>JAGSMU010000016.1:277500-5737500 GCA_029286865.1 Teinopalpus imperialis
CTGCCAACGGCAACCTCTTCCTCAATTCCAAAGACGTGAGTCATACTAGAACAGGATAATAATCTTTTTATAATAAATATCGGTCAGAAACTTTATTCAATATTTTAAATTACATGTAATTCTATTGATATGTGCAACATGCATATGATATGCAACATTCCTGTCTGTATGCGCAGGAGAAAAATCGCGCGGCGTACCGTCTGTTCTCGCCGTCGTGGGTGCTGGCACCACCTCGAGCGCTCAAGGAAGTGGCGGAGACGTGGGGGCAGTCGTGCGGCGAGCAGTGCTCCGTTCTGTATGTGGCCTACTGCCTCTCGCACGACCAGCGCTGGCTGCTGGCCGCCGCTACAGACTCGCGCGGCGAACTCCTCGACACCGCCGCCATCAACATTCACGTGCCCGCTAGGTCAGACTTGTGATAATTAAGTTTTTTTTTAGTAAAGAATATCTTTCGTAGTATGTAGAGTTTGACTCCAGTCCATCTTGTGATTTATATAAAGCGGTAATATAGTTAGGTACTGGACGGAATATATAAAATCTTAGGAATAGGAATCATGCAATGAGTGTCCTTCGTGCCGATCTTGATCACAATATTTTTTCCATTATCTTACCTTCTCTAATAAATAATCAAAAAGGCTTCGGCTAACGTTATAAAACATTATTTGGTATATCAGCAAATGGACCCGGTCATTATTATGAATATTTTGTTATATTTAATTTGAATACAGTGTTAATAAGATACTAATGGACAGGTCACGGCGGAGGCGGTCCGCGCCGGCGCGACGGCTGGGGCTCACCAAGCTGATGGACTTCACGCTAGGCGTGATGTCGCAGTCCGCGCAGCCCTGGCGCCTTGTCATCGGACGCGTGGGCCGCATCGGACACGGCGAGCTCAAAGGTATCGCATACCATGCTTTTATCCATTTTTTATTTTAAATTAAAATAAAATATAATTGGCAGACTCATTCTCAAATACTAATAAAAATATATTTGCATTCTGCTTACAGACGGCATCAGCCATTTTGTCTTTTTATACATATATTTATAAACAGGAGCCTTGTGATGGCCATATTCTTATTACTATTAATACTAATCCGTTTCAGGAAACTGATTGAGCCTTGATTCGGCAACTTCGGGTCCATCTCACTGTAATGTAACGGTCCAAGCCTCTCAGGAACCTTTGTGTTAGGTGCTCTGTAAGAAACGCCTCTGACCATTCTAGGCGTTAAGCCACGGCGAAAAGCCGTAAAAGCTTAAGGTTAGGCTTTAAAATGTCACGTAAAGATAATAATGCGTCCCAATAGACTGAGAGATAGAGAAAAGACGGAGTTCTGAATTCTGAAAATCAATTGGTTTGATGAACGCTGTACATAAGGAACGTTGTTCGTCAGGGTGGAGCTACCTGCTATCGCGCAAGAACCTGGTGCGCGCGTCGGGTGTGCTGCGCGAGATCTGCGGCAGCTGCTCGGCGATGTACCCGGGCGGCGTGCCCTGCGTGCTGTCCGCGTGCCTAGTGTCCACCGAGCCCGACCCCTGCCTGCGGCTCATGGCGGACCGCTTCACGCCCGACGAGCGCTTCTCGCAGGCCTCAATCCAGTCGCACCTGCACACGCCGCGCGACGTCACCGCCACGCACATACTCGTGTTCCCCACCTCCGCCAAAACTCAGGTTGGATGTGTATAATATTCATTATATTTGTACATGTACAGGCGGACTGTCATTTTGGTATTATTCACCATTTACTTGTTAGTAAGATTTATTTAATTATTTATTCTTTATGTTCCTTAAGTTTACAAGGGCTGACTTAATTCTTAGTGGCATTCTCTACCAGTCAACTCTACGAGTTTGTGAGAATATGTTGGTAGGTATAAAAATAAAAAATGTTATTAAAATAAAAATATCAATTTATACATAGATACATAACAATACAAATATATTTATATAACCAAGAGGAAATATACATATCAGATTCATATTATATAATTATGGCTGCGTACTAGACTATATTTTACAGGACTTTTTAATAAAATTTAAAGCAAAACTTAAAATATAAGGACTTTTTAAGATAGTTGTACATAGTGGCATAGTTCACGTACACACATTATGCCAAAAGTAATATTAAATAATAATAACTCGGGTCATTTATATATTCGTTGTAAGATTAATAAAATTAGATATTAATTAGGCATTATGTTTCTTTGACGTTGTTTTGATTTGATATCCCAGATAATTGTACCATGTTCTATGTATGTGGAAATAGTCGGAAACATTTCCTTTATGGGAGAGCCATAAGTCTGAATAGGAACCCAAAACCGATATTTAATTACTTTATTTTTTTACACAGTCAAATCAGATGCCATTCGAGCCGCCGATGGCGAACGGCGAGGACAGCGATATAATGTTCCTAGGTGTAGACATGGCCGATGAGGACATCGGCGAGGACAACATGGCGGAAATACTGATCGGCGACATGTTCAATCACATGTGGGCGCAAAGCAGCCCGCGTGCCTCCCCGCGGAGGCACGACGACGACGCGAACGGCAGCCGCGACGGTAGCCCCGCGCGACACGCCGCGCTCAGCGCCGCGGGCGGCTACCATCATGCGGACGATCACCAACCGGTACGTAGGCCACCACTGATATCCTTTATCATAACTATTTCAAAACGTATATTATAATAATCAATTTATTTTCATTTCCACAAATTACATTAATTTAAGTAACACAGTGGTATTTATTATAAATATGATGGTTGACAGATGTAATTTGTGGGAAATCTGGAGCCTGGACTAAGCCGAAGCCTGTATTTTAACGCACCGGGTCCCTTTAATTTACAAACATTGGGTTATCTCGAGCCGTGCTAGCTCTGTTTAAGCTCTCGCTATAATTCAATTTGGCCCTGGCATCAACTAAAATAAAATTTTGCAATTCTAAGAAATAAATATAAAATATTTCAAAGGTTTGTAGTATTTCAATCCGCATTGGAGCCGCGTGGGCGGACTATCCTCCAACACCCTCTAGGTACGAGACTTATGTCCAGCAGTGGGATTTACGTATATAGGCTTATAATTTTTTTTTTAATTTACCTTTTTTTTACTTTTATACGCTTCTCCCATATATGAATATCACTGTAACAGTAATAGACCCTTGTAATATGATCTCGATCGATACCCTTGTAATAGTATCAGAAAATTGGGACTATATATATAGTCCCAATTGTCTGATACTACAAAAAACCAGGTAGAGATATACTCCCTACCGTCGTAATGCATGATGATCGAAATGACGATCAGTGGAAATCAATAAACTCACGAAAGCGGCATTCCATTGTAGTACTCAGGCTTGCCACTGACCACTTGCCACTGACTTGCCACTAAAAAAACCATAGTACGATTGATTGTACGTATGCCTCTACTTTTTCGCTTAGACATAATAAAATTGCTACCAATTAAACTGAGTTTATGTGATATTCGCTCTTGGGATTTGGGTGATTGCTATCCTTTACTTTACTAACCACGCACTCAGCGATGAAGTAAAAAATATCGAACACATGTGAAGCCCGCCACAAACCGCAACGTGCCTCGCCGTGAGATTTATATATAGGCCGTTACTTTACTTTTACTGTTAGTTCACCGATCTGGGTATTTAAACCTACGATCTAGTGTTCAAGCGCTCGCTTATTTATTATAACTTAGTTACTCGATTTTCGGGCGAACCGAGTTCCTTTGAACAACAACACACTGAAAATAATTGTAAATATTTTTATAATGTATTTCATCGCAACATAATCTATTTCAAACGTGCGTGCGCTCGACCCGCCGCAAGAAATCCGGTACGTTTCCCGCCTACCTGTTAACTTAAGTTTACATTGAGGGTGTGGTAATATTATGCAGGAACAGATCGGCACGATGCTGCAGCAACCTTTGGCGCTCGGCTACTTGGTGTCCACGGCGCCGCTGGGGCCCATGCCGGCGTGGTGGTGGGCGGGCTGCTCGCACCTGCGCGACGCCTGCCCAGCATTTCTAAAGAACGCACTACATCTGCACTCCGGCAGCGCTCAGACTTCGGACGACTTCACGTCTCTCACGCAACGTCGCGACAACAACTCGCATCCGCTCGACTCTCAGACCACCACCGACGTCCTGAGGTATTTCCCAATTTGTAATATTTGTAACTTTTCAAATACATATGTGTATCTTACGGTGATAGATCCGCGCTACAGTTTGATTCCAGTCGCTGCACGAATGGTTTGGCTCTATCGGTTAGCACGGAATAACTGATGCTGTGTTTCACCATTCCATCTTAGTCCTCAGGGGAGACGACGCATCAGCTTTATGATTTCTTATCTATTCGTGAATGTCTGTGTCATGGACCGTAGGAATCAATTAACATCACGTTGAAATGTGTCGTTTGTCTCTCTCAATGCAATAATAGAAAAAACCATACTGATTACTAATAAAAAGTTTGGAAGATGTAAGTGCTATACTTATGCTATTTCAAAATATTAATCTCACGTTGAGGAAGAAAGATGGAAATTAAAATAGTTCAGAAAACTAACAACTAACATGCTGCACAAATTTATTCATTTTTTATTTTAATAAATTTAAAAAAAAAGTAGTTACAAAGGGGGCTTAATTGTCTTTTGACATTCTTAATCTCAAATCATTCCAGGGTATGGATAAACATTTAAGCAAATAGCATACTAAACGCAACTTAATGTCCTTTGATATTCTGAAATCAACCCGTTGCTTCGAGAAATATTGTGATAGGTGTTAATCGACGTTTCTTTTCGTTTGTTGAGAAGCCGTGATACAGTTCCTCTAACTAAGCTGCCACTCGTAATCGTCGTAGTGCGTTGCTAACGTGGCCTCGTATCTGTGCAGGTATGTGCTGGAGGGCTATAACGCGCTGTCGTGGCTGGCACTAGACGGCAGCACGCACGACCGCCTGTCCTGCCTGCCACTGCATGTGCAGACGCTCATGCAGCTCTACCACGCGGCCGCCGCGCTAGGATAAACGCGCCAGCGCAGCACTTCCACACCAATCCAACACTACACCGAGAGTGAAAACGTCTGCGCACGGACCTGACCATTTCTATATGAACCACTAAGTAATAGCTCTCGTGGTCGTAGTAAATCTACGGGGAAACCTTTATCCTGGGGTATTTCAATATTACATATTTAAATGTCGATCAAAATTCATTATACTTTTACTTATTTCAAAGGATTTATTCTAAATGCCTCACTTTGTTGTGTGCAATTGTTTTTAAATTGAAATATCTGATTTGAATATTTGTAACTCAATAACGAAAATTAAAAGAATCAAATGTATTATTAAAATAAAAAAGGGTGTGAGACATTCTTTTTAAGTACTACTACAGATAGAATGCATTGGTTTAGTGATGTGAGGGTTACCATCAGTTAGCTCTGCTGTACCTCCAAAGAGTTGGAGGAAACTTCAAAATAGTGTTTGGAGTACTGTCCTGGCGACACCATAAATTGTTCTTTAAAATTAAGGGTACAAAAATGTAACGCTTTTTTTTTTTTGAGAATTTAAAATTATTTTGATATAACTACAAAATGCTGTTAGAAAATTATTTAGTAAAAAATCAGTTTCTATTTATTACAAAGCCTATAATTATTTAGAATCAATAGTAAGTTTTTTTTAATTAAATTAAAGGTACTTGTACTAAATTACAGAATTGACCGGTTTTGACAATTGTCTATTGACAATGCAAGATAATATGTATGAAAATTTTTGTATCATTGTTTTCGAACCTTATTTGATTATTTTGGTCAAACTCCAAAGCGATTACTTAGGCTAACTACTATTGGTAGGGCGTGGATTTAAAGAGAAATTTTAAGATAAAGAAATTGTTGTCATATGTATAGGGGCCTTTATAAAGGCGTTGGCAGATGATTATTTGAGAGTAATATATAGTCTATCTAAAGATGGTGTGTGGTTTTTTTTAGAAGTTATGTTGCCTGTGAGTTATCTTTATCTGATGTCTTCAATGTATACAATTATAATTTTAAAATAATTTTTTTCGGGTGTAAGGACAACTCACAAGGAAACAACTGACTATTGTCGGGAGTAAACATTACCACGCACAAAACTCCATGAGTATTGAAATGTTAAAATATAGTAGAAAAATGTAGTGAAGTCGGGGTGTGTTAGTTTGTTATATATAACGAAATCTTCCTATGGTCCAATACAACTTAGAGGACGATTTTTTGATGTTTGTTATTACCGTTATATGGAAACTTAGTGGAGGTTAGGGCGTTCATTTCTTGTCTTTATCCCTCCTGCGGGTAAAGAATTACTTCCATTGATGTCTTTCGCTATAATTCGTTCTTCCGTGATCTCTCTCACTCCATAGTTTACTATATGAACCTCATTTTGTTTAGTGTTACGGCATAACGTTATATATTTCCATTATATAACTTGCAATATTTTAAGCAAATATTAAAGTTTTAAATAGTTACTTTGAAGTCATTTTTTTAAAATGACGTACTTCCATATATCGTCAGTGTCTACCGAGTTTAATATAAATGAAAACAAATAGTTCTATTTTAAAAATCAATGTATTATCATTTAAATATTTGTAACTTTTTAATAAAACAGTTTATAATTCTTCCACATATGCAATTGTTGTATATTAAATTATGTACTTGACTAAAGATTTTTACGACCAAAGGAACGTTACATTTTATTTGAAAGTTGTTTGAAATTATACTCTTATATTATTCTCATTTTTAAACGTGATCCAAGTTGACACAATATATCAATGTGTTTTTGGTAGGTTTGAATATTTGCCATTTTACTCCAGAAATCGTTGTCTTCAGGTTTTCACCTCTTAATGATGTCACAATTAGTACGACAGTTGTAATAAATAATGTTATTACTTTGTTGAGCTGTGTAGAAGGTAATATATAATTTTTATGTTACGTTACAAACCGGTATGAATTACCAAAGGAATTAGGTATTTGTGTAGTGTTTTAGATATTTTTTTACCATCCTTATTTCTCTGTACAGAATTCGTTACACACAGGGTTCGTTCTGTATCAATTTGTATAATATTATATGAAATGACGGAATTTACACGTTACTCATTTAATTAAACTTTATTTTTGTATAGGTTTTTTTTACGTTGGTATGACATGAAATTATTTTGTACTATTTGTATCGGTTAAACTCGACTTAGGTGGTGTAGCTTTACATTTAGAGACAATTTTACATTAGGAGAGTTGACCATTATCTTAGCGCCCCCGGAGGCATACAGTTTTATATCCAGGGTACAAGACATTTCTAGGGCTTCCACGAGCCCCGCGCCATAGTTTCGTTGCACATAAATAAATGAAAATGTTCACATCTAATCTCCCTAACCTAGAACCGAACCACGCGCGACCTATGGATACTCTCTAAAAAAAACAAAAACTTTTTCTAGTAAAGTTTTTTAACGACTTGAAAATAAACCTCCAATTTAAAATATTTAAGTGACACGAATAGTTTACGATTAGTAAAATAGCTGTAAAGAAAGCCCTTAGGCCGTGTTTCAATTAGCATTTGTATTATTAGACATCGTTTTATAAAAATATAGGTGGAACCCGTTGGAACAACACTTGAAATGTTGATTCGTCGAATCTCGTAACAAGTTTGGTAGTTATATTGAATTTTCTATTTTAATATATATCTATATTAAAAATAAGTAAATAAATATACATGTAAATATATCCGAATGGGCGTTACGGAGAGTGCGTGTGCGAGCGGATGCGTGGCTTCGATCTTGATTCCAATCTCGTAGTACAGTCGCGTGCGTTAATATAGACAGTTCCGAATATTTAAACCTTTTTGCAACGAGGTAAATTTTACAAGTTTTCTAACGTATATGTACGTTGGTGCTCGGTGCTGTACCTACCTCCCTATCAACGCCATGCGAAATTCTAATAGCATTCGGTTTCTGCCTTATAACAAAACAATTACAATGTACACAGACAGATGTAGGGTTTTTGTTGTTTCTAGTTGATTCTGAACGTTCTCTCCTTATGTATTTATGTGGGTGGTGAGAGTTGAGCGTAGGCAAATTGTACAGTGTTGTATGATATAGCATACATATACATAAATTATTGAATGGTCGAGCAGCGGGCTGTCCGCTACTTGACTGAATTACGCCTAGTTGAATATGAAAATGTTTTAAAAATGTGTTACAGCATTTGAGAATATTTAATGATGTTGTATATAGTTTATATTTTGTTTTTGTAAAACTACATTTTGTACATAGGACGGACGTAGTGTGGAGTGCCGTTAGTTATTTGCCACTTTGCCGACGTATATAATGGAGCACGTTTTAAAGAAACCACTCGTAATATTTTGTACAGTTGTTAAGTGAGATTCGTAGTTGAATGAATTATTTTTAAGATTTTGTTTTTGACCTTTTTTTGTTATTGTGAATTTGTCAATTTTTTTAGGGAATTGGGATTGTACTGTATATAGACCACCATTTTGTCAATATATTAGTCGTAAGTCGAATCTGATGATTGATGTGGAAATCAAATTTTGGAGCAATCATTAGAGAATCGCAAACAAATTTAGCGTAAACTTGATATTAATATAACTTTATAAATAACTGTGAAAATAGCTAATAACAATTATGAATAAAATATTACATATTTACAGGCTTCTTTCATTTTTACACTAAGACTTTATTACCACCCATCGTACTTAAGTCCTTCACGTATTCGACATCAACGCTGATAGAGCTACCTTAGTTATTGGTTGCAACATTAACGGGCATGTTCTCGACTGAGGAAAGACCACGCCCCTATAATAGAAGCGGGGAAATAGCAGCACGAAGCTGCTGTGTTTTGGCAGGTGAAAATACGGTACCCGGGGTGCTGATTGACTGGCAATATGTTATGATATATTATTGTGGATGAATGTATTTATGGACCGCAGTTATTATTTACGATCAGAAGAATTGTGTGCTAGTTTATCACCCTTAATATTATAATATAAATATAATCTAAATAAAAATATAATCTTATCATAAATAATTTCTGTAAACTATCATGGTCAAAAAAAGGCACACCATAAAGCTTGGTTGTTTCAGAGGTTATTGCGAACAAACAAAACCGACAAAAAATTTCTAATATGTGTATACTGAATTTGGCCTACAACTAAAGTCGGGATACAGTTTATGCAAGTTTGGGGTATGCAGACAGATTTGTGTCTATGGTCGTAGGGCTTGCCGTATCGATAGACTATTGTCCGCGGAGGACGAAGGAACACTTAATGTATTTTTTACACAATCAATTTTTGCCTTAGTCTTCCACTCGCATTGCATTGCACATTCATATTGAGCACTTTTCCAGTAATTGACTTTCATCCCACCTCTTTCACGTCCAAATCATGGCATCCTGTAACTTCATAATTTATCCGCCACAGTTGCAACTCTTATATTTATACATTGAGTAAACTGGAGCAACAGTTTACTCTATATTATCATTATTCATCTTGTCCTTTATAATATGACCACACATCTCAAGATACCAATTGACGAGTGGAGGCGAATTTGTTCCGAAACCTTTGATGCCCGTAAATAAAAATAAATAACAGTTAGGCTATGTACGGTATAATATTATATATGTTATATAATGTAAGTCAGTTAAACACAGTTTGAAGACGTAATTTGCGCTCTCATACGTTACATTTTCATTTTTCTTTTCATCAATATCAAGAATAATTTGTGCAACTTCTATCTTAGCTTACTTCACTTCTTCGATAGCCGTTAGTTTCAGAACATAACGCTATATTAGCGCCGTTCTGGTCATTTATTAAACTCTTATTTCATACATTTGATGGACAACTTTTAATTTGGAACCTGTATAAGTTACTCTTTTATCTACATTCTTTAGCTCCATAATATTTCTGGTACCTGGTAATTGAACTAATGGACATGTCGTTATTTGGATAGGGAAGAAACAGAATTGTTTAAACGATTAGTAAGACTTGTAATTTTAACTAGCCGAGAATATCCACAAGTTCGATTACAAGAGTTTGTTGTTTGTTAGAAAATAGAGATTACTAATAGAAGTAAGTCAGTCACAGAATTCTGTTCCATGACTTCAATTGATATAAGCACTAGTCGATCATTAAATACTTATACATTACTGGCACAAGTAAAACAAACATTGTATAAAATGGCGGATGATATTAAAATACTTAGGTAAATATTTTATATAGAATAGGAAAACAAATAAAATTATTAAAAAAGTTAAAAAAAGATTTGTACAAATTATTTCATTGTACTTTCATACTCGTTGTATCACTTAATTATTGTAAAAAAAATTATAGTTGCCAAATAAAATAAGAACTAACTAAATAAAAACTATTATATAATAAAGAGTAAAATACCGAAAATAACGCTTAAAAAAGTGATGAAAAAAATGTTATTTCTATTAATATGCATTTAATTACAATTTAATTAATATTTTAAATAAAGACATTTCTAATATTCTTTTCGTGTTCTTTACTATATTCTAAAATTCTTGTAGTCTGGTAAATGTAAATGTCATTTCACTGTCATCATTTGTAATTTGACAGGAGTTTCAGACCAACCATCATGCGAACAAGACCTGGCTGTATGGACTAAAGTCCTTTGCCTTTCCCATTAGGGATAAATTAATATCATCATGTAATTTGACAGAATTAATATCTTAGTCTTAAATATATTTCCTTGTATTGTATTTAAAAAACTTGCGGATAAATAATAAAACCCTTAACCATTCGAAGTAACTTTTTTTTATTAAATCATAGCGTTAACTCGCAAATATGTTGTATCATATAGTCGGAAAAAAGTAAATTAAAAGTCCACATTATCTCTATTATTAGCAAAAAAGGGCCAAATACTTAATGATGAAAATTAACGAAAAGAATCTCTGTGCGTTCGCATCGTCAGCAACACCAGTTGATCGGGAGGGCTGGCTCGACATGCGAGGTGAATTAGGTAAAAGCTACCAGCGGCGTTGGTTTACACTAAAAGGAAACTTGCTTTTTTATTTTGACAAGAAGGCGGACAAGGAACCAGTTGGTGTTATTATTCTTGAAGGATGTACGATCGGTAAGTGAATATGTTGATCAGATGGTTTTACTTAGATTTAGTCACCAAAACTTAAGATTTGATAATAACAGTTATATATAAGCAAAATAATAAAGCTGTAAATACTGAACAGTTTTATTATTGGATTTTGTGTTAAAAATAAAGAACAAGACAATTTATATTATTTAGAATTTTTATTTGTCTGTACCCATTTTGGTATTAATGCTGTATAGAAATTGATGGACCTTTTTTGTTTTATTCCTTGCATATTATCAAGGTCTCATCTTGTAGGGTTTTGTAGTTTTATTTAACATTTCAATAGTGAGTTTCTGAGGAATGGACAAAATGTTATTTTTTACCAGATAATTTTCTGTACAGGCCAATTAAAACAATATTGAAATGTTTATTTGCTATAAATTTACTTAATTTTATTCAAATAGCATAAAAGAAGTATACAAATTTATGAGATGCATTACATTACACAATAATTAATAGCATCTTACATAGGCGGTGGGATCAAAGGTTTTTGTTGCATACTATCGAGTTCTCGTAACTGTACTGGTGTTGAGTTTTGTACCATAGCATTACTTTAAAACATATTTGTTCAATATGTTATACAAAATTGCATTTCTATTAATATAAAGTATTGAATTATACAACACAGATGACAAACTTATGTTATTTGCCCCAGATTTAGTATAAGACTATTAAATACATGATATCTAGAAATGGAACAGGTGCCTGTAATGAATATTGGTGCTGTTTTCATTTTGAAATAATGCCTTTCCTTTAAAAAGTTAACAAAAAATAAAGCACTATTTAAAGTAATATACATGATATATTACTTTAACTATTTTTTATGATTGGTTATATTAATTCTAAACTGAAATTTGAATTTTTTGTTTAATAGAACTTGTGAATTTGGTACACTTAAATATTTACCCAATTTATAAAAACTACACAGTTATTATATATCTTTACTTATTGAATTTAATTGTTAAATTTTATTATGTTGTATTTTGCAACTTAATTTTTTGTAGTGTGTTAAGTTTTTCTTTCTTTTTTAAGAAATAAAAAACTTTGTTGATTGATGTAAAACAGAATAGTTAAAAAAAAATTAAAGGGTTAATTTCATAAACATTTAAATTATTGCAGAGCTGACAGAGGAGGAATCTTACAGTTTTAAAATAGTGTTTCAATGCGAGGGTGGCCGGACATACTTCTTGTGCAGTAACTCACAAGCATCCATGGAAGCATGGATGAAAGCTCTAGCGTGTGCTAGCTACGATTACATGAAACTCATGGTGGCTGAACTGCAAAGGCAACTGGATGAAGTGCAAGGTGAGCTAGGTCCCGCCCCAAACTTTTTAGTCTCGTTGTATATTGAATTGAGTATAAATTGAAATATAGCAAAACAAAAGAAAATCATAAGATTATTTTTACTACTTGTAATTTTAACAATATTACAAACATGCAGGTGTTAAAGGTTTTAAAATATATATATATATATCCGTAACTAGCACTCATGGTACAGGCTTGCCTAGTGCGAAGGCTGCCATTAACTCTGTGTGAATAAAATAGTTGTTGGATTTTTTGTCCTACTTGTAAATATGTTAATTTGGGTTTTGTTTTCTCTCTATATATGTCTCTTTTTTCTTTACATCTTGATGTCCTTGTAGATGATAAGTAACTGGCCCAAATGTGAACAACCATACATCAGCATAAACCAGTTGCATAATGCTTTTGAATATTGCATGGTGAATAAAGAACAGCAGATATCCATCTATGTTTAAAAAAACTTTCCATCACATTCTTTAGGATTGACAATGGTTTTGTGCTTTAATTCTTTATACCATCTTGTGAGCTTCATACTTACTGACAACAATGGCGACATGTGGTCACAAACAAATGTCTATGATGCCTCCAGAAAATAACTATTGACTAAAATAATGCTTTTGACTTTTCTTAAATCATTATCAAATCTGCAGTGGTAGAAGAAATAAGTTATCTTATCTTAGGTTAGAAAGTGTATTGTTAATGGCGTAAATGTAATTTCAACTTTCATTATTTTAATTTTCTAGCCGAGGAAGCTGCCGAAGCGGCGGCGTTAATGACTATAACTCCACCAGAGGGTGAACCCAAAGTGCCTCCTCGAGGTCAGCGTTATAACCCTTTTAACAGAGTGCCTGATGGGGAAGGCCAAAGCAAAGCTGTCCCGGGGAGTAGACATCGTAAGTGTTTCTGTGGATTCATTTTAGTATTAAATAACACTATTATATTTTTTTTATTGTTATTCATCAAAAATGTAGTTCTGGATATATTATGTCTTGGGGACAAAAGTCAATTATATGATTTATTTATATTGTAGACAAGGAGAATGTTCGAACCGAGCTACCGCGCAAGAAAGTGCCGTTCCGCGATATCCACACGGCGCACGGTCGCAAGATCCTAGCGCACCGCAGCGAATGGCGTGCGCGGCTTCGAACCCGCCACCGCGCGTCCGAAACTCCGCTAATACAGCTCTGAACATTCTCGTTCACTATCAGAGCTATAAATAAATAATAACATATGTGTGATTTGGCATTACAGTTTCTGAAATAGTTTATTGTCGATGGTGAATTACCCGAAGATATCGAAGGTTGGCAAAAATGCATTTTCAGAATAAAAATTAATTTGCTTAAATTTGATGAAAATAAAATAAAATAAATAGAAATATTGCTTGTATGCTTACCATGAATGAATAATAACTAGTCGCTTAATTGTTTTAAGATTAGAAATATGCCCATACTATTTGTTTTTATCTAGGTTAATTTAGATTAAGGGAATGATAAGATATTTTTACAGTTCCAAAAGATCATAACAATATAATTGGATTAAAACCTCAGCTGTGAAACTTTATGTTGCAATTACGTCTCTTCTCAGGCCCATTATATAATATCTTTGTTTACATATGAACACTCTTGTCCCCATAGACCAGTCGCCAGAGAACTAATGAAGGGGATGACACAGTATGGCCGTTATAAATAAATAAATGTTAATATATATATTTTTTAAACCTTAAAGTAAGAAATTCTTAATTAATATATATGTGTACATATTAAATATACTTATTTTGTATGGATAGAGTAAAATAAAAACTATAATATTTGTATTAAGTAGTTTATTTTAAAAATCTTTGTTATATAGACCAACACTTTACAATGCAACCAACTTAATTAATACATAGATAATAATAATGTGTAAGTTAATACTGGCGCCAGAGCAATGTTGGCCGAACCGTAAGAAAATATAACAATTTTTTAGCCAAATAACCTCAAAGGTTTCCTGTTTAAACATAGATAAGAAAAGAAATAATGTGGTGAATTAGGCCATCACTGCTCTGGTTGCCCTCCAGTAGCCAACATGTAAATAGCACGTCGAAACAAGCGCAACTGAATAATGCGATCGTTTTGGTATTTTTAAATTAATGCGAATTAAAAAATATTGAGCAAATCGCAGTTACACTGTGATGGTAGTAGTGTGTACCTTGGTGACGCCGATAGGACATGGTGCGGTGGGGATACGGTGCGCAAACTTGCACAAGACCAAATACGTAAAAACTAGTAATTTTTTTAAAAAAAAATTGTTTCAACTTGTATGGCAATATAACCTCCGTCCCCCTCTCGCTTAAAAAAACCTAACGACGTTCGGCTTCACTCGCTTTCGACGTTCCCTTCCGGCGGTGAGATACTATACATAACAATGTGAAATTATATGCAAACAATAAGACGTTGGAAGACAGATTTTAAAATGCCCAGTTTGGAAAATAAACATGGTAACAAACGAGTCAACACGCAGATACATAGGGTTAAGTGATTCATGTCAAACCTTATCATTACAAACAGTGTTAATGTTTTAAAACATAATATGCCTCTATATATTTTACAGGGTGTTACAAAACATATTCCAAGTTCAACAAATATTAAGCAACAGTATTAATTAAGTCAACAAAATATGCTTTTTTTATTATACATCAGATAAAGGTTTTAAATATTTAATAAAAAAATGGTGTAATAAATCAATAATTTTAGAGGTTAAATAATCCCAAAAGAAAAAGAAAATAACGACAATTGAAGAATACTCCACTATTGTATGATTTCAACTTCATGCAAATGTTTTCTAACTCCCTGTATTATAAAAAAAAAACGTGCCATAAAAAATCCTTTAAAAATTTCATACTACATGTACACTACATCCAAATGCGCATAATATAATATAAAATGTAAATTTATTTATAAATCTACAAAAATAAACAAGGGACATTAAAACTAAATATTGACACTTGATTCAATCCGAACGACCATAATACATTGACCGCTTCACGAGTAATGTGGCGGGCAATGTATGCGAATCAGCCGGAGAGTGCCGCGTCAATGGATAATGTCAATAGAACTTCATAAATAAGATATATTTGGTAACGAACTTAAAAGATAATCAACCAGAGTGATATTCACTAGAACACGACTGGTTACAATAGGCGAGACGTTAGTATTTACACAATGTTACACTTTCCTTTTTTTACAACTCGTTAACACATCACTAACCTGATTTGTCTACAGCTAACTTAGGGTAGTTACAGAAGAAAGAAAGAGGAAACAAGTGTCATAGTCGTATTTATATACTGCTATACTTTTATCTAAGGAAGTAACTGAAGAATTAGGACTTAATATAGACATTACAAAATATCTGTTTCAGTGAAAACTGTTTGCACTTGTGTGATTTGTAATTAAATGTTTGTTATACGTTTAAAGATTAGAAGAAATAAGTAATATACACTTAGTGAATTAAGTAAATAAAAAAAAAACAATAGTTATATACATTTTTGTGGTGGGTGGGAGTTAAAAGTTCTGGCCACTTTTCATAGAGAAAAAAGTAATTTTTGGTCTTAGTGAAATCCTAACTAAACGTAACGCTTGTCTATGATTGTAATGTTTGTGTTAAATAAAATCATAACTAAAGTTTATTAAGTTTTTTTACAAAACTTAAGTCCATTTCATATCGGAATACATCGATATAATTCATTGCTGGTTATGTTAGAAGTAAATTATCCTTTTGATATAAAGTAGTTTATATTATTTAATTAGTGTTTATACATTAAAACGTTTATACTATTATCAAGCAAAGTGGCCAGGTGCTAGCGTGGTGGGTGTTTCAAGACATTTTGCGTTTGGCTCGTTGACGAATCCTACGTTGAAAACTCTACCTTATTATAATAGACTTAATAAACATTGTCGTTAAATATTCCAATTCATATAAACAAAACGCTTAGTCTGCTATGAAGGGGACACTTATTGATAGTTTTGTGAAGTTTTGGTCGTTAAGATAGAGTTTGTGTGGGCGACCTTGGCAACTCGAAGCGCTTCTTGCGCTCGGCGACCACGCCCGCCAGCGGCGACGTCTTCAGTTCTGTCGGACAAACGTTTAATATTTAATGTAACATTTACCAATCCGTCTCATGAATGTTTTCTTTGTGTTAGGAAACATTTTTAACACGATTTTTGTGTTTTACGGTTATTGGAGTAATCGAAATTAAATCAGGAGTGTTCACTAAGTCTTGATTTATTGAATACAGTAGATACTTAGGTTAGCACTTGCTCGTCTTAAACGTCTTGTATCCGTAAAAGGATTTAATTAAATAAATCTGTAAAAGGGGATAATGATTTACGCCAGTAGTCGGAAAATTTGGCACAAGGGTAAACCATTTTTTCAATAATGTAACCGATAACCGAATCGACATGAGCGGGGAAAGGCCCTCACAGAATATCAGTGTGACAGCAGAATAGATCCCAACTATGTGTTACATTAAACTTTATTATAAATGTCATAATCATCGGATGAACTGGTTTGTCACCTCTAATGTTAAAATATATATACTATAGGCTTTGACGACGGAGGCGTTCAAGTGTTGCGGAAGCTAACTTTCAATGATTTCAGGTTAACGCGTTGGGCGAACTTTTTCGACTTTACATTCGGTTTCGGTAAAGATAGCATTATTTTAAATTATTAATATTGTTGTGAAAACATTACTATAATTAAAAAAAATATATTTTATGTAAGATTTATAATTCCCCCCCCCCCCCCATCTTAATCCTGCTTACATAACACTCGAACACCCCCAAGCTTGTCCTACTTGTTTTGTCAATTATTATTCTAGTTATTGGCTTAAAAAACAGTTGGTGTATACTAAAGTACCAACTTTATTAACGTAAAAGTACCTGCACGGACGACAGCTGGAGATTCCTTGTGTCGTTGTTGGCGAACTGCATCTTGGTCCGCGCCCGCCCCTCTGCCAGGCCGCTCGCCTTCGACGACTTTGTCTGGACATTTACGTTAAGTTTTACATTTGAGGTTATGTTGAGGTCAAACAACTACAATCTCACTACACATTATTTAAGTGAATGTTCTCTAAGACAAGTACAATAGTAAAGAAGCTAGTGACAATTACAATAAAAAAAAATATAGAATTTTGAACTCACAAATTACAATCAAAAATCTAAATTCTACTTTATTACAGTAAGTACGCCAAATAAAATGATTAAATAAAAAAAAATCGTAAGTTAAGCGTCGATTTAAAAATATAATATAAATATATACAAATTAACTATATGTGACACTAAATACACGTTTATTTAATACAACAATAAATAAAAATAACTGTTAATTACAGAGGTTTCTAAGAAGAGTAAATATTAGACCTGAAACCATTGTGTTATTATAAGCAAGGATGATAATTATTACAATTCAAGAGTTTATACTCCCAATTGTGATTGATTAATATATGTCAACAGAAAATGGATCCTATAGATGTCATTACCGTCAACATAAGAGGGCACATTGAAAAGTTTTGAACCTAAGGTTGACATTTAAATTCAAAAGGAAAAATAATACTGGCACGTAATAGCCATTTCTTTTTTAATTATAATCTGCTAAGGTTGACATTTAAATTCAAAAGGAAAAATAATACTGGCACGTAATAGCCATTTCTTTTTTAATTATAATCTGCTGTCTTTTGTTTAAATTGTCGCTTTGGATTGTTGCCGCATCCACCCTATTCGCCGGAATTGACCCCGTCTGATTACCATCTCTTCCCCAATCTAAAAAAAACACATGGCAGGACGAAAATTTTCGACGAATATCGAGGTACAGGAAGCTGTGACTGAATATTTTGATGAAATTGAAGATTCTTTTTTTTTAGAAGGTATACTAACGCTAGAGACAAGATGGCAAAAGTGTATAGATCATTCTGGAGAATATGTAGAGAAATAAAATGATCATTTAGAAAAAAAACGTTTTTTTTAAGGTCGGGCTCAAAACTTTTCAATGTGCCCTCGTATGTATAATACTGTTGACCAAAGTTCAACAGATTGTCCCATAAATAAATATACCATATTAAAATTGGGTAGTCCATAAAGTATGCACGCCAAATTCTGTTTTTATATAATAAATTAAATGTTTCAATATTGTGGTATTCAAACTATTTAATCGATTGTAATTTAAAAATCATTGTTCAGAAAATATTTGAATAGGTTATAGTTTACAGACCCGCATGTAGCATGCTAGCCTTGACTTTTGTGATTGTAGTTATAAGTAATGTTCTGGAAGTAACCAGCACATTGGCACATAATTATTTAAAAATCAACGTTGACACAGCACGAGAATTTTTTTTTAAATGACATGTGTGACAACGTGGGCAAAGTCAACGTGTGCTAAGCTCGTGTCTTACTAAGGTTGGCGCAGCCGATTTACGGCATCATTGCAGTATATTTTACGGCAATAAGTAAGGCGTGTGTTAGGGTTAGCTCAACACATTTTACCGCAAGAAGAAAGGTGTACGATAGAACACGACTTATAAAAAATAAAACGTATATGTTAGGGTTGTCACAGCACATTTTACGGCACGAAAAAAAGCTCGTATTGGATTGTCACCGCACATTTTACGGCACGAAATAAAGCGTGTTTCAGGGATGTCACAGCACATTTTAAGGCACGAAAAAAAAAGCTTGTGTCAGGATTGTTTGTCACAGCACATTTTACGGCACGTAAAAAGCTCGTATTGGATTGTCACAGCACATTTTACGGCACAAAATAAAGCGTGTTTCAGGGATGTCACAGCACATTTTGGGGCACAAAGTAAGGCGTGTGTTTTAGTTGACACAGCACGTTACCTGTTGTCTCCACGTTGTGCCAGGCCGCTGCCAGGCGCCGCACGGTTGGCCATCGGGCGCGGCGCGTCTATAGTGCAGCGCACGGTTACCACTAGCGCCTAGGTCAAGCTGATCGCGTCTATTGAGCTAGGCTTATTATGCACTTAGCTTACAAATAAGCTATATCTAGTGTAGTAAATTTGTACATGAAAAATCGTATAATATTATGCCATATACATATAACAATGAATGCGAATTCATTTCTAATGATATGAAAAATATTTTTTATAGCTTAGAAATAGTACTCTGATTTTTTTTTAAATCAGTGGATCTACTTTTGCAGTATTTTGTTGCCAGTTAAACATAGATTAGCTCAATAGTTGCGATCGGCACTGCACTAGATATTTTTATCATTCAATAGAAACTGTCTACAAAGTAATGTGCATTAAAACATTTCAGTTATATTGTTATAAATTCAAGAATTGTGCAAATATAGGAAAGCTTACCCAATTAAAATTGAAAGTTAATAATATGTTCGTAAAGTTGAATTAAGTTAGATGGATGGTTAAGAATGATTTTAGTCATAATGGCATGCAAGCTTGTAGCCCTCTATAAAGTTTAATGTAGCGAAATATAGAAGTACAGGTTTCGCAAGCGAATTTTGTCCAGGTTATTAAGCAAAAAGGAGATTCTATTTACCGGTGCAGTGTCCTCGATCAGCTGCGATAGCGAGGACTCGGAATTCTTCATTTCGTTTGCTTCCGACATTATATGTGCACGGAGCTGTTTATTTCTGTAAACAAGAAAGTGGAAGGAATGACTACAAAATTGGAACTGATTATACCAAAACATCAATAATTGTTTTGGTATAATCAGTTTTCTCCAACATTTATTGTCAAAATCTATGAAGATATTTTGGTATAAATCATACATGTATTAATGTCAAACAATTTGTCTATTGTGCTGACCCATTCACATTACACATAGAAACAGGCACTTCCACACAAATCGTGAAGTAATCTAAGATATCAAATATTATTATTGCATGTCCTGATTCTGCAAACCTTTTAATTTTTTGATTTTGTATTGATTTATTTTAATGGTAACATTAAAAGTACCTCAGTGGCCAGCATTGGGAGGGACTCCGAGAATCGCTACGGAACTCACCGGTGCCCCTCTGCCCTGAGCCTCTGCACGTCCGTGGAGGAAATATTGTGTACCTGGCGTCGAGCTGCATGATGTGGTTGTGCGCCTGCGCGAGCTGCGCCGTGGCCGTGGCCAGTCGCTCCTCCAGCTCAGCGGACTCCACGCACTTCACCGAGTACTTCTCCGACAGGGACAGGATCTCCTGCTTGATCTCTTCCATCTCTTGCCTGAGGATTTTTATGCAAATAAAAATTTAATTTTAATAACAATTCATACCATTATTATAATTAAAACGTTAAATTATTAAAATAACGTGTTGGGCGGTGAACAAAAACATCACGAGGAATGTCTGCAAGTCTATGAAATATATAAAATATAATTTGGTGGACTACGGTGTAACACCCTCTCTACACAGGAACCGTCAACCAGCAGTGGGATCTATATTCAATTTTTTTCTTTTGAGGCTTCTACAGTTCTAATATTATTTGTTTTTTCTTTTTAAAATTGTGTGGAGTACTGACTGGTGTCTGGAGCTGAGCTGTCCAAGTTCGGGGTGAGCGGCGCGCGCCAGGAACTCCGCCTTGAACTTGTCGACCTCGCGACGCACCTCGCTCTCATGCGCCTTGCGCATGGCGTCCAGCGCCGCCAGCGTCGCGCGCGTCTCCTCAGCCAGCGCCTGCTCCTTGTCCAGCCTGACCGAGATTACATCATTAATACAAATAAAAAACAAGTGTCTTTTTAGATTTTAAACCTTTATTGGGTGGGCTTCCTGGTCGATTTCGACTAAATGCAGTGTCAAGGCGACAAACAATAGACTCAGATCTGAAGACCAACTGGTGATATTGCACAGATGCTGGTCCATGGCTGGAAATCACCTGAATCGGCTGGAAATTCAGGACAACTCAGCAGCCGATCCCTCTGAACACAAGTTAACGTTTATAGAACAAGGTTTATAGATACTTCAAATAAGACCTCTAAGAATGATATATTTCCTTTATTTAAATAGTAACAGCATGTTTAATGGTTCTAACCCAAAATGCAATATTTTCTTCAGTAATATTTTGGTCTGTCCGTCCGTCTGTCATTTTGTGTTTTATTGTTCTGAGGTGGAGGAACGGGAGGAGGTCTAAGATCTAAGGTGTGCTGAGGGTTACCTGAGCTGTTCGCGTTCAGCGCGGTGCTTCTCCTCCATCTCGCGCACTATGCGGCGGTGGGAGCTCTCCATGGCCAGCAGCCCCTTCTCGCACAGCGCTCTCAGCTGCTCGATCTCTTGCTGGTACCGTGCGCGCAGTCCGTCTCCGTGCGTGTCCGCGGCGACTGCGCTCTGGGGAGCATAAGTCGACTGTGAGTGGTGAGTAAAAGTGTAGCCATTAGAGAAATATTGAGTTTTTTTAATTGAGTATATGTCTGTGTAAACTGTGGATCGGTGGACTCCATGCATGTGCATGTCTTAGAAGTATATGTTTTTTTTAAATTTATTCCAAGCCCATCGTACGTAATGAATGAATAATTTCATTGGCACTTTGACAACTCAGTTTGTGGCAGAGATGGAGCGCTTCTTGGTAGGTAAAAGAACCAAAATAATAAGCTCATGAACCTCTGTTCTGTGGGCACCGAGTTCGAAGAAACTCTAAGAGCCGCATAGGCTAACGGCACAAACATCAACAGAATCTCATCAGTCATTGACACCGATCAAACTCAAGTTTTGACCGTGAAATTTAAAACAAGCTACCCAATACAGAGTGGGATAAATTAGTATGGTCAATCGCGTGTGTCCAATCAAGTACAGAAACCAAACGTTTGTCCACTCTATCTCACAATTGCTTCTTTTGTATTAAAAAATACACATACACCAGACAAATCTTAGTTCTAATTTACAACAGTCGAACTTGTTCAGAAGGTTCATATATACGTATCGATTTTAATAACCAATCGTGTGTAATTATTAAATAATTATTTAAATAGGAGACACAAGAGTTTATGAACAGTTTTTATGTGTGTGCGTAAAACTTTGAACAAAGTTTACAAAAACTTTGTCGGAGAGATTCGCAAGCAAACAACGCTATTTATCAAAGTCGATATATTATAAATATATGTTATATTTAGTATGGTATCCTAGTTTATTTCTAGGATTTTAAACTTGCAGCATTTTAAAATTTTTACCACTATTTTTCTTTATATACATTAAAATAAAATTTACCTGGTAAGCAGCGCGGAGACTATCCAACTGCGCGGAGTACTCCGAATCGAGTGCGGCGAGGCGTCTCTGCAAGGTGCGCGCGCGCTCGCGCAGCACGGCGCGCTCCCGCTCATGCTGCGCCTGCAGCTGCGTGCGCGCACGTCGCGCCGCAGCCAGCGCGCCCGCCTGCTGTGCTAGTGCACACTCCCCGCGTGCACGCTCCTCCACCAGACGGTCCAACGCCTCTTGAAGTCTCTTGCAGTGCTGACACGGCACCAACTCCTGCAGCGCCTCAACCCTCATCCGCAACGCTTCGACACGCTCCAGAACGCTGCCCGACCACGTCTCCGATCCACCATCCTCTCCCAGCCTCCGCTCCACCGCCGCCACCGCGGCTTCCACTCGCTCGAGGCTCTCGCCGATCTTCATCGAGTCTTCACTGTTACCCGAACAGTCACTGGAGAAGAGCGCTCGGCACTCGTTCGAAAAATGTTGGAAGAGGTAGACGAACTCCGCTTCACGGGAGGGGTCCGTCTCCAGCGAGGAGATTGCGTCCTCGCGGTGCGTCGCGTCGGAGCGCTCGGAGGCGCGGTAGGTACCCTCTACGACCGCGACGCGCGCATCCACGAGGGCCTTGTGTGCGAGGACGTCGGCCAGCTGCAGCAACAACGCGCGGCTGTCGAGTCCCGGGGAGCCCTCCTTGGAACGGCGGTCGGCGGCGAGGCACTCGCGGTAGCGTGTCGCGATGTCTCGCACGGCTGCATCCATTTCGCAGCGCAGGTGGTCGTGGGCGGCCTGCCACCACAGCTCGAGGTCCGCACGGTCTTGTGCGGTGAGCGTGAGGCGGCCGCGGCGAGCCTCGTCAAGCTGCTCATCGCACATCTGTGCGGCGCGGCCTAGCGCTCGCGCCACCTCAGCCTGCACCAGCTCCCCCCCGAGCGCATCCCGCGCCGCTGCCCATGCCTCTCGCACACGTGCAGCCTCCACGTTCGCTCGTTGCTGTTCAAAGTCGCTGTCGCTTGGCGTCGCATAGCTGAGCGTCTCGCACGCTAGCGCCGAGCACAATTCCGCCAATTTCTCGCTCTTATACTTGTCCACGGCATCGGCGACCTCCTTCTGTGAGGCTTTGAGTGCTTCGAGATCAGCGCTTTGAATTATTAATTCTGATTTCCTGATATCCTTCGTCTCTTTATTATTCATAATATCGATTTTACGCGACAGTATTCTCGCCAGGTAGTCGAGCGAGCTCTTCGTACTACTGATATTTTTGCAGCTGTCGCCGTTTATCTTACATTTAAGGTTATCTATTAGTTGACTAGTTTCATTTATTTCAGACTTTATTAATCTAGCGAAGAATCTGCTTCCGTTGGAAGATTCCAGAGCCTCTTGTATCCTGCTAATGAGAACAGCCTCGTATGCCAGCTTTTCCGCTAATATTTCTAAACTCTTTCGTTGCGTTAGTTCACCGGCTTCATACAATGCAGCTTTTTTCTTCGATATTTCTAGTAATTTCGTTCGCAGTTGTTCTTCGAGTTGCACGACGACGTGTGCTACACTGTCGTTGACTTCTTCTTCTTTATCGTGATCTTGACATTCCACCACACATTTATCGAAACAGTCTTGTAATCTTTTGCTGACATCTGTCAAACATTTCTCCATCGCTTTAATACTGTATTTTTTCTCCAAACTCGGTGATGGTGATCGTCTTGATTTGGCCGCCCTCATGGCACTCATTTGGCAAAGACATTCATTCACCTTATTTCTCGAATGTATCACTACATTTTCAAGACTTTGTAGTCGATCAAGCAGATGCCTTTGCGACTGTGTACCGATTGTTGAGCTCTCCTGACTGTCGTTTATGGGACTGTCAGGAGACACCGAAGCTAAGCTTAAAGATTCGCAAGAATTGGTCAAATCGCGTTTGCTTTCAATAGCAGAAACAATTTTGGTTTCTAATGAACTAAGACGGACTAGCATTTTCATGGGTTCCGAACTAGTAGCACTATCTAAGGACTTTCGTCTCAATCGTGCTGCTAACCTTTTCAAACGTTTTTCATCTGTAACACTGTCAGTTTTGGTTGCTTTCTCTTTGGCTGGGGATCCACTTTTAGATGGAGAATTTATAGTAGGAACCGATTCTCCAGATTCCAGTAGAGAAACTTTGTTTTCTAATTCTGTTAATTTTTCCTCAAGCTCCTTCCCTAACGAAAATGATTCCCGACCTTTTAGTGATAAACTGCGCCTCTTTTCTCTCGATTCAGTTTTTTGAATCTTGTGTTTTAATGTACGTACTTGTTTGTCAGATGCTGTTAATTTTTGTGTCAGATCTAAAATCTTCGCCGCCATTAGATTGATTTCCGACCTGCTACATTGTTCTCTCAGTTTCATTTCATTTCTTAATTTCATATTCGTCATTTCAAGTTCATCGTACATGTTGTGTGATTCTCGTAGCTCTTTTTTCATAGACTTAATTTCTTGAATAGCTTTTAAAAATCTTCCCCTTAGCTCAACATACTCATCAATCAGTCTATTCTTTTCCAGAGATTCCAAATTTAGATCTTGATTTAGATTTGTGAGATCGCTAAGTGAACAGATGCTTTTCCTCTTCTCTTTAGAGGGGGATTCTGAAACCGCTCGGCCTTCTAACCCTCTGATTCTAGAGTATAAGCCATCATTTTCCTTGACGCTTTTCACTAGTTTTTCATTGAGTTCGTTTAATTCTCTTTGTAATTGTTTTATGTTTTCTTGAGCCGATGCTAGCTGCCTTGTCAGCAATTCGCAATGCTCCGTCGATTCCTTCAAAAAGTTTTGTGTTTCTGTTAGTTTTGTCTCCCATGTTATCTTGTCTTGATTGTAAAGCTGCTTTATAGCGTCTAAGTTTTCGGCTTCCTTAGTTCGTACGGATAATTCGTCCTCCTTCTTTTGTAAAGCTGTCACTAGTTCCTCCATTTTCTTCTCACATAGTGCAGTTTCGGATTTAAGTTTTCGTAGTCTCGCAAGTTCAGATTCCGCTGCGTTAACGTCACTTAAAGCTAATTTTAGTTGTTTGCGTAAATCGTCAATTTCTATTGCCTGCTTGTCAATAGTCGAAATGTAGCTACGTTTCCTTGGTTCATTTGGTTTCTCGTTTTCATCTACTTCATCCACGGAGCGTTCTTTAGTAGAATCTATTTCGTCTTTTTCATCTTTGACGTCTGTTCGCAGTAGTGGCTGATGACAAGATCTAGCGCGGACCTTTTCTTTGACCTTGGAGATCGGAGTTCGGTTTAATATAGGTGAAGGTGGTGGTTGTGATGTCATATCTCCCCAATCAGCACTATCTCTCCGCCCGCCTTCCGAGGCTGTTCTATATTCCTCGTCTGATGAAAATGGCGCCGATTTCCCTGTAATTGGGGTTATGGGTGTCACGGGTGAAGTAGACGATTCAGATGCTTGGTCCACGCTATCTTCACGTAGTATCAGTGATAGTGGTCCAGAGTCGGGTAAACCAGCTGTTCTGCGAATGGCCGAAACCCAGTTTGCTCTGATCCCAGCAGTCACCGCCGACAATACGATATGCTTGCCATCCCACGTCTGCAAGGACGAGAACTAATATGACATCATTATTATTTTTATTATGAATAGATTCAATCAATTTTATTTACAAAGCTACGTTTATAATATATAACTATTTAAGTTCATTTTAAATTTGTAAAAGAGTAATTTAAAAAAAGCCTTAATATAGAATTTGTATCCACAATCTTACCTCAGTTTCGAAAGCATATCCATTGGTGGACGAAGGTAGTTCTACCACATTGGCTACCCCACTAAGGTCGATAACTCCGTCGAGTAAACCTCGGTGCTCTGCTTGAGGATCTCTGAAGTATAGAAGAGCTGCACCACGTAGCACGAACCAGTGGCGTGACCACCCCGCGGGGCTACGTCTTTGGAGCCACCCTGCCCTTGCGTGCAGTAGTCTCTCGGCAGGTAATTCAACCCGGCCCCCCTCGCCGTTTTCTGAGGCTTCTACGGCATCAGTTGGTTCACTACCTTCACTTGCAGAACTGGAGGTTGCTTCTTCTGGTGGTGCGCCTCCGTCTGGTGTACCTCTCGCCTGTAATAATTTGAATACTTTTATTATCTTGAATCTAAGCTAACTCTCTCGTAATACTCTTAATAAGAACTAAAAGTGGACAACAATATAATTGTACAGGTACTAAATTGTATGTTTTCAGATGAGTGTAGCAACATCCCACAGATTGCTTGAAATTTATATGTTAAAATATACACTTATTTATTCATTTACATATGTCTAAACAACAGGTAAGTAATAAAAAAAGACCTTACCGGTAGACGATCAGGCGGTGGCAGCCGTGTGGGGCGCTCCAGGGTGGGCGGCAGGGCGCGACGCGAGCGCGGCCGCGTGAGGGACGCGGCGATGTCGCGCAGCTGCTCGTCGTACTGCTGGTGCTGTTGCTGCAGCAGTGGGGACCTCGCCACAATCGCCACTACGGGAGTCGGTATACATTAATTTTCAGCTCTCATCCAAAAATATACGATGTTGTACCGATCTTATTTTAAAATGTAGCCTGAATCTATCGGATTTTTCGTAATGTGATACATTCCTTTGGAGTACGTAGTCATTTAGTCCTCTAATCCAATGTTTCTGAGATATTTCTAAAAAATATCAAGGATCCCCAATTTCTGACGATACAATTACGTATTGTTATGATTTTAATATAATACTTTCTAATCACCGACTTGTTACCAATGTCTGTTGACACAAAGTAATAAAATAAAAAAAAATATAAATAGGAAAACAAATCAATGATATTCTATTTAGGTCTGTACTAAATGTGTACCTTAAGTGAACTACTACATGTATAGTGGAAAAAGAAGTACAAACCTGCACCGAGTAGTTAGTTTGCTTTGATAATGAACTCGGAAGTCGTAATTGGGTCAGGGATTACGTGTAAATATTTGTAAAAGACGCCTACGGTTTGTTCTTGTCTTTTATACAGCTGTTAATTTGAACGACACTAGAGTTCAAAAAGATAATTACGTTAAGCCGCCAACTAATTTAAGTGTAGGTGTCGAGTTATAAATAAATCGACTTGGAACTTGTGACACGTTTAACTGGATTCTTTTATTCCAATCGATTTCTTTATTATTGCATTTTGAATTGAATTGTTCGACTCGACAACAAAAAAAAAGGAAAAATAATAACAGTGTATATATATTATATGAATATCTCTACCTATCTCCTATAATATATATATATATATTATAGGAGATAGGTAGAGATATTGAGGTAGATTTTAGGTGAGGACTTACCGTCCTCATCGACGGTGGGGGTAGCGCTGGACTCGGCCCACTCCCGACGCCGTGTTCTCGCCTTCTCTTCCCCGTTAATCTTATCCCGGGTGGGGGGAGATGCCGATGACACCGGTTGATCGGCGTACACTGAAACAATACGATCAAGTTGAAAGTCACACTTCAACAAATCTTTCATATTCGAGGTGTCCGCGCGGACTGAAATGCATTGAGGGTGGCACAGCACGTACTATATATTTCTTTCATCTTTTTAATTATTTTGAATTTGGAACACGTGTATTGTTTTAAAAACTTCTTTTGATTTTGCGTCATATCGAATATTTTTCGTGTTCATTATCAAATAACAATATGGAATGGGGTGTTAAAGAAAATAGGATTGCAGTGATCGCCGTGCACAAAGTGGGTATGGAGCCGTCGGTCATATTCCAGACACTTCAAAAGCTTAGTAGCAGCCGTATGTTCGTATATCGTACTATCAATAGATACAACAACACTTCCTCTATCGAAGACCGGAAAAGATACGTGGATACTAGATACCGTGGACTTTCTAGCAGGACTCTGCACCTGGTTACAAGACTCGAACTACCCAAGCCTGGCTTAAAGGCCTATATAAAAGCCAAAGGTGGCAATTTCGAATAGAATATTTTTTTATTTTTTGCTGACTGACTAATACATAGTAGGTATAAATTTTAATAATATTACATTACTTCATTAAAAAAATAAGCATTTTCATTTGTAACAGAACTTATGGCCGGACTAGGTATACTATACTTCTGCGGCCCAGCAGCGCTATATTGCTAATTTACGTTGGTATTCTGGTGAGGGTTTAGTACTTCTCCGTTAGTAAATCCATCCAAAATATTTTTACATTACGATTTATCAGTGTGTTGTAACGAAGTGTATTGTATATCCCGTGTCCATGACACAGCATCTGTACCTTTCTACGACCTTATTCCACGTGCACTACGACGTACGTACTGGGGACAGGGATGACCAGTGAGTGGTTGTGGCCGCACGAACGCCTACGGCAGTATAATTTGCACTGGCATTAGCAATAATCGTTGTGGTTGAAACCGATTAGGGCACTTTATAAACCTACACGGGTCTAATAGCAAACTAAGGCGAAACATTAATAAAATACTGAATAGAATTGTTCCGAACTGGAGATAGTTTGTTTCTACTAGTAGACTATGTCTTACCGTACAACGATTTATGATTGATAAAAAATAAACTGATAAAACAAATTGCAGCGGTACCTTTGATGCAATATCAGGAATATTATATATATATATATATATATCTGAGAGACATGACAACCCAAGCCCGATGGCCAGATCGCGTGCACGAAGGTCGCCCCAACAAGAGCAAAACTACCATTAAAAAGCGTACGCCCTTTTCGACGATTATTTACGAGTTAGTGTTTATATCTGCGCATCTCGGCCGTCTTGATACAATAATATAAACGAACCTGTCATATTTCGAAATTGTAGAGTCGTTACCGAAAACTTATGAGCTGGGGATACCATGCTGATATTTTTTTATTGACAATAAATTAACATATGGTCATAATCCAACTGAAGCAATCAAGGTCTGTGCTATCAAACCCAGCAAAATGAATATATTAAGCAGAGGGTTTTCAGAGGGAAGTTCAAAGAGTCAAAGAGATCAGATCAAACTTTATTTGATTTAATTTTATAATGGTTCATGCTTGAATGCAAAAGATTGGTAAACACTAAATGCAAGAAATACATTTAGTGTTTACCAATCGTACAGAATTTTTTTTTTGATAAATGTCGCCTTCTACTCTAATCGGATTATAAAAAAAAATGTGGTAAAATGGACACGTTAATTATTTCGACTGAGCACACAACCAATTGTTACTAAAGTTTACATGGATCAATTGATGTTATCTAGAATCCAATCTATTAACGTTTACATAATAGAAAAAAAAATACTAAAGATAAATGTAATTTCTTATTTAGCAGTTTGTGTCTGTGTTTATGTCTGAATTCATTATAATGTTTCATGAAAGTTAGCTAATCGTGCAAGTAGAATTAATATTTATATACTTATAAAGAAAAACATTCAATCAAATGTCATGAACGAAATTTATTAAAGTTTTGAGGACATATTAATCGGCAAAACAAACAAGATGGCGTCACCGCGCCAGCGCACGTTTTGTCGGCGCGTGCGATGAGTACGTTCCAATTTATGCACGTATATGGATGGAGTACGGACACATTATTACCTCGCGCTTGTAAATTAACATTATGGACGCATTTACAGACGCCGCTGAATAAAACGATTATAGAATTTGCATATTCATTCTTTATTTATAATTAAAACATGGGCATTTATTGCTTTCTGGAAATAACGCCGCTGTCATTACCTATGAAATATAAACACGACCGGTGAAATTGAAGACAGCGTGGGCACGATTTTACAATATGATAATAATAATTTGATTTAGGTATCCTACGAAGAAATTGAAGTTTCACATTAAAATATGTTAAGCTTGGTAGAACAGGAAATTATGTCGTTTAGTTGTAGGACAGATGTAGGCTTTTATTTAATAATAGAAAAACGGAGTTAATCCGGAATTTTGCAATCTTCTTCACGTAAGCTTTAGTTTATGGCTCTTTTTAATACTTTAAAAAAAAACAAAAACAAAACAACCGAGTGCTCAGAAAATGAACTGAAAATGATTTATGACAATTACATCTTTATAGCTGACATAAAATTCAACAGAGACTACGTTTGACAATGCGTATAATAAATATCTCAGATAACTAAAGTCCTATAGAAAGATCAGATAAGTTGAAATGAAATTAATAAAAATGAAACGGGCCTAGTTCGCCGTAGAGTATTGCGATGTCGCAGTAGACAGGGTTAAGATTTACACATGAAAAAAATGCGAATGGAATATAAATAATTCATACATTTAGTTGTGCTCGGGTTGTAAATCATCGACACCCACTGTGAGTGCCTAGCGCCCTCCGCTGCCCTCAATGCGACCTCCTTTAATACTTAGCGTGTACCAATAGTTATCGTATTTGTTAGTACACTATGGACTAAGGTTACTGTTAGGTAATTAATAGGCATATTAGTAAATAATTATTCACTAACTAACAAACTGAGCTGATTAAAATGAAATAATATACACCCCGATGTATTGGAAATTCAACGTATTCCCGTTAGGAGGTGATATGGGGGGACTATTTGTGATAATTTTAACCCCCATATGCATTATGCAAAAGTGAAAATTTTTGAGTTACGTTTTTTTAGCTTTTTTCAAAGTAAGTCAAAAATGTATTTAAACAAAAGTAATCATTTAAATCTTATTTTTTCTTCTCATTTATAAAAACGATCAAAGACTGGTTATTTATCAATATTGAAACAACAATTATCGGTCCCAAATTTAAAATGTGAGACGAAAAACGATATTATTTCAATATTTTTTTTCCAATAAATGCCTTAAAATCAGAAGAAAATATAATTTATAATAAATTTTTGATTTTCCATTTTTGGCTTATTTTGAAAAAGCTAAAAAACATAATAACTCAAAAATAGTTCACTTTTGCATAATGCATATCGTCGAATTACCAATAAACCTGTATATATAGGTAAGAAGAGATATATAGAATTATTGTTATTATATAAGATATTCTAAGAGCGTACTTCATGGATTCCAGGAGGAACAGACTAGTATAATAAGATTCAGGCTAGGTCTAGTTTAGATACTAGATAGTTTCGACGAATAATACACGCAATATCTGTTGACTATATTTAAAAGTCTTCTAACAACAAAGTTCACAGTTTCAGTGGTCGAACTAATAAGCACTAGTGAATTGATTACGGTAAAGATTTTTTTTTAGTTCTAACTACGTATATTTTTATTGTAAGGTCATTTTATTGCTAACTATAAGAATATAAATGATATTATTACTCCACATTTTTGTAACGATTTAAATTTACCGAGTGTTCAATAACAAAAAAAGATGACATCTCACATAGCCGATTCAAATGAAGGTTCATAGAATTTGACGTCATCTTGAGCGCTAACTCACATGGAAAGGTCATTGAACTCCATTGATCGTAAGTCATACAAATTTGGCACGTACAACGAAACTTAATTCACTTTTATTTTCACCATGCATTTTAGATCCTTTCCAATTTATTGGTAACGGAAAGATAACGTAAGTTTGTCAGTAGATATGTTTTCATACATTTATTTTATTATAAAAAATAAAAGAAATAAAAATTTTAGGGTATTTTCTAAGAAAATTGGCTTAAATAACGACAATTTTCTTGAGTTAAAGCCTGTTTTTTAGTGTAATAAGGGTAACAAACGTGCGAACCAGTTCACTCTATGATAAGTTACTGCGACCTGACGTCTATGTCCGTATTCAACAAAGTTTCAGGATGTATATTACATCACCCCTGAGGGTTGGGATGGAACGCTTCGTTACCTGTAAAAAGGTTCTCGGATCCTAAAGTTACCATCCGAAATACAGCAGAATTATGATGCTATTTCATGCTGTTTTTCTGTAAAGGCATGTTCTGTCCCCGGTTAAGTTGCCCAAGAAATAAGTTGCAACGTGGCTCTATCACATTTCGTTATTATCTAATTAGGTTTCTTATATTTTACATTATAAAGTAAAGGCCAAGGGACTAAATTTGCTATTAAATGTCTAACTTCCTTCTTGAGTTACGATTAATGAATTGATTGAAAATAACTTTTCCTTTAAATTCAATTCAATTCAATATTTACTGATTTTCTAAAATTTTCTAATAATTTCGAATACAATCAACTATTTGTTTTGCCATTTGTGTACAGAAATCGGACAAAAGATAATTTATGTAACAGATAAATAAAATAAAAGTGTGTGTAAAATGAAAGTCGATAATATTTCATATGTTCAGTTTTGACAGCAAATAAATTGATGCGATATTTACAGGGTTGAAGCGTTATAGGGAATTAAATATTATACAGAATCCATCTCAATATATAATAGATATTACTTCCGATTATTTAGGACTTCGTGGGATTGTGTATAAGGTTTACACGGACTCAAATATTGTTTGTACTTGGGCTATATTGAAGAGTTGTGGAATATTTTTTTATATAGAATATGTGGCAAACGAGCAAATGGTAGAGCTACGCTGCAGTTTTTTTTCTAACTGCAGAATGAATGGGTCAGCTCGACCGGGGTAGGACCACGCCCTCACAGAATACCATCATGAAATAGCAATAGAAAAGTGTAGGCTCTTTACTTGAAGATCCCTAAGTCGTATCCGTTGGGAAACACCGCTGGCGATAGCTGATACCACAGATTAGTCGTGCGTCGCAGGAAAAAATATATTATGAAAAGTATGTCTCGACCACGGTCACAGAATATCAGCAGAAATGTTGCTAAACATTGTCCTGCTGCAGTGCAGGGACAGGCACTTATGATGACGCGTTCCGTCTCACACCTCAGGCGTGACAAAACATGAGAATTATCACTTATCATCAGGCGAACTGTGTTTTTATGTGAACTGTGTTCAAATAAAAAAAAATGAGATGCCATCCCCTCACCATATTATAGCGATATCTTTTAGATGTTAACAGATGACATCAACTGCAGGATGCTGATAGTGTTGGAACCTTCCGCGAAAACAGACAGGTCACACGCTCGTGGTCCTTTTCCTATTCCTATGTGCAATAAGGTCGAATGAAAGATTGTAACAGTGGTGAAGCCACACTGCAGTTTGTTTTTAGCTGCAGCATGGGCCGGCTTGACCGGCGAGAACACGCCCACACATAATACCAAGCATAAGCAGCAGCCTTATGTTGCTGTGTTTCGACTGGTGAGTGCAGGGATCCGCAGACCAGCAGCAGAGATTATTATTGGTACGTGTAGGGATCCGGGGATCATTATTACTTTCGATCTGCATCATGATTCCTTATCGGGGATGAATTTGGATGTCATAGGCTGTTGTTTGTTGTATTTTTTTCTTGGGACACGGGACAGTACGCAATCAGATTAGAAAACCAATAACTGTGTTCCACAAATGTGAATCCTCAGCTGGGTAAACTAGGCGCTGATACAGTGGTAACTTTACGCGAAAGTAGTGACTTTACGCGTAATATAGTTTATTGAATACATTATTTACTCTCTATGTTATTGTGGTTAAAAGACATTTTCTAAGCGAATGTTTGAAGCAACCCCAGCTAGACGTAGTGACGTAACGACATCGTCACGGCTGGCTGCGCACCGCTCTCTTGAAAGTAAAATTTAAATTGTGTATAGAGAATCAGGATTAGTTAGTTTCCTTTAGTTTTCAGGTATAGCAACGCATCTAAACTATGATTTCTTATCGAGAATGAATGTTGGTGTGGGGCCGCAGGAATCTTTTACCGTCAGGTGAACTGTGTGCGCGCCTCACAACACAATATCATAAAAATCTATAGTTTTGGATATAGGTTAAGGACCAAAAATATTAGCTGCTAGACATGAGATATTTTTACCATTAGGCCACGCCAGTTGCATATCTTTAGTAGTATTTTGACATCGGTATATATGTGAAGCTATTGTACGTCAAGTGACTACCTATAACTATCTATTACAAATGACATTTGTTTGTAGATCTGTGAATCCGCCTCTACAATTCGTCTCAAGTTACCGCGGGCTTGCACAAATGTTACTGGCCCACAAAACCCATTGATCAGGCACCGATTTGATAAATCCCTCTTAAAATCGCTGCAGTATGCCTCGCAAATTATAAGGTAAAGGTCACACTAAATCACGGGGACGGGTGTGGTCCAAAGTTAGCTTCGAAAATTTATTGCGTTTATTGCAGGCAACAGATTATAGGTAGCGGGTGCCGAGTGTAATTCTACTAGATTTGTTGGTATAATTTTGTGATAATACCGAATTTATATCGACATCACAGATTCTTTACAGTTATAGAGCTACAATGCAGTTTGCTTGTAACTGCAAAATGTATGGGTCGGCTCGACCGGGGTAGGAACACGTCCTCACAGAATACCAGCGTGAAATAGCAGCATGATGCTCCTGTGTTTCGACTGGTGAGTGCAGGGATCCGCAGACCAGCAGCAGAGATTATTACTGGTGACGAGGTATTCCACCTCAGTCCTCAAGGGTGACAACGCATCTGCATTGTGATTCCTTGTTAAAGATGAATGGAGATTTTGTGGGCCGCTGGGAATCACTTAACACTAGGTGCACTGTGTCCTAGTTTGTAACTCAATGTAATAAAAAAAAATATGATATAATATTAAGGGTGACTTATAATAATATAATCATTAAAAGGTCATTTTTCGTTTAAGGGCATTGTTTTGGTGCTGAACCAGGATCTAACCAACTTGCTGAGCGATTGTCGAACAGAATCCACTTTTCGTCGCACGTAACAATTCGGTTCAAAATTCTTTTTTCTGTGCCTGTCGAGGCAGGTCTCGACGCGTACGTTGCGCTGGCGATCGTTAAGTTCGTGGGGCACCTCTATCAAGCTTTTTTACCTTGCCAATCTGCCGCAAATATACCAATATTGTTTTGATGTTAACATCAAAATCTGCTACTAGCTCGGCTGTGGATTGAGTATCATCAGCTTCCACAATCGCCTTTAATTCATCATTGTTGACCAAAGTGTCCGGACGACCACGAAGTTCATTTTTCAAATCAAAATTTCCGGAACAGAACCGGGCAAACCAATAACGGATTGTGCGTTCGTTTGTAAAGCTCTCTCAGTAAACGTTGTTTATGTTACGTGCCGTTTGTGCCGCGTTGATGCCACGACGAAACTCGTATTCCATAATTACACGAATTTTTAAACTATCCATTATGACGAAAATACAAAGCTAATCAATAAACAAAAGACTTTTTAAAAAGAATGTCATGTTTTTAAAACAAAATTAATTTGAATTTTGAATTCACAGACATATCAAAACTTTTTTTGGTTTGAAATGGAAAATACTGAAGAACGTCAATTTCATAGGACCTAATAATAAGAGAATGGTACCAATTGTTTACGATACGCAGGAGCAATTTCGAAAACCCTCCAAACCAGCTTCAACATTCATCTGAACGTTTTTTCATTTTCTCTTATACAGAAAGCAATTATTTTGTATACTTGCAGAATTGTCAGATGTTTTTAAAATTATAACTTTCTCACTCACATACTTTGACTTCGTATGCGCGGACTCCAAAATTGGGTCCCTAGAGAAAAGAAAATTGACATTGTGCGTTTGTATTATTTTACGCCATTACGGTCAGAACGCTGACCATGTGATAAGCAACGAGTGACCAAAATAATTTCAGCCGCATTTTAATTGCTGTATTCTGTGTTAATTCAGGTTATACTAATGATCTAATATCTAATATTTTTCACACTTATAATATTAAGTAGGATTGGGGAAGAAATATAATAAATGTGTGTGAAAACTGAGATGGAATGCCTCGTTACCTGTAATTGAGTTCCCGGCACTCTACACTCACCGTACGAAACACAGCAGAGTCATCTTATTTCACGCTGGTATTCCGTGAGGATGAAAACTTTACCCTGTCGAGCTGACCTTCTTATATTGCAGCTAGAAACTAGGTATAGCAAGATAAAATCGTATTGCTTTGACCATCACAATGTAATTTTATTTCGCTACACAAATTTCAGTCGTATTAAAAAGTGAAATTAAGTTGAATTTTAATAATAACTAAATTAGCCGCTACGCCGCCCCATCCGTCGGTTTGTAATGAGCCTAAGCTTTTTTTTTAATTATACCTTAGGTGTTGCCCTATCGGCCTAGTAACATTTATATCTTCACGGACTCGCGAGCCAAATAACCGCTGGGTAGGGTGACAACAACGATGCTGACTGAAAGACGACTGGAATACTACTGCACTCCAACCCCTACAGACGAACGAACGGCGACAACCAACCGAAGGGAAAATCGCCTAAATTGCGCGTCATCCTTGCGCTGGGGCCCGTGGTAATATTCTCTGTATCGTCCCAATTTTAAGACTGCCGAAGCAAGTACCTAAGAAGCTGATCTTCGTCTAAGTATCTTTTATACTGCTCTAGATGTAAAACACGCCTAATTTTAAGTTTACTTAGATTACACCCGTCACACAAGCAGAGCGACTGTTATCGACACGTTGATTGCTGCGTGTTATGTTTCTCCGCAAGTCACGTGTAGTTTTTGTAGAATCGGCCTATATGTTTCTAAAACGTTGTGTGTAGCACAATTATACTATGTAACAAGTATTTACTAAGCTGTATACAGTCACGATTTTTTCGAAATTATGGGAATTACTAGAAGTGAATGCGACTAACGTCATGGTAAATGTTCGATCACATTGAATACCGCGAGAAGGGTAGACGGAGACGGAATATGTGTTCTTTCGCCATCATATTTTCTATACTCTTCAGCTGAAGCGCACAGTACAGAAGTTGTACTCCAAATACATTGACGGGTTTTATGGACGGAGTAATCTTTTCAAACTTTATGGTGAGGAATTTTATTACCCCATGAAGAAGCTTATACACTTCCCCGATAAGCATTCCCCTAACCACCAAACCCATAAACCAATTTAGTAAATCTATAAGTTTAACTTTTACCTAATAATGAATCTAATAGTAATCCTATCAATTAATTATTTTAATGCACCTTGAGCGATTAAAATGGCCTAAAATGGTTAAGGGTATTCGTGCAAATAATAATCGAGTCGTGGGGCAATGCGAAAAATCGGCTTACACATTACATTCATGAGTGATAGCGTGCTGATTGCATTTTACGCTAGATTTGAACTCCGACCTCTCAGCTATAACGTTAGCCAGAGAGCCACTCCACCAACGGTACTAGGCCGCACGTAAATGGGGAGTAATTAATCAGGCCTAAGGCGACCTAGATAGCAAGGCCGTGAGCATTCCTGAACGAATCCTCGGCAAATAAACGATGTGTTGGCAATGTTTTATTGTATTTATTCTGTACGAGTGGTGATAATTTGTCTCTTTGGCTATTAAGTACGTTTACGATAAAGCTTTTAAATGTATTATGTAGCAGCCTGTATATACATAAACATCCCACACCTGGACATGGGTTTATTCTCTAGAGAAGGTATAGGAGTTCCTTCAATGGGTATTGATGGATTTTTTTTTATTTATTTCTAAGACAAGTTCTTCCACGGCATGTACGTGGTAAATCAACATTTAAAATTACAATTAACAATGTCATTGCATCAAACGCTGTTTTTTCGGGTAACGTAAATTAAAAACGAACTCTTAGACCACTAAGCTATCAAGGTTTAGTAGATGAAGTCAAATTTATATTTGTCTTTTATGTTTATTTATGTCTGAAGATGAATCTATTTTATTAGCATCGATAACATTCAAAAGGAAAAGTTTTATTTCTAAAACGATAACAAAATAAAACACGGTGTGTTTTAATGAATAACACCTCTATAAGGCAGCTGTGTTCCAGCACGGCCCTTTGAATACACAAAGCTTAATGAATAGTCATGGCAAAATTGTATGGTTTCTCCTTACGGCAAAAGTAGACCAAGGTTGACGAGTATAAATCCTCTTAAGAATTATAGAATAGATGACGTGATAACTGATGGCATCTTGGAATCATCTACGCGATTTGCGTTTATATTACAAGAACATTAAGTTGTAAATTGGCTTGAGGTGGGTCACCAAATCAGTACGGTGTACTTGTAGAAATAAGTTATGGGTTGAAATTTGAAATGCAAATTTTGCACGGGCGCCATGTGATGTAGGAAGGTAGGTTAGCTTGCGTGTCGAAAGCACTCCATATCAGATGCATGCCCGTTTGAAATATGGGGTGACGTCACGGTACAGCCTTGGCTGGGCTTATGTAGGTGGTACAGTTCCCAGGAACACTAGAATTAACTACATGCAACTTCAGTTTAAGATTAGTATGAATTTAATGCTAGGCTTTAGTAACGAATGAAAATAACTTATTACCTTATAAAGGTTAATGAACCGTCAATCGAAAAATCGATATCGGGGACAAACGAGCACACTTTTCATCACATTCGTGTTTAGTGAGAATAGATATCTCAAAGATTTAAATTGTATACCCTTGACACGACTAAGATATAATATCTAGTTACCTATAATTTCATCCTCGGATTCCGCACAAGATGGTTGATTTACGCAGCAGTTTGTATCTAGCGACGGTATGGACTGGAATGTATTCGTTCGACCGAGGAAGAGCCACACCCTAACAGAATACCAGGGAAAGACAGCAGAATAACGATGTGTGTTCGTCTGGTGAGTGTAGTGATCCGGAGACATTTATTATTGGTGATGAGGCATTCCAAATCAGTCCTCATATGCATGACAACGGGCATGTGAACTGTATGTTCGTTTGCCACCCTTAATACAATAAAAAGAAGTACAATGCAGACGATCGTGAATGACAAAGAACGAGAAGACGTCATCTTAGACGTTGTTACTTTCGCTGAAAGAATTCGGTTACCTTTGGTGTCGATGTTGGTGGGTGTGGCGATGCTGGCGATCTCCGGCTGCGGCGGCTGCACCCGAGGGCCAGGCCACGTGGTGGTCCCCCCGGTGCAGTACCTCGGCCGCGAGCCGCTGCAGCCGTCCGCTGCGTCGCGTAACGTCGACGCATCCGCTGAGTATTCTGCAAGACGCATTTGTTTTAGGCTCATCTACACATTGCCTGAAGCAAATCTCGATACGTTTCATCCTCTTTGTCGGTTTTCAACACGCCATTATTTATTTATTATTATTTTATAAAAAAAATAATAATGATGGCGTGTAGTAATAGTATTTTTTAATATATTACAATTCATTCTTGTGGGTCAATGTTACAGCTAAAAACGAATTTACATTATTTAAACAGACAGCACAATAAGAGCAACCATTGGTTGATTTTTGAAATAAAATGAAATTTTGTCGAACCAAATTTAATTTTTTGAGTTTGTGTGTTTGTTGTGCGTGTGTATGTGTATATGAGAGTGCGAACATGTGTGTGTTTGATTAAGTTTATTTATTTATGTCTATGGAGTCAGTGCCGTCTTGCATCATCAATTTAAAGATCCCTTTTAAAATTTTACTTATTAGTTTGAAACTATCAATCGAGTACAACATATCATTATAGGCTCTTTGTAACAACACAGTTCTGTGCATAACGGGTAGATGCCCTATATATGTCCTATATATTATTATATAGCTTGGCAATCCACCGCCGTTTGTAAGTTTTTATCTTGCACGATTACATCGTGGATACATTTGTTGCCAGCGGTACTACTCTTTTCTCAAAGGCTGGCTCCTCTGGTGAGTTGCTAGTTAGTTTGCCTCTCTTCTTGTAAAAAAGTTTTTTTTTCATGAAACTATCGTGACTGGCTGGTGAATAAAAGCTAGAAGAAACTATTACTGGTATGAGGAAATCCATATTAGTAGGTGTTCAGCGGTGACAGTGCAGATGCAATAAGATTCCTTATAGAGGATGAATTCGGGTGTCACGAGCCGATTGAATCACAAAAATCGTGAAGTGGTAAAGAAACGCCGCCGCTAGAGATTGGCTGTAGTATGAATGGACCGCTTCGACAACGCTCTCACAGAAACTCTGCCATGTTTAATTTGTTGAGTGTAAGGAACCGGAGAAGAAATTTCATATAATGAGACATTCAGTCGCTCAGTCCTCACGTGTGACCACGCATCTTGAATCAATATTACTTATGGACGGACGTAGATATCTTATACATGTAGTTATCATTAAAAATTAAAAAAATTTAATGACTATGATATATTGGGATTACGTTACGTTTAGAAGCACATACTTCTCGTAGTCGAAGATTGTAGAAGACTTCCCGTCTGACCGCCGGGGAAGGTGGCGTTGCGCTTGTGGCGACCCTGTGGGCAAACATTGCAAATACTTTAATCGTCATCACAAGTTATTGACATTGATGAGAAATGAAAATAAATGCGTGTATGTGTAACAAAAAGTGAATAAACAAGAACAGTTGTGGAATATTTCATATCATACGTACATATATAGTATAGTAGTCATGCGTTCGATTCCCAATATTTCTAACAAACAAATTGTCGCTTTTCGGGTCTGGGCTTTGAGTTTATGTCCCGTGACCTTGACATTGCATACAAAAAAATGTCCCACCTTATTGTTGTTTGTTTATAAAGTAGCCTATATTTATATACACATATATATATTTATATATATAAATTTTGTATGTATGATATATTATATATATTGATATATAAATAAAATAACATTGTTAAAAATGATATACATGCACATTTTGTATGAGTGTAGATTTTTTTAAGAGTACTATCATATATTTACATGGTTTTATATATAAATTAATAAATTACCAATATAATACATAGTAATATAACATAATAATTAAAAAGACTTATTTCTAAGTCACTGAAGAAAAGACTATCATCTAAATCAGCTATTTAATTATTTATATCCATTTATTTATATTATCTATTCTTATTATATATTTAAGGTTTATATTTATGTATTTATTACTTACGATATTTATTGGTTAATATATTTTATTTATTATTACTTATATCGAGTGTTACATATAATTTGTTAATATTATATTTACGATTCTTTTGTTACCTTACCTACTGCCTGATGCCATTAAATACCATTTTATATAAAAATAAGGCGTTCACTGTTAAAGATTAAATGAATAAATAAAAAAATATAATTACTATCACATTATTAGACATGTAAGCAGCAATCAAGTAGATCTTTTTGTATTACATAAGAGCACGGAAGGGAATGACGGCGACTGCCTCAAAATTAGCATATATATATATATATAATATCTCACTAATTGTATTGACTCAAACTTTAATGTGATCATATATGTCATCTAAAGGTTAAAAGTAAGTATGTACTGAGAGAAAAAAAATAAGTATGTACTCGTATCATCCCTAAAGACTGAGATCGAGACCCACAGTTAGTCTCGGGATAATAAGGAACCACTATAGCAGTGTTTTACTGATATGCCACGCGTTATCTGAGCCTACCCGTTCATGTTGCTCCTACGAGCTCGCTGCCATTAGTAAAAATTATTATTTATATCCATATCGCTATTCATGTGAACGGTAGACAATTCTAAATATTACAAAGTAACTACACAATACAGATCTCAGACACGTGCTTACAACGTAATTATACACCAATTTGAATGTAGGCCTGAACTATGCGGATAACACTACCCTGTGATTCCAAATCTATTACTAGGGTATAGGGTTCATTTTTAGTTACGTCGAGCTATGGTAGAAGTCGATGTGAAGATGCGATTAGAAACCCACGCGTTTAATTGTTCGAAAGCACATAAACTCGTTAACGGGCCGACTGCGGACGATATTTGTCGATACTGCCGACCCTAATGGATTAATTGACGTTCCCGGCAAATTGCTCTTACAATGTTGCCACATTCTAATTTTTTTTCTGCATTTTTTCTCGTTGTTGTTCGACATCTATTAAACCAAGTCAAATGTTAAACTCGTCACTCTCAGTGGCTTGCTAGACCGAGACATTGTTACTATTATCTGCTTTGAAATTATTCCTATCCCAATCAGACATACAGCCTCTAGAATCATCTGAGGCGTTCGGGACTCCTCCAAACCGTTCGTATGATCTGCAGGTTTCTTTTCCTTTCGTCCTAACAGTCGATCGTTTGGTCTCCCCTGTCGAGGGATTGGTCTTTATATATGTTTATTTTATTATTTTGTATATATTTGTCTTACGATATTTTTATTATATTTTATACTATTTCATTTATTTTATTGACTAACTAGATTAGGATAATAAAAAATATAATACTATATAATAAATAATATGAAATTAGCTACAAAATTATTCATTATATCATACTTCTATTCATGATTGATGATTTTTTTATGATATCAGGGAGTGATAAAAGAGACATTTATTCGCAAATAAGGAATAATAAAGCGGTCTTATGTAAGTTGCCATCCCTGCAGGAAAACGTAATACAATACGTAATAAAACGAAATACATTATAAAAAGAAAAAAAGCGAAGTATCAGCATATATATATATATATATATAAATCCCACTGCTGGAGCTTAGACTGTCTCTTTAGAGAGGGTATCAGAGCAATAGTCCGCCAGGCGACTGCGGATTGTCGGACTACACACACATACCTTCGACATTTTTTTTTGTTACATATTTCTTAGACATGCAGGTTCCTTCACGATGTTTTTCTTCACCGAGAAGCACGTGATAAATCAGCACTTAAAATTGCAACTAACAATTTCATTGCCGGTAACAGTAATCCAATTAGGTTTTCTCGCGTGCCATGAATTAAAAGTGAGCGCTGAGACATGCCACCGTGGCTTGTAAAAATACGTTATATTAAATATTACTTACATCTCAATAGAAACATTTCTATTAGAATTTTTTTGCATTACATTAAGAGTAACAAACGAGCACACAGTTCACCAGTGATGTGAAGTGATTTCTGCGGCCCATGACATAGGTACATCTACATTCATCCTTAACAAGGAATCACAATGCAGATGCGTTCTCACCCTTGAATACTGAGATGGAATACCCCGTCGATAGTAATAAAGATCTCCGGATCCCTACAATCACCAGACGAAATACAACAGCATATTTACTATCTATTTTACGCTGATGTTCTGTGAGGGCGTGGTCCTAACCCGGTCGAGCTGACCCATTCATTCTACAACTAGAAACAAACTGCATCGTATTTCTACCACTGTTAAAAAGCTATTTAACTATTTTGAATAGCGGAGAATGGTCAAGGTTACGGTGCTCCGTTACGATAGTAAATAAACGAAGATGTCAGTCAAAAAAATTATTATTAAAAAGAAAAAAAAGTGTATTGCTACGAAGAAAAAAAACAAAAGATCGAAGTAAGTGTAATCATATAATTCACTAACGACTGAGTCACTCACCGTATATAATGAACGAGCCACACCTGACTGATAGTCAGCGATGTCGTCTATAACTCTCACTTCCAAGAAAAACTTTTTGACGCACTCTCTCTAGATTGAAAAATGTTTTAATTATGTGTCGAGTCCGAGTGTGACGCATGACGATGAGAGATTTGAAAATATCTGAAAGTTGTCGAGCACGAAGGTTCGCGCTAACTCTCCAAGGTGGACCGTTACATCCGGTGGTGAAATATTTGCAGACTATTAATCATAAATCGGTTTGTTAAATTACTACCTTCGGAAAATATCGCATGTATAAAGTAAAGCCGCAAACTTGCTTACTCTTACATTCCCTAATTAATTTTTCTAAACCTCTTGAGATGTTCACGCAACTTTCTGAGGTGGAGAGTTACATCCGTTGGTGAAATATTTGCAGGCTATTAATCATTATTAGTTCATTAAATTACTGCTTTCTGAAAACAACTTATGGGCAAAAACCCCTGAACACCCATACTCTAACATTCCCTAATTAATTATCATAAATCTCTCGAGAGGTTTACGCTAGCTTTCTGAGGTGGACAGTTAATAATCTTAAATCAGTTCATATAGTAAGTTATTTGAAAAATTAACGCACGTATATAATATGACGCCATAAACAATTTCATCCTCGATAAGGAATCATAATGCAGATGATAAATTATAAGAGATCCCTCCATTCACCAATCGAAACACAACAACGTAATGCTAATATTTATTTGAATGCCTCTATTGTTAATGGAATACTTTGGGTATATAGTGAGGGCGTGGCACTTCTCCGGTATCGGACTCTCTCATGCCATAGCTAGAAACAAACTGCAGCGTGTTAAAATGTTAAAGCAACGCCACATTATATTGAGAGCATAATGATTAAAGTTGTCTACATAAACTTCAATGAGCAAGCTTTTACCGCCGATGCGCGATATCCAAATTTACGGCTTCTACGTGACCGATCCGGCGATATAAAATTAATCGAGCAAAACATAAAACAATATCGAACTGTACCGGCGCCGGCGCACCCCACCGCTAACATAAGATGGATTTGTTCAAATTCATCCAGGTTATTGAACTACACTTATGTATACGCCAAAAATACCAATGCAAAACTAGCTTTTTATGATCTGTAATATAAATAATTGCATTGCCATTTTATTGTAACATTACTTAGTTGATGTTGAAGCGGTATTTGGCGGGCGTATAGAATTTGAAATTGGGGCTGTTAGATAGCTTCTAATAGATTTTTTATTACGTGTAAAAATATGGCACCAATTCTATAATTGGACGTAATTATCAACGATATATCTAAAATCGATAATTTTGTTAATTGTAGCAATTACCATGTTAATTGTATTTGCAAATATACGATCTCAAAAAAGTGTAGATACCAAGAAACTTTTTCTATTAAGCTTAAATTTCATCGAACCAAAAAATATACATTGAATATTTGTGCACAAAATTAGACGTATGTCATAAAAATAACCATTATTCATTTGAATTTGTCTTTTTCGTATGATAACTTCGATTATGAAAAGAATTGCAGCTTTCAGTTCGGGTTTTATCGTATCGTATAGTTGTCATATTCAAAGTAAACTTGACAGATATAAGCAAACAAATAACATCTTAATATTAATTGAATCATCTACACCTTTCTCCGATCTTATTGCTTTAAATGGAATCAAAATTGAGTGACTCTATGTTTGCGGGAATGTTTACAGCAATATAATAGATTTTGCGTTATTGATGTGTACGATAAATTTATATTATTATTCCCTCTCACAATCTAATATAGCGTGAACGTCAAATTAACCTAAAAGATCTTAATGTAAGAAATAAGTATTTCCTTAATATGTATGTATTTAACAGTGCCAGCCACGATGCCAGTCTCAAGTTAGCTTTTTTATAACTAGGGGTGGAAAACAAATAAATGAAGAATAAGAGGGAATGCCTCATAATTGGGCACATACAATCTATGGGTAAACAAATAACATTCACGTAACATAAATGGATGATTTTAATGAAGAATTGTGAGAGAAGTCAGACCATTTCTAAGTCTTACGGCTTCTTTACGGAGCTAATGAAGAATTTTAATGAACTCGCAACGCTAAATCGGTTCCGACCGCCGGTCTCCGCTAATTAGTTGCAGAATTTCTATCACATTTCCTCATCATCCGTTTACGGGCAAGCCGTTGAGCAAGGCGAAGAATGTGACGTCCGTCGATGTTTCCGCGTGTTCTATAAAAAACTATTTAAATTCTCTACTGTTAGTAACAGGTTACAATAGACAGCGTAGCTGTTTCTTTAGAGGTCAGTTTGTTTTCTACTGTATCCTTGTCAGCCTAGTCATCCTTCTTAGTTCATTTTTGTTCAGTTTCTTTAAACAAGCGTCCTTTGGATATTATAAAAATAGTCCCGTGAAGAAAGATATACAAACATCTGAAGTAAGCTACCCAATCTTTTACTTAATCTCACATGAATTCTACAGGCGCAAAAGATATCATAGCTGAATTTCCAGTACCGCTTGCTATTCAATCTGTTTTAGACTAATTTACCATCGTCATCATCTTCATGAAGGTCTATAATAGTCCATTTCTCAACATTTTCTCATTCATTCTTCATCTAATGGGGGGTCATCTTATACTGTGGCTGCCAATCAGAGGTTACCACTCAAGAACCTTTTTTTCCCCATTGGTCATCGATTCTAGGCGATATGTGGTCAACCTATTGGCATCCCAGCTCGCTGATCGTTTGATCAGAGAGAGACATCGAGCATGTCCCACTACGTAGCTCGATATACTTAGGTTATCTAAATTATACATCAGAGATAAGAAAGTGTTGATGAGTAATTATTTTCTTGTTTACTTCATACTTACTGCTGATTGACTGCTGGTATGGGTTATAATACCCAGTTTGCGTGAACGGACCGCTTTTAATTATCTCGACAATGTCGAACAGAAAGTTGTAAATGGTTAATTACAAACAAATTACGGATTCTACAGGATGTTCAGTTTAGTACCGATATATGTCAAAAACACATTGTTAAGTTAGACATAAGACTGTTCAAGGTAGTATATACAATTAATAACTAAAGGATAACAATTCTAAGAATCATGCTTATGACGGACCACACACGCTCATCAACAGTTACGAAGCATGCTATGTGGCCATTAGCAGATATGTACAAAGATTACGTAAGTTTTTACATTCAGACCGGCGGCACTTTATCGCCGGAGGTAACTAATTATATCGTACTAACACACAACATGATATACATCTTTACTTTCAAACTTTAAATTTCGAAGCGTGAATAGCCTAATGGTTTAGGGTCTGCGAAACTTAAGGTCGTAGGTTCGAATCCAACATTCGACTATTGTGGTTAACCATCACCTAGCACAAGTGTTATCTTTTAACCTGGGGATCGCGACGCCTGGAATGGGCGAGTTTGTTATTAAAGGGGGTCGCAATCTGTTCAATAAATAAGACCTACATAAAAGATTCGTGTATTAATGTGGTTTTAAAAAATTAAATATTACCATTTAATATCAACGAATTAATAATTAAAATGTTATTCATATATATTTCATAGTGAAGAGGTAGCAACAGTTTTTACTTACCTTTTTGGCTTTTCAGTGGGTCGGATTAAAATGGTGTGAGAAAACAATGAATTAGAAGATATGATGAAATCTACTTGTCTTTATTTTTGGTCTGTTTTTAAATCTATCACCGCAGTAAGAATTTAACGAATATATTCAATACATATCCAGTAAATTTCCAAAAATTATATTATGGTTAAATATTGGCGCTTTTCTGTCGTGAAACCACTGGAATAGTTTATTATCTATCAAACATCTAGTATGTATATCTAAGTATATATTAAGATTATCTTCAAACAAAAAGTACCGCGGTGTCCGAGCCACTTTGCTACGCAACCATCGTAAGTTATTCACCAAGCTGACGTTACGAGGTGTGACGTGGAAAAAACTTAGATTGGTATCGGGAATGACACTGTCACTTAAATTTAAAATGGCCGCCACATAGTGGTACCTATTTACACGTGCTGGTCGAGTCTGTGATATTTGTTCCAAGCGGCCGACATCAGATCGTTGAGATGACGTCGATGGATGCGAAGCAATCCATCAAATGTTTCAAATGAAACATAAGACATGAGCTATTCATATATGAATCATATTTTAATATCTCTCTCAGACCAATCTTAGCATTTGCTTTAGTTCGTTTGATGTAATAAAATAAATTATATCGTCTTTATTGTGGCGCAGTAATAGCAATAAATTAACTTAGTATGCTAGTAAGGTCATAAATATGTATATATACGGATTAGACTGTAATTGACGTTACAAGATGCATTGTTTCTCAACCATTTGTGTGTCGCGACCCTCAAAAAAGGTAAAAAGGTAAGTCATAAGCAGTAGGAAGGAGTTCACTATAAAATTATACTTTCAAGGTATCCACTTCTGTCAAATTTCCAGGCAGAGGCCAAGATAATCCACGAATAGAAATATGTACTTCTAAGTGAAAAACATACTATCTATCTATTTCAAGTATTTTATTATATTATTATATTTACTTACTAGAAGGTCTCGATGTGTTGTGATCTCTATAAATATAAGAAAATATTATATAAATCTATATTAATATATAATTATATATTGTCTTATTTATTAAAAAGATTGCAACTCCCAAAAGCATGCAGTTTGATAATAAACGCGACCCCCAAGTTGAGAAACGTTGACCCAATTGGATAGATTTAGAAAATCAGCAACCTCCGTAACATGTTAATACGTATAAAAATCTTGTTATCAAACTATTAGATGCACAACTTTATTCGCGGTCGTAACTACGCGATCAGTCATGTAGGTATATACTTAACTCAATGATTATTGATATATGACGATATTTTTAAATTGTCCTAATGAATATGATCTATTTTCTCCAATTAGTTTAATCATTTCAAAAGCCGCCAAAAGAATTAACTAGAACAGATCAAGTAACCATTACCCGCAATTGAAAAATTAGGTTGCCTCGTATCCGAAACAATCATCGATTAGATATTTTATCTTCTATTGTTATAGACAAAACCGCACAATTTAACAATAAATTTAAAAAAATAACATAAAATCGCACTTTCTCGCTGAGAACTATAAATGATTAAGGTTAATTTAGACTTACAAGATTCACTGTATATATTTATACATATATTGAATATTTGTTAATAATTATATCATGTAAATATTTCCACATTAATTAAAAAAAAACAAAGCTATTGTAATATTAAAATGTACATCTTTATGCTAATATGAAATCTATCGAAGCTTAAATATAAATATATATATATATATATATATATATATATATATATATATATATCTACATATATATATATATATATATATATATATATATATATATATATCTACATATATATATATATATATATATATATATATCTACATATATATATATATATAAACCAAATATGAATATGTACACTTCCAGCTTCTGTTTTAAACAACCCCCGCATCCATTATCTTAAACGTTTATATTCTTTAGAATGCTCAGGATAATATTCTAACAGGAAAGAATAATTGCAACTATTGAATATTTTTTTACAGTTGTATTATGTGATATATTAAAATTATAATACTATAGTACAGACTCCTCGCAGAGTCGGACATCTTTACTCCAATTAACGTATGCACCTGTCCATCCATCAATTACGGGTGGAAACGGCAGAAGGGGCATTCCGCAACCAGATAGGCCAGATGTAATTCAACACGCGTGGACAATGTGCTCACCTGCGTGACGCCGTCTAGCGGACACTGGAGTCGTCCTTGTGACTCCTGCGCAGGTATACGTCGTGTTCTGTTGTTAGGTAAATTGTAGCTATATGAAGTATTATTTGGATACATTTGTACAGAATATAGAAGTAAAGGGTCCCAATCCCTTTACTTCTACCATTAAGTGCCTCAAATATTAAATGTGAGTTTTTAAAAATCATATTTATTAAAGTAAAATAACTTTTTTTTTAATTACATATATGGCAATTATCGTTGTGATAATTCTGCCAATATCTAGTCAGAAAGAGGTAGGTATATGAAGTTGTACGGTAACAAAAGCAATCAGCGGAATGCATGAGAACACTAGGTTGAGACTTAGAAATAGGACAATAATCTAAAATACATTAAAAGGGTCATTTAACACTTAGTGACGTTTTGAATCAAATGTCAAATGTTAAATAAATTATTTTAAGAAATGTATTTACGAATTTTAATATCATAGACGAAGTTATCTCGGTAAGATAAAAATAAGACTAATATATTTTGTACTTTATTAAAAAATATTTACTACATAGTTTTAGTATAAACTTTCAAAATCAATAAGGGCAACGACCTCCGCTCCGTGTCTGATCTATAAACGAATGTCGCTATAATAGCAGCTAGAAATTTGCGCACGCGCACTTCAGGAAGTCTCAGATGGCGTTTATACATATAAATACTACTTTTTGGCGGTACCGACGCCAGTCGTTTCCTTACTGACCGCAATGACGGCATGCATGTAAACTGCCCGATAAATTAAAGTCGTGTGTTCATGACTCAATAATTACTAGCCGCTTAATGTTACGAGATGGAGCGTTTCATTCGAGAATTCAACCATGGAATGGATGGGTAGGATATAATGAAGAAGGAATTATTCAAATTAGAGGAATATTTGGGCATATTATGCAGTTTCGCTACACATTTTATGTTTGGTACAAGTCTAAAGAGTTTATGCTTAACTTAAATAAATTTTAGTAGAGCATCGCCCGCGACTTTATCCGCGTAAAATGTAGCCTAGGTTAGATAGGGACAGTGTAGGTTTATATTAGGTAAAAATCTTTTTTAAAACCTGTTCAGTATTAACATAGATAAACCATTACATATACACCTACCTTTATAACGTTAGCGTAGAAAACGATATTTTTTTTGAGTATGTGTATTTGTTGGCCTCTACACTCACCGGAATAGACACGCGAGCAGGGGGCCCGAGACTTATAGAAGCGAGTAAAAGAATATCTACAGTGCGGTCTACAGGGTTGTCACATTATTGTCGGATTGATTGTAATTTTTAAATGACTTCCACTGCAGTAGTGATTTTTATACCTTCTTCATCACGTTTTTACAACTTCTTCATCACGTTTTGCCACAATATTGTTGTAACTTAGAGTTGCTGCGTTTGATGAGGGAAAAAAAGTCGGATACTTTATTAGCGACATAGCCAAGATGTCAGTTGTGACCGACACCAAGAGTTGTTTACCTAGAATAAATGTGACTGCCATGCTCTGTAGGAATGATTTACTTATCATTGTCGTTTATCACTGCCCCATGTTAGTATTATATTAAAAAAGCTTTTAATCATCGGCAACTGAGTATTTCATCGGGGTCGTAAAAGAATGAAGTACGATAATGTTTCGCTTCCGGGCAGCGTCGGCTGGTAACGGGGAGGCTGAATCCGGCATCATTGATAAGAATGCCTCTTCATCGGATTCCCTGAACACGCGCGCTGTTTATTACTCACCGCCGACCGGTTGTACTGCGCCGGAGGTCCAGTTGCAATTAAATGCCTCATTGACTCAATGCAACCAGACGATTCTTTAACTCATAAACAATCTTATCTGCTTTGTCGATATCAAGGTTTCAACCATTTGTTTTTATGACTACTCTATTATATGCTCATCAGTTTTCTTTTGGACACGATTTATAGATAAAGAACAACAAGAAACACGTGATATTGATGATAACATGTCGATTTCATGCAAAACGTCAGGTTGTAATTAGACGACAATAACTACACAGGAGTCATTACAGTGCCGTATAGCATTCGCGCAAACAGTAGCACTCGCTTGTCGGTGATTTTTGTAGTATTTATATATATATATATATATATATATATATGTATATATAGGTTTAACTCTTATCGTCAATTCCATACGGAGAAAATAAGCTGCGATAGACGGACAAGACACGAGAGTGTTTTTCTAATGAGTCGTCAAATGACCTAAACCCTAAAAACAAATTGAGACAATCTGTGTGTGTATATAAAGTACATATAAATTTAATTATATGTATATTAACTTTATTAATATATATTTTTATTATATTTATGTACTCCCACCCATAATATATCCTCTGCTCAAAGGTAATCCGGTAGCTGGAATGTCTATTGACATTAAGTAAAATTTGTAGCATTCTTACCTTACTCCTGGGGTACATGCTGAGTACATCGGCCCACCATCTGGCTTCCTCCCTGCTGGTGCCCTTGACGAAGGTCACGCGATCGGGAGCCGTGATGGCGAGGCTGTGCGCGTGTCCCGTCACGGTGTCAGCATCGCTCACCTCCAGCACCGTTGTCATATCCACGCTGGCTTGAGGGACTGTGTCTGGCTGCGGTGGAAGAGAGAACAATTCAATTGAGTTACATGTTTCACTTGACAAGATTCTGTTATTGTATTAAGGGTCATAAACGAGTACAACGTTCAAATGGTAAGCAATGTACAATGTATGATGTTGTTAATTTATAATAGAAAAGGTTATGATAATATTCAAGATGTGAAATCTCTTGGCCTTAGAGTATAGTTTCTCAACAATTTACTCAGAGTAAAAAGCCTTGTGTAAAATAACATTTGAATTAATAGTTTATTTTTTCATGTTGTTATTACATGGTAATATTTTATTTAAAAAATTAATTAAAGTTCATTCCATTAATAAACGATACTTTTATATGCAGGTCTTATATATTGAACAGATTGCGAACTTGTTTGATAAAAAACGCGATTAGACTATTTCGTTTTTATATTTTAAACTATTTAAACTAAACAAATTCTGGATGATTCTGATGATGCCCACATTCATTCCTAATAAGGAATCATAATGCAGATGCGTTGAAACCTCTGAGAACTAAGGTGGAATGCCTCCTCTCCACGGCCTCATGCCACTCACCAGACGAAATACAGCAGTGTTTTGCTGCCATTTTACGACAAGTCGACCCGCTGGAGGCGACCGTATCTATACAAATATAGTAGATAAAATTATGTTGAATGAGATTTCCATTTTTGTACCCATGGATGACAACGCATCAGCAATTCGATTGCTTATCGTCGATGTAGTTTTCAAGAGGTGTTTTGTGTTCCTGATTGCCACCCAAAATAATGAAGGTTGCAAGTTTGACCCGCTTGTAACCGTAATACGTTGGTTGGCGTGAAAACAAGTTTCGTGATTGATATAAAATCTAGGGTTTCCTGCAAATTAATGATTGACAGACGCTTTCTTAAATAACAACTTGATGAATGAATGATGTCAAAGATTTCGCAAGGGTCGTACAACGTCAAGGTAATTGTTATATTAGCTCACTAAATTTTATATTTTGTGGACCCACATTGAACTTTTAAAATTTCTACAATAATTACAAGAGCAAAGCGGGCTATAATAATATTTGATTTAACTGCACAATTAATACCATATATAATAATGATTTATTTCCGATTAATATTTTTTTTAAAGAATGCTTAAGTTATTCACAATGAATGCTAACAAATAATTAATATAAAAAATAAATAATTAATAAAAATATTCCCAAAATGGTGACACTTTTTTTACTCAAGGTAATTTTTTATGTCGCGCTACTTACGGAACTCCCAGTATAAATAGGTTTGATTTAATTAACATCCATAGATTTTTTTGTTATCGTAACAATACCATAGAAAACGCTATAATAAGTGCCGTTAAAAACCTAATGAAGGCATATTATCGTAGTTAGCAAAAGTACAAACCAAATGGCGCTATTAAACAACCGAGGCACACTCGCCCACAGGGTAATTTTGAGATATGGGCCGTCTGGAATGTGTTAATTTAGAGTTATGGCCAATGATATTTCCAAGTTAGCGTACGTTACGAAACCGCAGGCGGTAAGCTACAGACGAATGCGTGCGGTTACCGGAGCGAGCTAGAAATAGCTTCCAGTCTAGCTTGACGAACGAGCCTCGAATCCAGCTCGGTTAGTCAACGTCTAGCTAATACGTTGGTACGCCGCAGTCCACGACTGCCCGGCATACTCTCGATACTTCACTTTGACGCTAGTAATTACTTTGGGGTTCATTAAGAATACGTAATTAAGTCTTTACTGGTACAGCGATTGTCAAGCCAATGTAGACTCTAATCTTAGATAACTTACGAATGAATTCGATTTGTTAGTATTGGTTCCGTAAAGGGACAAAAAAGTGAACTGATATTTAATTCAATGTAAAATGCGTTTTTTTTTACAATGAATTGCTCGGCGTTTTTGAATGCGAGGACATTGATTGGTGGTTCAATTATTGTGGTAATCGTTTATGCATGAAATGTAAGAATTGTTTTTTTTTTTTGATTATGTTGTAATCCATAAATGTTTGAATACAAATATTTAATTAAGGAAAATAATACTAGTTATTACTAATATTCCCTTTAACCAATAAGATTAAATGCTTGTGCTGGGTGATTGTTGTACATTAGTCAAATCGTGAATTCGAACCTACGATTTTAAGATTCCCAGCCATATTGGTGATGAATAACTTATATTCTTTTTAAAATAGAGAAGATATATATTGAGCTATATATAGAGTTTATATAATTATAAATCCTTCTAGACATAGTGTCTCCCTAGAGTGTGTCCTGGAGCACAGTCCGCAAAGACGCTCTACCACGGATTGGCGAAGTTTACATGTATTCGCAATATATTCTTCATTAATGTCCTAGATATGCAAGTTTTACCATGTTCTCTTTCTCCGCCGAGCAAATGATAAATCAGGGCTTGAAATTGCAATAAGTAAGTGTATTTCGGAGATCGAATTCGGTACGGTCGCTCGAATTAAACGCGCTTAGACAATTATGTTTAAATGTCAATTATATGTAATTATTGTATGATTTTCACAATTCACAGTTTAAGAGGAAAGATATGACTTCTCTGTGATGACAGGTATTACTGCGGGTAGCGTTAGAGATCCGCAGCATCCGAGCGGCCTTGGATCTTTCCGTAAACAAGATCACAATACAATCAAAGGCGGCCGACCTTGAGACCCCGTGAACTTGAACTCAGCGCGGCTCCAGTTTCTTGGGCTCACGGTATAATTTAGCATTTATCACCGCATGAGCCGGTGGTTATCCTAGCGGTATGCAAATGGCTACAGTTAGGCGGCGGCATAAGCCACAGGGTCGAGGCGGGAGGTTCGCTCAGTAAATCGCTTCCTAATCACACACCTGGCTGTCTTCATGTAAGCCACTATGACAGTGATGGAGAACTTTTATTGAACTGTATGTCATATTGTTTTAAAAAAAATGTTTAATCAAGTCATGACGTGCAATCAAAGCTTGGTTGGACGGTCAATAGCCTAATGATTTAGGGTAAAGTCTACGAAACTTAAGGAGTTCGGTCGATTCGACAAGCTATACACATAAAGAAGTCAAAAAATAAAATCGCGACTTAGCGAATAATCTGGACAAGAAATAAAAGTAAATACGCTGAACTAACAACGCTTTTTTGTCATTTTTGATTAGTTTAATAATACAGTTTTACTGAGGATTTTATACCTAACACTCTGTTCCAGAATAAACAAAACCCACAACGTTTTATTGATCATGTAACTTTTCGCAGTCTACCAAATTTTAAATTCCCTTTACACTTATCTTGTGCACTTATTTTTTGCATAGCCATGCCGAATAATAAAGCATGTAAATGTTTTGTTAGTGTAACGAGGGTGACAAACAGTTCCCGTGATGGTAGGAAATTCCTGCGCCCAATTACACCCACATTAGATCAGGAATCAAAATGCAGATATCGCTATCAACCCTGAGATCTAAGATAGTATCACCAGTAATAAGGATGTCTGTATCTCTACACTCAACGAATACGATACGAAGTTATGTTGCTTTTTAACACTTCTGCTCTGTGTATGCGTTGTTCCGATTTGAGCCGACCCATTCATGCTAGTTACACTAGAACAAAACTACAGCGTGACTCTATCGCTGTTTAATAGAACTCAAACGGTGCGTAATTGCTTATTACAAGTAAACAAATGCAAACATTAGAAGCTCAAATAAACAAAAAACAGATTCGATTAGTCGGCTAGAAAATTCCTATTTATTACGTCTTTGCCAATAAAGTTTTAATAAATAAATACATAAATAAACAAAATAAATCCCTCTATTAATGTCGTGCCCGAATTATTTTGTCATGTGCCATATGTTCGCCATCCCTGCTGTATAATGTTTCCACTCTAACTGTAATAAAATTAACCCTTTGCACTCAGAACGATTCATAATATGGGCTACCAACAACTGCCAGACTAATTTATACAAACGGCTACTCTAGGACGACTATACACGGGCGCGAGCACCTTCATAGAAGTTTGAAAATGGTGTTGTATCAAAAAAGTGTGTACTTTTTAAAATTACTTTTAAATAATGGACACAAAAAAATAATAATAATTTTCTCCGCTTTCGGCGACAACGTAGTTATCTACTTACATTCATAAGTCCCCTGAGCGGCGACATTCGAGCGCAAAAGGTTAAGAATTTAAAATGTACCGTTTTAAAGGTACGTTGTATGTTATGGATCGAATAGTTGATGAAATGAACTCTCAGTCTTGAGTTGGAAGATTTTTTTTTATAATATCAGAAGTAATAAACGAGCATACAGTTCAACTGATAGAGTATAAGAGATGACCGCGGGCTATGTCAACTACGTCGATCCTTAACAATGATTCAAGATGCACATGCCCACCCCCCAGGTCTCGTTACTCGTTAATTGGGTCCTCGGATCCCTAGATTTGCCATACATATTATGGAAGCGTCATGCTGCTATTTCACGCTGGTTTCGCACTCTGTGATGGTCTTCTCCGGTCGAGCAGTTCATATTACGCCCAACTAATTTGTTTATAAACCATTACTCGATAATTGTTTATAAAATCTCACGGAAATGTGTATTTTATAATAACCTTAAAAAATTATTTGTCCCGGATATTAATAATCGTTTTCCTCTTTTTCATTCATGTTTTTTATTTAATACCTTTAATAGGCAATAGTAAATTATATAAGACAGAGCTTGTGAATGAGACGCCGGGGACGAAATGAAACGTGACATAAGGTAAGCGAAATGCTATATATAGTTCAAATAAAAAAAAAAATAATGTGAAAATAAAATCCGTGCATACGGACTGAGAGTCTCATACCGATTTAATCAATTAAAATTAACGAACGCCACGTTCGAATGTTCAATCAAAATTTATTGATCAGGTTTCGACAATGAGACATTTTGGAGATAACAAGATTTATAAAGACTTTCGCTGTCTCCAGAAATGGTCTAATTTGACAGGTCGTGGCTCAACTGCTATATTTAATATCGACCTTATTTAAAGACATTTTGATCGTGATAGAGCCACGCTGCAACTTGATTCTAGGTGTATCACGAATGGGTCGGTTCAACCGGGGTAGGTATACCCCTTCGTAGACTACCAAGGTGAAATTGATGGGTGTGGGGATCTGGTGGATCTAGTTAGTGATACCGGTGCATTGTATCTCAGTCTTGGGAGAGACAACGCATGAGGATCTTGGATATTTGTTGGAGGTAGACGTTTATAAGCCGTAGTCAATCAGTCATTGCTTACCATCAGCTGTCCTTTGTGTTCGTTTGGCGCCTTTAGTTTCGTATCAAAACACAGATATCAGCATACAATACACGCATTGCATTAAACGCACTGTCTGTGATCTTGAATCACTTTAGATTGCAATAAGCAATGTACAACATTGTTGTTGCAGGAATTACATTTGGACAGTACAATTGGTGCGGGGTGCATAATAATTCAGTACGATTACGCAACGGTTCCCGTGCCGTGGTCATTCAAGTCCCATAATTCCCGATGCAGCAGGATTAGCGGAGATAGCAATTCAATGGTACTGAATGCAAGGAATTCCTAACAGTTGTATTCCTATTACAGCACAACGCCAGCATGTTGGAGACGATGTGTTTATGGGCTGGACGCCGCCAGTAAGAATGCGACCTACGTAGAGTACAAGTGGTAACGGTACATTATAATGGCGAAGATATTTGTATGTGTTAAGAGACACGTGACACTCATTGGATATCATTAATTATAATCACATATAATCTAAAAAATAAAAATAAATCTTCATAACGTAACTTCGTTTCTAGCACAAAACAATAGTCCATTAGTGACATAGAAATAATGACACCAAATGAAAATGACGATAAGATCGAAAATGAGAGATAAATATCCGATCTGGCGAATTAAAAGAGTTGAATATTTATTCTTTATGTTTATCGTGGAATGAAATATGCATTGGCGATAAGGTTGGGCCGGATACAAGCCCGGCGTCCCCTGGACCGAGGAGTTACGCAGCTCTGCGCGACCGGGACCAACTCTAATCATTGTTTATCGAGAGTCGGAGCTTGTAAGCTGTTAAATTAAATATGCAAACCTCTATTTATAACTGCTCGTTTTATGTAACCGTTAGAGAGGTCGGTTAGTGGCGAGCGTTGGGGTTAGAGTAGCGATTTGCGTTTCATTTACATTAATGTTGTCTATGAAAGCTATGACCTGAATAAAAGACCTTTACTTGGGTTCAAAGATAAATTTATAATCGAAAAGCCCCCAGAGTTTAATGAGACAAATTTATTTATTTAAAGCACAATAAATCAGAATGACCAGAGATAGTATAGAGAGTATAGAATGAAAAAATAAAAATTATCATTTGACACTCGTAGGATAAACATCATAAAGTTTATAGAGGATAAACAAAAAAAAAGTGTACTAAATAACAGGATAAAATCAAACTGACAAAAGCAATAAAAGCTATTACATAAATAAAACCTCATTAGTGTTTTTATGAAACTTTTAAAGAAGAGGTTCTATTAATGTTTCAGGGCATTCTGCTTTTGGGAAATGTAGCCAATGTAAATAAGATACTTATCCTTCAAAAGAGAGCTACTCAAACAGTTTATAATCACCACATTCGATTTATTATCACCACAGTCCAATGCTGAACATAAGCCTCCCACATAGACTGCGAAAAAGCACGATCCTAAGCTTTCTGCATCTATCGACTTCCCGCAAACTTGCACAGGTCGTCGCTCCATCTAGTGGTCGTCCGAGGTTGCCACTCAAACACTAGAAACAACAAGCATAGCCCGCTTCGGAGCTCACTGAGTGCCTTTAAGCTTTCACATGTGCCCAGCGGTGAAGGACCACGTCTCAGTACGGTAAGTCATCACTGGCAACTTATAACTTGGGTCCCAAAAATTATCATCAAATTTGTTCAAGGAGATAAATTGAATATCGCTTCTCAGTATAATACTTAATGTATGCTAACAGATATACGAATAAATTTTCTAAAAAATGTTATATGCATGATAATAATACGAGGAAAAAACAAAATAATTATAGAGATAGATTGCGTTCTTACAAAATCTCCGTAATGTTCAAAAATTATCAGTTGCAAAATTAAATATAATGAAAAGGAACATTTGTATGTTAATGGTCTCGGAGAGGTGTCAATGAGTTTCTGAAAATTATAACATTATAGTAATACGAGGGCGTGATAAACAACCATACTGAACTGAAGTCCATATACATACATCTACATCGATCCTACAAAGATACAAGACTTGCGCAATAAGATGTAATGCCTCTCTACCATTAACTTGTTCTCAGGAACTTTACACTCACTAATCAACACTGCTGTGTTTCATATGATGATTTTAGGGACCCTATTTATGATAGTGGGATTAATCTATATGTGGACTGTAACGTAACTTTACTTACGGATATTCGAAAGTGTGTTAAGAAGTTTTATGGTAGAAAAGATAGAAAGAATCCAATAAAGTAATGAAAAGAAATTATTTCATACAGAATTCCGCTTACGCGCCCGCTATTTCCTTCACTCAGTACATGAGCCAATGGGTAGTGCGTCAACGATGGTTATTCCAGCGGTTACGTTTATTGCAGCCGAGTCTCGGATGCAAATTGTTGTTCTGTAGGGTGCTTGGGCTTAGTTTGTGACCGTGAACGTGGAAATGTTAATTTTTACCAACTTGTTTGTTTTACTCATTAGCGGCATTATAGTCATTATGATACAGCGGGAAGCTTTAAATGTGGATTGTATGGAAATAAAATTAAATTACGTGGACACAAACGAATTTTATGCGTTATATATTTTTAAAAGGGTTTTTATTGAATAACTAAATTTAAGTTTTAACAAGAAGTTTTTGCTTATAAACAAGAAGCGGACCCAAGACATAAGATAGTAGAGTGTAGTGTCGAGGCAATGAGGGAGTGCAAGTTTTCTTTATGTGTACTGGGGAAGAAAGAGAGATAAAGGGTGACAAACAAGCACACAGTTCACTTGATGGGAGCCAAGTTTTAAGGCTAGGTTATGATTGCCAGTAAATGCCGTCACATGACGGGGCTTTTGGATTCATTTTTAGAGAAAACGGCAACACCACAGTACAGTAGTGTTGCGGTCGATGGCGCTCTTGTACATTGTCCACACACATTAATTTCATATACATGTTAATATGTAATTAATTAGCAAAGTAACGCTAACAAAACGAGTTCGGTTCCCAGTATCGGTTGGCACAATGCAATTAACAACAAATTATAAGTGCTGAATTAGTGCTATAAACACTGTGACGAAAGCTCCATGTCTTAAATATGAAATTAAATCACGATGAGACCAACCTTACGTCCAATGTAGGTTGAAGTGTCCAATGGGTTGGCCATAGTAGAAAGAATATTCGATGGGGAAGAAAGGTTCCTGAGTGGTGACCTATGCAAGTTTGTGTGAAGTCGATGGTTCAGTGAGGGCGTGGTCCTACCCCGGTGGAGCTGACCCATTCACTCTGTAGCTAGAAACAAACTGCAGAGTAGCTCTACCATTGTGTGATGAAAGTTTATGATTTTATATTTTGTGTCGCCTATTCACATCGATTCACCCGTCACCACCAGGTACCAGCTGAAAAAAAAGCACTGTATTATCACCGCAGCATTATCGATGAGCTGGCTACCAAACTACTAAACGTGTTTAGTAGATTTATGTAAAGATTTTTTTCTTAGTACAGAATAAATTACTTTCCTACTCAGGTACCTTGCTTCTTAAATTATTTATTAACGACACGTTATATTTAACTGGATAACGTTCCCACCATTTTCTAAACTTCCGAGCATAACTTGTCTACATCGACAGATTTAATAAGCTTTCGTCTAATTATCATCTTTTTATTTATCGGGCGGCTTTGAACCCGTTACAGTGGCCGGACAGTTAGGCGACGCCCACGGCGGCCCGTCGTTATCCCCGGAGTTATGGGCAGCTCGCACGCATCCAGGAGATAGATAAAGGCCAATGAGAGGAGATGCTGCTAAGCACCACACCACGGTAACAAGACTTATGCCTGTTATTTCAGCTGATATTCTTATATATTAAAGGTAAATATAATATATTAAAAAGAACCCTAATTTGTTTACAATGTAAATAATTTTAAGAGCCTTTATCAAGATATATAAACATATGGTACCTTGAAGATGAATATGAATTTAAAAGCGACATCGGCCTAATAGTTTAGGCTATGGGTATGTGTACCTTAAGGTCGTAAGTTCAAATAATTATTCAAATATTGCAATTACAAGGATTTAACTTAAGTGGAGTGGGTAGCGAAAATATAAGTTAGCAATAACTCGTAGTATAAATGTTTTAAGATGAATCTACGTCTGAATTATTGCTACCTTCATATTGATGTGGATATTAAATATGCAACTATTTAATATCCACATCAATACGGAGGTAGTCTCTCCTACTTCGCCATCATCATAAGCCGATATCAGTCCACTGTTGGACTGGACTCTCTAATTGCTCCACTGAGCAAAACCATTTCCTACTTTAATCCAGTTACTGTAGGTCACGTTACGAAAACGATATATAATTAATCTCTTCACTTATATAATTAAAAAATAATTATTTATTAAACACTACCTAAATTTGCTAGCTTATATAATATATTCGAAAATCCACACCAACGACAACATAAAACGGATACGGTGAATCTTCTACGTTAAATTCAAGTCTTATATTTACACTAATGACAGTTGTGTACAAAATTGTTTAATATATAACGTAAATGACTGCAATTCCTGTTTTTTTATAGCTCAAGATATCTAATATGAAATTTATATTAAATATTTGAAACATCCATGACCTACAATAGGTAATTGTCTAGCCCATTGTGGAGATGCTTATGCCTACACGACAGTTACGTAGCCTAAGTGGCTGGGTTATCTGGGCGGCAGCATCTCGCAGTCGAAGGTCGCCTCGGTACTCGGGTCGTGATCAGAGATGCATCAGTGGAATTCTTCGTCAGTTGCGTCATAACAGGCCCAGTAATATGTAATGTGAATTCTTCGAAGTCGGCACCAAATTTTTATTGGAATTACATTATGATTCAGGGGCGATTTAACGTTTACGGATATCTTTCCTCTTACCGGTTAAGTTTCATGGACTTAATATATTTATTATGTGTATGGAATAATAACTACTGATACTATATGTTTAACAAACATATATATGTGTATATAGTACATTAAAGATATATATTATGAAGAATATTAAATTTGACGGCCCCTGTGGATGCAGCAACGACCCCATGCAAGTTTGCGGGATGCATTTAGTCGATGGATGCAGATGGCTTAGGATTGTGATTTGTGGCAATCTATGTGGAAGGCCTTGCCCAGCAGTGAACTGTGGACAGGCTGTGGTGATTATGATGATGAAGGAAGTATCTAGATTAGAGAAGAAAACATTATCTATTACATAATTACTTTATGATATATTAAAAACAATAATATTAGCTTTCAGCAACTAAGAGTCATTTTAATTATTAAAAACCGGCTGTCCCAGGTCTAAAATATAAATAGACCTCCAGGACACAAATATATAATTACAGTAAAATATACATCAGCATGAACGCATATATGGAAGATTAAAAATCTTGCTGTTAATACTTTATAAAATATAGATATAAAATTTAAATGGTTAAAATAGTGTATCATTAGGCGGCTAACATAACTAAGTCATATCTTCTGGTGATTGCTAGATGGTATCAACTGCGCAGTATGTTTTAGAGTGCCATAAGCATTTACGCAAACACAAACTAAAACCCAATCGTTCGTCGTCCCCTTCCGTAGTCCGATGTAATGCATTTACATTAAGATCGGAGGACGGTGCATATGTAGTGTCAGCGACACGGGACATACGTACATCACATCCAAGTCCAACAATAATGATACACAAATACAACATTTCATATAATTATTTATATCTGTAGGCATTAAATCTATTTCGCGTCCACACACAAATGATGACCATCGTTATTGTACAGATAAGTCCTAATTTGCTTTAAAACTAAATTTTTTTTTTGTAGACCTGGGGGTGGCGTTTGTTTTATTAAGATTATTTTATTAAATGAATTTTAATGTAGTTTTATAAAATTAAATATGACCATGTAATAACAACAATAAAAACAAACTTATAGCTTGATTTGTGTAAATAAACTTTTAATTAAAGTGTTATTGTAATTTTAAAGTGAAGGCAAGATTATTACTTATCTTTTTGACTTTTTCTGTGTACCTTTGTAGCCGTACGACCAATCTCTTTCAGTAAAGATTAAAAATTTATAACGCACTGCATTTACGCGTTCTCTACGCCACTTTATTACAGACTTGATTTTATGTTTTATCATACTACATAAATATTCCTGTTGATAGCAAAAATAGAAAGTCAAATTAACGAGCCGTTACATTTCTACAAGCAGAATGATAGAATTACCAGTCGTCATATAATAACTCAGTGGAGTCGCTCTGATATAGTTATTTATCTGATTTACGCACTCAAAAGTGGAGCGAACAAACAGCGGAACGAAAGCAGAAAGACTCGATAGTGTAACTCTGACTTTGGACGGTAATTTTCTAATGCTATACATATCGAAGTAGTCCAGTGTGCGCAGTCTCACCCTGCAATTGGGTGTGTTATCCTATTTGGGCCGTGTTAGCTCTATGTCTAATCTGAATCTCTTTTAATTTCGACATATGCAAGCAAATCGAGATTGATCCGCGGTTCTGGCGAACAATGAAATGGTTAATTGTAATTTTAAGAGCTGATTAACTTGTAACGGCGAAGGCATCGTAAGGAAATCTATGCATATTTCTAAAAAGTAAGAAAAAAAACGTATTTTGACCCGTTTTAGAGCCGCGTGTTGGTATTACGCTCACTATTTACCACGTTAGGGTAGCGAATGGTCTCGTCTACTAGATTTTCTGCGATAACAATGTTTGGGGTCTTTCGAGAGATTTGTGATCGCGTTCTTAACCTTAGTGCAGGGTTGTGGCATCTATAATTATTCACAATGGCAAAATAAAATTTTTAGTGTCAAGTTCGTTTTAGGTCTGTTAGCCGTTAGTTTTTTAAGAGTGGGAGGACCAATTTGCAAGTGCGAATAGTCTTGCTGCAACTCCGCTGGTCTGGGTAAGGACCGCCACCTTACGGAAGACCAGCGTGAAATAGTCGTATAATGTTGTTGTGTCTCGTAAGGCGAGTGTGTGGAACGAGAGGAAACTGGACCCAATCACCGGCATTCAATCGCAGTCATCACTTACGTGTGATTGACTGTGTGATCGTCTCTCACCCTTATGAAGGATGAATGTGTGTGTTATGTGAGTTATGAATCACTGAAAATCCTATAAAATAATAAATATATAACCAGAAAATTTATTACGATAAAAAAAAAAATATGTCCTGATCGATTTAAACCACAGCGATATCTTCTGGTTATTGATATAAGCATTTGCACAAACACAGAGGCACTCACTCGTTAGGGGACGCCCTTTCTTATTCCACGGGACATACTGGGCACTTAGATCCAAAAATTAATTATTTGTGATGCACAAATATTGTCCCTCTGCTGGAAATCGAATTCAGGACTCGTGACCCAGTACCCTAGTACTAATCAATACACCACGCAGCCGTCACGATTAAAATAAACTAAGGCACAGCCCTGAAGAACAGCCATGGTTGTCTCCAATCATTAGCATATGTGGAACGGAACGCATTACTACACCGTACGAGTCTATACTGCGGCCGCCGTCGGCTTAAGCGCTTATGTCGGGGTTATGTCGTCTCGGGCCAATATTTATATACCTTGTTTATTGTAAGACTGCTGTTGAATGATGTTAAATAGGCTTTTATATGACAAAGTGAAGTGTATTTGGAATTAAAATGCTTTTTTTTAGTTTACGATCGTCTCTTGTTAAACTAGAGTGTGAGAAATAGATAGAATACATGGTTTATAATGGTTAGGTTAATAAATGAGTACGAGTTTATATATATAGGCTTATTTGAGTAATGCCTCAGACTTATCTTAGGCAATTAAATAAGTCTGGATACATTCTTCTCTCAGACCAAATACGAATTCTCTTTGAATCTAAACTCCTAAATCAATACGAAAAATACAAAATCAGTTGGTGCTTCAATGTTTACATATTTACGATATTCTATTGTGGTGCGATCATTTGAATTTCACCTGATGATAAGTGGTTCATACGGCCAATAATAATTTATTTACTTAACCAAATCATTATTTAAAGATAAACAATATACATATTAAAACACTTAAAAAAATCTTATATACTTAGCAGCCTTGCTAGGTTCTAGACCTGTGTTACAGCCCACTAAGCCCCTCCTTCGGATCAAGCATGATTTATAATAAAACTAAGAATTACTGTTACATGCAAATCATAATTTAATTATATATGCTGTTAAAAATGAAGAATATCGTAATTAAGAGGTAGTAGTAAGATATCTAACGAGTTCAACATTCAACAAATGCCATGCATCTTCGATACATGCGTCACCCATCCCACTCTTCAGCTTCGAACATCAGAGCATACGAGCTCGCAGTCCACTAGATAGTAAGTGATTCATACAGACAATCACCCACATTCATCTTCGATAATGAATCATAATGTGTTACCCATCCCTGGGAACTAAGCTAAAATAACCAGAAGCACTACTAAGTTACTATTTTACGATTATTTTTGATGATATTGTACGAAAGCGTGGTTCCTTTCCAGATCGAGTTGATCTATTCGTGCTTCTGGTTAATAACTGTACGAATCACCCAAGCATGACTTAAATGGCTTCTGATAAAATAATATACTTCCAAATTAAAAATTCATGTTACGTTTAGCAATATTTATTTTTTTAATATTTTTATTATTTCTTATCTATTACAATTAATGACGTCACACCTTTCATATTTTTGTTATGATTTTTTTCCGGCGCCTAATGGGCGTACTGGTATACATTCGTATCTACAGCATCAGCATGCGTTGCAAGCTTAATTAACAGTTTAAGCTTTTTGCATCAGATGGCGTTGTACTGGGCCCCGGGGTTCGAATCCACGACCGTACTACGGTCCAGCGGTCACTTACTCTTTTTTTATGCTCGCCTCCTGCATCTTACCATTTACATCGACTTACAAATTTCATCCGATTTAAATTCGGTACACTGTCTACATCTTTCAATACAATGAAGCAGGACACAATATAATACTTTCTCTTTTTTTATTTCCATGAAGTGAACATGTATATGTTTATTTGATCGTGGCTTTAGTACAAAACTGCTGTTCTTTCTTTCTTTTTATCGCTTCCGAAAACATTACATTGGTGTCACAATATTTTTATTTACAAACTTTGTTGAGCTTTTTTAAAGTTTTTTCTCAATATTCGATTAGGTTAAAATACCTCTTACATAAAACAAATATTAACATTAAGTTACATTCAGACGGGCTGAGTTACGTAATGAAATCGTTAAATTAATCAAATATTTCGAACTCAATGAATAACATTACGATAACGAAGTATTTCACACGCGTTGCATGTGGCCCCTATTTAATAAATCAGTCAGTATTTGTCCATTTCATTTATAACGTATTTATTATACGAAACACTTCAATGTAACGACGAGTCGAGACGTTTAGGAGCCTTTATAGACACTAGTTCACTTAAGATCGTTCACATGATTGTACACCGATACCGTTTTTAGTGACGCCATTCTATAGTTTAAACCTAGATATTGTAATAATTGATTCATTTGAACAGGGACCACCCTATACCCATGTTAAATAGTAACATTAAACTGCTTAATTTAAAACTGTGACTGAAAGAACAATTTTCGTGGTTCACCTCCGAGTTGTCTCCTGTCTTTTTTTTCATATTATTTTTAAAAATTTTGGATGTGACAAACGTAGACACGGTTCAGCCGATTGTAAATGACAACTCCAGCCCATGACATCTTCATCGCTTTAAAGATGTACCACATGCGTTGACACCCTCAGGAATACCTCGTAACCTGTAATTGGATCTCCAGGTTGGGATCGTTATGTTGCTAATTTACGCTGGTATTTCGTGAGGGCGTAGTACTTCCCTTTCGAGCCGACCCATTCATGGTACAGCCAGAACCAAATGACAGCATGGCTCTTCTGCTAGATATCAGTAAGATCTTTTAAATAATATTTTAGAGTAGGAGGTAATTTGAATTAGTAATGTGTAAGTTCCCTTAGTTTGTAAGTGTATATAAATTGTATTTTTAATTAAATATATAAAGTTCAGAAAATTAAAAAGGAATATATTATATTTTATATTATAAGACTTTCACTTAGCAGATTTAAGCGATGTAAGAAGACTTAAACAACAACAAATAAATCAAAGTTGCCCGCCGCGCGGCAATCAACGTCCATATATTATAGGAATCGATTATAAAATATTTAATTAATCCAATCGTATTTTTGCATTCGCCAATTAAGATATACATCTAACAAGACATAATTAAAAAGCTGTCGCTTGTTCTTTCATCGATAAAATTTAAATAATTGTTGAGGATAATTTAAAAATATATTTTAAAAGTGTAAGTGGAAAGTGTAGTTAGTAAATCATTTTACATCGTAATAGTTAATACACGTATAAAGAAATACACATCGATTTTTAGAAAGAGACTACAACGAATCTCCCAATACTTTCGATATTTATGAAGGACAGAGAGAGAAGACGCTGATCGCTTGTCGATCATATACGATCCCTTTCTAAAGGACGATGTAGGTATATTGCTTTCAGATGGTTTCAGCACTTTAGGGTTAAACCAATTAAAATATAACATAGTATTAGCACTATTGCAGATAGTTATCAAATTATGGTTTACTGGTAGAGAGCCAACCCTACGTGTCTTTATATGCTTCGAATTCGAATTAACAGGTTAACATTGTCGTTATGAAAACGTACCATTAAATATATGGATCTTGAAATATAAAAATTCATACAATACACACCCAATTAAAAGATGGCGCAATAAAGTCCCGGGCCGGGCTAACTCTTTATTTATTCGTAAGTTGATTGCTTATTGTATTGTAATGGGACAACACGATGAAGTGTGGCACATAAGGGACCTTACACATTGCGCTTTCTAACTTCCTTCCTGATCTAAATTGTAATGAAAGGACAGTAGAAGCAGTACCATTATTTTCGGTTCGTCTTACATATAAAGTAGAAGGAAACTATTACTATATTAGTAAAATGAAAATTCTTCACTCGTTCAGCATGGGGACGCAAACGCACAAAAAAATGAAACGAACAGAAATATGCAATGCACCTTATTGGCTGGGCAGCGTGTATTGTTGCCCATACAGTGAGCGAGACAGAGTAATTGAAAAGACAATTTAGTGCTTGTTATATCGATTGGTTGTTTTGTATAAAATAATTACAGTTAGAAAAGCTTATAATTACGAATTGTTTATAATAACGTCTTTATATCATTACTTTGTTTTTAATTAACTTTAACGTCCAAATAAATTACTAATACCTCCGACATTCGTAGGAAAATTGCGTAAAAGTTCTACCAGGTATGCGGAGTATGGAACGACCAAGCCATTGGATGTATTTTTGGCAATCTATAGAGGCATACGTCATGAAGATGAATTCTAATAATGGGTTGAGAATATTCTATTTTTTTTAAACTAAAGGTGACAAAATACACAAATATCCAATAAATATCCACCCTCAATAAAGATACAAGGGGCATATGCGTTGTTACCCCTGTGGGGACTAGATGGAATCTCGCTTCCAATAACTATGATAAAAACACAGAAGCGCTATTCTACTATTTTATGGTGGTATAGGAGGATACGTCACTTTGCTGGTCGAGCCGAGCCATATATGATGCTCTACAAGCAAGGTGCAGCAAGGCACGAGCACTCTTACAAATTTATAATGATGACACAAACTGGTAGTTATACGATTCACGTTGGGACAGTGTAAAAGTGTCTTTAGAGCACCTCAACAGGATATTATCGAGAGTTACAAATGTGGGGCACACAACGATGTCGCCGGTTCGAGTCCGGGGTAATTACTGCCCACAATAGAGCATTGTTTGTAATGGTCCCCCCACACTTCCGGCCCGTGCGCATCGCGCGCTCTGTTCGAGCCCACCACGTACGCTCTCGATACGATTAAACATAATTATCTGGCGATGATAACCAAGGAAATGTGTTGACGTGCAACAGCTAGATGGCAGCAATGATCTAGGACAGTTGAACTTTATTCCAAGTAAAACAGGAAAGATCTGAGGAAAATCTCTAACGATATTTTATAAACAATTGTAAATGTATAATGTATTATGTACTATAAATAATAGTGATACATATAATGATTTATTATATTTACGCGAACACTTGACATTGAACATTCGAAGCGCCAATAGCAATATGATTTAGTGTACGGTCTGCGAAGCTAGAGATCATAGATTCGAATCCACCATTCGACTATTGTCCAGAACCATCTCCTAGCATAAGCATTTTAAGGTTAGTTAGAGTGGTTAACCTGAATGTTAGTTATGTTAATAGAAATTCTAGCATTCTTTAAATAAAAGTTTTCAAGTGACTGTAGTTGACTTGAAAGGACCACGCCCTCGCAGAATACCAGCTTTAGGAAATAAGATGACGCTGCTATGTTTCGTGTTGTAAGTGTAGGGATGCATGGACAGAATTATAGGAGGCATTCCATCTGAGTTTTCAGAGGTGACGTACAACGCATGTTCATCTTGAATCTTAGTTGAAGAAGGATGTACATGTCATGGGAGGTAGGTCCACTTACCCATCAGATGAAGATGATGTGCTAGTTTATCCCCAAATGATTTTATAAAGAAAAGATTATTCTATAGTAGTCTAGCGCTACGTTTTTATTTCTGCACACAACTCAACTTATTACATGTACTAATTTAGGCAAAAAATAGTACATTTTTTGTCTAAACATTTAACGACTCTAGCGGATTTCGGCATCAGCGCCTCGTCCGGTAAGGTAATTGACCTGGACATATTGTTGTACGAATTGTTTAAAATCTGTGCATTATGTATATTTATACACATTTTATACAGTGACGCTGGTTTCTTGTGCGCACATGAATGGGTTAGATCAACCGGGGACGGACCACGTATAAAAATAATGCTACCGTAAATAAGTGTTAATTTTTTTAAGGGAAATACATAAACCTTAAATTTAGCCTCAATAGCCTAAATGGATTAGGATACGGTCGGCGAGATTTAATGGTTCGAATAACATCGTGAAACATCTCTTTTCTTTTGTACGTGGCGACATCGTCACGGACATCCCGCCGGCACGAAGGTGATGGAAGGGCTATGCCGGATCCTACGTTTTGTGGAAGAGGTGACAATCAAGTACAGTTGGTACGGTCTGCGAAACTTAGGGAGGTAGTAGGTTCGAATCCGTCATTCGACTATTGTCGTGTACCGTATCCTAGCACAAGCATTTATAGTTGGAGTTGTTCACGGGAACGTTGGTACTTATTACTTAACAATAATAGGGCCTTTACTATGGATTAATTATGTTGTTTTGTATCTTTCAGGATGCCTAGGTGAAGTACTGAAGAAAATTCAGGTAATGGGGAACACAACTTTATTCTTTCTCACGAACTTCTCGTCCAACAGCTACAGTCAAAATGTTCAACCGACCTTTTTCTTACCTCCCAGCTTTTTGATAATTTTCGCGACCAACTGGCAAACTAGTGTTGTTAGTACAAATATTGGAATCAAATAGTTACTGGCCTGGAAACTAGTCTTTTTGCGTTCTAATTTAAGAAAAAAAAATGGAAATTACGAACCCTAACAATTGTTATGTAGTTAGTATTTCTAGATTTTAATTTTGCAAAATAGTTTTTTTTTAATTCAATAGATAGCAAATGAGCAAGCACCTCACCCGATGGTAGGTAATCACCGCTTCGCATGGATGTTCGCAACACCAGCGGAGTTGTATATGCGCTGTCGGCCGTTAAGAAAGGTGTAGGTTCGTTATTTAAAGGTCCCGAAATACCTGGCTGGCTATAGCTGATTCCACATAGTAGTCGTGCGGGGCAGAAAATTTCGCTTAAAGCGCACACTGGTGAATTACCCAATCATCAAGATAATGATGATAAAATTTTGATATACGATGTTCAAACTCAGCGAGTTAGAATTAATAAGTACAAATTCTCAAAACACTCCTCATGGTAAACTCAGTGAATGATTAATGATAGCATCAACATATCAACTGTTGCTACTATGACAACAAAAAAATTGAACATTTATTGTCTAATTTACTTTTTTAAATTTTACTTTTTTTATATTCTGTCAAATTATTATAACTTATTATTGTTCAAATCATTCATCTAATGCGTATACTAGTGTACACTGTGTAATCAAATCAGTATTCTTTTTTTTTAAAACCTAAATTAGTTTCAAATTATTCTATGAATTATTTACATAGTCGCTTATATACTTGCATGGAGACTTCCCCTATAATATAGTGGAACTAATATATTGTTCACATAGTGTACACTATGTCGGTGTTAAAAAAAATAATAACTCATAATATTTTCTAAGTGGTATTAACAGCGATAATCACGGCAACACGACACTCGAACCAAACCTAAATACAGCCGACGTGGTAAGGGCCCGCCCGACAATCAGCTAATCCGTTTTAATCGCATTACGCGTCGATAGCTGTAGCGGCCCTTAACAGAGACGCTTAGCGCGACCGAATAGATTTATAAGTTGTGACTGCGTCAAGTTTGAGCAAAACATATACTATGATAGGTCCGTTACATTGGAAAAATTAGGTTAATTTAACTATATCTAAGTTCGATAGATGGCGTTGTGTAAGATTTCTGAATCGCGCTAGCTCTAGTTCTGGTTTCTTTACACGGCTTTTAACTTAATTTACTACTCAAACAAAGAGCCTTATTTTAATATACGAGTACATATATCTACGCATGCGAAGCTGTGGGCAACAGTTATTTATATATAATATACTCGTATATAGAAGTCGATTAATGCAGATGCTTCAGGATTGTTCTTTATAGCAATCTATAGCCCCTCTTCGCATCTATATTTTGCTGTTATGATGATGATATATGTATAACAGGGGTGGCCAACTTTTCTGTATATAGTTTTTATCTTAAATGTGTGTCGCGATCGACTAGTTGGTATGGGCGTTGTCTAAAGGGGAAGGTGTGTGAATTCAATACCATAATTATACACTGTGTTTCAGTATAAGTGCATTCCAGCGAGGTATAGTAAATAGACCGGCAGATAGACCGGCAGATCGACCTGTCGATCGCGATTCTTTTCTTGGCCACCCCTGATATATATTATAGAACTGTTATATTGGTTATTATTTAGGGTAATTTAGTAGTATTTGGGTCTAGATTTCGTTTATGATAAAACAATTAGCAGTGGTAGAACCACGCTGAAGCTTGTGTCTAGACCTAGTGTTATGGGGACGGCTCGAACGGAGAAAGACCACGCCCTCGTAGATCACTAGCGTGAAATAGCAGCATTACACGTCGTTTACTGAGTGTAGGGCTCCGATGATCTAGTAACTGATAGCGAAGCATTCTGTCTCAGTCCTCAGTGTCAGCAAGGCATTCTGAATCATGTTTGATGATTGATTTAGATGTTTATTCGTTTATCATCAGGTATACAGTATGCTCGTTTGTCACCCTTAGTTTGGCCAAACAATTTTATGGAACTCAATAGGTCGCTGTAATTACTTTACAATGTCAAATAAAAACATGCGAAAGATTATAAGATACCAAATATGTTCGCAGTGAGGCATTCATTATAAGGGAAAAATAATACAAATTAAAATAAATAAAATGAGCTTTACATCCCACAGTGGAGCAATTACAAATACACATTGCAACTTGTCTCTAGCACCTCAGACTCGTGGTGATAGGGAGAAACGACAGTAATAAAGTGAAACGGAAATCTAATAACTGGTAACGAGGTATTCCATTACAGTACTAAGGGGTGACAACGGATGTATATCTTGAATCTTTATGGAGCATGGATATTAATATCAACATTTACTATCATGTGAACTGTGCTTATTTGTCACCCTTAGTTATATAAAAAATTACACGTTTATCGCATTGTACGAGTATGTTTAAATGAATGCACACAAACACAGCTTAACTTATGACGCTCGTATTCAAAGGTCTTGAGTGATGTGAGTGATGACACGTGTCAGATATTTCCGTATTCGCGGGTCACGACTATCAGGTGACCCGCGCTGCATAGCTGTTTGTTTATGCGATAGGCGTCAATATTATCACCTTGTATGACGCGTGACTCTAATTAACCTTGTTATGATGTACGGAGGGTACTTTGATAAATGTTCTCCATAACTTGTTACGAAACTTCCTTGTCCAGTGAAATGCGTCTTTTAAAACATTTCTTAGGTTCAAATTGGCCGAATTTACTATATTATTATTATACATCTATATTGTTATTAATGGAAGAACCACTCCCTACTCAGCGGGCCTCCCGCTCGCGAGTCTAATTAGATAAAGCTGTAAAGGTCTCTGGACCAACAGCAATACTCACACACAAAAAAAAAGGAAGAACCACTACTAAAAAACTTCTGCAACGTGAATGTAACCAAAGAATAAACATCAACTTCATCATCTCAGTTCCTCATTAGTCAATCATCACTGCTCAATATGTTTCGTATATCGTAGTATTATATCGTAGTTTTTTTTTCATTACATTGAGAGTAACAAACCAGCACACAGTTCACCTGATGGTAAGTGATTCCTGCGGCCCATGACATCTACATTCATCCTTGACAAGGAATCATAATGCAGATACGTTGTCTTGAGGACTGAGATGGAATGCCTTATCACCAGTAATAAAGGTCTCCGGATCTCCGGAACCAGACGAAACACGGCAGCATTATGCTGCTATTTTACGCTGATATTCTGTGTAGGCGTGGTGCTACTACCGAGGTCACCCATTCATTCTGCAGCTAGAAACAAACTGCAGCGTAGCGCTATTTGGAATAACACAGTTAAGGAGATCTGGTAATATTTATTATTGTTACTAATACTAGAACTACAATTTACTGAAGTACGAAAGGGTTGATTCGATAGACGACGGGCTATGCTCCTTAAGAATTAAGGTTATCGTCATCACAATTCATAAATTGTTCATGGTTGAATATGTTTTCCGCACAGTTTACCGCGTATCATATATGACGCGGCAGAATCACGCTGCAGTTATAAACTAGCCTTAGCACAAATAGGTCGATTCGACGAATATCAGAGTCTGGTAAAATCTTTTGATGTTATTAACGATAGGGACCACTTTGCCTAAAAAATTACTGCACTATGAATGGAATGAACCGATGACAGTCCATGCTTTTACAGGTTTACAGTTAAAAATATGGGATGGTAGAGTCACGACGCAGCTATAAACTGGGTGTAGCACAAGAAAGTCGACTTGACAATACAAGAAAGTCGACGCTTTTTGGAATAGCAGAGTGTAAACAGTACTTAAACTATACAGTGTATCGTATGAAATCGAAGACCTTATTACTGACAACGTTGCCAGAAAGTGATAAGTTGGGTGTAGAAAAAAAGGTTGCGCAACATTAAAGCGGCCATCGTGAGAGCTTAAGAGCTTTTCCGCACCATGAGAAATAAAACCGAGTATGCCAAGCCCACCTTTAGTATTTTTATAATAAAATATGCTATTAGGATTATTAACATTCCGGCTAAACACTCCCATCACTTAAATGCTAGGTTATGGTAGATTCCAATCTACGAACTTTTAAGTTTCACAGACCGTACTCTAAAGCATTATTAGGCTATTGACAGAAACAGAAGAAGAATGCAACAGTTTTTATCTCGACACGGCCCTCATTTAGTTTGATTAGAGATTCACGTGTACGGACTCCACTGCTACACTAACGTTATCTATACTAAACGTTGTCGCTACCATTAGATTAAACTCTTGAACTCTTCGTCTGCATGTTATCTTAAAACGAAAGGCATTACTGACTCTACATCACTAAGGCTGTTTCTGATTCTATTATGAACGCTTTTAGAGAGACCACAAGGGATGATAAGGTTATTTTTCTGCATCCGAATAAAATCGACTATTACAAGCTTCAGCAATGGGAGAAGCACACAAAGAGAGCAACAGTGTTTTGAGAGACTTGACACAGGACATATTCAGGTCGAATAGAGGTCACGTGTAAGGTCGCCTTCGCCACACTTCAGTTATCTATACGAGCAGTTTTCGCCACCATTAGATTAACTCCTCGTCGGTGTGTTATCTTAAAACGAAAGGCATTACCCGTCCTCCCCTACTGACATTAAGTCACTGGAGCTGCTACAGATTCGAACCTGAACGCTTTTAGTGAGACCACACGTGAGCCGATAAGCTTATCGCTACACAAAGCGTGTCCTTACCTGTTACATTACCGCGCTCAGATTAGCGACAAAGTTCATCTATAAATCTTACATTACTGGTTTTAGAGAGCATCTTAAAATGTTCCGTTCCTAGTAAACGTCTGATGTAAATAAATTCCAAAACAGAACCAACTAATCTATGTAGACACCGTTTTGTTTTCCTCTTGGCGCCTTAACCACCGTTAGTTACGACAATTTTAATACAACAAAAATAAGATCTCGCTTTAAGGCATGTATATATTTGAAATCGGGTATACCACTTATTTTTCCCGAATATCTAGAGGGTTATGATTTTATCAGTCTATGCATGTTTTATGTTTCTGTAGTTCCTAAGTTACTTAATGTTTTGACAAAGGAGGTGTTGTTAGCTTCTTCTTAGAGTTCGGCATATCATAGGCTATGACGTCAATAACATTACTCGTCGTACTAAATCCAATACCGTGGATATGACTTGCATAATACGCTTTACAAACGCGCGTTTCATGGCCGGTTTTCAGTTTTTTTATCTTATTTCTAATAACACGACAAAGTTACCTGTAAGTGATCTTAGATCAAAGTATTGTATTTATAACACTGGTGAGTCATAGTTCACAGAACTTAAAACGACCTTAGAAATTAATAATGTCGCGTGCCGTCGGTCCTTGTAAGAATGTCAGACTCATCCGTAAACTCAGTTTACATTGCAATAACATAGAATCAAGATTGCAGCTTGCTTCTAGCTGCTGCATGAAAGCGTGGGCTCGACCGGGGCAGGATCAAAACCCTCACAGATTATCTGCGTGAAATATCAGTATAACGTCCCTGGGGTAGGCCGAAGGCTTTCACAGCTTGAAAGGTAGCCGAGCGCTTAGGGCACCCAGCCTAAATCTTTATGTTGTTAACCAGCACAAAGGCTCGCGAGAGGGAACCTGGGCTCGATCAGTAACTCATCATTTACTAACAAATATATTGTGTATTGTTTGACATCTCTGATTTTATAACTCAAAAAACATTTCACTAATAGACTACCATTTTATCTAACAGACGGGACACCTCCAACACCAGAGTAGTTGCAGGTGCATAGGAATCGAATGGCACCCACTAACGGTAACCAGACGAAGTGTTCCGTATTAAAATGTTTCGCGAAGGCATCCGTCACGATGTAACCTTCTTCCCCATGTGTTATGTAGATTATCCCGCCAACGTTTATACGGCAAACAGCATGGATGAATGTCGCCATTCGCCGTTAGCGCTAATGATTGGCCATGTTTAGTGCAAGGCATGAGCTTAAGCGGGAGGGAACTTTAATACTAAAATAATAAATTAATCGTCATTATCACTACAGCCTTACACGATTAAAGACCTATAAACGAATTATATGAGATCAGGATATTAGATTACTGATTCTACGTAGTACTGGTATGATACCAGTGCCTATCTACCCTATCGGTTATCATTTTTAGAGCTATATGGCCATGGCCATTTCAGATTACTGTGACAGTTGGGACGCCCATCTTTGGTCTACTACGGATCCATAGTTTTCTGAGAGTCGAATAATGGGTTAAGCTTAGAAAAGCGATGAATATTAGGGTTAATTCAATTTTATTAGGGTTGGGATTTTTCGAGTTTAATATTGCACTTGCTAAATGGTGTACGTGTGACAATCGTAAAATTTTTCATCATTATTTATCATTCGATCTCAGTCCTCAGGAGTGACAACGCATGCGCAATTGTTTTAAGAAAGGTTTTAGATTTTGATGGGTTGCAGACATCACTGTACCATTAGAGGAACAGTACTGCTAGTATACTCTTTACTTGTATATGGATAAAACCGCTAACGCTCATATCTCGGACCGTACCTAAAGGGACGGTGGTCCAGGCCGCTAGAGCCGCCTTCCGTCGTTCCACCGGTGGTGTTTTGGAGCGAATGCCGAAGCAAATCACCATTCATTACGGCTTGCATTACTTTGCGGCTAAACATACGGCGCGCAGTCGTTTCCTCTCAAGCCCCGCGTCGCCTGTGATTGTTGTAAATTAGAAAATCACAACGGCTCCCCGTATGCTTTCCAATCATTATATTAACTGGAATTTGAATGACCAGGTGGAAGCTTATGCACTAAAAATTTCGTCAATAGCCTAAAAAAGGGTACGGTCCGTGGAATTTTAGATCGTAGGTTGGAGCGCCATTAGACTTGTCGTAAACAATTACCTAGCTAAAGCATTTAAGCTTAGTTGGAGTGGTCAACGTTAACGGACTACTAGCATTATTTCAAAATTAAATCAATTATTAGACGACTAATTAAATCCATAAGACCAAAGAATGCGTGGAGTTAAAATATACATATATACGAGTATATAATTAAAAAAAAAATTGCAGATCTAAAAATACCAACAGACGTGAACAAAGGGTTTGATAAGAAAATGTTTGCAGCATGTGATTTACGTACGTATGATAAAGACACTGCACCATTATGTGGAATGCCATGGATACAGGCTAATGGGTCAAGGTTTGTACATTGAGCATGGCTTGTCGTGATCGAGCGTTAAAGGGCTCTTGTTCCATTGTTTTGTTGCCGTCTCCGCATTTGTGACGCGGAATGGGTTTATAGGCCTAGTTGAAAATGCCTGACTAATCTACACTGCTCTATATGTCAATAAAAACATGTCCTAAGTTTTATTATTAATTTATAAATTGAGTTTAGAATACTTTATTTTTTAAGTGGTAAGCCATGGTTTTCTTTTTATAATTAACATTAAGTTATTCTCGAATCATGTATAATATAAATTGTTATTTGTAATTCCAGTGTAACTATAACATATTTGAAGGAAAGCAAAATGTAAAATTTAAAATATTTTTGATTACGTATTTAAAGTTTACACAGTTTATAAATATCTAAATGTATATATATATATATAATCCTGTAGTAAAAAAAAAGTAGTTGGTGATCCTAAAAATTAAAACAAGTCCTAAAGAGCCATTCACAATAAGCCGTTACAGTTGCAAAAATCTATCTTCTCCATTCGTATGGAACTCGTGAACAGCATTTCTAATGTGAATGAAATCTAACTGTCTGCGCGATACTATCTTACAAGCCTAACCATAAAAGGCAATAACTCTGTAAGATTTAACATGTCGACGCCAAAATAAAAGTTGAATCTTAATAAAAACAGGATAAGGGTCATAATTGGAGGATAAGTGGTTTTCGTAAAGATCTAGTATAAGAATCAGATGAGGTTTGCAGTTGAAATTGATGACTACAATAACTTTTAATTGCCATAACGTGCTGTCTTCGTGCGTAATGAGCTGTTTTACTTGGATTTTAAACGCAATTAATTCAACTCGTATTGTTTAACAAATGTAGTTGTATTACGGAGAGGCTTAGTGTTTAGAGTGCATAAATGAAGCGTCGCAGGTTCGTAGTTCCGATTCCTGCCTATGAGATGTGTATAATATGCGAAAATTGTTCTAAGTGTTACTTCGATATTATTGTATATGACCCGATCGACCGTTGTTTCCTTGCCTATCTCAATAGTATATCGGAATAGGCAAAGAAACGACGAGCGTGTGCATCCTTTTACTAGCAGACCCGACGTTAAGCGTATATCTTGAAAACGGCTAGACCGATTTGATTATTTATTTTGTAATAGGCCGAATTAGGTTTTATAAGGAAAGATAAATTGGATAAGATGTATAAAGTATTTATGAATTCGGGAGTAAATTAAAGTTCTTTCTTCCATGGGATTTTTGTATGAACTCAAGATTCGATCGATGAACAGTATTCAAAGAATTTATTGAAATTTGGATCGGGTAACGTCTATCAGGAAACCTAGTTAGATGTAGTATAAATTACATGACGTATTTCCTTGTATTTCAAGGAGATGTAAATAATGACCACATGCTGATTGGTCAATAAGTAACGGGAATAAGTTCGTTAAGCGTATATCAATTATATTAATAATTGACACTATGTTATATTTCTCGTATTTAGCTTCATAACGTTACATCGTGTGGCGGAACTGGAAAAGTAGTTTTCATAGGCATCAGGGTTGTCAGTCGGGTAAATCGGTGTGGAAAAATTCATAATTCTATATATGAGTTTGTTATTTCGTTTGTTAAATATTTATTATTTTACGTTTAACACGTTGGCATTAACAAAAGAGAAAAATCGACATGGAGACAGTATTCGCGTAGACACGTAACGCAACGTAAGTTACTCTGCTAAATCAGCCTTGCTTTCCCGTAATAAGTGAAAAAAAGTAGAAAAGTCTCTAAAGACAGCCATCATACACAAAACTACAAATTTGTTAGTTAAATACACCAATATATAAATAGCTTTTAACGAATTGTGTAATCCTGAAAAAGTCTTACTAATTGTAATCAGTTGTAAATCGCTGTCGGATCACCTAATAAATAAATAAATACGATCGCCAATTCGGTGTAACATTTGGAAATCTGAAAATCAAACCCAACAGCGAATCAAAACCGAGGTAGTCAACTTAATAAAGTCAAGCCTACACAGCAATGTCTTGTTTGATTTGGATGACGATGGTGTCCACTGGTTATTTCAATGACAGATGACATTAAATGTGCAGAATATTTTATAGTGCCTTAAGAGTTAGCGCAAACACAAAGGAACTAAGTTTCCCTACTCAGATCCAAAAAACAACAGATTGTGATGCATGATTATTGTTCCTCTGCTAGGAATCGAATCCAGGAACAGCGACGTAGGAGTCAGATACACTAACCGCTACACAGCGCGGTCGACTACGTTAGTGTTAACCCTATCCGGACCAGAACTATAACTGTCGTTTTAACGGTTTCCACGCGGAGAGCCGATTACCGCCCCTATCGTTCCGGTCTGAATGAACGATTTAATGATTACCATTCACTATCGTTCTATTCCGGACGAATGAATGAATGATTTCCTATACACCATTAGACCACCGCGGCGTGGTTGCGTAAAATTCGCTTTGTGCGAAAACGATCTCAGGTTGGTCAATATAGCCACGTATTAGATTCTGCGGTTAAGGGGTTGGGTTACTAGCATTCCGATCGAGCTACGCAAATTGGACGTGAGGCAAGAAAAAAAAATCTTTTAAATACGGATTTTAATACTCATGATGATGACAGTTCTGCTGAGGGTAAACGATTCTTGCAGCCCATGTGATCCCCATAGTCATCGTTACCCGTTACAGAATCATAATGCAGATACGGTGTCTTTTTTGCGGACTAAGATGGAATACCTCTGATTCTGTTTCTTTCTTTCATCTGATGAAACACAGATCGGAAAATGATCTACCTCGCTCGAGTCTACTTGTTCGTGCCACAGTCATTTCATAATGTTTCGTATGCTTAATACATCTAATAAACGTCACAAAAAGTTATTGAGAGTTCTATATAGTAACTGCTGTAATTCAGAAGTCAAACCCGATCTACCCAATCCCTGGATATCCTGGATAAATTTAGTTAGTATTACAAGTATGGCAAAAATTCTTTATTAGTATTACCAGTATAGCAAAAAGTCTTTATTAGTATTACCAGTATAGCAAAAAGTCTTTATTAGTATTACCAGTATAGCAAAAAGTCTTTATAAGTATTACCAGTATAGCAAAAGTCTATATAAGTATTACCAGTATAGCAAAAAGTCTTTATAAGTATTACCAGTATAGCAAAAGTCTATATAAGTATTACCAGTATAGCAAAAAGTCTTTATTAATATTACCAGTATAGCAAAAGTCTTTATTAATATTACCAGTATAGCAAAAGTCTTTATAAGTATTACCAGTATAGCAAAAGTCTTTATTAGTATTACAAGTATGGCAAAAATTCTTTATTAGTATTACAAGTATGGCAAAAATTCTTTATTAGTATTACCAATTATAGCAAAAGTCTTTATTAGTATTACCAGTATGGCAAAAATTCTTTATTAGTATTACAAGTATGGCAAAAATTCTTTATTAGTATTACCAGTATGGCAAAAGTCTTTATAAGTATTACCAGTATAGCAAAAGTCTTTATTAGTATTACAAGTATGGCAAAAATTCTTTATTAGTATTACAAGTATGGCAAAAATTCTTTATTAGTATTACCAGTATGGCAAAAGTCTTTATTAGTATTACAAGTATGGCAAAAATTCTTTATTAGTATTACAAGTATGGCAAAAATTCTTTATTAGTATTACCAGTATAGCAAAAGTCTTTATTAGTATTACCAGTATGGCAAAAGTCTTTATTAGTATTACAAGTATGGCAAAAATTCTTTATTAGTATTACCAATTATAGCAAAAGTCTTTATTAGTATTACAAGTATGGCAAAAATTCTTTATTAGTATTACAAGTATGGCAAAAATTCTTTATTAGTATTACCAGTATAGCAAAAAGTCTTTATTAGTATTACCAGTATAGCAAAAAGTCTTTATTAGTATTACCAGTATAGCAAAAAGTCTTTATAAGTATTACCAGTATAGCAAAAAGTCTTTATTAGTATTACCAGTATAGCAAAAAGTCTTTATTAGTATTACAAGTATAGCAAAAATCTATATAAGTATTACCAGTATAGCAAAAGTCTTTATTAATATTACCAGTATAGCAAAAGTCTTTATTAGTATTACCAGTATGGCAAAAGTCTTTATAAGTATTACCAATTATAGCAAAAGTCTTTATTAGTATTACAAGTATGGCAAAAATTCTTTATTAGTATTACCAATTATAGCAAAAGTCTTTATTAGTATTACAAGTATGGCAAAAATTCTTTATTAGTATTACCAGTATAGCAAAAGTCTTTATAAGTATTACCAATTATAGCAAAAGTCTTTATTAGTATTACCAGTATAGCAAAAGTCTTTATAAGTATTACCAATTATAGCAAAAGTCTATATAAGTATTACCAGTATAGCAAAAAGTCTTTATTAGTATTACCAGTATAGCAAAAAGTCTTTATAAGTATTACCAGTATAGCAAAAAGTCTTTATAAGTATTACCAGTATAGCAAAAAGTCTTTATAAGTATTACCAGTATAGCAAAAATCTATATAAGTATTACCAGTATAGCAAAAAGTCTTTATTAATATTACCAATATAGCAAAAGTCTTTATTAATATTACCAGTATAGCAAAACGTCTTTATTAGTATTACCAATTATAGCAAAAGTCTTTATTAGTATTACCAGTATAGCAAAAGTCTTTGAAGATGTATGTGGACGTCATGGGCTACAATGATCTTTTACCATCAGGTATAATGAGTCGAGTACATTTATCACACTCTGATATTGCAAATAAAAATTAGTGACATTTAGTTTATTTACGTAGACTTCTGGACTATAAGTTGATACTATACTTTCTAGAAAGAGTGGTGACCATGAGTTTTAGTCTGCTAGGTCAAGACCGTTAGCTTGTATTCCGACACTATACGCCGCTTTCGTAGGATCGGTTAGTCAATACAATGTAACAGTTTCTACGAATATTGTGCCATTATTTGCATCCATGGTCAAGTTAATCACAACACTTGATTAACTTCGATTTGATTCCTTTCTTTCTTTTCTCTGAACTTACTTTCGTGTTGTGTTTGAGATATAGCTTGTAAAGATTTGATTTGTATATATTTTGCGATGAATTACAATTAGAAGTACTAGAAGAATTTAATATACTGAAAAAATATTACTTGTCTATGATGACTAACAATTTTAAGATATCACTTAGAAGTCATATAGGTAAATAAGCTACATCTTCTAATACTCATTTTGAATGGTACCGCGAAACTGTGAGAAACCTCCCACCAGCTGTCATTGGTAGAACCACGCTGCTGCTAGTTTCTAACTGCTATATGAATGGGTCAGCTCGAGAGGATAGTGGGTTGGAATAGCAACATGACGTTGCTGTGTTTCGTACGATGAGTTAGGGATCCATGGACGAAATTACAGCGTATACACGTTGTACAGAATATCGAGATTTCACTTCTCGAACTTCGACGCTTTCTTGAGGATGGATTAAGATGTCATGGGCCGTAGTCATAGTTTACCCACAGTGCTAGTTTATCTCACCAGTTATTAATAATATTGAGAGTAGCCCGGATGGACTTGTGCAACGCACCACGTTCACCTCGGCTCTAACGCCCAGTTTAGTTGCAAAACTTCCTGTGTTCAGATTTACGTTTGGAGTTACGGATAACTTCACACGACACTAACTAATACGACTTTTCATTTATTTACAGGTAAGGTGGTAAACGAGTAACAGTTCACGCCGCAAACAGTTGCAGGTGGTGACGGCATTTAACTTTTTAATACGACTATATACATAATCATACTCTATTATAAAACGTCAATATTCCAATGGTTTATTGTACAGCTTGAGCGAAACTTAACTTCGTAGGTTCGAGTCATAGTTAAAGCTGGCCTTTGAGGAAGGAGTAGGCATATAAATATTTAAATAGTAGGCCACATAGTGAAAACCTAACAGGAGACTTGACGTTGAATTCTGCAAAAGTTGTTTATCCTTAAAACCATTAGGATTTAGATCATTCATAGGATCATTCGTATTATTATATTTATATTTAGAAATACCAGTGGTTAATTTAAAATGAAACTAACGTACACAGACGTGTTTCTAAAACTTTTCAATATGCGTTTACATTTGCCTCTATTTACATAAGCATTAGCTGCCGAAGACTAAAAAATAACATTGGCAAATCAACACAAATTTGCGATTTGACAAATCACTAGAGATTAATAGTCTGATAGACGGTAGTTTATTAATTGCGGTGACCTTTCAAGAGGCGAATGATATATAAATCTCATTCAATGTTGGCTAGAGGAGGCGGAAGCTCGCAGGTGAATCGCGGTGGTGCTGCGCGCGCGCATCAGTTGCGTTGCGCAACTCGACCGCATTCCGTCGCCGAACTACATCGCGGATGGACGTCTTTTTCGTTGTGCAATGAGATAACAATGATTTAGTGGCGTTGTTGATTGTAAATAAATTGAGATCAAAGAGATTTATATAATATTTTATTGTAATGATAGAAATATGCGAATTTCAATATGTCATAAAATAAAACGACTAGGTATCTTTATTTAGCCGAGGTAGAAAAATTACAAAATTCTTTTATATAGTCGCCCGATCAGATATATAATATATTTCAATACGTCGAATATGTTTTGTCATGAGATTACAATATAATTACAATATAAATTAGATACAAAGTTAAATATATTGTTTTGTATCTAATGTAATAGAGGTATCCCAAAATCATTTAGGATACGTCCTTCAATTTAATTATTGGATCGATAGTTTAAAGCAGCACGTGTTAAGTGAGGTTTTCAGTGTAGGCGATGGGGCGTAAACCACAATTAATAGCGACACAGAAGTATGTATAATTGCACCACAATTACACTAGTAATTTGTCGATATGGACCACTTCCCACACTAGCCGACGAGAACTTTGTATACCCGCCCCTTAATAGCGGAGTATGATTTCGAGAGGTATTCGAAACATTGGCTTGAGGGCTGCGCCATAAAGGGCACTCTAGTGTTATGTACAATCTTAACAATAAATGTTAAGATTGGTAACATATAGTCTTCTAAGAACTATCTTTGTTCTGTTGTATTTAACTCAATGCTATATATTTAAAGAAGAAAAACAAATATTCGATATTCGATATAATTTCGTCATAAAATTAAGTGTTAATATTTCTAGATGTAACTTCATTTAGTGATGTGATAATTTTTTTTTAATTACATTGAGAGTAACAAACGAGCACACAGTTCACCTGATGGTATGTGATTCCTTCGGCCCATGACATCTACATTCATCCTTGACTAGGAATCATAATGCAGTTGCGTTGTCACCTTTGAGGACTGAGATGGAATGCCACGTCACCAGTAATAAAGGTCTCCGGATCCCTGCACTCACCAGACGTAATACAGCAGAATTATGCTGCTAATTCACACTGGTATTTTGTGAAGGCGTGGTCCTACCCCGGTCGAGCTGACCCATTCATTCTGCAGCTAGATACTAAATGCTGTGTAGCTCTACCACTGTTCAAAATTAAAATAATCCTGAAAGTTGATGTTTAGAGGATGAATATCATCGTGTTTTTAGCAAAGGCGTTGCGGACTGCAGCAGTCGGTGAACTGCGCTCCTGAGGCTTCCCTTCTTATGTAATCCTGTTTGGTAGCAGGGCTTCGGCGTGTTTGATACCCACGTACGAACGTGCGCTGTATTTATTCATTGTAACTGTTGTCATATTAATATTTATAAAAAAAAAAAATTCAACACTATGAACATTTTCCACTATTTGTCTAAAAAATATTTTGTATAAAGTTTTGTTTTGCTCGTAATAAGTTAAAATTATGTTAGATAGTCGTAACTAAATTGAATGAAAAGATCGTGTTAAAGTAAGAAGCGTACGATTAAGTCCTTGACAAGATAATGTTTTGATAAACATTGTATGTCAATGCATACAAAAATAATTAAGTATTATTATGATACTCATAATTCTCAGGTATTCTTTATATATATATATATATATAAACTATATGTATATATTATAATATAAAAACCAAACGACGGCAAACTACAAGCATCTCACCTGATAGTAAGTGATCACCGCTGCCCATGAACATTTAAATGAAAATCCAATTTTACATAACAAACATTAAGAATGTCTCATTTCTTTCAATATAATTTATTGAAACCGTTATTTTAATTAAAAAGACAGGTTGGAACAGAGCTCCCGAGGTAGCTACCTCTGTTCGGTACAAATATCACTGTTTATGCAAATAAATCTAATGCGATACAAGCCGCGGTTTTCGGCTTTTGATATATATATAATCGATATATATATAAATCCCTCTGCTGGACTTCGGTCTGTCTCTAGAGTGGGTGTTACGAGCATCGTCCACCCCGCGGCTCGACTGCGGATTGGCGGACTTCACACGTCTTTGAAATATTTTTAAGTCTTAATTTCATTGGTTTTTTCACAATGTTATTATTCATTGCCGAGCAACGTGGTAAATCAGCACTTAAAATTACGATTAATAATTTCATAGGTGCCAGGACTGCGGATTCGAAGTGGGTTTGCTCGCGTACCGTATTTTAAAAGGTAGCGCATAGACACTGAGCTAGCACGGCATGTTAGAGTTATTACACGAGATGTTAGATAAAAGGATTCTTTTTAAATAATAAAAATATATATGATCTTTGTATAATTAAGTTAAATATCGAAAGACAAATCAAGATTATTATTAGAATAGATAAAACAATTGTAAAATGTCATAAATAATATAAGGAAACCTTTGCAAAAATTTTAACAATAACCTAAAGAATTAGTTTCGTAACATGTTGCTATAATTTAAATATATAAACATTATACGAGTAGACAAAAAAAAAGAAAGTCATCTAAAGTAAACAAAACGCTTAGAGCTACTTATCTCCAACACTATAATTTATAACATCACTTGTTGATTGATAAAGATTATTTACAACGTTGTAGTGGACAACAGATGAAGAACCTGCAATTTGTTAAGATAAGCAAAAGGTCAAATGCCCGTGTGCAGCGATTAAAATATTTAATAGTTTTTTTCTTATATTTCTTATATTCAATCATTTTATTTTTCACGTTTAAAATTCTCGACGATCCGTTGATAGAATTCCTCCTTTAGCCGTTTATGCATTCGTAGTAATTTACGGCGAGAAATTCAGAATTTGCGAGATTCCAAAGTGCAAAAGTGGCAATTTAGTAGTGAATTTATTACGGCTTCGGATAAAAAATAATCGAGTATTAAAAAGTAAATCTTACAATTTCCATGGCGGCAATATTTTATCGTTATATAATCACGAATGTACATATCTCGCACATTTAAATGAAATAAAAAATATTTTATCCCGCACGTTCATTAACAGGTACGGTAGATTAAATGATGGTCACGTGGCTTAGTGGTTAACTGGATGCTGCATTGGTGCATGCTGGTTCCTGTCTCCTGTCAAGTAAATATCTGGAAATTTCTATTTTACCGGTTTTATACCAGAAGACCGATGTCATTTGATATATTTTATTGTTCTTCATTCGTCGTAATAAGTCTTATGTGTGTGCCAAAAATATAGTTTATATCAATTGGAAATTTTGTTATAAATTCTAACCCCCATGCAAAATATATTTTTGCTTTATAATGTCGTTGTTTTATATTTTGTTTACTTTGTCTTATAACTCGTAATGTCTCTTCAAATGAACTAAGCCGATTTATAACTATATATCGATGGGAGCATTAATATTTTGTGATTGAAAAATGACATGAAATGACATGAAAAATGGTATGCGTTGTTTGCAGTCGAAATATTGACCTGATACATTTATTTTTCTTTTTGCTACGAATACATTGTTTATTTATTAATTGAACTTTGAATAGCAATAGAAACACATCTGATGGTAAGTGATTACTGCCCATAAACACTATATTAACAAAATGCTTTGCTACCAGTAACTTTCCTAGCAGCGTTAAGCTGTTATTTCCCACAAAAAGATCTGTGAGAGCGTAGTCCGTATGCGGTGGAGCCGACCCATTCGATTTTCCATTTCCATTCATTCTCTACCACGGAATATCATTTGTATCTCTTTGTATTTGCGTAATAATAAATTATAGACAGCATCTCGAACATAGTGGATATGTGTACATTGAGATTGAATGAAACAAGGATTCGTTTTAGAATTTTTCGGACAGATTATTGATTGTTGACCTTTTGAGAACATGACGGCGGGCAAGACAAAAACCACTCCGACGCCTTTCTTTTTGGCTATACAATGCACCATGCAAAAGTATAAGTTATGTTGGATTATGTCTAAAAATAACATAAAGTATTTATTGTTGTTGTTAAACTAATTCAGAAAAAAAAATACATTATTATAGTATTGTAGATGTACATACATATGTAGAGATTTTACGCAGGTTATACGACATATGATATCCACACTAGAGATAATATTTATTAATTCACCTACAAATTGAAACGGACGCAAGGACAGATATATCGTTTTATCTATGCGGCCTATAATATAGGCCGAGCTTTCAAAGTCTAGTGGCGCCCACTCGTGCTGTTTTGCATCGCAGTGTTCCGCGTTGCTCATTAGCTCTCACATTAATTTACGGGACAGGTTTTGCGTATGCATAGACAACCGTGTCCTCGATGACGAAGGGCCGGGGGAGTAGGGCTGCCCATTAGTCCTAACGAAACGAGAACCGGAAAATGATACCACTGCTCGTAAATGTACTAAGTGCAAGTAAACATCAACTGACAATTGTAACATTTGTGCCTAAAACTAGAGGTAGGTGGTCACCCTCACGATGCTCTTACTAGATTTTACTTAAACGTTCGGATAGCTTCGGCATATTTTGCCAACCCTGCCACAAAGGTCCGTCGGTTGGATAAGTCGCGTTTAACTGTAAAGCACTGATTACTAACACGTTTAAAGAATGTCGTACATGGGAATCACATTATCGCCATTCGTCGCCGACTAGCTTTTAGGCACGGCTTTGCCCGCGGTCTTAACTCTAACGTTAACATGTTGCTTGTCAACCCGAGTAGCGGGCTTGGGATAGTGACAGGCGACACTAAGCCTGGAGACTGTCTGGTTTTAACGGAAAGATCTTTCACATAAAATGTAAGTTTTTTGTTTCAGGAATGGGTTAAAAAATATATAACAAGTGCGGGTGATATTCGAGTACACAGTTCACCTGTTGGTAAATGATAAGCAGCCTATGACATCAATTATAAATTCATCCTCTACGTGAACCAAACTCAACTCAAAGGAAAAAAAATTGTGTTCGTTTGTCACCCTTATTTCATGAAAAAAAAAAACAGTTAATTATCATCTATCAACACTCAGACACACGCAATTTTATATTAGCTTAAGTATCAGGCTCGAGTTCGAGTCTGATAGACAGGACCGCGGCTTATGGGAAGTGAGATAAGGGAAAGCATCCCGTCAATGTTCCTGGGCGACTCCATTAGCCAGACTGTACAAAGTAAGTCGAGTCTCGATACTGTATCGTGCGTGATTTAACTTGAACATTAATCTTAGTTTATTTGTTTTTCCTTGATAGATAGTGTAAATATTTCAATGAAATTTTATAGCTCGTATCGCTGAAGTATTACTGAGCGACTGATGGGAAGTTAATAAAGATATAAGCGCTTTATAATAAAATGAAAATAGATTTAACAAATTCTTCAATACAAAGTTTCCAAATACAATCTATTGAAATTATTGTTGTGGTTAACAAAATTAATCTTGGTTTATTTGTCATTCCATGATAGATAGTGTATTTACACTATGTTGTAAATAAAATTATTATATCTGGTTGTATTGCTTGAGTAGCTAGAGCCACGTTGTAGCTCGTTTCTAGCTTCAAACTGTTCAGAACTTTTTGTACAGCTTTTTTATTTGCTTTTTTTATACATATATTTTTAAGTCGTTTACAACTTACTTGAGTTTGTTTTATTAGAAAGATTAGTGCAAAACATGAATGAGGTTATATTTTACATAGATAAGAAATAAATAGAAATAATCTATAGCATCTATATAAATTTTAATTATTTCATCGAATGTGCCAAGAATCAACATAATCCAACAAGATTAGAGGTAGAACTGTAGGTAGACGGACACGCCTTTAATTTCCAATTATACATCTAGCAACAGCTTTACGAGGCCCTTTCACTGGTTCCGCGATGCAAATGTTCGGTATTCATGTATTCATGTGTATGAAAGCGCCAATACGGAGCAGAAAATGATGAGTGCCCCGGGGTATCGACGACTGGTCGCTTTACCCTATATGGAGGGGCTGAATTGCTCGCCAAGTTGAATCATTTAGTCACTGTATTGGCCTATTGAATGTATATTTAGGGTAAATATATGTCCAGTTCTGTTGAGGATATTACTAAGTTGGAGTGCATCCGACTTACTTGTCGAAACAGTTTACCCGATAAGATTGTTGGAATTTATGGATACCTATTTCCATTATTACCTATTTTCCAAACAGATTAAACTCGACAGATACGCTACAAATGCACCATTATTGGTTATGTTAGCAACCTCCCTCTTTGCTTTTCCTTTATGGTCGATTAAAATATCATCATATACAAATAATAATATATTTATTAATTAGAAATGTACAACGCATCTGTATGTCAAGGATGAATGTAGATGTTCTGGGCCGCAGGAATCACTTACCATCAGGTGAACTGTGTGCTCGTTTGTTACTTTTAATGCTATAAAAAAAATATAAATCATATAAGTACTTTTGATACCTTGTCACCAAGGGTCTCCTTGACTCTTACACTCACTAGACGAAAGACCTTACTAAATGAAGTTACAACTAGAAATATTAACACTTAATTTTATGACGTAATTATATCGAATATCGAATATTTGTTTTTCTTCTTTAAATATATAGCATTGAGTTAAATACAACAGAACAAAGATAGTGTCAATAAATGTGTTCTTAGAAGACTATATGTTACCAATCTTCACATTTTAAACCATAACCCTCGAGTGCCCTAATAGTCGACGGTGTAGGACGATCACTACATGAAGCGTCGCTTCATCGAACCTATGAAGTTTACGAAAGTCGATGAATGCAGGTGACTTAGGATCGGCCTTTGTGGCAATCCATTGGGGTAGGGTTGCTTATGTCCTGCAGTGGACTATGGGTAGACTGTCATGATGATGTGATGGAGGTTTTAAATTAATTGGAAGGAAAAGTAAATTTTGAGTTTTTATCGTTTTATAACAGTTAATGTATTATATATATATGCGCTTACCCTCTGACCTACATTTACCTTATTATCATTCGAAGGCACACGATCAATTGACTTGAGACATGATATAAAAATAACGAGCATGGCTCCATTAATCGCCAATTTCTCCGTCGATTGGCCTTCATCGTAACTTTCTTAAATCACAAATTATGTTACTGATTTTTAGTATCGAAGCAAAATACTTTTTAAGGATCTTTCTTTTTTAAATGGAACCAGGCCAGTGCTTGCCTACGTTCCCACCTGTGATGATGTAAACGCACTAGCTCAGCAAATGGCTAGTTACTCATCTGTTGAAGACAAGTTATACACAGGCGGACAGACTGCCGTAGGCAAATTATTAAAATTTTTCACTGTTCGCATTACAAACGACTAAGCTTATCGCTTCAAATGCGACGAATACCCGGAACCCGGAATACAACGGAAGGATGAAAAGTCTTGCGTTTTGTTGTGTGATTGTGAAAAAGCGATGGAACATTCATGATATATAACTCTTTTGCACACTCTCCAAAATGTATCCTTTTTATTGGTATGAGAAACATAATTTTTAGACACGTACTAGCAAAGGTAAAAGGTTTTTATACTAATTATTGGGATGGTTGTAATCACATAACGCTGATGTAGTCTTCTAGATCGATTTCGGGACGTTCCCGTTTCCACCAGAACACGTGGACAGTATATATCTCGATCTCTACTATTATTACCGTAAATATTTGAAAGATCATAGAGGCACACACTCGCGAAGGCTATGCGTAAGAATCGGGGAAAGGTTCGATAGTTACGGTACTGTCAACACACCAAAAGAAAAAAAAATGTATGTTACAGAAGCATTGGCTTTGGTTGGATTAACAGGGCCTAACATTAAATATTCTTAGAACTAAGCTACTCTCCGGCCGATAACACTAAAGTCGGGTGGCGAATTTGTCTGACTATCTGGTCTTTGTGGACCCAGTAGGTCGGGCTCAGATCCGATTCAATTCCCAGCAGAGTAACAATGCTTGTGCAACTAAAAAAAAATTGTTTCCGGGTTTCGGTATATGGGATTTCATTTGATTTATTGCACATCAATCGTATTAGCGGAGGGAACGACCTCTGTGTTTGTGAGAATGCTTATTATGGTACTAAGTCGTCTATCAATAATTTCAAGATATAGCTGTAGTAAAATCAACTAGGAGTAGTAAATGGACGACTTTCTTCAAAATCTTCAATAAATATACGATATATCATATTTTGCTTTTATTAGTAATAATAACTAAGAAAGACCTCTTTTCTTAGCATGCATAACGTGTTGCACATAAAAAACGTTTTCACTTCAATTTCAATTTATAATGTTAGTGACTGCTTCATGTGTTTTTGTAGTTCACCCAACGCACTTTAGCTCTATATACGGCGTGTTTCAAAATTCATGTTGAAATGGATATTATGCTATGAATATTTATGAGTGCAACGGAAACATACGAAAGATTTGATACTGATAAGCAAACGTGGAAACGCAGCTTTGGCGATACCTGTTTTTTGTGAAGACTGAAAGTTGACAGTTTAAAATTTTCGATCACTATGTATATGTGAAAATTGACGAAGTATTTTGAAGAGTATATGGTATTAATAATTCATAACTTTACACTTCTCTTCGACGCGACAGTTTTGTAAAAGCCAATTAAAGATGAAAGTGCATCTTTAAAGTCTTCAAATATGCTGAGTTGTTGAAGTCAGTGTTATTTTCATAATGAGAGAAAATTGCACATTTATATTATTATTAAAAATATATTATAAAAACTTTGTTTACTGAAATGAATTAATTTATAAAAATATTTCAATATTGTAACGTCGAGACTCGTCTCACTTTGTACTACGAAAAGAATAAATCGATTTTTCTTATAATTAGGGAACCATCTCCCTAATTAAAAATATAACTCCTTGGATCCATTTTAATTATAATAAAATCTCAGTCTCACGATTTCACGTATAATAACGACGAGTCTGTCAACAGTTTCCGAAAGAAGAGGGTTTCACATAGAGCCGTCGTTACTTACTAGACGGAAGGAGGATGGGGTAGGGGGTGACATACACGGCAGCGTTTCCACTAACGAGTCAATTACTGGCAGCGTCAGAGCTTTTCAATACTAAGCCACGTATGGCTAGGGACAGGTTTGAATTTGTATCGAGACTGGTTGTAGTATATATTTGAACAGTGTCTCAATGTATGCTTAGATTTTAATTATTATAATTTCCCTAATCAAAAATTACTAGCATAATAATAAAATGTATAAAGAAACAAGATATATATCATCTGAAGCCAATACAATTATATGTTTGACACTTACGTACAGAAAAAGAATTACACAGAAAGTTTTAAAAGTCTGTTCCTCTATTTTTTTAATGTTTTATTATATTTATTTAACAAGAATTGTTATTGGAATGGATTTGAGATTAATCAAAAGTTATATAAAAACATACTTATATAATTAGGCAAGAAATATAATTCTCCTGAACAATTATTTGGGTTACGTTCTAGAAAGTTGGAATTGACCAACTTTAATAAACTATGTGCCGAACAGAAAGTAGTAAACGAGTAAGATGTTTGACTTCTTCACTACTCAAGAATTATAGTGATCGTATTTTTTGTTAAAAGTTAATAAGATGAATGAGGGAACATCAAGTATCGGCAGAAATTTCGAAATCATTGAATCTAATAGAAGCTTTAATATTCAAACCTTAAAAAGTTATACAAGATAATATATTAAAACGTTGAACTTGATTGTGGATAGTGATTAAACAGACACGTGATTATCGCATTAGAACAAAGGTATCCGATATAAGTTAAGGGATCAGTAAGTTGAAGTGGCAATAAGGATATATCTCGTAGAACCGGTAACCGATGGGGAAGAAAGGATTTTGAGTAGCAAACCTCATATAACCAGATTCACCAGAATCATTTACGGTAGTCTATGGACAAAGCCTATGTTCAGCAGTCGACTGGAATGATGAAGATGCAGCCAAGTTGGCTCGATCGAGGAGCAACATAACCTGACAGAAATAGCAACATAACTCTGCATTTGGAGATCCAATTAAAGGTAACGGGGCAGTTCATCTTAGCACTCAGGAACGACGACGCATGTGCAACTTGAATATTTGTTGAGGATGTACATAGATGTTATTTGCCGCAGTTATTATTTACCATTCGGTGAATTGTATGCTCGTTTGACGTCCCAATACCTATTACAATAAAAAAATGACTTACGTGTTCGTCCAGGGAATACGTTAACTCTCCATCGTCGTATAAAACGAACCATCTCCGCTGCCATCTCTGCAACAAAAACGAACACATAATGAATATAACCTCACAATATCTTATCCTATTGATAGAAATCTATATCCGCCCATCCCCGTTCCACCATCGGACTTCACGACGCACTGCTGGATTTCATCCTTTTGTTGTGAACATCCCTCAAACCCGAACGAAGCAATTTGCTTCGTCTTTCATTATTCGTACAGCAAAGGACTGGAATAGTTTGCCGGCGTCTGTCTTTCCCTCCGATTACAATGTGGGTGTTTTCAAGAGTAGAGTGAATAGGCATTTACTGAGCTAGTGCGCCTTACCATCCAGGACTGCATTTCCACTTAACATCAGGTGGGAGGTCAAGCGCTTGCTCAGAAAGTTAAAAAAAATAATAATAAATAATATTAATTCAAACAAGTCTCTAAACTGCTTATTTTCTTCATTTTTAATGATACAAATTGTATTACAGTAAAAACACGTGATTATTTATATAATGAATAAGGCGAGAATATTTAAAAATTGTGGACGTTTTTATAGCTCGTAAGATCGAAACCTAATGCCGAAAGACGGAGACGCACTAGAAGAAAGGATGATCTCTGCAAGCTACTGCTACGCTAGTAGCTGGTAACTTACGACCTCGTAGAATTGTAGTATAGAATCTAAGGGTCGGGGAGTAAAGTTCTGCTGAGAGATATAATATATTGTAAATACAATTTATGCAATGTAAATTTTAATCTCGTAGGCGACGTTATGCAGTACAAAACACACTGCTCCAATCACAAATCTAGAATGATTTTTGCATACAAACGAGGCGAAACAATGAAATTACGCCGACGTTCATTATGCGTTGGAAACGCTGATTACTGTAACTACTTCGAAGTACTCACTTGTGTTCACTCGCGGCGATCATCGGTACGCGAATAAAAAACGTGCAAATCCACCTCCCATAGAAAGGGTTCCGTGTCTTTTGTCATATTATATACTAGCTATGATCACGATTTTAGCCTACTTTAGTTTTTTATTAAAACCGATCTAAATGAAACATACACTAAATGTTAGCCCAAGGTCTCTCTCTCAACACATCCTCATCCATCCACATTGGTTCAGCCATTGTAGAGATTAGCGTACCCAACACACGCACAGACTGTCTCTTTAAGATTTTGTTATTACAGATCACCTGTGGTCGTAATTCAGCAAAAGTTTTATTTGTCTTACGGTAACATACGCACATGTTTTTTTTTGTTCACATCTATTATGTATCTATTTCCGTGTGATATGAGTTTCATTCGCATACTTTATGATAAGTACTACAAAATGGTAGCACAACTTTCATTTATTAAGCTTTAATATTACTTAAATTAATAATATTTAGGGTAAAATATTTTTTCTTTTCTACTAGTATGAGCTTATTAAGCTAGCAATAGTTTAAAAATATTTAAAAATAAAAAGTAGAATATCAATTCAATTTAGATATTTTTTTAAGTAAGGAATTTTAATCAACTCATTAACAACAAGATAACATTAATTCTAATAATCAGGTTTTTATCAATTTTATCTTGAAGCAGTCCACCGTGTAATGCAAGTAAGCAATAACCAGTACAATTCGTTTATTGTACGTTGTATTTTTAATGCGGAACCATAAAAGCGGAGACACTTGTTGCCCTATTTTTGGTTTATAGTGGGACATTTAGCATGGACATGACCATTGTACCTTTACTATTATGAAACACGTAAGATTGATAATATATTATGTTTACTAACATAAACGGATTACCTATAAAGATATGGTATAATAATTATCGTTTTATAAATAAATCTATCTATTATCAATTTATTTATTGCATGGAGATTAATATGAAAAAGTTTATAATTGTCGAACGTAATGCATTTGGACATTCTCCTCATGCCTTGATAATAAAGAAATATTTATAGCAGGTATAAATATTGTAGTATTAATTAAAAAAAAAAATTGCCAGCGGCAGTTTTTTTCTAGATGCAGTATGAATGGGTCAGATAGACCGCGTTAGGAACACGCCCTCACAGAATACCAGCGTATAATAGCAACATAATGGTGCTGTGTATCGTCTGGTGAGTGCAGGGATCCGGAGACCTTTATTACTGGTGACGAGGCATTCCATCTCAGTAATCAAGGGGGACAACGCAACTGCATTATGATTCCTAGTCAAGGAAGAATGTAGATGTCATGGGCCGCAGGAATCACTTGCCATGAAGGTGAACTGTGTGAACGTTTATTACTCTTACTCGTAATAAAAAAATATATGAATTCTTGTCACGATTAGGAAGGAAAACAGTGGTGATAAGATAAAAATAAAAGTATAGTAATAGTGTATATATTATTTTATATATATATATATATATATATATCAATGGGATTTCTTTTTAAATTTATATTTTATAATTGACTTGGTGAGTATATTTTTCTGCTCCACTATGGGATAGTACTTAAGAGTGGTTGTAATTACGGTTTTTGTTTGACAAAAACTTTATTCTCTAATAAATTCACAATTATTTAAATGTGTAGTTTGTTCAACAGTTCATTTAAATAAAATACAGTAGGTAATTAACATCGCCAGCTCTTTTGTTTCACCTTTTAGTGCAATTGTGATTTCAAGGTTGATGAACCCTTTCCCTTGTTTCTTTTTTTTGTATTGTCTATACACGAAGTTACAATAAAAAAAAAACAGAAAAAGTTACAGTAGTAGTGTATCTTGTGTCTCTGTATATGGCAGTTGTTTGTTTTTTGTAAATATACTCATTTACAACATAAAACAAATAGAGGTTGCAATAGAAGGACGGCTGAAGTCGTGGGAAACGAGAATGTACAAATCACTTAATTGCAGACAATTAAACGAGCAAAAATCGCCGTCGGCGTTTTGGTATTTGGCATTTCGAAGTTTGAAGTTGCAACTTTCGAAAATTTAACGCCTGATAAAAATCTTACTTTCGTGACAACATTGGCTATTTATATAGAATTTGAAGAATGAAGAAACACCATTATCTGGAACTTATGTAAACATTGGTAGAATCACTTTGTTATTGTTGTGTCTGCCTGCTACATACATGAGTCGTGAGCTCGACCGGGGAAGGTCCGCTAGGGGAAGATAACACCGCTGAGTTTCGTCTGGTATACTGGCGACGAGGCGTTCCATCTTAGTCCTATACCTGGTACCTGAGATTTTGTCATGGATTTCAGTCATCACTATCCTGGCAACTGTGTACTTGTTTATCACCCTCAATAAAATAAATAAACAATAAATTAAATAAAAATATATTGATTTTTAATAGAATGTTGTTTCTAATAAATGTTATGATATATATAGATGTAATCCTCGGATGAGTCTGAAATAAATGATATTATATTATTATTATTATATTATAATAATATATCTGTTATTATTATGGCCGTGGTAGTTCGTTGTCTAAACGCTCGCTTTTAATTAACGATACGGGAGCAAACCGAGTTCGTTCCCCGGTCCTGGCACCAATTAAATTGTTAGTTGCAATTTCAAGTGTCGCTATACCAAGTGCTCGTTGGTGATGAAAACCATTGTAAGAAAACCGGCATGTCTAGGAAATAAATTTTATTAAAAAACAATATATTTCAAAGACGTTAGTAAGGTACGTAGGACGTTACGTCAGTCCGTTCTTCTAATGACGATATAAGTTTTTTTTAATTTATGAGAATGCCACTGGGCATTAAGTCCGTCCATGTGCACCTTAATTAAATGGACAAAAAGAATAAATAAATAAACTAAAAGACGTACGTATATATTTTAGATCGAAAAGGCTCCACTGTCTAAGTAATAACAAGGTTTAATGATCATAGCTCTCGTGGAGTGCGAATACGAAAATTACATTACATTCTAATGTAACAAAGTGAACATAATACATGTCCGTTCTAAATGGATTGTATCAAGCCAGTGACATTATAATCGCAGCGATCTACACGTACCAACACGAACCGCCGTATCAGTTAACGTTCTAATACGTTAATTGGAGTGGCATTAATTGTACCCCGCTGGTGGTGACGGCGATCGTGTCCCGATAGCCATCTCACTCGCTCTACTGAAGCATGTGATAGCACCGTCTTTATCAGGCAATTCTAACTTAATGATAGCCGATGAAGGCAATGACACCGTATAATTGCGAATTATTATGACGAAGAACATAATGACGGACTTGATAGTTAATTTTAATCGAGATATTTTTATCACAGTCTCTCTTATATATCTCTTGGTAGAGAAGGATTTCTAAATACGACGACAATGAACGTTTGTGAGCTTAACTTCAAATGTTTTAGTATATTTACTAATAAAATAACACAAACAACGTTTGTATAGACGGAAGATTATATTCACTAAATACGTGCATACGATAACATTTATAATTAAATGAACGTAATGCATTTGGACATTCTCCTCATGCCTTGATAATAAAGAAATATTTATAGCAGGTATAAATATTGTAGTATTAATTAAAAAAAAAATTGCCAGCGGCAGTTTTTTCTAGATGCAGTATGAATGGGTCAGATAGACCGCGTTAGGAACACGCCCTCACAGAATACCAGCGTATAATAGCAACATAATGGTGCTGTGTATCGTCTGGTGAGTGCAGGGATCCGGAGACCTTTATTACTGGTGACGAGGCATTCCATCTCAGTCCTATACCTGGTACCTGAGATTTTGTCATGGATTTCAGTCATCACTATCCTGGCAACTGTGTACTTGTTTATCACCCTCAATAAAATAAATAAACAATAAATTAAATAAAAATATATTGATTTTAATAGAATGTTGTTTCTAATAAATGTTATGATATATATAGATGTAATCCTAGGATGAGTCTGAAATAAATGATATTATATTATTATTATTATATTATAATAATATATCTGTTATTATTATGGCCGTGGTAGTTCGTTGTCTAAACGCTCGCTTTTAATTAACGATACGGGAGCAAACCGAGTTCGTTCCCCGGTCCTGGCACCAATTAAATTGTTAGTTGCAATTTCAAGTGTCGCTATACCAAGTGCTCGTTGGTGATGAAAACCATTGTAAGAAAACCGGCATGTCTAGGAAATAAATTTTATTAAAAAACAATATATTTCAAAGACGTTAGTAAGGTACGTAGGACGTTACGACAGTCCATTCTTCTAATGACGATATAAGTTTTTTTTATTTTATGAGAATGCCACTGGGCATTAAGTCCGTCCATGTGCACCTTAATTAAATGGACAAAAAGAATAAATAAATAAACTAAAAGACGTACGTATATATTTTAGATCGAAAAGGCTCCACTGTCTAAGTAATAACAAGGTTTAATGATCATAGCTCTCGTGGAGTGCGAATACGAAAATTACATTACATTCTAATGTAACAAAGTGAACATAATACATGTCCGTTCTAAATGGATTGTATCAAGCCAGTGACATTATAATCGCAGCGATCTACACGTACCAACACGAACCGCCGTATCAGTTAACGTTCTAATACGTTAATTGGAGTGGCATTAATTGTACCCCGCTGGTGGTGACGGCGATCGTGTCCCGATAGCCATCTCACTCGCTCTACTGAAGCATGTGATAGCACCGTCTTTATCAGGCAATTCTAACTTAATGATAGCCGATGAAGGCAATGACACCGTATAATTGCGAATTATTATGACGAAGAACATAATGACGGACTTGATAGTAAATTTTAATCGAGATATTTTTATCACAGTCTCTTATATATCTCTTGGTAGAGAAGGATTTCTAAATACGACGACAATGAACGTTTGTGAGCTTAACTTCAAATGTTTTAGTATATTTACTAATAAAATAACACAAACAACGTTTGTATAGACGGAAGATTATATTCACTAAATACGTGCATACGATAACATTTATAATTAAATGAAACTTATTATAAATGGAAAATGAACACCCTGTATCTCGATTGTTAAGGAGTTGGGTCAAGAAGTTAATGGCAATATAGATTTCCCTGCTTAAGCCGGTTGTAATTATTTGCGATACTGGCGATTTATACGTTCCGAAGGCTAACGTGGAATGGGCAATCGATAAACAATTTCGCAAGATTTACACAGCAAATGCAACACGATAAAGCTATTAGCAACGAGAGAGGCGCAGAGAAAAACGTATGACTATATTAGGGAAGAAAGGTACAGCGACGAAGTGACTAAATTACAGATTGCTCTGATAGCGGACGCGGACGGAGATCGCGTCGCTTCGACACCAGCGCAGGGTTGTTTTTTACTGTCTAGAGTTATTATTTACGTCATTCTCAGAGGTGCAAGTAATAGGTTATAGCGTATTCCGTTGTCTAGTTATTATGTTCTTCTCGTTAGTCGCATTTAATTACATGATTTTAAAGGGTTTTACAGGTACACAATATAGTTTTAAAAACATTCCGGTAATCTTATTTTTTATTGTATTGAGTATAAGAAACAAACACAAAGTTTACCTGATGTTAAATGATTCCTGTTCATATCCGCCCTCGATAAAGAATTATAATGCTGATGCGTTATTGCATATAGCTGATACTCAGGAGACCTCGGAATAAGTGAAAGTAGTATTTGGGCAACTGATGGTGAACTGTGTGCTCGTCTAACACTCCTGAACACACAGTTCAACTGGTGGCATGTGATAACTACAGCCCATTACATCAACATCCATCATTAATTAAGATTGTAGATCGTCAACCCCGAGACTGAGATTCTTTAGAGATTGAACTAACGTTGGTATTCCGTGAGGTCGTGGTCTTTTCCAGGTCTCGCTCACCCATTCATAGAGCAGCTACAAACTAACTACCACCATGTGTTGCTGTGGACACTGTTTAATTTTACTGTTTAATATTTACAATTGTCGGTCATTACGTTTTGAAAACCCTGTTTCGTCTTCCCATAAATAAGTCGCGATTTTGCCTCGTCGATAAAGCAACCGTTCATGTTGAACTAGTTAGTGATGCTTCCGTCTTGCAAATAACTCAAACGCCGACTGTATCTCTCAGCTGTTCTAGGGTACTACGATAAATTTGTTCGTCGTGACGTAGCACAATCTACGCTTCGGATAGCGAACTGCACTCGTCTGCTAGTCAGCCCAGAAAAAGTAGTAATATCTGGTTCTAATAATCTAACTTATAACTAGTAACGAGGCATTCCATCTCAGTCTACAGGGGTAACAACTCAGTCTCCATTATATTTGTGATATCATGTGGGTGATGATATTTTTGTTGAGGATCTAGGGTGTCATGGGCCAAAGAGATCACTCACTATCAGGTGAGCTGTGTGCTCGTTTATCACCCTCAATACAATGAAAAAAAAATCCACATGAATATGAGTATAATAGTACGTCCGTAAATTTACTAGTTATTGGACAAACATAATTTTTTGAGTTATTTATTAAAACTACTCCCTTTTTGTAACACGAATTTGTGTAACTGAAAGTAAAAATAAAAAAAAATATCAACTAACACTAACAATTGGATAATTGGAAAACGAAGTGGTATGAGATGCTGATGATGTCTCGTATAATTTTGATCAGTGAAAATTTAAAGGTAATTAAGATCACTGAGGTTTTGGCGTTATTGACATTTATTTTTAGTAATCTAACTTTTAGATCGGTAATGTTATTGAAATATGTCTATTTTTGAGATAACATTTTGTCCATCCGTCTGTTATTTCCACAAGCAAGAGCGCTTTGCTGGAAAGCCGCTAGTTTCACGGCCATAAATACGACGGGCAACAGTTAGAACTTGACGTTGGAAGCGTTGCGGTGATAGGGAATTAGAAATTAATAATAAATTGTTGCGCCCATCGAGGACAATCGGACTAACGGGGTCTTTGTGGGTTCATTTATCTAACTCTGTCACTGTACGTGGAAATGCTTTGACTGTTATTTTACAAAGCCGTAGAAATAGCGATGGTCCGGCCGCCTATTCCAGCACAAGTATTATAGGATTTATTCAAATGTAAGCATACAAGTAGGTTGTGGTACAATATGCAGATAGTAAAGACGCGATAAGCTATATTTTGAGCTTGAAAATTATGTTTATTAAAACTTAATTTTGGCTGTTTAACGTTTCATTAATTTATAAGTTAATATTTATCATATTTTTTTTTAATTTACATAAATGTTATTTTGATATAGCGAACAACGAAATTCCTTTCGCACCCCTTAGGTTGAATGTTGTCTGCACATCACAAAAGGCATGTACATGCACAAACAACTAGGTTTATTTTCCCTTAAAATATTAATGTGATAGTAAATTCTCCTGTTCCACCACTTTATTATACTAAATCCGGTCTATATTATCTGAGCTATATTGTCATTTCGTGCATATTCGTTGATTAAAGTCTGAGCTTCAGTGAAATTATAATTTACTTGAAGTTGTTGTCAAAAATGGTAAAGCAATTAATTATATAGCCGAGTATACAATTATTACATAACGTTTCAGTTTCTTTAATGTAATTAAATTAACATGCATATTATGTTATCCTATGATTAGAGAAAAAATAATTTAATTTAACAAATGTATTAGCCCAATCTGTATAGTTCCTTTGTTTTGTAAATAAAAAAATACTAAAAATAAAATATGCACTCTTCAAATGAAATATTCATATCATACATCCTTTTAGTCATTTTAAATTGCGAAATATCGGCCTTCCGCATTAGTCTTGACAACACAAAGCTAGCTGCGATGTGATATTGTGATAGGTATAGCAATAAAGTAATGAATAAAAAATATAACAAAAAAAATACAAATATAGATAAATATTCTCTCATTCTCTTTACGAAAGTCACTGAAAGATGATGAATGAAGAATTGCCTTTACACCTAAGAAAATACGCGCTAGTCAATTTCAAATATGGCTGCATGTTCTACAACTTACTAATTAACCTAGCGCCTCCTAAAATTAGGCGCAAAAGACCACTCCTAACGCATTCCTACATCCGCACGCGCTGACAACCGTCGCAGATGGTTGTTAGTTGGGGAAAGTCGGTCGGGCCACTAATGGGGCGCGGTTGGGCCGATGCGGCGGTCCGATAAGATGGCTGTTATCTGGCGGCTGGCCGGCACCGGTGGCCGCCGTGTTCGGACATGTCTCGCGGTACACCACTTGTACCGCCAAGCATAGGAAATGTTTCGGGAATATTATTACACCAGACGTGTGTAAATTTTGAGACGTCGCGAGAACATTTGTTTGGTCTTTTAGAAATATATTGGAATAAGTTTCCCTGTCATGAAGTATAAGATTATTTATGAAAATATATAAATTAAAATAAAAAAGAAACTGGTTTTCTACATAGATCAGTGTTGCTTTCATTTTTTGGATTGTTTTTCTATGTTATAATTCAACAAGATGAAAGATTTTTTAAATAAATTTATTTTCCTGGTCCTAGAAGTTACGACGATCGAGCTAATATTACTTCTTTTTTTTATAGAATAGGTAGTAGGAATTTTTATTACTTATTGAAATCCCTAAGTCATATGCGTTCGGAAATATCGCTGGCGACAGCTGATTCCACAAATTAGTTGTGTGGCAGAAAGCGTAAAGCACACAGTGGTGGATTGCTAACCATCGAGATGATAAGGTAGAAATTTTGAATTCTGTCGTGATGCGATTAAACTCGATTATTATATATTAAAAAAGTATTTATATTTATTCTTATCTTATATCAATTAGTATATATTAAAAAAGTTTTGGTTTCTGGTCTACTACTGAGATTGTATTGTGTTGCTTGAAATATCTGAATCGTTTTTCGATTTTACAATGAAACAAGAAGATATTTTTTTAAATAGATCCCATTGAGTAAAGGCTCGAGTTAGATACTGAACAGATATAAATATGAAATGTAAATATGTTTGCCTCCTTGGCGTTAAATAAAAAACTAATAAACTCTTATATTTATGATATAATTTTAAAAGGCAAACTTGTGAGACATTGTTACTGTACTAGTATTAATTTATTCGAGATAATAAGAGGGCAATCAAAAAAAGTGAAGTTAGTCAAATTACTTCGGGATCTGAGACTCGTTGTAAGGAATTCTGTATTACAAATCCAGTTTCAACGGTTCAGCAAACTTCGAAATTACCGTCGTGTACCGTTTCATAGTATACACTTGAATAAACACGGTTCCAATAACCCGCCTTCGGTGGCTGGACACAAACATTGCCTCATGCATCCATAGACGAGCATCTGTTCCCACGTCTCTTCCGAAAGCACACAATTAACATTATATTTTGAATGAAAAATATCAACAAACCAATCTGTACAAAAATGCTTTATGTTAGATATATGTAGATTTTCGGACTGTTTCAAATAAATTACTGTTATCAGTTTACAAGGAATTACTCAGGTTTCGTGGTTAATTTACAATAACAAAAATATATGCTAAGTTTATCCTTTACTTTCTGTACAGTGACCACAAGTTTTAGGTTGGGTATGAAACTATTATGTTCTTACTTTATAATTTTAATTTACTTTCGTATCAATCTGCAACATAAGTCATTTATAAAATTGTCGGTAGTGCTAATAACATTTCTAACATTCCGGTTAATCACCGCTAATTAAGATACAAGGAGATGGTTCACGATAACAGTCGAGCGGTGAATTCGAACCTAAGACGTTAAGTTTCAGAGAGCGTGCAATAAACCATTAGTCTATTGACGCTTCAGAATGTTTACTGATCAAAACGTTAGCACACCAATAACTTCTGGTATGTTCTGTCAGTCACTAAGATACAATTCAAATCAAATTTTGCTCAACGCTGGAGCCACACTACACTCGGCTTCACCTATTGGTGAGGTGGTAGAGCCGTTCTTCGGCCATCCAGCCTCACGTTGCTGTGTTTCGTGTGGCGAGTGTTATCCCGAATATCGTTTACATATACGAGCCATTCTATGTCAGTCCTCAAAGAAAACGACGCATGTATGTATATCTCGAATCGTCATGACTCCAGTACTTACCATAGTGAACAATATTATTTTAAAAACAACTTCCAAAGTTGAATGTCTAGCATCGTTATCACGTCCTCTGTCAGGATTCTAATAGAATAGCAAGTATTAGTTATTTTGAAATAAGATAAATATAACATTAACTGTTATTCAATAGGCAAACGGATGCGAGGAGCACGTGCCCGCTAGAGACTATCAGATCGCACTTACCGCTTCGGCGATCTGGCCGTGTGATTAGGGCCGAATTCCCCTAATGATATGTAGAACATTTATCGTCCATGCCTCTGCTATTTAGATACTTCCGCCGGCGGCTTTTCAGTCTTGTTTTTTTCTTGGACAAAAGCCTCGTCAATTAGTGCCAATGATGTATATATATTTTTGCCTGTTGTTAATCTTAATGAGGTATCCTTTAGTTGTGCTCCAACGAAATTATTGGGAGCTCGTTACGTTACAACTATCTAGTGTATAACCATATATTTGTGAATATGTTTTTATTATAATGACGATATCCAGTAGATAATACCGTTTTCTTTTCTGTTATTTATATATTACCTGTTTGCTCATTATTATAATTATTGTTAAGAGTTTTCTTATACTTAGCTTGCGGGGTGCCCTGCTTTACTGCGGACTGTTTTGGACAAGCGCTGCGCGCGCTTTAGTAACAATGGACCACGTGCTGCTTGCATAAACTGTGACATAATCAAACTTTATATTGTGTTCCAGCTTGCACGTGTTCATAACTGATCATAATACGCCTGACTTAAAGTACGTACTTTAATAATTCTATCTTACTCATTAATTAAAATAAAAGTAAATTAACATAATTAGCATACTCTCTAAAGAAGCTTTCACTACGGAATGGGGGACTTGATATATCATAGTAATATATTTTTTAAATTTATTTCCTAGACTTGCAGGTTTCCTTACGATGTTATTTAAAAAAATGCCAGGCATTTTGTTAATTACGATTTCGGTTAACCACTCCAAATAATTTTAAATTATTGTGCTTGGTTCACGATATTCTAATGACGGATTCGAACATTCTTTATTGTATTGAGGATGACAAACAATTGACCTGATGATAAATGATTACCGCGACACCCACATTCAACTTAGATAAAGAATCATCAAGTTAGACTAAACACAGCGTTATGCTGCTACAGGACCATCCTTCCGCAGCTAAGTGGACATTCACGCTAGATCTAGATTCAGACTGCAGTCGTCCCATTCATGAAGCTCTAACACTGTTAATGTTGTCATGAGTCATGGTCATAACTTGCCATCACGTGCGCGATAATCACTCTCTATATTAATAAAAAGTTATTATTTCTTTGTTTTATTTGCAAGAATTTTCGTTTGAAAATGTATGTATTATAATTTGGACAAGTGTTAAGGTGATATTAAGTACACGCCCTCGCATACGTTCCGGAGGCGATACATCGATCAGAATTAATTAGTGAATCGATTGTCAGCCGTTATCTTGCGCTACAAGGATTACCAGTGTTCCCGTCCTTGTTTCTCGATTGGACCAATCGATCAATGTCCCTTATCAATTCATTTCTCGGCTCGACACATAATACGCAGGGGAAATTGGGTTTCATACTTGAAATTAGATCCGCTTTATCTGAGCGTGGACCCGTGGTAGCTTAGTGCCTAAGCATTCGCTCTTAATTTACACGAGGAAAAACAGTGGCAGAGCTACACTGCAGTTTATTTTTAGCTGCAGAATGAATGGGTCAGTTCGATCGGGGCAGGACCACGCCCTCACAGAATACCAGCGTAAAATAGCAGCTTAATGTTGCTGTGTTTCGTGTGCTGAATGCAGGGATCCGGAGATCTTTATTACTGGAGACAACGCATCTGCATTATAATTTCTTGTCAAGGATGAATGTAGATGTCATGGGCCGCTGGAATTGCTTATCATCAGTTGTACTGTGTGCTCGTTTGCTACTCTCAATGTAATAAAAAAAAACTAAGCGACTCTCAGGTCAGCCGGTAATTTTATTTAAAATTTCACATATATAATTTATTGAGATAGTTACCTCGGGGCGCAAGTTGCATGAATCTGTGTTATTATTATAATATACCCGTTATAGTTAAGATGAGTTTACGCGTCTCGATGTGATGCCGCGAAATAATTACGCGAAGGTTACAATGTTGCTAATGTCGAGATAATTTTATGAATGCACCAACAAGATGTTATTATACTTAATGATTATTTTCTTATTTTTTTTATAACATTAGGGGTAAAGATGAGCCCACAGTTCACCTAATGGTAAGTCTTAAGTGCGGCCCATGACCATATATATCCATTGTCAATAAATATTGAAGTTGCGTATGCGTTGTCACCCCTGACGACGGAGATGGATCACATCGTTACCTGTAATTGGGTCTCCCATCTCCCCACACGCACCGCACGAAACACAGCGACGTTATGCTGCTATTTCGCGATGGCATTATGTGAGGGTCGATCTATTGATAAAAAGTTAACGGCCAATCGTGCGCCGATAATAATATTTTACCATATTTCACTGGCAACCTTATAGTCATTTTCACAAATAAATACATATAATATTTCAAATGTAAATACAATTTAAACGTCATTAGTCATATCAATGTACATCTAAATGACAGTAAGAAACAGAGAATATCAAATGCCAACATAAAACCAAGTCCGGTTAAACGATAGCGGTGTGGTCATAGTATCCAACGCACGACTCCATTATGTCGAATAATTATGACGATTGCTTGAAATATACAGTGCCGTAAGTTTTTGTACATATGAGTATATTTTATAGGCAAGAAATCTTATGACGTTAGCCAAGTGACGTGCAGTTCATTTCTAGCTACAGCATGATTGGGTTTGGTAGATCGGGGACGGACCACACCCTCACAGCATACCAGCAAAATAACGGTGCCGTGTTTCGTCTGGTGATACCTTATTACTGGTGTTATCTTTGTCTTCAGGGGCGACAACGCATTATGATTCGTTATCTAGGATAAATGTGGGTATAATAGGCCGCAGAAAAAAATTCAATGAAAAAAAAACAAAAAATATCAGCGTGCATTTACGACAAATTTTGGTTTAGTGACATTTTGGTCACAAAACATGACTTAGGTTTTCTCACAAAAACTTAAACAATTTGTAATATTACACGTAGATTTGCACATATATCATAACATAACGGACTTATGTTATGATATATGTGGAAACATATATCATAATAAGATGATTATATACAAATGAAACACATGTATATTTAGTATATTAAATTATAATATTTCATGTATTATATAATAAACATAATTTATTTTGATACATAAACCTACGATAATGTGCTAAAAATACTTGGCAAAACGTTATATATATTGATGAAAGGTGCAGAGTTAGATACAAAAGTTTCCACTCCAAAAAAAGTAAATTTTTTTATGCTTTATTGAATTGACTTAACTGCCCAAGTTCGTAACTTAAAATTGAATCGACGTATCCGTGACGTATGCACGGTACTGATTCTTTAGACACTGTTCTACTGAGTCGGTACAGAAAACAGAGAAAGAGAAAGATACTTCTTTCTCTTTCTAACTAGAATATTTCATTTCAGTGTATAATGGTGAAATCGCAGGAAAGATTTGCATAGGGTGAAAATCGATAAAAATAATTTTGAGCCTTTGTCAAATTGCTATCTCAGTTTATAAATTTATGTCAATTCATAAAAACTTCAAAATCGACATTGATTCATATTACGTGTAAAACAAAGTTTACGTAAGAATTCGCCTTGTCGTTTACTTTAAAATACGTGGAATTTTAAATCGAGCTTTTTTTAATGTTTATGGTTTTAACACTATGGTGTAAGATCGGCGATTACGCCTGTTACATAAATTTATCAATATATGTCTGGTGGATTTGGGAAACAATGAAATGGTATTCAGGACGCGTTTTAGTATGCATTGTACGTGTTTCCAACACTTCATCGTGACGGCCGTGACGTAAGGCACATTTTATGTGCTGATTTACTACCTTCGTCCTTGGAGGTGAAGGAAAACATCCTTAGGAAGCCTGGATGTCTGTACAACATAACAGAACACATGCGTTGTACAATGTACGGTTGGTTGGGTGGGTACAGCGAAACCATCAGGCTATTGTAGACGCCAATTACTAATAATTTAGTCTTAGTTTACTGAAGTTTGGTAGTTGAACATTAATGAATGTCACCAGTAATAAAGGGTGCTAATGCCTAAACTAACAGGACAAACAGACGTAACACCAACAAACGTTATGCTTATATTTATAACCTGTCGATAAAAATTATAGTTTTAGATTATAAATTTGTTTTTATCAATATTGACATGCACGCCATAACGCGGACAATATGGCGGATCATTTGTCAAAAAAGCGCGCGAGCAAAGAGACAAGACAATCGCGTGGTTTACGCAACACTAGCGCCAAAACTAACATAGCCGACCTCACACTGGCAATGTTTGATTGATTAAAAAGTTTATTCTATTGTTTTCGCTCACAAAGCCCTCGTATAATTATGTAGACTAGATAATAAAGCAAAGTGTCGAAGTAGATTGGTACCTTGCGAGATAAGAATTGAAATATTATCATAAGACAAGATAAGAAAAAATGTCATTATTGTTCAGTCTTTGGTTGAGACTTTATTATGAAATAAATTGTTCTCCATCTTGTTTTGGCGGCGCTGTAACCCTTTATGGGTCTTAAACTTCTTCATAGCTTTTGTACAACTGCCTTCTTCCACACCCTTTATTTGTTCATCGTTCTGAGATCGTCATGTAAATTTCTTTGAAGTCTCTTTACACTTTTTTTGTAGTTACCAATCAGTCATAATTGTCGGTGCTGCTCTGTTTTATAGCCATACGCTATATATGGTTCAATAAGTTCCTCTTATCTCGTTATTCAATCTTTGCCTATAGTTGCCATATATCATTCATGGCGGTCCGAAACATTTATAACAAGATTTCTTTCCGAATAGGACTAAATGCTTATAAAAAATACTACCTCTAGAATGGTATAGAAATATTGAAAATATTCATGTAACTTAGGTATTACCATTTATATAAAAACTAACATCAAATTAAGACACGTTTAGTACTATTAAGTAGTGTTGTAAATGTTTTTTTTTAATATTATTTGAGAGAAATATTAATTTAAAAAATATATTGTGAACAAGTGAGAGAGATATAGTCGATTTAAAAGCTAAAATTATCCGATTTTCAATAATATTGAACTTGGAAATCACCAATGTTATCTTAGTACACTTTTTGTGATTCGATGTTTGTGTTTGCCAAAGTTTTTGTTTGAAGTATCGACGGAATGTGCTCTTTACTCAATTCACCACTTAAAATTACAAACTACGACGTTGCTTGTAATAACAGTATATTTACCGTATAGCGGAATCTATATATATCTAAATGCTAAGCCGAAACACACTGAGTTTGTCAAACACAAAGTCTAATATAAAGCAAATGTTTTCGTAAAACTATATATACCTATAAACTATATATATATAATATTACGAAATTAAACGATACGACTTCGGAAATAAACCGGTGTTAACAACTGGTGGTTATGTAAAAAAAGGCGATGGGTACGAAAACTGTATTTAAATTGGCCATGCATGATTGCGCGAAGTGTGAGGGAACCCATCATTTCGGTAGCCGCAGTCGAGCAAATAAAATTCACCTTGATTAAGTATACAGCCGAATTTTATCCATCAAAGGTCTGACATGAAAAAGGGAGTCCATTTTTATGGGCAGGCGGCCAACAAAGTGCGCACGAGCATCGCATTTACGCAGTAATATTTTCAAAATGGCTGCCACCAGGACCCCGTCGTGTGTGCCGGTGAGCGATTGCCGCTGCTGAGTCGACGACGGTATCTAATTTTGATGTGCATTGGCCTTTAAAACCATTTTTGGACATCGCCGATGGCATGGTGGTCCTGATAAATGAACAAAATTAGGCAGCTGCTTACGTGAAGGAATGCTACGGACAAATCTCCGCTCGTGCCGTGTCAAACGTCAAGATCTTATTAAGTCTTTCGCGAGGGGCTTTCTATTCGGGTAATGTATTTAATGACTCATATTAATAGCTTTGTGCTTTGATACGTGATTTGGTGTAATTACGGCGTAACCGTAGCCGCTTCGAGATCGTACGTCGTCGACGCTGAGGTCTTTTGATGGTATAATGAAGGGTTTTTATTAAATCAACGTCAGAAGTCCATTAGAGATGGACCCAGCCGCAGAGCGAGGGCCATCAATCAACCGCGAGATACGGATACAAACAAGAAACTATAAAAAGGTACCAAGCCCTGAAACACGGCGTTTGTTTATTTTTTTATATTAAAATTCGAGTATCTTTTTAGTTGATTAAGTTGAATGCTAGACTGCACTTGATAGACTTTTATTAAGTATTATAAAAAGATAAAATAACATGTAAATGTCTTTTCCCCTTGCCGCAGAGATCTTTCTTACTTTCCTTTAGATGCCAAGCACGCGTACCAGTTAGGTCAACTGCTCCAATCTTTTTTCTCCAGATGTCAATCAACATTCTTCTTACATGCTTTTGACCTAGCACGTTTTTCGTGATGATGTTATTAACATAAATTTAAGAAAAAATGCAAGAATCATATTAATTCTCACGTAATTTTCAATAAAAGGAAACTATATTGACATCATCCCTTAGAAAAACTGTTTAAGGTTATTAAGGAAAATTATATCTTTCATAAATTAAAATACTTAAATAAATATCAATTACTATCATATTAAAAATAAATAAAAAAGTCAATGTAAAAATTTTATTGTTAAAATAAGCTGCGTCTTTACTTTTGTACATAATTTACTTTTCTTGTATAAATATTAAAATTAAAATAGTAAACAGGGATTTAAATTTTGTGCTAGGGAACCCTAAACTATAATGATGTTTTTAATATGTCTCTGTAATGGAAATAATATAACACTGTAGTCCTCTTGGACGTGGAGCATTAATTCACTGTCGGGGAGGGTTGGGAATTAATTTAAAGGACCAATAAAAGGATCGTTTTAAATTTAGTTACAATGTATAGGTGAAGCGTAGCTTACAATTATGTCGGGGAGGAAAGGAGAACCGAAGTAATGAATATAATGATGATCCCTTGATGATCGATTTCATCCGCATGACTTCAACTGCTCAGGATAAATTATAGTGCCGGGCATTCGCGGAAACACAGACAGTGTTTACATCATACTCGTCTTCTTCCTTAGTTCGATGTAATGCATAAGCAATACTATCGAAGATTTGTGTACACTGAATATAAATACAACACCTAAACCTGAAGACCAATAGTTTATAATGCACAAATATTCCTTGCTAGCCTCACTCCTGGAATCGAACCTAGTAACAACTGCGCGGCTGTCAATGTTAATGGACATACGCAATTTGTCACGACCCAATGAACTTTGAAGCTTGAGTACTAATTTGCACCATAGTTTAAGGCAAATCCAAAATATTTCATACGTTTATTTATTAATATACAAAAACGAATAAAAAAAGAAACACAAAATGTATTTATATTAAAAAATAAATAAAATTGTCAGATTTTTTTAATAACAATAAATAAATTTTTTATTAAAAAAATCTGACAATATATATATTATTACCATTATATATTCGCTTCTACAACGGTATTATAAACTTTAAATCAATATTGATAAAAGAAGACAATCATAGATAACAAATTATTCAAAATAATAAGGATAAAATATTGGGGAGGAAATCAATATTTATATTTTTACTCCATTATGACGCGTACTAAATATTTGGAATGAAATTTTTAACCGAGAATTGCAATAAATAAACTTTTGATTTTTGACGTAATATGTCATTTCATTTATCAATCTTGATTTTTGTTTGTAGTCATTTAGGTCTTGCTTACTCGTAGATGATATATGATATATGGATTGTTATAGGGCTAATAGCTTAAACCATTAGAGTTGAGGAGACGGTTTCCGAAACTAAACAAGCTAAGTTCAAATCCATCATTCTCCTATTGTCATGAACCATCTCCAAGCACAAGCGTATATTACCTTGGCGGTTAATCGGAATATTACTTAACATTGCTAGCATTATTTTAAAAAGAAAAATATAACAAAAGCGAAACGAAATTATATGACAGTGGTAGAGCTATACTGCAGTCTGTTTCTAGCTGCAGAATTATTGGGTCAGGTCGACAGGGGTAGGACCACGCCCTCACAGAATACCAGGGTAATATAAATAATATAGCGGCATAATGCTAGTGTATTTCGTCTGATGTGTGTAGGGATGGGGAGGACTTTATTACTGGTAACGAGGCACTCCATCTCAGTCCTCAAGGGAGACAACGCGTCTGCATTATGATTCCTTGTCAAGGATGAATGTAGATGTCATGGGCCGCAGGAATCACTTGCCATCAGGTGAACTGCTCGTTTGTAAAGAATCAATGTAATAGAAATATGTAGAATCAATATAATCTAGTTAACTCAACCAAACAGTTCCGTGGGGATGCTGCGGGTAGCGAATATTACGTAAGTCCTCGGGGCAAGCTATTCTAGTAAAACGAGTGAGAGATGCGGTTGCGTTTAGTACGGAGATCCCGTGACATCTCTTCAGCGCAATGAGAGTCCAGTATAACTATATGTTATACAACATAATATGTATTATATGTATTATTATTAATGTATTTATACGCATGTGTTTGTATTACTTTACAAAAAAATTGCGAATTGAATATATGTATCCTTTATTCACATCTCAATTTTTTTGTTATGTTTCTTTTTTCCAATAACATGTCCAACACCAGGCTTGTTGGAAGAGATTTTAATTGTAAAAATAAGCTGCGCCTTCGTACATACTTTTCTTATCTTCGTTTCTTTATATAAATACTTTGTGTACATAAAAGTTAAATAAATAAAACTTGTCGGGTTGCGCCCAGTGTATATATAGTTGGTACCCAGTTGTACCCAGGGTGGTCGGATATCCATTAGTGTTTCCCCACGTAAATAACTCATAATGCTGTGTGCTATGAACGTAAGGATTCGATGTTCCACTTACATAACTAAATCATCATAGGTCATCTCAGACCTCAGAGGTGACAAGGCATGTGCGTATCGAATTTTCGTTGAGGATAGATGGACATAGATGTAGTCGTCAACTACACTACATCAGGTAAATAAATTGGAACTACAATTACTAATTTAGGTGCGTATACGGAACTCGATGTAAAATATCGAAGACTTATTTATCTAAATATTTAGTTGCCTTCCAAATCCTTTTAGAGGCATTATCTGAGCAATGTTCAAAGTCATTAGATGACGGTGCTGAAGAAAAAAAGTATTAAAGTTTTTAAAAGAGTGATTTTTAAGAAGTAAAAAATGTGGAGAGAACGACGCAACGGACTACGGGGGTCCGTCGAATTGTTACGGGCAAGGATTTATTATAGCTGTGTACTCATTGAGGGGGCGTAATTATCAAATTAATTGTTGGTGGGTTGTATAACGCAGTTGAAAACCTATTATTATAACTTTTTACACGATTATAGTGTTGTTTATTTGTGAGCTCTGGATTGGTTTTAAATAGATATTTTAAAAAAATATTTCAGTAAAGTCGATTCTTCCTCTTTTATTCTTTTATTTTTTCCCGTTTGTTAAAGAAATGCTAGCATTACTTATATATATATATATATATATATATATATATATATATATATATATATATATATAAATTCATCATTAATCATTCAAATCATTGCTTATGGTCAAAATTAGCCAGAGAATTGTCACCCACAACCGATAAAAGCCCTTAGCCGACAGAATAGACCCTTGCCCTTGAAATTCCGATCCGTCCCGGGTGTAATCACAGTGACGGGAGTGCACCGCCGCGCCGTCCGTCACGCCTAAAAAATGATCCCCGGCCGAGACATGCATTAGATAATATCACGAGTCGTGAGTGATACACTAAAATTGTTACCCCTCACCCACACAGGGCGGTGGTATTTCGAATGCTTATATTTTTATATGCCCGCTTTTTTAGCTGTACATGAGAACCTTAGCTTCTGGGAGCGAAGTTTTAATGGAAATAGTATGACTTTTTTTTTATTTCTTTATTTAAATAAACCATTAAAACACATATATAAGCCAGTGTCATAATATTAATTGTACATGGACATCAGGCTGCTTGCCTGATTCACATTCGTGACAGGGAAATTATATCTTTCTTCTTATATCTATGACATATATAGGATATAGTTGAAATTTAAATATTTATATATATATATATATATATATATATATATATAAATATATACTATATATGAGTGTACATTTTTTTAAACAAAACCTTAGAACCTTATGTTTATATGGTGGAAAGTGCGGACTCAATGCTTGTGGGTGTTATTCTATTTAACAAAGGCTCTGGTGAGTGTAGTTGAAAAACAAAACTATAACAAATTGTATACATAAATAAAGTGATATAATAACGAAATGCTATTGTATTTCCTATGATGAGTTATCCGCGGACTCAATAAGGGTAAGGGTCTCAGGTAAGAGTGATATCTACATATGGAACCTAAGTTGATGACTGGCGAAAACGGGTCGATGGATGGTTTTATGTATGTATGTATGTATGTATGTATGTATGTATATATATATATGTATATATATATATATATATGTCACTATATATTTTATATATAGTGACATAAACAAATATAAAAAGTGAAAGATAAAAACGTAAATAATATTACCATTATTAAATATTTTATCTTATCTATATCGAATAGTGGTAGGTGTGAGTTAGGGTCTAATGCCGCAGATGGTCAAGAATACGTTGCGGCGGGTCGGGTCCATCCAAAATGTCCTCCAATCATTACGGAATGACAAGCCATGAATAAATATTCAACACTGGTAGAGCCACGCTGCAGTTTGTTTATAGCTACGGCAGGTATGTGTCAGCTCGACCGGGAAAGGACCACGCCTTTACAAAATACCAGCATAACGTGCTATGTTTGATCTGGTGAGTATAAGGATCTGGTGAGTGATAATTATTAGACCTCAAGCTTAACAACGCATATGCATTATGATTCCTTATCGAGGAGTGTTACGGGATTCAGGAATAACTTATCATCAAAGTAAACATAGTATGTGCTTATTTGTCACCCTCCAAACAACAATAACAAACATTTACAAGACATCTAATTCATTCTCATCAGTAATTTTTCTCAATCATTTTTAAAAAGCCAAAAAACTAAGTAAAAGCCTTGCCTTGCCCCCTTCACTACAAAATTATAATAACATTTTAATTCACATTTTATTTACACAAAGTTAACTATTCGTAATTTTTTTTTATGTTGTTATTTCATCGTAATATTTAATTTTATACAAAGACATTAAAATAAAAGACTCGTTGTCTTTTGTATACTGATCTTGTTTATTGAACAGATTGCGACCCCCTTTATATAATAAATGTCGGGAACCCCAAGTAGAGAGAAGATGATCTAGGCGTTCGAATAAAAATAAAATATGTGTAATAATAGACTTCCAAAAAGTTTGTTAAATCGATGATCTCTTTTTGATATCTTTTGATCCGGTGCAATTTAAACATGGGTATTCATTCTTCGCAAATAAAAAGCACGCTTCTGCCCGCATCCTTAGACTGTATAAGGGCAATGAGAAGCTAAAAGGGAACTTATTTATTTCCGTTCCTTTCGAGAGTCGTCGCTCTCTCTTTGGTAAACTCGTAAAGTTCCTGTGACTTTCTTGCGGTCCGTCAAGTTTGGTTACGTTACTGCTTTAGGCATCGGTGCTTTTTTTTATCAGAACCGTTGATCGATTCAAGTCCTTCGCAACAATGTTGGGAATTGAAGCGACCTTTGTTTAACGAGCGCAATTTGTGCTCTCAATTGTGTCAGGACTAATTTAACCGTTGTTCTGAAGTCAACTGTAATGATGGAGCATTGAACTCAATTTGCATTATGATGATTGAAGATAAGATACGGTTCCTTGATGAGATCTTGCACCTGATAATGTTTCAAACTGGATTTCGTAAGCTTAGTTGGACATTCAAGGTTTGTCGTGTTATGAATATGTGTAAGTACATATATTTACTGTATACATATTATATATACTTAGAGAATATTATATTTTTTCTATAGTTTTCAAGTCCCATATATATAACATATATTTGGCATTCAGGTTTAGGTGTCCTTTTTGCACCTTCCTCTTAAATGTTCTTTTATAACATTACAGATGACAACCGAGCTTACAGTTCCCCTGATGGTGAGGTATATCCGCGGCCCATGACGGCTAAATCCATCCCCAATAGATAATAGAAGCTCATGAGTTGTCCACCCGTTAGGGTTTATATGTTATAACTCGGTACCTGTATAGTTTTTAACCTCTTACAAGCGCTGGACGTGGTTTGTCAAATTATATAATAAGGTTAATAGGCGGCATAATAAGGAGGAAACGTAAGTGATGCGTAACTCAATGCGCACGCGTCGCATCCTCGTACGCACTCACGCACGGGCTGTCCTTGCTCTGTGATCTATGATTATCCATCATTCCCGGCGACATGTCATTTGCACGGTTGCCCATGCCTTTCTAAAACTTAGGTACTTAAAGATATCACGATATGTGTTGCATTGCAAAAGCGTTCATGATTTTATCTTTTTTAACTTACAAGGTTTTTATGATAGTTATGAAGAAATGGATCTCGAATTGTTGTAATATCTAAAGTGAACGACGTTCTTCAGTAAGCAAAAACAGTAAAACTACTTGAAAATTACAAAAGCAGTGTCGTAATGTAAAAGAAAAATAACTATGTTACCTGCATTGTCTATGTAATATAGATTGTAAAAGTATAAAAAAAGAATCAGCTTAAATAAAACGTATAAAAAAACTAAATATTTTACGATTTAATTTTTTTAAATACTCAACCTCACTAACACCACGTTCGACGTCCTGATGTCATAGTTAACCGGTACTGCCGTCAGCTTTTATTTTTTATTTTGATCGCATCTATACAGAGATGAACTCTAAGAAGCGAAAAGTTACGAATTAAAAAAGATTGAATTTTTTGAAAAAAACGCGATTGAATCCGTAAAATTCTATAATATGTTTGATTATAGCGTAAATATAAGAAAGCATTAAAGGTAAGATAAAAAAATTACTCATTTTCGTAATCATAACGTAAGTTCGTCCCCAATGTGAAACACGATTCGCAAAAAACGTTGAATTGCGGAAACTTTAAAGTAACATAACGAAGATGCTCTTTAATCATTAAAGTATAATTAAAACATCGTACGCCAGACGCTCTAGAGGCTCTCGACGACACCGGAATCGGTTCGGAGAAGGCTCACGGCATATGTATACAGAAAAACCCCGCGCCGCGGTGTCTCATCGGGAAAAAGAGTAAAAAGCACCGCTAACAATCTTAAAGACATGGGAACAGTAATCTATATGAGTAACCGCAGGCTTCGTACAGCTTTTTTCTTTCCACCCTTACACATGCGAGCTTTTATGTGTTTAATCTAACTTTTATAGATTTTTAACTTCCAATTAAAATTATATTTTTATTATTAGATTATGTTTTATATTTATGTTATAAACATAGATGGTTGGAGAACATCAAGGTGTTTAAGACGGTCTGAGCCCGGTACGCGTGCATAAGGCGAGTCTCTACGTATATAAAAATACTGCTTATTTTTATATTTACCACTAATATTTTGGCTTTGGCTCGGCACTAACGTTTGGCTGTTGCCGTCTCATGCATAATGTCGCGGTGAAACCACAACGATTTTCAGTGATGACCGCCAACATATTTTATTCTTAGTTATATTTTACAACTTGATACTTGATTTGGCATAGGAAAAGCCACACTACAGTTTGTTTCTAGTTGTGACATGATTGATCCTCTCGACTGAGGAAGGACGACGCCCTCATAGTATACAGGGAGTAAAAACGGAGCGTAATGTTGTTTGGTTTGGTAACTATAGGGATATCCGGAGACCCGAGACTGGTGTCAAGCCATTACTCATCTCAGTCCTAAGTATTCTGAATTGCGATGCCTTATCGTGGATAAATATGGTTGTCATGGGTCGTAGTAATCACTAATCATAAGGTAAATCTGTGAGCGTGTGAACAAAAAAATGTTATGGGACGTTTATGTGTGTATGTTCTCTAATTATACATTAAAGTATACGTAACTTCCTGTGCCGACCGCAGGATTGAAAAGCAAAAACGATGCATGGACAAGGAACACGATCCGTGGTCTCGTCGGGCTGACCGCACCGAGCGTGGTGTGGTGGCCGATAGGGGGCCACATTCAGGTTCACACTGGGCGACTATTATACTTACTACCTAGCCAGTAGTAGTGGTTCTTTTTTTATAAACAACATTAGGTGTGACAAACGAGCACAAATTTTACCTCAAAGTAAGACTACGAGCGATGATATTCACATTCATACTAAACAATGATTCGTGATGCACAAGCGTTGCAACCCTGAGGACGGAGAAGGAATGCCTCGTTACCTGTTACCGAGTCCACGGATTTAGGACATTCATCAGAGGATCACACGGCAAACTAATGTTGCTAATTAAGTTATTTAGTGTTTTGTATATAAAAATATTTTGTTATATGTCACTGTACATATAACAAAATATTTTAGAGCTTGTAGAGCTAAGCTGCAGTTCGTTTCAAGCTGCAAAATCTATGGACCACCTCGACCGGCGTAGGATCACGCCCTCACAGAATACCGGCGTCAAATAGCAGAACAATGCTGCTGTGTTTCTTTTGATGAGTGTAGGGATCCGGAGACCTTTATTACTGGTTACGGGGCATTCCGTCTCAGTCCTCAAGGGTGACAACGCATCTGTAGTATGATTTCGTCAAGGTTGAATATAGATGTCATGGGCCGCAAGAATCACTTGCTATCAGGTGAACTGTGCGCATGTTTGTTAGTCTCAATGTAATAAAAAAAAACTATATATTACTATAATTTAAATGTCAAAAGTAACAGGCTATATAAACAGATCCCGCTGCTGGGCATGAAAGGCTGTTGCTGTGTGTTATAGTATAGTCCGCCATGCTCCACTGTGGATTTGCGGACATAGACATGGCCATGCATGCGTCACGATGCTTTCCTTTGCCGTAGAGCAAGTGGTAAATCAGCGATAAAATTGTAATTTACAATTTAATTGTTGCCGACAACGATATTAAAAACTCTGGCTCTGACCTGAGAACTGAAATAAATTGGTTTTTTAATAATCGCTTTTACTGCCGTTAAAAATGATGCCTGCTATTTGTCTAAGATTCACAACTTAAAGCATCACATTGTGCGATGTCGTTGGCTTAAACATCTATTTATCTAGACGTAGTTTAAAATATATATCTTTTTCATTTGTCAACCGATTTAAATGAAACAAACATTGTAAACAACAACTTTATAACATAATTGAAAACCACATCGAATTTGTATTTTTTTTTATTGCATTGGGTGACAAACGAGCACACAGTTCAGTGGTAAGTGATTCCTGCCCATGCCACCCATACTCATCGTCGATATGAAATCATAAAGCAGGTGCGTTGTCACCAATGAGGACTAACATAGAATGCCAACGTCACCAGTAATATGACTCTCCGGATTCTTAAACTCACCAGCCGAAACACAGCTGTGTGCCGCTATTTTGGACTGGTATTCTGTGAGGGTGTGGTCCTCCCCCGGTCATGCTGCAGTGGCGTTACCGTGCACAAACACACAAACAGGCAAAACCCCCATTGATACTTTGTATTATTAACATCTATACTCTAAGAGCCACAATATAGTTATAAATTATTGAGAAATTTGAATGAATGTATTCAGTAGTTTAAGTGTGCGAGCGTCCTAAGCTTTTGACCACTCATGTATCTGATCCGACCAATTTGCAGTCATTATACGTTAAAGCTTGACGACGGCTTTTGTTTTAAAGGGCTTCATCAAAATTATTATCGTTTAACCGCTAGAATGACGTCGGTGTAGCGGTTAGAATACCTGACTTGCGGGTTTTGCGTTCGATTCCCAGACGAGCAATGCAGAGCAATATTCGAGCTTCACAAATTGTTGGTTCTCGGGTGTGGATGTGTTTATGTCTCGTGTCTCTTACACTACATCTGAACCTTCCTCCGAGTAGTGCACGTGCACCGGTGTAGGGTACATAACAAATAAGTGCCTCTATGTTTGCGCAAATTCTTACGCCGGTATATATTTTTATTACATTGAGAGTAACAAAGGAGCTTACAGTTCACCTGAATGTAAGTGATTCCTGCGGCCCATGACAGCTACATACATCCTTGACTAGGAATCATAATGCAGATGCGTTGAAACCCTTGAGGACTGAGATGGAATGCCTCGTCACCAGTAATAAAGGTCACCGGATCCCTGTACTCACGACACGAAACAAAGCAACATAATGCTGCTATTTCATTCTGTGAGGGCTTGGATTGAATGGGTCCTACCCTGGTCGAGCTGACTCATTCACTTTGCAGCTAGAAACAAACTTCAGTGTAGCTCTCACATTATTAGTTATTAGCATAACCCAGCTGTGTTTAGTTAGTTAAATTAGTGAGAGTCAGTTACTCAGGCGGTTAGCGAGGTACGTCTCAGTCGTCAGCGATGGACAAGGCATCTGCATTCCTTGTCAAAGATGTAGGTGAAAAAAACAAGATGTAGAGTTGCTCTACCACTCTGTTAGAGTTTTAATATTATAATAGACGTTAGTTTTGTTAAAAAAAAACTTTTTTTATTATTATTATCAAGTCCATTGGTAACCTGCAGCTATTATAGATTCGATATCTATGTAATTATCTTTCGATGGATTGCCCTACCGGTTTAGTAGAGTGTATTTATTTTATCTTTATTAGCATGTTTGTTTGACTCATTCTATTAATGAACTTAAATAGAAAGTTATTTGGAACGATACCAGCTATTCGCTAAAAACTATTGTTTATGATTATTGCTATTACTATATATATACATATATATATATGATTACATTAAAAGTAACAAACGAGGACACACTGCGCCTGATGGTAAATGGTTCCTGCAGCCCATGATGTCCACATTCATTCTTGACAAAAGGAATCATAATATAGAAGCCTCCACACACCACCCTCACCGGACGAAACAAAGCAGCATTATTGCTGTTATTTCACTGACCGATTCGAACTGCAACGTAGCTCTACTACTGAAATATTCTCCCAATTTTCCATCAAAGTAATTATCACCTCGTACAGCGATATTGAATTCGATCTTCGTCGCGATTGAACTTCGTCGCCTCAACTATCACTCGAGCTCGTACGGGTCATGCTAGATATCAGGATAGATAGATAGATAGTGGATAAGATAGATAGGGGCCGTGTGCTGGCTACTCAATGCCACTAATACGCAACTCTTAAAGGTAAGTCATTCACTATTTATTCCTTGTATTATGCGACCGGACAAAAAACAGCAACCTTTAAAATATAAAAAAGAGACAGTAAGATAACAGTAACAACCACAAATTTCCTTAAAAGATTCCAGGAAATTGAGAGAATTAAGGGAAAATTAAACACCCGAATCGAAAGCATAAATAAGGTGACGGGGTCCGGCGTTTCCTTAAAGCCTTCGATCGCAAATGCTAATTCAGTAATGGACACCGTTTGAGCGTCTCGGCCGCTTTGCACACCGTCCCCTGATGCTTCCCAGCGCTCCTTTTTTGGATTTGTTAATTTACAATCCTATCAGATCCCCACCGGTGTAATTACGGCGGACAGGATGGGAGCTACGGGCGGGCAAAGAGTATACATTTATCCGTCAGACAGCTTACATTGCGTAATAAAATTTAATATCCAATTTATAAATATTTCATTGATTATGAAGGCACGGCGCGAAAACGTTTTTGATAATTTTGATTGACACGTGCTTATTATAAATGAATAAAGGTTGTGGTAAAAAGGCAAATGTAAATTTTAAGATTTTTCAACCTTAGTATTTTTTGTTATGTGATAACACAGTGCACATAAATATATAATAATATAAAATACTTTTTTTACTTTTATATTTTACAAAAAAAAATAATTATATTAATACAGACAAACAGAAAGGACAACAACTTTATATACATATTTTGCTACTTCTAATAACACATGTTACGTATTGACGGCGACAAACGAGCTACACTGTTCACCTGATGGTAAATTATAACACCAACTGATGCCCGTAACACCCATATTATAATATATATAGAATAATACAGATTCGTTGCCACCCCGGAGGACCAAGGTGGAATGCCGAGACAGGTCTCCGGTTTCCTACACTAACCAGAAGAAACGCAGCAGCGTTATGCTGGTGTTTTCTGTGATTCCTTCCCCGGCCGAGCCGACCCATTCATATTGCAGCCAGAAACAAACTGTATCGTAGCTCTATTACTGTTAAAATTAACTGATAAAAGACAAAACACTGTTAATAATAAATAAATAGATGAATAATAGTAATACCGTCATATTATTCATCTATTTATTTAATTAAATGTAAAAAAAAAGCTAAATAGATAGGATTGTCGCCTCTGGATTTGCGTATTCTATTTATAAGCTGTGCCTATTTACTATTCATATTCCATCGTAGTCAATTGCCACGCGGAAGGGATCAGATAATAACAAAGCAGTCCGTGACCAATCCATGGAGATTTCAAGCTATTAACGGGCAAGGATCTCGCCGCGATAGTCATTTGTCCCTCATGGAATTGAGGCCGAGGACAATTATCATGGTAGGCATTAAACTCGACTTTACATTATGATCGCCTCTTCTGTAATTGCTTGTGATATGATTGAGTTTTATTCCTTTAGTTGTGTTTAGAATTTTTACATTTTTTTTTAATAACCTCAATCTTTTATACGATCTGATGGGAGTGCGTAACGTGGAGCTAAATATTAAGATTCGGGTTCAATGAATTCGATTACGTTTTCATTAAAACTTAGTTCCCATGATGGATTAACTATGTTCTGATTACTGCAGCGTGTAAATTAGCAGTGAAAGTTTTAGTATCTGTATTATATGCATCTAATTTAATGTTTGCAAACGAAGATATTTATATTTTTGGAAGTGGCAGGTTCCCCTGCACACTTTTTTTTAAATTAAATTATAAATGGCAAATTAAAATCGGTACGCAAGCGGACCGATGGAAATATTTTTTAACAGTGGTAGAGCTACAATGCAGCTTGTTTCTAGCTATAGAATGAATGGGTAAGCTCGGCCGCGGAAGGACCACGCCCTCACAGAATACCAGCGTGAAATAGCAGCATAATGCTACTGTGTTTCGTCTGGTGAGTGCAGGGATCCGGAGACCTTTATTACTGGTGATGAGGCATCCTATCTCAGTCCTCAAGGGTTGCATTATGATTCCTTGTCAAGGTTGAATGTAGATATCATGGGTCGCAGGAATCACTTGTCATCAGGTGAACTGTGATCTCGTTTGTTACTCTCAATGTAATAAAAAAAAAAATTCTTGTCACGATTAGGAATGAAAAGCCGGGGTGATAACATAAAGTTCAATTCTTAGCGGCGTACATCATACATTTTTAGACGAAATTTGAGATGCTGATATCATGTACTTAATTGTGTAGGATATGCTCTTAGCCGTTTACGAATAACCGCGTGGACCCATCCGTAATATAATGTAATATGGCACATGTCGTAAGATCGGAGGAAGGTTCAGGTGCAGGTGATAACTACGGACATCTACATGGAGCCCTAACTATTTGTGAGTATTATAAAAAAAAATAACTACGTGACATTGTGGTCAAGTACCATATTGTACGTACCTTTAATCATATTGCACAACGTCTACATATAGCACTCGGAAAGCGAACATTTAATTGACAGCTTGCGCGCTTGTGACCTTATAAACTAAGTAAAAACAAAACACAAAAACCATTATTACATCTTCCCAACTGCTTCATCAAATAATCCATCAACGTCCACACCTGCCCGTGCCATTCGTTTGTAAATAGCTATGTTTGTGTTTGTTTTGTAAGAAAATATTAGTGGCCCTTCTTACAGAAGGCGTTTGGAAGAATAATATATATACACATAACAGTATAACAAAGTTATTATTTAACTTAAATAAGTATTGAACATGGAGCGACGACTTATGCAAGAGTCGATGGATGGAGGTGATTCAGTGTCGTGCTTTGCGGCTATCTAAGGGGAAAGCCTATGTTTTGAAGTAAGTCTCAGACTAGGCTATGATAATAATTTAAGGGAAAACACAAGTTTATTAATGACAATCCGTACACTAAAATTACATACGTTGCAAACATAAACAAAACCGCATCGGAAGTAATAGTAGTAAATAGTCAACTCGTGATAAAATCGAGAAAACAAATAAGAAAAGTTGTAATGATTAAGTTGGCAGCATTACCATGTCGAACATGGCACTGGAGTTGAACTGTGAACCGAGGCATTTGTTTGTTGGTATGATTGAATGCAGATATTTCACAATGGAACGCACGGATCGTGACCGACCTTCGCGCCTCAGACGCGTGGGAACACACCAACGGCGAAATTATCTCAATCCACGACACACTCGCTTTATTTCATTACGACTTTATTTCTGTGGCAGTGTTTTTAATTTGGTAAAAGGCAGGAAGTCGACACAGATATACCAAGGAGGTTTAATACACTTGTTTTTTAGAAGACCTTCATGACGAAAAATACATTTGTGAATGTAGTAAGTGCGAAGTTTTGAATTTATTACGTCATATCAGTACCAGAAAAGGAGATGACAACTGAGTGCCTGTATGTCTATGTATACTTACGGCACTATATTATTTCCTGCACAGTTACTGTCATCTGGTAATTACTAGACAGATTGCGCCGTGGTTTGAAATCGGCCAAGACTATTATCAATATCAATCATCAATAACTTTCACTAATGATGTAATTGAACCTAGTATTTTAAGCGGACAAAGTCGAGGGCGATTGTAAGTTATCTATTTAAAACACGAAACAGCACTTGTCGCGGTCAGGTTCCATCTGTCGACGCGTGACAGGTTTTTGTGATGTTTTATTAAACGTGTACCGGTTGAGACGAGCTATTAATTACCAGGACCCAAGAGGAGTGTCTAAAAATATCAATGACGCGCCATTGCGCACGCGCATCCATCTGACATTTATTTTGGCGCGCACCTGCGTTTGCGCAAGCAGGCGTGCCCGAACTCCCGCGCAACGATCGCTTCGTTGCTTGTAATTAATTTTAATAGCGGACCTTATAATTGCATTACCGGTATTATTTGTATAAACTATGGATATGGGCAATTTTATTTAATAACGCTTGTGCAAAACAGATGAGTGTACAAAACCGCAAGATTGGGTAAGACGACCCTGAACAGCATAGTACGATAACAAATTGGTTTAACGTCTAAAAATCAGTTAGCACATGTAGTACGTATTAGCACTAAAGTAATGCAACGAAACGAACGGTTTATAAATGAAAGTACATTTAAATACTTCTACTACTTAAGAGCCGTGGTAGCTCAGTGTCTAAGCGCTTGATTTTATTATATTTATTAAAATTATAATTCACGGTACATGAGCAAACCGAGTTCGATCCGCAGTATCTGCACAGATAAAATTGTTAAATGCAATTTTAAGTGTTGATTTACCACGTGTTCGGCGGAAAAGGAAAACTTTTATAAGGAAATAAATAAAAATATTTGGTGGCGGAGTGGCGAACTCCGTTCAACACCCCAATGAGATTTAAGTACAGCAGTGAGATTTATGCATGCTGTTACTTTAGTTTCAATACTTCCGTGTACTATTACATTATTGCAGAACATAAGATAGAAGAACCTTGTGGTAGTATCGTGGACCATGTTCCGATAAAATGAGTCATACGGCCCATCGGATCTTTAAAATTATTTCATATTTTGACAATAATTATAAAGTATTTGACAACACAATCCGCAGTAGAACCAGCGTGACGGACATACCCCAGTCAGCTGGAATGGTATTGGGCTGGCCATGACAACCTGGGACTGGATTCTACTAGTTGGAGCAATGCAAATTTGCGTGAAGTCGATAGCCTAGGATCGTGCTTTATCTATGGGGAAGGACTTTGTACAGCAGCAAACTATTGATGCTGTCATGGCGATGATGATGAAAGACAGGATTTCAGTTTTATTGTGAATTAAAAACCTACGTACTTACATTTATTTATAGATATTAAGATGTTAATACACTATATCAGTTTTAAGGTTTGTTTTAATTAAAAAGAAACGTAGCATTAGACAGAAGAACGTAGAATTTCAATATCTAGAAATAGACTTATTTATCGATTACAAAATCAAAAAAAAACCATAGATATAATTTCCCAAGTACTTAAATTGGTATAATTATGATAAGACAAAATCCGGGACAGCAGCTCCTGAGATATGGGAAGCCGACTATCACCACTAATCCAGGATTAGATCCATCGCCGGCTCCTTTGTGCGGTGCGCACGCGCATCCTAATCGTCGCCTATACGCAATCACTGGTCGACGTAATAGCAGCTCTCTCATCGATAGACTGTAGCAGAAGATTGACTCAAATCTTCTAAAACTTTACGTTTTGTAGAAAGTTATTTAGTCACAAAAGTTACGAACAAAATTCACTTTAACCGACTTGAAGAAAGGTGAAGGTTATCGATTCGACGCGTATTTTTACACGAATGGCCAAAACTTGTGAAATGTTTTTAGGGTTCATGTATACGTAAGTTTTTTTATTCCACCCTGACTCTTTAATGCTGCAGATTTGAGTGTATGGGGAATCGTTACAATAATAAATTTTACTAATTAACAATTTTATAGTTAATTAATCTTTCAATATATGTTAATGATTTAAAAACACAAATTAAAAGAATGAACGTTTTATATGCGAAACGACAAATATGAAAATATCCACAACAGAATAAAGTTTTTCGCCTAAAATATAAAATTATTAGTTCAAGTGTTACACAGTTGATTAGTAGTTAAAGTACTTTAGAAGAAAAAACCATTTTGAATAAATGACTTTTTGAATAAGTTTGAGTCACACTGGATTAGATCAGCGAGCCTGATCCACGGAGATCGAATGGCTACAAGTGATTGGGTAACAAGATTTAACCTTCCAATGATATTATGCAATTTCATGCGAATTGTCGGTGTTGGGTGTGGCACTTTTTTTAAATTCCGAACGAGATGCGACGACGTTCAGGTTTCATCTGCGCGCGAGCTGTGGCATCTGCTCTAGGGATTTTTTACTATGTATTTATTGACGGACTGCGAGCTAAGAATATCAATACAGGATGGCACTGGTCGGTAGCATATTGATGTTTGTACACCTGGGACCTATTGTGTGCTACGACGAGACAAGAAATTATTATAACGTTTTATTTTTATTGATACATAATGACTGTAATCTTCGTAATAATTGCTACGAGGTTTTTTGTTATATATATATGTGAAGATGTCATCCTTGTCGATTTCTATCACGGCAATATCTTCTGGTTATTACAGGATGACGTCAACTGCGCGGGATATTTTATAGTTCAGTAAGCATTTAAGTAAATACAGTTGCACTCACTCGTCGTTCTCGGAGGTAAGTTGAAATGCAGTGTCAAAGACACGAGACATGCACACAACACGACCAGATCCGAAAAATTACAGTTAACAACAAATATCCTCAGAAATCAGGTACTTTTACCACTACGCCACGCAGTCGTCATCTATAGTGGTATTGTATCAGTTCAATTAACTGATTTGAATCCTTACTAAAATCATTTTCATTACATTTCCCTCAACCACGATTATTTTCTTCGTTCTTCTACTAATATAACTCCTCGATCTCGTATCTCTCCATTCATTCTTCGACGTGACACATACTAACATATATAAATACATAAATTTGTCGCGGTAAAGTGTTTATAAAATTATTTCAATTGTTGATGGCGGCAGCACTTGGGACGAAAGGTGTGAAAATTAAGTTTATATTAAATAACATTATAGTAAAGAATTTGCGGAGGAAACCGTTAAAAGAGAGTATAACTAAGCGCGGCCCGCCTCCGACAGATCGCATGCAACTTTTACTTTTGCCGGTAACGACGAAGCAGAACGGGCAAGAAGGTGGTGGGTAAGGGAGGAGGGGGCTCAAAGGTCAAGCGCCGACTTCTCAACAGGTGTCCTAGTTAGGGATGAGCTTGTACTACATTCTGGTAATTGTGGATTGATCCGCTGACCATCAGAGTTAACTTCTACCGATTAATAGTAATGAAATACATTTATTTATAAGGTACGAATACAATATATAAAGTCGTTTGGTCATATAATAGTTTAAAAAGCACTGATAGGCTAGAAGATGGCAATCATAACCTGACAGTTGAGTGTTCTGAACTTATTGACAAAAACAATATAAAAAGCATACATACGAGCCAGCAGCTCAGTGCCCACGGTACATATATACCGGTACCGATGGAATTGTTAATTGCAATTTAATGGATTGTTGTAGTGTTGATGTGTCGATTTATCGCATGTTCGGCGGCGAAGGGAAACATGTGAGTAAACCTGCAATGTCTATATTTCGGAGACTAGTGAAGTCTGCCAATCCGCAGTGGAATAGTGTCGAACTATGGCTATTACTCTCTCGAGGGAGGAGACTTACACCCCAAAAGTCGGATCCGGCCCACATACAAATATAATTAGCTACGCTTGACTTGTATCTTTTAAACTCGTGTTATCTAGTCAAAAGTTCTGAGATTTTCATCGCTAGCTATTCGTGACAGTCGGTTATCATAAAAATGTAGAAATTTACATTAAAGTTATTTTTTTTGCCAATCGTTTTAACATCGTTTTACGCTTATCTAAAAAAAATTACATCGAGTTTGAACTTGTAAATTGTGAAACCAAATCTCTATATTTTTTACGTTTTACGTTTATATTATCATAAAAGCATGATTTTGTAGGTTTTACTCAAGCTATAATTTTATTTAACTTTATACATATACGTTATATAAATAACGCTATGACCATATGTCTTATAACTTGGAATAAACGATTCTTGAGAATTAGATATTATGAAGCTTTAATCTTAAGTACAAACAAACACTTGTGATAAATATAGGTAATTATTTGTCGACCAGCGCATCTGCGACTCTTCTGTTTGGATGTCCATGTGCGGCGATAGATACCATCAGGTGAGCAGCTTGCGCGTTTGCCGCCTATTCTTTTAAAAAAAAATATATAGTGTTCTTAAACCTCATAACTGCAGATCATAAACAGCATCTATCCTCAGCAATAATTGGATTGATGGCTGTCACCTCTGTGGACTGAAATGGACTGGCCCTTAGCCAGTAGTTGGTTCTCCTTTCATCATTCACTCTGCACGAATATACTTCGAAATTTGCATTACATCGAGTAAACACAATAAATCCACACGGACGGTAGGAGGCAACTCAATTTGCACGCGGGCCCCGCTGTCGGCTTATCTACGAGACGTGAGCGACCACGGGCTCGAAAGCGAACGAAAGCAAAACCGTTGCTCGAGCTTATGTGACACAGATGGCTTATTACGGGTAGATTTATGAACTGATGGATGGGTTTATCTGACGAATAACTTCGATGTGCCCGCACTTTTATCTCGAAAAAAAAAGTAACAGCCTATTGAATGTATATATACATATATAGCTTAGACCTACCTACCCCTCTGCAGAGGGTTTTAGAGCGTCCACCAGGCGGCTTCACAGCCTCCAGTTGGCAGGCTTCACATGTCTTTAAAATATATATTTTTTTTAATTTTATTTTTTAGACATGCCATTGAGCGACCCAGTTACAGGTAACACGTTTTCCATCAAAGTCCTCTGGGGTGACAACGCATCTGCACTATGATTCCTTATCAAGAATGAATGTAGATGTCACGGGCCGCAGAAATCATTTACCACCAAGTAAACTTTGTGCTCGTTTTTGAGGGTGACCCTCAGTATAAAATAAAACGTGAAGGCGTAAATTTGGACAATTTCGAAAATAATCACGTATCGAACTCTTTCCGAAAATACATGAAATCAACTTTCTCTTATCTATTTTTGGCGATTGCAAGAAATACGGACATGGCGAGATCCATTACAGTTATAATATTAATTAATAACTGCACCGACTTCAATACTAGTTTTTGCACATAGCTACGTCTGTACAACCTACTCATATGGGGAGCGATTCTTACGTACTATGGTTTCACAAAGAGCAGGTTTTTAACTCATCAAAATCTATTGGTTTATCGAAATTGTTACATGGGTAATTTTTTTTTTGAATAAATATAATATATATTAAAAGTTCGTAAAGAGATATAAAAACTGGATTTGATATTTTTTAATGTTTACTCGTGGTTGTCAGTCACGAAAGACGTATACTTATATTTCAAGTGGCGGGAAACGAGCACACAATTCGCCTGATGATAAGTCATGACTGCGTCGCGTGATCTCTAAATCCTTCCTCAACAAAGATTCAAGATGCATACCACGTTGTCACGCTTGAGGTCTAAATCGGAATGTCTTGATGTGAATCAGGTCCCTGGAACCTTTCACTTACCATACGAAACACATGAGCGTTATGCTGCTATTTCGCGATAATATTCTGTGAAGGCGAAATCCTTTTCTGGTCCAGTCGACCCGTTCATGACACAGTTATTGCATCTTTCGAATGGGGCGGTTTGACCAGGCAAGAAGCTCGCCGTATCAGTGGGGAGGAGCAGCATCACGCTGCTGTGTTTCGTATTATGAATGATCTGAGAACATAATACAGGTATGGAGGCATTCCATCACCAGAGCAGGGGTTGATAACTCTTGTGCTTTCATGCGGTAGCGATCTACCTCCATGTTATAGTGGTTTTGATGTACATAGATAGCATTCTGAACGCAATGGATCATTTAATACACGGTCCGTTTATAAAGCACTGGGCAGGATGTACACGTGAAAAGACGTGAAGTAACAGACTATATATATCCAGCTGTCTAGAAAGGGTATTATGTCCACCATATGACTCTGCTGCGGATTGGTGGACGACTTCACGTCTTTACAATACTTTTTGTTTATTTATTTCTCAGACATATTCTGCACATTGTTTTTCTTCACACTTACATTAAAAACCTCATTAGTACCGGCACCGGGATCGTTCTCGGTTTGCTCGCGTACCGTAACTTAAAGGCGAGTTCTTAGCGAGCGAGCGCGAGATATACAAGTACGTGTCTCTACATACTGTACAAAAAGAAAATCACAGCCTATTAATCCCACAGCTGGGCATAGGCCTCCTCTCTAGAGAGGATGTTAGAGCATAGTCCACCACGAGCCCTCCACTGCGGATTGCCGGACTTTACATGTCTTCAAAATAGATATATACATTTTTTTATCATTTCTTATGTCGATATGTAGCTTCCCTCGCGATGTTTTGCTTCACCACTGAGCACTAAAAATATTAAAATAATACGACATAATTTTTATTATGTTATGTATTGTTTTATTTATTATTATTATTCGTTAAAAAAACCCGCTTCAGGCGTCAATCGGTGCGCCAGCTCTTTGGATAAAGCGACGGATTCTGGATTGGAGATTCACTTTTGCGTATAAATCGTACTCTCCACGCCCGCCCGCTCTTATTTCATGTTGAGATACGGCATATGAAATTATCTCGGCCGGCACGGACTTTCGATTTCTGAGAAATGAAAATAAAATAAGTATTGTCTTAAAAATTAATGACTTTAATAACATATGTACGTATGGCGGTAGGCGGCTGGGATTCATTGGTCTTGTTATATTGATGGTTTTCTTAACCCTACGAGCTCGTAGTGTTAAGAAAATAATCTCAAACTCGTGCACGTACCAGCGACTCGAACAAAATACGTAACCGTATTTGAAGTCTGCTTAAAAATATAAATAAAATTAATACATATATCCGCTTTTAGTAACTCTATACTTTAAGTTTGGATGCATTATTCTGGCTTCCTCGACAAATCGTTTTAAATTCAGGGACTACTACTCTGGAACCCCTTGCCCCATATTGTTCGAGTCATTATGCGAGTTTCCGAGAATAAGTTAGGATAGTATATATATATATATATATATATATATATATATATATATATATATATATATATATATCTGTCTTTACTCCGGAATTTGTCTTTTAGAGAGATTGCTTGCTAGCATTAAGCCCCCCTGTTGTTTGCTTATGCAAAAAAGGTAAGTGAATAAATAAATATATACGTATGTATTTCATACCAAAATCTATAACATTTTATCATCTCCGTTATATGGCAAACGCTTGACCTACATATCGAGTACATATATAAGAGAAAATATATACGAAAAGTAAAAGTGTAAACAAGGCTCTGTCCATACGTCGGGCGCACGGCGTACGAATTCCTAATCAACGGACGCCCGTGTGGCGCCGTTGCTATCGAAACACTTTCTATTCACTAAATAACATTAGGCCTCGGGCACTAGTCCGCGAATTTGGACGCAACGATGCCCCTAAGAAAAGTAAAGTAACCTAAGCCTATATATATAAATACCACTATTGGGCATAGGCCAAGCGATCCGAGTCGAGGTTTCGTACCTCCTTATGAGGGACCCTCGGATCGTATTATCGCCCCCCCTCTGTTGACGTCGACGTGCTTCGTCCACAGGGTTCAGAGTGCAGCGGTGGTGCAGCAGCAGTCTCCGCCTTTGCCTCCCTACTCAGCGGGCGAGTCTAATTAGATAAAGCTGTAAAGGTCTCTGGACCAACAGCAATACTCACAAACAAAAAAAAAGCGTAGGCCTTAGAGCGTAGTACATTCACGCGGCTGGGTAGTTGCTAATTTCATGTCTTCGAAATATTTTTTATTTATTTATTGGACATGCAGATTTCCTCATGATGTTTGCCTTCAATGCCCGAGCAAGTGGTACTCTTTATTATTTTTTACTAAATTTTTTTTAAACTTTGCTTGCGTACCGTGAACTAAAAGCGAACGCTTAGGCACCGAGCTACTACTGCCTACAAAAATAAATTTATCATTTGTTCGCGGTACCGTCCGCATCAAAATGTGTGATTGCCATAATAAAGAAATCCGATATCCGGCAATCTACACAATGATATGTAAATCGAATATTACAGGTTTGATTTTCAAGATGTCGTAAAATGTTAATGATTAATTAAAAATACTTTGAAGCGAGCCGAATTTTAAATGTAATAAGCTCCCGTTATGATATTCGTGTATAAAATAACACTTACTAACAACGGTGGCCAGTTTTAAACTGACAGACTCATACCAGTCAAATTAAAGACTCAGCAATTATGATGACCAGGAGAATACCGTACAAGTACTTCAAGTACTTAAGGTCCACCGTAAAATCTGGAAAGCGCTCAGTATCTTTGTCTACTTCGATCATGGAAGTACCTTCATATTTGGTATAGTATACATACCTTAATTATGCACTTGTAAAGTATATAGTATATAAATACTTGGTGATGTTTTACAATGAAACATATGGAAAAAAAAACGAAATAAACAAGGAAACTCGTGAACCCAAGAATGTTGAGTTACAAGTATTTTTTAATAAATAAATAATTTTTAAAATACGCTATATACTACAATAAAACTAAGTCAATTGACAAATAAATGTTCACCTGATGGGGAAGTGATCTCCGCCACTCAAGAACATTCGCAACACCGGACGAGTCGCCGACGTTTAACAAAGTAGTATGTTTTTTTATGAAGGTCCTTAAATGGTATCGGTTCGGAAATACCGCTGGCGGCATCTGATTACACAAAATATATATTCTTCAAATATTTATGATAAAGATATGTGGAGAACCTGAGCTGTTATATATCGATGTAAAATATTTTATTTAAATTAATTACTTGGACCACCTGACACAAACGGCCTCTGAGAAAATAAACATTTTATTTCATAATATTAATTTTATTTATTAGTCGATACAGTCTTGAAATTATAATATCGATTATAGATGCATATGAATCGAGTGTGAAAATATATGAACCTTCCTCGTAATAAATATAAACTGTAATCACGATAATGGTAATCGGCTACCGCGGTGTCACCGAGTGGAATTCCATATCCCTTATTTACATCATAACACGTGGGAACGATGTAACTTGGTCGACCACGTTATCCAGCCGGAGATTATTGGAAAGCAATAAATAATATTAATAAAGACAGGCGGTCGCGTGAGGCACGCTACTGCGGTCGAGAGTTAAGATGCGCCGGCGCAGGATATGCAAGATTTTAAACCTGCGCCTCCAGTTGCCGGGCAAAGATAGCGGTCGCATTGTTGTGAACGCGTCCGATATTAGTATCGATATAGGTAGTTTAGTTTGGACTATAAAGACTAAGAAGCACACGTCGTATAGAAGTTGCTTTACTTTACTTTAGCGTGATTCTGCGGTTATTTTTCTGTAATGATAGGCTACCGTTTGAACACTATACCGAAGGTTGTTAAGAGATTAGGATTCAGGGATCGCAGTTTTCTGACGGTTCTCTTATTTTACTCTCATAATACTATTAGGGGGTGACAAACGAGCTCACATTTGGCCTGATGGCAAGTGATGTCTGAATCCCATGACATCTACATCCATCCTAAACACATATTCATGACATGCGTTGTCACCTGATTGGACCGGACTGAGATGTAATGCCTCGTTATCGTAATGTAAATGGATCATCGGATCCTTAAGCCCACAGCATAGATGGAATGCTTCGTTACCTGTAATTGTTTCCCGAATCCCTACACTCACCATATGAAACGCAGCTTTATGCCGTTTCATTCCATTAATTTTACTAGAAATTTGTGCATCGTGGCTACTGGTATTAAATATACCTTTAGATAAAATAAAATAAACAATTACAAATTAAACACCGTAAACTCCATTCTAAACATCCCTTATAATAAAAACAAAAATAAATTATTATAGAAATAAAATTCACGATATACTATTATAAGCCCAGTTCCTTTATATGTATACAAAACCGCGTAGAACGGCGTCAGTTTTGGTAAAAATAATACTAAACTTTTTTCTACATAACTTTAGTTCTTTCCTCTAATATGATAAGGTGCGAGTGTTCTTGATCAAGGCACGTAGAGTGCAACTCAAAAGTACAATAGAGACAAAATCACTTAGTGAATTGCGAAATGAGCGCTTGAGTTTGTAAATATTATTAACGTACTTCCTGTTAATAAAAAATACAATTACACATCTCTCAAAGATATTATTTCCCTTTCTTATCAGCTAATGTTTTAATTTCCGTGGCAGGCTCAGGTACGGGGGAAGACGTAGGAGGTGGCGTGGGAGGAAGCTTTCTATCAGGCCACTTGCGCTTAAAGAAATCTATCATCGCCTTCAAGTTTACAGTTGTTGATTTAGGTTTAGGAGGACCAGCAAATAAAGTTGTTAGTTGATCTGCTAACTCTTCTTCCAAGGGGAGTCCTAGCTCCATTACTGCCCTTATGAATGGTTTTGTGTCCATGGGCTCTTGATCTATTTTGTATAATTGCATCACTATAAGCGCTATGTCAACGTTTCGTTTCTTATATTTGGTTTTAGAAATATAGTCTATTCTATTTAATACCAAGTCTCTCATATTAACACCTTTACCTACAGTTTCTACATACACTCTGCCGTAAATAATTTCAGCATCTTTACGAAAGTCTAAAGAAAGTACCTCATCTCGAAGCTTTAAGAATTGTGGTGTAACAGTTACATTATCAAGTATAAGTTTTTGTAATTTAACTGTTGGTTTTATCATAGGTAATAATAAATTATAAGCATCTTTAGATGATATAGGATTAAACGACATGTCTAATGAAATGAGACTTGATGTCTGTAAGGATTTCGCTATGGGTTTAATTGCATCAGCGCATATTTTATTGTTACTCAAATTAAGATAACACATATTCTTATTTTTAAGTAGTATGCTTACAGACCTTCCTATGCGTAAGCCACTTAATGAGTTCCAAGATAGGTTCAGATCCAAGAACTTCGTATTATTAGCTAACTTACAGCATATATTAAATATGCCATTGGCCGATTTAAGCATATTCCATGACAAATTAAGGTGAGTAAGTTTATTGTTTACTTCCAAAGCATCCACAAGAGATATAAGGGACTGATCAGTTAAGCTATTATAGCTTAAGTCTATATTACATACGTCTGCACCGAGTATTATTGTCTTACTTAGATATTCAACTCCCTTATCGTCTAGCTGATTCTTGCAGAGATTCATTTCGCGAAGTCCACGGTTTTGATGCAAATTACAAAACAAACGTTTGGCTCCTTCGGGTCCAATTTTGCAACCATGCAAAATTAAGACTTTCAAAGTGTAGTTTTCAACCAGCATTTGGCCTAAATGAAAACACCCGTCTGCGCCAATCCAATTATCTGTCAAGTCCAGAATTGTTACGTTTTTGTTTAATTTTAACGCCATTGCGATAATTCTGAATGCCTTTTGCTGCACGCCGTAATATCGCAAATTAATTTTATTTTCCAACAATTCTTGATAGAAATTATTTATTGGGCATAACCCAGCTTCGCTGATCAACGTTAAGAAAAGTTGCTGACCATCATCCGGATAAGTGATCTTTGGTTCAGGATGAAAAAGGGCTTCTATGATTCCCGGGTCAACAATTGCTGGATAATTGTAATATGGATGTTTTAAAACCGAACTTGCAGACATCGTTAAACATTTTGTGCATATTTCTCCACTGCCAGGGTCGTAAAGTCCTTTTCTGAAATTTATAACCTTGATGGATTCGTCGGGGTTTTCTAAGATAAGCGACGACCATTTTTCCATGGATTCTGCGGAAGAATGTGCTTTTTTATCAAATATAACCTCAAGGTTCGTATTTGTAGCCGACATTTCGTATTTAAATCAGAAAATATAAAATATTCACAGAATTCACTTTGACAGTAAAAATGAAAAAACAAAGTCTCAATTCATTCAAAGAGATCAAACATAAGAATATTAAAATAGTTTCAAGTTATATAAAAATCTAAAAGGAATCGGAGTTTTTAACTTAACTAAAGCTAATACTTTATCGTGCATGCAAAATTATGTAAATGACCACCATATAAATTGATAAAAGAGTTTTTAATTGATCTGATGGTAAATTATTCCATGGACACACATTCTTCCTTGATAAGAAATCATAAAGCAGATGCGTTGTCATCCCGGAAAACTAAGGTGTATTGCAACGTCTGCTAATATAGTTTAATGAGTTTCTATCTCCACCATTAATATGTTTTTATGTGGTAACAAGAAATAGCACGAGACACGGTACTTAAAACAGCCTGTTATTTCGGCTCACGTTCGGACACCTGTTCGCATGTCTACTATACTTAGTACATTCTACTTCCATGGTATTAACTCTCTCTAAAACAGGTTTAACCAATCGAAACATTATTGGAGGAAAAATTTCCTATGTTAAAATTTGTCAATGTAAGTATATTCGTCATCTCTGTTCCAATTGACCGTCACTGTGTCACTGACGAAGTCATATAAGGCCGATTAAATATAATTTAAATTGACTACCTTAGTTTAGTACTCTTTCTTGACATATTTTGAAAAGTACCACAAAATAATAATAAGTATATTAAAATAATCGGAAACGGACAAATAAACCGTTTATTTTACGAATAAATATACATATATAACTAAAAAATATTGTAAAGAAAAAAATTTGAGACGCAATATCATCACAATAAAGTCATAAAAAACTTTCATATAAGCTTAAAAAAAGCGTAAAAATATTAGAGCATCTACAAAACTACTTATTCATGTTACTTTTATTATTGTTAATTGGTTCTATTTCTGGTAAGAGTTCTGGTTCTGATTCAAGTGGAGGTGTGGGAGGTAACGCACGATCCGGCCACTTTCTTTTGATGAAATCAACTAAAAGGCTTATATCAATAGTCTTTGCTTTTGGACCCGCAAAAACATTTATGATATCATTAATAAGATCGTCATCTAAATGCATCCCGGATTCTTCAATTGCAGAAGCGAAAGCTTTGGCGGTCATTATTATATAATTGTCTTTTAGCAATTGCATTGTTATAATGGCTATATCTACCGATTTCTTATTCTTCTTTTTTTTACTTTTCTTTGTCAAGAAATCAGCTCTATTAAGTACTATATGTCTTATATCTGGCTCTGGAGCTTTAAGATTACAAATAACATCACCGTGGGTGACGTTTAAATTAACTTTAAAAGTTTTTATAATTTCTAAATGTCGCAAAAAATTATTGTTAACAGATACATTTTCCATTAACAGGTTTCGTATTTTGACTCTAGATGATTTCATTGCAAAAATTAATTTCATAGTGTCATCAACAGTCAATGGGTTGTAAGACAGATCAAGCGTTACCAACTTTTTCGCAATGTACACTCCTTCTGCAATACTGTTTATAGCTTCGTCCGATAATCTATTATTGCTGATATCTAATTTGTTAAGATTAGGAGCTGTCATTACAGATTTAATTCCAAGTCCAATGCGGGCACTGCCAAGAGCATTCCATGCTAAATTAATATTTTCAAGATGATTACTTTCGCCTAATTGGGAAAGCAGACGTAATGTACCGTAAGGAATTATAGAGAATTTATTCCAGGAGAGGTCCAAATGTGTAAAATTGTTATTAATTTCTAGGGCTTCAGCAAAAATCTTGGCACCTTCACCAGTTAAGTTATTGTATTTTAAATTCAAACGAGGTAACTCGAGTCCTCGGATGATACCTTCAGCTATATATTTAAAGCCTTCATCACCTAATTGATTTTTGCTCAGATTTAGACATCGAAGTGAACGGTTCATTGGTAAACCGGACATCAGCCGCTTTACTCCACTGGGACCTATTCGACAACCTGTTAAATTAAGCTCTTGTAACACTGAATTGGCAATTAACATCTCGCCTAAATGCAAGCAGGCGTCATTATTAAGAAAATTATCCGACAGGTCTATTAAAATTAGGTTTCTGTTATTTTGGAGTGCTTTTGCCATTGCTCTTATTCCATAAGGGTTAATGCAATAATATCTTAAGTTTATCGATTTTTCTAATAATCCATCATAAAAGGATTTGACGGGACACTGATTCATTTCTTTACAAAGAGCTAAATATAACGTTTGTCCGTCATTTGGATAAATTACTTTCTCTTCTGGTTTCAATAAAGCTGCTTTTATTCCTGGATCGAGTATAGCCGGATAATTATAATATGGATGCAAAAAAATTGAACTTGTAGACATTTCCATATATTTGGTGCATATTTCTCCACTACCAGATTCATTCAAGCTAGCATCGCCTACTTCATTTTCCTTATTTTCCATTGGAAATTCAGCTGCTAAGGATGACCATTCACTGGCGGGTACTTCTACAGAAAGCCGTTCATCGTGTTTATAAATAAGAAGCGTTGATTCTGTATCTTTTAAAGACATTGTAAATGTTTTTTTTTTGGAAAAAGTATAAAGATAGTAATCATGTGTAACAATTTGAAGGAAGGATGCCTACAAAATATTATTTGTCAATTTTGACATGCTATAGAGTGCCAATATTATTATGAAGTTTTTATGTCTAATTTAAATCCTTACAAAAAGTAAAGAAAATTTTGTGTTTATTTCATAGCGATCACTCGATCGATTTAGGAAATATTTCCTAAAGTACGAAATAAATACTTGGCTAACTATGTATATATATACACATATTCAAGTACACCAACTACGAATTAATAATCTGCGTTTTAATTATTATTTTTTACAAACTACATTTGTAGTCTATTTATTAATATAATTAAAGGGACACGATGGTTTTTTACGAGTACGTTCCATGTGACTGTATATTCAAGAAAAGCCGTATGTGTGTTTGCGAAGCAAGCAAGGAAGCATCAAATGGTGTTTTATAGTCATCTAAGCGAAGGATACCCGGGGATTAATTCTAGGAGCCCACGCAATTACACTAGATTAAACCAAGAAGATAATCACTTTTGGGATTTTTACTATCCCAACGTTAAAGAGCGCAGTTAGAGAATTGATAGGCTTGTATTTAATTCATTGTACATTTATTGTTTAAAGACCCGCATGCATGTGTCCGAGGGTTAAACGCATAAATGAATCCGTATACGTCGCAGACAATGGTTGGTGCAACACCAAGTATCTGGCTAGATCACAATAGCTTGTAGTCAATTAGCCACTAATCACGATAGCCCTAAACGGCTTAAGTAACACTGGCGCTCTTTCGATTTTGTAATTGTCTTACTATCAAATGCAATAGGAATTTTGCCTATAAATTAAACATATTATCATATACATATATAATCATCGATATGTATTTATGCATTTTTTATAATATTAGGGTGACAATTGAACACAGTTCACATGATAGTAAGTTATCACTGTGGCCTATGACATCTCACAAGGCCAATTCCAATCATCAACGCCAACTTCATGTGTAAGATGTAAAATTGCAATCGAGTTTCCGGATCCCCGAAAGGGGTACAAGCTAGTGCTTGTCGACAATCTCATCTCGTGTTAACTGTTATTGTAGACGTAGATGGTTGAGTACACTAGGTCAGCAGATGCATGCCTATTCTCTGTTCTCTTGAAGGCACCCCCACATTACACTCTGGCGGAAATACTGCGGCAGGCGAATTATTCAAATCCTTCGTTGTTCGCATTCAAAACGACTAAGCTATATCGCTTTATATCGCTTTGTCCGAATGTGCATTGCGTCTTCTTATCTTATGATGAAAAAGGGATGGGAGGATCATGTTATATAACTCCTCTGTAAACTATGCAAAAAGAATCCAGTAAAACAGAAGCTGACACCCTTGCGCTTGTGCTCAAGGTTAAGCAGGTTGGTTTTAACCAAATCTAGGTCGCCAATTTACCTTTTGGCACGCCTCTCCACTGAGTCCCATGACTACCAACTAGCAAATTGAAATGAATCCTAGACTGGTATCTTTAATTTGGGGTTAGCGGCTTTTCCGTCCGTCACTTCATTTCATTATTAACTAAACTTTGTATGAGTGATAAAGCAAATACATCGTACGGTCTAAATGGGGCATGTATTCATATGTTCATTGGTTTTTCGCCAACTTATGGTTTAAATATTTATATAGCAATCACGCCTCCGCATTACACCGGCTTCGGCTCATTTCCGTGCCCTCCGGCCGAACTTTCACTAGTACGCCCCGCCCTACGAGACGAAAGCTATTTCTAGACATCCCATCCAAAGATAACCTACAAAACAGAGTGCAGATATATTACAATTTATGTTTTCAGTTCGCTTGCATAAATCATTCGCACAAACGGTGGACAAAGGATAAATTGCTGAAGCCCTAACATACGACTATCTCTTTAGCTTTGTACTTTTAGTTTATCTATAATAATTTCGTGTTGATTTAATAGATATTTCGGAAAATATAAAATACCGTAAGGAGTCGCGCCATAACATCAGATGATATCGCATGTGAGATTACGGAAAAAACATATAAATAAATACTGTTAGAGTTACTCTGCAGCTAGTTTCTACATACAATATATTCAGGATGGTTCCAGAAATTTATTCGGGTCGCCTCGACTGGGTAAGTAAAACGACCCCATAGAATACCATAGTAAAATAACAGTATAAAGCTACCTCATGACTGGTGACTACACTACACTCAGCGGTGACAATGCATCTGCATTATGATTCCTCGTCGAGGACGAATGTGGGTGTCCATAAGCTCCAGATACTAATATTTACAAATATGATAATTTAAACAATTTGCGTCCAATGAAGCACACCAAATTATATTATAATTTTACAGTCAAAGAACACTGATCGAAATAATCACCAATATGGAATCAATTTTGCCTAAATAAGGAGTGATTAAGAAATAAGCTTGTTTAAGATTTATTATGTATTTCCCAGCGGACTATATTGGCTTCGTAGCAGTGCGGGCAGCAGGAATGCTAGTGATAAGAGATTTCTGTTGAAATATAATTGATTCGAATTGGGCGCGGCCTCTTGTAATTAGATTGATTTTGATTGTATTGTTCACGATGTGAGCTTTGAACGGCTGATCGGATCAACGGCCGCCTTTTGTGGCTTTTTGACATTTTAAATGTTTATCGACGCACAGATTGATAGCTAACAAAAAATATATATTCAAGGGTAGATCTAGATCCTTGCAGATATCCAATTATATTTCCTTTGTTATGTTGGTGTTTAATTTTCAATATTTGACAGTCATGCGCAGCAAACTTATTCAGTTTTTATGCATCGATATTTTATATAGAGTACATATTACATAGTAATACGATTAGGAAAATATTATCGAACGTGGAACTTCACGACAAATGGCACACCTTGTAGACAACAACAAAGTAAGTAAAAGTAAAGTTACAGCCTGTATATATAGAATCCACTGCTAGGCATAAGCCTTCTGTCTAAATATGAAATGGAGCATAGATCCTCAAGAGTAAAAACTTTGTTTGAAGATGGATGTATGTATGTGTTAATGGGGCATCACTTGCCATCAGATGGTTGATCGTGAGTCATATTTACTTTAATAAACTCTAACGCATTTATTTTAATTACGCCAACGAAGCTGCTAGCAAGTTAACCAGTACTTGTATGAAAGGAAGTAGATAAGGTATTGTTTTTATTGAGGAAAATATGTTGGGTGTATATCAACTGTTTTTAACTATATACAGCTCCAAGATGTTTTTTCTTATATACTATGGCCCACATAAATGACAAACAAGCAATCAGTTCACGTGATGGTCAGTGATACTGCAGCCCATCGCATCATCAACAACGATTCAAGATCGATCAAGATGTTACTTATAATTGGGCCCCCCCGAACCCTACACCAAACAGAACACAGCAGTGTTATGTCGCCATTTGAGATTATATATTTATTATTATATTATATTACAGATAATAATTGTTTTTCCATTGAGTCATGAGTCTAACCTAAGGAATTCAGTTATTATTAGTGTATAGTACATATTCGTGTTTTTGTTGAAATTACAATGAATTTCGTAACTCATTCCGTCTAAGCTTAAAAGCTAAAATAACTCATGACAATAGTCACCGGATGACTATACTCAAATCCATGATTTAATCATCAAATACATAAATCAAATACATAGTACACCCAGACCCGAAAAACCAACAATTTGTGATAATAATTTAATAAATAAATTATAAACATCTTTACATTGTTTTAGTTTCGATTAAGCAATAATGTCAGTCCACCGGTTTACATCAAGTAATACAATAATTTGAAAGGTATGGTGCTAATCAGGACACTTGTCTTGTAGATTTGTTATATTTGGAATAATGGATTTAATAAAAATTTCATAACACATATTCAGGTATTCTTAATATCCCCATATACAATGTAAACATACCGTTAAACAGTTGGTCGGTCTGTTTTTGGATTTATAAATTTTAGGGTTACGAAAACAGCTCGATTATAGTCCGGTCTAACAAGCGGTTTGGGTGCACGTTTTGGCGTAAAAAAATATTACAACCTTATATGGAGCTTTAAAATCAGCTAATGCGCTGGAATCCATGAATAAAAATACCAATCCAAAATCAAAATGGCCGCAATAACAGTTCAACTCACATCGGCCGCGCTTTGTTTATTTGAATTCGCAAACCGGATTAAAAAGGAAAAAAGTCATACCGTGTTTATACGTTGTAAGTTATTAAGTTTTAAATTGTAACTTAGGGTACGCATTCGTAGACTACGTATTTACGCATAACGTTGATATTGTGTATTCTTAGATTTCTGACTTTAAACGCATTTATTTGACAAGCAGGTTTGTGAATTGAAGGTTGCCGTAAGAAGGAATCCGGAAACCCAGTTCCTTAGTACTTCAGGGACATGCCTTGAACTTAGGCTTCTTATGGGACAGGTATGGAAACATAATATATACAACTAATAGGTTGTGAGGATCACTCGTTATCAGATGAGCTTGTTGTTTACCATAATTTCATAAAAATCTTATTTAATTAAAATATTTCCATTATTATAATCTGTTACAAGTTCTTTTTCTTCTACTGTCACGATTTAAATTAATTTTGAATATTCTAATAACATTATAAACTACGATTAAATACGATTTTATATAATGTGTTAAGGGTGACATACGAGCACACAATCCACCTGATATAATAAATGTTTCCTTCCCTATATTCGTCCTCGATAAGGAATCGTATTGTACATACGTTGTAACACCTTAGCACTAAGAACGAAAGACTTTTTTAAATTCTAATGAATTATATAACATTCAAAGTCTACCAGTATAATGCATACTTATACCTTGATGGCAACAACTTTTTTTATTTATTTTTTATTATCCAAAGGTTTTTATACAATATCTAAATGAGGGTTATATAAGTTATTGTCAGTTAAGCTATCAATAAGTTAATTCTAAGCCTCAGGTTCATGCGCCCACGCAACGCGATTTTAACCGATACACCCTCGATGATTTAACACCACTGGCACGTTCCAAGCATTCGTGTACTTGGAATCGGGCGTCCGTCGTGATCTCAATTCATGATGGCCGAGCTCTGCATACGGAATCAGATTCACGAGGCATTATGGTAAGATGGCGAGGATTTGTCGCGTCTGCTGATCGATTTAGATATAATACCCAATCGATATTTGCATCTTGAGAGTTCCGTGATCGTTTGTGTCCGGCTGTTGTTGATTTGCGGGTTTGTGTTTGTGAAAGCAGGATGTTGTTAGAGATGTATGTTAATATAATATATCTATACATTGTCTCTATGTTGATCTTATTATCTTGAGCATGTTTATAATAAACTAGCTGATCCGACCAGACGCTGTCCTGTATATATTACAATAATTTTTTGTAATCGTTTTGTGAATTTGTAGAAATTATTCATCGTTCGAATCGTTACATCAGCAAGTTTTTATGTCGGGTAACGGTGTCCGCGAACATTTTCTAAATTGAAAATCTTTATACCATATTACTTAAAGTAAATTATAGACTTAACAATATCATATACGATTTACACTTAAACCTTGTGGAAGCTTTTATAAAAGAATATATCAAACATGATGACCAAATAATCGTCACCCAAATATGGTGAAACTCTCGACATGACTTTCAAGACGCAAATCAATAACTTTCATCTATCTAGTGGAAATCAGGATGGAAAACAATTTATGGCGGCGTACTCGACTTTCCACATTATTACCGTGGGATTACCAGCTTTCAGTAATACGAGGTAGCCTAATGACAGTCGATCTACTTCACGAAGAAACACTTTCATTATTTTTTTGTGTTTGTGTAGAGATTATCGTCGCATCGTAACGACCGGGCGAGACAACTCTTAACCAAGGCGCCGGCGTCACTCACGTTTTTAATTGCAACGGAATAAAAATCCTGGTAAACTTGTACTTATTCACAGAATATAAGAATTTATAAACATAAATAAATACTCTATTAGATAATATGTTATTTAAACATCACTGGGTATACTAAGCAGTGGGACGTAATATAATTATTTGTTTTTTTTACATTTAATCAAAGACGAAACCGGTTGGTTTATTAAATAAACACACAAGTGATATTTTTCCATTAATGATGTTTCCATTTTACAATCATTGATAACACACGTATTAAATTAAATGTTTTTAAGTTATTTTCACTATCAGATTGAATAACATTAATTAAACGTTGCAGCTTGTTGCCACACCATGGGTCGGCTAGAGCGGGGATGAACCGCGCCCTCAAAGAATAACAACATAAAGCTGGTATGGTTAGTATGGTGAGTACGGGGGGTTAGTATGGGGGTACGAAACACACGAAAGGTCGGTCAAACGTAAGGTCAAAGATAATTAACGCTCTGTCGTAGAATGTCTTCTTCTTCTTCCTAGTTTCCCATTAACTTGTGGTCGACCTACATTCTCCATATAGCATAGTTTTGTGCTATATCATTAGGCCTCACGGTGAGCTTCTTTGAAGTTGTGTTGACCGTTGCCACCCAGATTGCAAGTGGTATCCCACTTGGAAGTTTCGTCATAGGCACGTAATCTGGTCGATATATATAATCTGGTAATCTGCACCACAGTGGTAGAACTGCACTGCAGTTTGTTCCTATCTGAATAATGAATGGGTCAGCTCGGCTGGGGTAGAACCACGCCCCCACAGAATTCCAGCATAAAATAGTAGCATAATGTTGCTGTGTTTCGTCTGGTGCGTGTAGGATCCGAAGACCTTTATTACTGGTGACAAGGCATTCGATCTCAGTCCTCAAGGGTGGCATTGTGATTCCTTGTCAAGGATGCATGTAGATGTAATTGGCCGCAGGAATCAGATGCCATCAGGTGAACTGTGTGCTCGTTTGTTACTCTCAATGTATAAAAAATGCATATGTATGTACATATATGGTCGTCCCGACGTCGTTGGACGTGGCCGTACCATCCGCAAGGGTTTTTCTTTGATATTTCTGTTATCGGGGTAACTCTAAAATTCCCTCTGATGTGTATAGTGTAACCAGCGTGGAGGTTATTGAGATGATGCGTGGCCCAACATTCTGAATAGTACGGAATTGCAGTCGTAAACAATGACAGTGTCTACGAGTGTTGAAAGAATTAAGGCTGCTACGTGCATATTTAAACAACGCCCTTGACAAATGCGAAAGCGAACGTTGCCTTTAATTACACATAAATATACATCAATAGACGACCACGCTTATGAAGTTATTAAAAATCTCAAGGCGACCTTTAATAAGTATCGAACCTATTGACCAGTCGTGATTTATTTCTCAACGTACGGACGCGTTTCTATTTACACTCGACTGGACGGACTGCTAAAGTTTGGAAAGAGTTATTTTGAAGATAATTATATTATCAGCGACGACGTGCAGAGTGGAATAGGTCTAAGTACGACCATCATGCCAAAAAATATCTGCAATCTGTTTCATCATCACCAGTATCGACCATATCGGCACTGAGGTAGCTTTATTGTGTCTATTGAACTATATTATATTCAAAATATAACATAAGACTATAATGTTTTTAATCTAAACTACATTTGTATTTTTTTAATTGTATTAATTGAGACGAACGAGTACACAGTTCACCTGATGTATTGAAGTGAGTCCAGCATCCCTAGATATCTATATCCACATTTATCCTAGATAAGCAAAAATATTGCAGACGCCTACATACGCCTTACATGGTAAAGACACGCGACAGTTAAGAACTAGCTATAGCATGAATAGGTTGGTTATAATGTTACGTCCGGTGAAATAAATTGAAGTCCAAATTACTGATAACAAGGCAATTCATCTTAGTTCCCTAGGGTGGCAACGCAATGTAGGTAAAAGTAAATTTTTTTTAGTATTTATTTTAATATTGGTATGCAATAATTGAACTACGCCGGTGTATTAGAGGATTCTAAATTGTCCTTAAAACAATAACATCTCAAATTGAGCCACCATCCTTCGCTAACTGGCTTATTGGACAAAGGCACCGCACTTGTTAACTGGAGCAAGGTGAACCGTTAATTATGTGATATTGACTAGAGTTGCACCGACTTCATATAGTAACAATAACATTTGTTTTAACTAACAACACCATTTAATGTAATTGATAGTGATTATATGTGTATTCAAAAATGAATGCGCGGGTGGAATGAAACTTGACGAAATGTTTACGTTGTTTTTTTAAAAGAGAAGATAAAAGAGCTACCTAGCGGCTCATCCCATGGTAAGTGATCACCAGTAACATCGGAGGGATTATGGGTGTGTTACCGGTCTTAGAGAAAGGAGTAGACTATATTCTTGAGAGCCCCTTATGTTATATATATATTTCAGATACCGTATGATGTATCATTTATATTTTATACATTTATTAAATTGTAATGGATCCATTTTAACAAATATCGCGCAGATGGAACGGACGTGAAAACCTCTAGTGGAAGCTTAAAATACTGTTAATTTTGAGTAAGTAATAATTCGTATTGTAAAAAACAAATAACAGTGTTGGCGACGTACCACCCACAATACACAAGGTTGATATGGTTTGGCCGCCGATCCGTCAGATTGTTAGCGTTATATAATACCATAACGCCGCTGTGTTTCGTTTGGTGTATGATAGGTTCTGGAGACCTCATAATAGGTAATAAGGCAGCCCTCAGGAGGATGCATTTGGACTCAATCAACTTGCAATCAGATGAACTCCCATCTAGTTTGCTACCTCTATGGCATATTATAAAAAAAAATACTTTAGCATTTAAATAACAAAACGCTCATTCCCTTTGTCTTGTAGAATGATAACACAAATATTCAGCAATGAGAATGTAGTAATCGATATGTCGTACGTTTTTATTTGAATAACTTATTCTCTTTTATATGGAATACATTGGAATGTCTTAGAGCCTGGAAGACGCGCGGGGAATTTTGAACCTCAAAGGGCAATTTCCGTGAATGAATGTGACTACACATATGCCGATTCATTTTATCAACGGCCGATGTAAAGCCTCTATTATTAAGATCGCAAGGAATCTCGACTGCGAGTAATCAGATCGCAGCTGCGTATACCAACAATCGAGATATCGAGTGAAGGATCTCTCGTAATAACAACGTTTTGGTCGGGGCCAAAGCGAATTTTACGATTAATAATAAAATCTAAAGGGCCCTTTTATCGTTTCGAAAATTGAATTGCTTATGAATCGATTTTCGAAGTACCCCGGGTATAAAGAAGGCAGTAATTTCTAAAATTCATTGTTTTCTTTTTTTGGAAATACTTTACGTCTCCAATCAGTGAGGCAGTTAATCGTGTTTTGTTATTGTTGTGGGGTTCGTTTTAACTTAACTGTATTATATAATATAATTAATCAGTGATTTGTTAATACATTTTAAATTTGATTTGATATAACAAGTGACAATTTAAAAGTCGACTGAATATTGAACAAGGTGGCTGAAGGTAAACCAGAAATAGAAACATAATCCTTCTCTCTGTGGATAACTTAAGGCATATGTCATAAAACATTATTTAACGATAAAGAAGTGAAATATAATTTTTCCAAAATTTGTTACAGTAGTTAACATAATTTGTAGATAAACGAGTACAGTTCACCTGATAGTGAGCGATAACTGGCGTCTATGACATCTGAATCCATCCATACCAAGACCACTACTGAGTGCTGAGAAGAAATGCCTCTCTACAAATGCTACGAGTCTTGCTTAAATTGGAAATATTATATTATAAGTAACTTAAGCTTGTACTTACATTTCTATTTTTGCTTTGTATTACACAATAAAAAGCGTGCGTGTAGTTTAAGTACGTCATCTACTGTAGCACTGTGTTTTAGCGCAACCTATTTACCTTAAGCTGGTATGTTTCCGGATATGTACATTTATTTTTAATTATCTTTTATTAGATTGATCTGTATTTATATATGAAATATGATACAAGTATGCTGCGTTACGGATCGTGGGATCAATAACCAGCCGAAGAAGAATTTGCGTTTCACAAATTGTTTCTTTTCGGGTCTAGGTGTGTTGCATGAATTTCCCATGTCCTTGATACTGCATCTGAATGTACCTCCGATCTTATAGCACAAGCATTACATCGGACTAGGGAAGAGGAGTGTGGTTTCTGTAGACGATTTAATCTGGTAATACATAGGAATACAGTTTTCATACGTTTCCGGACGTCTGAATAATATGAAATTTTGCAGACGTATTAACAACTATTTATTTTTATAAATGTATTAGCAGTCACAGCTTTGGTAAAATGGTAATAATCTCATTTATTAAATTGGCGTAGAACATTTGATGTCCGACAACAACGTGATAATTTTAGAATTGTTCCTATTTGAAATTTTTGTTTGTACTTACCGACCGGCGTAACAGACCGTTTTCTTCTTGAATTTAATCGTAATAATTATTTATTACCTGAAAATTAATAAAAAATATTCAATTAAGACATATTTACTAATTATTAACAATCTATAAAATGTTGAAAAGTAAATGAAAATTTATATATAATATGCAATACTAATTAACAGATATAATATTAATTAAAAGCCACGCCTCAGTTTTCAGACGCACTTTTAATAGATCAGTTCGACCGTGAGAGGACCACGCTTGGACATAATATTCATTTAGTGAGTGTAAGGGATCCAGAGATCCTTATTTCTGATGCCAAGGCATTGAATAGGCATTTGCTCGGCTAGTGCGCTGTAGCATCAACGTGAATTACATCACACCTTAACATATATATATAGAAATAAATGAAATATATAGAAATAAATGATAATGGCAACATTAGTAATTTGAACACGGATTTTATTAACGCGTAAATAATATAATGAGCTTAGATATACATAAACTAAGTTTATGATCGTACAACGGTTTCCCGGCCGGCCTATCCCGTTGGTGAGTTTTGAAAGTACGACAATAGGAGTGCAGTAAAACAAGTCCCGAGACTTTATCTCGTGACCCAAGCGACAGAAAGCTCACTGGGCACTCGCTTACAACGGCTTGTACCGTAACACACAGTTTAATTGCTTCCATTCGATAACATCGCCTAGAGAACAATGCAGGGGAACATGTTTAACAGGGAGACCTATATTTAAGTGGTGTTTAAGTACCGATAGATAGATTTAAATACCTAAAAATGATATGGACACTGGGGGTCGTTTATAACACAACTATGAAATAACTAGAAGCGTTAATAGCCTAATGGTTTAAGGTACAGTCTGCGAAACTTGAACTAGTATGTTGGTATCCGCCATTCGAATATTTATGTGAATCATATCCTACGTTAAGCATTTTCAGCTTAGTTTGAGTTGTTAACCGAATTGTTGGTAATAGGGGTAGACAACAGGGTTTTTCTTGTTTTAAACTTATAAAACTTTTATTAATGTAATACGTAATTGGATTCATCTATGGACGCATACATAAATGATCAAATTTGGCACTTATTTCTCTCAATCTATATATTCTACAATTCTTAAATTCGCCAAAAGTCTACAACGCCCTTCCAATAAGTACTATGCAAGACGCGTTAGCAATAATCGAAGGAACAGAAAGCTCAAAGGGCAACCATGTATTTGGCCATTGCAGCGTAGTGCGACCCCACAATAGTTTTTTTTTTAATAAATTGAGAGAAACAAACGAGCACACAGTTCACCTGATGGTAAATTATTCCTGCGGCCCATGACATCTACATTCAACGTTGCCACGGAATCATAATGACACTCACCAGACGAAATATAGCAGAATTATGCTGCTATTTTATGCTGGTATTCTGTTACGGCGTGGTCGAGCTGACCCATTCATTCTGCAGCTAGAAACTGCAGCGTATTAATAATATAGGCTGTAAGATTAATTTTATTTTACTCAATAAGTATAATATACACCACGATAATACCTAACCCAAAATAAATAATAGTTTATGGAGGTTTCATTAGTAAACTTTTGTTAGTGGTAATTTCAACTTGGTGGTCGTGCGAATAACGTAGTATTATTGTTGTTGTTTTCTAGCAAACGGATGGGTTTTCAGTCCGTTGACCGTAATGATGCGAAATATTACGATACCTGATCTACGGCACGTGGACACGCCGTTTGAATACAACCGCACGTAAATAAGCATGTCCCGACACGCCCCCCATCCATCTCAGCCTGTCGCGAGGTGAAAGTGCCTCCTAGAGAGGGCCCGCTACGCCCGTGGAGTCGCTAATGAGGGGGAGAAACGGTGGTGCCTTCTGATGTGAGCGAAAGTGCTCGTTAAGATTGCGTTACGTTATGGCACGACCATTACTCAAAAGGTAACAATAATGTTCGTGGAAAACTCTCTCGGTTTTATTTTCATATCTGTATTGAATATCCTTTTTTTATATAACAACATAAAGGGATAAGAAACGAGCATACAGTACACCTGACGGTAAGTGATGACATCTGATCTATTGCGACCACGGCGACATCTCCTGGTTATTGCCATATAATATCAACTGCGCATAATATTTTATAGTGCCGTAAGGACATGCGAACACAGCGGCACTCACTCAGATATAATGCATGTGCAATAAGATCGGAGGGAGTTTTAGAAGTAGTGTCAGGAACACGGAGCATACATACAATATACTCTGACTTTGAAATCAACAATTTATAATGCACAAATATTGTTCTTCGACCGGGAATAGAACCTAGGACCCGCAACGCTGTTGCCACCTGGCAACCACTACACACTCAAGTAAGTCATTCAAGATACACATGTATTGTCATTCCTGAGGACTGAGAAAGAATGTATCGTCTCGAAACATAGCAGTTTTATACTGTTATTTCACGCTATGCAGTAAGCGTCTAGGTTTCCCCAGTTGAGCAGAACCTAATTCCGACTTTATAATGAGGCCGTATGACCAAGTCAGGTTAGGGTTCAACGGGAGACTCGATGGGGGTCTACGTTGGTGTGACAAAAAAATGGAGGTTCACAATTCGTAAGCGGGGGTCCACGAAAATTGATTTACTTTCGATAGTGAAGAACTAAAATGTTGGCTTGACTACACCTGTCAATGTAGGCAGATAATATTTTAACAAGCTCAGTATTTATTACTTGTATAAACTTGTATATTCCACATTTTTGTCGAGTTTTGCGAATATGGTAGAAATGTCCACCGAAACCAGCTAAATTTTGAAAGTGGTCTATGAGTAATAAAGTCTGGGAACCTCTGTGTTAGAGTAATACCTGGAGAAAATGTACTAAGTGTACCTAGAGACCAATCTTTTGTTTTTGCTTGACCCAAATTTTAGTGTATGGTTATATTGATTGTCTGGTGCTGGTGATACTACAGGCTTATCTCTTACATTACCTTGTAGACGTTGAAAGAGCCAATGTATTCTTGTTAGAGAGCTAAGGGCGATATAAAAGTGAAATATAATCTACATAGATGGCTGACCATAAGTTGTCACCTATGTAGATTATATTTCACGATTGTAGGTAACCGTAAATTTGGTTAAAATTCCGATACGGAATATAGTATAGAACATGGTTACAATTTTCTTTTTAATAAACAAATTTAACAATAGAATCAAATTGATTCGAAATTCAAAAGGTTTGTGTGACAATAGTTCACGCTTCAAACGACAAATCGTGTCAATGGTCCACGAAAAATGCGGGTCACTGTGTTAGATGGTTTGCTGCATGGAACAGACTCACTGTATCCGATGCATATTAAAGGTTTCATATAGTCCCAAATATATCACGGCATTGAGTGGCCCCACCCGCCATTGTGCCCGCCTGACTGATAGCTTGTCAGCGGTCGACAAATCGAGATCGATTCCGATATTATTCTTAATTTCTATTATATCTTTCTCTCTCCTACTTCAAGGATAGTTGTATATTTCTTTCCCGCTCTAATTCGAAGCGTGAGCTCTCAACTCGATTTGTTACTATCATTCCGTCACGGTGATTTTTGTTTTCGTAACGCTGATAAGGGAATTCAATGTGACACCTAATATATAACACAAATATCGCGATGGAGATTACATTTCAGATTTATTTTTTAAATTAAATTGATAGTTATTCAAATGTTTTCAACGTATTATGCTTTTGTCAGCACAGAAATAGTTATCTTGAAAAAAATAACCACGTGAATACAGCAATTATCAGATAATATGGATGACAGCTGATAGTTAAATATTAGTACAATTTCGTTAAACTAAAGGGGTGGCAAACTAGCACACAGTGCTGAGTAAAGGGTGAAGACCACCTACATCCATACTCAATGAAGACTCAAGATATACGAGAAGGACTGACATGGAATGCCTCTCAGTAACTGAGATGAAACGTACGTACATCACGACAGAATTCATATTTCATCCCGATCATCTCGATGGTTGGCAATCCACCACGGTGTGCTTTATTTGTGTGCGAACTTTCCTGACAAGCACAACTACTCTGTGGATGGAGCTGTCGTCCGCGGTGTTTCCGGACCGATAAGACCTTCAAGAACCGGCATTGCATCTGCGACTCCTCTAGTGTTACGGGTGGTCATGGACAACGGTGATCACTTACCATCAGGTGACTACTTGCCACCTATTCTATACTGCGTGTAGTTTCCTACACTCAGTAGCTTTTTGCTGTTATTGGATCCCAGTATTGGATCGTACGCATGTATAAGCTAGAAGATATCTATAGCTTGGCTTTACCACTGTTACATGTTTAGGAATCATTCTCGTCAAGAAGACCGTATTCTTTCCCTATAACTACTACAAAAAAACTAAACAAAGGGCATAAATATCATTGGGTACATCAATCGCTAGTACATTTTAAGATGCAAATCATGAACGGTAGAGTGGCATACCGGAGAGCGATGGGGTGATGTGGGCAAGTGCATGGGAAACACATTGTTAGCGGGCCGTCACGTAACCATGGGGACGTGGACATCCGCTGCAGCTTACTGTTATAAGGCTTGTTTTTTTATTAAATTATTTAAACTATTCGATCATTATGCGTATACCATATATCACATGCATTAGCAATAAGTAATGCGACTAAATAAAAAAAATGTAAATAAATAACACCCTGTATATAGATCTCAAAGCGTTCGTCATACGGCAACACTAGGGTTTAATGGACTTCATATGACTCGTAATGTTTTTTTTGTATAATACATACATACACGTAAGACTTACAGGTGTCCTCCAGATAATTTCTTTCACCGCGTCTATCGCGTATCTTTTGATTCACGGTACGAACAAACTAAGTTCGATCTCCGCCAGGCAATGAAATTGTTAGTTGCAATTATATATGCTGATTTATCAAAAAATTTATAGATGTTAGAATAGATGTTAGTAAATCCTTGGTGCTTCTTCCTTGGTGTTGTTTCCCCGATTATGTCGACTCATTCTATAACTCAACCTTTCATAAAAGCTTGAACATAGTGCTGTTATTAAAAAAAAATTACTTTTTTAAATTACTTTTCAATAATGGCATAAACAATGAAATATAATTAATTGACAACGGATATATCTACTTACCATTCGACCATAAAGGGTTAATTGTGTAGTGTCATGCTGGAACTTAGTACTAAAACTCAACAAGATTCACTTAAGCCGTCAGCTAACAACATATGATTTATGAAATATAATACATTATATAAGATTAAATAAAACGAAATATTCGAGTTAAACTTAAGTAATGTTTAGCCTTATGTAACTTAGCTATGTTATGTTATTGTTTGCCACTAATCCATTGTTCCTAATGAGCAGAAACGTTCTTACAACATCTATCTTATAAATTAAGTTAGGTTCCCACCGTCGAGAATTCGCAAGCATTTGCAACTATTCGCCCCAATTGGTATAATTGCTGTACCACTGGGTAGCTGCTACCTGACAAGTGAGGTGCACGTCCTGGCTACGATTCCCAAACAAAGATATTAGTTCATGCAAATTAATTCTAATAAATTAAATTTAGTTGTCAATATATTTGTATAATGTAATTATCGGATGTCAATACGATTTATAAACGAATAAAATCTTCCTTAGAGCTAATAACATAAGCATAATATATGATATTATTATTAAGACTTCAATAGCCTAATGCTACGTTTACGTAATTTGAGGTCATAGATACGAAACCGCCATTCGACTGCTGTCGTGGACCATTTTCTAGCGCAAGTATTTTAAGATTAGTTGGAGTGGTTAAAGGGTAGTAATGTTAATACTACTACTAGCATACTTTTTATATAAAAAAAATGAGTTAAATATCTCGGTGTGAACACCATGCACATGGCAGTGGTAGAGCAACATTAAAATTTGTTCCTAGCTGCATAATGAATGGGTCAGCTCGATCGGGGTAGAACCAAACCCTCGCAGAATACAAACGTAAAATAGCAACATAATGTTGCTGCGTTTCGTCTGGTGAGTGCAGGGATACGGAGACCTTTATAACTAGTGACGAGGCATTCCATCTCAGTCCTCACGGGTGACAACGCATCTGCATAATGATTCCTTGTCAAGGATAAATATAGGTGTCTTGGGCCGCAGGAATCACCATCAGGTGAACTGTGTGCTCGTTCCTTACTCTCAAGGAATATTTTATATATTTATAGAATAGGTTGAAAACGAGTAAGAAGCTCATCTGATGGTAAGAGATTACCACCGCACGTGGACATCTAACACGTCAATTTATGTTTCTTTTAATTGAATATCAAACTAGCGTTTTGAGCCTTTATAGTTTAATGTCTAAGCGCTCGTTTTTAATTTCAGGGCACGCGAGCAAACCGAGTTCGATTCTTGGTGATCGGCACCGATGGAGTTGTAAATTGCAATTTTTACGCTGATTTTCCAGTTGTTCGTCAGTAAAGTAAAATATAATGACAAAACCTGCAAGAGCAAGAAACAATTAAAAAAATATTTAGATGACATATGAAGTCCGCCAATACGTATTGCACTGTTGGCCCGACGGCCTTTACAGCTTCACCGGATTGAATTATACATGCTTACGTTTATTGTACTCATATATTTTATTTTCAATCTATTTATTTAAATTTTATTGTTCACACCTTACAAAAAGAAAGACCGTTAGAACGGTCGTTCGTCACCTTAAGACATTCTCTCAACCTACGGCATGGAGAGAAATTAAAGTAGGTGCGGTGTAAATAATTCTCGTTAAGTGAGTAGTTATATATAATATAAATATAATAAGAAACAGAAGATGTCATCGTGGTATCGGGCAAGAGGTCATCCATATAATGGTGCAGTGGGAGTGGGGACAGCCGATAATTCCCCGGTGAATACCACGTTCACACAGGTCGGCGGGGCGGAAGACACGCGTGACCTGACATTTGCCTGATGCGCCCTCCTGGAGCATCCCGATCACGTAATGCTCACGCTCGCTCACTGTAGCAGAATTTCATCTATTACTTAAACATATCTAACCTTTAGAACGAAAACGACGAACTGTAACTCAAAACAAAAATGAGTTACAGTTCCGGGATTCGGTAAGATTCTCTCAAAACAACATCACTCATTATTCTGTATATAAGAAACTGTTGCATTTGGAAGACATATCTTTGATATTGATAAAAGAATACAAAGGTGTTTTCTTTTATCAATATCAAATTTATCTCAATAAACATTCTTATTACGTCATTTCCCAAAACTTAAGTTGAGTCGCTTTAATTTTAACGGTGTTTTACCTAAAATAAAACTAAATCAATTTTTTTGATGATTAGAATACTAGTATTTAGCATCAAATACAAGTCTGTTTGTCTGTCCTGTCACCTTATAATAGAATCCAGATTGTTAAAACTATAAATATGGTTTTCAAAATAAACGGACTCTTTACAATATGTTGTGGATAACAAATATTATTATAGATTATATTTTAACATTTTATACATTATTGGTGGTCTTACGTTGCCTAACCTAGATAAATACAATTGCAATAAAATAACAAATCAATAACACGTGGAGAATCTGTTAATCGTATTATATTTAAAACTTTCTTCAAACTTCAATCACAAACATAAACAAAACCCGTTGCGGTTAAGTTACCTTACAATGAAGTAACAAGTGATTTTTACGATTACCACGTAAGAAGCGGCCGGTCTTAACCGCTAAGTTGTTAATTACGCAATCGGAAACCTCCGCGCAGGTGTTCATGTATGCTGTAATATCCCCCTGGATCATACAGCAATAAGCGCCTTTCCATTTTTAATTAAGCGAGCATATATTTCACCTGATATCTGACCCATGACATTTACGTCTATCCTCAATAAAGATACAGGATGCACATGCGTTGTCTCCCTTGAGGACTGAGTTGGATTGTCTTGTTACCTGGATCCCCAAACACACCATACGAAACACAGCAGCGTTATGCTGCTATTTTTGTATTCTGTGACGGCATGGTCCTTCCCCGGGCGGAGCTGACTTATTCCTGTTGCAGCCACTGCCTGCACTACCATTGCTAAAATGTTAAATTAAACAATAGAGGGCAATTAGCGCGATTGCGTGTACCTTATCACAACAGCATTAGGTTCAAAATATTCATGTACGTGCGAAGTATGAAATAGAAAGGGTTTTGCGTGATACGAACGCGTAAAAGAAGATCGAATGATTAAATAACAACAGTTTATACTGATAATTACATATCGAAAGTTTTACACCGTTTGATTTCAAGTTATTAAGTTTAGTTTAGTTAGAAAGGTTAAGTTGCACCCGTGCGGTTGTGCGTCGAAGAAGGAGGGCCCGAGTAATACAAGACTGCATGGCGCCGTCGACTTGCTCATTAATATGTCCATTGTGGTTGTAAAATAATGATCATAATGTCATCCTAGTCGATTTAGATCATGGCGATATCTTCTGGTTATTGCCAGATGATATCAAATAACAAGAATCGGAGGTCGGTTCAGTATCAAAGACAAGGGTTAACATCCAGACCCGAAAACCTACTATTTGTGATGGACAAGTATTGTTCCTAGGAATCGAATCCAAGAGCCGCAACGCAGCATAGAGGACCTTAAAGAAAAGAGCCTACACTTTCCTTAAAGGCCCGCAACGCATTTGCGACTCCTCTGGTGGTGCGGATGTTCACGGGCGGCGGTGATCACTTACCATCGGGTGAGCTGCATACTCTTTTGCCACGTATTCTATATAAAAAAAGTACACCACACCGCTGTTATTTCAGTTACCAAAAAATTAATTAAGAGTAAAAGAAGGCAGAGTTTATAAATATCGATGGAGTCATATATTATAGGAACATTGAAAAAGCTTGAAAAGGACAATAGATTTATTATTGGACCCTTGTATACTTAGGATTAGTATGGTAGGTCAAGAGCGAAGGACCCGCGTAACCCGCATTGCATTCGCAACTTTCACTTCGGGTCGTCGACCTGAAGCGCCAAATTAAAGTTGCCGTCGCTCGTAGGTCTTGCGTCACGAATAGGCCTGTCTCATACGGGGCAGGGGAAATGTTGAAAGGTTTATTATAACCCTGTATACATAGGTACTGATTTCAAAAGTGTCACTATTTTAATACGTACTTTACTTTGTTAATAATTTTAGAATGTTTAAATATATTATAATTATTATCATGAGTGAATTTGAGTAAAATAATAACAATTTTTAATTGAATTAAGGGTGACAAAATAAAAAAATATGCGTTGGAAGGACTAAAGTGGAATGCCTCGTAACCGGCAATTAAGTTCTCCGGATCCCTACACATACGTTATTGTTACCCATGTTTTTGTCGACTAAATTTTAAGAATACTCAACGGAACGATATCTTGAGTACATTGTTGAAAGTAGACGATCGTCTTGTTACATGAACAAAGAATATATATTACGATAACGAATGATGTAAAACCAGATAAAACGTTATCAAAAGCAAAAGTAAAAGCCACCAAATATAATAACACCGTCGCCATTGATGGATATTAAAACATCGGAGATAAGCTAAGACAATAGTGAGTTGTGAGAGAGGCCGGGTGCGAGTCGGCAATCAAGTATTATATAGATCTGACATAAACTTATACTCTTAATAAGTGTCAAAATATATAAACTACTTCTTCTCCTGAAATATATAAAAATTCATCGTCTCATCTGTCCATAGTTCATTGCTGAACCCCATGCCCCATTAAGCACGATTCTGAGCCACGTGTATCTATCGAATTCCAACAAATTCATATTGGTCGTCTACATCTAGTGAGGGGTCGTCCGGCTGAGGTTGACAATCAAGAACCTTTCATACACATCGGTTATCGGTTCTACGAGCTATATTATAAAACAATAATTTCAAGGTTAAAACCTTATTTAACACAGATAGAGACAAATAACATATGTCTTTTTTTCTCTTAGCATGTCGTGTGCATTTTGAAAGTGATTCCAGTATTGTTAGTGTCAAGTCTATAATTAATACTAAATCGGTGAGGCATGGCGGCCGGGTGGTGGCCCGCGATGATCGATTAGCGACGAAATCGAGAAGTAGAAACCGATAGATGTGAGCGAGATAATCGAGGAGCACGACACTGAAACAATTATACGATGAATAGTCGTATCTAAAATTTCACTTGAAGCACTTTTTATCCGGTCACAATAATAGAGAGTGAGATAGAGAGAAAGATGATGGGTTCTCTTCATATAGGAGAATATCTTTCTCTTCTAAGATGATTCTTAAAACATACTAAATTCAGTCATACTGGGCCACGCCACGGTCAAGCTACGTTTTCATTTGCGAAACACTAAAATATTAATTATAATTAATTCTTACTGTATGAACTGCAGCATGAATGGGTTGGCACGACCGGTGATGCAGCTTACGCTTAAAAATAGCAGTTTAACGTTGCCGTGTTTCGTATTCCGTCTCAGATGTCAGGGTGACAACTCATGTACATCATGTGTAGATACATCGTTGAGGATTGACTTAGATGTCGTTGGCTGCGGTTATCACTTGCCATCAAGTGAACTATGTGCTCGTTTATCACCATAGGTAAGTTTAAAAAAAGTTTTATGAATAATGCATTTGGTATTTTTTTTTATTTCTCATAGTATGGCAATTAAAGTAAACATTGGCAATGTTTTAGAATCGGCATATGTTACGACCGATTGTTCGTCACGGCAACGTCGTCCAAACGACCCGTCTTGTTTCTCATTGTAGTAAGCCCAATGTATAAATAAAAAAAGTATATTCCCATGACAAATGATATAAGAATTAATGGCTATTATTTACGAATCAGTAACCACACAACTGCCCGTCAAAGCGAGCGCTGAACGTGTATGATCGAAGACCTTTATTACTGTTGACATGGCATTTCATTCCTTAAGGTTGACAACGCATCTGCATTATGATTCCTAATCGAGGACAAATGTGGGCCGCAGGAATATCTTACCATCGGTTTAACTATGATCCTTAATAATCTGTAGTGTACGGTGGTGTTAATATTATATAACAAGCTGAATTTGATCAATCAAATCAACTGGAATATACTGAAACCAGTTTACACAAACGCGGATACCAAGAGTATATTAATGATGTTGAAACATAATAACATTTGTAGAGCCATACAGCAGTTTGTCTAGATGCTGCGATAATGGATCTGCTGGACCGCTGCTGGACTGCGGAAGGACTATGCCCTAACAGAATACCAGTATATATATATTTTTTGTATTTAAAGAAAAGTACGCAACTCAATTAGTATTTAGCAAAATCACAATCACGCGAGTTGGAAAGCGTGACAGGCGATTCTATACAATCGATATCTTCGGATCGCACGGGTACTGTTGCGTTGAAATGTGAAAGCATAATAACCAATATATCGATAGATTATTTAGAACATCGAGTCCCAACCAGGCGTCGCGTTTGTTATTAAACAGGCAAACTGTTCAGTAAATTAGACCTGCATATGAAAGCTTAGTTCATTAAAGGTATGAATTTTAATGCTTTGTACTTTTTCACGAGAAACAGATTTTGAGTACACTAAATTATGACTACTTCGAGTAATTACACGCTAATATATAATATATATTTTTATGGTTACGATTAAAGATTAGCTTTCAACTGGACTTTAGTGCGATCATCGAGCGAAGTGACTAAACTTCTGGGAGATCTGATAACACTGTTATGTTTTGACGATCGAGAACTTCTATTAAAAGCATTAGAATTCAGTAAAATAATCTAGAACGAAGAAGACAAAAGATAAACCTCATTAACCAGAAGAAAATTTAAAGGAGTAAAATTCATATACGCTTAGTGTGAATTAGATACCAAAAAACTCACGCATAATTGCATAGACGGAAATAGTAATATTTCAAATTTGACATCATCTTTTAGATTCCAAAGCTTGAGCTAAGCTTGTCCGTATAACAGGCACATGTTTGTACAAATTTCATCCTCACAATCTTGATTGTTAGCAATTCACTACTGCGCGCATTGTACTTGTTTTTACCACCAACGACATCGTAGAATTAACTGTCACCTGCAGTATTTGCGCATCGATACCACTCATTGCTAAGAGTCCTTCCTCAAAGTCGGGCAATGCACTCGTAACCCATACAGAGTTACGGATGTTCGTGGCGGTGGTGATCACATACCATCATGTGATCCAGCCAGCTCGTTTGCCCCATCTTCTATACAAGAAGAAAACAAATATTACCCGATCGACATTCGCACGTATGATCCCTGATATATGATTGTGATAACAAATGATTTGTCATCACCCAGGCACTATGTAAGAGTAATACATACAGACAAACATACAGTTAAATTCCACAATCACACAATGATATTGAGTAAATAACGAGTACCATAAGAAATAGTATTCCGTAAGCAATTTCTGATGGAAAAGATTACTAAAAAGATATATAATTGTGAACCAACATACTACACTAGAATAGGCAGTTTTTAGATATTACTTACTGTATTCTCAAAATAAATTCCCAAAGCACTTATTACCGTGATAGTATCACACATTGCTGCGTCGTCCCTGACTGACTTCCACGACGATCCCCACGGCTCAAATTAACATTTAATTGCAGTCAGATCACTGATACGGCCGCGTAAGTTCTATGTATGGTCGATGGCCTTATTTATGCCTAGTTTAGCTTCGCAGTCTCGCTTACACAGCAAAACGATATTTTGAAGTATTTTAAGGGTATTTTGCCTTATTCTGCGATGTTTCAATGCTACTGGTTTAAAAAAAAATTAAATGAATTAATGTTAATTTTATTAAAAATTATAATTCTCTTCTTTTGCTAATGCATCTTGTATACAGAGGGCTGGCGCTCAGCTGTGGCAATAACCATTCATCATCGTCATCTCTTCATTCCATCACTAGCCCAATGATGAAAATAGGCTTCGCTCAGACTACGATGTACCATCCTGAGGCACTTCATATAGCAAAAATCATTAGCCACTCTTATATATAATGTGAAAAACTTACAAGAAATATTATCTATTCATTCCTAAAATTTGAACTGTATTGTGCGTAGTATTCTATACATGTATAGGTCACATAAGTCTAGCGGTGAACGAAACGTGGAGGGGATAGCTGCGCATGGGTACTGTCGCGAACGCAATTGTTCCTTTCTACTAATTGATTACGAAAAAAGTGTTTTTGTTTGTACTTTTTTATGTCTAAGCTAGTTTGTTTAAGCTAGTTATATAATAACATCATCATCATCATTTCACTAATATCATAAATGCGAAACGAGTGCGTGACAAAAATAATTTCCATTCAATCATTAGCGTACGCAAAATGCACAAAGAGCCTTACGCCAGCCAATAACGCCCCTGCTATTTTCATAATAAAGTGCAAATTTCCACTATAATAATTATAGCCAGTAATGACATTACGAATTACAAGAGAGCCGTGTGACAGTTTTAAAATTGCTTTGTGAAAAATTACTTTCGGCCGTTTTGAGATGGATTATCAGAAAAAATATCTGATGTGGTTTACAATCCAGTGTTATTGAAATTTTAAGAGGTACCAAGGTTTTTTCTTTACCTGTTTACGACCTAACCATATCATACAGAATAGACCTACGTTTAAAAATATTTCATATTGCCACAAATGTAAGTGTAATTTTAAAGATAGTACTTTATAAAATATCAAGGCAAGAGCAATCCAATACAATCAAAATACAATCGTGCTACATAAATATAAAAAATTCTTATGTCGTTCTCCTTGATAATAACGAATATGTAAAAATATTGTATATTTTATAGGTGTATAAAAATATAAAGGAATATTGGTGATACATAAATCTGGAATCGCTTTTCAAATCTATTTCTTTCAGTGGTCAACAAGTCCAAAAATTATAAATTCGTACAAAAAAGTCCTAATACAATAGTCAAATGATCCTCCAGAAGCCGGAGAGGGGGAGGGGGGGAGGGTCAGATCCAATTAAATTGCCAAGGCTCAGTGTCAGGGTTAAGCTTAAATATTATCATGATATCGTAGCTGAAACCGTCGTCCTCATTTAGCATTGATGTGGTTTAAATCTTATTTGCCGGGAGAATCCGACTAAAATTTTGTGGGGAATTTTATATTTTAGACGTCTTTTAAAACTAGAATTTAGTAGTTTGTTCAATTTAAGTATTTAGGCAAATTGAGTGATGTTACAGTACTTTCCAAAGGCCGGCCATGCATTTGCATTTCACACTGATCGCCCAATTATAAACAGTAAAAATGTTATACATGTGAATTACAGTTGTTACTTAAATATTTGTTTATTACAGAATAAAGCCTAAAATAAAAAAGTTCATATGTCCAACAGTAGGCTATCAAAATGCTAATAATAAATAGATTGGATAGAATAGAGAGATTTAATTTCAATAGTAACAACATACTTTTAATTAAACTATATCCAAATTTATATTCACTAAAAATATGATCATTAAATGTTTACAATATATAAAAATAAAAAAATACAATAAAATATATAATATAAAAAAATATCTCTTCCACAGCGATATAATATTGCAGATAAATATTTTGAGTCTAAATTAATGGTCAAACGAAAGGATGCGTGACATAAGCATCAACAGCTCATTAATTAGTGTGCTATAAAATTTCTAATTCCAATAACGGATGTGATATAACTTGTACACATTCCTTTCTTTAAGTAGAGCGCAGATTGACAGGTTTTATATGTGAATTGGATCCGATGCGATTCAATGCGGAAAAGATTATTACGTATTTAATAAAATATTATGACATATTGCGAGCAATTCAAAAATTAAAAAAAACAAAAATATTTATTGTTAATTTACTGACTAGGTGTATACAAATGGTTTTAAAATTGAATATTGTATCTTACGAATTAGTCACCTACTATATTAGTATGGCAAGATAAGACTCATTATGAAAATATATAACTAATATTATAATATTAATTTAATTTGAAGAGGTTTTTGACGGTACAGACGCATGCAATATTAAAAATAGAGATAGTTTGTTGGTCAATCAAGGTCAGGTCAAGGCTACGTCTCTGACAAAGGCTTGGAGACTCAAGGTCATGAACCACCGTCCCCGTAGACTAGCTCAGGTACTGATAACTAGCCTACAACTAATGTATAAATAGAAGTGTATTTATAAGTAATTAGGTTTAAGGCGATTTATTCAATTATTGCTACTTTTATTCAGTTAAATAAATAAATGCAACAAAAAAAATATATAACAATCAGTTACGAATCAAAGTCCTACGGCACAGACAATGTCTCAAATTTAACAAAGCAAATACAATTTTAATGTACAGCCATCGTAGACTAAACATATACCACGTACAACTATTCGATTCAAAACATAGATTCTATATTAAATTTAGAAAGTAAAATAAATCACCTTGCTTTCTACGGGTGCGACATTAATTTAAAATTGTACAATATAAGATCCTTATCCAGTGTATGATTAGGGGCTTGCTTTTTGTTAGTACGGTTAGAGCATTAAATGTATATATATAAACACTGTTAGATTCCATAGGTAGGTCGTTGAGTAGAAATGTAAAACATATTACTCATCAATAAATTAAAAAGCACGGGTTAAAACAAGCGTGACATTGGGATGTGAGACTGGCAAACATATATTGTTCCCATCGCCGGACTACGACGATTCGCTTAGAGAAGGGTTTCTTAAGCACGCGGTCCGCAAGAATAAAAAATATTACGGCTAGTATGGATCAAAGAAATGATAGCTCAGCACAATGAATTCGCAGTCATTCAAAATGTATTATCTTATGTAATATTTTGAAAGACGTCCTCAAGGTTTTTTTCACTTATGTTTAAACTGCAGCAAATCAGACTATAGTTAGTTACTTTCTGAGCATATATCATCGAGCTCTACCGGGACTCGTATAACCAGCGTAAAATAACCAGCTGTGTTTCGTATGGTGCGGTGCCAGTGTAGGGATGCGGGGACTTACAGGTAACGTGGTTACATCTCATTTCTCAGGCGTGAGAATGCACTTGAATCCTGAAACTACGTTGAGGATAGATGGATGTAAATGTCATGGGCAGCACTTAACGCTTTACTATTAGATAAACTGTGTAATGTTATTACAAGCCACTAGACTGACTAGAATTATATACGAAAATGAGTGGATTCCCAAACGTGGATGAAAAAACGCTGAGGAAATTGTATACTGAATTAATTTCGAGGGCATCTGATTTATAATTTATTTAATCTAATACAATGAGGTAGAAATTTAAAAAAACACAAAAAGTTCACCTATGCCTGTGACTCCTTTCGGTATAACGTAATCATCAAGTTCTCGGTGGCACTATATGAATATGACTATAATTATGATACATTGGTTATGATTATATACTATTTGATGATTACGACTATGCTCTAACTTATGGTTACCCCACAAATAAGCATTAGTGTAACCAAGGATCAAAAACTAAACAATATTAGCCCACAAGTGTTCAGCGTATCGTCTATAACAGACCAAACTCTTCGTTTATAATAACTTTCAAATGATCAACCGTATGACGATGTTATATTTAGCATGAGACTGATATTATTCAAGATTTTCTGTTTACCCGCATTAGCTTTGGAACAAAAACAAGCATTTCTATATTGTTTAAAATCACGTGACGTATTCATTTAGGCGTTAGTGGAAAGAGATATAAGCAAAAGCAATATTTTTCTTTAAGCCCCCGAAAAATATACAGATTTAAAACACTGGTCCTTCAGATATTAGGTTGGCAGTCCCTGTAAAAGTTCAATTGCGATGCGGCGCGCGGCGTAGTTCAACAAACGCTGCCCATTGGCATGCGCGTGCGCACGCCGTGCTGCCGTATGTTACGGTGGAATTTATTTGAGCGAAAGCCCCTGGCGTAATGCTCGTTGTTATGGGATTGTTAGAATAATTACGTATCTAATTCAGCCGGCTTGCTCCTTCAAGTACTTTCTACGTACTGTGCCAAAATATGTGGAATGCTCATCAGGATTTTATTAGACCCATAAAGTGGCCTCGAATTATGAGAAGCTTGTATTTCAGGATTTTACTCACGTATGGTAATTTTAGATTGATATTTAAATTGTCTATTCTATGCGTGGATATTTATTTAAAGTTTGGTTTTGTCAAGTTTATACAATGAAGTAGTTAAAAAAAGGCCTGCCACAAAATAAGTTGCTTAGCTTTGGTCGTATTCATTCTTAGTTAAAATCAGCCAATCTAGTTAAACCAATGGAGACCACTACTTTATTTTTAACAACACAACTGTTTAAAAAAATACAAAACCTTTAATGGAGTAAAGACATACTATTCAAGAACAATTTCTTTTGATGCCTTAAACACCAGAAAACAATCCTATTTAAAACCTCAGTCTGAGGTCGACATTATGAGGTTAACGTATTTATAAATATTTTTCTGAGCGATTCCAGTTTGCGTAGGCGATAATATATAATTAAATCGACGGTCGCTGTCTGTGCGTGCAGATAATTTGTTCCTCCGTGAAGGCCGTTGTTATTTAAACAAAAAAATACGAACATATTAAATAGGGAGATAATTAAGTATAAACACTACGTAATAAATATGTTATTTTAACAAGCGTTAAACGGCAAAGGAAAAAATGTTAATCGTTTTAATGTGATTCAGGCGCCTTCTTCAAGATTGAGGAATACTATTTAATACTATTATTTAGTACTATAATGGTTTTATTTTACAGTAACTACGTGGATGATAAAAACTGTGGGAATTAATTTTTTTTTTTGAAGAAAACCACATACAAATTTAAAACTCAAAAGCTCGAAAATATTTAATTAACTCCATTTTCGGTTACAATTAAGTTTATTACCTAGCGAGCTAGCTACTCTTTTATTTTAGGGGTGATAAACGAGCACACATTTCACCGGATGGTAAATGAAAACTGCGGCCCATCATATATGCATCCACCATCAACAAAGATTCAAAAAAGGAACAAAATATTTCAATGGCGTGAAGTCCGCCAATCCGCATCGAAGCCGCGTGTTGAATTATGCTCTAACACCCTCTGTAGAGATGAGGGCTATGCTCGTGTAATTTATATATACAGGCTATTACATTACCTTCCCTTTTTTAGTATCACTTGTGGTCGATATTCGAGCATACTTACGACACACTTATCTAGAGTCATCACTTCAATTGCCGCAGACACCAATTTTGTCAAATTTAACAAATGCCTTCCCGGTTCCGACCGGCCACCGTAATGAGATGCCCATTAAAACGGAGCAAAGGTAATTGTTTTTCAACATGCGATCGCCCCACAGCATTATAGGGAAATGTTACGTTTTGTATAACTGTTCAGCGTGCCGACCAACACTATTATTCAGATTCCGTTAAATTATTAGGTCTCCCAATGGACGTGCATTGACGTCGGTCAAGTACTGATGAGGGACATGCCCATAAATTACATGTTATCTTTTGTGAGGCCTTTACTTTGCAATACAAACCTCATAAAAGCAGGCAAGACATTTCAAAAGATGCTAAGCTTTCCCGGAAGGCCATTTAAAGAGGTTACGTTATCCACTGTTAGGCTAGAAATATAGTAATATAACTAATACAAAACTAACTAAACTACGTAATCATCATTAGCTAGTATAGAATGTGAAGTTGTAAAAGCTAAATTTATGTAAATAAAAAATAAATACTTGGCGTTGGTAAGCGCATCACGTGTGAAACGCTTGGGCGGATTTGGTATTTTTTTTAAATGTTCGTAATAAAGTTCTTATGGAAAGAAAAATTGTAAAAGTTATTTGATTTATTTTATTGTAAAAGTTTATTGAAAAAAGAAAGTTCTTTTTTCAATAAAATTTTCTTATGAACCCACGATTCGAACGATGGATCATTTTCACAAATTCAGAAAACGATCACAAATAAATTTATCGAAATTTGAATAGTACATATACTTTTATTATATAATTTATGGCATACGTGAGCATTAAGGGATTTCTTTTGAATATGATCAACATCAAAGCATGTGTAAGGTGAAATAATAGCGATGGTCTTCTGGTCGATTTCGATCACGACTATATGATCTGGTTATTACCAGATGATATCATCGGCGTAGGACATATTACTCATCCGTAGAAAACTGAAAATTTCAGTTTTACCCGAATTTGTCAATTTTCTGGGCAACGTTTCCAATTTTTCTTTCCATAAAAAAATCCTGATGATGATCCGGACTACTACTAATACTACATTTAGAACAAAAATAACCAAATTAGTCCAGCAGTTCTCAAATGATACTCTTACCAACGAACAACATTTGATTTTTATTTACATAGTTTATTCGCAACTTTACACCATACATATAAAATAGACTAAAAGATGATATTACTACTTGGGAGGACTAAGAAACGTCACATACGTGACGAGTCTGTTCGCATTGTATGCAGATGGCACGTAACTATGTGAATCTATGCAATTGTGGCACTTAAATAATAAAGCAGCCGCTCCCCGCAGAGGCGAGGAGGCGAGGAGCCGACATGAATGAGTTATAAATCACATCCTGTCATTTGGCCAGCTCGAATGGGTAACGGGAATTTAATGCAGTTATTGCTTCACATTTAACAACATCTGGGTATGAAGTGCATGACTGTGCACCCTTTGATTTCTATGCGGATATTTGCCTTTAAAATAAAGGTGGACATTTCATTTGTGTTATATACCGTGTTTGGAGAGTAATACCGTGTGGATTGGACCGTTGGATTTTAGCCAGGCTTTGTTGTGCTTTACTGAAGATACGGCAATTGTTTTATTTTTTATAGAATATGTGACAAAGGAGCAAGCAGCTCACCCGATGGTAAATGATTACCGCCGCCCATGATCATCCGCAACACCAGAGGAGTCGCAAATGCGCTGCCGTCCTTTATTTATTGTATTAATGCAACCCATTACACGGACAATAACCCTCGATAAGGAATCATAATGCTGATGCGTTGTCATCCCTGATGACTGGATGAAATGCCTCGCTACCAGTAATAAAGGAATCTAGATATTTCTCTTCTATGGCTTATACTTCTTCAATGATCTTAGTCATGATGATTTTAACCCTGGCTTCCAGAACTAGACCTGAAATACAACTGTTAAGCACAAAAATTACTGGGGACCCGCGACTTAGTAGCTATGTAATCAAACACATTGTATTGTGTAGGTTTTGTAGAAAAAAATAAGTAAAAGGTAATTTAAGTGGCAGATAATATATAAATCCCACTACTGAGCAAAGGCTTTATCTCAAACTATGGTCTGTAGACCATAGTCCATTGCAGAGAGGACTGCACATGTCTTCGAAATTTTTTATCACGATCACGATGTTTTCGTTCACTGTCACTTATTTGTTAAAACGGCATTTTAAATTGCAACTAACGATTTGCATAATGCCGGCACTGTGTATATACAAATACTATAGTTAGTTAACTAGGTTTACTTTCGAACCGTGAATTAAATCCAGCGTTTAGATTTGGAACTACCACGGCTCTTAGAAAAACTATACCGATCTCAAATTATGATCGCATGCATTTTCGCGGAGGTGTTGGAGGTAAATTAAAGAAATATTGCAGAAACACTTGTAAATCGCGTTTCGCAAGCCGTTCCGTCGGCGAAAAGCGATATTACGTGTCCAGTTCACCGACCAATATAATTATGTACTTTCTACAGGTATATATAGTGAGCGACGGGCCCAATTTGAGGAATGATATTTTTGCGGTTGTTTAATAAATTGATTTTGTAACCGCATTATTTGTTGCGTGTGTATTGCGCAGTTGGACCCGGTTTAAGAATCAGATTAGCGGGCGACGATTCGAAACATGTTTAGTACTTTATTTATTTTCTTCATAGTTTCTAATTTATATTGTCTACTACATTTAGGAGTTTTACGTTATATTGAAAATAATTAAACAATCCAAAAGTGGACAACTCGAAAGCTCGTGAAATAATAAAAGAACATACAATTACATTATGTGCATTTTTATTAAAAAGAAATCTAGATTAAAACTGACTTAAAAAAATGGACTCGATTTACTAAGTATCCTCGAAATATCGTTTTATTAGTATCTTCTTCTTCTTATCTCTATCTTCATTCTAAATATCGTGTTTTCGTAATATAAATAATGACAAGTTCTATAATCGGGCTAAACAGTACGCGATTTACTCAACTTAAAGTATCACTAGTTTTATACAAAACATCGTAAAAAAAGAGTCCTATTATAAAAAGGAGATTGTTTTTAAATTTTCTGATATAATTTAAAGTCATTATATTAATAACCAGGTTTTTTTTGTGGACTTCAATAGTCAATCTCATGTTTACGTAAACACGATTTCTCTTAAAAGATACAATAAAACGAGTTCATTTTATCATCCTATTGAATTTACTACCGTGACTATTACTGTTTGTTTATAACTAACAAAAGAAGTGATCTGTCTATGTGACTCATATTTTTTTAAACTGTTTATTATGTTTCATTTCATTCTCTTATCATTTTTATATTTTTTAATAAATATATTTCGCGGGACTTATGAGCGTGTCACTTTTTGGATTCCTAATTTTTATCAGTCATATATTTTGCTTTAATGTCAGATTTAAAACAGAAAAATGTCCGTCTATGGTCTGTTTTCCTCTCGCCAGTGTCGATCTTGAATGTTCCCGGCGATTGTTTGCGCACAGTTTATTTTCTAATTGCCTGACTTTTGACGCATGCGCACCATATCGTCGAACACATCTTTCCTTACACTATCGCTGTATAATCGCATCAATGATCGCGTAACAGCTGACCGCGAGACAATACTGAACGGTTAGTAGATGAACGTTCGATAAACGTAATTGACTTGTACGGGCTGTTTTTAAAACAGCGTTTTGTTATTGCTACAGTTTTTATTTCTCTGATATAACGATAACCGATATAATGTTATCGGTCTTATATAAATTGTGAATGGAAACGAATTTAAAATTGAACTTGTTACTCGCGGTTGTTTTTACCTGACTGCCTGAAGTGTTATATAATATTATTGTTTTTATATTTATTTAATGTAAGGCATTATAGGAGAAGTTCCTGGAAATTCTATGGACGCAAATGTATATGTTATAGAATAAAATTATTCCAAAGAACTTTTATCGTTAGTAAATGTACTAAATGTTATAATTTATACTACAAAATTATAAATTTGAAGGCCGTGTATGTTAATTAAGATGGCCGCTAATTAAGATCACAAAATTACCAGCTCAGTGTTTGGTCGCTTTTAATTTGATGGTACGCGAGCGAAACAAAATTTGATCCTCGATGCTGGCATCAATTTAGTTGTTAGTTAAGATATTTGAGTGAGCATATTGCACGTGCGTGGCGGTTAGGAAGAACGTCATGACGAGACCTGCATAGACATGCGAAATAAAATGATAAAAAAACGATAATATTTGAAGTCCGCTGATTGGGATGGAGGCAGGAATAAACCCTTACTTACATATATATATATATATATACATACATATATATATATACATACATATATATATATATATGTATATGTATGTATGTTTATATATATATATATATATTTACTTTCCTTTTTTATTAAGTTCACTAAGCAAGCGAAAGTTACCTTTCGCCTAACATTATGCTTATGTAGTATGGATAGTTAATACGTCTTTGTAGTTGTCTTAGTACTTGGTTCGCTTTTTACTGATATGTAAATAGAATTTTGCTAATTATCGAAGCTTTACATAAAAAAATGGGTTAAATTTAACCCATACAGTAAATCTATTCTTAGATTTTCGATATATCTATGTGACCCTAACGCTAGTCATACTTACAGTGAGGCGTCCCCTAAAGATCAGTGAAATAGTGACTCAGGCACGTTATGCTCGTAATTCATTGCATTTTGATTCAATCTGACAGCTTATTTGAAAGCAGTCCAGATTACATCGCGAGTGCTTTATTCTGCAGAGGTTAGACTACGAATTCTTCCTCTGTATTGAATAATTTTGATTTTGTTTCGTAAATTACTGATAAAGATAAAGAATGTAATTGTTTTAATAATATGAAAATAATTCTATTTTTATTCGTAGGACTCGCAAAATATCTTTAGAGCATCGTTTCTCAATCTGGAGGTCGTGACATCTGGGACCCCCAGCTTCGCATCGCGTTTGTTATTCAAATATTGATAACCATATATAATATTTAAATATATATAATATTCAAATTTGTAATTCAATTTGTTCAAATCAAAGGCATATTATAATTTTATAGGGAAGGGGTCGCAAACTTTTTAATTACCTGTTTGGCTTTTTCGCGACATAAAAATGGTTCAGAATGCTTTAGAGGACACACAAGGTTTTTTATTTCATTATCATCATCATCACAAATCTATCAATGGTCCACTGCTGAACATAGGCCTCTGCCATAGATTGTCATGAAGAACTACCATAGATGAGCATGAATTCATCGCCTTGCCACAAATTTGCACCTAGTGGGAGGTCCAACGCTACGACTGTCAGTCCGAGGTTGCCCCTCAAGAACCACTCTTCCCCATCAGTTATCGGTTCTTAGAACTATATGGCCTACCCATTGGCGTAGCATGCTGATCTTTTGAGCTATGTCCTTGTTTAGTATTGTAATATGAAAAGTACATCCCTAGTGGTCGTGGCCAGTCAGTGGCTGTTCGCCCACGTTCTCCTAATTGGCGCAATTACACGAATGTAATAGAATAATTGAACAAATTGTAACCGTTATGTAAATTTGCGAAGGGTTGAATATAGTACAATAATGTTATATTTCATACGAATGTCAAAATGTTAATTTATACGGTCGCTGTTCGTGACGTTTAAATCCCACAAATCATTCACAAACTACGCATAAATGTTATTTTAGCACACAATGTAATATGCCCAATTCACTAATATAATTAGATTTACTTTCATGGTCTGAACAATCAGGCATTTTAATAATATAAGAGGTGATTTACGAGCACACAGTTCACCTCATTGGAAGTGACAAACTGCAGCCCATAACATCCACGAGGAATATATATATATATATATATATATATATATATATATACATATTTATTTTGCAGCTACAAATGGTCTAACACTTATACGACAGTAACAATGACTTCCACATGACATAATATGAAATATGTTTATTAAGAAAAAGATTTTGTAACAACTCCATAGAAACTAAGTTTATTAATCAAACATCATAGATACAATATTTTTTCGATAATGGTATGATAACATATAAAGTATTCTGTTTATATGCCTGTAAAATATTGAAAATATTATTAGACATAAATTCCACATAGAAGAAGATAAAAGAAAGTTAATTCCATGCCATTCTTACAAATTTGCCGAATCAATTCAATTTCTTTGATAAATCAGAGACGTGTATGCGATAAGGAATTGTAATGAATCGACGTAGCCTATTTGAGAGTCAGTTCAGTGTCACGGAGGGTAATTCGGTGTAGTTTTTAATTAGCTGCGCCAATTAAGGACCACGGTGGCGATTGGATGCTGCCGCCAGGTCTGCGCGCCGCGAGTAGGGCTACCACTCGGGAAAACATCGTGGTCGTGTTCAGTAATAAATCATATTACCTAGCATGTGTTGGTCATTTAAAGAAGATTCAAAAATAACTTAGCTCACACTAAAGCATTGCAACAACTAAAAACTACCTCGTGAATTAACCACATATTTAATAATTGGCTACAATATATATATATATATATATATATATATATATATATATATATATATATATATATATATATATATATATATATATCTATATATATATATATATATATATATATATATACATGTATATATATACATATATATATATATATATATATATTGCTAAGGATTTATAAAATTTATAAAATCAAAGCTAAATCCATTCCCAACAGAGTACGTTGTCACCCCTAAGGACTGAGATGGAATGTCTCGTTACCAGTAATTGGGTGCCCGGGTGAGTTGTTGCAAAGCCCTTCTATAGCAAGCAGTAGACTAGATCAGGGAAGGACTACGCTCTCACAAAACGTATTTCTTATGTCCTATATTCGTCTCAATATTGGAAGTAGCAATGAGGTATTTCACTTAAGCACACAGCAATGTCAACAACGCATTTCAATTTTTTTATCGCGAATGCATGTAGACGTCTATACATCAAAGAGATCATTACCATAAAAAAGACATAGAGGTCGGCGAAACGTGCGGCATTTGGAAAGTAAAATGGTAACCCTAAACGCAAGCCTGCCCACGATAAGAACCGGTGGATAATCTAATTAGCATGGCTGCCGAGTGCCGACGCAGCGGCTCTGTTTCTATTTACGTTTAGAAAATGATTTATTACACGCCGCGTTTGGCAGCCATTAGCGAAACGGGAAACACGACGAGCGACCATACCGTAGGAATATGTTTTTTTTTGTTTACTGATCGATAATTAATGGGAAATAGCTAAACACTGCCTTCATCACCAATCTCACGAAAGTGGGTGTGAAAGCAATGTGTTAAATCATTCTATTGGATTATAAAGGGCCTATGACGTTAGTTTTTCAAAGTTCTAGTAAGAATTATACTTACGTGGACATAAATACTTTGTCATCCAATTAATGAATTTACAAATTAATAAGTTTAAATAGACATTAATAAAAAGTAAAGTCGCTTCCACTGTTAACCTAACCAGGTCAAACGACAGCCTCAAACTTTTAACAATCAAAAAGCAAAATAAAGAAACAACAACTTAAACCTACCTTATCCACGGCGTCATAAATATGAAGAACAGCAAATGTTATCCACTTAAAATTGCGTCTCTAATATTTACCTTCAACATACGACGCAATATCTATAAGATTTCTTAAGAGCTCCGCTAGATCCGCTTTTACCGCTAAAATCTATTAGAACGCTTCAAATCCGACACTTTTACTTTTAGCAGAACGACTAAAAAAGATGATTTGACAAAAAAGTGTAGATCATCTCAGATAACTACGCTCGTGGGAGTTGATTTGACATAGATTAAGCTATGGCAGAAACGACAGACTATAAATTATTGATTTGGAATTGTATTTTTTTACATTAGGGATTAAAGCGATGACTAAGGGGTGATGGAAAGTGTATAAGGGTAATTAGCTAAGATATGTATTCAAAACAAATAACGGGGGTGTTGTCTACGCATGTAGACCGCAGATGGTCATCCATCAACTGAAGAAGTTAGGATCTATTCCATGAGAAGATGCGGTAACATCAGTACTAAGACCACCGAAGCAAGACACTTTATTTGTCAAAATGTAATTACAATTTTGAATCTCCATGTATTCTCCGCAATTAAAAGTTTGTGCAATTTTTCGAAACTAGACTAAAAACGAAAATACACTAGTTTCGTGTATGTTAATCATATAAGACTATATGTCCTTGGCCTTGTATGGCTTCACGAACTAGTCGTTTACTGTACCTACTGGATTTTCCTCCTTGGTGCAAAGTCCGGGATGCGGGTAAATTACACGAAACTATTTAGAACTGGTTACTTGGAATGTCAGCTTTTGAAAGGGGAAACAGTAGCCACAAAAGATTTAGTTTTATTTCTACCGGTAACCTATGCAATCGTTATATACGGAAAAAAATTACAAGGGTTTAATTAGGTCATAAATTTTTGTGATTGGTTAACCAGAGGGTTTGGAGTGTTATTTGAAACGTGCCTATTTGTAACAGATTAAAACAATTAAGGTACAATATTTAATATACAGCTAAATACTACCTGTCCCGCGGCCCAACTACGGTTAAAAATAATTAATATATTCAACGCTTAAAATTACAATTAAATATTTCGTTGCTGCGGCACCGGAGACAAACGTATTTATTTCTTAATACGTACAATTTATTTTATTCTTTGATAAATCACCGCTAATGAATAAATCTCTTCGATTACTCCAACAAAAAACGTTTTAGGAATCAAACCGAATACGTGGGAATGCGGTGAGGACTCTCCGGCGACCGGTGACTTTACCTACCATCGATTACACCATTACAAAGTGAAATCAATTATATAGTTTCCAAAGAAAGTTTTGTGCGAGATAGCACTTCCATAGATCTTTGAAACGGTCAATTTTATAAGAGATAAGCTTATTGAAATGTCATGTTGGATATTTCTATTAACTTTGAAATATTGAAAAAATAAATTACTTTAACAAAAAGGCAGAGATATGATGATTCAAAAATGTATATTCCGAGTATATTTTTTTATAATACATTAATCTTTCGTAGATTTCTCTAGATGTAATCTTCAATTATAAAAAATACATTTCGTTGTCTTTATATATTCGATACTATAGCGTATTCTTTTTAATATTAATTATGGTAATGAACAGAAAAAATAGGATATGTTGGGCTAATTTGATTCAGGGATCAGTAAATGATTAAAATTTAAAAGCTTAAAGGAGTTTTAAAATCTTACATTTAAATCGAGGTGACGTTGACGGGCTTTTAAAATTCAATGACATGACCGCAATTTCATGTCTTATATTAGGATAAATGAGGATGCTGGACTCTAATATTTTACAATATACTCGCAATTTATTACTAGTCCCAGCAAGAATACCAGTATCAGTGGTAAATAGTAGCTTTATGCTGTTTCATATGGTTTAGCGATCCGGAGACGGGTCCCGAGTTATCGGATACCAAGGCATACCATTCTAGTCATCAGGAAGTTTAAGTATTATTCCCACTCATTAAAAGTAAACAGGGTGCTAGTCATTTTTTTACAGTGGTAGAGGTACACCGCAGCTGCAGAATGAATGGGTCAGCTCGATCAAGGTAGGACCACGCTATCACAGAATACGTAGCGTAAAATAGCAGCATATTGCAGCTGTGTTTCGTTTGGTGAGTGCAGGGAATCGGAGACCTTTATTACTGGTGACGAGGCATTTATGATTCCTTGTTAAGGATGTATGTATATGTCATGGGCCGCAGGAATCACTTGCCATCAGGTAAACTGTGTGTTACTCTCAATGTAATAAATAAAAAAAAAACGTAAAAATCAAGTAATACGTATGTAAAGGAAAACAGAATGTAAGTATTCGGTGAGTGCTGCGTAATACCAACGGTGAAAGAAATGCATTAAGCACTTATTTAAAACGTCTACTATAACTTGTAGAGCGCATGCTTTGTTGAGCATGAAGCCATTTTGGGAAAAGTGAAATCAATGTTAATATTGACAAATATTATGTTTGCGGTCCGCCAGTTGTTTGCGGTTTTGAGGTTCGCCTGACGATGAGGATGTAAGTACCTGAAAAAAAAGAAATATAATGTTTTATATCAGCTCGAATGTTTTATATTGTAAAAAGATAAATAACATCTGCTTATATTGACTGATTAGTGTTGCCTTTTTATTGAAATAACTTATTATAATTTTAATCTTTTATAAAATTAAACATTATTATTTCTAATTGCATAATGTAATTTATTACCTTGTTTCTTGTTCATATGTCAAAAATGATAATGAGTGGAATGTGAGAACCGATTTTTATTTTTTATAACATTGAGAGTAACAAACGAGCACACAGTTCACCTGATGGCAATTGACTCCTGCGACCCATGACATCTACATTCATCCTTAGACAAGGAAGCATAATGCAGATGCGTTGTCACCCTTGAGGACTGAGATGGAATGCCTCGTCACTAGTAATAAACTACACTCGCCAGACGAAACACAGCAGCATTATGCTGGTATTTCAACTGGTGTTCTGTGAGGGCGTGTTTCTACCCCGGTCGAGCTGACCGATTCTTTCTGTAGCTAGAAACAAAGTTCAGTGTAGCTCTATCAGTGTTAAATCGATTGTAAATTAATTAATCTTTGTACCTACATTTCTTATTAATAAATAAAATAATAATTATTATTATTATTATCTTGGAAATATATGATGACGTCCTTCCCATCGATAAAACTATTCTATTAATATGTAGCGTTAGTCGATTTATTTATCCATTATTGGTGCAATGGCATACATACAATACAGCAGACGGCGGGCTGTCATTCGTTCATAACCGTCCGCTTCATGTTTGTTATATGTTATAAATATTCGTGGCGATTGAAAAATTAGAAAGTTGCACTTTGTGGTTACGGACAATTGCGTATTGAGTATCGGAGTACATTAAAAGTAACAACGGACGATTGTGACTTTGGTGTTAAAGAAATTAAACGGTGAAAAATTGCATCCAACGCAAATAATTTCTTCAATCCTTACATATGGTAGGAGCACGATACAAGTGTCTCAATTACTGTTTAATATAAAAGTAATGGTGACACAACCATCAACAAATATTAAAAATGGACATGCGTTGTAACCCCTGAAGATTGAGGTGATTCATTAGCAGTAATTGGGTCTCCGTACCCTCACCAAACGAAACAATAATATTACACTGCTGTTTTACGATGATATTCTCTCAGGGCAAAGTCCATCATGAGACGATCCATTCGTTCAGCGACGTGGCTCTCAACTGTTTCTAAGAGAGCGTGGTAATGGAACAAAACAGCAGTGTTATCCTGCGATTACCGAGGGTGTGGTCCAATCATGCTGACCCATTCATATCGCCACTAGAAACTACCTATACTATACCATTGTACAATACATAAGGCAAGTCCATAAAAGCGTCTTATTTAAGCAGATATAAGATGGAGGTTTAAATTGCTAAGTGAACTGATATTCAGCCCTGTCCGGTTCAATTAGAATCGGTTAAGGCAATCCGAAACGGCGGCCACCTGCGCACGCGCAGCGAAAGTCGCGCATTTGTCAACGCTCCGCGCATTCATACATAATAACTGATCATGTAATCTACTTACCACCATAATTGTAACCGGCACGCCCGCGCCGACTAAAATTTAAATTATTTCAATTAACTTTGCATGTGTAATTTTGTTTTCATTAAAACAGCATACGGTGTGGGCGATCGCTCTGTATTTCATAATATCGTATAATGAATGCTTTGCATAAATACTGATTGCTGTCTTTATAACCATACGTAAAATGTTCGATATTATTTCTTATACAAAATTTTAAATTCACTAATTGGATCATCGACGCTTCTCGCTTTAATACCATTTTCTGCTAGTTTTCGATTTCCGGTGCGTCCTCACGTTACGTACGATTACCCAATAGTCATTGATATTGCCTGCGTCATATTTACGCCACCTCGTTGGTTGACGAATAGAAAACACTAATTAGCATTTACCTCTAACCTTAGTTTTCGAAGTCTCACGTTAAATTATTAAATAATAATAATGAAAGATAGCGAAATAAAAGAGATTATGCAACAGTTTAATTGTGTAACAACCTTCCCGAACTAAAGAATAGATCTAATGAGCCCTTTACAAATTAAACGTCAAAAGTAACACCGCGTTATGAACCTGTCAAACTGACGCTTGTCTTCAGCATCTATGCACTTCCGATGAGCATTCGCATTCACTTTCACTTTAGGGTTGCCATCTCAAAAATATTTTTATTTTTTTAACTAGAGATTATTAGGTTCGTCTGTACGTGTTTAAGTATTTTTATGTATTGATGTATGCTGCATCAATGTAAGGGAATCATTCAATTCAATTTACACACATTTCAAGGCGTATTAAAGATCGATAACAAATAATTTTATGAACTTAACTAATTAAATTAATTATTAACTTGATTAGTATTAGGTCTTTACCTATGAAATTGCCGTTCTTCAGTATTGGCCAATTCAAACCAAAAAAAAGTTTTGATTGGCTGTGATTCAAATTAATTTTGTTTTAAAAACACAACATTCTCTTTACAAAGTCAGTCTTTTGTATTGATTAGCTTTGTATTTTCATCACGTTTGAAAAATTTTCGTCAAAATGGATACTTTAAAAATTCGTGTAATTATGGAATATGAGTTCCGCCGTGGCATCAACGTGGCACAAACGGCACGTGACATCAACAACGTTTACGGAGAGAACTTTACAAATGAACGCGCAACCCGTTATTGGATTGCCCGGTTCCGTTCAGGAAATTTTAATTCGAAAATGAAACTCGTGGTCATCCGGTCACTTTGGTCCTATTATATGAAATGAATTAATAGTAGTATGAATGTAATGGAATATTTAAATATAGTTTGAACCAAAATTTGAATATAGTTTTTTTTTAAATTATTTGTTACTAACAAATAATTTAAAAAAACCTATATTCTTTACATTAGATCTCAGTTCCCACGGGTGACAACATTGCGCATCTTGTATTTTTGTTTAGAATGGCTGTCGTCATGGGCCGCAGTCATCACTTACAGTCAGGAGGATTGTGTGCTTTTTTGTCACCCTTAATATTAAAAAAAATAATTTTGACAGGTGGTGAAAGCGATTGGTGTAAGTTCGAACAATGACCGCGGTTGTTGTTACTGCGAACGCCTCGCGCTCAATGAGATGCTGCCGACGGATACAATAAAGCTAAATTACTATAAATAATAACTGAAAAGGCGAAACGTCACATTAGCAACATTTTTGTAAGCTTCAATCGTTCATTGTTTTGATAGTTAAATTATTAGATAGCATCTATTGAAAATTAGAGGGATATATACCTTACCAAAAAATATATAATACCTGAAAAACAAGATTACACTCAAGCTACAAAAGCAATAAATGGTTTTTGTCTGACAGCAGTAAAATTAAAAATTAAAATATTAAAAAAAAAGTTACATAAATATATTCGCAACACAGATTATACAAAGAAACGTCCGTTGCTACCAATCCCAGCAACGTTTGCGATGGGTTAAATAAAAAATAAATAAAACTAATCCGAGTCCACCGTTTGACGGACGTACGTCGGCAGGTCGGGCTGGTGAATATGATGAACGCAATGGCAAGACGGTTGTGTAAGCCGCCTCGAAAGCCGCGGAACAGGTATCCGAACGAGCCATAATATTACTCAAGAGTGAAATTCTGATAGAGATGATTTGTGAAACTAATGCCATGGAACTCTTTGATATTGCTTTCATATATTAATTGGGTAATTAGTGTGAATCTGAATGACTTGCCAAATGTTGCGTTAAATAATGAAGAGTGGTGCATATGCGAAAATAACTTTTTTAATATTCTATTGAGAAAGTTAGGTTAAAGTAGTGTTAGTTTAATGAAGAATATTTCTTCATAAAAGCTATTCTTCATCAATTCGTCTTTAGCTGTACGTAGACCACAATTCCCTAAATTGGTATTACTGATTAGAGATCAGAGATTAACCCAATAGAGGTGCTGCCTATGCTGGTCATGACGATCGGACTAATTTTACTGTTTCGTCATGTATCTGAGACACCTTCTAGGCAAGCGTACCATCTTAGGCCTCATCATCACCTTCCATCAAGCGAGATTGTAGTCAAACGTAAGCCTATTTTATATTAAAAAAAAAAGAGTCCTATTAAATTTGCATTTTCAACGTTATAATCAGAGTTGATTACGAACACAGTGATATCTTATGATATAGTGCCACTGATATAGTGACACTCACTCACTCATCGTCCCCTACCCTATTACGACGTAAATGCACGTGCAATAAGAACGTATGAAGATTTGATGCAGTGACAAGTAAACTTGACCAACGAGCATGCAGCCCCACCTGATGGTAAGTGATCACCGCCGCCCATGAACTTCAGCAACATCAGGGAAGTCGCAAACGCGTTGCCGGCCTTTAAGGAAGGTGTAGGCTCTTTTCTTGAATGTCCCCTAAGTCGTATAGGTTCGGAAACACCGCTGGTGACAGCTGATTCCACATAGTAAGTGAATTCTACAATACAGCAGATAAGTATTCTAATCATTACAACGGGAAGCTGTAATGATAGAATGCTAGTTATGCTATTGTCATTACTAACATTCCAGTTAACCACTCCAAACTTATATTGTTCTAAGACAGTTCACGACAATTGTCTAACGGGGGATAAGATTCTTCGACGTTTAAATTCGCAGAACGTATCCTATAAACCATATAGCTATTGACGTATAAATATCTTAACATAAACTTTTATTACCGGTGACGAGGTCTTCCATCTCAGTCCTCAAGGGTGGCAACGCACCTGCATTATGATTCCTTGTAAAGGATGAATAAAGATGTCATGGGCCGCAGGAATCACATGCCATCAGGTGAACTGTGTGCTCGTTTGTTACTCTCAATGTAATGACAAGAAGAAAAAAATATTTCCATTTATCGTTTACACCTATCTTACCTTATAATTATATAAGGACGTGTGACGTGAAGAAGGTGTAACGAGAAGCTAATGACAATATCAAAACAAGCTGCCTTCCATCATCGTAACACGTAACAATCGACGACAGCTTTTTTCTGTGAAAGTTGACTTGAAGCCTAACATGTCGATGTACACGGCTACGGCCTCGTGTGGACACTTTCACACAGCTCGCCTAAGGTAGGAAGTACCATTGAAAACGGAAAATGCACTAGTGAGTTTTCACGGCAAATCAACCGGTCGCGGTAATTCATTTCACAGGAATTCTACTCTAATCGTTGTCGTCGCATAAGGGACACTTGCTTTCTTTCCTCACTCTCCATAATGCTATCTCTACTGGTTTTCAAGTTATATTTGTTAGTTCTTCTTATAGTATATCATTAGGCGGAGTTTACATCGACTTTCTTACTCTTTTAAGGATTCTGAGCGATCTTACATTACGTTTAAGGCCGGCTTGCGTCTTGTTCGTATTAATTAGAAACTAATTACGTTTCTTCGTTGCGAAGCAGTGTCGACGGCGAAATCTTAGAAAGTAGTATGTTCGTGATTTTTCTAAGTCTTTTAACTAAATAATTTGTGGGAACTCAAAATGCTTGCTTTTAATTTCACGGTACGCGAGCAAACCGCGTTCTAAAGAATTTGTCGGCACCGATGAAATTATTAATAACAGTTGTAAGTGCTGTCCATGTGCTAGGCGGTGAAAGAAAGCATCGCGAGGAAACCCTTCATGTCTAAGATATAAATAAAAAATACTTCTAGACATGTGAAAGTACGCCAATCCGCAGTAGAGTCGCGTAGCGGACTATGACCCAATACCCTATCCAGAGGACACTAAAGCCCGGAAGCGGGATATATAGGTATATTTACATGCTGTTACTTTACTTTCATTTACCCCTTCAAATGTAACGTAACTTAAAAGAAAGGTAAAGTTTAATTGTAAAAAGGCAACATGAATCGATAGTGAGTAACGGCCCTTATAAAAATATGACCTGTTAAATAAAGAAAATATTGACCACCACCAGCAATAACCCAACAACCGTCCGAATTGGAACTGTCAACAGTAAATGCTAACAAGTGGGCGCAATATTTGAGGACCGGGCCTACGGCGTGCGGACCCAATACAGAGGCACGAGGGCACGCTAATTATGTACTAGTTAACACTTCTTTACGCATGGAACAGTTATGTCAAAGTCAAGTATTGAACATCTTTTTAAGGAAAAAGTAAAAAGCTCAGAGTTAAACGCTCGCTTTTTCGATCCCCGGTGCCCGCCAACAATGATACTGTTAATTGAAATTTTAACTGATGATTTAACACGTGCTCCGTGATGAAGGAAAACTGCATGTCTAAGAAATAATAATGTATTTTTGAAGATATGAGAAGTCCACCTAATAAATAAAAATATGGAATATGCTCAAAAAGGGTGTTGGAGCATATCTCTAGGGAGTTGACCTAAACAGTATATTGTATGTAAACATGTCACATGTATAAGAAAAAAAATGGAAAATTCTAAATTGCTTGTCGTAAACGTGCATTAGTCAGAAATAAATTTAATAATTATAATATAAAAGAAGTGATAACGACCCTATCCCCATTTTTAATGACAAAATATCTTACTTTGATCCTTATTTTATTAATTATAAAATACAATCTATAATAATAAAATAAAAAAATAATTTTAAAAAGTATATTAAACTAACAATAAAATCGATTATTTTAAAATAGAAAATTTAATATATTTTATATTGTAATATAATAAATTTTATAGCTATCGTAAATTATAGATGTACTTATATGAACTGAAATTACGATGTAATTGGGTTTACTCGTAATATTTCCAGCTTAAGCTTTGCCTGGCAGCTATTCTGATTAAATTTCCGGAATACCGATGCGAATACTTTTGACGAGTTGCCCGAGAGCACCGCGCAGGAATCACGGCGTAACCACGGGTTTTGTTATGATACCGGTGCAGCGGGAACGCGGAATATAAGTGACTCATTGATCTAAAGGTCCACCAGCATTTTATCAAGCAAATACAAAAGCCTTTACAGTTGCTTGTTAATATATGATTAATATTTTTATAATTAATTATTTTAATATAATTTATAATTAATTATTTTAATATATTTTATAAATGATTATTTTAATATATTTTATAATTAATTATTATAATTATTTGTTATTATTCATAGGAGCAAAAAATACGTTTTTGTTTTTATTTGGAATCTAGATCCATGATCGAAATAACGACTTTTGCTATGCGATGACGAAAAAGCAAAAACAACGTGATAATCACTGTAAGGATCTTTGTACAACAGTGGAATGCTTATAGTCAGTTATCAGCTTTATGTTTCACATTATTTTGAATAGAAAAAGACTTACAAGCGACAATCGACCATAGCGTGATACAAATAAGACCATCATACTTTTTATAGTGATAATTTTTCAAGTACAAGCTTCAGGCAAAAAGAAAACCAAAATTATATGCTAAATCATAATAAGCAAGACTAATAATGGAGTTTGATGTTACTACTAACGACTAATAAATAAATTCAACAATTTTAGCTTTTTGTTGAAATAATTTAACGTATAAAACATATACTTCTATTCGTTACAACATTCCTGGTAAGTAGCCTACTCCATTTGAATTTCTTATGACATCCGAATAAGTCACTGGCAGGATTTATAACTGCAACAAGTTAAAAATAAATAGGTAGTTTCTGTGCAACGTTACAGTTACTTGCCGATTTGGAAGCCCGTGTGTGACGAAATAAGTCTGCATTCCGCTCACCAGACGTGTTCTCGCAGCGTTTGAATCAAGAAGTAAAAATTACAAGCAATTAGAGAGGGCAGCGACCTCTCGTCAGATTTGAGCCCGGTACGTCACTCAAGGAGATGAAAGTCTTTAATATAATCGCTTGTAAATATCCAACGTATATTATTGAAGAGATTTCGAAGATTCATATATAAATGTAAGCTATTTTTTTTTGGGTACGTGTATTGATGTTGGTCCAGACACCTGTAGAGCTTTATCTTATTAGACTCGCGAGCGGGAGGCCCGCTGAGTTGGGTGACAAAAAAATATAATGAAGGATATATGTTTGCTTGTATTTATTCACAGAACTACAGGAGGACTTATGGAAAACCCGGCATTATTAATTGTCAATAGTCATAAAAAGAAATTCTTTCAAGAGCTTCTAAAACTTTAACTATCTCGTATGAAATAAGTAAAACATAACAGTCGACTGTTACAAATATCCATATTATGAACACGTAATAAATATATGTATTACATAAAGAATTATGTAAAGATGTGAGATATTTTTAAAGTATTTTGTATTTTTAAATTTTAGGTATTTTGCATGTAATAAAACAATTCTATAATTTATTATCTTTACTATAAAATTAAACAAATTAAATGCCAAAAGCGTGTTCATGCCGGAACAAGGCGATCCTGTAGGGTCCTAAGTCGACACCAATTAACTGAGGGCGGGTCGCGCGCGCGCTAAATTCCTGCCGATTTAGTGTTATTTGCGCAGACGCAACCGTAGTCACCGTGACACAAGGCCACTTTGTTTTTCAACAATTTTAGGCTGAATCTGCATCACTATTGGATCAAAGACTTTTTAGACCCTTAAATCATTACAGATAGCAAATATGCTTGTTTTAATTTTAAATAATAACAATCATATTATTTTTAAGCAAGTGTTGTCTAAATCAAGTGAATAAAGGTTTTTGGAAATAATTAATACGCTAAAATAAAATGAATGTACACATTTTGCGTCCAAATTTTTTTGAAAGACTAAAACATAACATGTAAATATAAAAAAAATATTGTACTTAAGACTCAAATATTAATTTGTATTTACAAAAATATTTAAAAAAAAATAAATGCAAACTTAGAATAAATTTTTCCCCTTAAAAATTATTCAACAAACTATCTGTACGTATATCACCTTAACTTGCACTACTCCATTTCTTTGTGGTAATTGAGGGTGTACTCAGCACTTCCTACTAGGTTCTATAATAGGACCCGGCGGTCGTAACCAGTCGCGCCAGATTGTTTGCCAGGAAAAAACTTATTAGCTGAGCGTTCGGTCGCGGCGGTGTGTCACAGAACATATTAAAGCGCGATCCTCTATTCATAAGACCATATTATGTTAATAATTGCTAATGACTTTTTGTAATGAGTTTTTCTGTTATTTGTCATGATACTTTAATCGTTTTTTTACAGTCATTACACACTTCATGTCCGGTGTCGTGAGTTACAAGTACTGTAGTTTCATTACAACTTAGAATGCACAATACATACACTTTATTTAAGAAAAAAATTTTTAGAATAGGTCGTCAACTTTATTGTGGTACAATTTGATAAAAAATAAATTAAAATAAATACCATAGTATTATTATTAAAAATATCGATTATCATCACCTCAATACTGCCGCGTAGGTAGGTCGTCAATATAATAGTATGAATATATTTGGTTGCCAACTAAGTTCTTTCCGTTTCTTTTTTAATTTTATATTCCACATGTTATTGAATGTTTTGGCATGATATTTAAGATTGTTTGAGGGAGGTGGTATGTTTTGTTCTACTGGAATCTACGTTTTCTTTTTTTTGAGTACATTTCAATTATCGTTTAATATTGATGCAGTAATGACATCTGGTTGGATCAATTTTTCGAGAGGACCTAGGTAATTTCTACCAACGCGTTATTAAAAATCTTCTAAACGGTGGGAGAAAGTTGTAAACAACAATAGAATGGTGATGGAAAACAATTTTTATTATTCGATTAAAATTTATTTATTATCGATTAAAAAAATATTTTTATTGAAAAATCAACTTTTAAAAAAAAATTAAAAAACGTAAAGAACTTAGTTGCAAACGTAATAATATACGAAAACGAAATTGAAGTGCTGTCATCTTGTATTCGGTATTTCAACTGATCAAGTTAGCGTTATTATTATACTTGCAAATCGTGTTTTATGGAATATCTTATATTGCGGTGTTTAAATTAGCAAATAGCGTTTATTAAATAACGAAATAATCTTAGAGTGAACTAGCGGGTGATTTTTTTAAAATTCAAGGCCGTACATTTCACATCCTAAAACCTTTTTCGTAGTTAAAGTAAAAAGTATAGGCCACTTGTTGGGCATAGGCGTTCTCTCTAGAGGGATCAAAGTCCGTCACGCGACTCTTTATAGATGTCTGCCTTCACCCTGAGCACGAGTTAATAACACGGTGCTTCGTCTGGTGAGTGCAGAGATCCGGAGAAGACCAGTATTACTGGTGATGTGACGAGGAATTTCATCTCAGTCCTTAAGGGTGACAACGCATCTGCATTATGATTCCTTGTCAAGGATGAATGTAGATGTCATGGCCGCAAGAATCACTTACCAACAGGTGAACTGTGTGCTCATTTGTTACTCTCAATGTAATAAAAAAAAAAGTTTGCTCTCGTAACCGTGAAATAATAACCAAGCGGTTAGACACAGAGCTACCACGGCTCGGAATGTCTTTTGTGGAGCGAACTAATTACAGGCTACCCTAATCTACAATATCAACTTTTTTTTCCGGGCTGTTGGCCTCTGTTAGCCCGAAGGCTTTTACAGTTTCACCTGGTTGAGAGGTGACCGAGCACTTATGGCGCTCAGTCGAGACCTCTATTAGTGGCTTCTGAGAGGCTCGACTTGGACCGTTACCCTGTTCCGCGAGAGCGTCTAACTCGAGGGTGCCCGAGAGGGCCGGGTCAGTTGCTTCTGACTAAGGATTATCTAAATTAATATACAATATCAACATTATATAAAATATATAATGAAATAGCGCCCCAGGTAATTCGAGCGAGGTTTTACTACCTATGGTAATAACGTACTCAACTCAAATGATAATATAAAACCAAAGATAGTTTAAGTATTCTTTTTATCTTTATCTGTGCAAAGACATTGATCCTGCATACACTTAAGTTCGTTATTAAGAACTACAAAGTAAACAAAAAATGACGAACTAAAAACGAGATTACGTAGCCGTTTTTAGCACAAAGATATTCCGTAAAAACTCAGTCAGTGTTTAATTTCGTTATAACCGGGCACTAAGTGACAATAAAGGACGAGTTTACGACAGTCACGTTTAAAATAACATAGTTATCAATACAGCGGGCGTGATCGACGCACGTAAAGGTCACCCATCCGGCTGCGAATGTTCAAGTTTCTTTTTTCTTATTTATTTCATTGTACACTGCACATCGTGTAGTGACATTCATGGTCCATAGTGTTTGCAATGGACGATGAGTGTCACTCATATTCTCTCACCAGTTATGAGGGTCTTCGGATATCTGCACTCAGCATATGAAACACAGCAGCATTATACTGCTATTTTAAGCTGGTAATCTAAATATAAAATAATTTACAAATGAGAGCACAATTGACTTAAGCGATTCCTTTGGCCGTGGCATGACGCCCATAATGCGTTGCCACGCCTGAGGACATAACCCTAAACGTAACCCCGTCGGTCAGTAATAAAGACTCCGGATTCTTTCTTTGATGAATTAAGTTAATATATAAACGCAAGGTTATTCAAAAATAATATACCAGTAACTAATTTTATTAAGGCCAATTATAAAACCTGTCAGAAAAGTTAGTGGTTGTGATTTAAGTAAAATATTTATTTTTCACAATATTTAGCTGATTATTAATTAATCAATGTTTATATAAATATATTTTAAGCTATTAATATACTAATATTAAACAAATAGAACTTAAGAATGAGAGGGAAAAGAAGGCAATAGGTTAAAGTCTAATTCAAATGATACATTATTACCTTTAAAACCTACGTTTAAATGATACATTGTTACCATTTAATTTTAACTAACAAAAATTATGTTTCAATAGTAACCAATGATAACCTGCTGGTAGATTTTAAGCACGACGATATCTTCTGGTTAGTAATTGGAATGAGCGGCACATATTATAGTGCCGTAGACTGTGCACAAAGAAATTCACTGGTCATCACCATTCAAAAAGGAAATAGGTTCAAATGCAGTGTCAAGGACACGGGACAAACACAACACCCCGAAATCGAATACCAGACATTTGTGCAATCTACAGGTCTATAATAGATGAATTCTGTCATAAAAACAATTCCTCAGGAAGACAAAGACATCTTGAACCTTTATTTAAGACGAATGTGTTTAGCTTACTCGTTGGTCCCTCATTATATTTAAAATAAAAACATGAAGTCGAAATGCCAAATTACTAACCATATTTTATTATCATAAATCCCTGTCACTCCCATGTGACTGACATTACTTTGACAGAATCCCTTTGAGATAAGCCGTAAACATAGGAAGACGAGGAACATAAAACATGTGAATTTCTTAATAACACACATTACGCAACATGTAAAACTCTGTAACTCATAAAGCCTATATAAACATGCACACGCATATATAAACATACGAGGAAGCGACGCTGTCGGGGTAACTTCAAGTTAGAATGAATGGCGCGTGTGAAACCCATACGCGTACACAAACACATAAATTACAAGACCGCCTGTCTGTCAGTCCGTGGTGAAGCACAGCCGGCTTCCGCATTGCGTGGTCGGTGCTCGGGTGCACGCACAAAAACTAAGATTAGACGAACTACCAGCACATATAAGTAATAATGCTTGCGTGTTTCCCATACGCTTTGTGAAATGTTCAATAGATAATAATGAACAATAATATCAAGATAACAATTCAGCACATAGACCACCATTCATAATAAATATTCAAAATGCGTTGTCACCCCTAAGGACTGAGATACGATTTCTCGTTACCTGTAATTGGGTCTAAGGATACATTTACCACATGAAACACAGAAGCATTATGCCGCCAATTTGGTATTCTATAACGCGAGGTACTTCATCGATCAAGACGACCGAAGAAATAACTGCATTGTGGTTCTGGTAATGTTAAAACATTTTAAAGCATATTAAATATATTGATAACATGTTTTTGATTGCAAAAAATTTTAGCTTTACTAAATTTATCAAGCCGGTTAGTTACGTTTTCAAGTCATCTATTAGTATTGTGACGTGAAATAACTACGATCTATCAGACAGACCCACTGCTATCGGTATCGGTCGCCTGGCGAGGGACTGAGACGGCCGAGAACAAATGTCACTAAAGCGGTCACCCACCTTCAGGTTAACGACGACCGTTGCTTGACTTTAACGAATACTCAAACTTGAGTGCTTTACCAAGCTAGTAGTTTTTTTTCTAAGTTTGCACTGACTTACGACTTATTTATTTTAAAATTTACTTAAAAATTTATTTTGCTAAGCAAATTAGATTTCAAACTTTAAGAATACTTAATTCTTAAAGTTTGAAGACTAATCGAATTCGAGCGTAGGGATAGGGTAGCCATAATCTAGATATTTTCCAGGATACATTTAGGAGTAATGACTGTAAACAGGCGTCAGTTTTGGTAGAAAAGTAACATCAGATAAAATTACTGTTTATTGGTCACACTGGTCATATAAGAAAAAAATCGTATATCGTCGATATAATTGTGCTTGCTGGTAATTTGTGCAAATCTATGTTCAGCAGTGGTGATACTGGACTGGGACGATGATCATGACAAAGAATCATAATAAGCGTCTAACAGCGGTGTATGATGTGAGAGGCCGCGCACCAGGCTGTGAAGTGTTATTAGAGTAGAACGCACTGTGCCCGTTCCTTTCCCGCCTCAATTTCACAGTGTTGCCATGCAAATTAAATGTGCTCCACTTTCTACTAATGTTATGTTTCAATTATGACAGCGCGGCCATTTTAAACTACGAGTGTAATCGGTGAACGTTTCGTTGCGTGCATTGGTACACGACTTGTGTTTTGGTTTATTTTTACTTTGCTACAACTGCAGTGTAGAGTAGTTAGGAAAAGGTTCTCATTGTTAATCAATTTCTTTTTCAAAATGACGATATGACGATATTTTTACTTTCAATGCAGAGTAAATTACGTAAAGAGAAATAGAGTCTTGTTGAAACAATCTGGCTGGAGCATTAATGGGTCGGCTCGGCTGGGGAAGATAACGCCTGATTCGTGTAGGGGTAGGGACCCGGAGACTCTACGTCAGATAACGAGGCATTGCTATTGGTCATGGATTCAATGGGTGACAACGCATGTGCATCTTGAATTTTCGATCGAGATAGATGTAATAGGGCACAGTTATCATTTAGCATCTAGAGAACTTCGTCACCACTTATATAAAAAAATAATATATAAAAAGAATCCCATGATAGTAGCATATAAGGCAATCTAAGATAATGCATTGCAAAGGAATTAAATTATTCTGTAATTATTGTTTGGAAGGTTTATGGGTTTTTTTTAACAAGATATAATATAGGGCGACTCTATGATAGAAAGAGAGATTAGAATTAGAATAACTAACTATATTTTTTAAAGCGATAATTGAACTTTAATTGTTGGAAAAAATATATATAAACAAATACTAGCACGTAGTTATATGTGTTGGTTCCGTGTAAAGAACGGAACATCGGGCTGGTCGCAGCGCATCTCCATACGTGCGTTCGTCGGACACCGCGGGTCGACGGCAAGCCTAATGACGTTTTAATGATGTCCTTTAATGTATAAATAATGCCTGCATTAGGCGGAGGGGTGCTTGCTCGCGGCTTGCGTGATCCCGATATAATGGTGTCCGGGACAAAAATATTATCTAACAATGTATGTTTGATAGAAGGCATTTTATTGGTATATAATGGTAAGAAGTAGTCAGCGTAAGTTAATTACCTAGCGGCCTAAAACAGGCTGCTAACACCGATCAAACCCCCATTCCGAAAATGATCCGAGCCGAGGTCTCACACCTCCTTAAGAGGGGCCCTCGGATCATAACAGCCCCCCCCTGTCGGCGTTGACGTTCCTCGTCCTCAGGGGTAAAAGTGTAGCGGAGTGCAGCCGGCAGATATTGTGCTAGCAGCACCACTACACTCCTACTCGCGGGCCCTCTGCTCGCGAGTCTAAACCGGCGAAGCTGTAGAGGCCGCAAGGCCAACAGCATTACTCAAAATCCGAAACTGAAAAAGCGTAAGTTAATAAATGATAATTACGTAAAAAAAATTGAGGCTTTGATAAGGTTTTGATTACTGTACGATGACAACGACACAGCGGTATCTCAAAGGCTGGCAGCGTAACTGCGAATCCTTTGGTGTTGCGGATATCCACGGGCGGCGGTAATCACTTGCCATCAGATGAGCTGCTTGCTCGTTTGCCACCTATTCTATAAAAATGTGGTTGATCCCTGTTGAAGCTAGTTTTTAGCCGCAACACGAACGGATCGGAACAGGGGAAGGAGCACGCCTTCACAGAATACCAATGTTCAATGACAACTGTGTTATAATTAATTGTATTTAAAACAACAATTGCTTGTCTGGTTGTTAGTACAATGTTACTTATTGTATGTTAGTATTTATTCCCTCATGTTGGTAAAATACAATAAATAAATAAAATGACAGTGACTTGGTCCGTTTGTGTAGTGCCCACGCTAACCAGCAGTCGGACTGTACGGCTACCATGCTCAAGAAGGTGTCGGAGAGACCACGAAGCCTGTCTAACAATGAGTCTCATTTCCTTCTCGTTACGACCCAGATGCGTCGGTGTGTACTTTCGTGTACATCGTTGACGCTCCAGAAACGTGACAGTCGCAATAGTGGGTAACCAGCACAAGGGCTCCCAAGAGGGAGCCTCGGCTTGGACCATTACCCTGATCCGCGAAGGGGTCTGACTGACCCCGTCAGTTGCTTCTTCTAAGAATTATCTACATACGTAGATCGTTGCAAGACCATTTCACAAGTTTGTTATTTAACTTACCCCTGTAAGACATGACCGTACTAATTAGCGTTATAATTACAAATGGGAAAGTTTAACGATTCCACAAGATTATGATCCGTGACCTGCGCTATGTATAATCCACAATATGCTAGAAATGGAAAGCATTGAAACCATTCGCACTGGACTGTGTTCGCTAGCTGTCCGACCAAAATTAAATTACCACTTGTCTTATAATTGTTTCTTCAGGCGGAATTAGTATTTATGACTATTGCGATGTGCGTTAAGATTTTTGATATTAACAAAAATTTTACAACTAAATAGCAGAATGATTTTGGGCCAAAAAAAAAAGTACAAACTTTTATTAGCTTACTTTCATAGAGTTCAAGATATAAATATGTATCCTCAGCAACGGTTTTAGATGCAAATGCATTGTCAACCCTGAATACTGAGATCACAAAAAACTCAGGTGCCCAGAACTGAGGCGTATTATATATTGGAAAATATCAGACTCCATAAGTACAGTCGTGCGCTAAAACAAATAATGAAATCTAATAGCAACTGCGAAATTTTAAATTCATTTGAAATTTTTCTCAATAGTTTTTCGTTATTAAGTTCGCTAAGGATTAAGGATAAGCTGAAAGTTATTTGGAGAGCAGAGCCTACCTTATCTTTTTGAAGTGAGATAAAAGACATGACCTTGTTTTCCCCACTCAAATATAATACTTTGCGCAATATAATGCTTTTGTGATGTTTGAATGAAGGTTAACTAACTGGGCGACCTATTAACGTACGTGACTGTACAATCGATTACAATAAACACAACTCGCATTTATCTATAACAACATCCTCGACCACATTAGATATTAAATTGCCAAGACGTAGTAGGGAAAGCTAGATCTATCGCGGGCAATCATAGTAATTTAGGCCTCAAAGGCAAGACCTAGACCGCAATCCCTAGATATTGTATCGGTTATCGATTACCAAGTTAATGGTTTCGTTTGCAATGCTGTTTAATTTATAACTTGTGGAAAGAAAAATTATTTCTGTATACGATAAAAAGATTTTTTATTACTTGATCCCGTCGATAAGTCTACATCGGATGATAAGTATACTTCGCCCCGTGAGGAAAACAGATCTTCAATATGGAATCAATAACCTTTTTCATTCATTTTCAAACAAAGAAGTGGTAAGGTAAAGTTGTATGCAGGACAAAAAAAAATTACGGATAAAAGCGTCATCCAACAACCCATCATAGTACTGTTACCATTTAGTTTTCAACTTATCATAGAATCTAATATTATTGTAAAGATAATTTAGAAATAAATTACTATAATAAGACATAGCCTATTAGCTTACTTGGTGTAGACTCCGCAAGATTGAGTGAAGATTTTTTAAGTCTACGGAAAGTTGATCAGAATCGTGCTTCTTAGCACTCAGGGAGAGAACTGTTTTTGTTTTATGTCTTTTGAAGGTATCGAGGGATAATTTTCAAAAGATGCTACGGCATACATCTTGATCCTAATGGGTAACAATGCATTTTCATTATAATTCGTAATCATGATGATTCCTCATAAGAAACACACCCACAAAAAAATGAAATATGAAATAAAATTCCGTATTAAATATGAACTTTAAACCAAAGTTCAAATATAATAAGAATTAAAGCGTAACAGTATTGAGTGTAAAATTACAAATTCATGGCTACCATGAGATCAACGATTCCAAACAGTCGCTCATAAATAAATATTAAAGGCGTAAAACTTGCACTGGAGTTGCTTCACAACGCCCCACTAGACAACCTATAAATATAACTCTATAATACACTGAAAGCGAAACTATAAAATAAAAAAATAATAGCGTTGACTAGTGGAAACTATTACGTAGGTATGCACTCCGAGTAATTTGAAAATAATCTATCAAACTGATTTACAACTTAATTCGGTTATCATCAACTTAATGAATTATCAAAATTAGTAAAGTATAAGCCTATATATATAAAACCTATTGCTGGTCATAGTCCTCCCTCCAGATAGGGAGTTAGAACATAGTCCGCCAGGCGACTCCACTATGGATTGGCGGATGTCAAATGTCCTTATAATATTTTTTTTCTTTATTTATTTGTTAGATATTATGTTTTCCGTCGCCGCACGTGGAAAATCAGCACGTGAAATATTAATTTACAATTTTATTTATAATGGCGCTTGAACTTAATCTATCTAATTTTAATATGTAAACAATTTTTATTTGTGATGCATCCAAAAAAAATTTTTTTTATCCATCGTCATAGTTTTTTGTTTTCCTTTATGAATTAAACATATACAGAAAAGGGGTGAGTTAACTCTTATACTGTATCCTCTTTTAAGATCTAGCTATAAAATATATTTAGTATATATAAATTGTCTTAAATTACTTTCAGCTTAAGGACACACTCTTGTATAAGCTAGAAATTAACCATCCGTAAAGCTAGCCGTGGTTAAAGGTTTAGGCAGAGTTCCAACAAAAAACTCTCCTGACGCCCATCTATATTTAATTATAGGTAGGTGAAGGAGAAGCTTTAGTTTATTTATACAGTAAATGAATTTGTACATGTATAAATTTAGCTTATTACATAATAAGGATTTATTGAAGACATAGAACCCGTAACAAACTTGCTAGGAGGAGAAAATATGAATTAGTCAAAAAAAAATATATAAGATATATGAAAGAAGCATTGTCGTCGCTTCGCTGGGCATGCTGTAAAACAGGCCTCCGTGGACTTGTACGGAGCGCACCACTCCCTGAGTTGCTCAATGCGCAGGGTTGGAAAATAAGCAAATTTTAATATCATAACCCCACTCGTGACTCTGTGCTGTCGGCGGCGAGGCCGGCGCATGCACCATGGGAACTCAGATCCTATCGACAATTACATTGATCTTATTGAATGTTAGAAGATTGTAGGCGCATTGTTTATATTCAAATACAACTAGACGGACGTCACAATTTTTTTTTTAAAAAAATTACCTATAGCAATCCCACACATATCGTAGTGAGAGGAAATCATGATTCATCTAATTTGGGCGTAAAGACACTGGTTATTATTTTCTGAGATCTAATCTGTACTTGTTTAACTGATTACCTATTTTAGTATTATTCTGGCTGAATATACATCTATATATTAAAATGACAAAAGTATATATATATATATATATATATATATATATTCTCCAGGCCTATCTAAACCAAGTTGCTACTTATCGACTGCCAGTGGTAGAGCTACACTGCAGTTTGTTTCTAACTGCAGAATGAATGGGTCAGCGCGACCGGGGTAGGACCCCAGAATACCGGCGTGAAATAGCAGCATAATGCTGCTGTGTTTCGCCTGGTGAGTGAAGCAATCCGGAGACCTTTATTACTGATGGACGAGGCATTCCATCTCAATCCAGAGTCAAGGGTGAAAACGCATCTGCATTATGATTCCTTGTCAAGGATTGAATGTAGATGTCATGGGCCGCAGGAATCACTTACTATCGTTACTTGCTCATTTGTGACCCTAAATATAAAAATAAATTCGAGAAGCAATCCTAACTCCGCCTAAGACAACCGTTAAACACGGCGTTTATGTAAAACCGACAATTCGGTATCGGTACAAAATTTTCGTAACAAACAAAAAACATAACAATAAATGTTGAACGTAAGCGGAACTGTGCTGCAGTGTGATTGAGTAACGCCTTCGACGTGGGACAAAGTTGCCGACTCGCGAAATGGACCAAACGAACCGTGACACACGATTTTTTACTGCTAACGTATTATTAATTTCATGTTATAAGGCAGTGGGGCTTAGTAGTTGGAGTACCTAGCTGCTATCTCTCTCTCTCTCTTTCTCTCTCTGTTATAGTAAAATATATATGAATAACGAAATGTTTTTATTATTCTTGTCATCTGAACCTTACTCCGATCTTTTTTTATGCATAACATCGAACGATATACTATGTATACGAGTACAGCGCAATCGATATCACCTTGTGTTAACCAGAATATATCGCCGTGGTCGCAGTCGATCAAGTAGTTCATCATTCATTTCATGAAATGATCGAGTGTTAAGCGGCCAAACCCTTGCATTGAGCCGGGGGTTTTGATTCAGAGAGTGAAAAAGAGAGCTAGTTTTTAGTCACTGAGCAAGTTAGAAGATATGTTCGGTTCTTCTCCGCGTAATCCATAACAAAGGCATACATGAAAGAAGAGAATGCGCGCATATATTTTGCTTCCTTCTTAATATTGAATGTAGATGATTATGGGCTGCAGATATTGCTAATATCAGGTTAATTTGTGCTCTCGTCACCTTTAGTTTCATAAAAAAATAGATAACTCGGAATCAGACTTCGTGGGAGTCAACGCGAGAGCCTTATGTCCAGCATCGAATCAATAATGATCATTATGATAATTGTAATTATTATAAAATTGTAATTTCACGTTGCTTATCAAGTTCGAAATCATTCAAGTTCATTAACCACATGTTGGATGAAACATGCGTGCACATCCATTTTATATTTGTAGGGGTAACTAAGATTACGATGTCGGTCAGAGCGACCGCCATAGCCACTTGCATTTACAAAAACCAGATTAAAAACAAGATTACAATTTTTATATTGAACACAGTTTTTAATAAGAAATAAAGTAAATAGTCACTTGTTACTGATCCTACCAGCATCCAGCATATGCAGATAAAAACACCTTTCATCACCACAGATATTAAATGCGTAAAAGAAACTTTTTTTTTAATTAAAATGTCCTCCTCTTATCGCAGTTAAATACGTTAAGATCGTTTTGTTATCTGACGAAGCAACAAGGATTTCACCTCAGGATATGACATTTTAATTAAGCTCCCGCGTCAAAAGAAAATGTCTAATTCACTTTTTACCTTCCAGATGACTTATCAATTGAACCTTTTATCATTAAAAAACAAATAAAGCAAAAATTAAAAAAAAAACAAAGCTCGCCTATATCGAAAAGCAAATAAATGTCTTTAGATTATTCGCATTTAACATAGTTAATAATGGCTTAATAAACTTTTATGTTGCATTGAGGCGGCTTAAAGCTATTTTTAGCCAAAAAAAAGTGTACTTTTGCACCAATATCGAGATGTGAGAAGTGCCCGTTACAGTTCTTTTGCATTAATAGTACTTGGAATCATTTCCGTTCATGCCATTTCCATCAACTCGTGCGTTTCTTGTCTAACAAAGTTTTTGCTTTGAAAACAATAAGATAAGGTTGCAAAATACATATGTTAAAACAGTGTTTGTGTTTAAAAGTGGCGGCGGTTTTTTTTCTTTATTTAATGCCTTAATCACCGCTGTGGTCATAGTGTTGCGTAGAAAAAAAATTGTAAGTTATATTCTTACTGTCTGGATTTACTACTATATACAATACAATGTTTCAGATTCGATTGGCAAGGGACTACTTAAAATTATATTAGAACCGTTCAGCTTGGCTGGAAATTTTTAATATATCTGCTATACTGTTTACGAGCACTTTCGTTGATGCTTTACGCATTAGATATCCAAATTTATTAGGTTGAATGTATTCAGAACGCAGTCTCATCAACGGTAATATAATGTCAACAAAGACCCTTATTGGCCTGGCTCTGGTTGGCATTTCATCTTAGTCCTCATAGATGAAAACGCATCTTATGTTACCTTGCCGCGGATGATATTTATGAGTGTGGGTATGAAGGGTCGCAGGAATCACTCAGGTCAAGCAAGATGCTGTGTGCTCATTTGTCACCAATGCAATAAAAAAAATAAACAAGAAGACAGTTGTCTATCCGCGAATAATTTTGAAGGGTTCAGCGGCATCATCGTATACTATATTCCTTTTTTCTATCACAATACACATCCTCGACCAGTATTGACGTAGGCGTATAAAATATTCGTGATAAAAAACTACATACACGTAATAACGAAATGGCACACTAAATTTATATGAGCAATATGGGGGTTCTTACATTGAATTTACACATTTATATAATGTAAAAGATCGTAAGCAATGTATTTCTGAACTACAGACTACCTAATAACCGTTTTTCCAAATACCTCGTCAATATAAAATAAATGAGTGTATATATGTCCCTTAAAAACATTTAACACGTTAAATAGAATTAAATGCGATTATTATGACACTTTGTATGTGAGTTCTTCTCAATTAAAACACAGAAGCAGTAAATTACAGCAAAAAAAACCTCAATATAGCGTAATATAGGAAGGAGTGTGCTAAAAAAATTCACAGACAACATACGCGATGTTCAGTGTAGCTAATTTGGTAGTATATAATAAAAAATTAAGTGGAAATTAAAGGTCAATGAAATAATTTGTTTATCAAGTTATTACGCGGCGTTTAACGATGCATTGTTTCGGAATATCATGTGTGGGCATCATTAGCTCTAAGAGATAACTTTCAATTTTATCTGCATTAGACAGTAGAGAACCGAGCTCTAGTTTAAGTCTGAGTTGGGTACTGGCCACATTGGAACTGTTTATTGCGTTGAATTTAAAATGATTACACCGCGGTGGCCATCTATAGTCGGACAAAAAAGTACAATTTATTGAAATTTAGTCATCTTATTCATAACAATGTTACTTCTTCGTAGACTCGAAGCCACCACTCGACTATGCTGCAGCAGTTAGCAGTTAGCTGAAGTGGTTAATGAGAATGTTTGTAAGTGCTACAGTTTTTTTTTAAATCACTACTAGCTTTACTATCATCAAGAGGAAATTGTATTTAACAATTCTGATATAGTTATTTTCGATTATAGTTATTATATAAAGTCATTTTGTTTAAAAGCCAATTATATTTTTTTGGTCTGTATGCTGGAATGTGTGTCGAAAGACTCAATAAATAGAGAAGCTATTTATTGTTATTACTACGATGAGAGGTTAGTACAATAGAACCTAATCATTACTGTAACTATTGTTAATTTTTATAATTAATGAAAAGAGTGACCATTGTAACACACATCAGTGTTATTTTTATATCAAAATTTTTTATTAAATTTTTTATTTTATATTTGAATAATTAATTATTTTTTGTGACTACGTGATTTGGATTTTCAAAAGGATTTTCGAAAGGATTTGGATTTTCTTTTATATAAATTGTCAAACAAACAATTCCTATAATGGCAATCCCTGCGACTCGGTTTCAATGCCTCGTCATCAGTGATAAGGTCTTCGGGTTCTATCACTCACCAATCGAAAAAGCAGCACTAAATTTCTATTTTACTTTGGCATTCTATGAAAGTCGAGCTATTCGTTCTATAGCTGACTTGGGTTTTAGTTGGGGCCTACCACGTAAAAATATTGCGTATAAATCAGCAGTTTGTAAATATGCTGATTTACAATATTAGGTTTAGTATATCTATATAATGTCATGGAAATATAAGAATAATATTTCAGAGACTTGAAAGTCCGCCCAAGAGTTCATTCTAGAATATTGTAACTTACTTGGTAAACCGACTATCTACTATACGACTAACAATTTAATGCGTGCTAATAGATATATGTATATAATATATAATAAAGAATCATGTACCTTGTATATGTGACATTTAAACCCTTTATGTAAGTGAAGTGTGATGAAACCTACGAATTGCTGTAAATGTGTTAAAAATAGAAACCTCCCAGCGAGCAGTCGTGCGTGCACCACGCACTACTTGGTATCGAAGTTGCGGTGAAGACGACGGTGGCCGTGGAAGGTCGGTGGAAGTCAGGAAATGTTTTTTTATATATATTAGGAGTGACAAACAAACACACATTTCTCCTGATGGTAAATGATTTTGCTGAGGTCCATGGATAAACTAAAATTTAAGAGGCAGATGCGTTTACAGACCTAGGAACTGAGGGTAAGGGCTCGGACCTACCCCAGTCCAGTAATATATATGTAATACATAATAATTATTCAATATAATATTCCCCATTCATGTTGTAAATTAAAGAAGGAACCTCTACTTTAATGAACGAATAACTTCGACAAAATGGGAAAGCTCTTGTGCTCTGTCGTAGTCTTTCCAGCGCCTCTGGGTAATACTCAAATAAAACAGCCAAATGTAGTCTAAATCCAATTTATTTTATTTGACAATCTGTACAGCGTACGTTTTGGCCGACACCTGAGAAAAGGGCGTTTATTAATCAAGTTTTTAATCTTTCTTACAATGTTCAATACTCATAAAATTACACAGGTTAGTTTCGGTTGCTGCCATAATGAAAAAAAAACATAACGAAAATAAATAATTGAACAACAATAAGCACTTTATTCGATACGCAAAAATGAAACAAATCGTCGGACCTTCCCGGATTCCTGACAAGTGAATTGATAAGGACAAAATCTGATTTGTGTACATGATTAATTATACCCGGCATGTTGTAATCGCGCCTTGGGTCCCGATCGCGAAGTTTTTTGACACTTTTTGGCGCCCCCCGTCGGTTATCGTGATCTCAGATTTATCCCCGATTCCTACCTCTTTCGGTCCTTTGAAAAATTAAAATTGAAAAATATATGTTTTATCTTTTCGTTAAAGACGTTCTGATTAAAGTAGGGACGGATTGAGCATGCTGTAATAAATTGTTGGGTGGTAATGGGATTTTTACACAGCCATTACAACCCATTTATACACAGCCTCCGACAAGGTGATCTTCTTGCTGAGTGGAACGGCCATATGTTTAATTAGCAACGAACGTTTTTTTTAAATTATTATAGCGATTAGGGCGACAAACTAGCACACAATTCACCTGAAGGTAAATTATTCCTATCGGTCGAAATCACAATGTGTTGTCACCCTTCAGGTCTAAGATGGAATGTTCACATGTAATAAGGGTCTCCAGATCGCTGCACTATTGCTATTATTATTTAATACTGCTATTATGTACGGGCGTGGTCCTTCTCCGGTCGAATCGTCGAACTAGCTGCAGCGTGGCCCTGTATGATAATGGCCGTTTCTACTGTTAACTACTGTTGACAGAGTTACTGTGTATAGTAAAACTATTATGTATAGGAGCCCGGGGACCGATTTACAGGTCAACTATGTAAATATAAATGCTGTTCTTTGGTAAGCGCAGCTCGTGATAACGTCTGGACAGAGTCGGTTTTTTTAATGTTCATAATAGTAGTTCAAATTAAGTATTTATAGAAAGAAAAATTGTAATTTTCTAACTTGTCTAATTGTCAAAACTTGAAAATTGTCTGATTCGGGAAATACTGAATGTTCTTTTTTATGTGATTTTTGTATAAACTTAAGACCATAAGTCACAATTCAACCGAAAGATCTTCTTAGTCGTAAACTCCTCGCGGCTACAGTGGTCATGGACCGTCTGAATGGATGCAACTTTTGCAAGAGTTCTCCATTTTCTCTCTATTCATATCACTGCGTGTACATTCAGTAAGGGAACTCTTCGTAGACGATTTAATAAGGTCTGTCCATCTTGTGGGTGATCGGCCGTAGAACGTTGACCTTCCGAAAGATAATTTTCAAAAATTTACAGAACGTTCAACCAATATATTTAACGTAATTTGAACAAGATAAGGGTCAGCTAGCTTTTTTATAAAACTCAATATTATAGTCGTTTTCTAAATGACGAGGGACTATATTAAAATATTATTTTAAACCTATGTTTTCTTATATATAATATTTAACTAAGAGACGAAACGAAAACAACATTTTATCAGTGTATATCTTTTAAAGTGACGCCTTATAGTTAATAACTATAGAAAGCTGTATTCGAAATCGGTCAGGAGGACTCAAGAGAGATCAAATCAAGCAGTTAACTGAAAAGGTATACACGGAGTTAACGGTGATTCGTTAACAAATTATACATTAGCACTTGCCACGTCTTAACCTCAAATCGAGATGACAGTTTAATCTAATTACTCATTTCTGTTATTATTCATTGCGCCCGACACTTCTGTTGATTAAAATTAATCATTCCCTTCTGTCTGGATTGGATTTTATTTTTAGATATCCTTCAATTTGAACCTTGCGCGGTTGTGATAACGGTGCTTGCTGGCTTCAAGGGCCCCTTGAACTCGCCATCAAGGTAAGAGCAATAAATTACCAAAGTGTAATTGATTGCCCGGAATATCCCCCTACGCAGCAATTGATTTATAGAAGTTACTTTCAAGTAATCAAATTAAGCTTATCTTGTAAACTATACGTTATCGTAATTACTTTGTGAGATAAAGTATAAATATTAATAATTAATTAATATAATTTTCGACATAAATAATTTTACGTGTTTCTTTTTTATATAAGGTCTCTTTATAGAATTTGAACAGGGGCACAGCCACAAGCTAAGTACTAGCTGTATCATGCATGGATCGGCTCGGCCGAGGAAGACCAGGTCTTCAAAGTATATCAGAGTCAAATTGTAGCATAATGCTTCTATGTTTCGTATGGTGAGTGTACAATGTTCATCATTAGGTTTGTTGATAAATAAAATAAAAAGGAAACCAATATAATAAAAAAACTAAATTCTACCTATTCTATCTTACTTAAGGTCTAAGGCTTAGGTACGCATTAAACCTATTCGCAAGACATACAAACAGCGATTTTAAGTTTAGTTCGAATACGAATTTCCGCCTGCTTCCTTTCTGATCAATTTTGATTGTTTCTTTGAAATAGGTTTCTAGTTATTATACATTGTTGGAGAGCTAAGAAAACGGTTATGTCTTTAAAATAATCTGCAAGCCAAGTTTCATAACGATTTTCTTTATTTTTAGAGCATTTTAGTGGAAAAAATATTGAAAAAAGAACGTTTTTCGTCGCGCATTTTTAAATTTGGACCGATAATTGTTGTTTTAATATTGATAAATAACCAGTGTTTAATCGTTTTTATAAATCAGGAGAAAACAATTGATTTAAATTGATACTTTTTTTAATAAATTTTTGATATAGCATTTTTGTCTTATTTGAAAGCTACAAAAAATTATAACTCATAAATGTTTCACTTTTGTAGAATGCATATGGGGGTTAAAATTATCGCAAGTAGTCACCCCTAGCACCCCCTAACGGGAATACGTCGAATTACCAATAACCCTGCATATGATGTATGTATATAAATTAAATAATAAAACATTCTATCCTTTTTTGTTCAAGTTTTTTTCTAAAATAGTCTATACTGTTCATTTCATATTAAATAATTTCTACGTTCCATCACACCCACATTCGTCCTCGATAAGGAATCATAAAGCAAACACTTTATCATCCGTTGTAACTAAGATGAAGTGCCTCATCACACATACCACATGAAACACAGTACCGTTAATCTACTATTCTACGCTGTTATTCATTAAGAGCACCTGCTCCGATCTGTGTGTGGTAGAACTAATTTATTACTGCATTGTAGCACTACCACATGTAAATCAAAGCGATGTCTTGCTCTTTGCATTCACAGCACCTACTATATATTACGTTATAACGGCTTTTCAACATTTTTTTTTTCACGAACTTGTACGCAATAAACTTTTATTCGATGTTTCTAACCGTCCACGAAAACATTTAACAAATCAATTTAATTGAAACAGCCTCAAAATCTAAATAATTAATCTAAACAAAATAGCCCATCGTAAATATTTACAACGCGTGTGTAGAGTGTAGAGGTAATGAGCATAAATCGTCAGGAAGCCTCTATAGCCTAAAGGTTTAGGATACGGTTTGCTAAACGTAAGATTCGATATTGTCGTGAACTAAGCAACTATCTAACGTCGTTAATCTACGAGTTTCATCTAAATGAGTTACACCAGTAAGTGTGATACAGCTACTTTTAAGCTACGTCGAGGTTTTGTCAAATATAATTAATTTTGAAAGACCGTTGATAAAGACTGCTGTCTTAAAATTATCCGCTAAAATAACCGGACAATATATATTTTATAAATAAACATTACTATCAGAAAGATCGCTGTCTGCCTGTCACTCTTTACGTTTTATTACATCGCTAAAATTTCACAGTCCCTAATCTGATAAACAAAAATCAAATACAGTGAACGTTTGTTAAAAAAAATCGTTAAACAATGCTCTTAGCATAACGATGATAATAAATATAAGTCTTCCACGAAACACATTTGAAGGGTCTAACATATTTAAGACTTAAAAAAAGGATTGATTTTGCCTCATTGTAACCTCGTGGAACACGATTGGGGTATTGCACAAAATAAAACTATTATTGGAGTTTGTACACTCGCGTGCAACGAGTGAATTTTATAAAACTTTTGAGTTTGATGATTTATTTATAGAATTACGAACAAAGTGCCATCTTTTGGTGGTTACAAGAAGCGGTGAATAGGATATAATAATACGCAGCATTGGATCATAAGGTGCTATATAACGTTATTATTAGCTTACTGCTTAAGATAATGGTAAAGAATATTATTACAAGACTATAAAGTTTAGTTTTCTAAAATGTATTATCGCAATGTACGCGACTGTATGCTACCCATAAACCGTTTTATTCCATTTTGCTACTACGTTATTAAATATATTTTATAATCAATAAAACAGTTTATGTTACTTGTCCTACGGTATGTGAAATAATTTGAAATTATTTGAAACATAGAATTCCATTCTCGAAGAAGTTATAAATACATATTTATTTTCTAAAACTTAAGACATCGATAATTTTTGTTTTTATCGATTTGTTTGTGCCGTGTTTTATTTGACCTTAACTGTTACATCAATTTACATTAATGTGTACAGTATAAAAATTATATAAGTAATATAATCAGATCAGATAAATATGAAATAAAAATTAAAATAATTGAAAGATCAGCGCTCTAGCAGATTCGTAGCAATGGGACGAACATTCTTATAACATGTCAATTGCACAGCAATTATTATTTTATCTGTTGTGTTGAGAATGACACAAGCACAAAGTTCACCTTACAGTGTCGCATAACACCCATATTCTTCCTCGATAAGGAATTATAATGCAAATGCGACGTCATCGCCGAGGACAGGAAAGGTGGAGTGGCAATCTCGAACTAGGAGTCGCAGTGTAGGTGAGGCTTGACCTCCCCTCGGATGTGCTCCGGGCACCGTGCGGCGGGGCACCGGTGCGTTCCGTTAGAGATTTCAGATCCCCTCCCAATGCACTGAGGAAGACCAACGGGGTTAGAGGTTAGAAATACCACATAACCCTCTCTCCCCCAGGAGGCAGGGTATCTTTCGAAAATTGCGCCCTCGATAACAAACAAAAAGGAGTCGTAGTATAGGAAGACCTAGGGTAAGTTTGTGAAAAGTCGATGGATCGATGGTCGATGGCTCAGGGTCGTGCTTTGTGTCAATCTTGTGTGAGAGGCCGTGATGATGATGACGATGTTAGTTATAGGACCTATAAAGAAAAAACCTGCTAAGTTCCTCCAGCTCAGAGTGCTCCATTCTAAATCCAAAGAAGCGACTACATAGAAGGAAATAAAGTGTTTTTTTACCTTTGTTCTGTAGAGCGGATTGGAGAAGTCCCAGCCCGGCGCCACGAACAGATATCCGCATTTCGATATCTTTCGGCTGGCCTGCAAACAAAAAAATGTATTAGCACAGATTAAAACTCGAACATTTACATAAATCAGTTTATCTAAAGGAATAAATAACATCGAAAAAATCCTTTTCGCTTGATAAAACGCAAAAAATCAAAATGTTTTAGAATCAAATTACATTACAAAATAACAAGTAAGATTTGAATTGTGAAAACAAATACACATTTTTCTCCCAGCTACAAGATATGCTTTGGTTCTTTTTTTACAACCTTGTACCTCGTGTAAGAAAAAAAACCATATGTCGTCCTCTTGTCGAGGTCAGGTGGTATCGCATGTTACCTAAATAAAACTATACATCTCACACTAGCTAGTATTATACATATGAAAACAAAATAACACAATAAAAGCGTCTTTCATTGTATTTTTTTAATGTTTTATGTTGATCGATATTAGACAATTTACAGTTTCAAACAAAACATTCTTTAAAATAGATTAAAACATTAAACGACGAAACTAGTTCATGCTGTACTAGTTTTATAATTTAAAAACAATAACAAAATAAACATTTAAAAATAAAACATCGTCGGTTTCTCTTATTTTGTAAATGAGTAAGAAAGCGTGAAAGAATCGCGAACGTTCTTTTTATAATTGGTCAAACAATAAAATTATTATAGTAAAATATAATGTTTAAGCAAGAAGGAGGTACAGAGATTTTGATTAGATTCAAGAGATCATAGTGACAGCAGAAGATCGCAAAGAATAGAAGGAGAATAGAGAGGATTTTGGGCACTTATGAAATTGTTAATTGCAATTTTAAGTGCTATTTCACCAAGTGAAGAAAAACCACGTGAGGAAACATGGCTTTAAGAAATAAAAAAAAAATCAAAGACGTAAAGACCGCCCAATCCGCAGAGAAGGCGCTATATTCCAATGTTTATGTACGTTGTTACTTTACTTATATTTATATACTTTAAAAAGAAGTTCTCATTTCTCAACCCAAAGATATGATGGTAGGAGAATGAAATTAGTTTAGGTTATTTAAGAAAACTTTAACAGAATTCTCTAAAAACAACACTTATAAAGATAGAAGTATAAAACGTAAAATATATTGCGAACACATTTCTCCTCGATCACAATAAGTAAATGCACATTTAGCGCGATAAAATATTCATCGCGATTATGAAAGTATTGTATAACGAAAATAATAAAGTATTTCCGAGTAACAGTTGTATTGATGTGTCACCGACGGCCGTCGACCCTGTACATTACGTCACAAGTACAAAAGCACAGACAAGTTTCGCGGTGCCGATCTCGATTCGCGAACACGCCAACGTCTAAACTTTACTGGTGGACTGGAAAACTTATTCGCTTTGGACTGGATTGTAGATACATGAAAGTGTCGATTCAATGCGAGACGCAGTGATTCAAGAAATGTAGTTTAACGAAGAAAAAAAAACACGTTCATATGACAGCTTATGATGTAAGAGTTACTTGCTATAAAACTCATATAAAAGTAGTAGAACCACGTCGAAGCTTAATTCTAGCAACATGAATGGGTCGATCGGGGAGGAACCACAACCCACATAATAATAGAGCGAAGTGCCATCAGAACGCTGCTGTTTCGTATGGTGAGAATCCCATGAAAGTTGCCAATGGAAGGCGTCTATCTCAGTTCTTAGAGGTCAAAATGTGTATTCTGATTTTTTGCTGTAAATGGATCGTTTGCCACCCCTAAATTTAACAAAAATATTATGGTACGAATACATAATGTTACTAAAATAAAATGTTGGTGAAGTGTTTCATACATATATCGTTACTAGGCCTAAATAAATAAATAAAATTGGTGACCACGTTAAAATTGTTCCACCTATCAGTGTTTTACAGGATATATTTAGGAGGGTGCGATGGAGTTACACGAGTTAATTCCATCGTCATCGCACATGTTAATCGCACGATAAATCCTTTTACTACGGATATTCCTGGCATTAGACAAAGCTTGATGCTAGGGCGTTTTTAACGCATACAGAAAAGGATTTTAATAATTTGCCAGTAGTCTTTCGAATATAATGTAATAAATTATTTTATAACCTAATAGTTTAGGGTACGGTTTGCGCAACTTAAGGTCGCACAAGCTTTTAAGCTTAGTCGGAGTGGTTAACCGGAATCTTCGTAATATCAATAGTACTAATAACGTACTTTTAAAAAAGTCTTCAATTGAAAGTATGTGATAATATAAATAAATTAATGTGTTTTATTTTCGAATATCTGACATTAAAATTAAATTATAAACTTTGTTATCTGTATCTGATTTAATTATTATGACGATTTCATAATTTGATCTATTTTGGTAATTTGTATGCCAATAATGGTAGATAGAGAGAGCAAATAAATTTATTTTTATTATAAAAAAAAGTATTATTGTAGTAGTTTTATCTAAACTATTTTCAACATTAACAAATAGTAATAAATAGTTAAACAAATAAGACGCTTTAACCTCTGAAGCTGTAAACTTGACCGATCTTGCGGCCCCCCGCAGGACAACGACACGTCTGTCAGTCTGTCGTCAGCTAATGCGAACATAAGAGGTCTGTTGCCCCCGAGGCTCACCGTTTTAATGAGGACCGGCGCTTGGGAAACAGGGCATCGAAGTGGCCACGATGCCGCCACTCGCGTACACTTCGCGAAAACCCTTCACAGACCTGACCACTCGAAATATTCATAATATATCAGAAGGATTAGAATTATTGTTATATCACAAACGGTGACGAATAATTTTCGGTACTAACATAACAAGTGATTTCAAAAATCAAGTATTCAATTGGGAAAGAACGATAAACTATATGATGATTTAAATTGTGGACATCCTGCGATAGATAAATATACAAGTATATAGGGGATCAAAGCAAACCGATGTGGGGGTTGCGATTACGTTCCTAACGAAGATGATGGCGACCATTGTGGGGTTTTAGTATATAATACCCTCTTTCGTTTCTTCGAGACATATTTATATATATATATATATATGTATTGATTTTGATAGTCTAATAACTCAATACGTAAAGCGGCAAGATCTATGATCTCCTATTCAGAATATAACCACATGCATACATTCAGAAATACGACTAATTCACCAAAACGTCGACACCACACGTTTTATTGATATATTTTACTTCTATCTATAAAGTATCATTATCCTAATGGTTGAAGGCACGGTCAGCGAAACTTAACGTCGTTGGTTCGAATTCGCGATTTGACTCTGTCTGTTTCTGGGTTCTGTGTGCTTTGCATTAGAAAGTTTGCTTTGGCTTAGCAAAGCTCTCCCCTTATCTTCAATATACATACAAACCAGCATATGGTTCAAGTTTATAAGGCTCACTGGTAATCCAATTCAAATAAGCAAGCGCAACAACATTTAAGTATCAAACCGTACGTCTTAAACCAGTCGGACATTTCCGACGTTAATTCCCTCATTCAAGCGATCGCACGGGGTCCGGTAAATCAGTGCATCCGAATGGACCCGGTAGCTTTCCCCCATATCAACAAACAGAGACACAATATCTGTGTCAGGGTTCCGCGGAACCGGTCGCCTGTGGCGGGCCCGTTAGCCGCCACCGCGGCGACAATGCCCGCGGATCGAATTCGAACTGCGCGCTCGCCGCTAAGATCCCTATCGTCTACGCGACGTTGTTTACGTCGCTTTATCCGACCGTTATTAGAATCTACATTAAAATCTACACACCGGGGAGAATCAGAGATTGCCGCCGGTGCCTCGTGGAAACTCCCGTAGGACAATCTCATAAACATCATCTCTTTTCTATTTAAGAAACGATTACATACCCTTGTACTGTTCGTTATCTGATCTGATGTCTCTGAAATAGTCTTTATTATGCACATCTTCGTCATGACATCAAGATGGGACGATCAAATCACAATTAGCAAGTGAACAGACAACCGCAGCATCCGGCGCCTAACGCCAAAGACTGTAATGATGATTATAAAAATTATTCAAGGTTTTAACATCCATGCATTAAAGTTTATGTACCAGTAATACGGTGACCTTTTGTTTTCTACGGAGAGAGAGAGAGAGGGAAATCCTCCAAGATATGGCTGAATCCTACAGATTAAAATCCCACAATGATTCCGACAAGAAAGCATGAGGAAGGTTCGCTACCCCCAGTACTCGTAATACTATCACGATGACACCGCACCACTTCCCGCCATCGTTCTCTTTAGGATCCCCCGACACCAATTGTCCGCGACCCCAAAGGACCCTTTTATAGTAGGGGAACCCCAATCGCAGAGAAGGTGACTTTTTGAATATTTTTATGCATAAAACGTTTACATTTTTCAATTTTTAATTGTAATACTATTTATGACACAATGTAAATGCACTCAATCTTATTTTTAAATTGGAACCTAACGGCAATATATCTTAGTAGATGTCATTGTGATGGATTGAGTACATACTAAGCCCTACCGGCTCCGCTGCCAACTTGACTTGTTGGTTGAGAGCTTTTATCCTAAGCTGTTCTAAACTAAGGACATTGTCGAAATATAATAGCCTCTGTACATTGTTATATAAAGGTGACATTTATTTATGACGGTTCCCGCGCATATTTATGGCACAACAGTGAAATTGGGGCGCAGCGTTTGACGACAATCGCAACCATAAATTATAATATACCAGTTCTAAAGATAAATACGTTTCAGATATAATATATATAAGCAACACCTGATGGTAAGTGTTCGCCGCCGTCCAAGAACATCCACAACATTAGAGGTATATTACCGATCTTTAAAAAGGAGTTGGCTTTACTTGATGATGATTAAAATGTTCTCCTGATCGACTTCGATGACGGCAATATCCACTGCTAATTACCAGATCACATCGGACGCGTAGTATATAATATAGTGCCGAGCGTTTGCATAAATACACAGGCGATCGACGTCGTCTTCCCGATGCATGTGCTATTGGAGGAAGGTTTATAAGCAGTATCAAAACACACGGGCAGACATACAACTAAGACCCGAAAACCTAAAATTTTTGATACATACACAAAAGTTGTTGAATTTATTTTCTCGTATATTTTTTATTATGTGAACTCTTTGTTACTTATTGCCGATGATATGTCCAACACCAGGCCTGCTGGAAGAGTTTTTTATTGTTAAATAAGCTGCGCCTACATACTTTTCTTATCTTAGTTTTTTTGTATAAATACTGTGTCCATAAAAAGATAAATAAAAATAAATAAATTATTCCTCGGCTACGAATCAAGTCCGGGACCAAACCAAGTTTACTTACTACAAGCACAATATATATGTAAACATAAATATTAAATACGTAAATTATTAATAACACTTACGGTGCCCCGAAATCTAATCGGGGCTTATGCGGAACAAAATTAAAGCAAGTTGTAATAATATACGTCCATGTAACGAATACAAAGGCGATTAAAATGATATGTGTAGGTCTAATTCCGTTTTATGAGGGCATTAATACTGGGATATAGTATATTGTCACACTGTGCAAGATATATACAATTGAAAAGACATTTATTCTAAATGGTAGATAGATTATGGCTCTATAATCTACCGTAGCTGCTGACAGACTCACAGAAAACGGTGATTCGATCGGTGAATGTGGGGGTATATGAAGACTATAGATACTGGTGACGGGGCATTCGATGTCAGTTCTAAGGGATGCCGACGAATCTGCATTACCATCGGGTGAAATATGTGCTGGCTTGTCACCCTCAATACGTCAAAAAAATAAGGTTTTAAGGAACGAAAAAAAAAAGTTAAAGGAACAATTAAGGTGGATTAAGCAAGGAAATTAGTTTAGTTTTTTTTTCCGGGATGGCCACTGTTAGCCCAACGGATTTTTAAGTGTCACCGGGTTGAGAGGTGACTGAGCGCTTATGGCGCTCAGTCGAGACTTCTATTAGTGGGTAACCAGGAAATTAGTTGACTCTATGCTAAATAGGGAAATAAAATTGAAACGATAAAAAACATTATTTAGGAATTAAAGGGATTTCTATGGTTACCAGAAATATAAAGATTTCTGTTACCCTCACTTACGCAAAATAATATCATACTACTATTACACAGTAATTTAACTAAATCGGATTTCAGGATATAATCAAAGTTTTAAAATAACGTAAGTATTCCTATTGGAAACATATCGTATTTTCAATGTTATAAAGTCGGACAGAATTTCGAAATTAGCAATGAGGTTAATATGCTAAATATTGGCGTCAGCACTGCTTCGAGTGGCTGTGTAACTTTAAATATAATGTTCCGACATCCAGAAAATATAAATTTGTCGTCGACAAGCGTAAAACCGCTCGCCTGGAATCATTGCGCTTGCCTTATTTATTATTATACTATACACTAAGTATATACAGTGTGTCATAAGAGGCTAGCGATTTACTTCTAAAACAATTTTCTTCTTAGACAAAGCGTACAACAACGAAAATAGGTTTTATCGTAACTTGTTCTATGATGATCATAAACAAATAGAAACATATTTTTGCTTTGATACGTCATGGCGTATCAAGCTTCATAATTTTAGTACATTGATCATATAGATCAGTGCAACATCGTGTACTCTCAAGGGACGTGACTGATGAAATGTCGCGATGTAAAATTTGAATCTAATATATTTTAATATGTTAAGCCTTCAAAAAATTCAATTAAACTAAAAGCTTCGTTACAAGTAATTTAATATGCCCAATGTATAAAAACCTTGTCGCTCCTGTTAAACTTGTACCGTAAACACTAATATGATTTTCGGCACAATTTTAATAATAAATAACAAACAAAAATAAATACGTCCCTTTCTTAGTCCTCTCGTAGTACAGCTAAGCTGCAGCTTGTTCCTAGCAAGACGAAAGGGACGGCTTCATCGGATATCGGAGTCCTCAGTGTATGTCTGTATATCAGACAGAATTAGCAGTATATCGCTGCTGTCTTTCGTATGGTCAGTAGGGATCCAGGGTCCAATTCCAGGTAACGATACATAATATTTCAGTTGTCAAGGGGTGATGACGTCATTGACGAATCTTTGTTGAGCATGGATTTAGATTACATGGGCCGCAGTTATCACTTACAATCAGATGAACTGTGTGCTTTGTAACACACCAAAGATTATTCAAAAAAATAATATAGTACGTCAATAAGTTTATAACTTGAACCCATTAACTCGACTCATAATGCGCCCGCGCCAATGATATAATTTATATCAAGTAAAACCGGCACTAAACCCGACATTACTATGACGTACCACTTAATCAATTCAAAATTTCGATATTTTATGCCGGTCTGATCGCTCCTCGTGGGTGTAGGCTGCAGGAAGCATGAAGGTCTCCCGTACCAGACCGATTGACTTAAGACAGTCGCAATATGATTTACTGTAATGGTGTAATTATGTACATCCTGTTTGCGTTTATTAATTATTATTTACTAGATACGCTGTTTCGCCCTGACACTTTAGTTTGCATAAGATAATTTTTTTTAAAAATATACATAGAAACATTCCATGCAGGACTTGATGGTCTGATCGATCTTAAAATAGTACGTTCAAAGGTCTAATGTGTGTAGATAAAAAGCGAAGATTGCCTAATATTATCTACAATTGTTATAGCAATAGTGTTAGAGCTAAAGTTATTGCATCTTATGTCCAATAAAAAACACAATTTAAGAATATCGGCGGAAATAGCAGTCATAACGATGCATATGGTGAGTGGAGAAATCCCAGGCATCCCATCTCAGCCTTCAGGAGTGACAACGGATGCGCATCTTGAATCTTTGTATGCCATGTCATAGGCCGCAGTCATTCCTTTCTTTTATTATATTACATTGAGAATAACAAACGAAACAGTTCACATAGTAAGTGATTCCTGCGGTCCATGACATCTACCTTAATCCTTCACAAGGTTGAATGTAGAAGGAATTATAATTTAGATGCGTTGTCTCCCTTTAGGACTGAGATGGAATGCCTTGTCAACAGTTATGAGTGTCTCCGGATCCCTACACTCACCACACGAAACACAGCAGCATTATGCTGATATTTTACAATGCTATTCTGTGAGTGCGTGGTCCTACCCCAGTCGAGCTGTCCCATTCATTATGCAGCTAGAAACAAACTGCAGTGTAGTTCTACCACTGCGAGTCCATCAGGTTCAATATGTCCCCGTTTGTCTCACGTTATAAAAAAAATAAGGTCATTGGAAACGTTTAACGGGAATTTTAGTAATGTTAATAGCATTCTCTACAAAAAATTAAATTTTAATCCGCATACATGATTAGCGTCAAATTAATTCTTATCTATTCATCTGACAATACTCAATCTATCACGGCCGGAATGGAGTCATTTCCACAGCGCCGTCTAGATTCCGTTACGTAAAATGTTTTCTGTCCATCTATTCATTTCGACAACTTAGTGTTAGAAAGTCGACGGTGAAGTGATAACAAGGCTGGTTCAAAGATCGCATCACTTTTACTTAACAATGTTATTGCAATTGACACGGTTTGGAATTTGTTGGACCGCGCATAACTATTTTAAATCATTACACAAAAACATGTTAAAAACAAGTACCATTTCTGTTCTCAACCACAAATAAAAATAGTATCATGTTGAAATTCATCAATCGAGTATTAAAAAAACACCATAAATGATTTTTATTTTTGGTTGTGAACAGAAATGGTGATTATTTTCATCAGTCACCTAACATAAACAAAAATAATTTTATCAGCAATTCGGATTTGGGTGAAGAAAGTGAACGCGCGAATTTTACCTGTACCCAAAAAAAATATCATGTTAAAAAACTAAGTTTTTTTTTAAAATATTAAGAGTGTTAGTGACGACTGCAACCCGAACCATCCATCCGCAAGGAAGATTCAAGTTGCTCGTGCGTTGTACAAGTCATTGGCCCTATATATACTGTTGGCAATGAATAACTAATGTTGTCCAATAGATCTCGTTTTCATCTACACGTATGAAATAAATGCAGTACAAATTATGTTAAGTCTTCATTATGTTCGATGTGATTCTTTAATGGTGATGACCGCCACCCAGTGTTACTCCTTTTTTTAAACCGTATTGTGGGTGACAAACTAGCACACAGTTCGCCTGATATATGACATCTAGGGTAGCTTCATCCTCGATAAGGAATCATAATGCATTTGCGTTGTCACCTCTGTGGACTACAGCGGAATGAATGCCTGTACACCAGGAATGAGGACTGGTGGGTGTAAGGATCCGGAGATCCTTACACCCACCAGTCGAAACGCAGCTGCTTTTTGATGATTTTATGTATTTGAATATAGTATGATTGTTAGGTGAGGTACCAATTCGTTTGAATTGCCTTTTTAGACTGTTATCTTTTTTAATATTTATTCCACAAAAGTTTTAGTTTCTTTTACGAATAAACATTTTCTTTCTTTCTATTTTACGCTGGTATTCCGATCTGGTTCTTCACCGGTCAAGCCATTATATGCCGCAGCTAGAAACAAACTGCTACATAGTTCTAGTACAGATCGTTCTACCACGGAACAATATGAAAATGTTATTATTTTATTCCCTTTCAACGGAGAGCCCGCAGCTTTGGAGGACGGTCGTGGCGGGATCGGAGCCGAGGGGGCGTGGGAATTAGGCGCTTGCACTTTCATCGGGGCAGTCGGCGCCACGGAGTCTCGTAACTAACTGCGATCCAGTAGTCATGCGGCGCGGTAATGATCTTAACAAGTGAGGGTAAAGTCCCACTAAGAAGTTTTACTTCGTCTATTTTTCAACGATGTATGTTTAACTATATATTATTGGGATGACGCATAACATAAGTCTTGGTAAAGCCCCAAAAGCTCCTAAACTAATCAGCGTGCGTAGACCAAAAAGAAAATGTGAACATTGGATAGTGGACACATTGGTATCATTTGTAATATATATAATGAATTGAATAATAATCTACAATTAAAATATATAAAAAAAAGTAACGGAAATGATACAAAAATTACATTTTTAGTGATATAATGTGACAATAATCGCTTCTTTTATTATTAATAAACAAACAATAACAGTTACAGTACAGAAATTCAATATGAATATATTGTATTAAATTTTCCACATGATAAAAAATACTCGACTTTACAGTCTTTCCATAACATACAGTCCAATTGACATCCATTTTTTTTTACATTAATCTAAATGACTAGATTATATCAGAATTATAAGATAGATTGTCCTCTTGATAATTGTGAACTGTCATTCACTATGTCAGTATTTTAGAAAATTAGAAGAGATGATTAAAGTTGAATGCAAAACTTTCTGAATATATTATAATTAAAAAAAATATAGATCTAATAGGCTGTAAATAAAAAAATAAGTCCTTAACGAAAATGCAACGGAACTTAAAAAATGTCTCATTCGTTTTAATAAAAAAAGTATAACTGTTTAGGCCTTTAAACTTTCATTCCTCAACCCGTAAGTGTAATATGTCCATATTTGATGTCGATATAAGAATTTCTTTAATTAAACAATTACAACACTGGTCTTCCGATACGTCTTGGACTCTTTAGCCCTTATCTGATATCGTGGTGTTTAAAACATACTTTCCGTGAAAAGTAAAACTGTAACGGATCGATAAAAACCAACTCGGCTAAGTGCGGCCAAGAATAATGGAAAAATCAACAAGCGTCACTTTCTAAACGCAACCGGCGACAATGCAATATGAAAGCGGCAAAAACACGACAATAGATCGAAGATATTGATGGAATCACGACGTTACCACAAAACTATATGGAAATTTAATGAGAATACTCATTTGTGTGGCCGTTATTATGATGCATGGGTGTCGTATGTGTTAACTATAATGTCTTCTTGGAAAATTTCCATCACGACATTTTCTATTCATCACATATTAACCACACGTGGCTCAGTGTCTAACCGCTCTTGAAGGTACAACAATTAAAGCACGCGAGTAAATCGAGTTCGGTACGAATTGCTCGATTGACTCGCATACCCTTGTCGGCTTCAATGAAATTGTTAATTGCAATTTTATGTGCACGACTGCAAAGGAATACATCGTGAGGATACCTGCATGTCTAAGTTATAACTAAAAAAAAGTCGAAGAAAAACCACATGATGGCCTATATATAGAGTGTATCTTGAAAGGACAAACGCAGTAGGATTGTGTGTGCAATGTCGAGAACGTAAATATTAACCCAGACAAAGACATCGATTTGACACTAAACTGGAAATGGAAGCCAGGAGCAGCCGAATGGATTAGTTTAAAGCGTACTCTACGCAGGCCGTTAAGGTCGTAGGTTTTAATCTGATTAATTTGATTAACGGGAAAGTTGGTAATGTTAAAATAATTGTTAGCTTTATAAAAAAAACTCTCGGTTCGATGTAAAAGACAACAGTATGTTAAATGTGGGAATTCGAATTGAGTTTGTGGGATTTACAGACAGACATTTTTTATTCGTTTCTATACAATGTTTTATATAATTGATAGTATGACGTTTCAAATTATATTTGTTTATTGTTAAAATAAAAAAAATAAAAAACTTGAAGATCATCTCGCCCATACGTTCCAATTTAAAACGAGTTGTAAATGATCATACTCTTCTGACACTACACCCGAAACTACTTACGAATGCATTGCAAAATCAGATAAGGTAGATTAATATAAGACTGCTCTAATGCACTCATTCTAACGGTGCTACCATAAATCTTATACAGAATATTCTATTTATGTTTCATTTTTTTTTATAGTGTAGGCGGCAAACGAGCATGCAGCCCACCTGATGGTAAGCGATAACCGCTGCCCATGAACACCCGCAACACCAGAGGAGTCGCAAATACGTTGCCGGCCTTTAAGGGAGGTATAGGTTCTTTTCTTGAAGGTCCCTAAGTCGTATCGGTTCGGATACACCGCTGGCGACAGCTGATTCCACAGAGCAGTTCAAATTCGCGTGAAGCGCGCAGTGGTAGATTGCCAACTATCGAGGTGAAGAGTATGAAATTTTGAAATCTCTCATTCTATTATCATACGATTATCATACGAGTGCGGACGACATTTCTTTATTGAATTGTCCTAACAGAGGAACATACAAGATAATAGCCTTAAATCTATATTACTGCATTCCAGTTGTTATTCCTTACTTATCGGTGGAGCGGGTATGTACGTGCGCATGCAACCGGTGACCTATGATGAGGTAGTAAGAATTATCAGATATTACCCTACCTTACCTCATTGTAATATTCGAGTTCCCAGGGACCCTGTACGTAATGGATGCTATCCCCTTGTGAATTATGGCATTAAAACCAACTGTACTGGTCGCTGTAAACATCTCCGATATACTACCATGGAAGTAATATCGTAAAAAAACTAAAAGCCGATATAACGCCGAGCACCGCGGCATATATGTATCATGGACACTTTCATCGGTCCATCTGTCACATTCATATCGATTTTTGGAGTATTCATATCGAATAGCGATACACGAGCACCGCGGCATTGAATTGATCATGTATCACTGACACTTTCTCGGATTCCATTCGCCTCACAGAATTATTTCGATTTTTGGATTTATTGTAAACTGTCGCATTGTATACTGTGGAAGAAGTGGATAGAAGTAATATCTAAATAAATTCGTGAAAAGATTAATAGCGACACACGATCCGATAATACACCAAGCACCGTGGCATTCATGTATTCTCCGACACTTTCTCGGGTTCGATTCGCCTGACAGATTCATTTCGATTTTTGCAGCGATTCCGAATTGTTAACTGTCGGATTACACGAAAGGTGAACGAAAGTTAAGATATTCGCAATAAAATCGTGTTGTCCGTGTTGGGTTAATCAATGCGAATGCAGGGGAAAATAATGTTTAATTCACATGAGTAAACAAATAAATAGGGACGGCTGTAGGGCAGGTCGATATCACACGCTCATCTTAAACGATGCCGCCCTACACCTTCTGAATATTATGAGTCTCGGACGGACGTTAGGTTTAGTGGTTAGAGTTACTAATTGCCGAGTTAAGGAGTTTAGGTTCTATTACTAGCCGAGTCCAACAAAATAATTGATTTGAAGCTTTGGATAATGTTCTATGTTGGCGTCATTGCACTGCTAGACTACATCCGATCTTATTTCACATACATTGCATCGGAATTGAGCAATTTTATAAAATTAAATTTTAACAATAGCATATTAATCAATGAAAATAATAAGTCTATATGGATTATATATTATTATTACATATATTTAAAAATTATTAAGAATTTTTTTGTCATAGAATTAAAAAAGCAAATAAGTATAATAATCAAAATAAAATTGCTTATATTTTATGATATAGTAGTAGCGAACTTAATTGCGGAAATAACCATAAACTGCAAAGTAATACGGAATGCTGCAAGTCATTAATTAAATTTATTACATAACTTTAAATGTAATTTATAATCTAGAAATGAAAACGATACAAAAAATACGTACGACTAAAAAGTATTAAAGTAGTAAGGCAAAGCTCTTAAGGGTTGCACGTCCTTCGCGCTTTAAGCTCGCAGCGAGCTTACGGAGGCTCCCCAGTGAGGCACACGCCCGTCACGGCCCCGCTACCGGCACAATTATCGAATCTAGACCACTCTCACTGAATCAAAAAGAGCAACGAGATGTAAAGAAAGCAACTAAGCGACGTCAGGTGCGCCCCAATTTCACTTTCCAATGACTTATCTTCACAGTGCCATCAACGAAAAAACGACCTAATGACGCACGCTCTTCGAATGGATATCGCGTGCGGCGGCTTACTTGTAAGGCGGTGAGGTTTTCATTATCAAGATTTGCACGGAAACCCTTTAAGTGCCGCTAATTGCAAGCGTCCGTTTTGCTGGCCGGGGGTTTCTGTTAATGCTCGTATATTAGAAAATATCTTTCGTTTTTGAGACGGAAATGGTCTTTTTAAAATTACGTTCAGTCAGTCTGAATATGTTATATTTTATTATTATTGAAATAATTAATTAAATATCACATATACGTTTCGCAGCAGGTCTTGGTTTTGAATTTCAAACGTAATGTGGAACCACTTCCTTAAGCGGTTATTCGTGGTCGGTACTTTGCAATAATTACAAAAAGTCCGATGACTGCCAAAATATTTAATATTAAATCTCGTTAACTTTCCCTTAAATTAGCGATTAAACATACAAACTGTTCGCTTTTTAAAATCCAAAACGCGTAACAGTATCGTACACGAGTATTTTTATCGTGTTTGCTTTCTTTTTTTTTTCTACAGGGGTCTTGTTTTAAAACGTTAACTCACATGAATTGTTTTGACATGCGAAACCGGAACGCTGGAGAGTAAATATCCTGTGTGCGAGATAACAAATAAAAGGTAAAACACGTTGCAGGAATAAGCCTGCTGGAAATACATCTGCCATCGATTTAACGACTTAAGACTTTCAACGTTAATGCAAGTAAATAACTTTTTTTTCTTGATTATAATCTAATAAAATGTATAATTGTAATGTGTAATTCGTATTACATATAATATTAGGTTTGAGAAATAGCGCGCTTCATTTGATCCAAATTTAACAAAGATTGAAAATACGTTGTCATCCCAGAAGACTGAGACAAAATCCCTCCCTTCCAATAACCGGATGTACATACGTGTTATAAATCTATAAATATTTTTTACTAATAAATAAGAAAGTATCCTAGGATAAGATAAATGATAATGTTTTTACAAGATTTTATTCAACTTCACCTTATAATGTGTTGGTAAAATTTTACACTGAGTTTGTTCCGCCCAACTGATTGATCTGAAAATATGCACACAGATTTGGTGCTGGTGACGTTACAATCTATGATTCACAGTTCTCTTTTTAAAACGGCGGCCGGACCGGGCTTGTGTACAACCACAATACCACCTCGATCTTGGGTATCATTCGAAAGGGTTTGTTAGAACACATGACGTCATTCTAATATCAAAATGACAGACGGCTCAAGATAAATGTAATGTTTTTAACATACCAAGATGGCGAAATAAATTTCTTTTATTCAAATGATAACGTTAACAATTATTCTAAAAATCTTATTGCAAGAAAATAAAAAATATTAAATATTTTTTACATTATAAATTTATAGAAATATTGTTCTAAAAGTTTGTAACAATTTGTTATATTTAATAGCCACATAATAACAACAATTATTTTTTTTACAATGTATGCACTACACCTACCCCAATGTCTCTCCACTCCACGGCGGATAGAGAATGCGTTAATGCATTAAGTCAGCCCTTTGTATCCCTTTTTGTAAGGTTTGACCAAAAAAGATTCAAAAAAGAAAACAAACAGTAATTTGTTATTATAATAAGAAGGTCACTGTGGCGCAAGATAACATACTTCAGTAACAACCTGCCATTTAAAAGCAACGATTGAGCTGTACAGACACTAACAGATTTTTTATGAGGCTGTATTTAGACCGAGAGATAAGAGCTTCGGTGCTGCCTCGGATATAAAAAGCAAATGGTTTGAAAGATGTCTGTTAACGAGATGTTTGTGGAACAATTGAACAGCGATAGAGCTAAAATGCACCGCTTGTTCCTACACACAATGTAAATGGGACTCTTCCTCAGAGTTATTCATCATCGTGAAATAGTAGCATAATGCCGCTGATTCATTTGGTGAGTGAAGGATCCGAGGACCTGGTCACTGGGAGCGCAGAAGGCGACAACGCATGTGCATCTTGAATCTATCTTGCGGATGGATATCGCTGTTTATGGGCTATGCATAAGCTTTAAATTAGAATACATAGCATTACAACGAAAGAGTGCGTACGTTATTGAAATAAACAGATGCGACCAGTTTTCTTTCTACCAGTCTTCGTCTATCATCAGGTGAACCGTGTGCTAGTTGATTTTAACTTCATTAAAAAATAAACTAATACCGGTAAATAACGTATATTTTTAACACGTACAACTTAATAAGTATGAAGGGTTTTAAAATATTAAAATCGGCAAACATTGGATTATTAACAATATGAAATTTATAGAGATGCAGCATTTTTTCTTAAATTCCATAGTTCCTCTAGTGTGATTGTGATCAACTGATAAGATCGGAAAATCATGTGCAGTGCGAAACCCTGAATACTAATCATATACGAAATACATAAACCTAGACTCAGTATGGATTGAAACTTAGAATACACGAATCTAAAACCAGGTACACACAACACACACTCTAAGTAAAGACGTTATTGAGCTAGAAACACAAGCACTGACTGGCAATTGGAAAGATTTATTCCATGTAATATAAGTCTCGCGCAGCATTTGAATTGATTCATTGCATAAATGAAATATAACCCAGTCATTAATGTGTCATCCTTGTCTCCCAGAGATGGATAGATACAGTGTATGAGACACAGATTAGATTTTCACACCCCAAGATGTCGGGAACATCCCTTTGTATTTCCTGACTGGTATAATGTTTAAACTGGGAGTAAAGTGAATGGTAAAGGTAGGCTTCAATCTATGTTACTTTGCTCGTAATCCAAGACCGCATCGAGTTACCTTCGGGTGAGACAGCTATCAAACACATTTAAGAATAAAAAAAAATCTTACTGTCGAAAATATACTATGAAATAATAAATTACATAGTATTTAATTTTTTTTATTTTTGACATCACTAATTCATCGTAAACATGACCAACGATATTATATATTGTCGTAGTATTGTAATTTATTGCAATCAATTTTGCTGTAATAAAAACACTAATTTTAGATTAATAACTTTATCAAATATCAGAATATCAAAAAAAAAAAACCTTTTTCTATAATATTAAGGGTGACAATCGAGCACACATTTCACCTGAGTGTTACCTATGATATCTGTAACCATTATCAACGAAGATTCAAGATACACATGCGTTGTCATCCCTCTGTACTGAGATGGAATGCCTGCTGTAATCGGATCTCCGGAACCTAACACTAACTATACCAAACACAGCAGCACTATGCTGGTATTTCACCCTGGTATTCTGTTATGGTGTAGTTCCATTTCGATTAGAGTCGACCAATTCATATTGCACTTAGAATCAAGCTGCAACGTGACTCTACTGCTGTCCTTACGTGATTCGCAATTATCACCTCGGGTCATTGAACCCGGGACGACGAACATAAGAGGCAAATCCGTTGATCAGTGAATCGTATGCTCATAGGCATGTCGAATCAAAGAAAAACGTCAAACAATGGCCACACCGCCGTCAGTTTTCACTCGGCACATGTTTTCCATTTGCGTAGTACAAGAACTGCCGCAGCATTGACTTTCCACACAATTGTTGAGAACAACTCACTTTCTACGTCAATAGAAATTATCATCGGCTTACTAACGTTCACAATTGGTATTGCGATTTTGAACTCTATACCAAATGCAATAAGGATGTAACGTGTGTCGAGGTTCGATTGGAGGGTATTATTGACAATTGGTTTCTTTTGTTACCGGCGGCAAGCCATTAAGCCGAAGTCGCCCATTGGCGGTAGCTTCGTTCTGTGTGATGATTCCTAAAGTTTTGGAAAGGATGTAAGTTTTTTTTTTCAAATAAAATAGATCTAATTAAATAATTAAAGCATCCTTTATGTTGCCAGTAAAATCCTAGCTTATAATTATGTTTCATCCATTTTTTTGCTTGTGTCCACGATTATTATTAGATTATTCTGGGTAAAAACGCTGCTAGGGATGACGCACTTATCAACTAGCACTTGAGTAAAACCCCAGGTGGTTAGTAACAAGAAATATTTTATATTCAAATTTATGCATAAAAATAAAATCATCGACTAACGTTTGACTACGACGAATGATGGACCCACGTCTGTCACTTTTAGGTTTAAAACCCTCGTGATATATGAGAATGTGGATAGCGAGACAAAGATAGTAAGATCTTTGTCTATTTCGATTCGACGTAACGTAAAAGCTATTTTTACTTTTTTTAAGTAAACAAGGCGACAAGCGAGAACTCGAGTGAATCAAGTGATGACTGCATCCCATAAAATTCTACATCCAACAAAGATTCAAGATGAACATGTCACTCTTGAGGACTGAGATGGAATGTTTCGTTACCAGTAACTGGATCTCCGGATCCGAATCCCGGCAGCTTTATGTTGCTATTTCACGTCGGTATTCTGGTGTTCCTTCCCCGTCAAGCCAACAAAAAAGCCAATAAAAGCCATTTATACTTAAACTAGAAACAAGTTGCAACCTGTTCCTCTCATTGTTAATAAATCTATTATCATAATCGTCTTCATATATATATTATACTAGCATAAGTAATAAATGGAATGTATCAATGACATTCATTCAGACATTGTTGTCTAAATTTAATACAGCTATAAATAAAAAAAAACGATTTTAATCGTCAAGCATAGCACGCGTTTTTAAAAACAATATAGATACTGGCACATAATAAAACAACATATAAATAACTGCTGACCAGTTTAAATCACCATTGATGGAATTAAAAAAGAAAAACAAAACGATACTCGATTTGTCTTTCTTTTTTAATTCCTCTGAAAAAAAAAACAAACGGTTATCGCTGAATTGCACTTCAAGGATAACAAGTGCAAATCTCATCCCGCAATATTTCATGTTTAAAATCGCAACTCTGAAAAATTAATACAGTCAAACGCTCAAAAGAGCGCAAATTAAGCAATTGGGGTGACGTCCGCTATTTAAGGACGTCTGCACGGACCGCCAGAGTGACAAATGACATTAATTCGGCAGAGGCGTTCGAGAGATTGGACGCCGGGCGGATGCCGGGGACTTTTTTCGTATTCAATTCGAAATAAATTTGTAAGTGTCGGTAAGAATGCATTAACAACCACTTACTTTTTTATAATATTAGGAATGGCTAAGAAATACCATCCATATAATAACATATCGATATAATAATATAGGAATAACATCCATACTCGACATGACGGTCATCTCTTAGGAGATGAGATGAGACTAGCTTGTTACTAGTAATTGACTCCGGATCCCTACAATGACCTTATAAACACGGCAACGCTACTACGGTATTACACGCCGGTATTCTGTGAGGTCGTGGTCCTTCCTCGCTCAATATGACAAGTAGAACCTAGACTCCATCGTGGCTCCCAGCGGGAACCTCGAAGAATAACATCGTGAAATAGCTGCTGTTTCGAGTGGTAGAGTGTGAGGATCCGTAGGCAAAATAACAGGTAACGAGGTATTACATCTCAGGTATCAGAGGTGAAAACGAATGTGAGTCTTTGTTTGAGAATGCTCATTCCCAGATATGAATAAGAAAAGTAATGAAGCAATATTTTGCACAAAAAATTGTGAGTTGCAAAACAGAATCATTGATAATTTTTAAAGAATATTACACTTTGTTATTAACATATAATCCTTCCATTGTTATTGTTTTACTCTTGTCCGCGTCAGGTTAAACTAAATGCTCCGATCTTCGAGTCACCTTTAGTTTTTTTTACAATCGCTGCCATATTGTATCCGAACTGTGATAAAAAAAATAACTAAAGAGCTTTTGTGATTGCATTTTTTGCGAACTGGCACATAGCACTTCCTTTTAGTGTAGATCTGTCCAAACAAGGGTTAATAATATTTAAAAAAGGGTTTTGATGGACCCCGTTTACATAAATGGATGCCAACGCTATGTGTGAACTAAATTTTCGTATTTTTTATTTTTGTTTATTCGGCAACGGTTTTACATTTATAATATATTAAATGCAGTTGTAGATACATATTTTCATGACCTATCACACATATGTATGTATGTATGTGTATATATATATATATATGTTGGTATTCTGTGAGAGCGTGATCCTTCCACCGGTTGAGCCGACTCACTTGCGTATTTTAACGATTGTAGAGCCATTGTGTAGTTTGTATCTAGTTGCTACTCAAGTGAGTCCGCTCCGGTGGAAGGATCACGCTCTCACAGAATACGAGCGTAAAATAGCATAACGCTGCTGTGTTTTATCTGGTGAGGATCCGGAGATCCCCATTACTGGTGACAAGGCATTCCATCTTAGTCCTCAGGGATGATAACGGATCTGCATCATGATTCCTGATAAGATTCCTATGTAGATAGAATGTGTTTCGCATGTGGGACGCAAGAATCATTTACCATCCGATGAACTGTGTGCACTTTTTTTACCCTTTTAAAATCGGATAAAAATAAACAACACTCTCATTCAATCATATCTTAAGTACCGACGCGCTTTCTATAGAAAGGAATATTAAGCGGGAATGATATAATATATAATTAGAATAACGACGATTGCTGTATAATTATATATAAATATTCTAATTTCTTGATAATTGATATGGGAATGATTGATTAGTAAAAGCTTTTTAAAAAAATGGAACAACGACGAGATTATTTTAAAAGTAAGAAAGAGAAAACAACAAATACTCAATTGTAAATGATCCTTAAATTTCATTCCTTATATAGATAAATTAATATTCGAAACCATGCCATGGGACTACATGTTGAAAGAAAAAAATCATTTCATAGAACGCCATTGTTTTTAACTGATTAAATAAATATATATATTAAGGATAGTCCTTAGGTTCGTCTATTGAAATATGTATATATTATATTAAGTGTAATTATACTATGGACAAAATAATTATTCGCTTTCTGTTCCTTTTATTATTAATTAATGGGGCGATATTATCTAATCTGATAATTGGCATGTTCGTCTAATTTTTTACTTTTAGAGTAACAAACGAGCACACAGTTCACCTGATGGCAAGTGATTCTTGCGACCCATGAAATCTACATTCATCCTTGACAAGGGAATCATAATGCAGATGCCACTCTCGAGAACTGAGATGGAATGCCCTTTCACCAGTAATTAAGTTCTCCGGATCCCTTAACTCAAAAGTCTGCTGCCATTTTACGCTGGTATTCTGTGAGGGCGTGGTCCTAACCCGGTCGAGCTGACCCATTCATTCTGCAGCTAGAAACAAATTGCTGTGTAGCTATACCATTGTTGTCTTGGGTGATGTCTACACTAGAAGAATATTAAGAGGCTTAAAATTATGTATTTTAAAGCATTTAAATGGTCTTTTACGTCACATCTTCATAACGGCTACTTGTTTTTCTGTGCATAATTTAATAGGTAGATTATGGGGTAGGTTTAGACGGTGAAACTTTGTTTTGGTTACTGGGTAGTACCAGAGTATAACAGCAAAATAACACTTTTGTGTATCCCATGTTGAGTGTAGGATATCAGATTACCAGCACTAATCTATATCACTGTTAATATTATATAATACTCTGTATTCCATCTCAGCGTTGATAAGCATCTTGAATCACAAAGGTTCAGGGATTAGGATGTTGTTTATCATCCGTGATCATTGGTTACCTAAATTGTGTGTTTGTATGTGTAACAATAAAAATGTATTTAGAATGTATCGGAAGTAACTTAGATTTCATGAACAATTTAAATCGTAACGAATATAATTGGAGAAGGTAGGTCGCGGGTATGCACTAGTGTTATGAACGCTCTAAATAGTCGGCGGTTCGCGAGCGGGAATTTTAATAGGCGAGCGTTTGCGCTATGCGGTGCGTGCCCACTCGCGTTTTTCTGCCCGCCCCTCTCTCTGCTGCAAATTGCCGTCGGCCTGCATTTCGTCGCATGCCGCTTTTTTGCGCGCAATTATAAAACATATGTTGGTCCGAGCCTCGCAAGGCTGGATTCGGATGATGCGTCTACGTATTTACGGGGTTACTGACACTTAGATATTTTACGTCCATGCTACTACTTCGTAAGCTTAAATTACGTGAGATATTTCTTTTATTTTATAAGGAATACCATAATCGCTAATAACATTATTATCTTTCCGTTTAACCACTCTAAGCTTAAATGCTCGTGCTAGGACATGGGTTCACGACAATAGTTGAATGCCGGATTCGAACCTACGAACTTAATTTGCGCAGACCGAACCCTAAACCTTAGGCTAAGAATACAAACAGACTCTTATTACCGCTGCCGCTTCCTCAGCCGTGACAAGGCATCATTGTTTTTTTTTTAAATAATGCTATCAGTGCTATAATTACTAACATTCCCGTCAACCACTCTAACTAAGCTTAAATGCTTGTGCTAGGAGATGGTTCACAACCATAATCTGATGGCGGATTCGAACCTACGACCCTATGTTCGGCAGTTTGAACGGTATTGATGCTTATACCTTATCTGCATTATGATTCCTTATCGGTGAATGGTATCACTTGCCATCGAGTGATTTGTGAGCTTATTTGTCACCCCTAATTAAAAAAAAATCAGATTACATTGCTTACATTAAAAAGTGTGTCAAAATATAATAAAACTTTTACACACACACACATGTTAAATTTGTTTACTGTTTTTTTGAGTTAACTACCCACAATTAAAAACGTAACGAGTGCGGGTAATGAAATTTTCGAAAAAAAGTTCTCTTTTATAACTTTGCACTAATTACTTCAAGATTGAAGGTAATAAAATTTAATTAAATCTTAGGGAGGGTGTACACAGTTGAGGCTAACAATGTTGTTGTAGGAACACACTTCTCGTAGTTTACGGCTCGAAGTATGCCTTATTACAGACGCCGTCACAAAAGTAGATTAAAAATTATAACAAACTTATATTTTACGAAATTCGTTTAAATACAAAGTTGTATCCAATACAATTATTATTAATTTCACTAAGCAACGGAATGGATATACATAATGCTATTAAAAATTATCTGCTAGAAGTTAGGTCTAGAAGTTAAGTGTTATATCTCGTAAACGGGTAAGATTTCCTGACAAAAGCCAATTAATAGTTACAACAAACTTATGTTATACGGAAATCGTTTAAATATAAAGTTGTATCCAATACAATTATTATTAATTACACTAAGTAACGGAACAAGTAGACATAATGCAATTAGAAATTTACGGTCTAAGATAGGTTTTAAAGTTATGTGTTAGTTCTCGTATACTGTTAAGACGTCATGACAAAAACAAATTAAAAACTATAACAAACTTATTTTACGAAAAATTATGATCGTATCCTATATACTATTTTGAGATATTTTTTTAATAAATATTCTTATATTTTCGTCAAATACAAAACAACAAACAACAAAAATTTGTTGTTTCGCTAATAAATGCTATTATTGACAGGTTTGAATCCACTAGACCTGTCTATAAATACTAACTGTATTATCGGCAACATGATACGGCATTGTGATCGTAACATTAAACTTTTGCGAACAAGGTGTAAACAGTAAAGACATGGACAACAACAGATGCACACAAGGGAATATATTAAAATACTATCGCCAGTAAGGGTAAGCTGAAGCGATACTAGTCCGGTCATATAGTTCGTAGAACCGATGACCGATGTGGAAGAAAGGTTCTTGAGTGTTTGTGTTTACAGTGGTAGAGCGACACTGCAGTTTATTTCTAGCTGCAGAGCGAATGGGCTAGCTCGACCGGGGTATGACCACGCCCTCACAGAATACCAGCATAAAATAGCAGCACAACACTGCTGTGTTTCGTCTGATGAGTGTAGGGATCCGAAGACCTTTATCGACGTGTCGAGGCATTCCATCTCAGTCGTCAAGGGTGACAAAGCATCTTCATTATGATTCCTTGTCAATGATGAATGTAGATGTCATGGGCCGCAGGAGTCACTTCTCATCAGGTGAACTGTGTGTGTGTTTGCTCAGTGTAATAAAAAAAAGGAACCTCTTATTTGCCATCGCAGTATGGAATGACCCCTCAACTAGATGGAGTCATGACCTACACATGTCTGCGGGAAATAGATGGATCCAGGTAGGTCAGAATCTTACTCTTTGATGGTCTACATTGAGCAGTGGAATTATTATAGGCGATTCTTATAAGTTTATATTTATATGTCCTAGCTTAGTCTAGCTGTCTAAACGATTAAAATTATTCCACCAAAAAATATTATTTAAAAAGTAACAATCAGAAACATAACCTTCTCTATTGTTTCGTTGTCGAGCCAATACAGCCGAGCAGGAGCATATATAGGTCGGATAGACCGCATATACAAATCGCGATGTCTCATAATACTAAAATAGAAGGTTATCAGTTTAGTATAATGAGTACAGGACACTGTAAAATACTATTATCCTAAATCTTCGCAATTCGCACATAAAAGAGGAACTATAAAATATTTTGAAATGGATCGTTTGTAAGAGATAAAATCTTGTATGTTCATTTATATGTTTTTTTAATGAAGTAGTAACTACTTTTAATTTGCATTATATATCTATTAAATTGTCATTAACATACTAACCGAAAATTCTATAAACTCAATAAGTAATCCAGTCAAGTAATAATAATATAGGGTCATGAACATTTCGCGTATTAAGGTATGTGTGTTAGATAAAAATAAGTTATATTTGGACCTAACACTAATAAGCATTATATATTGTACTAACCGTGTTACCGTGAATTAAAAGCGAGTTCGCTAGAGATCCCCGATGGCATCAATGAAATTGTGAATTGTAAAATCAATCGCTAATTTACTACTTGGTCGACGGTGAAGGAAACCTGTATGTCGAAGATATAAATAAAAAAAATCTTTAGAAGTCGAAACGTGAAGTCCGCCAATCATCACTTGAGGCTTGGGATTTATATATAGACTATTAAATTGCTTTTTTACTAATAATCCGTGTTAATTTATAAGGAATTCTTGGTTAGTTTTACTGTAATGAGGCGATGAAGTAATGCCTACTACATGGTAAGGAGTTCGGATATATGAATAGAAAATAGTCGTAAAACAAGCGCACAAATTCTGCGGGCCCTGAGCCTGTAGGATCAGTTTCAGTCCAGGTCAGGTCCTGTTAGTTTTCATCAGGCTTTGTGCAAATGGACTAAGGGTACACAATGCAGAGTGAATTCAATCAATTCACAGAATAAGAAAAAAATCAAATGCATTAAATAAACACTTCTAAAGGTCTCATACAGTCAAAGGTCGATAATTACACGACCGATAAGTCTAAGATATATATGAATTCAGAAATCTCCCTACAGACTTACTAACTGACGAAATTAAGCTTTTTTGCTAATACTTGACATTTGTCTCGTCAACCTGTTCGTATTACAGGTAGTTAATTGCTGAAACGTGGATGCAATAAATAATGATAAACTGTGAATGCATTCATTACTTAAATTATACATGCCAACCAAAGTACAAACGGTGCGGGCACCATACAAAGTTCAAACGTCGACAAGCGTAAACCGCGAAATCAATTACGAATCGTCTTAGAAGATTCCATAATTCCCGTTCCGAGTCAAAATTTTACGTAACGCGAATTAAATGCTGTTAGAAATTCAAATGTCTTAACACCGTGGTAACGCGAGAGAGATCGTGTAGAACTCAACGGTTGGCTTTTACGCCAACTTTCTACCATCACACCGGCTACCGTCCACCACACACGGTGATGGATTCGCTAATTAGATTAGATAACAATTAAACTCATTATACAAAACGATTAAAGCATTGATTTACGATTATTACCGATTTATTCAGAACCGATATATTTAACTCCAACGAGATTTCCTTAGGCTTTTGACACAAGATGTATTTTACGGCGACGTTTTATATAATAGCTTGCATCCACTTTACAAATTGACTGATAGTGGATACTTATAAAATAATAATTTCTGGAAAATTAACCAACATTATTTTTATTACGTCTGCGACATCAAATTAACTATTAAATAATGCACAAATTTATATTTAAATATACAAAATCACTTATTTTATGCCAACAATTACTCAATGTTCTTCATGATGCAAATTATTTTAGGCCGTAATGAATGTTGCCACCAATGTGCTCGAAGTTAAATAATTACTTGAACAAAATAGAATCTCGACTTGCAACCCAGGGAATGATTTATGAGCGAGCGTACACAGAGACTTTTTAGGACCACACAAAAAGCTCACTATGCGTCGACTAAAAATACGAGGCACACATCCAGTGCAAATTGGGTTTGTGTCAAATGAGTCAACACAGTCGCTCCTTGCGTTACTGACTTCAATTTAATACTGTTTTTATAGCACACCCACTCAGTCCAACCTAATTTAAATAACGAACGCTTCGTGACATGTGCGAAATATCGTTTAATTAATAGCCATTGCTATTTATAGCGTTGTTCAATAGCTTCCTTTGATAATGCATTGATAGCAATATAATGTTACCAATTTCGTCATGTGCTATTTCAGAAGTTCACTTTAGTTTGTTATATATAAAAACATCGAACAGTCGTGTTACAAGTCCATTATCACAGATTACCAATGAAAATGCAGCTGTGTTTCGTATGGTGTAAGTGTACAGAACCGCGGGCACGTACTGATAACAAAGTATCCCGTCTCTGTCCTCGGGGGTGACATCACAATCACATCCTAAATCTTAGTTGGAGATTGACATAAATATCATGAGTGGCAGTCTTCACTTATCGGTGTGCTTGTTTTTCATCCCTCATATTATAAATTCGTCATGATTTTATCAGCATTGTTCTATTCCCACACAACGATTTTAAACAAAAATTTTAAACGCTGCTTAAGTGAAAAATAATTCAAGGGTAATTAAAATTTAAGTTACAGTTTTGTTAAGGAATTATTACACCAGGCTGTAACAGATACACAAAGATTAAACTTAGAATAACAATGAACTTAACCATTGCTCTCTCCTAATATATAACGACCAATTGACATTTCAACAAATTTGTTTAAATTTAAGTACAAAACGACAGAAGCATTAGATGTGATCGCAAAAACACTGTACGCACGTAGAGAGCAGGCTACGCGCGAGGTCACGCCTGTTTCTCCTTTTATCTCTCCGTCCGTCATTGTTAAACGTAATTTATGGAGATCAGTAAAAACTATTCGTTCCACTCTCCATAGATAAGATTTAGTGAAGTTTTTCTCGTGGGCCCGGCTATAAAGTATTTTTTCGTATGGAGAATAGGTAGACCGCACTATCGATACACTTAATGGTAAGTGATTACCACCGCAAGCGAAAATTCGAGAGACCTTCGAAAAATGAGTAAGCTCTTTCCTTAAGGTCCTTAAGTCATATCGGTTTGGAATTACCGCCGGCGACAGCTGATTCCATAAAGTACAGGATACATCTTGGAGAGTGTACAAAAGGAGTTGCATAACATGATCATCTCATCTCCTTTTCATCATCGGACAACGAGACGACCGGCGTGCTTCCATCCTTTCACTGTGGATATTCCCTGCATCCGAATGAAGAGGTAAGCTTCGTCGTTTTTAGTGCATCCTCGCATTCGGACGAAGGTATAAGTTTCGCTGTTATTAATGCGAACAACGAAGGATTGGAATAATTTACCTGCGGTATTTTTTGTAGGTGTCTTCAAGAGAAGAGTGAATAGGCATTTGCTGAGCTAATGCACTTAAAAAAAGGGATTCAAGACAAGCTCTGGCTTGTAAGCAATTAAAAAAAAGTAGTGCGTAATAAAAAAGCTATATATAAAGGGCACGTAGTTAATTGCACACCATGAAGATGGTGATATATATCAATATGGATACAACACAAGGACAGTTAAGAGTTATTAAATATTTTTTTGTTTAAAGGCTAACAGCGGAGGTGTTCAATAACAATAGTCTTTTAGATGTCTTCAAAGAAATAGTATGTCTTCCCTACTCTATCTCTCTAAATTAAACTTTGTCTACGTAACGATCATTGAGTATCTGATGTGAAGAGAGTCCTCCACTCATCCGTTACTAATCTAGCGTTCCCGCAAAGTCTTCTTCATTTGCATTAAGTTTCATATCATCAAGTTAATATTAAAAACAATTGTTAAGTACACAACTTTAATATTTACTCAACGCTTATATAATAATAAATTTAATAATTAAATTACGAAAAAATCTTTGTATATTATATTCTTATTTCTTATTAATTAATTTATTTTATTCTTATTCTTTTTTCATCTCCAATAATAAATAATATAGAATTATTTCTATAATATAAAAATTAGGTATTGCCTAGGTGATTGCATTAAAATTATTGGAACAATTCTCATATCAACCAATAAATTTAATAGAGCATAAAAACATTGGGTCCGAAACAATCTAATTCAAAGTCATAACTGACCAGGTCAAAATATGTATATACTATATGTACGCGAAACCCGCTACCTGACTCTCGGTAGCCTGCTTCCAATACGCCTCAGTACCTAAAACAGATACATTCATAATTTTCTTTGGGTCAAGAAAACTACCAGTATATGCAGACCCAGCAATTCGTTATACGACGCATGAAATGCCAAGGGCATTGATAGTTGAGGGGTCGTGTATATTTGGATTGTTAGTAACACGTTCCTTTCAATATGGCGCCGGTGTATACGTGACAGCTGTGAAGGCGGGAAACAATAGCATGTGAGTCCGTTATGAATATTGAGCTATAGGGATAGTCACCGGAATGCCTCTCCAATTTTCGCCTCACGTATGCGCCTACCTTACTATGAAATCACACATCGGAATGTTTGTGGCCTACTATAGACCCATACGCCATACAGTAAAAAAATCCCTCGACTATATACGGTTTGTTCTAAATTTAAAATCACTTTTCATAACAACTGCACCTTATATATTATGATACGATATTTTTTATGATATTAGGAGTGACAAATAAACACATGACATCAGTTCACGTAATGGTTAGCGAATGCAGACATTGAAAAACCACCAACGGACGAACTTCTTGATTATATTTCACCGGTATTCCCGGAAACGACGTCCTACACATGTCGCGCCGACAGCCGACTTTTCGCGATACAGTTTATAAGTGCGACTCTTAAACGTACTCAATATCTAGGTCATTCTATACTAGTAAAATTGCTAGACTACGCTGCTATTAAAATAAACATTTTCTAGTTTTCAAAATAAACATAGTACGCATAGGTATGATAATATAGCATACTCACGGGTTCTTAATACGTACGCAAAATTTCAGATTATTCAGACGTCCAAAAGTGGTTCCACTTCTAGCCGTCTAAAAATTCGCTCATACATGCATGCATGCATACATAGAGGTCGAGTTAATAAAACCGTTTTGTTAAATAATAAATTTAAAATAAAATTAAAATTATAAACTCTTAAGAATTCTTTATTTAAAGATATATTCCGTATTTTATGAAGACATCTTAATATACAAAAATAATTTGTATGGCGCTTAAACAGTAGACAGTAGAAGCCGCAAACAATGTTCGAGGAATTTTTATTGTGGTTTCGGTCAATGACGAAGTGCTCGATGTATTCATTATGCATATCGTTAAATGGTGTTTGTATTTCTGTCAATGTTGTTTGGAAGTCGATGACTCAAACATCAACTATTACTTGTTTATTTGAAGTGATATCGTATAACCGAAACCGGGCCGGCGATTTTTCTTAGAATAATGACCCAAGTAGTATTTACAATGCAAAACATATTATATCGCGGCAGCAAGAGATCAAGTTTTGTTAAATTAAATTTCAAAGAAATCTTCACAGCACAATATTTAAAGTTAAGTTTAAAAAAAATAATACACAAAAAATGTGAAAATCGTGTAACGTTGATAGGAATTAGTAATAAAAGTAGTAAATAAGTAATTTTTAAGATCAGTTTCGAACATTACATAATATTACAGCGTATAAGAAAACACCGGGTAAAAGGTTTTCGTCATGTCACACGTCAACGCTCTGTATCGTAATCTGCGAGCGTTCTTTGGTGCAATTACAAAGAATGCAGTAACGCAACGAGATTGCAGTAGCTGTAGGAGCAATGAGGGGGCGATTACAGAGCCTGTATATTCTACGAAGCGTCTGCGCTTGCGTATGCTGCCTAGACCATCGCATATTGCGTGCACACCATTAAAGTCCATCGTGAAATGTCTATAAAGGCCGTTTTGGTTTACAAAAATACGATACAAAGTATGCCCTCATTAGCCACGAGCATTTGAGTGATGTTGGGAAAAAACATGGCGCTGCCGTCACTACTTTAATATAATTAAAGATTTACTCTCTACGAGCGCGGAGCGAGTTACGTAAAGTGTACGACTAATTGTCGGGAAAATTTATCGTTGGCTTGTGCAACGTGGCGACGCGTTGGTCCACTCTGTCCAGCAAGGGCACAAGCCATGTCCGAGATTTGCGAACACGATCAGTTTTGTGTGCAAACTGGGGGTACGGAATTTACGACCTTTGCTAAACCCTTAGCTGATAGCACTAGGGTTTTTAATCTGTGTTTAGGTCTTTTAGTTTGGATCAGGAGATGTAATTTTATTATAAAGAGTTAAGTTAAGTTTCTTTTAAGTTACCTTTATTGTTAGTTCGAGCATAAAAAATACATAATATACATAAAGTATGGAATTAAATAAATTACTGGAAGTTTTATTTCTTAATAATAAGCTTTGAATCGTATGTCCATTGATTAATTATTCTTCAGTTGAATTTCAGTTAAGGATAATATGACGACAATGAAATGATATTAACAAGAAAGAACCGCATCATGCCATCATGGAAAATAACAAACAAACACCCCTAGCGAAAATATTGTTGGTCCTTCCCTATAATGCAACAACTAGTTGATTTACAACTCGTGCTAGTAATACTGCGAGAATTGTTAGCTAGGACGTCTATAAACCCAGGCATTTCTCTGCTATGCAGACATATTCTGCTCTCATCGGCGAACTGGGCTGATCATATTCGATGATCCAACTGAGGTGACCCGAGGAAATAGGAGCGATTGCCGGTGGGTTGAGTGCTTGTGAGGGTTGGTGAGTTGGCTTACAGACGTCTGGTGTCAATTAATATGGTAAATTACTCTTGTGACTGTTTGCTACGTGCTTAATATATATTTACTTTGTATGGTAATGCTGTTTTTTATTAGTACAATTATTTCTAATTATTTTTATCAGATTCTTCTTAGTATTTTTGAATTCAGAGCACCTACCACAATTTCGGTCCACGCCACGGGCTGACTGGTAGAGAACGCCTTAAGACATTAAATCCGCCGTTGTAAGTTAACAACATTACAAATTAACAAATAAAATAACTTAAAATTTATTCGAAATAAATACTACATCTACTAAAAGGTCTAATATTACTAATATTTAATCCAATATTATAATATGCTATTTATGTTAAAATACGTGATAGACACAAACAGGTCAGATAGATATTTATTACCAAAATGAGTGATTTAAAATTTTTCCTAACTTTAATTTAAAGTAGATTTTAGAAGTAAACTTAGATTTAAACTTTTAATCGTGACGTGGTATAGTGTAGTCGGCCTTAAGTTTTTAGAGTAAACTTAGATTTAAACTTTTAATCGTGACGTGGTATAGTGGAGTCGGCATTAAGTTTTTAGAGTAAACTTAGATTTAAACTTTTAATCGTGACGTGGTATAGTGGAGTCGGCATTAAGTTTTTAGAGTAAACTTAGATTAAAACTTTTAATCGTGACGTGGTATAGTGGAGTCGGCCTTAAGTTTTTCGTGGAGTCGTAGCCCCGAGGCATAATTACCAATCGATCTGCCTACGTAATCCGTGCGCCTCACGACAGCGCGATCTCCAATACAATCCTTGGGTATCCTGAGGGACGCGTGTTGGGACCGCCGAGCCCTGGACAGACGGGACGGCAAATTGTTTTAGAAGGAACACGCAAGTTTTATTCAAACTCTTCTTTTATATTTCCATGTACGCTTGCATTTTTAGAGTAAGTGCTTTCCGAATTCTTTATCCATATAATATTATGAAGTGTGTATTTTTCTTATTTTAGCTTTCTTTAAAGTTGACTTGGAAGCCAAGAGCCGGTGTTTACGAACCGATACGACTTAGGGATGGAACTTCAATAAAAGAGCCTACACTTTCCATAAAGGCCGTCAACGCATTTGCGACTCCTCTGGTGTTGCGGATGTTTATGGGCGGCGAGAATCACTTACCATCGGGTGGGCTGTATACTCGTTTGCCACGTATTCTATAAAACATTTTTTTGTATTTAACCTAAATCCAAACAAAAAAAAAACAAAAAAAAATATACAAACCGTAAGATGTATGTGATGTAAAACTGTAGATTTGAGTGATTATTAGTGATATAACAAATGGCTAGGTAATGTATGCTTGTACACGACATCTACCTACATCAGGAATTAGGAACCAATTGCATTCTAACCCCTAAGGATTAAGATGTGCTGCCACAGTAAAATTTTGTAAAAATATAACACCTAGATCTTAGCTACGGTGTGTCGCTACTACGGGAGATAAGAGTATGTTTACATTGCAGTAATTAAACTCAGCACGCTGACACATGGGGCATGGGCACCTTTCTCACAAATAAACATAAACAACTGTTACCTAAATCTCGCCAGTTGCATCAAAATTACGAGCTTCTGACGTTGCGAAGCCAGAGCGCAGCTTCTTTGTTAAATCTTTCCCACGATTTACCAAATTTACGATTGTCAAAAACAAACATGACGGCACACGGCGCATTTCACCCGCGATGTGGGTCAGCTGGGTTAAAATGTAAATTTTCAAAAGTTATGTGGAATGTAATATTTTAACACGCATGTTGCTTACGGCTTGCCAAGAAGCTGCAGGGAATAAATCCTTACCTGAAAAAGACAAACAGTAATTAAATTATTAGGTATTTGGAAGACATAGAAGCTTATTTATGGCATTTATTATTAATGAAAAACATATTTCATTGTGTAAACATATGTAGTGTGTTCAGGGTACAGTTAGCAAAGCTTAAGGCCGTAGGTTCGAATCGCCATTCGATACTAATGTATGAATCATGAATTAGACACAAGCACTTCAAGCTTAGTTGTTTACCGGTATGTTACTAACGTTTGTAGCACTGAAGAATGCTAGTGCTTTAAAAAAAATCATATAGTTGGTTCTACGACATATTCGAAAGAATTTAAGATAAATGGTATTTAAATTACTTCCGAGGCAATAAGTATGAAGCCAGAAAGCTGTTTCTTTAAGTGGTATGTCAGGCAAAACAGACAGTGACTACCCGTCTAAGACTTTTTTTTTATCAAGAAGGGGGACAAAGAAGAGCAAGCAGTTCGACCTGCTGGCAAGTGATCACCACCGGCCATAACTTGATATAAGGTATGCTTGTAATCGATCATTAGCTTTAATTAAGAATAAAAATATATAACATTTTTTTTAGGTTACTGTAGACATAGGCTAATAAAAGCGTGGTAACGCTTTTATTAGCATCACCTGTAAGAATATAATAATAAAATAAAACAGTTGATTTCCACATAAAAAAAACAAATTTATATTATTTAACACTAAGGCAAGAGGAGGCTTAGCTTTTGCTGACACGGGATTACAGTCCCATGTAGGTAGGGCTGGCCTGGCTGAAAACCTAGTGGAAACTTTTAAGTTTTTACCCACTTGCAGATGTCTGAATAATTTAAAATTTCGCAGACGTATTAAGAATCGATGACAATACAAAAATTTATAAAAGATTATTTTGTAATACGATCCTATTTGCATGACCCGATTACAGGTAAGGAATATTCCATCTCATTCCTCACAGATTACAACACTTGTGCATCTTCATCAGATATAATAAACGGAAACTTGGCAGACGTATTAAGAATCGATGACAACGAAATGAATTAATGAAAAATTATTTTAAAAACAAGGCAATCTTTTATTTGTATATTATCGTGGTTTGTGCATATAACGACATTCGACTAACAATGAAGGAATTCACTGAGACAATAAACACAAGGAACGCATTGGAAATACTATTCTACAGCTTGCTTTTACTATCCAATTGAAATTTGCTCGAGAATTCCTTAGGTGGTCGTATACCATAATTCGAATGCATTCAATAGCTTGCGACATACTGTAATTGTTGCGTAAGATAATATTATACCAGACTATTTGGAAACCGTGTGTGCATACTAAAATAATTTATAAATTTATTTATTTAATATTTATCGCATTACCCTAAACAAAACCAGAGGTTCACAAAAGGCAGGCCGTAAGCATTCTATCCTATCGAATCAACCGAAGGTGTGATATATTGTGATAGGTGTAGCAATAAACTAATTAATAAAAAAAGACAAATAAACAATAATACAGACCTAGCAACAATAATACAACAATATACCTTACATAAATAAAATACAATAACTATATAATCATTAAATGAGTAATAATATCTCTGCTCATTAATACTCCGTTGCTGAAACTTACGACGCAAGACTTCAACATCCAGTCTCTATACTTATGGCCTTATGCCGTGCCTTTATCTTATTCAAGGTAAATGAGATTATTTCTCGTCACTTAATATCAAACGTATGAGTGCTGTCATGTCAAAACCTATGTATAATCAAACGCAATAATATATCTCTAATTTTATTAAGTTATTTACTATTTATTGCATTAACCATAACAAAGCAAAAGTAAAATAATATAAAAATAAAAATATATTTATTGCCATAATTTTTTTTAAACACAATCTTTATAAAGTCCCTGACTTCTGATCTAGGTTCTACAACCTGTGTTACAGAGGTCAGTGTCATCTCCCATTAACGATTACACATGATTTATGTAAATAAAATATAATAAATAAGTAAAACCAGAACTTATGTGTGAGAGTGTGTAAGGGAGAGTATGAGGTTACGTGTATTCGTGTGAGTATGGGTGCGTGAGTGTGTGTGTACATATAATTGGTATATATACTTTTTATCGCCTTATATTGTGTAATAAAAAGGTTCATAAAGGGCGGATTTAATGCCAAAGACATTCTTTACTTTACCCAAGGTGTGGTGAGATATTGTGGTAGGTGTAGCAGTAAACTAATTAATAAAAACCAAAGGCTAAAAATAGCTAATATTTATGTAATCAAAAATTAGCACGTCTTCCTCTGTGAAGGAAAATATCGTGTGGAAACCTACATGTCTTTGAAATAAGTGAACAAATACTTCCAATACATATGAATCCCGCGAATTCTCGTTTTAAGCTCCAACATCCTATTTAGAAAGGTTATAATATACGTACATAAATACTTGATTTTTATATAAACATAAATCAATTTGTTGTCACTTAGAGTCTACGTTTCTCCATCTAAAGTGTTGAAGGGTAGAGAATACCAAAGGGCATTTAGTCCGCCCTTTTTTTTAATAAGATGTTTACATTTGAACGTTACATAAATAAATATATAATAACATAGTTGTCTAAATTCCTTATAAGATTTTGATAGTTGTGTATTATCTTGAGTTTTATTTTAATAACGAGACGAAAGTACACAAACAGATGATTAAACATCAATCACCACATACAGAACAAATGTTCTAACGGAGATTTAAATAACTTTTTATAACATTGTTTTAAATAACATATTAAAGACAAAGTATAAATTAACAAAATACGTTAAGCGTAGCGTCTAGCTCACGGTTTAACATTTTAGAGCAACTTATTGCAAAGAGTCTTTTATAACTTCAAGGTTATGACCGGCATCAGTGTTATGACCGGCATCGGCCAGAGTATTTTTAAGAGTAGGATCGTTGATTGTGTTTCTAGGGTCGGCTTGATCGGGGGAAGGACCACTCCCTCAAAGAATACCAGCGTCGAATAGCAGCACAACGCTGCTGTGTTTTGACTGGTGAGTGTGAGGGGGTGGGGGATCCGGATACCCTTATTATTGGTGACGTGACATTTCATCTTAGGATTCTCTAGGGAAACAACGCATCTGCATTATGATTCCTTAACGAGGATGAAGGTTAGATCTTTTGTAACCCTAATACAATAATAAATACGACTTTTTTATCATTTATATATGACTCTGAAAATAGCAGTTAAACCTACAATTACATTTATATATAAAAAAAACATCTAATGGTAGATAAAAAGCAATGTTACGATAAAAAAATAATGATTGCATTTAAAATCGATAATGACCGGCAATGGCAAAGACCAATTCATTAAGAGGCAGGAGTTCCAAAACGCGTTCTTATCTCAATTGTACTGTTTGGATCTCGCCTTAGCATATCGTAGAGGTAATCGAAAACCAACCAGTGCCGGTTCGTCAACCGAGCGGGTACGATTTCAGTTTGTGCAATCTAACGACCGTTGCCGCACGCGAAAACAAAACACAATTTAGCGTGCATGCCATTATACCTCAAATCTCAGAAGCGTAAGTGTTATTATCGCGTACACTCCATTTTAAAAGATGTATACCTCATTGTCCAGTGTCATGATAAAGACAGGCGACCACAACGCGTAATATGCTAATCCGTAACATCAATTGTATCCATTATACGGAGATATTCTTCAAAGGTCTTAATGTCTCTACATTATGCAATTTGTATCTAGCTTCAGCATGAATGGGTTGAATGGTGGAAAGAATATCGTTTCTGGAGATGATACTCTTACTACTGGCGACGGGGCATTATATCTCAGTCTTCAGGGGTGCAAAATTCATCTGCATTTTGCCTATTGATCTAGGAATGACATGGGTTTTTATAATGGCATTTTATAGCTACGCTGCAGTTTCTATCTGCAGAATGAATGGGTCAGCTCGACCGGGGTAGGACCACGCCCACACAAAATACCAGCGTGAAATAGCAACATAATGCTGCTGTGTTTCGCATGGTGTGCGCGTTTGTTACTCTCAATGTAATAAAAAAACGTGGGTGTAATAAGCCGCAGGAATAACTTACCATGTCAATAACAACCATATGTGTTCGTTTGTAACCCATAATGAAATAAAAATAAGCTCAAAGATATCCACTAAACCTTTGGAGTGTTCACTCAGATACGTATCAGGAGGTAAGTTTATTGGCACAGTACAAAGTAGAAATGTAAGAAGTTTTTTAAAACTTAGAATTTACGAGTCACATTTGAAAGTCCAAATTTTTAAATAAAGACATATATAAAAGTTGTATATCACCGTAGTAGAACCACGCTGGAGCATTAATGGGTTGGCTAACCGGTGATTGTCCACGCACGAACTCATAATCCCGAAAATCTACACGCATGGGTGGCGTTATGTTCATAGAAATATAAAAAAAAATGGCTAAAAATTATAAAATACATGATGTTAATGCTAGGATACTAGGACACAAACATAAATTTATTCTACTCGTAAATAGATTACGTAGCGTAGAATAAGTAAAATCTTTATGGAACAATGTATACGTAAATATACGTTTAAACAACAAAATCCTAAAAATTATCATTGGGAAAATTAAAAAAAATATAGTAAAGGAACGACCATTTAAATGATCAACAATTGTAGATGTTAGGGTTATTGTGTTTCAAGCGAAAGCGAATACGCGAATGGGTCTGCTAGACCGGAGGAGTACCACGCCCTCACAGGACACAAGCGAAAAAGAGCAGCGTAATGCTGGTGTTTTTCGTTTGCGTGCGTGTAGTTTGTCACCCTCAATACAATAAAAAAGGAACGTTTGTGTGCTAAAAGTTATTAAAATATTAGTGATTATTTAGATGAATAAGTGACAACAGACTTTGGGTATCAAATGATTACTCCAGGTTCTAAACTAAAAATATATTATAAAAATATTATATTATTGTAAAAAAATGTTCCGCTGAGCTTCTTCCGCCGATTCTTCTCAGACCTATGGCTTTCTTTTTCCGAACCGGAAGTAATATTTGTTAATCAATAAGTAAGTGTAAAGCTTGTGTATTGAACAAAGACGTTTGATTTAATTTGATGGATGTATGGACCGCAATCTTTACGTATTATCATGTGAACTGTGTGCTCGTTTGTCCATCTTAGTGCTATCAAAAAAAAAACTAGCTTGGCTTTAACTGGAACACAATTGACAGTGCAAGCTCAATATCATTGGCCACTCGTGTTACAACATTACAACATCGGGACCAGTCGTAAAACATTCACATCGCGAGATCTAATCGCTGGACCTCATCTCGAATGTAAAAAATGCTCACGGCGGCGCACTGAAATGTGTGAACGCGATACCCAAACGCTGCCCTCTAGACGGATACGCGCCCGGAATACGTCCGAGCTGAGACGTGAGTTCATACATCGACATGTCACTTCCAGTTACTTCGTCTACTCGTCTATTAGAAGACCTCGTTAACTGCCACCTATGATATACTATTTATAAGTAACAACTCTTGTTTCAAATTCATTTCAAAAGAATTATTATATAAAATATTAAATATAATAAATAAATTATATATAATATTTTATATTATAATAATATGCGAGTTTCGATGTTGATATCTGTTCCACGGGATTCTAGTCGTCTTATCTGAATCAAAAGATCCACATCTTCCATTGTAACAAGGACTAACACATCATCACCTCATATAAAGGAATGGCTTTATTTGTTTACATGTACTAATAACGATAGGCTAGGTGTTAACGTCCTTCCTAAAACGTGCTTTCGTAACTCGATTTGTCACCTCCAATCTCGATGCCGCATTTGAATGCAACGTTAATATGTAACATTAAATGAAACGTTTATGAATCTAAAAGGACGCAAAATAGGTACTTGGCCAGTGAGAAAAATAGACAAGAGACAATGCTATACATTCCTTGCTTGCGGGCGACTTTGATCACTTTCCATCAGGTGAGGTGCTTGCTCGTTTGCCATCTATTCTATATATATAAAAAAAGCTTAAAAAATCTAATATAGCTACTTATAATGATTACGTTTTGATTTAATAAATATTCCTCATTTATGCTTTTAGCCTTTTTGGCAAATACTGAAGAATGTCAAACATTTGAATGATTCGAGGTTTAATAACTAATATACTATACTATACAACGATAATACTTAATGCAAATCGATTCACGTTTCAATATTCGACCATACGAGCCAAGTTTTAAGAACCGAAGACTTCAATTTCAGAAAAATAAAGTTAAAGTAAACACGGATCTGTGAAACTTATGTATTACTTTCACCTAACACTAATAGAATTAAATAATTTTATTTAAATCATATATTGTTAATTAATAAAGAAAGCCAATCGGTACACGCGATTTAAAATATTGAAGTGGTATATCTCACTATTGAAATTAATTTTGCTCGAATACGAATTTTACGAAACTTTACGTAACTACACGTTACATGAGTATAATATAAATTGCGATATAGTAAAATTGTATATTGAGATTGAATCAGAGTGTGAAGAGAATAATTTATATAAATAAATTAAATGCACGAAACGTGCATTAACAAGGTTAGCACGTCATAAATTTCCAAATGTTTTGAAAGAAACTTGAATTGAAATAGATTTTCTTTGTAATAAAAATCGAAGAAACAGTTAGTGTAGTTTAACTACTGGAATAGTTTGCCCGCGTCTGTCTTTCCCTCCAATTACAATGTGTGTGTTTTCAAGAGTAGAGTGAATAGGCATTTACTGAGCTAGTGCGCCTTACCATTCAGGACTGCATTTCGCTTAACATCAGGTGGGATCGTGGTCAAGCAGTTGCTTAGAAAGTATAAAAAAACATCTCTATACATCCTCAACAACAAAGATACGCAGCCTCTGTGACCCTTGAGGACTGAGATGACATGTATCGTTATACATAATTCTTCCGATACGTATACTCATAACACGAAAAACAGCAGTGATCACCTGTATATTTGGTATAAGTCGTGGTCTTTACCCAGTCGAGCGGACCAATTCACGTAAGCGCTGGAAACAAGCTACAGCGTAGTTATACCACTTTTAAACTGGCTTGCTATTATCTCCGTTATCAATCAAGCATTATCCAAAGTCATAGCCATCTTTCATGATGTTATTGTAACTTAGTATGTGAAAACTAATTACGCTAAAACGTTCACAAATTTAAGTTAGATTTTATGCGATATAAGAAAAAATACAAAAATACTAAAAGCTAATTGAATCAATGTCTTTCACACAAGAAAAAAAAAACAAATTTTTTATTAAATTAAATATTCAATTACAGCGACCACTGTTTCACCATTAACACTGTGACCATGGGAACCGGGTTAGTCCACTTGGCAGCAGCAAGCATTAATCTGAGCGACAGGGCCACCGACCGGCCTAATTTTGCCCATCCGATGTATGCAAATTTATAATCGTTCACTTGACAAGCGGATTGCGGGGGCGGGTTTTTAAATCCGCTATTTTGTCATGCTCAACTGGACAGTTAATTTACTAGTTCTTTGAGGTGGCAATATGCTTATTATATAGACGTTATCTAAATCTAATGTTATTATAAAGCTACCTTTGATGGATTATTTAAAACTATTATGTATGTTCTATGGAAAGAAAAACGTTTGAATTGATGACAGCTTAATGATCTCTTTAAGTTGAGACTATAGTCTAATTATATTTCAATTAGATTATAGTTTTTTTTTAAATTAATTTCTACAACATTTTCACCTTGCGGACTATTATGGATTCTTATAGGTCAGTAATGATTAGTTGTAGGACAATAGGTTGTCTCGACCTCGGGTAGGACCAAAATACCAACATTAAATAATAGTTACTGTGTTTCGTCTGGTGAAAGAAAGACAAGACATATACGAATCAAGACCACCTCAATCCTCAGGGGAGACAACGTATCTGCATTATAATTGCATACAGATGAATGACGACATCTTGGCCCGAAAAAATAACTTACTATCGGGTGAATCATAAAGAAAACTTACCATAACAAATGCTGTTTATCACTTCAGAGAAATAATGATACAAGACTGATTTTTGCACACTTTTTTTTACTTATTGTGCATCATTACTTATAGATGTTGAATTAAAACATCATTGCCCGCAAGAATCACTTATTATTCGGTGGTGACAAACAGACACATAATCTGTTTGTCACAACTAACATGATAATAATAATAGCTACACTGCAATTTGTTTCTAGCTGCAGAATGAATGGGTCAGCTCGACAGGGGTAGCACCACGACCTCATAGAATACCAGCGTAAAAAAGCAGCATAACGCTGTGAGTGCAGGGATCCGTACACATTTATTACTAGCGACGGGTCAAGGTTCCATCTCAGTCGACAAGGGTGACAACGCATCTTGTAACGCAATGCATATAATTCCTTGTCAAAGGTGAATGTAGATGTCATGGTGGAATCACTTACCGTCTGGTGAACTGTGGGCTCGTTTGTTATTTTCGATGTAATAGCGCATCATCACTAGTGCTGTTTGTCACCTTAGAGAAACGATGTTAAGAGAATCAATGTGAAACATTTACGCCACCGCACATTTACACCGCAAAGAAACACTATCAGGTTATTTATGTGTTTGTTTGTCATACCTAAAATCATATAGAAAACTTGCCCCCACAAGTGCTGCTTGGAAGATGTACAAGAGACCATTGTGTGACATCCACTACGCTGAGATTTCACTCTATATGCAACATAAATTATAAAAATAAATCAATAGTGTATGAAGTGCTCGAGACAGGTGTGAGATTATGCATTAATGCGGAACCTGAGAGGAATATTATATCGTATGACGGACATAAATTAATATGATTGCAATTTAATTAAGTTCGAGCGATGATTTTGCATGAGTCGCACGTCAATGTTGGCAGCTTTACGGCATTCATTACGGCGGTTTAATCGAAGCCAACATATATGGGATTTCTTCTGTTATGTAAATGCACATATTACTCAATTTTATCGATTCAGCGTATTAATAGTTATAATCGTTTCAATGTATTGCGTATTAACTTTTATCTCTACCTATCCTTTATATGGCATAAATTCTCTCTAATCCTTAAAAAAAAACATTAATTCCAATTCACTAAGATTAAATACGATTGAGAATTAAACTCCTGACTACTTACATACAAGCATAGAGTTCACTCGATGTTAAGTTAAAGACTCTTGTCGTTATTTGCTACATGTTTAACATATGTATTTATGTATTCCAATTATTATAATAATATTTTGTTTTAGTTTTTTAAAATGTATGCACTACGCCTACCATAATTTCTCTCCAATCTACGGGTTGAGTGGTACAGAATAACTTAAGGCATTAAGTCTGTCTTCTGTACTCCCTTTTTGTAATGTGTTAACATTTTTTTTAAATAAATAAGTGACTGCCGCTTTTGAAGTCTACATCTATCCTCAACGAAGATAAAAGATGCACATGAGTGGGACCCCTGTGAACTGAGCTGGAATTCCTTGTTACCTATTCTCTGTCTCTTTTGACATTCTATTGTAATTGTGTAAGATAGTTGGATAGATATTTAAAGCGACGTTTGTACTTTCAGGCGTATATCCAGAAAATGGGACAAATATATGTACTTTAACGATTGCATAGTAATATTTTATCACTGATAGGGACGTGGTGCGACTTAATGGGAATAAAAAGTAAATAAATATACAAAAATAAATGGTGCAAAATCATAAAAACATTAAAACACAAAATTATTATTTATCTATTAATTAATAAATTTATGCATGCTCTGTATTTATTTTTATATTTTTTTATCTCTATTCTTCTTTATTTCTTTTTTTTTTCTTTATTTTGAGAGTATTCTATGTTTTTCTTCCCGATAATATGTCCAACACCATGCCTGCTGGAAGAGATTTTAACTGTAAAATAAGCTGCGTCTTTGTACATACCTTTCCTATATTACATCCCTTATATAAATGAATGTTTACATAAAATTGAAATAAATAAAATTTTAGTAGAAATGTTGTTGAAATAAATAACACAAAAGCAATTTGTATAATCCAATCTTGTCACCTAAAAAATCAGTCGGTTATTAAAATACTATCCAAAATATCGCGGTCATCACGTCCCGTAGACTAAAACTATGAATTACCTTATTTGAATATTTGCGTAGGATGGCGAGATGCTATCAAATGAAATTACATCTGAATATTTGTCTACTTTTCATCGATAAATATGGATAAATAATTTTTTTATTAGGTTCCCCATACTAAATCATTTTATATAGAAAGCATTAGGCATTTTGACCTATAGTGGGTATATTATAAACAAATTGCTTAGATGTCAAGGTCAAATATAAGTAATATATAAGTTGAAATGTCGTGACTGCTTAGTCTGGGGTATTGCATGAAAAAAGTCGAGAAAGAAAATAATATTCGACAATAATGCAGTCTAAGATACCAGACGAAAATCTCTCTTTTCTTTTTTTAATTAATGGTGAAATATCAAATACATTTATTTCAATATTAGCGGTGACAAATAAGCACATAGTTCATCTGATGGCATACATATATATATATGTATCAAAAAAAATACTAAATTTTTTGAAAAAATGGGCTTCATGTAAATTTTATTTTTGGCTTTTAAAAATTAAATATTTTGTCATTTAATATATCTATAGAACAATCTTTATTAATGGATTCCTTGAGTAATCTAAAATTTCTTTGGCTGTTTTTCCTTTTTTTACAATCAAATTTATCACATTGGCATCAAGTGAACGAAAGTTATCCCCGGATGCAGTAGCCGCAATTTTCAAGGTGTCACTTTTTTACTATCGCGGTGTAGCTCAAAATCCGATGATTCGGCGATTCCTTTGCGAGGCACGTACAGCGTGTGATTTAATTCGGTGTCAATTGTTAAATGGCAGCGGTGGGGACCTGTTCGTTGACCCACTAATTTTTTTTTCGGGCCCTTGTAATATCGATACGACGTTGCGACATCCTCTGCCAACTGCCAACTGAACACACTGTATATATAATAATGTCCGCGTATATGGACTGATTACCCCAAAAAATTGGCTATACCAAACAAGACGTATTGTGAGTTATTACATCGTCAGTACATTACATTACAGTAATAATAAATGGTGTGTGATTAAGTATTTATTCTCTTGTCACTTACCTGCGATTGCTTAAAACTGTATTTTTAGACTTTCACGAGGTTTAGCAGATATGGTAATGCGAACTGGCAACCCCGAAACAGAACGTCCGGTGTATGGCTACTAGGTTCTCGATTCATTAACATACAAATTTATACCATACATACATATTTTTGCGTATACTGCTGCTGCATGCTTTGTGAAGTCTTAAGGTCAGCGAAGTCACCGAGTAGCGACTAATTTGAAAATTAATCTAGTTTACTATACGATACTGCCAAAATTTGCCCTTTCGATAGCGGTCCTACCCGAGATTCGAACCTTTTTATGAGGGACTCTCGGGTCCACTATGTTGTCGTCGACTTTCTTCGTCCACAGGGATCGATCGGGTGGTGCAGCAGCAGTACTCGTGGCAGAATTGCCATCATCGCCGTTGTCTCCTTACTGAGCGGGGCTCCCGCTCACGCGTCTGCTTAGATGAAGCTGTAGTCACTGGACCAACAGCATCACACGAACACAAAAAAAGAGAAATAAAAACACACTGGGAGACTGATAACGATTTTCGCTTCGCCGCCACTGTCTGACCTTATTCTATTTATATTAATTATAAAGTCATTAGATGATTGTAATTTGTTGTTAGCATCGTAATAAAGATTGAAACACATCTTTGATTACCTATAAAATGTTATCAAAACATATTAATACGACATTTAGAGATTTTTTTAAATAATTGCTGCAGATTGATAATGAAGCGCCGCACACAACTCAGACATACCTAATACCTATGTCTCTACGAACTCTGACTCATTTAGAGCCTCCCACGCACATAATGGCCGCGCTGAATGCTAAGCGATTAGAAATATCCGGATAACGTTAATATTGTATTCTTCCTTATTAAGTCAAACATTTTCAAATTAGCAACGGTTTTTATGAACTTTCTTCTATAAGCAACACCGTTATTATAGTCATGTGCTATATATATACGTATAATAGATACCAAGAATCATTATGATGTAATCGGGGCTTCTTGTTTTTTTTGATTTTCTGATAATGGCTTTATGTTCGATTGTGATATGCGAAGTGCGAGCAAAACCTGATTGTTAATTGATTTCTGCCTAATTATATAACATTGTTATAATTATTTTTTTTTTGAAAAAATAAAAAATCTTATCTCGAAAATGGTGACACTTACAGGTCAACCTATTATCCCCTTAATTTGTCGTGCTAGTTACGGTACACATAATATATACCAGGCTGTTACTTGACATTTTACTTACATTACAAATGAAATCAATTTAGCCGCCTTACGCGATGTCAAGTGGAACTACCGAATAAATCCTTCAACGGTGCTGGTGGGAGCCGACAGCATTGCGGGCGACATTATCGAGTCCATTAAAGGTGGGAAATTAACGCTACTTAATTCTGACCTCGTGATTCTACCATATCCGCCGACACTATCGCGCCTTGTACATATATCGACACGCTTTTATTAGCTAGATATGTACATATGTCTGTATGTATGTATGAAAGCATGTATGTATATATGAATGTAATGGAATATTTCAATTCAATTTTCATGCACACGTCTGAAAGATCAGCAGATGTATTAAAAACCGATGACAATTCAATAATTCCATGACTGTGTGTTGTTATAGTCATTTATAACTATAATATAAGTAATAATTTTAGTACGATATTAAACATTTAGTTATGTAATTTTTTTTTATATATCTATAACAACATATTTTACACATGATCTGCAGATGTATTTAAAGTTATATATGATTTCCTTCAGTCGGTGTTGACCCATGAGACATCTTTCGACTGTTATAAAACTGTATCAACTGCGTAGAATCCATTAAAGTGATTTAAATATTTTCGCAAATATGGCAAGACTTCGCGATCCTCAACCTATGCGACTCAAGTTATAAGATTGGAGGTAGTTTCCGATGCTGCAAACACTTGATTTTTATTTTTATGAATGTTCCAACCACTATTTTTCACCACCTCACGTTGACTGGTAAAGAATGCTTTAAGGCTTTAAATATTCCCATTGCTTCGCAAGATGGGAACAATAAATTCTAAAAAAATTTAAGTTTACAAATATAATCTTAATCATTGAATTTGATAACTTATAATATAGTGAAATGTAAACACATAATACACTATTAATAAAAACTAAAATACAAAACTGAGAATCGAAGGTGTGAATGTACCACTTGTCCAAACATAACTACACTAATTATTTCCAAGACATTGATATTGTAAATCAATTTACACGTGTTTGAACGCGGAGTAAGAGGAAGTGTGGCCAACCCAATATTGTGAAGGTTTGATACCTGTCATAGTATCATATCGACCTTGTCGTAAATGAACAGCCTACATACATAAATCCCACAGTTGGGCATAGGCTTCCTTTTTTTTTTAATATAAAATAATGGTATTAACATTCACTAACGTTCCGGTTAACCACTTCAAATTAACTTTGATAACCGAATGGCGGCATTGAACTTATGAACTTAAGTTTCGCAGATACCCTAAACCGTAACGTTATTGACGCTTAACTTTTCTAAAGACGGTGTTAGAGCATAGTTCGCCATACTGTTCCACTGCGTATTGACAAAAAATAAATCAAAGACATATGAATCTTTGATTTTTTTTTTTGTTTTATTACTCACGATGATTTCTTTCCGCCCAGCACGTAGTAAATCACCACTTAAAATTGCAATCAACCATTTCATCGATGCCGGGACCGCGGATCGAACTCGGTTTGCTAGCGTATCGTGACATTGAAAGGGGGCGCTTAGGCACTGTGCTACTACGGCTCTTGACCTTGTCGTAATGAAGGTCATTTATCTATAACATTCAAAGCTACGGTGGTTTAATTATTTTGACATTCCAACGTTAACTGTAAGGTCAACTGTACCTGTATGCATGGAATTAAATTTACAATATAATAGTATCGTAATATATGGTTACACCAGCTAATTTAATACAATGCAAAAAAGATTATTTTTTGAAACTAAGGTATATATGAATATTGTAACAGTAGTAAAACCACTGTTTGTTTCTGGTTGACTGGAGTAGGGCCACGCCCTCACAGAATACCAGCGTTATTTTACGGCAGCATAACGTGGCTGTGTTTCATCTGGATAGTGTAGAGGTCCAGATAACCTTTGCGTATGTAGGTGTCTTTAGGCGCAGGAATCAATTACCGTCAAGTGAACTGTGTGCTCGTATGTCACCATCGATACAATACAATAAATAAAAAAATCTGTATAAATTCACTTTCAGAATGTCCTTTGTACAATGGTAATATTATCCTAGACGACGTCTATGTCTTCTGGTATGACGTATACTTGCGCATACACATAGTTTAATCGCTCGTCATTTCCCAGTCCAATAACATCTCGGAATCGAACTCATGATACGCCGACCACTAAACCTCGCGTTATTCTACATTTAATCCTAGAGCAATGCTGCAACGAAGACGTTCCACCAGTGATCGTGAACTGTTGGTCACGTGCGCAGCGCGTGGGAGTCGGTTGAAATCTGCGCCGTTAAGCTTAATGTCAACTTATCAAAACACATCTCAGTTTTAAGGCCGCACCTGTTATATTAAGGAAAAATAAAAATACATAGAAAGATTTATAAATATATGTTAAAACATTATTTATACATATAATCAATACGTCATAAAATCAAAAACATATCATTTAGTGATAGAGCTACACTGCAGTTCGTTTCTAGCTGCAGAAAGAATGGGTCAGTTCGTCCGGGGTAAGACCACGCCCTCACAAAAGAACAACGTAAAATAGCAGCATAATGGTACGTTTCGTCTGGTGAGTGTAGGGATCCGGAGACCTTTATAACTGGTGACGAGGTATTCCATCTCAGTTCTCAGAGGTTAAAACGCGTCTATATTATGATTCCTTGTCAAGAATGTCGATGTCATGGGCCGCAGGAATCACTTGCCATCAGGTGAACTGTGTGTGAGTTTGTTACTCTCAATGTAATAAAACTACCACTGTTAATATAGATATAAAAATTGTAACTTTGAATTATATTAATATCGGTTATATACGGGTTTGCATATTGAATGTAAACGCTAAGGCTTCTTGTGGCATGATAGGAAACACAACACAAAACGTCCAAGTATTGCCAGTAAGTAGCTTATTTCTAAATCTCGGAATCCTATTAAGTATATAAGCGTCGAAATGATATACGCGGAATCATCGGTCAGGCGGTAAAAGCAACGAGGGGGATAAATCTGTCGTATAACGTGTAATGGGCACAGGCTATGGCGGTCCGTTGGGCGCACGGAAAATATCGACGCGCGAAAATCGTAAAGCGGGCACCGATTGGCACGACGGGCGGTCCTAAAGTTTTTGTATTTATGTTGTATTGCGTTTTATGCGTTGTTTTTAGATCTAAACGGATTTTTATTTGTGATCACGATGCCAAGTACGTACTTCACGTAATTTTCTTCTACGGCACGTGTATAACTAAAATATATTTTCTTTCTCAAACTTTATATTTTACATATTTAAAATTTATTTTTTTAAATGTACAATTTAAGCATTTCGACAAATATTAACAACCACAACACTGACCGAATAGAGTTCTTACAACTATTGATTAGACAATTCATAATTTGTTTGACTAATGCTCATAAATTCTTTATCTGTTTAATTTCCTTTTGTGACTAACAAACATTTAGTTCACATAAGTGAATTTCCTACGGCCCATGGACACAAAAAATTAGTGACGGCATATTTTTTTTAATATTCAAAATTTCATTGTACATATATTCGTAAGTTCGATTTTCTATGAGTGATATTTTTAAACATTCCAGCAAAGATTAACGACCACAAAACTGATCGAATCGAGTACATAGTTGTTTTAGCCTGTCTATAAATTTTTCGGCTAAAGCTCGTAAATTCCAAATATGTTTATTTTTTCTTTATGGGTTACTGCGTGGTTTTTCTGCTACACAATAGACTTACAACGAATGGATATGCGCCGAGGTACTAGCAACTGAGTTTAGCGCGGTTATCATACGCCCGCTAACACGGTTAGAGTTGTAAGTTGCATCAGCGAATTATATGTACATATGTAACCGTACCAGTATGTACAACTGTGGTAGACCGTTTTTTTTAGATGGTAGAGCCACGCTGCTGTTTGTTTCCTGATGTAGCATTTATAGCTCGACTGGATCGGGTGGGTCCTATCTTTCGGGGGATACCAGCTGCAGCATTTACCGCTACTGTAGTCCCAATCTATTCGTGTTACAATTAGTTTATATCTAAAGCGCTTAAGAATGTAAAAATCATATAGGAAAAAAACGTAAGACTAACATTACGTCTAACAAGTTTTAAATAAACATAAAACAACCTACACATTTAGAGGAAACAATTTCAAAGCACTCACTTCACCGTAGACCACCTTCCATTTAAACTGTATTGTGTAGCCGTTCAACCTCATCCTACCGTAATACTAATAAAATGAAATTGTCGTGTCCCGGGCACCGTTGCAGCCAATCTCTTGTGTAAACAATACAAAACAGCCGCTACCTTCACGGCATCGGCCATTGAAGGAAACAATCGTAATAGACAATATTTGTGCCCACCATTTTGTAACCTTCACCACCGGTCAATATACATGGAATTGTAAACATGGCCGACTGACTCTTGATTATAATGTAGACAATAAAGATGTAGCGCGGTAAATGTATCGGAATTTATGGTGATAGGTGCTCCAGTTCCAGAAAAGTAAAACGTGCATGACTCACGTTTTAAATTATGTAGATTTGAATGCTAGATTCGTTTTCTTAGTTTTACCTCGATAAACGATTTTGATTTTTTTTAATATTAACAAGGATGATGTTTTTCATGACATCTACATTCAACCTTGACAAGGAATCATAATGTGGATGCGTTGCCACACTTGAGGACTGAGATGGAATGCCTCATCACCAGTAATAAAGGTCTCCGGATCCCTACACTCACCAGACGAAAACAGCAGCACTATGATGCTATTTTACGCTGCTTTTCTGTAAGGGCGTGGTCCAATACCGGTCGAGCTCATTCATTCTGCGGCTAGAAACAAACTGCAGTTTAGCTCTACCACTGTTATCGACGACAATATAAACGACTTGTGATGATAATCTTGAATGTTTTTTCACAATGAATAGATTTGTCGTACGTTGGTCATCCCTGATATTATTAAAAAAAGATAGAAGCGCAAGCTGGTGTCCAACGATAACTTTATTATCAAAATAAGAATAATTTATGATGTAAAGATTAAAATAACGTACTTGGCACAAAACCGGCCAACATGCAAATCATTCGCCGCAAACATTTGCGCTAGCGTGCAGCAAACCCTGTCGCAGGCGGAAGACATTAAGTCCAACGCAATGGGCGTGGAGACACCTCCATGACAGACGTCTGAGCTAATAGAATACGCCGATAATTATTATGTACGGCCGTAAAGGAGATGAGTGGAACTTGCTTTGAAACGACACTACCTCGATCGAACCATAATGGGATATGAAGGCGCCGTACTTTATGAATCGGAGAGTATTTTGTAAAGATCGTTTCAAACGAAACCAAAGCCTTTCGACGCAAGTCGTAAACATTCCCGTCAATGACATTTTATATCGTGCATACGAAGTGTAAAGCGAAATGTTAAGGCTTGGAAAGTATTACTTAGGAATGCAATGGTAACGGCAATTTTTTTATGTAACCGCTTATAGCGCCGACGGATTTCCTTGCGGGTAAAGGCAGTATGCACTGTCTGATATGAGACCTTACATCACCTTCAATATCTTTATTTGGTAACGAAAAATATAAATGAATCATTATGTCTTGAATATTTTTATTACCAAGAATTCACGCTGAAACATTTACAGTGTTACGAGATACAGTCTTTAAGTAAATACAATATGGTTTTATGTTTATGAAAAAGAAGACGAATAAGAAATTCAGTAATTCTGTTTCTGTCTAATTGCACTTACGAAATGTTGTACTCTTCTAATATAGTAATAACATTTGTTTTCCTTGATAATTATTTTATTTATGCCCTAAAAAACAGATGTGCTTCCAGATCGAGTGAGCCGGCATTGTTTAGTCATCTGCCATAACGAACATGACCCGTCACGTACTATCCGCCGAGAGGTGAGCGAGGGCCATCGCGACATGCGCATGCGCATTCGTCGCTAATTGCGCCCACGTACTCCTTGTGACAGTCCTGGCTCAGGTTAACGGTGGTTATCCTTTGTCTAGACAATGTCTTCCCGTTATCGTTTTGATTATGACCTATTCATGTCACGACTAGAAACAAACTTCAGCGTGGCTCTAGCACAGTTACCACGTCTATTTAGTGAAAATTTCTATAAATAAATTCTGATAATTAATGGGATAAGAGAGATTGGTTGGGAAGTGTTAATGCATTCACCTTATAGCCCTGAAATTTCATACTGAGATTTTCACCTGCTTCGGTCTCTTCAGAATTCTTTAGGTAGTTTTAGGTTAACACCACAAACCCACTGATGGCAATTTCTTGATCAGAAGTCCCAAAATGTCTATAGCAATGGGATTATGTTACTACTACCTTCAAAATGGCAACAAGTTATCGAATTAAATGGCATTTATATATTATAATCAAATGTAAATAAACTATGATTAAAATATCTTAAATTTGTATCTAAAATACAAAAAAAAAATTCCTTGACCCGTAATAACGACATGTCACACTCATTATAGAAATCTCTTTAAAGTCTGTCACTCACTAAAAATATCTAAATCTACTTTTGATTTGACAGTATTTTTTTTAATTATTAAGGTAAACGTCATATGTCGGATATCAATAAAAATATTGCTCACTAATTTATTACACTTGAAAAAAAATGCAATAACAATCTATCCTCGGGGATGTACAATTATGCTGAACAAGTTAAACCTGTCTCCAACAGGTTACATGCACAGCCATAAATCATGTTGCCTCGCAAAGAAAGGCGGCGCACTTGCAGTGTAAGCGTAGACTATGTCCGGGAGGAGCTCTCTGATCCATCGTTTTAGTTAATACACCCCGAGGTCGTGTACTTAAATGATTACTACTAAACTCCTCTGGCAGGTCTTGTGTATTCTAAACATTAGGGGCTGCAGGCTGCACTTGCGTCATCATACGTTAAGCACACGTAGTTTGTAAGGGCTGAAAAACCTGACTTCTCTGGTTTTAGAGACGTTCCTGGGAGGCGGTGATCAAACAAGCTGATAAGCATCAAGCAACAGATGAACCGTTAGTTAATTTATCGTTACTACTATAAAAATATTTAGTAACAATATCTTCATTCAGTACAACCCTGTTTATTCTGTTAAGACTTCCCTCAGCAATCTGGCGAAGTCACCTTGACAGCTCCGGTTTCATTTAATAGCATATATTCAGCATTGGATTATCGATAGAAACCATATAGCTAATGCCGTTAATTACCGCGACACGCCTTTAGTCTCTAACTTAATGTTGCAATTTAAAAAAACAAATGTTTTATGAAAGAACTGATTAAATCAACGCTTCTGATTCCTAGTCAAAGATGAATTTTAGATGCCATGGGCCACAGGAATTACATGCCATCAGGCGAACTGTGTGCTCGTTTGTTACTCTAAATGTAACGAATAAAAAGGCAGATGGAATGTCTCGTCACGAATATATGGATCTCCGGTTACTTCACCATACGAAAACGTACGGTAACGTTACGCTGCTATTTTACTCTAATATTCATGCTTCAGGTACAGAAATTAGCTTCATCATGGCATATTCATGCTTCAGGTACAGAAATTAGCTTCATCATGGCATATTCATGCATCAGGTACAGAAATTAGCTTCATAATGGCTCTATCAGTTTAATATATTCTGTTATGCGGGCTAAGAGTAAAGTGAAAATTTATCTCAATCCTCAAGTGTAACAATGGACGTACTTACACTACATTAATCTTCAAGATTTGGTGATGATTAATGTAGATATCATTGGCCGCAGTTATCACTTGCCATCAGGTGAACTGTAATATAAAAAAAAACGCCTTTTGTTTAGAAAAAATCTAATTTTGGGCAGCACGCACATCTTAATAAAATAGCTAGAAAATGTAACACACCTATCGAGGGCTACAAATGTAGATTTGTTCTCGGATAGCATTAGCAAGCTCAAGATGAAATCCCTACATTGTAATGTATTATACAATATTTTTCTTAATTTTTAATAACTTATATACTTCACAAATCGATGTTAATTTATTTTTCTACATCTTTACTTAATAAATTTCAAATTTCAACTCATGTCGTACTTTCTTTTAAATTACAATTGAAAATTAATCTCAAACTTACATTTTAAATTTTTGCTTTGTTATATTTTGTCAATTTTCTCTACTAATTATTTTATTGCCGCTCATTATATTTGCATGCAGTCTTCCCCTGTTACTGTAGAGGCGCTAATCTATTGTACACATCGTTCTCTTTTTTTTTGTGTGTGTGAGTATTGCTGTTGGTCCAGAGACCTTTACAGCTTTATCTAATTGCACTCGCGAGCGGGAGGCCCGCTGAGTAGGCAGACAACGACGATGCTGCGAAGCTGGAGCGGAGACTGCTGGTGCACCACCGCTGCACTCCAACCCCTATGGACGAAGAACGTCGACGACAACAGAGGGGGGCGATAATACGATCCGAGGGCCCCTCATAAGGAGGTACGAGACCTCGAGACATTGTTCTCATCTATGGTATTGTATTGTACCAGTCTACACTGTGTTGGCGGTCATTAAATAAAATAAATAAAAATAAATGATCATCGTCGTACCATGGTTCTGAGGTTATTGATATGTTGTCCATCTAGTATTACACCGACCCAGTTGCGGATCAGATCAGACGCCGTGTAGCCATTTGTAATAAAAAGTGAGTGTGCGTGGGCTGATCCCAGGTGATCTCATTACAATAACATTCATCCAGTGACACCGGGGAGCGACTTGCAAACCGGTTGTTTTGTGATACATACAGAAAGTATTGACGACCTGTTATTGCATCTAGCATCAATATTGTTATGTTTTATTACTATTTAATATGTTTGATTTTAAAACATGTATGTATGTTATCGTCTCCGTTTCGATGGCAACTCCTTCAACATTCAGGCTACATCTCTGGAACTCCTTGAAAATATATAAATAACATCGAATAAGCACTCTTTTATAAGGCTGCTACGGTAACACTATTTAAAGACGTCTGATGCTAATTAATATGGTAAACTACTCTTTTCATTGTTTGTTATATGTTTAATTATGTTTACTAAGTATTGTTATTTATATGTAAATATATTTATATAGTATTGTATATGCATGCACTACACTTACTACAATGTCACGCCACGCCACGGAGGGTTGACTGGTAGAGAACGCCTTAAGGCAATAAAGTCCGCTCGTTTTTTCTGTGGGATTGTTGTATTAACTAAAGACTATTTACATCACGATTGGATAAACGGATTATTTTCACAAATTCACAAATTCACGAAACGATCACAAACAAAATTTATCGAAATTTGGATTAGTCGATTTCCCTCGAGAATAATAATGTTACATAATTATGATGTATTTGTAACCTAAAACATGATGAAATCATCAAGTTGTATCGTCACCAGCGTGTGATTCCTGGATAGTTATGTGTGTACCAAATTACATCATCAGCGCACGATATATATATATATGTTCCGTAAGCATTCGCGTAAACACACAGGCACTCACTCGTCGCCCCCTTCCTTAGCGACGTCATGCATATGCAATGAGATCGGAAGAAGGTTCAATTGCAATTCTTAGAGACTGAACAAACACAACACACCTAGACCCAAAAACTAATATTCGGTGATCGAACTATTATCGAAATATTGTTGCGAATAGATTGCAGGACTTGCGACGCGGTTGTAGGGTATTCTAACCAATACTCCACGTGGGAGTCCAACTTGTGCATTATTTATTACTGACATAGGTTTCTGCTTAGTAAAGCGCATTTGTATTGAAGCTCCGCCAGGATATTTATCCGCTTTTATTTTTTATGGAATAAAAATTAGAAATAAGGACATAATCCATCTGCTAGTGTATATGGAAATGAGCATCCTATAGTTGGGATGCAATATAACTACATCTATATATTTAATTTGATGTTAATATGAGTTTTAACCCATTTTAATTAAAATGGAATTACCTCGTAACAAATTATTTTTTCTTAAAGCAAAACCTTCCATCAGACAACCATGCCATAGTTAGACTGTATCTGCAGAGTACATATAAATACCAATGAGTTTTCCTTAACGCTCTCCTCTTTTTTAATCTTAACTCAACACTACTATCATGCTTGAGAAAGTATAACGTACTCTCTCTACCGGCAGTCTAAGTAATCTTGCATCATAATATGCAAGCCTACGTACGTAACTTAAGTATATCTCAAGCACTGCAATAAAAGTATTTGTTACGAGACATCAATCACAGAATACATACATATAACACGAAATGAACGGAAGACTACTGCGATACCGGATTTCCCAGTGACGAGGTAGAGAACACGCCGGCGTATGTTGCGAACATTGAACACATCGAACACATGCGAGGCAGCACTCACTATGATACAATATCTTATCTAACATTGCATTACCTCTTCGAATCACGCCACTAACTGAGGAATCAAAAACAATTATTACGTCATAACATACAACTCAAGAAGTTCTTGTGTGAAATTTGTCATGTACTGATGATATTTCTGAAGGCCTTTTTAGAGCGTGTTAGAGCCATGATGTTGCTTGTTTATAGTTTCATCGTGGTTCTACTCGTTAGATAGCAACATAACGGTGTTTTGTTTCGTATAGTAAATGTAGGTATCCGCAGTAACTCGTTGTGTGGCATTCCATCTCAGTCTTTAGGGTTAGTGTTATTGGGCATTATAGATCATTCTTGAGAATGGATGTAGATGTGATAGGCAGCAGTTATAACTTACAATCAGGTAATAAGCTGTGTGCTAGTTTTTCACCAGCCACATTATAAAAAGAAACAGAACTGATCTGAACTTGAATTGTAAAGAACTTGGCGATTAGAAGATGATAACGCCTGCGCAGATTTGATCGTTATGAGGGTAGATGCAGTTGTTTAGTGTAGCAGTCGTCTCTTGCCATCTGGTGCATTGGAAACTCATTCGTCACCCAAAGTTTCATAAAAATAATCCTAAATAAAACATATACTATAGTCTATACAAAATTAAAAAAATCTGCGCAGCATTAATTATTTTCTATGATGTTCCAGCATGTTTTCTTACTTCAAATAATGGACAGGATGTGACATGATTGAAAGTGTATAAAAAGCAGCTTAAGTCAAGCCTGCTTAAGAGTTAATGTTATGAAATTCTTTGAACTGAATAGATGGATACGGTAGAAATGACTACAAAACTATTTTAATGACAATTTTGTGCAAAATATGAATATACACTCATATGCTAATAAAAATTATACCGGTTAACAACATGTCAAATATTGTCAATTATCTTTTTATTTAGTTTTTGCAAAATTAAAGGCTACGGCATCTGTGCATGGATGCGAGGTCCTGGTAATTTGTCAGATCTGGAAACCTAGTGCATACCCCAGTTTCTCACAGAGGAATATTATATATTGTATTATACTACTTTATTAATTTTAAATACTTTTGTTATTATTGTTATTAATGATATAGGGTAATATATTGAGTGTATGGAAGATATGTTTTTTTGTAATTTTTATGCAAAAATTGCTTATCCTATTACTACTGTGCTCTAAATCATAAGTAATTGGCGTGTATATAATTAATTGTATATTGACAGCCATTATATAAGGAGAAAAACACCTCTTTAGAGATGACAGCTTACTTTTTAGTCTTACGATTTGTAATTTGGTCAATCCCAAACATTCCCTTACTATAAGGGCTTACCCCTATAGTAAGTTTTCAATTTTGAGGTATTGATAAATGTAAAATGTATAACATAAACATCGCACTACTCCAATCATACAAGACATACAGGAAAACCCAGACGAAATATCCCAGTTTCGGTATTCGGTCGCATCACACGGAGTGATTTGTCCGTAGCGCGTGCGTAGTAATTGCCCGAGTGACAGAGATGGATGCGCGCTAATGACGCCCGCACCGCCAGGGGTACCGATCGCGATGCCAATCTGTATTCCTCCTCTGTTTGTGTAATAACAGACGGACGCTCTTTGTTGATTGTGCCGAAGAAGTTATGAATTACTCCACGTAAAAACTATACATTCCAACGCTAACACAAATCTCTTGTACACAGTATGTAACGAAGCAAAGCTTTCCAAAAAAATAGTCGTATAGGGGATTTGAAGTTACGTCATATTGTCATGTCTAAATACTTAAATGGCATATCTTCTGCAAACATAGCTAGCTTATCCAAATTTGTTTAAAAACCTGTCTCTTAAGTCTTTACTGTTTTCACATCGGGGAGATGATGTTAATAATAATAATAATGACTTCATATTAATCGTTTACATCATATATCTACTTATCCTTCTACCGATGGAGACAACGAAAGATTAAAAATAAAACATGACAACCATGATCATATTCCACTTAATCCTTAGACTACTGTAGTTATAATTTATGCGAACCACATAAAAAACAATCCCTTAAATCGTACAGTTAAAATATTATAATTAAAAAGGTGAGGTTAAGAAATCAATAACATAACGTAAATATTCATTTGTTCATCGCCCAGCAATTTATCGCCCCTACGAATTATGGCAACAAAGTACTGTTGGTATCAAATTAAAACGCATTAGCGTAACGAGTGCTATTAACTGCTAGAATGCTATTAACAAAGAAAGCGATTTGTACGCGTTGTAAAATATTTTCAATTGAAATAGTATGTTATTAATAAAATTATCGATTGTGCAATATGCTATTAATAACGACGGTCGGTCTGTGTGTTCTCGAACACAATGGCCGTAATGGTTAAGCACCATGTGTGATTGCGACAACCTCCCTGCCATCTATTAAGCAATATAATTTTGATATTATAAACGTCTGAAGGTTTTAATACTATAGTATTATATTATAAAAGCTATAAATAATATGCCATGCTGCCAGGGTTCAAGGGCACGAGTCAAGTCAACCTCACGATCTACAATACGTGTGAGAAGCAACTACTACGGTAAATTGTCCCAAAATTTGACTTGCGTACGGTGGGCAACTAATAAATAGGCATATATTATTAATGGCAAGGTATTTCGAGCTTACTACACCCATAAGTCAGCTCGAACGTGGAAAGAACCAGAAATTAATATTTATACACTCACACTAGCCCGGAATAACGATGACATCAGGACATTAAAAACAGTACACTCATAAATATGGCATAGGTTTTCTAAATCTACCACGTTAAAAAACATACGTGAAACGGTGATAGCCCATAGCGTGTATCAAATAGTTTAATTTTTGGAAGACTTAAGTGGAAAGAAAATTCTTTATTATAATAGAACTAATTTTTGCCTATTACACTTTTAATTGAATAGAAAAAATCGTGAGACAATTTTCACAAAGATTATCCTTTACATGAATATAATTACGTCAATTGAAATGGACAAGAAATTTTATACAAGTAATGAATGTTAGATAGAATCAACGTAACTCTTCTTACATCACAAGTGGAAATTGCGAAAGTGACGAAATTATTTATGAAATATTTAAGGAATCCAAGTTAACACAATCTGATAGCGTCTGAAGCAGCATCGACAATCAGCGCACGCGCATTTTTACTACGACCACTTAATTTCACACTCTGAATGCTTCAGACCGCTGTCGTAAGTAGTAAGTGAAACGCGTGGAAGCTCCGTAAAAAATATTAAAAAAAAACTCACAGCTGTCATCTTCTGCATGGTACTGACATACCGGGGAGTATTAGGGGGGCACCCTTGCTTTTTTCTACTAATATATAACTTCATATATACTTCTATTTTACATGCATAAAAACGTTTTTTTACTCTTAATTAAGCAAAAGTATTTCAGTTTAAATTTAATTAATTGATTATTAATCAACCTCAGGTGTTCTAGTTTAAAGTCGATTACCTACAATTTATATTTACATTTTTGACAGTTGTTAAAGTAATCTAGAAAGTAGTAAGATTCGCAAATCGTTAGTCTTGAACTTACAACTGTCCAGTGCGACAGTTTGTTGCACGCTGGCCTCAAATGTTTGTATTTTTTTAATAATATTATGATAAGCGGCGATGTTCACCTAAATATTTATCCTCAATAAAAAATTACGATGCACATGCGTCGTCTCACTCAGGACTGAGACGGGAATGCCTCGTTGGCTATAATTGGGTACCCGGACCTCTAAATTCACCACACGAAACGGCATGCTATTTCATGCTGGTATTTTGTGAGAGTGTTGTCGTTACGGACGAGTCATGCGTGTATACATATGTATATATATAAATATATGTATATATATATATATATATATATATATATATATATATATATATATATATATGTTCTTCTTATTTTAATATATATTTCTTTTCTTAGTTATCGTATTGTACTTTCGGATTAATATGGTTTTATAACATAATATTACCATTATCAATACCACAAAACAGAAAAGTTCTAACTTCACAAGTAAATATTCCGCCTGCGGTACATAGCTTGCGCCACACGGCACGGTGAGTGCAACGCTACGGTCTGATACTCCTGTCTCCCAGCTTCGAATTTCACGCAAACACTTTCTGTTCGTAGTTTTGAATTTCATGTACTACGTCTGTGTCATAAAGAAACGTATGTAATGGCACATATGTAAAATCATCTGAGTAGTGATAGTTTATAATTACCATGATGTTTAAAGATGCATTTTTAATGTCAATATTATGATTTCAAGGTAAAACTTGATAGTTGCTTATAGAGCAAGGCAGCAAAAGTAACATTTTATTTTACTTATAACTGTTCTCATAAAAATATCTACATAACATACGAGATACAGCAATTAAGGAACATTGTTTTTATCACGAGTATATTAAAATTATTAACGCATGTATTATCTCGAACATCAGCGAAATATTCCGTTATATATACAAGCTTTGCATTCATAAAACATTAACTATGCTACGTATGCCATTAAATCTGTCAGTATAAATATTAAACGCGTAGTGTAAATACTACCCTTGTCGGTGTAAACTGTACCCTATTTCATTTCCAAGCTGTCATCACTGTCGCCACGATACTGCGCAGGCGCAGAGCACAATTAAGAGCGGGCAACACCGACCAATCAGGGACCAGTTCTGTTATCTATGAGACGTTTAAATCAATACTCCATGCACTGGCAACTTTGTGGCGTCGCCGGGTACTTGTCCAATAGTTTTATGCACTTTCATGTTATCGTCTTCACAAATTGCAATTTATACGCGACTTTATGGAAATAACGTTGATAACGAAAGATTAAGTAAGGTGGAAATAAATAATAAAGTTTAACATCAAATGTATTATTTAGCAGGGTAGAGCTACGCTATAGTTTATTCCCAGCTGCAGCATGAGTAACAAACTCCTACAGAACGGCAGCGTAAAATAGCAGCATAACGCTGTGAAACCATTGAGTGTAGGGATACGGAGACCCTTATAACTGGTGACGTGGCAATCCATCCAAGTCCTCAGTAGTGGCGTCGTATCTACATTATGATTCCTTATTACGGATGTATGTGTGAGTTATGGGCAGATCATTTACCATCAGCTGAACTGTGTGCTCGTTTGTCAACCCAAATTAAAAAAAAGATATGACGAAAAAATAAATGGAATTATAATAACGGTAGAGCCACTCCACAGGATGAATGGGTCGGCTCGACCGAGGAACTCACACAGAATACCGCATAGATAGATAGCAGCTTAACGCTCATTCATTAGAGTAGATATCCAGAGATTCAATTACTGGTAGCCAAGTGGAGAGGTATTCTGTCTCAGCCCTCAGGTGAGACAACGCATGTGAATCTTGAATATTTATTGGGAATGGATGTAGTTGTTTATGAGCCGCAGCGATCACTTCCCATCAGTTGACCTTTACGTTCATAAAAATAAAATTAAACTAGAAAATCTTAACAAGTATGGATAGTGAATTTAAACTAATGTTCTTGGTTGTGTGAGGACAGTAACATGTTTAATATCAATGAATGTTCATTGTTTAAATCAACAAACGTGTTTAATGATATAAATCCAATTACATGAAATATTTCCTAACAACTTTAATATAAAATTCGATAAATATTTGTAATTGCTTTACCGCTTTAATAGTTAGAAACATTATTTATAATTATATATTACTTCTTTGTTCCTTAGTCGGCTTAAATTCATTCGTAGTACACGATATTTCGAGTATCGAAGGCTGGCCTTACAGACGTTGCAAAATCAATACCGCTCCGAGATCGGTTACAAAAAACCCAGCATCCGGCACTAATTGACCGACTGGAACGTTGCTTTCATATAACGTACTAGGCTTCCGCAATATTAACGTTCAATTATTTCCGCAAATCCATAATCAATATACTACGTGAATAGTGAAGGATCTATCAAATTCTGCGATCACGCCCATAAAAATATTTTCTTTTCCATAAAATAGAATTTAATTAAAAGATAAGTATATATTCTATGCTATTCAAAATTAAAAATATTTGTAAATATATTGATACACTTATTTGTTCAAATACACTCAATTCATATTTTCGGTTAAATTATTTATTTATTTATAATCTATTTTGCATATGTGACTTAAGAAAGGTAAACAAAAGGCGGACGAAAGCGTTAATTATGTGTAAAAAAAAGTTTAAATAGAAACCTGAGTGGCAGTAATTTTTATATCGGCATAAAAAAGCGCAGGGCCGCCGGCGTTCTATCGCGAACGAATCGATTTCCTAGCCGTCAATCGACGCGGATGATTTATTCGATTCCCAGCCGGCATCGAGTTGCGCCCGTGTAAAACAATTACACATACCGACGCACCTATTCACCTTGTGCTAACTTGATCACAAATTGCTCTCAAAGCAACTATAAGGAATTCCACTTTATACTGTTTACATAATTAAACGTGAATAATTTATTGCTATTGAATTAGATTTGACGTAAATAAAGTTTTTTTTTCGTTTAGAACGCAAAATAATTTCTGTATTGTATCCGGTCTTTATTTTAACCCTTCCCTTCCCTCCCCGCCCACCACCTTAGAGATGTTCCATCCAATTCCTCAGTGACAACGTATTTGCATATCATATCAAGTGTCATGGACCGAAGGAATCTGTTTGTTGGGGGGTGTCAATACTATAAAAAAAATCCGAATTCCCCCATGTCAAAGTAACTAATCTATAGAGTAAGCCAATCTGTTGGTAATTATCGAAAACAGAAGCTTTAAGTACAACATACGGAACGTAATGCATTTTTATATGTAAGATAAAAAGAGGTTTATGTATATAATATTTAAAAAATTGTTAATAATTATAGTAACCAAGTACATACATAAAAAATAAATTTCGTCCATATTGCTTGTTCTCTTTACTTTGTTCCACGCAAACCGTTCTCGACCGCATCATAAAACCGTCTTCCTCTTATCAGTTAACCTTATCAATATCACGAACAACTCCTAGCTTTTAAAAATAAATGTAACGTAAAATTTACTTTACTCCATCGTAACGTTCTATCATTAAATTAAATGGACATCGTCATTGGAGAGACGACAAGCGAACATCGCTCAAAAGCACAACGTCACAATGTTTATAACCGTGTGAAAAACTGTCACATCTCGATAGAGTCGGGTCGGCCCGTCCGATATCAGAGCCTGTAGCACACGGTCGACAAACGACCGTTGAGTGCTAGGGAATTAACCGTCCTCACATTTATTACAACGGAGACGATCACGGATATTATCCGTCAGCGACCACCAATTTAGAGACATTGCAATGGACATCACTACGGGTTTCGTTAATTATCTTTTATTCACCCCACTAGGCACAACCAAAGGTGGATTTTTTTTAATGTACTTATAAGGTATTTTAATGATTTAATCTAATCAAAGCGTTACAAGTAACAGCATTTACATCAGATACATATAAAAAATTTATATATTTATATAGATACGAGCCACGTCAAAGCTACTTATTACCTACAATTAGAGTGGGTCCACTCGACCGGGTAAGGACTTTTGTATAATTAATGTTATAGGATTATGAGGAATTACATCTCAATCCTCAGACATAACAACAAATGTGCATATTGAATCTTTCTTGATGAGGAATTCATGAGCAGCAGTCACCATTTATTATCAGGTGATCAGTGTGCTCGCACGTTAACCTCAAATAAAAAAAGACTTGATTGACGGCTCGAAGCCCTCTAAAATTTTGCCTGACCGCTAAAATAATCAAGCACTAGGAACATAATACGAATGTATTATTTTTTACTGCGAAGCGAAACATTTTTGAAACTTCAAAACATAACAAGCGTGGCCCATTATGTAAAGGCGCAAAAATTATTCAACTCGCAGGTTTCCGGCGGTACTGCGTACTGACAGTGCATAACGACCTTTTAAAATTGTAACAAAAAGAACAAACTCGCTGCTGTGAGCGATAAAAACAGCCCATTTAAATTTTAAGTGTCGCTTTGCAAGTTCCTGAATTTTTGGCCAGGAAACGGCGCGCGTTAGCGAGCTGTGACTTTGGCGTAACAGTGGTAGCTATACTGCCGCAGTTTACTCCTAGCTGTGTAGTCGATGGGTCACCACGATGGGGGAGAGACCACGCCCTCACAGAATTCCAGCAAAAAAACAGCAGTACAACAATATGTGTTTCGTCTGGTGGGGATAGGGATCCGGACACCCTTTCTACTGGTGACGAGACATTCCATCTGAGTTCTAAATAGTAGAAAATTATCTTAAATCCTTGTTAAGGATGAATATAGATGTCATAACATGTGAATAATATTTAAAATTTAAATTAAAAAATATATCATAGGTACGCACGCATCTATTAGTGTTTTGCTTTGTGTATTTTTGAAGTAAAATTTTATAATTATGTAAATATATATATACATAACACTAGAAAAAATATGTAGTAATATATTATCGTATTCGAAACAGCTTTTTAATTAGCTCCAAAGCAACAAATTACAATATATACTTTAATAATAATAGACAAAGGAGTTTACATATTTCGCAGAATAGCACAAACCGCTTATTAGTAATAATAACATTTTAAAGTCCATTGAATGATGTCATTTGAGTACATAATGGCATCATCGGTGAAATAAAAACCCGGATCCCTAGATCACCAACGAGGATTTTTTTATGAACATTTTGGAATTTCTTGTTAGGTTGAAATCTCATATGTGCGAATTAACTAAAGGTGCATCTGAAAGTGTATTAATGTTATCTGTAGTTTATTATCATATTAATTCAAATAGATTTACATTAAAAAAAGAGTTTGCGGTTACAAGCATTCTTTATTAATTACGTGCGGTGAAGTAAAACTTAATACATTTACTAGAAAATTATTAAAAATAATAAACAACATCAATACTTTTATTATTTATCAATAAAATAATAAAAAAGAATGTATGTATAGAAATGATATGTATTGAACTATATAAAAATAGAATAGAAATAAACATTTATGTTTCAGGTTTATATAACACATACATCACAATATACTTTCCGTCAATGTCTATAAATCTTCAGAAACTACATATGCAGGCTATTATTATACTGAACTTTCATTCAAAAAGATCTGAGTTCTGAAGGAACTCATTTCGTCTGAGGACGTTATCGTCGCGGAAGTTCTACTATAAAAACAATTATATTAAGATAGAAAGCTTAGAAGCGTCAATAGCCCATTGGTTTAGGGTACGGTCTGCTTAACTTAAGTTCGTAGGTTCGAACTGAGTTCTTGGTTATCAATTAGGAACTAGGGTGTCAAACGGGCGCACAGTTCAATTTATAAGGAATTAAATCCATATATATAATATAATATTATTATAATGCTGCTATTTTATGTATATACTCTTTTTCATCATAGCGGAGGAATCTCAGTCGTGTTACTCCATTTATAATTTAGCCGGTTTTTAACTGTAGCCACTTACTTTTTACTTTTTCATGCTGATACTCTTTCATTTAAGTTTAGAGTGAGAGAGAGAGAGAGACATATATGCGCGGTTCTATTGTTTATAAGAGTCATGATCATTAATATTTACAGATCGTATTTATATGATTCACAAATGAAGTATTTCACGTTAGACATGACAATGAATATTCATTGGCAAGGGAAAATACCAACGAATAATGGCATGAAATAAACCTTATTAAAAATTGTATACAAAAATATTATATTTTTTGGTTTATCCAAAATGTACACAAAAACATAGGTCTACCTAATAGTAAATGACATCTACATTTAAATGAATATTATTTATTTTAATAATGTTTTTTTCGATCTCCGCCTAGTTGGTCAATTAAGTAAATAAATAAAGTAATATAATCAAATAATAAAACAAATATATAAAATACATTATAATACATATGTAAAGACCAACCAGATGAAAATCCCTCGACAGGGAAGACAAAACGGTCGAGGGTTAGGGCGAAAGGGAGAGAAACCTGCGGACAATATGAGCGGCGTCAAGGAGCACCACAGCCTTCTGCGTTAGAGCCCGGAGCAGCCCGCCCCTGAGTCCCAACCACCTCATTCGAGAGACTGGTTGGGATTAACCAACGAACTAACTTAACGACTATAGGAATAATTAATATTATTATTATTATTACATCCATTTCTAAAAAGATTCTAGATGCATACGCGTTGCTAGCATGAGATGGAACGCCTTTAATCAGGCGTTCCACGGTAACTCTGTGATTGGGTTCCGGACACACACCATACAAAACACAGCAGCGTTATACTGCCGCCATTCCACGCTGGTATCCTGTGTGTCTATTTCCGGTCACACATTCATGGTGCAGCATGGCCCTACCAAAGTCAAAAAATATTTCTGTATGTACGTTGGAACGTTTCATTTTTACACACCTCCACCCATGAACGCCTGCAATACCAGGACCGCTGCCAATTCGTTGCGTACCTTTAAGGAAAACGTACTTATTTGAAGTCGCCATTGGAGCTGGAAGCTGCTCACGATTAGCAGTGTTATTATATTTCTATCGATTAACCTGAATCAACTATTCTGATTTGATATTCAATACAATTTATATAATTAAAAAAAAACAAATGCTGAATCTCATTACATACGCAACGGCACCGTTAAATCAGCAACAACGTACCTGGAAACAGAGACAAAAAAGAAATTATTATCTGTCGATTTGGTTGTTTACAGCACTATGTGGGTCATACCGACCGCAGCCCGCGTTACGTCAGTGTGCATGCACCGGCCAGACGTTAGCAGTAAGCCATAACTTCACAATGCAACCTCATAAAAGATTAAACATCAAGAAATATGAATGGCTTTAACCTGTTAACAGTTACTTATCGTTATGAACAGTCTGTAACACGATTTATAGTTGTAATAAAATTATATGGGAGGATTTTGTTTTTTACAATTTTACAAGTCAAACGAGTACACAGTCGACTGATTGTAAGTGATGATAGAATGCATCAATCCTGAAGAATGATTGAGCACTCCTGAGGGCTGGTGTGGAATCGTTACCTTTAATAGAGTCTGTCGAATCACATACGAAAGTACAAACTCAGAAGTGTTATGCTGCTTTTTCTCTAAAGAATCCCATGAGGGAATTTCCGTGAGGTTATTACTGGGTCGCCTATGGTTCATATTCAGGATTAAAATAATTGATAAAAAGGTATAGAGGATAAGTGAAACAAACAAACAATATTTACATAGGCTACCTCTCTAGATAAATGCTGGTAAATGTGCCAATTTCAACAATGTTTGTTCATTATGTTTCCTTACGATGTAGTTGTTTTTATTAAGTCAATAATAATGAGCAAATTCAAAGTTAGCAAAAAATTTATCTATTACCTTGAAACTAATATTTCTTGTATGCTATTAACTATTAATATTAATAACGTTACCGTTAGTCCGTCTTAATACTATTACTGCCAGGATGAATCCTGGTAATAAGTAATAGTCCAATTACGGATTCACACTTGCGTGTTTAACCTTAAGTTTAGCAGAACGTACCCTAACCCAAGAGCTATGGACGCTAGAGCAATTGCGATATCGCTATCTATTATCCGTCTACAGTGGATGATCCGTAGCTAGTCGGTGATATGAAATACACTAGGTAGGTTATGGTATTTCCCCATGATAATATGGGTACGGGCATGTTGAATGCGGAGAAACCAACAACGTAAGAGCAATTTTTACATGTTGAAGCATTTATATGCGTCGCACGAGTAAACAAATCATCTGATTAGTGTTGCAAACAGCTCTTTAGTAGAGAATGAAACATTTTAATTTAATGTATAATATAAACGATGGGAATGAAAGTGTCTTTAGAGTGTGGCAAACACAGTCTGGCAGTCGCAGTATAGGGCGAACCTCCACAAGATAGAGAGAAGACTTATATAAGATTAGGGGAAGTCGATGAATTCGGGTGGCTTCAGATTGTGCTTAAAAACGGTCTATAGGGAAGATCTAAATTCTGCAGTGGACTATTGATAAGCTGAGATGATGCACATTACAAAAGTGAAATCCGTGTGAAAATGTTCTGTAACCTCGTTTCATGGTAATATGTCGCATTAGCGTCTAGTGATCGTGGGTTCACGTACTAACTTGAGCCTATTTCTTTATTTGAAAAGAATACTCGCTTCGTAACATTTGCGTCGGGTGTATCGTGATATTTTAAGTGACTTATCCTTTGTCTCATTTGGGACATACTAAAAAAGTGCAGGTACAATGGATAGGGCTTGTTATATGTCCTGACTGAGAGGGGAAGACGACAATGGGAGGGTTTCATAAAAAATGCAATATGAGCAACTAATAGAGTGATCCATCTCTTCGGGTCAACCCAGACTGCGATGGCGAGACTAGTAGAATGGAGTTTTTTTTCATTACGAGCTTTTTTAATTGTAAATTAAGCCTGTCGCTGGACATTAATTCGAGCTAACATTTATGAATAATACAAGAATTGAAATGGCAATTATAACATCGTCCTATTATTAAGGAAAAAAACTTATTATAAGAATTTATTTGATATTCACACATTTAAAGTAAAAACCATAATAACATAAAAAAAAAATACGTTAGATATAATAAAAAAAAATATTATTTCAATAGTTTTAAATAAGTATAAAGAGCTATTTCCTGCTGTAGTGTCCGCATCACCATTTAGAACTTAATTTATCTAATTTTATATAGAAAATAACAATAATTTAAGTATATTTTCCTATAAAGAATGAATACTACCTTAAAATATAGCTAAATATACGTCAGTACTAGACAATAAATTTTCGTTGCCAATCAAGCCATCATTTCCACCCTAAAGAATAACTGACAGCGGAAGCCCGTCAGGTGTACGGGTAAAAAAAACCTGTATAGGAGTCGCCGTACCGTTAAATTTGTTCTAACAGCTAACAGAACCTGTCGCTCGGCGGCTCATTCACAAAAAGCCGCGGCTAAATTTCGGCGCACGCGCAGCGCGGTTACGGTGACCATGATGAGTTCAATAGTAACCGCGGTATCCGATTTTTATCGGCTAACAGGATTTTTTATGGCTCGGATGCCGTACACTTAAAACAAAATTTGGGATTTCGAAGAACGTCTACAATTTATCTTCTTATTATGATACATACAATGATAAAAGCATTTTGTCGATAGAAAACATATTAAATAACCTTTAGACATTGAAATATTGATTTTAAAACGGTAAAATTATCTTCTAATCTATGTCAAACCACTTAAACACCATTTCATTCATGCAACATACTATGCACAAAAATCAGCAAAATCTAGATCAACCGCGCGATTATGCTGTCTAGAATGCATTACCGCTGCCATTTCACTATCACGCTATCATAAATATTGAACTGGTTTCACATGATGTTAAAACAGTAAAATTCTCTTCTAATCTATGTTCAACCACTTCGACGGTCACACATGCAACGTAGATGCACAAAAATCGACAGAATCTAGATCAAAAGCGTGATTGTGCAGTCCAGAATGCATTACCACTGCCATTCCACTAAGTATTATCATAAATATTCAACTAGTTTCACATTCTCGAACGAATCGCGTTAGAGATGTACCGATAAATGTATGTATGAATTAATAAGTGCTTAAGTCACGATTGTTATTTGGTTTCATGATATATGACTATAAATAATATGTTACGAAACTATATCACATTTAAAATTAAAAGATATAATTATATATATTGTATTAATTAAGAGAATTTGATGTGCCGTATATTTAAACATTATTGTATATTCAACCTGCAATATTATGCCACCGGCTCTTGATGACGTTACATAAATACTAAGGTAAAAAATAAGTTACTTTTAAGCTTAAACATTAATAAACAGTCAAATTTAAGAATATCGAGTTAAATGTTCAATTACAATTATAGTATCAAAATATTAATGAAATTATACATAATCATGCATATGTATTGTCACCCTAAGCCACTTGCAGACGGACAAACAAACATCGGTAAATCCCCACAGAAACGGACACATTAACTGCAGGCACATGCTAGTTAACAAATCAAACCATCCGACCGCGAAACCGTAAAACAAATGGCGGGAAAAAAATCACTTGTAACGTCGATGTACGGTAAAACTGACACTGTCTCAGGTACGTGGCCAGAGAACTTGAGATCGATGTGTAGTTTTTGTGTACATCCTCTAAAAATTACGATTGCTGCAAATTTTCAAATAAATTAAATATAAAGTTGCTATATACATTAGAGCATAGAAGAAAAATAAAACCCTAAAACCTTCCATCTACCAACACTTATTAATTATTAATTAATACTATTGCTGGAAAATTTTAAAATTTCATCCTCATTATCTCGATGGTTGGCAATCCAACACTGTGCGCTTCATGCGAAATTTCCTGCCACGCACAACTACTCTGTGGAATCAGCTGTCGCCAGTGGTGTTTCTGAAAAGATTCAGGTGTTCAAGAAAAAAGCCTACACCTTCCTTAAAGGCCCGGCAACGCATTTGCGACTCCTCTGGTGTTGCAGATGTTCATGGGTGGCGGTGATCACTTACAACCTGGTGGGCTGCATGCTCCTTTGCCGTCTATCATATATAAAAAAAAATCTTTACAAATGGACTACTCCCGAAAGAAGGCACATGTAGTCATTTAAAAAAAATGTTAAAGTATAATTAAACATATGTATTCTTTACCTTTATATAATAAAAGTAACAGTCTATATATTATTCAGATTTCGCTGTTGGAGCATGGTCGGTCCACCGCGCTTATTCATGTCGGGTTAGTGGATTTTACGCGTCTTTAAAATATTTTACCTTCACCGCCGAGCACATGTAACTAAGCACTTAAATCGTAACTAAAAAATTCATTAGTGCCAGCACCGGGGTTCGATCTCGGTTTGCTCGCGTGCCGTGACATAAAAGCCAACGATTAGACACTGAGCTGCAATACTTCGTGATGGTAAACACCCGATGAAACCCAAAGCAGCAATGACCTCAATAATTAGAATAAACATGGACACATTAAAGAAGCTATTTCCGAAATTCGTGTGAAAGATAAAACATGTTACAAATTAATATCAAGTAACACATGTGAATTTATTTTGTCTTCATTTCTCGCAACGAAATGTCACCACTCGAACGCAATCTGTTAAAGTAGCAAAGCAAATTCTGCGATGAGGGTTTGTTTACCTGTGACATAAATTGATATGCTCTACCTAAATACTAGACTAGCGGTGCTATGGTTTGTCTCGTGAGCGAAAGAGACCGGCCTTAGCCCTCAGGGCTGACGTCTGTATGAAAATCATATCATAGATGATGAATGTAGAATAATGGTCTACACAAATCACTAACCATCATGTGAGTTGTACTTGTTTGACGCGTTATTTCTATTTAATAACTCAATCATACTACTAGAACAGAGGTTTGAGTTATTGAATATAAACAAAATCGTTTTTTTTAATTCTATTAACATTCCGTTCAACCACTCTAAGCTGATGGTTCGGTTAACTTCCGCAAACCGTACCCTAAACCATTAGGCTATTGATGCTTCAAATCTCAAATTATGTGTTTAATCCCTTTCATATAAAAATTCATTCGCGAGCAACATGAAACGCAGTTAGTTGTCCATACGATAAATCAACTGATAGTTATTGATCATAAAAAAACTTGTTTGTAATTCATCAGACATCTAAACTGACACCGAATACCGAGTGACCTATATTATGTGTAATATTGAGGTCGAACAATCGAGTTTCGAGCGAGACCGGACACCGGTAGCTCGGACTGTCTAACTTCTCAGAATCTAAGAGACAGTCACCGCGACGCCCCGTACGATAATTTTCCTAAAACATTCGTAAAATAATACATATCATAAATAGGTACGCCATACATACATATACTCCACAAAACGAAATTTTGATAAGGTCGTTTTTTTTATTTCATTGGGGGTGACAAGTGAGTACGCAGTACACCTGAACGTGAGAGAATCATTGCATCCCATGACACCCACATTAATCCTCGATAAGGAATAAAATAAATAAAGACTTAGATGGTGCCTCTTATATTGTTCTCTACCAGTATGCTACTTTGAGCTGGTATTGCCTGAGGTCGTGCTCCTTCCCGGGTCGAGCCAAGTCATGCTGTAGCTAAATACGAGCTGTAACGTGGCTGAGGAAGAAAGATTAAAGGTATGTAAACTTAGAAACGTAAAATAACGATTTATCGATAACAAATCTTATACGACCATTGAATTTATTTAACGACATCCCTCATTGGATTCTTTTAGAGTTGGCAACCTAGTCTAAGCTCAAAACAACAAAACGAAATCATAATTTGCATGAAATTAACTACTCTTGTTGCTCTGCCAACATTCATTGTGGTCGTGGAAAGGTGAGACCGTCATTTATCTCACCCATCAGAGAGACGATAATAAAAGGCAAATATGTGTCAATAAAGCCGTATCGAGGACTCGCAGAACAACTATCATTTTTTTATATAATATTTTTATAACGGTTAACGGAGGTCATCTGTAAAAATTTTATGTTGTGCTAACAACTCGGGTTCAATACTTATTGTTATTAGAAGGGAATGTAGCACCTAGACGCTAAATCAAATACAAAACATAACCATTTATTATGTTTTACCGCTTGACGATTACAGTACCTAGCTGCTGTCCTAGGTTCCAAACACAATTTTTGTTTATTAGAAAATTGTTGGTGTTCGTCTGGGTGTTGTGCACGTGTCGGGTGTGTTGTGTCTCCGGTGTCGAAAACATTAACACAAAAAAATAACTACGAGTTAAAAAATAAATAAAAAAATCACTGTTCGATGGTAAGCGCATCACTAGAGAACGGCTGGGCCGATTCGGTTATTTTTTTAAACGCTCGTATAATAGCCCGGTACGTTTTTTTTAATAAATTAGGACAGTTGCTCGGTAAATGGGCAAATTCGGAAATACTATTTTTTAAATATTTTTATGGCTGGTGGCTACTGAGGGCTTTTATAGCTTCACCGGGTTGAAAGGTGGCCGAGCGCTTAGGGCACTCAGCCGAGACCTATATTAATGGGTAAGCAGCACAAGGGTTCCTGAGAGGGACCCTCATCTTGTACCGTTATGCTGGGCGCGAAAGCAACTGTCTCGATTTACCACCACTTCGGACTGCGTTGGGAAAGACCGAATTGAAATATTTTTCGGATTTTAGTATGAAGTAAAGACCATAACTCACGATTCGATTAATTGATAATCTTCACAAATTCACTAAAACGATCACAAACAAATTTATTGATATTTGGAGTGGAAGTCTGTCGGGTAAGCTAAACAAAATGTTTGAATAGTTTTGTAGTAACATAGTTTTGTTAAATTTCTAATAATAATAATAATAATTATATTTTTTCCTTCTAACCTTTGCACTGTACATTTGTTTTAACCAGCTCGACATATGAACGTTATTTCTTTTAAATACACATCATTAATATTGGCAGTCGTAGGTAACACTTGTGTTTGGGTTATTGCTAAATCATTAACCGCTGCTCATTGACATATGATGGATATGGTAATAATTAATCATTTATCTGATGTTCTTAGAATAATTAACAATAAGGTGGGAATAACAAAATCGTGTATGATCATTGGTAGGATTTATTAAAATTTAATATGTTATACACGTACTAAAAACATGAAAAAACCGTGATAGCACAATGTCTAAGCGCTTGTAATTTTACGGTGTGCAAGCTAACCGAGTTTGATCCCCGGTGCCGACATCAATGAAATTATTAATTGCAATCTTAAGTGCTCTAACGTGATCGACGGTGATGGAAAACATAGTGAGAAAACTTATGATAATTGTTTCGAATTTGCCATTTGACTATTTTTGGGATCGATCTCGATCTCGAGCACAATTATTTTATTACTGCTATCATTTAAAAAAAAAAAATAATAATAAAGTGCATATTTTTCTAGATTCCTCTGTATTTCGATGGATGTCAGTAGGTTAAATATAAATCCGTATCAGTTTAAAGAATGTCCAACATTTCCAAAGTCACTTAGTGAACACGAAAGTTTCCCGCCAAAAGGCCAACGGGCGCCGCCCACGTGCGCGCAAGCACGTGGTTTCGCTTCCGTTACGAAAATGGCGACGAATTGTGTGAGTTTTATGAATGGGCTAATTAGCGACTTACATCAAAGGTAGTTTCAAGGCCCTATCTTTGTTAATTATATTTTTATTAACACAATAAACTTATTTTTGTTCTTTGATTAAATGGTTTAAGGAATAAATCATGTTTGTTTCTTTCTCTTGTAAATTAAATAATGATGATCAGGCTTTTATTTTAAATTAAATTTATCAAATTTTTAAAAACTAGCGGATTTATAATATGTTAATATAAATTCAAACTTGTATCACTTTAAATAATTTTATACGAAGAAATAGTAAAAAGTGGATCGTGGTAATACTATTTTTCACGACCATACAATGATAGTGTTTATCTACTGATAATTGGAAAGGTCCAAAAAGAAGCTGTTTCAGACAGTCCAAGTCACAACAATTATCCAATACCTACCCTACCAGCATGAAATAGCAGCATAATGCTGCTGTGTTTCGTCTGGTGAGTGTAGCGATCCGGAGACCTTTATTACTGGTGACAGGCATACCATCTCAGTCCTCAATGGTGGCAACGAATCTGCATTAGAATTCCTTGTTAAGGATGAATGAATGTGAATGTGTGTTGCTCTGAAAATAAACCATGCACGGGACATATATCAACAAAGATTCAAGTCGCACATGCGTTGTTAAAGATTAGTTGGAATGCTTTTTACCTGTAAAATCATCTCTGCATCCTACCATAGGGAACAAGCTGGAACCAATCTCAAACTAATCTTCTGATGTGTAACATGATAACAGTGTATTGTATATCTCACCAGTTCATCATGCGGTGGCGAAAGCTGAACAAATATTTCACAATGTTAGCTAATGACTGAGCAAACCTAATTGGCTCAACAACAAACTCGATCTGTGGTTTCACTTCACTTATTTCTTCTGATGCATTTCGCAATGCATTTGGTAATTCAACTTCGATACGAAATAAAATAATTAGTGCGTTAACCTGTATTAAAATAACTACTTCATTCATTTTCTCTAGCAAGAAAAGTATGTACCTATATAGAATAAATTGCTGGGCATATTTTACAACATAAATTTACCATTTAAAACTTATTTAGATATAGTTTATAGCTTCAGTTTAGCTGTATAACAATGTAATAGTATTGTGGGAAAGGCCTCCAGCATTTGGACCGCAACAAGGTGTACAAGACAGCATTAGTTCAGGGCACTGAGAATAGGCCTCCTCTCTCTAGAAGGCTACCAAGCGGATCCAATGCGGATTCGCGAACTTCATCAATGTCTTGAAAGATATATACCTACATGTATTTTGTTTATCCCTAAGATATGCTCTTTTGCTCACGTTGCACTCGTGCACGTTGTAAATCGACTCGGCTTGGAGTGCTACCCTGTGCGCGAAAGCAACTGACCCGAGGGTGGCAGTGCCGGCCGAACCTCGACTCGGTCAGTTACTTCTGACGGATTAAGCCATCGCGTTCCTGCACATTTTATCTAGTACTTTTAACGTCACCATATAGGGACTGGCTGTGACGACGGCCATGTGACTTCACAGACAAGGCAATGTTGTATTTATAGTAGTATAGTAGTAGTAGTATTTATTTATGTTGTTTAATTACCCATGATGAATATAAAACTGCTTGTACAGTAATATTCGTTCGAATACCAGCACGACATAAGGGCGTACTGGTTCCCTTTTCAGGGGTATCGATGGCCGTCGGCAAGGGTAACTCGATACTTACGCGGAAATGAGGTTTTTTCGATGGTATCATGTCGGCGGCCTTGCCGGTGCGACGATCAATTATGAGCACGGACATGCGGTGCTTCTATGAAGTGATTAAATGACGAATTGTGATTGTACAAACGGTGGATGTTTAGTGAGGTTCATATACGGGTTACTGTTTAGTGATGTTGATTGTAATTTTTTATATATAGTATTGTGGGTGACTAAACACACACACACACAGTTCACCTGATGGTAAGCGATGGTGACACATACATCTTCCAGAAGGCATTATAATGCAGTTACAGCCCTGAGGAGCATTCAACAACTATGCCCATACACACTCAGCAGACGTAACACAGCAGCTTTATGCCGCTTTATATATATGTATATATATATATATGAATGTATATATAGCTAGTCTGGCCCTAAATACTGTTACATAAAAACTTTTCTTTTTTTCAACTTTTTAATTCTTGGTCGATTTGGAACACGTATATTATTTTAACAACTTCTTTCGATTTTGCGCCATTTCACATATTTTTACGTGTTCATTATCAAATTACGATATGGAATGGGGTGTTAAAGAAAATAAGATTGCAGTGATCGCCTTGCACAAAGTGGGTATGGAGCCGGCAGTCATATTCCAGACACATCAAAAGCTTGGTATCAGTTATCGATATAGCTTGGTATTAGATATCGTACTATCAACAGATACAACAACACGCTCCTCTATCAAAGACCAGAAAAGATCGGGGCGGCCGCGTTCTCTACAAAGGCTGTTAATGCTGTTAAAGCCAGAATTCGTCAAAACCCCATTAGGAAGCAAAAAATCTTAGGCGGGAAGCTAGGACTCTGTTGCGTATTATAAAACAAGACCTGAAGCTTATCAACAGGACAAGCCCAAAATCAATCTTTACAATTAAAGAGAGAGGATCGATCAAAACGCCTTCTGTCGCGATATGCAGGTGTAAGGCACAGAAATATCCTCTTTACCGATGAAAAAAAATTTCACGATTGAAGGACACTACAATAAGCAAAATGATGAAGTGTACGCTCACAGTTCTAAAGAAGCTGCTCGAGCGGTCGGAAAGGTACAACGTAGTCATCACCCTGCGTCAGTGATGGTTTGGCGGGCGTCTTATCAAGGAGTCATAAAACTACATTTTTGTGAAAAAGGAGTGAAAACTTCTGCCAAAGTGCATCAAGATACAGTCTTGGATCATGTTGTGAAACCTCTCAGCAATACACTTTTTAAAAATATACCGCGGACTTTCCAGCAGGACTCTGCACCTGGTCACAAGGCACGAACTACCCAAGCCTGGCTTGAAACCAACGTTAAGGACTTTATAAGAGCTGAAGACTGGCCCTCATCTAGCCCAGACCTCAACCCTTTAGACTTCAAATTATGGTCAGTTTTAGAGGACATGGCCTGCTCTAAACGACACGGCGACATTGAGTCTAAAAAATCTTCGGAGCAAGCAGTTGCGAAATTTCCTTTGGAAACAGTGCGTAAATCCATAGATTTGTGACCAAACAGATTAAAGGCCTGTATAAAAGCCAAAGGTGGCCATTTCGAATAGACTAACTGACTAATAAATATGTAGGTATAAATTTTAATAATATTACATTACTTCTTTAAAAAAATCATTTTCATTTGTAACAGAACTTACGGCTGGAATAATAATATATATAGGTATGTATAGAAATGCCCATGTAAGAATAGCAAGAAATATATATTTATATATACATATACACATTCATTAGTCACACAAATTTGCGTAATATGTGATTGTGTAAATTCTTATATGAAACGATAATTACTAGTAGTATAATTACTACGATAACAAATCCACGTCTTACGTGTCCTTTATAGGAATATACCTAAAAACCAAATTAATCTTAAAATGGATTTTCTTTTGACAATGTAACAATTGAAACCGTTAACCACGTATACATGTTTCACCAAGGTTTATGTTACAAATACGTCTTATAATTTTCTATAAGTGAAATACAATTTAACACCAAATAGAGAACTTTATTTATAAGTTGAATCATTACAGTCTTGTATACTGTCGCCATATTTGCCCTAAAGAATCTAAAAGCGGTAAAGAATAAAATACCAGGTCAAAGGTGTCTTGATTCCGGACGAGGATAACTAGTGCCGTTGCGTGGATGCTGTTTAAAAAGTAAAAACGGCAATAAAACACCGAAACGTTCACCGCGAATTCCTCGAAACTAGCAACACGGTCAGCGCCGCCGACTTTTCTTTTTTTGTTTGCTAAACACGTCTTCACAATCAAAAACCTGTCGCGGAGATTTGTGAAGAAAGAAAAAACAGAAGTAAATTAGCCTACATATTGCGGGTACAAATAAGAGGATTTTTTTCACAGTTCGCCATAAACCGATAGAACCGTTAGCGGTTATTGTATTGCGCAAATCGAAACGGTTTAGGGCAACGGAGCGTTGACTTGCGATAGTAGTGATACGGTATTGAGTAATTTGTTACGTAACAGATTGTTTGTTAAATAAATATATGCCGTGGTAGATCAATGTTTAAGTGCTTCACTTTTATATTTCAGGGTCCGCGAGGAAACCAAGCTCGAACCGAAACTAACATAATTGTTATATTTAAGTGCTAGACTGCATGCTCGACTGTGAAGGTAAACACATCAAGAGTGTGGAAACCTGCATGTCTAAGAAAGAAATAAAAAAAATATATTTAAAAAATGAATACTAGAGAGAGTCATATGCTCAGGTATATGAATATATACAGGCTGTTATTTTAATAATTAATTTTAAAAAAGATATCAATTATTTTACGGATGGACTAAGAAATGACCATCGTTAAGCATATAATGCTATTACTTAAAAAACAGCTTCCCTATTACTAGATTAATTTAGTATTATATTTAATTGTTATACTATATCAATTAAATATGCTTTAGAAAGAAAAGAAAAAACAAATTGTCCACTAAATTAAATCCTCACAATGTTGAGTACAGATACGTAGCAATCCAAACCGAACTCAAGACGGTACGTCTTTACCCTTTAATTCAATATCTTTATTCGCGACGCCTTTACGTGTTGTTTTACGATGTTATAAATAAACTCATGCATTGAAAAATAATGTAAAATATAGTAAAATATATTCTGGTCTGGAATTAAAACTGCTGTACTGAATTAAACTAGATAAGTAAATAGATTTCTTTATAAATTCCAAGCAGTTGAATATAAACCGGCTTATTTGTGTTGTAATATCGATAATTTTTAATGCAGAATCTAAGAGATCCTATTAGACTAAAAACAAAGATTATCGATATATATACGAAATCGCAACACTGGCTACGCACCCATTACCACCTGTCGGGTTATGTCGAATGCTTATCGTAGTTTTTTTTATCTTTAATCTCCGTCGAAAATTACAGTCACTGCGCTTACCGTTATACCATAGTTTGTTCCGTTTATAGTTGTACTAAAATTTTTTAAATACGTTTTATTATAAGCGGCATAAATGAAGGTAAAATACCCAGTTAGTTTTTAAAAATCATAAAACTTTATATAGTTTTTTAAGTTGTATATTTTTAGAAAGGTAACATTAGTCAGATTTACTAATATTCCTTCGCTGAATAACGTAAATATTTATACATGTAAGATGTATAAAAGAAACTGCCACAGTTGCCATGCTTAGCAACCAATATATTATAAATAAAAATAATCAGCAGCATCTCACATCCATTGTATAATTTCTTTTATTTATTTAGCTCTTACGACTCCCATATGACGACGCAACAACACACAGTTCACCTGACAGCAAGTTACGATTGTGGCCCATGGACTTCTACAATTATCCTGAACAAAGGTTCAACATTCGAATTTCACCCCTGAGTACTCATATAGAACGCCTCGTTACCTGTTATAGGGTCTCCTAATCCCTGCACCCACCACAAGAACACGTTATTTCCATGTTGGTATTCTGTGGGGGTTCTTCCATTGATGCTGTAGCTAGAAAAACCCTGTAACACGGATCTACTGCTTTTATTAATGTTCAAATAGTTTTTTTTTTAAATTTGAGATACAAATCTATACGCAAAGTGCGTTTACATACAAATGGATTATCACCGAGAGAATACCTAAGATGGAACAGTACAAAATATGATTGAAAACGAACCCAAATATTTTGATATCAGTTTTCAAACTTAAGTAAGACTCCGTGTAATTTAGGTCACTTCAAAAGAGAATGGTAATAAATGAAAAATATAACTGTTATAAATCCATATTTACCACGTTAAATTGCCAATCATCTACATTCTCCAAATAAATCACACGTCAAACGATAATCAAAAGATATAGTCCGCCGAATGGAGATTTTAATCAATTAGTAAATTAAATTACTTGTCTTTTAAAAATTTCTTATTAATATTTATAGTCCGTCCATCACCGTGATGCATTCGCCTTGGTTAGTCTTCGTTCTCTCCATTATTTTTAATTTCCATCCCAATCATAGCGTAACGGGTCCTTCGGGTTACCGTAATTCGGAGAAAATATTTCGGTTTAAGAAATATCCATCGACATGATATAAAATCATAAATTAATGATTTTCTAATAACACACTAACATATTTTCGGCAGACACTATTACTAGAAATTTGATTATCCTCTGTTGTTCTTGTGTATTATATTTGAATAAGTTTTGGCGAAATGGAGTTTAATAACGGTATTTATAAATATTGATGTTTTCCCCAATTTCTAGCTGCAACGACGGGAAATCAATTGATACATTTTCAATACTTTGAAAGATCACATATACTTATATTTTCGAAAATATGACACAATATCATAGACAAGGATAATTTAAGTAAATTTAACAAAACTTGAGCACTAATATATTACATCGCTAAATATTGTCTTTAGTCGGTATATGATCTTATAACTTATTTGTTACGTAAGCTCAACGCCAAACCTTGCTGTATAAAGTAATAATTCTAAAATATATTTTAGACGATTATTGTTAAAAACAATATTAGTAGCAAAGATACAATTAACTCTTGAATATATGCATTCATAGCAGCGTAGGTTTCTAGGAATCAATATATAACATGACGTCATGCTGATAATTAAAAAACCAAGTTTTTAAAAACAACACAAAATAAGTAAGTGTTGAATCACCATATCCTTTTTGTTAGATATATATTTATATATACACATATAACTAATAATTATAAATCGGATAAGTAATTCCAACTTAAACTAAACTCAAAATCAAATACGTTCTATTATTATTTAAACAGTTATAAACGTAATAGCTATATATGAATCTATATATATATATGAGTGTCTGTCATCACATCCATTTGCATCCAAGATAACATCAGATGAGATTGGAGTGAGGCACCAGTTTCAACGTGTAAAAAAACTGTCCACTGAGAAAAATTCTTAAATCAAATTGCCGCAATTGAAAATAATAGACGAGGCAACAGCCATTAAAAGGTTTCATCACATCGGTCCAAACAACAATGTACAAAAAATGCCTCGCCTGTTGGCAGAGCCCGGTGATAGCGCATCAGGCATTATCAGTGCGTTCTCAGGCCGGCCGATATCGATACTCGGAATCGATTGGGCTATCGATACGGTTTACAAATATTTCGACATCGCGATAGTGATCTGGCGACGGCGTTGAACTGCACTATGGAACAAGTTTATAATACAATGTTAGATGTCGCCGCGGTTTTCGCGAGATTTATTATAATTAATTATGAATCTTATAATTGGAAGGCTTTCATAAATTATCTGTGATTAAGATTCCATCAAGTATAATTTTAAAATTATTTTTAATTCCACTTTATTATTTTAAAGATTATTAGGAACGATACTACTATTGATGATTGATTGATTAATAATACTATTACACGTTACTAGCATTCGCGGCAATCATTTAAATTAAGCTTAAATTGCTCGAACTACGCCTTTAAAATTCCCAAGTCAACCCTAAACCAAGAGGGTATAGACGTTTCAAGTTCAGACCGACAATATAATAGCGAAATTGGTCAACTGCAAATCTTGTATATGACGTAAATGCAAATATGCGATATACAGTATCTCAGGTCGAGAATATTCAGTCTGGGCATCTTTGAAGATGAAGAATTGAAGAAGATCTAATGATCAAAAATTCTAAGTGGAAAAAATTAAATTTCGATATTAAAATTGTATATCGTGAAGTATTACTAATTAAATTATTTATAATTTATATTGTAAAACGAATCTAAAGATTTACGCCCATAGACGCGTTTACGCTTAGACGATAATTTTGTTTATACCCTCGTTAACTTTATTTTTCTAATTAACTGCATAAGCGACAGTTACGGCGTATAATAAATTTGAATATCCATTCGTAAAGGTTTTATTGGAAAACTTTTGTTAATTACGTTGAAATTTTATTATAACAATAAAATATTTATAACGTAATTAATCATTTGTTGTCATCTTAATCTCAACTTCGGATCGTAATTAATTGAACTATCTCGTACGGTTTACAATGTAACTGTGGAAAGAACCATTGATGTAATGAACAGTTTTTAAATTCACTTTAAATCAAAATCATGATTAAATCTTCTTATTTATTTACAGTTCGTTACATAAATAAGTACACCTCTTCAATTTCAGAGTTAATAACTTATTTACACCATTCAAATGACCAAACCGTGAGCCGTGGTAGAGTTCGATCCCCATTGCTGGCAACAATGAATGTTAATTGCAATTTCATAATATAGTGGGAAACTTGCATATGTGTTAGAAATATTAAAAAAAATTCTAAGACTTGTCGAAGTCCGTAATCCGTAGGCTACTCAGCAGTAGGTGTATATAGAATAGAACAACATAAAAAAAACAAAGTGCCATTTTTAAAGGCGCAATGGGCGGCGTCCAGTTGTAGAGTTACGCTGTAGTTTGTTTCTATTCGACCGGGATAGAACCACGCTCTCACAGAATACCGTAAAATAGCAACATAATTCTGCTGTGTTTTGTCTGGTAAGTGTAGAGATCCGGAGACTGTCTATTACTGGTGACGAGGCATTTCATCTCAGTCCTCAAGGGTGTCAACGCATCTGCATTATGATTACTTGTCAAGGATAGATAGATGTCATGGGCCGCAGTAATCAATTACTGTGCGCTTGTTTGTTACTCTTAATGTAATAAAAAAAAAACCTATCACTAGAAGCCGGCCTATATATATACAAACAATATATATAGGATATTACTTTTCATTACATTTGTCTTTCAACTGTTAATCTGTTTAAGGAGTAAAGTTGGTTGCATGTTGCATTTCCGATGCTCCATTCATTGCGTCGTGAATCATGTAGTCATTTACCTTACAAGGCTGGAGTAGTCCTCTCACTGAACCCACTTATTTCAACATGGATGTCCATTTGTGTCTGTAATTGTCCTCTTGAGATGTCCTCACTATATTTTATTTGAAAGTGACTAAACACCGATAGGTATATGTTGTTATAAATCTTTGTTTATAGTCAAAGAAGCTGCAATGATCTTAATACCTCTCTTAATATAAGATGAGATTCAAATCAGATTATTATAGTTATTATTTAGTAAAGGTGATAGAATCAGGAGTACTTTTTCATTCTTATAAGAATATTCCACACAGTTTAAAAAAGTAGGCAATGCTATTCGGCCCACGAGACGCACTATAAAATTGACATATGTTTTTTATTTGTCATTCGATATTCATATATTATATAAACACTAAATGTTATCCCACGATTATCTCAAGACGTTACTGAAGACCAGGTCCGAATTCGTTCAGCCGTTTTGGAGATATACGTGCACAGACAAACATACAAAATATATTATATTATAAACGAATTTATTAAATAGTTTTATTATATGTATACACTATAACATAATCGCTCTTTAATAAAATTATTGATTGGTCCGTTTTGTTTCTCCGGTTTTATCGTTGGTTAAACTTCAAGACCAGGAAGACTTTACTCAAATTACGGAACTCAACCATAATATTATAAAAATAAATACAGTGTCAATCGGCCGAGTAATTTCTGAGACTAAAAACTAAACATGTTTTTTTATTACCATAACTTTTGAGCTAGTTTTCGTATTTCTCCGCCGTATCGTATTTTATAACCCCGGATTATTTTAGTTGTTAGGTATCCTTAATAGATGGACACTAAAGTCACTTTTGTAATTTATAATATATACAATACAAACACGTATACAGAAAAACGTATGCTTAAGGTTTATATACTATATACACGGAATGTGACAAAAAACATATTTTTTACTTTGTAATCTCGTATTACCTTCCAAGTAAAATGACAATTTATCCAATTAACTCTTTATTTATTTAAAACTCATCCAGGCGCGATAAGTTCAAATACAAGGATATGACAATGCGAAAAAAAGTAATTATTACTTTACCGTATTCTAGGTACATAAATTAAGTACTATTAATAATTATTATCATCATTACGATAAACTCGATAAAGTAGGAGTACGTCAATTCTTTTAACAGATTACAAATTATTAACAAGATATGAAAAAATATTTAAGTTAAAAAAACATTTTAAATATTATCACACACCTTACTTAGCCAACGGTATTTCCGTACCAACACGACTTAGGTACCTTCTAGAAAGGAGACTACACCTTTCTCAAAGGCCGACAACGCACTTGTCGTTGCGTTGCAAGTGTTCGTGGGCGGTGGTGATCGCTTACCACCAAGCGTACCGTCAGTTCGTTTGCACCACCTTTTATATTAAAAAAAATCAAAATCTACGGAACGTGGGTACGCATGTAAATCACGTCGGCCCTCGCCTCACAGAAATCGCCGTCCATTTCCACGCAAAGTGCGCTCGGCAAACAGTAGATATAACTCTATGGTTTTGTTCAATTTACTTTAGCACTCTCGGTGTTGTTAGTTTACGTGCTCGCTCGTCTGTTTGTTTCTGGGTATGCTCCGCTCCACGTGCGACACAAGCGATGGATGACGAGCGGTCGTGGGAGGTAATAGAACGGTCAGTATCGTGGAATTTCAGTATATAATTTATAATGCTATAAACAATTATTTCAATTTACGGAAGCACAATTCAGAGAGTGAATTTTTGTTATAGTAATACGGATGACTAATAAGCACACATTTCCCCTGGGACATTTATTCTCGTTCATTTATTTGTAATGCGATGCGTTGATAAGATGGAATGCATCGTCACGTCACTGTTATTAAATTGTAGATCATTTGTCTATATATTTTCACAGTTCGTAAGTAACCAAATTTATTAATGTATTAACAATTAATAAATTACTGGTAAATGGGCAACGCCTCTAAACTTGATTCCTTATTCATGGTGTAGATGTCCATGGACATCACTTTATTTTACAATAAATGTACAATAAAGAAGAGCCTAGGTTCAGGGTACCTAAGGTCTTAGGTTCGAATCCGCCTATCGAGTATTGTCGTGAACCATCTCCTAGCACAAGCATTTAAGCTTAGTCCGAGTGGTTAACCGGAACTTTAGTAATATTAATAGCACGACTAGAGATCTTTGAAAAAAAATAACCTTGTGCTCGTTTTTCATCTTCGTTATATAAAATGTTTTACTTCTGAATTGTATTTCCACCCTTGGACCACATCTCCATTCATTTGTACGCACGGCATCTCTCTTGTTTACAGCAAATCCAGTATTCACGCATTGAGGACCTTTAGGTTTATTTGAATGCTTGTTGAATTTTGTCTTTAGTGCGCATCTTGTTGACTTATCGGGGATCCTGTCGATTCCACGCCATTTGTATACGAGGCGGACTGAACAAAGATGTCAGTTTACTTACTTAACTATGTACACGGAGTTTTATAAATCAGAAGATTAAATTATGTACGAAACTACAAGTTCCGTGTTTTTTTACACAGCATTTGAACATTTTTATGATTTTATTGAATAGGCCTTACTTGAGGGATAACCATACCATCAGGTGAACCGTGTGACCTTTTGTCACACTTTATATATTGTATAAATAACAATAAGTGCTATCGGGTTTTCACAGTTGGCATCTAATAATAGTCCTGAAAAATTCTATAATAAAATCTAATAAAATAGCCTTACTAAAATGAAATAATAAAGTTACTAAACATGATGATATTATAATGTGTGTTTATGCATGATGATATTATAGTGCCGTTTAATTTGGCATACATAAAGACAAACATAAAGGCATTCACTCGTCGTCCCGTTTCCTAGTCCGATGTAAAGCATGTGCATTAACATCAAGAAAGGATTCACAAAGTCAAAGACACAAGATATACGCTGAAAATCTAACCTATGACCCGCGACGCAGCAGCCAAGTTATTCTCTAATCACTACGCCACGCAGCCGTTAATTAAATAAACAAGAGAAGTGAATTGGCGACTTTTTAAATCGTCGATTTCATAACTGCGCGTCCAAGATTATCATAATGGGAGCATGATTGTAAACGAACAGTCAAAGAAGCTAACACGTATCATGATCAAAACAAGCCCCGTGTTTACTCTCCTGGGATGCGTTTAGCGCCCGGTATCTATTATCATAACGCTTTAAAGGGTTCCGCACACAACGCGTGCGTTATTAAGAAAATAAATACGATGTTAACACGTCGAGTGCTTTATATCGAAAGCGTGAATTGAAACTGAATAGACCCTGATTCAATACTTGCTTGACGTGTGCAAACAATCGGTAACAAGGTTCGAAATGTGAAATGCATTCAATATCTACATAGCCATTCCTATTTAGTGGGTAGAATCTCATTGGATCATGCCATATTTGTAATATCTCGTACAATTATTTTATTTATATTTTCTAGTAGCTACAGCTTTAAGCTCCATTGAGACAAAAAATATAACTGAGAGGATAAAAATCACTAATTGCTTAATTTTTACAATTTATCCAGTCAATACAGATAGAAGAGTTGCTGGAGTTTCTTGCGCCACTTCTTCTCCAGCGCCCACGCATTCTGAAGTGGTGGTACAGATATCCAATAATAATAATAGTGATATTAATGTACAAGTAGATAATTCTTAGTCAGAACAGCAACTGACCGGGCCGAGGTTCAGCCCTCTCGGGCACCCTTGAGTCAAACAAACGAACAGGGTAAAGGTCCAAGCCAATGCTCCCAAGAGGGAGCCCTTTTGCTGGTTACCCACTAATAGAGGGCTAGACTGAGCGCCATAAGAACTCGGTCACCTCTTAACTCGGTGAAACTGTAAAAGCCCTCGGACTAACATCGGCCATCAGCCCAGAAAAAATTACAATTTGGTTATGTATATATATGGCAATACAATTTTTTTTATATGAAATATATTTTTTAAAATTTCAGAATAAAACTTATCTAATACGCAGTTTCATGAAGTTTAATTATCAAATTGTGTTGATAATTTTATATGAAAATTTATAAAATTATTGACGGAATTGTGTTAAACATAATCATATCACAACGTAGTATGTTCAAAGTACGTACCTTCTCTCAATAACGTCGGTACGTAATAATTTAAGAAATAGAAACGAATTAGTCGATTCCAAATATAAAATCCTAATACATTGCGTATCATCATCGCGAACAATCAGCGTGATTAATTACAATTTCATCCAGCGCCCGCAAATGAAGTGCGCAGTGACCTCGCTATCGTTACTCGGTCACGAGCGCGACGTGAAATGCACTTTCCATTCCACCTGCCCTTCGACACGAGCTGCACAAATTTAACGTGGCTTATTGCATGCACTGCTGATAAGGAACTGTATGTCTAAAATAAAAATTCATATAACTGAGAAATTCTTTTCTGAAAATTGGATTTGTGACTTTTCAATAAAAAAAGACTATGTTATTGTTACATCAGAAGTTTAAAGGGAATATATAAAAGGAAAGTTACAGCACATATAATTATATATATATATATATATACTTCTCTGCTAGGCATATATAGGTACATAGCCTCACAAGCATCTGAAATATTTTTTACTCATTTCTTAGATTTACAGGTTTCCTCAAGAAAATAAAATTATTATATTCTTTGTGAAAAATATTGTGATCATGATAAATCTATTACATAATTAATAAACCTGGTAACTTCTAGTTATTGACTTTGAAGGTACATTTTACAAATATCTATAATAAATAAATAATATTTTAAAGGTAAATGAGATACAGATTCTTTCCAAATACTATGAAAGATTGTGAGAGTCCCAAATTATATGATTCGAATGTGGCTACTTGAGGATTGAGAAAATTGCTATTAGTAGAACTATTGTTTTTAATGTACAATTTAAAATATAAATACATAATTGAAAAAAAATTGCAGCATATAAATACGATAATTAAGACTTACTATATTTTTGTTTAATTATTATGAATTTTATTGTATTTGGAAATCGTTGGTCCAGTTGGTCGCTCGTGACCGGAACCATCCGGTGTCTATACTGCTATATTAGGGTTACCAAATGACAACAACTTACGGGACAGATTTTTGTAACCATGTGGGAATGATTCTTGCCGATTTACTATTTAGCTATTTAATTTTTTTTGGTTGTTGTAACTGTAAATATTTTTTATATTTAATATAGATTGTGGTATTATAAAAACATATATAGTGAATATTTATCGATTGTGATGAAAAAAAACAAAACCGTACCATCCATGACGATAAGCCGTTATCGCCGCCCTCACAGGGGCGAGGACGGGTTATGTCGGTCTCGCACCGACTAAAACCCCTACGGTGGTTGCCACCGGCGCTGCCGAAGGGTCGCGGGATCTCCGTAAGGAACGCAACCGGGACCCCCCTGCGCTTTGATGGGATAGCCCATCCCGGGAGCGTGCGTGATGATCGCACCCCCAGAATCCTCGCGGAACTATCACGATGACACGGTACAACTTCGTGCCGTCGTCCTCCTCGCTAGTGCTGGACGGTCGGAGCCCCCACTCCGAACGTCAGCGACCCGAAGGGCCCCGTTTATGGTAGGGGAGCACGTGTAAGCAAGTGCAAGGAGACGCTACCTACCTCGACCTGAAGGAACTACGAACAGTTCCAAGTTGCAGCTCGTGAAATAACCGCAAAACACTACTGTGTCTCGTGTTGTAATGAAGGAACCGGAGACCCAGTCACTGATACCGAACTATTTCATCCCAGTCTTCAGGTGCAGTGTAACACATGTGCATCTTGTTGAATATAGTTGTTAGTGGTAGTTGTTAGTGGGCCGCAATTGATATACTATACTCTGTACAAGTAGTAGTAAGGTAGTATAATCACAATACAGATGACAATCCATATGTTCTGTGGTTAATTGTCACCCTACATCTAGTGCGTTGAAGACTGCGCAACGTTATTGAATTAACTGGAGCTCATTATCATGAAGGAAGGTCGCGTCAGTGTGGCCCGTGTTGGAAAGAATTCTAAAAATAACTGTTTATAAGACGGAACTTGTAAAGTATTTACTATTTAATTTATTACAATTCTTAAATGCTAGTAGGTACATATTTTTTCAATCACCGTCATCATCGTCCTTATCTAGTCATATTACAAAGCGGCCGTTCTGTTTTTTTGGATTGCACCACCACAAAAGAGTAGAAAGAGGGCCAGCTAGTAGAGAAGTCTTTTCCAAATAAACTAGCTTATTAAAACCTTAAACATTTAGCAACAGCATTATAGTACAAAGTGACAACAGTGCAACAGAAATTCCTTTAATAGCTACCGGTACTGGCAACCTTAGGCGTCGTCGACACCCATGGCGTGGAGGCCCCGATTACTGATGCAGATTGGAATAGCAATTGAGGTTCCATTAACACGCCGGATGGGAATTAAAAGCAATAAATTTTGTTATAACAACGAAATAAGGGTTGTGTAATCGCAATTTTGTTAGTCTCATCAATAAAATTAACTTAATAGTTTTGCAAAACAAAATTAACACATTTCTGTTTTATAAAATTAAAAATAATCGAAAAATTTCCGGCAATTTTTGCATTTTTTTTCTAATATATAAAATTAATACTTTTAATTGACTTGCGTATATATGCATATTAATTATATAATAGTGCCTTTTTGATAAATACGAAACCCCATATTTAATAAATAAAAAGTGACACAATTTTATTGTCCATGTCGACACGTAACATCACTAATTAGCGGCATAACGGACCAGTGTCTATCGACGCCACAGCATCGACACCTAGCCCGTTCGATAGGATATCTCCACGCAGGGGCCCTGAATCATTGTTCTTACATAATATAAACTTATGTTCGCAACTAAGTACTCAAACTTACGTCAGCTAACATCGTCGCCTTATGCTTCCATCTTAACTGTAAACGTCTAATAAGATTTAATTCTTATTCATACTGTGAATCCATATTATTTAACATAGACGTCGTCTCCACAGAATGATTCCTATACGGAGCAAAATATTCGCATCTAGAATAAGATTCCATGGTCTCTTAGATTTGCCACTTAAGGAATTTAAAATGCAAGGTAAAAAATATTAATTAGTAAATCATATTATTCTGAAAAGAATCGTATGAATGATACAAATGCTTGGAATGGAATTAAAACATGTTGGTTCCCAGGTAGGGTGATTATATTAATATACAATAAAACGCAAGAAGCTATCTAGTAGCTTCATGTTTTAAACGTGTCAATAACATGTAATGCACTGTCTCTGACTCCATCTAGATCCGATTCAAAGCCTAGTTCCAATGACATCCAGGTAAAGTAAAGGTAGATGAATAAAGGGTACATACGGGATAAATAAGGGGACTATAAGGGGATACAGACGCTTCGAGATCTTGCCATATCTTGGAAATCAATGCGAGGAAATTAAAAAAAAAAAGTGAAATAATTTTTTTTTTAAATTTAATCAAAAGTTAAAAAAAATTAAAAATATTTTATTTAAACAATCTACACTGCAGATGTTTTTGTCCGATATTAACCATTATTCCAAATACCCTTCAAGTAAAAGACAAATTTCAAACAATATTAGATAATTAAAATGTGCATCTTTAAATATACAAGTATAAGATATCGATTTACAAAACAATGTTACATTTTAACAAAATAAAAATAAGTTTAAAATAATAATAAATAAGCCAAGTTTGTAATAATTATACGCTAGCAAAATAATCCAAAGTGAAGCCCTATTCCATATCCATATTCTTGTAAAAACTTTTTAAGTTATATTATAAGTAGACGCTATTCGATATTTGACACAAAAAAAATTTGCTAAGACTATTTACAATTCACGTCTCGTAGAATCCACCGCTATTTACACTTCCTTTAACAACCTTGCTCGATAAAGAATTTCAATAATTCTCACGTTTATATTCAAATTATTTGTTGATGTTGGAATTTGAACGCTTCGAGCAATCTGTTATCGTGCAAATGGCCGACCTTTGTTGTCATACTAAGGACAATTATTGAATATGAAGCATCAATTGCCTAATTGGTTTAGGGGACGGATCGTAAATTTCAATGCACCATTCAATTATTCTCGTTAAACATCTTCTAGCACAAAAAATTTAAGCTTAATCGGAATATTAGTGTTCGTAGCACATTAACACTACCGTTCTTTAAAATTATATATATAACATAGATTTGTTTCTTGTACAAGATTCACGTGACTATTTGGTGTTAAAGTGACTGAGACCATCTGAACGCTTGTAGCTGGATATCAAAACGTTACACTTTGAGGTGTTCTACGTCCTTCGTTAGATTTTTTTAATCTAATAATGATAATATTTATTTTATAATGACAAACGAGCACACAATTCCTCGAAGGTCATCACTTATAACTGCGGCTCATGACATCTACATCCATCTTTAACAAAGTATCAAGACGCATAAGCGCTGTCACCCCTGAGGTGGAATGAGATGGAATGTCTCATTATCTCTATTTGTAATCAATACTAAATGTCTATATAAATACTTCCTAACAAATACCTTATCGCCATTTAATCTGACAACAGGAACATCATCCTCAGTCTTTTTTTTATTTTAAGGCATAAAAAAGCTGTTACGAGAGCAAACGTGAAACAAAACGACCATCTTCCCCTTTCCGCGAGTTAAAACCGGCGTTCGCTATATAAAGCACAGCCGGACGCCGAGCACCGACCGCCCGCTATATAAGTCGAGATGCGCAGGCGCATCTAACGGCGCGACGCGACCTTCTATTAATTACCGTTCGCTCCTGGGCTGCATTGGGCGAACACCAAGAATATTTTCTGGATGTTACAATCTCGTTGCATTGTTCGTGCACTATTTTGGCATTACAATAATGTAAAAGATAGGCTAGAAATTAGTATTATCTATTACAACATTTTCTGAACTAATATAATAAGATAGCAAATATTTAAACATAGTAGTAAATTATGACTAAAAAGAGTTAAGTTAAAAAGATTTTATTTACTGCCCGGTTGCTAAAAGCTTACTCATAAATATATTATTAACTTATATATGCTATATTTGCTCTTACTCATATAAAATTGTTATATTAGGAAGATTCGTTAGATTTTTTTCTTTAATCGTTTTTTTCTTTAACACCTCACAAAGTAAGTTGAGCATGCAATGTGCTCCATTCCCTGGCACCGCCGGCCTGTTGAATAAATCCAGCGGTATATCGACCATTGCGGTAAATAGACCAAGGCGAATCAAAGAGGTCCGTTCAGATCGCACGCGATTCTCTTCCCATCATTTGCTATCTCGTTCAACCGTCATCGGAAATTTTAAACATCATTAAAGAGATTCATTGCATTTGAAGAAAATATACTGCAAATCTTAATAGAAGGAACGTTTAGACATTTATCTTAATATTTTTGAAATAAAAAAAATATAAAAATCTAAACTTCTAGCCTAAATTAGATACAATGTTTATACTTGTGAAGCGGTCGTTAGTTATACTTGCTGTGTTTCGATATAAAATATATTTGTTTCGGTTAGAGCCTTTTGAAAGTTATACTAGTGGTCTTAGAAACATATATGGTAAAAGATAAGTTGCAATTAACATCTAGGAAATAAAGGAATGCCTTACCATCCATATTACCTTAATAGTAATTGCGGACTGCGGAAGTCACTTGGACTCCTTGAAATATATTTACGTAGACATTGAATAGGGAATCTAGGAATAATGGTGGGTAAGGAGACAGTAAGAGTAAAATAAAGACTATTCAATCCATAAAAGCTATAATCGTGCTTGAGATTTAAAGACAACTTGAAAACGGATGTACGGTTTCCGTTAAGGAATGACAGCTGAAATAAAAAAAGGGAAAAACTTCACTCTATACTGAAATATACTCAACTGCATGTAAATTTAATTTTTATGTTGAACCTTTTAAAGGCTAATATCAGATAGGGTGCCTATATATTCAGAGTATCAGATGTTGGATTAGCGGAAATCGAAATATATTTACGGAAAAATTACGAAACGGGCCAGTGAGTCGACGGCCTAATCATGCCATATGGCGGAGCTCGCAATAAACAGCTATTCCGCGAACCCTCTGTATGTGTAGAGTGTACACTACCGGGAAGGCTCGTAAAAAAAGATAGGCCGAGCACCGAGCGTCGGCTACCGGCTGAACTATTTGAATTAAAATAAACAATTCATGAAACTTCAAGCTGAACTCTTTAATCTTGTTGTTCAGCTTAATAATTGTAATACATTACATACGTGATCTTAATTTAGTTACTTACTCGGTACATTAGAGCTGCTAGTATAACAGTGGTTATTATATTTATAAAATAAATAAAGAACAAATATTAAGCCCATTTATAAAGGCCTGTTCAATTTAGAAAAAAAAAACTGTACTACTAAGAATAAAGTAAAAACAAAAGGAAATCGAGGAAATAACAACAACAAAAAGAAAAACATTTTCACGCGCTACTTCTCCATGAACTCGTGCAAGACAAAACTTATTATAAAAAGTGTAATAATTCTTGCAGTATTAATGTACCCGATAATTAGAACGAATAAAAAAGAACGTTTGATTGACGAAACTCCCCATGTGAAACGGATGATAGGGTTCGCAATAAAATGAAGGCGACAAAGGAAATAGAACATTGTGACCGGTGTCTGCGTGGCTTCAGTATTGATCGGATCGCATCCAGACTTAGTTATAGCATAGCGCACCCAGACGTGCCTATATACATTGAGCTATGCGTCTGGCATTTCTGTGTAGGCATTTGTGGGGGTAGACGAGTTTCCTATTGCTTCATTTTGATGAGCGTCACTTTACACAATGGAATTTTTTAGTCCTTGTAGACATCTGAATCTCGAGATACTTGTATGTATTAATAATGTTAATAAGCGTCAAGAGCATAATGGTTTAAAGGTACAGTCTGCGAAACTTAAGGTCGTAGGTTCGCATCCGCCGTTCGACTAACATATTGAATCGTGTCCTATAGCACAAACATTTAAGCTTAGTTGTAGTTATTAACCGGAATGTTAGTAATGTTTTAGCATTGCTAACTTTCTTTTTTTTTTAAATTAACATTAATATTGGACCGTGTGCATAGTTTGTTAGTAATATAGAATATTGAACATTTAACAATTATTTTAACGCCAGTTTATTGTGAGATGTTTAAGAATAACTGACAAAAAACTATTGGCCAAATTGTTTACAATTATCCATTTACAAAAACATTTATATATGATAAAGCTAATACATTTGCACAGAATTCATTTGCAAGGAATCTTAATGGAGATGCGTTGTCACCCTTGAGGACTGACATGGAATGCATCGTCACCAGTAATAAAGGTCTCCGGATCCCTGCCTGCACTCACCAGACGAAACACAGCAGCATTATGCTGCTATTTCACGCTGGCATTCTGTGAGGGCGGGTTCCTACCCCGGTCGAACTGACCCGTTCATTCTGCAGATAGAAACCAACTGCAGTGGAGCTCTACCACTGCAAATATATATAAAAAAATATTTCAAAACAGTGCCGCCTTGTGGCCGCCTATGCTCCAGTACTCTCTTTAGAGGAGGCCAATGCCCAGGAGTGGTATTTATATAACATGTACGTCACTTTGCTTTTTACTTTTACTTAGTATATTTGTTTATATCTGTCCTGCATTGAACGAGAAACAGTCCTCCTATGCATTTTGATCATTTAGGTTTAAATTAATTACTATGCAATTAAGATACATAAGTAATACAACTGCGTAATTTCCTTTGCCAACTCTTTAACAAGTAGAGAAACTTAAAATAAAAAAAATTATATTATACAACACAGAACAATAAACAAACAGACTTATTGTGTGTTTGTCTTTACGTTTCTGCTAATCTTCACAATCACTTGACCAATTTGAATTTAGTTTTCAGAGATTTATTGAGAGAAAAAACTTTTGTTTCCATACTAGTGTTTGATTCGATGATATCGGTCGACAAACAAAAGTATGTCAATTTAAAGTGCATCTCTCGCGCGGTCGCTGTAAGTAGACGACTCGGAAGAAACAAGCGATCTTCCCCATCGGACGATCCTGTGTCGCCTTCATATATGGACACACCACAAACACTCATGTCATCGCTCCACTTACTGCCACGGTGGTAACACAAGAATCTTTATTCCCCATCGGTTATCGGTCTTACGAGCTATAGGACCAGCACGTTCTCACCTCAGCTAGTTGATCTTTTGATCTATGTCAATCAGTCACCCCCCTTATTCTCCGGGTGTTTACGTTGCGTATTCGATCACGCAGATACACAGCCAGTTCTTAATAAAGTTTTAACGTGTATCGGCATGAAAAATACCAACTAATAAATAATGTGAATGCTTCATGCATTTTTCTACAATAAAAGAAACATAAGCTGAAGGTTATCCATAAAGCTATAATCGATTATAGAATCCCAATAAACATTTTAGCGAAACGCAAAGGTCCGTGAAACCATTTCACCCGAGTACAAACCTATTCCAAAGCCATAAAGACAAAGCAATAATACGGTTCCGTTTACGAGCGAATAAAATGTCCGCTTAGGCGTATTAAAATAAAAGGCGACATTTAAAGAAGACTTTATTATAGAGCCGTTGCGTTGAGCTGCGTCATAGTGGAGACTATTATAGTTAATGGGAACATTTCCACGAGAAATCACGATCACTTTAACACATCTGTTAGTGCCATCGTTGTTTCATCTTGTTAATGCAAAGGGATTGAATTGCATAAAAAATACAAAGTACATCTGGACATACGTAAACCTGAAAAATTGTTGTGTATCAACATATTTTTTTTAAGATACTAAGGATATCAAAAGAGTATACAAATAACTATAAGATAAGTGATGTCTGTCGCCCATAAACATCTACGTCCGTTCTCAACAAAGATTCAAGATCAATTTTGCATTGTCCTTCCCAAGGTATATCGACATGGCCTTCACTCGCCACACTAAACACAGTAGCGTTTGCTGCTATTTCACTGTATTCTATGAGGGCATAGTCATAGGTCTATATTTTCAAATACTGAAATCCTTTAATATTTATTCATATTAGTTTTAGGTTTTACACAAATATATTCGTTACGAAGTTTCGAATACTAATAGCATTCAATTCGCCGTCACGTAACTATGCAGTTCGTTACTTGCATACCGCATACGCTCCACGATGCTATCAAATTCCAAATGCATTGCTATTTCCAATTTCGTTTTGACAAAGCACCGTCTAGGCATCCGTGCACCGTATATTTCGGTAAACAGGTCGCCGGGGTCAATGGCCGAAGCGTCGCGACGCCTAATAATAATGCGCCGGCGCAGGTGCAGTTTATAAGAAGAGAGGAGAGGGAAAGTGAAGAGGGGGGAAAGGGCAGAGTTGAGACTGATGGCCTCGATGCAAATAGATGTCGGATGAAAAGGAAAACTAAATTAAGTATAAAGGGAAACGCTTTGATATAAAAATGATGATAATTGGATCGGATACCAGTTTATTTACAACATCCTGAAGCAAATTGGCTTGGACATTAGCGGCGCTTAAAGCCGAGTGGTTATAAAACCATTGATAAGATTCAATATACAAAAAAATCTTAAAAGTTTAAAAAAATCCTGTGTGGGATGCATTTGCTATAAATTGTAATCAAATTTAATTTTTTATGTATTATTTTAGGGTTGACAAACGAGCCCACACTTCGCTTGATGGTAAGCGATGACAACATTCATAACCAATCTAAAGCACATTCTGTGAGAGCGTGGTTCTCTACCCCGGCCGAGGCGACCCATTCATTTTGAAGCTAGCAATTAACTGCAGAGTGGCCCTGTTCAAAATTTTAACTACAACGTTATTATACTATTATTTATTATTGTTACTATTAGTTATTCATTACTAACTCATATTATTCCTTACTACCGTCTTATAGCTTTTGTATTTAATACACCAATAAGCTGCTATCCGTATTTCACCATAAGTTGTAAGATTAAAACGTGATGGAGGACAAACCTGTAGCAACTCCACTTTACACCAGTATATATATATATATATATATATATATATATATATATATATATATATATATATATAATAGCTGCAGTATTTTGTTATAAGAATTTAAAAAAATATTAACTGGTCATTTGAGATTAAGATATACATAAATATAAAAGGATATCAGTTACAGGTAAAGACGCTCTCCGATTCCCACAAAAAATATATCCATAATAATTACACTTAAAACTTTATATACATAATAAAGACTAAATCGAATTAAAAAAAAGAATGCTAGCAGTACATTGGAGGGATTAACATTACGAACATTGCAGTAAGCCGAAATGTCGAAAATCCAAATAACCTTAAAATGCTTGGGCTATGAGGTTGGGATCGGAGGTGTACAACCACAATAGTGAAATGGCGAATTTGAACCTACGACCCTAAAAAAATCGGCTGTTAAAGCTTCGATTCCTTCTAACGTTATCAAACGTCTACATGGAAAGGGTCACCAACACTGCATTAAAACGTGTCTATAATAAATCTCGCGCTCTATTTTAAAATATTCTCCTTGAACCCAAGACCCGGCGTGAATCGAAAACTTGCCGCTGCTCGCCTTGGAAATTGCGCAGGATATCAAAAAGGCCACAAAACCTGTGCCAAAAAGGTTATTATCATGCAAAATAACTCTTGAGTTTAAAAAGAATTTTTGCGATTAAAGAGTCGTAAAATATAGAGACGTATAAAAGGTACCATGAACTAAATAATTTGAAAAAGTGAAATCGATATCATATAGATAAAAATTTAATTGGTTCATTACTTTATAATTCATTGGTATTGCGCAGTTTTTTTTTTGGCAGCGTACGGTTGCCTAACGACCTCGCATTACACTAGAACATGGACTCCCAACCTTTTCTGGACCGTTACCATATTTTAAATAAATAAAATCCAACTTTCGCAATAGTTAATTGTACCATGTATGTAAATGAAACCATGTGATTTTTTTTTGTGAGTAGACTATGTTTTTTTCCACCGATAATATATCCAACACCAAGCCTGCTGGAAGAAATTTTAATTGTAAAATAAGCTGCGCCTTTGTCACCTTTCACATTTCCTATATTATTTCCCTTATATAAATGATTTGTGTACATAAAAGTTAAATAAATAATTGAAATTGCACATTGTCGATATTTCTGTGTATTTTTTTTCCTCCTCATCCCGCTGACATTTCACCTCCATTGCACATCAAGTGTGGTACCTACAACGTTGTGAACCTGCATTCAATATGTATAGCAATCAGGGTCAATAGTCTAACAGTTTAAGGTACGGTCTTACTAAACTTGAGGTCATATGTGAACCCAACCCATTGGACTATTGTCGTGAACGCGAAGCATTTATTAGCTTAGTTGGAATGGTTAGTGGCATTATTAGTAATGTTAACAGCATTAAAAGAATTACTTTACTAAAAAAAATCTGTGGGTTGTCAGCCTATACACATCCAGTTATATTATCCGTCTACGAATCAATACGGAGATATGTTGCCAGGTTATAGTCCCGTATTTAGTCGTATTAGTCGTATTTAGTAAAATAATTCATTGATATAAATTAATTTAACTCAACAAAATGATTGTTAAGATTGACTTAGCTTATTTATATCACGTATGAAATAATTTCAACAAGGGTTTAAGAAAGTATACAAATTTATTTAATTTATATTTTACCCGACCTTGTCTAAACTGTGGGAAGCATTGAGCTGATAGTGGCTAAATAATGATATCTTAAATTTCCGTGTTATCAATTAAGTTGGAAACCATAAGCACAACAATTTTACGCACGCGCCGAGATATGTATTTACAATTCGGATGCATATCAAATTAAAACAGACATATGGAAATTATGCAACGTCGGATATATGCAGTTGAGAATAGGTTCCACATGAACCTTGAATAGAAATAGGCAAATTCGAGACGGCTCGAGCAGACACCATGGCGATATCGGGACGCATTGAAACGTGATATTAAAGGTATATAGACGGTAATACAAGGGTAAGGGTAGAGACATAGCATCCAGCTGGTAGAAAAGACCTGAAGACAATCCTGTGATAGGAATCTTGTTTATAGTAAATAATGTTAGATAGAGAGCATATTGAGAATTTCCATTAGGACTAAGAAGGTATACCAGTTTACAAGAGATAGCCGTGTTATTACCAGCACTAACACTTCAGTTAAGATCGTACTAAACTTATAATGCTTGTACTATGAAATAGCTCGCAACAACAGTCTAATGGTGGATTCGAACCTACGATTTTGAATTGCGCACAACTGAAACATTAGGCTGCTGCATTAGGATGCTTCAAATTTAACAAGTGGTTCAATAGTATACTAATGATGGGAGAAAATGATCCTTTGTATTTATATTCAACTTTACTAGATATTTATTGTCTTTCAAAATCTTCTATAGCAAAGAGAATAAACAACGAAGAAAACCTACGATATAATGTGACAAACAATATTGTAGAAGGATGTATTAATACATTAGCATTCAAGAATCTATGAACGCATGGCTTTATATTATAGTTGATGTTTTGAAAGCCATATAACGTATCGATGCTCATGATTGCGATTAGATCCGTCGCCGCGCAGATAACGCACTCTCAATGAAGTCCAACGTAAGAGCTAACATTGTGTAATAAAATATAGAAACTATACCCTATCATTCCTGCTGTTTTAATTAGAAAGTATAGCTACTTAGCTTTTAGGCTGACAGTAATAATAAAATCGTAAACGTACAATCTTTGGAACAACGCTAAGATAAATAACAACATACACAAAAATTGTATAATCCAAAAGCGCCACACTCATTACTCAAAGTCATAATAAAGAAAAAAAAGATAAGAAATAGACACAATATACATTTTTAGTGACAAAAAATTCTGACCACTTCTTATTTATCAGTAGCGAAAATTCAATAATTCTCAATGTAATAAAATATGTACTCGATTTATCGTGTAATTTATCGAGATTTTCAAAAGATAGTGTTTAAAAAAAGTACAAGGCTATTTTTTTGTGCAAAAAAATAGCTTTGTTTTCTTTAACAATGGTAATGAAATGACTTTAAATTATATCATAATTGTTAAATGTCATTCCCTCTTGATAATAGTATGTCTTTTATTACTATAATATATAATAAATATTGTTTAAAATTAGTGGAGACGAGTTTGCATGTTTATGACCGACTATTGAGCACAACCTCGGCGTCCGGGTGTGCAATATACTCGTTCAACTAACACGTTTCGTAACAAAAACTATAAATCATTTCATTTATTTATTTAAAAAACACACCAACATCGTATTATTACAACACTACAAGTTTAAGAGGTCTAATCTTGTTATATGATTATATTCTGATATTCACACCAATGACAGGTGGGTTGTATAGCACTTGCTTATTAGATTTTTATTCGGGCTGATGGCCGCTGTTAGTCCGAGGCCTTTTACAGTTTCACCGGGTTGAGAGGTGACCGAGTGCTTATGGCGCTCAATCGAGACCTCTATTAGTGGGTAACCAGCATAAGGGCTTCCGAGAGCTAGCCTTGGGGACGCCCGAGAGGGCCGAATTTTTATTTCAATCAAACATAGATAAATGTTTATGGACAACTGATCATTTCACATCTCGTGGACTGACTCGTTTCCACAGTGGGACATTGAAACCGTCATTGGTTACATAATTCTGCCTAACATATTTAAGAAGATAGAATATCTATAAAATACTCTCATGTGAGAACAATTGTTTCTTCAACAGATATGATTAAATATTTTTATTTTTAATATGAACCTCAATTCTCGATACGTTTTTTTTTTACTTTCTAAACAAGTGCTTGACCACGATCCACCTGATGTTAAGTGGAAAAGTCCAGGATGGTAAGGCACACTAGCTCAGTAAATGCCTATTCACTCTACTTTTGTAAACACCTGCATTGTAATCGGAGGGAAAGACGGACGCGGGCAAACTATTCCAGTCCTTTGCTGTACGAATAATGAAAGACGAAGCAACGCGCTCGTTCGGGTTTGAGGGATGTTTACAACAAAAGAATGAATGGTGCTACTAATACTGTGATATACGAGTTTTTGCGTGCCATTCACGGTACGCGAGCAAACCGAACTCGATCCCTGGTGCCGGCACAAATGAAAAACATCGTGAGGTAACCCACATATCTAAGAAAGTTTAAAAAATATATTTTAAAGACGCTTGGATTCCACAAGTCCGCAGTGGAGTAAAGAGATGAACTATGCTAAAACCCTCATTTCTAGATAGGGAGCCTATCCCCAACAGTGAAATTTATATATATATGTCATTTCTGTACTTTTTTCTCAATACGTACTATTAAATGTCGACGTAGTATCTCTTACATGAAAAAGTTTATGTGAACAAATTGTTTACTTCGCCCCATGTCAAAATTGGTAGTACTTGATCTGTCAGCAAAGATATGCAAATATCCGCCGGCAAACTTGTGTTTCGCTACCGAATTTACACTTGTCCCCCGTACTATTGTTATTAAGTCGTAACACGTCTGAATGCCAAATGACTTTGTCAAACGTGGTCACAAACAAAAAAAATAATATAGAGTTGTATAAATCAGTAATAATTAGTAATATTAAAATAACTACAGTTTGTTTCTAGCTGCAGAATGAATCGATCAGCTAGACCGGGATAGGATCACGCCCTCACAGAATACCCCAACGTAAAATAGCAGCATAATGCTGCTATGTTTCGTCTGATGAGTGTATGGACCCGCAGACCTTTATTGCTGGTGACGAGACATTCCATCTCAGTCCGCAAGGGTGACAACGCATCTGCATTATGATTCCTTGTCAAGGACGAATGTAATGTCACGGGCCACAGGAATCATTTGCCAACAATTGATTTAGATTAAGAGTAACAAACGAGCTCACAGTCGTTTGTTACTCTTACTGTAATAAAATAAAGAATACCGTCTTAAATACCCTAAAATGCCAACCCTATAATATACCCTTATAGGGTTGGCAAGAAGTGTATTTATATATATATATTATACTACTAAGTTAAGAGTTTTAAACAAAATAGAGCTCGCTGGATATTAGTTACAAAGTAAGTGATCAACGTCTTCAGCACACAAAAATAATAATGGGAATGTTTCTACAGTTAAACAAACAGTTAAATTAATACGCCGTTTAGCCCAACCGAACGGAACGAACAAAAAAAAACGCCCACACGCGGAAGACCACTTTCTAGGCAAGGAAATTAAAATTGTGTTTAATTGTTAATAATGGCACAATCAGATGATGAAATGCAAACATTAATAAAATATAATAGATTTATTTCCAAAAAAAAACGGTCTATTTATTAACATAAACTTATTTAAATAATAAAAAAATTATTTAGCTGGAATATGAATGGGTCATCTAGTCCCGGGAAGGACGCCCTCACAAATTACTAGCCTTAAATAACACCATAACGATGCTGTCTTATAGTAAGTTTAGACATCTGGGGACCCAACGACAGATAACGAGACATTACATTTCTTTCCTCAGGTATAACATGTGAATCTTAATCTTTTTTGAGGATGGATGTAAACGTTTATCGGTCGCTCTTTTCATTTATTGGATTGTGTGCTAGTTTGTCACCATTAGAATTTAAAAAAAATATGCGTATGTACACATTTTCGTCTCCTGAGAATAATTACCTAGTCAACAACTCGTGCTACCACGCTATTCGATCATCGTAACTCAATAGACACAATTTATATACGTTCAGTAATTGTATGTTAAATGTTTGTATGCTATTCAATATGTAGATGATAGGAATAAAACATGTCGCGAATGAGTTAGAAGTTGGGAGCGTGGGCTGGGGACAAACAGCCGTTTAACTTTTGTTTATTTACACTTGCGCCGTAAACAATATCATTGTGCTGAATGTTGTGTTATTGGTTTACCGTTTAATATTTGAGATAACCGATGATGAGGAATGGTTAAAATATGTTAATGTATTATAGAATAGGCACAATATAGCAAACAACTCGCCTGATGATTTCTTATATTTACGCTTACTTAAAATCACTCCTCATTCACTCGCATGGGTGCCGATAAAGCACTCGATTCGGCATAAAAGTATTTAAAAAACCAGATAAAATGCGTGAAATTAAGTTTCATTCAATAAACTAGCGTCCGCAATACCAGAGTAATCGCAGCTTTAAGAAAGGTGTACGCTTTTTCGAAAATACTGCACAGGAATCTAAAGCGCACATTGGGGGTGGTGATATATTATTTGAGTTATAATATAATTTGGACAGTTTTCAGTATTTAGCACATAGCTCTAATTTATAATAATTTATTGTCAGATTGTAAAACTAGTATCATCCTACATTTCCGACAACCGGTCCTTATGTAGGTGTGTTTCACCGTGCTTTACTGTTACTAAATACGGATTATCTAGCACATATTTGATTTTTACATATAATTTATGTTTCAAACAGGTTTCTTATAAAATTAAATCGCAGTAAAATCTCACATATACTATGGATTTAGGTAACCTAGTCATCGAAGTGTTTCTGTTAATAAAGTAGAATGAAAAATGATGATGTTGTGTTTATAGGTGGTAGACCACGCCGTTACAGAATACCCGCATACCGCCGCGATCCCGGGGCCCAATTATAGATAACGAGGCATTACATCTCAGTCCTGTGGGTGACAACTTTTTTTTTTTATTATAGTATAGGCGGCAAACGAGCATGCAGCCCACCTGATGGTAAGTGACAACGCTTGTGCAACTTAAATATTTTTTAAGGATGTATGGGTTATGTCCATGAGCATAAGTGATTACTTACCAGAAATATATGTTCTTTTGTCATCTCTAATATTATAAAATAAAACTAAATACCTTGTTCATTCGTCGTTTTGTATTTCTTAGTCGTGAGGGGTGGCAACGCATGCGTAACTTAATCTTTCTTGAGGATGGATGAAGTTGTTTATGGCCCGCGATTGCAACTTGTCATTGGCCTCCGAAGTTCTTGTTCATATGTAGTTTTACTTTCTCAATCCTCTAGGGTGACAACGCATGTAAATCTTTATCTTTGATGAGGATGGATGTTGACGTTTACCTCTTATCATTAGATGAATTGTGTGCTGGTTTGTCACCATTAGAATCATAAAAAAATGCGTGTGCAAACATTTTCCTCAGCTGAGAATCGAGACCTAATCATCCCTACACTCACCATACGAACGGAACACAGCAGCGTCATGCTGCTGTGTTCCGTTCGTATTCCACGACGACGAGATGCACGCTGGCTCTACCACTATTAAAAAAAATTATATAAGGTGGCTCGATGTCAATGACATGACATGTCTTTTAAGTTAAAACCGCAAATTAAAATATGATACAAAAAAAAGTAAAAATAATAACTTGTATCAATGATGTCTATCAATCTAGGAGCAAGGAGGAAAAACTTTATTTTTAGAATAACAAAATACTAACTTTATTTTAACCAATTACTTCTAATCGTACCCTAAGTTACTAATCAAATTATAACAATTATATAAATGAAAAACTTAATTCTATGTAGAGGTGATTATGACGGCCACGTCGTCTTGTGGCTGTAATACTTGAATGGTTGCTGAAGAGGGAACAATATATTTGTATTAATGCAAATTGTTGATTTTTAAGTCAGAGCGTGTTGTACGCTTGTCTCGTGTATCCCTTCATCTGAGTACTTCCGATCTTATTGCATTAACATCGGACTAGGAGTCGACCATTGAGTGCCTCTGCCGTCAAATGCCTACAGCGCTATACATATCCTTAAGAACATACCGCCGAGGTCGAAACCAATCAGAGCGAATAAGCTATCATTATTGTGTACGATATATATCAATTTATATAAAACACTACAAATGTACGGACAAAATAATTAATTTTAACGCATAAGCTTTGCGATATACATTAAATTATCTGAGTTTTTTTTAAACATAAGCAATGCGGAACCCCGATATTATATATGCGACGCACGATCCACCACGGATTGTAAATTAATTAAAAACTTATACCGTGGCGTTTCATCGTAATTAAATATCTTACAATAATAATAAATTATCCCTGTACTATATTTAAAATGACACGTAAGGCAATATGTTTTAAAACATCTACATACACTTATTGGAAATGTTACAAATTGATTTATTAAAATATTAATTATTAGTGTTGAGCCAATTTCAAAGCAATAATTTAACAAATAAAACGTTTACGTTTATTATTAATATAGAAGATATTCTAACACAGGCATCATGGCACGGTTCTACCACCGTTACGATTGCATTGTTGCATATTTTTTTTATAGTATAGTTGGCAAACCCGATGCTAAGTGATCACCTATGAACATCCGCAACACCAGATGAGTTGGTTTTTAAGAAAAGTGTAGATTGTTTTCTTGTCCCTGAGTTGTATCGGTTTGGTAATTCTGCTGACGACATAGAGTTGTGCGGTGCACAAAATTTCGCACTCAACGCACAGTGTCAACATATGTCAACTAAAACGATTCGTGTGAAGGAAATAATGCACTGAGTTTTAATTATTGTAAAATAAGTACATCGACCCATTGACCTTTTGTTGAAACAAACGAAATAAGACAAATTAATGGCACTGGCTTCATCGAAAGTGAAGGCAGGCCACCTGTGACGGCGTGACCGGTCGGCCGTTTTGCCGCTCTGCTCTTTTTCGCCGGATCACTATGACGCTATAAAACACCGTTACCGATTTCAAACTTGTAACTTCGACCCACAAACTTACGAAACTGCGCTTGTGTGAGATCGCACTGCGCACGTTCCGTAATTGATACGTCCATATTGTCCTCCCCCGGACAAGTGACAAGGCCCACGTTAACAGATGTGAACTATTTCTGATTTATCGGTAAGTATGAGTTTACAAACTATTTAGTACATATATATATTTATATATATATATATATATATATATACCATTGTTTTTTATTATAGCAGACGGTATCTCATCAATAAACGAACGTGAAAGAAGATTTAGAAAAGGTCGAATGGTTATTGTAACGTAGTTATTTTTGTTAATTCACTGTGGATGGCGGTCTTAAAATATCATCGATTTTTTTTTTATTAATGCTGGTCACCTCATGATGTTCTCTTTACATACCTTTGTACGAACTATTTAAGATTTAAACCTTATCAAATCTTTAATAATAGTACATATAAACCATATATCATATAAATGATGCAACAACCAGTTGGTAATGGTGTAATAAATTTCATTATACTTTTCAATGCAGGGTCTTTATAGTATATACTACGTACCCTTGTACGACCGCGATCAATTGTATGTATAGGTTCAGAACTAAAAGAAATAAGCCCAAGTTCGAATCCGGCGCCCGAGTAAATCTGTTGCCGACAACACCGGACAGCAGTCGGATCGGTACATATATCCATATTAGTCGCACGTGAGTCATCTTTCCGCGTGTGTTCCAATTGCGACGGACAGGACAATGTGCACAGAAAAACGTCCCGGGTTCGAACGGAACGTATATGAATAAAAACTCCTTGAATCGTTCACCGTTGAACACGATTGAGTAATACAGGTATGAATTATTTACAATGTTGCAATTTCCCGACAGACCTTTTTGGTTGTTTAACACGAAACTCTTTTGAAATGAACTCCACAAATGCAATTTATTTATCATTAATTATAGACGTTCACTCATACTGTCCTCGGTTATTTATTTCCCAGCGTCCCACTAACCTTAAAACACCGACTCAATATTCCCTTCTTCAGATAAATGGAAAGAATTATCTAGCGCTATAAATTCCACATTGTGGGAGAAGTGCAGTGTGTCTCCATTTCTGTAAACATTACACAACCAACGACAAAACTCACCAAACATGGCACAGTGACCCACTAGTTGGTTAATGGTCTAAGGCCCACATGCAGCGATGTTATCTCGCTTGTAGAAAAATGGACATTAGAGTTAATGAAAAAAAAAATACACATGACAGACGGACGCGCAATAAAAAGAGAAATTTGTGAATTCTCACGCTTTAGGCCCAACTTTAATATGAACTTTTAAATGTAATGAAGGACAGTGTGCTGATATGTGTTATTTTAATCTTTTAACATTACGACAGTTTTACGGATTTAATCCCATTTATATTTAGACATTTTTATCCCAACGTTTCGAGTTCTATATAGCATTCATAGCCACGTGGAGGACTGATGTGTTTTTGGCATCCCGATGTCATAGTAACACTAGTTTTATTCAATGCAGTATTCACGTATAAATATAAGAATTCATTACTACGATAATGAATCGAACGACATCTCAGACTTACAACCAGATATGCGTAGTATATTTAAATGCACTAACTATAAACAGAAACAGCAGCACGTATCGGTCGTCGCCTTCTAAAATATCATGTAACAGTCATGCGTAAAGATTCAAAGCGGCACCGGTAAGTTGATAATGATTAAGTTGAAAAGTAGATTTATCGATACCCAAATTATTAAATAAAAGCTTAATGTACTTTTAATACTATAATTATGAGATTGAATATTTTAATAGATCAATTTAGAATGTATTGACATAGATTTTTAAAATGACAAATGAGCACACAGTTCACTTAATATTAAATGATCCATCTGGAGACTAAGATGAAATGCATCGTCACTTATAATAAGATCTCCTGTTTCCTTCTTTCATCCTCTGATACACAGTAACGTTAAATTATTAATTTACATTATTCCATCCAGAAAGCTTGGACCCAGTAGCGCCGAACTAAATTCCTGCTATAGGTAATTCATAATTGCGGCGTGACTCTACCTAAATAGCTGGCTACCCCAACATTTAGCGATATCTAGATTTTTGATTTACAAATCGATATCACCCTTTAGAAAAAAACAAGTTTTCTTCACAGCTTACGATAAACGGAATTGATAAGTGCGATCGAATGAACACTACGTATTTTATTTATGTATTGACTTACATAATTGAATTTTTCACCGACAAAAGCCCACCAATTGGTATATTTTATTAATACCCATTCACACTTACCTCGTAACTTTTTTATTGATTCGATCTTGGAACGGTCCAAGCGATGATGGCACTCATTCCATTTGTATGTAGGTTACAAGAAAAAATAGGTAAAAAACGACATAAACAGTGCGGCCACTAGATAGCGTTCGGAAAGATGACTTCTTTTCATTTTTACAACGCACGATCTTGCTGTCAGTGCTTAACGGTTTTTAAGCGATAACAATCAAGCGATCTCAGTTTACACAATTATGAATATTATTCATTAGCTCTATTCAATTTATTGATGCTATTATATAAGTAATTTGAATATTTATAAAACGTTGGCTTCGGCACTAGATGCAATTAGAGTTTGTTGAACTGTGATATGTGCGAACTTTATTTTGTCTATTTCAGATCAGTTGTGAACGAAGCTAATGGCGAATAGAAAGAGACAGTGTTAGTTATATATATATATTTCTTTTGTTTGAACAATGAAAGAGCCTCGCTGCAGCTAGATGTGACATGAATGAGTCTTGAGTGTGACTTGAATCACGCCCTTATTGTATACCAACGTAATATAACAAAGTTACGCTATGTTAAGCATGGAATGTTTAAGGATCCAGGAGCGTTGTTAACAAGTCATGAGGCACTCCATCTCAGGCCTCAACGCCTTTGTATTTTGAATCTTTATTAAGTATGAATGTAGACGCCATGGGCCATAGTCAATTATAAATAGCATCCACAAATTAGCCTCAGCTTTAGTACCTTTCCCAAAACCATTACTCAGCCACAGGAAGACAGTAATTATAGACATAAGCAACGACAATGTGTCTCGCTTTATTCAAATAACGCACAAAGAATGGCAAATGTAGCATTCCTGTAAATCTTGCAGACGAGAATTCGAGGAAGACAATTTTTCTAATCACCACGCGGTGCGTTTAGAACAATTACCTCCCTTGAAATGCGCTAATTGGCTTATTGTGGAGCTGGAACGCTGATGCTAAACACCGGTCTACGTTAATTATTGCCAGGGTAATGAACTTATCCCCATCTCCCAACTGTTAAAGTTTGTTTATTGCTTTTAACAAGTACATTAAATAACCAATGACGACGTAACACTTGACTTTTATATCTCGTAGTACTAGATAAATTGCAAACTCCTGCATATGCTATGGTGGAAATATCTTTTATGTCTCTTGCGTAGATTTGCATATAATTAATAATAAATAAACACGGATTGAGAGATATTTTGTACTTCAAACAAGACAAGGTCATCTTACGGTACAGTTATTTAGTTATTAGTTAGTCAATTTTTATTTTTAAATATTAATCATTGAAGTAGGAACCAATAAAAAAATATTCACCTTTTCTTTTAATTTTCCAACAATCGTATTCAATTAGAGAAATGGAGGCGTACCCATTTCCCACGTTGTCAAAACCTGCCAATTTTTTTTTAATAATATAAGTAGTGACAAATGATCAATCAGTTCACCTGATGCATGCTTCACAAAGATTCAAAATGCGCATGCGTTTTCACCATCAATGACTGGGTCTCCGCGTTCCTTTACTTATCACATGAAACGACGATTTTGATATCTATATATTACTTGCTTGGTCGAGCAGGCCTAATTTACGTCGTGACTCCACCACGGGTATACCAAGGTTTGTACCCCACATAACGTAAATTCTAACAGTTAGCCAATCGGTCCACTTAACCGAACGTGTCCATGTTTGAGGAACCGTTACCGGTAGGTTTTATCACCACTGAATTACCATCAAACTACTGCCCTCGCCGGGCCCGGTGTCACATCACTGTAATTATATACTGTTCGCACCTACATGTTACAAAAATTATTTACTACCGATCCGTATGACGACCGCTAATTTCGGAGATCGGCTTAACAGATAAAAAAATCTTGGTGCTGTCCTAGTAGGAAATTAATATTTCAAGTAAAAAAGTCAACTTCACAATTTTGTTTAACTATTTATAATAGAACCTGCAGTTTGAACCAAACTGTGGGATCACACGGATGAATCGGCTCCTGGAAACGACCACGTCCTCACGATATATCAGCGTAAAAAGTAGCATAATGTCGTTCTTTCGTAGCTTTGGTGTAAGAATCCGGAGACCCTTATTTACGAGATATTTCATTTTAGTGTCAGGATGACAACGTATCTACAGAGCGTGACTTCTATCCTATCTGTTCTATCCATTTCGATAACGATCCGAGCCGAGGGTCCGTAACTACTTAAGAGGGGCCACCCCTGCTCAGAAGTCTGTCAAGTCCTTTGGGGCCAACAGAAATACACATACAATAAAAAGAGCATGACTCCTATACCCGAATCGAAATCCTCCTTGGATCAGCTGGTTAGGTGTTATTGCATGAGATTACTGTCCAAAAAATATATATTGTACATCTTTCTTTTTCCAAGCTATAAACAAAACCAGTCAGTATTTTTAACATATAAAAAAATATATATGTATATCACGTTTTGAATCATACTTTAGCAATTTTTATTTTAAAAAAAATTAAAGTAAGTTACATTTTATAAAGTCCCTATATAAAGACCAAGAATAATTGTAATTTTACATATTTATAGAAAACATAAAAGAAAACACAATAAACATAAATACTTATATATTATCAATGGCAAAGATCAGCTAAGCGATCTGAGCAAGATAACTGTTAACGTAGTAAAAACGACTATTTTCATGAGGAGGCCCTCATAAAGCCCTATCGCAAGGTTTCTCTTCATTTACATTAAAATCCGTATTCGCAGCAAGAGGTGGGTCATTGGATGCGAAACGGCAAAAGATATTTCATTTATAATGTCATTTTCAAAACGAAACTTATACATCCAATAATTCTGTCGTACTTAACTTGAAAAATGTTTTAAAAACTCTTTTTTAAACGAGTTTTGAAATGCAATAAAAAATACAGTGAAACAATCATATTTGTATAGTTAATTTGGTATTCATTAGTAGTAAACTCCAGTTGATAACAGTTAAATGATGACCTCTGAAATATTAACATGAACACTCCAATATTAATTTATAGGGTTTTAACCTGACCTTTCTACGTGACCTTCAAGCTTATAAGTTTTTACCCTTATTCATAGATAATCTTAAGTTTTCATGACGTTGACATTGTCCTCGTAACGATTTGCCTCGTCCTTATTAATGCGCACGTACTACACAAGGGATTAGAAATGTGTGCCTACATTTGTATTTTCGTCTGAATATAACTTGGGTGTATTTAAGGCAACAGTGAATAGGCTTAGTTAACTAGTGGGTATACCATCTAGGGCTATATCGCCACTTACGCTAGTTATGATTAAAAATAAAACTAAAAGCGACCATAGGACCTTAGTCACTTGCATATAATGAGTGCCTGCAAATCTTAACCACAACAATATCTCCTAGTTGTTAGTAGTACTTACAAATTAGCGTAAACACAGATTTTTTTACACGTTGTCTACTTCTCGTGTTAGAGAGGATATTTCAAAAAATATTACGGACTTATGCGTTGATGGTGATGTGCTCCTGGTCGATTTCGACCAAAGTGATATCTTCTGTTATTATTAGATAATCAATGACGCAAGATATACTATAGTACCCGTCGACCCAAGTCGATATGTCAATCCTTCCCCAGATTTTTTTTTCAGATGACATCAGATAAACAAAATATACAATACATATTTAACGGCGGCATACGGTATATTTGTGAATCACAAATTCTGAGTTTTCGACTAAAAGACGCGAAAAAAACAGTTAAACATCAAAAGACCAAAGCACGTCCGCTCATAAAGACAAACCAATTAATAAGGCGTGTACAGTAAACGATAATAAAAATGAAAGATTAGTTGAAAAGTAATTTAAAAATTAATTTATAGCTGCATTTGATTGAAACATTGGCCGTCAAATTATTTAAGTGAAAACTATAATCTAGCACATTAATATATATCTATCTATCGAAAAGACGAACATGTACAAATCGTAACACCCTATTCGTCAACTCAGTGTCACTATGCCGGTGAAAACTAGCCACGGCATCATTTGACTCGTATTGATGACAAAGGATACAGAAAGAAAATGAAAGGGTCGAAATAAGTCATGGGCTGCATGTACAAGAGTACAAAAAAAATTACTAAAATTTATTTCTACTTTTTTTACCAATCTAACACTTTCTAGTTAAATGTTGGAACAAACACCTCGACTCATTACTATTATATAGTATTGCGTTTTCGATTATTATAAAACCATGTCAGCAGCGCAAAATACGTTATAGTGCCCCATAAATATTTTCCTACCACCTAAAAACGTATTTTGATCGTTCACGTTCTGATAAAAGACAACGATAAAATTAAATGAGATAAAAACACCATCAATCTAATGTTGCCTTTCCAATCACCACATAGGTGGTACATCTCATTACCTGAAACACGCATCGAATCGATCCTGCACGACGTGAAACTCACGATAAATGCTCTCAAAATAACAGCAACACGTTAAAAGGTCCACTTACTTCGTCCTTTACGAGCGCTGATCAGATTTGCAGTCCCAATAATGGCTTTTTTAAGCACCAAAACTTCCAGCAAACGTCAGATAACATTAACTCACCTGAAAAAGAGGGGAAAAAGGGGCGATTAATTAAACGAAATGAGAGCTCGGGCGAAAGAATAAAATCGATTTTTATTGAACGCTGTAAAAGAGTCAGCGACGTCGGCCACAATTTATTTGACGTGTATAATTTTTAAGTCAAGCGAAAACATAAAGCGACCCTACGATACCGTTAGTGCAGACATGGGGTATAAATAATTATGAACAAAATCTGTCAATAATTGTTTAAACACCCAGTTAATTATAAATATCATGTCCTATATATACATCAGAGTCGTGATAACTCCAGAGTCTACGAGTTCGCTTTTAATTCACGGTTTGAATGTGAATATATGATAAATTTACGTTACGCGTATAAGATAAAGGTTGGGGAGCTTTTTCTCGACAGATTGGCAAAATAATCTTAATATTTAATAATTGTGTATTTATACGTATTTATTTATTTATATATATATATATATATATATATATATTTATATATATATTTATATATATATATATATATATATATATTTATATATATATATATATATATATATATATATATCATATATAAGTATGGGTATATGTATTTGTTATATATGTCTAGTTATATATGTATTTTATAAATACGTATGTGTTTATTTATTTAATATAAATAATTTACGCCAGGTTTTTTAAGCATACACCCACCTCATTCCATCTATGCATTACCCTAAGGTTGACTGGCAGAGAATGCCTAAGGCATTAAGTCCGCCTTTATACATACTGTATATGAAGCTTAAATAAATTCGATCCCTCGATACCGGCACCATTAAATTTTGTTTATTGTAATTTTATGCGCTTATCCCCTAACTGTGATGAATGTGGTGTTATTGAGGACGCATAGCACATTTTGATGGAATGTGTCCTTTATTCTGGAGAATGTCAGAGTATCATGTTCTGGTCGAAGTGGCTCTAAAAAGGTAGGTCACTTAAACGTTGTCTTGTCCTAACCAATGTCGGACGCGGCCATGGAAATGTTCAAGTTGACTAACTTAGTTTTAAATGTATAGATACTTTTGCACAAGTGTTTCATGGTCGCAATGTGACAAAGCCTTTCTTTATAATAAATTAATTATTATTATTGAAAAAAAATTGTTAATAATATTAATTAATATTAAAAAAAATAAGCGCTAATTCACCCCACGTGCTCGGCGGTGAAGTAATACATCGTTAGAAAACCTACATGTCTAAGAAATAAAAAAAAACCACAAAAAGTTAAACCCCGTGCTGGATTATGGTCCAATACTCTAGTCAGAGCATAGTCTATACTTATAGAACATATATTGTTACTTCGCTTTTTTCTATTATTATCATCATCATCACAGCCTACCAATAGTCCATAACTGAAAATAGGTCCTAAAACTAAACATTAATTCTCTTGGAACAATAGTAAAGCCACGCTGCAGCTTGTTCTGGCAAAATGGTTAGCGAAAAAAATTAATCTTTGTTGAGAAAAGACGAAGATGACATGGCATCACTTACCATCAGGGAACTGTACTGTTATTTGTCACCCGATATTATATATAAATATTGAAACAGACTCGACCATAGAAGAACAAGACAAGGAGCCACAAAACATGAGCGTAAAATACTAACTTAGTTGCTGCTGTATTTCGTCTAGTGAATGAAAGAAAGCGAAAATCTTTATTTTGGAGACGGTGCTTTCCATATTTGTCTTTAGGGTTGGCAACTTACCTGTATAACGATTCATTATCGACTGCAGGATCCCTTACCGTCATTTAAACTATATTCTCGTTTTTTTTTTTATAGCATTAAGAGTAACAAACGAGCACACAGTTCACCTGATGGCAAGTGATTCCTGCGGCCCATGACATCTACATTCATACTTGACAAGAAATCATAATGCAGATGCGTTGCCACCCTTGAGGACTGAGATGGAATGCCTCGTCTCCAGTAATAAAAGTCAGGTGCAATTAACGTCCGAAACTAAAAGTCTCTCGTCGCAGAACATAAATTGAGTCTTGCTTTGCAAATTCCGTTATGCCAACCAATATGACGCAAGCATTCATTGCAACAGGAGTGTAATACTTACTCCTATTATGTATACCAAACATATTAAATAATATAGAACTAGGATGAACACATGAAATCTAAGTTCGGCAAAACCAACACAGTCCGTACATATGACTTCGTGATATCATCACCTGTGTGGATTGTGCATATATGTATATATTGACGAGGAGACATTTAGTCTTATTCGTCAATGATGACAACGTGTCACGTGAAATGTTTGTTTGTTTGTCTCGCCTAACATAATAAATTTACTTGAAACATTCATCATTCGGAACAGTTCACTAAATGAATTACCAGATGGCTTTCTTGTCATTGACCGTATAAGTCTCGGTTTATCATTGTTATGAGTAAATATCTCCATTTTGTATTCTGACGGCCTATGTCTGTGGGAAGTCGATAAATGCAATTGGCACAGAATCGTACTCTAGTCTGTGGGGGAGGCCTATTCAGCAGTGGGCTAGTTATAGACTGAAATGAATGCGATGAGTAAATAGACCTTGCGCAAGATCTCTGGGTATAACGTGTACCGCTAAGGTGTTGGCATATTTCCTTATTTATTATTAGTTGAACAATTTATTAAAAAAAAAAATATTTTATTTTTCGTTACAGAGAAAAGTGCGAGCTTCAACAAATTTTGTAATCACAAATAAAGTCTTGAGCTTTTTTTTTATTTATTATAAACCAGAATTTAATTTATAATAATATATAAGGCAATAAAGAAAACAAATCATCTTATGACTTTAAGAATTGTAGTGTTATTTTGATCGTCTTAAGGCGGATCTTAGATAAAGGATTTATCAGATAATTCACATAAAATGTTTGCACTTTTTATGTGAACTTTGGGTAAGTTTTCAGCATTTAGCGTCCAATGGTCAAAACTCTTCGAACAGTATTTATGATACTGTTATTACAAATGGAATTTTACATCTAACGCCCCTATATTTATTATCGTACATTTTGAATGTTATAATCTGATGGCAATTAGGATAATTAAGGAAGTAACTAATAACTAAACAGTTTTATATCTTTGTTTAGTACTTGTTCAAGTTTACTTCCATTCATGTCCCGTTAGTGAGTCATAACGTAATTACAGTCAGCAATAACAATTACTTTTTAAAGGTTTTAATGGGCAGGTTCTGTGTTAATTTAAATGTCAGATTTTTACTCAACCGGCACCGTACACTTGTTTAAATTTTATCATATCGTTGATAATGATCCTTCTGTTTATTTATTGAGGTAAGTTTTTAAAATATGGATCATAAAACTTTAACGAAATGTTTTCACTCAAAAACAATGTTCCTATACAGATGAAGAAACAGATAAGTTATCCATGGTTAAAGAGCAAAGCCTTTTTTGAATGTTCGTTTCGAAATGCGAATGTTATTTGTTGTCTGTGACTGGCTGCAAAAGCGCGGGAATCGGCCGCCATTGTTCCGCCCGATGTTTGGATGTGTCGGGATCGTATTTCGTCACGTTGCCTGTCAACACCATTGTAAAAGATTCCAGGCACCGATCGCGTTTACTTTTTCATTGTTTCGCCTTGTTATGGAATTGTTTGGTCGGATCTTTTCGCTGAAGCTGTGAGGGAGTGTCGCGTATACCGTATAACTCACTGTAAACCTCACCAGACAATTTCTCGAGATTTTAGATACATACGCATTAATTTTAAGTATTAAATTATCCTAGTCGATTCTATTGTTCATTTATAAAATTGACTTACAAATAGTGAAGGATAATTTATGGTCAGTGAAGGATAATTTATGGTCAATGAATGCCGTTGGGTCAGGATCATGTTTAGCTATCTGTGAGGAAATCCCACGTGCAACAGCAGTCTAATAATGATGATGTTTTACTAATTATAGGATGTTATTATTAATTATAGAATGGTATTATTATTTATTTTCTATAGTATTTTAATTTTTGATGACGAAGAACCATACCTATATGATATTTTATTTTAATAAGAGAGCATAACATTTACATCATACGATATGTGTTTATATCACACATTTTGCGGCGATGAAATTCTTGAGAATTTATTTAGTTAAATTTTCTGCCACTCACAACTACTCTGCGGAATGAGCTGTCGCAGCGATATTTCTGATCCGATACGACTTGGAGACTTTCAAGAAAAGAGCCTACATGTTTCTTAAAGGCCAGCAGCGCATCTGCGGCTCCTCTGACGATGCGGATGTTCATGGGCAGCGGTAATATATATCTATTCAATATAATAAAAAACAAAAAACAATTGTTTTAATTTAAACGGATACTAAAATAAAATAAACTAAAATATATGGTATGGTATCTACTACTAATATAGGATACTTTACATATAATACTAAATAAGCAAACAATCAATCACCTGTGTATATTTACACATCAGCACGTATCCGCTCCCTTACATCGCTGTGATCTAATCAAAGAGCCTCGTGGCGGGGCATTGACTTCTCTTTAGGCGTGATTTTTTACTTTCGTCGCTTCCAACGGTAATGTGACTTTTTGGGAGGAGACATCCCCGTTTCACTTTATTACCTGCACAATGCTTAATTTTACGTTAAGTCGACGTATTTTACGGTTGCGTACTTCATCGAGCTCGAAGCGATATAACCAAAAACTAAAATACGCTTACTATTTCATTTCGATTATTGATTCGAAAATAAGAATACCTTATAATATGTATTTTTATATTAGGTTTATACAAGTTTTGTTTTTTAAATAAGAGTAACAAAGCAACCGTTCACACGGCCACATCTATCTACCTTACTTTACTTTTACCCTAGTTTACTTTTAGGATATAATTTTGAAAATCATTTCGTTTATTAGTGTCTAAAGTAACGTTTTTTTTTATTCAAGAGTTAGATATTTAAGATGATTACGGAAGAAAAACCAAAAAGAAGAACAACATATTAGAAGTGAGACTATAACTTAAGAATTAAAAGCAAGAGATAAAAAAACTGAATTTTTTTAACTATATTTATTATTACTATCAATAGTAAAAGTAAATAATACCTACTTGCTTATTTGCTAATTATAATAATTATGACATTTTACGTGAAATTTAGGTCGCAATCGCAAATCGCCTAGATTTCTACACAGTATTGATCATAAAGATTTAAGATAACGTGTAAAAAATAATATAATATATTGGGTTGTTTGGCTGTTTAATTATTATCTATTGGTATTATATATGTCAATCAAATCCAATATTTTTGTTTCATTAATTACAAATAACATTAGGGGTGGCAAACTATCGCACAGTTGATCTAATCGTAAGTGATGTCTACGCGGCCCATGACATTTACATGCATGGTCTACAAATATTGAGGATGTACGTGCGTCAACCCTGAGGACTGTGGTGATACCTCTTTGCCTCTCATCCGGTCCCCAGAGCTAGTTCACGCTGTATTTTGTTAGCTACAGCGTGTCTCTACCATTGTATGTAACCGTTGTAGTTTTCTTTTTTCTTTACTTTGAAATACAGTTATGTGGCTCTGAATTTATTAGCTATAGTGAGTTTGAACATCTGTCTGTTAAAAACGTATGTGTCAGTGAATAAGAAAGCTAGGCTGGCTGTGTAATTGCGAGTTAGCATGTTCTAACACGAACAATCGAACGTACGCGTCAACCTTCTTGCTGCATGAGGAATTAGCATACCCGCCGCTCGCCATGCCCACGCTGCACCAGCCGATCCATCATAACCGCTGCTGTGTGCGTAAACCGACTCATTTTACTTGTAACCAACATACACTTGCCGCTAATGAACTCATTTCGTACTCAATTTGCGACCTTGCTCCACTTAGTTTTAAGTACATTCTCGATTTTCGTGAGGCGTCACGATGTTCTGGTCGCGGCAATAGTTTAACTTATTACGTTCTGTTGAAACAGGAAAGCTAATGTCGAACGTGTACCTTGAATAGATCTTTGCGGTAGACGTTAGACCCTTTTCTGTTAATATTACCTCACCGCTGCAATTTGGTTTTGGTTGTCGTAAAATTCAATGTTAATTACTGATTTACTGCCTGCTGTGGGGAGACTTGTAATGTCTAAGAAAAGTATTTTGTAGAAATGTAAAATCCGTCAATCCGCAGTATTACTTTGTTTAATGAGGAATTGCAAAACATGTAACAGTGGTGTATACAAAACACATAATATACTGTAGTTTACCTATATCATATTTATATATTTTTAATATAAATTTCTTTACTGCACTAGATAAACATAATAATAAATAAATAAATAAATGAAGACGTCATTACAGACGACAAAACGCATGTCATTACAGCATAGTAAAATATTGCAAATGTTTGCAAATGGTTTTACACTAAACGTCCAACGTAAGCTGGGCCAAGGACAGTTTAAGCCGAGGTGTTTATTGCGATCGGCTAATGGACGCGATGTGACGGATGTACGCGATAGTGTTTCATTGCTCTTGTTATGACGCTAGATTAGCAGGTACTCTTGTTTATTGCACCACTCCCGTCTTCAACGGGATACATACCCAGTACAATATTAACGACAAAAAAAAAAGAAAGAAAAAAAAAAGTTTTTTGTTTTCTTGCTTTAAGGACGATTTTAAAAGTGTTTCTAATATAAAATGCTTTTATTAAAAATTTTAAGGTAACACTAGAATGTTGGTACATTCTGGTTTACCACTTCGACTAAGTTTAAGCTTGCTTGTTCTGGGACATGATTCACGGCAATAGACGAATGGTGGAGATCTTCTACGATTTTAACTTTCGCTCATTTACGCTTCTTACGTATATAATATATACATATAAAATAGTAAGTTATGTTCGCGTAAATATAAGAACTAATTCGTCTTACAGTTAATTTATGGCATAAAATAAAATATTGAAGTTATGCTTGAAGTTGACGATAGACTATTTTATATTCAATTGTTATTATTATTTCATATTTGTCATTGTTATGTCATCGAGCTGGTCATATTCGTAAGATCAATACGATTCATCGTATTAGATGATTTAATTGCAAAATGTTATGACTTCGATGTTGTAACAAGTGGCCATTTATAAACTAACTGTAGAACGATATATATTTTGATTGCTATTATATTGATGATGACAGACGAACACACAGCTCAACTGATGGTAAATGTTTCCTGCGGCCCATGACGCGTGTTTGAAGCGTCAATAGCGAATTTAAGGCCGTAGGTTCAAACAATAGTCCCGACAATAGTTTAGTAGTCTAAACTATTGTCGGGACCGGAATATTAGTAATATTAATAGCATTACTAATTTTAAATTATAAAAATTACAAAAATTAAAAAATCTGAAGAATTAATGGCAAGCTTTGCTTAAAACTAGTATAAGGATCTGATACTGTGCGCGCCTTACGCGAAATTTTCTGCCACCCACAACTAGTCTGTGGCCAACGGTATTTCCGAACCGATACGACTTATGGACCTTCAAGAAAAGAGCCTACACTTTTCTTAAAGGCCGCCAGCGCATCTGCGACTGCTTCGTTGAGATGATCTCTAACCATCAGGTGAGGTGTTTGCTCGTTTGCCAACTAATCTATGAAAAAAAACCAGGTGCAATCAGGTCTCCGGATGCCATCCTCACTAAACGAAACACTGCAGCGTTGTACTGCCACATATGTAAATAAACAAATCATTGAGTAGTAAACCGCATTAGAAACACATGGCGGAATATCTTCACTACAATAACTTCATACATCACAATCGGTAATTTCCTATCGCTTACATTCTCACTCCATTAGCGCAATAGTGCGGCCACTTACTAAACGTCTAATTAAAGCGATCTAGTACTTAAGTATTAATAATAGTTAATAGCGGCAATCACATCAGCTGGACCAATACATTGAACGTTTTATTACTTTATTAAGTCATCGCGGCCGGTCCGTGCGGTTAATGTTTTCAAACTACCCACATTTCTTTCTTTCAATACGCACAAATGAATAGCTCCTACATTGTAACATGATAATGTACTGCCGGCCTGCACTTAAATTGCCTATGCTAAATAGGTACCTCATTGCATTCACTGATAAACGGACTGTTATTCAAAATTTACGGTATTATTGTATTAAAAGGATTATTAAGATTTATTAAGTCTTTTATATCCATTGAATATGATACTTGTTAAAGAATTTTAGACATTTTCTCGCGTTGTTTTCCTAAACTGGTAATTCAGCATCAATCATTTTAGATGTTCAGAGCCCGGACACTTAGCTACAACCACTTTTTCCAAAAACATGTTACGTTAGAAACAATTGTAATGGCCAGTAGTTAGTGACCGATAGATTTATACATTTTTTTATAAGGTTATTAAAATGGAAATAATTACGCCGTACTGTTTCATATGATAATTATTTTTTTGTATACATACCAGATCTTATTAACTCGTTTTGTATTGTCATATAAAACTATAAAATTATAATATAAGAACAGTTTGTAGCCGCGCCTTTTCGGAATTATCTTGTTAAGGGTCAAGTGATTAGACCAATCCTCCCAACTTTTTCGAGTTCTAAATGAGGAACTATGTCAGGCTGTATCCTGATGATAATCATTATGAAACAAAAAGTATCGTAACGTATATTTTAAGTATGTCACTAAAATCCAATGAAACGAGAAAATTGACAAATAATTTGATCTTTTGCTTGTACATTTGGTACATGCATGTTTAGTGACTACACAGAATTATTATCGCAATTAATTTGCTAATCCAACCTCACTGGAAAGTTCCATTTGACGATAACATACAAAGATTATTTCATATAGATATAAAACAATAATTACAGAAATACAAATCGATAAAATCAAAACCCTGCAACTAAATTCGGCCTATTTTTTTATACTTTCTAAGCAAGTGCTAGACCACGATCCCACCTGATGTTAAGTGGAAATGCAGTCCTGGATGGTAAGGCGCACTAACTCAGTAAATGCCTTTTAACTCTACTCTTGAAAACACCCACATTGTAATCGGAGGGAAAGACATTCGCGGGCAAACTATTCCAGTCCTTTGCTGTACGAATAATGAAAGACGAAGCAAAGCGCGGCGCGGCGGAAGCAAATTGTAGACTGTCCCAATTCTCTCGGGCACCCTCGAGTCAGTCGCTTTCGCGCACGTTCCAAGTCGAACCTTTATGCTCCTTGCACTTTGTGTACAAAGGAACCTGGTTGGTTGGAGGGACACTCAGCCGAGACCTTTGTTAATGAGTACATTGACAAACGTCTCGGCTGAGTGTCCCTAAGCGCTCGGGCACCTTCACTGGATTGAAACCGTAAAAGCCCTCGGGCAGCGACAGTAGCATCAGCTATATAAAAAAAATCGTAAACTGCTTTGGTCGACCGAAGAATGACCAAGGAAAATGCAAAAACCCCTGTGTTTAGTATTGTGATTCATGTAACATTATTGAGTCTTAACAAAAACTATTATTTCTTTTTAATAATTTTTTTATAATATGAGGCTTGACGAACGATGCACACAGTTCACCTGATGGTAAATGATGACCAGCCCTTGACATTTATATCCACAAAAAAGATTCAAAATACATATGAATTGTGGGGTCACAATGAATTGCGGACTGAATTGAATGCCGTTACCTACGTTACCGCACAAAGCAGCAGTGTTATGTTGTTTCGCGCTGGTATTCTGTGTGAGAGAGAGAGACACACCGATGCTAGTTCTTGGCTGCAATATGACCGGAGAAGGACCATGTTCTCACAAAACACTGTCTTGAATTATCAACATAACAATAGTGTTGCGTATTGTTAATGTCGGAATGTGGGGATCCCAATGCAGGTAACGAGGCATTCCATCTGAGTCCTCAAGGAGGACGCATGTGCATCTTGAATCTTTGACGAGGATCAATCAATCAATCAATACTTTCATTTGCCTGAATATAACATTATAAAATAATACATAAGTTGTTGCAAGTAAACTTAGAACTGTGAGATGCAATTTTTTTTAAATGTTACGTGATATTAGTTCTGAAGTCCATAGTGTTAAAGTAAAATAAAATTTTATTTTATTAGGCGTAAGTTATTACGATATCAATTAACAAAAAAATATAAAAATAATAATAAATAAATAATAAAGATATAGCCATCACAACTCGATATATTTCATTAACAGCGGTAGAGCTACGCTGCAGATTGTTTCTAACTGAATAATAAATGGGACAACTAGACCAGGTGAAATAGTAGCTTAACCCTCCTGTGTTTCGTCTGGTGAGTGCAGGTTTCCGGAGACTTTTATTACTGGTGACGAGGCATTCCATCTCAGTCCTCAAGGGTGACAACGCATCTGCATTATGATTACTTGTCAAGGATGAATGTAGACGTCATGGGTCGCAGGAGTCACTTACCATCAGGTGACCTATGCTCGTTTGTTAACTCAATGTAATAAAAAAAAAACATTGACGACATTCAAAATTATCATTTAAATATTCCCTGATGGTGTAATAAGCCTTATGCATGTAGGATTTCTATAGACATCATGGACCACAGTTATTATTTAACATCAGGTGAACTGGCGTACTCGTTTTGTGCAACATATATTAATAAAAAAAAAACTACTCTGACCCTCGGCGTAAAAATCATAACACAAGTGCATTGTTATTCCTGATGATTATGATGAAATGCCTAGTCACTGATAAACTCTTCGGTTTGTTTTCTCCATCCTACGATTAGGAACTGAAAGATTTGCCGACCGAGGCTCATCCCGCGGTACACATACCACTAAGCCACGCGGTATGACTTGATCATATTTAAACTGCAATACAAGAGTCAAACGGAAGTTTATTTAGCACGCTCGTTCGAGCAGCCGTGAAATAAGAGCGTCAAAACAACGGACACTTATTATAAACCCAATCGCCAGTAACCGGTGATAATATACGAACTTATAATAAACACAAATTAATTACATCCACTTCCGATAGCACACTATCTCGCTGACACGGTTAGCAAGCTTGTAGATAGGTATAATAATGAGGTAGGTTATTATTTTTTGTTTTTATTCATGAAACTAATTGTGACAAAATGGCACACATTTCATCAGAAGGTAAGTGATAACTGCTGTTCTTAAATAGGTACACCCATCCACAACAACGATATAAATACATAAGTTATCGCTAGAGAAGTCTTGAGAAGTAAGATTGTATGATGTGTCTCCTAAAAGTGGCTCTTTTGGGCGTCATGATGCTTTTTAATTCTGGTCTTCCACGACGACTTTTTACGACTTACCTCGCTCTGATGTTTGTAAACTTTTTATTTTCCCAAATGTTATTAAGTTAATAATAATGCTTCAAGTACATATTATAAGTAGACCCAAGATTATTAATTCTGATACAGTCGTCGAATAACAAACACAATTAATATTAATGCACTAGTCTATAATACAACGAATTTAATTGTAGAATATCAAATTTTTTAATAACAGTTGACTTCAAATCGATTTATTAATTGCGCTATTGCCTGTGGCTAGTTTGCATTGAACGATAAAGTTAAAAGAACAAAAAAGTAACGAGAACACCGTGGTCCGTAGACGAAAATTAGAATATGTCGTCGAAAAACTTCCTCTTCTTAAAAAAAACCCCCGGTTAGATATGCTGTCATCAATCAGTTGTAAGGCTAAGATTATGCAGAGATCTCGGCGCGGCGCCGCGGGCGAGTGCTCGGGCGGATACTAAAACTAACTCCATTCAGTATACCAGTTAGCAGTAAATTACTACTTAATTAAACATTCGCGTTGTTAGTCCTCAGCAGCGAGATGCGGCGCCACGACGACGTCCAACCAGATCAGACTTAATTGTATACAATTTTCATCTATTCCAACGCGGGGCTGCGCCTTAAGCGCGGATTCGATTTCGAAAGTGTGGATGTTACGAGTGCGGCCACTGGCCAACGTCTAGAGACTCAATTAACGCTTACAAGCATCACATCCCCGGCACGGCCGCATGCTCGTTTATTTCCCGATGTCATTAAGGTCTTTATTATTACAGCGAAAATAATTATAATGTCATTGATGAAATGCATTATTCGCTAGACGCGTGTGATACGATAAAAAAAAACTATTAAGGCTCGGTTACATGTAAGTAACAGACATGGATAAAGGGATAAGATCGTTTATACACTATTTTTATTATGCACGATGTTTCTTTGCGTAATAGGGCATTCGCAGTAGAATGAAGGTTAACTGGCATTGTCAACACGATGAGCTGTGCAGCGGTGGGAATGGGTCGGCTCACCCAGGGAATTACCACGCCCTCACAGAAAACGAGCGTAAAATAGGAATATTCGTTGCTGCGTTACGAATGGTGAGGGTAGATCGTAAGTCTTAGTTCCTAGTGAAGGCGTTGCATGTCAATCCAAAATCCTCATTGGTGACAACGCTAGTACATTTTGAATTTTTGTTGATCAGTAGTAGAGGCATGTTGCAGTTAGTCAGCACGAACGAAGATCTCATAAAATACCGGAGTGGAAGTGGAGTGTAGGTTTCCAGGGATCTAATAAGAGATAACAAGGCATTCCATGGGTCCGAAAAACTGACAACGCACGAGCATCTTTAGTCTTTGTTGTGGATGGATGTATTATATGGTATGGTATTCATGAGACGCAGTTGTCAAAAATGAGGGTGTCTTTTGTCACCTATGCCATAAAAGACACACAGACATTTATAAAACAAAATTGTGTATGTGCGTGCCAGCGTGGCTACTTATTTGAAAACGCACACTTTTCCAAAGCGAACACGATACGCAATATGGACAGTTATAGAAATCACACGTAAAATAACAAGATTTAAAAAAAAAATGAAATCAATACTAATAATATTACTAACATTCCGGTTAACCATTACAACTAATCCTAAATACTTGTGCTATAAGATTCCGACAATAGACGAATGGTGGATTCGAACCGAGGACGTTACATTTCGCATAACGTACTCTAAACCTCAAACCGACGATTCCAGTGGTAACTATTCATAGAAGTTTTTTTTATAATTCGATCATTCATAAAAGGTTTGTTTTAGTTGTTTTTTATAGAATGGTAGAAGTAGTATATAAACAGGGTAAATTAATAATTAATAATAAGTTTAGTGCCTTGGGCAATAACGCTCCAGAGCTCCAAGCGACGGCCATATGTTATTACTTTAGTCATATATATGATGAGTTGTTATCATATAAAATCCACTGTATAGCAAATATTATAGTGCACTAATCTCATACTCTAGTCGTCACCAATTCTGAAAAACACTCAATGGAATATAATCGTAGGATCGTTCGAATCTGGGACCTTCAATAAGGCAGACTACACTTTTTTAAACGGCCGGCAACGCTCTTGCAACCTATCTGATGTGACAGATGTCCGTGGCCAGCGTTGATCACTTACCATCAGGTGGACCGACAGCTCGTTCCCTAGTTTGTCTATAAATATTACACACCCAGACCAATAAAGCAACAATTAAACGGAACAGAAGTCAAACTACCTACTCCAGTCGACTTTCAACGTAACCAATATTATATAATATAAAATTAATATAATAATATAAAGTTATATTAAAGAGCGTACACTGTTACATTGTTAGGTCGCATGTGTCGCCAAGACTGTAATTCCAGTCGACAGGGTAATCGATTTATAACTACGACCCTCGCTCGTCTGCAACACTCTGCGGTAGAGGATGGTACAACTAGCCGAGGTATAAACACGCAATTACTAAATCACCATTCGCGAGCGGTTTACAATTTTATTGGTTGCATATTTTAACGGTCCGCGTCGGAGGCGGCCCAGCCGCGTGGAACTGAACTGCGCGCCGCTTTCTGATCGACTAATGTTTCACTGGAAGTGTGCACATCTATCTTAGTATGAGCGAGAGATAGTGACATTTGCATGAACATTATAAAAATACCTAGTAATTTCACCAATTTAACTATATGCCATAATATATTAAAATCAAAATAACATTTTTTTACCACATGTTATAGTACAATATAAAGCGTCCATAGGCTAATTGGTTTAGGTAACGATTTGCAAAACTTAATGTTTTAGGTACGAATTCGCATTTTGCATTTTTTTTAATAAATGGAAATTGTAAACAAAGTCCCAAACGTATACACCTTCATGTACATTTTATAAACTTATTATAAAAAGGACAGTGTATACCCTCAGCATTATTAAAAACAGTCAGAAGCAATCTCCTCTTATTAACAAACGTATAATGTATGCAATCCAGACCTGCCTGATTACTAAAACCAAAAGGAGGTTAAAACACGAACTCTTGGTACGAAGGGCCACGCGAGGAGAGAGTTGACATTCCCCACACGATCTCGACTCACAATGGATAACTAAAAACACACCAATTAAATGCATGCGATCCCTGACGAGTTAAACATTGTACTGCATTCACATTTTCACTGAAAACGAAACAAATTGTCCTTTTAATGTTTTAATTAGAATCCTTTATCTCGGCGCCACTACTAGCGATAGCCTCGTCTAGATCATGAATATGTATATGGATAAAACGCATCGTGACTCATAAAGCGTTTACCAGATATCGCAGGTTAATAAAAACTCGTTGGCGTCGCGGCCCATTTAGACGATAAAGCGGATAGCGCACGTCCGAAATCCGCCGGAGAATCGTTTTATACATAACTAATACCGGTGTTGGCGACGTCTTCTTCTCTATGACCCTTAAGGGTAGTATATAAGTCAACGTTCACCAAAATTAAATTATATTTTCGATCTATAAAATACGGCATAGCAAGTTCAAGAACACACTTGCGGCGTTTTTTTCTATATCGATATTTAAATAATGCAATATGGCTGAATGAATAACAGAAATCTCACGTAAATTTTTTTTTTTATATAGAATGCTAGCAATGCTATTTATATCACTAACATTCCTGTTAACCACTCCAACTAGGCTTAAACACTCGGTGCTATAAGACGGTCCACGACAATAGTCGAATGGCGAGTTCAAACCAAGGACGTTACGTTTCGCAGACTGTAGACTAAAACATTAGAGAATCGACGTTTTCAGTTGTAACTCATTGAACTTAATAATAATTCATTGTTTTTTTTTTACAATTGATCATAAATAAGATGTAAATACCACAGGTAAATAAGAACTCGTCGGCGTCGCGGTCCATTCGGACGAAAAAGCTATCTCGATCCGCGGTTAGCGTACGTCCAAAAACCGCCGGAGAATCGTTTTATACGTAATTAATGCGGGTATTGGTGAATCCTTTTTTCTCCTCTATGGCCCTTATGGGAGCTCAACGTCGTCCGAGAGGCAATTTTTTTTTCGATCTATAAAAAATGTTTACCTAGCCCATAGACGTATATCCGGAATTAATCTGACAGGTGCAGTCGAGAGAACAGGTTTCTATATGAATTTGATATGTGACAGCGAACCGTTCGTAGACAGGGCGGCTCGTAAACTTTAATACAGCGCATAAATTATCGTCTTCGAGATTTACTATCACGTAACGCAATAGCGTGCCCAAAAGAATGGGGATAGAGCGTGAATAAAGGCCGGCCATTAGGCTGTATGACTCCGTGGGCTTGCATGCCTACGTGCATACAATGCGATCAAATGGAACGTGTAAGAGCAATTAATTAATTCGCTTTTATAATCTGTAACACACCAACAGTGGTAGAGGCACGCTGCAGTTCGTTTCTAGCTCCAACATAAATGGATTGCTCGAGCTCGGCTAAGGAAGGATACCAGCGTAAAAGAGTTTAGTCTTCACGGGTGATACGCATCTGCATTATGATTCCTTATCTAGGATGTCTTGAGTCGTAGGAACCACTTAACATCACTGTGTGCTAATATCAGTCTAATACAATAAAAAAAACTCTTTAACCGTTTTTTTTTCTGAATTAATAATTAAAAATTGATATAAAAAGCCTAAATAATCATTTTGGACTCTTATTAATATTGAGGGCTTGCGTAAAAATTACATTACAATAAACGATAGCGTTTGAACAGACGTGAGTTGATATTTATGTGTGTATAAAAATACTCGTTACTACGATAGCACAAAGTCACGTCGCATAGCGAAAGAGATTATCAAGACAAACATTTGTCTGTTGGTAGTAGTGCGCTACGTGACGACAGCATTGTATGAACGATTCAAATTTTCCAACGCATTACCTCGCATTACGTCACCACCGCTGGTTTTACATATCGGGTTATCGTAAAAGGACATCGAAAGGTCAAAGGCGTTTCACATCGGGCGCGACTCACAAAAACCGCCTCTAATTCCGTGTGACAGGTGTCTTATTCGCCCCATTTCGCCTACGTTTGTGTTGATATCCAGTACGCAAAGTAAATAACGTTACAAGTTCACGCTTATCTAAGACGTGGAACTCCGTTACCTACATTATCCACGTGCGAAGTGGATCAAGGGCCTCTCGCAATCCCTGGACGATAACCGGCGCAGTTTACGGTCGTATCGTATTCAAGTGAATGATGCCTTTATCATTTTTAGTAAGGTGACAATTCTTTATACAATTTTCCCGCGATATATGTCACATAACTGTCAACGCATTAGCAGCTAAATGTTAAATATCATTCGAAAAAATTCAAATTTTGCTATAGATGGAGAAAAAAAATCCTATTAAGGCATAGTTTTTGAGATAACCCCAAAAACCCCTTTCTCCTAATTTTAGGTTATCTTTTCACTTAAGATAATACAATAATATTATTTCTGTCCCTATATTTTTTCATTCTTGTTAATCACTCCAATTAAGCTTAAAGGTTTTGTAGTAATTGAAAGGCAGATTTCAACCTGCGACGTTCAGTTTCGTAGACTATTATATACCTACACAAATTTTATACATTAATTATATATATGTATATAATTAATATATTATATATGTTAATGATATATATATAATTAATATATTATATATATTAGTTATATACATTACGAAAATGATTAAGCTATTGACGCTTCTTCTCAACACGGTCTATTTACAGAATATCTATATGTAGGATTTGTGAGAATTTGAAAAAGTAAAATGAATACAATATTTTTTTACGCCAGCCTGGTGTTTCCCCGGTCGAGCCGACCCATTCATGTTATAGCTATAAACTGACTCTACCACATAATCTATTAAAGTTAAAATTAATTAAATAAACTATATCTCCCTCTTCCAGTATTTAATTACTCGGTCTGGATCCTTCTAATTACATAGGACGACATAATTATAACATAAGTGACGAAGGACAACTAAACAACGCAGATAAGTATTGAATAACACGTTTCCGCCAGCAACCCACTAAGATAAAGCATCGCCACACGTTGTGGCAATGAAGTCCCTCCCTATCGAGTTACCTAGGCACCGTTTCCACTGCGACATACATGGGCATTAGCTAATGCACCTCTTTACGGTACAAATTAGCACGACAGCACACGACGGCCAACGATAAACAATTATTAAGTAAGTTATAAGTTTACGAGTATTACAGTTGTAATTCAAGTAGCTCTAATATATTTAAATGTAAAAAAAAAACATATAGGTACACTGTACCGTTAGACGTTAAGGACGCCAAATAATAAGATTGATTATCTTTATAACGATCGATAGGAAATATTCTTTTTTTATATAAAACTACGATCGACCTTATTAATCTCGATCACAACGATTTGTTTATCTTAATTACAACAGCCAGATTTTTATGAAATATTTGACTGTGGCGTGTACCTTATCGGTTCAAAATATTTTTTTTTAGCTCTTTATTAGTCCACGCTGAACGTACACCTGTACCGATTTACTCCCCGGAATATAATGTATTTATACATGTATTATGTATTTAATATCTATATATATATTATTCATTACTTGTATTAGTTATTTTTAGTTTCTTTTTATTAATGTGTTTATTGCTACACCATATACATGTCATACACACATCTCACCACACCTTGGGTTGACTGGTAGAGAATGCCTTTGGCATGAAGTCCGCCCTTTGTGAACTTTTAAATTTGTTAAAGTTAATGCAATAAAGAGTAAGTAAATAAATAAAAAATATATTTAAACAAAAAGAATGTTATTAACTTCATCTAACACACCATATAACTATTAAAATTCAATGCGCATGCTGTTTCAAACCGACGACGTATAGTTTCGCAGCCCGTACCTTAACCATTACGATATTGACGCTTTATATACGGTAATTACAAACCAAAGCCAGAGGCACGGTCCACGGTTCGGTACACTTGGAACTGTAAAATGAATAATTTCTGTGTATTGGACAAATATCATAACTGGCAACCAGCACGACCAGATACTAAGCGCTCTAACCAATGAGCCATGCTGTTCAAATAGCATTGCTGTACCACCGCCATACACACAACGCCGGACAGTGTTCAATCCGGCAGTTCCAAGTAGCGTGCATTTGAAACCGCGACATGTAGTGTTGACACTAATTGTTCACGTTACCCGTGTGTGTCTCTATAGATTCCACGACCCACATAATATGGTTGTTTACCACCGGCGGCCCATTGTGTTGTTAACGGTCTGACCACCACTCGTTGTCGAATAGCGTGTGGGACTCGCATCATAGGACTCTCGAACACCATATTGGAATGTCATTCTTGATCTGTTGAACTGTCTTTAAATACGAATACTTTACTGTATTTGTAATTAAACGATTGGCTGTTTATTGCAAATCCTCTCAATTGGTAACCGTGGTAGAAGAGCTGCACTGCAGTTTGTTTCTAGCTGCAGAATGAATGTGTTATCTCGACCGGGGTAGGAGCACGCCCTCGCAGATACCAGCGTAAAGTAGCAGTATAATGTTGGTATGTTTCGTCTGGTGAGTGCAGGGATCCGGAGGCCTTTACTACTGGCGACGAGGCATTCCATCTCAGTCCTCAAGGGTGACAACGCATCTGCATTATGATTCCTTGTCAAGGATGAAAATAGATGTCATGGGCCGCAGGAATCGCTTACTCGCTTCAATGGGCTTTCGAACACCATTTGGAAATCTAAACTTGATGTTTATTTTGGACATAAGAATACAGATATATACACATATACTAACATTGGAGTCGTTTCAATAGTTAACTAATTTCTCTCTGTTGTCCCGGAATGTGTTTTTATTATTTATATTGTGTATTGTAACATTAAACTGATGTAAAACTAAAAATGTACAACTTTAATATTCAGGGAAACATTGGAAATAATTTACCTATAAATTATAACGTGTAGTAAGGAACGATAATATATAAATTAGTTATTTACAAATACGTAAATATATTAATATTAAGACATTTAGGACCTTGGCTCAGTATAATCGGGATAAAACCGAACAGATTAATTAACTATAACGTAACATTTCATCTTGTTACAAAATTGAATCTACACCCTGGCAATAAAGCATTAGGCCGCAAACAAAATGCGTGTCGGGGCGGGGCCCTCGGCCATTGCACCTGGCGATTGCGCCGGCGCATTCCTCACGCACTCCTTTTTATACTACACTACAAGTATGACCCGGCCACTCTAAACAGAGCCCCTCTCCCCTTCCTACCGCATGAATCAAAAGCTAAGAGACTTGACAGCCGAGAGTTCCGTTCCGACTAGCCATCCATTGGAACGCATCTCTAAATCTTATCCTTTTTAATTTCTAGTATTGCGTGTCCACTCCATCCGACCAGAAACTATACGCGAGGACGCGTCTCCTCAATTGAGTGTACAAGCATTGTCACAGTAGAAATAATATTTACACGGTAAACTCCAGTTGTTTGCCTGATTGATTTATGACGGCTTTTAAAGTATTCGAGGGCTCGAGAGAATTAGCGACCGAGTTCGAATTGGCTTCCAATTGGCCTGCCTTGCGAGGGAAGCGATCCACCTGTCACATTTAGTGTTGCGGCTAAAATAAGAGGTGTTGAAAGTTAAAAGTTAAACGTTAATTTGGCTGTTAAATTGTAGTTAGCGACGGCAGAACATGGCGGTATGTGTGTCAGAGTACTAAATGTATGTTTGTGAGTTCTGCGCTTACGCGTTAACCGCAAAGTTGTGTTTGTGTCGGCGCCACGCGACCGTAACGAAAACATACTAAACCTGTTCGGTTGTAGTTAATTTTTATTAAACAAAATAGATGTCATGGGCCGCAGGAATCGCTTACTCGCTTCAATGGGCTTTCGAACACCATTTGGAAATCTAAACTTGATGTTTATTTTGGACATAAGAATACAGATATATACACATATACTAACATTGAGTCGTTTCAATAGTTAACTAATTTCTCTCTGTTGTCCCGGAATGTGTTTTATTATTTATATTGTGTATTGTAACATTAAACTGATGTAAAACTAAAATGTACAACTTTAATATTCAGGGAAACATTGGAAATAATTTACCTATAAATTATAACGTGTAGTAAGGAACGATAATATATAAATTAGTTATTTACAAATACGTAAATATATTAATATTAAGACATTTAGGACCTTGGCTCAGTATAATCGGGATAAAACCGAACAGATTAATTAACTATAACGTAACATTTCATCTTGTTACAAAATTGAATCTACACCCTGGCAATAAAGCATTAGGCCGCAAACAAAAATGCGTGTCGGGGGCGGGGCCCTCGGCCATTGCACCTGGCGATTGCGCCGGCGCATTCCTCACGCACTCCTTTTTATACTACACTACAAGTATGACCCGGCCACTCTAAACAGAGCCCCTCTCCCCTTCCTACCGCATGAATCAAAAGCTAAGAGACTTGACAGCCGAGAGTTCCGTTCCGACTAGCCATCCATTGGAACGCATCTCTAAATCTTATCCTTTTTAATTTCTAGTATTGCGTGTCCACTCCATCCGACCAGAAACTATACGCGAGGACGCGTCTCCTCAATTGAGTGTACAAGCATTGTCACAGTAGAAATAATATTTACACGGTAAACTCCAGTTGTTTGCCTGATTGATTTATGACGGCTTTTAAAGTATTCGAGGGCTCGAGAGAATTAGCGACTGAGTTCGAATTGGCTTCCAATTGGCCTGCCTTGCGAGGGAAGCGATCCACCTGTCACATTTAGTGTTGCGGCTAAAATAAGAGGTGTTGAAAGTTAAAAGTTAAATGTTAATTTGGCTGTTAAATTGTAGTTAGCGACGGCAGAACATGGCGGTATGTGTGTCAGAGTACTAAATGTATGTTTGTGAGTTCTGCGCTTACGCGTTAACCGCAAAGTTGTGTTTGTGTCGGCGCCACACGACCGTAACGAAAACATACCAAACCTGTTCGGTTGTAGTTAATTTTTTATTAAACAAACACATGTGTGCAACCCACTAACGCTTGATAGCGGGAAAACTAATTATTTCGCGCTTCAAACATCAACGCACAATCATTTCGTTATTCTATATAATATAAGGAATGACAAACGACCGCACAGTGGTAGAGTTACACTGCAGTTTGTTTCTACCTGCAGAATTAATGGGTCAGCTCGACCGGGGTAGGACCACACCGTAACAGAATATCAGCGTAAAATAGCAGCATAATGCTGCTGTGTTTCGTCTGGTGAGTGTGAAGACCTTTATTACCATGACCAGGCATTTCATCTCAGTCCTCGAGGGTGACAACGCATCTGCATTATGATTCGTTTTCAAGAATGAATGAAGATGTCATGGGCCGCAGGAATCACTTACTCGCTTCAATGGGCTTTCGAACACCATTTGGAAATCTAAACTTGATGTTTATTTTGGACATAAGAATACAGATATATACACATATACTAACATTGGAGTCGTTTCAATAGTTAACTAATTTCTCTCTGTTGTCCCGGAATGTGTTTTTATTATTTATATTGTGTATTGTAACAATTAACTGATGTAAAACTAAAAATGTACAACTTTAATATTCAGGGAAACATTGGAAATAATTTACCTATAAATTATAACGTGTAGTAAGGAACGATAATATATAAATTAGTTATTTACAAATACGTAAATATATTAATATTAAGACATTTAGGACCTTGGCTCAGTATAATCGGGATAAAACCGAATAGATTAATTAACTATAACGTAACATTTCATCTTGTTACAAAATTGAATCTACACCCTGGCAATAAAGCATTAGGCCGCAAACAAAAATGCGTGTCGGGGGCGGGGCCCTCGGCCATTGCACCTGGCGATTGCGCCGGCGCATTCCTCACGCACTCCTTTTTATACTACACTACAAGTATGACCCGGCCACTCTAAACAGAGCCCCTCTCCCCTTCCTACCGCATGAATCAAAAGCTAAGAGACTTGACAGCCGAGAGTTCCGTTCCGACTAGCCATCCATTGGAACGCATCTCTAAATCTTATCCTTTTTAATTTCTAGTATTGCGTGTCCACTCCATCCGACCAGAAACTATATGCGAGGACGCGTCTCCTCAATTGAGAGTGTACAAGCATTGTCACAGTAGAAATAATATTTCCACGGTAAACTCCAGTTGTTTGCCTGATTGATTTATGATATTATGGCTTTTAAAGTATTCGAGGGCTCGAGAGAATTAGCGACCGAGTTCGAATTGGCTTCCAATTGGCCTGCCTTGCGAGGGAAGCGATCCACCTGTCACATTTAGTGTTGCGGCTAAAATAAGAGGTGTTGAAAGTTAAAAGTTAAACGTTAATTTGGCTGTTAAATTGTAGTTAGCGACGGCAGAACATGGCGGTATGTGTGTCAGAGTACTAAATGTATGTTTGTGAGTTCTGCGCTTACGCGTTAACCGCAAAGTTGTGTTTGTGTCGGCGCCACACGACCGTAACGAAAACATACCAAACCTGTTCGGTTGTAGTTAATTTTTTATTAAACAAACACATGTGTGCAACCCACTAACGCTTGATAGCGGGAAAACTAATTATTTCGCGCTTCAAACATCAACGCACAATCATTTCGTTATTCTATATAATATAAGGGATGACAAACGACCGCACAGTGGTAGAGTTACACTGCAGTTTGTTTCTACCTGCAGAATTAATGGGTCAGCTCGACCGGGGTAGGAGCACGCCCTCGCAGATACCAGCGTAAAGTAGCAGTATAATGTTGGTATGTTTCGTCTGGTGAGTGCAGGGATCCGGAGGCCTTTACTACTGGTGACGAGGCATTCCATCTCAGTCCTCAAGGGTGACAACGCATCTGCATTATGATTCCTTGTCAAGGATGAATATAGATGTCATGGGCCGCAGGAATCACTTACTCGCTTCAATGGGCTTTCGAACACCATTTGGAAATCTAAACTTGATGTTTATTTTTGGACATAAGAATACAGATATATACACATATACTAACATTGAGTCGTTTCAATAGTTAACTAATTTCTCTCTGTTGTCCCGGAATGTGTTTTATTATTTATATTGTGTATTGTAACATTAAACTGATGTAAAACTAAAATGTACAACTTTAATATTCAGGGAAACATTGGAAATAATTTACCTATAAATTATAACGTGTAGTAAGGAACGATAATATATAAATTAGTTATTTACAAATACGTAAATATATTAATATTAAGACATTTAGGACCTTGGCTCAGTATAATCGGGATAAAACCGAATAGATTAATTAACTATAACGTAACATTTCATCTTGTTACAAAATTGAATCTACACCCTGGCAATAAAGCATTAGGCCGCAAACAAAAATGCGTGTCGGGGGCGGGGCCCTCGGCCATTGCACCTGGCGATTGCGCCGGCGCATTCCTCACGCACTCCTTTTTATACTACACTACAAGTATGACCCGGCCACTCTAAACAGAGCCCCTCTCCCCTTCCTACCGCATGAATCAAAAGCTAAGAGACTTGACAGCCGAGTTCCGTTCCGACTAGCCATCCATTGGAACGCATCTCTACATAGTCTATATCGATACAATATTATATCTTATTTAAGTTCCCACTTATTAACGAAACTTGAAAATCGAAATAACGTAACGCCCAATAGCAATTCATCTCTCCCAAATTCCATTGAATACAATTTCACTCACAAACATAAGACGCGTCTCACACGGATAATAAAAAATCTACATTCACTACATCCAACCCGGTTCATCAACAAGATTGAGTACCATGACGTGCATATTAAACGCCAAATCACACAGTTCACCGATCGGTTTAGACGAAGACACTTTTGTTTAATAAGCAAAACTTTCACCGGCGCATACGCACAAGTAAGAGAGAAAAAAATTAGCATCCATTTAGTGCCGGGTTAGGCAGTCGAGCTGGTCATTGTGCAGATCGTTAACTTCCTATTCGCTCCGCGTCACCTCGCGTGCGCGCATCCAAGATGGCGCACTTCGTTAGTGGAGCATTTGTCAAGATAATTGTCCGAACGGAGCCATTTGAGGCTTTGACGTTTCCGTATTGTTATAAATAGCACTCATATCTTACGTACGTCCATTTCACCTTATTAAAACGGCATAAGGTATAAATTGAGTAGGAAAGTGAGGTTCCCGCACACACTCGTAGGTCAACCTTGGCTTTGACATCTTGTCACGTAGCCAAATCGAAAGGTTTTGTGCTAAATTGTGGGGCTGTTAACTCTAATAGATGACAAGAATAAATAAACTCATAGTTGTGTTTATTTTATGCAAATATGAAATGACAATGTTTTTAGTCAAGAGTGTGGTAAGTATGTATTCGTTACGTCGAAAATTACAAAGATAAAATAAACGATTTTTTTAAAGCCGTTACATTAGCTTCATTCAAAGTGTAGTAATAATTACAATACAAAATACACTGCTAGCTTATTGTGTGTATTTTTAGTAAGTTTATATGTGCATAAATTAATGCATTCCACAATAAATAAAAGGTGTCTCTATACTCATCAGGCAGAAGGCAACGGCGGTGTTCTGTGAGAGTATGATGCCTGTGCGATGGAAGCGACCCATTGGTACAGGAGCTAATAACAGACTGCACAGCTCTACACCACTCGCTAATTTCTACATAGTCTATATCGATACAATATTATATCTTATTTAAGTTCCCACTTATTAACGAAACTTGAAAATCGAAATAACGTAACGCCCAATAGCAATTCATCTCTCCCAAATTCCATTGAATACAATTTCACTCACAAACATAAGACGCGTCTCACACGGATAATAAAAAAAAATCTACATTCACTACATCCAACCCGGTTCATCAACAAGATTGAGTACCATGACGTGCATATTAAACGCCAAATCACACAGTTCACCGATCGGTTTAGACGAAGACACTTTGTTTAATAAGCAAAACTTTCACCGGCGCATACGCACAAGTAAGAGAGAAAAAAAATTAGCATCCATTTAGTGCCGGGTTAGGCAGTCGAGCTGGTCATTGTGCAGATCGTTAACTTCCTATTCGCTCCGCGTCACCTCGCGTGCGCGCATCCAAGATGGCGCACTTCGTTAGTGGAGCATTTGTCAAGATAATTGTCCGAACGGAGCCATTTGAGGCTTTGACGTTTCCGTATTGTTATAAATAGCACTCATATCTTACGTACGTCCATTTCACCTTATTAAAACGGCATAAGGTATAAATTGAGTAGGAAAGTGAGGTTCCCCGCACACACTCGTAGGTCAACCTTGGCTTTGACAGCTTGTCACGTAGCCAAATCGAAAGGTTTTGTGCTAAATTGTGGGGCTGTTAACTCTAATAGATGACAAGAATAAATAAACTCATAGTTGTGTTTATTTTATGCAAATATGAAATGACAATGTTTTTAGTCAAGAGTGTGGTAAGTATGTATTCGTTACGTCGAAAATTACAAAGATAAAATAAACGATTTTTTTAAAGCCGTTACATTAGCTTCATTCAAAGTGTAGTAATAATTACAATACAAAATACACTGCTAGCTTATTGTGTGTATTTTTAGTAAGTTTATATGTGCATAAATTAATGCATTCCACAATAAATAAAAGGTATCTCTATACTCATCAGGCAGAAGGCAACGGCGGTGTTCTGTGAGAGTATGATGCCTGTGCGATGGAAGCGACCCATTGGTACAGGAGCTAATAACAGACTGCACAGCTCTACACCACTCGCTAATTTCTACATAGTCCATATCGATACAATATTGTCTTATTTAAGTTCCCACTTATTAACGAAACTTGAAAATCGAAATAACGTAACGCCCAATAGCAATTCATCTCTCCCAAATTCCATTGAATACAATTTCACTCACAAACATAAGACGCGTCTCACACGGATAATAAAAAAAAATCTACATTCACTACATCCAACCCGGTTCATCAACAAGATTGAGTACCATGACGTGCATATTAAACGCCAAATCACACAGTTCACCGATCGGTTTAGACGAAGACACTTTGTTTAATAAGCAAAACTTTCACCGGCGCATACGCACAAGTAAGAGAGAAAAAAAATTAGCATCCATTTAGTGCCGGGTTAGGCAGTCGAGCTGGTCATTGTGCAGATCGTTAACTTCCTATTCGCTCCGCGTCACCTCGCGTGCGCGCATCCAAGATGGCGCACTTCGTTAGTGGAGCATTTGTCAAGATAATTGTCCGAACGGAGCCATTTGAGGCTTTGACGTTTCCGTATTGTTATAAATAGCACTCATATCTTACGTACGTCCATTTCACCTTATTAAAACGGCATAAGGTATAAATTGAGTAGGAAAGTGAGGTTCCCCGCACACACTCGTAGGTCAACCTTGGCTTTGACATCTTGTCACGTAGCCAAATCGAAAGGTTTTGTGCTAAATTGTGGGGCTGTTAACTCTAATAGATGACAAGAATAAATAAACTCATAGTTGTGTTTATTTTATGCAAATATGAAATGACAATGTTTTTAGTCAAGAGTGTGGTAAGTATGTATTCGTTACGTCGAAAATTACAAAAGATAAAATAAACGATTTTTTTTTAAAGCCGTTACATTAGCTTCATTCAAAGTGTAGTAATAATTACAATACAAAATACACTGCTAGCTTATTGTGTGTATTTTTAGTAAGTTTATATGTGCATAAATTAATGCATTCCACAATAAATAAAAAGGTACAAATCATTTGTCTATTAGACATATCGTTACAATAATTAAATCTAGTAGGAACATAATTCATAGAACTGCATCATGATAACGTCGAAGGAAACATAATTGATAAGTTTAATCAAAAAAAAAAAAATTGTATAACTATGATACATAAATATGAACATATGTTTAATACTAGCTGTACCCGCTACTTCGTTCGCGCAGACTACAGGATGCTTGGTATGTCTAATGTTAAGCAACGTTTTTTTAGAACTTTTAAAGGAAAACAATTCCGTTGTACATAATGTTTGCGTAACTTGCAGCGCACATGCAACGGAAGCTCCCAAAAGGAATAATTTTTCCCGTTTTTGCAACTTTTTTCATTGATGCTCTGTTCCTATTGGTCGCAGCGTGATGTTCTATAGCTTATAAACTAAATAAAGAAACTCTTCAGCTTTATATTTTTAGTATAGATTTAGCAAAATACTTATCTATACACTAAATATACATTTATGATGACGTGGAACGTCTTATTTAAATCAAGTAAAGTGGCGGCACTGATCGTTAAAAAGGTAAAATATATTAGAGAATAAAAGTAAATACTAGCGTAGAATACATTCTTAGGTTATCCTTGACAATCGTAATTAACAGGGCAAACGATTCGGTCGTCCATATCGCTTTATTGGTCGCTGACACCTGAGACACGTACTTCCGACATGAAAAATCAAAATTTAGACGAGCCCCCTGAGGGCTAAGATCTACCTTGTCACCAGATATAAGATTTCTTTATTGTTATACTGATATCATGTATAACCACGTCATTCTCCGATTGAGCGTTAGTATGTACTAACAGTATATGTCATTTAATCGTAACTTTTAATGAGTTAATGTTAATCGCAATTTTAGGGAAAGTTTGTGCGTGTTCGACGGTTAAGGAAAAAACATCGTTTAAGAAATAATAATAATTTAATATGTATATATTATAGGCTGTAACTTTATTTTTACTTTGCTTTTTAGTGATCACTTTATATTATAGTAAATAATTTATCTTGAATATGTTATCAGTTTTATGAATTAATATAGTCTTTACTATTTTGTATGTTTAAAAAACGGCTACCAACACGGTTACTTACCGCGGCCATGTTTCAACAGCTGCGCACACGCATTTGTTTGTAACGAAATAATCAGCGTGCGTCTACGGACCGACTTATTAACTGATTATGAACTCCACTTATATTGATGACTGATTCACGGCATTTTTATGGATTTATTATTTACTCTGTGTCCAAATCGATCATATACGACCTTTAAAATTTTTATTTTTAATAAAACAGATCTTTTTATAAAACATAATTAGTAAACAGGAATTGTAACCACAAAAGCAACCATATTCCACTGTCTAAAAGTTAATAATCACATGTATATTATACACACGTTTGTGACCTCTACTTTATCGGCGATATTAAGTAATGAAACTTGATGCCGGTAACACCAGCCGATTGAATCTTCGCTGACAGTTTTATAACGCGGGTGAACTTAATGTTTGAACACATTATTTTTTATAAAGAAATAGGGCTTCTGACATTAAATTGTCTAAGCGATCGCTTTTAATTTCACGGTACGCTAGCAATCCGAGTTCGATCCCCGGACCGGCAGCAAAGGAATGGTGTATTAAAGGTTATTGTCAGACCCTTAACAACATATATGTCACTAAAATGTATGAAGTGTACTAAAGTTGAGGAGGACCGTGTATCCCATTAGACATAACTCATTCTCCATCATGTGAACTGTGTTCCTTTCACACTGTATAATTTCATAAAACAAGGCAATAGTTCAGTTCTGTCCTGTTTTATACAATGTCAATACTTTAATATATTCAAATATTATAATTTATTATATTCACATAAAGTACAAAGTCGTCCTCTGAACAAAGTCGCTCGCTAAATTGACTATTTTCCTTATTTCAATATGTATATATTATAGGCTGTAACTTTATTTTTACTTTGCTTTTAGTGATCACTTTATATTATAGTAAATAATTTATCTTGAATATGTTATCAGTTTTATGAATTAATATAGTCTTTACTATTTTGTATGTTTAAAAAACGGCTACCAACACGGTTACTTACCGCGGCCATGTTTCAACAGCTGCGCACACGCATTTGTTTGTAACGAAATAATCAGCGTGCGTCTACGGACCGACTTATTAACTGATTATGAACTCCACTTATATTGATGACTGATTCACGGCATTTTTATGGATTTATTATTTACTCTGTGTCCAAATCGATCATATACGACCTTTAAAATTTTTATTTTTAATAAAACAGATCTTTTTATAAAACATAATTAGTAAACAGGAATTGTAACCACAAAAGCAACCATATTCCACTGTCTAAAGTTAATAATCACATGTATATTATACACACGTTTGTGACCTCTACTTTATGGTAAGAAATATATGAAAAAAAATATCCAATATCTTATCTAGCAATCATTGGATATCACGAGGACAGGACGATTGCTTTTCAAGTTTAACTTTTGGGGTAATTTTTCGTGATCAGGGATCAGTTTGTTTAAAGAAATCGTTCATAACGGCTTAATTACTGTGGGCGATCTTTACTCAGTTCGTTAAGCCTATATGGCATGCAATTTTGTCTATCTCGCCTTATTTTGCGACGAAATTAAGTGTCCATATTTATTACTTTATTAGATATTTAGGTTATGTACTATCACGAAATGGCGTGGGAATCCTGAATAGTATGAATCTGAATGTTAAGTGGCTGAAATTCATCTAGAAAAAGTTACGGCCCAGTTATTTAACTTGGAAATAAACAGAAACAAAATATAAAATACAACATTCAGAATATAAAACGATTTACAATTTTTCCCTTTAAAATGCCTCACTGCGAACATATTTGGTATTTTATAATCTTTCGCATGTTTTTATTTGACATGTAAAATAATTTATCTTGAATATGTTATCAGTTTTATGAATTAATATAGTCTTTACTATTTTGTATGTTTAAAAACGGCTACCAACACGGTTACTTACCGCGGCCATGTTTCAACAGCTGCGCACACGCATTTGTTTGTAACGAAATAATCAGCGTGCGTCTACGGACCGACTTATTAACTGATTATGAACTCCACTTATATTGATGACTGATTCACGGCATTTTTATGGATTTATTATTTACTCTGTGTCCAAATCGATCAAATACGACCTTTAAAATTTTTATTTTAATAAAACAGATCTTTTATAAAACATAATTAGTAAACAGGAATTGTAACCACAAAAAGCAACCATATTCCACTGTCTAAAAGTTAATAATCACATGTATATTACACACACGTTTGTGACCTCTACTTTATCGGCGATATTAAGTAATGAAACTTGATGCCGGTAACACCAGCCGATTGAATCTTCGCTGACAGTTTTATAACGCGGGTGAACTTAATGTTTGAACACATTATTTTTTATAAAGAAATAGGGCTTCTGACATTAAATTGTCTAAGCGATCGCTTTTAATTTCACGGTACGCTAGCAATCCGAGTTCGATCCCCGGACCGGCAGCAAAGGAATGGTGTATTAAAGGTTATTGTCAGACCCTTAACAACATATATGTCACTAAAATGTATGAAGTGTACTAAAGTTGAGGAGGACCGTGTATCCCATTAGTCATAACTCATTCTCCATCATGTGAACTGTGTTCCTTTCACACTGTATAATTTCATAAAACAAGGCAATAGTTCAGTTCTGTCCTGTTTTATACAATGTCAATACTTTAATATATTCAAATATTATAATTTATTATATTCACATAAAGTACAAAGTCGTCCTCTGAACAAAGTCGCTCGCTAAATTGACTATTTTCCTTATTTCAATATGTATATATTATAGGCTGTAACTTTATTTTTACTTTGCTTTTTAGTGATCACTTTATATTATAGTAAATAATTTATCTTGAATATGTTATCAGTTTTATGAATTAATATAGTCTTTACTATTTTGTATGTTTAAAAAACGGCTACCAACACGGTTACTTACCGCGGCCATGTTTCAACAGCTGCGCACACGCATTTGTTTGTAACGAAATAATCAGCGTGCGTCTACGGACCGACTTATTAACTGATTATGAACTCCACTTATATTGATGACTGATTCACGGCATTTTTATGGATTTATTATTTACTCTGTGTCCAAATCGATCATATACGACCTTTAAGAATTTTTATTTTAATAAAAACAGATCTTTTTTTATAAAACATAATTAGTAAACAGGAATTGTAACCACAAAAAGCAACCATATTCCACTGTCTAAAAGTTAATAATCACATGTATATTACACACACGTTTGTGACCTCTACTTTATCGGCGATATTAAGTAATGAAACTTGATGCCGGTAACACCAGCCGATTGAATCTTCGCTGACAGTTTTATAACGCGGGTGAACTTAATGTTTGAACACATTATTTTTTATAAAGAAATAGGGCTTCTGACATTAAATTGTCTAAGCGATCGCTTTTAATTTCACGGTACGCTAGCAATCCGAGTTCGATCCCCGGACCGGCAGCAAAGGAATGGTGTATTAAAGGTTATTGTCAGACCCTTAACAACATATATGTCACTAAAATGTATGAGGTGTACTAAAGTTGAGGAGGACCGTGTATCCCATTAGTCATAACTCATTCTCCATCATGTGAACTGTGTTCCTTACACACTGTATAATTTAATAAAACAAGGCAATAGTTCAGTTCTGTCCTGTTTTATACAATGTCAATACTTTAATATATTCAAATATTATAATTTATTATATTCACATAAAGTACAAAGTCATCCTCTGAACAAAGTCGCTCGCTAAATTGACTATTTTCCTTATTTCAATATGTATATAATTATATTTATGTACAATGTAAGTTTATATTGTTGTATATTGCTTATGTTTACGTCTAATCTATATAGAGGCTTCTGTTCAATAATTCTATCTTTATTATAATCAATTCTTTCTCTTATTTATTTATTTATTTAACTTGGAAATAAACAGAAACAAAATATAAAATAAAAAATACAACATTCAGAATATAAAACGATTTACAATTTTTCCCTTTAAAATGCCTCACTGCGAACATATTTGGTATTTTATAATCTTTCGCATGTTTTTATTTGACATGTAAAATAATTGCAGCGACCTATTGAGTTCTTTAAAATATTGATAACAACAGAAGTATTAACAATACAAAGCAACCATGGCTATTTGAGTTTACAGAAGGCAATGAAAGTGTGTTCAAACAAGAACAACAAAATTGGACTAAAATCACAAATTTAAATCAAAGACTATAAATTGTGGAGCAACATTTTGAGATTTATTTATTTATTTATTTATTTATTTATTTATTTATTTATTTATTTATTTATTTATTTATTTATTTATTTATTTATTTATTTAACTTGGAAATAAACAGAAACAAAATATAAAATAAAAAATACAACATTCAGAATATAAAACGATTTACAATTTTTCCCTTTAAAATGCCTCACTGCGAACATATTTGGTATTTTATAATCTTTCGCATGTTTTTATTTGACATGTAAAATAATTGCAGCGACCTATTGAGTTCTTTAAAATATTGATAACAACAGAAGTATTAACAATACAAAGCAACCATGGCTATTTGAGTTTACAGAAGGCAATGAAAGTGTGTTCAAACAAGAACAACAAAATTGGACTAAAATCACAAATTTAAATCAAAGACTATAAATTGTGGAGCAACATTTTGAGATTTATTTATTTATTATAATAATAGCTCGAATAATTATCATCATCACGAACCGTCCATCCAATGCTGAACCTCCTTAACCATCTTAACATGTCTCCTTAGTGTCTCCAGATCATAGTAACTTAAATACACCGCATCACCTCCGTACTCCATTTTTGTTCAAAGCTTATATACGGTCGTACGTATATTTATATACGGTCCAGTCGGATACTAGACCGTATATAAATCTTAGCAGCTCTCGGACAACTAGATGACAGAATGCACCAACGCTACCTTATCATGGTGCGTCTAAGTTTTTATTGACTAACAAGATACCTTAAGCAACTTCACTTATAGGGAAGTCCCAGTATGTACAGTTACTTAATCATTTTCATACGACAACTAGACACAAATAGATTTAAATAGAGATAACTTATAAAGCGTGCTATGGTTACTAATTAACAGTAGTAGAGCTACACTGCAGTCAGTTCGACCGGGGTAGGACCATTCCATCACGGAATACCAGCGTAAAATATCAGCATAATGTTGCTGTATTTCGATGAGTGCAGAGATCCGGAAACCTTAATTACTGGTAACGAGGCATTCCATCTCAGTTACCAAGGGTGACAACGCATCTGCATTATGATACATTGTCAAGGATGAATGTAGATGTCACGTTTGCTTATTTATTACTTTATTAGATATTTAGGTTATGTACTATCACGAAATGGCGTGGGAATCCTGAATAGTATGAATCTGAATGTTAAGTGGCTGAAATTCATCTAGAAAAAGTTACGGCCCAGTTATTTAACTTGGAAATAAACAGAAACAAAATATAAAATACAACATTCAGAATATAAAACGATTTACAATTTTTCCCTTTAAAATGCCTCACTGCGAACATATTTGGTATTTTATAATCTTTCGCATGTTTTTATTTGACATGTAAAGTAATTGCAGCGACCTATTGAGTTCTTTAAAATATTGATAACAACAGAAGTATTAACAATACAAAGCAACCATGGCTATTTGAGTTTACAGAAGGCAATGAAAGTGTGTTCAAACAAGAACAACAAAATTGGACTAAAATCACAAATTTAAATCAAAGACTATAAATTGTGGAGCAACATTTTGAGATTTATTTATTTATTATAATAATAGCTCGAATAATTATCATCATCACGAACCGTCCATCCAATGCTGAACCTCCTTAACCATCTTAACATGTCTCCTTAGTGTCTCCAGATCATAGTAACTTAAATACACCGCATCACCTCCGTACTCCATTTTTGTTCAAAGCTTATATACGGTCGTACGTATATTTATATACGGTCCAGTCGGATACTAGACCGTATATAAATCTTAGCAGCTCTCGGACAACTAGATGACAGAATGCACCAACGCTACCTTATCATGGTGCGTCTAAGTTTTTATTGACTAACAAGATACCTTAAGCAACTTCACTTATAGGGAAGTCCCAGTATGTACAGTTACTTAATCATTTTCATACGACAACTAGACACAAATAGATTTAAATAGAGATAACTTATAAAGCGTGCTATGGTTACTAATTAACAGTAGTAGAGCTACACTGCAGTCAGTTCGACCGGGGTAGGACCATTCCATCACGGAATACCAGCGTAAAATATCAGCATAATGTTGCTGTATTTCGATGAGTGCAGAGATCCGGAAACCTTAATTACTGGTAACGAGGCATTCCATCTCAGTTACCAAGGGTGACAACGCATCTGCATTATGATACATTGTCAAGGATGAATGTAGATGTCACGTTTGCTTATTTGTTACTTTCAATGTAATAAAAATATAAAAGTCACTAGCAAAATTCAATTGCGCAAATTTCTGTAATTAATTGAATTAAAAAGAACGATGAATATATAATTCTTTGTATGCTGCTGATAAAAAAATATATGAAATGGATTTAGTACTATAAATTGTACCTATGCTTAATTGTGTTTAGATTAGGACATTAAAAAGGATATCTGTTACAGTTATTCTTTATTATTACTGTTCAGTTTCGATTTATAATCTAAACTTTTTAAATCCGCTTAAATTTTTCGCAGATGTGTTAAAAAGATTAATTTATTTACAATTCTACACTAAATTACTTTAACTACAACAGTGCCATAATATTGCATAAAACAATGAATTTTAATATTTAATTAAAACGTGATAAGAGGCTATCACCTGATGACATTATAACGAATCGTCGTCATTAAAATATAATTGATTATTGTCGAAGATTGCTTACGCAGGTAGTTAAGTTTAAAGCTTGCTTTCCTTTTCATTTCAAAATAAAAATTAAAGATAACAAATTGAATAATTATATTAATATTAGATTTAATGAGTGATTGATATAGTTATCTACATATAAAAAACAATCATGAAACAGCTATTTTATTTACACAATTTTATCCTTTCATATTTCCTTATATATATATATATATATATCAATTTCTTTTACACGAATTGTTATTTTGTAAATTTCGGGATGTTTTGGTGAAATACAAAATAACAGAGCTCGCATAGAATGAAAATAAAAAAAAGAGAGTACTTTGTCTGATACGAACAAATTATATTTTTTAACCTGTCGAATGTCTTCCGCCTTTATGGCGCCAAAATAAGGAGACCGAAAAATAAGAATAAAATATACACCCAACATTTTCTTAGCATTTATTCCATTGCAATATTCAAATTGACAAAAATATAAGATTTCAACAATTATAACTTTATAGTTTTATAACCGCATTTCAATTATAAATACTGGCTCTCCTATTTCACTTAAACAATAAGCAATTACCAACAACATTAGTACTATCCATAATCGAATGAATTGTGTGAATTATTAAATGATCAAGGGGATAATTGTTTTTAAAATATGCACGCTGAGATTGTCTAATTATTTTCCTGTAAACAAATCATACAACAGACAGTTCGAACAAACTTTGTTGTACCCACTATATAAAGGTAAATAATTTTTAAAAAAAGTACCCACATTGTTCTATCCTTTTTTTAGTTTGATGAATTCCGTTAGATCAACACTTGAAGACTGGCCAGCCTACACACACATGCAAAGAACACTACACGCAAATCATATATTGTATTGTTGATTAGAAAACAGCTTGTTCGAGTTTCGTGTTTAGGACGGTAATAAAAAAACTTACCCGATTAGATTCCAATGCTTCGGCACTATGCTCCTCCTTTTGTCGGAAGCAATTAGTGCACTTACTCTTATTGAAGATGTTCGGTGCAAATTTTCTGCAATCCGAGCGCCCAGACATGATTGTCAGAGGTCAGGGTAAACTCAACGTTCACTATCTCACCGTGCACAGCATGATGGTACTAAATGCACCAACACTAGATGATTATTCCGCCTTTTTTTAAAAACTGAACACGTAGTTTTTCACGCGCGCACCCACCGGTGAGTGAGCTATCAGCAAAATCACTGCAAGTAAAGTGAGCGTTAGCGTCATATAAAAACACATACACAACACAATCTTCTTCGGAAACCGAACTCCGAAGAAGTCGAACAATCGCGTAAACAATATTCGTATTCACGTCAAAATAAACATCGATTTTACAACAAACACGCGGAGTTTGCGAGCGCACAGCGATACGACCGCTCGTCCATTTTACGTCTGATAGAAAAGCAAGCCCAAGCGGCGAACAAAGTTGTTGTTTTACAACTTCTCTTTTCATGTTACGTCTTGTAATAGTATTTCGATGTGGTAGTAACATTCAAATGTAGTAGTGTGTCTATCCGTCTCTTTCTACCCCATGATATAATGTTGTTGTCTTTGTTACACTTGTCTTTATTTAAATCATTTTATCATCCTGACATCTATTGAGCGATAAAAGATACTTAGATTGTCAGAGAAACCTACAAGGAAAAATTGTGGACATGTAACGCCGCGTTACTTTTTGTAATACGCCACAGATGGCGCTATAACAAGGTTTTCATATAATATTTTAAAATTTAATAATTATTTAATTCATAAAAAGTGAAGATAAAAGTTACCCGGATTAATATTAGCAAAACATTTAATGGACTTTAACAAATTATGTCATAAAATAAAAAATATTTATACAAAAAAAGTAAGTATTTTTTGTATTATAAGTTAAGTCATATTTATATTGATATTTTTTTTATCTTATTTGCAATAGAATCTGTTATCTAGTAAAACCAAGTTAAATATAAATTTTGTTTTTTTCTTGTGTAAAGGATTTATGTAAAAATAAAATGCAAAATGAATATGATTTTTTTTTGTTAATAGAAAAGTTACATAGAAAAAATCCCTATAAACGTTAAAGGTGAATTGAAATCAATTCACCTTTAACGTTTGTGAATTTACATATTTGAAATATAACTTTATTACAATTATAACCTAAATACTATAAAAAAAATCTTCAAACTAAACTGCACGATATTAAAGCATTTTACTATAAATTCTCTTCGAACTCTCTTCTCTTTTCAGTTTAGTTCAAATAATCTGTGGCTATAATTTGTATTGAGTCTACCAAAATGTATGATATACGGGTTCAAAAATGCACAGTGGAGACCAGTATAGTATTTTATGGAGGTATGACCTGAAACTAACGGTTGGCAATGAAATTATTTATTTTTCTCTATCTATCTATCTAGTAGTTAATAATAGCTCCTTAATTAACTGGTCATTTTGATATAAAAACTTAAAACATACATGGGGAACAATTTATGAAATACATATTTTTATAATCATATTTTTGTTTGTTTTATTTTTTTATATTAAACTTGTTTTCAGTCATAATCAGGCCCGTTTGAATATTATAATAAATATATTTTTAAAATTGTTATACACGAAGATACAACTAACCATATCCATACACTCACACACTACATGTAAGGTTAAGCAGGTGTATCTTTAGTTCTCTCCAAAATTGTATGATAATAAGATGGCGCTGCTAGTGTTAGAGAGTATATTATAAAGAAATTCGTGAGTTTTTTTTATAGCATAAGTGGAGCAGTTCACCTGATGGTAAATGATTACCAAATAAATAAACATACACAACACCAGAAGAATCGCAAATACGTTGCCAGCCTATTTTAATTTTCTTTCTACACTATTAATAAAAAATACAAATTGTTGCTGCCCTGTTTTTCTAATAGCTTTTCACGTAATCGACAACTGGTGGTTTTAGGTATAGATTTTAGCTATACTAGCGCCATTTAGTGGACACTTTTTCAATTCAAGACCCATTCGAGATACTCCTCCTTATAGTTTTAACCTCTATACTTCACAGTTTGACGTTTGTCAAAGCTGATTAAATTACGTTCGTTCGTTTGAGGTTGCCGACGTATGTTCATCTCTACCGTGGTTCATGATTGACTTATCAGAACAGACGTTTCCTCGCTTTTAAGGCACGCTCTTCAATGCTAATTTTCAGTCTCATTTCAAACCGGCAAAGCGCTGTTAGCTTGTAATAATTTTCTTATCTAAGTCGGTCTACATTTAACGTTTTTAGGTAAGAAACTTATAGTTTACGTATCATTTTATTATACTGTGATGGAAAATTCATTATTTTATATTAAAATAAAACACTTATATTTTGTAATATCTATCGGAGCCAATAAACTAACCTATCAATGCCATAACTCTACTTTTAATTTTATTACTTGTAAATGGTTACAGAACATGTTTTCTGTTTAGGAACATGGAAGACTTAAGTTTTATCCCAGATATCCCTCGCGGGCCCCTGGACGTTTATAGAAATACCGCATCGTTCAACTGGAAACGCCTGAAACTATCTTTGGAGGGGGATATCGAACTTTTAAAACTTAAGGTGAGAAGTTTTCTATAAAATTTTCATAAAATTAAATATGTTTTAGACCTACCATTGACTCCACATTTAATAACGTGAAATATTATTTCTCTATTATATTAGGTTTATTTTAACAACAGAATGAAAAGAACTTTTAGATTTTTGTCTATTCTATTTCTTTTACTTTGTTCATTCTTTTGTGTTCTTTTTCAACATTAGATCACTTTATTGGTACATCTCACATTACTTACTATAAATAATTTTTAAAACATATTGATTTGGCACTTAATTATAATAATTTTATATTTTTATTTAATAGGACTACATATCTAACCTGAATAGGAGTTAATTAAACTTAAAAATAAAGACATGTATTTTTATCATGGTTAATTTTGTAGTTGGCCTTGATATACTTCTTTATAGAATATCTTTTCCTAAGTTTATATCGCACAGTGTCACTGATAACTTAAATATATTTCTTAAACAAGTTTGGTATCAAAATGATTTCTTTTTATTGCTACATATATCACCTAATCTATTTGCCCATCATTGTACTTCATCTATTTTTCTTTTTTAAGTGATCATTATATGCATTCACATAGGTAATTAAAATAAACAACTTTCACAATAAAAGGCAAACAATAACTTCTAGGTATAGCGCTGTTAAGTTAATTTGTTGTTGAGAATTGACAAATTATATAAGTTAATAATATAATTGCTTTTAAGTGATATATATTGAAAGTATACTTATGAGAAATATTGTTCCTTTGACATATTTTTAGGCCATAAATCTATTTATGTATTATATACTTATATTTATTTTATTTTTCTCTAGAATCCACAGTACAAGTTATTTCTTATTATATTTTATTTAACTGTAATTATTCATGTCTATGTTAATAACCAATTTATATTAGTCTGTAACTTGTTTGATCTTTTGTTCACATAAAATTTATTTCATATAGATTATATTTGTTGAGTAAAAAAATATGTAAACAAATTTGTTTGCAAGGTTCATGATATATGAAAACAGTATAGCTATAGATAACTAGCAAATTGGCGTATGAGTTTTATTTTGAAATAAGGTGATATACAATAAGCAATATTTTATAGAACATAACAGTTCGTTTCATAGAAAGTTTCTTAAAAATATTTTTGCTTTTTTATTCTAATAGAAACTCTTTTTCCAACAGTACAAAATATGGCATATTCTCGAAAGGGATCCCTTGTTTGCTCATAACCAAGTCACACCATCAGTAGAGGAACAGAAGCGTCTCACTCAGCTGCAGGTCAAGAAGATAAATGAGTATAAGTTTGTCACAAAGGAAATATTTGAGTCAAGCTATAGTAAAAGAGTAAGAAAATTTATTTTTTATTAATACATATTGTAAGATCATTATATTTTTTCATGTTTTTAAAAACATTTAAAGTTAGTCTTTACATTACCTAAATAATATTTATTGATCTATAGACCAATTTATTTATTACACAATTACAATCAAACATGCATGAAAAAAATATAAATATCAGTATACATTAAGATATTCTAGTTTTCTCCATCATCACTTCTTTATTTACATTTATAATGTTGATGATATTAATTTATCCCTAATGGGATAGGCAAAGGACTTTAGTCCATACAGCCAGGTCTTGTTCGTATGATGGTTGGTCTGAAACTCCCTACAGTAATAAATTTGATTTGACAAAATAATAAATGTGGGTTACAATACCCAACTTATTGGCTTACATGCCATTTTTCTGCATAAAATTCCATAAACAATTGTCCTATATGTATGATCCATAGCAGGTTTGCAACTATTCATTAAGTTCTTTCTATATTTCTAATTTTATATTACATATGTCATAAAATGTATTGCCATAATGTTTATGATTACTTAAAATGGGATATTTTGTTCCATCAGAATCTATATATTTGTTTTTTTCTGAATTCATTTATGTAGATTTCCACTTCTTTCAAACTGGGCGAATTTTCGAGTCGAAATCACCTGCCTTATACAATATAAGGTATTGATAATCTTGTTGGAGAAAGTGTCAACAAGAAAGAATATACACAATCGATAAAAAAATTGTAAATTTTTGTTTTTTTTATAATATTATGAAAAACGGAAAGAACTTAGTTGCCGATCCAATACTTTGGAAGGTTAACATGACTGGCTTTCAATAAAAGATACCGATTTAAAATATTGCAGGATAAAATAAAGATTTTTTTTGCTCATTACATTGAGTACTTTTCCAGTCTTAATATTAATCAACTATTGTTATTGTTTTCGAGGTCAAGATATTAAAAAGTTCTTTATTAGTTGTTCTGATTAAAAATGAATACTTGTGGATCGAAACATTTAATTGCGCGGGGCCGGAAACGTGCGGTTTAACTGCGCAGATATTTCACAAAATACAAATAACTTTATTACTTCAAATTGGCTCTTTTAGCGTAGTTTTCCAAACTGGTTAACGTATGAAAGTCTTCTTCAAATGAAACCCCACATTGTCCTACTTAAAATTTAGATTTGATATTTTAGTTATGAAACTAAAAAAATGGAAATACAAAAATATCAATTCCATAATTTTTTTCAGAATCGTTCAATATCGTTCAATTAATAAAAAAACGTATAGCTTAATTTCGTTAAAACACGTTGTTTTTAATCTATAGCATTTTAAATACTAAACTGTAGTTAATGTTCGTATCCAATTTAAAAAAAATAATAACGGAAACTCTTTTTAGATTACGCTGTTTGAAATAAAATCGTTAATAATTTTCCTAGATTACCAAGCTTGTATGATAAATATAGAAATCTAAAGTTTAATAACTCGAATGTTTGTTGACAGACAATTACTATTATGACGATCAACATGGCAGTACAGTCACTAAACCCCAGCGTGTCCGTCAAAATGGCCATCGGGATATATCTGTTCTCGAACGCCTTGCTGTCACTCGGCACGGAACGCCATCGCAAATTCTACGAAGCGACCATATTGAATAGAGAGGTATGATTTCTTATGGTAACATTTGTTTTACGAAAAACCAACCAAGATTATTTAAATACTTGGTGATATATATTTATTTCTATCTCCGCCTGGATGGTTAAATAAATAAAATATTATAGTCTTTAAATGAAGGCTATATTTTTGTGTATGCATTGGTTGGTTTTAACTAAAGCACTTAGACAATTCATTATTAGTCGATGTCAAGGGTCAATGTGCTTAGGATATATTGTTCTAAGTATTTTCACATGCAGTAATACTCAAGTCGAAGCTTCACTTAACTTTAAGGCGTAATATGCCTCATAAGATCGGTGGAAGGTAATGAAGCAGTGTCGTTAACGTAGAAATATATCCAGACTCGATAATTAGCAATTTGCGGTTGGAAAAATTCCAATGAACCAATTACATCAAATACTGGGCCATGAAGAGGTTCAGAACTTTGAAGAAGGTTTCAGATAAACGTTTTTGAGTGTGATACACTTGAACCGTTTTCGCTTTGATCGCGCCGATGTGGCGACATTGTAAGATAAGCAAAAAGCACCGTTGCCACCGATGCGACCTCATTGAAATTCAAAAAATATTTTTTTATTTCTAAACTGCAGTCGTTGTCTACGTATACAGATCACGGGGTAAATAAAAATCAAATCGAATATTTAATTTTATCTCTAATAAATTACAAAAGTCTATTATTTTAATTGGTACCACCTAAACTCCATTTGTGTGACAGGGCCCCTACTGACCTACACATGCATTACCATATCTCGGTAGGTAACATCAATAGAAGCGTAAATAGCGTAATGGTTTAGGGTGCGGTCTGCGAAACTTAAGGTCGTGGGATAGAATCCGCCATTTGACTATTATCGTGAACTATCTCCTACCACAAGAATAAAAGCTGAGTTGAGTGGTAATTCGTAATGTTAATATTGTGAGTACTGGTAGTACTGAATAAAAAAAAATACTTTCATAAAGTAACAAAGATTTTAGTTCTTGTTATGACCGACGTTCGACTGGTATGGTGTGAACAGGTCTCAGTGTATTAGCACTGAAGAATCGTGATGGCAAAGTTTGTGGTTCGTAATGAAAACAATACGGTTAACAAACTTACACATGGTGTCCATCGAGTGGGAGCTCGAGTCCCTCTCGAGCACTCTCAAGTCTGTAGCTTTCCCGCGCAGAGTAACGGTTCCAAGCCGAGGCTTGCTCTAGGGAAGTCTCCTATCAACCCGAAGCTGTAAAAACTCTCTTAAAGCTTCAGCCATAAAAAAATGGAGCTTGTACTGAATATAATAAGGTTGTCACTCGAAAACCTGGCTTCCACCCGATTTCGCAAGCAATTGTTTTTTGAATCTACGTATGACAAACGAGCACACATTTCACTTAATTCTAAGTGCCGACTGCTGCATATAAACATCTCCAGTCAATATTCACGATGGCCATGCTCTGTTACCTTTGAGGGCTGAGATGGAATGTCTCGCTACCATTAATCGGGACTCCGAATCCCAACACTCGAACCATGGTTATGCTACAATTTCATGTTGAAGATTGTGAGGGCGTATCCTTTACCAGTTGAACTGACCCCTTCATTCTGAAGCTAGTAACAAGCTGTGGAGTAGCTAGCCCCATGTGGTGTACGGTCACGCCTCCAGTGGTGTACTGGTGGATATGTATTATATATATATATATTTCTTTTTTTCCAACCATCAAAATGTAATGAAATATGTTGTGGTAAAAAATCTCATAATATATTCTTGTACTGTGGTTTTGCCATAAAATAACAACTAAATGTTACATAGTAAAGCTCACTAATATACAAACAAAACTGGCATAATAGTGTGCATTGTATTCTCCATGGTTTTCATAATTTTTTATTGTACATATATTTTTTATTGTACATATATTTTTTATTGTACATATATTTTTTATTGTACATATATTTTTTAATGTGCATATATTTTTTATTGTACATATATTTTTTATTGTACATATATTTTTTATTGTACATATATTTTTTATTGTACATATATTTTTTATTGTACATATATTTTTTATTGTACATATATTTTTTATTGTACATATATTTTTTATTGTACATATATTTTTTAATGTACATATATTTTTTAATGTACATATATTTAAAAAAAAACTATTCTATTAACATTTCTGACATCCGCGTTAAACACTCGTAACTGAGCTTAAATGCTTGTCAGTCTTGTGCTAGGTTCCACAACAATATTTGAATGGCGGATTCGGATCTGCGACTTTAAGTTTCGTAGACTGTAACTTTTTAACCATTACAGGTTATTATAGCATATACTATTCAATGATTCACCTTTAAATCTCGTAATGTATATTGTCCCTTATTATTTTCCTTGTTATGAATAACGGATATTTACGTAGTATATAATATATAATATAACGTAGACCATAGATCATACGTGTTGAAATAGCACCGTTTTCCTGTAAACAAACAACTCCTGATAGTGTAACAAATTTAATTAATGATGAGGATACTGAGGGATTGAGCATCTGTTGCCGTCGGGACTTTGAACGGAAAAACAATTTTTGAAGGAAAACAATAGAATCTTTATTACGCTTAGCTAAATAACACACAAATAGTTATGTAACAATATACGTGATGCGTTAATAACTACTATTTAATTACATATTTTTTAATTATATCTCTTTTTAGTATCTATAATCTTTATATACCAATAAATAAGAATTATTCTTCTCAAACTCCCTTTTGACCAATTTTTAATTAGAAAAATATATATTAGCAAAATAACAAATAAATGTCCTGTAACAATAAACTAAAAACTAGAATAATCTTATCTGGCCTTCGTTCTTTTTAAAAACTTCCTCTCCCGGCATAACACGGACCACACGGATCTTAACGTACTGCAGGCCAAAAGTTTAAGACCTCACTTAAACAACATAATTATCCATCAATTGTAATAAAATCCCATAGGATAAATAAAAGAAAAGCACATCTGCTTCTTTTTTTTTTCGGGCTGATGATCGCTCCTGCTAGGGCTTTTACAGTTTACACCGGGTTGAGAGGTGACCGAGCGCTTATGGCGCTCAGTCAAGGCCTCTATATTTGGGTAACCAGCACAAGGACTCCCGAGAGGGAGCCTCGGCTTGGACCGTTACCCTGTTTCGCGAGAGTTCCTTACTAGTCTCATATATTGACTCATTTTGTTGCTTTAGCTGTTTCTGAGTCCGCTCCGGCATGATATCGTTCAGAGAACGAGTCGAGACATTCTACCTGCACTATTTTGACACGATATAGGTACGTGGGGCCCAAACTCGTTGGAACCGCTGCCGCATGGACACTTATGGGATTAGATAGCTTAACCTTTTCTAGCTACAGGATAAACAGGTCAGCTTGATAGGGACAGAGGACCAGAGAATACTAGCATAAAATAGCAGCATAATTCAGCCATCTTGCGTATGATGAACGCAGGGGATTATAATGGTTGAGACAAAATTATTGGTAACGAGGCCTTCCATTTCTGTACTCTCTTTTTTTTATTATAAAATAGGTGGCAAATGAGCAAGCAGTTCAGATGATGTTATAATGATTACCGCCGCCCATTGACAGTCGCAGCTCCAGAGGAGTCGCGATCCGCTGCCGGCTTTTAAATGTGCATCTTAAATCCTTGTTGTGGAGTGTAGGCGTTTATGGGTCGTACCATAAACCACATACCATAAAGTTAACTGTTATAGTTTAGTTTCATGAAAAAAAAATGTTTATTATTTCTATAACAGAATGATTATTAGATATTTAACAACTTGCAAAATATCTTACCGATCAGTAAGCGGAAGTGGCAATAGACCGTTAACCGATTTGGAAGCAAGGTTCTCGAATGGCAATATTAGTATACTTATTTATGAAGTTCATGAGTATTAAAAAAAAAGACAATCATAAACTGCGGAAACTGATAATTATATACTAATGTTAATATTAAAAAAATAATATAAATAAAGCTTTTTTTAATATAGTTTTTTTACCTTTTCTCTAATAACAGCACAATAACACTTTCGCATGATAATGTTATTACACCAATACAAATAACAATAAGGATTTTTTATTAATTTAAATTCTTTCACAATTTTTTTTTATAATAATAATTTAATTAATATTTTTAACTTTTTTTTAACTTGTCTTTTCCAATAACATCTATGCGACAATATCTCTCTATATATGCCATTGAATTGATGAAGTGTTTTATTAATATCGATACTTAAATATTTATACATATTATTACAATTATTAAATATTTGTCGTTTAATTAAATATATATAACAATTAGTTATATATTACGTGTAAACAGATTTGCAATTTGAATATTTCTTTCATTGATGGTGCGAATGAAATATTCATCTTTACCTTGTACCTTTTTTTATGCAAGAATATTTTACTATAAATTTGTTTGACTTACGCTTACGTAAAGGCCAATGCTTTCGGCTACGTTTCTTGGAAGGGTCCTCCACTACGTTTAAAAATGATTGGCTGGGGGGGGGGGGATAAATATAGATATAAAGTCATTTATTCTAAACACATTCTAAACAAAGATTTGAAATAAACGTCTGTTGTCACCCCCGAGGACTGAGATGCTGATAATTGACGCTGGAATTCTGTGACAGCATGGTCCTTCTCGGTCGAGCCGATCCATCCTTGTTGCAACTGGAGGTTTCTAGCTAGTAAGCTCTATCACCGCCAATGCTTGTAAACGGGTCCCGTTTATTTCATCTTGTGTACATTGCTATACATTTTTTTGCATCACATCTCACGTTGTACACGGTCACTGCAAAATAAACGTATAATATACAATTGTTATAAATTTTGGCCAAAAAGAGTATATTTCAGAAATGGAGGCAGAGTATTAATGTTCAAAGAGTGAGTTTTTAATGTTTTATTTCGACATTAACTTAGAATGGGTGAGAATTGAAATAGAATGCCTCAGATTTTGTACGCATTTACAGTGTAAAAATTAGTCAAAACGAACTTTGGATTTTTTTGTGTTTTTACATTGATAGTAACGAACGAGCACACAGCTCACCTGATGGAAAGTGATTCCTGCGGCCTATGACATCTACATTCATCCTTTACAAGGAATCATAATGCCATCTGCATTACGTTGTCACCCTTGGGGAATGAGATGTCTCGTCACTAGTAATAAATGTCTCCGGATCCCTGCACTCACCAGACGAAACACAACAGCATTGTGGTCAGATCTTCCCCATTATCATTGTGACGGTTCTACCCCGGTCGAGCTGACCCATTTCTTCTGGCGCTAGAGACAAACTGCAGCGTAGTTCTACCACTGAATAATTTGGTTTTTGTATTTAGCTTATAAATCTTCCCTTCGGCACATAATTGGTAGTGGAGTCAAGTAACTTTATAGATTGTTGATTCTCTGCTTACTCCACAAAGCTACGTAGCTTATGTTGAAGTTACTAGTAAAAAATGTGCACTCTGTACCCTCTAATTACATAAATGAAAGTTGTAAATTAAAGTTATATTCTGGACAATTCAGTAATTAGTAAGTTCGCTTACCATCAGTGTCACGTAGTTTTCCCACTTTATAGCAAGGTCTTCTTTCAGATACTGGCGAGTTTTTCACTGACGGAGATCGCGCACGGATCGGACGCGCGTCTCATGCGTACCACGGCGACTTACGACCCTGCACGGCAAGAGTTCGTCGTGCACACGCCCGATTTCGAAGCTGCTAAATGCTGGGTTGGTAACCTAGGTAAAACTTCCGTGTGGATTTTATTTTGTTTCTTTCATGTCTCGTGTCAGATATTACTGATAGCTTCGGTGTTATGTGTAATTTTCGTTTATGTCTTAATGATAAGGATGTTTTATTATACTTATATAAATCCATGCTATTTACGTCACACACGTTACATGTATATAATTATTAGTCCAAAATAGAAATAAATACTCAAGACTTAAGAAATAACAACAATAGATAATAGAAGAAAAAATAAAAAGTGGTCACTAAATTTTAGACAATCCTGTTTCGTGGCATTCTGCTCACAAGGTGTGCATTATAACAATATCACAAGGTTTTTTAAAGAAACAAGAATTTAGGTATGTACTGGGGTTGCTTGTATATTCATTCTTGTGTGTGAGCGTACGTGTTGTATTGTTAATTCTTGCTCAACAAAATGACAATAACCATTCACACGTAGTTTTATGAGTATATTCGTCGCATATGATATAATTTCACACGATCAACACCAACCTCATAAATATTGAAGAGTAATCATATCTAATTAGCTCCCCCCCACACACACACCACATCACACCGAAAGCCAAGATTGACAGATAGCAAAGTTAGTACATAAAACGTACCATAGAACTTTTTTATCACTTGAATGTGGCAGTTTTATCTTAACAAAAGTCGCTTTGTAAATACGAATACTATTTTTTTAATTCATCTCATTAATTGTCTATAATTTGGTTTTTTAGGAACACAAATACGTAGTTTCTGTAGCATTTAACATGTAAAGATTTATGGTCTAGCTATGTTACTATAATTGACATACCATATATTCCATACTATGTTAATATTTCCAACCATGTTTGACCGTGAAATAATAAAGCTGTATATTATCAGCATAGTATATTATTTCAGCTTTAGGTATTGCCAATGATAAAATATCGTTAATATATATTAAGAACATTGTAGGGCCTGGCACACTGTTTGTCGTTGATAACCCAGTCAGCTCGAATTCATTGGCTCATATCTGAAAGATAAGTACGTGAAAGTTAGAGCAATTCTCACGCATGTAAAACTTTTCATGTTTTACAATCAAAATTGAAATTGCCACAGTGTCGAAAGATTTTGCAAGATCTAAAAATAATCTATTCCAATGAGATCCTCCCTTTAGGTAGCGACCCAAGTCGAGTTTTCGTACCACCTTATGAGAGGCCCTCGGATCGTATTATCGCTCCCCTCTGTGGCCGTCGACGTTCTTCGTCCACAGCGGTCGGAGTGCAACGGTGGTGCAGCAGCAGTCTCCGCGCCAGCTTCGCAGCATCGTCATTGTCTCCCTACTCAGCGGGCCTCCCGCTCGCGAGTCTAATTAGATAAAGTTGTAAAAGTCTCTGGACTAACAGCAATACTCACACACAAAAAAAACCAATGACATACTTTTCGTACAGTCGTAATCGCTTCTGTAAGCAATTTTTTCAGATAGTATTTGTGACTTTTACATAAAGTTTCTCAAGAAATTTGGAAAACGTACAAAATAGTGATTTCGGTCTATACTTGTGTACTTGATGTCTGGGACCGTTTTTATGAGTTAGGTTTCTAGCTTGCCGGTAAAATACCATCTCATAAATTGCAGATTTGTCTTAAATGATTTTTAATATATATTCAGATGTGTTTATGATGTTTTTACTAATGCCATCCATACCAGGAGCACTGATATATATTTAAGCTTTCATATCATTGTGTAATTCATCCTCAATAACAATATAATATATAAAAAATATTTTTATGTATTGAGAGTAGAGGAATTTGTAGTTTGTGCTAATTTTTCACCAGCTACTGTTAGAGGACAGATTATCTTCAATAGGAGAACAGTAATCATTACTTTTCACATATTTAGTCCTTTTATCATATTAGTTAGTCAATGGCTCTTTAATTTTATTTATTACATACAGCTATTCAGAAGATTTAGCACGGGTAGAAGCGAGATGATAGATGATAGACATAACTGCGGGCTTTTTCTTATTTTAATGATTTCCGTTCTTTTATACTCAACTTTAAGTTTTCGGTAAATTTCATTATATAAATAACTGTACCTGTTATACTTATGTTACGTTCTTTTAGGATCTCGTTATATGAGTTTTTATGCGCTTGTTCATGTGCACGCGGGCTCGAGATTTTATACAACCTATACCCTACTAACCTATACCAACCTATTGGGATTATGCCCAAAAGTAATCTATGGTTTCAATATAAATTTTACTCGAATAATAAACACTTGTATTGTATATTTATTTATTACATCTTATATTTTACATTATCTATTACATATTATATATTTTATAAGTGATATAATTTGCGGCAAAAGAAGGATTTTAAACGAGAGAATGGCTATCGCATCAATCGCTATAGTTGAAGCATGATCAAACCTATTTGCAATATTTCTGCCTGTTATAGCAGTCAAAAGAAAATAATAGTCTGTTATATCTGTCCTACAGATTAAAGCAATGCTACCGATTTGTAACAACTATATCAAATAGTAACACAATCTTCAGAAAAATCCATTCCCGCAGGACATACTTAAGAGTATTAGGTATTTCATTCAATAATTCAGACATTGAGCGACATTAATAAAGGTCGAGCCATATCCTTATATACAAATATAGAATACTAATGTTCTCTTAAGATATATATTAAGTAAATAAAACTGTCAATAAGAATACAGTAAACAAGTCAAGAGGGTAATATAATAAATTTGTTAACAGGACAGGGCAAGAGGTAACTAGCAAATTGGTAATGAACTTGTGCAATTTATTTCATTCAGTGTTCGATATTTGCTTCCAAATTACACATAAATATTGTATTTTTATTCGTTTTACAAGTTAAAGTGAATATCGCCTGACTGATTTGATAAAAACCGTCCCTACATTTAATACAACTACTTGGATAACCTTCACGCTTTCTATCATGTATGATGCCGTTGTGCATCTAGCAATATATGTAGTCGTTGCGATTTGCACATTGTTTAGTGTACAAAACAATTGACAGTAGTGACGAGAAAGTCTTTTGTTGAAATTTTAACTTTTAGAAGAGCTCACAGCTTCCTCGTTTTGCGTTGAGATATTCTTTCTTACCTTGGCAGATATTAATTGTTCATCTATAAGACCAAACCGGGTATAGCTCTATAAGGGAGGTTGATCTGTGTTCGCAACACCAGATCAAATCGAATTAGTTATTTAAATTCCCTGTTGAAATCATGATTATCTTTCTTTTATGATATTTTGTGACTTATTTTCTGCAGGTTGTTCATTATAGGTATAAAATTTCATTGAATTTTCATAAGGAGAGATCTTGCATGTTCAATCTGGCTTCAGTGTCACTTGTCACTAGCAATCTGGTCATTTCGCAATTTGATTTAGAATTTCTTGATAAAATTTGACACAATTGACTAGAGTGAACCTAATTTCTCAAAAATTCCTCAAGATATATATAAAATTTATTAGCCTAGTGAGATAAGGATTGCTTGAGCTACTACTGATTCAGTAGTAGTGGAAGAACTTATCTTGCTGGATTTAGTTTTTCAGCAAAGTGTTCGAACCGGCGTTGAGTTATCTCCACATTCTTGAAGGAAACGCTCCTCCTTTTCTTTCCTTTTTTTAAACTAACGCACTCAAGTCATTGTCAATTATGTATTTATTTGTAATATTATATATTTGTTTGTAATATTACTTAGTTCATTCCTCACTGACGTAGTCTATACTATGAGATAATTTGTTGCAAGGCTTAATATTTGCGCATTAGCATTTGTGTTTAAAAAAAAAAACGTACCGTCGTATAAACAGTATAATGTAGGCGTTTAAAAATGAGGTCACCTGATCGTAATTACATTCGGACTGCAATACCCTCTCTAGTTAAGAGGCCCAACAGTGCCTTGGTAGTTTGTTACTTTACTTTTTTATAATATTATCAGATATAAAAATTGCGGATATATTATATATAAATTTACGTTATATTAGAGGCTAGAGGTGAAAGTGCTTGCATGCTGAAGTATGTACGAGGTTCGACTCCTCAGTAAGTTATTTTGTTCCGTGTTGACCACACTGCAACATAATGTTGTGTTAAATCACATTCTGTACGCGCACACACTTCACCTGATGGTAAATTATGAATACGGCCCATGACATCTACATTCATCCTTAATATCCTCAATAAAGATTCAGGATCCACATGCGTGGCCACCCCTGTGGACTGACATGGCAATAATCATAAGCTGTAATAAGATCTTTATTCAATTTACGAAACACAGCACGTTCACATTTGTAAAATAACATTCACGTTTGTAATATCTGTGTGTAAAAGTTGTAGAGCCGACCCATTCATGGTGCAAGTAGAAAGCGAGGCGCTATCAATGCTCGTGGATTTCGTGGCGGTGAACCAATCGGGAGATCCCCTAGTTTATGCCCACCATTTTTATTATATATTTATTTAATCTGCAATTGTCTTATTTTAAAAAAAAGCTACAATGGGCGAACTTAATGCCTATTGGCATTCTCTACCAGTCAACCCTTGAGATGGATAAACAATATATGTATAATAATATACATGATAATAAACAAAATATAATAAATACATAAAGATCATATAATATAGACCTTTTAAATATATAATAGGATTAGATAATATAAATAAATGGATATAAATATATATCCATTTATTTATATATATATTCCCTCACGAATTAGTCTTTTTTAAATAATTTTTATTAGGAGCTCGTTTAATGTCAACAGGCAGGCCGTCCCAGAGGCCTGAACAATAAGAGATGAATTAAAGAAACCAGGGTTGCCTTATAGCATACGAATCTTGAGACGATTAAAAGTACGAGGTACTCTGATATGAGTAGTGTTAAGATGAAAAGAATTGTTTAAAATTTGATTACGTGTAGAATTCTAGAGTTACGTCTTTAGGGATATGAAGCCACTATTTTCTATATAAAAAGATCATATCTACAAATACATTTATGAGCATTTGGACTCGTTCTTTAATAATCATTGTATGTATTCTGACAGACAGCCTTGAAATAGGAAACATCACAAAAGTTTCCGTAGACGCTTATCTTAATCCGAATTATAAAAAAAAATACAATTACATTCAATTAGAAACAGGGGCATAGTAATTCAGTGTGTAAGCGTTCGCTTTCAATCAACAAGGTACAAGAGCAAACCGAGTTCGGACCCCGGTGCCGGCAGCTACTATTTTTTTTTGTATCCCGAATAGTCGAGTGCTACTACATGGTCACCAGGGCACCGAGGTTATTGACGTCTTAACTATGACATAGTTACCGAGGCGTAGCACTTTAAAATGGTAGAGTGGCGTTGTAGTTTGTTCCTAGCTGAAGCATGAATGTGTCGGCGAGAGCACGCTCTCACAGAATGCCAGCGTGTAATAGGAGCATAACACCGCTATGTTTCGACTGATGAGTGTGGGCATCCGTAGACGCGTAGTACTGGTGACATTCCACCGCAGTCCTCAGCGGTGACAGCGGACGCGAGATTAAACACATGAAAATCAGTAATTTCATCAGAACTTTCTGTGCTGAAATTCTTGCATGGGTGGAGGGAAAATACGATTTTATAGCGCCGTAATCATCTGCGCAAACACTCACGCTTCGTACCCTTGCCTAGATCGATATAATGCTTGTACATTAAGATCTGACATCATTTTGTGACGCACACATATTGTGTCTCATTTGGGAACCGAACCCAGGACAGGACCCGCAAGGCAACAGTCGCCATGCTCTGATAATGGTCATCCTGCCGTCTATGTCAAGGTGGATTGTATCTTTCATTGATTTGCACGTGCCATTTACCGTTGCTATAGGCCAACGGTTATTGATGTAAGGAAAAAAATATTTATCTTGCGGCAATAAAACATTTGTTACGACTGAACTTTTTGTTCAATTGTTAATTTACATAAATAAATAAAATAATAAAAAACTGAACCGAGGACATCGACAGTGTGTGTATCTAACCGTGGCCACGGCTCGGCAACCTTTGTTTTTATTTTGTATGCTCTTATTATATTTATTATGGTCAGTAACCGGAAGATGTCTATAGTTAGTTAGACCCGCGTGACGTACTGCGTTACGTCCGGCAAAGCCTGCCCGCTCCGCCGAGCTCTTTCAATCAGATTGACTTTTTCTTAACTACAATGGTAACACTACTACTATTCATTACATATACTTTTTATAAGCGCAACATGCAACGACACCGTGCGGTTAGGTTATAACTCATGTTATTTCATAAATTGACTTAAATAAACATTAAATGAATGAGCTGCAGATAGAGAATTCGGTAAAAACGGTTTTACTGAATTTACCATGGGGATTGTACTGAGGGTTTGTTCGGAATAATTCCAGCCGCTGAGTTTAAACATCGTACATCACGACAGAATTCGAAATTTCATCCACATCATCTCAATGGTTGGCAATCCACCACTGTGCGCTTAAAGCGAAATGTTCTACAACGCGCAACTAATCTGTGGAATCAGCTGTCCCCAGCGGTGTTTCCGAACCGATACGACTTTGGAAGAAAAGACCTTCCAGAAAAAAGCCTACACCTTTCTTAAAGGCCGGCAGTGCATTTGCGACTCCCCTGGTATTGCGGATGTCCATGGGCGGCGGTGATCACTTACCATCAGGTAGGCTGCATGCTCGTTTGCCACCTGTTCTATATAAAAAAAAGAAAATCTGTCAATTTCTTTATTCTGTCTGTTTCCTTTCCTTTTCATTATACGAGTGTAGCTTACGCGCGTTAATACAATACAAATTTTTTTTATTTGGGTTGCCATCAACACGACAAGCAAATGATTCAGTGTATCGCCATCACTAGAGATACTCAAGCTTTATCATAAAAATATATATTATATCATACACGATTTCTTACTATTAAATATTTACATGATAAATTTAATTCCTCTAAAAATCGAATATATTGCAGACCTCACCTTGACGAAGCTTGACAATTATCTCTTCCACGTGGTACTAGAACGCCTCAGGTTATATTACATGTTTTACGATCGTCACACTTAACAAACACAGCACTACACAGTTCACTTGTAGCTAAGTGATTCCTGCTACCCATGACATCTATATTCATCCTTGGCAAGCTATCATAATGCAGATATGTTGTCACCCTCGTCACCAGGTATGAATGTCCGGATTACACTCACCAGACGAAATACAGCAGCATTATGCGGCTATTTTACGCTGGTATTCCGTGAGGGCGTGGGCCTTCCCTGGTCGAGCTGACCCATTCATTCTGTAGCTAGAATATAATTTATTAGCTTAGAATATATTTGTTATAAAATACCTTACATTATATATATATATATATATATATATATATATATATATATATATATATACACATATATTTAAATGTCGTGGATATATCAAAATGTTTAAAAATTATACCTAGGTCACACTGAGTCTTTACAAATATCATCATCGCATATATGTATGTCTGCATTCTATGGAATCACTAAGAAAAGCAGAGGGCCCATTCTTCCGTACGGGTTATTTCCATGGCATTTTCGAACGCACTCACCACATCTTCAGGGCTCGTAAAGCGAATACCTCGTAGTTTATCTTTTGGTTCTTGGGAATAAATTACAGTAACAGGGCGTCAGGTCACGACTATATGGCGGATGACTCATTATCTCAACACCTGCCATAGTTAAATACTAAATTTGTCGTTTTGCGGAGAGCGCTGAAGCGTTGTTGTGGTAAAAGAAGGATCTTGCTTAGAGGACGCTGGTGCCAAATATTTTATTCAAGACACGGGCAAACAACACAACTATCGCGAAATGAAGTTTCCGACTAAAGAACGAGGCAATCACCTTTTTTTTCTTGACTTCTTCCTTTCTTTACCTTAGTTGGCAGATCCTCTAAGCGAAAGACCCGCTGAGCAGATGGTCTTAACTTAGCTTTCATCACCTGTGACGATGTCAAATACAGCATTCATGTCACCTCCATTTAACTTTTCTAACATTTCGCAACATCAGAAAACGAAGGCGTTTCTGATCTTCGCAAGGATGGGAAATCCATCTGAAGCAAAGCTTCCTGGCGCTTAAATATTCGTGTAATATTTCTTTTACGTGACTCATACCAATGCCTTAGCTTACTCGCATCTGGTAGGTCACTCGTTTATCTCCCTCTATCATGCGTCGCACAGCTCTGATGTTATCTTCAGATGTCGCTGTTGAAGGGAGTGCCTCACGCAGATTCGCATTAAACCAAATGTAAGCAGTGGCGCAAGATGGGGCCATGATTAAATGCCAATCGAAGCCGAATGCCGATAGTTTTAATTGTTGTCTCAATCAACGAAAGTCGTAATAAATCATGGACCAAAAATTTTCTCGCGTTTTGACGTGTAAGAAGACTTTTGGAATTGCTGCCAATTCACAATTGGGTAACCAAAGAGTTCTATAGTCGTTATTTAAAAGAAGTTTTCATTGCCAATGATTCGAACTGGCCGATTCTAATAACTTTCAGTGCGACCCACGTAATCTGCAAAACAACATTCAATTAGCAAGTGTCCAGAGTGAGCGAATTGTGCCCGAATTGTTTCGCACTGAATTATCAGTGCAATGTGAATTGTACGTTTCGACCGTGGAAGGACCACGCCCTCACAGAATACCAGCTGGAAGAAGCAGCATAACCTTTCGTTTAGTGAGCATAGAGACCCTTATTACCGTCGATTTATGTATTTCAATTCAGTCCTTAGACAACGCATATGCATTACGATTACTTATCAAGAATGATGATGTTTCAGGAGTCATAACGATACCATGGACCGCAAGAATCTCTTACAATCAGGTGAACTGTGTTTGTGTTTGGTGAATATAGAGATCCGGTGAGCCAATGACATGCCAACTGGCAAACCTATGGGTAGCGATTAATTTCATCTCAGTTTCCAGTATAAGGCATATCCATCTTGTTTGAAGATTGATATAGGTGTTATCACTTATCATTTTCTCGTATGTTTCGTGAAAAAACCGCAAAAATATGGAAAAATATATGTAAATAAAGATATTACTCCTCCATAACGGTTGGATATAACTGCTAGACAAATAATAGCCGCCTAAATAAATTAGCAAAACACGATCACGGCCTTAAAACAATCGAGGTCCGTATTGTTTTATGCAAGGTCGGGGGGCTTGAAAACTAGATTACAAATCATAACTAACCGTTGCGTCATTTTGTTACAACGCATGTGTATCTTGAATCTTAGTTGAGAATGTATTTAGATGTCATGGCTTGACCGTTGGGTGGACAGTGTGCTCGTTTGTCACCCTTTTTTTTATGGCGTCCGGCGGAGGGAAGGTAGAGCTACGTGGGATTTCTACCCATTAAAATCCCCTCGGCGGCCAGCCTCAGTGCATAAGGGAAGGGTTGTGAGATCTTTGTTGAAGGTGGATGGGTCACATTCACATTACCATCAGGTTAATTATTATCGTCACTCCCTAAAATAAAAAAAAAAGTTACTTTTACTATCAGATTCGCCTTATCCGCTCATATTCTTAACGGCACTACAATGTTTCCTGCGCATTTGACGGTTTTTGATAGTGACCGAAAGGCGTTGGAGTTGTTGAAATTGGTAGGAAATCACCAGCCATATTTGAAATAAATTGATTAATTGAATCGTCAATCCATTGTTTTGTTTACACGTGAAAATTTGATTTATGAGTTTCATACTCATAAAACGGATCCTCGGTTCCAGTCTTAAAGTTGTCTCACATACAAGTGTAACTATGTAATTACAACGTAGACGTGAGTTTCAAAGTTTGATGTTTACTAAGGTTAGTTTTGGAATCCTAAAACGGGAAGTTATAAATATTGATTTAAGTTTGTGTTACAGCTTTTTAAAGTACGATATTACAAAACACAGCAGCTTTATATGCCATTATTGTATTCTGTAAGGATTTCGGACGCAAGTAACTTTTTACGCATTTTCCTCATTTTTAGAACTAGTGACAGATTATTGTATTTCGTGATTGTTTTTTTTTATTTATTACTTTAGTGTTTCCTACGGCCCATGACATCTACATTCATCCTTGACGAGGAATCATAGTTCAGATGCGTTGTTACCCTTGAGGACTGAGATGGAATGCCTGTACCAGTAATAAAGGTCTCCGGATCCCGGACCAGACGAAGCACAGCAGCATTATGCTGCTATTTCACGCTGGGGTTCTGTGAGGGCGTGGTCCTACCCCGGTCGAGCTGAACCATACATTCTGCTGTTACAAACAAACTGCAGTGTAGCTCTACTACTGCAAAACATAAAAAATATATTATATACAATTTTCAGACATTATACTTGAATTTCTTTCTGTACTCAATTTTGGTTTTTATAAAAGTAATGACTGACTGTTATATTTCGTGAGTAAAAATTATATACAATTTTCAGATATATATTTAAATTTATTTCCATTCTATTCGTGGTCCGTATTAAAGTAAATAGGCCTCTCCCATAAATTGCGAGAAAGCAGGCTGTGCCACCTGCATTCATCGACTTCCAGCATACAAATAATATTTTTATCGTTAAATATTTGTAAAAAAAAAAAATTTATTCCTGCGGCAATTATATATTATAATAATTAATTAAGTTGTAGAGGTCGAGCTATACATGGCTACAAAAACTTTAATTGAGCGTGCATTCGTGTTTTGCCATAACGTACCGATTAAGATCTGTCTGATACGTCATTTCTGTCATTGCTTCAGTGGGATTTTTATATATATTTATAAATATCTATCTCCCACTGCTGAGCATAGGCTTTCTTTATAGAGCATCCATTAGCTGACATGTCTACACATTTTTTTCTTGTCATGTAGTCAGTTTTCCTCCCGATGTTTTTCCTCACCGCAGCACGTGTTTCTTAGAGTACCGTGAATTAAAAGCGAGCTGCTTAGACTAATCTTTTTCATCTAAATTTTGTTACCATTCACAATGTTCGATAATGTGCACGGACACTGAATTAGAATTTATTGCTTACGACGAGTAATATACTAAAAATGTAGTTTTGGGTATATTCTCTTATAGTATATCTATATATGGATATGTTGGTTGCTAAAATATAAATTGCCTTATATACCTATTGGTATAATAACATTTCTCAATGAAAAAGTAGTGTATGGTTTCGGGGACACCGTTGTAGGTAACGGGGCATCACAGACCTCACTTCCTATCAGGTAAAGTGTGTGCTCATTTGTCAATCCTAATGACACACAGGGCATGTTTGCGACAAAATATTTTTAAGCGGTCCACGTTTCAAAACCGGTGTGCTGCAGTTTTAATAACCAGACAAATTTAATATTGTCTATCTAACAAGGTTGTGGTTACCGTCTTACCTAGCTCGTTGATTCCAGGCAGAACGTGCACACATACACTGCTGTTCGCGCAGCTGATCATGCCGGATGGTACCAACCATGGGCTGCACGGCTTCGTGGTGCCAATCCGCGATCCCGACACGCTGGAGACCTACCCTGGCCTGGTGGTTGGTGATATGGGCGAGAAGATTGGCGTTAATGGCATTGATAATGGGTGAGTTTGTATAATTTGTTTACCCTAACTGTTTTTTTTTCTTTCCTTTAGATAGCGATCCGAGTCGAGGTTTCGTACATTATGAGGGGCCCTCGGATCGTATTATCGCCCCCCTCTGTTGTCGTCGACGTTCTTCGTCCACAGGGGTCGGAGTGCAACGGTGGTGCAGCAGAAGTCTCTGCGCCAGCTTCGCAGCATCGTCGTTGCCTCCCTACTCAGCGGGCCTCTCGCACGCGAGTCTAATTAGATAAAGCTGTAAAGGTTGGACCAACAGCAAAACTCAGATAAAAAAAAACCGTATATTTGTATGACTACTGTCTTAGTTTACTACTAGCTTTATTTAATTTTATTGAGGGTGCAAACACAGTCCTCTGTTGATAAGTGATCACATTCATCAATAATCAAATCAACAATCAAAGAGATCGATCACAATGCAGATGCGTTGCCTCCTGAGGAATGAGATTAAATCATTGTCATCATTAATAAGGTTAATTTCTATTTACCATACGAAAATGAAACTAGACAGAGTGACGGCTTATGCAGTTCCGAAGTAAGTCTATGGAATCAGTTGATTCAGGGTCGTCTGTGTTCAGCTGTGGCATAGTGATGAGAAAAATTCTCCGACATCATGGGATAGTTATGAATGACATCAGATTAAGGAATCAAAAGTGTTTATAATTCGCTAGTGTCAGATAAGTGACCAACGATCAAAGATACGTTAGTAAGCAATCTTACCGCGCGGTTTTTATGTCATACTTCCAAGCGGATTTTTAAAATTATTTATAAAGTGTTTATAATTCGCTAGTGTCAGATAAGTGACCAACGATCAAAGATACGTTAGTAAGCAATCTTATCGCGCGGTTTTTATGTCATACTTCCAAGCGGATTTTTAAAATTATTTATAAAGTGTTTATAATTCGCTAGTGTCAGATAAGTGACCAACGATCAAAGATATGTTAGTAAGCAATCTTATCGCGCGGTTTTTTTGTCATACTTCCAGGCGGATTTATTAAATGATTTATAAAGTGTTTATAATTCGCTAGTGTCAGATAAGTGACCCACGATCAAAGATACGTTAGTAAGCAATCTTATGGCGCGGTTTTTTTGTCATACTTCCAGGCGGATTTATAAAATTATTTATAAAGTGTTTATAATTCGCTAGTGTCAGATAAGTGACCAACGATCAAAGATATGTTAGTAAGCAATCTTATCGCGCGGTTTTTATGTCATACTTCCAGGCGGATTTATAAAATGGTTTATAAAGTGTTTATAACTCGCTAGTGTCAGATAAGTAACCAACGATCAAAGATATGTTAGTAAGCAATCTTATCGCGCGGTTTTTGTGTCATACTTCCAGGTGGATTTATAAAATTATTTATAAAGTGTTTATAATTCGCTAGTGTCAGATAAGTGACCAACGATCAAAGATATGTTAGTAAGCAATCTTATCGCGCGGTTTTTGTGCCATACTTCCAGGCGAATTAAAAAAATTATTTATAAAGTGTATATAATTCGCTAGTGTCAGATAAGTGACCAACGATCAAAGATATGTTAGTAAGCAATCTTATCGCGCGGTTTTTGTGTCATACTTCCAGGTGGATTTATAAAATTATTTATAAAGTGTTTATAATTCGCTAGTGTCAGATAAGTGATCAACGATCAAAGATACGTTAGTAAGCAATCTTATCGCGCGGTTTTTATGTCATACTTCCAGGCGGATTTATAAAATTATTTATTATCTTAGTTAACAATTTTTTTTATTGCATTAAGAATGACAAACGAGCACACAGTTCATCTAATACTATGTGATAAGCAATCACGATTCACCCCTGAGATCTGAGATGGGATGCCTCGTCACCATTGATAAGGTTTATATCTATTCCGCTCATGACAATGTATGGAAACTAGTTATAGCGACGACTCATGCAAGTCGCGTCAGGATCGCACTCTGTTTCAGTAACTTTAGCAGTGGATGAGTGATGAGAAAAGCGTTGGCAGAGGTAGAGCTACACTGCTGTTTGTAGAATGAGTGGGTCAGCTCGACCGGGGTAGACGACCACACCCTCACATAATACCAGCGTAAAATATCAACATAATGTTGCTGTGTTTCGTCTAGTGATTCCAGGGATCCGGAGACCTTCATTACTGGCGACAAGGCATTCCATTTCAGTCCTCAAGGGTGACAACGCGTCTGCATTATGATTTGTCAAGGATGAATGTAGATGTCATGGGCCGCAGGAATCACTTTAGATCACTGTGTGAATTCTCTAAAGTGATTATTAACGGTTAGTATCAATGTAAAAAAAAAGTTCCCTCCAGTGTCATCCGATAGCTGTGACATCGGATTAAGGAAACAAAAGTGTGTCTTACGATTGCCGAGTATCCAAGTGACGAACGATCAAAGTTACGTTAGTTAGTTATCTTATCGCGCGACCTGTGTCATAAAAAACGGTATTCGTACTATACGCGGAACAGTCGCGCGTAAGATAAGGCCGTATCATAATGCGCTTGTTCATTTTCACATTTTACTACGATATATTAATCACACCAAATAAATAGAAAACGTGGCGTCATCCTGATAAATGTTACTCAGGTTATAGACATTTATTCATCACAAAAGAGCGAGAGTTTGGTTTCAGGCATATAACAACTTACACAAACATATATATATATACATATATACACACATATAATAACATATATATATATATACACACATATATTGGGCGTAAGCCTCCTCCCTAGTGGGTGCTGAAGCGTAGTCCGCCTCGCTCTTTCACTGCCTGATAGTGGACTTCACAGTCCGTGAAATTTTGTTTTTCTTAAACCTGCAGTTTTCCTAAAACTACATTTTCACCGTCAAGCACTTAAACTTACAATTCTACATCCATCCTCAACAAAGATTCAGAATTTCAGGACACACAGTTGATAATCGAACCTGGACGGGACCCAAGACATAGGAGGGTCAGGTCACGCCGAACAAAACCAAATGTGTCTGACATAAGATCGTAGATATCTTTTCTGGGTTTATCATCTACGAAGCCCTCGTTTTCCTTTAACCAATTTTATAATATATAATAGCTGACCGATGTTTTGATTAGAAATTAGTGTAGTTAAACTATTTTTATGAATTGGTTATTATTCTACCATTTCTGAGGTACATTTTTAAAGCGAGCAATGTCACTCTCTCTAAATATGGCAACTAGTTTAAATAATAAATTATCACTTTGACAATTACTTTTATCTATGGTATAATTAATTAGTCAATCCAAATGTACTTCATTCATATTTGATAATTATATTTACAAACTTTATTTCAGACAAAGTCCATACATTGTAAATTATCAGTTATAAACACGTTAGGAGAATTATAAGAATTATAAAAAAAAGCACGTTACGTAACATGAATCCCAAACCAGTAACTTAATGATGGGCTGTCGATAATCTATTACTCTCAGGATAGCCTTAGAACCGCTCCAGAGTCTGAAGATGCATGCAGCTTACACACAAGAAACGTGGCAACCCCAACACAATTCGAGTGTATTGAACTTTATGATCTGCGTATGCACCGGCGCGTTCCGTAGGAGATAGATCTAGCACAAACTGATCGGACAACATCGGACGCTCGCTCTCCATGTCCTGGTCGTCTTTGAGATTCTCTGTCAGCATGAGACCCGGTTATTTGCCACAATTGGTTCTGTTTAGTTGCGCATCTTTTTTTTTTATTACATTGAGAGTAACAAATGAACACACAGTTTACTTGACGGTAAGTGATTCATGCGGCCCACGACGTCTACATTCATCCTTGACAAGGAATCATAATGCAGATGCGTTGTTACCCTTGACCAACTTAGATGGAATGGCTCATCACCAGTTATATAGGCATCCGGATTCCTGCACTTACCAGACTTTATTACTTTTTTTTAATGAAGTAATGTAATATTATTAAAATTCATACCTACATATTTATTAGATAGTCAGCAAAAAAAAATCTATTCGAAATGGCCACCTTTGTCTTTTATACAGGTCTTTAATCTGTTTGGCCACGAATCTATGGATTGAAAATTTGAAGTCTAAAGGGTTGAGGTCTGGGCTTGATGAGGATCAGTCTTCAGCTCTTATAAAGTCCGGAACGTTGGTTTCAAGCCAGGCTTGGGTACTGCCTCGTGACCAGGTGCAGTCCTGCTGGAAAGTCCACGCTATATTTTTAAAAAGTGTATTGCTGAGAGGTTTTACAACATGATCTAAGACTGTATCTTGATACACTTTGGCTGAAGTTTTCACTTCTTTTAAAAAAATGTATTTTTGTGACTCCTTGATAAGAGACGCCCCACCAAACCATCACTGATGCAGGATGATGACCAAGTTGTATCTTTCCGACTACTTGAGCAGCTTCTTTAGAACTGTGAGCGTACACTTTATCATTTTGCTTATTGTAGTGTTCTTCAATCGTGAAATATTTGTGTGCCTTTCACCTGCGTATCGCGACAGAAGGCGTTGTGATCGATCAACTCTCTTTAATTATAAAGATTTATAAAGGGCATGTCCTGTATATCAACGATAAGCACCGAGCTTCAGGTCTTGTTTTATAATACGTGACAGAGTCCTACCGGGAATCTTCATTCCTTGCGATAAGATTTTTTGGTTCCTAATGGAGTTTCGACGAATTCTGACTTTAACAGCATTAACAGCCTTTGTAGTTCTAACAGCACGCGGCCGCCCCGATCTTTTCTGGCCTTCGACAGAGGAAGTGTTGTTGTATCTGTTGATAGTACGATATACGAACATACGGCTGATACCAAGCTTTTGAAGTGTGTGTAATATGACCGACGGCTCCATACCCACTTTGTGCAAGGCGATCAATACAGTCCTATTTTCTTATTCTAATTTGATAATGAACACGAAAAAATATGTGAAATGGCGCAAAATCGGAAGAAATTTTTTAAAATAATATACGTGTTCCAAAAACAGAATTTAAAAAAATGAAAAGTTTTTATGTAACAGTATTTATGGCCAGACTAGTTAGTTTAAAAATGTTAATTGCCAAAACCTATGTATGATGTGGCCAAAATTGTTAATTCTTTCAATAAACAGTTTATTACTGCTTAGTCTTGAGATTTTAGTTTAAATAATTTATATAAAAAAATCAACGGTGTTTTGTATAAATTTATTATTGCTGCTCACGTATTACCAGATTGGCCAACGCAAAGCCAAGTTCCACGGTCAATCCTGTCATTGATCCATGCAATGCTTTGAATAAGCTTGGTACTCGTAGACAAGTGATTATTCCTTTCTTTATGTGTATGTGCTCATGTATCGGCTCCCTTCGATGTCATGGTCGCTTATAAAACAAATCAATCTAGATATATATCTCTTGTTGTATAACTTAGGAATGGAGATTTCTACCCGCTAGCTGTAAATTTAAATGTTTCTGGAGATACGGTACAACAAATTTATAAACATTGTACATGTTTTTGTTGTTAACTCGGGTGAATTTTATAAAATGAGGGGCGAAAATAAGCACACATGTCTATGGGCGGTGATGGTCACTTACCATACGGCGAGTTGCTTGCTCGTTTGGCCATATCTTCTATAAGAGAAATCAGTACATTTGACGTTAATTGATTTAGCGGTCAATTATTTATATTCTCAATAAGGATTCATAATGCATTGTCATCCTTCATAACCAATGATAAGTTCTTCTATTTTTCACCCACCACGCAAGACACATTGGATACATATATATATTTGCACCTATAAATATATATAGTTTTAGCTTATCCAAATAGAAAAATAATGGTTACTACGTTTATAATTATTAGTTATTGGTTGTTAAATGCATTAGGAATACATTACAACGTACGTACCTATGAAATAAAATAATATATTTATTTTTTACGAGCGTCAGATGACGTGGATCATTTTACGACTTGCCATCATCGTTAGTGACTCAAGGCCGTCCAAACCGCATCATTTGATAACTGCGATAACGCCACGTAGCGAATTCTTTAACAACGCGCGACACCTGAATGACTAACCCGTTTTTTTTTTTTGTAAAGAAAGTTGACAGTGCTATAATTACTAACATTCCCGCCAACTACTCGTGATAATTCATTCATACCAGGTGGTTCACGACGATAGTAGAATGGCGGCTTCATATCTATGACCATAAGTTTAAGGCAGACCGTACCCTAAATTACATAACGCTATTGACGCTTATATAAATATATATCATCCTTCATGTATGGCATCTGTATCCATCCTCGCAAAGATTCAAGATGCACAAGACTTTGTCTGCTCACATGACTAAGGTGGAATGCCTCGTAGTTCGTTATTGGGTAGGTGTAATCACCTCGAACGAGTCGACCCAATCGTAATGGTGTTACTATCGTTAACCCATAACACAATAATTGTTGTAAATAAATGGTATTATGAATGTAGTCCATGGGCGGCGGTGACCCACTTGCCGATTGCTCCCACTGCCATAAAATGAAATTTTAATTCCGCTATCACCAATGGGTATGCCATCGCATCGGTTACGAGAAGCCCTTCCAAATTGAGTCCACGATCAGCTACATAAAATTATATAATATCTTGACTTTTGCCTTATCATTCATTGCTAATTGTTTATTTTTAGGTTCATAATGTTCAACCAGTACCGGATCCCGCGCGAGAATCTCCTCAACAGAACGGCAGATGTCACCGAGGACGGACAGTACGTGAGCTCTTTCTCGGACCCATCCAAGATACTTGGTGCTGCACTGGAAAATCTATCAGCTGGTGAGTTAATCCATGTATATTTATTGACAATAGGGATAAGCAGTTATTAGTATGAATTTTTTTTTCAACGGTGGTTACATAAGTTAAGTTAGTTAAACTTTTAACAGTGGTAGAGCTACGCTGTAGTTTGTTTCGAACTGCAGAATGAATGGATCAACTCAAACGGGGTTGGACCACGCCCCCACAGAATACCAGTGTAAAACAACAGCATAATGCTGTTGTGCTTCGTCTGGTGAGTGAAAGGATCCAAAGACCTTTATTACTGGTGACGAAGCATTCCATCTAAGTTCTCAAGGGTGACTACGCATCTGCATTATGATTCCTTGTCAAGGATTAATTTAGATGTCACGACAGGGCCTCAGGAATCACTTGCCATCAGGTGAACTGTGTGCTCGTATGTAATAAAAAAATGTATATTCTTATTTTAAATTAAACAGTATTGAAAACTATATATAACTGTCTAAGGGAATTAGATGATTTTATCGCTCTGTAAGCTATTTCTTCCCAACAATATAGATCGATAGAAGATTTGAGAGCGCTATATACTGCCGAATATATCATTCCCACAAATCTTCGGTAATGAGACTCAATATGGAAAATTGTTTGTAATCAATTAGCTTAATTCAATAATGGACTCCTTTCCTTTTTTTTGTACTAAAACGATAAAAGCAGTTAAAGCAGTCCAAATTACAAGAACTGCTCCCTCAGAGATTGTGTTATTTGAAATAGTTCTCTACATTATATTTATAAACGTGCTTCGATACTTTTAACATATCTGGCGTGATAAAAACTGCTTTATCACGCCAGAAAGGATAGGTTCAAAGATTTCATTTTTTATAAAACGTCAGATCTTGTTACCAAAATAGATTCTAAACATCAGGGAGGTTGGAAATTACAGAATCAGCAGTAGTTTTCCAGTCCAGGGGATCCGGTTATGCATAACTTTACTAATAATTCATTATCTTCGGATAAGTCCCACGAAAATCGGAAGTTTTGAAGGACCTTACGTCAGTGTTTCTGCCCTAAACCATAAATTGGGGGAAGGGGAAATCTCGATTAACATACAAGTTTGACTGGCCGTTTTATTACTAGTCTTTAGCACTACTCCCTCGAGAGCTTCTGCTTATTACCTCTGGCTAACATAGCTTGAGGGAGATTGATCCACTTTTAGATTTGTATGTGAAATGTTGACGTTGGCAACTTCTGCGTCTCACATAGTAACTTAACACTTGCCTATCAACGTCGGAAGATAGTCTTATTCCCTTTTATTATAGCAAATGTCTTCTTCTAACTGGAATGGGGAATTAGGAGGAGTTATGATGGACGTATGTTTTATGTGTTTTAGCCAAGAGTCATCACACCAAGGTATGCAGCCCTCGAGTGGTGGATAAAGAACCGAGGGGGTCGTTAATCCCTTGAGTGGGAGGATTCCCGGGTATAGGGACAGCCCCGAGGCACGTTACCTGCAGCCCTTCAGACTGTGGATGCTCCGAGACGCATACGACATTACAGAAATTTAGTCATGATTCCTGTTAATTTCCAAACCGGAGGCTTTAGTACGGTATATCATATCATCTTAGCCCTTATAAGTGGCAACGCATCTGCACTACTTTTCTTTATCGAGGAAGAATGGGACACAATTATACACCGATTACTATCAATCGGTGTATAATTGTGGCATATTTGTGGTTTTATGCATAATTACGGGGCGACTATCTATATAGGCGCGCCGTAATTATGCATAAAACAGTAACAAGAACGCCATTCCTTAGAATGTCTTAGTACATATAAGTAAAAGAACAGTTTTGCTTGTCTATCCGCAGGTCGCATCGGCATAATGCAGGAAAGTTGCAACTCGATTGCGAGCGTGGTTAGCATCGCTGTGCGGTATGCAGCCACGCGCACCCAGTTCGGCGAGCGTGACAACGAGATACCACTGCTGGAGTACGATCTACATGTACGTATATTTTTTAATTCACACTTTCACACACTCGGCTCATTTGCGAGTGTTCTTATCTCGTTTACAGGAGACACAGTGGCGAGTAAGACAGCAGGGTTTTATAAACCGAGGAGTTAAGTGGTGATGAGCCCTACATCTCATTGTTGGTAATGGTCAATAGGTCAGCATATGTCTATTGACATTATATTCGTATGATAAGGCTTCGCAGGGAAAAAAAAATTATATCTATAAAAAACACCTTCTCTAGCCGCCCTCGAGTGATGGATAAAGAACCGAGGGGGTCGTTAACCCCCTGAATGAATGCCCGGGTATAGGGGACATCCCCGAGGCCCGTTACCTGCAATTCTTCAGGCTGTGTATGCTTAGACACGCACACGACGTATACGTGGATTACAGAAATTTAGTCATGATTTCTGTTAATTTCCAAACCGGAGGTTTGGGCTTTACTACGGTTATGGGATATTTCATCTTCGCCCTTATAAGTGGCAACGCATCCGCACTACTTTTTCTTATCGAAGAAAATTATTTGAATAATGAAATAATGCTTCATCCGAATGTGAGTAATATTCACAGGCTCGAAATTCGCCGTGCATCTTAGATCCTTAGTTCCCAAAGTGGTCCAGGGGAGACTCGACGGGGGTCTACGTTTGCGTGACACAAAAATAGCGGTTCACAATTCATAAGCGAAACCGCGCAAATTTATTTGCTTTCGATAGTGAAGAACTAAAATGTTGGCTTGACTTCACCTGTCGATGTAGGCAGATAATATTTTAAGAAGCTCGGCGACTGTTACTTGTAAAAACTTACATACTCCACATTTTTTGTCGAGTTTTGGGAATATGGTAGAAATATAGTGGCAGGGGGTCCACCGGAACCACTTAAATTTTGAAAGTGGTCTATGAGAAAAGAACTCTGGGAACCTCTGATCTAGATGCTCGACTAAAACGTAGCGGGGGATTTATCTCGTTTAACTCCACTGCACATTCTCCAAAATATAGACTAGGAAAGGAAGCGGAACAAGTGCTCATGGTTGATTTCGTCTGCAGCTACATCCTCTGATTATCAACAACGATGCCGACTGCTCGGGATATCATGGTGCGTTAATCATTTGCACAAATATTTCGCCGTATGCAGCATCAACTAACAATATATGTTTCACAATATTATTGAGTTGATCTGAATTGCAGAGCAACCCCTACTCAGCCTACCAACAGCACCACACAAAGAAAATAAAATCTAATTTAATTATTTGTTTCCTTACGTATATTGCGGAATAACTTAACAGTTTTTGCAAGGAGATTTTTATTTGACACACTATTAGGTTATTCAGTCTCAAGGTTGTTTATATATAGTGTCGGTACCGTATGCTGATAACGTCTCAAGACTCAATTTATTTATGTAAACCTTCATTGTTATGTACAAAGGATCAATCCCGGATGTGACGAGCAGAGGGAGGGGGAAAATAAACGTGTTAATACATTTAATAGTTATGTATAAAACAGAATGATAAATAAGAACAATACGTATTTTGAGTATCGTAAATGGCGATTAAGGAAATAACTACATCGCCTTTGAGTGCTCGTGTCAAGCGGTCGAGTTTGGCAAATATGACATCACGTTATGCAATCAATACGTTAGCGCTATTACAGCGGTTAGGTATGAATAATTCAGTGTTGCGTAATGGTCGAATCCCGGTCAACTGCATATATGTAACGCACAAATTATTCATGAAAGGATTGAATTTATTATACATTGATTGACTATATCAACCAAAAAATATACTTCATGGAGAAAAAACTACAGAAACAATTCAGATACGTTGTCACCCTTGAGGACTGAGATGGAATGCCTCGTCACCAGTAATAAAGATCTCCGAATCCCTCCACTCACCAGACACAACACAGCAATTTTATGCTACTATATCACGCTGGTATTCTATGAGGGCGTGGTCCTATTGCAGTCGAGCTGAACCATTCTTTCTGCATCCTAGAAATAAACTACAGTGTAGCACTACCACTGTATATATATATATATATATATATATATATATATATATATATATATATATATGTATATATCTATCTGTGGTCTCGCTATTGACGGACTTTATACGTCTACACAATATTTCTTTTCCTTTTTATAATGAGCTCTTAAAATTGTAATTAACAATTCATTGGAGCCAGCATCGACACGCGTACCAGTTCACGGTAAATGCGAGCACTTAGTCTCTGAGCTGCTACAGATCATATACAGTACAACATAGGCCAATATATGAACATCTATTTTTCCTGAAGAAACTTGTTTTGATGACTATACTATCGTTTTTACAGCAATGGCGCTTGTTTGGATACGTCGCGGCGGCGGTCGTGTTTCGAATATACATCCGGAATTTCGCCAACGTCTACTTGAATATTGTGGAAAAATCCAACATGGGTCTTAAAGTTGATAATTTGGTGAGTAAGGATTGTTGGACTTGAAATACTAACACTGCTAACGAGGTCTGCCAGTCTGCTACCATACCTTGGATAGGTCCCAGTGTTACATCAGGTTTAATAAACCACAAATTCTCCGCCTATCGAAATTAAAAATCCTAATTTCATTAAAGACGAAAGAAAGAAGGCTGGGTGGCTACCACCGGCTTGGGAATTGTTTTCGTAAATAAGCCTTACTTGTAATTCACAAATACAATTCTCAAATGGTGACAAATCTGCACATAGTCAACCTGATAGTAAGTGATGACTGCAGTCCTTTCACTTCTACATTCTTACCAAAAGTAACAAAGCAGCATTACACTTCTGTTTCACATTGATGTTCTGTGACGGCGTTGTCCTTCTCCGATCGAAGCGACCCATTGCGACCGCTTATATGAAAAAGTTCCAAATAAGTCCTCAATGACAAGTTCAGATGGTGTTCATGATGTTTGATAATTAATACAAGACTAGAACATAACATGGATTTTCATTTTACTCCTTATTTAAGGACCACCTTTAACTGAAGAAATCATCTAGTTTAATGCATTTCAACGAATTACCGATACCTGAATGGACTGTATTATTTCTCTCTCTTTGTACTGTGGTAGAACTATAGTGCAGTTTGTTTCTAACAGCAGAATGTATGGGTCAGCTCGACCGAGGTAGGATCACGCCCTCACAGAACACTAGCGTGAAATAGCAGCGTGATGCTGCTGCGCTTCTCTTGGTGAGTGGAGGGATCCGGAGACCTTTATAACTGGTGACGAGGCATTCCATCTCAGTCCTCAAGGGTGACGACGCATCTGCATTATGATTCCTTGTTAAGAATGAATGTGACATAGATGTCATGGGCCGCAGGAATCACTTAACACCAGGTGAACTGTGTGCTCGTTTGTTACTCTTAATGAAAAAAAAAAAAACATTCCGAGCAATTTGGTGTAGTTGTAATACCTATTAGAAATTTGAACTTGTTTGACGGAATGTGTCCGGAACGAAGTCTTAATTGTGTTAATACGTTTCTACTGTTAATATCTGCATAATGGAACCAGGGGTGACAAGGAGATTGATGTTGGATGGTTTTGTACCATATCTCTTTATAAAGTGACCGCTCATTAATTTATTCGTGCCATAACTGCTTACTTTTAACTTGGCCTCACTCAACACCTCAGTGTGTAGTGGTAAACAAATATTATAGTATCCCGTCACTCGTTCCTTGTTACATGACCTAATAGAATGGTCCATATCATGTACTATATTCGTGTTACTAGTTTATAGTCTGGCGTGGAGCTTCATAACTTCAATATATTTGTCCGTTTGCAGAGCGAAGCAGTGTCGGAGATCCACGCGATGGTGTCGTCGAGCAAGCCCCTGCTCACGTGGACTACGATGACGGCCGCGCAGCAGTGCCGCGAGGCGTGCGGCGGACACGGCTACCTTAAGGTGATGATGACGATGATGCTGTTCTGGTTTACTTTTTATTGTTATGACTTACTGATGACTCCACGACACATTAATTCATCCTCGATATGGAATCATAATGCTGACGTTGCCACTCCTGAGGACTAACAGAGAATGCCTCATCATAAGTAATAAGGGCTTCCCGATCCATAAATTCACTAGAGGAAGCAGCAGCGTTTCACGCTGGTATTCTCCGAGGGTGTGGTCCCTCTCCGGTAGTGCCGACACATTCATGTCGTGGCCAGAAGAAAACACCGAGGTTTAAGGCTACTGGTTAAACAGTTTCCATTACTACCAGATGACAGTTGAGCATAATTTTGCCGTAAAAAAAGTTCTCATCTCATAATCACACCACACCAGTACCAGTACCAGTACGCCTTCACTGGTAATATTTATTTTTTAAATATTAATAGAGTTGACAAACTGGCGCAGAGTTCAACCTAATGGTGAGTCATGAGTGCGGGCAATTACATCTACGTACATCCTCGACAAAGATTCTATATGTGTATACATGCATTGTCACTCCTGACCTTCCTGAATTCCTTTTACTGCAATCTCTCCAGATCGCTACGAACACAGCAGCTTCTATTCTGTGTCTCCCCATTAAGCGGGCCTCACGCTCGCGAAACTGCTTCGATTGGTAAAGATCACTGGATCAACAGCATCAGTGGTAAAGCTACGCTTCAATTGCAGAATGAATGGGTCAGCCAGTGCCAAAATGGAGTAGGGCCACGCCCTCACAGAATACTAATGTAAAACAGCAGCATAATGCTGCTGTGTTTCGTCTGGTGAATGTAGGGATTCGGAGACGAGGCATTCCATCTCAGTCCCCAAGGGTGTCAACACATCTGTATTATGATTCCTTGTCCAGGATGAATGTAGATGTCATGGGCCGCAGGAATCACTTGCCATCAGGTGAACTGTGTGCTCGTTTGTTACTGTCAATGTAATAAAAAGAAATCACAAGCTCAAAAAAATACACGTCTAACCGATCCATTAATATATTCCACGCTTACATACCGTGAAATTAATATCAGTAAATACAATCTGAAACAATCGATTGCAGCGTGCGAACCTAGGCGACATACGTAGCAACCACGAGCCGACGGTCACCTACGAGGGCGACAACAACGTACTGTCCCAGCAGTCCGGCAACTGGTTGCTGAGGCAGTACGAGGCGGCGCTGGCGGGGAACACAGTGGACTCGCCCTACTCACCGTCACCTTCTTGAAGGACCATCAGTCCATCGCCAAACTCACCTTCCACTGTAAGAATACAACCGAGTTGAAAACCACACAGTGTAAGTTTCACCATTTAACACAGTGTCTGAGGGATAGGCTTCTAATTAAAATGTGCTCGAGCAATCAGAATTCGTTTCCCATTTTCGGCACCAATAAAAATTGTTTATAGCCTTAGTTTCTAAAGTGTTCCACGGGAAACTCGACGGGGTCTACGTTAGCGTGAGAAATAAATGAGAGTTTCGCGAAAATTTATTTGCTTTCGATAGTGAAGAACTGCAATATGGCTTGATTTCACCTGTCGATGTAGGCAGATAATATTTTAAGAAGCTCGGCGACTGTTACTTGTAAAACTTGCATGTTCCACATTTTTTGTCGAGTTTTGGGAATATGGTAGAAATGTAGCACAGGGGTCCACCGGAACCAGCTATGTGGTGTATGAGAAAAAATGTCTGGGAGCCTCTGGTTTATAGCAATTTTATTGTGAATACACACATATAAGTGAACATATGGGAACACAGTGAAGATATGGGAATAAACCCTTTCTAACGCCCTCGTGGCTTGAAACTTCGATTCCCAACTGAGAAACAATATGTGTGTAATATAAATTATTGGTATTTGGCATGTGGAATTTGGAAGTTTTATGGATCCCTTATCTTTGATGCATTTCTGCGTCTGAACATTCCTTCGATCTTATCGAACATGCATCACATCGTAATAGGAACTAGGGAACTGAGATGATTGATAATGAGATGTTTTTTTAATAAAATTCCTATATTTTAAAAGTTCCTTCGTGTATGAATTGCCTAATAACATCATGCGTGAAGGCTATCAGTAAAATTAGTTTTAATTTTTTTTCTGTTAGCCCGAGGGCTTTTACAGTTTCACCGGCTTGAGAGTTTAGTTTTAATATTGTTACTAAAACAGTTTCAGGTTTTAATCTAATTTATATTTCCATCGTTTTAATTAAACACAATAATAATAATAATCTTGCTATTATTTCGAATATGCCAGATATCGTACAGATGGACCGGGCACAGTCTAGAATATATTTGGTCGACATCATCATCCCATATGGCGAGAACCTCGGGAAAGCCGGTATAGATAAAATATCTGATCGATCCTGGCACATGAGGTGATCGACTAGTGGGAGTGGTATGCAGACTGAAATTATCCCCATAGTCGTGTCTGTAAACGGACTAATCCCAACTCGAATCATCTGAGGCGATTGGGACTTCGTCAAGGGCCGCTCCGACCTCAAATGCAAGGCGGTGTTCCTTGCTACCGGCGGTTTCTTTCCCTTTCTCTTCAATTCTATCTTTACAAAAATAGTTAACACGACACAATCATATTATTCTGTTACAGTTATACTATCCACATACAAATGGTTAATATGCTGGCTCCTGAAACAGACATATGAGAAATACGAAGCGATGATCTCAAAGGGGCTTACGAAATTCCAGGCCAGGAACAAATCCCAAGTGTACCGGTGCAGGAATCTAACGAAAGCCTACGCTGAATATCTGGCCATAATTTTCACTTTAGAATCCATAGAGAAGAAGGATAAGGAATTCCAGCCTGTGCTGTTTAAGCTGTTCACATTGTACGGCCTGTGGTCGCTAGACCAACATCTGGTGGAGCTGTACCAAGGAGGATATTGTACAGGAGACAATCCAGCCAGGTTACTCAGGGAGGCTATAATGGAGTTATGCGCTGAACTGAAGACCGAGATTGTAAGCGTCGTGGACGCACTAGCGCCGACGGATTTCGTCCTTAATTCCGTTTTAGGGAAAAGCGATGGGAGAGTAAGTAATAATTATATATTTTTTACAATTGTCAAATCAGCACGGTCCTGCTGATGGTAAGTGGTTATTCACTTGTAGACATTCAATCCATCCACGATTCAGAAATAAAATAATATTACATTCTTTGGTTTACAATATCGTCGTTCTTCTCTTTCCCTTCTTTTCTCTGATATTCTGAGTGTATAATATATTCTACATAGTTCATATGTTGTCAGATTCTTTTTTTTATTTAAAATAATAGTACCAAATAAGCATACAGTTCACTTGATAATAAATGGTGACTTTAACCCATCGATTTATATGCATTTTTAATAAAGTATACAAAATTCAATTGTATTGGTATATCTAATACCTGGTTTCTCCGGTTCCATAAAACTCACCACACGAATACCAACAGCTTCACTTTGTGTTGCAATTTCAAGCAAACATTCAGAATTAGTTTAAACTATATTGATTCATTATTATATTAATATGTATATATCTAACGTATATGTTGGACACAAGTTTTGAAATGGTTTAAAAAAAAATATTTATCTGTATTCATTTCAGTTGTACCAAAACCTACAGAAGTCTCTTGTAGGCCATCCGGGCACATTCGAGCGCGCGCAATGGTGGAGGGATGTCGTGCCTTCATCTAAGCTATAATGTTAGATTAATACAAACGGAGCTCCAGGTATTACAGTACGTGCAATGTACAGTCGACTCGTGCGAACTACAGGTGCCATAGACCGCTAGGAATCTGATTGTGAACTAATGCCATTTGACTGTTATAATGCTATAGTTAAATTCAATAATGATTTTTTGTAAATTATGTTGGCCGTATGAAAGTTTAATTAACGCCGTTAATTATCGCGTTAGCATGTTGGTAGCCATGATTTTAAGTAAGTGATGTTGGCCATATTAAGGTTTAATTAACGCCGTTAATTATAAAGGGAAGGTAGCCATGCGAATTTTATAGGGAATCCCCTTGAGGCTTTGCTTTGTGTTGCCCTATTGATAGATTGAAATTAACTCGATACAGATGTGTCATAATAACAGGGACGTTCTATTGTAACGCAGTCAAACATACTTGATACTACGATTTGAGTGCCCACTCTAGAGAATGTCAATATTTTAATTTAGGATTTTCTTTTAAACTGTTCGCCACCGGTGGTTGACGCGGCCTAAACGGAGAGTTCAGTGTCGGCCACCGTTGATTGACGCGGCCTAAACAGAGAGTTCAGTGTCAGCCACCGGCAGCTGACGTGGCACTTACAACATAGTTGTGACTACGTCTTAACGCTTTAATTTTGTTGGCATCATGCGTTGGCTCGAATGGCGTCTTTATTGTTAAAGAGATTTAACGCATTATTTAATGCGGGTTTTTTTTTATTATACAATAGGTGTAAAAAAAGGTGGTAAACGAGCAAACAGCTCACCCTATGGTAAGTGATCAAAAAGTGACCACACACGAAGTGTTGATCGGTAACTACCGTATAGGAATTAATATTAAACATTCTGTGAGTTTAGATTGGTCCATCGTTATTAATCAATGTTAAATACACATACGGCCATTCGGCTTAACGCATTATTTTTATATTTTTTGCGCCTAAACTATTGCAACAGTAGACGTTAGACGTTAACCTTAATATGGCCATCTAATGTTGGTTAGAAAGAATCACAATAGAAAAGAAAAATTTTTTTTTTTTAAATAATGCTATGAACGTTATGAGCACTACTAAAATTCCAATTCCGAGAGTGGTTACTCCGACTAAGATTAAAATTTTCGTCTTAAGACTTGGTTCACGACAATAGCCCAAAAGTTGGTTCGAACCTGCGACTTTTAAGTTTCGCAGACCTAAACTATATGGCTATAAAAAACATTATAGTTAGCACTTGTAGTCTGATAGAGTTGTGATGTTAGTGTAGCCATTCCTAGATAAATTAGGACATTGAGTGAAATGAAACGCTCGAGGACTTACTTGTTACTTGACTTATTGAGGTTTGGGATGCATTACTTGATAAATTATTACAAGACCACTAGATGAGATTTTAGTTGTGATCATTATTGGTTAGAGATTTTAACAAATAAATATTGCATAGTCATGTGGTATGTCAGAGTATATTAGGGCTCCGTTTGTCAAAGTGTGACATTAGTAAAATTAGCTGCCATCGGTTTTAGATGGCAAAGAAACTTGAGTCACAAATATAATAAATAAATAAAAGGACTATTATATATAATAAATCGAATGGATAGAGTTGTAGATATTTATTTATCTTGAGTGTTTGACGTTTCACATATTGTCTATACTTACGGCACGGTATCAAACTTTAAAGGATACATATATTTTATCTTTATATATATATATATAAATTTTTATTACAAAGACGCGTATTTCCCCATAATCTTGTTGTTATAATTAATTGTTTATTAAAAATGTATTTATTACTAATTAATTACCACTTCACTATTATTTATGTAATATAATTTTAAATATTCCGTACATATCAAAGCTTCCCATTGGTCAAATAACCTATACACGCGGCCTTGTTTCACAAACGTCAAGTACGAATTAAATGAAACTTATCAACTCCTGCGCATATGAACGACATCGTCCTAGATTAACGCATAAAGTTATACTTGAATGATTTCTTATCTTTACGCGAGTATACTTTGAATAATTTTATCTGGACGTTCCGATCCTGGGTGGGCTGCTGAGGCGTTATGATGTCATAGTTAAACCTAACTATTCTATCCCCCCTCCTGTTCTCCCATACTCAAAACGTCAGTATTTGAAAAGTTAAAATAAACGATTACCATATAATTAGTTTTCAATTTGTTGTATTAGCGTAAATATAAGAAATCATTTCGTCAAGTACGACTTTCGATATAGATCTAGAAAATTCACTTGCTCCCGCAGGAGTTATATTATATATCTTAGGAATTACGTGGCAGATTGAGACAAGGGGCGGTGGTCAATATGTGATCGAATAATCGATGTTTGTAGCCCTTTCGCTTTAACTAAGTTCTCTAACATATTTAATCAGTCTTCCATTAGACATACATTTTCGATGATGGAGCGTCGACCTATGCAAATTGGCGGCAAGTCGATGGTTGCACGTAGCTCATGTTCGTGCTTTGTAAGGCAATCTATGGTGGATGTCATGTGGATGCCACCAGACTATGGATAGGCTGCGTTCATGCTTCTGCCATGCGTTCGAATCTTTTCCTCACTCTCTCACCCAACTCTGAAGATCAGTGCCGATAACGGTAATTTTTTTGATGATATAATTCATAGACACATTATTATAATAATAATTAAAATATACACCTTTCAAATATATTAAGACAATGTGAAACAGATCTTAAGTGTAGTACGATGTCTGTCTTATAGTCTAAATCTAGGCTTTGACATTTGACGAGTCATTATTAGGAATTGAAACTATCCTCGTTTGCTCTCTATAGTAATATTATGTGTTTTCGAAATTTAAAAGAAACAGGGAGGTGCTTTGATTGTTTTTAACGGTAAAACTGTCATTATTAACTGAAATAATTACCGTTCACATAGTGTGCGCTTTGTTAAAAGATACGATAGATAAGTAGAAAATTATATTTCGTCGAAATGTCTTTAAATATATAGCGCCACGTTTATGGTAAGAGCTAACACTAGAACACAAAAAAAAGTAGACGTAAAGGAAAGAACTCTTATTATATCTCTACAAAGTAATAAAAACGCAATCTTAAGACATGTTATTTATTTATTATTAGGTTAAACAACAATACAATAATACTGTTAAAAGCCATTACACATATATATTATTACGATAGTTTAGTCTATGAATTTCAAGTTTTCGAATACAGGTAATTATAAAAAAAAACAAGAATAACAAACATACAGAAAATCACAGACAAACTAAAAATCCTGCGCATATGAACCGACAGCGTCCTAAATTAACGCATAAAGTTATGTACGTATAATAATTTCTTATGTTTACGCGAGTATATTTTGTATAATTTTATCTTAATTTTATCTCGACGTTGCGATCCTGGGTGGGCTGCTGAGACGTTGTGATGTCATAGTTAAACCGAACTATTCTATCTCCCCTCCTTGCCCTCCCACACTCAAAACGTCAGTATTTGAAAAGTTAAAATATAATTTATCATATAATTAGTTTTCAATTTGTTGTATACGCGTAAAAATAACAAATCATTACGTCAAGTACGACTTTCGATATAGATCTAGAACATTCACTTCCTCCCGCAGGAGTTATATTATATATCTTAAGATTTGCGTGGCAGATTGAGACAAGGGCGGTGTCAATATGTGATCGGATAATCGCTGTTTGTAGCCGATTCGTTTTAACTTAGTTCTGTTATAAAAACGCAATCTTAAGACATGTTATTTATTTATTTTTAGGTTAGACAACAAATACAAGAATACTGTTAAAAGTCACACATATATATTATTTCGATATTTTAGTCAATAAATTTCAAGTTTTCAAATACAGGACTTGTATTAAAACTCAAAAAAATTGACAAGAATAACAATCATACAGAAAATTAGATAGGAAATAGACAAACTAAAATCCACTCGATCACAATGACGTTGCGGTATCCTTAACGTCATTGTGATCGCATCCTCGACGAGGGAAGGTACCGGCGTCACAGGAGGTAAACGGGTAATATACAGGTTTCTTTACTTTGTGGTGCAGTGAGGCCAGTTAGTCCCTGGCTAATATTTACATGAGGGATTTAGTAGTATTTAATGCATTTCTATTTGTTAGAATAACTGTCATAATAATATTGTAATTTTACATGTCTTTTACTTAATTGTATTAGCCCTTTACGAAATATGTCTTTTCTAAGTGTAAACATATTTTTCCGATTACGATGTTACCCAGAAAAAGTATTACACTATGGATATTTTTAAATACTGTTATGTTTTTTTATTGAGATACGAGTTGTCGTTTTTTTTTTTGTTTTATTAACGTTTTTTTTTAAACTATAAATCAGCCAGAACTCGAACACACCTACATAGTTGTTACGACCTTAACGTCTTTTAAACCAAAATCTGCCTATTTCTATTATTATTAATGTATTTTATTAGAATAAATCATATATAGGATCAGAATTATTTTATTATGTATTTTTATTGCAAATTTTTGATAATAGAAACTTTTGTTTTATTTTTTTTATTTCATTTATGTATATTTCGTTTTAAATTGTCATAAATTATTAAATATAATTTGTTAGCATTCTTAATCTATAATATAATTAATTATGTTTATACATCAAATGATAGATATCACTATTCCTAAGAAACGCATTTAAGACTTTGAAGTATCTATAGACTTTTCTGTTGGATATGTTTAAAAAAACTAATTTCAAATTATGCAAAAGTTCAATGAACTCGCTTGTGAACAATATACGGTGATAATAAATAAATAATTATTAAAAAATAATTTTAACATATATATTGTATTTACATATATCTAGTATTATCATAGTTCAGGTTTCTTCTTTCTATTTTCTTATTGCCTTTGTGTATAGAAAAAAAATCCTTCCATTGAATTGTATTGCATTTTTTGTATATTGTTAAGATAACGATACCATGAGATATTTTTTGAAAATTAGTCTATCATCATATTAGAATCAGTTCATCTAACTTAACTTTAACGTCGAATGTTTATACATTTTGATAAAAAGCTTAGATTTATAATAAACCATGAGTTATACGATAAAAATTCAATTTTTTAAATTCTCTCTGTCGGTGTATTAACATACTAAAATGTTTCAACACTCCTAACGTCATAATAGCATTGATTTAATTCAAGCTTGATTTAGATCAACTAATAATATAAAATCAAATCTTAAGTTAACCATAAGTTCTTATATACAGTACAATACACTTTCTCACCTAGCATTCATCCTGTGCTTAGTTACTTCTTTTTAAAAGCTGTGCTGTCGGTATATTTTTTATACGTTGCATTTTTTTTATAATCCATAATAAAAGTAAAACGTCAAAGTGAAACGCTTTGTCATTACTACATTAAAACGCTTAAGGAACTTCGACATGTAGTTTCAAAATCCTTAATAATTGTTTAAAATATTTATTAATTCGAATTTGAACAGTATTGTCGTAGCTCGGAATGTTTTGTTTCTAATCTTCCGTTATTGAAACTTCTTTCGGAGTGTGACTGGTCGGGTCCCATCGTAATGCCAAAGGTAAACTTTTAGAATATAGTGAACATTTCTATAGTTATATCTCCATTTAAACGGAAATGTTCGTTGTGTATTGTATATATATATATATTTTACAATTTATATTTTGAAATCAGAACAGTATTTATGTGAAATTATGAATTTAATTAGTAAAACTGAATATATATATATATATATATTGACTACTGGAATGGTGCTTATTCGTTCAGCCGATAATTTAATTTATATTATATTAATAATTTATCGGCAGTTTGTGATTGTGCATGGCCGCCAGCCTCCAAAAATGCAGAAATATCAAAATGTTTTAGATTATATGGAGTAAATAAAATTTAAATATATTTATACCGATTTGTTTATTGTATTTTTTATTAAAGAATCACATTATTATGTATATTTTCCGCGATCTTATTGTTAGAAAATGAAATATATTTTGTATATTAGATATTTCCACTCCATAGAAGTGCCTTCCTCTATGTAACGAAGTCTTGTGTGGCTGTTAAATATTAATTAAGATATTGTTTATAATGAAGCATTGACTTCTGTTCAAATTAATAAATAATGAAATATCATTGTGTTATTATTGTTTCCACTCATTTCACTTAAGTATTTTTTAGGCTAACATCGGACAAGGACTAAAATCTATGGTTTTATGTAAACACCTCTTGTATGACTCACGTATTACTCATCGTGTCACTAGGATGCTGTGTGGCGGGTCGGGTTCGATTCCCAGCCGTGAAATTTAGTTTCGGGATTGTTGTGGAACTTCCTGTGTCGCTGACACTGCACTGGAAACATGCTTTTATCTTATCACACATATTTAACCCCGGATAAGGGAAGGTGTTTCGTGTCTGCGTAAAAACTTCGACACTTTAATATAACCTGTATACTTAACATCATCTAGTAATCACCATGATCCAAATCGACCATTATTATTTGCACAAAATAATCTTTCAATAAATGTTTACGTTTTTGTTTTTTATTTATTGTATTAAAGGTGACAAACTAGCACACTGCTCACCCGATTGTAAGTGATTCCTGCGGACCTTGATACATTCATCCTGGATAAGGAATCATAATGCATATGTATTGCCACCCTAAGGATAAATAATGCCCTTTCACCAGTCATAGCGGTCTTCGAATCCATTTCGAAATTCACCAGACGAAACACGCAGCGTTCCACGTTGATTTTCTGTAAGGGCGTGATTCTTCCCCGGTCGATAATACACCACAGTCAAATTAACATTCCTTGTAATATGCACAAACGTTCTACAGGTATGCATAATGAAACAAATTCGAGGTTTTAAACATTGATTTATTTTTAAAATTGAGAACTGTAGTACAGATTCAAGGAAACACATGTAAAGTGAACGATAAAGTCAAGAAAGTGCAAATAGAGTGGTTTTGTAATTATGTTAGTCGTTACATCTAATTAACTTTAGATAATTGTAAACAATTAAATTCATTATGTTGCAATGTTCACGTTTCTCCTACTAGTGTTAACAATTAAATATTAATAATAGATATGTATAATGATCTATTAGAAATTTAATTTCCATGTTCCTACGTAAAAGCATTATATATATAATGCAAAAAAAGTCCACGTAGAAGGCGAATTCATAAATAATTATGTTTCGTTCGTTTTACTAGCAGTTGTGGAGTGTAGTCTCGACATGCGGTATTTCAAGTTCTTTCAAATGGTATTAATAGTTAATGAGGTACAAATAATAAAAATATTTAATCCACTTTTAGTATTTATATATAAAACAGTAATCATATTCAGTATTCAATTAATCATTTGTGACTTATATTTAGATTATTAATTCAAATTATATTCTTCAAGTTAATATAAAAAAACCTTTTTAAAGAATATTTTTGATAGCATTCAATTCATTTCATTAAAATATATAATAGCTATTTTTTTTAAATACAAACAGTACATCATATAAATCTTGAACACATTTTTACCTTCACATATATTAGGTGAAATAAATACAATAATAAACAAAAAATAAATAAAATAAAGGTAAAAAAAGTCACAACAATGTCTTTCCAACTAGAAAAATAAACATATAAATCTAAAGTATAAATTGTAAGAAAACAAATGTTTATGCCCACATATGGTAATAAGAATTTCACTATTTTAGTATAGTAACATTAATTTATATATACTATCACTATGTAATAAAAAAATAAGCAAACAAATGACATCAACTGAGCAGGATATAATATTAGACTTACACTTGGACACATACACCCAGACCAGCCCAATAATTTTTAATGTACAAAGTCTGCTCCTCGGCTAGGAATCTACCCGAGAGGTATTCCAGGTAAAAAAGTAGCCAATGAGTGCCATCGTCGTCCTGACCATGAAAACTAAATACTAAAGACCTTTATTACTGGTAACGAAGCATTCCACCCAAGTCCACAAGGGTGACAACGCATCTGCATTATGATTCCTTGTCAAGAATGAATTTAGATATCGTGGGCCGCAAGAATCACTCACCACCAGGTGAACTGTGTGCTCGTTCGTTACTCTCGTGTGTAATAAAAAAAAACCAAAATATTGAATTAAGAAAAAACTAAGTTAAAAAAAACACAAATATTAAGAAGACACTTTCATAAACACGTGTGTTTTATTATTTAATTTCGTTTATTAATTAAAGTCTGAATTCAAAGGAATCATGGACGTCTATAGTGCGTCGTTTGTATCTATGGCGCTCGAAGAATTTAACATATCGACCCCATATTAACTTCATATCCATGCAGAATGGATCCTATTGTATATAACTAGCCCAATTCTTGTGGTTTGTTTATAATAATATAATTAATTGTTTTTTATTAATTATTTACGGAGGGGGAGTGCTTCTAGGTACTAAAAGCAGGGCGGAACTTACTATGTAAGACGTTTGATGCTTCTATGACGATCTTAGACTTTGTTTGCACATTTCTTTTCGATTACCGCAAACGTATGTACAAAATTTTCTGAATTCCATTTCGTTAACAACTAAAACCCTTAAACCTCGTTAAGTATCAACCGTGTAACAGTCTTTTCCGTTTAATATAGATTTTCCGATCTTACATACTCAGTTACCATAGATTTTTTATTACCAAGTGTGACAAACGAGCACACTGTTCACCAGATGGTACATTGATGACTGCGGCCCAAATATGGCTATATCCATCTTCAGCAAAGACTCAAAAAGTCACGAGATACTCCACAATCAACATACGAAACTCATTTCAGGCTGCTTTTCTGTGATGTCTTGTTTTGGTCATTTCCCAATCGTGATGGACAACTCGTGCAGGTGCCAGTGTATTTCCACACCAACCAAATTGATTTTATAAAGATTGTCTTTAACATCTAATTCTATCAACCATGCTTCACATCACACAGAATACCAGCATGAAATATCTTGTTTTTTTTAGTATTTGTACTGCTGTTGGCCCTGAGGCTTCAACAGCTTTACCGGCACAGACTGACAGGTAAGGAGTACGACGACGCTGCTGGAATAGCAATGTGACGCTCCATGTTTCTATGGTGAGTGAAGGGATCCTGGTTACGGTTATAGAGTCATGCGACCTGTCCTCAGAGCGGCATACAATGCATATGCATCTTGAATTTTTGCTGCGTATGGATGTAATGTCATGGGCCGCAGTCATCACTTTTATTAGTAATATAATAAAAAAAATATTCAAATAGTTTTGCGCGTTCATTTATACGATTCTTTTATACGAAAAACAAATAGAAATATCTAGAACTTAATATCATATACTCTGTCCCTTATTACGTATGAATGTGCGAGTCACAATTTATAAAGATTAAAAATTTCTATTGAGTTTTATTTTTTTAATATCCATATATATCTATATAGTTTTTTTTCAACTTATAATGAAGTTCATACCTGCAGATCAATGTATTAAGGAACTCGTTAAACAAAAGTCGTTTATTTTAAAAGCGAAATAATAAAACAAACGGGAGAACGTTGAAAATAAATCTCCATAATTTATCATGTCACACACCTAACATTAAAATTGACAGACAACACAATTCAATCTCACTCTTCGATAACGTGCACATAAAAAGGGATATTCGATATTCTTTAATATATATATATATATATATATATATATATATATATATATGTATTGCCGTGTTGTAAATGGTATATATTGTTATTTCTTTAAATTAGGTGACAGCTGCCTCTTTGACAGATATCAATTTAGCTATGATCGCTGTCAGTGACGGTGGAGCTTGTCATTGTAATCACTGGATTCTGCGTGGAGTCACTGGAATCGCACTCAACCATTAAAATATCGTCAGGGCTCTCATTCCTATCAGAATTGCTCTCGGTGTAAGTGCCCGTCGGTGACTTGTCCTCTATAACCGCTTTCAAATACGATTCGCGGTCCATCATCGTTGTGTCCCTAGCCAGGGCGAGGACGTCGAGCGACATCATGCTTTTGGACTTCTCTGTCTTACTCATAGGAAGGTTCACAGTCTCGAACACCACGTCCCGACTTATAGACTTCGTTCTCGTCAAATTGGATTCCGTTTTCCAGCTGTCATCACTAGGCGGCTGGCTGTTCCTATACGCATTTCTCGTGCTGGTAGTTGGTGCGCTGGAGTTTCTCGGCGAGCTCGCTGTGAACTTCGATCTCTTCTGCTGATTATTCTCTTTCATCATCAGTAACTGATCTAGTTTATTGATTGTCTCGTTCAGTTCTTGTGCCCACGCTTCGTCTGTGTCCACGTCATTTCGATCTATTGGTTTGAGAGCCAATTCTCTGACTCGTTTCCTCAGCTCTTGCAAACTGGGCTCGTCGTCTTTTTCGAATTCCTTCCCCTCCAACTGTGTTTCGTCATGTATTGGATCGCGTTCGGCGCCAACGCCTGGCTCCCTGGGACCAACCGGGATGGGATCTTTCCCTGGCGGATATTCCCCGCGACGCCTATGGATCTCTTCAGAGATCTCTTCCAGTGCTTTGAGTGATGTTGAATATCGAAATTTGGCATCAGCGATAAGACGCTGTAATTTCTCGATCTTTCCATTCTGCGTTTGCAATTGTTCATCGCATAGTTTCTTTTCCTCAAAATATAGACGAGATTTAATTATATTCCGTTTTAAGTTTTCTTCTAATTGAGTCACCTGGAAAAAATATTTTGAGTGAAAAAACAATTGCTTAGGTGAATACTTGTTTTAGATTGAGGATATTTAATACAAAGTAAATTTATTTAATTTTAATTAGTGAAAACAATTGCATTAATATAAACTTTTTTTTTCTTCTACCTTCAGTATAGGATACTTAAAATTCACAAGTACATATATTTTTTAAATTCGACATTTCTTACTTTTCTTTCTGCCGCGATGTACGCCGCAGCTTTCTTTTGGTGTTCACGACCGCTTTCGGCTTTTCTCTTCTCCGCATCCATAACCTGAAGGAATAGGATCGATTATAATAACGTTGAAGTGAATGTCGTTGTCTTTATTATTTATTTGTAACCCAAAAACATTTAGGTCACCAGAAGACATTATAAGATTCAAGGTATCATTCAAGGATTCAAAGTCATCCTGGTCACTTTCTAACCTATTTTCCACTTGATAGTAAGTGACGACCACGGCTCATGACATCTACATCTATCCTCAATAAAGATTTAAGATTCAGGAGACTATGATGATCTGGATACGCTGTACCTAGTTTATAGCTGCAATCTGAATGGGTCTGCTCGACTGGGGAAGGACTAAGTCATCACAGACACCAGCGTGAATAGCTGCATAGCGCAGCTGCGTTTCGTGTGGTGAGTAGAGTTCCGAGGACAGTCCTCAAGTGGGACAACGCAAAATAATCTTGAACCTTTGTTCAGGATGGATGGACTGTTATCAAATACCATCAGGTGAACTGTGTGCTCGTTTGTCACCCTTAATATTATAAAGTAGAGTTATGTACAACAAATTATTTAGTTATCGCATGTATTGTTGTTATCTTTATAAGCCATTTTAGTGGTGTCCGACCTTGATGATGGCATGGTTGAGCACCTCCTGCCAGTTGCTGTCAAACTGCCACTCGTCCTGCTTGCTCACGAAGCGCTGCTCGGCGAGGGTCACAGTTTCTTTAGCGGCCGCGTGCAGTTCTAAATAAACATGTTATTTCTTAATAGTGACCCCTACCAAATATATATATACATATATATATATATATATATATATATATATATAATACTCTAATAAGCAAAATGATAAAGTGTACACGCATATTTCTAAAGAAGCTGCTCAAGTGGTCGGAAAAGTACAACGTGGTTATCATCCTGCGTCAGTGATCGTTTGGTGGGGTGTGGAGGAAATTTCCCTTGGAAACAGTGCGTGAATCCATTCGTGGCCAAACAAATTAAAGGACTGTATAAAAGCCAAAGGGGCCACCTTTCGAATAGAATATTTTTTATTTTTAGCTGAGACTAATAAATATGTAGGTATAAATATTAATAACAATACATTACTTCATTAAAAAAAAATGCATTTTCATTTGTAACAGAACTTATGGCCGGACTAGGTATAAAGTGTGTTTAGAATTAAAAAGACATCTTATTTAAGAAATCATAAATCACGTAATGCATAGAACGAATACTTCGTAGAAATCCATTACGTACAGAAGGACAGACGTTTCATTTGCTAAGTGTTGTTTAGAACACTAAAATGGCGCGTTTTGCAACGTAATATATAGACGGGTTTTATGGTGAGACCGGCAAGGGTCAACGAATATTATAACCTCCAGGTTATTACCAGATCACATCAAAGGCGAAGGATATATTATAGTGCCGTGAACAGACGCTCGAAGACAGTAGCACCCTCCCTTCCATTCTCTAAAAAAAAAGTAAAGTAAATATATAAACTCCACTGCGGCTTGGCGCAGCCTTTCTAAAGTGGGTGTTATGGCATTATCCAGTGGATTGGCGGACTTCACAAATATTCCAAAATATTTTTTTTCTTATTATTTAACATTTGATAAATGTCGGACTTGAAATTGTGATTAACAATGTTCATTGAAGTCGGCAGCATCGGATTTTTTTTTATTATAACATTGAGAGTAATAAACGAGCACTAAGTTCATCTGATGTGTAAGTGATTCCTGCGGCCCACGACATCTACGTTCATCCTTGACAAGGAAACGTAATACAGATTTGCTGTTACCCTTGAGGACTGAGGTGGAATGCCTCGTCACCAGTAATAAAAGTCTCCGAATTCCTGCGCTAACACATCAACATTATGTTGCTATTTTATGCTGGTATTCTGTGAGGGCTTGGTCCATTAAAATATGCATTCTAGTAACAAACTGCAGTGAAGCTCTATCACTGTCAAAACTGATCTGCTCGCGTACCGTGAATTAAAAGCATACGCTTGGAACCTGAGCTGCCAAGGTTCTAACCCTTGCCTAGTTCGAAGTAAAGCGTATGCAAAAAGATTGAAAGAAAGTGTACATGCAGTGTCGATGATATATCATATCGAAGACATTCTCAGCATACCGATACCCGAAAACTAACAATTCATGAGACAAATATCCGGTTCGGAATCCAACCCGGAACCCGTCACGGTGAAGCCAGATACGATTTCCAAGCTATTCCCTGAAAGCATATAGTCCATCAATATCTATCCATGCTACATTAAGTTCACAGCTGCAGGGTGGTCCTACCATGTGAAGAATGCAATGTTACCTCAAATATTTTATCAAATTAACAAACAATGTAACGGTCCGTGCAAGGTGACCGCATTTCATCGGGCGTGCTTGTGTGAACGTACAAACCGAAAAGATAAATAGAAATTTATATCTACTAGTGGCCGCCTTGTGGTCGAAATTCATAAAATTATTATGTTCGTATATCTCTCTCGTTAAAGACCTCTAATATTATAAAATCGGTCTAATATTATAACGACGGTCGCGTGATGTAATCGTTGAGGTACTTGGCTGCTGCACCTCAGGTCCTGGGTTCGGTTACTAGTCGAAGAAAAATTTGTTCATGACAAATTGTTGGTTTGCGTGCGTTGTGTGTACGCCCCGTGTCCCTGACACTGCATTTGAACCTTCCTCCGATCTTATCGCACATGTATTACATTTGAATAGGGAAGGGGGCGACGTGTGCCTCTGTGTTTGCGCAAATGCTTAGAGCACTATAAAACATTCTGCGCAGTTGATGTCTCTGGCGATAACAAAATAATATCGTCGTGGTCGAAATCATCCAGAAGGATTTTGAATTTTTTTGAAGTGAAAAGAAGGGAAAAATTATGTGCATTTTTTACGACGCGCGCTGATTCACACCAACACCTAAAAGCGCCACCATGAAGTTGATTGGTAATTGTTTCTCAAGTTTTCATGATAACTATATTCTAGGTAGTTATTCAAATATATATGAATCTACAACACGTGTTTTATATCAGTGGAGATAAAAAATATATTAATACATAAATATACATGTGTATTTTGTGTGAGATTTTAAATTGTATATGGCGGTGAAAGATAATTTATTTTAAAGATTTTTATCAATTACATTTAATATCTTTTTTTTCACAAACAAAGTGTACACGGGATAAAATCTTTAGTTATTTATGTTTTGTTACGCTAAAGAAGGATAACCTTTTATATGCGTAACGTACACAAGTACACACGTTTTTTTTTATTTATTCGTCATTTCATAAGCTCATACAAATACCGTATCGAAGCCGAGCAATCGTCCAAAAAATTTTGGTGTTACACTAACAGCAACCCATGACCTGGGTTTGGGTGAGAAATGTCTTTTCGGTCTTCATGCAGAATCTGTGTGAATTTTTAGCTTGCAATAAAAAGTCTATAAAATCTATCAGTGATGTAACTTTTTGTATTAGCTGTATAACGTCTAAATCTTTTAATACATAAATTGATTAATGAATATTTATAATATAATATGATATATATATATGCATATCATATTATATATATTATATATATATAAATATATGTGTGTGTTATATAAATAAAAAGTAGTGTTATTTGCATATTTTTACAGTGGTACACTTTGCACTTTACAGTAGTAGAACTGAAGTTGCTACACTGCAGTTTGTTTCTGGATGCAGTTTGAAAAGGGTCAGCACAACCGGGGTAGGACCACGCTCTCGGCAGAATACCAGTTTAAAATAGCAGCATAAAGTTGCTGTGTTTCGGAGACCGGAGACCTTTATTAGTGGTGACGAGGCATTCCATCTCAGCCCTCAAGGGTAACCGCAGGAATCACTTGCCATCAGAACTGTGTGCTCGCTTGTTACTTTCAATGAAATAATAATAAAAAAAAGTATCTACTGCATTTTGTACAATCTTTGTATAGTATAACATTATAGGTACGAAGTATATTACAATATTATTATTATTGCACCTACAATATTATAAAAAATATATATTAAAATGAAACATGCAAAAAATTATATTTAGATAGAGTGGCGCGATAGCTTGTTTCCTGCGACCGCGGTCACCGTGACCACGCCCAGCCTCGTGCTAAAGGTTATGACCCTTACGACCTTTTAATATTAGATAAGTATTAGTAGATTTAAAAATATATACGTAATATCAACCTAGTTTGTAAGCTATTTGTGACGTAAAACGGGTTTTATTATAGTACTGTTATCGATGATGTCTGATTAGACACGAAGATATAACTATACTGATTGATGGTAATTCCTGGGTTCCGTGACCCTGATCATTATCATCATAGCCTTTCCAGGTCTAATTACTAATGGGAGTAGGGCCCGTATGTCGTTTTTTTAAATATTTTTTTTTTTTAAAATTAAAGTTTGCAAACACGAGCACACAATTCACCTGATCGTAAGTGACTATCCAGCGGGACGGGCCAGTGAGATCTTAATCTATCCTCAACAAAGATTCAAGATGCATATACGATTCACCTCTGAGAACACGTAACCCTGCCTTCGAAATACGAAACACTGTAACGTTGCGCTAGGAGGTCGCGGTCCTTCCAAGGAACCTCTAGGAACCAACTGTAGTGTGGCATTCTGCCATTGACAATGGTTTGGTTTCACCTACTATGCCCCGTATTACTGATCAGTCTTTGATATTATCGAACAATCGTTACATATGAATAGGATGAGAAGAGCACTAATGTCATGTTGTTTTCTTAAATGCTTTATGCACTAAAATATACCCTATGTTGTTTATATATTTCAGTGACAAGCACTCATCTTCGCCGAAGATAAAAAGTCATTATAAAACTGTATAAAAATCATTGTAAAAATAGCTAAATTAAACATTCTAAAATAATGTTTAAAGTAACTTAATAAATTTAATAACTTTAGGGAGTTTTATAAAACTAAAAGAACACGCGTAAGCCTTAAATTATATCATTGTCATCGATTCTTAATACTCTTGCAAAATTTCAGATTATTCAGACGTCAGGAAATGTGTGAAAATGGATTCAAAGTACATTACATACATAATGCAGGGGTCAAGCTGATAAAATTGTGCTAATAAAAAAAAAACAGCTGTTGCTTACGAGATTCCATACGTGGATTGTGAAGGTCGTGGAGTTGTGTATAACGTTTGTATACGTAACATTCTAGATATATTTATTTATAGGTGCATGACTGCGTAACCCCGATTCATATGCAAATTAGCACGAATTGACATTCGTTAAAACAGCCACGCGCTGTATATATATACATACACACACATATATATATATATATATACATATGTGTGTAGAATTATATTGTTTCTGAACGAAGTGTGATCTTTGTCATTCGTTCTAGAGAGTTAGGCACACTATGGACGGCAGTAGGAGAGAAGAACGACGATGCGACGGTAATAATTGTAATTTTATTATTATTATTCTTACATTAAGAGTAACAAACGTGCACACACTTCACCTGATGTTAAGTGATTCCTGCAGTCCATGACATCTATATTCATCCTTGACAAGGAATCATAAAGCAGAGGCGTTGTCCTCCTTGAGGACTGAGATGGAATGCCTCGTCTCTGGAGAAAATCAGTAATAAAAGTCTCCAGATCCCGCACTCACCAGACGAAACATAGCAACATTAAACTGCTATTTTACGCTGGTATTCTGACTGGAGGGCGTGGTCCTACCCCCGTCAAACTGACCCATTCATTCTGCTGCTAAAAACAAACTGCAGTGTAGCTCTACAGTAATAATACATGTATATGTAATAGTTTTATAGTCTGGGTGTGTTTCATTTAGATCTCGTGTCCATGACACAGCATCTCGACGTACCTACCATCTATATATTGCGTATGCATATAATTGGAGAGAGGAACGCGACAGATAACAACATCGTCTTAATATAATCACTGCAATTTGCAGTAAATACATAAAATAACATTTCAACCATGTGAATTTATTTCGATATGAATAAATGTGAAAGTTTGTATGTTTTGATATTTTTCACTCAATCACACAAAAACGGCTGATCAGATTCGAATGAAATTTGGCGCTCGGATAGTTTATAGCCTAGATTAACACATTAAATACTTGTTATCCCGATAAATGAGATAGCTTATTGTTTGTTATCAATTTATCTCGAAACTGACATCTGCCTCGACTTCCTCTGCGTGGACTTCAGAATTGGGCGTAGAGAGAACGTGTAAGTTTTGGCCACTCGATACTCTTCGAGACGCAAGCAAGGACTGTCCAAAAATTACACGTACTGGCGGAAAATAATAAAACACTGGTTTCAATTATAACATAGTGTTACATAATCTATCACGTTGTGCAACACGACAAGACCAGAATACTAACAATTTGTGATGCGCAATTACTTAATATGTCAGAAGATCAAACTGCCCAAGCCGAGGTTGAACCTCACGGGCTCCCTAAAGTGAGTTGCTTTCGCGGCCAGGGTAACGATCCAAGCCGAGGCTCCCTTCTCCGGGGCCCTTGTGCTGGTTACACATTAATAAAGGTCTCGGCTGAGTATTACACAATTTTATTGCACAAATATTGATCCTCGACTAGGAACCCAAGACCCGTGACGCAGCAGCCAGGTACTCTAATCACAACACCCCGGCAGTAAGATAAAAAGTAAATTTTAGTTCAGAATTATTTCAATATATTACTAAAAAGTCGGTCAAGTGCAAGCGGTGCTAACGCCCCACAGGAAGGATACAATTTCGTATAACTTCGATATCAGATATAGGGGCTTACAGCGTAATCGGTGCCAATCCAATCGGCCAGATTGTTTATGCAGTTTTATTTATTTAGATAACACGATTATAACACTGATTCTATTAGGTTGGCAACTATGTAGTTTTTCAAAAGTTTACTTTTCAACAAAAAATATCAAGTTTTAATCGATAATGTATTTTCCTACTTTCAACCACCGTTGAACGAGTTTCACAATACTAACTCGTTGGTTGAAATCACCCGGTTTCGACTCGAAAAAATATAACCAACATGTCATTTCTGCATCAGTGTCAAACAAAACTCCGAGCATAGCATTTGAATTTGATCGAGAGAGATGGAAATGACATGTTACAATGATGTATGTGACATGCGAACAAAAAAAAAACAAAACATTCTCTTTCAAACAATCTTAGACATTACGCCAAAAACCGGTAATGATATGCGGAATAAATGCGGGAAAATGCGGGAGAAAAAAAAACGAAAAGAACGACTTGCCGAACCTAATATATAAATCGATTAATATATTATTCGTACTTCATACTTAAGTTGTGAATAACTATGTCGGCTACGTAATCACACTGTGTCTGCTATATATTTATTATTGATGTAATACATATTGTATAGCAGTTGGTTATTCCAAATAATAATAATAAAAAAAAGTCACTTAAGGATTTTTCTTGTTTAATTAAAAAAAAACAAAAAACAAATAAGCATTATATATTATAGTGCCTTAAATATTTATAGTGCCGTAAGTATTTGCTAACACAGTGGCACTCACTCGTCATCACCTTCCCTAGTCCGATGTACTGCACGTGCAATAAGATCGGAGGAAGATTCAGATGCAGTGTGAAAGACAATTAGTTGAACACAAATATTATTCCAAGCCTGGGAATCGAACCCAGGTCTCGCGAGGCAGCAGCTGAAACACAAACCACTCCGCGACGCGGACGTCATTTCAGACAGTGATTTGTATTAAATTTAATTAGGTATATTGTATATATCAGCACTGCGGTTATGTATTTTAGTTTTTAGGAGAATGTGGGACTACTTTTATGACTGAAGCCTTAATCCTGACGCAGAATTCCATCACAGTCCTCAGGGATGATGTGTCAAGGCAGGGATCACTGTCAATAAAAAAAAAAGTACATACCACTCGCTCTCTGGAACTGCACGGCAGCTCTCTGACACTCTGCCCTGGCAACGGTGGCGGCCGACACCGCCTCGTGGTAAGGTCTCGACTTGTCCACGCAGGTGCCGAGTCGTTTGGTCAACGCTTGCAGGCGACGTGACGTCTCGTTTAATAATAGGTGGAACGTTTTCATAGACTCCTGGAAGACGGAGGTGACAATATTCGATTTTATAAATAAGATTTATTTAATATCTGTGGCGATTGTATAAAATACAAATTTCGAAGACACGTGAAGTCCTCAAATGCACAATATTTCCCGTAGTGTCATTATGTTCTAACACCCTCTTAAGATAGACCTATGCCCAACTGTAGAATTCAGGTATACAGGGTTTCACTTTAATTATTCCTTTTTCCTATATTTGCAATAGAATGTACTATATACAATCGGTTACCATGGATCTGACATAATATTCAAAATTACTTACGGCTTTAAAAGTCATCATTAAAAAAAAGACAATTATAGTCTTTAAATTTTGGCCAAACAAAAACCAGTAAGGGAACACAGGTTGAATTGCTAATTATTTTTACATATCTGATGTCGACATAGCTCTTCCGAACAAGGCTAAACTCTTCAATGTCAGGTTTTTTCACTCGTTTCTTGCAAAGCGGAGACGATATTTCATGTCAGCGTTCAAAATAAACTTGGCAGTTCGCTCAGAGTAATTCGAAAGTTGGTCTTACTTGTCGAGGAATAATTATAAAACATTTTAACAGTTTTTCAGCGTAATTTAAATGTTCGAGAGTCAAGAAAGACTATTTTGTATGATAGTAGGTGGCTCGGAGGGTCCCTGATCGTTTTCTCGTCGGGATTATAAACATTTATCCTTGACAAGGAACACTAATGCAGATGCGATTTTACCATTGAAGACTTAGATGGAATACCTCGTCACCAGTAATAAAGGTCTCGAGATCCCTACAATCACCAGTCGAAACACAGCAGCACTACGTTGCTATTTTACGCTGGTATTCTGTGAGTGCTTGGTCCTACGCCAGTCGAGCTGACCCATTCATTCTGCAGCTAGAAACAAACTGCAGTGTAGCATAATACATAATATTAATGGTATGACAATAAATTGACATTCATAATTACTTTTTTAATTGATAAAAAAGTATTATATAACTTTAGATTAGCTTTAAAATATGAGTACATACCGTTACAAAGAATGTTTGCAATTTGTATTAATAATCTGCAAAACTTTATTTAAGTCAACGATACTTTACATAGACACATATATATGTATATATATATATATATTTAGATTTCATTTACAATATGTAATAGTTGAATTTTTCATCTACACACCGAAATGTCATTCTTCTATCCTATCCAACGGTAGCTTGAAATAACTAAATACAACAGGTCACGGTAAGGCCAAAGTGACTTCCTTATTCCTATAACATTGACAATGATAACGCCCGCAGCTGACGTCGGCACTAGACGAACAAACTCAGCGAATGTAGCATATTAAGGATATCTGTTTAGTAAAACTAAATCTCTGATGAGTTTAGATTGAGACATATTTGTTTAATGAACATTCATAACCAGTACCAGATTTATCGAAGATTGTTATACATTATTTGTAGTTTTATCTTTTTATTAATTAGTTTATTGCTACACCTATCATACACATATCTCACCACACCTTGGCTTGACTGGTAGAGAACGCCTTTGACATTAAGTCCGCCCTTTGTGAACTTTTAACTTCGATAAGGTTAATGCTATAAAGAGTAAATATATATATATATGGATAGTTTCCACACCTCCTATGCGACTGTTTCCAAGTCTAAAAGACCTTTGAACGTACATCATGATGCTCAAAGGAGAAGTTCTCCCTACTCAGCGGGCCTCCCTGTCGCGAGTCTAATCAGATAAAGCTGAGATCAGATAGAGGTCGTTTTAGGACCAACAGAAATACACTTATACAAAAAAAAAGGAAAAGTTCGTTCCGCGCTATACCAGTGCGTGAAACCGTATTCAAATTGCTGCCAACTCAAAGAATAATATATATACATATGTATATATAACGAAAATGTCGCATTACCGTAATTAAAAATGAACCAGAAAATATTTGTTAAAGCTTATTTAACTAAAAATGAATATTCACATGGACGATTATCAATGATAGAGCCACGCTTCGTTTTGTTTCATGTTACAGCATGAATGGATCGACTTCACAATACCTTTAACGCCAGCATAATAAGGCTGTGTTTCGTTTAATGAATAAAAGGATCCGCAGACCCTTATAACTGGTGACGTGGCATTCAATCTCCGGTCCACAGCGGTGACAAAGGAATCATATGCAAACGTCATTTCTTATCGAGGGTGAATGCAAGGGTCATTGGCCTCAGAAAATATTTAACATTAGGTGCTCTGTGCGCCCGTTTGTGACTAATAAAAAAAATTACAGCGAATGCTCAAAAATTATTTAACATAAGGTGCTCTGTGTGCCCGTTTGTGACCAATAAAAGAAATTACAGCAAATGCTCAAAAATTATTTTCTTGGTGGTTCCTCATCATATCTTTCGTCGAACGTAACTGTTTCCAATTTATTTGAACAAAATAAATAGATACTATTCAAACTATTAAAAGATTGTAGGAATTTATTCTTTATCCATCTGGTAGCCATCGTCCCAAGATTGTTTGTTTTATATTATGTATTATTAAGGCTGTGTCCAACGAGCACTAAGCTCTCTTGATGGCAAAAGATGACTGTGGCCCACGCAATCGTTGGAGGTGGATATCTTCAACGAAGATTTAAGATGAACATGTGTCCCCGAATCCCCACACTCACCATTCGAAACAGCAGCGTCATACTGCCCTATTTTAATTTTCTCTGAACGCCGTGGTGCTTCGCCGTTCGAAATCATCCAACTCATGCAGCAAGAACTAACTGCAGCATGGCTCTGCCATGGATAAATCGTTGCAGAATTTGCAAAAATTGTTGGAATTTATATAACGCGCCAATTTATAATTTTAAATTTGGCCGATATTTTTCAGTCCCTCAATTCAAACTCACTAATAGCTATTCTATTTCAATAAGTTTACCTTGACATCCTTACGGCTGTGAAATCTGTTGGACCGCTAATTTTGTAAGTACCAAAATCTAAATTACATCTTTGGTAATTTTCGAGTAAAGTATAATAATTGTTTTTAGATTTAGAAAAATATGAAACCTTTTTTTTATTATATAAAGTATAAAGAATATTAAGACTGGTCTTTTTTGATAATTTCTAATTAAAATAGTACCACAGTCCAATAGTTGGATTTAAAAAAAATAAAAACATAACAGCGCACGTCTTTATTTGCTCCCGTGGAGATAAGCGGACATTCACATGATTTTTTTTCCTTTTCTTTTTTGCATGGACATATCTATTTCTCTTCTATTTTCCTAAGCGGAGCATTAGAGTACACGACTAAAGCTATAAAGCCAAATATATTTCTCAAATGGGAAAAGTAGGCGTTAATAGTTACTAAGATTTAAGAAAGCCTCTACTACAAAACAATACAAAGAAATATAACCCAAAGAATATGAGTGACGTTCGTTTCATACCGGGGGCGTGGGGTTCGGTGCGTTAGGTTCCATAAAACGAACGTTATCACACCGCAAAATAATCACTATTTATTTTATTTTGTTTAATTTTTTTTCGGTATGTGATGTTTATAAATGCTTTTCTTTTCTTTTCCTATTATATTTCAAAAAGCTAAAGTGTCCGTTATCGAGCAGAAATGACTGCGACATGTAATCAATCATAGATAACGCAGTGCGCCGTGAGCCGTGAGCAATTGACCTCAGTGGAGTGTGGGGGTCGACCCGACCACGTCACCGCCATGCATGCAAATCACGGCGTAACGGTAACATGCATTGGTGCATATAACTGACGTTCTATTTTAAAAATACAATTTACATATGATGTAAATACCGATCGATTTATATATGGAGAACGGTATAATGGATTAGAGTTGCACGATTATTGTGCTTCGTGACAATGACAATTGGTGGCAGTGAGGTTGAGATAATGAAGATCGTGGCTTTAGTGTAATTTAGTTCTACTAACTTGGCAGTATATAGTCTTAGTAGTTGGCGTTATTTTAGACTAAAAGCTGCACCTCGGGAGTCATATGGATGATGTTATCGATAAGGCATTACGAACATTTGGTTTTGTAATTAGAGTAACAATAGAATACAATCTTCCCAAGTGTTGTTCAATTAACAGGTTAAACGAATGATCGAATAAACTTCTGTAGTTTGGTGTTCGTTTTATATATTTTTTTTATATTAATCAGATTGTACCTATTCCAGTCGCCAATTCTTAAACACTGTTCAATGTAGATGTACTATGACCTACTTTTCTTTCCTATTTCCAGTTACTAGAAGGGTCTTCACTTCTTTCTATGAACAAGGAGTACTCATTGATACATTATTTTAATACTGAATATGTCATAACTATGTTTATTGCATTTATCTCAATAATGAATATCAAAAGATATTGCAATCTACCACTAGATTCTACGAAATTTTCTGTCACGCTCAGCGACTCCTCTGCTGCTGCGAATGTTCATAGGCAGCGGTGAGCACCAACCATCGGGTGAACTGCTTACACTATAGAACTGCCTGTTAATAAATCCGTCAGAAATATGCTCAGAAATTGTTCAATACCAGTATTCTAAGGCTGGATTGCGCTCCCTGTTGCGTCGCATAGCGGAATTGTACAAAGACATTTTGTATTATAAAATAAATTAAAAATTCAATACTACGGATTTTATATAATATACGATACAATTGTACATTTGTACTTTAATAAAATGAAATGAAATAAAACCAATTGAAAATACCTAAATTTTAATTACTTATCATTTGTAAAATGCTTTTCGTAAACAAATTTTGAACTAGATAAAAGGATACTTTAATTATTCTGATAATGAAAATATACCTTACATTTGGAAGAAAATAAAACAAAAAATTTTCATCTTAACACCAATTAATATAGAATTATATGCAATACGTGATTAATAATAGTTAATCGTAATTCTGGCTAATTTCGACCTTAATATCATCGCGATAATGTCAAATGTTGTAAAACATATTCTTATTATATTTAATATGGCATGAGGGTGACAAACAAGCACACAATTCACACGTTGATAAGTGATCCCTGCGGCCAATGCCACCCACATTCATTCTCGATAAGGAATCATAATAAAGACACAAGTAACAAGATATCCGGTTTCTTTCTTTATATGACATAGCCAAACTATTTTCCGCGTGTATTTATACATATATAGAATGTGTGGAAACTATCCATATACATATATATATATATATATAGATATATTACGGAAATATTGGTAGCTGAGAAAAGAAACTATTATACATGTATACTTGTTAAGTAACTAAATATATTGTTTTTTTTTATGTTAATTATTCTGTGACAACGGTACGTGAGCCCTACGGCCCATGAAATCCTCGATAAGATATCATAATTCTAAAGCGTCGTTATCCTTGATACAAAGATGGAATGTCTCCTGTGAACCCGCCAGACGAAATATACCAGTGTTATGATACTATATTGCGCTGGTACTCTGTGAGGGCGTGGTCCTTTCCCGTGATCGGGCCGACTTTTTAATGTTGCACTCGGAAACTACCTGCAGTGTGGTATTACAAATGTTGGTTACAGTTTTATTCGAGGTACTTAACTGTAACAAGCCGTACAGGCTTGACAATATTACAGGTATAATAACATTTCAGGTATAACAATATTACAGGTATAACAATATTACAGGTATTACACTACACTATTAGTGTAACTAACACAAGCTGTTGGATTTCATTCCCTACTCAGCAGGCCTCCCGCTCGCGTGTCTGATTAGATAAAGCTGTAGAGGGCTCTGGACCAACAGCAATTAAAAAAAAATGGATTTCACATTGAATCTGAAATTTCCTATGTTATTACATATGATTACGTAAGGAGACGGCAAGTGAGTTCCTCTGTATTTGCGGAAATGTTTACGGCACTACAATACATCGATAATGACATCTAATCGTTTGTCGCTTATACTATATAAAACAAAAAGAAAGAGTGGGCAGGGAGTTTTCCATTTTGCACTATCCTGCTATTCAATTTTGAACTTATAGCTCTTTCTCTCACCAAAATACGTTTTATATTTTTTTTTGGGCTGATGGCCGCTTTTACAGTTTCACCGGGTTGAGAGGTGACCGAGCGCTTATGGCACTCAGTCGAGACATCTATATATGGTAACCAGCACAAGGGCCCGAGAGGGAGCCTCGGCTTGGACCGTTACCCTGTTACGCGAGAGCGTCCGACTCAAGGGTGCCCAAGAGGGCCGAACCTCGGCTCGGTCAGTTGCTTCTGACAGAGGATTATTTAAAAATAATATCGCTATTATTATTAACTACCAGTACCACCACTTCGGAATGCGTTGGCGCTGGAGAAGTGGCGCAAGAAACTCCAGCTACGCTTCTATCTGTATGGACTGAAGAGAACCGGCCAGTGACATGGCGGTATCGCGAATAATCAAAATTCGCATTCGCACGTCTTGATTAAGAGTATAAGGTAAAATAAATTATTTTTAAATATATATATAGCCATAGAAATACATTTAAACTTTATCGCAGTGAAAGAATCAATTTCACTTGTGTCATAAAAGACGAATTGCTTTTGTCCGGTTTGGAACGTTACCAAATAGAGTTGGCACACAAATAGGGTCGGGGTGAATGGATGATGTTAAAGATGTTTTATACACTTTCTTAACGTAAGCCAAGACTTTGAAAGTATAATAAATTAGAAATAAATATTCAATTTAAAAAATTCTGCATAGCGCTAGATTATATTCTAATATTTTTTTTTAATAATAATCAAAACATTTATTTCGGATTAGTTGACCCGAGACGTTGTACTGTCCAAATATGTGAGTTTGAGAAAATACCATAGAAAAATGAACTTTCATGTTTTCCCGAATTTGCCATTTTTCCGGGAAAATATTTAATTTGTTTTTTCATTAAAACCTAATTTACGGACTATTATGAACAGTTAATAAAATAACCGAATCGCTCAGACATTCGCTTACCACAATTAATTTTTATTTCTTTAGATAATTTCTTCAATTTGTTATAGTACAAGTAATATTGATAAAATACAAATATAAAAATTCATTGTACTCTAAGCATTTCTTCATTGATGAAGAGATTGATTGCCTTGCGATATTTGATTAATATTTGACAAGGTTATTATATTATATTTTTTGTACAAAAATGTATATATGTATAATATACATAAAATACGTATGGATATGCCAAAAAATATGTTGAAAGCTGATAAAATCATGTCTACTTATGACGCCACATTAAAAAAAAATCTCATCTTGTATACGTTACCGACGTAATCGAAAGGAACTTTTTAGTTTAAGAAAAGACAGGAATGTCCCTGTTCGTCTACGTCTCTTCTTTATGATGAACTTCTTACAGTCTAGTCAGTCCATGGTTCTGCCCTCTCCCAATTCGAAGAAGGTAAGCACATAACTTACTTGCTGTGGACGTAATTTTATTCCGTCAGACTATTTCATCTTTTATGTCGCAATGTAATTTATTTTCTTTTTGTATTGAATGTGAGAAATGGGAACACATTTCACCTGGCCTGATATTTTGATTCCTACGGCCCGTGCGAAATATCCTTGATATGAAATCATAATGCAGATGCGTTGTCGCCCCTCAGAACCGATGTGGAATGCCTCATCATTAGTAAAAAGGGTATCCGGATCTAGATACTATTCGAAACTGGTATTCTGTAAGAGCGTGGTCCATCGAAGGTCGAGGTGACCCATTCATGCTGCAGTTAAAAAAAACTGCAACGTCTGTGTATCATGTGTATATATGTCAACCACTGTGTATAAATAATGATTTAAAAACTTCGAATGTTTATAAAATTGCTTGATTGCAATGAAATAAATACTATATCTTATTTCTTCTCACAATTACCGAATGAAAAAGTAACTGTTGTTTATGCAACTTCGTGGAAGGATTCGCCTTCCCCGGTTGAGTCAACATATTTATTTAATAGACAGTTTTAGTCGCAGCATAAATCTGTCTAATACAATATTTATATATATATATATAAATATATATATATATATATATATATATATAAATATATACACTGCAGGCCAAAAGATTAACACCACCTTGATTAGGAAAAGGAAAATAAAGTAAAACTCCAATAACATATTAAATGTCTAATTAACCTGTTTAATCATCTAATAGAACATTGACTTACAATATAATTTAAAAGCGTAAAGAAACTTTTGACATTTTATGCCAAAAAAGGCTATAGTTAGCTAAACTGATTTTTCACCAAAAAATCCTTCTTTACATTTTATGACTTTTTTCACAAGTCCGGCAAACGGGCAATCAATTTGTCAATGTTGTCTTGTGATATATTGTTCCAAATTTCGCATAAAGCATTCCACATTTCTTCTCGCAAGGATTGGCCACGATTACGGACGTTCCTATCAAGCTATTGCCACAAAAGTTCAATGGAATTGAGTTCCGGGCTCTGAGGAGGCCAAACCATGTTTTTTAACACCCCTTGTGCCCTTTCCCTTCTAAATATCCACTATATAATTTTGTAGCTATGCTTTGGATCATTACCTTGTTGGAAAATAAATCCATCTCCAATTAATCGCAACCCGGAAGAAACGGCATTTTGTTCCAAAATGTTTTTGTACTGTTCCTTTTTCAAAATTCCTGCAATTTTAATCAAATCGCCAGTTCCTTGGCTAGAGAAGTAACCCCAGACCATAATTGAGCCACCACCATGCTTGATTGTTGAAACTACACAATCTGACATCATCTTTTCTTGGGCACTGTGTCAAACGTAAATTCTACGTTTTGAACAGAATAGTTCAAACTTGGGTTCATCGGTCCAAAGCACTTTTTTAAAATCTTCTTCAGTCCAATCTCGATAGGCAAGAGCCCACTGCATCCGTTTTTTCTTGTTTTGCGGCCTTAGCAGAAGTTTTCGAACGGCAACGCGACCATACAACTTCGTATCTCTCAGTTGCCGTTTTACTGTAGGCAATGATAAAGGTTTAACTCGGGTTTTGTTTATTTCAACGCGGATTTCTGGTGCTGTTAAGCGTCTATTTCGCTTGCTGGTAACAACAAATTAAAATTTAATTATCTTCCCTAGACATGGTAGCAGGTAGGTAGTATCGAGTTATTGTGCCATCTACACAAGTCTTCGATAACTTCAGTTGTGAAGCAATCTCACGTTCGGATTTGCCTTCAATATGTAAAACAACAAAGGCAGAACGCACTTCACTGCTAATTTTTCCTTTTTATGACGTCTTCCCTGTAGAAAGTTATGACTGAGATTGTTTGTGAACAAACCCAAGTTAACTCTGGTAATAATAAGTCAAAAAAAACACGTCTTTTCAGGAGCTAAATAATCCTTATTATTAACCAATACGCAACAAAATCAAAGTAATTAGTAATGAGAAATAACAATAGAATATGCAGATGTGCATTTCTTTTATTTATCCTATGGGATTTTATTACAATTGATGGAAAATTATGTTGTTTGTGTGCGGTGCGGCCGGCAGGGTATATATATATATTGATTTTTAGTTTTCACGTGACGTATGTCAAAACATATATAAATATTATAACATTTATATATAATATAGATGACAGATTTCAAAATTTCATGCTAAACATCTCGATTGTTGGACTTACGCGAAATTATCTGCCACACACAACTACTATTTGGAATCAGCTGTCGCCAGCGGTGTTTCCGAACCGGTACGACTTAGGGACCGAAAAAAGCCTACACCTTTCTTAAAGGTCGGCAGCGCATCTGCGACTCTGGTGTTGCCATGGGCGGTGGTAGTCATTTACCATCAGGTGAGTTGCTTTTTGTGAGGTTTGCCACATATTAATATGCTAAAGATATATATATATTCCTCATGGATGATGTTACATCTTTTATTCGAATCAAATAAGTATACAGTACAAAAACACAGTTTCATTACGTGTATAGATAACGGATATTAAATTTATACTAAACTAATAACTCTTAACTATGAGAAAGTTAATAAGGCAGCCGGCACCGAACCGGCACTAAACCGGTAGTCTGTGCGTCCATAACTGGACGTGTTTCATCTTGTTTGCAGTTACATGACGCAAGATGCTGCACAAACTCGTAAAGATTGTCTCTCTACAATTGTTTACACTAGTACATGTGTGCCTAGAATTTTATCAACTCAAGGTTATTATGTACTTAAATATTCACCTTTTTATAAAATAAATACATAAAAATAAAGTATATGTTTTTATATAAGCTATCTTAACCGCTTGACGTAGTGGTTAGGTTAACTTGCTGCTGTGTCGCGGGTACAAATCCGATATGTATATATATATATATATATATATATATATATACAGACTGAATGTGTTGTCTGTCTGTCTGCCCCTGACACAGCATCTGAATCTTCCTCAAGTCTAATTCAATAACAAGGTATTGTCAGCGGAATAGGGAAAGAAAAAAAACGCGAATGCTGAATGGCTTTATAATATATCTAGCACAGTGTATCATCTCGTGATAGTTAGAAGACATCGCCGTGGTCAAAGTCGACAAGGGTCATCATTATATTAAAAAGTTCTAAGGACAATTTTCATAGCATTATATATAACCTTATATATATATATATATATATATATATATATATATATATGTCGGTGCATTGGAAATTGTCTCTCATCGCCCGATAACCCATGCCATAGTGTAAAATCGGTTCCCCACATAGTAAAATGGAAAGTAACTCTAATAGGGGCGAAGACACTTCATATATATATAAATATATATATAGATATATATATTTATATATAATACGGAATTGACCGCAAGAAACCTTAAATCCGTCTTCCGCAATAACAAGCATTATTTTCAACGTATAAATTATCCTGCAAAACATGACGGTGTTGTTATATAAAAGATAAAATCAAGAGAAATATGAAGTCATATTACAAATACGAATGTGTTAACAAGACTTTCCTATATTATTATAAGCGTTATGGCCACGTTGCGGCTAAAACTGTTTGTATAAATATCGAGTAAATTAGGAAGCACAACGCATTGTGGTAAGGTAAAGAAATCAAAGACCCTATTACTGGCAACGAAATACTCTCTGGTCTAGTAGACAATGTGTCACGTTTGCCATCCCTAAGCGCTGTGCCACCTTTCAATCCGGTGAAACTGTAGAAGCCCTCGGGTTAACAATGGCCATCAACCATAAAAAAAAATAGGGAAGAGGAAGACCACATTCCTCATTCACTCAAATATTACGCAATAATAATTATTTAATCCAAATACACATGACAACGCTATGATCAGAACGACCGTGAGAGCTCATTTTTTACATAAATTAAAAACAATAAAATAGTAATACGATATGGCGATTAGCGTGCAACTAAACGTATCTGCTGTTTAGTGTAGGAATTATTGAGTTGAAAGAAAGCGGTCAACTGTTAGTAACAAGAGACCTTGCAGCCAGAATACGTATGATTCCGAGTAAAGATGGCCGGATGAAAATATTATAAATTATAAAATTAAAAGTATAAGAACGTGTATTTTTTTTATCGAGAACTGAATTGACTTGATGTTTGGTTGATTCCACCTTATGGTAAGATGGTGATGTAATATAATGCGTATTTACGTATTGCTTTATACAAACATGATGTGCTCCTGGTTGATTGTTTCTTATTTACTGGTCATTAGCAGTTTACATTCGCGTATTTTATCCTTTTATATATTATATTTATATCTTTGTATATATAATAGTACCGTAAGCATTCCTGTAAACACAGAGGCACTATTTAGTCGTCCCCTTGCCTCAGAAGTTGTGATATGCATTGTGGTTGTGTGTCCTATGATTATCATAGGACACACAACCACACCCAGACCAGAAAACCGACAATTAGTGATGCACAACTATTGTTCCCCGTTGGTGAACACAGAGCCCACTTTTATCAAGACAAGGTAAGCGCACAATATGGAGCATGAAAGGGTCGACTCAACCGGAAAGAGAGAAGAGGGGAGAGTACCCTCACAGAATGCCCCACGCTATGTGAGTGTGGGGAATCGGAGAACCAATTACTGGTAATGCGGCAATCCATGTATCACAGTCCTTAGGGGTGACGTACCTATATGCATCTTGAATCATTGTTGATTTTGGATATGAGCGTCTAAGAGCAGCAGTTATCATTTACCAATAGTAGAGCTGTGTGCTCGTTTGTCACTCTAAGTTTAATAATAAATACAACAAAAACAAAACACTGTGTACAATTAAATTATTATAAAAAAATAAAATGTCAGTTGTCATGAATCAGCCTTGTCTTAGCATATACTGCCAGCAGCGGTCTTTCTATGGCGCAGTTTCACAAAAGTTTAACACGTCATGTTTAACTATCATGGCTTTAACACATAATTGAAAAAAACATTAATCGATTTACTCCTAGCGCTTCTAATTACATGACTAAAACTTGAGCATAATACGCACGCGTCGACAATTTTAAAATTTCAATCAACAATATATAATATTTTATATACATCAATAATTAATAATATTTATAATTCCTTATCGGTGATGAATATGAGTGTCATGGGACACTTGCCATCAGGTGTACTGTGTGTTCGTTTATCATCCCCAAAGAAATTTAAAAAAAAACTGTTTGTCTATGCTTTTGTACACATCCAGTGACTTAAACAATTTGGCTCTGGTTTTCAGCGTTGTGTTGAGATAAGTTTGGGGTTGGGTTTGTTTCATTATAATCGGTTGTTACTAAGACGCAAATGTAAAAGCAAAAATTACGAGGATGCGGTTACTGGTAACGAGGCATTCTAACTCGATCTACAGTACTTTTGAGTACAAGGCATTTGTATCTTAATTCTTTTCTGAGGATGGATGTTGGTGATTATGGTCGTGGTATAGCACTTGCCTTATATCAAATATCATGGGGAGGGGGGTACAAATATATGAATGGAAATAAATCCGACTGGATTGCTAATTTAACTAAATAAAGAAACATTTTACTGTTGGTCACAATTACATTTAGTTATCCAGTCGTTAAATTAGCATTGTCCATTTAAACTAGTGCATAACTAAATGATAAATTGACGGACAAAATACCAGCGACGAATTGTAGCTTGGCGTCTGGTGACGAGAGATTTAATCTTAGTCGTAGACAACGCACTTGATATAAATCTTTATATTATCGACGAGGAATATGTGTTTTATGGGGGCGAAAGGATCTGTTAACATCTGAACTATGAGATTTTTTACTACTCTAATAATAAGACCGTATGAAAAGTGAATTATTATTTTATAAAACTGGTACGGACCTGGAAAACTGACGATTCGCTTTATCATCATTCATATATAATTTCCACTATTTAAATCAACAGTAGAGTTCTTTCCGAGACTACAACCAGCAGCGAAATGCCGTTATTATTTTTAATATCATATTAGGGGTGACAAACGAGCGCAGAACACACTATTTCTGAAGTGGCAGCTAAATATCTTTAGGAACCAATTACGGGTAACGAGGTATTCCATCACAATATTCAGGGGTGACAACGATAGGTATCATGATTCTGTAATCACTTACCATAAGGTGAACTGTGTCCTCGTTTGACAACCCAAATATACATTAAAAAAAGTTATTATGATACTTTGTAATATTACGTTAATTGTATTGTTGCAAATTAATTGGCAAGTTCAAGATTATTATATTATTGATATAATGTAATCACCAATGTGATTAAATATATTAATTAGTATGTGTAATAGACTTAAAATGAATTACTACTGCGGGTATAACTACGTAAAATGATCTAGATATAATGCCATTACTACACGGTTATCTTAGTAAACCATCGCGATAACAGCTGTTACAGAGCATATTAAAAAAAAACTCACATCTAACTCCAATTCCAGCTTATTGATCTCGTCGGTGGCCGCGTTTAACTTCTCCAGCTCCACCTGGAAGTTGACGAACAGCTTCAGACAATCGCAAGGCACTTGAACTTCGTAATCCCAAACATGTGGTAGCAGCAAGCAACATGTAGAGACGGGAAACTTACGAGACATTGCAACTAAATTTGTTACTATCGCGCGACGATATTTATCATTATGTCGAGATAACTCTACTCTTTTATCTAGATGTACCTTATGGACGTTTCCTGTCCCTACCAAAACAAAGCATCTATTACAAAAAAAAAATTGGTACTTACTTATTATAAATCTTGACTAGGAATTAATCGTAATGGAAAGAAAATCGCACTAGAAATACTTAATCACATTTTTTATTTCAAATAATGATGTAAACTGTTAACATACACGCTAGAATTATACATGCCATAAATTTTACGATACAAAAATATTTCAATACACATTTTCTCATCGTCCAATTACACTGCGATTCTATTCTTAATAAACATTAGAAATGGAAAGAGAAACTGCCAATTTAAAACCCTTAAACATTAAATTTAGAGAAAATAAAAAATATATTACTTAGTACATAATAGTTAATAACAAAGTAATGGAATGGTTCAGTTGTACTAGAATAAGTTTTGCACTAATAATGATTTCATTGAACACTTCTCTTTTGGTAATACATCTGGTTATATTCCTAAGCCGACAATCAGAAAAAGAAGTTACATATTATGACATTAAAAATATATAACATAACAAGACAAAAAGAAAACAAAATAAAAAATTGAGATTACATGTGAGTAAAGATATAAATATACAAGCTAAGGATTAGCAATTAAATGAAACTAAAACAAACTAAAAATTAAAAATAACCTAAGTTATTTTTACGGTGGTTGAAATACATTCTAAATGCTCATACAGACAATACAAATTTATGACACAATATACATAACACTTTTAGAGATTCAATTACAAGCAATTTATCTCATTGAACCCAATTTAATTGATTGTGCAATTGGTGTGAAATTTCAAAAGTAACTTGATATCCTCCCATCTGTCAAACTAAATCATATTTATGACTCTTTCACAACTTTAGCTGTGACCTTAATATTATGAATTATTGCATTTATTGCCAGTGGTAATAAATTAAAACTACCACATAATAAGGTTATTTTATTTTAACTTCAATTGAAAATAAGTATCATAGATAGAAGATGCAAAACATTAAAATTATTGATTTGATTAGCATTTTATTTTTTAAAGTGCATTCATTAAATTAATAACTAAAAATATAACACATTTTCATAGAAAATTTTTAATCATTGTTATGCAAAGGATTGACCTTAAATCACTGTAAAACAATTTTTAACAAAAGATAAATAGAGGGCATCAATTCATTGTCCTCAGGAGGTAGATAAATTATGTTTATGAAAACACTAAAATTATATCACCAAATGAATTTCTTACAAGTAGTTGAATGTTAAAGCTTGTTATTATTGGTGTCTGGATAGCTACAGTTTTCCCATATGTAGTATGAAATTGCTTAAACAATAGAAAAACATTATATGATGCTATGAATCTGTTCAACAGACACTTTAAGGCTACTCAAATCAAATCCATAAATTGTATTATTTCAAAAGGGGAATTTCAGAATATATCATATAAATAACAATGGTTAGTCAGTATAATGGCACATATCTATTTCAAAAAATAAATTAGTTTCACATATAGGTTATAATGTTAAAGTTGTTAATAACTTTAATAAGTAACTATAACTAAATATTAAAAATGACAATTGACAATTTTTTATTGTGATCCAAACGTAAATAATTATAATGAACAGGAAACAGTCCTATAAGGTACAAACATATACACCTCAACCAAACTTATGTTACAAAATTCTAGCATTGCATATTCAGTACATACATGGAAAATGTTACAAAGTACAAGTGTTTAAACATATTCATAAGGATTTGGACCAATCAGTGAAAGTCGCTATCACATATATATTTCCCAGAAACAAAGCGGCGTTTCACAAGAGACAGCCGATAACCGCTACCAATGAGTTCAAATTCTATACCAGATAGAGTAGCTCCTTCGCAGTTAAACTGTGCAGAGATAGTGCCTTTGGATGATGGACCTCTATTCAATTCGAAACGCGCCCTTAGTGATCCAACTCCTCTGTCTTCAGAATGCTGTGACAACTCTGTAAATCTCCACAGTGCCTGTTCATTCTCACCATTCCAAATATTCTTGGGCATTGCTATAACATTCTTGACCCCACCATTCATTGGTATACAGACTGATACATTAAGAAGAGGAGATGGCGGACTCATCGCATGAAGATTATATTTATAATCAACCTTGAGATCCGTGTGGTCAGTCTCACATTTCCAATAAGAGACCAATTGGAAAGGACATGATGCTGCTCCTGTTTTGGGGCGTATTTGATATTTCAAAATGTCGACATTGAAATATTGAGCAGTAGGATTCTTCTCAGACTGTCTTTTTAATAAAGATGTTAATGCAGGCATATTAAACTCTAAAACAGTAGTATCTCTAGTGGACATCATTGTGTTGATGTTAATTAGTTGCTTATTAGGCAGTACATTATCCAGTCTGTGGATATTTTTTAGTCTAAAACATAATTTTGCTGGATTAGGATTGTTGGCAAGTACACCCACTATGCCAGTTGGAAATGACAACATCATATCTCCGGACATTTTTACTTGGCATTTACTCTCCTCTGTCCCCCGAAAATAAGAGTGTATAATCTCATGGAAAGCAACAGCAAGAGGTATAGTATCTGCCATTCCTATTGTAAGAGGAGAAGGACCTCTAGATCCTGAGGAACCTGCTGTTCGGAAATCTCCCTCTGATCTCCGTGAAGGTGGTCTAGGAAGTGATATAGTTGTTATTGTGGGAGTAGATGTTCTGAAATTAGACTGACCCAATTCCCCAACTTCTGAGAAAAGATCCCCAACATCTGCTGTTGAAACTGGGGTAGGACTTTCCAGCAAATGTGACTGGTTACCCTGCAATGGTGCATAAGGGTTTGAGACATTGCCATGAGGTGAAGCAGGATTGCTGATGTTGGGACTTTGAAAGAAATTTAAGTCTAATAGATCACTACTAGCTTTACTTGTATTTGCATTGGATCCTCTACGAGTTGTACCAATTTTGTACAATGAAATATTTTCTACAGTGGCTCTTAACTCGTCTACACTAGCAGACATTGGTGCACTACCATTACTAATGGGCTTAATTTCAACATGAATCTTTTGTTCCCTTTCTTCCTCAGAATCAGAGTCAGTAGAAGAATATACACTCCCTTTTTCATCTTTAGGCCTTACACAGAATCCTTCCTCATCAACCTCAGGAGAGTTCATTAATTCATCTTTTGTTGGGACTTCTTCTTCTTTCTCTTCTAAGTCAGACCTGTCACCAGCATTAGAATTTTCAGAAATTTCATCTTTTTTCTTTTTCAATTTTTTATTTTTAGTTTTGGTGCGTCTGCTGCGGAACCATTTTGATTCCCGGAATGTTGATCGCCCCATATTATCATCCTTATCTTGAGCTGCTGGTGTTGCTGATGTGCCACTAGGACTTGATGGAGCCGAACATGGTGCTACACCTTCAGCACTTCCACTAGGCTCATCTTTATTTTGGAAATTTGGTGTAAATAAATTTAGAAGAGAGGTGGTCCTCCTAGAAGTTTTTGCAACAAATGATTGTTGATCTTTTTTGGCTGAGGATTTCGGTGCTGGTTGTGGTTTATGTGATCCATTTGAGATAGTTGATATTTGATCTGCTTCTGATATAGAATTATTTGCAGATCCTGGTTTTGGTAGTGTGGGTGGAAGTTCAACAAGATTAGCCTTTTCAATTGCATTATACTTTTCAACAAGAAATTGTTCCAACAACTTTTCAACAGTTAGTTCAAGGCATTGGTGCTTAAAGTCCCTGTGGACCTGACCCATCATATCATGGTTGTTTTGAATTATGTCAGCATAAACATTGACAAACTGTTTCATTTGTTTTAGATGTGCTTCTTCAACGTCCTGGAAATGTTTACATGTTTGAGTCATTTTCTTTTCAAAATCCTGTTTAACAAGATTATATTTCTCGGCTAGTTGTCTATAATCCTCATGCAGCTTTTTGAGTTTTACTTCTGACTTCTCAATGTCTTTTGTTGATGCATTGTCTTTACGAAGTTTTTCTAATTCTGCTGATTTAGTGGTATATACATCCTTAGCCTTTTGCAAGGCTTGCTTTGTGCTTTGTATTAGCAAAACAACTTCTAGAGTACTTGATTCAGAGTCCTTAACAGCCTTATGCTTTTTGTGTAATTCTTCTGCATAGCGAGCTACATCTTTAACAAGTTCACCAACTTTCTGGAACATGTGCTGATGTAAATTGGATAGTTTTTCAGCAGAGCACTTCAGTACGCCCCAGAATGGTGCGAACGTTCCTTGCGCGCAATTGCTATTGGCTTGTTTAGCTAGCTTGGCTAATAATTTTGAATTCGTTTCCTCGATATTTGAACGCTCTCGAAGATACTCTGAGAGTTCTTTGCTGGCAATGAATCCAAATTTCATGTTTTGATATAAAATATCATATCCATAATGCTCGTTGGCGAAATAATCTACGAAGTTGACACTCATCTTTGCTGTTACAAAGGCATACGATTACAGTTATTCAATATATTATCACTGACTGACCTGTATTCTAGGATCGAGCTCAGAATCACCATTGTCGTCAGCTGGAATAGTAAATGAAGATTCTTCCATTGTAGTACTTAGAAGAGGAAGCCACCCAATCACTTAAATTACATCACTGACACAATAGCGTATAGCGTCACTTGTACCTCGCTGGGTATTATTTTATAAGTTATTCATCACTACACTATTGCTATATTTTTATACTCTAAATTCAGGAACGCTGTGTACAAATTATAAAAAAAATTAATTTAATAATAAAATTTAGAAATTTTCATTCCCGATGACGTCCACTCTCATGACGTCAAATCATAATAATTTAGAATAGACAAAATGTTTCAATTTTTTCCATAGACAATATTCTTTCAGATGTCAAAAAATCGATAGTAAACAAAACTCGATTTTATTAAAAGCGTATTAAAAATAAACACGTTCAAGAAATTGTAATACAGTAGGTAAACCAAATTTTGTAATAAACTAGAAAACGATCCACTACACGAAACAACGGTGTATGCAAGTTTGTCATAAGTCAATAGTTACTGAAAAGGGGCTCAGTATGGTGACGGTAACTTTCTTACCAGCGTTTATCGCCAGTGCGTAAAATGTATATTTTAGTAAACGACCATTGAATAGCAAAATGAAGATTCTTCCATTGTAGTACTTAGAAGAGGAAGCCACCCAATCACTTAAATTACATCACTGACACAATAGCGTATAGCGTCACTTGTACCTCGCTGGGTATTATTTTATAAGTTATTCATCACTACACTATTGCTATATTTTTATACTCTAAATTCAGGAACGCTGTGTACAAATTATAAAAAAAATTAATTTAATAATAAAATTTAGAAATTTTCATTCCCGATGACGTCCACTCTCATGACGTCAAATCATAATAATTTAGAATAGACAAAATGTTTCAAATTTTTCCATAGATAATATTCTTTCAGATGTCAAAAAATCGATAGTAAACAAAACTCGATTTTATTAAAAGCGTATTAAAAATAAACACGTTCAAGAAATTGTAATACAGTAGGTAAACCAAATTTTGTAATAAACTAGAAAACGATCCACTACACGAAACAACGGTGTATGCAAGTTTGTCATAAGTCAATAGTTACTGAAAAGGGGCTAAGTATGGTGACGGTAACTTTCTTACCAATAATTTATCATAGTGCAATAAAATGTATATTTTAGTAAACGACCATTGAATAGTTAATAGAGTTTTAAAATACCGACTTATAAAGTTTTACACAAGTTTTTTTAATCATGTGAAAGACGCACCATATTCTTTTATTTTGTAGTTATCACAATTGTATAGAGAATTTTAAATTATGACAGTTTAAATATTATGGAACCGACATGTGTATAAAATATGTAATATGATTTTTTTTGCAACAAGTTTACAAACAAGAATATTCTGTAAGAGATTGTTATGTAAAGTGTATATTACCGAACAATTCTTTTGGGACTTCCTTGCTTATTTGATGAAAAAACAGTTATGTCTGATATCCGTAACAAATGCACTAAATACCCATTATGAACATTTTTATAATAATAGAAGTAACAAACGAGTTCACCTGTAGGTAAGTTAAGACTACGGCGACACAGTAGATATTGCTATTTTTTGTTCATGTTGTAGTATCTAATACCTATTTGAATTAACTCTATGACAATAATATTAATAGGACACGGTTACAAGTCACACCGCAATTTATGCTATATTTTTATACTAACTATGAAATTATTATAAAGAATGTACAAGAATAATTTTGATATTGTTCTAAATTTTAGGTTGTATACTTTGTCATAACTTGTCATCTACAAAACTTAAATCGACTTACACTCTTCTACGACTTACTTCGATTTTTGTAGTTATTCTAAAGTAAGTTGTGTCGTTCCTTGTGTGAGTCTATGGCTATTATGATAACTTATAAAATTGTAGGCGATTATTCGTACATTTATACAGCATCTCTTTCTTTCATGGATAACATTTGTTTATAGTCCCTTTGCGGGAAGGGCATAACATGAGTGTTCTTTGTTGATTTTTAATTTTAGTGGATTATGATGCTTTTTCAATTTGTCGAATTTGACGTAAAATAACTTCAATTTGGTCCAGTTTCGTTGTTTCATTACAAAGTGTTTCTGTTTTAAAAGAATTTCTTTCTATGAGTGACATAAGTAACAGTTGTAATTTCTCACCCAAGCTTTTGACTCAAGTTCGTTTTTTCCGAGTTTGTTTCTGAGACGGTGATTGTAGTCAATCTGTATGCAACTTTTACGCGTTACCTCGACTATGTCTTACCAAGGATCACCATATTCGGGCCCGGGTGATGAGTATGATTTCGAAGATGATGGGTACGACGATTTAGATGAATATAGGGAACAAGAGGAGCCGTTACCACCACCCCGAGTCGACGACAGCGACGAAGGTATAAATGTTTTGTTTACGAACTCTCTTGCCTATTTTGGCGTCGTGTTTCTGTCATTCACACTACAACCTGTTATCCCTGATGAATCGCTAACCGTAAAGCTTGTAAATAGAGGTTATATAATATTGATGAGGTTAGAAATTCATCTGGGGTCCCTACATTGCTTATTCCCCTCCTTTTGATGCCAGATTCGTAGGTGACGTAATGAGTCCGATTAGGCACCACTTTCTCCAAGGACAATTATAAAAAAAATTTATCAGGTTCATTTTCATCATCACATTTCAGGTTGATCAGGGATATTTGAAACAAGTCAAGATTTCTATTTTAACTTTAAATTTGAAAGTTATGTGTATATTATGTTCAGTATTAAAAATAATAATACATGAATATTACTATTAATATAACTGAGAATTTTACAGTACAATGAAGCATTACTTTGGTATTGCTGTTAGCATCAAGGTTGTTTTTATTTTTTAACACTTATTCATTTTTTATTACCAAATATGGATAGCGATCATGGCTTGTTATTAAGTTGAGGAAATTAAGGCTTAGAACAGAGCAAGTGTGTTTTAGAGGTTCATGCTATTTGAGAGAAAATCAATTTATAATATGTCAATCATATATTATATTTCCTCTTTGTCTCGTTCTGCATTGAAAAATTTACCAAATTGTGGTAAATGTAGCCTAAAATCTTGTTTTTCAATATTTTTGATACATTACAAGTTTTTGTTGTGAGCATAGTAGGTAGCTAGGTGTACGCTGCAGGCCAAAAGTTTAAGATCACCATAATGTACCTTTTTCTAAATATCCTCTATATAGCTATTTGAGCTATGATTTGGATCATTATCTTGTTGGAAAATTAATCCATCTCTATTTAATAGCATCCTGGAAGAAATGGTATTTTGTTCTAAAATATTTTTGTACCGATCCTTTTTCAAAATTCCTTCAATTTTAATCAAATCGTCAGTTCCTTGGCTAGAGAAGTAACCTCTGACCATAATTGAGCATGATTGTTGGGACTACACAACTGACATTATCTTTTCTTGGGCACTGTGTCGAATAGTTCAAACTTGGTTTTATGGTCCAAACTACAACTTTTTAATCTTCTTCAGTCTGATATTGATGGGCCCACTGCATCCATTTTTTCTTGTTTTGCGGCCTTAGCAGAGGTTTGTCAGGTGTTTGAAAACCATAGATGTTTATTGTCCAATAACTTGAAAGTAAACAAAAGAATGACTTCTTTATATATTCAATACTAACAATAGAATATGTACAATGTAATATGAGTCCATTTCTTTTATTTATCCTATGGTATTTTATCAAAATTGATAGATAATTATGTTGTTTAGGCGCGGTCTTAAACTTTTGGCTGGCAGGGTATATACCTGAATCTTATTAGGAAGGAAGGACGGTCAAGGAACCACAAAAAAATTTATATAACTACTTGTTTTATTATATTTTGTACCTACATAAACTATAGGAATTGCTCTTTGATTATTTCAGACACAGAGGAAGCTAGTGAGACTGACATTCCTCACATCAATGAACCTGTGGAGATTAAAGAACAGTAAGTTTTTTTTTATTTATTTATTTATTTAATTAGTATATTTTTATTTATGTAAAATAAGAAAATAGGAATGAAATTTATAGAAACTTATATAAACACTTTTACCTAAAACTTTTACAATGCCAGTACAATATCTGTCTCAGTACAGGGCAGTCAGCCGAAACCTAATCAGTTGCATTGAGAAGTGACCGTAATGTCTTACTCCTGAAACTGTCCACGTCCAATGGACTAGAAGATGTTTTCAAGATGCCTGTTTGAAAAGGATGAGGTGTAACCATATATGGTGAGTGCTTCTGACACTTCACTTTGCCAACTAATGCTAATCCTCCTAGCCATGGCATTATCTTCTAGTGTTCTAGTAATTGTGATATGTTATAGTACTGTAAGCAATGGCGTGAGCACAGAAGCACTCACTTGTCTTTCATCCTCATTTTTAGGTAACTGAAGCAATAAGCACTTGAATTACCCAAGGACACATAAATTTTCAAAAATTACACAAATTTAAGGAATGTTAAGATGCCAAGTTGTGCACAAGGTACAAACATTATAACTTACCCAGATTGAAATAGCAAAATTTTGTAACTGTACATGACACTAATTTTCCTTTATTGGAAATCAATCCCAGGACTTTTAGCTAGGCCCAATGACTTGCAAATTGTACATTGATATTGTTGTTGAGGCAGAACAATTTCAAGAGATGCAAAGCAGTTTGCATTCATCATCCTGTTATATTGGCCTGAGTATGAGTTTAAATAAGATTAAAGCTTTAAAGTATTGTTTTTAAACCATTTTTTACACCCCACAAAAAGGCTAAAGGTAAGTAAAAGGCTCTGCAACCCCTTCACTAGAAAATTGTAATAACAATTTAATTACCAATGGCAGTGACGGTTTGTCTGTATATGTAATACATATATATATGTATATATATATATATATATATATATATATATATATATATATATATATTTGTATTACATTATAAACAGATATATTGTTGATTGCAAATTTTATTATAAATAAACTTGTATCCATAAAGTAACACTTAATCCTGCCATTTATTAAAGTTCAATTCCCCCTATTTATTACAGAATGTACCAAGACAAATTAGTAAACCTGAAGAAGCAGCTACAGCAGTTAGAAGATGGTGTCCATCCAGAGTTGTTAAGAAGAATCAAGAGATTAGAACATCAGCTTCATGAAAGGCTGAGGCTCAACAAGATATACAAGTGAGTTTGGTTTTATTTAAATGCCTTAAAATTTGGGAAATTATTTTACTTTTTAATATAACAATTATTTTGCTAAGTCTAAGCTTCAAAACTCGTTTATTCAGTATCATATAATTCTTTTGTGAATTTTTCTTCATGGCAATTTGTGCAGGAAGTCCACCTACATCCAGGTACAAATGATGGGCTCAGTTAATGTTTACATGGTTTTAATATACGCTGACAACCTAGTTTCCACCAGAAAAATGCTAATGCTAATGCAATATAAATTATAATCTAAATTGCAAATCGAAATTTGAATTTTATTCAAATTATTACTTCTGATTTCACTAAGTTCAGAAGAGTGAAAGAGTAAATATGAAAATTATTGAGGTGTCTAATATATTGCATAAGTCAAATAATTAAAATAAAATAAGTAAACATGAAATATGTTTGTTCAGATGACTTACAAGTATTTATCTAACTAATGAATTTTACATAATAAGTAACCAAGGTGATTGTTTATTTCCTCACTTCAGATCCAAGTCGAGGATTCGTACCTCCTTATGCGGGGCCCTCGGATCGTATTATCCGAGCCCTCCTTCCTCCCCCGCTGTTGTCGTCGACGTTCTTTGTCCACAGGGGTCGGAGTGCAGCGGTGGTGCAGCAGCAGTCTCCGCGCCAGCTCCGCAGCATCGTCGTTGTCTCCCTACTCAGCGGGCCCCCTTTCGCTAGTCTAATTAGATAAATCTGTAGAGGTTTCTGGACCAACAGCAATACACATACCCAAAACCATGCCGTCAATATAATAACTATAAATATATTAGTTTATACTATTTCTCTATATATATTTCAAATAGCTGAAAAGACACAGAATAATGTTTGGACATGTTAGGATAGATAATTCATATTACTAGGAGAGTGTACAAGGGACAAAGGGAGGTATAATCGAGGAACAGATGGTTGGCTGCATATGTAAGTAGCGGAAGGAAAAAAAAAGTGCGTTAATAGATACCACTTACTCCATCCACATTTCTGGTCATAATTATATTTAATAATGTATATCAGTAGTAGTAGGTAGTGCTACGCTGCAGCTTGATTCTAGCTGCTGAATCAATGGGTCAGCTTGACCAGGGAAGGATCACAACCTCGCAGAATACCGGCCGCCATGTTTCGTCTGGTGAGTGTAGGGATCCGGAGATCTTTATTACTGGTGACGAGGCATTCTTTTTTATTGTTACTCTCAACATAATAAAAAAAAATAGTTAAATAACTAACTTAGTTCCATTCCCAGTGCTCATGCAAATGAAATGATAAGTTGCAATTTATAGGTCCCGTATTACTTACTTGACTTTGACACTATATACATTCTAGAGATCTATCAGAAGTTTGACATTATATAGTTTTATTTGTTTTATTAATATTAACCTATTTTTACAGAGATCACATGCATGATGTGGTGGAACGGGAGTACATTGTAGAGAAAAAGGCAGCTGCGAAAGAATTTGAAGAGAAAAAAATAGAGTTAAGGGAGAATTTACTAAGTGACTTTGAGGACAAGAGGAAAATGATAGAAAACGAGAGGCATAGTATGGAGTTAAATGGTGATTCTATGGAGGTAATAAATTTGTTGATATGTATGTAAAAAGAAAAAAGCTACTTGGCAGCTCACTGTCTAAGCGCTCGCTTTCATTCATGGTATGCAAGCAAACCGAGCTAGATCTCTGGTGCACTGATGAAATTTATAGTCGCAATTTTAAGTCTTGATTTATCACAAGTTCGGCGGTGATAGAAAACATTGCATGCTTGAGCAATACTAAAATAAAAAAATATATTTCAAAGACATGTGAAGTCCAACTATCCACAGTGAAGCTGCATGATCGACCATACTCTAACACCCTCTGTATAGACAAGGCATAGGCCCAGCAGTGCATTTTATATATATATATATATATATATAAATCAATAATTAACTTGAACCTTTTTATTTGTGTCAGGTGAAACCAGTAATGAAGCGGATATTGCGACGGCGGGCCAATGAGCCCGCGCCGGCTCCAGAGAAGCGTCGTAAGCAACTAGCGACCACGCTCACATTCCTGCTGGACGAGCGCGACGTGGACGCTGACCTGCGAGCCATCACTCGTCACTCCCCTCACTCGCCATCCCCTAGGCACCATGCGCCCACTCACAACGCTACGCAGCCTAGGAAACACCACAACTCTACAAGCTGTAAGTAAAATAATGTCCAACAATAGTTCAGAAAGCATCACAACTCTACCCGGCTGTAAGGAAAGAGGTCCATCAACTCTTTCGTTTCTAAGGGGGGTGGCAAACAAACACATAGTTCATCTGATAGTAGGTGATGACTGCGACTAAATCCATCCTCAATAAACATTCTAGATGCAAATGTGATGTCACCCCTGAGGACTGAGAGGGGATACCAATTGCCTAAATACAACTGCACACAGTTTAGGACGCACTGTACCAGTTTTTTATAGAATATCGTTTGCCACTGAGCAAGCAGCTCTCTTGACGGTAAGTGACCACCGCTGCACACGAATATTCATAACATCTGAGAAGTCGCAGATGCGCATCTGGCCTTTAAGAGAGGTGTAGGTCCCTTACTCGTATCGGTGCGGCAGAAAATTCTGAAATAAAACGCCTGATGGAAAAATACATAGTGGTGGTTATCATTGAGATGATCAGGATGAAATATTGAATTGTGTCGTGATATTTAAACTCAGTAGGTGTAATTATTCTGAATAACTCTTCAGAATACTCCTCATGGTAAATTCGGTAAAAACTGCACAGCGATGCAACATCTCCTTGCCAGTAACTTGTAAGTAAAGAGAACGAATGCGGCACACACTGACTAGCGACTTCAAGCCACCACGCGTCACCAGCGTTTATTTCGATTTCGAGACCACATACAACCCATATATACTGATTGTCCCGTAAGGAGTACGACAAACTTAAGGGGACCGGATGACCAAAAAAAACTATCTTAGTAAAAGTGTGAGTGTGATCATTTTCCGGATATTATTATTTTTTATAAAAATACAAATAAAAAACTAATCAGTGTTACAACTTCCTGTAATCTCTATTACACAGATGATTTATGTATGCAATATGCAGTTTTCGTTGCCATAGTCAAACATTGAATAAAATCATTTTTATAGTTCGTTTTCAAACTTTTTTTTAAATTGATCAAAATGATATTTGAATGTGATAGAACAATTGTTTGAAAGTATGTAAAAAAATAACTAAATTAAAAAAAATTAAAAAAATATTAGCATAGTGTACCCTTACCCGTACCCTTTGACTTATATTTTAAGTAAATATATGTTTTCGTAAGAAAATATAAGTCAAAGGGAGAGGGGGGGGGGAGAGATATAAAACACAGAAGTTGCTTAAATATCTGTGAATTAGTCACATTTCAGACACAGCTGTATTTTTATATTATATTGAGAGTGACAAATATGCACACTGTCTTTGAGATTGGTATTCATGAGGGTGTAGTCTTTCTAGTCTTCAGTCGAGCCGACCTAGTCATGCTGCTTTTAAACAAACTGATTAATGAAGAATGCAATTGTTGATGAGATATGAATTTTGCAGCAGCATGTGTGGGAGACTCCCCCGTGCGCGAAGGAGAGGCGACGGACGCGCGGGTGGAGGATGGCAAGTTGCTATACGAGCGGCGCTGGTTCCATCGCGGACAGAGCGTCTACGTGGAGGGCAAGGGCCGAGAGATAAGCCGGTTTCCCGGTCACATACACGCTATTACGGATGAGGCGGTGAGTTCTATAATTCGGTATTTTTTATATAAATTAAATCTATTGTACTATTTTTATTTACTGTGGTATCAAGGGGGACAAATGGACATACAGTTCAACCGATTCTTATGGCATATGACACCATAAGGGATGTTAGCGAAATACACTGTCAAGCCTTAGGAATGGGATTTTTTGTTACATGTAATTGAGTGCCCAGCTCCATATTATCATACAAAACACAGCGGATGTAATGTTATCCCTCCCCGGATGTGGTCTACTACTCATGGTTACATCTGCCCAGATTTTTCACTTTTAAAAATGGTTAATTATCATCAAATAGTATCACTTAATGTGATATTTTCAGTATTTGTTGGTGTGATTCATATGGGGCGGAAACATAAAACATAGTTTTTTATAATATTAGGAGTAAGAAGGGAGCACACAGTTCTTTTGATGATAATTGCTAATCCTACTACTGTTTAAATCATTGATAATAAATCATATTGTTTATTGATAATTAAAATGGAATGCTTCGTCACTGGTAACATGGTCTCTGGTTACTTTCTTCCAGACGGTATAGCATTTTTTTTAACTTTACTTATTAAAGTAAATGAATATAATAAAAAAGTGAGTATTACTTCTCTGTCGCTATAATCTTTTTATAAACGGCATTTCGGTTTTAATATGTTCAAGGAGTCTTGCTATAATTATTAAATTATCTTTCTAATATTATAAATGAGAAAGTTTTTGTTACTCAATCACGAAAAAACGGCTGAACGGATTTAAATGAAATCTAGCAGACAGATAGTTCATTATGTGAATTAACACATGGATAATTTTTATCCACATAAATGTAACTTAGTATGTTTGCACACAGATGAAGTCACAGGTAGATGTTAGTAGTCTATAATTAACATAACAGCCAAAAAATAGATTAATGGAATAACTAATACTTGTCTCATGGCACCTATTATAAATATAAACTGAATTAGGATTTTGAATATCATTGAATGCATTAAGATAACTCCAAGAAACAAATATCATTTCATCCATGAATATGCACATCTGTAAAAGGCGTCCTCATAAATATATCTATTGTCAATTTGCATAAAGATCACAGCCACATTTAAGGCGTCGTAAAGTTACAAAACTTGTTTTCTTATTTGCAATTAATATGAACATCTATAAAACTGTCATTTGCTTATTTGTAAGATAATCGATTCAATAATAAATAACTCACTTTGTATATTTTTGTTTGAATATACAATGAGAATGATTAACAACCTCATAACTCAGGCGGTTGGAGCATGTGATTACCAAGTCCTGGTTACCACCATTACAAAACGACTACTTGACATAATAAGACTAATTTCTTCTATCAAAGAAATTAAATTGTTCCACAATTTTATTACATGTATCCATCTTTTCAAAGTATGTATTCACCTTGTACATATATACACTTTTCTGTTTGTCTAAATCCTTAGTTCCCAAAGTGGTCCAGGTGAGCACCTGCCCACGAAAATTTATTTACTTACAATAGTGAAGAACCGAAATGTTGGCTTGACTTCAACTATCAATGTAGGCAGATAATATTTTAAGAAGCTCAGCGACTGTTACTTGTAAAAACTTGCTTGTTCCATATTCAGTACAAAGTGTACAACGTTTTTGTCGAGTTTTGGGAATATGGTAGAAATGTAGCTGCAGGGGGACCACCAGCTAAATTTTGAAAGTGGTCTATAAGAATAAAAATTCTGGGAACCTCTGGTCTAAATCAATGTTTCTCCACTTTAAGGGTTGACCGGTAGAGAATGCCGAAGGGCATTAAGTCAGTCCATTGTACACTTATTTTTTAAATATACTTCAGCTTGGTGTAAACGATTTTTGTTTAAATATATAAATAAATAAATCTAAAACTTCCTTAAACATCCCAGTAATCTCCAAACTATAACCCCTCCGAAATCTCAAAGCTATAAGACCCCAGGGTGTTTTGTTTCAAATTGCATGCTCATTATTTTTTTTTTAAATTTTGGGAAGAGGTAACAGTAGGTTGTCACCTCTGTGGATTAAGATGGAATACCCCGTTACCAGTAATAAAGGTCTCCGGATCCGTGCACTCACCAGGCGAATCAAACATGCTGGTATTCTGTGAAGACATGGTCCTTTCCCGATCGTGTCGACACATTCATGTTGCAGCTATAAACGAACTGTAGTGTGGCTCTTGTACACTTATCTATCATTATATTTTACGGCGAATCGGGTAGCGTCTGTGTAGAGATCCGGCGCGCGCAAGTATAGTGTAAATCCAGTGTCCCATATAAAACTGCAGACCGAATGTTGACTCGTTTTGTTTCCGGATACGGAAAAACGTCATAACACTGTCATGTATGCGTACTCTTATATTTACTTTGTATGTTTTTGTTACAGATATGGGTGAAGAAAGCGAACCTCGAGCGTATAAGGATATACGTGTCACAGTTAGCGCGCGGCAAAGTGACGTTAAAGAGACGCGCATCCTAATGTTTATTGTTAAGTGATAACTTATACTGTGGCAAGACTGTTTATGTACATAGTTAGTACATACGCTAGAGTTTTGTATGTGCGAGTGGGGTATACAACTAGCGGATGTTAGTAGCATGTGCCGAGGACACGACGGGACAAGTTTTCAGACGTGTCAATCAATAACAGGCGAAATCATCCATGAAATGGTTTTAAATAGATTTTTTTTTCAATATTACTGATTCGTCGTCCCATCTATATTTCTATTCAATGCACAAAACACGATTTAACATGCTCATGAAATTTATTTGACACTGTTTTTATAGTTATTCTTGTATGAATTCTAAGGTCTTTCCTTTCATATTGTTTATCATTCAGAAATTTAAGGCAGATTTTTTAATTTACAACCAATTGGTTAAAGATATCTTAACATGGATTCAGTACATACATAATTTATTAATACATATATAAAAGTTTCGCGGTTATATAATGAAATAACACTGTAATTATGGACTTTGAATAATAACCCGCCATTTTAAAAATGCGGTGCATTGACGTTTTTATTAATTGATGTCAGTTTTGGGCAAAATTTGAATATGGTTGTTTTGATAATACATATTTATAAATAAAATTATTATCAATTTATCGCGGATGCAAAGATAACATGTTTACTTGTTGTGAATACTTCAATTATTTGGAATTTAATATTTTTATTTCTGGCAGGATTACATGCCTCCAGAAAGACATAAACTTAAAAAAAGTAAAATAATATGAATTTATATATTCTCGGTGTTTTCTCTTAGAGTGGATATAGTTTAGAAAACTTTATAATATTCTTATTATATTTATATTTTAAATTCAAATTTAATGTCAAAAATGTTTTAATTCAATAATGGCTATTTCTTCGAACCAATCAGTAGATTTTCAATTAATATGGTAATTTAAAACATTATTTTAGTTTTTGTAAATGATGTTTACATTGTTAGACGATTCTTCAATCATAACAATATTCCATGAGGCCGCCGGACTATTTTATATTTTTAATTTGAAAGCAAGTTCTCATAACTCTTACTGTTTGTTCTCGTACAACTCACGGTTGCAGGCGCGGTGGTCTTGGCGAGGTATATTTTCTTGTTGACATTGGCTGTCATCTGTTTCCCGACGATCTATTATTTGTAATCGAAAATTCTTGCCTAAAATGGGAGTTAACAAAAAGTAAGTTTCCGTTAGTATGTTGTTGTTTGCTTTGCCAGATTGGAACTCTTGCCCGAATATCACTGATGACTTCTGATTTAAATCAGAGATCGGAGACATAATTAAAATGTGCAATGGTTTTTTTTTTAAAGTTTAAACTGGTTGCACTTTCTTGCATGCCCATATCTTTTGGTTATTACCAGATGATATCAACTGCGCACGATACATTATAGTGCCGTAAGTATTTACGCAATAATAGACGCACTCACTCGGCGTCACCTGGTTCCTATGTTATGCATGTATAAAAAGATGGAGATGCAGTTACAAATAATATCTAGACCCGAAAACTGTCACACACAAATAATGCATCTCGGCTGGGAACTGGCAGCCAGGTGTTCTTAACTTTAGCCCGTCAACGTGCATACTCACTTTACCGTTGGATCGACGCGAAAAATAAAAACGTGTGAAACGTTTGATGTCGCCGCGAGCGAGAGGTGAGCTTACACCTCACTTGCGTTTTGCAAGAAAACTCGAATATTAAGTCATATGTATGATATTTTACGACCACGCCCGCAAGTCGTCATGATAAAGCACCGAAGGAGTATCCATAGTCCAGGTACATTTCTGTGATAAAATTATTGTGTAAATAATTCTTGACGATTTATATGATTTATCTATATACCGACGAGGCTCTAAACCAGAAGGAAATTGTTGTATAGTTGTTTTTTTTAAGCAATGAACATTAAACATGGAGCCAGTGTTGAAAATTATTTATTTACTTACGATATATAATAGATATGCAAGTTCAATACTAGTTTATTTATATGAAAACTTGTAGAATAGTATTTTTTTAAATTCCGTACAGCGGGTGTGTTTTACATAGTATTGTATATAATGGCACATTACGCACAATGCCATAGTCTTATTGGAGTATATAACTTGCAAGCGTGCAATACAGTTTGGCAGCGTATTAAAAACAAGTGGACCATGAATATCTTGTCTATGTTTTTTATGTCAAATCTTTATCTGTATAAGCCTCGTTAATAAAAAAACCTATGTTGAACAAATGATTCAATCTTATATGGTACAATTTCGTATTATTATATTTGTCTATTAAATGTTATTTACAAAAACAATTTGTTACTAGTAAAAATGTAAAGATGCCGATATAGTTCAACGGTTGGTCATGAGTTAGCTATTTGCAGGTCACTGCTTCCTTACCCCAGCCGATTTGTATATATATATATATATATATATATATATATGTATATATATATATATATATATATATATATATATTTAAATCACACTAGCAATTCTATTAATCTTTCCGTTAATCACCTGTACTAAGGTAAAGTGTTTGTAGCTAGGCGCTGGTTAGGGACAATAGTCGAATGTTGGGCTCGAAACTAAGACGTTAAGTTTCCTCCTAGATATCTATATCTGTGGTTATAGATCAGACAATGATAAGTACATTTTTGCTCAGTATGACTTATTAATATAGGTATAATCGCCAAAAAATGCTCTTTCATTTGGTCATATCAGAATAACTACATGCAAAATATTACTGTTGTATTGAATACTAATTACTAATCAGATTATGATAACTTTTATATTTCAACTTTTGGTGATTATACCTATATCAATAAGTCATACTGAGCAAAAATGTACTTATCATTGTCTGATCTATGACCACAGATATATATTATCCTTACATAGATTCGAGTTAATTGTGAGGACTGGGATGGGATGCTTTTATTACCCGTAGTTGGGATTTTATGAAATAGATAGATATTAAAGTTGTTTTTGTCAATAATGCTTGTGCCAGGAAGAAGGTTCACGACGTTAGTCGAATGTACGACCTTACGTTTCGTAGACTTTTTTTTTATGGCTTATACCACTGTTAGATCTAAGGCTTTTACAGATTCACTGGTTTGAAAGGTGGCCGAAGGTTAGCCACTCAGCTGAGACCTTTATTATGGGTAATCAGCGCAAGGGTTCCGGAAGGGAGCCTCGGCTTTAGGGTGCCCGATAGGTCCGGTCCCTAAACTATTAGGCGGTTGACGCTTCATGATACTTATGTACGGTAAACGTTACTCCGGTGCGTTATTGACCGATTTTATTATTTAATTTTATTTTGAAATGTTTCGGTATTTTTTATTTGTATGAACAAAGAGTTATAGAGTAGTTCCATAATTCTTTTAGTTGTTTGAATGGGATTCATATTACGCGAGTGTTCTAGTATTTTACTAATAATTCTGGTAATATTCGATTATCACATCGATGTAAATCATGTTGGACGGTCACGGGATATACATTTCAGCTTAGTTGAAGTGGTTAACTGGAATATTAGTAATGTTAATAGAATAGTTTTTTTTTTTTTTTAAAAAGCGGACTTAAAGCTAAAAGCCAACAATTTGTGATGCACAAATATTATTCCTCGGCTGGAAAACGAATCGTGGATTTCGCGACGCAGTATCCTATACACTAAAAACCACGCGGCCGGCCGTCAAAGATAACTAACCAAACATACAAAATCCTTATACCGCGCCGTAGAATATGTCGCTCTAAATCGTCAAGACAAGACTGCGTACTAGCGACGTCGATGTCTCTCGGTATCAGATGACATCGACTGCGCAGGTTATATTGTAGTGCCGTGTATTATAGTAACACTCAACTTTGCTATAGTTAATACGGTGTAATATTGTATTAATTATAGCCTAGGTTTATAGTACGGTCTGCTTAACTCGAGGAACCCATCTCCTAGCACAAGCATTTTCAACTTAGTTGGATTGGTTAATCGGAATATTCGAAATATCGATAGCAGTGCGGATATTGTTTTAAAAAAGAAATTCTAATGTATTTTATTTTATTGCATTTATAGTATCAAATGAGCACACCATATACCTGATGGTATGTGATTCCTGCACCCCATTATATCTACATTCATCCTTGACAATGTATCATAATGCAGATGCGTTGTCACCCTTGAGCCTTGAGAACTGAGATTGAATGCCTCGTACCAGTGATAAAGGTCTCTTTTAGGGCCACAGTCTGGTGGTACACTCGAGAAATAAATTGTGACGCACGAACTCCGTCTAGTGGTAGAGTTACGTCTCAGCTAGTGACTAGCTCAGCTCTGGATCGACGCCCTGAGAGAATACCATCTGCAATAGCACTATAACGCTGAGTTTAACGAAAAATTGCATCTTACTCGGGGATGACAACGCATCTTGAATGTATACAGGTGTTAATGGGTTACAGTCATTATTTATTATCCGTTGAACGGTTGTGCTCATTTGTCACACTTAGTTAATAATAGATAATAACGAATAATCTGATGAAGTCGTCTACATATCCTATTGATTCCAGAATCAGCGTAGGCCGACGAAGTGGTCGCGAATCGACCTATTTTAGTAACAACTGAAATTCAACCTAATTTGCTCACATAATACGAATGAAATTGGAAAACATCATATTGCTAAGAGCCTCCCAGTGTGATTTATTGTATAGGAATTTAAGTCGGTATGTGATTGTGAATCAAGTTTCGTTATTACTAAAATAGCCATTTCGCAGGTCTGCCCGGGCCCTTATATTTATGATCTCTCGTGTTTTTGATTCGTCTGCCGAACTTTAAATGATAGAGGAACGCTTCCGGTATAGTGAAGCAACAGTAATATACATTGTAAATATGCCGTTAATGTATAATGTATTATATTGATCAAATGACATGTACAGGATACTGGTTTTTGGACTGTATTCTTTTATTTTCGAATTGTTTTCATATATTTTATTTGTGATTTAATTATTATCTTGTAAATGTTTTGTGAATTGTAAATATGAATATGTGTAGAATGTTATTACGGATGCGGATGTTAATTGAGAACAAGATCTTGAATTATATTTACTATAAGCGAAATGATTTTTTTTTAATTTTGTGTATTGCTGTTGACCCATTGGCCTTTAAGGTTTTATTGAAATAGACTAGCGAGCAGAAAGCCCGCTGAGCAGGGAACATTCTATTTATTTCTCCTTTAGCTTCCCATTTATTGTAAAGACGTCGTCTTAAACATCGTCGTGGGGTAAGTGTTTATGAACCATAGGTCTTACCAATGCTAAGTTTCTGAGACGCCGTCATCCAAGGAGTATCAAATATGACCAGCTATGATGTCTTCCTAATCGATGATTACAATGGCGATATTCTTAAATCACTACCAGCTGACATCAACTGCGCAGGTTATATTATAGTGCCTTACATATTCGCTTGAATGAAGAGGCATATCGTCGTAGTTATCGTTCCTTCCTTAGCAATTACTTATTCTGCGAGAGCGTGATCCTTCCTCGGTCGAATAGATCCATTCTTGACGCAGTCTGAAACAAAATGCAGCGTATCTCTTCCACCTTCAATTTATACAGATTCCCTAAACTATGGTTTTGATATATTATAGATATATATGTATATTATACATTCGAATGTGTCATCAATAAGTTCGGTGTTTTTGTCTCATGTGCAATAATATCAGAGGAAGATTCAGATGCAGTTTCATGGAGATAGGATTATCTTTTTAAATGTTCGTAATAATAGAATTGGGTTTTAACGGAAAGAAAAAAAATCCGAATTTGGGTAAAACTGAAAGTTCTTGGAAGTTGAAAAACTATTTTTGTATCTCTATACCATAACTCACGAATCGAACGATGAATAATTTTCACATATTCATAAAACAGTGAAAGCTCATAAAACAAATTCATAAAGTACAAATAAATTTGGACAGCACATCTGAATCAGGCCCTGGTATAATTAGCAGAATTCTTTTCAACATCAATTAAATTGTTTTTTTTTATCTAGTTGTACAAATGAATATTAACTGTACTATATCTTCATTTTAGTAGCTAATTATGTATGAATATATTTGCGAAAATCGCATTTCTTTAAAAACCTTTATTTTAATTTATCAGTTATCTCATTAAGTGTAATAATGTAATGAAAACAAAAACAGTGTATTTATTTTGATAGATTTACATACACATCGTGCCTTTAATCGAAATCAGGATAGATATAGGTGCTGTTAATGTTTCACCTTGAACTTTTATCTCGGGCACAAAGTTAGCTCGTGATTGTTTTTGTACACACCTTCAAAAAAACTGTAACTCAATGAACAAGCAAAAAGGACAATATCACGACCGCTCGATCGTTTGTCCGATTTTATAGATTTTTTATACTATTATAGAATACAACACGAGCACAGTTTATTGATGGTAAGTAGTTACTATTAAATTAGCAGATACGTTGAAACTTTCCAAGGTATGCAACCTATAATTGGATCCCTTAACAGTGGTCTCACCAAACGAAACAGTACCGTTTTGCTGCAATTTGTGAGGGCGTGCCCCTCCCTCGATCGAGCCGATCCATTAATGGCGCCAGCCAGAAACAAAATGCAGCGTAGCTATACCACTTCCAATTTATTACAGTTTCACTCGGCTATTGTTGTAATATTAATATAAATTTGAGTACGTTATCTATAAGTTCGGTAGATATTTCAGTATCGCGTACGACCTCTAACAGGACCTTTCTAGCCGGTTGTTTTTTTCTTATATGAGTAATGCGGAAATTAATAAATAAAGTAATTATATATTTATACAGGTACAACTGTAGTCCCGTCACTTGTTTACGTGCTGTTTATCGTAAAAAAAATATTGATCTACGCAATAGTAGGCTTGTATGGACTTTTTTCTCTTATACCGTGTAGTGGGTAAAAATAATTGTGTCATATGTGTTGATTAATCAAAACGTTATGACATTTCTGGGGTCCTCAAAACAACAAAATAACCATTTTGTATACTTGTCTTGCCTGACATTTTTAAAACCAACAATTTGTGATATAAAAACAATTTTCCTCGGCTGGGAATGCACGATGCAGCAAACAGTGCAGCGGTTAAAGTATGAATGGGTCTATCTCCAGGGATGGGTCGGCTTGACCTGGAAAGGTCAACAACCTCACGGAATATCAGCATTAATTCGCAAAACATTGTATCTTTCGTATGGTGAGATTAGGGATTAATATTATAAGAAAAATGGGATAAATTCAGGATTCGCGGTTCGATATGCGGGCGTTTGTTTTTGAAGTATGTGCTAGGCTGTTGCTCTTGTTACCTCTACAGCTTTATCGAAATCTAAGGCGGGAAGCCCGTTGAGTATTTGCGGTTGTTAATTTATATAAAACTATATAGGTAGAATTACCACTAAGCCATTTAGTTACTCTGATATAGAAAATGATATACGTTCGGTTCTTTAATATTATATTAGATCTTTAAAGAATCCATTAAATTACTTATATTGAAAAAAAAACCTTAAATATGAGTTTTAACTTTACCTAAAGGTCAAACACATTGTTTATACGTTAAAAAATTTGCCCCTGCTATTTTTAAATAGCACTTTGTATTTAAATCGCCCGCAGGCGTTTCCTGAATGTTAAATAGTCAATATGTATTTATATTTAAATGACTGTTAAATTTTAATGTAATTGATAGGTACTTACACAAAAACTACTCGCATTTTTTGCACACGAAAAACACTCCAAGCCTGCTGGCTTAGCGAAACTTGTTTAAATTAATAAGTAAGCAAATGTCAAAGGCAATTAAAATACTTAAATTCAAATAATGTTACTCGATAAGGATAATATAATTATGATAAAAAAAAAGATCAAACGGCCAAATATAGCGCGGCAAATGAAAATTTATATAATAATTAAGTCGGTGTATTTGGTAAGATTCTTATGCCAATACTAAAATGTCAAGTACGCCCAAAGTATGCTATTTCTGAAAGTTGACGGTATAATCATAATAAGACTTCGATTATCCGTTTATTATTGGAAATAGTGTTTATTTTATATAATTCGTAAAAACAAAACATATCGTATGACTCGTGGGTTTATTTTAGACCACGGCGATACCTTCTCGTTGTTACCAAATGACAGTGCCGTCAGCATTTGCGCAAATATGACAGAGCTACACTACAGTTTGTGTCTGACTGCAGATTGAATGGGTCAGCTCGATAGGGGTAGGACCACACCGAGAGCTTACAGAATACTAGAGTCTGATGAGTGCAGAAATCCGGATTACATAGAAATATATAATTATTTCATATTGAGAATCATCTCATCATTTCATCTCAATAGTTCCCGAACTTCTACCCTGACTTCGGGAAGGAGAGCATTCCAGAGAAGAACGGATTGAACAAAGAAGGAGCAGTGGATAAAGTCGGAGTTATGAGAAGAAGAAGTTATGATCCGGCTAGAAGGTAGAGGCAGGTTGAATAACGCTGGTAATCTACCATTGTTGTATATAGAACTCTAGTAATATAAAAAAATATTTTAATAGAAAAATAAAATTTGTCTTGAAACAAATTTCAAAAAAAACTACGTTTTACGACCATCTTCACCCTGTTGCTGTCATGTAACGGTGTGCGCGCGCGCATTTTAAAACTACTTTCGTATCTTTTATACTCAGGTGCTTAAAGAAATATAACTTAAATAAAAAAAAAACAACTATTTGAAGAGAGTCTCGCTGTGTTGTCTTCTGGCGCAGTTTGATAGATCTTATTAAATTTCACACGAGTTTCTATTCAGAAAAATTGTATTATACGAGGGCACATTGAAAAGTTTTGAGCCCGACCTTAAAAAAACGATTTTTTTCTAAATTATTATTTTATTTCTCTACATAGTCTCCAGAATGATCTATACACTTTTGCCATCATGTCTCTAGTACTCCTTCTAAAAAAAAGAATCTTCAATTTCATCAAAATATTCAGTCACAGCTTCTTGTACCTCGATATTCATCGAAAATTTTCGTCCTGCCATGTGTTTTGTTAGATTGGGGAAGAGATGATAATCAGACGGGGCCAAGTCCGGAGAATAGGGTGGATGCGGCAACAATTCAAAGCTACAAATGTGTATTTGTGCGATTGATTTCGCCGCAGTATGGACAGAAGCGTTATCTTGGTGGAACAAAACTTTCTTCCGGCAATCCACAGTGAAGTAGTTTGGTGGACAATGCTCTAACACTCTCACTATAGGGGAACCTAAGCCTATCAGTAAGAAAGTTTGTGATAATTAAAAGTTCAAAAACATTACTGAATTACGAATACAAATGAAAGGCAAGATTGTTCAATATTACGCCATAATTTCAACTTAGCTAAATTGATATTATCATCTACGTGATGTTGCTACACTGCAGCTAGATTCTAGCAACGTGGGTTTAATCGGAACATACGTTGCTTTTGGAGAGTATAGGTATAAGGCTAAATAATGCACTCAAATGACCACTGCGCTCGAACCTAAGCCATCCCTCACATCAGAAATATGCCCCACCGCTTAGGTAGAGAAGGTGTAAAGACAAGGAGTCTCCTTTCAAACTCAAGTACCGTAGCACCAGACTATCGTTATGGGAAGATGTGCCCCCCGCTCCTAAGGAAGAGAGGGAGTAAGGACAAAGAGTCACTTACCTGCACCAGTGGCACCGGTCGGCCCAGAGCCCCAGTTCGAAATCGGTCGTGGAGACCTAACTTTCCCATCACATATTTCTCCAGGGAAACCTGAACTACTACCGTTGCGTTTTTGCTTATTTATTCTTTCGCTTATTTGTCATGAAAAGTTCAAATCCTTAAAGGGTTATGCTGAAGTGTTTCAAAGGAGCGTGAGCCTATATTCGTCTTGATTCCATCTCTAACATGGATTCCGATGTCAAGGGATGCAGGAACAAATCAGGTGAACTGTGTGTGCCCTCTTGCCACAAATACTTCCGTAAAAAAAATCATGGGTGAGGTATTAAAAATGTGGTGCAATCGTAAACAAGATCAAATATTTTACTTGTTTTTGTGTAAAGACGTCGTTGGACTTTTATTTCAATAAACTTGAATTCAATAAAGTATATATGAAGGTTTTCAGATATACGCATAAATGCTGTATTTAAAATGGAATGACGTATGAATCAGCTGTCGCCCTCTTTCATTATATTCCTGAGAAGTGGATTATCCGATACATTGACACGATGCGAAGAGACATTTGCATTGTAGTAAATAAAACAAAAAAAGTTATCTATATATATATGACGGTCGCTGTAGTGTGTAGTGCTGGCTGCTGCGTCACGGGTCTTGGATTCGATTCCAAGTCGAGTATGTCCCGTGTCACTGACACTGCATCTAAACCTTCCACCGATCTTATTGCACATGCATCGCACCGGAATAGGGGAGGGGATGATGAGTGAGTGCCTTACGGCACTATAAAACAATCCGCCTTCCTCTCTACAAAGGGAACATAGTCCACCACGAGAGCTACTGCGGATAGGCAGAGTTTAATAACTTTAAAAAAAAAACAATATTTGCTATGCTGTTATAACATTACTAATCGGAATGTTATCCAACTAAGCTGAAAATGCTTGGGCTAGGAGGTGGTTCGCGTCAATAGTCTAATGGTGGGTTCGAACCTGCGACCTTAAGAAAATCCGGGAATCGTATTCGTTTTGCTAGCATACCGGTGAATTAAAAGCGAGCACTTTGATACTTTCTTTCGAAATCTTTATTAGTAACATGACATTAGTACAAGTTTTAGTAACTTTTAATTGATTTACCATTATTACAATTACAGCCATTTATTTTTTTCTCTTTAGCAGCCGTGCCACATACATAACATATAATGTATGTGGGTCAACTCGATCGGGGTAGGAGTACGCCCTCTCAGGATATCAGCGTAAAATAGCAGCATAATTCTGCTGTTTTTCTCATAGTGAATGTAAGGATCCGGAGACCTTTATTACTGGTGACGAGGCAATCTATCTCAGTCCTCAAGGGTGATTGATGATTCCTTGTCAAGGATGAATGTAGGTGAATTGTGTGCTCGTTTGTTACTCTCAATTTAAATAAAAAAAGAAGTAACATTCTAGCATACATAAGAATATTTTCGAATTTGGAAAATATATATATCTTACGACGTTTCTATCATCACCGTCACAGTTCAAATGCGGCACGATCTAAAGCTACGTGCCTCCTTATCCAACAAACTTTAAAGCGTCAATAGGCTTATAGTTTAGGATATGGTCCACGACAGTCGAAAGCTGTGATCTGCCAATCGACCATTATCGTATATCGCTCCTAGCTTAAGTTTAGGTGGAGAGAGTAATGAGACTGCAGGCAAAACTTATAGCCTTGCTAGCGTTCTTTAAAAAAATGTCTCAGTAAAGTGGGTAGTCGTCAATACTCGTATGGTGGTTTCAAACCTACGATTCTTTGACGACCTTCTATTTGACGTTTTACTATATAAGCAGCATTTAATATAACTATATTACTAGCTGGACTTCCACTAGGTTTTGGGGAAAGAACAACTGCAGCAACGGGAGCGGTTTAAAAGGACCATGAAGGTTTTAGTGTAGCGAAGTGCTCTTTGCCATAATTTTACAAAAAAGCAATTCATTTCAAAAATTAAACACTTACATTTTTATTAAAAAAAAACCTGACTGCGAAAACGCACAAATGCTTAGCGTATTATGTAAATCATTTCCGCCATTTTGGTATTAAATCTGACGTCACATAACCTTTGACACGCGGAACTCTAAGACGAATCTAACGACACCTCATTTGTCATAATATAATAAGAAGCTTAGCTTAGGTTCGCGGGAACAAATTAACATACTAACATAGTATGCATTACATATTATATTATCTATAGACAGCTAAAATCATAATTCCTCTTTTTGGTTGGCGTAGAGGGATAAGAGATAATTTAATATAGATAAATTATAATAAAAATAATTATAAGCATTCGTGTGAGTAAAATTTGTACGACTAGCCCGGAGCAATTCTAGTGGAGGCACGATGACATTAAAACCTAAATAACAAATACGAATTAAGGTACGCAGAGTATCTTGCCTCCTTGGACATATTTAAAAATATGGAAATGATAATTATTAAAATTATTATATTATCCGGTTACTAAGTGAATGGTATAATGCTATAGTGCTGCATCCTATATTATATTAGATATTTTCCGAGAGCTGGTCTAAAGATATATTATTTAATAAAAGAAAAATGTTAACGATGAACAACCTTTTCCAATAACATATTATTATAGAAAAACTCAGTGAAGCATTTCAACATTGTGATAAAAATAATGAAAATTCATAAATCATAGTAAAGGAATCCTGTATTGTATTAAACTACCGCCATAGAATTAGTTTAATCGTATTGACTATACCGGATTTATTTATGCGTTGACAAATCGACAATAATCGATAATATTATTAATATCATATGTGACAATTTTGCATTTATAATTTTAACTGAAATTCCACAGACATCCTCCTCATTATGCGTACTACGCACACAAGATGTCTGTTATAAATTTTTTCTAAAAATTTTTTTTTAACTATCCTAAAACTTTTCGTCACAATGCTAATAATAATAAAATTTGTTTTATATAAAACTAATAATATACTCTTAACATATAATATATAAAAATCATAAATAACCATAAAGGTAATATATCTGTCTCTTTTTTCAAATTTGTTCGAACATGTCTAACTTAAAACGATACACAACGACGACGTCATACGTCAGGTAACCGGCCCGTAGACCATGTATAGGCAATTGCAGTGTGACACGACCTCCGGTTTTTGGCGTGATTATCTTAACAGATGCTAGCAAGGCTATTAACTTTGCCCACACATTACTCACTACAACTAACGTAAGGCTACGAGCAATACCCGATGATAGTCGAAGGGCGGAATTTACTACGTCAAATTTCTTAGTCCGTAAACCATTAGGCTATTGAAACTTCAACGATTGTTCGATAAGTTAAACCCACGTAGCCTTCCATCGTGCTACATGAGAACTGTGATGGCGACGATATAAACAATTCACGAGCGTCATATTTTTGATAACGGAAATTGTTACTTGAAATTTTAAGTGTTGATTTATATGACTGACTGATATGACTTTAAAATATATAATTCCGACGGATATATATATTTTTGTAACTAATAATTTGTGATGCACAAATTTCGTTACGGTACATTAATTTCCCTTTAGAAAGTCATACTTCATGAAACTATAAAAAAGTGTATCTAAACGACATATACGCTGGAGTAGATTGCAGTGAAAATATTATTATAGTAGAAATTATTAAAAAAAATAAATTATATATTATATATAAATAATTATTAAACTTTAATAATCAAACTTTGATTATTAATGTAAAATATAATTGTACAGAAGACTATTTTTATAACATACCGTTATACTTTTCTAAAGCATTTCTGTAAAGATCTTATCACTAGCCATTTCGCGGCGGATAAGTACTTTAAAAAACATGTCTGATAATTATATAGCCTTTTGATTTTATTTAAATAGCTATTCTTAATGGAATTTAGGTAAAATTTTCGTTAACACACATCATTTAGGCTTTAATGCTTTTATTCGGAGATAGTTAACGACAATTTGTCCATGTTACTGTAAACTATCAGTTTTTGTAATAATGTAACAAGGCCTCGGTCAGGATAGAGCCAGGAACAGCGACTCAGCCAGGCACTGCAGCCATTAGGCGACGTAGTCATACATTTTATAAATATGTTATATACATAAGAAAGTTAAAAACATAATCATCATTCAAGTCCATAAAGCGGTCATTATCAAGCGCTCGTTTTTAAATGTAGGCATTCGGTCCAAGTCATAAAAGTCCGAGGTTTTTTTATTTAGTTATGTTTCGTTTATCGAATTATGCATGACATATAGATCATCTAAGGTAAGTAATGACTGCAATCCAATAACACCTACATCCGTCTCCAGTAAGTATTCGCGATGTATCCGCGTTATGACCTTTAGGGGGTCTCAGATGAAATGCTATGCGATCTGTAACTGATTCTCTGGACAGACACCGAACGAAATACAGCAGCGTTACGCTGTTATTCACGCTGCTGTTATGTGAGGCCGTAGTCTTTTCCTGATGGAGCCGATCCATTCAGGATGAAGCTGTAAAAAAACACACACACATAGCAAAGTGGAAACATAAGATCCTCCTTGGGTGGTCACGTATGTTGCTGTCAACTAATTTGATCTGCTGGACTTTAAACTCTATTTTCAATGTAGTAAAACGACGCCATTCATGTTATGGGGGTATGGATCTCATCCATTAGGTGATTTGTTTGTGTTTGATAATTATGTATCTTATTTCATGCAATAATAATAGGGTAGTTACCACTTTAATCCCTTAGAAGCAACTGACCCGAACCGAAGTCCGGCTCTCTCCGACACCCTCGAGTCAGTCGCTTTCACGCGTAACGTAAGGGTCCAAGTCAAGGCTAACTTCCTCTCGGGAGTTCTTGTGCTTGGTTACCCATAAGGACTTGGCTGAGTGCCGTTATCGCCCAGCCACCTCTCAACCGGGTGAAGCTGCATAACGCTCGGTCTAACAGTGGCTATTCAGCCGTTAAAAAAAGTTACCTCTCGCGTAGGATGCTTAGATAAATAAAAAACTAAAACTTTTTTTCTTTACGTGTTGAAGGTTTTTCTTTTATATTAAGTAAACGAACACAGTTCACTTCATGGTGAGTGACTCGTGCTGCCCACATTTGCACATTCATGCGCATTTCACCCATGAGGACTAACCATGAATAAACGTCTCCAGTAATAAAGGTCTTAGTCCCTACATAGACCTTTTGACAGTAGTAGAGCTACACTATAGTTTGTTTCTAGCTGCAGAATGAATGGGTCAGCTCGACCGGGGCAGTAACACGCCAGGATCCGGAGACCTTTATTACTGTTGACAGCATTCTATGTCAGTCCTCAAGAGTCATAACGCATCTGCATTACGATTCCTTGTCACGGATGAATGTAGATGTCATGGGCCGCAGGAATCACTTACCATCGGGTGAACTGTGTGCTGGTTTGTTACTCTCTTGTTGTAATAAAAAAAGACCAGTCGAAAGAGAGCAACATTAGGCCGAAACCAGTCTTTTGTGTTTTACGCCAGTATTCTAATCAGTATAACTCGAATGTCTGTTTAATTATTTACGTGTATACATGCCTTATAAAGAATAGTTGAATCTAAAATTAAACTTTAATGGGTTTAGGTGAATTCACATTATCACATTTATTAAATCCCCTGCTACGTTTTGGTGCTTAATTTGATTCATCACCAAATGTGTTCCTAAAAGCATTAAAAACATTTTCGTAGTCCATCTGTATTATATGTTTTATTCCACCTACTTTGCAATGAGGTTGCAATAAAAAAAAAACAAAACGCTCGCAGAAAAGCTACAAAGTAGACGATTTTTTGTCTGAGAAGCGTTAGGAGCGTTTATGTGGGTGACGGTGATTCGACCGATCCGCAACAATTACTTTTCTTCGATTCTTAAAATCAAAGAAAAGTAATTGTTGTGGGTTACGACTTCCAAGCTCTAAGGTAGTTACACATATTACATTATTAATACATACAAAGTAAAACGTAATACGAAAAAAAATATACATATATACAAATAAACATTGCATTAAATTCACATCCCAACCTCGATAATCGAGGTCCAGGTGGAAGGCAAAGAGGTGGTCGATCGCCTGGTGGTAAAGACCTTGTAGTATGATAAGATGTTTTCGTTGAATTATGCCCCTAAATGATGAACGGATTGTGAGATACAGCGTCAACCAGAAGAAGCCGTAACACCCTCAGGGTTACGGTAGTGTGCCAAAGCGTTTCCTATTTCTGATTAGGGGAATCGAGAGGAACACCGTAGGATTTTAAGAGTTAGGAGGCCGCCATAATCCATCCGTTGGTCATAGAAAGATATCCATGAGGATTTATCCCTAAATCCAGTAGGGTACCGAAATAGGAAGGGTTTTAGCTAACCAAAGTGGGTGCCTCTGTTTACGCGAATTCTTGCAGAACTATAACATGTTCTGTGCACTACATGTTATCAGATAACCGTAAGATGTTTCCGTGATCGAAACTGTTCAGGAAGACATCGAACTCGCAGCAGTGTTCTGTAACATGAGCTGGTCGGTACGATCGGGGAAGGACCACGCCCTCGTGAAATAGTATCATAGTATTGCTGACATTTACTGACTTTATTAATTTCATGACAGTACTCATTGAATTCTTGTTAAGGATAGATGTAGACATCGTGGGTCGCAGTAACCACTTACCATCAGGTGTACCATGAGACTCATCTACACCTGATATTATGCAAAAAGACATATAAATGATAATATCTATCTATTTTTTTACATTGGTGTTTTACTAGCTGAATAATGAACTCGACCGAGACTTGACACAGAAGACCAACGTAAAATAGCAGCATAATTCTGCTGTGTTTCGTCTAGTGAGTGCACGGATCCGGAGACCTTTATTACTGGTAACGGGGCATTCCATCTCAGTCCTCAAGGATGAATGTTGATGTCATAAGTTGCAGGAATCACTTGCCATCAGGTGAATTGTGTGCTCGTCTGTTAAAATAATCTTATGTATACTAGAATGTTTCTACAAAGTGAAGCGTAATATATAACTTTGATAACGTAACTTGTTACTTGAAAATTTAAGTTAATTACGTCCTCGGCGGTGAAGGAAAACATTTTTTCTAGCTGCATAATGAATGGGTCAGCTCGACCGGGGTAGGACCACGCCCTCACAGAATGCCAGCGTGAAATATCGACATAATGCTGCTGTGTTTCGTCTGGTGAGTATAGAGATCCGGAGACATTTATTAGTACCGGCGACGAGGCATTCCATCTCAGTTCTCAAGGGCAAAAACGCATCTGCATTATGATTCCTTGTCATGGATGAATGTAGATGTCATGGGCTGCAGGAATCACTTGCCATCAGGTGAATTGTGTGCTCGTCTATTACTCTCAATGTAATAAAAAAAAATACTTTCAATTAAGTGTGAAAAAAAAGTTCACACCCACATCTTTTAATACAATCCGAGTAGACAGAGATAATAACATTTCACCTTTTAACTAAATTCAACAAGCGGGGTTGTTCCAAGCGTGACAAGGTTAACCCTTGTCACGCTTGGAACAACCTGTCACCAAATACTTAGCACTATAATAATAATAACAATAAAAAAATGCAAATGGGGCTCAAATGCAGAAGGCGGTGCTCCTCGACACCGCTCGTATACTCCGCAGGTTTCTTTCCCTTTCGCCCTAACCCTCGACCGTTTGGTCTCCCCTGTCCGGGGATTCCCGTCTGGCTGGTCTTTACATATGTATTATATTATATAGTATATGCTTGTTTCTTTATATGTTTATAGTTTTTTATTTATTTATTATATTGACCAACCAGGCGGAGATGGAAAAAAAATATCTCCTAATTTAATAACAATAATTTTATTGCAGTCCATGTAGATACATAATTTGGGTGTACCAACAATTCTCAACTCTACGTTAGTATGAAAAATATACATAAAAAAAAGAAATTGGTAAGTTTTTGTTCGTAAGATCCTATTAATGGAACATTGTTAGCACAATCATGCTGGGATCGAACTCATGTGTTTACGATTGTTCATTTGAAAAATAAAAAAATGCACGACCCTTTTTCCTCTGCCACTTCTTCTCCAGCGCCAACACCGTCCGAAGTGGTGGTAAATGACGCTAGTAATAATAATGTTAATAATTTAGTTAATCCGTCAGAAGTAACTGACCGAGCTGAGATTCGGTCCTCTCGGGCACCCTCGAGTCAGTTGCTTTCGCACCCAGTGTAACGGTCCAAGCCGAGGCGCCATCTCGCCCTTGTGCTGGTTACCCATTAATAAAGGCCTCGACTGAATGCCCTAAGCACTCGGCCACCTTTAAACCCGATGAAGCTGTAAAAGTCCTGGGGCTAACGAAAAAAAGTAGCCATCAGCCATATAACGCAGTTTAATAATGTTGTTTATAGATGGCGCTGTTAACGTATTGTAACACAATGTTGAGATTTCGGTATTGAATTTATCCTTACATATATATTAACTTGTACTGACTGGCTGATTCATCGACGCAGTGCCTAAATCGCTAGGGCTACGAACTTGAAATTTTGTCCGTTGATACCTTTTATGTTATACGCATCCACTAAGGAAGGAATTTTAGAAATTTCACCACTAAGGGGATAAAATAGGGGATGAACTGTTGTATGGAAGTTCTTCATTTTCAAAGTAAGAAGCACGAAATTTCATATACCTGCTACTGTTTATAAATAAATGTATACGCATATAAGCGTTTTTTTTTTAATTTTATCTCTAGAGGGTGAATTATAGTCTGAAAGAATATATGGGAAGTTTGTCACTTTTGAAGGAAGAAATATGAAAGCTACTTAGTATGTATAGAAAATATATAGTTTGGAAAAAAAAAATAACTTTACATTTAAGCTAGGTAAATACTCAATAGGTGCTGTTTCTGAATCGCCCTATGGCTTCGATACTGGGCTTTTAGCTCTTTGACTACTCAGACTACGAGTCTATATACACATATTCACGTATGCGAAGCTGCGAGAAACAGCTAATTTATTATAAACACCGTTCATCAAAAAAATTTGATAGTTCATCGAGATTACTTGGTTTTATTATATCTTCAAGAACTATCTAGTAATGTTAATGTTCAACATTTCTTGGTCACTTTAGTTAGTGGACATCGACGAGACTGACATCAAAATTTATTTTTTATATTTTCACTTTTAAATATACCGTATTGTAATCTATTACTATCTGTGAAAAGTGTGTTAAAAGTGAGAAACAAAACTTCAGAAATTTAAGGCAATTAGTTAGGAGTTTTTATCGTTTATCCTATTTAAAAGGTCCATAGGTTACAGCAGACATGTTAAGATTACTTGAGATTGATGTACCTTTCATTCTATCTAGTTCTAAACACGAGTATCAGATAGCGTATTATTATTTACCTTTAATTGTGTTTATAACTTTGAAATATTACAACAGTAAATTCTTCTAAATATTCCGTTATTATACAGTAATAGTGGAAGAAATTAGAATTTATGCATTAAATTAAATAAATATTATTAAACAACAATAAAACTCTTTGGCTTTTAAAATAATACTTTTGTATTTTTGAATTGTATTAATATTTTTTTTTATAGGAAATGGGAGGCCTGTACCCAGCAGTGGGGAGATACGGGCTGATTTGATTGATTGATTGAGGAAAAGGGAGCAAACGCAACGACAACCGCAAAACCAGAAGAACTGCAGATGCATATAATATAAGATGCAGATGAATATAGAAAAATTTTAAAAATATTCATTATATAATATTTGAAAAAATATTAATTATTAAATATATAATATAACCAAAGATATAATATACATAATCAAAATTATTATCATTCGTGCGGAGCCTACTTTTCTGGAAATACTTATGATTTTTTTTTCGCATGCTCTTAATGATATTTGAACGCTTTCTTGAGGAATTAATTCCCATTTGGCCGTAACTATTTTCAGCATAATGATATTCTAATGTCTAAATAGATTCATAATCAGAATGAGGTAAAGACTATATTTAAATCAATATATACTGCGAACCCTAATCTAAGTTAGATAAGCGACTATTTCGCTAGCTCTTTGTGAATTCAGGGACCTGTTTTTAATGAAAAAAGACCTTCGAAGAGGAAAATGTAATAAAGATTTACGCCTGATTAAAACATTCCTGCGCCGCCACTGTAAGGTGTAGCCTCTTCATAACGTCCATTTTGCGACGTCGGTCCATGCCGTCCAATTTTTGACAAAGCAATGCGGACCTGCGGGTTTTCCTATAGCCCTACTTTTCACTGCCCCTGCTTGGGGGAGTAACCTTCCTCCCACTCCTTCTGTACAGGGTCAAATTCTAACACACGTTACGTTGGAAAACAAGGTGCGCCTTTCGTTACGGCCTTCATCTATAAGTGGGCAACGAACGTCGAAATCGGAGTCCGCCAAAAGTGGGCTATGGGGGCCAGGAAAGCGAGCACTTACAGGGAAGTACCAAACCTAGCACCAAGGGGTCATCAGCAGTATCGATTATATTTAAATAACCAATATACTATCTAACAGAAGAATACCAACATATTTTTTTATTCAATTCCAATATATATTCTCCAGTTTCCGATTTTTTTTCTTTAACCTTTTCATAACTTATGAGATTGACAATATGAAATCCATTCTTTATCTGTAGTAGTTATGAAGCATTAACGTATCAACTGTTTATTTGTACGTAACTGTGGATGACGCGTTTTATATGCAAATCGAAGGATAATTTTCCGGCATACAGGATTTAGTAGTCATATCGTCGAAGGTTGACAGCTTATTGCCGGGGACTGGTATCTAAATTACACGGTTTTTTTTTACCGCAGCGCCCACGTACTGAGGCGGGTCTTTTGTCAGACTCGCTCACACACCTCGACATTCATTCCTAATACTTGAAGATTTAAAATTTAATAACAGATCTTGCATCCATCCCAATTTACGACGAGTCATAGGGTCTCAATAATTTTAACCAACTTAAACTAATCCAAAATGATTGAAGAATGATGATTGGTGTATGTTTTTAAATGGATTGCTATGAAAATTTGTCGGTGGCTTATCCACTTTTTTTTTAATTATGACTGTTAACCCGAAGGCTTTTACAGCTGCACCTGGTTGAAAAGTAGCTGAGCGCTTAAGGTACTAGAGTAACCAGTACAAGGGTTCCCGAGAGGGAGCCTCGGCTTGGACCATCCGCGTTCCAATTTGTTCCTGTCAACACTATAACTAAATTTTAATTTGTATTTTAGGGACAAACGAGCACACTGAACTGTGTGTGACCTAACCTGCTGGTTCATACATCTCTATGTTTGCTGTATATGAATTTAACACCCATTCTCATAAAAGTATCAGGATGTACATGCGTTGTCTCTCCCGAGGACTGATATGGAACTTTATCAACAATTCGGTCCAATATATATATATATATATATATATATATATATATATATATATATATATATTTATATATACATATATTTACACAACATTTATTTATGGAAAATAACATATGATATATATGCATACCAACATATTCTCTCGAACTGCCAGGGTTGACTGGTCGAGAATGCCACTGGGTATTAAGTCCGCCCTTATAAACCTTATCTAAGGAACATAAAGAATAAATAAATAAATAAATAAATATCATAGATAATAAATAAATAGCATCTCTATGTATATGTATAGCCATGCTGCAGCTAGTTTTTAACTCTAGCGTAAATAAGTTTCCGCTACCGGGGTAGTATCACGAATTTATAGAATACCATCATATCCTTATACACCTCTTCAGCCGGCAATGATGTCTTCGGAACCTGGGAACTCGCAAGTACCATTATACCATTTAATAATTATTATAAGTACACACCGGAAGCCGCGCCAGACTCTACTGGGACCGGCCCATCATCATGGACTGCACTATTCTTGCGATTAAACCTGATATCGTGTTGATCGACCGGGCACTGTCGAGGATATTTTTCGTCGCAAGCCAAAAATATCCCATATGTCGAGATTCTCGTGAAATCCGATACAGACAAAAAGACGAAATAACTGGACCTGGCATACGAGGTGACCTGTCGTGTGGTATGCCGACCGAAATTATTACTATCGAACCACTTGAGTCGGTTGGGACTCCGGGAAAGGCAGCTCCTGGCTCAAATGCAGAAGGCGGTACCCTTCGACATCGCTCGTATAGTTCGCAGGTTTTTCTCCGTTTCGCCTTAACCCTTGATCGTTTGGACTCCCCTGTCGAGGGATTCTCGTCTGGTTGGTCCTTATATATGTATTATATTGTATTGTATATTTTTGTTTTATTATATGTATTATATTATTTACTAATTTTATTGACCAACCAGGCGGAGATATATATAAAAATATCCCTAACGTGGTAATCATAATAATAAATTAATTTGTTGATGATTGGTAGCTAGCACACAATTAACAGAAATCCCTTGTGATCTACAAAATAAATACATTATAAAATAATCATAGAAACTAGGTCAGACGTGATATTTACATGGTTTTGTTTATTAAGTATATATATTTTTTGTAAAATTATCGTTGACACACACACAATTCACCTGATAAGTGAAGCTAACTCTTAAAAAACATCATGATTCACGAGCGTTTTCATCCCTAATTGGAATATTTGCGATTGTGTTTATACGATATATATAATACACATTATATATATCGTATAAACACTATATATATGATATATATAATTGTTACGTTTCTAATTCACGTTGGTGTACTGTGAGGGCGCGGTTTTAGTTATTCAATCACATATGAATAGAATTTCCTATCACTTTAACAAACAGTTCCAAAATTTACTTTCCGACGAACATTGTAATTGAACAACATTTAAGTACATCTAAAGTCACGGACGTTCAAATCGAGTGCGAAACGAAACGTTACGAGAGCGGTCCAACGCATTGGACCTTCATAATTATTCAAAATAATTAAAAAAAAACTAGCGATATTGCTATTTCGATAATGATTTTTATGAATGGCTGGGATCGTAGTATGACTTGCGTTTTAAAGAGTACCATGTTTTTTTTTTCTTCAAGAGAAGAGTGAATAGCCATTCTCAAAAGCTTTTGTCGTTTTATTTTATTTCGTATTTGACTGCATCTTACTTGACACCTGGCGGGATTGTAGGTAAGGTAACTGGATAATAAAATATGAAATATGCGTGTAATAAACTAGCTTATATAATTGCAGTACTGTGCAAAAAATCATGTGGTTATAGTTGTTTTATTTTGTTGAGAGTTATGCTTACCATCAGATATATTTTTACGAAGTTAACGTATCAAACATGTAGAGATTATCGACAAATATCAACAACGACTGAATAAATGAAGCTGGTACATCTGTCCCGCAGATCGGCTGGAGAAGAACTCTCTATGATGACAAACGATAAATAGTACAATAAAGGTGGTATAATTCAAAAATCGAAATTATATGTCAGTTGTGACATAAAATTTTCATCTTGATTTTTTTTAAACACATGTACACGTACAAATTACAGTGGCAAAGTGAAGATGCAGCTTGTTTCTAGATGCGGATTGAATGGGTGGGCATGATAGGAGTATGTCCACGGCCTAACAGAATACCACCGGAAAATAACAGTAATTTCGTCTGCTAATGGGACCCGAAGTCTCTTATAACTACTGACGAGGCATACCGTCTTAGTTATCAGTTTTACTATAATTCTGAATTATATTTACTTATAGCGAATAAAAGTAGGTCTCTTAGGCCGCAGTAAACACTAAGCATTAGGTGCAATGTGTGTCCGTTTGTCAATTATTTAAATAAAACCATCGAACAGACAATTCCTAGTATAAGAACGAAGTGAGTTGCCTCGTCCTTTCTGATGCGTAAGGGTTTGGAATAATTTTCCTACATACGTCTCTGCGTCCGACTACAAAGTCTCGTTTGCCATCTAATGTATAAAAAATAGAATACAGTCTACAAAAAATAATGGTAGATTTTTAAATTACCATGAAAAAAGTAATGGATTGTGACGTCGGACGAATGTCGTCAGAAATGATCTTGATACCTTTGAATTTCAGTCGGCGCAAGGAATAAAAACTCATTGAAATCTATTACTTATTTATCTTTTTACATAATGCAGCGGTTGTAAACTGGCTTAAGCTTGAACAGGTCTCCATTACCGAGAAGGAACTAAGTTATCACAGACCATGTGCCGGTCGAAGAGCCAAGATGCGGATATATTCCAGTGGCAACACCAATGAATGTACAGGCCCCATTGGGCAAGCACCACACCCTCGCAGAACAGCAGAATAATACTGCTGTCGATCTGGGGATACAATAACAGGTAACGAGACTATTTACTACTACCTCCCAAATTGGGATATTCTTCTTTTTTTAACAGCATAATTAATTAAATTATTTTTTTAATGTAACAGTAATTTTAAGTTTATTGTAAATTCTTCCGGAGGAGGGATTTAGCAGCTGTAACACATATCTAGCACGGCTGCTATAGAAAATAATAATAATATAACAAAAATAAATAATCTACTCAGGGATCTTCAAGAAAAGGGCCTACGCCTACCTTAAAAGCCGGCAACGCATTAGTGACTTCTCTGGTCATCAGATGAGGCTGCTTGCTCGTTTGCCATCTATTATTTATAAAATAAGCGTCACAATGCATCATGAATCATTCAGGATAGATGTAGATATCATGGGCCGCAGTCATCACTTTCCATCTGGTGAACTGTGTGCTCATTCATCACTCCTAATATAATAAAAAGTAACATCAGTGTAAAGTTGCTACTGCGTTTCGCATGCTGAGAGCGATGATGCGGCATTCCATGGACTAGGATCAGACAAATTTCCTCACCACAATGAATGTCAGTGTAACTTGGCCACGGGCGTCATTTACGTCAACAGTTTGTAAAAAAAATCCTATCTTCTGATATCGTACTTCGGCTTCAAATGACTCTCTGACTGGTATCTCTGTCTAACCTGATCGTAATAAGAAGGATGTGTTAATATATTTGTACATAAAGTATGTACTTATTTTATATATGTATATGTAAAATATAACATTTGATTCCTAAATGGCATTTATCATGTGTATTAAAATATACGTAAAATTGCACTTATTTGATTTCGTTTATTAGCTTTTAATATCTGATATGATTTAATACCATTTATCCCTTATTAGGTTGGATCGCTTCTGTAAAAATACATTTTTGGGTCTTGTTTTTATTTAAATGTGAGACGTTTGTAAATATTAGAGGTAACCTTTTTTTTAATTGTTAGTCCCTATTTTAAATATGCTCGGGTCGATTCTAAGAAGTTTAAATATTTGTTTTGTTAAAATAAACTATATTTTTCATTTTTACGATATTTTCATACTTTAAGTACGACCTGTGGTATCTGAGTGTCTAAGCGCTTGCTTTTGGCATGGTAAGTAAGCTGAGTTCGAATCTCACCGTATTTTGCCATGTGCTCGGCGGTGATGGAAAATATCGTGATATTAGAGATATTCTGTCAATCCGAAGTGGATTCTTCAGACGAGGCCTATGTCCCAGCAGGTTTTATATAAAATTGCAGTTAATTTACTTTTATCTATTGAGACGAAAAAGAGGGCAAATGGTTAATGGAAACGTAAATAGAATTTTGCAATGAGCGTAGTTCAAGAATTATTAAATCGAGGAATGGGTGCGTGAGGGAGGTTAAAGGCGGGGCTTATGATACAGAATTTGCAGGCATTTATGTTTTATTTATAGTTTTAAGTTTTATATAGTGGAAAGCGATGGCATCTCTGAGGACTAAGATGGCTTTATAACCTACCTGTTACCGGATTCCTACAACCACCATACGAAACACAAATGTATTATGTTTTCACGCAGGCATTTAACAGTGATAGCGCTACACTGCCTGATGGTAAGTGATTCTTGGGGCCTATAACGTGCATGTTCATCCCCGATAAGGAATCATAAGTAGCTGATGCGACTAAGATGGAATGCCTCGTCACCAGTAACAATGGTATCAGGATAACAAACGCTCACCAGACAAAACACAGCAGTGTTATGCTGCTATTTTACGTCCTAATCCTAATCCGAGCCGACCCATTCATGCCGCTGCTGGAAACAACCTGCATCATAATTGTACCGCTTAAGATATTTTTCTTTTTTATATCCATATGAAAGCATAAAAAACGATCACAGAAAAAATATTGATAGTTGATGCTATGTTGTTTTGAATTTAGAATTCGTTGAATGTCGATGTTTTCCCTGTAACGTATGTGAATTGATAAGTTGAATGTTATATCTGGATATCAGCGACTGTTTTTAGTTTTTTTGATACAAATGTAAGACTTAACTTTTTGAATGGTGAAGCTGAGTTTTGAAGTCCGTGAATGGCTTTGAACTTGAACTATTGTTTTCAAGTTAACAAGAGAATCATTCGTGTTATGAATCATGTCGTCCAAATAATTTAGCGATTAGTGAACGACGCACTCGTTCGGTAAGGCACAGTCAAACTTCTAGCCGAAGGCATATACAGTTACGACGTGATGGACAAAGTCAATTTATAAAGTCGATGTCCTGCCACTTTGTTAGCCAGTCTCGGATGTACCGCGCGACGCGCCATTCAAAGGCCCGCCATCGATGCGACGCAACCGCTCCCAAAAATATTTTCGAAAAAGACAATATCGTTTTTGGAATCAACTGATATTGGCATTCGGCGCACGCGCATAGCGTCCTAGGCCGTCCGCCGCGACACGCCACTGACACATTTCTGCGGTTTCGCGCGCTTTCAGAATTTAGAACAGTTTTTGTTTTTTCTTTCGATTCGGTGCTTTCAATACTTTTGTGCCAGAGACACGTGTAAAGAAAACTGTGACTTTTAACAATTTTTTTTTAATTGGATTTATAACGGTGAGTTATTTTATCTTACCTTAAGTTTCTAATTTAATCTTTCATGTATATTGCATGGCAGAAATGGTCATTCCATTTAAATAATTTCTTAAATGTTATAATAATATATATAATTTTTTTTTAAATTAAATTTTCAATAAAAGAAATCTAATCTAATCTATCTAAATAATTTAGCAGTTTTTAATCACGATGATAACTAACTGCTTTACTTACCGGAATTATTAAGTTGTGGATTTTTAAAGTTACGAGTATAATAGAAAAATGATGTAAGACATTTAGATTTTCAAAACGCTTAAGTAATAAGTTTAAAAAGGATGGGCGCCGGTTTATTTTATATTCAAATTGGTTGTCAATCGTGACACGTTAATGGGAAATATTACCTTTTTTAAACATCTCCAAACAAAATATATGACATAATGATTGATTTTAAAACATACAATAAATATTCTTTTATCCTTTATTCAAAACTATCACAACTTAATTAAAGTAATAAATACTAAGATACTAAATCTATGTCTGTATAAAAAAGTTTATTACGCTTTATGTCTATCCTTTAATAAATAAAAATGGCGCCTGTGACGGCGCGCGATTACGCGGCTAAATTCACAAATTTAAAGAACATATTCGTGGCAACATGACTGTGACCTATTAATTATTAACAGATCTGTGCATTCAATCATACAATTTTTTTTATAAACTCTATTCCCATTCAATTTGAGATTAAAATCGGATGTAGTCACTGCTCACGATATCACTCAATATTTACACAGGCAACCAAAAAGGTAATAAAAAACTTTGTTTAAGCTGTGGTAAAGCTAATGAACCAAACAAAAACAACGTTGTATTAACAAACTCGAACCGGTAATATAAAATCGGCTGACATTTTTAATTAAAAAAAGATGATATCCCATTTGATCTTTTATTTTCTGTAATACGAAATAATAGGGCTGGCTTAAGTTTATGCGTTTTATAATATTTATTCAAATTACTATATTATTTAAGTAAAAATAGATAACTTACAAATGCTGTAATGCTATTTTCAAGCAATTTTTACGCTCCGAAGTAAAACTTTAATTTGCATACAAGCGTTTAATAAGATGAAAAACCATTTTCAACGGAGCGTTGGCTCATTAGCGCAGTATAAAAGAACTTAGTCTGAAAGACGCGACCATACGTTATGCTGCTATATTGCTAAGATATATCATTGTAAAACTTTTTTTAAAACTGAACTACTCAAGAAACTGTTTCTGCGTACATATGATCAAAATTTTCTTTTATATAAAATTTAATAATTATTTAATATTTACATTAATAATTTTACTATTTTGAAATGTTAATAAAATGTTATAACATTTCTATTATATTAATCTAATATAATAACGCGTAGTAAATCATCGTTTGCCGACATATATACAGATAATTGGATCGAAAAATAATATTTACAAGCTGACGGCTTACTATGACATCAGTATGGCAAACACCTCAAACCCCCCGTGACCACGAGTGCTGTAAAGCGTTGGTAAAATTCGTTAAATTATTCAATTCTTATATTTACGCGAACACTTCGCACAAATATAACAATACACTTCTCAGATTTTTAATGGATTAATAAACTTTGATAAAATTTCATATGTTACTTGATTTAGCCTGTTTAAATTAAGTAGATTTCTAATGGTCATTCGGCCGTTAGATGTAACCACTAAAATTTCACTTTCAATAAACATTCATTGCGTTTTCCTTAATATGCTTTGATATTCCTTTTTATACACACATACAAACATTCTAGGAAATAATAAATTAGTTTTACCTTACTTTCTCCTTATCTGACAATACCTATTAAGCAGTATTGGAATGGGAACATTACACGTTACCTACTGCTATAAGTATTAAACTTGTGATGTACATTATTTTTATATAATTTGAAATTAAAATATCTACACTTTTCGACCTTAGAAATTTAATTTTTTTTTCAGGGTTAGTACCAATAATTTATCAACAATTTCATAATAATCGTGTAAGGTTAGTAGGTTCTTATTCGACACCGAAAAAAAAAAGGTTCTCCCTTAATCAATTTTTAAGCAAGTCTATAAATGAAGTCTAATCATATATTTGAAAAATTAAATAAATAGATAAAATTATTTTAAATATTATTAATCTGCTCAATTTACATATAAACGTTATTACTGATTTTTTCTCTATAACAGGATATAATTGAGTTTGCGTATTGAAAAATGTAATTCATTCTTTTCGGCCTTTTTATGTCTGTTCAACACGCCCCGCAGAGTTACATGTCAAACAACTGTTCCTGGTTCGAATACTGGTCGAGACATATATAGAATGCTGGCGTTGTTAAATTCAATGTTAAGATTCTTATTTTGTTACCGTATCTACTAGGTTTTTATTTCTTTTATAACACAAGTAGGTGCGGGATACATTTTAACCGACACTATTTTTTCGCAATGGATGGATCGAAGTAACCTACTTAAAGTAGAAGTACACTACTTGCGATAATATTTTTTTGCATCGGGATGGAAGTGTTCAAAGTAATTCAAAAAACTATCCTGCCTGAAGGGAAGACAGAGAGAGAGGGAGTATATACGATTTCTTCCCATTAAAGCTCTTTCAGAGGCCAGCCACCCTTAGTGCATAGAGAGGGATTCCGAGATCTGCGGTACCCCTCTGCACATCCTAATCACGTCCAATGGGAAGCTACACCCGTATTGGCACTCTCACTGCTCTACTTCTCGAGTCCTCCCTGGGTTCGCTTCAGTGGAGGATCAGAACCCCCATCCTCATTATTCACAAACCAGAAGAGCCCGTTAAGAGGTTCTACACAGCATGCGGACCACGGGCCCGACTACTCGCGATCCTAATTTGCCGTTAAAAGTCAAGGGCAACATTTACAAAGCGTAATTCGACCGGTAATTGTACGGCTCGGAATGCTAGCAGTGAAGGTGTTGAATGGAACACGCTCCCATTCAGCTGAAATAAATGAGTTGGATGGAATTAACTATACGAATAAATAAGAAGAAGTTTCAAATGTACAGACAAGACGTGCAAGCGGAGAAGTCACATGCTAGCATGGTTTGAGCATGCAATGAGTTAGTGTGAATGTGCAGAAATCCAAAACGGCATCCCGGAACAACAACAATCCCAGAAGATCTTAACTCAGAAAGTTGCCACGGATGGATGAATTCAGTGAAGATATGAAAGTAAGCACTCACTCGTCGTTTACGTCCGACATTGTGATGATACAATTATTGTTCGAATCCAGGGTATGTCACGCAATAGTAGCATATATAGTTGCCGGGTTTCGTATGGTGAGTTTAGGCATCTGGCAACCCAATAACGGGTGACGAGGCATTCCATCTTAGTCCTCAGGAGTGAGAACGCACATCTTGAAACATTTTTTAGGAACGGATGTAGATGTAGGCTGTAATTATCACTTACCATGAGCATCTCTTCTTCGGTAAACTTAAAACAAACGACCACATTGATTTCAACAAGAAGAACGCTTAAATGTACTTAAATTAAAATAAAATTTTCATTAAACAATTCCATTTGAGGTGACCACACAAAAAATATAACATGAAGTAATGATTAAATTCGAATCGAAGGTAATTGGAGTTTAATAAATCGTAGTGTTACGTTAAAAACGCATAATGAATTCTTTTCAATTATGTCATTTATATATGAGTGCGTTTTTATTGCTTGATTGTTAATCCGTCTCCTCTGTCGGCAGTGCAACGTTCGAATTCCGTGTTGCAAAATCAATTTTCATGTAACTACCATTCATTGTTCTTCGCGGTATATTTCAGACGATTTAGGTATCCGAATAATCCATGTAATATCGATAATACCAGAATCATATTATTATATATATAATATTTATTTAATATTACAGTTTCATAATTTTAACAAATATCTATTCAAGTAATGAAATAATCCTCTGAAACAAGATGACATCGACTGTGCAGGACATATAACAGTGCTGTTAGTATATAAACTTAGAAGCACAGATTCGTCGTCCCCTTCTCTAGTCAGATATAATGCTTCTGTAATAAGCTCACACGAAGATTCAGATGCAGTATAACGGTGACAGGGCATATATAAATACCACATCCAACCAATCTATAATTAATGCGCCAATATTAGGGGTCTACCGGATCTGTACCTAATGAAATGTTGTTATTTCATAGTGGCTTTAGTGAGGGCCTCACCTAGTCGAGCTAGACCCATTGCTGTAACATATACAGTAAGAAACCAATGTAACGTGGCGATACAACTACCAAAAGCCAAGCATCGTTTTGTCACCACTATGGTTATAAAATAAATTCTAAATAATTTAGTGTAGCCAATGCAACTGTTCGATTACTTATTAAGAAAAGATGTAGGTGTCTATGGTCTGCAGGATTGATCTTTCATCACGTGATTTAATCATCACAACACATGATGGCTCGGTAGAAACCTACGCGGTCCAGCCTAGACGTGAACCTGAGAGTAACGTTGTTAAAAAACAAATCATTAATGTCTAGTTTACCTTCATAAAGGTGATTGCACCTAAAATGATTTTTTTTAATAGTTTCGCCTACCGACGTAGAATATTTATTAACTAAGAATTAATTCTGATACAAAACATTCCTTTCGCGAACATTCCTGTTATAAACATCGATATAAAGTTGTTATAACTAAATGTCAACATATTTATTGGAAATCAAGAAAAACATAAATAGTTTTATTTTCATAACAGGCGTAGACGAGTATGAATAAGTAATGTGGTATGGTGGTAGTATCTGTAGTTGAACTACATCGCAGCTTGTTTTTAGCTGGTAATCAAGGGTTGGCTCGACCGGAGAAAGACCGCATCTTCACAGAATACCAGCTTGAAATTGCAGCATAACGATGTTGTTTTGTATACTGGGTGTAAGGTTCTGGATATCCGTTTACTCAATTAGTAAAAAGGCATTTCATCTCTGTCGTCAGGGGTGAACAAACATGTACTTCCTGACGACAGTCATCACGTACCTCAAGAACTTTGCGTTCGTTTGTCATCAATTTCAAATTATGAAGCTGAAGAGTTTGTTTGGTTGAACGCGCTTATCTCAGAACTACTTGTTCTAATTGAAATTATTTTTGTGTTGGATAATCCATTCATCGAGGATGGCTGTAGACTATAGACCATCACGCTACGACCAATAGGATCGGAATATCAATGAAAAATGTTGCAAAATCGGCAAAAAAATCCATTGCGTGTGCTGCGTAAACGTTTAAAGCTATGCAAAAATCATGTACGACGGAATTGTTCCCCTTTGAAAGTTCAAAAATAAGCGTTGCCTTACATGAGACGTGCCAAGCATCCTGTAGTCTACGCGAATGAAGTTGCTGGCACAGCTAATCGCTGATAATATTGACGGTGGCAATTAGAACTGAATACTCGGGTGGATAGAGATATTCAATCATATTTATCAAACGTCGCAAAACATCTAGCGGCTTGACTAAATTCAAGTGAACTGTAACGATAAAAATATGAACATAGAATACAATTGTAAGTTATTTATATTGAACACAAACAATTTTAGTAAATTTATATGGATAACTAGATTACGATGTACTCAAGGTACGATACGAGCAGAATGAATAACATTGAACATGTGCAGGTTGGATCAATTCCTTTGAACTCTAACTGTGTATTGTTCAAAGTGTGTGTGTTCTTGCTAGCTTTTCTCAGTACACTCTGCATACCGAACTCATTAGGAATTAGCAAAAACGATGAAGGTTTTGTTAACCCTTTTCGAATATTTTTTTTAAATATATCGATTATTTTTGACTTCGGATTCGGAAAACTTTTCACGTGATACAGAGGTTGATTAACAGGCAACACATACTCCACACATGCATTCACGCAAACACACGCATATAGCAAATGAAAGTTTTTGGGAGGTAGTTCAAACATCAAGGGTTAGGTTAGTTTAGTGTATATGAAAGAGGACTATCTTCTTCTTTTGAGTCCCGACCGGCCCGTCACTGAGCTCCAACCGCCGCAAATGGACCGAGAGGCTGGTTAGGTTTAACCCGTTTGCAGACACGACTAAAGGGATATCTTCGGTCGGTGTGCCACGCAGTTGTAGTAACTTAGGCTCGTCCCATGTAACGAAATCGACCTGTTATCCCTTTAGATAGCGATGCGAGTCTAGGTTTCGTACCTCCTTATCAGGGGCCCTCGGATCGTATTATCGCCCCCCTCTGTTGTCATCGTCGTTCTTCGACCACATGGGTCGGAGTGCAGCGGTGGTGCAGCAGCAGTCTCAGCGCCAGCTTCGCAGCATCGTCGTTGTCTCTTTACTCGACGGGCCTCGCACTCGCTAGTCTAATTAATAAGATAATGCTGTAAAGGTGTCTAGACCAACAGCTATACTCACACATGAAAAAAAAAACCATGTAACGCATAATGCAATAAGATCGGAGGAAGGTTCGGATGCAGTGTTACGGATACGGGAAATACCTAACACATAACATCCAGATTAGATCCTAAAACCAATAATTTGAATCAGCTGCTTTCCCGCACAGCTGCCTTGTGGAACGGTCTGTCCTCGGTGGTTTTACCAAACCAGTACGACTCAGGGTCCTTCAAGAAGCGAGCCTATTCCTTTCTTAAAGGCCGGCAACGCATCTGCAGTTCCTCTGGTGTTGCGGTTGCCCATGGGCGTCGATGAGCACCTGTGTTCCCGCCGCTCGTTTGCTCCCTTTTCTCTATATAAAAAAAAGATTAACAAATACAATAAATTTAAGGACAAGATTTACATATGACTGAAACAGACTGGCAATGACTTCGTGATCTTGACCTTGACATCGACTAACGAAAACTTGCGGACAAGGCTTCGCATCCAAAGCTTCCGTAATTAATGCACGGGTGATGAACTTCTAATAAATATTTATACGACGTTCGTAGCCTCTATTATGTTTCAATTTGGAGGCTGTTGAACTTCTAATAATTACGATTATAAAAAAAAACCTGGCAATGGTAGATAATTGTTATCTATGGTCGAGATATAAATTTTATGGTTTTTTGATGCGACTCGTTTTTACACTTGATTTTGTTAGATAACATGAATCGTCGACGTTTTCTAAAAAAAAAGCAATAGAAAAATTAAGTAGAATTTAATAAATACTTAAATACTAAATAATATCGGAAATTAAGTGAATTTATATTTTAATTAAATAAACTTAACTATGAATATTTCATTTATAATGTAGTATTAAATATTATTTTGAAAATGTACGTATGCGATTTATGTATATATGCGAAAAATGCGGTTTTAATTAAATTGAGATTTATTAAATTGTAACAAAGTTACTCGGCGACAGCCTATCTAACAGGTTATTGTTATTAGCTATATCAAGTTACGACTCGGTGGTAGCGTATCTACTAGGTGTCTGCTCCATGGAGCTACGACGCTCGGCGGAGCGTATCTACTAGGTGTGCTCTATCGACCTACGACGTTCGGCGGATGCGTATCTACTAGGTGTGCTCTTTCGACCTACGACGTTCGGCGGATGCGTATCTACTCTACCAATATTGCGATCGAATTCAAGCGAGCGGCAGTCAATTCCTAATATCTATGGAATGTCAAGTAATTCGGCAACTTACTAAAACGTATTTATTGCTTTATTTACAATTGTTAGTTACATTAATAATTATCGTGATAAGGTGGATACCGTTTTCTATTCTTATTTAACCGGAATAGGGTCAAAAGGAGTCGATAGTGGATAGTAATATGATATAGTTTTCAGTTTTCAAGCTCTCACTTTCTAATAAAAAAATATTTCTTATCTATAGCTTTTAATTTTTGACACATTTTTTATTTTTTATTTAATTCTTGAATTGAAATGAACGGAAGAGAATTAAAGTTACAAATATATAATTATCAAAAATATGATAAAAAAAACAAACAATAGTAATGGACTAATACGACTGGGGATTTCGTGTGGAAATTATTTACTGCACCTTTCCTTCGGGATCTGGGAAGCCATTTACAAGTAACGAGGCTTTCAATCTAATTCCTGAGGGGTGATGAAGCATGTGCATAATGAATCTTTGTACAGGGTGAATGTTGTCGTCATGGACCGCAGCCAGCCCGTTTTATAGAATAGGTGGTAGACGAGCAGCTCATCTGATGGTAAGTGATTACCGCCACCCATGAACATCCGCAACACCAGGGTAGTCGCAAACGTGTGCTCATTTGTGACCCATAAAATTATGATAAAACCTCTATATTTATTCACCTACGTAAAAGTAGTATCAGGTCGTATGAAAAGTTTAAGTTTTCACAATTAAGTAACAGACTATTTCCAGTCTAACCAAGTATAAAGTTGTAATAAAATTACACCGTAGTTTAGTAACATCGCATGCATTGAACGTATACAGTGGCCGATAAGAATTTTAAACACACAGTCGGTGGCCGGTGCTTAGTAATGAACTGCATGTCATGGCGTCCGTAATTTGGATGCACAAAATAAAATAAAATATGAGGCTATTGTCATTTGTAACAGGATCCTTGTGTACAACTGCAATGGCCAAACCCATGTAATAAATATTCAGGAATTGAAGATTTAATCTTGAGCCTGTATAGTAAATTCGAATTTTGGTTAACATTACAAAACAAGAAAAAATAATTCTTTAGTGTTTATAATGTTAATTTTCCTTAAGGAATAATTAAATGAAAAATCTTTAAATATAACCAATGGATTTTTAGCGAAAAATAAGGGTGGCAAATATTTTATTGTGATGATTGAGGGACCAAAAATATATGAAGAATTATAAATGATTTAAGATCAAATTAATTGACTTCCACAAGTGGCTTTTGAATTTTGCTTCAACAATGAATCTTAATATGGTTTATAATTGAATAATTTCCAGACTGAACTGAACAACTGTTAATAAACTTTGTGATTTTACCGCAACATCATGCTGAGTGATGAAATTTTTGGCATGGCCTACGCATAGACAAACGATTAGTAGTAATACAAATAAATGTAATATATATACCTATATCCGAGTTGTCTCTATATGTGGATGTCTTGATCTTACTAGTATGTGTTTTTACGATTACGGTACAGTGCTGTGATTATAAAATATCATTGAAGTGCAGTCCATTGATAATGTGGTCAGAATCAACGAGGAGGACATCGTAATATCCTAAGAACATGATTATATACTGCGCAGTTGATGTCACGTAGTAATTACTAGAAGGAACGTAGTCAAAATCGACCAGGAGGATATGATTTTAGTCCGAAGTGAGTTGCGAAAAGGAAATTCCAGATAGTTCGGTATTATCGGCCAAGTTTTTGTTGAATCAGGTATTTTGGTTCTCAAGAAATCCTTAAGTGACTTAAATTGAAAAGCTGCCTCTTACATAATGACCCCTTTTTCTTTTGATTTATCGAAGTTTTTGTAAAAAACAATTTCGTATTTTGTTCCCCGCCGCCTCGCACTGTAATTATCAAATTAAGCTGTCGAGACCACACGGTGAGTGGGCAAATGTTGAATTTTGTAAACAAAATACAATACCGCTTTTCTTAGTAAAATTACATGAATAATTTATTTAAAACCAGCAATGATTAAATAGTTATCCGCAGTCGTCGACTGTAATTTATACGTCAATGGCTTACTTAAAAGTATTTTGTGTATTTTTTTAACGTCTTTAAACGGAAATGTAATTGATTGTAAGAATAAATAATTACTTTAAGTAAAATTTTCCTTTCGTAGTAGAACCTAGAAAATAATCGCTTCTTAACTCGATCCAGAATGTTTTCATTTCGCATCGTACATGCGAGTAATATGTATTTACGTAGTAGTTAGTATATTTTAATGATTATGAGTGACAAGCAAATGACTAGATTAGTTAATAAATAGTATTTTGTTATATCATAGAGATTACACAAAAAAAAAAGAACTAATTATACCACTTATATTTAGTTCTTTTTTTTTGTGTATGTGTGTTGCTATTGGCAGCTTTATTTAAAAAAGAGGAGTATATTTTGCATGGACGTAAAAATTTGTAACAAACTTCCAATTAATAATATAAAAATTATAATATAAAAAAAAACAAGTTTTGTAAAACATATAGATAGTGTAATCTTTGTCAAAAAATTTAATTAATCGGTTCAATTCATATCGATTATGATTAGGCACAACAAATAGAATTTATATAATTCAATTAGCACTTATAAATGTGATTATAGTATAGTGTGTAGTGGTGGTAAATTAAACACTATGGTGTATTAAATTTTACCGTTTAATCACACTTTAATATATGAAGAAAGGGATTCGATAATGTTTTTATGTGACTGGGTAGAGAGTTATATATTTTTTGTTTATACGTAAAGTATTATAGTATAGTGTGTAGTAATGGTTAATTAAACACTATGGTGTATTAAGTTTTACCGTTTAATCACACTTTAATATATGAAGAAAGGGATTCGATAATGTTTTTATATGACTGGGTAGAGAGTTATATATTTTTTTTTATACGTAAAGTATTATAGTATAGTGTGTAGTAATGGTTAATTAAACACTATGGTGTATTAAGTTTTACCGTTTAATCACACTTTAATATATGAAGGGATTCGATAATGTTTTTATATGACTGGGTAGAGTTATATATTTTTTGTTTATACGTAAAGTATTATAGTATAGTGTGTAGTAATGGTTAATTAAACACTATGGTGTATTAAGTTTTACCGTTTAATCACACTTTAATATATGAAGGGATTCGATAATGTTTTTATGTCATTGGGTAGAGAGTTATATATTTTTTTTATACGTAAAGTATTATAGTATAGTGTGTAGTAATGGTTAATTAAACACTATGGTGTATTAAGTTTTACCGTTTAATCACACTTTAATATATGAAGAAAGGATTCGATAATGTTTTTATGTCATTGGGTAGAGCGTTATATATTTTTTTTATACGTAAAGTATTATAGTATAGTGTGTGTAGTAATGGTTAATTAAACACTATGGTGTATTAAGTTTTACCGTTTAATCACACTTTAATATATGAAGAAAGGATTCGATAATGTTTTTATGTCATTGGGTAGAGAGTTATATATTTTTTTTTTATACGTAAAGTATTATAGTATAGTGTGTAGTAATGGTTAATTAAACACTATGGTGTATTAAGTTTTACCGTTTAATCACACTTTAATATATGAAGAAAGGGATTCGATAATGTTTTTATGTCATTGGGTAGAGAGTTATATATTTTTGTTTATACGTAAAGTATTATAGTATAGTGTGTAGTAATGGTTAATTAAACACTATGGTGTATTAAGTTTTACCGTTTAATCACACTTTTATATATGAAGAAAGGGATTCGATAATGTTTTTATGTCATTGGGTAGAGAGTTATATATTTTTTGTTTATACGTAAAGTATTATAGTATAGTGTGTAGTAATGGTTAATTAAACACTATGGTGTATTAAGTTTTACCGTTTAATCACACTTTAATATATGAAGAAAGGGATTCGATAATGTTTTTATATGACTGGGTAGAGAGTTATATATTTTTTGTTTATACGTAAAGTATTATAGTATAGTGTGTAGTAATGGTTAATTAAACACTATGGTGTATTAAGTTTTACCGTTTAATCACACTTTAATATATGAAGAAAGGATTCGATAATGTTTTTATGTCATTGGGTAGAGTTATATATTTTTTTTATACGTAAAGTATTATGGTATAGTGTGTAGTAATGGTTAATTAAACACTATGGTGTATTAAGTTTTACCGTTTAATCACACTTTAATATATGAAGAAAGGATTCGATAATGTTTTTATGTCATTGGGTAGAGAGTTATATATTTTTTTTATACGTAAGTATTATAGTATAGTGTGTAGTAATGGTTAATTAAACACTATGGTGTGATAAGTTTTACCGTTTAATCACACTTTAATATATGAAGAAAGGGATTCGATAATGTTTTTATGTCATTGGGTAGAGCGTTATATATTTTTTTTATACGTAAGAGTATTATAGTATAGTGTGTGTAGTAATGGTTAATTAAACACTATGGTGTATTAAGTTTTACCGTTTAATCACACTTTAATATATGAAGAAAGGGATTCGATAATGTTTTTATGTCATTGGGTAGAGAGTTATATATTTTTTGTTTATACGTAAAGTATTATAGTATAGTGTGTAGTAATGGTTAATTAAACACTATGGTGTATTAAGTTTTACCGTTTAATCACACTTTAATATATGAAGAAAGGGATTCGATAATGTTTTTATGTCATTGGGTAGAGAGTTATATATTTTTTGTTTATACGTAAAGTATTATAGTATAGTGTGTGTAGTAATGGTTAATTAAACACTATAGTGTATTAAGTTTTACCGTTTAATCACACTTTAATATATATGAAGAAAGGATTCGATAATGTTTTTATATGACTGGGTAGAGTTATATATTTTTTTTATACGTAAAGTATTATAGTATAGTGTGTAGTAATGGTTAATTAAACACTATAGTTGTATTAAGTTTTACCGTTTAATCACACTTTAATATATGAAGAAAGGGATTCGATAATGTTTTTATGTCATTGGGTAGAGAGAGTTATATATTTTTTTTATACGTAAAGTATTATAGTATAGTGTGTGTAGTAATGGTTAATTAAACACTATGGTGTATTAAGTTTTACCGTTTAATCACTTTAATATATGAAGAAAGGGATCTGATAATGTTTTTATGTGACTGGGTAGAGAGTTATATATTTTTGTTTATACGTAAAGCATTATAGTATAGTGTGTAGTAATGGTTAATTAAACACTATGGTGTATTAAGTTTTACCGTTTAATCACACTTTAATATATGAAGAAAGGGATCTGATAATGTTTTTATGTCATTGCAGAGAGTTATATATTTTTTTTTATACGTAAAGTATTATAGTATAGTGTGTAGTAATGGTTAATTAAACACTATGGTGTATTAAGTTTTACCGTTTAATCACACTTTAATATATGAAGAAAGGGATTCGATAATGTTTTTATGTCATTGCAGAGAGTTATATATTTTTGTTTATACGTAAAGTATTATAGTATAGTGTGTAGTAATGGTTAATTAAACACTATGGTGTATTAAGTTTTACCGTTTAATCACACTTTAATATATGAAGAAAGGGATTCGATAATGTTTTTATGTCATTGGGTAGAGAGTTATATATTTTTGTTTATACGTAAGTATTATAGTATAGTGTGTAGTAATGGTTAATTAAACACTATGGTGTATTAAGTTTTACCGTTTAATCACACTTTAATATATGAAGAAAGGGATCTGATAATGTTTTTATGTCATTGCAGAGAGTTATATATTTTTGTTTATACGTAAAGTATTATAGTATAGTGTGTAGTAATGGTTAATTAAACACTATGGTGTATTAAGTTTTACCGTTTAATCACACTTTAATATATGAAGAAAGGATTCGATAATGTTTTTATATGACTGGGTAGAGAGTTATAAATTTTTTTTTATACGTAAGTATTATAGTATAGTGTGTAGTAATGGTTAATTAAACACTATGGTGTATTAAGTTTTACCGTTTAATCACACTTTAATATATATGAAGAAAGGGATCTGATAATGTTTTTATGTCATTGGGTAGAGAGTTATATATTTTTTTTTATACGTAAAGCATTATAGTATAGTGTGTAGTAATGGTTAATTAAACACTATGGTGTATTAAGTTTTACCGTTTAATCACACTTTTATATATGAAGAAAGGGATTCGATAATGTTTTTATGTCATTGGGTAGAGAGTTATATATTTTTTTTATACGTAAGTATTATAGTATAGTGTGTAGTAATGGTTAATTAAACACTATGGTGTATTAAGTTTTACCGTTTAATCACACTTTAATATATGAAGAAAGGATTCGATAATGTTTTTATGTCATTGGGTAGAGAGTTATATATTTTTTTTATACGTAAAGTATTATAGTATAGTGTGTAGTAATAGTTAATTAAACACTATGGTGTATTAAGTTTTACCGTTTAATCACACTTTAATATATGAAGAAAGGATTCGATAATGTTTTTATGTCATTGGGTAGAGAGTTATATATTTTTGTTTATACGTAAAGTATTATAGTATAGTGTGTAGTAATGGTTAATTAAACACTATGGTGTATTAAGTTTTACCGTTTAATCACACTTTAATATATGAAGAAAGGGATTCGATAATGTTTTTATGTCATTGGGTAGAGAGTTATATATTTTTTGTTTATACGTAAGTATTATAGTATAGTGTGTAGTAATGGTTAATTAAACACTATGGTGTATTAAGTTTTACCGTTTAATCACACTTTAATATATGAAGAAAGGGATTCGATAATGTTTTTATATGACTGGGTAGAGAGTTATAAATTTTTTTTTTATACGTAAAGTATTATAGTATAGTGTGTAGTAATGGTTAATTAAACACTATGGTGTATTAAGTTTTACCGTTTAATCACACTTTAATATATGAAGAAAGGGATTCGATAATGTTTTTATGTCATTGGGTAGAGAGTTATATATTTTTTTTTTATACGTAAAGTATTATAGTATAGTGTGTAGTAATGGTTAATTAAACACTATGGTGTATTAAGTTTTACCGTTTAATCACACTTTTATATATGAAGAAAGGGATTCGATAATGTTTTTATGTCATTGGGTAGAGAGTTATATATTTTTTTTATACGTAAAATTATTATAGTATAGTGTGTAGTAATGGTTAATTAAACACTATAGTTGTATTAAGTTTTACCGTTTAATCACACTTTAATATATGAAGAAAGGATTCGATAATGTTTTTATATGACTGGGTAGAGAGTTATATATTTTTGTTTATACGTAAAGTATTATAGTATAGTGTGTAGTAATGGTTAATTAAACACTATGGTGTATTAAGTTTTACCGTTTAATCACACTTTAATATATGAAGAAAGGGATTCGATAATGTTTTTATGTGACTGGGTAGAGAGTTATATATTTTTTGTTTATACGTAAAGTATTATAGTATAGTGTGTAGTAATGGTTAATTAAACACTATGGTGTATTGAGTTTTACCGTTTAATCACACTTTAATTTATGAAGAAAGGGATTCGATAATGTTTTTATGTGACTGGGTAGAGAGTTATATATTTTTTGTTTATACGTAAAGTATTATAGTATAGTGTGTAGTAATGGTTAATTAAACACTATGGTGTATTAAGTTTTACCGTTTAATCACACTTTAATATATGAAGAAAGGGATTCGATAATGTTTTTATGTGACTGGGTAGAGAGTTATATATTTTTTGTTTATACGTAAAGTATTATAGTATAGTGTGTAGTAATGGTTAATTAAACACTATGGTGTATTAAGTTTTACCGTTTAATCACACTTTAATTTATGAAGAAAGGGATTCGATAATGTTTTTATATGACTGGGTAGAGAGTTATATATATTTTTATACGTAAAGTATTATAGTATAGTGTGTAGTAATGGTTAATTAAACACTATGGTGTATTAAGTTTTACCGTTTAATCACACTTTAATATATGAAGAAAGGGATTCGATAATGTTTTTATATGACTGGGTAGAGAGTTATATATTTTTGTTTATACGTAAAGTATTATAGTATAGTGTGTAGTAATGGTTAATTAAACACTATGGTGTATTAAGTTTTACCGTTTAATCACACTTTAATATATGAAGAAAGGGATTCGATAATGTTTTTATATGACTGGGTAGAGAGTTATATATTTTTGTTTATACGTAAAGTATTATAGTATAGTGTGTAGTAATGGTTAATTAAACACTATGGTGTATTAAGTTTTACCGTTTAATCACACTTTAATATATGAAGAAAGGGATTCGATAATGTTTTTATATGACTGGGTAGAGAGTTATATATTTTTGTTTATACGTAAAGTATTATAGTATAGTGTGTAGTAATGGTTAATTAAACACTATGGTGTATTAAGTTTTACCGTTTAATCACACTTTAATATATGAAGAAAGGGATTCGATAATGTTTTTATATGACTGGGTAGAGAGTTATATATTTTTGTTTATACGTAAAGTATTATAGTATAGTGTGTAGTAATGGTTAATTAAACACTATGGTGTATTAAGTTTTACCGTTTAATCACACTTTAATATATGAAGAAAGGGATTCGATAATGTTTTTATATGACTGGGTAGAGAGTTATATATTTTTGTTTATACGTAAAGTATTATAGTATAGTGTGTAGTAATGGTTAATTAAACACTATGGTGTATTAAGTTTTACCGTTTAATCACACTTTAATATATGAAGAAAGGGATTCGATAATGTTTTTATATGACTGGGTAGAGAGTTATATATTTTTGTTTATACGTAAAGTATTATAGTATAGTGTGTAGTAATGGTTAATTAAACACTATGGTGTATTAAGTTTTACCGTTTAATCACACTTTAATATATGAAGAAAGGGATTCGATAATGTTTTTATATGACTGGGTAGAGAGTTATATATTTTTGTTTATACGTAAAGTATTATAGTATAGTGTGTAGTAATGGTTAATTAAACACTATGGTGTATTAAGTTTTACCGTTTAATCACACTTTAATATATGAAGAAAGGGATTCGATAATGTTTTTATATGACTGGGTAGAGAGTTATATATTTTTGTTTATACGTAAAGTATTATAGTATAGTGTGTAGTAATGGTTAATTAAACACTATGGTGTATTAAGTTTTACCGTTTAATCACACTTTAATATATGAAGAAAGGGATTCGATAATGTTTTTATATGACTGGGTAGAGAGTTATATATTTTTGTTTATACGTAAAGTATTATAGTATAGTGTGTAGTAATGGTTAATTAAACACTATGGTGTATTAAGTTTTACCGTTTAATCACACTTTAATATATGAAGAAAGGGATTCGATAATGTTTTTATATGACTGGGTAGAGAGTTATATATTTTTGTTTATACGTAAAGTATTATAGTATAGTGTGTAGTAATGGTTAATTAAACACTATGGTGTATTAAGTTTTACCGTTTAATCACACTTTAATATATGAAGAAAGGGATTCGATAATGTTTTTATATGATAAAAAATTGGCACTGTTGCCAGTTTCGTTATTAATGACCTGTCAGAAATAAAAATGTCAATGTGTAACGATTACCGTCGCGGCGCGTTCGAATCCCCGTGGGCATAAAAAGTAGCCAATTTATAGTTCGTCCATATGAAAAACTGACGTTTTTCATATAAGATGGACTTAAGGAATTTAAATATTGCTTTGTTATCTTCCACTCATCCCTGCTTAATACTAAATTAACGATCTACAGTAATTATATTGCTTTTAATACTTTGAAGTTTTGTAGTTGCAAAATGTTTTTTTTTCACCCAAATTGAGGCTAAAGTCACTTGCTTTTTCATAACTCTAAGGACTGAGATTGAACGTCTTGTTAACGGTAATTGGGTGTACGATTCTCTCTATACGAAGTAGTAGCATAATATTGTTTTTTAGAGGTGGGTAGTCTTTGAGGGTGTGTCCCCGTGCGACCCAGTTATGCTGTAGCTAGGTAATAGAAACATCTTAATTATATCATAGTATATACCATTTAAAGTAAATAATACATGGTATATATCAGGGTTGGCCTACTAATCTGTATATAAGATCTACTTTTTATCTTAAAAGTGTTTCGCGATTCTCATCTAAGGGTTAGAAGGGGTGTGATATGCGTACTATATTTATACACTATGTTTCAGTATAAGATGCATTCCAGCGAGGTATATAGACCGGCTTGTTGGCCACCCCTGGTATATATGATGGTATTGTGTTTATGACTTATTTTAGTACAAAACAGTTACATTATGTGTTTTTGTTAAAAAATGATTATTAGTCTCCATAGCCTCCCAATATGTTGCGATAAAGCACGATTCTGAGCCATCTACATTCATTAATTTCCCGCAAACTTGCATTGCTAGTCCGGGGTTGCCATTCAAGAACCTCTTGTCCCCATCGTCAATCGATTCTACGAGCTATATGGACACTTGGTTTTTTATTTGAAGATGCTTATATTTTAGTTATTCTTAAATCGGTTAATTTTCATTGTAGTGCAGTATAACCCGCAAGAGTTAACTTGAGACCTGAGCGGAATGGGCGCTCCCCTCCCGACCCCCGCCTTCTTACCGCTCTCGCCAATGACGCGTCAGTACCGTTAGCAATCTCACAATTAATATACGTGCGTTTGTTTTCGTTTGTTTTTTTTTTTACCTGATTGTATCAGTTTGGTAGTTTTAAGTAAACATGGGTAAGACTATACACAGTGCTAAAAGCAATCTTATTTTAAAAATGATAACCTTTTTTGAAAACAAAAAAAAGAATCGTGCTATCATAATCATCTAATAAGGATACGAGAGTGGTTCATATTGTGACAGCTAGTACAGATAATGACAATGACATCGACTGCGAATTATCTGGAATACAATCTATAGATAACCAGTAAATAGTTTAAGTAAGTAAAAAAACTTTTAAATTTTCTGTCTGTATAATTGTTGCGTATAATTAATTATGTTACTCTAATTAATTAAACATAATACTATTATAAGACCAATACAATTAACCATAAAAAAATCGACAAATAGACGATATTGTTAGTGAGTACCTCGCTCTTACTTCATCCAAGCGAAGTCTAAAGTTAACTCTTGCGGGTAGTAGTAAAGTTGTATTATTTTATTTGTTAAATCTAATTACAAACAAAATGTATGAACATTAAATAATTAAGTAATTTAATTCATTATTGAACATGAAATGAGGCACTTAAAATAAATGTTATGAAATATACAAAGGATAAGAATTAAAGAAAAAATTGTTTCCGTATAACTTAATTATAGTAATTTGCAGTTATTTACAAAAACAATGTATGCGATGTATGCTTTCGCGTATATTGTTTATTCGTGCAATTAATACATAAAACGGTTCGATTTATTACAAAAGTGTGAATTTAAAATTTACTTCTACTATTGTAATGAGATTTTATAGTGAAATTGTATAATGAACAAAATTTTCTAGAAACAAAAATATTCACAGTAATTTGATCTTTACATTTGACTTCATCGTCATCATTATAAAAATTTATTAAACCACAATAATTATTTAAAAATAATGTGGGCGCCTTTATTGATGTCAAGGTCGAATCCATTTATTTAAAAAAAAAATGAAATGAGGGCGAAAATTTAATTCTTTGAACTTTGTTGGAGAAATGAAAATCGATTACATAATCTTTTTTATTTTCCATTACGTGAAGAACGTACACATATTCGTGTAATAAAATTAGTCACTCTCACTAACGAAGGGTGACAGGTTTTTTTATACCCTTACTAACGAAGGTTTCAGGTAACAACATTTTTTATAAAAAGATCTCTCGAATCGGTCGGAAAAAGGTGAAATAAAGCATCTGGTTCATTTTTTGTGTTATTTAAAATCACAACTGAGCAGTTCTTTGACAGAATTACGATGCTCATATATACAGTGAAATAGATACAGCCGATCAAGTGATTTTTACACCTTTTTCTCTCAATTACATAGTGGAAACTTATGAATATTATATTTATGTGTCGGGTTATATTGCCGACCATGTCCTTAACATAATTGTATCAAGAGTTGATGGTCATGATGCAGTCAATCTTGTTTAATATATGACTACAATCCAAACTTATATGTCACCATTGTGAGAAAAACGCCTTGATGAAAATTTACTAACTGGTAATTACAACAGAAAACAAATTATTTTCTTAAAAATGCTTTTTTTGTCATCTCCAAAAATCTTTAATTGCCAGTTACAAAATAACATAATCTTTAAAAACGAAGGTATTCGCTTTTAACATTGTAGTATATGAGTTAATAAGCAAAAGTTTCGTGTACTTATTGTATAAACATTCTTTAAAAGTTTTCTACCATCTTTATAGGAATAAATTTACAATAAATTTCTTGTACAAGACTGTAAAGTTAACTGGTATTCCGTAAGAAACAATGTTTTGTAGGCTTTTTATGAAAGGTTTGGCATTCCGTTTTACGGAGGATTTACGAAAATAAATTTTTCGAAAATTCTTTTTATAAGTTCCTTCTATTATCCTTAATAACAATACTAGGCTTACTTAACAACAAAGGCCGGCAGTGCATCCTCGACTCTCCAGTGTTGCGGATGTCCATGGACATCGGTAATCACTTACCATCTACATCTACCATCATACAGATGAGCCGCTTGACCTTTTGCCACCTATTACAAAAAATTCAATAAACAATAACATAAAATCGGGTGACAAATAATATCAATGGAAATAGTACCGTTCAAGACATATAGCCCCAGGTTTCGAGTCCCGGGTGCCTGTCATCAATAAAATGATTACTCTTACATACATACAATACGCTAACGTAGCTCAGTACCGGTGCTAGCTTTTACGTCATGGTTATGTCGAAAAATGGAGTTCGATCCTGTTGTTGGCGATAACGAAATTGTCTATTGCATTTTAAGTGTTGATTTACGATATGTTTGGCGATTCTTCACTATCAAATACATAAATATTGCGAGAAAACCTGCATGTCGAAGATTAAAAAATATTTCTAGAGAATTTATAAACTGTGAATATATATATATTTACGTATATATATTGGCTGTTACTTCACTTTTTACATAGTACGTCATTATTGTTAAACTTAAGGTTCATATTAAGTTCATACTTATTGTCTTTTGAAGATTTTTACATTCATTCGATGGAACAGCTTTATATACAGCTTAACACATAATTTTGCATAGCGCTTAATATGTTTTAGACCTTTAGTATTATTTGTATTTCACTATTCAATATAAAATATATTTTTTTATACTGTTAACAGTCTTTGTCAGTTTTTTTTTTGCAAAACAACGTCCATTAAACAGTAGTTTAATTGAAAGCCAACAAATTACGTGCTTCCTTACAAATAGTTGCCAGTTTTAATTATCTGTCATTCAGGACGCCATATTTGATTAAGTAAGTGCGCTCCAAAATGTAACTCAACAGTAGAACCATTCACAGCGAATTACTGTGTAATTATATGTTTAAACTATTCAGAAGTGCGACAAAAACACTTTCTTGCTGCACTGCGATAATTTATATGGATGTCATTAATAATTTATAGTGGGTACGTGACAGAATTAATGAGCTAAGAAATTTTTAATGGATGACACAGAATTTTTTTTAACGGCCTTGATTTTAAGAAAAATTGAGTCAAGGGACATTTTGTAATTGAAACTTGAATATATTCGGATGGTTGAAAAGGAAAATTTTGATGGAAAAACCATCGGTACGGACAACGATTGTATGTCAAATAAATGGAAATGTATTTAATCAGTACAACCTACAATAATGTTACCAATAATACCTTTTACGTAGCGGATTAATAAGGTAGTTAAGAGATTACAGCGTCCATTTGTTTCCTCGAAATTATAATTATAAAAGAGATACCATTCATCATTCTTTCGACGGTTTTAAATTCCTATAAACTATTAAATATTTTAATTTCGAAGAATTTAAAAGGTAAAAATATGAAATTCTAGGAAAATTGAAACTAAAGGACTTGTTAGCAGGCTCAGAAAAAAATACGTCTGGTAAATTTTAAGGTATGAAACAAGTAAAAACGACAAATGACAGCAGGGAGTGGCAGAGTAACGTTGCAGCTTGCTTCTAGCTGCGGCATGAGTGGGTCAGATCCGTTCGCGTATAACTACGTCCTGATAGAATACCAGTTTGAAATGGTAGCTTAACGCTGTAGTGTTTCTTATGGTGAGGATCCGGGAATCCAATTACAGATAATAACACACTCAGTCTCGACTCAATCTCGGTGATAACGTATGTATGTAGTATGTACGTGTTGAATATTTGTTGAGTTTGAAATAAGATATCATACGCCCCGATCGTCACTAAAAATTCATCATAAATAATAATTATAAATAATTTTAATATTAAATGTATGTAACAATAAATATGTAATATTTAAAAATATTCGTAAGGATTTGACTATAGGATTGGAGGGATTACTGTAAATACTTTATTATTTATACTGCAAATCCGTGTAATTATGTACATATATCTAATTTTTTTTAATAAAATTTCATTTAAAATTAGTACCTTTTAATTAACATTTTTGATTGAAATATACAGGTTTTGAAGCAACAATTTCCTTTCATTTAAAGATTTATTGTAGAAATAATTGGAAGGCATATCGCGTCTGATATCGGGGCGAGTCTTCAATTATTCTGACGTGGGGCCCTACTCGATTCATAATTGAGTCGGACTCGCCGCTCTTTGTTTAACAAACACTTACAACACAGTTTTATGCAACGATGCAATCGATCTTTGTATTGCCATGTAGGCGGCTGGTTCTTTATTATTTTTCGAGTCGCAAATGCGTTAGCGGCCTTTAAGAAAGGTGTAGGCTCGTTCCTTGAAGGTCCCCAAGTCGTATCGGTTCGAAAACACCGCTGGGGACAGCTGAATCCACAGAGTAGTTGTGCGTGGCAGGAAGTTTCGCGTACGGCGCACAGTGGTGGATTGCTTATTGTATAATATGCACTTCAATCTGCACTGCAATCATTATACTTAGGCCAAAATAGTTTTAAATGAAAAATATTATATTAAAAATCCAATATAATTAGCAAGGTTAAGATGTACTTTGAAACTTTTATAAAGGTTGTTTTAAGACCAGCTTTTGCAAACTTGCAAATGCTAAAAGAATCTGTGTCAATCCAAGTCGTTAATTACGTATTTAATAGGTAACGACGGTAGATCTTACAGTATATTTAAAAATAAATCATTGTACAGAAAGTATGGCTAAAAAGATATCAAAAAGTTTTTTTAAATAGAATAAACAGCAGACGAGAAAATCATCTGATCGTTAGTGATAAACTATTGACAACCGCAACTGGAGTAGCTGGGCTTTAAGAAACGAGTAGACTTGAAGGTCCCTAAATCAAGTTATCATTCAAAGCGAAGGTATGTTTGATTGAAATGTCCAGAAGGCCAGAAAATTGTGATTTTACCATATAACTTTATACTATTTCAATACAACTATTGTATTAAAACATTAGTATAGGATGTTGCATATAACTGCAATAAGATCGGAGGAAGGTTTAGACGCGGGAAAACATAAAACACACCCAAACCTGAAAACAAACAATTTTAGTCCCTCGGCTGAGAGTCGAACTACCTCCCCAAGCAGATTAGTTATTTTTTTATTTTTATTTTTATTGCACAAATTCATTATTGTAACTATTATTAATTACCATCGTGTCAATATTAATTATTATTGTGTCAACATTAATTACACGTAAAAGTGTGCTTACAAAATTAATGCGTTCGATATTCTGACGTAATTATATAATTTCATAATAATTTAATATGTCAAACAATATTTAATGTCAAGGTAGTAGATTGTGTTCGATAAAATCTAACGATCATTTGAATAATTGGGACTTAGATAAATGATAGACTAGAATTTATTTTCATACGGTTATAAAAACATACTAATTTAATATTAGTTTCAATTGTTTTTACTGCACTTCATATAACTGGTGTAGGGTAGGGATCCGGAAAGCCTTATTAATGGTGTTGAGATGAAAGGGATATTGCATCTGTATTATGATTCCTTATCTAGGATGAATAGTGTCATGAGCCACAGGAATCACTTACTATCTGGTAAACTGTGTGCTTTGTCATTTTTTCATAGCGTTCATACATTTTTTTTGGATACTCGGATACCCTTTCCTCACTGATACAAGATTAGTATCGAAAAATAGCAGCATAGCGCTGCTGTGTTTCGTCATTCATATTTTTTTTGGATACTCTGATTTCCCTTATCCCTTTTTTTTGTATGAGTATTGCTGTTGGTCCAGAGACCTCTACAGCTTTATCTAATTAGACTCGCGAGCGGGAGGCCCGCTGAGTAAGGAGACAACGACGATGCTGCGAAGCTGGCGTGGAGACTGCTGCTGAACCACCACTGTACTCCGACCCCTGTGGACGAAGATTGTCGACGACAACAGAGGGGGGCCGTTAATTCGATCCAAGGGCCCCTCATAAGGAGGTACGAAACCTCGACTCGGATCGCTATCTAAAGGGAGAACAGGATGTCTTTAGAAGCGGCCTAGAACGAGATTAAATCGCGTGTACTTCCCTTATCTCACTGTTACAAGATTACTATCGAAAAATACCAGCACAGCGCTATTGTTTCGTCGTTCATAAATTTTATGAATACTCTGACTTCCCTTACCTCACCGATAGAATACTACTATCGAAAAATACCAGCACAGCGCTGCTATTTCGTCGTTCATATATTTTTTGAATACTCTGTCTCCCTTACTTCATTGATACGATATTATTATCGAAAAATACCAGCACAGCGCAGCTATTTCGTCGTTCATATTATTTTTGGATACTCTGACTTCCTTTACCTCACTGATATAATATTACTATCGAAAAATTGCAGTATAGCCCTGCTGTGTTTCGTACGATGAGTTTAAGGATTCAGAGATTCTTTACAGGTTACGAGGCGTTCCGTCAAAGGCCTCAGGGCAGTAGGCATATCTTTAATCTTTGTTGATGATTTATGTAGATGTCATGGGAGGCAGTCATCAATTACCATTTCTGTGTAAGCTTGTTTAATTGCGCTAAAATTAAACAAAATAATCTATTAGTCATATGAATTGTTCGCTATGCACTCTCGCACATACCTAAAGGAAAATTAGCTTAAAGTACAACACGCAGTCTTGTGTCCCCGAAACGATACCTTCCAGGAAACCAAAAATAGAAAAAAAAATTCTAAGAATTCTAAGAAGCTTATCATGTTCTATTTGCCTTTGAACAAATTTCAGTTTAAAAGTAAATCATTCCATTGATGTTTCATATGTTTTAATTTTCCCTTTGGACGGATTTAGGTTTTATTTTTTGCTTAGTTGAATCGTCGACAAACCTACCTACCTACCTATCCAACTTCCAATGATAATATATTCGTGGAATTCAATATCTAAAGCGTTAATGTTTGTTGTTAACGTTCAGATATTAAAATAAATTTCATTTAATGATTGGTTTTAAAGTGTTTTATTCACTTGGTATATTATACCGACGACTAAATGTCTTTTGGTCTACTATTGTGACTTAATGGTGCTCGTTTTAATTTCATGTTTCGATTCCCAATACTATTGAAATTGTTACCTTTTACTTACAGTTTTAAATGCTGAGTAGCCAAGCGTGAGTGCTTAGCGGTGAATGAAACATCGTGATTGAAATCATCAATGTCTAAGGATGTAGATGAATTAGTTACTTTATCTGCTATATTTATTATAGCAGTTAAAGTAACTAATACCATACGCCTTTATGTAGTAGTACCGAAAGAGACCTTATTCGATGCTCTTCTTATATCTTCGTGGCAAGGAGTTCCAGAGACGTGTAGACTTAATGGCCTCACTATCTTTAGCAAAATCGGTAAAGTGACGACTTCTAATCATTATATTCGTAGAGTTGAGAAGATATCTGTTGTGACAAAAGGAATTGCCTTTACAGCAATGGGATTAATGTATTGTCTGTTATATATAAAAAGGTTTTTTTTAAGGCTGATGCCCTTTGATATGACCTGATGACCTTCCGACTGTCATTGGAAAAAATGGCTGGGTTTTTTGAAGTATGATTACTGAAGCCTTTTTTAGATTGCTATCATGCGACTTAGCGATGTGGTTTGACGGTCTTTGTCTAATTTTTTATTCTCACACAGATTTCGTATGCAGTTAATAAATTTTGATGTGTTCTACTACCTAACCTAATAGTTTAAGCACCTAGCACCAAGCATTGTAAGCTTAGTTGGCGTGGTTAACCGGAATGTTAGTAATGTTATTAGCATAATAGCGTTCTTACAAAATAATAATGATCTAAATAAATAAAAGAAGGTGTAATCAATCAATGTAACGTGTAAGAAATCAGGTAAACTGTGTTCTTTTTTTTGATCTTTATTCAATAAAATCTCTATTTGGCATAGGTTTGGGATAATGTAAAAATATCAATGAATGCGATCGTGTTTCATGGTCCTTCGTTGAACATTTGTGGACTAACGCTTTACTTCAAAAGAAGTCTTATGGTGATAAAAAAGAAAGAAAGTCCTATATATGCCTTTATTTAGTAGAAATATCCTATCAGTAGTCAAAATGGAAAGTATTTTTTTTTGTATTGAGGGTAACAATTGGAGGATGGAGAGGGAAATACACGGATTCCTGAAGGTAACCCATTAACATTCATCATCACAGCACCCACATTTGTCCTCTATAAGGAATAGTTCGCTGCCACCCCTGAAGACTTAGACGGAATGCCTCGTCACCATTGCGAACACAGTAGCTATATATATGCTGATATTCTGTGAGGACGTGGTCCAATCCGGTCAAGCGGACCTATCCTGCAGCTAGAAAGAAACTGCAAATTGGTTCCATCATTGTTAAAGCATTTCCAAAGCTCCTTCGTTAGCAACTTATTTTTTTTTAAAGAATCTATATATATCAACATTACTAACATTCCCGTTCCCCACATCGAGTTTATTTTTTTATAGAATAGATCACAAACGAGCATCTCAACCGATGGTAAGTGATCACCGCCACCCATGGACATCCGCAACACCTGAGGAGTCGCAGATGCTCTGCCGGCCTTTACGAAAGATGTAGGTTCTTTTCTTCCTAAGTAGTATCGGTTCGGAAATACCGCTGGCTGGAGTTTTGATTATGCTACGAGAGGGTTGACGGCAATAGTCAAATGGTGGATTCGAAGCTACCAAGTAGACGTACGTTCGTAGACGGTACCCGTGTACATATATATGCTTTTAGTATTGATGAATTTAAAATATATATATAAACGAGAAGGAGAATGTCTCTATTATCACATTATTTAAAGAGTTTTCTTATTAAATTTTAACAGAAACATTTATTATTTTGGCAACTATTTCAAATTCAAAAAAATTTACATTAAGTTTAGGATATTTATCGATAATTCTTAATAAATATATGCAAATACGTCCAATGAATTCTAATAAGCCTTTATGTATCACTCGTTTATTTTTTATATATATATTTATTGCCTAATTTTCAATGATTTACTCATAACTATCGACACATGTCAGCATAAATATGCAATTTTTTTTATTATTTTTATATCAACATTAGATGATAGAAATAATATTTTTTATGAAGCTGTATTAGCTTCTATATTAATATAAAACTGTAACCGACCAATGTATGTACTTTGGCGGTATTTTGAATAACCACTTATATTTAATAGATATGAAGAGGTCATTGAACCCAAATCTGAGATTTCGGAGTTTGTACTGTTTATGTTTATTAATTCGAAATTTATTGATATTGACTATGGTAACCATACGGTACTGGTTCGGTTCAGAACAAAAAAAAAGTCCGTTTAGAAGTCGTCGTTTAAATATCGTACCTTTAGAAAACATTTAAACATCTAACTATATTACTTTTAGAGTTAACTCTTTGCATTCGGATGTCGCCGATCAGGCGACATTATAAGGTAACAAAATAAATCCGTCGTCGCCGTTATCGCGACTTTGTAGACATTTTATTTTAAAAGCTAATTATTTTTGTGGAAATTTATTGTTTTATGTTGCATGACATAAACTTAAAGTAATTTTAAAAAGTACATACATTTTTAATAACAGGAAGATTTTCGATCATCGATGAAGGTGCTTGCGCCCATAGAAAATTGTTCTAATTTGTAAAAAATATTCGAAATTGTAAGCCATATTAAATATTGCTCCAAGAGCAAAAGGTTATTATCTGTGTTGAATTGTGTGTTTATTTGTGACCTTAAAAACAATCTCCTTACACTAAAATACTGTTAAAGACGGTATTAGAGGCTTGTAAGACTGTAAATGATAGATTGATGACACTAGAAGCCTGGTGTTTAAATGACAACTTACAACCTGTGTATATAAATCCCACTGCTGGGCATGGCTCTCCTATCGCGAGGGTGTTAACACATAGTCCAAACACGCAGCTCCACTACGGATTGGCGGACTTCATATGACTTGGATTTTTTTTTTTTCATTATGTCTTCGTCATGCAGGTTCCCCAGCGATGTTTCCCTTCACCGCTGAGCGCCTAGTAAATCAGGACTTAAAATTTCGATTAACAATTTCATGGGTGCTGTCATAAAGAATCGAACTCGGTTTTCTCGTGTACCGTGAGTTAGAGATTGAGCTGCCACGGCTCGGCGTGGTGTTTAGTCTGTATTATTCACAAGCGAACACAGGCGTCAATATATGTATGTGCATTCCTATCTATTGATATAGGTATAACTTATTTAATTACCACCAGGATACGCCGCGGCACGATCGTAGGATGGACGGAGCTGGTCCCCCGTCCTCTAATGTATTCGCATACCTGCATGATTTACTCTCGTTGTTTTTGAGTGACAGTCACAAAACGGCCCGTAGAAATGTCAAGCGAACCAGTTAGAACTGGATTGGTGACCGTGACATTAGCGCTCCTCATACGACATATTGGTTCCGCGAGCTAATGCATGCGACCACGTGCCATCCGCATATGTTTAATTATAACATTATAAGAGGGTGCACTTGTAACTCAACTACAGTTTCAACTACAGCGTGGTATATGTAGTGTTTAGAGTTATTGGCTGCTGCGACACAGGACCCGAGTTCGATTCCTGTGCGAGGAACGAATATCGTTAATCAGAAATTGTTAGTTTTTGGCACTGTGTATATCACGTGTATTTGGTACTGCATCAGAACTTTCCTCCGATCTTAATGTATATATCAGCATTGGGAAGGATACGAGTGCCTGTTTGCGCGAATGCTAATGGCACTGTAAAATGATTTTGGTTTTCATCTGACAATAATCTGAAGATATAAAGATTGTCCAGGATTAGTACACAGTGGTAGAGTTAAGATATGAATAGAATCTAGCTGCCATGTGACCGGGGAAGGACCACGCCCTCACATACCACAGAGAAATAGCAGCATAATACTAAGTTCTGTATGGTGAGTGTGGACATCCGGTGACACACGTGAACTCGTTTGCAATCCCCGATATAGAAAACATGAGGTGCTGACAGCCCAGTTCTCTATATTACTCGCTCTTACATTGGAAAAAGTTTCATTTTAAACGTTACGTATAAAACCGTTGCATCTAAATTAGATTTTAAAACGTATTCTCATCGCGTACAGAGAATTATCACTTCTAGAAACTACAAATGCGATGAGCAAAGTCTGTATCATGGGGACCGATACGATTTATTTTCAGAGTTTAGAGTAAACTCGGGGGTTGGTTGCTTATCAATACTAACCAATTATGTATAATATATTATAACGATCATATCAACAAATATACACAATGTGCTAGAAATATACAATGTAACGAAATAAATATACTAATTATACATATATTTAACAGTGATGGAGCTACACTGCGGTTTGTTTGTTGCTGCATAATGAAAGGGTCAGCTTGACCGGGGTAGGACCACGCTCTCACATAATACCAGTCTAAAACACCATAACGCTGCTGTGTTTCGTCTAGTGAGAGCAGGGATCCAGAGACCTTCATTACTGGTGTTGAGAAATTCCATCTCAGTCCTCAAGGGTGACATCGCATCTGCATTATGATTCCTTGTCAAGGATGTATGTACATGGGCCCCAAGAATCACTTGCCATCAGGTGAACTGTTAATGAATTAAAAAATTACGTTCATATACAGTTAGATAATTATAGGCCTAACTCTCGGTCTGGGTCGATTTCGATTCGGTCGATCTAATTTTTTTTTAGAAAACAAAGCTTTTAAAGATGAGCTCATTTATCGTTCCTAAATTTACCTTTTAGAATTATTTTTAAAGCCTTTTAAAATATTGCAATGATAGATTTCTGTTGTAATAATAAATCTCTAAGGCGTATTTCTTTTATTGGAATCCTTTTTCCTAGGTTTTTTTATCTTTTCATTTTTTGTTGGCGCCCGTAGACGAAGATAGTTGTTTATCTTGAAAGAATACATTATATATTCAACATGATATACGATTATTCTTATAATACTTCGATACATATCGAAATCCAATATATACATATATATATATATATATATATATATATACATATACATATATATATATGGAAATAAATTATGATGCGATGTCCTTTAGGTCGATTTATGGTCATCAATTGCGCAGAATTAATTATAGTGTCGAATGCTTCGAACAACAGACACAGTGGTACTCGTCAAGCCCTCCCTAATCCAATTCTCAAAAATTCCATTTTTATTTCCTACTACCCAATTCTTAAAACCGCAGAAGTTTTCACGATTCGTCGATTATTTACAATACAATCAGTCCTAAAACAACATTCAATTAGCTTACCGTCGGAGCATATACCTCGCAAACATTAATTTATGTTACACAATTGATGCTCCTTAACTTGGAAATATATACAGAACCTGTTACGCAAACTGGGACTTTATCTGCTAGGCCACACGGCGTCAGAATATGCTTAAATCGTAGCTTAGTGTAACTATATTACATCTGAGTGATAAAACTAAAGACCTTATTACTGGTTACGAGGGTTTTCCATATTCGTATCGTAGCTGGGATACTACAGACAAGTTATCTATGTTGAAAATCTGTATGAATCTTAGTGTCATGGGCTGCATGAATGACTAATCATCAGGTGAAATGTAAAAACCAACGAGCACACAGTTCATATGAGGGTATGCGAACACAGCAGCCCATGATCTATATCTATCAACAAAGATTCATGATGATCACATGCGTTGCTACTCCTCCCTACTTAGTTAGAATGCCCCGTATACCTGTTATCGAGTGCCCAGGAACCCCCTATACTCATGATACGAAACACAGCAACGTTATTTTGCTGTTTCAAATCGACCGAATCATGCTTCAGATAGAAACTATCTGCAGTGTAACTTACGTGATAAAGTTTATTGGTTCATCATTTTCACAACATATAATATACAAATACATATATTACATTATATAATATAATAATAAAATAACATAATAAACTGAGCGATAGAGTAAGTATACGTTTTCACTATATGAGAAAACTTTTGTCAGATTATTTGTCTGACAAATATGCTTGGATTTGAGCCATGAGCTCTGGGTTCAATACAGAACAACTCTAGGACATTTTGTAAATTATTATTTAAAAATAAAAGAAAGAAAAAAAAAGAGCAACTAGTCGAGTTTCTTAACGCCAGCGGGTGCTTTCCGAAGCGGTGGTCCTATTAGCTATTTTGCACGATTCAAAATTGTTTTGAATAAAACTACTTGTATAAAGTTTCTTTTGATTTTATGAGAGTACTGTTTATGTCTTATAAAAACAGTCTAATACTAATTTTGAATAGCTTAATGGTTTTGGATACTGCGAAACTTTACTTAGGTTCGAATCGACCGTTTGTCTTTTTTCGTAATTTACTCATCATACCTTCAAAACATGTGATGTGGTTGTCAGGAGCGTTTGTAATGCAAATATCAATAGCATTCTTTTAAAATGTATTTAAAAGAACCAATGACCTTTTAACTCTTTCTTTGGTAGAGCCATGCTGCAGTTTGCTTCTCGCTGCGGCATGAATGGGTCGGGGCGGCCGGGGAAACACCACGTCCTCACAAAATATCAACTTGAAGTATCATCATAAAGTCATCACATCAACAGAGTTTCGTCTGGTAAGCCTTGAGGTGAATCGAGAGAGCCTTATTACTGGAGGTGAGGCATTTCACCTAAGTCCCCAGAGGTAATAACGCATCTGTATTATGATTCCCTTTCGCAGATGAATATGGGTGTACGCAGGAATCCACAATTATCATAACAATAAAGTAACATGATAATTTAAAAGGAACAAACTGCGATGTTTGATATATGAGCATTACAAAACTTTGTAAGTAAGACTATAAAATTATTTCCATGTCACTATTTGTTTAGGCCTTCACAGCAATTATTTAACACATAAATTTTAGCGAGTAATCAATTAATTTTCGAAATCACTTTATTGTGGTATATAAACTTAATACACGTAATACTAACAGATGTGAACTAAAATATACAATTTAGAATTCTTAAGTGTCTAATAACAAAGACCACAATAAACTAATTCGACATTGATTGAAAGATTTTATTGCATGACATTACCCGGTAGTAATTAATGAATGCACCGATGTGTTAACTGAAATTAAATATTATGTTCAATTATATAAAGTTTGAATTCGAACGGCGTGTGAATATGCAATAAAAATGCATCATTTAATTATTCATCAATCATTCGCTGTATGTGGTTTATTGATTGATCCTGCTGGTATTAATCTAAGTAGAATGTTACTAATATGTCAAAATGTGAAGCAGAGGTCAAGTTCGTAATATATATTAAAGGTTTTTCATAAATTTAAATTACTTTTTATGAGTCCATCAATTTAGATATTAATTTAAAAATGTGTATTGGTTTTCCATGCCAATTTTTTTTGAGTGGTAGTCCGTCAAGGGATTACGTCTTAACGAAACCTTATCTCTCAATTCGAATGCAATATATCCTGGGTTTTTATAGAACAGCTGAGTTTCGGTCAAAATTCCGATTTCATAATAAACCTAATAAGTTAAAAAGATAAAGAATGATACCATAAAACTTATTTAATTTAATTGGCTTTAAATTATTTGCGAGTGGCTGATACACATCTTTCCAAAGACGAGGCACCTGTTTCGTGAAGTTTATTAGGGCACGTTTGTGTTAAAATTTACGTTGGCTTTTAATGTTATCTCTAGGTAATTATCTCGGTTTACTCACGTGTTGTCAACGCGTGCTTTATGCCCCTGCGATAAAGCTAGATATAATATACGTATGCGATAGTAAATCTGTGAAAATCAATTTATGCTTATAAATATGATGATTTGAATTTAAGCACTCCTATAAAGTGAATGCATTTATTAAACTTCGATGGTATCGAATGAAGGTATCTTTCTGAAAGCGCACACATTCTGAATGCGAACAGAATCAAGATTCTTAGATTAGAGTGGATGAAAGACGTCGTCTAAGAAGCGAAGCGTCTGATACCTTAAAAACCGATATCCTCACAGTATACCTGCGTCAAAAGCAGCATAACGTGCTCTTTATTGGTCATGAGGCATTCCATCTTAGTCCTTAGGGTTGACAACGCATCTGCATTATGGTTATTTAGTGAAGGTGAATGTGGGTGTAAGGAATCTCTTAACATCATGTGACCAGTCTGCTCTTTGTTACCCTAGACAATAAAAAAATGTGTTTATGTTACCATTTAAAGATGAAAACACCATTTGCATTACCATCTGAGAGTTTAATAGGAATATTAATAAATTTATTATATCTATACACAAATAGATATAACATATAATAATGAATAAAAATTATTATATATGTTTATGGTGTGAGTATTGTACAGAAATATTTCGTTTGCCATCACTATTAATACTGTAATATATTTTATCCTTTAGTGGATGACTTGCACTCTACACCAACGACATACCGCGCACTCGCGGTGTAGAGCTAGCCCTTTTCGCCGATGACACCGCCCTCTACGCGTCTGGATTTAAGCCAGACGCTATTTGTAAACGCCTCCAATCTGCAGCCAACACCTTAGGGAAATGGTTTCGGAAATGGAGGATCGAGGTTAACCCCACCAAAAGTGCAGCCATTTACTTCTCTCGGCGCAACAAAACGCCGCATCTCCAAACTATAGAGTTATTTGATCGTCCAATCCCTGGGAAAAGACAGTCAAATGCTTAGGCGTCACATTAGATGAAAGACTCACCTTCGGTCCGCATGTCAACCGCGTACGGAATCGAGCAGCGTTCGTCCTAGGTCGTTTGCACCCGTTACTTAATAAAAATAGCAAAATGTCCCTGCGTAATAAAATTACACTTTACAAAGCGTGCATCCGACCCATAATGACATACGCAAGCCCCGTCTTTGCGCATGCCTCCCCGCGTCACATTCACCGACTTCAGGTAATACAAAATCGTTTCATGCGCAAGGCCACCGGTGCGCCATGGTTCTTGCGTAACGAAAATCTACACATAGATCTTGAGCTGCCGACCATAGCTCAGTACCTGAAGCAGGCTTCTCGCCGATATTTCGACTCTGCCGTCACACAGAACCCTTTGATTGTAAGTGCCGCCACTTACAATCCCATCGCGAATCACAGATTCACCCGCGTCCGTAGGAGACCGAGGCACGCCCTCGACGACCCTGACGACGCAACCACCAGGGCCCAAGCCCTTCATAAAACACAACACACAAACATTGCACCCTCATATCGCCCCCGCCGACGGCGAGGGCGTCGCAAACAAAGTTATTCGCGATACCGCCATGTCACTGGCCGGTTCTCTCCAGTCCATACAGATAGAAGCGTTGCTGGAGTTTCTTGCGCCACTTCTTCTCCAGCGCCCACGCATTCTGAAGTGGTGGTACAGGTAGTTAATAATAATAGTGATATTAATTAAGATAATCCTCTGTCAGAAGCAACTGACCGAGCCGAGGTTCGGCCCTCTCGGGCACCCTCGAGTCAGACGCTCTCGCGAAACAGGGTAACGGTCTGCCGAGGTTCTCTCGAGCTCCTTGCGCTGGTTACCCATATATAGAGGTCTCGACTGAGAGCCATAAGCGCTCGGTCACCTCTCAACCCGGTGAAACTGTAAAAGCCCTGGGGCTAACAGCGGCCATCAGCCCGAAAAAAAAAAAAAAAAAAAAAAAAATGGATGACTTGCAGAAGACAAAATTAAAAAAAAGCAAAAAGGCATTGAATGTTTTCTCGCCTCCGTCGCACCTGTTATTAACAATTCGTATTTAATGAAGTGGCAGAATCATTTTGTTCGTAAAGTTCAAAAAGTCAATCTAAACAAAATCTTTATTGCAACGCTAAATCGTAAAAGTGTTGCAGTAAAACTGAACTGCCACTCGTTTTTAAACCCATCATAATAGCATTTAAAACGAAACATAATTGATTTCATTAACTCCTGTCAAAGGTTAGATTATTTATGTGTTGCAAGATTTACTGTTTTTCCTTATACGAATTTTTGTGATGGTACGTCATTATAGCTTTATGTTCTGTTTAGTGAATACTAATCAAATTGTGAGAGTAATATTAATAACACCTTCAACTGTTTACAAAACTTTAACTTATACAATTCATGGCAACATTACGTGATTATGTTTCTTTACTTACCGAAAGCTAGTGTAATATTCTCGTCTGATGCTAAATTGCGATGTAATCTCGGATTATAAGCTCCATCATCTTAGCTGACCGTTGAACACGTGTGTTGGTGGTCATGAAGTATGCTTTCGAACCACCAGCATCCTTTGACACATACGAGTAGATAGACAAACGAGCTCACAGTTCCTCTGATAGCAAGTGACGACTGCAGCTGTCGATGTCCTAAACATCTATGTACATACTCTATCACAATTCAGATTTGAGATGTACATGCGTTGTCACCACTGTAGACTGGGATGCCTTGGCCAGATCAAGATCTCTGTGGCAAGATACTGAGGTATAGGACTCTCGCGCTTTTCGCAGACGACACCACCCTTTACTATACGAACATACCCAAGAGCCGTATCACCATACGTCTCCAGAAGCCAACAGCCTTGCTGTGTGTCGCCCTTGTGTTGGCTACCCACAATAAAGGTTTAGGCTGGGTGCCCTAAGCGCTCGGCCACCTTTCGATTCGGTGAAGCTGTAAAAATCTTCGGGCTAACAGTGGCAATCCGCCAAGAAAAACTTCATCGGAGCAACGGCTGTGACCCCAGGCATAGCAGCCTGCTACCCTAGACTAGCGGAGATCTCCGATTCATCGAAGGCGAATTGTAGTATTGTCCGGTTGTTGGACTAACGGAGGCATCGGTGTGATTTATTCTGCTTTGAGTCCCCGAGCCAAACAGCCAGACAGTAAGCGATATTTGAAGGCTCGAGGTTTTCTAGCATGTTGCACCAGTTGCTGTCGTTATGGAGTTTAACGTGCTCTTTGATTACCCTTTGGAGGCGGCGATTAGCATCCAATGGAAACATTATGTTGTTGTATCGAAGCTGTATATATACCCCGTTGTTCGTGATAGCGTGATTCTCGCATAATTATTCACATAGTCTTCACTAACCTAAAACCTCTTCCATAATAAGTTACACAATGTTAACATATCTACAAATGCCATGTAAGCTCTTAAGGCGAGTTCACAAACAATATATTAAGCAATAAATAATGTCAAACGGATAACTTGTACTGCTTTTCTCATAACATAAATGCGCGTGTCAATTATTCTTTTCTGAAATATAATTGTTATAACTAAAATTGCAATGTACTTAAATTTCACCCTTAAGCCTTTAATATAAGTGCTACATTGTAATTTATAACTCAATATATAGTTAAAAGTCGATTGGAAGAATTAAAAATGACTTTAATATCATTGTTAGTAAGTCCATTTTTGCAAGTTAATTGTCGGTTGACGCGAATTGAACGGACGCGGCTTCCAATTGGTGGTCGAATGTCAGTCATAAAGGATTATCTTGCCTTTTAAGTGATACAATGGACAATGAATGGTCTTGGGTTTAAAGGTTCACTAAATATTCGGTTGAGAAAGGTTCCTTTATCGACACTGTCGACAAATTCAGCCCAAATTTGAACTTTTTGCTTCCAATTAAAATAAGCACAGATGTAATAAATCCTTTATATATAAATTTTCGTTAACGATTAGCGAATTTTTACTCATTCTAATCAATTATATGCAGTATGATAAGCATGATGTCGTTTAAGACTACATTTACGTATTTTATTGGGTAGATTGATTATATAAATAAATAGTTATTAAGCTGACTTTAGATTGAGTTTACAATGACACCAGGACGTCAAACACCTGTACTCCCCGTGATCAAGAGCTCCATAAATCACAGCAAAAAAGTTTAAAATAAACGCGGTAAAACGCGTAAGATGAATTAATATTCAAAACCCACTAAGTATAGACTCAATATATAGTATGTTATAAAACATATCTCAAAATATTAATCAGCTGAAAATCTACAGAATTATGAAAATAATGGTTTCGTGTTCTAATTATTTACATTGTTTTTAAAATATATAAGTATATCTCCATCTTGGTAGTAATTAAAGATTCCGCTAGAAGCTATCGTAATTGTGACATTGTATTTCCACATATAAAAATTATTGTTTAAAGTTGTTTTAAAGGGATTTAAAGCGTAGTTTGATTAAATTCTTAGACCCTCTTTGAAGATTTGGACACTGAACAAGCTGGGTACGCGTGTTTATGATTACAGCGGTATTTTGGTGGTAGTTTGCATCAAAACATCATCATTGCCACAGCCTATCCATAGTCCAATCCTGAACATGGACCTCAGACTGATCACGGGCAGCAGCATCAGGGCACAAGGTGTCTGGTAACTGCAATTGCAAACCCGCTCTCCAGGCGTGGCAACTATGGTAAATATGGGCATATAGCTATAACTATAACTCTGGTAAACATAGCAACAAATCGATAAATAGTTAAATTTAATATCAGTGTTTTTTACGGATCTTCGCTTCGCTTTTCTTCGGTCCGCTTCGCAATCTTTTTTTAATAAAAGTTGTGGCTAGCTATTAGGCACCATGGCGTACTGGCAAGGTGATTTTTAACACATTACTTATAGCACGATGAACTTAAAGGCACATTTCCTCTATGGCACTCCTTAAGCGATTACGATAGCCATTATGCTTGCCATAAAACACATTATCAAGCATAAATGCTATTGATTGATTTTATACTGTATAACATTTCACCCACCACTTAAAACGTCTCGTAGTTCTTTTTAATGGGTACATTTTTATGTGATATACAATATGTCATGCGTATATGGGACAAGATAAAACAGAAATTGGCATTTTACGTGTGTAGGTAAGTGCATATTAATGTTTACGTGGTAATAATATACAAGTAGATTGGATATATTACGTCTGAATCTTCCCTTAATATTATATTAGTTAATATGTTTCGTTTAAAAATAAAGGAAACGTGTTAAAAATTCATCTATATACAAATTTCAATGCTCAAAATTCAAATGCATTGTCTACCCTGAGGAATTAGACGGTATACCTGTGATTGGGTCTCCAGATCCACACAATCATCATACGAAACCCAGTTTATGTTGCTATTTCAAACTGGCATTCTCTTATGATATGCTCGTTCTTCGGCCGATCCATTTATGCTACAGCATATATCAAGCTGCAACCTCTCCAGCGGTATTTCCGAACTCAAGAAAAGAGCCTACACTTTTCTTAAAAGCCAGCATCTCATCTGCAACTCATCTGATGTTACGAATGTTCATGGGCAGCGGTGATCACTTACCATTAGGTGAACTGCATGATCGTTTGCCACCTATTCTATAAAAAAGTTAAATAAGGTTAAGCGACCTCGGACGCATAGTTGTTGGTTTAAATTATTAAATTTTTCGATTTATGTAATAGCGAAAATTTGTTGACTGAATTTTGTGGCAATAGACTCACCTTTTGTAACATTTAAACCTTACAAGTTAATACCGCGTTTGAAATTATTAATGAGAGATTAAGGTCTACAACAGAACAATTGTAAGCGTCCATAGCCTTATAGTTTGGGGTACGGTCTGCGAAACTTAACATCGTAAGTTCTAATCGACTATCGCCATGACTCATTTATTTAGTTAAGCTTCATATACAGTGATGTATAAACGTGGGCTTGGAGTTTCTTGCGCCACTTCTTCTCCAGCGCCCACGCATTCCGAAGTGGTGGTACAGATAGCCAATAATAATAATAGTGATATTAATGTAGATAGTTCTTAGTCAGAAGCAACTGACCAAGCCGAGGTTCAGTCCTCTCGGGCACCCTCGAGTCAGACGCTCTCGCAGAACAGGGTAACGGTCCAAGCCGAGGTACCGTCTCTAGAGCCCTTGTGCTGATTGCCCACTAATAGAGGTCTCGACTGAGCGCCATAAGCGCTCGGTCACCTCTCAACCCGGTGAAACTGTAAAAGTTCTCGGGCTCGGTAAAGCGGCAAACAGCCCGTAAAAGACAATAAAAACACGGGCATTGGCATTCAATGAAATATGAATCATCTCCTATTGTCCGTTTACTATATCGCTGCAGGCAGGGTGGAAACTCATGTATGTTCGTAGTTATGTGCCTGCACATCCAGCATGCTTTACTGATAAAAGATCCCGAGGTGAGTGTAACACCTTCGCGCTCTTAAGTACTACGATAGTATATGACCCATGTAGTTAGTTAGTAATAAATTAGTGCATAAGTTGTGGTATGTTATGTTGCTATAGATAATAAAGTATTATTAACTTTTAGGCATTTTTTTTTTGTTTAAGAAATGCTAAATCTATTGTGTGGAATATTAACAAACAAGCGAAAAACGCAAGTGACAGATATTTTAGCAGCAACATTTTGTGTCTATAGCAATGATAACGTAAATATATATATATTAAAACTGTGTCTACGGAAGAATTTTAAAGCTCGCGCAACTACGTCGCATAATACATATATGATCCACATCATCCATTAAAAGCGATAGTACGCGAGCGCTTGATATATGCGAAGGTCTAACACATGACAGGTAAAAAGCGCAGACAATTTCCTCATGAACTGCACGCGTGTACTTACCACGCAATGGACGCACTTCTCAGAAGGTGAGTCACGAAGCTCCTGACGGTACGTGTCACACGTTGATTTACCCGATGAAGGTATTTCGTTATTTGTATTACGCTCAGGGGCAACGTATAGGTGTAGTTTAAAGAAATGTATATATATATATATATATATATATAAATCGTCCGGGGTAGGATCACGCCATCACAGAATATCAGCGTAAAATAGCAGTATATTGCTGCTGTGTTTCGTGTGTCAGAGTATAGTCCACCTAGGCTGCTCCACTACGGCTTGGCGGACTCTATGTCTCTATGACTCTATGTCTTTAGAGTTTTTTTTCTAAATTATTTACTCACGATGTTTTCCGTTAATCTAATTAAACCAGGTCCTAAAACTGCAATTAACAATTTCATTGGTGCCATCGGAGATCCAACTCTGTTTGCTCGCGTAACTTGAATTAAAAGTGAGCTGTTTACCAAGTATATATATGTATAATACCAAGCCTGTTTATTTCGTATTCATTAGGTAATTTATTTGTTTTATATTACATAGCAACATTGCTAAAATGTTTCGAATTTATATTTATATATATATCCACTATTAGCATAAATAACCAACCGGTTCCAAAACAAATGGATACATGACTAAGCCAGTATTAATAGAGACACTCGTTTCAACGTTTATCTAATGTATTTACAAATTTTTGTCATCGTCTTTTAAAATATTGTTATACCGTATCTTAATACAATCTCTATAATCAATGGATGTTTAACCATCTTGTTGATGGTTTGTTAATATCTTATAATAAATTAAAAAAAGGAAAATAGTTCTATACTATTACGCTCATAAAAACGTACCGCTATCACCCCTGTAGACTTAGATCCAATGCCTTATCACCATCAGTAATTGGGATCCCGGATCCTTAAACACTTCATAGAATATTATATTCAGCAGCGTTATGCTGTTATATTTGTTTTCCCCGGTCGAGTGAACTCATTGCGCCCTAGCAATAAACTAGTTACAGGACGTCAAAAATCAAATTGGTCCATTTGCGATAAATTGGCAAGGTAAAAAAGCTTGATAGATGGGTGCCCCACGAACTTAACGATCGCCATCGCAACGTACGCAGGCACAGAAATGAAAGAATTTTGAACCGAAATCTTACGTGCGACGAAAAGTGGATTCTGTTCGACAATCGAAAGCGCTCAGCAAGTTGGGTAGATCCTGGATCAGCACTAAAGCAATGCCGTAAACAAAAAATGACCTTTGGAAAGGTAATGGGCACTGTTTGGTGGTCTAGTGCTATTCATCACTGTTTTTTACCAAACGGCATAAGCATTACTGCCGATGTGTATTGTGAAGAACTGAAGATAATGATTGAGAAGCTCGCACATCTGCAACCAGTTTTTTCAATCGCTCGTCCTCGCTGCTCCTACACGACAACGAGCAACCCCATACTGCAAAAAAGACAAAAGCAAGAGTTGGGGTTGGAAGCTCTCCCTCATCCAAAGTAATTAGTATATTTTGGGCGGCAGGGTATATATATATATAATTTCACTCCCTACTTTCGCACAGTTGTAAAAGATAATTGAGATTTTGAGTTTTTACTCACTACTTTTTCCTTTTGGAACTGCACCAATTGTCCAAATTCACACGTAGTCAATACAAGATACATTTGTGAATGTAACCTTTAAAGCTTTGGTAAATATCGTAATATTTTTTATTAAGGTTGCTTTGTAAGTTAAAATTTAAATAAATCGAAATAAAATTTCGTAGTTACGTCTCCTTGTATTCTTCATATACAACAGTTATTAAAAAAAAATCTTTTATCAGATAAACTATCGACTTCATCTTATAAATATTTTTTCTTACAATTGTCTTCTGAGACTTTCTACGTAGTGTAGTTATAGTATATTTCAACACATTAAAATTTTTGATATATACCATTTTCAGCTGTAAGAATTAATTTATGTTGCAATATATCAAATTGTATGCCAGCAAACCGAGATAGATCCATGTAGTCGGCAGCAATTAAATTTGGTAATTGAAATATCAAGTACCAGCGATGAATGAAAAAACATTGCGAGGAAACCCGCTTTTTTTATTACATTAAGAGTAACAAACGAGCACACAGTTCACCCAATGGCATGTGATTCCTGCGGCCATGACATCTACATTCATCCTTGACAAGGAATCATAATGCAGATGCGTTGTCACCCTAGAGGACTTAGAGGGAATGTCTCATCACCAGTGATAAAGGACTCCCTATACTCACCAGACGAAACAAAGAAGCATTATGCTGCTATTTTACGCTGGTATTCTTTGATAGCATGGTTCTACTCCGGTCGAGCTGACCCATTCATTCTGCAGATAGAAACAAACTGTAGTGAGACTCTACCAACCTATTACTGAACGTTAAACCGTATGGATTTAACCATTTGCAGATATTTACAACTAAACAATCATAGAATATTTACAACATAATAATTAGCTTGTATTATTTGAATATTTGAATTTATCAAAACATTTCAACAAATTAGCTTCGAGTGCAATTGAATTATGAGACACACTTAACGTCAAGTACAACGAGACGATGACCACCGTAAGATCAAACACAATTTAGCAAATAAATACACTGTCGGCGTCGTGCTTTAATCACAACTATTTTTCGTGTCGTTGACACGTGATATTTAGTTTCACCTTCCAAACGTCCTCGGGCCGCTGTTGACCGCACACAATATCTATATTAAAACTATATTGGTGACATATATCACATTAATGATGATTAAAAAAAAACTATGATCGTCTATTTAGATGATACTAAACACAAAACAATTTTTAGAATTTTTGGCTATTTGTTTGTAGATTCCAAAACTACTGGACGGATTTTGTAGAGCTTATTGGGGCTTGGTAACTTAGGTCTCACCCTAACTCTCGCAAACGCTACGTAAGTTAAGCCGCGGTTAAAGCTAGTATAAAATAATTATATTTTTTTTGTAAAGTCATCTGTCACAGTCTATAATATCCCGCTGGGCAAGTTGATTCGAGGGAATATTGTTATTCCGAATGCATCGGAATTACATTCGTGTAAAGATATGGCTTAAGTGGTCGCATTTGTATGTAAACATACTATGTCTTGTAAGTGTGTTTAATACATTGTGTTTCGATGTTTTCTGCGAGTATATTTTTGTTTCTATCTTTGGGTCAACTTCGGCAGTGTTGATTTTCGTACAAATCTTTTATGAATACTAGTTTATTATTTATAAATAATAAATTTGTTGTTATTGCTAAGTAAATTTTGATTTTTAATTTATGTTTTGTTTTATTAATTAACATTATATGAAAACATACATTTATTTTTATATATAATAAAAGGAGAGTAAATGCCTTGCCTGTACATAAATGATTGAGCTAAAGCTCGTACATTGACAATATTTGAAAAAGTTATTCTATCGACTATTAACTACTTAACGTTAATAAGGATTTGTTGCCTTTTTGTTAGATTAACTAAAAGTTATATATACTTGAAAATAACAAGAGGGGTTTTGATAAGCTTTTCGGCGTTATAAATTAGGTCCTAACTCAAAATACGACATTATTCGTTACTTATTCGCCACTTAAAAAATCTTCGTCTCACTAGGGAGATTTAATAAATCTTATAACTATAATATCTAAACGTTGCGGGTTGAACATAGTTAAGTTATAAGTATCTAAAGTAAGTAAGACTCTGGAGGACGGGTTTTGTTCCAAAGTGGTTTTATTAATTAAGTTGATTGAATCTATATATACAGCGCTTGATTCTATCATTGATGGTTATCATACTTACGAGATAAATGACCATAAAGATTTCAAAATAAATAAACGAAAAAGTAAGATAATATAGCAATTTATATGGATGTAGGAGGACAGTCTATCAAACTATATTTTTATATGCTGGTCACAAAACAATATCAATGAGTTCGCTACAATTTAAGGTAACATATTTATGAGTACACTACAATTTAAGGCAAAAATATTTAGGTCAAAAAGACTTACGTTGCGTTTGCATACTGATCCAACACTCCATTATTCAAAGGTTATCAACCATGAGTAATAGATACATTATTGAATTTATTTTCGACTCTATTACACTGTAATACGAGTTTGACATTTTGTTTAAGTTGACAATTGAATACAAATAATGTAGGTATCCGATGTGAAGGTCAGTATTTGTTCAATGTGATCTATTGTTATATTTTGGTCTCACAACTTTTACTGTCTTCTTTGTTAAGACAGCTTTTAGATAAAATTTTTTTTTCTTATTTGTTGAATTTTAGACGGCATCGTCAAGCGGTTCATACACATTCTAAGTTCGTTATCAGAAGACTTGATAAGTCAGGAAACTTGCATTTTCTGAGAATATTAGATCTAGTATATTGGACATGGGTTGAACTGTATAGAATGAAAAGGCATTAAATTCGTCCATTCAAAGCATTTTTATTTTCAAATGCTAAAATTAAAACTAAACTAATTTAGTACTAACTACTTGATTTCGATTTTAGTATCGAAGTAAGAAAAAGAAAGTCCAAGGGGCAATCGATGCTGACCTGAGCTGATATAATGAACTAATCTGTTCTCACCCGTGATGAAGTCATCATCCGTGATGATGATGTCTTCCTGATCGGTTTCGACCTTTTTTAGTAATGTAAGACAATACGATCTGAGGAAGGTTCAGATGCAGTATGAGGTACACGAAATACACATGTGATACACCCAAACCCGAATACCAATAATTTGTGATGTACAAATATTTTGAAGGACCGGGGACCTGTAAAAAATGCTACAATTAAATAAAATAAAAATTCCTAGAATTACTCAGTAAGTCGTAAGCTTCTATAAAAGCTTTTGCATAAGTATACTTGAGGCGATAAGCGGTAGCTGTTTACAAGTATGACGCACAAGCTTTCTTGCTTCCCGACGATATTTTACCATTATCTCGTTGTCGAACAATGTTCCTGAAATTGTTAGGTGACAAATATTAGCTGTTTAAACACTCCGGAGCACGTCGTTCAAACAATTAGCATGTCACGGCGGTTATCGAACTTCGCATCTTAGGGTCGGCGCACACTGGACGGAAAGTTTTAAATTCAAATCTTTTTATACAATCTCAGTGGTGACAAACGAGCACACTATTTATCTGATCGTAAGTGAAAATTGTGGCCCATGATATTTATATCGAATCTCTTCAAATATTTAAGAAGCACACGCGTTTTCATTCCCGAGGTCTGAAACGTAATTTCTAGATACTTCTAATCAGGTCTTAAACTCACCTTAGGAAACACAGAAGCGGTATCTTGCTATTCGAAGCTGGTATTCTGTGTTCTTCCCTAGTCGAGCTAAACCGTCTATAAATTGTATATTTAAACCTATTTTTTAATTTTAATTATAAATACATAAGACAACATTTTTTACGTCTTGAACTAAAGTGAAAAACACCATTCTGGGTAAGACCGGAATGTTTATTCTCGCACCATTACATCTAATGTGCAAAGTACCTTATTTATTTTATTATAATGGACAGGTTTGTTGAGAGAATAGCTTGCGTATGCAAATTTGTGCTTAAGATTGACTATTTGCCGATGTGCTCGACATTCAGTTATATACGCTTTGGTGTTTGGATTATATCTAAATGACCCTTGTTTGTTATGAATTTTAATTCCTTTTAAAGAAACGTTAATGGAATAGAATTGAACAATACGTTAAGGAATTCTTACACACTGGCAACTGCTTTTCTTCCTTATTTAAAATAGTATTTTGTGTTCTAGATTGTTATAGTAGTATATATTAGTTACTTAATACCAAAAAGTTTACTTTTACTTAATTACTGGGATAGGCAAGTATTCAAATACCGATCTACAGTTACTGTTCTTAGGGCTTCAAGCGATTCTATCAATTTTTCGTGCTTCCTTGACCGACCGTCCGTCGCAAAAAAGATTGAAAGGACACATTCCACCGAGTGTCTTTTTGTTTTAAGTTCACTACACACACCGAGCTTTTCTCTCATATTACTAATGTATTATACACTGCTACAAATTGCCGCTTATAATATTTTTGTCAAAATCTACACAACCACTTTACATGTTGTCGCTTTAGAACTCGTAATCGTCGTAAATGTTTCAAACCTCATGTGGTAACCATGCTGTGCCTAGATGCCAAATTTTCAGGAGTATTCAAAATATTTTTCCTAATATTGTAAAAACTTTTATCTCATATTGGTTACATCGAATCATCAATAAGGTGAACACGTCTCTTTGTCCTATAAGATATGAGATAGAGCGTCATCATCAAACGCTAATTAAATTCTCTGGCAAAACTTGCATCTTGGCTAAAAATACGTTAAATATCATACCGCGTATTATTCATATGCACAAGAGAACTTTATTAGTTAATAAAAAAAAACTGGAACTTTTACCACGTAAAGTTTAACCTTTGGTCCTTTGCATCCCTTTACTGATTCCTTGAGCTTATGTTAGGTACATATATATTTCGGAGATAATACGCAGCGGTACTTTTAAGTTAAGCATGGTAATTTAAAATTGCAATCAAAAACTTTGACTTTTTGCCTCTATGTCTGCACGTTTATTCTCGCCAACCTCCATAATATACATGCTACTATATGTTTGAACGAACAATTAATGTTTGTTTCATTTAAATGGTCACAAATATGGCTATATCAATTTTAATGGGCACCCGACGCCCTCCCCACATGCTGCGACTTCATCATGATGGCGATAAAGAAATTTTAAGGGAGAATAATTTATTAGATATTTATTTTATTAAAGATTATACATGTTTGTGCGTATGATTGTTTGCACATTGTTTCGGGCACTGTCAATAGATATAGGTTTCTAACGAAAGATGTGGAAAGTTGGACGGAAAATGGGCATTTTTGAGATAAACTGTAACTTCTATTTCTGTGACATTTATGTGAAAATTCACATCACGATCACAAATACCCAACGTCTGTCGGGTCAGTTAGTAAAAATTATATATTTGATGACAATTGTAGATAAAACGTTAAAAATTTAAATGATGGTTGAGGTTTTTGACCGAAGCTGAACGTTAGCTGGACAAATGCGAGAAACAACATCCATTACTTTTTTCATATTAACATAAGAAAAGACTAAATTCGCGTAGATCGTTCTTTCAAGCATCTTATTTTTATTTTAAAATGGTTTTCGATATCCAATCATACATAAATAAAGACTTGTTTTTTTTATTATTTGCACTATTTAAAAATATATAAAAAAATTAAATCGCCACTGTTGTGTGTGTAGTTTTTTATATTATTAAGGGTAATAAAGGAGCACAAAATTCACCTTGATGGTAAGAGATTCCTGTGGCCCATGGCATTGACATTTGCTGACTGACTCTAAGGCCTGAGATGAAATTCTTTGTCACTAGGTAAACGAGATCTCCGTTTTATTTTCACAATACAAATTAAGTTCAGCACCTATTTAACGTTGCTATTCTGTAATAGAGTGATCCTTACCTGGTTATGTTATTTTGTGCTTTTGCAAATTTATAATCCGGCGTGGCTCTACCATGTAAATGTTCGACTTTAAGTTTACATATTATAGAACATGAGAGAAGTTTAAAGTTTATCAATAAACCGCAGTGTTAAGATTATTATATTACATAGACAAAATTTTTGGATTAAGGGTCATCACCGAGAGATAACCTTTTTTTTTAGAAAAAAACATGGTGACATTCTAGCACTGAAACTGATGGTAAGTGCACATGCACATCAAACTTCTTCCACATCTAAGCGGGCTCGCTGGCTGGCTCGACTGGGGAAGAACCATGCCCCCACCGAATACCATCCGGGCATTTGCCACCCCTACAAATACAGGTAATTGAAGGTATTTACGCATATGTATGTTGAGTCTTTTGAGGGCAGATGTAATTCTCATGATCCGCTTACAATCAGGTGAATTGTGTTCTCGTTTGCCCGTAATATTAAACAAAAAATGCTTTGCTCTTTAATAAAAACAAAGATACAGACTGTCAATAAAATGCACTGTCCTCAATAAGCATAAATAAAGGGCTTGCAACCTCCAACAAATTATCATTCAGATTAGCTCGCCTGACTTGAGTTTCGATTTTGTTTTTATATTTCTTTTTGTTCTTGTATTCCGAAATACCGACACCAAACCGTGATAATATGATAAAACATAGTGTAAAGATGCATTACGTTATATCTCCTCAGGTCTGGTGTTTAATTTGAATTGGTAATTTAGATGCCTAGACGTGGAATATCGGGCTGGGACATCGAGAATTAATTAAAATAAGTTTTGCATATAAAGGTATATAAGGTAATATGTTTGCAATTTTAGGTAAAAACTATTACGGTGCATAATTTTTATTCTATTCTATGGGTGTTACTTAGATTTTACTGTAAAGATTTGTTTAGTGTATATATGGTGAAACGAGCTCAAAGATTAACCTGATGATGAGAGATATCTGCGGGCTATAAGACTCACATTCATCCACGATAAGGAATCATAATGAAGATGCGTTGTCATCCCTGAGGACCAAGATGGAATGCCTCGTCACCAGTAACAAGGGTCTACGGGTCCCTACACTCACCAGACGACACAGTAATATTATACTGGTATTTAGTAAGGGCGCGGCCCTACCTCGGTATGCCGACCATTTTGTGCAACAGCTAGAAACAAACTGAAGCATGGAAGAATATAGTAGAGATGTTCTTTTTTTACTGATTTGAATAAAGGCAAAAACTTAAGTATACACTCTACTCTAATATACAACTATTATATAAGTTGTAATAAACCAGTTATGTAAAATCTATATGTATAAGTCTTATTTAAATAGTTTCTAACATTCCCCTATGTTTATATAAATTATGCGGAATCAACGAAGTATCTTTTTCTGTACAGAATTAATCCTGCCATTCGTATTATAAATAAATAATGACGAAAGCTGATTATTGAAAGTTTGCTACTTGTGACTCATTTTAATATCTGGTACTTAAATCCATAAAAAAATTATGTCGTCCTGGTCGCTTTTAGCCACAGCAATATCTTTTGGTTCTTGCCAGATGAAATCAACTGCTTAGGGTACTATAAAATATTCTGCACAATTCATATCATCTGGTAATAACCAAAAAATATATATATATTTATATGCATTTACACAAATACCAAAAGAAATTATATATCACAAATGTTATTTGCTTTCAAATAATGTTGTCGAACAAGGGTTTTAAAAGAAATTTTACTGGGTGCATTCTTGACGTCATCCGGAAGGGCGTTCCAAAGTATAACCTGGACTATGAAACAATAACATTGGAACCCAGTGCAATGGTATGGAACTTTAATTCTCTATTTAGGGAACGAGGTACACGGTCAAGAGAGGAATGTAGAAATCGGAAGACATCTTTACGATAAGATGTATAGTTTGAATCATGTAATATAGAATAGTATATATAGTATATAATAGTATATATAATAGAATATATCGCCGAGGCTTAAATCAATCAGGAAGATGTTCATTATTCGCATAAATTTAATTAAATAAGCTGGATAAGATGATGAACTTCCGTTCCGTGTTATAGTAAGAAATGATTTTTTAATTAAGGTCTCTAATCTTAAAAATAATTCCCCGGCGAAAGCTAAGATAACTGAACTTATTTCAATATTAAGAAATAGTTCCGAGAACACATATGGAAGACACTAATTGTTATGAACTTATATTCAATACTTAAACTTATTAGCTTCAGTTAATGTTTTATGTTTATATATATATTGATTTGTTAATACTTTATTTGGACAAGTAACACAAATATTGTACAAAAAAGCTAACTTAATGCCGAAAGGCATTTTCTAACAGTCTACCTTTGGGTTGAGGAGACAATATATGAATCTCAACATATATGTACGCGTTGCTGTTTGTTTAAAGAGTTTTTTCCTTCGATTTCTTTTTAACTGTTTATACCTATCGCAAATGTGTATGTAGTTAGACTACATCAGAATTTGACTGTTAAATGCATTGTGTCGGCCCATTGTGACTTTATTTTTTTTTAAGCTTAGTATTGCAGAGTGAATAAATAAATTAAGTGGTTACAGAAAGATAAGGACAAACAATCAACCCAGGAGTTACGATTTAATATACAATCTCCTTAATACGTCAAAATAAAAAAAAAAATTGTAACGACGCAAAATAATTTTAAAACATCATTAAATTAACATAATCAATTTAGAAGGCGTGAACTTAGACAAAGAGTAGATCGTTAATGTTAGAACAATAAAATTGAATGTAAAAGAAACGTTACAGTGACCTTTTATAATTGAAAATAAAGAAAAATATTAAGCACTTTATCTCCAATATGATGTAAACAGGTTCTGAAGTGAAATTCTTTGTAAATATAAAATATATAGGAACCTTTTTTCCCATAGCAAAGTTCATATTTGCATTTTTATATGTTAAATTTGTTTTGCTACTAATTTAATCTATGCTATTAAATCTTATATACCACTTAACAACAACGTGACGTAACGTCTCGCAGAATTTCTTAAATTTTTAATTAATTCCAAAAAAAAGCTGTTTTTAGACTAATTTCTCCGAAATTACATGGTCATTCGCGATTTATTTTTTAGTTTGGTATGGAAAGCTCGCGAATGTCCAATTATAATATTTGAATAGTTAATTATCCTCTCACAGAATACATGATGCAGTTAATAATCTGTGAGTAAAGAAAGGTGTAGGCTCTTTTCTTCAAGGTCCCTAAGTCCGGAAACACCGCTGGCGACAGCTGATTCCACAGAGTAGTGCGTGGTAGAAAATTAAAAGTGTGCGATGCCGAATAGTTTATTTAATTTGTAAACATCTATGTTTTTTTATTTAGGAGGGAAAGTTCTCGTGTTGGTCCTACCTACCTTTAAGTAGTTTGTGCCTTCTCAGAATACATATTGTAGTTTTAAATCTGTGAGTGAATTAAAAATCGATTTATTCGATTAAGAACATAATTGAAGTTTATTCAATTTGTAAATATCTATAATTTCGTGCCTTAACAAAAAGTTCGTCTCCAGTCTGGAGTCAGTTGATATAAGAGTTTTTAGCGGCTTAAAATTTCGTCGGTCGTAAGGTTCGCGGATCAGAGGTCTGTGAACTAGTTTTGGCTTTAGTGTTTGTTGTAATCGTATTATTATTAAATCTTATTATTTTTTAGACTTTCAGTGCAGTTATATTAGGTATGACAAACAACCACTTAGGTCAACTGGTGGTACGTTAGACATGCACACAGCACATGCACATGCATCCCCAACAAAGGTTAAAGATGCAAATGCGATGTCACTCTCGAGGACTGAGATGGTATTTATTACTATATTTTAAAGAATATTGCAATGCTATAAACATTACTAACATTCCGGTTAACCACTCCAACTAGGCTGAAAATGCTTGTGCTAGGAGATGGTTCAGGACAATAGTCGAAGGGTGGATTTGAACCTACGACCTTAAGTTTCGCAGACCGTACCCATACCATTAGACTATTGACTCCGTTACTCGTGGTTTGGATCACTACACCGACTAAACAAAACACATAATCGTTATGCTTCTATTTTTTTTATTAATGTAATCGTTTATATCAATTTTAGCATACTGTAGATGATTAAAGTAGTTTTTAAAAAGAAGTATAGAAATTTACGTGCCTACATAATACAAACAAGTCGTGTATCCCCTGTGGCGCACGGCAGACCATACTTAGATACCCTTTCTAGAAAGTAAGCCAATGTGCTCCAATAGGATAGTTATAGCCTAGCCTTGATTTACTTTACTAGCTACTGCTGTCTTATGTCATAGTTATAATTAATTCATTCCATTAGTCACACAGTCCTGAACATATCGTTGTAATTGGGAGTACATAATAAATAAAATATTCCTACACATCCTACCTTTTCGTGTCAATGAAGTATAAATTTTAAAAAAATTAAGTTACACGGATAAAGTTGAAAACCGTTTGTGGGCAATAAAACTTGACAGGTTGATCGGTACTCTTATGCATCGATGAAGTGACAATCGTAAATACATTCAGTGTAGAAGTAAAAAGAAAACCGCTTTGACTTTGCGAAAATCAGTTTTGATAGTGTTTCCAATCACATGCAGTTTATTTAAAACATTTTCCAATAAACTGCATGCAATTAAAAAACATTTGAAATGCAAGGCCTTGATTGTGAAGAAATAGTTTATTAACTGTTATTATGTCTATTAACGAGTTGGTCTTTTTACGGTCATAAATATTGGAATTAGCTTCTTTTTATTTTAATGTGATCGAGTCATAAAAATTTTATCGTATCAGTGAATCTATCGGCGAATGCACTTAATGTTTATTAAACCACTAACTAATTTAATTGTATCAATGTTCCATAAAAAATCTATAAAACTTTAAGGCCGCGTCCAAATTCTTAAAGAGTCACAAGTTTTCAGTTACATGTATATAAAAAAATTACGAAAATTTAAACGCCCGCTATTTCGGTTATCATGCATACTTATGCAAGTATAAATTACGTTATGTGCGCGGTTATCATAAAAGAAGAATATGATAATAAATATAAAAATCAACATGGCCCTAGAAGTAATAAGTACTACGTACAACAGGTCCACTGTTACCTGAAACGAGACCGAAAGAGAGGCTTAAAGAGTATCGTGTCTCTTTCTAAAATGTTTATATATAAATGATACTATAAAAATATATATTATGAAAAAATACAAAAAATAGTTTAGAATCTAATGCTAGGATAAAATAAGAGAAACAAATACAAAGTATTCAACAGAATATGTTATAAAATATTGACGTCTCAGAAATTATGGAAAGTTCTATATGGCGTTGGTTTTCCCCTGACTCGTGCGATCGATATTATTATCTTCATTTCTACATAAAAACAATTCGTAGAAAGACTATTTATCTTTTTGTCTTTGCCTTTGTGCGTGCACAACCACAATGTCTACACCGATTTCATGGCGTGTATAAAATAGCAGGCAAAGCTAGTTTTAAATAAATTACAATCAATTAAATAAATCAAATCATAAGTTGCAATAAACCAATAGGTTTTAATTATAACACCTTTAACTATATTCAACACAAAAAACGTTCGTAATTAATATAAGTAATTTACATACCAAAACGAATATGCTAAAAAATCTTGTGTATCGCGAGCCAAAGCAGTAGTCCCTAAATGAGGAAGTTATAACGCCAGAAGGGGGCGCGGCGATCGGTATTTTTAAATAAATAAACTTAATCATGGCCCTGGAACCAGTTCTGGTATTTGTCCGATGCCGCCGCCTGCTCCAGTTTGTCCGCCGTGGTATGAGATCGCGGTGTCTGTGTGTATCATTAATATCTTGTAATGACTCTTCAGGTTTTTGTCTTAACCCGGTAGTAATTTTATCTTTTTTTTGTTGATACAAGTTATGTGAATAAATTGAAATGTTGAATATACCAGACCTAAAATATTCAGACCTGTGTGCGTAGAAGGTGCGAAACGTCTGGCACTTTGATAGCCAATCAGCCTGACGCTTGTTAATTTCAGTAAAAAATTGTGTAATAAATAAATTGAGACAGTGCAGGAAATATAAAGAAATTTGTATTAAACTAAATCTTTAGTCCACTACTACACGTGGGATTTCCTACAGATTGGACGACGTCCATGAAGGAGCATCCTCGGCCATTTACATACATTGAATTTTCACAAGCTTGCTTCTCTATATCTAGTCGCATCTGCTTACGATAAGATTGTAAATCGGAAAACGTTTTTTATCTAATGGTTCTTCGAGCTATGCTGCAGTTACTTTAGCCTATTAAGCTATTATATCGACATCACCCTATATATTATTTAAGTCGGTTCTACTGGATTTAAGTTACGTATTAGAAAAACACTGAGCTGTCCGCTGTCATCATGCGGGCTCCCGCAACGTAGTCTTTGACTATTCTATGTGGCTGAAGGTACAATGATGCACTCCGTGTGCTGTTCAATCAGTCGCGATGCTGTAATGTATCGCAGACTGTTCGCGGAGGCGTGCGTCGGAGATGTTCGCGGAGGCGCGTGACGCCGGCCTTGATGCTCTGATCCCACACCGGAAAACGCCCTGGGCCTTGCTTGCTTTTGTGTCTATAGATATTATATTTTTACCGAATGTCGAAAGTTAATGTGTAATGGCTAGAGTCGCTTGTGGTGGTAATTCGACCAAAATTTTACTTGGATTTACAGCAGCGTACAAACGTGTATTCTCATCTCAAATCTTTGGCACAGCACCTTTAGTTGACGTAATACTTCATTCCCAATTCATTCACGTAATAATATATAAATTATGTAAGATGCATTTTAGTACATATTATTAGATTTACAAGGCACATTTTGGATCATGGACATGTTGGATCATCGTGCCTATAAAATAAATAAAAAGATAGATAGAGAAAGAAAGAAGAAGCGGGGGGGGGGGGGTAATGTGGATTGTGCCCCTTACATTGCCCCTCGGTGCATTGTAAGGGGCTCCGGAATCTCCTACGCACCGCTCTGCACTGAGCCTTACCCTGTCTTAGGGGTGGCTTCGCCTTTCGTAGCGCCTGCGCTCCCTCCTGTGGGTTAATCTCCTGGACGATCAGGGCTCCCTTCCGGATAACCAATGATCCCCTAATCCCCTTCCAAATATACATCTCTGTCGAGTTAATAAAAATAAAAATAAAGTGTATGTTTAAAAAATCTGTATGTTCGTATAGTATTTTTTTAATTAATATATTTTTTTTACTATATAAATTTAATTTATTAATTTTTCACTGATTTTCGGATGTCGGAAAAATCTGAATTTTTTCTGACATATTAAGAATCGATCGTAACGCAATAAACTCAGAACTATGCGTGTCATTCTAATCTTTTAAAACTTTAAATATTAATCTTTTCATCTCAGTTAACCATTGTTCTCTGTTGTACATTATCTTCCAAAGTTTTAACAACAAACAATTAACAAACATTAAGTTATCGCAGTTTTCTAATTGAATATATCAGAAGCTTAAAATGTCATTAACTTAGACAAAATTCACGTTCCATATATTTTAATCGTCAAAAGTATATATTAATCCTCAACTAACCTTAACCTTAAAAGATGGAAGTACACTAATAAAAATTCGGTTTACGTCTTCCCATTGCCTAATAATGGCCTAACGGTTGGTGTAAACGTGAGCCGGTGCACTGGTACAGTAGGTCTTAAATAGTTATAGCCGACGATTATTAACTGAGGATTCGGGTTATAAATCATATTTATCAGTCTGTCTCGCTCGCACTTACAGGTCTTATGGAGAGGTGTAGTGATGTGCGTAAGAATTGTAGAGGTGCATATAGATAACGGGATAGGTACGATCGATATGCTAAATTATGTTAAGTATTAATAGGAATAATTTTCGCTATCTGAAAATAAAAGTTTTTAATTTGTAAGATAAAATATTTGTTTCGACGTAATCATAGAGAAACTGTAGAGATCGTAATGTGGCCCTGAAAAGGGCCGTTTTAATCTTTTCTAGGTATGACGCATCGACACCGCGTGCGCAGGTAGCTAAGTATCGATAACGGGTTGCATTGCGTGCACATTCCTACTGTCAGTGACATTTATTGCCTGACGACTCAGTTTAAAATGCGTCGACTATAGGCTTAGCCCACTTGCACTACGTACTTATGAATACGACCCAGTTCGTGTTGGATTATTGAAATATATATATACATATATATATATGAAAAGATATCGACTAAAAGCTAATTTCACGGTTTTTACCGTATGTTATTATATATTGTATATTACTTTTTATTCGCCCCCACGTAATCATAGTAAGTTGATGTTGCAGTTGTCCATGGGCGTTGATGAGCACCTCAGTGTTTCAGCATTTCTGCAGCTCGTTTGCTCCCTTTTCTCTATAAAAAAACAGTTTCTGGAAAAAAATCGAATCGAAACGTGGGGATAAAATAAAGTGCGATAAAAGCCGTAAAATTATTTTTATTCAATGTGTAATACTTGCCTATATATAAGACAACATTAAAGATATAAATAATAAGAAAGAAGTTGAAATAAAGAATAAGAAATTTACGTTTAAAATGGTTTACGTTACAGTGATAGAGCTACATTACAGTACGTTTCTAGCTGCAGAATGAATGGGTCAGCTCGACTGGTGTAGGATCACGCCCTCACAGAACACCAGCGTGAAATAGCAGCATAATATTGCTGTGTTTCGTATGGTGAATGCAAAGATCCGGAGATCTTTATTACTGGCGACGAGGCATTCCATCTCAGTCCTCAAGGCTGACAACGTATCTGCATTATGATTCCTTGTTAAGGACCGCAGGAATCACTTACCATCAGGTGAAATGTGTGCTCGTTTGTTACTCTCCATTTAATAAAAAAATATATATAGCCTAACTCTTTCAGGATCATGCTTTATATTTATGCAATATATGGACAAGGCCTAACTTATAGCCACTGCTAGTGGACTATTATGATGGCTGTATGGATAGGATAAGATTATCCCTTGTGCATTTAAAAAACATCATTTTGAAGCATGATTCTTTGGGATAATAAACGCGTATTTGATTTTATGTACAGATTGAGAGTTATATGAATAAAAAATAAGCGCTTTTTGCTATTGTATAATTGATCGTTCCCCTCTCTGCCTCTCCTGTTGTCATAGGCATACACACATATGACCAAATACCTCTGCCACATTCTCACCTCTGTGAAGTCAACGGGAAACAAAACTAGCGGCGAGCCCCCGTGTTTTCGAATGCCAAGGGCGCGGTACCTACTGCCTGTCAATAGGGCATAAGCACCACAATCATAATTAACTCGGTCGCCCTACTAGAACCTGTTTCAGTGTGCACACTATGAAAATCTTACACAGAATATGTGCACACCGGTTTTCAAAGTCTTCCGTCAACACAAATAATTTGAACGGAATCCTTATAGCGATGAAATGTTTAACTGATAAAGCGATTCACAGATCTACCGCAATTAGTACCGAGTATATAACGTCATTATCTATTAACTATAAAAATATAGTTTGATTTACTATATAAAGTCATAATTATATAGCTGTAATAGACATGACTCTTTTCCAGAAAGGTATTGGAACAGATTCACTTGAAGAGAGTGTAGAAGTTGTAGTACGAAAACCTTACATGGCTGGAATGTATAAACTATAACTGTAAACTTCACGAAAGATCGTAATGATTGTTTTTTTCGTAATATTAGGGGTGTCAACACATATTTCATAGGATAGTAAGTGATAACTGTATCCCATGATATCTACATCCATATAGACTTAACATGCGTTCTTACTCGTGTGGACTGAGTTGGAATGCCTCGTAACCTCTAATTGGGCCCCCTGTTCCTACACTCACCACACGAAACACAAAAGCGTTATGCTGTTGTTTTACGTTGTTATTCTGCAAGGACGTGGTCCTGCCTCGGTTGAGTTGACCCATATAGAGAAAAACAAGACGTTGAAATAAATAAAAGGTACATCTAGAACACAATTTATATGATATGTAAATTAATAAATATATAATTATTTACAAAAAAGGGTCTATTATAATTAAACAATTGGAGTGTATACTAATAACGGAAGGAAATAAAACAAGTAAGATTACACTATTCTACTAACCAATTTTGGACAACACATAAAAGAAATGATTATTCTCTTAGAAAATTTTTCAATATAAGGATACCTTCTTCTTTATCCAAATCCACACTTGCTGCCTTTTGCACACGAAGTGGAAGAGACTGATGATGGAAAATTAGTTAAAATATATTTATCCAAACCAAAATCTCGCTGGTATTTTTTTTTATTAAATTGAGAGACACAAACGAGCACACAGTTCACCTGATGTATAGCGATTCCTGCGGCCCATGACATCTACATTCATCCTTGACAAGGAATCATAATGCAGATGCGTTGTCACCCTTGAAGACTGAGATGGAATGCCTCGTCACTAGTGATAAAGATCTCCGGATCCCTTCACTCACCAATCGAAACACAGCAGCGTTATGCTGCTATTTCACGCCGGCATTCTGTGAAGGGGTGGTCCTATCACGGTCGAGCTGACCCATTCATTCTGCAGTTAGAAACAAACTGCAGCGTAGCTCTACCACCAAAATTGATATTGATGGGGACTTATAATTATGATTTACACCTACTTGAGGAAAGTCCTCCAGCAACTGCCAGTTTCAGCTTTTCTAATAACATATAGAGTTTTTTTTAGAAAAATGAATGAAAAATTGATTTAGGAACATTGATTAAATTGATTGAACCCTTGTCGGTGGAAGAATGTTGATGATGTAAGGAATTTATGTAACTCAATGTCTAATTGTAATTTTAAGTGCTGATTTACCACGGGCTTGGCTGTGAAGGATAACGTAGGAAACCTGCATATCTAAGAAAAAAAAAACGAAATCTGCCGAAAAAACAGTAGAGTCGGGTAGCATATTGACTATAGTACCCTTTCGGAAAGAGGACTATCGTATGTCACGCAGTAGAATCTACAGATATAGGTAGATACTTCTTCACCTTTTTAGTAATACCAGGTGTGGGTCAAATCCATTACCAGTGTGCGTATGGAATTTCGAAATGTTGATCGCGCCATCTTGTTAAGTCCATAATATTGTTGCTATTGTATGCTCATAACATATTTAGTATGTTTAATAAAACTATATAGTTGCCCTAACAGACTTTTTCCTGTCTTATTTTCAATAGATTTGCTTGTGTTCGTTTTGTGAATTTGTTAAAATTGATATCTGATGACGGATATATTTGGAATCGCGAGTTATGGTTTTGAGTTCACACAAAAATCCTATAGAAAGTAGAACCTTCAGCTTTTCCCGATTAAGCCAATTTTGAACATATTTTTGTTTACATTATAACGTGATTCTATTTCGAGCATTTAAAAAAAAATCGTTCCAGTCGCTCTTGAGTGGCATCACTTAAGAACGACTGGCTTGCCAACGAACAAGATTTCATTTTTATTTATATATATTGTATGTATCGGAACAAATTGCTATCACCACAGGTTGTCCGTTTGTTTGTTAAAACAAATAAACATTGTGAAGTATTACGTTCATTGTATTGCGATATCGGAGTGCGCTTAAGCACGAAACAGGATTTGTATCGACGTCGCTTATTTTACGACTGACTGTTTAAAGTTGATAGTCCATTTAGCTGAGTACTTTGAGTAAGATTTATCACTTATAGTCTAAAGAAATGTCAAGCTTAGTGAAAAATAGTTTTAGTTAACCTGGACAGTGGAACTACCACTCATTACTTGTAGGTAGGATTTTATTTGTGGTGACAAACCCACAGATAACCTCGAGATAAGTGATTTTGGTGACCTAACATCTATCGCCAACAAATAATGCATGACGCATATATGTGATATATATGCGGATATATGCCCTGAGTAATGAAATGGAATGCCTCCTTATCTATAATTGGGTCAACGGGATGCCTAAACTCACCATACGAAATTCAGCCGAGTTATGGTCCTATTCACTATTCTGTAGTTCTTCCAGGTCGAGCCGAGCCATCCATATAGCAGCTAAAAACTGCAGCGCGGTACAATAAATGTAGGGGTGGTCCTATCACGGTCGAGCTGACCCATTCATTCTGCAGTTAGAAACAAACTGCAGCGTAGCTCTACCACCAAAATTGATATTGATGGGGACTTATAATTAGGATTTACACCTACTTGAGGAAAGCCAGTTACAGCTTTTCTAATAACATGTAGGGTTTTTTTTAGAAAAATAATGAAAAATAGATTTAGGAACATTGATTAAATTGATTGAACCCTTGTCGGTGGAAGAACGTTGATGATGTAAGGAATTTATGTAACTCAATCGTATGTCACGCAGTAGAATCTACAGATATAGGTAGATACTTCTTCACCTTTTTAGTAATACCAGGTGTGGGTCAAATCCATTACCAGTGTGCGTATGGAATTTGGGAAATTCGAAATGTTGATCGCGCCATCTCGTTAAGGTTAACGGGATGCCTAAACTCACCATACGAAATTCAGCCGAGTTATGGTCCTATTCACTATTCTGTAGTTCTTCCAGGTCGAGCCGAGCCATCCATATGGCAGCTAAAACCTGCAGCGCTGTACAATAAATGTAGTTATACATACCTGACTAAGTAACATCCGTTACCATTGATTGGGGTACCAGTTTCCTTCAAACGAAAATCAGAGTTAGCCCTCTATTTGACACTCGTAAACGCTAATCTTTATCTTGACTTTCCTTTGTTGCGTGGTTAAATATAATTGGACTTATTGTGTGTTTAAACTTGAAATGTTCCATTGTCTCCCGCATGCTTTTGTTTAATCGAGTGCTAAGGGATTCCTTTAACACTACAACTACGTTAATGAGCATTTCAACGAGTGTTTAAGCGTCATTCAAAAATATCTCTACAGACTCAATTAACGTATTTGGTGAACTATAAAATTATTATTGTTCCGCACTGACGTGGTATGAAGAACAATTAAAAGAAACCAAAAGTTCCTGAGATGGTTTTTGTAATAATTGTACCGTTGTAAAAATATATGCTTTGGTTTGTTTAAATAAAATGTTTTACATCCACGCGCATGAATGGGTCTGCTCACAGAATACCAACGTGGAATAGGAGTATAACGCTGCTGTTTCGGATATTGTGTGGCTTATTACAGTAAATTCCATTTCACAGATTTTCACAGTTGTGACTCACCATCAGGTGAAATGTATGTTCGTTTATCATACTCACTTTATATAAAAAAACTGCGCGTCCTTCTTGACAGCGATCCGAGCCGAGGTTCGAATTTCCTTCTAAGGGGCCCTCGGACCGAAATCGCCCCCCTCTGTATTCGTCGACATTCTTTGTTACAGGGGTCGGAGCACAGAAGTGGTCCAGCTGCTCTTCATGCCAGCATCGCCGTTGTCTCCTTACTTAGTGGGACCCCGCTCGCGAGTCTATTTAGTTAAAGCTGTAGAGTCTCTATAGAGCTGTAGAGGTCTAAACACCAACAGCAGCACATAAACAAAAAAAAGCGGCGTTGCGCGGCCTATCGGTCGGTACACTAATCGGTAATCGACCGAGTTTCTTTCATGGCGTGATGACGTCGCTCCAATATCTAAATCCAAATCTTTGCTGATATTCTTGACTCGCCGTTGTTGTAATGGTTACAATAACCAAATTGTGTTTTCTATAATATTGCGGGTAACAAACGAGCCACACAATTCGCCTGATTGTTAGTGAGTTTCTGCGGACCATTACATAATTCCTCATAATCTTGAATGAATCATAATTAAGATCGAATACCTCTTCTCCAGTTTCCAGGTTGTCTTATCAACAGGTGGGATTGTAGTCACCTTACGTACATAAAATAAAAATAAAACCATATAATTAGTTAAAGACGTTAGGCTTATGAGTGTTCTAATGTTAAAAATTCAAGGCTTATAATATATATATTTAAATGTGTAACGAAATAAATATTGCCTTTAAAGTCTAGGAGCGATATGTCCGTTGCTGTGTTTTAGCCAATGCTTGTGACTGATGACAAAGATATAGGATTACGTAACACTAGATAAACTAGTCAAAACGCGGAATAGAAAAACATTATAGATGTCTGTGTGGAAAGAAAATAATTTTGTGAGTAATTGAATTTTTAAACGGAGTGATATTATATCTATACATTAACTTGTTTCCGTGTGAATACATATTTTATGAGTTCCTTTTTTAAAATTAATGGAAAAAAGCTGTGTCTGGGGCCGGTCCGTAGCCAATTATAATACAACAAAATTGAATATATCATATAATTACATCTTTTGGTCGGCTTCGTTCCGTTAGAAGTAACGAGCCATTATTCGGTGCGCTTGGCCACCCTCGAGTCAGCTTATTTGCGGGAACCGGGTAATGATCTAAGGCAAGACTCTGAGGACACCTCATAATGCATTCGCACGTATTCCGAATTGGTGGTACAGATAGTTAATAATTATATCGATATTAATGAGATAGACAATGCTTAGTCAGAAGCAACTGACCGGGCCCGGGTTCGGGGTTCTGATGCTCTCGAGGAACAGGGAAACGATCCAAGCCGAGGCTCCCTCTCGGGAGCCCTTGTGCTGGTTACCCACTAATAGAGATCTAATAGAGAGGATAGCGCTCGGTCACCTCTCAACCCGGTGAAACTCTAAAAGCCCTCCGGCAACAGCGGCCATCAGCCCGAAAAATATAAAGATGATCTTTCTGCGCAAGCATTGGTTTTATTATTTTTTAGTTCTAACTAAAATTGACTTATGAAACAATAGTCATTATTATATATAAATTAAGACAGTATCAATCCATTTAAAAATAATACCTTTCGGCTTATCCGAGTTTATAATTATTAATGCATCCCAACGATTGCGTCGAAGCATCAACTGATATCACGGTATATTGACAAGGTGAATGGAGTTTCCTTGTTTAAAATATTTTAAATGATGATATATTGCCAAGTGTCTGCCGACAGAGTTGTCATTGAGGCTGTCACTGTCACTCCTTGCGATCTATATGCCAATTACTTGCCTTTTTGTCGAGGAAAACCCATTTTTGCTGAATCATGGAACATTCTCTGACATTTTAAGTGTTTTAGCATTTGTCACATTGAACAAGTACTTATTTGGTCACTTACATGATCATGCTTCTTTTAAATACATTTAAATTTTCTTTATACCAAAGTTTTTATTTGAAGTAACGTCTAAATTTACATCATATTGTAATTGTATAAATACAGAATAATATAGTTATAAAATTATGTGTATCGTTATACAAATAAAGTAAATAGAAGATATGCAATTTATTTTATTGCTAAATATTGTTAAGGACTTAATTAAATAATGATGTTAGTATGATTTTTCTTATTTTTTAAGATGTTTTATTAACGTTTTTGATATGAGAGACATCAATTTTTCCATTTAAAATTTTAAAGTAACTTCGTCTAATTAATCTTGGTTATGCGATGTGATATTATTAATATTATAAATTATTTGACCTCAATTACATTTGTACGAAGGAAGGACTACGCCCTCATTCAAATAGCAGCATAACATTGTTGTTTTTGGTGTTTTTGGTCTCATTTCAGTCCTCAGGGATGACAGCTCATATGCATTTCAAATCTTTGTTGAGGATGGATATAGGTACATGTAAGTCAGTTATCACATATCATAAGATGAGCTGTGTGCTCGTTTGTACTCTTGTATTATAAAAAGAAACGCTCTCGTTCTTTTGTGTTGATAATAAAAAGTTCTGTCATCATTATGAAAGAATTCTTCAATTTGATATGTCCTCCTCGGGTTTAGCAGATTAGTTAGGGAGCATTGGTTTCGATAGCGGAGTTCAATAGATCGCGGCGACCGATATATACCTTTTAAAGTAACCACATCACCACTTCTTTGCACCTCCTTAGACTACTAGAGTTAAAGATACTCATTATATTGTCGTATTATGATTTGGATATGACGATATGGTACTTACTCGAATACTTCTATAAAATGAGGAAGATAAACGACCCTTCATTTCTTTCGGATCCTTTGAGCAATGTCATTCACCTTCGTTCAAATGAACATGTGTTAATAAGCGATGGTGAGGGAAGGTTCTGATGCGACAGCTTTGAACTGGTAAACGTAATGTAGCATTACCGCTTATGCATGTTTGCGGGAAGTTATGGATGAGGGTGGGTTAGTTATAGGTTAGTTAGTTGCTTCATCGTAATCTGCGGGGGATATATTATGCTATGCTTATGATATTGTAGACGAAACTTTTAAATCCAAAAGATATGGAGCATAGTATTTTAAATATTTTCTTTTTAAATTTATTATAAGTATTATTAAAAAACTCTTATCAAATTAAATCATTTTTCATTAATTTTACGCACTGACAATAAATTTACACAACCCAATTTATAAGTAGATCTTCCATTTACACATGCCTAAAGAAGATAAAAAAAAGCATTAACGGAGTGTATTTTCACGATCGGCAATCAATCTGTCGATCTTGTCTGGACAAATAATTAATATTGACCCCAATACTGTTGCGATTGGCTACGTTCAACGGCTTAATTCAATTTAACACGATTAAACAATTAAATTTGTTGTTGTACGTCGAGAGCATAAATGACGATACCCTGTTATTTTCCAATTGCATAAATACACTGAAAAATACAATTAAATGTACATATACAAACTCGGTTTGTAAATAACATCAAGTGTAAGTAATCACGGCGGGTACGAGTACCATCTACATCATGATGAAGATCCGTTATCACCTCTAAAGACTAAAATGGCTGCCTAGGTCACGCGACTCAGAACCCAACTCTAAATACTACGTCATGTGGCCGCCGAGATATATTGCCGTCGGATGAAGTATAAAAGGCAAAGAACAAAGAACAAGATAGCCAAACCCTTTAAACAAACTTTAGGTGTTTTTTATGTTTTTCTTGGGGCTGATTTGTCACTATTAGTTTCGGCTTTCACATCTTAACCAGGTTGAAAGTTCACCGAGTGTTAGGGTGAAAGTTGAAAGGCACTCAGTGGCTTTCAATCAAGCATTTGTATTCCTCAGAGGGAGCTTCAGCTAATTGTAAAGCAATTGACTCGAGACCGGAACCACTTTTTGGTCAATTGCTTCTGTATGATACATATTGATTTGAAATCGAGAGAGCCCTTGTTACTGGGCTTCACGGTCAGATTAATCAAGCTCTTTCTTAATTGACAAATCTCGTGGAGGTTTATACTATAACATTCAAGTTTGCCATTCGGTTTGACAAATGCATTATAAAGCTTCACACAAATTTGTAAATGTCCCTATATTCAACTTGTTTTATTGTTGAATATATATATTTATATTTAACAATAAAACAAGTTTATGGAACACATCACAATCACACGGTCATGCAATATTTAAATTAATAAATAACAGTGGAAGTGGTAGCGTGTTTTATCCGATGAAATTTGTTGACTCATTTCTCACTCGCCACGCTGTCTTCTGTCTTAAAAATTACAAAACATTTTGATAGTCAAACTGACGTGTTCATTTTAAAAACTGTTATTTTTTTCTTCATCAACGATTGTGTATATTAATAACTACGACATTTACGAAGTGTAAACTGCCATCTATATCACTAGACGAGTTTATATATTTTTTTCTCACCGTTACCAAATCGTTACAAATTTTAGCCATAGTTCGGACTATAAATAAATTGTTGAGCGCCTATTTAACTGGGAGGCCTGCGCACTTGCCCCTTAATCCCTTAGACATAACAGTTTATTTGTCTTATAATTAAAACGTATTGTTTAAATTACAAAAGAACAGTATAAATAACAATAATATTTCGTACAAATATGTATTCGCAGTGAAAGCGGATGGCGGTGAATGGCTTCACACTTTTAGCACTTAAGAATGTATTCCGTATTGAACATGGTATTTTACCTATTTTTGCTGAATTAAGGGAATGAAGATAACAATTCTTTGACCAGGCATCACTTGATTCCATGACGTCCACCCACCATCCCAAATCTATTCTCCACCCGGGAGAATCTTCCGATAGCTAGGAGACTGGTAACTAAGGATGGCACCATCAGATAGGTACGTGATCAGAGCAGACCGACACGCTCAGTTTATCAGCGCTTTGGTAAGAGAACCAAAAATAGAAAACTACTTAACCAGCTCACGTACCCCTCTGTTTCGTGAGTCCTGTGTCCGATGAAGCTGTAAGAGCCGCATAGGCTAACAGCATCAACATCAACAGAATCTAGACCCACCATCACTTAAATTTCCTTATCAAAGTATTTGTTGACTGATAGAGAATAACTGCTCAGTTCGACAATGTTCAATTGTTTGCATAAAATAATAAATAAATAAACACAATTTTTGAATAATTTCCTAAATCTAAACTATCAAAGATGCTTAATCCTTACATATAAAATTTTATTAATATAGATATCATATCCTACTATCATTAACAAACTGTTAAGGATAGTAGGATATGATATTACAAATCGTATATCATTTACACACTGACATACACTTAAAACTACTTATATGTATTCTATATACTATTAACTTTAAAATGTGTAAAATTAGTAACACCGTTGTAAGTTAATCACTTCAAATTTAATTCAAGCCTTAAAAATCATGTATTCTATTATCTCTACACTCATTTACTAACATCACAACACACGTTGATTCACTTATACCCTTCCAATATTACTATGTTAATTGGTTCAATAAATTTCCTTTTATACTTTCTCTGTAAGAGAGTTTTGTAATCTTTTGAGAAGAAATATATATGTATATCTTTAACCGTACTGTAGCTGTATTGTAATATATTTATTGCAAAATATGAAATAAATTTGTTGAAATAAAGCAAGGACTGTCCTAATTAAAGTTACACAATTTCTTCTTGGGTCTTCAATTAAGTCAATTCTTTGGATTATTAAAACGATTTTATAAAATTTATAGAAACGAACATGTTAAAAATATTACTACAAAATAAAAACAGTAATAACATTATCTTCGTGTTCATGAAAACAAAAAGTAAATGTAATTTTAAATCTGCAATTATTATCCAATAGTAGACCGTACATTACTCAATTTCCTTAAGCAATATCTTAATTTCCTTTTCGCTCGCTGCAAAAGGTTCCGTGAATTTTAAATGGTTTTGTTTTATCATTTTCTTATGATTTTGCCTTTTTAAATACTTGTTATTCACGTCTTATCATTTTCCTTGACTTAATAAAATTTATAAATATATGTTTATTTAAGTTTATTTGTGATAAATTTTTGGTTAATGTGCAGAAAGATATTTTTTTTATTTTACTGTTTTGTTATAAGTGCATAAGAACTTTCCGGAATGCCATAGTGCTGCATATACAATATACATATAATTTGGCGCCGACGTTCAGGAAATTATGTTTTTTCAACGTTTATTTTTAAATCTTGTTGGTATTTAAAAGCTATAGACGGCAATATTTAATTATACCAAATTTAAAGAGTGATGAATGGATGGCAGTCGTTCTCATTCGTAAGCGATAATTCCATAGGAAACTGTTTAATGAATGGTCTTACATGTTCTTAATTAATAAGACGGTGATTCTTGAAACGAGTTATTTTTCTCATTTAAAATTCACTTAACGACAGCATTTGTGTCACCTATCATTAGTTTTTGTATTCATTTTAGTTTTTTTTTCGATTGCACTTTCAAAACACGAAATCTATTTATTTAATTGATACTTGTTTCAAACTCTTATAAATCTCATATTTATCACCGTTTCGATAATTAACACTTGCTTATAGATAAATCGCTAAACAATTCCGGGGCTATTTTTTTTCAACTGTATGTTACAATTTCGATATCTCATATGTACCTACAGTACATAATATTGTAACACGATGTTGATGAGAGGGAACGCCATCAATAGTCAATAATTAATATCTCAACTCATGTTTATTTTAATTTATATCACAAATTAACTTCAACGAAAAGATATTAAAATACATATGTTTAAAGTGGTGAAGTATTTTATTTCAATTTACTAACTGTTTATAAATAGTTTTGGATCCCTTGGAATGTGTACGCTATCTAGCCTCTGATTATCACCCTTATTTATAGATTATCGTCTTTATAAGGTCAACATTTCAATATATTCTTATTAATTTTACTTCTATTTATTTCAAAAAATAATACTAATTTTCCTTGTAACAATCACAACCAAGGTGTTGTTGCAAAACCCAAAGGTAGTTTTGATATTTGTACTGGTATATAATTTGGGTTGACAACCGTTGGAACGGGTGAGCGGAAAAGGCAACATCTAAATATTATTAAAAATGCTGGAGAAATAACCTGGGCTATATTGGGTAATCATACATTTAATACCATCATCATATACAAAAGTCGTGTTGCACTATACTCTGCTATGCATTACGCAGTATCATCACGGTCGAAACGTTTTACGATTATAATGAGATTTTTTGATTCTTACAGTCTCACAGTCGTTTTATATCTCGCAAAACGGACGGAATACTTTTACTTTCAACGCTTGACAGAATGCATTATACTTCTTCTGCCACAGACACTGTTAGTTTAAGGTTCTCTCGGTTACCCTTGAGCCAGTCGCTTTCGCACACAGGGTGACGGTCCAAGCTGAGGCTCCCTCTCGGGAACCCTTGTGCTGTTTACCCTTTCATAAAGGTCTCGGCTGAGTGCCCTAAGCGCACGGCCACCTTTCTACCCGGTGAAGCTGTAAAAGCTCTCGGGCTAACAGAGACCATCAGCCATAAAAAAAAAGAAAACATTGATGGTTCGCATCGGATATTTCATTTACACTATATTTAAGATAAAGACCACATACAGTAGACATGTGTGACTATATATATTATATTTTTGCTCAGCTATAAACCTATTTTGGCATTTCGAGTTATGTATTTGACAGATGTCAGATGTCATAATAATTTACTATAAATGATTTTGTCATAATAACTCATGGTACATATGTAGAATGTTTCTAACACTTTATTAATTTTCTAATAATTAATATTTTTGCATACATGTCTACGATACTTGTAATATGCTGAATGCAAGAATATTAATTATCATTTATTTTCAATTAGCGAAAGTTTTATTACGAAACCGTCTTAAACTTTATTTAATCTTTAAATATTCAATATTTTAGATTTGTTAGATAGATACAATAAGGCTTTATTTGTATTCGTAACATTAGACTTCTTCCTTGTATCATTTAGATTAGTTTCTAGAGATCCTTGGCCATCAAAATAATCAAAATTTACAGTTTAAAAGATACCATTGATTAAGATGTTATATAAATTTTGTTATCTCTCATATTTACACCAGGCATACCATTAACCTCCTTACGTTTCCTGGGGATCATTAAAAACGGTAAACGATGGTGATCAGACGCAAATGTTTACATATTTGCATAGAAATTCATTTATAGGTTCATTGTAACAAATCTAATCAGCGCTAAACTCATATGACTATAAATTTTATACCGTAAGAAAAGGACTGTTTTGTTATATCCTTAAATATTTTCTTTTTTTTTTGAGATAACAAATATTTTTTTTAATTTATGATAATGTTAATTGATCCTGGTATTGGAATAACTTATGAAGTTTTTAAACAGATTATCAATAGTAAAAACTAGTGACTCATTTATATGAATGAAACTAAAAATGACGTTACACAAGTATAAATCTGAACTGAATCTTGTATTTATAATATATTTGTTATGTCGCATCTATAAATAATGACAATGGAGTTTATGTATTTATTAAAAACATTCGCATTTGGTTTGGGTAGGTTAATGAACCATTAATATTGCGTTGAATGTTTGCTGTGCGGATATATATAAATTAATGTCGTTATTTACTATTAGTAAGTTATCGTTCGTAAGTTATCAAATAAATATCAATTGTAGAACAATAGTTTTCAGTATTTCGGTGTATAATAAATCCACTACTGCACCTAGGTAGATTGTCATATGACATGGTCCGGAGCTACCTTTATTCGATTCAATTAGTATATATCTCCTTTCAGTGCAAAAAATATGGTAATTGTTAGGTGGAATATTCCCTATATATTAGCTAATTTTAATGTAATTTAATTTTAATTTCAATTATTACTTGGTATATTGTGTTAGCACAAATATGAAATATACAGAAATACAGTGTTTTCTCTGTATGTTGTCTAAATAACGTTTCAATGTTAACATATCATCTGTCGGTTCTGTTTCTTTTTCGTTTTTTGTTACTCAGACGTTTAAATTATGACTTTGACGTCCTCCTGGTCGTTTATTATAAAACAAAGATTCGCACAAATACAGAAACTCACTCATCGTACTCTTCCCTATTCTATGAACGTCCAATAAAATCAGAGGAAGGTTCATCTACAGAACAAAACACCCAGACATTAAAACCAACTATATGTGGTACATGTAAATATACTCGACATGTCAGCCATGTAGCCATTACTCAACCGTCGCTTTTGAACTGTTAAATGCCGAACCATCCTCTACCAAAGGAATTAGCAGACTCGTGGTGTTACTAGGAAGTAGTAGTCATGCTCTGCACGATGGCATAGGTCAGGGGTCGGCAATCTGTGGCTCTTTGGATGTGATGCTGTGGCTCTTTAGTTCCATACGCAAATATTATTTATATTATAAAAAAAAATTCATGCTAAGACATTCATTTTGTTCGCGAATCGCAAGATCCAAAAATCCACTCATGAACCCAAAGATCATATCCGTCCACTTAGTTGCCAAGGAAATAATTTATGTTATCGAACTTAAGTGTTATTGAGATACAAACCTATAATTAGCTACGCATACGCACGTATGTGATAGATTGATGGCTGTCAAGGCCACGGGATTGTTGACCGAGACGCCCACCGTGTCTGTCATCGGTCGTAACCCTGCGGTGTGCTCTAAGGGACAGTATTATAGCGAGCATGATTCAGTAATGTTAGAAAGTTAATTTCAAATAAATAGATTCTTATTTAAGTAGATAAATAATAGAATAATAAAAATATCCAGTTGGAGAGCCAAATATTGGCACGACGAATCAGAATTACGGTGATAAAAATTCCGTAGTGGTTTTTAGTTAAATATTCTAAGAAACGCATAGTAATTCTTTGTGACGTAATGTAGTACTATCGGTTATTGTCATAAGAAAGAAACGAGAATTACTCTTTTTTTTGAACATACTATTGGCTAACTAAAAAGTAACGCAATCACGTAAGGGATGTTTTTTAAATTTTTGCTCTAAAATTAATATCACAGTGTATACTTAACATTTATGAATATATGAATTACTATTGAATTCTATTCAATAGTAATTCATCTATATAAGAGATGAATTACTTTAGAGAGTTATCTATAGAATAAATCTTGTTTCGAATGTAGAAACATTTTTTCTTAATAACGTAATTAATTAGAATATAAATACGCTATTTCTATTAACTTGTACCATCACATTACGATGTCATCATTTCTAATAGTTGACATATCAAAGTCAGTTTTATTTTATGGGCATTAAAGTACCTATTTAGAAATCAACAAATGTGTTAGACATTCAAACGGAAAATTATTCTCCATTCAATGCAAACGATTCGCGAAACTCATGTTTTCGAATTGTCGTCATAGGTTCGTGAGTAATCGAGATCTGCAATGAGTTTTTACGTTATGACTGTTATTTATTCGTCGTAATTTGTTATGGTATTGGGGGATGACATACGAGCATATTTCACACAAAACGTTTTTTTTATTACACAGTTCATCTGACGGTTAGTGATTCCTGCGGCCCATGACTTCTACATTCATTATTGGCAAGGAATCATAACGAGGACTATACATAACTTAAGGACTGAAATGGAATGCCTCAACACCAGTAATAAAGGTCTTCAGATCCCTGCACTTTGCCAGACAAAACTCAGCAACGTTATGCTGCTAATTTACACTGCTATTATGTGAGGGCGTTGTCCTACCTCGGTCGAGCTGACTCGTTCATTCTGCAGCTAGAAGCAAACTGCAGCATAGCTCCGCCACTGTTAAAATTCTACTATGGATGTGGGTGCCATCCACATCCATTGTTGATAATCAATCCCGAAAAGATGGAATGTCTTGTTACTTCCATTTTCTTTCGCTTACCAATTGAAGCTCAAGAGAATAACGATAATTTTATGTAACAAATTTTTTTTTTGTCATCCCACTATTGATGTCGCAGTTTTTTTTTATTGTATTGAGGATCACAAACGAGCACACAGATCACTTTATGATACCTGCCCATAACCCATAACTCCTTAAATTCATCTTGGAATCCAAGAAATCATAATGTTAATACGTTGTTATCCATGAAGACTAAAATGGAATTCCTCCTCACCAGGAATAAGCATCTCCGGCTTCCTAGGGTTAAGGTTGGTCCTTTTAAAAAAATATTTCATAGAAATTGAATCGACAAATGGTATCGATGTGTAATTTTAAAATAACAATTGCGCGCAAACACGGCATTGTTAGAATAATCAAGTTAGCAATAGACAAGGAAAACTTTAAAAAAATATTTTTGTATTAATACGCCAAACTATTTCTGAACTACATAAGTGATAGCATTTTTAATTTCTGGTGAGTATTCTATTAAAAAAAATAAACTTATTAAAAGCATAAATGTGAAGAAAGAATATCAATAGAACTAAACATCGAACCGTCGAAGTTGAAAAACATCAATATGATTAATCGTATTCGATAACGTCGTTGTAAATGCAAATTGACAATTTTCGATTGAAAAATGCATCTTTGTCACTATTTAAGTGTAATAACGTGTAAACATATTATTTTAAAATTCACACACATAAATAAAAAGTTAGATTTTAAAGGAAAAATGGTTGCGTGGAATTGTATTTTATGATGTACTATGGGTTGTAGTTTTTTAGTATTTGCAATTTCGCTTCGTACTGAGCTGTATTTAGTAGATTATATAATAATAACCTTAGGATGCTGCTCGAGCTCCCCCGACACTGCAGCGCGTCCGAGATGTTTGCGCAAGCGCATACAGACGGTTTTTATGCAGAGTTCGGGAGAGCACAGCTATTATCCTAAGAGGGCTAAATGAGAAGCCCGACTGCCCGATCATGGGATACTGGCTGCGTGCACACGTCCACGTAGCAGGTACCAGGTCGCTTAGATTGTGGTAGTCTTAGTATTGGGACTTATACCATATTACTTGTTTCATAAATAACGTTGAAATAATATTCTGTATTGATAAAATGTGTGTAGTGTGTGTGATTAATATTATAAATTAAAACTTATGTAATATTTTCTAAAATGTGTTTATAATGTTACGTGAAATAAATTATTATTATTATTATATAATAATATACACATTTATACGAACTATATATACGAGTAATACACATATACACAAACTCCTCACGTATATGATCAGTGTAATGTTCAAAACCTGAACAAAATTCAATTAAGATTTATAATCTTACTTATTTACTATTTTTTAATAGCCGTGCTAGCTTAGTGCGAGCAGATCGAGATGGATCACCAGTACCAGCACCAAAGGTATAGTTCCATGCAATTGTAGGTTCCAAATCACGAGGAAACCTGCATGTCTAAGAAATTAAAAAAAAAAAACAAGACACGAAGTTCCCCGCAGTGGAGTCGCTTGGCGATCAATCCTGCAAAAATCTCTCTAGAGAGTGGGATATGCATATATATACTTAACTTTTTGTCATTTTTATTTACTTAATTGCAGTGTTACATATTTTCTCGCCTCTCACTCACACGGCTATAAATTATGTCCTTATAAGTTGCAACGCTAAAGCCCAACATAACAAGTAACAAACTGTTAATTGTTATTGCGTTACTGCAAAAAATTAAAAAAAAAACGATTTCCCCGACTATATTATGAGTTTAATTACAAAATGTTGGACAGTAATGGATTAAATGGTGAGATATGGTCCAATTAAAATGAAATTGGTACGAAAGGTCGTCGTTCACAGGGCGGTTTGAGAATATATTATAAAAGGAAGTAAGAGTCGGGCGTGTTTAAACGACTTGAATGTTTTAAAAACTCATAAATTCCAGGTTTATTGCTATTTCTGTTCAATTTTATATGCTTATAAGCTATTAAACTTCTTGTTGTACCGTTTGACCGATTGGCACAAAATTATACTTTTTTGGACGTTAACACCAACTTGTTTGGAAATAGTCTTTGGACACAGATAATTAATATTTAAATATTTAGTTTGATATATTATCCAAGTTATATACTAAACCTCATTTATATTACTCAGCTTTCAGAATTGGTCCTTTCAGATTGGATTTGTAAGCGAAGGTAATTTCTATTCTATTCTATTTTCTACAATAATATTTGGGATGGCAAATGGGTACACAGTTTATCTGATGGTAACGGATGACTGCGCCTGACGTCTATATCTTTATCTAAATATATAAATTGCGAATATATTCTCACTCCTTAAGACTGAGATGAGCTGTACCCGTGTATTTTCTAGACTAGTCGGAAAGTCGGAATTGACGCATCATCAGATTGAGCGCAAACGGAACGAATTGAAAAATGACATAATAATAATAATAATTTATTTGCGATTATGCAAGGTATTTAGGATGGTATAAATTTCAAATTATGCAATGGTTTCAATTGTTTAGCAATATATACATGCCATGCAAATTAATAATAAAGCATTACATAAAAAAAAAATTAAATGTCGGATATGTCAAATCCTTTAAAGTCATTACAATATCATTCGTTAATTACGTAGACAATGATCATTGTCAAAAATTTAATGTATTATAAAATTTATAAAAAAGGGAAAACTATTTTTTTTCGTTATTATTAATTAAAAAATATATGCAATTTGTTACCACAATTTTATTTTTATAGATCTTTTAATTACGTATTTTTTTATTTGTAAATCGATTTATTAATAACTAAATTTTAATTGAATGTAAAGAATCTTTGATGTATACATGAATACAAACGTACAAAGAGACGGGCATGAAGTTTGTTTACTTTTATTTTGTTGTGAAGCTGTGGTTTTCAAACCAACACACAGTTCTCTTTCTTCTTCAATGATAAGTGGTGACTGCAACCCATGAACACCTATATCCATATCTCAATGATGATGCGTTACCTATAAAGGGGTCTTCGATCCCTTGTACTCACATATCATCATCACATTACATGACGACTCATTCATATTATAGTATACAGTATCTCCCATTGCCTCTGCATGTTTATTATTAATGTGTCCAATTTCTCTCACCATAGATACTATTTTGTTTATTATCAAGTATTCTAAGGATAGGGGTTTATTTTCCAATTGAATTGTATTTAAGACGATATTAGTTTAACGTTGGCAGAGATCAGCTGGAGTTTGTTTCTATCTGTGGTATGAATTTTACGGCTTGACCTGGGAAGGACCACGCCCTCACAGAATACCAGTGTAATATAGTATGCTATTCAACATTGCATGTAGTAGTTGTGTGTTCGTTTGGTGAGTGTAGGAATCCGGAGACCTATGTGGCATTCCATCTTAGTGATAACGCATCTGCATTATAATTCTTTACCGCAGGTCACACATGTAGACTATGTGCGCCTGTTGTCACCTTACATACAAAATTAATTATATAAAAAAAGTTTAATCGCAAGATACCTTTACTACTCAGAGAAAGGAGTGTACGAGTGTGAAAGTGAGTGTATAAAAATCAATTGCTCCCTTCGGTTCGTTATGGGAAGAATAATTTTGTGGCCTTTAACCATTCGGATATGCAGAATGGGATATTAAAAAAATAAAAAAGGTATCAGATGAAAGAACATGAGCTGTTTAGATGAATATCGAATTTCTAGTTTAGTATAAATGTTAATAATTCATTTTGCGATGGCTAGTAAATTTCCTATTTCGAGACACACCACAGTTATTTTTTACCCATTAGCGTATTTATATTTTAAAACCGATCATAAATTTATAATTTTTATGTCTTTAGAGCGTGTTGAATTGCTGAAAAGCAATTTATTGCGGTTATTAACTTACAGTTATATTTTCTATTCCAATATTTTTAGTATACCAAGGTTCCGTACTAAAAAGGTACGGATAATAAAATGTTTGCGAAACAGGGTAACGTTGGAACGTCGGCCGAGCCTCCCTTTCGGGAGCCCCTGTGCAGGTTACTAGAGAGGTTAATAGAGGTCTCGACTGAGCGCCATGAGCGCTCGGTCACCTTTCAACCCAGTGAAACTGTAAAAGCCCTCGTAATAAGAGCGGCCATCAGCCAGAAAATAAAGTTTTTAAAATAATTTTAAGCTATGCCATTATACGTACTGTATGTATATATTTTGAATTGTATAAATATATTAAAATCATAAATTAAAATATAACACTTGTATTTTTGACCTTGTCAAAATAATCTGTGATATATACGGACGTGTTTGCAAACACAAACCCTCTCTTCACAAATTAACTAGGTCAATCTATGTTAGATACTTTAAACTTACTAAAAAAAGTAAATAGCTGCCTATATAAGCATTTAAATATTTTTGTTTCAGATGGAGATCAGGAGGTACAAGCGTGTTGGTGCCTCTTTCCTCACATACTGGATATTCTTGTTACAAGTAAGTAGTATTTATTTATTTATTTAAGCTTTATATACAGAATGATTAAAGGCGGACTTAATGCCTTAAGCATTCTGTATCAGTCAACCTTAGGGTAATGCATAGATGAAATGAGGTAGGTGTATGCTTAAAATCTTGTCGTAAAATACCATTATATTAATTATATTCAATAAATAAACATATACGTAATTATAAAATACATATATAACGAGACGTATATAACAAATACATACATACTTATATATGATATATGTATATTTGTATATACATATAAATACATAATTATTTAATACTAATATGATTCTGCCAATCTGTTGAGAAAAAGCTCCTGAACCTTCACCTTAAAAGCGTAACGATTTGTATTTGATATCGTATCTTTCCAAGTTTTCATCCAGAAATAATGCAAGCTTTCTATATTTTGGGTTAGAAAATAAGTTGATATTTTTTTTTATTCCATTATTCTCATTTCCAGATGTTAGGCGGTGCCCACCGTGGTGCTGAAGGTCATGGAAGACTTATGGACCCACCAGCGCGTAACTCCATGTGGCGATTCGGCTTCCACAATCCTGTAAATTATAATGACAACGAATTGTTTTGCGGCGGGTATGCCGGTCAGTATCATTATATTTAAGTTTTATCCGGCTCAAAGGACCATTGGACGTTAGTATCGTTACTCTGCTATGGTATAATATTTATAAATAATTGGACATTTTTGTGTGCCCGTGTAAAGGTACTTATATGCTTTTGAGTTGGTAAGGTGATACTAAGATCATTTAATTTTTTTATTTGAAACTATATTCTCATGTGTTTCTCTATTATAGAGTTCCTTGTACTGTTGTCTATTATAGGGGCATTGGCCTCTCAATGAAAACACCTTCAAATCTTTTTTTGTTCACTATTGATTGTACTAACGAGACGTAAAGTCAACGTCCAGGAACATAATGAAAAGTTTGTTGAACTCGTCTTTTTTTTTTTTCATTGTATATGGCAGTATATTATAGCAAACGAGCATGCAGCCTACCTGATGGTAATTGATCACCACCACCCATGAACATCCGCAACACCAGAAGAGTCGCAAATACGCTGCCGGCCTTTAAGGAAGGTGTAGACTCTTGGAGTTCCCTATGTCGTATCATCTGTTTAAAAAGCTTTACTATTGGCTTGGTGATTGATTTTCCTTACTCGCCGTACGAAATAGAACATCGATGTATTACTTTTTGCGCTAGTATTTCTGTAAAGGGTGCTGTGTAACATATAGCAGAAACAAGTTTCATATAATAGTCGCAGGTATCCAATAGTGGATATGCACCTAGAGAAGATTGACATTTTACAAAATTCAATGTCAGTCGTTGCCGTATTTGTGTGTGTATATAATTTACACCTACAGATTGTGTTTAAAGTATAAAATATAATTTATAGTCGTGTAACCTGCTGACTGCATGTAAACAGTGACCCAAGATTTTACCTTCAAGTCTTGGGAATAAAGCTGGATGCAATTGAAATAGTAAAATTGTTAAATAGGTTTCTATAAATAAAAGGTAGTTCACTAATTCGCACGTCGACGTAGCAGCACAACTAAACAAAAAAGATCCTGCTGCACATGCAGAAGCAAACATGACCCAAGATTTTACTTACAGGTCTTGACAATAAAGCTGGATACAATTGCAAAGTAAAGTTTTTAAATAGGTTTCTATAGATAAATGCCGTGACAATGATTCCTGATGCTGTTAAAAAAATACCTAGAAAAAGATAATAACCTTTAATAATTTATGATATTAATCACATAATCTAATATATTTGACGTTTGCATAAATCAATATCGTTTTTCTTATCTATAACCAGGTAGTATTTGACTATGTGACCTTTATTATATTATTAGGTGACAAAAAAACGTATTCTTTCTCTGATGGTAAATAATTTATGCGGTCATGGTATTTCCACGTTTGTCCTCGATAAGGATTCATAATACAAATGCATTGTTACTTTTGAGGAGTAAGATGGAATGCCTCGTTTCCAGGAATAACTGGCGACCTTATTAATAATATCACAAAAAAAGAATAAGGTCTTTGGTATCTTTTACTAAACAGACGAAATTGCCAAACGAATATTTTACATTGGCGTTCTGCGAAAGAGTAGTCGCGTTCCCGGTCGAGAGGACCTGTTTGTGCTGCGGCTGTTTTATAGCGACAGCGTGCCGATAGGACAATATAACTCATAATTAAAATATCATAGTAGAACTGGTAAAGTCACGCTGTAGCATGAATGTATCGATGACCGTAGATGACCACGCACAATTACTCTAAGGAATCAGCTGCGATATAATTTCCGAACCGAAAAGAGCCTACACCTTGCTTAAAGGCCGGTAGTGCATCTGAGTCTCTGGTGTTGCAGATGTCCAGAGGCAGCGGTGATCACTTACTATCATCAGCTTCTTGCTCGTTTGCCATCTATTCTATATAAAAAAAAAGAAGGCCCTCACCAGCGTACACTCGCATCATAACGCTGTTACATTTCTCTTGGCGAGTGTGAGTATTCGGAGACCCTTGTTACTGGTGTTGGGTGTGACAACGTATCTGATCTGCACTATGGAGGATCAAAAAAATGGTAAAATGTACTTTATCCCTTAAACTTTATGATAAATCATACTGACAGTGTGTGCGTTCAGTTCAGTGGGAGCAAAACGGCGGGAAGTGCGGGGTGTGCGGGGACGCGGTCCACCTGACGGAACCGCGACCACACGAGGCAGGCGGCATGTTCGGAAAGGGCATCATCACTAGACACTACAGTGTCGGCCAGGTAAGTGTGTTAAAGAACATGGCATGACAAACGTTCAACTGATGTTATTAAATAATTACAAATTTATTTATTTATTTAACTTGGAGACAAACAGAAACAAAAGATAAAATAAAAAATACAAGAGATAGATATAAAACTATTTACAATTATTCCCTTTAAAATGCCTCACTGCGAACATATTTGGTATCATATAATCTTTCGCATGATTTTATTTGACATGTAACGTAATTGCAGCAACCTATTGAGTTCTTTAAAAGATTGATAATAAAAATACAAAGCAATCATGGGTATTTGAGTTTACAGAAAGCAATAAAAGTGTGTTCAAAAAAAGAAAACAAAATTGGACAAAAACTAAAAATTACAAATTTAAATCAAAGACTACAAATTGTGGAGCAACGTTTTGACACGGGATTTATAAGTAGAGCGAGAGCATGAGAACATATCTATACTGTTGAGCATTTATCGTGTACCACATTCTATAAAGAGGTGCGCGTTGACCGCTGTTGGTTCTGGTGGTAGAAACACGAAATAAGTTTTTTGATCGGGTTGTCTTAGAGACAATTCTAAAGGTTATCTGAGACAATAGTGCCTTGCATTGTACGTCTCATATACAGATAGATATTTCTAAGAGTAAGTGCATTTATTAATGAACGTCGGTGTTTTAACGATAAAATATATTTTTAAGAGATTGTCGTAGAAATTCTGGGGATAGCACAGACGATAATTAAGAATGCGCAAGAACTTTTTCTGTACATTTTCAATTTTAGACTCATAAACCGAGTAAAATGAGCTGCAAATTGGCGACACGTATTCAAGGTGGGGTAATACCAAAGATTGGTAAAGACATACTAAGTTGTCTTGACTCTTAAAAGATTTTGTTATACGGGTAATAAATCCTAGCATACGGTATGATTTACATATTGTCTGTTCAATATGTTTGTCTAGCGTAAGTTATTTGTCCACAGTCACCCCTAAGTCACGTATACTCGATTCAGATTCTAATTTATGGGATCCTATATGTAAATTAATGGGAATTATATTTTTGTTCTTAGTAAACGTTATATGTTTGCATTTATTATGAGCTAAAAATAAATTTGGCGTATTACAGCGGTATCGTAATACGCCAAATTTATTTTTAGGTAATCGGTAATGATTCAAGGTGAAGGCAGAGGTACCTACATACGTAGCGACAGATTATAATTTTATAGGAATATACACGTACGAGTATATAGGAGTATATATGTACGAAACTAATAATACTTCCCACCGATATTTCGACTCTGCCGTCACACACCCAAACCCCTTGATTCTAAGTGCCGCCACTTACAATCCCATCGCGGATCATAGATTCACCCGCGTCCGAAGGAGACCGAGGCACGCCCTCGACGATCCTGACGACGCGACCACTAGGGCCCAAGCCCTTCATAAATCACTAAACACGTACATTGCACCCTCATACCGCCCCCGCCGACGGCGAAGGCGCCACAAAACAAGGTTATTCTCGATACCGCCGTATTACAGGCCGGTTGTTTCCAGTCAATACAGATAGCAGCGTCGCTGGAGTGTCTTGCGCCACTTCTTCTCCTGCGCCCACGCATTCCAAGTGGGGGTACAGATAGCCAATAATAATAATAGAGATATTTATGTAGATAATTCTTAGTCAGAAGCAGTTGACCGAGCCGAGGTTCGGCCCTCTCGGGCGCCCTCGAGTCAGACGTTCTCTCGGAACAGGGTAACGGTCTAAGCCGAGGCTCCCTCTCGGGAGCCCTTGTGCTGGTTCCCACTAATAGAGGTCTCGACTGAGCGGCATAAGCGCATGGTCACCTCTCAACCAGGCGAAGCTGTAAAAGCCTTCGGGCTAACAGTGGCCATCAGCTCGAAAAAAAAAACTAATAATATTCATTTTGAAACAATACATCTTAGTCCTCCTAGCTCCCTTTCTTCATCCAGTACCAGTTAGATCACAGATATTTTATGTTCTTAGCCGCAGCCGGTATAATTTATTTTATACAAAACGGCAATTTCATAGGTAAAGACCTATTATATAATAAAACATTAGATAATATAAATATGAAGCACCTTTTTACCCCCTGATTCATTTTTCCCAGAGTCCCCAGATTTCGTCACACGAAACAGCGCTGATATTCATAAATTTCACAATAATTTTCTTCGAGGAGTTAGATTCATCATTGTGACATTCAGGATTATGTTTTCTCTCAGCCCCGAGCACGTAGTCATCTGCACAGAAAACAGTAAGAAAAGGACTCCCGTTGTTCGTGTACTGTAAAATTAAAAGCGACACCCTGGAATATTCGTACCACGGCTCTAATAAAACTAATTTCTTGTTTCTAATAAGAAATGCCCATATATGAATTTACCTGTACATTTTATTGTTCTTTCGTAAATGTATTTAAGCCTTATTACTATTGCTTACAGGAAATAGAGGTAGAAATAGAACTCACAGCAAACCACCTCGGCACTTTCATAATGAAGGTATGCCCGAACAACAATCCTAAACAAGAAGCCACGCAGGAATGTTTCGACAGGTGATAAGTATAGAAATAAGAATTAGTATCAAATAGATTGTGTATTAATAACTAGTAACATTAAATTATTTTCGATGAAGAATAAGCAATTGTCTGAAGCAAGTTTTCTCACCCAGCACTTAGCAAGTATCGCCACTTGTAAAATGTAAAATGGTTGTCACAAGTAAAAACTGAAACAAATTAGGTGCTACAAACGAATCCACACTGAAAACTGTAGTTCTAAAATCACAAAACCTTAATGTCTGGAATTATGTATTATCAAAATTCTTTGACATCTTAACTGTAATCTCTTCATAGTTGTACACATTTGGAAAAGAGATACAAAAAAGGGAAAGCGGAGGAGTAAATTTTCTTATAAATTTCGTTTCAATTCTTATCGGTCATTTATATATAAAAGTAATTATCGTGAATTTCCAGGTATCCCCTGTATATATCAGGCACACGTGAAGACCGATTCTTGATCCCACTGGACACGGCCAAGAAAGACACATTCAGGTACCGTGTTCGGTTGCCACCTTACGTGACCTGCACCCAGTGTGTGCTTCAATGGACGTACCATACCGGTGAGACCTTACTAATAGAGTTCATCGTTTTACTAGGAAGCATTTTGAAATTTCTATAAACATTTCAGAAGGGAACGAAATACAAAGTAGTTTCATGAACGATCTAATTACTGGTAACAGGGGATTCCTTCTTAATTCTATTATATTCTAGAGTGACAACGCTGCAGATGCGTGATTCCTTATAGAGGTTGATTTGGGTATACGCCGCACCAATAATTTACCATCAAGTGATGTCTGGTGACTGTGTGAAAGAAGTTTATTGGTGAACTTTCTTCTCACGTAGATTGTCACACAATCTTAAGATACAGGTTCATCAAATTAGAAACGGAATGCAGAACAATCTTCCGTTGTATGAAGCGGTGGTCCATGAGGGTTTGCGAGATTTTGTAATAGTTTTAATACATATTAAACTATTTATATTGAATATGTTTTACTTTGTGAACCAATTATGGATTTTGAAATGATTATATAAAAATAAATCTCTATAGAATGATATATAAAAAAATACTTCAAATGTTCTTATATATGGTTTAATGATTTTATAGGTAACATGTGGGGTATCTGTCCTAATGGAACTGAGGCAGTGGGTTGTGGTCGCTCGGAGACATTCAGGAACTGCGCCGATGTAAGTGTTATCACCAGCACCGGTGGTATACCGCCTGCCTTCGCGGGTGATCTCAGGAGGGACAATCCCTTCCTTCTGTACTACAGGGACTATCTTATGCCGCAGAATATATTCCCGTTGGTGGTCAGGTGAGAGGAACGAATTTGATAAGATGGATATTTTATTTCGTGTTTAACGAATCTTTTGAGCATCACTATTTATTTTTCATCTTTACAAAGCTGGGGACAAACTAGAGCTATAAAATATTAGGGGTTAAAGGGGGGGAAAAGGGTTCACCATTATTATTTGATAATATACATGTACGACGTGGAATATAGCCTTAATAAAATATGTCATATTAAATGTAAATGTATAATATATTACATACTGAAAAAATTTTAAACCTTTACAAAAATACTTTTAAATTCGAATTGAGTTTCATAGGTCTATTAAATCTTTGTAAATTTTAAATCTTTAAAATATTTTTCATATATTCTTTAATCTTTGTGTATTTTTTAATTAAAAAGTAAATTGTTTTTTTAAATGCCAACAAGCAATTATTGTTAACGTGTTATGTACACAAATATAATTACTTAATTCAATTTAATTAGGTGTAGATTTTATGCTTCATTATCCTATCAATGTGACAGCGAGTGACAATGAATGAGACAGACTATTAATGGAACATTGATAGAGCCACGCCAGGAATTTTTCGCTACGACGGGAAGGATCACGCCCCGAATACAAGCGTTAAATCGCAGCATAACGCTCATGTGTTTCTTATGCTGTATGCATATCCCTATGGGGACCGATAATACATCTCAGTCCTCAGAGACAACGCATGTGTATCCTGAAACTTTGTTGAGCATGCATATGAGGTCGCAGAGATCGCTTACCTTAGGTGAACTTTTTGTACGCTTGCCATCCCTAATATTATAAAAAAAAAACAAGGTTGGCGCCAAGTACAGGGCTGTTAGAAATAAAGTATCTTTTTACCTAAATTGTATATAATAGTTACACCATAATGCTCTGCTCTAGTTCGTTAACAGTAGTATTTATATGGAACAATTTGTTTCTACCATTCTCATACGACTATCCTATATCTATTTACGTGTTTTGGACAACATTCGTGTGGTGTCGTCATATTTATTGTATTTATTACAACTCATTTTCTAAGATATTTATATTGTGTTTAATATATTTTATTATACGTTATATTATATATATATATATGCTTAATATTTCAGAAATTTACGAAAGGATTACAAAAAGGCACCGTTACGTGTAATTAGGTAAACTAAATGTGTTTGAATGCTATATATACACAGATGTACGTAGTACGTGTATAACCAGAACTGTACTGTAAAATGAATTTTCTTTCAGCAACGATATATCTGAGAGTTCAACCGAGGAGGACTTTCGTCCGCTTGTTATTAGGTATTTTTCAGTTTATTCGGTGATACAAGGTGCTTGGCCCCTTGGGGTGTTGGAGGATTTTATATATAGTACTGAATGATTGTACAAATTGTGAATAAATACCCTTCTCGTCCGTACTTACATTTGTTTTGTGTATACAATGAGTTTGTGACTAACTGTTCCTTTGTATATTGTCCTACTTACCTAATCGTGTACAGAAGCTTTTTATGTAGAGATGTATTAACACGTGTATAATAGGATAAAACTAAATTTTATGGATTTTATCGTGTTTTTTTTTAAACTTTTTTTTGGATTTTGACGTTCTGATGTTATAGTTAACCCGAACTATCGTGTAGTTGTTTTTTTGTGTTGTTGATTTGCCTTGCAGCCGTGTGTCTGGTTTAATTAACCCCGTGAACCAGCCCAGCCATCTCCTCTATTCAAATTTGGATGTTTTTAAATTTCAACGGCCTGTCGAATGATTCACCCACGATCCTATTTTACCGTTTCCCGATAGCGTTCCATTGCAAGGATTTGTGTTTTATCAAATCTGATGTGATGTTAAAAATAAACTCAATAAAATCTATAAAAATTGTAGTAATCAATGTGAAGTATTTGCGTAAATATAAGAAATTATTAAGTGTATATTATGATTAATAATTGACTGATGTACTTTTATAGTATTTTGCGATTATATTAAACTTGTGTGTAATTCATGTCGTAAATGTAATGTTGTTGCCTCTCAATAACACAGATGTTTGAATATCTATTTGTAGAATATGTGGCCGATGGTAAGTGATTACCGATACGGTACGGCTGAACTTCCGCAACATCAGAGGAGGATTCGCCGATGCGTTGTCGACCTTTAAGAATGGTGTAGGCTGTTTTCTCTTATTAGTATATCGCAAATACCCAAAGCTGATTCCACAGAGTAGTTGTGCGTTAGAAAATTTCGCGTAAAGCGCACAGTGGTGGATTTACAACCATCTAGACGACGATGCTTGGTTATTTATCGATATATTATCATTTATGATACTTAGATCGATTTATTATGAAGATGAGACATTAGTTAAATGTAGCTAGAATGCTTCTAGCCGTTTGTTTCTTGCTACAGCATGAATGTCGGCTCGAACGGGGAAAGAGCACGCCCTCACAGAATACCAGCGTAAAATAACAGTATACCACTGCTGCGTTTCGTTTGGGTGTAGGTTTCCGTAGACTCTTATTATTAGTGAAGAGACATTCGATCTTACTTAAAAAATATTACATTTGGTAGACTTATTGCCTCGATGCTTTCATTAATTTTCTTATAATGACGACTATCTTAAATAAATTACCACCCCTAATACATTTAGTAGCAGACTTAACTTCCATGAATGCTTCTTCCCCTTTAAAGGGTAGATTAGCGATCAAGGACTAGACCTTGCACATTCTTAGTTGAGCTTCATGATCTTCGGCTTTTACGTCCACCGTTGGACGTATGCCTTTCACTTACGGCATCAGATTTGTTAGACAGGCGAGTTCAGCAATGCCTAATACCTTCAAATAAAGAGCCTAATTCGAAGACCGTCCACGTATTTGCAACTCCTTTAGTATTGTAGATATTCATGGCGGTGATCACATTGCAGAGTATTGATTAACCTTCATGATAGTGCGTCTAGTGTTTTATTAGTGTAAACTACTATTAGGGAATAAAATAAGCTATGTTAGTGAATACGAATACAATTGCGTTCGATATATTTAGGAGGGTGTTCCAATATCGGTTAGTCATCAGGCCCGTGGAGTCGTATTCTCCGTCACTTAGTTTGCGGGATGTACCGGTGAAGTTCACCGGCATGTTTTCCACTTATCCCAAGAGTCCACACACACACAAGAGTACACTATAGTGAGCCCCTGTTGTTTTCGTTTCATGTTTGCGTCTTATGAAATCTCGAATAAGAAATTTAAACTAAATTACAATTTTCTTTCAGATTTAGCATTTATTTAGGTGAACAAACAATATATTGGTTATGGTTAACTGTAACCCTTACTGTAAAAATAACAAAGTACTTTATATACAACGACATATATACTACAGTATTACATGCATTATACTAATACCACACTTTGGTCACGTCTTCCAGAGATCAAGTGTGTGTACCATCTGATGGGTACCGGGTGATCCCTGGCATGCTAAACTGGTGCCAGACTAACTGCTTGCGGTACCCGCCCAATTGTCCAGAATCACTTTGCCATTGTCCGTAAGTATTTTTCTTTTAATTTTTTATTGCGACTAAAATAATTTAAAAATTTAACGCTTATACAATTAATACAAGGCGAATCAATTTATAAAGACTTTAAATTTATTTTTGGAGAAAGTTTGGTTACGTACTCGTATATTGAATGTATGTCTATCTAGTTCTTCGTCTATTTACTTCCTATAGTGTGCATTGAATACATAATGATTCCGTACGTATTCATTCAAGATGTAGAGGTTTGAATTTATTAATATCTAATACCACCCAAATAGTAATAAATATAAAACATTATTTTAAATTACACATAATGAAAAATTTTACATTAATTCTAACGGAAAAAGACATAAACAGTAATCAAAGTAAGTAAGTAATCAAAGAAATAACATAAATTAAATTACTGTTGAACTAAGAATCAGAAAGCCAGACGAAAAAAAATATTTGTGTATCGTGTTCAAGCTAAACCAAGACAAAGACGATCGACTGTCGGACCATAACCATACTAAGGTGACAATTCATTATGTACCTTTTTCTTCAAGAAAGACTGTGACAGAGTCACGTTGCAGCTAGTTCTAGCACTCACAGAAAACTAGAGTGAAATAACAGCATAACGGTCAAAGGCGTCTCTAGCCCATGTAAATGTGTAATCATTACCCTAGCGCCCTCTAGTAAGCGGGCGGTCAAAATGTAAACACGTTTATATAAATGTTGTGTCAATATCAAAAAATGGAAATTGTAAAAATAATCGACTTTCATACTAACTCGATCAGCTGATCGGTCATTTTGAAAGTGCAGAGGTCGGCGCCCCCTAACACCGCTAGATAAAGTCGCTGAATAACGGTGATGTGTTTCATATGGTAAGATTAGATATACGGGAATCTAATGATAGGTATTGAGGCGTTCCGTCGGTCCCCAGTGGTGAAAAACTTAAATTATAACCATATAATGCATTTACAGACAAGTCTGCGAAGCTATCGGCGAGCTGGAGGGCCGCGACGGAGCTGATGTATATTGTATGGACCAATGCATCGTCTATCCGCCGCACTGTCCCAAAGACAGATGTCATTGCTATTAAAGAATTAATGTGTTTTGTTATATGTGTTAGCGTTACGAATCATGTGATGTTCATAAATATTGTATTATAATTATTAAAAAAAAATTGTTTGAACACAAAAATAAAAATAGGTAATATATAATACAATACACTTACAAAGCTTCAACACAATGATACACACATACATATCTACATATTGTTTCATTGCCGAATTGAAATTTTATCTATCCTCATCACATGATCTGTGTAACATATGTATAACAAATGCAATTAAATCCTATTCAATATTTAATTATTAATGTGAGAAAACTTAAACTATAATGATTTTCCGTTAGATTAAATTATAAAGAGATCTTTTTGGAATTGTAATTATGATTTGTTAATAAAGAGAAAAACGAAAGGTTAGATTGAAGTAGAACTTTTAAAATACGAAACGAAATTTCTAAAAATGATATAAAACCATGGTTTGTAAATAGAGAAAATAAACTTTGGTGATTGAAAGATTTCTATCAAAATAGACTATCTTATAGCGATCTTACAGCGAGTTAAATGTACCTCATATACTTAATTTTCTCGTTTAAGCGCGATCCTTTGGTATTCCATCACAAAGTATATAAATACTATATACATGTATATAAAGATTTCTCACATAAAATTGCAGTTGAACTTCACATAAATTTATTTGTATTTAACTATAAATAGACGAGAAAAATGCAGATAAAAAAAAACTTTGCGAAGAAATTGTTTTAACACGAACTGGTCTCCGTTGCTTACAAACAAATATAGTACCATGTTATTACTATCGTTGTACAGTTGTATATATTATTAATAATTGAATGTTTAAATTTTATTTTAAGTTGAATCATTATACTCAAAATGTTTGTAAGATTACGTTCTGTTTGCCATAATTGAAGGAAATGGTGCCCGACTTAGTAGTTTTAAATCTTTGTAAAATAAAATAAATATTTTCAGTAAATACGTGTATATTATTTATTCCAATGACTGCATGATTTTCTACAGCCATCCGATTTGAATGGTTACGAAACAATATATATATATATATATATATAGCAATAATATAGCATATAATATAGCATTGATTATCTGTGCCTGCGATTACATGCGCGCTTACATCTATCACCTGCAGGCGCAAGATTCACTATAAAATCATAATATCTTTTTTATATGACAACCGATTTAAATGAAACTATATGTTAAGCCAAGATTATGTCAATAAATCGTGTAAAATTATATATGTACACTTAGAGATGTTTTAGACGTTGTAGATGTAACAGATTTTGTACCCTTACACAGTGTTAAGTCTAATGTTCCTTAGCTTTTTTATACAGGGTCATTTGTAAAATATTAAAAAGCTCTCGGAGGATGCTTTGAAAATATATATAATGTAATTAATATAATAAGTATATATAATATTATAAATTGTATATCATAAGTTTTTTCCTTGACGGAAAACGTGATAACGTTATTATTAATAGAACATAGAAAAAACAGATACAGAACTTTAACTTTATTATTGCAAAAAACATCAAGCTTCCTTAAGTCGCAGGACAGTTGTGATTAGTTTTGACTTTTAGCGGTAGGAATTATGATATAAGAACTTGCTATTTAATTAATAATAACAGTCCAAATATTATGAATTAATAAACTTCAATTCTACATCCATTATCATACTTTTGTCTCACTCACTTATTCGGCTTTAAAGGATTTTCCTCTAATACTCTGATTAATAGGATCGGTGTATTGCTTTAATTATTATAACTTCATAATGTTTATTACATTCCAAAAAATCCGAGATTTGAATTAAAAAAAACTAACACAAATGAAGACTTATAAACACCGTGAACATTAACATTGCTAAGAATAGTAATTTACGTAATTATTATGTAGGGGATATTCTTTTTCCATCTCCGCCTGGTTGTTCAATAGAATATATAAATGAAAACTATAAAAATATAAAGAAACAATATATATATATATATATATATATATATATATATATATATATATATATATATATATATAGCAATAATATAGCATATAATATAGCATTGATTATCTGTGCCTGCGATTACATGCGCTTACATCTATCACCTGCAGGCGCAAGATTCACTATAAAATCATAATATCTTTTTTATATGACAACCGATTTAAATGAAACTATATGTTAAGCCAAGATTATGTCAATAAATCGTGTAAAATTATATATGTACACTTAGAGATGTTTTAGACGTTGTAGATGTAACAGATTTTGTACCCTTACACAGTGTTAAGTCTAATGTTCCTTAGCTTTTTTATACAGGGTCATTTGTAAAATATTAAAAAGCTCTCGGAGGATGCTTTGAAAATATATATAATGTAATTAATATAATAAGTATATATAATATTATAAATTGTATATCATAAGTTTTTTCCTTGACGGAAAACGTGATAACGTTATTATTAATAGAACATAGAAAAAACAGATACAGAACTTTAACTTTATTATTGCAAAAAACATCAAGCTTCCTTAAGTCGCAGGACAGTTGTGATTAGTTTTGACTTTTAGCGGTAGGAATTATGATATAAGAACTTGCTATTTAATTAATAATAACAGTCCAAATATTATGAATTAATAAACTTCAATTCTACATCCATTATCATACTTTTGTCTCACTCACTTATTCGGCTTTAAAGGATTTTCCTCTAATACTCTGATTAATAGGATCGGTGTATTGCTTTAATTATTATAACTTCATAATGTTTATTACATTCCAAAAAATCCGAGATTTGAATTAAAAAAAACTAACACAAATGAAGACTTATAAACACCGTGAACATTAACATTGCTAAGAATAGTAATTTACGTAATTATTATGTAGGGGATATTCTTTTTTCCATCTCCGCCTGGTTGTTCAATAGAATATATAAATGAAAAACTATAAAAATATAAAGAAACAAATATATAATAATAATACATATATAAAGAGACCAAACGGTCGAGGGTTAGGGCGAAAGGGAAAGAAACCTGCGAACTATACGAGCGGTGTCAAAGAGCACCGCCTTTTGTATTTGAGCCCGGAGCTGTCCGTCCCGGAGTCCCAACCGCCTCAGGTGATTCGAGATCAGGCTGGTTGGGATTAACCCGTTCGCAGATACGACTATTGGAACAATTTCGTCGGCATACCACTCCACATGTCGGTAACCACGTGTGCCAGGTCCAGATAATTATTATTATTATGTTTATTAAGTACAACTAAGTGCTCGTATTCTTCTTTAGTAGCCGTATCAGTTCCACTTCTCGTGAATTACCCCATGCTTTCATTATCTGACTTATGGAATAAGCATACAATGTGGAATATTTTCTTTATTCTCCCCAATGTAGGTACGTCAAATCCCCAGTGCAGAAATATTTAATAAATATTCCCCTAGCCGATAATAGATTCACAGAATTTGATCTGATTGATTCGTTACTAGGAAAATAATTATAACGTGATATATAACGTTTTAATAGAATTGTTGGTAAGGATATCGCCATCCGCTATGGAAAACACACTGTGACAGATAATAAAAATTGGCAAAGTGCCATTTTTTCTGCTCTTCAATTCACTATATTTTCTCGTTTGGAGAAATCTTGAAATATCTTTGTTGTTAGAGAGAGAGTAGTTTTAGTTTAGTTGTATTTATTTGCAGTACGAAAGCATTTTCTAATAGATAAATACGGGTATTATTTCATAACAAGATTTCGTTTATCAAAGAAAATCTGTACAAAAGAATGATTTGGAAAAACATGCTTATGCATTTTTTTGTGTATTTTTAATTTACTTCCTGATAGATGTCATAAGGAAAATATTTGTCAATTAGTACTTTAGCCATGCTTAGCATCGTCAATGCAGGAAACCTGCATCTCTAAGAAACAATTTTTAACTACTAATTGTGTGAATATATGATTTTTCATTAATTAAAAAAAAATTGAACAAAATTCGTCATAAACTCTAAAGTAAGGAAACATTCACTCAAAACAAAATTCAGACAAAAAGACAAAACAATCATAAATTAAATAATAAAAAAACAATTCAATATTTAGCTCCTAATCAAAAAAAAAAGCTAAAATCACACAATCACACACAAGATTTTTCACTGTTTCTTGAGAAAAACCATTCAATTATTCAACGAGTGCGGCTTGTAGCTCAAAACTCGGATTTCTAGCCTGATTTTTTTAAGGTCGTCCCGTAAATGCTCAATAGGATTTAGTGTCCGTACTTACTTACTCTTTGCACTCAATTTCCACCTCCAGCAGGTACCCCTGAACAGAAACTGCAGTATGTGGACGGGCATATCCTGCATTAGTAGAAAATTTTCACCGGTAAAGGCAGCGTAAGGAATGACATGATCCCCTTATATATCTTCAAAATACGAATATCATTTTGCGACATCAGTCCATACGAAGGCGTTTCTGGTCTTCGGTTAAAGTATGGGTAATCCATCTGGTGCAAAGCTTCCTGATGCTTAAATGTTCGTGTAATATTTTTGTACTTGACTCATACCAATGCCTAAGCTTGCCCTCATCTGCTGGTAGGTCACTCTTTTAACTTCATCTATCGTTCGTCGCACAGCACTGGTGTTATCTTCAGATGTCGCTGTTGAAGGACGTCCATTGCGCAGATCGTCACTGATATTTCTACGCCCATGCTTAAACTGATTAAACCAATTGTAAACAGAGGCGCGAGATGGGGCTTCATAATTAAATGCTAATCGAAGTCTATCATAGCTTTGTTGTTGATTAAGATCACAACGAAAGTCGTGATAAGACATGGACCAAAAATAAATTTCCTTGCGTTAAATTCATTTTGAGGTGTAACAAGGCTTTTGGAATTGCCGCCAATTTACAAAAACAAATGAGGAATGATTGCAATATATCACATTAGGTAACCAAAGAGTTCTATAATCGAAATTTAAAAGAAGTTTTCATTGCCATGTTTCTAACTAATCCGGTTTTAAAAACTTTCAGTGCCATTCACGAATTAAGCATAAAACACATGAGAAGATAGGGTTTTTTTTTAATTATATAAAATTTTAATATAGATCAAAACTTTATACCTGAAAACTTAAAGAAATAAATTAAAATTATTCAATGGTTATGTAATGTGATAATAGTTGATGTGATATTGAAACTGAACTAAACAGTTTAAGGAATCACGTTATAAAAAAGAACAAATATTGGTGATATGTGTAAACGTTAAAAAAATATTTGGAGGCGCCGGGTATCGATCCCGGTACCTCTCGCATGCTAAGCGAGCGCTCTACCATCTGAGCTACGCCCCCGTTATTTGTTGAGTTAAAATAGTTCACCAATACCCGCACAACAACTACTTAATAATTAAGCACCAGATCAAGTACTTTCACTTATATCGCGAACTGAATACAAAGTAACGTAACATAACGAAGGTAAAACATGATATTTGACCTCGAAACTTTCCGGAATACAAGATTTATGAAAACTAGGATAGTATTTGAATAGTACATTACAGCTTTCTCGTTTGATTCTGATATAAATTATCGCCCATCGAGCCGTTATTACTGATATTAAATTCGAAATTATGACTGATATTTTCACGAGCAAATATTTCTGGGTCGCTATCGTTATAACCAGGTAACAGGTTCAACGGCGCTTTTGTCACTCCTAATGTGTAATGCGGCGTGTTGTGAAGCTTGCCACCAACACCTGAAGTGATGACCACGACCACTCTGTCAAGAGTGATACCGACAAAGACGTAGCAAACGAATGTATAAATAACAATATTATTATACCCACGCTATAATTTTGATTTATTAAATTTTAAAAAATCGAAAGAAAATGACATAATAATCAAATGTATTTCAATATACGAATACAAATTAATAAATTTGTTTACTTATACATCGGGGGCGTAGCTCAGATGGTAGAGCGCTCGCTTAGCATGCGAGAGGTACCGGGATCGATACCCGGCGCCTCCAAAATAAAATATTTTGTGACACCTAATTATGGTACATATTTATTTTTATAGAGGCAAACATTTAACTTTATTAAAAATAATTAAATGGTAGTAATAAGATTGAATAATGTAATAATATAAAAATGTTTCTGTTATTAAACATTCTTTTTAATCTTTATGATAATAATAAAATATAGTTGATATAATCCTGAATGACTTGAATGCCTTTGTCTCCTAATATCGAAGTAAAAAAAGATTGGGTTTAGCGGGAACGCACGAAAATAAGCAGAGATATTTAATTTTCCTGTTTTTAGAATTGCTTTATTTGGAGAGTATGCCACGAAAGAAAACTCGTCCTGAAGTTAATGAAATGATTTCGCAAGTACCTATAATTTAATAATTAAATATTATGAAACTAATTGTTACTTAAAAAAAATATAATTTTAATACAATTTTCATATAAAATTTCTTGTTAAGGATTTAATAATTGCAGTAATTAGTATATTAAAATTTGTCATTTGTTATATAGTCGGAAATAAATCAGAAGTAAAAAATAGATGTAAATGGCCGATTTCGATCATGATGATATCTTCTAGTTCTTGTTCGCTGGATGTACTATGTATTATATTGCTAAACGGATTCGTGCGAATACAGTAGCACTATATCGTGGTTCCCTTCCCTAGGCCGATGATTACATCGGACGATACGATCTTAATGGATATCGGAGGAAAGTGTCAATTGTACAATATACATAAATACAGCCCGTAACAGAAAACCAACTATTTGTAATACCCAAATATTGTTCATCGGCTCTAATCATTATGACACGTGGCCGTCAGCGATAATCACCCTCAAAGACTATTGTATTAGCAAACATAATTTACTATCTACTCATACTTCATTTGACAGAACTTGCCTACTTGCAGTTTTTTAATCTGTAATAAAATAAAAATCACAGACAATAAAACAGAAGTAGTTTTATTGTCTGTGACATAATAAAACTGGTATTAGAAGCAAAAATCATTATCGTTGTGTAAGCGACGGTGGATGACGGGTCGTCTAACACGGGCTGTGCGATCAACGACATTTTTGATAGGTACCTAACCACTGCTAAAGGGAGTTCTATTTTAAATTGCGCAGTGGTATTAAAATGCTAGAAAGGCTTCCTGTTATATAACATCTTGGCGCCTTGGACGTAACATAGTATGGTTCAACGTGTTTAGATATACATAATATCAGTTGGTTAAGGTACACGTTGGACTTATCATGAAATACTAGGGTGACGTCACTACGCTTCTATTTTGAATTGTAAATGGAGGGATATGGAGACTCAATTAAAGAGGTATTCCAACTCAGTTCTTAATAACAACGCATGGGCATCATTACTAAGGATGGACGCAATGTCATCACTTACTATCAGTTGTGTAACTGTGGGTTTTTTTGGCACCCATAATATTATTAAAAAGTGCTAATGCTGTAGTCTTGTCAGTTACAAATAAGAAGTTGAGGTGGTTAGTGCTGGTAGGTATTTTGCACAGAGTGAGTTTGCTATACAGTGCTGTGTAATGTTGCCATTTTTATTACAGCCCTTGACGTTGATGCGTGTCAAAATTTCAAAACACTACAATCTCTCTTCGTAATGACCATTAATTATAAATAAATTAGTAGTAGTTTGATTGTAAGTATTATCAATCATATGGATTTAAACTTTTAGATGAAATTCATCAAAGCAAGATTGATAGAAATAAGTTTAAAAGTTGAAAATTATATATACAAACAAAAACCAATATCTAAGTATGAGGCGCAAGAGTTTTTGGATGAAATATCATTGTACAAGTCCCAATGCGACCAAGATGTTCGATACCTTCAAGTATGTACACCAAATATCTTAAAATATGTGTTGTGAAGTCAATTTGGACGTAGTCAAAGATCTCTCCACCTTTCCAGAGCGATAGGCCATTATATCTTATCCGCTGGTTGTAACCATATAATGATTGCACATGATATATTACAGTGCCATAAGAATTAACCCAAAGAGAAGCACTAACTCTTTGCCACCTCAAATCTGATATGTAGGTGCAATAAGATAGTTTAAATTCCGTGTCGGGGAAGCAGTTTAAATGCCATGTCGGGGATGCAGTTTAAATTTCGAGTCGGGGATGCAGTTTAAATTCTGTGTCGGGGATGCAGTTTAAATGCCGTGTCGGGGATGCAGTTTAAATGCCGGGTCGGGGATGTAGTTTAATTTCTGTGTCGGGGGTGTAATTTAAATGCCGTGTCGGGGATGCAGTTAACGCCACCGACAGTTTACTGTACACAAATATTAACGAAGAATCGGCGGATAGCACTGATTACTTGAAGTCACAACTAATTTGTCAAGTCAGTGTTATTTTTAATTACTAGACAATCAAAAAGAACCATAGTGTTCTTAATGCCAGCATCCTTCCTTTTCTTGCTTGTAGCGGTGTATGGGTTAGTCTGTCTCCAAAATTTAACAAAATCGTTTAAGATGATAAACAAAGAACATTTTTGAACATCGAAACAAACACAAATTTAAATTTTTTTTCATAAATCATTAATGAGTTTCATATTTTGGGTCAGATGAATGGAGTCTCAAATTATTGGTAAAAAAGCATTACGCGTCCAATAAAATTGGAGGACGGTTATGGATGTAGTGTTAGTGACAAAAGTGTGTTCAGAAAAGCCATCAATTTAATTCAATTTTTGTTCCCCTGGTAGAAATCTACTATACTGAATATAACGAACGCTACGCTACCCAGTTGCTATGTATAATATGCATCAATATTTTTGCCGCGCAATCTGTGTCAGGTGAATCAGGTGTCAGGCCAGATAAATATTAGACAATCTGGTGACAAAACTGTCTTGTTTTACATTGGTAATGACTCGTAAACTGCCGAGTTTTTATTTATAATAGCCATCAACAAGTCATGTCGGAAGCTTTTGGGAATAAACTGACTGACATCAGATTAGGCTACTAGTTGAGATGAAACTGCAATCATCATAATCAGTTTCTTTTTCATTTGACTGCGTTTATAAAGATATTATTCTTTTGACGATAATTAATATTACATAATCTTTTTCAAGGTAATCGAAAAGTTGACAAAATATATGAAATTTCTAATTTCAAGTATAACAAATGAGAATCAAAAATACCAAGTTAGTAATAGTATTGACACAATAACGGTATCGACCGTTGAAAAAAGACCGTTAATTTCCCCATGTACTGAGCACGAGGCATCCTGTGAAGATGTTGATCTAATTCAACATAAAATCAACACTTTAAATAGCATATCCGTTATAGATTTAAAAGATAATAACGATAATAATAAACAGAACGCTAAAAATGTTAATGGAAACTTAAATGGAATCAATTCTAAAGATGTTTCAGGGTTTATGAACCATGTCTGTGGCAATACTCAAATTTCTCAAAGTACACCAAGTGTTTTAGGATATATAATAAATGGAAATAATTTAATAATAGGCGCTATAGAAGAAACAACACACGTTAATGCGAATGAAGTGTCACAGACAACACAATTTATAGATTTACATAGTAATGCTAAAGTCAATGTTAGTATTCAAGTTGATAGACTTACCGATGAGAATATTGAAATACCCTATTTGATAACCAGAGATAAAGAACCAATAAACTCTATACAAGTTATGTATCCAAATAATCTAACTAATGCTCATACGGGTGAGATAAATAATATGGTCAAACAAAATACTCGGAAAGTAATAAATTTAGAATCTGATATAAATAATTCTTTTACTAATACAATTATAACAGATAACAAAAATAATAAGAGTGTAAAAATCAACGGAAGTCGTAACATTGTTACAACCGAAAACGAAATAGTAATGGAACATAAGTGTGAGGCAAATGAGAAAAGTAATTTCACCAGCGCTCATGTGTCAAATAATAAGGAAATAAACAAAACAATTAAAATAAATAATAAAAGACCTCGAGTGGGAAGAGACAAAAAAACAAAAACCGCTAAAATGAAAGATGAAAAGAAAGTCAAAAAAATTACCAACAAAACGGAAAAACCAAAAATAATTACCGAGGCAATTGCTAAAAAATCTAAGAAAATAAAACGTGCCTTTATCAATATCACCGACACTACCAATAATACCTTATCTTGGTTTGATACTATCAAATATGTTCGACAAGTTGACGCAAAGGATTTCTTCACACCGAAACCAGGTTTAGACGAAAACTTCTGGATAAATCAAACTTTTCCTTCCAGTAATGATATAGAATTCAGTACTTAAAAATAAAACATGCCTTTATCAATATCACCGACACTACCGATAATACCTAATCTTGGTTTGATACTATCAAAATATGTTCGACAAGTTGACGCAAAGGATTTCTTCACACCGAAACCAGGTTTAGACGAAAACTTCTGGATAAATCAAACTTTTCCTTCCAGTAATGATATAGAATTCAGTACTTAAAAATAAAACATGCCTTTATCAATATCACCGACACTACCGATAATACCTAATCTTGGTTTGATACTATCAAAATATGTTCGAGAAGTTGACGCAAAGGATTTCTTCACACCGAAACCAGGTTTAGATAAAAAGTTCTGAATAAATCAAACTTTTCCTTCCAGTAATGATATACAATTCAGTACTTAATGCAGAAAATAAAAAATATATAATATCATCAAGGTATTTAATTATAAGAAGTCAAAGAGTAACATATATAGCTAAAAATAGGAAGAATATATTTTTTACAGTGGAAAGAAAGTTTATTGTTTATATGATTAAATAAAAAACTAATACTTTATTTTTTTTCATTATTATTTTGCATTGATTAAGCCCGCGATGAGCAGGCCGGTAAAGAAATGATTACTTATATATAAACACTTTTACTATACGTATTTGTCAACAAGGAATATATAATATATATATAACAAAATAATTGTGATTAATAAATTCTAAGTTACATTCAACATTATAATCTCGTTATCTCGATAACGTTAAACATATTATACACAAATATTTAGTTACCCACCTTTGCAATTGTATAAAGTAATCAAAACCAAATTTAAATATAAAATTGTTTGACACCATATTTTAAAAATAAACTTAGCTCGTTTTGCACATTTTAATTGATTTTATATCCTTAATGTTTTGATACACAATTGAGATCGTTTTAAAAAAAATACTTGAACTAAGATAACCTCATAAATATTTTTAGAGAGAACACTTCAACAACATTTAGGCAGCTGAAAATATGAATATTAAAATGATTTAAAAACTTTATTTTTTTTTAATCCCACCTTTTTTTTTGTATACTATGGATTTTATAGCATTTTTTATTATAAACAATTTATTTATTTTTCCAACAATCATTTTCACAATGAAAAGAATATATAATATTAAATATACATGGCATCTTTGATAGCCCCACAAGAGACAAGAATTCTTCATGTGTATTAATTAAGAAAATTATTTAAGTAAACATCATAATTATATATTTCTTTAATATTAGAGGAGACAAATGAGGACAAAGTTCACCGGGTAGTAAGGGATGTGTCTTTAACAAAGATGACAAAGTATTGTCACCCCAGTGGACTGTGATAGGATAATACCATACGAGACAATTAAATGTTTATAACTCGTATGACGTAAAATTTGCATCAATGATATAAAAGAAAACCCACATATCTTTTGCTCGTGGCGTTATGTGTGTGCTAAGTTGGTAAGGGCATGAACGCATCATTAATTGTTCGACACGCACACTGATTTCTTGCCGGAAGCATGGCTAAGTCGTGCATTACTTTTGTCTTTAACTACGTTGTAATTGACCGTTCACACAGAAACTAGACATGAGATATTGTCCACACTTATTACTACCACACAATAAGCTTCTATGTGGCTTCCATTATGGTTTGAGTAACGGCTGAAACGTCACAAAAATACAAACACAACATAGCGTCACGTGCGCATGTGAGTAAAATGTACTTTTGAACAACATTACTTAAATGCAATTAAAATTATAGAAAAAAGAGAATATATTACATCTATAATAGAATATCTTATAATTTAAAATTCCTTGTCTATGTACTTTTGGAAAACAAGCTAACTTCCGCTTTCATAATCAATAACCGTAACAATTTGAAAGCTTTTTATAATAAATATTCAGAAACACCATATTTATGAACACCAATAATTGATATATAACACGTGGCGCAAAAGTAATTACTCATTTAGAATTGTCTATGGTTTTTACTAATAGTGGACAATTGACGCTAATGACATTAGTGGAGTAAACAGAAGTAGAGAACGTGTAATATTTGTGTGTATGCTTTTGACAAATAATCGATTGATCGTTTTGACGTTCCAATTATGACGCCGACAACCTCGTGTCGTGTGTCCCACCAACTGGTAAAGCCCTGCTGCGTTTAGCAAGTCGCTTCGAAGAAATTGACATGATATAGGGCAGTAGCAGAAAGGGTAGAACCCAGAGCAGCTTACGATTCCTTAAAAGGACGAACGTCAAACAGACGGGCCACGCTATTAGGTATAATTTGACATTCATTAGACAGTCTTTACAGAATTTTGGTTAAACAATTGAAAATGTTCTCATACAAAGATAAACTCTGAACGGAGCCATCGCCTTTTTTGCAATCACCAGCTAATGCAAATAAACTACAGAACTTAGTAGCCCTAAAAGAGAACATCCAATATGAGATTTCATATTTATCATCTGACGATGAAAAAGCTTTGAGAAAATATACGGTAAATGCTACAAATTGAGCACGATCGTGCATAAACTTTGGCAAAAAATTTATGGAAAAAAGATAACGACAAACATAGTCAATGAACAGAACCGATGTTTACACACCAATGTTACGCCTTTAAGAAATTGAGTAGTAACTTTTGCGTCAGTTCGTTTAATACAAGATAAATTCCAACATTTCATTGCACCATTATATTTTAAGACAAACTAGCGAAAATCTCATATATCTTATATATATATAAAACGCTATACATACGTAGAGATAGAATTGAAATTAAAAACTAAACTTTCCTCGTACTTTGAAGAACCCCAGACTAATCTTGTTATGGAGTAGCGAAGTAACCCCTACGTAGCTTTGTATAACTATTGGGGAGTGGTGTATACAGCAAGAGGATGACGTCATTATTTCTATGGCCCTTTGAAGCTTTTGAGCAAATGTCTCCATATCATACATCGATCTTTCTTCGAGACTACCCTCTGAAAAGTTAATTCAATTATATTACATCATTTTGTATGGCAATTTTATGACCAGGATAAATGCTAGAAGATAAAATGATAAAAAAGAAATTCTAGTCAAGTGACAACAGGTAACACTACTCTTTCTACTACTTAGTTAAATATTTCTGACCTCTTGCTTGTTCCGATGAAAAGAGAGATTCTTTCATCCTCTCTGTGTCTGTAATGAGCAATAAATAGAGTACAAATAAAGGGCATATTTCATTATAAGAAAATGATGAACGGCAAGCGATGACTTTATAGGGGGCTGTGACAGAGACGACGCTCTACAATATCCAACCTCACCGATAATACGCGACAGTCTCTTTCATAGGATCGATATGTCGGTCCTAAGTCTGTCTTCCTGCCGGTACAATATGTGCTCAACCAATACTTTACTACTATATATATATATATATTGCTTTAGCTCTATATATATGGTATGTTATTTATATTTTTTTATTAGAAGAATCTATTTCAATATTATTTATTGTTATTATAATTTACATATATATTTTTTTAGTTTAAAGTTATTTTTATTTATTTTTCTTTTATTTTACATTGTATACACTATACCTACCACAATCTCTCCACGCCACGGGTTGACTGGAAGAGAATGCCTTAAGGTTTTAAGTCTGCCCTTTGTATCACTTTTTGTAAATAAATAAGTAAACAATAAAGGAAGCATATTTGGACGCTAGACATTCTGGACATTTTAGTGGTAATTCCAAGGTCTATCATCACCATCATTGTACGTCATGTCTAGATTGTGCAATCCGCAGTGATCAGTCATCGGCGGGTGAACGTTTACTTTTTTGTTGTGCCTATTTACTTCAGTAAAAAACATTTAATTAATATTTGGACTGGCATACCTTTATGCCAATAAATAGGATGCGACGCGAAAGTTACAAAAGGAACGTCTTGGCTGAAAGGGTTCCATGCAGTTTTGATAGAAAGTGGTTCGCCTTTATTCCACATTAATCGGACTCCGCGGAGGTTTCTTTCTCTGCAAACATATATCCATTTGAAACGGGTTAAACGGTGATAATTTCATGACATTTTTTTTAATGATGACGATGATGTGGCTAGTTCGGATACTACGATCACATAAGCACTCTACACAAGCAGAGATTATAGATTTCTTTATAATTGTTTTGGGCAGAACAATCAAACAAAATTTAAACCCACTAAATTTCTTATTAAAAAAAAAATAAAATAGCAGGCGCAATTTTTTTTTTGAACTACTTTTATAATATCTAGAGTAAATTGAATTGTATTTCGTGGTTGGTGATTTGTGCTCATTTGTCACCAGTCAAAAGTTTTAGACGACTTAAAAGATTGGCTTTACGTATGGATCGATTTGTATAATGGAGGGGAAGTAATTCCAAAATAATCAACTATTTTGCAATTGTTTGGATTATTTTAAATTTAAATATTATAAACGGATCTTTTTTTTATAAAATGGACATAATTTTCCATATTATAATGCAACTAATACAAATTAGTTCGTATTTCATTCAGATCCAAAGACCACAAACGATCAATGTTTTCAATATAATCTGCTTATACGCCTACCGGGTACTATCCGAACGGCTCGATTTCCGTATATACCATGGGGTACCAGTGTTCTGATGCGTATTTTGGATTAATTCCACCCAGAATCAAATCATCACAAAAATCATCAAGATAAAATTCAAAATTTCAACCTCATCATCTCGATAGTTGCCAATCCACCGTTGTGTGCTTTACGCGAATTTTTGTGCCACTCACAATTACTGATGGAATAAGCTGTCGCCATCAGTATATTCGAACCGATACGACTTAGGAACCTTCAAGAAAAGAGCCTAAACCTTTCTTGAAGGACGGCAGGGCATCTTCGACTCCTCTAGAGTTGCGAATGTTCATGGGCAGCGGTGATTACTTACCTAGCTAGCCTGTTTGCCAACTATTCTATAAAAAACAAAAATAACCTAATTCTTTCATTCTAATTGTGACGTCCCACCGCGCACCTCCATCTACCATTCGTTAACAACTTAACTCAATCCCAGTCACCAAAGAGTATTTTTTTTAAAACTACAAGTAACAAATAAGCAGTTACAGTAAACCTAAAAAAATCCACCAAAAAAAATGTTTAAAATATATTCGTGTATAATACGTAGTTTTAATTCGATTATATACACCTACTCATTTTTTATTTCTTTCTCTCTTATCTTTAATAATTACAACTAAGATAAGAAGTCTTGACTGTTAAAAATTTACAAACCTTTGATGGGAAGGACTTTTTTGTCAATATTAAAAAATCACCATAAAAAATATTTAGTCTAAAATATATTCGTAAATTATATGTAGTTTTAATTCGATTATATACACCTCGGATGTATAACATACGAATACGTAAGTTTTTTATTTCTTTATCTCACTTTATCTTTATCAAATACAACTAAGATAGGAATTCTGACCGTCAATAATTTTCAAAGTTTTGAAGGGAAAGATTTTCTTACGATATTATGTGTGAGAAACAAGCACACATTGGAGCCAATGGAAAGTTATGACTGAAGCACATAAACACTTGGAAACTAATCAAAATACACATACGTTGTAATAACTGAGGATTTATAAGGAATTGGACGTTACTATAACAGTTATAGTGGTAGAGATATACTGCTGTTTGTTTCTAGTTGCAGAATGAGTGAGTCAGCTCTACCGGGGTTGAAGTGGTCCCTCACAGAATAACAGCGTAAAATATCAGCATACAGCTGCTGTGTTTCGTCTGGTGAGTGTAGGGATCCGGAGACCTCTATTACTGGTAACGAGGCATTCCATCTCTGTCCTCAAGGGTAACAACGCAGCTGCATTATGATCCCTTATCCAGGATGAATGTAGATGTCGTGGGCAGCAGGAATCACTTGTTAGGTGAACTGTGTGCTCGTATGTTACTCTCAATATAATAAATTAAAAAAAAATACTACCAGTAAATTGGGTCCGCTGATCTTTACACTCACCATACGGAACACAACGGGGTGATGCTGCGATTTCACACCGGTACTATGAGGGCGTGGTCCTTTCCCGGTCGAATTCACGACCCATTAATGTTACAACTACTCTGTGGAATCAGCTGTCGCTAGCGGTATTTCCGAACGAATACGTCTTCAAGGAAAGAGCCTACCATTTTCTTAAAGACCAGCGCATCTCCTCTGGTGTTGCGGATGTTCACGAGCGGTGGTAATCACTTACTATCAAGTGAGCGGCTTGCTTGTTTGCCACTATATATAAAAAAAAAACATCAGTAACTAACTGAAGCATGGCTCTAACATTGTTAATAAATTTTATAATTAGAGATTACCGCCACCGTTATGATATTTCTCACTGTCCTATATCAATTTAATATTATCTGCTGCTACCTAGTAGCAATGAATCTAAATGTTATTTATTGTCTTTAATCATCTCTATTGTCGTTGTTAGAAAAATTAATCAAATATCTGGATATAAATTTAATTAAAATTAATGTACATTTATACTATTTGCATTATTGATTATTGAAGTTATAATTCTGTTCTTCTGTCAGATTCTTAAGGCGCGATAGTAAAAAAAGAGGTGTAGTTGACACGAAAATGACAGAGTGAAGTTGGCCTTTATACAGAGTTTATTTTTACATGCATTATATTATTTAATTAGTTATTAACTTTATCATAATGTTTTTTAAATCCAATCCAATAGACCGATGTTAAATTTTATGTTAAAGGTCACAATTCGCTTAACTTTTCACTCCGTTAAAGAAATATATCTGCTCACACGTGACTTTAGTACACGCGCCATCTTCTTTTTTTATTATGAAAGTACGTGATAATAAAAAAGATCGTGCGATATAACAAAGCGTTTCAGTAATAATTAATTAGATAATTATTAATTAGATAATGTGAATGGCGTACAGAATAAAATTTAAAAAAAGCAACTCTAAAGAAGCATAAAAGCGGCCGGCTAGCTAATGAAATTATAATGATAAAACATAATTACTATATTTTAAGTGATAAGATAGGAGAATAAAGAGGGCCACAACATATGCGACTACAGCAACTCAAAGTACCTAGGTTCAAAATACTTGGGATCGAACAGTTTTGCTTCTTCGTCGCTGCCGGTTGGCCGTCTGCACAGACGATCTATGACGCAGTCTTTGACAACAGTTGTCACCCCCGTTGCGATGCCATTTATGCGGCTGTAGTGCCAACCATAAAAATTGCTTTATTCACTCAAAATTGTTACGTAAACGATGAAAATACTTTTTATAGTTATTTTAAGTTAATTACACACTTACACTCCTATATACTTCATGCAAATTGAATTTAACATGGATGCCATTTGTCCATTAATATATTTTTATTTTAGTAATTTTCTTAATAATATCAATGAATAATTTTTCACGTTTTAACTCATATTATAAATAGCATTATATTTTTGAACATGATTTAAAAAATATTTATCAAAAACACATTTAATGTTACCTGGTAATATAGTAATATTAAAAGTTGTAATGTACAAAAAATATAAGGTGAAGTTTACTTACGGTACTAGAGATGAAGGTGGATAAACCAACTCGCCTATAACTATGGTGTCCAAATCATCTAAATAAGTCTTTTTAAAATCTAACTGTTTCATCGCTATGAAATCATACTTAATTGTCATTACCAGCCTTGATGTAAGGAGAACTATCCTTTCTTTTTCATTATCCCACAGGGTTATCCTGGAAAAAATATGATAATAAATATGTTTTAATTTAAATTCTATATATACAATATGTCCCCGATGTAGCACAACAAACTTAAGGGGAAGATAAGTTGACGAGTCACAGATATCGAGTTTTTTTTTTATATTAAAAATAAATTCACATGATTTTCAGACCAACTGATATGAATTATAAAACAATTCAATTAGCGTCTTTTTTTACAATAATCTAAATAAAGTGAATTAGAATTGTTAAATTTTGTCTTAATTATACTGAACTCATTTTACTTTACAACTTTTGTGTAAAATAAATGGAGATGATTTAAGCTCAATAAATCACACATTTTGACCAATTATGGAGCCCAAGATCTCCCATTTTTGTCAGAGATATGTGTAATAGTTTGAGCATAGCATAAAATTATTCTTATAGACTAAGGACCATAAAATATGGTCGAAATTTTCTACTCTATCAAATGTGTACATACTCTGTTAGTAACCAGGATCCCAAATACTCCCCATCTTCAGGAAATAGAAGAGCTGTGATGCATTCTTGAATTGCATTCTCCACAACACCTTTGCGGAATGTAAAGAAATCCTTTATATTTTCCCTATTGAATGGCACATCATAACGGGGATACACAGTCCTCTCTGGCTCTTCATTTGCTGCTCTTGAATTTGTTGTACCTTCTGTTCTAGCATCTATTAAATTACCAATAAAAAATTTCATTTGATAGGTTTTTTTTAAAAAAAATGGTTTATTCCAAGTAGGTGTATCAACAAGCAATTCTGTGGTGTAAATTTAGTTTAAGGATTCTACTTAATATAAAATATTTTAATTATTTGCATTTTTAAAAACATTACTGTTCATCTGAAATTTGAAGTTTGGTTCCTGCTGATATCTTTGACAGTTTTAAAGAGTTTTCTAAACAGTTTTTATATTGTTTGACGGATTTAAAATATATTGATTAATATACATATAAGTGATGTCCACTAACAACTGACTACAAAAAAATGTGAAGAAAAAGTATGTTGCTAAAAACATGGTCATTCATGGATCAGTTTTGATACACCACAATAATGTGCCTATTCACATTTCCTTATTAACAAAGATGTACATTCAGATTATTAACTTACCAAAGAAAATTAACAGACATTCTAGTAGTTTTCTAAATGATTTATTTTAATAATAACTACAAATAATTTTATTGCAAATACACAAGATTACAATCTCTTCATCCTTGTGATAAGACAATAATGACCTCAACTGCACAAGGTATTTTATAGTGCCATAAGCATTTTAACAAACACACAAGGTTTCAATCTTATCTGTGAAACATATTTTTAGCACCCGCCACCACAGCAACTCATTTCTAACAACAGCAAGTATGGGTGGATTTAACTGAGGACATAAGATGAAAGTTAGTAGCATATGGTTTGAGCTGCTTACTCATTTGCTACCTATTCTATAAAAAAAAATGCTTGCATTGGTGTATGGGTCTGGACTATGTTATTGATCCAGAGTATTCCATTACAGTCATCAGGTATGATAAGAGATGTATGTGTCAGTTTACCATTAGATAAACTGTGTGCTTGTTTGTCATCCTCAGTGCCTTAAAGAATATTGTAAAACCATTATAAAAGATGTAGTATTTTACCTAATTAGCTCATTATAGAATCATTTCGTTGGGTTCTACTTCTAAATTTATTGGCTGATACAAGTAACATTTAAGGATCACATTAAGTCCAAGTAAAAATATTGTCAATTCATACAGGTACTAAATATTTTTGAACATATCAATTTTGATAAAATTAGCAACTTACATTAATTTCATCTCTTTTTGTAAAATTTAAAGCTTGTGGTGAATATGAATAATTTTTGTAGTTTCGTGTGAATATTAAATATTATACTTACTAACTACTACTTTACTAACTTACTAAAACATATTTGTGTGTACAATTGTTGTTAGATTTTTTTAAGTAAAATTAAAGTATTAGTAAAGTTTAGTACCTCTACCTGCAAACGAAGACGTAGATGACGAAAGGGAATCAGCACCTGATAAAACAGAAGGGTTCGCGTTCAGCTGGTTTTTGTTTCTATTAGAAATATTGGATTCTGACGCATTATCATGACGACTATCGGCATTAGCATTATCCGTAGATAACTGTAACGTGCCCACACGAAATTCTAATTCATCCTCTAATAAGTCACTCATTATGTACAATGTTTTCTAGTTCTATAACTTTATGACTTTTTTTATTATTTTTGTCGCTATGCGTAAAGCGTAAATAATCGACCGGCTGTTAAATAAACGTCAAGTTTGGTGTTGCTATTTTAGTTATTAAAATATGAAACATAAAAAAATCACAACTTATTTGATTTAGATATTATTTTAAGATTTTTATATCATGGAAATAGTAATTTTTTATAACAAATAACATAATTTCGGTGCTGTTTTTTTGGGTATTGGTTTTGGTATATATGGGTTAAATCTAAACTTAAGCACTTGTTTTATATAAAAAGTTTACAATTTCTGAGCGATAAAATCAATATCACCTGCCATTAGAGCAAAAACTTTTTGATTATGAGGCATAAGCGATCTATAGGTAAGAATAGGAATTATGAACTGTCACTGGAAAAGAACGGTATAGGCACATTATTTTGCATTCATACGGTTTTTTTTCTACATTATTTAACTATAAATATAAGTCGTAGAATTACATAATGTATTCAAATTTTATTTAGTTTAAAAAATAATTTCACATTGTGTCAACCGCATTGAGAATCATCAAAGATCTTATGAACTTATTTATCTTCATTATAATGAAGTAACAAAAAACCCACTTTTCAATTAAATAACAGTGGAATATTTAAGATACCTACATAAATCAATTTTATAGAAGTAAGCAGTACTACTGATGATGTTGATTGCGATGATAAATTATGAAAATATTTCATAAATGAGCGAAATTCTGGAGCTAGATTTAGAATAAAAAAAATCGTTCGAGAATTACTATTCCTGATAGTCCTTTAATATTTTTTCAAAATCTTCCTGTTTGCTTACCCTCCTTATTGGTTTATTTTGTCAGCTTGCCTTACAATTATGATGCAACCCGACGAATCCTGTTTGCCAAAAGTTCCGCAAAATATTAGAAAGGAAGATTTGCTAATTATTTGTTTTAATTAACATATAATTATCTGTTTCAATGTTTTTTGCCATTTACAGTGAGAATGTTAGTCACCATCAATATATAAGCGATTCATTTACGTTCAAAAATGTCATCAATTAGTCAAAAAAAGCTGGAGAAGAAGTGATGCAAGAAACTCTAGCGACGCTTAGACTGATGGATTGATTAGATCTATATGGCCTGGCGAGAACCGGCTATGAGGGTGCAATGTAGGTGTGTTGTGTTTTATGAAGGGATTGGGCTCTAGTAGTTGCGTAGTAGGGGTCATCGGGGGCGTGCCTCGGTCTCCTTCGGACGCGGGCGAATCTGTTATTCGCGATGGAATTGTAAGTGGCGGCACTTACAATCAAGGGATTAGAGTGTGTAACGGCAGAATCAAAATATCCGCGGGAAGCCTGCTTCAGGTACTGAGCTATGGTCGGCAGCTCAAGATCTATATGTAGGTTTTCGTTACGCAAAAACCACGGCGCACCGGAAGCCTTGCGCATGAAACGATTTTGTATTACCTGAAGTCGGTGAATGTGACGCAGGGAGACATGCGCAAAGACGAGGCTTGCGTATGTCATTATGGGTCGAATGCACGCTTTACATAGTGTAATTTTATTACGCAGGGACATTTCGCTATTTTTACTGAGTAATGAACGCTGCTCGATTCGGTACGCGGTCAATATGCGGACCGAAGGTGAGTCATTCATCTAATGTGACGCCAAAGTATTTGACTGTCTTTTCCGAGGGGATTGGATAATCAAATAACTCAACAAGTTGGGAGATGCGGCATTTTGTTGCGCCGAGAGAAGTACATGGCTGCACTTTTGGTGGGGTTAACCTCGATCCTCCATTTCCGAAACCATTTCCCTAAGGTGTTGGCTGCAGATTGGAGGCGTTTATAAATAGTGTCTGTTTGTAATCCAGACACGTAGAGGCCGGCGTAATCGACGAAAAGTGTTAGCTCTACATCACGAATACGAGGTATGTCGTTGGTGTAGAGTGTGTATAAGATAGGGCCTAGGACGGAGCCTTGTGGTATATATGAGCTCGTTGTGCCAGACCTTGTCGAAAGCTTTTGCCACGTCGAGGAAAAGTGCCCCAGTTTGGTAGCCCTGAATTTACTGAGAATGTGTTCCGTGTATCACATCAAGTGTACCGCATGTACACTTGATGTGTGCAAAACTCGAACTGCTCATTGTTTGGTAACCCTCACCATATTTCACTACACGCTGTATAATGGTTTGCTAATTGCCAAGTCTCAAAATATTTTTTTCATGGGTTACAGACTAATCTTTTCTTTAATAATGTCCGACACAATTCCACGGAGTTCTATCAGCATTTTTACGTCCTCTTCCAGGGTGCTCTCTGATATTGCCAAGCTGAAGAGAAACTATCTTTCTATTAACACCAAGGCTGTTTACCATCTCCCACTGCACTTTATCACGTGTACGCAACTAAACTTGAGAGTGATGAGGCTCCACTTTGCATTAGCAAAGAGATTTTTTAAAAAAAAAAACAAAACTTTTTATCTAAAAACCAACGGTGAAAGTACGCAAACGAATAAAAATAAAAAAAACAAAAGAGAAGGAAAGGTATTCCAATTCTGAATATTTTGTTTCTAAATTTTGCCTACGGTGTAATTTTCTGTAGACATATACAATGTTTAATCAAAATATCCCTTATAGTTGTTTTTTTTATAGCTAATGCCTACTATTTGCCTGAGGGCTTTTACAGAACCATACTCCGATCTTATTGTATATGGATTACATCAGATTGTGTTTGCTCGTATAATAATGACACCATTTCTTGTACAATTGACGTCACCAAAAAAATCAAGAAAACCAAACCACAGAAGTAAAACCAGAAATTATCATATATGGTCAAAATGTATCAGTAGGACGTCAACATTATTTATCAAAAAGATTTACGTGTGCAACTATCATTACAATTCGTCATAAACGATTCATTGCCAAAGTACAGTCGAAACTATTACGTAAATAATTATAGGAATGTATGGTGAATGTGGCATCCTTACGCACATATTTTTCCTAAAAACTTGATGGACTAGCTCATAAACATTTTATTAACACAATAACATTGTGTTTTACCTCGTATTTGATATGGACTTGACCATGAATGCGTAGGCGCGTCAGCTGATGACCCGTCGATTTTGTCATAATTTTACAGGTTTAATAAAATTTTTGTTAACGATATTAAGGACGACAAATGAGCACACAGTTCGCTTGATGAATAAATGATGACTGCCACATGACATAAACATCCATCGAGATGAAATTCCTCGTTACCTATACCGGATTCGCCGAACCCTACTCTCACCATACGAAACACAGCGGCGTTGTGTTGCTATCTGCCTTTTCATGTTGGTTTTCTATGGGAGAACCCACGGGGTCGTGGGTCCAAAGTTAAATTCCGGAATGTTTGTGCACTAATAACAATGATTTTAATAATTGATCTGAGTTTTATTGTATTACATACAAATTAGCGGGTAATTGCCATAGATGCCTTTAACGGGCCTCCAATCACAGTAACTAGACACCTCGCATATCTGACAGTGGCGTATGTGAATTGCTAACGGCTATAATTTTTTTATTGTGTCATGGTTGACAATCGAGCGGATCGTAAGTGATTTCTGCAGCCCATGGTATCCACACACATCCTATTTGTTACCCTTGAGAAATGAGATGAGAAACCTCGGCAGCAGTTATGAGGGCCTATAATAGTTGCACAGCTGATATCCTCTGTTATTGCCCTAAGAAGAAGAAATAGACCAGGGAACATTATTATCATCACCAGGAAATATTGGTTTAGTATTATCTATATTTTAGTGCAACACCGTGCTTCATTAGTGGGTTATACTATCAGATGTTTTAATAAGATAAATTATAGTACAAACCCTCTGTTAAACCCTCAATTAAATATGCACTTAATTATCTTAATATTATCAAATCCAAACAAAGTTTGCCTGAGAACCATTCTGAATGGAAAGCAATCAAGTGCATATTAGTTTTATCGACGTTTTCCTCTAGGGTTAAAAAAAATTATATATATAATATATGTTCTTTACTCGCGTTATTTTTGCCAACATTGTTCTCTCATAAGTATAATTTTCTGGACTGGAGTTGATCTTTTGGTTTCTGAACGGGGCCTGACCACAACAAAAAGCTGCTTAAAAAAGATAAAGAAAGCGGCTATATTAAATTTTCACCTGGCGCATTTTAACTCCTAAGTGGTGACGGGATAGACGCATATCGCTGTGCACCGGTCACAAATAATATTAACGGTTGCTTTTTTTAAATTAAAAAAGCTTAAAATGCTTAATAAAATAGCTTAATACAATGATACAAGGGTATTCGACCTTGAGGTGTCTTAATGTTCTGGCCAGTACGCTATGGTTTTTTTATGATATTAAGTGTGACAAAATAACACATTAGTGAGAAGAGCGGTAAAGCCAAGCTACAAATAGTTTCAAGCACCAACGTGAAACTTTAACTTAGCTCGATCGCGAAAGGACCACGCCCTCGCAGAATACCAATGCTACTCACAAATACGCCACTGTGTTTCGTACAATGAGTACCCGATTACAGATGACGAGGCATTCCATCTTCAGGGTGAGCGCAGATCTTATGGGCTACAGTCAAACTTACCACACGGTGATCCGGTGCTTATTTCGTGTATTAGTTAATAGGACTCCATAACCGATTGCTACAAATCTAGATCCTGAAAGATCTTCCCGACATCTAGCGCACTGTAATTTTGCGCATGTCAAAAGGAGATAGGTAATCGACAACATTTCTGATGCATCGTTCAACGACGCAATGCTAGCATACTCAACAGATATGTTTTTTTTTTATAATTTGACCTTAAAACTCTGCTGTATTGATTTTTTCGTATTTATATTATTTCTTTCGTGATATAAACATAATAACATCTTTCATAATTACATTTATCTCTCTATTTTCCTTTAACCTATTTACTATTTACTTGAAAATTGGAACAACAATATGATACGTTTCGTTGAAAACAGATAATGCTTGAATTATTAATAATAATTAATGAACAAATCCTGTAGCTGCAGATATATTTAACTTATCGTGAGGATTCAGCCGTATGAATTTCCTGACTTATGTAATAGCAGATAATATTTATTATAACGTTTTACACTTCGGGAGTCAGTACGGCTTGTGCTTTACAAGCTGACAAACGTTCCACGTATTTTATTAATGGATAACTCGCAAAATTAATCGACGATGTATATACAACATGCGTTTATATTCCTTTGCGGGATTTATCTCTGTGGAGCTGGATATGGCGGATACGGTTACTATGGACCAACTGCGTAAGTTCTTTATTTTATTTCCATAAACTTCATAAAATTACTTAAAGTTAAGGATATAAAGCTATTTTGGATATAAAATGTTCATTACTGCTAACAAAAATATTATTAAGGATCATAATAATTGACGTTTATTCATCATTCTCATTACTATCCCGGACCATCTGGAGCTGAACTAAGGCCACACAGTTTTTTTTATTACGTTTAGGAGCATACAGTTCCCCTGATGGTAAGTGATCCCTGCGGCTGTTGAGGACTGAGATGGTATGTCTCGTTAGCAGGTATTCTGCGAGAGCGTGGTCTTACCCCGGTCGAGCTGACCCATTAACTCTGCATCTAGAAATAAACTGCAGCGTAGCTCTACCACTGTTAATTCATTCTTAGTGTATTATTGCATTCTTACCTGTCCATATATTTCTCTTATATATATTAAAAGTATAAGCTTCAATGAATAAAAATATCAAATTCAAGTGAGAACTTTGACATTCATATTTATATCATTTCATGTATATAAATAAACATTAAATGTTGTTCTTTGGTAAGCGTATCTATCACTTTAGCACAGCGGGTCCATTTTGTTTTTTATTTAAAATTATTAATTTAGACATTTAGGTTTTTATAGAACAAAAAATGTAACTGATTCCCGGAAAATTGGCTAATTAGGGGAAAACTGAAAGTTCTTAATTATATGGGATTTTTATATAGTTAGTTATAATTTTGTAGGATTAGTAAGAATGTATAATTTTCACAAATATCATAGAACGATGACACACGAAAATAAAAAAAAAAAAAAATTGTACAGGACAACGTTAGTCCGGTCTATCTAGTTATTACAATAATCGTTTATTAATCATTAATTATTTCTATAATAAGGCAATCGGATGTCGAGGCGCCGCTATACGTTCCGCCATACATAAGGAACAATCCCAGCGGATATCCTCCTTATTCTCCAAGAACCGGATACCCTGGCACTAAAACTGGATACATCGCCACTAAAACAGCTCATCCTAGGAAAAACATTCACACATTTACCAAAACGGGCCACGCGCCATATGGTAGTTACGCGGAGAAGAAATCTTGGCTTCCTACAGGAACAGCGTAAGTATTTTTTAAACTCCCTCAAAAGCTGAATGGTTATTTAGATGTGATTTCTATGTTCAATTGCCGTATCGTTCATATGTATATATAGGAAAAAGTGACAGCTGCGTGGTGTAGACGAGTCCTAGGTTCGATTCCCGGATGAGGAACAATATTTGTGAACCAAATATTTTTGGTATTTGGATCTGGGTGTTATATCTATTGTATTCCTGACAATGCATCTGGCATTACATCGGAATACGGAATGGAACGAGTGAGTGCCCCTTTGTCGGCCCTATGAAATATTCTATCATCTGACAATAACCAGCAGTTATGGCATTGGTCAAGATCATATCTTCTCCGTTAACAACAATAGACGATGACATCAATTCCGCAGGATAAATTATAGTGCGTGCCTTAAGCTGTGCTCCGTCAGCCGGCTCAACTGCTAGCTTGCGTAGTCACAGTAAAGAAACATTACTAGTGTGTTCGTATAAGGAGAAATTACTGAACAAACACAACTGGATTTAAGGATGATTTTTACTGGTTGTTTACACCAAATCTCAATTTATTAATAAGATAACCAACTCTAATCGGAAGACCTTTATTACTGGTAACGAGGCAGTCCATCTCAGTCTTCAAGTGTAGCAACGCATCTGCATTATGATTCCTTGTCAAGGATGAATGTAGATGTCATGGGCCGCAGGAATCACTTATCATCAGGTGAACTGTGTGCTCGTTTGTTATTCTTAAGGGAATAAAAATAAAAGATTTATTTAATATAGAGCACGATATTTTATAACTCACACGAGCAACCGTATCCAATAAATATCCCTTAGTTTTTTTTAGTCACAAGCCTGGCGGCATACCTAAGAATTGTTTTAAAAACGTGTTAATTAATTATTCAATTAATTAAATTTAAATTGATTACTTAATTTACAAATGTTTTGTCATGTCTCATATGGAATGAAAGTAAGCACAAAGTAAAAAAGTGTAATTTATAATCCTCACCACTTTAATTTGTACCTAAAATGTATTATATATATATATATATATATATATATATATATATATATATATATATATATATATATATATATATATATTACGAGCATAAGGAAAGGACAGCTAACCTAAAGGCGAGCCGAAAAATATGTTTAGTAAGTTAAGAAACAAAATAAAAATAACTATTACTTTTTATTCAAAACTTATAAGACAATATCTTACATGTTGTAAATAACCGAATTTCATCTGCCATTTGTATCAGAACCTTGGGGTCCAAGCAAGTACATAGTGCTATGCTGTTTCTTTTTTATTATTATTTACTATATACATCAGGTATATATGTATATATCAGGTGACAAATGTAGAAGTCGTTACTTATCATCAGGTGAACTGTGGGATCTGTGGGGAAAAAAAATAATTTCAACTCAATTGATAACCTACGATATCGTCGAATAAGTCTTGTCTAATTGTCTGACCTATCGCTATTCGTTGTTATATTTATTATATTGTCATTAAGATACATCCATTCATTTGCTCCCAAACATTGTTTATTATTTATTTTCCAGTCAACGCAATTGCAAGATTTTTATCATTTTGATACTTTTTTTATTAATACATTGACAGTAACAAACTAGGACGCAGTTAACCTGATGACAAGTGATTTCTGCTGCCCATGTCATCTACATTCATCCTTAACAAGGAATCATAATGCAGACGCGTTGTCACCATAGAGGACTGAGATGGAATGTCTCGTCACCAGTAATAAAGGTCTCCGGATTTCTACACTCACCAGACGAAACACAGCAGCATAATGCTGCTATTTTATGTTGGTATTCTGAGAGGGCGTGGTCCTATCCCGGTCGAGCTGACCCATTCATTCTACAGCTGGAAACAAATAGCAGTGTAGCTCTATCACTGTCAAAAATATCACGACATTTCCTAGATATTAATATTATAATATTTCGTAAATATTATAGTACAACGGTTTATTTATAAATCCAAGTTATATGGTCAACAATGAAATTGCTTAACCACCCTTAGGTTGAATGTCGTTTCCACATCACAAAACTACAAGGTCAGTTTTCGCTTCAATTATTTATGTTTTACTGTCAGTAAATACTCCTGTCACCACTTCATTTATTATATTTGAACTTAGAGCTGTTATGTCATTTCGTGCATATTCATTGATAAAGCACTCACTACCGTGTACCAAATCCACGATACCATATGAAATATTATATATAACCAACAAGTCGGAAACAAATATCCGTACCCTTCATAGGTTTCCAAGTCTCTTTGCAATGGCTTTCGAGGACATCTCTTGTTCTCTCATTGCAACGATTCCATTGTTGCATCATGGGTCCCTAAAGATTTTAAATTGGGCTTAATACAGGTGATTTTGAAGGCCAAGGTATCAGATGAATCTAGCGGTGTGTTCGGAACCAGTCGCGGGTAATCTAGCCGTATGTAAAGGACAGTTGTCTTATAAATAGTAAAATTGGGTAAGCTCATTCCCTAGGTAAACGTTCCGGACGATCGGCAACCTGATGTTTTCTAAAGTATTAATATAATTCAGAGCTATTGCCTTTGGAGTTAATTCGCATAGTTCACCGAATCCATTAGCCGACATCCAGCCCCAAATGTTTGCACTAATTTTATCAGACTCAGTGATAGGCACTATATGATATTACAATGCCAGAGATTTAATCGACTATGTTGGCTAGATTTGAAGGTCTTTTCGTCTGTGAATATTGTGGTTGACCTATCGAAATTTAAGAACTTCCTGGCAAAATTCAACCGAGCTGCTTTTGGGCATTAGTCATATAAATTTTTTTTTAGCGTTAAGCCTGTAGTGCCTTAGTTCCCAAAGTGGTCCAGGTGGTCCAACCCCCAGGGGTGCACGGGAGACTTGATTGTCTACGTTGGTGTGACAAAAAAATGGTGGTTCACCAATTCATATGCGGGGGTCCACGAAAATGTATTTGCTTTCGATAGTGCAGAATTAAAATTTTGGCTTGACTTCATCTATCAAAATAGGCAGATAAGGAGCTTTAATAAGCTCAGCGAATGGTTTAAGCAACGACGTCAAATTGTTCTGCAAAATGGGCCGTAGGTATAATACCGTTCTTCATATACGCGTCTCATTATTTCCCTTTTGCTTGCTCCTTACTTCGAGGACATCGACCACTTTACATGTGATTTAAGAAATTGCCTTCTTCGCCTTCTTGTATAATACAAATTCTTACGGTGAAACGTGATATATTTAATTCTGTCGAAATTTGAATTATTTTATATCCGATCTGTGTAATGAAATTATTTCTGCCCTTTTGAATATTAATTATATTAATTTAATTACATGAGATTTTAAAATTTCAATAAATGACAAAAGGCCTACTGAAGTGAAAAGGTTTTATTTTTGAATGTTTTCTAACAAGGTTCTAATATTACAATTGATATTTAGATTATATTAGTAAAAAAATAACATGGAGTACTTCTTTGGAAGAAAAATTCAAACAAGGACTTTTACCGTACGCTTTGATTGGCTTACAGTTAACCATTTTCACGTCAATCGATTTTTTTCAATTCATTTAACTATTGAATATCAGTGTGAGTTTTAGTGAAGTTTTAATTTACTGGAAGTTGTTGTCAAAAATGGTAAAGCAGTTATATGGCCGAGTATACATGAGCTAAACATAAATGGTAGCTCGCCCAAAGTGTTGTAATGTCTTTATGATACTGTATGTGTCAAGTTCACCTGATAGTAAGTGAAGAACCATGAAATCTACATCCAATCCCTACAGCATTCTACTTATATTTCACGAATGTATTTTCTGATGGCGTGGTCCTTCTTCAGTTTTTTCCAGACTCGCGAGCTGGAAGCCCGCTAAGTAATCTTTCTTCGGACCGACCCAGCTATTATATATTACTGTTGCTGATAGGAATCTGCAGTGTGTCTCTACCATGGAAAAAATAATTTCTTCTAATCAAATAAAATAATCAATATATTTACGTAAACAATTCCAATGTAGTGCTGCATCCTGTAAAACTCAGATTGGTGTTTCCGTCGTTAAATTGGAAAATAAAAAAATATTTTTCATAATAGATATTAATTGTACTGTGAGTTGGAAAATACTATCTATCTCTTTTTTCCAATCACCATGTTTATCACGAATAGTTGGACACGGGCCCACTTTCAAGATAAATTCTAAGCATGTATTTCAATAAGACCATAGGCAAGGTAAATTAGAACCGTCAAGGAGTATGTCAGTTAGCCGGTAAGCTAATTGCCGAGTTAAAGGGTATCAGTCTAAAATACATTTTTTTAAATTAGACTCTTATCAGCCACGCCACCTGTCCGCCGTCCGCCAGTAAAAAAGTTGTCTAGCGTGTGTTTCTGGAGATGTTATTACTGCCGACCAGGCTTCCTATCTTAGTACTAACGAATGATGATTCCTTATTGAGGATGGGTGCAGATATCGTGGACTGCCTTCGTAGCCATAATACCATAATATGTATGACCTAGTACTGCCTATTTTAAATTAGTAATAAAATTTTGTTAAATAAAATATTTTATTTATAATATATTTTCCAGGCCGTCTTACGAGAAATTCAATAACGTCGCGAGAGGGGTTTACACTTGTAAGTATTATTATTTGACATAAAAATAATATATTGAATTATAAAATACGCTCCTATTATTCCTGAGTCTGCAGTGGGTAATTATATAGTCACTCATGGAACTGGTAAACTATTTTTGATACTTCCATATCGGCTTATTAGCAGCCCCGTATCTTTTGTTGTGGTTGCTAGCAAGCTTCTTAGTAGGAAGGGTTTAATCACTTTAGAAGAAAAAGAGAATAAAATAAAAGAGCCTACACCTATCTTAAAGTCGCCAATCAGTTACCATCTTCTATCAGCTGCTTACTCACTAGCCACCTATTCTATAAAAAAAAGCCAAAATGTAATTAAGCTATTGCAACCAAGGATTTCTCAGCACATGATTCATCTAAAATATAACTGCTCACTCTTAAAGATAATTTAGAATTCCATGAAGATCTTTATTGTCAATGAATATTTATTGATCCCCTTTTCATACCTTAAACACATATGGGGTAACATTGATTCCTATTGTAACAACTCGGTAATACAGAATCGGGTCTCGCTTGGGGAGTGTTTATTGCAGTGCTATTCTTTATGTGCTAATCCATCACTAGTAAACCAAATTATATAAGGTGGTGAGAGCATATTGAACTTATCAAAATAAAAATTATAACGTTGTATGTTATAGGCAATTCTTATCAGTTTATCTCTGTGCTAATTATTGACAAGTTATGTTCATTCTTCCAGCCAAGAATCTGTTTCATGTATTTTTTTTTGATTTCATTTTATTTAATAAAGTCCAACATAATAATCTTTATTTGAGCTTTAGATAAGGTGTAAGTATGTATTTATACGATCTTTGAATGATTTAATTCTGTACTTATTTATTTCTTTGACTATTATAATCCTTACTGTAGTCTGTAATTAATTATTCTGTTAAGCATTCTTGCAACAAGTTTTTCAAATAACAACGACATTAAAAGTTTTAGCGGCTTTTCAGGCTTTCCTAATAGCTATTTTTAATTTAACTAATATTAATTTCAAAACCTACATTTTTGTATAATATCCAGTTCTGAAGTTCCGTTATGAATAACATTATTAAGGTAATTATTATGTCGCTAGATGACGCAGGACTTCTACAGTTATTAGGCAGTATAAGGTATCTATAATTAACTAGTGACTTTTTTCGAAACTCGTTTCTCTCCAATATCTATTCCTAATTAGTCTTGCATGTCTATTTTATGACAAGATCCACAGCTGAAAAAAATTCTTCTGCAAATTCGTTGTCTTATCTCAATATTGCCGTTTCCCAGCTATAATGGGCGGTGGCCACCTTTGGCGCTATTATAATATTTTCTATGGTATTTCATTACGATATTCGTGCCTTACTGTATTATCACGATTTACCACTTTATTGTTTAAGGTCTCATTTTTAGTTTTCTTCGATTATATCTTTAACTCTTCAGTAATTTTATTAAACACTTTTATCAGATTAGCAACGATTGTGTCAATCTTCGTAGTCTTATGTTTACATGAACCTTGTTTCCTTTATTTTTAGGAATTTGTTATCAGACTATGGCCATAGAAATTCGCTCTGCATTTCTTAGCTATTTGAGATGTTTATATTAGCTTCATTGATGTCATCCTTTGTCTTTAGTGCTAGTTTTAGGATAATGTTTACCTCCTTTGAGTTATGAATAATGATTTTACACAACATTGATCTTTTCTATTAAATAAGTTATCAGTAAAATCGTTATATTCTTTTCTAAGCATCAATATCTCCAGTAGTAATTGTAAGTTGATTTCTATTTACAACTTTAATTGGGCATTATCCTTTATAATAAACTGTTACATATTACTGCATACTATTACATATTAGCTTACTTCGTCAGATAAAAAAATGGTTGTTTTAATAAATTTACCAAGAAATTAATAAATTATATTCAGTACTGTACTGTGATATAATGACAAGATAAGCACATTATCTAGAAAATAGTTAAAAATAGAACATATAACAATTTCATTTTAATACATTGAAATCCGATTTAATTTATTCGCATGGATCAAATAGATTAGGATAAATTTAAACTCCAACGATCACGGACGTTCAGTGCTAGTACATTTTCTCAATAAAATTTCTATCAAACAAATAAAAGCCCGCGCCCAATCAAACTTGTTAACTTGATAAGCAAAATGTCACAGTTATATTAAAAATAAACGAAACATATTCAATAAGTGTGGGAGCAATTATCTAAAACAACGGAAGCTTAAGCAAATCTCTCGCCGGACTCGACATCCCGATTTACATATTTATGCGACCTATTTTACCCTGAATGTCATTGATAAATTGTAAATATACGAACTCCGATAAAGTCGGTCAGGGTTATTTATAAATATTTTTTGTATTACAAACGTAATTTTTACGCAATTTACTGTAACCAATTGAATAAAATAAGTAAGCGGAAGAGGTCATCGTACCTCGACAACCGGTAAAAACTAATGACCTTCAATAGCACATAAATGTTATGTGCAAGGTGTTTTTTATCTTTAAAATAATCCCTGATAGCGGACCTTGTCGAACGTCTATTGCATCCTATATATTCTAGAAGAATAGTCAAAGCAATAAAAAAAAACCTTCTGTTCTAGCCCCTCTCTCATCTTAGATTCTTAAAGATGATAGGTTATTGAATAGAATCCTCTTATCGTCGAACGCGGTATCTGGAAGTGGAAAAGAATTACTTAAAAATACAACCTACTAAGACTTAAACTGAGATGAATGCATCTAGAAGCAATGTTACTCCATGATCTATGCCATAACCGATATGACTGTACTAATTTAGTTAATAAGATTACCATAAAGGGTACCACCCGAGCGCATTTCCAGAATGAAAATTGTTTGTTTGCATTATCCATATGTCGAAACAACGCTGGTTAACGTTCGCCGATGTATCGATTGCACTGCTATAACTGCAACTTTAATAGCATTGACATCGTAGCAACAAAGTCCAATTAATTCCGAAAAAACACAGTAGAATCACTAATAATGAACGAGTAACTATTCAATAGTCGATGTCTAGTTTAAATTATAATTTTAAAAATGTAATATGTGGTGAACGGTCCTGTCGGCACAGTTAGGGACATAATTCTACAACTATAACTTTAATTGTATTGTATCATTGTTTGTTTATCCAAATAAAGAGAAAAGGAGAAAAAAAAAGACAACCTTGCGGAAAATTGACGGTCGCATGTGAATTAGATTAGGGGCTCTTTGACTAATGACGGACTGATATGATTTTTAGTTATAACACTAAGGATGATAAACGAGTATACAGTTAACCTGATAGTAAGTGATTCTTCCGGCCCATGATGCCCCCCACACATATTGGATAAACAAACACAATACAAGTCAATCACCTTCGAACTAAGATGGAATGCTTGATGAGTTTAAACAGGAATTAATAACAAATTTCATCGAAGAAATATAAGTTTGAATCGTCAATAGCCTAATGGTGTTGGTTCGAATCCACCATTCGACTATTGTCTTGATCCATCTCCCAGCACAAGCAATTTCAGCTTAGTTGGAGTGGTTAACTGGAATATTAGTAATGTTGCTAATATTTATTAAAAATAAAAAAAAGGTAATAGGAGAAGACCTTAGAGGAGTATTACCACCGAGCCTGTGCAACTGTGACTAGACGCAAGCTGTGTCTTGTGCAAATCGTCTTGTGTGCTTTCTCCATGGTTCCGTTTTGTACCGGCATCATGTTATAAAAAAGCTTAAAGCTCTCTAATACATAACATTGTATAACCACTGCATTTCGCGTAGTAACCGAGGGAAACAAAGGGACCGAATTACTAAGAAAGAATGGTTTATGTCTCGGTTCTGTATTCCTAGCCCGGGATAGATTTGTCTTATAATAATTATTACTTTTTATAGCTTACAATGGGACACATCAGATTGTTTGCAGCTTTGGGAAATAGGCTTAATCACTTAAGAAGTAAAAGAGAGAAAAAGAAAAGAGCTTTCTTAAAGTCCCTAATCACTTACTTTAATTTTATAGCTAACCATCAGGCGTTGCTGTGAGCTCGTTGACCGCACTTCTGCATAAAAATTTATTTGAATTTATTTTTATATTTTTTTTAAGCAAAATGCGACATTGAGTGCAAGAATAATGGCATCTGTGTTGACACGAATACCTGCAATTGTCCTGCCAACTTCTACGGCCAGTACTGCGAGTTCGAGCGTAAACCATGTCTTGGATATCCCCCGCTGCCGATGAATTCCGTCAGGAGATGCTCCAGCGAGTTAGTAAATCTTATTTTTTTGTTTATTAATACATAAAAAATGTGTAAAATATAAACTATAGGGTGGTAATAGCCTATATATGTATAAAACCCAGTGCTGGGCATAATTCTCCTGGCTAGAGAGTCTTGAATGCCGATTGGCGGACTGCGCATATCTTCGAAATATAAAAGGCTGCTACGGGAACACTATTTAAAGACGTCTGATGCTAATTAATATGGTAAATTACTCTTGTCATTGTTTGGTATATGTTTAATTATGTTTATTATGTATTGATATTCATACGTAGAAATATTTATATAAAGAAACTCTATATATATATTTGTATATATAGAGTGTGGTAGTGTACATATATATAAATTTTCCTCTACTACTCTTACTTACTCTTACTATATATATCGTATGTTTATATATTCCTTGCCTTCGCTCCCTTATCATCATTATCACTGCAAATCAATTTGCTATTAATTGTGACGTCATCAACATTTACCACGTGTCATAAATTGAGAATATGACGAGGATTATCTCGCGGTTTTTAAGCATTTTACTTTTTATATAATAATTTCCCTTTCCCTTATATAATAAATCAGAAATGGTCTAATGGGTCGTTTTGCAACATTTTATACTTTTTTTTTTTAAATTAAAAGAATATTGACAATGCATTTGCAAACATTACTAATATTCCAGTTTACCACTCCAACTAAGCTGAAATGCTTGTCCTAGGTGATGGTTCAAGACGAAGAATAGCCGAATTGTGGATTCGAACCTACGACCTTAAATTTTACAGACCGTACCCTAAACCATTAGGCTATTGCCGCATGTTTATACTAAAATGCGTGTATTATTTGTATTTGCATTATGTAAACAAAAAGTAAATAAATCGTACCTTTATATATAATTAATCATAACATTACTTTTTGTAGAGAATGCACGATCACCTGCATAGGCGGTCACAAGTTCATCGACGGTACGAATATAGCGAACATGCGCTGTACAGACGGACAGTGGACGCCAACACGAGCAGATTTTTCGTCAATACCCGACTGCGTCCCTGAATGCGACCCCCCCTGCCTTAATGGTGGTGTTTGCCTGTCGCTTAACACCTGTCAGTGTTCCGCAGAGTATAGAGGACCACAGTGTCAATATTGTAAGTTTTTTTTTAATATTCATTGACACTGGGAAAAGATTTTGTATCTGTACTCATTTTTTTACCGAATTTACCATGGTGACTGTTCTGATTGGTTCCACGCTCTGATCATCGTTCATCGTGACAGAGTTCAAAATTTCATCCTCATTATCTCGTTGATTAGCAATACACGACCATAGGTTTTAAGCGAAATTTTATTCCTTCCTGTTTTATAAAAAAATATATATCTAGCAATGATATTAATATTATTAAGACTCAAACTTAGCTTAAATGCTTGTATTAGGATGGTTCCCTGGGTAATAGAATGGTGGATTAATTACCTGCGACGTTAAATTTTGGATAGTGGTTTAGTGGTGCACCTGAAGCACCTGACGGATTTTGAGTTCAATTCCAGATAAAGTGCATCGAAACTGTTCGTTTTTGGATATGGATATGTGGTATATGAGTTCAGGGACTCTTATATAGTATATTAGCCTTGCGTAGATCTATCTAGATTGATAATATCCAAATGATCTCACCATGTCATCCAATTAACTAAGAGGAGATCGTCATTATCGTCTTAAAGATCTTATACCTTTCTCAGAGGCCAGCAACGCATCTGCAACTCTTCTGGTGTTACGGATGTCCACGGGCGGCGGTGATCAATTACCAACGGATGGGCTGCTTGCTCGTTTGCCACCTATTCTATTAAAAAAAAACATATTGTCAGTATTTATGAATCGTTTTCATAGGTGCCAAATCGACACCAGTAAAATCAGCGTCATCCCATCTACTATTCTTCCTAGTGATAACTGCAATCTTAGTCTGAAATGTTTGTTCACAGCGGCGAACGCTTGCGACATACGCAAAATAGCGTTCAACGGTGGTTACAACTGCTCGGGCAACGGCGAACAGCTGTCCTGCTCACTCAACTGCCCCCCACAGGCTAGCTACAGTAGCCCACCAGCCTCTGTCTACACCTGCTTCTATTCCACCGGCGTTTTCTTGCCGCAGCCAATACCGAATTGCGTTTACAGTAAGTATATCCAGCTGACATCTGCATCTAATATCTTCATGACACAGCATATATTGTATTGTACATAATAGTCAGGCAGTTTTGGAGAAATTAATATTAATTTTACGTCTTCATCTATCATTTTGATCTCATGAGTCTCATCCCGCATTATGCCTTACAATACATATTCATTGATTGTGATTACATGATTAAGTTTTATTCATCATGTAGGATTTTGGCAGTGGGGGTATTGAGTAACTATACTAAACCACACCGAATCCCGAGCCTAGGTTCTGCATACTGGGATAATAAGTCGTCTTAGAATAATTACAATTATTACCAAGGCAAGAGTGCATAGATTTCTATTGCGCTTGTGTGTTCACCAACCATGACTGCATTGGCATTTACAAACAGTGAGATACAACAAACACAGACAAACAAGAATTTACGGTTAGGGTTAAATATTTAAAAATTTATAAATCAAATCCTTTCTTTCGCAGACGAAGTAATAATTATTACACCTAGCAATCGTGTCCCGACCAGTAAGGTGAGTTATTGTTTTTATTTTTTTTAGGGTGATATACGGGCACACAATTCACCTGGTGGTAAATGATTACTAGGGTCAAAAACAATCACATTCATCTTCGATAAGAATCATAAGCGTCGGATGAATAGTTGTTTTTATTATTTTCATTATGATAGAAGAAGTTAGAGGTTTCACAAAATAACAGTAAAATTCAGAGCTACATTGTTTCGAATGTGAAAGAAACCGAAGACCCAATAACTGAACAGAATCACCAAATCCTAAGATCAGTTCACAGGGGTAACAATGCATATGTAAATTTCATTATACTCGTATCAAAGTTGAATATTGATTTCACGGGCCGCACAAGTTAAAGTACGAGCACTTTAGCCATTTTGATGTCTTAAAATTATAATCAAAACACAAAATTGACTACCGAAACATCGCCAACATGTGTTTGTAAATTTACAGGGCTTAAAAGAAGCTAATAAACCACACAATTTCACGACTAGTGAGGCCGGACGTCACCTGCTAGAGTCTACAACATTCGGCGCTCCGAAGTACGAACCAACGTCAAAACAGATTGTAGTTGTACAGGACTTCACACCGAAAGGCGGCAGTTGCCTAACCTGGGCAGGAGTTCACTATAAGACATTTGATGGAAAAATATATAGGTGAGATGAATTTTGCTTTACATTAAATATGTGTATGATCTATATATATTTTTACTTAAAAACAGACTTGAAATTTATCTGTGGATGGCCCATTGTCCAGCAAAACAGGCGATACTATGAACCTGGCAAGAAGTGTCGTGTCGATTGATAAATTATAATTCTTACTAATTTTAGATTAAATCTGGGGTCGAAAATAAAATAACTCGTATACGAAGTGGTCAGTAGTCCCAGAAGTTCATTACTATAAGCTAAAAATCATAACATTAAAGACTTTTTTTTATTACATAGAGAGTAATAAACGAGCACACAGTTCACCTGATAGTAAGTGATTCCTGCGGCCCATGACATCTACATTCATACTTGACAAGGAATAATGTAGATGCGTTGTCACCCATAGTTCTTCGGACCCCTTCACTCACCAGACGAAACACAGCAACATTATGCTGCTACTTTACGCTGGTATTCTGTGGGGGCGTGGTCCTGCCCAGTTCGAACTCACCCAATCATTCTGCAGCTAGAAACAAACTGCAGCGTAGCTCTACCACTGTTAAACTAATACTTTTATTTGCAGCTTCCAATCGCCTTGTCAACATATACTAGTTCGCGATTCTCAAGAGGACAAATACACTGTGGTTGTGAGGCATCCAGAATGCACGAGGAAGGACTATTGCCCATCGGAACTCGTCGTCTACCTAAACGAGAAGATGTACGCACTCAGTGTTGGTGGTAAGATATTTCCTTTTACCTTATGAAATTGATACTAAAACAAAATTTAAATAGTAATATAGAAAAGGAACAAGCAGTAACAGTGGTAGTGTAGTAAGAGTAATTTGAAAAAAAAAACAAGTAGTAAAGAGTAGTCAGTGGAAAAGTAATAAATGTAACAAAACTTTCATGATGTCAATCAAATTCGGGTTGAAGACATTGAATTCAATTTAGCGTTTAGCATTGGAAAATTAAAGAACGAATAAATATTTTGCCTTATGTCTTAAATTTTACGTCAAAACAAAAAAAAAGGAAATTCAAATAATATTTTTTTTTCATCTATGTATGCAGTTTCAGATAGTCCTCAGTTTCGGTGTAAATAAATTGTATTTTGTCTTGGGTATAGTGAAAAGCTATTTGAATATGATCCTACGAGACATCATTATTTATATGTCAATATTTCAGAGGATGGAGCTGTGTTATTCCGTACTACGAAACGCCTGATTCCTATTCCGGCGTCGCTGCCTGGCATCCGTGTGTCTATGCCAAGTGATCAAGTATATGTTAATTTGGACGCTATAGGAGTCACCATTAAATGGGATACAAACGTAATTATATTAACATATATACAATACTCCACGAAGTTAACCAGTAATTTTTACAAAATACGTACGAGATTAATAAAAACAATGATATAATTATAATATTATGCTTTCAGAACTTAATTGTAGTCGAAGGTACTGTACTTTTATGGAACAAAACCAAAGGTCTCTGCGGAACCTTGGACGGCAATCCAGAGAACGATTTCTTGATCAAAGACGGCACCGTAGCTAGAACTAAATCAGTCATGGTCTCATCGTGGCAGCTGAATAAAATTGGAGGTATATAAAAATATCTATTTTTATAATTAATAGTAAAGATATCTTATAAATAAAGGTATCTCATACTTCTTAAAGGAGAAAATATATTTAATTATTCGTCTTAATTATTGCAGATACTTGCGAGAGCAAACCAACAGAAAATAGCGCTTGCGCTTCAAAATCCGATGCGGATATGAAGAAAGCTTTGCAATTTTGCACTAAGATCTTTAGCAAAGAGAAATTCCGTAAATGCTCTAAGGTAAATTAATGTTACATTATCTTTTTAGAAAAAAAAACTGTCTTTTCATATTTCCATGATAGTATTTTTATAACAATAAATGTGAACAGGTAATGGATGTTTCTCTACTCTTGGAAGCTTGTCAATGGGATTATTGTGCATGCACAACAAGTTTGAGTGAGTATTAAAATATTGTCTAGACGTTTTTATTATAAATGACAATATGATACAATAACATGCGTTTTTTTTTAATTTACACACATCAATTGTTACATATAGCTCCAGAGGAGTGTGCTTGCAAAACGGTCTCCGTTTACGCAAAAGAGTGTCTTCGGCATGGTATTGAGGAAATGAAGATATGGCGGGACTGGGAAACGTGTCGTAAGTGTTAAATATACCAAATATTTCAAGTAATGCTTTAATAAAAGTTATAAAATAATATACTTATTATAAAAAATATTTTATAGCCATGCAGTGTCCTGACGGCAAAATCTATCACTCATGCGGACCCGACGTGCAACCCAGTTGTGCCTTACCTCTAGTAACTGCAAGCACCAATAACTCATGCGTGGAGGGTTGTTTTTGTCCAGAAGGTCTTTTATTGGAAGGTGGCCGGTGCATTCCGAAGTTCGAATGTCCTTGTAGAATTAGGAATCAAAACTTCCCACCCGGAGCTGTCGTACCTAAGAGCTGTAACACTTGGTGAGAATTCTTTTTTGTTTTTAGTGATTATGCCGAATTTATCTATTTAATATATAGTAATTGTTATTAAATTGACGAAAGGTTAATCCTTTTAAATACCACGTAGGTATCATAAAATAAAATGTATTTAACAAAAGACCTTAAATAAGTTTTATTTCGTAAAATTTATAGGTTTCTGATATTTGGTATTAGTATTGGAATTTGAAAAGTTAAGAGACCTGGAGTATCCTCCTGTCCCACCAAATCAGCTGGCGACTAATGCTTTTATTCATTTATCTAAATATGTAACAACAACAACAACTACAACGGACTACATAATATTTTTATTATATATATAGTGCATAGTGCATGTACCCGTACTAAAGTAGAAAACTGAAATATAGTATCATACAATTTGCGTTTGAACCTATGCGGTGAATTATCTGAAAATATCAAATTTGAAATTATTGAACTGTAAAGGAAGTTAATGAATAAGGTTTATAAAACTTTTACTACTCGTAGCAAATTACAAACATTTATTTTGATTTGTTAGTCATTACATTTTGAAAATCTTTCCTAAAGTCGAATCGTAAAGCCTGCGTTTTGCTATATATTAACATTTTATTTTTAATTAGTACATGCCAAGCTGGAGAGTGGATTTGTACACAAGTACCTTGTGGAGCTCGATGTAGTGCAGTTGGGGACCCGCATTATACAACCTTCGACGGTCTTCGCTATGATTTCATGGGTACCTGTACATATACGTTACTGCAAACAGAAAACGTAACCGTAGAAGTAGAAAACATCGCCTGCACAGGATCTATTACCGAGGTTTATTACTTTGTATTTTATTTAAGGTTTCGTAATCTGTTGTAAATTAATCGATATTAACAATATCTGATAATATATAAAGAGATATCTAGCTTACTATAACTAATTCGTCTTGAATCTCAGTCGAAAACTAATAAATAAATTAAAAAGTATTGTTTTCTGCAGGATTTGAATTTTGAACGTAGGGCGCAATGTTAAATAATTATCTCTATTAACGAATTGACTAAATTCACTAGTAAAAACTACTGGGTAATTAAATATACAATAATGGTTATCCACTATTAAAGGTTTCGGCTGAACACCCTTAGTACTCGGTCACCTTTCAACCCTGTAAAAATAATGTTTATAATATTATATTTTTCAGGCAATGAATTTAGCACCATACAAAGGTAACGGAAAGCCGTCTTGCACAAAAGCTGTTAACATTGTGTACAACGGAGCCAACATACACATGAAGCAGGGAGGGATTATCCTCGTAAACGGAAAAGAAGTCACCACACTACCCGTCAATGTCGGACACACCAAAATACGAGCCGTTTCATCCCTCTTTGTGATTGGTAATTTTAATATTTGTGCTTATATTATAAATTATGATAAAAATTATAAGAAAACGATTGAACTATATACGCATAAAATCGTGGCTTTGCGCTGCCTTTTCGAATGATGACAAATCATTCCATTTCAGTCCACAGAAATGAGAAACTTTTTCAAGAATAGTGGGTACGATGAGGGGCTGGAATCATTTACAATTAGAGCTCAGTGCCATTATCAAATAAATAAGTAACATATGTTGTGTATTGGTTGTTAATATTAATCAAATGTATTTTTTGTTACAGTTCAACTACCATTTAAAGTAGATCTTTGGTGGGACGGAAATACCAGAGTATTCGTCGACGTACCACCGGAATTCCATCAAAGCACAAAGGTTTGATTTATTAATGTATTGCGTATGAATGCTACAGATTTGTTTGTAATTAGATAATTCCTCATAATTATCTTATGACTTAAATATGCCTATAAATCATCGTTATTTTAAATAATCTTATGTGTATTTTTATGAAATTTCAAGCTCTACTCGCGAATTTATATGCGTATTCGAATCACCCTTTTTCTCTTTGTATATACGCCAAGTAGACGCTCGGAATGCACTTTAAAATGACTTATCATTCTTAATTTTCAACCGATTTAAATAAAATGCTTAAAAAACTTTATCTCAATACATCGCTGAAAGCTACACACAAATTGATTCAGACATTGTTAATATAAGCCTACACTAAGGCACTAGAGCTTCACAGCAGCTTTATTTCTAGCTGCAGAATGAATAAGTTAGCTCCACCGGGGTATAACCACGCCCTCACAGAATACCAGCGTAAAAGCCCGGAGATATCTAAGTGTACAAGGGTGCCGACGGATCTTCATTATGATTCCTTGTCAAGGATGAATGTAGACGTCATGCAGGAATGTGTGCACGTTTGTTACTCTCAATGTCATACTAAAGAAAACAGACAAACTGACAAAAAGTCTGTTCACGATTTTATTATATTATAAAATCATGTATGCCAAACAAACATACAGTGCATCGGATGGTAAGAGATAACTGCAATCAATTAACATCTAAACAATATTGTAAAATTATGCGCTCTGTGAACTGTGAAAAGATTCCGCTCAATCAGTAACTGAGTCACAGAACCACTAAACGAAACACAGCAGTGTTATTATGATATAACAAGCTGGCATACTGTGAGGGTGTGAACCTTTCCCGTTCTTTTCTTGTTACTTTTCGAAAAAGGCTGCAACCTGGCCCGAAAATATCACAGCGACAATGGGCGCACGTTAAAGTAATATGTTACGCAAGTAAAACCGGAACTCGACCAAACGAAGTAAAGAATATCTTCTATTAAACCTGGAATCCAGGACATTACACTGTTTTCCTATTACTTGTTTACTAGTTTTACCCTTTTGCTATAAGATTTAACAAACAATATAAATTAAGAAATATAATATACTGCGCAGGGTCTTTGTGGAACATTTAATCTGAACCAAAAAGACGATTTCCTCACACCCGAGGGTGACGTAGAACAGTCTGCCTTCGCCTTCGCCAACAAGTGGAAGACCAGAGAGTTTTGCAACGACATTGCCACAAAGGAACCTGAGCACCCATGTCAAGCAAATGTTGAAAACAAGGAAGCAGCCGAAAAGTATTGTAGCATATTGAAGTCTGAACTATTTGAATGTGAGTAACGACGTAATTTTATATAAACGCGTTTTATTGTTTGAAACAAAAAAATCTTTTTTAAACGTTATTTAATATGATTTCATATATATCTTAAGAACGATAGCTTAACATTATTTATATCGTAATTAATATTAGTTTTTTTTTCATTGTTTTAACTGTTTTGTTGATTATATAGATTGATATAGACAGGGGTAGAGCTACACTGCAGTTTATTTCTAGCTGCAGAACGAATGGGTCAGCTCAATCGGGGTAGGACCACACCCTCACAGAATACCAGCGTAAAACAGTAGTATAATATTGCTGTGAGTGCAGGGATCCGGAGATCTTTATTACTGGTGACGAGGAATTCTATCTCAGTCTACAAGGGTGGCAACGCATCTGCATTATGATTCCTTGTCAAGGATGAATTCAGATGTCATGGACCGCAGGAATCAGGTGAACTGTATGCTCGTTTGTTACTCACAATGTAATAAAAAAAATAGAGGTCTACAGTTTTACCTTATAGACATCTCAGTTCTAAATGACAAACCTGAAACGGTACACCGTGGCAAATATTCCAGTACCTATAGATACTAATCTGGGAACCCTATATAACACAACCACATATTCGCGATCCTAGTACCAGAAACCTTTAAGTCTATAAGTATTTCAATTCTGCCATTTTCATGAATCTTATTCCATTATTCATGGACCGCACAAATATTTTAGCATTTCCCATACTCGATTCTAACGATACCCTTGGGGTGACACATAGGGGCTGTTTAATTAACTGCCACCACGCTGCCAATACTAAGGATAATACATAAATTCAATTATTGTAAGAAGCCCCACCCCTAGACGGAGTGATGACTTAGTTATGCAGGTCATTCAGGATTGTGCTCTATGACAGTCTGTGTTGGAAGCCTATGTTTAACGGTGGTCTAGTATTGGACTTAAACGATGATGACGAATGCATATATTCTACACCATTCACATGAACCTAGTAATGGTAAATTCATACTGAGCATCTACGTCTTCAAGAAGAAAAACTTTTGTTGCTTCATTAAATATGATGACAGCGACGCATTTATATAAAAGGTAATTAATTAACAAACACTACCTGCAGTTGTCCATTGCTGGATAAAATTGTCCACCCCGTAATTTCCCCGACGTCCTAGAAACGTTTCGGTAAATTGCAATAATTTATGGTATCCCAGCTTGCCACTGGTACGTGGACGTCCAACCGTACTACGAGAACTGCTTGTACGACATGTGTGCATGCAGCGGCGACGTGTCTCGCTGCCTTTGTCCAATGCTGGGAGACTACGCCATGGCGTGCGCAGCGAGTGGAAAGCATGTGCAATGGCGATACAATGTCAAGGAATGCGGTGAGTTCAATCAATTCTTCTTTTTTTTGTGGCAAACAAGTAAGCAGCACTACCTGAAGGTAAGTAATTGCCGCCGCCCATAGACGTCCGCAACACCAGAGGAGTCGCAGATACGCTGCCGGCCTTTAAACTGATTAATTTACTCATTGTCATCATCACTAAACGGCGCGGTTAATAGTTGTACAGTTAATAAAAACAAGATTATTTACCTTTATTCCATCGCTAGACAGATTTTCATTGAAATACCTAGTTTTATCTCGTATCTTTGACTTATCCACGCTTACGCTTTCCAATTATTTTCAATTTGAATAGTTTTAAACATTTTTTTTTATTATTATCACACATTTATCATACATCACAATTTTACAATGAAAAATATACATACATTTAACGTTATATAAACCGCAGTGGTTGGTCACTAGCTCTAAAGTGACCCTCTTGCGTACTTAAGTAATGTTTTAGCTTGCGCTTAATGTTTTTTCGAGTTATACATTTTATCAAACCTGAGGGTGGGTCATTAATTAATCTAGGCACGATGTATCTTGTCGTGCGCTTGCCGTACACATTTTTTGCGCCGATAGTATAAAGCTGGTTTAGCGTTATCGACCGCGTGCATATAGGATGTTCAATTTTGGTTAAAATTTTTTCATTAAAAAAATATTCTTTTACCATTATATATTTTCTTTTGGTATAGATTGGTTAGATTTTACAGTGGTTAAAAAGTTTTTTTTCGTCGTTATGGAATTGTTCTTTATTCTTAGGTGATATAATTTTTTTAAGTATTTGAACTTGTAGTCTGTAAATTTGTTCGAGGTTATTCGTCGATGCTTTCATTGAGGCAGATAGTTATTAACATATTTTTGTATTTAGTAAACTTATTTAGAAGCTAAAGTATACTGCATGGTTTCTAAGACATTACTTTTTTTGTTATTGCATTAGCCAAGAAACATAAAATAAAATATCAATACAACAGTAGCTGCTACAATAGTTGGAATAAGAAAATAGTTAAATTGTTGCAAGCAATGAGTTCAATTCAATTTCAAGTTAAATTTATAGCTTTTTAAAGGAAAAGTTTAATGTTTCTCTTAAGCTTGATTTTCTCCAGACGGCTTTGGAACCATGTGATGAATTCTCCTTTTTTAAGAAGACTGTTTTGCCCAACTGTTTTGTTTGTGTTTGTGCCTCTGTGTATATGTAAATACAATTAAACAATATTAACTGCGAAGTTAATATCACCTGATAACCAGAAGCCTAAGTGTAAGTCGAATGGCGAATTAAATAATTATATATATATACTTAATGATGAAAGAATCCGTGAAATGATGTTTCAAAGTTGCGCATGCGAGGAACAGGTTGAGAAGTCAAGATGGTTTGTGCACGTAGTAATAATACGAAAATGACGAGAACAGCGATGAATATATTATAATCGATGGATGGTTGATGATGTTTTTGTTATTTTTATATTTTATTTATCATATAACAATTGCTAAATATTAAAAAGTTTTCTGGATTCGCTGTAGGTTCTTCACAGAACTAAAACGTTTTATTAGATATAAATGAAATTAAACTAAATAAGGGAATTTTTTAAATAATTTCTTTATGGTCTTTTCAGAGTTATCTTGTAGCGGTGGTCAGGAATATACCGTGTGTGCCGACAGCTGTCTACGAACTTGTACTGACGTAGCGATATCTGCTACGAGTTCATGCAAACCTTCTTGCGTGGAAGGCTGCGCTTGTCCAGTTGGACAGGTTGGTTTCATAACATCTAAATAGAAAATTGATTGATAATTAATTTTGTACTCTAATAAGGCTTAGTATAGTGGTCACATTGTCATCTGATAGTTATACCAAAAGTTTTTCATCTCATTTGCCATCTGTTGGAGGCCACAAGATTGTGTTGAAATTCTCTGAAATTGTTCCTAATACTAATCTGCCGATGACTTCCTTGATGATCCAAAGTTTTCAAAATTTCAAATTTTGCAAATTATTAATATTTTTATAATTCTTTCTTTCTTCATTCAGGTGCTGGACGAAACCAACGCATGTGTGCCCATTGCCTTGTGCCCGTGTTTCCATAAAGGGATGCAGTTCAACCCCGGCTACAAAGAAGTAAGGGCCGGCAGGCGTCAGCGAGAGCTGTGGCAAGTATTTTTACGTTTAAATAATTTGAGCCAATATTGGCTTATCTCATTTCTAATCTCTATCAATCTTATATTAATTTTGGGTTTAGATATGAGTGACAGGGGAAACTGGTGAGTCATTAAGCAGATAAGTTTTTGATGGTATTAATGCACTAAGCATGAAAATACTTTTTGTTATGAATTTATATGTATATGCATACGATAAATAAAGATAACATATGTGTTTCTACGTAAGCATTTACAAAAATATTCTACAAAAGCTGATGTACACGCTATCAATACAAGAAACAAAAACAAACTTGTGCACCTATTTTTCGTTTTTAAAAAGGTACAATAGTTCTTGTTATTGTTTTGTCAGATTATTTATCCGAAAAATATGCTTGGACTTCAGCTTTGGACTCAAGGTTCAATACTGGACAACTCTTGGACATTTTATAAATTATTATTTAAAAAAAAAAAGAGCAACTAGTCGAGTTTCTTGACGTTTCTTCTCACTAGCAGCTGCGTTCCGAAGCGGTCGTCCTATTACCTATCTTGACGATTCAAAAGTGTTTTTTATAAACCTACTTGAATAAAGCTACTTTTGATTTTGATTTAAATAATACCGAAAGTGAACGAAATGCATTTCAACAACAACGACGTGGACCAACAAAGAGGAAGATAAACATACTATGTCGTGTTTATGTAAGTGATTATACGCACTGACTATTAGACGACAAAAAGAATCATTAATTTTCTTTATGTCGCATTATATGCCATTAATTTGGCTGGACGATAAGTTGTTAACAACCTTACGTATTGCGTACACCTTATGTATTCGGTTCCTTAGGTATACGTGGATGGCAGTTCAATATAATATTTAATTTAAGGTTGTTGGTTATGTTTTCAGTACTTGCGTGGGTGCTCGCTGGGACTGTAAGCCAGCCACGGAAGAGGAGATCACACGGTACCCACCCGCAGAAGACCTGCGTAGCAACTGTAGCGCCGTTCAACACCGAGAGTTCACCACCTGCGAACTCGCGCAGCCCCTCACTTGCAAGGTGATTGACTCATTACATTCACTCCTAGAATTCATTCGTTTATTTTTCATAATTTTTTTTTTGATTGATGACATCGAGAGTAACAAACGAGCACACGGTTCACCTGATGGTAAGTGATACCTGCGGCCCATGACATCTACATTCATCCTTGACAAAGAATCACAATGCAGATGCATTGTCACCCTCGAGTACTGAGATGGAATGCCTCGTCACCAGTAATGAAGCTCCGGATCCTTACACTCACCAGACGAAACAAAGCAGCATTATGCTGCTATTTTACCCGGTCGAGTTGACCCATTCATTTTGCAGCTAGAAACAAACTGCAGTGTAGCACTACCACTATCATTATGACTGTTGCCGTTAATCATTGATATAAAAAAGCCTTAGAATCGCTGACAGCCTAATGGATATACTCTTAGTCTGCGCAATTAAAACGTCATAGGTTCGAATTCAACATTCGAATGTTGTAACCTCACACCACAAGCATTTTAGCTGAATTTGACATATTAACGTAAATGTAATGATTATACTATTACAGTATGTATTTTATTTAAACACACACACTATTACTAATGAAGAAGTTAAAACGAGTCTTCACATCCTAGACTAATTCATCATTTAAAATCAGGAAGGAATACTATCAAGCACTGCTTCAAATAAAAAATTGTATCAGTCAAAAACAATTGTTGAATGATGACCCATCCTAATTGGATTAAGCCCAAATTTAATTTAATATAATTAATTTATTATTGATTTATGGACAATGATGATTTATGTTTTGTTTGTTGACGCTACTGTTTACCATTACAGGTAACGAGGAGGGTACTCGTTTGAAATTTGTAATTAAAAAAATTGAGTTTTTTATTAATAAGTTAATGACACAATAACCCTCAGACAATACGACATAGGTATAAATAAGGTGACATTTTAGTTATTGTTTCTCTGTGATACTCATAGAGTAGTAAATGACAAGAATTTGACGTCCCTCAAATAATTTATTCTTCTTAAGAGGAATAGAAGACTATACCCAACAATTTCACGTGCCTCTTTCTGACTAGACATTGGCAGAATTATCACAACGATAGTTGCTATACGTTTTTAAAAAGATACAGAAGACTTACTTTTAGTCTTCTATTATTATTTTTTTACAAAAATACTTAAAAAAATATATAGTAATTAAAATAAAATTACAGTGTTAAATACACAAATAAAAGTACTTACGTTACCAATGTATTGTTCAAATATCAATGAAATATTTTCAAATATTCAGAACATGCACCTACCTCAAACAATATCGGCGAACGAGTGCCGACCTGGATGCCAGTGTAGTAGAGGTTTCGTGCTAGACACAGGCTCCGGAAAGTGCGTAAAACCGGCAGAGTGCCCATGTCATCACGGTGGGAGAAGCTATGCCGATGGCGAAAGTATGCAAGAAGAGTGTAACACTTGGTAAGCATGACATATTCTATTACAACTTATTTTAATATATATATATATATATATATGTAGGTATTTAGCCTTTCTAGAGAGAAGGCCTAGGCCCAATGCTGGGCATAGAGGGCTGGCTTCTCTCTAGAAAGGCTATAAGAGTCCATTACGCGGAATTAGCGGACTTCACATTTTTTCGAAAATATTTTTTTTTATCACTTCTTATACATGCAACTTTTCTCACGATGTTTTCCTTCACTACCGAGCGCGTGTTATTTCTCTGTTTTAGAACTCGGTTTTACTTCGTTTTTTTTTCTTATCTTTTATTGAATTGAGAGTTACAAACGAGCGCGAAGTTCACCTGGTGTTAAGTGATTCCTGCGGCCCACGACATCTACAACATACTAACATTCATCCTTGATAAGGAATCATAATGCAGATGCGTTGTCACCCATGAGGACTGAGATGGAATGCCTCGTCACCAGTAATAAAGGTCTTATAATGAGTGAAAGGCGAGTGCTTAGATATTGAGCTGCCACGGCTCTTATTGTCCATTTTATTTATAAATTGATATCGAGACCCTGATGTCGAGAGGCGTTCATCACTCTGTCGTATATTAGGTACTAATAAGCCGTGCTACAGTACGTTTCTTTCTGAAACATCAATGGATTGAATCGACCGTGGAAGGATGACCTGCTCACTGATACCAGTGTAGAATAACAACATGGCACTGCTGTGTTTGTACTGGTGAGTGTTAGTATCCGGGGACACTTATTACTGGTGACGAGGCATTCTTATTTCTCAGGGGTGACAACGCATCTGCTTTATGTTTCCTTTTCGGGGATGAATGTGGGTGTATTGTGCAGTAAGAATCACTTATCATCAGGTGTCAATTGTGTGCTTGTTGGTCACTCAAAACACTATAAACAAATCCTATCCATTAAATTTGTTATTACAAAATTTATATTACGAACGACCAACAATTAGCCAGATTATAAGTGACAACTGCGGCCCATACAAACCTATATTAACCCCCAACAAAGATTCAAGATGTTCACATGATTGAATTACATAACGGCGATATCTTCAGCTTATTACCAAATGACAATCATTATTATCAGATGACATCAACTGCGCAGGAATAATCATAGTGCCGTAAGTCTCTACAGCAGTGCATAAGTAGCACAAACACGATATAATTAAAAACGTCGTCCAGTTCCAAAGTCTTTAAAATAGAGGAAGGTTAATTTGCAGTGTTAGTAACACGGGATATCTATATCAGAAAGCCATATTCAAAAACTTATAGTGTGTGATGCAGGAATTGCCACCGAAACTTTTCAAGCCTAAGGAACTTTTATTAAGCCAAACTTAAATCTCAAATCTCGGGTTTTAATAAATAATTTTAAATATTTTTAAATACCTTTTCATTCACTTAAAAAATATATCAGAAAATATTTACAATTAAATTTGAAGAAAAGAATTACAAAAAGTTTTGGAGGCGCCGGGTATCGATCCCGGTACCTCTCGCATGCTAAGCGAGCGCTCTACCATCTGAGCTACGCCCCCTGTTGAATATTACGTCGAATTATAGCAAAATATACACAAGATGGTATAAAATCAAATTGAAATGCGTATTCCATAGAAAGATCCTTCACCGATACAAAGCAAAATGCAGTAAGCGTACGTGAGTTTCTTACGAAATATAATTCTCGCGTCAGTAAAAATAAACCTTATTACAAAGATATTAAGATAATATATTACGATGACAAAACATTAATTCACGTAGTAAATCTCTTTTACACTTTTATCATATTTAAAAATCCTGATTACGTATTACAACATAGACAAATATAAAATTACAAGTACACATTATAAATACGTATATAAATACAATTCACAATGAAGTTTTTACGTTGTGATGTCCAGTACATTTTCAGTATTCTCTTAACTGAGCGTATATAAGCTGGTTAATAAATATATATAAGCTATATAAGTTACTTATTTTTTTTTTTTTTTTTTGTCAGCGAGTGCAAGAGCGGGAACTGGTCGTGCAGCGCGCGGCCGTGCGCAGGCGTATGCGGTGCGTGGGGTGACTCTCATCTCGTGACCTTCGACGGCACGCAATACGACTTCGAGGGCGTCTGTACCTATCTTCTAGCCAAGGGATCCATGGATGGAAACGACGGATTCAGCGTTGAGATACAGGTATTATTTTTGTGATGAGCCATTGTGAAATTGGTTATTATCTTTTTCATTTAGATAATCAATTCAAGTTACTCCGTTAATGGAGTTATAAAGATTGCCAAAATTTTAATATAAGTGATCTAGATACTGGGCAGCGTGATCCTATTGAACCATCATTAACCTTAGCAGGTGGCTGTGGTGAAGATGGTACATCATATCCATTTTTTTATCTAAATGCTGTGGATGTTAGTAAAATCAAAAATAATTCACATGTACTATGTTGACTGTATACCAAAAGATGTCACAATTTTTGGTTTTTGTTTAGAACGTGCCTTGTGGAACAACAGGCGCTACCTGCTCCAAGTCCGTAACCCTCAAGGTGTCCAGCGCTGATGGAAGCGAAGAGTCTGTCTCTCTCGCACAAGGGGCGCCATTGCCTGATATCGCTAATTTGAAGAGGTAACTTATTATATCAATCAATAAACTATCATCTATACACGGCATCTAGAGACAGGCAATGAGGTATTCAATATTAGTCTTGAGTAACCAGGGATAGTAAACGAACACAAGGTTTACCTGATGGGTAAGTGAGTAACAAGTGTCGACGGTGTCTACATCTATTCGCAACAAAGATCCACATGCGTTGTCATCTCTCAAGACTGAAATTGAATTACTCGTCTCCTGTAATTGTGTGCCCGGATCCCTAAACTCACCAAACGAAACACAACAATATCATGCTACTACTTCAAGCTGCTATTTGGTCCTTCCACAATCGAGTTGATCAATTCATGGTGCGTGTAGAAAAGTTTTTGATACATTCTCCACAAGACTCTCGAACTTCCCACCAGAACCAATTAAAAATAAAGTGTGTGCAGTATTTTTTTCAGATAAGTGCGTATAGATGCACAGTATTTATTGATAATATATTTTCATACAGAATTAAACTACGGAAAGCCGGTGCATACGTGTTCCTGGACGTAGCGACCCTGGGCATGAGCCTGCAGTGGGACCGCGAGCTCCGGGTCTACGTCAAGGTTGACTCCATGTGGCAGAACAGGGTGAGTTAGCGATCGATATTATGACAAAAATTACAGATCACACTTGTGTTGTAACTTTTTTTCTTGAGGATCAAAATTAGTGCATCATAAATTGTTAGTTTTCGACTCTGGAAGTTTATTATGCATCCCGTGTCCCTGACACGGCATCAGAATGTTCGATCTTATTTAATTTTTTTTCTTACAACGAGAGTAACAAACGAGCATATAGTTCACCTGATGGCAAGTGATTCCTGCGGCCCATGACATTTACAGTCATCCTTGACAAAGAATCATATTGCAGATGCGTTGTCACCCTTGAGGACTGAGATGGAATGCCTCGTCACAAGTAATAAAGGTCTCCGGATCCCTTCACTCACCAGACGAAATACAGCAACGTTACGCTGGTATTCTGTGAGGGCGTGGTCCAACCCCGGTCGAGCTGACGCATTCATTATGCAGCGTACATTTTATATTGGTACAGTGTAGTTCAGTACCACTATAAAATAACTGAACTTTTTTTGTCAACCCTTAACAGGAACTAGTCCGTAAGTTGGTGACCTTGTCATACAGGGCATCTTAGTATATATATAGTATATATCTTAGTACATATAGTCGTAAGGGTCAGCGCAAACCTACAGAGTGGCGTCGACGTCGCTAACTTAGTAATAATTGGAATTCAAGTAAATTAAAATTTTAATTATTTCTCAATCATTTCTCAATCTTATTTAATTTTTTTTCTTACAACGAGAGTAACAAACGAGCATATAGTTCACCTGATGGCAAGTGATTCCTGCGGCCCATGACATTTACAGTCATCTGTAAATACATAAAATGTACGCTGCATAATGAATGCGTCAGCTCGACCGGGGTTGGACCACGCCCTCACAGAATACCATCACTTAGTCGTCAGTGTGCTCTCACCCTAAACCTAAACAGTGGTAGAGCTACATTGCAGTTTGTTTCTAACTGCAGAACGAATGGGTCAGCTCGATCGGGGTAGGACCACGCCTTCACAGAATACCAGCGTGAAATAGCAGCATAGCGCAGTTGTGTTTCGTCTGATGAGTGAAGGGATCCGGAGACCTTTATTACTGGTGACGAGGCGTTCATCTCAATCCTCAAGGGTGACAACGCATCTGCATTATGATTCCTTGTCAAGGATGAATGATGATGTCATGGGTCGCAGGAATCACTCAACATCAGGTGAACTGTGTGCTCGTTTGTAACTCTCAATGTAATAAAAAAAATAAAAAACACCGGGTTTGATAAAAAAATTGTGATTTTCTCTATTAAACGATGATAAATGAAACACAGGTGAAAGGTCTATGTGGCAATTACAACTCGGATATGCGCGACGACTTCCAAAACCCGTCCGGCGGAGGATTCGCTGAGACGTCCGCTCTAATATTTGCCGACTCTTGGAAACTGAAGCCGACCTGTCCTAAGCCACAAGAAGTAGCCGTAAGTATAATAATCATTCCGTTATATTTAAATGAGGATACATCTATAAAATAATATTTGACTCTTAAAAGCTTAAAGGTATGACGTTCCTAGAAGTATCTAAAATATACGATATAAAATAAACCAAACGAAACCTATATATAAACAAGAAAACATTTGTTTATTGGTTCAACATGGATTGGTAGAACGACGGTGCAGCTAGGTGTTGATCGACTGTTTAGTTTGTTTTAGTGTTGGAGGTTAGAAGCTCATCCCTGAGAGATACCATTGCATGATCTTTGTTTTTTTTTTTTCTTTCTTTCATTACTAACATTCCGTTTATTCGGTGCAACCAAGCAGAAAATGCTTCTGCTTGGAAAAGTTTTACTACAATAGTCGAATGACGGATTCGAACTAAGGACCTTAAGTTTTGCAGACCGTACCCTAAACTATTAGTTTATTGTTGAGGATATATAGGAGGTGTAGGTATATAAACTGAAGTCACCACATATCATTAGGTGAGTTGTGTGCTCTTTTATCACATTTGGTAAACATAAAAAACATAAACTAAAGGATGGAACATATTTTTTGTTGTCGTCACTCACTCGCGGAACACTAAAGTTGCACATTGTAATCTCTCGTATTTTATTAAGATAAAAAAGAAGTGTAGTCCTTTCTATACGGATCACTCATTCGGATCGAGAGCGTTTGGCTTTATTACTCCTAAATGATGAAATGCTTTTTCACTCAAGGACCACTGCAAGCAACGCCCTCATCGCATGGAATGGGCTTCGAGCACTTGCGGCGCACTCAAGCGGTTCCCGTTCTCGTTGTGTCACACGGAGGTGAATGTAGAGGCGCATATGCGCGCGTGCGAGGCGGACGCGTGCGCATGCGACGCTGGTGACGATTGCCGCTGCGCGTGCGCCGCCATAGCGCACTACGCGCACGTCTGCTCTTTACGAGGGGTCACTTTCGACTGGCGTTCACAGGACTTGTGCCGTGAGTATAAAATTTTTCACATATGTATGTAATAAATTTGCATATAGGAGCACCTTCGCATCCCAATAATTGTTCGTATCCCAATAACAGATCACAAGTAATTCCATCTCAGTCAGTCAGGAATGGCTATGAACACATACGCGTCCTGTATCATTGTTCAGGATTGATGTAATTATCATGGATCACGATAAACACTTACCATCGGGTGAACTGTTAACTAGTTTGTCATCCCCAATGTTAAAAAAAAATACCGACACAGCACAGCATCAAGCTCCTAAGTAGACACCTGTGACAAGTTGAAAGCATAACGGAATCTATAAAAAATTATATAACGTATAATATAATATCATATTATATTCCAACAGCGATGCAATGCAATGGCGAGTGTTCCAACTACAATTCGTGCATGTCACCCTGCCCGCCCGAGACTTGCGACAACACACTGGACTACGCACAAGTGACGGCTGTCTGCGAAAAGGAAACTTGCATCGAAGGTATTTGCCTCCTCATAGCAATAACTCATATAAAACAAACTTCTTTTCACATTAAAGATATCCAGGCATAAATAAAAAAAGTAAACAACACGAACTAAAGCTTTTAATCAACCAACAATAAAAGACAAATATATTGTCACACGATCACACAAACATCATATAGAAATATAGAGAACATAACCGAAAATTATTTATATTGAAAACAATTTATTATGAATACGACTTTATTTATTTGTACGCAAAAACACGGAAAGACATTTCTGTCTTTTGTCTCCTACTCTCCTGGTACAATGGAGTTAAATACAAGTAGACGATAAGAGAAATGTTTAAGATCCTTAAAAACTTCAACAAGTTTAATGATTTTATGTGATATGTTTTTTTTAACAATATCTAAAATAAAATAAATAAATAAAAAATATGGAATTCCGTCCAATCGCTAGTATTAATGAAACTTGTTACTTAATGCTATTTTAATAAAAACACACTTGCTGAGATTTTATTGAACGTTGATCGATTATGTTCTTCGAAAAGAATATATAGCCGTGTGATAAATAAACCAAGAATAACAACAAATTTGATTATAATTCACCTTTATAATATTGGTAAATAAGTCTTTAACACAGCTATCATTAGGTCATGTCAGACGGTCAGCACTGTAGTTCCTGGCTTATGGAATAGGGCTAAAATTTTCCGAGCCTGTCGTGTAAGGCGACTAAGAAAGGGCTTAGGGTTCCCGGGTGATCAGGCTGAGGGCTCTGCTGGTCTATTAATATGATCCTGGAGAGATGGCAGTGTATAGTCTGAGTTCAGAGGGGAACTGGTGTAGGAGTCCTTCCCAATATACAGACGGTGGCCATCAAAGAGATGATATTGCCTTAAAATCACTTACATCTTAACTGCCCCTCGATACGAAGAAAAGGCCATATTAGAAGGTATAAAGGCTGACGAAAAATAGGTAATATAAAATAATTTAAATTAGAATAAAATAATTAACATAACATTTCCATTCTTTCTTTCCAAAGGTTGTAAGCCCAACAAGACCTGTCCGGAAGGTACAGTGTATTCCAATAGCTCACTGACGGTATGTGTTCCAAGAGCAAAGTGTCGTCCGGTGTGCATGACCCTCGACGATGGCAAGGAGATTCTAGAAGGTGACGTGATCGAGGAAGACGACTGTCACACCTGCCGCTGCTCTAAGAAGACTAGAGTCTGCACCGGACAACCTTGCCCCACGACAGATGTTAGTATTATAATAATTATTTATATTTTAAGAGTTATAAATACATTTTCATTAATGCAAAACTATCTAATGTGACAATTTACTGAACTGTTATAAACAATAAAAAATACGCCACATCTATTTTAATGTTTGAGATGTCTGTTATATTTTCCTATAATATAAACATTTACGTTTCCGCAAAAGTATTAAAATAAATTAATGTTTACTTTAGCTATACTAATTAATTCGATCGAATAACTTTTGAATATAGTCTAATACGATTTACTAATGTGTTTGTTTGTAGACAACACCTTCGGGTCCGCCCACATCTCCGAAGCCTCTAGACGAGCCAGTGAAGTGTGTCGGAGGTTGGAGCCAATGGTTAAACCGCGGCCCACCCGAGATAGCGCCCGACGGAGCGTCCATAGAAAACGAACCACTACCAAGACCCAGTGAATTGGTACGGAATTCCTTACTTTTATATCCAGGACCTTTCTTTTATTTATATATTTAATTTTGGACATCTACAGGTCATATATATGAAAACAATCTAAATTCAGAAAGCAAAATCTTGTGCATGTATCAATTAAAGGCGAACACAACAATTGATTCTAATTCGTATTGATCAATATTCACTCTCTTGTAAATAACTCTGTATTGCGAAGATCGACAATCTCCCCTATAACTGGTAGAGGTACTCTGTAGCTAAATTTTAGTCGCAGCATCAATGGATTGGCTCAATATGGGAAAGTACCATACCCTCACTGAGATCCAGCAGAATTTAGAGAATAGCAGTATTTGTATTGTGAGTATAGGGAACCGGAGATCCCGTTACAGGAAACGAAATATTCTATTCTTAGAAGTGACGATGCATGTAATTGAAATATATGTTCAGGGTGGATGTAAATGTTTATGAGCCAAATTCGTCACTTACCATCAGCTGGTCACCCTTAGTTACATTATAAATATTTATAACTGTACTGTCACTGATTCTTTGTTTGCCTTGTAAGCGGATCTTTATTAGTCAGGTTCGATTTTTTTTTGAAAAGTTTAAAGTCCTTATTAAAAAAATGTTACCAGGTCTTCCTTGACTATCAACGAATAAACTTGCTGCTCCTAGACACAGTTAATATTTAGAAAAGTGATTTTTTTTTATCACAGGTAATCGGATACCCAATGTGCAACTCCGATATGATGAAGAAGATCGAGTGCCGCACCGTGGCGGATCACAAGACTGCGAAGGAGACGGGACTCAACGTGGAGTGCAGTATGGAAAAGGGCCTGGTGTGTCGCGAGCAGGAGGCGTCTTGTCCCGATTTCGAGATACGCGTCTATTGCAACTGCGAAGGTATTCATGTCTTTTACTTCAGTTTTACTTAGTCCACTGCAAAATATAACAGCATTACCAGAAAGGTCAATCAACATTGGTGCCACGACTTTCTCATAATCAACAAGTTATTAAGTCTAGGGTCTTTGCACAGCTATTGCCTTCGCAATGGAAATATTTTACATAGCCAATAATAACGGAATAGTCTTTATTATTCTATCTCTTTCTCTAAGTCTTCATCATAATATAGTACGTAGACGTATAATAATTATTGAACACTGCTGTAAAAAACATTCGAAACGTTAAGGTAAGAAAAATTAAAATAAATGCGATAAAATCCGATTAAGCTGACACTTAGTTAGTGTATGTAAACGGGAAATTATCAGGAGTAGTTTTTTTTATTACATTCAGAGTAATGCACCAGCACACAGTTCACCTGATGGTAATTGGTTCCTGTGGCCCCCTGACATCTACATTCATCGATGACAAGGAATCATAATGTCGATGCGTTATCACCCTTGAGGACTGAGATGGAATGCCTCGTCACCAGTAATAAATATCTCTACACTCACCAGACAAAATACGGCAGCATTATGCTGCAATTTCACGCTGGTATTCTGAGTGGTATCAGGAGTATCGACTCCACGTCGGTTGGAATGGGCGGATGAATACTAATGACAAGGTCATTACTCAGGGTTAATAATGTGTGCGTATTATTAAACTTTATTAAGTATGGATACAGGTGTCTTGTAGGCGTTAATCATTACTTATTATCATGTAAACTATATATAAATTGTCACTTTCGTTTTATAATAAAAGAAAAAGTGCACAACATGTAACATGCACAATTTGTTTGAAAGGGCATGTATGTGGGATATGTTCTACTTCTGTTCTATTAGGGGAGAGTACTTTTATTTTATATGAAATTTAGTTCCTTATTTTTATTTATTTATTCTTGATTCTCTCTAATGACTAAAGTACAAGGTTTTCGGGGGCGATGGCGCGACTTGGTCTTGAAATGGAATAGTGCCATACGCCACTTCCACTCACCGTCAAGTGAGCTGTGCGTTCTTTTGCTAACTTATTTTTATAAAGAGCACCAATTTCCTGATCCAACAGAACCATTCCAATGCCTGGACTCGCAACACCCGAACCACCCGCATCCAACGGACTGCAGCAAGTTCTACGAGTGCACCCCCGACCCCATCAGCGAGAACAAGTCCCACGCTGTGGTGAAACAATGCGGAGTTGGGCTGATGTACAATCCCAACACTATGGTGTGCGATTGGCCCGCTGCAGTATACGCAGTGCGACCGGAATGTGCGCAAACAACCCCCGCTGGTACCAGTGGTACGTCCTTGCGCTCCATTTAACCTTATCATTCGCCAAATAACTCGCCGTATCACGATGGATATGTAAACTGCGTTATGGATAATTTTTAAAAGTATGATACACGTTTACTACGATAAAAATAAAAAAAAAATATATATATATTTAAACGTTAAAAGACATTACAATTTTCTACTTGACTAATTTTTCGGATTTTATCGCGTTTTATTTTGAGCTGACAGAAAACATTTTAAATTAAATCTTATTACATACAAAAATAATAAATATTATGTATAATATAATGTATACATACAACAAACATATTTGTACATATATTAATACAATTTTTCTTTATATTCACGTGAATACCGCATATATACGTTAAATGCAATAAAATCTGTAAAACTGGTTTTATTCAATAATGTTTTTTGTTTGTAATTAAATGTTTACTTTTTTTTTAGTATACGCAGGTTTGAAGTTTGAAGCTTAACAAAGATTAATTTAAAAAAACTAATTAAATTTAAAAAATAACCCTAACATCGAGAATATAAAGTACAAATTTGTTTATTATGTAATAATTGACAGAATAAGTCCTTATCATTTAGTTTCTATTGAAAACGAAAATATAATTAATTATGTTTAATTTTATAATTATAATGTATGTGTATACGTAATTAATATAATTAGTTATATAGTTATATAATTAATTATTATGTTTATTTATGTTTACAATATACCGTTATCGATATAATATACCAATATTTCACAATTATTCATACATTTCTACATGCTGTAGCAAAGATTCTGTGGAAATTTTTCTGTGGAATTTCTGTGGAAGAACATGGAAACGCTCTCACAGAATACAAGTATGAAATGACGGCATAACGTTGCTGTATTTCGTAGGTTGGATGCCCCGGCACTCTGATCTGTATCCACTGGGTCCACACCCATTTACTTTTTGTATTTTTATAGAAGATAGATGGATGTTTTATTTAAATGTTAATTAGATATTTGGATTAAAGAAAAGAACCGCAGAGTTCCAGGTGAATAATTCAATGTTTCAAATTCTCCACCTTAAAACGATAACCGAAATTTGAGTAGTTTAATGGTTTTAAATAGACTAAGATACCTTAAGATGTACACACATATATTCACAGAATACTAGCATAACGCTGTTTGTTAAGTGTAGTAATCCCCAAACCCTTATTCGATCTAAGTCCGTAGAGCTCACAACGCAACTATAAATTATGATTCCTTATCGTGGATGAATGTAGATGACATGGGTCACATGATTCACTTACCATCAGGTCAAAAAGCATTTCAGCAATTCAGGAGTTAATGAAAACTGTCTTTTCTTCTTTTAGAAACTGAAGAGACTACTATTGCTGAGATTTACACAACAAAAACACCTGGAGGTAAAATTTTTAAATTTATCTTTCAACGAAATCAAAATATGATTATTATCGACACCACCTTAGCTCATTATTAGTTATACTGCTAGATATGGCTTCATGTCTCAGTGAATCGAATTCTTGGTTGTTGTGACGCGGTTTCATGGTACGATTCCCAGTCGACGAACGAATATCATAAATTGTCGGTTATTGTCTCTTTGTCACATTGCACTTTCCTCCGATCTTATTACACGTTAAGATGAGTTAGTGCCTTTGTTCGTTCATATTTACGGCATTACAATATATTTTGCACATTTGATGTCATCTGCTAATAACCAAGAGAGACGCTAAGAAGCGTGATACTGTAAATCGATCGTGTTTTCACTCCGTTTAATGAGAGATTCGATAAATCCCTCTACTGTGCGCTTCTCGCGGAATTTTCTGCCCCGCACAGCTGCCTTGTGGAATGGTCTGTCCTCGGCGGTTTTTCCAAACCAGTACGACTTAGGGTCCTTGATGAAGCGAGCCTACTACTTTCTTAAAGGCCGGCAACGCATCTGTAGTTCCTCTGGTGTTTCGCCTGTCCATGGGCGTCGATGAGCACCTCAGTGTTCCCGCCGCTCGTTTGCTCCCTTTTTCCTATAAAAAAAAAGACTAAAAGTGACGAGAAGAAGAGAAACGTCAAAAGATCAGTAAGCCCTTCACAATGTGACTTCCACAAAATGAGACCGTGCTTTTTGAAATAGCAGCGTAAAATCAGAAACAGAAGACCTTTTTTTATTTTTTTATTACATTGAGAGTAACAAACGAGCACATAGTTCACCTGATGGTAAGTGACTCGTGCGGGCCATAACATCTACATTCATCCTTGACAAGGAATCATAATGCAGATACGTCGTCACCCTTGAGGACTGAGATGGAATGCCAGCAACGTAGCTCTACATGTTTATCTTAATTCTGGTGACGAGTTCTTAGCCCTCGGAGGTGGCAACGCATCTACATTATGATTCCTCATTGAGGTTAAATGTGGGCGTGGGGTTTTTCACAGAAATTACCATCAGATGAACTGTGTGCTTATTTATCACCCTAATATCATAAAAAATATTTTAGTATTACTTAAGAAATCACAGAATACTTGGATCAGGTCTATAATAAATTACCTGTAGTAATTATAAATTTTGTATATGTTTTTCAATTAATATACTGTAATTTTGTTTTAGTGCCAAGGATCATGACGTCAGAATCATTCTTGACAACCTCTACACCTACAATTGGTATGTCTATTAATGTATTAACTTCTATGTTTTTGAGGATTGTTTTTATTACATTAAAAATAAAAAACGATATATCATAGTACACCTGATGGGAAATGACTCCTGCGGCCCATGACATCATCATCATCCTTGACTAGGAATCATAATGTAGCTGCGTTGTCACCCTTGAGGACTGAAGTAAAGGTCTCCGGATCCCTACACACAATAGGCGAAATATAGCAGCATTGTGCTGCTATTTCACGCTAGTAAACTGTGTAGACGTGGCCCTTCCTCGGTCGAGCTGACCCGTTCATTCTGCAGCTAGAAATAACATTTAGCGTAGCTGATGTATAATTGTATTATAAAAAGTTTAGTATTAGCTTCATAGTATAATTACAATACCCCCAAAACATTGATATACGTACAAAACGATATATATTTTTTTTTCATATATGAATTATCAATAAGTTTTAATATTGAATTCTTATGTTATACAGATATAAGAATATTTATGTTGTATTTTGTTCAGTACTCTGTTTCTACCGTCTGTTTTTGTCACAATTACACATATATAGTAGTAGTCTCTGGTTCCACCACTGGCCTTTTCGAAGTCTCATGCATCCACTAGAAGGTAGTCATTTCACTTCTCAGTATCTGAAAGAAACCGGATGCATATGGACGAATCATTCCACCTATTCCTCAGGGTTGATAAAGCATGTGCTTCTTGATTATTTGTTGAGGTTGGATGTAGATGTTTATATGAGCCAATAATAGCATATACACTGCGGGTGGTAAGTATACCATCATGTGAACTGTTAGTTCGTTGGTCATGATTTTCCTTATAGCTCTGTAAGAGACATCGGTTCATCAACTCTCAGCACAGCGCTACTGCCTACTACTGCCAATCTTGAATGTGTATTTTTTTGCCTAATAAATTATCAATCTTATATTGCAGCAACCTCACCATTGCCCACGACCGCTATCTGTCCACCTGGGCAGGTGTTCTCATCGTGCGCGTACCCGTGTACAAACTTGTGCGATCATTTTCTGAAAACGCTCAGGGAAAAAGGCGAATGTCTACCTGGACAGGTAATTTTTATTCTAGTAACATTGCAGAATTATTACATGAAGTAGCATTTGCATACAGACAAGATATACCAGGAAAAAAAAAGGTAAGTAACAGCCTATCCAACATAACCGATATAGTCCGCCACGCTATTTCACTGCGGATTAGTGGACTGTACATGCCTTGATTTTTTTTAATATTTATTCCTTTACTAATGTTGGGTCATCGAAATCGATCCAAAAATATTAATAAAAACTCGCATCTATCACATTTAATGCTGCCTAGACACACAAAACGCAAAAATAATAGAAGCCTATTAAAAAAAAAAACAAAAGAAACTTTATTTAATTAGGTTTATACAAAATCCTTTTGTATCGTCAAGACAGCTATTAGGATAGGAACACTGCTTCCGAAGGCAGCTGCTAGATGAAAAGACATTTTATTTATTTCAAATATTGTTTTGTAGGAATGCGTGGAAGCGTGTATCGACGAGTCTGTCGCCAACGTGAAGTGCGAGATTGGGTCCAAGTGGCGCGATGAGAAAACTTGCGTGCTAATCAAGGACTGTACTTGTTACGACGATGGACAGAGAGTCAAGGTAACTGATAATTTTGTGAAATGACCCATAAAATAATAAATAAATTAGGATGTATTGTAACAACTAGATCTCGAATACAACTTTATTGATTATAAATAACACGTTATATATGCACATTCACAAACAAAATGTTCACAAAAATCAATTTAAGTGATACTTACTTATTCTTCAAGCTGCTTCTTGCAATTCTGCTAGAAATCAGAAGACAACTGCGCAAAATATATAGCAATGGTATTTGCGCAAACATACTTGAAGAATCACTCTCTCATAACCGTCTTCACTGAGCTACTGCAAGGATAATAGGATCTAAGAGGGTTAACATACTGTAAAAAGGACGCAGTCACTATACAAACATACCCTACTCCACCAACAATATTTTGCGCACTTATATTCAGTGAGGAACGAACTCGGTCATGATACAGTAATAACATTATGAATAAAGTGAATAGAAATTCCACAATTTGTTATCCAATTTCGATACTATATTCACCAGATTCGGTATTTGTTTTGTTATTGGATAATGGTTATATTTTTTCATTACTCTTCATAATAGCTACATAAACGAAACATTTATATTATTTACTGACGAGTTATAGACAAACCACTTGCTTTTTTATGAACTGATAATAACACATTTTCTCCACAGCCGGGTGGCGTAGCCGTCCACGGATGCGAGAAATGCCAGTGTCTCGATAATGCATTACATTGCGACACTACTGACTGTGTCTCCGTCTTCACCTCAGTGGGCCCTACACATATGCCCTTCATCATAGAACCAAAACCAACTACCGTTGTCACCATTTCCCCAAGCAAACCTACCCAAGTAACCACTTCATCTACTTGGTCTCCCACATCAGAAATCTCTCCTACACCAACTGTTCCGCCTAAAGTTTCCGAAGAAACGACTGTCACCATAGAACGTACCACTCCCACACCGATAACCACAGCAGCAACGGAGTCCACAATCCCAACAACACAAAAACCGCTAATTGTTAAATCTACCACCACGCCGCCTCCAGAATGTAACCCTGACAAGTAAGTTTCGGTACTTCTTTTTTCGATATTTCATCAACTGATAAAAATGATATTTAAAACAGCTTCCGATTATAATACTCCGAACAAAATTCGTGACGCGATAGGTTCTTATGGTTTAGGGATGTGTAATTATATTTGTCTTTTTCTTGATATATATCGATAGATATCGATTTACCCATATTTTCCACTCTAGTAGATAAGGTAATAAACACGGCACCTTGCATACCTGACACGAACTTTGTTTGCGTGAACTAACCGGCATGGATACCGTCCGACCCCGGGCGATGTCAACCTCCGATGAGAACTCCATGAGGGTCGCGTAATCTCGAACCGACACGACATCTCCGTTTGAAATCCAATCGCAGATGATGAAAAAACATTGAAATAGATTATCCGGCAACAGTTGGTCGCCGGAACTCAGGTCGTCAGTTATACCTTCATACTCTATCTAGTCCACAAATGAAGGGATCTTTAAACGCACAAACTATAATCTATTTCGGACAGACCGACTTTATCTCCAGCTACCTGTCAATGGTCTAAATATATTCTGTCTGGCGTCTGGCATATGCGAAACGATTATCCCGCTATTTCGAAAGTATAGTATAATCCAAAATCTTAATATTCTTACTACTTTCCCTGAAGAGATGGCGTAGCATATACTTTTATAGTTAGGTTGATCTATAATAATAGTTTTTTTTATGAAACTATTGGTCATAAGCGAACATAGTACACCTAATGGTAAAATGACTGAAACCCATAAACACCTATACCCATCCTCCATTTCCCAATCTTGAACTTGTTAAACACAGCAACGTTATGCTATTGCAAATTGGTATTATTTATTGGTATGGTATAATTGGTATTATTTTGGCTGGTATATAGCTAGAGACACGGCTTCAAAATTTTTCTATTGGCCAAATGTGATTTCGCCTTTATTCATGTTGTTGAATGAAGGGAATCAAAGTAAAAAAGTTTATTTATAGCTTATACTAGATTTTATTAGATTAGATTAGAGAGTGTTTTGAGGCTCGAATGCGGATCGAAGGACTTCACGTTTTAAAATTTTTTTTTTTCGTTTCTATTTATCTCTAATATATCCAAGTGCTCGCAAAGTAAATCCTCACAATGAGTACCAGCGAATACGTGACAACAATTAATTTTGCAATTAACGGTTTCATTGTTGCCGACACAGGGCATCGAATCGATTTGCTTGTGTATCGTGCGTTTATTAAAAGCGAAATCTTAAACACAGCTACCACGGCTAAAGCGAACAGCTTTTTAATATATTGTTTTATTTGTTCAATTGTTTCAGTTACAAAGATCTATTATGGGATGCCGAGCCATTACCAAATTCAGCATTCACCGCCAGCTCAGTGGCGAACGCACTATTCGAACCTCAGTTCGCAATACTCAATGGTCACAGCCTGGACATTACTGGTGGGTTAAAAAATTCGTAGATCTGTTTTGTAGTTTGTAATACGTCCGTGGAACTCTTTAATTATATGATCTGTTGTAAAAGAGCACACAGTTCAAGTTATATTAAGTGATAACTGCAGCCCTTGACATCTCAACAAAGATTGATTTAAGATGCATTGTTGCTGAATCGTTTCTTATAATTGGATCCTCAGATACCTACACAAATCAAACGAAGCACATCAGCGGCTATTAAACGCTTGGTATCCTGTGAAGGCGTCACTCTTTCAACAGTTTAGCCGACGCCATTCATAATGTCTACATACATATACATGCTTTATTTATTTCTGATTTAAAACAATTCAATGTAATTTATATGGGAACACATTTCAGCCGGAAGCTGGAATCCAAAGACTATGGACACGAACCAGTACATCCAAGTAGAATTGCCACGTCGCGAGCCTATCTACGGCGTGCTGATGCAGGGTAGCCCGCTGTTTGACCAATACGTTACCAGTTACGAAGTGATGTATGGCGACGATGGCAACGTTTTCTCCACTGTCAACGGGCCCGATGGAAATCCTAAGGTATTTTTAACAGTACTTAAAACATTAAATTAAATTGAATACTTGTAATTAAAGAAAAGAGATTACACCTTCCTTATAGGCTGGCAACACATTTCGCAACACACAGAGGTTTCCTCTGGTGTTGCGGATGTTCATGGGCGGCGGTGATCACTTACCATCGGCTTGGTCGTTTGCCATCTATTCTATATAAAAAAAAAGTTATATGTTATACTATTAATTGATAACCACTTATTTATTACCGACGGTATAGTAATTGATAAATTAAATATTTTGTGAGGATATTGTTTTATGTTCATTGCTTATGCGTAGTAGCTTATTACAAATTGCAATAAAATTAATTAACTTTATTTTCGTGAAGCACCGCACCATAATTGAAATGAAGTAATAATTGTGTTTTCATTCAAACATTATGATGACGGAGAATTTTCGTAATTTAGTACAAGCCCGCTATTTCATGGCGTTGCCTAAGAGCTATTTTTGATCATTATTTTTGATATGAAATTGTTTGGGCGCAATAGGAGTAGAATTTGAGTGAAACGTTTCAAAATGAAACGTTCCTGATGAAATAAAGGCGGAGAGTGGGTACAACAGAGAGAAAAAGAGAACAAAATAGTTTTTGTTCTCTTCTTTTCCCATTTCTCTCTCTCTCTGCCCCTTACCTTCACTATTTATATGTACAAATAGAGATTTAGATCGCCAAGTAGCTTAGTATGCAAAATGCAAGATAATCGTAATATACATACATTACATTATTAACGTGTTAAGTTATAAAGATCTGGATCCCTACACTCGCCAGACGAAACAGCAATATTATAGTGCTATTTTACGCTGTGAGGCCGTGGTACTACCCCGATCGAGATGACCCATTCATTCTGCAGCTAGAAACTAATTGCAGTGTAGCTCTACCAGTGTTAAAAATGTGATTAATTATATTTACTTTTTCGTTTTAATCATCTAATTGTATACTGTTAGTTTTAAAAGTATCTTTTTTATATCAATTTTACATTGCGGAAATACTTTCCATTAAATTTAAGCTATAAACACTTAATTTAACTAACTTAATTATAAAACTTATTTCCTATATGTTTTCCTACGTTCTAACGAAAACAAAACAATTTGATCCATCCACAGATATTCCGCGGTCCCCTGGACAACAATACTCCCCTAAAGCAAATGATCGAACCGCCAATTGAAGCGAAGGTTGTGCGCATTCGTCCGCTCACGTGGCACGACGCGATCTCCGTGCGCTTCGAACTCATCGGTTGCGAGGAACCGACCACGACCACTGTCACCACTCCAGAACCCACCACCGTTGTCACTACTGTTAGTACATAATTTGTTTATTAATAATTAAAATAATATTAATACACAAAGGCCAATATGTAATGATTACATCTGGTTACCGTCTATGCAATATTATTCGAGGGTCGTCTAAGTTTGCTGAATTCTTCTTAGGAAAAAAAAATAATACCGAAAGAAGAAACGTTTTATTTTTTTATACTAGACTACAAAGTGTCAACCCTACTTGATAAGATAAATTAAAAAAAATAGCCGGCGCGATACTCGTAGATACCTACGATTTCTGATTTACGACTTCTTGGAATTAAATGTAGCTATTCTGATAATAGGGTTGACATTACGTATTTTATTATAAATTTTACATAGTCCCCGTTGTATTAAAAGTTTTTTGTTATAATGACTACCCTAAAACCTTTTTTAGTACTAACCCCGTTTCCACATCACGTTATATATTTACATACAAACTAAATTACTACTTAAGATGTTATTAAGGCAGAATTCTTTGTGCAAATCTTGAAGGTAAATAATGCAGTACTCATTTTCCAGCCTGAACCAATTCAGTGCACGGAAGCCCTGGGCCTAGGAGCTGATCTGCCGGTAGAGAGCATACAGGTGTCTTCCAACAATGAGGCGAGACCCTTCTTGAAACTCGACAGCGACAAAGGCTGGAGACCGACGTATAGCACGCCTGGAGAATGGATTATGGTTCGTTTGCTAAATTATAAAATGATAGAAAGATTTAAGAAGTGATATTGATCAAATACAATTTTTATTTTGTGTGTGTCACACACGAGCACACAGTTCACCCAATGATGAGTGATTCTTGGGGTCACATCGATCCTCAATCAATCATAGTGCAGATGCGTTGTCACGCTTAAGGATTAAGATGGAATGCCTCATCACCAGTGATAAGGGTCTCCGGATCCCTAGACTCACCAGAAGAAACACAGCAGCGTTATGCTACTACTTTACGCTGATATTCTGTGAGGGCGTGGTCCCTCTACAACCAACCTGCAGCTTTGAGTGATGATCTCACTAGTTTCATTTCTATACCAGTAAACAAGATACGTAATAGAACAACTTAAAGACTGAAGCGTATTTCTGTAAGCTTATTTTCCGAAGCATCCTGATAGCTTAGTTTTTGTTTCTTCTAATATTACAATCTGTATCAAAATATTAAAAACAAGCATATTGCCATTGCAGTTCGACTTTACGTCACCGCGTAACATAACCGGCATCAAAACTAAAGGAGGAGTCAACGGTTGGGTCACAGCATACAACGTCGTGTATTCGACAAATCTATCAGCACCTTTCAGTCCGGTGGTGGACGAAAATGGTGACAAGCACGTGTTCCCAGCAAACTTCGACAGTAACACCATCGTATCTGCCGAGTTCCGTCCGCCCATACGTGCCCAGTATCTAAAGGTACTGCCTACCAAGTGGACCGGCAATATGGAGATGAGGGTTGAGCCTATTGGATGTTTCGAGCCTTATCGTGAGTGCTAATGTTATATTTTATTTTTATTTACAACCGTCGACCGGCCGACTGCTGCCTGCAACTGACTGCATCGTAAATTTTTGTCGCGTCCTATTGTATGTTTGTCGGGATACGTGACACTGCATCAACATAACGTTCCGTGATCTAGCTTTACTTGTGTGTACACTATGATAATACGCACAGTCCATGTTGGACCACTTTATTTACAATATTCAAAAATTTTAGGATAGTATCTTGATAGAGAACAAAATGATATCGTGATTTTTTTTTCATTTTCGTAATAGCTTTGGTTTCTTCCCTCTTTGAATGTTAAACATTACTTCGCAGTATATACAATACAGTATTTTGGTATCCATATTTTACCTATGATCGTTTTTTTTGTTATTGTATTTAAGGTGTCAGATGAACACCCAGTTCACCTGATAGTAAATGAATTTTGATAGAGAACAAAATGATATCGTGATTTTTTTGTCATTTTCGTAATAGCTTTGGTTTCTTCCCTCTTTGAATGTTAAACATTACTTTGCAGTATAAACAATACAGTATTTTGGTACACATACTTTACCTATGATTGTTTTATTTTTAATTGTATTTAAGGTGCCACTCGAGCACTCAGTACACCTGATAGTAAGTTATTCCTGGGGTCAATGGAACCCAGATTTATCCTCAATAAGAAATCATAATGTAGATACGTTGTCACATCTTAAGACTAAGATGGAAACCCTTACTCCTCAACTCTCACCAACTCGAAACTCAATAACGTTATGCAGCTATTTCACGTTGGTATTCTATTAGGTTGAATTCCTTTCCCGAGCGAGCCGACACTCTAGTGGCTCTCGTGTCTCGGTTATAAGAATACACAGGATTGTCTACTCGCGTGTATTAAATGAATTAATTCCTTCAATAGTTTTAAATTACAATTATAACTGTTTTATTTGGCTATAATTTTCGAAATAAAATCCACAGCTACCACAATATCACCCACGCCTACACCGACCACTAACACGTCGGGCTGCGAGCCATGTCCCGGAGTACGCGTGATCGCCTGCAATTGCTCAGAGCCTGCGCACTATTTTGACGGCGAAACTTGCGTCTCTAGAGATCAGTGCCCCTGCGTCGAAGGCTTCATGACGTAAGTTTATAAATAGCTCTATTAATATAGAGGGTTGTTTTCCAAACAGATTCCAATAGTAGCAAATAACTAAATAAATTATTTAAAAAAACTTTTTAGTGTGTATATATGTATATATATACAAGTTCGGTAAAGTGATTGAGTCTAGTCTAGTAAGTCTGCTTACTCGCGTAATGTTAATTAAAAGCAAGCACTTAGACACTGAATTACCTAGGCTGTTAAATTATAATATAATTTCATAATATAACGTTGGATCTAACATATAACATCCTCACCTATCCGTGACCACGAGTCCAAAAAGAATTCGATACGTCGGCACAAAGTTAAACACGTTATTGCCATAAAAAATAGTTTTGTTCAATGATCGTTAGAGGTAACTTGTCCAAAATTAATATAACAGTTCCGCTCAATAGTAACAAATCAGGATAATTTGAAGGAAAACTATTCAAGACAACGAGAAAATAATTCAGAAGAATTTGACAGCTTCCACTATTATGCGGACCAGTTTTCTTATTATATTACCAGTAAAGATCTTGGAAAAGCTTTTTATCGGCATGCTCACCTTTTCTCATTGTTAAAAATTTGCATTGTTATTATTCTATTTTGTTAACCATTTTTATTCAATCAAATTAATTTCAATAGATGAAAGAAGAAGCTTTTGTATGATTTTCTTTTCTTCAACGTATAACTAAACAAAGTTAAACTTCATAACAGACACTCGCATTTGGAGGGTATATATATATATATATATACATATATATACATATATATGTATATATATATATATATATATACCCTTCATATATCTTTATGGTTTTAGTATTTACCCAATAGCTTTATGGTTTACGGAACGATTTGCCAAATTAGGCATTCGACTATTGTCTTGAAGCATTTTCAACTTATTTGGAGTGGTTAACCGGATGTTTGTAATAGTACAGCTTGCGTACTTTTTTTTAAAAAAAAAACTACGAAATAGGAATTTTAGGGTCACCTACGCATAATCTTACACTTTATTTTTTCTTTCTAGATATGCTGTGGGTTCCATTTTCCGTGGAACGAATTGCGACGAGTGTATGTGCAAATTAGGTGGCATCACCGACTGCAAACCCGTCAACGAATGCAAATGTACTGCGGTCAGTATAAAAGTTAGGACTAGAAATAATATTATCATGCTTAGAATTACATAAAGATACTATTGTCTAAGTGCTTAATGAAAATGAGGAGAACCTAGTTATTTTGATTTAAATTTTACATCGGGAATTATTTTCCTACATTATATTAAGGCATTCACGCATTGAGCATTCGTTAAAATAGGTAATTTTAAAATAATTCAACATATAAAATGTTTATCTGAAGTGTATTTGATCCTGAAAGCATTCTATTACTTCTTTTTATTCATCTTGATTGTCTAATACCATTCCTCTACTCCAGGATCTCGTACCAAAACTCTCATCGTCCACGTGCGAGTGCTCCTGCGAACCCTGTCCCGATGGAACTAAGATCTGCCCTAGCAGCAAGCTATGCCTGCCGTTGGAGAAGTGGTGCGACGGTCTGCAGGACTGCGGTGATGACGAGCGCGAGTGCACCACCACGAGCATGAGACCCACCGTCACCGAACCAATTTTCATCACCACGGTGGTACCAACCGCTGCCGTCACACCTCCTGCTACCACGACTACGCCGATACGTAAGTTCATATGTAGCTTTAAAATAATATAAGCTTAAGATAAGGGATCTTGAGACCTTTATTACTGGTGATGAGGCATTCCATCTCAGTCCTCAAGGGTGACATCGCATCTGCATTATGATACCTTGTCAAGGATGAATGTAGATGTCATGGGCCGCAGGAATCACTTACCATCAGGTGAACTGTGTGCTCGTTTATTACTCTCAATGTAATTAAAAAACGTAACCTCTGACTAACAACTAGCAACTGGCCAAGCCGAGGTCGTCCCATTCGGGCATCCTCGAGTCAGGGTAACGGTCAAAGCCGGGAATCCCCTCGGGAACCCTTGTGCTGGTTATCGACTAATAAAGGACTCGGCCACCTTTCTCACCCCTTGAAGCTATAAAAGCCCTCGGGGCCACAACCATAACTAAAAGTAAAACAACGTAAATTGTTAAGATTATACACGATTCCACTGAAATGTAAGTAATTTATCTGCTATCGATATGGTTTGCTGTTAAATTATAGAGCAATGCTGTCACAATAAATCCTTAACAATAAATTCACGATAAATATGCTAAATAACGCTTAGAGGACTAATTCGAAATAATCTTGTTAAAATCACTATTATTATGTTCAATTTTAACACAGCTAATAATCAATGACGATAACAATTTACGGTCCTTTGGTAATTATCATTCTAAAATAATAAAAATTCCGAAGTTACTTACTTTTGTTGAGGAAAACGTGAGGAAGGGAGGAAGTAACGACTTTTTCTAAAGATATACTTTTATTATTTAATATTTATTGCCATTTACCCATGTCATGGTCATACCTCGGCTGGGGTCATACATGTGTGAGGTTCCTAACTACTTCGTTCTCATTCGGTCAGCTAGTGCTGATCTATGAGACGAAGACACAAAATCCAAAGGTTATTGCCCCGGAGATTGAAGAAGATAGAAAGAGAAGAATTGTTAATTAAATGGCGCTTCCGTTACTCTTCAAATCCAGGGTTTACCTGACCGAGTCCATTCAAGTGTGTAATGTAATATGTACGTAGTGTGTCAGTTAGCATTAATTAAAACCAGGACTATACATGTATTCACGAAAAATATTCGGCAATGTCTCGTTAGATTAACAGTACATTGTAATAGCGGTATTAGTCTCGCGTCAGAGCTTACATCGCGGAGATTGACTGGTGTTGCCACATGCAAACATTTCATTCTAGCCATATATTAAGCACCGTTGTTATTTAGATATCTGTGCAAATCAAAAATAAATGATTTAAAAAAAATCAACATTATTCGACTTGTAATTATCATACGATTACAATGTTGAATAAAACAATTTTTTACGGATTTTATTGGGTGTATTTCTTCTTCTATATCTTCTTTTATAACCGACGTTTCGAGTGGTTTACAGCACTCTTGGTCACAGGAGGGACCGAGGTTTGACGTCGATATTCTAGGGAATGAGTAGTACATTTAAAAAGTTTAAAATAAACACAATGAAATCCATGAAAAAATACTTTATTCAATGTGCAACAGCATTCACCTATATATAGGAAATCATTATGTTTCCGATAATTCATTTATTTTTGAGTTTATTGTTTTAGTAGTAATTTAATTAGGAGTAGTGTATACACACTCTCTGTTTCAACCTCGATAAAATGTATTAATTGGCAATCGAAAAAAAAATCAAAAATCACATAAGCTCGTCTTCGACAGGCAACCGGAAACGTCCTATAAAAGGTAGTGTTGCGAAATTGAATGAAGTTTATGTTAAGAAATTAAACTCACGTCTGCATAAGAAACATATAAAGACTATATCTATAAGGAAACAAGAAAAGATCGCTCATGGTAAGCTTAAAAAAATGGATATACAGTTCGCTATCATAATTCAGCTTAGGCAAGGAGGCTAATATAGCATTGCCATCTTTATAAGTACATATAAATTCACCATTCTTATTATACTTTAAGTATTATTTATTATAATATAAATACTCTTACGTGTATGTACTTTAACAAATTTAATAATAATAATAATAATAATTTTTATTTCCTTAACAATTTACAATGTTTCATTTGTAATGATTGGCCTCGTTTTAAGTATACAATGCTTGTGCCAGGAGACTCCTCCCTTCCATAACTAAAGAACAGGATATTATAATAATTATCTAATAACTTAAATAAATAAATAAAATATAGTTGATAAAAGAAAAGAGAAATTAAATCTAATAAAAAAAAATTGTTTGTAATTATATGTGCGTGCACGCGTGTGTATGTTTGTGAATGTGTGCGTGCATATATTCGTTTTAAATTCGCCTAGAGTTTTTCTGTTTCCTCGTATGTAAAGATTTTTTCCACTTCATTATAACTTTTTTACACTCAAAATAGTTTTTGTTATATATATATATCAATTTCCTTGTTTATTTTATTATAAAAACAAGCCGAACGCTTGTTATATTGTATGGATGCAAACATTGTTCTAGTGGAAGGGACCGGTGATACGTTGTTCTTGTTCTTTTATTTCTTATATTTAAGTTAAAAGGCAGGGTTTTGTGTCTTTTAAGGATTGTCTGGGTTATGTATAGTTTTTTAACTTTTAGCATATTATGTAGTAATTAATTGTTTTGATTTACCGTACAATCAAGAAGCGATACCTTCAACAGATGAAGTTCGATAGTGTTATTGAATTGATTTCGAAGAGTCTTAAAATTGACTGATGGCAATTTTATGCATTGCGCTGACTCCAATATTTCATATACTCAACTCAACAATGCTTGGTTTTTAAGATGTGTATTATTAGAAAATCGACCTATGTTACTTATACATTAAATTTTACGATGGCAATACCAGAGTGAAATGGCAGCACAACCTGTTGTGTTTTATCTGGCAATTAAAAGGATCCTTTAAGCCTTATTACTAATAAGGCATTCCAACATAGTCCTCGTGGGTGACAATGTATCTGTATTATGATTCCCTATCGAGGATGAATATATAGGATACAGGAGTCAATTATCATCAGGGGAACTGTGTGCTCGTTTGTTAACTCTAATTCATTTTATTATGTTTCAATGTGCTCAATTTATTTTATTTTACTTACTGTATTTTAAGTATGTTACATACAATTTGTTAATATTTAGGATCATTTTGGTATTGGTACCTAAAGTCAATGTTTCTCCATCTAAAGGGTTCAATGGAAGACAATGCCGAAAGGCATTAATTCCACCCATTCTACCGTTTTATATAAAAATAAGGTGTATACAATTGAAGATTAAATAAATAAATCATTATTATTCTAAAATTATATAAATAATATTTTATATTATTACATTCATAGCAAACCTCTTATATTCACATAAATTATATGTGTAATTATCTTAAAATATTTATTTTAAAATATTGGAAAATTCATATCTAACACTCATTTCAAAATATCAGACTTTCGCGTTTATTTTTCAGCTTTGGAATGTCCCAAGGTCGAGTGCCCGCCTGGTTATTTCGTTAAATATATATCCAAGTCTCGACCTAGCTACACACGATCTTTAACTTCGGACCTACCTCCACCAAGACCAAGGCATTCTTATCAGAGGTATTATAAAGGCGGATTTTCGAAAGGTGGATTCTCAAAGGGAGGATTTTCAAAGGGCGGATTACCTCCTTTTGGTAAGTACTTCTTGGCATACTAAAAAAATATCGTTTTAGTACTAATAACTTACATAATACTGGTATTTTAATACAAGCACAAGCTTATTATTGTTTAGAACAAGCTTAGATGCTTGTACTATACAATTTTCAAGTCAAAAGGGAACCCGAATCTGCCATATTTAATTTCGCAGACCTTAAATTTAAAACATAAACAATTTTTTTTTTTTGAATTTTCAAAAATTAATATAACACAGGTTAATTAATAAAAGTAAAAATATATATATACTAACAAAGCGTCAGAATCATACAAGTCGTAGGTTCCAATCCATCTTTTGACAATAATAGCATTTAAGCTTAGCTAACGGGAATATTAATAATAGTATTCTTTTGTTTAAATAAAATGCATCGCAATATGCGTCAACTTGAGAACTGGGGCAATTATCATTTTATCTATGGTAAGCTTTAAAAAGTTTAAATAATTTAACTACAGCAATTAGTCGAAATTCTTTTTTTTTATATTTTAATTTTATGAACATAATCTCTAAATTGCTGTGTTAGCAAGAATGAAAGTCTGTTGTTGTTGTAGAAATGTTTTTGTTATCATCATGAGACGTTAAGAATATGAGACCACTAAACTCTTCGTTAATTCCAGGTCGTCCAAAGCCCCCGCAACAGAACCAAGCATTCTCGTTAGACAAACCCGCAATAAAACAAGGCTCCTCATCGTCCAAAGAAGAGTGTCCTCAATTCAAGTGCATCCCCAAGCTTCCGCCTCCTCCGAGACCTGGCTCCACCCCGACACCACTCATATGTTCAACACCCATTTGCCCACCCCGCTACACACTCAAACTCGAAAGTGTATCCAACGAACTCAACAAGTGCCCACAGTAAGTATCTCTTAATTATATCCTCACAAGAGTAACAAATACTATGGAGATATGATTTTGCAGACAATGAAGAATGCAATGAAAAAAATGAAAAAATATATACTACTTTTTATATTTAAGAAATCAAAATGATCCAGATAAAAATATTTTGATTCGATCATCAAAACCTTTCGAGTGTGAAAAAGAGAACGATATACTTGAGTAATACTGATGTATCTTTCTCTCATGTTTCTTCTCTCGCAACTGTTTCGAATGGTAAATGAGTACATCGAGAAAGCCAGTTACTGATGTAAAAGTGTTGCCCCTTCTCATGAGTCATCAACTTATCACGCTGGTGAGAATGGAGGAAGTGATTGCAGTGCAGAGCCACAATACGGTTTACATCTAGCTGCATCATGAAGGACCACGCCCTCGGAGAATAATATCTTAATAGCAGTATAATTAGACATACAGGTGTTTCGTCTGGTGGGTGTAGGGATCCCGAGAAAATAATTACTGGTAACGAGGCATTTCACATTCTTAGTACCCATTATGATTTTTTATTTAAGGTGAAATGAGTATCATATCTGAAGAAATGTGTGCTTATTCACATTACACCGTTATCAAAATAGGTTTAATTTATATAACCATTTTTGTCCGCAGGTATGTTTGCGTACCCCCAATAGAGAGGCCAGTATATTGCAACGTCACAGGACGCACCTTCACGACTTTCGACGGCGCCGAGTACAAATACGATGTTTGCTTCCATATCCTCGCTAGGGACAATCGTTTCAACGCTTGGACAATTCTTGGTAAGATTGAGGCTATTTCTTTTAATACAAATAAATAAATTAAAGTAACAATATATATATATAAATACTACTGCTTGCCCATTAACTATGCCCTAACCTCTAGAAAGATTAGAGCATAGTCCACTACGCTGCTACAATGTGGACTTCACATGTCTTGGAAATAAAGTTTTTATTTAATACTAAAACATGCAGGATTCCTCACGATGTTTTCCATCACCTAATACAATAAACAATGGGACGATATTCGTACCAAGAAATGTGCGCATGCGCAAGCCCGCCTTAGATTCGGGTAACAGTTTAAATATTAATTTATAAGTTTCAATTTTGATTTTATAAAATTGCAGTCCGCAAAAAGTGTAGTCCAGAGGGTTGTGTGAACCAGCTGATGGTGCTTCAGGACGATCAGCTAATCCTCGTGAAACCAAACCTTATGATCGAGTACAACAACTACGAGTATACGGTGGAGCAGACCAGGAAGATTTGCTTCCAGAAGAACAGCTTTGACGTTGATCGCCTCGGCAACGGTGTGTCCGTCAAATCCAGGAAATACAACTTCTCTATCCTCTATACAACTAACGGTGATATCAAAATAGGGGTAAGTTTTAAAATTGGTTTAAATCAGTTTAATACATGACGCAATCAGCATAGTTACCATAGACAAAGATTATAGCATATTTCATTTAAAATAATTTAAAAACAAAATTGTCAAAACTAAGCGAAATCGTTGCATTGGTGAAATTGTAATTAGTTTTTTTTTTAATATTTAAGGGTGACAAAAGTGTTCACATTCACCTTATGGTGAGTGATGACGTGGCCTTTGACATCCCCTGAGGACTGAGATGGAATACCTCAGTCCCCGTAGCGAGAGATATTTCATCTGAAAAGCTAAACAGAATGGTGTAAAAACGCCCGTTTTTTTTATACAAGTATTTAATTAAATTTCAAACAGAATTGGCATAAGGCCAAAGTGTAGAAATAGTCTTTTCTTTTGCAAAACTACTCGCTGCTATTGTAATTGAACGCGTGCGTATAATTAAATTTATCTAGCAAAAAAAAAACAAAACATTACTTGCAGGTACTTCAAACTCATATGGGACGCGTGGACGGTCTATGCGGCGCTTATGACGGTGACGCAAGCAATGACCGTCGCCTACCCAACGGTCGTATAGCGACCAGCATTGATCAGTTCGGACGTTCCTGGGCCAAACCCGGTCTCAAGCCCGACACTTGCCAGCCCAAAGTGATACCGTCTAAGAAACAACAGAAATGCTGGGATATGTGTGAAGTCATTATGTAAGAATGATTTTCTTTTATGTAATCTGTATGACATACGTGTTAAATTTTCACGGAGCCACGTGGTGGATTATGCTCTAAACCTTCTCTTGGGAGGCTGCCTATGCCTCACAGTGGAATATATAAAAGAAAAAGTTTTAGGAACGAATTGAATACACTTTCTTACATACACACCATAGACATATACACACACACACACACACACACACAGACAAATACACACATTGTAGTTTATAGCAGTAATTTTCAATTTTGTTTTTCATTATTTATTTTTTTAATTAGTTTAAGTTACTAAAAGATATATACTTTGTAACTAGTAACTAGCAAGGCAAGGATATATATATATATATATATATATATATATATATATACATATATATATATATATTTATATATATACATACGTCTCCACGGTATCGTTTTGGTTGCCTTCGTTACCGAGGATATTGAGATCTAGATCCTGTTTACCTGTCCAAAGGACTTGACTTTGATTAATGACACTGCTCATTAATGTTTTTTATTTTCCAGGAAAGAACCTATTTCTCAATGCGCTAAAGTACTCAATTTGGACAAATGGCGCACCATCTGCTTAGAGAAGATCTGCGAATGCGCCGACCAAGTGGTGAACGGCACAAAGCGTACTGAGGAGCAGTGCAGATGCATTCTGGTGGAACAGCTAGTAGCCGAATGTCTTGCCGCTGACAAAGATCTGGACATACAAAGTTGGAGGATGCAAATGGATTGTCGTAAGTTATATTTTTTTAAGAATTCTATAGCGTATAACCCTTTCACTGCTCCAAACTAAGCTTAAATGCATGCAATAGTAAACTAAGATTCACAATTTAATTTAATTAGAATTGTCTATCTGTGCAGATCATTTTGTAATGAATGTGACATACTTTTGTTAAGAACACATTTCTAAAGTTCTAAATCATAACAAGAACTAGCTAACTAGGGTTTATTTTGAAATAAAGTTTACCGAACAACGTATCTCGAATGGATGCAAAAGTTGTTGTCGTATTGTTTTAATTGCTTTTAATTTTGATGTACATTTCGATTTGATTTGCGATGATCCTAGATAAGGTTATTTTAAATTTCTGCCTGTTAATATTTTTTACCATTTACTAATATAAACAAAAATAGGTTGATGTGATACAATGGTTTTTCTTGATAGCGACGGAGTGTCCGGCTCCACTGGTACACTACGACTGTTACCGTCGACCCTGCGAGCCCACATGCTCCCCACCAGGCGTGCCGAGCCAACCCTGTCCGATGGAGGATGGGCAGTGCTTCCCTGGATGCTATTGCCCTGAGGGACGCCTGCGCAAGGGTGATCAGTGCGTTGCGCCCAACGACTGCCTTGACTGTGAGTCTTGTCAAACAAACCTAAATACTAACATATATATAAATTATTATTTGAGTTTAGAATTTCCTCCGTGGCAGCTTGAGTATGAAGCTTGGGACATTATTTTGTATATTTTTTTTAAAGGTACATGTCACGGACTCGGCACACCCGCCAAATACTTGACGTTCGAAGGCGATGACTTGCCCTTCTTAGGAAACTGCACCTATCTCGCCTCCAGGGATAGAAATGCAACCGGGCAGCATAAATATCAGGTAAAAGCAAACGTTAACAAATAAAATGGTATCACATATGGGGTAATAAGATTTTATACAATAATCTAATATACAACTTCTATCTTAGGTTTACGCTACAAATGGACCGTGTAACGAAAATGTCGACGTCGTGTGCACAAAAACGGTTCATTTGATTTACGAAAAAAATGTCATTAGTATCACCAAGGAAAGCTTCACAAATAGGGTGAGTTAATAAAGTTTAATAAAGTTGGTTCTTGCGATCTATTCCAATAAATTCACCTAAAGCATCGTTTTTCGACCTGAGGATCGCTTTGCTTATTAAAGGGTATCGCATTCTTGTCGATAAATAACACGTGTTTACTTAATTCGTTTAATAAAGGAATGAATTGTATTGTCGTTTTATACAATTAAATATTACCATGTAATAACAACATGAGTAGTTAAACTTACTACAACTTGCTTTATTTAAAATGATTAATAATTAGCATTATTAAAGTAATGAAGTTTAAATACACAATTAATGTTGTTATTTTAATGTTATTTTATTATAATTTTATAGTGTTTCAAGATTTACTTTCCTTTTTGACTTACGTGAACCTACATAGACATAAAGACTTATTGCTAACATCGCATTTTTTTTAAACTCGCGCCTGTTTGTAGCAATTTTATAATATAAAAAAAAAGTTTCAGTTCCAAATGAACATATTGTTATTTTATTTAACTTTTACACACAAAGTACACGAAGCATTTATTTATGGGAAGTAATATAGGAAAGGTATGTACAAAGGCGCAGTTTATTTTACAATAAAAATCTTTTACAGCAGGCTTAGTGGTGGACATATTATCGGGAAAAAAAACAAGGTGTACTCACAAAAAAAAAAGAAATACAGAGAAAAAAATAATAACAATAAAATTAAAATAAATACAGGACTATTTTGTTTTCTTATTATTATTGGTAGCTCATGAACTTGCGTTTTTGCATTTGTGCGCATAAAATATTATTTTTATTATAAAGGATACAATATCTTTCTACTAGCGAAAAAAATAAAATCGGTTCAATAGTTTCAGAGATTATCCATTACATACAAACATAAAAACAAACAAATTATATACTACCCTTTGTCTGCAGCTCCAAACAACTATAAACGGTGAACCGGTATTCAAGTATCCACAGAAGAATGACTGGACTGAAATAACAAAAGCTAACGGTGACGACATCAACGTGCGGCTACCGGATATACATGTCGAGGTTTGTTTGAAATATTTTACAGCGTATTATAGTATATTATATAATTCTTCGTCTCTGGAACTCCTTGCCCGAAGATATAAGAAGAGCATCGAACAACGTCTCTTTTAAAAGGCTGGTACTGGAACACTATTTAAAGACGTGCGATGCAAATTAATATGGTAAATTACTCTTGTCGTTGTATGTAACATGTTTATTATGTATTGTTATTTATATTTAAATATATTTATTTAGTAGTATATATATATTTACTTTTACATGTATGGTATGTTATTTATATATATTTTTTTTATTAGTAGAATCTTCCTAATTCATTATTATAATACATATATCTTATAGTTTTTTAAGGGAAGTAATTTTGGAAAGGTATACACTATGTACAAAGGTGCAGCTTATTTTATAATTAAAATCTCTTCCAGCAGGCCTGGTGTTGGACATATTATCGGGAAAAAAAACATAGTGTACTCACAAAATAAAAAAAGAAATAAAGAAAAATAGAGAAAAAAAATTACGATAATAATAACAAAATAAAAATAAATACAGGATCATATTTATTTACAAACATGCATAAATATATAAATTTATGCATATAAGATATAATGTAAACATAAATATATATATTTATATATATATATATATATATACCATACAAAAAAACTAACATAATATTATGTTTAAAATATTTTTTTTTTATTTAGTTGACAGTGTTGCGAGCTAAGATGGAGTTTTCAGTGCAAGTGCCATCGTTCCTATATGCTAACCAGACGGAAGGACTTTGTGGCATCTGTATGGGTTACGAGGAACAATTATACACAAGCAATGGCACCGCTACAGATGACTTTGAATTGGTATGGAATCTTTGTTATAATACGGTGTTTTTTAAATCTTTTCTTTATCACAACCGGCCAACAGCCTATGACCATTCCGCTGGATGAGAAGTGAAAATGTATCACTAAATAGATAACGCACAAGCTCAGTAAAAGCCTATTCACTTTTACCTTGAAATATATGTTGTTTGGACGAAAAAACAGACGTAGGAAAACTATTTCAATCACTTGCTGCGTGTATTAAGAAGGATGAGGCCACACACTTCGTTCTTATCCAAGGAGTATCAACAACGAAGGAATCCCGTGACGACTACTTGTCCGTTATTAAAAGAGGATGAGGAGAGGATGCTGGAATTTAATTGTATAATTCCATCGTACGTTCTACAAAATCTATCCTTTAAACAATTTTTAATCATAATTTCTATTTTGTTTATAATAAAATAATTCTAAGTTCGGATAATAGACATTTCCATGGCATTTGTTAGAGTGAGATGGATTTAGACGGGTCGTGTATATACCTATTTCATAGGCCTGAACGGTAATCGTCTGTCGTCACTAAAAAGGCATCAAAGAAAGAGATAGATTTTGAGAAAGATCCCTGAATAGATAGATGACGTAATACCTTAGGCGCAATCAAAACAAACTGAAAAATAGGAGATTGCCGAAAAACAACTGTTAGAGAAGTAAAGGACATATGCGGAGCTGTTTGACGGCAATGATTATTGAAAACGTGAAATAACAATGGCCCTGTCTCCCATAGCGAACTTAGGTAAGTTGATGACAGAGCTGGGAGTGTGGGATGACCTGGCGGTTCACTCAACACTGTAAGCCCAAAAAGTTTCATAAGTGGCTCCTTTGGTCTGGTAATCACAAAGTAGGCCGACCCCTTACTGGAGAGAGCGACGGGCTATGCAACTTTGCGGGAATTCGATAGATGCAAATGGCCCATGGTCGTGCTTTGTTGCAATATAATAATCATTAATGTGCCCATAATTAATAATAACATGGCTGTGATTAGATTATGATCAGGTGGCTCTGGAACATGATCTATAGCAGTCTGCCAGGCTCCATCTCCATTTCCAGCAGCGGAGTAGTGATGGGCTGAAATGATGATGGTCAGAAGTTTTCTGCACGGATTGATTTTCAGGTGGAAGTTACGATTATGTGAAGTAAAATACCATCACCATCAAATCTACAAGGAGAACATGATTCATGTTACGATTTTAACAATATTACTATTATATTATTACATAGTACGGGAAGAGTTGGCAAGCAGATGTGGATACATTAGCTTTGCTGGACGAGCCAACGCTACTGCTCTGCGGTGAACTGCCTCCGGAACCAGTCTGCGATTTTACAACAATGGAACAGAACCCATGTCTTGAGTTACGCAACGTCCAGACCTTCGGAGCGGTTAGTCAATCAAAAACCTTTTTTTCTTACAGCCATAAACAGCTCGTTTGATGTGAGTTCTATTTATCCCAATCTTTATGGACAAAAAGAACCAAAGATTTGTTTTTTATAATATTAGCAGTGGTAAATAATGCACCTGATGGTAAGAGATAACTACAGTTCAGGATATCTACATGCATCGTCAACAAAGATTCAAGCTTCGCATTCGTCCCCTGAGGATTACGATGCAATACCTAGTTACCTGTTATAGGGGTAAGAAACACAGAAGCGTTATGGTGCTATATCCCACTGGTATTCTGTGAGGGCGGAGTTCTTCATGTTATAAGGAACTAACTGCAGCGTGACTCTACCTCTGCAGACTAAATTCAGAATTGCTGTAGATTGAGGTATAGATATAGGAGTTTACTTAACTACTTTTCAACAATATGGAAAGAGTTTTAGGCCACCATGCTGATCTTTATGGACGACTTTTATTTTTATATCTTTCTTAAACACGCAGGTTTCCTCGAGATGTTTTCCTTTACCAAATCGCATTCAACAATTTCATTGGTACCGGCACCGGGAATCGAACTCAGTTTGTTCGCGTACAATGAATTAAAAGCGACACTGTGCCACTACGGCTCTTCACTTAACTGTCACTGTCGTGATTGATCTTCGTTTAATTACCTTAGCAAGGATGAAAACTGACGTTCGTGGACGGCAGGTATCAATTATCCAAAAAAATATATTTCAGTGCCACGCGCTTGTGGATCCGGAAACGTATATCATGATCTGCGAGACAGAACTGTGCGCTTGGAACAGCACGGACCCGTGTCCCATTCTGGAGGCGTACGCGGCCGAGTGCCGCCGTGAGGGCATCTGCTTGAACTGGCGCTCGGAACGCTGCCCATACCCTTGGTGAGTTTTGCGTAACTGTTACGTTTATCATCTAATATTATGGTAAAATTAGAGTTCGTGCGAAATAAAAATCCTTCTTAACGTAAATACTATAGATAGACACTATATTTTTTTTTAAATTACCAGCTAATAAATGGATTATAGAATAGATTAGAGATAGTAAATAATATGTAGTCGTAATTTTTGGTTACTTATCGATGACAATAAATAAAAGCTTCTAATCTAATCTCTAATCCTACAAAATACTACCAATCCACGCAGAAAGAGCTCAAGTTATCTTGAAGTCTTGTAGTAGCGTGTTTTGCTATGAGATTTCATTTTAATAATCACACTATCCCAAACCGTTGGTAGCGCCTAGTTTTTATTTTCAATAGTCTCGGGAATCATTTTTGGTAGAAATCGGTGTTGTATTTTAAGGATGTTTTGATTATAAAATCTGATGCAATGTGTCTTATTGGTAATTTTCTTAATTTACAGTGAAAGCCCACTAGTGTACAGAGAGTGCGTTGATTGCGAACGTACTTGCGAAAACTATGACGAACTCCAAAAGAATCCTAAGAAATGCGACCAACCTCCCGTTGAAGGTTGCTTCTGTCCCGAAGGAAAGGTAGGTTGTGTAATTAATACAAGCATTTATAAAGTATACATTCATACTACCTCACAACCGGCGAGATCATTTAATATATTTAAATGTAAATCATTTAAAATTAGTATCTAAATTTATATTTATTTTATTTTTTTATTAATTTTAAGGAAGACCAACAGAGAAATCTTACAAACTAGATACATGAATAAAAAACATAGAACCATTTACAAGTCTTCACAACTAGAGTTAAATTGGTAAACAGACGAATTGAACATATTTAAAAAAAAACACGCTTGAGGTCACTTTCATATAAATCAACTAAAGAAATACAACCATATGAACACTCGTCACTAAAAGAAGCTGTATTAAAGCATATGTATATAGACAGGGCTTATTTGAAAAACTACTCTGATAATACGCGCCGCGCCTGACTCACTTTACCTTCAAATATATCAATGCCTATCTCAAAACTAACAGTGAACCTCTTTTATTTTTAACTGTGAGATATGTTACAGTGAGTAATCTAGGTAATAAAAATAGATAGAAGTTAAGACTGGCTCATATAAGCAATATATAAAATCATCTCAAAGTCACCTAAATAAATAGAGAAAGAAAAATGCTAGGATGTGTATGGGAATATATTAAATAAGCTGTTTCTCGAATACTAACATATGAATATATGAATGTAGATATCCATGAGAAACACATGATCATTTAGATTTAATAATCGAATACGACGCTAGTTAAATAAGACGAAGAGAAGGAATCACTTGCCACCAGGTAATCTGTGTGCTCATTTGTTACTCTCAAAGTAATAATAAAAAAGACAGTCTTATTCGCACAAGACGTCTGAATGCTATGCAAACCACCGCCCATTATATCCTGTCGTGCTACTTAGTGGCTAAACACCGGCTACAAATCCTCGTGCTGCCGAAAGCCTGCGAATGTCGCAGGAGACTTCTGGACTTCATCGGACATAATCTACCGCTTCTCATAAGCGGTAGATTATGTCCTCTAACTGCAGTAAATGAAACCCATTATCCTTATCCTGTATTTAAATATAGCAACTAACTGTTTACTGTGTTCTAGGTTCTAATAAACAACACGTGCATAGAGCCGACCAAATGCTTCCCTTGCGATGCCAACAAGGAACATTACACCGGCGACGAATGGCAAGTAAGTATATCGAGTTAGTTAATAATCTTCAAGTTGAAAATTTTCAAGCGTCAATAGCCTAATAGTTTAGGGTACGGTCTACGAAACTTCAGATCTGAAGTTCAAATCCACCATTAGACTATTGTCGTGTCCCATCTCCTAGCACAAGCATTTTCAGCTTAGTTGGATTAGTTAACTGGAATATTAGTGATGATAATAGCAATGCTAAATCTTTTTCAATAAAAAATCTGAAATAATTAATTCAAACAGTGATATCAAAAGTATTAAATATTTCATCTTCCTCTTTAAGAATACCAAGATATCACTTTGTTATACCATAATGTATTTGATCGTAAATTCTGTTTTATATCTTTATTTGAATTGTATGTTTATAAAATGTAACTAAACTGAAAGCTCTCAACACTTATTCTATCTAATAAGTCCAAGAGTTCTATTATTGACTATGAGGCTTAGTAAACACATCTTAAATTTACATTTACATCACAAAATTAAAATCTATTTTATATTTTATTTGAATTGTATGTTTATAAAGTGTAACTAAGCTGAAAGCTCTTAACACTTCTTCTATCTAATAAGTCCAAGCGTTCTATTATTGACTATGAGGCCAAGTAAACACATCTATGTCTGTGTTGCTTAAAACTTTACAATGTCCCGAACGGATGATAGTATGTGGTCGTTAACAAGATTTTATCACGATTGGAAATATATATGACAGCAATATAAAAATATTTCTTCTTTTGCCAGGAAGACGCATGCACGAAATGCACTTGCAGTAAACTGGCTGATTCGAACGAAGCCCATGTGTCTTGCTTGAAGCAAACCTGCACGGTCCCCGTATGCAATGTAGACGAAAACCTCGTCACGACACCCGCTAAGCCTGGAGAGTGCTGCCCTGAATACATGTGTGGTATGTCAACTTTTTTAAAATGTCAATGAAATTTTAAAAATCCGCGCGGAAATTTTACAACAATTGTGACGAGTTATAATTAAAATTGACCTTCTTTAAATGTTAAATGAAAGGTAATCAACGAGCTCAAATTTCACATGATGGTAAGTGAGATTTGCGATCTATAGGTGGCTACGTCAATACTACAAAAAAAGTATTCATCCCTTAGGACAAACAAGAAGTGCCTTGTCTCCATACTCAGAGTTTGGATATGCTGTTGGATCGCCAAATTTTGTAAGACACCATACGATATATTACAACGATGAGCTGGTATTGTACTCAGGTATTCTGTGAAAACTTGATCCTTCACCGATTGAGCTAACCTTCCCATGACATCCATCATAAGTCAAGTTATGAGATTTATCAGCTTTTCCACGCTACACCCTTGTCGTTGCCATAATAAGAATCAAGTTGCGACTGCAAATATTTCATAGTTAAAAATATTCTTATAATAAATTTTATTAATCATATAGAACATTTTAACACCTCTCTTACAGTACCAAAGCCAATAGAGAAGCATTGCGACGAACCTAAGAAGATGGAATGCGGATTTGGTCAAGTAATGAAACAAAAGGACACACCAAATGGCTGCAAGGAATTCTCTTGTGGTAAGAATTTTAAACAGATATAACATAAAAATACTCTGTCTGTATCCACTTGTGATTGATAAGGAGCATTGAGAGCCTTGAAACTGTTATATCACTGTTAATAGTATAAGAAATGACATTAGTTTATATTGACGCTTTCTATCCTTTGACATAAAAAAAAACTCTCGTATTTCCTTCTATAAACATAAGAATTCAATTGTTAATTCCTTCATTTGATAATATTACAATACTTAAAAAATAACTTCCTTATCATCAATCCGTTGTTAATCAATCAAATTTGTCATGTACAACAACTGGTTACGGGCTTTTCTTTATTTTTCTTAAAGAAGAAGTAACCATGATAGCATAAGGTACTTCGCACTTTAGATGCATGCACCTGAATCCTGATCTGGATACTTTTTAGACTATAATATATACGCTATGTACAACACCGTATGTAGGGTTACGAGAATTAATTAATCCTGCTGTATCCAGTTCCTGCAGTCGGTTAATGATTCTTATTTTTTCTTTTTTTATAAACAGGTTCACTTACGTCCGTTCACATAAAGCCTTATATAATAAAAATATGTTAACATTATCACAATTACTACATATGTGACGCACAATTACAAGCGAACACCACATGCGCAAAAAACAAGTTTATACGCTGTACAATTAATAATATAAAAATACAGGACATTCCTAACTACAAAATTAAAATTAAAGATAAAAAAATGACAATTGGTTTTTTGTGTCACAACAATTGACAGAAACATATATCCAATAATATTACAAAATAATTATATTGAAATTAAAAATGCAATAAAACAATAATTAATCAATAAATAAAAAAATACATAAAGAGTATTAAATTTATAATACAATTTAGAATAGGATCAAAAACAAAATATTAAACAAATTAAAAAAAAAAAATAATTAAAATAATTAAAATTAAATCATCGACTAAGAGTCACGTGTAAGCAGATTCTCTGAGCATTAATCATCATATACGACTCCACACAATTTGCACACTTTCACAGAATGCAAGCCATCGAGCGAATGCGAAGTGATCCCACCGGAAAGTGAAGTGGAGATAATGGAGGCGGGTATGCAACGCGTGATAGACACGAGCGGCTGCTGTCCACGGGCCCAGCTCGTATGCCGCCCCGAAACCTGCCCACAAGCGCCACAGTGTCCGCAGTTCGAAACCCTCAACACTACCAACGTCGCCGGACAATGCTGTCCCCAATATAAGTGCGGTAGGCTTGTTTATTTATTTACTCTTTATTGCATTAACCTTTACAAAGGTTTTTGATTAAAACAAAAGGCTTTGTAAAGGTTTACAAAGGGCGGACTTAATGCCAAAGGCATCCTTCACAAGTGAACCCAAGGTGTGGTGAGGTTTTGTATGATAGGTGTAACAATAAACTTAATAAAAAGAAAAACTAAAAATAACTAATACGAGTAAAATAATACATACATATATAGATATGAAATACCTATATATATATATATACATACATACATATATAGCAGCATAATGCTGCTGTGTTTCGTCTGATGAATGTGAAAGGGATCCGGAGACCTTTATTACTGGTGACGGGGCATTTCATCACTGCATTATGATTTCTTGGCAAGGTTGAATGTAGATGTCATGGGCCGCAGGAATCACCTACCATCAGGTGAATTGTATGCTCGTTTATTACTCTGAATATAATAAAGAAAAAGGACCACTAGACTTCACAATCGCTAAAATATCTTATTAATTAAAAGAAAACTCAAATAAATGCTACAAAAAAAATTAACAAAATTAGGCCAACATTTGTTTTGTATGGCCATTACATTGGAAGTCATTAAAATTGATAAATACTAAGCCAAGATTTTTTTATTATAACACTAACAGAACTACCAAAGGACAAATGTATTGCGAAGTTAGAGTGGGAAGCAGCGCCTAGAGGAGGAGAAAAACTGCGCGAAGTGCCACAAGCTATCTTGAAGGACGTGAGTACGATAAATAAAATATACGAATAGATGCTTTTACATCAGTCGTATTACTTTTAAGAAAATATTTAGAAGGATAAAGAATCTAATGGAAATATATTGGTCCAAACATAATTACCTGTGCTACGCCATTGTAAATAGCTTTATAAATATCGTTAATTATCAAGCCTTGCTTAGATAATAATCAGTTATCAGTGATTCTAAATTTGAAACTAATTTTTTTTTATATAATATTTAGGAAATGTGGAACTTATGCGGAAATATCTTTTTAATTGATGATAACTACATTATACATTTTATCAACAGTATTTAGCTCTGTGAGTTATTAAAGTTTGTAATGTATGTTGTTAGTTTAACTTAGATGTTTATTGCCTCATATTTATTAATTATTAGCTTTCATCCTAGTGATACTAACACCACTGTGAGATGTCATGAGGAATTTTTGACTCCATTAGAACATTAACATCTAAAATATTGGTACAGTTAAAGTTAATTTAAAGTAATAGTGAACATAAACAAATTGTTGATATTCATGATATTATCAGTGTGCACATTACATCCGGCGAAAAGTCTCCTCTTTAATACCATACGTAGTTCACTCAAGCGCATTCATCGTCTATGAAGACTTATAATGCAGGAGCATCGACGTCACCATTGATGACTAGAATGGAATCCCTCGTCATTCTACTTCATCCCCTTCCGTTCCTATCACTCACTAGAATATTTCCGCCAACAGCTCGACGCAGTGTGGCTCGACGGCCCGTGCCGCTCATGCCGCTGCAGCGCCGACGCTCGTGGCGCCGTGGCCCAATGCGGCGTGACAGAGTGTCCCGTGCTAAGCGGCAGCGAACAGTTCGTGCTGGAGCCGATGCCTGTGCCCTTCGAGTGCTGTCCGCGTCCAGTCCAAGTAGCATGTAGATACCAACTCCACGTATACAAGGTAACGTAACGAAATTACCGTACATGTTATTTTAGAAATCGTAAATTGAAACTTCTTTAAAAAAATCATAGACCTTTTTTGGTCCTACAAATAACCACTCATCAGATTGGTCATTTTTCCCTCAGTTGTGCGATGATATATTGAAAACAGTGCAGCTGGGAATCATCCAATCTGGATCCCTCTTGCAATTTGAAAATTGTTCTGTTCATAAACTTCACAAAAGAGTCCAGATATTGCACCCTCAGAGTTTTTGGTTTCATGACCACTCCCACTTTTCTTAAAATTGATTATCATTTACCAATCGTATATGATCAAATTTAATATTAATTGTAACCAGGTTGGCGAGAACTGGACTTCACCACTGAACCCTTGCGAGACCTACCAGTGCGTAAGCGTTGGTGACGGACAACTTGAGAGGGTCACTAAGGAACAATTCTGCAACAAAGAGTGTCAACCGGTAAGTCATAATAACTATCTCTAGCTGGCAAAACCGCGTTATTTATAACAGTGTATAATAAATACACACCTGTGTTTCGTATCAATAGGGTGAATAACCTCAAAAAACTTGAATACTGAAATTCAATATGGAGGAACACCGCACAGTCTCCACACAATAAATATCGTTGCTTATATCCTCCTTCTATAATCCAGGGTTGGGAGTACTTGCCAGCAGAAGAAAACAGTGGCCAGTGCTGCGGAAAATGCATACCGGTGGCTTGCGTATGTGAGGAAACGCTACACCCAATAGGACAGACCTGGATCTCACCAGATTTCTGCACAAATTACACATGCGTCGATCTCAATGGCACCGTGAGTATTAAGCTCTCTTCTTCTTAATTTAGATCCTTTGGTATAATTTATTATAAACATATATATATACTTCAGTTTTAAGATATTTTTTTTGAGATGTGACCAATAAAGTTTAAATAAATAAATAAATATATAATTAAGTTAGGTATTAGAATGTAAACAATATGTAAACTATAACTAAAATTGACAAACTGTTATATCATTTATTAATTAGCAGAATACATGCCCCTTTAACTGGGAATCAAACCTAACATGCAATGCAGATGTGGTACACTATACACTACGCCACACTTAAATTTATAAAGAATACTTGTTATGAACAAAGTGTCTTCCCCTTATATATATGTATCATAAATAAAGTACAATATACCTTTAATGTAATGAATTTCAACTTATTAATATCAATTGTTACTTCACAGTTCTAACTTTCAAAGTAACACGAGTTAAAAATTACCTTTTTTAGTTACATATCCGATGAAATTTGCGAATAAATTGATGTTTATAAATATAGTTGTAGGATTTTTATTTATCGTATTTGCCTTAATGACACAACTGAAATAGTCAAGCACAATTTTACGACCCGATTCACAACGTGTCTTGCGTAATGGGAAATCGTTAGGAATTTAAAAAAATATTACCAAGATGTAGCCAGTCCCCCAAACACCTAGACCCAAATTATGGGATTTTTACAGCCTTTTACCTTTTTATCATTATAAAACTATTAATTTTAATACTTGTCCTAATCAGTTACAAGTGCAGAGCTCCAATGAGACATGTCCGAAGATATCTGAGGAAATGCAGAAGCAATTTGTGCTTACTGAGGAGAAGGTACCGGGCAAGTGCTGTCCGAATGTCGAACCTGTCGCTTGCCGCGTTAAGGACAAAATTTATCAGGTAATAACAAAGTTGGAACAAATTTTATTTTGTGATACTAATAAAAACGCTACAATGACTTGAATTCATTGATCCACTAATCATCGTGAATAGTCTTTTATTTTCGTAGATATAAATGTTAAATATGTCAATACGGTTCTAAAGAAAAAAAATAGTGCAGATACAGAAATATAAAAAGTTAATCTGAAGAGATGGGCGCTTCCTTTCGATAAACCTCGATGCTACATCTGGTATTCTTAAACAGAAGAAGAAAACTTGTGTTGAACTGATGTTTAAACGGATCATATTTTTGAAGTGAAACTTCTTTGGACAATAAAAATTCCAACGCAGTGGAAAGTTTCTTATATATAAGGTTTCTGTCGTAAAAGGGACGGAAGACATATACTTGCCTAAAGAGAAAACAAATAGAGAAAATTGCTGAGCTTGTTTTTATCCTCCTCTTTCCTGTTTCTCTGTCTCTCAATCTCTCTCTATCTCTTTCTCTCCCCCTCTCTCTCTTTCTCTCCCCCTCTGTCTCTTTCGCCCCCTCTCCCCCCCCCTCTTCCACCACCGTTTTAACCTTCACTGCATACAAATCGAGGTTTAGATCGCCAAAGAAACTCTATCACTTTTATGTGTGTTTGTAGTTAGAACATGCTCGTTTTTATTATTTCTATTATGTTTATAGGTTGGAGAAAACTGGACATCAGCTACCGACGCTTGCGAGTCGTATCAATGCATGCGCGCTGAGGAACACAAACTGGAGAAGCTCACCACCATGCAGAACTGCCACGATGACTGTCAACCGGTTAGTGATTTTTAAACAAAAATAAAGATTAACTAATGCTAAGGAAAAAAATTATCCCCCTCCCCTCTACAAGATGGGGCGACGATCTATGCAAGTTTGCAGGAAGCCCATGGATACAGGTAACACAGATTCGTGCTTTGTTACGATTAATGGGAGAGGCCAAAATCCAGTAGTGGTCTTTTGAGCTGTCTTAATGAGGATAATCGTGAACCTGTTCAAGATTGACTTGTTTCACCAGGGTTGGGAGTACGAGCCGTCCGCTAACAAGAGCGAGCAGTGCTGCGGCAAGTGCATGCCTGTCGCATGCGTTTCCGAGGGCAAGCTGCATCCAATCGGTGAGGTGTGGATCTCGCCAGACTTCTGCACCAACTACACTTGTGTGGACTTGAATGGAACTGTTAGTATCACCTTTTTTTAATTGGACACATTAATATATAGGACATTCTATCTCACGAAGGCGAGTGAACAATCCTTTTTACACACATTTCCGTTAGCGACGAGAATAAAGCTTAAATTCTGGTGCTAGGAGATGGTGAACGACAATTGTCAAATGGTAGATTCGAATGACCATAAGTTTCGCGACTGTGCCAGAAACCATAAGGCTTTTGTCACTTCAGTAGCAGTGATACATCGTAAGTAAGATAAAAACAAAGTGATATTTGACAAATTTTCAAAAGCGAAAATGCGCGGTCTCGTCGCTTAAAGCGATCTCTTCTTAGCAACCTGAGGACAGACAGGATCTTAATAAAACTAAAATAATACCTGTACTAGACATAATTCATTTATATTATTTCAATCAATAAATAAGCATATACCTATACACCTATCATCATACATTGATGCAAAATATTTGATATGAATTAGTACTTCTCTAGACCCGTTAAGAGTAAATTTAAAAACATTATTTGGTTATATATATATACATATATATATATATATATATATATATATATATATATATATATACATATATATATACATACTACGTGCAAAAAAAAATTGATAGCATTAATAATAGCAAATAGAAGATTTGTATTTTATATCTAGGAAAAAACCTACCGTTACTTTACTTCTTTTTACGGTTTTTTTTTGTTACCACGCTTACTTCTAAAACTGGAGGACTTTTGTGTACTTTTCTTTGAACTTATCATCATTAAATTTAAATCCCACTCTTGTCGATGGTCACAGTGTAACTCCTTCCTATCAACCTTTTTTTTTTTTTTATTTAATGATTAAAAATAAATATTTAATTAATTTAATGAAAAAAATAACTATTCAACTCTTTCTTATTTGTATTTCAATATTGTACACGTGTAAAAGAAGGAGAGAACGAAAATAAGAGCTTCGCGCTTCGTCTTATTACATTTTTAATATTTTATGGATGAATCTCCCTACAGTTACAAATCCAAAGCTTCAACGAGACGTGTCCGGTAGTGAGCGAGGCTATGGAAAAGCAGTATGTCCTGACCAAGGAGAAGGTGGAAGGCAAGTGCTGTCCCAAAGTCGAACCAGTTGCCTGTCGCGTAGCTGATAAAATATACCAGGTAAACCATATTTTTTTATACAATGTGTACAATGGTAAGTGATAAATGGGGCCCATAACGTCTACATCCTTAACCAAGATTGAAGATTCAAATGCATCGTCACCTCTAAGGACTGAGATGAAATGCCTCGGTACCAGTTATTGGGTCCCTGTATACCTATATAAGCGCCATTCGAAATACAACTGTCTTATGCTCTAATTACACTCTAATATTCTGTAACGGCATGGTCCTTCGCCGGACGAGGTGCAGCTAAAAACATTCTGTGGCTTGATTTTTTTTATATATATAATATTAAGGGTGACCAACATTCTCACAGTTCACTTGATTATCCTCAACAAAGAATCAAAATGCGTTGTCACCAGCAACCACTGGAAAGCTTTGTTACCTGTGAGTACCACGCTTCCCCGTCCAATTCATATTGCAACTAGAATCTAGCCGCAACATGACTCTAGCATAGTTAAAAATAGTTGATTCGGATATATTAGGCTTGTTTATGTTGCAGGTGGGAGAAAATTGGACATCACCAACTGACGCCTGCGAATCATACGAATGTAGGCGCGCTGAAGATGGAAAACTGCAGAAAATAACCACCATACAGGGATGTGACGACGACTGTCAACCGGTAAGTGTATATAATAAAACTTATTTACAATATCGTAATTATATAGGTAGGAAAAATAAACAGTATATTGAAAAGAATGAGTGAACATAATAGTAAAAAGAGATATTAAAAAATAAAAAGGTGTGAACGAGTGATAATAAATAATTTTATCTGAATTTGGAAGTGGGTAAAGAGAGTGAACGAATTTCACCCGTACCCCCAGCCCAAAAACATGATACATGTTAAAAAAAACAATCTCATTGAAACTTTTACTGTGACATGTGAAAACCAACAGCTATTCTGAAAATTATCGAATATTTATGACAAGTACATCTGTCCTATTCATTCACTCTTTTTCCGCACGCATCGCAATTGCTCTGTTTGAATGAAATAGACATATTTTACAAAGACCATAGATACTAGGGCCGTTCTTTTACAGCTTCACTGTTAAATAGCTTCGTTTCAAGAGGCAAAACGTTTCATTTTTTTTTCTTTAGTTTATTTATTTAGTTATTTTAAAATGTTATCACTTAAGATGCTTAAAATTGTTTAAGTTTGCATGGACCTTGCACATTCTAATATCGTTTTCTTAAATAATTAACTACATTTTATTCATTCAATTCATTTGGTATTGTCGCAGTTAGTGTATAACATCTATTTTTAAGGTGATGTGACACTCTATCGATTTGTATCGAACACAATATTTTTATATGAAATATCAATTTATATCGGTATCCTCCAAAGGGGTTGAGTTAAAATATTAAAATTAAATAAATAAAAGTTGTTAGAAGATTTGAATTTGTAAGCCATTTAATTTCTCGTCAGTCTTGTTTACTATATTAAAAATTAAGAATTTTAAAAAAGTGGTAGAACCACGTTGCACCTGGTTCCTTGCTGCAACATAAATGGGTCGGCTCTATCATGTTTCTTTTGATGAATATAAGGGTCCGGAGGTTCCAATTATAGGTAACGAAGCATTCCATCTAAGCCCTCTATTTAAGGGCGGCAACATAGTACATCTTGAATCTTATTTTAGGATGAATATAGATGTCATGGGCCGCATTTATCACCTGCGGGTGAAATGTGTGCTCGTCTGTCACCGTAGTATTATAAACAAAAAATCTTTGCCAGGGTTGGGAGTATGTGCCGTCTGCTAACAAGAGCGAGCAGTGCTGCGGCAAGTGCAAGCCTGTCGCGTGCGTTTGCGAGGGCAAGCTGCACCCCATCGGTGAGGTGTGGACCTCGCCAGACTTCTGCACCAACTACACTTGTGTGGATCTCAACGGAACGGTGAGCACCTTGCAATTTATTTATTTATTGACTCTTCTATCTCTATCTATCTCTCTCAAGGGTTGAAAACACTTTTCTTTTTTTTTAAATAACGTGTTTACAATTTAAGATTATATAAATAAAAATATTTGATAATTTACGAAAAGCTTTAAATTCAACTCCATGAATATTTTTGTTTGACAGTTACAAGTGCAGAGCTCCAACGAAACGTGTCCGGAAGTGAAGGAAGCCATGCTGAAGCAGTTCGTGTATTCAGAGGAGAAGATCGCAGGGAAATGTTGCCCGAAACGTGAGCCGATCGCCTGCCGCGTCGGAAATAAAATATATCAGGTTAGAAGTTTGTTGAAATACCCTTTAGAATTTTCTTCAAATAGACAACTAACGTAAATAAATTACATTACTACGATTGGTATTGCCATTACTAACGTTCCAACGTTAATCATTCCAACTAAACTTAAATCCAAAACTAGGAGATGGTTCACAACCGTAACCTTAGTCGTATAGTGGCTTTGAACGTGTGAGCTTTAGTTTTGCAGACCCTACCCTAAACCATTAGGTTTACTGTGTGCGGAAACACGTATTATTTCAATATGAAGACATCCCATAACAGTCACAAGACAAATATTAACTTATATTTATAGTTATAAAGAAATAAATTATATATATATAGAATGAATGGGTCAGCTCAACCGAAGTAGGACCACGCCCTGACAGAATATAACACCGTGAAATAGCAGCATAGTGCCGCTGTGTTTCGTATGTGCCGAGTGTGGGGATCCGGAGACCTTTATTACTGGTGACGAGGCATTCCATGTAAGTCCTCGAGGGGAACAGATAATTTTTTGCGTTGTATTTTATATATATATATATATAACGTTTAAAAAATACTTGGTTCTCACTCACTCATCATTATTTTTTTGTTATTTTATTGTTCTTTATCATTATTACCATTCATTCGGTAACTAAACTAGGGAATGTCAATCGAGTTTTGTATTTATCAATCACTTCTTCTCCCAATACCAGGAAGGGCAAACGTGGCCATCTTCAGACCCGTGCGTGAACATCACATGCGCACGCGACGCATCTGGACAACTGGCGCATAAGGAGAGCACGGAGAGTTGCGTCCGAGACTGTTCACCCGGCTGGCTCTACAAGGAACCGCCTGGCGGTGTATGCTGTGGACGGTGCATGCAGTACGCATGCGTGGTGGACGCGAAGCTCAGGAATCCAGGTGAGGACCAACAGTGCGACATGGTGAAGCCACGCCACAGCAACAAACTTGCTGTTTTTTATATGGAGTAAGATCCGGAAAACTTGTTACAGGTTTTGGGTGATAATGTACGTGCATCTTGAATATTTGTTGAGGATAGATGTAGATGTAATCACTTACCATCAGATGACTTGTGTGCTCGTTTGTTACCCCTATTATTGTTATAAAAAAAGAATGCACAAGCTCGATATAGAAAATAATACACTCTAACATCAGTTATAAGTACATATAATGAGATGAAAACCGACGAGGAAGGCCTTGGCGTTCCTATTAATCCATTTATGCATAAAAATTGTTATATCATGTGATGTCTCTCTGGTCGATATTTTCTGGTTTGCGCAAACACAGACCCACTCACTTATCGTGGCAGTTATTTTTGTTATTACATTCAGAGTAACGAACGAGCACACAGTTCACCTGATGGTGAGTGATTCCTGCGCCCCATGACATCCACATTCACCCTTGCTTGACAAGGAATCATAATGCAGATGCGTTGTCGCCCTTGAGGACTGAGATTAAATGCCTTTCACGCTGGTATCCCACGTATGGTGAGAGCGTGGTCCTACCCCGTTCGAGCTAATGCATTCAATGTTTTTAAAAACACTGCAATGTAGCTCATAACAGGTAAAAAATTATTGGAAAAGAGTGGCAAGCTCGCATTAGATACTTGCGGCAAGTCGATGGACGCAGATTCGTTGTTCACGGCAGTCTGTTGGAGTGGGCTTTGTCCACCAGTGGACTAGAGGGTCGAGATGTTGATGGCGATTTGTGTGGCGACGTACGTGTATGAACAATAATTTATTAATGTTTCAGACGAGTCATGGCAATCGGCTGACAACTGTACTACGTACTCGTGCGAGCGTGACGGCGAGGAGTTCTTCACCACGTCCTCACAACGACCCTGCCCTGATGTATCTGCGTGCGCTCCGGAAGACCTGGTAAACGAAACCTGCTGTCAGGTCTGCAAGTTGAAGCCGAGCCCGTTGAGTGAGTTAAAATTCCTCTAATTATGACGGCATTACTAAATATATCACACTATGTACACGTAGTAATAAGTTACTTATTACCTTAATGAATCTATCTAGTCAAAGTCAAAAACAGTGTTAAAACTGTTATATATATAGATATATATATATATATATATATATATATATATATATATATATATATATATATATATATATATATATATATATAGACCGCTGGCGACAGCTGATTCTACAGAGTAGTTGTGCTTGGCAGGAAATATCGCGTGAAGCGAGCAGCGGAGATGATGGATGGATAAAAAAAGCTTGAATTCTGGCCGTGATAAGTCATGAAATATTATATTGTGTAAATATATTATAAAGACCTCAATGTTATTATCATCATTTGTACGTCCACAGGTACGTGTGTGCCGCAGTTGATCACTGGTGCGGATTCGGTGGGCATGATCCGTGTGCGTATGGGCCCTCACGGCGTGTGCGCGAACCGGCAGCCGATCCCCGGCTTCCGCGAGTGCCGCGGCTCCTGTGACTCTGGCACCTTGTACAACAACCGTAAGTTAACCACATTCACGAGACCCTCCAACCTCCAAAATGACACTGAACATAGTCTCTCATTCTCTCTCATGTTGGACCGAATACAAAACATTTTACAAAAATTCGTTAGATTTTTACATTTGAGGCTCTATGGAAAATAACCTTTTTACCTTGTTTATATTGGGCATGGTTGGATACAACGAGCTGAGAGTCGGGCGTGAGTTCGCACTTGTTTCTTATTTATTTAAAATAATCAACGCCAAGATACATAACGCTAGATTGTTGAATATTAGAGTTCAGTGTGTTTGAGTGTGCCGGATAGATACGTGTGGTGGCGACGTCGGCCTCAGCTGCTAGCCTCAGTACCTCGTGGCCGCACTAATCTGGTGAATAAGACGCCCCTGACGCGAGCACTTGGCACTGTTAACCTTGTATCAGAAGACATAGACATATTTCATTGTACAATGATTGAATTCACAAAGATAATTTTAAATATTTATGTTACGGAATTTAAGATGTGTCACTGAGACACTGTCGAATTAGGTCTTGTCTATAATGATAGTTGTAAGTTTTGGCATAAATAAATAAATTAAATAAAAAATTATCTCAGCTCATCACTATTTCTAGCGTTTATTTCTCTTGCGTACTGTAGAACTATGTGCGGATACCAACTTCTTGAAAATTTACGTAGATCACTCAATCTAGCATGGTGTAGTCCACACCTCTAACAATCTTTTATTTAAATTTCTGCAAATTTTACTTCTTAATCAGGTTATGTCCTCGCAAAAACAGGGAGTGGTGCGCGTCTTCCGAATAAAGCCGAGCTCTTCCGAACAATATTGAGCTATTTCAATTAATACCGAGCTCTTCCGAATAATACCGAGCGCTTACGGATAATACCGAACGCAAGTGAAATTGCGGTTCCGCACAAAATTAAATTAGTTCTTAAATTGTTATTTATGTTCCACTGAATAAATAATAATTATTTTCAAACATTAATCATTATCCGGATCTCGCCTTCCTTTCTTCTCCGCTATGACGACCCAAAACAAACTTATTGAGGCGCTAAAAATAACAATTGCCACATTCCAGAAACGGGTGCCCACGACTCCAAATGCGAGTGCTGCGCCGCGGTGAAGTACGAGCGTCTGCTTGTGGAGCTGATCTGCGAGGACGGCATGCTGCGCAAGCACACCGTCGCGTCGCCGCAGCGCTGCGCATGCGTACGATGTGGAGGTAGCACTATGGCGTACGGCACTAAAACCGGTAACACATCCCTTGCAACAATATATACTCCTTTGGAACGCCCTTCCGGATGCTGTCAATAATGCACCTAGTAAACTCTTTTTGTCGACTACATTATTTGAAGACAAAGACGATACTATTTGTCTTCAATATTTGAAGAATATCATAACAAATAATATCTGTTATGTATACTATGAGAAAATATACACGTGTATTTATGTATAAATATATTTATTTATATGTATACATATAATTATGTATATATAAAAACAATTGGGTTATATATGTCTATTTGTAAATTAGTATTTTTATCGTTAAATATATACACATATACATATATATTTTTTTACGCCTAACATTTTCTTTTACCCAGGTTTAACTAGCAGAGAATGTCACTGAACATTAAGTGTAAACTTTATTTTAGGGACTAAAGAAACAAAATAAATAAATAAATAAAAATACACCTTTTTAAAGAATGGCAATTTGGTTAATTTCGGTGGTCGATTTCCACTACCACAAGGATAAACATGGCACGTACTAGGATACGAAATTGCGTCCAACGATTAACAGAACATTACTGTATTTTTTATAGCAGTAATCTGAGAGACGAATACTCGTGAACAGGGCAACTTAGAATTCAAGAGCAATCCTTCAATTTTCTGAGCTCGTTTGTCTTACTTGATAAGAAAACAAAAATAGAATATTGTGTAACACTGTGTATTGTGACAGCATTAGATAAGGGTTCTCAGAATCTTCCTAAGCATTTATTCGAGACCGCAATCCCCTTATTATCCCAATAAAAATCGAAAAATGTGCGATACTCGGAATTTGGAAAGATGACGATTCCGTCCAGAAACGGTAACATACCAGAGGCGAAGTAACGTATCATGAGTCGCACGCGCACTGTCTAACTAATGAAAAACGATCTCCAACATTTTACAGCATACATTCATATATCGGCAGAAACTGGATGCTTGGCAAAGCTCCGGCGAAAAGTCTTGGGAGATACAGATGGCCTTCCTAATTGCGAGAGCCTGTTGATGACGATAATCATTCACTTAAAGCGGGAAACCTTTACTATATAGACCATTATTTTGTTCTTAAAATCCTCAATGAGCTTAAGTTTCATATGCATGCAGATATTCAGTGTATAATAAGTAAGAAATAATATGTAGATTTCGAATGTAATTTGTTTTTTTTTGTCTCCAGGTACTAAAGGGATAAGATACAGTTCATCCCCACCATCAAAGTTCAAGGAGGTCTTCGAGGATGAAGATTACAACATCCCCGAGATATTCGCGAGGTTCGGCGGTTCCTCACGACCGCCACCGCGTCTATGAAAACGGAACCAACGCCGCCGACAACTGAATGAAATGAATACGTAACGTTTCACGTTAAAATATTTATTGATATATTAGTATTAAAATATTGTGTAAAAATATTCAAGACGTAAGGGAAATTTATCTAACGGTATTTGTTCTCTGTCTATTGTGGTTTAAATGTAAACGTTAAAACCAAAGATATGTAAGCGCTTTTTTGTAATTTTTATTTTGTAAATAGAAGAATCATAACATAACCGAATTGTTTTATTTCATTTTGTTTAATCTTTAATGCCTTTTGTCATTCTCTACCAGTCAACCCTTGAGATGGAGAATACATTGACACTGCCAACAACAAAATAATCCTCAATATTAACAAAACATATGTGGTATATTTAATATACATAGAAAATAAATACATTACATAATAAATATCAAAAATATCACATGAGCCAGATCAGTCTCTACGACTGTTAGATTTAAATGTTGGCAGTAACATTATACAAGCTACAGCACGATGCCCCCTCAAAATGTGACAGCATATAGCTGTGAAGCACGTGACCCTACACTACGGTTCCCTAGCCTAACCTACGACGACGACACTCGATGACCTAACCTGAGTAAAAGTAGCACAATTATGCATCTTAAATCTTTGTCGTCAATGGATGATGGATGAATGGTATTTATGAGACGCTCACCATCAGATGAACTGGAACCACGCTTGACCAAAAAGTTGTCATCCTAAATATTCATGACATGAAATCATAAATCATACCATATAATTTTAAATCAACTATATACTTTTAAAAATACTTTCACTGGTAGAGCGACGCTGCAGTTCGTTTCTAACTGCTGCTCAAATGGGTGGACCGAAGAAAGACCAACCCCTCGCAGAATATCAGCGTGACACTGCTGTATCGTATGGTGAGTGTAGGCAACCCGAGTCCTCAGTAATAACGCATCTGCATTATGATTCCTTAACGACATTGAGTGTCGATGTCTTGGACAGCAAGACTCACTCGCCGGGTGAACTGTGTGCACGTTTGTCCCTCTACACAATAAAAAAAAAATTAGAAACATAACCAATATTTTTATTCCTTTTATAACCTTTTCACTTTATTTTTTTATTTCTTATATTGTGTCCTTTCGTTCAAATACAAATTACTTTCACATGCCTATGGCAACATTTAATACAATAAATTCATGACACTATTGTAGTTTATTTGTGTTTTTATTAGTTATAGTCGTTCTTATTAGATTATGAAATTATATTGTCGTCCTGCAAATTCTGGTCACCATTGCTGGTGTCCTCCTTCTGCGCCTCTCTCAACTCTTCCTCTTCTTTCTGCTTCTGTTTCCTCACAACCTCTGATAAATATTTACACCTCTGCATGCATTCCTCCTGGTAAATAAGAAATGTTTGTAATTAAAACCCATTGACTTACTCAACGAATCAGCAATATTCTTTATCAAAAATGTCGCAGGTATCCGAACTGTGTGCTCTATTGTCACCCCCAACATATATAAAAAAAACTAAAAAGTTATTAACGGCGACAGTTATGCCTTACGATCTTGCCAACATTACTACGTAATTATTTACAAACAGCCAGTCGTGCGGAACCATTGCCTAGTCATTTTAAAAAGTTTTCTAATGCAACAACAATTTATGCAACATCTAAGCTAAGAGATACGATAAAATACAATTCCCGTACGATTTTAAAATTTATCCGAGAAAAAATAGTAAAAAAAGCCACACACAAACACAAACACCCATTATTGATTTTTTTTAACACACGAGCAAGGGATTTTGTTTACTATTTTGATATATTTTGATAGGCAAACGACTAGACACTCATTCAAAACCAAAATAAGCTAGAGAACGTTTCTATTTTTAGGTTTCGTAGCCTGAACCACATATACGAATAGAAATCAAAAAAAAATGTTGCTAAAAATTGCTGAATTAACTTTCTTTGTTCATTCGCTATTCAAAAAAGTAAAATAATCAAAAAACAACTAGGCTGATCGACAGACCAAATTTGCTGGAAATGTGTGGTGCAACCCCATGCAAGGAATGTCCATACATTATTTCCTATCACCTGTATTACCCGCGTGTTTATAATTAACTGATTGAAAAACATATTGGTAGAGTCACTCTGCAGGTAGTTCCTAAGTACTATTAGAATGAGTCGGCTCGATAGTACTCACGGAATACAGCACGAAAACTGCAGCATAAAGCTGATTCGTATAGGGATCCGGTGTCCCAAATACAAGTGACGAGGCTACCCACCCATCTTCGTTCTCGGGGTTTACAATGTACGATTACTTGAATCTTGCTTGAGGCTTGATGTAGATATCATGAGAATCACCTTTATTGAGTTTGCACTCGGAGCAATTTATAATATGGCCAACAATTTTTACAAACAGCTACACAAATAGTTTATGGAACATTGCTGCTTGAAAAAAACAATTTGTGTACTTTTTAAAATTACTTTTTAATAATGCAAAGCAACACAAAAATAAAAATAAAAAAAAGAACAATCAACAACATTCGAAAAGTTTTTAAATTTGTCGACTCGTCGTTGACATACGAGCGTAAAAGGTTAACAGAGCTGGCATAAAATTTCATGATGTAATGTCACAAATTACAGCATGAATGGCACTACAGGAGTACACACCGTCACAGAATACCAGCACAAAATATTCTAGGGTATCCGAGAACGAAGCATTCCATCTCAGTCTAAAGGGGATTGTCACCCCCCAGGCAAGAAAATTTTGAATCATAGTTGGGAGGATAGAAGTTTTAACTGTGTGCTCGTTTGTCACCCTTTGTTATATAAAAAATACATCATATATCATTACAGTGACACATTTCCTCACAAAAGGGTTACAATACACCTTTATTTGAGTCATGGTTGAGGAAGGATGTCGAAGTCATAGACAAGTTTTAATTTATACCATTTCGTGAACTGACAGCTCGTTTGCCACCTTATATTATAAAAAAAACAAAATATCTTACTTTGGTCTTCCCTGGCACGGAGTTGGCAATCTTCTGCCATCTATCTCCCGCACCGCCCTTAGGGTACTTAGCTAGTGCGTTCTCTAACGCCTTCTGTTGGCTCTGTGACCAATTCCCACTGCTTATTTCCTCTGTTTTCCGAGTTTTCACCTACGACAAAGCAAACATACTCGGTTTTAATATTTAATTAAACAGGTTGTCAGAATAGATTAAATCAACAATTTACCTCAGCAATCAACTGGTGAATTATACTAAAAGTAAAAAAAAATTACAGAACTAGAGAGATATACAAAGAGAAAAGAAAAACAATTTAACATATTTACAAAAGAAAACAAACAACACCTAAAAGGAAGCCGACGTCATAGGGATTCTCAAGCCCTCAAAGCATCCAACTGACCCATCAGCCTATCGCCCCGTAGCATTGGGTAAAGTTTATCCTCGCCCGCCTCAAGGACTTCATGCTGTCCCGAGGGCTAGCCATTAATGAGCAGTTCGCACCTAACACTCATGCACACATCAAGTGCATCACGGAGCACATTCACAGCAAATTCAGTCGGAGCTACCAAACTGGGGCGCTTTTCTTCGACGGGACACTTTCGCTATAAGCGTTCGACTAGGTCTGGCACAACGGGCTCATATACAAACTATATGAGCTCAGTGTGCCACATCGACTCGTCCTAATCATACGAGACTTTCTCTGCAATTGAACATTCGGATATCGCGTTGAGGGAACGCGTCACTAGGTTCACCCGATTCGGGCCGGAGTACCAAAGGCTCCGTCCAAGGTCCCATTCACGACACTCTACACCAACGACATACCGCGTACTCGCGGTGTAGAGCTAGCCCTCTTCGCCGATGACACCAGCCTCTAAGCGTCTGGATTCAAACCAGATGCTATCTGTAAACGCCTCCAATCCGCAGCCAACACCTTAGGGAAATGGTTTCGGAAATGGAAGACCGAGGTTAACCCCACCAAAGTGCAGCCATGTACTTCTCTCGGCGCAATAAAACGCCGCATCTCCCAACCATACAGCTATTTGATCGTCCAATCCTCTGGGAAAAGATACTCAAATACTTAGGCGTCACATTAGATGAAAGACTCGCCTTCGGTCCGCACATAAACCTATTTGTATGTCACTTACAATCCTATAACGAATCACAACTTCACCCGCGTCCGAAAGAGGCCGAGCACTCCCTCGACGACCCCGAATATGCGACCGCCAGGGCCCAAGCCCTTCATAAAACACTACACACATACACTGCACCATCATTCCGCCCCCGCTGACGGCGAGGGCGTTGCAAACAAAATTATTCGCGATACCGCCATGTCATAGGCCAGTTCTTACCAGTCAACACAGATAGAAGCATCGCTGGAGTTTCTTGCGCCACTTCTTCTCCAGCGCCTACGCATTAAATAAAATATCTGAATCGTGTAATTCCGATGTGGTGGTATAGATAGTTATTAATAATACTGATATTAATTTAGATAATCCGTTGTCAGTAGCAACTGACCGAGCCGAGGTTCGGCCGTCTCGGGCACCCTCGAGTCAGTTATCCTCGCGTAATAATAAATAATAATAATTTGACACCTGAATATCTGTTATATCTTTAAGATTACAAGTAGTAAAAATAATCATATAGCATTTTTTTTGGTATATTTTAATTTATATTTTTATTGAATTAATCAATGCACAACAATGAATATCCAGCCATATAGTAGGATAATTGTATAAATACATTGCAATTGTATAAATATATACACAATTATAAATACATTACAATTTATTATAAGATTTTTTGAAACAACTGAGCGAGCCGAGGCCCCTCGGGCAACTTCGAGTTAATTGCTTTCGCGCGCAGGGTTACGGTCCAAGCCGAGGTTATTTCAAGCCAATCATGGTGTAATGTCAAATTACAGCATGAATGGGTCGGCTCCCACCGAAGAAGGGCCACACCGTCACAGTGTATACAATACCCGCACGAAATATTCTAGGGAATCGGTGATTTGATTAGCGAAAACGAAGTATTTCATCACAGTCCTAAGGGGGAACGCTAGAATATCTTGAATCTTAGATGACGGGAGCATAAACTGCATGAAATGTGTGCTCGTTTGTCACCCTTTGTTATATAAAAAATACATCATATATCATAAATATATACACATGGCACTTATATTTACGTCGATATAACGCCCTTATAAAATCGAATACCACTAAGCTATGTCATAAAATATGCGCACACGCCTATACGCGCATACGCCGTACGCGCATGCGTGTGTATATATGCGTGCGTGCGACCTTTAAACGTCACGTCAAAGCATTATATATTATTTATCGCAATATGTAGTTTTTTTGCTATTATTATTAACCTAATAAACTTATATTTACCTTTTTAGGTATTTCCGGAGCAACTTCCTCCGGCGGCTCTTGTCCAGGAATCTTGTAGCAGTTGTCCTTAAGTTTGGCGGCCACGTGTGTGACCTCGGCTACACTCCGACACATCGCCTCCGCGATACGCTCCCATCGTTCCGAACTGCCCCCTGGGTACTTCTTCACGAGACGCACCAGCTCGATCAGGTCGTCGTCCGTCCATAGACCGCCGGTTATCACTGGAGGCGCCTAAAAAGGTACTTCAATTGATGACGTCCTATTATTATTATATATATATATATATATATATATATATATATATATATATATATATATATTAGTACCTCAATATTTCGTCTTCAACTCCTCGTTTATGGTTATCATAATAAAATGGAATACATCCACTCTTTATTAAATACTCATTATTGTTTGGAAACACCTTTCCCTATTCATTTCATACAATGTCACAATCCAAGCAGAAGTATTATATAATATTACAAACAAATAAGTTTTATCGATGATATAAAAAAAAATGATTAAATTAATATATAAAAACTAAGACTCACTGTCTTAACGGGTTCGATTAGTGGATCGGCGACTTGGGGCTCGTCAGCCGGGTCGAGAAGGCAGTCGTCCCGGGCAGGTGGAACGAAGCCGCGCCTCCGCCGCGCGGCCCCCGCCCCCCGGAACTCCATCACGGCCGCTTCGCGCTCCGCCCTCACACGTTCCTCTTCCTCCTCCCTACGAGCCACAAATACAACTCAATCAATGTAAAACAATTGACAAATTCTTAGTCCACTGTTGGTATATGCTTCCTCCATAGCCACAGAGTATGATCCACATGCTTTCATCAAATACCCATTACTTATTTTTTTATTTATTTATAGAATAGGTCGGCAAATGAGTAAGCAGCTGAGATGAGCTGAACAACACCAAAACCAGTGTGCAACACCAGAAGAATTTTACAGACCCTTACCAACCTTTAATTTATTTTACAGATAAAAATCTTAATTTGCCATTTCTCATGTGATACTTTTGAATTGACATGGCACAAAAATTATCAAACAGTTATACTTCCTAGCGGGAATCAACCGTGTAAAATAAAGTCCTATTACATAATTTATCATAATAATTATAACATCTAATTATTATTCTGTGTAAAAATTATCATTGTTAATAAATTTTTCTTAAAAAAAATGTTTTGAAATTAAAAAAGTTATTAATAAAATAGCTCACATTATTTAATTTAGAGTAAGGAAACTGCAACCCCAAAGCCAATATTGACAGATCATTCTAAGCACAACTATTTCCTTGAGAATTAAGGTCTTTTCAAATAATTTCATCCCTCTAACTATAATCTAATTCTAGCTAACACATAAGCTACATGACACTATCTGTAAGAGTAAGACATCCATACTGAAGCTGACTTATTATTAAAATAGTTTATGTGCAAAGAAATCTAAGTTTAAGAAACTTAATCATAACAAGAATAGATAAATGGAATATGCACTTACTTTCTCTTCTGTCTCTTTGCTTCCTCTTCCCTTTCTTTCATTTGCCTTTTAAACTCCATGATACCTATGGGGATAGCAGTTACAGACCACCAAAGGAACCTTGGTATTTGAAATGGTAGGGTATCTTTTATGCTTGGTTTCGGGAGCTGATCTAATATTTCCGCTAGGCCTGTGTCAAAGCCAGACTTCTTTTGTTTCTTTCCTCTACTGTTTAATATTTGTTCCTGCGAACAAAATAATATATTTTATAATGTATATATATTTAGTAATTAAAATTTCATAATATATTTAAAATTTTACAACTTTCATCCATTCCATTTCGGCTCTCAAGGGTGATATGACGTCTTCATGTGATTTTTATTTTATATGAACATGACAAAATCATAATGATGATATGCTGATATAGGCAAGGCTGTTAATTCCACCTCCCTGATTAGTATAAAAGATGTGACAATTGATATTTCTTAAATATTATTTTAATATACTTCTTCTACTTCAATACTTACAGCTGTAAACCTTTTTTCTGCATATGCCGCCCAACCAACTGCATATTGACCAAATGTAATAATAATAAAAAGTATCACTGAGCCTTCAGCTAAGCCCATCTTCCTTACATGTCGATAATAATAAACAGCGGAACGCCAGTTTGGAAGACCATTTTTGAGCACTTCATTATACCTTGATAAAAACAACCATAGATAATATACAATCAGTAAGGAATTTTTAGTATCCATAATATTAAAATAATCTATAAACCCATATGCCATAATTTAATAACAAAAATCATACTATTAAATTACACACAATGTACCATTAAAGATGTAGTTGTTTAGTGGGCAAGTAATCCCTACAATTTTTTTATCAGACACTGTTAAAATGCCTAAGTATAAAAAAATATATAATATAATAAAAATATATAAAAAATATAAATATATATATACTATGTATAACCTAATAATATTATTATGATGAAGGGAAACATTGTCAGAAAACCCATATCATAATCATTATTTAAGCATTTCTAGTATACTGCTAAACAAATCCCTTGCTCACAGACTGTCATAGAGTATGATACTGAGCCATGCGCAGGCTAGTATATAGATATAATATAGATTAATTCTAGTGGGTGGTTCTACTATGCCGCAATGGCCAATATGAGGGCTATTAGCTCCACGAAATATATGGCTGCACTATTGCTACTTCACCTTACCGATGCTTTGAGCTATATTAGTTACCTTAGTTCTTCTGCAGATATTCATATATTTTCAATCATGATCAGAAAACCATGTGGGTTTTCTGTTTGAAATTAATTCTTTAGAAAAGTATTTTTGAAAACAAATGACAAATCTACACTGTAACGCAATCTAAAGAAAGAAGTATACTATATATATCAAAAATTTTAAATATAAAGAAGACATACTTTTCCCTTTTTCCTGGATCTTTAAGTATGTTGTGCACTGACACCAAGTTTCGAAACTGCACATCTGCATCTGGAGCACTGTTCTTATCAGGGTGTAGCTTTAAAGTGAGCTTTTTAAATGCAGTCTTAACCTCTAATTGTGATGCTTCCTAAAAGTTTTAAATGATAGTTGTCAATCTTTGAATAAATAATACTTTAGTCTGGTTTTATATATACGTAATCATATATAAAAATAACCGAAAATATAAAACTTGTATTATTATTTACTATTTCCGCCATATCTATTTATATTTATAGTTGGAAATTAAAAGAAAATAAAAGGCTATGCATATTAAGTTAAACAAAAAAATTAATAATTATTAAATAAACATGGTGACACAACTTATATTATAAGAAATATTATAAATATAAGGTAAAGTAAAATACAGAAAGTGAAAAAAATAATTATTTTCTATTTTACCTGTGTAATACCTAACAATTCGTAAAAATTCTGGTTAACTTCTTCTACCACGTCAAAAACTTCAAAATCATCATCGTCCCATGCCACTGCACTGGCAGTAAATGCCAAAAAGATGATAATACCGTAGCGCATGTTTTCTTATTATTTACTTCTATCACATAATATATAAAAATCTGGTAATCTTTTTTTACAACTATTCAATTTTGACTTCACCTACTACTGCCAACTGTCACATTTATGTCAATGTCATTGTTAGTTGTCAGAAATATGATAAGAGATAATTTATAAAAAGTAAAACGTTATCATAAAAATTAACACGTACACTATATTGACGTCATAAATTAAAAAAAAAGATTCATAAAGAAAATATTAAATTTAAAAAAAAGAATATTACAATTCATATAATAGAAATGAAGATATTTTATCTACCATCGAGCACTAAACAAACATATCTTAAAAGGTGGGAAATTTAAATAAAGAATCTTTAAAGTTAATTAAATGCAACTTCAGTAGCAGTTTTAATTCTGTCGCGTACAGTAGTAATAGGTAAAAATATAATGACAAAGTATATCTAAACAACCCTTTATTGGTGTATTCAATTCACTTTGAAGGAATATTTAAGAAGCCTCTTCAGTTAATTCTGTACTTTTTATCACACTAAAACCTTTTGACGTATATGATATACTTCTCATTAATTAACTAACATTATCTTCCCAATGTACTGGATTGTGCTCGTTTTGTCAAGTTTATGGAAGTGAAACAATCCAATTCTGGAGTTTTAAGCCGGTTTGATGCCCACAATTTAAACATCACCACACGTTATTTTTATTTATAACGACTTTATTTAGACAATATTTCCCTAATTCCCAATTTCGTAAAGCCTCACAATATCAGTCGAAAGGCGACTCATACATGCAGAAGATGTTTTCGTATATTTTATAGAAATTGAGTTAAATGATTGTATCGGCATCTGTCAGTAATGTATAGGAGTTTGAAATAAGATGATAAGATTTAAATGAAATATATCTTTCTACAAGGGAGATAGACTTTAATTATAATTTATATTTGTCATGGAGCTGAGTTAAGCGATTAGTTGACGTGTTCAAGTGTTTGTTAAGGTTTATGAAAAATCATCTAATCAATTTTGATTTTTCTTATTTTGACCACTATATTCCAGATTCACTAGTTCGTGAAAGTAGAGATATATTGAGTACAGTCAGTGTCGTTAAATTAATAAATTAATTACTATGTGTTGCCAAAGACATATTATACATTTATAGTCATCCAAATAGTCAAAAAAATTATAGAAATCCAAATGATCATGATGGTCATCACCTAATATGAATGTTCTACAGTCGATGCCCTAAAGCAATCTTTCTCAAAGTGGGCGATAACGCTCCCTCGGGGGCGTTTGAAACCTAGTGGGGGCGTTAAGAGACCCAGAAAAAAATGGGGGGCGTTGATGTGGGTTAGAGGGGCGATGTATAATTTGTAATTTCATTAACTTTATACAGTATTTTAAATTTCACTAAAATTAAAACCCACCTACTACACAATAACGAATAATTAGTTTATATTTCTACCCTGTATGATGTTATAAAAACTTAAAATAACATAGATTTCGTAGGATAGCCATCACACCGTACGCAATCAAGTTGTAACAAGTTTCTGATATAGGATCGCATAAAGGATTTCGGATAAAGGAACATGATCGATGATAGTTAAAAAAATAGAGCAATTTTCCTTCATTACATTGCACCAGAAATTATTTTAAACATTAGGAAAAAAATACCATGCAGAGTTTTAAAATATTATACATACGTAAACTAACATAAATTGAAGTTTTCTTTCTTGTTTTTAACATAACATGCCCATTTTACAGCATTTTATAAGAAATTACTGATGTAAGAATCATCATTTTTATATAAAATGGAAATACGTATATAATTATTGTTCAAAAAGTTGTGTTAGAATTTTGTTTTTACAATTGACCCATTACCGTCCAGTGTCAAATAGTATAGTAAGCCTAAACAGTTCACTTGTAAACATCGTTTACTATTTCTATGTATTATAAATATTAAATATTACAAATAATAAAAACGCTGGCTTAGGCGGCGGTTTTTACTTGAACCAGTTCTAAATTATAAACTAAATATCTATGAAAAATTACCCATATTTATCTATAATACGAAATGACATTAATTTATTTTCCGTAGTTAAATAAGTTATTATTGCTAATAGTATTATTTACTATTCGAAATATAAAATTTTAATTATCTTATGATGAGAATCTTATCTTATATTAATGAGAAAGATATTCAACAAAAATAGTTTCGTTGTAATAAATTAGTACAATAATAGTACAATAAAATAGCAATGTATTTTAGTAATTCTGAATTTAAACAAACATATTGATGAGATGAATTCATTTTTACTTTGCAAATTTGTAAATACACGCTCTGTATGAAGAAACAATAATAGCACCTACAAATACATATGTACTACGTGGTACTACAGTTTTATGTTCAATCCACAATGATACCGAAATATATTTACTCTTAATCTTAATCGTATCTTAGTAAAGTACAATACCAAAATATAAAGTTTTAATTTTCATCAATAAATACCAGTATATGCTGAACAATATGCTTACGTTACCGACTAAATGCTAACCTTAAATAATGCTATTGGTACAATCCGGTAGAAATCGGCTGGTTCATCGATACTTGCTCAGTACGATTGAGCGTCGAAAGAGATAAACGACTTTGTGCGTGTTCGTCTTATTTCTGTCGTTACTTGCAGTATTTAAATCCTATATAAAAGCTCTTAATTTTTCTTATATTTTCATTTGTGGTTTCGCGCTCTATCTTTGAACAAGTATTTAAGTTCAACACTTTATTTACATATTTTTGAAAACAAAGCCATGTCGGAAGCAAAAACGAAGAAACGGCAATAGAGTGTAGAATATATTAAATATGGATTCATAGAAAATTCGACAAACCCATCTTTGCCTTTGTGCCTTCTTTGTTCAAAAACATTTTAAAACGAAGCGATGAAGCCTTCAAGACCTCAAGATCATTTGAATAAAATGCATCCGGATAAGAATGACAAAAATGTAGCCTATTTTCAAGATCTGGATAAGAAGCATAATGCTCAGCCAAGTGTTTCGAAACTTTTTTCGATGGCTGCTAAGCAAGACGATGTCGGACTTCGAGCTTCATACAATATCTCTCTGTTAATTGCTCAAATAGTTAAACCACATACCATCGGAGAAACGTTAATTTTGCCGGCGATAAAAGAAGTTATATCTACTGTGCTCCATAAACCGGCGGCAGATATAATTCGAAAAATTCCTTTGAGCAATAGTTCTGTCCAGACGTATTGATGAAATGGCTGAAAACATTGAAAAGTCATTGTGCGATCATCTGAAGACTAGTAAATTTTCAATTCACTTGAATGAGTCCCCTTTACCAACTAATGAAGCATTGTTGTTGTCTTACGTGAGATTTATTAAAGATGAAAAAATATGTCAAGAACTTTTATTTGCTAGAAATTTAGAGACAGACACGAAAGGAGAAACCGTATTTAACCGTTGAAGAATATTATATCAGCTGCTTGATGGTGCTCCAGCTATGTCGGGGTGTCAAAAAGGCTTCATATCGTACTTAAAAAACAAAATTCCTGATGTGCTTGCTGTACATTGCGTTATACATCGACAGCATTTAGTTGCTAGAAATTTAAGTGAACGACTATTTCAATAATTGCAACATGTCATCAGAGCAGTCAATAAAATCTGAAACAACTCTTTAAGTGACAGATTATTTAATAAGCTTTGTGTTGATAATGATGAAGATTTCAACAGATTGATCTTTCACACAGAAGTGCGTTGGCTATCAAAAGGAAATTGTCTGACTCGTTTTTACAATCTGTTTGACTCTGTCATAGAGTTCTTGGAAAACAAAGACACAGAATTGCGCGAAAACCTCATCACATCAAAAATGATATCGCATACCTGACAGACCATTGTACATTGCTTAATGATATGAATCTCCAACTTCAAGGCGATGACTTGAACTTAATAAAAACAAAAAATGACGTCGCTGCTTTCGTAGCCAAGCTGCTCTTACACAAGAAGAATATCGGCAGACGTGAGTTCCATAATTTTCCCAATTTATCAGTATACTGCAACAACGACGACTTGCTCGTCTACTGCCAACATTTGGAAAATCTTCACAGAGATTTCATTGAAAGATTCCAGGACATTTTGAAATTGGAAATATCAGGCTGGGTGTTAGGTCCTTTTTTAAATGTCAACATAGCAATATCACCCCAGTTGGAAGAAGAACTTATGGAACTGACAACGAACGAGGAAATAAAAATCAAATACAAAAATGGCTACCAACAATTTTGGCTACAAAAGTCAATTCCGCAGTTGTACCCTGGATTGTGGTCTATCGTTGAACGATTTTTGATAGCATTCCCATCGTCATATTTGTGTGAACGTGGATTTAGCGCTGTGACAACGCTGCTTACTAAAAACGGCGACTTACGACTGTTTTTGAGTAAAATCGAACCTGATATCAACAAACTTATTAAATATCATCAAATTCATCCATCTCATTAGATTAGTATAAAAACGAAAACTGATTACATATTTATATTGTTTCTTTTAATTTGATTAAATTATATTATTAATATTATAAAGTTGGGTTTTATTTGCTCTCACTGGTAAAAATTTCTAGTTTATAAAGTAAGTTTAAACATTCTGATGTCGACTCATATAACTAAATTAATTAAAGTAATGAAATTGTGGTTTTTAAGTTTTAGGGGTGTATAAAAAATGGGGGGCGTTGAAAAATAATTGATTTTCAGAAGGGGCGGTAAAAGAAATAAGTTTGATCATCACTGTCCTAAAGTAATGTTTCAAATTTTGTTGGATAGTAATTCTAAATTCAAAAGCATACTTGTTAATATATTATTCTTCGAGGTATAATTATGTGCTTAAAAATGGTCTTCCGAACTGGCGTTTCCGTGTTTATTTTTATCGACATGTAACTAACATGGGTTTGGCTGATTCAAAATGCACATGCGGTGTCATCCCTGAGAGCTGTGTAAGAATGCCTCAATACCAATAACTAGTAATCTCTACAAGGAACCTCCTACACTCATACCAAACTCAACCTTAAGCTGCATTTTATGCTGGTATTCTGTGTCGAGCCTACTCATTCAAGCTGGATCTGCACACTAGCTGAAGCGTGGCCAGTTATCCAAAAAATTCTATTTTTCGAAAGCTACTTATGTTATTAATCATTATTAGTAATTTTAGACAAGACCCAACTAGGAAGACTTCTTTATTCAAAACTATATTATCATCTCAAAAGTTAGCGAAAATTTGATATAATTGTATTTTGAAAGTACGTAGTACGATTCTTAGATGTCGCTACAAGCTCCGCCCGCATAGTAACATGTCCTAGACAGCATGGCGTCGCATACATTTCTTTAATTTTTCCCAATGCCACGTACAAATTATTGTTCATGTAAATCTTTGTTTTTCTTCTTTCCATAAAACCTAATATGTTTTTTACTAGTAATACACCCACAAAAGTAAAAATATATATAAAGTATATTAAACGTAGTACAATAAAATTATTCATTGCTACTTAAGAAAAGGTTACATAACACTTCCTATTTTTATTTTTCTCCTCACATAATATTTGACATTTAAGCGCAAACAAAAAAAATAATTTTCTAACCTATATTTAAGCCTTTCCGGTTGTTAAGTATGTGTCTTAACTCTATATTATTATCTTATATTTGAATAACATTTTAAAGATACAAAACATGCTATACAACTTTATAAAACAAGAGTTACCGATTAAATTAAATCTAGTTGACAGCTTGGATAAATTTGGCATTTACTGAGGATGTCGCCATTTTAAAAGAAGCTCTGAAGTAATTCGGCGCAAACAAGGGTTGCGATCTGTAGGGAGGTGGGGGAGATCGTATTATATTGGTCATTGCGGATTGCCGTTCGGCACATTCAGTGCTACGTTGCGTCGTGGGGTAGTAAGATCGTGCGGGGATGATTTATTAAATATATCGGTATAATACGTTGTGGCAAGGTGTATATGCACTTTGCACTCAGTTTTTGATATAAAACATGTGAACCAAATATAGATGACGTGTTCCCCGCCTCTTATGATAGTCGCCATGATTTTCGCTTTTATTATTGTGTCTTTAGTAGGAGTAATCCTTGACCAACCGGCTGTAAGTTATTGAATTTTACCTTGTGCTCTTCTATAAGAAAACAACTATTACTGCTAGACTCTAACTGGCTAAAATATTATTAAGTTATAACCAAACAAAATACGACATTAATATTTTTATGTAAAAATATGTATAAAAATTATATATTTTATTCAGTTATTATTCTATATTTTTTATTATTAATTGTCCTTTAAACGAATAGGAACGTCAGAATGTTAATCATTAACTTGAAAAGAAAAAAAATATAAATAATATGGTCCATAGCTCTATATTTTGTCTAAAACAACACAGATTTTCATGCTTACGCCTCCTTTGACAATGTTATCGATTTGCAAGAAAACATGCGCCGTGTATACGTTCGTTTTCCCGCGAAAACACCATTGTTTATATTATGGTTCATTATTATGACAGTTGCAAAAAAAATATTATGTTGAGTATGCATTATTTGTGTTTAATAAAAAAAAACACAGAAAAGTTAGGAATTAAATACTTAAGCGACTTTATAAATTTAATTAAAGTTTATTATTAAGTTTAATAAACATGTACAATTATGACATAATCAGGTTGTGAATAACCTAGTGTTAAAAACGTCTTGAAACTTGATACGTACGGTACTATAGCGTAATCGTTTCTCTTGGGGCTGCAGTTCCATGCGTTTTGCAATGTTGATGCTGTTATTCGATGCCTGATCAGCCCATAATAATTTCCGACATATTTAGATAGATTCACTTTTTAAGCATTTCACAACGTATATATACATACGTTCCTCAAAAATCATGCACTTATAATTCCCGGATTCACTTGCGCGATCGTCTTTCGCTTTACGGTTGTTTTTTTATTTGTTATAAACACAAACCCTTATCACCTAGAAACGACATCGATGTTACAGTTTCACCGGGTTCAGAGGTGACTTATGGCACTCAGTCGGGACCTCTATTAGTGAGTAACCAGCACAAGGGCTCCCGTAAGGGACCCTCGGCTTGGACCGTTGCCCTGTTTCGCGAGAGCGACTGACTCGAGGGTGCCCGACAGGGCTGAACCTCGGTTCGGCACCAAATATAACACCAAAGTGCTTAATTTATCCCCGATTTGCGAATACTGAATCAAATGAAGCCGTAAAAGCTCAAAATATTAATAGCAGCAACATGAACCGGATCTATCGGTGCTTATTTCTTAGTTTCGGAGTGGATTTCTGTGTCAGATACAATATTGGCTTTTAAATTGTTATCATTGAAAATCTCGAAAATGTATTGAACAATTACAGACCCTAATTGATGTAAGAGAACGATAATTTTTAATAACGTTTGACCCGGCGTCGCTCGGAATCTCCAGTTCGGATAATATAGAACACATTCAGATAATACAAACAAAATGTTCCTCAAAAAAAAATCAGGAGATTAGCGCATACACACAAGCAGACTACGTGTTTTTATTGATTTAGTGAAATCCTGTACTCTAACTTGATATTTTTGTTTATAACAATATGTTAAGTATTAAATGAATGACTACAATGTTGACTACCGAAATGTCCGTTTGTCCGTCAGTGCGCTTCAGATAAGCCGTGCGAGGATGGTCAGTTGTGCCCGGCCCAATGGTTATGCTGCGAGCAAGGATGCTGCGCTCCCACAAGCACCCCACCGCGCCGTGTACCTGATGATGACGCCTTTAAGGATATGTTCTCCTACCCATGGTATACTCAGTGGTGCGTTAAATGTTATTAATGTTTAAATAAATAAATACGATGTGGTCGACTTATGATTGTGTGAGATAAAAATACATCGTTACCTGAAATTGGGTCCCCTGATCTCCATTCGAAACTCGGCAACGTTATGCTGCAATTTCATGCCGGTTATTTGAGGGCGTGATTCTTTCGTTGGTTGGCCCGAACTCAATAAAGTTGTGTGTTGTGTTATTTTATTTCTTTATTTTTAATGTAAACAACAAAAATACATAAAAAGAAAGATTGAGAAATAAAATTTATATCGGATAACTTATATATTATGTTTTTGAATGGGACTTTCAGCATGATTTTTACAAATCGGTATTTATTATTTTATACCATTATCTTCCGCCTTGAGACCTTCAAGGAAGGGGAGAATCAGGGTTTCTCTCCTAAATAAATGGTCTTCCCAAAACCTTTGATATAATGATTGATGTAAGAATGGCGGCCTGTATTTGTAAGATGTGTGTATTTATATATGAGTTCAATTGTGTGCAATATTTCTGTATGCTTTTAGCAACAACACCAGACTTGTGTGACAACCGGGTTATTTCTTTTAGCAAAAGGTGATATTTACATAATTTTTCTTTCGTGCGACGCCGACTTTCTATTACTTATCAGCCGAAACTCAGCGTACTTATAACGCTATTTCTTCGAATGTATCGACAAATCATATTACAAATGATCTTCAATCTGTATACGGGTATAAATACGGTACGAAGGATAGTTTTTTTATTGCAGGCAAATTCTATTCCTTCTCGGCTGCCTGATGGGCATACTCGTCTGCTGCGTATGGTGCCTCTTCTTCCGGCGCCCACACGGAGTCTACATGTTCTCACTATCGTGCTGCGTGCGTAGGCCGACGTCAGAACACGATTCGGCAGGTTCTGTCTATCCGCCACCGCAATATAGTCGCTGTGGGTCATTTCACCAGGCTCCGCCTCCTTATTCTGAAGTAAATTATTATTTTATATATAGTGAATTTCAGTTTTATTTTATTAAATCTATATAGCAGAAACAGATGATGATAATAACCTCCTTGAAAACTTCAAGCACGACGATATCTTTGTTGTTATTACCAAATGACACCAAGTGGCCGGGATATGTTATACCACTATAATCATTGTGTAGTAGTTATAACTCGTTATCGCCTTTTCTAGTCCGATATATTATATGTGCAATAAGTTTGTAGGAAGGATCAGATGCAGTACCTTGGGCCATTCATACAATACACCCGATCCGGAAACGCACAAACTTTGTATATCGACGGGGAATCGAAGACGACAGACAGAAGATAGGCACTTTGACCACTGCGCCGTTACACTAAAGATGCTATTATAATCTTCAATATCCAAAGTGATTTGGATTTTGTTTATTATAAATATCGCCTATCCGCATCTAGATTGGCATTAAGATCATTAAGAGATATTTTTCAACATTATACGCACTGTATATTTTCAATTATAGAACTTTAAATGAAAATTTATTATTTTTGAGAGTTATGTATAATTAATAAAAAAGAAATTGTTTCTGTTCTAGGTCACATCGAAACCGGATCTATATCCTCTTGTGATCACGTGTGCTGAAGGCGATGGAAAAAACGGTACAGGGGGAAACTATCTCATGGTTCACTATTTTAGAAATTATGTTATTCGTGCTCCTGGTACGTATATATGTGGCGACATAAAGGATTATACTAAAATTAAAAAACCAAAACAAAAACAAAACCCAAAGTCAATGCATGAAGACACGGATCTCTAAAAAGTTTCATGCGTGGACTTCAATGATGTCAGTTTTTTATTTCATAATACTTAGTACCAAGACGAATTCACCCTTAAAGGGCGGATAAGAGTGATAAAGTAACCAGGGATCCTTGCTAAAATTTACAAATTGCCTAATTTTTTTTTTAATTACAATCAGATTTTTAGGATATGAGCAATACATGCTTTTAATTTTGTTTAAAATAGTCCCATTTTAGATAAACCACAGATAAACGAAAGCAAAGCCCGAGAAAAGATTCACATCCAAAGGTAAATCTTACTCCGACCGGTTTTCCCCGTTGTTACCGTTCGTTTCTCTTTTGTATGTGCATACCCGTATTATTATATACAGTGGTGTTCATATAATTAGAAACAATTCTTATGAATAAAGAAAGTATAACTTCAAAGTACAAATGTTCGTAAAAAATATACACATTCAATAATTAATAATCATGCAATAATATAGCCACTCAAATAAAATACGCATTAAATGCATAAGGTATAAAACATATCTGACTTTTAATTAAAAAATGAGTCTTGCACATGTAGCGGTTTATTTTCTGTTACTGGCCGCTTGGACGCCTGATTAGAAACATTTTAAAAAAGCATCCATAGCTTGTTCATTTTTTTAATTGGAGAATAACAGTTCTTTCTTGGCTTTTCTATTATTTTGGCGGCAATTCAAAATATCTTCTGATTTTTATTTTGTTCAAAATGGGCAAAAATAAAAGTTGTGACTCGACAACTAGGCAAATCATTGTTAATTTACATATAGATCATAAGTGGGCGTACAGAAGAATAGTTGAGCATTTAAATTGTTCCGTTAAGAAAGTTTTTAATGCAATTGATCATTATAAAGAACTGTTGAAAATGTTCTTACCTCGGCCAAGAAAAACCTCTCCCAGAGAAAATACGCTAATATTTCGTGTTGCTAAAAAAGACCCAAGTAAACAACCAGATTAAAATTGAAGTTTTTTCGACTGATGACCCGAGAAATATCCCGTCAAGACTGATACGCTGAAGATTAATGGAAGCTAAATTGTTTGGAAGAATCTCTCGAAAGGTACCGCTTCTTACCAAGCAACACCGAGAGAAGCGATTATTAATCGCTAAAAAATATGTTTTTGAAAGTATTAAATAAAAGGGTTATTTTCAGAAGAAACAAAAATAAATATAGTAAATTCTGATGGAAAGGGCTATGTTAGACGTCCTGTAAACAATGCTTTTAATTATAAATACACAAGTCAAGCACAGTGGCGGTAACATTAAAGTTTGTGGGTGTTTTTCCGGATGTGGAGTTGGACCCGTTCGGAAGATTGAAGGTACAATGGATTAATGGCAATACAAAATATCTTAGAGCACACAATGATTCCTTACTCGGACGATCATTTGCCTGTAACCTGGATCTTTCAGCATGACAATTGCCCTAAACACACGGCCAATAACGGCAAATGTTTCCTTAGCGAACAGCGTATATCCGTTTTAGACTAGCCAGCAAATAGTCCGGATTTAAACCCGATAGAAAATCTCTGGTATATTGTTAAAAAGAAAGTCTTAAACAAACGTAACACCGGTCAAAATGAACTATATGAAGCATTTGTTGAATCATGGAATTCAATCCCCCTAGAAAAGTGTATGAAATTGATTGAATCAATGCCACGTCGTTGCAGTGATGTTATTGAAAATAAGGGATACACCACTAAATATTAATTATAACTATTGGTAGGCTGTGGATAGTAGCTATTTCGTAAATACTAATTACTAATACTTAAAAAGATATTGTTTTTTATACTTTTTTGTTGTTGTTTCTAATTAGTTGACCATTATTGTTCATACCTTAAAACTGATTTAAATGTTTGTCCGTAATGTAATTTTGAAACTGCACTTGTGTAATGGGATTTATATTGTTTTTCTAATAAATGATAAATCGTTGAACATATTGTTGGCCTATTTATTGGTTAATTTCAAAATAAAAACGATTGCGGTGAAGTATCTTACATTATGTCAAGGACTGTTGGTAGTGTTTCTAATACGACCTCCAATGTATATACCGTAATATTTCTTCCTTAATATTTTCAAACTTTTTGTTATATTTCCAGGGTCACTGTCAGCCACGAGTACTGCAGAATCTCTTAACTCAAGTTTCATTTGTAATGCGGCAAATGAGGTAGTGTATATGAGATTATTTTTCCGATTTAAAATAGTGTTTTTTTTTACCTAAAAGTAATTTGTCATAACGAAATTAAAATATATTTAAAATCAACTTATAAAATTAAAATTCTTTATTAAATAAATAAACCCATATTAATCTGTAATTCACACATCATCCAGTAAATTAAGTTAAAAAAAATTTGCAATAAAAAAATTGGCTATGTAAAATATCTGAAATCCACTTATCAAATTATCAGATTTTAACATTAGTTTTGTCTTATAGTTCAACTAATTAAACTAACGCTAAAATTATACATCATTATCAAACGTTTTAAAATGAATTAGACATTGTTTCCACAAGGAAGATGGCATTCTCGACTTCTGTTTGAGCAGTTTTTTCAATTACATTTTCTAATTATATAATCTTTTGGAAACTTGAGTTATCTTCGTATTACTATTTCTTTAACTCCCACAGGCAAACTCAATAATTCCGCCACCGTACTCGTGCGCCAGCAACTACGAGGAGTGCGTGTCAGGATATGTGCGTGGTGCGGAGAGGCGACCAGAGCGCCGCGCGCGGGCCCCTTCCTACCGCGAATACCACCTCCACTCACCCCCGGAACCACTAGTGAGGACCCTCGCAAACATTATTTCACTCAATCAAGTGCTTCAGACATCTTTTGGTTCACATTGAAATTAGATCTGTGGTATCCTCACGATGCACCATGCACAAAAACATGAATTAATCATCTTGGCCAGAAAAGGGGCCACGCTTCTTAAGAATACCGGGAACATAACGCTGCCGTGTTTCGTATGGTGAGTGTATCGATCAGTGCACACATATAAAGATAAAAAGCACTACATTTCTTAAGTGTGATATGGCATATGCATCTTGATTGTTTGTTGAGGACGGAAGGTAAGAATGAGATGTTGCTGTCCTCAGTTAGGTAGGCGGTGTCACAGATGGATAGACCAAAATTTGTGTTGACCAAATATTGACTACGTTTGTTATTCGAAAGTAGTCACGTTTCTGACTCGTCTCTATTCTAACTAATACTCCACATGATTGAAAGTATAAAATCTGGTGTAATCCTAATGATAGGGTATATATAATTAGTGAGTGAGTAAATATGATATATAACATAACATCTTAACGTAATTAATCAGTTACCGTATATAATTTGTCTTAGCACGACGCTGCGTTTGATCTGGAGCTAGAGTTGATCGACTGCGAGATGTATTGTAACAGAGGAAGTATGCCTCATGTTGACATATCTCCATCGGTACATCGTTCACACACCAACATCGCCGACGCCGCTTATGACCAGGAAGCATATGGACTGCGACATCTCTTCGCCTGCCCTTCAGAAGAAAATGCAGGCGGGTGCGAATCACCACCACAGCCAACCAGTCCAACGCTAACACCAAGGGAATCTACGCTTAGAAGGTCAAGTGAAATGGACAGAATGGATAGAAGGACCAGAAGATTAGACAACGTCAGAAAAACCTTGAAAGCTAGGAAATCTAGTCTATATATGCCACTGTCAATGGCTCACCCTGGAAGACAATCCAGAATTTCTCCTGGGACACGAGTATCTTCACGATCTGCCCCAGCCACTCCTTGTGGAGCACTCGTACCCAATATCCTTATATTCACACAAAGAGTATCTGCTTCGAGGCACAGTTCTCGATCCTCACGACTTGAAGAGGAAAATGATCCATTACTGGCGGACGTAGATAATACCCGAACTGACCATAAGTTTTAAAATATGCCAAGGCTGTTTAATTTTATATTCCAAACCCAGCCAACAATGTGATCCTCTAGACAAATAGATTGTAATTGTAATTTACAGTGTATATAGGCCTAGTTTCGCTGAACCCCAACTGTGAGCCTCAAGATCTATATTTTCAATGTTGTAATTGTACTGTTTGTGCTCATTAAAAAGCGATAGCCGTAACGTAGCTAATTATATAATATTCAAAATATTGTGTTTAGATGTAAGATATGAGCTTGTTGGACCATTGTTCACCCTGCATTCTAAGATATTATAGATCTATGGAAACCAATAGTGTTTTATTTTACGTATAGTTAGTAATTCAAGTATTTAAATCAGCGTTATACAAATGTACTAAAAATAAAGTACAATTCCTAACTTAATACTGATTTTAATTGTTATGATTTATTCGATAACAGACAGTCAAGCAGTTTACGGTATTTCGATGCAGATGGATGAAAAAGATAATGCTCCTTGACAATTTGTGCCAATCCTAAAATTATATTTACCAACCGAAATCATATAGCTCATATTACATTAAACCAAAAGCAAAACCATTTTTGCTATTAATGAGGTCTCTATTTCGAATTATTGTATATCCTAAAATCTATTATTCTTAGTTCGTAATCGTGATTTTGATTCACGATAGTAAATCAATATTAATACAATCTTAACACTGACCACATATTATTATGCATCGTCTATTTATTTACTAACATAGATATATTATTCTAGGAACCATAAAACAAAAGGAAAACCGCAATATTACAAATTTACTACGAGAACAAGACAATTTTCAAAATGATATGCTGATGAACGATAACCACCACAAATAACTGTAAAATTCTTTTGAAAGTTAGTAACGCATTTTGAATGTTAGTAGTAGTAGATATAAGGATAACCATAAAAATATGTTCTACCAATAAATTCTCAAAAACGTAAAACATTAGATTTCAATTTTATCATGAAGAAAAATTAGAAGTAACATAGACATAATTAGCTTGAGAGGTCTTTAGTCGCAGAACTATATGGCGACCACATTTAAAAATACGCTGACTCCTAAATTTGGTCACTTCGATTATAATTTTTATAGGCAACATTGAGATAACTGTCACTTTTAATCTATGATTTTTTATTTACAAACAGCAATTGTAAGAAATAGAAAAAGTCATTTATATTTCTGCTGTGAATTCTAATTTGGTATTCAAAATTGATCTACAAATGTCTACACAAACAGACTTTGGCCCGGATTCAGGAGGAAGAGTAAAGGTAAATTTGCTTTTGTTGCCTATCCTTTATGAATATTACGTTATATTTTTAAAATTTGTTTTTGTTCATTACTTTTTAGCATATATTTTTATTATACGTAATAATTAATATTAAGTATAATAGAAGGTACACCGGAGGTCATTCGATTTCACATTCAGATCAAATTTCAGATTCAGTCAAGATCACCGAGTGGCTTCTTGGTTTCTAAAATACACAAATAATGTAACAATTAAAAATTTATAGCAGTGATATTACTAACATATTATCATATTACTACCAGAATTACTAACAATATTCGGAATAAAGTGCAGCATAGTTCAAAAGTGTATTTAATTAATATATTTATTAACAGCCTATCTTCCCAATTTTATCAGCTAATATAAACATATAAAATAAACTATAATTTTAGCCCTATCATTACGTAAATAGTCGATTACCCCTAGTAAGATCTGTTTGTAGTAGTGGCTGCTCTAGGTAAATTGATTAGACATTTCAATGCACCTATAATGATTGTTACGCCTTTGTGATAGGAAAACTTTTGGATTATATTGAATAAGTACAATAAGTGCTAAAGAATTTTTATAATAGTCATTCTCTATACTAATTCTTCACAAGAGCAGACCAGGAGATTTATTAATTAAAAAAAAATTAAACGGTTTTACTTTTTGTATTTTGACCTTTTCCAATAACATACTTCTATAAAAATAATTCATAGAAACATTTTAATTTTGGGATAAGAATAATGTAAATGTAGAAGTTGCAGTAAAAGTCCTAGCTTAAAAATATCTCCATGGAGTTTTTTAATTGTGCATATTTTACCTATATTGCATTTATTCCTGTGATGACAAATAAACAACAATCTAATATTTTATTGTTCATATATGATAACATAATTTAGTATAGAATATCATGAAAAAAAAAACACTACCAGGAAAAGCATAATGAATGTCTAAGTGGCATGCACCTTTTTCTTTAGACTTAGAAGGTTAGAGAATAACAGAAACTTCTCTTTTTTTTTTAATCTAAATGTATCTGTACCATATACCAGTTGTTTCCTTTTAAAATGTACTGTTATTGAGAATTCAACATTTTTTTATATTTGCTTCACCTAATTAATCAATAAAAACCTGGCTGGTTAGCTACCGTTTCATTATATATTTCAATTTCCTGTATCATTTTGTTAACAGTTATACATTGTTATAATAATTTCCCTACATTTCGTTGCATATTCTTCCAGGGGTTAGTGATAGTAAAACCAATAGTATATGGTAACATAGCCAGATATTTTGGAAAGAAAAGAGAAGAAGACGGACACACTCATCAATGGACTGTGTATGTCAAGCCATATGCCAATGAAGATATGTCAATATATATTAAAAAAGTTCATTTCAAACTGCATGAGAGCTATGCCAACCCTAACAGAATTGTCACAAAACCACCATATGAGCTTACGGAGACAGGATGGGGAGAGTTTGAAATTGTTATTAAAATTTACTTCCATGATCCTAATGAAAGGCCTGTAAGTATAATCTGTAGGATATTTGATTTATCCTCATAACTATATATGAATAAAAACAAATCCTATTGTCTATTAATGTTGATAATAGTTGTAATTAAATATACAGTTAGGCATCTTGATTGACTTCATGAATGAAGATTTTAAAGTGCCAAACAGCCGCTAAAAATTGTTTGTAATATTAATGGATCTGCTCAACTGCAGTTCATCTGTTATTTTGCAATATTGAGAATTAATGTTGTATGTTCGGACTTTATTTTTTTTTCTTAGATAGAAATTCCCGTTAACCACTCCAAGTTTAAACACAACACCCATGATGAATGAATGAATGTTATCGGATGGTTTGCTTTAAGGCAAATGAGAATATCAACTGCTTTATTTTAATGAATTAAGGATGACAAATTTACTCACAATTCACTTCACTGTGTACAACCTCTTCAATAAATATTCAAAAAAATTCACATAAATAGTCAGTGCCTATACTAAATACATAATTGGCACAACTTTAAATACAAAATCATTTCCAGGTTACACTCTACCATATATTAAAGTTATTCCAATCACCTGTCAACGAAAGCACCGCGCCGACATTAGGTCGTGCGCTAGTCAGCGAATCATATGAAGAAATAGTATTTCAGGAACCCACGCAACTAATGCAGCACATGCTGAGTAGCGTGAAACCCATCACCAATGGGCCATGGGCTCATGATACCAACTGTGAGTTATGATATTTCAATCCTCACTATCTGTAAATAGTCCAGGATCTTTTTAAAATTAACTGTAATAAATCTTTTCTAGTTGAGGAAAAGAAAGAAAAAACCCTGGAAAGAATAATAGCAGCACAAGTGAAGGTCAGGAACGAAATATCAGACCTGAAAGAAAAGCTACACTTAGCCAAGGAAACAATATCCAAGTTCAAGGAGGAAATAACGAAAGTCCAGAACAATCCTAGCTCTAATATATTATCTGCAGTATAAAAATTAATGAATGCAATTATTAAAGAAGTGATATAGAAAATAAATATATACAAAATTTACATTTCATTAATCATCAATTAGCATTTACTTGACGCCTGTCTACCTTACGGTCTAAAGACTTAAATATAATATGACAATGTTAATTTATTGTGTAGATATTTTTAGCTTTATTATATGTATCAAGTGATAACTAGCACATATTTTTTTTAAAAAAATATACTTTTCTCATTATTAATGTGTTGTTTTGAATATAGGACAGAACAGATCTACCTAGCTCCATTTAAAAAAGCATTTAATCCACTACTAGCCTCACCTGCGATTCCTACGCTTAAATACTATATTTTTATTTATTATCTATGTGCAGGAGACCAAGAAATTGACCTATCTTTTGTTAATTGGTCCATGGTTTTAGCCCAAAGTTTATCACAATACCACCAAACCAGAGATAGAGTGATAAAGCCATGGTGCAGCTAGTTTTTATTTGCAAATGATTTGGTTTGACACGGGAGAACGACCATATCCTCACAGTAATAGTACAAAATAATAAAAAGCCTTAATTTCTACTGCCATTGTGTAAGCACATATTAAAATTAGTTCTTAAATGATCTATTAGAACATTTCTATTAATAAATACATTTAATGATCATCATTTCCATTCACAAATACCGTTCATAATTATCGTGGGATTTAATTAATTTAAAATAATAATCAGTTCATTGAATTTAAAAAGTTTAATATAATTTCTCTTACTATAATATTTTGCTAACATGTTTTTTTACTATTTATATTCCGCAGTAGTCTTCTTTCCAGTTCTTCAGCCACAAGTCTCCAAAAACGTATCCTGCTCTCTTGCTTATGGTCAGGTAGACCTTATTCTATATTTTTCTCGTGGTATCCTTTCGGTTATTCTTTCGGTCCAGTCTGCAAACATGTCTGGTCTATTTCCATTTCTGACTTCGTACTCTTTTTATAATATCCGTTATTTTTGATTCAGATAAAGAGGCTTTCCAGCTCTGGCTCCAATGGTCAAATGGCATCTTTGTTGAGTATGGATGGAAATGTCATCGGCCACTAAACAGATAAACTGTGTGCTCGTTTATCACACATACATATTATAAAAAATACTAAAAACCAAACTTAAATTAGTTCAGCTATTAGAGATTACTATACACAAACTCACGACAAAAAATCTGTTGACCATTTTATTACGTATAGATTAATATATGTACTGTGTACACACTGCTTAATTTTCGTAACATGTACGAGGTAATTTCAGGTGTCAACAAGTAAATCTAGGTCGTGTAAAGAGTGTAGTCGGTATGGACTACATAAGATAGCGTGAGGCTAGGTCCGTGCGATGGCACGGGAAATATAGCTAACTAACATTGCATCCAACGCTACACTTTTAATGGATGCATAATGAAGTTTAAAGGAATACATTTTTTTTTTCAAATATACACTAACGCATTTGAGTTCTAAATAAAAAATATGGTTGTAATTTTCTACGTGTTAAAAAAATATGACCATCTATACAATGACATTTCATATAATCAATTTACAATATCATACTCGTAAAGCGTAGTGTGAAATACAAGCTGTGTATTGCTTTTATTATGCATTTTTGGTTTTTTAGCACCTGATATATTACGAAATAATTAGGGACTAGACTTGCTAGATTAGGAAAGAGTGATTATAGCTCGTGTTAAATAAGTTGCGTTTTGTTTCGTTTATTTACTGCTATTTAATTATATTATGCTGTGAATTTGTTTCTGTATGAAGTCAAATTAAATTCATTATCATAAGATTTAAATTAATTTACGCTATAATTTAATTTTTTGTAATATTCTATAAGCATTTTTGCATTAAGGATCTTATGGTATGTATTGGTGATACACTTTATACAATTGCGGAAAATAAATTTCATTAAATCTTTATGTATTTATGTAACTACTACCACTATTGCAAATTACAATTTAATTGTTAGCACCGGGAATTGGACTCAGGTTGCCTATAATACTACAAATGAGCATCCCGTTTTATAACTCTTATTACTCACGGTCTAAGATACACACGATATATATATATATATATATATATATATATATATATATATATATATATATATATATATATATATATATATATATATATATATCTATTTGTATTTGTTTACTTCCTTCGTTGTCTAAATTTAACATCACATATGTCGCAATAGTACACATTGTGTACTATTGAGTGGAAAGCTGTACAAAGTCTGCGCGTGCAGAGCTGAAGGCTAGAAGCGTGTCTTATCAACATCGGACTAGTTTTTTAGAAACATTTGCAGGCATTGGCAGTTTTCTTGAGACTTCAGACTTGAGCCTTGAAATTAGTACAAATATTACTGTAATTTGTTGCAATGACCTTGTTTAAATAAATTAAACTTATCTATTAAGGATGTAGTTGGAGATGACATGCCAAAAGTAATTAGATATTCGTTACTCATTATTGGGAACTGGCATGTTATACACTGTCAGACGGCGGGCTATTTTTTATTAGATTTGAAAATGGCATATTTAACGTATCGAAGTAGTTTTTTTTTTCATTTCCGAGTGACCCCTTTCGTTGTGATCCTCTTATAGGTCGGCTCGACCCAAGTGCCGGGACTCGCTTTCACAGAATAACAGTATAAAGAAGTAACTTAATGTTGCCGCGTTGAGTCTGGTGAGTTAAAGAAACTGGTGACGAGACATTCAGTTGACAACTTATATGCCTTTACTTTACTTATCCTGGATGAATCATAATGCAGATGCATTGTCACCCTTGAGGACTGAGATGGAATGCCTCGTCACCAGCAATAAAGGTCTCCGGATCCCTTCACTCACCAGAGGAAACACAACAGCGTTATTCTGCTATTTCACGCCGGTATTCTGTGAGGGCGTGATCCCACCCCGTCGAGCTGGCCCATTCATTCTGCAGTTAGAAACAAACTGTAGTGTAGCTCTACCACTGTGTCATTATATATTATCGATAATCTTTTTCAATAACACTAAAGGTGACAAAAGAGCACACAGCTGTCTTGATGGTAAGTGGCTTACACAGCCCACGAACATCTACACTGACTGTACTAAGATGGAATGCTTTGCCTTCTACACTCACTATACGAAACCACCAGATCGATTGCATACAGAAATTTCTAGTAGCATAGATAAAAATACCACTTTTATTTTATTACTTTAGCTGACCCTAACTTTTACGCAAGCAAACGCAATAGAAATATAATCTTTCCTGTCACACCTTTTAAAACCAAATTCTCGCACGAATCCTTTTGCTTCCTGGGATCACATTTACGTAACACATGGGCCGCAGGAATTATTTACCATAAGGTGAACGATGCTTCATTGTCACCCGTAATATCAAAATACGATACTTATTGATGAAGTTTTCATATATAAGGGCCGTGATAGCTCTTGGCGGGCGCTTACTTTAGATTCCACTATATTCGATGGCGTTCGATACTAGGTGCTAGAATATTTTTTAAGGGCAGATATGTAAAAAATATATCGTGAGGAATCCTAAATAAAGATATTATTTAAATACAATAAATGCAAGACAAATGAAATCTGTCCTTGGGAGATTGTTCATGCGTCTGTGGTGGCATCGGGGTTTTGTTTCTACGAAAGCAGGAATGATAAATAAGCTTACACGTTCAGTTTAAGGTAAGTTATCTATGCAGACTATAGAAACTCAATTTTCTTTTTCTTTTATAATCTGTTCTATACCAATAATAGGGACATCGGTTTCCTTCACTCAGAATAACAGGGCAGATGATGATGTCTACGAGAGCTACCTATTATGTTGCCCATGACGTCATTGCTTTAACAGATTGCGCTGTCACTCTTGAAGATTAGGACGAAATCCCTAATGACAGGTTTATTTCTAACATTAATAATCGAGTACTTGATAGGAATTATTATTTCAGTTATAATTGTTAATTCAATCTCCATTGTCGAAGCGGCGTTTACGCGAACAAACACCTGTTGGCTAACCACGTCAAGGACAAGACGTTATTGTTCTGTAATTTATAACACAATTTGTTTCCCATGTTATAAATCTAGTTAATTTTTCATTAAAAGCTAGTGCTTAGTTGTTTTTTTTTCTTTAAACTGGTGACCACATACGAGTACACAGTTCACCTGATGATTAGTGGGGAATGCCATCCATGAACACATGTATCGCGCCTCAAGAAAGATTTAAAAGGCAGCTATTCTCATCATGCGAAACACCAAGTGTTATGTCGATACTTGATACTGGTACTGTGACGGCGTTCACCTTCCCCGATCGAGAAAAAAACGAAAGTAGTTGTAACATTTCTTAATGGGTTAATGAATCTTATGTTCTGATTTTGATACTCAGCTCCGAGTATTTGGGTAAAAGGGCAGTGCTCAGTTCAGCTGCTAATTATTCCTTGTTGGCAGTAGAATTCAATCAACATCAATGTGTAATTAATATTTATTTATTTATTCTTCATATACCTTAAATAACAAGTTTACGAAGGGCGGACTTAATGTCCAGTGGCATCGAGAGAATATGTTGGTAGGCATAAAAATAAAAAAGAGTATATTTAGATAAAAATATCAAATTAATATATATACCAGAAAGAAGACAGACAGAAGTTAATATATATAAAAGTATAATATATATACCAGATGTTAAACTTATAACAATAATATAAAGATGTTAAAACACGATCTAGACCGATTTGACAGATTATAACTTTATTATAACACAAAAAACCGTTTAAAACACTACGATGCACCGAGGAAATATGAGGTAGATAAGATTTAAAATTTAGCAAATTTAACTTAACAACTGAAGTTCTTTCTATAGCCTTAGTAAGTTACTATTCGTCTATAGTTTTGGTAATACTAGGTCCTACCCTGGTCGAGCTAACCCATTCATTCTGCCAGCTAGGAACAAACTGCAGTGTAGCTCCACTAAAAAACTCTCTGAATACTCTGAATGATGCTTTACACACAGTAAATATCCAGCTTTGAATTCACTTTGAGGACAACAAAAAAAAAAAAAACAACTCACTTTTATTGACATCACGGAACACAACACACGTAAACTTTGAGCAATAGCTGATATATCTTTTTAATATTATAATGAATACTAAAACATGTTTATAAATTACATTTCATATCTTAATATAGTCACTAAGTATTCTTTATTTTTATCCGCGTTTATCCACAAATCTATGTCGTGTTAATCTAAAACCAGCTATTTTCTTTTTTCATTTTATGTCTGTGATGACCCTTCATGTCGAGGCTTTGGAAAATTTCAGAAAGCTTGTTTATTTTTTGAGCAGGACTCTGGGGCAGCTCTTGGAGTTTAAAAGGTTTGTCTTCCTCAAAACATATAGTAAATTTCTCCCTTTCCCTCATGCATAATAGTTTCCCCGTCTCCGGCATCGAAGTAAGCTTGGCCACATGCATCGCTGCTCTTTTGAACCTCGACTTCGGTGACATTTTCGTTTGTTCGTTCGAAACACTTGATTTCAACGTGTTTCTCGCATCGTTTTCTTTTTTCGTTGCGTTCAAATAAATCGGTTCGATTACGTCGTATGTGTTCTCTCTTAAAAGTCGATGTTGTCTCCTCTCTAAGCAATCGGTAGAATTTTTTCTTATAAATCCGTGAATGCTTAACGGAGTTAGGGGTTTCAAAACTTCTTGAAGTTTCAACGCTTGATTCTCGATTGTGTTTTCGGTGTTTAAATCAAAAACGATAACTTTAGGCTTCGCACGCGACTTCTGCCCGATGGCGGGTAGCGGACGGAAAGGAGTTGTTGTTTTAACAAGATGATCGCTTTCTAGCATTCTGTTTTGGGCCGTCCTGTTCTTTCTAGATTTCTGTTTCCGCGGCGCATAGATCGTGGTGAGAGCGCGCGCTTTGTGCGGCTCTAGGGCGGCGAGTGGACCGGGCAGCATGGGGCGGGCGGAGGCTCTCGAGTCCGCGCCGCGACAGTGGGCGACCTTGGGCGGCGTGGTCACCCCTCCTCCGCTACCGATGTAATCGAACAGCTCACGCGCGGTAATGGACAACTGGACGCGAACCGTATCGACGCGTGATGACGTTACGAAAGATCGTATCGCAGTCAGTGTCATTTGTCACTGTATTTTTTTTTTACTGTTACTTCAAAATACATAGCTTAATTCAGCCAATATTGAATTAGAAACTTTTTATATAAGCAGTTTGTTGTTAAATTTTCCAATATAATAGATATCTCGTACTCGTGTCAAGTATTAATTATTTTGTTTCCGGATTTTGTCTGACACTACATAAATATCTTCCATCGAACATATTATACATGAATTACATCGGATTAGGAAAGTCAGCTTCTGCGCAGTCTATCTATGATATCTGACAACAAATAGAAGATAGGATGGTTAAAGTCACTCACGAGGACAACGGCATTAATTGATTAGACCAATGTTTCCCTGTTGACAGAAAAAAATATTTCTTTTTGGTTGTTTATATATAATATAGCGTAGTTGTATTTGGTCTATCTGTTTGGTTATACTCTTTTATTTCGTCACGTTCCTACATGTGTATAAGAACGAGTTAGAGTAGTTGATGATTGGTGTAGCCAGTAATTCGCCTGAAATTTGCCTTGCTGCGTCGCAGGTCCGGGATTCAATTCCCAGCAGAGTAACAATATTAGTACATGACGAATTGTTGATTTTCGGGTCCGGGTATACTGTATATGTCCCGTGAATTACACTGCATATGAACCGTCCTCCGTTATTATATATACATGCATCACGACCGCAGGGTGTAGTGGTTAGAGTTACTGTCTACTATGTCGCTAGTCCTAAGTTCGATTCCTAACCGTGGTTTAACCGCTGATTTTAGAAACCGATAATATTGTATGTCATGTACATGGTCATAGTGAAAAGAATAATTAATTAGGGTCTCTGTGATTGCGCGAAAGCGGAACTACGATACTATATACGAAACGCTAATGGCCTAATGGTTTAGGGTACGTTCTGCGAAACTTAAGGTCGTAGTTTCGAATCCACCATTCTACTATTATTGTGAACCATCTCCTAGCACAAGCATTTCAGCTTAGTTGGAGTTGTTAACCGGAATATTAGTAATGTTTATTAGCATTGCTAATATTCTTTTTTTTAAATAAAAAAAAGGTATAATATTCTACGTCAGGGGTGAGCAACCTTTTTTAAGCAACATGCCTATCCAAATTTTGAAATTTTTAATTTTGTAAACAAAATACTATATCTACTTCAAAATACTGACTATTAATAAGTTGCAGCTAAAAGCTAAAAAAAAGTGGTAAAATTGATGGACGTGACAAAAATCGATCATATCAAAGTAATAAAGGGTAGAATGGTCGAATGCTACAAAAATGTTTTTGTTTAATTAATGTGAAACTACGGCACTGCATGTCGCTGTTTTTCCACGATCGAACTGTGCACGAGGTTTACATAATGATTTTTGATTGGGAAATATTGTTTCCTAACCACAACTTTTTCTATAATAATGGGGTTGCATATTTTACCGAATTTACCATGGGGAGTGTTCTGAGGAGTTGTTCGTATTAATTTCTTTTTATTTTATTAATTAATTTGGTTTAAATCTGCATAATCAATGGTATAACGACAAATTTCAGCAAACAATCTGAACACCCCATCCGTTACATTATCATCTGTATAGCCCAAGATCACGAACGGAAGTCGAGAACGGCGTGTTTTTTACTGCCCATATAAAGTAGTGGGCATCTCCAACCCAAATGTTTTTTATTACATTGAGATTAACAAACGAGCACACAGTTCACCTGATGGTAGTGATTCCTGCGACCCACGACATCTACATTCATCCTTGACAAGTAATCATAATGCAGATGCGTTGTCGCTCTTGAGGACTGAGATGGATGACGAGACACCAGTAATATAGGTCTCCGGGTCATCTCTGCACTCACCAGAAGAAACACGGCAGCATTATGCTGCTGTTTCAGGCTGGTATTCTATGAGAGCGTGGTTCTAACCCATTCATTCTGCAGCTAGAAACAAACCTTAGTGTATAGTTAATTTGGTTCATTTAAATCTGCATAATTAATGATAAGGATAACGAGATATTGCAGCATGAGATTGGTTTTAAAAGGAACAAAGTTCCGAAGACGATAGAGGAAATAAAAGGTGACTAATATTACCAACAACCTGAATCCCCATCCGTTGCGTCATAGCCCATGGTAGAGCTACACTGCAGTTTGTTTTTAGCTGCACAATGAATGGGTCAGCTCGACCGGGGTAGGACCACGCCCTCACAGAATACCAGCGTAAAATAGCAGCATAAAGCTGCTGTGTTTCGTCCGGTGAGTGCAGGGACCGGACCGGAGACCTTTATTACTGTATACAAGGCAATCCATATCAGCCCTCAATGGTGACAACGCATTATGAACCCTTATCAAGGATGAATGTAGAATGAATGTCCGTGGGCCGCAGGAATCATTTATCCAGTACGACTTAGGGTCCTTCAAGAAGCGAGCCTATTCCTTTCTTAAAGGCCGGCAACTCATCTGCAGTTCCTCTGGTGTTGCGGTTGTCCATGGGTGTCGTTGAGCAGCTCGGTGTTTCCGACGATCCTTTGATCCGTTGTACTACAAAAAAAAACCATCAGGCGAACTGTGTGCTCGTTTGTTACTCTTAAAGTAATTAAAAAAAAAACAATCTGCAAGCCTAATATGCTGGTACCGGTCTGACGTTTTTATTTTATACATTATTAGATTATAACCTATACTATTAGTATATAAACATCATCACAGCCTGTCCATAGTCCACTGCAGAACATAGGCCTCCGCCACAGATTGCCACAAGGCAAGATCCTGAGCTGCCTGCATACCTCGACTTCCGGCAAAGTAGAGGGACGTCCTACACCGCGACTGCCAGTCCAAAATTGCCATTCAAGAACTTTCCAACCCCATCATTTATCTGTTCTACTAGCTATGTGTCTGGCAATTGGCACCACGGCTTGCTAAACCATACTAAGATAAATAATAGTGACCCAACTAGATGGATCTTGGCATATTGGTCACAGCTCACCGCATGTGTAATACAGTACACCAAAAATATACAACAATGAATAAACACAGACCTAAAAACGATACATTGCATTATGCATAGATATTATTAAGATTTATCATCGTATCGAACTTATATAAGATTTCCTATCCGGTGTCTTGGTATACTTGGTTACAGAATCGTATTTAATTATGATAATTGCAATTTCATACGAGCAAACCTGTATCGTATTAATCGCATCTACAATTTGCCTTATATTTTTATCATGAACCGATTTCAATTTCAATCCGATGAACAGCGGCCATCAGCCCGAAAAAGAGACGATTTTAATAAAACAAATATCAAATATTAGCAAGGGCTTGTCATTATATATCATGAAAATCACATTGGTTCTGCTAATATAGACATTATTCTGAAAATCTCATTCAGCTATAAAAAATAGCTTTCACAACGCACAGATAATCAAGTAAAAAGTCTGTTTACGATAATATTATATATATGGTAGTGACATCCTCCTGGTCGATTTAGATATATTCTGATTATTGCCAGACGACATCATCCGCACAGAATATGTTGTAGTGGCGTTGGCACTTGCGCAAACACAGGCACTCACTCGTCGTCCCCTTCCCTAGTCCGATGTAGTCCCATGCATGTGCAATAATATCGAAGGAAACTACAGATGCAGTCTAAAAGACACGAAACATACATCACAGTTTTACAGTGGTATCATTACACTGCAGTTTGTTTCTAGCTGCAGAATGAATGGGTCACCTCGATTGGGGTAGAACCACGGAACCTCACAGAATACAAGAGTGAAATAGCGGCATAATGCTGCTGTTTCGTCTGATGAGCGTATGGATTCGGAAACCTTTATTACTACTTTATTATACAAGGCATTCCATCTCAGTCCTCAAGGGTGACAACGCATCTGCATTATGAACCCTTATCAAGGATGAATGTAGATGTCACGGGCCACAGGAATCACTTACAAGATAATCTGTGTGTTGTTACTCTCAATTAAAAAAAAATCAAAAAAACCATATCCAAAACCAACTACTACCACTATTGTACCCGGCTGGTAATCAAGACTCACTATGAAATAGCCTGGCACATTTATTTATTATAAATATAGTATAGATACATTATCAAACAATGTAACAACTATTTACTCATGGCAAAAAAGAAACCAATTATAATGTCATTTCAACATTAATTTTTAAGCAAACTTGCATATATTCTCCACCTAGCGGAGTATCATGAATAATCCTTAGTCAGAAGCAACTGACCGAACCGATGTTCCGCCGTCTCGGGCACCCTCGGGTCAGACGGCCTCGCGAAACAGGGTAACGGTCCAAGCCGAGGCTCCCTCTTAGGAGCCCTTGTGCTGGTTACCCATTAATAGAGGTCACCACAGGAAGCCATAAGCGCTCGGTCACCTCTCAACCCGGTGAAACTGTGAAAATCCTTGGGCTAACTGTGGCCGTCAGCACGAAAAAAAAAGTCTCGTCCTACACTGCAACGGCCAGTCCGAGGTTGCCAATCAAGATCCTTTGGTCTACACATCCATTATCAAATCTACGCGCTGGCCAACCCGTTGCCACTTCAGCATACTGATCTTTTACCTAAACATTAATTCGAAAAAAACCTAACTACTAAAACTTGATTAATTTTAAAAAGTATTTATTAATTCCTTTGCCCACTAAACCGAGTACGATAAAGTGGCCTATGGTAGCGTATAATGACCGTCATTATCTCGTCTATCGATCACGGTGACCTTCGTCCGCGAAACGGTAGGTCATATTTGTCACTTACCCTTTTGTTATATGTCATAGTTTTTTTTTTCATAGATTGATTCTGTAATCGCGACAGATTAAAACGTACGAATTTCCTTAATTGATTTTGCCGAGATAGTATTTCTACATAACTAGTATAATAAAACATATATTTTAACATAATTAGTATAGAATTATATAATATAGTAATTATATATATTGGGAGAAATACGAATTCGCAAAACTACAAAATATGCGATAAGTTAGCGTTGCTGTGTTACGTATTACGTGTAAAAGAAATTACTCGTAAAGTTGTCAATCGTACTCTTAGCCCTTTGGAATGTAGTAAGTAATATATACTATGTAGTTTACCTACGGACATAGTTGTTATAGGCCGCAATGATGATTCACGAATTTTTGGTGAGTTCACCTATTCGAATAACATATGACGTTTACCAATGGAAAGTAAATAAACTGGCGCAGCATATAAGATTCATTTGCCAATCTATAATTAATCTACTAAGCAGGATAATTAGAGATTGTATTATATATTTATTTATTTACTCTTTATTGCATTAACCTTAACAAAGTTAAAAGTTCACATAGGGCGGACTTAATACCCAACGTATTCTCTATCAGTTAAGTCTCAACCCAAGATGCGGTGAGATACTGTGTATGATAGGTGTATCAATAAACTAATTAATAAAAATAAAAAACTAAATATATATATATGTACATGAGTCATGTGTCCCGTGAAGAGCTAGAATTATTATCGAATGCCCGTGAACTTGACCGTAACAGACGGTGGAACAAATTTGAAGTAAACGGGGTCTCTGTTATTAGAGTGAGAAATTTGTGTTAATAATATATTCAAGGAGCGTTATACGTTTATTTATGATGTGATTTTCAATAATTAGTCTGAGTTTTTTTTTATATATTATATTAAAGAATATTAGCAATGCTATTAATATTACTAAAGTTCACCAAAAACTAAACCAAAAATAACCTAAAGTTAACCACTCCAACTAAACCGAAAATGCTTGTGCTGGGAGGTGGTTCACGGCAATAGTAGAATGGCAGATTCGAACCTACGACCTCTAGTTTTATAGACCGTACCCAAAACCATTAGGCTATTGACGCTTCGATAATAGTATGAATTTGCGATAATATTTTGTTTTGAAAAGTTTGACTATTTAGAACATGTCGAATGAGTCGTAATTGAGTAATGGCGATCGCGGGCGCCAAGGTAAATTAGTATTATTATATTGTTGCTGTTGTTAAATTGTACATGGATTACATCGATATAGGGAAGGGGATGAATAACGAATGCCTCTGCGTTAACGCGAATTCTTACAGCACTATAAAATATTCTGCGTAGTTGATATTTTCTGGTAATAACCAGAAGTTATCGTGACCTAAATGGGCTTGTAGGATATCATTAGATTTCTACTACTACTATTTCTTAAAATTTAAGATATTAATGTTTATTATTTTATTCACCAGTTTTAATTAATAACTGAACCTTTAAAATATATTATTTAAAAAAAATTAACATTATATATACATAAAATTTTTAAAATGTCAAAAGGTTGATGATACACTTCACCTTTTGGCATTTTAAAAATGAAAGATAAGTTAAAAGTCGTACCTAAACGTATCTATCAAAACTCGACAATTTAGTGGTGAGGTGGTTAAGATTCTCAATTATTAGGATAGAATATCCCATCTAGTGGTGGGTCGTCGTATGTACATTGCGCTTGTACGTCCGCGATTACGACTTAAGGAAAACTCTTCCCCATTAGTTATTTCTGTCTACTTTTCGCAATATAAATTATGAATTCTAAACAACAGGAGATGTTATTGAAGATGAAGAAATTTTTTTACGTTAACTTAGTAATACAATAAGAAGATTTCTTATATGTTACCATGATTAAAAAACTTTGTAGCAGGAAAATGTTACCATCATTAAAATCAATCGAGAGGATGACATCATTGTAAAAGCAAAAGTAAGAGAGTAGGTATGCAATAATACATCAAGTAGCTTGCGTGTTTATAAGTAACCGAACATTTTATATTCCTTGTTACATTTGAAGGGAAAAAATACTTTGCCCTTCAAATGTAACCTCGCAATGAATGAAGGCTTAATTGAGTGACCGCTAAAGTATAAACCTTAATGTATTAAAAACAATGTTTGGTTTTTACAAAACTATGTAAACCAAAATCCGTACTACTTTAGGTTTTAATTTTTATTATATTTAGTATATTTTTTTTATTTTACTTTAATACAACTTTTTACGTGGAGTGTACGCTTACGTCATAATATGTTTGTACTGGTGAATAAGAGGCGGGCCTGGTGATTTGTGGTGTGTCAGGTGAAAACTAAACTCAAACATTTCTCATGTCCATGATTTCTGAACTACGTCACCTATGGTTCAAGATGCACATGCTGTTTCTCCCCTGAGAGCTTAGAAGGAATGCCTCGGTACCTTTATTAGGGTCTCCGTATCCCTACATCCACTATACGAAATGTTGAATATCTTTGTTCGTTGAATGTTCGAATATACTCGAACATAATCGATATATATATATGTACATGAGTCATGTGTCCCGTGAAGAGCTAGAATTATTATCGAATGCCCGTGAACTTGACCGTAACAGACGGTGGAACAAATTTGAAGTAAACGGGGTCTCTGTTATTAGAGTGAGAAATTTGTGTTAATAATATATTCAAGGAGCGTTATACGTTTATTTATGATGTGATTTTCAATAATTAGTCTGAGTTTTTTTTTATATATTATATTAAAGAATATTAGCAATGCTATTAATATTACTAAAGTTCACCAAAAACTAAACCAAAAATAACCTAAAGTTAACCACTCCAACTAAACCGAAAATGCTTGTGCTGGGAGGTGGTTCACGGCAATAGTAGAATGGCAGATTCGAACCTACGACCTCTAGTTTTATAGACCGTACCCAAAACCATTAGGCTATTGACGCTTCGATAATAGTATGAATTTGCGATAATATTTTGTTTTGAAAAGTTTGACTATTTGGAATGTCGAATGAGTCGTAATTGAGTAATGGCGATCGCGGGCGCCAAGGTAAATTAGTATTATTATATTGTTGCTGTTGTTAAATTGTACATGGATTACATCGATATAGGGAAGGGGATGAATAACGAATGCCTCTGCGTTAACGCGAATTCTTACAGCACTATAAAATATTCTGCGTAGTTGATATTTTCTGGTAATAACCAGAAGTTATCGTGACGTAAATGGGCTTGTAGGCTATCATTAGATTTCTACTACTACTATTTCTTAAAATTTAAGATAATAATGTTTATTATTTTATTCACCAGTTTTAATAAATAACTGAACCTTTAAAATATATTATTTAAAAAAAATGAACATTATATATACATAAAATTTTTAAAATGTCAAAAGGTTGATGATACACTTCACCTTTTGGCATTTTAAAAATGAAAGATAAGTTAAAAGTCGTACCTAAATGTATCTATCAAAACTCGACAATTTAGTGGTGAGGTGGTTAAGATTCTCAATTATTAGGATAGAATATCCTATCTAGTGGGGGGTCGTCGTATGTACATTGCGCTTGTACGTCCGCGATTACGACTTAAGGAAAACTCTTCCCCATTAGTTATTTCTGTCTACTTTTCGCAATATAAATTATGAATTCTAAACAATAGGAGATGTTATTGAAGATGAAGAAATTTTTTTACGTTATCTTACTAATATAATAAGAAGATTTGTTATATGTTACCATGATTAAAAAACTTTGTAGCAGGAAAATGTTACCATCATTAAAATCAATCGAGAGGATGACATCATTGTAAAAGCAAAAGTAAGAGAGTAGGTATGCAATAATACATCAAGTAGCTTGCGTGTTTATAAGTAACCGAACATTTTATATTCCTTGTTACATTTGAAGGGAAAAAATACTTTGCCCTTCAAATGTAACCTCGCAATGAATGAAGGCTTAATTGAGTGACCGCTAAAGTATAAACCTTAATGTATTAAAAACAATGTTTGGTTTTTACAAAACTATGTAAACCAAAATCCGTACTACTTTAGGTTTTAATTTTTATTATATTTAGTATATTTTTTTTATTTTACTTTAATACAACTTTTTTACGTGGAGTGTACGCTTACGTCATAATATGTTTGTACTGGTGAATAAGAGGCGGGCCTGGTGATTTGTGGTGTGTCAGGTGAAAACTAAACTCACAAACATTTGTTTCACTCTTATTTATATATTTATTAAAATAATTAATATGAGATAATTATTAATTAATAAATTAAAAAACATATATAAAATAAAATACACATATAATATCAACCAAGGAGTCCATTCGTCGGACTGTTACGGAGAAAGGGAAAAGACCGACGTTAGTTATTATTCTTATTTCTAAATACCATAAAACAGAATCATGCTCACGTAAACGGTACATACATTTCTACGTACAGATTTTATAAATTCATTACAAATCGTACTAAGATTCTCAACGTAGTATTTTGAATTAAATATAAAATTTATAAACAGTTACCACCTACCATCAGGTGAACTGTGTGCTCATTTGTCACCCTAAGATTGTATACAAAAAATCGAATACAAATAATAGTTTACTGATGACAAATGGCACAAAATTACAGTCCTTCCTTCGCCGTGCGTCATAATTTCCCGCGCCTTTTTGTTATTATTAATATGATTGATTATAATCGAAATTTATGTATCGATTAATTGACACGAGTGTTAGATGACTTCTTGAAATTTTTATATTCATTCATTTTAATTCTATTGTATCCTTCGAGTTAAAGTTAATAATACTTCAAACTTTGTGATACAAAGCAATTAAACCTTTTTCTTATCAGATGTAAGACTTTAAATATTATATTAAGATTATTCATTAAAATATATAGCTTAAAATAAGAAAATAAAATACACATATAATATCAACCAAGGAGTCCATTCGTCGGACTGTTACGGAGAAAGGGAAAAGACCGACGTTAGTTATTATTCTTATTTCTAAATACCATAAAACAGAATCATGCTCACGTAAACGGTACATACATTTCTACGTACAGATTTTATAAATTCATTACAAATCGTACTAAGATTCTCAACGTAGTATTTTGAATTAAATATAAAATGTATAAACAGTTACCACCTACCATCAGGTGAACTGTGTGCTCATTTGTCACCCTAAGATTGTATACAAAAAATCGAATACAAATAATAGTTTACTGATGACAAATGACACAAAATTACAGTCCTTCCTTCGCTGTGCGTTATAACTTCCCGCGCCTTTTTGTTATTATTAATATGATTGATTCGAATTCGATTGAATCGAAATTTATGTATCGATTAATTGACACAATCGTTAGATGACTTCTTGAAATTTTAATATTCATTCATTTTAATTCTATTGTATCCTTCGAGTTAAAGTTAATAATACTTCAAACTTTGTGATACAAAACAATTAAACCTCTTTCTTATCAGATGTAAGACTTTAAATATTATATTAAGATTATTCATTAAAATATATAGCTTAAAATAAGAAAATAAAAAGACACGTAAGATTTTTAGTAACAAAAAAATAAATAAAAAAATATAGTAAATTACCAGTGTTGACTTCTTATATTAATTATAAACAATAATAGTTATATGAGTGAAATTAAAATATTAGTGAATTAGTGGGTTTTATTGCATAAAAATTTTAAAGTACCAAAAAAATGGACTCGGCTTATTGAGTTATTTGTGAGATAACGTAACGGGTTTACATACATCAAAACGTAACAACCAATGGAGGTTCACAAACAAAACATAATAATATATATATATATAAATAATTTCAGGATTTTTAAATACAACGCCCTCTTCATGATAGCGATTTTACAATAAATTTTGTATAAAATTAGTGGATATATATGATCCAAAATAATAAAAATAATAAGAAATGAATTACGCTGGTATTCTGTGAGGGCGTGGTCCTATCCCGGTCGAGCTGACTCATTAATTCTGCAGCTAGAGACAAACTGTAGTGTAGCTCTACCACCGTTGAACAAGAAAGACAAGGAAACACACGGTTCATCTGATGGTAAGTGGTTCCTATACCCCAAGACATTCGTCATAGATAAACAATCACTATGCCAACTGCATCTGCATTGACGTCCTGATGACTGAGATGGAAATATTCGTTACCAGTAATATGTTTTTCGGTTCCTCTCACCCACAAAACGTAACACGGAAGCATTTAGTTACTGCTTTATTTTATTTATTTATTTCCAGTAAGTATACAATTTGTCTCTATTACCAACCTTATGAATTATTTACACTGTTTTATATTGTCATAGAAATAGACAAAGAGAACGATGGTATTAGTCATACTATAAACTGTGTGACCTTTCACGTTCACGTAAATCACGTGTGAAAGGGTTTCCACTCAATACATATAGAAGTGTAGTTGGAGTATCTTGCGCCACTTCTTATCCAGCGCCCACGCATTCCGAAGCGGTGGTACAGATAGCCAATAATATTTTTGATATTAATTTAGATAATTCTTAGTCAGAAGCAACTGACCGAGCCGAAGTTCGGCCCTCTCGGGCACCCTGGAGTAAGACGTTTTCGCGGAACAGAGTGACGGTCCAAGCCGGGGCTCCATCTCGGAAGCCCTTGTGCTGGTAACCACTAATAGAGGTCTCGACTGAGCGCCATTAGCGCTCGGTCACCTCTCAACTCGGTGAATCTGTAAAAGCCCTCGAGCTAACAGCGGCAAACAACCCAAAAAAGAGTTTTATTGTTTTATAGAATAGGGTGCAAACGAACAAGCAGTTTGCCTGATGCTAAGTGGTTCCTATACCCCAAGACATTCGTCATAGATAAACAATCACTATGCCAACTGCATCTGCATTGACGTCCTGATGACTGAGATGGAAATATTCGTTACCAGTAATATGTTTTTCGGTTCCTCTCACCCACAAAACGTAACACGGAAGCATTTAGTTACTGCTTTATTTTATTTATTTATTTCCAGTAAGTATACAATTTGTCTCTATTACCAACCTTATGAATTATTTACACTGTTTTATATTGTCATAGAAATAGACAGAGTGAATGATGGTATCAGTCATACTATAAACTGTGTGACCTTTCACGTTCACGTAAATCACGTGTGAAAGGGTTTCCACTCAATACATATAGAAGCGTAGCTGGAGTATCTTGCGCCACTTCTTATCCAGCGCCCACGCATTCCGAAGCGGTGGTACAGATAGCCAATAATATTTTTAATATTAATTTAGATAATTCTTAGTCAGAAGCAACTGACCGAGCCGAAGTTCGGCCCTCTCGGGCACCCTGGAGTAAGACGTTTTCGCGGAACAGAGTGACGGTCCAAGCCGAGGCTCCATCTCGGAAGCCCTTGTGCTGGTAACCACTAATAGAGGTCTCGACTGAGCGCCATTAGCGCTCGGTCGCCTCTCAACTCGGTGAATCTGTAAAAGCCCTCGAGCTAACAGCGGCAAACAACCCAAAAAAAAAGAGTTTTTATTGTTTTTTATAGAATAGGGTGCAAACGAACAAGCAGTTTGCCTGATGCTAAGTGATTATCCCATGAACAACAACATTAGAGTAGTCGCAGATGCACTGTCGACTTTTAGGAGCTGCAGCCCTAGGTGATGTTTTTGATAAGGTTGGTAATTCCCTAATCAAGCCGCCTGCGCAACTATTTTTCTTTTCTTTTAGCGGACTGGTGGCCGCCGTTAGCCCGAGGGCTTTTACAGTTTCGCCGGGTTGAGAGGTACCGAGCGCTTATGGCGCTCAGTACCTACCTCGTTCTACTACGTACAAGTCAATCAGTCAGTACAGTCCTTTTACAAAAAAGAATGACAAAAACCTGGACTAAATTCATACTGTTGGATTTCTCCCCTCTTATCTAAACTGGAAATCCTTTTTTTTCCTATAAAGGAAATATTTAACTTTACTACTTGCAACACTACGTATGTAGTGAGCTATTAATAGATTATTGATAAACGAACATTGAACATTTCTTATATTTCATTATTTATTATTTTTATTAAATTCGATTAATTTATCTTCAACATTTTATAATAATAATACTTCCGATGTAATAAATAAAAATACAGCGTAATCACACGAACAGCGGTGCCTTCCGGAGGCGTGGCGAAGATATGCCGAAATCGTGTATAATTTTGTCTTTTTTTTTTAAATAATTGGAGGTAATGGATAATTAGATACTAATAGTGCTAGACAGAATGCAAAATGTTTTGGTTGCCGGTGACAAGTGTTACAAGTAAGTCTCATTAAAAATATTTTTAGTGCTTATAGAAATAAAACAATATGAATAAAATAATGAAATTCTTGTATTGTTATCGGTTTTTAAAACATCTGCAAAATTTCGGATTATTCGTTTTTTTTTTAATACGTTGAAATCTATATTTCATTATACGTCAGGAATTAATTGAAATTAATATAAACATGTTTATTGCATTCATATAACTACATATTATAAATTATATAACGAAACATTTTAAGTTTGTCAAGGTAATAAAAGTGTGTTAAAAAAATCTAATCATATCTCTGTGACTCTCACCTTATTTTATAATAAAATAAAACAATATAGCACAAGATTTTTAAAAACTAACAATTTGTTTATATTGTTAACATCACTATGTGTAAAATCTATCAACTTCTATTTCCGGGGACATGTAAATAAGAAATCTTTACTCTTTATCTTGATTTCGTGCTGTTTTTATTTCAATTTCTATATCCGTAATCTTATAAATAAGAGGTGGTAATAAATAATATATTTGTAAATTCGTTGAAACTATACACTGAACAACTACGAAATTTATCCAAAGTTATATTGCTCAGGTGACCAATGTACGTATATTTGAATATTTTTACAATCTTGAGAGAATCTATCTACAGTCAGATATGGCCGGCCGCAAGTCTATATAAACTCGTACGATATTTGTAAGGTTTTAAGGATTAGCAAACTGAAGTCGCTGGGCTGGCTGTAGCTCGTAGAACCGAAGACCGATGTGAAAGAAAGGTTCTTGAGTGGCAACCTCGGACTGGCAGTATCAGTGTAAGACGACCCCCATATAACTAGATGGGACATGACCTATATAAGTTTGTTGAAATTCGATAGATGCACCAGACTCACGATTGAGCTTCGTGGCAATCCATCGGGGAAACTTGCAACACCGTTGTACGTAATGATATACGTATATTTTGCAAATTGGCTGCCATAAGCACGAGTGTATCAATGATAATATAAGAGACTTCCACCAAACTTAGAAGAGGGACCAAGAAGTCGTGGATGCGTTCGTCAACTCGTAACTTTACTGGTGAAACTAAGGGAAAACATAGTGCTATAGTGATATTTTACGCTGGTATTGTGTGAGGGTGTTACCCTTCCCTGGTCGAGCCGACCCATTCATACCGTCGTAAGAAAAAATGTAACATGCCTCTACCACTCTTGCACTTTATACAATCTTGATGAACTATAATTTGACTCACGAGTGCCCACTTGTTTAGTTGAAATACCAAAACAATGCGAGATTTATTACTATTATTATTGCTTATAAAAAATATTTTCTCCATCTATCATTGACGATAGGGTGAACCAATCCCATTGCCAAGCATCATTCTATGATCAGTAAGGTGAACGTCAAACAGTAGTATATTAACCTATATAGTAAATTATCTATTAACAAGCGAGCAATGTCTACCTGATGGTAGTTTCTATAAAAGCTTTATTAACCTTATTCGTTGAGTTTATCTTACGCATAATCATTTATTCATACGGTCGATCAAATCAAGTAACACAATTTAAACAATAGTTTTTAGTTGTTATTTTTTTTTAACTAACTGAACATCACAAGCGTAACTTTTATATAAATAGAACTTAGATGTACTCAAAAAGGTATTTCATAAGACAGTCTTTATTTGACAAATATTAGAATAAAAGTTCAAAGTACAATATCTTGTTTTTGATTCCTTTGTTGTTGTAATTAATTTGGCAAAACACATGCACCTGCCGACAACAGGTGGATAATTTTATGCCTTAGAGCATAAACATTTAAAAAAGTATTTTTGAGACATTTCTACTTTATCTGTAATAAAAGTGTAATCAACTTTAAATTTAATTTAATTTCTCTAATTTCAAACTATTTTCTATCCTACTTAAACCAAGACATTTGCAATACGCCCTTTGCATTTTTTTTTAAAAAAGATTTAGATGTCTATGCAACTTTCTGTTGATCTAGATCCACGTTTGTCATCTTTAGAAAGATTCTTTGCTATAAAAAAATTAAAACTGGTATAATTTAACTATGTCATCTTTAAAGGCGTCTTGTTAATAATTTATAATAACTTTTAGACTCACAATTCAATAGTGGTGCCATTAAAAATAGTTAGGGAACTTAATCAACATTTACTTCCTGATAAATTTATATTAAAACATTTAGTTACGAACTCAGTAGAAGATTAGTTAGTTATAGTCATTATCGAAACTGTATGAAGTTTGTTATGGGGTCAAAAAGTCAAGTAGTTTAAAAATCATTATTTTTCTTACAGTTATTTTAATGATGATCATAATATATACATGTTCTATTTTATATATATAACAATAAATATATATATTTACTTGAAAATGTACTAGTAATAAAATAAATTAATAATTATATTTAATAATTATATTGTCACTCTCGAATAAGCACATCCCGCGAAATACGTAACGTCAATGTCAAGAAACGTCAGAACCTACGCTCAGATACCGGATAGTGTCTTTGGCATAGTCATTGAAATACGTCGTATTCAATACTAAAATCTTACATACATTGAATTACAATCGTATAATATTTTTTAGTGCACGTGATAGAACGATTCGATATTTTTGTGTTTCGTGAAAAAGGAATCGTCCTTCTTATTAATTAATTTTGTTCTGTTACTAGTGAAAGTGTTGTTCAGCTACTAAAATTGTGTAATGGTAAGTTGATGTAATTGTTGCTATAGGTTATATTATATTTAGAAAAGTTTTTTAAAGACCGTGACAATGTATTTTACCAGTGCTACCGTAGTCTTGAACGACAAGGAAAAGAATATGTGAATTTAAATATATATATATATATATATATATATATATATATATATATATATATATATATATATATATATATATATATATATATGATAATTAATAAAAACGTAGTCAGTTTTACGTAGAAGTATTATTTATATTAGTACTTGTTCGGTAACAAATGGCAGAATATTAATGAACTTCCGTGTCGATGTCATCTACCGGTTTACTACTCGTGGAAGCTGTCAGGAAATATTGTTGTACTGGTATTGCAGTTATATCAGGTACAAATAAAAAGTTGTTCTTGAATAATAAAAAATACTACTAAATACTAAAAATAATCTTTTAAGAAAGAAACTGAAGACCTTTTAATATATACTGATTGACTTATTATAATGGACACTGATGATGAGGTCACATCCATCACATCAGATCCATCCTTCATAAGGAATAATACAGATGCTTTATAAAATCTGAGGAGTAAGACGGAATGCCGGAAATTAGGTCCGGTGTTAATCCGGTGTTTTTGAAACAGTAACACTAATTTACTATTTTAAACTGGTATTGGAATACGTTATCTTCTCCACATACAGCACCGCTATGGACACGCTCTCACACACGCCCTCTGCCTCATTTGCAACCCCGCCTTCAGGGAGGAATTCTTCCCCCATTTCATTCACTCCAAGCTAATCTCGAGGCTCTCTTCGCGGAATCCCCCTCAACTCCCAATGATTAATTAATACTCCATCTCGAGTGCCTGTGGGCTAGGGTATACCACACCTAGCACACTGCTGTGTTTCGTATGGTCGTAGAATCCAGAGACCCATTGTCAGACCAAGACCCGTTTGTGAATTTCACTATTTTAAAATCTCTTCGAAACTCCTGAACTTATTTTATTAAGGTTTCTGCATATATCTTTATCTACATTTATTCTCAATGAATATTTATATTTAGGTATAATTAAAAAATATGGGTACCGTTATTAATTGTAAAGTTGACATATGACATCGAGCATAATAAATCGACCGCTTAATCATGTAAATATTGACGAAACCAAGCGAGACAGCTCATATAGCATGCTCGTTTAAAAACTAAAATAAAAAAATATATATACGTGACGTGTTACGCATTCGTTGTTTATATATGTACTAATTTAGTTTACCTTGGCAATTCTTGTCTGATTAGGCCTTCACGGCCGTTGTTTTGTTCAGTATCGTTATCTTATATTTGTACAATAAAATTCTACTCGTATGGAATTTTTTACAGAAATTTACTGAAAGAGTTTTCATAATTAAATATATGTTTATCATTACAATCCATCATATCACTCCATTGCTGGATATAGGCTCCACCATAGATTACCTTCGCCCGAGGTTGCCATGCAAAAATTGTCGTCATTCGTTTAATCGTATTTCTAAATTATCTCTGATTCGTTTTTCAACTTACGTCAGGTGATTCAGGCTTATCACTTTTTTTTAATTAATGCTAGCAGTGCTATAATTACTAACATTCCCGTCAACCACTCCAACTAATCTTAAATGTTTGTGCTAGGAGATGGTTCACAATTGACGTGAGTCGAATGGCGAATTCGAACTAAGTTTCGTAGACCGCTCCCCAAAACCATTAGGCTATTGACGATGCGATAAGTCGTCTGATAATAATGACGAAGAATGAGGGAACATAACTATAAAAAAGGAGAGGTGAGACGGAAGCTTCTTAGACGTATGTAAAATCGAATCTAACAAATCTATAAAGCAAATGCTTTAATTTAACGGTGAATTCAAATGACATTAAATCACAAACGTTTGATGTAATGTAACTTGAATAATCTATATATATATTTAATGTTAAATATTGTAAATACTGTATAGTCTTAATACATTTGCTTCGACAAAATATTGAGTTAATAATGTTTTCGAGTTGGTCAATTTATATGATGTAATACATTTTTTAATTACAATCTAATTTCGTTCAAATTTAACAGATATAATTATTTTTTGTTAGAGGATGATATTAATTTATCCCTAATGGGAAAGGCAAAGGACTTTAGTGCATACAGCCAGGTCTTGTTCGTATGATGGTTGGTCTGAAACTTCTATATTTTTTGTTAGATTTAACACGACAGTTGAATGTGGTGTTATACTTTCTATAATTTTAGCATCTTATTCTTAGGAAAAAATTATAATAAATAAATCATTGAAAATTAAATATTTATTTGGGAATGAAAAAACGAACGAAAAAAATAATGTGTCCTCGTGGTTGACTTCGTCCACAGCGATGCCTTCTCATTATTACTAGGTGACATCCACTGAACAAGATATATTATAGTGCCGTAAGAGACGCACACAGATAAGAACTTGTCGTCCCCATTTCTAGTCCAATCTCATGGATGAGATCGACACAAGATTCAAAATCACGAACAAAAACAACACACTCAGGCCTGAAAATCAACTGTTCTTGTGATATACCAGTATTATTCCTCGGCAGGGAATCGAACGGGAAGCAACAGCGAGGTACCGTAACTACTAACCCATTTGATAATTGAACGATATAGTAATAATTGTACAGACTTGTTATATGTGACGTTATTATTACATCATATAAGGAGAAAGATTCAGAAACAGTATCAGTGAGACGAGACAATATCAGTACACATAGATCTGTAAATCAATATTTTTTGTGTTGATCAAATCATCAAATCGTTAGCGTATGGTAACACTTGTGGAATGACTTTTTATTCAGCATAACGTTGTGCAAGGAATTACTTTTACGAAAAATACCGTGACAATGGCGCGTCCTCACCCGCTTTATATAAAATATATTAGAAGTCAGTTTACAAACTAATATAGTGAAATCATTGTTTACTTCGCCAAATTAATATAATGAATAACATAATTACTAATTATGAATTATAGATATAATAACGTATAGGTAAATCACTAAAATATCATCAGGAGTATTTGTTGTACGTCACAACCGCTGGGCGCCTATATGTTAATATAACCGCTTATAGTTAACACGTATAAAACAGAACCTACAAGTGGTAAACTACTAAAAGGAGACACCAAAGTAACACTAAATTATGCACAAGCGAATAAGAAAGCAAATATTAGGTTTATATAATCTTTGTACTTTGTTGTAAGCACAAGATTTCCAGAATAAGCGACTTGAAACGTTTAAAAACAGAAATCTTACATTGGGCCAATCTTTTTATTCTATTATATGTAATTCCTCAAGGCTTGACTTTCAATTTAGAAATTTATTTACATTAATTATGCATACAATCCTTCCTCAAAAATCACCTATCCATTTTCGGTAACATGAATATTTAATATCGCATGTATACATATAAAATAATAGGTCTGTACCTATGAAATTGCTGTTTTGTATAAAATAAGTTACAGTATTTTTTTTTCAAACTTTTTTATTTCTGTTATTCCAAGTAATCACCCATGTTATCGATGCATATTTGCCAACGCAGTGGTAGTTTATTGATGCTCTTCTTGTAAAAATCAGCTGGACGGGAGGCAACACTTTGTACTGCCTCGCGGGAATAGAATTTAGCTTTTTAGCGGAATTTTTTGCCGCTAAAAAGTTGTCCAAATTTTGGATAAAATAATAGTCGGTGGGTGCAAGGTGTGGTGAGTACGGTGGATGAGGGAGAGCTTCCAACCCCAACTCTTGCAGCTTGGAGACTGTCTGTTGTGCAGTATGTGGTTTCATTCCGGGAATTTTGATGTCAAAATTGAACCTTGCTTTGGTCCATCTGTTACAGATAAAGTCGATGCTATGTTTGAAAAACCGGAAACTCAAGCAAAAGCAAAAATAGAGAAAAAACGATCGGAATTAATCAACAAAAAGGGGTGTGGTTTTTCATCACGATAAGGCCACACACATCTTTAGCCATTCTTGAGAGCTTGGTCGGGAAGTTGTTAATGCAACCATATAGCCCTGACCATCAGATTTTCGCCTGTTTCGGTCTCTTCAGAATTCTTTAGGTGGTGTTAGGTTAACATCAAGAATTGACAAAAATACTTGTCGCAGTTTTTGATCATAAGTACCAAAATTTCTACTGCAATGGGATTATATCCACAAAATGGCCAAAGTTATCAAACAAAATGCCACTTATACTATATTATAATCAAATGTTAGTAAATGATGGCAAAAAATATCCCGAGCCATTGTGTTCACAAATACTAAAGAAGCAAACGCCCAACAGTGGCTGGGCATGTGCAGCCTCTATCTATCCTATCTATCTAGCTATCCTAAATTTTTTAATGTGTGATTACATTATGTAATATTACCTCACTATTCCAGAGAGACTATTAAACCAGAATGGACTTCGTAATCGGTGGCCTAGCCGGCGCGGGGGCGACTATCTTCACAAATCCCATGGACGTAGTGAAGACTAGGTTTCAACTGCAAGGGGAGCTCCGTACCAGGAATGAGCACACGGCGCGTTACCGGGGAATATTTCACGCCTTGTATGTGATTGCGAGGAATGATGGCATACTGGCTCTACAGAAGGGACTGGCTCCCGCTATGCTATTGGGATTCACAATGAACTCTGTCAGGTATTAACACCCTTTTTTATAGACATATCATCCAAAGACATAAGTCACCCAAAGACAAGGTAAGTCTAGTTTTATTATAGTATATAAATATACATATTAAATATATATATATATATATATATATATGTATATATATATATATATATATATATTTATATATATATATACCTAGTCTTGCCATATGTTCTGCTATAAATGAAAATGCATTTTTTTTTAATGAAATAATGTAATATCATTAATATTTATACCTACATATATAAAAAATATATATGTAGGTATAAATTGAAAAAAAGGGAAATATCGCCACTGCTTGCTCCAAATATTTTTTAAGAGACTCAATGTCGCCGTGTCGTATAGAGCAGGCCATGTGCTCTAAAACTAACCATAAATTGAAGTCTAAAGGTCTGAGCTAGATGAGGGCCAATATTCAGCTCTTATTAAGTCTGGAACGTTGGTTTCAAGCCAGGCTTGGGTAGTTCGTGCCTTGTGACCAGGTGCAGAGTCCTGATGGTGAGTCCACAGTATATCTTTAAAAAGTGTATTGCTGAGAGGTTTCTCAACATTATCCAAGACTGTATCTTGATACACTTTAACTAAAGTTTTCACTCCTTTTACACAAAAATGTAGTTTTGTGACTCCTTGATAAGACACGCCCCACCAAACCATCAATGACGCAGGATGATGACCACGTTGTACCTTTCCGACCACTTGAGCAGCTTCTTTAGAACTGTGAGCATACACTTTATCATTTTGCTTATTGTAGTGTTCCTCAATCGTGAAAATATTTTCATCGGTTAAGAGGATATTTCTGTGCCTTTCACCTGCGTATTGCGACAGAAAGCGTTTTGATCGACCCACTCTCTTTAATCGTAAAGATTGATTGATTGGGCATGTCCTGTATATCGACTATAAGCACCGAGCTACAGGTCTTGTTTTATAATACACGACAGAGTCCTAGCGGGAATCTTCATTTCTCGCGATAAGTTTTTTGCTTCCTAATGGGGTTTAGACGAATTCTGGCTTTAACAGCATTATCAGCCTTTGTAGTTCGAACAGTACGCGGTCGCCCCGATATTTTCTGGTCTTCGACAGAGGAAGTGTTGTTGTATCTGTTGATAGTACGATATACGAACATACGGCTGCTACTAAGCTTTTGAAGTGTCTGAAATATGACCGACGGCTTCATACCCACTTTATGCAAGACGATCACTGCAATCTTATTTTCTTTAATACCCCATTCCATATTGTAATTTGATAATGAACACGAAAAAATATGTGAAATGGCGCAAAATCGAAAGAAGTTTTTAAATAATATACGTTTTCCAAATTAAAATTAATTAAAAAGTTAAAAGGTAAAGAAAAAAATAAAAGTTTTTATGTAACAGTATTTATGGCCAGACTATATACATATGTACAGATATGTATTGTTGTTCTATATTCGGTCAAAAACACGGTACACACTTTGTAGTATATAAAAATCATATCGTCAAAGGGATATTCATGTTTCATTTCATTCGGTTTGTTCATTAGAAAAAAGAAATAGATTTTTTTTCTGGGCACCAATGGGTACGAACCCACGCACACGCAATCACGATATATCTCCCAGATCTAATAAATCCCGTGTCACATACGGTCATTAATCTATTTTTTTTTATTAAGGGATTTTCATTATTTAAGAGAGCCTGTCTGATTTCTTTTGTCGTCAAAAATGCGGCCATTTTTAGTTATATTTTTTATTGTTTATTTGGAATAAATGTGTTTTGTTACTAATATTCTTACGAAGTGCATATTTTTGGATTTTCCATATTTTTAATCATAAAAATATTTTGCAATTCTGTCGGATAACAATATGGGGTGTAACCTTTCAATTACAATTATTTCGTTCAATGTTCTATTTTTCTTTAATGCGCAAAAAATAACAGTCTATCAATTCGCTCGTCGTGTCTTCTATTTGTCTAATCTCTTTCTGTCCTTTCTTCTTCAGGTTGGGCATGTATCACATAGCAGAGGTACAGGGTTGGACAAGGTCGAAGGACGGTGACATCAGTATTAACAAGACCATGTTCTGGTCAAGCGCGTGCGGCGTGATGAGCGGCTTCGCTGCGAACCCTGCGTCGGTACTCAAGACCAGGATACAAGCAGCAGCACACCCCAGCATCGCCGTGGGCCGACAATATCGGTACAATGGTAACAAATTTTTATATTCAAACCCAATATTTCGCATGAATAAATATTGTTAAAATAAACCTTCTGGCAAGAGCCACAAATAAGTCTTCGTTTTTCGTATTATTTTGTAAAAATAAAACTCGTTGACATTTTATTCCGGTTTAAAAAGTATATATAGCGCTTGATATGTTTTGTCTACTCCGATTAGGACAACGTGTGTGAATTTATTATTGTGAATAAATATTTTTGGGAGATTGGCGTGAGAGCGAGAGAAATTATGAGATTGAGAATGCATTTCTTATCTTCAAAGGTTGGTAATATTTAAAGAGTATAGGCTAAAAACTCCTAGAATGTTTTTCTTTATAAGAGACTGATACAAACAAGAAAGAGTGTGACCAAATTAATCTCCTTTGAAGAGGCTCCCTCTCAGGAGCCTCTGTGCTGGTTACCGACTAACAGAGGTCTCGACTGAGCGCAATAAGCGCTCGGTCACCTCTCAACCCCGGTGAAATTGTAAAAGCCCTCGTGCTAACAGCGGCCATAAGACTGAAAAAAAGACGTACATGTGCACAGACGAGCACGTGATAAATTAAATTCATTGGTTACGAAATCGGTGGTCGAACTTTGCTCACGTACAAATCATAATCACACTTATATCTTCTGAATTACAGTAATGAAGCATTATTGCGTGTACGGACCCATCTGTTTCCACTAAAGAAGAACGTGGTATTACCTAAACAGGCCTGAGTGTTATCAAAATATTGTTAAAAAAGTTAACTGTGTCGCATAGCTGGATATATTAAGAACGTGCCCGTATCACTCAATGTGTTGTCAAAATATTTATAATGAAAGTTAACTCTGAGTCCTGACAATTGGGTTTACAATTATCTAACAATAACTATTTATACAAACACAAGTTGCCTCGCTCACACACGTATCGTCATCTCTTAGACACTGTTAAACATATAACTTCCCCCTGTCAATCCTGAGACCCTGCTCCCATTACTTATTCGAAATTTATATGCCAACAGATAGGGACGACGTCTCTAGATGAACTGGTTTTAGTAACTAATAACTAACTAAAAATATAGTTATATTGATTTTCTTTTTAAATTAGACGGTTAGTTGCGTTGCATTTGAGCCAATTACAAAAATCATAAATTATCAAAAATGTCTTTCATTAAGTATTTTTCCTCATATGTGAACACAGCTTACAGAGACAATAATGCATTTAAGAAAAATAAATAAATCGAGAAAAAATCAAAAAAACCAACAATCCAGATTGGATAGTCCGTCCATAGTTAATCGGGCGTTTTCATGTAGAATTGTTGACGAAAATATTTTGTTATAGTACAGCGATATTGCACTAGATGGCGCTGTTGTAAAACTTCCTTGCAAATCCGTGAAATTCAATCATGGTGTTCTTACAAAATATGTTACGTAACTTTTCAGGGATGGTTGATGGCTTCATCACAATCTACAAGACTGAAGGCATGGGCGGCTTCTTTGCGGGCGTCAACGCGACATGCGCAAGATTGGCTGTAGGGAGTACCGCTCAACTCACCACATTTTCAACGTAAATATGAAATTTTAGTGTTCATGTGTTTTAGGACATAGAAGGTGACCTACATAGCTCCAAATCAGCAAGCTGGAGTACCAATAGGATAGCCATATAGCTCATAAAACCAATAAGCGATGGAGAAGAAAGGTTCTTGAGTGGCAATCTCGGACCGGCACCTGGTGGTAAGCGATCACCGCTGCCCATGAACATTCGCGGGACCAGATCAGTCGCAGATGCGCTGCCGTTCTTAAAGAAAGGTGTGTAGGCTCTTGAAGATCCCTAAGTCGTATCGGTTCATATTATAGGACGATCCCTCACTAGATTGACCGAAGGCCTATGCAAGTTAGCGTGGAGTCGATGGATGCAGATTATGGCAATATATGGGAGAGGCTTATGCGGTTGTTCATGAATCATTAAAGTTACTACAGACACAGAGACAGTGTTCATGAGTGATAGAGGAACTATTCTATATGTATATATGTCATAGCTTTCCACTTTAATATGCGTAGGATACATTATACAGCATTACTACCCGCAAGAGTTAACTTGAGACTTCGCTCGAATGACGTAAGAGCGAGCTCTAAATATCGTCTATTTGTCGATTTTTTATTTTTTTATGGCTAACTGTATTAGTCTTATAATAGTGTTGTGTATAATTAATTATAGTAACATAATTAATTATACAGGCAGAAAATTTAAAAGTTTTTTTTACATACTTAAACTATTTACTGGTTATCTATAGATTGTATTCCAGATAATTCGCAGTCGATGTCACTGTCATTGTCTGTAGAGTAGCTGTCACAATCGGAAACACTCTCGTATCCTAATTGAATGATTAGTTAATATAAAGGTTATCAATTTTAAAATAAAATTTCGTTCAGTACTGGGTATAGTCTTACCCATGTTTACATAAAACTACCAAACTGATACAATCAGGTAAAAAAACAAACGAAACCAAACGCACGTACGTTAGTTGTGAGATTGCTAACGGTACTGACGCGTCGTAGGCGAGAGCGGTAAGAAGGCGGGGGTCGGGAGGGGAGCGCGCATTCCGTTCAGGTCTCAAGTTAACTCTTGCGGGTTGTAACTATCTAGATTAATATATAATACAATAAAAAATACAATACAGAGCAGCTATTAAACACAAAACGATTTCGATTACGATGGAGTTCGATACTTTGTTTTGTCATGGCCTAAACAAGTACGCTAATTTGGGCAACATCTTGGTGCCGTTTATATAAATTAAAGACAATATTACATACGGCATTTCATCATTAATATTATTTATATTTTTAGAGAAGGCAGGTAAGGGTTAAACGAAATGGAGACCTTATGACTATCACGCACTAACAAATGTTGAATGCAATTTTAATGTACAAAGATTAACTAAACTAATACCAAAAAGATGATATACCTAGTAACAAAAAAGAAGAAATGGCGAAGTCCACCAATGGACTCCAGACAGTGGAAGGACTACAGTTCAGTTTGTTTCTACATGCAGAATGAATGGGTCAGCTCGACCGGGATAGGACCACGCCCTCACAGAATACCAGCGTTAAATAGCAGCGAATGTAGAGAACCGGTGACCTTTATTACCGGTAACGAGGAATTCCATCTCAGTCCTCAAGTGTGACATTATGATTCCTTGTCAAGGATGAATAAAACTTTACTCCAATACCACTCTAGATAGACCTTCGGTCCACAATGTGATCTATAAATATAGATTATTACTTTCTTTGTGGCGTTATCTGATTGTTTTTTCATTTGGATCTTAATATTTTATACTCCCCTCACCCACATAGAATGCGTAAACGTAAGTAATACGCCCACGAAACTAACTTTACTATGTCTGCAGTGCCAAAGAAGTCTTACAATCGTATGGCATATGCGAACGGTCGCCGCTCGGGCTTGCATTCTCTGCCAGTGCCCTCAGCGGCGTCATGGTCGCTCTGGCGATTTGCCCGTTTGACGTCGCAGCTGTACGACTTTACAACCAGGGTATGATCAAAATACCTCACCCCGCAGTATACCATAACTACACTATATTCCATACATGTCCCATTCTTCCTCAGAAAACACATTAAACCAATCTGTTCCTTGCGTAAAATTAATAGACAAACCTGGCATCGGAGTATTTGTCACAATACCTTTAAGCTTGGCAACACTCAGTCTCTATCATAACTGAAAATGGTAAGCACTTTACTCTAAAAAAATGTCTTCATAAAAACAATGACAAAGTATTTCTAATGTTGCCATTTTATAATCATAGCATAAGGGTACGTCAAAAGTTAGTCATTAGAATCCGAAAAAAATCGCTCGGTGCCTAAATTCGGTCGCGTAATATGCTTGTTTGAATGTTCCAGAGTGAAAGGGAAGCTCATAGAGTTGGGTTACTGCGAACATTCTCCCGCGACACTCGCATTCTCCGCGAGCCTTGTGTGCGGGGTCTTATGTGTTCTTGTTGAAACGCCTCTCGATGTAGTGAATACACGCCTTTACAACCAGGGTAATTTGTCAGTATTGCTTTGCTTTGCTTCGCTTGAAAATTAAGAAGAAAAAAAAAACGTTCGCAATATTCGAAGAGTTATCGTTCTCATGTAATTATAGACGTGATTTTATGCGTGAAATTATATTTGTATATACAACTTCCACAAAGTATACTAACGTAAATTAGTAGGTTAACGATGTTCGTGTGTGTATCGTATGGTTAGTGTACCAGGGGCCCAATTACTAGTGATGAGTCTGAGCCCTCGAAGATAAATATAAATGTCATGGGCCGTCTTCACTCGCTACTGTGTGCTCGTTTGTCACCTTTTTATAACACAACTTTACAAATATCAAGGTTACATATAGAGTACAATATATAACCTCATTTCATATATCATTCATATCATATACAGTATTGATAGACAAAGACACACAGAATGCCAGAGTAAAATAACAGCATAGTGTTATGCTAACAAATGAAAAGTCTGTTCACGATTATACATATATATATATATATATATATATATATATATATATGATAGTGACATCCTCCTGGTCGATTTAGATGACAGCGATATATTCTGCTTGTTGGCCAGACGACATCATCCGCGCAGAATATATTGCGCAAAGGTACTCAGAGACACAGAGGTACTCTCTCGTCGTCCGATTCCCTAGTCCGATATAGTCCGATGCATGTGCAATAATATCGAAGGAAACTACAGATGCAGTCTAAAAGACACGAAACATACATCACAGTTTTACAGTGGTAGAAATACACTGCAGTTTGTTTCTAGCTGCAGAATCGAATGGGTCACCTCGATCGGGGTAGGACCACGGACCCTCATAGAATACTAGTGTGAAATAGCAGCACACATTACTGGTGACGAGGCATTCCATCTTAATTCTTAGGGGTGCTTCTGCATTATGATTCCATATCGAGGATGAATGTAGGTGTCGTGGGCCGCATGACTCTCCTACCATCGGGTGAACTGTGCTCATTTGTCACCCTCAATACTATAGAAAAAAGTCGAAAGGGAATAATTGATAGGACATCGAACTCACCGTGAGAAGAGTGATAACGTAAAATCAAGAAAAGAAGTTTTCGTATTTCAATTTTAAGTCTGGACAATAATATTACGTGACCTGTTTTCGGCTTCAAGCTTCAAGTTAAATGTGATGGCTGTCTCTCTCTCACACACACTCTATCTCTCCCACGCTCTCTATCTCGACGGTGACCTATGCTGGTGATCTGCAACTTCCGAATTTTACTATCTTGTAAAACAAGAAACAAGTAAATGGCGCAAATATGAGTCTCCTAACATATAATATTTGTGCTATTTGTGGTCGTAAGGATGTGTCCGAGAGTGATAAAGTTAAAAAATAAAAATTGCGATTGCCGCTCAGGGAATGACGAAAGACGATTAGTTTTTAGGTTAACCGTGACTATACATATATTGTAGTTTTATATTTACATAGAACATAGATTTATATTAACTTATAAAATAGATTCAATGTATTATTATAAAATATTTCGTATATTTAAATTATATGTTATTGGTTTTGATTTCACATTTGCACTAGCATTAAAGTACTGTCATAAAAGATTAATTCCTAAGATAAGACTTTTTAACGTAAGCACACATGTTACATTTACTTAGCGTATTTGTAAACTGGCTGGAACATGAGTTGGTCTGTTATAACAAAGGATCACGCAGAGCAGCGTAAAATCATCTTAACTTAATGCCGTTCCGCCTAGCGATACAGTACCACAGACCCAACAACTAGTAATGACGTTCTCCGTCTTAGTCCTCACGAGTGGAATATGTAACTTTATCTAGATTTCTATACGATGTGGACGGCAAGAATCACCACCGTGTTTGCTCGTTTACTAATTTACTACCTACTCATAATATATTTACACTAAGGCCGATTATTTTATATAGCACAACTTGAATGGTCAATGAAATAGAAGGAATATATTTGCGGATAGTACTATTTTAGTTCAATAACGATTGACACGAATATAATTTTAAATAAAGTAGGTCTTTTCTAGTGGTAAATCAGCACTTCAACGAAAAGAACATGAGCGGTGGAAAAGCGTTCGTTTGTCGTTTAAAACGTCGTTATCGTTATTTAAAACAAGGCTACGAAATTACTTTCTAGCAATGCATATTATAATATAATTTATTGATGAAATATTTTTTTATGGTGAAAATTGACCCAGTTATTTAATTGTCAAATATATTTAAAAATCTTATATGAATTGTACTAAATTACGTTATAAAAAAAATATTTTTAATGTGCACAGATAAAATATGACGTGCTTATTAATCATATTTGCAAAATAAAAATATATAGTGTATATAATTTGAACAAATCTCGACAAGTGGCGTTGACAAACCGCACGATGATAGAATCTTAACAATTAAAGTTGAATAATTTGCCTCGAGATGCCAAACACATAAATCACCATTGCAACACTAATGTGCACAAGTTTGTATCACCAAAAGTTGCTTGTCTTTGCAGGTCCTACATCAACAGGTGAAGTACTATACAACGGTGTGTTTGACTGCCTCAGAAAGATTTACACAACTGAAGGTCTTCATGGGTTGTACAAAGGTCTCGGACCTCTCTACTTAAGAATAGCGCCTCACACAACATTATCTCTTGTTATATGGGATATTTTGAATAATCTATTAGATGAAAATAAAAACAGTTGACAATACAAAGCGATTTTTAATAAAAACCAATCATATACCATTAAATAATATAATATAAAAAAAAAATATCAATGACTCGTTGCAGGGGGTGAGAAATGAATTTCCCAATCAATTTCCGATGAGGTGCAACTTGAACTGACGTCTTTATCAGAGCATGAGCAACTGTCCAAGAGTTCACCATTCGCTATTCGACTACAAGAAAAAACGTGATTAATACTATGATAGTTTTGTAATCCAACCGCTTGTTTATAAGGCTGCAAACAAACGTCATCGCAGGCTTCAGGAATATAAGCATCAGACGAGATATCTTTTGTAACTTCTCTTAATAACCTTCTTTTAACTGTTTCTTTCTTTTTATTTCTTCCCTCGTTATTTGCTTTGGCAATCCTATAAATCAATGGAGTGTATTGTTCTGGACTTTCACCATTACCGTCTGTCGCTTGCATCTCAATCTTGAATTCTCCGTCTTTTTTGCTGATTATTAAAGTCGGTTTGTCTTCAATTCGTTTTTTAATCTTCCTAATTTGTTTTACTTCTACAATACATTTTGATTGCTTCGCTTTGTTAAGCTTCTTGAAAAGACGTTTCGTTATTGCTCCAGGTTTCCAACCTTTTAAAACCTAATCAAAACAAAAACAGATTGGTAAATCGAGTCGACCTTTTAATATTATATCAAAAAAAAAAAAAAACTTACTTCTCATGTACATGTACTTTATAAAACAGCTTCCGTTGGGGAAATCACGAATGTGAAATAACATGAAATAAATATTTATTTTTTCCTTACAGTTAAATAACGTTACAAATTTTACAAACCAAATCAATTACTACATTGATGTACACCTTTCTAACATAACAACAAAGTCGTACAACAAGTTGAAGTGCAGTTTCACTGGACTGGAATGAAATTCTGGCTTTAAATTGTGAACATACGAGCCCTAATCCGTTACGAGCATAACAATTTAGTTACGCTCCCAAATAGCCATGCTTAGCGGCAAGTGCTTTCAGTCTTTCCCGTTGTTGTTTTTTCATGATTTCCGAACTTATGAAAGAGTGGAAGCAAGGAACATGAAAAGAACTCAAGCTTATACCTTGTTTGAATAAATCAGCCATTCTTTGCTTTGGTCTTTTGTTTTTATGCGTTTTTAATCGAAAGTATGTTTTGTTTCCGTATGCATCTACTGCCTCTATTCCTTTATCTGATGGTAAAGAATGTGTACATTTTCCTCGAGTGTAAGATATTCCCAAATTACGAGCCCACAATTTTTTACGTTTTCTTAAAGGGGTAAAACCAGGTGTTGGCGGTTGTGGGATTTTAACTTCCTGACCTAGCCTGACCAATTGCTGCATTTTTTTAATCAGTAACATTTTGTCCGCTCCGTGACCAGTGATGCCCAGTGATGATAATTGTAAAGGACTAACATCACCGAAACAACTCCAAGAAGATACGTGTTTAGTTAATATATTATTTGTTTGTTTTTTGTACTTAATTCCAACTTTTTTCTCGGTAATTTTTGGATGCTTCTTTTGACTCAATACACTTTTTGCCTTAGAATAGTAACGCCATTTCCCCTCAACATCTACGTATCCATCTACTCCTACAACTAGCCATTTACCGTTATTGGCTTGAAATTTTCCGGCTTCCGCATCTACCGATTCTCCATTCGGTCCTATAAAAATATTGGGAGCCCACCGTTCGTCAGGCGCAACGTATCCATCTATGTTTATTTCTAGCCACTTGTGATCAGGACTCCAAAATCCACCTAAATCACTACATTGTTGCTTTCCATCTGGACCTTTAAAGAATCTAGGAACAGGATTACCATATCTGTCTAATAGTTTCAATCGGAAATCTAAATATGTATACTGCGTAGTATTATCAACTTTAAATACTTTTTTACTTTTAAATGTTGGATCAAAAGCGGCATTTGGTGGAGTAAATTCGACGATCCATTCATCAGAGTCAGTGTCAGAGTTTAATGAAGATGTCTCCTCGGAACATGAACAAGACACATTAATATTGGTTTTATCAGGGCCCGGGTCAGCTGGATAACAAGGGCATTTAGGATCTTCAGCATCAGGTAGGATCCCTAGAGCCTGTTGATAAGTCTTGAGACAAATCTCATGACACATGTTCTTAAATGCACTTTGCATAAAGAGACGTTGAGCCCTCTCCAGACGCCTCTGCTCCCGTTCTTTCTTTTTTTGTCTCGCGAGATTTTCTTCCTCAGTCCGTCCAATTGTATAAGTTAACACTGGTTTATCCTCATAAGGCTGTTGGTTTAGATGTCGAGGCTTCGAATAATTCTTCATCGTTTCCATTGTAACAGTGTATTCTCCATTCTTCTTATAAACTACTAATAATGGTCTCTTTAACGGACGCTTTTTCTTACCAGTATCTTTTCTTTTCTTTTTAGCAACAACACTCCCTGGATTTCTAGCCATTTTTAATAATCTATGCACGAACTTGTGAATAGCTCCAGGTTTCCATTGCGGGTTAAACTACAGAAAAAAAAACAAATAAAAATAAAAAATCCGTTCAAAATACTACTGAAAAATAAATATATTTATAATATTTTATTACCTTCACTCCAGAAAGATTATCTGCAGTCCATAGCCATCCCATACGTTTTGGCACAGGGCTCAGTGACCCAGTACATGGCATCACACATTGACTGTGTCCAATTTGAGGAGCTGCAGAATATAATGACATCAGACAAAAAAAATCTATTACATTTACAAAAGTATTGTTATTTATATATAAAAAGTGAACATTACTATAATATGTACGTACGTATACCTTTGTAGCCGTAATTAAATTTGAATCTATTGTCTTTTTTTACTTTTTGGTTTTTTATTCTGTCCTTTTCGGATTCACCACTTTTTTTTTCAGCATTTGAGCGTTTCTCAGATGATGACTTAGAACCTGTCTTAAAACTTTTCGGTGCCAACGAATCGTCTTTCTTTCTGCTATCACTTCCAGATGTACTTAATGTTTTTAGTTTGTTCTTATCCATAATTTTATGAAAAAGAGGACAAGGAACCGGCAACTCGTATTTCGGTATATGCGCTAATTCGTTGCCAATTTTTTCATAACCACCACATATATTACAATAAGTTGTTTTCTTTGTATAACCAAAAGTACACTCGCAAGTACAAAAACAAGGATCTTGGCCAAATTTCATTTTCGCTGTAACCCCACCTACTACTTCCTCAACTTCTCCCGTGGCATCACAGCATTCCCTTTGCATACTGTCTAAATTTAGTAAGACTTGTCGTTCAGGGGGAGTATGTACTTCTCTATATGTCTTATTATCACACTTAATCGATTCACATTGAGTGATGCTAACTTCTTCCGGCATGAGAAATGGACAAACGCCCTTCGAGTTACTGCTACTGCTGGTACTCCCATTTGCGTTTCTTTCATTAGATCGATTTATATCGTGTGACTTTAATTTACTACCACTTGATTTTTCCGAGCTCTGATCTGTACCAGTTTTACTTATAGATGTTTCTTTACTTTTATCCGGCTCAACTGTAAAATATCCAACGTAATAAACTTGTTTCTTATAAGGGCCATTGAAATCACCATAAATATAATTTAAAATATTAAAATGTTTGGAGCCCTCTAATCTTGAGATAGATTTTGATCTCGTTACGCTTAAATCTTTATTTTTAGTCAATTCTGTAGCACTTCTCATTAGGCTGTTTATCGTGCTTTTATGTTTACTTAGTTTGATTTCATTGAATGGTGTTTCTGTTTTTTGTTGTGTTTCCTCGATACATAATGCAGTAGTATCTGTGAGTACCTTATCGTTAGTTTTGAGTGGGATGAACAATTCTATAGAAGTTCTGGATCTAGTTATTTTATTCCCTTTACTCATCACTTTCGACTCTATACCGTTATTAGTAAAAGATGTCAGTGATGGTGACCGATTTAAGGGAGTAATATTAAATTTATTTGTATTTAGATTTTTTACAATACTTAATTTCACAGTTATCTTAAAAGAAGCAATTTTCGCTATCGCAACGTTATTGAATACAGTGCATTCTTTTGCGGTTTGAATAGTTTGAACAGACTTCCGGTTTAAACGTAACGTTCTTAAATAATCAATGTACGGCTTTTTCCATTCGAAATGTGCGAAACCGAACTCTTGTGCTGATTTCGACTTTTTTCGAAGAACTAATACCATAGGATTCTTTTTCATTTCTGCTATTAAACGTTTGACATTATATGAAATTAATATTGATTGGGCAGCATTAAATTTGAGCTTAGCAAATCTCTGGGTGGTTAAACTTTTTACCGTTGATTTTCGCGTTAATTTCATCCGTTCTTTCAATACTTGTTTCTTTAATATCCTTGGGTCTTTTATGTTTAACGTGAATATATCACTAAATGTACAGAAAACTTCAAACTCTTTACATTTAATGTAACTTACGAATTTATCGATATTGATTTCAAATAAAAATAATGAATCCGACAAAGACATGGTCAGAATTGTTTTTCATTTACTTTGAATATGAAGAATACTTATTATTTTTATTATTAAAAAAAACTATGCACTTGTAATTTGAATTTTTTCCGAAAATTATATGTCAATTAAACATTATTTGATTGTGTGTTAATCAATAGCTTCAAAACAGCCAGAACGGTTTTTGCATATAATTTTAATATTTAAAACGAGGAAGTAAAAAGTACTACATACAACCGGAAGGCAAAGACAATATTATTCCGCATGCATTATATCATACTAAATCAAGAGGTGAAGAGTGTATGCCTCTGTGTGTTTACAAGAGGGTCTGTATATATATATATAAGGGTCTATTTCAAATGTAAATTCTTGAGACCACAATTCTTAAAGCTTTATCATGAAATGTATATATATATATATACATATATATATATATATATATATATATATATATATATATATATATATATATATAGATATATATATATATATCTGTGATGTAAAAACAGCTGGTACGTATTACCGAGCAATTGTTATAAGCACTGTCACCAAGCAAGCTCGGTAAAGTATTAATTTAGAAAAACTTGTGGGATTAACTTATCAGTATATTTAATATTTCTTTGCAACTAAAAATGATGAAAAAACTGTAGTGTTGTTTGTTTTTTAATATGAAATATATTCTAAATTAAATATGCAAAGTTTATATACATCCCAAAAATGTAGTATATTATAGTACATTTCAATATGACATGATTTTCATTTTATACAATATTCTTCTAGTCTAGCAAATGTTAAACTAGAACTTTGTAAAATATTTTTTCCATCAAATAGACACCATTACTGGAGGAAAGTTTCAATAATAATTTAGTCAATGTTATATATTTTTTATAGAATAGGTGGCAAAACGAGAATGCCGCCCACCCGATGGTAAGTGATCACCGACGCCCATGAACATCTGCAACACCAGAGGAGTCGCAAATGCGTTGCCGTCCTTTTAGTAGTAATGTTATAAAAATATTAATAACGCGATTTCATTCTGATATGCTGATAATTTATTTTTCAACTTTTATATACAATATTAAAAAATAAATGTTATCTAAGAGAAATAAATCTAAATTCGTGAACGGGTTTCAGAGCCTGATGCGGTGTAACAATTGACAATTGACTTGGCTGACATACATTTTTCAGATAATTTTGAATGTATGTTAAAGGGGGATCTTTTTTTTCTTGTTGTATTGGAAGCTCTGTTAGCCTTTGTAGGTAACTTAAGTTCGACTATGTCACCGTAGATTTGTTGCATAATTTCATTATATTTCACCAACCTCATTTGTTCCTCGTTATATTTTATGCTATCTTGTTGAAGCGGTTTATGCTTAACGCGGTCAACAGAAACACTCATTATTAGAGGATAATTTACTTTAGAAGAAAATCCAATTTTATGTGCGTTCTCTTTTCCAGGTTTCATCTTAGCTGAGGGCGCAATATTATTATCATTATTCCCTTTCAATTTGGATCTTACTGATTTTTTATCATCGCCACAGCAATTTTCTTTCATTCGTTCCTTTTCCTTTTTAGATTTCTTAAAATGTCCAGTTTCAGCGGATGACATAGTTTTTGATTTAACACTCTTGGGTTCTTTTTTAGCCGAATACCACGCCCATTTACCATCTTGGTCTACGTAACCATCGACTCCAATCTTTAAATTGCGACCAGTATTATCAGTAAAGACACCTTCTTCAGCCGAATAGAACATTCCATCAGGACCTGTGAAGTTCATAGGCACCCATCTATTATCAGGTCCAATGTAACCATCTTTATTTAGCTCCATCCATACGTGGTCAGGACCCCAAAAACCACCGAGATCACTACATTCCTGTTTTCCATCGGGTCCTTTAAAATATCTAGGCACTATATTCCCAGATTTATCAAGTACCTTCACTTTAAAATCTAAGTAATTGTATTGACATTCATTCTCCGTCAGAACTGGTGGATGTTTTACTTTAGCATCCCAACGAGCCAAGGGGGGAGTAAATTCAATAACCCAATCATCATTATCGGTATCGCTACTGGATACATTTTCTTCCTCTGAACAGGAACAAGAGTCTATAGGGGGGCTTATAGGTTTAACCGCATCAGTATAGCATGGACATGCAGGATTATTGGAATCTGACAATGGCATTACACCAATAGCTTGATTATAAGCTTTTACGCAAATTTCTTGACACCTGTCTCGGAACGTAGATTGAAGTAGACGACATTTTCTTCTTGTTTCTCTACGTTCTTTACGATCTCTTTGTCTCTGTACCTTTGCTTTCTCCTCTTCAGTTTTTCCAATTGTATATATCAAAGGGGGCTTCTCATCGTACGGATATTGAAAAAGCAGCCGTTCCTTTGAGTATTTCTTAAATACTTCCATTTGCACTGTGTACTCGCCATTCTTCTTTTTCACCACCAATGTCGGCTTCATTTCCAACCTCTTCTTTCTTTGTAACAAAGCTCGCTTTTTTTTCGCTATAATGTCTACACCTTCTCTCATTGCTCTATAACGACGCACTAATATCTTATTGGCTGCACCAGGTTTCCATTTTGGTCTAAACTGTTAATGATAAACAATATAGAATATATATTTACATCTATGTCAATACAAATAAACCTGATTTTAAACAACTTTATTAAATGACCGTAATTGTTAGAATATCTTTATTTATCCTCCAAAAAGCTCAAAAGGTCTAATAAAGGTGTTTCATTTGTCTACTAACATCGTTAAACAATCTCCTATATGGCGCTTTCCCAACATTCAGCATTTGTGTACTTTTAGGAATTACTTGTTATAATTTTAGATTATGATTCTTACTCCATCTGAACTGCTGAAACTAGGCCACGTGCACAAATAGCCCCGTAATACATTCCCGAGCTTCCTACATACAAACTCAAAGTATACTAACCTCGTCAATATAGAAGACACTATAATAAATCATAAACAATCGACGTCGGATAACCACTTGCCGCTGATAGATCGGTCATGTTAACAAAAGTTACTGGAAAAAGAGCATTCCATCTAAAACCTCCTTGACTCGTTGGGGTTGATAGACGTTCAAGGTAGCAAACATTTAATATTAATAATAAAAAATCTAATTTCAATACCACTTTCTTATTAATGCTTTCAATTATATTATAAAAATTGAAGCGCACCTTCATGCCTGGAATATCTTCAGCAGTCCAAAACCAGCCCATGTTTTTGGGTACTGGCGGATAGGGATACTTGTTCTGAAATTTTTCAACTCCACAAGGAGCTGGAATAAAAAAACAAATCACTTATTTTTTACGAAATGACAATACCCATAACATGATTATATATTAAAGCTCTACAGTCTCATAATCGGTTATAAATACTGATTATATTCTATACACATTTTTCCAAGATGTATATTATTGGTTTTCACCTGTAATGTGTTATAATTATACCGTCTTGCCTCTGATCTTATTAATCTCATGAGCATTGTGTCGAATTAAGGTACGCGAAGAAGAGAGATTGCCTCTGCCTTTGTACGTATACTAGGAAGACTGTGTTACACAATGATGTATTGATCTCTTAGTGCATCTTTTGATTATATACAGAAAAAAATAAACACACTAAAATACTCACGTATTTTTTCGACTTTGGAAATAATCTTCTTGACCTTTGAAATCATCTTCTTATCTGGTTCCTGTTTTATAGACTTTTTTGGTTGCTTAGTCTTTGTAGTTGACGTTGTTGACAATGTTGATCTAATTTTTTGAGAGCTTCTAAATTTTTGTTCAGATCTGTCAGATTTTCTCCGGTCTGATCTTCTTTCCGGCAATCGTCTATCAGAGTAAGATTTTGTTGAACGCATTCTTTTCTCAGATACTTTGGACCCACCGCCTTTCGTACTTTTCATACTTGTATTGTCGAATTGTTTCTGAACAGCTTCTTCTTCGTCGGGCCATGGGCTTTGCACTTTTATATATTTCTTGTCATATAGTTTGTTGTAAACAGGACAAGGATAAGGCTTAGCATGTTCAGGTACGTTCTTTAAATCATCTCCTAAACATTCGTATCCTCCGCAAACAGCACAATAAGTAGTTTTTTTTGAAAATCTAAAATTACAGTCACAGTCACAATAACAGATGTCCTCTCCTTCATGAATCTTTTTCTCACTTTGGGCTCCTTGAACTATAAGATCTTTCACCGTTTCAACAACGTTGCAAGATTTTACGCAACATGGGTTATGAATATCGTCGAAATTAATAACAACGTTACTGTCATCCGGGCTGGTGTGGAGAGAGTCAGAACTTTTGTGTTTATTGTTTTTCTTACCTTCTCTTTTACTGGAAGAAAATGAACACGCGCTCTTAGAGCAAAATGTTTTCTGTGAAAATTTAACACTAGGACATTCCGACTTACAATATTTAAAACGAGAAGATCTATTGGTATCTTCAGATAAAGATGTTTCAGATACTTTATTAAAATCATATTCGACTAAAAAATAGTAAACGTCATAAACATGAGTAGGTTCAATTTTGTCTCCAAATGGACAGCCTTTTTTTCTACAAAAATCCTTCTCATTGTCACTGGTATCAGATTCATTGCTAGGAACGGAGTGACGGGATTTTGTCTTCTTCAATGAATTTTGCATTTGTTTTATACAAGCACATTGAGTAGAAAGACCTTCTAAATTACTAGTTTGATTGAATATTCCTTCACGTCGAAGAAATTGTGTTATTTTTTCAGCTAAAGTACATTCCTTGCTACCACACGGTCCAATAATATCATCAATGTTTATTTCTTTGTTATCTTCCTCAACAAGATTTTCGATATAAGCTCTTATATGCCTTGCTATTTTGCAGTCGTGTCGTCCGCAAGGTCCTCTTATATTAGCTATATCAAAAGATGTAACATTTGTACTCGGGTGTGCATGTTTCTCTTCAATTTTCGTACATAAAGGACATGGTCCGCTTTGTACTTCTTTCTGAAACCTTTGGGATATTTGATTTTCTGGCCATTTAGTTTTGCAGTAACAAAGCCTATCAATGTCCGTTGCTTTTATTCTAGGTTTTATTGTTGGACGAGGAGTTAGCATTCTCATGTTATCATTACAGGACGTTATAATATTACGAACATAGTCAATTATGTAATCTATATCCGGACATGTTTCTGGTGCCTTGTAAATGGAATCTGGAGGTTTATCTGCGTTATTCATACAACAGTAATCTCCTTCACGAAAGATGTTATATTTGTTCCCGGGAGCATTTTTATAGTCAGCGTAAAGTATATTAGTAGGTCGTGGTTTATCTACAACGTAATTATTCTCCACCTTATTGCAATTCTCTTCAAATATTTCATCTGTTGTTTTCATTGTACACATGTACGAAGTAGTTTTGGAGTTCATACCAGTGTACAAAACTTTTTTTATTATTGGATCTTCGGAGAGAGTACGGAAAGCCGCCGTGACTTTGTCGCCTAGATATGATAGTTTAACTTGAATTCCAACCTTTGCTATTAATTTTGCTGTTCCTTCTTCAAAGATATTGTATTCTTCATTTAAAGTGACAGGTGGTGTATCTTGACAATTATAAATTTTTTCTAAGTATAGTAAAAAAATTGGGTCCCATGGTATTGAAATAGAACCAATGTAGACCCAATTTTCCTCTTTATTCCATACAGATAATTCCAAAGGAAACTTCTTCATATTCTGCGTGAGAACCTCAGCGCTGCTTGAAAATAACACAGACTGTCCGGACTGTATAACTGGTTCAGGAGGAGGGGCTTCCACTTCGGCTTTATTTTTCCCTTTTTTAGGCTTTGGTTTATTGGCTTTTTTTTTCTTACCCGGCGGCTCAGGAGGCAACGGTAAAGGTTCGGGCATTACTATATGCATTTGTTTAGGATCCTTTAATTCAAGAGAGAATATATCAGCAAAATCACTTTTAATTGCTAAATTTGTAGATTTTATCATGCTTTTAACGCTTTGAACGACAACTTCGAAAATAAACATGCCATTTGTTACAGACATCTTTCTTTTTATTTTTTTCTTAAGTTATAAACAGAAAAATAGTTAAATATACATCTATATTAATTATTTTAAACACTTTTTTTTAATTTTGATATGTTAAAATGACATAATAATATTTTTATTCTTAATTTCAATCTATCGTTTGTTCCAGTGTTATCCCATCGAGTATTTATACTACTATACCATAGATAATATTTTATATAGCAAAACAAATACCTTGTACTAGTAATAATAATAAAATAAAATAAACAAAATTATTTTTTAAAAAATGACAACATTTAACTTGATAAAACAAAAACTAAAACGACTCAAATACTCAAAGTTACCATAAAAAAAGACATCAAAATAGTACATAGCAAACAAGCTATCGTAATTCGCGACGTTCTAACGCAGATCTTACTACAATTACTTAATTACTTACAAGAAATTTCAATTATTTCCAGGTTTATAATTTAAATATCGACTTGCAACGGAGTATAACATCATGGAGAAAGCCACGCATTTGAAAATAAATTAAAAATATTTGGAAAAACTATGCAAACTAGAAGTAAAAAAAATGTCTGGCCAAAATGCTAGGCTATTTAATTTCAACACACCACACACAAAATAATTTATGAAAAATCAAGTTAAAATAAGCGTGTCCATAATCGGGGGATTATTTTTTTTACTATATATGTATATGAGTAAATTATCTTACATTAGTAAACAATCACCGTATCCAAAATCGACCATTGTGGTACGATATGAGTGAGGCAGACGTAGCACAAGCGATATGGGTAAAGTTTAATAAACTGGACACCTAACACGTGCGTTGCACAAAACGTTCTGAGCTAGGAATCAACCAAGACTGGCGGACTAGCCAGCGATCGACTTTAGGCGATCATCAATCGGGATTTAAGCATAGTAAAACTCAATAATCGATCATAAATGATAAAATTTGTACGAAATAATTTATTACAATTAACAATTCTTTGACATTTATTAAATTCAATAATAAATTGTGTGAAGGAATGTTCCAACTTCAATAATAATACAAATAAATATTAAAAAAAGGTACATATACTTTGAATTATTAGAAATATTTATAATTATTATTTAAACAAAAAGTTCAATTTTAACAAGTTGCTAATAATTAAAATAAAATAATAATTAAGGTAATCGGTAAAATATATAAAATGGCATCCGGTTTATCGCTAGCAAAAGGGTTATAAAGGAAGTTTTCCTTGTTATAAGGTAGTTTTTAATTTTTATTCTTCTCGAGGATTACATTTTTCAAACTTAGGAAGCAATGACAATACCAAATACATTTATGATGGATCAAGTAATAAATGTATTTGGTAATATCAAAACGCGCTACTCAGATTTCGTAATTTAGTGCTGGCCACTTTGATCTTTAATAATAAAAATAGCGGCATAGAATATTTTATTTTAGGTTAACTTAAACTTCTAGACAAGACCTTAATATAATAATATATATGATAGTCGTCCAATTATAAATTAAAAAAATAGAAAAGCTAACTAACAAATCTGTAATAAAATTCAAGCCTTTATATTTATACCCGTAAAGTTAATTAAAGTTTTTAATAAATACACAAGTGTATTCAATACTATTAAAATAAAATCGTAACTCATTTTTTATAACCCAAAAGACATGGTTTTATTGTTAGATATACATGAACAAATAGTTTTTTTATCTTATTCCAAATAAGATAAAAAAAATAATGTGTGGGTCGCGTATCTAATAATTAGAACAACCTCCTTGGTGGTTGAACTTTTTTATGTGGCAACACAATCGCAGCAAGTGTACTGCCAGCAGAACACTCAATCCCAAAACAAAAAAAATTAAGTTTATACCTCGGTATATTATGATTGTCCAGTGGCTTTGGGATCGAGATAAATCAGTCAGGAAAGTAGTTACAATAATGAAATATAGCAGGAATGAAATACATTCTGGGTGATTAAAGATTAAGGCATTTGGAGGACAAAGTACAATCAAATTATTGATATAAAATGGTATCAAAAACTGTCTTCATTCTGCCTATTGTCTATGCGACGTCAAGTTGGTCAAAATCTTTGTTGACTGCGTCCTAGAATTGAAATCTGAATAAGGGGAAAAATTATTATTATTTATCTTTTGCAATTTTGAAAACTAATTAAAATATAATATAATTTACATAATAATTCATAATACTCGATTATAACCAAAACATACCTTAATCAGCATGCGGGAATGCTGGGAACTCCGTTGTCTTGTTGTATGTAATAGATTTTATTAATAACAAATAATTTCGTCAGCTTCTTAGATATTCTTCTAATATTTTCAGCTGGTCCCAACAGACCAACAATAACACCGTATGAGGACCCAAGCGGAGGTAGTTGGCCCCCACTCCTTTATAGAATGCACCCGCCCCTTCCGATCTTAACATCTTGAGGAAGCAGTCGATCATACCGCGATACAGTTTCCCTTTGTTATTGCTGTCAACGGCTGAAACGAGAAATATCTGTATAATAGGGAACTTGCAGATTAGCTTGAGCATATTATTATATGTTATTTTGTATTGAGACTAATTTGTGGTGAGAAAACAAATTATTTATTATTATTACTACTTTTTATCATTAACTTACGTTGATTAGACAGCCTTGTGGCTATCACGTCAAATGGATTAAGACAGAAGGTCATGACGACACCGCCGAGGTTGGCCCCAAGGAACGACAGCACCAATGGACTGTTCGTACAGATTTCGTAATCCCGCAGCCACTGCTTGGCTTACGAAAAGCTTACCATCTGTGAACTGCTGCCCACGGCGCCGCGCGGTATTTGCGGGTGAACACCGCGGAACAGACCTGGGAAAAGGAATATATAGGTTCACTTGATACATACATATAGAACCAGGCTTTTACAGCACAAAAGATAAAATAGCAAATCACCACTGATGTGTTTTGTATCGGAAAATATGGTAAAAGCAACGGGAATCCCACTACTCCTGGTGATGAGACATTCCTTAGTAGTACTCAGCAGTTGCAAATTTACTACATTCAGATTCCTTATCAAAAATGGACGTAGGTGTCGTAAGGCCATAGATTCAACGCTGATAGACAGCGTTGAATCTAAGCTCCAGCTTGTTTCTGTGTTTTTTTTATATGGAATAGGTGGCTAACGAGCAAGCAGCTCACCTCATCCGCAACACCAGAGGAGTCGCAAATGCCCTCAGGAATGCGTTCAGATAACTCGGGGAATGACCTCGCCCTCGGTACAGCACCAGAGTCAAATAATGTAATAACACCTCTATGTTTGTTTTTCTTTTATTACATTGAGAGTATCAAACGAGCACACAGTTCACCTGATGGTGAGTGATTCCTTCAGCTCATGACATTCATCCTTGACAAGGAATCATAATGCAGATGCGTCGTCACCCTTGAGGACTGAGATGGAACGCCTCGTCACCAGTAATAAAGGTCTCCGGATCCCTGCACTCTTATACGCTGGTATTCTGTGAGTGCGTAGTCTTACCCCGGTGGAGTTGACCATTCATTCTGCAGCTGGAAACAAACTGCAGTGTGAATGTAGGGATCCGGAAACCCATTCGCCCCTGGAAACGAGGTCATAGTAGACAAATCATGATTCTTTGTTTAGGATGACTGGTATTTATAGACAGAAGTGATCCCTTGTTTATGAAATGTGAGCACATGTATTCCACATTGCACAAAAACTAAATCATGAATACGAACCTTTGACTCCTTCCTTTTTATATATATCAGCGAGCGCCTCGAATGTTCCGCTGTGTGTGTGCTGGTGTCCTACCGCGATGGTTTTAGCAGCTTGCGCCTGCAGCCTAGTCTTGACTAGAAAGAAAGGAGTCCCTGTTATGGAACCTAGGGCTCCGCCGAGCCCCGCCGCCATAGCCCCACGTAATGCTGATACGCGGCCATCCGGACCAGTGATGAGACCACGACGTTCCGATATACGATACACTCCTAATCTGGAATATGAGCAAATTAAAATTATTTCAGTTATATTTGAAACTTTATAATTGACATATCTTTTTTATTTGTCAAGCGAGTTAAGTAAAAGTTAACGTAAGTTTATATTAATTCACCACTGAAAACCATATTCAAATTGGTTTAGCCCTTGTGAAGATTAGCCTGCACAAAAACGCAGACAAAAATACAAAACACTGTTTATGATTTTAATATCTCATAGACAACAGATAATTAAAAAAAAATACAATAACAAGTTTACGTATTTTTATTTAATTTAAAAATCCATACATCTAAAGCTGCAAATAATTACAGAAACGATTACGCTTAGAAAAAAAATGTCTCGTAGTATAAGTATCAATTTCTTTTTTCAAGAAAGTCGAGCAAAATTTAATTAACTTAAAACATTTTACACGCGATTAAATATGTTTGTATATAAATGACAGAATAATTAAATTCGTTATAACGAAAGTTGAGCTATTTATGAATTATTTTTAAATGATATTTTTGTGGTATTCTCACAACCTTACCTAAACGTATTCAAGAAAAATTGAAATCCAAGCATAGCCGGTAAACCACGTTGTAATGCTACGAAACCTTCATTCCTGGCGATGACGAACAACCCATGAGGCACGTTCTTATAAAATACAGAATGTTTCCCTCGTGCTGCAAGTTCACCTTGTAATTGAAGGCGAGTCTTTACCACTTCAATCGGATTGGTAAACAGAGTCGCGAACATAGCCGATATTCCGCCCATCGCCATATCTGTGACGTCACGCCCGAAGCCATCTTTATTAGTATTCGTGAGTTTTGCCGCCATTTCCTTTAATGTTGACTTATTAGCGATCTGGAAATCAAATATAAAAGCTTATTATTAGCGTTATTTTTTACGACCAGTACAGAAGCACGGTTCTACCATGATTAGAACCTTAACTGAAAAGTATATAAATTTAGTATATGCTTTTAAAATGTTTTAATTAAGATTTTCGTGCCAATTTTATAATACATATATTTTTTATATAGTAAAAAGGGAGCAAACGAGCGGTGGGAACACCGAGGTGCTCATTGACGCCCATGGATAACCGCAACACCAGAGGAACTGCAGATGCTTTGCCGGCCTTTAAGAAAGGAATAGGCTCGCCTATTGAATGACCCTAAGTCGTACTGGTTTAGAAAAACCGCCGAGACCCTTCCACAAGGCAGCTGTGCGGGGCAGAAAATTCCACGAATATAATAATAATATATTTAAGATTTTTAACATTATTTCTTTTGTCTAATCTAAGTGTTGATCTTTTTTCATTTAGTTACTATATCATGACACATTGTTGCTATATACTAAATTAATATCAGATAATAGTCATAATTATTCTGTCAGTTCATCGTTCATGCATTCCTAATCAAAGGCCCTCTTCATATATCTTTTTAATGGGCTTGTTTTTAGGTCAGAAATATGTGTAAGAATACAACTATTTTTCTACACAGATCTTAGTAACGAGTTTATACTTAATACTGAGAATAATGTTAACTTAGACAAGAAATAGGGACTAAATCGTCAATTAAATGCTGCTGACCCGTATTATCGGGATCGGAAACAGCCTGTCACATCTAATATTTTTATTTATCGAATATTTAAATATTTTAATCGATGATAAAAATAGACAAGTAATATTTGGTCATATTAATATGTATTCTAATTATGTCGCTTAAAAAATAAAAAGGGGTGTGCCTAGATAAAGCATCCTGCGCTCTCTAGCACCAACACCATCCTGAGAACTAATTATTTCAGCATGGTGTTGCTAATGCGGGCAGCTGAGACTCCGATTTTTGTTAATATATAAACTAAAAGACTTATCTTACTCTTATAAATAAGCAAAAGTTTGTAATGCTCAATATGTAAGAACAAATCAATAAAAAAAACATACTTAAAATAAGAATTAACAACGCTGCTTCAGTAGCCCAATTATTCGCAATTAAACATTCCATCTTATCCGAACGCCTATTTTTTTTTTTTTTCGAGTATGCATATTTATTGGGTGAGGAAACGCTACTGTATCATTTACCTCTTAAGGTATTATTAAAAAAATGTTTTAAATTGTAATAATTTATTCACTTCTAAGATGTTACACAACAATAATTGCCATATAATATTGCACATAAAAACATATAAATAAACAAAACTATATTTCTAACCTGAGATTGCACTGCGATAAGGAATCGAAAATAACGTTTTTATTTTCTTAACATCACTAAATACTAAATAACGTTATGCAAATAAAATATATAAGAGTATTCAATAAATAAGTTATTTAAAAACAAACATTTATAAAGGGTATTAATCGTTGTTTTGGATTAAGATCACATATAGTTTTTTATAGATCACGAATTTAACATTAAAAAAAAATCTGACTGATTTTTATAAATTTTTTGATATGATTTAAATTTATGATATATTAACATTATACACGTTTTATATATTTATGTATGTATTTATATACGATTATATATGTTGTTGTTAAGTTAAAGCCCAATAATCCTTATTACTTGTTTTTAAGTAAAACATAATATTCCGGAAAAAGCATACGTAGTGAGGCCCCATGGCGCGAAAGGCCCCCTATGCCCGCCAGTGAAATATGTATATATACAATCACTTTACTTTTTTTTTTGTAGGAAAATAATTCAGTAAATACTATTTTTTATGAACTTACAAAACTTGTTAGCCATGCAAATCTTGCTGCTAAATTAGAATATATGTTGTTTTAACAAAACATCATTGCCTAATTTAGAATCAATCGTCACCACATTTGTAAACAAAGAGATAAGTTAGACGTCACTCACGTTGACCTCATAATTATTATGCAATAGCATCACGTAATTGGGTATTATTAAAACATTAAAAAGACTATTGTTTTTATAAATATGAAATATTTATATCGATTACATCAGCTTACGCTCACGAGTCCCAATGCGGAAAAGTCATGCCCATAATCCTTATCATTACGTCTGTACGGCATGAAGGCCTTAGTGTTGCAAACTTAAATTTTTAATTTATCATAGACGGTAAAATTATTTAATCATAAACTATTTTATTTAACTATGTCATAGGATATATGATGGGGGAGTTGATATAGTAAACCTCTCACCATACATACCCTAACATATCAGGTACAAGTAGTATAAAATAATTATGAAGCTATATATAATATTTATAGCCTAAGATGCAAGAAATACTTGGTCTAACAAAAGGGCGTCAATATCCTATTTGCTGTCATTTATTTTACTTCTTGAAGCCCAGCCATTTTTCCAAGTCCTTTAACATATCCCAGAAGACTAGAAGTAGCACAGTATGTGGTGCTTGTCTGAGGTATAAAGGTCCCACTCCTTTATAAAAAGCAAAGAGTCCTTCAGTTTTGGTGATTTTACGAGCACAGTCTATGATTCCAGAGTATAGAAGACCGCGACCGTTGGCGTCAACAGCTGTAAAATCAAAGCAGAATTTAATTTAACCAAATAAAATTAATAATTAAAATGGTAATTCAATAATATAAACAAATAAATAACAATGTTCATAAACGTTATTTATGCACGGCCGTCATCCCCAGTGTCGACCCTTCATAAACGTCAGTAACAATAGGAATGTGCTAACGACTGACGAAATATCGACAGTTTGCTACTCAGTTACGCGGGGTCTATGTGCCATAGTACGCCTAATTACGCACACTAATTACTGTCGTTCTTTAAAATTATAGTTTTAACAGTTATTGTTGCATACGCACTTCATTATATCACTTCGTCCTTGATAGTCGTGCACACTGGAAAATTTATGCGCTCATATCCCATATTGAATTATGGGAAATACAAGAGATAAAAAGGTATTATATTACTCACGAACTCAGAGCATTAGTTTTGCTTTAAATAACCTGAAAAGTGACCCCGCAAAATATCTCGCTTAATTTCAATGAGACACGAGAAAATGCTTTTAATTTTTACGAGAGTTAAATATAATAAAATAATTATATTAATTTCATTAGTTTTATTTTGTCTATATCAAATATAGCATAGTTATAATTCATCGATATCCAATCGCTACTTTAGGCACACCACTATGGGGCTCCCTAAAGTAAATGAGTACGAGAAAAACAGATTTATGACGGGTCGTCCCGTCATAAATCTGTTTCTCTCGTAAGATAACGGATATAGTAAGAATAGATTATATGATTGTATGTTGTTATTACAACACAGACACTATTAATGATATTTTATCTATATGTAGAATATCATAATAAAATATGGTTTATTGGTATTATACAATGCCATTGAATACTATCAGAAAATCCTTTCACAAATTATTCTGTTATCCGATGATAAGATATATTATTATAATGGACTAAGCAGAATAAAAGAGTCAGAGAGAAAATAGATCTTTGAAAAATATACTACAACAATGTAAAGATATTTGTCAGTAATAATTCGTTGCAAGATCTTTGTTACCCAAATTCAAATTGAATGATGAAAATGTAACCTTATATATGTACAAGGTTACATTTTACCTATATATATTTTTAATATCTCTAAATTGAGAGATACCTAAATTATCCTACCTAAATTATCAAGACAAGTGACATCCAGCTCTTTTTAAATATGGACAAGTCCCATATAAAAAGGAGATCCAATAAGAAACTCATGAGTCCAAATTTGTGAGATATGTACATCCAGCAGCTGACTCCTAACAGTCAACAGTAAGCTGAAGATAATAAACCACTATGCTTAAGATAAGCAAATATGAATGATGATCAATTATAATTCATTCAGAAGCTGATTACAATTATCAACATATGACTCGCCTCACCTTGATTATAAAGTCGTGTCATGACTACATCCATGGGAGTAAGTGCAATTGTCTTCATGATTGCCCCAATATTACTGGCTACAAATACTGGAAGGTACTTTGATTGCTGGAACAAATTATTGTCGTCCATCCATTCTTTACTCCTGAAAACATATATATCAACATTGGTACTAGGTCTAAAAATCAACCACTATTATTAATACAAGTTCTTATTTGGAACTTTCAAGATACTGTATAAGTTGTGTTATGTATATAAGAATATTTGATATGTGTCATATTTTAGTATGAAGTATCATTGTTGTACTTTTAAAAAACTTAACAAGTCAATAAGCGTGCACAAGTTTGTACTAGATGAAAAACTTGTCAACTCCAAAATATTTCTAATAAGTACATTAAAGTAAATACTTTAATGAAAAATGTCATTGCAAAGATCAGATGAATACAAAACATTTAATTAAACTGTTAACATTGATACATGTAGATATACATAGACAAATATTTAATTAAGTTTTTTTATAACTTTTAAATATACATTTTATAATGAAGTTAAGAATGTATCATTAATTAAGATAAGAAATTTATACTTACATTGAATAGGAGGCTATTTGTGATGCTGAACCAATAGAATTTCTAATCATCATACCATGAGCTCCCCTCCACAGTCCAAACATACCGTTTTTCTTGTAGATCCTCATAATAGCATATGTCATACCTCTATGTGCATGCTGTGTACCGACAGCTATCTTTTCAGAGGAGTAAGACATTAACTGTGTCTTTACCAATTGCAAAGGACTCCCAAAGAATGCGCCCACCATTCCAGCCAGGGATCCAACAAACATACTATTAATGAATTTTGTGTTGTTATTCTCATCTCTTAATAATCCGCTATCATCTGCATGTTGGTATATACCTAATCTGAAATTATATAATTAAAAAAATATCATTGGTATTCCATCACAGTCCTCGGGGGTGACAACACATGTGCTTCTTTAATCTTTGTCAAGGATGAATTTCGATGTCAGTGTGTTGCAATAATCATCTAAAATCAGTGGGCCATTTTGCTAGCACTATCAAAGTAAGTAGTAATAATTATAATGAATTTCTTCTTGTAAATTCCAAACTGAGAAGCTTTTGTATTTTTTTACCAAACTCACTCACATCAAATGTAATCTCCAATTACTATTAAATAGTTGCACATATCAACTTCAAATTGTTAACAGTAAAAACATAAAATTTATTATCTTCCTATATTGTTTTGTTAATATACAAAATATACTTTATAGATCTACTGTCATAAATAGTTACTAATGTAATAGTTTTTATCTAGTATCTAGTTAAAGTTTATATACTTTCTATCTGGAAGAATTTGAAATTTTACAAGTAGTGTTTAAAAGTATTTTTTCTTTATAAAACTAAAGCTTGATGACCATATGATCATGTTTGTCACCTGAAAGGACTGCTGCCCATAAACACCCAGAACTTTAACAAATATTTAAAAAAAATGAAAATAAAGGCATTACCAACATTCCCTAAGATTTAGAAAAGCTTGTGTTAAGAGATGCTTCACAACTATAGTAAAAGTGTAGATACAAACCTACAATGTTAAGCTTCACAGACTACTCTAAACCTAATGGTTTAACAAAATGTGTACAAGTTAAATCGCCAATAGACATTTACAAAGGGTTTACGATTTAACTACTGGGTCTCTTTTTTATTCTTGCACCTATATACTTACGGAGTAAATTGAATAGTATTACATGTCTAAAAATTTTATGAACCATTTACTTTTCATTATTTTTATATAAGAAGTAATATATTTTAGCATATTAAATTTAGAAAAGAACTTACCTTACTCCATTTACAACTAATTGAAACCAAAGTGCCGGCACTAATCCTTTTTGTAAAGCTCTCACTCCATCATGTTTAATAATGGTGTACATTGCGTGTGGAACATTTTTGTAATATACATTGTGTTGTCCACGAGCCCGGAGCTCCCCTTGCAGTTGCATCCGAGTTTTTACCACATCAAAGGGATTACTGAAAAATCCTGCGCCAACGCCCGCAAGGCCTCCCACAAGAAAGTCCATATTGCTATAAAATATTCCTTGATGTTATTTTATTCAATTCAATTTAAAAAACAAATCACTTTTGAAATATAACGTCTGTCTATCGCAACAGTACAGATTACGTTACACTTGTTCACATTACACTGATTTGCTGATTGCTGAATAAAATCAACATGAGAACTGAACACTATAAACAAATAATTACTTACTAAATTACAAAAAGTAATTAAATAAGTAATTAAGTAATCGCTTAAAAACGTAATAATGGGATTTGCAATAAATGTAAAATAGCCCCAAATAAAATCATTGCAAACATTATTTACTTGTGTACTGCACAAGTTTTCTTACCTTTATAATTTCCTTACCTTTATAATTTCCTTACCTATATTTCCGAACACTCCATTAAGAATTTAATTTTCACATATCGTTATAGCCATTGTCAGTACCGTCGGTAACCACATGGAGAAAATGAAATATATTATTTTAAACTATTTCGTTTCGTAACATTTTAGTTTGACATGTTACGTCTAATCATATGACGTTAATGTCAAATAAATCAGCTGATAAGTCGAGCGCTTTTACGCGATAACGCGAAAGTGATGTGCCTCTATGGTGCGCAAAATATTATTCAAACTGTGTAACTTGCCATTGTGTTTTAATTTCTATGGATATATCTGTGTATTTTTCATTTTTTTCGGTATGAGTGTTAATAGTTATGCATATTGCAGATGGCAACTTTAATTATATAAACAATTTTGTTGATTTTGTCTAGGGCGTAATATCGTCTCTATTGTAATGTTACTAAATATGTACTATATTTCTCCCTCAATCAATCCTACGGTGGTTGTTTTCTAAAACTTTTTCTTTTTTACTTTTTATAAAACAGATTCCGGTTGATATTTATGATAGGGCAGTTTCTGAATAACGAGCTTGGATTTTTGTGCTAAGGCTTGATGAATTATTGCAGCAACTTGGTCATGTCTATGTTCATAACCAGTCTGAACTATTGATTTGCACGCACTTGCGATATGTTGAAGGTTTTCGGAGGTACTATGACAATGCCTACACATGTCTGTTCATAAATTAGGGGATCGAATTGTGAGTATCGATCATTTGATCTTGGTTATTATTATTAAACGTTATCGTTTTATTGTCATTATGTATGAAATTATAAATCTCGGTTTGTAATATCCGCAGTAAACCTAATAGTACCCTAGTTAGATCTTAAGATGTTTATAAATGAAATGCTTATAAAATATGTACTCGTAAATATCTATTCAATATTCTCTGTAAATTTATAATTGTAAATAGCTGTCGTTTTAAACTTCGTCACTAGATGCCGCTACATCAAAATGGCATATTTCGTAAATCGCAATGTTAAGATCCGTTTGTTGTAAACCTAATAGGTTCCTGATATACCGTTTAGTCGTTCGTTAATATAATGTATATAATCCTATCTAATATATTTTAGTGGTAGAGATTACTTACTTATATCTATTTTTGAAAGCCTTATCCCTTGGGTGTGATAAGGTTTAAACATTTAAAAGATAATTAACACTATCAGTCTTTCATATCCGGTATCCATTGATCCTACGAAGCATCCTTATTCAATCTCAATACACCCTCAAGGGTGACAAACAACGCAAATATATTGTGATTAATTATCTAAGAAGATTGAGCGGGGTGGGGGGACCCCCCCTTTTTTTTGGTTGTATTGGACACAGGAATCATCAGAACTGTGTGGAAGCAGTGTGTTAAAATTTTAACATCACTTTCCTTATATCAAAAGAGAAGAAAGCCCTATCGTGAAACATTTTATTGGTCCCCAGATGTTCTCTCTTTCGTTCAGTTATGTTCACATATTCGGCCAAAGCAACTAGCGATTGCAACTTCGGTTTTGACGCAGAAAATCTGCCGTAACTTCGAATGTGGCCCAACCTGCGTTTATGCATATTAGATAGTTTTTTTTTTTTTATGTATACTTTTTTTATCACCAATAAATTGCTACGCATCACAATTCAGGCAATCACACTGACACATACTTGCGTAAATTAATAAATCATACAATGTTGTCTAAGAATTTTTTTATTTCTCCCTGTTGCTAATTCTGAAAACCACACAGACGAAGTCGCAGACATATATTACTTGAAAAATATATTGATAATGTAAAATAAGCAGTCGTTAAGATGAGACGGCTCATACACAGGAATAAAAAGTATCCTATGTGTTATTCTAGCTTATACACTGTCCGTGTGTTATTTCCAATTAAATCCGTTCAGCGGTTTTTGCTTGATTGTGTACCGAACATACAAACTTTCACATTTATAATTTTAGTAGGATAATGCATTATCAGTCCTCACATATTTATTTAGCGCTACATAAAAAAAACATTGCGGATTTGTAAATTATTAGTTTTGTAAAAGGTATTGAAAATGTTAAACCACGTAATCACTGCATCGTTATTTTACATTGCGGTGTTCAACAATGCTCTCTAAAAAACCACACCACATTATTTACACATAAAAAATACTTCACATGTTTACTGAATAGTTTACCTTATTTCCGAACACTCCATCAAGAATCCAAGAAACAAAGGAAACCGCGCTTTATTATTTACATAGTGATCGTAGGCATTCAGTTTTTCTAAGATATAAACAAACAAAAAATCGAAGACTTGCGAAGTCAGTTAACAATCTGTAGTGCAGCCACTTCGCTAAACCCGAGGAAACCCAAGGATTGATAAAAATAACGCATCATTACGTGCCAACAATGTGGTTAAAGTAATATTACAGATGATGTCCGTGATATATGGTAATATTCAATAAAAAACTATTATACACTTTTAGATTTGTTTAGTTATCGAATTAAAATCCGATTTCTGTCGGTCCTAGTGACCGATGAGTTCCTTTTTTAAATTTTTTGATGTGATAAATGAAAGATGATGATGATATTAATTTATCCCTAATGGAAAGGCAAAGGACTTTAGTCCATACAGCCAGGTCTTGTTCGTATGATGGTTGGTCTGAAACTTGATAAATGAAAGACTGTAATGATCTAGATAGTTTATTTTTTCTTAAATCATAATGATTGCCAGTATCAAAAAAATAAAGACGACATTAAATACCACACTATTGAGCATTTACAAAATATTTATGGTAACTAAAGTAATGAAATTATGCTATATTGTGCTATTACAAATCAATCACTTTCAAAGGCTAAAAGAAGCTACGATCACGGTTACAAATGACGGTTGCTTGATAAATTAAAAATGATAACACAATGTATATTTATTTTAAATACACAAAACTGATTCCGCTTCTATGTTAAGAAAGACTTGTGGAAGACTTATTGAAAATTGGCACTTATGACTGCCTTATATATTCTATTATAATTATTATATTATAAACAATTGGTATGTATTTAGTGTTAGTGCGCTTTTGTATTCCTTAAACAACTAGCATTTAACTTAAGTTTTAATAGTGTACAAACCTAACACAAATTACTAAGTACAAAATGACCATATGGACTATAACAAATTACTCACAATAAGTATTTCATTGTGTTATAAATTTTACTATTAAACAATAATCTAAAATTAAAACGCATTTTGTTAAAAATATAAACAAAATGGAAGTAGTAACGTAATAGAGTGATTTTATAATTAAAACAAAGAACAAATGCTGTAACGAATGAGTCTAGTGAGTTGCATTTACCGATTTTTCGTTCAAAACAATATAAAGACGTGGCGGCAAGAGATTATTTTTAAAAATATTATAAGTCTTTATGACAGTTCAATATACAATAATTCTTAATGACAGTAATATAATATAATTTTAATTATATATGATATTTCATTACAGATAAATTAATAACAATAAAATTATCCACTGTGCTAGGACTAGATAATAAATTTTACTGGATGGATTTTTCTTTGTTCACTTCACACACAACAGAATCCACTGCCCTATATTTTTTCAATTATAAAATGATTCAGGTAAAAATAAAAGGAAAACATCAAAATATTTTAGTAATAGACTAAAAAATTGTAATGATTATGTGACGATGATGACCTCGTGATTGGATTAGACCGCAACGACACTGGTTATAATGGGATGACATCAACTGCGCCGTATATATTATAGTCCCGTGCCCCCATCCATATTCCTGCGTGTGCCAGTTTGGAGGACTGTGTGACACCAAGGGCGGAACACCAAAAAATATTGTTCCTCGACTGGCAATCGAGTTAAACTAAAGTAATAAATCCATACTAATATAATAAAACTGAAGAGTTGTTCGGTTGGACGCGCTAATCTCAGGAATTCTAAATTCGAATTGAAAAATTCTGTTTGTGTTGGATAATCCGTTGTTCAAGGAATGCTATAGAATATAGAACTTCACGCTACGACCTATAGCAGCGGAGCATCAATGGGAAATGTTGCAAAAACGGGAAGAATTACTCCTTTTGAGAGCTTTCGTTGCGTGTGCTGAGTAAACGGTTTAAATTACGCAAAAATCATGTATGACGGAATTGTTCCCCGTTAAAAGTTCTAAAAAAGGCATTGCATCATGTGAGACATAAAAAGCAACCTGTAGTCTACATGAACGAAGTGGCGGGCACAGCTATATTCGACGTATTACGAACTGAGGCTTCGGGTCATAAATCATATTTACCTGCTCGCACTCACAGGTCTTATGGAGAGGTGTAGTGATGTGCGTAAGAATTGTAGTGGTGCATATCGATAATGGGGTAGGTACGATCGATATACTAAATTATGTAAAGTATTAATGGCAATAATTTTTCGCTATCTGATAATAAAAGTTTTTAATTTGTAAGATAAAATGTTTGTTTCGACGTAATCATAGAGAAACTGTATAGATCGTAATGTGGACTTTTCTAGGGATATTTCTTAGTTCTTCAAAAATCCTCATTATATCCACCACGTTAGAAAATAATTTTTACATCGTGTGTATTGCGTAACGAAGCGTAAGTAATGTAATGAGTGTCATAACAATGTCATATATTTATAAAAAACAACAACCCTTACTCGTAACGACCAATCAGGAGTCAAGAGTGCTAATGAAGGTCCGATGACGCATCGACCCCGCGTGCGCACGTAGCTAAGTATCGATAGCGGGTTGCATTGCGTGCACATTCCTACTGTCAGTGACATTTATTGCCCGACGACTCACTTTAAAATGCGTCGACTATAGTAGTATATAAACATGCATTGTATTAAGATTGGGCCTAGCGCATGTTGGTCTTCACCATGCGGATTTTTTATGTAGAGAAATTATAAATGTAAATTATGTGGTGAAGGCGGACTATATAATTGTTGCCAGTATAAATACAATTAAATATGTATTTATGTGAATATAGCTTGTAATTAAGGCTATATGGGAGATGTCTTTAAGCCGCAGCTCGGCTGGTTTACCTTGTAACTGCAATAATACCATGAAGGTTATTTCTTATATGATACTTATATACCCTGCGTTAGAAATGACAAGATAAATGCATTACACATTGCTATAAACTTCTTCAATATATAAACTATGATATAATTCAATTGTGAAACAAATAAAGATATATAAATCATTATTATTTTTGTTATTTAGCACATTATTTCACTTTTTAACTGAAGTACAGAAGGGAAATGTGACGGTTTGTTTTTGGATTGGAACACATAGTATTAATTGCGCTAGCTTATAACTCCGGCAAATTAGGTCATTCGCAAGGTTTGTGTACGGGATAAGGCTGCGGTCAGACACCGTGCAGGTCCACGTTGCGAGTGGGCCTCGAGCGAAATCCATGCGAGCACTGTTCGGTGATTTGCGCGGGCGTGCTGCCGCGTGTTTCTGGGAAGTATGTTCTGGAATACAAAGATATATATAAACTATAGATAAAGACAGTTTTTAATAAATTCATACAGACCAAAAGCCTGGACATTTTTTTTTAGGTGACATCGTAAGCGATGGCAGCGGGCCATGATATCTACATCAGTCGTGAACAAAGTGTCAGGATGCGTACACTATCGTACCGCGGTACCAAGCAATCGGCTTTATCGACGGTGACGTAAAAGCCGCGAGCCGCCTTCAGCTGTCAACCGCACGAACTAAGGTGGAATTAGCCCGTATACCCGCCCTGTCGAAGGCCTTCTCGATGTAGACTAAGACCCCTAGACACACGCGTGACCACGATTGTGTTCGCATGTTAAGTGGTCGCTGCGGAAGCCGAACTGTTCACATCGTAACATGATGTGCGGGGTAATCTTCCGCTGCAGCAGCCTTTCGAGAGTTACGTACACCTCTTGTCTTTACCCGGCTTCGGCAACACGATGATCTATCCCAGTTTCCAAGGGTCCGGGAAGTGGCAAGTACGCAGTGTCCCGTTATACAAACGGGTCAGCGCATCATTGACCTCTCCCGAATAGCGCCACCCCGGGATAGACGCTAGGGGGCCTAGGGGACACTGATTGCCGTCGTCGTGACTTCCAGGTAGATAGGGGAAGTGATACATGGACGCAACACTATGTCCAAGACATCCGGCGTCTGTTTGCTATGAGCGGGGATAAGCGTCGGATCGTTCGGCCCGAGCACGTGGAAATCCTCGCGGCACTGAGAAGCAGTCTACAGCGGTTTCCGGTCACTGGTGATGGGTATGCTGGAGGTAGGTGATCCTCTCTCAGCAATGCTAGTGTGGCGTAGGGTGTTGTGTCCCAGCCTCCTCAAAATCACTCATATCGTCTTCCTCCTCCTCTATCTGTTGGCGTGTGAACTTCCGCAGGGATGGTGACTGCAGAGGCTTAGTGTTCTTGGTCACGGGTGGGTGTGTCACGGCACCGTCTTTTCGTCCTCTTTGCGTTGTAGCTTGTCTTCGTGGTCCATTTCAATTTCCAACAGCGTCCGCCATCTCGACTCGTAATTCTGGAGTGCCTGGGGTGTCGATTCGACTTTACGCAGGGACTCAGCATTGCGCTGCGTCCGGCGCTAGCCTTCCTCCTGGTCTGCTGCGGACGCGCTACCTAGGCGGTATGATCCGTGACTTTTCCGGGGCAAATATATTTCACTCCAAGAGCGTCCTATCCACTGTCGCTGTATGGCGCCTACTGGCTTTACGTTGGGCAAGAGGGGAAGGGTGGGGGGGCACTAACTCCTCCTTGTCCGACATAGTCGAACCCCTAGGAGATAATTACTTTGCTTCGTTACACTGTTTTGTTAGGTGTGTTTTGGGTTACGTGCTGTTTCGTCACTGTTGTGTGCCCTTTCTGTTAGCTAGCGACGCGAACACTCTGGCAGAACCTGCGAGGAAAGACGACTCGCCTGGCGTTGTTGGCAGACGTAGAAGTATTTGGGACTACTGACTGTCTTGAACAGGGCGTTACACGTGGAGTCCCATTCTCAATAGAAAAAGATACTCAGTGCTAACTGCTCTCGGAGATTCGCATGGGCAACACGGGAAGCTCACCGAATTCTTTGAGCGAGAGTCTCGTGGCCTCCCGAGGTCCTCAACGTCTACCGAAGTTAATACGACTGCCGACGGAGTTCTTCTTCAAGCGTTGGCTGTTGTGATCTATTGCGTTTCACATTACCAGCAGGTCGCTACACACCGCACGAGATCCTCACTCGTCTGGTGTTGCTGGATATCCATAGGCGGCGGGAATCACTTACCATCAGTGAGCTGCTTGCTCGTTTGCTACCTATTCTGTAAAAAAAAACATCCTTATCACATACTTGACAAATAGGAATAGAGCTCCAGTGATAGCTGAGAATACGAGGAAGGAATAAGCCCCGATAGCTCGACGCATGGTGGGGAAGCAAAGACCCACTAGGAAGTTGCCGCCCCAGTTGGCCAGCGAGCCCCACGCCATGGCCGCCGGACGGGGGCCCACCTCGAACATTTCTGTAAAAAAAACAATTAAGTTTCATATGGAATCTAATTAAGATTTATTAAATACAAAGGCGACAGTGTCCATGATTTCGTGTATTCCAGGTTTATGTTTAATGGTTATGATATGTCCTGATAGTGATGACCCATTCCCAAAGTATGACTAAATATTTCATCATACGATCGCATTGAATTGTGTTTTTTTTTCATTTAGTCCGTTCATCCTCATTCGTAGAGCCACCCTGAGCGTGGTTCAGGGTTAGACTTCGAGCCGACGAACAATATTTATATATCACAAATTCCGTGTGGGTGAATCGTATGTACACGATACACGTGTACAGGTCCATCTGAACATTCCTCCATGAACTTATGAAACGTGGTCATACCTGATGCTATAAAGTAGGGAATAGGCCCCAGACCGAATCCATATGCCAGAACGTAGAACAAAACCGCGATAGTACACACGTATGCCATCCACGACACAGTTTTCTGCAAAGGGAAAATATTTTTGTAGACATAATTATGTACAGTTCAGTTAATTGTTTATACATTAACTATTACAGGTTCACAAATTTCCAAATGCATTCTCTACCGATCAACCAAAGTTGTGGTGAGATGTTGTGATAGGTGTAACAGTAGACAAATTATATTAATATAATGTAAGGTCTAAGCTAGCTAATAGCTAATATAAATAAACACATACATAATATATATATACATACATAATATATATATACATACATAACATATATGCATACATACATAAACAATATGTATAAATACAATACAATAGCGGTAGTTATCAATAAATTCCATAGAGGATAGAATTATCTGACTAAGGGTAACCCCCAGAACCAAATTTAATACATTGTTTTCGTAATTTAATACGTTGTTAAATCCTATTACGACTTCTCTAAATAGCGGATTATCACATGTCTTCTAATAAATTTATAATTTAGACTTGACTCAGACGCAGTCACTTTGTGATTTGATTGTTAAGGTGTACACACATGAATTGATAAATAAATAAATAAAATAATATACTTCAACCTATTTATTATAAATCCCATCCATTCACATGTGTACGAAATTTTTTTGTTATTTATTTCTCAAACGTCTTTTTCTCGTTGTAGCTTTTTTTATTAAAGTAATGTATCTTTTATGAAAATATCGTTTCATTTAGCTGTACTAACATGACGGAGGGTAAATAATGCTAATTAAACGTTTTAAAAATATGTTTTTTTTTAATCAGAATCGAATTTTTTTCGTCCCATCATCAAAGGTGTCATCAGTACTATCGTCTGTCTTCGTTTTCGGAAGCGGTCTCCTAATACCGAGTATATTTTTTTATTATTATCGATGCATTTCATAACCAACACAACGGCGTGTTCAAGACTAAAGAACAAAAAATCACTCACAATTGCTGTCATAGCGGCAGCGAGAGCGGCTAAGAAAATAGTCGCAGAGAGCGTAGAGCCCAGGAGAAGTGGGCGGCGACCCTTCCGCGGTAGCAGGTACAACATGAACACCGCCGTACACACGTTGATGAAACCGCATCCAATGGTCGCGTACTGCGCATTCAACTCCGTGAGTCCCGCCTGGACGAAAATCATCTGCGAGTAGTAGAAAACCTGGAAACAAAGGAAAGCAATGCTTTAAATTTTACGAATTTAATCACTTATTCCTAAGCGGTGACAATGGATCTGCATTATGATTCCTTATCGACAATGAATGTGGGCGAATCACACCTAAGGTCATAAATACAACACGTTTAAGGAGACACTCGTTAGTAGCAAATTTTATTACGCATTATATGTAAAATCGAATTCATTAAAACATATAAGTAATTGAAAAAATATTTGAATTATAATCTAGATAGATAACAAATATAGACACTTTAATCTTTTAATGTCAACATTAATTCCCGTCTATGGTTTGCCCTTTTTATGTGAATTATGCAAGAAAGATTTGTGCATTCTGTCTCATTCACTCATAATCACTGCCTGTGGAGATGAGTTGCATCACCGAGATTGCTCGTTTCTCTTTTAATGATATCGAAACTGCGTTAAGTAAGTTAAATGCAGTTTGCATTTAAAAAACGAACTCGAAAACTTTGTTTGTTGCTAAATACATTTTGGACATATGGGGTCTGGTACTGGTACATGAAATTTTGTTTATGATATGATAAGGTGGCCAGTAATAAATACAGATTAATTAATAAGTAACTTAACTGGATAAATTAGGACTATTGTAAATTGAATGTGCCGTTTTTATAGACTAGGGCCACACGTTCCATGGTCTCACTTGTTGTCCCCACCTGGACGTTACTTCGTTAGTCTATCCAGCACATTACACACTACACTCACCGCGTTAATGCCGCTGGTCTGCTGCCCGGCCTGCGTGCTGCAGACTAGAAGAAGAGGCAGCAGCAATCGAGGGTCTGTAGCCACACGCCCCATGCTCCACTTGCTCTCCCCACTGGACGACGCTAGGTCTGCGGCCCGACGTTCTTCGCGCAAAAGTTCCAATTCTTCGGTCAGAATGCTTGAGGAAACGCCTCGTAAACGACTTAGCTCTGAAGAGGAATGAAAAGACTTTTATTCATTTCATTCCTCAAATCATTTTATTATAATTTTTATCATTTTTTCCGGGCCGATGGCCGCTGTTAGCCCGAGGGCTTTTACAGTTTCACCGGGTTGAGAGGTGACCGAGCGTTTACGGCGCTCAATCGAGGCCTCTATTAATGGGTAACCAGCACAAGGGCTACCGAGAGGGAGCCTTGGCTAGGAGCGTTACCCTGTTTTGCGAGAGCGTCTGACTATAGGGTGCCCGAGAGGGATGAACCTCGGCTCGGTCAGTTGCTTCTGAAATTCTAATCAGTTTCCGCTTATATATGTTTACCGCTAGATATGTTTAAAATAAAGTATACAATAAAAGTTTTTAATAATATTTTTTTTATATTAAAGATAACAAGTCGTTTTTTATCTTCCTTGATGGTAAATGATTAACAGCACATGTATTGTACTAAAATAGATATTTGGACGATGGCATGGTCAATTTCAGGCATAGTGTTATCAACTCGTTTTTCCTCTTTGTTATAGAGCCATAAAATCTCTGGCAAGCCCAGAGGCACTCGTCTGCCCCTTCCTTGGTTTGATGCAATTATATGCAATACGATTTGTTTATTTTTATATATCAGAAATTCGGATATTACCAAATAACACTGAGCTGTCGTACAATGATACGATTATGATAACCGTGTCTCAATTTATATTGGATATTGCGGTGTTAGTTGCAGCACACCGTTAACATAGCAGGGGGTAGTTGTAACTTTTTCTGGTGTTACTACCATTTAAATAATGTTCTAAACATTTTATTTATAAACGAGCGAAACTTCGTAATAATCAATTTAATGATAAAATTATTAACAAAACAATATATCGTATATAATATAATATATAAATATAATGAATAAATAGTAATTATTAATATTGTAATAGGAGGAAGGTTCAAATGCAGTGTTGAAGACACGGGAAATACGTACAATACACATACTAAAAATTTGGCACGAAAGAATTGTTCCCGGGTGAGAACAAACGTAAGGCGTTGTCATCCCTGACGATTAGCATGGAAAGCCACGTATTCTGTTGGTGCGTGGCCCTACCTCGACAGAGCCGACCCATTCATGCTAAAGCTAGAAACAAAATGCCGCTGCTCATTTTGTTGTTGTTTAGTTTACTTAATTCTACTGTCTAACTCTCCTGGTAAGAATAACAATAATTAAAACAAAATAATTATTTATAATTACACATATTAGTACCTTCATATGTTATACCATTCTACTCTGCTAGAGTCAGTCTGCTAGCTTGTATCTAGCAGCAGCAAGTATGGGTCTCACAGAATAACGCTGCCGTGTTTCGTTTGTCGAGTGTAGGGATCCGGAGACCCTTATTTACTAGTGATGAGGCATTACATCTCGGTCCAAAGAGTGACAGCGCATCTGTATATAATCAATGTATTATCGAGAATCACTTAACGTCAGGTGAAAGATTTGCTCGTTGTGTGATGTTATATATAAATTGTGAAATTCGTATGTTAGTTTTCATTTATATGTTAAATAAAAATTACAATTATATAGTTAAATTACGGATTAGATAAACATTTTTAATTCAAGTTTTGGGTGACGTATCCTTAAAATTAATTATTATTGTTGAAATATATGTTTATAAACATTATTTATGAACGAACCAAAATATAGTTCCCGTTGTCTACACGTGTGGCGCTGGCGCGCATATGTCATGTCTGTCTCTGTATACTTCTCCCGCAATAAAGGTATTATAAATCTATTCCGTGGGTTTAATTGTAACTTTCTACAATTATGCATAACAATTTAATATTATATTTACCTTTAACGGAATACTCTTCATTCCCCTTAACGATAAACAGGTACTTTGGACTTTCTGGTAATATAAATAAAATTGGTAAACAAATAATGACTAGTATCGCGTAGATGGACAGCAAGTAGGGCCAGTCGTCGACGCCGCCTGCGGAACAAACATTAACAGCATTACAGACATTAGCAGCAATTTTTTATTTTTTATATATCAGAAATTCGGATATTACCAAATAACACTGAGCTGTCGTACAATGATACGATTATGATAACCGTGTCTCAATTTATATTGGATATTGCGGTGTTAGTTGCAGCACACCGTTTACGTAGCGGGGGGTAGTTGTAACTTTTTCCGGTGTTACTACCATTTAAATAATGTTCTAAACATTTTATTTATAAACGAGCGAAACTTTGTAATGATCAATTTAATGATAAAATTAATAACAAAACAATATATCGTATACAATATAATATATAAATATAATGAATAAATAGTAATTATTAATATTGTAATAGGAGGAAGGTTCAAATGCAGTGTTGAAGACACGGGAAATACGTATAATACACATACTAAAAATTTGGCACGAAAGAATTGTTCCCGGGTGAGAACAAACGTAAGGCGTTGTCATCCCTGACGATTAGCATGGAAAGCCACGTATTCTGTTGGTGCGTGGCCCTACCTCGACAGAGCCGACCCATTCATGATAAAGCTAGAAACAAAATGCCGCTGATCATTTTGTTGTTGTTTAGTTTAGCTCTACTTAATTCTACTGTCTAACTCTCCTGGTAAGAATAACAATAATTAAAACAAAATAATTATTTATAATTACACATATTAGTACCTTCATATGTTATACCATTCTACTCTGCTAGAGTCAGTCTGCTAGCTTGTATCTAGCAGCAGCAAGTATGGGTCTTACAGAATAACGCTGCCGTGTTTCGTTTGTTGAGTGTAGGGATCCGGAGACCCTTATTTACTAGTGATGAGGCATTACATCTCGGTCCAAAGAGTGACAGCGCATCTGTATATAATCAATGTATTATCGAGAATCACTTAACGTGAGGTGAAAGATTTGCTCGTTGTGTGATGTTATATATAAATTGTGAAATTCGTATGTTCGTTTTCATTTATATGTTAAATAAAAATTACAATTATATAATTAAATTACGGATTAAATAAACATTTTAATTCAAGTTTTGGGTGACGTATCCTTAAAATTAATTATTATTGTTGAAATATATGTTTATAAACATTATTTATGAACGAACCAAAATATAGTTCCCGTTGTCTACACGTGTGGCGCTGGCGCGCTTATGTCATGTCTGTCTCTGTATACTTCTCCCGCAATAAAGGTATTATAAATCTATTCCGTGGGTTTAATTGTAACTTTCTACAATTATGCATAACAATTTAATATTATATTTACCTTTAACGGAATACTCTTCATTCCCCTTAACGATAAACAGGTACTTTGGACTTTCTGGTAATATAAATAAAATTGGTAAACAAATAATGACTAGTATCGCGTAGATGGACAGCAAGTAGGGCCAGTCGTCGACGCCGCCTGCGGAACAAACATTAACAGCATTACAGACATTAGCAGCAATTTTTATTTTTTATAATGATAACATTTACTATAGTCCACGCATTATGAACTGAGGCTTCGGGTCATAAATCATATTTATCTATCTGTCTCGCTCGCACTCACAGGTCTTATGGAGAGGTGTAGTGATGTGCGTAAGAATTGTGGAGGTGCATATCGATAACGGGATAGGTACGATCGATATTGTAAATTATTTTAAGTATTAATATGAATAATTTATCGCTATCTGAAAATAAAAGTTTTTAATTTGTAAGATAAAATGCTTGTTTCGACGTAATCATAGAGAAACTGTATAGATCGTAATGTAGCCATGAAAAGGACCGTTTTTAACTTTTCTAGGGATATTTCTTAGTTCTTCAAAAATCCTCATCCGTATCTTCCCCATCTGTGACATCTTCCTGTAGGTTAATTATCAGAGGTGGTGCTTGATGTCTTAAAATAGTTTTCCTTAAGTCCTTATCCTGGAGCTCTACAGCATGCCTCACACATTTGGCCTAGTCTTCTTGAGTAACATTATCCATAGCGTTGTGTTAAATGTATGATTTTTGCAGTAACTTCTCCTTTGACTTGAGCTCAGATGAGTTCGATGGGGTTATATTGACAGTGATATGGAGGCAGTCTCATCACTTCGTAACCCCTTTCATATTCCAGCTGATCTAAGGCATATATCTTTTTAGGTTACTCTCATTCACTTTTCTTAACAATTCTTCCCTTATGTCTACATTCGAGAAAGGAATGTTTTTGTCCGCCATTCTTGAATGTCACTTTTCTTTGTAGATGACGTGAGTATAATTTCTAATTGCATGGAGTGGTAGCTGGCGTTATCGATGACTATTACAGAAGGTTCTTCAAGAACATTTAACAAATCAGAAAACCATGCCGTATATGTATCACCATTCATTTCAGTGTGGTAGGCAGCGTCCTTAGACTCTATACGCTAAGTCGCTATACCAACTCCACTCCACAGTGCTGCAAGCTCTCGTGGATTATTGGAATTGAGGCAAGCTTTTTTCTCGGGGTCTGTTTTCAATTCTTTTAAAAACAGGAAAACATTGTGAATTATATCCCAAGCTTGAGCGTTGATGTCACCATTTAATTTCTTCAAAACCACGTAAGAAAATAAATTCTCCATTGTGCGTATTGCGTAACGAAGCGTAAGTAATGTAATGAGTGTCATAACAAAAAATCTTATATTTATAGAAAAACAACAATCTTTACTCGTAACGACCAATCAGTCAGTGTGCTAATGAATCGTCATCGACCCCGCGTGCGCAGGTAAGTATCGATAACTGGTTGCATTGCATGCACATACCTACTGTCAGTGACATTTATTGCCCGACGACTCAGTTTAAAATGTGTCGACTATACACATAGTACAAACTTTAACTTCTTTTTTACATCGCATGGTACAAAAATGAGCCTTCTTTTAAGTTAAAAAATACCTATGACACAAGGAGTCTTTCCTCCAAAGTCTAAGATTATTTTTAAAACATTCAAAATAATTTAAAAAAGAAGTTCATTAAAAAGGAAAGTTTAAAATCTAAATTGTGAGATAACAAAGAAAATACAAAATTATAATATCTCGACCGTTTGGTCTCCACTGTCGAGGGATTACCGTCTGGTTGGTCTATATATTTATATATATATATGTATTTTATTATATTGTATATACTTGTTTCTTTGTATGTTTATACTGTTTTATTAATTAATTCTATTGATATATTGAAAAGAATGTCCTGTGAGGTTATTGCCAGTATTTCTCTATGGCGCTAGTCTATTAATCCTGGCGGTAAATTTATTTAATTGTTGACGTATTCATGTGGCTGTCAAGTTATTAGTACTTTACAACATTGGGGTCTCTTAATTATTTATTTACTAACAAAGAGTATCATTAACACATCGTTTCTCAAACTGGGGGTCGTTTGTTATTAAAGGGGGTCGCTGATAAAATCTGATCCTGATGACCTGTATAATAAAGGAATTAGGAACGAATTTAATGTAGTTTTATAAAATTAAATATTGCCACGATTTTTATAATTAAAAGTAAACTTATAGTTTGCTTTGTGTAAAGAAGCTGTTTATTAAAATGTTATTATAGTTTAATAGTGGAGGGGTTCGCTAGGCAGTTTACGTTTTAGCCTTTTGGTGTGTAGCGACATAAAAATTGTTAAGTAACACAGCCTTTACCTAGACAAAATTCAAAGTTCACAACTACACAATATGTACAAATATACATTCATAATTAAATGTTACATATAGAAAAATTCTTTGAAATTCAACTCGTACAGTGCCCAAAGAAGCTACACTGCGAAAATGAAAAATAGTCTACGTCAAGTAGTCTACATTATATATATTTTTTTAATATATGTAAAGTACATATATTGTATGTGTAGTTTACTAAGGTAAAAGTGTGAATAATAAAATAATACTTACCTAACAAAAAGTTCAAGCCCATGACTTGACCAACCAGAACTCCCACGTTTACCCCCATGGGGCAGGCGACTCCCATGGCCCCGGTCAGGGTCAACGGGGACAGCTCAGTAAGGTACATCGGGACAATACTTGTTGTTAGGCCTGAAAAGATAATATTTATCAAACACTAGATGATCGGACGACGTCTTGTCCAAATTTCAATAAATTTATCTGTGATAATTTTGTGAATTTGCGTAAATTATCTATCGTTAGTTTCCAATCGAATAGTAAGTTCATACAAAAATCCCAAAGAATAAAGAAGTTTCCGTTTTTTTTTCTAATTTGTCAATGTAGCGGGCAACTTTTTCTAAAATCTAATTCTGACTATTGCCAACATTCAAAAATTCGGTTCAGCCGTTCTTAAGTGATGTGCTTACCAACGAACAGCATTTATTTTTAATTTATATATATGATTTATGATGGCAACTTCATATACGCAGCAGAGGTAGCGGTTTTTCTTCCCACTTGTGCACGTTTCACGTCAGTCGTCTGTCTCGCTCACTATCGCGTTACCTAGCGAATGACGCGCGTTGCTTCGCCGCGTTCGCTCGTTTTTTTTGTGAGTCAGTTTACCGTGTGTTAAGTAACTTCGCTTCAATGTTACAAGCACCACTAACCTGCCGCCAAGCCGACCAGCAATCTCCCAATAACGAGCATCTCAACAGAGTTCGCTGTACGGCACATCAGGAAGAAGACCGCGCCAATGATGGACAAGACACTTGTGACGACTGTGGCGTTCTTTCTGAAACGGTGGAAGCCTGCATTTTAAATAAACAATAGAGTTCTTTTCAAAAAGTTCTTAAAAGCTATAAACACACGAAAATATATATATATACTAACAAAGAGTATCATTAACACATCGTTTCTCAAACTGGGGTCGTTTGTTATTAAAGGGGTCGCTGATAAAATCTGATCCTGATGACCTGTATAATAAAGGAATTAGGAACGAATTTAATGTAGTTTTATAAAATTAAATATTGCCACGATTTTTATAATTAAAAGTAAACTTATAGTTTGCTTTGTGTAAAGCTGTTTATTAAAATGTTATTATAGTTTAATAGTGGAGGGTTCGCTAGGCAGTTTACGTTTTAGCCTTTTGGTGTGTAGCGACATAAAAATTGTTAAGTAACACAGCCTTTACCTAGACAAAATTCAAAGTTCACAACTACACAATATGTACAAATATACATTCATAATTAAATGTTACATATAGAAAAATTCTTTGAAATTCAACTCGTACAGTGCCCAAAGAAGCTACACTGCGAAAATGAAAATAGTCTACGTCAAGTAGTCTACATTATATATATTTTTTTAATATATGTAAAGTACATATATTGTATGTGTAGTTTACTAAGGTAAAAGTGTGAATAATAAAATAATACTTACCTAACAAAAAGTTCAAGCCCATGACTTGACCAACCAGAACTCCCACGTTTACCCCCATGGGGCAGGCGACTCCCATGGCCCCGGTCAGGGTCAACGGGGACAGCTCAGTAAGGTACATCGGGACAATACTTGTTGTTAGGCCTGAAAAGATAATATTTATCAAACACTAGATGATCGGACGACGTCTTGTCCAAATTTCAATAAATTTATCTGTGATCATTTTGTGAATTTGAGTAAATTATCTATCGTTAGTTTCCAATCGAATAGTGAGTTCATACAAAAATCCCAAAGAATAAAGAAGTTTCCGTTTTTTTTTTTTAATTTGTCAATGTAGCGGGCAACTTTTCAAGTTTTTTTCTTAAATCTAATTCTGACTATTGCCAACATTAAAAAATTCGGTTCAGCCGTTCTCAAGTGATGTGCTTACCAACGAACAGCATTTATTTTAATTTATATATATAATTTATGATGGCAACTTCATATACGCAGCAGAGGTAGCGGTTTTTCTTCCCACTTGTGCACGTTTCACGTCAGTCGTCTGTCTCGCTCACTATCGCGTTACCTAGCGAATGACGCGCGTTGCTTCGCCGCGTTCGCTCGTTTTTTTTGTGAGTCAGTTTACCGTGTGTTAAGTAATTTCGCTTCAATGTTACAAGCATCACTAACCTGCCGCCAAGCCGACCAGCAATCTCCCAATAACGAGCATCTCAACAGAGTTCACTGTACGGCACATCAGAAAGAAGACCGCGCCAACGATGGACAAGACACTTGTGACGACTGTGGCGTTCTTTCTGAAACGGTGGAAGCCTGCATTTTAAATAAACAATAGAGTTCTTTTCAAAAAAGTTCTTAAAAGCTATAAACACACGAAAATATATATATATACCTTGTAGAACAAAAAGTAACAATATTTTTATATTTTATTGTTTTTATTTACTTTTGCAGTCTAAAAATAAATTAAAACATATTGTAACGAATTCGATTTCTATTAATTTTACGAATGTTATTTAGCCTACATTCTTTATTTATAAATTTAATCATTAATTATAAATGTAAGAAAATGCTACGGTAATGGCTAAGTTAGCGAATAAGGTATTTTAACGTGCTTTATTTATATTTATTTGAGAGCCTCAAAGTTTGAAGCACGTTGGCCGAAATAGGGAACAATACTTTAATATTTCTTACGGGTGTGACATCCCTATTTCAGCTTTAAATTTATACATATGTATAATTACCTAAAATGCGAGAATTTATTACCATCACAACATATAATGAGTAATCATAAATGTTTTCTATTACTAATATGTAAAATAAAAACCTTAACAAAATTCCAATGGCCAAAATTTTCGTACAATACCTGCCAAGTTTGTCGGCGAGGACCGACCCGAGCACGGATCCCGTGCACCCTCCAACTATAAATATGGACACGACGGAGGACCAAAGTATGTTGAGCCATGTCTCGTTTAGAGGCAGATTGTATCGGCTAACAAAGCTCTCATTGCAGAAGGTTTTGATAATCTGGAAAATAAAATTAACAACGATAGTTGATGGAGAACGAATGAAAATCAATGACAATTTGATTGTGATTTTTCATTATTGTTTATTTTCATGTTCATATAATTAGTTTTTAAAATTTTATATAACCATTTAGTTACGATATTGTTTTGATAATTTAATTCTGAATTTTGTTTTTATTTTGGCTCATTAATTTGTTTTCTCCAATATATTTTAATATGTAACACGATAACCGTTAATATGTAACAATTGATGTGTTCATGTATCAGATTTGATTTATATATATATATATATATATATATATATATATATATATATATATATATATATATGATATATAGGTGAAAACGCGCGTGATAATGTAACAACCTTGTTATATTCGCAAATTCAACAAATATATTTTTTTACATGTGGCAAACAAGCTCTCTCTCATTCACCTAGTGGAAAGTGATTCCTACGGCCAATGTTTCTTTCTCGACAAGGCATCATACATACCACAATATGTTGTCACCTGTGAGGTAAATATGATAATAAGGGTCTGAGAGTCCCTAAAAGCACCAAACGAAAGCCAGTGGCTTTATGCTGCTTAAAATTGATATTCTATGAAGCTCATAAACACGTACATCAATCCCCAACAATAATGTTATTCCTCTAACTAACATGGAATGAAATCATTTGATACCACGTGTAAATGTAGAACTTGAGAGTACATATGTACACGTACTGTAATATGGAAAAGCCACGATACAACTGAAACCTATGGAATACCAAGGTCATATCATATAGATTCTTCAGTATGTCGTCTTTCCATTCTAGTTGTAAGAGCTCGATCATCCAATAGCTAAGGAGACATACGTAATAATCTTCTAACGTCATAACGCAACTGTTAAACAACTTGATTTCTAATTGACGACGGTATGTAAACTGTTAGCTCGTTTGCCAACGTAATTTTGTAAAAAAAAAAAAAAACTCACCTCTGCCGGCGTGTTCACCACACCAATGTTGTAGCCGACCGGTAACGAGGAGCCGAATGTGGTGACCACACCGGCCAGCACCAAGTAGAACGACCACCCCGCTTTATATTCGTGCGACTGCGTCAGATGTTGATGCTCATTCGCTAGCTGTAAACATTTGTATGTTTGTTAATAAATATATGTGTTAATTACGTAAGTCGCAGCCGATGGTTTTTTTTTTTTAAAAAGTGTTTTATTACAACAAAAATTTACAATTAATTATAAGGCCGGCACGCATTTGCGACTCCTCTGGTGTTAAAATCACTTACCATCGGGTGGGCTGCATGCTCGATTGACACCTATTATACATATAAAAAAATTAATGACTATTTAAAATAGTAAATCTATGTAAGGTCGATTTGTGTACCCAAACATCGAATTCCCGATTGATGATAATACTGTTTGACATTAAATTTTCCGATCAATACGTGACTGAAGAATCGGCAGGCGCGAAGTACACAATGGAATTCCTATTGTCATTTTATTCAGCACTTCTAATATATGTTAGGTATGTAACATGTTTGTAAATAAATATAGTCCTGTATTTTTTTTCCTTTTATGTATATCCGTGTGTAGTCACAAAAATAAAAAAAATGTTTCTTATTTTCGATTATATGTCCAACACCAGGCCTGCTGGACAAGGTTTTATTGTTAAAATAAGCTACGCCTCTGTTTATACTTATATACTTTTCTTATCTTAGTTTTAAAAACAACATGTAGTGTGTACGTAAAAGTTAAATAAATAAATACGATTGAGCGGGGTAAGTTGATAGTATAAGATGTAGGGGTTTCGCTTCATTAGATTGATCGAACGGTTTACCAATCTATATAAGAATGCCATCACTGATATTAACAGTACTAACATCCCCAATAACACTCCACCAAACCATGAACAAACCAAATCACGAAGAATAAGACGACTTAAATATTAATTCTTTGTATATATAAGACTAGAAAAAGAGTGCTCGATGACTCTAGTAACACGAATCATGATGCAGAGAGACGATTATTCTATAAAAATGGACTGAGCTTGGTATTCCATTCAAGTCCTCAAAGCAACAACTTACTTGACACTTTGGTAAAAAGAAACTGCACATTTACCGCCAAGTGAACTGTGTTTTTCACCATTACCTTCATAAAAAAAGTTTAATCTACCATTTAGCGTTCAAACTTTAATCATCTCCGTAGACGAATATAGGCAACTAAACAATATAATGTAACATACAACTAACTATTAAAAAATAACATAGTATTAATATAAATTACTATATATTACAAATTTTAGTAATAGCATACATATAGGTGAGACTAAGTGGGATATAGGTACAAATAATTTATTGATAATTAAACCAAAAAAGAACTAAAATATTTATTATAATAATAACATATTTTTTTAAGGAATTATATTCTGTGATTCTTCTTAATAAGTTGTTCTTCTTCAATTTTATTACATTTCTAAAGGTTAAAGTTAATGTAATTAAAACAAATAATTTTACTTAAATTTACACTTTTATTTCGGATTCAAAACGTAACATACTATTTACAAAACAATCTTATTCCTTTAACACAAATAAACATAAACTTAAAATATACTATTTCGAGATGCTATTTTAAACTTGATTTTACCACTTTAGAGAGCACAGAGTATAAATAGCCGTAGTTAGATCCACACAGGATGGCAATACTGAGCATAGAAGGAAGATCGGCCAGAACCAGTTGCACGTCCAGCCGTCGAGGATGAAGTAAGTCAGGACGATGGAAGCAAACCCGTGGCAACCAATTGCTGTTAGTATATTAAGGACCGATTACAATTTATGTTAATATAACGTAGAAATTAAATATAAGGCAATCTTCGAATTTCTTTATTTTTATTTATTGAACATTTTTTTAAATATGATAATAAATAAGCTTATTAGTAAAAATAAGATATACCTAATTAAGTATCATTCACTAGCAAAATGTTAAATATTTAAACGAATGAATTATAACGAAAGAACTAATCATTCGTTCACCAATTCATTCATTGACACTTGTTATCCAAAAGTAGTTTTAAAGATGCGAAATACAAAAGCAGTAGTATATATTGTATTATATATGGAATATAATTTTAACACGAATAGACCCTCTGGATAAATAATGTATATAACAAAATATTGGAATAAATTAGGTACTAATATACCATTTTATCCTTTCATAATCAATATTTAATAACGATATATTATAGTAGTAGTATAGGAACATGTAATATTCAAACAATAGCCCATAAACTGAAATTATTATAAATCCTGTATATCGAGAACACTAGCTGAATTGTTATTCAAACTCTTGTTGTCTTCTTGAAGGACAAGTCGAGTAGTTATTTTGAAATCTTTATTACCCGGACAGCTATTTACATTGTACGTGGCAATATACGAGTATCTTAATCTGATCACCTTGACGACTGAGAATGCACAATTAATTTTCATTATTAACGAGGAGACGTGTTGTGTGGTCAAACGATACCAACTCACGCAAGTTCTAACGTTTTGAATAACCCTCCACGGATCATTTTAAAACGAGCTACCGGTAAAGATTAGATTCATTCTGTTTATTATTTTATGAAATTGGAGCGAAAAAGTCGATTAACATCACGTGCGCACAGTTTACTTGATGTTAAATGACTCCTCCCACCTCCTCTGACGTCACCACCACCCTCATATATCATATACCATATCCATCCTTGATATGAAATCCACTTGCGAGTTACGTTGCAATGGAGTTGCAGTACAGAAGACTTAATTTGTTGCTTAGTTAAATTGTCACAAGTTTCCTCTATTCATCATACCAAACAGTAGGGACACTTGGTCTTTCCCCGATCAATCCCTTTTTATAGAATTGGAGGCAAAAAACGATCGGCCAATACACGTCCTGACAAAGAAAGAGACAGAGCGCTTTTTAGTTTGAAAAGCACAGATAAACGTCAACGCTATGTGACAACTTGCTTTTATGACGTTAGCTATTAAAACGGTTTACAAGACTTATCCAACATTACTAACGCATTCGTGTTTTACTTAATGTAACAGTGCGATTAGGTATGGCCCTGCCGTATTATGGTGCTTAATGGAGGTTGATTTTATCGCTAAGATCGTAGCCGGAACGTTTACTAGTTATCATTGTATTATTTTTACATGGACTTTGTGCGAATGTATCGGCTGTATGGGGGTAGACAACGTCCTTACAATACCAGTGTAAAAAACAGTATTTAAAAGTTATTTGAGGCATTCCATTCGTCCAGTCGTCATAGGAAACAACGTTTGCACATTATATCATGAATCTTTAAAAAAAAAGTATGCTAACAATTCTATCAACATTAGTAACATTCCGGTTAACTGCTCCATCTAATCTTTAAAAGCAAGCGCTAGGGAGATGGTTCGCGCTATTAGTCTAATGGAGGACCCTACGACCTAAGTTTCCAAGTCGTTCCCAAAAGCATTATTGACTACTTTACTATTGACGCTTCATTTTGAATCTTTTTTGTAAATTAATTTAGACGTCATGTACAGCCCATATAGTATATGTTCGTTTGTCGACACTAATATTATTAAAAAAAAAACAGATTTCTAAACGCTATCCTTCATTCTTTCATCCTGCTTTACTATTAAGATAATTAACTTTACAGAATATTTCTTTTTTTAGCCAGACAGCCATTTCTTGGTGTAAGAAAACAAAATAAAAACATCTTATATAATCTGTCTTTCGATGATACTAAAACTTAAATCCAGATAATACTGTTGTAAAATATACTTTGCTCCCGAATGTGTGTATATACTCACAAACACACATACATGTTAAATGAATGCAAGGAAAACGATAAGAAAAGTTAAGATTTTATTATATTAGAAGTGTAGATTCTTTACACCTTTACTTATTTAATCCGGCCCATAACTTAATTTTTCTGATCGTTTTCTTTGAAATATTTTAACGTTTTTTAAAATATTTTTCCAATATATATATTTCTTAAAATGGTAAAACTTTCATTACTAATGTGTATTAATAATTCTAACGGATCGCCTTAAAAAATCACTCTCATAGATATAGTCTGTGCTTAGCTCAGGATCCGGCGATATCAGTATTAATAATGCATTAATGGTAATTCAATAAATAAAATAAACAGACTTAGATACATGTTGGATGAAGAGATTAATGATCTTAGCAAAAGGATACAAGTCAGCGAAACGGATGGAGAGAACATTGTTAGTCCCAGGATGAAGGTTATGAACTCAATCACTATGAGAGCGACCGACGCAGCAAAACCCACCACCAACCTGCAATCACGTTTAATCTTTACAATTTATCCCACCGATGCTAAGACCTAAACATGTCTTTTCTTCTTATGCTGCAGATCGCATGTTAAAAACGTCAAGTGTAAACCATGAATATTAAAAGTTTACCAATGTTGATACATTAAAAAAAAAAGTACACGTTAACATTAACCGGGTACCTAAATGCACACATAATTTATTAATAATTTGATCAATATTATCTAATAATTTATATATTATCAAATATTATTTAATAGTTAAAAAGATACGATAATCATTAAAGACAAAAGTGAATTATATATACATTAGGAATGCATATAGTAACAATATCAAAGCGTAGATGATTGAAAAGCGAATTGTAAAGATGAAATTCCTTTCGATTTCGACTACAATACCTCTTATCCTAAATCCTATAATAGGGATTCTCAAGCCCTCAAAACATCCAACCGATCCATCAGCCTATCGACCCATAAGCCTACTCAAAGTCTTGGGTAAGGTATATGAAAGGCTCATCCTCACCCGCCTCAAGGACTTCATGCTATCCCGAGGGCTGCCAATCAATGAGCAGTTCGGTTTCGCACCCAACACTCATGCACACATCAAGTGCACCGCATCACGGAGCACATCCTCAGTAAATTTCTTCAGGGCTACCAAACTGGGGCACTTTTCCTCGACGTGGCGAAAGCTTTCGACAAGGTCTGGCACAACGGGCTTTAAGCCAATCTAATACAAACTATATGAGCTCGGTGTGCCAGATCGACTCGTAATTATCATACGAGACTTTCTCCGAAATCGAACCTATCGTTACCGCGTCGAGGGAACGCGCTCCGAAGTTCACCACATTTGTGCCGGAGTACCACAAGGCTCCGTCCTAGGTCCTATTTTATACACACTCTACACCAACGACATACCGCGCACTCGCGGTGTAGAGCTAGCCCTTTTCGCCGATGACACCGGCCTCTGTGTCTGGGTTTAAACCAGACGCTATTTGTAGACGCCTCCAATCTGCAGCCAACACCTTAGGGAAATGGTTTTGGAAATGGAGGATCGAGGTTAACCCCACCAAAAGTTCAGCCATGTACTTCTCTCGGCGCAACAAAACGCCGCATCTCCAAACTATAGAGTTATTTGATCGTCCAATCCCCTGGGAAAAGACTGTCAAATATCGCGTAAGGAATCAAGCAGCGTTCGTCCTAGGTCGTTTGCACCCGTTACTTAATAAAAATAGCAAAATGTCCCTGCTTAATAAAATTACACTATACAAAGCGTGCATCCGACCCATAATGACATACGCAAGCCCCGTCTTTGCGCATGCCTCCCCGCGTCCCATTCACCGACTTTAGGTAATACAAAATCGTTTCATGCGCAAGGCCACCGGTGCGCCGTGGTTCTTGCGTAACGAAAATCTACACATAGATCTTGAGCTGCCGACCATAGCTCAGTACCTGAAGCAGGCTTCTCGCCGATATTTCGACTCTGCCGTCACACACCGAAACCCTTTGATTGTAAGTGCTGCCACTTACAATCCCATCGCGAATCACAGATTTACCCGCGCCCCTAGGACACCGAGGCACGCCCTCGACGACCCCGACGACGCAACCACCAGGGCCCAAGCCCTTCATAAAACACAACACACATACATTGCACCCACATATCGCCCCCGCCGACGGCGAGGGCGTCGCAAACAAAGTTATTCGCGATACCGCCATGTCACTGGCCGGTTCTCTCCAGTCCATACAGATAGAAGCGTTGCTGGAGTTTCTTGCGCCACTTCTTCTCCAGCGCCCACGCATTCTGAAGTGGTGGTACAGGTAGTTAATAATAATAGTGATATTAATTAAGATAATCCTTTGTCAGAAGCAACTGACCGAGCTGAGGTTCGGCCCTCTCGAGCACCCTTGAGTCAGACGCTCTCGCGAAACAGGGTAACGGTCCAAGCCGAGGCTCCCTCTCGGGAGCCCTTGCGCTGGTTACCCATATATAGAGGTCTCGACTGAGAGCCATAAGCGCTCGGTCACCTCTCAACCCGGTGAAACTGTAAAAGCCCTGGGGCTAACAGCGGCCATCAGCCCAAAAAAAAAAAACCATCTTATAGATGACTTACCAAATTTATTTCCATAATTCTAATCTAACAATTGAATTTAGCAAAATTACGAAAGTTTTAATTTTTTATAGAATAACTGTAACTTGTGAATACACAAGTATACACAAATTGAAAAGAAAACTAAAACCCGACTACGAAAAAACACCATTTGCTTAGCGTATTATGCAAGTCATGTCCGTCGTGTTATATTTAATATGATGTCACATAGCGTACGTTACGCTCACGCGGAACTCTGTCAGAACTACCGGCATCCAATTTGACAAAATATGTTAAATACCTTTGGAATTACACGGGAAAAGATGAACATACATACCACATAGACAATCTACAATCATAACCTTAATTTTTGCTTCACTATAATAAAATACAACCGATCATAAAGTAATGAAGCGGTGAAGAATCGAATAAGCCGTTATATTATGAAAATTTTTCCACTTGTCTAGCTTTTTTTTTCACCAGAATATTCAATTACATTATGACTACGATAGTAGAATAATGTACTCTAAACAATTATTACTTGCTTGGTATTATCGAATGAAGTGCCTTTTTATATTGTAAAAAAGGGAAAAATATTGTCTATGTATCTACGGAGTGTTTTTTTTAAAGGAATGCTAGCAACACTATCATTCTTACTAACATATTTTAACAAAACATTAATGCTTGTGCTTGGCGGATTGGCACTTTGACGTTGTTTCGTAAATCGTACCTTAACTATTAGGATATTTACGTTTATATTATATGATATACTTGACGTTCATGTGACGTAGTATCCGCCACCACGGGTCTTGGAAACAATGGCCATCGAAGAAAAAATAATATGCACTACAATTTGTTTGTTTTTAGGTGCGTCATATGGATATCCTAACCATGTCTTAACATGAAACTTACGCAGAGTGAGTAGTTTGCAATTGCGCGAACGCCTACGGCGTTATAATTAATGCCAACAAGTTGTACTTTTCTTATAATATTATTAAGATCAATTCTAAAATCATCCTTGATTAAGTTGATTTTTGCATGAAATTGTAGCGGAAATTACGCTTTAGCATAAACATTATACAAGAAAAAAGTACCAATGGATGAATTAAATCTCGTACTTAATATAGCGCTATCTTTTGCTTATTACCAAGCTAAAGACACTCGAGAGGATATATTATATTGCCATCGTTCATGCAAATATAGAGGCACTCATTCGCTGTGCCATTCCTTAGTCCAATGGTAATACATGTGAACTAAAATCTGAGGAAGGCACAGATACTATACCAAGCCGAACTTAACAGTCGGATACTCTAAACACTACTTACACCACGCGACCGTCAAACCACATGTAAATTACATGTTCTAATACAAATACAATAATAATACTGATATTAATTTAGATAATCCGTAGTCACAAGCAACCGACCGAGCCGAGGTTCGGCCCACTCAAGCACCCTCGAGTCAGTCGCCCTCGCACAACAGGGTAACGGTCCAAGCCGAGGTTCCCTCTCGGGAGCTCTTGTGCTGGTTACCGACAAATAAAGGTCTCGGCTGAGCGCCATAAGCGCTCGGTCACCTTTCAACCCGGTGAAACTGTAAAAGTTGTAAAAAAGGTTAACAGCCGCGATCAGAACGAATAAAAACAAACACCGACTCTACAAGGAACCTTGTTTTACAATTTCAATGATACTGCTTTGCGGCTGAGAACGGAGGTAAGTTTGACGAACGATTTTAGTTAGATTTGTGTCACGTGTGTCTATTAAATAGGAACAGTAAAGCTCGTAATATAACTAGTCGTGCATTTACACCTCACACTGACGCCTATGCGGACGCGGGCCCGTTATGTACCGTTTTCTGATCTATTTCTGTGAAGTTGTTTTTTTATTTCAGTATTTATTCACAAAATCGGCATCGGCGTGATCGTGGCTTTACGGCGAATATAAATCGTTCATAATTGCTTCGATAGTGTATAGAATTTTATAAAGAACGTTGTTGAAATGAAACTTTTAAAATACCTAATCCTAAACGCATATAAAATGACATAACACGCGTTATAACGTTATTTATAGGCACGAACAAGACGAAAATACATTAGACTACGCGCTGAAGTCTGCTGTCTCTATCGATCTAAAGGATGCAAATCGCAACACGAACGATCGAATGATAAAATTTAACTTCCTGCCTAGAATACGGGAGTGGGCAATGCGTAAGGTTATTAACCTTCCGTTATCTGTCTCTATATGGTATGAAAAAGTTTGCACAGAACTTACAAACAGCAAGGAACTATGACACATATTGTACCAGCTAGAAACTAGTTACAGTGTGGCTCTACCGTTATGACATCCTCGTCAGTTTATGGGTAGTGATTTGGCACTTTTTTAGTCTATTGCCAAACTCGACCATATACATATATTTGTTTGCATATACATGTCTTAACCACGTTACCGTACACACAAATTTAGACAAAATATCCCATTTCAAATCACACTCGTTTTATCGTGAACTTCCTAATTATGCACACTAATTAACACCGCATCTCTACGGCAATTACGAGGGGAAAAGAGCGTTGAGGATTTCCAGAAGTAACTTAACTAACATATTCTGACTTCCCACTACAGACGTAAATAAAAAAAATTTTTTCACATTTTTCTTTCAAAACAAGGAAAATATAATTTTATATTATATATAAAACTTTAAATCAATGATATTATACATAAGTATAATGAACTTAAAAAAAAACTAAAACGTTTGTGTTAAATTCACCAGTCAGAGTCAGAGTGACCTACGCTTGTTCATAGACATGGGAGTATTTTTTTTACTTCATTTGTCTCATCTAAATCAAAGACTATACTATCAGGTTCTAATAACTTCTGATTGTGTGGATATTATCGATGGTTATACTGATAATAATCATGAATTTTTCAATCATTTTTTTAACGTTTCTATTTGTCTTAAAAAGTCAAAACAAAAGTCAGTTTTTTTTTAAATATAGTCCCCGCAACAGAGTTTATCTCACCACTCCTTTACTGCACTCAATTTCTTTAACGCCGTTTTGAATTGATAACCGTGCAATTATTTGCGGATATAATCAAGTACTGTGTAATCAACACCATCACTATCTTCGGCATACCTCATCGACCTACATTTATGTAAGAAAACGCAACGTACATTTTATTACCTTTTCACGCATACGTGCAGCATTTTATGCGCGTTGTACTGTTTTATATTATTTATTTTAATTTTGTATATAACGTTTTAGTACCTCAATAGAAACACCTTTTTATGTGGTAGTATATATATACCTGTTTCTAGACCCCACTATATATAAATAATAAATATAAATGAAATTTTAAGTATTTGTTTTTCTTATTTACAATGTAGGCACTACACTCCTACCACAATCCTCTCCTCGTCACGGGTTGACTGGTAGAGAATGCCTTACGGCATTAAACGGCGGACCCCTTTGTATACCTCTTTGTAAGGTGTGACTAATAAAGTTTAAATAAATAAATAGAATAATATTTGAAGGTGACAAACGCGGATCCAGTTCACCTGATAGTAAGTCCGCTGTAGTCCATGATATGTACTCGTACATTCATCCTCAACAAAGATTTAAGATGCACATACGTTGTCAAACGAGGCCTCAGATGGAATATGTCGTTAAATTGGGTCTCCGGATCCATACACTCACCATTCAAAACACAGCAGCACTATGCTGGTATTGTTCGAGAGCGTGGTCCTCCCTTCGATCTAGTCGACCCATTCATGTTACAGCTATACAGAATTAGATTGCTTTTCGCGTCAACATCTCAATAAAACGCGCTGTTAACTTCAATGCCACTGATACGTCCAGCTTCCATCACGCGAACGAAACGCAAATAAGCATTTTTATTTTGAAATAAGTTTCGTTCGCGATGTCTTATAAATATTTTTTATATATACGTATTATATGGTTACTGCTTATAGAAATACCAATCAATATCGAGTTTATGTAAGAATTATAGTTGAGTCAGATCCCAAGTTACTCTCCACGGTTGTACAAATATTTAAATAGGTGTTCAAAATGTATTTATCCATTATTGTTCAACCACAATTACAAAATTATATATGTTCATTTATATAATATAAATATAACAAAAATACATGAATGTCTATTCGAATTAGCGCGGTATTTTATTTCAATTTTCAATTATAGTTATTTTTGACTTATTTTTAATACTTCTAATTGTATTTATATATTATTATAAGTATTAATTTGAAAGATAAATAACGTTTATGCAGTTAAAATATAACACATTGTCCTCAACTTTACTCTTATACATAAAATGCTAACGGTCGTATCTAATCTGTGATAAACAGATAATAATGCAACATAATGGCATATACCTGTTTGTTTTTCTTAAAGAATATATTTTTTATTTATTTATTTATTTACTCTTTATTGCATTAACCTTAACAAAGTTAAAAGTTTACGAAGGGCGGACTTAATGTCAAAGGCGTTCTCTATCAGCCAACCCAAGGTGTGGTGAGATATGTGTATGATAGGTGTAGCAATGAACTAATTAGTAAAAGAACTAAAAATAACTATTACAAGCAAATAATAATACATACACATATAGTTATTAAATACATAATACATGTATAAATACACAATATATATATATACAACATACACATATATATATATACAAATATATATATCCATACACATACATACACAATAGTTTACAAAACAATAGCGGTAGCTACCAATAAATTTCATATCTGGATAGTAAATTTTTCTGACTTCAGATAACTTAAGTAAGTGATCACGAACAAAACTTTTGAAACTGTTTTTATAACTGACCTGTCTGATTTCATCGGGCAAGGAATACCAGAGTAGTGTAGCTCGGCAAATGAATTTGCAAGAAAACCCGGTAAAGTGAGCTGGAATACAAATCTTGTTATTAAACGAAGATCGAAGAATTCTGTCATGAGATAAAGAGAAATATTGAAATTTATCTTTAAGATAAGAAGGTGATGACTGATCATTTAAAATGGAGAAGGGAACAAGCAAAATTCTGGAGTTACGCCTTTGTTCGGTTACAATCTTTACGATGTTAAGGTCGTTTTCAATATACAGTATAAATCATTTATTATAATATGTAAACTCATCGCCCCCTATCGTTAAATGATAGAGGTACGTATCCAGGTGCCGTATGCATGTTTCGACCGGAGAAGGAACGAACCCCTCACTGAACACCATATTGAAATAGCACCATAACGCTGCTGTGTTTCGTTTAATTAGTCAGAAGTAACTGACCAAGCCGACGTACGCCCCTCTCGAGTCAGTCGCTTTCGCGCACAGGGTAACGGTCCAAGCCGAGGCTCCCTATCGGGAATCCTTGTAATGGTTAGCCATTAAAAAGGTCTCGGCTAAGTATCCTAAGCGCTCAGCCACCTTTCGACCCGATGAAGCTCAAATTTTTTTAGGGCTAACAGGGGCCATCGGCCATAAAAAAAAAGGTGTTTCGTTTGATGAGTGCAGGCCGCATCCTGAGACACGATTCCATGTAATAAGGCCATCACAATCCTGAGGTGGACAACACTTGTACATCTTGAATCTGTGTTGAGTATGAATGTAGATATATGAGCCACAGCAGTAATCACTTACTGTCAGGTGAACTGTGTGCTTGTTCGCCATCAATAGTACATTTATAATAACCACCGCCATAGATTCGACGCTTCATATATAAAACGGTCTTCCTACATTGCATTTGACAGTACAATGTTTCCATTACAGATGCGCTGTAAACATCTATATTACGAGCTATGTGAAAGTTCCATTGCCACTTCAGCTTATTTTAGTTCAGAGGTGCCCAGACTGTTTTAAAAATTTAGCTGGTTCCCGTGGACCCCCTGCAGCTACATTTCTACCATATTCCCAAAACTCGAGGGAAAATGTGGAACATGTAAGTTTTTACAAGTAACAGTCGCTAAGCTTCTTAAAATATTATCTAACTACATTGACAAGTGAAGTCACACCAACATTTTAGTTCTTCACTACTTACGAATAGTGAACCCCCATTTTTTTGTCATGCCCGTAGAGTCTCCCGTGGAGCCCTGGGGATCCACCTGGACCACTTTGGGAACTAAGGCTATATATCTATGAGTTAATTATTTGATTACTACACATTCGCATTTTATTCTTTAAATCGCAACATTGAGGATGTAAATGTTTATATGCAGCGTGGTGTGGTCGTTCGTCACTCATGGCTTTAAAAAAAACGATAAAATTGATTCTCGTATCTTGTTTATACCAGCACCTGATAATATTATCTACAACTTTAAAACAAAAACGTTCAAGATTTGAACAATTTACAAAATGTTGACGGAATCGAGACGAATGTGTGCGAAATAAACGGGACCTTTGATCGGTAAGATCACAGCATATCTGAATATGTTATCATCCATCATTGACATTTTTGACCATCCAAACGTTATAGATTGCCAGTGTCCGCTTTAAAATACAATACAATGATCGCATTGTTTTTTTTTTATAAAAGATTTTTATAAAAGAGCATTCCCGTCATGCACTCCAACTTAGTTTAATGCACGACGATAGTCCTATGGCGGATAAGAACCTATAACCTCAAGTTTCGCAGACGCTACGCCATTAAGGATAAGTGACTATTCACTTATGCAATTCACTACAAAATGAATATTTCTGAGTCTTAAGCCATAGGTGGTAATAGATCAGGACGATAGAGCGCCAATTGTCTGAGAGTTTTCTTCGGGAGATTTTTCAGACGTCCAGGAGCTCACCCAAAGGAGCTCCTGGAGATCTTATTGTCAGTGATTGTTTCAAGATGCAGTATAGTAGTAGCCTTGATCGGGATAATAACACGTTCCCGCAGAATACTAGAGTGAATTAGCAGCATAACGCTGTTGTGTTTAATTCAGCGAGTGTTTGGATTCGAAGATCCAGTTAATGACAAGGCGTCGGAATTTTGTCTTTAGAGTTGACAACGCTTGTCCTCCTTGGATATTTGATAAGGATGGAGATAGATATTTATATAATTATCATTTAACTTCAGTTGGACTGTGTGCTCGATAGTAACCATTATTTTCATATGAATAAAAAAACTCATATATCACTTAAGTTTTGTATTTTCATAGTTGTATGATATAAATAAATCGCGACGAAATATTTTGTTAAATAAACATATGGTACTTCGACACTTGTCGGTACTAATTGGAATTAATATCATTTCATTGGTGGCCCATCCGGAGATAACTAGGCTTGCTCGCGTACCTAAAATAAAAAGGGAGCGCCGCCACATTCGTCTACAATTTTTTATTTATATCAGGGTGACCAACAAGCACACGGTTCACCTGATGGGTAAGTGAAAACTGCTGTCCATGATGTACACCTATCGACAATTAAGATTCATAATATACCTTTCATATTACCCCTGAGGACTGGAATGGAATGCGTCGTTACCAGCTGCTCTCCGTATTGCTACACTATTTCACGGATTGGTTTTTCCACGGCCGAACTAGCAACGTTTTAACAGTGGTAGAGCTACGCTGCAGTTTGTTTCTAGCTGCAGAATAAATGGGTCAGCTCGAACGGGGTAGGACCACACCATCACAGAATACCAGCGTCAAATAGCAGCGTGTTTCGTCTGGTGAGTGTAGGCATCCGGAAACCTTTTTTTACTGGTGACGAGGCGTCGCATCTTAGTCAAGGGTGACAACGCATGTGTATTATGATTCCTTGTCAAGGATGAATGTAGATGTCATGGGCCGCAGGAGTCACTTGCCATCAGATGAACTATGTGCTCGTACTACTCTCAATTAAAAAAAAACCGTCCATGTTGCACCTAGCAACTAGGTGTAATGTTGCACCACCACTGTACGACGTAAAATTGAGCAAATAAATGTCGACCTTGACGCTTAATTGAAAATTGTATCATTTTATTAGAAAACAAAAAGATATACATTTACGAGTTATAAACATGAATTACACTAAATCTATAAGATTATTTATCTATATCAATAAAAAATATATACCGAACACGAAAATACCTATAAATGTAATTTTTATAGGAATTACTAGTCATAAAATATTATCAATGTAATAAATTACCACAACGGTGTATTGTAAGCTTTATCAGCGTTAATAAATATTTTAAATAAGACAACGATATCAATAATGGGGGGCTATCCGACAAGGAGGAATTTTTTTTTTATTTTACACCATGTTTATATAAACAATCCATTGTATAAGAAAATGCTTGGTTAATTTCAATCGAATGCGCCAAGCTAGTGCTTCACCGCATTCACTTGATGACAGATAACTCTGTGCATGTATTTACGGTTTTATATTATATGTAAAGATTTAATTGCTGATCTTAGAATAACCGGCAAGAAAACGTGGACGAAAATAAAATACCAAAAAACACCAATTATCACAGCACATATTAGCGTCGCCGCTGATGTTTCTTGAACATCTTCTACTCCAACATCAACGCAGTACGAAGAAGTAGTGGTACAGATAGTTAATAGTAATATTGATATTAATTTAGATAATCCGTCAGAAGCAACTGACCGTGCTGAGGTTCGACCCTCTCGGGCACCCTCGAGTCTGTCGCTCTCGCGCTACAGGTTAACGGTCCAAGCTGAGGCTCCCTCTCGGGAGCCTTTGTACTGGTTAACCACTAGTAAAGGTCACGGCTGAGCGCTCGGCCACCTTTCTACCCGGTGAAGCTGTAAAAGCTAACAGTGGCCAGCCCAAAAAAAAGATACACACACTTTATTTCATTTTATTCACAATCCTTTCCAACAAAGGCTAGCAAACAACCGACTTCATGGTAAAACCGATGCGACACGATAATAAAGAAAATATAATTTATCGTTTTTATATCTACATATGATGACGACTGCGTGGTTTAGTGGCTAGAGTAACTGACTTCTCTATCGTAGGTCCTGGTTTCAACAATATTTGTACACCACAAATTGTTATCTTTGACACCGACTATGAGCTTTTTTTTATTACATAGAGAATTACAAACGAGCACACAGTTCACCTGATGTTAAGTGATTCCAGCGGACCATGACATCTACATTCATCCTTGACTTGAGGAATCATAATGCAGATGCGTTGGCACCCGTGAGGACTGAGATGGAATGGCTCGTTTACAGTTATAAAGGTCTCCGGATCCGTACACACAACAGACGAAACACAGCAACATCGTGCTGCATTTCAGGCGGGTATTCTGCTCATAACCCGGTCGAGCTGACGCAATAATTTTGAAACTGCATTGTAGCTCTACCAATGTTCAAACTTTCCTTCGACCTCATTGCACATGTGAAGAGAAAACTGGTCGACGTGTGAGTGCCTCTGTGTTTGCGCAAATATTTACGGCACTATAAAATATTCTGCGTAGTTGATGTCATCTGGAAATAACCAGAGAATATCTTTTTCTTTTTTTCGGGCTGATGGCCGCTGTTAGCCCGAGGGCTCTTACAGTTTCGCCGGGTTGAGAGGTGACGGAGCGCTCATGGCGCTCAGTCTAGACCTCTATTAGTGGATAACCAGCAATAGAGGTCAGCCAGAGAATAACGCCATGGATGTTTAAATACGTTTTGTTAGTAAATAAATGTTAAATCTCATTCATATCTATTACGTTACGTTATACATATAGGAAGGTAGTCAAAATAACAAGTGTTTGACCGCTTAGCGACAACAAACAAAAACTATTTTGAGCTACATACATAAGTAGGTGAGTGTTTCATCAAAGATTAACCCGAATCTGGAGAAAGGTCATCGACCTATGCGTGTCCTAAGGAAAGGCAAGTGATCCAAACAATACAATTCAAGCACCAAATAAATTCAATATTCAAACAAAGCACATAAATGCGGTCAATTAGATCAATAGTTAATTATTTTGTGTGACATTGTGACACATAAAGCGCCAAAAATGCAAAATTGAGCTGTTTATTTCAAAAGTAGCCTAAGTCCATTGACATTTAAATTGAGATTTTTTTTTAGAGTTGTCATGAAACGCGCCGATCCACGTGGTTAGAACAGGTTATACGCGTAATACATATATTGAGAGGGGATAAGGTAGGTTTTCCATAAAACTATAATTTTATTATGCTATTAGTCGGTATACTATCGGTAGTGCTATTTTTTTGTTGGTACATCGATATTAGTGAGGACTTTGTTATATACTTCGTAGCGGGAGATAAACACTAACGGAAAATCTGCTACTTGTTAAAATATTAAACGTTTTTTTTAAGTTTTTCAAACGTTTGTTCGTTGTGTAAACCGTCCATTGTCCTTATTAAATACATGTTCAAAACATTTAATACAATTGGGTGCATTTGCATTTCGTGACGTGTCCGCGTTCATCCCCCTAAATTTTTAAAAATAACAAAGGGCAAAACTGTCTAAATTATCGCGAGTTAATCGTTAAGGATCATAATCCACCCATCTCGCAACATAAGGAATATTTCCCACGGGAAAATATTTGCTTTTGTACAAACGTTAGCAAGGAATTTTAATTATTAACAGTTGTTTTTTTTTATATAATTGAGAGTAACAAACGAACACACAGTTCAACTGATGGTAAGTGATTCCTGCTGCCCATGACATCTACATTCATCGTTGTCGAGGAATCATAATGCAGATGCGTTGTCACCTTTGAGGACTTAGATGAAATGCTTCGTCACTAGTAATAAAGGTCTCCGGTTCCCTGCACTAAACAGTCGAAACACAACATTTAATTTATTTTATAATCTTAGAATCTTAGTGGAGCAGACCTAATTGTTTATTGTTATTCTTTGTTTGTTATATTTTCTCTGTTTATTTTATGTTTTTATGTCTATGTGTGTTGTGCATTAATTGTAATTTATTTAAATGTATTAATGGATCACTGTTATCCGATAATAAATGAATTGAATTGAATTATGCTGCTTTTTCTCGCTGGTATTCGGTGTTTGCTTAGGTCTATTTATATAAAAAAATGCCGGTAAAATGTCTCTATTACTTATGTAATTTAATAACAATAAAACCCCAATTTAAGCATAAAGTAACAAGATAAATTCATTCTAGGTATCTATTTTCATAGGTTCTTTTAGAAAGCTACATTTCGTTTCGCTACTTTCAGTGCGAACCGCTTAAGAAAACTAAATAATGCAACGTGCAATATTATAATAACTTTACTTTTTCCGTGATAATTTTAAATATATACGGTTTTTTTATTGTTTGCTATGTGTAGTGTGTTATGTAGATTCCAAGCTTTCTTCAGGGTTCATGACCTCAGATTTACCGCCAATTACAAAGTCCCGGAAAATTACTTTTATATTCTTTTATTCTTGGAATAACGCACTACATTATCTTGTCATCAAACCTTATTATCTTGAAATAATGAATTACGAATGTTACATTACATCTTTGTAATAATGTGTATGTAAAAATCTGTCCGAGCATGAAACCATTACGAATGAATTATGAAAAACAATTATTAGTTATATTTACATAAAATTTAGATAATTTTACAATGACAACATTAACCTACTAGTAAAAAAAAAGGCAAATTTAAAGTTTTTAAATATAATATTCACCTATTACAACTAAAATTCTGCGAATAATTTATTCCGCATCATGCTGACCAGATAAAGTAAAAATATCAAACCTGTTTTTCCTTTGCCTCCATTTCCAGATCCAAGCTCACGCACTCTTGTCCTAAGACTTCAACTGACCAGGCAATTTCGCAGACGCACGCTCACGGACGCAGATCCGAGGTGACTGACGTTAAAAGTTGTACGACTTCATTATTATGAGTCGAAGCCGAATGCTTGTAGTGAATCGTGTGTTAGTTAATATTTTTTGGATGATAACTTTTTAGCGTTATTTTACTAACATATCGGTTAAAAAAAGCCAATAGTATGAATATTAATTAATAATAATAGTATTCAGTTTACGAGTAGTTGTTGAAATTGCAGCTAAAATCTAAAAATAAACTTACCAAATGTCTACCTTCGAACGATGAACGGTATTCAATTTAAATAACGTGATCGGTTGTCAATAAATGACATAGATCTATAAATATAATAAAATCCTAAACAGACTTAGTTTTTTGTCTGCACACGGCCTATAAAAAAAAAGTGAATATTTAAAATACATGTCATTATAACCAACAATATGTCTATTATTTTTAGGTTAGTAAATAGTATCGTCATATTTGTTATGGCCACCTTAACCACATGTTATTACTCACATGGCGTGATGTAAATACATAGGTATTGTTTTTAGAAACATATAAAATATCGCATATAATAAATGACACACATGTAGGTAATGGATCAACTGATTTTATTGTTTCTTATGTAATGCTATATATTACTTTATTACTTAATACCTATGCTCGCAGATAATGCCCGTTCAACATATTATATACAATAAAACATTTTGTACATTAGTAATCTACAGTTTGATTCTGGATGTAACATGAATGGATCGGCGGTACCGGGGTAGGACTTTGTGCTTTTGCAGCTGTGTTTCGTTTGTTAAGTGTAAGGAATTGGAATCTCAGTTACGGGTGACGAGGTTATCCATCTTTTTTTTTTTCTTTTTTTTATGCCACCCTCTCGTTCCCCCCAAACATGTTTTTGGGTGAAGGACATGGAGCGGGTGAGGTTATCCATCATAGCTAGAGTGAGTGATAACGGATGTCCACACTGAACCTGGACCTGGTAGGTGTTTATGGGCTACAGTCATCGCTTACCATTAGGTGAATTTTTCATTTTGCACTTGCAATTTTGTTTAATAAAAAAACAACTTATGTATTGAACACAAAGAAATGTGGATAGAGGAAGTGTAAAAATAAAATAAACAACATTAATATCGACGCAAGAACACGCGAGAGAAACAAGACGATTAGGTATCGAGTGGTCTTTTTTTTCATTTTCAATATAATATTTTTCAGCAGGATAAAAACTTGTCAACCAAAGTTTAATGAAAATTTTGGAGACATCGGTATACATGATATGTAAAAATCAAATCGAGCTCCGCCATTTTTGAAGCCTGTTATAAAATTGATACATATATACAACCTAATTAACGTTGACGTATTGATTTACTCGGATCTTATTCACATGTGTATTTTATCTTGTATTTTTTTTTACCGTTTCGTTGTGAAGTAGGACGGACGCTTTTCGGAATATCAACGTAAAAGGTAAGAGTGTTTCACCTGACAAAAGCAGAAACCGGACACCTTATTACATCTGAGAAGGATCTTAGTCCTGAGGTCTATGTGTTGGTGACGTAATAGTAAAGGATCAGTCTATATACTTAGATCCCACTGCTATGAAGTATATGCTTCACTGCGGATATCACAGGTACTCATATTTTTTTTTTCAGACAATCACGTTCCCTTACAGGGACACGATATATATATATATATATATATATATATATATATATACATATATATATATATGGCCGAACTAGGTATATATATATATATATATATATATATATATATATATATATATATATATATATATATATATATACCTAGTTCGGCCATAAGTTCTGTTACAAATGAAAATGCATTTTTTTTAATAATGTAATATTATTCAAATTACATTATTACCTACTTATTTAATAGTCAGTCAGCAAAAAATAAAAAAAATATTCTATCCGAAATGGCTGCCTTTGGCTTTTATACAGGCCTTTAATCTGTTTGGCCACGAATCTATGGATTTACGCACTGTTTCCAAGGGACATTTCGCCACTGCTTGCTCCAAAGATTTTTTAAGAGATATGTTGTCTCGTTTAGAGCAGGCCATGTCCTGTAAAACTGAACATAATTTGAAGTCTAAAGGGTTGAGTTAACCGCACCGGTAAAGCGCAATAACCGCAACTCCAGTTTTCTTTTTGCGACCACTCAAGTTTTTTTAAATGGAACAATATCACTTAATGAAAATCAATCCTAACATTTCTGGCCAGCCTAACTTATGACCTGACATGTTTACAAATATATACTACTAGTTTCGTATGTTGAATTTAGACCCGAATAATGGTACGGAGGTATTGCATCTTCAGTCTAGGCGCGAAATGCTCTTAAAAATTGACCTTTTTTATGACATTGAGAGTAACAAACGAGCACACAGTTCGCCTGATGGCAAGTGATTCCTGCGGCCCATGACATCAACATTCATCCCTGACAAAGAATTATAATGCAGATGCGTTGTCACCCTTGAGGACTGAGATGGAATGCCTCGTCACCATAAATAAAGACCTCCGAATCCTTCACTCACCACACGAAACACAACAGCATTATGCTACTATTTTATGAGGATATAGTGTGAGGGCGTGTCGAGCTGACCCATTAATTCTACAGTTAGATACAAACTGCAGTGTAACTCTACCACTGAAAATGACATATCTTATTTATTCCATAACAGATTTGAAACAAACGTTTAATGTTGTTATTGCCTTACCTCAACACATCGCGGGAAATTACATCCAAATTAGTTCAGCCAGGAGATTAGCCTGCACAAATACACAGTCAAACACAAAGTAAAAAGTCTGTTTACGATTTTATTATATGTATAGATGAATGTAGATGTCCATGGGCAGCAGATATCGCTTATTATCATGTGAACGCTCGTCTAAATAAAAAATAACCAGCTTTCGACCGACGTAATAATTTATGTGACACGTTTACCGTGAAGTTAATTCTCTTATGTAATAGAATCTTTGTTTGCACATTGTTTTGTAAGTGCAGCCACGACGTAGTTATGAGGTAAATATAGAGATCAGCACGGACGGAAAAATACGTTTACGCAGAATACCAGCATAAAATATTTGTTTATAGTTATTGTGTTACGTTTGGTGAATGAAATCAACCGAAGGCATTACTAGTGCGGTGCGTTTCCATCCTGTCGGGCAATCTCGAGTCAGACGCTCTCGCGGAACAGGGTAACGGTTCAAGACGAAGCTCCCTTGTATTGGTTATCCACTAATAGAAGTCTCAACTGAGCGCCATAAGCACTCGGTCACCTCTCAACCCGGTGAAACTGTAAAAGCCCTATCAGCGGCCGTCGGCCCGAAAAAAATGTGACAAATTAGCATTAGGATTGCTTATAAGGATTAAATTAAGTGTTTATAACTATATATATATATATACTAAAAGACTACAAATAATCGTTCGTACAAACTATATATACTTGCTAATTAATTTCACTTAGTATATTTTTTTCATTCTTCATTATACTAAGGACAATATAGTATTTTACTTATTTAACTTTTACATACACAAAGCAATAATACAAAGAAACTAAGATAAGAAAATTATGTACAAAAGAGCAGCTTATTTTACAATAAAAGTTGGACAAACCGGAAAAATGAAACATAGTGTACTCACAAAAAAATAAAGAAAATAATGGTACAGGATTAAATATAGTATTTGTAGATTATAATTATTACATACTTATTTCTTTTAGATACTATGAAATTGCGAAGACATTCCAGACAAGTAAAGTGCTGAGTCGATTCCGCGCCCGCATATTCAATATCGCTAAAGCTTATTTTGTTAATAAACGTGATATGAAAAAACACCTCCACGTTTTTCATAGAAATATATTAAGAAACAATCTAAATCGAAACAAATTACAAATATCATAATAATATATTTCCGCAATGATGATTTTGTATTCTAAGTACGATATAAAGATTTGTAGATGATGGGGTTGATCCCCAAAGAAAAGTTTTTACTACCGTTGTAAACCAAACGTAAAATATTACAAAATAAAATTGTTATTTTCTCATTATAAATATGTAGAACGTTCGATTTTTTTTATCTCAAAACAATAAAGATACTAAATTATATAACAAGCGTTATGGTAATATTAGATAATAAAAGTAATTTGAATAAATTAAACATTATATGTATATTGTCCGATACCTCCTCGCTCAACTTACCTTGAACTTTGATATCGCTTCTACTTGCCGTCATTTGTACACATTCTAGATTTTTTAATAGAATATAAGAACACAAATACTTTTTAAAGTTTACATACAAGTATAAAAATCAAAATTCCATACTTCGCTAGAGGCCGCTGACCACATAAATAGGCTTGAACAATCTCACTCTAGAATATCGATATCGGAATTTGGCGTGGTTTTTAATTTTCGAAATTCAAAGAACAATATCGATAACCACTTAAATAATTACAACTGCACGTGGATTAATTTCATATGATAAGTGTCGAGGAGTTCATCCCAGGAATGTACCGGCACAAGACTGAGCAGTTCGATGTTCCAACACAATGTTCGTGTTGGTAAAACAATGTGTCGCTTGACAGCAATTATAACCGGATACTATCAGCTTTAAGGAAACTAATAGAGCGCAGGGATTGTACTTTATACTTTTGAAATTATTATTATTAATTAAAATAAAACTTTTTTTTTTATTAAATAAATTACTTCAGTTTGAGTCTTCGCGTCTGCGTTATGATTCTTTATCGCGAATGGTAGAGATATGGGCCGCAGGAAATAGTTACTATAGATTGAACTTTTCTCTTAACTCATTTACATACGTAAATCGAGATTTGATTCGTCAATTTATATAAATACAGTTCTTCATTGTAATTAAAATTGTATATTTAACCATTACAATATATATTTTTAATAGAGAGATCAAAATGACTGACAAAAGACGATTGTGTCAATTGCAGTTGATATTTTATTTGCTGTAGCCCCGTCGATTGCGATACTTCAAAGTTCGCCATTATAACTCTATTAAGTTCATATGTCGACTAAACAAAAAGGATTATGTAAATCAGTTGAAATATAGCGATGATATTTCTTACCATAGAAAAAAAATAAATCTAATTAGGATAAGTTAAGTAGGATAAAGTTAAGGTCCTAACCTTTCACTAAATAAAAATAATTATACTATAATGGTAGGGCACGTAATAGCCTTTCTTTTTAATTATAATCTGCTGTCTTTTGTTTTTGTTCTGTCAAAATTGCAAAATTTGTGATCGATTTATTGATAAAATTTAGTACCGTACCGTTATAAAATTTTTACAAAAAAAATGGATTAACGCCAAAACAAATTTATGAAGATATGTACGAGACTTTGGGGGAATCTGCTCCATCATATGCCACTGTCAAAAGATGGGTAGCGGTTTTCAAACGTAGCAGAGAAGCAGTGCAAGATGAACCTAGGAGTTGTAGGCCGCCGACGACTACCACAGACGAAAATACCAATAAAATATTAGACCTGATTTTGAATAACAGGAGATTGACGTTTGCAGAGATATCAGAAGCAATAGGCATTTCCTATGAACGAGCACAGAACATAATTTCCAATGATCTTGGATTTTCTAAGGTCTCTGCCAGATGGGTACCTAGACTGTTTTCAGCCGAAAACAAACGCACCCGCCAAACAGTATCACAGGATTGTTTGGATCTGTTCCAAAGTGATTCTCAAGATTTTCTTAGCCGTTTCGTAACTATGGATGAAACTTGGGTTCACCACAATACACCAGAGTCCAAAGTACAATCCAAGCAATGGAAAAGAGCAGGGTCACCGCCCCCTAAAAAAGCTCGGGCCGTTTTGTCAACCAAGAAGGTAATGGATTCAGTTTTTTGAGACTGCAGAGGGGTCATTATGGTTGACTACCTTGAAAAAGGTAAAACCATAAATGCGGACTATTATTGCACACTCTTACAACGTTTGTGTGAAGAAATAAAAATAAAAAGGCCTGGTATGTTGTCTAAGAAAGTTTTGTTCCACCAAGATAACGCGCCTGTCACACTGCGGCGAAATCAATCGCACAAATACACAATTGTAGCTTTGAATTGTTGCCGCATCCACCCTATTCGCCGGACTTGGCCATGTCTGATTACCATCTCTTCCCCAATTTAAAAAAACACATAGCAGGACGAAAATTTTCGACGAATATCGAGGTACAAGAAGCTATGACTGAATATTTTGATGAAATTGAAGATTATTTTTTTTTAGAAGGAATACTAAAGCTAGAGACAAGATGACAAAAGTGTAAAGATCATTCTGGAGACTATGTAGAGAAATAAAATAATCATTCAGAAAAAAATCGTTTTATTTAAAGTTGCGCTCAAAACTTTTCAATGTGCCCTCGTAATAAACTAAAGAAATATAGCTACACGTTTGATATTAATCGTATTAATTTATTATATAGCTACACCGTGCTTTATTATTATTATTACATTTAGAGTTACAAACGAGCACACAGTTCACCCGATGGTAAGTGATTCCTGCGGCCCATGACATCTACATTCATCCTTGTCAATGAATCATAATGCAGATTCGTTCTCCCCCTCAGAAAAGATATGGCATGCCTCGTCACCAGTAATTAAAGGTCTCCTGTTCCCTACACTCACCAGACGGAACACAGCAGCATTATGTTGCTATTTTACACTGATATATTGATAGGGCTTGGTCCTTCCTACCCCGGTCGAGCTGAACAACTCATTCTGCAGCTAGAAACAAACAGCAGTTTCTAGCTGCAGAATTAATGTGTCAGCTCGACCGGGGTAGTACCACGCACTCACAGAAGTCCGGCGTAAAATAGCAGCATAATGCTGCTGCGTTTCGACTGGTGAGTGTAGGGATCCGGAGACCTTTATTACTGGTCACGAGGCATTCGATCTTAGTCCTCAAGGGTGACAATGCATCTTCATTATGATTCCTTGTCAAGGATGAATGTAGATGCCGCAATGGCCGCAGGAATCACTTACCATGAAGTGAACTGTGTGCTCGTTTTTTACTCTCAAAGTCTGTAGTCGTATATTTTCTCTCAATGGGCGAAACATTAAACGTTTTAATACCTCAATAAAGTTCACATAACTTATAGTACCATTAGGTGGTGATACGTACATAACGTGTGATTGCACGTGTCTCATATATAGCATTGAACCGAGAGCTCAGTTGGTGGTATAAATACTAATAATGAATAACGAACAGCTTTGCTAATCCGAGATAACAATTAAGCAAACGAACAAGTTCATGCATATACAATGAAACCATGCACACGTTGTAAATATTCCAGTAAACAAATCTATGACTAGATGTGGCAATTAACTCTTTATTGTTTTTAGTAGGTGTGCTACGTCCTTGCCATATATATATTATACTAGCTGTTTCATTGCATGCATATTAAAATATGGCTTGGCTTTGAGTATTCGGAGGCCATCTATAGAGCTTGTATGTAAATATATTTATAATACTTTTCCTAAACTTTATATGCGAAGCTGTCATAGAATTTCATGCTTCTTCCTTCAAAAGTGACGAACTTCCCATATAATCTTTCAACCCTTAATTCACGCTCTTATAGGTAATTTTCTGATAAACACCGATATACAAATTTATAAACAGGAGCAAGAGAAATATATGAAATTTCGTGTTTATTACTTTGAAAATGACGGAGTTCCATACAACCATTAATACCCTATTTTACACCCTTAGGGTTGAAATTTCCAAACATCCTTCCTTAGTCGATACTTACAAAGGCATCAGCTGCCAAAATTCAAGTTTGTAGCCCTAGCGATTTAGGCTCTGCGTTCATGAATCGGTAAATTGCCATCGATATTTTATTATAAAAATAAAATTTTGTTATAATTAATATCAACTAAACCGTATGATGAGTTACCGTAGATAAATGGAAATACCCATAGACTAAAATTTCATTACTACCGTGTGAGGGCGATGTAAGGAAAATATTTTGTCGTCTTCCTTATAAAACCCGAATAGTGAGTAATATATATTTAATAACTAAACAAAAATATTCACGGATTAATCGTACGTTTGTCAGTGGTAACCACGGTACAGCCAGTGCAACATGAATTGGTCGGCACGGCTGGAGAAAGAGCACGCTGTTACAGAATGTAAACCACTGTGGAAGAACATAACTAACCGCATTTCGTATGCTGAGTGTGAATCCCTATGCATGAACTTATTTGCATGTGACGCATGTGCATCTAGAATCTTTGTTGTAGATGGATGGAGATTCAATGGACCATGTCACTTACCAGCTATGTGGATGACTTTGATATTATTGATTAAATAATAATGAACGATCCAATTAAAATGAATGTTAAACCAACCCTGGAGACAGTGAGAAGTTTATAGACAAGAGCACACACGTGATTTACAATGCACCACTAAATCAAAACACCGGCCCGGAACCGTTTATACTTAATGTAGTTTAATCCTGTTACAACCGAATCAATGGTTCTATAGTTTACATCACGTGACTGCACTTCCCTTTGCTCGCCAGGGGGCGTTACGTTTCATATCGAAGTTTTCTTTAATTTTTATACTATTAGCGTTTACAAATATTGACAACTTTAATTCATAAATTTTATTGAAGTGTCTCTCACGTATTCATAAGATAATTTTGGGACTTGCCATCATATGGGATGGATAACAAAAATATTAAAATAATCATAAGCCTGAATAAGTTTCTGATCACAGTGATTAGTGCTGGGACTATAATATGAGTAATTTACAAAACTGTCATAGCAGATGTGTACATTGCCATATTCCGTCAGAGTCAACTACTTTGTAAGGTGAAAGTAACATGTGTTGATTACGTAGCACTGACTTTTGTTCTACATTGTCTCATCGAAAAATCTATTTTATAAAAGCAGCATCAGCTTTTGAGTGCCTAGCTAGGAGTTTTATATCAGTGTGTCATCGCTGGGGTAGCCGGGACTTTATTTCATGAAATTTACAGAAGCAATCGCCTATCATAACTCGATAGATTTCGTCTTCTAGTAATCGTTTTCAATTTTTTTAAGTTTTCATAGAAAGTATTCATGCCAAACTTTGTCAAAAACTTGCTGTACATCGAGGAATAAAACAGAGTAATATTTTTTTTACACTTGGTGTTGTGTTATCTTGAGCATCACTCTATATATTGTTTTCATATTCGAATGATGTTTATGAATCCGACGTTGGAAATCTATTATTTTTGCGTAGGAAGTATAGTTTTACTGCATTTATCAGGCAGATGGGAAATGTGACGTAAAACAATTTTGCTAAACTGATAATTGCACGTTTATGTAATTCTTTCAGTAATTCTGAAAATTATGCGGATCAAGGCATTTATAAACGTGTTTTATCTATAAAAACCTTATCAAAATCTTCAATCAAAATCGCTTTTTTTTTCGGGTCCGAGGGCTTTTACAGTTTCACCGGGTTGAGAGTTGACCGAGCGCTTATGGCACTCAGTCGAGACCTCTATATATAGGTATCTAGCACAAGGGGGCGCTGGAGAAGAAGTGGCGCAAGAAACTCCAGCAACGCTCTTATCTGTGGGCTGGAATCAAAGTCGCTGATCTTAAAGCTTTGTCGATCTTCTTAATAGCACTTTTGACTAGAAGTATTTGTTTAGGCGCCATAGTCTTAATTTCTCGAGTATTTTTCTCTTCGTTATTTTCGATTTTGTTTTCATTTGAGATTTAATTCGGCTTGAATGGTGTGCATCCTTCTAATAAAGATGTGATGGTAACGGTAACCAGTACAACGTGGTCGCATATTTTTAGTGAGAGTTTCCAAAGTCAGGTTGGATTCATTGCAGGTCTGTGAAGGGTCTCTTTAAGATAATGGTTACTCCATTTAAACCAAAACTATTATTTACTTCGTAAAGAGCCATAGCCAAACTGCCTAAAGAGTTAAAGACCACTGTTTTACGTGTACTATGTCATATGGATCCTTATGTGAACAGTCTTACGTTCACACAGGATTTTATGTTTGATATTTCTAATACACGGTGTCTCGCATAAACGGTTCCATTTGTATGCGAAGAAGATTATATTCGATAATCTTTCATTGTGATGTTTCGTTGCTTTTAGTCAAGCGTGCCACGGTACTGTGGTAGACAGCATCATTTATCCGTTTATATTCCACATTGTTACTCTTAACCCAGCTGTTTCAATAAAGCTTAGTTATGAGTGTTGCAAATAATTACATCAATGTTACCATTTGTTCGATAATATGAATTTAACAGCCACATCACGCCTAGTTAAAAAAAGTTTTGAGCGGCTAAATAAACGGATCGGTTAGATCGGGCAAGGAAACCTTTACAGAATACCAACCTTAAATAGCAGCATAACGCTGTTGATTTTTATTTGGTACGTGTACGGATCCGGGGATGCGATTAGAGGTATAGAAATATTCCATCTCAGTCCTAAGGGATGACAACGAATGTACAAATTGAATGTTTGATGAGCATGAACGTAAATATCATGTACTAACAAGCAAGCAGGCGACAAGAACTGTGTGTTCGGTTGACACGACTAATATAACATTAAAAAAAACACTTAGCGAGTGTAATCTTAAATTTTATTCTATTGTCCACAAGAATAGAATTTGCGGTTTTATTATTTCTGAATAGGTCTTATTAGAGCTTTTTGTATATAGGCTTCTTTACGTTAGTAGCCTTTCAAAGTAGTTTTGTTATCGTATTACCAGTTGTGTTCATTTATTTACCATCTAGTTTCTGTGTGCTTCTGAGTTTGTTTGGGCTTTTCGTAATTTTGTGTAATTCATAATTACACAATTAAATTTCCTTTTTCCTATTTTGGTGGCAAACGAGCATGCAGCCCACCCGATAGTAAGTAATCACCGCCGCCCATGAACATCCGCACCACCAGAGGAGTCGCAAATGCGTTGCCGGCCTTTAAGGAAGGTGTAGGCTCTTTTATTGAAGATACCTCAGTCGTATCGGTAAGGAAACATCACTGGCGACAGCTGTTTCCGAAGAGTAGTTGTGCGTGGCAGGAAATTTCGTGTGAAGCGCACAGTGATGGATTGCCAACCATCGAGATGATGAGGATGAAATTTAGAATTCTGTCGTGATGTACGATATTTAAACTCAGTGGTTGGAATTAATGTGAACAACTCCTCAGAACCTCAACCAGGCGTAGCTGTACAAACCCTCAGGCTAACAGCGCTTACCCAAACTATAACATGAATACATCACAACCTTTATTTTATCCCACACAATTTAAATTCCATTGGAAAAATACTGTTTAAGTTGTGATCATAGATGTCTTTGGGGCAGTTTTATTGTAAGTCATACAATTACTATTTATGTTTACCTTTTTTTAACCAATTTTGAAAGTCTGATAATACCTAATTAGTATTAAGTTTATTAGCTTTAAGCTTAATACATGCTAATTAGCATAATATTAAGTCAATAGTAGTTTTTAAGTTAAATAAATTTCCAATTCAGAAGTGAAGCTTCTAGGTTTAATATATATTTGATACACCTATAGGTCTTTACATATGTAGAATGAAAAATTATAACAAACAATTTAATGTTTCAAGATTATACACAAATATCAGCTGATTAAAAATATTTAAATAATGATTAGTAAGTTTTATTTATAAGATACCACATCCTTCTCCAATTGAAGCTTGAAAAAAGTTATATTCTTAAATGTAGCTTATATAAAAGATATCTATATTTCTAAATAATAACATTACTGACTTAAATACCATCCATATTCTCATCTCCCCTCTATCATACAACTGCATTATGTAAACATATCTCGAGAAACTATGTGTTTAAGAAAACTATAAATAATGACAGAGATTATAGGCTATTCAAAAAAAGGTTTTATTAAAAGTATTTAAAACTGTTAAATTCATCATCATTATTGTGTTTGCTAATCCATAGTCCACTGCTAAAAATGGGCGTCTCGCATATATTGCAGCAAATCACGATCCTAAGCCATCTGCATCCATAAACTTCCTGCACACTTGCATAGGTTGTTAAACCATTTAGAGCGAGGGCTCCTATACTGTGATCCTACACTGTGACTGCCAGTTTGTGGTTTCCACTCAAGAGCTTTTCTTCTCCATCGGTTATATAAACAGGTTATAACTCATGAGCTATAACTAAATGATCAATCAAGAAAATACTATTATTCTGTTACTAGATCAAAAAAAAATCATCATGTTAAAATAAAAATAAAGTGTCATTTTTATTAACATTAATGGTAAGTGATAAATAAATTTTAAACCAAGCAATGGGTGTTCAATCAATGTCCAGGTCTATATGGATGGTCTGTTCTATATTGGATTCACATGGTGCAGTTTATTCCAAAACCTTCCCTAGACCTTAAAGACTCATGGCTAATATGGGTTACATAAAAGCTGTTATTTTTACTATTGCTACAAGAGATAAATCTTACGAAGTTGCGATATTTCTTACCCATATAGAAAATTATTAAGTAATTAATTAAGTTACCATTAATAAAAAGGGGAGGATTTTTTTTATACATATAGATCAGTATTTGGAACAATTAAAAATATATCACCCGAAATTACGATTTTTGTGAAATTTAAACTTACCGCTTGTGTAATATCTGGAAGTGAGTGTCGTGGTGTCGAGTCGGCATACAGTGCTGAACGCTCAATTTGCTCTCCCATAGCAGGGTTATCAGCACGCACAAATGACCAAGTAGAGTCAGAAAACGAGCTGGTATTAAGGTCTCGGACCCTCTCATGCCGTTACAGTAAAGCAGTTACAATCACCAAAAATATTAACAGCCGTTCGAAATTGTATTAATTATTAACAAACACTAATCTTAATAAATCAAATATATAATAATGTGCTTCCTAAGTAGAATTACTATGTAAAAAATTGGGCAAAAATTAAATTATCGGCTTTTGTGTGTATAGATTTAAAAAATCGCCGACCGTCACCGTTGTCTAAGTCACCAATCACCATGACAACCTTTTTGTTACAATTACAAAAAAGTATAACGCAGAAAAATATCAAAATACTGGGATTACTTCCTACGATTTCCCATTGACTAGAACGAAAAGGGAATTCGACTTTTCGTTACATTGTACAACTATAATAGGGCGTGCAAAATATATTTAATATTTACTTAATTATGAAAGAAGGTGCCAAAAATGAATGGGTCACTCAATGGTAGATTGTGTTGTTGATGTTTTGTGCACCTTTACTAAGAAGTAAGATAACCATGTTGATACATTGGAATGGCAAGGCGGTGGTAGTTCATTCTCTAGTATTACTGTGGACTGGATGGAATAAAGTGTAAGCGCACAATGATACACAAATTATATCATGAAGAAGTTTTTAGCCTACTGAATTTCGAGGTTACTCAGTATCTGGTTAAAGATTAAACCTTTCATCGGGGGAACCATTACGCTACATATACATTGCCAAGTTTAAGGCAAGGATACCTTATTTAGAAGAAAGTGTAAGATCATCTGTAACTCACTGCATTAAATGCAATCGATAGGGTAATACCGTCAATTAATGCTTTGCTGTCTACATAATAATCAAACTTAATAATATTTACTAAGAAATTACGGGTCACAAAGAAGCACACAGTTCACGAGATGCTAAGGTTGATCAAATATGACAATTATACCATAAAGCATTCTCAACTGTGATTCAAAATGCGTTATCTTCTCTGAATACCGAGATGAAATACATCGTTACTTTGATATCATACATTCAGCGGTATGGTTTATTTGACGGTGGTATTATGTGAGGATGTAGTCCTTTCGCCTATTCACCTAAACATTGCTATAATTGATCATTACACGCCATTGTAAGTGGAACCGAGTATCACATACTAACTTTCCTTTGGATATTTTCCATTTAACGTTCCGCTTAAACTAAGTTTTTGATACTTGAAACCAGAAAATCCAACAGAGGTTAAACTATAAAGAGAACCATACCCGATTTCTATAGAACCAATGCTGCAAAAAATTGTATAAAATATAAACCATAAACCGTAAAGTGTTTGAACGAAACTGAGCAGTTAACTTATTAGGACCCTAGTGCACAGGCAGTGGGATATTTCGACGATGGAATACTTTGAGAGAAAGCATCTGTAAAAAATATAAAGAGCTAATTATTCCAATTGTCGTTATAATTTCAATTTGTTGTTACACTACGCTCAGACGATTCAAGAGATTTACCAACACTTGAACAAACGTAATCTACTATATACGACATTAACGTTGGAGAGTTTACTTCCTACACGATTTTTTTCCTTAAATCAATTTAAAATAAAGGGAAAGAGGATGTAGTAAAAACTCTCTGCAATAAAAAGACTTAAATAATATTTTAAAATTATTTTATAAAACAATTATTATTAAAATATAATTAGTTTTTTGTTTTATGACAACACATATCCAACGCTTGATCTGTTCTGAAAGTTGAACTTATTCTATAATTTAGTTTTAATGTAACTTGTATTGCATTATTTTTAAAAACTAATACTATATTAAGATGAATTAATTTCTTAATTTTAAGAACTTTTTCTTACCTCACAAAAATTTAAATCGTAATACATAATTTCCAAGCAAAGGCTTGAGTGCGTTTGGAAACTAACTTTCTCTTTTCCGGGCGGTATACGGCTGTCATTGTCATTTTTATTAAAATAAATAAAGCAATATTCTAAGATTTTACATATTTTTAACACAACTGGACCACCAACAATATAAATGAAGCTTCTAAAACCCAGTTGGGTTAATCACGGTGGTATGTCTTATAATACAGTATATGAAATTCAACATTTTTGCAGTTTACAAACTTTCGTTAATAATCATTTGTTTTTATAGATAAACCAATATTTTCTGTGGATATTCATCCGACTGGAAAACGCTTTGCTACTGGCGGACAAGGTGGAGACTCCGGCAGAGTCGTTGTTTGGAACTTGAACTCTGTACTATTCGAAGCAGTGGAGGTAGACCCTAATGTACCCAAAATGCTCTGTCAAATGGATAATCACTTAGGTTAGTTTCTAAAATCTATGTAATTAAATCATAATACAGTTTGGTATTCATATAACTCATATTCCTTAGTATGTTTCATCATGGAATATTTTTTTGACAAGATTAATGCCATTCAAGGTTTTTGGTGAAGCTTGCTAACCCATTGGATCCACGGGGGTCTAAATTATATTTTATCAATATATAAAATATAGTTGTTATGATTTTATAATTTTTCTCCAACTCTACATGTTTGTCTACATAAACATCTTGGTGGTTATTGGTCCTCTCTTTTGTGGTACATTACTAATTGGATTAATATTTTACATGGCCACACATCATCAACTGCTAATGAGCTATGGCAATAGTTAAGCTTGACTGGAGAAGGAACACTTTCCCAGAGAACCATGGCAAACCAGTAACTAAATGCTGTTTTAGTTTGTGTGATGAGTAAAAGAAACAAGAGTCCTTATTGTTGGTGAGGTATTCCATATCCATGCAATTAGTAGTTTAGTTTCTCTAATTACCATTACCTAAACTGAGAATCTTGCTGAATATATTTAGTTATATAGTTGCCTCAATTTTTTGAAGCCTACTCAAATTAAAAAAATCAATTTTTCTGACATAAAATTTTTGTTAATATTGGTTGAATGAAGTCATAGTATTTGACTGTGTGTGTATCTATGTTGTATTTTTATTGATTATTTTAGAATTAACAATAAAATTAATTTTTGTAATAACTCAATTTGTCTTAAACATTTTTAGCTTGTGTAAACTGTGTGCGGTGGAGCAATGGAGGTCGGTACCTGGCATCTGGTGGTGATGATCGCTTAGTTATGGTATGGGGTCTTAGTGTTGCTGCATCTACACCTGGCAAACACAAGGTTGAGACTTGGAGGTGCCTATCTACTTTAAGAGGACATGCTGGTATGTTTTTACAAACCCAAATGTCATATATAATCATTGATTTTTAATCTTAAATCAATACAATTTTGTGCGGTTTGAATGGAACATCTGAATTTTAGTGTTGTTTATTCAAGAAAAAAAATTGTAGAATTAACAATATTGAATAAATTTATTTATTTAATTTATTTATTATATCTATAGCACAACTTTCAGGCCTTTCAATAAGTAAATAAAACAAAAAGAATCCATGGTTCTTTCTTTTGTCAATGCAATTGATTACAATGCAAGTGATTTACATTTAAGTCTTATTAGCATTTTTATTACATGCATAGATATACTATTTTTCAGTTACCATCATAATCCTACAAACTAGCAATCTCTTTTGTCTGAAGCTTACTTAATTGATATAGAGAAACAAAGTATTTCTACTGTCACCCATCTTTCTACCACTATCCATGTTCAATTTAGTAGCCTTTGTTAAGTAATTTTGCCACTTGGAATACATATCTATAAAACTAGTTAGAACTGTCACCAATTATTTCTAGTTGTGGCATAAATAGGTTAGTTAGACAAGGGAACCACCACACCCTTTAAGAATATAGTGTGTACCAGGAGCATAATGCAGCTGTTTTTCATATGGTGAGTATAAGAACCCCGGCCCCAATTATAAGTAATAAAGCATTCTATCTTAGTTCTCAAGAGTGATCTCAACCAATGCATGTTCATATTGAAACTCATGGCTTAAGTATATATAAACCCTATACAGTAGTTTCCAAATTGTCAAAAAAACTGTCCTATGGTAAAGAGATGGTGACAGGGTTTTTTTTTAAATTCTATTATGTTATATAATGAATGAATGCAAAAGAGGACTTGGAGGCTAATGAAATATTGTGTGCAGTGGATATAATTTGCTAATAACCAAAAGATTGCTTTGGTTGCAATAAACCAGGAGGACATCTTTTTCATTATCATTTTAAATGTCATGGTTAAGTCATGTAATGAGAAGAGATCCAAAGCAAGAGGAAAACCAAGTATTGATTGTGTGAATAAATGTGTAATATAAAAGTAGTAGGAGTGAACATTTATATAAAGGGAAAAAAGGTATGGTCCTCAACCTTTGTGAGGCAAAATATTTTTAACACTCTACTAATTTAGTTTTATATGCAGGTGATGTTTTAGACCTTGCATGGTCACCATTGGACAAATGGCTGGCCAGCTGCAGTGTTGACAATACCATAATTATTTGGAATGCAGAGAAATTCCCTGAGATGGTCTGTGTCCTTAATGGTCACACAGGCCTGGTTAAGGGTGTCGCCTGGGATCCGGTGTGTATTGAGTGAATCAATTTATAATATACACAATTTTCTTATAATTTCTTACAAAATTTTAAAGATGAATAATTCTAAAAATAAAAAAAAAACCTGTTATATTTTAATTCAATCTATTTATAACTAAGTTGGTTTGTATACATATACAAAATAAACCCTTGATTGCTTGTAAACATATTAAAAAAAAAATCGAAGTTACAATAGACCATCAATCTCGGGTTTAAATTCCCAACCGATGGTAACTGGTGAAAAATGAAAAATGGTTTCCAGGTCTGGGTGTGTTCCATGTATGTCTGATGTCTCTGACCTTATTGCACATGCATTTATAGAAATAGAGAAGATGACGATGAGTGAGTGCCTCTGTTTGCGCAAATGCTTACAGAACAATATTATATATATGTCATATATAGTCTAAATATTCTCCATAGTTGATGTCATCTGGTAATAACCAGAGGATATCGCTGTGGTAGAAATCAACCTGGAGAACATCATCGTTATTGATCTTTATATATTTGTTTTAGTGTCATTTTGTTTTTAATAATTCCCTAATATAATTGGATATTAATAACAGAACTGGTTTGTGTTTCAGGTGGGCAAATATTTAGCATCACAATCAGATGATAAGTCGCTGAGAGTATGGAAAACAGCTGACTGGGCACAAGAAACTGTTATCACTGAGCCATTCGAAGAATGCGGAGGTAATGTTTGTTATTAAAATCAATATTACTATTTATATATTACAATTTAAATAATTGTGTTTCGTCAGGTTAAAAAAGGATAATCGTAGATCTTAATACTGGTAACATTGCATTCCATCCTTGTCCTCTTGTCCTTGTATATATGTATAATGGGTTGGGGAATTTTGTTTATATTTCTTATTTGTCTCGGAATATACTACAGCAATGGGATTATGACACTACCTACAAAATGGCACACACATATATATATATATATATGTATATATATGCGTATATATATATATATATATACAAAATGAGTCTTACACATGTAGGAGTTTATTTTCTGTTACTGGCCGCTTGGACGCCTAATATGTTAATTGGACGGTACGAGAATGGAAAAAGTGTTATTTTCCGATGAAACAAAAAAATATGGTAAATTCCGATGGAAAGCGCTATGTTACACGTCCTGTAAACAATTTTTCCATTTTCGTACCGTCCATTTAACATATTTTTTAGCGAATAATAATCGCTTCTTTCGGTGTTGCTTGGTAAGAAGCGGTACATTTCGAGAAATTCTTCCAAACAATTTAGCTTCCACTAATCTTCGGCGTATCAGTCTTGACCAGATATTTCTCGGGTCATCAGGCGAAAAAACTTCATTTTTAATCTTGTTGGAGCCTTTACTTGGGTCTTTTTATCAATACGATTAGCGTATGCGTATCTTCTCTGTGAGAGGTTTTTCTTGGCCGAGCCTTTCTAAGAACAATTTTCAATAGTTCCATGTGTTTTATAATGATCAATTGCATTAAAAACTTTCTTAACAGAACAATTTAAATGTTCAGCTATTCTTCTGTACGCCCACTTATGATCTATATGTAAATGAACAATTATTTGAATTAGAAAAAGGTAAAAAAAAATGTTTTTCTCCAATTTCAAAAAAAGAACGAGCTATGGATGCTTTTTTAAAATGTTACTAATTAGGCGTCCGTACTCCTACATGTGTAAGACTCATTTTGTAATTAAAAGTAAGATAGGTTTCATATTTTATTCATTTAATGAGTTATGAGGAGTGGCTATATTATTGCATGATTATTAATTATTGAATGTGTATATTTTTTACGAACGTACGTTGAAGATAAACTTTCTTTATTCATAAGAAGTGTTAAGTAATAAATAAGATTAATCAGAATTCGGTCTGATCAGCTTATACAAGAAGCCAGCTAGCTAATGTTATCATCTTCCCTCCTGCATAGGCACAACCCACGTTTTACGGCTGTCATGGTCACCAGACGGACAGTACGTGCTGTCAGCGCACGCGATGAACGGCGGCGGTCCCACCGCGCAAGTGGTGGAGCGGGACGGCTGGCGCTGCGACAAGGACTTCGTGGGACACCGCAAGGCTGTCACGTGTGCCGTGAGTTATGCTTTATATGAAGGCATTTCTCCCATTTTTTTAACAGCTTGACAGCAGCAGATATATGGACTTCTGAAATTCTTAAGTTTTTTTAATATAAAATGAATGGTGACGAAAGAGCACACAGTAAGTGATAAATGCGGCCATAAAGCACCTTAACCTACCCTCAACAAGAAGATTCCAAATGCAAATGCGTTACCGCTGACAGACACCCTTCGTGCATTTGATGTCGGAATGCTTTGGGCAACAGAATGAAACTCATGGTTGTTATATTAAAATAATTGTTTTTTTTTTAAATTATCGCTCTCTGTCAAAGTCAAGAATATATAGATGAACATAAAGGGGCTATAACAATACCACCATTTCGTTAAATCGAACGTTTTTCGAAGTACAATTAGACATTAAGTCATGTGAAAAGGGACAAACTGGTTGATTTTATCCATTGCGTTGAGTGGCAACCCCATATGTTGCGCTCGCTACACTGAGTACTAAACATAACAGAGTGTACAATCCTTACATGTGAAATGAACGCCATGGAAAATTTAAATGTAACATTTGATCCGAGTGTCGTCGACCTGGGCAACTAGTGAAATCAGTATCGTAATATATAATCGAATATAAGAATAGAAAAATCATCACAATATTTTTACCATCATGTTTCAATCACTTCATAGTTTGTGTTAAATGATTGAACGAACATCTTCGTTATGTTCGAGATTAATCAAACGCGTGACTATATTGACAATAATGCGTTCGCGTAGTTTCTGTGTGTATACAGCTTTATCTAATCTGTGTGTATCACAACTCTATGTTTACGTATAATTTTACCTCCTGATTTTTTTTCTACTCTTGTATCAATATAATTTAAATAAATATATTTAAAATTTTCATTTTTTTGTGTGACAATAACGTTATTTAAAAGTCACGAAACTTAGTTAATTAGTGTTAAATATATAATATCTAATAGTTGAGCTTTTGAGCAATGCTTTTCACTTTGGTGTTACAACACGCAACACTATTCCCGTCTATTGATTTCTTGTTATTGAAATTCAATATGCGAAATAAGAAATGACTATGTCTTTATGGTTGATATACATATATATATATATATATATATATATATATATATATATATATATATATATATATATATTTATACATATACTATTCACGAAATTCCGAAATTGTAAAATGTATGAAAACGTGCGCCGATTAAGCGAATCATGAAATGATTTAACATCCAACTTTCGGACATTGACTTGTTCGTATGCTCTCCCACATCGTTCCGTAAAAACATCTCCGACCTCTTAATTTCATCATAATATCAACTGGCTTAAAATATACATTTCTTTGATATGGTAGTTATTTTTTTAAAATTATATTCAGAAACTAACATGTGCAACGAAATACTATTTTTAGCAACTTATAGACAACGGATCTGGGTATACGCTATTGAAAGCCACGTGTATTAACTTGTAATGTATTTAATTAGGTAGTGTTATTGCTTTTGATTACATTGATGATTTTTAAAAAAAATGAAATAAAGGTTTGTTTTCTCAGCGATTCAACAATAATATCTTCGTGAAAGAAGGCAAGAAGTGCTGCTGCTTTTTGATTACATTGATGATTTATAAAAAAAAATGAAATAAAGGTTTGTTTTCTCAGCGATTCAACAATAATATCTTCGTGAAAGAAGGCAAGAAGTGCTGCTGCGCGGCTGTGGGCTCCCGAGACAGAGCGTTGTCCATCTGGCTCACCTCCCTCAAGCGGCCCCTGGTGGTGGTCCACGACTTGTTCACTGACAGCGTGCTCGACCTCTCCTGGAGCTCTGACGGTACGTGTTTCCATCAATTCTGGAGCTGGAGTAAGCCATGATTTATAATATTAGAGGTTACGAACGAGCAAGCAGCTAGTAAATGTTTACCGCAACACCAGTGGAGCCATGTATTGTCGGCCTTTAACAAACGGGTATTCTCTTTTCTTGAAAGTCCCTAAGTCGTATCGGTTCGGAAATATTGCTAGCGACAGCTGATTGTGATTTGTGACTGTTTATTTCTGTAACTACGTATTGACAGTTCATTTCTGTAACTACTTATTGACAGTTTAATTCGGTAACTACGTATTGACAGTTTATTTCTGTAACTACTTATTGACATTTTAATTCGGTAACTACGTATTGACAGTTCATTTCTGTAACTACTTATTGACAGTTTATTCGGTAACTACGTATTGACGGTTTAATTCGGTAACTACGTATTGACAGTTCATTTCGTAACTACTTATTGACAGTTTAATCTGGTAACTACGCATTGACAGTTCATTTCTGTAACTACTTCATTGACAGTTTAATCTGGTAACTACGTATTGACAGTTTATTCGGTAACTACGTATTGACAGTTTAATTCCGGTAACTACGTATTGACCAGTTCATTTCTGTAACTACTATTGACAGTTTAATCTGGTAACTACGTATTGACAGTTCATTTCTGTAACTACTTATTGACAGTTTAATTCGGTAACTACGTATTGACAGTTTATTTCTGTAACTACTTATTGACAGTTTAATTCGGTAACTACGTATTGACAGTTCATTTCTGTAACTACTTATTGACAGTTTAATTCGGTAACTACGTATTGACAGTTTATTTCTGTAACTACTTATTGACAGTTTAATTCGGTAACTACGTATTGACAGTTCATTTCTGTAACTACTTATTGACAGTTTAATTCTGTAACTATTTATTAACAGTTTATTTCTGTAACTACTTATTGACAGTTTAATTCTGCCACTATTTATTAACAGTTTATTTCTGTAACTACTTATTGACAGTTTATTTCTGTAACTATTTATTAACAGTTTATTTCTGTAACTACTTATTGACAGTTTATTTCTGTAACTATTTATTAACAGTTTATTTCTGTAACTACTTATTGACAGTTTATTTCTGTAACTACGTATTGACTGTTTATACCTAAACATTTGGAATAAGTACAATATCTTTTATTAATTTACTTATTTTTCAGGTTTGAATCTATTAGCGTGCAGTTCCGATGGCACGGTGGCGTGTATACAGTTCACCAACAAAGAAATCGGGACGCCACTAACTCTCGATGAAAAGGTATTTAGTAACATACTATACATAGATATATACAGTGGTGGTCGTATAATTAGAAACACTACCAACGGTCCTTGACATTATGTAAGATACTTCACCGCAATCGTTTTTATTTTGAAATTAAACAATTAATAGGCCAACAATATGTTCAACGATTTATCATTTATTAGAAAAACAATATAAATACCATTACACAAGTGCAGTTTCTATATTACATTACGGACAAACATTTAAATCAGTTTTAAGGTATGAACAATAATGGTCAACTAATTAGAAACAACAACAAAAGTATGAAAAACAATACATTTTTAAGTATTAGTAATAAGTATTGTTATTTATGAAATAGCTACCATCCTCAGCCTACCAATAGTTATAATTAATATTTAGTGGCATATCCCTTATTTTCAATAACAGCACTGCAACGACATGGCATTGATTCAATCAATTTCATACATTTTTCTAGGGGGATTGAATTCCATGCTTCAACAAATGCTTCATATAATTCGTTAATCTTTGTCATTTTATATAGACTGACAAACTAGCAATGGAAAATTTCAAAAGAAGCTGGTTTTCTGGGGTGCCCCGGCCCAGATGTGAGAACAGTAATCCATAAGAAGCCGAACTTTCACTTTGTAAATTTGTATATCTATCTGTAGATCTATTAAGCCAGCGCGTCCAATTTTAAGCGGTCACCGCATTGTTTTTGATAAGCGATTTCTGCGACCCACGACACCAATATTTATTCTCGATAACAGTGGTAGAGCTACGCTGCAGTTTGCTTTTAGCTACAGAATTAATGCGTCATCTCGGCCGGGGAAAGGCCACTCAAACATGGAATACCGGCGTAAAATAGCTGTATAATACTGCTGGTCGAGTGATGCCGTCTGGTGAGTGTAGGTATTCGAAGACCATTATTGCTGGTGACGAGGCGTTCCCTCGCCCTCAAGGGTGACAAGGCATTTGCATTATGATTCCTTGTCAAGGATCAATGTAGATGACATGGGTCGTAGGTTCACTTATACTAAACTGTGTGCTCGTTTCTTACTCTAAATGTAATTAAAAGAAAACATGGAATCTCTCGTCACCCGTAATAAGTAATAAAACATGAAAAAGGGAGGTTATGATATGGTAAGTAAATGTATGATATGGTTTTCATTGTAACCGAATCTTGAATCCAAATCGTGAAGAGATAAAAAACAAATGTAATTAAACTAAATCAACATTACGCCTTCCTCCATTCCCAGAACGCGTTCTATGAAAAGATATATGGAAAATGTTTGATTAACGAATCCGGTGGCGACTTGACGTCGAACCTACTCGTCGAGTGTCCGGAGATCCTGCTGGCACGGGAGAAGCAGGAGGCTAAGAGAGAAGCGACTAAGGAAGAAATTACGCCCAAGAGTGACAAATCACAAGTCAGTACATATCTACACACGTTCAATCATCCACTATACAAAACAGTATCCATCTAACCGAGCTCTAAAATATGAAATAAGAAATGTTCACCACGGAAATATATCTTTTTAACATGTATGATGGTACAGGTAAAATTCATGCATTCACTGTCTTCACCCACGAATTGCTGATAAAATTATTTCAATTGACGCGATCGCACCTTTATTTATAATAGTACTTATTTTAGGTGACAGATAAACAAAATCATTATTTTTTTTTTTTCAACATGATACATCATTTTTATTTTAGGTTGTGAACAGAAATGGAGATTTTTTATTTATTAAACACATAATTTATAGCTAACGCTATTGAATTGTATTATATATTCATAAATATTTTGTATGTACATTGTATTTATAGATTGATTAAGTATTTAATATCTACATATATATATATATATATTATTTATTTGAATATTTTATATTAATAACTTTTAGTTTTTTCTTTTTACAATTTTATATATTTCATAATACTGATTCGTAGAGCCACCCTGAGCGTGGTTCAGGGTTAGACTTCGAGCCGACGAACAATATTTATATATCACAAATTCCGTGTGGGTGAATCGTATGTACACGATACACGAGTACAGGTACATCTGAACATTCCTCCGAGAACTTACTGAGTACTTACGTATATATATATATATATATATATATATATATAATACATACATACCAATAAACACATACACTCCCATACACGTACAGACACAAGAACGTACACTCATACCTTCACCCATGTAAACATAAATCCAAAGTTGCTAGTTCAATAAAATCCTGTGACAATTGTGTTATCCTCAATTTGTAATCAGTTTTTTTTTTCTCATTATTTATTTTGTAAGTCGCTGATTATCTAATAAATAAATAAATAACACGTTAAGTTGATAACCGTAGTAACGGAAGAAAATATTTTTGCTTCACCAATTGTTGGATACTATACATTATACTAAACTAAGGGGGCATTGTGCGTTTGCGTATTTACAATACGTTTCGACAAAGAAATTTAAAAACAGTAACCTGTATAATAAAAAAAGGTGTTTGCAGTAAGCCAAGAATAATTTTTAGTATTTTTCATTTAATTTAGCTATAACGTAAGTAGGTGGTAAGAACAATTTATTTTTATGCATACTAAGTAACGAGACTATTAGATAACTTTGTTTATTTTTATTGTACTCATCGTTGGAACACCCAAAAATAAATATAATAAAAAACTTCTTAGCTATGCTTTTTAAACGTAAAATTATGTCTTATAAATTCTTTAATCGAGATCAAGAGCTGTTCATAGATGACCGCGATTTATATTACTATGTAATTGTACGTAAAATTTATATAATGCCATATATATCCAGAGTGGTCCAGTAGCGACATCTCCAATATCCAGCAGCACACCTGGCAACACACAGAGCGCGTCCCTCGCCAGCACACCCCTGCGGCCGATGGACCGACAAATCGAAACTCGCACCTCCGACGGCAAGCGACGCATCACGCCCGTCTTCATACCGCTAACGCACGTTGCCAAGTTAGTGATTCTCTTAGCGGCCTCAATACAGTCGCGCTCCATGGACTAGCAGATCAAGGAGTCCAACGCCAAGCGAGTCACCCCCTGTCTTCATATCGATCTTGAACAAGTTAGTGATTCCGTGTGTCGCATATGAACATGTGATACGCTTTCTCCAGACTGCAGCCGCGACCAATGGATCGGGAGATCATAATAGCAGGCTCAGTCGATGCGATATTCCCCAGTCAAGCCTTCAACCTTCCATCAATAAATCTATAATTAATCCTGCAGGATTAAAAGACGGCACGGAGAAACTTGAGTAAAACGGTGCATCCTTGCACCGTTCCGCTACGTCATGGGCTGCCGGCCAATCCAGATCTATATTCCTTTGTTATAAATCAACAATGTAGCCATCGCATAGAATAATTAATGGCTAAGAACCTAAAAAGCTGTCAATAGATTTGTGGAAACCGCCTTTGTTTTAAGGATTGTTTTGAAAAATATTAATACGCAAGGTATCTATAATGTGTGTAGTTTGTTACCAGGTAGGTAATACAATGCAGATTCGTTGACTCTATAAGAATATGGGAATCTCTGTTAAACAATATTGTTACCGGTTTCCATCATTCACGAGACCAAACACTTAGGTATATATAAATTGAAAATAAAAGTACAATACTATTTATTATAAAGTACGCATCAACAACGAACCGGTACGCAGCCGTGCGGTTTGCACGCCGCAAGCGCGACGCAGTTACCCAAGTCAAATAATCCACACAGCATTCAGCCATGCCTGGCTCCTCCTCTGCCCTACTTCCGGTACGTATCTCCAATAAACACAGCAAGCAAGGAACTAACCTTGCTGTTTAACCCGCTGTTACCCTTTAACATTTAAACGGTCTCGTTGCTAATCTCCATTACCAGGGTATATAGGCGTCACGGACACGACGGGATTGAGTGTTCCGTTTAAAGTGTAAGTGTGTATAAATATTGTTTATTCTATATAGGGTATCGTTGGCCAATCACAGCTTCGTTTTGTGATAATAGCGGTGATCAACGGAAACACAGCTCACCTGAAGGTGGTCTTCCTCGACGAGGATTTCAAGATTCAAGAAGGAAGACGTTGTCATCCCTGTGGATGGAAAAAGGATATCTCGTTACCAATAATTGTATGCGTCTTACCCATATGATTAATGGGTTGGGTACAACTAAAAAATCAACCTTTATGTAAATAATCTATTCCTTTGTCAAAAGCCGGCAACACTGGCAGGGTGCGCTTGGCGCTTAACAACACTTGAGTCGTTAGCGCGTTAGCCATAAACAACATTATCTATAAAAAAAACCTTTTTCTTTTTTTAATAGATAGTACAATCAGCTAGATTTTCTTTTACCTTTTCTGTCAAGTACCCTCCCTCCCGCTTCTATAACATTAACACAATATATATATTTTTCTCATTTTGGTTTTTTTTGTCTTAATATTTTTAAGGTCAAAAATATAATTTTCATTTCAAAGTCTCTTTTTATGGTCACTCTCTAGCGAGTCGCTAGGATCGCAGCCGGGCGGTATAGAGAACTGCTTCAGTACATCGTCGCAGAGCAAATCTCGCATCCGCGTGGAGCGCCGCGACGACATCGTGATACATCCGAACGTGAGCAACCATGCGAACACGTCACAGAGCAGCAAGACCAATGATAAGTGAGAATTGTTCTTGTTGCTTTTTTCTGGCCGATGGCCGCTGTTAGTCCGAGGGCTTTTACAGTTTCACCGGGTTGAGAGGTGAGCGAGCGCTTATGGCGCTCAATCGAGACCTCTATTAGTGGGTAACCAGCACAAGGGCTCTAAAGACGGAGCCTCGGCTTGGACCGTTCCCCTTCCTTTTTCGCGAGAGCGTCTGACTCGAGGGTGCCCGAGAAGGCCGAACGTCGGATCTAAGTTCTGACTAAGAATTATCTAAGTTTATATCACTATTATTATTATTGGCTATCTGTACCACCATTTCGGAATGCGTGGGCGCTGGAGAAGAAGTGACGCAAGATACTCCAGCGATTCTAGGCCGCTTATAATTTCAAGTTTATGTTGATTTGCCATGTCTTGTTCGGCGATGGTAACGTCGTAAAGGTTAATAAATAAATATTATAAAACAAATAGGTAAATTTAGAATCTGCGTGGACTTCGCCGCGCTTCAATACTATATTTAGAAAACATTTCTGCTTTGGTATCATGTGGGACAATCTACAATGGCTCCAGGATGAAAGACAGGGTTTTATGGGATTTTTACACACTGAAACTCCCTCTGCGGTCACGGTCAGTGTATATGGATGCGCTTCGGGATATCGTATGGTATGGTGCCCCTCTACATTAAGATTACGCGCGTGATATAACCCCACCCTGAACAGAACCCGAAGACCTTTTTGGTTGCCTCATGCAACAGTCAAGGTATATTTATACCTTTCACACAAGCACGACTTCCGACAATTTTGTATAGATATTCACTCCCATAGGGGGGGGGACTCTCTTACACTGCTTTGCAAATTCTTTTGCAATTTGAGATTTACATTCGAAACTTGCTTTCACAAACTGTTTTCTATTGGTACGAACTACGTAATGGGTCCGTTGCCGCTTACTTTAAATTAGTAATCTAGAGACTTATATGTTAACAGTGGCCTAGACCAGCGTCTGCGCAAGCGCGGTGGGGGACTCCTCCCGGGCCCACGCGCGGAGGAGTTGGTGACGCGCGCAGGGAGCGCGGGCGCGGCAGGCCCCGGCGCCGGCCCGCCCAGGGTGTCCTCGCAGCGCCCGTCTTGGGCGCCGCCGGGCCCGTCGTCAGGGCTGCGGGCGCACTGCGGTTGCAGGTATACCCATTTAATGAACATCGCACCAATACGTTACTGACAACCCTGGAAGCATGAACGTGGTACAAATATCTGTATACATAAAAAGGACTTCATGATTAGATATTACTGTATCAAACCAATAAATGCGGTAGTCATAATAAAACACAGTTACAAAGTCGGAGAGCAGGGAACGGGGGGCGTTTCGTGTTTAGCTAGCCACGCCCATATTCAAGGCTGCGGGGAGTGGCCTGTACCGTTTACAAGAGTTTACCGATATATAAATGACTATCGATGACATTTCATGTTTTTAAAATGATTACATTCCAAAGTTCCAACTCCCTATTTGTGTAAACTTACGAAACACTTCAAAAACCAAGTATACCGTACTGTTTACTTGATTTTATTTATAATAATATTGGGAATGACAGATGGGCGTACAGTTCATCTGATGAAAAGTGATGACTATAGCACTACATCCATCTTCGACAAAGATTCTAAATGTACATGGGTCACCACCCCTGAGGACTGAGGTGGAATGCCTCCTGTATATAATTGGTGTCCTGGATACCCAACTCTTACCATACGAAACACAGCGTTATGCTGCTATTTCAGGCTGGTAATCTGCGAAGGCGTGCTCCTTCTCCTATTGAGATGATCCGGTTCTGGTAATTAATATTTTTTTTTTTTAGAATGTAAGATTTTTTTTATTGATTCTCCAGGTGGTAAACAAGGCTTGCAACACTCACTACGGAACCCTATCGCGTTTGCAACTCATTCCCAACAACTCGGCCTCCAATGATCCTGTTTGGGAAACTTATTTGGGTATATTTTTTTGTCAATTTACACAATTTTTTTGTTAAAATATACTGTATTATATTACAATTTAATTAATTGTGAGTAAGTTTTGTGCATGAGAAATAAAACAAATTATTGTTATATTATATACTGTATTATATTACAATTTAATTAATTGTGAGTAAGTTTTGTGCATGAGAAATAAAACAAATTATTGTTATATTATATACTGTATTATATTACAATTTAATTAATTGTGAGTAAGTTTTGTGCATGAGAAATAAAACAAATTATTGTTATATTATATACTGTATTATATTACAATTTAATTAATTGTGAGTAAGTTTGTGCATGAGAAATAAAACAAATTATTATTATATTAATAAATGGATAATAGTCAAAAGTTGATGGGCATGATTTTGAATTTAAATTATCTGTACCGATCGTAAGGAAGTGAGTTCGTCTACAGCCTTAGTACCCAAAGTGGTCCAAGTCGACCCCTGGGGGTCCACGGGAGACTCGACGGGGGTCTACGTTGGCGTGACAGAAGTATGGGGGTTCACAATTCGTAAGCGGGGGTCCATGAAAATGTATTTGCTTTCTATAGTGAAGAACTAAAATGTTGGCTTGACTTCACCTGTCAATGTACACAGATAATATTTTATCTCAGCGACTGTTACTTGTAAAACTTGCATGTTCCACATTTTTTGTCGAGTTTTGTGAATATGGTAGAAATGTAGCTGCGGGGGGTCCACGGGAACAAGCTAAATTTTGTCTATAAAGTGGTCTATGAGGAAAAACCTCTGGTTTACAGGGTCACCGGTGACGTGCATCGCGTGCGACGCGCGCTGGGCGTGCGTGTCGTGCGCGGATGGCTCGCTGCACGTGTGGCGACTTGCGCGTGCGCACGCTGCCCGCGCGCTCCCACCGCTCGGTGACTATGCCTTTACTACTATATATTCCATATGTAGACCCATCGTTTCGTATTCCCTACACGGCGGACCTTCTGCTCGCGAGTCTCTTTCAGCAAAGCTGTAGAGGTCACTACATAACAGAATTACACCTATTCATAAAAAAATATAAATATATAATCATATGGATTTATCCAACTACTCAGTTTAAATGAAAAACATCCTAACAACAGGTATGTTCCTTGATATGATAAAAGCATTACATTCTGTCTCTCATTAACAGCTCCTATCTAAGCTGGAACATGGAACATATGGTATCAGGGGACACATATATAGCAGCTTGACTCTTGGCAAATAATATAATAATATAAATAACACGGGTGTACCCCAGGGTGGTGTGCTGGGACCATTATTGCACTTGATCTATATCTATGATCTACCTAAAGTGATAAGAAATAAAATAATTATTTTTACAGATGATATAACCATCCAATATAACATTGAAGCCCAGCAACAGCCCAGGAACACAAAATACAAATGTAATAAGGATTAAAATCAACAATGACATGGCATAAATTTATTATAATATATACTAAATACTTGATTATCGAAAAAAAATATTATATTACGAATTTCTGAACTAAGATTTTTTTTTAATACTTCCACTTCCATACTTAGCAAAAAGATGTTAAAACATTTACAAATATAGAATTAGCTTTAACAAGAGTTGATTTTCAATGGGTACATATATTTCATTTAATATATTTAATTTTGAATTAGTAACAGTAAGAATAATTGAGTTTTAAAAGAAATATATACATTATTCTTTTCGATAATTATTTATTTATTTATTTACTCTTTATTGCATTAACCTTAACAAAGTTCAAAGTTCACAAAGGGCGGACTTAACGCCAAAGGCATTCTCTACCAGTCAACCCGAGGTGTGGTGAGATAGGTGTAGCAATAAACTAATTAATAAAAGAAGAAAAATAAAAAAAAAACTAAAAATAACTAAGACAAGCAAATAATAATACATACACATATAGATATTAAATACATAATAAATACACATACATATATATATATACACAACAGTATAAAATACAATGGCGTTTTAAAGTAGGTACTATTAAATTTCATATGTGGATATATATCATCATATAGTAATTGCTTTATAAGACATAATTCCAAAATAATAAATAAATAAATAAGATTGACATATATATTTGATATTTAATATTTCTAATGTTTATATTCTATTGATGTAATGTTATGTATTATTTTTATGTTTACATGATATATATATATCATACCTATACGATACCTTGTATAATTGCAAATAATTTATTATTATTATTAAGTCATGAACCAAAACTTTTAAAACTGCTCTTATCACTGACCTTCCTGATATCATCGGGTAAGGAATTCCAGAGTAGTGTTGCTCGGTTGGTAATAAAAAAAAATATATATGTTTTTTCTTCAGCTCTGATGTCACAAGCGGCAAAAATGACCCTCTCCGGCGACACGTTGCTGGTGGTCACGACCGCGGCGGAACTCGCCATATGGGAACTCGAGAACGCCTCTTGTGTGATAAGGCCTTTATGTTTTCGGAATTTATTATCGCATGGTGGTGAGGATTCTTTTAAACTTATCATTGTTTAATTAAAAAAAATATATATTGACTAATTATGTGAAAAGATATTTAAGTAGAAACGTAATATTAAATTCATCCAGATATATAAAGTAGGTACAGCCACGCTGCAGTTTGATTCTGGCTGCAGTGTGAATGGATCCACTTCACCGGGACAGAGAACCGCTTCCGTTACTTTATTGTTAGTTATTTTTCTACGGATACGGGAGACCTTTATTATTGGTGACGAGGAATCCCATCACAATCCTCAGTGGTGATGACTTATCGAGGACGGTCACGGGCGGCAGGATAACAGTGTGCTGGTTTGTCACTCGATAGAATGAAAAAAATCTTTTTCGAGAATGGTTGTAAATGTAATTCGCGATTACCTACCATCGGCTGGACTGTGTGCCAATTTTTCACCCTCAATAGAATAAAAAAATCTTTGTTGATGATGATGATATATGTATTTCGTAGTAATCAAACATCGGGTGAACTGTGTGCTTATTTGTCACCGTTAATAGAATGAAACAATCTTTGTTGACGATGGTTGTAGATGTAATTCGCAGTTACTTACGATCGGGTGCACTGTGTGCTAATTTGTCACCCTCAATTGAATAAAAAACAACAATTTTTGCGATCGGGTTTTGTAAATGTAATTCGTATTTACATATTGATATTGTTTCCAGTGTCGGTCACAAATTGCTCCCTCCTGGAAGACGGCAACCCGATGATCTCTCTTAGCAATGGTAGAAGTTATATTTATAGCAAGAAATTATGTGCATGGTAAGTATTTATTTTTTAGTATTTTTTTTTATTTTTATTTATTTATTTTTTTCTATTTTTTTTATTTTTTTACTACAAATATTTTTTTATGTACACGAAGCATTTATACAAGGAAACAAAGATGAGAAAAGTATTTTGCGCAGTTTATTTTTACAATAAAAATCTATTCCAGCAGGCTTGGCGTTGGACATATTATTGGAAAAAAGAAACAGTGTTGTACTCACAAAAAATATTATTTTAATTATATATTTATTTGTGTAATAAAAAAAAACCTTACTTCCATAGTATTTATTGGTAGTATGTAGAAGCTTATATCATAGTAACTTAGATATATATATATATTTAAATAATTTTGTTATGTATATATTTATGTATATTTGTAATTTAATATTTTTATCTAGATAACTTTATTTTATGCCTAACCACTATTTTATCTCATTCTCCCAGGGTTGACTGGTGGACTTAATGCTACTAGGCATTAAGTCCACCCTTGTGAACCTTATTAGTAAGCTGAAGTGACCAATGGGCCGGCCATATAACTCGTGAAACCGGCAGTCGATTTAATTTGACAATTTGAACGTACTATAAGTTTCATATCTATAGTTACTTCAAATTACAAATATTTTCGCTCTTTCTAAATTCTCTCCTCTCGCTCTTTCAAAATATTTTTTATGTACACGAAGCATTTATACAAGGAAACAAAGATGAGAAAAGTATTTTGCGCAGTTTATTTTACAATAAAATCTATTCCAGCAGGCTTGGCGTTGGACATATTATTGGAAAAAAGAAACAGTGTTGTACTCACAAAAAATATTATTTTAATTATATATTTATTTGTGTAATAAAAAAATATATATTGACTAATTATGTGAAAAGATATTTAAGTAGAAACGTTATATTAAATTCATCCAGATATATAAAGTAGGTACAGCCACGCTGCAGTTTGATTCTGGCTGCAGTGTGAATGGATCCACTTCACCGGGACAGAGAACCGCTTCCGTTACGTTATTGTTAGTTATTTTTCTACGGATACGGGAGACCTTTATTATTGGTGACGAGGAATCCCATCACAATCCTCAGTGGTGATGACTTATCGAGGACGGTCACGGGCGGCAGGATAACAGTGTGCTGGTTTGTCACTCGATAGAATGAAAAAAAATCTTTTTCGAGAATGGTTGTAAATGTAATTCGCGATTACCTACCATCGGCTGGACTGTGTGCCAATTTTTCACCCTCAATAGAATAAAAAAATCTTTGTTGATGATGATGATATATGTATTTCGTAGTAATCAAACATCGGGTGAACTGTGTGCTTATTTGTCACCGTTAATAGAATGAAACAATCTTTGTTGACGATGGTTGTAGATGTAATTCGCAGTTACTTACGATCGGGTGCACTGTGTGCTAATTTGTCACCCTCAATTGAATAAAAAACAACAATTTTTGCGATCGGGTTTTGTAAATGTAATTCGTATTTACATATTGATATTGTTTCCAGTGTCGGTCACAAATTGCTCCCTCCTGGAAGACGGCAACCCGATGATCTCTCTTAGCAATGGTAGAAGTTATATTTATAGCAAGAAATTATGTGCATGGTAAGTATTTATTTTTTAGTATTTTTTTTTATTTTTATTTATTTATTTTTTTCTATTTTTTTTATTTTTTTACTACAAATATTTTTTTATGTACACGAAGCATTTATACAAGGAAACAAAGATGAGAAAAGTATTTTGCGCAGTTTATTTTTACAATAAAAATCTATTCCAGCAGGCTTGGCGTTGGACATATTATTGGAAAAAAGAAACAGTGTTGTACTCACAAAAAAATATTATTTTAATTATATATTTATTTATGTGTAATAAAAAAAAACCTTACTTCCATAGTATTTATTGGTAGTATGAAGAAGCTTATATCATAGTAACTTAGATATATATATATATATTTAAATAATTTTGTTATGTATATATTTATGTATATTTGTAATTTAATATTTTTATCTAGATAACTTTATTTTATGCCTAACCACTATTTTATCTCATTCTCCCAGGGTTGGCTGGTGGACTTAATGCTACTAGGCATTAAGTCCACCCTTGTGAACCTTATTAGTAAGCTGAAGTGACCAATGGGCCGGCCATATAACTCGTGAAACCGGCAGTCGATTTAATTTGACAATTTGAACGTACTATAAGTTTCATATCTATAGTTACTTCAAATTACAAATATTTTCGCTCTTTCTAAATTCTCTCCTCTCGCTCTTTCAAAATATTTTTTTTTGCGTAAGGGTGGTGTGGGCCGATTCGAGCGATCCGGTACGTAGGGCGGGGGGCGGTGCGCGCTCTCCGCGGACCCCCCGCGCCCCTCTCGCGTCGCACGTCCCCCAAACACCCTCCGCGCCCGCGCTGCGCCCTCACACCAACGTTAGGTATGTGTGCACGCTTACCACTGGCCCCGATCTAACACACGTAAGGTATGTTTTCATATAACATTGGGGGTAGCAAACGCTCGTTTGTATTAATCTTGTGAGCGTGAGTGTTATTAAATTACATATAAACTAATAATATGGAAATATTTGTTATATAATTTTAGGGGGTGACAATGACATATCCATCCTCAATAAACATTTAAGATGCAAATGTGTGGTCACCCCCGAAAGCTAAGCTAAGATGGTACGTCTCGTTACATGTCACACTCAACATGCGAAACGCAGCAGTGTTTCGTTGCTATTGTTGTGCGAGGTATGTATGTGTGTGTTAAGCGTCTGCCCTATCTCCAAGCAGACCACGTGACGATATTACGTCTGTGTGCCGCTGAGGTTTAGGTACAGGTCGCATAATTCTAGCGGTGAACGAAACGTGGAGGGGATAATTGCGCATGAGTACCGGTCGCGAACGCAATTTTTTCATTTCCATATAACAGTTTACCACTTTCCAGAAAAATAAATGTGTGACAACATGGAATAAAATTTAGAAAGCGACTGTACACCAGGAGCGAGCGGGGTGTCGTATCGGTGCGCGGGGCGGAGTACGACTGGCGAGCCAATAAGCGCTTATGCATGACAGCCCGCGCCCCCTTCACTCCCCGGGGATACTCTACTTATCTAAATAATTATAATAAATTATATATCATAATGAGGACGAATTATCGTTGTGATATAAAATTAATGTTTCTAAAAAATAAATAAGAAAAACATATTTTTGAATGCGTTTTATACACATGTGTATTCGCGTGAGTGTTTATAAATGCAAACATTATTCTTTTTTTTTTATAGCAACATTGACGTCCGTCAATTACGGAAGAGCACAGTAACCCAATCCTTAACCTTGGACCTTGTCCTCGACTCCTACGTTCATCTCGACGTCTTTATACGAAGGTACTTTGTGGCTTCTGAGGGTTTCTCTGGGTGTCTGGGTTTGTTACGATGATGTTTTCCTGGTTAATGTTCGACCATGGCGATATCTTGTGGTTGTTACCATTATTTTAAGCCTAGCAACATTTTTTCACGTTCTCCCAGGGTTGACTGGTAGAGAATGCAACTGGGCTTTAATTCCGTCCTTGTAAACCTTACGAGTAGTTAAGGGACAAAATAAATAAATAAATAAATGACATCTTCGAATATTCACGTCATAAAATCTATCACGACACAATACGATAGTAAGAGATAGCCTTATTAAACGGCCATATTTAAAATGGCCAATAAACGCTATTGTATTATTTGAAGAGCATGACCTTCTAAATTTGGTTGGTTTAACCATGCGGATGAGATTAAAAATGTTATATTCGTCGTTACTCTCAGCAAGATATGTGTAATATACGTGTGTTATTTTACTCTCAATATTATTACCTTTTCAGGTAATAATAATACCATTTATTGTTCTAGTCCAATAAACTTTAGATTTTAAAATCAAACTCTCCCTTCAGCAGCTTTAGCGCCGGCGCAGCTCGCAGTTGGCTTGAGGCGCAAGTGGCCTCGTGCTTGCACCTTCGACTGGCTAAGGACTACCGACATTGGCTCTCTTCCCTGTTCGGTCATCTTGTTAATCACGGTGAGCTATTTTTTTATATAACATTACCGAATTTCACATGGGGAGCGTTCTTTGTAGTTGTTCGGATGTTCACACGACAGAATTTAAAATTTCATCTGTGCGCTTTATGCGAAATTTCCTGTAACGCATGGCGCTATCGCCAGCGGCGTTTCCGAATGGATACGACTTAGGAGGCTTCAAGAAAAGAGCCTACACCTTCCTTAAAGGCCGGCAGCGCATTTGCGACTCCTCTGGTGTTGCAGATGTTCATGTGGGCTGCTTGTTCGATTGCCACCTAATGCTATTTTTTTTGAAAATTAGTGGTAGGTGAACAAGCACAAGCCCATGTCACCCACAATCATGATGTAGATGCGTTCTCACCTCTGATCACTAACATGGAATGTTGTCACGAGTCCATAAGGACAGACCCTCACGGATGGAACGGATCCTTATACTCTATTTTATATACTCTCTTATTATGATTTATTTAACGCTAGGATTCCGTCTTATTCGCTATGGAGTATCCATACGATAATACGGGAGAAAGGTTCGCGACACACTATCAGCGACCGTAGCAGCAGGTCTCCACTGTGCTCGTACGTCACCTTTAGTACTTAAAAGTGAACCGTAGGGAAGGTCAAATGAGTGAATCTATATTTGCGCGTAAAAATTGAAAGCACCGTTAAAACAAAAATCACACTTTTTTTTCTCTTTTTCTGTTTTTTTTTTAATTATTTATGTTACTAATATATATATATATACTTTGTAACTAGTAACATTAATTGGTAAGACACTGAAGCATGTAACACAGTCTATAGCACAAGCTTCAGAGTTACCACGAACTTGTACGTTATCGTTACAAATAAAGATTATCATTATTGTAGGGTATATTTATTTTTTCCATCTCCGCTTTCGGTTGGTCAATAGAGTAAATAAGTAAAAAAACAATATACATGTAAAGAAACAAATATATACAAAATAAAATAAAATTTACTTACTACTAACTTTAACAAATACTAACTTAATTAAATCCTATCTATAAATCTAAAAAATATTTGTATATAATTTTATTTAGTCGCCTCTGCGGCGTAGGCGTCTCCTAAAACTTTCCAAGTATCACTCTCCCGAGTCATTTGCATCCAGCTATTACCACACCTGCGGCTGGAAGTATCTCTCCATCGTTTGCCTGGTCTCCCTTATCTCTTTTTCTTGTCCCTTGGTATCCATTTAAATGAAACAAATATATACAATATAATATAATACATATATAATGACCAACCAGATGAGAATCCCTCGACAGGTGAGTCCAAACGGTCGAGGGTTAGGGCGACAGGGAGAGATACCTGCGGACAGTACGAGCGGTGTCAAGAAGCACCGCAGCTCGGAGCTGCCCGTCCCGGAGTCCCAGCCGCCTCAGGTGTTATATTATCACTATCGTAAAATTTGAGATATTTTGCAGGCAGCGAAGATCAATTGCGGACCATACTGGACGACATGCTGGGGCCCAGCCATTGTATATCGACACCCAAGCGATGGCAGTGCACAGTTTTGGTGAGTATATAAGCAATTGGTTTATTTTAACTTTCGTCTTTCAGTTTAAATGCAATATTATGAATGTCTTATACGATGCTAGAACCAACCACGCTGCGCAGTTTGTGTCTATATCCAGCATGAATGGGTCGACTAGACCATAGAATACCAGCTTAAAATAGTATCTCGACTGGTTTTCATATGGTTAGGGACACGGTGACCCATTTACAGGTAATGAAAGATTTTACTCGTTCAACGCATGTGCATCTCCATTCTTAGTTGGACATGGATGTAGGTGTCCTGGGCCGCAGCCATCACTTTCGATTAACGAACACAGACGCACAGACAAACATACAAAATGTCCGTTTACGCATTTATTATATGTTATATGTATATATGGCTGCGTAGAGAAGCGGGCAAAGTACCAAACTGCTGTGGTACCAGAAACAATATTTGTGCATCACAAGATTGCTCTAAACCCCTCGAGGTTACTGTGAACTCTGTAAACCGTATCTAGTGTGGGTATCATACGTCTTCCTCTGCATGTATACATGTACATAATTTCATACAAATATCTGCAGAATGAATGGGTCACCCCGACACCGGGGTAGGACCACCCTCACACAGAATACCAGCGTAATATAGCAGCATAATGCTGCTGTGTTTCGTCTGGTGAGTCTTGGAGACCTTTCTTTACCTTTATTGATCGACACATTCCATCTCAACGTTTCTACATTGATTTCATGATTCCTTGTCAAGGACGAATGTCGATGTCATGGGCCGCAGGAATCACTTGCCATCAGGTGAACTGTGTGTGAGTTTGTTATCCTTAATGAAATAAAAAATGATACTTAAAATTAGTGTTTTAAATCCAATCTTTCAAAACACTTATATAGTCCTGTACAGATAATAATAATGATATTTTTTTTGCGTTTGAAAGATAATTGCTAAGATACCCTGAATGTCATTATAATACATAAATGAATATTTATAAACAATTTTACTAAATTAGTTGTTTGTGCAACAATAAATTATTTTTCTTTCTTTCACAAATTCTCGTCTTGTGTGTTATTGCACCTGGATTACGTCGGTATAGGGAAGGGGCCCACGAGTGTAGTCCGCTATGTTTGCCCAAATGATTACGGCACTATAAAAAAAATCCGAGCAGTTGATCTCATCTGGCAATAACCAGAAGATATAGTTAGTGATCGAAATCTACCAGGGGCACATTCGTATTGTAGAAATAACGATTATTCCCTTTTAATACGTGACAAATTAAAACTAAGTATCGTACAAACAAGCACTGGCTTTGTATTTACGTAGGAAACTTAAAATGTTTAAATAAATATATATAACATTGGAAAACTTTATCTCAATAACTGTGAGGCTGTAAGTTACAATTTCTTCGTTACATATAACATTTTATATTTCCAGGGTATCAAAAAACACGACATTCTAGAAGAGATGTTGGCATTGCTGGTGAAACAGCTTCGATGGCAACGTTTGTACACGGAGTACTCGGACCAGCTGGCCGACCTCAAGCAGACGGTCGCCGTCATGAACGGCCATTGACGTCCAGCTCCGTACGCGTGACCGTTGCAATGTTCACGCAATGTGTGTGTGATCTATAAACACGAACTGATAAAACTTACCTTCGTGTGATTTCGAAAGTGACATCATCCAGTGTCGATTATGCCTTATTTAGTTTTTCTACTGACTGCGTTTATTGCGCGTTATGTGCGTAAATAATTGGGTGTAATAATTGTTTGGTGTCGATAGAAACAGTATTTTTAACGGAGAATATTTTCCTAATAAGTATAAATGTGGCGGCGAATCCACGTGTGTGGGTAGAATGTTTTATAACTTCCAGCGGAATGTCGGACGACCGTTATTAAAGAGTTGGGAAATTATAGGAATGTTTGTGTCGCATGTTGCGATAGGAGTGAAGAATGCGTGTATATTATTCTTAGGGAGATTTTAGAAGTTTTTGGTGTGATGTTGGGCGAACTCAATCGGTTTAAGGTACAAAATAAACCTCAAACACTGAATCACTAAAAGCCACAATTTCACCCTCTAAATAAGTGATAATTAAAAACAAAACCTGGGACTTTTAATTTGAATCGTAGATTTATTTATAATTAATGAACAACTAATGATGTCTCTTGTTATTTTACTTGGGCAGCTAGGAATAACATTTTTATATAATAATAAATTATTATTATTAATTATTTATTAAAAAAAAGTAATCTCAAGATTTTTAAACACACGCACACATAGGGTTATATCTGAATAAACATTTAAAGGATATATACTCATCTTTAACAATCTATATATATATATCACAGCGCGACGACTTTTTAACAATCTTTTAAAATGTGTAATTTTTTTATCAATTTCTCCTTACTTAAATAATCATAAATTCGTGTTGGCTATTTTAACTGTTCAATAATTATTGCCAGATTTTAATTGTGACCCTTTATACACACACTCGTAGAATGTCGTGCTATGTGGCATTGTGATGTATTTTTTTAAATTTATTTTTATGCTGGCGGTACATGTAGTCAAAGAATATCCTGGTTTTAACAATAATAAAGTAAGGACAAAAATCTAAGGTGAATACATCCCGGACGCTTGAAGTTGTCTGGACTCTCGACCGGGGGTGCCGTCATTAATATCAATATAAACGTATATTTAAAACAAAATTTGCAATCAATTTTCTTCTTGTCCGGCAATGAGTGAGGAGATCGTACTGAGAATCGTCTAAGGCATGATGCTCGACATGTAATATGTAAGTTCCTGGTATGTTAAAAGATATATTATATCAACAATTAATTTAGAAAATATCTTATGATTTTTTGAATCAAAATTACAACTTATACAAAATGCTTCGGATGCTGTATAATATTTTTAACTCTGTAATTATTATACTGTTTGTTTTTTTTAATTTTGTGCGCATCCTATGAATTTGACTGATTTTATCGCATAATCAAATGATAAAAATGAAAAAACAAAAACGAGTGAAAACGCTTAAAGTGTAAATAATATGATGAGAAATACGAAAATAAACGTCTTTAAAGGTTTTTGGATTTTTCTTTTCATTATCTAGTTTAATTATAATATAGAAAAACAATATACAATATAACAATTATGTATCTTACAGAGAGATACCTGTAGTGTCAGATGGTACGACTAATTTATAAAAAAAGGCCATATTCCATATAGGTATATATTTCAATACTAGTAACAATTCCGTTAACCACTAGAACTAAGCTTAAAATACTCCGAGAGTGAGGGAGGAGTCAAATGGTGGATTCCAATCTAGGAAGTTTCACAAGTCGTACTCCTTCACTTTCAAATTATTAGCGCTTAATATACACTGCCGGCCAAAAGTTTAAGACCGCACATAAACAACATAAATATCCATCAATTGTAATAAAAACCCATAGGATAAATAAAAGAAATGCAGATCTGCATATTCTATTGTTAATATAGAATATTTAAAGAAGTCATTCTTTTGTTTACTTTCAAGTTATTGGACAATAAACATCTATTGTTTACAAACACCGACAAACGCTGCGCTAGAGCCAGGTGGTAGAGTCGTAATAATATATTTATAATGTCCTCATTGGACGATTTACGCTCCATCGTGTTAGTACAGCTAAATGAAACGATAGTTTCATAAAAATTACTTTACTGAAGCAATGAAACACAAAATCAAAAACAGCTGATGCTCGGATCAACGAACGTCCCGGCGCGGCGCTGATACTGCGGAAATGATCAAAGTGCCGTCAACGGCGGCCGCGGCCAACCGCAAAAGCAGCGGTTTGTTTTGGCGGGATTGATAATTATGTTTAGTATATTTAATTTTTGAGACGGTTTCGTGCGATTTGAGAGTACATATATATAACACATGTACATATTTAGAATTGGTAGTACAATCCTATTATGTCCATAACATGTAGAACAAGGAGTAACTTATAATATAATAAAAATACGTAAAACGTAAGTCGTTAAACTGTCGTATATTTTAGAACTTAAACTTCGGTAACTGGCCGTTTAAATTAAGTTGGTGACAGCAAATATATTAATATACTTATATTTTGTTATATAATTATCCATCAGACGGTGCAAGGGACCACCAACAAAATCGGTCCAGTCGTCCTCAAGTGACGCGATTACCAACAGCATTTGATTTTTATTTATTATATATAGATACGCATTTGGACAATATTTTTTTTAGGTGTAGGGAACAAATAATTAGACAAGTAAAACAAAGGTGTATATCACAATAATTTATTTTTACAAAGGAGTTATAAATCACAACAGCTTTCAAAAGGTAATAAATCTTCAAGTAAGATTAGAAATTGTTAAAACTGAAATCCTACCGGTAAACCTATGTGGTGAGAGAAAGAGAAAATTATACACAGTAACATCGAAACTTGATTTAAGTATGGACAGCGAACTAACGGAGCGGCTGTGAGAAGGCGCTCAATAATTCCATTAAACTATAGACAGGTCCACAATATAAATCAACTTTTAAGACTTGAGCTCATCACTCTTCTCTTAACAAATTTCCCTAACTATCATAACGTACCGAAGCGGTCACTTATAGTGATAAAATTTTATATTGTACATAAAGCACGACAACAGAACGCCGACATGGAATGTCCGACGTACTACACAAATTTTGGTCCCAGGGGTTGGGCAAGTTGTACCGCATCAACAACATTAGCTAGCACGGCGGCGGGCGCAGTGCGACTATCACTAAACAACGGGCCGCGGTCTCCTCGCATCACTTACAAGTCCGCCGCGACAAATAACATTCACACACCGTGCTTAACGCTCGTCTTATAATTATGCTTTTGTACCGTTTGGTAGGCGCGCGATTGCCGCGAACTCGGCCGCCCCAGGCCCGCACTGCTCGCTCCTGGTAATATAATAAACTATCTATATGTATACATATATACATATTCAATTGGTTTAACATTACAAAATTTCTCAAAAATTCATTGGCAATAATTCTAGACGTAGTATAATCTCTTCCAATACAACCGGGCAGTAACAGTGCAACATGTCGTGTCGCGAGCAGTGCAACAATAACAGAGCGTTCGCGTGATCGGGTGCCTACGTAAATAAAATATACACAGGGAACGCAACAACCAGGCCGACGCTTGCGTCCACGTAAGCTCGAAATGTACCAGAGACCTGGCCACCGGCGTCACGTTACGCCCACCAATCATTAGTACTCAACACTCAGGCGTCACTTGGACTTAACGTGTCACTTGTCTTGTCACTATATCACCTCACATCTCTGCCGACACTGACACTATGTCACTGAATCGCTCGAATCCGATGTCGCTTCCGTACTTCGCAATGCTCGCTTAAATTCGCTTACTGCGCAAGCTTGTCCGCACTGTGCCCAAACTCTTTAATTAACGATGTTACTATTGTTTACTTCATTTAGCTAAACTTTCTATATGTTCAATGAATGGATGAGTTATTGGGTTTTTCTCCTGTAACGAAACGAGCACTCAAATATCCAGAGTACCCCAGTCAACACAAGTGTGCACTGCACCGCTTCTCATGAGCTTCGAGCAAAAGACACACTTGGGAGTACCAGACACTTGCTACTTGTTCTTTTGTTAGGTTATACAGGTTGGTATAGCTGCTGTGACAATCATCCTCTCAGCTAATACTGCATACGAGGGTACGCAAGCACTAGCTAGCACCAGAGTCAGCACTTCTTCAGTCAGTAAAGATCTTGATAATGCGGGAATTACTACACATTGTACGACAAATGCACCAGCATGGTCCAGGTATGGCAAGTACCACAAACTTGAGAGCACTGCATCAGTCAGGCTCGAGCAACTATGGTGAACATCCACCGGAGAAGAACGATCAGGCGTTAGAAGTCTTAATTTCGGCAGCAGAGCGCCCTCGGCAGCAGAGTGGCGAGGCGCGCGAGGTGGCGCTAGCAGAGCACGGCGCGGTCTGGCGGGCGAGCGCGCACACGCAAGCAGCCCGCGCCTGCGCACACGCACTCTCCCGCGCGCTCGTGTGCGTGCGCGTGCGCATGTGAGTGCGCGTGCGCGAGCGTCGCTGGCTTTTCATAGTCCGGCTGGAACTTCTTGCACAGCGCCAGTACCGAAGGCGGCGACGCGCGCGACTTGCGCGACACCTGGCGACATATACAATTTTACTGTTACGTTGATTAACGATTGATGAACATTAAAAGCCAAGATTATCAGGCAACTGTTGAATCATTAAGGAATCCCATCCCACCCACACCGATCTTATATTTCTTATATTCTTATATTTGAACAATTAATCTTTTTTTTAGTTGAACATTTTTGAGAGGTGAATATTTAGGTACGCAAACACAAAACGATTGCGTCTATCATTGTTGAGAGGTTCCATTGTCTATCTCCGAAATTGTTCCTCCGGTATTGATCAAATCTGTGTAGTATCATATTAGAAATATGAACGGTGCAAACGTGCGAAATAGATTCATTCAAATCGATTCAGAAATTCTAGAGAGATGAGAACAGAGAATTCAAGTTAAATTCTGGTCTACTAGACAGGTCTGGTAGACAGAAGTATAAAAGATCTCGAACGTACCTTGGGCGTTGAGGGCGCATCTGGGAAGGTGGGCGATGTGTCGCGAGCGTGTGCATGCTTCTGTGGCTTGTCGCGCTCCTCGCAATCTGCTTCCTCTGAAATAAAAGACATGTTGTTTTTATTACATAGCATGCGGCGAACAAAAAATTCACGATAAAGAGACAGGACGAATTTTTGTAGCAAATGTATACAATTCTCTAAGGTTGAAATTTAACACCAGATAACACATTAGGAGAGCAGCTCGGCGTGTTCCTGGGTCCAATGTAACGCAATAAGACTGAAGACTAAAGAGTTGTTATATATCCAAATAACATCCATCAATCTTTGTTAGTATTAGAAGGACATTTCTGTCCTAATATCAAAGAGAGGAAAAACACACTCGGCATTGGGGCCGAGCATCCGTTATTAGTAAACATGTGTTGGTGAAATATAGAATAATTTTGGTTATAATGTTAACTTGTGCTACACACCTTTGTCCTCGTGGACGCCGTTAGTACCGTTGCACCCATTCAGCATCGTGTGACCGTTAATTCCGTTGATCCCATTAACACTTGTAACTCCGTTAACACTTGTTACTCCATTAACACCGTTAATTCCATTTACACTGTTAACTCCATTGACACCGGTGACTCCATTTAGACCGTTGACTCCATTAACGCTATGGCTTCCATCGTCGGAGTCAGCGTCGTCGCTGGCGAGCGCGGTGCCAAACCCAACGCCCTCGATGGTATGCGGTAGGTCTGCTTCGTCTTTCAACCAGGGGTGCTCCAGGCACTCTTCCACTGTAAGACGACCCCTGGGGAAGCAATCAATACAATTGTTATTTAATAATCTATAAGAACACAGATAACCGAGTTTCAAGAAGATCTAGTTGGTATTGTGTCTATGGTTATTTACGGAAAAGGGTATGCTTAATAATGCTAATAATAATGACCATGCTTATATATATCAACATTATTACTTTTCAGTTGTTTTTTTTTTATTACACGGCAAACGACATCTACATTCATCCTTGACAAGGAAGCATAATGCAGATGCGTTGTCACCCTTGAGGACTGAGATGGAATGCCTCGTCGTCACCAGTAATAAAGGTCTCCGGATCCCTGCACTCACCAGATGAAACACAGCAGCATTATGCTGCTATTTTACGCTGGTATTCGCCACGGAGTGGTCCTCTGCCCCGGTCGAGCTGATCCATTCATTCAGCAGCTAAAAACAAACTGCAGTGTAGTTCTATCACTGCATAAAATGCAAAAATTGTTATTTAATAATCTATGAGAACATATTTTAATACGCTAAAGAAAACCGAGTTTCAAGTACGATCTAGTTGGTATTGTGTCTATGGTTGTTTACGGAAGAGGTTATGCTTAATACTGCTAATAATAATGAACATGCTTACAAATTAATATTAATTATTTTAAGTTGTATATTACTTATGATGATGTTATGGTTAGTATTGTTATGTTAGATATGTTGACGCATGCGCATGCAGCTTTATAGTCACCGTTTGAATAATGAAACATACTTAGGATCCACGACGAGGGTCTCCCGGATGAACTGCACGGCCCGCTGCGAGACGCCGCGGAACAGCTCCCGCGGGAACGTGAGCTGACACTGGGCGATGTTGAGGTACGTCTCCTGCTTGGTGTCGCCGGCGAAGGGCGAGTAGCCGCTCAGCAGCACGTACGCCAGCACGCCCACCGACCACATGTCCGCCGCGAGGGACAGCGGCTCGTACGAGAGGATCTCTGGCGCTGTGTACAATGTGTACGTACAGTACATTTTAAACTGTTTATAACGGTCATCGTGTGAAATTATATTTTAATCTTTCAAAAGAATGCTAGCTAATTATTAATAAAAAACAATTTCAATTATTTAACAACTCGAAATAAGCTCAAAATGCTTTCGCTAGGAGACGGTTCACGACTATAACTTGGCGGATTCCTTAGGTTTCACAGACCGTACCATAACCTATTGAGGCTTCGTTTTTTTTTGCAACAAGCTCACCGTGACTTTTTAACAGTATAAAGAAATGGGTAACATAATTTATGTAAAGTATTAGTTTTGTATATGAATTACACTTTTAGTAAGAAGTCTAGAAGTAAAGTCCAGAAGCGGAAAACGTACGTGAAATTCGGATGAAGGGGTTCTCCAGGCGGAGTGAAATCGTTCAATTTAATAATTTTAAGTTTACTAAACCGTATTCGATTACAAAATCAATTAGGAACATTAACTCTTAGCTTTTTTTATGGTTATCAATAAAGTACAAAAATTTATCCATTTAACAACACATAAAATTTTGAAATGTCATTGCGCAATAAATACCTTTTACTCCAAACTTGGTCCGATATCCGAAGAATTCGATAAGAAACAAATTGGAATTTTTATATTCCCACCCAAACAGGGGAAATCATTGCCACAGTTTACTGCCCAATTACGTAACGACTTGAATTATTCATATATACATATATATTTCTATAGAAAAAGTAAGTTTACAATGGTAAGGCAAATGCAGAGCTGACGTAATTGCTATTTAGACTGGAACGGACAGCGGTTGTGTATACACGTAATGAAGACGTTATCGGTAATGTAATCTACGTGTAAGTTACGTTTATAACAGAAAAAAAGAAAACGCAATTAAACCGTGAAAATCCTCTTGAGTTGGTTGTAATAATACGATGTATTGCGTTAGGGCCAGTACAGACCGACGAAGGGTTGTGGCATATGACTGAATTTAGTATAACGAAAGGAAACCATATTTGCTTTGTTGTATTGAGTGTAACAAACGATTCCTGTGGCCTGTTATACCCACAATCGTCCCCGATAAGGAACCCCAGCGTTGCCACGCCTGAGGATTCAGGTCGAATGTCTCGTCACCAGTATCCTCGGATTTTTACACACACCAAACCAAAACTAATAGCGTTATGCTGATATTTTACGCTGGTATTCTGTGAGGACGTGGTCCTTAACTGGGCGAGCAGACCGATTCATGCTATAGCTAGACACAAAGTGCAGCATGCCTCTACGACTGTCAAACTGTTTATTTCCAGCTTGCCAATAACCGTCTGAGGTGGCAATCGAGCTTGCAGTGTGATGGTAAGTAACCACCACCGCCAGATTATCAATTATATTAACCTGATCATCAATCAATTGAATTATCCCAATATTAGCAGAATGAAAAGTAAATTAAGTTAAATTACAATGGTAGTCGCATCGCCCCCATTCCGCCGGTCTGAACTGACCGTTAGATAATGAATTAAGCGAAAATTAATTAAAACTAAATAGTTATTTATTTATTTATTTACCCTTTATTGCATAACAAAGTGAGGAGATAATGTCAAAGGCATTCTCTAACAGTCAACCCAACGTGTGGTGAGAAATTGTGATAAGTATAGCAATAAACTAATTAATAAAAAGAAAAAACTAACAATAACTAATACGAATAAATAATAATACATACATATATAGATATTAAATACATAATACATGTATAAATACATACATGTATATAATAGAAGACAATACAATAGAATAGTTATCCAAATCATTAAAATACTGGTTTGAACGTTTAAGTCGCAACAAACTCAAGTTGAAGTAAATGAACGATGTTTGATCAAGACATTGCAAGAGCAATCCTACTCAACATTAAATATTCGCAAGGAATTGAGATGTTAAATACACAAGTAGATAATACTAAAAGTAATGATTATGATATCTTCTGGTCATTAATACAAAATAACTGCGCAGGATACATTACAGCGCCTTAAGCATTTGCACAAAGACAATCACCGACATCGACCCCTTCTCTTTCTTATGCAATTAATACACTAATATAATCGTTGGATAGTGAGATGCAATGTCACAGACAGGGGGGACAAACATTGTTCCATGTTCATCACTTAGACCAGAAAACCACCAATGTGTTATGTAGAAATATTGCTCCTAAGCAGGAAATAGACCTGTCACGCAGTAGAACTTTCTGTATCGGCTCCGACTAACGGGAAAAAAACCGTCAAGCGAAATTTCAATTTTAACACATACGATTTCCAAACTCACCAACATAGTCCCTGGTGCCGAGGATCTCACGCACATGCGCGCCGGGCTGTATCGCGCGACTGATTCCAAAGTCACAGATCAGCAGCTCCTCGTTCTTCGCGCTGAGCAGTAGGTTCTGCGGCTTCAGGTCGAGGTGTGCCACGCGGCGGGCATGCAGGTGAGCCAGACCCTCAAGCACGTGGCGGAGCGCCCTCCTCGCTGAACCCTCCGATAAACGTTCTTCCGCGTCTAGAAGATGCTGGAGTTCGCCACCCGAACACAGCTCCAGCACTATCGCAACCTCTGACCGCGTCTCGTAAACCTGAAATTGTGTGATTGCCAGGTTTATTTTTAAATTGAACATATATATATGTATATAAGTTTAATATAAATGACTGTGCGGTCTGGGTGTCTTATATGTATGTCCCGTGTCGTCGATACTGCATCTGTACCTTCTACCGATGTTATTGCATCAGATTTAGGAAAGGGATGAACAACTACGTAATTCGATTTCGACTACGGCGACATCTTTTACTTCCCGATGACGTAATTGATTGAACTTATAGCATCGTAAGCATTCTACAAATACAGAGGCACTCACACGTCCATCCCAATCAAATCCAATAAGGTCGAAGGAGAAGAACCACAACGCACCCAACCCGAAAACCAACCATCTCTCGTCCGGGAATCGGTCATCTAGGAGATCTACTCACAACTGAGATGCTCTGGACCTTGGCTGTGTGTATATACAAAGGAAGTGGTGGATTACCTCGTGCAGTCGCACGACCCGGTCGCAGCCGCCGCAGAGGGCGAGCACGGCAACCTCGTGCTGGATCTCTCGCGTGGAGTCCGCGGCGCGCCGTCGCTTGCGTATAAACTTGGCCGCGTACTCTTCGCCGGACACCAGGTGCCGGATCTTGCGCACGGACGCGAATTTACCCCTGCAACCGAAAGAAAATATTAATTTAGTTATTTTAAATTATTAATATCTAATTGATTGATTGTAGAATACAAATAATTTGTATAGTATATCATTTGTTTCGTTTATGAAATAGTAGTAACAATTTAAAAATCTGTTTCATAACATTTTAGCCAACCCTGAGATCATTACTTAATTAAGATAGTTATAGATCAATCATATCTCCAGATCCAGTTACATTACGTAAACTATCGCGCAAAGCATTGTTGAATATATTAGGCATTAAAAAACAGAAATGCCAGACGTAGGAAAAAAAACCTTTTTAAAGGACGTGGAGAAGATGCACTCTCATGGAGAGCCTAACAAATACGAAACGTTGTAATTGGGCAATCTCATTAAGCTGTCGCTGCGGGAACAAAATGTCCACCATAAAGATTTCAGAGAGCGCCGTTAGAGCAGCATTACTCAGGATAATTAGTCGCTCGCATGATATATCTCGCACGAGAACACGCGTTGAGCACTAAGGGCGGCGACCAAGAGAAGGGGTCCTTGGGACAGTCTTGTTTCCACGTAGTTATCAACTATGAAATGGAACTTTTAATACCTGCATAGCTTTGATAATTGAAAAGAGTAAATTTTAATGGTTTTAAGTTTATAATAAATAGAAATGATTTTAACGCAAAATAAAAAAAAAGCTTAAATTTATGCTAGTATATAATCTAGCTAGTACTATACAAAAATATTTACCCAATATTTATACTTTGATCGTACTCAAATAATCCATCTCCGTCCGAATTTCTATACCACACGTTTACGTTACCCTAGTGCGTTATGTGGACGTTATTGAAATAAACTAAATGTAATTTTAGGAGGCAGAAAATATCAACGAAGACAAAATTTATCATTAATTATTTGTATTATCACTAAGTTATCTTTGTTTCCAACTTCGTAATCGTCACGCTTTAGTACGGAATATTTAAAGCTAAGCGCCATCAACGTTTCACTAAGGATCATTAAAACAGCATTAAAGTTTCTACGAGTACCGCTGCAAATTATATTAGTATATAATTTTTTTCTCGTATTATATAATGTTTCTTTATTATTCTGTATGTATATAAATAAATAAATAAATAAATAAATAAAACGCGACGGAAAATATTACTAAAATCTCGTAATTCCCAATAAATTATTACAATCCATTTTGTATATGCTAACTGATTTTATTCTAATCTGTACCGCGATCGTATTGCGTGTGCCAACCGTGGTGATTGTAAATCTTTTGACTACAAGATATTTAAATTAAATATACAATTCAATAAATTGGAGATGTCAAATAAATTTGAATTGTGCTACGTTACGTTTACGTGGTTCCATTTTTTATGTAGTAGAGACACACGACAGTTTTGAGCTAGCTTTAGCACATATAGCGGTAAGACCCGAGTTATGAACACCATTAGGGAATACAGTAAAATAGAAAATTAACACTACTGAATTATTAGTATTTATATAAACAACAAATACCCAGCAAGCTTTAGAACATCACATCGCGGCGAATGATCGACCATTTACCTCACTACCTACTTGTCTTAATACTACATTAAACACACCCAATCTACATTAGATGTATTTAATGTGGAGTTTAAATCGCTTAGCGGCTGCTGCCCCGCAGTGTGAGATCTAATCTATATAACAAAAGTTATAGCACGATAACGGACACATTTGAAAGCTTCTAATATAAATAGGTTAATAATTGTAAACCTTTCACGCATAATTGACTTTATATCTAACTGACGTCTATAAATGCTAATATATCTTGCCATTTCAAAACAGTATAGTGATAAATACCTAGCAATACCCCCAAGTGTATCTTGTATGTTTTTAAGTCAACATTATTCGTAGTCCGATCCGAGTTAAAATATTGGATCTTGGAAATCACGCAATAATAAACTTTAGATACGTGTAACGCCTATTGGCGCCTTGAATAATATTTTTTTTAGTATTTTCGATGAACCTGGGTGCTGCTTTTTTTTTTTTTTCGGGCTGAAGGCCACTGTTAGCCCGAGGGCTTTTACAGTTTCACCGGGTTGAGAGGTGACCGAGCGCTAATGGCACTCAGTCGAGACCTCTATTATATGTAACCAGCACAAGGGCTCCCGAGAAGGAGCCTCGGCTTGGACCGTTACCTTGTTTCGCGAGAGCGTCTGACTCGAGGGTGCCCGAGAGGGCCGAACCTCGGCTCGGTCAGTTGCTACTGACAGAGGATTCTTTAAATTCCCTATGATTATTAGCTATCTGTACCACCACTTCGGAATGCGTGGGCGCTGGAGAAGAAGTGGCGCAAGAAACTCCAGCGACGCTTCTATCTGTAATGGGTGCTGCATCGCGTTTCCTATGTTCATCGATTTCATCATGCATTTACTGGTTTCTTGTCAGTGTATATGTCGCGTATCCCTTACACTGCATCTGACTCTGCTTATCTGACTTTGTATGTACATTTGCGCGAATGCTTAAAACACAATATAGTATATACCATTTGCTTATAACCAGAAAGATACGCCATTGTTAAAAACGACCAAAAGGACATAAATGAAACACACAAACGAAACAGTTTCAGCGTGTGGAGACGTTTCAAGTTATATTCATACTTATTATTTTTTTATTATTATATCGAGGGTGACAAACTAGCACACAATTCACCCGATGTCACATAAACTCACATTCATCAGTCTTTTTACATAAATATTATTTTGATTCTATGAATAGTAACACAAAACATATAAATAGACAGTGACAGTAAAATATCAACTCTTGATTACGTGTTTAGGTATGCTCTAAACCAGAGGTTCCCAGACTTTTTTTCCCATAGACCACTTTCAAAGTTTAGTCCGGTATATTCCCAAAACTCGAAAAAAATGTGAAGATTTGATCTATGGAAGTAGTTTGCGTTGCGGCTGAGTTCCAACCACGAATTAATAGTTTTCGAAAAAAAAGTAAGAATTGATTGGTTAATTAATTAATTGATTGTGCTGTGAGTGGATGTCAAAAAAGTAAAGTTGGCTACACAAAAAAGTGTTTCCATCCAACTTTACTTTTTTGACATCTACTCACAGCACAAGGAACCAATCAATTCTCACATTGCCTACATATTGACAGGTGAAGTCAAGCCAACATTTTAGTTCTTCACTATCGAATAAATTTTCGTGGAGCCCCATTTTTTTACGTCAACGTAGACCCCCGTCTAGTCCCGTGGACCCCCAGGGGACCTTTACCACTTTGGGAACAGAGGCTCTAAACTGTCCAAAACATTTGAAAGTTCATTTGTATTTCGCTTTAACTAAGTAATTATCTATCCCATAGTGTAATTTAAGAAGATTAGTGTGACAGGGTTGTTAACATTCCGAGCCGTCGTGCTGGTTTATGAGAAGACGTCTCCGCACTCGCCGGATATAACTCGGCGCCGGCGCTCCGTCGAAGGCTGCCATGATCTATGTAGTAATGTTAAAAACTTTACTAACTTATATAATGAATTGAAAGTTGTTACACTGAGGTAGATTTAAGATTTCCATTAACAAAAGTAATATAGAATATTACGTAAAGAAAACACAATATTAGTTGCGATATTTGTCTTATAGTAGTATTTCTTTAACTGCAATAACGGTTAGATATCGATAAAAATAAATACGTCAAATTTCTTCTTTCTTTCCGTCTTTATGGATGGATGGAAAATTAAAGGAATGTTGTCATCATCCAACGTAGGATAGGATTTGGACATCTCTTTATCCTCGCACCTCGCGAACCTCATTTATATGATATGCAATATTACATTTACGTAATATGTAGTGACATAAAATATAACAAGAAAGGTTCTTCTTCGCATAGGACGCGTGGGACTTTTAGGCTAACGGGAATTTAAAAAGAATGGTCATTCTAGTGTCGCGCACCTCATTTAAACGGTCACCGTGCCCGTACCAGTGTAAGTGATGCATGGTCCAGCGTCTGTTGGATTAGAAAGGGGAAAACTTTCGATTCACTTCGTGAAACCGGCGAAATTGATTTGTGGCTGCTCCCATACATTTATGTGTTATTAATAGACCTTGCATTTTATTACATGCCTTAATATGTTATTAATGGAAATTTTATAGATTAAACAATTATTTATATAATTAAAATTAAATAAATAATTTTTGTTATGACCGATTACATGGAATGAAACATTCAGAATCAGCTCTTTATAGCACCAGTTTTGTTGTTTCTTAGGACGCTGTATGTCCTATATTTAAAAGTTTTAAAGCTGGAGAAGTTGAATCATCAATCAATCTGATAAAAAAAACATCAATATTATTAAGTCGAAACGATGATATATAATTTTATATACTACTAGTTGCGCCCGCTAGATTACAGGATTCTTGGCATGTCTCATGTAAAGCATCGCTTTTTTTTAGAACTTTTGAGGGGGAACAATTCCTCATACATGGTTTTTGTGCAACATTAACCGTTGTAGCGTGACGTTATATAGCCTATAGCCTACCCTGATAAATGGACTATCCAAGACAAAAATAAGTTTTCAATTCGAACCAGTAGTTACTGAGTTTAGCGCGTTCAAACAAACAAACTCTTCAGCTTAATAATAGTATAGATTAAACGATAGTCAAGCAGTATAATCAATAAGGTTAGACTTATGAGAATCATTCAATTACTAAAATCTACTAAAACCTAACTAGTAGGGCTTGTTATACGCTGTGATGGCGAATAGGAGGTTACTTGTCCATCGGTTATCAGTTCATATCGGTACATATCACCTAAAACCGTACCGACGTTCCTTTATCTTTATAACAAAACCTACCATTGAAACATAAATATCTAAACTGCCCAACTCGATTAAACATCACGTCATAAAATTAAACTTGTAAATGGAGAATGCTGCTCGCATCCCGCAGTGCAAAAAGCGTGAAGATAAATTACAACAGCCAACGAGTGTTAGGCGCGTGATTGGAATTAATAAACGTACGATGAATGGTGGACGAATGGCGAGTAAAGATGGGGAGGTCGCCCACTGCGGGACGCCGTATCCAGGTCCGATGTTCCCTCGTATGACTCAGGAGTTGAAGAAATTTGAGATGTGGAAAATAAGAATTCAATTGGTGTATATTAATTCCGTTTATGCACACAAACTCCCCGCGGTGTATTTCGAGATCAATTTATGATGGCAAACGGAGCTTCGGGTCAATTGTATACGTCATATTTTACATTTATTATTTATGTAAATTTTACAATTTGTTTTTTTAACAAACGTTTGTCGAGAGTTTTGTTAAAATAAATTTATACTCAAACCAAACGACCTCTTTTACGCTGCCTGATTAATTCTGTTAATTTTCGAGTACATCACTATTAAAAACTTCTTCACAAAATCGATGTAATTAAAATGAAATGAAAACGAGGATCGCCGTAGACGGACGCATTGCTGCAGTATTGGACTCGCTATGGATGTAAAGGTTTACGTATCACTTATCATTAAGTGATGAACTGTCACGTTACCCTTATTTTAATAGAAAAGAAAAACATAAAATATTGAAGGAAATATAAACATTGTTTATACGCTATTTGACAACAATTCTACAATGTACATACTAATAATAGTGCGGTGCGACCGACAAAGGGCGCGCAAAGATCAATACGACCCGCTAACACGGCGACCTACATACTATAAAGGTAATTGGGTCGACGTATTGCAGGTGCTTAGTAACCGGAGATCGATGGAAACTTACACTTCAAATGCCAAGAGTATATTTACTAGACTGTCGATAAAACGTTCATAAATTCTAAAAGTGTGAATGCTGGTTTATGGATTTTTAATTTTTACAGTTAAAACTATATCCATTTAATTTAAAAATAACCAAAACATTAACAATAAAACTAAGAAAGCCTTTAGTAAATAATATAAACGTCTATATAATTTCTTAAATTTTATTTGTATGACTGTAAGGCCAAAATATTATTGCCGGCCACATTTGATTCACTACAAATGTTCCCACTTAAATGAAGATGTGTAGCAAATTAAAAAAATTAAATGATGTTCGATGGTAAACGCATCACTCTAGACGGCTGGACCGATTAGGTTTTTTTAATTTTCGGAATAAGGATTTGTTATGGATAGAAAAATTGGATAAGTCGCCCAGAAAATTGGAAAAACAAAGTGCATTCTATGGGATTTCTTTGTATTTACTCGAGACCAAACTCATGATTCGAACGATGGGTAACTTTCACATATTCACAAAACGATCGGAAATAAATTTATTGAAAATATAGGACGTCTGTCGGGTCAGCCAGTTTGAAATATAACTAAATGTAAATGAATTATATGATTTAATTTCCTTTCCCATATAAGCTTCAAGTTCAGACATTCCACGTTAATAAGATCTAAATGATTTACACACGGTAGATGTACATTTATCTTCTAACATTTCACTCCAACAAGTTTCAACAGTAATATTTTAAGTTTACTTTAATGAGAGCTTCCATCCGCCACCGTCATCCGGTCGCGGTCCAATTAGGACCGCAGTATGTTGCGATCTGCGAATCGTGGAGAACTAATCCGTGCATCGAACTCGAAACTGCGCACCTGCGTATAGCGGACGACCGTTGAAGGATTTTCGTCGAAATTCAAGCACCTGCCAAACAGCTGCCTCATACAAGCACACAACGCTAGGGTAAAAAGTATACGCGGCAGGGCCTCGGATTTTTTTGCATGTAAAAGTTCAAGTTTAATTTTGTTTTAATTATGTTCTGTTAATTAATATTCACTTATGTTATTACGTTCATATGGGATTGTTTAAAATGTTTTTGTGCCGGATTATATTGGATAGTTATTTAAATAAATCTTGTAAAAATCTTGTAATTTAGTTAAATAATAATAATACTTAATTGATAAATCATATAACAAATGCATGAAGTCTCTAACTCCTGAGCTAGGAGTAAATTTTAGTTCTACTAATGCTTTGTGTTTATCAGATATTAAACACATTGGAATTCAATATAGTAGGCTTCATAGACAAACAATCAATTTAGATGTACTAAACATACTTGAAATTTAATTTTCCAAAACTAGTGATACAATTACAAAATAAATATTTGCTATTTGAATTACATTAGATGTCATCATTATATCCTTTTGTTTGCATTAGTACAAAAATACAGTAAGTTGAAATATTACGAAACAAAGTCTCCATAAATGCTGAGTAATATTATTATATATTTAGATTGAATGTTTTGTATTTTATTCAAGAGTTGAAAAAATCTTATTATTAGTGCGACCTCTGTGTATTATTTTTTTACGGCGGTGAAACCAGGTTTTTATTACTCATAAACGCTACGACATGTAGCGTTTAAAAACTTCTTACAATTCTTTAGTAAAATTAACATGGACATTTTTAACACTTTAACTAATAACAATACACTCTTCGCTTTTACCTAGATTTAAATTTGGACTTATAGCTGCTACTTACTTTTTCCTAATCATTCGTATTTATAGTACGTTTCATAAAATCAGGTCAGCAATAGCTCTAGACTGCTGAAAAGCAGTCCAGACGAACTCTTTTCTTTATACGGTTTTGGGTAGACCGTCGCTTCATCTAGCCAGGGCTTCATCTATTCACCTTTACGTTTATTTATCGTCTACAATCCCACCTGGTGTTAAGTGGCGATGCAGACATCGATGGTAGACCGAACTATCTGAACACCAGTGTCTTCTCTTGAAGACACTCACGTTATACTGCAAAGGAAAGATTACCGCCGGCAAATTATTCGAATCCTTCGCTTTTCGCAATAAAAGCGAAGAAGCATATACGTTTATCTTACCTCGGTCTCCACCCCAAGATGGGTTACCATCTGACCGCTGTCGCTAAAACTACATTTAAGTTTGCGAACACGAATGCTTAATGACGATGAATAAGTATGCAGGAGATTTATTTATTGAGAATTCTGTAAGCCGATCAAAACAATGCGCCTCCCAAATCACCAATGCATGATGCAAATTTATGCTAGCGTCACATTCAACAGTCACAGGAAATAACATATTAGTGAAGAGAGCGCGTGGGACTTTACTTAGGCCGAGTGTTCATTAGCGTTCTGGCTTCGTTCCCGCCGAGGCGTTTGATATGGAGATGTACGCAAATTCACCGCCGTTTCCTGTCTATGAATGAACCGACCTGGCACGCCGCACGGCGAGTGAGTACACACGCGCCAATTACGTAATTGCCCACATTTTGTATTTAAATGTGGAACACAATCAACAACATTCGTCATAAACACCCTCATGACATTCATCACTCGTGTAACGTACTTTATTGCGAAAATAAAACGTAAAGCATTTTTAAATTATTTGGAAGTCATTGCTATAAAACAAACAGGAAATTTATGATATATCAGACTAAATTTATTGGTTTTATATTAAAGAGTGACATCACACTTTATGTTTTTAACGGTATACGGTACCTTCAGTTCAAATTTTTAGCACGGCGCCATCTTTGTTTATAACGCAATTGCGTATGACATTATAGTAGTACCGAAAGCAATAATAATAACGATATTAAATTAGATATATAATCCTTAGCCAGAAGCAACCGAGCCGAGGTTCGGCCCTCTCGCGGAATAGGGTAACGGTCCAGGCCGAGGCATCCTAGGAGCCCTTGTGCTGGTTACCCACTAATGAAGGTATCGAATGAGCGCCATAAGCGGTAACCTCTCACCCCGTGAAACTAAAAAACCCTAAGGGGGGATGTGGGATTCCTACTCACTAAAATCCTAACTGACTGGTAGAGAATTGCCACTGGGAACTAAGTCCACCCTCGTAAACTTGTTATTTAAGGAACATAAAGAATAAATAAATAAAATCCTCTACTCGTAACATACCGGTGCGCCTCTGCGCTGTGCTCGCCTAAAACCCTCGCTATGTTACGGCCACCGAAGTCCACTTTCAGTCACCTTATACGACAGGCAGGTGATTTCTTGGATCTATTCAAAATTCCCAGGATTACAGGGTTTCATACAAGACTCACCTAGCATAGACCAGACATACATAGACAACATTCCTCACTCCGTTCCGTTATTTAGAAAGCGTCACACCCTCTTGCTTGGATTCTATATGAATATTTGTGTGTTAATATTTTGTCCGTTAAAAGGTAAATTCAATTCATTTAATTTATCTTTTAACGGACAAAAATACAAATACAAGATACAAACGGACAAAAATAAAAATACAAACTACAAATAATAACCTGTGTCCGAACATACAAATTAAAAGATCATTGTGCAAATGAGCTATAAATGGAACAAACTATATTTTGATGATAAATAACTTAAGTACCTTTTGTGGTTTTTAAAAGTTATATAAGGAACCCTATAAATTGTGATACTAACAAAAATTCAAATGGTTCCCCAAAGCACCGTTTGCGGGCAATTGTAGCCCGCAACGAGTATTTACGAGCGGCCGTCCGCTTTATGAATTTGCGAGCGTCGGGCCAAGCTCATGAAACGCCCATTTTTTACAATAAAAGCGCAACGTACGGGGCGCTGTATCACTCCGACATTTGATCGATGTCTGTTTTATACTGGATATGTCTTGTAGTAGCCCGTTTGTCACAACAAAGACAACAGACATACCTGATATATATTTTTTTATAATCTGTTTATTGTGGTTTAAAGTATTTACAATCATAATAATGAAAAAGACAATATATAAAGACTTGACACAAAGACATTATACATGTCGGTCGGTGTTGTAGATGTCGGTCGAAATCAACCCCATAGTCGTGTCTGTTAACGGATTGATACCGACCAGCCTCTCGAATCATCTGAGGCGGTTGGGACTCCGTGAGGGGCTCCTCAGGGCTCAAATACCTTCTGTATTCGTTGTTTCGGTGCTCGTTGGTCCCGTATGATTATTTAATTGTTTTTTTAGATTAGTTATAAATAAAATATCTCCAAATATAAGTATACTACGTGATCATCGCATCATACATGTATAACACTTCCCGCCATTCAACTTAACAGATCGTCGTGGCTGCAGATGAAGCAACTCGGGGAGAAGACACATTAAACCCATTTCATACGCCTGCCTGAGGATGTGTTCGCTCTGTGAATCCATTAACGGATACGACGCAACACGGAAATGTAAGTTGCGTAACAAGCAACGGAGGTGTGGAGGTAGACCAGACCGTCCTTGGCATTGGCCGGGACTGACCGGTCATAGAACAGCAGCCGCGTAGCGCACGCACTCCTCAATCAACGGTGTTATAAGACGCATTATTCTAGAACTTGACGTAGGATACAAAAGCTGATCTGAACACCCTATATATATATATATATATATATATATATATATATATATGATTTCTTGTTATATATATATATTTTATAATATTAGTGTTAAGGAGAGCCGCGGTAGCTCAGTGTGTATTTTTTTTTTCATTTATTTTGGCAACAAACAGTGAACATTGGACATACAGCCAATATGTTTACATAATAAATAAAAGATAATATTATGAGACTTAATATAGTTATCGCGGCATGAGAATTAAAGGGAAACTTTTATAATAACTAAACTTACAATGAACTTTAAGCAAAAGCTTAAAGTATATGTTAAGTGTGATTTTAAAATATTGATGCTAATATGAAACGGATCTATATTTGAGAATTCCTCACCTGAGGAGTAAATTGGAATTCCTTGTCATCTATAATTCGATTACGACGCTCATGTGCTATACTAAAAACACCTTTAAGCAGCTTTTTCACATTGGTATTCTGTAAGGGTGTGGTCCCAAGTTTGGGTCGACAAGTTGTGTATTCTTCAACTCTGTATTTAGTTGAAATTAATTATACACTAACTATTATTATTTAACTTTATGCCAATGTTCGGCCTGAATTGTTTTATTCACCATTATAAATACCCCGACTTGAATGTAAGCCTCATATAAATTACTATAAAAAAGAACTTTAAAGGACACATCACACAAACCAAAAACATCCTCGTGCCATGCTATTATGCAATTTCAGCAAGACTTTTATTAATCATTTACCAATATTTTATTGACTCAATGGATGCAAATTAAGAAAAATCAATAATAATGATAATACACTGCGGACCGCGTACAAAATTAATAACACCGACACCTTTTACGTACACTCACTGCCCGGGTCACCCAAATTAGTAACGAGAGACCTCTGAAAATAGTAATTTCGAAAGACTAACTTATTGGCCCACGTCCGTGCAGATTGATTATCGGAATCGATCTTTGATCACGAGCCATTAGCGGGTTGCGCAAGCTCGGAGACGATTAATCGATATCTCGGCGGCGATGGCTATCGATGTTATCGATCGAACCGGCGACAGGACGCGCCCGTCTCGGCTAATCTATCAACCGGAATCGATATTTCTTAATCACACCTCCCTATATACAAATTGTATGGTTTCTAGAATATGATATTTCCGCACTGAGACGATTTAGGGACCTTCAAGAAAGAGCCTACACCTTTCTTGAAGACCGGCAGCATATTTGCGACTACTCTGATGTTGTGGATATCATAGACGACAGTAATCACTTACCCTTACGTAAACTGCTTGCTCGTTTGCAACCTATTCTATAAAAAAAACTTAAGAACCAAAAACGCTTAATGGAATGTTCACAGTGTGGTTTATAAGGTTCACACAACATCGATTATAATAACAGGTCTAGGCCACGCTTCAGTTCGTTTCGGTGTGCATTTCACTGCAGCATGAATAAGCCAGCTCGACTTGGAAAGCACTACGTCCTCATAGAATGTTCACATGAAATATATAATATTGTAGTATTTAGTTTGGTGAGTATATAAATCCAAAGACAAAGTCATTGGTGTTGTGCGAATTGTTTGACAAATTAGTCTCGGAATTAAGCTAAACAATCAGCCAGGTATAGTATATAGTATAAACGTAAGGAAACTTTATGATTATATTACATAAGTTACGTAAATGTAACTTATGATCATATCTTAAATACAGAATCAATATATTACTTTACTAATAAGTAAATGGTAATTATACATTAATTTCAGTCAATATTACTGGCATTTAGGTATCGTATGAAGTTAGAATTAACTTAAAAAATGTGTTCACATAACGCATTTGCATTATAATTTATATAACAGGTGATCTAACATAATCGTTTTCCTATATATATATATATTTTGTAACTCAGAACATTGATTACATAGCCCATCATAACATCATCATAAATGATTTCTACATCAATATATTGCATCTCGATGTAATCGAATGTAAAAGAAATAGATTAACGATAAAAAACAGCATTAAGTATAAGAAGAAAAAAAAGCTGTGACTCCTTGTTAGCACGCGTGTGCACGCCACCAAACAACGGCAGGTGCCCTTGCGGCGCGGCGCCGCCGGCGTCAGAGCGCACGACAAAAAAACGTTCGTCTAATAAGGTTAGACGCTTCGACGTATCTATAGTGTGACCAGGAAGGCCGATTAATAGGTACATCACCTGAAATAAAAATCATTGAAGACTTTTTTTTATGAAAATAAGGAGCATAGTCCAGTTGACTATGTGATGATAGTAGTCCATAAACACCTGCATGATTCCTGCATCGTCGGGACTCAAATGGAATGATTCGCCACGATAGGAAACGAGACAGCGTGATGTAATATGTAGCTATTGCATAGTGTATTAGATTTTAATGAAGTCGAGTTGAGAAGTTTGTTTCTTTACTCAATTTTTATGCTGTTAAATTTCTGATAGCATTACATTTAAAGAAATGTAATACTATCAGAACTTTTATCAATTATCAATATTTATAATGCAATGTGCTTTTACACATTATATATTTTATGAAGTCGAGTTGAAGTTTGTTTCTTTACTCAATTTTTATGCTGTTAAAGTTCTGATAGCATTACATTTAAAGAAATGTAATGCTATCAGAACTTTTATCAATTATCAATATTTATAATGCAATGTGCTTTTTACACATTATATATTTTATGAAGTCGAGTTGAGAAGTTTGTTTCTTTACTCAATTTTTATGCTGTTAAAGTTCTGATAGCATTACATTTAAAGTAATGTAATGCTATCAGAACTTTTACCAATTATCAATAACGCAATATGCTTTTTACACATTATATATTAATTTTTTTTTGTGAAAAAAAAAACAATCAGGATAAGATCAAGCACACGCCTTACATCGAATCGGACTAGGGGAGGAGACGACGAGCGTTTCCCTATGCATTTGTGCAAATAGAAACGGCACTCTAATTTATCCTGCGCAGTTGATATCATCTGGTAATATTTAGAAGATATCGCGGTACTTTAGCAAAAGGACATATCGTCACTTCAATCTTGTTAAGAATGACAAACGAGCTCACAGAAATTGATATACTAAGCTTGTCAGTTACCTTTTAAGACGCTCTTGACATATAAAATCCTGCATTCCACTCAAAGTGTGGGCACAATGCATATAGAAGAGTGTTGGATTCCGCGGCACGCCAGTTCGACTCCCGATTAGGTCGTAACAACGGCTAGCCAACAAGGATTATGTAAATATGTCGATGGACCGACTGCGATACATTTGTGAGCCAAATGTGAAAAAACTAGGTAGATACATGAGGCTTGACATTGCGTAAGTTTTAATAGTGCTTTCTAACATCGTAGGGTTGAAATGTCCAATATTTTAGTGTATCAAAATTCACTTCCATATTTAGGCTTATAGATTTTATTTATATAAACATATAATAAAACAAACATATAAAATACAACAATATATATATATATATATATATATATATATATATATATATATATATATATTTATATATCACCAACCAGACGCGAATCTCTCTACAGGGGAATCCAAACGGCTAGAGTTTAAGGTCAAAGGGAGAGAAACCTGCGGACTATACGAGCGGTGTGTATTTGATCCTGGAGTCCGAACCGCCTCAGGAATTACGAGAGGTTATTATTACTTAAAACAGTGGTAGAGATTCTCTGCAAAAACATGAATGGGTCGACTGGACCGGGGACGGAATTCGTCCTTAAAGAATACATTAATTAAAAAAAATATATTTAATTTTTAATTGCATAACAATAAAGCAAATCCAACGTTACATAGTTTACCAGTGTAAAATGTCAGCATAACGCTACTGTGTTTCGTATAGTGAGTATTGGGGTAACAACTGAAGAGGCATTACATCTCAGGCCTGAATCTTTGACGAGGATGGACTTTGATGTCATGGGCTTCAGTCCTCATTTACCATCCGGTGATCTGTGTTCTCGTTTTGCATCAGTTATATTAGAAAAAAATATTTAAAAAAGTTTTTAAACAATTTATGTGCTGTTAAATTATTAATACGTAGCCATATGTTCTCTTTATATATGCCAATCATATTAATCTAATCGCAAGAGAGGAGTGAAGTTAAGGGCTTATTATCAATTGGTTAAGGGGTAATAATTTTAAAGCATTAAGCGATTGCAACGTCGTGAAATCAAGAGGGAATTATAGTGGTTGACGATTGTAAAGTGGCGGAAGTCATAAAATCACTGCAGGGCACTGCACGGACCCTTGCGAGAGTCCAGTCTATTTGTGGCTTCATCGCGTCCCTCGACCAAGAGTGCGGGACGCGCGGACAGTCTAGTGAAATTAAGTAGAGTAACACCAGATATAAATACGTATATAATCATTGTATGTGATCTTGGTGAATTGACCACTACATTATTTATTTAGTACTAGACAATGAAATATATATTAGTGTCTGTATTGAAGGTGTGCATAGCACGTCAAATGTAGTTAGTATTTCTTAGACCTTCATTTATTTACCCCAATAACTACTGTTAGATTTGTTTTGATTTCTGTTTGAGTTTGCACTTATTGCTAACATACACACACAGTAAAAAAATCAGAAAATTGGAAAACTTCTGAAATCTTTGTGAGCAAACATGGATGTTTAAGAAAGAAATAAAAAAGAATATGTTCCAAAACATGAGTCCGCCAATCCGAGTATGCTCATATACCTTTTTTTAATTTATAATATTTTAAATGGCAAACGAGCATACAATTCACCAGATGGAAATTGATGACTGCGTCCCATAGGTTTCAGGATACACATATACGTTGTCGCTCCTGTCACGCGGCATCATTATCTTGCCATTTCAAGCTGATTTCCTGTGAGAGCGTCGCCCTTTCTCGGTCGAGACGACCCATTCATGTTAAAACTAGAAACTAAATGCAACGTGGGTTTATCACTGTCTAAGCTTCAGTCACTTACCATCAGGTGAACTGTGTACAAACTGTGACTGTGTAAATAAAAATGGGTTCATTGTTTGTGATATACTACTATACGGTTTGTACTGTACTGTACGTCCACAGGGGTCGGAGTGCAACGTTGGTGCAGCAGCAGTCTACGCGCCAGCTTCGTAGCATCGTCGTTGTCTCCCTACCCAGCGGGCCTCCCGCTCGCGAGTAATTAGATAAAGCTATAGAGGTCGCCGGACCAACAATAATACTCACTCACAAAAAAAAGACATAACGACAAATAAACTTATTCTTATTCATAACACGAGGTCTGTGTAGCAGCTACTCTGTGGCGTACAGAGAAGAACAATAGATGCGCACAAGGGATGGTGAACGCATTGTAATCAAGTTTTAAATTAGAGGGCCGAACAGTGGCATTGTGCGGACGTCAAATACACATGAATTACAACCCTTACGCTTTGTTACGACGGCTAATGAGTTTTTGTTAAACGCCAGATGGTAAGTTCCTCAAAGAGATGCACTTTAGCAGTATAGATTTCTTACGAACAGAAAGTCTTTTAGGTTTTTATACATCTATAATAGAATGTCTCTAGATGTTATGTAATTTACAGAAAACGCCAATCATTTTTTTATTATTTTTCAGTATTAGCGCGTTAATAGCCTTATGGGTATATAAACGTTATGAGTATAGATCGAATCCGCCTTTCGACTATTGACTATTCGACATCTCGTGGCACATGCATATAATGTAAACGAACGGGATTGCTATTAATTTTAATATCACAGCTGACCTTAATTATTATTTTTCTCCAATTAGAAGTAGCATGCTTAATTAATATCGTCTTCGTGGATTTCAGTATTGGGTCATCCTGAGCAACCCACATAAAGCTGACCCTGTGAGAAGCAATGTGCCCACGACTTACACGTACTGCCGGAAAAAAATAAATCATTTTATACAATGTCATCTCACGCATTTCTCATTTCTCTCTGGTCCCAATTCTGAAGTCCGCGCAAACGAAGTCGCAGGAAAATGCTTGCTTTAACTAATAAATTGATAAGAGCCGCTAAGGCATCTCATTTAGGAGAATAAAAAGTATCCTTTGTGTAAATCTAGGTTATAATAACCTATCAGTGTATTTCATTCAATCCGCTCAGCCGTTTTTTCTTGATTGAGCAAGAAACATTGAAACATACAAACTTTTATATTAACAATAATATTATTATTATATAGTACGATATATCTTAGTTTGATATTCATTGCTTAATTTCGAACGCGATATGTTGGTTTACGCAAGCGAACGCCCGATCGGGGCGAGGACTATAAATCATAATGGGTTAGCTGTTTCACCGGCGTGCTTATCTGTATATCGCAGTCTGAGCAATATTGGTGGCGGTGGTGCGACATTGGTGCAAGGCATACGCTGAAACGGTGCGTGATAAAAATATGGTATATAGAGTCCTCCTGGTCGATTTAGAATACTACAGCTGGACACAATGCACAGCGACTCACTCGTCGTCAACGGCCGTAATCCGGTGTGATAGTTTCATGTTCTCCTGGTCGATATTGACTAAGGCATCCGGTGGTTAAAAAAACCAGACGACATGAAATGCGCAGAACATATTTATTTAGTTAAAAGTAAGTAAAAATAAACATTACGAAAAGGCGGACTTATTGCCAAAAGGCTCTACCAGCCCACCTTTAGGCTGAGTAGAGTTGTGGGTTGATAGAAAGAACTTAGTGCCGTAAAAATTTGCGCAAACACAGTGGAGACACGTGTCGTCCCCTTCTCTTTAATCTTTTTAAAATAAGATGGAGGAAGATTCAGATGCAGTGTCAGGTACACGGGGCAGATATACTACACACGTTAGACACGTAAACCAACAATATCCTTACCCGGCTGGGAAACGAACCCAAGATATGTCAGGTACAAAAATCTAAATATACGACCATTAAAGTGTTTTTAGGTAGAAATTTAATTATCTATTATAGTATTTTTATATAAAGAAGTAATAATTATCAATCATTTATTTATGCGGATAGTTGTACTTAGTGGTTTTAAACTAGCATGCGAGATTATTAATTAGTAATAGTTAGCTAGGTAAGTTGTGTGTAAAATATATGTAGTATATATATATATATATATATAAATATATATATATATTACATTACGAGTAACAAACGAGCACACATTCACCTGATGGCAAGTAATTCCTGTGGCCCATGACATCTACATTCGTTCTTGACAAGGAATCATAATGCAGATGCGTAGTTACCCTTGAGGACTGAGATGGAACGCCTCGTCACCAGTAATAAAGTAATAAATGTCTCCGAATCCTTGCACACACCAGACGAAACACAGCAGCGTTATGCTGCTATTTTATTCTGTGAGCGCGTGGTCCTACACCGGTCGAGCTGACCCATTCCTTCTGCAGCCAGAAACAAACTGCAGTGTAGCTCTACTACTGTTAAAAATATACAAGTCTATAACTTAGAACAACCTTCGTTTAGAGACTATGGATAATTGCATTGATCTTTTATTATTAGAGCAGCAAAATTGTTATGAAGCAGTTCCTGTGATCGGTTTTGTAGATTACAATTTACGAGTAACGCGTGGAAACAAGTCCAAAATCAAGACCTAAGTTCTGCGGTGGATTATGGATAGGCTATGTTGATGATCAACGTGTGACGTCACAGACAAGGATACTCCGGCATGAACTGTATTGAATTCACACCAAGATCGATGCACTAAGTTCTGGTGCAATTGCGCATACCATGAATATTGTTTTTATTTTTTAAGATATCAAATCAATCTTTCAAAATCATTTATTTGTGGACCATAGGCATTAAATATATAATTCAGAAGTAATTTGTCCAGCTATGTCCTACCCTGCGGTCATACAAAATTAGTCAAAAGAAAGAATTACACTAATAATAAAAACTAATAATATTTATCCCAATTGCAAAAAAACACTAGTGGCATTAAATTTTTTAAAAATTTGTCATTGAAGAATTCTTTTCAAGAATAGTAAGCTTTCTTAGCAAGAGTCTTTTTAATTCGGACTTAAATAATTTTAAATTCTCTGTTACTTTTAATCTTTGGGAATTTTGTTGTAAATCGTTGTCGTCATAAAAATAATACTTTTTTCGCCTGTGATGTTCTTGGAGCTATTGCCGTGAGCTTATGATTATGGCGACTGCTTACGTAGCGTCCATACAATGAAATGAGGTCTATATGAGTCTCTATGTTGTATATTTTTTAGCGCCCTAATGCATTTTTTTTGCGCTTTAAGCACATTTTTCCTGTCGACTGAATTCCCCCGAAATATAATGCCAAATCTAAGTGTTGAATCTACAAAGCCATGATGCGCTGTAATTCGAGTCGCTATGTTTGTTGTTTTAGCAAGCTGCCTTAGAGCGCATGAAAATCTGTTAAGTTTAGTGCATATATTCTTTGTGTGGGATTTCCATGTTATCATATTTTCAATGGTTAGTCCCAAAAACCTTGCCTCATTAATTTCATCAATAGTTTTATCATTATATTTAATTTCAAGTGCTATATTATTATTTGTTTTAAATGTCATGATTTTTGTCTTGTCAAAATAATTTTTTAGGTTATTATTGTTCAACCAGTTAATTACTTTTTTAAATGTTTCATTGTAACATAATCCTTAGCCGTAAGCATGGAACAATCGTCAGCAAATAAGGTCATAGGAGAATTAACGGATAACGGCAGATCATTTACGTATATTAGGAATAGGAACGGGTCAAGAATGCTTCCTTGTGGAACACCACAGTTTACAGTCCTTGGTTTAGAATAATGCACAGTCTCCATGTTTTTGTTTGTGTTTATATTACTTAATGCAGTTATTTGTAATCTCTCACTTAAGCAAGATGTATTACTAGTTGTAGAGGGGTACCTCTTATCCCATAGGAGTCAAGTTCATTTATGTGAATATCATGTTTGACGTGATCGAATGCCTTAGTTAAATCCATAATATAATCCACAAATAATCGGTATTGATTCGGTTTCCACGTTTAAATACATGTATAATTATTAAAATTATCACTTTTTCACGTTTTACTTGTGCAAATATATGACTAAATATGTAAATTACTTTGCGTATCAAAACTTTATCTAGTCAAAAAATAAAATAATTGCGACATATATTTTTTTTTATTATTTAGCTGATCCCACAGATTGATTGTAGGTGGCAGGAAATTTCGCATGAAACACACAATGTGGGATTGCCAACCATCGAGGTGATGAGGATGTAATTTTGAATTCTGTTGTGATGTACGATGTTTAAACTCAGTGGCTGGAATTCATACGAACAACTCCCCAGATATGTTGTAGACACGTATGCAACTTTTAAGACGTCATTATAAAGAGAGAAATTAAACAATGACAGTTGTAAATAAACTTCATCGCCAAGACGGTGTAACAGTTCCAATTACACTAATCATACAGTTGCGACTGCAGTGAAAGCTATAAAAAGCATTTAGCAATTTAAATAACACGTGTCACCATAACGTGACCACTAAATTACTTAGTCTTATATTTATACCATTGAACGTAATAATATTGATACAGAGAATGGTGGCATTGGCGGCGGTTTACGAGATGTGTTTATCGTCGAGTGAGTTCGGACACATGGGCAAACTTCGATGGCAAAAAGTAACGAAGAAGCCATATAATCTGAAGACGATATATAGATACGGCGGGGTGGCTTCTGGTGCAATTTTATTTTTTAGAAATAATTGACAAAGATGAAGTGCCAAGAGTACATTATAATAATATCCGTCTCAGTTACATCTGGACAGAAATGAGACGAATGTGTCAAGCGGAAATAACATCCGTCTCGGTATGTTACATCTGATACATTCTGGCATCTCTTAGAAAGTCCATGGGGTCAGGTCGATAAAATTACTGGCATCCTTAGTCCCCAGGGGTGTCAACACAACATTTACTTGGTTCCTCAACACGGTTGGATATGAATGTCTAGGTTATTGACAGCAACGTCATAGTTTTACTGCAGTAGCATCAATCTGATTGTGACCCGATTGCCCAATTCGCCACAACCCAAGTAACAATAATGTTAAACTGAAATAATACTACAATTATTCTAAATTTTTTGTTGTTAAATGTACCTTAATATTTTTTTCATATTTTTAATAATTGTATTTAGTGTGCAAAAAATTTTTCTCTCTTTCTGTTCACTTGTCGTTGCACGAAATCTATAAAATAAAATCGAGTTGTCATTCACGAATACTTCGTACATACACCCGAGCACGTTCGCTGTTCGGAGTGTGACATCACGAGACGTGCTCGCCCGTGAATACAGCCTTCCATTGATTACATAGACACGGCATCGGGTAGTTATTAATGTTATTGGGTCGGCGCCTGCGCCGGCTTTGCGGGGGCGTGCCGGCTAATGGAGACGCAGGGACGCGCGTTTATATTTTATTACGAAAATAATTGCCGAAACAACTGCCCGATATTTCATTTGCGAGTGCCACTATTGAAGATATTGCGGCGCCGTTTCTAAGTTGTCAATACAACGGGAAATGTGAACACTAAATGACATCTCAAGAATACTGATAATTGAGGGGGACTCAATATGGAATACAACTAATTTAATGGTTATATCATGTTTATTTTTAGAAGAGTGTAATATTATATTACGTTTTTTTTATTATAAATAATCATTAGTGATGCTATTAACGTTAATATAATTACGGTTCATTTGGAATGGCAAAAGGAGAGGCTGGGAGATACTTCACAATAATGGTCGAATGGCGGATTCCAACCTACAACCTTGAGCTTCGCAGACTATACCCTAAACGAATAGGCTATTGACGCTGCAATAATTTTAATTACCCATGTTAATGACATATGGATTATTTTAAGAAATATTTTAACAGTGGCAGAGCTGCACTGCAGTTTGTTTCTAGCTGCAGAATGAATGCCACGCCCTTACAAAATAATACCAACTTAAAATAACAGCATTATGCTGCTGTGTTTCTTATGGCCCTCAAGGGTGACAATGCATCTGCATAACGTTTACCATCAGGTGAACTGTGTGCTCGTTTGTAACTAGTAACAATACCCATAGTTGCGATTATAATTGGATAGACCTTTATCATTATACGTCACATGTACACAAATATTGCCAAGCTTGAGCTAGTTTCTAGAAGTAAGGTTCGGCTCTGACCGGGGAAGGGCCACTACCTCACAGAATACCAGGGTTAAACAGCAGCATAATATTGCTATATTTCGTATGGGGAATATTCCACAGTTCTCAGCGGTGCCAACGCATCTTAAATCTTTGTTGAGAATCAATGGTAATCATCAGTTACAGGTGTTAGGTTGTGCAATGTGCTCACCCCTTTTATTGTAAAAAAAAAAAAAAATATAAAGAAACCGTTATCCGACGGTTGCGTGAATCTCAAGAGTGTCGTTACCGAGCGGAGGAAACAATCTGTTAAATACGTCGAGAAGGACTTCATTCATCACAATTACAGTTGCTCTCCCTGGGGCCCTCTAAAAACACGGTAAAGGGGGCACTTTCCCATGGCCAGTACTTTGCGGATTTATCGGCTTACTGTTAAATACTGATTATTATAGAAATCGGGATTGCGTGTTTAATGGATAGCGATGTTTCTTCGTTTTATTTCTTTTAATTCGATCCGTTGTAAAGATTTTGCACAAATTGCTTAATGGTAAAGTCATTACTTTTTATGACGAATATGACATTGATTGATCTTGTTGTACAGGACAACACGTTCCAATCTGTTTTATTCAACAATTACAATATAACTTTTAATATATTTATAAAAAATAATTATTATTATGAACAGTGTTAGATACACAATGCAGATACTAAATGAATCAGCTGTGTTTCGTCAGGTGAGTGTCGAAATCCGAAGACCCTTACTGGTGACGAGGTATTCCAACTCAGTCGTCATCGCATCTGCATTATGACTTATTGAGCATGAATGTGGGTGTCATCAGGTCGCAGAAATCGTCATCAATCATTTAATTATATACGTATGTTATCTACCAATATAAATTAATATAAACTTTATTTACATTTTTTTTCCACATCTCTTTGATGTTAATAAAACGCCAAAGAAATATATATTGCTCACACGTGCCTACGCGCACTATTATTTTGTTTTTATTATTATTATTTTTAATTTATTACTATTAAAACACACGCACATACACACACGTAATGCCGCACAGAGCTAGTGAGCACCAAGGTAACAGTACTCCTCGAGTCACGATGAGATCAGTCAGTTTGATGTAAATATGAATATATACAGTGGAGAAACTGCGAAATTATGTATTCGTAGAGATAATACCGTTTTATGTATTCGTAGAGATAATACCGTTTTATGTATTCGTAGAGATAATACCGTTTTATGTATTCGTAGAGATAATACCGTTTTATGTATTCGTAGAGATAATACCGTTTTATGTATTCGTAGAGATAATATCGTTTTATGTATTCGTAGAGATAATACCGTTTTATGTATTCGTAGAGATAATACCGTTTTATGTATTCGTAGAGATAATACCGTTTTATGTATTCGTAGAGATAATACCGTTTTATGCATTCGCAGTGTCGCAGGGACTCGGTTTATTGTGTGTTGTGGTCACATTTGGAAAGGTTTTCTCGCCATACGAAAGTGCAAGAATAACACATATATGTTTAACCAGACTTCTTGTCCATTTGTCTATGCGTTTGTGCACGCATTAATCTACACAATGACCGAAGTAATTTGCGTGGAATTTTAATTGATTCATTTAAATCGGTTGACAAATAAAATAGATTAGATAAAATTTATTAATTTTAATTTCGTGAGCTGCAACAGCGACTTATCGCCGTTAGAAGAACTGTGCCAGTTTCTCATCCAGAATACAGAAAAGAGTGTTTTAAAGATAATCGAAAAGATTACAGTGGCTTCAATTACTACAATACGTAATTAAGCTTTTCTTTGGTGTTTTAATTCGCTTCAATTAATAATTTACTATTTATGTTATCATTGTATAGATTACATTATTATAGAGCACGGTCATGTAATTACTTCTAGTAAATGTTCGGTACCAGTAGGAAACTGTAGAAAATATATTATAGTTTCATCTAAAACTTTAGTTAGATTAACTATTTAATCTTATACATAAGTAACATATACAGTCTCTAAAGCCGAGCGAGCCGGGTCTAGCGGCTTTTACAATAAGCAGATAAGCAGCTTACCTCCTCCGCACACAAATTGTATGTATTGCCATAACAATCGCGGAAACGAGACGCTAAGTGCTCTAAATGATCGCCTCCACTCGCCGATACTTACTGAGCAATATTGCACGCTCTGTGTTACTCATCTATTGCAAAGAGTAGGCAGTCGATAGACAAAACAGCGAATCGGTAATTTTTATATCTTGTTAGTATATTACTATCGTTTTTTTATTATTACATTAAAAGTTCAACAAACTAGTTCACCTGATGGTAAGTGATTCCTGTAGCCCTTGACACCTACATTCGTCCTAGACAAGGAATCATAATGAAGATGCATTGTTACTCTTCAGGACTGCGATGGAATGCCTCGTCACCAGTAATGAGCAGCACCTATGCCACTATTGTACGCTGGTATTCCGTGAGGGCGTGGTCCTACATCGATCGTGCTGACCCATTAATTCTGCAGCTAGAAACAAACTGCAGCGTAGCTCTACCACTGTTAAATAGGTATTTGACTTGAAGTAAGCAACCAGTGGACACAACTAACGTTAAATTCATATGAATTATTGCACTAATGCTCTGTTACTTACCTATATAGACATAGATTAAGTAAGCGACAGACACAAATAGTATGAATGCTGTGTTACGTCTATTGAAAAAGAGTAAGCAACCATCAGACACAACGGCGGATTCTGTAAACTTCATATAGAACACAGTATACTACTGTCTGTGTAGTGTTTTTTGTCTATCGGTCTACAATAAACATATGTAAGAATGACAGAATGTGATCTGGAATCATTATTTAATATAAATCAACAATAAAAACTTGTAAAATCCAAGAGACATTTCGAGCAATTACTGGTATATTTTGGGGCGCGATTATGGTTCGATTGTTTTAGAATATATTTTACTTAATCTGTTTTGTGTTTATACCAGTATATCAGACTAAATAACACAATAACAGTCATTGCAGAAAAACAGAAAACATCATCTTCCAAGTACAAAATTACAATTTATGTAAATATTAAAATTAAATAATATAATCCAAGAAATGTACTAAATACATTAATTAAAAATTTATATATCAGTTTTTAGTTTTGGATTTATATAAATATATACTGGACATATAACAAAACATTTAAGAAATGTTTTGCATTTCAATTTATTTTTGTTACGTTTATTTTTCCAAGCTATTTCTTTGTTATGGGCAAAATTCATGTAAGTCAACTAGCACTCAAACGTCTAAAAATGCAAAACGTCGAGAAATGCAATCAGCAATTAAATCACTCGCTTAATTAGCGGAACGGTGAGCAAGTGAGCGTCTGAGCAAAAGGGGCTAGTTGGAATTTTTAAATATTATATTCGCAAAATATTTCCAAGAAAAGCTATGACTAACAAGCTTTATTCACTATCCCTAGTGAAATTTATATAACGGCTAAATTTAAAAAAAAGTTTAATTCAAAAAGTTTTAAATATTTATTTTTTGTAAAGTTAAGAGGAATTTATTGATTTTATCATAATATATCGCGATTACTATAAACTCAATAAAACAAATTTAAACATATTTTATCTCATTTAAAAATTAAGTTATTTGTAATTCCCGACGTCCCGACGTTTGCAGTGCATCACAGCACGGACCTATGTAACTCGGGGTTTATGGTAATATGTCAGTTAGCCAGAGCTACCCCATTATTTTTTTTTGTTTTTATTATTAAAAGGACTAAGAATTAATAATAAATAGCTGACAATATCCTGGGTTGACTATGACATTATTACACCTAGACACCCTTAGTCACAAGGGTGACAATGACATAGCAGCAAATGAAATATCGGAAATTACACCAAACAGCAGTTTGTTTCCAGCTGCAGATTGAATGGGTCAACTGGACCGGGGAAGGACCACGCCCTCAGAGAATACCAGCGTGAAATAACAGCTTAACACTGCTGTGTATCGTCTGGTGAGTGCAGGGATCCGGAGACCTTTATTACTGGTGACGAGGCATTCCACCTCAGTCCTCAAGGCAACGCATCTGCATTATGATTCCTTGACAACGATGAATGTTGGCGCCGCAGTAAACATTAGTTAACTGCGTGCTCTTTTGTTACTCTCGATGTAATAAAAAAAATTAAGATAAAATTTCAAATTTAAAGAGAAATTTAATTATACGATTATTAAATTACCTATATATTTAACTAAAAAACATCATCCTATTCCTAATCGTACAAAAATGAAGAAATGGCTCACTTGTCGGCCCATATAACAACATTGCTCAATTGTGCAACAACTAAACATTAAACGATCCGCAATTAATTCGCCCCTATACTATTTATAACATAATCATAGAGCAGACAAGGTCTAGTGTTTAGTTTAAGGAAACTTGTCTTGGTATTTGTAATACTCCCTTTTGTAATAAATTCTAGGATGAAAAAACAAAATATATAAATTATTACCCCATTGTGAACTTTTTCATCAAGTCAAGTCTTGAATCCGCCCTGTCTCACCTATGGATGTGAGATGCTAACAGTAAAAGAACTGAAACTGGCGGCTTTCGAAAGAAAAGTGTTTGGACCTTTTAAAGATGACAGTGGATACTGCCTCCGGATGAATCAGGAGCTCAATATATTGATGAAACAGGAGACGATTGTCAGATTCATCAAAACACAACGACTAAGGTGGGCAGAACACGTTGAGACAATGGAAGACCATAGGGCACCAAAGGTAATAATAATGATAACAAAAAAGATCAAGAGGAAGACGATGAGATGGTGCGACTGCATAGAGGAAGACCAAAAGAAGAAGAAGTACATGTTTAACGTCTAGAGAATGGAAAGCCAAGGATCGGAACGAATGGCAAAACATTGTTGAAGTGGCCAAGACCCATAAATGGTTGTAGCGCCGAACAAAGTAAAGTAAGAACTTGCAATTTACTAAAGAGCTTACCCATTAATTCTACAGCTATACATCTGCAGTGTAGCTCTACAACTGTTTAAATTAAAATAAATAAAAAACTTTGTCAGAACAATGACAGGAAGTGAATTTAAATTGGCTAAACATAATCTAAAATTATTGGCAAATGTAATTGATTCACCTATTTTTTTTTAAAACGTTCCCATATCTGACTACACAGAAAGTGTAAGAATACATCGTCACTGGGTTGACTTCGACTCACCGTTACTTATGAGTTACGCTAAAATTGTTTTTAGTAATATATTCAGATGTATGTAAGAAAATGCTCCAAACTCACAACATCGCTGGAGAAGTAAAAAGTCAACTTACGCTTGAGTCGTCGTAATTAACGTAAACAGATACTGAGAGCTTTTAGGGGTGCCTATATTTAATATAAACTCTTATTCAGAGTTCAAAAGAATATAAGTTGCCAACGTGAATAGTATGTATAACTTTGACCTTGGAAATTATGCAGAAAATCGGAAACCCTCGGAACCGGGCGTCTAGGATTCTAATACTCAACGATCAAATATCCAATTATAGGTAACGAGTCATTCCTGAACCTTTATTGAGGGTGGTATAACAAGTAATTAAAAATAAATAAATATCGTTATTACTAGCCGAATAAGCATACACTAAGATGTTGAAATTATTTGTAGTGGTTATGTTTAGTAGTTTATGTTAATACTCTTGTTTTTGTAATAATGTAAAGACGTAGTGTAATTTAATACGTTTCTTAAAAGAATTGGTTTAGGATACGGTCTGCGAAACGACGTCGTAATTTCGAATTTGCCAGTCGACTAATGTCCTCTCATAGCACGAGCATTTTAAGCATAGTTGGATAGATAGATAGGAATTTGTTAATATTAAAGCTTGCAATATCTTTTAAAAACATAACGGATTATTTTCAAAGAAACATTTAGAATGATTACTAATTTTATATAATCTATAAATTGTAATAGTCCGCTATGATTTGTAAGGTTTTTTTGCCTATACAGTATGAATGTTAGAAAAGTAGTAAGAAAGTAAACATCCTATTTTAACAATAGAAATATATTTTAGGCGGCTGCCGACCCTAGGTAGTCAAAGTGCGGAAGCGAACTATAAGTAATAGCTTCACCTACGCTTCGCCGTCGCTTGTATTTAGTCGCCGTTTATCTTTGTTAATTTTAAAACCTTCATTTGCATATCTAAAGGTCGAACAAAATTGCTGTTTGTGTCTAATTGATTTTTTTTGTTAGTCAGCGCATAATCGGGTACTAAGTCTCGAATCTTCTAATACTATTTAAACCTATTATAATGAATTTAATAAGTTAAAGTGGTATAGAAGAGAAAATAAACGAGGAAGTCGTCTATCAAATTTTATATTTTCTGTTTAATTAGGATTGAAAGTATAGTAAATAAAGTTCCTGCCTGTTTCATGTTCTTATTTTTTTAATATTAAGGATAACGAATAAGCACACAGTTCACCTAACAGTAAGTGTTAACTGCGGTCAATGACATCTAAATTCATCCCCTACGACGATTCGAAATCCACATTTGGAATTCCTCGTCACTTTTAATTGGATCCCCGTAACCCTACACTCACCATAAAAAACACCAGAGTTATGTTGTTATTTCACGCTGGTATTCTGAGAGGGTGTGCGCTCCTTCCGCGGTCGAGCCGACCCATTTATATTGCAAATTATAAACTAGCCAGAGCTTGGTTGTACCAATGTTAAATGGTATCTCTACCTACAGCTATCCTCGCTAGAGAGGATAATGGAGCATAGTTCGTCATATGACACTAATCTTATAATAATATGAAACACGAAGAATTAAAGATAAATATTTGTTTCAGAAAATGACAGTACATTTTCGTACTGTTAAATTGGAGACGGTTCTTTCACTACTGCCGTCTAAAAAACGTAGAAAGTATATGTAATTTTTTTTCTTCATACACAGTCTTGTTAAAGACTTGTAGGTAAGTCGAGCCTAGTTGTAAACAAACATAAGGCAAAATAATATTACCGTGCCATTACATCCGGCACTTGATATATGTCCTGGAAATTGTACTCCCTTGATACCGCGACGTAGATAATTGCCTTCTGGGCACAGCGTGAAGGACAATGCCTGATGGTGGGCGATCTTCGCGAACGGCGGGTCCGACATTAACGGGCAACCCGCGTTAATGTCGGACGCTGGGACGCTTCAATCACACAAACTATATATAGCACGGATCGATACGTGGATTATTAATTAGATTAATATTCAATTAAAGATTATAAACTTTCCCGAAATGCTCCTGTAATATATTTAATATATATGTATACATACGCATTAAAAATCCATACGTTAAACACAACAGCGGCCCATGACAACAACATCCATCCTCAAACAAAGATTAAATATGCATATACGGTACTCCAGAATACCGAGATCGAATGTCTCATTAAAACCTTAATTGGATATGGTATAGTAATGAATGGGTCGGTTCGACTGAGAAAAGACCACGCCTTCACAGAGTACCTGTATACTGCTGTATTTCGTACCAACGGTGTTGAGATCTGGGGACCCATTTACAGGTAAAAAATTGTTCCATTTCAGCTCTCAAGAGTGACAACCAACGCATGTGCCACAGTCAGGTGAGCTGCTCTAAATGTTATAAATAAATACTGTATTTATATATTATAAGACACACCCAGTTTCTTTCACAGCTAGTTTCCTATGATTTTTTCAACCAAATACAAAATGGTTTCTGTATTCATTCCTTTTAGAAGCCTTCTTGGTTGGTTTCTGTTGTATGCGCTCTGAATTAATACCGCACTAACACATTTACTAGGTTTTTTAAACAATGCACTTGGAAGTTTTGCCCATATCTTTTGTGTCCATAATTTCATTCGTACCTCATCCATTACAGGCTAAGCCTAATACTATTTATCGACGAAGAGGTAAACCGGTGATTACCCCGCTTATCTTGAGATACGTCATACCTACCTTCAGTGGCATGCCATGTTTTTCGGACTGTAAGATATATATATATATATATATATATATATATATATATATATATATATATATATATAAAATAAACGGAATAAACCTGTCTATTTGACTATAACCCAAGAGGCAGTCCGTATTGAGGTTGGTTGCTTGTCAAGATCCCGAAGTTGATAGTCGAAAAGTCTTCCGAGAGGCGACCCAGACTAGGTGGGAATAGCGGAAGCACTGCCAAACAAGCCGCTAATTAGAGAAACCTGGAATTGTTAGCCGTGCGTCAAACGAAATGCAAATAATGTCTTAGTTAAGGTGATTAGCGTACAGTGAAAGTTTACTATTAGATGGATGGTCTTTCTACGATCAGATTTAGCTTTAAGGTTTTTTTTAATGTAATCTTCCTATTAAAAATGATGTATTATGCGGCCCTCGACACCCTCATTGATCATCGACAAGGAATCATAATGCAGACGCGTAGTCAACAGAAACAACTGCGCTGTATGCTGCTTTTTACACTGAAGACAAGGTCCTTTCCCAACCCATTCAGGTTTCAGTTAGAAACAAAGCTTAACATGGGTAAAGCCACAGATCTGTTAAAATTATAATTATATTTATAATAAACTAGTAGGATATTTTATCCAGTAAGGAATATTGTGGATACAATTTGAATAGTTTCCAATATTAAATTCAACATAACTAAATGTAAACTAACGTAACATTTCTAAATGTACCAAATCAATTGAAGACAAAAACAAACAAAAGAATGTTGAACTATTCACAATTTCAAATATAAATCGGATATAGAATGCTGTCTAAGAAAGATCGATATTTGACATTATGTAAATAAACAGGTGTATTTAGACCGACACGGGTGTGTACGGTAGTGGTAAAGGAGCGCAAGGCCGAATGCGCCATTGTGGTTACTGTAACATGCGCAAGCGCAGCTATTGTGCCTCGGTGTGAACACAGCCGGCCGCCTTGGGTTTTGTCACATTATTGAATTAGTTGAAAACGTTATCTATTTAGGTTACTCTGTTGCTTGCGACGCTAAACAAAAGACTTTTTTATCTTCAGATGATCACAATCTGTGTTGAAACGCAGTTCAACACATTGCGACATGTTATTAGGGTGTATATAAACGGAACGCGAAACAAAATATGCAAAGTTTTAAATTAAACAATTAAAGCAACGACCGTCATAAATATTTTCGAGCAGTAACAGATATAAAAATTAATAATAAAATTTGATTTAGAACGTATGAGACTTGGGTAAGCATGTCTTATGTCCTGTTTATAATTTATGACTAGCGTTTTATACAGTTTTGACTATCGTGTTAGCGTTAGGGAACGCCTTCTAAATTATTAATCTAGCCAATCTGTGGATAAATCGATACATTTATCACGACGTAGGCCCACTCGAGCAGCCCGTTTGTCATTTGTCAGCGCGCAAAGCGATCGCAATCATGCGACAATTAGCCTTTTGTCAACAAGCGATCGACCGCGGGTAGCGCTAATCACCCCTTCCTTATTTGATACTACAATTAGCGACAGGTTATCGATATCACAGTTATATATTTATTTATTTATTTACTCTTTATTGAATTAACCTTAACAAAGTTAAAAGTTTACAAAGGGCGGACTTAATATCAAAGGCGTTCTCTACCAGTCAAGCCAAGGTATGGTGAGATATGTGTATGATAGGTGTAGCAATAAACTAATTAATAAAAAGAAAAAAAACTAAAAAGAACTAATACAAGTAAAGAATAATACATTCATATATAGATATTAAATACGTAGTACATGTAATAAATACATTACATACAGTGCAAACTACAAACATAGAATACAATACAATAGCGGTAGTTAACAATAAATTCCATATGTGGATGATAAATTTATCTGACTGCAGACAACTTAAGTAAGTATCACGAACCAAACTTTTAAAACTATTTTTAATACTGACCTTCCTGACCTGTTTTTAATATATATATTGCAATTACAATAACATTTAAATGTTGTAAGGGTTACCTGCATATCTTAATGATAAATAAAAGAAGAAAGAAATATAGAGGAGGCCTATGCTCATGTCTTACTTCTATGAATATCTTAAATACATAATTAATTTTATACAGTGTAGACTTACAATACACTTTGTTTCTAGCTGCCAAATAAGTGGGTCCACTCGACCGGGGTAGGACCACGCCCTCACTTCTGTGAGCCACCACAGTAAAATAGCAGCATAATGTTACTACGTTTCGTTTGGTGAGTGATGGGATCCGGAGACTGGTGACGAGGCATTCCATCTCGGTCCTCAAGGGTGACAACGCATCTTTATTATGCTTCCTTGTTAAGGATGAATGTAGATGTCATGGGCCGCAGAAATCACTTACCATAAGGTGAACTGTGTGCTCGTTTGTTATTCTCAATGTAATTAAAAAAAAAACAGTGTTTTTGTCATTGCGTTGTAGCAGTGATTTAGTATAATAGATGGAATAAAGTCCCGTGTTTTAGTCTTAGTTAAGAGTGAAAGCAAGCTCTAAGCTACGGACTAATCGTTGCCGTTGATGATAGATCGGTTGCCGTAATCGCGAATCGCGGCAATAGAAATTCGTGCGGATGGCGATAGCGAGGACTTTATCTAGCGTCCAAGTTAAATGAGAAGTAATAAATCATCGATGGCGCTGGAGGGCGGGCAGGGGGATGCTGGGCTGGTGAATGATATCGGCGGAAATGGATATTGCGATAAGAACGCGAGCCAAGCGCGATAGCGTTACTACGCCGTTCTCAAACGCACGGAGAACCGTATACTTGGATGGATCATATTTTACTGCAATAAAGTGTTGTACGTTCGACAAATATCATTCAGTATCTTACAGCAAAGGTCTATACTATAACTATGTATCATCTAAGCGCAAGATACCGACAAATTACTCGAAATCCCATAAGCAAAGGTTTTAGCGATCGGTACATAAAAAAATTCGAAGTAGAAGCGTGAGCAAAATAAGCAAACAATACACAGCGTATATTTAGAAACGAAATGTAATCATACGTCGAGTAAATGGCAGTAAACAGCGGCATTTCCGACGGCACACAATGCAGTGTACCGTTATGATGGTAACAGTGGCCATAAAGAAGGAGATGTGCGAGATTTGACAGGCGCGGTCTGGGCGGCCCGTATTGACGTCCCTGCGGTAAGCTTTAAGTTTCCGCATTGCCCTTCTACGGGAGACACGAAACACGCATTAGCCGCCCTTTGTCTGTGTTTTCCCGCCGGCTATAACTGTAAAGTCGAGACAGCGAAGACTCAACACCATTTCGTATTCCGCTCGCGCGGCCCTCGCGTCAAAGGCGTGCAGTAAATTACGCTTATCTTCGGATGGGAGATATTGTGCGAGCTCGTGATGTCGTCGACCCGCATCGCCGTGGTCTATTACCGGTCCATCCCGCCCATGACCTGTCCCAATATAGGTCACTGCCAGCAAATAACGGCTTTTACGATAGCTGCTACTTTCAAAACATCCATTGGCAAAATTTCAAAATGCCTCTGTAACGGCGTCTAAAGTGACGTCCCCTGACCGTGACTTCGGGAGCCGTGAGTCATACACGACTCTGGAATTGCGTCCATTGTGATGACGAGTCAGTCGCATATTCCACCGTGGTATAAGAAAATGCAAATATCTGCTTTAATTCAACTACAGAGAGTACTTTCTTCTGTAAAGATCCGTCACCGCGCGAGTGTCTGGACTCTATGATATGTGATTTTAATTTTAGAATAACGGAAACACTAGGCCCAGCGTCGGCGTCTCGTGTCTCGTTTATTTTCCTCCGGCCTTCGCATGAATGGGATGCCGGCCGGTCAACGATCAGGCGGTTTCAATTCGAGCCGCGAACGCTTAATAATAACGAATGGATTTATTGCTCATTAAGATCAGAGTACATAGCATTCCGGCGGGGCTCTCGGCTCGATGAACAATGTCGGTTCATCGAACGAGAGACTAAGTGAAAAGTGAAAGTGTCGCGTGGACAAATCCGCCCGTAGTAAGGGACACGACGGCCGGGAATTAATGCGTCGGCAGCCGTGGCGGCCATTCGAGAGGGAATCGAGACACCGGGTGCAATTGATTAGCATCGACTTTTAATCTATCGCTAGTTGGATGCCTTTAAGTGCTTTCGACGTCGCCAATGCCTGCAGTCTTATCATAACGGACTGCAGATTAGATTTCGCAGCGGTAACTTTGTGAGGAGCGCACTTAGTGCTAAAGACAATGGGATTTTAACGCTGTCGAGCGAATTCAAATGCGACATTGTTGAACATTAAAATAATGTATTTATTGAATAGTTGTCGCATTAGTGACTGTTAGAATGGGCCGTTAAGTGTTTGAGTTTATCTTAATGTCGTCCTGTAATGAAGGCGGAGATTCTATCTGTGCAGCAATCATCCGCGCTGGATCGCGACGCATTCTGTTCACGGATACACATAACGTCAACCTTCGTTGAACCCTACTCCTCGCCTCATTAATGTTTTCTACTATAATAATGAATATTTAAGCGGTTAGTATCGCGTCACACTTGAATGTTATGAATCAAGTCCAGGAAGTAATGTTGTTTTACGAAATTTATGACTCCAAACTTAGTGACGTCAAATGTGTGGGATATCGATGGGATGGATTATCATCTTTCTCTCTCTGGAGCTCGGTACAAGGTAGGTAGAAAGACAACCTACCTTGTACCTTGTTTTTGTTATTGAGTTGAACATGTTCTATGTTCCCGGAATGCTATTAATGCACGTCCTAGAGTTACCTGCGTCCATCACTGACTTCCCAAAATTTTGTAAAAATGCAAATGTTGTCCCACATTGTTCTCTGCTCAAGAACTTGCCCTCTCTAAAATCTTATTTATTTATGTATTCATGTACATACAGAAATAAAACATAAAGTGCTATATAAAGCCACATATCACATACATTCTGCCTATTCATAGGGAAATCTATTCCAGCAAAAAAAATGGAGAAATGTAAAGAAAGTACAAAAAAAGTGTGTAGGTTTGAAAATTTAGAAAAAAATACTTAATTATAGTTAATGGAACTGTACGGAACCCTCGGCGTAATTCCTTGTCACACTTGTTTTTTTTTTTAGTACGTAATGGTATTGTATCGACGACAAAAACGCAGTCTGTCGAGGTCTTTACATCATCATCTGCGTTCCGCGTTACAACGCAAATTATTCACGTGTAATACATTAACATTAAAATATGCGGCCGTCGGACTCTTTGTTCTGCACCGTGTCTTGTGCGTAGATAACACAACAACGCAGATAACACGGGCAAAACAAACTGACGGATGGGGAAGCAGGTGTTCTCGTCTTGTTAAGTGGTAAAGATTAATTACTGATAATTAAAGTTAAAAATTAACGTAAAACGCCAACCGAACATCGATGACGTAATCTCGATTCATTATATTGTATGAATAAAAGTTGTTTATTTCATAATATTTATGTTTGACTAACATTTAAAACGAGCAAACGTTCATCTTATGGTAAGTTATGACATAATAATCAGAAAAAGACGTAAGTTTGATATAAGACAATGGTTTTGTAAACTGATTTCTGACGAAACAATCTTAAATTATCTATATAAAATGGCAATAGAGTGGTCCGTCCATTACGCGCTAGCCTTTATGCCAGTCCATAGTTATATCTTCATGTAAGAACAAATTTTACCTTTATTACATCCAAAATTCATCAAAATATCTAATCATTCATTAAAACAGCATCTTATAAGTACTTCAATACATACAAACGGGAAGAAGCAAAAAATAAGGAAGAAAAAAGGAACAAAAGGTATTACTTTCTTCTATAGATATATCTACTTGTTTACTTTTCTTAAAGTATAAGAGTTTACTAACGAGCATACAGTATACCTCATGGTATGTGCGGCCCTTGACACCGGCCTTTATCCTAGATAAGCAATGTATACCAGAGTCAATCCCGAAGACTAAGATGAAATTACACGACCAATAAATAGTACAGTCAGTTCGTGGCGGTGTGACTCTACCACGTACGAGTATATAGACAATAGTAACCCGGTGTGATAACGATAATTTGTCGAGACGCAATATAGTTGTAATCGGAATGAAACCAATTATCAAGTATACAGATAGCTGTTTTAACATCCGTGAGTTTCGTATGTAAGTCGTGTGTTTTGACAGTGGTAGAGCAACACTGCAGTTTGTTATCACGCCCTCACAGAATAACAGCGTAAAATAGCAGCATAATGCTGCTGTATTTCGTCTGGTGAGTGTAGAGATCGGGAGACCTTTATTACTGGTGACGAGGCATTCCATCTCAGTCCTCAAGGGATCGCATCTGCATTATGATTCCTTGTCAAGGATGAATGTAGATGTCAAGGCCCGTAGGAATCACATGCCATCAGATGAAATGAGTGCCGGTTTGTTACTCTCAATGTAATAAAATAAATATTGTGAGAGTTCAAAATAACCACTGTCCACTTGTCCACAATAAAACAAGACTTAAACGCGACAATGGGATGCAAAACGCGTTCATTAGCGCCACAGACGCGCGGTCGGCCAGGGCCACCGCAATTAGCCGCCCTGCGTACAAGTCCTCTCAATTTATCGAGATGACCATTTCAACGGCGGTCCGCACCGCACGAATTAAGTGCAAACATGAATACACAATTACTGGACACATTTGGATTCGAAGTAAGCTTTTTTACATTAACAAAGCGTGGTTGTTCGCAGAAAGTGACAAGTTAAATTATTTTCTTTTTATGCATGCAGGTGACTCGAGAGCATTCTACATGGCAATCTGTTGGGGAGACTGTTCAGCAAAGGGAAGATGCGTCATCACTCCTCGACTGAGATGGTTTGCTTGGATAGAGATCCAGTGTAGATTCACCCACCATACGAAACAATCAGCGTCATGCTGTTTTTACGCTGGTACTTCGTGAGAGAGTGGTACTTCCCCAGGCGAGACAAGCCATCATAAACAAATAAAGTAAAAAGATAATGACAGTGAGCTAACAATGCGTATTCTAGTAAACTACGTCGACAGCAATTTATCAACACAATTTTGTATTAACTATAAAATGTAATAAAAATACATGATAAATATATACCTATGTTACATTACGAAGATTTTGAGAAAAGCTCAATGTATTTTAGCGCAGATTTTGATATATATATATATATATATACGAATTATTTTTTAGTCAAACAAAAATATATGTTAGTAATATGTTGAAAGCTAATGTCGTAATTCGTTTACACAAGTAAACGTATTCGTATACGATTTAATACAATTCGCTCTAGTGTAACCGCTTCCTTATAAATGAGTGACATTACACGTGCAAAACTAGTGGATCAGATAAGTCCGGTATTTAGTGCTATAGGGAGATTATAGATTAAATGTAAATAAAATTATATAAACCTCATGTTTTATGATGAATGATTATGGTTATGTATAAATATTTGTACATAATTATTAAGTTACATAATATAGGTTGAATAAAGCGTATGTTACGAGAAATTAATGCAACGAATCTCCGGTCAGAGTGATGTTCTCCTCCAAGACGATATCTTTTGGTTATAGCCCATCAACTGCGCAGGATTTATTATAGTTCCTTAATCATTATCGCAAGCACAGGTGCGCTCACTTGTCGTCCCTACTTACATGTGGCTCTACCCTAGTCCTATGTAATGCACCATCAAGGATACGGGATCTATACAACACACCCTGACCCGAAAACCTACAATTTGATAATATACATACTATATTGTTTCTCGGATGGAAATCGAATCCAGATCACCCGCGACGCAGCAGGCAGGTTCTCTTCTCACTGCGCAACATTACCGTCATAGTATCGGGCTACTGGACTGTGGAGTCCTGAGGTCGAATTACAGTTTGTTTTTTTTTCTTTTTTTATAGCTGATGGCCACTGTTAACCCGAGGGCTTTAACAGTTTCACGAGGTTGAAATGTGGCCGAGCGCTTAGGTACACTCAGCCGAGACTTTTATTAATGGGTAATCAGCACAAGTGTTCCAGAGAGGGAGCGTATATCCTATTGAATGCTGTCTTTGAGAAACAATATATACATGGAAAGAATGACGAGATGAGAGAGAGATAATAGGTCAAGTGGACATCGTGCAATAATAAAATATCTAACAAACCCAAGGTTATAAAATTTTCGTCAACAATTGTAGAGTTGATAACAAACCAATTAGTTTTGCTTCTCTTCCACACTCACCTGCAACAAAAAAAAAAGCATAAATCAATATGGTGATATATTTATAGATCATGGAATTATATTAACACAAATAAATAATATTAATAGTAACAGGATAAGAGGTGTATTAAATTAATGGAAAATACCATTATGGTATTCACCTTAAAGTTAAGGTAACAAAGAACGACCTTAATACCAGTTGGCATTCTCTGCCAGACAAGCCAGTGGTGAGAAACTATAGCAGTTGCTGTCGCTATAAATTCTGTTAAAAATATTTAGTATAAACATAAAAAAAACGGTTTAAGTTATTAAATAACAGCAGTGCTATTAATATTACAAACACTCAAATTAAGCTTAAATATGATGCATAAGGAGATGGTACATGACAATAAATGAATGACTGATTCGAACCTGCGACCTTAAGTTTCGCAGACAGTACCCTACACCTTTTGATGCTTTTTAAAATCTCTTCCGTCATTCCCTTCCCTAACACTATATAATATATTTGCAATAAGATCGGAGGATGGTTTAAATGGGTCTGTAATTAAGTATCAGGAACATGAAATCGAACCAAGGACCTGTTACGTAGCAGCCATGTACTAATAATTAATAAATAATAATTATTAGTTAAAGTATTCATATGTAAATATACATATGTAATTACTACTATATACATATATATAATTTATGGAATGAATTAGATGGAAAGAAAGTAGTAAATTTAAAACAAAAATCTTTCTTATACGTTCGGTTAAGAATTCAATCCAAATTCCATCATGACAATAACATTATTTCATAGCGAATTCATCCTCTAAATACGATATAATAAATTGTTGTAACGTAACATAAGTAAATAAATATAATTAACTATAAAATACTTTAAAAAACTTAAATGTACAATGAGCTTTGCACTTTTGCTCGGCATTCCGTCTTATCTAAATACATCCGAAACGTGATATAAAAAAAAAAACTTGTTTCGAGTGAACGGTAACAACGTGTCGCAATAGAGATGCGAGCTTTGAGGATGCGTGGGCGCCGGTCAGTAGACAACGCCCACGCCCGCTAGCTTCTTTAGATGTGGTTTTTTTTTGTTAAAAAGTAGCAATATCACTGCAACCTTAGAATACCTGTTTAACAGTGGTAGTGCCACGCTGGAGTATGTATCTAGCTACAGCATGAATAGGTATGCTCTATCGGGAAAGGAATAAATCCTCAATGAATACCATCGTAAAATATCAGTATAACGCTGAGGTGTTTCGTATGGTGAGTGTAGGGGGTATCAGAAGACCCAAATAACAGTATCGAGGTATTCCATCTTACATCTCATCTTGAAACTTTGTTGAGGATGTGTCAAGTACCAACAAACTGTTCATTCCTAATAAAATATATGGGAACACAGTATAAAAGGAAGCGCCTCCCCCCCACACGGGATGTGTGTCCGCATGTCTCGAGGACCACTGAACGGATTTAATTGCAGTTTACTTTGTAATCATCTACAAGTCTCACAAGGAGGTTCACCGCTACAACCCTTTATGGCTCCAAGCCATTTCAACAGTGTTTTGCCACTCTTTCCGATCCTTGACTTTCCTTCTCCAGGCGGTAAACTTTCCCATGGCTCTGAGTTCTTCCACAATACTGTCGCACCATCTCATCTTCGGCCTACCTCTTGGTCTTTTCTGTTTTGTTGCGGCTTCCATTTACTCGTTAGCTTGGGTGGCCTATGGTCTTCCATCCTCTCAACGTGTCCTGCCCACCTTGGGCGTTGTGACTTGATTAATCTGACAATCGTCTCCTGTTTCGTGTATATATTTTGCATCCGGAGACGGTATCCATCGTTGTCATCTCAAAGGAGGTTTACGTGTATTAAATAATGTTCCATCATTTACAGAAGCTGAACTTAAGCGTCGAGTCGGAACTAAATAACACCGGTGAAGTCGGGCATAACGGGCGTTTTTAGATTATTCTCTTTATATTATACAAATTATTTTCTGCATTCATGGAGTGTTATTATTTAAATGTTATAAAGATCAATATGCAAGATAAACGCAATTTATTATCCAAAATTTACTATATACATATGTGGTTCTATTGAACACATCATTTTATATTATTGTATTGGGGGTAACTAGCATATAGTTCGGTAAGTGATCCCTGCAGCCCATAATATCCACATTCAACCTCGAAAACAAATTATAATTTAGTTGCACTGTGACATCTGAATACTAAAATGGAATGCCTCGTCACCAGTTATAAACTCTACGGGATCCGGACTGATCGATTCTGTCATGTTCACAGAATGTGAGAGCCTCGGGCTGACCCATTCACGCCGCAGCCATGGACTATATAGGAACTATATATATAATGCGAATCTTAACAAGTAATGATGTTATCAACGTATGATAAAACATCAAATTTTAATGATACACCTATAATATATTCATGACCAGATAAATTTATTGGTAATCACAATAAAGAGACGCATAAGAGTTCGGTTGCAACATGGACAAATAATGGCTACCAACGATTCACTAATGCAATTATATTTCGATTGCTCGTCGAATCATTATCATTACAAATTCGATTCGTCATTATCATTATTTCATTAAGCACTGCGCGTATTGCAACACACCTTTAAATTATAAACACAAATTGTGCATGTTAAAATTTGTATACAGACACGTTCGTACGACTGCGGATTGGTATGACGTCAGGTGTTACTAGCATGGACAAGATTCAAAACGAATACTTATGAGGAAGTTTTGAAAGTTTCAACTGTGTTGGATAATCGTAAGGTGAGAAGTCAAAGGCTGGCTTGTTTTGGACATGTGATAAGAGTTAAGTCAGGGATTTTATGGAAGACCAAGAAAAAAAAAAGGATAATGTGTAAGAAAAAAAATGTATGATATTAGTTAGAATAGATGCGTAAATAACTCGAATTAAAGATGAAAAGAATAACATGATGTAATGTCCTGAAATCACTTACGAATAGGACATAGTGAAGTAAATAGCGATGACGTTTGTATTATTAGAATTTCGTTTTGTAAAAATATATATCCAATTTATACAACAAGCGTGTTTTGTGTTCATTATTGAACATACATAGATGTTACATAAACAAATATTCATCCTCGATAAAATGTCATATACCATGCCCTCACAGGAAAGTCAGATGCGCAAACCCAGTTAGAAGCAACGACCCATTCCATCAAGTTCTCAGGGATGGCATGTGCATCGTGAATCCTTGTTGTGGAGAGATACTTGGCTTTACTAAAGGCCGACAGCGTTCATCTGGTCTTGCGGATGTTGATAGGCGGTTCTTGCTTGTTTGCCAACTATTCTAATTAAAAAATCTTGAATTGTAAAAATTGTAAAAAGTTTGAATTGTAGTTATGAGTTACAACCAGCTGTGCTCGTTTGTCACCCTTAGTCACTAAAAATCTATCAATAAAGAAACAGAACAAAGGTCACAACAATTATCGACATGCACTCCAATAATCAAAAAAATACAATAATCGTTGCTTAGAGACGTTTGAATGTTGTAAATGGAATTTATTCTTTTATTATGCACAGCATCAGCGGCAAAAAAACATAATAACTCTCCGGTAGGCATCGGTGTATCTCGTCCGGCAGGCATCAGTGCCTACTGTTACATTCGCGAATATAAATGCCCATATCCAATAACCCACGCAACTGTTAAGATTAATCGTTTTGATCCCTTGAGAAAATTAATTACGTGCTATGTGTTGTAAATATTCTTCAGCGGACACAGTTACACAGTGTATATTTCTATTTGAATATTGTACTTAAGATAATTATCGTAATATAACATTAAAACGTTACGGTGCGTTTGAATCCAAGCTGATTTAAATCAATAAGTTTAGAATTTTTAGTTAAAAGAGAGCGCGTGCGACTCAGTATTTATAACCAAAGAAAAGGGGACAACAAAACCGAGCCTATCCTTGTGTGTAGGAAAGATTTCTCTTTTTCTCTCTGTCTGTCGAACCACCAATTTTCCAATTTTTAATAGAGTCTCGACTGAGCGCAATAAGCGCTCGGCCATCTCTAAACCCGGTAAAACTATAAAAGATCTCGGCCTAACAGCGGCCATCAGTCCAAAAAAACAAAGTTTAATTGATACGTCACAAAAACGGTGCCAATAGTGACTTTAAAATGTTACCCTCTAAGCAGTCAAAAAAAAATTTAAAAAAATCAAGCATTGTGTCCGCGACAGCATGTCAAGCGACAGATTCGGTCGGTAACGTTTGTGCTAAGCTCATTCTTAAATATAGCCTAGTGATATTTTCTGTTTTTCAGAGTACGTATAAGTATTTTTTTTCAGTATTTTCATAATAAAATATACCGAGTAAATGGTAAGTAATATAAACATAAATCAACATTTACATAATGCTTACTGTTATATTCCATTACCTCACAACTTGAATCTCTGCCGGTCGCTCAACTGCGAAATGACGCAATTGTACACATCATACGTCAGTTATTAATTGAAACTAATGACGGATTTATCATTAGACGAAGTAGGAAAGATTTTTCAATTTATGTATGGCGATATCGATACGTTATTCGATATTGAATTCGATTAAACGGATAAAAGAAAAAGAATACATCATAGCGATTACTGAAAACGGAATAAAATTTTATTATTTTTATTGAACACATTTATTATAATTTAATAAGAACATCAATTCGTTAGAAAACTTTACCTAAATTATCTTAACTTTTGATTTACAAAACAAAATGTGAGATAATCAGAATCCCGTCGTTGGCAGAAAGCAGGTAACGTAACGCCTCAGCCACAAGCGCTCGGAGCATCGCTTAATATTCATAGACCCGTGCGCCATTAGCCCCGCAAATAAAGACGTCCAGCCACAATATTCGATGTCTTCCGGTCCAATACATAAAGTATTATTATTGTGGGACCATAAAATATCTGTTATTGAACAGGCAATAAGCGCCGAGTCATTTACATAAATGCCTATATCACTTAGCGATTGAAGACTCTCTGTACTATCTTAGGGAGATTGCACAATATGTTATTGCGGTAATATTGTTCAATGTATATACTATATATAGGGTGACAAACAAGCACACAGTTAACCAGATTGTTTTTTAATGTTAGAATTATTAGAGTATTCTTCTTGATACAATTGTTTATAAAACAAAAAAAATAAATAAAGATATAAAGCAACAACACAACAACAAAAATGGGTAGGAGTAGCTTCTGATACGTCTTTGCAGCGGACGCGTTTGAGACCTTTACGGCTTTGGTGACGGATTTCAACACTTTCAGCTACACACACGAAACAAAAGCATTTAAATTTGCTGGTCTTTTAAATTTGAGAATTGTCAGTTCTTTAGGCAGTGGTGTCTTTCACTAGTCTGCCCAATGTAATAATTAATAATAATAATTCAATATTTTAAAAAAAAGGTCGATGACCAATGTCGAGGACTGAAATGTTAAAAGATATTTTGTCACTTGAAAAGATTCAAACTGCAGTAAGGGGCCTGTAAATTATGAGGAAAATAAAATTGATTGTATTAATTATTATTGATTGGTAATTTTCATCAGACGGTCGGTCACCACGCCATCAGAGAATACCAAAGTGAAATAGTGTAACACTGCTGTGTTAAGTTTTATGAGTGTGGAGGTCCGGACACCCAGTTACACTGGTAGGGTGGTATTCTATGACAATCCTTCCCAGGGTCGACAAAGCATATGTAATATAAATTAACTAACATTGATTCTGCAGTTTTTTCTAGTTGCAGAATGAATGGGTCAGCTAGAAATGGGGAGAGATCCCTCACAGAATACCAGCGTGAAATAGCAGTATAATGCTGCTGCATTTCGTATGGTGAGTCGTCAAGGGTGACAACGCATCTGCATTATGATTCCTCAAGTGAGTCAAGAGTCAAAGATGAATGTAGATGTCATGAGCCGCAGGAATGGCTTGCCATCAGGTGAATTATGTGCCCTTTTGTCGTAAAAAATCGTAAATTATATAGTATAATTCGTATTGACCACTAACCAATCAGGTTCGTCTCTACTTCAAAAAAAAACTTTATCGAAATAAAATAAATTGGCAGTGGGCACCAGATATTTCATTACGGTTATTGGTGTGAGTATCGGGCAGTCCAGTGACTCCTGCCGCCCCACAACCGGAGTCAACCTCGAGTAAAAGCTCCCTTTTAGATAGCGATTCGAGTCGAGGTTTCGCACCTCCTTATGAGGGGCACTTCGGATCGTATTGTCGCCCCCCTCTGTTGTCATCGATGTTCTTCGTCCACAGGGGTCGGAGTGCACCGGTGGTGCGGCAGCAGTCCCCGCGTCAGCTTCGCAGCATCGTCGTTGTCCCCTTACTCAGCGGGCCTCCCGCTCGCGAGGCTAATTAGATAAAGCTGTAGAGGTCTCTGGACCAACAGCATAACTCACACACAAAAAAAATCGAGTAAAAGTTGCCATCCAACACCACCGCCGCCGTGCGTGCCGTGTGCGTGTCCCTTTACCGTCGTCTCCGGTGGTCGGCGACGTACCGCGACCAGCCACCGTAAATTAATATAGAAAACATTCCTTCATATCTTTGTATACTACACGATATCGTTAACACAGTTAACGTGAATATGCCTGCATGGAAAGCTTCGTCTTCCCATGATGATCTTATTAACCGATTTAGAAAAAAAAAGACATATCAAAGTTGAAGTCGAATACTGTTACAAATGCGTAACATTCGACAGGCATCTATATTGTTTAGGTCACTAAAACGAAGCCTAATGTAAAATTAACCTAACCAAAATGAATCTTCACTAAAACAGCAAAGGGATTTTAAATGTTATTTTAACACCTTCCGTGAATTGATCATCGATTTGATCAAATCTCTATTTTGCTATGTAATCTGTTGGGCATCAGTCAGTGACCGGTGCTTGTATTTTATTAATACGAGTCCTAGAGTTTACATTGTACATAAAAAACTTCGTGGATAGTTCAAATAATGAAACAGATTAGCGGAGTGCATTGCTTCGGCGATCAGAGCGATGGATTCGCGTTATGTTGCCAATTACCCTTCATTGTGGTCTGGTTGAGTATAACGCTTCGTACTTGAGGATTTTATTACAATTGATCTGCTCTTATAACTTAATATGTTTGCTATATCAACGGTCATCTTAAAAAGGTAATTGTTATTTACACACACAAATCGAGTTAAATCCCCGATACTGGCCGCCAATGACGTCGTTAATTGCAATTTTAAGTGGTGATTAGCACGAGTTAGGTTACGGAAGAGATCATCGTGAGAAAACCAGCATGTCTAATACATATTGAAAAATAAAACTTATTTCGAAGAAGTCCGCCAATCTACATTCGAGCCGACTGTGCCACACGTTTCTAGGAGTAGGATTCATCTCACTCTTTTTTAGAAATAAATATTTTTCAAAATCGTAATGTTGCAATATGTCAATATTTTGAAATCAATTTTACTCTTTTTATTTTTGAAACTAAGCACACATTTCACCTGATGTTAATTGATGATTGCGGCCAATAAACACCTTGGTCCATACTCAACAAAGATACAAGTTGCACATGGGTTGTCAAACCTTTTTAACTGAATGTACAAATTGTATTATGTAAATTTCTTGCATGTTTTTATTATTGAAATTTGTTTGAATAATTCATTAGATTCCATACGTACATTTTCAATTTTATTAAAATCATGAACAACCAAGTGTCTTGTTAAATTAAGAATAAAATAACGAACAAAGTGAATTATCATCATCAAGTCCGATAACAGTATTAATTCACAGCATTAAATCACACTAATCTAAATGAAGCATAAAGTATAAGTTTTGTATCTTAAACAAATACTCTTTTGTTCGAATCTCTGCAGTCCGAAAACTAATATAAATTATATAAAATGTCTAAAGTATTAAAAAGTTATCTTTTCTCATTGCTATGCACTAAACTTGTCTTCTTTATTTGGAAGAAATGCTTATTTCCTAACAGATATGGAAATTGAATTGCCTCGCGGTGACTCCTCGCCGTGGACCAATTAAGTGTATTGATAGCAATAAATCCCTATTTGGTTTAGAAACGAGCGTTCCCTTCGACACCAGTTAAGGAGAAAACATGTCGACTTGAGATATGACGTGGTATACTTAATTGATCAATTAAACATTCTTATTGTTAGATTGTTCTTTTTTTTTACAATTAAAGGACAGCTACAACGGCGTTTTACGATGGCTGACCGAAGATTGTGATGCAGTAAAAGATTTTAATGGGGGCTATTAATTAAGTTAATTATTGTCGCAACATAAAATTAAATATTGCACCCGTAAAGTTTATCTGTACTCTTCCACCTGTTTTTGTCCTCATTTTTTTTGGTATTTATTATAACATAATCACGAGGACTTATAATTTTACGCGTGACACGTATTTCAAAGAAAGTTTTTGTTTGACATCGAATTTGTATAAACATAGCAATATTGAACTCACCTTATTTATACTTGGTGAATAAACAAAAATATATGTTTTCGTTGTCGAAGGAAAGTGATTTCCATAACAACACGAAATAAAAGCTAAAGGTGGTAGACCCCGATCCGCGGCCATCACAAACAACGGGCCCCTGTCCGTCCGATTGAATGGGCCGCCCATTCACGTCCCGCGAGGGCCGCGTTAAAGACGCCCATTCAGGTTGCATACATTCAGTCAGCCCACGCGGATCATACGCCGTTTGACCTGGCCGTTAGAAGAGGCTGCCGTCACTGTGTTTGCCATTCGAATGCCTTTGGACAGAGGATTCTTTGTCCATTCGGCAGCAACGATACGCGTTACTTGTTTACAATTAAATTCTATCGATATTTTTTACGTTAGTTATATTACATAACACTACATAGAAGTGTTTCAAAAAATATATTCAAAGAGCAAGCCACTTTTTGCTTTATAAACGTATATCGAGGCGTTTTTTAGTAAAATAATGTTTGTGTGAAGTAAACTACAATAATGAATATTAAAATTTCAAACTTTTATAACTCAATATCCATCAATACATTGGGATTTATAACAAAGGGAAGTAACAAAATAATTTAAATGCAATTGCAATTCCCCAATCTTCTAACTCTTATACTTTTAATATGGGGATATATGAGGTTGATACACAATTTTACCGTGGCAATGCCACACTTTAGTAACAATGTTGAGTCATTCGTGCTCGACCGGGGAGGACTACAGAACATCAACGGCAAATACGACCCAGTTACATATAGTAGTACATTCTATCTCGGTGATCGACGTAGGTGTTTTGTAGGACCGCAGTCGTGATTTACCATCAAACGGTGTGCTCGTTTGTCACCCTTAGTGTTATGAAAAACAAGCTTGTTTATCTGAGGCCAATGGGCTATGTTTGATTAAAACCGCGGTGGAACAGTACCTCGGGGAGGGCAACGGCTACACTCAACTGGAGCGGCCGGGTCATGGGAAACGCAAACACGGAACTGAACGCCCAACAATACCACCGCCTCCCCCTTTCCCCTGGTCCCCACGTATCGCAGCGGAATGCGCCGCACAATTACACGCGTAATTTCTATAACGGACTTATTACAATTGAAATTACAGAGTTTCAACGATCCCGGCGTTGGTCAAGGCGAAACAATAGACCACTGTATTGCAAATGGTTTTTTTGTTTATTTGGCAATCTGTTCAGAATAACTTACGTAGGGTAATTTATAAGTGAGAAGTTTTGTAAGTGGTTGTTTGTTATAAACACCTGAGAAAGTTTCTTTGAGGATTTCGAATGTATTGTGTAATTAGTAAATAACGAAGTATTACTACATTTATATAATTAATGTTGTAAACGCATATACAAGAATGTAATACAAGCAATTAATAACGATTTCGCGTTGAACATAACTTATTTTTATATATATAATTATTATTTTTTAATTTAATTTTAACAAACAGAAAATTGTTATTTAAACTACATACGGATGTAACGAATATAAGTAATAAGTGAAATGTTCAAAAGTAACTTTCCTGTTCGTAATATCTGTTGCCCTGTCGATTTTAATCACAGAGATATTTTCTCGTGATAATACATGAGTGTTGCATATTTAAGAGGTAACTTTTAATTTTTTTTATTGCATTGAGAGTAACAAACTCATACACAGTTCACCTGACGTTTAGGGATTACCGCGGCCCATGACATCTACATTCATCCTTGACAAGGAATAATAATGCAGATGCGGTATGCGACCCTTAAGGACTGAGACGAAATGCCTCATAACAAGTGATAAAGTTACAGTCAGTTAATACTGACCATTACGTCACACATTTGTCAAATTCATAAATACCTAGCGTCATTATTCGATCGATCAAACGAAACCTTGACCCGTTTAAAAAGCTACATTTCGAGGAAATTTGACTTGCGGCTGACGTGGCGTAATAACCACCTCGTCACCAAACCCGACGCGACAACCTTGCCGATGCCGAGCTGACCGCTCGTGTCTCTTGGCGCCGGCAGCCGACCTTCGTTGCATTAGTCCAATCAATTAATTACTATCCACCGATAAAACCGAGTTAACGGTCTAGTTCCGTGTTTTATAAGGTAATAATTGTTCTTGTATTAAGCAATTGACATATTTCCCTCAACTGGTATATTAAATGCGACGCAATATTGGTGCATTGCATTACAATCTACAGTTAAAGACTGCCATGGCTGTTGTAATACTACTGAGTGTTGTGTTAAATTGAATGAGACGAAGCTATTTTTGGTAACGAAGCTATCTTCCTCACGAAGAGCTCTTCATTTACATGATTGCAGGAATCCCTTTCCAGCTTGAGCACTGTGCGCTCGTATTATCGCCCTAACACCAGTAAAAGCCTTTAATTATTTTATAAAAAACATTGTCACACAGTCCACCTGATGGTCCTCAATAAACATGTAACATGCACAACTTGCTAGCTCTAGTACATAAATTTAAAATATTTTTGATTATAGACATGCATGTAAAGTATAGTCTTCAATTCGATTGCTCTGAGTAGACTGGGAGAGTCCAATTGGCGCCTCGGACCTATTACATCCGATTCGTCCACACGGTAATTCAATTTTCCGCACGATCCTTTGTTGTCAAGTTCCTAAGTCACTTACGTGGAGATCTGGATATATTGGTACTATTTTATATTGGATTATGATTCGATATACACTCGTGAGCAAAACAATCAACTCAAGGGTTGCATGCACGAGGTTGAAAGTTTTTAAAAAAATAACTGAGCCCTGAATTATAATTTTCTTTTTTAATTATTGAAGTATGTTTTAGCTTCTACATATGATGGCGTTTCTCAAGAAACAGTCAAGAAAAATCTTATCCGGTCTGTGAAGAAACGATTGGGAGCTGTAACTACTGCCAGGGGGGGAGGGGGAATTCAATATTTAATTTTTAGAAAGAATCTTTAGAAAGAATGTTTCATTGTTTTAGAGTTCAACACGAATTTTGTATAAATATTTTTATTAATAAAAATAAATTCTTTATCCAGAGTTTAAAGATGCTTAGTCGTCGTCACGTCATGAGTATGGAGCCGGAATCTCTCACTAACAGTGTCTCCAGTCTCCGGTTCCAGGAGTTACTCTTGGCCGTTATCGACCAAGAGGACATTGTCGATAGCGCAGATTTTTAATAGAAAGGTGTCCGATAACGAACTCCAAGGAGAAAGACTAGACTATTATCTATTTGCAAAAAAATCTAACAGATTGACCACCAATATATCGTAAGTTCAAATATTACCTAAACAAGATCGAGGAATGATAAAATGAGTTCAAACGCACTGCGACCACTTCCTGTCCGATGGGAGGGACGCATTGGCGACCGACCGCGACCGACCACGCGGCGGCGACGCTTCAATGATCACCACCGAATACTTAAAGACCGACCTTCACCTCGATGTCCGAAGATCGAACCCTGAGTTTAAATGGAAATAGAGGTAGAGGTAATACCATAAAACTAGTTAAATCTAATAAAAATAACAAACAAATGCTCTTTATTTGTGTTCTTAACAAAATAGTACTGTGTTAAAGATTCAAAATAGTACAATTGAGATGTATGGTTTAAATATCATACCACAGTCCTGCTACAGATGTTGCGAAACAGGAATATTTATAAAAATCCACTGGACTACTATATCATAACACAATTTCATAGACTAATAGAACAGCCTAAGAATTATAATATATATTGCATAATTTCTATTTAAGATTAGAAATAACAACGTCGTACGTGACATACATAAAATCGTTTTAAACAATAACGGTATACATGTGAATAATCGATAATTTGCTAAAAAAAAAACAATTATTTAACGGTCACCAATGAATTAATGTTTTATATGTCACATATAAATTAACAAAGGTCATCGCAACATACGACACCAGATGTGACAATTACTAAGGCCCTACTTAAGTAATTTCAAATGAATTGTGGTTCTAATCAGATAAAGCTGTGGAGGTCTCATGACCAACAGCAATACACATACAGAAAAAAAAAAAGAATTGTGGTATAAATAAAAATAAGAATAATAATCTCAGACAAACGAACACAAGTAACTCAATGTGCAACACAGTATGTACCCAAGGCGCAATAAGAGGCGTGAGAAAGGGGCCCGTAACAGACACCGTCGGCCAATTGACCCTAGCTAGACCAGTTACCGGCCTCGCCAATAGCTATCTCTACTTATTTGTGAGCGAACCCTTGTTTACAGCTCACTGCAATTTGTTCGGCCGTCCATTTCACGATAGAGATACTTCCAACGGTTTATATGAGATACGGAATACTCCCACACAGTTACTTTATACGCTTCACTTGGCGGTGAAGGGTGTTTTTTTTAATTATTATATTGAGAGTAACACAAGAGCACACAGTTCATCTGATGGTAAGTGATCCCTGCGGCCAATGTCATCTTCATTCATCCTTCACAAGGAATCATAATGCATATGCGTTGTTACCCTTGAACTGAATTGGAATGGCCCGTCACCAGTAATAAAGGTCTCCGGATACCTACACTCAGCAGACGAAACACAGCAGCATTATACTGTTATTTTACGCTGGCATTCTGTGATGGCGTGGTCGCACCCCGGTCGAGTAGAACCATTCATTCTGCATCTAGAAACAAACTGAGACAACAGAGCAATTCTACCACTGTGTTATGGACAAAATTACATAATTTTATTAATTAGATAATTGTTATTGTCTAGTCTTTAAGGCAAAAGTAATAAGATTACATGCAACATATACGTGAACACTTTTAATCCTGAGTAAGTTGCAATTGAAAGGCTAGAGTTTTGTCATCACAGACCTTTCTATGCCTTTATTATTTTAGATAACTCTATTGGCAAAGGGTAGGGCCTCTCATTTTTATATGAAATTAAGAGAGACAAACGAGCACACCGTTCACCTGATGGGAAGTGTTGACTGTGGTCCATAAACACCATATCACATTTATCTACGTATGCTGCGCGCAAACTGCGGGAAGCACCGAGTGTATAAAAAATTCATGGCGACATAATTAAAAATTTCTCCCTCACTATCTCTGATGCTCGTAATCCACCACTTCACGCTGTGATAAATTGCAATCAGGAGAGCGGTTTTGCTCGTTTGCTCACTCTTCAATAGAAAAAGTACTAAGTGTATAATATTCTTGTGCAAGACTTAATACGTACTATTTTAATAGGCATTAAAGCGCCCCCAGAAAGTTACAATTGCTAGCAGCGTTCATGACAGTAATCCGTACGCGATGAAACCATCTCGCTAAGAAGCCCGACGTTATAAATTCTAATCGGTATTACGATATAATCGGCCGATTGGCATGCGTCGATAGCAGTGATATCCATGAACTGACGTCTGTCGCGCTCGGCGACATTATAATATGAGGGACAGTCGTCCAATTTACAATAAAAATACGGGTGGCCCATAAATCCTTAGACACGGTAAATTATTAATAAATAAAAAACGAATTAATACAAAAAGAAAAATATTTTTAGTTCGTTAAAAACTACATGAGATGGGAATTATTTATTCATAATAACATCATCCAAATGTAGCCCGTTACGATCACGGCTCTCCTGTAAGCGACGTCTAAAACTATCGATGACTGCGCGGCAAAGTTAGTAGTAGGTAGTTCTGTAATATTCGCCATTTCTCTTTGAATATTTTCTTTTAGGGCATTAATTGACAGCGGATTTGTGTCGTAAACTTTAATTTTGGGATAACCCATAAATAATAAGATTTTTTTTGTTTAAATTTATTAACCGTAGTAGAATCCCACTGCAATTAGTTTGAAGCTCTAAATTGAATGGGTCGACAAGACCGTGGAAAGGTCCCGCCCCAAAAGGTATCATACATTATATATACATCTAGTACATATATATTTAGTATGATATCATCCCTGTATTAAAAATAGAGAACAGGAAGAAAGATAAAGAGAAGGAAAGAATGAGTCTTTGCATTATTTTGCTGGAAAGTTTTTGAAATAGGGGATTGTTGTTGCTTCCAAATTTGGAATATCAAGAGGAGGTGTTCAAAACGATTTCGATATAAAATTATAGTAGTATATCATTGGAATTTCAACAATCATTAGAACGGGAAGGTTCTCGTAGACTTTTGATATTTGCACGACACTTCTGTGAAAATGTGTGGTAGGTTAAACAAACAATTGACGCTTCTGCGCAAATGCCTGAGAAGAAAGTAGAGGATGAATAGACAAATCAGTGTAGTCAGCACCTATGTATATCGATAAAGGTATTTATTAAATAATATATCATGATAATCAAATAGTAATATTTCAACCAAAATATTAGCCCTTATATATTATATATTATGAAAATACATATAAAAAGAATGTTGTAATTTTTAATTACCGACGCAAAAAAGGGGTGTTATTTTTTTAATAAAATTAGTTAAAAAAATCAGGTGAAATGTGTGGCGTCTGTTTTTTTGGTTTGATTGATGGTAAGGGAGGCCTATAAATATTAACGCCGAACCTGAATAAAAATTCAAGCTCATGCTTTGTCACCCCTGAGAACTTAGTTTATCGTATACCTCGTTTACTATAATAGCGTCTCCGGAACCCTAACACGGAACACCCACCATACGAAACAGCAGCGTTATACTGCTATTTCAGACCGGTATTGTGCGGACATGATCCTTCTCCGGATGGGCCGACACATTCATAGTGCAGCTAATTACTAGCTAGGGTGTGGCACTGTAAATGTGTCCGCCTATTTGTAACCTAGATTCTAACCAAATGCTTCAGTTTCGTTACGAAGTTCTTAATCAATTACTAATTTTCACGAGTCTTAGCAATGTAAAGATTAAAAATATTCAATATTTTAATACTTTCAGGTTATATACAAATATTAGTTTTAGGAAAGGCAATATATAAATTGCATAGAAATTATTATATGTTTATTGAAAATAAATAAAATTCTATATTAAAAAAGTAAGTTATTAGAGTACAAATATTTTGTTTATTTAATAGGTGCTTTAGTATTAATGTAATCTCGATATGTTGTTATGCCATCACTAAGCCTAATTACTGCAATTTGTTTAGGTGAAGGCAGCAAAAAACAATGTCTCGTTAACTCGCCAGTGGGACAAGTCCACTAATGGGCAGCGCTAAGGAGGCCAGTATGCTAAGGAGCGGAATAAGAGGACATATCTATAACGACGTACTAACGTAGGCATTTGGCTTAACTCGTCGCATTACTGTGCTTAGTTAAGGGCTGTTGTTGTATTGTTTAAAAAGTATATTCTTTCCTTGTTCATTTTAAACAATGTGCTTGGATGCGCAGAAGTAGAAACTATCGCGGCTTTGGATTTGTGCTAGTATTCGGTAAGAGCGTGGTCATACATGCTGCAGCAATAAACTACACTAACATTAAAATTATGAAGGTTTAACATAACGTCACAGCTTCTAATATCTTCATTTTCTTTCCAGAATACTTAGAGTAAGGTCTTGTTAATAGACCGGTAGAGATAACATAGTAAGAAACGTTCTCTTAAATCAATTAAAGATCGGCGCCTGCTGCATCCTGGTGCAGACCATCCGCATACTTTTTTACTGTCTGCGACAACAAGTGAACAAGACATTTGCCAGTTAATAATTGTCTAAAAGGCTGGCGGTGCCGGTGTGCGGCCGCGTGGCCGCGGGCTGGACTTTTTCTGTGATCAATAGGTATTTAATTGGCCGGTTGGGTTGCATTAGTCGCAGTCGGCGGGCGCCATTAATATTGCATGAGCTCCGCAAGGCGCCGGCGAGACGAATACGCGACGCTTGGATGATGTTCGTACCGTGCAAGTTATGAGAGCATTAGAATTGTAACTAAGAAACTTAATATTACAACAAGGATTCCTGCGGCACATGACATCTATGAATGACATGAATCATAATGTAGATACGTTGTCACCCCTTTGGACTGGCCTCCGGATCCCTACACTCACAGTAGCATTATGCTGGTATTCTATGAGGGTGTGGTCCTACCCAGGTCGAGCTGACCCATTCATTCTGCAGCTAGAAACAAACTACAGTGTAGCTTTCCCATTTTCGGTAGCTTTACCACATATTTCGTAACAAGACGCTGCAAGATTCACACATATAACATTAAAGCTTTGTTTTGTCCATGTTTGACTAGCGGGGCCTTTAACTGCATGTGTGTAGATTTAGATTTATTTTTACTATAATTTCAGACCTATTTCTCCGAAGATCAGAAGTAATAGATCGTAAGTTGAATCAATTCGCAAATACGACCGAATTTGTCTGAACGAGACTGCCTTCATAGCATAAAATAGTTGTGGAGTTAATCGGTATAAGTGATGTAGTAGAAAAACAAACTAACTTTGCCTTATGAACTAACCCAAGTCACACTTTTAGTCACATCATATCATCATCATCATTAGCATTTACAGCAGATTTTTTTAAAGTTTTTTATAACCTTACGACTCTACAATCTTACGAAATGATTTAGGTAGTTCGATAAGTGTTTCAAAAGTTTAGTTTACTTAAAAAAAAGCTCCGCTTTAAGTTCGCAACTTGCTACACGACACCGGATCAACAGGCGCGTACGTCATGATCACTCCTCATATGTCATTAAGATGTTTACATATCGGAGCGATCGGTCGGGACGTTCCGCTGTGATTTATTATCACCACATTTGGCGCCCGTTTTCCCAATTTGGTGAAACCGAGTCCGATTGATAAGTTCAAACTGTCATTCAAGAATGTCCGCACCGTCTCCGACGACGAGAGGAGTAGATAAATATGACAATATATTTTAAGGACGACCATATATAAGTATGCGGAAATGCGGTATTGTTGGGTGTATGTTTAATTGAATCGATTGATCTGTGTCTTTATTAAACCCGCCAGTTGATGGGTGTGTATCGGTTCAAGGTATGATGAGATATCCGAAGAAGAAACGGGTTGAGATCAATATATGAGGTATATATAATCTTTAAATGCTTTCCTTAAAAATCTTATATTTTAATATAAGTGAATTTTAAATCATAAAATATTAAACACCATTGAAAAGTAAATAAATTACTTTTCTATTTACTTTACTTACTTATTTATTCGTGTAGCTAAATTCTAGCAGGAGCCTGGCTCCTAAAAATGCCAACCCACACAAGTGTTAACATCTTCTTCACCGTTAATTTAGCTCATATCTTGTTTCAATAGTCAATTGTCTGGAAATCTCATTCAACCCACCGCGACGTGTCGATTCGGCGAAAGAGTCGGTGGTAGATTTGCACGGTCCGTCAGATCAAACGGGTGCCGCTTTGGCATCTGGCTCGAATTATTTGCGCTGGAGCGGAGTGACGGTCGTGAACCCCACGGGTTCGGGGGTCGACGACACCGCCTCCAATTTCATACCACGGAGATTTCGATAATCGCCAGCCGTGAAACGCCTTACACCGGAACGAAACGGTACTTGGCTGGGATTTTTTTTCTCTCGTGCGGCTTAAGACTACCGTGAATCCTGTAGTTTTCAGTTATTAATTATTTGTTTTGTAAGATACATTTTATCTTTTTTTTATTACATTTAGAGTTACAAACAAGCACACAGTTCACCGATGCCAAGTGATTCCTGCGATCCATGAAATCAATACATTTATCCTTGTCAAGGAATCAATCATAATGCAGATGCGTTGTCACCCTTGAGGACTGAGATGCAATGCCTCGTCATCGGATGCCTACACTCACCAGACGAAACACAGCATTATGCTGCTATTTTACGCTGGTATTCTGTGAGGGCGACGTCCTACCTCGGTCGAGCTGACCCATTCATTCTGCAGTTCGAAAAAAACTGTAGCTCTACCACTTATCTATAAATATACTAGTTACTTAGTCGTCACGGTTGATTACATTTTTATCTTGATGTAATATTTTATCGAATATTCGGATGTTTTATTTTGTGTCAGGTGAACTGTGTGCTCGTTCATTTAAATCTAAAATAAGATTTAATATAGGTTATTTCGATATTTTTTTAGCTATCAGAAAATAGCATCTAAATTTGGAATAATTAAGAAAAACCACCCCTGAAAATTTCAAATAGCTTTAGAATTAGAAAAAAAATATTTAACGTCATAATCAAACAAATAAGCGAATGTTTTAATAACACAGCTATCATATTTAAACTACTTACTTATTAAAATAATCACCTATCAACAAGAGTGGCAAACAAATACATGTCCCACGTGTTGCGTTTAGAGTGCATTTTCCATTGATTGTACATTCACGACACGTGCGCATTGCGGAGCATTCATTACGGTCCGGTGATGAGCAGGCGAATCGTAAACAATGGTGAGATGAAATGTAATTGAGCATAACATCTGACTCGCGCCGTGACGCCCGACAGTCTGGTGCGCCGTGGGGGCAATCGAGAGTCTTCATCTTTATAAATTGAAGATAGTAGGGTGCCAAAACGTGTCTTTATAATCGGTTGACATGTATTTCATATACTAAGGCTGTAGTACACTTTTGTGTGAATTACTGTAGCTCACCACTAGACTGCGAACTGTGCATGATTGTAAATGTTGAAGATTGTCGATACATACACGTGGCACGGCGTCATGCTTCGTGGCAAATAGTGACAGGAAATCTATATTCAGGAGTGGATTAATGCTGGGCTGAAATGGTAATGTTTCTGGAACTGATTGGACCTTTCGCAAAACTTATGACATTTTTAAACAGAAAAGCGGTGAAGAGAAACCATACTAGGCAGGATAGCTACGTCTTATACAACGAGTAGAGACATGGCCCAGCGACTAAGCATAAGCTGTTCTATTTACCCGAGCAAAGCGAGTTCGTTTTTTTAAAAGTGTTGATTTCCCACATGCGGGGAAGGAAGTCATAATGAGGAAATTTAAATGTATAAGAAATTAATAAAAAAAAAAACGGGGAAATGTCAACCCACATTGGAGCCACCGATGCTGCGGCACTCTCTATAAAGACTTATACTTAGAAGTGAGACCTATACATAAATGCTGTCACTTTACTTTTACTTATTTAATTTTACGAGAAATCGAATTTTAATTTAAGTTTTGAAGTTTGTTTACTCGTCTTTAATCGATCTTTTAACATTTACAGAAGACTTCTTTTAAAGGACATCGTTATTATTAAGTCAGACGACTCATATTTCCGAATACATTAATTATTTTAATAAGAACATAACTAGCGATTTTTATCTCTTATGCAGTTGTGACTGCCTTTACAGATATCATCGCGTCAGTATATTACGTACATTTAAAGAACATGGACAACACCATTAAATTTTATACATAAAACTGTACAACGTAATTACGTATTTACAAATATATACTCATCTCTGTATATTGATAAAAAAATAGATGAGTTTAGGCAACAGTCCCATATATACGGTACGTATGGCAACCCTATATATACATGTAAGGTCTTTATAAAAGACTTCAACAAAGCAGCCAGTGTCGCCGCAAATTAACGTCAATTTAAATTTTTCCAATTATTCTGTTTCATACGTCATTAAGAACCTATACCTATACTATAAGTATACTATTGTCTATCTGCAAAAATATAGCGTCTCAAGACAGGAAAATAAACATTTCCTTAGTTCGTGGGCTTCGCCATCCGAGACCGTATCACCACTCAAAAATGGCGGAATTATGGTCAAGGACTATCTTAGGGTATTTTTTAAATTATAAAAAATATTTACACTACAAATAAGGTCTTATTTTAAAATTGAAAAAATATTTAAGAGTGGGAGAGAGTAAGATATACAAAGACTACAAATAATTTATCAAAATCGTATCACCCCGACGTATCGCTACTTAATCCCCTTACGTCGCAAACGGGTGGACTGACGGGGATTACTACAAACGCTATTAATATACAAGTCTGTTATTAAAGCGGGCGGTGGCGGCGACATCAAAGGCGGGCGCGGTGCTCCGAAATCGCGCGCGTGCGCAAGTTCATTGCCATGTGCGTGCGATGCGACGATAAGAGCGCACCCAACACCAATGTGAAGGATTGCAAGAATGTGAAATGGTATCTATAGTAGTTTCTTCTGCCGGCTAAAAGACAACGTTAGAGAAACTAAATCCGACAAAAAGTTGGATATACTTTATCTTAATAGCTTTTTGTTAACAGGGAAACGGTCCAAGCCGAGGCTCCCCTCTCGGGAACCCCTGTGCTGGTTGGTTACCCACTAATAGAGGGCTCGACTGAGCGCCACAAACGCTCGGTCACCTCTCAACTTGGTGAAACTGTAAAAGCACTCAGGCTAACGGCGGCCATCAGCCCGAAAAAAAAAGCTTTTTGTTAGAAAAAATGTGGAAGTACACTTGTAACCTTTCTTTTGGTACTCTTAAACTTTAGTACAAGTGCAAGATAAAAAAGTACGTCTAATCGTTGCCAAACAAGACTGAAAGGTCTTAACGATTTAAATACATATTTAAATTTTGTGAATATCGCTATGTTTACGTAACATAATACATAGACGATAAACGTCAGATCCGAAGCAAAGACAATATTGTATCAATTTCATTGTATCTAACGTAATAAACGAGCGCACAGCTCACCTGATGGTAAGCGATTCCTTAAGCCCGTGACACGCACACGTCGTGTCACCTGAAGACTAAGATAGAATGCCTAGTCACACCAGTCATAAATCACACAAACTATTTTAAAGTCTGATCTAGTTAGGTTGTAACTTGGTATAGTACATACGAAAAGTTCCTTAATGACATTGCACCGGTACCTAGTATGAAGAAAGTATGAATTTCTAATCAACTGCGTGAGTTATTTTTTGTGCATATTAATATATTCTTTCGCATCTGATCAGCCTACATGTAACATGTATCTGTATTCACATGCATAGTTATAACGTAAATAAATTATCCACGAAAGTTAAGACTTAAACATAATATGTGTAATGTAATAATAAACCGCAAGCATTGTAATAATTAATTCGTTTGCACATTGAGCACGTAACGAGGACGTAAATATTGACAAGCCTGTCGTGTGATGACAAGTCGCATGATAAACAACAGGAAAAAAAACTAAATATGGCGAGCGAGGAAAATTCAACGACAATTAAATGACCATAACTATTATAATTATAGCAATTGCGAGATGCTCGAAGGTAGCGAAACATTTTATTCTTATATAAACTAAAACTCTAAGACAATATTAACTAATAATTACTATTAAATATATACTGTATATACTAAATATACTATATATAAATCCCACTGTTGGGCATAGTCTTCACAAGAGAGTTTTGTTATTATTTTACACTTTTATTCTGCTGTCTTATCAGTAAATGATCTTATAGTGGAGGAAATTTTATATAAAAAAAACTAATATACATAAGAGTTTTGAAGTTTTTTTTCATTTAACTTTCATTTTAATTACCAAACCGTTTTATTATCAAACACAATAGTGGTAATAAAAAGCGAAACGCACCCACATATACTAGTATCGTATATCACGTAAAAAAAAAACGGGTCAAAGAGGGTTTGGTGAGTTTTTTTCGCCGGCACCGAAAACGGCCCGATCCGCCGACCGTTAATACCGTTCAATAAATTAATAACGTCCCCCCGAAAAATTACTCAAACTCTCAACCCATAAACACACCTACGCCGCCATAAACAAACCCACGACGATTGGATATAGTGGATAGCGTGGCGTAAATAAAAACGTATCAATTCCAGAGATGAGGGCATAAATCGACCGCCTGTTGCTTCTGACAAAATTGTATAATATTTTCAAAAAAAGTAGTTTACGTCTGGGCTGTATATTAAAATATTGTGTTAAAAAGGGTCAATTTGTGCTATGTTGTTTGCCTAATAAATATTAAAGTGGTTTGGTTTAAATTAAAATATTGAAAATGTTTGAATATATTATGTATGATATAGTCAGGCCGTAGCTATAAATTAGTAATATGAATAAATAGACTTGCGCGGAGAAGGATTGCGCTTTCACAGCGTACCAATATCAAATAGTAGCTTGGCACTGCTGTATTCCATCCAAAAGAATTAAAGATCTTAGTACTGACGAGGCAAGCTTACCTCAGCCCGAAGGGATAATAAAGCATCTACATTTTTTTTCTATTACATTAAGAGTTACAAACGAGCACACAGTTCACATGATATTAAGTGATTCCTGCGGCCCATGACATCTACATTCATCGTTGACAAGGAATCATAATGCAGATGAGTCACCCTTGAGGACTGAGATGGAATGCCTCGTCACCAGTAATAAAGGTCTCCGGATCCTTCACTAACCGGAAGAAACACAGCGGCGTTATGCTGCTATTTCACGTCGGTATTCTGTAAGGGCGTGGTCCTACCCTGGTCGAGCTGACCCATTCATTCTGCAGTTAGAAACAAACTGCAGCGTTTCTTAGCGATGAATATGAAGGTCATCAATTGCCATTATAAAAATATAATTTATTTAAACAACCTCCTAGCAATGTAGCCCTTCTTGCAATGGAACAATCTATATCCGTGTTTATAATAATATAATGCAAATAATTATGTTCTACATTAACAACACGGTTTAGTAGTCGGTTAATGATAATAATATGCATCAACTAATTCGCTAGATACGATTACACGAGTCCTCGTATACGCAACCGACAGCCATGCACTCAACTAATATATTCAAAGACACGCGCTCTAAGTACACTGCTCTAGTCCGTGAGAAAGGCGATGGCTCTATAAATATTGTGGGAGGTGTGAACAGAGAAAGTTTGTATAGACATTGAGAATCGCTGTATCGCGACCAAGGGTAGCGAGTTGAGCTAAAGCGATCGCTAAATACAAGTTAACCCGGGACGATTTCTCCGACGGGAAATAATCGTCGATTAAACAAAATAATTGCGTTGTCACCGAGGACATTACGTAGCGCAACAAGCAACTGCACTTCAGTGTATTCGCGTGTTCAAAAGCTTTCGCGACTATAAAATATTTCAGTTTTGTGCCGGTGTCCAAGTGTTAATGCTAAAAAGCTTAAATGTGTCTCGGTACACTTTCTATCGATGTTTATGGTGAAACCAAATATCTTAGGAGATAAGTTTGCTGGGTAATAGATTTAAACTTGTTACTTTCAAATGGGAATATTCTTTACTAATCATAAGACTGACAGTGGAAAGTCCTTGTCACTACCGACGTACGATTGTAATTTTCTCTTTTACTCGTCTGTATTTACTCGCCAAATCTGAAACATAATGACCCACACTCCTTACATATGAGATACTAGCTCGTATAGTTATGGATTGTATTTTATTGCAATCGCCGTATAGTGGTACTGGAGATGTAGATTCTAGATTTGATTATATATATATATATTTATATATATTCAATTTAGACAGAGCATTAGAGGCCGCTCTGGTTGGAGAACTATAGATGTCTTCAAATTTTTTTTTTCTAACATTTATAATATAGATTTCTGCCGGCACCGTGATCGAACTCGTTTTGTTGAATATATTCATTAAATTTTTGAGTTTTGTGACGGTATCTATCCGCATAGTTGTAAAAACCAGGTTATATTCATTTCCGTACTAGTAAACTTAACACTGAGTGTTTTGAAATTCAATTTTATCATCTAAAGAATAAATCGCCACTGTAGTAATTCTACCCAGTGCCCATATAATTGCTTGTTTATCTTCAGGAAACATTCCGATTCCGGAATCGTACCTAAGCCCGTGTAGTGCTCTGTGTAACGGACTTGTGCGATTGTCGATTACGCCGGTACCGTGTTGTCTCGCCTACATCCGACGATCCCGCTGTTAGCAGCTTGGTATATACCAGCCGTTGGATATTCCACATCCAAAGCAAATGCTTATAAATAACTATAAAGTTGAAAGAATTTATAGATTTTAAAAATGATTAAGAAATGATTCTTTGCTCTTTGTTTTCAGCTTAAAAATACTTCCATGTATTTAAAGGACACCTATCTCGCAGAACCAGTATATACTGGGTAAGTAGCACTATAAACTTAAGAGGAAGATCAATTGACGGGTCACCTACCACACAAAAAAAATCCTTTTTAAAAGTGTCGCCATTTTCGAGATTTCTATTTTTTCTAAAAATACCAAGATTTTTTTCATATAGAATAGTTGGCAAACGAGCAAGCAGCTCACCCGATGGTAAGTGATTACCCCAGGTCTTGGACATTCGCAACACTAGCGGAGCCGCAGATGCGCTGCGGACCTTATACTATTAATTATTTAATCAGTGTTACCACTTTCTAAAATTTCTATAAAATAGGTATTTTATTTATGGAATATGCAGCAGTAGTTCAGTATATTTTTTCACCACTGAAGGCAAATTTAATAGAAATAATATATTTTTTACAAAGAAAAAACTTTTTTCTTTCTCAACTTTTTCCAACGAAATTGATCAAAATAACATTTAAATATGGTAGTATAACAATCGATGAGTATGTAAAAAAAACTGACCATTTGTACACACAATAACAAAAGATCGTAGACAAACTCTCAATATCTCGAAAATGGCGACACTTTTATTAAGATAATTCTTTTGTCTCGTAGTGGACCCGTCAAGTTATCTTCTCTTTAAGCTTGTCGTGCTACTTACGGGACGTATTGTATACATCACACAGTTCACCTGATGGTGACTGACATCTACTTAAACGTACAGCGCGAGCGATGTCACTCCGAGGAGATCGAAGGCCGCGTTATCTGTAATTGCACCCCCGGAATACTCGCATAAGAAACACAGTAGCGTTGTGATGCTGTTTCACGTAGTTATATGTAAATATACTGAAACAGCAGATATTTAAGTATTGATATGGCAATCGCGTAAAGGGAAATTAGACATAGAAACATATATGTAAATGTTTTATGTCTCATATTTATTGTAAAGTAAATTGAAAAAGAAGTTAAGTAGACATTCTCTATTTAGAAAAAAGCAAAGAGTAATAACTAATTCAACAAACCCAAACAAAACGACCGTCATCACTCACGCCATCGAATTGTTTAGACCGTCCAAAGCACAAATCACTTTAAGACAGAGGCAACCTATTCCCTTTCTCCCCTTCCTACACCCGGGACCATTGTGTTAATTGCCGAAGACAGACAGACAAAAAACGGACCCGACTCTTAAATTACAGGCTGCATAAAACGATAAATAAGCCGAATAAAACAATGGTATCTGTTCGTCCTGTTATCTCCAGCCGGTTACATGACTGCCAACAGAAAGCTTCCCACCTACGAGGCGCGGTAAAAAGGGGGGGATTCGGGTAGACCGCGCACGCGCATACATTACAACTGATTATGGCATATATAATCAGTTCAAGCGAAGAAATGGTCACGAATTTCATTAAGGGTTTTGCCCTATAATTTGATTGCTCTTTGTTTGGATCGAAATACAAGTAAATAAAACTTTTATTGTTAAGTCATGAAGGAAGTGCACGATTGCTCATAAAAAAGAATGTTTCTCTTTTCATATGTAAATAAAAATTATCCGGAGATCCAGCTGCTGGTTGCAAGGCAATCCATGCAAATTGCTTTGATGTGATAACGCACGTATATTTCAAGAATAAGTTGTTGAAGGATACAGGTGTTTGTGGACCGCAGTCACATCACTTACCGTCAGGTGGGCCGTTTATCACTCTAAGTGTCGTAAAAAATTCCGACTTAGTTGAAGTCGACACTCGCTCGCAGAGATAACTATCGATAACATTTCATGGGACAACGCCAATAAATACTTAAATAATTTATTAAAAACGTCTTACTAACGAATGTATAATTTATTTGACTATAACGTGGTATAAAACCATAATGTGTTCTGTTCTAATATATGTATATATATTACTAAGTGAAAGAATTATAAAAACCATACAAGACCATATGAGTCAATGTTTAGGGTAAGATCTGCGATATTTCGGTTGTAGGGTCTAATCCACCATTCGTCGTTCCAAGTAAATATACACAATCTTACATGATAGTAATGAGTACTATATTAGAAAATAATGAACAAAAAATCCTACAACAATTTAAATATGAAAACACTGCAGAATAAAAACGGTTAGTAGACAACGTTCAATAATGGAATACCAGTAATAAATAAACCGAGAAATGCAATTAATTCAAAATATAAAACAACACCAAGGAATACGAAAAGTTTAAATGTAATTTTATTGCCAAATCCAATTCAGCATCCGCATCCTTCCTTCCTCAATTTCTTACATCGTTTATCTCAGACAGATGACGCATCTAGGGAACTTCCAGTTACAGTTAGACGGCGTCTGCCAAGTCTCATATTAAAATTTATTCCGTCTCAAATATACAGCAAATAAGGGGTGGAGGCGTTTTGGAAGCTGAACTTGGCTCTGTTTCAGCATATTATGGCAGGATATGAGATAATATACAATACCGGTTTAAGATGATTTGTAAAGCAATTCAACTCTCGTAGTTTAGAAAGAATAAGTTAAAATATACTAAAAGAATTGTAGTTTCTGTGTATATATATGCATTGGTAATAAATAAACAAACATATATAGGAACACGCTACTTTTGGTAAATTTAGATGCTCATAGACTGCATGTATAAATATCAAGCACTTTATCTAAATAAGAAACTCCCATTTTAATTAATAGATGTGTAATTTTACTGGAAAACGATAAGTGATAACAAAATTAGGTAAGTTTTTGTGGTATTTCCCACTCAATCAGTGTACAAATATGCAATTAAGAGAATTTAATGAGAAAAATTACGTTATTTAATAAGAATGTTTTTTGCTGCGTGGTGAATCATGGTCTAGTATCTAGATATTACGTTGTTTTTTTACTTTGCAGTGTCTTATATCGAGGAGACGGTGGATTCAAAAAGGAGATGTTGACAAATATTTCTGTTAAACATTATTTTTCATTCAAATATTAACTAGATAGATATGGTCTGAGCAAGTTTGTAGGAAATCGATGGATGATGGTGACAAAGATCATGCTTTCTGGCAATATGCAAAGTGGGCCCATGTTCAACCGTGGCCTGATGATGGGGTAAGGTGATGATGATGTTTTTTAAACCAGCCCTCAGTGTACCTGATGCCCGACAAAGATTCGCACACGCGTTGTCACATTAAATACTGAGATGGAATGATATAATTCTGTCGCCGTATCATGGACACTCACCGAACGAAATACAATAGCTATTTCACACTAGTACTCTGTGAGGGCGTGGCCCTTACCCGACCCATTCGTGTTGCTGTTGAAACATAGCTGTAACGTTGCTCTAAGATTGCTCTATGCTGTAAAAATTACCGTTCATTCAATACATGAGACATTTAATGATGGTACACAAGAGACAACGTGTCTCCCATACAATGTTCACCCATAAGTCCATTTTTATCCCGAAGACAACACAATAGAGTAGGAATTACGTCGCAAAATTCATAACATATTATGCGAAGGAATATATATGCAAGGACATGTACGAAGACAAAGAGATGCGAAGGAATGCCCATGTTAAATCAGCTGGCCGTCGGTTCCGAGTAATTAGTTCACGCAAACTGCTTTGAAATTGTTATAGATTATGCAACGAATGTAATCGACCACTACGATTATGTTTAATTAACGTCTAATAGTAAATCATTATAGTAATGTACCTACCTTTCATTAATTGTAAAATTATAATGTTTTTTTTAAGTGTCTAATACAAAATCTTTGTTAAAATAGACAGCGTATATATTTATTGTCAACATATACATGGGATTATTTTGTTAAGTTGAAAATAAAAAGTACGACTTTTCTTTATTATGGACGATCCTCGAGTTACGTGCATTCACTATCAGACATTACCAACGATTTTTCTATATCTTATTATTGCTTGAGGTGAATCATAACTTGAGCATTTATTAGTAGTATTTGGATAAATAAGTAGAAAAAAAAATGTATTGCATATACTTCTCGTACTAAAAACAAACTAAAGGGTTCAGTAATTTTATTTGTAATCCATTACCGCATTACGTATAAATACAGTAATACAGTTTGATATTATCTGTAAAGCAAAATGACATGTAATAAGGAAAACGCACTTCAGACGTAATTCCGGTGATCACCCGCAGTGGTTTACGATGTATGCCATAAATTTTAACATATTTAATTTTTGCCTGCTGCTTAGTTAGTTCCCAACGTAATTATGTAGCGCATACTGAGAGATAAATGGGTTCGCCTGCCCTGGCCTGCCTCCACGTAAAAGGGTCAGGCGACTTCATAAATAACTTTTCATAATAATTTCTTACATTTTTTTTATAATTATACAAAGGCCGGACACATCGACAATTACATGTTGATAATATATTCAAATTATGTACTTACATAAAGAAAGACTTATATGTGGGTTATGGTGATTAATAAGGAAATAACAAAATGAAATGCAAACAATCGCTTCGTTAGACATGCATCAATTGTTAAGTGGTAGTGTTTTTTTTTTTTTTTTCAATGAATGCAAGCCGCCAGTGCTTGTCCACACGTCCACCTGGCGTTAGGTTGTGGTGTAGATGTTGACGGTGGATTCCATTAGCTAAGCCTGTTCACCCTTGAGGACATCCATATTATACACAGACGGTAAGACTGCAGTAGACAATTTATTTAAATTCTTCTTTTTCATTGGCCTCTTCTGAAATGATTCTGCCAATGTCATGTCGGACATGGGACTGATCATTGATTAAAAAGGATCAAAATTTTTTCGGGAGTTTCAAATCTAAAACAAGAGTATAAGGACTTAGAAGTTGTGAGTTGTACAGTTACATGTCAAAGGGGCCAATTAATAGCTAATACTAATTCTCACTGCTTAATCTGTTATATTTAACATTTGTCTTTAAATTAGTAGTAGATTAAATTACTAAAAATATTTAAATAAGACGTTAACAATTGAAAGTAATGAAGCTATTCAAATAAGTAAAATAATGTAGAATTTGCTAGGTTCGAAAACTAATGTTTTTAGTCACACTAAATGATATATTATTCAAATGAAAGAAAATTTACGATCGTCAGTGTTCATTATATATTATATAGTTTAAATAGGAAATTCTATCGACAAATTAAAAAAAAAATTAAAAACGCACTCGAACCAATTCCGGAAATCCGTGTCAAAGATTAAAAACAGCGTCATTATGTCCAGTCGTATTCGTCAAGCGGCCGGACACGTGCGGACGAATTAGGAACACCGTTGACGCTCCAGATTGATTCACGGCGGTAATCGGGCGAATCTTTATCACTGAGGGATAACTGCCGGTTGAAATGCGTTAATATGGACTTTGCGTGTTCGCGCGCACTTTGCATCGAGTGCTTGGATTGGTGCGGGGGCTTTGTGCCATACGGGTGAACTGTCGACGACCCCTAAATGGGTCGTGTAACTTTATCCAATACTAACAAAATATACTTCCCAATTTACGACTTTAAGCACGAGGATAACAGAGGGTGGGGGTTATAATACCTGGCTACTACGAGGTGGAGCCTGTGTCCGATTCGAGAATCAATATAACAAATTTGTTGTATCAAGTATCACAACTGTTGGTTTTCCATTCTGAGTATATTTTGTGTGTCGTGTCTTTGATATTGTTCCTTCGATCTTATTGCATATGCATTCTTGTGTTTCCGAAAATGCTTACGGCACTAGAAAATAACGTGCACAGTTGATATCATCTGGTAATAACCAGAAGATATCGCCGTGGTGGAAATTAATCAGGAATACCTTAACGTGGGGATGATTCACATAGTCTCCTTGACCTGCTTGGTCCTCAACTAGAGTAACGTCTGTGATGTTCCTTAAGCCACTTCGGGATATTTACTTAAAGAATGGACGCTCTTCTCAGTCAGTTAAGGAGTTGCATATCATCAAAATGGTTCAGTAATCTCTGCAAATTATAATAAGTTTTCCTTTCTATTCCCTTGTATTTATTAATAATTGATACAATATTTCCAAAATAATTCCTCCAACCTTTGTATTGTTAGACAAATTAGGGATTTTTTTTGATCATGTGCACATAGTTTTCTAAAGACATGTCAAAAAACAGGAGATCTATTAGTCAATAGTATTAAAAAATATGTGCTTTGATAATATCGAATTTTCGGCGTAAAATGATGAATGGCAGTCCATCGTTTCTCTTCAACGTTTTCTTTTTATAATATAAAAGGTTCAGGTTTAAAGGTGATAAACTACGTATCGTACCATAACATCTCCATCATTCTCAATGAAGATTCAAGTAACCCACGTGTTGTCACACCTGAGGATTGAAATGGAATGCTTTGTTACCTGTAATTAGGTGTCCGGATCCCTACACTCGCCAAACAAAACATAGCATTGTTATGCTGCTAATTTGTATTGCCGTAAAGCTGTTGTGGTGAGATAACCTAACAACTTTCACTGCGTGACAATGGGAGATTCTAATGATAGTGACAATTGTATTTCAATCGACAGACAAGTTCAATACGAAATTGGGAATAGGAGTATTTATTACAAAGATAGGTTGGTAGAGAATGCATTTTGCGGCGTGCAAGTGATATAAAAACTGTATAGGTGAACGTAATAGTCAATCATCTAGGAATCGATTAAGATAATTATGATCTACACATACATTATGTAATTTCAAATGATAATCATAATCGTAGTAGACATAAAATATACTCTGTATTTGCATCTACGAGTAATATAACTTTAACTCGATAATGAATAATGTTTTATATCTTCACTCTGTCGAAATGCAAATGATCTAAAAATGCTTATCCGAAAACATTTTTATCAGTGGTAGAGCTACACTGACGTTTGTTTTTAAATGTGATTATTGTTTGTAATGGGTCAGCTCGACCGGGGTAGGACCACGCCCACACATAATACCAGCGTAAAATAGCAGCTTAACGCTTCTGTGTTTCGTCTGGTGAGTGCAGGGATTATTTTCCTTTATTTCCTTTATTACTGGTGACGAGGCATTCCATCTCATTCCTCAGGGGTGACAACACATCTTCATTATGATTCCTTGTCAAGGATGAATGTGGATGTAATGGGCCGCAGGAATCACTTACCAGGTTATCAGGTGAACTGTGTGCTGGTTTGTTACCCTTAATGCTATATATATAAAAAAAAACTAGATATAAAATCGATAATATAATATTCTCGATAATCAATATATGCAATTATCATGACATACTAAACACTCCTGGTTTCTGTTTGATAGCGATATAATGCATACAGAAGAAAATATACATTAAAATTAAGAAGACAAGATTCTTATTGGCACCGCTTGTGTCCCGCAATACGCAATCAATCGATGTAATATTATGTAAATGCTCCATCAAGAGGCAAAGCACGAGTATAGAAAAACAAGCGAACAATGTCTGTATTACCTTATCGTTTCTACGTAATCGTTAATCGTTTCAACGACAATTTTTAAATATTTCTTTTTTAATCAAATCAAATGTCTTCGTCAACAGCATTACACTCACTTGTGGATTGTGATTGAAGCCAATCTAAGAAGTAGCTCGCTCGATTTAGTGATCGTCGAGTCGGATCTCAAATGGCCCTTATCAAGTTTTCGTGTAACAGATTCTTACGTATACGTACTTTAACGTGGTAGACACGTATTTAGGCATTTTCGCTCAGTTCTCAGGGATAACAATGAATGTTTGTTAAGGGTAAATGTAGATGTCGTAAGGAGGAGTGATCCGTTATCTTCAGGTGAACTGTCGATTGTCAACCCTAATATTATTAACAAAAGGTATAAGTCGCTAATAACCAAAGTACGACGATAGGTTTAACCCATTTGTAATCTACGGATAGCACTTGCTATCCATGTCTACTCAATATACAATAAAAAATATGAGATACTATGCTTATTTCTACGTTATCACTTCAAACCATATCGTAAATAATAGAGATGATATAGATAGAATATTATTTATACATTAAAAACTTTATATCCACGATGACGTGAAACTCAAAGCTAAGCAAACATGATCTATGTCGCATCTGCACTAGACCACGTTAAGTTGGATGCGTCCCAGCTGTACCAACAGTGGAGAGTCGAATGCGCACAGTGCCACGGATTCCGGCGCCCTTACTCACTGACGAGACAAAGGCGGTGCGGTCTGATGCGGTTACGAACGCCTGAACGCTTAGTCAGGTGCCGGAGCCGGCCAAAACCTAGACTCCGTGAATCAGGACTTAGGACTGAGTGGATATACGGTTTGTTCGTTTTTGTTGACACTTGCGCATTGTGCTTTGTTTAATTATAGAATTATTTTTCGTATTGATTGTAGCTTTAAGCATCAGCCCACAATTTTGATATATAGAAGATATAAACGAGCAAGCAGCTCATTTGACAGCAATCAACTCCACTTATGAAAAACACTAGAAGAGTTACTAGTGCGTTGCCATTCTTTATAAACGGAGTAGGCTCTTTTTTTGAAGGACCTTAAGTCGTATCGGTTCGGAAATACCGCTGGCGTCAGCAGGTACAAAGTAAGTTGTATATTGTCCACCTTAAAGATGGTGGGAATAAAATTACCGATTCTGTTGCGAGATACGATGATTATTCTCAGCGACGGTGCCATTAATCCGAAAAATTCGTCAGAAAACTCCCGTGGTGAATGCGATCAAAAACTTAGCTAACACAGACATATTGTGTATATGTATTTAGAATCCGGTAGTGAATAAAGGTATACGCAGGTTTATATAAAAAGTCGTCGACTGTCGATTCATCAATGAATGCGAACAAACAAAGCACGAGTCAAGTGGAACGTTCTTGATAAAGCAGATTGAACAATAAGTGACCAATCGATCAAGCAGACGCACAATCCTTTCTAAACGCACTTCGTTCATAAAATATTACAAGGTACAATAAGAGGCGGGGTGCTTGACCGATTGAAACTGTAAATGGATATGACACAAAAACAAAGTGTGGCGTTATTTCTACTGTCGCAAATTTCAAAAGATATCGTCGATCACATACGCTAGTTATAGACAGCTGTTGATTCAGTTGTTGGCGCACTTGTCTATTGAATAGGCTTTAAATTCAAAACAAATATATGGTACACGAATCATTTGCTTTCAGGCGTTTGATTGTGTTGTGATTGTTTATTAACCACTAAGTAACCGATAAAGGCGGTGAGGGTGACGTGAGCAACTCTGCAGCTAGAAAGGCCTGACCGAGGAAGGGCCATATCCCCACAATAGGACCATAACGCTGCTGGATTTTATATTGTGAGTGTAAAGAACCGGAGTGGTAGAGCTACGCTGCAGTTTGTCTCTAGATGCAGAATGATTAGGTCAGCTAAGACCGGGGAAGGATCACGCCCTCACAGAATACCAGCGTGAAATAGCAACATAATGCTGCTGTGTTTCGTCTAGTGAGTGTAGGGATCCGGAGACCTTTATTACTGGTGACGAGGTATTCCATTCAACAGTTAGTGACAACACATCTGCATTATCATTCCTTGTCAAGGATGAATGTAGATGTCGTGGGCCGCAGGAATCACGTGCCATCAGGTGAACTGTGTGCTCGTTTGCCACTAACTCCTATTCTATAAAAAAAAAGGATAAATGTAAATGTTTATAGGTCACAGTCATTTACCGTCAGATACATATATGCTCGTTTGTCACCTTGAGTTTTCATTACATCGCTAAAAACGGATAAGTACGGAGAACTGTGTCCAAACATTAAGCTGATATCATTATACTTAGTTTATTTATATATATATATGTATATATATATATGTATATATATATATATGTATATATATATATATATATGTATATATATATATAGATATATGTATAAATTTGTAGGGATCCAGGCACTCAATTACATTTAGGTGACAATCAATAACATCTAGTGAACTGTGTACTCCTTTTCACGTTATATTATAGAAATAACGTATTTATTGGTACCGTCACATATTCTTATGCTAGCACGTTATAAAAGCGACGAGCGATTAAATTATAAGATGCCGTTACACGTAGTGTGTTGACGACTAAGTCGCGTACAGACCGCAGACAAATGGTAGCAACGGTAAACTGACCATCCAAACAATTTTCTATACAAAATACTCACGTAGTACATACGTACGCGTATAATATTTAAGTAGCTCAGATTTTCATCATGACAACGTTGTCGTCAAATAAGCTATTGATGTACTTGTCAAATATATGGCAAATCTCTCAATTCTAGAATACACTTACAGGGCGCCTTGCCAACCATGAGTAAATTGAACGCGCATAAGCTACAACAAATTTCGTGATATGAGTGTAGGTACTTAACAAAAACTATAAAACTTAAATCGATATAAGATATGCCAATTTTGTCCATTCAAACTACTGTTTTTATTTAATTTACAAATCAAAACCCGTATCAAAACGAAAGATATAAGCATAGTGCTTAAAACGGTAAACCGGACATTATAAAAAGTTAGACACGTAAAGCAGTGTCCAACAAGCAAGTACCTACAACGTCGCGTGACTCACTCAGCTCTTTTAGTTAGCCATTGACCTCACAAATTGTTTACATGTGAAAACAATCGACTTCAAATCAAACCATTAAGTATCGTCGGCACCGTGACTTAATGTGTAGGCAGAGTTTATCTTAAAGTTAGTGTTATTAATAGCCACGTACGAAAAGGAATATTGAGAATTACAAATATTTATTTACTAATATCACTACGTTATTATTGTGTAATGGTCATTTTCAACACAGTCATGGGTGGCGGATACGGGCAAAAGAAACAAAACATTTCCACGATACGCAAATTAGTCGCGTTCACATTTAGCGTAAATGTCACTTGAAACAGGTAGAGTTGGCTCGACTGGGAAAAGACACCACACCCTCACCAAATAACAGTTTAAAATAGCAACATAACGCTGCTGCGTTTCGTTTGGTGAGTGTAAGGACGAGGTATTCCATTTTAGTCCTCAAGGGTGACAACACATCTCACATCTTCTATCATATCTAACACACATACTATCATAGTGATACCTTATCGAGGGTTAATGTCTGTGTCAGGAGTCGCTTACAATCTGGTGAACTGTGTGCTCATATATCACCCTTAACATAATTAAAAAAAATGTCACCAATGTACCAATAGCCTTAAAGTTTAGAGTACTGTCTGTGAAAGATATCGTTAAAGGTAAGAATGCGCCGATCAATTATTGTCGTGAACCGTCTTTCAGTACAACGGCCTTATTTGTTCGACAACGGGGAATGTGAGTGATGAAATTAACGTGATACAACCGGATGAGGTCACGGCGGCAGAAATAACCCGTCTGGGTCATCAGGATATAATCAATATAAACCAATGGAAAATCAATTAAATTAATCCGTCAGAAACATCTGACTGACCCACCCTCGAGTCAAATACTTTCGTGCACAGTGCAACGATCCAAGCTGAGACTCCTTCTCGGGAACCCTTGTTCTGGTTACCCATTAATAAAGGTCTCGGCTGAATGAGAGCACGGTCCCACTTCAGCCCGGTGAAGTTGTAAAAGGCTTCGGGCTAACAGTGGCCCTCCACAACACATAAAAAAAAACAATTAACTGCTCGACTTTGAACGTAGGCCGCCCCTTTATGCGGTAACATCGTGTTTGACGAAATATTGTCAAGTCTAAGTTAATTAGCTCAAGGTTAACTACACGAGTCTCTACAGTATTACAGGTTTATTATTGTGTTAAAACACTGGCTGTGTTTTTTTATTTTTTTATTCTATATAAGAAAAACAAAAACAACATAATATTGCGAACCGTTAAGACCTCGTAAGTGTTGACATTTGCAACGAATTTCGTCAATATCTTTAAGTAACAGTAAATTATTGATAACTTATAGCTTTGAGTGATTGTAAAATACTTTTTTTATTTTATGATATTTATTTGGCAAACATTTGACAATATTAAGAGTGTAAAAGAATAAAAAGGTCATTTAAAAGTTAAAAAATAAAGCATCTTATAGCAGCATACAGTTTTATTTCCTATGGCTAGTGTGACCAAACTGCAGGTTAAGAGGCATCTTATCTCAGTCCTCAGGGGTGACAGCGCACATGCGGTAAATCTTTGTTGAAGTTGGAAGTAAGTGGAAAAAAATATATCATAAAAAAACACGGAAGGACAAAGATATGAGCACCTGAATCGAATAGTATTAATACTAATGGGTTCGTCTGATCAGTAAAAGAAACAGGAGACCTGGTAACGAGGTATTATATTTTAGTCCCCAGAGGGAGACAACCTTCAATTATTGCTGAAAACTATACTGTGAACTATGAACAATGTCACAAATGTCATCCTTCCGCAGGTGCACTCATTCGCACAGTCATACGCGATGAGCGAGAAAGGCGCAAGGCCTGAGGAAATAGAGGAAAAGCAATGATTGCTACACCATTGCCATTGCCACCCCCACGAAGTAATACCTAACGGTGGTCCCGTGGGGGTTCATAAAGGTCTCGGGAGAGTTTTTTAGTCGGTATTACCCCTAATACCAGGGGTTGAGTCCGTTTGTTTTATTTATATGTATATATAGTTATTAAAATTTATATATGGTAGAAAATTGTGTGAAAATCTGTTTCGTCACTGTGAAATCTGTACTGTATTTACTAATCATAATTTGTGAGAGAATACAATATACATTATTATTATTACCTCGACGAAAAATGTGGACAACATGCACCGCAGAATCACTTATTACTAGTGAACCAGATACCATCTCGGTCCTCAAGGGTGGGTGACAGCGCATCTGCATTATGATTCCTTATCTCGGATAATTGTCGGTCCCACGTAATCACTTTTTACATTCTATAACTGTGTATCCTTGGACCAACCTTAAATATAATGAATCCTTTGTTTGTATAATTATTAAAAATGAAACAACAGGACAATTTAGTGGCAATAAATGCCACGTCATACTTTTCTCGGTAGCGCTTGAGCGTCTTCAGTTAATCTTTACATTTTACAAGAATACATGACTGGACTGTTGGTGAAGTCCGAACGCTTATGGGATAATACTGCTGTCACCCTCGAAGACGACAAGCACTTTAAAGCTGCTTTAGCTGGAAGACGTGTTGGCGCAACTCTTCAACTCGCTGGGGATTTGCCACTGAAGCACGCACTTGACGCTGACACATACAAATTGGATAGCTTTTTCTAAGTATTCACAAAGTAAACTTATGTACTTATATATCCCTTTTGGGCTATGAGTGTTACATGACATTTTCAAGTATGAGGTGAGAGTAAGGAAAATAATTGAAACAGACAAAGGAATATTTTGCGATAAGCGTCGTCGGAAATAACCAATAGACATGTCAGGAATTGCAGCGACAATGGTGCCATCAATATTGGTCACTAATACCCCTGTATTCATGGTATTGATTGGTCTGATCAGACCGAATTCCGGAATACTAGTGTAAATATAGTAATAGTAGTTTAGCGCTAATTTATTTCATTTGATGAAAAAAAAAACAAAGTAATACGCTACGCTTTACTAGTGACGAGGCATTCTAGGGTCAGCGCAGACTAACGTAGCCGTGCCAAAGGACAAATTTAGTAACAATTGAAATTCAACTAAATTTACTCGCGCATACGACTGGAATTGTTGTAGCAAAATAAAATAATAATGCCATGAGCCCCTGTGCGCTCTGCGCTGACTGTCAGGGATTACGAGGCACATCTACATTATGATTATTTATTGAAGATGAAAGTTGGTGCATGGACTGCAGGAATTACTATTAGGTATATATATATAAATAAAGTAATTTCTAGAAATTTTAATATGCTTCTCCACTATTGTACTAAAGACAATGAATCATTTTTTGGACGATTTGTGATCTTAATTGTATTCTTCAATCGCCACTAAAACTGAACAGCATGTATTATGGTACTTTTAGCAAATAAATAAACAATAAGTTATACGAGACGAGCACACAGTTCACTTGATGGCAAGTGATTCCTCCGGCCCATGACATAAACATTTATCCTTGACAAGGAATCATAATGCAGATGCGTTGCTACCCTATAAGGCTGAGATGGAATGCCTTATCGCCGATATTAAAGTTCTCTGGATCCCTTCACTCAGCAGACGAAACACAGCAGTATTATGCTGTGACCCTACTCCGGTCGAGCCGACCCGTTCGTAGCTCTATTACTGTTGTTTTGACACTAACTGTACTATGTAACGAAGAAATGTGTCGCTTCATCATTACTAATCCAGACACAAACTAAGACTAAAACAGACTACAACTGAATATTGCAGGGCCGTAGCGGGATTAATGACACTTTAATCTCTCGCAGTGTTATCACACACACGCGTACCCACACAAACACATGTCTCTGCACCGAGAGCCGCTAGTACCGGAAGGGGCCCGTTACACGGCCATCGATCATGCGACTTTGTTTATCCGCGACATTACTCACTGATTCTAATGACTTAATTGCATCCTCGTGTATACGTGTGATAATTTTATTCATAGATATTTAATTAGAAAATTGAATCGTGATTCGCGTGAATTTTAGTACATGTATTTCTTTTTATGCTGGCGTTATCTTGATCAGTATATCATGATATAGGTGGTGTCAAAAGAGCACATAGTCCACTTGACATTGAGCAATACCTGCGGAAGCGAAACCTGACACCCGCATTCACCCTCGACAGAGAATCGTAATGCAGCCTCGTCACTAATAAGGTATCCGATTTCTTTCTTTCTCCAGACGGTATTCCGGTTGAACCGAACTATTCCTGATACAGCTAATTCTAAAAAGCGGCGTGACTGTACGTTGAGATGTTAATATGATTGCAAGTTCTTAAAAAATCTTTCCCATTTTATACATAACATTGATCAGAGGCATCTAAAGAAAGATTTGATACCATACCGTCTTCGCCGATCCACCTTGTAAATATGACAAATAATTACGATAATAGTAGTCAAGCCACCTTTTATCTAAGTTCTGGCTGCAGCAATTAGCTAGTTCAACTAGGGTTGGACCAGCCTATCATAAAATAGCAGTGTGATATAGTAGTCCTCATGGGTACGGGCCGCAATCATCACCTATCATCAGTAAGCACTTAATTTCATAAAAAAAATGTGTTGTCAACCCGGTGGACAAAGAAGGTAATTTCACCAGTAATTAAATTTCCGGTTACTCTCACTGACTAGACGAAACGTGGCAGCAATATGCACATTCATGTAGTACTACCTACGTAAACCTATTAATAGAATCTTTAATGACCTCCAGTGACATCTGTTAGATTACACGTGATGGATTGTCTCACAATTCAGTATCACATGACAAAGACAAATATAATTGGGCAATATAACTGTAGCGATATTTACAAGCGACTTTGTAGCTTGCAATTTGACTACACCCACCGTTTTATTTCTTTTGCCATTCTGGACGGAGCGGGCCACATAAATATTGCGACGTATCTATTTGATATCTCGCACGTGATTTATACAGCGCACTGTTATCTTATCACGTGCATCGGATATGAGAGTCGGGACCGACGAGTCCGCGACACGAGACCGGATAGGTTCCCTAGCTGTTGCTAAGGTTTACTTAGGACAATCTAGATATGAATATGTAGCAAAGTAAAGGAAAAGCAAATATATATATTTATATATATCCACCTCTAGAGAGGATATTGTAACATAGATCACTACTGATTGGTACACTTCACATGTCTCCGAAATATATTTTTTCAATTATTTCTGAGACAAGTAGGTTTCGTGACAATGCTTTTATTCACCCTCAAGAATGTGGTAAAAATAAATATATATGTGGAGTAAATTATAAAACAAAAAAAATAATAAGAAATACCCTAAGACCCATAGCCAGACTCGTCCTGTACTTATGGGCTAAAGACGAGTCTTCGAAATCCCATGTAGTAATATAAGGAAAACTACATAAATTGCATGCACTTTTCCATTCGAGGTCTTGATGAATTAAGACAACATGGTGCACTGGTGCTGGTTCCGGTGACGGAATATAGGTTGCCCATTTAAAAATAAATCGAGAGCAAATGTAATATAACCGCAGATTAAGGTATACACCTCAAGATTTAGGAAAAGTTATGACCGTAAGCACAGTCTGTGGAGATCTACTCGGACTTATATTTACGGTGATAATTATGTATACTAATAATCATCTATTAAATATCTAATATATAAATATTTTTCTCTAAGGTTTTTCGGACTCGTAACAGATATCCCTAGAAATGGGAAAAGCGGGGACGTCCTAATATAGAAGTGTTCGATGTGTAGGCGAGTGGATTGTATGGCGGACCCTGCATCTCGCGTGTGTGCGAATGAATAAGCACCCATTTGAAGCTGTGTGTCATGCGACGAACTGTCAACTGTGACAGCAGAATATACTGCGCGGAGATGTGATCTGCGTGCCAGAGACAAGTCGTGTCTACATTATGGAGAAGGGCGATTAAAAAAATAACAATCATAAATAATTCAAGTTATGAATTAAACGTAAGCGTGTATCTTTCAAAAAGGAAGGGGTGAGTGAGTGTATATGTATATATGTGTGTGTGAGAATATAATGCATTTTGTTTAGTAAGAGATCCAAAGAGAGAGAGGTGGAAGATCCGGGGATCCAGCGACTGGCAGACATTCCATCTCAGCACTCTGGAGTAACAACGTACGTACATCTTGAATCTTTGTATGTGTGGACGGATGAAGGTGTCTATGAGGAGAAGTCAGCATCCTTAGTTTAATGAAAAAAGTAAGCACCGTGATAGAAATCTACCACGAGAGCAATAACAGAAGCATGCAATACCAGTAAACAAATATTTATTTGCCATTTAAACCCGAAATTTCAAATGATACTTTCAAAGTAACAATATTGAGACCAATGGTCAAAGCATTCAACATTACGCCCGGACTGCTAAAATGCAATTCAACAGGGGCGATACGTAGGTGTCCGTTAATGTCGAAATTAATTAGGAAAACGATAAACAAAACTTTTAACGGTGGATAAAGAAGTCCGCACCACACGTTTTCATAAAAAGGTCGGCGAAACAAATCGACTGCATTAGTATACAAAATCGAAGCATAATCGATAGAATAAATGGTGGCTGTCTAGAGATATCGATTTAAATGAGTACTAATTAAAGAATCGGACGGGCTGCTGCATTGAGGTTAGTGGTTTGTGGAAACTAGTTCTCGGTGAATAAAAATATTTGCTCGACACAGATGGAGATTAACGGTGTTGTAAAATGTGAGTTAACGATTCCGAGATATCGAACGCGTAGGTATATCGATGCTTCTCTCCACGCCAATAACGATCATGTGGGTAGATGTGTGTTTCTTTTTGAATAACAATATAATTCAATTGAATTATTAGTAACACCCAAGATTCAACGATGTATTAATTACTTTGTCACGGTTTATAGTTCATAGTCGCTTCGCGTGGGAATACCTCAGGAAATCTCTAATTTATGGGGTACGGGTAAATTAATGTCCAAAAGTTCTAACAGTTCTATTACGTCACGTCTCGTCACGGGCTACAATTATTTATTATTACCAGATACAAACATAATGCGGTTCCTCATGATTCGTAAGTCGCTTCTTAAATCATGTATAAAGTCCTGGAATAAGCTAGGCTATAACTCGTATAACATAATAAAAGTCTTTACTTTCACACAGGTCACATAGTTCCACAGTTCGTAAGTGATGATTGCTGTCCATAAGTTTTTACACATCTATCCTCAAAATCAATCATATGTGTAACGATCCCTGAATCTGCCTTGCTCCTGGGTATCCGCAGACCTTTGGCTAGTGTAAAAATCTAGTTCCTTACACTCACCAAGCTAAACGTCAACAAGTTATACTCATCTGAATTCGATAGAACTAAAATTATAGTCTCCAAATCATAAGACGATTATCACGGGGTTTTAGGTGTTGATGTTATTGCTACGATGGCAGCGGTATTGAGTATTGCAATGACATTTGTTATTATTATTAATACTGTTTGATTAAGTGTAACGATTAAAATGGTCTATGAGCTACGCAGTGTGACGTAAGACTCAGGCGTCGCCGCTGTGGCAGCAGGGATTAACAAATTTCACACTCCAACTACCTTTAACACAAAAAGTGTCGCAAAAAACGCAACGGTGTTAAGATACAAAAATATATAATCTGCTGGTAAGATTACGTAACCAATATCTGCGATAGTTTCGTCAGTGTTCTTAGGAATGTCAGTTTATAGTGATCGAGATAGTTTTTAGACGGATGAATTCATTGATGGAGGAAGAATCACGTTCTCACGTGAAAAAACATGACATTGCTGTTTTGTGTGGTAGGGGGGAATCGGAGATCCGAATGATTGTAATGCGTATGCGCATCTATAATCTATATTGATGGATGAAGATGGGCCGTAGTCATCATTTACTTTCGGTTGACCTGGTTACTAATAGTACCATCATATTCTGAGCAGAAAATTTAGTCAGATGTACTAATTGTTGTTTATTAAATGTTATTTACTAACATAATTTTAGTTATTCTAGAAATACATAAACAAGACAGCCGCGTGGTGTAGTTGTTAGATAATCTGGTTACTGCTGGCTGTAATATATCGATACTCAGCCGAGGAACAATCTTGGTGGTTTGGTTTTGGAGATTCCGTGTGCTGTATCCTTGACATTACATCTGAATCTTCCTCAGACCTTATTGCACCTGGATTACGTCGGTATAGAGAAGGGAACCACGAGTGTAGTACCGCTATGTTTGCCCAAATGCTTACGGCACTATAACCTGATGATATAGCAGTGATCGAAATCGACCAGGGGCAAAATAATGTACCGCAGAAACAAACAGAGGGATCACTGCCTTGTATTTACGAAACAAACATAAAAAATAAATAAAAAAGAGTTTAATGACTGAATTTTTGAACTTACTTTATTTCGACTGCATATTACTTTGGAAAACCATTATATCGAAAACTGTATGTTTTTTATTACGCTATCGTTTCGTGATTATAAATTTGAACAGATTCTACGAAACAACGCAGAATATGTACATATCAGGTACCGAAAAATAGAACAAAGTTGTACAAAAAACTTATAGATTCTTAGGTATATAATGGTACTATAATGTCTAAGGTGAGCAGTGAAAGGCAAACTTACCAATTGACTGAATACACTTAATTACAACGGAACGGTATCGCTTATGGACCTACGAGAATAGCTGAGAATATTGAAATTCGGCAAAAAGCTGATACAACACATACACACGTACCCACACACGCATACAGAACACATTTATTTTTAATACTTCATTTACACCAACACCCTTGCACCAACAAATATATTAGTGCACCCATAAAATAATATAATACTATTGTATGTATAACCAATTATGAACGGAGGAAACTAGACCCCACGACACATGGAATCCTAGTGCTGCATTTGTATAATTGTGCATTTTGTATCAAACATGTAGAACCATTAAAATCTTTATTATTATTATTGTGGGTATATTTATTTCTATCTCCGCCTGGTTGGTCAATAAAATAAATAACTAAATGAAATAAAAATATAATAAAACAACTATATACTAGCAATTGTAATATTTATTGTGTTATGTATTTTATTTATTAATATGTATATTAAGTATGTACGTACTTAAGTTCATATAATTTGTTAATATTTAGAAATATTTTATTGTTGGCACCTCTACAGTCAATGTTACCCCATCTCAAAGGTTGACTGGTAGAGAACCGCCCATTGTACTTTTTTTTATTTATAAATAAGGTGTTTACAATTGAAGATTGAATAAATATATAAAGACCAACCAGACGGGAGTCCCCCGATAGGGGGGCACAAACGGTCGAGGATTAAAGTGCAAGGGCGAGAAACCTGTGGACTATACGAGCGAGAGTGTCGAGGAGCACCGCCATATGTATTTGAGCCCGGAGCTGCCCGTCTCGGAGTTCCAACCGCCTCAGGTGGTTCGATAGATTAGTTGGGATTAACCCGTTTGCAGATACGACCATAGAAATAATTTCAGTCAGCATAACCCCACATGTCGGTCACCTTGTGTGCCAGGTATTTTGTCTGTTGCGCTTTCACGAGATACTCGTCATATGGAATGGTGATGACGACCAAAAATATCTTTGACTGTGCCTGTTCCATTAACACGATATCAGGCTTATTCGCAAGAATGGTCCTGTCCATCATAATGGGCTGGCCGAATAGAGACTGGCGCGGTTATTTTCGAGCTCAGCTTCCAATGTGTACTTATAATAAGGCAATATCCGATCCACAAGACCATACTTCAGAGAGAGCTATATAAAAGATATATTATCTTTTAATACAAAAAAGTAATAAGATAACAATAATGAAAAAGCAGCCAATAAAAACTCTTACTTACTAAATGATTAATTACACTCAACTTCAACATTCCATCATATAAACCCTTACTGTGTCAGTATCTCACATCTCGGAGAACACCGGTAGGTGGCTGATAAGAGTGACGTATGAGCAATTTACAACGGATTGCTCACTGACTTATTGCCGAATTAAAGCCGCCTCGCAGAGCAATAACGTACGGACAGGATTTACGATCATACGAGTCGGGAAGAAATGATTTTAACGGTAAAGTTGATGGCGCCGATATTACTTAGCATACCGATACGGTTGAATACAGTTAACGATTGAATAAGAGATTTTTTTGAATGAATTTTGTGCATCGTATTTAGAAGATAATTAAGGAAACGCCTCTTATAAATATGATACTCTATACTGTTTATGGAGCAGTGAACATCCAGTTCATGGATAAAATATAGTTTGAAATTAACTATAAGCAAAGCTTGCAATTATAAAACATTGAAACAGTATCGCCCACAAGCGGCATGCAATTTCCTCTCGCTAAACGTAAGAACCGAATCGATCTTTTCTCATTTACGTTACTCCGTTTTATTAAGTGGGGCGTGAAGGAGAATCGGGGCAGCTGTCGCGAGGAACGGCGGGCACCGACGGACTTTCACCTTGATTGCCCCATAATTACCCCTTCGGTGCTGGCACTCTGTTAAAATACGTGTATAATCATTCGAACTCTCGACGTCATTTAAACCAATATTGAGCACAATCGATTTCACGCAACCGAGCGCTGAAATCGGTTAGCGAAGCCATAGAATCTTTCATCTCTAGAATCGAACGATTTTCATATAATATCAATGTGTTACTAAATTAATTACTAATCATAAAATTTTGAACAGAATTACTTTGACGAGTTTGTCCGTGTGCTCGTTATTAACGAAATCACATGTTGTTAACTCTCGAAGCGGGTTTGTATGTAACCTAACCTACCATACAAATGTATGATTTTGTACTTTAAAGAAATTCTTATATGTATATTGTACAAATATAAATGAAACTCCGGAGGCAAGTCCAGGATGCTAGTAACTAAATTGAGTAATAAACAAAACTGTTACAACAAATAAAATATGATACATCGTGGTTCTCGGTAAGTGTTCTCTAACAAATGCAATATCGTCGAGGCGATAAATTACACGAAACAAGCAAAGTAATGGCGAACTTAACAAAGCGTGCGGGATCCTGGGACACGTCATTTGTACACTTCTTCACACCGAGGCTATTATTAATAGCTTCCCGTTGCTGCTGAAGGGCCAATAATCGCTGTCAAAACATTGGCCTGTTTCAGCGGCGAGGTTGACTATGGTGCCTTGAGACATCTAAGAATCAACTTAATAACGAATAACATAAGACTTGAAATTGAAAACTAGATCAAAACAAAACGACAGTTAAAATGTAAAAGTATTCCTACGGTACGGAGTTACAGTTTGGTTCTATATATTTCAGTACACAATTATTTTAATTTTATAACACGGGATAAAAAGCAGCTACTATATTTTTTAATATATATAAAAAAACGTTAATATTACTATGAATAATAACTATTCGGTATGGTAACATGTATGGGCGAAGGACCACACTCACACAGAATACCAACGAGGAATAACAGCAGATGCTTCGTTTCGTATAATGAATGTAGGGACCCCCGGATCCTATTACGGGTAAGGAGGAATTTGATCTCATTTTTTTTTAAAACTTTCAAAGCAAGTGCTTGACCACGATCCCACCTGATGTTAAGCGGAAATGCAGTCCTGGATGGTAAGGCGGACTTCACTCTTCTCTTGAAAACACCCACATTGTAATCGGAGGGAAAGACAGACGAATACCTCAGTTGTATCAACTCAAGTGCATCTTGAAACTCTGTTGAGTACGGTTGTTGACGTCATGGGCCGCAGCCATCGCCTAACTATCTGTGAACTTTGTGCTCATTTGTCACCAGTGTTATTAACTTGAAAATCACTTTCTAGAACTTTCACAGGCCTGCAATGCTTAGAAAGCGTGGAAAGCTTACAAAAACTTCCACGACAGTACAAGTCTACAATATTTTAATAAAGCGATGGGGACAAGTAGCTAGGTAGAAACGGTAGATAGACGGTAAATATTTGATCCAATAACAAGTCGAGAGGCGCGTCTATGTTTATGCAATATTCGCCACATGTAGTCATCGCAGCGTCTATAACTAGTTTATATTCCTTTCCCTGGTGTTACTGCCAATGAGATGCGCCATTTTAGTGCTCAACCATCAAGAATAACTTAATAATACTTCGTGTTATGTTCGTTGTGACTGCCACCAGGATTTCTACGTATAGATGTCATTTGCAATAAATGTAAATAATTTCTGTATGAGCGGTTATACAGCGACGTTTAAGTTAATAAGTCTACAACAATGTAAGAAATACAAACTACAAGACTCACGTATTCAACTGTACAAGTAAATGCGAGGATTTACAGGGAATGTCTTAAACGCTTTTGATAGTAGCTCTGTGTATAACGTTCCTATTTATTTGTGGGTATAGTCGCATTTATAGAACAAGACAGGAATTTCATGTCTTCGAACATAGCAATAGTCATATTACATTATCTTTATTGATCTAACATTGTCGTCGCAACGAGATGTAAATGATAGGGGCTTGTTGATTATCGCATCGCATCCGAAAAATGTCACAACAAGAGGGAAGGTATATGATTATCTTGTCAGTGTAGATCGTGTTATAATTCTAAAGCTGATAAGTCCGCCTAATTGCCAGAGGGGAACATATCGGTGGTAATAAAAACTAAATAATGATGGTTTGGAAAGACATGGTATAAAAGAAACGGCTGATGAAATAAAAAAGTATTTGTAATGTGTAATACAATACTTAGTTTGATGCGGAATGCAATTACATCCTATTGTAAAACCGTTAAAGTTTGTCCATAATTCGAATTCAAAATTCAAATTTACTTTAGACAATGAAGATGATAATTCACTTTTGCCTTCATAAGGCCTATTGTCTTTGTCAGGAATGACTGAACTAGATAGGGAATTTCATTTCTGGTATTGTTCTACAAGTTTGATATCAACGCGATATAATTTGAGAGGATAGAGAGATAGAGATGAGGAGAATAGGTCCCTGTTGCTCCTCACTCTTGTTCCTCAGCGATGTGGGTAGTTGTGAGTAGAATAGTCGTAGCGCATTAAGCGGCATTGTTATAAAGCTACATTAGCGCCATTGTTTCAAAAGCACGCCGCCACGCAGGTGGCTGGACTCGGGGTCAAGGTTCTATGATTTCGTGTTTTATTCGGTTATGTTATTTTAGAAGCATTGTTTGGCTATTTATAGGTGTTAAATTATTCAATAATAGAGGTCGATACGTCCTACTGTTTCAATGGTTGAAAAGAAATTAAAGGTTATTAAGGAATACTAAAAATATAATATCTACGACATACTAGGATATGATATAGACATCTTGACATCTGAGCTTTTAAATAATTGGTTAATATCAAAAACAATTTGATTGTTGCTTCATAAAGAAACCTAAGGGAAGTAACACGTTACTTATCCTTAGTTTAAAAACATGAATGAAGTGCGTTTAGTCTTATTCATTGTAACACTTAAATTAGGACTGAATCGCCTAGATAAAGTATTATTAAACGACCTAGATCGTTTTTATGTTTTCAGTTGTTGATTATTTATGGTGTTATGACTTGAGCTACCGCGCTAACCGTTTCGTAAATACTTATTTAATATTAAAAAAAACAATAAAGCACAGCGAGGTCGACCAAAATAAATTAATAAATAGGAAATAAAATCAGAATCACACGGAGATTACCCGCCCACGTGGTGAATGTATTGCGAGGTTCAAATCAATAAATGAGAGTTACGAACGAGGAACAAGATCCCAAAACAAATAAAGTGGGGTGCGGTGTGAACTAGGCTATTCATTAACACTCACCGGTGCACTCGTCGTGTGCGGTAGAGCCATAACTAGGACAAGAACCTGATTTTACCTGTGGACAAAAAGACAAACAATTAGTTTATGGAGCAATATACGACATCGATAACCACATGATTATATTGCAGTTTTATTTTCTAAGCCGTAAAGAAGATACCTATCATACCCATTAAAATTAATGATTGTTTCAAAGCCGTTGTGTAAGTTTTGGAGCAGTCCATAACAAAGCATAGAGCGCACGGGTTTAATGTAATTTGACAATTACTCATTATTTTGATACTTTCTCAGTCACTACTCTGTTGACAGATTGATAGTTAGTTATCGATATAAACACGTTAAATGTAGTCGATTATAGGCATTTCTTTATGGAATCAGTGTGACAAACGAGCACACAGTTTAGAAGATGATACCAATATCTATCCTTGATAGAAAGCAAGTTGCTGCGGTTTGTGGCTTGCGGATTGAAATGACACATTAACTAGTAATGGGTCTTCGGTGATTTTTACTCATCATAAGAAATGACAATTCTAGTCGATTTTCGACCGCGGCGATATTTTTCTGGTCATAATCATATGGTATTAACTGAAGATGAATGGTCAACCACAGCTGTCGCCAGCGGTGTTTCCCAGCCGATACGACTTAGGGACCTTCAAGAATAGAATCTACACCTTCCTTAAAGGCCGGCAACGCATTTGCGACTCCTCTGGTGGTGCGGACGTTCATGGGCGGCGGTGATCACTTACCATCATGTGGGCTGCATGCTCGATTGCCAGTTAATCTATAAAAAAAAAAACCATCGCTGAGCGATTGGAAGCCGATACGAATTAAGTTAACAATGTATATAAATTAAGTTAACAATGTATATAAATTCTCAGAAATGAGTGTGTGTGTGTGTGTATGTGTGTGAGAACCTAAATTATATCCTATTATCTACACTGTTATGTGTGTGTACGTTTGTCATCTTTAGCTATATAAAAAAAAATCTTAAGGCACATTCTGTAATATTACAACAAACTTGAATGTCACCATATATAGTAAAGAAATGTCCGCGCGGTTTGCCACGGCCTGCAGTGGCGGACAACTCGCTGTAATAACACCAGTGGCCAGCTGTTCAAACACGTAGCATTTCATGCTTCAAATATTTCAAGGCTACAAATGCCATTGGTATGTGCATTTAGAAATGCGAGGCGACACGTAACCCGTATGCTATTGTAAAATCAACTGTACTATTATAAAACCATAATCGAAAGAAAATATTGAATGGAGGTTACTAAACCCGAATTTCTTTTATATTTTACCGTCTGTCTATTTGTTACCTAAAGATCCGGTCTCAGTTCAGTAGATTAGCTCCAAACCTGATTTGAGTCGTGTATAAGGTTAGTATTTTTTTGTATGAAAATACGTAAGATTCAATTTCAAAAAAGGGTTTCTTACAAACATTGTATTAACCAAAATCTTCAATTGTTAGTGGTATCACATAGTTATTTCTTTTTTGTAATTAACCTAAAATTATAACTTACTAAGAAAACTAGGTCGGCTCGAACGGCGAAGAACGCCCCCCCTCAGAGAATATCAATTAATGTAGTAAAACAAATACTGCAATAATATTTGAGGCATTGCATCTCATTCTTCATGTGTGACAACGCATGTGCGTCATGACTCTTTGTTGACGTTATAGACCAGCCATGACTTACGATCAGGTGAACTGTGTGCTCGTTTGTCACCCTTAGATATACAAAAGAAAACATATAAACAAATACCAGTAAGAAACTAATATTTTAACATGTACACGGGTATGTTTTCCATGAGAAGCAAGCGCGATGGGTCGCGGGTCGTACAGGCGCCGCGACGCCCTCGTCCACCATATGGCGGAAGTGGTGCGCATTCTCAATGACGCTAAACTAACCAACTCGATAGACTCAACAACACGTAAGAACTGTTTTGAATGCACTTCGATATGAGCACTTTCGAAATCCGAAACAGTCGTCAAGATCAATTTGCGACAACGGACGAATACACTGATGTTAAAATATATAAAAATAGGAAAATGATGAACAATGAGGTTTAATCTAGGGATTTGATCAAATAGTAAGGTAATCAATGATTGATTTTCCTAAAGTGCACTGCTTCCAAGTGATTTAATCAAATCCTTTAGTGTTTTCGTGAAGTTAAGTTTAGGTCTCTAAAACTAAACCTAATCTGAACCTATTTAGATATATATTAGATACCGTAGGGATTTGATCAAATCTCCGTTTTCATCGTTTCAATGCCACATATACATATAAGATTCTCGTATGTTTAGGACAGTTTCGCATTGTTCTATTTCTGACGTGTTTGAATATTATTTTTTATACCATCTTTCATTACTCGAAAGTGATTAAAGAAAGATTGGGTATTTTTTTTGCTGAAGGCCGCTGTTTGCCCGAAGGCTTTTACAGTTTCACCTGGTTGAGAGGTGACCGAGCTCTTATGGCACTCAGTCGAGACCTCTATATATGGGTAACCAACACAAGGGCTCCCGGGGGGGAGTCTCGACTTGGACCGTTACCCTGTATCGCGAGAGCGTCTGACTCAAGGGTGCCCGAGAGGGCCGAACCTCGGCTCGGTCAGTTGCTTCTGACAGAGGATTATTTAAATTAATATGGCTATTATTATTAACTACCTGTACCACCACTTCCAAATGCGTGGGCGCTGGAGAAGAAGTGGCGCAAGAAACTCCAGCGAAGATTGGGTATTGGTCGATAAAAAATAAAGAGTTTCGAACTTTTCATTTATTAAATAAAAATCTTGCAAGAGCATATTAAAAAAAACATACTGATTAACGGTATTGCACGATTAAAAAGTTCCGATAGATTTGGGACCGCTGTTGCTTAATTTAACGCCAAATCAGCGACAATGGAAGTTCAAGGTACATCACACTGCGGCGCGATAGCGAATCGGAGATTGACAGACGGTCACAGCGGTTTAGTGGTGAACGTCCCATCTTTTTAAATCGTGTATGTGCACCTTATGCTATATACTTATAAGAATATTCAATATAGGCGTGACATCGATTAACAATGAACGAGTGAACTCCGATACTAACGGGAACCTTATATACTTTATCAAGTAATACGTATTGCGATGGTATTATTTTATTTACAGCATATTTTTTTTCTATTACAATGAGAGTAACGAGCACACAGTTCACCTGATGTTACCCTCGAGGACTGAGATGGAATGCCTCATCAACAGTAACAAAGATCTCCGGATCCCTACACTCACCTGACGACAGACATTCTGCGTGAGCGTCCACTGAGCGTCGAGCTGACCCATTAATTCTGCAGCTAGTAATAAACTTGAGAATAACTCTACCACTGAAATAATAATAATCCGCCAGGTCCATTGCAACTTCAGCTTACTGATCCACTAAGATTTCCGTGTTCCCTCACTGCTGTCTGTATGAGCAAATTCAAAGTAACTCAGCGAGCTATGAAGAAGACTAATCCTAAGTGCTCCTCTACGTGATAGAATTCACAGTATGGATATCTCATGCACGATTGATTCAGTAATAATACTGAGCTACTGGTCAATTTCGTACACGTTGATATCTTCTGATTAAAGCCAGATGACATCAACGGCCTATAGTATTCGCAAACCGCAGTTCCGCAGTCCGATTCAAATCAGATATGCTTAAAATCTTACTTGGATATACTAGGTCTGTTACATTTGTGATGGACTTTATAACATTCTTTATAGCATTTATTACATAGTTACCTTTTACGAAACCAACGGGGTCAATGGACTAAATGTCATTAGAATAAAGACTACAGCAAAAAATCTAAGAATATTCAATCATTTCAATGTCGAGATATCCATCTATGGGATGGATGCATGTTGCTTCCGACTTGTTAGGCAGATTGGTCTTGGAGTTGAGTTCAAGTAATTTCCGCGTACTGAAACCGAAGCGAATGGTTGCGGGAGTAATCAGAGGACTATTAAACGCCCATGCTGGAATTAGGAGGCGCACGCAAGGCCGACAATTACGCAACACGGAAAAACGTTCGCTAATCGAGACGTAACGTGGCAATTTGAGAGAAATCTTCTCATGTTGTTTTTTCGCTGTTCAAATTAGAAGATTTTACAACAAGCATCTCGGAATTAGAAATCATTATCAACGGCTTTTTCTCTCTAAGTAATACTGTTCGCTTACTCTGATAAAAAACACACTTTATTAAAGTAAAAAAAATAATTGAATTAAAATTAAGTAAGTTTATCAAGAATGAAATAAATCAATCATCACCACTTTAATGCGCTGCAAGGATGTTCGTGCCGAATATGCATGTTAATTTGCTCGTATAATAATTACATGAATCGAAGATGGAAGACGCTCTCATCCGAATAAGGTTTGTGTTACAAGGCGTTGCTAATCGATTTCGCGAAGGGATCGCCGTCGGCCAAGGTCGTTGTGAGATTCAAATTTGATTTTTTTTTGTCCAATTTAAGATAATTTACGATACGATCCCCGTTTGACGGTTCGCAAACGATTTGAGCAGATTAAACTAACAGCTCATATTTCAAGAGCGACAGGCGCGTCTAATTAGATTATATATTAAACGGTTTTAATGTCTGTATGTAATATAAGCGATTTGAAAAAATATATTAATACTGATGTTTGATGTTTGATTTAGATTGGATTTAGATTTATAGGCGACTAATAATTTTATTTTATTAAACAATAAAACACATAATTATTATACACAAAATATATACCAATGTATATATACCATAAATACCATAGAAACCAATAAATTCCGTACAGGATGAAATTATCTGATTACAGATATCATAAGTCAGTAGTCGTAAACCAAACTTTTAAAACTGATTTTATTACTGAGCCTCTACTGACACTGATACCTACTGATATCATCGGGTGAGGAATTCCAGAGTATTGTACCTGGGACAGTAAATGAATTAGCAAAGAAAACCGGTAATATTAAATGGAATGGTAATAAGATGTAGTTTTTAAACGAAGAACGAAGAATTCTGTCATGAGATAAAAGAGATATTGGAATTGTCTTTCAGATAAGAAGGTGATGATGGAACATTTTAAATGGAGAAGAGAACAAGCAAAATTCTAGAATTGCGCCATTGTTGTAGGCAAAGCTAATTAAACTAAGTTCGATATTGCAACATATGGATTGAACAACATATATATTAATTTTTAGATTGGGTAAATATAAAAAACCCAATCTAAAAATGAATAGAATCTGCATTCGACAAGTGCTTGTTCAACGGCCATTCCAGCTGAAAGAAGATAATGAGAGTAACAAACATCTGCATATTTAATGACAGGCAATATTGTTTGGATAATAAGAATGACCTTTGCTTTCATGGGAAGATGCTTTAGACGATAAAGAGACTGTAAAGGTGGCAACGACTTAGCTGCTAATTTCTGTGACATTTAAAAGTGTTTTTAACATATAGATTTAAAAGTGTTTTCAACATATAGATATAAATGTATCCGTAGAAATTACAACCAATTTAACAGCACCTTCATATGGGCGAAACAACAGATAATTGGAAAAGTGATTGTTATTCCACATTATAAAAACCTAACATAACAGGCAACTGACAATAAATACACAACAACATACAACATTTATTGTTCGAGAATTAATCATCATTGTGGAAATGTTTTATTCAGTAGGCATTCCTGACCACGAAAAGGTTTGTCAGATGGCGGTATTGTAAATATGGACATATGTTGATAGCTGTGAGTCAGACGGCGTGTTGCCGCGAGATATGATCGAAGGCGGATTAGATGCATTCGTGGAGCCTTTGCTGCGCCGGCATGCGACAGGTTTTCCTTGAAACCTCTTTCCCTATTCAATCAGACGTCCACGTCATGTTACCGGTGTACAATGTTATGATACGTAGGAACGATGTTATGGACGGACAGAATTAGAACAACTACAGTAAGACTGGACATAACTAGACTTATCCCGAACTCTGGTCCTAACACGCTATTTACAAAGGCCGTATAAAGAAAACTTCAGGTTTGTTCTAAATACTAAATATATGAGTTAAGAGTACATTCATTCACTCATGGCATCGAAATATAATAAGCATGAAGCCTTAAAGATAATAACAATTGCCACGGTGAGCTCGGTATAGTTGCGGATTTCTTCCCTTGTATGGTTCAAAACATTTTTTTTTAAATAATTAAAATGAAGAAACGATGTCGTCAATTTGTGTGAATTGGTGCAAGAATAATTCTAAGTATCATCATTGAGACGATGGATTCATTCCATGAGTTGAAATTAAAATAATTGCTAAAATTTTATTGGAATTCCTTGATTGTTTAGTATTGGGATGATGTTAGGCAACGATGGATATCAATAATGAAAAATGTTTTAAAACTTTTAAACGCTAACACCTTTTATCGATAACACATTCATTATTTTTTCATTCGTTCTACGAAAGAGCTTGACTGATGTCCAACTATTGAGACTCAAATATAATCTTTGCATTTTAAAAACCATGACATTTAAATGTCTAACAGGGACAGGCAGTAGTAGAGTAACACTGCAGCTTGTTTCTAGCTGCAGAATGGATGATTCTGCTCGACCGGGGTGTCCTACCTCTCGTCACACCCTCGCAAAATACCAGCATATTGCTGCTATGTTTCGTCTGGTGAATGTAGGGATCCGGAGACCTTTATTACTGGTGACGAGGTATTCGATCTCAGTCCTCTAAGGTGACAACGCATATGTATATGATTCCATGTCAATGATGAATGAAGATGTCATGGGCCGCAGGAATCACTTACCATAATGTAAACAGGTTATAATAAAAAAATGTTCTACAAAATTTGCTACGATGGTTCGTAAGTATCATCAAATATAGATCACGAAACTGATTGCCTTTCATATAGTTACAAACAATATTTTATTACAAATTACGAGTTTTTGTGGCAAACATAACATCATCTAATATTGTTTTTTGTACAACAAATTGCGCCGTGGTGGTTCGTTCACAAATGGCATTATAGAATAATTTGTGTATGTTACGTCGTTACTCGAGGCAGAAGTTAAATAAATTTACTTAGTTTAAAGTGTAGCTGATTAAGTAAACATTTAATTACCGTATTTAAAAATAAATGATTCTCAATGTAAACAAAAATATATATTTGTATACATTGAGAAGACACAAATTTGTGTGCTTTATTGGATAAACTATTCAAACAAAGAATGAAGTTCTCGACATCAAAATGCACACAATCATGTTCATATCATATTAATATGCACTATATGATGATATCTATTGTACCGTTTTGTTATTTCAAATATTTCAGTCTATCTAAAAGAGTAAGTTTGTAATAGTTTCTAGGCTTATACTATTTCGATGACACTTCGCCATTACCTGAAATTCCATTGACATGCAAATTCATATAATCGATCAAGTGGTACTCTAAGTGTATCGTAATATAGCTTTAGAGTAAATTAAATATTCTAATACCACTGTTATCGTACCAGAACAACTTCTAAAATAACTACTACTACTACTACTAAGATTACAGATGACAGATTCATCTGTAGAATGATAGGAGTCTCGTCGCTGTTAGCTGGCCGCTGTGCTCAAACAGCAGCATAACATGTATTTGGTCAGCCGAGTTTCGATCAGAGAATTATCACCGGTGATGAAGTATCTAAATCCTCAGGGGTGACAACGCATTTGATTGCGTATCAAGAATGAATGTGGGCGTAATCGGCTGAAGAAATCACTTAACAACAGGTTCAACCTGAAGTTACAGCCACTCTTTCAACAAGTAAAAATAAATTGTCAATTGTGGAATGTCCACATATACTTAAACAAATACCATATGACTGGTTCAATTAGATGATTGGCGAAGTGTGAGATCCGCACATGCAAACAGGACACGGTGGGTATGGCGAGACCGGTCAATTACAATCGATAAGTTGTCGGGCGAACTAGCAGGCGATCGCGTTCAGCGAGCTGCTGCCTTTTAAAACGTGGGCTCAGCTCAGGCCAGCTAATAAGCGTTTATTCACTTTTGTATTACCTCACCGGGTCGGCCGCTTGCGGGGAAACTATTGAAACTAATCAGGATAATTTGTGTATATATATATACACACAATACTATTATAAATAGTATATATTATCGCGATCAGCAGTAAATATCTCAGCAATAATAAAGCTCCATTGAAACATTTAAAAATGAAACGTCTTGTTTACGGATGTACAATGAAAGCAACACAGTTATTGTGATGGTCTATGGATCACTGAGGCTTATGATATAGAGATGCAAAAGTGCGTAGTCACCCCAAAAACCCCGTTGCCAATAAGAGTTACCTGTTTATTTCTCTCACTGGAATGGGATTTTGTAAGGCTCCACTTTCATTACAGCGTGGCTTTACCACATTTATAAAAAAAAGGGTTCATATCATCACTACCTATTACTTATAGATATACGGACATTCTCTTAATATTTAGTACTCACTACTCGGTGAAACGGTCATCGAAACTTGAAATATGACTAAACTTGTATAATATCTTCACATTCCACGTGGCCACGACTCAGCTCTAGATTAACTGGGGTACAAATAACCATAAAGGGTCACCTTCGCCGTAGAACGAACACATAAAGGTGAAGAAGATATATATATAATGTTTGTATATATATATAATGTTTGTATACATATATAATGTTTGTATATATATATATATATATATATAAAAGAGATGGCTTGACTTACTATCTCAATTTTTTTAGAGTACGATAGATAAATGTATTTTTTTTTACTTTTATCAAACGTGGAGTTTACAGAACTTTACCAAAAATAATAACAGTGATGAAGTCACACTGCAGTTTGTTTTTATCTCAACTCTGATATGGGCGGGTCGGCTCGACCGGGGAAGTACTAAGCCCTTACAGAATACCGCGAAATAATGCTTTTGTCTGCCGAGTGTACAGATCCTACAAGCTTTGTTATTGGTGACGACGCATTCCATCTTAGTTCTCAAGGGTCAAAACTTATAAGTGTTATGATTACTTATCGAGAATTTGGGAATCAGGTGAACTGGTGTAAGCTCATTTTTCACCCTTAACACAATAAACAAAAAACATATTAATAATTCTTGCATTCACTTACGAAATGGTAATCGAACAAAGGTGTTATTTGTTTTAAATTGTAGAGACGGATACACAAATGCACTTGATCATATTAATGCGCGAGCGGTCTAATTAATTCTATGTACAAACAAGGTTGAACAAACAGACAAACAGTCACGGCTGCAGATATCAAGTCAATTTAAATATAAAGTGGTTTATACATACATGTTGCAACAGACCTTTAATATCATTTACTCTGAGTAACATAAATTTACAGTGATTTTTAATATCACTTAGCTTTATCTTGTATAGTATGGTAGGATGCGAGCGGAATGTGGAAGAAAGGTGTTTTAAGCGACAATCGGACACACATTTAGAGTAACGATCAGATCAGTAGAACTAAATCCGAAAAACCGGCATAAATTAGTATTCTAAAGATACTTGTGACGAGGTTAGTTATCAGAAAATATTTTAGTTATTAGAACACATTTCTTTATTTGTATCTGCATTATGATTCCCTACAGAGGATGAATGTGCGTGGGTGATGGAGCGCAGGAATAAGAAAAACGCCGTTTGTAGTCCTCTAAGACGATAAAAAAACTAAAAGACATCAATTACGTACATATGTATGTATATACTTTCCTATAGAAAATTTACTTAACGCCTAATATAAACTGAAAATTAATAAACAAATTAATGTTATTATTTGTGTTTATTTTCACAAAGCTAACCGGCTTTTCTCATTTGTTTTGCTTTATATTTGTATCAAAAGTTAAGTTTAAATGGTTATATAATAAGATATGACTTACATATATATATATGTATTTAGATGTAATATGCAATATTTTTCTTGCTTTTGTCTATCAAATAAAGCGAAAGAAATAGTAGATCTGTATAAAACAGAAAGGGTCCGTGATCGAAAGCCGTAAGGGTCATGATTAAAGACCAAGAAGTAAGTTGCCCAGTGTCGGACCGTCAAGGTCCTCTTTAACGGCGCGGTATGATGAAGGTCAGAGGTCGGCTGCCTGGCGCCTGCCAGTACACCACTGTCGCACACAAAGGAATTTGATTACTGATAAGCTTGATTGTTTGGCACACTTATAATGACTTGCACAAGTTAGTACCTTTGTATAACTGTTTTACTAATTTAATGTTGTATAGAATTAAGAAAGAAACTAAATTAATATTAAAGAGTAATTTCATTACTTCCAAGCTTTTGTCAATTTTGATTTAAAAAAAATATCTTTTAATTGCTGATATAAATCGCCAAATATGTTGACAGAACAACTAGATATAGAATTGAAAATGTGAAACTAAATCAACAACACAAACTTTTTATTAATTTCTTTCTGACAAGAGCAAACGAGAACACAATAATCAATAAAAAGAAATAACAAAGATTCAAAATATATACGCGTTTTTGTCGCCCTTGAGAACTGAGATGGAACACCTCGTTACCAGTAACAGTGAATATAGACACTCTGTGAGGTATCTATTGTGATATTTACCCCAACTGTCTTGATGAACTGGGCGCCCGGGCGAGCTTGCCTGCCGTCGAAAAAAAAAGTACCGCGCCGCACAACCGCTACTCGATTCGAGACGCTACATGGCGCGATGCGTACGCTTTGATCAAATAACGATTGCGTACATCGAAACCGCGATAAGGACTCTTGCAAACGACTCGCTGAAGCGCGACTCTAATCACAGTAATTGTGATACTGTCCGCCGGTGTCACCGAAGGGATCATCATCATTACATACTACAAGAGGATTGTCAATTGGTCCGAGATCGCTGCATTGGAATTAGGTCTGAATGATATACTAGTCTGATGAGTAACATGGAATTCGCTTGTTATTTCTATCGATGACCTACTCATACTTGCCCTTTAAATAAGTATCTATTTTTTTGCTTATTGCGGTTAGTTAATGATATCCCGGAGCTTGTTCTTATGTAGCCAGTTATTACATCTTCATTTCTAAAACAGATAGGCGTCAATCACTAATATTACACAATATTCGGTTCTCCTGTCTGGTCTTGTAGTTACATTGTTTACAATAAGTGAAACGGAAACTGGACCGCTAATATAATGAATGAGAATGAAGTTGAAAGTCATAAGGGAGAATGAGCCGGATACCGAGGGTACGCGGACGTCACGAACGGTGAAAATAAATTCATACGAGTCGATGCGCCGGTGCATAATGAAGTCCGCGTGTATGTGTGCGTGTTTGTTGTGGCTACTTCGCTTTCTGGGTCAGTCCATCATTTTTTTTGCAAGATTTTTTATGACTCAAGAATGGCGTCAAACTCCGTTTTTCCCACAGCACTTAATTTGCATAATGAGTGTTGTAAAGCAAAGCGAGGAGTTACTTTAACGGTTGACATGGAAATGTTCTTAACCCGTATAATTATGGACGTCTAGAAACAGTTTTTACAGCAATAAAATAGGAGTAAACCAGTAGCACTTACTAAAACCCCTATTACCGGTGTCGAGGCAATCCATCTTTGTCTTTGTATTGTCTTTTGTAGCAAAATTAAGCAAATTTGTAAGCAAGAAATAAAAACTCAGTCTCAGTAATGCGATACACATTTATTTTACGGGAAGAAATGGAATTTTGTACAAATAGAGCAAGTGAAAGCAAGTAAAAGAAAAAGTTTGAAATCAAATATTTTGTGACCCTGTATTTGTATAGTCCATGCGTCGTACAAAAATACCCATTGTCATTTAAATTTTAGCGCATGTAATCGTTAGCACTGGGAAATAAACAAACAAAAGATTTTCAAAAATAATATTTCAACTACTACGAGATCCCTGGTAGTAGTAAATTTCACAAAAGCAAATAATTAGTCCAATAGTACCAAGAAACTTCGCCGTGCACAGGGTCGGTTTGAAAGATCGAGCATTCAGAGACGTAATATCCAGCACCGGATACGGGTAATTGGCGGGCCCATACAAAATTAGCGGCGGCGCGTGTCGGTGCTGCCGCAACTCGTGAGATATCGACTCATTTGCAATACGCGAACAACCGATCAGCGGACTCATGATGGCCGATTAAGTTGTATAAGAGATAATCGCTACATCGCTCATATAATATTACGTCTTGATTAAAAATTAAAGAGTTTTTAAGGCAGCGGCTGTAGTTTCGTTGTTTTTTTAAGTATATTTACTCTACCGGAGAATATAAGATTCTCTATCTCACCTCAACAGTCAAATATTGAGCGCACTGTTACTGTTCCAGACCTCTTTAACGCAATTAACCGCTGCATTTTTTTATAAAACCATAAACCATGTTGTAATTGTCAGTTGCTAAGGTCAGTCTCTGACAGGACGTAGCCGTCGTACAAATGTTCAAAAAAATGATATGGGACTATATATATATATATATATATATATATATATATATATATATATATATATATATATATGTATATACACATACACATACAAATATAAACAAATATGTAGAATTTGTTTAATTTCTAAATAAAACATATTACGGAGAAAATATTAAAGGTATATATCTTTTATTAAAAAAGGTATAGAATTAAAACATAAAATTTTATAACATAACTTAAACCTCAAAATCAAAAACAGATGAGGAATCAAAGCCCATATTCGACGGCAATTCGTCGCAACGTGTCGCATTGTTAAGAAACAATGTTTGCTTAATTAAACCGTGTGTTGCACCCGGCACATCTTATCTCGGATATTTGCTCTTTTTTCCCTGGGAGCGCGTATTTCGCCGATAACAATATAATCGAGCCGGGGACAGGTGGCCTAATTAAATTTATTGGGTCGTGTCCATCGCGATGGTGGAGAGTAGTAAACTGCGGTAGGTTCTGGACTACACCAGTCCACGCCGTTTTATTTGGTCACCGTTTATTTATTGGCGATAATAGTCAAGATAGGTGTGTGCTTTACGTTGTTTATTTGTAACGAATATTGGTTGTGAGTGAGTGAGTAGTTTTGTTGTTTCTCGCTTCACGCGGTGCCCTGTTGATTAAAACAAAGATTGAAGTAGAAGGGGAATTGAAGTGTAGATTTTTGTATTTGGAATACAAATGGCTTATAAATAAAATCTATAACCATTTAAATTTTTCTCTACAAAATAAATAAATATATATGAACAGAAAAATGTTGCAAATAGATTATTAGATATTATCGAAGAACACTTTATATAAAATGCCTATACAACGTTTGTGTTCACACATTGTTTTTAAGTCCAATGTTGGTTTAAACACGCAGGACTTGTGGTACAGGTATGAAACCTTGTACTAGTAACAGCTCCTACAAACCCTGTCGTCAGAAGTGCTACCAATTATGTTAGATTGTTTATAAGGACATTGTTTGTGGAGAGAAGTGATTTTTTTTATTATATTAATATTAAAATATTTTATAATCCACGGTATAATGTAATATTGGAGATTCCACATTAGAAGTTATAAAAGTATAATATACAAGCCTCTTCAATGGGGATTGACAGAGTTTATTTATATCTAAGACGGACAGTTTTCCTCGCAAACACATGTTTGGCGGTGAAAGAAAAATAAATTCAAGTTTTAATAATTTCACTGCCGCCGGCACTTAAAACCAAAAGACATTCTCTGTCCACAGAAGCCAGAATTAAGTATCGATTTTTACATAATGTGGAAGAGATTATTATATGTGTGCTAAGAACAGATAAGTGTTATTGATTATGTCAACGACAAAAGATGCATTCCTTTAATTTTACAAATAAAATAGTCCGTTTTTATCAGTTAGGACCATCTCACCAGGATATAATTTCAAATGTTTTATAATTAATCATCATACAAAAACTTTACATCAATCATTAATGTTAATGCGTTTCACGTGGAATCGCTTATGGCAAACCTTACCATAAGCGATTCATCGTAGAGCGCATGCGCAAGCGAGCAAGCTTGCAATGTGGAGCGTGTGACCAGAGGGCGCGCCGCATAAGGTCCACCGGTCGTGCCGCCTCCATTAGCCCTGCTCTGCCACACACTTGGCAACTCGCTACGGACTTGGCAACGGGGTTAGCACAGCTCCAGGATATGCATCCAATAGTTGTAATGAGCGCGGCACGGTGTTCGAGAGGTAAAAAATTAATAACGACTTTGAACTTAGGACGGGCAATACGCGCTTCTTATATGGAATCGGTGGATAGAAATCTCGATAGCGTGTGCCAAATGTGTGTAAGTAAGTGTTGTCGTAAGTACACGCGTTACAAGCGTTCAAACACTGACCTACCACGGCTCTGAGCGCGGTACTCGAGCAAAGTTCGATCCCCGGTGCCGATATCAATCAAATTGTTAATTACAATTTTAATTGTTGATGCTCCACAGTGAAAAAAACACTGTAAAGACATCTGCATGTCTAATTATCTATGTGAAGTCCGCCAATCCACAGTTCAACTGCTCGATGGACTATGCTATTACACACTCTCTAGAGAGACGGCCTTTGCCTAACAGTGAGATTTATATATATAGGATGTTACTTTTTTTTATATAATCAATATAACAGATATGTTTTAAATGTTACATTTAACAAAAAATAACGCGCAAATGGCGACAAGGCCGTTCCAATTTACCGTATCGGGTTCTCAAAGCGAATTCATTAATCAATTTAAAAACAATTTTTTGGTTTTCCACATTCATAGATATTAAACAAAATATCAAAAAAAAGCTCAAACATTCTTATTACAACCGTGTAGAGTTGAATACGGTGTAGTTATAAGAAAATCAAAGATGGCGAGTTATAACACGGTTTGGATGGTTATTAGGCGATTTGTTGGGCGACGGTTCATTAAGAGTTGGACATTGGAATCGCTCTGTGAGTTGGTCACGTTTCACGTGAAGGAAGCGGCCGCCATTAGTAGCCATTAAGGAACCTCGACGATAAGAGCAGACGCGCAAGGTTGCGTCTTTCTATTCCTGTCTAGAAATCAGAATACTTGCTTATTACTGTCATATACTGAACGAAATCCACAACTCGGCGAAGGACACAGTAGTGCTGTTGTGTTTCGTCTGGTGAGTGAATAAGATATATTAAGATACTGAAGCATTCCACGTTAGTTCTCAGGACAATACATCTGCAACATTCTTCTTTATAGAAAGTAACTTTACCATCATGTGAACCGTGTCCAATTTCAGCACCAAATCTAAGTAATATGGGTAACCGTTTATGCAACACACAAATAACATAATAAAGAAATACATTAATATACCAATAGTCAATTATCAATGTATTTACTTTGATTCAGTGAAGGTAAAACTTTGACATATTTGAATTCATTTTGCCGTCGAGACCTTGCACCGTGGACCTCCACACGAATGAATAAAAAATAAATGTCAATTAATAATAATAAAAATATCAAAACGTTAGACTAGAAGGAACATTCCAATGATACACTTTACGTATAGTTCTGACCTAATATATCAAGTTTTGTTATCATTTGCTTTTGGTTTTTATTATAAAAATATTCAATATCATATTCACGAATGAATCGATTTCAATTTTAAAATCGATTCAAAATGTCAAGATCGAATTCTTACTTGTTAATATATCAATGAAGATGTTCGTCAATTAATGTATTGAGTCATTAACGTCGGGATAGTAATCTATTTTTAATTAAAAACTTTAATAATTTTCGCCGACATTTGACCTTTAATTGGACGGGACGTCTATAGCGAATCGAGAGGGTTTTGATAAATATTTAAAAATATTGCTGTTAAATTAAATTGTCTTGTACTTTGGAGGGGTTGACAGAATGTATTAATAAATGATAAATTTGTATGAATATAATGTTAAATTACTTTTATATCGATAACATTACTTGTTTTCGATTACATAGGATTTCAGAAAGAATAACGCCATTTTTTTTTCATTTACAATGCATGTTAATTGCTACATTCTCTAACCTTCACCTATGTATGTATGTCAATAATTTTAATTATGCTTGTTTCACAATATCTAAATAAAACATACGAAAGAGGATCATACCGCCTTTATATTATTGGTAGAAATAATCATAAAACTTAATGTTTTTAATAGTGTGGGATTAAAGAAAAGTTTTGGCATATTTATAATAAAATCAAGAAAGAAAATGACAGCACTAAATTATACCATTCGAACAGTGCCACTTGACGATGTTGGAACAGGTCATAAGTAAGTCAAAATTAAATGTCATTTAAGAATCGATTACTTTAATCCCGAAAGTCAATGTCTCGTCGGGTCATTTGCATACACGGAAATCGAATATTAATCGAACGATTGTCGTATTAATTTCCCCTTTAAGACGTTCAATCGTGCCAGTGCTCTGTCATTTTTCGATTAACGACTACGAATTGATAATGATAACCTTTCGTTAATTGAATTCGTGAGAGATTTTTTTAATGATGAAACCATCATTGAGATGTTTAAATTTTGATTGTTTACTGCCGGTGGGAATGCGGTATGCGTTTCCCTAAAAGAAAATGTGAAGTAATTATTATTTATTTTATTAAAAGATTATAAATTATTAAAACCGTTTATTTAAACGTATAATATTTATATATAGTAGAAATATGATTAACTTTCAAAGCACTACTAAACTAGCAGATAGCTAAAGATAAAAATATGATGTTGTTAGAGTAAAAACAATGACAGATATTCTTAGAAAAAGAAGGGAAATTAACTCGGTGTTTACCGCCATTTTGAACGCTTGTCGAGAACTAAGAGTCGAGATTTTGTTTTACTGTAATAATTTTTATTTAAAACAATTTTGTACACCTACAGTTCTATCGAGTTTAAAATCAAATTAAAAAAAATATATTTAATAAGATTTACGAAAGAGCGTTATTAAGCTCGCGGAATGAGGGACGGAGGAGAAAAGGAGGGAGACTTTCCTGGGGCTCGGGTTCATAATGAAGAACTCAAGTTTTATCTCGAGATCGTTCTAGGAGTTTACCACCAAAAATCTCATCCTACTCCAACCCCACCATCACACGAACTTAAAAACTCAAACTCGTATATTCTAGAACTTTTAACGTAGCCACAATAACCTAAATTCAAATCACTAGATCTGATTTAGAATACTGCTCGCTCGTCAAGTTGCGTTACACCTGAGGTGACATTTGGCGGGCGGCGCTCGTGACTTCGAAATGACAAGTCGTGGCATTCTCAGCGCATTTTTCACCTCTTGCGCCGGAGTCGTGATCGGCAACAAGCGCGGTTAGGGGGCGAGGCTATAGTGTGTGCTCCTCACTAGATCGATTGTGTAATCGTTGATTGGAGGGACATGATCAAATTATATTAAAATAGGTGACCCGACAGACGTTGTCCTGTCCAAATTCCAAGGTTTTGAATTCATACAAAAGCCAAAGGAAAAGGACTTTCAGTTTTACTGGAATTTCTGCAATTTTCCGGGCAACTTTAGCAATTATATATATATATATATATATATATATATATATATACTCCCTTAAAACTGGCGACTTTTCCGAATGACGTTTAAAACAATTATTGTATTAAATTTAAATAGATTTAAAATACAACGTTTCAATATTTAGATAGAGCAATCATTACGTATTCAATTATTTGAGTTAATTAATTGTGATAAACAACGTTAATTACAAACAGTCAAATAAACCGACAGTGATAGTATCGCCGAATGTTGTGGATAAATTCCGAAGGAACGTCATGTCCGTGTTTACATCACTTATGTAACCGAAACCGATGCAATTAAACAAATTGCTTCGATATTTTCGGGTTCACTATAAAATTACCACGTCACGGGTGGGCTATTACGATCGACAATTATCAAGATTAATTAAGCTTAATAAGAAGGGCCGTAAAAGCTTCGCTGCCATTGAGTCGAACTCATAATGCATCAGAAGTAGTTCTACTTCGATACGTTCGGCATCTTTGCACCGAGCGCTGGCTCATGTTTAATCCTATTCGACATTAGTGTGGTTATTGTGTGGGTATCTTCCTCGTTTTCACTAACAAAATTTGGGTACGGCATATTTGGATAGATTTTCTGCAGTAATTGTCCGTTAGTCCCGTAGCAAAACCGTGTGGAAGGTAATAGTAATATCTCCCCTTATTCATTACAAATTTGTACTAACGTAAGCTCAGTTATACGATTTCGGACGGTTGATAAAAAACGATAGACACTTGCAGATAGCTAATTTTTTGCTGTGGAAGCTGAAGGATTGCGAAAGGACATTGGCATCACACACAAGTTTCTCGCCGCGACCCATCTTAATTTATCGAAACTCATGCGGAAATTCTACTCGACTACATGCAACCGAAACAAAGAAGCGATTATTGCATTGCTATCCTGCTCCATGTATAGCAACTTTTGGTACCCAGCGCAAAAGCAGGACTGCCTAATGTAAAAGTTGCATCAAATTTGAGCTATCTTCAGAAATTGAATAGTGATAAGCATCCGGCACCGGGCGACCAATCTCGGTTGGCTACGTTTTAGTATTCCGTCGTAAACACTTTTAACTCAGTTTGACCTATACTGAAACGATTGACTTGAAATTTGGCGATTGTTCAATCTAATAGATCAATAACTAAAAGGTCAGGGGTGAAATATCGAGTATTAACGATGAGGATCGTGCTCGCCCATGAAGGCGCCCAGTTGTTTCTAACCACTCGTATAAGGTATAAAAATGCAATGCAACGCAGTAGGCGAATGGCTGCGAGGGTTAATGCATGAGTCAGTCCAACTTGGCAATGGAGACACGCAACCTAGCATGGGTGCTTCCAGTTATGGATTGTAATTACTGCACGTATGCATTTTTTATATTTGAATTCGAATTTTAAAAGGTGTTGTTATATCGTTGTTTGTTTTGTAAGCAAAGGTCGAAAGTTCCCGCTCCTTTCTAGATGCATCTCTAGCGAGGACTTATGGTTGTATATAGTTTGTCACCTCAATTTACCAACACAAATAGATAAACCGTTCGATATATCAATTATTAGTTGCCATCAAAATTATTAAGTCATTAACATATCGTAATAATATGTGTCTGTGTATACATATACCTAAAATATGGTTTTGAATCAATTAGGTGGTCGTCAACTTCTGCAAGCAACGAAAACGGACGGGGTCAATAACAATACTCCGACGAAGACAAGGGCTCGCGCTATACTTAGCAATTGTTAAAGTTGAGATGTTTCCTCTAGCAGAAGATAACCATCTATCATCAAAATACTAGACTTAGTTGTAACTTCTAGTCGAAGCAACCGAATATACACTTGAATAAATATGTGAAATAGTTCCAAATACAATATTAAAGTTAATAATTCACGTGTCCAATGTGAAAGAGAAACAGATGGTTGTCTTCACTACAAACAGGACGCTGCTGCGTATGGAGGTGAACATTCCCTTGTCCGCGGTATAAAAAATAAAAGGACATATTTAGCTCGAGTTCTATAAATAAGTGACATTCGTATCAGTGGTGAGTAGAAACAAAACCGAATGGACGCTCACTTATCCGCGGTGTACGGCGAGAAATAAAATGATATAAATCCACGTTGAAATTTCCCCTTGATTGCGCGCGGTGTCCGTTTAAAATGTAGTAGTGTATTATACAGGACACACGCTCGCAATAAACATCCATTCAAAAGGCCACTTACAACTGAATTACTTGAAAAAAGATTAAGCCGGCCGCGATTAAGGGATGTGGGCGAAACAAACGGGTAATGAGCGCCTAATTGCGAATAAACGAGCTATTCAGACATACCGCGATGGCAAAAACTATTAATGCCGCGTACGAAACGTTGAATGAGACGCGAAACAAAAAGTCGCACGCCAGCGTCGCCCGAGATTGCCCCCTACGTCCTGCTTCAAATTTGCGGTCCCTTAATGCAAACTTATTTCAAATGAAGTGAATACAAAGTGATGTTCCATTGACTTGAGACATGTTGAGACTGTGGGAGTGACGTAGGGTGCTTCGCTTTGAAGTAGGCAATTTCGCAAATCGAATTATTTATTGGGTAAGAAAGTGGCGTCTGCGATGGTTTTGATTACGAGCGATTGTGTTATCTCGTAACAAATGAAAGTTTATAAAACACCACTGCCTATCACATTTATAGAAATGTATAAATGAAAATAATAAAAAAATATTAAGTCTTAAGAGAGAAACATACAACTAATAAAATTAAAAATTAGCGCACAAGGAGTTACGATTTAAATTAAAAAAAAATACTACAATAAATTCAAAAATATTTGGCATTAAACGGACAAAATTTATTCAGTACATGAGACTATTCAATACACAAATAATCAAGGATGTAATAAATTTGTTAAGCTTAATATAAAGCCGTATATAGCGTCGTAACTAACTGTACCGTAACGAAACACGTAAACTAACATCACACAAAACACAACCCATTAAGGCAACAATGGGGTAGGCGGGGGTTGGTACAGGGTTCACAGTTTCCTAAAGCCAACATACGCATCTAATCGGCCGCGTTCATCAGGCGACGTACACAAAAACAAACGAGACGTGACGCCTTGTCTAGACGTGTCGTGTAGATGTCAGGGGATTTTAATGATCGCAAATGGGGTATTGTGCGTCTCGACGCTTGACGACGGAAGGAGCACTATATGAACCAGGCATACGTTTTGCCTTTGATGTTTATTCAATTCATTTACAAAGCTACTACATAGACCGACCTGAAACCTGACCGATGTGAAACAAGGAGTAACCGACCATATTTTTTTTAAAATTCACATCTAATTATAAAATAAATTACTTATACAAATAAAAAAGTTTCTGCTGTGTGTATTTATTTAATTACAATATTTGTATAGAAATATAATAGTACTAAGGCCATGTTCAGTCATATTTATTTACAATGTGCCCCGCCCAAGCGTTTCTTGAATTAGAAGTACTTTAAAATATTGGTCGTTTATAGAAAGATGTAGTTCAGAGCTCTAGCCCGTGTAACCCGCTAAAGGTGGTCATTTTCAAAACGTTTTAAATTAATTACTCGTGTTGTTTTAAAATAATTGATTTATATTTAAACTTGTTATTGTTTTCCTAAATTAAAATTATCCTATCACATGAATAGATGTATTAAATGTTATTAATAAGATACTTATATAATATGTCCCAACAGATACTTAAATTGGCTTTAAAGCTTTTTCTTGCTCTTTTTAATTACAAAGTATGAAGGTCACATTTCATAAGCTTGTATTTTAGGTATAGGAGATATTGTAGGTAATTTAATGTACTTTAATAATAAATTTAAAAACAATGATATTAATATCACACGGTGATTTTTCTTTAATTTTCTACTTAATTTCTTTTTTTTTAAATGTTTCCTTTGATTTCGAAGAGGTTTAATACCTTGAATCGATAAATTACGATAACATCTAATAAATAAAAAAGCAGCATGAAAAAAAAATTGAAAATAAAATAGCGCTGGTCTTCTAAAATTATATCTTTATAGGGATATCTTTTAAAAAAACCAATCCGTTGGAACTGTTACTATAAGAGATTTTTTTTAATTACATTAGATTAACAAACGAGCGCGCAGTTCACCTGATGGTAAGTGGTCCCTGCGGCCCATGACATTCATCCTAGACAAGGAATCATAATGCAGATGCGTTGTCACCCTTGAGGACTGAGATGGAAATCCTCGTCATCAGTAATAAAGGTCTCCGAATTCCTACACTCACGAGACGAAACACCGCAGCATTATGCTGTAATTATGTGCAAATATTCAAGAAACGCCTGGCGGTCACACCAGCGCTGTGGTCCATTTTATATAAGGAGATTTATTGTTTGCGAACGTATATTATTCGTTCGTACATTCGAACTACGTATATTATTCATATATATATATATATATATATATATATATATATATATATATTTATTGAACGTATCATTCAAATTGACTATCAAACTGAAGCCATAATCCTGGTGACGTGATGATGATACCATATCGAGTGAGAACGTGGTTGTCATGGGCCGCAGGAAATAGTTACTGAAGTGGACTACGCGGTCGTTTATAATCCCTTAATGCCACAACCCTGTTCAAACTTTAACAGGAGATTAAATACAGTACGATTCTAAATTTCAATGGAAGTCTCAGATATTAAGTTCTACGTAAAATCCAAGTAACGCTATAATATACGCATAAAGCTTGTGGGTAGTAATGCACGTACAAAATATAAATAAATCGATTTGCATTATCATCGTTTAACGAGTAACGGATTCTGGAAATTTCACTTTTGTGTGTAAGTGAAAGCATTTCACTCCGGGCCCGCGTCCGTTTTACAAACGGAAGCAATCAATAGAACTTATTAAATAGAGATACGAGTTTTTTTATCAAAACTGCGGCCCATTTATTCGTTTACGAAATGGGATATAATTTAGGACTTTTCCTATAGGAATATTATAAAGACAACAGATAATCTGAATAGATTGTCTCTTGTTCAGATTGTCTTAATAATAACAATAAAGATATTATTGTGGATAATTCTTAGTCAGAAGCAACTGACCGAGCCGAGGTTCGGTCCTCTCGGGCACCCTCGAGTCAGTCGCTAACAGCGGCCATCAGCCCGAAAAAAAAAACACATTGTCTATTGTTTCCACACAATGAAATAGAACGTCTCGGAAGCTGTAGATCGCTCTTCAATAAATCATTCTTCAATCACTAAACGAAAATCAGCAACTCTACGTCAGCATTTAATGCTCTTACGTGTCTCTTACCGCGTTCTAAGCATAACATAAACTTTAAATCAAGTGAATTTACTACAAAAATCCGGTGAAGTAGTTCTGTACCGTTCAGGTTTTTGTGGGAACTTTTAGACTTAAGTTTTTCTATAAATTATGAGCCCCATATTCCCTTTTCTTTTTCTATTTCTTCGCTCCGAAGGTACAGGGCTATTATAGTTGCTTTTCTTTAATTTTTATTAAACTATGCATTTTAAATATTATTTGTTCGTTCAGTAGATTCGGACGGACGGACGTGTGCCTGCCTGACCCAGAAACCAATGCGTGTTCCGTTTTTCATCGGATGTACGGATATCTAAAAATAAAACTTGAATTTCTTTCTTGATTACTTGTTGTGCTCTATCCAATAACCAGCCGCGTAGCGACGTAGGAAGGCCTAAATTCAGTAAGACGTAGTATTTATAATTCAGACGTTTGCTGAGCAGGCGCCGCTGGAACAATAACACACGACACGGACCCGGCGGGCCGCACTCTGTCGTACTTAAACGCTGTTAATCAACGCAAAAAGTACGCAACGAGTCATTAATGGGCGCCTTCCGCGACGCAGCGCCTCTGTTTGTTGTTTCAATGTTTAAAGACATACGTACGTTTTGGCTAAACGTTTAAATGATTTATTTGGTCAAAACATTTTGCACTTTTAACGGAAACAATAGCTTTCCGTAATAAATAATCTTTAATATAGGAGAGACAAACAAGAGTATTCACCTATATTCATCCTGGATAGGCAATCATATTACACACGTTTACACTTTCATATTTCTTGCTGGTATTCATTACAGTACTAGAAAAAATCTTTGCAAACGAAAATCAATTGGGAAAAAGCTTGAATAATATTACTTTAAAATTTTCACGCTTGTCCAACTCCGTATTTAATCGAATTTATAGTATTATTATCGAATAAAACACAGAAAAAACCTAAATTATATATAACACTACTGTACTCACAATGTGATAATACCGTGTCGACAAACTTCCAAACATGCAGTTAATATGCCGTCTTAATAATTGTGTGACTACAGTAAACATATAAATTACAAAGACGGACAATTTTTTTTAAGTAATTGTAATCAACACAAAAGGTCAACTACGCAAGATATTTAAAGTAAAACAAACGTACTCTAAATATTTGCAGTGATGAAGAACACTTCAAGAATGCTGGACTGACAATTAGTCCAATTTTATCCCAGCGGAAAGCTATAGTGATGAGGGGTGAAATTACTTCGCAAGAAAATGTAATTAAGCCGACCGACACCAATTTAAATGGTGCTATTTTTATATGTGAGCATTTTAAAATAAACAATTATTTTCTCTTCTTATCTACAATAGACATCAAGAACGTGATTTCTCAAGTTTTTAAGACATAATAGAAAAAAAGAAAACTGAACAAAGACAATGACAATATCAAGTTGAAGAATTGAAACGCGACCTAAATCTTAAATCTGTTGACGGTGGAAAGGCGGTATGTCGTTGGATGGACGCGATTTGAAAATCTTCTAGCATCTTTAAAACGATTTGAAGATTCCTTAAAGAACTTTGTTATAGTTTCAAGGGTACGAACGCAAGAGACGTGCTGGGTATAACAACGGCCTAGATAATATGTACTAGCTTAAGCTTAAGAAAAGCACGCGTGGTTGCAGTGGGCGCCCGTCGGCGTGCTTTACGCAACAACGTCGTGTTTTACATAAAAAAATCGATATAGTTGGAGAATTGAATTTTTATTGTCTGTCTGCGAGTGGTATCGATGTCCGCCAGGCCGTAAACCGCGTGCCGGTACAGTTAGGAATCTGATACGACTGCTCTAATGTTTACAACAACTTCACCACTGCGTTCTTCTCACATATTATGCCGTCGTGTATGTATGTTTTAAAGTAACCGATGAATTTATGTGAATGGGCGATGGGGGCCCAACATAGTTCATAAAAGAAAAACAATAAATATGATATAGACAACAAGTAAAATGAACTTATACATACAAACACTAGAAAGAAACGATTTTTGTTTTATTTCTAAAGACCAAAAATTTTGAAAACGAAAACTAAAAATCAGCAAACACAGGCGCTCATTCATAAACATGATGCATTTAAATCATTCTGTCAATACATAGTCTTTCGACGGTAGCTAGCGATTCTCTCCGCCCACGGCAAATTAAATACCAATACAATTATAAGGCTACATTAGCATCGCGCGGCGACAAACAGAATACTGCCTTTTGATGTCAAAGTTAAGACGAAGGCGGCCTTAATAGCTCAAACTGATTTATGCACCTTGTCAGACGACTCCGGACGCTTGTGCATGGCATTCGATGCAATAATAATATTAATTACCCGCATGCCCACTCACGTGACATCACAATACATCACTCCGTTACATATTTTACGCAACTTGATATGGTAAAATGGTCTGGAACCGTTAAGCGTGCACATGAGCCCATTGATATGCATTATAGGAAACAATGGTCGTTGTTTGGTCGCATTGGTAGGGGAATCGAGCGCGCTTGATACTAAAATAAAGTTCGACGGTTCGATTGTCAAAACATATGATGTTTATCCGTTGAACAGGAGTGTTGATGCTCTCGATAAATAATGATTGCGCATCAGACAATGTATAAATAATGGGCCCCAAGTTGGGCGCCAGTGGGGCGCTGGATTAAATTGGTCACGCATTCCACACCACCCCTGTCTGTCTGTCTACTTATGGTCTAATATTTCTGTTTCAATGTTTATATTTCGCGATTCGTCGAGCGGAATAAAGTACAATAAGTTCCTCAAATAGGACACGGTTCGATTTATTACGTCGGAAGGGGGCACGTGCCGAATCCATAGGGACTTCAACTATTAACGAAAAATATGTGGGATTTTTTTTAATGTTAAAGGAAAAGAAAACCACATTATATTTTTCTCTATCATTTTAAAGCTTTAATAACAGGATCTAACCATTAACTAAATGGACATTGACTTTTTCTTTCATACCAGTTAATGAATGAAAAGTGAATGCCTAAGTAAAAATAGAAACTCAATATGGATTACGAAGACGCATCTCCTCCGCGTTGTGGATGTGCAACGGCTGCATCACGCTAATGGGCCATGTGCACCGACGCGATGTGCAATACAATAATAACCTTAATAGCACTTAGATAAAATAAAATTTCCCGTAGCAACTTTAGGTCCGTCATTACGATAAAAGTGCAGCGTTCACAGTAAGATTGGTAAGTAACGCTAATGTATTCTACATGCGGCGTCTATAAGTATGACGTATCGCGAGACATGCGTGCCCCGTAATGGCGTGCAGCGGAAAATTTCTTTGGGTCGCCCTAATGCACTTACCATCGGACATGGTTTATTTATGAAGTTTGTTTACTTTGTGTTTTATCAATAAAAAACTGCAAAAACATATGAGATTTGCAATGCTTTATTTATCTGAAACAAACATTGATTCTTGCGTTTATAGAATAAGAAGAGGTAATAATAGTTTTAAGTGAATTTACTAGCCTATACTTCAAGACGCATTAAATTAAATCGTTAACGATTTTAGAGAATTAGCTAAAGGTGTACAGTGTTGTGTTTTAGCGCGGAGTCTGCTGATCGACCCGGCGGGCGATAAATCCTGTTCGACGACGCGTCTCTCAAGGGCGCGGCTATTTTTAGCCGATCCCGGGCGAAGGACGCCAGATCCCGGCGGACACAGGACGTACTGCCCGGACGAACTCTCGCTACCATGTGCCGCCCCGAGCATAAACCTACGACGCAACCATTGCTCCCAACTAAGGATTTTGAGGAGTTGCGACTGCGTTACCCAGCGATGTATAATGGGGAAACAATTAATGACTGAATGATTAAATTACGTTCATTCTAGGGATCGGGATATGGGTAGGGTATTCTAATGCGTTTCCGCGAAAGCCAGCAAAAGAAGCCGCCAGCCCGTGGTCAATTTTCGTCACTATAGTTCTATATATCTGTAATGGTCTGCCATAGTCAGTCTATATTCAAATATTCTGTATTCGGATCTGATCTCATTTCTGAGAAGTGTTTTTAGGGGAAGGAATTTGGAACAAATCCGCGTTTTATTCTCTGTATTTTAATTGCTTGTTGATGTTTGGGCGATGAAATGTGGATAAATATAGTATTTTTCGCGAGAAAAGTAGGCTTAGTTTATTTGCTTCCACTTTCAGTTGGTATTTGGAGCGAACATTTTTAGTGTTTAAAATAATTCGCGGGTAAACAAAGTGACGTAGTATGAAGTGATATAACTTTATTTTCATGGATATGATGCAAAGGAATTCAGGATAACGGAAACAATATCGACATACAGTAACACTGGTACATTTTTTTTAGGCAAGGTATATTTTTTTCAATCTGTGGCTTGCAAGAGGAATCATACAAAATACCAACTGAAGATGATAAATATATTCTTTAAAAAAACTAATGAAAAACTATTAGAGCTAGTCACTAATATAACTCGTTTTGCGAAATTCCGCGAAACAGATTACTATTTAGAATGACTTTAGATACCGCTTAACTATTCCAGCCCATGCGTGACATTGGTATGTGTTGATCCATTAGGGTGATGCAACAAGGAAAACCGACGGTCGAGGGCAAGCGACGACAAGGAAGAGCGAGAGTGGGTCAGTGTCACGATCTAGTTAGACTCTCGTACTGAATTTTTGAACCCAAATATTGACAATTAGTTGGCACAATGAGCAAATTTGCATATGTTTCCACTAATAATAATAATATTTTGCCTCTTTATAATTATATATTGTTTGTTGGAAGGTTGAATCTGGGTATCTCGTGCCAACAATAGACCTAGAAAGGTCTAAGTTTTACTGGCTATTACTTGATACTGTTTCATTTTTAAACTTGATTTCCACATTAATAATGATTTTACAATTAATTCGGATAATACGTTTGTTCATAAAATGTTAATTAATCAATAAATTAAATACAAAAATATATTTATATCAAATACGAAATTCAAAAGGCTCGATGTTACAAAAACATCTCAAGCATCACGAGCAAAAGTAAATATGCAACAATTCGCAGCATTACGTAAGACGAACGCATTACGTTTGCCGTTAAAGTACGAGAGTGTGGAAAGTACGCAAGTAAACGGCACTCCACTTGTATGACAATGGTTGGAGTAAGTAATATATTAGAGTACACGAAAATTCGTGTTCTCTAATATATTACACCATTCACTACAAACTCGAATGGTGTAAAAAAAGTAATTATTATTGACTGAACTAACTAACGTTCTTAATGGTATGGATATATACTGATATACTAAGTCAACAATTACCGCCCTGTTGATTTCTAATTTTTTTTTTCTTATACATTGAGCTTTACATAAACTTTTAATTTAGGGATAAGCTGAAAATCAGCATTGAGTAGTTTTCTCAAAGTTAGCTGAGCTTATTACCTTTTTGCCGTTATTTAGTCTCTACATTTGTTCTTTTTACTTTCAATTTTTTTTTAATTTAATCAAACAATAAAATCCAACATGTTCTTTTTGTTTCAATGTTAATATTTATTGTATATATAAGGCAAATAAAGTTATTTTATTATTTATTATTATTATTAATTGAATCGTTAATAAAATAATAAGGAATAGGGAAAAGGAACACTACTGTTTTAATAATTCAGTTGCAAAAGGCTTTTCCATGATGGCATGTCTGGTGGCCCTATTATATAAAATAAAAAGTCCATTCACAACAAAGAATCAAGATGCAAATCTGTTATTAAGAATATCGCTTCCACTGACTAACGTATACCTATTATCACCATACGAAACACAGTAAGCGTTACGCGTTAACCGTATCCATACCTACTGCAGCTTGCAGTATGTGGCATGATTCTATAAATAAAATCCAAGCCTAATATACAGAAATTTACATATACACTACACAGGAAGTGTATTTGTCTTATGTTGAATACGTAGGAACATTACAAAGGTCATAACTCTCTTGGTTCCCTTCGCATCAGGAGTGAACACAACACTCCGGAGAGTTGCGAGATGGATGGGGGGCGATAGGGCCCCGGCGCACGGGCCGATACCGCCACCGCCGTAAGTCAAACGCGGCTATATCCCGGCGGTATCTGGCGATGGTTTATGACGGCGCCGGGACAAGCGCACGCGCCCTGGATGGTCCAGTCCACGTTATCACGAAACTCTACCTTTATGATGAATTACTCTCTCAGAATATGTTTAGATAGATAAACAACTTTTGCGCTAATGTTTTGAATCGTGGATGCCCTTTATGTTAGAAGATTCTTGTTAGATAAAAGTAAACAAGTAAAGAAAAAGTAATGGTAATTTATGAATAGCCAGACAACTTAAATTAAAGTAATAAATTTAACTTTAGAATGAGTTTAATACAGGAAAGTTTAGAATACGATATTATTCATAGCATAAAAATTATCTACTTAAAATTAAAAGAAAATTAAATGAAGTGATAATCGAAAAATTACTGATACAAAATTTTCACAGTTAGTGGAACATACCGTCACAAATGCCAGTGGGAAGTAGCACCATAGCACTGCGTTTTATGAGTGTGGAAATACAGAGATCTAATTACTAGAAGGGCGGTGTTCGCTTCAATCATCAGGAAGACAACGCATGTGGATCTGTGTACTTTCTTGAGGATAGATGTAAGTGTAAACTATGTGCTCTTTTGTTACATGTCTTAATAAATAAATGCAAATGCGTTGTCACCCTTGAGGACTGAGATGGAATGCCTCGTCGCCAGTTATAAAGGTCTCCTGATTCCTACACTCACCATACAAAACAAAGCAGCATTTTGCTGCTATTTTCAGTTGGTATTCTTTAAGGGCGTGCTTTTGGCGTTGGCATTAATTCTGTAGCTAGAAACAAACTGCAGAGCAGCTCTACCACTGTTAAAATACTTCCGTATAAAGATCTCGGGATTCCTACGCTCACCAGACGCGACGCAGCAGGATTATGCGGCTATTTCACGCCGGTATTCTGTGAGAGCTTGGTCAAACTGACTCATTAATTCTGCAGCTAGTAACAAACTGCAGATTTGCTCTACCACTGTAAAAATTAGTTAATTGAAAAACTTTATATTCTATACATAATAAACTATTCCTAATAAATAGAAATCTTGTTTAAACAATTAACGCATGAAGCGAACATCGCCGAGCCACGGAGCTTTACCCACTACGCGATAATGGCGTGTTGAGACCACGGGCACTAGGAAAAAATTGTCAATTCCGTGGGGCTGGTTGGTGCGCGGGCGAGCCGCAAGACAGGTTGGACTGGCGTGCCGGGGCAAAAAGCGGGGTGCTGTTCGACGGGTCGGCGGCCCGGCCTTCGCCCCCAGCCGGCCTTCGCCCCGTCCCGCGCACCGCAAGGCCGCCTCTTGCATAACCGCGCACGCACCGCGGTACCGTTCGCGAGATCTGCTGCAAGTACTATACTGAACGACTACGGTTTGTTTTATTTTAATCCTCTCTTTATTGACTTAAACCATCTGACCAACACATACAATTATATGTGTAGGAATGGTTTTTGCTTTATGTTTTATTCAATAATGAATACTTGTCATATTACTGGCACACGAATGCACTCTGTGTCTACTAAGACGAGTTACTTTTATACCCATGCGATCAAGTCGGAGTCCCGAATTATTTTAATTGGAATAGAAAAAAACATTAGCACGAAATCAGTTAAAAGTCTGGCAAGATCTGAAAACGAGCACAAGGTGCACCTAATGCTAGGTAACGTCTGCGGCCTATCGATCCTCAACAAAGATTCATGCGTTATCACCGCCAAGAAATGAGATGGATGTGCTACCTATAATCCCACCGGTCCCCGGATTCGTATCCATCTGATACAAAACCCAGCGAGATTTCTGCTGCTTACTCACGTTGGTAATGTGAGGACTTGGTCCTTGGTCCATATGCTATGTACCAATTTTAAGTTTGTCTATCATTTTTTTTCTTTAAATTATAATTTTTTTCGACTTATTTTATAATTCTTAATTTATTTTTATCACGACCATATTGATTTTTCTTGTTATATTTGAAAGATATGTAGACAACCTTTACAAGTTGCAATGCCGGAGTATATCCTCACTTCGGCACCCCGCTTTGTTGTCGACCATTAAGGTGTCGTCGATCGGAGGCACCGCGGCGCAATGGTGAATGCATTTTTATTCGACGGCCCCGTACTTTATTCTCTATAGAGCGTACTTTTTGTAATACCAAGCTTTTAAAATTGTATGAATGAATCACACGCACGATCGCGTTTGCGGTGGAGTTTTAATTCGTGAGTGTAGTCTTGCTATAACCTTTCAAAATAATGTTAGATGAAACTTTCGTAGGCAAATTATACACAGATCGATTGTACTATATCTCTTTTATGATATTAGGCGATGATAACCGGGCACACCGTCCATCTGATTGTAAGTGGTTCCTGCGGTCCATGACACATCTACGATAAGGAATTATAATGAACATGCGTTGTAACCCTTGAGGACTTCTTATATGGAATGATATGTCATCAAGAATAAGGTCACCGGTTTCTTTCACACAGAAAACGGATAGGAACAGGGGCTATGTTTAAATACAGCCGTCTTCGCGATCGAGTCAATCTATGCATGCCGCAACTAGTTAATAACTACAGTGTGGCTCTATTACGTATAAATAAATAAAATTGTACAGTCATCTTTCCTAGTGCAGAAACGACATAAAAATATATTTTTAGAGAAAGCTAGCAATGCTATGACTATTACTGACATTTCAGTTAACCACAAACCTAACTTAAAATGTTTTTGCTACATGGTTCACGACAATAATGGAATGGCGGATTCGAACCTCCGGCTTTGTTTAGCAGACGGTACCCTAAATCATTAGGCTATTGACGCCTCGACGATTTGTTGAGGCGGGGACTTGTGCGTTGTTTATCAACGCCATTAAGAGCGGCGATCCCAGCGCGATGCCGCCAGTGATACAGCGGCGCGTGCGCATTCATAAAAAGCCAGGGCTATGATTTAATCAGTTGCATTGCTTGCCCGCCATAATTGGCCGAGCCGATTCTCTTAAGCAGGTTCTTTGGATCGCGCGCCGCCCTATGTTTTTAAATGCTTTTTTTCGGCATTAACTGAATAAACCCGCATTATTGTAACCGATACCGAGTTTTATGGATATAGTGGACGAATGCAAAAAAACTTTATCCTCGACTGTTTTATCGCGGCCGATTTAATCGCGAAGAATTTTTAATCAGAAGGGCGTAAAATAAAACTAATAAGGCAGGTTGAAATATACTGGTTATAAAAATAGTATATACCTTAAAAACTATGAACGAAAACGATGATGGGGACATATTAAAAAAAAATACAAACGGAAGGTCTTCAACGTGACGCAATCTTTTTTCCTAATGGAAATCTTTATCTACTCCCTCTAACGACACTTCTACAGAGCTCATTAACGTGCTGTGTACATTTGCATGTCTTGGAGTGTACGGGGGGTAATAGCGGGGACCAATTGATGCACGGTTACATAATTGTCGGAACTCGGGTAAGAATATCCGGGGGCAAATACTATATTATACCGTAGTCATGGTGTGGTTGAGGCGATAAATGTCAAAGACGATTAATAGGTTCGCGAGTGGAAATGCGGTTTCGCGTGACATTTGCGGTCTATCCCTCTCCTCTCGGCTCGACATACATTCCTTGTACTGTACATATGCAACACGGTGTGTTAATTAACATTTACAGATGAATGTCTTCGCTTCCCAAATAACAGGAAACAATTTCGTGAAATTATTGTCTTACGAACAGGAAATATACCCGAAGAAATTATCAATAATTATTACGTTTATCTTATAGAATATATAATTGAAATAAATTATGTAAAACCTTAAAGAAATCGATTATTGCATAATTATTTTTTTTGTTATTTTTTTGTTCATTTTCTTAAAATTATACATGTATAAAGAAATCTTTTGCGGTGACCATATAAGGAAATAATATAACAATAAAGATAAATTGCACGTAGCGTTGTCCATATATGTAATACTCACATGTGGCAAACAGGCAACGCAATGAGATGGATGAGCGGAAGTTTCGTAGAAATCAAGCCTCATGGTCTTACCTGGAAAGAGATGATAACGTTAGTATACGGGCCTGATACCTGGGACTTATGCAAAGTATATACCACACGGAATTATTTTTTTACAAGTTTTTTTTATATACCAATTACACACAAAGACAAACGAGCACATTTTTCACAAGATGGTGAATGATAAAAGTGGCCCATGACATCCATCCTTATCGTATCACTGAGAAATGAGATCAACTGTCTCGTTACCTGTGATTCGGTCAACGGATCCCTACACTCACCATACGAAACACAGAAGTTGAATGCTGCTATTTCAAGCTGGGATTCCACGAGGACGTGGTCGTTGCCACATGAATGGTTTGAACGACGCATTCAGGTTGCAAGCCACTGTATGTATATATATATATATATATATATATATATGTATGTATATATATGTGTATATTTTTTTATATAAAAAACAAAACCCTGTTAATACAGAGCGACCACTGAGTTTTCAACGTCAAATAATATTATGCTCACAGACAATACATGACATAACGCAATCAAAAATCGAAACACGCGTGCACATCAGGCTCTTAATTTACTATCACAGACGAGTGTTGCAAGTCTATACATAAATTTTGCAATATTTTCATTTATTATTATTCATTTATTCATTAACAGTAAAATTATGTTTGAATACTTTTAAATATTAATTTAACAAAACCATATAATGAATCTAACAAAAAGGAAAAGTCGAATTATAAAAAATATAACATTACGCATATTAAATATAAATGAAATGCCAAGTTATTTTTTTAATTAAAAAAATATTCTATCGACTAGAAGCGCTCCCTTATTAGGAAGTATTTTTAATTCATTTTTTTAACTGTAATGCGTTATTGCTCTCATTTCTGTCGGTAAACGGTAAACGTTGCTAAGGTAATCTTGCATAAGCGATCTACAGTGGTTGGCGAACTTATGTTCTAAATATCAGAGTACCGATTTCGCAAGGTAACATTTCAACGTAAGCTTCGCCGTGGTGAGAACTGAACAATACGACACGAACAACGCAGCCTTGGTATTAGACAGCTTCGTGTGAATGGTACCGTCGCGGGTACAGAATATCCTGCTTTGCATTCTAAATATAGCGTATAAATACATAACACTACTATGATCTTAACAGACGGCCTGTTTCACAATGGTTCAGTAACGGCTGAGGTGGATCCTTGGCTAAGCGCACCATTTACTTAGTGAACACTATTTGAATTATATAATATTGATTTTACACACATTTTTAAAGTTATAGAGACGTTTGTCTTTCGAGTAACGTACACCGTATTTTTCGGCCTACAAAACGTATTTACCGCAAATTTGGAGACGATTTATTGAAAAAATATTTTAATGTCACCTTCGGACCACAAGATTCCACCAAAATTTTACAGAGTTCACTTTACTATTAAAAAAGTGAGCTTTATAGTCCTAAAAATACGATACTTAGATATTTTCGAAGTTGGTGTATGTTTTGTTATTGTATGTAGTTTTATCTATGACATCTTCATTCATCCTCCAAAAAATATTTAAGACGCATAAACGTTTTCACCTCCGAGGACTTGTTGGAGCAGTCTACCTAATGGTAAGTGATCACCACCGCCCATGGACATGGAGGACCGCTACACCAGAGGAGTCGCAGATGCCCTGTCGGCCATTTAGGACGGTTTAGGCTCTTTTCTTGTAGGTCCCTAAGTCCTAAGTATCGATTCAGAAATACTGCTGTTTCCATAGAGTAGTTGTGCGTGGCAAAAAAACTGAGATGCCATAAGATGAGTTCAGTAGCTGTAATAGATACCGGATCCCTACACTCAACATAACAAGCGAAACACAGAATCGTTATGCTGCTTGCTATATCACACTGGTTTTGTGTGACAGCTATATATAATCATTACCCGGTTGAGAATCGTTTACGTTAAATCTAGAAAGAAGCTACAACGTGTCCTTATCTCTCTTAGAATGCTTACAAAACAAAGTATTTTGCCCGAAAAAAAGTACACTACCGTGAAATTATTATGTCCTACTCGATTTCTACTACAGCGATCGTTTGGTTAATAGATGACATCATGTGAGTAGCATTTGCAAATACACAGAGGCACTCACTTACTTGTGCGACGAAATACATGAGCAATAAGATCGTAGAAAGGACACATACATACAATATGTCCAGAATCAATCAAAAGAAATCAATTAGTGATACACAAACGTTGTTCATCGGCTCGAAATCGAACCTAGGACCTGCGAATCAACAGCCAAGTACCAAGCCAAACCCTACGCGGACGTTGATCGTAACTACTGTCAGATAAATAAAACAATAAATGTGACGTTATAACGATATATAAATCATGCTACTTCAACGTGCGACCGAATGCAAAAGCGAAAAAAGCGCTTATTTACATACCCTGAACAATCCGATTAATTACTAAAACTCATTTCACATTTGTGTAAACTTAAAGCGCTTTAAGCAACACTTGTCAGAAAACAGTGACACTGTTAACGGTTGTTATTAACAATCAATAAACCTATAAAATATACGTATAAGGAGCTTGGAAAAGCTGCGGCGAGTTCGTTTTTTTTTCAGTAGAACAACCGTATATAGTGGCGACCACACAGCGACGGCAATGCAATGATGTATTGTAGCCGGATAGCCATAGGGTAGATTTATTGACGAGGAGAGCGTCATGTTCGCACGGCGCGCGCACGCCGTATAGGCGAATTTATTTTGTTTATGGTCAATTGCCGCATTGATACGACTAGTACAAGGTGCGGGCGCATATCGCGGTGTAGCGTATGTGTACCGACCAACAAGGAGATACCAGACGTGTGTAGCGCTTATCAAATCAACGAAACGTCCGTTCTAATGTCAATTGAAATATACAAGGAATAGAAATCAATTTTGATTGTAATCAGATAAGTACTTCAGACTTTTGTGTTGCGGTTTTAGTCGTACATTGTTGAGGAACCAAACTGGGACAATGTACGTATAGAGGAACTAGATACAAGAGTCACAGAGACAAGTGTATGGCTCACGTGACCCGTGAAGGGAGTTTTTTTTGTACTTTCCATTTCATTTATTTGACACAGTTTTCCGATAGGTTTTTCTTATAACTGAATCTGATTAATCTTCAGATTAAGTTATAAGAAAATTACACGATGGTTTGGTTTTTTATGAAATTAAGTTGTTTTTATTACTTTGAGAGTAACAAACGAGCACACAGTTCACCTGATAGTAAGTATTATGTTGCTATGTCACGGGTAATTTGAATGTATCTTATATGTTAAATATGATTAAATTGAAATGAAATATTCAATAAAATTTGACATCGAGAATGGATGCGTGTCAACAAACTACAGCGGTCGTTTATCACTTGATGTCATTGACGAACTGCTTCCATGGTTTTTCTATTTTTTTATTTTGCACAACAAACAATAATACAATAAAGCTTACTGTACCAATTCAAAAAAAAATATATATACAATCAGCATCATTGAGTACCGAATTTCGAATAAAAATTGCGTTAATATTTAACTACTACCAAAGTTACACAGGAAAAACAAAATATACATATATAAAGACAAGAATAACAATTACAGAGATGAAAATTTGTTTAGTAGACGAACAAAAAGAAATTCAGACAACTTTTAAACGTTACACGTAGTGTAGACAAAATGTCAAAATCTTCAGTTCAGTTAATCATTAGTTCGACTATCACGAAACGCAATTTTCAGTAACTATCCACTTCCCGCAGACTGTATCTAGAAGGAGATTGTTCTATACGTTTCTTAGACGAACCTTTCTTCCATCGATTTATGCGTTAATAATATACATTATAAGTAGAAGCTATGTTGGTTCCGATCACCTGCAAGTTGGCAATCAGCCGGTCATAGCCGACTTGATAGTCAGATATTAATAGGCTAATATACTAAGATGTAATATGTAAAAAAACCTGTTTATCGATAATGACGGGTGAATTCCTCTCAGGAAATCTAAGTTTCTAAGATAACAAGTGAAAATTGCTCTCTCCGTTTCGTTATCATATTTATTGCAATCATCACTTATTTTAAAATGCATACAAACGAAAGAGAAAGATAACGCGTGCCCAGCGACCGTTTATCGACTCTCTAGAAATAGCTGACGCGGTCGGGCAACGTTGTTGTCAACTTAAAACATGTTTAATTGAATAAAATATCACAATAATTACACCGAAGCCAAAGTAACTGATGGAAATTTATTAAAAAAATAATTAAATTCCTTCTTTACGTTTTCAAACAAATTACTTAAATTTATTCCATAATGTATGGAAAAATTCATAAGGAACAGCAAAAAATATTTTCAATCAATTAAAATCGAATTCGGTACATTCGAGTTTTGTTATGACGTCATGTGAACACGATGGTACTTCTATTAAATATCTTCCATTGCCTTCTCATCATATCAGATTTTAAGATAATTATACGCATGTTTTTAATTTATTTTAAAATATATAGGTCTATATTGTTCACACAATCGAAATTAACGACGGCGAGTAGCCACAGATCATAGTAATCACTCAACGTATCAAACGATACAATAACGTACAAAACGTATCAAACGTTTACAAAAAATTACTACTTAAAATTTAATGTAACCTAGAAACTAAGCAGAAATATTTTCAATCAATTAAAACCACATACAGATACATTTAAATTGTTTTCTTGAAATTTGAATTAGAAATAACAACACAAAGGTTGTGGAAATAACATCCTCTATTTTATAATAGATTATTAAAATAATGAGATTTTAATAAGGCAATATTGATAACCTTTAATTATTTATTTCCTTAATTAAAGTTTTTCAACTTCTATCCATTATATATTGATTACAAAATTTCTGCTCTACATTGCGAGGGCGACCATAGACCGCGATTATCGCGCTGTCGTCGCGGCATCTAAGGCCGTTTGTATGGAAATATCCCGACTGCAGCGTGACGGACGAACGAGCGACTCCTTTCATATTTTGTAGCCGCAATGTAACATTGTTGTATTCATCACGTAGCAATAAATCTTCTGCCGGAGGCACGGGGGTCGGTGTAACCGTTACCGAGTTCGTTCGTGCCTAAATCAAGATTCAACCACAAGTCCTTAGACGTAGTTATTAATTTCCATTGCGCGAATTCTTTGTTGTAAAGTAGACAGAGTAGCAAATAGATTTAACAAACAATGTTATGGTACATGTAGGAAAGCGGAGAGGAAATAACATATTGTGAATAAATCAATGAGATATATTTCTATTATGTATTATAATGTAATCGTACGTACAAAGTCTACTATAGACCTCTCTTTCCATTAAAATATTAATATAAATGAATGCAACAAACTTAAAAAATTAACCAAAAAGCATTTAATATATATATTTTTTTCTTTAACTCCTACAGAAGCTGCGGTTGAAAACTTGAATATATTCTGAGCTATAAATTATTGGCGCTAAATATTCTTAGCGATAATTAATAATACAAATTTATTAACAATATCAAATTTATATGGCTGATTTTAAAAAAAATACTCTTCGTTTATATATATATATATATATATATATATATATATATATATATATATATATATATATATTTGCCCAAAGTTTTTATTTTATTTATAGAACAGGGAAGCAGGGGAGGAGCATAGGAACTAGCAGGTCATCTGATAGTAAGTGATCACCATCGCCCATCGGAGTTCCAACTTTTGCGAAAGAATTTAGCTGCATACTTCTAATTATTATATGAAATATTTATAATTAAGAAAATGGGCAATATTAACAAATTCAATGCGCGAACGCAGGCAACTGTTGAGTCATAAGACGCGTTCAATTCCGAGACGCTCCCAAACAGAACGTGAGATCTCGCGCGTTTAGGGGGGCGCGTGATTGGGATCCGCCATTGTAAATTCCAAAGGCGCGCGAACATCGCCATTGTTTGTGCGTTGCGTAACCGTTGCAAGGTTGATATTTAAACTTGCGCATTTAGAAATACTAACAACCTTATCAGAGACAGTCAAAAGATATTTATTTTATTGTATTTAGGGTGACGACAAAGAGGCACATAGGTCAAGTGATTAGTGATTCCTGCGATCTATGGATAAGGAATCATAACCAAGCGTCAACCCTAAGATCGAGTATCTAGTCACTAGTAACAAAGGTCTCCGGATTCCTACGCTCATAAAACGAAGCAGCGTTATGTTGCTATTTGACGGTGTATACGGTGAGGGCGTGATCCTTCCCTGGTCGAGTTGACGTTAAGAATTGTCGTTGAGTGGAGATGGAGATGTGCCACCGTATGTCTGAAGCCATCAGAATTTTTTGATGTAATAATATTTTTTAGATGTAGTTAGACAAGAGTTAAAATGGCGAAGAATGTCCTTGTAATTAAATTTACTGATTTTAATTAAGTGGACATAATTTGCACATTAATTACATGGTAGGAAGTGTCCTATACATATTAGTATTGAGAGCGCGTACAATGCAGCAGATAGGCGGATTGCGCGCCATTGTATTGCCCTGATAAAGATTGAATAGGAGCGGGCTGCGCACGCGCACGCCACAGCTTCCGGTATACTTGACCCGCTTCCTAACTACTGTACACGACTAATTGTTCGTGTGCCTGTAACTCTGTCGCACTTATAACATTTGTATATTCCAATTATAAATACAGCTTCCATATCGAGATGATATTTTCCACAAATTGCGGAGTCACTCTGCAATTAGTTTCTAGCTGCAGAATGAATGGGTCAGCTCGACCAGGGTAGGGCCACAACCTCACAGAATACCAGCGAATAACGCTGCTATGTTTCGACTGGTGAGTGCAGGGATTCGAAGATATTTATTAATGGTGACGAGGCATTCCATCTCAGTGCTCAAGGGCATGCATGACAACGCATCTGCATTATGATTCCTAGTAAAGGATGAATGTAGATGTCACGGGCCGCAGGTATCACTTACCATCAGGTGAACTGTGTGCTCGTTTGTTAAGTAAGTAATAATAAATAAATAAATAAAATATATATAATAAAATAAAAATAATAAATTCTTACACATAAGTGTACATTCCAGCAACGTCAGCGATAAACAACTTCCATCCAAATTTGCTACATTACATATTATTTTAAATCTATCGGAAAAATGTGGTTATCTATGATTTACCTTCACACATTTTATATATAATAATTTACGTGTTTTGCTATAAATTACCACGTAATTAAGCCTGAGTATTACGCCAAGTAAAAGACAGGATATTAAACTACATAATTAGTTATAGACTGGACACAAAAATGCGGTAGTTTAGCCAATCATTAGCATTCGTTGACTGGTAATATGCTGTGTGAATAACCGCGCAGATATTATGTGACATTAAACGTTAATTATTTATTTTAAGTCCATCGGAGAAATGTATCGACTGGAGATACAAGTGTTATCAATGATTCCGCTATAATTATGTAATTTACGTGTTCTGCCATAATGTGTATATTTAACTTATTATATAATATTACGGTTGACAAACGAACATACAGTTCACCTGATGGTAAGTGATCCATTCTCAACAAAGATCCAATGGAATGACTACCAATCCAATGTAAGTATCCTCAAAGTAAACCTTACGAAACACAGCACTATTGTAATGTTATTTCACGCTGATAATCTGTGTGGTCCTTCCCCGGTCTGATCCATTTATGTTGCAGTCAAAACATTTTTACAGTGGTAGAGCTACGCTGCGGCTTGTTTCTAGCTGCAGATTGAATGGGTCAGCTCGATCACGATAGGACCACGCCAGGGTAAAATAGCGGCATAATCATGCCTTTTTTTTGTCGTGCAGGGATCCGGAGATCTTTATGGTACTGGTGACGAGGCATTCCATCTCTGTCCTCAAGGATGACATTTGCATTATGAGTCCTTCTCAAGGATGAACGTAGATGTCGTGGGCCGCGGGAATCAAACCATCAGGTTGAACTATGTGCTCGTTTCGTACTCTCAATACAATAAAAACGAAATTACTACAGCGTGGCTACACTACAGTTGAAATAATATTACTAGTTAGAAGTCACAAAAATGCGGTAGCGTAGCCACTCATTAATCGTGCTATGCTGTTAGAATAACCACGCGGTAATATGCCTTCTACGTGATCTACCTCGCCTGGTATATCTAATCAGTACCCAAAAGGCTAGATTTTATTTATATTTAGAATTTATTATTTATTAGAAGTAATCGTTAAAAAGATTTAAGGTAATTTATGTATAAACTACTGCCAAATTTCAACAAATAAAATAGTAAAATTTCCACATACAATGCGGCAACACGGTCGAACGTATTTTTATTAATAAATTAAGCAGCATATAAAATATTATAGACATTAGATTTTAAATGTAGGGAAACAATTTGAAATTATAAAATACAGAGTTTGGAACTCTGAAGCATATCTCAAACATATATCGGACGCAGTCAAAATTTTCGCACAAACGTCACTAGAACGTGCGCAGGTAAAAAAAAAGCACAATTAATATGCACACAGTGATGTGTTGCAAACAGCGTCATGATAAAGCCTAGGCAGCTTGTTGTCCATTCAATTCTACTATGCTATCTATAATTTAAACACGTTGACGACTGAATACTTTATACGGACTTACCGAGTACATTGCCTAATTACTTGTACAATGTGAAAAATAAACGGACTTCGTTCGTTCGGAATTGTCATAAGTACGCGACGGACGTGTAAATTAATAAGCTTCGAATTAAGTCTGTGATCATTTCACACGTTACGACTTCTAATCTTTACACGTAATACTGATCATTGAATAAAACTAAACTTAACTACCTAACTTGGATTTTATCTCGATAATTGTTAACTTTATTCATTATTTCTTCATACCATCGAAGTATCCATTCAGCAGTTTGTGACCATACCTGATATCGTCCTTATCATTCACCACATCAGATTTTATTCGTTACAAATCCTCGCAAAGGAACTAGAAATGGTCCTACAAAGGATGTTCGCGAGACTATTGAATTGCAAAAGCAGCCTAATTTCAATAGAGATGATGGTTGGATGTTAACATCAGCATCTGTGATTATTAAACTTAAATTCCAAACGAGACATACTAGTGTAAGATGTCAAGATAATGTGAACTCATTTTGCGTAGATGCAACAGAAAATAAATAATAAAATGAAAATGAGATCGTCGACGTAGAACACCATAAGTCCTCCCTCCGTGACCGTGAGTTCCGTAAAGCATTCACAAGAAATGTCAGGATAATAAAGTAATAAAGACGAAAAAATACATAAAAATCCCTTTTATTTTATTTGATGTGGTTTTAAATAAATACTTGATAAGTGTCATTGAGCAGCTATGATTGTGGAGTAAGTTGTTGATTTATTATTGTTTACAAGTGAAGTCCTAGCTAGAAGAAGAGTTATTATTCTTTATAAAATTATAACATGATTAATTAAAAACAAGATTAGAATTAATAATTAACGTTTTATTAATCGTTATGCCAAAGATATCTCGCTGTATTTTAATATCAACTCGAGCAAAACCGTGTGACCGGTACGTAAGTGAGTGAATCGGTATTGCAGTGCAGTGGCTGCCCAGAGCCCCGGCGGCGCCCCACCGTCGCGACGCCGACGCCGATGACGGTGGAACGTGCGCACGCTGCGAACCTCTCGGCTGATCGTTGCTGCCCTCTCGCGTTATCTTAATCATAATTGTATTGTACAATATTCTGGATCGATTTGTAAGTTTTATTAATGCACACTTTTGAAAACGACCTGTCCTCCCTTTTGGATAGCAATTCGAGTCGAGGTTTCGTAACTCCTTAGAGGGCCCTCGGATCGTATTATCCTTATCCCCTCTGTTGTCGTCGATGTTCTTCATCCACAGGGGTCGTAGTGCAGCGGTGGTGCAACAGCAGCTCCGCACCATCGTCGTTGTCTACCTACTCAGTGGGCCTTCCGCTCGCAAGTTTAATTAGATAAAGCTGTAGAGGTCTCTGGACCAATAGCAATACACATACAAATAAAAGCGCACTTGTTTTTTTATTGTATTTAGTGTGACAAACGAGCACAAAGTTCATTTTACGGACACCTACATCCGTTCTCAATGAAGATTCCTAATGCAGATGTCTCCTCTCCCCAGAGGAGTGAGATGGTGCCTCGTCATCAGTAATAAGGGTCTCCGGATGCCTAAACTCATAGGTCGAAATAGCATTATATTGCTATTTCACGCAGGTATTTTATGCGAACGTAGTCGTTCCTCGGTTTGCCGAACGTTTCACGTTGCCGCGTTGCTCTACGCACTACGTTCTAATACTCAAGTCAAGGGATTTGACAATAAGCTATTCACATATATATCTAGTTGATAAATCTTATTTGACAACAAGAGCAGGAGTAGTAAATTGCCTCTGTGTAGAAATTAGTATTATCCATATAGATTAGATTATATAACGAATAAATATTTTAGATAGAATGCGTAATTTTTCTTATTATTATGTACTTTAAATATCGCATTTATCATTATGAAACGTTTTTTTTTTAAAATACAATGGTGGAGTCTTCTAGCAAAGAGCGTACGTTTTCCCTATAGGCCCGGCAACGGCCCTGGTTCTGCAGATGTTGAGGTGTGGAGGTGATTACCAGGATGAGAGTCTAGATCGTTCGTCACCGTCTTTTATAGAAAAACACACATCTTTTACAAAAATACTCTATATTCAAAATTCAAAAAAAAGAGTAGTATATAATATAAATAATGAATTTAATTTCTAGGATAGTAATGGACGAAGACGGAGGTCCACGCCGCGCTCATATGCTGTAATTACCTCATTATTTGCAAGTTATCCAGGCCAATATCAGTATACACCCAGCACGTGCACCTGGTCTTGCTAAAGGTAAGATTTATGAACCCGCCGCTCGCGCCTCACGTTTAATATTCCACATCCGGCATCCACTTTCCATACGAACGTGTTTGAAAATTGCCGCATCTCAGCGAAGTGCGCTAATCGTGCAATTTTTGAACTACCCTCACGTCTAATTTACATTGTAAATAAGTAAGGAAAGCTCATAATACATTACCGTAATACTGCTCCTGTCTGCAAAGGAAGAGTTGAAAAACAGCTTTGCCTTCACTTCCTTTTATTTCCATTCTCCATTTCCCATCCCCCCAGCATTTCCCACTACATTGAACCTCAATGTCCGTTGATTATATTTGCTAACGTTCCTGGTTTGCAGTTGATATACCGTAATGGGTGCGTGTGCGGGTGATAATAGAGGGTTCTTATTTAAGAGATGTATATAAATAACTAGAATCAACAAAGAAAACAATTCATCTATTGCAAAACCATTAGTATATTTACATAGTATACTTACTTTGGAACAATAACTACCTCAAAATCTTATACAATAAAAGCTTCGTTCACCATATCCAAAATAATAGGATATAATTTCTAATTACAGGTAGTTGAAATCATTCAATCATACGAAACAACAGCCTATAAAATTCCAATCAAACGAACATAAAGAAAAGCCTTCACTCCACATCAGCAATTTAGTGATATCGTAACAAGAATTTCGCAAACAAAGCAGTTTCAATTTCCGCACACAATAAAGTGTAACAAGGTACGTTCCCGACGGGGATTCGAAAGCAAAACGTGCGCTATGGCACGGTTGAATTGCGCGCTTTATGGGTCACGGCGGGCGGACCCAACGCCTGCGGCCAGTTCAAAGGGCTATCCTCTGCCCTAGACGATTAGGGCTGTGATACCGATCCTTCTTGTGAGATAAATTTCACTTTTTTCCCATAATGTTAAAGTACATTTTCCTGTACAGTGTATGAGTGTAGCGTGAAGTGCGCCAATAATAATTATAGAGATATTAATGTAGATAATTCTTAGTCAGAAGCAACTGACAGAGCCGAGGTTCGGCTCTCTCGGGCACCCTCGAGTCAGTCGCTATCCCGGAACAGGGCAACGGTCTGTGCTTGTTACCCACTAATATAGATCTCGAATGAGCGCTATATGCGCTCGGTCACCTCTCAACCCGGCGAAACTGTAAAAGCCCTCGGGCTAAAAGCGGGCATCCGCCCGAGAAAAGAAGGATAAAAGAAAAACGTTAAGCACCGGAACCGCAATACGAAGAATTTCGTGCGCACGGAAAAGGTATGAGAATGTGCATCGTTCGAAAACAATGGGCCGCGTGCAGCCCCGCTCTATGAGGTAAGTAGTGTCGCAGGCGCAGGGTCGGGTGCGGGAGTGCAAATGGAATTGCTCCAATTCGATTTGCCCTTTGCGGAAACGAAACGTCCACGATTGCGTTGACACATAATCCGTAACAGTTCACCGGCACCGATTACGAATGCACTTTATCATTCCAAGTTTATTTCAATTTATTCAATAAATGATGAATAAATATGAACTTATTCTTAAGGAAATTTTATACATAATATATAGACGATACTTTATCTATAAAATTTTAACTATGCAACAAAAATATTTAGAAACACGTGTTTTTTCAAAGACCATAAAGGCGCTATAAAGGTAAACAATAAACTCGTTAAGATTATAACAACACACATACGACTCAACTTGGGTTTGTTTGGTTTTTTTTATAATGTAAGGGGTGAATAATGACCACACAGTTCATATGTCTGCGGTCTAAGACATACACATCCGTCCTCAACAAAGATGCACTTGCATGTTGTTGTCACCAGATGGAATTTCCATTACGTATATCCTTAATTGAATCCCCGAACCCCTACCCTCTATATTGATTACTGTTATTTCACGCTGACTTTATGTGAGAGCGTAAGGCCGCTGTCCTCACCTATCACCAAATAACTCTGCGCTAGTTTACCACTATTAAAATAACAAAAAAATTGTAAAACTAAAAACTTGTCGCTATTCCAACTGCCCATTCATGTCACATTTCCACAACATTAAATAAATTGAGCCAAGAGATTTGCCTATTTTGATTAGGCAAACGGTTGTTTTGAACGTAAGCCTATAATTTGTTACGTGATCCCCGTAGGCAAGATGTTGCAAAAGCGGGGGCGGTTGCAAGGAAGACTCCCAGAAGCGGCTCTCATTAAGGACCGTGCGGGCTGGCCATTGCTTGGGCAGCGATCAGATAGGGCGGTTCTTAGTAAAAACATCGCGAACCATGTAGGATTACAAGAAATAAGTTTTTATTTCCCCGACCGGTTCTAATTAAGCATATTTCGACAGTGCGTTCTTGGAAGCGTGCGTATATTCGCGTCGTTAAACACTATCCGAGTGTAGCCTCCGTTTCTCAATCACGTTCCAGGTGGAGATGAGATCAGAATATTCTTGTTAAACAGGTGTACGTAGTGGAATCTTGATAAGTACATCTACCAGCCTACACATTTCATAAAGGTCGGCAAACGCACCTGCGACGCCTCTTGTGTTGCTGATTTTAATGGACGACGGTGACCACTTACAATCAGGCGGGCTTGCTTGCTCCCATGCCACATGTACTATAAAAAAACATAGTTGTCAACGCTCGGCATTGAAAGTTAACAATAGCGTAGATAACATATATATATATATATATTTCATATCGTAAGGTCAATTTTAATAGTATAAATTACAAAAAATATTGTAAACGACTTCCCTAATAATTATACAGAACAAAACAGTATGTATCAAACAAACTCGGTTAATTGTGAATCTTTAACCAAGAGCTGAGACAAGTCTCGACTATTAGTAACTTAAATAAGTATATATTTTTTGAAGACTGGATGTACAGTGCAAATCGCAATTTCGACTAAATATCTTTATATTATAAACGTAAATGGATATATTTTATTAATCACAATACTAAAGATTATGTAATTGTAGAACAAAAACGTTTATAACATTATATTTGATTTGAAATGATTGAGATGTCTCAAGCGAGTGATCCTACGCAATTATACACTCTAATCTAAATTATCCATCAAGCATCGTTACACAGCCACTAACTCCGTAGATAATCTCGTTGCGTTCGGATACACGCCTCACCCTACCAAGGCTTTGTCATAAAAACAAGAGGAAACGTGTGAATACCGATTAAATCCACTCTTGACCCAATATTTTTTGTCAGTTTAACCTGAAATTCTTTAAAGATTACATCATAATTTTAATGGTGTTCCGTTGTTCGTTGACTAATAGTTTTTAATAGTATGCTCATTTTGTTAAGTGCTTACTTAGTCTAATTTTTTTGTTTAATAAGCGGAGTTAGCGATATTGTTATATTATGCTTATTATTGCTATATCTGTTTATTAAACAAAATATAGTGTTTTTGTGAATTGTAAATGAAAAGAAAAAATACTAGATACTATCGTATTGTTTCAATGCACATAAATAAACATAAACTTAAATCAGTTTTAAATATAGAATAGATATGTATTTTTAATTAGATAAATATTAAATTAAAAAAAAATATATTTATCACTTGAAAAAATATTAAATTACTTCAAGTGTCCATTTCGTCCACAGCAATATCTTCTGACTCTATTTTCTAGTGTCTTATTCTATATTATATATGTTACCATTGGCGCCATCTTAGAGTGGCTTACATGTCGGTCACGCACAAACAGAATAGAACCCGAAGAATGTTGAGATGCAGTTGTGCACAAGAAGTACATACAGAACATATAGACTAAAACTCAAGAGCTTGTGATACGCAAGCATTCTTCCTAAGCAGGGATTCGCATCGCATCAGCCAGGTTTCTTCCCTTAATCACTATGGCATAGTAGACGCATACGTAATATATTTTAATTTTATTTTAAGGCTGTTTATTTGAATATTGTGATTGTCACCACATACAGAATAAACATCAGTTGCTAAACATATTTCCCACAACGATTACATAGCGTTTCTATATCAACAATAAGTTTAAAACAGATTTCTAAACATGTTTATAGAGCTGTCATAGACGAATGTTGGATAAATATCTTCTGCGAAGATCGAATCTGATAATGCTCTTTATGGACGCCGAGATGATGCGTGTGGGAAAAATACTGTCACGACTTTATGAGACATTATATTCCAAAGTGAAAAGGAGCGAGTCAAGTGGAATTGTGACGTAACCACTTTTCCAGTATGCTAATATACGGAACCCTGTCGCCGTTGATAACATGCACGTCTGGCCGGATCCGCGTGCTTACGCTGACAACACGCCCTTAATATCCGACCATTGAGTCCTTATTTTACCATTGGGAATGGCATTTTAAACATTTTAGTTCGTTATAACCTAGACGTAACGAATAAGTGAATTATGAAAGACATTTTGTTTATATTCTTCGTAAATTCGATTCGAAAATAATATTTTAAACTTCTATAATAATTGTTTAATTGATACGATATCGAATTTATGAAGGGTCTTTCATGATTCAATTATTTGTTAGCCTATTTCAACGCTAAATTGTAATCTAAATTTAAAAAGATATACTACATCTATACTATGTAACATAGGAAAAGATATTTTTTCTGTTCCTTGAGCATAATATAGCATAGTATAGAAAACATTATAAAGTAATTTTGTAAGAGTATTCTTTAAACTTTCACATATAATTTACCTAATAACTAATCTAGATATTTTTTTTAATTCTATTCTTCAATTTAACAGATCATGTAATACATCTTTAATAATTACACAAAAATGATCCAAAATGTAGAGTAAAATTAACTTCGTTGAATATACCAAAACATATTCCCAAATCTCCGAGTGATTTTCATAACAAAGACAAACAGTCTCATACGTCTCAACACGTTATATATCATGAGCGGAACTGGCACCTAGCATAGCCCCATCACCAGGCGGACTTAATTAAACGATAATTCGCCCTATAATGGAATCTTAAACGGCGCTGACGACCCGTGTAACTGGAAAGCGTTGGAGAAACGGGCGCAGATCAAAAATACCGCGCGGACGCTCAATTAGCGGCGCGAGTTCTGAGAGGTGATCCCTACCTAGTGGGAAGGGAGGTGGAAAACAAAACGGACATCACACAGACCTCATGTCGGACGCGTCGCGTGACCCGGTCACGGCGCGGATCCGACGCGACACGGCACAGTGGTACACTAAGCGTGTTTGTGTCCAATATGGATGGGCCTTAATAATTTCTCGAGGCAAAATAATGAGTAAACGAGAGATAGACACAATACTCGTAAATAAGGCGTAAGTCATTTCACGATCGAATGATTAAGTACAATTGACGTAATGCGAATAAAAAATTGGTAATAGACAATTATTGTATTATATTCGGAGTTAAACATATATTATATATAACATAATAAAGGGAAATAAGAGCCTATAATTTATTTATTACATACATACATGCATGCATGATGTTTTACTAAACCGATGCTAAGTTGTAAATCAGCATATAAAATAGCAGAAACAAAATTATTGGTGCCAGCAGTTAGGGGCTCTAACACAATCTAATAACAAGCGAGTGCCTGGACACAACTAGCAAAGACTCTGCGTAGTGTATACACAAATCAATTGTCATGGATTCAATATGCGCTTGTTTTGATCTATCCTGCTCTGTATCTTGTCTGAACTCTATGCTCGTAGTAAATTTAGCCTTATTTATTCATTAATATACCTGATATCCGATTACAACCACAAGTCAGTTTTACAGTGGTAGAGTTACACTGCAGTTTGTTTCTAGCTGCAGAATGACCACGCCCCCACAGGATACCAACGTAAAAGAGCAGTTTAGTGCTGCTGTGTTTCGTCTGGTGAGAGACGAGGCATTCCATCTCAGTCCTCAAGGGTGACAATGCATCTGCATTAAGATTCCTTGGCGAGGATGAATGAAGATGTCATGGGCCGCGCGAATCTCTTATCATCAGGTGAACTGTACGCTCGTTCGTTACTCTTAATGTAATAAAATAATGTAATTCCAAAGGCGTAGATTCGCCTTAGGGTTAAAATTTAAACTAAAGTTTTTCTCATTAACTTGGTAACACTGGTCTGGTAATGAATTATCGTTGGCGCCATGTGTCCGTTACAGATGACATACAAAATGATATGTAAACGGTAATAAACCAACTCGATTGTTTGCAAACAATAAGTTGTAAAAACCTCTGGTAGGTTATGTCAAGATTTACGGTTGGAAACTAAAATGATTCTGATGTAAAATGAGTGTGATGATACATTCGTAGTTGTTAAACAAGCCAATAATTTCAAACTCCACTAATAAGTATATGAAACTTAAAAGTATAAATACAAATTTTAAAATTTTACTTTAAGTTATTGAAGGTTGTTTGTGTTCTAGAAACTAGTTCATTTATTTTTTTTAATGACCGCCAACACAGTGTAGACTCATACAATACCATAGATGTAAAGGTCTCTGCACCAACAGCAATACTCACACACAAAAAAAAAAGAGAACGATGTGAACAATAGATTAGCGCCTCTACAGTTATAGGCGAAGACTGCAAGGAAATATAATGAGCGGAAATAAAATAATTAGTAGAGAAAATTGACAAAATATAACAAAGTAAAAATTTTAATATGTTTATGATTAATCTTCAGTTGTAATTTAAACTACAACATGACTTGAAATTCGTTCTACGTAAGACTAGTTCGAAGTAATTAGCTTTTACAATCAATATTAATCATAAATTATTAAACAAAATCCACTTCTGTATAGTTTTACGACCGTGTGGCCTTTTAATGCAAAAGAGCAAAAGGTTTTTTCGGGCTCTTACAGAGTTACACCGGGTTGACAGGTGACAGAATGCTTATGGCGCTCAGCCGAGACCTTTATTAGTGTTACCCTGTTACGCGAGAACGACCAAATCGGGGTGCCCGAGAGGGCCGAACCTAGACTGAGCAAATGGTCACTACGTCGCGGAATCTGGGTTTTGTTACCCAGTTTGTTAATATCTGTGTGATATAAATTCGTTTAAGAGTTTCGTCATCATCAGCATCACAGCATATCCACAGTCCACTGCTGAACACGGGCCTCCCCACACATTGCCACAAAGCACGATACTGAGCCACGTGCATCCATCGGCTTTCCATAAACTTGTATATATTTTAAAGGCCGGCAGCAACTCCTCTGGTGTTGCGGATGTCCATGGGCAGCGGTAATCACCTACCATCAGTGAGCTGCTTGTTTGCCACCTATTCTATTAAAAAAAATGTTGCGACTGCCATATGCAGGTCCCAGCGTGTTTTAATAAATCTTGCGTCCTAACACTGTATCTGGACGTTATTGCACATGAATCATCGGATCAGGGAATGGTTAGACAAAAGTGACTTTAGTTAACTCGAGTATAAGGGCATGGTAGTATTTGAGTAGAATGTCAATTCGTTCTGTCACGACTACGGCAATATCAACAGCTTGCTTATTCACTGAATCAGTTCTTACAAATTTAATATTTCATTAATCACGAGTACTACGGAACCCATACAAGCAACCATTCATATCAATGATGCCCCAATAACTATAATCTTCCCCACGTACAGGTATTGAGATCATTGACTTAAAGATGAAACAAAGCCCGCGAGGCGCACTCCATCAATCTAGATAAACAGATAATATCTGTATCATCCTCCGCGCGGTAGTTCAACGGTAAACAATACACAAACGGAGGACCGACAGTTCTTATCTATGTACATATATTTATCTAGTCACACAAAAATGTTTATCAAAGCACAAATAACATTGACAAGGGAACATAAATTCAGCTGTAAAAATGTTCAGCTGTTCGTTGTCTCCCAGGGTAATTTGAGGTTATATATGGATGGATATATGGCCTTGGACCGAAAGCTTCAATGCATGTAAGGAAATGTGAGAGATTGAGAGCCTCATAGATAGTAACAATAATGGTGCATCACAAATTATCCGTTTTGTAATCTTGGTAATGTACATTACTGAATGTGTAGTGTAGTACAGTGTCTGGTACACTGGTACCAGACACTATATCTAACCCTACCCCTTATCTTATTCCACGTACAATAAGCATGTATAACGAAACGCATAGTATGAATTGACATTCTACTCAAATACTATCATGCCGTTATCTTAGTTTCTACAATGACATTAAAAGCGCAAGTTATATGAGAGTGTCTCAAATTCGAGTTAACAAAAAAGCACTTTTGTCTAAACATTCCCTGACTCGATGTAATTAATGCATGTGCAATAAAATCGGTAGAAACCTGCATATGCGTACGTTCAGTGTACCAGACACTGTATCTAAACCTTCCCCCCCAATCTTATTGCACGTGCAATACATCGAGCATGGTAAGGGAACAACGGGTGAGTGCTTCTATATCCTGCGTAATTGATATCGTCTGGATAGCAACCAGCAGATATCGTCATGGTCGAATTTGACCAGGAGGATATTATATCATTATCTTACTATATGATATACATACCATATAATTTATATATAGATAACACAACTCCTTATTACCTAATGCCTAAATGAAACTAAGGGTACACAACGCACAGTTCACCTGGTAAGTGATAACCGTTGCTCAACAACAACTCAAGATGCCTTGTCACCGTGATCGACTGCATCACTAATAAGCTAGATAAGCGTATCGCCGTATCCCTAAATTCGGCATGCGAAATAAGAGTTTTATGCTGTTATTTCACGCTGGCATCCTTTGTGTACGTGGTACTTTCTGTCTTAAAAAAAAATGTTTGGGATTATGACAATAATTACAATTGCAAGTACTAAAACCACTACCAATTTACGGTTGCTTCTTTACTAACGAAATAACGCTTAGTATATCTAATATTTATTATCAAATTAGCTGATAAGTTAGCAGGGAGGCACTTATTACGCAATTCATTTCTTTGTCCGACGAATGTACAAAACAAAGGCATAATCATAAGCTACGTAATCGCGCTAGTACGGCCCACTCTCACGTTCCAAATATGAAAAAGTCCCATAGCATTAGTCTGATGAGCGCATGAGACGCAAAACAACAATAGTATGCGACATTGACAGATATCAGAATTATGACGGCAAGCGAGCCGAAAAAATAAACTTTTGTCCGCACACACAATGGCCGCAGAAGCTTACGCGTACCATTGACTAAATTACTCGCGGATTGTGAAGGTCGATCGCACACAATAGACAAGCACGAGGAGGGTTTCCAGGTGTCCGTTGTTCGTGCAGACATTCCGGTGTAATAATAATACGTTATGACAATGATTTTGCGATAAGATATGTCTGTTATAGTAACAATAATGCTCTCACGGTTAATTTGGAACGTTTTTTTATAATATAAGGGATGACAAAAAAGCACACTGTACTCCATGATACCCCAAATCCTTGATCAGGATGACGATTATTCGGATGCAGATAGCTGCTGAGTTTAACCAAAAACAATTTGAAAAATTCATTCTCCTCATCTTTATGATTGGCAATTCAACATAGCGCTTTGTACGATGATTTCAATAATGCGTAACTACTTTGTGAAATCAGCTGTCGCTAATGGTATTTGCGAACCGATACGACTTTAGGCATCTGCGAGGAAAGAGCAGCAAATATCCTGGTGATGCTGATTTTCATGGATTCCGGTAATCTCTTACCATTAGGTAAGAGCTTAGCATAGCTTGTGTATTGAACTCTTCTATAAAATAAAAAATAAAGTAATAAGGATTATTATTGCGCATAATATATTCTAGCTGTGGAAGTATTCGTGCAATCAGACAGACTGATGGCAATAAGAGATAAGTATTAGATATCGTTTTAAATATTCCTAATCATTAATTGTTTAGATGTTTTCTGTATAGGTAACGTATTACCATTATTAATTATTAAAAATACCATTACCAATACCATTTATTAAAAAATCTTAATCTTTTTATTGTCTTATATAGCTGTGTTTTGAAAAAAAAAATGTTGATCTCTGGTACAGAAGAGAATATATATATACGTCGAATAAAAGAGTTATTCGAGGTTGCAAATGGTTTGTATTTTCTTAGTTCGACATGGCGACCCTATCACGAAACGACAATGTTCGCCTGATGGATTGAATAGACATGTGAATGACATAAAGAGCGCACCCAGGGCGGAACCTCGCGCGACGCTAGCGCGTGGGCCTAGGCGCCATTGTCTTGTCCGATGTGCATATCGTTAGACAAGTGCCAGGATTTTTTGTGTTGCCAACGCAAAAAGTTACCGGGATCATGTCACAACGATTCATTGAGACAATTGTAACTTTTTATGCATAAAAAAACTTGCCAGACATTCTATGATGTCTTGTTACTTTGAATTAAATTGATACTGAAATAAGTCATGTCATACTGCTCTGTAATAAGACATCATATTTTTTAAAACGCCCATTACAGACAGTCACAGTCCTTTGTTAGATATAATGTACTATTCTAATAAAAAAAAAGTAAAGTAACAGCCTATAACAGATATTTATATAAACCCCACTGCCCGGCATAGGGCTCTCCTCCGCAGAGTCCACCCCGCGTTGTGCGAATTGACCGACTTCACATACTTTCGATTTTTTTTATTATTTCATAGGCATGCAGATTTCCACACGATGTTTTTCTTCACCGCCGTACATGGTAGATCAGCACTTAAAGAAACGCACGCTTTTAATTCATGGTACGCGTACAAACCGATTTCGATTCCCGGTGCAGGCCGCGTTTTTATAAAATTAAAATTATTAAAGCGGTAATTCTATCTACGTTACATACATAGATATGCAAAAATGTGTAGGAAATTAAAGTATGCAATATATTGCACTGTATCCCTGTTAGGCCTCTTTCTAATTACTTGTCAAATATATCAACTAATATTGCCCTCAAGCACTCAGCCTATAGCTAGAAGATCAACTCACAGTGATAGAGTCACACTTCAGTTTATTTCTGCTGCAGCATGAATTGTTGGCTGACAGAATTCCAGCGTAGCGGAGAATAAGTACTGCTGCCGAGGCATACTCAATCCTTCAGGGGTGTCAACGCATCTGCATTAAAATTTCTTATCCAGGAAGAATGTGGATATCATAAGACGCAGGAATCGATTCTAAAACCGTTTAAGATATAGACATTGAAGAAAACATGCGTCTATGTTTATTAAGAATCTACCATTGATACACGAAAAACTTACATAGTGTGCGTGGAAACCCGGAGCATAGTTAAAACACGATACTTTCTGTGAGACTATATCGACGGCACAGTCTGTTCCATACTAGCTCCTGTTTCTTCAGGCAAGTACATAATTTTTTAAGTTAAGACATTTTATAGATATTATGTAGGTATCATACCTAAAATAATCTATATTGCTAAACTTCAGTTTATTTATAGAATAAAACTTTAGATTTAAATAAAACGGCAATAGCTTCGTTGATTTTAAGTCAACTGTGTCCTCGTTTGTCACTCAATACAATAAAAAAAAAACAAACACCTTACTGTTCTACATAAACGCGCTTACGCAACTCAGAAGTCAAGAGGTGAATTAAACTATATACCGGCATGTATTGATAGTAGTATGAAACCCAAAAAGCTTAACTCAACCTACAACTAAATATTGACATTTTCGTTACTCGAGGTTTAGTACGTAAGTGCTGTTGAACATTCGCAGTGAACGTAAGGTCAACTCCTGAATGAAATGTCAGTTCGTTTGTTTGATACGTACACGCCCGCTTGGCAATCGCAACAATAGTCTGTTCCAATGCGATTATCCGACTACAACTAATTGGCGGAGATCGTTATCTCACGTTCGATGTTTAGGGACATATTGATTGCTACAAATCTTTCTGCCACTGCCCAAAACGACCTTATCGCAAGATTTATGTCCACCCTCGTCTCTGTCGATCCATCCATTACGTTGAATAAAATATCACATACATTTTCGGTAGACCTTTACATATCGATTTAGAACACCACTGTTATACCGAAGGTTATGTCGCGATTTCGACATGTGATTGATAATTGATCAATTGTTTTTTTTTAATTATTATACTATATAATTAATAGATCTAATGACATAAAAATCTGATAAGTATATAAGAAAGTAGGAAAAAATTATATATTTAACACTGATTAACTAAAAATAGCAATTAATACTGCAAGGATTTTGTTATTAGTCCGAATTTAAATTAAAAAAAAAATAATAATATTTGCTTAACATAATCCTCTCTATAATTCCGTAAAAAGTCTAAGGAAGCAGCGTACTTATTTTTTTTAATATCTTAACACGGCTTTCGACCAACGTCCAACGTCACGAAGCCACAAACTCCGTTATAAAACGCTCAATACGAAGGTGTCACTTCCCGGAAATGGCACTCCGATGCCGGCACAAGCAGGCCGAGTCAGGCTCCAAACTTGCGTTATTAAAAAGTGTCCATTTGTTTACGCATTCCGACATTTAGTGCGGCCTCTACTACGCGTGACATTACCGGGGGGTCAACAGCGTTCTTCGTGCATTGTGACGCGATTGGACAATACATGCGAGTTAATTTTTTTGTTTATATAAGTTTTTATTAAATTGCTGTTTATGTTTAGGTCTTAGTCCCCATGGTTTGGATTCTCATCTACAAATCTAATCTCGTTAACTTTTTGGTAAATTTAGGTTGTCCAACGAGCACGCACTACATGTCATGACTGCATTTCCTAAACGTCTATATCCACCCCAACATTCAAGATCCACCCACTAAGACTAAGATGGAATACCTCGCTTCCATTAGTTGGGTCTCCGGATCCCTCCCTACACTCAACAAAGGCCGCTATGTTGTTGTTTCAAGTGTACAGTTCGTGTTATTACCGTCTATTTCGAACTCATTGTGTTGTTAAATTACACCTTCTCGACTTTATAAGAACTAAAGGTACAGTGTTTATATCATAGAATTTAATCTTACAGAAATGCGAAATGATAGAATCATTGTACGGACTTGGATTCAATAGACACGCAAAGATCATTAGCTGCGAATCAAAATAAATTTCAGATAACACTAGTACACAGCTAGATAAGGGTGAGTTTTCTTTGCATGTTGACTGAGCAAATTCCGCAGCGTGGGGCCCACCGTGTTCCTAGTAAACAAACACGGCTGAACGCATCAATCGAGTCCCTTTCTTCTCGCTTCGTCGAACTGCACTTCCCCGAAACTAAACAAACGCTCTCCGCGTCGCCTCGACGCTTTATTGTGACTAAATAGCCCTTCACATTTCGACCCACCTAGTTGAAAAGTAAACTGCGAGGATGGCAAATGTATTCATAAATGTTTTCTATTGCTAACACTAGTAGGTCGAATATCAAAATTACGAAAAAAGCTATGGAGGAATATATACAATATAAACAGATTCGTTGAATATGAAAACAAACCTTTGTCTACGTATATGATTGAAATTAATAAAATTTGTGAGTTAAAATTTCAGCCTCTTTCAGATGAGAAAACAGACCCGCCATACTTTGCTAACAACAAATTCTTTATCAAATAATTTGTTGTTAGCAAAGTATGGCGGGACTGTTTTCTCATCTTCAACAAATTCATTATCAAATAATTTGTTGTTAGCAAAGCTTTACCTATATACCATTCACATAACATCCATCCTAGAAATGGATATAGTGAGTTTAGCTTAGTTCCGTTAAGCTCCGAAACCGTGCTGTGTACATTTCGCCAGCAGCTCGAGGAGTGGGCACCCGCGGCCCCCTGTCGTCACACAAATCACAACCGGGGGCTTGTCTCGTTCACATAATTAAACCGTCCGACGCACGCCCACTGCAGTCTGGACGTTTCAATTAGTCCGGCACTGCGGCCAGGTATCACCCCACCCACGCACGGACGTCCACATGCATGGTGAAAAGTACTTTGTTGCTAAGAATGTGGTGTTGTTGTTGTCAAGTGGATCCGAGTATCTTTAAATGTTATACAAGTAAATAAAAATCAAATGCCTTACCAAGTATCGATGACACACAATCTACTACTTCTGGTTACGATATCGCGGAACTGCCTGCTAAGTGAACTATCGTTACAGGAGGTAATATGATAACACGTCCTAAATATGTTATATTGAAAGTTACCGATGTCACATTTAAAAAAAAACTTTGGTTATACAACGTTAGACATAAATTTCGCGGTTTTCGTGGTATCGGTGGCCTATAACAGTGGTACATAACCACTGTATGTGGTATTAGCAGACAATATATTTATTTTCAATTTATAAATAAGAATGTTTAATCTTATAAAGTCAAAAAAAAATAATCATCATATCAGTGAATTCCATTGCAGAAGTCAAACTTCCCCCACGAACTGCCACCAAACATATAAAACTGCAAACATAGAATTTCCGCAAACTTGTTAGTGAAACAAAGTTTAAATTAATATTAAAACAGTTGTAAAGGTAATATTATTTTCTATCAGCATACATAAAATACAGAACACATAAACACAAGGTATCCAGTGCCGCAAGCCTTTCAATGATACAACGAAAAATGTAACAACATTCTAGAAGGCAACATTGAAGAAATCTATAAATAAATATATTTTCCATTATTTTTAATCAGAAGCCGCCTTTTAAACTATGAATAATTCAATGTTTTACTTAATCTAAGAAATATCCATAACAAGTAGGTTATTGCGCAATTATGAAGTAAATTACGCGAAAACCCGTCCGGGCCTGCGCCGAATTCGGACCGGTACAATGGAGTAAAAGGGTCGACGCCCGTCAAGGTGAGACCCATACATATCAAAAGAAATCGAGCACCGAATTAAAGTCACAATCAATGCAGCGAATTTCGTTTTATCCTCGCTATTTCCTTCCGAAATCATTCCAACACTTGAAAGGTCGCGATCTGCCCGAGTCGACCCAAATTTTATATTTTTAGTATATAACTGTCATTGCAATGTGTATATTGTAAGGGAAACTTGATAAATATATGATAAATATTATATATATATTGAAGCGTCAATAGCCTAATGGTTTAGGGTACAGTCCGCGGAACTTAAGATCGTAGGTTCGAATCCACCATTAGACTATTGTCCAACTATGTGAACCATCTCCTAGCACAAGCATTTTCAGCTTAGTTGGAGTTGTTAACTGGTATATTAGTAATGTTAATAGCTATTACTAAAATGCTTGAGATATTAAACGCAATAAATTTTTAATGTTTCACTTTTATCAGTAGTTGACCCGGAACACCGTTAACTTTTAATTATTCAATTTTGATCCGATATATATATATATAGAAGGATCTCACAGTACTTCGAGGTCTTGCCGTGGTGTGCTTAGGTTCGCATTTGTTTTACACCAGCCATATACTCTATTTTCCCTAAACATATTTTCCTGTAATGTAAAACAAAGTCAGTATAAATTATTTCTCACAATTTTTTACTACGTAAATATTTAAATTGAAGTGTTCCAGACACAAATATACTTAATTAATTGTGTATGTAAAATAATATGGACGGGATGTTAATGTCGACAGCTTTTTTAAAACGCTGCTCTGTATTGTTTCATGGTGACTGTTAATGATCTCTCCTACTCACGTCTTTTGTATAACTAAATCACATAGAGAATTAAGCTAGAAATAGGGGCGAACACGTATGAAATTATGCAATATAAACTTGGCTTGGTTTGCACAAGACGCTATCGCGATATGTCTGATAAGGAGCTTCTCACGAGAGCGTCGTTACGAAACTGTGCCTTAGGTATCGGAGTACCTTTCTTATCTGTGGTTCAACAATAACGCAACACCGCCTTCTAACAGGTGCACAGGTTTTCAACTTTCGTCATGCAACGTATGACGAAAGTTTAATCGCCGCCCTATCCTTCCATAAAAGCCTGTTCCGGTTTTAATTAATTATATCCGGTTAAGTAGAACGATTATTGTTGATTGCCAAACTTAATAGTTGACTGGTAGAGAATGCCGACTGGTAGGTATTAAGTCTAACAATGCGTAAGACTAATAAGGATAGAATAAATAAAATAGTTATGTATACTGAATATATTTAATATAATATTTATTTTCGAATGCTTTATAACAGTGGTAGTGCAGAATGAATGGGTCGCCTCGACCGGCGAGTGTTGGATCGTCCGGTGTTTCCTATGCTGAGTGTAGGAAACCAAACCCAGGGAACTGAAATGAGGTAACATCACATGTCTATCTAGAATCTTTTCTGGGGATGGATATAGATGTTGATAGATTGAAACAATCAACTGTGTGCTCCTAAGTTACATATAAATATATATCTATGTTCTATATATTTAGATCACAAATGATTTAAATAGGACAATACTCCTAAAATCTATCAAAAAGGTTTACAGCTTCTGACTGTGAGCTTTTGTTGGCGACTGGTTCATGCTTCGAATAATACCACAGAAACATATATACAAACAAAAAGTCGGAGCACGTATTTTATTCCCAAATGACTCACAAAAATGTTTTCACACGGAATTCAAAATGGAAAAATGTAAAATATTAGCGCGATTTGGAATCACGAGTTCTCGACAAAAAAAAATGTAAACTCGTTCACACAGATTGTTGATATATTGATGTAAATGTATGCATGGTGGGGTGAACAAACAGAAGACACCGTCCGGCGACACACCTGCGAGACTAGTCTAATGTTGTGGATATTTATGGGTGGCTGTGATCATCTACCATCAGGTAGAGTTTGCTCGTTTGCCATCTATTTTATAAAAAAAAGAGAATAGGTATTTTCGACTGAGAAAGAGCCACAGAATATCGGAGAAAAATTACAGTATTTCTCCGCGGGGCGTAATCCATAGTAATCCTCAACGTGGTGATATCGAATTGCATCATGATTTCTATCCGGGATGCCATGATGATCCGGAGGCCGCAGAGATCACCTTGTCATCAGCACAGCCTTCCATTACTCCATTGTGAAACGTAGGCATCTTGTATAAATTAATTATTAAAGAAGTAGAGCCCAAAATCTTTCTTTGATAAGACTGACTGCTGAATTTCTTGTCCCTCTTCTGAGCAGATACTGACTGACTTCTAAGGTTAAGGTAAGGTTTTGAGGTACAAATTTGATTAAAAAAAAAGTACTATGAGATTGCGTTTACGCAAGTACCGGTGGGTGTCACAGCGCACTCGCGGACAGACAATAACTTGCGCGAGCGCCGTTGCGCAACTTAAGGCTCCTCGAGAGCGGTGTATACCGAGCACGAACGTTTACTTACACTTCGCTCGTACGAATTCGTTTGTATTTGTGCCGCGTTTGTATGGTACTGCTCCTTTAATTATATGAAACTGTGGTGATAGTTTATTTCATGGTACAGTGACAGACAGTTAGTAGAATGGGATGATTGTATGCGGCTGTGCGAAAACTTTTAAGGCAATATAATATATCCTGTTAATATCATCTGCTTAATAACTGGACGACATCACCGCGGTCGATTTGATCGTGAGGACATTTTTGTACGTAATATATACGTCTTATTACATCTCTATTTAGGTAATATTCGCTAGGTTTCAATTTCGCGTACACTTGGAAAGAGATGATAATTAGTCATATCGTGGTATATATTGAATCAAGTATCAGGAAGTATATTTTATATGTAGTAATAATACGAAGATACTAATATATAATAAGTACTCAAATGTAGGTACGTTCGCACAAATACGCACAATGATTGTGAAAGAGCGTTGGCGTACCTAAATTAGCAGTGTGGCGGCAAGTTGCAGCAACCTGGCAGATTGACTGGCATCGCAAGTATTCGGGTCACAACGTATTATACTTCGAGTCTACTTCTCAATATTAGTAAGTGGGCAGAGAGATATCGTAACGAGTGTAGAGAGATGGTCACTTTGATTTTGGCGTAAGGTAAATTTTGAAGTCAGTCAAAGATAACTAAAATACATGTGTCCATGTTACCCTCCGAGTATATCTCAATTATTGTATTTTTTTTCGATCACAACTTCTTTTTACTAGATATAACAGGAGCTTGTAAGAGATTTTTTAAATTTGTGTAGGAGACACCTTTGTGTGAGTGCGTCATTATCTCCTTCCCTTATCCGAAGTAATGCTTCAGCAATATGATTGAAGAGTGGGTAGAATGTGACCCAATCATATTCACTAACAATGTTAATTATTATTTTTCGTATTATTACGTGTTTTGACGTATGAAAAAGAAAACCTACTAAATGAAAGTTAACAAATTATTCGTGGGGGAATCCCCGAACAATAAAAGAATCTTTGAATAAGACCGAGAAATTTCAGAGAGATCTGTGTACATACATAATTAAATACGCGACGATTCAAAAACTTCATCCCATTTTGAACTCGATTATTAACAACGGATTTTAACATAACATTTAAGTTCGGATGTAAAACGAAATTCCATTGTTGTAATGTTTCACCATGCCAGTGAAGAATCAATCGAAAGACTTCCGCAATAGAATCGCATAGCGATCGTACCCGCGACGCCGTGGGAACTGCCAGAGAGCGATATGCGACAATGTTCTTTGTTGGCCTCACTTATGCGGACTTCTCGGTATCAGTTGCGATGAAACTTTAAGTCTGCTTTACTGCCGGCATGACTGTCTTACGAAGAACCTTGCGCGCCATTTACGCGAGATGCTTGACAGAAGAAATTGGACTTTACCATGTAAAGAATAGGTAGGTCGCTTTGATTTTACAAGCGACCCTTTATTAACTTTAGTGTACCCGACAGATTTAGTGACTTTGTTTCTGTAACACGAAAAGAGTTACGAAAAGCAAATTAAAAAGACAGTAATAAGAAAACATCGCCTTTAAATTTCGTAAAAAAAAAAGCAACGCGTCGAACTCAAATTCAGGTCAATACGGCATCTACAACAGTAAGCGTAAAAAAACACTTTGTTAAAATCGAGAGAGACGAAAACGGCATGCAAATGAATTGGAAAACGGAGTCAGACGTGGCGTGACTCAGCAGAGAGGTTCGCAAGCAATTATCACCTTTGAAGTGTTAAACGCGGTCGCGACGTATCTATAGAGAGAACTCTTTCGAGGTCACGTAAAATACCTAAAAATGGAAGAGTTAATATAATGCCAAATAAAAAAGGTAGAAAACATGAATAAAATAATGAAACTTGATTGCGTCATCGATGTCAAAATATTAACTAAACTTCCATCTTAATATCAATATAAATATATCTATATATCTTATCACTATAATATATTCTGCGCAGTTCTTATCATTTTGGAATAACCAAATGTATAGCGTAGACGGAAATCGAGCATAATTATTTTCAATATTAAATAAGTGCGTTCTATTACGCAGAAGATCAAAACGATCTTTGTTATATTAGTGCGGATTACCGCAGTAAGCTTGTTTAGTAATAAATATTCCGTCAAATATTGAGTCAGAATATGGGCAGCAATAGCCGACCGCCCGACGTCAGGGAAGTGGTTTTTGGATGGAACTGTATGGAGCACCGCTATGTAAACACCGAGTGCTGTGAACAGACAGTGCGGCGCTACGGTGGACGGAAATAATTCCAGTGGTTTTTTTTTTATTACACTGAGAGTAACAAACGAGCACACAATTCATCTGATGGCAAGTGATTCCTGCGGCCCATGACATACACATTCATCCTTGACAAGGAATCAATAATGCAGATGCGTTGTCACCCTTGAGGACTGAGATGCGAATGCCTCGTCATAAATAATAAAGTTGTCCAGCGAGTTAGTTGTCCGCTGCGACACGCCAGAAGTGTGGTATCATTGGAAGACGACAACATTCTTACATCATTGTATATGCACATACTAAATCTCTCAGTGTGTCAAATGTGATGTGATGATGATGATATTAATTTATCCCTAATGGAAAGGCAAAGGACTTTAGTCCATACAGCCAGGTCTTGTTCGTATGATGGTTGGTCTGAAACTCCTGTCAAATGTTAAGTGTAATCACTGCTGATTGTGATGTTAATGTGATGGAAGGATAAACTAATAAGCCATAAATTTATATGCATGATCTTATCACAAATAAACAAATGTCTATTTGTTCTTCTGTTTACACCATTGTTATTCATTCCAATATTTTAATATGAATGTCAACCTTATAAAGACTTTTATAATTGCTATGAAAATATGGAATTTAAATATTTCAATTCAATATTTTTTATTATTCTGTTTAGAATGAAAAAAAAAATCATTGATCTGTTAAATGTACAACACTTCATTGACAATTGATGAAATAATATATTCGTCAATTTTATGATTCCGATTCGATTATCTACTTAAAGGTTTTTTTTTAGAAAATTGAATGATAGCGTTGCACGAATACTAATATTCCGATTAATCACTTCGACGAAGCTTAAAATGCTTGCGCTAGCATATGGTTCACGATAATAGTCGAATGGCGGATTCGAACCTACGACCTCAAGTTTCGCAGACCGTACCCTAAACCATGAAGGCTATTGACGCTTTACTTGATTAACTTAAAAGTAAAAATAACAGGAAATATAATCTTTCCGTATAGGAGAAGTATAAAAAACTTTTATCATCATCTGCTTACATTTCCTTGCAAAAGAAAACGTAATCAAGCAGATTGTGTAGGGGCCCCTTTGTTGTCGTCGAGTGCAGCGGTGGTGCAGCAGCAGTCCACGCGCCAACTTCGCAGCATCGTCGTTGTCTCCCTACTCAGCGGGCCCCCCGCTCGCGAGTGTAATTAGATAGAGCTGTCTTTGGACCAACAGCAATACTCACACACAAAAAAATAAACCGTGTAGATACAAGTTCACGTTTTAAAATTAATTAAATCTTCACTCAGCTACATACATTATAACTTGACGAGGCGTGTTGCGGTCAAAATCCACTCCGCCGTGCATGACACAAATGGTTTTTTGCACTCGCCCGATGTGGGAGTGGTCGTCGTGACAACAGTCGCGACCGTGACTCGAACTAGTGTTGTGCACAAATAACACTAGTTAAACATATAAAGGAAATAAACTTGTAAAAATTTAATTGACTTAATTAGAATTAAATAAATAAAATTGACTTCACTAGTATTGTATTTATTTTTTGCGTTGACTTCGTAATATTAAATCTCTATATAGTCTTATACACAGAAACAAATAATACCCTATAAGAGAAGTTTTACAAAAAAATAGTACATTTTTTTATGAATGTAATGAAGATATTTCCATTTAGCATTAATTTTTAGTAGATCAAGTAGCAAAACCTTCCTGGTTAAGGCTTTCATAAAAAAGAAAAGTATTTGCTTATTCCAGGACTTCTCTAGACATAGTCCACCATTCCGCTTCACCGCGGACTTCACTTCACACGTCTTCAAAATATATTCTTTTATATCCTCCATTTTCCTTCGCGTAGTTAATCAGCACTTAAAATTGCAATTAACAAATTCATTAGTGCATGCACCGGGGATCGAAATAATTTGCGTATTGTGAATTAAAAGACAGCGTTAATAACTAAGCTACCACGGCTCTAAATTACCAGTCGGCAAGAATAATGTTAGTCCCATCACTAAACACAACGCATATTCGCGGCCGTGTGTGCTCGACCCGGTGACTCATGCCGTCTAATCGCCGAACCCGTTGGCTATAATAAAAATTCAAGCCGAGGACCACACACCAGACAAACGGACGCACGCGGCGTAACGGCTAATTGGCCTTAGCTGCCAATTTCACTGCCATTCTTGTCTAACTACAACTACAATGTACGCTTGCTTACCATGTATTAATTAAAGGATTGTAATTAATAAATATAGAGTGAGACAAATGCATTAAGACCTGTACCTGCTTATGAGTACGATTTCTCGTCTTGCCTCATAGACGTGGCAATAAACAATCAATTTTTAACTCTTTTTATGTCTCGAGTTTACTTGAATTTAGCAGGATTGGGACACGTTGTTCGTAATCTGATCATTGTAACTGATATTCTGCCCTTTACGGGGTATTTGAGTTTTTGTGGTTAAATTTATTTATGATTTAAAGGATTTATTTTTTTTAATTTTAAAATCCAATTGATATATCGACTTACCAAAAACTTTATATGGTTGTACCATGTTTCTGGGAGTTTTCGGAGTTGTCCAAAAAATACAAATATAATTAGTGCAAATAAATAACAATAGTTTAAATCACTCAGTCTATCATAAGATGACGGTGTGAGTGTTAGCGAATATGCGTGATGGGATTTAGTGGAATCACATAGATGATTATAGAAGGTAGACGTGTTAAGTTGTATCAAATTCGTTAGGACGTCGGGCTATCGCAACAGAGATAAAGACGAAGGCCTCTCCTCACCGTTGATGCCGACCATCGTAAGGTTTTGGTCGATAGGAGTACGGTAAACTAGAGCAAGGGCAACTGGATATTTATGAGGATTTCCCCACGTAAGCGGGTTCGTTAGGATATCTGGGGTTTTTTTTAAAGAAGTAGATGAGAAAAAATATACATAATATTCTTACATCTAAGGCCAGTAACCACACCTATTTTAACAACGAGGAAAATATTCAGCTCTCGAAAGAACCGCTAAAGGAATCGGAAAGTGGTGCGTCGAGCATAAATTGCAAAATTAATGTAGGTTAATTCTGAACTTAATTAATATATCGAGAGCATTGCCTCGACATGGGAGCGGAAGGTACTCATATTAAACACAGATAAAAAATGTTCCGTGGAGTTTAAATCAGCGCGCTTTCGACTCCTTTTTAAAAAATTTAATACTCTTAGTTAGGAAAGTGAAGGAAATTGGTGATGACATTCGGGTTCTAGCAGATGTGATACTCTATCGGTAATATAATTTAATTTAAATTACGATTTTTTTTTCCAAATAAGTCATTCCTGAGGTCTCATTACCTGTAATTGGATCCCGTAATTGAGTGTACCGCTGATAAGAATATATATTATCACACTTGTGCTCGTTTGTCATCTCCTGATATGCTAAAAAATTACGTACCTAAAAACGTAAACGTATCTAATACACTTGTAATGGGTATGGTATACACTTGAATAAATCGAGTGACAATATTTGTTTAATTGCGGTCTGAGAGAAAAGTACACTTAACATTTTTTTCCTTTGCCATTTGGAGTCAGTTGTGTGGGCTTTAAAAAAGATTGAAGTTTAGATAAGTTGTTTAAAATTATACTATTTATATTTCTTCTGGCATACTACTATGTAAAAAAGTAATAAAATAAGAAACTTTACATAAATTTAAGTTTGCAAACATTATACATAAAGATAATGCTACAAATCTTTATCAATACACATAACCTCTGAGAACAAATAGCAAGAAGCCCTTTGTAACGGTAAAGCGAAGTTACTGGCGAAGTTCTCGACGTCGCCATCGGTGGTCCGAAGTCTTCAAAGCGCACTGTTTCCGCGTAACCATCGGGTGTACACATCGTATAGTATGTCATATCGATATTAGAATCATTGGTTCGTTTGTTCACAGATCACGCGCCAACGGGTGCGAACATCGACGTTGGAACGTCCCGAATTCACATAGACGATCGTTTATCGATTCCGATAAAAATTCAATGACACAACTGGCTTACGAATTTTATACTCCAAAAGTGGATGTGACGTCGAGTGCGTATTTTTTTCTTCGACACTATTTCTGTACTTCAAGTATATTTCAAAGTATAATGCTCAAACTTACTTTTCTGTTTGAATTATTAAAAAATCATGTAGTGGCTATTAACTAGTTTAAAGGGATTAAGGTAGTATAACATTTTTGAAATAATTGTTTCTTTAACTCTGTTAAGGATGCTTTGGTGATGTCTTTTTTGAAAATTGAATTTATAATTAATATATACGAAGACAACACTATTGCAAAATTGTTATGGTTTTAATGGTAATTGATGCTTAAATCAACTTAATCGATTTTAGTACATTACATATAATAACTATAAAGTTGTACACAATATAGACAATTTTTTTTGTACAATAGAACTTAGGTATAGAAATCAATAATCGCAATAGATCGATATTGTACAGCACCTGAGCAGGCGCACGCCCCTGGCCGCGTGGAACACACACATAGGGTTGCCAACCGTACTATAAGATTGAGTATTGAGCACTATTTTATGTAGTTGAACTTTTAATTAGAATGTCAATAGTCGTCCGATTTTTTTTTAAAAAAACAGTCTTTATTATGACTGTATTCATTATTTACATTTTCTAAAATTGTTTCATATATCATTATTTCTAAAAAAAAAGAAGGTCGCAACCCTACTCGCACATCTAATCACTAGCAAAAACCACTCACTTATAAGACCTACTGCGCGACATACAGACGCCACGTCTGCAATATACTTTAAGCTCCCGGATTTATGCGATAACGGACAATTGATGTATTTTATACCCATGTGTGTGAGTTGACTCGTAATAAATGCCGAGGTGTTTTTGATGATCTCTTTAGTGCCTTTTCATCGTAATACTCCTTACTATATCTTCTTAGACAAGATTAATGGTTTAGTTTTTTTATTTATGCGACAATATTTTTATTTACAGTTTACTGTGTCCAACCTAGACAGTTACTACTCCACAACTAAAGAGTGCAAATACTTACCCTGTTGAAAATCAGTTAACTTTAACATTAGGATGTTGAACATCTCAGCAGACCCGTAACCAACGATGATATAAACATAAATGCATTCGAAATATCGGAATTGACAAAAGTTAAAAATTACACGCGATATAATCCCTTAAACTAATTGTATTTGAAAATGCCTCAAATAGAACCACAAACAAATTCGACATAAATCAGATCGAGATGACTTCTCACCCGTACATGAAGCAAAGTATCACCTGCTCATTCACCGAGTCGAGAGCAAACGCACCTGGCCACACTGCGACTACTACAAAGCTGTTTCCAGCAATCCGGAGAACCATCGCAAATGCCAAAGTCAAAATGTCTCATCTTTAAAAAGTTTACTTATATTAAGGAACGATTTTGAAACAGTGGTAAGAAAAAAAATATGTCGTTTTATAATTATTATGTGTATCTTGATATTGAATAAAAGATATTCCATTCTATTACATGTTGAAGTTAGTTCGCGATATCAACAGGGATATTTAGATTTCGTATGATTTGTGTATAGAATGAAAAGGGGTTTATGTTTTAATTGAGGCCAAAAGAATATGATTTATTCTAGTGGTAAGAGTTATTTCACTAAACAATTTTATTTACGGAGTGGCTATCTATGTATAATGTCCCCGTCGGGATGATGATGTCTGTCAAATAATAATAATTTTTATTGTATCAGACGAAGTTTTAGATTTTGAACTTGAAGGCGCTGGCACAAGCTAACAACATAACTAAGATGATCCAGAAAAACCTTGATTCCTGGCACTTTTGTGTTTCGGGCGTTGCTTATCTGGTACAATTATATCAACACAAAATGAACAAAATCAATATCTCTTAACGATACTCGTTTCTTACTTCTTACGTTTCCATTTCTGTGAAGGTTTTTTTTCTTATAAAATAGGCGGCAAATGAGCATGCCGCCCACCTGATGGTAAGTGATCAGCGCCGCCCATGAGCATCCGCAACACCAGAGGAATCGCAAATGCGTTGCCGGCATCTAAGGAAGGTGCAGGCATTTTTCTTGAATGTCCTAAGTCGTATCGGTGCGGAAACACCACTGGCTACAGCCGATTCCACAGAGTAGTTGTGTGTGGCAGGAAATTTCGCGTAAAGCGCACAGCGGTGGATTCCATCACCATCACACCATCGAGATGAAATTTTGAACTCTGTCGTGATGTACGATGTTTAAATTCAGCGGCTGGAATTAATCCGAACAACTCCTCAAAAGGTTGAGACAAACAAATTATTTTAAAAATACTGGTACAAATTTAAATAAAACTGAATGGGTAAAAAAGATTAAACCAATTAATTGAATGAGAATGAACTCAAAAAGCTCAAGGGGAAGCACTTGACGAAAATGGCAGATGTTCCCTTTTAACAAGTTTTCGGGCGGACAAGACAAATAATAAAAATTCGACAGCTGCGAATCGAAAGCTGCGTGACGGGAAGCTAGCGGACGCGGTAAGAATGCGAGATTCGTTAGTGTTGCCAACGCAAAATAAGTGGGGTGTCATAAAATTGCGCCATATAGATTTAATAAATATCTACAAATTTTACGTAAACATTTTGAAATATTGAAAGAGAAACGTAACGTAAACTTAATTGTTTCTAAGTTGTAAGTCTAAGAAGCAAGCTGCCACTATATCAAGCATAGCACGATAGAAAACTTTGACAGAATGCCTGCTTAAAATAGCTTAGTGATGAATTGTATCGCATGGTGAATAAATGAAACCGGGAAACCTGTTAGTGATTATTAGGTAATAGGTCTACATAATTCCTTGTCTAGAGTTTTATTTTACAATATTAGGACGCAACAATCTCATAATCCATAATGCACATCCATTCTCAAAAAAGACTCAAGAAACGTTGTCACACCTGAGGACTGAGAGGGAATGCCTTGTTACCTTTACACACGACATACTGCTATTACACGCTGATATATATATATATATATATATAGGTCATAGGGTATATATATGTATATATATAGGTCGTGTAATAGTTACGGTCATTACGTTATTATTAAGAATTAAAATGATCTCAACAAAATTTGTACTGAATATTCGAATATTCGACACTACATCTGCAATGTAACGAGATACATATAAATGCCTAATTAAAATAAATTAAGATAAACTGCTTCATCTGCGCGTCTCTATTACACATTCTATTTACAAGATTGGAACTATTTTAAAAGTTTTGAAATAGTTTAATTCAGTAAAAATGAGTGGGCGTAGAGCCTAGTATGCAGTGTAGTTGACACTAGGTACGAAGCCTGCACGGCTAAATGTCGGCGCGAGATAACATGCAATGTGAAGGCGGCGTACTGTAACAGACATCCGGCTGGACCCAATTAGATTTAACGGTACGCGTCGCGCACTTAATTAAGCATTCAATTTGTTTGGAAATTTGGCGCGTCATACGATGGCTGCTATTTAATAGAAATTTGGTCAAACTTTAAAGGTAAAAAAATAATTTATAGAAAAATTACACGATGTTTTTTATTACGTTGATAGTAACAAACGAGCACACAGTAATTCCCGCAGCCCATGACATCTACATTCATCCTTGACAAGGAATCATAATGCAGATGCGTTGTCACCCTTGAGGACTGAGATGGAACACCTCGACACCAGTAATAAAGGTCTCCGGTTCACTACACTGCACCAGACGAAACACACGGTGGTATTCTGTGAGGCTGTGATCCTACTCCGGTCGAGCTGATCTATTGATTCGGCAGCTTAAAACAAACTGCAGCGTAATTCTACCACTTTTTTATATCGTCATTATGATCACAACATGTCGACGGTCCACTACTGACCATATACCCCAAATTGCCATCCATCGACTTCCTGCAAACTTGTATAGATTGTTGCCGCCGGTTAATTCCATAAGAAAGAATAAAAGTTTTTAATGTTACTTAAATTAAATAAAACAACCAAAGAAAACGTCTCTTGGAAAGGAATATTAAGCGTTAAATGAACAGGAATTATAATGTAGTTTGTAGCCCAAACAGGCTACTGGTCATACTACCGTCGTATCTTCATAAAATTTTAACGCAAACGTGATTTCTTATGACACTAGTGAATTATTATATTAATACATTTATATCTTAACTAAATTGTTGTGATAAAATACAAAACGTTATTATCCGTGCAGAGTAATGACGGATTAATACAAAGTAAAAAATAAATCAATAAAACCTTTTTTGCCATTATATCAACCATTTTTACATAGAGGCAACACTTCAACAAAATATTGTTAGTCCTGTATAACGGCAACACAAAGCGTCGGACAGTATGCTCCTGATTCTGACATCTGCAGCCGCTCCACCGCTCCAACACTTCCGTGGCCGGGCCCCGCCGACGCGCGACCTATAATCGCCCATTCACGCCACCCACCGAATCGATTACGGCTAATAAACACGTGTAATTACTGAATGAGGGCCTTATATGTGCTTGCAACTTTGGTTCACTTTACCTTGTGCTGATAGATTAAGCTGTGTATGATAATTATATTTATTTCTTTCATTATTTATTAATTTTACGATGATGTGCTCTCGGTCGACAAAGGCGACATCTTTCGATTACATAAATGCAAACACAGAGGCACCGACAATAACTGCGGTGCTGTATCTAAATGTATCCTCAAGATGCACGCACATACACGCGTTGCCGATCCTGTGGAATGAGATGAAATGGCTCGTAACTTTTCCTATTACCTATACTACTATATAACTTCCTACAGTGTAGGGCCTACTCACCGTCTGAAACACAGCAGCGGATGTCGCTATTACTTCGGTTTTCTGTGAGGGCGTGGTAATTAGATTATCATAAAATTGATTCATATAATACACAATGTATTCTATACAAGTAAACCACAGTTAAGATACTATACTAGTAAGTTAAAAACAAAAAGCTCGTATAGAAGCTGAGATGTAAAAACAAAAACACGCGGTCCACTTCTAAATGCATATCGTGTAGTGGTAAAACGTTATCCAATTTACAATTACACGTCACGAAAACAACATCACGATACGTTGCTAGACGTGGCACACTTGAATTTAAAAGTAGACAGAAGCTTCGATTACTGTTTTAGAGCGTAACAATAACAATTAGATTAGACTAATATATATATATAAATATATATATTAATCCCACATCTGGGCATAGTCGTCGCATCACTGCGAATTGGCGAACGTCACATGTCTTCGAAATATTTTTTTTTAATTATTTTTTTAGATATGCATGTATGAAATATTATCGTGTGCTCAAAAAACATCTTAAGGAAACCTTCTTGTGTAAGAAATCATTTAAAAATAGTTTCGTAACATTACACGTTCGACAATCCGAAGTGGAGGACAATCCATAGTGGACTATCCTCTCTATATATATATAGATTTTTCTTTTTACTGTATATACTATAGTATGGGTAAAACGAAGAGGAAATCATGTATATTGATTTAAATAGAGGCAAAGTATTGATTCGAAATGCATGCACGGATCAAAGGCGCTTGTAGATGATAATAAGTACCACTGATGTACTATTACATCATTGGTATAATTAATGGTCGGCGAACCGCAGCGTTGAGGGTCACTGACGGTCCTCCCTCCTGCGCGAGTTGCGTGTGCGCGCTTCGTAGAGCTTTATGCGTTTATGTGCCGACCCTATTGTCATAAGATGCTCGTATATTTTAATAACGGCAGATTGACTCTGAAAACAAACAGCTGGTGGAATTTAATAAACGTTATGTTTATTTAATTATACAAATAACCTAAATTACGAAAACATAAGAGAAATTATCGATACATTCGTATAATCACATACCATCCCAACTCGAAAGTTGAACTACCGTGTGTCGAACTACTGCAAATTTGACCCAAAATCATAGAGCACAGCTTTAACCGCCCAATAACCGCAAACATCGGACATTTGTATAGATCAGAACCGCGCTCCGTCCGTTCCACTTACAAAACCTTCGGGCTCGGTTATTATCGGCCATTGAAATGGTGGAAAACAATGGTCTCGGTTAGGGGGTCGCTGCGAACGGACAAACTCATGCAAATATCCGACACTTGGAAATAATCACCGCTCGACCGGTCCCATTGTGTTCGGTGAAAAGATTTAGTGATGTAAGAAATGAACAACGGAAATGTCCGACAATGGAAACGTACCGTGATCTGGTACTATACCGACCGCTTAATCATGACAAAGATTAATCACCGAACTTAAGAAAAGAACAGAGAAAATTTAACAACTTTGGTTCTACATAGTAACAATTCATTATTCAATGTATCTTATTACGACTTAATAACTAGATACATTAAAAATAATTAAGAATCTCTGATCAATTATTCTATTTTTTTATATCTATATTCGGTATCTTATTGTGCAGTTTCGTGTATACTAATCTATAATGACTCCGAAAAGCTGACAATGGTAAAGCGTTATAAGGTCTGCTAACAAATAACAATAACGAAAACTACCAGTAATCTGCTAAACATTACCGGAACATTAATGAAGCAAAACAACTAATTTGCAAACAAAATATCTTTGATTTCCACTTGTTAGGATTATGCAAATTCGATGAACTTACGTTCGTCACAGTGTAACAATGGATTAAAAAAACAAGTTAAATGTATGAATATCATAACCGAATTTGATAATGAGAAAGTGTTGTCCATCATAAACAGCCATGCCATACAGTTCAAATGAAGCCACCGCCGGTGTGGTCGGCATGATGCACCGCGGGTGTTCAGGGCATTCCCGACTTAAAATATCACGGAATATCGCTCTAGCCTAGATTAATATATGTATGTGTTTCTAGAACGCCGGTTGTAAATATTTCTTCATAAATATGGAACGGAATGCATCGAAGATACAATCAATCACCTCTCTCGTCTTAGATAAATCCTTTAGCTTTGTCTTTGATGCTACGGAATCTAACGTATGTCTTGACAGTGATAAAGTTGGCTTAAGAGATTTCAGTTCGCCTCTCGTTCCTATGTTGCGTTTTGCAGGATTGAGTAATTATTTCCACTGGATCTTGTCATAGGAGCATAAAAAACAAGCTAGATATTATTATCTGAAATCTAAGATAAAGTATTTTCTGTTGTTTTCATTGCAAACGACATTTGCAACCTATAGGGATTTGAATAGACCGATGATCAACAAAATTGAGTAATGGAGTTAATGCTCGCCCACGTGTCTCATTAAAGGAGGTCCACTGTTACCAAACAAGGTGAGGGTGGGCAATCGTAACGTAAACGTTTTGGTTAGTTTGAAAACCCGAAACCTACATCAAAAGATATAAAGCTATAATGGGAACTCGTTTCCAAGACAATAAATAATTAGTCATAGCGCGTTTAAACGACGAATTTACTTTTGTATACGGGGTTACGGTTAAAGTGTTGTGGTTTCGGACGTCTACAGAAATAACTGACGCCCGATTTCCGGAGGGGCGACGGCGATGGAACGCCGGAAGCAAACGTTTCTATCTCACACATCTTCAATTCGGTCCATCTGATACCAGTTGACTGTAATAAACGAAACGTTTTTATCTATCGAGGCATCGGACGTTTGTTTCAACGGTTCGTAACTGTTTCGACACTAGACAAATTGCTACACATATAAGGAGCGTTCGCGTATCTCGGAAGTTGCATTAAGACGTGTTCGGGGTCCGAATAGTGATCCGCGGAAGGCGAGGAGGCGGGAGGCAACTCTCGTTTCCATTGTGGGCAGGCGGCGCCGTGACGGCGGCTGCCCTCTGAACTGCAATACGACAGAATCGTGGCACACACCGGCGCACACGTCGGCTCAAACAATAGTAAACGATGTCTAGACACAGCATCGCCGGGGTTACACAAGGAAGCGTTCCGCTCTGTATTTCCATCTGGTAAAAGGTGAGAGTCGGTCGGAAGGTTTCGTGTTACTAGTATCCGGTTACAAGAGCTGGCGACCGCGGACATGTAACTCGAATACGGTGAAATGGTGTGCGCTTCTCGTGGCGGCTCCAAAGACTACCGCAAGTCGGGGAAAATATCGACTTCTGGGCTTAGAGCAAGATCGGTACTCTGTTTTATTCGTAAACTATTTTCAAATTTATCGATATTCGCTCTACGGGACTTTGTAGGACGCATACAGATTTTAAAGTTAAGCCTGATTGAACGCGGCACGTCGGCATGAAGCGTACGAGCGGCCGATACTATCGGCTGAAGGCACGCGCTCAGCCTAACCGCACTATTAGACAATATTGCATTCTGAACAACTGCGTCGCACTTAAACGTAAATGCATCGATATAAAACTTAAACCACTTTAGAGGCCCAATCGCAGTCTATTGTTCCGCAACGTGTATATAGTAATGGAGGGTTGTACTCGTTCACAATAGCAGATTGTCATAAAACATGGCAACAACTAAATGGTGTTCGTCGTGGTTGGATCGCTCGTGAAGCTTACGATATAGCTGCGTCTCTTTCGTTCTACGTCGTCGATTGAATGCGCCGGTGCATGATTGATGTAGCCGTGCTTTTCAGCTTATTATGTTACGGACAAGCTATTTATTAGAGAAGCTGCTATTAAAAAAATAGATGTTGCATTTAACTTGACTGTATAAGCTACGCTTCCTATTATGCAAAGTTGTGTAATAAATGTTTATACTTTGAAATAAGATTATATGGACTATTTTGTACCTTTTATATATGTATGTATGAGTTACAATGAATATACACCAAAAATATAGAAACATTTGTGCGACATATCGTTATTGTTATGATATAAATTGACATTAGAACTTATGTATATAGTATACATAAAAGCACTAGTGCTATGGAATTAGCCTTTAATATATTAAGGGATCTTTTAAAAAGACTGGGTTGTGTCGGATCTCTACCGTCTTCGGAGGCCATCGTCAGTGCATTAGGCCAGGACTCCGGGATACACAGAACGCGCACCGGCGCGCCTTTCCACCGAGCATAAAGCTAGGGACCGATATTCATCGAGACCGATCTATCAGGCGACTTATTATTTGATTTAAATTTAACTGTCCGCCAACAACAGCCATGAAATTATGAGATTACTTTAAGATATTTTTAAAGGAAAGCCATCTATCCCTACTGTTTTGGCTATGTACCGTTAATTTCGTAACCGCATTCTTCGTTTTAGTTTTCATAACTTAAATATACTAATACGTTACTACGATTTAATAAATTAAACATATCTTCATTAGACGTTTACTTAGTAATAATCGTTATTTGTAACATTACATAAGTATACAAATTTGTTGTAACTCTGTAGCTTGTGCTAGAGTAAACCGTTACAATCTTCAACTGTTCCCAATTAACGTTACCAGTTACAAAAATATATGATCGATGTTTTAGTAACTTAAAATAATTAAAAAAAAGGAAACAAAATATTGAAAGAAATATAGTTTGTGATTGCTTTTGAATGCATAATATGCAAAACTTGTTAACTCATTTAGACACCTTAGATAATTGACAAAATATAGGTAACAAAGTGACCAATAAAATAATCACTGTAACACGTTTATACTTTAAATTAATGAAGACCAAGTTCAAATAAAAAAAGTTTAATAAAAGCATAGATTAAAAACACGGGATCTTTGCATATTCATAAGGAACCTGTGCAAGCGGCACGGCGCGACCTTCAGCCTAGCATTTATCAATATCCAGCTCCGATTGCAAACGGCCACCGCGGCGCAACTTCTATCACCGACCCGTCTATGTATCGATGAGACACGTAACTTGTTTTTTTAAATAATGCTAAGACCACGTGAAACAAAAAAAAAATCCACATGAAATCAAGTCGGCTAAGCAGCATACAAAATGTATTACTGTTCGTAAGCTAATTCTTGTAGGTTTGGCAGTCGCGTGGTTCAGAGTTTTTGACTTCTGCGCCGCGATTTATGGGTTCAATTCCCCGTAGAGGTATTTTGCACATATATATTAGGTATACCGGAAAGTTCTGTCCGTTTTAGAATGAAACAAAGGAATACATTATTTCATACTTTGGATAAACTTTATTGAATAATATAATTGCCATCATTATTTATGACTTCTTGCCAGCGTGATGGCAATTTGTATATCCCATTTTTAAAAAATGTCTTATCTCTAGAGGCCAAAAATTTAACCAGTGCTTGTCTGATATCTTCTTCGTTCTTGAATTGTTTGCCCTGCAAGAAATTTTGTAAGGACAGAAACAAGTGATAATCAGATGGTGCTAGGCCCGGGGAGTATGGTGGATGCTACAGAATTTCCTAGCCTAGCTCTGCGACTTTCTGACGAGTCCCCAAAGCAGCATGTGGCCTGGCATTGTCATGAAGCAGTATGATGTCCTTCCTATTGAACATCGCCGGCCTCTTTTCTTGGAGTGCTGTTTTTAATTTATCCAATTGCTGACAGTACCTCTCCGAATTTAGCCTTTCGTTTGGTTTCAACAGCTCAAAATGTATTGGTCCTCGAATGTCCCACCATATACAAAACATTCTCTTGTTCAGGCTCAACTTCGGTTTAGAGGTAGAAGGGGCAGGTTTTCCGGGTTCACAATATGCCCTTTTCTTATGATGTTTTCATAGGTAATCCACTTTTCATCCCCAGTTATGATCCGGTCCAAGAAGGGTTTGATTTTGTTGCTTCCAAGCAGAGATGTGCATATGATGATTCGATCATTCAAATTCTTCTCACTTAACTTGTGCGGCGTACCCATCTCGAATTTCAAATTGAAATTCTCACTTAACTTCCACACAAACCCTAGTTTCCGAATATGGTCGGAAATGGTTTGTTGAGCTGAATCAAGCCTTTCCGCAATCCCCGATGTTGTCAAAAAAGGATCTTGCTCTAACATGATCTTGACTGAAATGTAACCGGAGCGGACAGAACTTTCCGGTAGACCTATTATATATATATATATATATATATATTTATATATATATATATATATATATATATATATATATATATATATATCCCGTGTCTCTTACACGGCATCCAATCTTATGGCATTAATTACATTACAATAGGGAAGGGGATGATGAGTGAGGACCTCTGACTGCACTATAATATATCGAAGTGCAGTTGACTTCATCTGGTAATAATAACCGTGGTGGAAATCGAACGATATCAATCTAGCTGTACTAATAACACAGTTAAGGCGAAATTCCAATTATTTTTATATAGAAAACAAGTGAAAAACAGCAAATTAAGCAAAATAGGATGAAATTAATTAAATGAATTATATGTCGATTGAAAAATCTGTACTTATGTTTAAATGGCATACATAATTGTTAAGGCTAAATCTGTACAGTGAAAATAAAAAAATGATCGAAGATTTGAAATTCTAAGCAATCACATGGGGATAATTTAAGGAATTTATGGCCTTATTACTAGTGACGAGGTATTCTGTCTTAGCACTTAGGGGTGCTGACGTATCTACTTTATGATTCCTTATCCAAGTACGATGTGGGTTTCGTAGGCTGCAGGAATCATTCACTATCAGGTAAACAGTGCGCTTGTTTGTCATTCGTAGTATTAATACCAGCGTAAAATAGCAACTTAATGCTACTATGTTTCGTCTGGTGAGTGTAGGGATCCGGAGACCTTTATTACTGGTGACGAGGTATTCCATCTCAGCCCTCAAATGTGACAACGCATTTGCATTATGATTCCTTGTAGAGGATGAATGTAGATGTCGTCGGCCGCAGGAATCACTTGTCATCAGGTGTAATATGTGTTCGTTTGTTACTCTCAATGTAATAATAAAAAAAAAGTAAAATTATAGTCCGCTCTGCCTCCATACTATCGATCGTAAACCTTGAACGGTGGCAGTAAGACATAAACACTACCGAGACGATTATGCAAACGGATGTGTATGTGGATTACTGTAATTATGTCCTGTGGTGTCCGGGCGTGCGACGGTGAGGTCGTGACGTCACGTGGAGGCAGAGTACAGGCGAACGGGAGTGATTCATTCGTCAAAACGTCCGTGAGGCGCACGGGCGCATGTTGATGAGGGGCACGGCCGCTCGGCTACCGTGGGTAAAGGCTAGTGCACATCATTGGTGAATCCTTTGACCAATTCTTCGTGTTATAAATACAAGATACAGAAGCTTAAGGAGTGATTTAAGTTGATTGAAGTAAAAGTTGCTAAATAATCATACTTGTATGTAATAATGTGTTGCACGCGAAATGTTTACAAAAATATTCTTTACTTACAATGTTTGTTATCAAGGTGACAAAACTTGCTTCAAACAAAACTGTGTTTACCTGTAAAACAAAAGACACGTATAAGTTTAAGACGTTTGAATCGTATTAATTAAACAATAAACAGTATTAAATAAAGTCATTGTAAATATTCGAGTCCATCGGCTGTCCAGTAAATTCTATATAAATAGAGAAAATCTACAAACAATCTTTGTATAACACAATTTGGTGTTACCCCACATATAACATGAAATAACCGAAAACAATAAATACCAACTTATTGGAACAACAGGTCAATAAGGCAAACACCGCCGAAACGCAACATTACCGCAACGGGTGTTTATCTAATACCTTCAGCCGAACCACTGGCATTTACAAGGTGTTAAATGAGCTACAAAATGCAATGCGACAAGAAACCAAGGAAAATATGGATAGATTGTGTGAAGTTATATAAAAGCCGTGGTAGCTCAAGTTAGTGTCATCATAGTGGGATCGGGAGACCTTTATTACTGGTGACGAGGCATTCCATCTCAGTCCACAAGAGTGACAACGCATATGAATTATGATTCCTTGTCAACGATGAATGTAGATGTCGTGGCGCCCAGGAATCGCTTACCACCAGGTGAACTGTGTGCATGTTTGTTACTCTCAATGTAATTAAAAACAAACAAAACAGTCGATTTTAATTCACCGACTTCGATCCCCAAATAAAATTGTGAATTGCAATTTGTAGTGCTGATTTACGACTCCGCGGTCAAGGAGAACACCGTGAGGAAACAACCGCAGTGGAGCATCGCATAGCGGCAAACGGCAACGCTGGTATTTTCCTGAGACCTATACCTACCGTGTGTCAATTACAAAATACATTCAGATATTAATATTGACTTGCATTTAAATTTAAGCTACATTTACCATGATTTTGGTCAAATAGATTGAGGATAAAAACAGTCCTGGATATATTTAAGTACGAGGTCTATTTTCAAAACCCCTTCCATATCAAAAGTTTATTACCTTACCTTATTAAATTACCTTTTCATTTTATTTCAAAATATTTCGCTATATAAAAGTATTTCGCTATTACTAAACTATTTCCCCTCATTTTGATGATTACACCCCAAGATGTAGTTATGAATTTGATCAAGTTTCAGATTGGCAAAGGTGTTTTACTCAAGGAATTAATGTATTGTTAGAATATAATAATAATTCATTTGTTTACAACAAAAAGGTACATCAAGTTCTTATGTATGTAAAATGTGCAAAATATTCTCCAAAACCAACAGGAACCTAGGCCCTAAATATTAAATGCTTGAAAATCAATTACGTCCATTATTAAAAGGAAAAAAAAAACTAATAAATATCACGCCTGTCATAGTAGACGTATAGACAGCTGTGTTCATGCCAGAAAGGAAGGGAGGCAATGAGCTGCGAGTGCGATTGTGCAATATTTGGACACGAGAATACGGAATCGGTTCAAGGTTCGATTTAGTCGGCGTTGGATCGATTAAATTGTAGCTCTGTATTATTTGAGAGTATTTTTAGAGTATGTGGGAAAACTTATAACGTAATGACGATTTTTATTGCATGGATTCTTTCGCTTTCATTGTTTGAAATTGTAAACTAAAAAAAAAATACCTTTTTTTTTAAAAGAAAGAAGGTAGCAAACGAACGGCGGGAACACCGAGGTGCTCTCGACGCCCATGGACAACCGCAACATCAGAGGAACTGCTGATGCGTTGCCGGCCTTTAAGAAAGGAATAGGCTCACTTCTTGAAGGACCCTAAGTCGTATAGGTTTGGAAAAACCGCCGAGGACAGACCGTTCCACAAGGTAGCTGTGCGGGACAGAAAATTCCGCGAGAAGCGAACAGTAGAGGAATGCCAGCCATCCACGTGGTGAGGATGGAATCTGGTGGTCTGTCGTGTCGTCCGATGACGGAACTCGGCGGCAGGAATCATTCCAAACAGCACTTCGGAGTACTCCCCGTTGTATATACGATAAAAAATGCAGAGGGAACTGATGTCCGTCCGCAGGGCCAGAGAATCCAGCCGATCGGTGCTCGGTCGTCGACGATTCGAGTCGCTCTCCGTTGTATACGGTCAGATGGGAGAAGCTGGTATTGGGGTGCTCCGTTTAGAGGTGCGAGCAGTATTCCATGTGGGACCGCACTTGCGCTTTATATAGTTGTAGGCGGTGGCGCGGCTGGAAATACTGCTTCGCCCTACTGAGCACGCCCAGCTTTACCTCCCACTAAGTAATACTTGTTAAGGATGTGACGTTATTGTGTGTGTGGTTTTAAGAAAAGTACACTCTTGGGCCCCTTATCACTGGTGACGAGGCATTCCATCTCAGTCGTCGAGGTTGACAACGCATCTGCATTATGATTCCTTGTCAAGGATGAATTTAGATGTCAGAATGTTCAGAATCAGTTCAAATCACTTGCCATCAGCTGAACTGTATGCTCGTTTGTTATTCTTAATGTAATAAAACAAAAATAATAATATAGCTATGCACGACATTATCGACATGATACTTTATATGAGCAGGTCGTGTCGTCCCCGCACCGTTCCCGTGAGATCGTAAAACGCAAGGGCGCAATTAGCGTGCGCTTCCAACTGCTTGTCACGTTCGCCTGATTAAATTTATTGGAGCTGCACTAGCCTATTATTGGGACAACATTGTTTGGCTCGTTCGAGAACGTTCCAACAACCCACACACGCGTTCACAAGTTTAGCTTGACATCAATAGTTGGTATTGTATTAATGACGTTATTTTTAAAACGACGTCTTTCCTTGTTTGTGTATAAAGTTATTTTATGAACGGTATCACTGTGGAAATAACATACAGCAGAGATGTGCAAAACCTCACCATTGTATCAGGAAGGGAATCCAGCTAGTATGGATAAAGTCTTCAAAGAAAAGATCGGACGTTCTCCAAATACAAATATTTAATTTATATTTAGCAATAAAATATGTGGTCGTAAATAATACTTGTTTTTTATGCATTGTACTTTTTTCTGTCTAAAGTATATTTCTACTCAAAAACTTAAAAAAGGTAACAAACCCTACTCAATAGGCGAGTTTGGTGTGGGATGAAAATAAAATGCTGTTTGTTAACTACTCGCAAAAATATTTTTTAAAAAAAAAGAATCTTTTATCAATATCATGTCAGAGATATATGAGTATTATTGTCATATAAAACTTTAGGCTTTGCAGTATTATAAATTAGTATTTAATTGTTATTTCCTTTGTCGCAGATGTAACACACAAACAATTTGTGTATGGGCCACGCAATGCACACGATTTGTAAACGCGATGTCCGACATGTCATTGCAATAAATGGTGCAAACTTACCACAACTTGTCAACATGCGAGGGCCAAAAAAAAATACATTCGATTCTCAATGAATCGCCATTCGATAACCATAGCACGATAAAGATGTTTACGACTTAAGTGAGAGACGAGATAGATATGTATTTATTATAATAAAACGGTCATCCCTTCGACTGGATCCACTGGTACATCAGTCATGGCGTTGTGGAATAGTTGTAAAATACGTGGATGCTACATAGCGGGTCTTAGGTTCGATACCCAGCGAATAGCAATATCTGTGAATCACAAAATATTACGTTTTCGGGCTTGGGTGTGCTGTAGCTTGTGCTATATCATATCATGCATTACATCGGAATAGGGAAGAGCATCTGGTAATAACTAAATGATATTGCCATGACCGAAAATTGCCTAGGACAACGTAATATTGACACTCAACAAATAACATAAATATGTAAAATAAATAATATATTTGTCTTTATAGGAATATAAGTATATATCCTAATAAAACTCATTCACTTATATTTCTTACTATATTATTCTTATATTTTTTAATTTATCAAACATAATAAATATTAGCTTATCAAAATATTGCAACATACCAAATTAGTGTCAAATAGAAAAGCCTTCAATCCGAGCCAATGGTAATGTATTGAGAGTTCACGGCTGATGGTCAAAGGTTCTTTGTAAATCATTAGTACGACGGTTGACGGTCGCATACCGACGCGTGACAGTGACAGTGGTCAAGGACAGATTGGGCTTTCAATCTCTTCCTATACGAATGTAAATTAACGTAGTACATATCTCATCATAAATTTTTGTCATAATAATTTTTGTTTCATTTAATTTAATAGTGCACAATGCAAGTGCATGTTGAATCTTTATTGAAGACTAAAGGCATCAACTGCCTAAAATTACCAATTTGTTGCCCCAATGATTTAGGCTCTGCGTTAATGAATCGTCAGTCGGTTTGGACAAGTAATTATATATGTATAGATTAACGTACATACATGTCAAGGGCCGAACTTACTAACATGTACACTACATACTCATTTATCAACTCTATTGCTATAAAAAAATATTTTGTATCCAGTAGTTTTTATAACACCAAGATAATCATCTGAGTCATTCATTTGCATAATACCGAACATAGCACTCCGACATCGTATATTTTTTTACTATTATTACATTGAGAGTTACAAATGAGCACACAGTACACCAGACTGTGTAATTCCTACGGCCAATGGAATCTACATTCACCCTTGACAAGGAATCATAATTATGCGTTATTTTACGCTGGTATTCTGTGAGGGCGTGGCACTTCCCCCGTCGAGCTAACCCATTCATTCTGCAGCTAGAAACAAACTGCAACGTACCTCTGCCACTGTTAAAACAATTCATCCATATAAACACATCGTAATATACAATAAAATTATTGTAGCGATATATCCATAAATGATTTCATTCTAGCGACCATAACTCATGTAAAAAATATGCGTAAATTATACCGTAAATTTTTGGCAACGAAAACCTGACGCCCAGAATCCGAATTAGTTGTTGTTTAATCTTACATTGAATGTTTAAGGAAGGCTGTACTTCATCGACCAGAGTTCTGGTCAGGATACAGAGCAGGGTTGCCAATCGGAGTGGGATATGAGATGAGAGGACAGCTGCAACAAAAGAATCTTGGAAACTTCACATTCTGTTACAAGAACTGTATAGATAGACAAAACAAACAAAATGATCAATAGGGAATTGTCCCAAGTATACCGTACTATTTGCCATTCAGCCCCGACGCTAGTGGAAAAACTTTAAATATAATATAGAATTTTAAAAATAGAATAAGATTTCGCACATTTCTTTTTAAACTAAGAGCATTTCCGGCCAATGTTACTGCATTGTCTTCATGTTTAAAGAAAGTAATTTATTGAAAAAAACTAGAGCCATTGTTTCAAAAAACATGACAATAATGCAATTTAATGTAAAATAAATAATAGTGAACTCAAGTTTAATGCACCTCGTAGTATTAAGCAACGAAGCTGACCAGCCATATTCCGATGGAACCGCGCGCGCGCAGGGAAATCGCTGCAAGGGGCGCTCCGCGTTACCCGGGAAAACGTGCGGTCACGACGCAGTCCGGGCCACGGTGAACGTCGATAGTAAACAAGCAATTAGCTGCTCGACCGGGCCTTATAATTTAGACGGACGTCGGCGAGGCGAAAGCAACGATGGCCCTTCATTCATTCACAGCGAATGGTATAGGGAGAGGGCCATATACCATTCGCTGTATCTCCGCAACGTCAGCAATTAAAAAATGCCCACTCATTAATCAGCTGCGAGCGGGTTTCGATCGTCATCTCTGCCGATTTATTACGCCCCTGGTAGGGATAGTTCCAATGCCTAGTTGCTCTAAAGGTTGATTTACAATTTTGTAGCTTTCCTATAATGAGCTATTAAGATCTACATGGTCGTTAATAACACCTGCAAGCTCTGCGCATATCGTAAAGATAGTTTTGTTTCAATATTCGCGTCATCTTTAAAATAATGAGTGTTACCTTAAAAAATATCTCTGCTCGGGTTATAAGAGTCTGGGATCCGGAGACCACCACTACTAGTGATGAGGCATTCCATAGTATTCCTCAGGGGCGATAACGCATCTGCATTATAATTCCTTATAAAGGATGAATGTAACTTTATTGGGCTGCATGAATAACTTACGATCCGGTGAATTATGTGCTCGTTTTTCACCCTCGATATATTAAAAAAATGGAATAGAGAGAGGAACTCTAAACATTGATATGATTATGAAAAGACGGCTCGAGGATTTTTTTTTATTTTTTCGGGCTGATGGCCGCTGTTAGCCCTAGGGCTTTTACAGTTTCACCGGGTTGAGAGGTGACCGAGCGCTTATGGAAATCAGTGGAGACCTCTATATATGGGTAACCAGCACAAGGGCTCCCGAGAGGGAGCCTCGGCTTGGACCATTACCCTGATTCGCGAGAGTGACTGACTCAAGGGTGCCCGAGAGGGCCGAACCTCGGCTCGGTCAGTTGCTTCTGAGGATTCATAGGATTATCTAAATGAATTTCGCTATTATTTTTAACTACCTGTACTACCACTTCAGAATGTGGCGCAAGAAACTCCAGCAACGCTTCTATCTGTATGGACTGGAGAGAACCGGCCAGTGACATGGCGGTATCGCGAATAACTTTGTTTGCGACGCCCTCGCCGTCGGCGGGGGCGATATGAGGGTGCAATGTACGTGTAACGGCTCGACGAGGTACTCGGTATGTATTTGTGGGATCCTTCGCACAGAGCACTTTCAGATGCGCTTAATCCGAGAACTTTGACGTTTCATCTCTCAAGGCGCCACTGAATAATATTCCCGTAATATGACGGATCGCGTGGGCGTAACGATTACGCTCGTCGGTATATGGGGGGCTACCACTTTCGCGTTCATTGCCCACTTCGAAAATTTCAATTTCGTTGCAACGAGTGTAATAAAAGTGAAAATCGAGTGTTGATGTGATGCCATCAACGCGTCCGGTCTCCGTGGAGGTTAGCTAGCATCATATGGGCGTTCATACGCGCTTTCCAGGAACAGCCCGGCGAAATGACGGACGACCGGCACACGACGGGAATATTAACAATTGAATTATGGCACCGCTTCTTATTAATCATCGGCGGCATTCAGACGAACTACACACAACTTTTACTCGAGGCTTAGTCGTTAGCATTTTCGCTAAAGCACGCCGATCGTGATCATTCAATGAGGTTGCGCCAATAAATATAGGACATATAAACAACGATTTCGACATATCGAACCTCGTCGTAAGCATAATGTTTTGTCTCTTGTTATTGTGTCAAGAAGATTGCTTTAAAATATATTATGTACGTACATGGTATTGCTTTAACAAATACTATATGTTGAGATCATTAATCGTCGTTTTTGTGATGATATTAGAAGTCAAACCAGCAACCATTTTTATTTTTATTTTATTTCATTGAGAGTTACAAACGAGCCACACAGTTCACCTGATGTTAAGTGATTCCTGCGGCCCATGACATCTACATTCATCCTTGAAAAGGGATCATAATGCAGATGCGTTGTCACCCTTGAGGACTGGAATGCCACGTCACCAGTAATAAAGGTCTCCGGATCCCCTCACTCACCAAACGAAACACAGCAGCGTTATGCTGCTATTTCAAGCCGGTATCCTACCCCGGTCGAGCTGACCCATTCACTCTGCAATTAGAAACAAACTGCAGTGTAGCTCTACCACTGGTCACCTGTTTATCCTCAATAAAGAATTATTATATAGATACGTTGTCATACCTGATGACTAAGATTTAATATATCTCAACTGCCAGAAATACATTTTGCTGTTTCTTTCTTTCAACAGACTAAACAGAGAAGCTCTAAGCTACTAATTAACGCCGGTTTTCAGCCCGTGTAGTAAACATATCGCTATTGCTAATTTACAGCGTGGCTCTACCACGTCACAACACTGCGTTCGTTTATATAAAGGAATATTTAATTGAAAGCTATGCGTCATGTTACCATAGTGTCCACGTGCATTTAAACAACGCTAAGTCTTCAATAGAGGTCGATTCAGCACCTGGCTAATGGTATTCATCTCACATGCGCAGGCGCACCCGCTACAGGACCGTTGCAAACAATGACCCCACCCTATTCAATTACACGCACCGATTCAATTGCGCAGCCTAAAATTACACACCGGAACCGTATTATCGAAGCATCAGAGCAGGCTCGTAACGGGATCAACGAGACGAATGGCAACGGCGTTTGGATGGGAATGATGATGATGTCCTAATTGGAAAGTGGCGTAAGCGGAGATCACCCAGTGATAAATGGATGTTGTGACCCATACTCATTAACATATATCCTCAATTAAGTATCACAATGTCAAGACTAAGATTTGGTTGAGCCAAGGTGTAGTCGAATGATGGATTCGAACCTTTCACAGACCGTACGCTCTATTAGTCTATAGACGCTGCCTATTGTGTGATTCATAATATAGGCATGGTTGTACGTAAAAGGGTCATTGGGGATAAAGCGTAGACTTCAGTCGTTCGAGAAACATTTGTTATTGTTGAACTGCGAAAGCATTGTTCAGGTATTGGAGGTCGAGGTAACATCAAATCACAGTGATACAGAGTGGTCCCAGGGCCAAGCAATGCGCCTATTTGTTGCCAACTGTTTGACAGCCACGGCCTCGACTGCTACTTCACAAATTGCTCGTTGTATATAACAAAAGGTATGTTTATGTATACGCTTATTGCTTCTTTTTATAAATGAATAACATTTAGCCTGAACATGATTAAGATGACTGCACAATTCCCGCTCCAAGGTTTGTTAGAGGTATTTGTGAAATATTTTGTACAGACGTCTTGGTTGACCCAGTCTGTTTAGTGTTAATATTTACATATAAGGAATTGAGACTTTACTAAACATAATCTATTCTGAGATCTAAAATGTTATATAAAAATAACAATGCCCAAATTTTAAAATGTCAATAACTTAATGGTTCATGGTAGGGTCTGCAAATATTTAAATTTGACGAAACTCGTGTCCCAATTCCAAAAACAAGTATTTTAAGCTGAAACGGTTTACGGCAACGTCAGTTATATTAATAGCATTGCTAGCATTTACAAAAAAATCAAAACATAGACCTTGTAGACTAAGCCAAGTCAAAGTAAGAGTTAAATAATCGACACATCAAAGATCATTGGCAATGCACATGGGGAACTCACTTGTTGTTTCAGATACGATCGCGCCGTCGAAGATAGGCGGAGCCATAAGATGGCAGATTACACGCGGTCTCAATACCCCATAAGACGTTGTCTGAACGGGCCTCGGCCGAGATGAGAAAGCCCGGACAGACACTTACCGAGTAGACCCTAGTCGTAAATACGTCTCGCGCATATCGATATGAGACATTTCCGTATAGATAACTCATATTTAATAGCCATAATTTTACCGCCCCATTCGGTTTCGGAAGCTATAAACTTGAAACACTAGCGGAAAATATTCCGTGCGATTACTAGAATGCCATGTGCACAAATATGGGAGCCGTCTTACTTGATACTTGTCATTTCACCGCAATTTATAGTAATATTCCCCTGGTCGGAATGGATGCAGAAAATGCGAAATCCCGCGTACTTCATCTTTTATTGACGCGTTGATGACAGAATAATTGTAGCGAGTTCGCACTCGAGACCACGCTGTGTTGCGGCCGTCGTGATTTGCGGTTTCGCCTCGCGCAATTAACTGTACGCGAGCGAACATGCAGCATATTTAAATATTTTACGACATTAAAATAGCCCGGAACTGAACGTTCAAGGGCGCGCAGCACGACGCATATTTCACACGGATTTCCAAAATGTTCGTCCGACGGTTTTAAATCGACGCAGTAGAGACCAAGCTCGCCGACGCCCGGCACACTCACGTTATGCGTGCGTTGAACTTAAAAGGTTGTGACAGCAGTATTACGGTAATTACCTTAATTAGTAAACACAAAAAGACGGCCGTCGATTCGGCGCACCGTGGGCGAAAAATTAAGCTGAGCAGCTGAGAGCCGTTGGACGGTTTGACTTTGCACATTGGATTATTTATAAGTCTACTAGTAACTCGCTAATTAGTTTTAATTGGAAGTGAAGTATTTTTATCGATAAGATTATCGATCTTTCTCGACTATTTTTAATTAATTAAAGAACAAGGCACGTATGACATATTCACTATCGACGATGATTATCTGTTAACGAAAGAGTATTTTTATCTCGCAATAATGGCACTAGGTCACCATGTATCGAAGCCAGAAAAGGTACTGACTGCTGCAAAAATTAAAACGCCAGTCAGATAGAAGGTCGAAAATGCCTGAACCTAATAGCCGTATTGCCATATCGTTTGCATGAATCTTACGGTGACGAACGATGCTGGAATGCGACGGGAAGCAACGCGACGCTCGTTGACTGAGGAACCAAACGAATTCATCCGCGAGTGTTACAGCGGACCGAGATCTTTTGTACGCGGAGGATGGCTATATCAAAATACACGTGAATCAGCGACGCCACGCCTTTTGCGGAAGGTCGCGGGTTAAGACATCATTGGCCAAGGATGCGTAAATCAAAGCGCCCGAGGAAACCGTCACGTCGTGTGCACGAACCGGCATTAATTAAATATCGCCTTAAACGCTCGACCTTCACCAATGACAGCGGAATTATTCATTCGCAAATTCGTAAAATGAAACGTCTTTTTTTATCATAACAATATAGACAGACTTAGATTTCTACGATTACCAAATCGGTGTCGCAACTCTAACTCCGACGATATCGTGACACCTTGACTTCAAATTGATGTTACGCAAATTTCTGCTCATCGTAGTGTGTAGTGTTTAAGGAAATTTAACTTGAAATTAGTTATTTCTGAAAGTGCGTCTGATTATCCAGATAGCTGTGGTACCTTCACCAACACCGTGGTGAATTTACGAACTAAATTAACATATAACGGACAGGTGTACGAGGTGATAATTGCGTCCCCCAGCGCGATAGAAACTGTTGCCGCATTAAGATAATGATCACCGCCATTTGTGATCGCTATACAATCCCCATTGCCCATTATCTGTCGCACTAGAAGTTTACTTGACAAACTGGTTGATTTGTAATATTTATAGAGAACTTAACAAAAATTTAAAGCCTAAACCTTTCTTAAAGTCCGGCTGCTATTGCCGGATGTTCATGGGCGGCCGTGATCACTTACCATCGGATGAGCTACTTGCTCGTTTGCTAACTATTCGATAAAAAAAACGTTCTTAAATGAGGATACTGAAAATAAGTTGAAACAAAAAGTTCTCGCAGGATACGCTAGTAGACTGAATTTCTATGTCATCTATGTCCTATAATGTCCTAAGAATCAAGATACATTCGTCTTGATTCTTTAGGGGGTGGCCTGTTATTCCTCAGGACATTTTTCAAATTTATTCAAATTAAAAATCAGTCAGAGTTAATACAGTGAATTGTATAACTGTTATTTATATATATACATAAGGGATCAATCAGTGCCATATAACATAACTATGTCACGTGTATTAAAAAGCATATAAGAACACCGAAATTAATGAACCACTTATATTGCCACTAAACGATAATGTTCAGATAGGCAGTACTTTTCCAGTGCCCGCGGGTCGTAAGTCGATTAGTATTCAATCGTTGTGGCGATTCGACAATACGTGCTTCACCAGTGTCCATTGGAACGGTTCAAACAAACCCGTATAGTATCAGAATCTACTCAGCAGTGAAAACAATGGCTTTATTAGATACCAGTGATGCTTTTCGTAAATCGAAACGTATAATGCTATTGAGGCATTCTATCTAGATAGCATAAGTATCCATTAATATTGCGTGTGATTTCGATATAGATCACAACAAACAACATAGACGATGCTCGAATCATAAAATTGGAATTGATTTACTAATAACTGTTTAGGATGCTGGTAATTATCCAATCAACTGTAAATGTCAGTACAAGACAGATAAAGGGAAACGAAGGGGAAAAAATCCTATCGTGACTAAAAAAGTTTAAGGATTATATAGCTACCTAGGCCCTTCCACACTTCCTTAATCTGCATTAGAGTCAGAAGCTCAAGACTAAATATAATTCCATATAATATAGAATATGAAAAGCACATCAGTACATATTGAATGTTTGCATAGAGGGATGGCAGTGGGCAGAACGGCGGAAGCAAGACATCCTGCGCCCAGGGCTGTCGCGGCGTACGCTCTATTAACGTGCGATCTACGCATTGATTTTAAAAGTTCTTTATTTATATAGATCATTTAAATCTGTTACATAAGCCAGTGTACATAATATATTTCCTAGCTCTAACAATCATGTTTTATATATACATGTACCTATATCAGGCTAGTAGCCTTTTATCATTTATGACAAGGAATATATATAATCTATCATAATAGGATCTATAATTGGTTCAAGATCTTATAACAGTCGTTATATGATAACTAGTTAACATTCATTTATTTAAATTAATGTATAGAATGCTTTCTACAAATTTATTTCTAAATTTTGCTTGATTGATTACTTTTTGTAATTTCTGCCTAGATTATTATTAATCTTACGTAAAACTTAACATACCTCTACATAAAAGACGGCAGCAAATGTGATTCCTTTAAAAAGAATATTCTGTGAAAGTTGCATAAATTTTAAAAGTAAGCATATAATATGCAAATTTAAAAAAATATATATTTGAAATGTAACTGATAAATTATCTAAAGGAAATCATTAATTATCCTGCAAGAAAAAAACCAGACCGTGTTACAGAACCAGAACGTGTTAAAATAGGACGCGAACATTCATGTGAAATCGCCTGATGGCGTCGGTATTACATAAATGTTTCTTTTGTTAGATTTCATAATTGTTTAAATATTTTATTGAAATGAACCAACAGGTTATATAAAACACACATTGATTATAAAGATAATAACAAATTATGCTCTGAAATGGTATAATCGTTAAGTATAGATTTCACCAACATATAGTGGTGACATATATGCGTAGTTTGTAAAAATTAAAATAATAATTAAAAAATGCTACGTTTTGTTAAATGTAAGCCTTATCAAATAACGCAATGGTTAGTATCGGAACGTGAAATGCGTTTGATTCAATTAGTGCGAATGCGAGCGTCTATTTCGTTATTATAATTACATTTTTATACACAATGCTTTATCGCAACGTGACACAATGATGTGCAATATGTAATATTCTCAAACGTAAGAAATTTAAATTTCATCATAGTTTTTTTTATAATATTAGGGTGATAAAAGTACCTATGGCCTATAAAGCCAACGCCAACGTACCCTTCCTCAAGAAAGATTCAAGATGCACATGCGCTGTTAACCCCTGAGAACTGATGAAACTCCCAGTTACCTATAATTGGGAGTGTATTCAGATCCCCACACTCACCATTCGAAGAACAGCAACAACACGCTACATGAGTGTATAGTATTCCCAAATGCCACCCTATTCATATTGCAGAATAGATAACTAATATCTGTGGAGTTGTTTGGATTAATTACATCGTACATCACGACAGAATTTAAAATTTGATCCTCATCATGTCGATGGTTGGCAATCCACTACTGTGCGATTTACGTGAAATTTTTTGCGACGCACAAATACTTCATGGAATAAGCTGTCGGCAGCGGTATTTCCGAACGTCCGATACGACTTAGAATCCTTCAATAAAAGAACCTACGCCTTTCTTAAAGGTTGACATCGACTCCTCTGGTGTTGCTGATGTTCATTACGGCACTTCAGGTTAGCGGCCTTGTTTGCCACCTATTGTATGTATTGTGATTCCATCACTATTAAAGCAGTATGTCTACAGTGTACTACCATTTCATAAATAGGTCTCTCTAAAGGTTCACCTGAACCCAGGTTGATGGCAAGAACACGGAATTTCATATTATAAAAGCAGGAGAACAATCTTAGCAGCCGTCGCAACTGACGCCACCGTTATTCCTTAGAAAAGTTATTGTGTGTAAATTATAGAATGACTCACGAGACCGACATTCGTGACGCCGATTAGATTTTTCTACGTAGCACTGTGTACTGTCAAGGGTCAGGTGATTCGATACGGTCTCATAAGCATGCTGACCTGCAAAGAGAAAGAACGACGCTCGGCTCCCACGAGGTGTCCCGCGAGGCCCTACGGTTATGCACCGGCGCCTTTCCACGGACTGTGACCACGTTAATGTGGACTCGACAGCCCAGTGACCTCCAGCCACTATGAGTTATACGTAATTTTTATTATTCAAGTAAAACAGAAGCGCCGTTTATATAAGTATTGGATGGACTACTCAAGAAAAAAAAAATTAAGATGATGTCCCATGCTGAGTGAAAGGTTACTCTTAAATTTAAAGTTAAATTTTAAGTGGATCTTAATGTTCGACAAATAGTACTGAATTCAATCGGTTTAATTTAAAATAAAAAAAACCTTCAGGTGGATATGCTCGTGATGTTTTATGCATTTGCATAATAACTGATCATGACATTGATCGAATGACATCCTGGTATTGCATAATATCCACTGAACACAAGATTGGCTTTAGGAATAGTTTCGGAAAATATAAACTATCGTCTATAACTGGTCCACTGCTTAACATTCTACAATCCATCGGCTTCTCGCAAACTCTCTCTCTCTTTTATTTATAGTTGAGGGGGCAAATGATCTGATAGCTCATCTGATAGTAAATGATCACCGTCGTCCACGAACATCCGCAACAGCAGACCAGTTGCAGTTGACAAGTGAGTCGTTATTTAATTATATATTAGAACATTTTACATAGTCACTATCCAATAACATCATAAAATGTACTTCATATTCATGGGGATCTTCAAAGAATAATCTGGGGGAAAATAAGGATAATTTTACTTGGCACAAGCAATTTGTAAGGTTTGCAAGGGACGCCGCGCGTCACGTCAGACTGACACGGCGTGAGCGTCTGTAGCATGAAAAAGGAAAGTGCGGCAGGTGTGCGCCGGCGAGGGGCGGAGGCCGGGAATGCGACTATTATTAGAGGAGACGGCGCCGCGCCACCGGCAGCCACAGGGTGCCCCCTTTCCACGCGCCGTCACGTTACGCTAATCAATTTTAATGTTGGAATCTTAACTATTCACATGGATTCCAGACCATTTTATAACTGAACGAGAGTTTCATGATGATGGTATTTAATATGTTTTTTTGTTTGTTTGTCATAAATTAGAAATCATGATGCAATAAGGAAGTCATTTATAAGTAAACTCCAAACTCTATACATTGTTTATATGAACAGTATTCTTAATGTATATAATAATAGTTTTTGATGTAAATAAATAAAATTATAAAAATGTGTAAATACACACAATTCGAAATCGCATGAGCATGGTTATAAGAAAACCTAGAAATTTTATGTGTGTAAACCTAAAGTAGCTTACAGAGAATATATTGGTTATCATTACAAGTTCGCTCACATCCTATAGCTGTGTATTGAGGCCGGCAGCGTTCATCTCGGTGTGGACTGGCGCCGATGCGTGCATTGTTCTAACCACGGGCCCGGTGGAACGTCCGATAGCCCGCGGCCGAATCGGGAATAGCCGCCATCGCTAACCAATTTAATGCACTTTTTAATCATACGCTTAATGCAACTGGAGCGCTTTAGATGTGTGAACGCGACGCAGTTCTTTTACAACATACCAGCAATGCTATTAACATAACCAACATTCCCATTAACCTTGTGCTTGTGTTGCGTCACTACCATACCGACCGTACCCTAAGGTTTATGACCCTTCAACTTTGACTCTATGTCAAATGTTGCGAATACACTGTTTCATAAAAGGAAAGATTTAAATTTAACACCATAAATAGCATGCATGATAACGCTAAAAAGCTAAGTAATTATCTGAAAAACCGGTTAGCATTGCAAAATGCTACGTCCACAAACGGCGCTGGGAAATGTCCATACAGGAGCGGTCGTACGCCTTGGTACGCGACCTCACCGCACAAAGGATTCCGTAGAGAAATGTAGATTAGGACCACGGAGCATTGACTATACGTATTAGTGATTACGCAATTTACTTAAAAAACTAATCTACATAATTCACAAAATTAAAAATGTTATTACGACATAAACATTTAACGACATAAGCGACGTTAGAAAAGTTTACAAAGTCAATGATACTATTCCATAACATTATAAAATATTCAAAGGAACCCTAGTCAATAGAGCAATCAACTTGATAAGAATAATTTGGCAATAATTTATCTTCGATGTGCACTTTGTGGCTATGGCATGTCAGGCTTTCTTACGTTCATGAAATAATGAATACGGTCACTCAGCAGTAGGTTTTGAAATAGTGAGTTATGCCAGCCCACACAATCATTACTTTAGGTCCTTTAGTACGACTAACTAAACTAAAAGATGGTGAACCATTTTAGTCAAATTACTTACCGCGTCGAATCGGCCGTTCGTCGGTTCAAAATAACTCGTAGACGGTACAATTTACAAGTACCAATAATAAGCGAATTCTTGGCAGTAGGTTCACACCTCGGGTGTCGGGTGTCGCGTTATGGGCACCAGCTAACGCGTACCATAAAGCCCGCGGTAAAGGGAACCATTCAGGTAACGACCCAACAATGCAGCTCGAGGTAAGTGTTATTATTTATTCGTTATCAGAGCATTATTGACGACGAGGTTACCAACGCTGCCGCTATTGAGACTGTAAACTTTGTAAAACGTTCGACGTAAACTAAAGTTTGAATACTATTCCAAGTCATCAAGTGTGATGGTGTAAACACTTATAAACGTAGTGAGTGTTGTGTGAAATCTGAACGGCATAATTTTAGTAATGCCCTAGGATATTATCATATATATATCATTTCGCAATGTTATTGATGTAAGAAATAATATCCAATATTTATTACAATAACGATTTATTTTTTAATGAAGGATATAGTTAGTAGAGATAAGATATTGAATAAATATAAAATATAAAATATAAAAGCTTCGCAGGCCATACCCTAAGCTTTAGGGTATGGTCTGCGAAGCTTAAGGTAGCAAGTAGTACTGGAGTTATAACAATGTTGAATGAGCAATAGTCCCCCTCCCATACATTTTTATCATAGTTGACAACTTGAAAACCCTTCCGAATCAATTTGCTTTGACAATTAATTGAAATTAGTTCATACGTAAAATGTTATATAACCGTTCATAGTCCTACTAATGAATTATAAGTCTTTTGCAATATATGCTACCTAATTTATGTATATATATATATATATATATATATATATTCTTGTATTTACTGATTGATGATCACTGTTTCAGATGGCAGTCTATATATATCATAAGGCAATATATATATATATATATGTATATCTATTACAACTCCTATTCCTCTGCGAAACACGCGATTTTACGCTCGTAAATAACACGGCTGCCTGAACGTATGACAATTATATGTGTATTCCTGCAACGCAACGTGTCCTGCCAAATTTACGATACATCTAATACATGCAATAAATAACAGTTGATAGGTGAAGTGCTATAATTGAAATGTGAAAAGAAACCCCCCTTTTCAATGTTAAATATAAACTGTGTGTTAGCATTACTAAAGTTCAAGTTCATTTAATGATCTAATTTAAACGTAAAACCATTTATTAGGCGGAGTACACAACAATTATATTGGTGCAAAGATTTCTATTATTCTTGTTATTGTCGCTTTTTAATATTGATTCCATGTATAATATTACAGTAAAAATTAATGAGGAGAACTTACGACTTTTTTTTGATTTCTCTTGCAAGTGTCGCAAGAGGCAGTTCAATAAAGCGGCAAGAAATCTCTTAATTACAGATGACGTAATGATTATCTCGAATAAAGAATCTAAAATAATAGACTGGTGACGAGTAAAAGCCGTCTAATGTTCGCGCTATCATCGCCACCCTATCCCTAACACACCTGCTAAGCATGGTTAACTGTACCATATTTGATAGACAATGTCTTTTTATATAAGGTTAGGTTAAAAGAGCAGTTATCACATAACTGTTGCCCAAGACATCTTCTCCACCTTGAAGACTTAGGTGGAAGGCTTCGTTACCTGCAAGTGGATCCTCGAAACCCTACACTCACGTGGTTGACACTGTAAATATAACTCAAGTTTTAAACATGCTTATATTTCCAAATTTATTAAGAAATAACAATAAAAGTTTAAAAATAAAAAGCTGTTTTGTTACATGTTGAGCATGTAACGGAATTAAGATAATAACATGCTCTATATAACAAACATAACTAAAGCCTAATGGGCTACTATAATTCTGTACAGTACTTAGCGTGGCTCTTTTCAGTGCGTCCATTACTGTCGTCCGAGGGAAAATATCTAGCAACTCGAGAACGACGCAATTAAACACCAGAATAGCGTTCATATAAATCTTAGGGCGCCTGCGTTTATATCTTAATTTATCATACTGTAATCGTGGAATTAGTTTTAGTGAAACCATGAACCACGAATAGAAGACTTGGTGCTAATTAGATAGTGTCAAGGAATTTTGATATACAATTTACAAATACTACATCATCATAAATTATTTTATTGAAAACAATGAGAGGTTATAACATACAATAGAAGTTGGGAACAAAGCTATATAATATAACGATATTAGTGATATAACTCGTTTTTTTTTTACTTTTTAACTAACAAATTAAACTTAAGATTAATTTGATTTTACTTAATAATTGATAATGAATATATGATAAAGATATAAATTACTAACAGAGATAAAAATTATTTTAATGTATTAGGTGTGACAAACAAAACACGTAAGTGACCTTATGGTGGGTGATTACTGCGGCCCATGACATTTACAATCATTCTTGACAAGGAATCATATTGCAGATGCGTTGTTATCCTTGAGGACTGAGATGGAATACCTCGTTACCAGTTATAAAGGTCTCCGAATCCCTAAAAAGTCTTATCTCGGATGAGCCGATCCATTCAGGTTGCAGGAAAATAATGCTACAGCGTGGGTCATTGTTGATAACTTTAAATTATATTATACTAATAACAAATTTCAGTTTCTCGTGAATGAATCGTGAGGCGTCCTTCTTCTTAGGATTACAACCCACAAAAGGATAGGATATACGACTGCTATCGAAACGGCGTCAATTGTCGCTAGTGGATGCAAGTAGGAAGTGGGTAACGGTCCCTAGCTGATTGGACACGGATAAAACGCGGCGGTTGCGCAATATTCAAATCGCCTGCCTGCGCGGGTTAGGCTGAGGTCAAACTCTTATAGTTCTACATGGTGTACCAATATTACGAAATAGTAATATTTGCGGGTACTTTGCAAACTATTTGCATTTCAAATTATGTTTCCTTCTATACAACTAACATTTAATTACGTAATTTTGATTCTAATAACGGATTGTGTATATCTTAAATGAATATTGTGTTTAAAGTTATTCATTTAAGCAACGTCATAGTTCCAATATACCGAACATTCGAAGGGAAATCGATGGTTTTAAATTGATATGTGCAACTGGGGTTATAGAAAGAACCACCGTCAGCTATAATTTTCGGCCGCAGAGGTTACTTACCAAGTTGAGCTTTATATAACTTGTGTATTTCTTTTAAATTTGAAATAGCAGCTCACGTGAACCGTTCTCATTCCTATGTCTTAGATGTCAGGTAAAAATACACATAGACGAAATCGTGATTAAATTTGACCCCACTTCGCAAAAACAACAAATAGTGGATCAGTTAAAATGCTTGACAAACTGCCTTCGCAAAACTTAATAGTCTCCGATTACGTAACCCGGATACGGTAGGAACGTGAAACTAGAAAAACAATAACTTAACATGTAAAGTGCTAGGGTCCGCTTAGCCACCGTTTCCTTTTGTCTAGTCACATAACAAATGTTGGATAAATATAAATAAATAGTAATATAGTATTATTTTATAATTCAAATGTTAGGGCCATTTTGCTTTAACACTAACTACTTTTCTCCTTACCTAATTATAATATCTTTCTTTAATTCGAACATTTTACAAAGTATTTCAATTTTAGTTTAACTTGTAGTTGAGTTAATATCGAATGAAAAATATAAAATTGGTTTTAAGTAATTTCTGCTTTAAAATAAATTTTAATGAAAATTTCTAATTGTCTTAGTAAGACAATATATTTGTGCCATTCGCAGTCTAAACGACGGACAAGTGTGCTGGTTCATTTCTTAAGGTTTAGTATAACAATTCAGCGAGGAAATTCAGACAGATCTCTTGATACTTTACCACGAGAGATAGGGAAGTACGATCATTGGTTTTTAGATTATTGCAGCTGTACTTTTTATTTTGTGTTAATAAATAGATTTATTTTTATATTTAATATTATTATGTATTAAATATTAGCTTACCCGACTTTGTCCTGACTTTTTTATTTGCGTTTTGTACATTAGTAAAAATTAATCCATAGTTTTAATCGTGAGTCTTGAGTTGATACAAAAAATCGCATTGAGAAAAGAACTCTTTTTTCTTTTCATAAAAACCTAATTCGGATTATTACGAACATAAAAAAAAAAATCGATATCCAGCCGTTCTCAAGTGATGCGCTTGCTTACCAACGAACAGCATTTATTGTTTATTTATAAAGATTAAGTGTGCTAATATGATTTGAAACTACTTATACGAAATACGTTCCCTATGTACGATACATCAAAAATCCTTTATATTCGTGACTAAATTGAAACATCAATATTTGTGTTTAACACACAAATCTATGAGAGAATTACATCACAGCTGTTACATGGACAATAAAGGAAACGAGACCCGTTACCGTATAACAGACAAACACTGCCGTTTCGCGTCACATATTGATAAAATGCAAATACGCAACGGCCGAACGTTCGGTTACGTCGCACGGTTGCGTGCTGGATCAGATCGCTTTCAATGCCAAATCCTACGAGACAAGAATATCATGTATAACATATTCTAGCCAAGCGCAATTTAAATAATTGTAGAGACACTCTACAGTTTTTTTTTATAGAAAGTAGGGAGCAAATGAGCGGCGGGAACACCGAGGTGCTCATCCATAGACAACGGCCAGTTTGTTATTAGCTGTTGCATAAATGGATGGGCTCGACAGGGAATGACCACGATCCTAGGATCCTTACAGAATACCAGTGTAAAATAATTCATCTTGTAAGTGTTAAGTTCCGGAGACCTTAATTACTGATGATACACGTCTGTATTATCTTATCAAGGATTAATGTCAGTGCAATGGGCCTCGGGTATGAATGATCGTGATTGGATTCCCTTGATATTTTAAATGTGTCAATCTGTAACCTAATATAACTTAATAATGATAGAAATTGACGCAATGGAAGTGATAAGAAACTGTAAGTATTTCCGATAAGCATTGTAGAAGTCGTTTGCGTTTTTATTTAGATTAAGGCAGAATGAAAATACTTTAATATATGTATAAGCGTTAGAAAAGGTAAAGTATAGAGGGAAGTAGGTAAGTGTCTGGCTGCTGCGTGGCATTTCTTAGGTTCAATTCCAGCCGAGGAATAATATTTATGCGTGATAAACTGTTAGTTTTCGGGGCTGAGTTTGCAAATGCTTATGAAAATAGGTAAAGGAAGGAGGACGAAGGATTGCTTAGGTCATCAGTCCATCTAGCGTTTCCACTAAGAATATATTTATCAAATCGTACAATAAAATTCGTAGTAGATCACTGTCTACGCACTCGCTTTTAATTTCCTTTTATTTTCCTGTTGACTTATGATACATAATAATAAATAAATTAAACATAAATAATAATAAATAAAATAAAATAAACTTAGTACAAGCTCCAGCTCTCACACATACTTGTATCAATTTATTTTTTTTCCATACCATTACTCGTCATTTAATTAATGTTTGTGGTGAGAAATAAAGAATTACTATTAATTTACGATCCGCAAGCATACCGAATAAAATCACCAGCATTATTGATTGCTGAGTGTTGATTTACCACGTGTTCGACGGTGAAGTAAAATAACTTGTGGAAACCTTGCATGTCTAAGAAATAATTAACAAAAAATATATTCCGAAGACATTCGCCAAACCACAGAGCATGGAGCCATGTTAATTTTTTTACAATAAAACCATTAATTGCCCAACACCTCGAAACTCAATCTTATAAACGAATAAATTATTTGTATCGCAACACACGAATTACAATGTCATTTGCTTCGTAATCGTTTTCATTCGCAGTTCATTGGATAAACATCGTTTTACGAGTGTCTCAGTAAATCCAGGCGAGCGTTCGATACAACGGGCGCCACGATTGCATGATTACATTATTAAGTCATCAAGGGGCCAGCAGTGGCTTATTAGGCGTATCTTATCTTTTCAGAGCACAATTAAGGTCAAGCCACAGGCTTGCGGTGTGAACAAGACTTGAGGATACGCCGCTTGCGGTGCTTCCTTGACATTCTTACATAGTTTGCGTATTAAAACGGTTGTCTCTAGCGTTTTATTTCCTTCCAATACACTTTCATTAGGAGGAAAGAAGTATTCTTTTGAAATCATCATTTCAATTAATGTCTAGACCATTGCTGACCATTTGATGACAATAAGATAGCCATAAACCATGGCATATAGGTTCGGTATATTTCAATTTTTGAAGGTGAATATAATTGGTACTCAGAAATAGTAGTTTGAATAAAGCAGAATGTTTCAAACTTCCTTATCATGATTCATAAGGCAATCCATGCTTGAAATTAGAGCACATTGAATCTCACGTAACATGACTAATTTTATATTAAAATGGTCTTACCATGTTAAACAATCATGGAAAAGAGCAACAGCCGAGTTTTTCGATCGCCCTTCTCAGCAATCTGCATTTCGAGCTGGGCGATCCGTAGCTTTTAAGTCTTTGTCGTGACAAAAGTGTTTTTAAACATTTTATTCGCAATAAATTGAGGTAAAATTTTTGGAGAGAGGAGTAAGCAGCTCCAGTAACCTGATGGTATGTGATCACCGCAACGCAAGAACATCTTCAACACCATAGGTGTCGCAGATGCGCTGCGGACCCTACGCTGAGGTTTCTTTATCAGGCACAAAATTCCTCTACCAGATACCGATCATTTCAATAGAATATACAAAAAGTGTACGTTACGTACTCTATACTTATATATAGTATAGAATGTTTGTAAGTATCTTATATATAGAATACCGTAAAAACCACATATGATCGAAGTTTTTTTTACAAGTTGAGAGTAATAAACGAACACACAGTACACCTTATGGCAAATGATTCCTGCGGCCCATGACATCTACATTCATCCTTGACAAGGAATCATAATGCAGATGCGTTGTTACACTTGTGTTTCCGGACCTCTACACTTACCAGACAAAACACAGCAGCATTATGCTGGTATTGCTGGCTGCTGTGAGTGCGTAGGGCCATGATCGACCTGACCCATTCATTCTACAGCTAGAAACAAACCGCGGTGTAGCTCTAACACTGTCAAAATTCGGTAATTAAGGATAATAAAATATAATGAAATATTATTTTATGTTAACGTGTAATCATTTAAATTATACACTTCTTTATGATGGAATCTGCATTACCAGATCTGCTAGGAGAGATTCTTTTTTGTTAAAATGCGTCGTTGTACGTAGTTGTTCTTCTTAAGTTTTCCCGTATAATTACTGAGTGTACATAAAATAAATAATAAAACAAAATTAAAATAAAAACTACAGTTTAAACTGTTGTAACACCTTTTTGCATGCACGAATTAAATGTAACAATTCGTAAGGGACACATTTGTACGCGACCGGTGAACGGCAGACATGCAAATGCCCGCGAAACGTGTCACGGCCCGCGCGACAATTATCGCGAGCGGCCTGCATCCACCAATCATATAATGGAACCCGCTTAATTACACCCCGTGAACCTATTCACGAATCAACACCGAAATTTAAACCCCCCACCCATTGGCAGTTATAAATGGAATGCGGTTCTGTATGTAATTATAGTAAATATCGGTGTTGCTAAAAATATATACAGTTCTCGGTTGATTATTAAGTCACGAATTTTCTGGTAATTTCTTGGAAATTATTATATTTTATGTTAATCTAATATTGAGAGCACGGTATTCTAAATTTACAAAACATTTAGCGCATTTAGTGCTATTTCATGTAGCTAATTTTAATAACAGCAGAGCCATTCAAACTGCATCATCGGTCAGGTTACGGCCACACCCTTCACAGAATACCAATGTTGTAGGAAACCGCTTTCATGTTCTTGATGAACTTTTAAGGTGGCATTACATCTCAATCTTCAGATAATGACTATAATCATCACTAACCATTAGGTGAATTGTGGTCACCCTTAGTTACATATTAAGCTTTTGCGCTCCTAGCAATTTTATAATATGGCTTACCAACAACTACCTACTTTTTTTTACAAAGACTTTAAAGGCAATTTAAAGGCGCAAGGACGCCATTATGGGTTCAATCTCGTTCCCATTAAAATACTTTTTTTACAATTACATTTAAATAATGCAATACAATCCTAAAAAATAAAGTTTTTATATATTTTGGATATCAACATTGTGCGATAACGGAGATAGGTCCTTATAACGTCGCCTAAGCAACGACATCCGAGTACAAAGGTTTAGAATTGCAATGTATTTATTATTACTCCGTACTGAGTGAAATAACAACCGATTTGCTGACGAGTGCTAAGTATTTTGGTTCCCGGGCGTGCGTTCTTCACGCGATCGCCAGTCGTCACGTTATCTAACACGACACGCTATCGGTGACACAGTAACTCGAGACACTATGGGAAAATTAATGATATCGTCGTGGGACACTTTCCACGCTTACATAAGACGCCTAAGGCCCCGCTTGGCGACCTGAGGACACCGTAATAAACGGGAGATTAGACAATGCGCGCGTGCCCGCCGCGCCGTTTAACTTTCCAACGATTACTCTCGTATTAGCTGAATGAGATAACTAAACGCATTTGGCAGGACGGATAAAAAGGTTTACGCAATCACTCGTCTAATGTACAGTCTATGTTTTATGCGAATTTAATGGTAATGTTTCAAAAATATCGTAGGAACAGAGAAAAAAACTTCATTTTCTTACTCAATATGTGATGCCTTGAAAAAATCATGGTAATCGATTTCGATCTTTTCAACATGAACACAAGAACTCATTACGATCGGAGTGTTACTACAATGCAAAATATATAAAAAAAAAGGAATCAAACCCCGTAGCAGCGACGCAACCAACCATGTACTGTCAACAACTATGCCACACACACGTACGTATTTTTCTATATAATATAGTCAATAAAACTTGCAGTTGCAATCCATCCACAAATCTGTTATTGTAATCGAGCCGTTAAAACCGGTTGAGAAACAGAAATCACACACATTTTTAACTTGTTTCTTAACCGATCACAATTACGTTCACTAAGTTAAGCTAAGCGAACGGTAGGTTGATATCTCACGCTCACGACTGTTCGCAAATAATAAATATACGTTACCGAAGTTGGACACGCTTTTTCTCGTTTACTAACATGGCTCACCTCGACCCGCCGTTTTCCCGACCGTATTAGGGTTGTCAAAACTGTTTGCGGTGTTCACGTTTTTAGTCAATTTAAAATGTTAAATATAGTGGGAATGCATTTCGTTCGGGGGTTGCGGCGTAAAGTGACACGGGTTAGTCCGCCGCCCGCGTAAATTACTAAACTCTTTCTCGTGTTAATGATAGTTCAACTAAGCTCCGGATCCTCCCTACAAATAAATAAGATAATGTATTACTACTTTAAAAATACGATAGATTTTTCTAGAATGTAATTAGAACGTTTATTAAAACTTAAATTACTTGTTTTCCTGTTCTGTAGAAGCAAATGACCTAATCAAGGTTCGGCCCTCTTAGGTATCCTCGAGACTGTTGTGCACAGTAAACTAAGCCGAGGCTTCCTCTCGGAAACCCTTGCGATGGTTACCCACAAATAAAGTATCCGCATGAGTGCCTTAGGCGTTCGGCCACCTTACAACCTGTGGTGGTGTAGTAGTGAAGCTGTAAATGCTTAACAAAAAGCTAACAGCGTCCATTAGCGTTAAAAAAAGCATTGCTTTATATTGATGGACATTTTCACATGCTTCAATGAAGGGAGAATCAGGCATGTAACTAATAAACAATTTCGGGTACGGTCTGGGAAACTTAAGGTCGAAGGTTCGTATCCGCAATTCGTTTAGTGTCGTGAACCATCACCTAGCACAAGCACAAGCAATATATCACATATGGACTGCATACACAGTAAAGGCCACATCCTTCCCCACTCGACGCGACCCATTATAGAAAAAAATCACAAAACATATTGTAAAATTTGAATACACGTGATGATTGACGACATTGATACATTAAAGTAATTATTATTACTAGTATACTCTAGATTTATTAATAATATCAACAAAAGTAACTGCTTCATTAATTTATATGAATTAATACGCCGGTTATATATTTGCATATGTTAATTCTTAATATAGGTTATAAAGAGGCAGCAGTATCTTTTTGTTATTTCAAAGCCTATTGAGTTGTGCCGGGGGTGTCGTTAACTCAATCCGCACATGTGGGTATGGTCACTCTCGGGGGTATGATGTATATATATAAGTGGTAAAAATAACGTCGACACAAATCAATGCAAAGACTCCTCGAGACTGTGAACAGTGGGCCTGAACGCTGATCGGAGAAACATTGGTACTCGTACACTAGCCCACACGGTTGAAAGGAGAGGCGATTGTTCCCCGTGGTACACGGTTCGCTTTGTTTGCCACGCATGTTAATATTACGTGATATGTGAAACCGAATTTGTTGACCAAATGATTTTTGTAAATAATAATATTTATCTTGAATAAAAGTAATTTGATCGCGTTTATTTTAAACTTTTCTATTCACTTATTCCTAGTCGTAGTTTCAAATAAACGCGATAGTAACTGTCAAATTAGTTAAATTCAATGTGTATTTGTATACTTTTAAAGTTTTTTTTTTTTGGACCCACAATATATTCTACGCTCATCCATTGGTAGGCTGGTAGAGAATACCTTTTGGCATTAAGTTCGCCTTTTTGTACAATATTTGTTACACTTGTGCAAATAAATAAAATAAATATGCAATATTCGCATAAATATACAAAATAAAAAATATTTATCGTTTCCACGCATAAAGTTTTCGTAATTCCCAAAACGTTAAAAAATTCAAACCGCTTATTTTATCACTTCAAGTTATACCCCCAGCATGCCAGCTGAGCCTGAATTCTCGATATCTAAGATATAAAGTAGATTACATAGAAAAAAAAACATTTTCAGCTCGTTACCATTACCCATTAGGGCTACTGCCGCTTCACGTCGGCCTGACAAAACGATCAAAGATAACAAATAGGCAACAAATAAGTCTTACAATAAATAGCCCATACGTAATATGTACAGTGACAGATATTTAAGTTAGCGTAACAACAATTACATCACATTGGCAATCCCAAGAGTCCAGGCGTGGATACATGAAGGCGATGGACATCGACTGCGGACCCGCAGTGTCGCCCGCAAGCAGGGTCCCCAGCGTGTCGGCGCCAGTGAAAGTGGTCGTGCCAGTGATGTTCTGCGTTTTCTAATCTCCTCACATCCGTCGCAAATGTCAAGAGTACACTATCGCTCTGAAGTTCGGTCGATCTTTCACGATTACGTCATCTGGTGTTTTTTATAGAAGTAACGATTACCAATAGATCCACCGTGTGTCCATATATAATCATCGTTGCGGTCAATATATGTACGTCTGTACCGACGTAGACAAGTCAAGAAGCGTTAACTTCTGACACCACAAAAGCAATTAAGCCGATCTAGTCCACAAGTACAAATGATAAATTTTTCACATCTCTCTTTCTTTTAATTTATTCTCTTATACTAAATATGCACAATATACGCAATTTTATCAAATATATGTAGATTATTCTGACAACGACTCTACTACTGGGGTCGCCATACGTCCCGTATATACGAGACAGTTTCTGTATTTTACTAGCCAGTGACGAATTGCTATTTGTGAGATGAACCACAATTTTCGTGTTTTATTTATATTGCAATTAAATGTCCTGTATCAATTCCTGCCAATTATAGCAACACTATAAATCATATATATATATATATATATATATATATATATATATATATATATATATATATATATATATATATATATTTAAATGTTTACTTTACGCTTTAGAAGAAAAAACCGGCGCTTGATAAACCGTACTTTTGTACATAAATACTATGTGACTATGACGTACTGCTGATGTTCTAAAATTAATAACCAATAGTAAAGTATATATAACCAGAAATTCAGAGAGATTTATCTTCTTATAGTTTAAGTTAATTTTACATTAAGCAAATATATTTAGATTTTTATGACTCAAGTGATGATCCGTCCTCGGAAAAAATTCAAAATCAACCCTGTGGTCTGACATGGAATGCCGCTACCAGTAATTGGTTCTCCCGTTCCAATAACTCACCATGCAGAGAGGTTGCATCTCATTACATTTTTTAATGAATTTTCCATGGGGAGTTTTCCGAGTAATTGTTCGGATTAATTTCCCCCTCTGAATTTAAATATACTTACACCACGACAGAATTAAAAATTTCATCCCCACGACCTCGATGGTTGGCAATCCACCACTGTGCATATTACGTGAAATTTTCTGCCCCCTTAAATATATATAGCGATCCGAGTCGAGGTTTCGTACCTCTATGTGAGGGGCCCTCGGATCGTATTATCGCCCCCCTCTGTTGTTGTCCACAGGGGTCGGAGTGCAGCGGTGGTTCAGCAGCAGTCTCCGCGCCAGCTTCGCAGCATCGTCGTTGTCTCCCTACTCAGCGGGCCTCCCGCTCTCGAGTCTAATTAGATAAAGCTGTAAAGGTCTCTTGACCAACAGCAAATTTTCTGCCACGCACAACTACTCTGTGAAATCGGCTGTCACCAGCGGTATTTCCGAAACGATACGACAAAGGCGTCCCTTTCAAGAATAGAGCCCACACCTTTCTTAAAGGCCGGCAGCGCATCTGCCACTACTCTGGTATTGCAGATGTTCATGGGCGGCAGTGATCATATACTATCAATTATTCTATGAAAAAAAAATACGAAACACGACAGCGTTATTTCACGCCAGTATTCTGTGAGAGCGTTTAAGGAATAAGTCGATATTAGAGGCGATCACTTCGTTTATATACAAGACTACATCACTGTTTAATATATAACAAATGAAAATAGAAACACAGTATTAGTAATGTTATGTTTTGAAATGATGTCAAACAAGCTATTGGCTTCTGTAATTAAATAATTGTCGAGATATTATGTAAACAAAAAAGAGTGTGGAACAGTGGAACCTTGACATTCACCTCTGTGCCCCGCTGACGGCAGTCGGCGGCGGTTGGCGATGTGTTTCCGGTCGCGCGGGAAAGCGGCCCCGTCACTCATCAATTGACAGCCGATTTCGATCGCCATGACGGACAGACTTAGGACGAAGACAGACGGCTCGACAGTATTAAATGTCACAGATAAAAAAAAACCTTAATTATACTTTAAATATTGTAATTTTTATAAAAATATATATCTTTCAAGCATAATAATTTTTTTACACAAGTGTGTGTAAGGTGTATGTAATACATTATTAAAATATATTTAATTACATCGTAAACATTATGTGGACGAACGTTGAAGTTTTAAGTTCGCAAATAATTTTTCACATTCACAAATAATTTAACAAGTTACTATAAATCAACACAATTAGTTGAATAAGAAACAAGAAGTATATAACCCATCTAATTTCTAACTATTTATCTCTATACAACTTCCATTTAATTAATTGGTGCTTTATTGATTTCCCATTTTATTTGCACCGTCCCCTATTCAATTAATCTAATATAGGCTATCTCTATAGCAATTAATTACACGGCCCAATAAAAGACGAGAAACAAGTCAAAACATGTTCAACCACAATTAAGAGCGGAGTGTCTACACGCCCCGTGCATTCGCGGCCTTATCGCCAGCGCAAGTTCACGATCACGACTTTCGATAAAGAAAAAGTGGACGTGTTCAGTAAACGCTGACTTATGACCCGCATCAAATACATCGCCAACGTAACGCCAAAATGTCGAAAGTTGCACAAAACAACTACGTTCTTCGATTACGTCCACGTAATTAGAGACTTGAAATAAATCGATTTCTAATTTTTTTTTCACAGGCTTTAAACTCATATATATACGGAAGTGTATTAGAAAACAAGTTCTCTCTGCTTGCTTCTATTGCGGAAATTAACACTAATCACCCGGGTGCATTGTTCCCATCGTCCATACAGGGATAATCCCGATAGGTTTGGAAGCTGGTAAATTTCGAACGTTAAGACGACATTTCGTGAAAGGTAAGCCGCCAAATATGTCAACGAGGTACTTTGGTTGTGCAGGTTGGAGAGAGTTAAATTGTGTACAAACGCAGTCGCTAAATCGCTAACAGTTAAACTCGTAGAATAAACACTATTTGTCTCATATTAAAGCGTGTTATTGTCAATTATTTTATTATCTAAAGAAACGATCAGTAGCTTTATGTTCAACGTCGTCATCATCATCACCGGGGTCCATCAGTAGTCCACTGCTGGACATAGGTCACCCGACAAATTGCCCTGAAACAAGATACTAAGTCTACAGTCCTTAGAATTCCTATGAATGTTACCAGAACGTTGCTCGAATTGTGGGATCATCCACATTCTCTGTCATTGGCTATTGCCAGTGGAAAGATTCCTCCATATCCCTATCATTAGATTGCCACAAACGTAGCATGATCCCAAGCCATCCGATTCCCCACTGACGTCCCGTAAAACTTACAAAGGTCCGTCCGCCACTCCCATCTAGTGCGGGGTCTTCCTTCACAAGGATTACCGGATCAATGAACAAAGAAAAGATATTTCTTTGATATTTAGTGTTAGTGTAGTATATGTAATGTGTTGCACCCTATCCATCGCGGACGTATTGTTAAATATACAAAAAAAAACGTAGATATCAACATTTTTCCAGCGATTGATTATTGCACATTATATATAAACATTTAACGTAATATATTACCATTATTAAGTGTCTTCTATAAACTTTCTTCCTCATGTTATAATGTAAGGCGAGGGAAATGAAAAACGTTAGCAATAGAAAAATTCCCCGGGCATTATCGCCGAGAGGCAACATTGTACAGCATGTAGGGCGCGTGACAGTCCCGCCATGAATATGCAAGTTGCTTGTCTCGACTTTCAATCCGCACAATGGCCGCCGCGGCACCGAACCCGGACCCATAACTCTCCGCGACCGGCAGGTGGGACGGACCGGCGCCGGCTGGGGTACACCACCTTATCGCTAAACTTGTTATAGAGTAAATACTACGAAATTTATTGCATTTTACTTCACAGTTAAACAGGGTAACTTTAATACGTGACGGTAAATCTTCATTGTTCTTAAATTATTTTGTTTCTCATACATAAGGAAATATGTAAATGAAGATATAAAAATTGTCTAATTTGTAGTTTCGAAGAAAAAACAAATTAAACTAGTATTGTAAATAATAACACCTTTCAATGCAACAAACTAAACAATAATATTTATGTACAGTCAATTATATACAAGCAATAAATTAATTGTATTGCAATTGGAAGCGACATCGAGCGTACCCCAGTTTTTATCTATTACTATGACAAAAGATAATAACAAACCAATCTAATAACAGGCTAGATGGGCAAGTGTTGCCTGGAGGGAACTTACAGCCCACTCGTCCACAATTTCAGATAATACTACAGTACACACGACGGCCGTAAACTAACCCTTAACGTAGACTTAGTTGCGATTTGAAGACAGCGAATTTAATAAAGCCAGTTTTATATTATCTAGCACAGAGGTTCCCAGCCTTTTTTTCTCATAGACCACTTTCAAAATTTTGCTGTTTCCGATATATATATTCCCAAAACTCGACAAAAAATTTGGAATATGCAAGTTTTTACAAGTCGCTGAGCTTCTTAAAATATTATCTGCCTACATTGACAGGTGAAGTCAAGCCAACATTTAAGTTCTTCACTATCGAAAGCAAATCAATTTTCGTGGACAAAAAAATGGGCGTACGAATTGTGAACCCCTATTTTTTTTGTCACGCCAACGTAGATCCCGTCTCCCGTGGATCCCTGGGGTCCACCTGGACCACATGGGGAACTAAGGATCTTGCCGATCATAGATCATAAACTGCAAACTAAACATTAAGACTATAAACTGGATCTAATTAATGGAAACCTTAGTGTTATATAATGTAATCTTGGTAGGGCCACGTGGCAGTTTGTTTCTAGCTTCGTTATGAATGGGTCGTCTCGACCGGGTAAGGACCACGCCCTCACAGAATACCGGCGCAGAATAGTTTTGTTTGGTGAGTGTTAGGATAAACGCGTCTACATTATGAGTGCTTATCAAGAATGAATGTGGGTATCATGGGACGTAGGAATCACTTAACCTCAGTGTGCTTGATTGTCACACTTAGTGCTCAATCAAAGAGTGTATTATACAGCGTTCTATAAACTATTGCCAACCTAGACGTAATCGCTTTATCTAGTCTGAAGCCGGACCTAAAATTGAACACTACAATATATTCTAAATATGATACTTAATATAATAACAGGAAGCTGTCGTCAAGACGAATTAGGTCACGAGGACATCATCACATAACCAATGTACGCTAAAATAGCAACGTTGAGAGGTAGGCAGAGTTAAGTGGTCGATATCGGCCATTGGCGCGACCTTCCGGAGCCAATGACTCCTTTATGACTGGGACTCAAGTTAGAATGGTTTGCTGTTTTAATTGAGATTTATACATCCGAGTTTGAAAATTTTAGCAGTAGATCATATTTTATCATTGTAAGGATCACCACACCACCTGATGAGGTATTTCGTTTCAGTTCTCGCGTGAGTGACGACGCATCTTCATCCTGATTTCTTATCGGTAAAATGAATGTGGATGACATGTGCTGCTTCAATCCTTTACTGGGAGCAGTGTGCTTGTTTGTTATCCTTTATTTTTATTAAATTAAAAAAATATATATAATTGGAGTGATTAACGTATCGTAAAAGGCTAATAGTATTACTAGAATTATTTTAAGACCAAAAAATATGAGTAACTATAATTTTACTCATCACCTCATTACTTTGAAGGCAAGAATACAAAGCGTATGAAATCACTTGACGTCAATGTTACCAATGTTTAGAAGGCAAAATATGAACTATATTGGATTGTAATGACACGCTGCTCATCGACCACAATAATTTAACAAATCTTATATCTATTCCTCTAGACGACGAAACGCAAAGACGTGACATAAAACAAATGAAAATTATTGATCGCAATATTAAAACGTGACCAATAAAAAGTAAAGAAAACTTCTGAATCATCTGTTTAAATACAAAACCACAATTACCATGTAAATTACAACAAACCTTTTAAATGGGGCACGTAAAATGAGATTCGTTTATTAAAATTATTTCATTAATTGCTCTTAACAGGCCTTCGGCATAATGTCATCAATGTTTTATCTACCGTAAAATAGAACGCATAATTTGCGCTTAGCCGTTACTGTTAACAAATTAATGTCATCCTACAAAGCTGTTAATTGGATGTTTATTTGATTTAATAAAACAATTCTCGGACCCAATTATAGGCAAGGATTTTTTTTTGGGCCGATGGCCGCTGTTAGCCCGTGAGCTTTTACAGTTTCACCGAGTTGAAAGGTGACCGAGGGCATATGGCGCTCAGCCAAGCCAAGCCTTTAATAATGGGTAACCAGCACAAGGGCTTCCGAGTGCGGGCCTCAGCTTGGACCGTTACGCGAGAGCGACTAATTCAAGGATGCCAGAGAGGGCGAACCTCGGCTCAGTCAGTTGCTTCTGACTACGGATTATCTAAATTAGTATTAGTATTACTATTAATTATCTGGACCATCACTTCGGAACTGCGCCCACGCAGCGCTGGAGAAGATGTGGCCAGCGACGCTTCTATCAGTGTTGACTGGTGAGACAGGTTATCTGTTATCTGCATTCCATGCAGAGGCATTATCATCAGGTGAGCTGTGTGATCATTTGACATCCCTTATACAGGCATCATTCCTTTATCAGATTATTGTCAACGCACAAATGTACCGAACATTGTTCAATATTTTCTTTGTATTTTTTACAACATAGGACACTTCGGTTGCCAATGGACGTTTTCTTTCGTTATTCGATGATGATGTGATAAATGACATATAAACAAAATAAAGCCGTCGATCTACTTATGAAATAAGATATTATAATAGTATACACAATCTCAACGTTAACACGTCCGTATTGCAAAAATAACGTAATTTTATTGCCGTATTATCTAAAGCTCTTGGAGTCATCTATTGGTCGCTTATACTGACCGTACTTTTACATACCCACCCGTAGTTAATGGTATCGACTCGAGAAGGAACAAGGTTACCGCAGGATATCTGCGTAGTGTTGCCCTAAAAAAAAAAATTGGTACACCTCATGACTTAATGGGAAAGAAGTCAAATCTTATTCACGAATCATCCAGACATCACGATTCATTCATCACCTAGGATTTAAGTGTAATCCGTCACATGGATCAGTCACCCAGTGAGCTCTTTTGTTACTCTTACTTCCGTAATATAATAAATTAAAAATATATCAACCATAGATAATATTCATATCATTACACAAATAATATAGAAGTAATCTGTGCAAAGCAAGCTCCATGAACATATCACATTCAATGATGCTCAAATACTTTACGAGACCCTCGAAAATTAGATGTACAGTTATCAAAACGTCATAATTGCTTAGTTGACTCCTTTGTTTGATTGTTATGCGGTCATCAACTCCTTGTCAAATCAGCGCGCCCTTAATTATCACTGGTCAACTCGACGTAATTATGATAGAAACAATTGCGTGAACCGTCGTCCATTTACCTTCCACAGAAGATTGCGCTGATATATTCATTTATCGATTGATGATCACTGCTCTTCAGATGGCAGTCTATATATATCATAAGGCAATATATATATATATATATATATATATATATATATATATATATATATATATATATATATATATATATATATATATATATATATATATATATATATATATATATATATATATATATATATATATATATATATATATATATATATATATATATATATATATATATATATATATATATATATATATATATATATATATATATATATATATATATATATATATATATATATATATATATATATATATATATATATATATATATATATATATATATATATATATATATATATATATATATATATATATATATATATATATATATATATATATATATATATATATATATATATATATATATATATATATATATATATATATATATATATATATCTATGCGCAATGTCTTATACGAAATACAAAAAAAAATTGAAGTTTCTTTGTAGTGTTGTTATTCAATAAATAATTAAATATCAACGATGAGAAATAAAATATCATAAACATGTGAGAGACTAACTGGAATGAATTGACTTGACAAATCAAACAGGCACCGTAACTTTAATATAAGAGAAATAGATAGCAGATAAAGATGTCAATGATCTTATAAACAGAAAACCACTTATTGAAACTATTGAACACTAGTTCACATAGAAATAATTCACATAACTTAATTAAATGAATAGAACGGAAAACAAAACAAGAACCAAACATGGTGAATGTGTGTTGTTCTGTTGTGCGAGACACGAACGAAGATATAGAAACCGCTGGATTATGGTATAATTTGCTCATAAAGCCGACAATAACATAGAACTGCTATCACCGCAATTAACGCAACAGCGGTCCCGGGCCGCGCCCGCCAATTAGAACAATCGTTCGACTAAGCTGTATGCAATAACGATAACGAACGCAACGCTTAAAGCGCTCGTGTAAAACGCAACGGGTGAAAGTCGTGCAACGGAATCACTCTCAATTATTTGCGTAATGTTTAACGATCATCATTCGTTATTGTAACATCTTCGTTTGGTCCTTAATCAAAATTAACACGAATGTTATTATTATTAAACGATTATAGTGTTAAAGCAAACTGACAATCCGTTAGCAAAGATAGAGTACGTGTGATTTAGTACTTGTTCAGCATTATTCATACGCACATTCCGCCACGCACCAAAGAGAATATAATATAAACAAAATAAAGCCGTCGATCTACTTATGAAATAAGATATTATAATAGTATACACAATCTCAACGTTAACACGTCCGTATTGCAAAAATAACGTAATTTTATTGCCGTATTATCTAAAGCTCTTGGAGTCATCTATTGGTCGCTTATACTGACCGTACTTTTACATACCCACCCGTAGTTAATGGTATCGACTCGAGAAGGAACAAGGTTACCGCAGTATATCTGCGTAGTGTTGCCCTAAACAAAAAATTGGTACACCTCATAACTTAATGGGAAAGAAGCCAAATCTTCTTATTCACGAATCACCCAGACATCACGATTCATTCATCACCTAGGATTTAAGTATAATCCGCCACATGGATCAGTCACCCAGTGAGCTCTTTTGTTACTCTTACTTCTGTAATATAATAAATTAAAAATATATCAACCATAGATAATATTCATATCATTACACAAATATTATAGAAGTAATCTGTGCATAGCAAGCTCCATGAACATATCACATTCAATGATGCTCAAATACTTTACGAGACCCTTTGTACTAGATGTGACAGTTATCAAAACGTCATAATTGCTTAGTTGACTCTTTGCTTGATTGTTATGCGGTCATCAACTCCTTGTCAAATCAGCGCGCCCTTAATTATCACTGTCAACTCTCGACGTAATTAAGATAGAAACAATTGCGTGAACCGTCGTCCATTTACCTTCCACAGAAGATTAAAAAGGATATATCTATTTATTCGATCAATAAAAAGAATATATATATGTATATTAAATTGTGTTTCATTATTCTTACAACATCATTATACGCACTTAAATCAATTACGAAAAAAATATTCGGTCAAATATAGACTCTACCAGAATATGTACTTGTAGAGTTCTATGATTTCTATCTACTGATGCGTTTTAAGTTACAGAAGTAGTTCATACTTACTTTCTTATGTAACTGCTGATGATAAAAGCACATAGTTCAACTGAAGGTAAGCAGTTGAGGCCCATAAACACTTACATCCATCTAGAACAGAGGTTCCCAGACTTTTTACTCATAGACCACTTTCACAATTTAGCTAGTTCCGGTGGACCCCCCGCACCTACATTTCTACCATATTCCCAAAACGTTGTACACGTTGTACTGAATATGGAATATGCGCAAGTTTTTATAAGTAACATTCGTTGAGCTTCTTAAAATATTATCTGCCTACATTGATAGGTGACGTCAAGTCAACAGTTCGGCTCTTCACTATCGAAAGCAAATAAAATTTTGTGGACCCCCGCTTACGTAATGTGAACCCCAATTTTGTCACGCCAACGTAGACCCCGTCGAGTCTCCCGTGGACTTCTGGGGGCCACCTGGACCACTTTGGGAACTAAGGATCTAGAACAAACATTTGTGTCAAACGTGAAACAACATGTGGTCCTTCCCATCCGTTTCAAACGAACAAGCAGCCCACACGATTCGTGATCACCGCGGCCCATGAACGTCAGAAACACCACAGGAGTCGCAAATGCGTTGACGTCTATTAAGAAAGTTCTATTAAGCTCTTTTCTTGAAGGTCCCTGAATGAAACGAGTCAACATGTTACAGCTACCAACAAACTATAGAGTGGCTCTACTACTGTTATTCCAAGTACAACGTTACCGAATGATACATAACTATATACGAAATAAAATATTACACATACATAAAGTTTGTAAAAATATTTAAAGATAACGTTAATGTATTGTATATATATGAACGGGAAGAAAATATATAAAAATTAGGAAGTAAGAATTATGAATAAGGAAACACAACAATTTCAAACGTCCTTGTACTAAAATGGAATAAGAATAACATAAAAAAAATCGTTCGACTAAGTAAAGCCTCAATGTCAAATCGCCTTACGGCCGCTTTCTAAAAGTGTATCCGATTAATCACTATAATTGTGTTCGACCTCTTTATGTGGTTCACTTACTTTGTTATACTTATCACTGATGGCCTTTCGACCTCGATCACAATTATTGTAATGACATGTTTTTGGCAAAATAAAATCACATAATTAACTATGTTAACAAATATACAGATACAGTGTAAACTCTTTATAACGATAAACTCTCTATAACGTAGAAAAGAACACAATTTGGTTGGTTTACCTTTAACTTTAGAGCTACGCTGCAGTTTGTTTCAAGCTGCAGAATGAGTGGGTCAGCTCTACCTGGGTAGGACCACGCTCTAACACAATACCAGCATGAAATAGCAGTATAATGCTAATTCGTCTGGTGGGTGTAGGGTTTCGGAGACCTTTATTACTGGAGAAGAGGCATTCTATCTCGGTCCTCAAGGGTGGCAAAGGCATCTGCATTATGATTCCTTTTCAAGAAGAAATATATGTAGATGTCGTGGGCCGCAGAAATCACTTGCCATCAGGTGACCTGTGTGCTCGTTTGGTACTCTCGTATATAAATAGTAATAATAAAAATCATTATTTAAAAAAAGATAAACTCTCGTCACCATTGCGCTATGATTTCTGGTACTCCCAGCACTATTGGTACAATACCAGTTTTGTACGAAGGTTACCTGGAACAAAGTATAAGGAAATTTAATTAATAATTTTCTTAGAAGAATGCACTAACAGTAGAATACAATACTTACCACAATTTAAAGGCTATTATAAATATGGGAAAACAGTCAATATTATTATTCCTACAATGGTAGTAGAAATAAAACGGTAAACCCTTTTTTATTGTTACTGTATATCAATCAAACGATTAATAGTGGAAAAAAAAATCAAATAACGTAACGTATTTATATAATATAACGGTGACAAACGAGCACACAATCAACTAATACTAAGTGCCACGCCCAACTACTATGTGGACTCAGCTGTCGCCAACGGTGTTTCTGAACCGATACGACTTAAGAGACTTTCAACAAAAGAGCTTACACCTTTCCCAAAGGCCGGCAACGCATTTGCGACTCCTCTGGTCTTGCTGATGTTCATGGGCAGCGGTGATCACATACCATCGGATGGGCTGTGCTATTCTATTACAAAAGAATGACTGCGACCCATGAAATCCACATTCACACACACAAAAATGTTTACGATGGGCATGCGTTATCGCCACTAAGACAACAGCACCGTTTGAGTTTTCAAGACTAAATAGGTACTTACTAATCTAGTCTGTTTTAGCATCTTTGACTACAACGCCACTTAACACCAATTGGGATTCTGGTCAGCCAATTGCAAAATAAAATATAGAATGTCTCTCACTCATTTTCGTCTTTCAATTGGGTTCGTGCGGTGGCGAATTAATTTTAGTCTTTACCATTATAATCTTTTAAAAATCATAGTGTGTGTAATAAACTATTTTCATCAATTAATCAAGTATATATAGTCAAATAACATTTGACATGATTGAAGTTACGTAAACAATTTATGAAGGAAGAAGATAGGCCGCGCGTAGAGGAGGCCGCGACTGGCTATTGGGTACGCTGCCCCGCCGTCCAATCACGGCTAATAAATACAAATTAGCCCCTAATGGTACAGATGTACAAACTAACAGTGCCATGGTGCAAGTGGGCCAATCTTGCGCTGACGTGCATATAGGTCTTCAATAAATTAAAGAACGAAACGTTTTTTTTGTTTTATTTTTATATTTAACGGTGACAAACGAGCATACAGTTCACCTGACGGTAACTGATCATCTGTATTTCGTACTGTGAGTGTTGGGATCCGGAGGCCCAATAAGAAAGCATTTCATCTCAGGCCTCAGAGATGACAACGCATCTGTATCTCGAATCTTTGTTAAGGATGTATGTAGATGTTATGGGCCCGTAGACATCACTATGTCTGGGATGCCTTGTCTATTATTTTTTTTTATTTATTTAATCTTCAATTGTAAACACCTTATTTATATTAAAAAAAGGTACAATGGGCGGACTTTATGTCTTTTGACATTCTCTACCAGTCAACCCTTGAGATGGAGAAACATTGACTGTAGGTGACAGTAACAATATAATCTTAACTATTAACAAACTATATGTAACGTACTTAATATACATAATAATAAATAAAATACAAATACATTAAACATATAATATAAACTTAATACGTATAATAAGAATAGATAATATTAATAAATGAAAATTATGCTACCTTTCTGTGAGTTTGATGTGGACCTTGCCCGGTCAAGTTGACCAATTCATTTCGCATCTTAATTCTCGGGGCTGACAACGCATCTGCATTATAACTCCTCATCGAGGATGGAATGTGTCATGGACCGCAGGAGTCACTTACCATCTGATCAACTGTGTGCTTGTTTGTCACCTTCAATACAATAAAAAGTGACAACGTCGCAAGACATCAAAGCATTTCCATCAAGGCTTCACAGTGATTAAGATTTCAGCTATCAATACACACACATGGAGGTCTGAAGTGAGCCGATGATTTGATTCGGTACAATGTCGATCTCATATACAATACAAGTTAATGGCAGTCAAAGAATCGAGACATCGCCATTGATATCTCGATTGTGCTTTGTAAATGCTCAAGGGAACTTAACTCTGGAATCGGCTGTCGCGAGCGCTATTTCAGAACCGATACGACTTATGCACCTCCAAGAAAAGAGCCTACACCTTTCTTAAAGGCCGACAGCGAATCTGCTATTGCTCTGGTCTATGATCTATTTGAGATATTTGCCATCAGGTCAGCTACTTGCTCGTTTGCCACTTTTTATATATACAAAAAAATCTGGAAACACATAATATTCCTTGATCTTTACGGCTGCGGCATATCATAAGGTGTATACGCCGGAGTCCAGACAATCGCGTGGTACATTAGGTCGATGCAGAATAATTCATCATAATTGTGGACAGCCGTTGCGTTACAGTGCGTCTGATTGATAGCGATGCTGCACAAATGGGACTGATTTTCGCACACTTATTGGTCATTCTAATCGAGATAGAGAAGGCCCATACAATTGGCGGTCATTATGAAATCGCCCTGGTTCCACGTGGCGGACGTGTGATGTATGTAATAATGCACAAATGGGATTTGAATGTGCGATTTTCCCTGCCGTCTGATAGGAACGCAGCTAAAGCGTTATAATAAGCAATTTAAATGGCCTTGCTTAATCGTTTGTACATTAATGGAGTAATTGTACATTGAATAAAACTATTTTTTAAACATTTTATCGCGTTTATTTTTAACGATTCTATCCTCACGTTTCGACTACTTGACAGCACTCATAGTACTAGGATATTTAATGTCCTGATGCCATATAACACAAACTACCTTCAGTTCGATCTACATAGAACGAGCACAGCATGTTTCAAAAAAAAGTCTGCAGTCGTACGTCTACTTTGGTCACCTCCGTGAACGTAATAAACTCCGTAAAATAATATTTTATTATATTGCCACATAAGAAATATTTAATAAAAAAAATTAAGCTCTTTCAGTGCATATCAATACAATGCATTTAAATATTGATCGATTGAGAGTCTATGCGCTCAATCAAAGTAATCTTACCAGCAGGTGGACTATGTGCTCATTTGTCACCGTTAGTCGTTTTTTTTGTTAAGAATATTAGCAATGCTATTAATAAAATTACTAATATTCCGGTTAACCATTGCAACTAAGCTGAAAATGCTTGTGCTAGGAGATGGTTCACGACAATAGTCTAATGGTGGATTTGAACCTACGACCTTAAGTTTCACAGACCGTACCCTAAACCATTAGGCTATTGACGCTTCAGTTATATATAAAACACTCAAAAAAGAGGTTCATGGTTATGTCACGATTAAGCATTCATATTTTTTTTATATTTTCATATTAATGTAAATTTTACAAATTAAATTTTTAACAGGATTTTTCTTCCCGAAGAAGCCGTAAGATGAGATTTTTTGAATATTAGATTATTATTAGATTAGTTTTATGTTGACGTGATATAATTGTAAGATGTGTTAAACATTAGCCATTCTTATTTAAGTTCTTACGCCACCGCTGCATTTAGTTATAATAGACAAATAAATTACCAGACCAAGTGAAAACCAATTACAAACGGTAATTATTCGAATGCTAATACGGTATCGATGACCCTTATCGATTCCATTAATCTCGAATACCTGTTATCGGCATCGATGCAGAACAAAATGGTATATTTCGTTATTTCCATTTGTATACAATTAAGTAGAACATAGGATTTAATTTCGCCTACGATACTCTTGTATTGTTTAAGAATAACAAAATTAACATGTTTCAATTAGGATTTTCTTTTAATCGAAACGACGTAGCAAGTTGTTATATTGTAGTTTTTTGGCGGTTGAAAGTAAAATAGAAATTTATAAACTATTACATTTGGCTTTTACATTTGAAGGTTAACCAAATGTAAAAGTAAATAAGAAACATTAAAGGTTTTATTGAAAATGCATTGTGTACATTCAGGCCTATATTGCCTTTAAGTCGAGCCAAAAGTCTTACATATGACAATGTTTTGAAGACCAAAGCTCAAACCTATGAACGTGTAATGACCATCAATTTAGAAAAGTCTCGCATCATTCACAATTACAGTACGCCTGAGAAGAAAAGCAATTGACATATTCTAACATTTTCTTTCTTTCTCAGCATGGAATAAATGGTGTATTAATAATTAAAAAACAATTAAACATAATAAACGCAAGATTTCCAAGATCCATTACACATTTTAGTGGCACTAAATAAATTATATTGGTTATAATCAGCGTAAACTGTTTAATTACTTAAAGTTACAACTTAAATGCTTAATAAACTTGAATACGATAATAAAAATTAATAAGTAGCCGTCGAGAACAGTCTCGTAATTTTGCATAGTCAGTTATGATGAGTGGTAAACAGTATCATCATCATCACGGCCCAGCACTAGTACAGTGTTGACCATCTCTCTCCCATGGACAGGCGAACGATCCTGAACCCGCAGACCTGCATAGGTCCTCACTCCAGTTGAAAAAAAAATGAGTCTATATATATAGTCTATACAATAGTTTGTGTTTATAGGCTTGAAACAAGCACGTAAACAACACGTGATAAAGTCACGCTGCTGCCTGTTCAGAGTTGAAGCATGCATGTTAGGGTTAGACCGGGGAAGGAGCACGCCCTCATATATAACCAACGTGATACATTATGGCCAGAGGTTCTAGTCGCTTATTTCAACGAGGACGATAGACCTGTGAGGACGACCCCGTCTGGGGCGACTGTAGCTTAGTGCTTGGTGATGCTGACAGTTTGTTGTCTGCGTGAATGTTACCTGTAAATATAAATCATTGCTGACAACGGCTCACTCGAGAACGCACCAGTAAACACTGCTCTGATTGCAAGACGGGCCTTAAGTCATAGGATTTTTTTAGTAATCGCTCACCCACCCTTAAGTCTAGACCTCAGTCTCTGGAACTTTTTCTTTTTGTCATAATTAAATAAAGAGGCCGGAAGATTTTCCAAGGACGGTGACATGAAGGCGACTGCCGAAGGGCAAACTAAAGAATATTACTTCAAAGGTTAACACGACATTAAAAATATATCTCAATCGTGGGAGACTAAATAGAAGAATAAATAATATATTTCCTTTTTTCCAATTTGTAATTTAGAAATTCTATGAATTTGTCCGGCGTGATATAACCTAAAAGATTCCAGAGTTATACTTTCATGTACCACTCCTTGTTTCACCTTAACCGACATTTGAAGATTATTAATTTAACGGCTCATCACTTTTAAAATTTATCATTTATATTCCCTCGGTGACTAAAGTTTCGTCAATTTGATAGATTTGTTTCCAACACCCATTTCAACCTTGACCGCACTGATTATCAAATCAGTCAGATCTCGCTGCTATTTTTCATCAACACCATGCTCGACCTTGGCACGCTAAGCGCCGTCTAATCTCTCAACATTGCACAACGGCCGTTCGTGCGCGGGAGTCGAACCGAAAGCCGATCGTGACCGAGCCGTCACCCAGAGGCGTGACCGGCGGGTCCTCGCACCCGCTTACTGTATATTCTGACAAATATCTGGCTCGGAACAGTTTGTTACCAATCGCAACTGGAATTATTAGATTTGGGTCGCGTTCGCTGATAGACTGCAGAAGGTTAAACATTGAGCGACCGCCATTAACGCTACATTCACTAATTATAAAATGACAAGCTACAATTACGTCTAACGTATGTATATCAATAATACCTACGATGTTAAGGTCTGCATTTTAATATTTATTTCGAAACTATTAGTTGAACAGTCTTTTTAATTACATTGACTAATTGAATTCATGACTAATTCGTTCGTTGAAATATAATTCGGCCTTCTTCCGGAAAAATCAGGCAATTAAGGCAATTGATATCGGAATAACCATATCAAAAATTATTGACCAATGACTGTCATTTGGTCATTTGGGTTTGGAGAGGCGAAGTGTCCAGTACTACGATCGCAAACATATCCAGTAAAGAGTAGCGATTATGACAAGGCCAACTTTAATAGGTTAAAAATTTATTAGCCGCTATTAAATATAAGAGATGTTCTACTTTTAGAATATAAACACTTAGAGGTTTATGTTTAAAAGACTTTCTGATCTGTATGGAACCATATATTAATTGGTTTCAGAAGTTCTTTCTTTAGATAGCGATCCGAGTCGGTTTCGTACCTCCTTATGAGGGGCCCTTGGATCGTTTTATCGTCGACTGACTGTCGATCTGTTGACGTCGACGTTCTTCGTCCGCAGGGGTCGGAGTGCAGCAGCAGTTTCCGCGCCAGCTTCGCAGCATCGTCGTTGTGTCCCTCAGCAGGCCTCCCGCTCGCGAGTGTGATTATTTACAGCTGTAGAGGTCTCTGGACCAATAACAATACACATACACAAAGAAAAAATGGTTTCAGAAGTACGACAACTTACTGCCAGAGCACCAAAAATATATACAATTTCTTCACATAATCTAATTCTAAATAACCTCGTAATTTACATGACAAAGATTACATTACAAGGCGGTCATGTCGAACAGTGGCGTATTCAATGCACAGCACGTATGCACGCCAGGCGCAGTTGGAAATTAGGTCGTCGGAGTGCAACTGTTGGAATGGAGAGCTGGCGCCGAGCCCGTCGTCCGTAGCCTAGTGGCACACTCGCATACGCTGTTTAACAGTGGGAGAGCTACACTGCAGTTTCTGTAGTAGTTTGGGGAGTGTAGGGATCCGGAGACCTTTATTACTGGTGACGAGGCATTCCATCTCAGTTCTCAAGGGTGACGACGCATCTGCATTATGATTCCTCCTTCCTTCAAGGATGAATGTAGATGCCATGGGCCGCAGGAATCACTTACCATCAGGTGAACTATGTGCTCGTTTATTACTCTCAATTTATAAAAAAAAATAACGATTCTGGTACCGACCGAACGATTCACCATGGTGGCCAAAACTGCAACGACGGTATCGAACTGATATAGTACTCGTAATAGAAAAAACTGCTTTGGTTAAAGCATCGTATGCGTATCATCTGGTTGTAGATTAAAGAGAAGAAAGGAAACTGACACATTTCATTATATTTAACAAATAAATGTGTACAGTACACGAATTTTAACTAAAGTTATCTCGTCCAATTAAATGATTCATATCATTAATGTCTAATTATAACGATCTAGATTTTCGTTAACGGATTGCGTGCTATATAAGTCATAGCCGACTATTAGATAATAAGAATAGATTAATTGCTTGCTACTCGTTTGAAATATTCACTCTATTTAATAATTATCCCGACAATTAACTAACGATACTCAAACAAAAATGGCGTAAACGGATTCATTTTCATTTAAAAAAAAAAGAAACGATCCGATCAAAATCATCGAGCAATGCCACACGTGCAATTCCATAAACAAATAACCGTCAGAAGGAATACGGAAGAGGAACATTTTAAAAACGTAAAACTTTTGTGATCGCATTCAACATGGACATTTAAAAGCAATCAAGCCAAATGGAGCCAGGCGAGAATAAATTAAACACGAATGCACGACGTGTCAGCATCGAGTGTTGGATTTAACGTACAGGAACAAATATGGGAGGTGATGTCATGACGGGGTCGTGTCAGCGAGGCCTTAAGATGGACGCGATAGAGCGACGCGAAACAATAAACAGTATGCAAATGACAACAAACACAGCGAACGTCACATACAGCCAGGGCATGAGACAAAGACGATGCGAAGCGGCCCTTACACAGTCGCACGGCTGCCAGATGGCGATGGTGATAGCGGCGAGAGGAACGGTCCAGAGCCAGCGACACTTCCGGCAATTACAGCTCGGCGCCATGGGATACATACATACACATCAGTGGACGCTAAAGGTTAACTAGCGACATTAAGTGCATTTTTACCTCTGAAACGGTAAAAGCTATGATGGGAAGCGGGCAGGGGAATGGATTGCGGTGCAATCTCGTGCGTTTGAAGAGGCCTTTATTACGAAAGTTCACGAGGCGCTTCCGCTTTGTAATGAAGCCAATTGTATCTGGATTATGTATTGTTCGTTTGAATTTACTTCATTAACATGTTTACACGAATTTGGTTGTTTTTGCATAAGTGAGGTCTTCATTTAAATAAAGATATTTTACAATGATAGAGCTACACTGCAGTTTCTGTAGTAGTTTGGGGAGTGTAGGGATCCGGAGACCTTTATTACTGGTGACGAGGCATTCCATCTCAGTTCTCAAGGGTGACGACGCATCTGCATTATGATTCCTCCTTCCTTCAAGGATGAATGTAGATGCCATGGGCCGCAGGAATCACTTACCATCAGGTGAACTATGTGCTCGTTTATTACTCTCAATTTATAAAAGAAAATAACGATTCTGGTACCGACCGAACGATTCACCATGGTGGCCAAAACTGCAACGACGGTATCGAACTGATATAGTACTCGTAGTAGAAAAAACTGCTTTGGTTAAAGCATCGTATGCGTATCATCTGTTTGTAGATTAAAGAGAAGAAAGGAAACTGACACATTTTATTATATTTAACAAATAAATGTGTACAGTACACGAATTTTAACTAAAGTTATCTCGTCCAATTAAATGATTCATATCATTAATGTCTAATTATAACGATCTAGATTTTCGTTAACGGATTGCGTGCTATATAAGTCATAGCCGACTATTAGATAATAAGAATAGATTAATTGCTTGCTACTCGTTTGAAATATTCACTCTATTTAATAATTATCCCGACAATTAACTAACGATACTCAAACAAAAATGGCGTATACGGATTCATTTTCATTTAAAAAAAAAAGAAACGATCCGATCAAAATCATCGAGCAATACCACACGTGCAATTCCATAAACAAATAACCGTCAGAAGGAATACGGAAGAGGAACATTTTAAAAACGTAAAACTTTTGTGATCGCATTCAACATGGACATTTAAAAGCAATCAAGCCAAATGGAGCCAGGCGAGAATAAATTAAACACGAATGCACGACGTGTCAGCATCGAGTGTTGGATTTAACGTACAGGAACAAATATGGGAGGTGATGTCATGACGGGGTCGTGTCAGCGAGGCCTTAAGATGGACGCGATAGAGCGACGCGAAACAATAAACAGTATGCAAATGACAACAAACACAGCGAACGTCACATACGGCCAGGGCACGAGACAAAGACGATGCGAAGCGGCCCTTACACAGTCGCACGGCTGCCAGATGGCGATGGTGATAACGGCGAGAGGAACGGTCCAGAGCCAGCGACACTTCCGGCAATTACAGCCCGGCGCCATGGGATACATACATACACATCAGTGGACGCTAAAGGTTAACTAGCGACATTAAGTGCATTTTTACCTCTGAAACGGTAAAAGCTATGATGGGAAGCGGGCAGGGGAATGGATTGCGGTGCAATCTCGTGCGTTTGAAGAGGCCTTTATTACGAAAGTTCACGAGGCGCTTCCGCTTTGTAATGAAGCCAATTGTATCTGGATTATGTATTGTTCGTTTGAATTTACTTCATTAACATGTTTAAACGAATTTGGTTGTTTTTGCATAAGTGAGGTCTTCATTTAAATAAAGATATTTTACAATGATAGAGCTACACTGCATTTTGTTTCCAGCTGCAGAATGAATGGGTCAGCTCGAACGGGGTAGGACCACGCCCTCACGAATACCAGCGTAAATTAGGAGCATAATGCTGCTTTGTTCCGTCTGGTGAGTGTAGAGATCCAGAGTCCTTTATTACTATTTAGTGATGAGGCATGCGTTCCATCTGTCCCCGTTTTTACTCTCAACGTAATAAAAAAAGATATATGTCAATTAAAATGTCGGATATAAAACGAAATCTAGCTCCACTCTACGCCTGTCTAATATTTTCTAATAGTACATCAATATAGTGACAAGACAAAATTACACGAATTTCTATATACAAGTAGTTCAGGCCGTCTAAGGCTTCGGCATCCTGGAGTTGACGGATCTGACATTACTGTGGAGAGTCGCCTAGTGGGAGCGCTGGGCCCTTAAGAAAGCGATAAGAAACAGCGATTTCGCACACTTTCATTTTGGATTTACAAAATATTTAAAATATTAACAGTGGTAAAGTTACAGTTAACAGGCTGCAGTTTGTTTATAGTTGGCGCATAAATCGGTTAGCTCGGCCCGAGAAAGACATCAGTTAAATACCAACGTAAAGGGCGAGGTATTTGATTTGGCCTCTGGAGTGACAACGTATCTGCATTAATTCCTTATCGAGGATAAATGTAATAACTACTTATACTTATACTTTATATTATTATGATGACAAAACTCATGATACATCATCTGTCAGCAAAATTAAATAAAGATGGAACTTGACTAACATGTTATGTCTCATTGCAGTAATTGGGTCTCTATTCCTTTCAGCCACCATACGAAATACAGTAATATTATACAGCTAATTTACGTTCTGAGACAAAGTGGCATTAAAAGATAGTGTTTAAAATTTTAGTTAGATATATGAACATTACCGTTTAAAATACTACACAGAGTTTTATAACAAATCAAAGCACGTTCCCGTTGCAAAGATTTCCAAAAAAAAAAAATTAACAAACAACATGATACGTACAGAGTGTACCGAGCCCCTAACACAGGCGGTGATAGCCCGAGAGGAATCGATCGAGTTTACCGTAAGGGACCCGATTACGTCGCGAATAAATCGCGAGGTGCGCGGACGCAGGTCGAATTAACGGTAACGCGCCGAATTCGGTCGGCCGCGGCGAGCGTGTCAATTAAACCTTACGTAGATTGATCGACGGCAACCGACCTACAGCCACGACAAGACATCGTTTGGAATAAGCTATTATAATCCGTACCATCGATATATAAGGTTTCGAGAAATATTGTTCAAAACAAATATATTTTAGTTCATATTATCGATAAATGAAAAGGTAGTAAAATATATTTAAAAAATACAATGTACTGTATATTATATAATCTTTTGCAGTTACTAAATTGATCTATTATACAGATATATTACTAAATATAATAAGGATTTTGTTGACGTTGGCGAAGGATTTTTTTGCATGTACATTTAATAAATGAGCTGGATGTTGATACTTCAATATTACAGAATAACAATATCTGCGCTGTTTTTAAACACACAAAAAAGCAGGAAGAATTTTATATAAACTTTACGAACCAATTTTAACTGACAAATACGGAACAAGATGTCATCTGTAACAGTACTTCAACATAATGCCTTTTTTTAATTAATATTAGAGATGGTGGTCCAATCCATCCTTAAGAAAGATTCTTGATGCAATGCCTTGTACCCTGAGGACCGAGATATCCCTTTAATTGGGTCCCTACATTCAGCAAACGAAATACTGTAGCTATTTCACTCTGTGAGGGCGTGGTCCTTCCCCGATCAAACCGACCTATTCATAAGACATGAAGAAATTAGCTGCTACTACTGTTAAAAGATCCATTTATCTGAAACTACAATGAGACTGAATTGTTTGTACCATACAATCGCAAATCCTCCAGCCATGTATATATTGCAGCATGCACATTGCCCATACCACCTATATAAAAAGTATTATGACAAAACGATGTTAATCCGTCAGAAGCAACTGACCGAGAGGTTCGGCCCACTCGGCTATCCTCGAGTCATTTGTTTACTCGGGAGCCCTTGTACTGGTTACCCATAAATAAAGGTCTCGGTTGAGTTCCCTCAACGCTGGCCACCTACATCCATCAGGTGAAGCTGTAAAAGCCCTCGGGCTAATAGTGGCTATCAGCCCAAACAAACAAAGACAAAATGATGATTTGAATGAGTGTCAATTCAGTGATTTATTAATAAATCACTGAATTGCACTTAAAAATCTTAACTTGCTTAACCCAGAAACAAAGTTGATGTCTTCCAAGTAATGCCTGATGAGATCTAATTCCATTGCTTTGTTATGTTTTTCAGCATTCCGTACGCTTTCGGTATGTTATTAACCTTAACGTGACCACAGATAACGGACCGTCACTTAATTTCACATTTCAAGAACAAACAAGCCCGTGGGAACATCCAAACACACAATAATAGCCGTGCGTTAAACGCGAACGTAGGAAGATTTTTCGCGGGCCGAACGTAATCTTAAATCGCCCGTGAAATTATCGAGATAATCAGTCACGAGCGGAGTTAAAGATGTGATGATAACGCCGTAGTACGAACTGTGAACGTAAACTGATAACGTTAGTAGACAATTTTACAACGTTATGAATAATTTGAGTACAAAATGTTAACGACTGAAGCTCAAACCTCTAAAGCATTTAAATCGTAGTTTTTCTAACATTTTTTATATTATTAGGGATGACAAACGGAAACACAGTTCACCTGATGGCAAGTCATAGAATCTACATCTATCCTCAACTTTATTTTAATTTGAGATGCACATATGCCATGTCACCTCCGAGGACTGAGATGAAATACCTCAACACCTATAATCAGGTCCCAGGTTTCCTACATTCACCAAATAAAACACAGCTATCTGCTGATATTTTACGCAGATATTCTGTGAGTACGTAATCCTTCCCCAAGCGACCCGACCCATGCAAACAGCAGCTAGAAGCAAACTGCAGCATAGCTCTACAATTGTAAAGGAATAATGTATTATAATTTAATGAATAAATATGAACCTTCAATAAAGGTCTACGAAACTTAAGGTCGTAGTTTCGAGTCCGCCATTCGGCTATTGTGAATCATCTCCTAGCGCAAGTATTTAGCTAAATAATTATTTAACTAAATACTTGCGATAGGAGCTAGCTAACAAAAATTTAGCTAATAAGCTTAAATTATTGAAAAGTTTTTTTTAAAGAACGTTGTTGATGTTCTTTAAAAAAAAACTTATTCTAAGCACGCCAGTGGTTAAGCAATACGTTAGTTCGATAAGGGCGTCATCCGCACAAACGGCTCATTGTAACGCATTCCTAGAGTTGCTTGTTATGAAAATATCGCTACAACGATTAACGGCATTCGGACTGCTCACTGGTATAAGATATTACCTACTACTGTGTGCGGACTAGTTAGTTGTTCATCGACGTATATGTGCGACATACATTATATATGTAGAGATGTATTTCTGTACATTCAGTCAGTGTTCCTGTGTTCTTGTCTTTGCATATATGACCTTGTGATACACACTTTTGACAGTTGACAGACAGACAGAGGCCATGCTGTAGTTCATTCCTACGCTAGGAATGGGGGGGAGTATAGGCAGCTAGTGATTAGACATTATGTAATAGACTTTAAAGGTGACAACGAATCTGCATTGTTGTTGTTGTTTCCTTATCGAGGATTACTGTTAGTGTCATGGGATGCAGGAGTAATTTAACATCAAGTTATCTGTGTGCTCGATTGTCACCATCGATGTAATAAAAAAAATAAAAAAATAAAAGTAAGTGGTAGAGAGCTACACTGAAGTATGTTTCTAGCTGCAGAATGAATGGGTCAGTTCGACCGGGGTAGGACCAAGCCCTCACAGAATACCAGCGTGAAATAGCAGTATAATTCTGCTGTGTTTCGTCTGGTGGCAGGCAACAAGGGTGACAACGCATCTGCATTATGATTTCTTATCAAGGATAAATGTAGATGCCATGGGTCGCAGGAATCACTTGCCATCTCAGGTGAACTGTGTGCTCGTTTGTTACTCTCAATGTAAAAATAATCAAATAAGGTAAACAATTAATTATAATATAAAAAATGAATACGCAATCCTCTGAGTATAGTACATACAAGAATGCAACTCTATTAAGGTAAAGATTGAGAATTTAATTGCAGTAAAGACGACAAAAATAAATAAAACTAAATATTATTTATAAACTATATATTAAAATCCACCATCATTGTTAATGAAGGTAACAAAGAATTCAAAAAATTTTGAAACTGTCTAAACAACAACAAATTATGAACGTATCAATCTTAAGATTGACGCCGTCAAAGACTAAGGGTACGGCTGTGAAATTTAATGTCATAGGTTCGAATCCACCATTCGACTAGTCGTTAATTATTATTGCAAACATTTTAAGCTTAGTTGGGGTGGTTAATCTGATTGGTAATAATATCAATAACACAGCTAGAATTGCTATAGAAATCATCTAGAATTAGGTTAGTAGCGAAGCTCTTGAATTGGGTTAGTCGTACTAAAGTAATAATTAAAGTAATTAAGCGAGCGGATGCAAATTACCGCCTCAAGTACGAAAATGGGTCGCATAACTGGCTGCGAGTACAAAAACGCGTAATACAAAGAGCTGCTATAAAGAACGCCCGATGAAGCCCCTAATGAGTTGTCTTTACACACAATTGTTTTTGTGCACACCCTATATGCATCGGGCTGCGTTACTTTTTAAAATAATATCCCGAGAAGACCGAAGCGTGCTGATTTTAGTATGAAATATGATCTCAAAGTCAATAATGTCTACGCAAACACATGCTTTACATGCGAACCCTTTACAATGCAATTTGTATATGCTATAAAACATTTTTAACTCCTGACATAAGCACGTAATTTCCAACTTTATAACTTCATGCATCGCGTCGTATTAATATGAAGATGAATATTATTATGAGTTTTTTTTTTAAATACCAACTCAGGACTCGTCGTAGTTGGACGAATAATTGCGCACTGAAATTGTATGCAAATTTTTGTATTCCACTGATGGATACTTTATTAAGAATCAATTTGGCTTTTGAAACTTTAAAAGATATTAAAAGTTGTATTTTTTTTATTTTGAAATCGAAGCAATTATTCGTCCCATCAAAAGACATTAAATTATTGACCGGACTCGAACGAGACGTTTCTTTGTTAAATGGTCGACACGGTTCCAAGATACCGATATGTCACACCCGCAGACATTTCGCATTTTCCCCGCTTTAATCTTTTCTCAAGGTGTTAAACATTATCTGCGGAATAATGAACAAAAGATTCTTGTTCTATACAAAGACATTTTAATTTATGTACATGCTATTAAAGAATACTTCGGTTTACAATTTTAAATAAGCTCTGGTCAAAACAACAAAGAATTAAAAAAATAACGAATGTTTTTAAATAGTTATACGTACTTAAAAGTCGACTAAAATATTCCCTATTCAAATAAGATGACACCTGATCGTCTGGTCCACAAGTCTTAGCGGGCTTGGGAACTTAACGCGGCAGCATCGCAACGGGACACGTTTATTCTCTCTATAACAATGCGCAGCCAAAACGGGCAAACCACGCTCGTCAATTGCAAATCGCCACCTGTCGATGACCTCGAGGCTAACGGGCACCCCGCGAGCTCTAGCAGCATATCCAGTTACGTGAAACCCCCTAAACAGCTGTACGTGAGCATCGTGGTGCGGTATACTAGGCTCTACTTGAAATGGTAATGATCAATCCCCGGTACTTTGAATAAAGGTCGATGGGGTCGAGAGAACTGTGGCTAGTTTGCGGAGCCGCGTCCAAAGCGACCGTAGAGAAATGTATGCCGCATAACTGTTTAAGCAAACATTGGCGATGTTAGCGAAATTAAAAACAACGAATGTGAGTCAGTAGACGTTATCGCGCATCTGCGTACACGTGGGCCGCCGCGTGCATTGCCCACGACGTGCATAATTGGCTCGCCTCGTTTATGGAGCGAGCAAACAAAAAATACGCCACACGAAATACGGTAATGGGATAAGGATCTCGACAGCAAACCCTTAGCATTGTAACGATTTTCCAAAAGATGATTATTGAAAATATTCATGATTATTTGGTAGACAAGAGTTTAATATATAAAGACGTCACATACATCTATAACAATAAGATAATATTTAAAGATATTTATAAGAACTCCATACAGATAAATTTGTGAGTCGCATAGAAGCGCAAAGTGACAGGCGGCAGGAAAGTGACTGGATCAATTAATATAGAACCACCTGCGCGTGCGCACGGGATGACAACTAACCACCGCACAATAATATGATAAATGAGACGATGCATACGATTGAATTTATATACGTCCACAATCGCTTCCTTGCTCTTAAAGGCCTATTATGCGACAAACCTATATCCTCGTTTAAGTCAAGACTTGTACAAATTAACAAGATGCATATTGACTACAGGGACCCCCCGAATTATTCCTAAAAATGTTATTGCATACTTGTTGTACGACGACGGCATATAAGGTAGAATCATGTCACAGTTATAAACAAGCGAAAACGGAAACGCCGGCCTATTAACAGCGCAAAATAGTAGTTTTTTTTTATTACATTGAGAGTAACAAACGAGCAAACAGTTCACCTGATGGTAAGTGATTCCTATTACATCTACATTCATCCTTGCCAAGGAATCATAATGCAAATGCGTTGTCACCCTTGAGGACTGAGATGGAATGCCTCGTCACCAGTAATAAAGGTCACCGGAACCCTGCACTCACCAGACGAGATACAGCAGCGTTATGCTATTATTTTACGCTGGTCGAACCCGATCTAACAGACCCATTCATTCCGCACCTAGAAGCCTTTTAATATTTATTTCTTCTCCTTCGGACCATAAATAAATAATTGGAACCTGGCATAACTATGTATGAAAAACGGGTATGAAGTTAGAACGTCAACCACCGCGGTTCCTGTCCGTGATCACGAGTGCTGTAACGGAACGTCGAGACTTAAGGCAGTTAAATAAACGCGATAGAACAGACTGCGTATTTCTCAATATGTACGGTTAACTTGAAAATCAAACATGACACATTACTCTACTCATTTTTAGTACTCTAAACAAGCCACCCAACAAACCGAGTCTCAACATACACAACGCTGTCCCATTAACGGTCACACATACAATACAAAGATGCGAACATCGCTCGACAATGCGTGGAATGAAGTCACAAAGGAAAAGGCCGCATACGGAGGGCGTGTTTATACTATTACTTCGGCGTTAACGGGCAATAAGTTGGTGGGTTTTACGAGAAGAATATCAACGTAAATTAATTAAGCATGCGCTTTCGTGAGAAATGGTGACCATAATTTATATTCAAGCACAGAGCTCAGTGACTATTCTGATTTTATATATTTTAATGAGAATGTTTATACGGGTCAGAATAGGTGAAATGAGTTAGCGGCAATTCCAGTACAAATTATAAAGCCTTCTTTTGTGCAGGAAATTCATCGACAATTTGCGAATAATTATTACCAATTGCCTAACAATATAGTAATGATATTTTTCTATATTTTAATGAGAGCGTTAATACGAGTCACGGCTATGAGTGAAATGAAGTTCGCAACATTTTCAGAAAATATTACATATCCTTTTTTTCTTCAGTAAACTCATCGACAATTTATGGGTTATATGAAAAAATAATTACTATTATCAGTTAGAACTTACAATGTTATAATTCTGCTTTTATATTTTAATGCGAAGGTTTATAATGGTCATAATAAGTGATTTTAGATCAATTTCAATTAATATTATGTAGTTTTTTCTTTTACGAAGCTCATTAACGATTTGTAAACAATATCAAAAACATATAATTATTACCAATTCTCGTCTAAAATATACGCGAAATAGATAAATGACGACGGACAAAAAAACATTAAAACAACAATACACTGGTTACTTTAATTCTTCATTTAGTGTTCAGGCTATATTGCTCTGGAACGAACGTCCTGCCTGACGACACTAAGCGAACTCCTTTTAAAATATTTTATGAGACTGATTCGTGAGATTACATTAACAGTGATAGAGCTACACTGCAGTTTGTTTCTAGCTGCAAAATAAATAGGTCGGCTCGACCGGGGCAGGACCCAGCCCGCACAGAACACCAGGGTAAAAAAGCAGCATTACACTGCTGTGTTTCGTCTGGTGAGTGCAGGGATACGGATACCTTTATTACTGGTGCCATGGCATTCCATCTCAGTCCTCAAGGGTGACAACGCATCTGTAATATGATTCCTTGTCAAGGACGAATGTAGATGTCATGGGCCGCAGGAATAACATAGGTGAACTGTGTGCTCGTTCGTTATTGTCAATGATATAAAAAAAAACAAAAAAAAGATTACACAAGAAAAATCATATCAATTTTATATTTAATTATTTGTAACCATTTATTTATATTAATTATTTTTATTGTATATTTAATGTCTGCATTATATGATATTTATGTATATTAAGTATGTTACATAATATGTTGTTAATACTGTTTGATTCTGTTGTTATTGGCATCTATATTTCTCCATTTCAAGGGTTGACTGGTAGACAATGCCAAAAGGCATTAAGTCCGCCCATTGTACCCTTTTAAGGTAAGGTAAAAAAATAAGGTGTTTAATAAGTGTTACAATTGAATATTAAATATTTTTTTTTTAACTTTCAAAGCAACAAAGAAAGAAGCTTGACCACCCCACCTGATCTTAAATCCCTTTCCCACCTGATGTTAACCGGAAATGCAGTCCTGGTTGGTAAGGCGCACTAGTTCAGTAAATGCCTGTTCACTATATATAATAATCGTTTACAAGGTACGCTTGTAATGTTATTGCTTGTATTCTTACAAAATACATATAACATAGGCATTCATGCAAACAATTATTCTCCATTTGCCAACCACTCGACAGCCGTGACGTGTATGGCCTATCATTATCAACGAGGAGACTTACGTTCAGTGGGCTATAATTGGTCGAAATGATATCATACCTTTGCTATACTTATTAACTAATACTCAAGACATGAGAAGAATAAAAGATGGTAATACGATAAAACTCAAAAGTCAGGTATGTTTTATTCAAATGGACCTTTGCTCGCAATTTGTAATAGTCGAATTAATTTATTAACGGCTGCATGAATGTATGTATGTGTCGCGTGTGTATTTATATATTATTCTACTTTTGTTGTTGTTTTATATATATATATATTTATTACATTGAGAGTTACAAACGAGCACACAGTTCACCTGATGGTAAGTGATTCTTGCGGCCCTTGACATCTACATTCATCCTTAATAATCATAATGCAGATGCGTTGTCAACTCTTGAGGACTGAGTCCATCTCAGTCCTCAAGGGTGACAATGCCTCGTCACCAGTAATTAAATAAAATATTTTCCTTTGTTAACTGTTACAAAAGTACGTTCTTAAAGAATGCTAATTAGAATTAAGTCCGCCTCTGTCGTATGTGGCATATGCAGAAAAGATTAAATCAATACATTTATAAGTAAGTATACTTGAATAGCAGGTCAGGCCTTCAGAGGCTCCCTCAAATTGATATTGTTGTATTCGTTATGTACTCGAGGCTTTCTATCTTAGTACGCCTGCAGCACTCTGACATCACTTAGCATCGAGTGAGGTGTCAGTTTGTTTACCACTTGATATATTTTAAAAAATACTATTCCTAAGAGAAAACAGGAAAGTAAGTCAGGGGGGCAAAACTTTTTAAAAAATGTTACAATGTATATTTGTATTCCCTTTGACTGAAAGCGAATCCTGTTTCATTAATCGTCAACATAAATAATCATCAACTCTAGACCTTACATATCAGGATACAGCTATGTCGTAATTATTAAGATCTAAAGTAAAACAACAACAATAAAAATACCTCGTGTTCTTATTGCGCGAATTAACTCCAAGGTCAAAAGTTCCCCATGCCTCTTACTTTATTTACATAAAACAAGTTACAGCGAACTTAATGTTATAAAGACATACGATGTTATAAATACAGATAAAAGCACTAAACTTAAAAAAAAAAGATGCAGCAATGCTATTAATATTACTAATATTCCAGCTAACCACTAACCAAGCAACCAACTAAGCAGGAAATTGATTGTGCTACGAGATGGTTCATGACAATAGTTTCGTAGACCGTACCTTAAACCAGTAGTTTATTGACGCTTCGAAAATAAGGTAATAATTTTGTAACGAAATTCAATGTCGGAAGTGGAAATATACCTGCTAATAACTAAGCCATCGGGTCACGAAAAATTATTTATGATTCCCTTCGTAATATATGTATTTAACACTAAATGGTTTCTCGCAAGCATATATTTCATAATTAAGAATAAATTGTGCCGTTGAAACCGTGGGTTGCGTTATTAATCGGACACGTGCGATTTAGAACTCTACTACTTTTTTATAAGTTACAAAATGTTGAGGCCTTCGACTGCGACCTTCCGATGATTATCAAATGCCTGGAACAGTTCCGCGTCGACAATATTGATTATTATAAATTTTGATTAGATAAAATATCGGTAAAAAATCAGAAGCGATTCCCCTTTTTTATTTTATTAAGAGTAATAAAACAGCACACTATTTACCTGATGGTAAGTGATTTTTACGACCCATGATATCTACCATACATTTGAAAAAAAGGATATACCTACACTGTCACCCCTGACGACTGAAATGGAACGCCTCGTTATTTGTGATTGGGAACCACCTTTCCACACTCACAACTCGAAGCATTTTTATTTTACAGAAAATTAAAGTACTATTCAAATTTCATCCTCATCGTCTCAATAGTTGGCAATTCACCAATGTGCGCTTTATGCGAAATTTTCCAACTACTCTGTGGAATCAGTTGTCGCCATTCGCGGTATTTCCGAACCGATACGACTTAGGGACCTTCAAGAAAAGAGCTTACAACTTTCTTAAAAGCCGGCAGCATCTGCATCTCCTCTGGTGCTACGGATGTCCATGGGCGGCTGTAATCACTTACCATCAGGTGAACTGCTTGCTCGGTTGCCATCTATTATATAAAAATATATATATTATACGCTTGAGCTTGAGTGTTTGGTATTCCCCGATAAAGCCACCCTATTCATATTGCAGCCTAACTCTGTTGGGATTCAGGATATAGATAATAGGCATTTTTTGACTAAAATTATCACTAACATCAGGTGATATTGAATCAGCTATAGTCTTGAATTGCGATATGAATGGATTGACTCCAGGCCCTCACAGAATACCAGCATGAAATTGCAGGAAAACGCTGCTGTGTTTCGTGACAACTTGAATCGGCATCTTGAATCTTTTTTGAGGATGGATTTGGACGAGGCACTCAACATCAGGTGCACAGTGTGACCATTTGTCACCCTAAATTTAAAAAAAAATGTTTTGTCGGTAAAGCTATTGCGATAATTTTCCATACCCCCTCCATTACGAGTTCCCTGATGATACGATGTTCATGTGATTTATGCACTTAATTGTTTGACATTATACTGAAGGCAAAACTAATTATTAGTTGCATTTAATAAAATCTAAATTCATAAACATGAACAAATATTATATTTGTAATTCTGTATATTCGTTTAAGTGTTTACAATTTACAGTTCGCACAATATGATCGAGTGTCTATCTAAAACAGCTCCACGCTGGAGGTCCGAATCGCTCGAATTAGTCAAGTGTTTGTGCGAAGGAAAAAAACATTCAGCTATCACCACCCACATGGCGGCAGTCGAGTCGATGGACTGCTTCTACTTCTAACACGCTTTTAAGTTTATTAATCGTGCGGAAGTGTGTAACTATTTATTTGACGGTGTGATTAGAATAATATTTTATATATACAAATCATATTCCTACGTAAACGTAGGCAACGTAATATTTTATACGTTTCTCCTCTGGGACTTAATAATAATAAAAATATATTAATTAAGTCGTACGCCGGATTCAAATGTAGCTTACAGGGTGAGATTTGAAGCAGATATAGTCTCGTTATCTTAGTACCTAAGCCATATGGTATAATATATATATGTATAATGGGCAGGGTTGGCGAACAAGTCGATCGTGAAGTTTTTGGTCGATAGTGGCCAAGAAAATAATTTTCATTAAAGTTTAAATATATATAATGTGCAATTCTGTTATAGCTACTTTTAAATTCATTAAAATAATAATTTAAATATGTTTTTTTTTCCGGGCTGAAGGCCCCTGTTAGCCCGAGGGCTTTTACAGTTTCACCGGTTTGAGAGGTGACCGAGCGCTAAAGGCACTCAGTCGAGACCTCTATATATAGGTAACCAGCACAAGGGCTCCCGAGAGGGAGCCTCGGCTTGGACCGTTACCTTGTTTCGCGAGAGCGTCTGACTCGCCGGTCGAGGTTCGGCCCTCTCGGGCACCCTCCTCGGCTCGGTCAGTTGCTTCTGACAGAGGATTCTTTAAATTCGCTATTATTATTAGCTATCTGTACCACCACTTCGGAATGCGTGTGCGCTGGAGAAGAAGTGGCGCAAGAAACTCCAGCAACGCTTCTATCTGTATGGACTGGAGAGAACCAACCAGAGAGTGACATGGCGGTATCGCGAATATCCTTGTTTGCGACGCCCTCGCCGTCGGCGGGGGCGATATGAGGGAAATAGTATGTATTGTAATCTATTACTGGGTATGTTTAATGTTTAATATTAACACATCTAACCACATCAATGCAAAGCTTCTTTTTTTATTTTTAGGCACCGACATTATTAGGTTTGGTTGGTGCGTCCGGGCTATTGAAAAATCTTTTTTGTTTTAACAAGTCGATCGCCACTATACAGAAGTTCGCCAACGCCTGGTATACGTATGGCGGGTACGTAAACGACTGTGGACTCGGTAAGCAGTAGAACGAGAGTGACGGACATAGCTCAAAATATTAACAAGCTGAAGTGGAACCGATAACCGATGGGGAAGAGAAAGGATCGGAAACATTGGACTGGCTGTCGTAGTATAGCACGACTCTGCACTGGATGCAGCGATGACCTGTGCAAGTTTGCAGGAAGTCGATGGATGCAGGTGACTGAGAATAGTGCTTTGTGGCAATCTATTGGGGAGGATTATAGATAGGCTGTGATGAAGATGATGACTAAAGTAGAGTCTTTTACGTCGTTTGCCATAAATTTTCTATGTTATCATTAGTATCAAGTAATCATCTAAATTTATATTATATAATTTTGTCATAAACAGTCTACGCTCTTATTGCAAAACCATAAGCAATATGTGGTGGGAACCTATAAAAATATGAAGTGGCATTTAACGGCAGCGGTGCACGTCTCTCCCAATAAATCATGTGAAAAATGCCCTACTTTCGTAACTGAGTGGGTGAAAGCAAAGGCATGTCACCTCACATTCGTACACTGGCAACAAAGGTACCTTTTGTGTTTTTGTGTACGTCTGTCTGTTGCGCGAGCTTTTGTGTAGCTTTCAACTGGTTATGAATTTTATTTAAAAAAATAAATATACGTTATAAAATAGATACGGAACTATTTTTCTAGTGTTTAGAGGACTTCAAAAATGGAGAAGGTTATTATTTTATTGTAATGTTAATAAAGTATGCTATAATAATTATTAATCTATGACTAAGAAAACGCGAAACAAAAAAGAAAAAGTGAAGTAACAAAGCCTATATATATAATTCCCACTGCTGAGCATAGATCTCTTCTCTAGATAATAGTCTAACACGCGGCTCCGCTGCAGAAGAGGCGGACTTCACGTATCTTCGAAAATATATTTTTTTTATTATTTCTTACACATGCAGGTTTCCTCACGATGTTATTCTTCGCCGCAGAGCACGTGGTAAATGTGAAACAACTGTTTTATTTTTGTATTTGAGAGCAAACGACCTAAATGGTATCCAAGAAAAGAAAAATTGGATATAAACCTACGAGTAAGGCAAACTGCAACCATCTGGCCCAATCCATACAACAACATGACGGTTGCGAGTTTTTTTTGTTATTTGGCAACATTTGGTGCGATATCCAAAAGACGCGAATAACACGTGTCACATTATGCGAATCGGCGACGAAGTATGACGAATATGGCGCCCGCTTCGCTTCCATATCAAAAAGCTTACAACTTTATCAAAAAAGCCAAAAATATCGGCGTCAATTAGCAACATATCTTGTGCTGTGGAAAGAGATAGATAATCCTTTTGCAAAAGTAAATCGGAAGAATAAACCGATCATCAATGTGATATACATTAGTGATCGGTAAATTAAAAGATATTAACGTTTTTTGAACTTAATGGTGTTTATGACAAAAATACGATGAACGGAAAAATATTTTCTAAACAATAAACAAACAGTATGTAAAAATTTAAAGATAGGAATACCTTACATTTCAATTTTCTTTAATAATTTCTTTATTGTATTCACGGTGGCAAATAGTTTTTTTTAATGACCCCCATTTATGTGGGTCTCGCATATAATAAATTTTTCCCTGACATGTGTACTCAGAGACATTTTTGTGCTGTTAATTGCTGTGTAAATCACATTTTTTACATGTCATCTTTAAAAAATATACGTTTCTTCATTATTGCGTTTTATATATATAACATATATATATAACGCAATAAAGAAGATATAGATATCTTTTTACTTTTACATTTACAAAATATCCATCTTACCTTAATATCCATGTACTTATCATATATCTAGTATATCTAATTAACCTTATCTCTATAGTTCTATTCTAAACTTATATTTTCTATTCTTCTATTTATTTGTCTTTTTTTCTTCGTAGTTATAATACAGTTTATAATATATCTGTCTCCTTATTGTTTACTACAACTCAAGTGTTAGTCAATGATTCCTGCAACACATGACGTCCACATTCGTCCTCGAGTATCATGATGCAGATGTGTTGTCACTCTTGAGGACAAAGATGTATCCAATGCCTCGTTACCCCTAATAAGGGATCCCTACATTCATCAGACGAAACAAAGCAACGGTGTGAAATACGTTGGTAATCTGTGAGGTCGTGTTTCTGGTCTACTCGGTAGAAACGTTGCCAGCTAGAAACGTTGATGTTTTCATATTTTACAAAAGGTATGATACATATTTTTATTATTCAAGACATCATCGGCGACCTCATTGATGACAAAGCTACTTCACCTTGGCTCGTAGTCAAGGTTGGGCGGACTTGTTGTCATTCGTCACCCTTACGTCAACCAAAAAAAAAACTATTTCTATTGACGTTCTATAAAACGCGAAGCTTATTCAAATGTGTTACGTCAAAACATTGCCAAGAGATTGGATTGGCTAAGCGTGCAGGATTGAAGTGAAACAGAAAGATAAGCGTTAAGGTTGACACCATTTCTTCACTTATCGCTGACGTTCAAGCAATGGGCCAAACGTATCCTTTTTGTGTGCATTGCACAATACAATGTAGTCTGCTTTCTATCTCGTAATGTTGCCACACAAATCTTGATTTATTCAACATCGCTAAAGTATAAATTTGGATAAAGTCTAGTTTGAAAGTGTACATTTAAATGTATTGTACCCATTGCGGACGCGACATTTCACATGCTTGATTCCCACCAGGTTGTAGTTATTTTTAATAAATATGAAAAGATTTTATTTTATTATTCATTGCAATTTCATAGTTTTGTTAAAAAATACTTAATTTTTTGAAGAAGTACTACATGTCTGAGTTTCTAATAATTATTTATATGTTTTAGAGTATGATATTTTTTGGTTTTCTCTTTGCACGTTTCACCAAACTATACTGTTGTTTTCCTTCATCCAGACAACTTACGCCTAGAACATACTAAGCAGTCGTTACACTTTCCTGTACCGTCATCATTGCACAAGTTAAAAGCTCTCTTGGTAACGAACTTAAAGTACAATCGTATGCTCATTTAATAGACATCATATTTCGACATGATCCGCCTTGTCACTTCACCCGTTACTATTACTAAAACTACCGTTGTCACGTCAGAGGTGACTTACGACCGATAGGGGTTAATATGCACTAGCTTTTCTTCAAAACTAAACTCGGCCAAGCTCGCTTAACTTTAACAGTGGTGCACCTACACTGCAGTTTGTTTCTAGCAGCAGAATGTATGGGTCAACTCGATCGAGGTAGGACCACGCCCTCACAGAATACCAGCGTGAAATAGCAGCATAATGCTGCTGTGTGTTCGTCTGGTGAGTGTAGGGAGACCATTTTTACTGGCGACGAGGCATTCCATCTCAGTCTTTAAAGGCGACAACACATCTGTATTGTGATTCCTTGTACAGGATGAATATAGATTTCATGGGCTGCAGGAATCACTTGCCACCAGCTGAAAGGTGTGTTACTCTAAATATAATAAAATAAAAGTAAACGAGCGTATGTGTATTAAAAAAGGCATTACTTTTTTATTAGATTAAAGACGACAAACTAGCAGTCCATGAACACCTATATTCTTTGTCAGCTAAGACGCACTTCGTTGTCAACCATGTGGACTGTAATGGAATGTCATGCTACCAGTGACCGTATCACCGGATTCCTACACTCGCTCAAGAGACACAGAAATGATTAGCTGCTATTACACGGTGGTATTCTGTGATAACGCGATCATTGCCAGGTCGTGACGACCCATGCAAGATACATCGTGGCTACCACTTATACAGAGTGGCCCGCAAATAACACGACTAATTTAAGGGGAAGATCAACCTATCTTCCCTTTAAATTTGTAAAAAACACACCTATTTTGGGTGTTTAAAAGTAAAGCTATGGTATTTTTTATAAAACATAAGTTTGGCAAAGATTAAATAAGCTTGGCTCTATAGTCAATGTATCCCGTATGTAGTACGAAAACTTAAAGGAAAGATAGGTTTACCAGTAGTCTACCAGACAAAACAATGTTAGTAAAAGAAAAAATATCAAATCTATAATAAACAGGTAGTTTATTTATGAAATATGCAGCAGCAGCTCAGTACATTTTTTTACCAAAAGGAAAGCAAAACATGAATAAAATAATTTTAATAAAAATCTTTTGTCGTTCCCAAAACTTTATATTACGGTAAACATGCCTTTAAGAAATATATGTAGAGACACTTTGTGTAGTGTTGAATATTACATGAGTAGGGCCGCGCATTGTGGAGGTAAGTCAATGTCAAATCGACATTCCCATTGAGAACGGAACAGAGCGGTGCCAGCCACATACCTCTGCGAGCGGGATCACTAACAATTATGGCAAACGAACGCAGCCCGTGTGGATTTCGTAACACTTTAGTTGTTATAACATTTGTGAATTAATTGACTAAATCGCGAACACATAAGAGATCTGTTATTGGATAATAGTTATTGCTACGTTGGACGTAAGTTTGGTTTACTGATCGGCAGACCCGGGTGGACCCCGGGTCACGGGTTCGATCGTATTTTGTAACATAAAGTTCGTTTTCTAATTTACGTGTTTGTTTTATGTCCTGTATCCAACCATCTTCGAACCAATGATCTTACATTATATTAATTACATCGATATAGAGAAGTAAACGACTAGTTAATATCTTATTTTATAGCATTATATCAGACTCGGGAAAGGTACGACGAGTGAGTGGGTCTCGAGATTAACTCCGCCATTTCGTACTGTTTATGTTTATTTTACATGTGCAAATACTTATTTGTACCTTCATTTGATGGAATGGAATGGAAGATATTAATTTATATATTCCTTAATAAATAAATAAATGTCGCCATGTTCTACATCGTGCAACAATTCGTCATATATATTCGTTGGGTAGGGCGAAAACATTGAAATTTTAAAATTCGATTTTCGCATCTCTATCCAGTTATAAAGTTATCAGGAACTTAAAGACGGAGTTTCGTAATCCGATGAAGTAATCCGAATCGGCAGCTCGCGTCAAATGTCAAAAATGTTGAGTTGCGACACAGCATAATCCGCAGGACGCGGTGCAGCCTCTCGAACGAGATTTTATTGAGCCTCCGGTGGAAAGTTACAAAACGACCGCTGTATTCGGCATACGGCCGCTTTGAATTCGTCCACTAAAGATATGAGACGTGTGTTAATTTTTATGTTAATATCTGACACAGATTTTATATTTTGCAAGAACTTGTGTATTTATTTGGTATATATTCAATTGTATATTCCCACGTAACTTAACGTTTAGCATGTGCTTATGTCAAAAAGATCTTACTTCACAAATAAGTATGTTGAAATTAATTTCTTACAAGTCTCAAGTTAGAATAGAAGTAACGCACTTTCATTGAAATCTTGAAACATGTAAGAGTACTCTTAGCCGCTATCGGCGGCAGGTTTTGTTTAATATCTTTATTACAGCTGGGCGTTTTTTTCGCCGGCGTCGAAGGGAGTGCGTTCGCTGAAACGCCGGTGATTTATCGCCCGGCAGCAAGCCGCGTGGGCGCGTCCCACGTGCGTGTGCGACGCTTTGCCGTTCGCGTGTTTGATTTGTTTAGATGTCACCGTTTGCATATTAATTAAATTAAGCACCTAATACGAGTTCTGCCTGATTGATAATGTATAATAAAATGATCCGTCATGCCACACAATGGTAATTTTGTCGATGGAATATCATACGAAATTATAATTGCTGTACTTATATGCTTACTTGAGTAACATACAAACTTAAATAAAAAACGGCCTTGTTAATTGTAACGTTGTATTTCTCGTTTTGTGATTTTTTTTTATGGTTTGCATCTTACACACTAAAAGTGAGAACACAAACATATATGATTATAAAAATAAATAAACAAAAACAAATATATTAAACGAAACAAATAAAAACTAACCTTCAAACGACTGCCTTAAATATATTAATGATTTGTTATTAAAATCAACACAAACAGGTCGGTGTGGTTGTAAACAGAGACTTGTAAACAGCGGAAGCCGCGTATTAATTATTAGCTCTCACATTAAAAACGTCAATTAACAGAAATGTTGAAGCTTATTCGCTCTAGAGTTACATAAATCCGGCGCCGAGGACGCGCGGACTTCGCCAACTGCACAGGCGGTAATGGAGAGGTGTACTTCTGAGAAGTTAACAAATGTGGAGAATAATTAGTCCCTGTAACGTAACCCAATTACTGGAGGAATTATGGAATTACGTCTCTCCTATGTCTCCGGGGTGACAACGAATGTAAATCTCAAACTCTTGTTGAGGTGTTAAAGGCTTACTAGCATGTGTACTCTGTGACAGATCCTTAGATTCTTAAAAAAAAGTATATTTTAATGAACATTTCGTAATAAAAAGTTATATAAATCAACGGCTCGCAGATCTCTATACTATAAATCTAGATCACATATATATGTCATAGACCGCAGATATTCCTCCAACAAAGATTTAAGATGCACCCTGAGGAATTGAGATGATATGCCTCGGTATATGTAACCTGGCTTAGATCACGCTGCAGTTAGAACTGTATTCTGTCTTTAGCACTGTCAATAGAAAGAAGTAACAAGAGTCTTAAATTCGTCAATGAAATTCGTACATAGCCTAATGGTTTAGGATACGGTCTGCGAAACTTAAGGTCGTAGTTTTGAATCTACCATTCGACTATTGTCACGAATCATCTCCTAGCACAAGCATTTACCGCTTAGTTGGGAGTAGTTAACCCGGAATATTAGTAATGTAATGTAAATTAATATACCTTTTTTTAAAAAAAAAATCTGAATGATATTTTAAGATTCGTAAACGTGTGAATTATAAGCAGAAACAATACATGCAAACCTACGTTGGTACACACATTCATACATAGAAACCTTAATAAGCTCACGTGGACATCGCCGACCACAAAGAGATCGGCCATAACGCCAATTAGTTCTCATTGTAGAACATAACGTCAACGACACGGAACCCGACGGAGCAATACTACTAAATAAGCACCAATTACGGGAGCGTCTGATAAACAAACGATATACTGCATCCTTATGATAGGGTCAATTCAATAAGGCAGTTCCGTGTGTGGTCAACTTGGGCGAGGTAGTGCGTCGTCACGCCGCATTCGACGCGAATAAATAGCGAATGGTTACAGCATTGCATACCAAAAACTGATGGATTATTACCCAAAAAAGGATTTAGTTTTAGCGAAAATTCATACAATTTTAATACTGACCATGACATCGTCATCTTAATGGTAGGGGTCAATTGATTGTTGGGCGAAGCCTCGTTCTTCCATGTTTAACTGTATAATTTTAAAAGTTTCGACAGATATTAATACATTACAAACATTATTTTTCCCTTATCATAAGTAACGTTTGAACATGTTTAAATAGATTCTAAAATTCATAGTTTGCTTCCAGTGATTGGGTACAAGGCATCGTCGTCCATTAAATATATCGCAAGCAAAACTGCTACGTTCTTTCCTAACACGACCTCGCAGGAAGAAGACAAATTATACGCGACTGCAAGTTATTACTAATTCAGCGTAATGAGCCGACGATCACATCGCGTACTAACTTCTGAGTTGAGAACATTTGCAACAGTTGTTTTGCAACGACCTTGCGACGAGAACACTCGGACAAGTGACACGAGTTCTCCGGTCGCGCGTGATGCGCAAACGCATTCCTAATTCGACGTGCTCAGAGTCATAGCCCTCATACATGGACAATATTTAACGTTACGTCCGCACACATCGCCAATTATGTTTCACTAGCAAATATATTGTCGGACTGATGACACAGTGGAAATAACAAAATTGATACAAGATGAAACCAATTAACGAGGAAAAATCAGCAAAAAGAGAAATCATTGGCCGATCACAGAATCCGTACAAAACTGTTGTTACGTTTACAGTAGCAAATCTATTCGGGGTTCAAGAAACGTGCCCGTTCTCAGGCGATTCACTCGTAATGGCCGTGACCTCTTCACCGGGAGATATCGGAGTGACCAGCGACCGCCCTCTCCCCCCCCCCCCTCTCCACTTCGCTTTCGTATTTAACAGCCAAATGTTATCGCTATTGGAAACCGGGGATAGTTTGTTTAGTTTGTAAAGCAATATTCGCTCAAATGAAACGTACAAATAAGAAATGTCTACAAATTTTCTTATTTGTGAAATATTATCAATGGTCGGTTGAATACAACAAAGAGAGTATAAATAAAGCTGTCCCCGCCACTGCACTTATAGAGTCACTTATTGTTGCGGTGTAACTTAAATACGATGAGGGAAGAGCAGCAGCTGTCTCCGCTGTTCTCTCAGATAACATCTGATAACAAGTTCGTATCAGACCGCGCAAATCGAATAATAACAACCAACCCTAATTTACCCGATCCACGCCTGTCAACTTAGGGTTACGGATATTAGAAGTTTAGATTATTACTCTTCATAATATCTATTAGTAAATTTCCACTTCAGTAGTTCCCTTGAAATAACTTGGATCATTAAACACAACAACATTAAAGGTACTCAAACATACATCTATAAGACATTATGCCGACTCCAATAAATGGATAAAGACCATTTAATTGAATGAGGATGCAAGATATTTCGAACACAAAACAATGAAGGTCATAAATCACGGCTTCCTCCCGTGTAATAGTTGCATCCTACGGGCGCAAGCTTAGCGGCGGCAATCCGGCGCATCACAATTGATGGTTTCCGGTGCATATTAGAACGGCGAGTCTATCGCATCTGTCCGCCACGACACACTTCATTTGGCGCTGCGCGTGCGTCCGTAGAAAGTGACGCGCTTTGTCATCGACAACGCGCGCCCGAAATCGAACAAACACACGGGACAGGGATGGTTCAACTAGATTATCACGTATGTGAGTGGGAGATGAGACTGTGTCAGTGTGGCATATTTGGCGTGTGCATCTGTGAATAAGGGATATCCAAATGATCCTTTCATCTCGAACATTCACCGGTATCCCCAGAGACTTTATAAGCCACCAGCAGACGGAAGGGATCGGATGGCGGCGCGTTTATTGTTACTCAACAAAACATAATTGAAATCCCAGATTGCCTCATCATCATTAACTGAACTGTAGTAATCATTCAACTGTAATTTCCGGCCACGTAACCGTTCACTGTCGGTTAACTTAGAAATTAAATGCGTTTTGGGGTAGGGGCAGGGGAGCTTTTTGTTAGAGGTTATTAAAATAGAATACGGTTTAATTAATTCTATATATAGATTATGATTCAAAACAAGATGTCAAAATTTAAAGGGATATCTTATGTCGAAAATGCTCTAAGAAAACTAAATCTAAAATATATTGCATGTTGCAGGAATAATATTAAAACATACGATTAAACCGTGTAAGAGTAATTATTACGCTCATACCGCCCACCAAAAGAGAAAGAGGGAGTGTGGTTTCATGCATGAGATGTTTTTGTTCGTAGATGCGTAAAATTGAACAAACTGCTTGAACGAAGCGGTCAAGTCGAGATGAACGCAAACAATTTTATTGCCCCTCGATGATACTAAAACTTTCTTTACTCAACATTTAAACAATATAGTAAAATTTTGGGAAATTCCTCTTCAATTGGAGAATTCTGATTTCTTTTTATAATATTAAAGGTGACATAACACATACGGCTCACCTAATGGTAAGTGAAAAAATCAGTGTCCATCTCAGCATCCGTTGATGTTTTTTTTTATAAAATAGGTGGCACCGCCGCCAGGTAAATCCGTAACACCAATGGAGACGCAGATGCGCTGCCTCCCTTTAAAACCACGCGAATGCCTAATGATTCAATTGGGTCCCCGGAGGTTCACCATACAAAACACAGCAGCGTTGTGGTGCCATTTCACGCTGTTATTATATGGTCATTGCCCGGTCAAGCCGACCCATCCATCTTGCAGCTAGGTGCGGTGTGCTTCTACCACGTAAAAATACAAGCAATCAAATATACAGTTTCACAATCTAACTAAGGAGTTCAACATGGGGATTAATTTAAGCACGTGGGCCGCGACGTGCGTGGAACACACTCGATCGGGTTACGTTGATTAATCTAAGAAGCTTCTTGACTTGGGAACAAAGTGTCATAGTGACGACAGTTAAATAACACCAAGTTTTACTTCTCTTAACATATATAATAATAGAATAAAATAATTAAGAAATTTTGAGTTATGAAAAACAGTTTTTTTAATTTGGATTTTATTTAATGACCTTGAGCTACACTGCAGTTGATTTCTTAGCCGCATAATGAATAGGTCAGCTCGACCGGGGTAGGAGAACGTCGCCCTCACAGATTAAAATAGCAGCATAATGCCGCTGTGTTTCGTCTGATGAGTGTAGGGATCCGGAGACCTTTATTACTGGTGACGAGGCATTCCACCTCAGGCTTAAAGGGTAACAACGCATCTGCATTATGAATTTAGATGTCGTGGGCCGCTAGAATCGCCTACCATCAGGTGAACTGTGTGCTCGTTTGTTACGCACTTTAATATAAAAAAAAGACTTGCTTGAGAATGAGAAAGAAATAGAATAATGCTGTTGTTTTTTGACTGTTGATGGTATCCAGAGACCGTTATTACTGGTGATGAGGAGGAGGGAGGACAGATCAGTCCTCAGGGGTGACAAAACATTTAAATCTTGAATCTTCGTTGAGGATGGATGGAGGAGGGAAGGATGATCATATGCCGCATTCATCATTTACCATCAGGTAAACTGTTGACACGTTTACAATAAAATATTGGATAAAATGAAAGTATTTGAAAGCTTTGAATTATAATTTAAATTAATATTGTTTTGATTATCCACCATTGACTCTAATGAACCTCTATCTAATATAATCACACAGTAATTTATTTGCTAATATATAGGTATATTAATATAGGCTTTATAACATCAATATTTTCTTGTTTAAAATATGCAAATGATCATGTTAGTTTGCGAGTAGCTTATTGCATTTAAATTTTTATTACATTTATTTACATTTTAATTTTATTTAGGTGTTAATTTTATTTTCTTATTTAAGTATATAATGCTGTTATGTTATGTGTCAGTGAAAGTGTGTGTGTGTATATATATTATGCTTTTAGTATACCTTGAATGACCCAAGACAATGCAATTTTAATTCAATTCTGGCAATGCACTGAACATCGCTTATCTCTAAAGGGAATTACTGCAATCGCATAAAATATAAATATGTTGACTCGTCCACATTATAAACATTTTTATCGTTGAGCGTGAAATACGTCAAATAAGGTAAATAAATAAGACCGATTGAGTACTTCACTTCTATCTTCGTTGTATGACTTATATAGAAACTTAGCGGCAGTCTTGTCCATTTAGAAGCGAAATGCGTCTAGTCCGTTCTATCTATAACGTGGCTACATTTTTTTACACTCGGCGACACGGTAACGACGCCACGAGGCCGTTTTCAGCGCATCACGTCTCAAGGACGTTGAACTCGCGCCTTCAGCATCCACGGCCTGCCCGAGGTATGTCTATGCGGATTATACGATTGATTAGTGATCGTATTAACGTATCATTAAAACAAATATTTATTGGTGTTGCCGTCGTAAGATCTATGTTTAGGAATGTAAGTATAATATTATGTATTTACTTTAATAGTATATTTGTTCATTAATAAGTGTTTTTTCAAACAACAACAAAAAAGTACAGTTTTATTCGTTTCTCTGCTATGAATCAACCAAGTAACAAAGGAACAACAGACAGACAAAATATTAGAATAGATCTATCTGCACTTCCAATCTGGACTGTAATAAGTGAACAAATTCATTAACTAAGTTTTTAAATTTAGTTTTCTCCTTCTCCTTCTAAACAGAACTTGTAAACGGCGGAAGCCGCGTATTAATTATTAGCTCTCACATTAAAACGTCAATTAACAGAAATGTTGAAGCTTATTCGCTCTAGAGTTACATAAATCCGGCGCCGAGGACGCGCGGACTTCGCCAACTGCACAGGCGGTAATGGAGAGGTGTACTTCTGAGAAGTTAACAAATGTGGAGAATAATTAGTCCCTGTAACGTAACCCAATTACTGGAGGAATTATGGAATTACGTCTCTCCTATGTCTCCGGGGTGACAACGAATGTAAATCTCAAACTCTTGTTGAGGTGTTAAAGGCTTACTAGCATGTGTACTCTGTGACAGATCCTTAGATTCTTAAAAAAAAGTATATTTTATTGAACATTTCGTAATAAAAAGTTATATAAATCAACGGCTCGCAGATCTCTATACTATAAATCTAGATCACATATATATGTCATAGACCGCAGATATTCCTCCAACAAAGATTTAAGATGCACCCTGAGGAATTGAGATGATATGCCTCGGTATATGTAACCTGGCTTAGATCACGCTGCAGTTAGAACTGTAACCTGTCTTTAGCACTGTCAATAGAAAGAAGTAACAAGAGTCTTAAATTCGTCAATGAAATTCGTCCATAGCCTAATGGTTTAGGATACGGTCTGCGAAACTAAAGATCGCATATTCGAATCCGCCATTCGACTATTGTCACGAACCATCTCCTAGCACAAGCATTTACCGCTTAGTTGGGAGTAGTTAACCCGGAATATTAGTAATGTAATGTAAATTAATATACCTTTTTTTAAAAAAAAAATCTGAATGATATTTTAAGATTCGTAAACGTGTGAATTATAAGCAGAAACAATACATGCAAACCTACGTTGGTACACACATTCATACATAGAAATCTTAATAAGCTCACGTGGACATCGCCGACCACAAAGAGATCGGCCATAACGCCAATTAGTTCTCATTGTAGAACATAACGTCAACGACACGGAACCCGACGGAGCAATACTACTAAATAAGCACCAATTACGGGAGCGTCTGATAAACAAACGATATACTGCATCCTTATGATAGGGTCAATTCAATAAGGCAGTTCCGTGTGTGGTCAACTTGGGCGAGGTAGTGCGTCGTCACGCCGCATTCGACGCGAATAAATAGCGAATCGTTACAGCATTGCATACCAAAAACTGATGGATTATTACCCAAAAAAGGATTTAGTTTTAGCGAAAATTCATACAATTTTAATACTGACCATGACATCGTCATCTTAATGGTAGGGGTCAATTGATTGTTGGGCGAAGCCTCGTTCTTCCATGTTTAACTGTATAATTTTAAAAGTTTCGGCAGATTTTAATACATTACAAACATTATTTTTCCCTTATCATAAGTAACGTTTGAACTTGTTTAAATAGATTCTAAAATTCATAGTTTGCTTCCAGTGATTGGGTACAAGGCATCGTCGTCCATTAAATATATCGCAAGCGAAACTGCTACGTTCTTTCCTAACACGACCTCGCAGAAAGAAGACAAATTATACGCGACTGCAAGTTATTACTAATTCAGCGTAATGAGCCGACGATCACATCGCGTACTAACTTCTGAGTTGAGAACATTTGCAACAGTTGTTTTGCAACGACCTTGCGACGAGAACACTCGGACAAGTGACACGAGTTCTCCGGTCGCGCGTGCTGCGCAAACGCATTCCTAATTCGACGTGCTCAGAGTCATAGCCCTCATACATGGACAATATTTAACGTTACGTCCGCACACATCGCCAATTATGTTTCACTCGCAAATATATTGTCGGACTGATGACACAGTGGAAATAACAAAATTGATACAAGATGAAACCAATTAACGAGGAAAAATCAGCAAAAAGAGAAATCATTGGCCGATCACAGAATCCGTACAAAAACTGTTGTTACGTTTACAGTAGCAAATCTATTCGGGGTTCAAGAAACGTGCCCGTTCTCAGGCGATTCACTCGTAATGGCCGTGACCTCTTCACCGGGAGATATCGGAGTGACCAGCGACCGCCCTCTCCCCCCCCCCTCTCCACTTCGCTTTCTTCTGACCCGCTTTTCATAAACAATACTTCGGCAGCCGCTCCGCTCGCCTCTCCTCTAGAAAGTGTCCGACGCAAGGTAACGTTTGATTTAACCGACCCAAACGTTCAACGTAATCGTCCGTGAATTATTAATGTATATTCAATTGTATTCACATTTTTTTGTATTTAACAGCCAAATGTTATCGCTATTGGAAACCGGGGATAGTTTGTTTAGTTTGTAAAGCAATATTCGCTCAAATGAAACGTACAAATAAGAAATGTCTACAAATTTTCTTATTTGTGAAATATTATCAATGGTCGGTTGAATACAACAAAGAGAGTATAAATAAAGCTGTCCCCGCCACTGTACTTATAGAGTCACTTATTGTTAGCGGTGTAACTTAAATACGATGAGGGGAGAGCAGCAGCTGTCTCCGCTGTTCTCTCAGATAACATCTGATAACAAGTTCGTATCAGACCGCGCAAATCGAATAATAACAACCAACCCTAATTTACCCGATCCACGCCTGTCAACTTAGGGTTACGGATATTAGAAGTTTAGATTATTACTCTTCATAATATCTATTAGAAAATTTCCACTTCAGTAGTTCCCTTGAAATAACTTGGATCATTAAACACAACAACATTAAAGGTACTCAAACATACATCTATAAGACATTATGCCGACTCCAATAAATGGATAAAGACCATTTAATTGAATGAGGATGCAAGATATTTCGAACACAAAACAATGAAGGTCATAAATCACGGCTTCCTCCCGTGTAATAGTTGCATCCTACGGGCGCAAGCTTAGCGGCGGCAATCCGGCGCATCACAATTGATGGTTTCCGGTGCATATTAGAACGGCGAGTCTATCGCATCTGTCCGCCACGACACACTTCATTTGGCGCTGCGCGTGCGTCCGTAGAAAGTGACGCGCTTTGTCATCGACAACGCGCGCCCAAAATCGAACAAACACACGGGACAGGGATGGTTCAACTGGATTATCACGTATGTGAGTGGGAGATGAGACTGTGTCAGTGTGGCATATTTGGCGTGTGCATCTGTGAATAAGGGATATCCAAATGATCCTTTCATCTCGAACATTCACCGGTATCCCCAGAAACTTTATAAGCCACCAGCAGACGGAAGGGATCGGATGGCGGCGCGTTTATTGTTACTCAACAAAACATAATTGAAATCCCAGATTGCCTCATCATCATTAACTGAACTGTAGTAATCATTCAACTGTAATTTCCGGCCACGTAACCGTTCACTGTCGGTTAACTTAGAAATTAAATGCGTTTTGGGGTAGGGGCAGGGGAGCTTTTTGTTAGAGGTTATTAAAATAGAATACGGTTTAATTAATTCTATATATAGATTATGATTCAAAACAAGATGTCAAAATTTAAAGGGATATCTTATGTCGAAAATGCTCTAAGAAAACTAAATCTAAAATATATTGCATGTTGCAGGAATAATATTAAAACATACGATTAAACCGTGTAAGAGTAATTATTACGCTACATAGCGCCCACCAAAAGAGAAAGAGGGAGTGTGGTTTCATGCATGAGATGTTTTTGTTCGTAGATGCGTAAAATTGAACAAACTGCTTGAACGAAGCGGTCAAGTCGAGATGAACGCAAACAATTTTATTGCCCCTCGATGATACTAAAACTTTCTTTACTCAACATTTAAACAATATAGTAAAATTTTGGGAAATTCCTCTTCAATTGGAGAATTCTGATTTCTTTTTATAATATTAAAGGTGACATAACACATACGGCTCACCTAATGGTAAGTGAATAAAAATCAGTGTCCATCTCAGCATCCGTTGATGTTTTTTTTTATAAAATAGGTGGCACCGCCGTCCAGGTAAATCCGTAACACCAATGGAGACGCAGATGCGCTGCCTCCCTTTAAAACCACGCGAATGCCTAATGATTCAATTGGGTCCCCGGAGGTTCACCATACAAAACACAGCAGCGTTGTGGTGCCATTTCACGCTGTTATTATATGGTCATTGCCCGGTCAAGCCGACCCATCCATCTTGCAGCTAGGTGCGGTGTGCTTCTACCACGTAAAAATACAAGCAATCAAATATACAGTTTCACAATCTAACTAAGGAGTTCAACATGGGGATTAATTTAAGCACGTGGGCCGCGACGTGCGTGGAACACACTCGATCGGGTTACGTTGTTTAATCTAAGAAGCTTCTTGACTTGGGAACAAAGTGTCATAGTGACGACAGTTAAATAACACCAAGTTTTACTTCTCTTAACATATATAATAATAGAATAAAATAATTAAGAAATTTTGAGTTATGAAAAACAGTTTTTTTAATTTGGATTTTATTTAATGACCTTGAGCTACACTGCAGTTGATTTCTTAGCCGCATAATGAATAGGTCAGCTCGACCGGGGTAGGAGGACGTCGCCCTCACAGATTAAAATAGCAGCATAATGCCGCTGTGTTTCGTCTGATGAGTGTAGGGATCCGGAGACCTTTATTACTGGTGACGAGGCATTCCACCTCAGGCTTAAAGGGTAACAACGCATCTGCATTATGAATTTAGATGTCGTGGGCCGCTAGAATCGCTTACCATCAGGTGAACTGTGTGCTCGTTTGTTACGCACTTTAATATAAAAAAAAGACTTGCTTGAGAATGAGAAAGAAATAGAATAATGCTGTTGTTTTTTGACTGTTGATGGTATCCAGAGACCGTTATTACTGGTGATGAGGAGGAGGGAGGACAGATCAGTCCTCAGGGGTGACAAAACATTTAAATCTTGAATCTTCGTTGAGGATGGATGGAGAAGGGAAGGATGATCATATGCCGCATTCATCATTTACCATCAGGTAAACTGTTGACACGTTTACAATAAAATATTGGATAAAATGAAAGTATTTGAAAGCTTTGAATTATAATTTAAATTAATATTGTTTTGATTATCCACCATTGACTCTAATGAACCTCTATCTAATATAATCACACAGTAATTTATTTGCTAATATATAGGTATATTAATATAGGCTTTTATAACATCAATATTTTCTTGTTTAAAATATGCAAATGATCATGTTAGTTTGCGAGTAGCTTATTGCATTTAAATTTTTATTACATTTATTTACATTTTAATTTTATTTAGGTGTTAATTTTATTTTCTTATTTAAGTATATAATGCTGTTATGTTATGTGTCAGTGAAAGTGTGTGTGTGTATATATATTATGCTTTTAGTATACCTTGAATGACCCAAGACAATGCAATTTTAATTCAATTCTAGCAATGCACTGAACATCGCTTATCTCTAAAGGGAATTACTGCAATCGCATAAAATATAAATATGTTGACTCGTCCACATTATAAACATTTTTATCGTTGAGCGTGAAATACGTCAAATAAGGTAAATAAATAAGACCGATTGAGTACTTCACTTCTATCTTCGTTGTATGACTTATATAGAAACTTAGCGGCAGTCTTGTCCATTTAGAAGCGAAATGCGTCTAGTCCGTTCTATCTATAACGTGGCTACATTTTTTTACACTCGGCGACACGGTAACGACGCCACGAGGCCGTTTTCAGCGCATCACGTCTCAAGGACGTTGAACTCGCGCCTTCAGCATCCACGGCCTGCCCGACGTATGTCTATGCGGATTATACGATTGATTAGTGATCGTATTAACGTATCATTAAAACAAATATTTATTGGTGTTGCCGTCGTAAGATCTATGTTTAGGAATGTAAGTATAATATTATGTATTTACTTTAATTTTAATAGTATATTTGTTCATAAGTGTTTTTTCAAACAACAACAAAAAAGTACAGTTTTATTCGTTTCTCTGCTATGAATCAACCAAGTAACAAAGGAACAACAGACAGACAAAATATTAGAATAGATCTATCTGCACTTCCAATCTGGACTGTAATAAGTGAACAAATTCATTAACTAAGTTTTTAAATTTAGTTTTTTCTCCTTCTCCTTCTATTTAACTAGATGCGACATATCTAGAGGCAGGTTTTAACAGGTTAATAGGATAGATCGAGCGTCGATTACGTCAGCTCGAAGATGCTTTGTTTTTTGTCTCCAAACAATGAGCTCCTGACGGGACATCGCAAGACGTTGACGACCAACTCGATAGATCTCTGACAGACAATATTGCGGCGCAAAAAATTAAGCTTATCGATTATTGATGCGGTTTTTATAGTAGACCACAATAGGCTTAGATCATCGGCACATGTGTTCATAATATATAATTAATTAACAAAATATGGATCGAGAACCAGCTTTTAAGTTATATGAGATTAGTTAACTAACCCGGTATTCTTGTAAATAAAATTTTTAAAATATTCAATGTCAATAACTAAACTCTCCTCATCCAAGACGGTCAAACAGTAATTTACTTTATCAGAGGGAATTATTAGCGTTACATTTAAACACAAAGACTACAAATGGATATCGGCTACGGAGAAAGGCCAGAAAAAGGTCAGGGACGTGGCGGATATCCCACTGTATATTCATAGACGCACACGGGCAACGTAACAAAGAACATAAAATAGATTCTGCACAATAGAGCAGCCAGATAGGTACTTTGGCGCGCTAGAGTATCGTAAATTAACGAGGTGACATTGGGTGGACGTTTTCTTTTATCACATTGAGAGTAATGACATGATCCTTGACAAGGAATCATAATGCAGATGCGTTGTCACCCTTGAGGACTGAAAAGGAATTCCTCGACAGTAGTTATAAATAAAGGTCTCCGGATCGCTACAATCACCAGACGAAACACAGCAGCGTTATGCTGCTATTTTACGCTGATATTCTGCGAGGGCGTGGTCCTACACCAATCGAGCTGACCCATTTAGTTCTGCAGCTAGAAACAAACTGCAGTGTTCTACCACTTGAAATTTGACAGTGAAGACGGAACCCTCAGACTTTTCATATAACATTAGGAATAACAAATAAACACACACAATTAACCTAACATGTAAGTGATTCCGTAGTAATCCCAAAACATCTACATCCATCCTCAAGAAAGATTTAAGATGTACATACCCTGCCGCCACACCTGAGGACTGAGTGGAATGTCCGTCATAAGGACTCCGAATCTTTAAACTCACTATATGAAATATGGCAGCGCTATGATGCAATGTTATGCTGATATTCATTGAGGATGTGATACTCCACGGTGTAGTCGACACATTACAACTAGAAACTAGCAAAGCGTGCCTCTACTATGGAAACACGACTTTGACGTAACTTCTTAATAAGGAAACTTTAGTATTGGTCCCATGTTTCATTTCTTATATTGACGAAAATACACATTTTTTATTTTTTTTAATTAAAATACACATATTTAAAGTGCTTTATAGTACTCATGGGGGAAATAAATAAAATAATTTAAAAAATCTAGTTATCTATAGTTTAATATTGTTAATCTACTTAATAATTTTGAGAAAGTTTCGTAAGTGACAAAACACTAAACACAGAACAGGGTCTCCTTCGCAAAACTACAGACTAGACAAGTATGTGGAAAGATGATGGAGGTTTTTGTAGCGTTAGATTAATGACACAGAGATCACATCAGACAAAAATTATTTGTCAGCCGCATATTTGAATTAGGAAACGACGCGAATTATAATTAATGTCATGATTGAATTCTCATAAGTGTATAACATTGTAAAATCTCTTCGTATATTGGCAGCAAACTGTTAAATATATAAGTATATAATAAATTGCAACTTGAAGAATCGTGACAGGCGAACGTTTAAATTTCTTCATCTGACTCATGCGAATATATATTCATGTTACCTACTGCGTTATGTAAATAATAGTGACTAACACGACTGTCACAAAACTATTACTAAATAAGTGTGGTCTTTCATCAGAGCACATTTATTTTTTTTAATTTATTAGATATGAAAAAAGAGCACACAGTTCACCTGAATGAGGTATTTGCTGCCCATAAGATTCCAGATCCACATCCCTTAAAACCCCATACAGACCTGTAATTGGGTCCTAACACCTCTATACTCATCATTCGAAATACGTTAGCGTTATGCTGCTGTTTTATAAGATTCATTTTGCAGAAAATAAACAGCACATGACATGATATATCAAGAGTCTGTTCATCGTCACCTCGATCTAACATGTAAGCGTCGCTAAAGAGACCAATAAACTAACGGTCAACACAATCATTAGTTAGCTGATATTAGAAGAATTAAAGTATTTATAAACATTTTTTAGGACTTTTAAAACAAATTGGTCAATTAAAAGAAAACATAAGTTTTGCAGACATCGTTACCGAGGCCGGTAGTTCGAGACATCGTGCTTCGGGCTCGGTCAAGTTATGACCCTGAACATACCCATCGACGAAATATATAATACTTTCGTCGCTGTCCTTCATCCGATGTAACTTAGGTCCTGACGAACCATCAGCGACTTTAAAGATATAGGTAGTAAACACAGGCAATTTTTTTTACCTAAGTAGGTAAGTGATTACCGCCGCATAGCTTACATTCACATTCGCAACACCAGAGGAGTGGCAGATGTGCTTACGGTGAGTTTCGAGCTACAGCATGAATGGCTCGGCTTGACCACGAAAGTACAGAACAACAGCATGAAATAACAATAGTATCCACTGCTGTGTTTCGTATAGAAAGTGTAGGTATCCGAAGAGGTTACCCAGTTACTATAAGCTAGGCATTACACATAATTCTCGACCCGTGATAACGCATATGTACATCGAGTCAATCAGGTTTACTTTGTGCTTATCTGTCACACTTAGATGTCAGCTTCAACTACCTAGATATTGGCGCTAACAACTTTGACAGCCACATATTTAACTATCATCAGATACCATAAGACCAACGCTTCAATCGATTCCTATATTCCTTTAGCATATTACTGAAGGACCAAAGAATTATCTAACAACTTCTAGCCCATCTCTGAGAAGTCAATGATTTTATAAAAAAAACAATTGATATACAACTAAAGTTTATTCTCACGGTATAACTGCATTAAAAGTTTTATACTCGGTTATTATCGGGAACTCGGGACTGCGGGGGCGGTATGCCGTTGCACGGTTTATGCTAATGCGTCGTGGCCAACCCTCGCCATGACTTCATCCTCACAGATGGCTAGATAGGAACTTAGCCGAGTAGAATTAATGTTTTCCGTGTATTATGGTCTTCTTTTCTTTCGCCTTCGTGTATGGCGGTTTTGTTTCCTTTACAGTTCGTTCGTCCATTGACAAGTCTAAGCTGAACATCTCATGTGTGGATTTCCCTAAAATCAAAATCTAAAAGTACTTCAAAGAAATATTATCTTGACCTTTGAAAGGTCATTAATTAAAAATTAAAGTATAGGAATCCCACCTACAAAACTAATTTAATTAATGCGTAATAAACATAATTGGTTTCAAGTAATTATTTAATAATTTTTAATTAAACTTGATTATAATATGATATCTAATTATTTATTTATTTAACTTAATACTGTGATAATAAACATCTCCATACAACGCATCAAACTATTAAAGAAAAAATATTTATTTTAAACTCGTAAATATAGAATGTTATTAAATGAGACATGTCCTAGCAACATTATTGGAGATCCCGTATAATTTAAAACTATTTAATTAATATTAGAATTCCAATCTAAATATTGACATGTGGTACTGGATATTCTTGTTCAAGGCCAATACGAAATGCATAACATTTTCCCTTTAACGCTACAATTTTAACATTAAGTAGACTCCGTTCGAATAGCGAATAGCGCATACAAATACACAAACCTTTGCCAGGACTATGTCTGACACGGCCGAGAAAGTTTGACAAATGCTATTCGAGTACACAAGTGGCTCGTTACAGTCGATTGTGTCCAGGGATCGATTGCGCGATTGAGGTCACAACAAACTGGACGTTGTGGGCAATGTTTTCAATTCCTAAGCTTCTAAGTTTAACGGGAATAACTTAGCAGGCTCATATATTAATGTAATCCCCGTAGACTAATAAGCCAGCCCTATCCGTCTTCGGGTAAACAAGAGCGCTGGACGAGGCTCGTAATCCTAGTTGATTGTAACGTATGGCCGTTAGATACGCGGGGCGAATTCGCGTTCGCGTCTATGACATTCCGTTTGTACGGATTGAGCCGTCGGGCTTGCGGGAGATTTACAGCGACGATAGCGAATGCCCTTCCGCCGCGCTGATAAATAGCCCCTCTAATTATATTTACGCAGCGCTGCTCGCCGCGCGATAAATCCCCACTAGGAATGCTACAATAACACGACCGTTTACGGCCGATACCGTCCGCCGCTCGTAACCGTCATGTCCGCTGATCGTATTAGCTCGGGGAATTAGGCACGGAGTAATAAATAAAGTTTGTTTCGTCGCCATGAAACGCCATCAACCGTAAACCATAAACCGCTAGACATTGGGGCTCTTCCGTGACTACTGATGAACGAGATATCTTAAACATTAACCGTAAAATTCCAACTATACTAGAATAAGGAAACAAAGACGATAGGTGCCATCACAACTAGTCATTAAAAGTAATAATTTACAAGTCATAAAGTTGAAACCGTAAATATTCGAGGCGTGCCTTACCCGTCCAATGTCCTAGGTCTCGGGCGAGTGGTAAATGTCCACCGGAAGTGTACAATTAAAGGGCGGGAACGCTGTTCGCGATCGGGCCGAGGCAGTGACCCCGGCTCAAGGTTAGGGAGGGGTGTGCAAACAGAGCCATGATGGCAGACCGCATCCATCAAGCGTGCAAACAATGAAACTCAGATATGTCAATATTAGCCCTACAGCCGCGGGGCCCACGGCGCCCCCGTTGTATTGAATTTGCAATACGAGATAGCGTATTGACAACAAAAGCGCTCTTTAAAGCTTTAAGTACGAATCACGGTCAACGAGAATACCGATAAGAATAAATAAACGCACAATGAGAACTCATAGCAAACTAATGGTTGAAACGATTTCACCCGCACTTCATCATTACATATCGTGGAGCAGTTTATGTGCTTTGCAATAATTTTTATCGCGTCCGAATTCCACTGAACACGCGAAAGCATATTATGGCTCCGCGTTACATCATTAACGACTCTCATAACCCAGTGATTCACGCGCTGGATCCAGGCTAACGCTTAATCAAACTCCGGGTCATCCACACCCGTTGCCTCAGATCCACTAACTTACTGGTCCTGTTACCAATGTAATAAACCTCATTAGATTTAATAATATCTTAAATAACTTTACATATTACATGTCAAATTGTAAGAATTATAAATGAAGATTTATTCATAACACAATACATCAACATCAAAGCTAATGACAGAAATATAATGATGACGGTATTCTGGTTATCGCACATCGTATGCTCAGATGAAAGCAACTGCGCAGATGTTTTATACTGCCGTAAGCATTTGAGCAAACACAGATTCGCTCGTCATCCCCATCATCCATATTCCGATGGAACGCACGTTTAATAAATTCGGAGAAAAGCAGTGAAGAGCACATACGTCCAACACAATCACACCCGAAAACCAACTATTTGTGATGCACAAATATTGTTCCTCCGCTGAGAATCGAATTCAGAACCCGCGACACGGCGGCCAGATACTGTAACCACTACACCAGGCGGCCGTCAAATATATAATGAATGATAGAAATATAATGATTTAATACTCCTGCCTAACATATGTAATTAGTACTCAAAAACCTGATCAAATACAATCTCGATGTTTTTTTTAAATATTGTCCACGCACAGCCGCCTACATAATGATATCGCAAGAGTCATTTCTCAGCGTGCGGTTATTCCATACGATTTCAATCGAATTCGCCTCAATATCATATTAGAGGCAAACGACAATAAGCTTTAAGCTTTAATTAATAAAAGCCACATAGAGGAACTGCAGGATAGGGAATGTAATCGGAGACGTGGCCATAGCTGCGATGTATAGGGTACTCGGGTATTCTGTAAGTGGCACAGTATCGCGACACATTTATTCGCTAAGGCCGACGTTGACATAACCAAGTTTATCTCGCATGTATATCGTTCGAATCCGATGTCGGGTGTGTCGCGCCCCGATCGTCGGTAACTATTGCCTTCCATATCTAGACGCCGAAGGTCGGCTAGACTTTCGCTACGGCGCGCTAGCACATTATGCGCGTGGCCCAACCCGCCTAGGAAAACTGGTCGCCTACGCGGCCGTACGACAAAATGCGCGATGCAAGCGCACTACAAATTACCATAGAGACAATCAGATACGTAGACAGAAGCCGCTGTGACATTGGACCCCACCGTTATACGGGGTTTTGTAACGATATCGGGGGGGCCTGCATTCCAGCGGCCGCTCTTTGCGCTGCGATTGTTCTACGCTCGCCCACGTGCTCGTCGCGACGGTTGCACAATACGGCCTACATTACTCGAGCAGGTGATAATTCATTCGCCGAACGACGGCCTTGCCCGCGAAGTGCACTCGTCCCGCTACGACTATATCCCAACCATCCAGGATATCCATGATGCGTGGTTTTGTGAAGTCCGCTCGTTTATATTTGTATTGAAGAAAAGCCCCGCAACCGAAAATATAGCAAGATTCGTTTGCCGGTAGAAAAACACAACACGAAGAATGAAACAAATGTTAGGGGAAGAACTTCAAATATATTATACATATATTATACGACATCGCATTAGGGTCACGACGACCTCCACGCTCTCGCCACGGATCGGGTTACGTTCCGCAAACTCGAGATAACTGCATGTCGCCGCCACATTGCATACTTGCACACTGACTTTGAATGTCGCGTCTAGCCTTATTGTGTCCTCTTTTAGCCCTCGAGGTATTTAAATAGACATGGCGAGGTTAGCGCTACCTAAATCGATCTATGGAAGTTTCCTGGTGCAGACAACGTTAGTCATGAAGGTGCGCTGGCGTCTCGAGCGACCGACGGCTCTAAAAACGGAGTTCTAATAATCGACACTTCATCTAAAATAGCCGAGTGACAAACGAAACTGAAAGTGATGCGTGATGCAACACAGTCCCGAATTTAGCTGGCGCGGGTCGCGGTGCATCGGCCGCGCGGGCACGCAGGGCGCCGACGCTGCCAAGCGGCTGGCATTTCGCACTAATGACACGAATAAGATATTAGCGCGGATAGTCGGCGTAGGAATCCACCTCTGGTATTCGGGGCGCGTGTCGATTCTAATTTAACAAGCGACCCTGTGACGTATTTAGACGAGCCGACGCGCCCGTAACTGTTACGACGGGGAAGTTATTATTTTGTAACCCACTTATCGAACGATATATCTAAGCAGACAGGCAGTTAGCGCGAATCGGAGACAACGACATACAAGGCTGCGGTCATCGTCTCATCGAAGGGCCCGCACTCGCCGGCGAGAGAGGGAGGGGGGTGACACGACACACACATGCGGGTCGGAGGTCCGGCCGCATTCCGCCGGCGCACGAAAGTGAAACCGCTGGGCCAGCTGTAGAAAGTCAACAATTGCACATGAGCAGCGGCGTCGTCGCCGGACGGGCAAGAGCTGCTATCTCGACGTCTGGCTCCCGGGAAACGAGGCGCCCGGGGCGGAGGCGCGTAGAGAAAATTACCAGTAACCGCCGGCGTGCCCTACCATTTATTAACCTAACCCGGGCCGCAACCGCTTGTTGAAATGGTAAATTTCACTTAAACTCTCCGCGAACGCCGGCCCTAAGGCGATATCCGACAGATTGAGCTTAGATAATCCAAATAAATAAATCAAAATTGAATACGCAAACAGATAATTCAACATTTTATTTGTTGCATATAGTAAACATATATGAGAAAATATAAATTAAATGAGTTGTACCATAAAACGACAAATATTACACTCGCATGCTTAAGTAAAATAAAGACATTTCCTTTTTTTAAAAAAAATTGTAATAATATATAATATTATAATATATATGATAGGATAATAATATATAAATGACAGATGTAAACGAAGCAAAAGATTTTAATTTAGATTCAATTCACTTTAATTATTAAAAACTTTGGTATCATGAATGATTGTGCTTTGATGTATATCTATATAAAATACCATATGATATTCACGGGACAACCTTAGCCCTTATCTAATGTGGGGGTCAGTGAATTTTGTACTTTGTAACAATTATTGGCAATAACCAATTTGAATTAAATCCATATTTCGATATTGGCTAGCTAGAGAGCCAACTAGGCTAGATATTATGACGTAGGCGACGGCACGCGCTAACCCAATTCTATATCAGCTCATTAAATCGTGTCAATTGCCTCGAGGTCCAATCCTGCGCAAGAAGGATAATGCCAACAATACCGACAGTACTAATATTTCAAAGTCAATTGATCGGTAGTTTTCCATTCGTTTATTAACCTAATTACCTATTCTCGAATGTGCGGATAAATATTATCACGTTATAAAACATTTATACCGTCACTTCTTACTAGCACTCATCTCTGTTTACCTTACCTGTTTATCTCTGTTTTTATACGTAATTCTGAATAAATATAGTTTATCACTTAGTATCTTATAATATAATAATTTCCCGTATGTTATAAATTTTTGACTTCCTAAAGAATTCAACACGATACAAAAACGTTGTTATTCATTTCAATCATAATGTCGTCATATTAAATATTCCTAAAGAACGTAATGTTAAAAATATTATACAAAAGCTTTTCTTTTATTACTTTGAGAGTAAGAAACGAGCAGACAGTTCACTTGATGACAAGTGATTCCTGCGGCCCATGACATCTACAACATTCATCCTTGACAAGGAATCATAATGCAGATTCGTTGTCACCATTGAGGACTGAGATGGAATGCCACGTCACCAGTAATAAAGGTATCTAGATCCCATGCACTCTCCAGGCGAAACACAGCAGCATTATGCTGCTCATTTACGCTGGTATTCTGTGAGGGCGTGGTCATACCCCGGTCGAGCTGCCCCTTCATTCTGCAGCTAGAAACAAACTGCAGTGTAGCTGCACTGTCAAAAAGCTTTCGTAAGATAATTCTTTGGATTGAATTCTTGCCCATTATTCCATTTATTTTCAAGGAAATATGAGGACTTGACAAGCATCAACACGACCAGTAACCACCATAAATGTAAGAACAGATCCAGTTAATCCAGATACCATATCACAACTGAATCCTGTATTTCATACTTGGCGACCATCGCCAGTTTCAGGAGCAAAGTAATACCGTGACATGCAAGTATCAAATTGATTTGTAACTCCCACAAGAGTCCAATATTATTGTTATTGACGTAAATACAAAATACCAAAGAGCAAGTAATATGTAGGCTGAATTTTTTTTTAAAGCGTCAATAGCCTAATCGCTTAGGGTAACTGCGAAACTTAAGGTCGTAGGTTCGAATCCACCATTAGGCTAATGTCGTGAACCATCTCCTAGCACTATGATTTTCAGCTTAGTTGGAATGGTTAATCGAAATGTTAGTTATATTATAAAATATATCTTTTTAAAAAAAAAATCCTTCACACAACGTCACACATGGTCGCAAAAGCTTGTTCACACGCAAAGCTGTGTGTCAGAGTTTGGATAAAATTAACGACATAGTCATCATGTGTAAGAGTTGGCGATGCCCGCTGGTCGATTTCGGTAGCGGCGATATTTGGTTATTACACTAGATGAAATCATTATAGTGCGGAATATATTACAGTGCCGTAAAAGTTCCCTTTACCGAGTCCGATATAATGCAATAAGAATGGAAGAAGACATAGGCTCTGTTAAAGATCGGTCAATTTTTTACGCGAAGATTTCTAACGCGATTTCATCATGTCATATAATTTGAATTATTTAATTTTCACAGAGCAACATATGATGATTACTTTTGTGTTTGAACATTTCGCAAATTTTAACAAGACGGCGTAAGAAACCTACATCCAGTATCGATGAGAGTTAAGATGGAATTACCAGTAATACCAATCATACTAGAATGAGTTCTTAGCTAGCGGTAAAATAAACCTATCAATATTATCCTTATAAATAAAATAAATATAATACTAAGGCAGGGGACAACGTTTTTGCAATTAAAGAAACGATTGGAGGCACGAACCAGTTTCGAAACTTTGACCTCGATAATTGAAAGGCGACTTGAAACGTGCACCCGTATCCACACATTTACGCTGGTATTCTGCTAGGGCGTGGTCCTACCCCGGTCAGGCTGTGGCATTCATTCTGCAGCTGGAAACAAAATGCAGCATTGCTCTACCACTGTCAACCACCGTTATCCACCGGGGATCCATCCACCATACCCTCACAGAATACTAACATAAACAACAGCATGACAGTAGCGATATAGGGAACCGGTGAACCGATTACGAATGACGAGCGAAATGAAATCGTATGTGCATCTTGAATCTTTGTTCAAGATAAAGCATCTATTGCTTTGCTTAAGGGTGGGGCCCTTCGCGTCATTGCATTCGCACATTTGATCACTCCCAATATTATAAAAAGGAATATAAAATTGTTGAATTATATAGACAGAAATACAATTCCTATTAAAAACTATGTTCGCACTTCGTCTCAATGAACAGTTGTCAACTGTGCTACGGTGAGAGCAATTAGTTGGTAATATAGTGGTTCTCACCACTGTTTAGTTGGTAATATAGTGGTTCTCACCACTGTTTAGTTGTAAATTGTTCGTCATACGACTAAACACACCAATCAACCACATTAGCGTAATTTCCGGCGAGTAACATTTCAAGCAGTTTACACACACATATTTCTTATAAAACTACAATGGGACATAAATAAAATGAAGCAAATAATCATTATCCTCATAATTTAAATTAATAAGATATTCGCTTAGAAACAACGAACTAAACGTAACTGATTTATTTGTTACATGGCCAATCTAAAAGAGAAGGAATGACGAACTAGTCATTCAAAAGGACTTGGCAGAAATTAGTATTCGCAGCTAGTTTAATGGAAAGAAAGTAGAGATCGTTGTCTAGATTTGGAGTGGGTATAAATTAAAAAAATAAACACATTGCTTTAATTACCTGACCGACTAAAGTGCCAAATCCAATGACCTTGTTCTTGTTAAACGTAAACAACTCTAAAATAAAAGGGATGACGAACAAAAGTCATCCATCCCCAAGGACTTGGTAGAAAATAGCATTACATCGGGACCAGTCAAATTCAAGCCTACGTTTGGAGTGAACAAAGTAAAAAAAACATTCAACCTAGATTCTTGCTTTTGATGTTAAAGCTGTTAGTTAGCCTTTGCGGCTCTTACAGCTTCATCGAACGCTGATCTCGCGGACTCACAAACTAGTTAATTTGGGATTACTTACTTACTATGAAATGCTACCTTCTAAAACAATTTCTGTCCGTGATTTTTCTTGGCACCGAACATTTGGGCCATAAGAGTATTCTCCAGAGTGGTGATTCCTACTTTCCGTCCAAGGTTAGGTGGAAGGGCTTAACCTCGGACGGTCGTCATCTGTTGTCGTAAGCCGGGGGCGGTGAGTACCGCCCTGGAATCCGAAAAATAAACATTGTTTCAATTATCAGACTAAACAAAAATGCCGCATCCGACGACCTTGCACGTCACAAAGCCCGTGGTCCGGGCCGCACGCGACTGACTGTGAAACGTAAACAACTCCATAACTACATCGCTACATAATCAATTTATAGACTAAAATATTACTGTGACGTCATTTTATTGTTTATATGCGAAAGCAAACACATATACGGAGATAGTACGTGTCTACTTGGGACTAATAAAAATAGAAATGATGTAAAATATTATTACGTACTATATACATACATATATATACATATATATTATTATACATGAAACATTTAGAATTATTGTCGCATTCTTAACGTATTCATACAACTCTGGACAACAATGAGCTTTATGTATTTTTTATAGTATTCGCTTATATATCCTGATGGTAAGTGACTGCTACGGCCCACGACATCCATATTCGCTAAGGAATATGGATGTAAAGCATAATGCGGATTCACGGTCACCCCTGAGGTCTAAAGAGGTATGTCTTGTTACGAGTAAGATCACCGGTTTCCTTAACACGACAGACAGAACTGATCTATTTAACGCTAGTTTTCCGACAAGCGGTGGCCCTTCCCCGGTCAAGGAGACCTATTTGCGGTGCAATTAGTTTTTAAAAACTGCGTTGTGTCTCTACAACGTATTGTATTACAAAATAATACCGTGTAACAGTGAAGAGACCTACGACCTATATAACAATAAAATAACCTTTTCAGCGTGGTTAGATTATAATGACCCATAGATAATATTTTTTTCTCTTTCTTACTTTGTCTTACTAGGATGACAAAGTGCTGTATATATTAATTCATATTTATTCACTATATTCCATATTACGTGATAGTGCAACGACGCAGTTATAGACTAGATGTGACACGAATAAATAAACTCAATCGGGGAAAGACCAAAAATTCACTGTGTTTCGTCTTGTGAGTGCAAGATATCGTGACATTACTAAATACTGAAAAATGTCTATGCGTTTGTTAATCCTTATATCATAAAATATCTTTGTGGAAACTGTAATTAAAATCTAAATAACAAAATAAATTATATACATAAGTGAAATACACTGAGATTTAAAGTAGGATTATTTATTATTGCAATAGATAACCTAAAACCTTTTTAAGATATCGCAACAATGATACCTACTGATAAAAATAAAACCAGATACAAGAAATTATGTCTTATACAAAGCGTTTTAATGAAAATATATATGTAGGTGCACACGTAACAATATTATTATTATTTTTTTCACGAAAGAGATAGTTGTCTTTGCCCTCCACGACATGACAACGGTGCGACGTCACATCTGACACATCTACAAAACACAAAGACCATAAACTGATACTTCGTCATTTTTTTTATGATACTAAGGGGTGACAAGTACTTCTTCACGTCCATAATCAACAAACATTTAGTATGCGCTACTGGGGACTGAGAAGAAATGCTCCGTTCCCTTTTTTTGGGTTGGTTGATGGGAAACAACACCGTTATGCTGTTATACCATGGACGTTCGTCAGTCGTGCCGAAGCAAATTTTAAAAGAATACACACAATTATTCAGAAAGAATCAAAATCGATCATCACCATTAGTTTGGTAGACACACTGGAAAAATAGTTTTTAATGAACCTTACAATCCTTAAAATCAAGCCTTTGCGCCATTATAAGTCGATACTTCCGTTATCGCCGCTGAAGCGAGATTGTTGACATTCAAATAGATAATTATTTTTTGTGTGTATTCCATTATTTAAAAATAATCTAAAAAAGTACACACTTTTTAATAATAGCACCATTTTCAAACTTATACGATTTTTGACATTTGGATGTAAAAATTTGTCTGTGAATTGTTGGTAGCCAATTTTAAAAATCGTTCCGAGTGCAAAGGGTTAAATTTGATCCACTACAGCATATCTAGTTTCTATTACACATTATTAACTTAATTATGGATACTAAAAACTAAACATGCCAGAGCGGATTAATTTTTACTACCTTAATTTCAATTAAAATTCCCCTGAAATGTCAGAAGCAGGTATCCTCCTCAAAACTCGTTAAGAAATTTACAAAGAGTAGTGTACTAGGTGCATACGTAAACATAAATTCTTTATCGTTACACTAAATTAAAAATGTAACGCACCGTAGCATAATCAAAAACACCTATAGATATGTAGCGCCTGATAAGATAACAATCAATGAGCGGTAACAACAGAGCACAAAGATAAATTGCAACAATTTTTTTAGTTTTTTAAGTTGTAACACGACAACAAGTGGACTCAGGATAATTGATAAAAATAAGAGAAAAAATGTATTTCTTCTTAGTTCTCAATAATAACAAAACTAACACCACACACAATTTGGTTTATATACATAACACTTTCACAGTACATAAGTTTATAATAATATACAATATACTATATTATTTTATGTATCTACAATCTATTCACCTTTAACGTAGGTACACACATCTAATCGCGATAGGGTTATCACTAATTTTCCAGAGATTGTTATTGTTAATTAATTTCCACAGATAGCGAAAAGCAAATTAAAGTTGGTTCAAGATTTGCTGGTCAAATCACGCGGCATTATCGAACCTTTCCTCCGACACCTTTGTTACGTTCTTAACTATGGTCCAACGTAAACCAGCGAATCAATTCTCATCTGAACTCGGAACATTACTTACGCACTAGAAACTCACTCATTGTTTCGTTTACTATCTGATAGATTTAGAATCGATTATCCGATACAATCGGGTAACGACTCCATTTCTAGGTTTATCGATGCATTTCACTTTCGTTACGCTGCTGCGCCTCACGACTGCGTTCGTTTCTCGTTCAGTAGAAGAAAAAAAAAACAGTATGGCTTATGTTTGATATCTAATTTATGGTAATGGCATCAAAGTATTCTGTTCACTTTCAAAATCATAAATCAGATATGGCGGTCATTAAAAAACAGACCACTTCTTGGTGCAGAATATCATGATGATTTTACCTACATTGTTTATTTAACAATCCTTTTAATTAATAGTAGTCATTATGATAATTGAATAGAATCTATTAGTGTAACTTATGCAATTTGTTATTAGACAACATAAATTTGTTATAACAAAACAATTATAATTCTTTAAATCCTTGTATATCTGTGTATATCTATACACAGAACAAAACCGTTTAAATCTCTTTTGTTTTTACCACATTAGGGGAGACATTAAAAGTCATTAAGTTTTGCTAATTAAAAATGACTCAATAATATGAAGATTTTGGTGAATTAATTAATTAAATTACTTGCTGGCAGTAATTTTAACAAAAATAAATAAAAACAAAAATTCAAAATATGATGTAAGTGCCATAAAGTATTTCAGTAAAAATCTTGTCTCTCTGTTTTGTTTCTAATGTAGCTAATGGCCTTATACTCGGCACTTTTAATGACAGTGAACATCAAAAGCTCTAATGGAATATAAATGTTATACTATGTCTGAACAAAACTAGATGTATAAACATGTAGCCTACTTCTTATTTCTAGTCACAACTTATTTCATGTATACACTAGACCAATTAAAAGTTTATATTTTTACTGATTGTCTTTTTACTTTTTATAAACAAGCAAGCAGCTCACCTGATGGTAAGTGATCACCGCTAACTATGAAAGTCTAACCTGAGTACAGATATATACCACATGGTAAAAATAACATTTATATTTTTTTTATTACATTAAAAAGTATTAATGTAAATTTTAACTCACTTTTATCAATATGATTGCAGATTGTCCTTTTATTGTTATAATTATTTATATAATTTATGGTAATTAAAAGATTTGGTATATAACATTACCCCAATTATTTAAGTTTTTTTTATACTTGGTCAAATGTTAATTGTCCTAATACAATGTGATTTATTTAAATAATTTAATGCCCATGCGTAAACTTTTTTAAGTTTATGGAAATAAACATATTTTGTACATCCATATTATAATAATTTTAAATTAATACAAAATAAAATGCATTGTTCTGACTTAATTGTTATAAAACTGATTTAAATGAAATGTTAAAACTTTACTCCTCACTGTTGTCCTGGTAAAGGCAAAAATAACAGCCTTATCTAAAATTATCAAGGTACTTGGCGCTCATCAGTCATGTTTATCTAGAACATGGAGATAAATGTTATACCCTCTTAGCACTAAGTATACATCCATAGACACAACACATTCCAAAACAAATCATGTGTATTTGCACCTATCAGCTGTGTATACCAAGTGTTCACTATAGATATTTATGACACACTCCTCTACTACATTGATATTAAGCACTTATATAAATTATCAACATTGGCCATGATTTACTGCACTGCTTATATTTCCAGGCACTATAAAATATTTGCGAATAGAGACAAACAACAGTATTTTTAAAACATATGTGTTTTAAATTACTACTTATAATTTTAAATTAGAAGACAGATTATATTATTTGATATCAAATAACTCTGTATTTGGATGATATTTTAAAAGGTTTTATCTGTAATAGTCGTTATCTTATAAAAAGTGAACGTGTTACTTTTGAAAATAACGAGTAGTGCAGAATAAACGTAAAGTAACTGACCTTGCAAACGGTGTCTGCTCGACGTGGTAGACATCTGTGATGGGCTCCGAGCGCATGATGCTCCGGAGCCGCTCCTCGGAGAGCTCCAAAAGTCCATCACTCGCCGTCGTGAAGTCAGCCTTGCTCAAACCACTTATAACACTCATTTTCAAACGTGTAGACGACTATTCGTGTCGAACCGTAAACCTTACAAATGTCACGAAATAAACCACAGTAGTCCTTAAATTATAAAAAAAACACTTATATATATAACTGAGGCATCAATTATGCCATAAAAAACATTTTAAATGCCTCCGGTTTTTCTAAAGGTAACTGAGTGCTCTCCCTTGTCATTGCGAGAAGCGGTTACGGTTTCGAAGGCTTCAGCTCCACTTCAAATTGACACGTTTTAAACAAACATTTGTATCACTTCATCATTATTTGCAATGAAAAGTAATAAGTTGTTTATTTACACACGCGTTTCGAAAAAAAACTTAAAATTGACAAGCGCGATTGGACAGCTGCGCATCGACGAGTCGACCGCACTTCGCCGTACACGTTTCTGCCACTCAAAGTCGCGGCGCACTCGGAACAGCCGATACAATTCAAAATCTGAATCAGGCATGTTACTTTTCCGTTGCGCTAAGTTCGAAAGTTGAATGGCAACACTGTACGTCATATCGAAAACAATTTGACAATCTTTTACATAGATGGCGTTAAATTATGATCACGTCAAGTATTTTTCAACGGACCTAAAATATGTATTAATTTATCACTCAGTTATTGAAAAATAAATTTTGAATTATTTTAGAAATAAATATTATATGTGAATACAAATACTTTGAAGAATTCAATTACTAATTTTATCATGTTTAGTTAAATATAAAACTTCACAACTACACATTAGCGACATCTAATAGCACAAACACGAAAATTAAATTGTGAAATGATATATTTGTCGTTATTTTGTATTTATCGTTTTAAGCATTATATTACTTATTAAACGCAGCAAAAGATGGCACTGTAGAGTACTTTTTTTAATACATAAAAGTATGTGATAATTGCTTGCATGGCTCCTCAGTTCGCTGTGGAAGATCTATGAAAAGCTGATCCTAGCCAGATTACGCAAATATGCAGAGGAGAGGCATCTACTGCCCGATGAGCAGTTTGGGTTCAGAGCTAATCACTCAGCTCCCTCTCAAGTTCTTCGGATGGTGGTGATTCCGCTCATGGTAATATCAGAATGCTCTGTTCGCGTCTTCAAACCTCAGCCAACGCACTAGGCGTTTGGTTCCGTTAATGGAGAATCGAAGTGAACCCGGAAAAGAGCAAAGCGATAATTTTCTCAGGCAACTGGGCTTGTGTATACAGGAAATTGTTCAAGGTCAATTATCCTAATTTTACCCTGTTCAAAACACTCATTCCGTGGTATAGCCACATAAAATATTTAGGAGTTAGTCTAGACCGTAACTTATCATTTTTAGTACACTTAAAAATGTAAGAGCAAGGGCGGCCCTCATCACAGGTCGTCTTTTTAGCATCCTACACAAACGCAGCAAAATGCCCTTAAGTTATAAGTGGCAAATTTATAAAACTTGCATACGACCTATAATGTCGTATGCGAGCATTGCATCCGCACACATCCCGGAGGCTCGATTAAAGTGCCTTCAAACGTTGCAAATCAAAATTCTCCGTAGGGCAATAGGCGCTCCATGGTTTGTAAGAAACTTGGAATTACACCGAGACCTTATGATACCCTCCAGGAAGTACTTTAAAGAAATGTCTCTACGATATTTCAACTCGACTGTAAATCACCCTAACCCATTAGTGGTAGCAGCAGGTGACTACACCCCCTTGAGGGATACCCCTCCTAACAAAAGACGTCCTAAATACGCAATCATAACGCCTGATGATATTCTGACGGCAAACATTAACTTTGACACAGTCCCGTCCGCGCCGAGCGGCGAGGGCTGCGGACCAACCAACGTCACGGACGCGCACACGTAAATTCAGACACGCCACACCGCTCTCGTTGGCAAGCGCGAGGTCGTCTTCGTCGCACAGCTGCTTACACGCGATTTACTCGTGTTCTAGGCCGCTTCTAAATATCGACCAGTCCTTATGAGGGGCCCTCGGATCGTATTATCGCCCCCCTCTGTTGTCGTCGACGTTCTTCGTCCACATCCAGAGTAAATAATTTATATATATTTAATCAACCAATTAATTTCTTTGCAAGAATATAAAATAAAATCTACCTCGATTGTGCAGTACTGTCCAGAGCCAGCTATCAGACATTTGAAATTAACAAGTTTGTGATAATGTAATATAATATAAGGAAAGGCCTAAGGCTGCTTCATGCATCTTAAATGAATTTATGTTGAGGATATATGTAGATTTCAAGGGGCGCAGTCATCACTGGCCATCTGGTGTTCACCCTAATATTATAAAAAAATAAAAAATCCACCAAGAGTTCGACACGTGAAAAAAAAATGGAAATCTCTTGTATATCATATTTACATTGTGGTTGGAGGCATAAAATAATCACAAAATATTACCTGAAAAATTGAAACGGTAAATGGTGGTTATTATATTATATATCTTTAGATATTTATTCGATTACAAAAACATTATACTTTAATTTTAAAATATTTTATTATTATTATCAGCTTAAAAAACTTAAATAATTCACTTACATATAAATAAAAAGAAAAATAAGACACTACATGTAATTAATTTGTACTTTTATTCTTTTCCCAATGAACATATAATATCTTTTTTAATAAAGCCAAACCCGGCTCCGTTATTTTCTTGAAGGAACTTTCTTCCGACATCCTAGCCAGCCAGTCAGCTGTACGAGGAAACCTACAACAAGCAAAATGGTAGCAATTGATATTTATCTGTTTTAAATTATTTATTCCACAAATATATAGATAGTTCATTAAAATAATACAAATATTACAAAATATGTTTTTAAGTTTATTATGGTATAAAGGCGACAAAAAAATCCGCAGTACATTTGAAAGGCGATGACCCACCGATAGTATATATCGTGAATGAAGATACGTTGTCTTTTAAAGTGAAGGAGATTGGTAGCGATTTTACAGAATAAATATCCCAGTCGATGGACTTGGGCGTATACAAATACCTACATCTGTATTCTGGGTATCTTACATTTGATAAGATATTAAAAAAAATTCTAGCTAGACCATTGTGACATATATAGAACTTGTATTTATTGCGGGAAACAAGGAGGTTTATGAATACGAATTGGATACCGAGATGAAGCCTAGTCTCTGATATCGACATAGGGTCCCGAACCAAAAACACTTGCGACGGCTGGAAAGTCTGGAAGCAGGCAATGTATATATAGATATATAGATTAAACAAAGAGATTAATTTTTTACACGATATTTATGCCATTATAAACTAGCTGTAGCATGAAAGGCTGGGAGAGAAACACTACTGTCGTCTGGTGAAGACCTGGAGACCTTATTACTAGTGATATAGTAAGTCTGAGGTGCTACACAATAGCTATTGATCCCAGGTTGTCTTCAAATTTAGCAGTTACTCCAGAACAATGGTGAAATTGATTATGGTAAACAATGGTTCAACTCAATATAGGTTTAGGTTCAATTTTTTTTTAATTTTATTTTCATCATTGTATTATTTATTTTTAGTCATTGTTACTACAATACTACTGTATTTGCATTATATTTATAGTTTTATATAATTTTTTTTTCCTCGGTAATGAAAACCACTCTATCCACTATTAATGGAACAGTCTAAGATTTCTTGTATAACAGATTGGTCTCGGTTGAACCATTGTTCATGGTGCAAATGGTCTGGCAAGTATAATAATCACAGATACTATGGACTGAATTTAGATTTTCAGGATGCCTAGGTGTAAGTACTGAAGAAAATCCACGTACGGGGAACACAACTTTATTCTTTCACACGACCTTCTCGTCCAACAGCTCGAGTCAGAATGTTCAACCGACCTTTTTCTACCAAAGAACTTTTCTACAAACTAAAGTGTTGCCAGTACAAAATATTCGACTCAAATAGTTCTTGGCCCGGAATCTTTTTGCGTTCCAATTTAATTAAATAAGAATGTAAATTAGCAAACCCTAACACAAGCTTATTTTTAATTTTGAACAGCTATAGCAGCATACTATATATAGCTGTTCAAATTATATATATATATATATATATATATATATATATTTTTATTGGGGAAACAGTGAGGCCGGTTTTGGTGATACTTGATGATATCAAGTATCACATGGTAGAGTTGTTATAATCTAAACACAAATAGGTTGCCTAGACTACTGTTTTTCGTCTGGTGTAAGAAAGTAACTCGGATACCTTATTAATGATTGGTTAATGATGGTATCATATAACTGATCCGCATTATACATCCTTAGAAAAGGGTAAATCATGTTGTCATGGGCCACATGAATCACTTAACAACAGGTGGCAAATGAGCATACGAAGGTCATCTAGGAAAGTAATTAATAGCTTTTGCTTCATAATTACGTATAACTCCATTCTTCAGTTGACTCTGTTTTTTTCCAAGAGTATATAAAACATATATCCTATATCTTTCCCTTTAATAATAATATCAATATGTAATCATAAATTTTAATTAGCAAACAATATTTCTCTGTACTATATATATATATATATATATACTATATATATATATATATATATATATATATATATATATATACTATATATATATATATATATATATACTATATATATATATATACTATATATATATATATATATCTATCTACATTTCTTTATTTCCTCCGTCCTTTTTTATATATAGATAAGTTTGTGGCAGGAATTACTCATTAGTAAGTTTTATTTAAGCTCTCCTTGTACCAGCCATTTCGAGACATTATTTCGTTCTCATAATAACTTGTCTTTTTGTTTTTTACTCTTTTTCCTCAAGTATATAAAACCACTATACATTATAGTATGGGTCAATAAACTTCCTACAAGTTATAGTGTTACTGCCATAGTAACACACGTACATTGCACCCTCATATCGCCCCCGCCGACGGCGAGGGCGTCGCAAACAAGTTTATGCCATGTCACTGGCCGGTTCTCTCCAGTCCATACAGATAGAAGCGTTCCTGGAGTTTCTTGCGCCACTTCTTCTCCAGCGCCCACGCATTTGGAAGTGGTGGTACTGGTAGTTAATAATAATAGCGATATTAATTTGGATAATCCTTTGTCAGAAGCAACTGACCGAGCCGAGGTTCGGCCCACTCTGACACCTTTCAGTCAGACGCTCTCGCGAAACAGGGTGACGGTCCATGCCGAGGCTCCCTCTCGGGAGCCCTTGTGCTGGTTACCCACTAATAGAGGTCTCGACTGAACGTCATAAGCGCTCGGTCACCTCTCAGCCCGGTGAAACTGTAAAAGCCCTCGGGCTAACAGTGGCCTTCAGCCCGGAAAAAAAAACTGCCATAGCCACATTTGACAAAATCAAAGATTCATAATTTGTTTTCATTTTCATTCAATTGTCTCTTATCAAGTTGATGTGTATTTACCGTCTACCTGGTGAAACAGAGTATATTTAGACATTATAGTTACCTGTTAGCGTCCAGTTTATGCATGATGTGCGTACTAGCGACAGTGGTGCTGAGGGAGAGATCAGCTAATGTCAGATGGTCGCCGGCCATGTAATTATTGCGTTCCAGATACGCCTCCGTCACCGTGTAGGACTCGTCGATTCTCTCGAAGTCCTTTGGTGTAGGACCTGGCAGACCGTGAAGAAGGGATGGCAGCTTTAAAAAAAATGGAGATAATTTAAGATATGTAAAATATCAATTTGAATCAAACAATACAATACAGGGTTCTTTAAAGTTGTATTATTATAATTAATGCTTTTGAGCTCCTTGGAAATATATATTTTTTTAATTTTAACTATTCCTATTTAAAATATGTAACGTATAAGTTTAATAAAAATGGATTGGAATAATTATGAAAAATATTTGTTTTTTAAGTAAATCTAATATCAATAATTCGTGCCGTATTTCACGCGAACAAGCACAAAGTTCACATCAACAAAGATTCCACAGACACAGCCCCTTTGAGATGGGACGCCTCGTTACCAGTGATTAGATCACTACACTCACAATTCTAAACACATCACGGCGGTATTGCGTGAGAGAATGAACCTACCTCGAGCAAGCCAAAACATTCATGCTGCGGCAAGCAACTTGCTAGCTTGGTTCTAACAGACTAAAATTTCTATTTATTAGTCGAGGGTATGTATACATATATACTGTGTACGACGGTATCACTGTGTGCTCAATTGAAAACTTAAATAGAAACAAAATAATATAGTATGTATGAGCTTTTCACTAGACCGCTTGTGCATATAAAACTTAGATGTTTCTCACGGCAACATTCTTCAAGCAGTGGAACATGATTGATGGACCGATAGGAATAACTTACTCTCAGATTAGCTGTGTGCTCAATTGAAAACTTAAATATGTTGCTATTATTGTATTGAGGCAAACGAGCACACAGTTGCCCGCCCCACTTGCATTGTCGATTGGGTGCCATAATGTAGATGCGTTGACATCCCTGAGGACTGCCAGATGGAATGCCATGCACCAGTAATATGTGTGATCACCGGATTCCTATGCCCACATGCAGCGTTATGTTGCCATTTCACACCGGCATTTTTATGAGGACATTGTGCTTCTCCAGAGTCAAGCTGGTCAATTCAAGCTGCGACTAGAAACAAGCTGGAACGTAGCTCTACCATTGTTCAAAAAAACTTAGACTTTAAACCCTGGTACAAGATAAGCATTAGACCCTTTGTTCATATAAAACTTGGATGTTCCTCACAGCGACGTTCTTCACACAGTGGAACATAACTCCCGCGTCGAAGTACAGGCACTGGTCGACACGCGCACGCGCACGTGGCTCGCTAGGATACAGCCTCTCACCGTCTTTACCGCTATACGCGCCCACCAGGTACTGCATTATCGCGTGACTGTAAAATATAGACTAGAGTAGAAGAGACATTTTTGTAACGTGAAGGTGACAAGCGCAAGTTCACCCGTTCATGGCGTAGGCGTATCATGGCGTAGGCGTATCATAGCGTAGGCGTATCATGGCGTAAGCGTATCACGGCGTAGGCGTATCATGGCGTAGGCGTATCATGGCGTAAGGCGTATCATGGCGTAGGCATATCATGGCGTAGGCATATCATGGCGTAGGCGCATCATGGCGTAAGCGTATCATGGCGTAGGCGTATCATGGCGTAGGCGTATCATAGCGTAGGCGTATCATGGCGTAAGCGTATCACGGCGTAGGCGTATCATGGCGTAGGCGTATCATGGCGTAAGCGTATCACGGCGTAGGCGTATCATGGCGTAAGCGTATCATGGCGTAGGCGTATCATGGCGTAAGCGTATCATGGCGTAGGCGTATCATGGCGTAAGCGTATCATGGCGTAGGCGTATCATGGCGTAGGCGTATCATGGCGTAAGCGTATCATGGCGTAGGCGTATCATGGCGTAGGCGTATCATGGCGTAGGCGTATCATGGCGTAGGCGTATCATGGCGTAGGCGTATCATGGCGTAGGCGTATCATGGCGTAGGAGTGTCATGGCGTAGGCGTATCATGGCGTAAGCGTATCATTTTACGATTTATGGCGACAGGGGCAGGTTTTCGTAAAATATTTAATGTCCGTGTCGGTTGGTTTTATTAATCATATAAGCTTGCTACGGCCACAATATGGATGATTATAAGGTAATGCAATTGTCATTACATTTCCGATTCTACAAAAACTACGCTGCAGTTTGTTTCTAGCTGAAGAATGAACACGTCAGCTGGGCCGGGGCAGGACTCGCAGAATACCAGAGTGAAATAGCAGCACAATGCTGATGTGTTTCCTCTGGTGAGTGAGTGCAGGGATCCGGAGACATTTAGGCGTTCCGTCTCAGTCCTCAAGGGTGGCAACGCATCTGCATTATGACTCCTTGTCGAGGATGTATGTAGATGTCATGGGGCGCGCGATTATCTTATTATCAGGTGCTCGTTTGTTAATCTTAATATAATAAATTAAGAAAAAATAAATAATATAAGATAAAAAATGTAGCCCCTGTTCTTAAAAATTACCATGCTACATGTATTACATAGTAAAAAAATATTTCCAAATGCTATAAAATAGTCAATTGTCTCAAAATATTACTCATATAACGAGTTCCTAGAGTCTGGGTCAGACCAGTAAGTCTTAGATAAATGTATCTAATTAAAATTATCCAATATTTAATAGTTAAATTTAATTGCAATATATATTAACATTAGACATTTAATAGCATTATGTATTTGACATTTGACTTTATCCATCATTTTACTTTATATAATTACTATTTTTTGATTGTTAATTAATGTTTTTTTTTTATAATCGAAACATTAATAATATATTTGTACGTCAGAAATGGGTGGTGTTACGTGTAAATTCTATAATAGCATCTTGTCTCAGATTGTGAAAATAAATTTATTATTATCATTATTAAGTTAAGTAAAGATAGTTATTTCTGAACATTCCGCCCTAGATATCTCAAAGAGCTATTTAGCCTTTTTACATAAACTATATATACAAATATTTCGTAAAGTTTACCTCTCAGAGACAATGAAGTCTCCATCTTGCAATACGGGAATCATACCCATAGGATTTATCTGTAATAAAAATAATTAGATATATGTGTGTACAACTTTAATTCAGCATCATACGACATTACTTTTAATAACAAACTATAAAATGACATTTTAATAAGGACATTTATTAAAAAAAAATATTTTTTGATAAGTGAAAAACAGAGAAAACATTTCTTTTTTATAACACTGAGAGTAACAAACGAGCACACAGTTCATATGATAGTAAGTGATTCCTGCGGCCCATGGCAACTACATACATCCTTGACAAGGAATCATAATGCAGATGCGTTGTCACCCTTGAGTAATAAAGATCTTCGGATCCCTAATCTCACCAGACGAAACACAGTATCGATAGACTGCTGTTTTACGCTGGTATTCTGTGACATTGTGGTCCTACCCCGGTCGAGCGGATCCGTTCATTCTGCAGCTAGAAATCAACTGCAGTGTAGCTCTATCGGGATGAAAAAACTTAACACAGATGACACCTGATGACAAGTGAAACTACAGCATATAACACCCATTCTCTTAAGGATATAAAATCATAACGCAATAGCGTCCAATTATGCGGTTTCTTTCATCTGACAAAACGTACTAAAATTACTATGAAACTACAATTTTTTTGCATATCTAGTTTTTCTATGTATATCTAGGTTGTAACTGCTACGTAACTTTATAACATACTGTTATAACGGAATTGTTGTGACAGTCTATGACTTTTTTTTTAACAAAAATAATTGAATTATTAGTTATATGGATGTGTAGGGAAAAAGTAACCAATTTAGCATGCATTCAGGATCAGGGTACAACAGTACGGCTTAACACAAAGTAGAAGATTTTTTTTATTAAAGTTACCCGTCAGCTGGAGGCGTAATCTTTGACTAGGACGGTGATTAAGATTTCATTTTTTTTTATATATAAAACTAAGGTTGACAAACGGAATCAGAATACACCAGACAGTAGACTATTACCGGAGGTACACTTAAATTCATCCCAAAGCATTCAAGATGCGCGGACGCTATCAGCCTTGAAGATCTTGAAGATCGAGATGGATTGTCTCGTTACTAGTATTTGGGTTTGATCTGAACAATTTATGTCAAATTGGGAATTCCGTCGGAAAACTGATAATATTTTATTAATTTTAAATGTAAGTACTCATCTAAAAGGCAATTTGGGATGATTTATTACTTCCCGCCATTATATGGCTATGTTATACATTAAATGTTAGAAATTACAAAACTTGTTTCCACGTATTGTTTGATTCTAAATACGAGCCGTGTACTAAAGACTATTTTTTTTTGGCTTAAATTTTTTATTTGCCTATAAATGTCATTGGTCTGAATGAGTTGAATAAAAGTAAATCTAACCTTCTTAAATTCTGGAGTCTTGTGTTCCATCGCGAGGAGTTTGGGCTCTTTATACTCGAACTCCAGTCCGAGAATATCACCTAGCATCCTGACGGCGCACGACGGAGGACTGCTGTCCACTTTGTACAGCAGCAGGCGGGGTAATTTTGATGCTGAAGGTTTTAAATGTTACTGGTCACAATTGTCCGGAGTTTACGTATAAATGATAGTGGGTAAAGGCGAGTAGGAGGAAATAATTTTGTTTCAAATAAAACGAACATTTACACACAAAACAAATTTACCAATTCCATAATTCCATCTCATCCCTAACGGGTGCACACTGCATCATGAACCATTGTTGAAGATAGTGTTTAGTGTTTTATGGACCACGTACTTACCATCAAGTGAACTGTGTAATCGTTTCTTACTCTTACCTTATACATAACAGCCTATTAATTAAAAAATTAACGCCACGGAAAACAGAGCCGTGGTAGCTTGGTGTGCTAGAGCTCGCTTATCACTTCAATGTATGCGCACAAACTACGTTCGATCCCCTGTGCCGGTACCAATGATATTGCAATTTTAAGTGTAGATTTAACACGTGCTCGCTAGTGATGGAATCCGTCGTGAGGTAATCTGCGTGGTGGACTACCTTCACTCGAGAGGAAGGTTATGCTGATCGCCGCCGCCCATGAACATTCCCAACACCAGAGGAGTCGCAAATGCGTTACCGGCCTTTAAGGAAGGTATATACCTAGTCTGCTACTTTATCACTTCACGGAAAATCACTTTCATAGTTTCTTACTGATATATTTGTATCCCTTTCTGTAAGGTGTGACCAATATAGTTTAAATAAATAAATAACGTCCATAATTTTAAGCATTATTTCTGAAAACTTTATTTTTTTATAATTTTGTGATTTTTAAATAATCTAATTAAAGCATATTTATCTACATACTCTTATTTATTCCTCATTCCCCAGTTTTTCAGGCAATTAAAAATTGTCATAATTTTAATTTCGTTTATTATAAGTTTAAGCGTCAATAGCCTAATGGTTTGGGGTACGGCCTTCGAAACTTAAGGTCGTAGGTTCGAATTCACTATTAGACTATTGTCTTGATCCATCTCCTAGCACAAGCTATTTCAACTTAGTTGGAGTGGTTAACCGGAATATTAGTAATGTTAATAGATTGGCTAATATCTAAAAAAAAATTAAGGTAATTTAAAATTTTGTAGCGTTGCATATAAGAAATTAGTAAAATATTTTACATACCCTCTTTCGCCATTACTATATACTCAAGCTTTTTATCGTTCAAGGTAAACGATAAAATATTGTGAAATCTGGAAATAAAATTTGAAGTTATTCATTTTTTTGTTTTATCTATATATATATATATATATATATATATATATATATCTATTTTATCTATTGCGGATTCAGACGCAAATCTAAGAGCGAGGTAATAGAGGTCATGACCTCCTAAAACTATTTTTTTTTTAAAGTATAATTTTGATCGTGATTCAAATCTTACATTAAGATGAAAGAATAACGTGAGTGAAAAGCAGTGTTTTAAGTAATTAATAACTTTTTAACAATATGTTCGATGTAGATAATTCAATATATGACCCCATCCGAACATGATTTCTAGATGCGCGACTGTGCACCAAGGTTTACGTGTATTAAACAATGGTCTATAAATTATAAGTTTACAATTTCTAAATTCAATTTTGTTTGTTAAAACTAAATCTCTAACCATGTTCAGCGATTCGTTAGTGAAATAGTAGTAAAACCAAGTAGTAACTAATTTCTAGCCACATCATGAATAGGTCGTTTCAACCGAGGAAGGAGCGCGCCGTAACGTAATACTAGAGTGAAATAGCTCTTTATTTCGTATGGTCAATGTAGAGATCTAGCAAATAACATTTTTCCACGTAGAAGTAGTTCGTAAATATTTCTTCTACGTAAACTGGCACGATGTGAGTGTGGCTACATGTGTTAATACAAAAAAAAATATCTTGGTTGAAGTCACTCAAAAAACAGTGTAGAAGTAAACAAACGCATTTATATTACTTAAAACTTAAATATACATTTTTGAGAATTGGTCTAGAATTCATTGGCCGCAGATCTCTTATTATCAGGTGAAATGCTTGTTTGTAACGCGTAACTTAAAAAAACGTACAAACAACGTTCCTTTTCTATATACGAGTATTTACGATTACTAATAGTTGCAATTTTTAGTGTTTATAATTTAATGAACTGCGATGAACAAATCGCAATATAACACTGCGGTGATATGTCTAGCGAGTGTAGGAATGTGGAGACCCTCACTATTGATGACGAGGTATTCCATCTTAGGCCTCAGGGGTGACAATGTGTTTATGCTTATTTTTTGTTGGGGATATATTATGAAGATGTCACGGGACGCGGTCGTCACTTAACTCGCAATCGCAAGTGACTACTAGGGACCCATGACATTAACTCTCGAATAGGAATCAAAATGCAGACGCGTTGTATCCCCTAAGGACTAAGATGGAATGTCTCGTTACTAATATTGGGTTCACCAGACGAAAGACAGTAGCGGTAAAATACTATTTTAAGTTGGTATACCAGAACTTTCTTTAATAAGAAAAGCAAACAAAGGTGGACATGGAGATCTCCCGATGGAAACACCAGAAATGAGCTAGACTATATACTTACCAACATACATAAAAACGTTCAAAACGTAGAGGTGCTAAATATTCAATATCCGTCAGATCACAGGTGCGTAAGAGCAACTTTCAACTTAAAATGTACCAAAAAAAGAAGAAACAACTACTCAGGTTACTTAAAAAACATATTGAAAAGTCATGCAGAAATTTCTAAGTATTTAGAAACACTGAGTAATTATCAAGAGTCTCTTGACAACCATGAAAGCGACACAGTCCAGATTTACTACAATAAAATTACAGCCGCTATTGAAAATAGTTTGAAAATGGCTCTACCACCTAGAAATAAAACTACAGCGCTATATCTGAACGCACAAGAAGATTAATAACACGCAGAAAAGACCTATAAAAGACGAAACCTAAATCAAGAGAAATGAAAAACGAATTAAGCGCCCTCTACAAACTGATAAGCAAGTACATACGACAAGACTACAAAGACCATCGAAGACAAACCATAGTAAGTCATCTCAACACTTCAGAGAGATTAAAAAGTGCATACAAAGCACTAAGATCTCACAAATCATGGATAGAGGGCCTTTGCGAATCGGATAGAGTCATACACAATAGAAAAAATATACTCAACATAGCCACTAAATTTTACAAAACATTATATGATACCCCAGAATTCGACAACGAAAGCGCTATACACCTGCAAAATGAAACTAACATCACAAAAATAAACCCATTAAGAAATTATTTGCGAAATTAGGCGCCTAAAATTAGAAAAATGTCCGGAGACCAGACAGGATAACAAATGAAGCAATAAAAGAAGCTTACACAATCCTGGCCAAAACATTGATGATTCTTTTCAACAAAATACTAGACACCTCTACAACACCTCAGCATTGGTCAGAGTCAGAGATTATATTGTTATATAAAAACGATATAAACAACTACAGACCCATCAGCCCTCTGCCGTCGTTATATAAACTTTTCTCGTCAATCATAAAAAATAGAATTAGCGCTACACTTGATTCATGCCAGCCAATGGAACAAGCAGGCTTTGGAAAGGTTACTCAACAGTGGATTACTTTCACTCTGTGGATGTACTCATTGAGATATACCAAGAATTCCAACAACCGCTCTACATAGGATTCATAGATTACCAAAAAGCCTTCGACACTATACTCCATTCTTCAATATGGGAAGCCCTAAACTCTCAAAATGTAGAGGCTAAATATAATAGAGGGTAAAGGCGAAGGTAGAGACCACTGGGACCCCCATTCCAATTAAAAGGGGAGTTAGACAAGAGGGGTCCCCTTTTCTCTTTCACCAACAATTTTCATCTCGGTATTAGAGTCCATAATAAATAAACTAAATTGGAATGAGATGGGCTTAAATATAAAAGTACATTAATCATTTAAGATTCGCTGACGATCTCGTCTTACTATCTGAGAAAAGCATAGAGCTAGAACACATGATAGATACACTACAACTATCAAGAAGACAATCAGGCCTAGAAATCAACTACAACAAAACAAAATAGATGACAAATTCATTGAATAAAGAAATAAAAGTTGATAATACTTCGATAGAATTCGTCAACTCATACATTTATCAAGACAAAAGTCAAATGCCTATCAAAATTAAAAGAACCGTCATGAATACCTGCCTCCTGCCGTCACTCACATACGCTTGCCAAACATGCAAATTCACACGCAAGGTTAAAAACAAAATAAACTCAGGCTGACGACATTGAAGGGACGGCTGGAAAAATGTGGAAAGACGGCGCCACAGATAGAGGCTACTGGGTATCTTTGGAGGTGGCCTTTACCCTCAAATAGAGGGGTTCACGCTAATTTAAAATCAATTAATGTCTAATAATTCAATAATAATATAAATTTAATATTTTAAAATTCATTCAATTCATGATAATTTTCATTTTCCACATTCAAGTATAAGTATTGATAAATTAAAATATTGTATACTAAAACTACTCTAAAATTCTGAATATGTTTAAATTTACTAAGTGTGAAATAAAAAGCTGTTTTATTTTCATTTTATTTATTTATACCAGAACTCTTGGACCGATCCTGGTCGAGTAGTCCTGGTAGAGTATGTTTTAAAAAAGTAAAACAAAATATGTATGTATACTTTTTTTGGATGTAGCTTGTAAGTAACTTAAGCTTTTTTAAAATTGTTATAATAGAGCTGTGGATTTTCTTGGATTTAGAAAATAAAAAATAGGTACGAGTTGGTAATGGTTTGAAGCTGAGATCCTCGTGTTACGAGGCAATGGTGAATATCAAGCAGGGTTCACATACCAGAATTTGTCTTAATGGCACTAATTTACTGCTTGGTGTGGTCAAGAAAAACATTAGTGAGGGATCCAATCATCATTGATCGAGAGGATATTGCAGCATAACCGTACACTTGTAGACCTACTCTTTGGGACCGAGAGCTTTGTGCGATGTGTAATTGCTATTATTAGTTATTAAAAAAAACACAATTTTAAATATATTTGTAGATAAAGCCAAAAATAAATATTAAATGCTGATGGTGGTAAGGCTATGTATATATAATATATTATTTATATAAATGATCTATATAAAAAGATTAAAATTAATTTCTTTATATACAAAAAAAAATGGAATTGGATGTACGATTCAGTACTCATCCTTTCTTGAAAAAGGACAAACTCCACAAAATAATAGAGTAAGGTCTTAACCTTACTTTATTATCATAACCTAATAGGACATGCACGTTGCGGTATTGTGCATATCTGACGGAGCGGTTAGTTGAGAACGAGCCCGCGTAAAGGTAAAGGCGCATTTTCACTGAAATTGTTGGAAACTTTTGTTTGCAATTTTTCAAATTGTCTCCAACTTTTGTTTCTATTTTGTATATACCGAAATAAAATTATTAATTAAAATAAATCAATTAAAAATTCAATCGTTCGTCCACATGGCCGACATGTTTTTGTTTCCGATTGAGAAAGTTTTTACACAGAGCAATCAAATTTCTACAACACCCGTATTCCTTTTGATGTTTAGCACCAAAAACGGACACAGGATTCACGTTATTTGTCTACATTTATTGATGACAACTTAAGGTTACACAAATTTAACTCTCGCGTTACCGACATAAGAGTTGCCAATTTTCGCTTTGCGGAGACTCGACGCACACACACTGACAAGTATACAGTTTCGTCTTTACTTTACCACAAGAAGACTAGAATCATGAATCTTATTTTTTTTTAAGAAAAATAACAGAATTTCTACAATTTAACAAAAAAATACCACCTAAATTTGTAATAACCCTATGGCGTTCGGATTTCCAAACGACACTTTCGGACTTCGCGGACTGGCGACACAGAAAAAGAATAAAAACGAGAAAAACAGAGCAACGTTTGTGGCATGACAGATCGAATGAATTCTAGTAGACAGATAATTTTGCTTCTGTGGGTTCTCCTGAGACAGCAGAAAAAACACATTGTTTTGTTCATCACCATCCTTCCAATCATAACCCTCCAATACCTAATACACATATCCAAAAGAATCTTTTGGATCCTTAAAAATTATCCACAGATATGCAACATTAACGACCTTGAAACTACAAGAGTTGGTAGGATTCACGAACATAAACAAACTTACATAAGACACGAGTCACATTACACTCCGAGCGTCACTGTCGTAAGAACCTACAATCATTTACCAAGATAACGCTTATTGCGTGGACAAACTATCGCGTTACTAATCAGTGATTACAAAATCGCATTTCATCATAGTAACCGTTGTAACTTCAACCTTGAACTTTGTACAGCAGTCCATACGTCATGATTTTAACCGCATATAATTCTAACTGATTAAAATATAGCGGTTACTGTCTAGAAGCTAGGAAATTGGACTTTAAATCAGGAATACATAAGGTCGTATTCGGCTTGATAGCGATAAAAATTTACTCGCTAGCATTTGTGGTCGAGGTACGGCGATAAGTTGCCTCTACGTTTTTAAATATTTTAGGCGATAAGTTGCCTTTACGTTTTTCAATATTTTAATGATCGAGAACTGAACATTTTATATACATCAGACACGATTAATTATTAATAATATTATTACTTTGACAATATATATTGACCATAGTAATAAAGTAAATGTTGGCAACATCTCTGTACAACTCATATTTCAAATAAAGATTAAAATAAAGTGGTGTAGGTACATGAGAATTATTTTTTAATAATAATTCTAAAATCACAGCAGTGTAAAACACAAAAATAGAAAGTAAGGTGTCTATTTTTTATTATTAATACGTGTAACCCCCACTCACATCGTGCTAGCTTACGCAGTAGTAATCTTTTGTACGATAGAGCCACGTGGAAAAATGAAATACTGTGTCAAACACAAATTATAAAAAATGCTTTAAAATTAATTAAAACGAAAAGCATTAATTAATGGCAATAAAACATTCGATTTAAATCCAAAGAAGTACATAAGGTTTTTTTTAAGAAATGAATGACACATGAATACTTTAATTTGTCACTATTTTATTTATTTACGAAAGCAAGGACAAACAACAGATGTTAAAAATTTCAAGTGATGGTGGTTTCTGTGGCCCATAGTACTGTCATCCAACTTAAGGCACTCATATTGAATATCCCATCCCCAGTAAGAAAGAAACATCCTTCATCAGGCTTCTTTCATTCAAGGCAAAATTCAGTAGCATGAAGCTATTATATATATATGGTATTGAGAGCATTATCTATCTCCGGTCAAGCTGAACTGTGATTTAGTTATGCTACCCCTGATGTTATTGTATAACCATGCCTCCCCTGATGTCAATTATGGCAACCATACTGCATTAGGTACTTTCTAAACTGCTCCCAGTGCAGTTTGGAAGTTTCATTCACCAAATTAAACAAATAACCCGTAAGTGAAGTGTTATAATCAAAAGGTGCTGACTTGAATCAGACAGTACAGTCTTAGAGTCTGATCTATGAAGAGCAATGAAAAAAAAATATAAGCCAATCATGATGCTTCAAACATTGTAATAAGTAAACTGAAAGTAAATGATAACTGATGGCTTTAAAACAAGGAAGATTTCTCATATAATAGAGATAAAAATATCTCAATTACCATTATTATACATGTACTTGTACAAATAATAATGCACATGTGATAAGAAAGCAACAAGATAAGAAAGTAATCTTACTTCTTTTTATTTCATATAACAAATTGATTACGTAAGCAATGTGAATTCTATGTAATGTAGCAGTCAGTTGGCACTCATCAGTTGGCTGCCGCCGGAAAGATATCATTAACTATGTCTATAATACTCCGCACATCCTCCTCAGACAATCTCTCTTCACTTTCTTGAACAATCTGGAATAAAGTAATAATAAGTATTCTTTAATAAGAAGTAGGAATTCAATAAGAATATTCCACAGTACCCATAGTTTTCTATTTAGATATAGTATCATAATCAGCAGCTTTCTTTCAATCATAGTTGGGGACACAAATTAACTAACTATAGATTTGCAACATATATATGTACATATTTTCGAAATATTGTTTTGCTATTGATGGGCATGAAAGTTTCCAAGAGAGAGAGACAAGAATTTCTATCAGCACGCGCAATTAACAATTTCATTTATACCAATCTCAAGTTTTTAAAGTTATACAAAACTGAAAACAACAGCCTGGTCACCGACAGTTTTATAAGTTTATAATTTTAATATTAAGTAATAATTCTTATTAATCTGAATTAAACACAAATATTAAATGACTTTGAAGTTAAAAGCAGCATGCTCAATTATTGTACTCAACAAAGCATATAAAAATTAATTTCAACATGAACTTTACTAGCCATATATGTTATTGACATATTTATTTATTGTTTAAAAAAAGAGTTAGAAATGCTTTCTCTCCCATTCAACCTTAAATGTTATAAACAGATTAGTTTATTTAATGAATACACAATTTTTAGTACCACTCTTCAAATAATTAACTGGAACTGTCTTTTATAGTAACAATAAGATTTACTTGCTTTAATTTTAACCTTTGATATAGTTAGAATATATTGTGAAACCTTATTAATTAAATTTGGCATTTAGATCCATAGGAAACTTCATGGAAATCAATACAATATTTATATAGACATTTATAAAGTTACAAAAACCCTTTTTTTGTGTTTGGATTCAGGATCTCTGGAATAAAGTGAATGATTTAATAGACAAGAAACTCATTATGGGCATTAAACAAGTTCTCTAAGGTGTAAGAGAATTGGAATTTCGTACCATTTAAAAAATAAATTATAATGGAAAATCTTAAAACATTAAAAATTTGTCAGTGTTTTGCATTTTTTCAAATCAATATTAGATGTCAATTGTATCATCATTACATGTTAAATATTATACCACTCAATATTTTTAAACTGTTTACCAAATATAGAAATATTAAATACATTTATAAATTAAAAAATTAGGAACTCACCAACTGAATTTCTAATTCTGTTCTTGGAGGAGTATTCAGCATCATAATTTTTTCCATCTTTGTTAATTTAAACTTTTTCATATTTTCTAGAAATTTCTGAACAGTTTCTTCGGATTGATTTTTACATTCAGTATCTTGTAGGTAATGTACAGTCTGCATCATAAATACATTTTTAATAAAAATACACCCAGACACAACACAGAAATTTTCTTGAGGGAAAAACAAATCAGTTATTCATCAATATATGGGACAACAATAATGAGACTGTAGAGAGAGGTTGTCTTTGCATTGCTACCATCAGTAACTTGTTGTCCGGATCCCTAAACTCATACCACAGCGGCAATATGCTGCTATTTCACACTGGAATTCTGTGGTGCCATAGTTCTTATCCAGTCAAACCAACAGATTCATCCCACAGCTGGTATTAGCTAGAATATTGCTGTACTAATTTTATTTCTAAGTGTATTATCGTTGTAGGTTGCCTTTTATCCTTTAAAATGGACTAATACAAAATTTCTACAATCTTATCTATGCTAGAATATAATAATAACCATCCAAATTGTTTCTATTGTAATAATTACATTTATATTATTGCATTGTTTAGTATTAATGAAAATAAATTTGGCAGTGTTCCTTTATTGTATTGTAAACAATGTTTTGTGCATAAAACTGTTAATACATAATAAGTTTTAGATAATATCAATTATTAGAATAGGTATTGTAAAATGTCATACCTCATAAGTAACTGTGGCTAGTGAACCTTCTCTTTTATGTTTTTTTTGAGTATTATCTTTTAGCTGCTGTAGAATTTCCATTACTTCATAATTGCATAGGAAAGCAGCATGTGCATTTATTCTAAAATATTATTAAATATTTTTATAAATTACCAACTGTTATTCTAACTCTTAACCTACTTGTTAAAACCCACTATATGGTGTTTGTTCATGACACATATAATGGGTCATTTGTTATATAGTCACTCATAAATTATTTTTTATTCCTAATAATAAAACTAGCAACTTATGCTAACCAGTATTCTTTTACAGAGTATTTATTATTGTATATCAAAAATAAAAGGAATTAATTTTTATTGACAAATAAGTTAAATGTTATTAAGTAACAACTTTTAAATTACATAAGTTGTGTTTTTAGATTATAGGTAAAAACAGACAGAATTGTAGCTTTATTAGTAGTATACTGAATAAAGAAAGTATCAGCAGCCTTGAGGGCACAGTCTGTGAAACTTAGTGTAGTAAGTTTGAATACTACATTTCTCTATTGTCTTACAGCACAAGTTTTTAAGCTTACTCTGAGTGTGGTTCATAAGAATATTAGAAATGTTAATAAATATTTCTACAATTTTTTTACAAAGAAGATATAGTGTACAATTGCAAGACTGTTTTAAAAGGTATACTTACGTTTCCATATTATCGTATGTAGATTGTAAGTATTTTACGTTAAGATAAAATTAAATAATTGCAGTCTTTTAGTGCAATAGATATTTTATTCTAACTTTAAAATATATTAAATAAATTGTACAAAATTTATAATTTATGGCTTCTTTTCAATAGCGTAAATGTCCAAGTATAAATATGGTATACTTTAAAAATAATGTATTATAATTATAATATACTAAATAAAACTAGCTTCACGATGACAGCAGTAACCATAAACAACTCCAAATCCTCGTATGTAGGTAAGTACAGACTATATAGCATAAAAAGCGACCGAAATTATGCAGTATAATAATCAGTTATTATACTGAATAATTTCGGTTCTCAGGAACCGAGATGGAATGCCTCGTCATCTGTAATTGGGTCTAAATATATCTACAGTCATACACAAAACAAAAGCCTCATGCTGCTAATTCACGCTGGTATTCTCTGAGGGATTGGTTCTATCGTGATCGAGTTGACCCATTCATGTTGCGGCCAGAAACAAGCTGCAGCGTGACTATACCACCTCAAATCACGGTTTAAATTATTGAAAATAAAAATAACTTCTTATTTGTACTTTGTTCTATTTCTTACAAAAATTGATTTAACAACGGATATTTTCATTATATTTTTGCTACAGCAGTTCGAAATATAGATTATCCTACTTCCTCAAATTGTTTTTTTCAATACGAAAGTTTTCCCTATAATATCTTTCAAAAAGAGAAGATTATTTCGTTTACTAAACAAATCTTGGACGCAGAGCAAATAAAAAGTGCCTAAGGTGTTAGTTTAAGCACATCCTTACACTCGCGCATTTCTTTCCAAACTTTGAATTAAAATATATGCAATGTCAAGGATACGGAACTAATACATCTTAACTTAAGCACATATATTGGCTCGGTTGGGAATTGAATTGTACGATACGTAACTCAGGAGACAGCCACTATAATCACTATGCTTCTAGGCCGTCGATTTATGTTTACAACAACAAATGCAAATACTTGTAGAAAAAGATGTTCATAGCCTGGATAGTCGACTATAAATTAAGAACATGTTTCTGCAGAGAAGATTGAGAATTAATGTTTCTAAAGCTCCATATACCTTTTCAGCCATACTTGTAGTTTGTGAAATAAAATGAAGTGATTGCATTTTGGTTGATTGAATGCTTCATAACTTTTACTAAAGAACCGGTCCCAAATTAAAAAAAAAACTTGTAACTAAATTAAAAAAGAGTTCTATCCTTACATGAACGTATCGTTTAATGATATAGTAATAAGAAACGTAGAAATTTATGGCGGAGACCTAGGTTTAACACTATATTTATCATAAGCTGAGATCATAAAGTAATATTTTAATGTTTACAATAAAATTCAATTGAATTACAAAACAATAATGAAAATTTAATTATATGACGAGAACAATTTTTTACTTGCATTTGACGCCACCGCCACTGGCTGGCCCTAAACATGTTTCCAACAATAGTCCACACACCATATATGGGTCACAATCACCACCGGGTCTCCTGTCTTCAAAGAAACCTTTTCCTTTTTCTTTAACACTTCTTTGGACCCGAATCGATGCTTTTCTATTAGCAACGCCCGAAGAAAACTTTTCATATGGCGCTGTTTCAAATTTACCTGAGAGACGCATTTTATTTCCAGTTTCATCAACACTATAGTTTTTCATATGTTTCATATGATTCGTTTCAAGTCTTTTTATGCATTCTTCAATAAATTTGTAACCACCATCTGATCGCATTTTTTTCGAACTAAAATTGTGATGCATACCTATTCCCGGATGTTGAAGACCCATAGGTTTAGGATGATATGTTATATGTACGCCATAATCTTCAGCAACTCGAGACATTATGTATCGTGCAATCCATAAATCATCTGGAGCCTTGATACCTACTGTCGTTCCAATCTGAAATTCCCACGTGCATAACATAACCTCAGCATTAGTTCCCTCAAAATCACAACCAGCATAAAGACACGACTTTGCGTGAGCTTCGGATATGTCACGTCCCGCGACATACTTTGCGCCGATTCCGCAATAAGAAAATTCGTACTTTATTGCTGGAAAACCACCACCTTTGGGCCAACCTAAGCCCCATCCATCAACATCGAGCATGGTATATTCTTGTTCTAAGCCAAACCAGGGTTCATCAGCCTTATGAAATTCACATAAGTCGTTGCAAAATTTTCTATGGTTTGTAGGTGTTGGTTTATTATCACCTGTGTAGACATCGCATAGAACTAAAACATGCGGCTCCATTCTAAACGGGTCTCTGTAAACAGCACATGGTTTAAGAATGGTATCTGAATTATCGGTTGTAGCTTGTCCAGTGGAACTGCCATCAAATGCCCAATTTGGTGCAGCATCTGCGGCGTATGGGGTACAACTTAATATTCGATCTTTGTTTCTTAAGTTGATGCCGGACCCATCAATCCACACATATGTAGCAAGAACCTTGTTGCAGGGCATTGGCAGTCTCATATATTTGTCCATTACCTTCTTACTTAATATATGATTAATAGAATTTTTCAGCATATTTCTTCTAAGAATAATTGAGGTATTGGCCAGTTTTAATAATACTGATAATTTATTTAATCGATTCATTGTACTCTTTTTATTAGCCTGTGCTAAAACTATATGAATTTATTGTAAATAAAATGACTACTCAAAATTTGCAAAAATTGTGAACAAATAATAATTTATGTATTAAATGACTTAAAATGAAAGGAAAATGGAACATATAATTTTTAAACATTTTCTTTTTAAAATGGTACGGTATGTTAAATTTAATAAGTATGAACTTTAAGAAGGTGTTATATTTTATACTAGACGCATATTTCCGCTAGCAGCGCACATATTCGGTACGGATCGCAATCTCCAGCTGGTCTTCGATCTTCTAAAAAGCCTTTATGGTCTGCCGCTACTGACTTTTGAATCCTTATTGCAGCTCCACGGTCTCCAAAAGCCCATCTGCATGTATTGTATGAGCTAGTTTCAAATTTTCCTGTTAATCGTTTCTTATTTTCTTCACCATTCCCAAGACCATAATTTTTTATGAACTTATCATGTTGATCACACAATATTTTGCAAATCTTCTGAATTTCAGTAATACCTTCTTTATCTCGCATTTTATTGGTGCTGAAATTGTGATGACAACCTATTCCTGGTTGTTCCTTGCCCATTGGCTTTGGATGATAACTTATAACTGCACCAAAGTGTTCCGCTATTCTATTTAGTAAATATCGACTGATCCAGAGATCATCAGCTGCTTTAACTCCTAAGCTGGGACCAACCTGATATTCCCATGAACCTTTCATAACTTCCGCATTAGAACCTCCATAATCCATACCGGAGTATACACAAGCTCTAGCATGGCACTCAACGATTTCTCTTCCAGCGACGTGTTCTCCGTTCCCACAATACGAGTAAAATGAGTTTAAAACCGGGAAACCCCTACATTTAGGCCATCCTAAGGGCCATAAGTCTTTGTCAAATATTGTATATTCCTGTTCTATACCGAACCACGGCTCAAGGTTTGAGATCTTATTAAGAACTTTAGCACACTGTGCTCTGAAGTTGGTAGGAGTAGGAGTACCATCACCGTAATATGTCTCACACAGAACTAATATGTGCGGATTTTTACGAAAAGGGTCCTTATAGATAGCAGATGGTATTAAAAGCGTGTCCGAATCGTTTGTTTTTGCTAGTCCAGTTGAACTTCCGTCGAATGACCATTTTGGTACCATACTTAAATCACAAGGATTTTTATCTAAAATACGATCTTTAGAACGTAAGTTAATACCACTGCCGTCAATCCAAATATAAGTAGCAAATACCTTATCACTTGGTAGAGGTAAATTAATGTAGTGGTTATAATAGGCGTTTATGGGGATTTTTACGTTTGACAACCCTGATGTAAATTGTTCTTGGCTTAAATTTCGTTTCAGATTCTTGTTTATTTGGATAATTCTAAAATAAGATGTATATCTTTTGACAAATTTAATCATTGTAGCGCCAAAAATAAGAAATATTAAAATATTAAACACTTTAGACACGGATACAAAAAATATATACCATCTCTAAAAAACCTGTAACTAGATGGTTGTGATTTTATATAAATTATACTTTTATTTTTTAAGAAAAACCACTTGCCAGTTTGTTTCTGCGCCTTTAAACATAATTAAATTTTACCGTGTAATACCGTGCTTAATAAAATATAATGAAAGTTTCAGCAACAAATTAGCACTAAGTTAACTAGATGATAGGAAAACACTAAGAAGAAAAGAATTTAATCCTTGATTAAGAGTCTTTATCAAGAATGATTTTTATGAAGATGCGATTAAACCACTGAAAATCAGATAAAATACATAATTGATTAAAAGGCTAGTATTCTAATTCTTACTGTAGTGCGCTGGTAAGGGAAACATATAAACTTATTCTTCATAAGGCGCTGCTTCTCCATACAACATTACAATATACGACATATTTACGTATAATAAGGATTTTTGTATGGTGCCACTCGCTGATGTATATAGCAACTGTCTTCTGGCTGCCGCGAAAGGATATCAAAGATCACGTAATAATAGGGAAGAATACGCAGTTCTTTTATTATGTTCTATCTCTATCTTTCCAGATGGGAATGACAGTTATCAAAGTTTACATTGTAACTTTAAAGTAATATTTTAAAAACCTATCTTTCTCTATGAAGTTGTGGTTATTGCTCATGTCACTCCGCAAATATATATATTTTTTTAATACATTTAAATGTGATTTCATCAGATGGTATGCAATATAGGAATGACCACACATCGGCCCAGATTTTTTGTCACACATTGAACTGTGCAAGGATAGAACCTTAACGAAGGGCATCTGGCCGGTTTTGACAAGATTATTTAAGGAAATCGCCACCTATGACGATAAGTCTATCGAATAATAATCCATAAAAAATTGTAAAAGGACCAATTTAAAAATGCGAAACCAAAATATCCTGACAAGCGATAACTTTAATAATTAAAGGTTTTTTATATTTGATTTTCGATCATGATTAATTGACAGTGGTACCGAAAGAAAAGTATCGGTTAGTTATTGTTTGTAATTTCGTGCATTGTTTTATTTTATAAAGAAATAGCAAATATATTGTTGAATAGTCAATATGAACGCTATTCACGATAATATGTACTAATAATATTTTTATCTGCTCGCAAAATCGATATCGAGTAGAGGCGATTTATTCCCGGGTTATTATAAACGCGGGAATAGAAATAATTGCTTGGGATCTTTTGTCTTTACTAATTACTGAAATCATCTTTTTGTATTCGGTCTTGTGTTTGTTACTAATATATAATAGCACTGAGCATTTTTCCATTTATGGATTTAATTGATTGTTAAAATTCTAGATTATGAAATGTATTTAATTTTTTTATACAACTATTTTGTCAATTAAATAGATTTTATTTTGTTTTATAATTATAATTAATTGTATATAACTTAGCAGTCGATGTGCCGTGAGCACTTCCCTAGTGTAACCATAGGCTACAAGTCAAATTTAAAAAGTTAAGATCTCCGCCATTTTCATTCTTTTCTCTATTCCTGCCGTCATATGGCGTATTAGTGTGTTCGTTTGTCCGCCATATTAAATGAAATCAATAAAATAAGACAAAATGTCGACTTATTAAAGTGTGTAAAATTATCCACCAACATCCAGTTTTTGTGTGATTAAATCATCAAGAGGATCACAATGGAGAATTCGTACGGTGTGGGGATCGTTAATAGATACGCTCTTTTTTTGGACGATGAGTCCGATCCTCTTGATGCGTTAAAAGCGCAAGAGCAAGCCAAGGAGCTTAAAAAGAAGACCAAAGAAGCCGAAAAGGAGAATAAAGGGAAACCTGAGATTAAACCCAAGGGCGGCAGTGGTGTAGTCGTCCGTAAAGGAATCAAGGAAACCCAAAATGTGAAGTCTCAAGAAATTAAGAGCGGCGATCAACAAAAGAGCAAAGGGCCTCCACGGACGGGTGAGCGTACAACCGAGCGGCCGCCTCCAAGGCGCCGCGAGGATCGGCCTCAAAACGGTGCTGTTGACGGCAAGGACGTCGCGCCTAGGCCCCCGCGTCGTGATATCAGTGACCGTCGGCCTAATGTTGAGCGACGTAATTTCACTGACAATCCCGAGGGCGGTGAACGTCGTGGTCCACGGCCGCCGCGTGAACCTCGTGAGGGGCAACGCGGTCCAAGGCCCGCCTACGATAGTAGAGGCAAGCGTGAGTTTGACAGGAGATCCGGTTCCGATAAGACTGGTGTAAAGCCCGTTGACAAGCGTGAAGGCGGAGGTCCTCACAACTGGGGCACCATCAAAGATGACTTGGACGAGTTGCAGAAGACTGGCTCCGAAGGTGAGGCTGTGGAGGAGAAGGTTCCGGATGTGGCGGCGGCTGGGGACGGGCAGCAGCCCGATGCGGAGCGTACTGTGCCGACGGAAGAGGAGCCCCGTGAACTTACGCTGGACGAGTACAAGGCTCTTCGCAACGCTCAGCGCATGGCTCCGCAATACAACTTGCGCAAGGCAGGTGAGGGCGAGGACCTGAGCCAGTGGAAAAACTTGGTGATGTTGGAGAAGAAGAAGGAGGGTGGGGAGGATGACGAGAGTGATGAAGAATATGATATGGCGGATTATCCGCAGCGCGTGGGGCGTCAGAAGCGCGTACTGGGGATAGAGTTCACGTTCAACGACACGGCAAGGCGCGGTGGTACAGGTGGACGTGGTAGAGGGCGCGGTCGTGGACGCGGCCGGGGCCCGCCGCGCGAGGAGCCGCCGCCCGAAGAGCGCCCCCTTCCCCGTAACCAAGTTGCACCACCTAAGGTTGACGACAGCAAGGATTTTCCCTCTCTCAGCTAGACTCGCAGTGAGTCCCCCTACTCCCCTTTTGAAAGTACTATAGAAATACAAATTAATATTGTATGTACCGTTATTTTTGAAGTAAATATACAAAATATTTACACAAGTGTGTATTATATTACAAATTTTATTTGTCGGGGCATTTAACAGTCTCATCTGCCGATATGGGGATCGCTAAAAGTCCTTTGTTCTTGAGAGTTACTAATGACAATTGTTTTAGTCGGGGCATAATGAAGGGGGGAGGATATTCTAAGTTTCAAGTTTGAATTCACATAGCTACAGTAATGCCTATGAATCTATCATAACAGTAGCTTTTATCATTATATTCACAGCTTTGTGATTTAACTTTTATGAGTTATCAATAAGGTTTTTAAACTTACAGACTGTGACACACTATAATGAATTAACTCCGTCACAACTTAGCATAGAACATTGTGAAGAAATAACCCTTGTTGCATTTTGTATCATGAGTTTGTGTTGACGAATGCAGACTTTTGGAACTGTAAATAGTTATATATGTTTTAAAAAATAAGGTCAAAAAAACAAGTTTGATTTTTGTTGTTACACAAACTTCTTGAAAAATAAACATTTTGTATGTGTGAAGTTTCTTAATTTTTTTTTGTATACTTTAACTTGCTAATGCGTACTATATCCATCTATATAATGTACCTCTTATATTTCCTCCCCCTTACATTTCTTGAAATTATTTTAATTAACAATTTATTAAAATGACACCATTAATGAGGCTATATGAACCAGAGTAGCTAGTTTACAGCATCTGTGACTCGCACGGCATATTTGTGGGTTGTACTGTTTTTGGAATTGAAGTTTGAATTGTATTTTTTTATATTGTTTATATTGTTACACTGTCAGTGTCGGAAAGTATTTGGGAAGATCTGTGTCGTTTGCACTTAAAATATCATGAAGTTGGGTCAGACTAAAACAAATTTAAATAATGGCGAGTTGGCTACTGGTTTTCATGGCCACAATTAGAAGTTGAATCGAATATTAATATAAATTATCAGATGACCGATGCAATAATTGATAATAAGGGAGCACTGTTAGTACTGCAAGGAGGCTGTGATATGTGGTTAACCACATGGACATTTGACATAAATGAAACCACTGTATGTAAGTAATATTGTATATTGACACATTTTATCACATTCACACTAAAACAAGTTACTTAAAATTTACACAATAAAATATTCAAAGTTGTTAAATATTCAACATAATAGAGCTATTACTTACAAAAATAAACTTACACTCGAGTGTAATTTACATAAGCACAATAAATAATTATTATTTACAATTGCAACCAAAATCCAGTTTAGCTAATAGAACCTCCCAATTTTTTTGTTCGACAATCATATAGAAACACCAATTAAATTTTAAGCAGGGAGCTCCGATAAAAAGTATTACATTTAAAAATAAGTAAGGAACATTTTTTACAGCAAACAAGATTATAAATCACATTCATATTTTGATAAGTTTATGTTACCTAAATGTAAGATGTTTGTCGCTATTGGAGCGCTCCAACTCTGTGGTGTAATGTTAATGCGTATAAGCGAATACTCGACGGCTGACTAGGTAGTATTTGTGAATTGAAGATTTTGGTAGCTTCCATTTCAAGCAATAAAGATAATTTTGTAATACTTGGTACTTAATACTTTATGCATTTAGTTCTACCTTTATTTTATTTTACCACTTTAACGTTTTCTGGGACAGATTCATTGGTTGAGTGTACAACAAAACTATAAATTAGTGACGTAAAAGCGTAATATCTAAAACACGGGACTTGAGCCCGCTTCACAGCCACGGTATACATTACTTAACAATAAAAGCATTAATAAAGTACAAACCTCGTTAAATACATAGCTAAGTGTGTAGTTACACTGATAAATGTCTAGACACAACTACCACGCTATATAAATTGTACAGCTAGAGTTAAACTATCTTTGCCGACTAAACTATCAATTGACTATTATTTACACTGACCCTTTATCAATAATTTACATTACTGCATTGCGTTCTTAAACGTATATAGGGTTTACAATAAAATCGTACGAATGCATCTTGACAAATGTCTACAAGTTGAAATTAAATACATTGCAATCTAGCGGCTTGTATAGATTGGTTACGTTGTTATCAACATCACGTTCACTCGATGCCGAATGTGTTGGTTTCTTCGACCGCAAGCAGCAGCTTCTCGTGCAGGAGTTGAGCTGTGGGGTACGGCGGCAGGTCGAGTCGGTTGAAGCAAGTGTGTGCACGAGGTAAGGACTCCACGCGGCCCCATCGCTCGATGCAGAAGCGCCGCGGTCCCGTAGATCCGCGTAGCGCAGAGAAACCCTCGTATGGAATCGATGATGTCCCCGTCACAAACTGAACGAGCCGTAAACGTTGCTCGTTCGTGAATCTGTGTAGGTAGGTAAACGTATTATGTAACGGGTAACGATATTATTAAACGACCCCAATTTTAAATAGATATGAGAACTCGTTTAGTATGTTTATTATAAAGTAGAGCTTTGAACTCTCATTTATTCTTCCCCTTCGCAAATTATTCTTTTTATAGTTATGTTGATTAAGCTGCAATTAAAGCCAGGTTATAGCAGAGTTTAATGTTTGTTGGAACTAACGGTAGTAGAGCCGTGCTGCAGCTAGTTTCTGGCTGTAACATGAATGGGTCGTCTCGACCGGGGACGGACCACGCCCCACGCAGGTAACGATGGTAAAATAGCAACATGACGTGCTGTGTTTCGTATGGTGGATATAGAGATACAGGGATCCAATTACAGGCATTCCATTGCGGTTCTCTGGCGTTGACGTGCGTGTATCTTGATGAGGATTTATGTGGATGCCATGGGGCCAGTGATCACATAACATCGGGTATATGGTGTGCTGATTTGTCACCCAAAAATTATATGTATAGATTTATATAGTCGAGGCCATGGAAAACATTAATCCTGGGAGAGTAAGTTGTGCGTTCTAGTAATTTCTAGCTATTATCAATAAGCTTTAAAATGTAGGATGAGTCCTGGGGGGACTAGATGGAGTTATGTACACAAGTTTTCGAAAAGTCGATGTATAATACAGGTGGCTGTAGATTCATGTATCATTAAGTGAACTATTTGATTGTTTGCCACCCCTAGTGTTAAATTTTTTTTGTATATATTAGGGGTCACAAACAATACACTTCACCTACTGATAAGTAATTCCTGCGACCCATTATATTCCTACTAGATATAGAATTATTATGCATTGTCACCCCTGAGGACTGAAGTTGAATGCCTCGTCACGTCAACAATAATCTTTCTGGTATTTTTTGTGTGATGAGTGGACTAATGGCGTTATTTAAACATAGGGCTGATAATTTTGTAGTCGCCAATAGTTTAATCGATTAGGGTACGGTCTTGGAAACGTAACTACGTAGGTCCGAATCCGCCATTCTACTATCTCCGCGAACTATATTTTAGCACCGGAATGTTGGTAATTTTACTGGAACTGATCAATTTTTTTTTTGAAAATTAAAAGAAATTGATTACCTGTCTATGGCGTGCCAGAACCACACGATGACGGGGTGGTCGTCGTGGTAGCCGCCGCGATATTCCGTGTTGTTCCGCCAGTCCGCCACGTCCAGCTCCGGCGCGCCCGCGATCACCAACTCGAGTTCACGCGCGTCGAAAGCCCCCACCAGCCGCGGGTCCACCACCTGCAAAATGATCAATCCTATATATAATACTTTTGACAGATTTTGAATAATTCCCAATACGACTAGCTTTCGTGACGTTGGAATCGGAACCGATTCGGATGTTTATTCAATATGTTATATTAATAATTAATGTTGCGTAAATCGAGAAACACTGTTGTTTGTGTTGGTTGATAAACTTCATATGCATATTTAGATGACTTAAGCAAGCAGTCCAATGGTAACTGATCACTGAAACGCAAACACATATTTTATCTATTATGTCCAATGTGAATACGTCACCTGAGGTCCTACCGTCTAGTTATAAACTTGCTGTAATGAATGATACATGAATAGATACACACTGGAGTAGTATATATATAATATAGTGAATTATATTTTCATTAATTAATACGAGCATAAAATTTTACTTTTGTAAAAAACCTAAAACTACTCACAAATGGATTTGCATATGATTCCTAATCGAGTGTATGCGTTATTGTCATGGGTCGGTGGAATCCATTGGTCCGAAGGCGAAATGTGTGCTAGTTTGTCACACCCGAATTTTGATTTAAAATAAATGTACTTTCTTTTGTGAATTTACGCTGCAGTTCAGATTTCTCTGACTCATTTTGGTCGCACATATTTTTATATAGATTTATAGTTGAGAAGTATTTTTTATATTCATTCATGTAAACAAACAATGCTTAATATAAAGAATAAAATAGTTCAAAAGTACTGCCTATTTCTACGGAAATCTCTTCCGGCAGACTTCTGAAAGGAGAGTAAGAGTAAAAAAAATAATCAACCGAGAGAAAACATTGATATCCAGACGAAATATAATATTAAACAAATTTATTTAGCTTTGAGTATTGTACACTAAACATAAAGTTGTAATTCAATCTTTGCGAGTGACGCCTACGGATCTTTTTGCGCGTCAGTTTCAGCTAGGCCTCGTAAAATTCCCAGAATTGTGCCAATTCTGTTACGTCAAAACTCTGTAGCGATTTAAGAATATGTTTACGTTTTCAAACAAATTTTTATATAATTTACGGCAACACTATTCAAGTGGAAAGGTATACGATATTACGATATTACAAAGAGAAATATAATATGAAAACTGTATGGATTGCGTGCGTTCCATCAACAAATAAGTAAACAGGGTAATTAAGCGAGTTCATTGTTTTGTACATTTGTACTATCGATACGTGCCGAGCATATTTTTATTGGAAACCGAGTTTATATTCACATATACGTTACGCATACCTACATGTGAATGCTAACTGTAATTGATATAAATGCATAATGATGATAGAGGTGTCCTGGTAGATTTCGACCACATTGATATATTCTGTGTATAACCAGTAGTTAATATTTATTGTATTGAGAGTAAGAAACGCACAGTTCAACTGATGGTAAGTGACCCCTGCGTTCCGTGTCAGCCACATTTATCCCCGATAAGTTATCATAATGCAGATGCGTTATCATCGCTTCGTCACCAGTAATAGAGTACACTCACCAAAAAAAATACAACAATGTTATGATGTCATTTTAAGTAGGTTTTAGGTTATGGTGTAGTCTTTCTCCTATAGAGCCGACCATTTCAGATCGAAGCTAGGCGTTTGCTTCTAGCTTCTAAACTAAACTGTCAAGATGTCCTTATGTATGCAGGATATATTATAGTGCCGTAGCCATTTATGCAAGTACTCACTCGTCTTCCCCTTCCCTAGTTCAATGTAATGAGATCTGAGTAAGGTTCAGACGTACAACAGTATTACTTTAAATTAATAAGCTATTTAAATTAATAAAGCTTTGTTATTTTTAAAATCAAACATTGGTCTTTCATACTAATCGGTTATTAACGCTTAATTAGTTTGATAAAAACTTAATGATTTAATTATTTTAATTTTCTAGTTGATAGATAGCTAAACTATAAATAGTCCACTGCTAAAAACGTTTTGCAATCATTGCAAAAGTCTAACACACTGCAAAACGTAAACATATACAAGGGTGATCACTTCATCGACCTACAATGGTTTTGCCAAAAGGCGGATACCACTGGAGAATCTTTCCATCGGTTATTGGTTCAAGATGTACGTCCGGTCAATCTTGGTTTGCTAATTATTAGAGCTATATCGATCACCTTCGGACACATGGATCGGCGATGGAAAATTTTCATCGTTTTCGTCACCTGCTGTCCACGTAAAACCCATCTATCTGTCACATTTCCCTCAATGCGGACTGCAACAGGCTGATACACGTTAAACAAGAGTTACCTCGAGATTTCTTCTTAAATTGTAATTTTATAAATAATCTGACGCCGTTTATAAAAAATACATAGCCCGTGCAACGACTGCAATTGGATCGAATTTCGACAAGTCAACTGATACCTGGATACCTGGCCATTAAGAAAAGCGGACGCCATTAAAAATGATGTATAGGAAGAATAAATTCAACACACCTCGTGGAAACCGCGCACTAGCCACTCGGTCTGCGCGGCGACGCCACGCTGTACGCGCCAGCGGACGACGCGCTCCAGGTACTCGTGCCGGTTGCGCTCCGTGACGGGCAGGTCGCGCCCGCCCGGCTTCAGTTCGCGCTCCAACACCCGCCCGTCCGCCAGACGCTCCGACACAGCGAACGTCAGCTCCAACGATGATACACAACGCGCTGTCTGCGTCGAGAAATAAACAAGAAAATTGCATTTTGAGTATTTGGAAGTTTCTCTTAATAGAATCACAGCGATAATGAATGATCTCTGAAGACGCTCCTCCCCGGTTAACACTTATAAGTAAGCAGCATCGATAGGTCGGATATTGATGTTGCCTAATTGGTTTTCAGTCTTTAATCTGAGTTAGTTAGTTAGTCTCCAAATCAAAAATCAAACTACAATCAGAAATGACGTTCGATATATATATTTTTATAACAACAATATTAACTTCCTCGTTAAACGCTGTAACTTTAGGATTCACAAGAACAGGTGAAGTGTGGAATCGTTTGTCACTCAAGATATTTAGCTTTTAAATTTTACCTGTAACCAGCGGAGTGACGCAGCGAATTGCGCATCCAAGGCATCGACGTCCTCCAACGCTGGAGGCAGCCGAAGTAGAGCGCGGTACAGTGCCCGCGTGAACCACGCCTCTAGGAGGTAGCCGTGCACTAGGGCGAGACCCAGCACGCGACCAGAGAAACGGAACCTGACAAAGCATAGTTAGACAGATAAAAAAAATGACGATAGATATTAAATTAATAAAGATGCACGTCAGTAGTTGAAAAAAAAATATTTTATTTATTTATTCTTTTTGTCCCTTAAATAAGGTGTATAAGGGCGGACTTAATCCCCAGTGGCATTCTCTGCCAGTTGACCCTTGGTGAGTGAGAAAATATTGGTAAGTGTGAAATAAAAAAGTAATTAATTATATGGTGATCATAAAAATACGCGAAGCTTTGTGAGTTTATTTGTTTTGCGTAGTAATCTTTCTACATTTGCTAAGTTTGATAGGCAGCTGTCACAGCCGCCTGTCAGTTGTGAAGATGGCTTGCTGCCTATTAAACTAATGTTGCTATCTCGATGTGTTTTTTATAATATAAAGGGTGACAACACACAGTACACCTGATGGTAAGAGTGATTAATGACATACATACATAAACTATATAAAACCTTGTTAACGTTTGATATTGTTGTTAAAGTTCTGGAGGCACGTGCGTTGTTCTTTTACCCCTAAATACTGAGATGAAATGTAATTTTTTTTTTTTTTTCTCGTTATATATTATTCTTATTATTTTTTCTTGATGTCAACTATTTTGAATTTTTTGCAATTGCAATGCAATTTGTTACTGATATAGTAAATTTTGTGGAACGGGGAACGGCGCCGAAGGCTGAAATACAGATTTTTAATCTAGTTCGGCAACGGATGCTTACTTTCTTGGGCATATGGTGATGCATGTATGTTAGTAATAAGTTTGAGTTGTTACATTTATAGGAAAATAAAGTACTATTCTCAACTGTGGTTCCATGATCCCTACACTCACTATTTCACGCAGCCATGTAATTACGTGGTCATTCCTCAGTTGTGTAGACCCATCCATGTTGTTTGAAACTAACTCCGGCATGGTACACCCAATGTTAAAAATGTTGGTCCCATCCTTTTGTTAATTTTTTCTTAGCAGTCTCACAAGACGCCCCGATATGGGTCAGAATGATAATGTCCTTCTGGCCCAAATTCAAGCATGGCTAGATCTTCTAATTATTACCAGATGACATCAACTATACAGGATATTTCATAGTGCCGTAAACATTCGTGCAAACACAGAGGGTAGGAGGGTACGACGAGTACTCGCTCGTATTCCGATGTAGAATAGGATCGGAGGAAGTTTCAGATGCTGTGTCAAAATCAGCACATGCACAAGCCAACAATTTTGTTCCTGGACCTGTGACGCAGTAGCCTGTTACTCTTACCACTACCCCACGCGGTCGTCAGATTAAAGACACAACTACTAGTGAATCCAATAATAATAATCAGGTATCGTAAGAGTATCTAGGTGCGACACACGTCAAACCAGCAACAATATAAGGTTACTCGTTACAAAAGAAAAAAAAAACGCTCTACTCGGGCTCTCACTGTTTGTACGAAACTCAATACTCAGTGTAATTCGATCGTCGAGAAACGTGTATGTAGTAAGGGACTTTGATTCAGCAAAAAGGGCAAAAAAAAGGGTCTTTGACTTTATTCGCTTCGGATAATATTTGAATTGTGAATGTGTGTAATATTTGGTTTGTAGATGTTTATGTTATGAGCTTATTTAATAATGAGCGAATACTTTAAGACTTACTATTTTGAAAATAATAGTTATCGTAATAAACACTACTCTAAGGACTACACTTTTTTGTGTACTGTACCTATACGTCAAACATAAAACAACATTGTCATGTTCCTATTTTAAGCTAAGAATCAGTAAATAAGTGAAAGCGCGAGCCTTCCCGGTCGAGCCGACTCATTCATGCTTCAACCAGACACGAACTGCAGCGTGGCTACCAATGTTAAAATACATAAACATACGGAACCCTATTAAATATTCATTCTAAAAGTCTCGTTTTAAACATGTCATTAAATATTTTGTCTGAAAATTGTCTTTATAAAAAAAATATAAACTTGATATTTTGTTACTTAGGCCACAAAGGTTTTATTAAACACTTTAGTAATAAAAGCAACGAGTAAAATGTAAGTAGATATCGAATAGTTTACTCTGTAATTTAATTTGTCGCACGTTTCCTTATTTACATAGTATCGTTCGTTACATTAACGCGGGAACGTATATTATCTAGCACTATTACGATTGTTCCACAGACAATAAAAATATTTTCAGCCCAAATCGATACTTGGACATTGACAACAATACAATTATCGAACACAATCGACGGAAGCCGACACATTAGTAGTGACAATTTAAAGTACAACGTAGAACTTAGATAGTGCAGTCGACATTGACCGCAAGGACGGCGTTTGTTATCTGTTTAATACTTAACAATTTTGTATAATTTACTCAACATATTATTATTTAATTTTTTTCATATAAAATGAATGGTCAGAGAAGATTTAATGCTGTAATACATATATTTTATTTTTATTCTAATACAACACTAACATGTCACTTGTTGAATAAATTAAGCACTTTAAAACGATTTCTGATGAAATCTATAAGTTGAATAAATTTATTCTTTTTCATAAGTTGTGTAGGGATACCAAATTAAATATAATTAGTTTATAATAATATTACAAATTAATATTTAAAATTTTATAATTTTTACATATCCTTGTTGCCGTCAAAAATGATTTGAAATTCTCTTATTGATATCTCTATTAATGGACTTTACTATTCAAATATAAAAAAAAACATTAGTTGTCTTTCGTGTCTTTTAAGTGTTGCTATTTTAATAATTTTAATCATGGAGATAGTTGGATATTGATTGACATGTTGTCCTTCGCATGACAACGGCTTCCGTGATTGCAACACAGGGGGTCACGAGAAAAACAAATCAATAGTAATTACAGCACGTTAACGGTTCGACTACACGCCATTGTTGGAAATTACATATATTTATCTTCTCGCTTGTAAATGTCGGCAACGTAACAATGACACATGCTATTTCGAGACTAAATGAGATATAGACCAATGTTAGGGTACCGAATGGAATACCATAGATATTTTTTCTATTGGGCGTTGAAATTAAGCTGACATATTGACGTTAATTACAGATTTAGGTTATATTTGTATATGGCCATGTATACACATCGTCTACGTTTACATCTTTTCTTTAATGTTTTAATTTCAAATGTGAAATTACATGTTATTTAATGTTTGTTATAACATTAATTAAATGTTTTAGACACGTTAACACGAAGCCATTGTCTACACTGACTATACTTAATGACGCTTCACTCACCACTCCTGATGGTTATCGACGAAGGCGGACATTGGGGACACGTGCACCGTGTACGTGTCGTTGGCTGAGTACTCGAATAGTCCGTAGTACGGGTTGAAGAGTTCCCGCGACAACAGGAAAAAGAACTCCCGACTTGGGCCACCGTAATCCAAGCCCTCCTCGCCGTCCCATAGCACGCAGAGCTTGCCCTTCTGCAGCTCCTTCTTGCCGCAAGACATGATGCGCCGGAAAGCATCTTCTAGAAGATGTTCGCGACGGATGTGCAGTCTGAAATATTATAAACGTAATTATTCGTTTGTCTAACGAGTCCAAAACAAAGTTTAATTGTTTGTTCTTGACTATTTTGCTGATGAATTGAAATGCAGGATAAGAATCTGTCATCTTAGCCAATGTCATGCTGGCATGTCATTGCATGGAAATCTTACTATTTCTACATACAAATCCATTCACGAGTGATAATCTCGAACCGACTTACTCTCTTTGATTAAAGGGTATTTTTGTGTTTTTGATGAAGTCAATCCATCACCCCATTTTGGTGTACAATTAGAAAATATTGACACGATCGAAATCGACCAGTATCAGACCGACAGACAAACAGACCAGGAAGTCATTCAGCGCATTTATCAATGTAATAACTCACTTTAGTTTTCCGGGGCCCTGTCCGTAGCCCTTGCTCTCAAGCTTGCGGTAGAAGGCGCGTAGCTTGGCTTCGAAGTCGCGTCTTTGCGGCGCAGGCGCACGTGTGGATCGTGCGGCCGCCGGGGACGCGCCCGGGGACGGACACCCGCCGCAGCCCCCCGCCGGCACGTAGCTCATTATCTCCTGCTCGAACAGGCTGCAATATGATAGAGCACATGTTGAAGAATCAATTGGCTAGGAATTACCGGTGTACTAACATTAAAACCGTCTCTTATGATTTTTAAGAGAGTGTCGGAAGAGCGTATAACATATAACTCCCAGAGCCGAAGTTTAGACGGCAAAAATAAGGGTCATTCACCGCTTGCTTTTTCAAGCCCCACCCCACCGTTTTCATTCATTTCGATGTACTAAAAATGAAGTAGGAAGTAAATAAAAATTAATACTGAGCATAACAAAGCAAGTACATTATTTAAATTTTCTGAGTTGCTGCACATATAAAAATACCACAAAGCTAGTAAAAACTAATTGATATAAAACCTTGGAAAAGGTTGATTTTATCTTAGATTCATTAGAATAGGAAGGAAGGAAATGATTTATATATTTAATTCACACGTTATTATATTATCTCGATCGACAAATTTCGCAAGCGTTAAACTTCTTCGCGAACAACCTTACATTTAATAACAGTGAGTGAAAGTCCACCCGTCGGGTTACTAGAGCGTACAGTGTTAATATGATGTGGAAACGAATGCGGGAGTCGTGGATCGAGTTAATAAAGAATACACCTTTATAACGATAACTTAACGGAAAGGAAATAGTGAAAGATGTTTTGTGAAATGAAAAAAAAAATTGTAGCCATCTTTTAAAGGATATCACAGTTATCTCTCTCTAACGCGTATGTGACTGTTTAAATACAAAAAGATGTGTTTGTAATGTTTTTTTTTGTTATTTTACGACCATATTTTATTTTTATTTTATGTGCTCGGTCGTTATCGTCCTAAAGGTGCGATGATATTGTCAAGTAATTTTAGTTTATTTAAATTTAACTTTATAATAATGGTAATTAAAATACATACTACACACATTTTTTTTTTACTATAAACTTGTTGCCACAGATTGTTTTAACAAACTATTGACTGTGTTTACAGCATTAATCAAAGTTTCGTAGGTTGACAGTGGTAACGCCTTCGATCTATTCGCTGAATTTTAGAATACCAACTCGGAAGAGAAGCATTATTAATATTTCTATATAATGTCTTCGAGTTCTAAGACAAGTAGTAGAAATTTTTGATATGTATGATATGTGTAAATAATAATGTAAATTGGCTATGTTGTTGTTTCGGAACGTTCCACCATCAACGTGTGTGATCTGGAACTTGAAGAACGGCGATCCCTTGCTACAAGAAAATAGCTATATCTCGGTGTTAACCCAAACTTAAGGACAAAATACATTACATCGACACGATCAGGACCCTCGAAATGATGACTTTTGACACTTAGATATTCAAGGATTAATAAAAAATATTTACGAATATATATAAATATATGTATAAATTCAAAAATGGTAGTTTAGATTTGCAATGTTTGCACTTACTAGTTTTTAAGCCTTACTTCTTTCTAAACATTATGAAATTTTGGAAACTGGTTGAAAGAAATTAAATTAAAATCTTGCTTTTAGTAAAAAAGTTAAAAAGACGCATATATGTAAATTGCCAATATGTCACATAGTTTTAACATATTATATGAATTTTGTGTTTTTCTAAGTAAGTTTTACTCTTATTTTGGTTTAGTACATTATTTATCAGGTTTCTGTCCCAAGCATCGAGCCATATGTCTCTGTTTTACTCTGTTCGGTTTTATCTTACAACGACTACATGAAGTTTTTATTTACTTTTAATTATTTTTATCTGATAATTTATTATGGCAACGATTTGGGTGTTACTGAGCACGACCACAATTTTTTTTATGTGAAGGCAATTACACACTAATGACGGTGTTTAAGATTCATTACCTGATACAGAGAATAAATAATATTTATTGTTGCTTAGACTATTATGGACGAAATGAGTTAATAAAAGATATTACATATTTTTGTGCCATATTTATCTGTCTATCCACCGCCTAAGATTATAGAATCAAGGGCGGAATATCACTTTTGATATTGCGATGTTCCAAAAAAATATGCTAGTACGACAAAAATTTAAAAGTCTCAAGTCATGTATGCATAGAGCTTTAATATTTTTTTATTGATTTTAGTACACACTCTTAAATAGATAAGTCCTTCTGGAGAAAATAATACCTACTAAAAATCTGCCTACCTACCCATACCTAATATATTCCACTTGAATGTTATATTATCGAAAATTAACTAATCACAACTGTAAATATAAAACAGTCTCAGAGATAAACAAATATTTTGTCTGTATTTGGAAGATCGTATAAAACAATGTAATGTCAACATAAAACTTAAGTTTATACAGAGGTGAGGTTTATTGAAATAAATTATACGTTAATGATCAGTTTAAAAACTTGTGAAATGTTTAGTTTGGCGTGTTATTAGTGTAATTTATTATCTGACGGCGGCGGCGTAATTATGTATGTATATCCATTACAGATGTGGGAATGGGGCCAACGCACGCGAGTCAGAGGAAACGAGCCACAATCCCTGCAAGAGTCCTCTATTGTTTTGTAATTTCAATTTACACTATTTTTTTGTCGGTCGTGAAACTGAGACAAACACGAAATTACAATATACAGTACAATTTTAACAGTGCTACACTGCAGAACCAATGGGTCATCTCGACCGGGGTGGGACCACGACCTCACTGAATACCGCTATTCCGTCTCAGTCCTAAAGAGTAACATCGCATCAGCATTATGATTCCTTGTCAAGGATGAATGTAGAGATGTCACGGGCCGCAGGAATCACTTACCATCAGGTGAACTGTGTGCTCGTTTGTTACTCTCAACGTGAAAATAAAAGCTCAAACAACTAATATCAAAATTCAAATAACATAATCATTTCTTCGTTATGGTCATATGCATAATGTGACACATTTATTATCAAAGAAAGCTACAATACGACCATTAAATTGACTATAGCCCCAGTACTATTGTTCCAGTGGACAGTGAATAAACAAAACTAAACATATTTCAAAACATCATCATGTTTGAAACAATGCAAGTAATGATTCATTACTTAATGTCATTGTATAAAGGGAAGCGAAAGCGACTTATAAAATTAAACAATTGAATATTTCAAAGTCTACGCGTCAAAACATTATAAAGAATTGGCACGTAAACATTTTTTTTGTGTTTGGTTTTAATTTTTTTATGATACTAAGGGTGACAAACGAGCACACGTTCGCTGAAAAATGACTGCTTCGTCAATGAATTAAGCGGTAAGTGTGTAATCAGGTGAATGGATCATCGCTTAAGAATTACATTATTTTAGCTATTCGCCGAGTTGAAATAGACCGAAAGTCATTATTAATCATTAATCATAAACAATTAATTATAATTATCATTTCATTCTCTCTATCACACTTTTAAACGGACGCATATGCATTAATAATTTAAATTTGTTGTATTGTTTAGATGCACTCACACGCTTTTAAAATTAAAGATTAACGTACCTATATTAATAATATACATTTTCAATAATACAATAAATACGTATCAATTTCATAACTTCTTTTTTGAAATCGATTAGAAATATAAAAGTGATTCTGGTTCTTGTGAGTTCCTTAAGCTTTGATGTCGTCAAATTGGACTCTCGAACTTAGCTCTCACTCAGTATGACAATATATATACAGAAAAGACAATATCGTCCTCATTTTGAAGGACGAAATATTTATTTTCATATTTAAACTAAAGGAAGCCAAAAGTAATAAAGGAAACTGTCGGTTCCGCCCCTTGGTTGCAAGCCCACAGATAGAAGGCCGTCTTACAAAACACGCAGGTGGAAACCACAGACAATTAATGTTATTTATCGTTAAAGATGAATGAGATGAAGATGATAAAAAAATGAGAAGGATGGATAAAGAACGTTTTATAAAATTAAATTTAATAAAATTTCTAATGCAATTATATTTGTGGTAGAGTCACGCCGCAGCTATTGATTACCTGTCGCACGGAGCCCGTTCAATCGAAAGGGTAAGATATTATGGTGAGTTAAGGAAACCGGTGGTATTACTGGTGAAATGATATTGTATCTTAGCCCACAAGAGTGACAAGACTAAGTATTATAATTCCTTATCTAAAGTAGGTGTCATTGACCGCAGTAAATTCTCACCATCAGGTAAACCTCCTCACCCCTTAATTTCTTATAGTAAACTGTGCATAAGAATTAGACTAGTTGTGAAAATAACTAAACTGGATTTATTTAATTGGTATGTTACCAAATTAAAAAAAAAAATCTGTATAATACCAGCTGAAGTAAACGACACTTAGTTTGACTATCCAAGTAAAGTCTACTTAAATTTAACCGACTAGTAGATTTATTACAGTTTTTAGACTAAACTGAGCTACACTGCAGTTTTTTTCTAGTTGCAGAATGAATGGGTCAGCTCGTCCGGGGTAGAACCACGCCCTCACATAATACCAGCGTAAAATAGCAGCATAATGTTGCTGTGTTACGTCTGGTGAGTGTAGGGATCCGGAGACCTTTATTACTGGTGACGAGGCATTCCATCTCAGTCCTCAAGGGCCTCTAATCTGCATATTGATTCCTTGTCAATTGCCTTGGTATATTATTAACTTTTACTCAAAATTAAACTAACGTTCCAATATTGGGACTTATGTGCTCGAATTTTGTTTTTTGATAGGATAGGTGTCAAACGAGCATGCAGCTCAGCTGAGGGTGATTCCGAACAGATGCGCTGCCGGCCTATAAGGAAGGTGTAGGCTCTTTTCGTGAAGGTCCCTTAGTCGCATCTGTTCGGAAACACCGCTGCCACAGTTAAAATGTCGAAAATGATGGTCCATTTGTTATACTCGATGTTCAAGCTATATGGGAGACGGTAAATTTTGTTTGTAAAATGTTGTCGCGACAGTTAAAATGTCGAAAATGATGTTCCATTTTGTTATACTCGATGTTCAAGCTATATGGGATACGGTAAATTTTGTTTGTAAAATGTTGTCGCGATAGTTAAAATTTCGAAAATGATGTTCCATTTTGTTATACTCGATGTTCAAGCTATATGGGATACGGTAAATTTTGTTTTTAAAATGTTGTCGCGACAGTTAAAATGTCGAAAATGATGTTCCATTTTGTTATACTCGATGTTCAAGCTATATGGGATACGGTAAATTTTGTTTTTAAAATGTTGTCGCGACAGTTAAAATGTCGAAAATGATGTTCCATTTTGTTATACTCGATGTTCAAGCTATATGGGAGACGGTAATCTTGAGACGGTGGCATAGTGTAATCCTTAGTCGATGTATTTGTCTCTTTTTTATAAAACTAAAGGTGAGCGTGAACAGATAAGTAGACAGTTAATGCGAGTGATGAGTGCTGCTAATAAACACTTACGTTGTCTTCCCCGAAGACTGAACAGCAATGCCTATCATCCAGTAACCGGCTCTCCGAATCCCTACACCACACGAAACAGTAACATTTCGCTGTTATTGTTATTTAAGGCGTGGTCTTTCACGGGCGAGTCAAAGCATTAATTCTGCAAGAAACAAGCTGTACCAACAACTAACTATTTTGACTACGGCTCTTTTCAAATCGAACTCATTTATATCCTAGCTCATAACAGCTAGAGATCTTAAAATATGAGCCCCAGAGGCCAGAGAAATTGTATGTTACAGAAGTAAGCGAGGCCTAACGTGAGAGATCATTTCTTAGACACATTTTCCACAGTGATTACGATGCATCCGGCATCGCCGCATACATCATCGGGACGCCATCAGGGCCCAAAGTTAATGAACGTCGACGGCATTCCCTCGGGCCGGGCGCACGCGCGCCGCTCACCTGCCTGCCAGGGTTGCTAATTTAAAATTTTATATTTTATAAATTTTATTGTAATTATTTAAAGGGATATGTTATATATTTAATATTAATACTTGTACCCACAATAATTATAAAAGCAAAGCCAAAAACGTTTCCAATGATATATAAATATAGAATAATTAAATACCAATTAAATATTATGTAACTATAGTTTAGCATTTTGTCTATGTTATTATGCTTTATTTTTACATAAACACGTTAACATTTTACTTTAATAGTGGGTAATTTAGAGATAAATAATATATATGCGTGTGTATGTAAAATCGTCATAAAGATATAAATAATATAAAAGAGACACTAAAGAAAATATTTTGAAACCATCACGGGCGTGATGGGGCAGCCCTAGTGAGCATTTAATTCTCCATAAGAACAGGTGTGCGCCCGCGCAAGCTCATCGTTCGATCTGTGATAGTATGAAAGATTAAAACTCGAACGATAATAATAACGTTTTGTTAAGTCTGGGTTGACACTGTATCATAGCAACAAGTATACTATTTAGTCCTATACTAAATAGCCATTCCATTGCCGATCTTCATTGCAGGGATTGGAATATCTCAGTGCTTTGCATCGTCGCTATTCGTTTATAAATAAATTGTTACTACATACAAGTAACAATATTATTATAAAAGTATTCTACATAAATACATTATTTGATTGCAACAAAAAGGCATCCAACTGGCAAGGCATTATACAAAGCACACGACAGTGACAAAGCACACATGCTACAAGATCCCTTATCTCACTAGCATAACATTTAGGAGGAATCATCAAAGATGATCAGTTCTTAGATATATATACGTGTTAGTGAATAAACGTGCAATCCTCAAATCTATCCCCACTACGTCACTAGGCGCTCAAGATTTGTGCCAGTATATTTAATAAAATGACTCAGTTGTTTGTTTGGTTCTAGTTCATCAATTAGTAAAGTGAATGAGTCCAATACGTTACTTTCGTATCATTAGGAAGTAGTAAATAAAACACACTACTACTAAATTTAGTTTAACCAAATATCAGTATGAACGTTAGCTTTAATGACTTTCAGATGGCATTGTAGTTATGGAATAATTTGGTGTAATTATCTTTTATGAGAATATGGTTCGGTTTTTACATAGGTCCGATAATAATCTTGTCGTGTCAATAGACATTATATCCCGAAGGACAATGTAACTTGACAAATAACAGATAATTTTATCACTATACAAACTCATAAAACACTCGATGCGATGAAAGGTATAATTTTACTTTGTTCGCTTTGGAGTTATTAATGTCAACGTTTACATAAATTCAAAAAATTAAGGTTCAAATAATTCTGTATAGGTAGGTTCCACTGTAGAATGTGGGTCTCTTATTATCTGAGAGTATTAGAGCATGGTCCGCCGCGTCGTCCGCAACGTTTCGTAAAGGTGATTTTATAGTCATAATTATATAGTCTTGTATGAACAGAATACGAGGTAACTATTCAATATAAATATGAGGCAGGATACGATCCTTGTACCCGGTATATTCCGAAAGAAAGAAAGATATATTTCGGGGAGTAAAGGTGGTGTTACAGAAACGTACATTATTCGATTCTGCCAGTAGCCGTTTTACGCACCAAATAATTTAAAACTTAATATATCGTTTAAAAACATAAATATTCTTTGCTTAGCTTCGTATATAGATGAGAGTTTATCTCAATCCTAAAGGATAACAACGCAGCTTTAATCTTTGTTGAGAATAAATTCAGATGTCATGAGCTACGGTGATCATTCACCATCAGGCGAACTGTGTGAACTCGTGTGTCACTCCAAAAAAATTCAAACATAAATTATTATTTTTTTAATTTTTTTACGTCCTAAATAAAAAGAGTTCGAATTTCATTGATTTATGTGGCTTAATCACGAATTCCCTCAGCCTAGGCGCACACCTGTGATTAGAGGATCCGTGTACATAATCAACGGTAATAAGATAACCTTGCCTCGGGCGCCCCGCGCCTAAACTTAACGGCTCCTCATCGACGAAAGCGGACGAAAACATTTGCTTAGAAACTCTATATTTATATAAAAATAATATATATATAATTATATTAACGTAATGTAATAATAATACTTTATGCGTGATAGAACCCCGCCGCAGTAGATGCAGCAGGAATAGATTGACTTGATTATAGTTTGGCGCTACTGTAGTGTCTGGTAAAAATATATATATATATATAGAAGATAGTCTTTAGGGGATGCCCCCTAAAGACTATCTTCTATTTCTGGTATTATGAATTCTTATCTAGGATGAATATGGATGTTTTGGGCTGTTTAAACTAATTACATATAACAATTGTACCTATATACTTCATAGGTATTTAAATACTCTAAATATACTTAATATATATATATATATATATATGTATATATATATATATATATGTGTATATATATATATATATATATATATATATATATGAATACAATAAAAAGATATTATTATATATATAATACATTAATATTTGTGGAAAAATAAAATTATTGGCCGTCTGAGGAGCCCTTATATCATTATTATAAATATTTTCCACTAGGTGGGTTTTATGTGATGGAATTTAATTTAAAAAAAAGAGCCGTTTACGGGACTAATATCGAATTACACTCAACACCGTTATTAAGGACCCGTGGACCTTGAAAAATATCGTGTTACTTCTTAGAACTGTTCACCGACGTAGAAATGACAATCGGCAAATGTTCCCCTCTACAAAGTATAAGCAAATAATACCAATTCCCTCTTAAAATTGTCTCTAAGTAAATTTAAACCTTTAAAATTTGTTTCTAAAAATTACGCGAATTTTTTAAATATTTTTCTTCCTGGACAACTCATTTGGCATTTACTGTCTAAAATATGTAGTAATGCAATTTTTTTGTAACATTAACGAAATGACATCACAAAAATGTTTATAAATTTGGACGTGTGACATAATTTACTAAAATAATGATAAGATTTTAATAATGACTAAATACGTATGAAATTTATTAGGCATTCGTTGGTGGAATCGAGCTGAAGTGTTTATAACAAACTAGATAATTTGTTTCTAGAATATCATAATATATTTCTGAAGGAGACGACATTGAATCGACCTCTACGACCAACGGCCACGCTACGTGTCCAATATTTCAACAAATTACTTCCTAAAATGAATGTGCGAACAAAACTACGAGAAAACAAAAGAATGCTTTGTTAACAATCATACGGTTACTTAGAGCAATACCTTGGTACTAAAACTAACAGGCATTTTTCACAACTATTATTATTAAATTCACAATAACGTTCTGTTTCTTGTAAAATACATTATGGTTTTCATCATTTAAATAATTTGTGAAATAAATTACGTGCTTTAAATTTAAATAATTGAAAATCTATAATAACTTAAGGAGGTAAACATACATTTTTCTAACTGCGTTTTGTCATACCGATTAAAAAGGAACCAATTATTGGCCGGAAGTCCAATTTTAAACGGGCGGCGTTTAAAAATTGATCAAAACATTTTAATACGAGATTCATCAATACCACGGTATACAGTTTTTACGGTTACAGCTCATTATTCTACTAACTGTAGCAGTCTATGGTATTTTAACAGCCATGAAATAGCAGTAAAAAGCTACTGTGTTTCGTTTAATGAGCGTAGGGATACGAAGAACAAGGGACTGGTAGAGGCATTCCATCTCTGATCTCAGGAGTGACAACGCATGTCCATCTTGAATCTTTATTGAGGATGGAATGGCCGAAATCATCACTTACTACCTTTAGTTTCTGAAATTCTTTAAAATATCTATGTTTTAGTTTAGCACAACAATAAAGCGGAAAACAATTAATAAATAACTCCATTAGCGTTTAACCATTTGTCCCACTAAAACTTGTTCAAGGCCACTATAAAATTAGCTCGTAGATAAATAACATTGTACAACAAACAATCGCAATTAACTTTGAACTACATAGTAAATCCAATTTTTATTTTAAATGCTTATTTCAGCGTATTTACATCCCCAAGTCTATGATATAGAGGAATTGATTTACACAGTCTTAATTATTTGGCGCGAAATGTGTGACGCTGTCAAAATATTAATGAACTGAATATCTTTTTCAATATGATTTAAAAAAAATATGAATTTGACAATATTATTTATGAAGATATTAAATTTTATTGTTTACAATATTATTTACGAAGATACAATTTTTTTTTAAACGTATTTATGGTCCTTTTAACGTTAAATAATAAATTATTTTTATGCCGTCTTGCTGCTAGAAATAGAATCTAGATGTAGAAAGAATGAGACGATTCTATCGGAGAAGGATCACATTTTCATAGAAGATCAAAATAAAAAAAAAACCGGAGTAGCATACATCGGTAACGTGACATTACATCTCAGTCTATAAGGGTATAAACGCATCTTGGTTTTCGTTGAGGATAGATTTACGTGTCTTACTGTAGGGGTTTGACTTGAGAAATTTTTTAGGTAGGTAATTAGATATACAATTATATCTCGGACCTCAGAGATGATAACGAAAATTTGATATATAGAATATATTGGATCTTTGTCGCAAGTGATGCGTAATGAAGTGTAAACTGTGTGGTCATTTATCACCATTAATATTATAAAAAAGTTTTGTGCTCAATACTTGATTAATTTATTACTTAATTATTTTAAAAAAAATTGTGCTTAATCCTAACTTTTCTACGTATTAGTATCGACCTCTACTATTATCCCATATTAATAAAATTTTCGAAGAATTTTATAAATTGAATTTTAAGAATAGCCTTCTTGGACGATAATATCATCATTTATCATTAATATGGGACGAACGTATTAAGTTTTAAACGTCCGTTAAATTAATTCATTACCATCCAGGTTGCAAAAACATGAGGCGTTTGATGCTGATTTTAGTGTTTTTATTTTTAAGATATGAAAATGCAGCCGGCTAAGGATGCATAGTAATCTATAGATCTGTGTTCAGAAGCGGACAAGTAATTGATTGAGATGATAATGAAGCTATAAAAATTTTAGGCTTAATATTATATTAATGGTTTTTTATTTAGTTATTACTAAAAGTAATTTATACATAGCTCCTTAAGAGTTGTTACATATTATGAAAAACACGTATTGCACGTTGCAACTTTACAAGTGGCAGCTTTAATGACTCTGCTGAAATGGGGAATACCAGGATAATGCTGCCATATTTCGTTGAGTGTGGTTCTGGAGACCCTATTACAGGTAACGAGGCATTCCATCTCAATCCTCAGGGAAGACAACGCATATACATCTTGAATCTTCGTTGAGGATTGATTGCAGATGTCATGTGTAGCAGTCATCTCTTACCGTCAGGAGAAATGAGAGTCAAGCTTATTATAAAAAAAAAAGTACGATATTTTTAAATTGTGCAAACGATATTTAAAGAACAATATTCACTTTTCGTACAAAAATTCGTTACAATAAGCGTCAAGTAGGGGAGCCAAGGTTCGCGTAAATTATCATCACGTTAACTAACAACAAGAGTACGGCGCACGTACACACATAGATAGATACGTCACGCTAATTAGGACTTTACGAAGGACTTCCGGCGTCCACAACCACGGACAAGCATATTTTATTATGTATGCATGCAATTCATTTCTACTCGTATAATACAGCTGTACAAACGGCACTAAAGGTGGTGATACACCAACGTTGACAGCGTTATATATTGTATAGAATATATTTGTTTTAATATTCTTTATAAAATTAAGATCAGACGAGAATACAGTTCGTGTTGTTGTCCATAATCCCTCCAAACAAAATATCTATGTTTAACCTTGATATGTCATCAGGATATCGATGTCGTCACTGGAGTAATTGGGATACTGGTAATGAGGTATTTTATTATACTTTTGGATCGATTACGCATTTATATTTTGTTTATTGATCAAGAGTGTATATATTGTACGTGTATAAATGGAAAGAGGATAGTTTTTTTTTATCTTCATCAATTTTATTATTATATTATACGTCTGAATTATTGTGAAAAAATTATCTTTATATCAAAATAAAACTTGAGTTTTATTTTACTTTACACACAAATTTGATCAACAAATATTAAAAAAATATGGTATTCGTATGTTATATATAATATCATATTATAATCGCGTTCAGTTTGTTAACGACCTTATGTTGTTATATCTTCATGGTGTTTGATTGTTGTACATTATTTGTTATTTCAAATTCAAAGCAGTATTTCATGTTGCAACAAAAAGCATCGTCGAGTTCGAAACATTAATCAACTGGACGTATTTCTAAGAATTTCCTCCCATATCCGTAACTATTCGTATTTCATTAAGTTTTCCTCGTATTTACGTGTAATTAGCTGTCAAAACTTCAAGTTAAGAAACAATTATCTAAAAAATCGTCTTGCATAAAACACTGTTGGACATGCGTCTATTTTTAAATGTAACAGATACAGTATTTTTTTTCATAAAAATTACATAATTTATCACAATGATTGTTGTTTTATAATATTGTACTGGTAACACGATGTCTTGCGTATTAATAAAATTTATATCATTTTAATAATTAATATTTAATGTATGTCAGATAGCATTATAGAAATTGGTCTCTATAGAATCGTTCATTTCAAGCCTACTATAGATCTCCTCACAAATATAGTCATTAAATGTATTAATAGAATTTAATTTAGAAATCAAAACAATTCCAAATTTAGCGTATTCAAAGCAATGCTGGTGGATGTTATAATTATTTTGATTTCTCATCAGCTTCAGTGTGCGTGTGCAAACAATCTTTAACGATTTAACTTGTTCCAATAAAAAAAAAAACTTTTTTTTGTAATCGGAACAGTCAGAATGCAACAGACCGTAAATGTAACGTGTAGTTAATATAGCATTAATTAAGTTCGTTTTACATACGCCATGCTGACAGGAAGCGGTGACAATGGTGCGAGGGAACAATGGGAGGACATGGGGTCGACCCCGAGTGCGTAGCAACGTACAGTGCTTAATTATAACCCCCCTAAATATTTTATTACGGAAGTAATAATGGCCAAGTGGAATACATTGTTTCGTAACGCCATAGACAATGGATGTGTCTCCAGAAAGTGTTTAAGTAAAATATATTATTTATTAGCTACGTAATAAGTTTCCACTATTAGATATACAAACACATACAAATTTATCGGATGGAAGAATAAAGACCTAAAAGCCAGTAGCGATTAAGCCAATTGACCATTTCATGAAAAAGCTCGATATTGCCAATTCATGTGTTGGTTAGTATTTTTATTTATTGACAGGTGACTTAAGTTCAAGATACTCATCCGATGTGTGATCCCTGAGGATTGAGGTGGAATAACTCACCTGTAATTTGATCCATACACTTGCCATATGAAACACGACCTTTTTTTTAATGAAATTAAGAGTGATCGACAACCACACAATTCAGTGATGGTCAGTGATAGTACGTAAAATGCTACATTTGTCCTCAAGAAAGGTTCAAGATGCGCATGCGATGTCACCCCTGAGGACTAAGATGTAAGTCTTCAGACGGTTAAAGTGTAAACATAAAAATGTATACATAAATGTAAACCCGTGTAGGGTGCATACGCAGCGATAATTGTTTACAAGCTAGTATTGATAAAATTAATATAAGCTTATAACATTATATCTCTTTTGTATCGAAACAGTTATCATGATGGTAAGTGATTCTTGTCGAGAAGCAGATGCGGTGTTATCCTCAAGGACTAAGATGGAACGGTAAAAGGAACCTAAGAGCGTTCTCTTTTCTACATAGAATAGGCGGCAAACGAGCAAGCAGCTCACCTGGAATGACGGCCGCCGCCCATGAACATCCGCAACACAAGAAAGGAGTAAGCTTTTCTTGTCTTGCCTTCCTTTTATTTTCTTGAAAGTCCCTAAGTTTTATCGTTTCGGAAATACCGCTGGGAACAGCTGATTCAACAGAGTAGTTGTATACGGCAGACAACTTCCCAGATGGTTGCCAACCATCGAGATGGTGATGCTGAAATTTGGCATTCTGTCGCGACGTACGATGTTTAAAGTCCCGCCGACTTTAATAACTGGAATAAATCGGAACAGCTCCTTAGAACATTCTAAGTTGAAAGTAACGTAAAAAATTAAAATAGATGCAAAATCTCAGCCGTTCAGAGAAACGAAACATAATTTTATGTATATTTTTCAAGATAGCTTCCTTTGTCGAGACATCATATTCATGCAGCGGATAATTTTATACCATCACCATTATTTTACCACGTGAAATTTATTACTTCTTTTATTTTAAAGACTCCATTATGCAAAACATGCATTGGTTCATTATATTTAATGGTTACTTCTAAGATTAAGAAAATAGAAATGTACCTTTACAACGCTTCCCCTAGCTTACATATCATATAAGTTTCTCTGCAAAAAAGAAACTATAAAATAATCAAGAAACGTTGTTCATAGCAAAAAAAAACCCTTGCCAACATTTACACGCCGGGAATCACTGAACGATACAAAAGCTATGCCAACAATACATTAGCGATAGAAAAAAGGCCAACGACCGATTGGCCGACACTCCCGCTCATAAAACAATTAAGTGACTAACGTCCGACTGGCCGAGTGTTGGTCACTTTTTATTATGATAGCGTGATGATATGGCGCCCGCGATACAATACTTTCAGCTATACTATTACTTAGCTCGTCTGTATTCCTGTTAATAACAGTAAGAGTTATATACACGAGACGTTAGAAAAACTTGAATTTACTCAATATTTTACTGCATCATAGAAGCGGCAATAGTTCAATGGTACGGTCTGTAGTTGCAGTGGTTAACTGAAATATTAGCAAGGCTAATTGCACTTCTGGTATTCTTTTAAATTATATATATATTTATATATATATATATTTATATATATATATATATTTATATATTTAAATAAAAACAAAGTATTAAACTATACTAGTAAAATAAATATTAAAAAAAATTACTTTAATATTTTCTAGGAGGGTGAGAAATAGGAGGGTGCAAAACGAGAAGAGAAAGAAAGATCGAGGAGATATGAAAATGGGAAGAGAGGATCCAATTACTGTAAAAAATTTGTGATTTCATTCATGTACATGACGTATCGCCCTGACCCCTGTTTCCAAATGGGAAACAGTAAGGCTGATGATAATGATAATATCTTTACCGTATTAAATTTCGACCGTAATATGTTAAACATATTTATCTTAAGTGTTAATAATACCTTACATAAGCTATCTATTGAACAAAAACAAAACAAATGGTAAATTACGGTTCAAAGTAATAAATACAGTCATGAAAGTTTAACTTCGATTTTATCCATGACATAACTATTATCTAAATTACATTACTGCAGTTTAATTTTAGTGCTTCAACGAATAAGGGTTTTACGTATATAAAACAAAAAGTTGATTTATTCTAAGCCATTGCAGGCAGTGTTGTGCGTAATTAGAAGTCATGTCGCTCGGTGCGGTTTACTTGGGCGCTTGTTATTCTATAAATGTCACGTGACGAGTCCCATGCGGTCCACCTTGGCTAATCTCGACATACGGGTCCGTCAGGCTCCCGGTCATGCCACAACGACTTCTTTATTGCCTTTGTCAGGGGAGACAAGAGAGTCTTCCCTGGGAACGTAACTAAATCAGAGTTTAACAACCCGTGATTTTAACTGGCGAATTTTACAATTAGAAATTAATTAAAGTATTTTTTTTTTAAATATATATTTTACTAGTATGTTATGTTTAACACTTTGTCTTTATTACAATAAAAATTATATGGATCTATATAACTGAAAAACAAGAATTTATTTATCGAGACCATGCTCCAATGCTCAGCTAGGGAATATATATATTACAAACAAGGTTAACATTTCAATAGAGATCTCTCTCTCTCTCTCTGTTATACAAACTAAGAAATTATAAATATTTGATTAATCAAAGGACTTCAAAAGTTTCAAATTTAGAAACTGCCATTTTTTTAATAAAGCTCCAAATTCGACTTACATCGTGTAAAGAGAAATTAGAGGAAGTCGTAATTGCGTACAAAGTCACCGTAGCTAACACAACGAGCGCAGGCGCAACTATGATTGTCCACGCACGCTCTGGTCCGTAGCGATATTTATGTAAACCACGACCCACACAATACATCTTAAATTTTAACTTGACATATATGACCTTTATTCTTTAAGACGTAAGAGCTTCATCTTTTTTACAAAGGAAAACTTTGGAAGAGACATCTAGATAGGAGACCCATCAATAAAAGTTTAAAAATGGGACATTAAAAAAACTATAAGCACCGATTTTTATGACCAATAATTAATGATTTGTTCTCGTTTCATTTATTATGCTTTTTTATTTCTCTAAATATTTAAATATATATTGACTAAAGACTTATAAAATATATCTTATTCCAAAAACAACAAATGTTTGCTCATTACAATTTCATTCTGTGAATTTGTAGCATCCATTTACTTTTGAAACCTATCAAATCAGGACAAATCTAAAGAAGGTATAATAGATGGCGTCCCTATCGCAAGGTATCGATACCGTATCGCTCTGATCTCCGACAATCGTCGTTCCCATATCCAACGCGTAGATTACGAGCGAGCCATTACGCTTTACCATCTTTTGATTGGCTCGCCACTAACGATATAGGAGCACGGAACGCACTGTACATCCTTCGATTTACGGCCATCATTAAGTTTTAGGTCGCGTCGCATCCTCCCGATAATTTAAAACAAATAAGTGCCGAGTTAATCGCCTACGAACCTACTCGGGTTAACAACAAGCGTTAAAACTTAATGGAATTACATTTAATATCTTGTTATTGAATCGTTCGTGTTTTTTTTTATGTTACAATTGGTTTGTAGTAATGATTCGTTATATATAGACTATTTTAATAACGTCTCTATGTAGATAAATATTAAAATTACCTTCAAGGTTTTTAATTATGTTTTGAGTTTGCATATTCGACTAATGAAATGAAAATCAAGTAGAAAATCTTTTAAACTTTGCAGGGACGTTAAATAGTTCAAAATTTTATCAAAGGCATTTCAGCTTACCAAAACTTAGACCACTTTTACTTTTCAGTATTTTAAAATGAAAAAAAATAAAAACTACATATAAGAATGTAAACATTTTGTGTGACGCAGCTGGAAAGAAATTAGTTTTCATTTAGATGCTAAATGTCAAGGCATCTGTTGCCCTCCAACGGCGGAACTATTCTCGGCAAATGGCGGACATTCATCAAAGGGTTCTTGCGGACTATTATATTCTAAGAAACTTCTGCTTTCACCTACACAAAATACACCCGCGTAGAATGGAAGAATAAAACTCTCGCTTACTATATTAGCGACTACCTAACTTCATTGTTAGTTGCGGCATTTCCTCTGTGAACGCGGTAAAAGAGATCCTTTGCCGGGGTTCCTTCACAATTTACGGCTATGTCCTTTATTTTAGAACAATACTTGCGGAGTTTATTGCCCAAGTTCGTGGTTATTTTTATACGTAATAGATATTTTAAATTTACAGAATTCTAAGGTTTCGTTGCGTTTACGTATTTTTTTATTGTGAAACCAAGTGTGACATACGAGCACACAGTTCATCGCATGGTAAGTGATGACTACGGCTATATCTACATTCATCCTCAACAGAGATTTAAGATACGGACGGCGTTGCCACCCGTGAGGACTGAGAAGGAATGCCTCGTTACCAGAAATTGGATTTCCGGTTCCTTACACTCACCTTATGAAACACAAAAGTGTTATGCTGCTATTTTACGCTGTTATTCTAGGATCTGGTAATTTCCTGGTCGAGCTGATGTTGCAGAGAAACTAAATGCAGCCTGGCTCTTCTATTGTTAATAACACCAGCCGAGAATGAGACGTTTAAATGCGTCTTGTTTGCGCGTTGGAAATGCATATTTACAAATTTCATTTTGCAACCAAAAATATTTTCAAACAAACCTTAAACACACTGTTTGAACAATACTCATAAGTCGCATATACTGTTCGAAATAAGAATGCGGCGTCCACCTATACTTGACTTGGTATTTCAACTTAGCTCTCAAGGGCGAGGAACCACAGAGATCCTTCAAATATCTATGATCACGTATGATCACTATAGATATTTGAAGAATCTCTTTATATCTATATAATTTAATATCGAATATAGGAGTCTCTGTTGCGGGAATCACTAATTATTCGTTTAAATGTTTGTGTTAGAGCATAGTTCACGACGAATTTCACGTGTCATCGAAACATTTTTTTAATTTATTTCTTAGACATGTAACCTACACCATATTTTCATTCACCGCTAAGCAATCTGAAATTGCAATTAACAATTTCATCGGGTGCCGGTTCCGGGAATCGAACTCCCGTTCGATCACATACTGTGAAATTAATAGCGAGCCCTTAGGCACTGACTACGTTTCATTCGGCTCAAGTAAATGTCATCGTGTTCACCAATAAGTTTAATATAATCACAATATTCTATCTGTGAGTAAACATTATGTAATTAAGTTGTACAAATTAGGATATATTGTGGATTATAGTCGACCACCTGGATCTAGATAAATAGTGACCCAAATGTATTATTTACAAGTGACTGAGGCAATATTTCGCCACGTCAAGGGACCGTGGCCGGTGGTATTTGTTGTAAACTGGTGTTGTTAAATATTTATCAATGTCTGGAAATAACAATCATATTAAAACAGCTATAGGTTTTGTTCGGTCGAGTATAAACACGTGGCTGAGTGGAGGGAGAGAGAATCGGATCATTTTAGATATATAGTTATATCCGAGTTCGATACTACGCTGTGACAAATATTTGGACAGAATTGACTTTCGGAGCCGGGTTAGGTTATTGTACTCTTTTATTAAAACTGTCATCCCTGCTTTTTAACGAGTTGCCGTGACACGATACGCCAGACGCATTTTAAAATGCATATTGATAAAATTACTTTAAAGAGCTGCTGTTGTTTGTTTTGTATATTGATATCATCATTAAATAATGGTTTAGGGTACGGTCTGCGAAACTTTAGGTCGCAGGTTCGAATCCACCGTTCGACTATTGTCGGGAACCATCTCCTAGCACAAGCATTTCCACCTTAGTTAGAGTGGTTAACTGGAATGCTAGTATTCTTTATATATATATATATGTATATATATATATATATATATAAATATATATACATATATATGTACCATAAGACAGGAGATAACCGAGATAGCTCAAAAGATTAGTTACGTCGAAATACAGCTTCAGTGAAGGTCTACTTTTCAAAATATGGTGTGACGACTTGTGCAAGTATTCGGGAAGTCGATGGAGTAAAGTCTGTGGAGTAAGTCAGAAGTGGACTAGTGATAGGCTAAAATTAATAAAATAGTTCGAATTAAAATCACCTTTACTTTTATTTGGTATATTTAAAGAAACTTTTTCTGCCTATTGTAAAACCTTTTAAACATTTCATAAATATGTTAATTACAGATACAATGCGTGATCAAGAAGCCAAGAACGCTTATACAGAATATAATTTATAAAGTTAAATATGTTTTTTTTAATGATAGAGCTTTAGTTATATTATATTTAGCACGAACGAATCGTCTTGATTGAAAAAGGCGTTGCACTAAAGTATGTAAAATTGTAAATAGCGGTAGAAGAAAGCAGAAAGACACTTAGAGCTATAAATTTTATGAAAATGTAAATCAATCTGGGAAACTAACGTGCCGTGAAGAGATGTTCGTGTAAAAAACGAAAAAAATTAAATTGAATATAAAACGAACTTTCACTGAATTTTGAATCGTGAGAGTGTTATATTAATTAAGACAAAAATGAAATACCGTTCCATTGTTTCGGATTTGAAAACGAGAGGAAACGGAGGTTATAGTTGTGTTGTAATTTTTGCATAACCCAGTTGTGGAAGACATTAGGCGCGTGTGAGAGCCGGAAACCGACAGCTACGAAATAAATGGAGGTGCACGGTACTCGCGACACTATTAGATTACGAGAGCGATCGAAAGCCCGCGCTTTTACTGATGTACGCATATAGGGGCGATTGCATAATGGCGCTAGTGTTAGCGCGGGAATCTGTCAGGCACACGCGAGTGCCATAGACAAAGTGTTACATTTTTATCTTATTGTGATGACTTAGACAATAGAATTTTTATTTTTAAGTAAGAGATGAAAGATGAGTACTATAATCCACGAATTTATTTTCTAAAATAAGTTCATCTTTGATTCGGCAAGCCTAAATAGTTAAAGTAGTTGGTTAAAGTAATAAAGAAAAAAAATAAGATAAAAATTGTTTATTTCGCTCTATATTTAATAAGAAAATGTAAGTAAGGTGGGTTAAGATTTGAGTTTATAGTAAAAAGTACAATACCTAGTTATATTAACAGTACTAATAATAACTTAGTATTTTCCTTAAGCTCCTCAGCGAGTCATTCGAGTTATGACAACGGAACTCGAAGCTAAAATTAATTGACCCTAAGTATAAAAATATGGTTACCCGCTAAGAAGTAGGTCAACGGTTACTGAGATAAGTACGAGTAGTTTATTTTGAATATTATGCTATCGGTTTACTAATAACTCGACTTAAAAAGTAATTACATTTTAAAAATAATTTTATAGTAAAATCTTTGGTTTAAATATCAAACAATATTTAACAATTTTATATAAAAACCATACTTTTAAAAGATACCCCAGTAATCTTCGTTAGTGCTAGCAGTAATTACCACTTTGTACACTTCAACGCATAGCCACACGGTAAGCATGTAGTCACGATAATTATACATTTGACTCTTTCGCCCGCGTGTTCATATATCAAAGTAGGTGTAAAGATTCAATCTCCATCAATTGAAATTACAATGTGTTGGAACATAAATAACCCTAACAAACGCAGCGACTCATTTTTTTTTAATAAGAAATCAACGCTACGTAAAATAATTTTATGTAATTATAGCTACAAAATAAATCATTTCTTTATCTAACAGTTTTTAACTTTTCACATTTTATGATAAGTTCTATTGCAACATATAACATTGATAAACAACATTAGTTTAGTACGTCCGTAGTTTCAGATTTGACCAATATATAAGTAGGCAACGGTAGTCGACTAAACAGTGATAAAATAAATAAAAAGAAATATACCCAAGTACTTGTATCGAGTTGCATATTTTTATATTTTTTAAAAGGGTTGTGGTTTATACACTTCTTCTAATAAACTACATTTTAATTATATTCGCTATATCTGTGGTCATAGATCAGACAATGATAAGTACATTTTTGCTCAGTATGACTTATTGATATAGGTATAATCACCAAAAGTTGAATATAAAAGTTATCATAATCTGATTAGTAATTAGTATTCAATACAACAGTAATATTTTGCATGTAGTTATCCTGATATGACCAAATGAAAGAGCATTTTTTGGCGATTATACCTATATTAATAAGTCATACTGAGCAAAAATGTACTTTACATTGTCTGATCTATGACCACAGATATATTTACTCTCTATGCATTATAAAAAACAAAATGAAAATTAATATTGTGGACTACCACAGTGTTTATTTACATATATATTTTTTTAAACACTCAGTTACTCACAGACTGAAAACGACGCCAAAAGTTTTAGAGATGACTCCCATGGTCTTCTTCCAGCCCTTGATGAACTGGCGACGGCGCGCCCCGCGGGGCGACCGTGCCTCCAGCTCTGCGTAAGAGTTAATTTTGCAGCTTCCCCCTCAATTTGGCAAAACTCATCACTGTTCCAACTTTTGACACCACAGGGATATTATCAAATCTTAGCGGCAAACGGTTAAATCGTTTGTTTATTAATTGTCAATATTACAGATTAAATATAACAGTTTGTTTATTGTCAATATTATAGAGTAAATATAACAATTACTCCTTCGAGATAAGACAAAATATTGATATTTAGCACAATCGTAATTATTCTCGCGTTATATAGTTTTGGTTCGGCAGAACTCATCCACACGTCACACGTCCGTCCGCCACTGCGTCAAGATCGTCACTGACCCGTTAGCGTAGAGACGAGCTACGCCGGCTACGGGGGGTGGGCGTAACTTTAAGCTCCCACTGAATCATAGCTTGTTCCGGTCATAAGAGCCGTTGTTTGTAATCCGTGAACCGTCATTTTGTTCGTTCTAAATTCAAAGATATGAATGTTTTTATAGCTTAACATATGAAAGGACAGTTAACTCGATGGAAAACTGTGCAACCGATAGACATAAAAACAATATAATAATTAAATAACTTTTGTCTTATTAATATAATATTATTTTGTGGTGTATTAAATTGAATTGAAAAATATTCAAAATGTAAAAAAAATAAAATAAAATTATCAATAACCGAATCTCAAAATTGAGGAGTAATAAAATGAGATATAAATATAGTAATAAGACGGAATTATTATATTGACATAAGAAAACAGTTATCTTTAACATAACATCTCTAACGACCTGCTATATTTTCGTTTAGGTTAGTATTCTTGATATTATCTAAAAAAAGACCACAGAGTTGCACATATACATATATATATATATATATATATATATATATATATATATATATATATATATATATATATATACAATAATTTAAGATAAACAAATGACGGGTGTCTTATAGGTGAAACTATGTCATGAATCGCATGTCACATGCATTAGTGATATGCAGTCAGGGGACTCGGCGCGCGTTCGAGGCGTAATACTGAACCCCGGGGGTGAACGTCGCGTGCCAGGATGGGTGCCAATGTACCTTCCTTGGATGTCAACGATCCGCAATTCCAAGAAACTGTAAAGTGCCTTGGATAAAATTAAAACAAAACTTTATAGCTACTTTATTCAGTTTGTTATGTACTTGTATATTTTTTCATTATCGCGTGTATCAAACAGAAAATATCAAACTTTGTTAATTTGGAAAGATGTTAACTAATATAAGATAAAAATATTAACACAAAATATTAATACGGAAAGTTTTAACCAACAGCATATCGTCAATACCACATCTCGCATTACCTCTTATTACAAAACTAAACTCTATAATTATGTTGGGAAAACATATAATCGCAAAACGAACGTATTCACCGCAAATGATTGCATCCATAATAGGCACTATACAGTGACAATTAGTTGAGTAAGTCTGACATCACTGTGACTCACGAACCTTACCTGCCTCACTGTGACCTACACATATCGTTAACATAGTTTTTGTCTACAATAATCCCTTTTTACTGACAGCCTGTGATAACGTTAGGTACGACGAAAGTGATAAAATACACTCATTACCGAAGAAGTTAATGTGTTTTTGTTAGTTTTTTTTCCTTACACTGAGAGTTGCAAACGAGCACACAGTTCAGTGATTCCTACGGCCCACGACAACTTCATTCATCCTTGACAAGGAATCATAATGCAGATGCGTTGTCACTATTGAGAACTGAGATGGAATGCCTCGTATATATTAATAAAAGTCTTAACACCAGACCAGACGAAACACATGTGGGCGTGGACCTACCCCGGTCGAGCCATTCGTTCCGCAGTGTAGCTCTACCACTATTGAAAATATTTGTCTCTAGAACTTGTATTAAATACAGACAAATGATGATGATAATGTCCTGGTTGATTTCAACCACCGCGATATCTTCTGCCTCACTTGTCGTCCTAGTCCGATGTAACGCATAGATCGGAGGAAGATGGAGGTTAAGATGCAGTAAGGTCACGGGACGTACAAGTGTGTTACTCAGATCGGAAAATCAACAATTTGTGATGGATGCAAAAATATTGTTTCTCTGTTGGGAATCGAAACACGACACAGCAGCATGGTTCTCTAACGAAAGCGAACGTCAGACAGACAAATAAACTGGATGTGTCCATAAAATTTCATTAGCTCAGGATGCATAACCTTCATACGTTCTCCAATAGAGAGCTGATTATGGAGGCGGCTTTGCTCGTCGATATATTTTTGATACAATTTAATTTTTTAAGTACTTATCATCATTATCATTTTTTTTCGTTAACCGCACATCGGCTTCGAGCACTTTAGTATAATTTTTATAGAGCGATTGATCTTTTCTTTGGAGACCAATGCATAGTCTCTCTGTGTGTTTGAGTGACTTCATTAATAATGAAGTATTCCATGTTCATCGCGACGTTGAATTTTTTTGTATGGCACGGTGATTTCTACGACACCATTTCACATTAATCATTCGATAAGGAATCACAAGGCATTGCTATCTCTGAGGACCAAGATGAAATGTCCCGTCGTCACAAATATTGAACATGTTGAAGCGTTATTAGTCTCATTGTTTAGTCTACAGTCTGCGAAATGTAACGTTGTAGGTTTGAACCATGTTTAACATATTCAATATACGCATTAAAGCTTGGAGCAGTTACCAAAAATGTTGTGTTCGCAATGTTATTTACATGCATTTATATATATTTAATAGCAAGACTGGACGTTCTTGTAGATTGGTTACCTATAATTGATAATAAATGTACGGAAAGCTAATAGAGATGTGTGTAAAATTAATACACAATAAGAATTTATTCTTGAAAGCTCCTTGTGGATTTAAGCTTCAAATGTGTAAAAACAGATAATACATTTCATCACATATTATTATAGGTAATATTTTTATCACATAATAATAGGTATTAAGTGATAATGCTACTTAAGGGCAACCTTGTGTTGTCGTAAATTATTCGTGGAGATCTAACGCGTTACACTTATATTTCCAACAATGGGCTATTACTCAACCTCTGTTTTGCCTTGCGTGCGGATGATAACCAACCCGAGCATAAAAACTTAGTTTAAGAAAACTTAGTTCTTCTGCTCTAGAATTGAAGAGATTTTTTTACTATACTAAAACATGAAATCCATTCTCACTTGTATAATTATTAAGAATAATATACAGAAGGCACGCGAATTGTTATAAATATTGTTGAAAGTAATTATTCCACAATAATATCATTTAACTTGTAGGTTAACAATATAAATGCAATATATTGTAACGAAACTATAAAAAAGGTAAAATATCATGAGTCATTGAAAACATACGGAAGAAGTCAGGTACCAGCATAATACCAGAGTTGGCCTAGGTCAACATGCTGAGCTGGAACCTCATTGATACAGCATCGTCGTTATGGTTTTTTTCAATTTTATGCATCTAATACATAAATATTTTTTTTTACACTTATTTAATTAAATTTTTTGTTTTACTAAATAACATGTTTTATTTTGTTTTCTTTGTGTGTACATTTCTTTTATAACTTGTTTTTCATGTTTGTATTTATTGTTTAATTCTTCTATTTTTATTTTTTGTATTATTGGTGCTGGGTCGATTAAATGATTTATTATTATAATTATTTTATTTTTATTTTTAAAAGAATATTAACATTACAAATATTCCGGCTAACCACCTACCAAGCTGAAAAAGCTTGTGCTAGGAGATTGATTTTATTGTTAACGGTATTAGTCGAATGGTGGATTCAAACCTACGAGTATAAGTTTTGCAGACCGTATCCTAAACCGTTAAGCTATTGACGCTTTTAAATATCATAATATATAATTTTTGTTGAGAATAAATAGATTGGTTCCTATTAACATAATACGTAAAAATTTACTATATGTATATATATATATATATATATATATATTTATATATATATTACATGGGGAGTAACAAATGAGCACACAGTTCCCCTGATGGTAAGTGACTCCTACGGCCCATTACAGTTTCGTTCATCCTGGACAAGGAATCATAATGCAGATGCGTTTTCACCCATGACGACTGAGATGGAATGCCTCGTCACCATTAATAAAATTCTCCGGATCTCTGCACTCACCAGATGAAACACAGCAGCATTATGCGCTACTATTATACGTTGGTATTCTGGAAGGGCGTGGTCCTACCCCGATCGAGCTGACCCATTCATTCTGCAACTAGAAAGAAACTGCATTGTAGCTCTACCACCGTGCTGAAGTAAATGTTATCTGTGTATTATCCCAAGAGAGACGTTTGAAACATGTTATGTATTAAATGAAAATGAGTGAAATCGATTTTAAACAAACAGACATTTTGTATAGTATTTAAAATGGCCTTAAAATTAGAGTAATCAGTATAATCTCAATGGCCTATCTATTTCATCCTTATTACTCTTTATCCATATATGTTCATGTCCGGTAGCGCACGTAGTCTATGGCGTATATTATCCACAATTATTACTAATTTATATGCAACGAAAACAACGCAACACCAGCGCATATCTAAACATCAAGGTTTGTTATTGTTGTAATGAAAAGTATCCAAAAAAAACCGATGGTACATAAATAGCTTTTTGTGATTTAAAATTATTCTTCTCAATGTAACGTTGTAAAGGCGGCTACACACGTGCGCTGCGTATCACGACCTACATCTTGAAAGGGGAATCGAACCGAGTGTTGCGTAAATACGGGACCCCCATGGCCCAAATAAATCTTATGTAATCTTACATGAGGCGTATATAAATTGTACAATTCATAAAATTATAAAGCAAAGTAACGGTCAAATTATAAGACCTACATTTTTATTTATTAGGCTATTTAGCAATTTGGTAAATAATGTCATTTAATGCAATAGGGATGTAAATGATAGTACGGGTTCATGTTGAACGTATCTTTATGAAATCTATTTAAAATGATATTAAAAACAACTTTCTAAAGCAGACCTCTGATTTTATGGACCTCAAAGTTTTTACTTAAAGTAAATAAATATAAAGTTACGTAAGATGACTCGACGTCGATGATTAGTTTTCCAACATAAGTTAAAAAAATATATAATGCTGATCCGTGAAGAAGTAATTGACTTTTAAATTTCAGTAGGATTTCGTTAATTTGGAAGTCAGGTCAAACGCAATTATTGAAATATTCTATTGTAATTTAATGCGTTATAAACAGAATAAAATTAAATAAAACTTTTTGTTGCTGTGTTTGTACTACAATCAGTAATATTATGCATGTGATAGGTTAACAACACGTTTGGTTCCTAATTTCCTGGCTTTTGTTGAAAATGCATGTGGGTGTGGCGTCCCCCCATGCATGCAAAAGCTGCATGAACGTCCGTCACTCTGATTCCATAATAAATTCAAATTTTGGTTTCCTTTATGTCTTAAACCATTTTATTACAATTTAAGTGTGTCGTTCAAAAACAACATTAAGTTTAAAATATAAATATTTATTAAGTTATAAGAATACAATGGTATTGTTATATTCGAGTCCAGAATTTTCTTTCTTACAAATTAACAACATTGCATTGTTGTTAATTTGTAACTAATCTCTTTGGCTCCTATTTCACTAAACTAATTGGCATGCTTGTCGCAATTATTGGATCCGGTTGTCTCCTCTTAATTGAACTGTTTTTCCACGAAAACATTGTTATATTAAATTCCGTTAATGTAACGTTAAAAGAAATGAATTTCTGGAATACGGTAAAAACTGTTAGATCACTATAGTAACTAACCAGATATCATTTGTCTACATAAAAATAATAAATTTTAATAAGTTAACTAATACCTAATAATAATATAATGGGTCGGAAAGACTGGTGTTTTTTAAAGAACTAATTATTTTTAAACGGAAAAATTACTTTTTGAAAATGTGAACCGGATGTGGTCCATTTCGTCGCAAACATTCTTCGAATCTTGTCTTTAAAAGTTGAAACTCGCTGGCACAGTGCGCGTTTCTTCCCGTATATTGGGCCTCTAACTGACCAACAGTGGTTGGATTATAGCAGTTATCCTGACCGTCCAGGGAACTCCAGATAAAGAAATCTAATGGGGTTAGGTCTGGATGTCTGGGAGGCCGTGGAATATCCCTTCTGTATCAACATTGATTTAAATCGCGTAACCTGAACTCTTTGCGAAATAATCGCCGAACGACATGGAGACATTATTGTAATAAGTTTTAACGCAGAACGCATGTTGCGCTCTCCTGGAACTGGACTTCCATGAACTGAACAACACAACCTCACCACCCCCTTACGGTTCCTAAGCAATTCAATTTTTCGGTTCGTACCTTCTAGCCCATCCAGTATAAATTAAGAAAAATTAAGGCGTGTAGTCGTTGAAGAATTTTCGACATGCATGTTTTTGTAATTTCATCTATCCTATAAGACTGTCACGATAACTCTAACAATACCTCAATAATAAAAATCATTTTCGCATTTAAGGAGCTATGAGATAATAAAGAATGTCTACATAGATAAAAACGCGTAATAAAATATAACCCTATTGAGTAGTCGGGTAAATATAACATATTAATGAAATGAGCTCTTAAATATTTTATTCTCATCTCTATAGATATATTTAGTTCTTTAGTACTTATTCAGTTCCTGTAATGAAACTACCACCTTACATTACTATAGAAGTAACTGTTAGAAAATGATATTTTGTATAATATGTAAGAACGGTACAGATTGGCTAGAACTCCAGCTGAAAACCTCCATATCAAGCGTCCAATAATTGAGCCTCTAGGCGATTACCAATTCTATATTATCTGTCTATATACTAGATGATTAAATAGTACAGAGTGCATTACTACTATTTATGGTACACGATGTTACATTAGAATTAAATGTTACGCTAGAAATTTAAATTTATAAAGCTATATCCTTAAATACGAAACGAAATAGGAGTCCCTTAATAATAATTTATAATATTTTTTCATATATACCTATCGTTAGATTTGGTTAGGTACATTCATCCGTTAAGTTATACCTTAATTTTATTAATGGAACAAAGAACTTTAAATTTTGACATTAAAACTGTCCTCGATCAGTAATATAATGACTAAAATCAGATATTAATAACTGAGTGGATTGATGAAAATAAACTTGACCGCCCGTTACACCGTGGCGTAATAAAATTGTTTTGATTTAATAGCCGCAGGCGAAATATAAGTACGGTATATATATAACCTATGAATTATTAAATATTTGGTATTGGTCATTTTTACTGTATGCAGCGTGATAGCATCAAAAAATCTGCTACACTTTTTCTTATCACGTCTCTCGTTTCAGGAGACGATGGGAACATCTGCTATTTGACAATTGACAGGTAATATGATACGAATTGTAAAGTTAAAAGAATGATATAGTAATGTAATGACGTTTTAAGGTCACAAGAATAACGTAGAAAGCTTTTCTGTTTAAATATTAAGACATTGTCTAAGTAATATACTATACAGACTTAGATAAAAATGTACGACTCACAGAAAAAGCTCGTTACAAAATTGAAATTTCCCTTAATTTTCTGAAAGTTACTATAAGGTTTTACATTTTCTTATTAAGAGTATAACGAAGACAAATAAAATGATAAAAGGAGTAACGTACTCCTAGTCAATTTACACTAAGGTCATATTTCTAATTATTACAAGATGACATTAATACGTAGCATATATACGCACACAATACAGATGCGCACACGCGTTGTAACTTTCTCTAGTCTGATTTAGTGACGTGATGTGATGCAGTGTTAGTTAGTGTTATGTGATGATATGTATGCCACATACAACATAGTCAAACCCGAAAACCAATAATTCGTAATGCACAAATATTGTATATCGTCTAGCCAGGTATTATATGTATAAATTATACTTGAAATTTATACATATTTTTGTGCACACAATTTTGCATCGGTGTGAGTGTCACGCGTCGAATGCACAAAATGCAATCACGCAACGTTGCCTTGGGCCGTGTTTATTGTAACAGTTCGGCGGCGAATGAATCATACCGTCACGCACGAGTGGCTTAGGGCTGTGACCGGCCGCCGTGAGCTTTTGTTTCCATAATGGACAAGAATTGAGGTGTCGAATTAGAATATTTTATCGTCACGGTAAATATGACATTATTATTTTACACATGATTTATCTTTATCAAAGTTAATTTATCTTGATCATTACCGATACATTAAAGAGATACTAGAGATAGTATGAAAATTATCCTCTTATGTATTAATTATCCTTTAACTATTATCTTTTTTCAAGCATAATTTATAAATTCGTTTTTTATAGTGTACGAATATAAATATGTACTGTGCTGTACTTAGGAAATATATATTGTAATACGCAGTTGGAAAAGAACTAAAAAATAAAGTAAGTTCGAAAAGAGTTTTTTCTAAGCAATCTCATTTTTAACACGTCACGTGTTTGTAAGGGGCCATTTATTCAAAATTATATTTATTAAAAAAAAAATATTCAAAAGAATTATTCAATTATTCAAAATTATTATGAAATATATGAAAACGTTATTTTCCGATGAATACGATGGATTTTTTTAAGAATAATAATTTTTCATTTTATTACTTGATTAAGGAGAAAAATGAGATTGTGCCCATAATCATTTTACTACTTGAGGATTGTAATTAATAGAGTAACGTAATATGCGAACTCAAAGTTTCAGCAGTTTGGCAATAAAATTATAAACGTTATTCCCACCTGAATATTACGAAATATAGGATATATTTAACAACTAAGAACGACGAGCGTATGCATTTATGTTCACCCAAATTCTACATCATACAGCACCATCATATATCCTGGGTAGTTAATGACATTTGATAATAAATGGAAGATATCGCCACGGTCGAGATGCAGCAAGAGTATATTATTAAACAATGACGTATTAAGATCCCCCACCCCCTCTCTCCCATAATCTCCTCGTACATCTTGGAGTGATTCATAACTAAGAGTTTACGGCCGAGAGACATAACTGACGCAAGATTACATGGCTCATCTATGGGGGAAACCTATGTTCAGTAGAGGACTAATGATTGTACCATTTAATATACCCCGGAAGCCAATTCAGCAACTTTTTTTTATCACTAAGTGCATAACAAAGTTGGGGTTACAGTCTCAAATATAATGCTGTACCAAGAAGAAACCCTGAAATCGATATACATATTTCACAATTCATCGGTACTTTTAAGCGCAAGGTGCTGAAAGCATTCCAAACGCCAGCTTAGCGGCTGCTGTTTATAAATTTGGCTCGTGTTTTTATTCATTTTAATCTCAACTTTTTAAATTTTTATTTTTATTTTATTATATCTTGTGCCGTTGACGTTTAATTTGAATTTTATTTAATATAAAATCTTATTTTTTTTATTATGATTTATTTTATTGTATTATGATATTATTTAATTTATTTTATTTTATTCAGTTTTTTGTTTTTATTTTGATTCAGTAATTGTTTACTGTTTCTCCATTAATTATTTTTTTATGTAACACCATAACCGTTGATTATAACAATTGACGTGTTCATCATTAATTGGTGCATGCATTAGATTTGATTTTGTATATATATGGATTATGATTGTTTTCATGTATGCGCTGTGGATGTCCCAAATAAAATAAATAAATAAAAAATAATGATTGAATTATATGTGGTTAAGCTAAAAACGCATTATTCATAAGGGAAATATGATTGAGATAATTACAAAAAGGTCGTTAGGATACCTGCTCGGAAAGTATCTCTTAACTACGTGAAATTAAGCGACATAATTCCGTAGAGACCGTTACGACCATTACAATAACGTTGACAGCACCTGCGGCGTCGGGAAATGAGGCGGTTTAAAAATGTGTCTCCCCTTAGAGGCTCGTTACGGCGCTAACTGTATGGGCGCACGGCATTCAAACCAGACGAGAATGCCTAACGGTGGGTTGGTACTGTCGTGTAAACCGAGCTCGTATCTATCATTCTTGGACACAGCAAGGGCGTTTAAGCGACCCGTTCAAAAGATATTGAGGAATTTCGGGTTTTAAATTTCATAAAACAGGATTACATCATAATTTTTGTACCATCATATTATATAGATATAAGAATATCATATTTTTTCTTTTGAAATTTCGGAGTGACATGCAAGCAATCCAGTGAACATCACGTTGGTGATTCTTGCGGCCTGCGACACCCGCATTCAGGTAATTCTGTCTTAGGTTTATACAACTCGCCAGACAAAAAGCACCGCTTCTTTACACCGCTAAGTTACTTTTTCACTAACTGTTTTACGTCGACACAATAAACTACAATATTTTTCTTATTTAACTTATTCATATTACGATTATATACATGAAACACGAGAAAAATAATATAAGTGTATAAAAACTACGACATTTAAGTAAATGAGAAAAAATACCCTTATATGTTTGTATTGTAATGAAAGCTTTATAAAACGAGACTTTTTTTCAACTTTTACTTTCACCGAACCAAAGGGTTATATAGCTGAGCCTTTCTTTTAAAGGTTGACTGTAAAGAGGTTTAGTTACTTGTTTATTATTCAAAGACAGTGCAATTAAGCGAGCAAAAAGGTTTTATGCAGCGTCAATTGTCGCTCAACTATTGCCATTGTCTATGCCACGCGACTTTATGATATTGTTCACGATGTACCTTTTTTTAATAGTCAGAATCACAGTTCTGTGAATAGGAGAAAAACCGGACTGTGTTTGTATAAATGATTTACCAACAGCGATTGATCTGTGAATATTCCCAATGCGATTTTAACCAACAATAATACAAATGTAGCTGTATGACGAATAATTTGATTCAATCAAAATATGATCATTCTTTTCGGAATCATCAAGTAGTTTAGCGTTAGTGGGTTTCCTGTTAGTTTTTGGATCATATTCACAATTGTTCAAGTCAATGTTGCTGTTGAATCGTGATCCAGGGTGTCCTTGTGATGTGGAGTGACTGTTCACAAGAAAAAAAGGACCGCATGCAATATTGTGGCTGTTTACTGAAATTATTTAACCCTCTACCGCTTACATTCACATGTCAAGAGCATCAAACATCTGTCATAAACCCAATAAAAACTTAAATATAACCTCAAAACGAAACATCCAGAGAACTCGTCGAAGGAAAATTAACTTTAAATAACAATCAGCTCGGTCTATATTAGCGTTTACCCATTTATGGTTTACATTAATGTTTATATGAGAGAGTTTTATAACTATTGGTTGTTTATTTAGGTCCCTTCCAGACGGACTACTTGGTTAGTAACATATTCGCTATCCGTTTGAATAATGGTGTATACATAGCTTTTTTGTTAAGCGTATGCAGAATATTTCTTCTCTTATTTAACCTTTTTAATACGCATATTAATGACACTTTGTTACTTCATCATCATGTTGAATTTATGCCTCTTTAAAATTAAATATTTGATAGATCTGTCATGCTCGATAAGGATATTTACGATGGCAGGATCACTTCTCACCTATTAGAATACCGTAAGTCATGGGTCCATTTATAATCGGATAATATTCCATATCTCGGAATCTGTGATATTTTTCTATTTCTCTAGTTGCACACAGACTACATGTGTAGAATAAAATACCAAATTTTCTTATGCCGCCGTCACATAACAAACTCGCAATAGAAATTATCACTAAGTACTTAGAATAAAAATAAAATATCGTAATAATTATTTTTTATCAATAAACAGTTTCAAGCAATCGTTATAAATAACGTCGATATTGTGGAGTTCGTAAATAACTCGTGCCCTGGCAGCTTTACTACAGTTGCCTGGTAACCGAAGAGATTTTTTTCGCTGCTAACGGAATAGTATTGTGGCGCATCAGGTAGGTAGATGCGCCTGCGCATCCACTTACCGTCGTTGGGTGAATTATTACTCCAAATTTTAATAATTTATATCGCCTATAACATTAAAAGGGACTATTCAATAGCTGTAAAATAGCTCAAAGTGGATTTTTTGTAAATTATTTTATATAAGTTTATTTTTGTTTATGATTGTCAAGTAAAATAGAAAAAAGATCCAAGATAGGTACATTACAAAAACGTTTTTTATAGTAAATTGTGTAATAATTAACAATTAGAGTGCTACAATTACGAGAAAATATTTTAATAAGCGTTTACTTATATATAAAAAGGCTTTCAGATTCGTATACTATTCCTAGAAATATTTATACACTTCATCTTTCTTACAAAAGGGATGCACCGTTATATCCAAGCAAGTGACGCGATCAACAATGCGCTATTTCTTTACTTGTCTGCCTCTACGGATGTTCTGCAGATGGGATTACACGGTTAAATAGGGCACACATTCATTACGAATATATTTCATGTGATTATAAGACTTATACAAAATGTATTAAGCTCACTTTTGCATGCAGGTATTGGACTATGGAATGGAATTGCTTTGTTGCAAGATGTTTAACGCACCTGCGTCGTACGCGCAGCTTCGAGTATTCAATGCGATAATTTCGCCGAATACTTACGGGTATAAATAACTTGTAGTGTGGGAATCGGGGAGTGGTTTATTTTTTTTTTGATATGGAGTATGATGGACATGTTATTGTACTCGGATCTTGTAATATAATCACATAATCACCACATTAGAAGCACGTATGGCTAAGGGGTTTGATTTTACGAATGTCGGGACCCGAATTTGAATCCCAGAGGCTATCGCAGTTTTTACATAACTGTGGCAATTTAATAATGCATCAAGCCACTCCGCAATACTGCGGTCAAGCCGACCCACGCATACAGCCTGAATTAGCAACATACCTCCTTTGTATTGTATGGTTGTTGTAGGGATCCGGGGACTCAATTACAGGTAACGAGGGCATTTAATCCCCAGATTAAGATAACGCTTTGTTGATCTTGAATCTTTATAGAGATGGGACGTTGATATCATTGGCTGCAGTCACTTACCATTAGATGAGCTGTGCTTCTTTGTCCTTCCTTACTTATATTAAATAAAAATCCTATAAATATAATTATCGTCGAGCAATAATTAAAACAATGCAATTTGTATATAACATCAATTTGTTGGATATTATAATATATAAACGAGGAAAGTCAAGTCATACTGCTAGTCTTTAACAAAGATGTTTAGAAACAAAAACTACTGGTCCATTGAATAAAAAAAAATAGCAACGCAGTTTTGCATCATCCTTTTGTTTTTTCATGTCACATGCCATGCATCGTCTCTTGAAAAATAAACACATTCCCCACTTGCCGCCCAAAAGGATATATTGTGTAACAGCTTTCAAGCGGACGTATTCTCAATATGGCCGCATCCGGTGCGAGCTTTTCTCCGAATGTTAGATGTCCACAGATGAAATGGTTACATTTTAATATATCAAGTAAGAGAAATATTCTTCGTGGCAACAGATAATAAATTTACATGCGCATTTCGTATTTTACTTACTACAAAAGGACTTTAAAGTCTAATAAATTTCTTGATAGTTATTTGATATTTATCTATCTCCTGACTGTTTTTATCTTGTTTTCATAGTAACACCTGAAATATTATTGCCTGGTATATTTATTACTTACGTTAAAATATTTAATTCACCGGAATTTATACCTGTAACAGAATAAAAAGATTATTTATAATTTTTATATTCATTTAAGTATGTATATAGTATAGTATATGTAATAGTAATTAAATTTGAGAAAATTGGAATTAAGATTTAACTGTTACTGTTCTGATGATGCAGATACGTTGTCACTAAACTAATGCCGTCATCAATAATTTATCCAGGGTTACTAGATCTATTCAGGTTCCACTCACCAACTGAAACACAGCTGCTTCATTTTGCTATTATATGCTGGTTTCCCGTGAGGGCCCGGGTCAAGTAGACCCATTCATTCTTATGCCACAATCAAAGTGCAAGGTCTACGACTGTTCTTGGTAATTCATGCATATATTGTGTCTTGAGCACACTGTTTTCTCGTCCATTTGGAACCACAGCTGAAAATAAGCGACGCGGGCGGACGCTCGACGCGAAAATAGCGCCCAACGCGACGGCAGCTTCCAGCAAACATTATTTATGTTTACTATAATTATAACCCACCAAGATTTTAAATACTGCACATTGTTGATATTAAATCGATGTTTTCTTTATTATACACCTATATTTGAATAATATAAAAAAGCAAAGTAATCAGAGTAAAGGTTAGACAAAGGGCAGTCTTATCGCACATTAATAAAAAAAATAATACATTGTTAGATTAAAAAAAACATTGCCATGTTTAAGTAGCCGTGGCGATGAATTAATTTTAAAGAAAACACTGGTGATAAACATGTGGTTTTTTTTCGAGTGTTGCATGTGTTTACTGATATACCCAAAAACTGGTGGCTGAATAGAGAATGCTCGACTCGTCGGTCGAATTAAAAAACAAAGCATGTTTTGTATAAAACTCTAGTATATAACATTAAAATCCATCGTTGCAAGTTATTAAGGTCATGGATTTTTTAATATCACCGTACAATAACGTCAAGCCTTCTTTATGGAAGTAGCCCAGCCAGAGGAGCACACAGTTCACTTTATGGTACGTGTAGCCGTGTATAGCCTAATCTTTGAAATGCACGTGCATTATCGCCACTGTGAACTGTGATGGAATACCTCGTTACTGGTACATCGGTCTCCGGTTTTCTACTACACGAAACACAGCAGTGTTATGCGATAATTGATAGCAGTTGGCTAAGAATGATATCGTCGTTGTATTATATAAAGGAGCTTGTACCGAACGGTGGTAATGTTGGCGATTAGAAGAATTTAAAAAAAATATATATAAATTAATAGTCGTAAAACTAAGTTACAGTTTGGTCCTAGCTGTTTTATGAATGGGTCGACACGACCGGCAAGGCCAAGCCTGCATAGAATATCAGCGTAAAATAGCGTAACGTTTCGTTTGGTGAGTGTAGGGATCCTTCGTCTTCCTCGTTTCACTGTTGAGGATCGCGACCACGAACAATCAATCTCCATTGAGTGCAGACATATGCAGAGTCGACCGCAGGGTGCATGCTCCCGCCCACCGCCTTCTTGATCGTATCAGACCATCTTTCAATCCCTCCCCTGAGCACGTCTGCCGTCCATTTTGGCTCAAATAATCCGCTTCTCCAGACAGTGCTTTGAAGATCGTAGGGAGCCGTAGGTATCCGGAGAACCTTATTACTGGTGATAAGGCATTTATCATCAGCATCTTAGTCATCAAGAGTGATAACGCATCTACATTATGGTTCCTTATCGAGGTTCAATGTGGGTTCATGAGCCACCCGAATCACTTATCTACTGAACACACTTGAACTGTGTGCTCGGTTATAACATACAAAAAAAAACCCTTGTTCGAGTCAACCCATTCGTAGCAGCTACTTATTTTATTGCGACACTATTACGAATTAAATAATATTAATAAATAATTGGCTTAATTTACTGAAATTAATACCGTTTACACATATTTTAGATTTGATATCTGTTGCTGCTTGATTTGATATCATTATCAAATGCTACAATTTAATAACATTTATAAAATCTGAGCAATAATACGAACGGGTCTTTTATCACCACAATCTAGTTCTCGAGTCGTACATAAACAAACGTACAGTCGTGCCCTACAATGACATGTACACAGTTTCGGATTCAATTGGACCTTATTTCGACGCTATACGATTCACTAGTAACGGAGTTAAGTCACAAGTTAGCGCATGCGACTGTACAGCGAACTACAAACATGTTTTAAATCTTCAAAGTGATTACTTGACGCAGCTGCGCCGGATATTAAGAGGATATTGCCCAAGCTGCAGCCGCGGCTAACCGATTACGAAAACGAGTGATTGGACGTCAATTCTCAGTCTGACGGGAAATCTAAAAAAAGTGTATATTTTTTAATTTCCTTATATCAATAAGTTTAGCTATAGTTTAGTACATTTATGTGATTAAGTTGTATTAAACAATTTACTTCGATCCCAGTGACATTATTGGGTGATTTTTGTAGCGCGGTGTCACCCTACAGGTAAGTATTGTGGCGACATATTAGACTCGTCGAAATTTTAGGGGAATAATAATATATGCATTTTATTTCCAATTTTAATATTTCTTTATTTACGGTATCAATTAAATAAGTTACGAGTATATCGTTGAATAGATACTGCTTGTTTTAAACCGACTTCAGAAAGTCAGTTCTCTAATTGACACGCTCAAATTTTTTTCATAATGAATGAAGTAAATCTGACTGCGATAATTGTTTTTACTAAAACCATTTCAGTAACCTATAATTTTATCGAATATAATTGTAACCTATGTTTCGTTTTAAGTTATTATTATTAGAGAATAGATTGAGAAACTTCTAGTTTTAAGATTGTAATGCAACGGATAATGTAATTTTTCTAATATATTATTTTTAGCATTATACGGTGAGTAATAGGGCGTTTAGAAACAAAGCTTACTAACATATTGCAATGATATCGTCTTACACGATGTTTTATAATGAAAAATAAAATAAGTGTGCAGCAATCAGAGTACTTGATTAGAGACTGGCATTGCGAAGAGTTGTTGCATCTATATGCATTTTAATTGAATTTACAATGTTATAATAAAATTGGCATTTATTCTATTTATATATAGTCGCTGAGCTTAAGCCGTACATAACGACAGAATTCAAAATTTCATCCTCATCATCTCGATAGTTGGCAACTGTGCGCATTACGCGAAATTTCTATTCTGTGAAATCAGTTGTCACCAGCGATATTTCTGAACTTATACGATTTTTGGACCTACAAGAAAGCCTAGACCTTTCTTAAAGGCAGCGCATTTGCGACACCTCTGGTGTTGCGGATGTTCAAGGGCGATGGTAATCACTTGCCTTGAGCTGCTTGTTCGTATGCCACCTAATTTAAAAAAAAAGACTCATGTTTTGGATTCTAACCCAAGTCCAGGTTCTGGTTGGGTAATGAGCCGTTAGGAATCGTCCTTACGATAACGATATATATTGTCATACGGACGGACGCAGATGTCGAATGTAATAAATAATTTAAGTTCAAACGCAATAACACTGTCTCGTAACCTATATATACTGTACACACTATATTCACTGTTTGCCCTATATGGTCTAAAGATAGATAGCTTTTATTTAGACTTAAGCCGAAGGAAAGAAGACTAATTATCCAAGAATATTACTGTGTTTACTTATTAAGAAAAGCTTACTTAGAGAGACAGTAATAATGATTATATCTTCTTAATCTTCTAAGTCCATTTACATTTGAATTGGACATAAAGCCTCTTTATACAATGTAAGTACATTAAAATCCAATTAGAAGGAGTACGACGGAATTCTATTGAAATTCCTTGTAGAATGAAAAACTCTTTTGTTAATCTTGGATAATACAGTAAAAGTATTATAAAATTAAGTTTGAAACCTAAAACCGAGGAGTAATCACTCGAATGATGTAAAATTAGATACATACTCAGATAAATCTGCGGAAAATCATTGGACGTAGACGATTCATGATTAATATGTCGCGCCGTGGTAATTAATCATAATAACTTTACTTATTCTTTCTTAAAGATAACTTTTAATACCTTTCTTTATCTCACAACAGAGATCTTCGCTTCTCATAGAATCTAATGATTACAAATCCTAATCACGTCACCCACATCGTTGGCAACTCCTTCACTCTTCAGGCTACACGTCTCTGGAACTTCTTGCCCGAAGATATTAGAAGAGTATCGAATAAGCTCTCTTTTAAGAAGCTTGTACGCGAACACTAATAGAACTAAACTAAAGACGTCTGATACTAATTAATATGGTAAATTACTCTTGTCATTGCTTGTTATATTTTTAATTAGGTATATTATGTATTGCTTTTTATTTGCTAATATATATATATATATATGTATATATGTATGGTATGTTATTTTTATTAGTAGAATAATTTCTAATTCATTATTATAATATATATACCATGTATATATTTGTATGTATGCATGTGTGTGTATGGATTTTTTTAATTTACAACGTTAGTGCCTACGTTGTCCATATACACCTACTTACAATGTCTCTCCACACCACGGGTTGACTGGTAGAGAATGCCGCCTTAATTAAGTCCACCCTTTGTAAAAATAATATAGAGTTTCAAATATATAAATAAAATAAAAATAATGAGAATATTTTAAATATAATAATAACTTGCAATGGTCGACTCCACCGTGGAAGGACTATATTAGACAATAGCAGTGTAAAATAGTTGTGTTTCCATTACTCAATTACTGGCAACCAAACATCTGAGTCTTCATTGGCAATGACCAATCTAAGCGTGAATCATTACCGAGGATATACGAGGACATACGAGAAGGGTATTATACAATGATGTACCTGTGTTAGATACATAAACTACTTGATATCAGTGATTTGTCACGTTTTATAAAAATATATATGATTTTGCAATATAATTTCTAGCCGCGATATAAACGGGTCGGCTGGGCTGGAGTACGTCTACGTCATCACAGAATCCCAGCGTGAAATAATAGCATAACATTGCTACGATCCGGTATGGTGTGTTGGGAAATATTACAGACAATTCGACGTATTCGATATTAATTATGACCGGGTGAACTCTGCACATGATTGTTGCCACTATTGTTCAATAAAAATAACAATCCTTTCAAAAAATACATTAGCTTTAAAACTTTGTGTACTTTTGTGAATTAATGAATAAGTGATACATCCGTGGGAGTATTTGAATTTGTACGGGCGTTATGTAGGTTTGTATGGTAATGCCCGCATCGCAGCACAGTGGAGACAAGGGCGCAAGCCGATGGCACTCGATTAATGAACCAATGTAACATAATTGCGAAGCCCTCTCTATACTTGATTGTATAGCACCATCAACTAACTGCGTTTATGAGCGCGTGTAGAGCGTCCTTAATTGAAGAGTGAACTGTTGGGTCCCTCATGTAGGTAACGAAGAATATTTATTTTTTTAAAAGCTTTGCTAAGAATATTGTTTCAACGTTCTAATTAACCTCTCCAACTTAATTAAAAATGCTTGAGTTAGTGAAGGCGCCAATCATATAAATATCTATAAGTTTGTATCCCTTAAACAATTTAGGTTTTAGACGCTATATATTTCTGCTTTTAATTGAATTTTCAATTATCACTAAAATTAATAATTCAAATTCATATATATATACAAACATATACCTTATTATACACATGCTTAATATGTCACTTATTGTTATGAGATTTGTTGAAGGATATAAAAACCGGAGAATGGCTGGTAGCTACTGGATGCTTATAGGCAAAGATCGGCCAAGTTGTTTGGGAGATGACCTACTTCCAGCAGTGGACTGGCGCTAGTTGATGTTAATTATGAAAAAAACAGCAAATACTTCTGTTCGTAATCAGTCAACTTACCTTACTTTCTTACCTTGCTTTTAAACAACTTTTAAGTTCTTACTAATTTTGAAACTTGAGATTGGCTGTTATAATGAAAAAAATGAGTGCATATAAATAGTAAAGGTTTTAGAAATTTGTATAACTCGAACAATTGGTCCCTGAGAGTCCATTCGAACCTACCTCCGATCTTATTACGCAAAGAGAAAGATGAGTTTCTCTGTTTGTATAGTTGAATGCATTTACGTATGATATCCCTGTGGTCATAATCGTAAAGAAGGTGTCCCATAAAATTTATTTTTATGTTGGGATTATCTAAACATTTTTTGGGTTTGTACCATGATTGCCTTGTAAGGAAAGTTCTTTGCTTAAAAGAATGTAACCCCACGGTCCCTATACTGTATTATGGAATGTTTATTTAACTTTATAATATTTTTGAACCTGAGAAAATAAATATAAGACAGGGTAAATAGAAAACGTTAAATTTCCACGGAAAGTTCCTTCCCGCCATGAAATTGTGTCAGTCTGTTGTGATTCATATGAATTCAGGAATGGATGCGAATATACCTAGCGTTTTTCAATGCTGGATGTACACTCCACTGTAAATCGTATCAGAACGCTATAAGGTTGATATTTCATTGACCCTCGACATGAAATAAACATATATGACGTAAGTGGCGAACGATTTGAAATTTCTGGAGGTAAGTGGAGAGGAAGAGTGGTAGCACTCACTTGAGAATGTTTCGTGTGTTTACAGTCATAAGTGCGAAAGAGAGGAATCATTCAACTAGCCGTCATCACTAGCTCAATTATGTCGTGTTTAAAACAAAATGACTCATTTTATGTGTTACTGTAAACTGGACCATACGTGCAAAAACTAAAGTTGTTTCTTCAAAAATATTAAGGAATAGGGATTGATTGTTGCATCAATGTTTGTTTGTTTAACTACTTCCTGTTATAAACAATACAAAGTAACACTAAAGTAAAAGCCCTTGTATATAAATTTCAATAGTGGGCATACATTCTATCAGTGGTAGAGCTACACTGCAGTTTGTTTTAAGCTGCAGAATGAATGGGTGAGCTCGACCGGGGGCTCGTCTGGTGAGTGCAGGGATCCGGAGACCTTTATTACTGGTGACGGGGCATTCCATCTCAGCCCTCAGGGGTGATAACGCATCTGCATTATGATTCCTTGTCAAGGATGAATGTAGATGTCATGGGCCACACGAATCACTTACCATCAGATGAACTGTGTGCTCGTTTGTTACTCCTAATGCTATAAAAAGAAACGCTCTAGTAATTCCAATACTCATTATAAGAGCATAGTTGAATTATATATTTTTTTATTTTTCATTATTTTTTTTTTTTTTTTTTTTTTTTCGGGCTGAAGGCCACTGTTAGCCCGAGGGCTTTTACAGTTTCACCGGGTTGAGAGGTGACCGAGCGCTAATGGCACTCAGTCGAGACCTCTATATATAGGTAACCAGCAGATTTTTCATTATGTTCTCTTTCACTGCTGCGAGCTTTAGCAATAGGTAGTGAAACTAAAAAAATATCACGTAAGATACGTAATGTATGTTATGTCACATTAATAACCGAGGTGTGCTAACCGAGTTCGGTTTACTTGTTGTATTGTTTATTGTATTATGTTTTAAGTACTAATATTTTAACACGTGCTCGGTGGTGTTGCAAAACATCATATAAAATTAAAAAAAAATATTTCAACTTTGCTCTTATTGCAACTTCTAGAATGTACTGCAGGACTAAGAAATAAATAAAAATATTTCGAAGACAATCCGCGTGGCTTTCGCGTCGTCTATGCTTTATCACCGTCACAAGAGAGTAGGGTTAACTATATGTTCCTTTACAGTTTTAAAAAAACATAACAGTAATAGTTTTAAAACAAATACTGCAACGTTAGTATCTAAAGGGATGAAGAAAAACAGGTTATAACAACCGATAAGGTATAAAAAATAAAATATATTAAACTACAATAGATCAAATAATACGCAATAGCATTTTGCATTACAAATTAAATCACATATGATTCATATTTACGCTGCATTCGCATAAAACAAGTGTCCCTGTTTCAAATGAAAATAGGGCGAGCGTTCCAAGATGGCGGCGTTACGTATGAGAAAATTAACAGGCCGTGGAAATGTGAAGTGCATTGCGGAGTGTTGTTACTGCGACGTCACGTTCGCAAGATTCTATTTCGGGTTCAATTTATCGCTCGAGCGGCATTATTCATTTCGATGTTGACCCGACCATAAAGCCGTGCATTGTCTGAGATTACAATGGTTTCGCGTGTAATTAGAATGATGATCTGTCGAGATGTTGCCGGCACGCGAACTGCGGATGTCGATATGACACGACTAGGTACACAAACATTTCAAATGGGAAATCAGGATATTTTCCATGAAACGGTAACATTAAAAAAAACATACCAAATATACGATTCATTACTGGTGAAAAATTATTTGTTTTAAAAATAAGCTGTAGAAAAATATATTTTAGTATATAACTGGATAACGGAACTATAATTTATAGTCTGTACTTGAATATATATATATATATATATATATATATATATATATATATATATAATTTATAGTCTCATTATTATGCGAAAAGATGGTTATTTCAGTAATAATTACTTCATTTAATGAGATTCCCAACACTATCTCACAATCTAGGGCCTTGGAATGAATAGACAGTAGCTTAGCTTAACGACCCGTTACCTTTACCCGCAAACCTATATTAATATCAATAATTTACCTGCCGTTATGAATAATGTCTTAGATTCGAGCGATAATAATGGGCCGGCTCGGCTGGGGAAGGACAACGTCCTCATAGAATACGTGACGTAGCAACACGATATAGGGATAACGTGGCTTCCAGGCATGGCTAGGCATCTCTATGCTGTGCAATTAATGGCATTTACTAATAGCCAGAAGATATCGTTGCAAACTAAATCGACCAGGAGAAGTGTTTAGAATTAAAAGATACCTACACGTAAGCAATAAAAAATAAATAAGTTACTATAATATTAATAAAGTTCAAAAGTAAATATAAATTAATGAAACAAAATTCTACATTGAATAAAACTAATTTAAGGGCAATATAATATCGTGTTCATTTTAAACTTTTTATCCCGACTATGTCATTGTTAACCCGAACTACCATCAACTTTTTTGTTTGATCTACGCAGAAGAAGATGACAGTTACACCCCGTGACCAAATTTGGGAAACTTAAAATAATATTTAAAATAAACACAATTAAAAACGTAAATCTCGTAAAGAAATCAAAATTATACAACTAGGATTGTGGATTTTTTCTTTTTTTATACCTGGGATGATGAACAAGGAATAGCCCGGGGACTTTTACAGTTGAGAGGTGACCGAGCGCTTATGGCGCTCAGTCGAGACCTCTGTTAGTGGGTAACCAACAGCAAGGGCTCCCGAGAGGGACCCACAGCTTGGACTGTTTCTTCTGTTTTCAGCTTATCCTGTTGCGCGAGATCGACTTGAGGGTGCCCAAGAGGGCCAAATCTCGGCTCGATCAGTTCATAATCTGACTATAGATTATCTAAATTAATATCTCTATTATTATTGACTAACTGTACCACCATTTAGGAACGCGTAGGCGCTGAAGAAGAAGTGGCGCAAGGAACTCCAGCAACGCTTCTATCGATGTTGGCGGGTGAAAACCGCCTGTGACATGGCGGTATCGCGAGTAATTCTATTTTTTGCGACATAATTATTCGTAAAATCAAAATAACTCGTGGATTTTTTCTCAGCTTGTGGCACATTTCTGTAGTTCATTGCCATTTCAACTTTTTCTACCCTTGTAATTAGAATATGCGCGAAGCGTACCACAATGACGAAGCTTCCTTTGAATTAATCTTAAAAGGAGATTTTCCATAGCATCCAATTACCTTAGTCATTAATTAATTTGCGTAAGTTTGATTACGATTCGATTGATTATGGGTAAATAACCTATTATTGGAATGTAACCATTATATTATGTTAAAAATATTATATTAATCACACACTTGATAATTAATAGTTATCATAATGTGAACTATGCTTAAACAGCTTTTTTTTCCTGTCGATAATATATAAATGCTGTCATTATAAATATGTAACACTTAGATTAATTTTTAAGAGCTTTGATCAGCGAAATTAGTGACAGATCCTAATATCGTCAACATCTTGTCATTAAATACAAATAAATGTATTTAACATGGGATGCATCTTCCTTTTTTAATTAAAATGTCAGTTTTTGTTTCAATGTTCTTGAACCTATAAGAAGTAAAAAAAATACAATTCAGCTATGTTCCGAGAAATAGAAGATATAAAGTCACGTAGAGAAACGTTATTTTATTCAGGCAATACCGTGAGTATTTTTCCGAAAGAGTACTTTGAACACACAAGGCTTTATTATATACAGATACCGGTGAGTCATAGACAATTGCAGTACTTGTGTGTTAACACATAAGTGACAAGGAACGAATAAGCCATCTACAATTTGTTCAAGGAAAATGAACGACCGTTTATGGTGGCCATTACCATTGCAAATTGCACGCATTATACAAAGCACGCGCTAAAATGAAGAATCATTTGTTTACAAAAGCAATAACATATTTTCCAGTATTTTCACACTATCATTTATTCTAAGTACTCACATCTAAAATTTTCTGAGGAGTTGATCGGGTTAATTCCAACCGCTGTACATCACGACAGAATTCAAAATTTCATCCTCATCATCTTATGGTTAATCTTAACTTTACTACGCTTTACACGAAATTTTCTGCTCTGTGGAATCAGCTGTCGCCGGCAGTATTTCCGAATCGATACGATTTAGGGACCTTCAAGAAAAGAGCCTAAATCTTTCTTAAAGGCTGGCAACGCAACTACGACTTATCTAGTGTTGTGTTAATATTTATTGAAGTAAATATGTAGATTTTAATAATTTTGACTAAAAGTTTGCAGTACCCCCTCCTGCCTCTTAGCCACTCCAGGCACTGGCCCCTTTGCCCTTGGGAGGATACTGCCCTGGTAATACAAGCTTTCACAGACTATCTGTACGTTTATATATGTTACACGAAATAATAGTAAACTATATGAAGCAAAATGGAAAAAAAGGGTATAATATTTTATAATTCAATTCAAAGAGTAGGCCAACTGTACTATTAGTTAATACGTATTAGTTTTGGTGCTCACAGTTGAAATTGGTAAAGCCATGCTAGTGCGAATGGGTCGGCATAACCGGAGAAATAAAACGCAGCCACAGAAAATCAAAGTGAAATGTCTGTCAAAAAACTTTTCGGCGTTTCGTATGGTGAATTAATGAAGCCAGTGAACTAATTATAAGAGAGAGAGTGTGCGAGAGTAAGAATGAATCAATTAGGATGAGTTCTCACTCTCACTTCCTCAAGGTTACTAGCCAACTGCAATTAGATTCTCTTATCGAGGACATCTATCATTGATGTGTATAGGATTAATTGGGAGAAATAACTCTTAAGGTAAGTGAAGGTTCACTGAGTAGAAAGGTGGCCGAGTGGTGCTTAGGGCACACATTGGAAACCTTAATTTATGTGTAACCAGCACAAGAGTCTCAAGACAGGGCTCGGTCAGTTGCCACTATCAGATTGAGTGTATTTTAATAAATCAAATTCACTTATATACTTTCTCTACTAACAGAACCATAGTGCGCCGTGTGAATCGAAACCGCCATCTTTTAACAAATATCAATATCAAATAATATTTCTATCTTAAATAATAACATCGCTATTTATAAAGTAATTACAATTCCTGGAATGTATTTACGTCTGTCATCCGCATTTAAAAAAAACACACACATCCGAACTTCCGTTCAAATGTTATTTTCTTACATTAAAGCGGGTGCTGATTATTATCTTGTAGCATCCACAGACGTTTAAAACAAAAATTTACTTAATTCCATTGCTCTTAAGACAGTTATCATGCAATAAACGCTCGAAACGGGTTGTTTAATGCTTCAAATGAAAAACGCAGCCTCTAGTTCTACGCTTGTTCCAGTGAAGCGGAAACATGAGATTAAAATTATATAGTTCTAAGAAAACTCCGTATACACGAAACACTGGCGTCGCAAGTCAAAGAAGCTCATAAAATACACTCATAATATCGTCATCTTATCTAAGTTTTGTCTAAACGTCTACAAAGCAATTGAATATTAACTTAGATAGATACAAGAATTTTTACTAATGTCTGCGCGGGATAAGAATGAATATTTTTGAAGCCGTTGCAAACGAGCACGAGCAGTTAACTCGATGGTAAGCAAGGTATATAATGGTAATGTATATATAATGGAAAGGTAATAAGTGACCACCATCGCCCATGAACATCCGGAACATCAAAGGAGTTGCCGTCCTTGAAAAAAGCCCTTTCTTGAAGGTCCCTAAGTCGTATCGGATCGGTAACACCGCTGGCGACAGCTGGTTCCACCAAAAAGTAACTTTATTTTTTTAATTTATTTATTTATTTTCTATTCCCCAAAGGTACACAAAATTAATGCAACAATATAAAATATTCCTTTGTGAGAAACTGGTGTCTGCACTAGGTCTCCCTGTCTGACAGATTACCAGGCCGTCGTCTTGATACACGGATATTGTTATGCCTTAAACTTTGCAAGGAAAATAAAGAAATAACAGAAAAATAGTAAAGTTTAAATAAAAAATATATATATTTATATGAATTTATATAAAAGGCACAGTGGTGGATTGGAAAACATCTGTTCACATTTTGCCTTGAACTACTTTAACCTTGAATTAATTCAAAATGTATAATCCACTGTCATAAAATATTTAGGCTTTAGCATTTTTTATCATTATATAAAAAAGGCTTAGGGTTGACTAGCACACAGTTTACCTGATGGTGAATATTTACTGCGACCTATGCCATCAAAATAAATCATAAACAAAGAATCCTCCGGTGCTGTGAACGTCCATAGGCGGCGGTAATCACTTACCGTCAGATAAGGTGCTGGCTCGTTTGCCACCTATTCTATAAAAAAAACATGATGCACATGCGTTCTCACCCCTGGGGACTGTGATAGTGTCTCCGAAACACAGAAGCGTAAAAAAAGCAACTGTAACATACCTCTACCACTATTTCTAAATTCAATATGTCTCCTACGACAAGATAAAGATAGATATTTATTTTCATTTTAAAATCTAAATAACGTAAAATATTAAACTTATATGCTCATTAAAACATCTATGTAATAAAAATATTAGTTGAAAAAATATACAACAAGATTTTATTTTGATATTAAAAGTGCCACACGTCGATATAGTTTTTAAAAGAATGAAATAAGCGATGAAATTATTAACTCCAACAAATCTAAAATGATTGTACTAGAAGATGATAAACTAAGATAAACAACAACAACAACAACAGTGGCAGAGCTACACTGCAGTTTGTTTCTAGCTGCAGAATGAATGGGTCAGCTCGATCGGGGTAGGACCACGCCCTCACAGAATACCAGCGTAAAATAGCAGCATAATGTTGCTGTGTTTCGGGATCCGGATACCTTTATTACCGGTGACGAGGCATTCCATCTCAGTCCTCACGGGTGACAACGCATCTACGTTATTCCTTGTCAAGGATGAATGTAGATGTCATGTGCCGCAGGAATCACTTACCATCAGGTGCATTATGTGCTCGTTTGTTAATCTCAATGACCTATAAAAAAAACAAAAGTGGATTCGAACTATTTTTAGCCTTAACCTAAGACATTGGGGCCAATAACCCCAGAATTCATCCTTCATTGGGGATGATAATGCATATGCCATGCACCCCTAAGGATTAAGATGAATGACACCTCATCTCCATAAGGTCTTCGGTTTCTATTACAATACGAAACACAGTAGTGAACTACTATTTTGCGCTGTTATTCCGGAAAATGTGGTCTTAGCCCGGTCGAACCAACCCTATTCGTGCTACATGTAATAATATGACTGAATAGAGATGTGAAAATTTTAAAGGATTTAATTTCCGATTAATATGAAGTAATAGGTAATTTTTATCTAATTCGTATTCAATTAAAATATAATTTTACCATCTCCAAACCATTCACATTAAAGATTGTGCTGGAAATATACTAAATTAATTTATAATCGAGATAATAACAGCACTTATAACTCTAAATGGCCATCAAACATCCAAATGTACATGTGAAGAATTTGTTTAACGCCAACTTTATCTCGAGATGAATCTCATTTAAATAAATTCTATCCATTGTGGCTTCCGTTGCATACATTATATACTGTCATATAATTTTACGACACAAATATTCTGCACCAATTTTATAATATAATGATATCAAATAAAAACTAGAGGAATTGCGACAATAATTCATATCATACGAGTAATAAGATATTAAAAATAAAAAAAACAGTCTTTTCCTATGCAAGTTGGTGTATAAGTTGCATGTCGTCTGTCTCATTTCGTACGTAATGGCAATGAATTCCTCCGGCTCGATTTCGATCACGATATCGTCTGGTCATTTCCACATGACATCAACTGCGCAGGATTGATTATAGTGTCGGACCATTCGCGCGAAAGCACTCTCCCGTCCTTTCTAGAAGGCTATTTTTGGTATATCGAAATATCTTCTAAGAATTTCTCTTTCTTTCTTGGATCTCTTTTGGAGTTTGTGATTTGGTCAGGGTTATTTGGGACTTCTGCTCATTAAAACCTCTTCGGTGGCTACTCTTGGTGTATTCAGCGGAGCTCCAAGATCTTTGACCGAACGCACCGATGTCAATCTGCATTGAGCCTAACACCCTCGCCGTGCTTCAGCACACCGAGACCACACCGTGTTGCCGTTGCACTTTAATGGATCAAGACTTCCTGATCTGACTGATCGCCCTCAAACCCGTAGTCCCTTATACGCTATCTTATACGATAGACAAAGGATATAGGGCTAACCCTATTCTATATGCCCAAGACAACAGGACTGATCAGGGAGGCCCTAATCTAATGCACGTAAGGATAGACTCGAGAGTACTCTAGAGTAAGGTTCAGATATCGAATACAGGATATATTTAAATAACACCCAGAGCAGCGAAACGAGCTATTTGTGACGGACAAATATTGTTCTTTGGCTGAGAATCGACGCGGTCCCGATGAAACCGGGACTACAGTTAGGGCTCCTTCAGCCAATAAAATTCGCTTATATAAGTTTTATGTATAAAATATTTGTATCTTAATGATTTTAAAAATTCATCCCACTTACCACGTAAAAACAATGTATTTCTAATGATAAAGCTTATGTGTTATTTCCGGTATATATGTTTACATAAGTAAATAGTTTTGTGAGACAATACACCAAAAGTGTCCCGTCAATGATAATGTAGATATGTCCCGAGAGTGCATAGCTGGATTATCAGCCTTTTAGTGTTGGCTATTATCAGTATGCAGGAACGCTTGGTTCCTGTATACGAATGAAAAGGGCTTTAACAAGGACATTTACAAGTAAAGTATACAAATAAAAATGCATGCAATTTGTTTTTTTTTTGGTAACACTGAGATGCAAACAAGCATATTGTTTAGTAATTCTTTATAATTAGCACTTGATGAATAGGTGGCAAATGAGCTAGCAGCCCACCTCTCAGGTAAGTGATTAATTAATGTGACCATAAAGTCCTACATCCGTTAAAGAATCAAAATAGAGAAACGTTCTCATCTCGGAGGTCTAGAGCATGCCGCGTTAGTACCAATAGGTTCTTCTGATCCGAACTAAGGATGGAAAACGAGCACACACATTTATGGCTGCAAGTTATAAATGTGTGTAGTATGGCCTCAGCAAAGGTTAAAGACGAACGACGTTTTTTTCTTCTGGTCGTTAGCAGCTCAAAGCACCAGTAACGGCAAGAAAAACCAAGGAGCGCAATTTTACATAATAAGAGTTTAAGTCTATTATGTATGTATTAAAAAAAGACTTGAAGAACACGAGCAAAATATATATTGATTATTCTCAATATAAAAGTGAACAGTTGATTTTGTTATTCTTTGAGAAAATGAATTTCTTTAAAGCGAAGACTGAGATGTAATGTCTATCCATACACACTAAATGAAAACCAGTTGCGTTATATAGATAATATCACCGTAATAAAACTTTGAAAGGACATTAAGATTTATTGAAAAAAATCATTAGATATTCGGCCCTCTCGGGCACCCTCGAGTTACGATGCTCTCGCGAAACAGGGTAACGGTTCATACCGATGCTCCCTCTCGGGAGCCCTTTTGCTGGTTACCCACTAATAGAGGTCTTGACTGAGCGCCATAAGCTCTTGGTTGACCCAACCCGGTGAAACTGTAAAAGACTTCGGGCTAACTAACAGCGGCCATGAGCCCGAAAAATAAGAAAGAAAAAAATAACCGTGGCCCATAAAACACTAAATCTATCTTCAACAATGGTTCAAGATGCAGTCTCACCCCTTAGGAATGAGATGGAATTGATGAAATTGGTAAATTTGTTTTGTGGGTACTCCACCGGCTGCTGTACAAAGTGGACAGCAGTCCTCCGACATGCGCCGTCAAAAAAGAAAAAAAAAAAGAAAAAAGAAGTATCAAAAATAACGTCATTGTTAAAACAACGCTTAGATAAAGAAGGTCTTTAAGAAATGTCCTCAATTTTAACGAATCACTTCCTTAACGTAGGGCAGTTCTTTATAGTCATTATCTGATCATTAGGAGGTATTTGTTGAAGGTGTGTCAAGTATAGTAAATCTTATCTTTGTGAAGGAAACGTAACAGTGGACAGTTTATCCATTCCATTTGTGATAACTCGGTTTATCGTAGTATACTCGGCCATATAATTGTTTTACCATTTTTGACAACAACTTCCAGTAAATTAAAATTTTACTAAAGCTTAGATTTTTATCACTGAATATGCACGAACTAACAAAACAACCCTAAGTTCAAATACAATATAATGAAGCAGTGACAGGAGTATTTACTGTCACTTTAATATTTTAAGCGAAAATAGACCTACCTAAGGGTGGTGTAGCAATTCCGTTATTGTTTATACATAAAGTCGAGTGCATCATGTGTCAATGTTGGCTCTTAAATTTATAAAAAAATAAATACAGATTAACGATTAAAAAGCCTTTTGGAAATTTGGCCGAAAATAATGTAGTTCTTTTTTAAAATTTTACACACGTGAAAGAGTTTTCTTTCCCCTGTCGAATCAGTTATGCTTCAGATAGTTAACTGCAGCGCGCCTCTACCACATTGTGTTCGAGACGACGCACTTCAAATTATATCTCTTAAAAACAAATACTAAGGTGCCAATAAAGGCATATTTAACTATTTTCAAGTATAGTATATTATTGCATAATATATGTATATATATATATATATATATATACATATCATCAATCACCCATATCAACATTAGGCTTTCTTATGGCTTAAAAATATTTTTTTAAATAGAATATTTAAGTTTCGCAGACCGTAACCTAGCCCATTAGGATATTTACGTTTTGACAATACAAGACTTTAAAAATAATAATGCAAAAAACAATGCAATTAACAGTTTCGGTATTGTCCCGAGAGTAAGTGATCCTGTATGATAATTGTCTTTAACATTAGGCCCACGTTCAACAGTGGACTAGTAATGGGCTAAAATCATAATGATGATAAATGATGTCGTTAAAATTTAAATTACTGTTATGGTTAATGGAACGTTAGTAATTATAGCACTGTTTTCTTTAAAAAAAAACAATGTCATAGATAAAAAAAGAATAGATCAATACCGATCATTCCTCAAATATTAGCGTGTTCAAAGAAGAGTCATCGGTCGCTGTAATTAACGGCTAACGTGTGGCCTAATAATTATTTGTCGATGGAAGCGGACCTCGTAAACATACCCGGCGATAACCTTCACCTTCTCTTCTCTCTAATCACAATAAAACAAACGCCACAAGAACCTTATCACCAATCTACCTAAACAACAAAACAGGTTATAAAGATACATACATTTTTACACATTCTATGTGAATGTGTAAAAATGTACACACACAAGATGCGTGTGAACAATTTGCGAGTGGTAAGGCGTGTTCAAGGATCTTTTCTATAAGTAAACAAAGACAGTTTGAAGGAGTAACAATTTCTCACGATACTTTTAACAAAATCGTGTGTATTATGAAAAAGCAAGAGATCCTAAGTATGTTTTATAGAAGTCGGTAGACAAAAGTAAAAAATAAAACTGTTTTTTTACGTTGACCGGGTTAAGCTGTAAAAGCCCTCGATCAGCCATATAAAAAAAATAAGGATATTGAAGGATTGGTAGATCGATTGATATAATACAAATAGATACAATACAAAATTACACCTTTATTGCCTTGTCCGGTCGGGGTGGTGGCGGAATGGTAAATTCTGTTCCCCTAGAACCTATCCATTTCTGCTATTTATTTATTTAGTTATTTTTAAAAGACCAAAAACATATTACACTTTTCAGAGGTTAAATCGACAATATTCTTATATGGATACCAGTGACAGATGTTTATAGAACTTGCTTTTTAGGTATGTAGGAAAGATAACAAGATATGCCCCTAAGTAGCGGTATCATCTCGGCCTTATAAATTTATAAGACATATGTTTGGCATTTGAAAGCCTTCGTTGACTCCACAAATGACCGGACAACGAACTTTTACAGATACAACTGGAACTAGTGTGTTTATGATACTAAAATTATTGCAATCAAGCTCCCAATTCCAAATCCTACGCCAGAATTTGTGCGTTGTTCAAATGTTTGGTCATCTAAAATTTTGTCGGCAGTAGGAGAACAAGGCCTAGCTTTTAATTCACGGCACGGGATAAAACAGGGTTCGATCGTCGATGCCATCTTAAGAGCTGATTTATCACGTGCTGTGAAGTGAAATATCATGAGGAAATCACCACGTCAATGAAATAAATTAAAAAATATATTTCGAAGACGTGTGAAGTCTGGCAATCCATAAAGGTGCCGCTTGGTGGACTATGCTACCCATCTCAGGAAGGAAGGTTATGCCCAACAGTTGAATTTATTTATATAGGGTGACTACAGTAAAGCGCCTGTCGAATGGATCGCCGATCACATTTCATAGCTTTTGTGTTAATGTTCTTGTTGCTTTTTTTATTTAGACGGCGCATAATTTTTATAAAATATATCGACGTAACAGATTCAATACTATTTAAGTGGAAGATGCTTTATTATATTTATAATGCAAGATTTCATAGATAAATATTATAATGGAAGACATCGTGAGGAAATGTGCATATTTATTTATATTTATTTATATATATGTATATATATATAAATAAGCATATTTCACAATTTAAGAAAGCGCCTGTCGATAATCAAAGCACTACATCCTTCACTACTCAGAATATCAACGTATGGTATAATAGAAAGTATTTAAAATGATTTTCGAATTAAAATGTAATTTGTATGCGAATGTCGCATATACTCTCTAGCCTTTTTATGGATCAACCTATATACAGAGCAGCGTGGATAAATGTTTATGAATAATTTAGCTATATTGTTTACGACAACGGATTCCACCTGATAAACTAATTCCTGCCTTGTCATGTACGCAAGTTAAGCGTCATACGGTGAACGGAGCCTGAATAATAGTTCTCCATTTACCTAATCTGCTTTCTTTATTCATTATTATTATTTCCTAACGGAATTTAATTGAGGGAAGGGTAAAATTACTCACCATTTAAATTTTATATTAAAATTATTATAGATTCCTGGACGGTTTTTATGATTTATGTAAATACGTTAAGTTTTTAAGTCAAAGAGAGGTATCGCTATATCTCACTAACGGTAGCAAAAAAAAGGTCAGCCCGACACGGCAGTTATTATGGCATAGTATGGTTACTATTTCTCGTTTCCACGGTCCTCAAAGTTGCCCATAATTTGTAATTCCTTATAGAGGATGGATGTATTCGTCATAGACCGCGTGAATAACTTACCACCAGGTGTGCTATGTGCTCGTTTGCAACCCTCTCAAATCATAAAAGGTGACTCATAACGTTGCCTGTTTTACGATCCATCTAAATATAGATGTGTTTCAAATAATCGACGATATTAACACATAAACACTATCAGATTGGACGTTACAGTAACAGTCTTAACAGTATTAGAGCTTTAGTTTATTTCTAGCTACACCATAAGGCTAGATCGGGGAAGGACCATGACCTGATAGAATAAGAGCGTAAAATAGCAGTGTTGCTGTGTGTCGTCTGGTGAGTGTCGATATCCGGAGATTCTTATTAGTGCTGACGAGGCGTTCCACTTTAGTACCCGGGGGTGACAAGGCATCCGCTTAATCATTTTTATCGAGTATGAATCGTTTACCACCGGATGTACTGTTTCCTTTGTCACCCACAAATATTATAAAAATGTAGCTTATTTCTTTGCGAGTTTTTATGTAAAAATGATTATTCCTTGCTTACAAGGAATACTCATTTAGACACACAAATAATTTCAATTCACAAATAATCATCTAGACTTATCTAGCGACGTCTCCTTATAGACTAATAGTATTTAATAGGGCTACATTTAATCAGGCCTATATGTAAATAAACTTTAGTCTATTTTCTATATTTTTTTAGAAAGTAATTTTCTATTCACTTGTGCTATTTATTTAGGATTTTATGTACGTTACAAAAATGTTGTAAACACATTGCCGGAATGCTATATATAAGATTATAAATGAAACTAATCATCAGTCACATCAGGCTTTATGAAACATGTGAATATTGGTACTTGTACATTAAGTTTTTAATCCCACTTACCTCCTTCCGCGCATCGCATGATAAACAACATTAAACATGCGCGCGCGCATATTTCATAACTGTGGAGCGCTTTAACAGTTGAATATAAACACAGAAGATTCAGGTCTAGATAAGTAGCTTTATGAGACACAATTCCTACGCGATGGTTGCTTTCTACTTATATTTAATTATGGTGTAGATTATAAACGTATTAACTGTAATATGATATTTATAAAATAACACTACTATTTTTTTATTTTAACATAGAGATTAACAAAAGAGCACACAGTTCATCTAACGGTAAGAGATTTCTGCGGTCCATGACATTAACTCAACAAAGGATATGCCGGAAATGGAGGAAATAGGAATGACAACGAAATGAAAAAAAAATTAAAGTTATCACTCCTGAGGACTGGGATGGTATATATATATACATATATATATATATATATATACATATATATATACATATATATATATATATATATATATATATATATATATATATATATACATTTATATAAATAAGCATATTTCATAATTAAAGAAAGCGCCGATAATCGAAGGAATACATCATTCACTACCCAGAATATCAACGTATGGTGGTATAATATAAAGTATTTAAAATGATTTTCGAATTAAAATTATTTGTATGCCTAAGTGATTCCTGCGGTCCATGACATCTACATTCATCCTTGACAAGGAATCATAATGCAGATGCGTTGTCACCCTTGAGGACTGAGATGGAATGCCTCGTCACCAGTAATAAAGGTCTCCGAATCCCTACACGCAACACAGCATTATGATGCTATTTCAAGCTGGGATTCTGTGAGGGCGTGGACCTTCCTCGGTCAAACTGACACATTCATTCTGCAGCTAGAAACAAACTGCAGCGTAGCTCTTACCACTGCAACGTAACTGTTAATGGAAACAAAACGAAAGAGCACACAGTTCCCCTGATGTTGAATGATAACTCACCGTTTATCACTCACTCACTCGTTGTCACCCGTGAGGACTGAAATATTACATTTCCTCATAACCTGTAATTGGACCTCTAATAACTGTACCTCTAGATTGACCATAAACAGCAGCGACATGCTACTTATTTTACATTCATACTCTGTGACGAAGCGATTCCTCCACGGTCAAGGCGACTCATTCATGCTGCTTCTAGAAACAAGTTCCAACATGTTCCTATCACGGCTAAACAAATTTCGTACATATTATATAATTACTACAATCTATCATAATATATAAACATATTGGGGATAAGTGAGTTATTTCATTACAAATTCAGTTCCCCAGAGAAACGTTAGAGGTCACAGATATACTTAAAATATGAAAATATATTCAATGGGACGAGTTAATAAACTCAGCTGAATTTTAAGATATCTCAAATAATGTTAAAGAAACCGCACAGAATCCTTGAAGAGTTTAGGGCTGACAAACAAACACATAGTTCTTAATAATCCAACAAACGTTTAAGCGTCAATAGACTCATGGTTCATCGTATTAGATGATTTAATTGCAGAATGTTATGACTTCGTTGATGTAACAAATTGGCCATTTATAAACTAACTTTAGATCGATATATTTTTTTGATTTTAGCTATTATATTGATGGTGACAGACGAGCACACAGCTAAACTGATGGTAAATGAATCCTGATAGTAAATACACATGTATGAAGCGTCAATAGCCGTATGGTTTAGGGCTAGGGTACGATCTGCGAAACTGCGGTCTGTGGTTAACGGGAAAGTTGGTAATGTAAATAACACTGCTTTTGAGTTTATTAAAAACATGTCGTTGTTAATTCCGAGGACAAATATAGATTGCATCGTATCCTACTATTTTACGCTGGCAATCTGTGGGCGTCGATCCCAACACTACAACACTTTCGATAACTACTATAAAAATGAGTATAAGAATGAGTACTATGAATTTTTGAAGAACTAAGAAATATCCCTAGAAAAGATAAAAACGGCCCTTTTCAGGGCAACATTAGAATCTCTACAGTTTCTCTATGATTACGTTGAAACAAACATTTTATCTTAAAATTAAAAACTTTTATTTTCAGATAGCGAAAAATTATTCCTATTAATACTTAACATAATTTAGCATATCGATCGTACCTATCCCGTTATCGATATGCACCTCTACAATTCTTACGCACATCACTACACCCCTCCATAAGACCTGTAAGTGCGAGCGAGACAGACAGATAAATATAATTTATGACCCGAAGCCTCAGTTCATAATGCGTCGACTATAACATTAGTTATTATACAATTGCAAACGTATCATTCAATACATCTAGATTCTAGACGTTACTCTGCAATCGTAATTATAACGAAATGGGGGTTTTTTTTTGCACTAATACTGTGATCATCGTGGCAGCTGACTAACGAAATACCAATGAATGATCACATTATGTGGTATGTTATTTTTCTTATACGATATAAATAACATAATGCAGGGGATGTCCTAGGCTGAAAATATACATAGAAATTAATTATAAACACGATGGCAGCTGATAACGAGGACGCAATTAAAATGTTGGACCAAAAACACAAAACTTAGCGGAGTCCGATCCGAACTAATGATGCGCCCTATCAACCATCAGCGTCGTGATACGGCTGCTTTATAGCAGGTCTTGGATTCTCTGCCACATCGATGATCGCAGGTCTTCAATATTTGATCATCACAATAGGTTTTCGCGTCTGGGTGTATTGTTTATCTACCGTGTACCTTACGAGTGAGTGTCTCTGAGTGAGCATTTGCGCAAATGTTTACGAAACTATATTACATTCTGTTCAGATGATGTCATCAGATTAGATGATCCTTTCAGAGCTCTCAATTCTCATGACCCCCGCGTAACATCTAAGAGAGACGGCAATGACTGGAAACCAGCGCTACATGGAACTGTTTTTTTAATGTGTGATGCTGTTCGTCTTAAGACCTCTACAGCTTTAACTAAATAACATTGTTACTGTGTTGTAGAGGAAATGCCTAAGTTAAAATATTTATTGAAATTTTGAAGAAGTATGCGTACGCACAATAAAAATGGGGAACCGTATCCCGTTGATTTTGTACAAACTAATGAACAATGACTTAGATGAAACTTGCATCAATTAATCTATTTAAACGTCAATCCTCAAAGTAGTCTCATGCCGTAAAATATATTCTGGCAAAATAAGATATATAAGTACCCTATAAACATGAGTTGTATATCGAAATGATATCTCGAGACTTAAGTTACTTCCGTTAACTAATGAGACATTTGACGTCTACAGATGCGAGCGCTGACCTGAGTAAGCACGTGAGCTGTACGTCGTTCTGGTGGCGAGCGAGTGCGGCCGCTCCTTCCACACGCACCGCGTTAATCTTCTCACGGAGTGCAACGCCGCAGCCTCCGCATCGCTCTCGCAGTATTGACATGATGTTCGGCTGCCGTAGGAATGCTATAACCTGGTGAAATCACTTTTCATGAGAGAAGATAACATCGAAACTTTCTTACGCCACAACATATCACACACACATATCACGGAATAGACTGGTGGACGATATAGACGTGGGTATTTCTCATAAATTCCAAGTGACCAAAAAGTATAACATCTGTGATGTGATCAAATCCAAAACATGATCTCCTGAATTTACGCCCACGGTTTATAGTGGTAGAGTTACACTGCAGTTTATTTCTAGCTGCGGAATGAATGGGTCAACTCAGCCAGCGCGAAATAGTAGCATAGCGCTGCTGTGTTTCGTCTGGTGAGTGAAGGGATCCGGAGACCTTTATTACTGGTGACGAGGTATTCCATCTCAGTCCTCAAGGATGAAAACGCATCTGCATGCATTATGATTCCTTGTCAAGGGTGAATGTAGATGTCGTGGGCCGCAGGAATCACTTGGCATCAGGTGAACTGTATGCTCGTTTGTTACTCTCAATGTAATATATATATATATATATATATATATATATATATATATATCATTAAATGAAACGGGTGGGGGAAAAAGCGAGGAGGTGGATTTATTAAAATATAAATATGTATATAATAATAACTTTTGCTACGAGCCCACATTAATGATATATGAGATAGATAGGTGAGCAGTATTCGAAAAGGAAAATGCTCTCTTCTTGCGAAACGCTTGCTCGAAACCAGAATCCTGGTTTCATGCATGGATTAATTGTAAGATGGTAACAAAACAACATTGTCCTGAACTATCTTCTAAGCACCACTAAGAAGAATACAGTTTTAGTTATATATATAATAATTTGTCTTACGTGTTGCAGCTGTAGAAGGAAAAACGTGACGGATGTAAGGACTAAAATCTGACCTTATACAAGTGTCAAATAATTATAAAACAATGCTGCTTTAAATTGAACGATGATAATTCGAGACTTACGGTATGTGACATTAATAAAGAATCTTTCCATGTTTATTTCTTTTTATTTTTAAGTAAAAGAAGATATCTATGGACCATAGACTATGTATTACATAACATAGTGTATTGGTTTTTGTTGTTATTTGCGTTATCTCCTTATTGATTGCAACTAGATAAAGTTACAACAGAAGATAGTAATTACCTTATCATTGTAAGCCACCGGTATCTCTTGGTGTGAGTTGTGGACATGAGCATCGGATGACGTAATTGGCGGCCGCGGCGGAGGCGTGGGGGCCTGCATACAATTGTTTATGTAAGAAACAAGTAAATTGACGATGATTTAACATAAAACTTATCATAAAATTTAGATATTTTAGACAAACAATCTTTAAATAACATAAAAACTAAAACAATAAAATAAAAGAATAAAATATAGTTTTAAATAAAATCTACGTAACCGGAAATACATTATTAATTACACTTAAAACTATTAACATTCATGCATTAAGTTAAACGAACACAAACAATGAACAAAAGTGTTTATCAAAACAAATATGTACCTACATACTGGAACAGAGCTAGCCAAGTTATACAAACACAAAACAACCATGCTCAACCAACAGAACGATATCTCATTACTACATTATTTAATTTTATCTCATTTTCGTATTCAATAAATATACTTTATCAAATTACAAAGCACTGAAATCGGTAATAAACGACGAATTCCTACTAAGACTTAGAATAAAATTAAGATAAGATTACAAAAATACATTGGGCATTAAAAATTTCATCACATTCAAACGCTGTACCGTTATAAATATAAAAGATTTTAAGATTTTCTTGTCTTGTTTTAAACTTTAAAACATCAGAAACAAGAAAAAAAAACATTACTGAAACATTTTGTTTGATGGAGTAACAAGTTACCATAAACATCCACGTAGTGTATGTAATTCGTTTTCTTTTTTAAAATAATGTTGCAACATTAAATAAGACCTCTTGAAAACATTAACACGAATGTACGACTGTATCTAGAGGTGTTTAAATCATATATGGATAAAACAACTTACGAAAGATGTGAAATAAAGGACTATTTAAATGCACAGTCTGGTTACACTTGATGGTGTTACCCGATTTAACCCCTTATACAGTTAACTGTGCCTATTAAATTTAAAAAGGAGAATACAGAGTTACAATTTCTCAATATTTTTTTAACGCGATAATCCCGTAAAGGCTACTGTATTATATATTCAACAATGGTAGCGCCGAATGAAATATGATAAATTAAAACAGTTCTATATGAGTAAACTGATCTTGGTACCTATATGTAGCTTTATCTCGATTATTTCTAATTCACTACACTTATACAAAATGCAATATATATATGCTTGAACGTTGTAATGTAAAGTAAAAAAAAAACATATACAAGCGTGTTTACAGATCAATGTTTAAAGCATGATGGTCTCAACAGTACAAACAAGTGTTTACACAGGCAGATGAATAAAGAGACAAAATTGCCTTGTCGCATCTCAATCTCCAAAACGTCACAGTACAAAAATATACTACTTTGAATAAGTCATTCGTCTTTTTTTAATCTCGCAAACGGTATGAAATTATAATAATAGAAAAATCACTTTTGATTTCTTGGCGTAATCGAACCCGTAGTGCAAGAATTTTTTATAGATTTTGTAAGGTAAATATTCATATAAATAATTCAATGCACAGAACGAAGATTATCAGCATAGTTTATGTTCACTATGCTGATAATCTTCGACCACGATATATACAAGAAATGTATCCTCAACGCGTTTAAACGAAAAAGACCTACATTTTTGTATAGTGACGGTTTGTGAGAGTAGATGTGAGGTTTGGTCGTGCCTGTTCGTGGACGGGGCGGCGGTGTGGCAGCAGCGGGGAGAAGGGCGCGGCGGGGGGGCGCGCCGCGCGCGGCAGCCGCGGGTCCATGAACGTCGTGCGCCGCAGCACGTGGTCCACGAAGAACCTCTGCGGTTTGCCACCATCTTATATACCACCGTTCATACTTACACATATATATGCTACGCTAATGTAACCTGCTTCGTATTCCAACTTGTATTTCAAGTCTCATGTTTTGAAAATTCCGCATACATTATTAGATATATTTTTTTTATTACCTTGTTAGTAAGAAACGAGCACATGAACTGTGTGCTCGTTTGTTACTAACATGGTGGTACGTAAATCCCGCGGCCCATGTAGGTGTAGATGTCTACATTCATCCTTGACAAGGAATCATAATGCAGATGCGTTGTCACCCTTCAGGACTGAGATAGCACGCCTCGTCACCAGAAATAAAGGTCTCCTGATCCCTGCACTCACCCAGACGAAACACAGCAATATTCCTCACAGAATACAGCTATTTTACGCTGGTATTCTGTGAGGACGTGGTCCTACCCCGATCGAGCTGACCCATTCATTCAGCAGCTAGAAACAAACTGCAGTATAGCTCTACCACCGTTGAGACCAATATCACTTATACTTGAACAATGCTTATCAGTGATATTAATTAGTAACATTCCAGTTAACCACTCCAACTAAGATTAAATGCTAGGAGATGGTTCACGACAATAGCCTAATGGGGGATTCGAACCTACGACCTTAAGTTTCATAGACTGTACCCTAGTGTATTAACGCTATATGCAGTATAAAATAGACCTGACCCTTGTCAGGTCTATTTTATACTTCATTCACAAAGAGTGAATGAAATGAAACGAAATTACCCATAACATGGGCAAAGTACGAATAATACTTTTTATACCTTTTTTAAACCTTCATAGTGGAGGCCAACAAAATTTAGGATTCGTTTATGTCAAATTGTCTCATACAAAATTATCTTACACATATTCGGGATTTTATAGTATCGTCGCAAACTCATGTACTGACGTAGATAATAAATATTTTATCCATAGCTCTATGTGGGATAAATGTTAGATCTATTAATTTATATTATTTTTTTATTTAAAATCGATGATAAGCCCCACGTATATAACGTAAATTATTTATGACACTTTCATGTGCATACTTTTAACATGAATTTTGTTACTCACAGATTCGATCTACAATCTTCGATTTATCTTTTATTTTCCTTTTTTGACTAAAAACTCCTCAGAAATGACCGTATTAGACTAGGAAGCATTGCTAAATTTGATTATATAACATATCATAATGGTCTTTAGAACCATATTATCAGCCTATGTAATAGTTTACTTTGTCAACATAATTATAATATAATTAAGTATTAAAAACCTAAACATTTAACAGTTTTGATAATCACAAACTAGAAGATCTGTAATATTGAAATAAAACCACCTAAAAAGACACTTTTCAAATCACTACAGTTGTATAAACAAATGAAGATTTTGTAAACTTGAACTTTATCACGAAGGTATAAGGTACAATGGTTTAATTAATTAACTATGTTTTTTATTTCCATTTTTTTTTAATGTTCACAAATCCAAAGTCATGTGGAGATGGCATACAAATAAAAAACCTTACTACGCCCTATAACATTCGCGAGACGACTTATACCTTCAATAAGCTACATTTTAAAGTATATATTTATTTATTTATGTATTCAAAGTATCAGCACCAATGGTATAATATGATTTGTACACGTTATTCTTTCCAACCGTCAAAGGTGACGCACATATTAGAAAATGCGCCACGGAAATCTTAATTTAATTTATTAAAAGATCGTACAAAGAAAGTATTAATAAAAAAAGTATTACTACCCATATTTCTTATTTACGGGCTGACATAAAATTCTTCAAATACGTTAAAGCAGTGTTTGTGAACAGAACCCATTGCTAGGAATAGACGTTCTCTCTTGAAAGTTACGTAGTTATGCGGCTTCAGTGGGTTATTTTTTTTTTTATATTTATATATATATATATATATATATATATTTATTAGACATTTTTAGGATGTTTTCCTTGACTTGTGTGTGGTATCAGGACATAAAATAACATTTCATAATTTAAATTTTTGAGGTCTATTTCTTGAGTATTTTGAAACAAAAGCGAGGGCCTGCTAGTTTTGATCTGTGCATGACCATGCTATAAGATAATATTGAGATGAAATATCTTTCTTTCAGATGGTGAGTGTGGGGAACCGAAAACCCTGTGATTACTGGAAATGAGGCTTTCCGTCTCAACCCTCAGGGTGTATGTTTGGTGAAATTTTGGAATGCAGTTATAAGTGACTTTTCTTTTTTACATATTAATAGTAGGGTGTTAAACATTTTAAGGGTTAAGTTCGAAGTTACGCACTTTTCCGTTGCGATCGAGCTTAGTGTCCCAGCCAAGGGGCAGATCGCGGTCCTGTTCGCTGAACATGTTGACGAGTGCGACAAGGTCGCGGTTGTGCTGGTAGCGCTCGAAGGACGTTGTGTCGCGACGAATCTTCGAGATCATGTGCTTGAGTGTCGAGTTGCCGTTGTAAAGGGCCGAAGCTTCCTGGAATGGAGAGATTTGTTAAGGAATTAATAGTGTTATGCAGCAAGCAAAACGCGCTGGTATTCTGTGAGGTCCTACCCCGGTCGAGCTGACCCATTCATTCCGCCTGCTAGTAACAAACAGCAGCGTAACTCTACCAATTAACCTGTTGAATAAAACGGTAATGCTCCTCTTGTTTGGATATACGTACTATAATGTACTGTGAAATTGTTTTTTTCTCTAAAAACTGGAAGACAAGGGCCATTATCAGTACACAAATCTTCTTTAATCTAAATACTGATGGAAATATTTTAAAATTTTAAGAAGACACATCTAACGTGATAATGTATGTATGTGTACGTATGTCCGCACAAATCCTCTTTAAAAATTAACTAATCTAGCTACTGGTGGAAATGTTTTAAAATTGCAAAAAGACACATCTAACGTGATAATGTATGTATGTGTACGTATGTCCGCACAAATCCTCTTTAAAAATTAACTAATCTAGCTACTGGTGGAAATGTTTTAAAAATTTTTGAGGTCTATTTCTTGAGTATTTTGAAACAAAAGCGAGGGCCTGCTAGTTTTGATCTGTGCATGACCATGCTATAAGATAATATTGAGATGAAATATCTTTCTTTCAGATGGTGACTGTGGGGAACCGAAAACCCTGTGAGATTACTGGAAATGAGGCTTTCCGTCTCAACCCTCAGGGTGTATGTTTGGTGAAATTTTGGAATGCAGTTATAAATGACTTTTCATTTTTACATATTAATAGTAGGGTGTTAAACATTTTAAGGGTTAAGTGAGAAGTTACGCACTTTTCCGTTGCGATCGAGCTTAGTGTCCCAGCCAAGGGGCAGATCGCGGTCCTGTTCGCTGAACATGTTGACGAGTGCGACAAGGTCGCGGTTGTGCTGGTAGCGCTCGAAGGACGTTGTGTCGCGACGAATCTTCGAGATCATGTGCTTGAGTGTCGAGTTGCCGTTGTAAAGGGCCGAAGCTTCCTGGAATGGAGAGATTTGTTAAGGAATTAATAGTGTTATGCAGCAAGCAAAACGCGCTAGTATTCTGTGAGGTCCTACCCCGGTCGAGCTGACCCATTCATTCCGCCTGCTAGTAACAAACAGCAGCGTAACTCTACCAATTAACCTGTTAAATAAAACGGTAATGCACCTCTTGTTTGGATATACGTACTACAATGTACTGTGAAATTGTTTTTTTCTCTAAAAACTGGAAGACAAGGGCATACAAATTACAGTTATCAAGGGCAACAATTATCAGTACACAAATCTTCTTTAATCTAAATACTGATGGAAATGTTTTAAAATTGCAAAAAGACACATCTAACGTGATAATGTATGTATGTGTACGTATGTACGCACAAATCCTCTTTAAAAATTAACTAATCTAGCTACTGGTGGAAATGTTTTAAAATTGCAAAAAGACACATCTAACGTGATAATGTATACACGTACGTGGTTCATATGCAGTATGGAGTAGAAGTCTGGCCTAGCCAGGAACTCAGCGGCGGGGTGTGGCGCTTGTGGTGCTAGAGGGGGCGGTGGGGGCGTGGGAGGCGCGGGCGGTGCACGTGACGGGCCTGCAGGCGCGGACGCCTCGTCTCCCAGTTGCGTGCGCGTCATCGTGCGTCTTATCGACTGGTATCTGAGAAAAAAAATTAAATTAAATTCTATTAATTGCGTCACTTTTAGTGCTTTTTAAAGCTCTCAAAGGAACTGAATGTGAGGGAAATTAATTAGGTAACAGCAAAAAAGACGCATACATTGTTTTCTGTCACGTTTTCGACGGCCACTTTTAAACCTGTTGTCATATATGAGACAATAACCAATCAAATCGTGTGAATGAGTATATCATAAACGATTTTAAATTTAACTGGTGGAAATTGAGGAATTCAATACTATATTAAGTGTATGCTTGGTGTTGAAATAATACTTTATTTGGGGTACTTAATGACCAATAATTTGAGTCAAAATATCTGCATTTTTTAACATTATTCTTATTTTAAAATTTTAAACTCTTAGGCATAACGGTTAGCCGCAATATATATAAAAGCGAGAGCAATGGCCGCCCTCCAAGCTAGCCCATCTAACCATTGCGGAAGATCCACTTTTCGTCCTGTTTTTCTTCTCTAAAACGGTCCTTCCATACGTGCCATATTTGAGGACATCTCAAATATGGTACGTATGGAAGGAAGCTTTGCTTGAACTGATTCCAAATCTACTTTACTAACTTTGAATGAAATATTTGTATGATCGAATTCACACTACATTTGAATCATAGTGAAAAAAAATTTGAGTATTTTATGCAAAGGTTTGATGAATGCAAATTTTTATTGTATTCGGAGTATTTGTGTCCGTATGCGTGAGCTTATATATCTAGGCTTCTCTTCTTATATATCTAGGCTTCTCTTCTTATATAGCTAGGCTTCTTGATCTAATGCTAAATTATATAATGTTTCAATCAACATAATAAGGACGAAGACGATATGCATGATATACGAGATGCATGCAACTTCAATGTATCGAGTCAAACGAAAATAAAATTGTCGTTGATTGATTCGTGCCACTGTTTGTTGGATGCGGTCCCAAGGAAGAAGCTGATACTGGAGTGACCCCACTCGAAGATGAGCAGTATTCCATGTGGGGTACGACTTGCGCACTTGTAGCCAACTAGTAAAGTTGTAAGTGGCGGAGCCACCACGAAATACTGTCCTGCTATATCGAGCACAACAAGCTGTTCATTTTGCTGGCCATTTTAATATTCAGGTGACCGCGGAATTGAATATAGCTTGAATGTCATTGCAAAGGATTCGATAATAGGTGAGGCAACAAGAGAAGTGTCAATAAATCATATGATGAGAGGAGATACGACCGAGCGCATCTTTTTGTCGTATGTTAATGAAACAACGATTAATGAATATTACCGTCTGTCAAGCTGTCTTCTCTGTACTTCAGGAGCTGGCGACCGGGGCGCAGTCCCGTTGGCACTGGGTCTAGACCACGTGGTCGTCCTGTTGATGTGGTCAATGTAGAACACGCGCCCATGGCTGTCCATACGCGCCTCCCAACCTGTGGCATTCGAAGTACTTAATAAATAAATTAGTCACGGATGGCTCAGCGCATTATGCAGTGCAGTGGATCAACGATGGACTTATACGATGATGAAGAAAAATATTGTTAAAATTTAGCAACGTCGTAAGAGATCATTACTCCCATCTATTCGCTTAGTTAACGCTAGATCTGAGTAAGAAAATAAATAAGATGTATAGCATTTAAGCTCGAAAGTATCATACTATGGCTGCCAATCCAAATCAACCACCAGTAACTAGGTCTCGGGATCCATACGCTCACTTCCCTACGTCACGCTTCGTATGTCAGGTTCCCTATAGTTACCACACGAAACACCGCAGTATTATGCTTTTACATCACGCTAGTAAAGTGAGGGCTGATTCATTTATTTCCCAGCTAGAAACTAGCACTATCAGGTCTAAAATTACAATGACGTTTAGTTTTTAATCTATTTTTTATTTGAAAGCGTGTCGTGTTCTCATACCTGCAGGCAAAGGCTCCTCGCATTCGATGATCCCACCAATCATATTAGCAGGAAAATCGCCTGTTAGTGCCATCTGTCTTGATGCCCGTTCTGGTATTGACGGTAACCTGATTCCTGCCATATGCCTTAGAGGCGTTGGTGATGCAAGAGCATTATCGTTATCGTCATTATCATCCACAGGTGGTGGCCTTCTCAGCACTACATCATCAGGAGGCCCGGCATGTACGATTGTAAAATGGTTACTATTTACAAACTCAAGATTAGGAGATCTTATCTCCGATGTTCTTAGTTCACTAGTGAATTCCACCATCTCAAAATTCTCGGCGTTTTGTATAGGAGGAGGGTGTAAATCTGGTGGGGGAAGAGGCCTTGGTCTTCTCGCGTGGTGCGTAGGCGTCGGAGGACATTGAGGCGTTGCAGTCCCTGCTAATGCTGCCACTCTTGACAACACTCTCGGGTGAGGTCTTAACGGACTTTCTGGGTTATTTACAGTATTAGCCATTTTTTGAGGTGAGTGCTTGGGCGTACCTTCGCAGCCAAGATTCTTAAGCAAATGCCGCGGTAGACTAGAGTGTTTCGGTGTTGAATTTTCACATGAGTATTTCCTATTCATAATCATTGTGCCCACACTTGGTAATGGCTTGCTAGTTTCATCATCAGGTGATCCTGAATGCGAAGAGTTACAAGAGCTTGCGGCATTTGAACTATCTATTTCTCTACTTGGTCCATCAATATGTGATGAGTTCAAAAAAGCGGTCATCATAGTTGGTGTGTTCGCGCGACCAGAGCTTTGTCGAGTTAACGGTTTGTGGCCTTTTAATACCGTTATCTCCTTCTCTTCTATTTGATTTCTATTGTCGTCTTCAAACTCCGATTGATTGCTAATGTCATTTAAAAAAGTATTCTGGGCCTTTTCTTCAGACTTTGAGTAATTTGGCGTTGGATTTAATCCATCTACAGCATCAGCGACAACATTTGTCATGTCTTTCCGAGCAAACGTTGTTGTAATATAATTATCAGGTCCTATATCTTTTATAAACATAATTCTATTTCTACTTACGCTAGGCGAACCATCAGGTACATCATTTGTTCTTCTATCATCATTTAACCTAGATAATTTCATGGAAGAAACTGTGGATTCACATAAGCTGCCGTCAGTCTCGGGTGTCGCCAGTGGAGCAACATTCTGGCCATTTCTCAGAAAACTCGTCGTTGACGACATAGCTACCTGATTACCAGAAAAAAATTCTCCTGGTTTGAAATCGTTAATTCCACCCTGTAGAACGGACGAATGATTAATATTATTGTCCGTAAAAAACTGCTCGTCCGTGTCTATCAATTCAAAGGTGAATGCGTCTTCGGGCTTTGTGAGTTTTTTTGGCTTTCTGTGTCTCGGTACCTGGGGCGGAGACAATGCGTGCCTTCTCTCCAGCGGTTTATGCGATTGTCTCGGCGGTAGAGGGGGTACAGGAGATTTTTCCGCATCATTTTTCATGAAAGCACATTCAACGTCATATACGAATTTCAATATTTTACAAGGATGCTGAGGCGACCAAATTTTATAATATTCAGTGTCTGGCGAGGTAGGTGAGTCGAAACCGCTGTTCGCTTTAGCTTTCTTTTTTACACCCTTCAAAGGCACTCCGACGCCGGTGTTGACCGGTGGCGGACATTTTTTTTTCACTCCCGAAGACGTGGGTCGACATTCTGCAGCACGATGAGATTCACTATTTACAGATTGAGATTCATTATTAATGTTACTAATAAGAGATTTGCTAGGATCACATTTTGTCTGTTCGAGCGTATTTTCGCTACTTGCTAAAGCGCTAATTGAGCATTTGTTGACGTTCTCGCTGAGATGCTTGATATCTTGACTGCTGCCTGACACGTGCTCCACTCTTGGTACATTCTCGGAGTTCATTTCAAAGCTTTCGTTGTTATAGGAGAATGGTGACACGTGGTCACCACTTCGTTTCCTTGAAATTCCTTCTTTGAGACGAAGGGGCAGCTTTTTGAGGTCGACCTTGAAGCGCGGCGGGAGTGTGGAGGTTTCCGCCACGCAGTCTTCGCTTTCGCCATTGTAATACCGGAAGCAGAGAAGCTGCTCGCAGTCTGAAATTCGCAAACAATAAAAGTGTGAAATATAAGTGTGAGATTATCAATGATTATTAATAGATGACATGAACTATGCAGCACATATTAAGCTGAGGCACTCACTGCTCGTCCCCTTCCCTAATCCGATGTAATGCATATACATTAAGATCAGAAGATGGTACAGGTACAATGTCTGTCTGTGATACGGGCACACAATAAGCCCAGATCCGAAAACTAATATTATTTTTCAAAAGTTAAGGAAAAGCGAATTAGCAGTCTTATTATATACAAGGTCGTATCAAATTGTTGGTTTTATACGCAGATAATAGTTGTATGATTACTATATAATAGAATTACCTTCATAAGGCTGATTGGGCTCATCAAGCAGCCACATTATGTCGCCGGTGGCACATCCGGTCGCCGGCACGCGCCCGACGACGCCAGCGATACCCGCCGACTCTGCAACAAACATTTTATCCTATTATTAGCACAGTTTCAAGTTCAATCGGGTTGAAAAAACGTATTAAGAAAAGAAAGAAAGCCTGAGGAAGAAATTCATTACAAAAATAACCGACCCACAACAGTCCAGAGTAAGAATAAATGATGTATACGAATGCTATAAATCTCACAAGGCACATAAATTAAAAGGGTAAGATCGACATTTACGACAGCGAAAAATTTACTAAAAACACGCCTGGCAAAATCTCATTTATTACGGACGAGCAAGAGGAAAAACAAAGAAAACGGCAGGTGCAAACGATCTAAACAAAAACAAACAAATGAAACACGCAGAAACAGGGCAAGGCGAACCCTTCCGTTTTTTATCTAACAAAAATCGACGCGTAGGCCGGCTGTGCCCGACGCAAGCGCATCACAAATTATACTGTAGACGTAATCACCGGATGCGGGAGTCGCCCGCACATTTTACGCGAAATAATCGAAGCCACCGAATCCCCAGTTAATTGGGGAAACATGATCATAAATTGAACGGGGCCAAATTGATTCCTATACTGGACAATCGGGAGCCGCATGGCAATTAACATATTTTGATTGGATTAATACATAAGCATACGCTTAACGTCTTCCTGTAGTTGATTAAGTGCTCGATGATATGAGATAAACACAAGATGTGGAATCGTTGACGTCAAACGCGCGTGTTTACGTTACGGCCGTGGAAGCTGTCCAGGGGATAAAATATATTTACGACGCCCGTTGCGGATACGTAAGGGCACACGGCGCGGAGGGTCGAGGAGGATACATCGCAGAATTATCTCGGATCCATTTCCGCTCGGAAATAATTACAACCACAGAGAGCTTGGAGTGATCGATTGCCCCCATTAGTTTTTTGTACCATATTATTTGTTTTCCATCGTTTTGTCGGATCCGAGACATCGTTCAATGTTGAGTACGAATGTGATTTGGATATTGTTTAATGACAGTCATTTCCGTTGCCTCGTTATGAGTGTAAGCGCTTGACATGATGTTTTTACTTTTACTGACAAAGTGGGGAAATAAATATATTCGAAAAAATTATACAGTGGATTTATCAAAGGAAATTGACATATGCTTTCAACACCGCGAGATAGGATGCAATACAAAACGACATAGTCGATGCCACTTAATTAATACTGATGACACTATGCCAAAGTAGATATAGAAGTTGGTCCGACCTCGATGTATTGTCTAAGAGTTGTTAATTGAGTGGAATGTGGGACACACCCCAATATACAAACATTTTACAAATGCTAGAACGTACATCAAAATTAATCAATATAATTGTATAATAATTACAAAACCTAAACTGTAACTACATGAAAGACTATTTAAGTTAGCTAAAAATTAATTATATGTTAATTTTTTTTTAAGACGAATGATAAAATAATATAAACAGATGTAAGTTGAAAATTAATAATATAATATTTAAAATAATTTAGTAAATATATTACCGAATTCATAACGGGTATATATATATATATATATATATATATATATATATATATATATCAGCTTTCCTATGCGATGCATATAAAGGCAATATGCGTCTATATAAAACTAATATATGTCCTATTGACCAGGAGAGGCTTCCTCGCTAGAAATTACACCGGTACATTGACCACCGTGTAACTCCAGTACCGATGTAGTGATATGCGGATTGGCAGAATAACGTAAGCGACTATGTAGGCAATCGAGGGATAAGACGCATACAATCAGTTCATAACCTCCTAATATATCATAGAAAGATCGAATAAATATTTATACCGGGAATAGATCAATCCTAGGTGAGTGTAAGAATTTAGTTCAAACAATTCAAAGACTAACACAGTCTGCACATTTTTTTTTCAATTATACGTTTGCGTTATTATGACTATCTCGTGTCATGCGTTTGAAACATTCTTTGATCCTATTCCCAGTTGCGCCTATATATATGTTATACCTATCTCAGACAGTTGGCATCTTGGTTGTTATGGAATACCGCAGGGGTTTTAATTTTAACGAGAAGAATATATATACATAATCAGCTAACCGAAAAGTCGATTAACCGCAAACTTTTTTATTTGTTATGATAGGGTGAATAACTATTCTATCAATTAATTTGCATATGACTCACATTTGAACTCGCAATTTGCGTTCAAGCCCTATCGCGCCGTGCTGATAATTATCCCGCAATGATTAGCGCACGCCGATGACGGCGATGACGACACGCGATGACACAGAGGGCGTCTGTTTCCGGTGACGCAACATCCGAACACTTCCGCCTGGATGTGGGGAGTTGTGCGAGATCCACTTTCGCTCTTCCGTTAGTTTGCGGAGTAAGTTGTTGTTTTTGTCTGTCTCTATCAGTGTATGGGGGAGGGCTATGTTTAGCGGACTAATGATGGTGATAGTCAACTTAACAAAAATTTCTTTATACCTTGCAGATGTCTGTCTGTCTCTTAATATATCAAGTACAGTCGAGTACTACAAGTAAATAATTTAAATCAATTTAAACATTATTATAATCACATAAGATTCACAAGTTTCTAAATAAGTGTAGTCCACTATACATACTCGTATATTGTATTAATTACGAACAACTTATATTAACGTCATTCACGACTACTACATCTACACTAATATACATTATGATGCACGTTTTATAATTTAAAGAAAAAAACAAAGAACGAAATTCGCAAAATATTTTACTATTACTAATGCACTTAAAATTTCCGAACCTTAAATATGCAATTCATAAAAATGAAATAACAATGCGAGAGAGATAAAACTCTCGCGCGATATTGACGTTCCCGTTATTTGCAGAAGAATGCGATCCACTTGTATGTTCCTTGTAAAAACTAAAGCGTTGTACAAAATCCGGAGGAAACATCTGTTATTCAACGAGCTTCCTCGAAATGTGGATTATATATTTATTTTAGCATTCTTGCGCTGATATCAAAATTTATAGTGAAGTAAATTTCTTATTACAACTTATCAATCTATATTAACACATTCGAAACTGACGACTCACCGTGTGGGTCATACAATATCTAATACGTATATAATTTCACTCAGTGAGCTATAGATGGCGCTATGCTTTTTCTGCTTTATTGAATAGTAAACATGGATATCCGCTGAAGAACTAAGGTAATGGACTGGAGTGCTAGCTGAAATGGCAATGGGTCCCATATAGCTCTTAGACAGATAAACGATGGTGTAGAAGGATCCCCACTAGGTGGATTGACGAAATCAATGGTTGAGGTAGCTCAGGATTGTACTCAGTCTATGTTCAGAAGTGGACAGGTGACGGTCAAGGTATTGAAGAGTTATAGAAAATAAATGTAACAGTCATTTAGGAAAATTTACAATATCATCGTCAATCAGAGAAAGGTCAATGATTAAAAAATATAATTCAGTATTAATGTTTAAGACGTCGGTTGCGAATTAGTTAATTTAATCAATTGAATCTGATTTACGATTACAATCGATTTACGGGTGCAGAATGCGACATACCTGACTCTTCCTTTATACATTTGAAACGTAAGATTCATAATTAATTAAAAAAAATATATAATACAAAAGTCTGTCCCAACGATAATCCACTTTACACTACGTAACATGATTCTAATTACGTACCAGCTCAGCATTTAGTGTTTTAACAATGACGTGTCGTAAAATGTAAAATAAAACTTTATAACGAAGCACTAAGTGACATTTTCAATGAGATTATATCATATGAACATTAAGGATTTTTGTTTATTCGCACTTAGATATTTCTCTTACTTAAAGAGAATTTCAAATTGATTTAATTACAACGCCTTCTTGATAGCGAATGACATAAGGGTATTACTATTATTTGATATACCTCCACAATATTAAGAGCCTTTTTTTCCCATCACCTACTAAAGAAGTGCGGTGTATAATATCTCAAATGTCGACATTAAGAATTACGATTACGATCCTTTGACGGGTCCACAATGCGACATACCGACTGACTCCTGCTTTATAAATTTGAAACGTAAAGTTCATAATAATTTTTTAAAAAAATATTATAATACAAAGTCACTGGCCCAACGATGATCCAACTTTACACTACTCAACATGTTTCTAATTACGTACCATCTCAGCATTTCGTGTTTTAACAATGACGTGTCGTAAAATGTAAAATAAAACTTTATAACGAAGCACTAAGTGACATCTTCAATGTGGCGGTGTAATTTACGAAAGCCGGCGTTGGTTCGGTTCGCCGAACAGTGTGTCACGCGACTCCTAACCATTCATTTGGCGGAAGACAGTAGTTGAACCGAACTACGGTCATCTCCCGACCGAGCCCGAGCGCCTGACGCCTACACGCCTTCTAATGTTTTAACTGAACGTTTTTTATCATCGCTGTGATGTCTTTTTAAGTGGGCCCCCTCTGGTTCACACGAAACGCCGTGACGTCATCGACACCTTCCTCGAGGGATAAATACCTCTTGAAAATACATGGACTTACAAAAGCAATTAGAAGTTAACAAATATTGAAATAAATCAACATTGGTAATGTTGGTGGCAAATGATACTTCGTAGACACGAGCGTTGAAGATGTGGTAACAACTTTTGATTTTGAGTTGATAAAATCAAACTCAACCTTTTGTCGTATGATACAAGATATTTATATTTTTTTGTTCAGAAAATTATAATCATGAATAGCCAGATGATCGGGAAATCCTGGCAAGTCTCGGAATTTTGGGCCCTAAAATTCCCAAATACTGGTTTTTTAATTCTCTAAAGTTACGATTAGGAAGCTAAAAAGCGTCGCGGGAAAATGGAGAATCTATCTTCACCAGCTTAGCGTATTAGGTATTTAAAAAAGTAGTTAATGAAGATTTATTTGAATTGATTATGATTTTAATTTAGCTGAACTAGAGAGAAGTGTTAAAATTTATATTTTATACTTGCCTCATTACAGTGGTAGATCTATGTTACATTTTATTGCTAGGTACAACATGAAGGACCACGCTCTCACAGAATACCAGCGAACAATCGCATCATAACGGTGCTGTGTTTTTTATAGTCAGTGGGCCGCAGTCATCACCAGCAGGTGAATAATGTACTCATAATTACTTACTACTATACTTTTATATATTTTTATATATCGTCCGACCACCAGTTGGAGTTGGTACTTGGTATCCAACTCCATTTGTAACACCTAAAATGACCAAGAAAAGGTAAGTGTGTGGCAGCCCTGGTCATGAAAGTCCAATATGCAGCACGAACAGGAACTATCGACTCGATGAATATCGCAAGCAATCAAATGAGCCAAAATACGAGTCCCTTTGATCAGTGTGTCCATAAGATCAGCCAAATATCCGTCTTATTCAGATCATCTTCATGGCAAAATTTTAAAAAGCGTGAAAAGTTCGTCGTCGTTACGTCCGTGAGACCAAAAGAAAAAAAAAGTTGTCAGTGGCCTTTCGATTCCCTTAGACTACGAAGATATAATAGTAAATTAATTGATAGTTCCTAAGATAAAAGATAATCTTAAGACTACCCAGGTAAAACAAATTATTATTTATGGTTATTTATGATAAATTACCTAATTGTTTTTATTTTAAATTTGTACCTATTTAACTTGGAAATCATGAAATACCTCGATGTTATGCATCTTAATCCACTGTGTTGAGAATAGATCTATGATATAAAAGACCATTTTTTTATATATATATATATATATATATATATATATATATATATATAAATATATGAGAGTAACAAACAAGCACACAGTTCACAAAGAATTAGATATGGGTGGTTCCCTTGAAGCTGAGATGGAATGCCTGGTCACCAGTAATAAAGGTCTCCGGATGCCTAAACTCGCCAGACGAAACACAGCAACATTATGTCGCTATTTCACGCTGGTACCCTGTGTGGGCGTGGTTCTACCCCGGTCGAGCTGACCCATTAGTTCTGCAGCTAGAAACAAACTGCAGTGTAGCTCTTCCACTATTAATTTATTCGATTGCTCCATGTCTAACAAGTAATCTCTAAATCTATAACTTAACTCTCAAACTCATCATTGACAAGTTTAAGAGATTACACGTTTTAAATAAAATTTGTGTATAAATATCAGAAATAGTCATAAGATATTGTTTACAAATAAGTCTTTATTTCACGTAGTCTTCACACAATAATTTCGTAACTAAAAACCATCTACGGCGAAAAGGTTACGTATGTGATTATATTTGACGGGACTCTTAGTTAAAACCTATTTAAATGATTACGTGTTAAGTATTTCATTGAATCCGCAGGAATGTCGTTAGCGTCATAGGTCTCAGTCGACGTCGCCAAATAGACGGACGTTCATATTCGAAGGTTTTTATTGCGCCCTTCGCATATTTAAACTTTAACGAACGTGTTTAATGACAACTGTCTACTCCATAGTTTCCCTAAGGCCATTAAATGAACGCTGATTAAACGATGAATATTCATAGAAACGCAACGATGGGCTAATGAAAGAATATGATAATGGTGATGATTTTTTTTAATGCATAAATATATAATAAAAAACGATAATTATGTACTATCGGAGTATCTGAATTTCAGTTGAATATAAAATTTGCACAAGACGATGTTCGTTTTCAGATTTGGATGTATAAGCGTTGATTCTTATTCTGTGGTCCTGCTCTCTCGGCACCCTCGATCAGCTTACTTAAGCGTTCCGGGTAAAGGTCCAATCCGAGGCGGAACCCTATTTAATAATCCGTAAAGAAAAGCGTTGACTTAGCCTTATTATTTACATAATTTATTACATTAACTTAAATTATTATTACATTAACATTACTAATATTCCAGTTAACCACTCCAACTAAGCTGAAAATGTTTGTGCTAGAAGATGGTTCACGAGAATATTCGAATGGTGGATTCGAACCTACGACCTTAAGTTTTGCAGACCTTACCCTAAAAATGATTTAGAGTACGGTCTGCGAAACTTAAGGTTTTGAAGTTTCAAATTCTTTAAAAAAAATCTCTTTATTTGCGCAAGTAAAACGAACATTGTACAAGACGACGGACTTAATGATATTTTCTACCAGCGTACCTTTGCGTTGAGCAGAGAATATATTGTGGGTGCAAGAAAAAACTTATTTTAATTGTAAGAGTATATAAATGTAATAAATAATATTATATATTAATAGAAATTATATACATATTAATTAAAGTTACATTTTACAATGATATATTATATATTTGTTACCTATTTTCCGAATTCGTAAATCATTATTTAACCTCTCTTTATGTGCGAACACATCCGTGGTATATATGCATATGTCCGAACGCTCGCTTCTAATTTCACGGTACACGAGGAAATTGAGTTCGATCCCTTGTGCCGGCACCTATGAAATTGTTAATTGCAATTTTAAGTGCTGTTATACGACGTGCTCGGTGGTGAAATAAAACAACGCAAGGATACCTGCATGTCAAAGAAATAGTATTTTCAATCAATCAATCAAATCAGCCCGTATCTCCCCATTGCTGGGTACAGGCCTCCCTTTTTCCCTTTTAATTCGGTTCGATCCTGTGCTGCCCGAAACCATTGCGGCCCCGCTGCCCTGACGATGACGTCCGACCAGCGGGCCGATGGTCTGCCCACTGATCGGCACGCCTGCCTTGGCCACAATATGGGGACCATCTTGATCTTCTCTCCTAGCCAGGTGTCCTGCCCATTGCCAATTCAGTCTCATGATCCGCATACCCACGTCTTCGACTTTGGTTCTCTGGCGAATTTCGACGTTGGGTATGCGGTCAATCAGAGTGATTCTTAGCATGGCGCGCTCCATAGCTCGTTGTGCTACTTGAATTTTGTGCAGATTTTGCTTCATGCTTCGGAGGCGTAAGTCAAAATGGGCAGGACACACCTAGGTCTTGAGGCAAATTTATCATATGAAAACCAAAATATGTCAACGTGACTAAAATCACATGTTAATGATAATCTCAAAAAAATGAATTAAAGGATTACATCAATGAAATATTAATCTTGGTAACAGTGGCAGAGCTACACTGCAGTTTGTTACTAGCTGCAGAATGAATAGGTCGACCGGGGTAGGACCACGCCCGCACAGAACACCGGCGTAAAATAGCAACAAAATGCAGCTGTGTTTTGCCTGGTGCGTGAAGGCATTAACAAGGTGTTAAATAAGTTAGAAAATGCAATGCGATAAGAGACCAAGGAAAATATGGATAGATTGTGTGAAGTTATATGCAAACCGTGGTAGCTCAAGTTAGTGTCATTATAGTGGGATTCGGAGATCTTTATTTACTGGTAACGAGGCATTCCATCTCAGTTCTCAAGGTAGTTAACGCATCTGCATTATGATTCCTTATCAAGATGAGTGTAGACGTCAATCAAATGCCATCAGGTGAACTGTGTGCTTGTTTATTACTCACAATGTAATAAAATAAAAAATAATAAACATAGTAAAATTTATATTTTTGTTCACAAAATACATACTTTCAATACATTTAGGGGGCTGTCATTTGTCCGACACGATGATTATGTTATACCTACAGATTTATCAACGCGCTCGCTGTCGATTCCGTCTCAACGTTTAATTTTTTTTATTGCGAGCCATCTGTCGCGGAAAGGAGACATTTAGAGGGTAATTTTATACACAATACCGCGCCACGGTTAGCTGTATCCGTCTCGGGGTGACATATGGACGCGAGGAGGCGAGGGCTTAAAGGGGTCGGCTCGCTGACAGACCTCCATTAGCGAAGTGACGATTTGACGTTTTCAAGACTCTGTAAGCGGGCGATGACGCGCGAGTCAATGCTTTTTTAACTTTCACACGGCATTGTGAACTTAATTGTGTTATTGTGTTACCGACTTTGTTGGTTGGTGATAGAGACGTCATTAGGTATTATATTTGGTCCATAGTTGTTATTGGTCTATTTTGATTATTGTTTTTGCACATTTAACACTTCGCTCCCATATGTGGTATTAACATGGTAATGTAATGATTTTTTAATTACATTGAGAGTAACAAACGAGCACACAGTTCACCTGATCGCAAGTGATTCTGCGACCCATGACATCTATATTCATCATTGACAAGGAATCATAATGGGGATGCGTATCCTCCGTATCCCTACACTCACCAGACGTGATACAGCAGCGTTATGCTGCTATTTTACGATGGTCTCATGTGAGGGCGAGGTTTTCATTTGCAGTTTTTTCAGCCATTCATTGTGCAGTTAGAAACAAAGTGCGGCGTAGCTCTACCACTTCTAAATAAGGAGTTATATATATATATATATACTTATATATATATATATATAATATATATATTTATATATATATATGTATATATATATATATATATAACTTTATAAAATAAAACTATGAAGAGAAGAGAAAAGTGAATGAAACTATTTGTGAATAAAATTCTGACAGTGATCACTTCTTTTGTTAAACAGACATCGTTATCATCATCACAGTCCATTGATAGCCATCGACTGCTGAAGATTGGACTTCCCCCATGGATTATCACAAAGCAGGATCCCGAGTCAACTGACTCCATAGACTTGTCGCAAAACTTGCATAAGTTGTCGATCACACAAAAAACAATCAACAAATAGAACGGGTCAGCTGGACCAGTGTAGGACCACACCCTAACAGAGCACCAGCGTAAATTAGGTGAACTGTGTGCTCGTTTGTTAATCTCTATGTAATAAAAAAAAAGATCCATTTAGTAAGTGATCGTGCTACGCTGCGTCAGCCAGGCTAGAAGTGAAAATCAACAGGGTTCGTCTGTAGAAAACTCTCAACGCAATGACAACTCAATTTATTGACTCTATCGAAGGTTTGGCGTTTATGTACGTACAAACATGCAGAAACCGACGTCCACAGATAATACCGAGTAGTTTTTTCTTTATAATAATCTGAATTAAATTATTTAATTATATCAGAATTGTTTAATAGAATTCCCACATAATGATAGTAACTTTTTTACTATATTAGTTTCGTATAAAATTAGTGTAGACGATTGAAGTTGATCAAAACATACGATTTGCATAATTTTTTTGACCCGTTATAGAGGTGCCCGAGGTGTGCAATAAACTACTACTTAGTTTATTTTACTTATATTATTGAAGTAACCCAATCCTATAGCCTTTAATATATACACAAACAAAGTGAAGCAATAAAAATGATACATCTTTATAAAAGAATAAAATAAAGCTATAACTCCATTTGCGAAGAAAAAAGGACTACGCCACAATACCCTCACTAATCATCAGTTGAATGCAAACGCTTTTTAAAATTCCACTCCATTCATTTGTGGGCCATTAAGGACCGGTTAATTTTACGAGTGTGGAGCACTTAAAATTCCACGGGGTGCAGCTCAAATCGCACCGGATATTGGAATTTAAGAACGTCGCTTCGTCGACGACAATGTCCATTTACACCTACCGAGATAAGACGTGCAACGTATATACATACTTGGTACTTCTTTTTCCCAATGCCTTATGAATTTTTGAACATATAAAAGAAATATTTACGAAACGTATCAAACAGATCCTTGATTAAGTGTCTGTCTTTGGTTAATTAGGATTAAAAATATCCGTGTATTGCAACCATTTGAAACGTCAATATCATAATGGTTTAAAGTACGGTCTGCCAAAATAAAGGTTCGAATCCGCCATTAATTTTCCAACTATTGTCACGAATCACCTCCTAGCACAAGCATTTCCAGATTAGTTGAAGCGGTTAATCGGAATATTAGTAATGTTATGCTATCATGCTATGCTATGCATGCTATCGATACAAAAATTACATTAAATTTTTTCACCGCATCTTCACTTTAAATAAACCGTCATTTTGTGACATGTAACTAAGGGTGACACACAAGCACACCGTTCTACCGATGTTAAGTAAATGAATGCGTTCCCTAAACACCTGCATCTGTCCTCATGAAAATTTCAATATACATACCCGTTGTCACCTCTAAGGAATGAGATGTAATGCCACTTTACCTGTTATTGGGCGCCCGAATCCCAAAACTCACAGCGTATTAAATAGTAAAAGCTAGCTGCTATTTTTGTCAATAGTGGAACAATACGATTGTATCTACAGGACCGGGAAAGGACCACGAACTCATAAAACACCAGCGTAAAATAGTAGAATACCGCTGGTGAAATATCACAGCGTTTGGTGTTTCGTGATCCGGAAACCCGGGTAAGAGGGTCCATCTCTGGCCTCAGGGGTGATTGTGCATTTTGAATCTTTATTGAGGATAGATGTATAATAGATATCGAGGGCCGCAGTCATCAATTATAACTACTATCACTCGTTTGCCATCACTAATATTATAAATATGATTATTTATAACGCGCTCTAAGAGTTCTAAAGAGACAGGAAACCCTTAAAGAGAACAGAGCAGCAGCGATAGGCGGGAACAATGGCGCGAGGAGGGAATGTGGTTCGTACCTTCCTTCCAGCGAAGCGATGACGAGATTTCTCGGAAGGCACTTCAACCGGCTCGTATCTTTGAGGATTTTTCCAAGCATCGTATATTTAAATCCGGCGTGACTCATTAGTTCTTGAACGTAATTCAAACCAGTACGTCGATGTTCGTCAACTTTATTTCTACAGTTCTTCTTGTGTGTGTAAAAGCTTAGTAATTTAGATATTCAAATTCAAATCACAAGTGTGTGCAAATACAGCACACAATACGTTCAATATGAATTGTGTTTCGTTATATTAAGATTTTTCACACACAGTGTTTGTGCTTTATAATCAGTCAAAAAACAAACAAACGTTTACAAAGTAAAAATATTTATCATGAAGACATTGCATTTAACATTTCTGATATAATTTAAATTAATTGATTACATTTTTAACTTATTATTAAGAATAAGCTAATTGAGTGAATTTCATTACTGTACTATTTATCGTTTATTATTTTGATTGAGAAGTCATCACCGTCTTTCATTACAAATGGTACAACAATAGGTGGTGTTTTTCATACTTTCAAAGCAAGTGCTTGACCACGATCCCACCTGATGTTAAGCGGAAATGCAGTCCTGGATGGTAAGGCGCACTAGCTCAGTAAATGCCTATTCACTCTACTCTTGAAAACAGCCACATTGTGATCGGAGGGAAAGACAGACGCGGGCAAACTATTGCAGTCCTTTGCTGAAAGAATAATGAAAGACGAAGCAAAGTGCTTCGTTCGGGTTTGAGGGTGCACAACAAAAGGCTGAAATCCAGCAGTGCGTCATGAAGTCCGATGGTGGTATGGGCAAGGTTTCATTTTCAAATATATATTTTTTTATATTTATGTATTTAATTAAACATATTTTGTAATATCTTTAAAAATATCTTTTTAATTTCTGGACACATAAAAAAATCGTTTAAAAGAAATCTTACAATTTAGGATTTCTATAATAGTTATCACGTTTGATGGCTCGAAATCTTTGGAGAAAAAAACCACAATTATTCTTTAAATTCACTCAGATAGTGCCACTATTGGTCGTTACAATGTCAAGTCAAACCGATTCAAGTGTTCAAGTCGATCCTCCTGCTAAATTTCGACCACGATGACCGTCTAACAACTAGCATTGATTCATGCATGTTGATTACGATTATAATTCAATATAAATAAATTAGACTAACACTATAATCGAATTACTAAAAAAATTTGCCTATATAAACATCGCATTGAAAATGATAACATCCACTTATTTAGAACTAACAAGGTCTCGTTCCAGTGATTCATCGGTGTTGCCTTAAACATCGTAAGAGCCTTCGTTTGCTCAACCTCCGGCCATTCTATAGTTCATCATAAGGGCTTATTATGGACGTAACGACACCGGCGTCAGCTACAACGACAGAACCACCTTCCTAGTAAAGGCAGCGTCGGAGCTGTCCGTTACAACCGTATATGGACACTCACTGATATGGTATCACAATAACTCAAGCAATAGACGCGAAAGAAATTTACTTTAACGCTTTATTTTAAACATCGAACATATGAATGAATGATACTTTAATGTGAAGGCGAACGTTAAGTTTTTAAAGTAATTTAAATATACCCATATTTATTTTTAATAATATAGATAAAACATAGAACAGCCCCTTATATCACCTATAAGCGGAAATATTGCATCAGCTGATCCCAAATCGTGCCATTTATTGATGGGCAGCATCCAAAACTAGCAAAAAGTTTCCTGCACAGAGCTCGTGGTAAGTAAAATTCAAAAATTTTAAAATGCAGATCTTCCATGTTCCAGTTTTTCACTGAAAAACCCTGTGCCAAAAAGGTAGGACCAGAAGAAAAAAAATTGGTCAACCGCAACCACTGATTATGATATAGTATGTAGATGGAGTACTATATCATTTTGTTTAACTACCCGTCAGGTTTTTATGAAGTGGACACAGTCTAGGAACAATTTTATTAGGTTTTATTACCCGTTTCATGTTACATTTATTACGTCTATACAGACGAAAGCTTTACTATCATTGCAGTGTTAAAAAAATAAACGGGGGTGTCGATATAAGTCTGTGGATCGACGCCGGCGCACGTGGGCGGGCCCGATACAGCGCGTATCATTATTAAGCAGGCCATACGTTTTGTGTATTTCTTTTTAAGGTATTTTTATTAAAAAGTAACACAAATCGAATAAGCGTATTATTTTTTTATTCATTAAAATATAGTATTCAATTACTGACATTAATATTCTCCACACAAAACCACATTTTGTAATTGTCACAAAAAAACATCAACCCCCTGTTACAATAAGTTTTCACTCGCCACAGAACTAAGGATTATATTTACATATTGCACTTTAATATTTTTGCAATGTGAAATTTGTCTAGAAATCACAGACTCGTAAATATCACGTAACACAAGTGTTCCGTACGATAAATTATAAAATCTTAACAATCAATTACTTGATATGAGGATTGTATATGTTCTCAAATACACGAGAATATAACTGTATCTGAATACTCTGCCGAGGTTTATTTAGGTCTGTGCGTATTGCCCACAGTAATTAGGTCAAGTTAGTGCTTGTACCTAATATTTATATAGAAGAAGAAGAAAAGTTTCTTATAAAAATGCTCATTTCACATATTAGCAAAATGTGCTTCTAAGTACCAAACAATAAACATTTTAATATCATGTCAACGGTATACGGCACAAAGCTACTTGGCACAAGTAATGTCTTTGAATATATATTCTTCTTGTGGCGAATAATAATATAAAATTTATGATAATAATTTATTGTAAAACATTATAGAAGTTTCTTTTTATCAGTTTTGGAATCACACGTTTTCGAAGAAATAGGTATTTGTAAATAATTTTTGTGTATTATATTTAATATTTATTTAGCATGATCTGGCATACCCTTTTATTGTATTGGATCCGTAAATTATAAAATGACATATTATATCTTTATCACCGTTATATCAGTCCATCATTTGTTCACTTCTATCAACAAGTTGATTGTTACAGTTTCCTGAAGGTGATAAAAGAATACAAACTAGGTGAACATATAACATCCTGTATATCGCGGACATGTAATGGCCACATGAACCGTGACCGGCCGCCACTCAATTGCATCGTCTCTAATGGGGCATTTAACTGTCAATTATCAGCGGCCGGGCCGCCCTGCCGTCGAGCTGATAAACAATCGCGCTCTTCCATTGTCGATGTGATGGATCGGTTGCCTGTCTCCACTCGAATGCTTGTCTGTGTATGTGAAACGTAATGCACACGACCTGATCAATGCAACCGCGTGTTGCTAGATAAAATCTAGAATTTCTGACTAAGCATAAATGAAATAATCGTGACTATAATCTAGTTTTTACGTCTCGATTATTCCAGAAGTGCAAAACGCCGATTTGATGTTGCGAAGCATTCTCTATTATTTGCTATAAATATAGTATTGAATATAATATGAATATTTGGCGTAGACAGTTATTCTTGAATAAAAAACTAATAAATCAAGGTTTTAGACAACATTGAAAATACCAACTAAGCTAAGGTTGATACCTAATGGAAAGGAAGTAAGCATGTTAACTTAACTAATATTTTTTTAATTGTTTTAATTTAATTGATGAAATAAAAAAGTTATATATTTATTTTCTTAGGATATCTCATGTTGGCTTGTTGCTAAATCTTGTAAACATCTATCCCATTAACAAGGTAAACAAAGCGATTTCACAAACCTACTCAAGATAACCGGATGCTGTACAGTCAGTTAATTTGTCACGCATATCCTACATGCAGCGGTAATCCTAGTTCTGAGCGAGAGACATGTGTAATTTCCATATACACGATTAAAAACATCTGTTATTTTCCATCAGATAGAAACAATTTATTAGTATAGCGAAGAAATTCCTACATCTGAAATATGTGACTTATATGCTTTAAATTTCAGATAACCATGCGTCTGTTCAACACTATATAAGATAATATATAAGGCTATACATATACAACACTATATAAGGCAATATAAGATAACTCTGTCTATTTATTGATATTGGACTACAGCGCCACTTTTTGTGATCCAAACTCTGTAGCATACACTTACCTTACTTCACCTTTCACCGAAGCGTACTAGTAAAACAAAAAATAATAAATTCAAAAAGCAGCTGTTGTAACAAAACAATCTGAATAACGACTGCAATTTATCTGAATAAATAAATTAACAGCTGAGAGTGAACAAAAAAACCAGTCTGAGTATTTGTTTTATTGAGATTATACAACAGGGCATCTTGATGTCGTGTCCGTGTGTGCATTCGAATTTACATAGTATCGGCACGTGTTAGTCCATTGATCGATGTGGAGAGTGGGGGGGCTTCATTGATCGGTGCGGTCGACCTTGCAATGTGCGGCACTCTCTCGGCTACGCTTTGACGCGAGCAAGCGTGCGTTATTTGAATATCGTCAGTCGGTGTCGTTGAACTGTTAAGAATGCATTGTTACGAAAAACGGCGGTGATGGTAGATCAGTGATCTGTGTACGTTACGGTCACCTTACCAATAACTCAGGTGACTCATTTAATTAATAACGAAATCGAAGCGAATTGCTTTATGTGAACATTTCGGATATTATTTCATTGGTTAACAACTTACTATCAGTCTTATGTAACTGACAGGTGATTTTTTTCAGTCATTACCACACGCGTACATAATTTTCCTATTTAACGATTGTCTTAAATTTTAAGATTGTAGAGTCTGTTTAGACACAATTATATTATTCATACCTATCAACTTAATTATAAATATTTCCCACACACAAGTTACCTTTCTATTAAACATTTTTGTGATATATTTAATGTACTGAAAGTATTATTACAAAAATTATTACGATATCAGCAAATTTACATAATTACCGTAATTTATGATATTTTAATAGAATCCTCCCACCGGTTCGTCAACTACGGTTAACACTATATGCACGACGGTTAGGTAATAAAGTAAACGAGCCTACTGGTCCGGAATTAGGCAAGTGCCAGTAATGCCAATATTTGCCGACACCTACATCCGCCAACCTGTCGCACGTCGAACAGGGCTCTAACGACCCAGCGGACTCCCACGGATGTCCATAGCTATAATAAATATGGAAGCGGCCTCCGAACGTAGCAGTACATTATGGCACGCGATGTAGATAGTCAAATAAGAACGACGTATTTTCCGCGATATTGTACCAAATCGTGTATAATTAAAACTTATATTTGTACCTTACTGCTATATGCCGCTTCAATGTTCTACAGTATTAATATTTGCCATTCAAAATCCCCTGGAGCCTTAATGCAGTTTGTAAATATGACTAGGGCGCGGAAGGAAATAGTAATGGCCTGAACGTACGTTACGTTCTGCCAGAAATATCACCACACCCTGCAAAAAGGGTGGAACGTAGTGACGTATTGACCCAAATTGTATGTCGTTTAACGTTCAGTGCATAATTTATTCTAATATTTTAATATATATGTTGTTTCTGTGTAAACAACGTTTTGGTTAAGTAAATAAATTGTTATTATTATTTTTGGATATATATTTCATGTCTCTCCGAGGAGGTGAAAATTACACGATTACACGCAAGTATTTTTAAGGCGTTAATGGTAATAAAAATTCTGACAATTCTGCAGGTATTTAAAATAGCAACTTTCTGCATAAGAATGATGGATGTTCAGAGTGAGGTATATTGAAGTTCGTCTGGAGGGTTTTAGGAATTACACCTGATAAAATAATTGGTACTACGACCTGTGTGGTCGGCGTATTTTCATATAATTAAAACTTATATTTATAGCGTACTGTTATTAACCTTTGCACTATCTAGTGGATATAATCACCTATGTAATGTGATTTTGTTTTAAATAAAAACATTCATATTACTATATTATTAACGTAATTGAATCATAACAAAAAATTAGGTTTGCCGTTATGGATTTTACATTAAAAGAAACTAAAACAAAATTCCAGGATATTGTTTCGTATAAATATTCTACATAGAAGCGAAAAACTGGCTGTAAGACACGAAAAGATCTGATTAACCGGAAAAGTGCAATGCTTTCACAGAATACCAACAAATAGTCGCTGTGTTTAGCATTGTTAGTCTAAGGTTCCGACGAACTGTTTTCCTGTAGACGTGTTCAATCAACATTTGGGGTAGCAACGCATAGTTATATATGTATCTTAATGAATTAACGAGAATTAATTAAAGTGTTTATGGTGTTATCGCAGTAATCACTTGTCATCAGAGGAAGATTCTATTTACTTATAAGAATATTAGAACGTTATTTCAATATGAACACTCTTGTGTATTTTATAAATACACTTACTAGGTTTTGCAAACACGTAGGCAAGTGGATCATTAAAATCCCACCTGATGTGACGCTGTGATGTAGAAGTTGAGGGTTGGGCATTATATCAGTAACGACTGTAAATTTAGAAGGAAAAACTGTCGTAGGCAAAATATTCCAATTCTTTGCTGTACGGTTAACACAGTTCGTCTTGTAAGTTAACTTAACAAATTATATCCAAGCTGTTATGGTATTAAAACCTTAACAAATTGTTCATATAACCTATTAAGAACAAACAAAAACACACGAAAGTCTGAAAGTATCTACTTATGTCACATAACATATGGTAATACTTTATGATCAAATAAACCATAAAGCGTATTATGATTATGGTCTGTTTTAATGTCTTTCACATTATAATTTATAGTTTTTAAAATTCAGTAAATCAAATATATTAATGCAGTAATTAGTGAAATAAAAACAATACGTTGTAACAAAGAAAATATTTATTGACACAGTCTTAAGAGACAACAATAACAAAACAATTTAAAAACAATAATTTAAATAATGAATGTCAAGATATTTGGATTATCCGTGTGCCATACGCACATAACATAATTTACCAGAATTAACACAAAACAAACAGCTTAAAATCAAGAATTTTAAGTATTTTTTTCTCGTTACAATACCATATTTAAAAAAAGTATTAACATAATTCGCTAATTGTCTGTTCGGACGTTAAGTTCGTTGTTATTTGAGTTTCTAATAATAAAAATGAGTTTTAGTGCCTAGACGTATTATTACCAATTACGACAAGCTAAATAAGTGTTGGAGATTTTTTCATTTGCGGGTATAACAAACTTATAGAGCAATTCATGATTTTTAAGTTGTAAGACAACATGAAACGGTTGCTTTTTGTATTATTTAATATTGATTTTGTAACTGAACACTAGATCCATTGATCATTAGGGGGTTCCAACCTCATCTCGGAGACATCTATCGATTAAGGGCGGACGGTTCGATTGTAAAAGTGGCCTAGATCACGAGTGTACTCGTGTAGGCCGCTGGAAGTGACGCGGGGGCGCTCCGATGTCAATTTTATACTTATAGTGGTTTAGTGGAGCCGCGAGGAAACGTGTTGTTTTCTGGTCTTAATTTAAAAACTATTAAAAAAAATTGGTATTTTTGAAAAAAAAAAAATTAAAATTAATGTGATAAGTTCGTATGTGACAATGTCGTGTTGTGTCGTAGTTCATAAGTCATAGAATCGTGATAAAACACGAAACTCAACTCTTCAGTATACTAACCGAATTAGGAAGAATATTAGCGCGGGGTTAGAGGTAATAATCTGCTGACGAATCTAGAATAATTATAGTAAAAGAGACAACGCTTGCCGAAGCAGGCAGTTCCGTTCCAGACTGGGTACAGTGCAATGAGACTCCAGCAAGGGAGGAATATCCCTTGCTTACAGCGAAATTACCATGCTGCATATTACATGTTGGCACGCAGGATGGTTTGCTGGATGTACCAAAGAAGTAAAGATACGCCGGTTCAAAGCATTTTGTCAGGTGTTTTACACTAGCAGCCTATGGTGTGATTTTATCCGTTCTGCATATAACGCTCTGCGAATCCAATACAACAACATATTAAGAATTCTATTGGGGCTTCCACGGTACTGCAGTGCTTCGAGCATGTTAGCAGAGGCGTATATAGATGACTTTCACGCAGTGGTCAGAAAGAAATTAGCTTCACTCGTACATCGTACTAAGGCGGCCTCTAATAGTCTCTTAAGGGTGTTTGCCGATAGGAGGGATAATTTCCTGATTCGTCGGCTTATAAAGCTGCATGTCTTCAGCGTAACAGTACGCTGATTAAAAGTTTATATATATTATTTTTGTTATGTAATTACAAATGCTTTTGTTATTATTATTATTTCTAATTTATTGTTAAAATTATATGTTTGTAATGAATCAATCAAATAAATAAAATAAAAAAAAATATTTAACGGAATGGTCAAAATTATTAAGCTTATAATTTTATTTATAAAATTTATTTTTGAAAGAAACTTATCAAAACTGACATTCCCGTTAACCACATCATCAAATACATGCTTGTGCCAGGAGACGGTTCGCGACAATAGTGTAATATCGTATTCGAAGCCACGCCATTGAATCAAGGACCAGAAAGATTGACTTTGATTGAAAAACATACACAAAATCAACAATTTAATAATAATAACTCATTTAATCGATCCAGCACCAATAATACAAAAATTAAAAAAACGAAGAATTAAACAATAAATACAAACATGAAAACCAAATCATAAAAGAAATGTACACACAAAGAAAAGAAAATAAAATATGTTATTCAGTAAAACAAAAATTAAATGAAATAAGTGTAAAAACAATAATCATGGATTAAACGCATAAAATACTCGTACCTGAGAAAACCATAACGAATTTGATGATATAATATATATAACAAATTGATGTCCCACAAAACATTTTCGTTCGATTATGATTCTCAATTGATACGTGCCCTAACCGCTGAAGTATGCAGCGGTCACCACGATATATCGATTTACAAAGACAGACACGTTGTAATCAGAACCGAGCAATACATAGCGCAGAATATCAAATTTACACAGTTCCAGATGGACATGCAAATGTGCGTAATTATCGGGACAGAACAGTTCCGCTCAGTGCGTTAGTGCAACTACTATTATGCAGATAACCAAATGAGCATCGAATCTCTATGCAATTAGAAGGCAGTTCATTTGAAAATATAAAAGATAATAGTGATATGAGAAATATTCTGTAAAGTAATATGTGAAAAAGAACGTAGACAATCTATAAGAATATTATAGAGCTGAAGGTTTTGTTTGGTTGAACGCGCTAATCTCATGAACTACTGGTTGAAATTGAAAAATTCTTTTTGTGTTGGATAGTCCATTCATCGAGGAAGGGTATAGACTATAGAACCTCACGCTACGACGAATAGGAGCGGAGCGTCAATGAAAAATGTTGCAAAAATAGGGGAAAAATCATTCCTTTCAAGGGCTCCCGTAGCGTGTGCTGCGTAAACGGTGAAAGTTACGCAAAAATCATATATGACGGAATTGTTTCCCTTTAAAAGTTCTAAAAAAAGACATTGATTTACATGAGACATAACAAGCATCCTGTAGTCTACGCCAACGAAGTCGCGGGCAGGTAGTGTATTATAGAACTCGATTCGTTGCCAAGCACGTTCACGTTCAATGCAGTTGTAACAAAAGTAGTATAAATTTAAAAATGTTTAAAGCTTAGGCATGATATGAAAACAAAAAGGAAAACCTTCTGTCGGTCTTTTATTACAATCCTGTAAAAATCGAAACATATTAGTTTTTTTATTAATATTAAGGGTGACAAACGAGAATATATTTCGCCTGATGTATGTCATAAATACGCCTCATGACATACATATATATAACTATATTCACCAACGATTCGAATTGCACAAGTTTTGTCACCCCCGAGGACTGTAATTGAAACAATCAAATCAATCAATTAGTTTATTTCCCAGAATATGGTACAATTGGTGTTACAATAAGCCGCATAACCTGTAGTGCCCATATCAGTTTGGATCAGATCGGATACTCACCATAGAATATACAAGCATTATGCTATTATTACACGCTAGTATTCTCTTCTTATACTGATTATTATAATTTAACTATTTTAATAAATCGATTTTTTTAATGACAAGCAAAATAAATAATATTATCTCAGATCAAATGTCAACAGGATCTATAATTCATTGAGCAATAAAATTAAGTGATGATTAAAAAATCAAGCGCGAAAACGGCCATTTACAAAAGTCAAAATGTCGACCGATAACATCAAAATTTCGCGCCTTTCGTGAAGCCAACCGCGAGTCACGTAAGTGCACGCTCGACATGCGCGTCGGTCCACCGTTACACCGCCGCCATAACTAATTTTGCACAGCCGTTAACAAAGCAAACTCCATCTACCAGCGCCCGAACTCGACATTTTTAATCTTAATTCAAAGTTACACGGAATATAATCGCTTGCACAAACAACACAGATAATGAAGCGATTGGGTTGTCACGCGAACAAATTCGCGGATTTTATGGGAACATTGCCAGCAACATCTCGATTGACAACGACCGGTTATCGACTGGCTACTCTGTTACGAATGCCTAAACGTTCTCGTAAATTTTGATGAATGCGTAACCTCGACTCCATTAGACTGATTTTTTTATTAATCTAAAACGGAAGATATTACAGACAGGTTTACGCCAAATCAACATTAAATGATAAGAGTTTTGATCTTTACTAATGTTGTAGAGATCAAAATATGTAAACTAATAGCTAATAAATATAATAATAAATTCAATCAAAATGTTTCTTGCAATATGAAAAGGAAATTGTAATCATAGTAAGATATATATTACGCCTCCCGCCATAAAAATTCATAAAGCACGTTGCCTTCAATGTGCTAATATCGAAACGCACACGGAATCAGGATTCCGACAGCGGCATGCAAAAGCGTAACTAGCAAGAGACAAGAGCCGGGACGAACGACCTCTAGGTCCGCGGAATGAATATAAAACGCCCTAAACGGGTGGTCGACTGTGTGACCCCAACGGTTATATAGACTATATTGCGCAAACGGGAATATTTCTCGCTTGAATATATTGATGCAATGAAGGGTTCGTTTCAGATTTATCTTGTTATTTTATGAAATAAACAAACAAAGGGAATGGTATAAAGAGCATTACACTCAATTAATGGTACGAAAATCAAGCTACAAATGTTGCTTAGTGGAAATATATGGGCGAAGATTACGGTAAACGGTGGACAAATAATTCACAAGAATTTAAGAAATAAAGTAATATCTACTCTCTACACTAAATCATAACAACGATATCTAATTTTAGGTTAAAAAAAACACTCAAGAAAGTGACCCAAAATACTTAACAAACCAATTTCCCTTACGATTCGACTCAATCGGCCGTCAATCCGACGTTTGAAGTAACAGGGACGTCGGATCGAATTCTCTCACGCACTTCCTGCCCGATTGAAAACAATCGATAAGGGCGGCCAAATCACTAATGAAGTATTCGTATATGTAATTATGTCCTCCCTGTCGAATCCGACGCCATTGTTTTCTAGTTATCACTAGACGATATAAACTACACAGGATATATTATGTTACAGTAAATTCTTGCGCAAAACATAGAGTTGGAAGCTTTAATAGCTTAATTAGGTTTAGGGCTTAGGCTAAGGTCTGCGATACTTAAGCTCGTAGGTTTGAATCGACCTTTCGATTATCGTGAACTATCAGAATTGGCACAAGCGTTTAAGCAGAATGCTGGTAATGTTAGTAAAACTGATAGCATTCTTTTTAGAAAAAACTTATCCGGCCTCTTAGATGTATGCGATAAAATTGAAATATACAAAGTGCCACTTTACCTTTGACTACAATCCGTATAGAAATGTCAGGGTTCACCTCTAAGGATGTCCGCCATGTTATTTAAATTGAAATTAGAATGTACTTTATTATGTAGCCTTAAAATGAGGCAAACCTGTATCACGTGAGAAATAACCTGTTACTCGCTTCTGCAAACAATGACGCGCAAAAAGTGCAAACAAAGACTAATCTGCCTTAAATTTTAATTGACTCTGTGAGAACGAAATAACAAAAGCCTTAGTAACTTTGGAACTGTATTCTCTGCTAAAATGGAGGTATGAAATTAACAATGCTTGCCAATTTATAAACAAATAAATTTATTAGCAATTGACAGAAAAGGACCATTATTTATTAAAACAAATTTTAGATATCTAGTTTCGATTATTAGAACAAAACCATTTGCAAATAATCAAATTCAAATAAAGGGTTTTTCTAAAATAACCATCAGATAATTTAGATGATTTAAGTAATGTTGTGACGTATAGACATAAATTATCTTAAAATGTGTAAAGTTGGCAATGGCAATTAACCTAAAATACGCATTTGTGTTAAAATTGCATATCATGTGCTAAATTCTAAGCCATTTTCCATACAAGTAGGTAGAATAGCAAAATATTTACATTTCCCCTACATAGAAGTGTGTTCATTTGTACATCATTTCAATATTATATTCAGAGTTGACTACCTACGTCAACGACATTAGGTAAATTTGATGCTTGTACGAGGCAACACTGGTATAGAAGACTGCGTTAAATGGAACAGCCAAGATGGGCATGTGTGGTGGCGACTTAAGAAAACGTTTAGTTTATGCTATGTTACAATAAAGTTAACCCATAATGTATGTTGCATTTACATTACTAATAGCGTTATAAGATAAATTTCTTGGATTTATATATATTTTTGTCAATTTCAAACCATTAATGATGGAAATATTAGAATGAAAACATTGATCTTGACTTATACACTCGTGATTTGTAAACCAAAACAGAGCAAGCACATATCGATGCAATTTTAGTACAGCAGTTAAATCGGTTCTAATGAACTATGTTGAAGGAGGATTAAGCAAGTTAAACGAACGGTGTAGTCGCATCGTCTATTAACGGTACAGACTACAGCAGTACTAGGAAAAACAGCGTTGCATTCCTACATGATAAGAAGTGCCGCGTCTTCCACGCGGATGTAGATTTATCTCTGTGCAATATATATATAATTGTTATACACTTGCGTTGTCAGGATGATATAACAATCAAGAAAGTGTTATACATGCTTTCATGATTTGTTAAGCACTTTTGTTAAGCAATTTTATAAAGTGCTAAATAATAATAAAATTTTGCGAATGATCTCTAGCTTGAAAAACGGGTAATCACTGAAGTCCTTCCTACATGTTCAATTGCAACTGCCACGATATGTTTTGATTATAACCAGATGATATCAATTGCACCGGATCTCATTGCCTAGATTAATTTAGAACATTTACAATAAGATTGGAGGAAGGTTTAGATTTAGATGCAACATCAGGGCCATGCAGCATACAAAATGGCCTTATTCAAATTTTACTAAAAAAATATATTAACTTTCAAGGAAGACTTTTATGCGTAATTCATAAATATCTTTTTATACGTAACAGAATTATAACGTTAGTCAAGGGAGTCTATTAAATCTAGCTCTGTGCTGTACAAAAAACAAGAAATACAATAGCTAAAGTTTAAGTAGCTTTTATGGCAGTATTAAACACATATACGAGTAAATATTTTAAACTTTAAGCTGCTTAAGTTTGCCATTATGATAATGCTGATGTTTGCAACGACATAAACACAATATCTTCTAGTCGTAACCAGATTTTAGCTGAATTTTTAGGGGTTTTAAAAACTATCAGATTGAATTACTAGCTAAATAAAGAAATTATAATATTGTCATCGGGTTTTTAATACATATGCAAAATAACAGATTATTCAGACGTCCTTCATATTCACGAAAGTGGGTGAATAATTAATTGAAAAATTTCATTCCATCCATACAATTAATGCAAAGGTAATAAAAGCTTGATAAAAAATATACGCACAAACGCAGTAGGTAGCCTTTATAATGCCGTACCATGTGATATAACGACTATGCCACAAGATCGGTTAAGTTTCAGAGCAATATATAATACATCCGGACTCGAAACCTTGTAACGTGGAGATAACTTACATGGCTTCGCCTGATATTGACTCTAAGCGCGAGAATTTTTCATTCGATCAGATGTTTTCGAAGTCTTAACCTAGCACTAGTGACAATAATGTTTATAAATATGTATTCTCTTTTTTTTTATTAAGAGTAACAAACGATCACACATTCCACCTGATGGTGAATGATTTCTGCGGCCCATGACGTCTATATTCATCCTTGACAAGGAATCATAATGCAAATGCGTTGTCACCCTTGTGGACTGAGGTCGAATGCCTCGTTACCAGTAATACAGGTCTTCGGATCCCTACACTCGTCAGACGAAACACAGCAGCATTATGCTGCTATTTTACGCTGGTATTCTGTGAGGGCGTCGTCCTACCCCGTTCGAGCCGACCCATTCAGCTGCACTGTAGTAGTACACAGCAAACTGCTGTGTAGCTATCACTGTCAAAACTTCATTAAATAAATAAATATTCTTCAGCCGATTACCGCGTGGTTTTCGTTAGATTATAATAATAGTTAATAGGCATTTGTTAAGCTAATCCGTCCCTCTGATAATACATCTGGCGAGCACTGGCTTAGGATTTGAATAAAATACAAACACCTTGACTCTCAAACTGAGATATATCTTACATTGACTTAGCGGAATGTATATGCGGCTAACCAAACAATAAAGGCGGCGATCAACTTTCCCGATTGTACGATACGTAGAGAATGCAATTGAAGCATCGAGGTCGTTTGAAGGGTTTCGATTTCTGCCGCGGTTCAGTTCCGGTAATCGATATCGCGTTCCCACGCGCGTCTCGCGGATGTCCATATCACGAGGCCGCGCCTGGAGACTGCTTTGTGCATTCCCACGCGGACCACGACCAGTACAAGAAGAAACCTAAAATATACCAGTTATATACTAATATTAATAAGCATTTAAACCTCACTATTAACACGTTCTCAATTTTATTGACATCTTTATAGGTTCGAAGAAATATTCGATACAAACTTTGTCTTTCTTAGCGCTTAATACTTACATTTATGCTGGAATATGAAAAACAAATCTAACTTAAGTTATACTGGTCGTGATTCAAGACCCAGTTGTCAAAAATCATCCAAAGCATGTCCATCCTATTGATGTGCACAAAGCTTCGCTCTAAAGTGTGTCCCCTCACGACCTGAGCAAATAAACAGTGCGAACTTAAAATCGCTATTAGCTCACGTTCTTTAAAACAAAAAACCGTTACCCAAGCTTAACACTACTCAACTTTAGCACTAAATAAATTATTAATATTATGTGGTAACAATAATAAAAAATAATATATAAACATATAGATGTAAACATATAGCTCGAAACTAATCCATAGCTAAACGTTTTAACCGTGATAAAGCCACCCCAGTTTATTTCTAGCTACAGCATGAATGGGTCGACTCGATCGGGGAGGGACCACATCTTCACAGAGCACCAGACTCCAAAAGCGGCATAACGCTGCTGTATTTCGTCTGATGAGTGTAGGGATCCGAAGAACCTAAATACGTATATGGTAACGATGTTCGTTGGCAAACCTCGGTGATATAAAAGAAAATCATAAACTGCTCTCATAAATTAAACATTACAAATAAAGTAACAACCCGATCGACGTCAGCCATTGTATCAGCAATACATTTAAATCATGTCGCCTGATGCACGGTGCGTGTTAGATGTAGGTAGCGTATTGAGGTTGGATGACCATTTATTTATTTAAACTTTATTGATCACACCTTACAAAAAGGTGTACAAAGGGCGGACTAAATGCCTTAAGGCATTCTCTACCAGTCCACCCGTGGCGTGGAGAGAAATTGTGGCAGGTGTAGTGCATACATTGTATAAAAAATTAATATTAATTTACCATTCGCAGTTACATGGGCAAATAATGTGCGTCCGGAATCCGTCCAGCGTGCGCAGAAGCACGGCTAATGTTGCCGACATATTTTAACACCGCCTTATCTCCTTTATCGCGACGCTGGAGTAATTAGGTATCAGTTTAAAAAAAACTCTGTGGCTCTCGCCAATGTCTTTTAAGCGACCACGGATTAATAACGGTCTCGTTCTTGACCACGCTTCCGAGGTCATGATAATATTATCCTAATGATCTTATCATTCAATGAGATCTAATGAAAATCTTATGCTTGTTTTTTATAATTTATAAATGCCCGTACTGATCTTCCGGTGTTTCTGTGTAGTTGATAAAATGTAGTAGTACTTCAGGTAAACAGTAGTCTTATTATTTTTTTAAGTTTTGCTTTACTTTATATTTAAATCTGATTTCATATTTAGTAGTTATTTTTTTCTTTTCAAAATGTTATTTGTAATGTTTTTGTTTGTTGTTTGTTTTTTTTCCAAAGCGGTTTAATATGTGGCATTTAAATACAGATATCCATTCCATTCACATTCTATTCGAATTCTTTATTTATGTCTATATGTACTATTTATTTTTGTCTTATCTTACACACTAAAGTACTATACTATTTTCTAGGATCGTACTAATCAGTAGGATCATAGTAAGGGAATATCTTATTATCTATATATACTTAGATTATCGATTAAAAATGATCGTGAAGACAAACGAGCACTGTTCAAACCTATCCTTATAGGAAGTAATAGATGTAAAGACATAGTGACAAGAAGGGAGAACTTTTAGGCATTACAGTCACCGACAATCTAAATACTAGATAAGACCAAAAAATCCTAACCTATCCTAATATACCTCCATTGAACAAGTAAACACACACACACACACTAAATAAAGAGAATCGAATCTGTGGTTACCTCGTCCAAATCCGTACCCAAAAAGCGAATTAACACGCTGAAATAATCCGTATAAAATATAAACTTCTTATCTATTTTGTGCAGATATTAGCTAATTAAAATGCTTATTAAGTATTCGCTTACTTGGACTCGCGAACGCACCGTTAACGAGGTGCTCTCAGACCATTAAAGTATGGTTGCGTCGAGAGTAAAACATACACACGCTTTAAATATTCCCTTTATTTGGCATTTACATACTTGTCTCTTTTATTCATCGAAATCGAAGACGCTTTTCCTGACTCCTGTACACCGATTCTACATTTTATTATTTATTTAAAATTATCATAAAATAAAATAATTTCAAAGCCAATTCAAATTAAATTATTTAAAATTTTATAAAGAATTTACATTATTATCTGCTGTTACTTTTCGTTATACTTTATAAAGAATTTACAATATTATCTGTTGTTACTTTTCGTTATACTTTATAAAGAATTTACAATATTATCTGTGGTTGCTTTTCGTTATACTTTATAAAGAATTTACATTATTATCTGTTTTTACTTTTCGTTATACTTTATAAAGAATTTACATTATTATCTGTTTTTACTTTTCGTTATACTTTATAAAGAATTTACAATATTATCTGTTGTTACTTTCCGTTGTACTTTATAAAGAATTTACCATATTATCTGTGGTTACTTTTCGTTATACTTTAAAAAGAATTTACATTATTATCTGTTTTGACTTTTCGTTATACTTTATAAAGAATTTACAATATTATCTGTTGTTACTTTCCGTTATACTTTATAAAGAATTTACAATATTATCTGTTGTTACTTTTCGTTATACTTTATAAAGAATTTACAATATTATCTGTTGTTACTTTTCGTTATACTTTATAATCACCTACTTCCTTATTCTACTGCTTCATATAAGATCTAGTTAAGATAAGTCTATCTTCAGGAAATAGTGTCTGTATACATATTTAAAATAATATAAGGGTAACATTTTTTCGACCGACGAATGAGAGGAGAATTTCTTTAGTTTATCCTACAGTATAAATAAAATCAAAATATTTACGGCATAAACATTTTTTTGTGATAAACGAGTACATAAGTGGTACACGCCCGCTACGTAATGATAACTATGGCATGACATAAACACCTGCACAAATGTTGTCATCCTTAAGAGCTGGGTATGGAATTATTCGCTACCCTCAAAACACCAGTCGATGTTGCTACTTCATGTTTTCTTTGAGATAGTGTTGAACGGACCCATTCACGATGCAGTTCGAATTCTGAATTAGCAACAGTGTAGTTTTACCAAATCAAATAACATAATAAACAATTGTGCACTATCCACAATTTTAATGCGTCGTAATTTTCACGGAAACACCGAAAGTAATTGTGCTGGCATTCAATAATTATATTGTTACAAAATTAAAGGGTCCAAAGTCTAATGACATGACGACGCAGCTGTCGCCCTCATTTTATCATGTGCAAGAAGTTTTAATAGAGTATAAAAATATACAACCTTCTTTTCTGTTTTTTTGTAGACTGACCTAATAATTTATATAATAGCGAGTCTACATACAAGAAGAGATCTCACATTTTTATTCGTAAATAATAATTATTAGGCACTAGTTTTGTTAAAATTTCGCTCTATATTTTATGCTGAGCCATTGTTTCTCAGCCATTATCTCGCTACCCACACAAAAGAAAAAAAGGGAAAAGTAAAAACCTTTGCGAACCCCTTCACTATAAAATTCTAACAAGCTACAAGTTTATTTTTACTTGGTAATATTTAATTTAATAAAACTGCATTTAATACTATACTTGCATTTTATAAACGAATCTATTATATACAGTTCTTATTTATTGAACAGATTGCAACCCCCAGATTGACGATGAACGATGCCGACACTAATTATTTAGCCAAATGTTATTTAATACACTGATTGATAAGTGGTAAGGAAAAACAACGTGTAAACATCCGTATAACTACATACATAGTTACAAAAATTTAGCACAATATCTCAAAGACATTAAGTTCTTAGAAATACACTAAAGTTTCGTGACATCCCTGTAGTCCAGCACTCTTTTACAGCGGAGGTGTCCAGGAGTCGGCCATACACTTCGGTTTATTATATTTTTAATTAACAGACGAGCCTGATCGATTCTACATTCTTAACCAAAAAAAAAGCAAATTTAGTCATCTTTTAAATACTTTTCTTAGGCTTTCTGTACACTAGATTTAGCAAGAGGTAATGTTCTTCACATCATAGCAATTTTATACAAGACAATATATGTTTACTTTTTATATACTATGTTGATATAAAAAGTCGTCCATTGTAAGTACAAACTAAACGCGCTTGTAACATATCGTCGAGTTTTATAATTGAAACAAAATAAAAATGCATTGTTTACAAATTTACATCATTAGGCAATCGAAATGTCAAAGCCCAGCGCCGCCTAATGACTGCGTTAAGAGATACAGTCCAAGGACAGTGCGCACCAAACGAGGGCATCATTACCATAGTGCCCGCGGCCGGACGACGAACAGCGGTGCGCTGCTCTCGATATGTGATGCACGTCCTCGCAACCTATGAATGTTTCAAGGCCGTTGTAACGACGGACCACCCACCGGCCGCGAAGACGCGGGCCCTTTGAGAACACCCGCTGATCGACTTATGAATCTTTTACAACGCTCTCTCATTAGTCACTTTATAATCATGAGCTCCTGGTACATCCATGTTTTGTCCCCGTATCGCGGTGATCGCATCGAGATCATACTTTCATAGATCCGCATATTCGAGTAATATTTCAGGATGCCGATTGAATCTTAAACAGCTGCATCTCGCTTGGTGACTGTTGATCAGTCTATTCCATTAGCCTGTGATATATATGTTGTTTATTGGTATCTGCGTGGACTTTAAATCGCCTAAATTACTACAGAGGAACATAAAATTGCAAATTAAATTTAATTCAAATATAGTATACTTTCATATCCCATAAAAAGAAGCACTTATGGAAATAGAATTGATTGCAGATTACTTTTTAACACTAGGAGAGCCACGCTTCAGGTTGTTTCTGGATGCCGTATACGAGTTGAACCTCGCCCTCACAGAATACCAGTGTGAAATAGCATAACGCTGTGTTTTGTTTTATCAGTGTCGGGATCTGTAAACCCGGTTTTTAGCAAAATGGTATTGTATCCGTCGTCAAAGAGTAATTTGAATCATGAAGCGTCAATAGTAGTAAAAACTTAAGGTCGTAGTTTCGAGTCCGCCATTAGACCATTCTCGTGAACCATCTCCTAGCACAAGCATTTTCAGCTTAGTTGGAGTGGTTAACTGGAATGCTAGTAATGTTAATAAAACTCGTAGCATTCTTAAAAAAAAATGACAAGGTCCTTATTGGCCAAAATTATCATTTACCATCAGTGAACTATTTGTTTTGTTTTTTACTTTTTTATTAGGTATTCACAAAATAATAATGTGTAACCGATATATAGACCGACAATAGATTACTATTACAACGATAAAATAGATATTTTTTTTTATATTTTATTTAAATAAATAATGAACTATTAATATAAAAAATACACGAATTATTAAAACTGGTTTATGCATAAGTAAAATAAATTGGCTAGAAATGATTGAGATTTTATGTTTGTTCTCTTATTATCGAGGGTGTGAGTGTCTATGGGCCATCCATTACCAAATAAAAGTTGGTGAACTGCTCTTTCATCACTCTAGCTTCTAATAAAAAGGGACATTATCATGTTAAAGCTCCGCAAGAAAGCAAATAGCTCAGTAAAACGAAGCATCACGGACTCTGAATATCAGCGTTCATATGAGTCTCGAACATAGCACCTATATAGTTTGGTGGTTCTCTTAAGTCGTGGATATATATATAGCTTAGTGGTTTAGTATGCTCTGAATTCGTGGATTCAAATTCACCGTTTGATTATTGGATTGAACTATGTCCTAGCATGAGTATAATAAAAAATAATAATGTTAGGTCTCTTTAAATAGTAACAATTTACAAAAATAATTTTCTTGTCCTACAAACGTAACAGTAATTCTTTTGGCGTAACCCATGACTAAAACTGAATATATGCAGTTTTATTTAAATATTTATTTTAGGTTTAAATCAAATCAATTTAAAATATATGCTTATAAAGCGATCTGGGTAAAACCAACCCCAAGGTCGCCAGATCATTTTGGTTTTTATGGACAAATAAGAGGAGTGTATAAATGTTATGGTAAGATTTCCTTTAGGTTATCTTAGGTCTTGGAATTTTAGGTCATACGTGCACAAACACTCCGGTAGCACAACTGGGAGTCATCAGCCGTCGCGGCGACGTCGCATCCGGTCCCCTGGCCGTTGCGCAAGCCCAGTCCGCTATGGGCATTGTATGCAAAGCGTCAGCGCCGAATAAACCAACGGTAATAACGGTATGTCCTCACCCACTGTATATGATTGTGGACAAAGGTTGTGTAGATATTTATTACAGATATCAATAAGATCGAGCTTGCAATGTGGGGTAGACATTCATTTAAAATATTTACAGAGACATAAGGTATGTCACAACCAATCGTTAAAGAAAAAAAGTTTTCTAGTTTTTAAGGCGAGATAAATTTACGTAATAGGTGGAATCACAATAAACGAATGGGTCTACGCTTTCCTAGAAAACCAACGTAAAAGAGTAGATGTTTCGTCTAGTATATAAAAAAAAAACATTAATCTTACGACACATTCCTTATCGAATTTGGATGTGAGTTGCATGGTCGCAAAAACACTTTCCATCTAATGTATTAAAAGACCCCAGTTATTAAGTGTAACCACAAATGCTCTAACTCGTGTTGATCGGGAGATGATGCATAGAGACTCGATTACACAAAGCCTTAAGTAAGATACCAGATAGTGGAAATTCAACTTGTAGAGAAGTGAGTGCTACATAACATAATATATTGACTCCGTTTGTAATATTATCTTAACCTCTCATCCCAGGCTCATCCTTAGCCAGGCTACTCTTGGGAAGCAAAATCTATACAAATTATAATTTAATAATATATATACATATATATATATATATATATATATATATATATATATATATATATATATATATATATATATATAAATATATACATATTTAGTGCTAGAGCTACGCTGCAGTTTGTTTCCAGTTGCTGAATGAATGGGACAGCTTGACCGGGGTAGGTCGCTTCACAGAATACCATCGTCAAATAGCAGCGTAATGGTGCTGTGTTTCGTCTGGTGAGTGTAGGGATCCGGAAACCTTTATTACTGGTGACGAGGATGATTCCATATCAGTCGTCAAGGATGACAACGCATCTGAATTATGATGTCTTATCAAGGATGAATGTAGATGTCATGGGCCGCGGGAATCACTTGCCATCAGGTGAAAAAAAATAATTCAGTACATCAAGATATTACTTACATAATGTTATATAACGTCCTAAACAAACCTCTTGAAAACATTATCATTACCACCTATCAATAATCCACTGCTGACAGTAGCAGCCTGCCATCGACTTGCTGTAAACTTGCAAAGGTCATCCGTCTAGAGGCCACTCCCCCACTCCAGGTCCAAGAAAAATTGATGTTGACACGCAATATTTCTTCCCCATCGGTTATAGATTCTACGAGCTATATGGCCCACCTATTGCCACATAGCTTGCTGCTCTTTTGTGCGATGTCGGTCACCCACGTTCTACAGCGCACATATATGTTGAGTATTCTATCAAGTAGAGAAAGAAACACATAGCCTCTCAACATCCCGCCGAGTGACTCCGAACTTAGAAACACGTTAAAAAGTGACCCCTTATGAAACCTTTAAATGTGGCTAACAACCAATTTACAACAACCAGAATATGATCAAAAAGAAATCGGAACGCGAGTCGAGAGGAAATGAGAAGAAAAAATAAGTTCAAGAGGCGACTGCACTTAAGGACGGGAATCTTCCGCCTTTCAAGCTTTTGTTGGCGACGGCCCACTGAATACTCTCGTGTACAGATAGTATAAGATTGTAAAACTATTAGTATATTTTATCTTTCATGCACCAGTCCGAAAAAAATATCGAATATTAAAAAGCTATTTTCAATATCTTATTAAATTACAGTGGCAATTTCACTACCGTTATGCGTTTTGCAATAAAAGTATTATATTTTTTTCACAAATCTGTTTGATCTATCAACAAGAAATTAAATGTCCGTATTACTGGTTCAATATCATTACTGCATATAAATAACATATTATAAATTTCAAGAATTAACAACAAAGTTTTAACATCACTCATTCAAAATCGTTTTATTGTCCAAAAATTGATTTCCGCTTAAATTCTATAGTAAATCAAACTTCCGGATTCACGTAGTAATACGATTAAGTCGGTCCCTTTGAGGGGAAAGTCAACAAAAAGTTGAAATCACACATCCGTACAACAATTGATGTTGACATAAGCAACGACGCGGAACGCCAGACCTTTGTAACACTCTCCAATACACTACGCTCTCGGTATCAAAAGAACCGGAAGGATTCTTAAGCGAGCTCCTCTCCCCGACATCGTATCAGCTTTGTCGTAAGACTGCCGTGTTCTAACCAAACATTAACGTCTAGACGTGAAATGAAATATGCCAGACGTTGTAAACACTGTACGTGATGATTCCAGACAAAATGTTTAAATCGGTTTATAAAAAATATCCGATACGTCGGTTTAACAACGCTTCAAATTCGAGCTGGAGAAATCGCTTCGTGTGAAACAAATCCTGACCGGCACCGGACATCCGTCTTTGTCCATATTCCCGTTCTACATCAAAGGGAGATTAGGTTACCATGCAATTTTCAACTTTAAAACGATAGATAGAAAGGCGAATTTTAAGTTAGTTACGCGATTGATCGTAAAACTGCCCTAATACAACTCGTCACTCAAAGAGATGATTAAATTGCGGTGGACGGCACTACAATAGCGGATACGGAAATAACCGGTGGCGTTACAAATTGTGGCGATACCCAGCAATCGGACAGTCTTCGCACTAAACAGTGTATAACTAAATAACGTCTTAAACAGGCAAACGTTTTTATTTATACAGATCTAATTTAATATTTGTTTACTATTGTTTATTGATGTATTAGTATTAATATTTGTAAATGTAGGTAGGTACCAAACTCATCAATCCTGGCGATCACTTCTAATTTAACGATACGCGAGCAAATTGAATTGTCTATGCCTGGTTGCCGACACCAATAAAATGGTTAATTTCATTTTGCTCATCTGTGTCGTCTGATAAACACAGTGGTGGTAATGAAAAAAATAAAAATAAAATGTTACAAAAGGCATGTGAAGTATAATCCGCAGTGGAACCTTGTGACGAACTAGCAGTGGGATATTTTTTTTTGGAAATTTGATAATCGCTATAAGCATTCTAGATTTTACAATTGCCATAAATCTGTTCGATTTAATACGGTACCAAGTAATATATTTTATATAGACAAAAAAGTGGTGAAATATATATTTACTAATACAGTAAAACCATTTAAATAGTAATTTGAGTAGTGAAATCGTTTTCGCTAAACCACTCCGAGTTAAGACGCAACAGTCTATTAACCGAAATTAAATTAGACAAGTCCGTAACTTATACTTAACACCAGAAGAGCTTAAAGCTTACGCGCCGACACACCATTAGCGGTTATTACTTAAAGCGGGAAGATAAATTCCAAGCGTTCGGAGTACGAAATACAGAAATAGACGACAAAATTAAATTTGTCAGTCGATGCGAACCGAGAGCGGTCACTCGCACAGGCGTAGACGTCGCCCACGCACAGGCCGCTTCCGCCGAGCACTGGAAACTCACATCCAACACATCATTAGTGTCGAACCACACTGACTAGACTCATTTTAAGACGCAAATGAACGAGCTAGCTTATTCAAAATTCCAATCGATGCACCGCTCCGTTCAATCGTTCGCGGGAACTGACCTTGGTCGAGGTCTTGCCCGACGGACGTCGATGGTCGTAAAACAAATACGCCTCTCGGCAGAGACAAACAGACAGACGACCATATAACATGGCGAGACGCTCGCACGATTGACGGCCGATAGCTCACCGTCAGCGCATCGCATCCGGCACTCAAGGTGACACCGCCCATCCTTGCGGATCCGGTCCGCGGTGTACGCCAACTTATCGGCGAAACAATGAAGCAATCGCGAGAAAAGGAAATCTACTTCACCGAACAATTTCCCACGTTCAGAGGAGACATTAGGGAGTTCATTCTAACGGAAGAAAAGCTAATTCCGTAAAATATTACAAGAAGCGTCTCTATATGCGTGAAGCGAACATTTAACTATAATTCAAGCTTACCGCGTGCCTCGAGTTATTGTAATTAAGATTTGAAATTGAGAAGATCGTAGGAGTTAATCTCGTGGTGTTGCTTAAGTGTATATGCTCACCGGGTGAGGCGGCGACAGCGGGGCGACTTTGTGCGTTGAATTGTCATTAAATTGAATTAGAGTAGACCGACAGGCGGCGCCCGCGCAGTTCGTCGACCGGTCGCCCACAGCACCAGCTCTCATTGATCCCGTTCGATCGATCCTTGGTGATTGATAAGAGACCGTGGGTGCGACAGCGTTTCGTACATAAGCATCCGTGTCCGAACAATTTGTACCCAATAAACCTTGAAATGTACATAACATGCATGTAATACTATGTATAAAGCGTAGGGGGACGTGTGAAGTGCTCTGAACGTAGGCCGAGCGTAGGGGGCGGAGATAGAGCTCCCCTTAGAAATGTCGCTTGTTCCCCGCTTATGCATGAACGTGTATTTCTTTTATGAATACGCAGTTTTCTCGATTGATCCTCAAGAAATACTGCTTCAAGATACTTGAAGCGTTTAAATCACGAAGACACAAATACGTGATTTTTCTCCGTGTACATTCAATTATTTCCGAATCGATCATAATTGATCATTCTATTAAAAAATATATAATATTATTCAACATCATCTCATTAGTCGACGCCTGAATATAGAACATCGGAGCACAAACCTGAACGTACCGCATCCATTGACTTCCACTTGGACATGATATAAAAATATAATTATAGTAAATATTGAATAGAAATATATAATATTAAATTACCTTTAGTTGATCTGGTAGAGCTACGCCGCAGAGTGAATATTTCGGTTCGCCCGGGATAGGGCCACGCCCACACGTAATACCAGAGTATAATAGCAGTATAATTCTGCTGTGTTTCGTCAGTTGAGTGTAGGGATCCGGAGACCTTTATAACAACTGACGAGGCGTTCCATCGCAGTTCTCAGTGGTATCAACGCATCTGCATTATGATTGCTTGTCGAGGATGAATGTAGATGTCATGGGCCGCAGGAATCACTTACTATCAGGTGAACTGTGTGCTCGTTTGTTACTCTCAATGTAATAAAAAACATATAAGGGAACACAGGATCTATTACAACCTACAATGAAGTGTAAAGAAGCAATAATTGATGAACATCAACCATATTTTTTTGCATCTTATTTTTCTTCGCATTTACCTCAAAGCCTGAAAACGAAGGTTTTCAATCAGTGCGTTCTACCTGCTATGACATACGGTGTTGAGACGTGGCCACTCACGGTGCGACTTGTCTCAAGATCGCTCCGCAAGCTATGGAAAGAGCTATGCTCGGAGTGTCTCTTATGGATCGAATCCGGAACGAAGTCCTTAGACAGAGAACTAAAGTTACCGACATAGTTCAACGAATTAGCAAGCTAAATTAGCAATGGGCAGGTACCGCGGCATATGCAGAACCGATGGCCGCTGGGTCAGACAGTTTCTTGAGTGGCGACCGCGAATCGGCAAACGTAATGTAGGGCGCCATGTAACTAGGTGGGGCGATGTTATTCGAAGGGCAGCGGGCAGTGACTGGAGAAGAAGATTTGAAGACCAAGCTTACTGATACAGGCTGATGATGTAATACGCCGACAGCATAAAGTGGAAGAGTACTTAGCTATATGTAGGTACAAAGCAAGCAAGCATCAAAGTCTGTGTTACATACCGACATCAATGCCTTAATTGGGTGTTAGGCGATTTCCTCCATACAATTATAATAAGTTTTCAACCATACGTAAACACTTTTTTGCCATCATAATTATAATATATAATTTTTTAAGATTATTATTTAAAATTATATTAAACTGAAGCTACTAAGTGTATTGAAATTCAGCATTATTAAGTTTTTATTGCATAGTTTAAAGGAAAATGGTTCCTTACATATAATCTATCATATTTTATAAGATACTAAAATATTTTAAATCTCTAAGTGTTACTTTATATAACGGCACGATAGTGGCGTAACAAATCGTGAAATTGCTTCCTGTTGTTCTATTGAGAGACTACAAAGGGGATTCGTCGTAAAATATTTAGTGTAATAACCACCGTCTCAAGTTGCCAAGTGTGGATAGGATCACGAATTCTTTAGAAGAACTTTATTACTGGAGACGAGGCGTTCCATCTCAGTCCCCGAGGGTGACGCATCTGCATTATGATTCCTTGTCAAGGATGAATGAATTTAAAAAAAAACTCTTTTTTTATAGTTTATTGGCTAGCTACTTACATAGTTTATCGATGTCAACTCCATTGCTGCAGAGTATTAAAAACTATCTCCCTTCATTCAATATTCGTTCTTCTGTAGCATTAATCTCAAGAATTTCATTTTGCATGTAGTTAGGCTTATAGAGATGGATTAGAACTTATTGTACGTAAGAATTATTAAATATTTCCGGATAGTTGAAATTTCATCTATAAGTTTATGGTCACGATCTATGGAAATTATGTACGTAGATTCGAATTCGCCCCTTGACAAGTCTAGACTTGAAATAATTTAAAATTAAATTGGATTTGGAAATTGGATATATAATTAATTAAAACGTTGATAATCGTCTAAGCAAAGCTAGTATGCTTAAAAATATATATATGTATAGAAATTATTATGACAGAAATACGTGAACTGAAAAAGGCGAAGTCAAGTCGGATTGCTAGTAACTACTAATTTTAATCAACAGTATAAACTTGTGGTAGAACGTTAACGTTATCTCTTGAACGTGAAAATGAACACATTCCAAACAAAGATACACTTCCATTCATTAAATTTCGTCCACGTTTATTACAATACCACTGACACTGGAAGAAGAAATAAGGCGCGACCGCAACCAACTGGTACTTTCACCGCATCGCACTATATTGGTTGCATACTGCATAGGCGGCATACGCTATTAGAGCCGAAACCGACATTGCTTCACGAAGCAAATAATAATGTAACATAGGCGTTACCTATATTTAACTGCTTAATAACTTGTAGACAACTTGTATTCGGAGGTCAATAATTTTACGAGAAAACATGTTAAGTTCTATGGACTTTACATTCTCGTCTGTCATAAAACATAAGCAAAGAACAACTATATATTTACAGTATCGTCTAGGTTAAAAATCATAAGTACTTAAGATAATTGATACGCCACCCATCCCAACAAATCCAAAAGTTGAAGGAACCTCGGTATATCTACGTATGTCAATTTAATATTTATTTATTACTTAATTTCTTATTTAAGCAGCAATAAATATTTTTTTATATTAATTTTATAAGTTATGATGAAATCAATAAGTTTACATCCCACGGCAAGGTTCCATACATAAGGAAAGACCTGCGCGTGAGGTCTCTACGTCATTATAACACTAAAATACGTCTAATTGACATACCATCACAAGAGACGTATAATAATTACATCCTCTATTATTAATCGTAACATCCTGTATAAAATTATATCAAAATTAAAAAAAATAGGCAAAAAAAACTATAGTCGTATTTACAACACGTACAGAGAATGATTGGCAAAAACTATCGAATTCTTAGCACGTCCATTCATCAAAGCAGCAGATATGAATCGGCCAGTTCGTAGATTTCACTTAGTTTTATGATCACTTCATAAACATCGCCGAAATAAACATCGAAACCGGTTCCCACAAACAGGAAGATCGTTTTGTTCTTTTCGTTTTATCAAAGTCATTTCGCGAAAACAAATTGTAAGCGGGAAGGTTTTTTTCTTCGTATTAACAAGTCCCGACGGATATTTTATGTATATTTAAATTAAACTGCCACTAACGAAGAGCGTGGATAAAAACTGATTTATATTTTTCTGTAATCGCAATAAAAACGTCCTGCGAAATGTTAATTTCAAGCTTACCCATCGTTTATGAAAGATTATAATTGAATTAATTGTTCACAGTTCAGAGGCGGAATGCAAATGAGAGAGGGGGCTTTTAACGTGGGTGAACGGATATTAGCGAGTCTTTAGAATACGGGTGCGAAATGTTAATCCGAGTTGAGTATGTGCGGGCACGAAGTCAATAGGATACGAAGATAAGGTCCGCATCATTCGACGCGCTTTTAGTTATTTGGAAAAAGAACGGTTTCCAAACGGGTAATCTTACTCATCGGACATTAAGTACCGGCAATAGGATACGTACTTTGGTTTTGGTGTACCGCTGCAACCGTGTTTATAGCATCCGCCTTCCTGCCGTATATCGACGAAAATACCGTTATACCGCACAACAAAATTCCATTGATTTACATACGCAAATCGTGACGAATTGCCCACAATGCACGTCCGAAATGTACTCCACCAATTTCGGCGGACTGATGGCCGAAGCGTTGCCAATTTGCTCCAAGCTAAAGTTCGTAAGTAATCGGCGTTATGACATATCGAATAAACTATTTTGTTATTTACTGTCGATAATTGTAATGTGTATACGGAAAAAGTCATAAGATTTGGAAAATAAGGGACGTTTTTATGCTCAGAAAGTGTACCATGTGGAAGAGAAAAAAATATTTTGAAGACATTTAAAGTCCATCTCTATCTGGCGAGGAGTCGCATCACGAACTGTTCTCCAATTCCCACCTATAATCAGTACGAAAAAAAATAGGGCAGAGGCATATGCCTGTTACTTTACTTAACTAATACTTTCTGAGACAAATTCTCTGACAAAATTAGACCAACAGTAAAAATGCCGTTTTATATCTACACTACATAATGTAATTAAACTATTTTTGCTTAATGCTAAAAAATCTACTTACATTACTACTCGTAATTTTCCACTCCAAAGAGATGAATCCTACAATAGTCGAATGGCGGATTCAAACCTACGATGTTAGTTTCGCGGATTGTTCCCTAAACCATTAGACTATTGACGGTTTGAACACATAACGAAGACAAAACGGAAACGACCCCAAACAAAAACAAACTAATACTGTTCGTTGAGCCTTAAAAAATCACACTCGTTAGAGCATCCGGTGCATTACGATTGTGCGTCGCCTTTTTGCTCCAAGTCCGATTCAAAAAAGAAACCGATCGAATGGACAGCATAGCACACAGCAAGAGAGAGTATCCTGTCCCGAGGCAGAGGGAACGGGCCTACACGCAGGCATCCATGAATGGCCCTAACGAACCCGCTGGCCTTGGCAGGACGGCCCTCCGGCCCTCCGACCCTCCCATCGACTCGCGACTAGAAATGCCCACAGTATGAACAAATCCGACACATCGCATTCCAAACGAATACGTAGATTTAATCAATTTATGCATACATTTTTAATGGAGAAATATTAAAATCGCATAATATCGTCACAGTACGTGCTATCAAACAATGTTACGCAACCACGTGATTGTTTACTGCCATGGACCTTGAGCTTATTCAACTTGGTCCGCGGAAGACGTACATACCTATATCAGAACATAGAAAACCAAACTTAATATGGACGACATCACATTTATTAAGTTTTGTTCTCGATGTACAAAAGCAAAATATGTTTTTTTAAGTTTCGTAAGTTTTATAAGATTCGTGTGGTAGACAACACCAAAATGTGTTTCAGCCTACACTAAGATGATAGGCCTGACCAGTAATAAAGTCTAGGGTTTCTTGTGTTATTATTTTATTATATAGCGTGTGCCCGATAAGCCGACCTATACTTGCTGCCGCAACGTGGATAGGTCAATAAGGAGAATGGAGGCCAACAACTAGTATATTATACTTTTCAATATATTTATAATAAGCTCGTCTTTTATTTAAAGAAAAAAATAATAATTACTAATTGGTAGGTTTTCGAAAATTTCAAAGCTTATTCTTTGTGCAGCAGCAATCGCGACATGTACTATATGCTCGGCCGCATTGTCGTGCAAAAGATGCACGCTATTGCACACTTTTCCTCGCCTTTTTTTCTTCCACATGGTATTTTCATCTTTTAATATTTAAAAATTTCCAGTGCACTATTCTCCCGTTATAGAAACACCTTTTAAAAAACAATCAAAAGTGAAACTGCGGCCATGAGTTTTCCAGCCAATTGGAACAACATAATTTTTTTTTTACTTGTATTGTGCTTTCTTTTCGCTATTACATCTGACTCTTGATTAGAATTAAATGATGAAACCAAATTTCATCTTCAGTAACGACCCTACCCTAAACTTCCGTTCTACGTAGGTCCGTGGCGCTAGTCGCTGCTTTTGATGGGTTGCTAATACAAATCTTAAGTACAATTTTCAATTTCAACACTTTTGTATGTGATACTTCAAGCTGCAAGTTGTTTACTTTATAAAAGGGGTAATTATCCTTTATTATTTTTTGTTTTATTTTAGGTAGTCGTTGACTCGACAGGCCGTCTAGCCCTTCGATTGTTTTCAAGCGAGTATCTGCATTGTTTAAAGATGTTGTGCCATCCATTTATGAGCTCCATTGTTGAGAGAAAATTCAAATCAGATTAACTTGGAATATTATAAAATTAATTATTCGATTTAATAAATGTTCAATTTTCAAATTGAAACCAGAAAATAAACCAGTTTATAACACTAACTAGAGTGCCAGTGTAAATGCCAGTGTCATACAAACGAGTAAGGTGTATTAAATTTCTTTTGGCACGACCGTCGTAACTATATGATGTGTGAAGTAATTTATTTTGTTAGTATTTCAATCAACAAGTTAGTTACACAATGATCCTCTTAGCCTCATCACATTATTGCATCCAACAGACCTTGTGTCACAGGTATAAGGAGCAAATTCCTTCGCGTGTCACCCATCGATTCGCTGAGTGTACATACGGCGACACCATACCGCACGTACCAGGCCGCGCCGCTCCACATAACAGGAAACGGGCGAGTTGTTGCATTATAACTATACGTACACACCTATGTACTCGTACGCGGCAAACATCTCATTCACGATCCTTTGATTGAGATTGAATGAGTGACGTGATCCGTGTACACAATTCGACGAGTAACAGGAAGTGAAACGAGTCCAGCTATATCAAGGACGTTAATATTGAAACTGGATGTGAATTCCGTTCATCGTAACAATTACGATGTGAATATTACACAGTTAGTGTAATTATTGATAACTATAAACATGTGAACAGACTATACGAAATTAACTGTCGAACGTTCAAAACTTCTTTGCCACTGCTTTAAAAGCGAATTCCTTAGGTTATTTGAGAACATTTTAATAATATTTTTGCCTACGTCGCACATAGTAAATAATACAAAAAATGTTTTCCTATATTATGGCAAACTAATATTGTAGTTTCTTCGATATAATCAAACTACGTTTGTTTTAGAGTAAAAGGACTATTTTACAATGACATTACTTACGTGAGTAAATAATGTGATTGCATAGAAGTCTATCTTGTAAAAGACAAATGTAATCATGACAAAGTTAATAAAATGCAGGTCTTATCTTTACCCTCGATAAACAAATACGAAGGCTTGGTTACTCTAATCACAGTGTGATCTTTGAATAGATGATTTGTAATTGATGATTTGAATGATGGAGATAAAAATACGTTATTGTTTATATTCAATTCTTGAATATTCCCTTAGCATCGTCCAAAAATCATCACGTAAGAGTTCACAACAAGATAAGAATAACTAATGGACACCTGTCTAAATCCCCCGCCCACTTGAAACGGAAATACGCTGTAACGATGGCTATACATCAAATATAACGAATCCTCTACTCATTATTATGTAAATCTCTCAGACTAAAACTTAGCCGTCCGACCTTGGGGATTCCGACATAATAACCCAATTGAGACCGCGTGCCCCCGCATGCTGTCAAAAGATTACCTATAAAATAACATCTTGTTATCCACCGATATTTGCTCGATGCCATACATTTTATTATTGGTAGAACTACGTTGCAGTTTCTACCTGTAGAATGAATGGGTTAGCTCGACCGCGGTAGGACCACGTCCTGACAGAATACTAGCGTGTTTCGTGTGGTGAGTATAGGGATCCGGAGACCTTTGAGGCATTCCATCTCAGTCCTCAAGGTTGACAACGCATCTGCATTATGATGCCTTGTCAAGGATGAATGTAGATGTCATCGTCGGCAGGAATCACTTACCATCAGGAGAACTGTGTGCGCTCGTTTGTTACCCCAATGTAATAATAAAAATTCGCACTCAGTGATTTTTTTCTAAATAATTGAATGTAATAAATTGTAAAAGGCTTTCATGGTCGCCCTTTTATAACTCATTACAAACATTGAAATTGCAAGATATATATTTAATCTTAACTATAATCACGACCGTCTAATCTTCAAACCATTCAAATTTTTTTAATTTCTGGGACGTACCATTACTCAAACTCAAGACTTCTGTTGAACGTACGTGGTCCCATCCTCGGCGGATTTGTGCGTTCCACATAATGTAAATAAAAATCGAGATCGGACTCTCCAGCCGGTGGAGAAGCGGCAAAGTATAATACATATGAATAGAAGTTTCCGTTAGATTGAACCGATGCGCATCGGTTCTCAGGCTAACCGTGGAACGGATGTACCTCTGCCAGAAAGTCACGCTGAGGATACATCCGTTCGAAGGAATCTTTAGATTAAGCGTCGTTTTACGATTTCTTGAGGTATATTTTTGATTTATAAAACAGATAATATCAAAAAATTTAAATTATCGACGACAAGAAAGAACAAGTTTCTTAACTTAACTATGCTCGATTCAGAATATTATTATTAGTATAATATATTTTAAAGTTTGATCACGAATTCGTTGTATTTATAGACATTAATAAACATATTAAAGTCTATATAGACAACGAATTCGTGATTAATAGATCGATTTTCACCACCCCGTCGATTTTTTTTTTGACAAGTTAAACACGAATTCAGAATTTAAATGAATATATTCCTTTAACGCCCGCAACAGATCCGCGATTGGATGATGCCTTGCACGCATGCAAGAGATCAACTATGTATACGTCAATGACCGAATGTTCAGTTACGAGCCGCCGCACTTTAGCAATCAGATCACAGCACGGATCTGCGTCCTGAAAACAGTATAAGATGCGAAAACTTCCTGACACGCAATAACAATGCCTCATTATAGTGTTGCGCTGTTACCGATAACTGAACTGAGGAAGTCGATACCTATTCGCTCGGCACAATAGCTGAGCGACATCCGAAGCTCATTACTGGCACTCGTTTCCGCTGGCGATTTATAACACGCGTTCAACCGCCAGTTTATTGAGCTGTCCGCACGCCTATTACATAATCGCCGACTCTTAGGAGCTGTACACACGGATGACTTTTGCATCTACCCAATACAGATGGGGCCCCACAGAGCTGTTGATAAGTGGACCGAATTAGAGCTATCACGTTTCTCTAGCTCAGGATTAACAGTGTAAAAGACAAAGAAGACAGTAGTTGTTAAATGTGTTATGTCTTGGATTAATAGTCAAAACAAGGACCAAATTAAACCCAAAAATTAAAAAAAAAATCTTTAGTAGTACATTGATAATATGGACCTGACGACGGAGTAAGTCAGTCTGTGCAAAGCCTAACTAATCGTTCAGACTCTGCCATATGAGGAGTGTAATTTGTATTATTCAGTAAGAGATTTTTGCATCATCGAGACGTGCCTGCAAATTAACCGTGTCGTTTTGTTTGAACACAAGCGGTGTAAACATAGCCGACCTTGACGGTACATTATTGACTGACGCTGGAGTATTAGGTAAGTAAGCTATGGACGTATTTCGACAATTCGAGTGACAGGTATATTGTCCAAATAGAAATTGCAAATGGTACTTTTTAAAAAATATTTTAATGAGTGCTGCATTTCTTTGGAGGGTAGATCACCAGCAAGAATGGGTCCGCTCGATCAAGGGAGGACCACGCCCTCACAGAATACAAAAATATCAGCATAGCGCTTTGGTGTTAAGTCTGGTGAGCGTAGAAAGAGGAGAATTAGGAGAGGGTGACAACACATCTGCAACATAATTCCTTATCGAGGATGTTTGTCGTCACCCTAATATAACAAAAATACAGGACGCTGACGTAATACATCTTACATTCAAATAATCAATAAAAAGTCAATAAACAATTATATATGCAAAAGTGAATGTGATAATATGTAAATACGATTTTTTAAACAAAATAGACAAGTGAATAAATTATATGATTGATTCATCAAGTGGCTCAACGAACTAAAGCGATACTCCATTTTGGTATTCTATTGATACTAAAACCTACACCAACACAACGACATTTATACTTCCATGTAATAATATCTACACTTCTAATGGTTATGACACCAAATACGACGACCATCGCAAATAGAACGTGAGCACGCATCTATAAGGCTGGATCCGCGCGAGTGATCTGCAAAGCATGAAGTGAGCAAACATGATTTGTTTTATGCAAACATCGTCGTTATCTCAATGGTTTATGGGCACGTCTTTATCCGTGCACAACACCACCTACACAATAGTGGGCACAAGGGAGACGCGGCGGTTGTGTTACAGCTTAAATATTTACTGTGTCAATATTTGTCACATGCCCCGCCACCGGCAGTATTGCAAGAGGCCGCCCTGAAGCGACTTTCCTCATACCCGTTTCACGTATAAACCAAGCTCAAGACTAACAGAATATATGTAAATATCAACTTTTATCAATACTTTTAAACAATAGTATAATACATTTAAAATTAGCGTTAGCGTAATTATGGAAAAAGTAAAAAACCTGTTTTTAATGAAATTATATATTTAATCAATCGAAGTATGTACCATTATTATGTATGCACTTTCACCATTTTATAGGTAGTTCATTTATTCCATTGCTGAAAATTTTGGGAACGAGAATCATTAAAATCTTTGTATCTTTTTCTGCAGTGCAGTGCATTTTGTTAAAAGAAAGATGTCAAAGAAAAAAAACAAATGGCGCGACATACTTTGAAAACTTTGAACTTCAAAATTATCAGGTAAGAAAGAATCTTCCGGGGAATTTCCGAATGAATAAAGAGTGGTCGCTGATTTAATGAATATATTTTACAGGACAACAGTACATCGTACGGCGGAAAACGCATAATGACTTCCGTTGGACGGTCGAAAAAGGTCTAAAGTAAATCGACGGTTAAAGTTCGCGACGACTTGAAACTGAGGATCGGATGGACATAGGTGACTATTCAGTACCATCTTTTTTAATTTTTATTTCCGAGACTCTATTTTTATTTCTTTGCTGGGATTGAAGTTAGAGTATTTATAGTTATTTAAGGTAAAACTGTGTAGCGTGTGGTTAATAATTCTAAAATATATAATACATTAATAAATTTAACTGCCACAAGTTCTATTTCAAATTAAAATGAACGTATTTTTTTAAAGAAACTGTAATAAAATTTGTGTCTTTATTTATCGAAATCTAAGCGATTGATCAAAACAGTTTTATTCAAAATGACTTTTTGCTCTGATACAGATCTTTATCTCTCTGGCTTCGAATCTATGAATTTATGCATCTTTAGAATTTATATTTTATAGGCCCAAATCTAGATAGTTTGCTAGGTCTAAAGCTTTTTTTGTAAAATCCCAAGGTCAGCGTAACGATTTGTGTTTGGCCATGACCTGACAACAATTTGTAGTCAAAAAGGTTGAGATCTGGATTGAAAAATAGCCAGTCTTCAAGTCTGAAAGCCGAAATATTGTTCTCGGGCCAGGTTTGAGTTGTTTGCGCCTTGAGACTAGGAGCAGTCTTGTCTTGACCCCTTTTTCACAAAAATGAAGCTTCCCGACTTCTTGCAAGAACACACTTAATCAAACCATGATTTATGCAGTATGGTAACCACGATAGAACTTTTGCAACAAGTTACGGGACCTCCTTAGAGACTATCATAATTTCATGCGATATTATGTTTTGTTTCCTTATCGGGTTGCGTCGAATTCTGATTTTGACAGAATTCACAGCCTGTCTGGCCCTAACAGCACGGGGTCGCTCGATCTTTTATGGACTTTGAAAGGAAAATTGTTTGTGTACCTGTCAACTGTGGGACACAAACGTGCAGCTGAGTCGTCTAGTAGCGTCTTATAAATGGTTGACGGCTCCCTTTGGCTTCATGCAAATCAATCAGTGCAATTATGTTAAACGCCCCAATCTACATCCAATCTATTTCATCTTCTTCTTTCTACGCTTTTCCCAATGGTGTGGATTCCTAGTCCAAACCCTCTAGAAAGCATTATTCCTGGCGAAATCGTCATCACGGTCTATTTCTATAAGATTCTTTTGGACCGTCGTAAGCCAAGTGGTAGGTGGCTTTCCGCGTCTCCGCGTCGTCGTTGGCATGTTTAAGGCTACTTTGACTTGATGATCTTTGGGTTGTCGTTGAACATGACTATACCAGCGTAAGACGTGACTCGTGGTGAAGAATAATTTGGAAAATATCAGAAAATCGATCGTTTTTTTTTCTTTTTAAAACGCGTTCCAAATTTGAATGATGAAATACTTTTTAAATTGTAAGATTATTTATAGCCAGATTAGTTATATGATATGTTTATTTTAACAGTAGTTACATGTTTTGCAATAGGCTTTAGAGTAATGTTTATCACACAAGGCATGAGATATTGATAGTATGGATGTCAGTATGTGGCGACGTTAAAGTCAACGATCACTACATTTTAATCTTGTTTTAAAAGAGACAATATTAGAATATATCTCAAACATTTATACCGGAATACCAAGTCAGACTTACCTGTAATGCCTAGATGTTTATATATAATAATGGTGAATGGACCATTATTACATAAAAACATTTTATGTACATAATATTTTAAACATTTATGGAATTTCTTAGTAGCTACCGCTATTGCATTGCATCTATATATGTATTTATGCATGTATATTTTATATTTATATACGTATTATGTATATAGTATTTATGTAAATACGTGTGTATTATTTGTATATTTTATATTAGCTATTCTTTTTTTATTAATTAGTTTATTGCCACACCTATCACAATATCTCAACCTCACCTTGGGTTGACTGGTAGAGAATGCAGGAATTAAGTCCGCCTATTGAGAATATCTAATTTTGTTAAGATGAATGCAATAAAGAGTAAATAAATAAATGAGTTCCTGATGTTAAGTGACTGCTACTCCAACTATATACACTATAACAACTACTCCAAAAAAAAGGTTTCAAGATACACCCACTAATGTCTAAGATGTAATGCCTCGTCACCTGTAATTCGTTTTCCAGAGACCTGTCTCCATACAAAACTCACCAACGTTAGGATGATATATCACGCTGGTATTTTGTGAAGGGCTGGTCCTCTTACTCAATCGAGCTGACCCAGCATGGCTTCACCACTGGTCATTTGGTATACTAAGAATTCGTATACTGATAATGTCTACTTCTAACGCCTTACAACATAGTATCAGACCAGATATATTAAAATGTTGTATGTTAAATAAAATTTACCTTTGAACGAACACTGATAATCGATTTCCGTATATTAAATGTTATATACATAAATTATTATTCGGGACTTAATTTCAGGATGATAATTATTTAAATTTTAAATGTAATGGACAAAGGATGGTCGACCGAGGAAATGTTTGAGTTTATCCAAATTTTTACGAATAGCAACATATCCTGCGATACCGGGGTACAGGAAAAACTGATGTTCGATTCCAATTCAAAATCGAACATGAGAAGGAAAAGATTTTTACCAGACGACATCAACTACGAAGAATATTTTACAGTGTACGCCATCGTCCCCCCCCCCCCCTTTTTTTCGTATTCCATAGTATACATGTGCAATTATATCGAAAGAAGGGACAGATGTAGTGCCAAATATACAGTACACCAACCAATAATGTACAAATATTATTCCTCGGCTAGGTATCGAAGCCGGGTCCTGCAGCACAGTAGCTAGATATTCTATCCACTACACCACGCGATCATCATACATATGTATATAGAGACAAAGTCAAGTGAATAAGATTAAATGTAATCGATTGTAATGTAAACATATATTCAATTTCGCGAACGGCGTCAAGGAAAATTCTTGAGATAAATGAATGAGAAAACACGTAAATATTATCGTGTCTGAGCTGAGGTAGAATTCCTCATTGATTCATACAAACGGCAACACAATTAATTATTCATGCCTTCACACACATTGTTATCTACGCATGCGAACGTCGAATGATATCAACGCCTCTAATAACAAAAACAAACTGTTTTGTGTTAGCGTCTATGCACGTTCGCATTCATGTTTACTCGCAAAGCTCATGAGATGTAAACATGTATAAATACGCGCCCAATACTACTTTTGTACACTCGGGAGTTAAAAAAAGTTGGAAAAAAAAACAATTTAATTGAACCGTTGATCCGCTCAATCTGACGACGTTTTTCTACGATTATTATTATTTTTAAACATTAAGATTAACAAATGAGCACACAGTTCACCTGATGGCAAGTGATTCCTGCGGCCCATGACATCTACATTCATCCTTGACAAGGAATCATAATGCAGATGCGTTGTCACCCTTGAGGACTGAGATGGAATGCCACGTCACCGGTAATAAAAGTCTCCGGATCCCACGCTATATGTCACCAGTTACACGTGATGGTGACATCGCTCCGCAAGATTGCTCCAAGATTTACGTACATGCGTTGTCACCCCTGAGGACTGAGATGGAATGCCTCATAATCTTTGACTGGATCCTCGGATCCCTACGAAACAGCGTTGTGCTCGTATTACAAACTAGTACTCCTTGGTCGAACCAATGTTACAATCAGAAACTAATCAGTATAACGATCCCTTGTCAAGGATAAATTTAGATGTAATCGGCAGCAGGAATCACCAATTGTCAGATAAACTGTGTACTCGTTTGTTAATAAAGCTAAATCGGCAGAGGTGTTTTGCACAAAGTTCTGATACTAGTCATCATATTTATATTTAGTGACACGTTGTCACCCTTGAGCATTAAGATGGAATAACTCGCAACTATTACCTGCAATTGGGTTTAAAAATTCAAAATATCAAAGTTTTTATATAGGACGTAAAGATGCACACAGTTCGGATGATGTGCTTTGTCATGTATGAAAACTAACATAGATCCTTACCAGTAATTAACGAAACACGTGTAAATAAAAAGATTTCAATAAACGAAGGAACACAATAATATTCTAATGAATACTATATTAAATCCTAGTAAGCTTTCTTTTAAAACTCTATTTTATTATTATAATATATAATATTTCCGAATGATATTTACATACTTGTGTGTGTAAATAACTTTATTTTACACCTACCAACATTTTCTCTCACTTAACCAGGGTTTACTGACAGGGAATGCCACTGGGCATTACGTCCACCCTTGTAAACCATAATCAAGGGTCAAAAAGAATAAATAAATAATTTAAAAAAAAATCCGACAAAAGCAATCCTATTTACTCAACGCATGAAAGCTTTACACGCACTAATAAAAACATCGATGCATCACACATAACCAAACGCACTAATAACAATAAAAGCACCAAACAATTGCAATTCCAAAAGGTAAGAATCACAGTTTGTAATCGGCTCACATCTAAATTTAAAAGCCATGAAGCAATGTCGAAGTTAACACCTATTGTTTCCGCCGATGCGTATGGTCTCTCCATTCACCGAGCCTTATATTCCCATAGCACGTTTCTAGGAACCACTACAATAGTGAAGTTCTCAGGACGGCACCTTTAGACTCGTACACCAATAAGAACACACGAGCTTTTGCAGAACAACGCGGCGAAATATTTACAATCCCTAAATCGAGGAAAAGGCGTGTGACGTCCGTAGTGGAACTGCCTTACGGAAATATGATTATATCCGATGTGTTTATTATTGGTCTAAACTTACCAGCGCTTGCTTCACAATATTTGAATTTAGGTCTGTATAATGATCACGAATTATGATATCGTTCTGGGCCGCCTTTGGACGCGATGACGTCGTCCGTTTACCAGAAACTATATTATTTATTGTGTAAATGTAAATTTACACACTCAAATCCAACAACATTGCATGTTTGATAGGATTATTTAATTTGTGTGATATAGAGTAGGTAAGAGCTTCACACGATGGCGATCACCGAATCTTTGGCAAGTAGAAAATTAGACAGATCGTTAGTTGAGACGTGGGAAATGTATTTAGCAAGCAATGCTGCGCGTCTATTCCAAACAATATGAGAATTGATGACACGACACGTACAAGAGACCTACCTGAGGAGAAATTTCTTAAATCTCTCATCTTAGTAGTGCTGGGTCAATGAATAAAATTGCAAATACATATCGTATTAATATTGTGAAACGAAATAATAAGGTAAGAACAGGTAATGATGGCGGAAAACTGTCCGTTCCAGTCTGAGAAGTCGTCATGGGAGCTTGCCGTCGTGATTATAGATTGAGCACAAGAAAGATATGTGTGCTCCGGCGCCACGGTTAATGAATCCCTGTTTATAATAAAATGAGAAATCGTGGGAAGTCCGCGAATGAGGTGCCTGCAATAAATAATACAATTGTAGAGTTTACGTCGACTGTGTTGTTTTTAAAAATTGAATGAAATTAGGGCCTGATGAAATTCTCAAAAAGAAATTATAATGCAGATACGTTGACATCCCTAAGGACTTCGATAATAATTATTCGATTTTCACTAATCAGACGAAATATGGCTATTGTTTCACGGCAATATTCTGTGTTGTTGAGCTGACGTATATTTTTTTAATCCTTTAAGGGTGACAAACGAGCACACGGTGGACCTGATGATAGGTGATTAATATGTCCCGGCGGCATCCAACAAAGATTAGAAGAAAAAAGATGATACACATGCGTTGTCCCCTCTGAGTACTGACACGAAATGCTTCATTATCTATAATAGGGACCATTATTGTATTCTGTAAGGGCGTGGTCCTTACCCCGTCGAGCCGACCCATTCATGTTGGAAACAGTTTAAAATGTTATATTTATGCTACTAATATTATATTTCTCGACTAGATCTACACTGCAGTTTGTTTCTAGTTGCAAAATGAAAGGGTCAACCGCTCTACCGGGGCAGGACCACGCCCTCACATTATACCAGCATCTGTAGGGATCCGGAGACCTTTATTACTGGTGACGAGGCATTCCATCTCAGTCCTCAAGGGTGACAACGCATCTTCATTATGATTCATCGCCACGGATCAATGTTTATGTCATGGGCCGCAGGAATCACTTACCATCAGGTGAACCGTGTGCTCGTTTGTTTTTTCTTAATGTAATAAAAAAAAGAAAAAAAAAACAGTTTATATACATATAGCGTGCCACATTTTAATATATTTTATGTTAATAACAAAACTCATTCGTATTTGTGTAATATAATGCGACAAATATCAAACAAAGTGATTTATTATTAAATAAAATGGATGATACAAATAAAGATAAACAACAAGCAAGAAAATAAACAGCATCACTCCTCACGCACAGTAAAAAATAAATAATTAAATAACATCAACCCACGCGCAATAAGTGATCAATTGCATCTAGTACGGACAATAACTCTTTATAGTCGCCGCGAAGTTAATAATTGTAGAAGACGTCTTAACTCAACTATATAGATATATATAGATATACTCAACGGCATAACAAAAATATATCCCGCATTGCATGTTCTATTTGCAAAGTACGTCGTCTATCAGAGAAGCGAGCTAGAGCGTTGCCCAATGACAACCGTTATCGTTGCGACATTTACAACGTCACGAACAATATCAATATTTAAAGAGTATCGGCGTTCCTTTACAAGCAAAACACGTCGATGTTTCGATGTCAGCACTTAAAAAGAATCGTGACCGCCGGTAAAGACAGAACACAGCAGGGGGTGATGTCCCCGCATTTAATTGGATGACGAACCATTTAAGGATCGTTTTCACTAAAGCGTCCGCATATCATGACGCTAACTTGTCGCCCTTATGTCGCGGAGGATGTCGGGGAGGCACAAGGGGGCGAGTTACATGATATCGCTCTTACGTGGACCAATTAACGGACACCGGCGGACCGGATGTGCCTACGTATACGCATTAGCACCTCAGCCCTTCTTTAATCTCCCATAGGCGTGAACAAAGGCGGCAGGAAAATCTACAGGACGGCAAATTTCGAATTAACACAGACCTTGATCAAATAACGTCGTGACTACCCTGACCGCGTTAGAGACGGCCGTCGTTGGTCCCAGGTCGCAGGTACGTCTCTATGACGTGCCGGAAATTAAAATCATAGCGAACATAACAATCACACATGTATTCATAGAGCGTATCGCGAACAAGGGGCACGTCTTAATAGCTACACCATTATGGTGCTCGAACGAGAACGCAATTTAGTAATGTGCATTAAATCTATTGATAATTAGGATATCACGCTATACAAGTCTGCCAATGTACTTACGGAAATAGGTCAAAAGGACAACCATTACATATATATATATATATATATATATATATATATATATATATTTTATGTTAATAACAAAACTCATTCGTATTTGTGTAATATAATGCGACAAATATCAAACAAAGTGATTTATTATTAAATAAAATGGATGATACAAATAAAGATAAACAACAAGCAAGAAAATAAACAGCATCACTCCTCACGCACAGTAAAAAATAAATAATTAAATAACATCAACCCACGCGCAATAAGTGATCAATTGCATCTAGTACGGACAATAACTCTTTATAGTCGCCGCGAAGTTAATAATTGTAGAAGACGTCTTAACTCAACTATATAGATATATATAGATATACTCAACGGCATAACAAAAATATATCCCGCATTGCATGTTCTATTTGCAAAGTACGTCGTCTATCAGAGAAGCGAGCTAGAGCGTTGCCCAATGACAACCGTTATCAAGGGACAAAAGAATAAATAAATAATTTAAAAAATCCGACAAAAGCAATCCTATTTACTCAACGCATGAAAGCTTTACACGCACTTATAAAACATCGATGCATCACACATAACCAACCGCACTAATAACAATAAAGCACCAAACAATTGCAATTCCAAAAGGTAAGAATCACAGTCTGTAATCGGCTCACATCTAAATTTAAAAGCCATGAAGCAATGTCGAAGTTAACACCTATTGTTTCCGCCGATGCGTATGGTCTCTCCATTCACCGAGCCTTATATTATTTAATTTGTGTGATATAGAGTAGGTAAGAGCTTCACACGATGGCGATCACCGAATCTTTGGCAAGTAGAAAATTAGACAGATCGTTAGTTGAGACGTGGAAATGTATTTAGCAAGCAATGCTGCGCGTCTATTCAAACAATATGAGAATTGATGACACGACACGTACAAGAGACCTACCTGAGGAGAAATTTCTTAAATCTCATCTTAGTAGTGCTGGGTCAATGAATAAAATTGCAAATACATATCGTATTAATATTGTGAAACGAAATAATAAGGTAAGAACAGGTAATGATGGCGGAAAACTGTCCGTTCCAGTCTAAGAAGTCGTCATGGGAGCTTGCCGTCGTGATTATAGATTGGGCACAAGAAAGATATGTGTGCTCCGGCGCCACGGTTAATGAATCCCTGTTTATAATAAAATGAGAAATCGTGGGAAGTCCGCGAATGAGGTGCCTGCAATAAATAATACAATTGTAGAGTTTACGTCGACTGTGTTGTTTTTAAAAATTGAATGAAATTAGGGCCTGATGAAATTCTCAATAAGAAATTATGATGCAGATGCGTTGACATCCCTAAGGAATAAGATAATAATTATTCGATTTTCACTAATCAGACGAAATATGGCTATTGTTCACGGCAATATTCTGTGTTGTTAAGCTGACGTATATTTTTTTAATCCTTTAAGGGTGACAAACGAGCACACAGTGGACCTGATGATAGGTGAATAATATGTCCCGGCGGCATCCAACAAAGATTAGAAGAAAAAAGATGATACACATGCATTGTCCCCTCTGAGTACTGACACGAAATGCTTCATTATCTATAATAGGGACCATTATTGTATTCTGTAAGGGCGTGTATTCTGTAACGGGGTAAGGCCCCGTCGAGCCGACCCATTCATGTTGGAAACAGTTTAAAATGTTATATTTATGCTACTAATGTTATATTTCTCGACTAGATCTACACTGCAGTTTGTTTCTAGTTGCAAAATGAAAGGGTCAACCGCTCTACCGGGGCAGGACCACGCCCTCAAAGGATACCAGCATCTGTAGGGATCCGGAGACCTTTATTACTGGTGACGAGGCATTCCATCTCAGTCCTCAAGGGTGACAACGCATCTGCATTATGATTCATCGTCACGGATCAATGTTTATGTCATTGGGGCGCAGGAATCACTTGCTATCAGGTGAAATGTGTGCTCGTTTGTTTTTCTTAATGTAATAAAAAAAAGAAGAAAAAAACAGTTTATATACATATAGCGTGCACATTTTAATATATTTTATGTTAATAACAAAACTCATTCGTATTTGTGTAATATAATGCGACAAATATCAAACAAAGTGATTTATTATTAAATAAAATGGATGATACAAATAAAGATAAACAACAAGCAAGAAAATAAACAGCATCACTCCTCACGCACAGTAAAAAATAAATAATTAAATAACATCAACCCACGCGCAATAAGTGATCAATTGCATCTAGTACGGACAATAACTCTTTATAGTCGCCGCGAAGTTAATAATTGTAGAAGACGTCTTAACTCAACTATATAGATATATATAGATATACTCAACGGCATAACAAAAATATATCCCGCATTGCATGTTCTATTTGCAAAGTACGTCGTCTATCAGAGAAGCGAGCTAGAGCGTTGCCCAATGACAACCGTTATCGTTGCGACATTTACAACGTCACGAACAATATCAATATTTAAAGAGTATCGGCGTTCCTTTACAAGCAAAACACGTCGATGTTTCGATGTCAGCACTTAAAAAGAATCGTGACCGCCGGTAAAGACAGAACACAGCAGGGGGTGATGTCCCCGCATTTAATTGGATGACGAACCATTTAAGGATCGTTTTCACTAAAGCGTCCGCATATCATGACGCTAACTTGTCGCCCTTATGTCGCGGAGGATGTCGGGGAGGCACAAGGGGGCGAGTTACATGATATCGCTCTTACGTGGACCAATTAACGGACACCGGCGGACCGGATGTGCCTACGTATACGCATTAGCACCTCAGCCCTTCTATAATCTCCCATAGGCGTGAACAAAGGCGGCAGGAAAATCTACAGGACGGCAAATTTCGAATTAACACAGACCTTGATCAAATAACGTCGTGACTACCCTGACCGCGTTAGAGACGGCCGTCGTTGGTCCCAGGTCGCAGGTACGTCTCTATGACGTGCCGGAAATTAAAATCATAGAAATTATGATGCAGATGCGTTGACATCCCTAAGGACTTCGATAATAATTATTCGATTTTCACTAATCAGACGAAATATGGCTATTGTTTCACGGCAATATTCTGTGTTGTTAAGCTGACGTATATTTTTTTAATCCTTTAAGGGTGACAAACGAGCACACAGTGGACCTGATGATAGGTGAATAATATGTCCCGGCGGCATCCAACAAAGATTAGAAGAAAAAAGATGATACACATGCATTGTCCCCTCTGAGTACTGACACGAAATGCTTCATTATCTATAATAGGGACCATTATTGTATTCTGTAAGGGCGTGTATTCTGTAACGGGGTAAGGCCCCGTCGAGCCGACCCATTCATGTTGGAAACAGTTTAAAATGTTATATTTATGCTACTAATGTTATATTTCTCGACTAGATCTACACTGCAGTTTGTTTCTAGTTGCAAAATGAAAGGGTCAACCGCTCTACCGGGGCAGGACCACGCCCTCAAAGGATACCAGCATCTGTAGGGATCCGGAGACCTTTATTACTGGTGACGAGGCATTCCATCTCAGTCCTCAAGGGTGACAACGCATCTGCATTATGATTCATCGTCACGGATCAATGTTTATGTCATTGGGGCGCAGGAATCACTTGCTATCAGGTGAAATGTGTGCTCGTTTGTTTTTCTTAATGTAATAAAAAAAAGAAGAAAAAAACAGTTTATATACATATAGCGTGCACATTTTAATATATTTTATGTTAATAACAAAACTCATTCGTATTTGTGTAATATAATGCGACAAATATCAAACAAAGTGATTTATTATTAAATAAAATGGATGATACAAATAAAGATAAACAACAAGCAAGAAAATAAACAGCACCACTCCTCACGCACAGTAAAAAATAAATAATTAAATAATATCAACCCACGCGCAATAAGTGATCAATTGCATCTAGTACGGACAATAACTCTTTATAGTCGCCGCGAAGTTAATAATTGTAGAAGACGTCTTAACTCAACTATATATATATATATATATATATTTATATATATATATATATATATATATATATATATATATATATATATTGAAAGTAACAAGCTAGCACACGGTTCACCTGACGGTAAGTGATTCCTGCGGCCCATGACATAAACATTGATCCGTGACGATGAATCATAATGAAGATGCTTTGTCACCCTTGAGAACTGAGATGGAATGGCTCATCGCCTGTAATAAAGAAGTCTCCGGATCCCTACACTCACCAGACGAAACACAGCAGCATTATGGTGCTATTTTACGCTGGTATAATCATAAACATTATACATACATACATTAATCACAAATTAACTCTAAAGTGATAAATAATTTTATTCGAATTTAATATCTATTAAAGTGATAATTAAAAATATATCCAAATTTCTAATTGCATCTACATAGTTGTATTAATATTAATTGTAATACACTTTTTCTATAACACAATTCGATCTAATTGATTCAGTTTTATTACGTTTATTTATTTAGTTTTATTATAGTCGTCAAATCGCATACTCAAAGAAGTACCAGATCGTTCGAGACATAGTTTATTAGACGCATTTGGTGAGTGAAAACATTTTAAAACTATTATTAGAGCACTTTAAACCGACCGGAAACACAGCCCGTGCTACCAATTACGGTACCGAGGTATGGCGGGCGTATGCTACTTCCGTTTTCGACTCGGCGATTTCCACCCTTCGCACAGGGCTGCTTCCGGAAGGGACGAATATTAATAAGAGTTTAAAAAGTCAACAGTGTATGCACATCCGCTTAATTATTCATGACAAAAGCAAAATTCGGAACGAAAAGCAACCGTGGTAACTCAGTGTTCGGCCGCATGCTTTTATTCAAATTAAGCGAGGAAACTAAGTTCAATACACGGTGCCAGCACTTTTGGTAATACCAATCTTAAGAGTATTGTGGGTAATGCTCGTCGGTGGAGGACAACCTGCATGTGTGAGATATTAATAAAAAATAAAACGCATTTTATCTAGAAATCAAAGTTAACATGCATTTTAATTAGATATGCTCAGTTTTCTTTTTTTTTTTTCAATATTCATGTAGATTTTAAAGATTTAAACAAAGGACAATTATTATTGAGAGAGGCAACATTAAACAACGGGTTGGAACATACGTATAAGAGGGTATGTATAGATATACTCAACGGCATAACAAAATATATCCCGCATTGCATGTTCTATTTGCAAAGTACGTCGTCTATCAGAGAAGCGAGCTAGAGCGTTGCCCAATGACAACCGTTATCGTTGCGACATTTACAACGTCACGAACAATATCAATATTTAAAGAGTATCGGCGTTACTTTACAAGCAAAACACGTCGATGTTTCGATGTCAGCACTTAAAAAGAATCGTGACCGCCGGTAAAGACAGAACACAGCAGGGGGTGATGTCCCCGCATTTAATTGGATGACGAACCATTTAAGGATCGTTTTCACTAAAGCGTCCGCATATCATGACGCTAACTTGTCGCCCTTATGTCGCAGAGGATGTCGGGGAGGCACAAGGGGGCGAGTTACATGATATCGCTCTTACGTGGACCAATTAACGGACACCGGCGGACCGGATGTGCCTACGTATACGCATTAGCACCTCAGCCCTTCTATAATCTCCCATAGGCGTGAACAAAGGAGCGGCTTGGGAAAATCTACAGGACGGCAAATTTCGAATTAACACAGACGCTTGATCAAATAACGTCGTGACTACCCTGACCGCGTTAGAGACGGCCGTCCTTGGTCCCAGGTCGCAGGTACGTCTCTATGACGTGCCGGAAATTAAAATCATAGCGAACATAACAATCACACATGTATTCATAGAGCGTATCGCGAACAAGGGGCACGTCTTAATAGCTACACCATTATGGTGCTCGAACGAGAACACATTTTAGTAATGTGCATTAAATCTATTGATAATTAGGATATCACGCTATACAAGTCTGCCAATGTACTTACGGAAATAGGTCAAAAGGACAACCATTACAATTTAGAAAACGCGGTAAACATGTAGATCATATATATATTTATATATATATATATATATATATATATTTTATTACATTGAAAGTAACAAACTAGCACACGGTTCACCTGATGGTAAGTGATTCCTGCGGCCCATGACATAAACATTGATCCGTGACGATGAATCATAATGAAGATGCTTTGTCACCCTTGAGAACTGAGATGGAATGGCTCATCGCCTGTAATAAAGAAGTCTCCGGATCCCTACACTCACCAGACGAAACACAGCAGCATTATGGTGCTATTTTACGCTGGTATAATCATAAACATTATACATACATACATTAATCACAAATTAACTCGTAAAGTGATAAATAATATTATTCGAATTTAATATCAATTAAAGTGATAATTAAAAATATTTCCAAATTTCTAATTGCATCAACATAGTTGTATTAATATTAATTGTAATACACTTTTTCTATAACACAATTCGATCTAATTGATTCAGTTTTATTACGTTTATTTATTTAGTTTTATTATAGTCGTCAAATCGCATACTCAAAGAAGTACCAGATCGTTCGAGACATAGTTTATTAGACGCATTTGGTGAGTGAAAACATTTTAAAACTATTATTAGAGCACTTTAAACCGACCGGAAACACAGCCCGTGCTACCAATTACGGTACCGAGGTATGGCGGGCGTATGCTACTTCCGTTTTCAACTCGGCGATTTCCACCCTTCGCACAGGGCTGTTTCCGGAAGGGACGAATATTAATAAGAGTTTAAAAAGTCAACAGTGTATGCACATCCGCTTAATTATTCATGACAAAAGCAAAATTTGGAACGAAAAGCAACCCGTGGTAACTCAGTGTTCGGCCGCATGCTTTTATTCAAATTAAGCGAGGAAACTAAGTTCAATACACGGTGCCAGCACTTTTGGTAATACCAATCTTAAGAGTATTGTGGGTAATGCTCGTCGGTGGAGGACAACCTGCATGTGTGAGATATTAATAAAAAAATACTTCGGAGACATGTGAAGTCCGACCAACTAACGCTAGCCGTGAACTATTCCAAGCCGAGGCTCCCTCTCGGGAGCCCTTGTGCTGGTTACCCATTTATAGAAGTCTCGACTGAGAGCCATAAGCGCTCGGTCACCTCTCAACCCGGTGAAACTGTAAAAGCCCTAGGGCAAACAGCGGCCATCAGCCCGAAAAAAAAAAAAAAAGCGAACTATTCCCCAACAACTCTCTAGAGGGGAGCCCAGCAGTCGGAATAGCATGTTAATTAACTTTTTTATAAAGGCAAAACTTAAACGGCAATATCTTAAATGAAATACAGTCGTATTCAATCTAACGCCAAACAATTATCTTGACAATAAAAAAATAAAACGCATTTTATCTAGAAATCAAAGTTAATATGCATTTTAATTAGATATGCTCAGTTTTCTTATTTTTTTTTTTCAATATTCATGTAGATTTTTAAGATTAAAACAAAAGGACAATTATTATTGAGAGAGGCAACATTAAACAACGGGTTGGAACATACGTATAAGAGGGTATGTATATCGGCTGTGCGCCCATTACCGGCGGATCGTATAAACCTCGAACATTATTTATCGCTTCCTCTCAGTGTTTTTCACTCGGCAACAATACTCGTCTCGAAGTGCCGAGCTAATGCCTTTACGACGTGTCGAGGGTAATTTGCTTTAACGAGTCGGAGGATAGGAAAACGACGTCGCCAGTTTATGACAAGACTCGAGTAACATTCGGTGATGATCTCGCGAGATAATCATGTCATTAAGGTATACAATATTGAAAACGGATCCATTCATCTGTAAACATATCTCGTTCTGAAGAAACGAAAAATAAATTCTGCGTCCATTTCAATCAGCGGGGCGTCAATTCACAAAACTGTCGCATAAAAAACCACTCAACGCCCATTGTTCTCTTTTATCGACATGTAACAATATTAATTAACTAGAATGTTTCAGGGTAACATTTAAATTATTTCCAAAAGAGTAAACGGAATTAAAGCCGCGAATCGATCGACACGATGAAAAAATATTCACCGAAGGAGGCAATCTCTTAACGAACCCGACGTCTAATTATTAAACAATAAGTTACAAAACGAACAGCGGGTAACCGAATGTGGTGGAAAAAGGGATTGTGTTGACACGAGCTAATATAGATCCTACTGTTATAAAGCTTTCGAGTTAAAACAGCATGCCGTCATTAGATGTAGTTGCATAGACATCTCAACTAAGGTGTATAACATTGCACTTACGGTCGTGAGAACCTAAGTTTCTTTCAGTAATCGCTACACAGCAGTTGACTAATGACTACGAAGATACTGATGAAACCGCGTGTGAATTCATACAAAAGCAACAGTAAAACGTTCAAAGAAACAACGACTCGTGTTATTTTGCAATAAATCGTAATTACATATATACAGGCAGCTCCGGTTAACAATGCCTTGCGAACGTGTGCACGTAGTTTTTTTTTTAAAGTTTTAGTACGGAGCCTCTCGTTTCCATACAATTGTGTGAATTTTCGATTTACCGGAATAGAACAATTGTAAAGAGACCCGTTCGCTTTGAATCGACTCACTGATAATTAACATTCTTTCTCGTTATCAAATAATTAAGAATATAACTTTTATAATTATTTCAGCACAAGAAATTCAAATGGGTATTGTTGCTTTTTTTTAGGTTTGAGTATCCACCAAGAAAATTAAACCTTTATTCCGTACATAGGATTCTTAGAAATCATCAAAATTAAAAATATAGTTAGTCGCCAGTTCCTAGAATAGAATTTCCTCATTAAGAGAATTTGACACGAAACTTATATGTGATGAATAATATATTAATATTATTATATAGCATATATTAGATTTAGCAGCATATTACTATGAGCAGATCAATCCCAGATAAATAGGTAAATATAATATTATATATTATGACAATTACTGGACGTACCGATAATACTGTCCTTATACTAATCTCGGTTAATTTTTTTTAATTCCTGCTGTTTTTATTAATATTACTAATATTCAGTTAACTACTCTAAAAAAGCATAAAATACTTATGCTAGGAGATTGTTCACGACAAAAGTGGAATGAAAGGGCGGATTCGTATATACAACCTTAAAATTTACAGGCTATTGATGTTTAATTTTGATTGGATCATGACCAATCTGTACTATGTTACTAACTAGAACATTTTTACGTTAAAATAAGGACGCTTTGCGCCAATAACCGAGAAAAAAAAGTAGCAGCCTATATATATATAAAACCCACAGCTGGGGCATAAGCCTAGAGGGTGTTGGAGTATAGTCCACCGCGCGTCCCCACAGGATTCATGGACTTCAGACGTCTTTGTAATATATTTTTTATTTATTTCTTAGACATGCACATTTCCCCACGATGTCTTCCTTAACCGTCGACCATGTTGTGTCAGTCAATCAATATTTAAAATTGTATTTATCAATTTCATGGGTGCATAGGGAACACGGAGGAACTCGGTTTACTCGAGTACCGTGAATTTAAAGCTAGCACTTGCACGCTGAGCTAACACGGCTCATAATGTATGTAAAATAAAATCTATGACCGCGGGTGTTCTGGTCATACGTCTAGGAGGAAATCTGCATCCGTTAATAACTTAGCCACGGAATCCAGTCAGCTCCGGTAAAGCAAAGGTAAGCAAGCTTCACAGTTCCTGCCTAAAGTGTAACCAGAATCGCTTACGTCTAAACCGGAGGTACGCGATATAAGCAAAGCGAAGGAAGTCCATACGGCGTTTATTTATAACCCGTCATTAATTATAATATACATCGAAACTTTAGTTATAGAAATACAAGCAAATGATAGAGATTCCCATAGTTGCTACGCAATTAATTATTCCGATAAACATTATCGTCTAATTGAGATATATCGTTTACAATTTTAGGATCTCGCAATTAATTAAACTTTTAAAACAATTAATATTAGGACCAAAATACCACGACCTTATTAATTATGCAACTATTAAATATAACCTTACTAAATAAAATATGAAAACGTTTTATTACTTCTTACATCCTGGTTAATTTAATAAATACAGAATAGTTTTTTAGTTGATTTAAAATTAATGATGCACTGGTCAATTGCGACCACGGATCTTATAAACTAGCTACGCAGAAATTTTATATTTATATAGCATTGTACTTTAACGTTATTTTTTTTAGTAGATTAATTTCTAATTATTAATATAATATATTTTTTTAATTTTAAAGATTTTTTTTTTTTAAATATATACTACACCTTCCACAATAACTCTGCTCTCTTACTGAGCTAGTGCGTCTACTGAGCTGGTGCGCCTTACCATCCAGGACTGCATTTCCACTTAACATCAGGTGGGAAAGTGGTCAAGCACATGCTTAGAAAGTTTAAAAAAAAAAAGCGTGGCGTGACTGGTAGAAAATGCCTTAAGGCATTAAGTCCGCCCTTTGTACCCCTTTTTTGTAAGTCGTGACCAATAATATTTTAAATAAATAAATAAAAAAAAAATTATATTGTGCCACAAACATTTGCGCAAACACAGAGAGATTCACTCCCCCCTAGTAGTCCCTTTCCTTATTCCGGATGAGTGCACTAAGATCGGATGAAGACCTTCAAGAAGAGAGCCTACCTTAAAGGCCGGCAAGGCATTTGCGACCCCTCTGGTGTTGCGGATGTTCTTGGGCGGCGGTGATCACTTACCGTCGGGTGGGATGCGTGCTCGTTTGCCACCAAGAACAAGAAAAAACACCAGATCAACAATTTGCGATACACATATAATCTTCCTCGATTCCTCGTATCGACATCGAATCCAAGACCGGCAACGCAATAGCCAGGTACTCTAATTATTACTGTACACGGCCGTTTAATAGTTCAGTATATAACATGATAATAAATATATTTATGTTTTTCTCGTGTCTGCATTAATTTGCACAGATTATAGATAACAACTAGTCTTTGTTTGTCATATTATCAGAAAAGTGTCAACAACCTGTTGCGACTCCATTAACCGTAAAATAGATTGCAGCTTCTTGCCTAATATATAACAAAGGTGAGATGGAAGAGACATCTCTTCGCAACAAATAATAATTCAGATCAGTTATTGTTTTTTATAGCATTACGATAAACGAGCGCACTCATTCGCGCGCGAATTCAAAATTACATCCTCATCATCTCGATGGTTGGCGATTAACCGCTGTGCGCTTCACGCGAAATTCCCTGCCACGCACAACTACTCTGTGGAATCAACTGTCGCCAGCGGTGTTTCCGAACCGATACGACATAGGAGAACCTTCAAGGAAACAGCCTACGCCTTTCTTAAAAGCCTGCAACGCATTTGCAACTACTCTGGTGTTGCGGATGTTCATGGGCGGCGGTGATCACTTACCATCGGGTGGGCTGCATGCTTGTTTGCCGTCTCTTGATGTTCTGTGATTCTTGCGGCCTACATTTATACCTACATTTATCCTTGCATATTCAACAGAACCTGTTGCTTATGAAACAAGGATTCATCCACGTACGAGTCGGTACACAACAGCACAGACAATAAAACAATGCACAGGTATTCGTTCGGGTCACCTACCCTGGCGACATAAATATATTAATCGTAATATTATTATATTCAACCCATATTATCAAACAGCTTGGCAAGGGCCTTTATTTCTTAAAAATAATTAAACATGTCACGTTTACTAAAGCAAAATTTCTTAACGCATTCTCAGAATGGTGCAACAACCTTAGAACAAGTGAAACGAACGGAAAGATGCAACGCACTTCATTGGCTGAGCAGACAGAGCGCATTTTGAGCATTGTTAAGCTTGAGTGAGACAGATTACAAGAGCGTGAAAGAGTAAAGACATTATAGTGCTAATAACTAATTACCAAATCAATTTATTTATTAAATTTTATTAATTTAAAAAATACCTCACTATTTTGGTAGAGCTGCAGTTTTTAGCTGCAAAATGAATGGGTCAGCTCGTCCGGGGTAGGAGGACGACCTCGGAGAATACCACCGTGAAATAGCAGCATAATGTTGCTGTGTTTCGTCTGTTGAGTGTAGGGACACGGGGACCTTTATTACTAGTGACAAGGCATTCCATCTCAGTCTTCAAGTGTGACAACGCATCTGCATTATGATTGCATGTTAAGGATGAAAGAAGATGTCATGGGCCGCCAAGAGTCACTTACCATCAGGTGACACACACTTCACGTTCTCGTTTGTGTAATAAAAAAACACACCACTATCAATGTTGGAGGTGTTGCTGTATATATTGCATCCAGAAAAAAACACACTCTACCCTGAGGTATCAGAGAATCGACTAAGAAACGATCACTATGAAGACCTCGTAACACGCCAGTTATGACGATATAGATGCGAGAAATTAAACGGCATTCAATCATTGTACAAAACACAATCAAATTATCCATACAAACGGAGAGGCGAGTCATTTTCAACAGCGGCATTTTTATCACAGTTATATCGTTATAATTTCAGACGAGCGGCTCAAGTAGGCTGTTACTTCCGCTCTGTGACATACTGTTAACTATTTGGGACTGGCCAACACGCCTACAGTAAAGCCATATACGACTGAACAATGGTGACATTACTCGAATCGATTTTCCAACGAACGTATCGCGGATGATTCTGAACATCGATATATAATCGATTTTCAATATTTTCAATGCTAACATATAAAAAATATATATTTTAACAGTGATAGAGCTATACTGCAGTTTGTTTTAACTGCAGAATGAATGGGTCAGTGCCGTCAGTGCAGTCCTCAAGGGTGACAATACATCTGCACTATGATTCCTTGTCAAGGATGAATGAAGATATCCGTAGGAATCACTAAACATGAGGTGAACTGTGTGCTCGTTGTAACTCTCAATGTAATACAAAAAGAACACTATTATAATACTCTCTTTTCAATTACAAATAATATGTTTGATATATTCGATTTTACATGCAATGCGTAAGAAGCTTCGCTTCTGTACCGCTATTCCCACGTTACTCATTCGTTATTGTATTGTTTTGATTTTATATCCTTGACAAGAAAATAACTTTAAATAAGTTGTAAACTCTGCAGTTGTAATTTAAAACCATTACCCAGTTAATAAGAATTTTGAAACAACAACACCGACAGTTGGCGCATTTAACTGCAGCAGTGAAACAACGAAGCGAGGTAACAGAACAGTGGCGAGAAATGGGGGCGTGTCGACCCCACATCCGCTGCACTCGGCGAGGTCAATCGATGATACAATCCGTAACGCAATGAAATAGTGTTCTTTTAAATGGCGATGTTTTCATTTAAAATTATATCCACGTCGACTTTCGTCGACTAAAATAGTTTTTTTATTTAAATAGAATTCTAAAAATATGTATAACGTTTCGCCTCTATTTAAATTAATTCCTCACATGGTGTATATACATTTGGTAAAGCTATTATTTAATAAATTATATGATTATAGCATAATATCACTGTCCACAAGTTCCGTAAACTTGTTATGGAAAAACATCCAAATGTTTTTATATATTTTTTATTTTTATAGAATTGCCGGCAAACGAGCACGCATCTCACGGCCAAGTGATTACCTCCGCCCGAGAGCCCGCCGAGGAGTCGCAGATGCGCTGTCGGCCTTTATGAAAGCTGTAGGATCTTAGGCCCTTAAGTCATATCGGGGTTCGGAAATACCGCTGGAAATAGCTAATAACAACTGAGGACATTAATAATGAACGCAAGACTCAATGATGTCAAGACTTTTTTTAAAACAAAGCATACAGTGGATTTTTGTGGACTTTGAGCATGTGTTTGAAATAGTATTAATAAATATGAAATAATAATTATTCTTTTATATTATGGGGATATTTATTTCTTCTAATAATAATTATTATTATAATTCTAAGATTTTTTTTTTTTTCAATTTCATTAAAATACAAATGCAGTTACTCAACCTCCCCTTCCCTAATTCTGTGAGATACAAAGGAAATAAGGGCGGTAGTCGCTGCGGACAGTGTTCAGAATATGGATTTTTTTTTTGAGAACCTAAAGGTAACAAACGATTAACAATATATATATATATATATATATATATATATATATATATATATATATATATATATATATATATATATATATATCCGTTCGTCTACCGAACTGCGAGTATGAATGAAGGCTCGGTATTGTAAAGACCACACCTTCGCAAAAACCAGCGTGAATAGATTAAAATGTTGCTGTGTTTCGTATTGGTGAATTTATAGAGCCGTAATCCCAGTTAGAGTTAAAAGTAGCTTTTAGTTATTTTTTTTATCACATGAGAATAACAAACGAGCACACAGTGCACACCCGGGCGTAGTCCTACCCCAGTCGAGTAGGTCAACAGAACTAAAATAGCAGCTGTGTTTCGTCTGTTGAGTGTAGGGACACGGAGACCTTTATTACTAGTGACAAGGCATTCCATCGATGTCCTCAAGTGTGACTTAAATACTCTCTTTTCAGTTACAAATAATATGTTTGATATATTCGATTTTACATGCAATGCGTAAGAAGCTTCGCTTCTGTACCGCTATTCCCACGTTACTCATTCGTTATTGTATTGTTTTGATTTTATATCCTTGACAAGAAAATAACTTTAAATAAGTTGTAAACTCTGCAGTTGTAATTTAAAACCATTACCCAGTTAATAAGAATTTTGAAACAACAACACCGACAGTTGGCGCATTTAACTGCAGCAGTGAAACAACGAAGCGAGGTAACAGAACAGTGGCGAGAAATGGGGGCGTGTCGACCCCACATCCGCTGCACTCGGCGAGGTCAATCGATGATACAATCCGTAACGCAATGAAATAGTGTTCTTTTAAATGTCGATGTTTTCATTTAAAATTATATCCACGTCGACTTTCGTCGACTAAAATAGTTTTTTTATTTAAATAGAATTCTAAAAATATGTATAACGTTTCGCCTCTATTTAAATTAATTCCTCACATGGTGTATATACATTTGGTAAAGCTATTATTTAATAAATTATATGATTATAGCATAATATCACTGTCCACAAGTTCCGTAAACTTGTTATGGAAAAACATCCAAATGTTTTTATATATTTTTTATTTTTATAGAATTGCCGGCAAACGAGCACGCATCTCACGGCCAAGTGATTACCTCCGCCCGAGAGCCCGCCGAGGAGTCGCAGATGCGCTGTCGGCCTTTAAGAAAGCTGTAGGATCTTAGGCCCTTAAGTCATATCGGGGTTCGGAAATACCGCTGGAAATAGCTAATAACAACTGAGGACATTAATAATGAACGCAAGACTCAATGATGTCAAGACTTTTTTTAAAACAAAGCATACAGTGGATTTTTGTGGACTTTGAGCATGTGTTTGAAATAGTATTAATAAATATGAAATAATAATTATTCTTTTATATTATGGGGATATTTATTTCTTCTAATAGCAAATTATTATTATAATTCTAAGATTTTTTTTTCAATTTCATTAAAATACAAATGCAGTTACTCAACCTCCCCTTCCCTAATTCTGTGAGATACAAAGGAAATAAGGGGCGGTAGTCGCTGCGGTCAGTGTTCAGAATATGGATTTTTTGTGAGCAAAACAAACAAACGAGCAACAATATATATATATATATATATATATATATATATATATATATATATATATCCGTTCGTCTACCGAACTGCGAGTATGAATGAAGGCTCGGTATTGTAAAGACCACACCTTCGCAAAAACCAGCGTGAATAGATTAAAATGTTGCTGTGTTTCGTATTGGTGAATTTATAGAGCCGTAATCCCAGTTAGAGTTAAAAGTAGCTTTTTAGTTATTTTTTTTTTATCACATGAGAATAACAAACGAGCACACAGTGCACACCCGGGCGTAGTCCTACCCCAGTCGAGTAGGTCAACAGAACTAAAATAGCAGCTGTGTTTCGTCTGGTGAGTGTAGGGATCCGATGTGATATCTTTATTACTAGTGACGAGGCATTCCATCTCAGTCCTCAAGGGTGACAACGCATCTGCATTATGATTGCATGTTAAGGATGAAAGAAGATGTCATGGGCCGCCAAGAGTCACTTACCATCAGGTGACACACACTTCACGTTCTCGTTTGTGTAATAAAAAAACACACCACTATCAATGTTGGAGGTGTTGCTGTATGTGCATCAGAAAAAACACACTCTACCCTGAGGTATCAGAGAATCGACTAAGAAACGATCACTATATGAAGACCTCGTAACACGCCAGTTATGACGATATAGATGCGAGAAATTAAACGGCATTCAATCATTGTACAAAACACAATCAAATTATCCATACAAACGGAGGCGAGTCATTTTTCAACAGCGGCATTTTTATCACAGTTATATCGTTATAATTTCAGACGAGCGGCTCAAGTAGGCTGTTACTTCCGCTCTGTGACATACTGTTAACTATTTGGGACTGGCCAACACGCCTACAGTAAAGCCATATATGACTGAACAATGGTGACATTACTCGAATCGATTTTCCAACGAACGTATCGCGGATGATTCTGAACATCGATATATAATCGATTTTCAATATTTTCAATGCTAACATATAAAATATATTTTAGTGATAGAGCTATACTGCAGTTTGTTTTTAACTGCAGAATGAATGGGTCAGTGCCGTCAGTGCAGTCCTCAAGGGTGACAATACATCTGCACTATGATTCCTTGTCAAGGATGAATGAAGATATCGTAGGAATCACTAAACATGAGGTGTGTGTGCCACTTGTAACTCTCAATGTAATACAAAAAGAACACTATTATAATACTCTCTTTTCAATTACAAATAATATGTTTGATATATTCGATTTTACATGCAATGCGTAAGAAGCTTCGCTTCTGTACCGCTATTCCCACGTTACTCATTCGTAATTGTATTTTTTTTATTTTATATCCTTGACAAGAAAATAACTTTAAATAAGTTGTAAATTCTGCAGTTGTAATTAAAAACCATTACCCAGTTAATAAGAATTTTGAAACAACAACACCGACAGTTGGTGCATTTAACTGCAGCAGTGAAACAACGAAGCGAGGTAACAGAACAGTGGCGAGAAATGGGGGCGTGTCGACCCCACATCCGCTGCACTCGGCGAGGTCAATCGATGATACAATCCGTAACGCAATGAAATAGTGTTCTTTTAAATGGCGATGTTTTCATTTAAAATTATATCCACGTCGACTTTCGTCGACTAAAATAGTTTTTTTATTTAAATAGAATTCTAAAAATATGTATAACGTTTCGCCTCTATTTAAATTAATTCCTCACATGGTGTATATACATTTGGTAAAGCTATTATTTAATAAATTATATGATTATAGCATAATATCACTGTCCACAAGTTCCGTAAACTTGGTATGGAAAAACATCCAAATGTTTTTATATATTTTTTATTTTTATAGAATTGCCGGCAAACGAGCACGCATCTCACGGCCAAGTGATTACCTCCGCCCGAGAGCCCGCCGAGGAGTCGCAGATGCGCTGTCGGCCTTTATGAAAGCTGTAGGATCTTAGGCCCTTAAGTCATATCGGGGTTCGGAAATACCGCTGGAAATAGCTAATAACAACTGAGGACATTAATAATGAACGCAAGACTCAATGATTATTCTTTTTATATTATGGGGATATTTATTTCTTCTAATAATAATTATTATTATTATAATTCTAAGATTTTTTTTTTCAATTTCATTAAAATACAAATGCAGTTACTCAACCTCCCTTCCCTAATTCTGTGAGATACAAAGGAAATAAGGGCGGTAGTCGCTGCGGTCAGTGTTCAGAATATGGATTTTTTTTTGTGAGCAAAACAAACAAACGAGCAACAATATATATATATATATATATATATATATATATATATATATATATATATATATATATATATATATATATCCGTTCGTCTACCGAACTGCAGTATGAATGAAGGCTCGGTATTGTAAAGACCACACCTTCGCAAAAACCAGCGTGAATAGATTAAAATGTTGCTGTGTTTCGTATTGGTGAATTTATAGAGCCGTAATCCCAGTTAAAAGTAGCTTTTTAGTTATTTTTTTTTTATCACATGAGAATAACAAACGAGCACACAGTGCACACCCGGGCGTAGTCCTACCCCAGTCGAGTAGGTCAATAGAAATAAAATAGCAGCCGTGTTTCGTCTGGTGAGTGTAGGGATCCGGAGATCTTTATTACTAGTGACGAGGCATTCCATCTCAGTCCTCAAGGGTGACAACGCATCTGCATTATGATTGCATGTTAAGGATGAAAGAAGATGTCATGGGCCGCCAAGAGTCACTTACCATCAGGTGACACACACTTCACGTTCTCGTTTGTGTAATAAAAAAACACACCACTATCAATGTTGGAGGTGTTGCTGTATATATTGCATCCAGAAAATACACACTCTACCCTGAGGTATCAGAGAATCGACTAAGAAACGATCACTATATGAAGACCTCGTAACACGCCAGTTATGACGATATAGATGCGAGAAATTAAACGGCATTCAATCATTGTACAAAACACAATCAAATTATCCATACAAACGGAGAGGCGAGTCATTTTCAACAGCGGCATTTTTATCACAGTTATATCGTTATAATTTCAGACGAGCGGCTCAAGTAGGCTGTTACTTCCGCTCTGTGACATACTGTTAACTATTTGGGACTGGCCAACACGCCTACAGTAAAGCCATATATGACTGAACAATGGTGACATTACTCGAATCGATTTTCCAACGAACGTATCGCGGATGATTCTGAACATCGATATATAATCGATTTTCAATATTTTCAATGCTAACATATAAAAATATATATTTTAACAGTGATAGAGCTATACTGCAGTTTGTTTTTAACTGCAGAATGAATGGGTCAGTGCCGTCAGTGCAGTCCTCAAGGGTGACAATACATCTGCACTATGATTCCTTGTCAAGGATGAATGAAGATATCCGTAGGAATCACTAAACATGAGGTGAACTGTGTGCCCGCTTGTAACTCTCAATGTAATAAAATATAAAAGAAGAACTCGACGACACTGGCCAAGAAGAAAAACGATAACGACGGAAACCAGGAAGAGATTGAAATATAGCAAAAACAGCTTCCACATATCCAATATGTTGATTGGAAGAGAAAAAAAGCTTTAGTATTTCGAGTTCATAATAAAGTAAAATGAGTATAATAGAATGAAACGTAGTATTCCGAATGAGGCGCGTCTATTTAATATCCGTCGGTGGGCTGCCATGATAGATGGCAGTTTTATTAACCCTATAACCGGACGTGCGTCGGGTTTACGATTCAACATGAGGTAGTCAGTTAGTTAATTCATTGAGAAATCTTAGACGATTTAAAAAAAAAACTTCGTCCATTTCCTATACGACTACAATTAGAACTTTAAAATGAAATATCGATATTTTTATCTTTTCCTATACACTTATCGACAATACAAAATCATTAATTTTAATATATAAAACCGCCTTCCACAATTTTTGTATTGTAAAAAAAAAAATGTCGAGATGAATAGACTCAGGTAGAACCTTATAACGAGTCTTTGTACCATCGGCGCCAAATGGGATCGTTTTCATCGCGAATTTATTAAACCTTACGGACGCGTCTAACCGCTCGTATGTTTCATACTATACTATGAAGTATATAGGTATCTCTTACATCGGTGATTAGAAGCGTAATGAATGAATGAAATCCAGTTTTGCCGTCAAAACTTATAACTTGCGAATTGATGTTCAAAATTACGAACATAATATTACGTTTGTACGACGTCATGAATAATTCTAATCTTCAATAAGAATATATTTTAAATTAGTAAGTAATTGTGTAATTTTAGTATGTCATCTTGTGAAAGTGATACAAACCGACACCTACAGCAATTATCCATATAAAACAAGCTCGACTTCGAAAGAAATGAAAAACACAGTGGGTAGCTTGTAGGTGGGCACTGTAATCAACCCACAATCATATCTCGTTCAATGGGCCCAACTACAAAATATATATAAGACATTGTCAAACTCGCAAATGTTCACTGCAAATAAATACAACGTAATCACTCACCGTAAAAGCCTGAACGTCTAGTCCGTAACGGCTTTACCAAAGACCACGAAACAAAGTTAATTCTTCAAATTTATAAATAATTGTCACAATGTTATATGAAACAGTTGTTGTTATAACGTAAATTGGAACTTCACAAAGCACGCGCGATTTTCAAATTTGGAACGTTGTGTGAAAAGGGGACGAAGGCAAAAGCATTCGTTCGCGCGCCGGTCTGCCAGTGCGTCGTCGGCGCGACTGAGCGGTGAGCGTGCTCCGGCACGCGCGGCCACTCATTCACAAATCGAGTGGCGGGGCGCGGCGCGGGGCACGGCCCATTCATGCGAGCTGGTGGCCTCAGCCCGGACACACGGAATGGACAAACACCGAACTATATACTAGTGTTGATTCCATTGATAATTAATTGCGGCCTAATTGATGATGACATTACCTGGTCGAACGATGTTTCGTTCTCTTTGTTAGTAGCAGATGATATTAAAATACGCACGATATATTATTCTGTCTGAATCATTCAAGCGAACCGAGATACTCTTTCGTTCTCGACTTTCCTAGTTTTGTCCCTTGCTTAAACGGATAATAAACAAAATATATAAATAAACGACAGTGTCAAGAATACTGATCGCTAACTAATAATTTGTGTACCACATAAAATTTCCTCGGCTGGGAATCAAACACAGGACTCGTGACTCAGAATCCTTTACAGTACTACACCACGCGCCGATCTGATCTAATTACGGTATTCGCAAAGTAAACTTCTACGCTATATGAACACATGACTTATCATGAAGTGGGGCTCCCCATCAGTCGACAGCTTACAAATTTATTTATAGTTTGGTGTTGATAGTCGAGAAAACTTCGTTTAATTAACCTAGTAACTGGCAACCACGCCCGCGACCCACCTTCAAAATATCATGTGCTGAAGATATAAAAATTAGATTTTAACTAATTAATCAATAAATTCCGATAACTGAACTACACAAGCTACTAATTATTGATTATCAATTAATTGTTAATTACTCATTTCTACCTGCATCACGATTGGATTGGCTTGATCGGCTTAGGACCACGACCTAATAGAATACCAACGAGATATAACATAATATGATGAGTATATAGAAACGGCGACCCAATTACTGGTCGAGGCATTCTAACTCGGTTCTCAAGAGTTACAACGTATGTGTATCATAAATCTCTATTAAGGAAGGATGGGTTACAGTCGTCACTAATCCATCAGAAGCACAGAGCATTCGTTTTTATAGAAAAGTTGGCAAACGAGCAAGCAGCTCATCTGGTGGTGGAGTGATTACCGCAGCCCGTGAACATCCGCAACACCAGAGGAGTCGCAAATGCATTGCTGCCCATTAAGTAAGGTGTAGGGCACTTTTCTTGTAGGTCCCTAAGTCGTATCGGTTCGGAAACATTGTTGGCGACAGCTGATTCCACAGAGTACTTGTGCGTGGCAGGAAATTTTGCGTAAAGCGCACTGTGATCCAAAAATCGAGATGATAAGGATGAAATTGTAACCTAATCTTTATATAGATACTTAGAGACTTAGGACATAGCAATTATTTTTTGTTGGATGGAGAAACGATCACGCATATCATCTATCGGTACGTGATCCAAGCAACCCATGAATCCTCATTCTTTCTCGACATTCAATCGGTATGCATAGATCGAAATTGTCGCTTTTTTACAATATCAAGGTTTATTATATAAAACCGCCTTTCACAATTTTTGTATTGTAAAAAAAATGTCGAGATGAATAGACTCAGGTAGAACCTTATAACGAGTCTTTGTACCATCGGCGCCAAATGGGATCGTTTTCATCGCGAATTTATTAAACCTTACGGACGCGTCTAACCGCTCGTATGTTTCATACTATACTATGAAGTATATAGTTATCTCTTACATCGGTGATTAGAAGCGTAATGAATGAATGAAATCCAGTTTTGCCGTCAAAATTTATAACTTGCGAATTGATGTTCAAAATTACGAACATAATATTACGTTTGTACGACGTCATGAATAATTCTAATCTTCAATAAGAATATATTTTAAATTAGTAAGTAATTGTGTAATTTTAGTATGTCATCTTGTGAAAGTGATACAAACCGACACCTACAGCAATTATCCATATAAAACAAGCTCGACTTCGAAAGAAATGAAAAACACAGTGGGTAGCTTGTAGGTGGGCACTGTAATCAACCCACAATCATATCTCGTTCAATGGGCCCAACTACAAAATATATATAAGACATTGTCAAACTCGCAAATGTTCACTGCAAATAAATACAACGTAATCACTCACCGTAAAAGCCTGAACGTCTAGTCCGTAACGGCTTTACCAAAGACCACGAAACAAAGTTAATTCTTCAAATTTATAAATAATTGTCACAATGTTATATGAAACAGTTGTTGTTATAACGTAAATTGGAACTTCACAAAGCACGCGCGATTTTCAAATTTGGAACGTTGTGTGAAAAGGGGACGAAGGCAAAAGCATTCGTTCGCGCGCCGGTCTGCCAGTGCGTCGTCGGCGCGACTGAGCGGTGAGCGTGCTCCGGCACGCGCGGCCACTCATTCACAAATCGAGTGGCGGGGCGCGGCGCGGGGCACGGCCCATTCATGCGAGCTGGTGGCCTCAGCCCGGACACACGGAATGGACAAACACCGAACTATATACTAGTGTTGATTCCATTGATAATTAATTGCGGCCTAATTGATGATGACATTACCTGGTCGATTTCAAACGATGTTTCGTTCTCCTTGTTAGTAGCAGATGATATTAAAATACGCACGATATATTATTCTGTCTGAATCATTCAAGCGAACCGAGATACTCTTTCGCTCTCTACTTTCCTAGTTTTGTCCCTTGCTTAAACGGATAATAAACAAAATATATAAATAAACGACAGTGTCAAGAATACTGATCGCTAACTAATAATTTGTGTACCACATAAAATTTCCTCGGCTGGGAATCAAACACAGGACTCGTGACTCAGAATCCTTTACAGTACTACACCACGCGCCGATCTGATCTAATTACGGTATCCGCAAAGTAAACTTCTACGCTATATGAACACATGACTTATCATGAAGTGGGGCTCCCCATCAGTCGACAACTTACAAATTTATTTATAGTTTGGTGTTGATAGTCGAGAAAACTTCGTTTAATTAACCTAGTAACTGGCAACCACGCCCGCGACCCACCTTCAAAATATCATGTGCTGAAGATATAAAAAATAGATTTTAACTAATTAATGAATAAATTCCGATAACTGAACTACACAAGCTACTAATTATTGATTATCAATTAATTGTTAATTACTAATTTCTACCTGCATCACGATTGGGTTGGCTTGATCGGCTGAGGACCACGACCTAATAGAATACCAACGAGATATAACATAATATGATGAGTATATAGAAACGGCGACCCAATTACTGGTCGAGGCATTCTAACTCGGTTCTCAAGAGTTACAACGTATGTGTATCATAAATCTCTATTAAGGAAGAATGGGTTACAGACGTCACTAATCCATCAGAAGTACAGCGCATTCGTTTTTTTTTTTATAGAAAAGTTGGCAAACGAGCAAGCAGCTCATCTGGTGGTGGAGTGATTACCGCAGCCCGTGAACATCCGCACCACCAGAGGAGTCGCAAATGCATTGCTGCTCTTTAAGTAAGGTGTAGGGCACTTTTCTTGTAGGTCCCTAAGTCGTATCGGTTCGGAAACATTGTTGGCGACAGCTGATTCCACAGAGTACTTGTGCGTGGCAGGAAATTTTGCGTAAAGCGCACTGTGATCCAAAAATCGAGATGATAAGGATGAAATTGTAACCTATTCTTTATATAGATACTTAGAGACTTAGGACATAGCAATTATTTTTTGTTGGATGGAGAAACGATCACGCATATCATCTATCGGTACGTGATCCAAGCAACCCATGAATCCCTCATTCTTTCTCGACATTCAATCGGTATACATAGATCGAAATTGTCGCTTTTTTTTACAATATCAAGGTTTATTATATAAAATATGCAAATTAGTATCATCGTTACACCCAACTTAAACACGTGTCATATTTCGAAAAAACACGCTTCTAAATCACCTTAACATTTAAGAATTCCATTCACCCGTTCGAATCACACGCCGCGGAATCGCATGTCAGCTTCCTGCCACGACTCCGGTTCTGTGGAAGCGAGTAACGCTAGTCTAGGGTTACCACTTATTTGCGGCAATTGATATTAATTTAAAGGTGTACACGAAGTTAGACAATTTTTCTGAGATAGCGTTCTGAAAGCTTCGCATGCGTATTATAAGTCAAAAAAAATTAATCACATTATTTTTTATTACACGATACATCATTACATGATAGTCATGCTTCTGCATTTATGCAGTGGTAGAGCTACATTGCAGGTGCAGAATCAATGGGTCAACTCCGACCGGGGTAAGACCACGCCCTCACAGAATACCAGCGTAAAATAGCAGCTGTGTTTCGTCTGGTGTAGGGCTCCGTAGACCTTTATTATCCTTATCCGTACATCTCAGTCCTCAAGGGTGACAACGCATGTGCATTACGATGCCTTGTCAAGGATGAATGTAGATAGATATCATGGGCCGCAGGAATCACTTGCCGTCATATGAACTGTGTACACGATTGTTACTCGCTACGTAATAATAAACAAAAAAAGATCTGCTATAACTTAACTTTTATATAGTATCATATTATATACTACAAGCTAATCCGACGGACGTCCTGTCCAAATTTCAATAAAATCGTTTTGTAACTTTGTGTTTTGTAAAATTTTCTTTCCATAAAAGCATACGGACTATTACAAACATTAAAAAAAAGTAACTTAACTGATCCAACCGTTCTCAAGTGATGTGCTTACCAACAGACAGCAATTCAGTTTTATTTATATACGATAACACCACAATATATTAGGTCTTTATCTATGAAATTACCGTTCTTCAGTATTGGCCATTTCAGACCAAACAAAAGTTTTCATTGGCTGTGAATTCCAAATTCAAATTAATTTTGTTTTAAAACATGATATTTTTTTCACAAAGTCTGTCTTTTATTTATTGATTAGCTTTGTATTTTCATTACGTTTGAACAAATTTCGTCATAATGGATACTTTAAAAATTCGTGTAATTATGGAATATGATTTCCGTCGTGGCATCAACGCGGCACAAACGGCACGTAACATCAACAACGTTTACGGAGAGAACTTTACAAACTAACGCACAACCCATTATTGGTTTGCCCGGTTCCGTTCTGGAAATTTTGATTTGAAAAATGAACCTCATGGTCGTCCGGACACTTTGGTCAACAATGATGAATTAATGATTGTGGAAGCTGATGATAATCTACAGCCGAGCTAGCAGCAGCTTTTGATGTTAACATCAATACAATATTGGTACATTTGCGAGATTGTGGTCATAATGATCCAAAGCATAGCTCAAAATTATGTAGAGGATATTTAGAAGAGAAAGAGGCACAAGGGGTGTTAAAAAACATGGTTTGGCCAGATCAGAGAAAGAGCCCGGATCTCAATCCCATTGAACTTTTGTGGGAACAGCTTGATAGGAACGTCCGTAATCGTGGCCCATCCTCGCGAGAATAAATGTGGAATGCTTTATGCGAAATTTGGAACAATATATCGCAAGACCCATTAAAAAATTGATTGAGAGTTGTGAAAAAAGTCGTAAAATGTTAAGGATTTTTTGATGAAAAATCAGTTTAGCTAACTATAGCCTTTTTTGCAAGGACTGTCAATATTTCTTTACGCTTTTAAAATATATTGTTTGTCAATCAATGTTCTTTTAGATGATTAAACAGGTTAATTTAATATTTAATATTTTATTGTAGTTTCACTTTACTTTCCTACTTTAATTAAGGTGGTCTTAAACTTTTGGCCTGCAGTGTACATATAGTAAAATTTATTTGCACTCCAGCACTCACCAGACGAAACAATTCACTGTTCTGAAAGATCCGGAAACCTTATCTGGTGACGAGGTGTTGAATCTTCACGTCCACAGACTGACGACGAATGATATTTTCATTATTCCTTATCGAGTATAAATATGGGTGTTTCTGGGATCACTTATGATCATGCGTGAAATGGTGATACTAAGCCCTAAGAGATAACAACATTAATACATCTTAGTTTATCATTGATGATAGTTTTTTTTGTACAGTAACTACAGGAAGAAACGAGGACAACAGGTAAGTGATTTCTACAGCCATCTGACATCTATATTCATACTCTGTTGACATGTTATAAAAATCCCTTAAATATTTTCGTCACTGCATGTTACCTTAAATATGACTTTTTAGGGCAAGTATTGAGGTATTATTCAATTTTGAAATGGTAACCCTATTCTAGTCCAAGTTCCGTTGCCCGCAACAATGACATTTGCGACCGGTCGTACGCCCGACTTGACTGACACAAATGCGCAATCGGCGAAAGTCGGGTGAAATTTGAGTATCGGCATATTGCACACGGCGTGTACGTAAAACGAATTAAATCATTACGAAATTGACAAAGGAATTTTTGGGTTAGCGCGCTTTGTGCTAGTTTAGTTTGTTCATTAATAACTTGGAAAAACAAAACACCCCATATTTTACGATTTTTTTTTTAATATATTAATTATAAATATTCTAGATGTTTCACTTGTATGTTTAAGATTTTTATTAATGATTTTAAGAGTAACAAACATGCATATAGCTCACCGTAAGCGATTTCTGAGACCCACTTTAAACCTCGAAACTTTCAATCTCAGCAGTAATAAGATCTCCAGTTATTTTCTTACACATGATACAAAACACATTAGGCATCAACACATAATTTTAAGCTGCTTTTAAAAGAAACAGTCCTAGCTCGGTCAAGCTACGGCGTTACATATCACTTACCCTAAACTAAGTAATTGATATATGATCAAATTCCTGCTTATACCTTTGATTTAAATAACGAATACATACATGTCTTAGTTTTAAGAAGAATCACATCAAAAATGATAGGTATTTGTAATGGAATAATGGATAAAGTACGAGTATATACGGATTAAATTATACACGTTTAGCCTAAAGTTTAAATTTTAAAGCCAAGATAGGAAGTCTGATGTTATCTGTTAATGTTATGGTATTAACGTACTCGTATCTACTTACATTTCCAATCATCATCAGCATTACAGTCTCTCCATACTTGCATCCTTCGACTTCCCTCAAACCTTGCACAAATCGTCACAATCTTGTGCGATTGCCAGTCCGAGGTTGTTCAAGAAACTTTCTTCCCCCCCATCGTTAATCGGTTCCGCGACCTATAAGTTCAGCCCATTTCTACTTCAGTTTGCTGATCTTTTGAGTTATGTATATAGGTCACGCTCGTTCCACATTTCACATGGAGAAATGTAATTAGAATGAAAACGCAATCAACGAAACAAACAACGGTTACGCCTTTCACCGCGACTGTTATTTATGTGCTTACGTAAGAGTCCCTCAGCCCGTGCCCTGCAGTGTCTCTGTGTTGGTTGGATTTCGCAGTAACGTTATATTATGATCTCACAAACTTTGTATGTGCTCATTCATATTTATATTTTTATTGAATAGGTGGCAAACGAGCAAGCAGCTCACCTGATGGTGCATCCGCAACACCAGAGGAGTCGCAGATGCGCTTCCCGCCTTTAAGATAGGCGGTAGGCTCTTTTCTTGTAAGTTCCTAAGTTGTACCGGTACAAATACCGCCGGCGACAGCCGACCCCGAATATTTGTGCGTCGCAGAAAATTTTGCATAAAGCGCACAGTGATGGTTGTCAACCATCGAGGAGATGAGGATGAAATTTTGAATTCTCCCGCCGTTACATTGCAACTTTTTACTGAATACCTACGTAAAATAGGTAATAACCAGATTATCACTAGTACCAAGTCAGTCTGACATCTTGATAAAGATATAGGTATGGGACTTATATCCATCGTTACTGTTAATTCCGTTAAAGTATCACATTACTGCTGTATAAAATGAAAATGCCATGGCATCCGAGAGATGTCCGAATAAAGAACTTGATTACGAAAGATAAATGATTGACAATGTAGAGGCATACATTTATAAAACTTTATGCACACATATGAACTTTGGCGGCCTTCATACATTGAGTTATTCTCTACCAGTCAACCGTCGGTGAAAAACAGATTAGACTTGAGGGGTGCAAGAGGAAGAAAGGCAGAACTACATGTTACTGGTACTGGCATCGCCAATTTTCCCCATACGCGATTCCCGCTTCTACCTTAAATTTGTAACAACCTACATCATACATACATATATATCATATATACATATCCTAATGCTTGGTTTGGCAGGTTTTACTCGTATTAAAATATAATTTCATTTACTTCGTAGAAATGCAGGTTTCCTCAAGATGTTTTCCTTCATTGCCACGCACGTGACGGTGAGACGCCCCGGTAGCTCAGTGTCCAGGCACTGGTTTGTTTTCGAGAAACCGACTTCGATCCACGGTTCTGGCACCAACGTAATTATTAATTACAAATTAAAGTGCAAATTTAATTTAAAAAAAAACATCAATCGTTAGTATAGTTAAATTACTTATTTGTGTTAAAACGAATCTTTTTTTTATAAAGAATGACATCCGAGTACATTGTTCACCTAACAGTAAGAGATTCATAACACCCATATTTTTAATTAGACCAACGGATTAGCGGCGTAGCGCCTAATAAAGTAAAAAGTAACGTAAGAAATTAACTTAATTCACTTTAGGATACAACTGAAATTGGTATAACGTAATAAAATAAACCCTTAGATGGCCTGGCTACAAAAGTCTCCAGTTTCTTTGAGCAATAAACCCAGCTGCGCTAAGATCCTTATTTACTCTAATATTCTATGAAAGGGTGGTCCATTCCTGGACTTATTCATGCTGCAGTTCTAGATTATAACTGTGGCGTAGCTCTATAATGCAAATTGATTTAAAAAAAAACATCATACATAGCACTCATCGCGATCGTTATTCCGGTTATGAATAGCCTGTTCGTTCATCGTAGATTATTATGCACGTAGAAACTTTATTGTCAAGTTTACAAGACTATTAAAATTTATAACTAATGAAGAAGCGTGTTAAGCAATAAAGACAATCGATTGGCCGCGTGTGAGAACCGGCTACGCAGGCGCATTATTAGGACCGTGGGCGGCAACGTGATTGCACTGTGCTTCTATTATATTTAAATTTGCCAATATTTGATTGTAATGAACCGCCCTGGGACTGAACAGCGGCATTCAGCTCAAAACAAAAAAAATGGGATTTTTAACCTACAGCTTCCTGTAGTTTGTGGGTCCCTTAATACTGAGTTAAGCAATTACAAATTATAGTGCACACTATCCAGAAAATTCTAAGAGAAAGTTCTATCAAGTAAATTTATTTGATATGATAAAAAGAACTATAATTTGAAAACTACGTAATTATTAAAAAAAATCTAGATAAATATAAAAAAATATAGTATCGATAAGCCATGCACCGCCACGTAAAGGGTGACCGATGTCAAATTTATCGGTCCTTTTTATGGAAGATCAAAAGCGTTGTATCCGCTTGAGGCAAAATTATTACGACGTTCATACTGATAACATTACATGTTACGAGACAGCACCAAGGTGATCGGGGTGGGCCGGCGTCAACATATTTCCTGTACTCAATTGATGCAGTAGTCGGTGCCGCCGGCCGGTGCAGTTATAAATCTGGACTATAACAAGTTAAGGAAACTGTTCGGAAGATGCAAAAACTAGACGGCAATGCAGTTTGTTATTACGTTGCCAGTCATCGTTATTAACTGTATCAATGAAAACACTCACTAGTTGTAAAATATGCACGCAAAGTTTAAGTTTAAGATTCTTAAATATTCTTTTGTTAAGATTCTTAAGAATGTTAACTTCTTTAAATATTTGTAAAATACATAATATTGCATTAATATTTTAGACAGCACGTAACTATTAGCTGAAGACATTGCCTGCTATTTTATGCTGGTATTCTGTGAGGGCGTGGTCCTACCCCGGTCGAGATTCATTCTACAGCTAGAAGAAAAACTGCAGCGTAGCTCTACCAGTGCAAAAAATCTCAACAGTGTACTAATTATATGGTGCGTTGTGATGCTGATTATGATTATGACCTACCGTAGTTACGAGGTCCTGGCTGCTGGCTGCCAGTCGACGTAAACAATATTTGGGCAACAAAAATTATTAACTTTCGGGTTTGGTGTGATATATAGATATTATATATAGACCGTATGCTGAATCTGAATCGTCCTTCAGTTTTATTGCATACATTGCACCGGACTAGGAATGGACTCAACAGGCTTGTGGTTGTGCGAATGTTTGTTGCACTAAAATGTATCCTGCCCAGTTGATGTCATCTGGTAATAATTTAAGCGACAATAGCCAAATGGAGGTTCGGAGGTTCGAATCCGCCATTCTACTTTTATCGTGAACAATATCCTAGCACAAGCATTTTTCAGCTCAGCTAAGTTGGTTAAACGGAATGTAAGTAATGTTACTGGCGTTGCCAGCATTCATTAAAAATTATAATAATAATAACTAGAAGATATCGCCATGATCGAAAAGGACGTCGTCACTTGATATAGTGATATTTTATGCATTAATTATACGCGGACGTTTTGACAGACGGTTGAGAATGTAATTGTGTCTTGAATATTATTAATCAATGCAGTGGAGAAGAAAAATGGAAAATCCAAAACTGCGCTCATCAATCACAAAATATGTTCAATAATATTTATTAAAAATATATAAATAAAAATTACACATAGTGTGATTAACCAAACCATAATAGATAAAGAAGTGGAACTCAATTTGATAGTATTGTATTGAACTTTCAATGTAATGAACAACCGATTCACTGAGACTTTCGAGAGATATCGTTTCTACGTACACACATCCAGACAATGGAATTCGCAGAAAAAATCAACTAACATTTTATAAATTATGTTAAATTATATGATAATTGTTAAGTAGAATGTACTCTTAATAATGTTGTCTTTTTTTTACTATATAAGTGTTTTATAAAATAAATGGCAATCATCAAGTTGAAGAATAAATCGCACGTATTCGAATAATATTTTATTTTGAACAATTATAGAGCGCAAAACAAAATAAAACGTGAGGTAGATTCACGTGCAAAACACACTTTTAAAAAGTTACGAACGTGCTTAGTTTTCAAAGCTCTCTTCTAACTTTACCTTTTTTTTTTCTCTCGATGTTTCAAGGACTCTACAGCAGTCACGTTCATGGGCCGCGTGAGGTGCTTGACGTACTGGTCATGTAACTAACATTTCGAAGGTTATATTAATCGCTTAAAAAAATTAACAATTAAACTTAGCTTAATTGGGCCGCTCTACACAGAAAGAACACAGTGTAGTTAAGCGTCAATAGCGTAATGGTTTAGGGTACGGTCTGCGAAACTTAAGGTGGTAGGTTCGAGAAGTTTCAGACCTACCATCATACGAACAAGACCTGGCTGTATGGACTAAAGTCCTTTGCCTTTCCCATTAGGGATAAATTAATATCATCATCATCATGGTAGGTTCGAATCTGACTTTAGACTATTGTCGTGAAGCATCCTTATTTCACTGGTTTGGGATCCAGTGAACCATGAAATGAAGTCCCAAACAAAACAGACTACTGTAAGACCTCAATATACTGGCTGACTAGCTATATCCTCTTTAAAATTTATGATATTTTTATAATTTCAATATCCTCACGAATCATCTCTGTTAGGAATCGGTCTTCTTTTAGGTAGATTATAAAATCTATAGTAAACGCTCGCTTACGGGGCCGATCTAAAGTATGAACATAGACTACAGACTTCGCATAACGGTGATGTAATTTCAAAGCTGCCATATATTTGCTCTAAGAATTTCACCGTTATTTTCATTCATCACATAAAACTCAAGAGCCGCAACCTATTCTTTTACGTTGGTATACTAAAAGCACGGACCTACCCGTAATACCGATTTGCATTTCTGCCAATTTATACTGGCTAGTTTAACTAATTTAGATTAGCAACAGTGTGGCTCTAGCATGAGGAAATCTATTGTCATTCCACGAAAACATACAGCACAATCTTGAGGATCTCATGTGTACAGTGAGAACAATGCTTTGCTTGCATTTGACTTATGAGTAAATCAGAAAAAATTGATTGCCTCCGTACCATCTCTTACGCATCAGGTCCATTCAATACTGTCAAATATTGTCTAGCATGTTCATCGCTTGGATATTTAAGGGATGTCTTGTCTGATAAGGCATATGTTTAACAATATTAAATTATGCCATTATACTCACACAATGCCACGTTAAAGTTTTTTTACGTAACGCATCAATCATAAGAACGCACCAATCTTTATAAGAATTCCGTGGGTGTGGAAAATGCCTGACCTATCTTTGACGACAAAAACACTAAATATAGTACGTAACTGTAAATTTTATATATATCTTCCTATTTACTATTGTTGGTGTCGCGATAATTAATGGACTTTAGTATAAAATGTTGATACAGGTATAACTTTCATATTAAATATACAACCATTTCTTAATACATTTAAGAGAAAAAAGAGCAAAAGAAAAAAAATCCTAAAATAAAACTATTCTTAATAAATACAATAAAATAAAAGGCTTTTTATACCTCCCTTAATAATTCGTAATAAATGTCTTAGCAATATGAATACTTTCACTATTACAGTCGTTTTTAATATAAATACCATTTTTTTAAGACAATGCAATGTAAAGATCTTTGCAAATCAATATATTAAAATACATCGAAGTAAGCATTTTTATACTACACCTTTTTACAAATACCGACGTTTGTCGCAAATACGAAAAATATACGTAAATAGGTAAAACTAACCTGCGTAACACAGTCCGATATAATCTTCCGCCGAAGTTGTCCCATCTGGCAGCCTCCACGATATCTTAAACTCAGACCCGTCGACGTGATTCCAACTGAGGATTTTTTCATTGCTAATGTTCTTATCAGACAAATCGTCATTTTCATTGGTCTCTCTTTGAACATTTTTTTTACAAGCTATAGCACTAGTTAGGGCTTCTTCAGAGGTACTGGCACTGTATGCATCAACGGTGATTTCTTCCTTAACTTCTGTCACTTCCTCAACATCTGCACTCGTTTTACGGCACTGATTTTCATCGGATTGATTAACACTCTCGGTACAGTCTTTGTCATGTTCCTCTGACATGACTCTCCCAAGAATGTCTATTCAAACATCGTTCCTAACACTAGCACGATTTAAAAATAAAATCATTTTTTTACAAAATATATAAAATGCTAAAACACAAACGCCAAAATGACTAATGGCTGTCGAAAAGCCACTAAAACTTCTAGAGGAGTGGAGCCTAGTTTTCAACTACATGAGAAGAGCGGTGATTGCCAGAGGGTTGTTTGATGTATAAGGGAAGGCGACTGGATGCACAACTGGAGGGGTGCAGTAGGGTAGGGTGGGGGACCAGTCGGCGACGTCGCGACGCCAGCCTGACCGGCGCCGTTGATTCTGTCTATTCAATAATCCCCTCAGCATATGTTATAGTTTAGTTTATTATATTAATTATAAAAAGTTAATATTTTCATTTCAAATTAAAACAAAAAAATTCAAAGCCAATGGCTATAAGTGTTTTGGTATATCTTTACATTAAGATTGTAATAATGTAATTTGCCTGTCCTAGCAAGTCCTTAATAAGACTTTCTAATATTTTAATATTGGAACATGTTTTCTTTATATTATATATTTAAAATCTAAATACAATAATTGGGGCATAGGATATAAAAAAAATACTATATATATAAATATTATCATTTTGTGCACCAACATAATAGTTCAGTACTATTTCTTTGTTAGAACAATAATTAGTTCTACAATTCTATTCTTTAACATTTGTATCAATAGCAAGTACTACAAAAAAGCCTATGAAGATAAATGTACTTCAGTAATGCCACTTTTAAGACACAAAAATAGGATTATATTATAATTATGTGACATTGATAGAAAAATAAGCTTTGTAACGGTAAACCCTTCGATGACATGAGATATAAGGATAACCTGCTCAGGTTTGTGGGAAGTCACTACATACTAAAGGATCAGGATAAAGCTTTGTGACAATGTATGACTGAAGTGTATATTCAGCAGTGGTCTAATGGTGCACTTTGATGATGAAATCAGTTATTAATAGTAAAGTGTAAAATTAGTTAAACCATAAAATAAGTACTTCTTCCTTCTACTTATTAAAAAATTAAATTGAAAAAGCTGTATTATTATAATCAGTCTATAAAAAATCCTACATCTTAATATTGTTAATTAGACTTAACAATGTCGCTGCTTAACAACATTTTTATCTTTTACTATAATAGATTTTCATTTTGACACATTCAGTTTTCATATAATCTTGTTTAATCCCAATTTTCTCTTAAAAAAAATATATAATCAGGGTCATATAATGAGTTGAAATTAATGACATGGGAGGATGAATCCATCTACAGCTTTTCAATTCCAAAATATTTATCAATCAAAATTCAATACTTGCTATGAATTGTTGGTAATGTAGAATTCAAAAGAAATGTATTTATGATCTTAAATGTTAAACGAAATAAGGATGGTGTAAAGGATATTTAGGAGTATGCCACTAGCAAAAGGATACAATTAAAAATAAGTTTGTCTTCACATAATGAAAAAATAAAAACATAAAAATATTATTTTATTTGACTGTAACAATATTTTGGCTACATTTATGTCATAATAAATTGAAGAGATGCTAATAAAACAATATGTAAGAAATGGGAAGCTACATCTACTAAATAATTACAAATAAAAAGTCCAAATGGAGAATTGAGTAAAGCACACACTTCTTACTAAAAATAGAGAGCTATTCTTAGACACCGACTTCACTTATGTTATTTTCCTATAATTTAATTAAAATATAATTCGACAAACGTAAAATTTCTATTTGCGACTGCAGTCTAGTTCTCGATGGCGTTAAATAAATGGGTACACTGATTTTTCACCAATCACAATCAAGTTAAGATCCATAAGCTACTTTCTATTGGTTGCATTTATTCTTGCTGCCGCAGAAATACGAGGAATGACATAATTTTGACTTATGATAAATGTCATTTGATAATGAAGTTTTCCGTTAAAGAAAAACGACACTGGTTGTCCTATCATGGAGTACTGAACAAGAGTACATATTTTACATCCTTAATAAAGTGCTTGAGTTGCAGCCTTTCTTCTTCGTTTTTTATTAGATTTTGTATTGTAAAAGTTTTTTCCTGTTTCAATTACTTTGTTTATTGTTGATTTAATTATTCAATATAATAATAATTTATTTACAAATAAATATTTAAATTTGAATATATTTTGCCCTATGTTTAGCAATGGACTAGTAATGGGCCAAAATGATGATGATGAAATTTATATATTGGCTTTAGGAATAGTAGCGAGCAAACTGCATTCACTCCAAATATAATTGCGATATACACTGCAGGCCAAAAGTTTAAGATCTCCTTAATTAAAGTAAGAAAAAAAAAAGTAAGACTCCAATAAAATATTTAATGTTTAATTAACCTATTTAATCATCTAATAGAACATTAATTGACAAACAATATCCTTTAAAAGCGTAAAGAAATATTAACAGTTTATGCAAAAAAGGGCTACAGTGATTGAAACTGATTTTTGACAAGAAATCCTCCTTTACATTCTATGACTTTTTTAACAAGTCTCGGCATACAGGCAATCGATTTGTTAATGGTGTCTTGTGATTTATTATTCCAAATTTCGTACAAAGCATTCCACATTTCTTCTCGCGAGGGTGGGCGACGATTACGGATGTTCCTATCAAGCTTTTACCCATAAAAGTTCAATGGGATTGGGATCCGGGCTCTGAGGAGGCTAAACCATATTTTTAAACACCCCTTGTGCCTCTTTCCTTTCTTAAATATTCTCTACATAATTTTGAGCTGTGCTTTGGATCATTATCTTGTTGGAAAATGAATCCATCTCGAATTAATCGCAACCCGGTGGAAACAGGATTTTGTTGTAAAATGTTTTTGTACTGTTCCTTTTCCAAAATTCCTTTAATTTTAATCAAACCGCCAGTTCCTTGGCTAGAGAAGCACCCCAGACCATAATTGAGCCACCACCATGCTTGATTGTTGGAACTACACAATCTGACATCATCTTTTCTTGGGCACTGCGTCGAACATAAATTCTACGTTTTGAACCGAATAGTTCAAACTTGGATTCCACGGTCCAAAACACTTTTTTAAAATCTTCTTCAGTCTAATCTCGATGGGCAAGAGCCCACTGTTTCCGTTTTTTCTTGTTTTGCGACCTTAGCAGAGGTTTACGAACGACAACGCGTACCATACAATTTCGCATTTCTCAGTCGCCGTTTTACTGTAGTCAATTATAAAGGTTTAACTCGTGTTTTGTTTACTTCAACGCGGATTTCTAGTGCTGTTATGCGTCTATTTCGCTTGCTCGTAACAACAGTGAAATTATCTTCACTGACATGGTAGCTCTTGGTCTTCCTGAGTGTGGATGATCTTGAAAACTGCCTGTCTCCCTGTATCGAGTTAATGTGCCTTGAACACAAGTAATCGATAACTTCAGTTGTGAAGTACTCTTACGTTCGGATTTGCCTTCATTATGTAAAACAACGATGGCAGAACGCACTTCACTGCTAATTTCTCGAACTTTTCCCATTTTATGACGTCTTCACTGTAGAAACCACAAGTTTAGACTAATTGAGATTGTTTGTGAACAAACCCAATTAAACTCGGATAATAATAAGTCAGAACCACGTGTTTTTAGGAGCTAAATAATTCTAATTATTGACCAATACGTAACAAAACCAAAGCAATTAGTAATGAGGACATTATAAAAATATTATTACGACTCAACCCTACCACCTGGCTCTAGCGCAGCGTTTGTCTGTGTTTGAAAACCATGTTTATTGTCCAATAACTTGAAAGTAAGCAAAAGAATGACTTCTTTAAATATTCGATACTAACGATAGAATATGCAGTTGTGCATTTCTTTTATTTATCCTATGGGATTTTATTACAATTGATGGATAATTATGATGTTAATGTGCGGTCTTTTGGCCGGCAAGGTAAATTCTCATTTACCACATTCTGAGCGGTAAAAGAAAACATCGCAAGGAAAGCTCCATATCTAAAATTTAAATAAATAAAAAATATTAATATACATATGTGAAGTAAGAATGGTGAATGCGTGCATGAGTTCTATCAAAGTGTTATATGTCTGTGGTCTACTCACCAATATACTTCTTATTGTAATCTAATCTGTGTATTTTAAAAATGATAATTGTCTGGGGTATCTGTACTTTGTGCCTAAAAATCTAATTTATTTAGTTAAAACTAAAATTATTTTAAACTCTTGTGTTTGTTTGCTCGGGTTTAGTAAATATTTCTTAAATAAAATAATTGTTACCATATTTTATTCTTACGCAAACTATAACATTATAATGACTTCAGCACCATCAGATTCAGAATCAAATGTAAGCGGTTTCATCCGTTATAGCGACAAGGATTTTAAACATTTATATACGTCCATGATAGAGGTATTATTTTTTTAAATTGTAAAAAAATCTTAATGATTTAATTAATTAAGATATAAAAAGTGAATCCATAGCCTATAGTATAATTTTACATGATCTGGTTAAATTTAACAATTCGGATATAAATTAATTAATATTAAAGTTTATAACCAAGTAGGAATACTTATATATTTGTGTCTCTTTTAGAATATGGAAATTATTAATCAAGATATCCTTGAAGTTGAAAAGAATATGAAAAATATTGTAAAAAAAGCTGGACCACTGGAAGGTCAACTGGCTACGTTACTACACTCTTTACCAAAACCCAATATAAGCTTGCCTATGGAATTAGATTAAAAGAGTAATTAAACTATGGTGTTATATGTTTAAAGAAACTACACTGATGTAATTGTTGCTTCAGGCAATTGAGCCTGTTCTGTATTGTGTAATATATATTTGTTATACTTTTTAAAACATTAGATAAAAACTATTAATGCTTATACATTTCAATAACACAAGAAGATAATGATGAAGTCACTCATTTCAGAGTGTGGCTAAATGATTGTTTTATATGTCAAAGATTTTTTGTAAGCTCTAAGCAGTGCTATTTTAATTTCTCAAGTACCTTTCCCTCAAGAATACAGTTTCAATGTTTAGGAAGCTAAAGCCATAGGAATAGTACTATTTCATTCTAATTATTCTAATATATATAATATATTAACATATACAAATTCCATGAACTTCTTTACAAGCCACAATTGAACTCAAACATTACTCAGTCAAGTCAGTACAGTCATCGGTTAAATTGAAAAACTGTACAGGCTTAGTTGTATGTTTAATTTAGATAGGCAAATAAGTGATCTTTCAGTCATGTACTCTTAACTTATACTATTATAAGAGACTAAAGTGTTTTTATCATAATACCAATTTATTTTATTTTATTTGATTGTACAAAAGTACATAGTGTACGATAAACATAGAGAAGACAATAGATAACAATATTTTGTAGAGCACAAGTATTTGTACCACCTCTGAAATTGTTCTTTGTCTACCATTTGTCTTTGCCATGTAATTAAAAATAGGTGTATACATGTTGTATTTTGTATATGTTGGTAGTTTGTCAGTCTTATTTTATGGATTGTTGTCATTATTATCAATATTCTGGGATCTACTGCAAAAAGGGCACAGCACATCTTCCATTAGATGTTTACACTACACTACAGGTGGAATAGTGAGTACACTCCATTCTTCAATCTTTGTAACATTTATTTTTTTAACAATGTAATATAAATCTGACTGCATAATAACTAAACTTTCTTATAAAACATCAAACAAAGTTGTCCATTTTCTTAAAGAGAATTATTCATCCAAAGAACTAAAATTTTCGAAAATGATAGGTTAAAGCAGTAAAATAACATTTCCAATATAAACTAATTTATTTCTATTGTCAATGCAATAATGTAATTTTAAGTAACTTTTTATTACCTTGTATATTTGTATTAATGTTGTTTTATATTTGTTGTGTTGTAGGCCTTATATTGAATAAATTTATGTTCTAAAACAATCATTTTTTATCCTTTATTGACCCTAGCCAAATGATCTAGGGTATGGTCTATCAAACTACACATTGTAGGTTTGAACCATCATTTCTTTATTACAGTGAATCATCTACCATAAGCATTTCAAGCTTAGTTGAATTGGTTAATGGGACTGTCAGTTATAACATTGCTAGCAATCTTTATTTTAAAAAAGATATTGCAAAGCTAGGCTTGTTCAAGTGAGGGTGACAAAAAACACACAGCACATAGTCAAGTGTATTCTCTTGTTGATTTTTTTATCACTAAACTAACTAATAAAAGTAGAATATTAAAGAAACATTTGTATGTATATTTTAATTAAGTTGTAAAGTTTAATGGCGGTACAATAACAATTATTATTATCAGAAAACAAAAAACAAAAAAATCACCATTTTGAACTTTATTGAGTATTAAAAAAAAATTCAACCTAAATCTAAAAATCGTCTATCATACATATTAATAATATCATACATATTAATAATATCATGTATAATACATACATGATTATGTATCATACATGATTTTTAATTTTGGTTGACAGAAGAGTTTTATCAGTCACCTAACATAAATACTATTATTAATAAAGGTGCGAATGCGCCAAAAAATTACAGCCCAAAAACATATATAAAAAATCATATACATCTTAATATAAAAAAGGTGGTGGTAGGTTTAGTGTTATATCAACCATTCTTGTTAAATAGGCTAACATCATCGTTACTCGCATGTGTCTGTGGTCTTCACCACAGGTAAGCCACACCAGAGCGCATTGACGATCCTATCATAACTAGGTATTAAGCCTTTGCACATCGGTTTTTGGTTTAGCTACATAGAGCTGTCAGCTCAACGTCTACTAGAAGATCGACCCAATGTTCACTTTATGACTGTGACACGTCAAGGAGTAAAAGGTGTCTTCAACAAGGGGTACAGCTCGACGTCAACTATCTGATCTTCCCTACCACAACCTATTTCTCCTGTTCACGTCAATCAATCAGATGGCGGTGGAGGCAAAGCATCTACACATCGGCGCCGTTAAGCTCTAATGTTATCGTATTTTAAAATGGACATGTAATACACAAATTATATGTATAGTTAATACGTACTATTACAACAATAAAATTATCGTTCATGATAAAAAAAAATTAAAAAGAAATAGCGTAAAAAAATAGTGTGAACGATAAAAAAAATCTGTTGCTTTTAGTAAAGCAAGAAGAAAAGGTATTGGGCACATGATGCGATATATAATTATATAAAATATATAAACGCGCAGCTACCGCAAAGCCGACGAGGGGCAACGCAGGTCTAATGAGTGGTTTGCGAGCCGTAGGGTGATCTAAAGTGTAAATGTAATATATTTTTATATCATTTTCCTCGTTGCATTGTAGCGATAGACGGTAACCATTTACACATTCTTATATCACCATATTTCAACAGTTGTGAAAATTTTAACTACAAACAAGCATTTAGAACTTTCTCATTAGCTCTACGTGTTAAGAGACTATTTATTATTTGCTTACATTGATTGTTATGGAATAATACGCGCTGGTAAAAAATTAGAAGATCAATCTCAATATTCCTTCACCATCTCCGCTTCTCGGTAGACCAGGATATGCAATTATACAATTATAGACAGATTAAAAAATGGAGAAATAAAATTCGCATTAACTCCAATGTAAATTTTCTGACCTAGACTTACTAATTTGTAAGTATAAAAGTAAAAAGCCGGTCAGATTGGTTGAAATGAGATTTATGACCGTTTTTTACTTACATATACCTATATAGCTATATATTATCTATAGCGATGGGCAGAACGAATTCTACTTTTAATAGTCCACTAAAATGAATCATGACAGATATTAATGACGTCTACATTTATTTGTCATTTAAATTAAATCAATATTTTGATTGATATGTTTTCAATAATAACTTACTAAATGGCTGGAATTAGTACACGAGCAAAATCTCCAACGCGCGCTGAAGCAATAGCCAAAGCACTCAAACCAGGCCCTGAATACGCTCTTGGAGTTTTAGTTGGTATAGCAGTAACTTGTCGGTTTTATAACACCCGTTGATATGCAATAATGACGTTAAATTTTATATACGTTACCACCTGGTTGTTTAAATAAGTTCCTTATAATACATTATAGTTCTATAAATATCATTGCGAAAATAAGGAGACATTCTTATCTACCCGAATGTTACATCAGCAATATACATTTACAATTTACCAAAACCTAAATGCTAAAAAGATGTATTATATTAATATTGACCTTGGTAATAGGCCCACAAAACTGCGCGGCAGTGTTTTGAACAAGAGAAATGAAATATAAACTTAAAAAATATAAACTACAGTTCTGATCGGCAGAGAAAGTATTCAGTCTTAAGTTTTCAATTCTAATATGTTTCAAGTAGTTTTTTACTACTAGATGACAATGAATTATATAATGATTCGATTCTCAGCCGAGGAATAATATTTGTTATCACAAAATTGTTAGTTTTGCGTCTGGGTATAATGTAATGTAATAACTCTTGTCTTTGATACTGCACCGGAACCTTGCTCCGATTTTATTCTACATGCATTACATCGAAATAGTGAAGGAAGCGAACAAGTGAGTGATTCTGTGTTTACGCGAATCACTAATCCTAACTAATAATACACTATCAAATATTCTGCGTAGTTGATGTCATTTGGTAATCGGAAGCTACATAATCATCCTTTAGTTCTTTACTTAGTTAAACACTTCACTGCGCATGTCCTCGACCGCATGTCATCCTTAGTTCCGCAAATAAAACGGAAGCCAGTAATTTGGGCCGCATAGTACAATAAGACACTGTACTTCTAAAAAGAAATAATTATTATTCTATCACTGTTTTTTAGGTAACTGGGTTGAAGATAGAATTGAATGCCCCAAAAGCGGAACCCTGTACTTTCCACCTAAAGATGATATTGATTATAACAAGCTGAAACCAGAAACAAGAGAATCGGATTTTCGTGTCAACAAATTGAGTAGTTTGAAGGTGTGCATATTATCTTTTTAATTTCCACGATAGTACATTAATTATAAATAAGATTATTTGGAAGTTGTTGATGCAGGTGGCTCAGGTCCGTATTTCGTGGTAATCTGTGGTGGAGAACAGAAGATTATAAATAAAAACGTAACGAACAAATACGTTGATAAACATGACTTCATAACATGAAATTGTAAATAACAATTTTAATTCTCAACAATCACTAAAGGCACGGCACAGTTGAAATTTAATAATAGCTATGATTATGTAATAGCATATTAACTCGGTCAGATATTGACGGTACGCCAGCAAACGGAATGTATTACACGTGGTAGTCATGAACTGGCCGTTATACGAATAGGTTGACTCGACCGGGGTAGGACCACGCTTTCCGAAACACCAGAGTCAAATAGTTGTGAAAGAGATAAAAAGTTAGCTGTGAAAGAATTAAACAGGCGACCTTATAACTGGTGACCTTGCATTCCAGTTTAGCCCACAGCGGTTTAAAAAACATTATGATTTCTTTTAGGTGTCATGAGTCAATGAAACACCATCTGGTGACCACCTTCCCCAGTGTTTTCACGAACTATAAAGATGATAGTAAACAATCCGCTTAGTCGATAGTCGTAAGTCGATAACAGCTAACTAAACTCAAGCTTCGTTTGTTAAAGAAAAATTACAAAAAATACTATTATAAGTAAATTACTATGAATTTAAAAGTCTACAAAGTTATCTGAGGCTGAAATTTATAAAGCGCTCTTAGACTATGCTTCGACTTAGCTTACGAGTTAAGGAGGCAATGAAATTTATAGTCATAACCTTAGCTTATGCTTAGCATAGCCAAAGTCACCAAAATCTTTGACTTACCGAATACTTACATGGTCCTAATAATATTTTAAGATGCTCTAAAACTAATGGAAAAGAAAGTTTTATAGATTTCAAATCAAAGCCTGAGCAAAGTACAAGTACACTTTATAAATCTCAGTCTAAAGTCTAGTCTTGAAATAATAAATAATTATTAAGTTTCAGTCGATGTATTAATATTTTCAGGGCGATGTGAATATCGTGATTCGACACACCAGCCACGATAAATGCGGCAATTACGTTACCACCAACGACCTGGTCTATAATCACCTTCCGAAGCCTGTTTGTGGTCCAATTCAACACTATTATAAAAGAAGCGCGCATCAGTTTTATCCACAGCCTGATTTAATGAAATGTTTTGTATGTACATTGTTTTTTTATTTTATACAATTATTGTTATATAAAAAGACCCACCAATAGCACTAAAACCGTGTTGACTCCTCAACCAATATTGTCTTCTAAGCTTCGTTGACCTGACCATTTAGAATTATTAATTGTCAGCGTTTAATCCTTCATAACCATAGGCCAATTCCTATAATTGAGGCAATATTGCAAAGAAACTATACATTATAATGTTTAGTTTGATTTAGATGACGGGTTGGTGATGATTGATATTAACAAAATAAAAATGAACATAAAGGTTAATATATCCACAGGGTAATATGACAGAATGGGGTCTTAAAAGATATGTCGAACAAGAGTGGTCTTGCTCTGGCGTTTCGGATTATTTTTCGACCCTTTACGATGACACTTACATAGCACCATTGCCTTGTCAATATCTGCCAGCTCCTGATAGAAGAGCGAGGAATTCGTGAGTGTTGTTTCATTTATTCAAAAATCAAAATATTAAATATACACAATAATCTTTAAGGCAAGAGTGAATAGAATATTAATGCCTTTAAGAAAGGTGTAAGCTCTTTTCTTTCCTGAATAATGTGTGATAATATTCTTCTTCTGTTCAAGTTCAAATACTGCTGCTGGTCAGTGCGGCCATTTTGATATACAACTTGTCGATGGATAAGTATGACTATTGTATTGCAACACTTGAAAACTAACCAACTAAAATAAAATAACACAACACCCAAGTAGCCAACTCCCGTTGATTCAATACTATTCATACGATACAGCAGCTCACTTTGCGAAACCGTATTCTTTACGCGCCGAACTGCGTGTCTTAACAAATATTAGGTCTTTACTTATGAAATTGCCATTCTTCAGTATTGGCCATTTCAGACCAAAAAAAAGTTTTGATTGGCTGTGAATTCTAAATCCAAATTAATTTTGTTTTAAAAACATGACATTCTTTTTACAGTTCAGTCTTTTGTTTATTGATTGAGCTTTGTATTTTCATTACGTTTGAACATTTTCCGTCACAATGGATACTTTAAAATTCGTGTAATTATGGAATATGAGTTCCGTCGTGTCACCAACGCGGCACAAACGGCACGTAACATCAACAACGTTTACGGAGAGAACTTTACAAACGAACGCACAACCCGTAATTGGTTTGCCCGGTTCCGTTCTGGAAATTTTGATTTGAAAAATGAACCTCGTGGTCATCCGGTCACTTTGGTAAACAATGATGAATTAAAGGCGATTGTGGAAGCTGATGATACTCAATCTACAGCCGAGCTAGTAGCAGCTTTTGATGTTAACATCAAAACAATATTGGTCCACTTGCGACAAATTGGTAAGGTAAAAAAGCTTGATAGATGGGTGCCCCACGAGCTTAACGATCGCCAGCGCAACTTACGCGTTGACACCTGCCTCGCGCTGCTCAACGGGCACACAAATGAAAGAATTTTGATCCGAATTTTCCTTGACCCACTGACTACTACTATTTCCAAAATTTGGACAACTTTTTAGAGGCAAAAAAATCGATTCCCGAGAGGCAGTACAAAATGCCTTTGAAAAGTTTGTTGCCTCCCGTCCAGCTGATTTTTACAAGGGCATCAATAAACTACCACTGCGTTGGTAAAGATGCATCAATTACATGGCTGATTACTTTGAATAACAGAAATTAAAATACTTTCACTTATTTCATAAAAAACGACAATTTCATAGGTAAAAGACCTATTATTAAACATTCGCCATATTTTTAGACATAAGACGTACTTGACTAGATTTACTTTAATTTCGCCATTAGACAGTGCGTTCTACCCTTTCGATCGGTGTTCATCATCCCATCTGAAGACGGTTGATTGATATGGTGCATTTGTCGATCGACCACGGTACGTGGGTTAACTAAGAAATTTCTACACGACTATAAACTTGTGTTTTTAAATTCACACGTAGAATTCCATTAGACATGATGATCGCACTCAGCATTGCATTCTTCCGCTCTCAAAAAGAATTAAAACCTAATGTTTTGATGTGAAAATGAGATAAAATGAAATACTAGATAATTTTTTTACACAATTTTATTGCAGGAGTTTCACAAAAACGTTCCGTTACAACATGACAAAACCAATACAGAAGAGGAAATTATGATAACATCAAGAATCATTTTCGCTATTTTGAAAAAAAATATAAGTCTTTACATATCACATTGTTGTTCGAGAAGAGGACAGTGACGTCCATATAAAAATTGTAACAATACCATAATTCTTAATGCTTTCATATATCCGCCACCCGGCATCAAACACGAGATCATGATCTTAACACTAACATACATTCATACATTACTATTAATAAACGCTTACAAACTAATGTGTGTGATATAACTTAAGATTCTTAATATAATGGCAGTAATGAAGTTTAATATAAAGTCGATTGTAATGAAAAGAAAAAACCAATTGTTAGTCGAAATTATGTCAAAATGACTAGCACTTAAACACTAGCGCAGAGTGAAGGAATTTTCTTGAGGTAATTTGATTAAACCGGACCCACCAGGGGTTTTAAACATATTGTTCGAGGGATAAGGTTGCTGACGTGCGAAGACATTCTGCGATACAAAGGTCTGCTGAGCAAATTTCGGCTGAGGTATTTGTACATGGCTGTTGTACTGCATTTGGGGAAGACAGGGGTACTTATCGGAGTAAAATTGGAAGAACTTTGGAAACTGTTTGTGTTGCCATACTGAAATCGATCTAGTAGAAGAGAATTCCTATCGGGTTCCTCGCACATGGAGTCCTCTCGAGACAAAGGATGAGAGAACAGGTTGCGCTGGTTCATACTCGAGGTCTGCGATTCAAAACCTGAGCTTTGACTCGATGAGCGGCTACCGTTTATGCTGAATATCTGTCGTTCGCCTTCAGAACCCCAATACCCTCCAGCAACCCATGATGTGCTGTGACCTAATTTGCTTGGCGATATAAGAGGCCGGTTATTGCCGGAACGGTTAAGCGGCGTCGGAACTACAAAACTGGGTGTAGCATTGAATTTACGCAAACCAAACACTGGATTGGAATTCACATTGCCTTTCCTAGGGCCAATACACAAGGAACTGATACTTTCATCCAACTCAGAATCCGAATCATTCTTTACCAAATTTTGGTATTTGTTAAAAGATGGCTTTATAAATACATTATCGGAATGAGAAGTTGGACTCTTAGTCATTACTGAGTTAACACAAAATGTGGAGTTAAGCTTTGGCTTGCCCCAAACGCTTTCTGTGCGTGGAGTGAATGACCTACCGTCACTTAAGCTGTTGTTTAAAGGACTAAGTGTCTCATTGGATGAATCTGTGATGTTATGCAAACCAAATTTACTGAGAGATACATCATCATCAGTATCAAGAGAGAGGCTGTCTTCATTATCAATTAAAGAATTCAGTGTTCCATTTACAAGAGTTTTAATTTTTTTTGTTGTTGTTTGTATTTTTAAAGTTGTTTTACCAGTCTTTGATTTCATTTTTCTATACATTATCATAAGCCCCAGAACACTTGATAGCTGTAACAATAATAAAGATGTTAAAAAAATACATATAACATTAAAAATAGATAACTATGTTTGTACTTCCAAATCCACTTACCTTGACACAACTCATAATAATTGGGTTGAATGCTACAGAATTATGTGTAATGGATGTGACTGCAAATACTGACCACAGTAAGTCAATAACTATACTATAATTAAGTTTGTTTATATTCCAAACATGTCCTACAATTTGTATAAAAAGAACAAAGCCACTTAAAGCTTTTTGAGTCAAATCATTTACATTGGTCAAATGTCCTGTATTTAAATATTTTAATATGTCCATACTGTATAGATTATTCATGTCATAGAAATTACTTTCTAAAGTGGGGAATGTGATAAATGTCTTCATTTTGATAATAGTAAATATTCTTTCAAATAAACTCAGTATGATATCTCTAATATTATGCATTGTAATCATGAGGTTTTTATGTTTCTTTATTCCATTGAACAATTCAGTTGCAACCAGCGCAAAAAGTATCCCCGCTATCAATGTGGAACAACCATTTATAAGGTTTTGTAAAATCTGATTATGTTTTTCCTGCTGTTTCTTTTGTTTCTTCTCCGGTGTTCTTGTCTCTAGTAATTTAGAACCTAAAAAGCTTTCCTTTTCTTTATGCAGTTTACTCTGTAGCACATTTTTACATGGACTGCACAATTTGTATGCCTTTTCTAACAGCATCCTGAAATAAAAGATTTCAAACAACAATGAATTATGCAAATAGAAGAAAATAGTTTGTATGGATACAACACAAAAATATGATAAAGTTTAGAGTTTGAAGACAACTGAAATACTAAAGTATATGTATGGCAAGGCTTGTAGAGTATGTCCTCACTCAAATATAATATCAAGCCTCTGAACATTTATAAATTCAGTTATGAAGATTTAAAACATCATAACTGAATTTATAAGTAAGTCTTATTTTGCAGAAGCAATCAAATGGATGGTATGTGCTCTACATTTCACAGTAGTGTCTGAACTAATGACTTGAAAGAAGTATTCTAGTTTAGTCCTTCAACATTTACAGTCACGGTGCACCTTCATTTCAACTCATTATCTTGTTACCAATTAATGTAGGATGATAGATGTAAGGTATCTTTTAGCATCAGATGAACATTGAGATCATTAGTCACCCTCCTTTCATAAAATAGTTTTGAATTAAAAGCAACTAATGTAATTTTGCATTCATATTTAAGTTTACATTTATCACTCCTGACAATCTTACAAGTTTGTGATAAGAACATAATTGCATAAGATAAACATTAAACATCTTAGATGTGTGGAAAGTGATAAAGGAGGAATGATATTAAATGAAAATTCCATTGGTTAAGACTAGAAGCTGAACTCTGCTATAAAAAGATTGCAGATTTCACCTATTGATTACTTATCTATAGGATAACTGACAATAAGCAATGCATCATATTGAAGAAAAATAACATGTTAAACACTTTAATAGAGACAATATAAATACTAATTTAATAGAAAATAAAATAAAATACTCTTTATTACAGAACTAGAAAATAAAAATTGTATAATGATGAAACTGAATTAAATATTTATTATTATTAGCAGATAGCAATGGGTGGTTATTGATATCTCCAATACAACTTTTGCATGCAGGGCTCTAAAAGAAAATTGGTGTAGTCAGAGATTCCATTATGAATAATAGATCTAAATAGATAACTAATATGATACAATATTTATAGTACATACACACTTATTTTCTATATTGTGTATGTTAGTTATATAAATAACATATGCTGGAATTGAGTTTGTCATTCAAGCTATCTCTAACAGCTTGCACAACATACAAAATGTGCAAAATATTTGTGTTATGAGCAGCTTAATTTCAAATCCAATGATGATCTCAAACATTGTGATTCAATGACAAATTCAAGGTGGTCTTTAAAATAAGAAGGATACAGAATTAGACAACACATTAGATAGAACAGATAAAATTTGAGCATTCCAGCAAAGGCAAAATGGCAAGTACTTAGCTTAGAATAGAAATTAGTAATATGATTATATTCGCATAGAACAAATACAAACCTTATACAAAAAAAATCACTCAATATTATTAAGTTAGATCAAAATGGCTAATACCAGCTTAGTCCAGAAGTAGAAAGAGAGACTGTGTAAGGATAATCTTAGTACCAGTATCTTATAATAATCTTTGCAATGAAGCAGCAGAAGTAAAACATTTTTTTTTAATTAGTTAAATTAGCTTAGTTGGAGTGGTTAAGGGTTTTATTAATATTATTAACATTGTTGTCATTCATTTAAAAAAAAAAATAATGCTACTAAATAGACATGTAATGTAATAACCCAACTGAAGCACACTTGAATCTAACAGATAACTAGAAATAATAAATATTTCAGTTATAACACATTAAATTTAATTTGAGTCTAGTTAATTTGACTAATGCTTTGATATTGGTATAAACATTAAAAGATCCTTTGTCCTGTTAGAACATTACAAGATGTTTGGTTTTTTATACACAATACATATATTTGATTTATTTGAAATTACAATATTACTTTTTGGTCTACACTCATTAGCCTGTAAATACTTCATTGCTAGATAGATTTTTTTAGTTACATATATTATTAGTTTCGAAATATATACTTTGTGTGCCTATAGATTCTTCTTGGCTTGTGCTAAAAATGTTAACATCCAGTATGGTAATGTCACATCTATTGATTACATAATGGTATTTACTACTTACTTGTAGGAGTCTATTTCTTCATCAAACTTCCTCTCATTCATAGGAACAAAATTGGCCAATTGTGTCACTTTGAGCTGTTGGTTTATATTACACATCTTGCATAGGCCATTCTTTGGTGAGCTCTTTTGGAATACATTCGGGGTTTTGCATGTCTGCTCTGTGGTTACATTAAGCACCCTGTTGTAGTCACCATCCTGTAAAAAACGAATAATTTACGAATTCAAACATTGTTTCAGAAGAAACAAAAATGCTAATATAAGCTGTAACATTTCTAACTAAGAAAGCTACAATAATTCTTACAATCATAATTTCAGATACGAAAATACATTTAATGACAACCATTATCATTAACTAATTAAGAACTTATAAGTATTATCAGAAAAAATAAGATAGGAGGTGCGAAATTAAATCACCTTTGTAAATCCATTATACTGTTCACATTTCGGACAAATCCAGCAATTGCGAACTGGAAACTTTACCCAAGTGTTACAGTTACAAAACCAACAATTAACCCACCACGGTAACGCTGACCTGTGAACAAAATTTAACAAATTAGCATATCTTATCAGGCGGGAAAATGTGTAACCTAAACCGATATCACGCGTACTTACCGTAGGTTCTGAAGGAGTTTTAATAGTAATATTGTACAAAGTATGGCGGTTATGGTTATTAGCACTGATTCTATTTTATAATTAAACTTCATTTTTGCTGTAGTTTTGTCATTTATGTTACAAAATCCTAATTTATAGTCACTAACCTAAAAATGTTTGCCCACCCACCGACATCACTCAACAACCATAGATAATCATGCTGTAGCATTTAACGATTTGTGTACGTAATCATAATAGTATAGATACATAATGACAAAAATATTCAATAAAATATAGAGCATCATATCTTTACCTTTATAAGTCTTTAGTGGGACGTATACAGGTTGTCAATCAAATAAATGATAATAAAAATATTTAGGTATATATTATATTGATTATTTTTTTAACATATTTTTTTTGGTTTAAATAAAGTTTATTAAACAAAATCAAATCACGAGAATCGTGAGTAAAGCTAAAACAATTTGGACTGTAATTAGATACACCATTGTTGTCAATCCATATGCCGAAGGTTAAAGAATTATAAACACAATAAACAAGTATCTCATATCAGAAGCTATGAGCTATGTGCCATACACTTAAAGTATGTTCCTAAACTAACGCCTTTGTACGATATGTTATATGCTTTATGATTTAGGCATTAATCACTGTGTACCATGAATAAAGATTATGCATAAAAACTATATCAATTATTATAATTACTTCGTGATTAAAAGTAAAGTTAAAATAAAACAAACGCGTAATAGTAGAGATTGAATTGTAATAGATTTTACTCTGGTAAAATCTATAAAGATATATTATATTATGCCAGTATTATAGGGCAATTAAACTTTCTTTCTAAGTTATTATGCTTAGGAAGGGTGAAAACTATAAAGTAAACACATTTAGTCATTTAGTGATTCAGAAACAATAAAGATTTATAGATAATAAACTGAACTTCAACTAGTAAGAATAATAATATTGTAAAAAAAGTTATAAATAAAGAATTCTCTGAACAGTTAGGACTATTAGGTAAGGTTAGGAGGATTAAGTAAAATGTATTATGTAAACATTAATGTGCTCCTTCAGAGGATACAATTGTCGACACATACTTGATTGATAAAGTAAAGATATGATTTAATATGTGAAGGATCTGAAGTACAAATAAATCGAATTCTCTTCATTGGAAGTTTAGGTAAGGTAATGTTGGCAAAATTCCGTAGAGTGAAATGAAACGGTAATGCCTATCACCAAAATTTCGACATTGCTTTTCTAGGTTACATGTCAAAGTCATGCTTTGTTTAAAAAATAATTAAATATCTTCTTATTTTATTGGATGATACAAATTGATAAAAGTGCAATTCTAAATTCATAAAGATGCCTACAAACTTGAGCACATTTCTATGCAATTACGACACCCCTTTCAGTAGCTCTGGTATGTTGAAAGGATAAAATTATTAAATATTTAAGTTTACTTTTAAGTTGATATAGCCGTTTTAATTATCTATTATTATTTAACTTTCAGATGACGATACAATAAATAAGTTGTGGATGGGGAAATGGACAATTGAGGATACCGAATTATGTAAACAGCTGTTTTCTTGTAGATTAGAAACAGACGGCTTATTGGATATATTCAAAAAAAGTTTGGATGATAGTGGTTTTACTAAAAAGATTTTAGATTTAGCTATAAGTTCGTTTTTAACTTACTGTAATATTAATTGGCACACTTGCCCTGAGAAGCTAGAATTACAACAATATTTTGGTATTGAGTGGCCTCAAGACATTGATGTTTCTATAAAACTTCAGCGTGATTCAGAACCCTTGTATTCAAATGTATTAAATCCAGAATTACTATATTTTTCTTCACAAATATTCAGCACCCTATGTTCTTTGGACCAGAACTTGGTAAGCTTAAAGTTTCCATTTTAAAATAATGATAATGATTACATTTTTATTGAAAATTTATGTGAACTGTTTGCAGGTTTATCTATGGTGGTGCTTTCGTGCTAAAGTGACGCATCAAAGAGCATTGGAAGAAACTAGTGCTAGTCTTTTTAATGATCAAGAGCTCATAATGGCAAAACTGGCAAATGAATCTCAGAAATTAGATGATCCTCGTTTAAAAGTTTTGCTATACATAGAAATGGCACAGGCATATTTGATTTATGGTAGGGTGCAAAAGGTTGAAGAATATTTACTGAAGGCCAAACTTCTTGCTGGACTAAAATTAGAATTGACAGGTGAATCTTTCTTCCAATATCTGCTTGAAAGTTGTTTGTATATGTGAATAACTATCTATATTTTAATTGTTATTGTCATGATATCCACATGCTTGATGATGAAGGAGAGTCCTATAGTGGACAATACTTGATTGATCTTTTAAAGAAGGCCTGCTTCAAAATACTTTTTGTATTCAACTTCCATTTTTGGGTAATACTTCGGTATTATAAAATTTAAGAGTATGTTTCAAATGAACATTAGAGTTTTATTTTAACAACTATTAAAGTTTGCCCTTACTAAAGATTGCATTGTTACACCATATTTTGCGAATATTTATTTAATTTACAATATACTACATTCAATATTTACAGGCATCTTGGGTAAACGAACAAAATTCCAACAAAATGCCTTACCTCAATTAGCCCTTACAAGTGAATTGGATGCAACAGTAGAGCGTGATTCTTCACAAATAAGTCATGGTAACTCAGAGTTACCACCGGATTTAGAGCTGCAAGATGATGTGAGACTAAATAAGATACACTTTATTGAAAAGATCAGCCATACAGAGTTACCAAGTTTGGAACAGACACTGTGTTTGCTTACCGTGTAAGTAATAAATAGATAAATAAATATCTCAGTTAAACAGTAGATGCTTAAACTTTACAATATTATGACTGCGTCTCATTCTAGCTGCAGTTTGAATAATCTTGATCAGGGAAGGACCACACCCTCACATTTTGTTGCATATGCATGAAATTGTACTAGGGAAGGGGACAATGAATGAGTGCCTCTGTGTTTGCACAAATGCTTACAGCACTATAAAATGTATCATGCAATTTATTTATTTATTTATAGAACACAGACCAACAATGTACATATTCACACATTCATAATAGTTTATAAAGTTGTATAGCATAGTTAAGAAACTAATATGTACACCAATAACAGGTATGCACAGCATTTACCAAATTATGACATTGATATACATTTAGACATTTTGAGATACAGTATAAAATATATAAAAAACAATTTTTTATATTTTGTATAAATAAATAATTTTTAATGAGAAAATATTAACAATATAGAAAAATAAGCAAATTATGTAAATTACATCAAAAAAGACTTAATTACAAACACTTAAATTAAAAAAAAAAAGAGAGACAACCTAAGAGAATGATTTTAGTACTTTCGTCTTAAATATATGTAGAGTATCGTTAAATAAATCAATGTTTTCAGCTCGGCCATTAAGTGCATTAAACTCATTGCATATTCTAACAACAGGAGAATTGAGGCCTAGATTCATTCAATTCAATGTTCAATTGCTCAATTTTCAAATTTGCTAAAGTTCAATTGTTGCCATCTAGCAATATATCGCCGTGGATGAAAACAACCAGAAGGATACCATATCATACTATTAGAATGAAAAATAATTACCTAAAAAAAATTATTTTTGGAAAATGGCACTTGAGGAATGTGAATTGTGACATATATTGTTCTTTTGTCAATATCAAAGTTTTCTTTTGCCCACGTATTTTTTATATACAGAAAGATAATGTTATTTTAAATCAATGACCATAAATCATATTTCAATTCTTTTGTATTTGGTTGAATCCTGAATAGCGATATCTTATTTTTTGTGCTAAAATTAATTTATATGTATTAATCATGTTTAAATCATATTGTTTTATGTTCTCCCTAGACAGTATATACAAAAATCACAGCCAAAGGATGACTTAATGATAGAGGAACTGCAGCCTTATATTGAAGCCATTCTGTCGCAACCGAAAGGTCCTTGGTCAACCCGCGTGGCAGCTTTACTTATTCGGTGTAAGCTGGAAGCCAATCACAAGAGAACAGTTGAGCGTGCCATGTTGCAATGCGAAACTATTGTGAATGAGGACACGGGTGTGGCAGCTACAACCAGGTGAAATATTTATTATTTGGAATGTTTTGAATAGGAATAAAATAGAAAAATTTAAAACACCGTACTCACCTTTAGAAAACCATAATACATAAATTTATTAACTTGGCTCTACCTAAATAATAAAGTACTTTAGCCTAGTTTTTGCTATATGTATATATGAACCTGTTATTGGTAAAAAGAATTAATGTCCAATATGTACTATCATAATATTTTAATGTATTCTTGATTCCATAAAGGATATTAAAAATAAAAAAAACTATATCTATATATCTCAGTGTTAGCAATCAATTGTTGCAATATATCAGAATAATATTTGAGACTAGGTTCTGTCACAATTTTGATACTACTGACTAGTAGTAGATAGAAGTGGTCTTTATTGTACTCTAATATTTATACTACTAATCTCATGATTAAACTCATTGAATAATATTATTAGATAATACTAATTATAGTTTTAGTATATATGAAAGTGCTTTCTGAATTTCTTTTGCCATCAGTATTATCTAAACTAAAACACTTAAAATTATTGGAGGAAGAAATATAAGACAGCAACGTATTGGTAACAGACAGCCAATTACTGGTTGGAAGACATTCTTTCATCTCTCAGTCAATAGGACACCATTATGGCTTACTATCAAAGCAACTATGTGATAACATGTATTTCTTATGACATTAAAATAAGAGACTGAATTGTGATATTACTAAATCTAAGAAAGCGTATTTTTTGCTATGTGATTTAGGCTATCGTACCTTTGGGCTAGTGGTATCCCCGCGGCATGGACATGGCGACAACAGTTAGGTGATTTGTATCTTAGTATGGGGCTGGTGAAAGCCGCCCTTGAAGAATATCAGCGACTACAGCTTTGGGAAGAAGTAATTGCCTGCTATACAATGTTACAATTGCGCCATAAGGTATGTACTGAGAATAAAGCTTCACTAATAAAGCTTAGGGAATTATAATGCAGCTGCGTTGTCACCCCTCAGGGTTAATCATCACCAGTAATAAGAGCCCTATACTCCTCATACAAACTAATGCATTCTGCTATTTAACACTGATATTCTGTGAGGGTATTGTATAACTGGGGATCATTCATGCTGCAGCTAAGACTCAACTGGAGCATGGGCTCTACCACTGTGAAACTGTGTTACCACTGTTTTGCAATGTTTGAAAAAGTACAATTTTTACTCTTAAATAAATTGTTTATATAATTTGCTTAAAAATATTTATTCAGGCAGCTGAAGTCATCCGGCAGCAAATAGATATTAAACCAACTGTAAAGTTATACTGCCTGTTGGGTGATGCAACAGGTATGATAAATCCTTTTCTTTTAACATATTAGAATATTGTTGAAAAATGTTTTAAAAACACATGGATTGTTTTAATCAAATATGTTATATAATATTAATTGTGATTTATTTTAATTTAAATATTATTAGAAAAAAGATATAAAGTATGATACAATATGGGATAGGTTTACAGTTTCATAATGTACTTAATATGCGCCTATTACCAATTTTTTGAGACTTCTCTCATAAGGTTCTCTTGGATATTTAGTTCTCCGGTTCTTTGACTTACGATGCAAGATGCAATAAGAATTGTAGTATTCGGTCAGAAGTTTTCTTTCTTGTATGAAATAGCAACATACTGCTGCACTATGTTTAGTAAGTTTAGGGATCAGGAGACCTTTAGTTACTGATTTAATTCCTCGGGGATGATGTTTATGTATCTTGAATTTTCGTTGAGGGTTCTCTGTCATGAATGACGCCACCAGTTGAACTGTGAACTTATTTGTCGCCCTCAGATTCATAAAAAAATGTGAATTCACCTAAAATCTTTAACTTTGTGTCCATAGAGACCCTTACATTTTTTTAGGCTTAAAAAATGGCAAAAATCTCACCAATCAGTACTAAAGTCTGAGAAGTAAGTGATTCCCTCGTTTTACAGACGACGCAAAATACAGCATCTCCAAATAGCTATTTTATGCTGCATATTATGTTTATATGTATACAATGAAGACATGCTTCAGGTTGTTACAATGAAGATGTGCTTCAGGTTCCAGTTGTATTGATCCATTCCAGTTTCAGTAAAGTTTAAATTACATTGTTTAAACTTACATTGTCAATATTGAGATGATTCTGCCAATCTGTTGAGAAATTGCTCTTGAACCTTTACCTTAAACGCGTAACGATTTGTAGCCGCCCTGCCTTCAGGAGGGAGGACATTCCAGAGAAGAATTGATTGAACACAGAAGGACGAGTGGATAAAGTTATTATACGTAGAGAAAACTATTTACAAAAACATGTCGATCAATATTCCCTTGCTTTGTTAATTTTTTTTTTTTCCAGATGATGTGTCTTGGTATGATAAGGCTTGGCAGTTTTCCAACTATAAAAGCAGTCGCGCACAAAGACACTGGGGCAACTTCCTCTTTGGCCATAAGAAATATGATGAATGCATTCCACACTATGAAAAGTCAGTTGAGATCAATTCCATACAAGAAAGTGTTTGGGCTAGATTGGGGTGAGTCTTTAGTCTACATTCTCTTTATAAGCTAAGCGTTTTTGGTTCTCATATTTTGATATTGAAATATTTTGAATGGTGACAAATTTTAGTATCAAAATGTTGGGGATGTGAAATTTATAACAAGTACAAAAACCAAGCATTCCAGGACATACCATGCAAATTTGCAAGAAGATAATGGTGATGATGTTTTCCGATGTTGAAGACAAAGGAAAAGAAAAATTATTATATTATATTATTTATTTAAAATTTATAAGCATATAAAATAATTGTCTGAATATGAGCATTTAATGCCATTCTCTTCCTGTCTGCCTTTGAGATGACCAGGGAAAGTATGATAGGTGCAGAATGTTTTATAAAAAGATAATTATAGATATATACTAAAGTAACATTTATGTGCAATTATATATTCTTACCTACTTACATGCATAAATAGATGTGTAAATATTTTTATGTATAAAAAAATACTGAAATTGATCAAAAATCATCAAAGCACCATTTTAACATTTATTAAGTCATCATTATTTATCCATATTTTTTAGCTATGCTGCTCTGGTTACCGAAAATTGGGAGTTATCAGCGAAAGCGTATCGTCGATACACCTATCTACACCCCAACACATTTGAGGCCTGGAATAATTTGGCTAAAGTGTATGTGAAGCAGGGGGATAAACATAGGGCTTACAGAGCTCTCATGGAATCTTTACGTTTTAATTATGACAATTGGAAGGCAAGTTTTAACCTTATGTTATCTATGTACAGATTAACAACCTACGGTGATTCAGGCCTCTGCGATGAACTGAGTTATATGTATCTCTGAACCTGCATTCAATCTCATATCGAAAGCCATACTAATTAAAAAATTAAGAAAATCATACTATTGAAGAAAACGTCGAGTGACTGGCTTATGTGTTACGGCACTATAATATATCCTCCATTGTTGATGTCATGTTGTACAAAACAGAAGCTGGTTATTATCATCATCATCCAACATATGCTGTATAGAGGAGACCTGGGCTTTTCCCCACAGTCTACTTTTTTTTAAGGTTCTTATCATATGATATAGTATAGGTGTGCCATTTGTCACACACCAGGCAAAAATCTTAACAAGTGTTTTTTTTCTTATGTAAGAATACATTGATTAATACTGTTCTTCCTTTTTAGCTCTGGGAGAATATTATTAACGTGAGCATGGACACGGGACACTTCGAGGACGTGCTCCGCGGTGCGCATCGCATCCTCGACCTGCAGGGAAAGTTTGAGGATGTGGAGGTTCTGTCGTTGCTGGTGCGAGGAATTGTAGACGATTGTAAAGACGCGGACGGGAATAGCGCTGCTAGGTACCATTTCAAATAATTAAAAATCTATAACATAAAACTTTTGTGGTTGTACCATAAAAATTATTTATTATATTACCTAACAAGTATTCCTTCATTGGCACTGAGCATTAATTTATCAGCCTATTATAAGTCCACTTTAGCCCATCTTACATCCAACAATCTTGCACTAATTCATTTCCTCTTGCATGTTTTAGTAGCAACACCAACTATAAAAAGAAAAAAAATCTCATTTTATTGTGATTTACTTTTATCAATAATTTACAACCATGTTTCATTTTTTAGATTACCAATTATCTAGTGTGTCATTATTACAGGTTACGCAAACGTGCCCTTGAACTGTTCGGCAGAATCACATCTATACATCAAAATAAACCGGAAATATGGCAATTATACTCCGATCTTAGTATGACTAATTTGCTTAAAGCACAGCGGCTTTTGAAAGCTTACAAAGGATACACACAAGTAAGTTATATTAGAATTAATCCATTTCTTTTATTGTGTAATAATGTATGTTATTATGTAAAGTACAAATCAACATATATTTACAGAGTGGAAACTGGTCAAACAATCCGGAAACTTGTTTAAAAGTAATGAAGCTTGCTCAGCTCCTTCTTGAATATAGTTTAAAAGCAAGACAAGATGTAGAAGAAAGTGAAAAACTACAGGCGGATCAGCTATTATCGTCTGCTCGTTTAACTGGCCAGGCGGTCATACGGGCAGCGGGAAAGCAAGACTGGCCAGAAACAAAAACCTTACTTGAAGAATTACAACAACTATTTACCAGTGTCACAGATTATATGAAATCTATTATGTAAATAATAATAATAAGACTATTTAAAATGTGTTCTCTTTCATATATACCTATTTAATTTGTTCTTCGTAATATTAAACAGACTATTAACATTTTTAACAGGAAGTACACTTAAGCATTACAATTCACTAGAAAACCGCCTCGGTTTAGTACATGAGCTATATTGCAATAAAACAGTGCACGTATTGTGTTCCAGTATTTACACATTTGTATAGACATATTCTGCATGACAAATTGCAGCATAATTATTATCATTTACTGTGGATCTGCCATCTACAAAACTGCATAATTGCTAATTAATGCAATTGTTTCAGGACTATATCAATAGGGGTAAGAAGTGGATCGATGACAACAATACAAATATATATACACTGCAGGCCAAAAGTTTAAGACCACCTTGATTAAAGTAGGAAAAAAAAGTAAAACTCCAATAAAATATTAAATGTTTAATTAATCTGCTTAATCATCTAATAGAACATTGATTGACAAACAATATACTTTAAATCCGTAAAGAAATATTAACAGTCCATGCAAAAAAAAGGCTATAGTTAGCTAAACTGATGTTTCATCAAAAATCCTCCTTTACATTTATGACTTCTTTCACAAGTCTTTTTGATGGTGTCTTGTGATATATTGTCCCAAATTTCGCAATAAGCATTCCACATTTCTTCTCGCGTGGATGGGCCACTATTACGGACGTTCCTATCAAGCTTTTTTAATCAAATCACCAATTCCTTGGCTAGAGAAGCAAGCCGAGACCATAATTGAGCCACCACCATGCTTGATTGTTGGGACTACACAATCTGACATCATCTTTTCTTGGGCACTGCGTCTAACGTAAACTCAACGTTTATACCGAATAGTTCAAACTTGGATTCATCGATCCAAAGCCCCTTTTTTAAAATCTTCTTCAGTGCAATCTCGATGGGCAAGAGCCCACTGCATCCGTTTTTTCTTGTTTTGCGGCCTTTAGCAGAGGTTTTCGAATGGCAACGCGACCATACAACTTCGCAACTCTCGGTCGTCGTTTTACTGTAGTCAATGATAAAGGTTTAACTCGGGATTTGTTTACTTCAAAGCGGATTTCTGGTGCTGTTAAGCATCTATTTTGCTTGCTGGTAACAACAATGAAATTATCTCCACTAGACGTGATCTTGAAAACTGCCTGTCTCCCTGTATCGAGTTATTGTGTCATGAAGTCTTCGATAACTTCAGTTGTGAAACAATCTCATGTTCGGATTTGCCTTCATTATGTAAAACAACGATGGCAGAACGCACTTCACTGCTAATTTCTCGAGCTTTTCTTCTTCGTCTTCGACGTCTTCATTGTAGAAACCACAAGTTTAGAATATTTGAGATTGTTTGTGAACAAACCCAAGTAAACTCGGGTAATAATAAGTCAGAAATACGTGTTTTCAGGAGCTAAATAATCCTAATTATTGGCCAATACGTAACAAAAGCAAAGTATTTAGTATTGAGGACATTATAAAAATATTATTACGACCCTACCACCTGGCTCTAGTGCAGCGTTTCTAGATGTTTGAAGCACGAAATAGAGTTTCGAAGATTAAACTGTCGTTTTTAGAAGGTGCTTGCTTAGTCATATGAGATTGTCATTCTTGATCTCTTACTCCCGCTTTTGATAATACTTTCAGTATTCTCTAATGCAAATGTCAGAACTATAAACATATCACTGCCCATTGTTCATTACCTAAAATCAAACTATTAAGATCAAGTTCTCGTTACTTCCACGAGGCTTTATTTTAAAATTGTCTTTTTTTTTCATGAAATTAAGTGAAACGAGCCCACTATTCACTTAATAGTAAGTGATAACTGCATTCACGATTCACATGCGTATTGAAAATTGATGACTCATATTAAAGAAAAGAAAATAATTGCAACTTCAAATTGAAAATTATTATAAATTATATAAAAAAATAAGATAGGCCGTAAAGGCTTTGTATCCGGAGCCATAACAATTGACATATTATTAATGACTTTTGATAGATCAAAGGCAGATATTTCAACAATTATAGGAAATGGGAGTTCGTATAAAAAATAGTAATACTTATAATTTACTAAAAGTTATTTCATTCGAAATGTGCAACTAATTTAAATAATGGCTGCCTCAAATGAAGACGATATATTGGAAGGTTTTCTGTGTCCTATTTGTAAGGCAGACTTAAAATCTGCTACACAGTTAACGAATCATTTCGAGAATTTACACCAAGAAGAACAGGATGTTCTTAAATCTTTAAAAGACATATTTGGTAAGGCAAAGAAAATAATTTTAAATAATGATGAAGCGGACTTGAATGAAACTTTCGATCGGGCGTTAAAATTTAATTCCCAAGAGTACTATTACCCTATTGAAGAACAATTATTAGGCGTGTCGCGAAGTACTACCGATTATTTCAAGAGAGTAAGATCAGCGAGACTTGAGAGATATGCGATCGAAACAAATAAACTGCTTATTCGGTTAGATAAGCTTGTGAGCAATATGCCAAGTGAACCAAACCAAAGAAAAGCACATGAACAGGAAGTGAGTAATCTTAGGGACTATCCCTGTAGTCATAAAAGACTGCGCCTTGAACTATAATTGCTTTGCACAATTGTCTTGGTTTTTAGTTGTATTTTTACATTTAATATAGGCATATATAATGAATATAATGAAATAAATTTAATAACTATTGACTTTAGATAAGGTTTAGGTAAGGATCATCAGTATAATTAGAGTATTATCATTTAGAAGTGCTTTACATTCAATTTGTTGTATTTGGTGATCTAAATGTGATCAGAAGTTAATAAAGTTTAGGTGCTCAATTTTGGTGATATTGTTTCTAATCATGTTTAGATAAATATGAATGATTATGCATGACTTAGATTACATTTTACTTTGAGAAAATGCATGTACACTGATAAAAATAGAAAATTTACATGTATATAGAATTCTGTATTAGTGTATTGTGCTATTTTTTAAATCTTATGAATTAAATCATATGATATTGTGAATTTTAACTAAATTAAAAAAAACTGTTATTGTACCCCATATTTTATTATTCTAGGTTGTGCCGTGGTTAGATGGTTCTTCAGTGAAACTCTGTCCCAATTGTGCTAAAGCTTTTAATCTGACTAGAAGAAAGCATCACTGTCGCCTTTGTGGGTCCATACTGTGCCATGACTGCTCTGTTTTCCTAGATTTAAATGTAGCAAGTATGTAGTAACTGTGTTATTCACTAACTAAATATCTTATAAATGGATTATCTAGAATTAATAAAAAGCTAATCTAGACATATTATCCAAAGTTTTTAGTATCAACAATAAAATTAGATGTCAGATAAAATTGCATATTCAATGCAGAGTTTTCTTAGTAGATCTAGTCTGTAGCTTACAACTGGCTTTGCATAAATGTATCAGCTTGGATTGGGTAGAATTACATTTTATATAAGTGCTGTATAAAATTTTAGCTTAGTGTTTTATTGTATAGTGAGTGAAAGAAACAAGAACAAAGGTATAAATAATGTTACTAGTAATGAGGTAATCAAACCTGATCCTCAGGGGTGATAATGCATCTGTATCTTCATCTCTTATCTATAAAAGACATTGATGCGACCAAAACATTGCAATTTGTGATCACAAAGATCATTTGACCATCATGTGAAATTTATACCTATTTGTCATCATGTCATCCCATTTTCATGAAAATATATATAGTTATAAAGTTCAGCAGGTATTCAATTGAAGAGGCTCATGTCCAGCAGTAGATTGCCGGATTAGTGATGATGTTGATGATTAAGGAAAACATATTATTAAATAAAGAATTATTTAGTGCGGTAATATTATTTTTTACAATGTCAATAAAAATTAAATAAATCAATTATGTTGTAATATCAATGTTGTCTCTATCAAATGAATGTAAAATAGTTTATTTAACAATGCTTCTCTTGAAAGTTAGGTTTTTGCTTGAAGTGTTAGTGTTATGGACCATGCACCTTTTCTGTGCTAAATGATGACTAGGTCTTATTGTTGATTGTACATTATTATAATAATATTTTCAAATGACTTTATTATGTTACAAATATTATGAATATTAGATTATCTTTAATAAGAAGCGCAGTTTGCATGTCTATAGTATATAACCATTTTTAGACACTATTTGATTTAATTTAAAACTTTAGTAGTTAAGTTTCATAATCATTATGTCGGTAGCCTATATATTAACACAATGTCACACAAAGTTGCTGTAAAGAGGATTTTAATTGGATGTAGTCTTCTTGTAGTTTTTTATTAGTTTTCTATACTAAGAACCAAGTTTTGTTTTGGTTCAAAGTACATAACGTTTTTTTGTGTATACACATACTTTATATGAATGCACATTAATGTCGGTAGTCTTACATTGTCCATTTCTAATATACTGTAAAATTGATAACGTAATATTTTAGTCAGGTTTGCCTTGAATGTCCTATTCACTCATCTATTCAGTTTTTGACATACAATGATTAAATTAAAACATTAATAAAAAACTAATATGTTAGTTTACTTTACATTTAGTTGCTCATTTAATTAATTATTGGCATGTCTCTGTCATCAAGAGATTTGGCACTTAAATGGAAAATATTCAGACAATCCTTCAACTTTACCTCTATTATAAGTGCAGGGCCTAGTTAACATCTTTTCTTTGCTTAACATTATACACTTGTTTAAAATATAGCTATGTGTATTATATCGTTTTTTTAGTTAAAACTTACATACTAACTTTCAGAAGCACTTGTGGATCCTTCCATCCCACAAACATCGACACAGTTAGATCAAGAGGTTACTGAAAAAAATGGTCTAAGGCTGTGTGAACACTGCTATAATCTTGTAGAGTTGCGGAAGCAAATTCAGGATAGCCGAAATGTAAAGACAGTTTTGGTGACAGCTTATGAACAGATGAGGAGTCTGATGGATCAGGCCAGGCCAGCTGTTGCTATGTATGAAAAGGTAGGCCGACATGCTTTGGAACATATGAAATTTTGTAGAAAAGCTACCATTATCAGGCTGTTGTTAGTTCATTAATATATTATTTCTCATTTTTGAATCTCAGTTTTATTGGATTGGAAGTACATTAAATTTTTAAATCAGATTTAGATACACAGTTGGGTGGAGTGAAATTTTGTTTTGGTTTGGTTGGTTGCACTTATAATTCAATAATAGGAGAGTATCTGGTTTTTGCACTAGAAATTATCCACATAATCGTCATGGGCCTTTGATAAATGGTAACATTTTTTGAACATGCTTCTTAAGTAAGAAAGTGACATATTAAATGTTTTAATTTAAATATTTTGACATTTTTAGATGTGTCAAAGCCTTTTTGACGGTGAAACGACATACAACTTGTTAGATGTAAATGCTATGCGTGGACGAATAGGGAAGCTGGCGGAGGGCATTGACCTGCTAAGCAAGCAGATTGTAGGCTTGCCTGCAGAACCGGGCACGCGGCAAGCTAAACTGCAGAATTCCATAAGACAAGCTGCGGCTCATTTTATTAAGGTAAATATAATTGTTAAAGATATAAAGATATACAAATATATATAGTAAGTCATGATCATTCGCATTTAAAGATCAATGGCCTGTTCAAATTTCCGAGATGGAAATGGTAACTCAGTATGGTGACTATATATCTATATGTAACACAGTTATGGATAGTGTCTTAAAGAAACTGTCCTTTACAAAATGACCCTGCTCTTATCACACTCTAGACATCATTATCTGTACCAGGTCCCATTACTTTCCACATTTGAGGCTTATTTCATTTGTTTACTTTTTCCGTTAAATCTCTCCTCTCCTCATTTTATGCCCAACCATGCCTGTTCAATTTGTCTAATGCAAGATCAAGCAAGTATTTTCCGTCTCCCTTTTCTTTTAACCATACACATTCTCGGGAGAGTAACACCTAATAGATGCATATTATATTGCAGTAATAAATATACTTATTTAAGTATTAATTATTAAATTAATGATTGCAGGAGGATCTTCTATCTCTACGTAAATTACCAACGGAAGCGCAGATAGAAGATGTTCGCAGACAACGGTACGAAAGAGCTCAGAAACAGATCCAGATGGAAAGAGAGCGGATGGAGAGGGAAAGAGATTGGAGAGGGGAGGAAGCTAGCGCAAGTGGGAGTCGAATGGAGAACTCAGAAATGGATGATGACAATCCTCTTATAGAGCAGATGAATATAATTCGAGGCTATATCAAAGAAGCAAGGAAAGAGTTGAAGTTTGAAGAGGTAATATAATAATTTTATATAGATCACAAAAAAGGTGGCAGTTTGTAAGAACTAGATCTGCCTTCAATTATCAATAAACAGCAATTAATCACAAAGCTCTCACCAAAATTTTAGGTCAAATTGTAGGTTGTCCTTACACGGCCTGACTCCATTAAGACTTATCTCCACCTAAATTACTTCACCAGTTGGGTCATCCAATGATTGTTGTCAACCAAACATGTTGGTTTTTATTTTTAATATATGTGATTTGGTTTTTTTTATTAACCTAGATGTGTCAGTATAGTTATTTAAAAAAAAAATCATGCAAAAATCACTGTAAAAGGTAATGTCACTGTAAGTGCCCCTTACATAAAATATGCATGTCTTAGTTTGTACTAGTTTGAAATTGGTTTTTATCATAATGTTGCTGATGGTGGGAATCTGGTTAGATCAGAAAGATTCCTCGAGTACGACTAATAGGAGCTAGGAAAGTCAATATCATAAACAAAATATTTTTTATTATTTTCTTATTTTGCAGGTGGCCATATTGGAAACTAACTTAAAAGAACTGAAGAAGGAGTATCAACTGCAAATGCTGTCAAACAAGTTCTAGTCATTCCTAATTTCAGGTTAAGTTTATAGTTTTATGTATGGTATATGACTTATCTAATTGTTCAAAGATTTATGCTGTTATTTAAAATTGCAAGTAATCTCTGTAGGCTTAAGGGCAAATAAATAACATTGATAACTGTTACAATATGTTTAATTTATGTTATATTAATTATTTTTAACAAATAGCGTAAGGGGGTTCCATTCCTATTTCATATCGTTATCGTTCCAAGAATTTATTGTATTATAATTTGACTTCCAAAAACCGTTGAAGGTTTGAATTCAGCCACCTCACCACCTTCGTCATCACCTGCTTCGGCCAGTAGCATTTTTGGGATTAGACGAAGAAAGTTCCAGGTTAATAATGTAATTTACTAAATTGTTTTAAATTTTGTAATCGTACCTAGAAGCCGCGACATACAACTAATGGCTGAGGATCCGCTGATCGGTTGATGGTTTGAAAATGCATTCGAATTTGCGAACTAAAATTTCACAATATTCAGCATCTCAGCACTCAACCCAACCGCTAACTCAGGATAAGGAGACTCTTAAATCGGTATAGCATTATTGCTAGGCACAGAAGATACTAATGCACTGAAGGTGACCATCGAAAAGGTTGACTAAAAGTCTCACGTGTCCTCCCCTCAGGAAGCAAGGTATCTTTTGAAGGTAGGAAACCTCGGTACCAAAAAAAAGCACTGTTAAGCAAGGGTACCGGCATTATGCACGCCAATAACTGCACAGCGTGATGCGTAGTTTGCAATCGTTTAAAAAGGTGCAATATATATTTTACTACCGTGTTTTGAAACGCATGTGGATCTTAAATTTTCCCGCCATATCATACCGTTAGGTGAACGGCATACTTTTTAGCCACTGTTAGATATAACATACATAAAAAGTATTTTTTGATACCCAAAAAAAAAGTGTTTTTATATTCTGTTGTGATATCAAGAAGACAGGAAAAAATATCTTAGATTGTCTACAGCGAAGGATAAATTAATCTACTTTTATTGCTTTGTGTTTCTTTTCTAACTCGCGTGTAATTAGCGGAATATGCGCGAAAAATTTCCAAAAATAAAAAATGCAGCAATGATATGTATAACTAATATTTATTTACAAGTTTAACAGATAAAACAAGCTATCTTTTTTGTTAGATGTTGTCCAAATGTAAATTTATATAATATTATTGTGTCATTTGTAAAAATTTGTGGGGCAGTTTGATTATTTACGTTATAATCATTATACTGATGCGGAAGCCTTAATGCAACGAATATCTTAACTCTTAACATTTTTAATTATGCAACGTTTTTCAGAATCAGGTTAACGATCGTTACCAATTCTATGTTCGGTAACGTATTGTTAAATTACTTCATATAGCGTTCCTTATATTTAGTCATTTTCTCCAACTGTTTTAATATTTTAGGTCTAGTACAAAGCGCTTTCTTTATAGCCTCATCTAATATTTTGTGTTGATAAAACGGTGGAATGGGAGTATCTTCTAAATGAAACGTGTGTACGCGACCTAATGTATCACCAACAAACACATTGTCGCCCGATTTCGAAAACTCAACGAATGTGAGCACCACATTACCCGGGAACGTATATTCGGCACAAGGGATATGATTTTTCCGACGAATGTCCCATATGGACAGGACGTTGCCGCTTACGGAAATGATTACAGTCGAGTTGATAGGACAAAAAGCCACATCATAAACAGCGGCCGGGCAATTTAGCGTCATAATCACGTCGTCTATACCCTCGAGCCATAGTCTAATCGCATTGTCGGCGCCACATGACACCAGTAATGTTTCCATGAAAGGCGAAAAGTTTATGCTGTAAACCGGACCGGAATGCGCTCTGATTACATCGATATGTTGGTTTAAATAATGAGTGGAACATTTATGTATACAACCTTCGTCAGTGCCGACTAAGTATATATGATCTATTCTGCAATGCCACTTCATACACAGAGCCGCTGGATGTCTTATGATGGGTACATCTATTTTGATACAAGTCTTAGCAGTCTCTAAACCTTTCATTTTTCCTTCAACCGTCGATAACCGTAACATTGGAGAACAAATAAAGTCATGCGTTTTAGTGCTTTTAAATCGATTGACCCTACCGTCTTGGCATGTGGTTATGACGAATTGAAGTGAATCAATCAAGCGCCAATTTATATGCCATATCGGCTCAAAACATGGGTTGGTATCGCGTTGACTTTTTGCCATAGTTTTAATATTGTAAGACGTTATATCTAATATCAGTACGTCTCCATTGTCGAAGCCACATGCTAACCAATTCGGGTTTTTGTCTGAGAACGCAACGGATGTTAATGGATGCTCAAAACGGTACAACCTTTCGGGTACGGATGGATTTTTCGTGCACCAAATAGACACCACACCGTCGAACGTGTCCGCATAAGAAAATTTCCCGTGCGCTACTGCCAATATGTTGGCGTTTCTTGGATTGAATGATATACCCGTGATTGGTCGACCTGCAGTATCGTTACATTCCAGAGTCCACAGGGGTTTCATTGAGTAAATATATATAAGATCAAGCGCTAGTGGATCAAAACGGACTAGTCCTCGAAATTTTTTTTGTGCGTCGGAAAATTTTGACGTCGCGAGAACACGCTCCGTCAGAAGAACAGCATCTAGAAACTCGGGAGTATTGCATATTTCCTCAAAGCTCTTACCTCTAAGCTTGGTAATTTCTGTGGTCGTTTCTTTTTTTTTCTTTCGTAGTAATTTGGGCTCCACCGATTGGTACATAACCATCTCATCCGCCTCCTCCGCTTTTACGACCTTAGCAAGTTTTGCGTACGTGTCGTGCATATCCCATAGGGAAGCAAACGCGATAGCGTTTTTCTTTTGCGGTCTTGTCGCGAGTGTATGCCTGGACTGTGATATGCATTCTTTCGTTTGAGTCTCTTCTGTGACCATCTTACGATTTCTTCCCTTTCCCACGGTTATGTATTGGTAGAAATTATTCAGTTCCTCTACCTCATTTGCCTCCTGCGTCCCTTTTTCGTATGAAAAACATGGTAACTCAAAGAGAAAGCGAGTCTCCGTCTCTTTCAGAGAGACGAATATCTCTTCTGGATACGCCATAATTGGTCTTATTATTGGTAAATAGAAAGCAGAAGGCGGTTTGTCCAGGTCGATATCATCTGATACGAAACTCTCGCCAGTATTTTTTGTGTGATCGATATATATGTCGTCAAGGGAGATAGTCGTTGTGTATACTTTCATTGCCACCTCAATAGTTGTTTTTGACTTAGATTTAGATACTTTAAGGCCAGTGTCGCTTTTGGGTCCGGTCCTGGCAGCAAACGCAGCGTGAGTGCAGGTCTCATCCATGATCAGATATTCGGGATCTTCAATGTTATCTGGTGTCACATCTATACCATCAACAATTACTCGATATATTTGCCTCTTTTCCATTAAACTGGGTTTGTTTAATTTTAATGCTGTTAGACTTTCTTCACTCGAGATGTTTCTTTGGTCAGAAGCCACAGTCAATTTATCAGGTTGCATCTGTTGTGAAGAATGTAATGATAATTCGTTTTTTGACATTGCTAAGCCTATCACAGTATATTAGAATATCTTCTTAATTAATTAGTTAAACTTTAAAAGAGCTAATTTCCGTTTGACACGTCTAGATAATTTATATAAACCCGTCACAGTTTCTTTTTATTGCCAAACATGATTTGAACTATTACAAAAAAATGAGTATTTAGTTAATAAAATTCTTGTTTGTGAGTATGAAATAAGTAAATAATACTATTCAAATATTTTATATACTACATTATAAATAAATGTTTAATTATTGATAAAGAAAAATAATAAATGAACAAACAGTTGTTACGGCTGATGATAAGAGATCGGTGCATCCATAAGTATTTACATCCCTGATTGATATAGAGTTAAAGTGATACAGATACTTTTATGCTCTCAAATCTTAAGAATTAAAATGAAATGTCACTAACAATTATAGTTACGGGTTCTCTTCACTATCCTAACGGAATATAATCACGTCATATTACTATTTTACGGTGATCAGAATATTTTTTTTTAATAATAATATATATATATTTTTTAATTTATTTATTTATTTACTCTTTATTGCATTAAAATTAACAAAGGTTCAAATAGGGCGGACTAAATGCCAATAGTGGTGGTCCTTCGCGGGTACAGTCAACTCATACATACCCTAGATATTTTAAACTGCAGCGTGGCTCACGATGTACACTGTTATTTTACATATTTAAAGTTTATTGTATTAATGGTTATATTTTTTAGTAATCCAAAATAAAAACTGCACAATCTACCGTCATCGTACGAGTTCTCTGGCATGAGAGAAAATTAACGCCAACTTTTAACATCAGTTAAGATTTAGAAAATATCCCAACATTGTAACACACTCCCTTTTTTACTTTCGCTCAAAGGAGGTTTATCCAACAAGAACAAAGTTTTCAAAAATCAAGGTTGATGGACGTGATGTGGAGCGTACTATTGTTGACGATTCGTTTCTCAATCTTCATCAATCTTTCTTCATTTTATTGATAAGTTCTCTCTTCGGTCTTTTTTTTAATTTAGTAAACATACAAAATAATAGAATGCAAATATTTACTTTTTAGCTCCAGTTAAGTTGGAGTAAAGCGAGAAGTGTCTTCGAAGAAAAGTTATTAATAAATAAATAAAAGCATTATTTTTTTTAATTTATTAATAACTTTTTGCGAAACTTTACTAAAAGTGTTCAGTTCTGAAAACGTATATTAAATAAGCTAATTATGATAATAATGATGATGAGCTGATGATGATTTAAAAGAAATGTATTCTAAAATTAATGCATTCTTTCGTGCGCATACTCGTGCGCGTAATTATTTGATTATACGATAGAAACTTTAATTGCATGTTATGCATACCATAAAGGTTGAGGTTAACCCATTTATAATATTATTATAATTGTAAAGAAATAATTTTAAATATATAACTTTGAAATTGGAAACAAATTCATAGAAAGTTATTTAAATCAAAACGTCATTTACAACGACCCAAAACAGATATCTCATTCCCCTCCAAACCATGGTTCCGCGAACTTAAAAACACACCTACATATGTACCTTCAGCTTTCTTATTCTTCAATTGTCAAAGAAGAAGACAGCGAGCGTCGGGCGTAGATACTAATATTCTCAATATTCCCTTATTGAAACAATCTTCGCTTCCTACATTTATAATAACACAATCGGCTGATAAGACTCCATAAGGTCTAATGACGAAAACACAACTTTTTCGGTCAAATTCAATTTTATTCATCAACACTTCAAGAGCGATACAATAATTCCAGCGCTTCTCTAATATTTCGATACCTTTTTTAAGAATGATTTATCCTTGGCCTCAAAATATACGTTGTTTCGGCGATCGCATCCTCATTCGAGCCAGATCTTTTTCCAGCGAGAATTTTGTTTAGATCGCTAGGGGTCAAAACCGAAGAATAGGGTGGATGCGGAAGTGATTCGAAGTTTAATTCGTTCAATTTTGCCATCATAGCCGAAAACGTATGACGCGATGCCTTGTCTTGATGAAGTATCACTTTCTTTCTTTACATATGGGGCCTTTTCTTCGGAATTTCTTCGTTATAACGATATACAATTGGGACACGTAGCGATCGCTATTGACTGTCTTACCTTTTTCAAGGTAGTTGATAAGCAAAATACCGTACGCATCCCAAACAACGAACACCATAACCTTGCCAGCAGTGTTTTGCGCTGTTCACTGGCGTCCGTTCACCCAGCTGACTGCCGATTTGACTCTGGCGTGTAGATACACACAACTTAGATAAAATTCGTCCTTAGTTACATATTGAGACAAAATGTTTTATTGCGCCGCAAGAGCTCCAAACAGCGCTCGGAATCGAATCTTTGTTGTTTTTGATCTACTGTTATCACACGCGGCACCTACTTCTAAAACAGCTTTCTCGTAAACAAATGTTCATGCAGAATAAAGTTTCTTTGATATATTTAGAGTGTTAGCTATCTCCTGCAACTTCACTTTACTGTTTTTGTTGTCCAGTATAACCTCTTTTGGGCGAGTTTTAAGACATAATGTTTATTACAATGCGCCACCAATTATGACACGTACCTAAGGGGAAATCTAGGATGTTCATCGGTGTTTGAAGCTGTTACAAATCTTTAAAAAAGTAACGGGCAGTACTTATAATCTGTTTTTATCATAGTGCGGACTGTTTTATAATTTTAATGCAGTGAGGGAGTGCATCCGAGCGCTACTGGAACTGATTGGCGGAGCGTGACTCCCGTTGTGCGATATGCTACACTTGGTCTGTCTAAAGCTCTAATGTAATAAGGTAATGCCCAGCATGTCATTACTTATTACAATGAATATTCCCAGTGTATCGATAAAAAGTTTAAAACTGTAATCACACATCGGTATAACTGTTCATTCGGAGCTCCCACTTGTTTTGAGATAGAAGAATTATTTTTTTGCATATAACCTGATTTCTTTGTATACGTTATATAAATCTTTTCTCTTTATTTTTTTGCAATGGAGTGCTACTGAATTAGTTTATATACAAAGTAATGTTGTATAGTAGGTAATTTGAGTATTAATATTATAAAAAAGTATTATGTTCTCGTTATTTTTTTATAGCGTAGGTGAGAAACAAGCAACCACATATGCTATACACATGTGGTGATCAGCGCTGCCCGTGAACACCCGTAACACTAGAATCGCAGGTCTTTAAGCTGCCGACTTTATGTAAGACAGATCTCATCTGTCACATAATCTCAGATTATTATTTCTTCGCTACTGAAGACCGGCTTTCCAATAGATTGCTACGAACATGTACTTTTTTTATTATATTGAGAGTAACAAATGCGATGGTAATTGATTCCTGCTGCCCATGACTTCTACATTCATCCTTGACAAGGAATCATAATGCAGATGCGTTGTAACCCTTGAGGACTGAGATGGAATGCCTCGTCACCAGTAATAAAGGTCTCCGCATCCGACGAAACACATCAGTATTAGGCTGCTATTTTACGCTGGTATTCTGTGACGGCGTGGTCCTATCCCGGTTGAGCTGACCCATCCATTCTGTAGCTAGAAACAAACTGCAATGTAGCTCCACCACTGTTAACTGGCGTCTGCATCCATCGACTACGCACGAACTTTCATAGGTTTTTTACTCCATCTACTTGGATACAGTTTAACTTACATTCTGATTTTACGAGTATGTTAGATTTTTAAATAACGTTTCGTAAGAAACAAGCCGACCATGTTTTCCTTCATTGTCGAGCACTTTGTATATAAATTAATTCATTCGCACTCCATTGCAAAAACATTATAAAGAATAAAGATTTTTTGTACTAAGAAGTAATCAAGTTATATGCAAAAAAATAATTCTGCTGTCCCCAAACAAGTGCCAGCTGCAATTGAATAGCTATATAGATGTGTGATTAAAGTCTTAAACTTTTTATCGATACATTGCGTATATTCATCGGGTTTGGAGATATAATCTGCGATAAATTTTAAATTTAGTGAAGGCGGATGATCCTCTCCATATTTGTCGCGTAACTTCGTACTTATACGGCGCAGGCGCATCGAAGCTGAACTTTATAATGTACCAAGTACGACCGGCCGTTTCCGTGCAATTTAAATGTTTAAATCTACATTAGAGCATTCAGAGCAAGGTTAAAACAAAAAATATTACTTATTAATATTGACCTTCTAGCATCGTCAAGTTAAGAGAAGTATTAGATAGTTTTGATAGAAACTAATCTATAAATTTGATAGAAACTGAACAAGGTTTAGCGTACAAAATATCAAAATAAATGAAGCCTCATCTATAAACTTTTTAAGGTGCTATGCTCTTGGCTTGGCCCATAAATTTTAATCATATTTAAACAAAATCTTTAAGCAAATATCCTCTCTACAAACCAACTAATTATAGTGTACCAAAACTAATGAGACGTATTCGCGAATACCATTAATGTCGTATTTTTTTGACACAAATAGAGATTAATGGGCACACAGCTCACCTCACATGGTAAGTGATGCCGGCGTCCCATGTTACCCATATTCATTCTTGATAAGGAATCGTAATGTAAATGCTCTATCACCTGCAAGGTTTGCAATGCAATTGTTGTACCCGTAATTGGGTCACCAGTTTCATACGCTACTGCGTTATGTTTCTATTCTTTGAAGGCAAGGTTCTTCACTTGGCGGGTAGATCCATTCATGATACAGCTAAAAGCTAGCTACAGCGTGGCTCTTTCACGTTATTTTACTACGATTAATGTTCATTATATATAATGTATATAAAAACAATTTCGCCAGTACTCGGTACATATGTGTTTCTGTACTTATCAAACGTCCCCATTCACGTTCCAATGACATGTAGCGATACGGGCTATAATTCCGTTTAAGATAAATATACGATATATTGACACTGCCTCATTAACTGTAGATGTTGTGTAGATGATGAGTAGATATATATTACTTTGTGGTTCTTGAATATGCCTCTATTCTATACAAACAACCACACTTCGGACCACCAACATCACACAAGGTATAAGGTACGCAGAGTTGACTCTGTGGTAAACCCACTTGCATTAAATTTTACGGTACACGAGTATTTTCAGTTCGATTAATGTTGCCGGTGATAATTTACAAGTTTTAGAGCTATATTATCATAGTGCAGTGTGAAAGGAAACATGATAAGAAATATATGATATTATAAATAATTTATGTTTAAATAATTTCAAGCATAAATCATTTTACACCATTTATGTATATGAAACATCATTTACATTTACATAATTTTTGTATATGAAGCTTAAATAACTAAATATACGTATATATATATATATATATATATATATATATATATATATATATATGTATACTCATAGTTAACTTCTTCAAACACTAGGCTCCAAGAGCACCATTTAATAGTAGTAGGTCGTACATAAATAGAAAAACTTTTAAACAGAATTACAATAGTTTTATCACAGCACTATACTTAACCGCCCGGAATATGTCCTCGACGCCTCATCACGCATTATTTTAAAGGCTCATAACATACCAATATGGGAAGGTAACTTAATTAGCAGCTTTGATGAATCATGCCGAAGTTTATTTGGATCTTTCGCAGAATGAGTAAACAGTTTCGTCGCCCTTTGTTGGTCGAGTACGACGCCACCGTCTGCCCAGCCAGCTGTGACGGTGCCAAGCAACACGCTGCATTTAAGCTGCGGGCGCGTGCCAGGATACACCTGTCTGCCCTGATCAGGGCAACAGCCTCACCATGAAGAGGATCCTCGGTATTCTCAAGCAGAGTGAGTCATTTTCATTTACCAATTAGCAATTTAATTCACTAATGAATCTGGCTGCCATTAGGTCAGCAAAATATTTAAGCGTGCAGCTCAATCCCTTGATTGCTTGTTTATTGTAATATAATCGTTATTAGTCATAGCAGAATATATAAATAAGTGAATTTATTTAACTACACTAAAACATTTTGGATTTTATCATGAGTAATGAATTATAATAGACAAATAGACCAATTTTTTTCCGAAATGATGGTTGACATTGTTATGCGTAGTTGTATGTAAATACGTAAGATCAGATTACGAAACATTAAACAACGTCAAAATATGGCATTTAATATCGTGTCGAAACTGACAACATATAAAAAAGTTCATATTCATTTACAAATAAAACACATGATTTGAATTTTGCGATTTATATATAAGATCAACAAGCAGGTTTAACCCACAAATAACATTTCACTAAGTTTCGTCTTAAAGTCAAAGTAATCATAGTCTATTTTCTTCTATTATATTCTTAATCTTTTAGTCTTATTGTCAAAAAAATCTTTAGTCCATTCATATACCATCTTATATACTAGAATAACTAAAAAATATTAGCACAACTCTGTTATATTACCACATAAAGCTATAGGTACAATTAATGTAAATTTGTGGGTGCACAGTACGAGTGATCATAAGCCCCTACAGGTAATGTTCCTAGTTGTTATTATTAATGTAGCGAACAAAATCAAAACCATGTTAACTATTTTAAATAAACTGTGCATTTGTAATATATTAAAAAAAAATCTCATTTCTGTTTAATAAATTGCATTACAAATATACTAAGTAAAATAAAAACTGTATAATGGTAAATTTACTGTAAAATATATTCTTAAATGTATTGTTGTACTTGTTAAGTTACTACAGATACTTTTATATTAACTTTTATCCGTTGCAGGTACATGTATCTCCAACGGATAAAAGTTCTATGTTACGTTTTATTCCCAACCTTCCCAACCAACTTACAATTAATAAAGGGTGCTTAACTTAATCGAGTTGTCTAGAATCTGGTATATTCAGCAAAAAACTTAGGGAAAGATAAAAAGCACATTATATCAGACGTTATCTTAGAGTTAATTTCACTGAGAACCGCCCACATTTCGACAGAGTGAGTTCGCGTATGCGTGGTTTAGTGGATCGAACACAAGTATCGGTAATTGCCATCTCCTTTTCAGAACGTTAAATATAATGAGCCCTGTGACGCGTTCTGTGATATATGGATTCCAAGAAAATCGCATCGATTACTTATGGCAATTTAAAAAAAAAAACGGTAATATACATGTGATTTGTAATAAGGTTCTAAGAGTCCACAAAAATTAAATATCGCTTGAAGGTCGGTAATTAATATAGTGAATTTATAAGATTGTAAGTTGTAAAAGCAATAAAAAATTAAAAATGAAACGTAGCAATTTATGAATTGTTTTGGCGTTCTGTCAGTGTGACAGGACGAGCGAGTGTCCCGGGCGACAGCGCAGGCGGCGTGAGGCGCGGGCACGGGGTCGAGAGGTCGCGCGCGCAGACGCGTACCGCCCCCCTAATTGCCGCGCCCCACGCAAATAAATAATTTTTATCCACCGTGCCGAGATCACGCTCCCTCTTGACCTCAAATTGCCGCGCGTGAAGCTTTTTTATGTGAAATTATAATCGGTTACCCCGATGCCCAGCGTGCCTTGAGAATTCCACGCGGATGCCCAAAAACCAGACGCGAAGCGATGATTCCGCCTTTATGATAAGATCGCTACGTCGAATTGTTAATGATACGTTCAGAACTGGGCACAGATCAGCTGTGATAATTACAATGCCTTTCATGCTGATAGTTAAGGAAATATATCAAACATCATTATCATTATGGTTATCAGCTAGAATCTGAAATTAATTAATGTTTAAAAATGGTCTTTATATTTCTCTCTCTTCTCTCAGTCTTCTAGTAAAGTATCTTTTAAATCAAGTTACGATAATTAGCAGTAATTTTCTTTCCATTATCGTTAACGTTATTTGACTTGTGTATTACTGAATAACATAGTGATATAGATATAGATTTTATTTAACATAAAATATATTTTTCGAAAACGGAAAAGTTGAGAACCAATCTATTTATTAATCTAATTTTCTTTAAGCGTTTCATAATATGTGTCGATAACACCAAATCCAATTGTAATTAATTATAGTAATATTTTATATATAGTAACTTTGGACAATAAATTTTTGGTCCTTTGATTTTTTTTTTCAGTGAGGTATTAGGGTTGTCAGCGATTGTTGCTTTTGAATCATTGTTGAGGATGAATCTAAATGTCATTGCTCATTTCCATGTGAGCTGTTGTGTCGTTTACCACTCCTAATATAAAAAAAAAACTGTTTTAAATTTATTCAAAATAATATTATAAATATAGGAGTTATGAAAATAAGTAATATATAAATGGCATGTGTGTATTTTATTTCCTCGTCTAATAATAAATACATATTTGGTTTCCGCTTGTGCAAGACATAGCGTAATAAACTAGCGTAGACCATTGTCCGAGGCACGTCTATCCGACAGCATTCTTTTCAAATTGCACAGTCTATTCGTACGTATAAGAAGCGGTAACAACCCATCAACTCGCGGAATATTTTACAATCCACGTTGCCCTATCATTGATCAAACGGACCGTAAATAAATGGAAAAGGTAGTGAAAAGGGTCATATATTTATCAGATATCCATGTTTCCGAATGAATATAAAATATTTTACTTCACTAAACTATTGAATAGCATGACGATATTGAATAGCTTGACAATACTGTTTCCTTTTAAGTTATGATAGTCTGATAGCAGTCGCTTAATATAAATAATGTTTGATACAATCAACGCAATTTCCAACGTAATTTAACTTATTGGGACATAAGTTTGGTATCGTTACATTAATTTTATTGATAGGATATGATCAATTATGTTCATTTTGACAGTGGTAGAGCTACACTGCAGTTTGTTTCTAGTTGCAGAATGAATGGGTCATTTCGACCGAGGTGGGACCACGCCCTCATAGCAGCATAATGCTGCTGTGTTTCGTCTCGTGAGTTAAGGGATCCGGAGAAAATTATTACGAGGCATTTCATCTCAGTCCTCAAGGGTAATAACGCATCTGCATTATGATTCCTTGTCAAGAATGAATGTCGATGTCATTGGCCGCAGGAATCACTTGCCGTCGGTTGAACTGTGTGCTCGTTTGTTAATCTCATTGTAATTAAAAAAAATCAACAAGACAACGCATCTTTATTGTGACACTTTATCGATGGACGGATGTGGGTGTCATGACTTACAGGTATCACTTTCCATTGGGTGTAGTGTGAGGTCATTTGCCGCTCCGTAGTGTAATAAAACTACAAGATACCCTACCAAGTACCCAGTGATTTATGATTTTATATAATGCAGAAAAAAATTATCTAACGCATTGTTACCTGTTATATTAAATAACGAGTTTTACAAATTCATAAAACGCCGCCCAAAATTATGTGGAAAGCGACAAAAAATAAAATAAAACCACACTCTCATTCCATGATTTGATTTCTATGAGCATATTAAGCATTACTATTTCTATGAGATGTCACCGTGACGGGTGGCATGACGAATTGTTGGCCGGGGCCTGTGATTACCTATTCGTCACAGAGGCAGCCATGTTTTGCGTTGTTATGAAAGCGTTCCACTGACCTCTATGAAATTTCGCTTTCAATCTTAGAGATCTAAAGTTGCGGCGGGTGTCTAAAAAAAAGTAGCACTAATCGCTCCACGGTCTGTGTGAACCCGTTTCTTTACACGAGTAATCTCGGATAAAAGTGAATTAAATTTTGTTTTTATTATTTGCGTATACGGAAGCCACTTTCGTTTTTTAAGTATTTGTAAGTATTATCTACGCTGAGAGAAAGTTTGTTTGCGGATAACTTCAAAAGCAATTGGAGCCTTCTGTAAATTTTTATATAATATTGGTGTATTTTGAAAATATTCTACTTAAAACGATACGTTGGATTGGTAGGACGACGGTATACCTAGTGCCTAGTGATATTAACAACTTATGTGTAATATTACACATTCGATGTCGGTTGCAGTCAGGGCTGACTTTAATAAATGAATAAATAAATCTTTATTTGCAAGGATATGGTTTACAATAAGATGTTCATATAGTTAGAGTTTCACATATTCTGCTTAAAAGCGTGCAAATCTTATAACTAGTACCTAATGTTACAATTATAAAGACATAAGCTCGTTTCACACATACTACAATATACATATATACATACCAAAATTTTATTTTAATTTTATTTTTAATTTTTTTTTTATTTTATTTTTTTCTTAAGACCAATAATACACACGGACCCGAAAACTAACGATTCGTAATGCACTATTATTGTTCCGACACATTGATGGTGCAGCCAGAAACTAGTTGTAGCGTAGCTCTACTATAGTACACGGCTTATACGCACCAGGGAGTCGACGCCGTGTTTAGTAGTTCGATAAAGTCCTGCACGCCGCAATTTAGTTATTTGCCGTTTGTACCTGCGTGCGTTGTATTGTAATGATAAGCGAGAAATGTATGGTCAGCAAATAAACCATATATTAAATATTAAATAACTATATATAATATGTGATATAATGTATAGATAATGATGTCTTCCTGATCAATTTCAATCACGCAGATGTTCTTCGGATATGACGTCCTACTGGTTGTTTTCGACCATGTCGATATCTTCTAGTTATTGCCAGATGACATCAACTGCGCAGAATACTTTATAGTTTATTTATCATTTATTTGCGCAAACACAGAGCCATTCACTCGTCATCTTCTTCCCGATACGATGTGTGCGATATCGGAGTAAGCTTAAGATACACCCAGATCCAAAGACTAACAAATTATGATGTAAAAATTTTGTCCTTTGGCTGAGAATCGAACCAAAGATACTTGGCGCAACAGCCAGGTCCTACAATCACTTTGTGACCTGTTCATTAACAAAAGATCTATAAACTATATCAATAATAATAATTTGATGGAGGTGACTGTTTTTTAAGAAACTATAATATTAATTATTTTACATTTGAAATCCTTAATTTATATTAAAAGCTTTTTATGTTATCTGTTAATGGCAGTTGGTTGGCGCGACACAGTTATCTGATATTATAAAAATGTGCTGATACGTTAACGTAAAGATTTTTATTTAATTTATTGGTATACTTACATAAATACTTTCGAATAATAAAAACACAAAGAAGTCATATACGCTTGTCAATTACATCACTGATCTTATATAAGGAAAGGAAGCAATATGTAATACTTACTTTAAGGATATAGATATAAAAAGACAACGATAAAAAGTTTATTTTAATTATTAAATATTTTTATATTTCAATAAAGAATTTGGCAATTATTGCATTAAAGTTCGTTCAAATTCTGTCAAGAGCTTTATGAAGACTTAACTTGGTCTTATCTTGGTCAGTATCTGAATATGTTAGTAATAGGTTATCTTTTGTTGTATTTGAAAAAAACAAAAATCTACGAATGAATTTTTACCCGACGTTAAAATAAAAACAGTTTCTCAATTTGAGGTTGCGAGATACGAATGCAAGATTTCTAAATCGATTTCGAACTTTGTGTTTTTGGATTGGTATAATATTTATCAAATATTATCAAGATCTGATGAACTTCTTCGGAGATAGACATTAGAATAAATAAAAACTCTTTATGAGGTAACCGTAAATCACCCGCAATTGGCGCAAACAATTTATGTATAATTTGTATCAATTTCTTACCTTTCCAATTTTAAAATGTGTACTTTCAATAAAGAGGTGTTCAATTAAATTATTTAAATAAATCTCAATTTAAAAAAAATATATAAGTCGGCGAATTATATTTCTAATGTCAGTGAGCGTGTATGCCGACTAATTAAAAAAAAACTGTGTTTTTAATTTTTACCACTATTATTTTTTTGGATAATTCTGCCAGTGTCTAGTCTAGTCAGAAACAGGTAAATACACGCGGTAACAACATTAATTAGAGGAGTACACGAAGTTAAAGAACATTCACATTACATTAGGAGGTTAAAGAACATTCACATATCATCACATCAGTTATTCTTAATGAAATGATTAACTCGGAATTATTTATTTTACATTATATATTTATTTATTTAATATTTATTATTAGTTTTTATTTATAATGTAAGATAATTATTTGAACGTATTAAGGCCAGAAGAAAAAATCTATATATTGCTTTTAACCGTCTTTATTCTTGAGATAGACATTGATTAGGTCCATGCAACAGTTGATCGATAATCAGAAAATAATTTGAGTACTTTTCTGCAGTCGATATCTGCAACCGGCGCGGTTTGTTCTCACGGCACAATTATCGGTTACCTCCACTTACCCCTAATTCCACCTGCTCGTCCGTCTGTCTACCGTTGCTCACGCTGCCCTCTATTCCGTAACAATTGTGTTAATTTTGCATTCTTTTATTCAGTGCTCGAAATTCTGTTGCCTTTGCCTGCCTTTAAAACGTTTTGACTTTTTTATGTTAATTACAGGACATACAGTATCAGTGCTGTACGAAAGTAAAATTGAACAAAGAAGCACACAGTTCACTTAGTTTAATAATATCAAAGTGAATTAGGATCTCAATTTTTAAAAAAAAATATTAGTAATAGCAAGTTATCCCTGCGGCACAAGCAATCATGACCCAGATACGTATACCTGAGGATGAGGGTGGACCAGTAATACGGCTAACATTTATATTTCTCATCATACGAAAAACAACAGATTTTAGTTGCATTCTTCGAGATATTTGATTCTAATAATATATTACTAATTCTATAATGACTTGGTCGTTCCCTAATCGGGTCGACCTGTTCATGCCGCACTCTCAATTTCTGGTATCTTGGTACATTTACATTAGCAGGGCAAGTGTTATAATTTGTTTAGTAAAATAATTTTCCCATAATTATGTTAACGTTATTTATTTCTCTACTTTTTATAAAATTAGATGTATTTCTAATAATATAATTTTATGTTTGAATTTTATATTGAACGGTTTTTAACAATCAGCGGATAGATCTAATGCTTGTTTTATATAAATATATAACACCTCCTTACAGCTAGGGTTTTTGAACTTTGCTTTCTATGAAATATTTTATGCCAAATATGGGGCCTACGTAGGCGTGAATGAAACATGTCCCCGCCCACGGCTTTAAACAAAGATTTCGGATATTCGTACGTAAAATTAACGGCTCTGTCAAATTAAATGAATGTCGTATCAATCTCACACGTTTTATAAGGACATATCAATAAAATCTACACAAAAAAAATAAGAGAAAGAGACCAAAAAGATGTTTGTCTATTTTTAAGACATTAATCATTACCATAAAGTGTAACGGCTATCTCGTTTGCCCCCTGTTCTATAAAAAAACCCAATCAACCAATGGACAATCTATTACTCCATGAACTAATGTCTATTTAAGATAAAAGGATATGTGTGGCAATAGCTTCACGGCTTAGCGTCTGCAAAACTTAAGGACGTAGGTTCAAATCCGCTATTAGACTATAGACGTGAACCATCACGTAGCAAAAGCATTTTCAGCTTAGTTGGAGTTTATCTAGACTTAGTTAATCGGTAAACATTAGTACTGGCCAGGAAATGTATGACGATCATCCTCCAATACAGTGACGACCTTTGCGACTGTGACTATGGATGAATGTGATTTATGACGTCTTAGTACTTTTTTTACACTACATGGACATAGCCTATGTTATGTATGATGCCTATTCAAATAATAAGTTAAGATGGTACATTCACATAGCATTTATTCTTGCTTCTTCAACGTCTTCTTGCTTCTTTTTGATATTTAATATCTCTTTATTACCATATAATTCACCTAAAACGTTTATATTACAAATACTTTGCAATACCAAAACAACCATAAGGTCTGTCTATTTTATTCAAAATATACTCGAAAATAGCGTATAGAAATATACTTTAGTGGTGTCATTACGTGTCATTTATTTAATTTAAGAGTATTTGTCTGACAAATATGCTCGGATTCAAGATTTAAGGTTTATCCAAGCCGAGGTTCACCCTCGGGAGCCCTTGAGCTGGTTACCCACTAATAGAGGTCTCGGCTGAGCGCCATATGACATATGAGCGCACCTTCAACCGTAAAATGCTTCTGGTCTATAGCGGCCATCATCCAGAAATAAAAAAAAATCAAGTGTTTTGTATAAAACTACTTGAATAGAGCTGCTTTTTTTTATTTCATATATAAACTTAAGACAATGTAAGGAAAAATTCGTCTAACTGAATTAGTGATTTGACCACTAGGTTCGAATTCCAGCCAGACATCTTATGAAATTAGAGTTGACATGACGAGAGGACGGAGCGCTTTTACGTGGTAGAGCACACCACACCACAATTATAAACTAGCTGTAGCATAAATAAGTAAGCTCGCCCGGGGTCAAATGGGCTCGGGGTGGCTCGCTGTGCCCACCTTGGAAGTGTGCAAGTGGACTGCGAGGAGGGCTGGAGGGGCAGTGTGCGAGACGTCGCTGCAACGTTGCCGCTCTCTCTCCCTATCCCCCGCGACCGCGCTGTAGTTGTCGGCGGAGCCGTGGACCCCGATGCAGGGGATTAGGATTGCTGGTGCAATAATATTTTTCTGTGGGGCGGTCCGTTGCCCGCTTGTAAATAGATGCCGCGTAATAAGATGCGGGACTTGTTCTCTGGAGAGGTGGAGAAGGGGTGTTCTTAACCGAAGGGCGGCCAGCTTTGACGAGAGTCGAGAGCGTTCTCGTGGCCTTGCCATAAGTGACATTGTGGGGTTCCGGTACATAGCAGGTCATATTTGATGTTGCATTGGTTTGATATTGACAAGAAGAATTTATCCCGTTATAGTACCTCCATTCTATGTAAGATAATATACGGTATCTTTTATTAATGTCATACAAAATTGTTTATAGATACTTACCTATTATAAATCAAGAAAAAGGTTAGGAAGATCACATATTGTACGTTTGCCTAATTATTACGTTGTTAACTATTGGAGGCGTTCCCGACAAATAGTCGATAGGCTCGGCTGGTAATTTTTGATCGTAATCTCCGTTAGTTGCGTGGGCTGAACTTTTGTATTTTTTTTTGTGTGAGTATTGTTGTTGGTCCAGAGACCTTTACAGCTTTATATAATTAGACTCGCGAACGGGAGGCCCGTTAAGTAGGGAGACAAGACGATGCTGCGAAGCTGCCGCGGAGACTGCTGCTGCACCACCGCTGCACTCCGACCCCTGTGGACGAAGAACGTCGACGACAACAGAGGGGAGCGATAATACGATCCGAGGGCCCCCCGTAAGGAGGTACGAAACCTCGACTTTGATCGCTATCTAAAGGGAGGAAAAAAAATGGTTCACTTTTGCATAGTGCATATGGGGGTTAAAATTATCGCAAGTAGTCACTCCTATTACCTCCTAACGGGAATACGTTAAATGACCAATAACACTGTATATATATATATATATATATATATATATATATATATCGAAGACGTGAGTCCATGAATCCGCTATGGAGCTACATGGTGGATTATGCTCGAACACCGTATCTATAGAGGAGGCCTACGCCCAGTAGTGAGAGTCATATTATATAGACTGTTACTTTATTTTACTAGACACAAGCAAACGAAGAGAACATTTCTACAAATGTTTTTTTATGTAATTAGGGTAGCAAATGGTAGGGTTACAAACGAGCACATAATTTGTTGATAATTGCTATCCATGACATCTTGAAACTCATATACAAATACAGATGCACTACCACTTTAAGGTCTTTACTTCAATGCCTGCCATTAGATCTCCGGTAACTTTCATTCACCAAACTAAATGCAACAGGACTCAACCAATCGACCAATCAAGGACCCATCAACCCAGGACCAATCAAGCAAAATGACTTAGATCACAAATATGTAATGCAAATTTTATTTAAAATTATAATTGTGTATCAATTATTTTATATATATTTTATATTCATATATAAAAAATAACATTTAAACAAAGAATAAACAAACAGTTTTTAAAAGCACATGTCTGAATTTTGATACGCGTGTGCACTGTCGTCACGGTGCTGTGCGCGTACGCACGTTTTCGGCAGTCGTGAGCGACGCGTCCCTCGGATTCCCTCCATCCTGGGACACATTCCCGCCATAGCGATATGCTCGTGCCCGTTTAACATATTGTCCTTTATTTTCACGCGTCAAAAGGTATGGAACGCGGTGTAATAAATAAGACATTCCTTTACGTCTTAATCTTTATGTGTTTTCATTCAGCGTTGTATTTTATTTCCTTTTATTTCTTTTTATTGGTAAGCTTAATATTTTGTGCCTTGGAGAGTAGCCATAGGTATAGAACATACGGTTTTATTTCATCAAAGTAGACATGTATTTTAAAATTTAATTATTGTTAACGGTAGTGTATAGATTGCTTTCAAGTTTTCTTCCGATGATGATGATGATATAAATGTATCCCTAATGGGAAAGGCAAAGGACTTTAGTCCATACAGCCAGGTCTTGTTCGTATGATGGTTGGTCTGAAACCTCAAATTTTCTTTCTTTTTGACAAATAATAAAAACAATATCCTGAACGCTTCTGTTCGGGCATACTAAGACGTGAAAGCGTTCACTTTTAATACTTGGGACAAAACAGGATTGCCTTAAAAAGTATTTCTAGTTCTAGTAGAAGCTTGCAAATTTACACAATAACCAATGTTGCTCTGCACTTGCTAATCTACTCATCGTCATCAGTAACATGAAGAGACCGATTATTATATTGATTTTATTATGATGAGAGGGCATAGTTTCCCTGATCGACTCGAACGAAACATCATGTACATTCGTGTATTCATATCATTTCTCACTTTTTAGCTAATTTTAAATATTGTGATAAAAAAAGTCAAAACCCGTTGTCGTCGTGATATTTTGCAGTTATTTATCCAAATTTGAAGAGTAATATAACATTTTTAATGCGAGTGGACTTATAAAATATTTATATAATCAAATATTTTTTGGTTGACATTTCTTTATTTTATGACCATCGCAAATATTATCTGACAGTTAATGGCTAAATTAACTCGGGGAAGATCAAAATGCATTTCATTTTATAACATCTTTTACAGTTTTTAATTTTTGCCGTCATAAAATAACCAAATTTAGTTATTTTTATTACACCTATAAGTTCATTTTAGAGTCGACCTATATTGTAACTGTAGAACTTTGAAATACGGGCAGATGTACGAAACCACATTGTAAATTTGAATGAAACGTAAAGTTTGCTAGGCGGAGCATCGAGACATGGTTAGCATTCCTCTTGAGCACCCTCCATAAGCCATAAGCGCTTGGTCACAATTAAACCCAGTGAAACTGGAAAAGCCCTCGGGATAACAGCGGCCATCAGCCCAAAAATAAAAATGGGTTAGCATCGTAGTATAAAACAATCAAGAACCGTAAAATAAAAACTATAATATCCTTGCTGTGTTTCCCATGCATTGAAATAGAAACCTAATGACTGACAAAGCGGCATTATGTCAGGCGTTACAACTCGTTTTCGTTTTGGTTCATCTCCAAAGATAGATGTAGTCTATGGTCAACAGTTATTTCCCCTTACTCTCATAAAATAAGTATGAATTACTGTTAATGTTAAGCTGTAAATTGTCGTTATAGCAACAACTGGAACCATAGTTTTCAAAGTGCGTGATGCGTACAAATTAACTATAAAACTAATAATGTTCTTAATGCATAATCTCATTGACCCTTAAACACCCCAATATTTACTTTTAATTTTATTGGTACGTTCAGTAACAAGTATACAGTTAGCAACAAAAATATATTTCTATGTATTTAAATTTCGTGGCTCTTCTAAATAATATTTATTATTGATAAAATTATGAAAGTAAAGACTAAGGATTTACCTTTAACGAACTTAAAATAGTTTCAGTTTAGTACATAATTCGATGGTGTCAGAGTTCCTGGCATTCTCAGCATAGGAATAATATTTTTTCATTATAAATTATTGTCTGGTTGTATGTCGTTCGTGTCGTAAGAGAGAGCGGAATAAATTGATTACAATATCATATTCTTTACCTTATAAATAATACGTGTAATATTAAAAATCATCGCATATGCTATACGACATAATGTGAACTTCTTCGGGTTGTAGCTCTAACGAATTCTCATAAAACTTAAGCTTCGAAATATTTTTAATAATTTAAAGTATTTTAAGCGTCAGCTGGGAACCGAGCACTGTTGGTACTTACCTTATGCCCAATCGTACCGAAATCAAAACAGAATAATAATCGCCTTTGGAGAGATAAAAATAAATAGACTATCACGAACATTTTGCAACAATATAATTCATCCAATATATACGAAAATTAAGAAAGTAAACACATTGTGTTGAGTTTTATCATTCGTGTCCAAGGGTGAAAAAGGATTCCGATGGGCCTGTTAAATTATTTTTCAAACAACTCACGGACTAGAATGAGGGCAAAAAGTAAGGAATAATAAACACAGGTGTCGTAATGCGCCCGTACCGTGGGGATCTAATTCAGAGGCGCGAGAAGTGTTAAAAGTAAGGGAAAACACAAGGTCGATGTTTAGTATTCTAATTGTATTTAGCACTTGACAATTTGCCTTCGTGATCCCTGTATATACAAGAAGTTACACAGAGGATATATCTGTGAGTTATTTCTTTAAAAATACGAATGCGTGGCTTGGGAGTTAACGTAGCTGGGTCGTAGATCAGCTCTGTAATATGCATACAAAACCGTAGACAGGCTGACCAGGGTGAGAGCTTACGACACAGCAATATTCTCTGTTTCAGATATATCATATATTAATTGCAGATGATATATTATAATTTTACAAGTGTTTACACGGAAACAAATACCCAAGCGCCGTCCCCTTGCCTAGATTGATACTATGCAATTGCAATTAGATTAGGGGAAAGTTCAGACGAAGCATCATTGATACGGCAAAAATATTATTCCTCTGCTGAGAATGCCAGGAACTCTGACACCATCGAATTATTTACTAAACTGAAACTATTTTAAGTTCGTTAGAGGTAAATCTTTAGTCTTTACTTTCATAATTTTATCAATAATAAATATTATTTAGAAAAGCCACGAAATAGAAAATAAATAATAATAAAAAACTGACTGTAGCACAAGTAACTCAAGACGAGCGAGGTAGAAGAATCTCCATAAAGATCTATCAGTGCATACGTTAACAATGAGGTCTAATTCATAATCTCTATAAAAATATACACTTTTTGAATCCATATCACGAGCCTTTTTACATGATACCCGTATTTCTTGAAGATTAGTATTTCATTTCGGAAAAATAGCGTCTTACCGGCTATACATTTACTTTTAAGACGTCAGTTCTCCTTTGTCTCTGGAGTGCCACAAATCTAGAAATACCTTGATCATTAAAAGTCATCTGTGTCGATTGGGAAAAAAACATAACCATTAGCAATGGGCTAAGTTAGCAAACCGAATCGAATACCCGTTTGCTGATAATGAGGCATTTACTGAAACCCTCAATGTAATGTGGAATGTAATGCGGAATGTTTCTACATTTTGATAATTATTCCTTATCCATGATATTCTAAATTATATTTATATATATATATTTAGTCAAATTGAATGTAAGGGGCGAAAAAAACCTATTTTATTTAACCTACATTATATTATTTAATAGTATAGCAACGTTGCAGGTAGTTTATGGCTGCAATATGGGGTTGGTTTGACTGGGGAAATAAAACGCCCTCACAGAATACCAGCTTGAAATAGCAACATTACGCAATAGTTCTATATGAGTGACTTTAGAAAAAGACCCAATTACAGGTAACCATTTCAGTTCTCACTTTTTGATTTCATGGGCCGCAACCACTTACCATAGCGAAATTTTGCCACCAGTTTCCGAACGTTTGCCACCACAAATATATAAAATAATATTCATATTGTTTCTGTTTTATTATTGCATTATTTGTTACTAATTTTGTTATAGTATTGGATGGATCCCTAAAAGAAATAAATGAATATTATTATTTTATTTTCTAATTATAACCTAAACTTGTATTTAATGTATCATAATTATATTAAAAAATATTGCAAACCATAATCCCCATAGGTTGGAATTTTGAAGTACTGCAACACTGATCATAATGTTCGACTTATTTTTTTTTTGAAAATTGTTTAATTGAAATAAAAATATATATGAAGACGTATAGGGAACGTGTACCAGGGCTACAAAGACGAATGGTAACAGTTTGGAGCGTGCGATCGGGCGATGGTAATGACTCCGAAACACTCGTCCGTCTAAATTAGGCGAGCTACAAACGCGGGGATAATGAAACTCTCGTGACCGCAAATTAGGGTTGCCATATTGCACGACCATACGCGGAATGTGCTTCAATTCATGTTCCACCATATTTAATAAAATTTCATTACCTTTTTATTTTATTTTTTATAGAATTGGTGGCAAACGAGTAAGCAGCTCACCTGATGGCAAGTGCATATTTAGGAATGAAAATATCTTGAAAAAGACTGTATAATAAATGAATGAAAAATATATCTCGAAGACATGACATAACATAAGATCCGCGTGGCGGACGACGATCCAGGACGCGCTCGAAGAAGGAGACCTATGTTCATCAGTGGCATCTATATATTTTTAGGTTACTTTACTTTTTTTACTGTTTGACGACGACGTTAATTTTCTTTTAATGAAAGCTAGAACTGCTATTAAATTGCTAACATTCCGGTAAACCATTCCAACTAAGCTTAAATGCTCGTGTTAGGAGATGGTTCATGACATCCTTAAGTTTCGTAGACCGTACTCTAAACCTTTAGGCTATTGGCGCTTCAAAAACTTAATCAAATTCAAATTGCACGTCTTGAATTCGATTCCTGAACAGGGCCAATATTTGTGTACAGCATCTTTTTTACTCAAATATTTATGACACGTTCAATTTGAAACAGTGGTTGTAAACGTTGGGAAAGGACCTCGCCCTCACAGAATACGAGCGAGATATAGTAGAATGGCATACTGTGTTTCAAATAGTGAATCTAGAGACCACGGGATCCAGAGCGCATCGCATCTTAAATCTTTATTTTTTTACGAGTTACGTTGTCTAGAACCTATAAGCTCGATTAGGGTGAGCGCCATTTCCCGATTCCGTATGTTCAATTTCGGTCTGGTCCTAGAAATTGTATCGATATGGGGTCACCACTACAGGCCGGTGCGGACCGCGGATCGTGTCCCGGGGCGTCTTCGGCGCGTTCAGTGCGTTCGCGGTACTACGTAGGCCCGTGAGAATGTTGCAGCGTCATTAGGTTCATATTCGTTGTATGCTACGCAGTCTCGAGTTAAGCTTAAGGAATTCTAGACGTAATTAATAAGTATTTAATATTTAAGATACAATCACGTGTTTATGATATACATTGTCTAAATTAAAAACTATATCCGAAGTGTTGTGATAAGTACCATCTATTATTTGATTAATTTAAGGAAACAGTAATCGCTTGAAGTCCACAGGAATTAAATATATGTAAACGTTGTAACTTCTTTTAGAAATAATCCCACTGAGGCTCTTGCCTGCTTCTTCTCAAGAGAGATATTTGGGACCGGTATTCAATTCATCTGGCGAAAGAGAACGAATAAATATGTTTAAGAATAGATGCAAAGAATAAATAAAGTACAAGACCACTTTTTTTGTAAACGACTAACAAATCAATTTAGGGGCTGAATATACGTGTAATATAAGTGGCATATAATAATCTAAATTCCCTTAATTTAGATAATTATATGCCACGTAGCCCCGGATTGATTTCAAATATCTTGAACATTTTAAAATAATTTCTCTGATAAGCCATTTTCTTCATAAGGTTATCCTTCGACGTCGAGCACAAAGTAGATAAACACTTATCATTCTAATTAACAATTTATTGTTTGTATATACCATGGAATTCAAGACGAGCGTCTGGATACAAACAACCATGTATTTTATAGAGGTACGAGATGTTATAAAACTAATATTTCCTTACATATGTACGTGTACACAAGGTATACACGGTATGTATGTACCAGTATACGCGGTAGTTGAAAATGAACCGGAGGTGGTGGATCCTGGCTGTGGATCGCGGAAGGACTAACCCCTCACAATACTGAGTGTAGAGATCGGGAGACTCAGTCACTCCATCTTAGTAGTATGGGGTGACAAGACCCTCGGCATCTTGAACCTTTGATTTTTACGGATGTTGGCATTATGTGGCGTAGTAATTGTCACTTACAATCAGGCGAACTGTGCGAACTCGCTAGTGACCTTAATTTGATAAAAAAAACAAATTTATTGAAGAAACAATTGATCAAATAAAAAATCACGAAAACAAACGAAAACCTAAACGAAACGAAAACTGCCAGAATCTGTCTTTATGTTTCCAAAATGCGTAAGAAAAAGTAGTATTGAAGTCAATTTGCTCTCTATATTTTGCGCGGTAGAGATAGGCCGCAGCTATAAATTAACTATAGCACGATTACCCCAGACGAACTATTAGCTCTACAACCACGAATAGTACACAAATAAAGAGTGACTCTATCATGTAATAACCCCCTACGTTCAAGGCTAGCTAACTTGTTTTAAAAAAGCTACTAACTACCCGAACTGCAGCATATTCATGCTTGTATGGTTCAGCTCAAGCGGGTAACGACTTGTAACAGACCCTTATACTAGTAATAGCAGCATAACACTCCAGTGTTTTGTGTTGTGAGTGTGCGTGTAAAAGCTGAGATCAGGGAACCCAATTATCTGTAATTAAGTAACATTACATCTCAATCCAATTGGAAATTATTTTTAATGCAATTTGGCTGTAGGACGGGAAAAGGACGACGGGTGAAGGCCTCTGTTTTTTTTGTGCAGGTTCTAACAACAGTTCAGTGTATTACATTATATTACGTTATATCTTGCGCAATTGATAGTATCTAAAAGTAACCAAAAAGATACCACCGTGGTGGAAATCAACGAAACAACAATCAAATATATCATCATAATCAATTGACATAGCTTAGGTAGCTAAACATTGTTCATATTCATAGATTCAGAAGTTCCGTGGATATATTATATTATTATTCTACAAAAATATATATCTAGGTTTTCTATTTTAATAAAAACTTGTGTTTTGTGTTGTGTATTGTGTATTGTGTATTGTGCTTTTGCAAATATATACTTGTGTATTGTGCTTTTGCAAAACTTTCACGGAATAAAATTATAGTAGTTTTCACATTACAGAATTACAAATCCTTCCGAACGATCAAACCGCCATGAATTAAAAAAAATATATACAGACATCAGTTTTTTCAGATACGACTTTATAACATTTGTCTGTTTGGTAACATCATACCCCTTTTCAATTTGCTAGTAAAGGCCAACAACGATAGTGTTGAATTGTTGAATGGACTTTCTATTGTAGTGTATCTACTCGCACCACCGGCAGTGTTTGGCGCGAACTCGCACAGCGCGGGCGTGAGATCGGCCATTTTGTGCCAGCTTATAGATGAACACGCGATAGTTGTAACCCTTCCAAAACTTATTGTTTTGGTTGTAGTGATTTATGCCCGATAATCCGTTAAGTTTACGGTAATAAATCTTTATTAATTGCGTTCGTTTTTAATTCTTTTCTGATGTTTTTATTTTATTTTACTTGAAGTGAAAAATATAAATCTTCAGTGTATTTTTCTTTTGAGTGAAATATGGTTTTAATCATGGTTTGAAGTTAACAATATGCTTGTTTAATCTATTGGAAACTTTCTTTTTTTTTTTATAAATGTGTTATAAAAACGTTTTCGTTATAAAAACTACGGTTTAAAAAAATAATTATAAAATAAGTTTCAACTAACGCGTTAGGACATAGATTCTAATTTCATACCTAATAAATACTTAGTGTGTAAAGGTTAGAAGTTATGTAATTAATTGACCTGTTAAAAGGTCAATAAATTTCATTACAAATATTAATTAAGTTAACGCATCAATGTGCTAAGAATAAGCTCCTAATTATCCTTAAATGTTTTATGTAAATTTTTATTTTTCAAAAAGTATTTTTATATAAATAACCCATTTTTAGATAACACAACATTCATCCGAGGAGACATTTTGTAAGTGGGTACCAGTTCAAGGGTTCCCGAGAGGGAGTTTCTGACGGATTATCTAAATTAATATCAATATTATTATTAACTTTCTGTACTATGACTTCGGAATGTGTTGGCGCTGGAGAAGAAGTAGCGCAATTAGTTCATCAATAGCTTAATTAGAGGTTTAGGAAACTTAACACAACTAACTTAGCTTTTATTACATTGAGAGTAATAAACGAGCACACAACTTATCCGTTTCCTACTCTCAATGTAATAAATAAAAAAAAAGAACTAAGCAACTATCATCACTTGATATATGTGCTCATTTGTCACGTTAAACTGTAAAAAATATTGTCTGAGCGCGATTAACTTTTTTTCTTTTAAAACTATTAACTCCGAAATCGTGTATTCATTTATGGATAAAAACAGTGTGATTATTCATAATTTTTATTTTTTTACAAAAATAAAAATTTGTTGACAGAAATCTCGATCAAAGACCCACCACCTCCTTACCAAGAAAATGAAACGAATTCAACTGAAGATGAACAAGGAAGAGCATATCAACAGGTTGCGGTACGTTACACGTAATCTTTCTTGTGGCAACACTTGGCTTTCGAAAGTGATTTACTGTTAAAGATAATTAAATGTATTAATTATAGCACAGGTGCAGTGTAAGTGGAAGTGAATTTCTTGGATAATTTACTCGTTTGCATTTTAATTTGGAGATCTTACAAGTTAAAAAAACATTCTTACATAGGTCCACCGGAAAGTTGCGCCCGATAATGTTCAATCAAGTGTCATTTAGCGTAATCTCACTCGTTTTAATCGTATAAATGGCTATCTTAATCCTACTTCTGCATATATATTTTTTTAATCAATAATATAATTTTTAAAATTATGAGGAAAATTGATAAAACTACAATATATATAAAAATACAATATACATTTTTAAGAAAAATATTATCTTCGCATATGAGCTATATCGTAGCGTTATTTTTAAACAATATTTAAAAAACTGGTTTTATAGTGGCCAGTATTTTGATTTCTTATTGTGCTCAGGAATATTCCTCGCCTCAGTCATAATATGAGTGGCTTTATAAATAATTTTCAAAATCCCTGATCTTTACTTACCTAGTACAGCTACACTGCAGCCTATCCTGGATAAGTTCTACCAGTCAATACTAGAAGTTACGATCGAGAATAAAATTCTGTATTTAACTATAACTATATAATAATACGCAAATATTGATTTTTGTCTGAAGTACTCGTTGCCTTGCTAGTAAATTTGCCCAATCTCATGGTATCCGTTTTTTCGTTTTTTTCTTGCACTCATTAATTTTTATTCCCTATGATTATACATTAGATATTATTTTAAATAATTGTTAAATGCTCATAACAAATCTGATATAAAGGGGCTACGTCAAAAATTGCTGCGGGTTTCAGAAGCTTATGCTAACCGTAGACCCTTTTGGTGCGTCTTACTGCAATACACGTGATCTACAAATAAATGTTGCCGTAATGATAAATATCTTTTATGTTATATTTTGTTAGTTTTTTTTTTTAATTCGTGTATTTTTATGTAACATTTTACAATCCCGTAAGTATTAGCGCAAACGTTTTCAAAGTTCACATTGGACAATTATGCAAGTATTCCACTTATTTTAACCATTTGTGAATACCAATGACTTTATACACCTAAATAATCACAAAGTTGTAAGCAGTCAGGCTTTATTACTTTTATTTCAGCGAATATGACGATGTAGAACTTGCCCATTTCAAGTAAATGAGTAAATAGTATCTCATTTCTTTTGGCAGGATGGTATCGTATAAATGGCGTGTGATGATATATTATATGTACAGGAATACTACACATTAAATAAAATCAGTTTTACGGTTTGACCGTGCGTAATATAAAAGTGTCGGGAGTTAAAAAGTAATTTTAACTTTTTAACTCCAGACGTTTCGAGTGTTTATTGTTTTTTTGCATGCTGTGGACTGAGGCTTTTGTCACCCTGATGTCATGATTAACTCAGGCTATCGTAATTATTTATATTTGGACCGATCCACGCAGTATCTTGAGGTCTTCCAACAGTAGGCTTTGCTTGGGACTTAATTTTATTAGTCACCAGTATTTTATCTTTTTTTTTTTAATTTCAATTTCTTCGCTCATGATCCTTGGTAGAAATCGTTTTTTTGCAAGGATTGCTAGTTATCAAATCGGATCGGTAGGAGAGCGAAGCTATTGCAATTTAAAATATAAAACTAATTCCTACCATATTTTTATTCAATTCACGGCCAATTTTATGATTCTCATAATGATGATACATGTTTAATAGTGTCAAGACGTCTATGTGTTTGGGTTCTGGAGTTTTTTTGGTGATGCTATATACCTACTGTAGAAATTCTGAAGGTTTTGTTTTATAATTTACGCTATAAATTGGATTAGGAATAACCAAGGAAGTTTTCGTATTATTACATTCAGGGTGACAATTAAGCACACAGTTTTGGTATAATAATGTAAATATTCATGGTATAATAAAGCAGATACGTTGTCATCCCTGAGGACTAAGATGAAGTGCCTCGTCAGTAGTTCAGGATCTTCATATCCCTATACTCACCAGACAGCAGCGTTATGCGGCTTTTATGCTCTGGTATTCTGTGTGGGCATGATCTTCCGTTCGTTCCGCTGCTAGATAAATATATTGCAGCGTAGCTCTATCGCTGATAAACTGTGTAACACAAATTATAACTAGACTATCGTAGCCAAAAGGAATATGGTATGCCTGCTATATTTACAAAATTTATTTCTTCATCTGTAATGGGATACTGGATTTGATGTAATAATGTGCATTAAATCTTCTGCCAAATAGCATAATTATAGAGCTGTCTGTTCGCTTCGCACAGATTAATTATAATTTCATGCAATAAATAATAACAATCGACGTTTTGTTTAATATGTCAGTATTAAATTATACTTGTACGTTTTCTTACCATAATCAAAACACCGTTAAAAATTCTACTTCGAATAAATTAAACGCTATTTAAAACTCTGTTATTATTTTCTCTTTTAAGTTTTAGTTCTGAGACCAAAATATAAAAAATAAATCGTCTCTAGTTGTTTGATTTTTGTCCGCACCAACATTTAAATTGTATTAAATTTCTAAGTGATCATAGAGCCTTGATCTGTCAGAGACAGAAAGGTTAATACCAGAGAATACTATTTTATTTGGTGGTCTTTTATTACCGGAATTTTACAGCAAACATAGCTGGTAATTTAAATACTAGTACTCAAATAGAGTTATCTCCTTAATAAGTTTTATGTTGTTGGCAATCGAAAATAGGGTTTTTGTTAATGATACAATAATAACTTATATTTTTAAAGCGACAAAAATAATGTAAAAACTAAAAAACCAAAATAAACTAAAATTAATATATAAATAAATTAATTAAATAATTATTATATAATTAAAATAAAAAAAATTATTATTATTATTATTTATTTTATTTTATTTTTTTAATTAATTAATATTTTATTATTAATTAATTAACCTTCAAACTAAAATTATCGTAAAGCTCTGTCTCCCAATAACGTAAGCTATTCCTATCTTGAATTGTTATTACTCAAACTTTGAGTGAGAAAATGAATAGCCCTCTTATTACAAGCAGGTGGTAGCCATGGCTTTAGTTATATCTTTATTTTTTACCGTCCAAAAACCCACGGAGCCGTCTATTATATAAAAATTAATTAACCAATTATTTATGTTTTAGGATAACCCACCGGTTTGCGAGGTGCTAGATTTATTGGCGAACTGTACGCTAACGTCAAGGTCCGATGAAAGTCAAGACTCGGACGTCGAGTACGCCGAAGTCGAAGATATGGGTCTGTGGCACTCCACCCCGTTGCCGCACCGGCACAAGTCCAAGATATCCCTTACTTGGGTCCTCAAAGACAACCTCGAAAACGCAAAAGTCAAACATGACGAAAGGTTAAAAAATAAATTAGGTTATTTAGGAAAGAATTTCAGTCAAGTAAACGACAGTGAACGCTTAGTTAAGTATAAAACTCATGTAAATCGGGTTGTGGGACGCAATGAAAATTATAATAACTTGAAGTTTAGGAGTGCTTGTGAGGAATTCAACGGTCAGGATTCTTACTCGGATACCAGCGTTGGAACTGAAGAATATGCGAGAAAGAAACATCGCCATCGGCACAAAAGAAAAAAGAGACAGACTGGAAAGTTCGGATACGATATCAGAGATTTGGATAGCTTTTTAAGTTCGGTAAGTCGTCATATAGTACATATAATTATTTTTTTACAGCCAGGTTTAACTTAATAGTACTAACGGTAGCAAATGTGGTTCGCTTCATTTCAGAGAATGACCACACTTTGTCCATATGATGAGGGTGACAAACCCAAAAATAAAACAGTTTTTTTTTATAAACGGTGACAAAGTAAGGACAGCTTAAAATTGGCCAAAAAGCTCTTATTTAAAAGACGAATATCGTATTTATGTCGACTGCGTTTCTCCTAAGGAGAGTACCATAAGACAGGCTTAGTAATGGTTCCTTAAACGGGTTCTAAAGGTGACAAACGAGCTCATAGTTCACCTGGTGGTAAGTAATGACTTCAGCCAATTAATATCCTTAACAAATATTCAAAATGCAAATATCGTTGTCACCCACTCACTGATATGGAATTCCTCATTACGTTAATGTAAATTATTATATTAGTCTTAACACTGTTTAGTAGACCTGACTAGTTATTTGATTACCTCCTTTTATATATCCACGTAAGAGCAAAATTAACGTTTCCAGTTTGCTCATTTGTATCTCGTCGGATACTATAGTTGGTGTTTATTGAGTATGTAACGTGTTCAGTTTCGATTAACATGCTTACAATGAAATAAACCAAAACATTCCTACTTTTCTCATGAGAAATCATTGTATTTAGTCTAGAAGATTTGCATAAAACGGAGTTTTATCGTGTTCATTTTAACGTTTTTTTTAACTTTATGATCTTTGATATGTAGGTATGTACTAATGAGGTTTGTTGTTGATTTCGAGACGTCAAACACCTCACGTGTTTGACGTCCCGATATCATATTCAATTCAAATTACCGTTATATAATATATATCGTAGAATTAGGAACCCTTTTTTTATTTTTTTCCATTGCATTCACGTTGTTACTTAATAACCAGTCACAAAAAGTATTGACCATATGTTACACGATCGTATGTCGGGTGAATACTTCGAAACTGGCCAGAAGCCTAACTTTAATAATGAAACCGTACAATAGCGCGCACCCGCGTGGGAACAAAATACCACAAGAGATGTGAGGATATTAACTCGCAAATATGTTACCAATTCTTTTCATAAAACATATACGTACATATTGCAAAAGTTGTATGTGCAATTACAAAATCTTCGGGGATCTTCATACCGGGATTAAAAAACTATAAAGTAACAGCCTTTATTTAAGAATCCTCCTGTTGCATAGGCATATAGTTTTTATATACATTCATTAATTAACTTCAGTTGTACCAACAACGGGATCAATTTGTTCGCGTACCGTGAATTAAAAGAACTTGGACATTGTAGAGATACGCTGCAGTTTGTTTCAAGCTGCAGAATGAATGGGTCAGTTCGACCAGGGTAGGACCACACCGTAAAAGCGTAAAATAGCAGCATAATGCTGCCATGTTTCGTAAGGTGAGTGTGAGGCATTCCATCTCAGTCCTCAAGGGTAACAACGCATCTACTTTATAATTCCTTGTCAAGGATGAATGTAGATGTCATGGGCCGTAGGAATAACTTACCATAACGTGAACTGTGTGCTCGTATTATACTTTAAATGTAAGAAAATGATAAAGAGTTACCACAACTCTCGTATAAAGTAAACTAAAATACTATTAAGGAAAGTGCGACCTCGTTATGGGGTTGCTGTCGTTACCTCGAAATGTCAAGGAGCGCTCGTAGATAGCCTGAGAATGTTCGCCGATATTATAGATTTACCTTCAATCTATTACAATGATATTTTAATCTCATTTAGTAGTTTTGTGTGTGAAATCTTTGTCTTTTTATTGACAATACGTAATATAATATAAATGGGGAATATGAGTCCCGGATATTAGTCGCAAAGTAACTGCCACTTTACAGTCTACATCGTCTAAAGCAGTTAGGTTTTTATATAAAAAACGAATATTGCCTATCATTGATGCTATGCGATTTCTCGCTAGTTTTGACGCAGCCTTTGCCCAGTCGAACCGACCCATGCTTCTACTAGACACATGCAGCGTGGCTCTACCACTTTTTACAACTCTATCTGTCCCTCTTTCTTTTGACATTCATGCACGAGACCGCTCATGGCAGACTGGTACTGTACGATCCCTTGGGCGACTCTAGTAGCGTTCAGGTCACCAATCTATCTTTCGCTACAAGGCGATCTATTTTATAGTTAAGATCCATGTAATTTAGCTTATTAGCGCTGTATTTCGGACGCTACGAGATTTTTTTTAATAGCATTAGGGTTAGCAAACAATAACACAGTTCACCAGATTGGAAGTTATGACTGCAGCCCCTGATATCTATAACAATTCTCAACAAACATTCAAAATGCACCGGTACCAACGCATTTTAATGTTACAGCTTGGAGCCTGCTTTTAATGTTGCTCTAATAAGGAAGCTACTGTTTTACCTGTTCCGTATATTGGATTAGGTAAGCGAATTGAAGCGATTACAAGATGAAGTCCATAGATTATTATCCTATTTTTTAAAAAAAATAATATTTGGGATGACAACGGTTCAGCGGTAAGTGACTCCAATCCGTGACACTCACATTCATAAGGAATCGTTATGCAAATTGTCATCCCTGAAAATTAATATGGACTGATAATTTAGAACTTTACCGTGACTTCTTTACGTAACTTAACGTGACACACGAGGACACAATACATCTGATGGTATGCACTACTAACTAACTAAAGACTAAGATGTATAACTAGTAACTAGTATTCTGGTTCTCCGGTTTACTGTACCAACCGTGATAAAGGCACCGTGAAGATGCTATTTAAAAGAAAGAAAGATACATTTAATAAGTAAATATACAACTAAGCCAGGCAGTTAAACAAGATACATAATTAAATCAAATATTAACAATTGAGTATAAGTAAAGACACAAAAATAAAATTAGTTGCTCCGCTCATAACAAGAATTAAAACTAAACTAACATAAGAATTACGACTTATAAAATTAAGAAAAATAATGTATAAATACCGATCAGACTGACTCATCGACACGACGAGGCGCCCCCTCGGCAATCCTTGTGCTGGTTACCCATGAATACGTTATGTACGCATGTACCACACGTTCAGCGATGTAATACACCAAATCGTTTTGAAGCTGCTATTTCGACCTCTAAAGATAAAGACACTACTTACAAGCGAGCATCAGAATATTCTGCCATTTGTATGGACAACGTTAAAATCATTAGTAATTAGGTTTCCGGATACTCCTAAGCCACAATCACTTGACATTGTAAGTAATAAAACATTAACTTGCAAAAACTTACATAAAGGCAAAGTGATTAACCTCATTTCTTACCGCATACGTCGCTCTGTTTTCATTAGGAAATAAATGTACTAGCTGATAGTTAGAAATTTTTACCATATTCAAAAATTTCCAGGAGTTTTTTTTTATAGTGAATTACGTGGTTAAGCCAGTCTGCAATTACAATTAGAGTATGATGATGTTTTCGCACTTTTGTTGATGATATGACGACCGTGTGGTGTAGTGGTTAGAGCCTCTGCGTCGTGGAACAATATTTGTGTATCGCAAACTGTTGGTTTTCTGTTCTAAATTGTTAGTATGTATGTCCCGTATCTCTGACACTGCATCTGTACCTACCTCCGATCTTATTGCATTACATCGGAACAAGGAAGGGGGCGACGAGTGAGTGCCTCTGTATGCATAAATGCATAACGGCTATAAAATATTCAGGGTAGTTGAGGTCAATTGCCAAAAACCAGAAGATATCGCCGTCGTAGTAATCGACCGAGATCGAATCGAGGGCATCGCTATGATGTCTTCCTGATCGATTGCGTTCGCGGCGACACCTTTCGGTTATTATCAACTCATCTCAGAATATATTATAACGCGAACGTTCCTTTCGCCATTATTCTGGTGTAATGCGGTACTGTGCGGTAAGATCGGAAGTAGTTTCATATGAAGTGTCACGAATACGGAACATACGGAACCACACCCAGACTCAAAACCTTTGTGAAGCGCGAATTAAGTTCCTCGGCTAGGAATCTAACCCAGTGCCCATGGATACTGGCATAAATTAGCAGCTTAATGTTACTGTGCTTCGTGTGGTATTAGAAGTTAACTGGAAAATAAATACTGGTATTATCATCTTGATTCGTCACCGAGGATGGATGTGGGTACCCATTTGGAACAAGGTATTTTTATTTGTTTAAAAAAAATTATGATTTTCTAATTCATTTTTAAATACAGTCTTTATAAATCGCTTAACGGCTCATCGTGTTAGTGTCGCTTTGCGGTCGCGGTGAGACTATCCGGTACCCCATTTCTTTCTAGACTATCAGACATATCTCAATAGCAGTTGAAATAACTATTCCCAATATTTCAAATCATAAATACAAATTGGTAATGAAAGAACCTGATAAAGCTATGAAATCGTTTTATCGGTGGTAGAGTCACTCTGTAGCTTGTTTATGGCTATAAACATAAATTGAATTACAACGCGTTTTCGACTTGAATCCTTGTTGTGAATCTTTTTCCCCATCAGGTGAACTGTGTATGTGTACCCTTTATCATCCATAATTATATAAAAAAAACCTCTTAATAATACAAAACAATCAAATATAAAGTAAAAAGGTTAAGTAACAGCCTACCCATATCAATCCCACTGCTGGACATAAGCCACCTTCTCTCCCTAGAGGGTTTTCGAGTATAGCCAGCCACGCGGCTCCACTGCAAGTTGTCTATGGTTTCTTTTTTTTGGACCTACTGTCACTATGTTTTCTTTAGCCGCCGGGCACGTGGTAAATCGGCTACTAAAAATCGTAAATAAAAGAGTAACAAACGAGCACACAGTTCACAAGTAATTACTGCGGCCCATGACATCTTCATTCATCCTTGACAAAGAATCATAACGCAAATGCTTTGTCAGCCTTGAGGACTGAGATGGAATGCCTCGTCACCAGTAATAAAGGTCTCCGGATCGCTTCACTCACCGGACGAAACACATCAGCAATATGCTGCTATTTCACGCCCCGAAGGCGTAGTCCTATCCCGGTCAAGTTGACCCATTCTATATGCAGTTAGAAACAAACTGCAGCGTAGCTCAATTCAATTCAATAAAATTGAATGAAACTTAAGCAAATCGAAAAATCGAAACTAGTAACTTTTCCCATAAGCAATTTATTATTTTAATCAACTAATTAATTTTACTACGTGTATCGAATCAAATCTTAACTCGGCATTCATGGCGGACGGATATAACTGTGTTGTAATTCATTCGTATGAATTTTACTAGTGTTTTATTGCAATTGCTTAGGAGCATTTTGAACTTACTCGCGTTTCGCGAACCCATGTCCATTACTCATTTCTGCAATATTATTGTGACAACGTAATGTAGGATGGTACGCCAACGATGCTATAGAACTAAACAACATAAATAAACACGCTAAGATCGACCGTATTACGATTAAAATAAAGCTCATACTTGCTTATAGTTTATGATAATTTATGCGACAATTGTGCTGTACGTAATTTTTGTTTTTACATCGTACGCAATGTAGAGATGGTTACATCAAAATTCCTGCATCCTAGAAGAAATTATTATTTGACGAGAAATCTTTACATCTTTATAGATAGTTTGGTCTTTCGTTTTGTTTATATATATTTTTGGAATTTATTCTTCCTTTGGCGCATTTGGGAAAAATTATGAGAGCGAATTATTACGAAACGCGCACACCGACAATTGGAAGCGACACCGTGAAGTTGCTTGGTAATTGTCTCTCAAGTTTTCGTGAGAATTGAACTATATTCAAGGTTAAGTTATCTAAATAACAAAACATACTTAATGTGTGTTTGAACACGAATATACGTACCCCACACACACAAACTCAAAATTAAATTAAATTTCATACTTACTATTATATCCAATGATTTGGTTTCACTTTATTATATTATATTTTATTTTAAAATTGTTATATTTTTTCCTTTTTTTATTCTGTATCTTTAAAAAATGTAAGCTATATAATGTTAATGCATTTTTGGCTGCAAGTTTAACTCATAAGAACGAATTGTAATATATTTAAGAGAGAGATTTACGCCACGCGTTTTATATCAGTGGAGATTAAAAAAATATTCATACATAAATATACATGAGTATTTAACATCTCAACAAAAAACAAAAAAGGGTGAAAAGCGAGAACTAAATGCCTTAAGGCATTCACTACTATTCAACCCGTGACGCGAATTCTAATACTATTCCTTCGGTATAAATACATTAACAATCAGAAATTATACCCGTACAATAGTAAAAAAAAACATACACCATTATTATTAAAAATATAATTACTTATATAATAATATATAATGAATAAAGTATTTATATTTTATGTTTTCTTATTTCATTGAGAATAACAAACAAGCACACAGTTCACCTGATAGTAAGTGATTCCTGCGGCCAATGACGTATACGTACATTCATCCTTGACAAGGAATCATAATGCTGATGCGCTATCACCCTTGTGAACTTAGATGGAATGCCTCGTCACCAGTAATAAAGGTGTCTGGATCACTACACTCACCAGACGAAACACAGCAGCATTATGCTGCTATTTTACGCTGTTCTATGAGGGCGTGGTCCTACCCCGTTCAAGCTGAACCATTCATCCTGCAGCTAAGGAACAAACTGCAGCTGTAGCGCTGATATTAAATTATTCATTAGAATTAATCTTCCATTTAACGTCTTGGAAGTACAAACGCTAATTAATTAAATAAAATCCGACGCATGGACTACAACACCATTACACTAATCGATTACTATTGTATTTTTATAGTTCAAAGTTTTTAAAAAAATACAATTTGATAAGAAATACTTTTAAAATCTATTAAAAATTAAAGAATTTTCACAGTAGTGAAAGTAACACTAAGTAGTTTGTTGTTTCGACCTTATAATTACGATGGAATACTTTGAAAAAATCATAATTAACGTCCTTAGATGCATATAGACATTTTTCAAGTTTTAAGAACATACATAAAATATTTCCTTACAGAACATAGAAACTGCAAACTGCTCAACAAAATTACAACTCTCAACCCATTATGTTACTGTTTGCAGGAATACAAAGAAAGATTACCTTAAAAAACATGAAGGAAATTGGCTAACCGCGAAATTGGCTCAAAATTGTCCGTAGCATAAACTGCGTCTTTAATACACGGTCATTTTCGCAACGTTAAATATGGAGTTTGTTCCGGCTTTTGGACGTTACCGATGTTCAAAAATTTCTTTGTAATTTCTAGCAAATATAGTCTCTAAATGATGCGACTTGAAGAATCTTTTTTCGGTTTGCATACTTTTATGAAGTGCGCAAAAACAGGGTCGCACTCGCACAGAAAACGGTTTGTTTAGGTTTTTGTTGATGTTCTAGGTTTTGATTCTACTTGTGGTTTTTGAATATATAATTAGATCTAAATAGCGGAAAAGTATCATGTATTGAATAACTAGCATCTTTATGTCACTATGCACTAATTTAATAAATTAAACAGATTTTGTTTAGCTTTATTCTTATGGATCTACTCGTACATATTCTCAAGGAAGATTGGATTGATATACTCAATAGATGTATTGTTATGAAAGTTAATATATAATTTGTAAAGAAAGACGATTTCAACGTCTGCTTGTGGGTTTAAATATGTTTTAAACTAGAAATTATGTAAGCTGATAAAATAAATAAACAGAATTTTAGCGCCTAGATTTCTCAGATTCAGGACAAGAGTTTGGATGTTTATCATGTCACTAGTACGGCACTGGACGGGGCCATTCATCAACGTTCTAAATTTAAAACATCGATATATCTTCGTGAGGTTAAACGCTAGTACGTTAATTGCGCCAGTTCGTATCGTGTGTAATATGATACTTCTCGATGGACGTGAAAAATCGCCGCACAATATTTCCATGATTTGTCTCTTAACCTTCGCCCGATGGTCAAGAGAGTTACTTGTGGAATATAAAATGCTATCGAATTAAATTTATATATATTTGTGGTGCTCGAACGTTTCATCGATCGTTGTCGGAAACGATATCGGATGTCTAGAAGCAACACTGTTATAACGAGATTAATATGCTTTCACATTTTATATTTTACGGTTATGTTACGTTCCATTTTATTTAACTCTTAATTAAATATTATAGCAACAGGATAACATAAATCAATGCTGTAAATCGTTTAAACCGATAATATTTGTATTTGTTATATCTTTATAGAACAAAGTAACACGTGTTTTTTGTCATACGTGGGAGACGCGGGTGATTTTAAATAAGCATAATTGAAATAGGGAACGCATTGGAATCGCACGAGAGCCTATTTAAATATAATATAATATTATTTAAAATTTAAAAATCGAATTAATAAAGTCATTATAGATCAATACGAAAAAATAAAACGCATGTATTTATTTATTAATTGCATTTCGCGATCCTCCTTGCGATAATGGATTTATTACGTAAAAGTATTTTCTTGCAATGATTTTTGAAATTTACAAATTCCTCGATGGATAATAAATCCGTACAATATAACAGCCATGAAAAAAGCCAATGCAAGACGAGTTGATTACCTTCAGCACAGACGAGAAGCTTAAGCGGAAGTTCTACCAAAGCTATCACAAGTTCTGGTTGCAACGCAACATTGAAACACTGTATCCTGCATTGTGGAACATTGCTAAAAATACGTTATCGCTTTTCCATCATCATACCTAGTCGAAAATGGCGTCAGTGGGGTTACAAAAATTTAGACAAAACAACGGTTTCTGTTTGAAAATCAACGAACGCGGAGATTTGAGGCCGCATCTCACCATTATTGACCGGTGTTTACCTAGTGTGATAGAAAGTCACCATGTTCATCCATCATTCGTTTGCCGCCTATTCTATAAAAAAAAACAAAATTGTCAGCTGTAGTAATTTCATAAAAGAAGTTAAAACACGTGGTAGACTTGCGTCTAGGCCTCGTCTGTATTTGATTTTAGAGTGGAGCAAAGTTTTTATATGATCATTGCAATATCTAGTGACGATAGTGCTAGGAAGGAAAATATCGTTACGAAATTTTGCAAATCTGGGAAAGAAATAAAAACAATAAAGAACCTATTATTCACTGTATAGAACCCTCGCCAAGATGGGCTTCAATATACTCGTATCAAGTTTTACGAGACCTTAAGTGATATAAGTAGACTCTGTTGACGGTCGTCTAGTGTAGTGGATTGAGTATCTTTTAAGTTGAGTTATCGAGTCTGAGTAAGTTGTATATACCTGTCCTGTGTCCCTGACACTGCAATTGAACCTTCTCTCCGATTTTTTTGCACATGCATTACTACGGAATAAGGATGGGGACGAGTGAGTGCCACTGTTTGCGCATATGCATACGACACTATAAAATATTTTGCGTAGCTGATCACCGTGATCGTAATCGACCAGGACAGATCCTGGATTAATTACTGACTGTGTCTTTTCACTTGTGGTGGTCATTCGATACCATATTATATAATAATATTCTTTTGTCATCCTTCCAGGCCACTATAGACCGACCAGGCAACATCCCAGTCGTAATAGCGTTCCCAACTACCTTATACCAGACACAGAACGATTGTCAGCGCGAGCTTACGCTGCCACTAGGTACGGTGGTCAACGCAGTGTTCAAGAACCAACAGTGGGTGTACGCACAGACACCACATGGACACGAGGGTTACGTACTGTACAGCGCTTGCTTACCTTTAGGAATATTGCCAAATAAGTAAGTTAAACTATGTAGAATAGAAAAAATCTTACTGCTACGTTTTTTTTTATCAGTGAACAGTGAATAGCATGTGTTTCACTTTTCCAAGTATCAAATGTAACAGGATTTATCGCCGTAATGGTCTCGAATGGTATGTATTTACGTCCGATTCATTTAAACCAGTGGATCGCGAATTGACGTTTAACGTGACCACTAGGCAACGTATTATTTTATAGAACATATTGAATAGTAAACGATGTGATAGATATCACGATCAGATCATCGTTACCTACAGAACTGTCAATCGACTTAAACAAATCTAGCACCCCATCCAAATATTGGTAGGTCAGTTGAGGCCAGGTGTTTTTTGATAGTTCACTCAAGAATTTTTATTTTATTTTTTAATTTTATGTCAAATAGCATTTTAGCATGCTATACCGTTAGGACAGTATTGGTTAATTATTTTCATATCCATATATTAAATACCATACCATACCATACCATAAATTAAAATTACCCCTACATCTAAAAATCTTAAATAAGGTGCATTAGATTTGGTCAGATCTGGCTGCAATCCATGCTAAAACTTCTATTTTTTGTTTTTGGCACAGTATGTTAAAACAATTTGAGTTCGTAAAACTTTTCACGAAACCTGATGTTCTATACTCCAACGTGGAAGAACATTCAGCGTTTGTGATAAAGAATCGATCGTGCTAACTTTTTAATATCATTCCAGGCCATCGGTACAAAAGAAAACTCCTTGTTGGGAAAGCAGCACAGACATATACCCGCGGCCGTGCGGCAATCTGACGGATACGGAAAAAGAAAAACTGCGCGGTCGCACACGTTCTGAAACACGCACTCGACCGCGCGCTGAAAAACTTATAAAATCTCAAACTTCCTGCGCCGAAAAAGACTTCGACACGTTATATTTGAAGACGAAATCATTTTGTTCAAATATAGATACATTACATGAGAAGGAGAACGTACAAATTAAAAACGGTGTTAAACGACAGACGTTATTAGTTGTCAATAGTGATTATGGCGGGAACGCTTTGAATAAAACATTATCTGTAAACAAAGGTGACGTTGTTATGTTAGTTCAAGGTGTTGGCGGGGAAAGTGATGTTGATTCAGAGTGGTTTTACGTGAGGAAAAAAGATGGCAGTCAGGGTTTCATTCCCGCCGCTGTAGCTGGTCATGGTTATATTTGATTACAGTTGTAAAGATTTATAATTTATTAAAAGTGCTTATTAACAAATTAAATTGGAGTTATACCATTTTTTAACACGACGCTTGCATATTAATCATCCACTTTTGTCATTTAAAATATTACTAAATTGTCTTGCTGATTTGTATGTGCAGACTGACATTTTCTAGATTTTTAATATACAAAAATATTACACCTTATATCAATGTAATAAGATTTGCGTTTTCAAAAAACTTATACTGGACAAACTTTTATTTATTAATAAGCCGGTAAAACATGCTAACATATAAATGAGCTGCAGTGTTATTCTATTTGTCCTGTCTTTTCTTTGGCATCTCATTTAGTTCATTTGACATTTCCTGAAAACCTGTTCCATTCTGGCAAAACTCAATTAGTATAATTATTACTTATATATAATACGTAATACTTCCTATATAGGTACACAGATGTTTATTCCCATTTAGTGCGTGGATATCCTTAAGGCGGGACACATAGTAATTTGTCTCAATGAGGTATCGTATAATCCGACTACGAGAAAATTACAAGACTTCTAATACTACTAAACTTAAGACTAGAACACAGGTTTATTACCACTACTTTTTTTTACAGACCACTTTTAAAATTTAGCTGGTTTAGGTGGACCCCCTACACCTACATTTCTACCATATTCCCAAAAGCTGAGTTCCAGCCACGAATTAATAGTTTTCGAAAAGAGTTGATGTCTTTACTTACTTTACTTTTTTGACAAGGACCAAACAATTCTCGGTTATTTCATTTAGAATACTCCCCATTCGGATTAATAAAAATAAAAAGAAAAATAGTATATTTTTTTGTGATGTATTTATTCAAATATGTAATTATTATTGTTATCATATTACAATGTAATATGATAACGGTCGTAATATAATTAAAATTAAACATTAATAACGTAACGTAACTTCTACAATGTTCGCATTCACAAAATAGTCATTATTTTAATGGGATGTACTTGATGGATTGACAGCAAATAATTAATATTTGGCTTCAGTTTTGTTAGGAATAACCGCAAATATTCCCGTTCCGTGATATTCAATATGCTACCTTTTTTTATGTATTGTTTTGTTTTGGATAGCTTTAGCGAACATTTACTAATATCCAGTATAGTTCTTCTTTTAGCAATGGTTGCCACAAAGCTATTTATATGGAATAATCGGAGCCATCGAGGCACGGTAGCTCGAAGTTTAAACTTTTGCTTTTAATTTCACGATAGTTTCACGCAAACCGATTTCGTCCCTGGAGCCAGGCCAAAATAAATTGTGAAATGTAATAAGATTTACCCCGTGTTCGGCGGTGAACGAAAACATAGTAAGAAAACCTACATGTCTTAAGGATGTAAATAATATTTCAAGACATGAAGTCCGCCAATCTGCAGTGGAGCCGCATGACGAAGTACGTTATATAAAGACTTTTATTTTACCATTACTTTTGAAATTCTAAAGGGGGAACAGAATATAATGGGGGTTAAGTAAAAAGTTGCAGTAAAATGTTTATGGTTGGACTGTTTTATCTGGTTTGGATAACATTAAATAGACGGCATTTAAAAACGGATAAATATAAAGTAAAAACGTTTTCCGCAATTTTTTTATTCTCTGTCTACCAAAATTAGTGAATTTATCGAAGAAGTTCGATACATTTTAAAGTTTTATTACAAAAATATTCTATCTAAAATGCAAAACCTGATCTCTATAATTGAAACTCGTACAAAGATCGATTTCAAAGCTGGACCCTGCAATGGACAACAATTTATTGGGACTTGTCCTCATAACTGCTGAATAAACTGTAGTTGCGGACACTGGTAACTCCACTTTAACTTCTCCTGAGTAGTTCAATTGATAAAGATGTTTCGCTGCACCACCAACTACAACACAGTCGTCATGGAAGAATGAGACGTGGATGCCATGGTCCGGGATGTCGAAGACTGTAACGACGTCGAGAGAACGGAGGTGCCAGAGAGATACACGAGGACCTCCGCCACAGACCTTTAAAGAAATAATATGTGTATAAGTATCAAGAATGTGTTGATGATCTTTCAAGCAGACCTTTAATAGGAAGGTGACAAATGGGCCGACAGTTAACCTGATTCAAATTTCTTTATTTTCCCCACAAACTGTATATATGTATTGGAAAAATATATTAGATCATCACATTTCAATTTTAACATAAAAGTATAACATGCCCTTTCGTTTAGATATAGTATTAATTTAATATAACTAATAATAATATAAACTCTTTATAATGTTATGCAAAATAAAAGATTTCATCAATAATTAGTAGGGTAATAATACAAGAACTGGTTATCGATTGCCAGGGCTATTCTTTTCATTCTGTTTATTTAATAAATCAACATTATATTTTTTGTTTACTTTCCGTCGCTTTTTTGTTATCGCCTAGGCCACAGATAGAAGATTTTAATATGCCGACTTGCTAATATTGATTTATGCGACACTTTTCAACTAGATTAACTTTACTAATGCACACCTACTCAGCTGTATTGTTGGTTTTTCTCTTTGAAAATCACATAGCTCCGTTTTCATTAATAGAAATTTTGTTGTAAACAAATGGGATTTTAATACATTGTTACTTTTCTAGTATTTATTTAGTATTGTCGGCACTTATTACTAGAAAATCTTTTTAGTCAATTACATTATATTTGTCACCATTACTCAAAACAATGTAATATGATAACGGTCGTAATATAATTAAAATTAAACATTAATAACGTAACGTAACTTCTACAATGTTCGCATTCACAAAATAGTCATTATTTTAATGGGATGTACTTGATGGATTGACAGCAAATAATTAATATTTGGCTTCAGTTTTGTTAGGAATAACCGCAAATATTCCCGTTCCGTGATATTCAATATGCTACCTTTTTTTATGTATTGTTTTGTTTTGGATAGCTTTAGCGAACATTTACTAATATCCAGTATAGTTCTTCTTTTAGCAATGGTTGCCACAAAGCTATTTATATGGAATAATCGGAGCCATCGAGGCACGGTAGCTCGAAGTTTAAACTTTTGCTTTTAATTCCATTAAAAACCCGCGTCCAAAGGAGACCGAGGCACGACCTCGACGACCGACGACGCGACCACCAGGACCCCAAGACCTTCATAAAATACTACACACGTATATTGCACCCTCACACCGCCCCCGCCGACGGCGAGGGCGTCGCAAACAAGGTTATTCGCGATATTACCATGTCACTGGCCGGTTCTCTCCAGTCCATACAGATAGAAGCGTCGCTGGAGTTTCGTGCGCCACTTCTTTCCAGCGCCCACGCATTCCGAAGTGGTGGTACAGATAGCTAATAGACATGAAATAATACGACAATGTTATTATAGTACAATTTATTAAAATAACAAAAGGAAATTTAAAAAAATGGTACATTAAAATTAAATCGTTAAATTTGGAATTGTTACAAACTACGAAAGTGAAATACACCGAAATCAATGAGACACTCGAGCTTGAAATTGGAAACTAATCCATCGATATTTGGATTAAAACCACTGATACAAAGACGTAAAGTATTTTCCAAATTATAATCTGTCAGTCTTGTACGATGTGTTGATTTATTAACTTTCACCAATGAAAAGAACTGTTCGCATTTGTAAGTACTGCCAAATGCACTAATCAATCTTCTTGCGAATTTTCTAAGCTGCGGAAGATTGTCTTTTTCTAGGTATTTATTTAGTATTGTCGGCACTTATTACTAGAAAATCTTTTTAGTCAATTACATTATATTTGTCACCATTACTCAAAACAATGTAATATACACATTAATCAAATACATTAAAATAGTCTTGAAAACTAAGTTAACTTACTATCAATCATCTCCAATGGCAGCAGATCCAATCCATTTACCAATATCAGGCCTTGCAACTTTTGCGTTTGTATGAGGTTCTAACTTGTTATGTGATTTGCCAGTTCTGGCATCCCATAACTTTACCAATCCATCTTCTCCAGCAGATATTAACTGTTGGCCTCTAAAATAATGATAAAAATATACATGCCTACCTTCCATGTACACTGTGTATGTAATCTTTATGACCATTAAAAGTGTTCAAAAGCCGTCCATTTTCTAAACTGTAAACATACACTTTGTTGTCGCCGCAACCAGCGTAAATTCTACTGTCTTCTTCAGCTAACCACAAACTATTCACGTCTGTTTGTTCAATGCTGGATTGTGAAGATATTTTGATAGTCCATGCAGGTTTGCTTAACTTTGATTGCAAAATTGCCTTCCAATCCCATCCAGATATTTCATTAACTGTACCAGCAATAAGAAAGTTTTCAGTACTTGCAAGACTACATATCTGGTGCCCCTTCTCTAGTAGATGCAAATGTTTCGGTTTATTATAATCAGGAGTAAGTAGCTCAATTATTGGATGAAGAATACAATCAAGGCTGTAAAATAAAATGTGAGGTTTAAGTCATTGCTTTATTACAAAAATATTCTATCTAAAATGCAAAACCTGATCTCTATAATTGAAACTCGTACAAAGATCGATTTCAAAGCTGGACCCTGCAATGGACAACAATTTATTGGGACTTGTCCTCATAACTGCTGAATAAACTGTAGTTGCGGACACTGGTAACTCCACTTTAACTTCTCCTGAGTAGTTCAATTGATAAAGATGTTTCGCTGCACCACCAACTACAACACAGTCGTCATGGAAGAATGAGACGTGGATGCCATGGTCGGGATGTCGAAGACTGTAACGACGTCGAGAGATCGGAGGTGCCAGAGAGATACACGAGGACCTCCATACAGACCTTTAAAGAAATAATATGTGTATAAGTATCAAGAATGTGTTGATGATCTTTCAAGCAGACCTTTAATAGGAAGGTGACAAATGGGCCGACAGTTAACCTGATTCAAATTTCTTTATTTTCCCCACAATATGTATATTTATATTGGAGAAATATATTAAAACATCACATTTCAATTTTAACATAAAAGTATAACATGCCCTTTTTAATTTGATATAGTATTAATTTAATATAACTAATAATAATATAAACTCTTTATAATGTTATGCAAAATAAAAGATTTCATCAATAATTAGTAGGTTATTAATACAAGAACTGGTTATCGATTGCCAGGGCTATTCTTTTCATTCCGTTTATTTAATAAATCAACATTATATTTTTTGTTTACTTTCTGTCGCTTTTTTTTTATCGCCTAGGCCACAGATAGAAGATTTTAATTTGCCAACTTGCTAATATTGATTTATGCGACACTTTTCAACTACAAATGTCTTTACAACTAGATTAACTTTACTAATGCACACCTACTCAGCTGTATTGTTGGTTTTTCTCTTTGAAAATCACATAGCTCCGTTTTCATTAATAGAAATTTTGTTGTAAACAAATGGGATTTTAATACATTGTTACTTTTCTAGTATTTATTTAGTATTGTCGGCACTTATTACTAGAAAATCTTTTTTGTCAATTACATTATATTTGTCACCATTACTCAAAACAATGTAATATACACATTAATCAAATACATAAAAAAAGTCTTGAAAATTAAGTTAACTTACTATCCAATCATCTCCAATGGCAGCAGATCCAATCCATTTACCAATATCAGGCCTTGCAACTTTTATGCTTGTATGAGGTTCTAACTTGTTATGTGATTTGCCAGTTCTGGCATCCCATAACTTTACCAATCCATCTTCTCCAGCAGATATTAACTGTTGGCCTCTAAAATAATGATAAAATATAAAAATAAATATTATAAAATTAGTCCATATATTTAATATACAAATTTATATAAATACATTAAATGTTGAAAATTTTTGATTGGTATAATAAGCTTATTGCCTTTATTTTATCAAAGACAATATAATCTTTGAGTGACTTACTTCATTTGAATAATTATTACCCTAAATACCAATTAATTATATAAAAAAAGAATATATGATAAAAATATACATGCCTACCTTCCATGTACACTGTGTATGTAATCTTTATGACCATTAAAAGTGTTCAAAAGCCGTCCATTTTCTAAACTGTAAACATACACTTTGTTGTCGCCGCAACCAGCGTAAATTCTACTGTCTTCTTCAGCTAACCACAAACTATTCACGTCTGTTTGTTCAATGCTGGATTGTGAAGATATTTTGATAGTCCATGCAGGTTTGCTTAACTTTGATTGCAAAATTGCCTTCCAATCCCATCCAGATATTTCATTAACTGTACCAGCAATAAGAAAGTTTTCAGTACTTGCAAGACTACATATCTGGTGCCCCTTCTCTAGTAGATGCAAATGTTTCGGTTTATTATAATCAGGAGTAAGTAGCTCAATTATTGGATGAAGAATACAATCAAGGCTGTAAAATAAAATGTGAGGTTTAAGTCATTGCTTTATTTTTTACCAAAAAAACGGACGTTATCTTAATAATTACGCACTCAAACACCGCGATTTGTCCATAGATATTGCCGGCTATTAAATATTTACCACACGGTGAATATGTCTGACATAGAACTGTGTTATATAAAATTTTATCCAACATTGTTATACTTGCTTCAGAGGTTAAAGATAAACCTCATGAAAGTTGAAAATTTTGTTTCATGTATTAACCATCATGTATTCTAAAAAGTAAACGATAATAAATCTTAATCTTCAAATGGCACTAAGACTCGTAGTTTGTTGTCTACTGTTTTGTTTCTAGCATGAGTGGGTCAACTAGACCGTGGAAAGACCACTCTTTCAAAGAACACCAGCGTAAAATAGCAGCATAATGTCACTGTTTCATCTGGTAAGTGTAGGGTTCCGGGTACCCATATACCCGGGTAATAACGTATCTGCATTATCATTCCTTATCAAAGAGTAAATTAAACGGTTCACATTCTACAGCAATAAATTATTTACAGTTAGATGTAATTTACAGCAAGACTAAAGGATTTAATTACAACTTTATTACAAAAATATTCTATCTAAAATGCAAAACCTGATCTCTATAATTGAAACTCGTACAAAGATCGATTTCAAAGCTGGACCCTGCAATGGACAACAATTTATTGGGACTTGTCCTCATAACTGCTGAATAAACTGTAGTTGCGGACACTGGTAACTCCACTTTAACTTCTCCTGAGTAGTTCAATTGATAAAGATGTTTCGCTGCACCACCAACTACAACACAGTCGTCATGGAAGAATGAGACGTGGATGCCATGGTCCGGGATGTCGAAGACTGTAACGACGTCGAGAGATCGGAGGTGCCAGAGAGATACACGAGGACCTCCATACAGACCTTTAAAGAAATAATATGTGTATAAGTATCAAGAATGTGTTGATGATCTTTCAAGCAGACCTTTAATAGGAAGGTGACAAATGGGCCGACAGTTAACCTGATTCAAATTTCTTTATTTTCCCCACAAACTGTATATATGTATTGGAAAAATATATTAAAACATCACATTTCAATTTTAACATAAAAGTATAACATGCCCTTTTAATTTGATATAGTATTAATTTAATATAACTAATAATAATATAAACTCTTTATAATGTTATGCAAAATAAAAGATTTCATCAATAATTAGTAGGTTATTAATACAAGAACTGGTTATCGATTGCCAGGGCTATTCTTTTCATTCCGTTTATTTAATAAATCAACATTATATTTTTTGTTTACTTTCTGTCGCTTTTTTTTTATCGCCTAGGCCACAGATAGAAGATTTTAATTTGCCAACTTGCTAATATTGATTTATGCGACACTTTTCAACTACAAATGTCTTTACAACTAGATTAACTTTACTAATGCACACCTACTCAGCTGTATTGTTGGTTTTTCTCTTTGAAAATCACATAGCTCAGTTTTCATTAATATAAATTTTGTTGTAAACAAATGGGATTTTAATTCATTGTTACTTTTCTAGTATTTATTTAGTATTGTCGGCACTTATTACTAGAAAATCTTTTTAGTCAATTACATTATATTTGTCACCATTACTCAAAACAATGTAATATACACATTAATCAAATACATTAAAATAGTCTTGAAAACTAAGTTAACTTACTATCCAATCATCTCCAATGGCAGCAGATCCAATCCATTTACCAATATCAGGCCTTGCAACTTTTGTGTTAGTATGAGGTTCTAATTTGTTATGTGATTTGCCAGTTCTGGCATCCCATAACTTTACCAATCCATCTTCTCCAGCGGATATTAACTGTTGGCCTCTAAAATAATGATAAAATATAAAAATAAATATTATAAAATTAGTCCATATATTTAATATACAAATTTATATAAATACATTAAATGTTGAAAATTTTTGATTGGTTTAATAATAAGCTTATTGCCTTTATTTTATCAAAGACAATATAATCTTTGAGTGACTTACTTCATTTGAATAATTATTACCCTAAATACCAATTAATTATAAAAAAAAAAAAGAATATATGATAAAAATATACATGCCTACCTTCCATGTACACTGTGTATGTAATCTTTATGACCATTAAAAGTGTTCAAAAGCCGTCCATTTTCTAAACTGTAAACATACACTTTGTTGTCGCCGCAACCAGCGTAAATTCTACTGTCTTCTTCAGCTAACCACAAACTATTCACGTCTGTTTGTTCAATGCTGGATTGTGAAGATATTTTGATAGTCCATGCAGGTTTGCTTAACTTTGATTGCAAAATTGCCTTCCAATCCCATCCAGATATTTCATTAACTGTACCAGCAATAAGAAAGTTTTCAGTACTTGCAAGACTACATATCTGGTGCCCCTTCTCTAGTAGATGCAAATGTTTCGGTTTATTATAATCAGGAGTAAGTAGCTCAATTATTGGATGAAGAATACAATCAAGGCTGTAAAATAAAATGTGAGGTTTAAGTCATTGCTTTATTTTTTACCAAAAAAACGGACGTTATCTTAATAATTACGTACTCAAACACCGCGATTTGTCCATAGATATTGCCGGCTATTAAATATTTACCACACGGTGAATACGTCTGACATAGAACTGTGTTATATAAAATTTTATCCAACATTGTTATACTTGCTTCAGAGGTTAAAGTTAAACCTCATGAAAGTTGAAAAAGAATTAAACCTATAATTCCAAACATAAGCATAACCTAACTTCAGTATTTTTTTTTAAATGGCTTCACGCAGTGCGTATTGCCACAGCAAAGGTAAGGAAACGGAATAGTAAAAGAAAAGAATTTTACATCGGACGAAATTTACGTCGGATAAAAGATAGGAACAGCAGGTTATAAACTATCTCTAATACAAAATACTACATCATGGAATGGAACAGTAATTAATAAAATATATCATATAGAATACTATTTGTATACATACGTACTTATAATTGTATATTATTTACAGTAAGAAATAAAGATAACTTTACACTACGATTTAAAGTTGAAAGTAGAACAGGAACAGATGTAGGTAACGGGATACTGGAAGAAGGATGAGGGTGATCAAATAACATGGAGTGGTTATACTGCGGACAGGACAGAATCATATGATTTAAATCACCAATATTCAGCCCACAAAACGATAAAAGGTTTATATTTATTTATAAGATAAATAATATCACTTTTCTTAGACGAAGCACTTCTACAGTTCCACTGTAGAGCTTTGGCTTGTTGTCCATTATTAATATAATTTGGTAAGTTAACGATAGTGTCAATTAAAGGGGCAGCGTTGGACGGTCTATGTTCAGTTTTCTATCTGGGAAAGAATTAAGGGTGTTCGATTTCGAGTTGATCGATTATCTGTTTTTTTTTTTGTTCAATTTTAAATATATGAATTTATAAAAAAATCGTATCAATCATATCAGAAATAGAAAATCAAGAGAACACGTTTCGAACTTATGAAACTTTTGAACCTACAACCATGTTACGTCAAAACGAAAGCAGAATGGGATCCAGAAAAAAGTATCGTGATCCTTTATTAAAGGATGACCATGTGTAATATAATTATATTACACATGGTCATCTTTCAGCCTATTTTTTTCCTATTAATGACTAAGCACAAAACATTCACGTTACATTTCTTAATTTAACATGAAACAAGTCCATCTAACAGTAAATGATGACTGTGGAAGCGGCCTCATTTCAGGATGCTAGAAACCAGCTGCAATGTGATTCTACCATTGTTTAATTATTCGTAAACGTAAGTTTTTAGAAAAATAGGCAATTTAAACATTATTTACCAATAAATTCAGACAATCTTTCAAAATATAATAAGTATAGAAACTACTATCATGCAAATCAGTTTTACACATTGTGAATCTGTTTTAAAAATTAATACTCAAATAAGATGACAGTTAAAAAATAATTGATTAGTCCAACCAGTAGTACAACTTTGCAGTTTGTTTCTCGATGCAACATAAATGTATCGGCTTGAAAGACCTACGCCCTCACGGAATACCAAAAACGCTGCTGTATTTCGTATGGTATTTCTAGGGATCTGTGGACACATTTACAAGTAGCGAGGCATTCCATCTTAGTTCTCATGAGTGACAACACATGTGCATCCTGTTTCTTTGTTGAGGATGAAATTAGCCGTAGCCACGATCGGGTAAACTGTGCTCGTTTGTCACCCATAGTATTACAAAACAAACAAAAAAAAAGTATGAAATATCAAAATTTTGATTAAGCGAAATGTCTACTAATGCTGAAATTTGATCTATGTCATGATATCTTCAGTCTCGATTTATGATTTATAAAATATAGGATACAAGTTTTTCTATAAATAAGTCAAATTATAGAAGTATATATATTTTTGAGTTCATTATTTATTGATTTTTAAACATTTATTCCTCTAATGCATACCCTATCGGTCATACCCCTTTTGTAGTAAATTTTGAAAACTGTGCCTTTTTATTTTAGCCATATAACTATTACGGTTTTTAAAATGTTGAGAACATCCTCTTAATATAATTGTATTTTAGATATGCATATATAACTAACCTAACCTAACGATGTTTTCGCCTCTTACTGTTTACCGCCGAGTGGCTAAAAAGGTATAACCCTTATAGATCTTCAACCAAATGTTTCACTAAAATGTATAATTTAAGGGAAATAACAAAATTGCATTATGGCACGAGTTCCAGCTTGAGGCTTTTACTAAAACTAACGATTATCGGTAAGTGAAGTATGGTAATACAGAAACAGCAAAAATATAAGTAATTTTCAAGAAAAGAGGAAGGTAAATAAATAGTTAATAAGCAGCATAATCTAAAAAAATTAATTTCCTTAAAAATTTAACCTTCAAGTTACAGCAGCGTGCTTAAACTCTAGCTGTAAACTAGCCGCAGCTTGTCATTGCCACCGCAGTTTGCTTTTTCTAATATCAAATTTTATTAATATTTCGGTACAAAACTTAGCTTTTGTTTCCTTGCATTCGTTATTATTATTAGATATTGCGTTTGGTAGTCGTAAACGCACCTGTCCATAGGCAATAATTAATACCATAGATATATGTTATTCAGACGAACGACGACAGACAATAAAATCAAAGCTTTTCAGTCAAGATGGACGTGCGACTTACGAGTAAAAATTCTTGAGCTGAATAAAATATTGGTGAGATATTAATAAGTCTGACCCACATTCATTTGTCGAGTGATTCAATTATCTAATTAATCAAATAAAAGAAAAATATTATCATAGGTTGTACATTTTGTCGACGTATCAAATTGCGCCTCGCCGCGTAGAGCTAATTTTGATAATTAACTACATTTCATTCTTTCAGATAAATAAAATAACAAAATGTACAATGGCATCGGATTGACAACTCCGAGAGGATCGGGAACTAATGGCTATGTTCAAAGGAACTGGGCATCGGTGAGAAAAACCAAAGATTCCGTAAATTATCGAACTGAAGAAGAAATAGCTAAGTTGGACTCAGCATCGAACAAGCAACCTAATCGAGAAATTCTTGATCATGAGAGGAAAAGGAAGATCGAAGTGAAGTGCGCTGAACTTGAGGATAGTTTAGAAAATCAGGGGTGAGTTTTCGTACTATTTTTATTTTAAAAATATAACTGTTAGCTATTCTAACGTGTTACTAGGTAGCCAATATCTAAAGGCTCTATATTTTTCATAACGTTATTTTATCTTTTTATTTGGAAGTATTTTAATTGTTAAGCATCCATAGTATTTTATTTTGTCTTAAAATGTTGATTCAAAGAAATTTTGACAATCTCTGTAATTAATTAAACTTAACCTAAAGTACTTATAAAAGAAACTTCATACATTAAAGTAGTAATATCAATTATTCTTTTAAATTTTCTCTTATTGTGATCATGGTTCCACAAATTGATTTAAGCAGTTTTATATATTTCGCAATGATTACTTAATATTTAATAATGACTTTGTTTATGTTCTAATAAATGACAAAATTGTTGCTTAGAGTAATGCATTTAAGTACTGTATGTCAATTTAATTATATCTTTCATATTATCATGCAATTTAAAAGAAATAATTATATCTTCTGCTCACAGTAATTGTTTTAAACTATATGAAAGGAAATTATCATTCTCTCAGCCTATCATCAGTCCATGATCCTGAGGAAATTATACTCATTGACTTCCTGTGACCATGAAATGCATTTGAAAAGAGTGTAATTATGGATAAATAGTGAGTTCTGTAATAAAGGAATATTCAGAAATTCATTTTATCTGTCCATCATTCGCTACATGCTGTTAAGTGTAATTATTGTTAGCTACTAAACTAGCACCTATTTATTATACTTGTAAAATGTTATAAATTCCAGTTTATTAAAATTTCCCATTTTATTAATCATTTTTAATTCTAAATTTTTGTACTATGTGATATATGTTGCATTTTCATTTTCCTCAAATCATCACAGTATTATAGAATATTACAAATAAATTGAAATGTATTGTTAAATACTAGGAAATTTTTTGCTAGTGGTATTTAAATCAACCTTATGATTTGAAACAAAAGTTATATTTTTAAGACCAGACCCAGAGACCAAATAAACAAGTACAAAAGCCAAACTTACTTATAATGGTGCTACATTAATTTCTAGTGTGTTCTTTATTATTCCCTTTATTATAATCATAAACTTATAAATAATTTTTTTTTAGTTCTAATGTGAGATTTATTAAATGCATAATGGTTACATTGAATATCCAGCGATAGACATTACTTAACAAACTTAGGATATTTTAACCATAGTAATATTTAAATTAAACCTGAAAAAGAAAATCACTTGGCATGGTTCATCTTTTTTAGCGCACTATAATTTACTTGGATGTTTTAATGCTTTTCCATTACACCACTGAGTCTTTTACTTTAATCTTGTTAAGATTAGTTGTTAACTTTATTACTAAGTCTTTTTATGTTAAAAAATCTGCATGGTTATTAAAATATATATTTATTTAGAGAGTATGTTTTGCACCATGTAAAATCTTTTGGCATATTGTCTAGCATAGTATGCCAAAAGTTATTCTAATGAAACAAGATTTGTTCCCCTCAAGAATGACTGTCAAATTTTAGTATTAAAAGGGTAAATGCATATATAAATAAGCCTCCTCTTTTGAGATATTGCAGCAAATTCTTTTAATCTTGAGTAGTAAATCAGCTCTTAAAATATTATTTACAGTTTTGTATGGAGGTGTACACTGGGGGCCAAATTATTAAGTTTTAATTTTGATTTCAATAAATGGTTATATACATGTGTTAAATATAGTTCTTAATTATATCACCAAGTACCCTTACAATCTCAGAATTATTTAAAATTTGTATACTAGTAACTCATAAAAACCTTATGAAAATTAAATCTAACCTTAAACACCTTCATACATTTTGGTAAGAATGCAGTGAGATTACAAAAAATACACAAGTTTTTATTGTCCTGTTGTTCCTGTCCAGCCCATACAGATGCATGGTGGATTTCCATCTTTTGTAGTGAGTATTTCTCACGCACAAGATTATTGTGATTTATATGTTGAATGTTTTTAACACAGTGGACATTGATATTCTTCTTACTATCCCGTTGTTACTTCCTTCATGGAATGATTTTCTTCTTATTTTCACGATTGTCAGCAGTCAATCAATGTAGGGCAGTCCTTCAGTTTTTGGCCAACTTAGATACTGTTGTACTGCAAGGCGATATACTTTCTCTTTATTTTATTTTTTATTTTTATAATATTGATTGCGCATATCATTTGTAAGCTGATGATCTGCAGCTGTATGTGTAATCTCATATTGAAGATATTCAAAATAGGAATAATAAACTAGAAACTAAAAAAACCTAAACTCAATTGCTATAAGGATTATTCATCTTGTTCTAGAGTAATTTACAATCCCTTGTAAATCACAGCAGTGCTCGTAGATAGCCCTGGAGTACTTGCTAAGGCCGATGTCTTAAATCTATCTTCCATATATTACAATGACATTTTAATTCGATTTAATAGTTCTGTGTAAAAGAAAGTAGATCTACATAGGTGACAATACTTTTAAATGGGTAGTACAACGGATATAATCCGTAAAGTCTCTGCCACCTTACAATCTCTATGGTCTAAAGTATTATCTGCAGATGATATCAATGATCATGTTGTTCAAAAATTAATATTACCTATTATAGATTAAAAAATTGTTTTTTACCCAGGGCCTTTGGAAAAATTGCAATATATTCATTTTTAGGTTGCGTAAATAGAACCGTATCTTCTAATATCGATCTTAGCAAATTGATTTTCTATACCACAGTGCCGTAATTCCAAAATACCTTTCGCTCTTTAACCCTTTTTAAAGGATCCATTCTCATTTTCTTATCTTAAAGATAAATTCCGTTATCTCTTTATCTAATGACAGATTTATTCGATCTTTGTCAATCGTTGTTATTACAAGATCTATGTTCGAGTCACTATACCTGCTTTCTGTTAATACTAATTCATTCATTCATCGGTGTATGTCTCGTACGTATCCCTTAAAATATGTAAATATTCTTTATCTATATGTATGTAGGCTGCCGGCCGTGACGTCCGAGAAAACATGTAACAAATTACATATTCAGTGGTTCGCGTTGCATACAAGAAACTTTATATTTTTTTGATATTAGAGTTTTATATACGTATAACTCACTGTTAAGCTATGGTGGTAAGTATTTCATGCGGCTCGTGGAAGCAATATTCATCATCGATAAGCAATGAAAAAGTTATAATTTAGATACTTTTTTTTCGGGCTGATAGCCTCTATTTGGCCGAAGGCATTTACAGCTTCAACGGGTTGAAAGGTGACCGAGCGTTTAGAGCGCTCAGCCGACACCTTTATTAGTGGGTAACCAGCACAAGAGCTCCCGAGAGGGAGCCTCGGCTTACACCATTATCCTGTTGCGCGAGAGTGACTGACTCGTGGATGCCCGAGAGGCTCCGTCAGTTGCTTCCGACGACACAATATAGTCGCGTTGCCCTAAGAACTTATAAGGAATGCCTCGGCAACGATAACTACTACATTGTACTGGTATTTCTGAAAGCGTGTTCATATGTCGGTCGGCCGAGGAAACCTATTCTTGCTGCATCTAGTTTATAGTTTTTTTTTGTTTTCGACATAAATATTTCTCGTGTCAGTTCGCGGATTACTTCGTTTTAATTTCTGTTGGTATTTTGCTAGGGCGTGGTCCCTCATTCACGTTGGCTCTAGAAACTAGCTGCATAGTGGCTCCACTATAATCTAAATTCTAAAAAAAATATTATTGTTTCTTGTTTACGATTTTGACCACGATAACCACTTCCGATTCTAAATATTTTTTGGCAGTAGAGCTACACTATAGTTAAAAACTATCACCAATGTGCTGACTCGTCTAGGGAAACATATCTTCACGGAATACCAGCAAAATAGTGTAATTTGCGTCAACAAAATGTTTATATTATTAAGTCAGGGTACAACCGTTTTAATTACAATTCACATTACCATATATTTTCTTAATTTCTAAGGTGGCTAAAATGAGCCTTGTATATCTATACTAAAACATTTTTTTTTGCTATGGATATAGTAAAGATCTGCCCGTATGTGTGATAACATGAGTATAAAGTGTAAGCTACACGTTAGACCAGCTGGCTTATTTTGAAATAACTTCTGTTATTATAATTACTTTAGTTTAAATTACTGTTGCATAAATTAATGTAATCGTGAGATAATTACTTATGTCAAATATTTTCTTTTTCTGTACATGTTTATTTCGGTTTTTTTGTCTTTTTATTATCGAAACTTGGTGTTTATTTTACGAGTCTTTTGTTATTGTTATTTTTTCATTATTAGAAAATTCCGTCTGTATCCCTTAAAAGACCTACCGTATCACGCTTCACCCTCTTTTAAGGGCAACAGCCCTCGTTGCGCACGAGTCAAATCAATAATGTAACAGAGCGGGACTGGGCAACCCCATTTCCATATATTATTCATTTCGTCCGTCCGTCGCAGTCGACGTACGCACGCCGTGTAACAAGGAGTCTTATCGTTTTTATTGTTTTTCGTAAAGTAATTCCGCGATTACAACAGCGCGGCGTATCATGCATTGGTATGTTCAGGTGTGCTGGAGCGACAGCTTGCCGAGAATTTATTTTGAGATTTTCATTACAATACATTTCTTCATAACGCGCGGGCTTCCGCTGCGAGAGTCACTCTCACTTGAACTTCGAATTAACAATTAAATTTCAAAGTTAAAAAACTATTTATTGATTCGATGCAAAACGAGCTTGCTCTAAATTCAAAAGTTTCCAATTACAATTCGAATTTCAACACAAAAAAAAATTGAGTACAAAAAAAAGTACTTGTTCTAAATTTAAAATATTTGTTTTATTTTAATAATGAGCGTGTCCTTGGTGTGGCTACGTAGGTTGCCGAAGGAGGAGATAGCGGCACGAGTGGCCGCCTTCAGAGCGAAGCTTTCGGAGTCCAGTAGCGGGGACAAGGACGTTCAAAAGGACGAATTTGGAAGGGTAGCGTGAGTATTACTTTCAATATTTAAATACTATACTTCTCCTTACCAACCGGACGGAACAATTAAATATCAAACGACAACTGTCTATACTTAGAACAAAATTTACAGGGGAAAATTTTCTACAAATATTTACCATCGATTGTTAAAATATAAAAATATAAAACTAAACAAAGGCAATAATCGCGTATATGTGTCTTTATCTTATATTATTATGCGCCATTATTTAATTTTTTTTAAAAAGCATTTTAGAATTCACTATAAATATGTAAATAAATTTTAACTATCATGTGTAAAGACGAAAGTTTTTAATCACAGTGCGTGTAAATAATATCTTATGGAACTGAGACGTGGTCATTCACTCCCGACCGCGTGTGAGGAAGATCAAATTCATTCAGGTAACGATTCTCGGCTGTTTTTTTGCGTGATCGAATCCCATACGTGGACATTCGCTGTAGGACTTAGAAGGCAATGGGCTGGTCGTATAGCTGCTCGTAGAAGCGACGGAGACAAAGTTCTTCGTATTCGACGTCGCGGTGTAGGACGGCCGTCCACTATTTTATTTAATTTTTTCGGGCTGATGGCCACTGTTAGCCCGAGGACTTTTACAGTTTCGCCGGGTTGAGAGGTGACCGAGCCATTATGGCGCTCAGTCGAGACATCTTATAGTGGGTAACGAGCACAAAGGCTCTCAAGCGGGAGCCACGGCTTAGACCGTCACCCTGTCCCGCTAGAGCGTCTGACTCGAGGCGGCCGTCCGATAGTTGGAGTGACGACCTATGCAAGTCTGCGGGAAGTCGATCAAGGTGGCTCTCAGGGTATCATACACTCTGTGACAGTTCGTGGGGAGGTAAATGTTCAGCATTAGACCAGCGATGGGCTAAAATGATCAAAAGGACAGTTCGTATGTGTTAATAATGACCCTCAATTATTATTCGCACACGAAAGCGAAACAATAAGTAACATTAGTCATTTATCTGTCTTCAATACAAGTCGTCGTGACGAAGATAAAAGAAATCATGAAACATTAATAAATTAAAGATAAGAAAAGCCACATTACACATAATTTAATTAGAAAAGATTATCGCATGCTGTGTAATAAGATTTTATAACTGGCGGACTTTCATTGTTTTCAAAATTGACGATCTTCGTTTAATAACAAGATCTGTATTCCAGCTCACTTTACCGGTGTTCTTGCAAATTCATTTGGTGTCCGAGCTACACTACTCTATGTTTCCACTACTCTGGAATTCCTTGCCCGATGAAATCAGTCAAATCAGTTCCTTGGCTAGAGAAGCAACCCCAGACCATAATTGAGCCACCACCATGCTTGATTGTTGGGACTACACAATCTGACATCATCTTTTCTTGGGCACTCCGTCGAACGTAAATTCTACGTTTTGAACCAAATAGTTCAAACTTGGATTCATCGATCCAAAGTACTTTTTTAAAATCTTCTTCAGTGCAATCTCGATGGGCAAGAGCTCACTGCATCCGTTTTTACTTGTTCTGCGGCCTTAGCAGAGGTTTTCGAATGGCAACTCGACCATACAACTTCGCATCTCTCGGTCGTCGTTTTACTGTAGTCAATGATAAAGGTTTAACTCGAGTTTTGTTTACTTCAACGCGGATTTCTGGTACTGTTAAGCATCTATTTCGCTTGCTGTAAACAATAATGAAATTATCTTCACTAGACGTGCTAGCTCTCAGCCTTACCGAGCGTGGACGATCTTGAAAACTGCCTGTCACCCTGTATTGAGTAATTGTGCCATGAACACAAGCCTACGATAACTTCAGTTGTGAAGCAATCTGATGTTCCTTCATTATGTAAAACAATTATGGCAGACCGCACTTCACTGCTAATTTCTCGAGCTTTTCCCAATTTATGACGTCTTCGCTGTAGAAACCACAAGTTTAGACTAATCGAGATTGTTTGTGAACAAACCCAAGGGAACTCGGGGTAATAATAAGTCAGAAACACGTGTTTTCAGGAGCTATTATTAACAAAAGCAAAGTAATGTTTAATTTATATATGTATATGTGTACGTGGTGTATGTATGTATATATATTGTGTATTTATACATGTACTATGTATTTAATATCTATATGTGTATGTATTATTCTTTGCTTGTATTAGTTATTTTTAGTTTTTTTTTTCTTTTATTAATTAGTTTATTGCTACACCTATCATACATATATCTCACCACATCTTGGGTTGACTAGTAGAGAAATGCCTTTGGCATTAAATCCACCCTTTGTGAACTTTAAACTTTGTTAAGGTTAATGCAATAAAGATTAAATAAATAAAATAATACATATGACTAAGGTGTGTGTATAATTATTACCTTAATTATGCACACACCTTACATCTATAGTGGAATGGAACATTTCTAACACAAAGTAAAAAAAACAGTTCAAATCCTACGTTTCTTTCATTATATCCTAAAAATTACGCCTGCATAATACATGTATATACTTATCTTAATTATACAACATACATATAGTTCTATAGTGAGAGGAAAATTTATTTAAAAAAAATATATAACTCTTCAAATATAATTATCCAATGCATTAATCTCTATTATCCAATATCTTCAAACCAATTATCAAATCCAAAAAATAATAATCCGTTAAAATTTATGTTTTATATTAACTTTGGCGTATTTATAATTGTTATCGTCCTTATACTATAATTGTGGTTATATTTTTAAAACCATATGTTAAACGAAACAATATATAAAGAACGACTCATATATTCTTCATTAATTCATTCATTATTTAATTACGAATTACAATAATTGTATATATATATTTTTCCATAATTGCCTCAGTTTCGAAGACTAGTAATTTTAATGTCTTTATTTTAGTTTCATAGATTAGCCAAATTTAGTACCGGAAACGATTGTAGGCGTTAAAGACTAACGCGCACATTACCTGATGCTAAGTGATTAGTGCCGCGTTCAGCATTATACCTTCAGCAACAATTTATTCAACAAGGATAACTTTACCTTTTGACAGTGGTACAGCTACACTACAGTTTGTTTCTAGCTGCAGAATGAATGGGTCAGCTCGACCAGAGTAGGATCACTCCCTCGCAGAATACCAGCGGAAAATAGCAGCACAATGTTGGTGTGTGCAGGGATCCGGAGACTTTTATTCCTGGTGACAAGGAATTCCATCTCAGTCCTCAAGGGTGACAATGCATCTGCATTATGATTCCTTGTCATGGATGAATGTAGATGTCATCAGGAAACACCATCAGGTGAACTGTGTGCCCGTTTGTTACTCTTAATGTAATAAAAAAACCATCAGTGTCTACTCCGAAGATTACCTATATAGTACATAAAATAGTGTAAAACTTAAAGCAACAACCTATATAAATCCTACTCATAGGCATATGCCTCCACGCTTCTACACTGTGGGCTGGTGAACTTCGCATGTCTTAGAAATATATTTTTTAATATTTCTTAGATATGCAGGTTTCTTCATGTGCTCCTTCAACGCGGAGATTTGTAATTAGCAATTTCATTAGTACTCGTGTCTCCCAAATTGCGTACGTTTAGATGCTGAGCTAACACGGTTCATATGAAGTATAATAGCGCAAATCTTATATTTTGTATTGGTATTTTATGAAAGCCTTATCTTATCTCGACCAAGTTCTAAACTAATTTTAAAAAAAATCTGTCAGATTGGTGGTTATGGGCTAGTTCGGATATTCTTATCTCATAGAATTAAAGAAAGATAATTTGAATACAGCGTTAAGTGACAGGTATATGGAATGCTTTAGATATTATATGATATTATAGTAAAGTCACGTTGCTGCTAGTAGGTGTCATTGGCCACAGTTTTGTCAACCCTCGTTTGCCAACCCTAATACTATAAAAATGGAGGACCTACCTGCCTACCACCGGCAATATTAAAAAGCGAACGCAATTAATTTGTATGGCAATTATAAATCGCGTAATCGATCTGAGCCGCCGTGCGACCGTGCAGCATCGTGAGTAAACAAGCCGTCAGAAATTAACGCGTAATCTATTTGTATACGAGTTGTTTTATTTACCTTACCGTATTTTCACTCGCGTCGCTTTTTATCCCATGAATACTTCTTCTTCTTCTTACTCGCGTCGCTTCTTATCTTCATATCTTATGAAATAATAGCACAATACGACCGGTTGTGTGAGATCACACGGAAACTCCAAAATTAAGTAAATGATTAGATTAATTGTATGAATGGGTCGATTCGACTGACCCTCACAGAATATCAGCTGTGTTTCGTTTGGTGAGTGGAAACCCTTATTACTGGTGACAAGACATTACATTTCAATCCTCAGCGGTGACAGCGCATCTGCATTATGATTTCTTATCGAGGCTGAATGTGAAGAAATCATTTACACTAATTCAATAAAAATAAAGTAAACACTCGTAAAGAGTCCCATATAGGTGTTCCGTAAGGCCTGTACCGGCGATAATATAATAATTGAATTAAATTATCAAAAGACGTTTATTATTTTTCATTGATAATAATGTTCTATATGAGAAAGAAACTGGTACAAAGTATTCTGCCAATCGCTTTTTTTTTCTTTAGGCTCTTTATCTTGTATTTTTTTTATATATTTCGTAAAATTTTATGTATTCAATAATTTAACGGGCTTGTTTTGCATATGATTATGGATGATTAATTATATAATTGTCTAACAATGGCAAAATTAAGAATAAGACATTGAGCATTACGTCGGCGTACCCTGGTAATTTCAATCTGGTTACAGATTAACATGTAAATTTTCGTTAAAACTATAATATTCTAGAAATATTTATTATGAAAGCTATTAATAATCCTATCCGTCTGATTCATTGATTGTCACGTATTATCCATTCAGGCAGGGGGGGGGGTCCCTGTCGATCGATCGACGCAATGAAGGGGCCAAACCCACACCCTTCCTACAAGGGAGGTAGGGTTTTAAATATGTTTCCCTAAGCGACCACCCTAAAGCAGCGCCACATGACATTTATATCATATTAGAGGGCTTGCTAATGACGGATATTTATAGCTGATGCCGTGATGAGAATGGCAAATTTCGCTATAAACGATTTGTCAAAGAGATTTTTCAATCACACGATTTACTTCTTTTATAGCACAAAATGGAGGTTTTTGTCATTTACTATTACTATTCACTTTAAGGCACTGATGTAGTGCACGAAATTCCATACAAACTTTAGGTCACTTTAAAATTATTCGCACGGTTCTAACCGCATCATCTTTCCATCGGGCTGTTGATTTGGCTTAACCTTCTGTTGTCCAAAGTACTTTGACATTTGTCGAGCAACGCTGCAATGTAACGTAGGTTGGTTGCAGGGTTCGCGACACCCTAATTACTGATTGCGAGGTGTTTGATCCTAACCCAAGGATTTTGATTTGACATTATGATTCCTTATCGAGTATGAATGTGTTATGGGCAGCAGGAATCACTTACTATCAGGTGAACTGTGTGCTGCGTTTTTACCCTCGATACCATAAAAAATACTACGATTATATGGTTTGATTACCATGCTACGTTAGAGACTTCTTCGGATTTATGTGTTCGGACTTGTGAGAATATCGGATCACGAAAAAAGGTATATAAGTCCGTAATTTTCAAAGTAAGAAATACAAAACTTCACATGTATATTATACCTGCTTCTGTTTAGAAATGAATGTATACGTAAATAATGTATGTATAAGTTTATACGGGAAGTTCGTCACTTTTGCAGGAAAAAGCATGAAAATCAATATGAAAGTTTATATAAAGTTTAAGAAAAAATATTATAAGTGCATCTAAGCGATAGATGGCGTTGTGCACTGTCTCTGGATCGCGCTATGGTTTCGTTACGCGGCTTTTAGCAGTTTTTTACTACTCAAATTACGAGCCTCTTTTTAATATACATATATGCATATATGCTGTGGTCTATATAGCTATATAAAAATAAATTATCAGAATTTCATTTTTGAAGTTTATAATTTAACTTTGTAAAAATTGCATGCGATACCTATGCCAAAGGGGTTTCACTGTAAGGGGTAGGGCCCACTACTTACAAGCTACCCGTGTCAAGCCGCCTTTGTTCTGAATATGTGTGGAAGAATAAATAAAAGCTTGCCCTCATTTTCTCCCTCCCTGCGGTTACTATGCTAAATATCTCTGCACATTTTCACACTTGCTCTCTAAATAAATTATATCGAAATCGAGATGGATTACATATTTTTTAATTTTATTTGTCATTACCTTATAGGGGAGGGATAAAAGCAGTGTCCTAGATTCAAAATAGGAGTATGTATAAAGCTTAAATAAAACACTATTACTGCCTAATCCAGAAAGTAATTGTGTTCAGGAATTATGGTGTAAACTTTGAATATATTGAAGAAATTCCTATATTATATTTCGTTATGTCTGTGCGTGCATAACCGAATTCACAACAGAGTCTTCAGTTGTCGACGGTGTTTGCTTGTAAAATATAATTTATTCATGTATTATTATATTGTTACTAAGTAAATTAGTTGTTTGTTGAATAAACGATATAAATAAACTTAAGATTATTACTAAACTAGACTAATGTGTTACCATATACACAATAGTCTAGTTCATTCAATTACTCTAAAACAAAAAGTTTTTTTTTTAATAATAGATTTTTAAAATAACTTTTATTCATTATGTTTATAAAACAACTATATGACATATGATTAAGTTTAAGTTTAATCAACTATGATATTTGACCACAATTATTATTTGTAGTATTCCATCTAAGTACTAAATACTACTCGCACTACATTATGATTCCTTATCGAGGATGAATGTGACATTGAATTACCATAAGTTGAACTGTGTGCTCGTTTGTCACACTCGTTACAATAAAAAAAAATATTTTCCACTTAATAATCAAATTTATTAGTAACTGTTTGTTACTACTATCTAGAGAACATAAAGCAACGAAAGTATTTTTGTTCAGCTATTTCAATTTTTATTACACAAACTTCACCTAAATTATTAAAACAGTGATTTTAATAATGACAGCAGCTGTTCCCTGTTTTTTATTTATGATACAGTGGATATAGAAGTCTTTGTAATAATATTAGTGAACTTTTGGAGAGAGAAAAATAGGACGAGATAAAATTTTATAATGAAACTCCACGTTGTAGATTATATATGTGACAGGGATATTTTTTTAGTTTCTTAGCATTTCAACTAGCTAACAGCATCAATGGATTGAATGACTCGACCACAGAAGCAACGTGGCTGAGAACCAATTACTGGAAATTTGGCCTCTAGATCTTAACGGGTCGCTGTTATCACGTACAATCAGGTCAACTGTGTGCTCGTTTGTCACCATTACATAAAAGGCACTCAGCAGCAATAGATACGACACCATACGTGATGAAAATCTTAGGAAATAAAATACATTTTCAGAGTTTTCAAAAGAAAATATAACACGCATAGTCATGAATATATTGTAGTATCGTCAAAATTTCAGATTATTTAGACGTCTGTAAGGGGTTGAAAGTTGAACTGAAATATTCCATTATATACAGGATAGGCTAAAAACGTATCTTAATAATATATAATAAATTAATTCAACACAATATGTCTGTAACCTATCCAACATCGAACCGTCTCATCTCGCCTTCTGGCGACTTTCCAAGTCCCTTTAAGGAGGCAACGCCCAAACAATGCCTCCCTTAGTGCGCCCCAATAAATCGCCCGCCTTCTTAGACGAAGAGAAAGCCGAATGTCTGGCTGACAATCTCGAGCTCCAATGCTCACCGAGCACCCTACCGATCGACGCCGCTCACCTTGCAATGGTTGACAGCGAGGTCGACCGGAGGACTAAGGAACCACCTCGCGATTCCGTTACTCAAGTTACACGCACCGAAGTCGCACCCAACACTCATGCACAAATCAAGTACACCGCATCACGGAGCTCATTCTCAATAAATTTTTTCAGGGCTACCAAACTGGAGCACTTCCTCGACGTGGCGAAAGCTTTCGACAAGGTCTGGCACAACGGGCTCATATACAAACTATATGAGCTCGGTGTGCTAGATCGACTAGTACTTATCATAAGAGATTTTCTCCGAAACCGTACCTTTCGTTACCGCGTCGAGGGAACGCGTTCACCCCATCTGTGCCGGAGTACCACAAGGCTCCGTCCTAGGTCCTATTTTATACACACTCTACACCAACGACATACCGCGCACTCGCGGTGTAAAGCTAGCCCTTTTCGCCGATGACACCGGCCTCTACGTGTCTGGATTTAAACCAGACGCTATTTGTAAACGCCTCCAATCTGTAGCCAACACTTTAGGGAAATGGTTTCGGAAATGGAGGATCGAGGTTAACCCCACCAAAAGTGCAGCCATGTACTTCTCTCGGCGCAACAAAACGCCTCATCTCCCAACTATAGACTTATTTGATCGTCCAATCACCTGGGAAAAGACAGTCAAATACTGAGGCGTCACATTAGATTAAAGACTCACCTTCGGTCCGCATATCAACCACGTACGGAATCGAGCAGCGTTCGTCTTAGGTCGTTTGCACCCGTTACTCAATAAAAATAGCAAAATGTCTCTGCGTAATAAAATTACACTATACAAAGCGTGCATTCGACCCATAATGACATACGCAAGCCCCATCTTTGCGCATGCCTCCCCGCGTCATATTCACCGGCTTCAGGTTATACAAAATCGTTTAATGCGCAAGGCCACCGGTGCGCCATGGTTCTTGCGTAATGAAAATCTACACATAGATCTTGAGCTGCCGACCATACCTGAAGCAGGCTTCCTGCCTATATTTCGACTCTGCCGTCACACACCCAAACCCCTTGATTGTAAGTGCCGCCACTTACAGTCCCATCGCCCATCATAGATTCACCCGCTTCCGAAGGAGACCGAGGCACGCCCTCGACGACCCCGACGACCCCGACGACGCGACCACCAGGGCTCAAGCTCTTCATAAAACACTACACACGTACATTGCACCCTTATACAGCCCCTGCTGACAGCGAGAGCGTCGCAAATAAGGTTATTCGTTATACCGCCATGTCACAGGCCGGTTCTCTCCAGTCAATACAGATAGAAGCGTCGCTGGAGTTTCTTGCGCCACTTCTTCTCCAGCGCCTACGCATTCCGAAGTGGTAGTACAGACAGCCAATAATAATAATAGAGATATAAATGTAGATAATTCTTAGTCAGAAGCAACTGACCGAGCCGAGATTCGACCCTCTCGAGCACCCTCGAGTCAAACGCTCTCGTGGAACAGGGTAACGGTCCATGCCGAGGCTTGGGCTGGTTACCCACTAATAGAGGTCTCGACTGAGCGGCATAAGCGCTCGGTCGCTCACCTCTCAACTCGGCGAAACTGTAAAAGCCCTCGGGCTTACAGCGGCCATCAGCCCGAAAGAAAAAAAAAAACTTTATTTCACAGTGTAATCATATTTTCACGACGCAAATTCATCGCGTACAAAGCCAAAGGCCACTATTATATAAAAATCACGCAATGATACAATTATTTTCCAGCGTCAAACTTAATCAAAACCGTAATGGGCCGGCCTGCGTGTTAGATTAAACTAAACTCCTGACCTATATTGAGGGCAAAGCCTTCACAACATTACAAATTACAGTCATAAAGTGAAAATTATTTAGATTTTATTATTACAATCGCCTTTATTACGGACATGGGTGTGTAGTAAGAATATCTGTCATTTTATTTATTTACACTTATTGTTCACACCTTACGAAAAGTGGTACGAAGGGCGGGATAATGCATTAATGATTAAAGTCTATGCGGGTGGGTCCTAAGACATTTACAGTTCGCTGTCCTGCTAATTTGGACTTCACCGTCAATTGTTTTCAATGTGCTGCTGTCGATCCTGGTTTTTAGGAGATACAGTGGCAGGTAATAGTGGTTTAAAATAGAGTTAGACTACAAGTTTATTGGGCCATTGACTGTAGTAGTGTTCTTAAATAACAATTTTCCACTGTGTTAAACATTCGGCTATTACAATAATTCTAAATTTGTTATTCGGCATCTAATTTTCCCATCTCATTATTGCCATTAATGTCGCAAAATAATTCTGTTTTCAAATGTAAAATACTTCTGTCGTTAGAATACGAACGGAATACATTCCCTTGCATTTACGAGAAATATATACTATTAATATATAATACTAACCTAACCACAGCATAAGGCTCACGGTTTAACTCATTAAGGGGAGGAAATTAAGTGCTGCGGTTACAGATTTATCAAGTGGAAATGCGCCTAGCGAAATTATTTACCGCTTACGCATTTTAGGCCGTACATATATGTTGTTATGGAACATAATTGAGTGATTTGTTTCTTTCAGAAAAAAAAAATTATGGACTTTCTTCTCAAAGTCCGTCCTCTTTGGTAAAATCTAGGGCAACATAATTTTGGGTAATTTCCAATTTTATAATTAGCAGACATATTTTTGGAATTTTAATTACAGGCAATAAAAAACATCACGTAGCGAGTAGCGTGAGTCAATAGACACTCCCTTTTCCCCCGATCCTCGTTACTTGTGATTTTGACATACATATTGGACTTAAGTTTGTTGTCAGTCTCTATCATTGCATCAAATACTCGTTTACCAACGTTTTGATAATGAAATAAATAGACTCTCAAAATATAAGAGTTTCTCTTGTTATTTTTTTTTATCAAAGTGAATTTCTTATAACAATAATTTATGCATTAAATAGTGGAACTCAACGTCGTAGTCGTAGGTCGAATACACCTTACTAATGTCCTGAACCGTCTGTCTATTCTTTTTTTAAAAGCTAATTCTAATTTTGGTATACAAGTTATCAAACAATCTGTGCACGGTTTGCAAATTATTAAAGAATGTTGTGGAATTAAAAAACACATAAAGAATTATAATTTTAGATCTGATTCTTCTTCGTTTCTTCTCTTCATCTTAGTTTTTTTTTTTTGAAAATTTCCAAATTATTAGAGAAAAAGGCAACTAACTGGAATGTCTTATCTTTCCGTTTACGTTTAAAACACAATTTGATTTTCCAATCACTGTGTGATTGGATTGGATAACGCGAATGGGTCCACCGGCGCGAAGTATTACGAAAGTGTGTCAAGCTGGAATGAATAAATAAGTAACGGGATTACTGGGGTAGGACTTCATTTCGTTACTTATTTTATAAAAACCGGATTAGCACGCCTTAATGATATATTGTGATTGTTTGTACACTTAAGTATTGAAATAAAACGGTATATGTAAACCCTCATAAAATATAGTTTTACCTTTAAGCTTTATTATAATTATGTTTTCGCTAATTAATAATTAAAAAAAAACATTCCATTTTTATTATTATCTACAATATTTCCAAAATAGACTGTATCACAAGCATGGCCAACTTAAACAACTTTAAAAACTGACGTTTCAATTTTTCTTCTGTATTTTTTTTTTGCGTATTCCATCATTCAGTACATTTCTGATGATTATTTTTATATTTGGTAGGCGGCTATATTTTCTAGTGTTCAATATAAATTTGATAAATATGTAGATGTTCGGCAGATAGACAGCAGAATGATTCACGAAATCGTTTTGTTTGTGTACATGTCAACCATAGTCTTTCGTCATTCATTACATCGCATTAGGGACATTAGAATAGCTTCGCGTTGCCTTGCAGACTGATTTTATTTTGCTATACTGATTTCAATCGTATATTAAACTAAATTAAGTTATTTTTTTCTTGTATCTAAGTAGATTAGTGATCACTGACCAACTTCAACTTCAATCATACTTCCGAGTCTCAGTGTGTCAGGGCGTCGACGACAATGAAGTCTGTTTTCTTCGCCCAAATAACAAATAATTCATCTCTTTCTTTTCTATAAGGGTAGACATTAACAAAAGCTATGCTTTTTCACATCGAGCTTTTAAGCCACAAACGTGTTAGGGTGTATCTTTGACCATTTCGAGTATTTCTGTGGAATTATAAATAACTAATAATTTGTACAAATCTTGACTCATCGAAAATCATCGAAATAAGCGGTCAAAGTATTTCTGGCTATCGCGTAACAATAATGTTAACAACAAATTATTATTTTGCTGTTCTGGTCGCATATTACATATATCTGTCCCTAACATTGAATATGGACCTTCCTCCGACTTAATTGCCCAACGCATTACATCTCGGACAAGGCAAGGGGATAATGTATTACGAAATAAAAATATTTTTCTTCTTTCTTCTTTTCTTTATTAATGTGAATACATGTCTAAAGACTGCACCACTCGTTATTATTATGGCATGGTGCAAAAATATTACAGTTTATTTTAACATCTAATTATATCTGTCGGTAATCTCGCAACATCACGTCGCCAAATGTATTTTAACACCTGTTACTTTCTATCTTATAAATATTTATTAAAGCAAGTCATTTCATATACGTCCTGAATAAATTGGTCTGACAGTTCGGCGACAGATAAAAAATATTATCTCTAGTAGCGATATTTAGATGTAATTATAACTTTATAATACTTAATTCTATTTCTAAACTGTCATTTACTTATTTTTTTACATTTATTTCAATTATTCATATTTTATAAATTGTCAAACGTTTCGTGTTTTGGTGTTAGCTTCTGTTATTCACAGATTAGATGCAATACAAGTTAAGATAGAAAAAAATGTTTACTAGTATTAATGTACCATCATCAATCAGGGATCAATTTCTCAGAATCTTATACCGTATGCGTTGCGGTTTGAGGGCAAAGTACGACGAGTGAGTTGGCTTTGATTTTGCGACCAAATTTACAGCTCTATAATGTATCAGCCATGAAATATAAAAATATTAATAGCTGAAGCGTGAATAGTTGGTTTAGGGTTTTAGGGTACGGTTTGCGAAACTTACGGTCGTCTCTTCGTATGCGCCATTCGACTATTATCGTGAACCATCTCCTTTTTTTACCTTTTTTACGCGGGGCCGTCGGAGTGGTTATGGCGGACTCCTACCAGCTAAAACCCTTAGGCGTTCTTCTCAGCAGTACCCTTGGTCGGGACTACGGGTACGCTTTCGCACATTAGCAACAGTCTCCACGGCGTTAACCCGCTGCGGGCCCATCTTTGAATATGGGGTGGAGCTGCAACTCGCGGCCCATTCTTCATGTACGAGTGCGCGTGAACTCTGCGCGCGCCATCTCGACGCCTTAGCTATCGACCGTGTCTGTCAACTAGGCCTTGGTTAGGGGGCTTGAAGGAGGCGTGATATACCCTCCTCCGGCGCCCAGTTCTCTGGCTGCAGATTGGGAGATAAGTGGATCTCTCTCTTCCTTCCGCAGCTTCCTTCTGCGACATAGCTTGTTCGCAGAATGCGACAACGGCGCCCCCCGACCTCTCGTTACCACCATAGCCTTAATGAGCGCTGGTAACGAGAGATCATCCCCCACTACTGCGGCGAGGTCTCGGAACAGTTCAGCCCAAGCTGGACACTCTTCCAGCGTATGCTGCGCCGTGTCCTCGTGCCATCCACAATGTGCCATGACACATGGTTGTCGGCTCTCTTCCGGCTATGCGGCACAGGTACTTACCGAAGCAGTGAACCATCTAGTACAAGCATTTAATCTTAGTTAGAATGGTTAACTGGAATTTAGATATGTTAATATCAAAAAAAAATATCCAAATTCGAAAAAAAATTTTTTCTTGGATAATCTTTAATCTTAATTGATTTATTTTTGTCATTGCAAGAGTATCAAGTACTATACATTTTTTTTGCTGCGCGGCACGGAGCCTTATTGAGTCTATACTTATGAAATGATTATCAATTATGTAAGTATATTTATTACATTCATTGTATTAAACGCAATTTTCTTTCATATCCTTAATTAATAAGTACGTTTCAACTTACGTTTTACATCGTAGAAGCACGTCGTAGTTATATTCTAGCATGGATAAATTCAAACGGGGTACCACGCTTTCCGGAATATCAGCGTGAAATAACAATTCAGTGGTGTGACGAGGTGTTCCATTTTAGTCTTTAGAGGTGAAAAAGGCATCTGTATGATTTTTCACCTCTGAAGATTTCTTAACAATGATGAATGTAAGTGGTATGCGATGCTGGAATCAATTACCATCAGATGGACACACATGTCCTCGTTTATACAAAAAAAATCGTTTAGTATGAAGATGATCCTGTTTGCAATTATTTATGTAAGAATGACAATTAAGATCTGTCCCCATTAAGGAGTTGTCACTTTATAAACCCCTGCCTTATACCTCTCATTTAATATGATAGTGCGACCTTTGATAATAATGTGAAATATTTCGCTGTTCTAGTCGACGCAATATGAACTGAGGCTTCGGGTCATAAATCATTATTTATCTGTCTGTCTCGCTCGCACTTACAGGTCTTATGGAGCGGTGTAGTGATGTGCGTAAGAATAGTAGAGGTGCATATCGATAACGGGATAGGGACGATCGATATGCTAAATTGTGTTAAGTATTAATAGAAATAATTTTTCACTATCTGAAAATAAAAGATTTTAATTTGTAAGATAAAATGTTTGTTTCGACCTAATCATAGAGAAACTGTATAGATCGTAATGTGACCGTGAAAAGGGCCGTTTTTATCTTTTTATAGAAAAACAACAAACCTTACTCGAAACGACCAATCAGGAGGTCAGAGTGCTAATGAAGGTCGGGATGACGCATCGACTCCGCTCGCGTAGATAGCTAAGTATCGATAACTGGTTGCATTGCGTGCACATTCTTACTGTCAGTGACATTTATTGCCCGACGACTCGGTTTAAAATGTGTCGACTATAATAATTTGATCTTCTATTCTATTCTCTTCTACTCACTACTCGTAAAAACATGCGACCTCATTGCATCTATTTTACACAGGCCATCGTCCTAGCTTGGTCAAACAGACTGTTCACTGTTTATCAGTATCTAGCTGGAGTCTAGCTCTTTCACGTACAATAAATTAATGTTTATTCTTACATTATTTATATATATTACATTAAAACCACTGTATATGACAAACAACTAACGTACGAACCTTATATACCGAATATACTACTCATTAAGTGACACAGAACTAATCAAATATTTTTATATGGAAATAAAATACTTTCATCTTTCAAAGATTGTATGGTATGGATGGATGGGTACATTCATACAAAAGTTTAGACGTTTAAATGCATGAATATAAAAAACTAAATTCATGAAAGATTTAATTATAACAATTTATTTTTTGCTTTGGTGGGTTGTGATTTCTTTAAAGATCAAACATAACCTCGAGAATTATCTATGTACAACCGTGTGTACAATGCTGGTCACAGTATGTATTTTTAGTTAGTTGGAATATTACTTAGACCGTCATAATTTTGATTAAGGTAATTACAATGCTCGAACGAGTAAAAGTAAGACAGTATGCGTATGCAGTAAAACCTTAGTGTTCATAGCATGAATTCCCTGACATTAAAGCCGAATCGTGATGAAGAGTTGCGTAATAAAAATAGGTTTAATGTTTTTTACATGGCCAGAAGTTATTCACGATTCGTATAATGTCTAACCACCGATGCATTTTTATTGCGCTGCGCATTAAAATTAAGTTATTTCTCGATGTTGCTACTTCGATATAGTGCTACGATGTGAATAATACGTATTTCACCATGTACATAAATTTGTAGTAATATTGTTTTTTTTCTTCACTACCACTTATTACGTTTAAAAGTTATTTTGCCACAATTGTTACACAACGTACTTATTTTTTTTTTTTGTATAATTCCATTTTAAGAACAAAAGTTGTTATACATACATCTAACGACAAATTTATTTCGAGTCGCACAAAACACGCTATAAATTAATTTATATGATCACACACACCACGTGTTTGATTAATAATGCTCCGTATAAAACATAAAAACGTCGATTGAAAAGCTTATCGTTTTTTTTATAATTTCTACATCGGATATATGAAAAAATTGCATATGTACAGAATTTTGAAAAAACAAATTGAGAGTGCTGCGGAATTGTACTCATTACGAGACAAAAGGTTTGATCTCAAATGGGGTGGGCGTCGTGGAACGGAGATGGGTTGTTTGCGCACGCTGCGCGCGTCGCCGTGTTTCCTGTTATCCCGCCGTCAGTAGCGCCGCCGGCCCGCAGCCGGCCGCTGCAAAATGTAGCCACGCTCCACCCCTATTGAAACAGTCTTCCAAAACCGCCTTAGTACTTATTTAGTCTTAAGAAACTAAGTCTTCCATTAGATTTTAAGTAGTTTAAGATGCATAGGGGCTGGGCGTCGCGTCGGGAACAAAACAATAGAGTCGTCTTCGAACGACTTTGGCGTGGCACCTTCCAAACCGTGCTAGCGGGCCCACAAAGAAGACCACGAGCCTCCTCCCACGATCCTAACCCGGAGACCACTGTGGTGCCCACCACCATGGCACAACAAGGCCCGTCTCATGTTGCGGATTCTTTAGAGCCTGCTCTTAGAACCCTACTCGCTGGGCTAAGGAACTCGTGCTGTTGCCGGTGTAATTGCGCCACAGCACGCAACAACGTTAACAACAATTTGCAGGTCTGTCTCTCCAACGAGGAGGAGAGGAAATCCATGCGCTCTGTCATAAGGTGGGCATAGGTTTAATTGATCGGCCATGGCGCCGATGTAGGTCGCTTGCTATTGTTACTGGAAACTTGCTAATTTGAAGTAAAATCTCACTCGTTCGATAAATAAGCATAAACTAAACGATTTCACGCCCAATCTCAGCTAACAATGATTGATAATATTAGAATAAATCGATACGACTTTTTAATTGTCTACTTTGACTCTAGTATTCTAACTTTGTTTTGTATTTCTAGCGCACTTAGTTGCAAATCAGGTAAATATGGCGATCTAAGAAGATAATTAAATATCTTTACATTTACATTAACAAACTTAACAAAACTGGTTGTATAAATAATAAACTTAGCAAAAATGGGTTGCTAAATAGCCTACAGTATATGACGTATTTACTACTATCTATGATATTATAGGTTGAGGGCAGAAAATTATGTTTTAATTAAACCTTTAAAAAATTATGTTAGGAATATTGACAAAATTATATATTAAATGTTTAAAGGCCGACAATTTTGGGTAGATTACTCAACTCATAATATCGCAGTAACGACAGCTCTGCCGCCATCTTGATTTTAACTTACGTTCTAACCGACAGCGTTCGTGAAACGCATGCGGTCGCAGAAGCGCAACAGGAAAAAAACGCGCGACTTCGAGATGCGTTTGGAATCTCACCAAGGTTCGTGGAGGGGACTAGCTTGGACCCTGAGCGACGTGCAAGAGAGGAGGCGAGCCGTTATCCGCTCGTGAGGACTCCAAGCCACGAAAGAGAAGAACCTGATACGCATGTTACTAAGAAGAAAAAGAAAAGGAGGTATATAGAATATTTCGCCATATTTGTAATGAGATATCAAAAAGAAACAAAAAAGTTCTACCAGATTAGAAACTATTAATAAGGTTTAAAATATATTAAATATTTTAAATATATAGTTATTGTCAACTTTATAACATTTTAATAATTATTTAACTATTAACCGAAGAATATTTTTTTTAAAAAAACTTACACATTACCGTTTAATATTTTTTGCATAAGTATACAATTATATTCAATGTTTGAAACCATAATTCCAGTGCCTCGCCAGAGTCAAAAAAATCTAAGAAGAAAAAGTCCAAGAAGAATAAAAAAGACAAGTGGGTATATTTATATTAATTAATATGTACTGTTATTTAATATCGTTTTGTTTCATAATTTTGTAAAACCAATTTACATTCAGACAGGTGACACTTGAATTAACTAAGAGGCAAGTATACTATTATATTAATTACTATAGATTAACAAATAGAACAAGATATTAAAATGTTTTTCTTTTAATTACTAATTTCAGTCAAAGGAAAATATTATGGAAGTACATGCGTAGGTATGGTACTTCTTATTTTTTTTTCATAAATTTACAAATAGGCATGAAAATTAAGCCATTAATTATTTAAAGTGAATAAAGAATTTACAATAATCTCTTCAAATTGTTTGAATATTATTAATAGATGATTTTTTTATATAATTAATTTAGTATTAAACATATCAATGCCTTTCTATTTCCAATAGAGATCCACCATTGCTCAGTCATAAATAATAAACTTGTTGCAGATACTGGGTTCGAGTCCCCAGTCAAAGCCAAGGGTTATGTATGTTAGTGAGACTCCAAAATTACAAAATTTTGTTATATGGCATCAAAATATTTGCTTTATTTTGTCCTACTTGATCTATTATGTAAAATCATAAGGCTGGCAAACAGTGGGTGGTAATTGATATCAAATCATCATCCACCAATTAGTTATATAAGTTAGTTATATAGTAAATTTAATATTAGTTTGCCTCTGTATGGACCTTTATTCCAATAAACATATAAAAAAAAACTAACAGCCTATATACACTGCTGGGCATAGTCCTCCACACGGCTCCACTACAGATTGATGGACTTACTTTCTTTTCTATATATATATATATATATATTTTTAATATATTTGAGACATGCTGTTTTCCTTCATCAACAAGATTCTGGTAAATTAGCACTCAAATTCCAACTAACAGTTTAATTGACGAACTCAAGGAGTTTGCTAGCGTCGTAACGTTTTTTAAAAGCGAGCACCCAGACATTGAAGCTCCTCAATAAATCAATAATAGCTCATTCAATAGATATGCCACTTACTAAATTCCCATGAGATACACAATTAAATAAAGTACATATAGTTATTTTCAGCATAGTGTTTATTGTAAGTAAATTATGTAAATATTTGTTTTGATACATGGCATTTCCACCTGATCAAACAGTCTCACATCTTGGCGGCACAATCCTAATTAATGATAGTAAAACACTTAAAAGTACAAATGATTGTAACATTTACTGTTAACTTTATTAGATAGGTATAATAATTCCATCGAAATTTAATGGGATTGCAACTTAGTTTTTAGTATTAACTAACATATTAGTTATCTTTAATTTTTTGAAATATTATTTCTCACAGTAAATTATCAATTATTAATTCATGTCTTGTTGTTCACAACAAGATTTTCAATACCTTATTGTTGTATTTCATTAGTATTAAACGATACTCCTCAAATATAGATTCCGGTAGAACAAAACATCCCCTTTCTAACAATTTTAAACATCATTCAAAAAACCTTTAATAACATGCGGAATGGAAAATTTAAAAAAAAACTTAAACAACTTAGTTGGTCAACCTGAGTATAAAGAGCCCAGCAGATATATATAATATATATCCCAATAAGAAAATATCCCTGAGTATATATCAAAATATTTGAAATCTTTCCTATGATAAAAAAATCATTTTGTTGATATAGTAACTTAGAAGCGTGACCAGTAGAACTTGAGGGGGTTGCTAAAAAGCCATGCTAAGCATATAGATTTAGAAATTGATATATCTTAGAGCCTAGATGGGAGCTAAGGCTATATTTCACTGCTGTGGAGAATGCCTTATATGACTATATTACTATTAAATATTTTTCAAAACTTGTATTGTGATGGATAATAATATCACTTTAATATATGTACAATTAATAAAAACAATTTTAATATAGATATTACAAGCATACAATAATTTCTTCATTAATACTAACCGAATACCAGCGTGAAATAGGATGATAACTCTGCTGTGTTTCGTATGGTGATTATTAGAATCAATTACAGGTTACGAGGCAATCCATCTCAGACCAAAACTTTTTTGAGCTATGATTTTGATGTCATGTGACTGTGTGCTTGATTGGTCACCCCCCCTAATATTAAAAAAAGAATAGTGTTTTAGTATTGTGAAATCACCTATTTTATATTATGCAATTATGTGAAATAACAAGCTATCATAACAAGCACTATATTAAGAGAAATTACTCTTACAGTAGTTTAACTGCCCTTGTTTCAAATCTGATTAAAAAACGCTTCTTAGTAACTATATCAACAAAATGATTTTTTATCACAGGACTATAACATAGTTTTCATATGTTCCTTTGAGTCTATTATCATATTTCTATTTCAATAGACAAGAAAGCAGCAAGAAAAAGAAGAAACGCTCCAAGTCTCCGTTTTCCGAGAGCTCCAGTAGTTCTGAGGCTGCACAGGACAGTGACTCGGCTAGCTCTGAAGATGGGAAGCAGAAAAAAAAGAAAAAGGTATTTTATGGCTTCCAGTCCTTTATATAATTCTCTGTTGACATATCGCAACCTATAGATTACGACAAAATAATTTATGTTGATTGGGGAATTTGCCAAAGATTATGTTTTAACATTTTTATAATAATTACTCAAGTTAGTTTACCTAACAGTATTTGTAAAACAGAAAAATATGTATTAATTTACAGACACTTGTTCTCTGATATGTTAAAATATTATCTTTTATTAAGCAAATTTCATGACACTTTAATGATATTCATTCAAGACTTCAAATGGAATGGGCCCTTTACACTTGTTTTTTTACCTTCAAAATCAATATGGGATATTTTTAAACAGTGCATCTTCACATTACTTCCTCATTATGTCTTCTATAAATTTAACTGGAATAGTTATTTAGAAGGGTTTGACGTCATTTATATAGCTGGTATAGCACACACTTTCTTTTTTTTTGAAAACATAAAAAACATTGCCTGGGATGATATATGATATACAAATTAAACATCTTGGCAGCATCTAATATCCATAATGATTATGGGCTTAACATCATAAAATAAGATTATAACTAAACTACAGCTCATATTTTTTTTTCTTTTAATTTTTTTATTTAATTTTGAAATAAATTAAATTACCCTCATTTTTTTTGTTATAAATTTATTAATTATCCATGAAATAAGTTTCTTACTATATGGGGTTTCTATCCAATGTCTATCTATGTGGTGAACTTTATTGTTTTCTTTTATTTTTATTTTTCTGTAAATACAAGAAATAGCCAGTAAATATTATCTGTTTAACTGTGCATCATTTCATAGGATAGCCATCTTTATCTGAAGAAATAACGTATACTGTAAGTATATCACAAAACAATAACACTCAGTATAAACACTATGTTAGTCTTAAAAGTGTTATGTCAGTGTTAAACTTTTTGCATTGCATCATTGAAGTTTAACACTTGCGGCTAACTCTGATATCGTGCAAGATAGCGTAACACATTGTATGGGATATTGTCTTACATGTGCACAGTTATTTACTTGCATGGTGTTTCATAGTCCTTACAACAGATGGTGGTTTTGCATTATTTTTTAAGACGCGTTGTCTTTTCTCGTTGGAAAAACTTGCTTTCTATTTACTATCATCAATAATGCTTCTGTTAAATAGAAAATTTAATTCGTATAACAACATTTTCTTTGTTTTATTTATTAGTCCTCCGAGCCAGATAACAGCATATTTTTCCAATGTAAATTTAGTATTAATATCCAGATTGATTTATAAAAATGTAACTAATCCATAACATTCTCCCTCTTCTCGTTTACTCAAAACTAATTAAGGATGCTCCACATGTTTAAATGGTAGAAAATACCACCACCGTATGTTTTATAAGGTACGTCCCAGAAGTGTTATTTTACATTTGATTTTGTGTAATACTTGTATATATGTATTTGATACATTTGAAAAGTTTTAACTTTATATTGTGTCATTACTCAGTATATATTTATAAATTAAGCACTGGTGCCAGTCAGTATGATATTTCTCTCAGTTTGTTGAGAATGTTATGGATGATCAATGTAACATTCTTTAAAATAAGCGCACATAACATACTTGTAATTTGTTTTTAATAATATTATTAAAAATGCTTATGTGAGTAGCTTCTGATTATTGTTTTTATATGTGATTTATAGTTTATTGATTTAATTGCCTCTAATTGATTTCTTAAAATTTTTCATTTAGAGAAATGCATGTGCAAAAGTGGTATATTTTATTTTCATGTATTGAAATTCTTCAAGCAACCTTCTTGTGATTATATGACTGAAGAATTTCATCGGTTCTAGTAAAAAGATATTTTTGAATTTTAAAATGACATTACCACTTAGTTTTCTTTTATTGGCACTGGTGTTATCTCTCGACAAACTCTCCTATCGTGCTTATTTAAATTGTATTACATTTTGACAGAAAAAGTCCAGTGCCAGACGTCGTGCAAGTAGCGGACAATCCAGCCGCGAGAGGTATATATATATGCATTTCTTTTTTTATATAGAAATGGACTTATGCAAATATATTTTATAATACCAGCTCTAAATATATTTTTATGTTTACTCGTTAATCGAAAATTTGCACAAATAAAATATTTTGAAATTGTAAAAAAAAATTAAATTACAAATACAAATTGTTCTATATAAATATATTTGTTACAGTTCTCCAGCAAAACAAACAAAAGATAAGCAATTGGATCGTGGATACGGGCCCATATTGGACTATGTACGAAGTAAAGGGAAAGACAGCGAACGCGATGACACTCGACGTACTAATCGAGCTATTAATAACCGTAACGAAGAATCCGCCAGAAATTCTAAATCAGAATCAAGGAGATGCGAAGATCGTAGCTCTTCAAGGGAAGATCGAAGACAATCGCCAGATTACAGGCAAAAATCATACGTCACTAAAATTGCTAACAAAAATCGCGGATCGTCACGCGATAATAATGAAAGACCTATGAAGACAACAAAACGAGATCGCCCCAGGTCTATTTCGGAATCTGACGAAGAACATTCACCTAAAAATAAAACGGACAAAAGGAATAAGAAACATTATGAAAAAGAAAAGAGTGAGTCGCCTCCTCCAGTTAAGAGGAAGAGGAAAAGCCCCTCCGTTGAAAATCGAAGAAATGATACGTACCACAAAGATGCTGATCGAGATAGCGAGAGAAATAAGAGAGAAAACTCATATCGAGACGAAAGAAAAACGCAGCGAAGAAGCCACTCCCGCGACTATACAAATGATAGAAGACATGAGAATAATGTTAGGAAGGAAAGAGAACATAACGTAAAATACAATGATAAGCAACAACCAGCACAACGTAGGGAATGTTATGAAGAACCGGTAAGGAGTAAAAATTCACGAAATAGCCCAAGCGCCCATCGTGATTTATCTCATGAGTATCAAAGTAAAGATTATAAAAAAAAGCTCACTCATAAAGAACCTGAAAGATATTACAAAAACCCCAGAACTGGAAGGAGATCATTGTCATCAGAATCTCGTTCGAATTCACCGCCTAGACAGAGACAAGATAAAGAAATGAAAATCAAAGCCCGTTATTATAAAGACAGAAGTATTTCACCGCCTACAAAGGATAAAAATAGAACGAGTTCATCGCCCGTGCGTAGGAGATATTACGATTCACCATCACATAAAAGGCAAAACTCTTCATCACCGAAGAGGCATGATTCGTCACCGGCAAGAAAGCGGGATACGTTACCGTCAAAAAAGCACGAATCATCACCGCTAAGACGGCGGGACTCATCAACGCCAAGAAGATGCGATTCGACACCTCCAAGAAAACGTGACAGATCATTAACAAGAAAACGTGATACGTCCCCGCTAAGAAAACGTGACGCATCATTGCCACGAAGGCGGGCTACGTCACCGCCAAAAAGGATTAATTCTTCTTCGCCAAAAAGACGTGATTCGTCACCGCCAAGAAGGTATGATAAACACTCGCCGAGAAGACGAGAATCATCGCCGGAGAAGGTGAATTCATCGCCACCGAAAAGGATGGAAGATTATAAAGTACCGCTTAATGCGTTAGAGAAACGTGAAAGATATCTAAAGAAGTCTTTATCACCTGATAACAGAGCAAACCGCAGGTCAAGATCATCATCAGTACTTAAAAAAAGGAGTAAAAAAGAAAAGAGTAAGACACCAAACAGAAAATCAAAGAGAACACAAGAGAGACGCTCAACAACTCCGAAACCAGATAGGAGAGATAAGTACGATAATGAAAGGTACAACGATCGTAGGGAATCTCATAAGGATAGATCGAGATCGCGTTCAAATCAAAGAAGCCGAAGCACCTCGAGCCTTAGTTACTCCCCCGCTAGACGCAGCCCTGAGCGTTATAGAGATATCATCGAAAAATTATCCGACAAAGACAAGCGCAAATATATTAAATCACCATCAGACTTGAAGTCCAAAAAGAAGAAAAATAAAGATTTTGTTAAAAACTATAAACCGAAAGCCGTTTGCATGAGGAGTTCGTCCAGTGAAAACGATGATTCTGAAGATGACATCTTAAGAATAGACGAAAGGGCTAGACAAGATGAATTAGATATCAAGGAATTAAGTAGGTTAAAAGAAAAATTAGCACAGATGGCCAGAGCTTCCATTGAGAAGAAAAGGATAGATGATGCTAAAGCTTCTACATCTCAACTCAGCAGAATCGAAGTGGAAGAAAGAGCTGGTAAAGTCAATCCATTGACAGAGAAAACAAACAAATCACCTCAACAAGTCCATAAAAGTCCGAATAAAATCACTCCGGTAAAGGAGAAGAGTCCAGTAAATCTGGATAGTTCTCCAGATTTGAAACTAGTTTCGAGGGAACAAAGTAAATCGCGGAGCTGGTCGCGATCGTCTTACCGTCGTTCTCGCTCTCGATCGAGGTCAAAGTCACGATCGCGAGAAAAATCTCGGCCTCGGAGCAAGTCCCGATCCCGTGATAAATCCCGATCACGTGATAAATCCCGATCCCGTGAAAATCCCGAACTCGTGAAAAGTCCCACTCTCGCGACAAGTCCCGCTCTTGCGAAAAGACTCATTCGCGGGTCAAGTCTCGCTCCCGTGACATATCTCACTCGCGTGAGAAATCACGTTCCCGAGGCAAATCATCGCGCTCGCGTTCTAGATCACGCTCTCGGTCAAGATCATCGCGTTCCAGATCCCGCTCATATTCATCCTCCAGGTAAGAGTTAATTATAATATTATCAATAATACAATAATGACACCGTTGACATACAACTGCTGTCTCTCTCTGTCTTTGTTTTACCATTAACACAAATTCAAGAGTAAATCTTTAAAAAAAATACTATGTGTTGATTTACAATTAAATGTAAATCAATGAACAAAATTAATTTACTGCAATCAGTCTATGAACTAGGGTTAGTTTCAATGAGACCTTTAATTTTTGTTGACGTTTATTGGGAGCAACAAACGACTGTCCAGGCCATGGGGCTCACATTTATTGTCTATAAGAAATAATAATGCAAATGCGTTGTCACTCCTGAGAAATAAGATGTCGCGTCTATAGTATTATGGGTTTACATAACAACGGATTCCTACACTTATAAGACGGAACACTCTAACTATATGTTACCAAAAAAGGCAGATAGTTAGTAGTAGTTAGTAAAGTTAAATTAAGCATATTATTTTTTGTTATAAACGGCAGCGGCATACCTTATTGTTTTTTTTTTATTTATACAAGTATTGCTTACGCTATAAGAATACCTGTTTCATTACCCCCTTCTAACCTAACCTCCCCTGGTTACACTTTGTAAATGCTGTTCATCCCGACATTAATAAAGCCGAAAGCAATATATTCACTAAATGTCAATGCAAAAATACGCTGCATATCAGCAGATCTGACCCATTACAGCAGGGATTCCAAAATAAACTGATATCTCAGACCCTCATAGCCAAATTACGTTAAAACTCTTATCTCTAGTTTTTTTCCTATTAATACAAAATAATTACCAATTTAAAAACGGTCGGTTAAGTGGAGTGAACTTGATATAATTTTCTCATCAAAATAAATATCAAGTTTTATTAAAATTATTAATAATTATTAATACAAATTACGTAAAACTACTTAAGTAATTATTTTTTGAAAAAAAAAATCAAAATCGTAAAGAAATAAAAATCAGTATCTTGAAAGTATCTAATAATAATTTGTGTGTGAGTGTGTTAATAGGGTTCGATTTTTAGACCTCGTCAACCCTCAAAATCAATTTTCGTTTATGTCGCCCTTGAGGAACCGATATCGAACACTATCGACGTTTCTTACATGGCATAGCAATTTGTTGGTGTTGAGGACTTCGCCCTTACAAAATACCGCGTGAAATATACGTCATAACGGTGCTGTGTTTAGTATGTGTGTTACGTACGGTGAGTGAGCCGAATACAAGTGACCAGGCCTTCCATCTCTCCAGTTCTCAGGGATGTAAAAGCATGTGGATCTTGAATCTTTTTAGATGTAGATAGACCATGGGTCCCAATGATAACTTACCATCAAGTGAAACGATGGCACGTTTGTCTACCCTAATATTAAAAAAGAAAAGAAATATGGCGAAAGTGGTGGTGGGTGGATGATGAAAAGTAAAGCTTGAAATCTAAACTGATTGCTAAAAATGTAGTTTATTCGTTTATAAACTTCCATTTATATAATAAAAAAAGAAAATTGTCTTTGGATATTAGGCAAGGAAAATTTTACGTTTACTTTTTAATTACACGTGATAGCGTAACGCTTATATCGTCGTAACGCCTTTAGTTTAGGTCTTTAATATTGCACAATATAGATAAATGTACAATATTATTCAACGTGTAATATTGAAACATTGCGCAATGATTGAACAATAGTTTGTGCTAGTTTAAATTTTATTGTGCAATATTTTTTTATTGCACCATGTAGACTTAATATTGCGCAATGTTTTTCATTTCACTGTTTGAAGAGGGCGCGATCGGTCAGGGTCAGTCACGGTGTAGTGTAGGTTAGGTCGTATATTAAAATCTAGCAAAATGACGAGCAAGAATACAGTGAAAGATAAAGAAAGGGACTTTTTTACTTGAGTGTATCCAATTGTATAGAGATTTAGATTATTTTGTGGCAAATAAAAATTTAACTTTATCATGACCGGGAGAAGAAAAATATGGCTTATGATATATTGTTAACCAAATATAAAGAGATGTTTCCACAAGCAACAAAGGAGGATATAAAAACTTCGTCGTCAGACATGTTGCTCGCACGAAAATATTGATGCGAATGGTTTTTTAATTTTATTGAGTGAATAATATTGCACATCATGGGGCGCCTAAAACACGTTTCGTGAATGTTCCAGTAGATCTGACATGGAATATGAAATTTGAAAGCTTTAGTCCAACTATTAATAGTTGGATGATAGCAAAATATATATTTTTTTAGGTTTCGTTTATTATGCTTCTCTGATCTTGATCTGATGGTTAAGTTAGTAAAAGAAATAGCTGAATATATTTGAAGCGTCAATAGCCTAATGGTTTACGGTACGGTCTGTGAAACTTAAAGTCGTAGTTTCGAATCCACAATTAGACTATTGTCCAACTATGTGAACCATCTCCCTAGCACAAGCATTTTCAGCTTAGTTGGAGTTGTTAACCGGAATATTAGTTATGTTAATAGCATTGCTAATATTCTTTTTTTTTTTATGTACATAATACAAGGTATATAAGTTAAAAAATAAATTTCCAGACGATCGAGATCAAGTCGTTCAAGCTCGTACAGCAGCAGAAGTTCGTCTAGATCTTCCCGTAGCTCCATGTCTACCCGTTCGTCTAGGTAATTTCTAATAAATTCATAATATTACAATTTATTTGTTATTGGCCGTACGTTTGTTTAATGGTGAGTTTTATCAACAAACAACATTAACGAAATAATAATATTTAACGAAAATAAAGACGAACTCCCATCGCCACTTGATATATCTACCAGTTATATAGCATGCGTTATTTAATTACGAGTACATATAACATTTTGATTAAAAACCACCACAAAAGAGAGATTAAACCTTTTTTATGTAAACAATTAAACATAAACAACATAAAAAATAAAAATATGTAGTATAAATAAGAGATGAAGCAATTGAAATATTCTGAGTGATACATGACCATTATTGATAAAACTCATCAAAACGCCTAATAAACCAACTAACGCAACTTCTGTTTTCCGCAATCGACAAAAACAAAATATCCAAACAAACATAAAAACCAAAAACGAACGGGCGAATTCAAAAATCGAATGCAATGCATGCAACGCACCGAACGTAATACAGAACAATGACGGGCGTGTACGCCGATTACCGTAGATCGAGCGCCACGCGCCGCACGCGTTCCCGCTCGCCGTCCATACCGCGGCGGGCCGGGTCACCAAGTTTCTTGGATAGGAGGCGCATCACGAGGTATTACGAAACCGAATACAGTGCTTTATGGTTTTCGGGTCTTATAAATATCAGGGAGTCCACTATCCTTTAGTACTGTGTCATTTACGTGACAAATCAACGCCAAATTGTGTTATGATGTTTTCAGTAAAAATACATTTTCCTTCTAAAATACTATGTGTATATTTTTTACACTACATTATTTTATTTACTAATTTTGTGCTAACATGTAACTGTTTTAAGGCCGATTTTTCAATGGTTCGGTAACTTTTCGGGGAACATTAATTGTTAGAAATATTGTTTTAATAAATATGTTACTATAGAAAATGCCTAGGTCAAATCCTCTGATTAAATACAGAATTAATTATAAAATACCGTTTCTGTTCTTGAACTACACTAATCAACAAGTAGCCTACATTTTTCGCAATGTTTTTGGGTCAGCAAAAGGTTAAAATTTTAAATTTTCACACTTGCGTTACGTAACATGTTATCCGTCAAAACAACGACAACAATGAATGAGAATGCCTTTGTACGCCTTTTTTACAATGACCGTTGTTCTTTTGCAAATGAAGTATAAAAAAAACATTACACGAACGCAGTACTGGTTTACATTATCTATCGTTGTTTTATTTCTTGTATTATACTATAACCGTATAATGTGACCGGGGATTTTGACGTGACAATGTCTTATAAATCGGTTATGCTGGGAGCCATTCACGAAAAAGTTGTCTTGAAATTGTTTTGCCACTCGCACCGAAGCCTGTCGCTAACTCTGACGTCGTTTGAGATGGATCCGCTGCCAAAATCGCTTTTAATTCTTCGTTGCATTTCTTAGTATTTGGGTATATTAGTAACATGGGTCTCTGGCCGTTCGCGGAGTTTGTTTTGAAGGTCTAAATCTCCAGTACGAAAACATTGATCGGAACCAAAAACGTATCTTGCTTACTTTCACAGTAGCTTCCTCATTTACATCATTAATCCTTCGAAATATTTCTGCAGCGCTGGTGCCACGGTGCCACTCATATTCGTAAATAACGCGATATTTCAAGTTTTCAATTTTATTAACAGGAGGATGTCAAAGAATTAACAAATGGCGCGAAAACAAATGAATCACTAAATTCGAAACACAAATACACCAGCTTAAATTTGAAATACATTTGAATGTGGAATTCGTAATTAAACGCCAGATTATTTGAGCTCAAAGTGGCCAGTTCAAAAAAAACGTCAATTACATTATAATAAAGGCCTAATATATTGAACATAACCCCGTATATTGAAAAGTCGGCCTGAAGACATCATATTGACGAGTTCGGCTATTTATTTTTTTCATAGCGACATTATTATTCATAATATTGGTCCATGGTATTATTATTAAAGTATATTTATTACAATTGAAACCATCTCCCTGGAGCATAAAGGAAAATGTATAATTCTTAAGCTATGAAATCAAATCTTAAAGCACTGTGTAGGAAGTATATAGGGATTGTGTCGAAACAATAATGATTATATCAAAAACCTATAGTAAATTTAAATTGTTAATTTGCATTTAGTTAACCTTTACTTTAAATAATATCTTAAACACATCGTTATTGTTTCCAAGTGTGTTGTAGAACGTTTTAACATTTTCGTGTGTTCGCTTTTTTATATGCTAATTTAGTTTTTTTTATTTTAGCTTCTACATTTTTTTTGCCACAACTTTACCGTAATATAATGTCAAAAAAAACCAACATTATGTCACGGTACGGTGGATTTTTGTTTTCTGCTGTTTTATCAATATTGTCGTTTTTTTTTTGTAGAAAAAAAACACGAAATTCTAGTACGAGCTCAGAAGACACGAGTAGTAGCTCCAATTAGTGAAGCCATTGTGCTAGATTAGTTTGTTTTAAGTTATATGTATTGTATAATTGTTCCCTATATAAAATTTAAGTTTCTATTATATTGCTAAATATTTCACACAAATTTTATGATTTTGCTGCATTTATGATCTAACAATTGGGAGAAATTATCACTTTTTGGATTCCTTTGCAATTATACTTATTATTTATTTTTCACCACTTTCTCCTTAATCATATAATATAAACCTATTTATCAATTGTAAAATTTTATGGGTACAACATTGAATTACAGTTTTACCACTCGTGTGCGGCATAAATATATGTATGTAACCGATTTAATTGGAATACGCAATCGAAAATTTAACTATTGGCATATAAATTACTACCTATAACATATTCTGAGATACCTTATAGTTCATTACAGTTTTGTTTTTTTTAAATAAATACGATTTTCGTTGAGGTTTAATGTTATGAAGTTGCCCCTCATTAGTTAATATTTTACAGAATATGTTTAAGTTAAAATCCGACCATTATATTATTTCATTTCACTTTTCATCATTTTAACATGTGAGATTATCCGATACTAACAGGGGTGTGCTACTTTGTGTTTCTAAACAATGTAACGATTCACTAGTTTTTTATTCCTACCAAGTCTCAATAAAAGATCCTTCTATAATTTATTAACATAATATTTTTCCTCCGTAGCGCACCCATAATAGATCTTACATATGAATCCAACAGATACAAATATCGAAGAAGAAGGTGAAAGATGAAAATACAGAGATGAATTTTTCAATAATTATCGTTAAGGGAATACGTCAAATTGATCGCCAGATGTAGGAAGTGTTGCTATATTTCAATGGACATATATTTCAAGTGTTTATGTTACAACTATATTAATCCATTTGTTTTATCACATTAAAGTTATTGTGAAATTTATTTGTTTTTTTTTTGTTTGCATGCTAGATTTGTACTGTTTTGCATTTTATACAAAGACGTTGTAGAATACACTTAATAAAATAATTTTATATATATTTTTTTTTCAATTTTCTATAAAGCTAGTTTGGCATTATCACTACAAGTTAAGGAGGTAAGCTATCAAATTTCTTGCATATTTTTAAACAAAGTATGGTATGCTTTCTCGATATTTTAACATTAAAAAGATTTTAAATCACTATCTAAGATTAGAATTTTAAATAAGATATTTTCCATTCCTTGTACTTAGGAAAACTCAAAGTTTTAATTTTGTATTAAGCGAGAACGTTTTATATAAAATTAATTAATATAACATTATAAAATTACATGAAATATAGAACAGATGTCCAACATTCATGTGTTGCTACAGTTTTAAATTATATTCTTATAAGAATATTAAGAATAAAAATTTCATCATCTGTTAAAATTTCGCATAAAACAACAAATAATATCGAGAGAGGAATCGTAATAATTGTGCCTGTTGTAAATTTACGTTTTAACTTTATATTACATATAAAAAATAAAATTGCATGTTTTTATTACATTTTCTTCGTTTTAACATGTAACTAATATTTGCATGAACATATGCTAACACCATAACAAATTAAACAGCGCTCGGAAACGCCCGATACCCTATCGACGACCAACGCCCTCTTCACCCAGCACACAGAGCTACTACAGCAGCAGATCCTCGCAGAGAAGCTGGACCCGGTCTCCAGGCCCAGATCGTGACTGAATATATTAATATATTAAAATGTCGTCAAAAGTTTCTACTTTTCAGGGCAAGATTATTAACAAAGTTTGCAATTTATCTTATACATATTTCATATGCAATCTATATTCGTCTCTTACCTGAGCTTAATGTGCGTAAAATATTATATTTCGTCTCGACATCTTCATAAGGCTTGATGACAAACATTTTGTCATCAACACTCCATTTATATAACTTTACTTACTGCAGAATCTGATTATTAGTGTTAAATTATTTGAATAATATAAACATGAAGTTCGAAAGAGAAAATAAGCCACGTATAACGCAATGAACATGTTTTAAATGGAACAATGAAAACACTGCTAATTCTTATAATCTAAAAAGATATTGATGAGGATATATTTTACATATATATGTAAAATTTTATTAATGTATCGGCGAAGGCAGTCGAATAATTAACTTTTTTAACGAGTTTTAAGTAGTTATATACATTCAGAGGTCAAATACCCATGTGACTATAGCATTTGTGCTTAATAATGATTATATTTATATTAGCATACATTTAAATGTTTGACAATCATAATTTTATTTAAATTATATTTAAAGCCTTCCAAATATTATGCTGGTAAGATTTATTATTATTACATAGTTATGAAGAAAAATAACACCAGGCCAAAGATTAACTATTTATTTTATTAAGGTTTATAGATAAAGGGATCTACAAAACATTAAGAAAATAATGATAACGCTTAAGGTATGTTCATTAATTAGGAATTTTTGTTTTGATCTCATTTTTTACACGCTTATTTTGTTGAACTATTTTAATTTGTTGATAATTTTATTCCATTGAATTTCATGTAGGCATTAAAACGTACCAAATATACTCTAGTCTTAAATATAATGTAGAATTTAAATAATATATTTTAGGTTATAGTGCAATATATTTATTGACACCGGATATTTACACTTTATTGAAATATACTAGTCATTTACAGCTTATTATTTATTTTGCAAGTATGCTACGGTTCTATATAAGTTGATCTAATACTCGTGTATTTTTATTAGAAGTGATCCTATATTTTCTTGAAAAGATGGAAAGTGTAAAATAAAAAACATGTTTTCAAATTTTATTTATAATTATTAAATTTGGGGAACATTATCCCCACGGAAGGGTTTATATACCTATCCTTTACACAAAAAAACATGTTTTTTTAATAATAAAAAAACTCCTTAGAATATAATCATTGTTAATAATGCGAAAAATGTTTCAATTTCGTAACAATATACTTGTTAATAAATGACTGTCAGACTATGACAATTTTATTTTGGTAAGCAATAAATTGGATGTGAAAATGATAGAAATACTCTCAAATTGTTAATATAAGTAATATAATAAATAAAAATCAGTTAGAGGCACAACATACAATTATCATGTTTTCTGTTCCAATTGTACTACACTGAAGAATGGTTCTTGAAATAATAATGTAGAATAAAAACAATGTAATAATTTAGATAAATATCGTATACTGTATGGATCTAATCGCAGAATAAAGTAATATGATCATATTTTTTTTTATTTTAGAACTACCCACTACGTTTAAGTATTATTCATACGCATTATTCAATTTTAAGAAATGTTTTTGCGGTATATAATAAAATGCGGTAGTAAGTCAAACATGCAGCCTACCAGATGAATTTACATGTAACTTTTCAACAAGCAGACTAATGCCCGAGTCTGCGAGCGTTTCATCGTAACTGGCCTTGAATAAATGTAAATAGTAGCTCTATTCAAAATAGTATTTCTCGCGCTGATGGCTACGCGAGTCGGAAAATGTAGACAAGCTATATTTAAAAATTATTTCAGACGGACTGGTATAGGAAGATATTTTAAAATATATAATGACTGATAAGGCTTAGCAATGTCTTTGCTGATATCAATAATGAAATCTCTTCCAATTAGAAAATATTTACTACGCAGCATCTATTAATTTGCGATAAGTAAAAAAAGGAAGAATTCCGGCTAACGGACGGTAACAAACAGGAGAAAATATGTATAATTAATTTAAAGGGAATAAAATAGATAGAAGTTGGAATATAAAAATCATTTAATAAAGTTATAATTTCTTACATAATATAATTAAAATTATACCATATACAGAATGAGTACCAAGTCCAAGTTATTATCAAATATAAGTTAACCAGTACTGTTTCAGATTTTGTTTTTTTACAAAAGGCACTGGTCTAAAAATAATTTGGTTTACTGTTAATATTAGATGCAAAATTTTTCGTACTTATATCTTTTCAAAAACTATATATCTTACATAAGCTCACCCACCCTTGTGTTACTTATCACACAAATCAGCACTTTCTATAAAAGTAAGTGGTTCAAAAAAGTTGGCATCAAAATGAGTTCCATCCCCATATGCCTTATATTGGAATGTTTAACTTTCATGTATAAAAATATATCCAATACCTACAATATAATAATATTTGTAACAATCTTTTACCATAACCATGTATTTCATTCATAACAATGTACCAAAACAAACAAAAATATACAATATTTGTAGTCTTGTAAATAACACTTACCTATTGATCAATTAAAACTCCACACTTTGTTTTCCTCATATTACCATTAGTACTTCAGAATATATAACCTTTGATGTTTTTAAAAGTTTCACCAAAACTAAACTTTATTTGACTTCAATTTTGTTTCATTAATATTAACAGATTTTTATAAATATTAAGAGCCTAATAACACCTTAAAATCTAGTTCTAATTCACATAAGGCCATTTACACTTAGATAAAATTGTGATAGACAAATTGTAAATTTTATCATCTTAAAAATATGAAATCACCACCACCTCCAGCAGAGACAGTACTTATACATTTAGTTTTGAGCATCTTTCTTCTGATTTTGCTCTCGCCTTTTCGTGGCAATGAACATTGCCCAACCAAATCCAACAAGATTCATAAACAATACTCGCAACTGAAATCATAAAACAAAGGAATATGCTTCATAATATCTATGTACACAACATTAACTTTTAATGCTATTCATGCCAACAAACCCATATCTGAATTAATTTTTAAATTTAGAGCAGGTAAATTAATAGGGAAAATAAGCAGTTATTAGATCACAGTTCACTTAAGGAAAAAACAAAATATACTTCCAATTATCCACTTAGACCAAAGGGGAACATAAAGAAAAAAATAACTTACCATTGGTGGTACAAACGCTAGGTTTATAATTTGAAATAAAGTAAGCCATTTCCAATTAGCTTCAAGTACTGTAAAGTACAGTGAAAAGAGTTGTTTTAAGGCAGCCTTGTGATTCTTTCCTTCAAATCTTGATAATGTATACAAAGAGAATGCTTGCATAATTGGTGCAAAGATTATTCTTTCAAATATCAATTTTTTAGCAAGTGGAAATGCAACAATATCCTCAGGAAACATATTTTCTAATACTTCATAGAAATAATGTGGTATGGTTCCCCCAAAAGCTAGCCTAAAAAAAAATACTAGATACATAATATTTACATACTTTTCAAATTAAACAAATTCTTTTTACATCTGGCACAAGTGAGATAAAAACTTTTTATTTTCCAATACAAATGAGAAACACATGATAAAGATTCAAATTACAATATGACATTTTCTTTAATTTTTCTTGATATTTTAAATGATAAGATTATGAGCATATATTATAATCCATTTTTATTACCTCACTTGGCACAATTCACTAAGACGCACACTTGGCCTTGCTATTTTAGACCATATCCCAGACAAATCCCTTATATTCTAACAAGAAGTGTGATATTTGTAACACAGCACAATGTGTTAACCTGTCTGTATGGTTTACCATACAAGTATGATAAGGTAATTATACAAATTATTACTTTAGAAACTTACCCATAAAGTCCAAAAGCCATTATAGGGTCTAATCTTAAAGATTGTCCCGCTACAAGTTGTGAAGCTAAGCTTCCAGCAGAGCCAATCACACAGCTGTAAGAGACAGTTTATGTTACAGGAATAAAGTATTTGTTTTAGTCTTTCTGATTCAATAGGAACTTAAATCCAATAAATAATAGTTACCAGACATTACGTACATTTACATCCTAGGTAAATTTATATTACGTTTGTTGTAAAATATTATTTTTGTGTTATTTTATGTTTTAGTACTGTGAACTTTGAACATTCAGAAGACAAAGTCCACTCGCAAACATATCTATTGTCGATTTATCTTAATTATTAATATGGTCTGAATTATAAAAAAAATGTATATACCTCGTTATAGCTTTTGTTTTTAAAGGATGTAAATACAAGTTTTGTAAATACGATGCCACAAGGTTCATAATGGGTTTTGACAGAGCCATTTTGCACTCGAATTGTTATTAACACTACCTAGTTAAATAATACACTAACATTAGCAATTGCTTATATCTTTCGTTGTAAAGTGACTGATCAAAGTGTAAGATGATAACCGTCCGATAACACCTATCACTAATTTTTCAACGACAGATGACAAAATAATACTATATACGTACTCGTTCTGTCAATCTGAGATTGATTAATCGTAAAAGCAAATTTTAATAATCGAATTTACGTTTAGGAATTTACGGTAGTATATCGATTCAGTAAATCAATAAATATGTAATTAAACATTTTTATTATATATAATATAAAATCCATTTATGTATATACACTATGTGTGTTAAATTTATTTATTTTATATATATTTAATAAATATATATATGTATATATATATATATATATATATATATAAAATGTTATATTCGAAAGGTGGCCCCTTTGGCTTTTATATAGGCATTTAATCTGTTTGGCCACGAATCTATGGATTCACGTACTGTTTCTAAGGGAAATTTCGCCACTGCTTGCTCTAAAGATGTTTTAAGAGACTCGATGTCGCCGTGTCGCTCAGTTGCCGTTTTACTGTAGTCAATGATAAAGGTATAACTCGGGTTTTGTTTACTTCAATGCCGATTTCTTGTGCTGTTAAGCGTCTATTTCGCTTGCTGGTAACAACAATGAAATTATCTTCGCTAGACGTGGTAGCTCTCCTACCCGAGCGTGGACGATCTTGAAAACTGTCTTTCTCCCTGTATCGAGTTATTGTGCAATGAACACAAGTATTTGATAACTTAACTTGTGGAGCAATCTCACGTTTTTTTTCTCACGTTTGCCTTCACTATGTAAATCAACGATGGCAGAACGCACTTCACTGCTAATTTCTCTAGCTTTTCCCATATTATGACGTCTTCACTGTAGAAACCAAAAGTTTAGACCAATTGAGATTGTTTGTGAACAAACCCAAGACAACTCGGGTAATAATAAGTCAGAAACACTTGTTTTCAGGAACTCAATAATCTTAATTATTGACCAATACGTAACAAAAGCAAATTAATTAATAATGAGGATATTTTTCACGACTCTTCGTAATAATATGTTTATAGGGTAGAGACCCTACCACCTGACTCTAGCGCAGCGTTTGTCGGTGTTTGAAAACAATAGATGTTTATTGTCCATTAACTCGAAAGTAAACAAAAGAATGACTTCTTGAAATATTCGATACTAACAATAGCATATGCAGTTGTGCATTTCTTTTATTTATCCTATGGGATTTTATTACAATTGTTGGATAATTATGTTGTGTATATGCGGTCTTTGTATATAGTATACAGTCAAATAGTTAGGCGTCATATTCGAAGAAAGACTCGACTCCGGTCCCCATATCAACCGCGTACGGGAATCGAGCAGCGTTCGATCAATAGCAAAATGTCTCTATGTAATAATGTTACATTTTTCAAAGCGTGCATTCGACCCATAATGACATACGCAAGCCCCGTCTTTCAGCATGCCTCCCCCCGTCTTATTCACCGACTACAGGTAATCCAAAATTGCTTCATGCGCAAGTCCACCGGTGCACCGTGGTTCTTGCGTAATGAAAATCTACACATAGATCCTAAGCTGCCGACCATAGCTCAGACGGAGGCACGCCCTCGACGACCCGACGACGCGACCATCAGGGCCCAAGCCCTCCATAAAACACTACACACATACATTGCACCATCATACCGCCTCCACCGATGGAGAGGGCGTCGCAAACAAAATTTTTCGAGATACCGCCATGTCAAAGACCAGTCAACACTGAGAGAAATGATAGAAGGAGTTTCTTGCGCCATTTCTTCTCCAGGGCCTTCGCATTCCGAAGTCATGGTACAAATAGTTAATAATAATACTGATATTAATTTAGATAAACCGTAGTCCAACAACTGACCGAGCCGACTAGGGGTGCAAGATTTTCGATGCCTGATGATGTATACTCCGTTGATACATTATATAACTTCTTTGTTTTATGCATTCCTAGTTTAAGAACCAAATCAATTTAATTTTAAAACTTATTTAATTTTTTGAAACTAAGCAAGACGAACAGTTTACGTTCATACTACCAGTGATCCGGAGGAATAGTAAATCCTTTGTTGAATGACATAGATTGATTGAGAAAAAGATTTCCCTAACAGGAGAATGCTATGTTACTATAATTAAAAGATGCTGTAGGGGAAGAAGGTGAGCAAAATTGAGCAAAGGCGTGCTGCTTTTGCACGCTAAGGCGCCCGCGGACAAGGTGAATTTTGTGATGGCTGTTTTTTTGCAACCATGTTGCAATGTCTTGATAACGATCATAGAGTTTACCTGATGGTAAATGATTCCTGCAGCCCAAGACCACTCAAATTCATCCTTGATAAAGAATCATAATGGAGATGCGTTTTCGTTCCTGAGGACTTATATTGAATGATATGAGGATGTAACTGATGAAAAAAAATATCGTCACCAGGGAATATCTCGTTTGCGGTTCAACAAACGGAACACAGCAGCGTTATGTATTCTACTTTGTACAAAGAATTGACATTTTTAATTGAAAGATTTTAAAACAACCACTTTTTTTTTTTTTTTTTTTTTCGGGCTGATGGCCGCTGTTAGCCCCAGGGCTTTTACAGTTTCACCGGGTTGAGAGGTGACCGAGCGCTTATGGCTCTCAGTCGAGACCTCTATATATGGGTAACCAGCGCAAGGGCTCCCGAGAGGAGCCTCGGCTTGACCGTTACCCTGTTTCGCGAGAGCGTCTGACTTGAGGGTGCCCAAGAGGGCCGAACCTCGGCTCGGTCAGTTGCTTCTGACAGAGGATTATCTTAATTAATATCACTATTATTATTAACTACCTGTACCACCACTTCAGAATGCGTGGGCGCTGGAGAAGAAGTGGCGCAAGAAACTCCAGCAACGCTTCTATCTGTATGGACTGGAGAGAACCGGCCAGTGACATGGCGGTATCGCGAATAACTTTGTTTGCGACGCCCTCGCCGTCGGCGGGGCGATATGAGGGTGCAATGTTTGTGTGTTGTGTTTTATGAAGGGCTTGGGCCCTGGTGGTTGCGTCGTCAGGGTCGTCGAGGGCGTGCCTCGGTCTCCTACGGACGCGGGTAAATCTGTGATTCGCGATGGGATTGTAAGTGGCGGCACTTACAATCAAAGGGTTTCGGTGTGTGACGGCAGAGTCGAAATATCGGCGAGAAGCCTGCTTCAGGTACTGAGCTATGGTCGGCAGCTCAAGATCTATGTGTAGATTTTCGTTACGCAAGAACCACGGCGCACCGGTGGCCTTGCGCATGAAACGATTTTGTATTACCTGAAGTCGGTGAATGTGACGCGGGGAGGCATGCGCAAAGACGGGGCTTGCGTATGTCATTATGGGTCGGATGCACGCTTTGTAAAGTGTAATTTTATTACGCAGGGACATTTTGCTATTTTTATTAAGTAACGGGTGCAAACGACCTAGGACGAACGCTGCTCGATTCCGTACGCGGTTGACATGCGGACCGAAGGTGAGTCTTTCATCTAATGTGACGCCTAAGTATTTGACTGTCTTTTCCCAGGGATTGGACGATCAAATAACTCTATAGTTTGGAGATGCGGCGTTTTGTTGCGCCGAGAGAAGTAAATGGCTGCACTTTTGGTGGGGTTAACCTCGATCCTCCATTTCCGAAACCATTTCCCTAAGGTGTTGGCTGCAGATTGGAGGCGTTTATAAATAGCGTCTGGTTTAAATCCAGACACGTAGAGGCCGGTGTCATCGGCGAAAAGGGCTAGCTCTACACCGCGAGTGCGCGGTATGTCGTTGGTGTAGAGTGTGTATAAAGTAGGACCTAGGACAGAGCCTTGTGGTACTCCGGCACAAATGGGGTGAACCTCGGAGCGCGTTCCCTGGACGCGGTAACGAAAGGTTCGATTTCGGAGAAAATCTCGGATGATAAGTACGAGTCGATCTGGCACACCGAGCTCATATAGTTTGTATATGAGCCCGTTGTGCCAGACCTTGTCGAAAGCTTTCGCCACGTCGAGAAAAAGTGCCCCAGTTTGGTAGCCCTGAAGAAATTTACTGAGGATGTGCTCCGTGATGCGGTGCACTTGATGTGTGCATGAGTGTTGGGTGCGAAACCCGAACTGCTCATTGATTGGCAGCCCTCGGGACAGCATGAAGTCCTTGAGGCGGGTGAGGATGAGCCTTTCATATACCTTACCCAAGACTTTGAGTAGGCTTATGGGTCGATAGGCTGATGGATCGGTTGGATGTTTTGAGGGCTTGAGAATCCCTATGACATCGGCTTCCTTCCAGGTGTTCGGGAAGGTGCCTTTGGATATGGCCGCGTTGTAGATTATCACCAGTAGGTGTAAAATGGACATGGGTAGGAGTTTCATCACCTTGTTGGTGATACCGTCGGGGCCGGAGCCTTGCGTGGTCGCAGGTTTTAATTATGGACTCAACTTCGGTGCATGTAACTTGAGTGACGGAATCGCGAGGTGGTTCCTTACTCCTCCGGTCGACCTCGCTGTTAACCATTTCAAGGTGAGCGGCGTCGATCGGTAGGGTGCTCGGTGAGCATTGAGCTCGAGATTGTCAGCCAGACATTCGGCTTTCTCTTCGTCTAAGAAGGCGGGTGGTTTATTAGGACGCGCTAAGGAGGCATTGTTTGGGCGGTGCCCCTTTAGGATTTGGGAAGTCGCCAGTAGGCGAGATGGGAAGGTTCGATGTTGGAGAGGTGATTATCCCACCGATCGTTCCTATACTGGGCTATGCGTGATCGGACTTCACGCTGAAGGGTACGTAGCACCAGCCGGTTACTTTCAGTGGGATATAAGTCGTGGGCACGAGTCGCCGCATTCTTGCGCCTCATTAGGTCCTTTATGTCGTTTGGCAGGGTCCATCGGTGGTCTTCCACCGAGGGAACCTGCCTCGAACAATCCACGATTACGGTCTGGATGTGCCTAGTGAGGGCATGAACTGCGAGGTTCGTGTCGTTGACTGAAGATATGTTCCTAGGAATAGCATCTAGGTGCGGTGATGTGGCTTCCCTCAGGGCGTTCCTGAGTCGGTGCCAGTCTACAATGGTTTTGGTGGAGGGTGAGGTTGGGGCGGAGGGCCTAACCGAAGAAGAACGGGGCGATGATCGGAAGCGAGCTCATGGATTACCTCTATGCCTTGGAAGGCGAGATTGATGTTCTTACAGATGGCAATATCAAGCACGTCCGGTGTGTGACCCAGTGTGTATGGAAAATGGGTAGGCGTAGTAGTCGCTACGACGTCGAAGTCGAGTGCGTCGCTTAGCGAGTCTAAAGTCAGTTGATTTTAGTTGCATTCCACCGAGTGTGCTTGCTATTGAAATCTCCTGCCAAAATGACTGAGTTTCCAAAGGAAAGGAGCGCCACGAAGTGGCTTCGTAATACTTATGCATCACGTCTGCAAGGCAGGTAGACGGACGCGATTGTGATGAGCGTGTGGCTGGTCATGGCTAGCTGACAGACCGAGGCTTCTAGGAAGGTGAGAGCTGGCGTCACGACGGGCACGCAGTGCAAGGACTTTTTATAGTAGATGAGAGTTCCGCCATTAGCGGCGGAAGTTCTATCATTCCTAATGATGTTATAATTCGCGATGTTGGGATTGCGAGTGTGCGGTTTGAGGAATGTCTCTTGCACTAGGAGCACGTCGACTTGGTGATCGCGAACAAAATTGAAGATTTCGTCGCGTTGATTAATAATACCGTTCGCGTTAAAAAATGCGACGTTAAGGGAACGCGGTTTTACTCTGCCGTTATAAAGGCCCTCTATGCTTGAAAATTGACGATGGCTGACACTACATGTTGGTAGCGCATTGTGGCAGCAATCCTGATTTCGGGCTTGCCATTAGAGTCCCTTAGGGCTTTTGCAAGGGCTGAGACGTCGGCGCCGTTGAAAACGGCGGCGAAGCGACACACAAGGTCGAGGTCGCTTTCGTTAACCGGCCGTCCGGCTGATGGAGGGGGCTGCTCAACCGGTTGAGCGACGGTCACTACGCCAGTAGGAGTTTTCCATACGGGACGTAGAGGACGAACAGGAGCGAGAAAAGGCGCGGGAGCGGCGATCGGTGTAGCTACCTTAGGTGCGACTTTAAGTGCCGGGCGTTTCGGCAGGAGCCTTTGGGCAGCCAAAGGTAATTGGCTGTGTGTCCCTCTGAGTTGCACAGGACACATGCGGGGCCCGAAAGCAGCCAAAGGGCCTTGTCCTTGGGTCTCGGACAGTCGGTGGTGCCATGGTCACCCAGGCACTTTACGCATCTGGGTTTCCCGAAGCAGTTGCGAGCAGAGTGGCCATATAACTGGCATTTGTGGCACTGGCCCGGAGGGCCATTTTATGAGGGCGCTCTATTGTGAGCCCAGAAAGGTGGCAGCACGTTTTCAGGTTAAATACCTGCTTCCTGCCTCGGACCTTTCGAGGGCCACAATTACCATGTTGAATGGCTTTTGTTATGCCCACTGTACATCCTATGCACGGATAGGACGGGTAAATTCTGAGCCTGGAGGTCCTCTTTGATGAGGTCTGCGGGGATTTCCCGCGGAAGGTTTTAATAACCACTCTAAGTTGGCGCTCTTCTGCCAGGGTGTAGGTGTGAAAGAATACACCTTTGTCTTGTAAGTAGCGGGTGACCGCTCTATGGTCATCCGTGGTTTCTAGCTGCAGTTTAATGCCTACAGCGGTGGGGATCGCTTGATATTTGTAGCGATTGGAAAGGGCCGATACGACAATCGGCCATTTATCTTGTGCCTGTATGAAGACAGGCGGCGGGCGTTCGATGGCTGTGAGACAGCCGAAGTTTGGGGAGCCAGTGGTGGCGCGCTTAGGAGCGGCGGGGGCTTGCTGTGAGGCTGCAGAGGGGTGCCATGGGGTTGGGCCACAGATGTCGATGGCCGGGGAGAGGGACATCGCTTTCCCGTTTTTCGCCTTGGGTGGCGGCGTCGGGGCGGGTGAAGCTCGTTTTCGCTTCTTTCCACCAGCGTGAAGTTGCTGGTGTCTTGCGGGAGGTCCTCGGGGACGAAGGGCTATCTAGCTCCATTTCGGAGACCGAGGAGGACGATGAGGCAGAGGCCCTTGAGGAGGACCTTGAGGGTGATTTTTGCCCCTCCTGTAGGGGTTGCTCTTTTATAATGTCTTCGAAGACATCGGGGTATTTACTCTTCAGGGAGCTGACCAAGTGTACAAGGAAATCCATTGTTGGATTCTCCATTGTACACAAATTATTAATAATATTACTACTATTACGAGGGATGTGTGGCCTCCGGTGGGGTGCCGGGGTGAGTAGCCTACTTCCCTCCCTGCCGGGTATAGGCAGGGAGGATGAGTGCCTAGTTGTGTAGCCCTAGTGCGTCTAAGTGCCAATCTTATTTGTGCACTTGGGTGTGTGCTTAGAGCTAACTAAAAATACGCGTGAGACAATTATAAGTCTAGCGGGTTGGTCAACCTTGGCTAGGGCACTACCCAAGGCCAAGTTTACGTTGACTCCTTCCGCTATCTTGCGTTTCCCAGAAGGGGAACCGCGGGCGTACGGGGCTTGCCCTACACTAGCTTAGTTAACACCGCAAGGTATCCACTAGTATAACCACCCAGGTGGCTTTACAATAGCTTTCTTGGAAACTAAATTCCGATCACAATAGCAACAGCAATAAAAATTGCTCGGTGTATTGTTCTCGGAACAATGGGTGCGCAGGTGGCTTGCTCGGGGGCAGGTAGCTCGGGACGATCGTGGCGGGGAGCCGGGCGACCGTTCTCGGCGACTGCTGAGCGTCGAATGTGAGAATGTGAAGAAAAACAACCACTCCAGATTTCGACCCCTAGAGGTTTTAATTCATTTCCAAAAATTAATACAGCTTCGGGCGTACCAATCGCAAGTGACAGATTACGGATATCTTAAAAATATTTGCACTATGTCACTCCTGAGTAATAAAAATCCTATACGGCGATGGCTGTCTCTCTTAAGTCCTTCACCTCAACCTCAAAAATTTTTATGTTGCGAGTCTCGAAAAAGCCAAAAAGGTAAGTAAAAGCCCTAAAAAAACTATAAATTAAATTATAATAACATTTTAATTAATAGTTTATTTATATATTTAGAGCATGGCCTACGAAAGCAATTTTATTGCATCAGTAAGATGTAAACACACATGCGTTCTAATAAAAAATGTACTAAGAACGGATATTACAAATATAAATTATAGCGCGTCTGAATCGCGACAGCGTAAGGGTCTAAAAAGAGATTTTAACCATTTCGTCTATGGTGGCTTTGAAAACTAAATACAGAAATCATCTGTTTTCACGTTGTAAAATAATGTGTGTTTATAAAGGTGATCCACGTATAGCAATACTTCTAAGTAAAAAACATAGCCAACCGTCGCATTAATTAAGTAATATTTTTCTTATATTTTTATTATCATTTTGAACGAAGCAAGCTATAAGTTTTTTTTCATGTTATTACATGGTAACATTTAATTTAATGAAACTACATTCCTTTCATAAGCGAATCTTTTGTACACGGGTCTTATAAATTGAACAGCTTGCGACCTCCAGGTTGAGACACTATGCTCTAATAAGTCTGAGTAATTGAGTTTGCTTACCGAAAGTCAGCAGAGCTTTTCTCTTACTCTACTTTGATGTTTTATGAGAGCTTTCTTTTTATAATAACTGTGTATACTATATAGTTCTTGGCCTCAATTGCGCAAACTTATTTTCATCGCCTCGTACATACATATCTAATTTTGGCGTTTCGACATTCTCTCTTGTTAGAACAATTTTGCTACTTTCCTATCTCAAAGATAAGTGTCATTACCTCTCTTTATGTCATGACCGGTTTCTTCGATCTTCCTCTAATAATAAGATCTGTATTCCAGTGCACATAGTGCATAAGTGTAGTGCAAAAGAATGGAGAAAAGGTTTTTTTTTGTCTGCTAGGTGACCCGTCAACATATCTTCCCTTTAAGTTTGTCGTGCTAATTACGGGGCACCCAGTTAAAACATATTCCGCCACACGGCTGCACTGCGAATTGGCGGACTTCATATGTTTTCAAAATATTTGATTATTTATTAGACATGCAAATGCAGCATGTGATAAAAAGTTTTACATGATTGCGGCACGGGGGATCGGTTTGTTTTGCTTGCTTACCGTAAATTAAAAACGAGCGTGAAATAAAAATTATATATTTTCAGAAAAAGAAACAACAATAATTAATTTCACTGCATTGTTAGATATTTACAAGTCATTCATGTCGAAAATAATATTACGAAGATTTGTTATATTATTCTAGCATATAAAGAATGTCTGGTAAAAAATGTTAAATCGCTAATGGTGTGTTAAATTAAAAATATTGTCACCTCCAGTTATTAAAAAAATACATTTTATACGACCATCATCAATCATATCAAAGACCATCAACAAAACGAAAAGAAAATCATAAAAATCCATCCATTAAGTGGTATGAACACCAGGCAGTGTTAGGCGTGCCTAAATTTCATGGTCGCGGCCGCTGGTTGGTATAATATATTTTATTACAGTTATCCGCTACACGCCACACTTTTGTTATGGTACAAGGACGACTAACCAACACGCTGATTATCTAATAGTATACCTGACTCATCAGAGTCGATAGGGAATCAAGATACGTTGACAAACCGGAGACCAAACTAATGTTTCACCTCAACAGTGAATAACACTTCGGTGTCTTAACTCACTTTCCGGAACAGAGTAGTGCTGGTCTGCTATTTTACAAGGTAATTAAAGTCTGGTATACATAGATAGTATATATAGAGTTCATGTTACTTACATGTTACATACTTAATTTTCAAAAACAAGTCATTCATATAAAAAAATCATATATTACTATAGCATATTAGAATTAGCATATTAAAAAATATTAAATGGTCATATCAACTGTGTGGAAAATTAAAAGCATTATTACTTTAGACGATTAAAAAAATATAATCATATTCTATTTAAAAGTTTAGGAAAGAAAAGGAAAAATATGTATGTATGAAAAAAGGTGAAATAATATATGTTAACACAATAAAAATATACTATATTTTTATTGTGTTAACATATATGGCTTTCATATAGTAAGTACAAGTCATATACCTGCATATAGTTTGGCATAACACAATTGAGGTTAGGTATGGAGGTCTTAATGACATCGCATCGCTTTTAATTCGAGTTGGCATATGAAAGCAATCGGAATCGGTATGCCCGACAGATTCCGATTAAACAAAACAAATTAGACTTTCACCTATGGGCTCATATTTCATATCACATTTTTGTAAAAAAATCGACTATCTTTGATCTTGAAATAACTAACATAAATAACGTTCAAATTTATGAAAATTGTCAAATAACTATTCACTATTTCAAAATTATAACACAACAGCCATTTTCGAAATTCAAAAATATTATCTATTCTATAATATTATTATATATATATATTGTAACGATCACAGCCAAGAACTCTAGAATAAAATTCTAGAGTTATAGGGCGTGAAAATCCTAGAACATCGGATAGTTTTAATATATTTCTTAAATATTTATTGGAAGATTTTGAATAGCATTAGGAAACTTTTTATATGAAGGTAAAACAAAAAAAAATTATCCTCCTGTAAGCGAGATAATGAATTTTATTTTAATTTCTAATATTTAAGTTGTCTCGTCACAATTTTTGCATATTTTGAAAACAAAAACTAAATTCTCAATAATAATATACAACATTATCACTAGCTTTTTAATAATGAACGGTTAATTATTTATTTTATTAAAAAAAGTAAGAACTAGAAGAAAGAAGGAACGTGATTCAACAATTTCACTACATTATATTTATCGACCAATGATTTTTAAAATAATAAATAATATTTCCGTGAATATTAATGTATTGGCATTTTTTATATAATTTTAGGTCAGACAAATGAGCACACAGTTCACCTGATTGTAAGGGAGCCAGCCCATAAAATCTACCATCATCTCTCAATTTAATATGCAAACTCGTTCACGCCCGAAGAATGAGCTGGAAATACCGTGTTGTCTCGGATCACACGTAAGACAGAAGAACCACAGCAGCTATATGCTATAATTTCAAGCTGGCTTTCTGCAAGTGCTCATCCTTCCCCGGTCGAGCCGATCCATCAATGTTACTATAAACCAGATTAAGCATAGCACTATCGCCATAAGCGTTGTCATATCATTGATAACAATTAATCAGAGAATCCTGAATCATGCTTTCAGTTACGATTCATAAGTTTACAAACTTCGCGAGACTTTTATGTTCTTTAGTCATTATAAATAATTTTATTATATACTAGCTGAACCAACAGACATTGTTCTGTCCAAATTTCAATAAATTTCTTTGTGGTCGTTTTGTAAATTTGAGAAAATTCCTCAATCATGGTTTTGAGTTCATACTAAAAAAAGGACTCAATTTTTTCCCAAATTGCCAATTATCCGGGAAATTTTCCAATTTATTTCCATAAAAACCTGGTAAAAAATAATACCCATTTTTTTTCTATAAATGGGTTGGCTGTTCTCACATGATGCGCTTGCAAACAGCATTTAATTTTTATTAATATAGGTAATGCAGCATAGTTAATAAATAACAATTGCATGTACCTAAACACCTTTCACTGGTACAGTGGGAATTATATGTTTATTATTATTTTATTTATATTTTTATGTATGTATATATAAATTTATATATGCACATATGTGGATGTAAATTGAAATTTATTTATTCATGTTGTATTAATGAAATTAACATATTTCCTAGCTTCAATTGTATAGTCTGTTTAATTGTATTTGTAAGTTTTGCGACGTCACGGCCGGTGAATTTTGTGCTATTGTTCTGTTGTGTTTTACAATTGGTGTATTTAAGAAATTCATTTTTTCTTTCATTTTCATATAAATGTTTAGAGCTTTGTCATTTGCATTGCTGTTGGGTGTATGCATACCATTAGAAACATTGGGCATAGATTTATGAAACACTTTTTTTCTTAAACACAAATTCTTTTTCGGTATTTTATATGAAAGTAAAGATTTTAATTTTGTAGTACTAGTAGTAGTAGTAATACGAACCTCTAAGGACAGGTAGCAATTCCGCCATTGTTTTAGGCTCAAGATATGGTTTGCTGGTCGTTTTATCCATTTTATAATGTTTTAATACCTCTTCAAACAACTTTTTGTTCAATTCAAATAGTAATCATAAACAAAACTTTCAAATTAATTATTTCCATTTAACTGTTAAACTGTCAACAACGTCAAATTGATTGGGTACAATCCGTTCCCCGCATGATTATAACAGCAATGAATTTCTATATGGATAATAAAAATTAAAATATTTGTGATATATAAACATGTGTAACAGCATAAAATTATGTAGAAGGAACAATGTAACCTTTCCTTTTTGAAGTATAATCGTATAAAACAGTTCTGCAAAAGTTTCATATAAATAAATAAATACTTAATGTAATATTATGATTATTTTTATGATTGGTACGAATCTAAATATTTTTATTAACATATTTCGGCAGTAATAATACATTCATTCTAACTAGGAGTCTAAGATATGCTAGACGAGTGCATAGATAGTTTTTTAATGTCATTAAGTGTGTCAAACGAGCACACAGTTCACCAGATCCGCGAACCTATATCCATCCGCAACAAAATTTCAAGACGTAATGCCGCGTTACCAGTTAGCTGGTTTTCGAATCCCTACATTCACCATACACTACTTAACATAGCTTAGCTATTTGACGTGGGTGCTTCATGAGAGAAAATATTTAACAATTTCTGGAAAACATACATATAGCTTATAGGCGTCTTGCAACAGTTCGAACTTTTTTTCTATAGCTGTGTTGAAAAGAATCTATTTTTTTACGGTCTGAATTTATTAGCTTGGTGGAAAGAAGTTGAAATAACTTAAGTTATAATTAGATTCTAAATAAAATCTGGTGACACTGCTATCTGTCAAAAAATAATTTGTCACATTAAATTAAAGTGACAAGCAATCTTATAACTATAAATATTGTATACTTATCTCCGACACCGGAGATTCAAATTCTGTGGTAATCATTTTTTATTATATTGGAAGTTGTGGTAAGGACAAGATAAAATGGTTTCTAAGGTTAACCTTAAAGGATTTGAAGAATTTGCTAAATACACCGAAACGATTGATCCGAAAGGTCCCCAAGTTTTGTTTTATTTTAGTGGAGCAAAATTACCTGATGGTAGAAGCTGGTGTCCTGATTGTGTAGAAGGTAAGGTGGAAAATTTTACTTGTAAGTAGATGATTCAATTAATCAATCAAACAAACTCCTTGGTCAGCACCTCGTTTAGTAACAAAACTTCACATACAAGCGACTTGAAAAAATAGTCTCATTGTATTTTTGACGTTATGGTTAACACCATTGTAAAAACTGAAATGCTGAATAATTATCATGAATTTTCGAGCTACGTCGACAAATTACCTCAAAAGGCGCTCAATGTTTATTTCATTTTTACTGGACGTAAGAAAGAGAATGGACGGAGCTGGTGTATTTATTGTCAAATGGGTATCTATAATTTTGTGGAAGTTAAAAAAATATATATATATAAAATGGTTTCTAAGGTTAACCTTAAAGGATTTGAAGAATTTGCTAAATACACCGAAACGATTGATCCGAAAGGTCCCCAAGTTTTGTTTTATTTTAGTGGAGCAAAATTACCTGATGGTAGAAGCTGGTGTCCTGATTGTGTAGAAGGTAAGGTGGACTGTTTTACTTGTAAGTAGATGATTCAATTAATCAATCAAACAAACTCCTTGGTCAGCACCTTGTTTAGTAACAAAACTTCACATACAAGCGACTTGAAAAAATTGTCTCATTGTATTTTTGACGTTATGGTTAACACCATTGTAAAAACTGAAATGCTGAATAATTATCATGAATTTTCGAGCTACGTCGACAAATTACCTCAAAAGGCGCTCAATGTTTATTTCATTTTTACTGGACGTAAGAAAGAGAATGGACGGAGCTGGTGTATTTATTGTCAAATGGGTATCTATAATTTTGTGGAAGTTAAAAAAATATTTTAATTGAATTTTGTCAATTAATATTTAAAATAATAATTTACGTCAAGAGTAGCATACATAATTTTTTTCTTACTATATACTTTTACGAAACTTTGAAAATGATGCAAGTTTTGATATCAACTAAGAAAAGAAATTAATATTTTGTTTGTAAGAACCATGATAGATCTTTAGGGGTGATCATACGATACCCAACCCCTGGATAATGGTTTTTATAAGAACTCTTTTGCTTGTCACTTTTGGTGGTTTTGTATGGTACCTTTACTTTAGGCCTTGACCAGATATTATCAATAGGATTCAAATTGGGTTTATTTCCTAGCCAAGGCAAGACAGTAAAGTAGTTGGTTCTGAACCATTTTATGTATCTTATGATGGTGTGGCATAGCCCACCATATTGCTGTAAGATGTATTTATAGAGAAACCACCCATAGGTCGGGATGGTTATTGTGTAGTATGGGCAAAGATTGATAAAAATTTAGACAAGGCACTTTGTAGTAAAGTTAATTTTGTGAGGAATCATAATCTTACAATCCATAACATCACTTTATAATATATTTTTACTAATTTAAGGTGTATATTTTCACAATGTTATATAGTAATATAATGAACTAAACACACCAAATTTTATTCTATAAATCATAAATATACAATTGTTAAATGTATCATAATTAAAATAACATTTGGTATTAAATAAATGAGTTTGATTTGTAATTTTTTTATTAATTTTTTTTTTCAGCTGAACCCATTGTTAAAGCATTTTTAGAAGACCTAAATAAGAGTATAATCTTTGTTTATGTTGATGTTGGTGAAAGAGAATAGTAAGTGTGGACATTCTTTTTTTATTTACAAATTAAATTGTTTATAATAATTACGACAAACAATATTAATATCTCTTATATGTAACGGATGGTATCAAAGATAACAAAAACATAGAGTGATTATGAAAAGCATATATACACACAAAACATACATAGCATGCCCTCAATTCTTATCAATGTAATTAATTAAAATTGCACAATCCTTATGCATAGATTTTTAAAATAGACTGGATTTATAACTTCAAAATGTGACATCATATTTGTATCTCTTTAAATATTATAGAATGAAAATGTTTTGGGTCTATCCTGTGTCAGTATTTCCACCATCATTTGGATGGCTTCTGGACGAAAGTTAAGAGTATTGATATTAAATGTATTAATACAAGTTAGAGGAAGTTAGTCCTTTCAACCAATAAGGTGACTTAGTCTACAAATTTGTAAAAGTCTTTCTTGTCAGAGAAACAAAAATATTAATTTTCATGATTATATTACCGTAGTCTTCTTTAATTTTATCTATTAGGATTCTAAAAAATTATTGACTTTTTTTACTTATATTACTGATTTATTTTCAGCTGGAAGGACAAAGCCTGCCCATTCAGAACAGATACTCGCACAAAACTTATGGTAATTCCAACTATAATTAAATGGCAGGGAGTTCAGAGGCTTGAGGGCAGCCAGTGTACTAAAAGAGATCTTCTGCAGATGTTGTTTGAAGAAGATGACTGAATGCATAATATATTATTAATCAATATTCTGCATAAACATGGAGTATAACAGGCCTAGAAATAAATGTCTATGTATAAAGATATAATACATAGTACTTAAGTCAGAGTTGTGTTTTATGCAATAATTGTTTTTTTTTGCCAATATACAATACTACAATATCTTTAAGCTAAGGCATGTTTCCATTTTCTGTCTTAATATTTATAGTACCTGTTCTTGACTAAATTTGTTAAGATCTCTTCTTCTTCCATTTATATTGCAGCGTTTGTCTTAATTTCTAGGCCTTTGGTAGTATTTTTGTAAACTTTACATACATAAGAATAAATTTACTACTTAAAAATGTAGATATTTTTTAAATAATAAAGCTGTAAACATAATTTTCATTTTTATTTAATAATTATTTATGATATGTTTTTCATAATTATTTATGATATGTCTATGAAATAGTTACACTATCAAATTGTTTTGTGTAAAATATGCTCTTTATGATTTTTTATAAACAAATGTGTTTCAGGAAATTTGTCTGTGGGGCTATAAAAACTTAATTTTATACGTAAATAGGCATTTAAAAAAAGGTACTAAAAAAATTAAAAGTTAATATTGCCATCAGATGTTTAATAATCTGATAATATTTTTTGTCTAATATAGATACTATTTTTTTTTGTTTTCTGCCTCATAGTGCACACAAACCCTTTGGTAATGACTTAATACTAATGACAACACTTAATACTACCACTCTACTTGCTTGTTCCTTGTCAACTTCCAGTCTGCGTTTTGGGTGTCTTTATTAGTATTATGCAATAGGTTTTATTGAGAAATATACTCTGCCTAAGTTTCTTCAGTGATCACTGTAGCCCATACAATCCACATCAATCTTAGATATAGTCTCAAGTTACAGATATGTTGTCCCACCAGAGGATAAGACTGATTGCCTTATGGCAAAACAGTTCTAGGCTGCTATTTTAAACAGGTATTGTGGAAATATGTCCTGACCTTAGCGGCAGAGTGTGACAAATCTCAACACCATATAACATTCTCCTCCCATGTCATGCACATATATTGCACTTTGCTTAGAGGATAATTAGCAAGAAACTAGTTTCTATTATCTGACATTATCAACAATAAAGGATAAAATAAATAAAACAAAATGTAATTTAAATAACAGCATTTTCATAAAAAGCAAGTATAAAACCACAGCACAATTTACAAATAACCCATAACACATATTTAGATTAAAATAGTAAATGTTTTCAGAACTACATTTTGCAATGAATTTTAAATAATTCAACATTAAGAGTTTATATGTGGAAAGCAATAAAGTAGGAAATACTCTAACGAGACTATTTCCTTCTATAGCTAAAATATATCATATAAGTATTAGGAAAAATGGAATGAAGATAACCTTGTTATGAAATGGTGGCACAGTGTTAATGTGTGGTAAACAACATGTTTTTGCTTCGAAAATAATAGATATATATTTTAGATATTATTATCAAATTGGTTTTTATACATACAATAAACTAACCTAATTAAGAGAAATATTTTTATGTTTTGAATCAGTTTTTTAATAAATTCGTTGAAAAAATTTATTAAATTTAACATTTATTAAACATTTTTAATAAATCCCATAAAAAAATTACGTAAGTACTTATTATTTCCTTGGGGCGTAAACGTTTCAATGTGTATGAGAATTTTCCGTCTTCCATGGGTCTGTTCTTTTCGTGTAAAACCAAAAATTGTAACATGAAAGTAAAACCTTTTTGATATAAAATACTATTGTAATTACCATCCTCACATTTATGTGAACATAGAACTTTTTACTAAGCAAGTATTCTTCGCCTATATATCTATAACTATTTTCCTGTAGGTAATATTTTTAGGTTTGTGTTGGCCAATTGTGAGATGTGTTAATAAATTCTCACATAATACAAATTTGGATAGAACAATTTCCTCTGTAGTTAAAACTACCAATAATAAATTAATTCACAATATTTAATTATTTTATTGATTTTGTACTTATTTTTCCACTTCAATCATTTAGTTCATTTTTTTATAGGCATTGTTAGTGGCACTACAACATAAGACTATTAATAAACTTTTATATTAAACATTGCGTTTTATATCAAACAGTACGTTTATTATAAAAGATTTCAATTAATTCAGATTTTTTATGTAAAAATATTTAAAAGTATATATATTAATTTCTAAGTGAGATATTGTCCAAATGTGATCGTATAATGGAAGATTAATTCGAAAAGATGTGTCGTACTTAAGCAGATATTTGGAACTCAAAACTAGCATTTCAAAATTCTTTTATGAGATGGTTCGGTTTAGGCCCTCCCAAGGCCAGCTTCTCATCCGATCCACCTACTGATTGTAATAATCATAAATTTATCACAGAATATGCTCTATACATGCTTAATTGTAATTATATTTAACTAATGCTAACTCTTCGTTATATACATTGAAAAGAACGTAGAATAAAGAGTGAAATATTAAGTTATTTGTACACATGTAAAAACCTTTAATATAAAATCTATTATAAAACTTAACTTATAAGTATTTGTGTAGTAATTATATCATAAAAATAAAGATAGAACTGTAACCTAAAAAAACCGGTAAAAATTTTGAGAGAAACTTAAAGTTTGAAACATTCGTTTGCCGTGATGATCTGAGCAAGCCAGGAAACTGGATATTTAAAGAATAATGTAAATCCAAATATGTCTTGGGTACGCCTTAGGAAAGGACTATGTTCACAGTCACCGCCGCAGTTTTTAATGATGACAAAAATTCTGAATGGATTGTGAAATAATTGGAGATCACCTAAAAAACCTACTATAAATAATTGCTGATATTTATAATATATGTATGTATATATATATATATGTATATATATATATATGTATATATATATGTATGTATATATATATATATATATATATATATATATATATATATGTATGTATATATACCACACTATTTGAATCATTAATTCGAATGACATCTTTTGGCGAGGTCACTGTAATTTATAAAAAAAAAAAATTTAGGCATTGTGCAACAAGCACTTAAATTATACAACTTAAATCTGACAGATAATAAAAACTAACATCAGAGTGGGAGGGAATATACAAATATAAAAATAAACCCAAAATAAAAGAAAAACATCTTCTGTTCCCTGACATGTGACATTACTATGATGATATGGTATATGATGATGGTATAGATTATAGCCCAGTACTTTCCGCGGTGACAACCTCCTCGGTGGCCTCTAGTGCATCTTCGGGCTCGTCCGACATGTTGAGATCCCTTTCCGGCACGCTGATCAGGACGTCGTAAAACACCTTTTTGCTGCGTAAATATGCGCTTTTGTTGTCAAATATCACCGAATCTGTTAAAATAAATCATTATTTCGTAGAAACTAAGTGACAGTTAAATACATAGTGAATTAAAAAAAAGATAATATCAAATTGATAAGGGCTCTATATTTTTGTGAGTAAATAACATTTTGGTTAAGGCGATCGTCGTAAGTCGTCTTTTTTTTAATGAGCCTGAGGACTTTTACAGCCTAACCGGGTTGAAAGGTGGCCGAGTGCTTACTTAATGGGTAACCAGGCTAAGGGTTCCCGAGAGGGAGCATATAATATACTTCACATCGGTGAACAAACTATATAAAGAAAACTCTAGGCGAATTCGGTTTAATTTGATTGTTTAAACAGTGCAATTTTTTGCACGGATCTATTGCTGTCAAGATCAGAGCATATTCGCCATTCTAGTTAAGACATCAAGATTTAAATGTTTGACAAACCTGTGATGTAATGAGGAATGTTGCGTTAAATTAATACATATAAAGCTACATGTAAGTCGATATCGAAGGAATATATATAACTAATTATACTCACAAGTAGCTGGCCCGGTCACCGGTAGGAAACCGACGTCGACGGGGCCCTCTGCCACCTTCCTTGGTCCGTGCACGACCGCCTCCTTGCCATCTTGATCTATACGCTTTATCAGGAATTTGATGTCATGACTGTCAACACCAAACTCCCACCTGAAGTGTGTGAAGTACAATGTGTGTTTTTATTCGCACACACAAACATTGGACGAATTTGATGCGTCGCACGTTCACCTACGCAGTAGTGAATATTGACAACACGAGGAATTAAGGCAACCCGTAATTAAGGCACCGGATACCTAAACGCACAAACCAAACAGTAGCGTCATGCCGTTATATCACGCTTACATTCTGTGTAGGCGCGGTCCTTCCCCCGTCAAGCTCATCACTCCACACACATTCACATTTAAAAAAAATATATATTAGCAATGCTATTAACATTACTAATATTCCGGTTAACAACTCCAACTAAGCTGAAAATGCTTGTGCTAAGAGATGGTTCACGACATAGTCCAATGGTGGATTGGAACCTACGACCTTAAGTTTCGCAGACCGTACTCTAAACCATTAGGCTATTGACACTTCAATTGCAGTTAAAAGCCGCAGCGTGGCCCTCCGACTGTCTTAAACTAACCCGTAACCCGTCTGTTTGGTGATGTAAGGTATGGGAGGGCGAGGCTGCCAATAGTAGAGCCAAGCAGCGGTTTGTACCTTCAGCATGAAATGATTGGCACGACCATCGATAAGGAATCACAACGTAGGTGCGCTATCCTAGGGGTAGTATTGAGATGGAATGCCTCGTCACCAGTTATAAGTTCGCCATATTCGTACACCAGTCGAAACACAGAATTATGTGGCTTATTTTCTCGTGGTACCATTGCTCTAACACTGTTAAAATAAATTATTATTTATCCATGATTTTTTTTTTAATATAGAATAGGTGGCATACGAGCATGCAGCCCACCAGGTAAGTGATCACCGCCGCCCATGAACATCTGCAACACCAGAGGAGTCGCAAATGTGTTGCCGACCTTTAAGGAAGGTGTAGGTTTCTTTCTTGAAGGTCCTTAGTCGTACCTGTGCGGGAACACCGCTGGCGACAGCTGATTCCACAGAGTAGTTGTGCGTGGGAGGAAATTTCACGTGAAGCGCCGCCATCGAGATAATGAGGATGAAATTTTGAATTAATAATATAGGTGTCCCCTAAATAATGGATAATCTTTCAAATGCTGCTTGGGTTTATTAGGACCGATCGAAATATTATGAATGCTTTGGCGAGCGGTTTATGGATGAAATGGCGCAATTTTAAGATTTTTTATGGGATAATATTTTGGCATCGTTTTATATACCACATAGATCTGTTCAGTAATGGTAGAAAATTATTTTTGCCTTGGTTATATCACGATATCTTGAACACTAAATAGTTCATTTAGAATACGTACTTTAATACACTTTCTTCCTCCATACACAATAAATCAATACAATGCTTATCTCCAGTTTTAACAGTAATACGTTTGTACTCTTTGCTTTGCTCACTCGGACCATTCTTTGAATAGTAACTTTTAGGAACTTTGCCGCCTGGTTTTACCTGTAATTTTAAAATGTATATCATTAAATTAAAATTGAGGAAATGCAATCAACGAGATAGTCCGAGTCTGTTAGTCACATGGCACAGTTTTATACAACGCACTGCCACGTTGTATAAAACTGTGTAAAAATATATGAATGTATATACGTAAATCGAGGTTTCAAAAAATGTTACCCATAAGATGTTGATAATAGGGGTTGAAAGTTTATATGAGAGGTTCGTCACTTTTGAGGGAAGAAGCATGAAATTCAATATGAAAGCTTCTTATATAAAGTTTAAGATTTTTTTTATAAATAAGTTTACATCTAAGATCGATAGATGTGCAATAACAGTGATGTGTTTCTGAATCGCGGCATGTTTCTGGTTTCATTACACGGCTTTTGGCTTTTTTATTGCTCAATTTTGTTGTTTAATTAAATACTTTTTCTTTCTTATTTATTTCTAACGGACAAAGTCGATATTTTTTCAAAAATTATCAAAAATTAACAGAAGATTTAAATTTTATTTATATATATAATTAAAGTGATAATTAATAAAAATTGTTAGAGTCTATATATTTTTTACCATGAGACTGCATCTAGGATCACCATTTTCGTCTACCAAAGTTCCGCCATAGTGCGCGGGCAGTTGATCCTTCTCTATCAGTTCCAACACTTGGGTCTGCCACTTCTTCGCGTCAGTGCCGTATATCTTGATCTTAGATATAGTATACTCGTGCATGAATTTTTTAATCACCGAAAACGCTAATGAGAAAACTTTTGGTGCTGAAAATAAATTAAATTGGTTTTGATTTATATGATAATAAAAATGGCGCGCTGGCAGCGGTCGACGTTCGGAGACGTTCGAAAACGTTCGGGGGCGCTCGGCTGCCATCGGCTGCAGTGGCGTCGATAAACAAACAAAGAGACCAGCAGCGGATCGGCCATTAGCGCTTTCGTCACCCAACTATGAAGATGACACCTATTTAATTATTTTCATGTAATTCTAAAATTAACAGCAAATATATATATATATATATATATATATAAATATATATATACGTCCAATATTTTATTTAAGTCCCTAGTTGTTTTTTTATCAATTTATAGTTTTCCTCTGACATGGTGGTCAGAGACTTTTTCAGTCATTTTCATATTTATTTTCTTAATTATGTGTATAGCGAAATAATGTTCTTTTATTTAAATGCTTAAATTTTTATACTAGTTTTTTATATAACAATAATCTTAAATTTCAAGTATACTACGTCCCTAGTTAGGACCCTAACAATAAGGGTCCGGATCCCTACACTCATTGAACGAAATACAGCTATGCAGCATTATGTCGGTCTTTCCCCGCTCGAGCCGACCCATTCATACCACAGCTATAAATTAACTACTAAACTACAGCGTGGCTCACATGGCGTTGTGGTCACAGTACATAGCTGACAGTGTTGCGGGTAGGGTTCGACTCCCAGCCGCGAATCAATATTTGTCTATCATAAATTGATGGTTTACAGGTCTGGATATGTTAGACATTTGCCCCGTGTCTGTAAAATTGCATCTGAAGCTTCTTCAGACCTTATTACGTATGTTTTAGTGAAGTTTTAAGTATATAAGAGAGAGGTTGATGAGAAGTGTGGCCTTATGTTTGAGCTGATGCTTTGACCACTACACTTCATATTATGCGCAGATGATGTCAACCAAGCCTAGGAACAGGTCAGGAAACCTTACTGACCGTTAATGATGAAGCAGGTCTTTAAAATTTCCGGATAGTTGGCTTCATATATCTGAAGGAGGGTGAACACCATTTCCGCGGCCGGCTTCCACGCGTACTGACGGATGTTGAAACCTTCAAGGTCGAACAGCACTGTGACCTGGTGAAAATTATAAGACATTAATGTACTATAGTTCTTAAAATAAGGACGGTTAGTATCAAAGATAGAATTTCTTTTATGAGAAAATGTCATCCATTCACATTTATCCTCGTTAAGAAATTATAATACAAATGCTTCGCACCTCTGAGTACTAACTTGGAATTCCTCATCACTAGTTATAAGGTCTCCGGATTCCTAAACTCAGCACTAAAGCACTAAAAACACAGCAGCATTAGGCAGCTATTTAAGGTTGTGTGCGGCGGACAGCACCTGACTTTCTTTTCACTCTTAAAATTTATAATCTTAATATTTATATTGCGTCTGAGATCTTGTGCTATGTTACTTTTTTATATTACACTCGATGTGCCCACGACATCGCGTAGACTACAGGATGCTTGGTACGTCTAATGTAAAGCAACGCTATATTTAAAAACTTTTATAGGGTAACGATTCCGTCATACATTGATTTTTGCGTAACTTTAACTCTTAAAAAGGAATATTTTTTTCCGTTTTTCCATAATTTTTCGTTGATGGTCAGCTCCTATAGGTCGTAGCGTGATGTTCTATAGTCTTTGATCTATAGCCTTCTTTGATCAATGTGATTATCAAGCACAAAAATAATTTTTAAATTCGAACCAGCAGTTCCCGAGATTAGCGCGTTCAACCAAACAAACACTTCAGCTTTATAATATTAGTACAGATTATTCTTTATGATAATTTCTTTGTATATTTAAATGTTTTTGACCAGATGCTGTATTGACAGGAAGGCTTGCTTCCTGTTAATAGGTTTTACTAGCAAGTTTAAGTTGTCAAACTACGGAAAGCGGATATTGTGTCCGAATTTCAATCGAAAGCAGTATTTATAAGTCAGTTTGGCCACTTTAATGGTATGCATTGACACTGATTGAGGTATTTATAAAATTGATTAAAAGGCAACCGTAATAACATGCATAAGCGATAAAATGGTCATCAAAAAATAATAAATTGTGTGAATCTTATGTAAAATATTTCGTAAGATTGAATACAAATTTTGGTTTCCTAAATGAGGTGTGAAGTCATCTGGTATAATTTGCACGAATCTAATGGCGGTAATTTTATCTTTTCATTCGTCAACTTTATTAAATTTTATCAAACTGTTTTGATTTGTTTTTTTGACTGTTTGATATGTTTGAGATTGTTAATTATATGTCCGTGAGAAAACCGTATTTCTCATTTTTGTTTTAACAGGAAACGTAAAAAGAAACAATGTTTAAAGTTTAGCATTGTTATTTATTTATTTATTTATATATTTATTTATCTTATATTATCCTCATTAGTCTGTGGTTGTCTACCACAAGGATAAAAATCATTTTTAACTTCATTCATATTCAATTTATTTACGTAATGTGTGCCGCTCGTAGATGTTACAAATTATAATTGTCAAAATCACATTTGACAATTTTTGGCATGCAAATATAAAATTTCAAAGTATACACCTATTTAATACTACATAAAAAATATTAATTCAATATAATTATCATAAAAAGAAAGAAAATGCTTGCCGTACACAGACAAAAGTAATTAATTTAGAAAATAATAAATATCTTTATTGCTTTAAATAATTTATAACAAAATATAAATCAGTAATTTACGACATAACCCTGTGGACAATATGTATACAATGTTAATTTCAGAATTTAAAAGTGGTAGAGCTACACTGCAGTTTGTTTCTAGCCGCAGAATAAATGGGTCAGCTCGACCGGGGTAGCACCACGCCACTCACCAGAATACCAGCGTAAAATAGCTGCATAATGTTGCTCTGTTTCGTCTGGTGAGTGCAAGGATCCGGAGACTTTTATTACTGGAGACGAGGCATTCCATCTCAGTCTTCAAGGACGGCAACACATCTGCATTATAATTCCTTGTCAAGGATGTATTTACTTGTCATGGGCCGCAGGAATCACTTACCATCAGGTGAACCGTGTGCTCGTTCGTTTGTCTGCTCGTACTCCTAATGTAATAAAAAAATAAATAATAATAATATAATTAATTAAACTTAACTAGATAATTAGAAAATTCGTATTTTGGAGGTATTAAAATAATAATGGTCGCGTGGTTAGAGTGGCCGCTGCGTCATGGGACCACAGTTCGATTTCCAGCCGAGGAACAAAATTTGTGTATCACAAACTGTTGGTCTTCGGGTATGGGTGTGTTGCATGTGTTGCAAGTCCCGTGTCCCTGACACTGCATTTGAACCTGTCTCCGATCTTATTGCGCATGCATTACATCGGTATGGGGAAGGATACGAGTGATAGGGCAAATACTTTCGACGTTAAGTATTTCTGAGCAATGGATTACGTTATGAATTACCAGACGACAGCGTCACGATCGAAATCGACCAGTAGGATAAATATTAAAAAAAAAAAACAATTAAAAAGAAGTTTGGTCTTATACCTTCAGCGCGGCAGGTCCGTGTACTAAAGACTGCTTTCTCGCACTGGCCAAGTAGTTCTCTAGATGACGCAGGATCATACGGATCACGTCTGTCCTGGAAACGGAATGCAGAAGGCCCCACACATCCAAGCCCACGAATGGGACAATAATAACTGAAAAGTTTGGAAACGTTTATAAATATGTAATTTGAACAAAAATAGTAACGGTCATTTCTTTTAATATTACATTGAGAGTTAAAATCGTGCACACAGTTCACCTGATGTCAAGTGATTCCTGCGGCCCATCTACATTCATCCTTGACAAGGAATCATAATGCAGATGCGTTTTCACCCTTGAGGGCTGAGATGGAATGCCTCGTCTCCAGTAATTAAGGTCTCCGGAGCCCTACAACAGACGAAACACAGCAGCGTTATACTGCGATTTCACCTGGTCCTACCCCGATCGACCCATTCATGCTAGAAACAAACTACAGAGTAATACCACCGCTGGAATACTTGAATAACGTCTTAAGTTAACGACCTTTAGGGTACACATTTGCTAGAGGCAGGGTCTTACGTTTGATTTTCTATCGGGACTATATAAGTGCAACTTAAATTATTGGATTGAGATTCTGGGTGCGTTGTGATCCGTCCCCCTGACACTGCATCCGAGGCTTTTACCGATTGTATTGCAGACGCAGATTTGCCATCGGGTATATATCGCAGTGCTCGAAATCGACCACGGCGATATATACCTGTTGTCAAGTGATTACCGTCGCACATGAACAGAGAAGTAGCAAACGAGTTGCCGGGACAAGTTGATAATATGTGAATTAGCAGTAAATCAATCGAAATCAAATATGGCCTAGTGGTGAGAAATGTCGTCTAGTAGCTTTTTAGGATTCAGTGGAGGGGAGTGCTAAAAGACTAATCGGTGACCACGGTTTCGATAAAACAAATCTAGGCGGCTCGCTGTGCTCGATAAATAATTCGGTTGCACAAAATCTATTAATCATTCGATTAGTATTCGATGTACGGTTATATAACAAACGTCCATTAGCGTTTTTAATTTATCTTTGCACAAATATAAATTAAAAATTCAAGGATCATTTGAAACGAAAGAGAAAAATTCCCAATAAATGAATAACTATACGACAAAAATGTATAACTATGCAGGATATGGTATAGGTTCAATATAATCTCCAACATAGTTAATGTTATCAAAAATAAATGTCATGAACGACGTCATAAATTAAACTCGTTCTTTGACGTGATCTTACTGTAACCTTGAGACTTTATAACAGTGACAAATGAACACACAGTTCAACTGATGGAAAGGTATTTTTTTTATTACATTGAGAGCACAAACAAGCACAAATTTCACCTGATGGCAAGTGATTCCTGCGGCACATGACATCTACATTCATCCTTGACACGGAATCATAATGCGGATGTGTTGTCTCCCTTCAGGACTGGGATGGAACGCCTCGTCACCAGTCATAAATGTCTCCGGATCCCTGCACTCACCAGACGAAACACAGCAGAATTATGCGGCTAGAAACAAACTGCAACGTAGCTCTACCACTAATTAAGTGATTGTGAAGTCCACATACGCGTCGATAAGGAATCTTATTGCATATGTGTTGTCACCTCTTAGGACTAAAATGGAAATCCTCGTCACCAATCGGTTCGAATACGGCTTCCCAGTTTTTAGATTACGCGACAGAGTATTTATTAAAATATGAGCTTTTCACTTATATAATATATAAGTAAAAAGCTCATATTTTACGCCGGTGTTTTGTTAAAGCGCGGTCCCCGATCGGTTGTATCGACCTACTCTTGCTACACCTTGTTAAGAGTAACGGCTAAGGTATACCAAGGTAAAATACCTTCTCGTAATTCCGTAAAATACCGTCTCAATATTTTTTATATTGAATATCAAAACATCAAAGAGGTAGGGGTACTTACTTGGTGATCCCTCTTTGTCGAAACCCGTAGTGCCGCTTGGGAAGTGCTTTTCGAGTGCTTCAGGAGGTTGCCATGAGTCAAGTGTAGTATCAATGCCCCATTTCTCGCGCCATACCAACGACTGGGGTATTAAATTATTCAATTTATGGTCAATAATAATAAATAATAATAATCCTTTACAATTTTTTTTGGCACACATAAATAGCAAAATCAGGTACAGTAAAAACAATTAAAAACAAACAAGAAAAATACTTTTACCTAATCAAGAAAGAAAAACAAAAAACGATAAATAAATGGAAGACAAATGAAACCTTTGCTGTACGCCAATTAAAGGAAAGGATCCCTGATCTACCGTGAAGCCTACACAAGAGAAGTGGCGGTCCTCATTTTATAAACTATAGTGAAAAAATAATAAAGTCATAAAAAAACATGAAATAATAATAATATGAAAGTAGACAAGATAAAGTTATTGTGTATTTAACAGCTTAAGAAAGTTAATATTAAGATAAGATTTAGCTCGAAGAGTTAATAACTGATGGTAAACATAGATTTACAAATGGTAATCTGAAGATAATGATGATTCATTAGTAATGATGCAGTAACAACTGAAGGGTTATATTATTTAGGGGACAACCTGTATGAACAAAATATAAATTGTATTTCAACATTACGAAAATAACAATCTTAATAGATTTTTTAAAAATAATATTTCGATTAGGCATTATACTCACGTCACGTAACATTTTCTCTGCCGCTTCAGGATTCCATTGTCGAGCTGTAACAAATAAAATTGATTATGAAGGAATATTTAAAATTTTCACGATTGTATCATATTCTTACAACGCCACCTAGAGGGCGGCCTAGTATCATACGGCATTGGGGTCTTCTAGAATAGTATGACACCTTTAAAGGCCGATAACGGACCAACGGCTACTTTGCTATTGCTGGTGTAAATGGGCAACGTTGATAACTAACTATCAGGCCGCATTTGCCTCGTCTACTATATATAAAACAACGTACGCCATAACATTTTATTTTAAAATCCTTCTACTCGTATATTTAGTATTATTTTAAAAACAGCCGAGCTCACAGCAAATATCAACTCACGTTACGTGAGGCGATGGTTAATATATTAAAATATTATTCAATTTAACATTCTACAACATAAATTTAATGCTACATTGTATAGATATTTTTAGATACCTTGAACACCCGATATCAGTCGAAAACTTTTGTACCTATGTACAAAACTTAATAATATATCCTATGTATTGTGGTTTTTGACTTTTCATTAACTCTTAGTGAATTTAATTACCGATAACACGTCACTTATTAAACCGATAACGTAGCCAGGCTATTAAATATATCGTTTGATTCTTTGACCTTTCGATGTAATAAACGCGATAAAATTGAGATGCAATGTCAGGTACATGAGACTTTTAATAGACCCAGACTGGAAAACCCCTAATTTGTGTGTGTAGTAATTTTGAATCGAAACCAAAAAGCAAAGTAATCAAAAATAGGTTGTATATTATTTTTATATTTAAGTATGATGTAGTGGAACCCTAATTGTCCAAGTTCAATGCGCTTATTTCTGATTATTAAGATGTTTTTACACCTCATCAAGATAATTTCGGGTGTTCCTTTCGCTTAAGCTTATTTAAACAGTTTTTTATATCACGTGATTTGCAAACTTACCGAGGTCAAATCTTAGCATAAAATGAAAACAAGTTTTATTTGCCCTTATACTTTTAATATTCAATTTGTTAAAAAAATATCACATGTTACCTCAGACATATTTAAATTTAAAGATATTTATTTTCTATTGGACATAGTTAATAGTATTTCATTATTTTAAGTAGTTACTTGAATAAATCTTGTTTATTTGTCAATGTTATGTATTCAAAACATTTAAATATTTTAGCAGCGCAACGCAGCGGAAATTGGCGTATATTTATTTATATATACAACTATATAGCTCGTAGCTTTATTTATAACGACATTAAAAAGACCATTGAATTACGAACGTTATTATTCAATGTTTTTTTTTATAAACAATATGCATATTTTTCTTGGAAGAAAACACAAACTTTACATTCTTACATCGTCTCTTTCATATCACGATTTAAAAGGCAAAGAGGACGCGTGCTGTGTGGATAGTGTAATTCATTATAATTATATTTCTAGTAGTGTTTTCTTTTGGCGTGTAAGATCTGGTACTACTGCTTTCCGGTGAGTGCATACGTGTGAAGTTGTGTATGTATGGTTAAAAGAAAGACAAATTGTAAATGTAGTTTGTTAATCGGTTGCACGGTAATAGAGAACAAATATTTTCAATAGATGTACAATTTAAAGGCTGTCAAAATATAAGCTTTTAGGTTTAAATTGTACACAGCCTGTGTTCAAGATGTTAAATGTTTCATACATTCACCTGCGTCGTGATCATTTTGATTACTTGTTGTCTACAATGATTGTTCTGTTGTAGTTGCATTATTACTCTTACAAAATACACACATCTGAGAATCAGAAGAATAAAAGGTACGTTTCTTGGAACAATTGAAACATGGAGGTTAACAGCATTGAGGTTTAATGTTGCACAATCATCAACAATTAACGTATTGTTTAGTTGATTATAATTACGTTCACGGAAATAAAAAATAAACAATAAAAATGGGAAGGAAGAACGCTTGAAAAGGTTAAAACTATTTTCTGTCTTTCGTGTCCATTACATCACCTACTTTTACCTTCTATAACTGTATGGTCTTCTCACTTCAATCATTTTTCACATTGAAAAGTTTTGAGCCTTAAAAAAAACGATTTTTTTCTAAATGATTATTTTATTTCTCTACATAGTCTCCAGAATAAACTATACACTTTTGCCATCTTGTCTCTAGCTTTAGTATTCCTTCTAAAAAAAAAGAATCTTCAATTTCATAAAAATATTCAGTCACAGCTTCTTGTATCTCGATATTAGTCCAAAATTTTCGTCGTGCCATGTGTTTTTTTAAATTGGGGAAGAGATGGTAATCAGACATGGCCAAGTCCGGCGAATAGGGTGGATGCGGCAACAATTCAAAGCTACAATTGTGTATTTGTGCGATTGATTTCGCCGCAGTATGTACATGAGCATTATCTTGGTGGAACGAAACACAACATACCAGGCCTTTTTATTTTAATTTCTTCATGCATACGTTGTAAGAGTGTGTGTAATAATAGTCCGCATTTATGGTTTTACTTTTTCAAGGTAGTCAACCATAATGACCCCTTACAGTCCAAAAAACTGAAGCCATTACCTTATTGGTTGACAAAACGGCCCAAGCTTTTTTAGGGGGTGGTGACCCTGCTCTTTTCCACTACTTGGATTGTACTTTGGACTCTGGTGTATTGTGGTGAACCCAAGTTTCGTCCATAGTTACGAAACGGCTGAGAAAATCTTGTGAATAACTTTGGAACGGATCCAAACAATCCTATGATACTGTTTTACGGGTGCGTTTGTTTTCGGCTGAAAGCAGTCTAGGTACTGTGCCAGATGCAGAGACCTTAGAAAATCCAAGATCTTTCGAAATTATGTTCTGTGCTCGTTCATAGGAAATGCCTATTGCTTCTGCTATCTCTGTATTAGTCAATCTCCTGTCATTCAAAATCAGGTCCAATATTTTATTGGTATTTTCGTCTGTGGTAGTCGTCGGCGGCCTACCTACCTAGGTTCATCTTGCACTGCTTCTCTGCCAAGTTTGAAATCCGCTACACATCTTTGGACAATGGCATATGATGGAGCAGATTCCCCCAAAATCTCGTACATATCTTCATAAATTTGTTTTGGCGTTAATCGTTTTTTTTGAAAATATTTTATGACGGAACGGTGCTCAATTTTATCCATTTCTACGGAAACCGCGAACTTCGTTCGTTAAATCGATCACAAATTTTGAAATTTTGACAGCAGAAAAACAAAAGACAGCAGATTATAATTAAAAAAGAAAAGGCTATTACGTGCCAGTATTATGTTTTCTTATGAATTTAAATGTCAACCTTAGGCTCAAAACTTTTCAATGTGCCCTCGCATATAAGGTACATTATTTAACTAATTCCCTCCACAGATATATTTGTAGGAGTTAATCTTATTACGCCATATTTAAAAATATATTTTGCGAAAAAAATTATAGAACATAAAATAATGCAAAACTGTATAACGCAATAACAACCATGCAGCGGTATAGATACACTGCATTTTGTGTCTGGCTGCAGAATGGGTCAGCTCGACCGGTGTAGGACCACGCTTTCACAGAATACCAGCATAATTCGTCTGGTGAGTGTAGGGATCCGGAGACTTTTATTACTACTGACGAAGTATTCACGCATGTATCTTATGTAATATTACGTATTACGTGTATCTTATGTATATAAGTAGAATACAATATATACATAAGATACACGTAATACGTAATGGAGGTATGGCAGAACAATACGTGCAATTATGTATATTAAAAATAACTCAAAGGAACTAGCATAAAGGAAAGCTGCAGATTTTTATATCCTTCGTGATGCCTAAGTAAATGAGTTTATTTATTCAGCCGTCAACAAAACAGTCTAAATTCTATCTTTACCGTCGTTATTTAATATTTTATAAAATAATAATCAAAAGTGAAATAAAGAAATTTATAGAGCCGTATGACCTCGTTAACACTATGCACTAATGCAGATGCATTGTCATTCCTTTTCAAGGATGAATGTAGATGTCATGGGCCCCAGAAATCACTTGCTATCAGGTGAGATGTGTGCTCGTTTGTTACTCTCAATTACAAATACAAACTTAAAAAAGGCTTCAGAAATATATATAGTATGAATGTTTAATACAACCCTAATCGATTGATATCACTCGTATTGGCCGCCGTAGTCTTGGAATAGGAACCTCGATGGCTATAAGGACCTATGCAATTCTGCTGGAAGTCGTTGGATGCAGGTGGTTCATTGTACTCTGTGACAGTCTATAGGGGGAGGAGTTGGGGGGGAGGGGTCTAGGAGCAGTGGACTTATCATAGGCTGAAATAATGATGACGATGAATCGATTTCACCCAGTACATCGGATTCTACCGGATTCATCATCTGATTGGATACAACTGATGCTCTGTGTAACGTGTTTTTTAAACTTAATGCCATAGTAACATGTACATTAAATGCTAAAGTCTTCAAGCAGGACTTCAACATGACACTTTCTAAATTTCGAAACATAAATAATTGGTCCTACTTGACCTTGTTGTCGAGTACCAAGTAAATTATTCAGCGCTTAAATAAATTTTAATACGGACAAGGTTGGTCTGTTGATTTGTATTTGTATTCCACAATTAATTTAACTGAAAATTGTAATATAGCAAAATAATCTTACGTAGAGGTCATATGGGTGATTGCGAAATGACGGGAGTTGCCAGATATGCGGACAAAGCGCAAGCACAATTTTGCAAGGATTTAGTTTTGTAATTAAACAAATTAAGTGTATTTTTAATCGACTGTACAAAACGGAGGTGGGTCTTTATTCTACGCGATGTTCTTTTGTATGATTTATCGAAAAGGGCTTAACCGTTTCCGATCCGGAATATTGATTCGGTTCGGAAACGTTTCTCCTCGGTCTTCCGATTCCAAACTTATCTATTAAGCTAGATCTCGACGTGGTTCATAATAGATCCTATTTTCCAAGACTATTTATATCAAAAATTTTACTTATTATTAAAACCACAAAATTGCATATTAATAATATTTTAAATTATTAGTTTTTTACCATAAACAATGGAATACACCTAACAATGGTTATTTCTAGCCCATTATTTTTACGGAGGTAACACATTTATTGGTCTACTATTAATATGTAATCTTGTGGTTTTTAATAAGTAAAATTTTAGATTTTTTTTTACTACATAAATTATTATTTGTTAATAAAACATTTCTTCTATTTATTTATTGTTTATAAAGGTCAACAAAACAAATTGAGGTCAACATCCCGTTTCAATTCAATTCAAATCCGATGTTTATGACCAACGAATGAAATATATTGCATTCCAAAAGGAGCTTACACGTTTTAGGTAAATTTTAAAAGTAAAATAACGAAACCTTTAAAACTAAAAAAATATTTCCTTAAAAGTGGCGTAACAACTACAAATTACGACATTTATATAATCAACGACAGAGTTACTAATATGATTACATATTTATTGTCGTGTGACTTATATGTAATATTTAAAAACATTATTAACATGAATAAATATGTCGAAATATATTTATTCATTTATTTATTTACCGAAAGAACTTTCACTTTTGACAGTGGTAGAGCTACACTGCAGTTTGTTTCTAGCTATAGATAGGAATGGGTTAGCTCGACAGGGGTAGGACCACGACCTCACAGAATACCGGCATAAAATATCAACATAATTTTGCTGTGTTTCGTCTGGTGAGTGCAGGGATCCGGAGACCTTTATAACTGGTGACGAGGCTTTACATTACAGTCGTCAAGAGTGACAACGCATCGGCATTATGCATATTCCTTGTCAGGGATGAATGTATGCAGATGTCATGGACCGCAAGAATCACTTAACATCAGAAGTACTGTGTGCTCGTATGTTACTATCAATGTAATAAAAAGAACAAAAACACCAACATAAGATAATATCCACGAAACGTGTTAAATAATTGCTACAAATAACCAATAACAGATTTACGCGAATAAAACATTTATCAATTAATATAATGAAATGTGAAAAAAAAACTGTTCATGTATAAAAATACCTCCGTAACAAATTTACCATTATAAATATAGAAACGAATTGATTGGATCAGCTTTCAGTTAATTTGATGGAAAAAAATGACGTAAACAGGTATAGTAACCTTTTTATTTCGTTTATTAACATTTGTATGTTTTACGTTATAACCAAAGAAAATCGTTAGATAGGTGTCCGACTTATCGCTTTAGGTTGTGTCATATATTAAATACATCAATATCTCATCATCTCAGAGCTACCTACCTGTAATGTAGGAATACAAAATACTTTGGTAATATTGGGTAATACGAGAAAAGATTATTTATTTCGTGAGTTCATGATGCAAGACATAAGTAACATTTGTTTGAAAATTAATTTTATCTTCGGTCGGAATCTAATTATATGGTTCTATAGTTATTATTCTCATTGCCTTACTTACTTGAAACTAAGTAAGGCATATAAATAATATTCATTATACTTATTAAGCAATGGTTTTTGGTCTTAAATTAAATTTTCTGGATCTCAAAATATTTTTAATTCTGATAAGCTTTTACGTGTTTTTTTACCTCTGAGCCATCTTAGAAGATAGTGATCATTATGCTCTGGTTTCAATACATCGCGAACACTCCGACGGAACTGAAACAAAGGTTAGAAGTTAATTTACCCGTAAATAATGTTTTTTTTATAATAACCAAATGGGCCAAGATTAGGGTACCGATGCGAGATTTGGATTAAATATTAGTTAATATACAGTTCAATACACGCAACAAAGAAATTGACTTAAATGTGACTTTGGTGGCGTCATCCATTATGTGATACTCAATCAGAATGTCCCGATTTAATTGCATTTGCGGTCAAGATATGTTAAGGAAATACGAATTCAAGAGTAATAAATAAAAAAAAATTGCTATAGTAGAAATGGTTGTAGCTTGACTGATGAAGGACAATCTATCCTCAAACTTAACGCGTCGTCGTCTTGGTTGAAGGTGTCTACTGATCGCTGTAATATGACAATTATTTCCCATAAGGGGAGCTTCGTACCGTTTGACGTGTACATGTTCTGACGTGAAAATTTTGGCCGGCATGGTATAAACACTTATTTACTATGAAAAATGAGTCACGGTGTAATTTTCACTTTAGAATAGATAACATTTTGGTAAAGAAATATTTCATGTTATGATAGTGGCGTAACTAGGCGTTGCCAGGCAACCGTATTGGCATAATTATTTTGTGTCAGGAAGTTGAAACTTCAAGCAAACTGTACCGTGCTTTTAGAACAATATTTTTTATTTAATCGAAATACATATTAGTGAAGGTTAATGCAATTACGACATGGCTGACGGTGATAACATATCTGCATTTAGTGCGGAGGGAGGCCAGGATGCCGTGGGGTTGCCTAGAATCGTAATGGTCACTGAAGGCTCCGACACATCGGCTTCCTCAGCTTCTTCAACCACGCCCTCTGAAGACAACTGGGCAGATTTGATCAAGTCTTCAGAAATACCACCAGAGTACTGGCATATACAAAAACTTGTAAAGTACATGAAGGCTGGGAACCAAACGGCTACAATGGTCGCACTTTCCTGTCTAAAAGACCACGATTTAACAGTGGAAGTCAATCAGAGAGCAATACAAGAAATTGGCGGATTGGAACTCCTTGTTAATTTATTAGAAACAAGAGACCTTTGCTGTATTCTTGGCAGCTTGGCAGTTCTCAAGGACATATCACCGAACATTGAAATAAGGAAAAAGGTGACTGATTTAGGAGCCATCCCTTTACTAGTAGGATTATTGTCAGACCCCGCTAGAGATGTACAAATTTTAGCAGCTGAGACTATAGCTAATCTAGGCAGGATTCGTAAAAGCAGAAAATTCTGCAGAAAATTTGGTGGGATTCCAAAATTAATTGATTTACTAGATATTAAAGAAAGGTAATTCTTAAATAGCAAAAGGCATTTGCCTTGTTTAGCATTTGTTTAAGTAACTGATCCAACATTACGTATTATTCAGATATCTTATTACACCACGAGAAGAAATGAACCAAGAAGAGACTCAATTTCTGGACATTGCTCGAGCCGGTGCCAAAGCTCTTTGGTCAATGTCTGCTTCACAAAGAAACCGCGAAGCTATGAGAAAGTTTGGTATGATTCCTTTGATAGCTCGTTTGCTCAAAACTGTACATCTCGATGTCGCTATACCTGCAGTGGGATTACTGCAAATGTGCGCCAATGAAACCTCCTTTCAATTAGCGATACAAACTGAAAAAATGGTGATCGATTTAATTACACACTTGGCAAATGAAGATAAAGACTTAAAGGTAAGTTATCGCATAACATACTTGTAATATCTAAACTCGAAACTAAATCATTGTTCTTTTTGATTTCAGACATATTGCAGTTTAGCGATATACAAGTGTGCAAATGATCCTATCACAAGAGATATGATACGAGAAGCAGGAGGGTTAGAACTACTTATAGAAGCCGCAAAAGACACCACCAATAGAGCTAATAAGTCTTTAATGGCTGCGGTAACGGGGGCTCTATGGAAATGTGCCAATAGTGACGCTAGTGTCAAAAAGTTGGATCAACTTGATGCAGTTCCAATATTGGTCCGACTGCTCGATGACGAGAATGATGGTGTGCTGACAAATGTTGCTGGTGCATTGGCCGAATGCGCTAAATACCCACCGAATAGAAATAAAATACGCAGCGCCGGTGGGATTCCGATGCTCAGTAAGTACGTCACGTCACGGAAATTATTTCCATATCAACTTTTTTTTTAATAGAATAACCAACAGAATTACATAGGCAATAGGTTGGTAACACATAATTTCATTTACAGGTCATCATGCTAATTAAAACTAGTTATACGATAATTTAAGATTAAGAGAAAATGAACTATTTATACAGTGTTATATAAAAAATAATAATTTAAATCAACTAAACTAAAATAACTATTACTGGTATATTAGGTATAAGGGCGTGGTGCCCTAGATTTGTTTTGTACAATTTACGAGTAAAGAGTCCACACTTTGAAAAGTTTCACGACTAGAGTAAAGAGTCACCGACATCCTATTCAGTAAGGTATCGTGGTATACGACAGGGAACTTTAAAAGATATTTGGCTCAGCATTTCGGGATTATCTATGGATCCTTTAATGAGTTTATGCAAGAATATCATGTCAAATAACTGAGTGAGTGAGTAACAAAGTGAGTTTAACTTGCAGGTTTTAAGACGGGTGTCATAGGGTAATCTTTTGTCGCCAGCAGCATTATATTGCAGTCAATATTAGCTCCTTACTTTTGCTTAAAGGTTTATGTTTACTTAATTCGATTCATGAATTGTATGTATAAACCAATCAATCTGTTCATTAGTGATAGTCTGAACACATTAAGTGCTCGTAAAGACTGTGGCAGACAAAACAATGGATTTTTTTATTATAATATTAATAATAATAAGAAAAACAGTTTAATGACACAGAAAAAAAGATACATAAACAATATACACTTTGGCGAACCGAGGTGACTCAGCTTTTGCTGACACGGGATTGTGGTCCCATGCAACGCTGGTTTTCTGCCACTCCCAACTCCCTTAGATGCAATGCGGGAGTCGTGAGCATTGAGGGTTTCCCGATCTTCATCTAAAAGTTATATTTACTATACTATTATATATTATGGTATACTATTATACTTTGAGCCTGTTTTCTTTTTATTGTCATACTATGGAAAAATAATTCTCAGTGGCAAGCGGTTAGTTAGTGGGGAAACCGGTTTGTTTTAGTACTACAAAAAACAAAAATTAACCGTAGATGGTATTATTGTAAATTTTCCACGTCGAAACGGACATAATAAATATAATAGATATATAAGCAATGTTACTAAAATTGTCTTAACTTTAAAAAACTAGACAGAGGCATTATATATCTTGATCAATATCATTTTAATCTCAGCCACGATGATAGTTTCACTATCGGACGTAGTTCACGGCTAGGTCCAGTGATTTTATTATGTAATAACAATAGGGTAAAATCAGACCACGTTATTCGCCAAAACTATCTGCCGTGCAAAAATACGGGAGGTATTTGGGCACGGCGGTATCAGGAGAGGGCCAAGTCTCACAAAATATCAGCGTAAAGTGGCACTAAATTCTGCTTAGATACTTTTTAAACTGGTGACGAGGTACTCGATCTTACTCCTTGTCGAGGATAACTGTGGGTGCCATGAAGAGCAGGAATTAATCAAGGTCAGGTGAACTAGGTTTTTCACCCTCAGTTCAATAGAAAAAAATATGAAAAAAGCCACATTTTGACTATCGTCTACCACTTTGGAAGAAAGGAAATTGCCAAAAACGTACTATTATAATCTTATTTCGATAAATCAGATAAAGAATGACGGACTAAACTTCTAAAATATAAGTCTGAAAGGACTATTCGTATTATGATCTAACCTTTCTGTGATGAACATGTCAGCAACAGAAGATTCGATAATACATCTCAAAATAACATATTTATTTTTTATCTCTTGTTTTTGTACCATATTTGGTCGGTACAATATCATGGTCATACAAAATCAAAAGTATTTAATCAAATAGGCCGTCATAAGCTCTTATCAATATTAATTTAACAACTTCTACCGGTTCCTCGTATAGGCCTTCTAATCGCACCAAGAAAAGCCTTAGGTATTTCGTAAAATAAAATTCAGTTCTTTGTATTTATTGAATTTCATATTTAACTAATATAAATTGAAGTTCATATACAATTACTTATTAAAATACAATGTATTGTCATGAATGGGAAAGGACCACCCTCACAGAGCACCAAGTTGAAATAGTAACATAAAGCCACTGTGTTTAGTCTGTTATAATAAGCCGGAGACCAAATTAATAAGAAGCGTTCCATCAGAGGTTAGCGCGGTGAGTTAAACGACGATTCTGAATCCTTGTTGAGAATGAATCTTGTATATTATGGGCCGCAGTCGTTATTCACTATATCATTGGAAAATATATATTTTATAAATGCAATTTGTCATGAACTCGTGAACGGTGAGCTCTGAAGGTGACCGCAGCATCATATGGACTACGGAACGAGCAAATTGAACGACGCTGCCCGTAATTAGTCCAGGTATTTTAAGTGTTGGGAAGGTTAAATACTATTTCATCCATTCGTCAGGGGTCTCAGATATTTTTTTTTAATGAATACTAGCAGTGCATATATATATATATATATATATATATATATATATAAAAGGCTGTAACACTAAAAGGACGGAGTCATAGTCTTGTGGCTACCACTATATTTCTAATAATATTCGTGACCATTTTAAAAATAACACTTGGTATTGATATTTTAAGTCTTGGGAATGTGAAATGCTACTTCAACCATTCGTCGAAGATCTCAGAGATGACTTTATCAACACGAAAAAGATATGGTCATGTTCTTACCCGATGATAGTAGGCTGATGGGATTTCAACTATTCATCAACACGTTATAATAATAATAATTGTTAATTTAGCAGTCTAACTACACAATAAATACAAAACGAACTAATAATAAAAATATACAATTTGTAGGTAGAGCATAAAGTAATAAACTAAATAATATAAAGATATAATTACTAACGACTACAATTCACTTGTACTTCTTAGTTCGACCACTAAAACTGTGAACATTTTGCTATACAAATTCTTTAAAAATAGCCTACAAATGCGTATATTATTCGTCGGTACTACTACCTAAACTTGGTCTGCTATGATACTTAAATGTTATAGAATAATTTTAAATTATTAATATTTCAGTACGTCACCTCAACAATACGTACAAACCGTTATTAGAGAACGTGCCGCTTGTTCTGATGGAATGCGCGAAAGAACAAAATTGCATGATGGAAATTGATCAACTGGATGGCGTGAGGCTAATCTGGTCTTTATTAAAGAACGACTCTAGGAAAGTGCAAACGAACTCGGCGTTAGCTTTAAGCCCGTGCGTGCAAAACGCCACGGATTCGGGCGAAATGGTGCGGTCTTTTGTTGGCGCTTTGGAGTTGACGGTAGACTTGCTAGATTCCGACGACCACAATGTGTTGTCGGCGGTGTGCGCTGCGATTGCCACAATTGCTAAAGACAATGAGAATTTGGCAGTGATCTCGGACCACGGTGTCGTGGCTAAACTATCGAAGTTGGGTAAGTTACAAATATAAGTAAAATGATAAGGGCGAATTACTGAAAAATAGATTGGTAGTTATAAAATAATAATAAAATGATTCTTTACAGGGTAGGTACTGTGTGTTGAGTCGAAAAAGAATATGTCATATATTTTTTTTATTTTTTCATTCCATCTCCAGTCCTCAAAGATTTAATTTTTTTTATTATATTAAGGGTTGCGGACGAGCACATAGTTTACATACATATACAGACATCTCCAGACATTATGGCGAATATTCATGAACGTTGTCACAAATGGCGACACACACAGTTCAACTAATGGAAAGTGATGACAGCGAAGATTAAAAAAATATTTAAGATACATAAGTATATACAAGTATATACACAACTTATGTATGTCTTATATATAGTATATACAATATATAAGACATACATAAGTTGTCAGCCCTGAGGACTAAGATAAAATATTGTAATTGGGACACCAAACCCTTACACTTACTTGCATTTTTAATGTTGGCTAAATATGGATGTAGGTGGGATTGGACCACACTGGTAATTTACCATCGGGAGAATTGTTAACACGTATGCTACTCTTAGTATCATAAAAAACGTTTTTGTATCGTTCATTGCTGTATTATATATATATATATATATATATATATATATATATATATATATATATATATATATATATCAGTATGATTCCATAAATGAAAACATCGGCATTATGACATCGTGAAAGTTTTTACATGATACTATCGTATTAAACGGAACCCTTTTTTTATTCGACGATAAAAACGCCAGTATACAATGCATACCATTTGATTGCTCGCGGTTCGATGTGCAACTGACGAATTTTCTTTTGAGATAAGTACACAGCACTTGCGATGGCCATGACTCAAAATCTCATTTCACACTCATATTTACCGTTACCCAACCTTTGTGGGCTTTTAAAAGTACTACTACAGTTGCTATACGTTGACAAGTTACAACGATCCGAAATGTAACCGCGCTTTGTGGCTTTCAAATTTTGCGCGATTGTTGCGTCAATATTAACAAAAAAAACTCTCAATGATAACACACCACCCACAACCCTGTTAACCACAAGATGGTTCAGGACAATAGTAATTAGACTAATAACGCTACAAATTTGTTGAGTAAATATTGGCCATTTGATTTTTAGAGCAGTGTTGTATAATATTAGGGATTTCAAATGAATACACCGTTAACCATCAGGTTAGTAATTCTTTCGGGCACGCTCGAGACAGTTGTTTGTGCGGATAGCGGTCCAAGCCGACACTACCTCTCAGGAACCCTTGTGCCGGTTACCCATTAATAAAGGTTACGGTTGAGTGCCCTAAGCCCTCAGCCACCTTCAACACGGTGAAACTGTAAAAGCCTTTGGTCTAACAGTGACCATTAGCCATAAAAAAAGGTACGTAATGACAGCCGCCTATGACCTCTTACGTCTATCTTCGATAGAGATTCGAGATGGATACGTTGTCACCTCTGTGGACTGAGATGGAATGACTCTTTACCTGTTCTTGGGTGGGTCCATACACATACCTTACGAAACAGCATCGTTAAGTTGCTATACTGCGAGGGTGTGACCCTTCCCTGGTCGAGCCGATCCAGTCATACTGCTTGTAGAAATAAACTTCAACGTTGCCCTACAACTGTATCCCGGATTCGTTTTTAATTTCACGGTATCCGAGACACCTGAGTTCGATTAGCTGTACCGGGCACCGATGAGATTAACAATTTGAATTGGAAATTACCAAATTAACATCATCATGTCTAACCCATTACTGAGCACAATAATTACCACACAATTGGAAATAAATTAAAACAATCAATAAATAATTATTTTCATAAATAAAATAATTCGAATCATTACACGTTATCACTTCCATAATGTTTATTTTTTTTTATATACTGTGGCGCTTTGGCGACTCTGATTGTTTATATCACAATATATTTTTTCTAAATGGTTTTTGAGTGGCTTTTGAGCCACAAATGATTGCCCATGAAAGTGGAAAATTAAAAAAGTTATAAACATTGTTTTCTGTCGGTTCTAATTTGATCCGGAACCTATTCGTTCTTAGGATTGACAGCGCATTTATGTCATTATTCTTACTTTAATCGATTTATGTGTGTTTGGTCACAATTATCACTGACTAAACTGTGTGTTGATTTGTTAATTTTAATTATTAATGAAAAAAAATATTGTATATTTTCAGTCAGTACTACGGACGACCATCTACGAGCCAACTTGGGCGTAGCCATAGCGTACTGTTGCGATTGGTCACAGAACCGCCAAGAGTTCGGCAAGCGCGGCGCAGTCACCCCCCTGGTCAACTACATGACTTCACGGGACCCTAACGTGCACAGAGCCACAGCACTGGCTTTGTACCATCTGTCCTTCTACTCCATCAATTGCGTCACCATGCACGCTGTGAGTAATTACTTCACTAGTATTAGTGAAGTATATTATATGTTTAGCTAGTGGTGGTAGTTTTTTTTTATAAGAATTCTAACAGTGCAAATAACATTATTAACATTCCGGTGAACCCCTCCAACTAAGCTTTTTTTTTATTATATTACGAGTAACAAGCGAGCACACAGTTCACCTGATCGCAAGTGATTCCTGCGGACATCTACATTCATCCTTGACAAGAAATCGTAATGCAGATGCGTTGTCACCCTCGAGGACTCAGATGGAATGCCTCGTCACCAGTAATAAAAGTTTTCGAATCCCCACACTCACCAGACGAAACACAGCAGCATTATGCTGCTATTTTACGCTCGTATTCTGTGAGGGCGTGGTCGTACCCCGGTCAGCTCGACCGCGCCCTGCCTGCCGACTGATTCATTTTGCAGCAAGAAACAAACTGCAGTGTAGCTCTACCACGGACAAAAAATGCTTGTACTAGTAGATGGTCCACAGTAATAGTCGAACGACGGATTTGAACCTGCGACCTTATGTTTCTCGGACCGTACCATCATTTACATTCTGAATTATTTTTTATATAATTCACCCTATTTGGCTTGTGTGACACAATTCACATTTTGCGCTATACGCACATCTTTTAATCTTACTGCCCCTGTCTCTTTGATAACACTTCGGGTCTCTTTCGGGAATCCTCTATTCGATTATTGTCGTGAACGATCTCCTAGCACAAGTATTGCACAGCTCACTTGGAGCTGTTTTGTTAGTAATGCTACTAGAATGCTTTAAAACAAAAATTCTCGATCAAATAAAAAAACTTACAAACCAATAGTAAGCATTTGGTAATAAAGTTGCCAGTATTGTGCAGTCATGATAGCTACCATTTATATAGGGAGTTTGGTAGAGGGTCCGACAAACCAAGTGGGCGTGTTCGGGGACCCATTTGGAGGATACAAGTTGGTCAAAAAAATCCCTGACCCTCTACTTTTTTTAAAAGATTTTTTTTACTTAATACTTAAGAAGTAACTGACCGAGCCGAGGTTCGCCCTTCGGGCACCCTCGATTCAGTTGCTTTCGTGCCCAGGGTAACGAGCTGAGGCTCCCTCTCGGGATCCCTTGTGCTGGTTACCGATTAATAAAGTTCTCGGCTGAGTACCCTAAGCGCTAGGCTACCTTTCAACCCGGTGAAGCTGTTAAAGCCCTCGGGCTAACAGTGGCCATAAAAAAAACACCATATTATTTATTTATTCATTTTAGAATTACCAACAGAAGTTACATTATTGCTTGGAAAAATACATTTGTTAAATTGAACTAATTGTTCTTCTAATTATAGGTTAATACAATATACCAGATTATTTAATTATATTAACGAAACTAATTAGGTTTGATATAATTGTACCAAAGAACCATCCATTTAAATAAATTTAAATAGAATCTCATAATTGATGCGTGGAAGGAAATAATTTATAACTTATCAATATATGATAAAAATTAATGTAATATGAATAATTCATAATTTAAAAATATATAGATATTGAATATCAAAGGATTTTTAAGTAGAGTAAGAACGGAAATTAATACTAAAAAAAATTATACATATTAAATTATACAAATTTTAAGGAAGGTTATTTCTGTTGACATTTTATACACAGGGTTATTGGTAATTCGACGTAATTTGGACCGTTTGTAATATTGATAAATAACCGGTGTTTAATCGTTTACATAAATCAGAAGAGAAAATTAGATTTAAATTGATTCTTTTATTTTTAATATATTTTTGATGTTGCATTTGACTTATTTTGAAAAAAGATAAAAAACATGTTAAAATTATCTCATACCCCACCCCTATCACCTTCTAACGGGAATACGTCGAATTACCAATAACCCTGTATATTTTCAATTGTATTAATGGTGACATACGAGAACACAGCTCACCTGGTATGATTCCTGATTATTGCGGCTCATGAAGGAATCATAGTTCAGATGACTTTTCGCCCCTAAGGACTAAGATGGAATGCCTCATCACTAGTAATAAGTTCTCCGGATTCCTAAACCCACCTTCTTCGATCGAGAATAAGTCGGCCATTCATGCCGAAGCAATCTAAAGGGTGGCACTTCTCTCGTATTTTTTTTTTACTTTTTAATTTGCTACCCGATGTTTACCACTTTTATTAGCAATGCGGCCCTTTGGCCCAGTTGAACTCAAACTGAAAACTGAGGTCAAACCTCATTGTCACCACGATAGCGTTAATAATTCCATTGAATAACCTAAAGTTTGTTATCCATATCAGACTTAGTTATTATGAATATTTTATAATTTAATGTAAATTGGAAATTTTCTATGGCAATAATGATAGATCATATGGGATTTCTGTTCATACTGACATCTGTTCATTTACTACCCTATTTATGTAAAGAATTAAAAATGACTCAATTTGCTATGTGAGAACTTAAAGGTCAATGAAATCATCAGAAAAAACTCATTGCCATATTTTTGTACAATGTATGACTAAAAACTGAGTAATCACCTTTTGTGCGATAACTATAACTTCATCATTAAATTATGCTACACCGAGATTTTAAGACAGGTGAGGTCATGATATAATGAAACGAACATGCAGATTTTGTTTTAAAAACGATGCAAAAAGTTTTGTAGGAGGTATTTGAGGATTTTAACATTTATTATTAATTTGGACGCGGCAGTAGCGCATATATGTAGTAGGTACAGTCGGAGTACAAAAACCTTCGTCAGTTTTCAAATTCATTCCTTTGTCAAGTCATGGAGTCTTATTACCTATTGAAACTAAAGCACTAAGTCAAATGCATATAAAATTATACTTACTAAGTATGAAGACAAGGTTAAATATAGTATATACCTTTGATCTTATAATCTAGTGTCATATCAACATCAAACCTTTTTAATTGCGATATTATGTTTAGTTTGAAATAAAATTTTGCCACGGCCGATAATTGCCCTAGTGCAAGCGAATGTCGACTTTACGGTGACGAAACTTTTTTTTACGCCGACTGTACATGTATGCCTGCCGGCAAAAAGTTTAACATCGCACATAAACAACATAATAATCCATCAATTGTAATAAAATCCCATAGGATAAATAAAAGTAATGCACATCTGCATATTCTATTGTTAGTGTCAAATATTTAAAGAAGTCATTCTTTTGTTTACTTTCAAGTTATTGGACAATAAACATCTATTGTTTAAAAACACAACAAAAAGACAAACGCTGCGCTAGAGCCAGGTGGTAGAGTCGTTATAATATTTTTATAATTCCTCTTTACTAATTACTATGCTTTTGTTACGTATTGGTCAATAATTAGGATTATTTAACTCCTGAAAACACGTGTTTTTGACTTATTATTACCCGAGTTTACTTGGGTTTGTTCACACACAATCTCAATTGGTCTAAACTTTTGGTTACTACAGTGAAGACGTCATAATATGGGAAAAGCTCGAGAAATTAGCAGTGAAGTGCATTCTGCCATCGTAGTTTTACAAAATGAAGGCAAATCCGAACATGAGATTGCTTCACAACTGAAGTTATCAAAGACTTGTGTTCATGGCACAATAACTATAAAGGGAGACAGGCAATTTTCAAGATCGTCCACGCTCGGTAAGGCCGAGAGTTACCACGTCTAGTGAAGATAATTTCATTGTTGTTACCAGCAAGCGAAATAGACGCTTAACTGCATCAGAAATCCGCGTTGAAGTAAACAAAACCCGAGTTAAACCTTTATCATTGACTACTGCAAAACGGCAAATGAGAGATGCGAAGATGTATGTCCGCGTTGCTGTTTGAAAACCTCTGCAAAGGCCGCAAAACAAGAAAAAACGGATGCAGTTGCCTTTTGCCCATCGAGATTGGACTGAAGATTAAAAAAAAGTGCTTTGGGCCGATGAATCCAAGTTTGAACTATTCGGTTCAAAACGTAAAATTTACATTCGACGCAGTGCTCAAGAAAAGATGATGTCAGATTGTGTAGTCCCAACAATCAAGCATGGTGGTGGCTCAATTATGGTCGTGGATGTTTCTCTAGCCAGAAACTTTGATTAAAATTGAAGGAATTTTTTGAAAAAGGAACAGGACAAAAACTTTTTGAGGCACAAGGGGTGTTAAAAAACGTGGTTTGGCCTCCTCAGAGCCCAGATCTCAATCCCATTGAACTTGTGTGAAATGTGGAAAGCTTTATGTGAAATTTGGAACAATATATCACACACACCATTTACAAATTGATTGCCCGTATGCTGAGACTTGTGAAAAAAGTCATAAAATGTAAAGGAGAATTTTTTGATGAAAAATCAGTTTAGCTAACTATAGCCTTTTTTTGCATGGACTTTTAATATTTCTCTACGCTCTTAAAGTATATTGTTTGTTAATCAATGTTCTATTAGATGATTAAACAAGTTAATTAAACATTTAATATTTCTTTGGAGTTTTACTTCATTTTCCTACTTTAATTAATTAATCCCACAATCAAATCGCCAGTTCGTCAGTTTGCCTAGAGAAGCAACTCCAGACCATAATTGAGCCACCACCATGCTTGATTATTGGGACTACACAATCTGACATCATCTTTTCTTGGGCACTACGTCGAATGTAAATTCCACGTTTTGAACCGAATAGTTCAAACTTGGATTCATCCGTCCTTCTACAGTCCAATCTCGACAGGCAAGAGCCTTCTGCATCCGTTTTTTCTTGTTTTGCAGCTTAGCTTTGATCTTGAAAACTACCTGTCTCCCTGTATCAAAATGTTGTAAACAATAGATGTTTATTGTCCAATAACTTGAAAGTAAACAAAAGAATGATTTCTTTAAATATTCGACACTAACAATAGAATATGCAATTACAATTACAATTCACGGATAATTATGTTGTTTATGTGCGGACTTAAACTTTTTGCCGGCAGGGTATATATATATATATATCCGAGTATCCGTGTTCTTGCGTGAACATTCTTATTACTATATTATAAATACTGCGCAATCGATGTCTTCTAGCGACATCCAGAACATTCCATAATCGAATTTACCTGATATTACTTTTTTTTTCTCCACAGGCTGGCGTCGTACAGTTCCTTCTAGAAACTATTGGTTCGAAAGACCCTATTCTGCAAGAAGCTTCAGCTGGCTGCCTCTGCAACATACGCAAACTGGCGCTGGCTACTGAGAAAATTAAATTAAAACAATAATCCGTGACGATGGTTGTCCTTTATTTATTGTTTTAAAAAGAATGCCAGCAATGCTACATTACTGACATTCCCATTACTCAAGACAACTTAGGTCAAATGCTTGTGTATCCTAAGAAATGGTTCACGATGATTGAATAATGGATAACCAACGAACCTCAACAATTAGATGCCATTATTGTTTTCTTATCTGCCCTAGCAGGAAGAAAGACTCGGTAGTGCAATATAAGCAACAGGACGAACAACGGAAAACTCACAGATATTAATAATGCGAGACGTTTATTTTAGTTATTTCCAGTCTTATATCCTGTGGAACTTTGTTATGGGGTAATGCAACGGATGTTGAAATAATATTTATTTTACAAAAAAGAGCTAATCGCACTATTTGTAATCTAAAATCTAGAGTATTGCGAGAGGGAGATTTTTTTTAAGATATTGGCATATTAACAGTTACCAAGATATTTACGATAACATATTGTTTATACGTAAGAATTTACAAAAATATTCTACAAAAGCTGATGTACACACTATCAATACAAGAAACAAAAACACCTATTTTTTTTAAAAAAAAAGGTACAGAAACCGTTCTTGGGCAATAGCATACGCATATTTAATAAAATTCCGTAAATAATACTCGATTTGCTATTAAATAGATTTCAAATATTGGTTAAAAACCAATTAATCAAATAATGTTACTACTCTTTGTTCTGACTATATTCAGATATTTGTCAGAACAAAGACAATATTATGATTTAAACTTTTGAGCTCTGGGTTCTAGTAGCAAGGGGCTCACGATGGTAAGTGATCTCCATGAACAACCGAAACACCGGAGAAATTGAAATCACATTTGAATCTCTTCATCAGCAGACTGTATTGCGAGTTTTAAGCGATTGCGTTCACGCCATTTTTTGCCTTGACCTTGGCACTAGCTTTTGCAACCTGTGTACAATTAGCACTAAGTAGATACCTATTCTTGCAATATCCAGTCACCGCCTTATGACTCTTGTTTTTAATTGCGTAGTATAAATAAAATATATGTAATAGAAAAAATATGAAATATACTTTGGGTAACTTTAATTTATGAAATGTATTTATCTTTTTTCTTACTTTATAATACAACTTTTTCTAAGATTTAAGTAAACTCCCTTATCCTTCCTTAATTTTGCTTTACATGTTTAATAATATATCGTTTTTTAATTTATTATGAACGGGGTTATAATATTAAGATATAATTAAAGTAAATTTTTCTCAAAATAAAATACAGATTATATTCAAGTAGAAGATTTAGATTAGACCATTAAATTTCGAAAGTAAATTAATAAAACGTATTATTATTTGCGATTTACGAAGTGTATAACATACCAAATAAATTTATATTGGTGAAAGGGACATAATTTTATAGAGGCTTACAACAAAACAAATAGAAAGACGTTCAATGAACTCATTTTACATTCCCATTTAAGCTTTATTTACTTTTAATGGTAAAAAAATTTCTTCTCAGCAAAAAGATTAAAACGATCTTTTCTTATGCAATAATAACATATTATATACGTAACGAATTTCCAATTTAGAAAGTAACTAACTTATTGAGATATTATTGCACTCTCTCATGCAATAACGCAATTTGCTTGCCTGTGGTCAAGATTGCCGTCCAACCGCATTTTGAATGCGCCATTTTGCATACAAATGCTATTATTACGTTCTTCATCTCAATAACGGAACTCGAGTGTCATTTAGAAGCATTAAGATTTCTCAAAAAAAAATTAATTTAGTAAGACCTGTTGTCAAAATTTTAATAAAAAATACTCAAATGATTCTGAATGAGCAGCTAGGAGATATTATATATATTCATAGATAGAGATAGATCCAAGAAATTAGGATTTATCGACCAATTTCCATTACCTCCATTATTTGTAAGATAATGGATCGTATATTGAATGCACGCCTTGTGGCATACCTAGAAAATATTGACATCCTTAGCGACCGACAGTAAGGGTTTAGTCGAAACCGGTCAACTGGCGATCTTCTAGTGCACGCCACTCATCTCTTTGGTGAGGCTCTCGAGAACAACAGTGAAGCACTAGCTGTCTCACTTGATGTTTCGAAGGCCTTTGACAGGGTCTGACACGATAGCCTAATCAGCAAGCTTCCAGCGTATGGCATCTATCCTGGCTTGATCACCTGGACAGCTGACTTCCTGAAGGAGCGGTCTCTGCGAGTAGTCATAGATGGCTGCTGGTCTGTGACAATGGCGATAAGTTCTTCAGGGGTCTGTTCTCTCTGCCACCGTTTCTTCTTTATATTAAGGATCTGCTGAAACCCGGTATCTTTGGGTATGCAGACGACAGCACAGTTGTAGCGAGTTACCAGATACGTGCTAATGCCACCAAGGATCAAGTACAGTCCCAAAGAAGAGCCATGGTAGAGCGAATGAGTCTCACATTACAGGAGGTTTCTAGTAGAGGCGACGCCAATCTTGTGAGATTCAATGCCACCAAAAAACAGGCGTGTCTTTTCTCAACCAAAAGGAGCCAGTGCACCTTGGCTCCTGCCATCCAAGATCTATCCTGTGGAACTCATTGATCGCCTTCAGTTATTGGGAATCGAAATTTCATCGAACCTTAACTATGGACGATTCATCGAGTCCAAGGCGAAGATAGCTGCAAAAAAACTTGGGATTCTGATCAAAGTGCAGCGGTATTTCTCTGCGGGGCAGCTTTTAACGCTCTATAAAGCTCAAGTCCGGTCGTGTGTAGAATACTGTTGTCACATCTGGGGCACGCCGCTAAATGCCATCTTGCAGCTTTGGACTTGATGGAAAGGCGGGCTAAGAGGCTAATTGATGACGCAGCTGAAACCAATCTACTCAGTCTTGAGCACAGGCGTAAGGTAGCTAGCCTTTCAGTGTTTTACAGGATGTATTTTGGAGAGTGTGCTCAGGAATTACATGATCTAATTCCCCATCCCCGTTCCACCATCGGACTTCACGACGCACTGCTGGATTTCATCATTTTGTTGTGAAGACCCCTCAAACCCGAACGAAGTGCTTTGCTTCGTCTTTCTTTATTCGTACAGCAAAGGACTGGAATAGTTTGTCCGCGTCTATCTTTCCCTCCGATTAAAATGTGGGTGTTTTCAAGAGTAGAGTGAATAAGCATTTACTGAGCTAGTGCGCCTTATCATCCAGGACTTCATTTCCGCTTAACATCAGGTGAGATCGTGGTCAAGCACTCCATTAGAAAATTTAAAAAAAATGGTCTACCCGCATGTGTCCCCTAAAATTCAGAGGGTCACACAGCCAATTACTTTGGCTGCCCTAAGGCTCATAAGCCAAAACGCGCACACACTCCAGCTCTGTCCAACCGGCTACCTCGTTGACGTGGCTAACCCCCTTCTCGTCCTCGTCTCTGCTGCTCAACCGACTTCCCCGTCTGAGCGGCCCCTGCCCGTCCAAAGGTAAGGAAAAGCGAACTGGGACTGGTGTGCCGCTTCACGGGTGTCTTCAACGGCACCGATGTGACCGCACTATCCCAGGCGCTTAAGGACACTAATAACAAGTCTAAGGAAAGGATTGCCACCACTATTAAATACCAACTCGTAGTTTCGGCCATTATCAACTTTAAGGCTTAGTACTATACCGACTATAGTAATATGATATGCACATTTTAGATACAAATCGCGTTATATAGGCACATAAGGAGCGTTGCTGAAGTTTCTTTCGTCACTTGTTCTCCAGCGCCAACGCATTCCGAAGAGGTCAGAGGCAAAACATGTCTCTAATACAAATAAGATAACTCCGTTCGAAGTAACTGATCGATCTGTGGTCCGGCCCTCTCGGCCAACTCTAATCAGCTTACTCACGTGATTCGGGTAACAGTCCAAGCAGAAGCTCCCTCTCTGAAACCTTTGTGCTAGTTACCCTATGAAAAGGTCACGGTCATCTTTATATCCGGTGTAGTTGTAAAAGCAACTAACAAATTGAAGGCTAACAGCATTCATTATAAAATTTAAAAAAAAATGCTGATATGGATTAATTAAACACGGAATTTGTAAAACAGATTTTTATTACACCTAAATACGCAATAACAAATCACTTAGCACTCACTTTATGTCCGTAATATATTGCAGAAATCGTATCATGTTCGTCGTATCGTACCTTAAGTAAGAACATTGAATGAATGAATGCGGTCCTGCTTATAAAACCGTCGTCTTTTACGGAAAACTCCAGATATAATTCAGCCATTCGTCACTTCAAGAAGTCGATATATAATCTAAATGCAAACGGGTCAGTTTTGATTAAGCATATTTAATGAAAAATTGATAAGAAATATTGGTGGTCTTTTTGTATAGACTTTTCTGGATAATTCTTCTAAAACAGTAAATTAATTACGCTTGGGCAGGTGGATCCTTTAAAGTTAATTAAATTGAAATGTTATTATGATTTTAGGTTGAGGGTGTTTTTGGCTTTTTCACGGGTCGTATTTAAATTGAAACGTTATTATGATTTTGAAGTGAAAGAGGTTTTTGGCTTTTTATGAAAAAAAATATTGAAAATTAATGTTTGTTTCCTCTTAGACGAGAAGCTTTTGTGACATGTGATAAAAATGCAGGCGTCAGGGCTTCACTATCTTGCGGGATAGCCAGAGTATCAAAGGCTTTCCAGGGTAGGCTAGATCTGAGAAAGGCCATGATTTTATAACGTCTATCTATAAACCTCCATTGCTGTATTGTATTATATGTTTGATGAGTTTGGTTGTTCTCAGAGGCGACCAATGAATCTGAATCTTTATCGACGCTTAAGGTGTCATAAGCTGCGAAAATTACTTCCCATCAGTTGAATTGTGTGCTTGAAATGCAAGTGACATTGCCGTAACAATAAAAGGCAAAAGTTAGAGCGCTAGGTTGAATTATATTGATATGCTGTGACAAATCATCAACCTATCGATAACAATACACGAAAATCTTTGATTCCCTTTGCTGACTTATTCGTGTTTTTTTAAACTAGAATGGAAATAATAGCTTGGCAGCAGTTTTCGTAACCAATTTCTGGTTCCTTCATCAGAGCCTTGTTTACCATGTATGAGTTTGCTAGTTATCGTAGAAGGATTTAACTACTATTTGTACAGTATATTAATCCGCCTATTGGGCACAGTATCCATTTGTGAGGGTTTAAATTGACACAGCACACGCCCAAAATTAATACACATTGACCTTTAGACATTAATACCTATCGTTAATGATTTACGAGCCTCTAAATTTAATTGTGCAAACAATTTGATCGGGTTGGTAATTCATAATGCGACAGGAACGACGCTCTACAAAACGAAATCTTGCTACAATGGTCTCTTTCCAAAGTTCGATGCGAATTAATTTTGGCCTTAGTTAATATGAGGTTTAAAATGTTTATAATTATTTTAACGTTTTCATGTAAGATATTTATTATCAAACCATCGTTGGTTTAAAGAAAATTTCATTATAAACCATTTATCATAAAAACTTTTTCTTTAAGCTGTTTTATCTATTTACTCATTTAAAAACAAATCGTATCAAGGTGATTTGAAAACTTGATAAAACGTGACATAACTCTTAATGATCCTTAAGTTCTTTATGACGATGTGTTTGACCCTGGACCATATGTAGCATACTAAGACTAAAGCTGAATTAATTAACTATATACTCTATCATATAAAAATGAAGATAATAAAAAAAACATGTTTCATAGTCATTATTTTAATTTTTCAATGTTTTGAATTCATAGAGACATCTTATTTTATATTTACATCAAAAGGTTTTGTATGCTGTAATACATTGTGTATGTGAAAAATATTTATTGGACAACCGCTAGATAGGCGCTAGAGCAAATTGTCTTGTCTCGTGTCATGTCATGCAGTCACTGGCAGTCGTTTTCTCGTGTGTAAAAATTTTTTTTGTTTTGACATTACTGATCAATAAAGCAACATAAAAAATACATATTTATTCATTATTTCGTTTATTATAAAAATAAACATTATTTTTAATTACTAATCATGTAAACGTTTAGAAACTTGCAGAACGTTTGAGAAACTGCAATCATAAATACATTAGATCTTTGATTGCAACGGCCATTAGAAAGATGAAAAAGTTAATGCATCATGTTATTTGTATACGGAAGAAAGTGGAAAATGCTTTATGTCCAACAAAACCTCATTCGCTGCACACGTAACTACGACAAAAGGAAGCGTAGTAAATATGACATAGTATATGTTTAATAACGAAGATATACTAGCATCATAATGCAATATGGCAGATATTTTTACTATAATATTAATTATTAAGATGATAAAGAACGACACGTGATTTGCTGTTAGCAGTTCACTATAAATAAGTAAACTGAACTAACTTACACTTGTGCAGTAAAGATCCAATAAGTTTTCATTTAGTTTTCTTATTCTCTTGTATTAATAGCCTGCTGAGAGGTTCATAAATTTATGCTCTACTCAGCCTGGGCCTGTTAGAGCGAGTTTTTTTTTACTATATTGAGAGTAACAAACGAGCACACAGTTCACCTAATGATACGTGATTTCAGCGGCCCATGACATCTACCAAGGGTCCTTGATAAGGAATGATAACGAAGTTCCGTTGTCACCCTTGAGGACCGAGATGGGATGCCTCGTAACCAGTAATAAAGGTCTCCGGATCCCTCCACTCATCATAAGAAACACAGCAGCATTATGCTGCTATTACACACTGGTATTATGTGAGGGTGCGGTCCCTCCCAGGTCGAGCTGACCCATTCATTCAGCAGCTAGAAACGAATAACACTGTTAAAAAACTACTTAGATAAAGCTGTAAAGGTCTCTGGACAACAGCATCACACATACACAAAAAAATAATTTATTGTGGCGCTTATACCACTTTAAAATGCTGGCTGGCATTAACTTAAAGCTGATTGCTGCTTAATGAACTGGGCAATGTATACAATACAATATAGCAATGCCACGTGGAACTTTCCCACTATTAATGTTGCGTGTGTACGATTAGGAAATTATGAGTAGTAACGCTGAGCGCAAATCGCTATCCTGTGATGCTTTCTAATCATTATATAGATTGACAATATATATAATAACTTAAAAGTATTATTTCATATCGATTATTATATATATTTTATAATATAATTTATATATGAATATTGAATTTTATAAACTACTTATAAATCTGGATGCTCAGTCTTCGGTCTTTAGTTCGATAATGTAACGGTTACAAGATTTGTACAGCACAAATTATTGGTGAAATTATTGGTGTATTTATATATGTATTATAGGTACCTAACGCGTATAGTTTTCATAATTGAAATTAATTAATTCATGATTGAATTGGCTGAGATCGATGAGTAGCGGCTTCATAATTCGATTAACAGTTGAGGCCATGAATTGTGGAACAATTTATTTTCCTGCTCTTGACGTGTTAGGTAAGTTCTATGGATTCTTTTAAGTATGGTATCAATGGTATTAACTTTACTAACGTATCCGTCAACCACACTAACTTAGTTTTAATACTTGTGCTGAGATGATACTCGATAAGTCATAAATTTTGCCGATCGTAATTTACGGTACGTAAACCATTTAGGACAACCGACTCTATCTTATCTGATCTTATCTGATCTTATATAACACGGATATGTGGAAGATCAGGCTGTTGCATTGGGTATGCGTAAATACCTTAAATAGTCACTGTAACCGTAACCTAGGCCGAATTTGATCTATGGTCGAAGTCGATCAGGAAAGACATCGAATTACAAACGTACGGTTGGGAAATTATATTAATATTACAACTCGCTGTGTCCTGTTTATATATCCAAATTACATTAGACTACTATATATAGACGACCCCCTTGTCCGTCCGTATGCAAACCAAGGTCTGCATTGTTATGTGCGGTCATCCGCCTGTGAATATAAATCGATGTTATCATTATTGAAATATATGGCAATGTTCTTCTTAATGAACGTCATGGTGACGTCATCGGTGTATCAGAGGGATTCTGATCACACGCTTATGGTACTATAAATTGCTCTACCGTCATTACTAAACAAGACAAAGCGATATCAAAAAAAAATAGTCATCAAACCAAAAATTCCTCTGAAAAAATTCGCAAATGAAGGAAGCTACAGTGTTGTAAATCATTACGTTTTTTTGTTGATGCCCACAGATTATAATTACGGATAAATTTGGTAGGTGCAGACAAATCGTTACATAAATCTTTTTATCTTTTTGTACAGCAAGTACACTAATAGCAAGCACAATTTGTTTTCTTCGATCAAAATGGTTTCTAATTTGTTGCAAGCAGTTTTTCTGGTAGTTTGTTTAGTTTTTTTTTTTTTTTAAAGTTAAGGTATATGTGCAGATTAAAAAAATATTGTTTTATTAAATCAGAACAGAATTTGAAGTGTCAATAGCCTAAGGGTTTGGGGGTACGATCTGCGAAACTTAAGGTCGTAGATTCGAATCCACCATTAGACTATGGTCGTGAACCAACTCCTAGCACAAGCATTTCAGCTTAGTTGGAGTGTAACCGGAATATTAGTAATGTTAATAGCATTGCTAACATTCTTTTATTAAAAAAAAAAAACATTACATTATTATTAAGAACAAGAACTGATTAAATTTGTTTCTTTTCATTAAAACTGAAGCAGAGAACCAACTTGATTTTAATCTTTACACAGTATGACTGCGTAAATGGCAAAATCATTAATTATCATCATCTCAAACCATCATGACTCGTTGGCTGAACTTAGAGACTCCCATACAGACTGCCATCAAGCACGATTATGAGACAATTTACTAAAAATTACTGTATACATTTTCTTTTTTATTTTATTTTTTCATATATATATTACAATGGTAACACAACAAGGAAGCCACTCGGGTTTATCTGTGTTGCACAGTCGTCCTAATTATGAGATATATTTTATTATAACTATGTAGATCAGTAAGATGTTTATAAATTATTTATGTTTATGTAAGCAAAACTATATATTAAGCTTAGAATAATTATTGCCTAAACCTTAACAGGGAATCTGGGCTGATTTAGTAGTATATAAGATTACATTTTGGTATTATTTTGTACAATTTCTGATTTCGGTTGACTATATATTTTTAGTTTTAGTTTTAGGAAGATTATTTTTTTTTCGAAATGGACGAGTCGGCTGTCTCATTCAAAAGAGACAGCATGGTCACTTTATTTATATATTCACAAGATTCTCTGCTCACTAAGAAATATCTATGCCCATAATTAATGTCGGCGGCGGAGGGCAGCGACCTGTCGGCGTCCAAGATATCCTTATTCACATACTGAGGCCGACTATGTTTGCTGTGAGGGTTCTCAAAATATGTTTTTGTTTTTTTTTTTACATTGAGAATAACAAACGAGCACACAGCTCAATTGATGGTTTCTCAATATAATCCTGCGGCCCATGACAATGAATCATAATACAGATGCGTTGTCACCCTTGAAGACTGAGATGGGATGCCACGTCAGCAGTAATAAAGATCTCCGGATCCCTGCACTCACCAGACGAACGACAGTAACATTGTGCTATTTTACACTGGTATTGCGTGGCATTTTTCATCTAGTAAGAGATTGCACTGCACTACTGCTGCCCAATCAATTAATAAGATGTGTTCGATTATTTGTGTTTGTGCATTAATTATTGGTTTTATATGCCATTTAGCGTAGACTGACCAAAACACAACATATTAGCATATAACATATCAAAAATATTTTTTTATTTAATAATAGTTTAACTATCATCGATACGAATAGGTAAAGTTTAATAATAAACACTCTCCTGTAATTTTATTTGCGTGGCTTTGGTCATCAGTCAAAGATATCAATTTCTTATCTTTATAAACGTTATCTTGTAAATTATTGCGTCAAATAAATCAACAAACTATTCATGATGTGTTCACATTTTATATATTTTGCACTAGGCAAATTGACGTTGCACAATTGATTGAAGCTTTAGTGAATCTACCAATAAATAAGGCTTCTAAGGATACATTTTTCAAAATGATTGCGATTTACGATTTACCTATTATTATTTTCTTAATGTCACATCTATTACTAATATATATACATATAGATATAGACATATATATATATATATATATATATATATATATAATTGTATAAGCATTTAGATGTACTGTATTTCTCTTTTTCTTTATTATTATTCTTCTGTCCCTACTTTGATTTCTCCGAACCCTCCCAAGGTTGACTGGTAGATAATGCCTTAGGCATTAAGTCCGCCTTTGTGCATATGTTATAAATGTTAACCTTTTGTTCATAATATAAAGGGTGACAAACGAGCACACTGTTCACCATTCTCAAGTATCTTTACTTAGACTCTAATCATATTTGCACCATTATTCTGCTCAACCTTTAAAATCAAAGAAACGTAGTACAATGGACATTTATTTGAATTTCTATCCGTCGCGCACTTTAACATATTTTCTCCATGAGGTTATGAATACTCATTATAGTTGGTTATTGTTACGTTATTAATTTGTTAATACGTCAGAAGCAACTGATCGAGGCAAGGTTCGGCCATCTCGGGCACCATTGAGTCATTTGCTTTCGCGCCCAGGCCTATACCGTTACGTCCAAGCTCCCTCTTGGGAACCCTTGTGCTGGTTACGCATTAATAAAGGTCTCAGCTGGGTACCCTAAGCGCTCGGACACCTTTCAACCCGGTGAAACTGTAAAAACCCAAACAGTGGCCATCGGACATAAGAAAAAAAATTATTCACATGAATTGTACATTTTTTCCTGTCATGGATTATTATTTAAAATATAATAATAATAAATTTATTTGGTAAGTACTATTTACAGGTTATATAAGGTGCTTATCACTAAGTAGATATATAAGTAGATATATATAAGATGTGCTCAAATTGACTAATAAATAACTAATCGACAGTGTGCTGCCATCTATACTAGGAATACCTGTTACTGTTACCCTATTTAAAATATAAAGTCTTGGTAGATTTAAGACAAATTTAAGTATTATAGAGCCCTTGTTTGTACTAATGAATAATTAGCACAAACTGGGTTTCTATAGACCCTCAATAATCGGCCCCTTTCCTAGATTATTGTAACTTATTTTCAAAATATTGAATGAAGGATGTAAAACACGGTAAAATGTCAACAACGCACCCAGGCACGACAATCTAAAGGAAATATTGTTTCTTCCTCGACTTGGGAATTGAATCCAGGGACCGCGACTCCTCCAGAGTGGTGTGAGTGGCAGGGATATAGCTTCTCCAGAAGACCACCAGTGATCATGGTCAAGAGTGGTTATGGTCGCAAGTGGTCTGTAAGGGCAATTTCGGCCACCGCCTTATCTTTCTGATTTTCAATTTCGGTGTGTACTAGAAAGAGTAATCATAGGAGTAAAGAGTTATTTAAGTTTGCAGGAAGTTATTTTTTAACCGATTTTCGGGCGCTGTTAGCCCGAGAGCTTTTAGTTTCACGGGGTTGAGAGGTGACCGAGCGCTTATGGCGCTCTGTCGAAATCTCTATAGCAGGAAGTTAATGGATATATATGTTTGCCAGATCCTAGATTCAACATATGATAAAAAAAAATATCACCAGAAACCATATAAACTGCCGAGACGTAAACCACAACGAAACCTTCCAAAAACTTTTTAAATTTCTTATTTCATTCGAAACTCGGTTACCTAACAACGATTGTTATTACTAGATTTAATTTATGTGCATAAATGTTGTTAATATAATTTGTGCTGCAACGTTGAATCTCGGTTTAATTAAAATCGTTTACTTTCACACACTTTCATATATAATTGCCGCTATATAAAAATCGTTGATGTTATATAATTATAACAGATACAATGTACTAAGCAAAAGTGATTTTTGTTTGCAAATTTACGTATAAATAAAAAAAGTAGGAGTGTACGGCCCCACCCTTGACAATGTATACATGCAATAGTTTTCATCAAGACCACCAAATCCAAGCGCGACACTACCATTCCGACACTAGGCGACAACTCGCACCACAAAAATAACGAAACTTTTTTCATATCTACACAGAAGAAACCGGCATTTACCGAATTCTGTTTTTTATGTACGTATAAAATAGAACTGGCCTTAAATTGTACTGATTTTGGGGCGATGAAGGAATAAACTTGCTTTAAATTTGCGCGCGCAGCATTTTACGAAAATACAACACCTGATTGTCCGCTCGAATGGATAACTTCATTATAAAATTATTCATTCTACTGTCCGAATTCGCACGACACGTAAATGATGATGATGATGATATTAATTTATCCCTAATGGGAAAGTCAAAGGACTTTAGTCCATACAGCCAGGTCTTGTTCGTATGATGGTTGGTCTGAAACTGTAAATAACGTCAGAGCGCATGCGACATTAGTGATAATTGTTTTCGTTAGCAAACTATAATATATCATAATAAATAAGATAATTTGAATCTCGAAACTTCAGTTTTTATTTAACACAAGCATTCTGTGCGTCGACGTTCTGACTGATTTATTACATTTTAAAAAAAATGTGCTAATGTTTTTTTGAATATTAATATGTATTTTTAGAGATTTTTAGATTGCAACACGAAACATAACCTTACTTGTGACAGTTAACCCATATTATGATGTAGTTCCATATAAAAAGTCTGCAAATTTATTCTAATCAAAAGAATTAATAAATTATCTTTTCCCTTCATTTGTAATAAATACAATTAAGGATACCAGCAATGTCATATGGGATAATGCATTCTTTATAAACATTAATAAGAGTATTGGCCCTTAAATTCACATCGATGTATAACACAATAATGTTTTATGAATTCTTAATGAAAAGGAAAATAAAAGCGATATCACGTTTTTTGATTTCATATCGCTTATTACACGATTATTCAACGCATCTATGCATTTACGTCAATATTGTGTTATCGATAAAAACATCCTTATATAATAGCTATTCTAATTTACAAGCATGTTGTTTGGTGCAAATATAAATATTTCAAAATTTATGTATACATAGAATTTATATAAACATAATATAAACAATATGCAGATTAAAACATTTAGTTAAAAAAAAAATAGATATATAGTTTTATAAAGTTTAATAAGCATCTTGGCCGTGTACGTAGTACTAAATAAAAAACGATTGTTCAAATGTTCCGAGTTTCAGACCAACCATCATACGAACAAGACTGTATGGACTAAAGTCCTTTGCGTTTCCCATTAGGGATAAATTAATATCATCAAATGTTCCAAGGCTGAGGTCCCACGGCACTCATTGTAACAATCTATATTTTAAATACATCCTACGAATATATACGTTTCATACACACACACATATGGAACAACATAACTCTATTTTCACTTTTGTCTTTAACACGCCGATTATTCATCCTCTACCACCAGTTTATACGAAGTTCAAGGACAAATGGCGAAAGAAACTTAATTACGTATTTCGAAATCAAAAATCAGTGCCGAAGAGACTAGCTCATATCATATGTAATATTTTAATAAGTTTTAAAATATCTCGCAAAAGTTTCACGCACTTACACAGCAATAACGTTACAATTCTTAAATTAAGCCCAAGGCTAAGTTTTGTACATCTGCAATATCAGTATTGCATGTGCAAAAACGAGATAATGTATTACAAATAAAAGTAACTTTTTCGTAAAGCATACGAAGGAAGAAGTTTTTGTATTCGATGCGTATATATTTTTTATTTATGCACACAAATTTCTCAATATTTTATGTGCCACTTTTTTTTTTATTCAATTGGGGAAGCTTATGAATTCGTTCCACATAATTTTATTATCTTTGGTTGATTAATATAATTTTTTTTTTATCTTTCATAACACATTTTGATCCTAAAAATATTTTAAATAATGTGCTTCTGATCGACTTTAATGAAGTCGATTTGTTTTATTTAAAAAAGGAAATATTTGTAAGAAATTATAAAGTATTATGTGTAGGTAACAAAAAAATCTTGTACGTAAGATATTCAGATAATTTGACGCGTCAGCATGCTTCACTATAACCATTTATAATAAAATTCCTCTATTGAGACTACAGACGGATAAGAGCTGGCGATCCATAGAGGTACGTAATAAGATATTATACGACAAAGGGAAACCCTTTGTCGTATAATATCTTATTGAATTATTAATAACACAAATGCCAAAATATAATATATTTGGTTATAATTCATTAGTCAGTAATTAGTCATTAGTAGTTAATAATGCCAAAAATATAACTTTGATAATCCCACAGGCATTGTCTATCAGATCGACAGACATTGAAGCCCATCCGTATGGAATAATATTACATATATATTAGAATAAAATGTTTATAATCAATTATTAACGCGCTTTAAAGTTTTACGAGGTAACAATATGTTAATATAATGTTATATGAACTTAACATCAGAATTCTAAAACGAGCCTCTGCCTGTCTATCTGGAAGGTCACCTAATTTTGACAGCTAAATATAAGCATTTCGATTTAAACAAAGATATGAAAAATTTTAATTCAGTAAAATGTGCGCAAAGACACCTATGTACTATGTACATCCATCCTCGAGGAAGGTTGAAAAAGATGCATTCGACACACCGGCGTTATCCCTTATATATTACATACTATTATTAATGGCAAATAGTTTTTTATTTAGGTTGTCTCCCCCACGATATACAATCATATAGACATATAAATTAGCTGAAGTAAACTCGCACAATAATGTTAACCTTATATCGTGTAATAAAGTCTGAATCTGTAAATAACCCAAAATTATGCTTTTGCTGTTAGTACAAACTTTATGTAAAATTATAGAAAAAAAAACAAATATTACCAATTTAAAAAAAAAACAAACAAAATTATTACATGACGCATAGATAATATATTGAGATATAAATAAAGAGAAATTAGGTATATATGTAGCTAATTACATTACGGTAAAAAAACTATTTGCCTGTGTACAATAAATTAATAAATTGGCTAGATTATTTGCTAGACTGGTAATTTTTCTATTTTCATCAATAGCATAATCTATTTTATTTATTTGTTTTACCAAACATTGCCAATTGTAGGAAAATACACCCTTACAAACTCCATGGAAATAAAATGAACCTTTTCCTTCCATGAGTATTTCACAGCCGCAACAAAGCAAATGTTTTTATCGCTTACGTAATGATTGTATATGCAATATTCTTAGATAAACGGGCTAAAAAGATTTTTGTTTTTCAAGCGAGAATTACTTCTTAGTTTTTTTTTATAATATGGGATGAGTGGTGTGATGATGATGGAAGAACTGAGTTAGAAAATCTTATTACCTGTATTTGAGTCGCCTCGTCTCTACATTCGCCATACGAAACACATCAGCTGGTATTCTGTGTGTACGTAGACTCGCTTTCCAAATCAGCTCAGCACTATCCCTTTACACTACACGCCCGCAAGCGTTTGCACAGTGTTATCATTATCATCTACACCCAACAATATTACAAGGCCCATAGAAAATTCCAATTAATCAAATCGTTTAGAGCAAAGTTGGTTCTGCCCTGCTTCTGGATCGCGTCTGACTTGTTCGTCGCGACGCGTACCAATTGTATCCAAGCGGGTACGAGTAAAAAGTGCCTTAGGCTGCAGAGTGCCAGCCAGTGGTCCAGCTCCGATATCGTAATAGTAGATCGATTGTACTGTATATGGACAGTACACTGCAACGATAGACGATGTTACTGTGATGTGGGGTGGTTTATTGTAGTTAAGTTTAATATTGTTTGCTTAATAATATAGTTTTGTGTATAAAATTGCTCACACAGCAATAACTGTGGTATAATGATTTTAAAAATTAAATAAATAAAAAAATATATTTTCATAACTTTTCTGACAAATTTATGGAAATAAATAGTAAAAATAAAAACGTAAAATCATATTAAAATAACAGTCAATTATTTCAAATTGATAATATTAATTTATTTAGAGACTATGAAATAAGTATAATATAATATAATTAATAGTCTTTATAAATAAAAAAATATTTTAAACAGAGCTAAGGACCGGATATGGAATGTGCCACAAATTTTGTTAGAAACACGCAAACCGTCAACAAAAACGAGCGCTTATCACTCTTACCTTCATTAATGCAAAACGTTGATCATCGTCGATACCAACCACTGTATTCGATACTGGAGCCATTATCACAAACAAAATGTATTCTAGTTTTTCAAAATTTAGTCCTTGAGGTTTACACTAGGAGCGATTTCTAAACGCGTGCTCCTACTGCGGCGGGCGTATAGCCTTGTGCGTCAGTCGAACTCGAACTGTCAAACGATTGCTGTGTGGAAGCGATAATAGAATGCAAGACGCAAGTGTTGATGGTAAATAAACAAAAACGCATGCGTCATGTCTTCGTGTCATATTAACAAACTATGCGCGTCTCACTATTGATATAACGTGTTATCTTAACTGAATTACTTTTATTAAATTTATAAAATATACTGGAGCAACTATTTTCTCAACTTTAATCAATGTTCATTATCCAAATAATTGCTATACTATAATCATTATAATACGTACTAAATTATTACATGATATTACAAATGTATTTATTAATAATAATATTATGGTTAATGGTTTTACTAACTACATTAAATTTACTCATAAATTCATACTTATGAGATTCCAACGACAACTGCATTGTGAAACTTTATAATAACGATAAAAGTAGGCAAGTAGAATGACGGCGATGGAAAGTGGCATACTGTTTTCTAGTATCTACCTACCATACATGTAGATGTAGTATTAATAATTATAAATAAACTGATGACTGCACAGTTGTCTCAAACAACCGTGTCATGGTGACTATAACCGACACTGTTGAGTGTAAAAAGTTCAATTATTGATTTGTAAGTCCGATTATATTTGTAAATGCCACAAGTCCCTATTGTGTTATGATGGATAAAAAACGTCAAGTTTAATGTATCGAAGTGAATTAAATCATTTAAAGCTGACAAAAACCATATTACATCCGACGCTCTCTAATTAAACTGGTGAAGGAACCTTTCACGAAAATGGCAATATAAATTAACCTCATTTACGGTTAAAAACATTAATTTTCTTAATAAATTACAACAATCACTTGCAGAGATTAAAGAAAACTATAAAATAATTTGATTATTAATAAACACTTAACAACGAACATATTGATAAAAGACTGGTTAGGCAAATGGTCAAACAAAATGGTTAGACAAATTGTTACCACATCATAAATTGAAATAAGCACAGTCGGTATCTTAAAGTGCCTACGTTTTTATTATGGAAAAAAAATCAACTAATAGAATGTTTCCCGTTGTTTGCGACACCTACATCCGTCCTTGAATAAAATAAAAAAAATTAGATTCATTCCCATGAACCCTACAAGAATAAACAAAGTTGCAATGCTACCAGTATTGGAACAGTAATTATTGAAATTATTTCTTGTCGTCCACTAAAAGATACACAGCAATATTATGGTGCTACTTTCCACTGTCATCCTTATATATCCACCAGTATCTTTTTTCTCAGAACGGGATGAGATTTTATGATTTTGCTATCTGTACGGCAACTATAGCGCGCCGAGTAGGGGATTTAATCTTTAAACTTTTACTTTTTTAAATCGTAGAATTACATCGACCAACGTAATTTAATATTCAAATGAGGCACCGCTGACAGCACATATGTATAAAACGTTATGATCTTATTGTGATATTTGTGTGTTTCGTAGTTTTCTGCAACGAATAAATATTCTGAGTAATCAGATATATCCCGCGGTATTCCAGAACAACTCCTTCCTTAGAGGCTATCAACGTACCAACTCACGCAACTCCTTTGGTGTTACAGATGGGAGGCAGTGAGCACTTACCATCTAGTGTGTTGCTTACTCGTCACATATGGTATAAAAAATCGTGTGCACAATGCATTTTTTTTAAAAGTCAATTTACTAGTTTAGGCGTGTGGAGTTTAATATATAAAATCAATAAGACATTATTTTTTATGGATAAAGCAAAAGTGCGACTGAATAATTGGTAATGGACAACTGCGTTGATACGGCCTGAAAGCTTTTATACAATAACAAAGTAATATCGCCCAACATAATAAAGTATAATAATTAATATGAGTCACTATATGCTGCTATGTTTAACATGGAAAGAAAAGCTAGAGACTATACTGTTATAATGCTAAAGTGGCATTGCAGTTTTTCTTTAGTGAAGACATCACACTTTCATCTTAACTTGACATTGAGAAGGATGTAAGTGTGTAACCTCAGTAGGAACTACTTAATGTATTTAATTTATTGTTTTTGAGCCATGCTGTGGCTTGTGTCAACCTGAAGCATGAATGAGTCGGGATGAGCAGTGAAACCACTGGGAAATTCCAGCATAACACTGAGGTGTTTGTTTGGTAGTGTGGGAAATTGAAGTCCCAGTTACTGGTAGTGACCAGTAACAGGGTCTCTATATTCCATTTTAGTCCTAGATGATAGTGCATTTGCATCTTGAACCTTTGCTGAGGATGGATGTGGATTAGTTGCATGTGGGCTGCAGTTGTTGTAAGATCAATTATATGCTTGTTTGTCACCCTTAGTTGAATTCAGCATTCATATATTTAAGTAAATTGATGTCATGTTGATTTTATTTAATAATGAATGCACTTTATCAATATTATGAACATTTTTGTTAATATCTCCAACAAACCTTCTAACACTTGTGGTATAAGATTTAATAGAATAGTCTAATATCTTAAACCTACACTATTAGGTACAGCAGACTGTACTCTATACAATTACACAATTGGCTACAAAACTGGAATTCCATAAGAGATTTTTATTGCGACAAACAGTATGGGTTACATGCTCTCTGCAACTGTGACTCTTGCATAATTTGTGTACATGTATATGTATGTGGTGATAATGGTATTTTAACTCATGCAATTTCTATAGTACTTTCTATAGAAGTACTTATTACAAGAGTCAACTAAGTCAAGAGTGAAATAATACTACAATGTTAATTCAAAATATATTTTATAAAACTAAGTTAGGTCTGTCCTTATCACAAACAAGCTTATTTCATAACTGTAAAAACGACTCCTCCTCTTTCCGGCTCTTCGTCATGCACTTCCTTATCACTACCTTCACAATCTGAAGAGTCTGCAGAATCATCACTGCCAGCTTCTCTATATTTACCAAATTTAGATTTGTGTTCTGAAATTATTGATGTTTTTATTCCTTTCCGAGCAAGTAATTTCTCAGCAGCATGTTGCAACTCTACTTCTTTCAAATGCATATTATATTCCTTCTGAAGCTTTAAAGATTCATTTAATGAAAGTACTTTTGCCGGACCATGGACTATAGGAGGTGGTGTTGCTGCTGTCACCTCCCAATTTTTGTGCTTCTTTCTGTGAATTTCTTTTTCAGGTTTATGCACATCTGACTTTGTTGTTTTAAATGGCTTATACTGGCCAGTAGTTTTTAGTTTAGGACTATTTTCAGCTTTCTCTACTAAATACTTTACATGTGGAATTTCTCCAATCTTAACCAAATCTTCAGTTGTAACTAAAAGTTCATTGGGTGGCAGGATTTTAACTATTTTGTCTTGAGCTGTACTCTTACTAAGCACATGTAATACATCTTCTGGATCACTGTCATCGTCAGAGTCTAGATACATGTTTTCTTTCTTATTTTCTACTTTACCTTCCCATTCCACATTTTGGACACTATCATTGTTCAGATTCAATTTTTTCAACAAATGACATGCATACTCCTCCTCTTGTTTTAACTTTAATACGGTGACAATTTTATCATGAAATGCTTGTATTTTTGCCCCTCTGTCAGCTAATTTACTAATGAAAGTCTTGTTGTTCAGTAATTTTAACTGTCGATGACTAATATCAAGAAGTTCTGTAATTGTTTTGGCGGACAGATCTGTGATTTTACCATCTACTTCACTTTTTGGTGGTGGAGGCAAAGCTCCTGGTATTCTCTTATTTATTTTCTTCATTACCCTTATTAATAATTCTTTGCAATCATGCTAAGGTTCTATTTCCTGTTTAGTCTTGTGGTCATCCTAAGCAACAAGAATCTAACTCTATATTTAATATTTAGGTTGTAAAATGTAAACAAATTATAAATGATGATGATATTAATTTATCCCTAATGGGAAAGGCAAAGGACTTTAGTCCATACAGCCAGGTCTTGTTCGTATGATGGTTGGTCTGACAAATTATAAAACCGTGTAAGATTATGATGATGATGATATTAATTTATACCTAATGGGAAAGGCAAAGGACTTTAGTCCATACAGCCAGGTCGTGTTCGTATGATGGTTGGTCTGAAACTCCGTGTAAGATTATTTAACATTGACATTGACATAACAATGACAGAAGAAACACGAGATGATCTGACGACCAAGACAGAACAACTACTTATTCATCATTTAATAATAATAAATTACGATTAATTACTATAAATTAAACATATGTAATAGTTATGTTCCACTTAAAGCCAGAGGTCTAGTGACGGGATCGTACGGGCAGCGCAACCAATATAGCTCAAAGGATCAGTAAATTAAGTGGAAATGGAGCGAACATGTAGCTCGTAAAACTGATAACCGATGGGAAAGAAAGGTGCTCGAGTGGCAACTTCGTATTGGACATCGCAGCCTACAACCCCCCACAACATGGAGTTACGATAGGACGACAACTCTGCGGGAAGTCGATGGATGCAGGTGCCTTGAATCGTACTTTATATATAGTCTGTGGCTCTTCTACCCCACTCCGCATATGTCCAGCAGTAGACTAGTGATGAGCTTCTATTACCTTTGTTTTGATTCTCACAAAACACGGCAGTGTTATACTGCTATTTTATGTTTGTATTTTGTGAGTGCGGTTCATTATTCATCATTACAACAATCTTTAAGTTACCAACAAAGTTCGATTATCTCGGTAGTATAGTTTTATGATAATGTAATCAATTAATCGAATCCATAACGAACATCTTTGAAGCTGTAAACGAACTGAGTTCTTTATATACTCTTTGTTTTATGCTACTCTGTGACAGACTGTCAGTCTTTGTCATAGTTTATTTGATAAAATACTTTTAATTTTATTTCAGTTTATACGATGGTGTTATATTTGTTTATGTGGTATTAATAAAGATACGTGAACCTTCTAAAATAATCGTTGATAAATATGGAGGACATTACAGTATGTATATGTTATTGAAGCTTTCTAGCAAAATTCGTCTAAAGTCGGATTTTAAACTAAAAATAATAAGCTACAAATTAAGCATAGCTGCTTATTACCGATTTGATATGATTTGCTATGTTTGTTGTAAGCAATGATTTCCTAAAATTCCATACATTACATGTTGCTTTCCCGACGTACTTTATATTTTAGGACATTCTACGAAACTCATAGAAATATTACTAATTTGGATTTTGGGATCGTCTTATTATTTAATTTAATTTCGTAGTTAATCACGCTCTGTGCATTTTGGTCATGTCAAATTTTATTTTACCAACCTTTTCCAGGTTCCCTTACATTTGGAACCAGTGCAGCAGAATGAAGTTTGTGATAAGAGACTATGGATTGGTAATCTGGACCTCCGAGTTAATGAGTATGATTATTTATTTGCCATGAAATTTTATATTATAAAAATGTTGTATTATATTATATTCTATTAGTTATTTGTATATATTTGTATTTGTTTGATAGATTGGGGTATTAATTTAGCTAATGCCATTAGTTTCTATATTTATTAATGATTAGCTATTACCTATTAAACTCTTAAATTCTAGACACAGCATTAAACTACATCTAGTAAATTGAAGTTCAGAGATATTAAATGTAAATGTTTCATAGTAAGTAAGCAAGCAATATTAAATCTACACCACATATTCCAGCAGTGACCTATTTTAAATAATAAGTTACTTAATAAGTTCAAAATACTATAAAGTAGATATAACACTGTAAAAAGTAAATATGAACTTAAGTGTGAAAAAACTAGCTTTTACTTTTCAGGGTAGAGTTTATGTAAAACATCAATTTGCTTCCATAAAGAAAAAAAAACAAGGTGTTAAAATGTCTCTCTTATTTACTTTTTAAAAGCTAAAGAATACATAAATTTTGATTCATAATATTTTTCAATAATATCCAACATGTAAAGACTAATTTACAGTAGTCTGAGAAACTTACTAGATGTGGTGGTAAAGAAAGATATTAAAAGAACAAAATTGTGAATAATGATGTCAGAGAACTATGAAACTCATGTACATTGCAACATGTGCTGATTTTCATTCGAGTCACATAGTTCAATTAAAATTGCAACTTAAGGACATAAATATAAAATGTTCTGATTTTAAAATTATATACAAGTTAATACATCTTCACAATTCTGTTTCAGTATTTGTTTCTTGACCTAGCTCAGAGGTTTATAATAGCAGGCAGCGATTTTGCTTATATCACATTTTATTTATTAAATAATTTCTGAAATACATTTTTGTAATATTTTAATATGGCCACCCAAGTAACCTGTACCTATTTCACTTTACCGGTATCAATTACTGAAAATGGTCCGCGTGTACGGAAACATCGAGAAGTTCGACATGTTATTCCATCGGAGTGGGCCCTATGCTGGGCAGCCACGCGGCTTCGCTTTTGTCACCTATAAGATGAGGCAGGATGCCATTACAGCTATGAATTCCCTAAATGGTCAACTTTTGGGTTCAAAAAGAATTTGCGTGAAATTCGCCAAAAATACTTTGGTATGTATTGTGACAGGTTTATTATACTTTTACCTCATTTGTATTGTCCATCCATTGATAATATAACTGAATTGAGATGATTTAGATATGAATAAAAAATTATCACTGTAAGAAAAGTAATGCCTTAAATTTATCTCACCATTGCGGGTAGATTTCCTCCATAGAAAGGGAAATTTGAGAATAATCCCTCCACTGTGGATAGATAGACTTTATATGTGTAAGATGTTCTGATTCATATTTGTGTCTCAGACATGCAAGATTCCTTACTTTTCTTTTGCTTCACATTAATTTATTTGCAATTAATCATTTTCTAGCATCAAACTTAGTTTGTGGATAATGAAAGTTTTTTTTTCTTTCTCTGAGTGTTGAATGCTCATCTTAATTTTTTTTTTACTTCAGGATGATCAGGATAGACCAAAACCAGAATTAGGCATTGCTGCACTCGCAGGAGCTAAGCCGGAGTTAAAACTAAGCAGAAAAACCGCCATCCAATCAATTGAAGCGAAACTCAAAATGATGGAAAACATGAAAGCTGGTGATGACTTTGTAATAAACAAATTGGCAGCCAACGAAGCTCCTGTCATCACTCAATACCAGATGAAGACACATCAGCCACCAAACAAAACAATTACTTCAATTAGAAGGAGAAATCCATTTTATAAAAAGAGATAAGTAGTTTTATTGTATTTGTGAGGGTTTAATCTCTTAGCGGTTTAGATAGATGATATTGTGAATTGATAAACTAAGCATACAGTTGGATATGGAAGATTTTAAAGCAATTATATTACATATTAAATCTTGCATTAACATATGCATAGGAATACACTTTACTCATAATAATGCATAGTCTTTAATGGGTTAAGTTTATACTCACATGGAGTTATAAAAGATTTGACTCATTACAAAGATCTAAGAATATTTCATCTAAGCCGAATTCCAGAATGTAAGGCAGCTAAAAGTTTTCAATATTAAATTCTTCAAGCACTTCTATTTTTATTAATATTGTAGCTCAAAATATCACTTTTAATGTAGATTATAGGTGTAACTTTGCTAGCCCCTAGATACTACAAAACTTAACACCATGAGTGTGTTCATTAGATTCAAATTTTCGCTTCAATCAAAATTGATGTTGTGTACAAGTGTGTGAATAGTTAATGGGCTCAAGCATATAGCTAATTTTGTTTCTTACTTCCAGAGCTTGTGTATGGAAACTGGAGCATTTCTTAATTTCTTCACTGCCACAATTTGAATAATTTTTAATAAAAATGAATAGAAACTAATTTGTGTAACAGGTGTAACTTGTTATATCAAGGATAACAATGCTGCTGTCCAAAAAATACTTTTATATTTTGGACAGCAGCTCTTGATATGCCAGTCAATACATCTAGGATACTTTCATTATATTTGTGATCAGCATATATATATGTGTGTTACCAATAACAAAAATTCCAAAACAAAATATGTAGACATATTGATATTGCAAAATGGTATCCAATATGTCACCATTATTTTCGGAATCTTAACTAACTTTAGTTTAGTCCCACGAGTTTTATTCTTTGAAAACAATATTTTGAAGAAAAGGAAGGTGGTGGATGAGTTATTGCAGTGTATAGGATTTTATTTATCATTTAATAATTAAGTAGTAAAATGTGAAAAAATGTTAAATGACTGAAACTTTATGATGAATTTACTTCATGGACTTTTTCATTAAAGTGTAGCAATACTTTTTCTGATGATCTCATTTTCGCATCGGGACAACTTGTCACAGCACCATTAGAGTGATTTCTTAAACGTCGATCATATCTGTCAATTTATCATATGAGATTTCTAACGTGATATTGCATGAGATTTATTGTATATTTTTTATGTTGAGCGTGTTAGAGGTCATTATTTATTTATTTTATAATGTTCATACTGTCAAATATATCAATCTCTTGCAATCAAATAAAAGAGGCTTATCATAAAAGTGAAGTTTAAGGTACTGTAATATGAGAAATAATAAAATAGTATTTCACATCACTACTTCACTTTATATAAAAATACACTAGAAGTTAATCATTAATTATAGCAAGCTTTGATTTATTACATGCTCATGGTGAAGGATATCTAAGAATAGCATATCTAAGAAATAAATAAAAAAATATTATAAAGATGTATAAAATTCGTTAATCAGCAGTGAAGTTTTGTGTAGACTTAATGAGTTTTTGTATAAAGGTTATAGACAAAAGTTCTTTTTTTTAAAATAAAAGTAGCAATTTTTGTCATTCTAAAATGAATGTTGAATAATGTATGTTTATAAATATTTAGGTTTACAAAATTTACTATTGTAACTACTGACCCCTTAATAAGTAACAGACAGACTTATTATGCGCTTTTCATAATACAGTGAACATTGAGATGAGAGCTACGAGAGCTAAATGAGAAATAATGAATTGTATTTTCTGCCTCTTCACTTCTCTAATGGTACAAAATATCTTTAAAAATTAAGTTTTATGTATGCTTCATAGGCTACAGTGGATGAAACTATATATTTAAGAAGGCTGTTAATATGTAAATTATTAGAAATGTGCTGGAGCCCTAATTGACATTGTAACTTATTTCAATAAAACACTAAGTATGATAAATAGTTTTATTTACTTGCTAAACAAAATAATCCACTTTTATCACAAGTTGAAAATGTAATAGAATGAGGATATACATAAAAAAAAATGAACATTTAAATTATAATAAAGCTAAAATATCAGACCTGCAGTTTTTTAGGAGCCATATTCGAAAAATATAGAAAATTATTCTTTTACATCAAAGACGTATCAAGCTGAGGATGTTATAGGGAAAATATCCAATTCTATCTCTTGCTAGTTAAAGGGATTATGTTTTCCCCTACAATTTTCTTGACTTTTAAATGTAGTTTTTATATTTTCACTGACTACACATGTAGTTATGGATTTGTTATACTATTTTCATCTAGTATGACATCCATCTTACAAAAATATCACTTCCCAGCCTCAGTGACTTCCTTGGGTCTGGGTTGACGGAAAATAGTAATAGAGTAATAAATTAAATCTCTTACTTAGTTTGCTTTAAGTAAATTTGTATGATGGATAATCTTGTGAAACTATCATAAAGCTAATAAACTTTGCTACACTTGTATATGTGCGAGCAGATATACACACTGGTAATGCCCACAAGTAATTTTGGTTATATTTATGTGAAAGCACTTGAAAAATATTTTCCTTCTATTTAGAATATGTCATGTGAGTGATTTTTATAAAAGCGTGAAGGTTAAATCTTAATTATTAGCAAAATGAAAAAAAATATTGTTCCTGCCTTTTAAAAGAAAATCTGGACTAAAACACAAATAATTAGACAGAGACGGAGACTTTCTATATTATAGCAAATATATCAATAAAATATTTCACATATTTTTCATGTATTGTTTCTTTATTTTGTTCATCATATTGGCTACAACGTAGTATATACAACTCTCGTATTTATCATAAATTCGTTTGCAGAAAAGCATATATATATAAACATACTAATATTCTTGCCTTTATTTTAAACAATTTATGCTAAACTGGACATAGAATCATGTATAATAATGTTTGTTATTTCTACTTAAGTAGATAGCCTGTATTAATTATACATTGTACATAGGAGATGTACAAAGGTTACATTTCAGCTTTTCATATTTTAGTTATATATATGTTTTAACATCAGCATAAAGAATCTTACAACTATATCACTTGACTTACAATAACAGTCATATACAATAATCTATCGCAACCTACATCATAATGCTTTCACTTGTTTTGAAGCCCGGTAGAATATTATTTGAGAGTGAACTCGCCAATTTCTGTGAGGGACTTGCGACCAGGTAATCATCATCATCGGCATCTAATTTCCTCTTGATACTAGAGTACTGTGTCTCATCATCGCCATTTTTAAGCCAGTCCTTGTACTCGATGCATAATGGCCAAATAATTTCACCTGACCTGTAAAGAAAATACATAAAAATATGCCTTTTGACGATAAACAACTGTATATATTCAAAACGTTAACCAGTGGTGATCTAGAGATTTTATCTACATTCATCTGGAATAAATTTGTGATTAACCAAACTAACAAACTAGTAATGTTTAATATTTAAATTGTTTCAATTAAAAATCTAGTGGAATGTCGTGATTAAATTATACAAAACATAATTTTTTTTATTACTCTTGAAACTCACCTTGGCAATGTGTAAGGGTCATATGGAAACCATTCATCATACTGCTCTGCATTGCTAGCTTGTATGGTGTGTCTAACGTTTTTTTCTATGATAGCTTGACAGTAGACTACTTGGTGTGAACGAGTTACAGAAGAGAATGCTCTGGTGACTTGTGGTGGACATGTGCGTAAAGGATTCAATGAACATGTCACCAAACGGGGCAAGTTGAGCGATTCTACAAAATTTAGACCTGGCGGGACAAATGAAAAGCAAATTATAGCAGTCATTGTTGTGAAACTATTTGAGTTATAAATGTATCAAGTTTTCAAGCAAGTTCAGAACAAAACCTTTTGAATTATAATGAAGAGAACTTGACCAAAATCAATGCACCATATCAATTTCGTTTATAAAATTATTAATTATTGAATATTATATATATGTATATATATATATATATATGTATATATATATATATTTATTAATGTGGATGTTCTTCATGTAAAAATGTATGTCTGTGGTGTAAAAATCTCATCTATGCCATTTTCACCGCTTAGATGACGCTATTTACAGACTAAGAACAACTAGATTAATGTCAGAATTATATAACTCCTTACGCCTTGAGGCGGTTATTGTTTACGAATGTAGAAACTCGTTTTCTTAAGATTTATTTAAAGTCTAGTTTTTAATTTGGAACAGTCATGATCTTCCGAGATGGATATGATATATAGATTTTTGAGTATTACTTTACAAAAAATAAACAAATTACACGAGTATTTACACGTAATACCCAGATACAACTAATAGAAGAAAAAGAAATTTGGTATATTGGTAAAAATGGTAATTAGTATATTTTTAAAAAGACAATTAGTTTTATATGGTCACAAAATCTGAAAAAAAAAATACTTTAACAGGCTGATATTGCCGTTATTGAAGTATTGAACATAATTCAAATGTAATTATTTTTTATATATACTTTATAAAAAACAGATACATTTTATATATAATTATTTATTTTTTATCTATACCCCTTTAATAATAGAAGACATCAAATACTTACTTTCTTTACTAACAAACAGGTGATGATTTTTAAAAGCAACAAGGTAGAAAATTGAATGACAAATTGCATGAAAAGCTCCATGCACTTTAGTGTTGTCATTCACAGCTGTGGATTCCTGTGTCGCTGTTATATAAGAATGGCACCATTCTGTCATGCACTTCAAGTAGTGTATGAGTTTACTGTTAGAAATACGCACACAACGTGCCAAGAGGCCCGCTAAATGGCTTATTGCAGTGCGTCTGGTTGCTAAAGCTCCTGGTCCGGATCCATGTAAGCCTGCTGCTATCATCCAGAGGTTGTTAAAAATACGGTTGGCACATTGTTGACTGATCGATATAGTGTATAAGAGTAGAAATTGAACATGTCTGAAAATAAAATTGTTATTTGAAGATATATACAAAATTGTTAAATAAAGTAAATAATTTGATATTTTATTGTTAGGGTGATTAAGTTTTGGCATACTTTTGTACTTAATTGATAAGCAGCTGGTGTATATTTTTTGTAGTCCATAGTGAATCAATTTATTTGATTATTAGGTTCCATTTATTTTAAATTAAGGGATTGTGAATCACCATGAACATTACAAAGACCATATTAATATTTTAGGGCTTATTAAACACTTTAGAATATATATTTTTTTCAAGATAAATATTTTTTGTAACATAATAATCTATATAAAAACACTTTTACCTTATTCCATAAGTAGGTAATATAACTCGCTCAAACACATCACACATTATACTAAGCACTGGTTCTCTCTCATCCTCCAACCATTTCAAAATTTCCATCATACAATAGTCTAGTGTTTCTGCTACACTATCCTGCACACCTATGTCCATTTTAAATATTGTGTCTGTCTGTGCCTTATTTTTAGCTTGGTCTACTATGTTTACATCCATTGTTACCATTCTGAAAAATAATTAGGATCTCAAATCTTTTATTTCAATGGGGATATTTTTTTTTTGTTTATTTAGGAAACAAACAGGAATGTTAATAAATAGTTGTTATAAGCCAAAAACAGTTTGCAGATGCATATCTATAACATATGCAAAGTTCTATTCACTTTTCAACTGGAGTTCAGAGAAATAACCCAAAAAAATTGATCTATAGTTCTGTCCAATTGTGCTAAATAAATGTAATATATTATTTTGGTTTGAATAAAAAAACTACTGCAGTTAATGCTTTGACTCTTTTTATTCACCATCAAATGAGTTTGCATTGAGAAAGATACATAAGAATGTATCTTTTAAATTGTAAACTCAACCTTATTCTGGACTTGTAGACCTTGTTACTGATGAATAGGCATTCCTACTAATCCTCAGGAGTGATAGTCTGCATGATGATTTTTTTTTGAGAATGAACATAGGTTTTTTTGGATCTCATGAATCACTTACAATCATTTGAACTGTGCCTTTTTTTTACTCCTTATAAAAAAAGCGAGTGTTTTTTTAAAAGTAAGCTGGCAATGCTTCAACACCACCACCATAACCTCTCCAACTAAGCTAAAAATCTTGTATCAGAATCAATAAAATCGAATGGAAACTATGTATGTTACATTTTGCGATGTAATCTAAATGATAAGGCTATTGAAGTAAAATGTAATAATTTTACTAGAAAATTATTAATTAATGTATTTATTTGTATTGTAATTATTTATTTATTATTTTTATAAAATAATAATTATTACGAATTGCACATGAACTATTTAAAATTAAATTAGATAAATTTATGGATAATATATAATGTCTGAAAATAAGTATTTAATATATCAGGAAAAACTATAGTTAGTTACTGCCTTTAAAAATATGAAAATAACGTCAAAACAAAACTTCGTACCGGAAAATATTTACAATATATGTATATAGTTACTTAGGTCATGCAAAAAGAAGTTTTACTTCAAAAATATCGTTGGGTAACTTTGTAAGATTAAGACACTGAAAATCACATTGAGTTATTTTTATCTCTGATTATTTTTTAAAATTAAATGAATGTAACTAAGCAGATGCAAAGCAAGGCAGATGGATTTCAATTAATTTTACATTATGATTTTGTGTAGAAAATATGATAAACCTTATAAGATAAAATTTTATCTATTTTTTTTTTTCGGGCTGATGGCCGCTGTTAGCCCCAGGGCTTTTACAGTTTCACCGGTTTGAGAGGTGACCGAGCGCTTATGGCTCTCAGTCGAGACCTCTATAAATAGGTAACCAGCGGAAGGGCTCCCGAGAGGGAGCCTCGGCTTGGACCATTACCCTGTTTCGCGAGAGCGTCTGACTCAAGGGTGCCCGAGAGGGCCGAACCTCGACTCGGTCAGTTGCTTCTGACAGAGGATTATCTTAATTAATATCACTATTATTATTAACTGCCTGTACCACCACTTCAGAATGCGTGGGCGCTGGAGAAGAAGTGGCGCAAGAAACTCCAGCAACGCTTCTATCTGTATGGACTGGAGAGAACCGGCCAGTGACATGGCGGTATCGCGAATAACTTTGTTTGCGACGCCCTCGCCGTCGGCGGGGCCGATATGAGGGTGCAATGTATGTGTGTTGTGTTTTATGAAGGGCTTGGGCCCTGGTGGTTGCGTCGTCAGGGTCGTCGAGGCCGTGCCTCGGTCTCCTACGGACGCGGGTAAATCTGTGATTCGCGATGGGATTGTAAGTGGCGGCACTTACAATCAAAGGGTTTCGGTGTGCGACGGCAGAGTCGAAATATCGGCGAGAAGCCTGCTTCAGGTACTGAGCTATGGTCGGCAGCTCAAGATCTATGTGTAGATTTTCGTTACGCAAGAACCACGGCGCACCGGTGGCCTTGCGCATGAAACGATTTTGTATTACCTAAGTCGGTGAATGTGACGCGGGGAGGCATGCGCAAAGACGGGGCTTGCGTATGTCACTATGGGTCGGATGCACGCTTTGTAAAGTGTAATTTTATTGCGCAGGGACATTTTGCTATTTTTATAAAGTAACGGGTGCAAACGACCTAGGACGAACGCTGCTCGATTCCGTACGCGGTTGACATGCGGACCGAAGGTGAGTCTTTCATCTAATGTGACGCCTCAGTATTTGACTGTCTTTTCCCAGGGGATTGGACGATCAAATAACTCTATAGTTTGGAGATGCGGCGTTTTGTTGCGCCGAGAGAAGTACATGGCTGCACTTTTGGTGGGGTTAACCTCGATCCTCCATTTCCCTAAGGTGTTGGCTGCAGATTGGAGGCGTTTATAAATAGCGTCTGGTTTAAATCCAGACACGTAGAGGCCGGTGTCATCGGCGAAAAGGGCTAGCTCTACACCGCGAGTGCGCGGTATGTCGTTGGTGTAGAGTGTGTATAAAGTAGGACCTAGGACAGAGCCTTGTGGTACTCCGGCACAAATGGGTGAACCTCGGAACGCGTTCCCTCGACGCAGTTACGAAAGGTTCGATTTCGGAGAAAATCTCGTATGATAAGTACGAGTCGATCTGGCACACCGAGCTCATATAGTTTGCATATGAGCCCGTTGTGCCAGACCTTGTCGAAAGCTTTCGCCACGTCGAGAAAAAGTGCCCCAGTTTGGTAGCCCTGAAGAAATTTACTGCGGATGTGCTCCGTGGTGCGGTGCACTTGATGGGTGCATGAGTGTTGGGTGCGAAACCCGAACTGCTCATTGATTGGCAGCCCCCGGGACAGCATGAAGTCCTTGAGGCGGGTGAGGATGAGCCTTTCATATACCTTACCCAAGACTTTGAGTAGGCTTATGGGTCGATAGGCTGATGGATCGGTGGGATGTTTTGAGGGCTTGAGAATCCCTATGACATCGGCTTCCTTTCAGGTGTTCGGGGAGGTGCCTTTGGATATGGCCGCGTTGTAGATTATCACCAGTAGGTGTAAAATGGACAAGGGTAGGAGTTTCATCACCTTGTTGGTGATACCGTCGGGGCCGGGAGCCTTGCGTGGTCGCAGGTTTTTAATTATGGACTCAACTTCGGTGCATGTAATTTGAGTGACGGAATCGCGAGGTGGTGCCTTACTCCTCCGGTCGACCTCGCTGTTAACCATTTCAAGGTGAGCGGCGTCGATCGGTAGGGTACTCGGTGAGCATTGGAGCTCGAGATTGTCAGCCAGACTTTCGGCTTTCTCTTCGTCTAAGAAGGCGGGTGGTTTATTGGGACGCGCTAAGGGAGGCATTGTTTGGGCGTTGCCTCCTTTTAGGGATTTGGGAAGTCGCCAGTAGGCGAGATGGGAAGGTTCGATGTTGGAGAGGTGATTATCCCACCGATCGTTCCTATACTGGGCTATGTGTGATCGGACTTCACGCTGAAGGGTACGTAGCACCAGCCGGTTACTTTCAGTGGGATATAAATCGTGGGCACGAGTCGCCGCATTCCTGCGCCTCATTAGGTCCTTTATGTCGTTTGGCAGGGTCCATCGGTGATCTTCCACCGAGGGAACCTGCCTCGAACAATCCTCGACTACGATCTGGATGTGCCTAGTGAGGGCATGAACTGCGAAGTTCGTGTCGTTGACTGAAGATATGTTCCTAGGAATAGCATCTAGGTGCGGTGATGTGGCTTCCCTCAGGGCGTTCCTGAGTCGGTGCCAGTCTACAATGGTTTTGGTGGAGGGTGAGGTTGGGGCGGAGGGCCCTAACCGAAGAAGAACGGGGCGATGATCGGAAGCGAGCTCATGGATTACCTCTATGCCTTGGAAGGCGAGATTGATGTTCTTACAGATGGCAATATCAAGCACATCCGGTGCGTGACCCAATATGTATGGAAAATGGGTAGGCGTAGTAGGCGCTACGACGTCGAAGTCGAGTGCGTCGCTTAGCGAGTCTAAAGCCCACCCCCGGGGGTTGATTTTAGTTGCATTCCACCGAGTGTGCTTGCTATTGAAATCTCCTGCCAAAATGACTGAGTTTCCAAGGGAAAGGAGCGCCACGAAGTCGCTTCGTAATACTTGTGCGTCACGTCTGCAAGGCAGGTAGATGGACGCGATTGTGATGGGGGCGTGGCCGGTCATGGCTAGCTGACAGACCGAGGCTTCTAGGAAGGTTAGGGTTGGCGTATCGGCGGGCACGCAGTGCAAGGACTTTTAATAGTAGATGAGAGTTCCGCCATTAGCGGCGGAAGTTCTATCATTCCTAATGATGTTATAATTCGCAATGTTGGGATTGTGAGTGTGCGCTCTATGGTCATCCGTGGTTTCTAGCTGCAGTTTAATGCCTACAGCGGTGGGGATCGCTTGATATTTATAGCGATTGGAAAGGGCCGATACGACAATCGGCCATTTATCTTGTGCCTGTATGAAGACAGGCGGCGGGCGTTTCGATGGCTGTGAGACAGCCGAAGTTTGGGGGGAGCCAGTAGGGGCGCGGTGTGGAGTGGCGGGGGCTTGCTGTGAGGCTGCAGAGGGGGAGTTGGGCCACAGATGTCGATGGCCGGGGAGAGGGGACATCGCTTTCCCGTTTTTTCGCCTTGGGTGGCGGAGTCGGGGCGGGTGAAGCTCGCTTTTTACGCTTCTTTTCCACCAGCGTGAAGTTGCTGGTGTCTTGCGGGAGGTCCTCGGGGGACGAAGGGCTATCTAGCTCCATTTCGGAGACCGAGGAGGACGATGAGGCAGAGGCCCTTGAGGAGGACCTTGAGGGTGATTTTTGCCCCTCCGGTAGGGATTGCTCTTTTATAATGTCTTCGAAGACATCGGGGTATTTACGCTTCAGGCAGCTGACCAAGTGCGCAAGGAAATCCATAGTTGGATTCTCCATTGTACACAAATTATTAATAATATTACTACTATTACGCGGGATGTGTGGCCTCCGGTGGGGTGCCGGCGTGAGTAGCCTACTTTCCTCCCTGCCTGGTATAGGCAGGGAGGATGTGTGCCTAGTTGTGTAGCCTTAGTGCAAGTGCCAATCTTATTTGTGCGCTTGGGTGTGTGCTTAGAGCTAACTAAAAATACGCGTGAGACAATTATAAGTCTAGCGGGTTGGTCAACCTTGGCTAGGGCACTATCCAAGGCCAAGTTTACGTCGACTCCTTCCGCTATCTTGCGTTTCCCAGAAGGGGAACCGCGGGCGTACGGGGCTTGCCCTACACTAGCTTAGTTAACACCGCAAGGTATCCTAGTGTAACCACCCAGGTGGCTTTACAATAGCTTTCTTGGAAACTAAATTCCGATCACAATAGCAACAGCAATAAAAATTGCTCGGTGTATTGTTCTCGGAACAATGGGTGCGCAGGTGGCTTGCTTGGGGGCAGGTAGCTCGGGACGATCGTGGCTGGGAGCCGGGCGACCGTTCTCGGCGACTGCTGAGCGTCGAATGAATTTTATCTATCACTCTTCACTTCCCTTTTAGTTTGAATACCACACTATATTTTTGTTTCCTGTATTTCAGTACTTATATACAATTAATCACTTATATATTAGTCCATCACACAACAATTTGTTGACCCTGTCATGATTGGGACTAGGAACTTAGGATAAAAGATTTGAAAGCTCTTTTGTATATACATACTTGTTAACAATAGCCATCATTATCTGTTCTCTAAGTGATGGTATATATTTGCTCATCCATATTAAATTATGAATATAGGCTCTGTTGCAAAAACATCCTGCTTTGTAGTATGGGAACTGATCAATAACTGTGTGCATGAGTAGGTCACTTGTCCTGAAATTAATTTGTTTCCAAAATTAGTAAACATATTTCATATGAAATTATTACATCATCTGGAAGAAAAAAAAGGAATCAAAACATATTTTAAACAAACTAATAACACTATTAGAGAAGACTAAAACCATAATGCAAATGATATTAATACATGGATATTCAACATCTATGCTGAATATATTGTATTACCTATAATTATGAGCCTATTAGCTCATATTCTATTTTTATTTATTCTTCTTTAATTTTTATTATGTTACATATGTTGTTAAAATTTAGGATTATTTTGTTAATGGCACAAACAATCAATGTTCCTCCATCTCAAGGGTTGACTGGTATTCCCTACCAGACGTTAAGTCCATCAGTCAATCATCAAAAGGCATTAAGTCTGTCTATTGTAGCCAATTTTTTTAAAATAAGGTGTTTACAATTGACAAATAAATTAATTTTAAAAATACTTGTACCATATACTTTGTACAGAACAAATTAAAGATGGATACAAAGAATTTGATAATCCATATGTAGTATTTGTGGACTACATGAAAGCATTTGTAGAGGGTGTATTTTTAATAATAAACAAATAAAACCTTTTAAGGTTAAGTAGTAAAGTTAGAAAATAATGATCTTTCATCTTAATTAGCATTAGTAAGTAGTTTAAGAAGAAAAACATATGTTTTATTCATTTTTCATACAATTTATATGATTCCAGAAAGGAACAGTTTAATCAATCTTTTTGGAAACTGGGACAAAAATATGTGCAATGAGTATATACTAGCAAAACAAAAACATTATTTTTTTTATACTCTTTCAAACACTAAGCATAAACTTTTTTTCTGAGTATATTATATACATACATATTTATACTATAACCAAACATGGTAATTTATCACGATGATGTTGATTGTGAATTTATTTTGAGTAAGGTAAATAAATTATTCATTTTTATTTAAGTTTCATTTGTATTTAAGATAATTAAGCGGAGATTGAAATAGCAATGATGTTTTATAACATTTTGTAAATAATTCAATGTTTTCAATTATTATTATATTTAAATAATTGCAGGTAAAAATATTAACATAATTATGATATAAACATATATTTTTAAATTTATTGTTTTATTACATGCAACAAAACTCTATTGTAGGCAGTATTTAAAGTATATGTGGTAATGATACTTTCCCACTCAAGGCTCATGTCTCTCATCACAGTAATTATCAGTTATTATCATAAGATTTAGGGCCTCAACTCAAATATCATCACAAACACAGAGGCTCTAACACCTTATCCACTCTGTATTGAAATGTAATTTTCAATACAATCAGAAGATTCAGATACAAGGGACACTGGTCATACATAAAACACTTGTAAACCTGAAAAACAATGTTTTCTGGTAGACTAATATAGTTACTGAGCTGGAATTAAACCCAGGACAGCTGCCAAGCAGCAGTCAGGTTATCTTAAAATTATGTCATGCTGCCTTCAATAGTTATCTTATACTAAAATGTAAATATTATGAAAGTATATAGCATACTTACATAGGCATTACAGCAACAATTTGTGCTATGATTGTGTGAATATTAGACCATTTTGCCATCAATTCATTACAAGGTTTATCATTCCAATTACCACCATTATCTGTAAAGTTTATTTCAAATTATGTTGCAATCTTTTAAAAATTGTAATAGCATATTTTTTTAAGTAAAATATTTACCTTTAAAGAGTTTAACCAAGTTTGCCATAACTCTGGGACAGTGATATGTGTGAGCAGTCACAAGGTTTAAAAGAAATCTACTATACAATTCAACAAATTCTTCACTCCTATTTGCCCACTCAACAGTGCACAACACATCAACAAAGTGCTTCAACTCCCTACCCAAGAGGACAACACAAGATAAGCAGTCTTCAATCAAAATCTTATAATTATCATCATTAAGAGGATAATCTTCCAATACTTTGACAAGTTCTAGGTAAGGGCCACCATTACCATTTCTAATGTAACTCAAAAGGATCTGCTCTATTTGGCCTTTTTTAAACCTTAATTTCATGCGAGCTTGTGCCGTTTGACGGTCCAAAGTTTTTTGCATCAAAGATGCTACACTTTTCTGAGTTACCACTGCCATTATTTCTTTAAATCCGATGACACGGACTTTAAATAAGCGACAATTTCAGGCTGTCGTAATAGCTCAGCTTTCTTATGATTTAAAACCTCTCTCAATACGGTACTGCTATCGTCAAGTATTGAAACGCTGTGTGACGTTTGATCGAAACTTGTACTAGGTTTAGTGTAACTAAGACTAGATTCCGCTGTTTCCGCACTTCTTTTATCCTTTAAATATGATTGCAATCTCTCTAGAACAACTTTACTATCACCTTCTTTCTTTTCTGAACTATAACCTTCTTTGGACATTGCAAATCTTCAAAATTACATCGTGCGCTGGATATATAGCACAGAATGCACTTACAAGTTGAAGAAAACCGATACCAAAATATTATTGAAGCAAATTTAAAAACAATTAAATAAATAATTTATTTTAAAGTCACACACAACACGTGCACAATTTTATAATACGCGGAATTTGGAGATAGACGTGTATGGCAGTCAGTCTTATGTCAAAGTGAAAAGTGTCAATGTTTTGTTTTTTTTGTAGAGTACTTTGTAGGTTTTTTTTAGTAAGTTTCTCTAAATAGCTATTTTCTGCTTTTCTTTTTAACTTTATATCCACTGCACTGTGGTCTACTATGAATAATGGATACCACATAATTTCATCCACTATATAATCATTTGTAACTAATTGCATACCTAGTACTTACTAAAACATTGAGTCATGTCAGAAAAAACCCATGATAAACATGAACAAGGATTATTTTAGATATAACATTATTCACGTGTAAAACGCTTTAAAAAAAATTAAAAGTATTTCATCATAAGCTTTAGGGATCTTGGAAAAACATTTTATACATAATTAAGATAAAACTAAATTATTAACAAGATTGTAATTATTATACATTTTAATGACAAGACAAGTACGTTATTCAACACATGTACTTTTGTTAATAAATGGCATATTTTTTCTAATAAATCGATTTATTGCCGACTCGACCTTGCATTATACAACACTTCAACATCAATATCTTATCTGTGCCGTCTTACAATTTCTCATTTTATTTTTCTCAATGAGTTTGGGAGGGGTGCGATGCGTGTGTACAACTAATTCCGGATTAAACGTTTATTTTATTTTATTATTGTCAGCGTGTACGAAGTGTTATTGTGGAAATGTGTTATATTAAACTGTTTATGTAGCGTGTAAGGTCACTTGTTCAGTTTCTCTCTAGTATTTGCAATAATCATGCAAAATGGCCAACGATTTGTGGTCATGTTACTGTTGTACAGAAGCCCTGACATGTTGGTTGCGCTTAAAACTCTCACCTGAGGAGATAGAGCAACGGTACAGAAGTAAGGAGATTGACAGAATATTGGAGAAGGACAAGCAGACCTTACGGCGGCAGGTCAAACTTTTGCTACTCGGTGCAGGTGAAAGCGGAAAATCAACATTCCTGAAACAGATGAGGATAATACATAGAGTGAAGTTTGAGCCGGAACTGGTCCGCGAATACCAACATGTGATTTATCAGAACATTGTGAAGGGTATTCAAGTGTTAGTGGACGCGCGTGATAAACTAGCGATCCCGTGGGAAAATCCGAGGAATCTGGACATAGGTCAGCAAGCGCTGCACTTCAACAGCAGTGCGTCACTTGACAGCCTGCTGTTTATGCATTATGCGCCACACATACACTCCTTGTGGTTAGACCGAGCCATAAAAAGGGCGTACGACAGGCGGAGAGAATTCCAACTGGTAAGTTCTTCTAATGTTTTAAATGTAAACAATACTTGTGTAACACTTTTCTTTGTGTTATCTAACCCAATATTTGTCAGGGTTTGTTTTTGATAACTTTGTATACACAACATTATTGGTGATTCCACATTGGACAGGTCCTATTTTAATTATATAATTATAAACAGTGATTCAATAATAAAAGTTTTAGCTACGAAATGGTGTATGACTAATGTAGTAGTTTATAAAATATATTGTCATTGTGTGTTTTATATAATAATTTTTTTTAGAAAGAAGTAACAAGTGTTTAAACACTATTTTAAATTAATTATGTTTTAAGAAGCATAACACAAAGACAATTCTATTTTTTGTCTATCTTTTTAAATATTTTAAAGGTTTCTATTTATGTTTGCATTTTATGAAAGTAGCTTGATAATTTGATTTTAATGTAAATTGAAAGTTAAAACTAAGTCTCATCAAAATATTTTTTACATTTAAATAGACAAAACTGGTTATTTTGTGCACAGAGCCATATACTGTAAAAAAATATATTCATAACTATTATTTAGTAGTTTAAAACCAAATGGTTATAGCATTTTAAAAGTGATGTAAAGCCTATATAAGCTACTTAGGAAATAATAAATAACTAGTGGTTGCCCAGTGGTCGAAATTTAACTGTAATTCATTAATTATAAATTTTATCTTTCTGCACTCTCTATGTGAACTTTATTCACAATCTTCCAAGTACATTATGTGCTTAAAAAGGGGTACAAACTCTTTTCTTCACATTTTAAAATCTAGTTATGTGGATATTCTGGTTTTGTTTTTAAGAAAAGTTGTTATTTTGTTTTAGTGCAAAGACATAAAAAATGTGTTGGTAGTTTTGAAGATGACTATGATTATATTACCAGCAAATACATGGTGTTGTTTTATAAAAAATATACTACAAACAGGTTAGAGCTAAGTTGAACTTCTAAACTAAAAATAAAATGAATAAAGTTATATGAGCAAAATAGGTAGGTAGTATACTCTGAGATGCCTTGTTGTTTTAAGGAGGAGAACAGAGTTGAAGAGGTGATGAGAATATTGTTACAAATGCTTGGGTTTCTAACTCACTATACTCACTCTTTGAAATAGTCGTATTGCTTAATAGTATATTATTAATAGCATTACTACTTATACCTTCATTAAAAATAATGTAACTCATACATTTGTGTTAAAGAAAAAAAAAAGGCCAATGTCAATGAAATTAAGTGACTATCGTCCATGACCATGTTTTGGTCAATGAACAGGTTCTTCCTGTCATTCCCGGAACTTATCTTGTGGCGAGATATCCACCTTGAAACACTAGACAGAAAATATTTAGACTGAGGTGAGTCGGCAGTCTTTAAGTGTGCCACACTGTTCTAAATTTAATAAAGTATTCTTGTCTTAGGCTTTTAATTGCTTCAGCAATTATGTCTTATGATGGCAACATTCAATTATCATTTACTGCCAAATGTAGCATACATTTGTAGTTATGTTAAAACTATGAGGACCTTAATCAATTTGCATTTAAAATATTTCCCTAACAATCAATCTACAGAGACCACCCGGAGTCAGGAGGCAGGAGGATAAGTTTATGATAATGTATTCTCTCGAGTACCCTAACCTGGATACATAATTTAATTATTCCTCTAACATTAGTGGCAAATGAAATAATTATAATTGCATTTGTTATCTCATTACATTAGTCACAGCTTCATTGCGTCACGCGTCACACTCCAAAGCCGAAGATAGATGTCGGCTTTGAGACACACATGTGGCAACTTTGCAAGTGATTTCGTGAGATTATTTATTGTAATTATTTCAGGTCGTGCACTCATTAACTTTATTGTTTAATGCGCCGTCGCGCTGTTGTTATTCTATACGGTATTTGTTGGACTTCCTTCGAAAACGGAAGTCTTATTAGTGACGGCGTTTCGTCCATTCATAGCGTGAGTTACTCGGTTAATTTGAAAATTAGATTGTTCAACAAAGGAGTTTCTTGTTTGAGTGTTGTTTGATGTAATCTTGAATGAATTGGAATTTATAGGTTGAAAGATTTTTTTTCGCCTATTATAGTTGACTTGTCGCGGACTTTGCACTCCGTCTCGGGCAATAAATTCAGTTTTACAAACACGTACACGGGCTTATAACATTTTATTTGACAAAACTCTCAATCTCAAAGTTATTTACTGTTTAATGTTTAATTTTTGTATACCACAAATCTCGTTACATTGTACATCTGCCTAAGGTTACCCGGAAATATCGTTTTTTTTTTTAGAAGAAATATCCCTTCATTATGTCTTCAACTTTTATTTCCGAAAATAAAACTAAAACCAAATCGATAGAAAATAGGTGTGAAAAATTTTTGAATGCCATTCCTGAACGGCGCTTCGATGATTTACAAAACGATGTTTAAATATTAATAATAAAAAAATATTGAAAGAAAACAAATTAAACGTGACTCCGTGAAACCATTCGTTTAATGAAATAAACGTGACAATTTGTAAACAATAAGTTAGATTTCTTTTTATGAAGATTATATTATATCGATATAGATGTCTATATCAATATAATAAAATCGTAAGCAGATTTTTTATCTGTGCAGTTTGTGTGAGCCAATCTTCACAATGGCTGAACCAATTTGGATGTACTGTTTTATATCATTTCAATCTGAGAAATAAAAATATATGTCAATTTTAAAGTGCGTCTCGCGCGCGTACATGACACATGTTTGCGCGTATGTATCGTAGGCACAGCTAATAATAAAATAAACATGCAAAATGTATAAAACCTGTTTGTAAATTATTTAGTTTTAATATTAACAAAAAGAAATGCAGAGTTCTAAGAGCGTACATACTGCCAGCAATGTTTTCCGATCAATACTCGTGATTTATATTAATTGTGATACGCCTTTCTTTTCCTATTCTGACCCCAGTTAGATAGGAGACTTAGAGAAGCGAAGCTGATCATGATAGTACGTTTTCGGGGGTAAAGTACATGTCGAAGAAATAAAGAAAAATACTTCAAAGTATATGTGAAGTTCATCTTTACAGGTTTTAATATCTTTATTTTACTTTTTGTAAAGGTATGTCAAATTACAAGATAGGCGGTTACTGCTCACTCAATTTAATAGGATCGAACTGCTTCGAAAATTATTCGAGAAATTGTAAAGTAAATATATTTACAATCGGTACAATTTTTTCCGGACCTTGCGCTAAAACTGATACACAGGTACGTTTATGGAAAATCCACGGTGTCATTCCGTGCCACAATGTGGTAATATGCGACCAACTCGCATGCTAATTGCATGTGTTGACGTGTATCCGCATGGTTTTGCATCGTCGCATGTTTGTGGACAAAGAAACATATAGTACGTCATACGTTCTGGTGCAATGTAGACATTACGTGCCTTTGAAATGGTGAGAAATCGATATGCGACTCCGTTACTAGAATTTGACGTTAGATAAGTTTTATGTAGATGCAATTCATCGACGGTTTCATTCCGGTATGAATGGATTATTTCTTATAACATAAGCATCCGATAGGCAATGTATTTATGTTTTTTTTTGTTACTGCATTGTATAATCTAGGTGGGGCTTCACTTCAAATGTTCAAAAATAATCACCTCAAATAATTGTGGATCTACTGATGTACCACCGCTAACCATCTTATAGCCAATAGCCTTGTTCCTTCTAGCGAAAAGCCCAAGCTAGTTTTTTTTTCTCTAACTCTGTTGCTCTGTTTTACACTTCACGCAATCCATCCATCTTTTCTTTGGTCTTTCTCTTGTATCGTATCCCTTCATATTCGTTTTAATCACTATACTTCCTAACCCAATGACTCAACAATAATATAGCCTCTGACATCTCAACTTGTATATATATATTTCTTATCTCCTAGTGATTGTTCTGATTTAGTTTAATTTTAAAAGGTAACATTATTCAAAGTGTTCATAAGTTAACCGTGTCACATGTAATAATTATGGATTATATCCTTGAATATCATGTCGATTTAAAAATCGTGGGACCAATTACTGATAATGAGGCATTTCATTTTAATACTCATGAGTGCCAAGGCATTTACATTTTGCGGAGGAATGTTGTTGTTTTCAAGCCATAAAAACCATTTAGCATCACCTGGCCTATGTTCTGTGTGTATATATATAAAAACTCCGACCACTACGCGAACCGTAGCATACACAAAATAAATAAAGCAATTTTTCCCTCCTCTATTTTCGAAGACGTATTAAACGGCGTCCATTATTTCTATTAAAACATGGCATTAACTTTAAAGAGAAACGCAATATGTTAATATTCATCAACCATAATCCGTTCTAATTACATAAGACCTAGGTATTCGGTGTTACTTATTTTGTGCTCTCAATCTTGCCACGGAGATTTTGTGTTGGCATTTTGAGGCTTTTAATTGCGTGCCTTGGGCAATTTAAAATCGACTCGCCTCCAGTAATATCGCAGCTGGTGCAGCGTACCTACAGGTTGAAAAGACCGGAAATTTAAGTAATTACGACTCATTGTAGGCGGTATAACTTTGAGCGTTACGGAACATTTTATGTTAATATTTAAAACTTGGTTAAGTCTTGTGAGGTATATTTAAGGCGATATCTCTATCTGTCGTGGTTACCGTAAGAGGATTTATCACTTCATCTTCTTCATATGTTGTAGCTGAGATATCTATTTATGTATTCGTATATACGAAGTGTGAGACTTGACTTTAGTATCGTTAAGAGAGGACGCCGTTCTGCACTTCTTTTTTATATATCTGTGGTGACAAACGAGCACACAGTTCACTTAATGGTTAGTTATAGAGAATGGCATCTAGATTCATCTTTGATAAGGAATCTCCCCCCTGACGGAATGCAGACGCGTTAGTACCTCGACTTGTAAGATGCTGGAATGCCTCATCACCAATAATTAAGTCTTCGGTTTCTTATTCATCAGACGAATCAGCTACTACTTTAATTTGTATTCTGAGAAAGCGCAATCTCCAATGGAGTCGAGCTAATCGTAGGTACTGTAAGAATAGAATAAATAATAGTTGGACTTGGCTCTACAACGTTATGTACATATTTTTCACTAATAGGAATACATTATTACTGTTATTTGATATTCGTCTATTTTATAGCCTATAGCCTCTGCTATTACGAGATTTTCATAAGCCGACCCCTTAAATTGTTGTCGACCTGTTGATACTATATTTTAAAAATAATTGGCCGCATTTGAATATATTTCTTTTTTTTTTTTAAAAAAAATATGAATTTTAATTTTATAATTTATGTCAACCCACCATCTTTCAATATATGAATCAGTAATAAAAAACAAGTGCATCAACCCTCATTATCTACAAGTCAAGTAAATAAATCGTTGGCTTTACTAGTTTTAAATTTAGCTGTTTTCATCCCTAGATAGAGCGGAGATAAAATTGTTTAAAGATCGGATACTTTTTTAGCATGCTTAAGCAAAAAAAAAGTAACTAATGTTACAAATATATAAAATATAAATAAACGGATTTATATAACTTGTTTTTTTATATGAATTATGTTGTATCATAATTAACAAATAAGACACAAGTAAGTTCTGATAGTCCAGCGCTCGTACTCCAAATATGTTAGTACGAAATTTCGCTTCAATTTCTGCAACCGATTGTAAGTGATCACCGCCGCCCATGAATATCCGCAACACCAGAGGAGTCGCAAATAGCCCCCGTGTAGGCGCCCGGCCTTTAAGAAAGGTTTGTGGAGATGCTTGGTGGGAGAAATATAACGCGATGAAATCTACTGGTCGTAAATCTACTAGAGTCTCATAATGAACTATACTTAACACCCTGTCCATAGAGAAAGCCATTGCAATGTACAATTTTTTAACCAAGCGTAACAAATGAATACACAGTTAATCTTATGGTAAATGGTGACTAATATATAAACACCTACACTTATCCTCAACAAAGATAATAGATCCACAGTGGCAATGCAACCTTGAAGACTAAGATTTTGCCTCACTAATTGGCTCTTCAGCACCCAAGGTTGAAATTAACTAATTAATACTATATTTTTTTAATTTCTTATTTATGATGGTAATTTATGTGGCCGCGGTCGTTTCACTGTCGATTCGATCCGTTCATAGAATAGACCCGGATAGAATGAAGCATGCTTCTGTTACTGTTAATTTTTTTTAATTCGTAGGTCTATAACGAAGAACTGACGTCATTGCGTAGACAAACGTCCGCGTCATAAGAATTGTGTTACGTTGTAATACACAATGAGAATGTTGAAACATTGATAGTTTAGGCCAGAGGTTCGCAGACTTTTTTTCTCATAGACCAATTTAAAAATTAAGCTTGACCCCCTGCAACTACATTTCTATTATATTCCCAAAAAATGTGGAATATGCAAGTTTTTGCAAGTAACAGTCGCTGAAGTTTTTAAAATATTATCTGCCTATATCGATAGGTGAACTCAAGCCAACATTTTAGTTCTTCACTATCGAAAGCACATAAATTTTCGTGTTCCCCCGCTTACGTATTGTGAACCCCCATTTTTTGTCACGCCAACCTGGGGTCCACCTGGACCATTTTGGGAACTAAGGGTTTAGGCAGAAGGCATATATTAGAAGGAAGTATCTTAACATAATCTATGACTTGAGAAATTATAGTACGCCAAGCTACATCGGAACGGATGTGAAATTGCGTCAGACGGTTTACGTCTCGGATGCCTAGACTGTATATTTTTATCTTAATTAAGCTCTAATATAGGTGTGCGGGTTTCCGAGAACTAGGCGGCCGGTTGGTTACTATTAGATGCAATAGAGCTTCTGCGAATATGTTTTAAAAGGGAGTTTTATGTTTGCGATTATCCTCACTACGTGTCCGGTTTTATATGCCTTGGGGTTGAGTGGGGTACATTTAATATGTATAGTTTCTTCGTGGTTTTTTTAAATTTATTTATTACTTTGAGAGTTACAAACGAGCACAGTTCACCTGATGGATGGCACCTGACTCCCGCGACCCTTGTCATCTACATTCATCCTTGACATGGAATCATATTATCACCCTTGAGGACTGAGTATTGCATATGTGTCGTCACCAGTAAATAAAGGTCTCCGTATATATACACTTTTCACGCGGGCATTTCTGTGAGGGCATGGTCCTACCCCGGTCGAGCTGACCCAATTCATTCTGCAGCTTGAAACTGCAGTGTAGCTCTACCACTGTGAAACTGGTAGACTGATGCCGCAGTTTTGAACTATAGCTGACCACGCTTTTCGGAGTGCTGGCGTAAAATAGACCATTAATGAACAAAACAAAACTAGGTGTGAAGGTATGGACAATAAGGAATATCTTAAGTACCATCATCCTGGATATAATAGAAAATCGAATAAAATTATGGAACGTTAGTACTACAAAGTATTTTTTTAAGGGTGACAAACATCGCTCAGTTCACCGGATGCTAAGTGATTCAGGGTCATCCATGGCACCCATATGCATTCAGATACGTTGTCATCCCTGTGAATTTTGATGGAATATCTCGTCACCAATGATAAGGGTCTCCAGTTCCTTACACTAATCAGACGAAACACAGCAGCGTCATGTTACTTTTTTTATTCTATGAGGGTGTGGTCCTTATCCCGGTCGAGACAACTCATTCATGCCGCAACTAGTAACTAATAAAAGCTACGGTGCAGCTTGTTCCTGGCTATTGCGTGAATAATCAAAAAATCAGCCATCACGGGACGCCATCTTGAAGTTGCGAGTATAAAACCTTTGTTTCGTTTGGTGAGTATAGGGTACCGGAGATTCAATTACTCGTAACGAGGCGTTTAATATGAGTATAATATATATATATATATATATGTACTGGTCCTGACTGATTGACTGATATATTAACGCAGAGCCTTAATCGATCAGGCTGCAAATTTGAAATTTGTTATTGTTTTGAAATTTGAAGTTGATGCCTCTTATGTTGTATGTATCATTCACTAAGGAAGTATTTTTGGAAACGGTTCTATGGAAGTCCCGTCATTTTCAAAGTAACAAGCACTAAATTTCATATACCTGCTTGTGTTTAGAAATAAATGTATACATATATATGCGTTTTCCAAAATTCTACCCCTAAGTAGTTGAGTTAGGGGTCGAATATAATATTAGGTCTTTATCTATGAATTGCGTTCTTCAGTATTTGTCATTTCAAACCAAAAAAAAGTTTTGATTGGCTGTGAATTCATAATTTTTTTTTTCTTAAAAACATAACATTCTATGTAAAAAGTCAGTCTTTTGTTTATTGATTAGCTTTGTATTTTCATTACGTTTGAACATTTTTCGTCATAATGGATACTTTAAAAATTCGTGTAATTATGGAATATGAGTTCCATCGTGGCATCAACGCGGCACTAACACGTACATACACAGGCAGAGGCACGTAACATCAAGAAAGTTTACGGAGAGAACTTTACAAACAAACGCACAACCCGTTATTGGTTTGCCCGGTTCCGTTCTGGAAATTTTGATTTTAAAAGTGAACCTCGTGGTCAACAATGATGAATTAAAGGTGAAAACAATATTAAAACATGGTACACATGGTAACATACGCGATTCTCCCCCCCCGAGAGGCGGTATAAAATGCCTTTGATGAGTTTGTTGCCTCCCGTCCAGCTGATTTTTACAAGAAGGGCATCAAATAACTACCACTGCGTTGGCAAAGATGCATCGATTACATGGGTGATTAGAATATATATATATATATATATATAGAAATAAAAAAGTTTGAAAAAAAATACTTTAACTTATTTCATACAAAACGGCAATTTCATAGGTAAAGACCTATTATATACATAACAAATATACATATTAAACTCCTCGTTAAGAATAATTGAATCTCCGGTTCATACATCCAGCTTTAACAAAATTTCAAAATGTACATGCGTTCTTACCCTTGTGGACTCATATTAAATGCCTCGTTACGAGTAATTGAATCACCGGTTCCCTACAGTCACCAAACGAAACAGAGGTTTTATGTTTCTTTTTTTTTTAAATATATGAAGTCCAATCAAAGGTAAAATCTTAGAAAAACCTGTTTATAGATCATTAGCACACAGAGACCAACCGTCGCGTGGTGGTAGCTTTTTGTATTTAGCCGTGTAGTGATTTATGTTTTCATTATTATTGCAGTTCATTTAAATACTAGATATTGCGTACTTTGGAAAAGCTGTCACACGTATCTGTGCTTTTTTTTTATTCAATACAAGTTGCATTCCGCTGGCCCTTTGTTGTGTTTGTCTTTCTTTTTCTTTAGACATATGCGTCGTTAATGATTTTCTTTGTTAGCACAGTGTAAAGTGTCCTAAAGTACTTAATGTATTCTGCGTAGGCGACGACTCTTTTGAGTTTATTTTTTATATTACATGAATATTGTTATAATGGATTAAATAAAATTCAGGTATGCCAAATCTGATGAGTTTTAACACCGACGTTGAAATATTCCATTCCACATTCAGGTATCCTTTATTGTTCTATACATTACCTCGATTATCGTTATAAAATATTAATGTAATTAAATTCCATAATTGGATACAAATCGAAACAAATAGTGGGTGATCAGTTTACATCATCACAAATCAGACACAAATAACAACAAACATCACAAAATCATCTAAAAGCCTGTCGTAAAAACACTAAATTTGCGCTTTATCTTAACTTTTCGTAATTAAACTTCGCCAATATTGATTTCTATTATGTATTATAGTAAGATCGTACTTCTCGAAGTTCAGATTCTAGGGATTAATTTTTTTGTATATGGTAGAGCCATGATGCAGCTGGTTCATAGCTACGAATGGGCTGACTCGACCGGTGAACGATCCACGCCCACCCACCCCCGTGGAATAGAAGCACAACGATGCTGTGTTTGGTGTAGTGGAGGGAGCCGGAATACAATTACAGCCAACGAGGAATTGGTTTGCACTCCACAAGGCTAACGACACATATGGGCCACTGTTATCACGTGTCAACCAACCAACGTGTGACCACCCTTAATAGTATAAAAAAATCCATTGTAATATTAAAACTGGTACCCGAAGTCTGTGAGACAAATGTATGCCTTGAAGCAGTAATATTTACTTTTATTCTAATGTATTTATTATATTAAAATTTTGGTAAATATCATATTTTAAGGATCTATGAAGTTCGGAAACTTGACGGAGAGGTATGGCAGAAGCTTATGACTTATTTATTTATTTATTTACTTTATTAGGAAACTTCACAGCATACAAGAAACATTAAACATAAATACAATTAACAAGGATATTTAGCCATCAAAGAAGTTACAACTATATACATTTTTTTTATAAAAGATATATAAGTAGGTAAAAAGGAAAGGTTTCACGTAGGACGCGTTCTTCTTTGTTTTGTTTAAATGGGTTTGTCTGATGGCCGCTGTTAGACCGTAAGCTTTTACAGCTTCACCGGATTGAAAAGTGGCCGAGCGCTTACGAGGTCTGAGCCTATTCAGGCGAGACCTTTATTAATGGGTATCCAGCACAAGGGTTCCCGAGAGGGAGGGAGCCTCGGCTTTGGGAGCCGAAAGCAACTGACTCGCGGGTGGGTGCCCGAGAGTGCCGAGCCTCGACTCGGCCCGTTACTTCTGACGGATTAAGTTATATTGGATGCTTACGTTTTACTTTACAATATTCTCTTTTCTAAATTATTTTTTCAAAGATATGGATGTGAATTTTTTTCTTGCACTATCTCGATCAGGATAGAGAATATATTTAGTCTGCCCAAACACCATAATTAATGAAGATCGTAGGTCCATATTAAAAGTCAAAGTTCTGCACATTCTATTATATGTTCATTGTTAGATAAGTATTCAATGTTCCGTTGTATTAACTGACCATTGAGTATGAAAATAAACGAGGCCAAACGATGACAATATAAATTATCGCTTGACCGATCCAGCGAAATGTTCAGTCAAAATACTCACTCTTTGGCTTACATATTTGTCAAGTATCGGTAGAACGGTTCTAGCTTAAAGAAACACGTAAAGAAAAAAAAACAGCGTGAAGTCATTAGACATAAGTCCAAAAGACAAGAGGTGGGTAGCACATGCTCAAGGTGAATCAAATCATTAAAAATTATGGTTCTGAAAATGTTGGTTAGAACCAAACTGCCGTAAAATATGGATGTATCGTGATACATCAGGTACAATCAACCAGAGTAGAGCACTGTTTCACATAAACATGCGCGAACAGTTCATGTGACTATCATTGATTTCTGTTACCATGACAGTCCAGAATCATAATGCATAGTAACCACTGAAGACTAAGGTGGAATTGCAACGTAAACTTTTAATAATAAGTAAAAAGTAACTAAACGGCTTAATGCACATTGACATATGAGGTGTTACTTGTGGAAGCAGAACATATAGGGTATGAAAATATTTAAAATACTCTGCCAATCACAAAAGAGGGGGAATATATTTTTTTGTTTGATGTGGCATGCCACCAAATTGTAAAAAAAAAACACCAGTGCAAAAACACTTAAATGGATCAAAAAATCGGTAATACAAACAAAGTAATATACCTGCTTTTTTTTTAACTACTGAAGTCAAAAAAGTACTATAATATAAATATAACATGAATGACACTAATGACTGTCGACAAACCAATATTATCAGTAAATAGTAACATCTTAATTGCAGTCGGTTATTTGTTTTTTTTTAATAATTTCTTATTTCAATTCTGTTAATTTTGACTCCTTGAATACGACGAGATAGAAGATTGTTTTTTTTTTTTTTTTCTTTTTTTTTTTCGGGCTGATGGCCGCTGTTAGCCCCAGGGCTTTTACAGTTTCACCGGGTTGAGAGGTGACCGAGCGCTTATGGCTCTCAGTCGAGACCTTTATATATGGGTAACCAGCACAAGGGCTCCCGAGAGGGAGCCTCGGCTTGGACCGTTACCCTGTTTCGCGAGAGCGTCTGACGCAAGGGTGCCCGAGAGGGCCGAACCTCGGCTCGGTCAGTTGCTTCTGACACAGGATTATCTTAATTAATATCACTATTATTATTAACTACCTGTACCACCACTTCAGAATGCGTGGGCGCTGGAGAAGAAGTGGCGCAAGAAACTCCAGCAACCCTTATATTGGAATCATAGTTTTCATACTGAGATGTAGGATGATGGATATACTTCTACTCATACTACCTTCATACGAGTGAAATCGAGTAAATACAATTTCAGGTTCATAATTCCCGTGAACTTGAGACCAGAAAGAATTGAACATAGAATTTGGCACATGGTTTTTTCCTTATAATTTTACAATATTCTTGCTTCTTGCTATGGCTATATTTTACAGCGTAAATTTTCTATTACAAAAAAACAAATCCAAAAAAAAGACAAACCGACGATAAGGCCGGCAACGTATTTGCGACTCCTCTGTTGTTGCGGATATTCATGGCTCGTTGCCACTGCAATTCTATAAAAAAAATTATCTTTTTCTTATTAAAATTTTAGGCACGTAATAATGAGTTGAATGCATCAGCCTCAAAATAACATCAGTTGTTATTAAAAAAAACAAAGTAATGGCGCCGTAACTCAGTAAAGCGCTCTAACACGGATATACTAGCTCGTAATATGAATGGCCCGGCTCACAGATCTTGCAGCAGATTGCGTTGAAAGTGATTCACTAGAGGCGCGATCGTAAAATTTATATAAACTGGCGACTTTTAAAAATACGTTACACCACCGCACTATTAAAATGCCTAGGTCGTAACTCGTCATAGGTGAACGAGAGCGGGAACCGGTCTGCGCAGCGAAAACTAAAGGTTGTTTTGAGGTGCCACGTTTTTGTTTTTTTTTTTTTTATTATGACTCATCCACACTTTAATTGTATTTGGCCAGATTGAATTTCAATAAACGTTTGTTTTGTTTTTAAATTAACATGCCTGTGACCTTAATTGAAGAATGCATTTGTATTGAGATTACGGTATTATTTTTATGATGTAGGTATTTTATTAATTTATTTCTTGTGGTTATGACTATACTATAAGACGTATCAGTAATTGTACTTAAAACGATCTATTGGATTGGGAGGTTTAATTTTTAATACAAGCATGCCCCGATTTCATACGCGTATACATGAAGGTCATTAAGTGCGGGACACACTTTGAGATTTAGAGACTTATTTTTTTATTTGTCATTCCAATAAAATTAAATTAAATGCTAGTCTGAGCTTATCTCAATACACCACTAAAAATTGCTTAAGATTTTTAATAATTAAATCTAATTGGTGCAGCCATAGTGGAGCTTAGTACAAATATAAAGACAAACTCAACAAACAAAATCTCTTTAAGATTTTATTATATGTATAAATATAATTACAACTGAAGTGTATAAAAAGAAAACAAATGAGAAATAATCAACTAACTCAAGCTTTTTTTTTCTATTAACAGATAAATTCTACTATACGCTTATAATTGATTAAAGAAAGTAGGCTCAACGTTCTTTTGTGGGAATCTAATAAATGTTAAAAATACTTGCTTGCCTAATTGACTTTTATTATTATTATTTTTCTTTAAACTACGAGAATAATGCAACGTTTCATCAAATCGGTTCAATAGCTTAAAATTGATGTTGTTCATTTACCACTTCATTAGAATTGACATTCACTAGTGGTGACGCATCAAGATTTTTCGATTTCCTATTATCTGACTTCATTTGTTTTTTTTATTAATTTGTTAAAATTTTATTATTTTTGATTCAATACGTAATGTTTGCCTTAGTCAATTTGACAATGAACCACCTATAAATTTAAGATTTAAATTAGACAGTATAATAAATCGATAGCACATGTCTGGATGTGTAAAATGCCGCATGTTTATTGGTTCGTGGAAAGTAACATTACCCAATGAATGTTTGTGCCTTCTTTGGAGCAGTTGCGTGACTTTGTGTCTGATTGGCAGTTACACTCGTATAATCGGCTGGCTCTATTTTTAAAACCTATCGAAAGGTTTCGACCTTATTTAACCTTGGCTAACGGTTTTGTTATTTGAATATTGAAGGATTTTTTTTTTAGTGAATACAGCGGATTTTGGCAATTAAAGAGAATATAAGAAGCGTCCATTGCATATATTTTGTGTGTATATGCCAACGGACTCTGAAAACCTGTTAAAATTTTGTTACTATACGAGCGATTGCGGAGAATCAAAATGTGGAGTCTGTTTTGTGAATTTCGGGGAACTATTTTGGAAATACAATTTTTTTTAAGTTGGTTATGTGTACGTGGACACCTTAAAACATCGTATATATATATATACATATATATATATATATATATACATAAATATATATATATATATATATATATATATATATATATATATATATATATATATATATTGCCTTCAGGGATCTAATAGGCCTTCCACGGTATTCTAATGCGTCGGAGATGTTTACAGTGACTAGTACGGTACCTTTATACCATAGCTTAGCTACAATAATATTCTGAGGGCATTTTCTGATAAACCTGTTTGCCCCATCCTAGGTCACTGGATACATAAGTACGTGCACGAACCCGGTGCCGTGGGATGTCAGAGACATTCATTGTTTTAACAGTGGTAGAGCTATACTGCATTTTGTTTCTAGCTGCGGAATGAATGGGTCAGCCCGACCGGGGTGGGACCACGCCCTCATATTATACCATCGTATAATAACAAAAAGCTGTGTTTCGTCTGGTGAGTGTAGGGATCCGGAGACCATCATTACTCGTGACGAGACATTCCATCTCAGTCATCAAGGGCGACAACCGGATGGGTTGTCGCCCTTGATGACTGAGATGGCATTATGATTCCTTAACAAGGATGAATGTTGATGTGAACTATGTGCTCGTTTGTTACTCTCAAAGTAATAAAAAGAAATTGTAATGATATTTAATTTACTAACATAGCTTAAGTCATTTACTAATATAACCATGGACTGCTATTATGTTAGTCTGATATATTGCATTACATTTAAGTCTTCAGGGACTCGCCCTGAGTGATTGCTGGTGCAAAAGTTATCTTAACGCAACTAATTACCTTACTATTATAAATAATTTTATTGAATCGAATAACGCAGACAAGGACCGGTATTGTATGTTGGTGCTATTTCTTTGAAACAATAATACGTGTTTAATACGAAGTAATTTCGAATTTAGGAGCTATCTGTATAAATATACATAAAGTTATTTCACTTTAGATTGTATTAAATAAATAAACAAATTAAAACTGGACTTAGTCTTATATTTTTTTGGTATTTCGAAATGAGTTCGACGATTTGGTCCGCCGGTCATAATATACCAGAGTGATATTTTTCTATCGAGAGAAGTTGATTGAATTAAGACACTCTATGGGGCACTTATAAGGAATTTTGTTAAAATCTCCTTAATTCCATGAGAAAATACACGCATAATCAAAATTTATTGAGATAGAAATACAAGGCGGTTATCTTAATAGTGGTAAAGGTATGAATATTTACGCGCACGCGTTAATATTTATATTTTGATTATGATCACGGCGTTGTCATTTGGTTGGTCACCAGAAGACATCAAATGCAGTTTACTTATCGTCGTCTTCTTAAATTGTTCCAAACTATATATTAATAAAAAAAAAAACAAATATTAAAAGGTATTGAAACGTCACTCAATCCTACTATCATCAAAAGAAATAAATTTAACGTACAAAATTTAAAACCAATTTTCAATTTAAACCGAGGTGTAAAAAAAAATATCCCACACAACGTTTGAGTAACTAGTAAGCTTTCGTCCGTTAAGTGGACATTGTTCCGTGTTACAAAGACGATGGAAGCAATCCGAAACCTTTACTATTATTAGGGTTTCATTAGAGGGGGGCTATTAGCGCTTGGGGCACCGACGGTGCAAAATGGAGCGCCCCCATTTCCTAACAATGGCATTGTGGATGTTTATCACTTCTGTATTTGCGTGCGTTTACACTCGACGCCGATTTACGGTACACCGCGGCGGCCGCGCGTTTCACGGGAAAAAAGTATGTTAATATAAATTGCAGAGAATCGTTTTGTTTGTTCCAAAAATATTCGGCTATCAGATGATATTAGATTAGTCTTTTTGTCGATGAAAACTCTAAAAAATATTTTTTAATTTTTTTTATTTGTTGTCGTCAACAATTTAGCTTTAGCTGATGAAGCTTGGTAGATGGACTCAGTTGTATGAAACGCAATTTACAACGGTGTTTGTTCCTTTAGAGGTTGTAGTAGAATTTCGCTACCACCTAAAGTTAGCTGAAGCATGAATCATTCGACTGGACTGGGACATTTTCGAATATTGTGCGATAGCGATATTAACCTTGTTATTACAAGGTGACATCAACTGCTGCAAAGCATATGTTATAGTGCCGTAAACGAATTCACTAACTCGTCGTAACCCTCTCTAGTCCAATGTGAACTTCCGCTTGACACCAAAACAATCTGCTTCTGAATCCATTTGTACTATAAATAAGTCTATTATATTAAAGTAAAAAAATATAAAAATTGACAAAAAAACTAGAATGCAAGGACATGACGTATTACTCCGACCCCAGCTCGATACGTCTAATGGTGACGAATATAGTAATATAAAAAACGTTATAAAACGTGGTACGCGTGTTACAACTTTTTTATATTAGTAGCTGCAAAAAATTAAATTTGGCTCATAGAACTTGTGGGAGATTGCCAGTGCGTGATACTATTTTGAGCTACAATTTGTTTATCCACTGTGTGTTTATTTCCGTTGTAATTGATTTGTTAATGCGGTCCGACCGGAAACAATCCGATCATGTGTAAAGTGACATCTACCAGTGGGTACATGAAGATGTAGGGGTCAGGGTCAACGTTCACTTTATTAATGTTTGTATCGGAGGGGCTGGTGATCGGTTTTTTATATAACTTATCTTATTTTGGGAGCTGGACTGGTAGTGCCCGATAGCACTTCGACCTCAAAAGATCTTTTCTGTATATCTCTTGTACGCAATTACTGATCAGATCTTAGCAGTGTTGCTTGCTATGTCTCGTAATTGTAAGTACATATAATCTCCTGGTTTCGGGAAGCCTATCCTTAGTGGAACCAAACATTTCCTGACAAGGAAATAGCATTCACAAAGTGTTTCATTGTCATTTATATAACTATTTTTACACTCATAATTTTTACTACCCACCATAGCCATCAATAAATTGTGACCGAATTAATTTGTTAATAGACTGGTTGGTGTTTATATAATTAGTGCTAGATTAGTGCTAAGATTGGATAAATAGATATAGAGACCAATAATACCCACATTCTGGGCGAGAGCACCCCAATACCAGCTTCTTCCATTTGACCGCATACAACGGAGAGCAACTCGAATCGTCGATGACCGAGCTCTCACCGTTCGGCTGGATTCTCTGGCCCTGCGAAGGGAGGTCAGTTCACTTTGTATTTTTTATCGTATATACCACGGGGAGTGCTCCGAAGAGCTGTTTGGAATGATTCCTGCGGCCGAGTTCCGTGATCGGACGACACGACAGACCACCAGATTCCATCCTCACCACGTGGATGGCTGGCATTCCTCTACTGTGCGTTTCTCGCGGAATTTTCAGCCCCGCACAGTTGCCTTGTGGAACGATCTGTCCTCGGCGGTTTTTACAAAACAGTAGGACTTAGGGCCCTTCAAGAAGCGAGCCTATTCCGGGGCCGGCCTTCTGAAGTTCCTCTGGTGTTTCGGTTGTCCATTGGCGTCGATGAGCACCTCGGTGTTCCCGCCACTCGTTTGCTCCCTTTTTCCTATATATGAAAAAAAAATCATCTCCAACAGAGATTTAAAATTAAAATGGGGTTGACGGCCCTGATTTAGATTGAGTGAAAGATACATTTTTTTTTATTATAGAATATGTGGCAAACGTGCATGCAGCTAAGCTAACCTGATGGTAAGTGAACACCGCTGCTCATGAATATTCGCAATACCAGAGGGGTCTCAGCTGCACTGCCGGCCTATAAGTTTCCGTTACTCAAGTTACATGCACCGAAGTTGAGTCTATAATTAAAAAACTGCGACCACGCAAGGCTGCCGGCTCCGACGGCATCACTAACAAGGTGATAAAACTCCTACCTATGTCCACTTTACACCTACTGGTGTTTATCTACAACGCGGCCATATCCAAAGGCACCTTCCCGAAAACCTGGAAGGAAGGACTTCATGCTGTCCCGAGGGCTACCAATCAATGAGCAGTTCGGGTTTCGCACCCTAAACTGATGCACACATGAAGTCCACCGCATCACGGAGCACATTCTCAATCAATTTCTTCAGGGCTACCAAACTGGGGCACTTTTCCTCGACGTGGCGAAAGCTTTCGACAAGGTCTGGCACAACGCGATCATATACAAACTATATGAGCTCGGTGTGCCAGATCGGCTCGTACTAATCGTACGAGACTTTCTTCACAAACGCACCTTTCGGTCGCGGGAATGCGTTCCGAGGTTAACCCTATTTGTGCCGGAGTACCACAAGGTCCCATATTAAACACACTCCACGCCAAAGATATACCGCGTACTCGCTGTGTAAAGGATCGAGGTTAACCTCACCAAAAGTGCAGCCATGTACTTCTCTCGGCGCAACAAAACGCCTCATCTCCCAACTATAGAGTTATTTGATCGTCAAAACCCTGGGAAAAGATAGTCAAATACTTAGACGTCACATTATATGAAAGACTCACCTTCGGTCTGCATATCGACCGCGTACGGAATCGAGGAGCGTTCGCCCTTGGTTGTTTGCACCCGTTACTCAATAAAAATAGCAAAATGTCCCTGTGTAATAAAATTACACTATACAAAGCATGCATTCGACCCATAATGATATGACGCAAGCCCCGTCTTTGCGCATGCCTCCCCGCGTCATATTCAATGGCTTCAGGTAATACAAAATCATTTCTCGCGCAAGGCCACCGGTGCGCCATGGTTCTTGCGTAATGAAAATTTACACATAGATCTCGAGCTGCCGACCATCGTTCAGTACCTGAAGCGTCCCGCCTATATTTCGACTCTGCCGTCACGCACCCAGTTGATTGTAAGTTCCGCCACTTACAATCCCATCACGCATCATAGATCCACCAGCGTCCGAAGGAGACCGAGGCACGCCCTCGACGACCCCGACAATGCGACCACGAGGGCCCGAGCTTTTCATAAAACGCTACACACGTACATTTCACCCTCATACTGCCCCCGCCGACGGCGAGGGCGTCGCAAACAAAGTTATTCGCGATACCGCCATGTCACAGGCTGGTTCTCACCAGCTAACTAATCGCTGGAGTTTCTTGCGTCACTTCTTTTCCAGCGCCTACGCATTCCGAAGTGGTGGTACAGACAGCCAATAATAATAAAATGGATATTAATGTAGATAATTCTTAGTCAACAGCAACTGACCGAGCCGAGGCCTCGAGCCAGACGCTCTCGCGGAACAGGGTAACGGCCCAAGTTGAGGCTCCCTCATGGGGCCCTTATGCTGGTTACCCACTAATAGAGGTCTCGACTGAGCGACCTAAGCGCTCGGTCACCTCTCAACCCGGCGAAACTGTAAAAGCCCTTGGGCTAAAAGCGGCCATCAGCCCAAAAAAAAATGCCGGCCTTAAAGAAACTGTAGACTTTTCGTATCAGTTCAGAAATACCGCTGGTGATAGCTGATACCACAAGGTAATTGTGCGTGGCAGAAAATTTCGCGTGAAGCGCACAGTGGTGGATTGCCAACCATCGAGATGATGAGGAATTTTTAATTCTGTCTTGATACATGATATTTAAATTCAGCGGTTGGTGGATAATCCGAACAACTCCACACTAGCATTATGCTGCTATTTTAAGCTGGTATAGGGATCTGTATGTACTTTAAAATTAACTTATACTGTTATAATTTTAGTACACGTTAATGATTTATAATTCTTACTAATCATCTTAGTGAGCTGTGAGTCGGGTGTTAAGATAGGTCGCCAGACGGTGATTAAGATTTTAGTTCAGTGTTCCAGTTACTAGTTACGCGGTCAATATAATATTTTGAATGACGTCAATCACTTAGATGCAATATTCTCTATTAATAGAGACTAAATTTCTTTGCAGAGATCAGACTTCTCCGTGTAATGGTAGCATAACGTTGCTATGTTTCGTATGTTTGGTGTAGTGAACTGGATTCCCAACAGTTACTAATAATGAGACTAATCCCACATAACTCTTGTCTTTTTCCCAGGAGGAATCTATTGATTATTTTTCGCCGGCCCAAAAAAAATTAGTAGACATCCTACCCGATTCCCTATAACTAATATATTTGCCTAAATATGGTCTCATTACGCTCTTAATGCTTTAAGCTGATCCTCTGATGAAGTCATATAATACTATCACAGAAAAGCTCATTTATACACACGGTTCACTTGGAAGATAGGTGATTCCAGCGTCCCATGACAACCACGTTTATTCTCGTTGAGGAATTTGTTGCAGTTTGTTTCTAGCTTGAGAATGAATGGTCGGTATAGGACCACGCCCTCACAGAATATTAGTAAATAAAATGGTAGTGTGGTGCTGCTGTGTTTCGTCTGGCGAGTGTAGGGGTCAGGAGAACTTTATTACTGGTGACCCGGCATTCTTTCTCAGTCCTCAAGGGTGACAACGCATTTGCATTATGATTCCTTGTCAAGGATGTGAACAACGTAGATGTTATGGGCCGCAGGAATCACTTAACATATGGTGAACTGTGTGCTCATTTGTTACTCATAATGTAATTAAAAAAAAATAGGAATGCCGCTTCAGTAGTAATGAGATTTCTTGCTATTTACTCATCAGACAAAACAGTAGCTCTAAGATATTATTTTTGCTGATATACTGTGAAAGCTTATTAAACTTGGCAATGGCAGAATGAAATAATCCTAAATTTGTGATTACTTTCATTTCACATGGACTGCACCTGGAGAACTTCATATAGGGACACAAAATCTACATACGCGACCTGAGAAAACATCACCTGGTGCACCCTTGCAAAAATATAATAAGTCTTATCGAGCAAGGTTTTCAATTGAAAAATTGTTTATCACTAAATGTTGGAATTGCATGCGACCTTTCCTCCGATACTATTGCATATTTCTTACATCGGATAGATGGTGAGTATCTCTGTTTCTGTGAATGCTTACGGTACTATTTTATATATATATAAATATGTTATGCAGTTGATGCGATCAGGTAACAACTGGAAGATATCGCCGTGGTCGAAATAGTAATGGATGAAGCTAAAGTATAATTAAAGAATTCTTTTAAGCATTGTTACCGCCATAGTGTTTATATAAAAAGACGAATTTCCCCTTTATCTCTCAGATAAACATAGTAAATCCGAGAATTCCTACATTTACCTTTCGTGGCAATTCTACTGTTGCTCTAGTAAATATGCTTACGTAATTTAAGGCATGATGTTACAAGTGACAGCGGTAGCGTCACGCTGCAGATAATTTATAGCTTTAACATGAATGGGCTTGCTGGACCCCTCAGACCCTTGACCAGAAAAGGACTGCCTCCCCACTCAATACCAGCTTAAAATACCAACACATCGCTACTATGTTTCGTAGTGTGATGTTTTCTATCCATGATATACATATAAACACGTTGAAGTCATGGCGATGGAATTACTTATCATCAAGTGTTTGGTGATAAACTTAGGTCATACTGAAAGTTTCTGGATTTTGGTAAATAAGATGAGATATATTATTGATACATAAATTGTTTTTCGAAGTATTTGCCGCCACTATTTAATACACTTTTGCATTAATTGGAACCATTTTGTGAAGCAGTGGATCCTCAGGGACCTCTCAATGGCTCCGTGGAATGAATACCGCCGCTTCCCAGCTTGTAAATCATAAACCTCTTAAGCTTATCTTCAATTTTCTGAATTAAAAACGTGGCAAGATGCGAGGTCCGATCTGTATGGCGGATGCGTCATCAGATCAACATTTGAGTTTCTTCAAATACGCATTCGTTATCTTAGCGGAATGTGTCTGTGATGAAGGACGGCATTGCTGCGAGAACTTTTTCTATGTACCAATCATTCATTGTTCTTTGGTTTTCAAGCTGTAATGTCCTGAATTGCCGAAAAAAGAGGCAAACATTTTCTTGCCGGTGCTCCGGCTTTTCTTAACTTTCGTCGGCAAGTATTCAAAAGGAAAGACCCATTCTGCCGGCTGGATTTTTCTTTGCGGTTCCATTCTGGTGGGTTTTTCTTTCCGGTTCAAAGCAGTACGCTCAGGTTTCTTCACCTGTCACGATATTATAGACAGCCAATGTCCAAAGCTTCCGATGATGCACATGCAAAAGGTTTTGCACTTGGCTCATTCCAGTGCCTAATACAGTACGAATTTGCTGCCTTGTAATTTTTTGTCAGTTTCAATCGGTTGTCGTACGATTTCAATATTGGATTCATCGTCATGGAGATGATCACGTCCACGTTTAAATTCTCAGAACCACGAATAAACAGGACTGAGACACGGGGCTTCATCAGCAAATGCCAATTGAAGTCTGGCAACTCTCTTGTTGACTTAGCCTCGTCCGAAATCGTAAAGAATCATTAAGCGAAGATTTTCTTGAGTTAAATTCATTGTAATAGTAACACACAATTTGCTTATTGACTCTATAGTGGAAAAAAAATGTCAAATTAAAAAGCAACATGTTCCAAGAGAGTTCAAATTTCGTATTCCGTAATAGATTTTTTTTTATTGTAAGTTGTAGAAAATTTCAGTATTCCCAACGTTGAAACATATATTTAATTAAATATCAAATTAGTGTCACATAAAAAGCAAAGATAGACCGTTGCTATTTAATACCAAGACAATATATAATCTCCTCCGCCCCGCTTATAAGTTGGATGTATATGCATATTTTATGCATTTGTATATATCATACAGCATTACTGTAAAACAAAGTCCTTGTTCATTGGTAATCTTACCTCCTGGCTGGCAGTATATAAACTCATTGTTCTAAACTCGTCATATCGTAGAAAATACATTGCCCCATTGAAACGGTATCATTATTTATTTTCGTATCGCAAACAGCGTTCTTTATTGTAATTAATACTTATGTTTATTAATAATATTGGTTATGCTAAACCTTCCATCTAAAACATTCTATCGGTCTTTATTCACATATTATAACGGATTCCAGAAGGTGAATATGACTCAAGGATTAATTTAATTCGTATAATGATGTATTGTATGTGACAGATCGGATGGTGGATTAGATGCAGTGTCAAAGACACGTGATGATGAACACACTCCAAACCTAGACCCTTGTGTGACATATAGTGTTCCTCACCTGACAATCGAGCCCACGACTTTCGACGCAGCAACTACTCCAACCACGACGTCACGCGGTCGTCAACTTTGTACCGCGATTAAGAAACAGTAGATGTTATAAACATTAATTTGAATGAATTTTATTCATAGAGCATGTAGGCAAGTAAAAAGACCTTCACCGATCGGTTGTTTTATTTTTATACAGCTTTAGATCGATACAGCAAGCCGTTAGTGCATTAGTTGGAGCAGGGGTGAGCAACCTTTTTTTTAGCAACGGGCCCTATCCAGATTTTGAAATTTTTTGACGGGCCAAAATCACATTTATTAATAGTATTTAAAATTGTATTCATAGTATAAACATTATTTCGTAGAATTTAATATATTAGCGGGAGAATATCTGTATATAAATAAACGTTTTGGCGGGCCGCATAAAATTATTAAGCGGACCGCAAGCACAGGTTGCTCTCTCCTGAGTTAGAGCATTGGATCAGAGTTTGAAAATCTATGAGCACGCCAATTATCACTTTTGGGTCAGGGACGTTTTGCGATTGGTTCTTTTTATGTCCATTACGCCCGTAGGAGATCTAACAGTTATTTTTACTTAAACACTAAACTAAATGAATACATTTCTTATTTTACTTTAGTATACTATTAACTATTATTTATACATTATGAATCATACGGACTTGGCATTTATCTTATCATCTATACACGGTCTATAATTTTCCTAATGCAACATCGGAATTTATTACAAATTTTATTATAGTTATCAAACTTTGCTTCCATATAACTTTAAACCTGATTTCAACTTGGCGTGTTTTCTTCCCCATATCATGAGCACTAGGAAACGATTTATTTACAATGTAATACGAGATCAATGCGCTTGCCATCGAACCATACAAGGTTTGATTAAATAAGACGTCCAAATACGATTTTAAAGCCGTTCAGACCTTGTCTTTTATAGATTGCAAAGGCCGGAGGATGCAACGGAGCAGGTGCAATGTCGTAGTTTCATAGTCCATATACGTACTTACAGTGGGGTAAAGGAACCCGCCACCGCGATGAGATGTCCAGTTGTCCAGATCTATTGACGTGCGGTGTTCACATGTGAAGATATCTTTTTTACTGTAGTAGCTGTGTACACAAACATATAGTCGGTAATACTGCATGATAGCTAATCTATCTATTTTCAATACTAATCACAACTACCACGGATGTGAATGTGGCTTAATCGTCTTCAATATTTACTAAAGATATATATTGAATCTATAGAAGAATAAAGGTATTTCTTCTCTTCTTCGATCTTGTCAAATAAAAATATTTTTTTTTTTTTTTGATATGATCACGTCTAAAATTTGGAGGGAATAAATTGTCAGTGTCAGTAAAAATTTTCACGTTTAAAAAAATCCGTTCTTCAATGTTGCATAATCTTCGCAGATTCCACGTCATTGCAAATCGCAGATCAGCGGTTATGCAGTATCTCCGACGGTATTTAATGCGCTTTGTATTGATCTTTTGTGCCCGACGTAAGAGTGAAGGACATAGTTGGAGAGAGGTTCTTGCGGCTCATAACACCATTTTTTATATCTAAAATAAGATTGCGACAAACGAGCACGAAGTTGATGTTTAGTATTGACCACGGCCCATGACATCTACATCCATGATCAACAGCGTTTCAAGATATACATGCGTTATCTACCTTAAGGACTGAGATAGTCTAACTGGGTCCCTTGGACTCACTCATAATATACAACCAAATACAGCAGAGATATGTTGCTATTTAACGCTGATATTCTGCGAGGGCGTGGGCCCTCTGTCGTGAGCCGACCCATTCATGTTATATCTAGATACTACCAACAACATGGCTGCACCACTGTTTACCTTTATACCTATATCTCATACTAATTAACAGTAACTCCCGAGAACTGAGATAGACTGCTTCATGACGTCATTACGTCTTCGGGTGAATGGGGTATCGGCCTTTGTATCTAATCGGCTAATCACCATACAAAAAGCACTGGTGCAATATTAAAGAGGTGTTTATTGAAAGCGTGCCCATATATGCAACAATCAGCTATAAGCTCCAGCATGGTTTTACCACGTAATTCGTTATTAAAATACATTAACAATACAGGATATTTCAATTAGATGTTATGCTTCGAAGATCAGACAAAAAGGCTCTTTCTATCAGAGACATTAGTAAATTCAGATCAATAAACCGAGAATTTATTTATATATTAAAGTTGAAGATAGTAACCTATAATAATAAATAACTAATATACTATATACTATTATTATTATTATTTATATAATAAAAAATATAAATAATAATTACCAATAACTTAATGTTGTCGTTGCATAATAATTGTTAACCTATTAAGCTTAACATGAATATGCGCAAAAGTACTTCAAACAAATAGGCAATCGCTAATTTTAAAAGTTCAAGTATGTTTTACTTTTAAACCCACTTTATATTCAACGGGTAAAAATCTATTTAGAATTTATAATTTGATTTTTACAACGAAACTGTCAACGTTTGACTGCTATAAAAGTATAAGAGAAGGCACTAAGTTCTGTTCTATAAACTAGACCTTGGCTAGAGTATTTACATATATTTTATATAACTACACTGGGTAAGTCGTGGGCCCCGACTTCTGTAGATTCAAGATTCGACAAAATTTAATTTGTATAAACTCACAACATTTAGAATACAAATTAACATCATTATTATTTATAACTGTAAAGTCAATAGTTGATTGAGCTGAATGTTCTTTTACTTATCACATCAATTAGTTTGGACATAGGAGACACTCAGGCATGCCAGCAAACAAGTAGTAGCCGATCATTTCTGTTTACACTTATGTACAATAAAAAATAAGTTTTAGTCATACTGCAATTAGTCAAGACTTAATTGAGCGTAGTGTTTTTATGTTTTCTTTTTTTTATGTCTGATGGCCGCTGTTAGTCAGAGAGCTTTACAACAGGTTGTAAGGTGGCCGAGCGCTTAGGGTCTTTGAGATCTTTAATTATGGTTAACCAGCACAAGGGTTCGTAAGAGGGAGGGAGCATTGGTTTGGACTGTGCGTAAAAGTAACTGACTCTAGGGTGTCCGGGAGGTGCGAACCACGGTTCGGTCGGTTGCTGCTAACGGATTAAAGTTTATTTACTTATCTGTTAGTGGGATATGGAATGCGCTCAAGCATCATCCTACCAAATAAATAAACGCAGATTTTAAGTTCTTTTGTTATCATTTACAATATAAATTAACTGCATTATTTATATCTAACTAGGCAAAAAACAAGACAGAGTTTTGTTCGCTTATCAGGTATATTAATTGGTTGAGACATTGTTGGTGTATTAATAATGAAAATAAAAAAAAATTGCAGAAATCTTTTGGTCCATTTGAATTAGAAAGGTTTTTGACCCTATATTATTATATAGCATGTATAGAATGCCTAATAATAGCTAAGATAATGTTACTGGCCTATTTTAAAGTTTACTAAAATGATTCCATTGCGAGGGGATTCAACTTTAGATACAGGTGCGAATCGTGCCTAACAAATCGTGTCGACGTACTAGAACCGCATCACTCGTATTACGTTTCGGTGTGCGCGCGTATTTAGCACTTATCGTGTGTGCGACCTCACGTCAACCTGTCATGCCTTTATTGCCTTAAATGTGCGTGCTTTATTATGCCTCCACTAGTTATAAATAAAGCATTGTGCCCCGTGCTACACACACTTTTATTGTGCTTTTGTTTACGTCACAGTTTTATACACCGCGTGATGGGATATATTTAACACAAATATATTTGTTACCTTTGTTATTACTCTTAATTGGCTTCCTCACGACTTTCCACACCGTTACAATATGTGTGTTATTAAACCATATTTACTTATGGTGAAATGTTGAGTGTCGTATATAGTTAATAGTGGTAGAGCTACATTGCAGTTTGTTTCCAGTTGCAGAATAAATGGGTCAGCTCGACCGGGGTAGGATCACGCTCTCACAGAATACAAGCGTAAAATAGCACCGTAATGCTGCTGTGTTTCGTCTGGTGAGTGTAGGGATTCGGAGACCTTTATTACTGGTGATGAGGCATTTCATCTCAGTCCTCTAGGGTGACAATGGATCTGCATTATGATTCCTTGTCAATGATGAATGTGGATATCATGGGCCGCAGGAATCACTTACCATCAGGTGAACTGTGTGCTTGTTTTTTTACTCTCAATGTAATATAAATATACAAGTATGGTGAGTCTAGGGATCCGGTTGAGGCGGAGTTCGGATGTTGGCCTCAAGATCTCGAGAACATGCACTTAGTTAACCTATAGTCTGATCACTATTTACCCATGCAATATTTTACGGTTAATTGACTATCGGACTGTATGTAAATGAAACAACTATTATAAGTAGTTTACATAAAGAACATTCCCGTTAACCACTCCAACTATGATTAATATTCTTGAGCAAGGACTACACTGCGATATTCTAATGGTTTAATTTTCGCAAAACGTACTCTAAACCGTTAGGCTATTGACGCATACATGTGTTTCAGATCACAGCTGGAGTCCTCGTGACAAATCGAAGGATTCGCTATATGCACTGTATACATTTGACGCATGTGAACAATTGGCTGCCAGTTAAATATCTGGGTCGATTGATCTACGTTCGTAACTTTTCTGATTAAACTCGAGGTTTTGGTCGTATACGGGTTAGTTCGGTTGGATAGTTCATTTTTAATCTACGCTCTACAGTGATACGATTTTCCTTTGCCCTATTTCTATTATAATTAATATATAGGTCGAAAATTATTTGGAATATTAAAACAATTATTTTGTAACAAATTATTTGATTCCTGGGTGGGCCTATTTTGCCTTGAATTTTTTTGTAGTGCTGACCCATTGATTCTGCAGCTAGAAACAAATTGCAGCGTAGCTCTACCACGTAAAAGATGTGTGTTAGCCTTTGTGTTATGCAAACCCATTAACTATTAATGACCTGTTAGGTTATGTTTAATGTTCTTACTTAACTTGCTTTGTAAAATTATTACTTTACTTACTGATTTAAATTTCTTTGTCAACCCTCAAAATACAAATCAAAAATAAAAAGGGTTTAATGAATTTGTAAAAAACAAAGAAGTTAAAATTAAACAGAAAACCGACTTTGAAGTCGTCGCACGAAGTATATTTAATTTACTTACACGCAATAAATCAAAAGAAGCTTTATTGATGTAGGTTTATATAAAACACTTTTGAATCGTTAAGTTAGCAATAGGACCACCGCTTCCGAAGGCAGCTGCTACCTAGAAGTAATAATGCTGTTATAATATTAATGTTTGTATATAACTAGAATAACTTTAGTTTAGTCGAAATAGTCATAACCAAAACTATATTAATGTTTGTATATAACTAGAATCATTTTAAAACCAAAACTATATTCCTGTTATTATTTATTGCCATATTATGTCAAATTAATTAAATGTCAGAATAGAACGGCAAATAGCTTTAAAAGGGCTACCTGCATTCTGGTAAGGACACAGTATCTTTGCATTAATTAGCACGGTACATTACACTCAATCGATTTCCTAATATAGATAATAGTAATATAAGTTTGAAAATTATTCATAAAATAAGCCGAGACTTATAAAAGATATATAACATAAAATAAAGTATATTCAATTCAATTAAATTCATTTATTATCGGATAACAGTGATCCATTAATACATTTATACATTTAAATAAATTACAATTAATACACAACACACATATTGAGCCGTTTATCAAATACACTTTATGTATAGTCGTGACGACCGCGTGGTGTAGTGGTCGGAGTTCCTGGGCGTTTTGTGAGCTCGTCTCCCACCCGAAGAACAAGAAGAAGAGAAGAGAAGCAGAGCTTCACTGTTTTGTCGTCACGTGTGACGACGCATCTGCATTATTATATCGTATCGAGTATGAATGTGATGAAAAAAACGAAAATCAGATTAGGGATGATAAAAATTCTCTCTATAAAAATAATTAACCTATACAAGTAAGCCTTTTTTGGCAATGTTGCAGCCAGTTCTTTCTTACCGGCCATCCAAAGACCCATATGTATCCATCTTTGACGAACTATTATTGGAGATTTGCCACTTTCGAGGACGTTGTATGCCTCTTTGGCATTCATGGAAACGACACGTATAAATAATAAAAAATATAAATTTAACTTTGTATTTTTTAAGAGCATGGACCACGTCCGTGTCGACCTTGAATACGACGTAATACCGATTTCTTATATTTACACGAATACTATGCATTGTATATATTTTAAATTTTACGGATTTTATCGCGTTTTATTTTAACCTTTCATTTCCCGGCGACGCAGCGAGTGCTTTACAGCATTCATGGCCACGGAGGGCTTTAAAAATGTTTACGGCCCCCATGACCATGCGCTCTAAAGCACTCGAATAAGTGGAAATAATAATAAAGATAAATGTGAAAAAATCCTTAATTTTTTTTCTATATTATAGCTTTGTAATATCCAAGCATTAGCCATCTACTTCCCACAAATTCCATAAGTCGTAAGCCCAACGATGATGATTTGATATTGTCGTGGTCATTTTGTTGATAAAGATATTGTCGTGGTCGAAATAGATCAGGAGGACCATGGTCTATTTCGACCACGACAATATCATTGGTAAATACCAGATGACTACAGCTGCGCAGGATATATTTAGCGCCGAAAATAACCATTCGCGCAAACAGAGGCACTCGTCATCCACTTCGTAGTTCGATGTTATGCATGTGCAATATGATCGGAGGAAGATTCATATGGAGTGTCAGGTTTATGGTATATCAACATTCGACACATTCATTTCCGAAAAACAACTATTTTTGAATGCAGAAATTTAATTCCTTTGCCAGAAAGAGTATCAGAACGCGCAAAACTTAATATTCAGGTACTCTGACGCTACGCGGTCGCTCCATCTACTGAGGTTTCTCTTTACACTTTACATCCTATACCAACATATTATGGAGCTAAAGTATCCATGTGGCGCCAAGATCGCGAACTCGGTGAGCTTCATATATGCACTGCGTTCGGAACATTAGTGTTGAGTGAAATCGGCGCCGTCCATTTCCGCACGGTATCGAACATTGCTTGATGTATATGTGGTATGCATTGCAGACGGCTTTAAGTCGTTCGATACGATTCCTTGTTCCTCTAACATATTTATACTGAGGTCAGTAGAGTTTAACTATACAACAGAGGCGCTAGTTATAACGTTATCACGTTTAGCAAAATATGATCTAATAACTAGTGCTTTATAAAAACTTTATGCCTATAATTAAACCTATAAACATTTTAAATCTTCTCTAAATACCTGTCACTCTAACTGTACCTGCTTAAATAGTCTACACTAATGTACGTTTTTTAAAGTATTTTCGATACGACTTATTGAGTGTTTTAATATTTTTCTTTAAATAAACTCAGTCGTCCACAGCTGAACTGAGATCATCTTAGTCTGTCTTATTTTTATTAATTACTAATAAGTGAAGTTATTTGTTTTTTTAATACTAGAGATGTTAACGAGGATACAGTTTCGCCAATAAGTAATGACTGCGGCCCTCGTCATCTAAATCCATCTTCAATGAAACCTCAAGACATATTCACATGCGTTGTCATCCTTGAGAACCGAGATGGAATGCCTTGTTTCCCCTAATTGGGTCCACGTACAATCACCATACGGAGCATATTAGCGTATTATTATTATTTTTTTGTGTATGGGTATTGCTGTTGGTCCTCTGGTAGACCTCTGCAGCTTTATCTAATTAGACTCGCAAGCGGGGGGCCCGCTGAGTAGGGAGTACGAGTAATTCTGTTAATTCGCGCTCGTGTTCTATGAGATTGTGTTCCTTCCTCAGTAGAACCGAACCAATCATATAAATACACATAAACCATCACACACGTGCACTCTGATTTGGTATATAGAAATTACGTAAATTTACGAGCCATAGGTGAATAGAATCATAGGTAGAAGTTTTGTTACTTATTTAATTGAGGCCATAATACGACTGTAATTATTGAGTCGCATTCATGGGACTGAATAAATTTGTTTTTTTCCGTCCATTTAGATGGCTACATAAATATAGTGTCTAATTTATTCATGAGTGAATCAGTAACAAAGCAAGTACATATGGATATCTCATATATTACGTATAGGATATATTGCAATACGTTTACTTCCCGTGCTTACACTAGCTTTAAAAAGCTGCTGTCTGCAGTGTATTGTTTGACAAGTTGATTGTAAGATTATTCCTGATTAAGTGCCTGCCAGAATGTACAAATGTATTATTTGTTTTGTTTGAGTCTCACCTGGTCCAGGATAAATTTCCTCCTGCCTCTCTTGGCGATTTCCTACGACTTAAGCACGCTTTTGGTTTGGCGGTCTATGTCACCTTGGTCTCGTCGGCCCTAGTAGCTCGCCCGGAAAGGTTTACAGTCCACCTGAGATTGAGGCAGGTCACAACACTCGCGCAAGCAGACACATATCAAATACCGTTTAAAACTAACTTGTGCCTATAAGAAATAATATATTATATTTGGGATGCCAGGGATGTTCCGTGTTGATAGACTGGTACCGTCCTGTTCGGTCGTCGTTCCACTGGTGGTATCACACTGCTATTGATTCGACCTCTACAGGTCGTGGTATATTTTTTAATAAATATTTTGTAATAAATGTTGCTGTTACTCGCACTCTGTTGAAAATACAGACTAGCTTTAGTTTTTGTGAAAGTTGGAGGTATATAGTCAAATATTGTCGATGCTTTAATATAAATGGGTTAATTTATATTGCGGATTGTAGTAATTGCGAGTGAATTATGGAAGGTTTCAATGGCAGATATTTTACTTACTACATTTACTTTTGAAATATTACATGATTGATGGAGAAATCAACACTACAAATAAATGAAAACAGAAAAATATTAAAGACTAGCCAACTATTAATTATTTATTATATTGTAAGGTCGTTGGTAACTTAACAAATAGAAATCTACATCGTATCAATAGTCTGCTGCAGAACATGGGCTTCCCCCATAGATTGCCACGAAGCACAATCCAGAACCAGTATTCATCGACTTCCAACAAACTTGCGTAGGTAGACCCTCCATTTAATGGGTGTTTTTCTACGAGGTCGTGCCACTCAAGAACTTTTGATCTTCTTTTTTGACCATATGAAGTAGCAATAAATAAATAAATCAAATATCTACTGCAAATGCTCAGCCAAAGGCTGATTTAAAGGTAAAAAGAAAGGCTACATACATAACACACTACATAATACACTGTAGGAGTGCTATGTTATGTGATAAGTATGTACTGACATGTATACATATATATATATATATATATATATATACACACATATATATACATATCTATTTATATATATATCATAATATCAAGTATCAAGCTTATTGTGACAAGTGTGATACCGTATTTTCTTTGTAGGAGTAGACTAAAAAAAAATGCAAACCGAGGTATCATCCGGTGGTCATCGACGACAGTCTCCTTTTTAATTAATTGTATTAATCACATCTGTAGCAATGGTTGCGACAGATGTGATTAATACAATTAATACAACAATAATACCTATTTATGTCTAAAGCAGACTAAAATAAATACTGGAAAAAACTCTATCTATCTGTGTTATTTGTTACAAAGTTTGCCTAAAGTATAAAGAGATTTAACATTGGGGGCAATAAAATACAAAGCCTTGGTTGTGATAAACAGCTGCCTTTTTTTTTTATAAACATCCCATTGAGTTTCCAAAAGTGCGGAAATCCCAAAATGCGGGTTGTGAAATCTGCTGGTGGATTTTTTGTAGCTATTGTTCTGTAACAACCAACCGTTTGTAAGGGGTGTTTTTATTTCTTACCGTTAGCTGTGTATTTTTGATTCACATCTGGAATCTTTATAGGTGGTGATCCTTCATGAATGGAATTTTTCGTTGTTTACCCCCGGAACAATAAATATAAGGATTGATAAAGACCGGTACGTGGCATTGCCTCGCACTGACTTTAGAGCAACAGTCCGACGGTGCATTTGTCGTTATTTGTGTATTATACAAATTGTCTACGTCTTTTTGGCTTCAATATGATCTTGTCGATGCTTTGTGATTATATTAATTAGTAAGGGTTAAAACGAATCACCGCTAGTGGAAGAACCACGGTGCTGTTTGTTTCTAGCTAAAGCATGAATGGAATCTGTGGTGTAGCGCAGTCCGTACCAGCATCGCCGTTGCCTCCGGGCCCTCGACGGGCCCGCCGCTAACGAGTCTGTTTCGTTAAAGCTGTAGAGGTCAAAAGACCAAAAGCATCACACAAACTACAAAAAAAAATTTTAGTCTTTAGGGCTGTTGTCAATTTGCATGAATCTTTGTTGAAGCTGGATGTATGTTTTGTTGCTGCAGTTATTACTTTGTCTGCTTATTTCTCATCCGCAGTTTTTAAAAAAAATAAGAACTTGAACAAGAGTCGAGGTAGCTCAGTGTGCGTGTTTATAATCTCACAAATCGAGTTACATTTCCGGTGCCGTTACCAATGAAGTTGTTAAATGCAATTTTAAGTTACTTAATTTTTTAAATAATTTTATTATAAAAGCTTCTTTTAAAGAAATTCTTGTTCCATATGAGTTTGTATAATTGGGAAAAATATTAGAGGTATGTTTTGTAACCTCATAGTGTTTCTTAAAAGTAACTACAGAGTTAATGGCAATAATAAAAATATTTATTCAGATATTTTTATAATTTTAGACAAGTATCATATTAATTAATCAGTGAGTTGTCAAAAATTATAAATTTGCTTCGCCTTCAATAATATTTAATAACCTTTTAAATAAGAACTGTGGTAACTGTAACATGATATGGCTATGGCTCGTTGACTATATTTATTAAACACAAAATGACATATATTAGTGACACAATATATCAGTCAATAAATCACTATAATCGATTCAAAATTCTATTAACGAATATTTACACAATTATTGACGTGAAGATAGATAATAAAGATTTTTAATAACATTCATAATGTCAACAGATACGAATAGATTTATATATTGCATGAAATAAATTATCGTAATAACATAATTAGCACTACATTAAATTGCTGACGAAACTATTGTTAATTTTTCAGAGTGACTCAGTGAGCTATTTCTTCGGCGAGTTGGAGCGCATAGCGAGGAATGACTACATTCCCTCCCACCAAGACATCCTGCACTGTCGGAAGGCGACGAAGGGCATCACGGAGTGCACGATAAACATCAACAACGTGCCCTTTGTGTTCGTCGACGTCGGCGGCCAGCGGACACAAAGGCAGAAATGGACGCAGTGCTTCGACTCGGTCACCTCCATATTGTTTCTCGTGTCATCTTCGGAGTTCGATCAGGTGCTATCTGAAGACAGGTGAGAGGATGTCGTTTAAAATTATCAATTATGATTTTATCGTTATAGAATCATCATCAGCCTACAGCATTCCTATGATGGACCTTTCAACCTTTCAAAGCAGTGGCCACTAAATACGAAATTCAGCTTCACGACCCAACTTCAAGAGTGGTAGTACCGCGCTGCAGAAGGTATATGCTAGGAAGGAATAAGTAGAATTCAGCATTTAAACTCACCTGATGATAAGTGATTAGACATGCGCAAAATCAGTGGAGTCCCAGTACCGCTGCCGGCTGCTGTTCCTGTTGTAATAAGTATGATGAGTGTAAGGATCCGGAGACCCAATCGCAGGTAACGTGGTATTCCATCTCAGTCCTCAGGGGAGTGAGCGACATGTGCGTCTTCAAACTTTTTGAGTTGCAGTTTGTTACAATTGAACCGAGACGCGTCTTTAATGCCACCCGTTACTCAAGATCAGCAGTTACTCAGCGAGCTGTGGAGGAGCCTATGCTCGATGTTTCTCTGTGTGATCCCGTAACCAAGATTTAAACAATAGAACAAAGTGCCGGTCATATAGCCCGAACAACCGATAACCGCCGGGGAAGAAAGGTTCTACAGTAGCACCGTGTATTGGCAAATGCAGAGTAGCGTGCTGTTTTCAGCATGACATGGAACTGAGTAACAGTTATGTGCGTCTGAGTCTTTGTTATTGATGTTCGCGATCACGTAACATCGAAAGAACTGTGTGATCGTTGTCACATTTGGTTTTATAAAAAAAATATGTTCTTGTGATTGATTAACGTATATTTTTATTGAGACAATTGAGGACTTAATTTTAATATCAAATTATTGGCTCAAAAATTTAGGTATATACATCTAAGTATAAGTTTCTTTGGTTCATTGTTAAAAAAATATTAGCAATGCTAATTACCATTACTAATATTCCTGTTAACCACTAAACTAAGCAAAAAATGCTTGTGCGCTAGGAGATGTTTCATGACAATAATGGAATGGTGGATTCGAACCTTGCGGCCTTAAGTTTCGCAGACCGTACCCTAAACCATTAGGCTGCAGACGCTTCAAATTATTGTATATCACATGAGATATATTAAATTTAGAATATCATAAACACAAGGCAAAGCTGCATAAAGATCTTCACATGATTATTGGAGAACCGTGAAGGTGTGTGTAACCATAATAAAAAAAAGATATTAAAATTGATTCTCGCCCTATATTAAGTTTACACACGCACATTATGATCCGTTATAAAGCAAGCCACAGACGTAATAATGATTTTATTGGGTTACTATCCGAATAGGTTATGGTATCGTAACTATATGAAAGATAAAAATAACTTCATTAAAGTTTTCAATAGACGTGCCTCTTGGAATGCCCTGTTCGATTTTTATTTATTTTGCTCCTAAAGATTATAAGAGTAGAATAGACTAAGTAGAACAAAGTTTTATTAAACACATATGAAAGGAATAACAATAAAAATTTAATAATATCTCACAATGCGCAGATTTTCAGCCAAAAACCTGTATATTAGAGACCGACAAAAGCATTTGTTGGAAGTAGCGTCAGCAGATTCACTACATCGATCATAATTATCTATATATTTATATATATATTTACTTTTAGATATGTTTGTATTTATAATATGTATATATTTTTGTTTTATAGTTTATGTAAATGTATATAAATATCTATTATTTTACTTAGTATTATAAACTCTTAACTTAATATATAATGATATTTATATATAATTGTATAAGTATTTAGATGTACTGTATGTCTCTTTATTATTATTCTTCTGTCCCTACCTTGATTTCTCTGAACCCTTCCAAGGTTGACTGGTAGATAATGCCTTAGGCATTAAGTCCGCCTTCGTGCATATGTTAGTTGTATAAAAGTTTATAAATAAATAAATTGCGCGAGAAAAATAGAGGAAAATTATTCGTGATTAAAATACATATTTAAAAGATGACACAATATGCAAAGCAAGATATTATTCAAAAACTAATATTATACTAATTTAATGGAGCGATAAATATATGTACATGATAAATTTATTAATATTAATATAATATATAACAAAAAAATATTATTATGTTAAATAATGAACCAAGCATATCATGATATAATCAGGTTTTTTTATTGCATTGCCATTATTGGGTAATCAAAGGAATGATTTAAGTTTGCCCTAAAGCTATTTAAATTTCTTTTTGGTTGGTAATATTGTTCCCAGCAGTTGGATGTAGCATATCAAGCTGTCACAGGATACCTGCATGTCCAGATCCTTAATTATTGTGAATTCGTGTAATGTGCTAATGATATAAATATAATATGATGTTCAACGGACTGATCTCTACCGAAGCGATATTCTCCTGTTTGTCAGATGGCATCAATTGCGTGTTATATATTAAAGTGAGGCATACGGCGTGAACAGAGAAATACCAACTGATCGACGACAGCTTTTTTGGTCCTGACGTGGACTTTAACGTTGTAGCGAGGTTCAGTTTTAATGTCAGACACACGGGACGTACATAAAATAAAAATAAATAATAAGTAAACAATGAATTAAAGGAAATAGACACAATAAATAAAAGGAAAAGGAAGGAAAGGAACAATAAATAAAAGTAACCAATACCAAAAAAGGATGGTATAAATTTCAAATTATGCTATGATTTCTCTTGTATAGCAAAATATTAATAAATAATAAATAAATGGTATACTCAAAGTATATCCATAAAAACTAAAAAATTAATGGTAAAAACGTAACCCTACTCTTTATTAAACCACTTGCAAATTGTTTTTGTTGATAAATTTCAAATTATATTTATAACCTAATCGTAGATTTGAAAGACAACCACTTTGTACTAATTGAAAACTGGTTCATCAATGGAAAATCATTTTAGAGTCACGTTTGTTACTCCAATCGAGTTAGAACGATGAAAGTTTTTGAAGCTTCAATAGCCTAATGGTTTAGGGTACGGTCTAGGAAACTCAAGGTCGTAGGTTCGAATCCACCATTAGGCTATTGTCGTGTACCATCTCCTAGCACAAGCATTTTCAGCTTAGTTGGAGTGGCTAACCGGAATATTAGTAATTAAAAGCATTGGTAAGATTCTTGAAAAAAAAAAAAAAGTGAAATGTGCATATTAGGTAACCATATTTCACCTTCATTCCAGACGAAGAAAGGTTTCATTTGTGGTAAGCCTACCGCCAAGCACCGGCATCGAATCTACAAAAGACAACGGCTTAACTAGAAATCTTTTGTTTATTAACCCTTTCCACTCCAATGTCGAGTGTCACTCGACACTGATTTTGTTCCACTAGCTTTTAAAATTTAGGATTTTAATATAGTATCATGTAATTACTCATAACATAAAGTTTATTAAATAAGAAAAATTCGTTTTCTTTTACAAAATACACAAAAAACACTAAAAGTAAAAAAACGTAATTTTAGCGTGGAGCTGGTGGAATAAAAACAAAAACAGCCTTGGAGTGGAAAGGGTTATAGGATGATGAAAATGTGGATACTCATTGTAATAAACAAGTAGCATCGGAGTAAAACCCACGAAAGCCACCGTGTGTTAAAGGTCTGTAAATTCTGTGAAAGGCTGTAAAAGCCCTCGGGCAAACGGCGGCCATCAGCCCGAAGAAGAAATAAAAAGTTAAAGGTCTTAGCTTTTCTTGATTTGAGCTAGTCAATCATAAAATTCACATTAACCATTGTTTTTGTAAGAAGTTTTTACTAACCTTCAGTTTAAAACGAAACGTAAGCATAAGCAACGTAAGAATACGTTTTTCTTAAACAATTTTAGAATTTTACATAATTACTGGGTTTTTTTTTCATAACGTCTTCGACCTCTAACCGACGGCGCACCTTTGTCTTACTAGACGCTTTAACAAGAAACTGTTCCTGCATTTAAATTACGATTTCGTGACTTAATAGTTTACGTAATAAACTATGCCAGACTTATCAAGGCGAACGAATAGGTTTTGTTTTAGATGTATATATGCTTATGGCCACAGCGTATTCAGGAACCGGACTTATGAGATGCTAGATTTCGATTTTATTCTTCTGTCCTGTTCTAACGTCATAAATAATAATAATATATTTGGCCACTATACAAGGTATTAATTAGGATAGTATAAATTTCAAATTACGCAAGTTAGATTTAGCATCCCGAGCAGTCACAGGATACGTGCATGTACTAGACTCTTAATTATTGTGAACAAAGATAACTGATCGACGACAGCTTTTTTAGTCCTGACGTGGACTTTAACGTTGTAGCGAGGTTCAGTTTTACTGTCAGACACACGGGACGTACATAAAAATATAAATAAATAATAAGGAAACAATGAATTAAAGGAAATAGACACAATAAATAAAAGGAAAAGGAATGAAGGAACAATAAATAAAAGTAACCAATAACAAAAAAGGATGGTATAAATTTCAAATTATGCTATGATTTCTCTTGTATAGCAATAACACATAGCATCCAAATTAAAATAGTACTATAAATCAAAAAAAATATTAAATATCAGATATGTCAAAATCGTTTGAAGTCATTACAATATTTATCTGTAATTAAATACACAATGATTATTGTCAAAAAGGTAATGCTATAATACTTTACAATTTAAAAAAAAAATTTATTATTATATTATTAATTAAAAAATTGGACATATATTAATCCAATGAAATATATGCAAGTTATTAACGGTATTTTTAATTTATAAATGTTTTATTTAACGTTCGCACTATGTTCCATCTGCACATATTGAAATATCAATAATGAGGGCACAGTTCACCTGATGGTAGCCATGGTAGCCACAGAGTAGTGGTGAGTCCCCTATTAACCCCTACTTATATTATGCAATAAATAAGGTTGATCACGAGTTTAGCTAGGAAAATTATTATTATTGTGAAATAGAAATGACGTAATTCATTACAGTTGTGTAATATTGGATTTGTCATAATTACTTTCATCTACGCTATATCGTGTTTTATCTACTTCGTATCTAACATTCGGCGTGATAAAGCACTCTCGTATTGTTCCAAGCGACTGATAACAGATCGTTGAATCACCTATTCATACATATGTTCACACACAACACACAAACATGTAAACTACACACCCACTCCCCATTTACAACAAAAACAAAATTCCATTATAACATATCCGTTGCCACTCACACACGTAATTCCGTAATTACGATCGCCCACCTTCGTAATTTGTCCGGATCGTTTCTCCACGTCTGAATAAGTGTCTCTCAATCAAAAAATTATTTGTATAGCATTAGATTTGAATTGGATAGATTGAAATTGGATACTGGATATTATTAAAATACGCTAAGTACATCGAAAACTGTTAGTTTGATGTCATTAAAAATAGAAAATTGTTGTTATTACAATGACAAGACTTCGAAATCGACGAAATAAATTTGAACCTAATATATATATTACGAAATTTACTTAAATTCCTTTCGATTAATTGATACTTTGTATTTCAATATTAATACTTATAATTAAGAATATATTAAATGTAAAAAAATATAAAAACCTTTCAAAATGATTAGAATTAAATACCTCTTAAGTGTGAGATGAAAGGCAATATGATTTGCTTAAATTAAGTAAAAAAAAGTTTGATGGTTGTCGATGGATGCTGATAGCTCAGGGTCATCTCTGGCAAGTTATGAGAATAATCTGTGCGGTAGCAGATTATTAAAGAACTGGGACGATGAGGATGAAACTGCATTTTGTCCTTTAGTAAGATTTCAAAAATTTAAATCCAGTCGTTCCTAGAATCTTAAATTCGATATTGGGTATGAGATTATCACTGGACAACAAATAAATATATAATACCGCATTATTTTACGTCGCAATATTTAATTTATATATATATTTTATTTCATTGAGAGTAACAAAAGAGCACACAGTTCAACCGATGGTAAGTGATTAACAAGGTATCATAATGCAAATGCGTTGTCACCCTTGAGGACAGAGATGGAATGCCTCGTCACCAGTCTCGTATTGATACGCACAATGGAACCTTAGTATATATATATAATATAATTTCATAATAACTAACGTATACATTCCAGTGTTGTATAGATTTATTTTCAGCCCCATAAACAAAACATTTAGTAACAAATACGTCATGACATACAGATTAAAAAATACACAAATAGCTAAAATAGACATACAATGAGCATTACCTAGTAGTGGTTAATTTTTGTATACATTTTCCTTATTACCGCCTTGAATTTGCTTACATCTTTTTTTTTTTAAATTCCAGTTAATTAACATTCGACCAATTGAAGGCAATTGTTGATTGCCAATCCACCTTTACTCCAAAATCTGAGTCACGAGGCTAAAACCAGTCCACTCAGATCAGTAAACGATGTGCTAACGACCAAAATATTTCGTTCCAGGAAGACGAACCGGCTCGCCGAAGCGTTGAACATATTCGACACGATTGTCAACAATGTCAACTTCAAAGGCATTTCTATCATCCTTTTCCTTAACAAGTCTGATCTCCTGGCTAAGAAGGTCGCCAGCAAGGAGACCGACATACGCTGGTACTATCCCCAGTTCACTGGCGACCCCCACAATCTGCAGGACGTTCAGATGTTCATTCTCAACATGTTCGCCAACGTACGGAGGGAGCCGAAGACGACCCTCTACCACCACTTCACCACCGCCATCGACACGCACAACATCGAAGTTGTTTTCAACTCCGTCAAAGACACGATCCTCAATCGCAACCTCGAATCGTTAATGTTACAGTGACGATACTCGATATCGTGTGATACGTGGTACATATACCGATACATCGATTGTGATACGTTTTGGGCAATATAGAGTTGTAACGAAGTATCGATATCCCTTACGATATTATTTTTATCGTTCGTATAATATAGAGGGCGTGTTTTAAAAGACAGGAATGTGATTTTTGTAAGTTGGCCTTCTGCGCGGCCTATAATGTTGGGAATTGCATTAGTTCGTCGAACGTTGCGTTCGGCGACGTGTATGTAGTCATATTGTAATAATAAATTTTTATATATCAGTATATTTATGACCAAAAAATGTAGATTTTGCACTTAAATTATATAATTAGAAAACACTTTCTTTTGGATAGTTTTACGTTTGTACGGACGCTTTGTAATCGCGTTCACAGACAAAAAAGGGATTAGGAGTAACTCGATAATACTAATTATACACTCTAGAAAAAGTCGTTTTATATTCGGAACATAATCGTAGCTAGTCTAGAGAAAATTCTGTACCAACGAAGATATGCTATTGGATTTAGTCGTAACATTCAAAATTGATCTTTAAAGAGTAATATTAATGTTGATTTTTGGTTGCCGGTTTATCGTTTGTTGATATTTTAACGTAACGGTGCCCAGATGAATTTGGTATATTGTTGAATTAATTTACAAGGAATTATTCATAGTTAGTGAGGAAGTATGAATTTGCTCAGATACTCAAAACAAAGTACAGAATATTTCATGTAGATCCCTCGGAGGAGTAAAAGTGTACATACTTTTACAATGTACTGTGATTTTTTAATTATTAGGCAACATTAATACACCTTGGCTTCAGATTTTACAATGGAAGTGATGCGAGTGAGTATTCGTTTAAAAACAATGTCACATTTCCTTTAACTCTAAGGAAGAGATCGTGATATTAAAATAAAAAAAATCTAGGAATCATTTGTATACTGGCAACAATCCACAATACACGAGAATTACCTGGTAATGACATTTGATATAGGTATTACACTGCCAATTATACATTTTTGAAAGAGATTATATCATTTAAGGTATCACAATACACAACTAAGAAATTCTGTAATAAATATTGCAAGCTTTGAGGAATATCGCTCAATTTGCACAATCATCATTTTGGAAACTTTTTCGTCATATCTACACCTGCGAAATTCCGTCCCTTGGCATACTTCACATAGATACGAGTTTTCACTAGTTTTCTTGAAGTTCTGTCCACGCAGCGTTTAATTTTTTAATAAAACACTTGGAACATTCAAAGGACACGTAACTGCGTTGTTAATTTTGTGTTTTAAAATGCGCCATTGTCGGCGAATATTAAGCACTCGTGAACAGCATTAACAGATTTTTATTTATACAACTAAATTAAATTATATAATCAAAAAATAAATTCATAAAATTAAATTATTCAAACATTGGGCACAAATATGTTTTTTCGTAATTTTTTCTCTCAATAATTTCACTATGTATTTCTTAGGGTCTAAAATCGATCTGAATAAAAAAAATATTTAAATAGTGCATAATTTTCATAATAATTATACTCATTTACATTTTTAAGTTAAATAAGCTTTAGTGTATTTATTTATAAAATGGTTAGAATATGTTTATTAAGGAGTTTTAGATAGAGCATTCTATTTATTCTGTGTACATTTTATATAAATGGTTTATTAGAGGCTATCATATGTAAATACCTCTTTAATTTAAAAGAAAATGTATAAATTCATGGTGTTTTTAGATTTTTATTATCTGTGGATGGATTTTTGTGTAAGTATAAGTGACATTAAAAACATACCATACATTTGGCCACCATTTATTGACCAATTGTAGTAAAGATTTTTTTTGATCAGTTCTACTCACACAACAGGTTTCGATGCCTCATGGTTGAATTGTGAGTATTTTCGAGTTTCATTCTGGTACAGTGATATATTTATTGCATTTAATGGTGCCATTATAAAATGGCACATTTTCAAATGGTGTTGCAAATAGAAAAAAAAATTTTGAACGCTGAAAGCTATTCGCTCATGATGGATGGCAATACCTCAAAAAAAAAGAAATGCGGGAGAATCGCTAAGTACATTCTTATGGCAAGCTCAATACTTTTTAATACTTGTCTGTGGTGTGATTGTCGGTCTGTGGAAATTGTTGAATGAATTATTTCTTATATAATAAATGATGAGTTAAATTCGAACTGTCAAATGCACCTCATGTTTAATTATTATTCCTTAAATTAATAGTTGCTAATCGATATTATTATCATCTTTTAATTTCTATTATCGCAAATAATCGTATTTGATTTTTATTTGTGTGTGTACTGAGTGATTATCTGCTCAACGATTGCAAAATGTACTAGCATAAAATTTAATAGAAATCCACTAAATTATATACATATTTGGTATATATTGAACCTTATGTCGTTGTGATAAGTCGTGAAGTTTTATACGTACAAGTCAAGTGATTGTCAAGTGTTATCGTGTTATCAGGAAAATAATTTAAGTAGTTTAGTACATATAAAAATTACAATTACAGAAACAAATAAAATTATTAAGATTAATTTATGAGATGGGTTGTCATCAATATGTTTTGTTATGGTGAATCTGTGCTATTTATATATTGTATATGTTAGTTATATCGCTGCATAGTTTTATTTACACAACTACATTTTAATTTGTTTGTGACACAACTATTTTGACGTGACAACGTCTTACAAATCGGTTATCCTGGGAGGCATGCACGAAAAAGTTGTCCCGTCCTCCGTTACACGGGGCCGACAGTAACCGAATATCGCCGATTGCGGACGCTCTTCTCGCTCGGAGGTGTGACTCATAGCACCGCGTGCTCGCGTCTGATTGGCTCGCTCACTAATATTTAATATTGTTTTTGGAAACGTTGTCACGAATTTAATGTCCGAGCGCCCAGACACCTGTGATTTGTTTTTAGATTAGAATCTCAGAAAATAAGATCTGATCTAATCATTCCATTATTGAAATTGAAATAGTAACATTTATGAAAAAAATGCGCTCAACCATCTAAAGGTTTAGGTATATTTTATGCGAAAGTTAACGTTAAGGTAGGTTTGTATCCCCCATTCGACTATTTTCAAGAATGATCTAGTACAGAATTTAAGTTTAGTTGGAGTGGTTAATAGGAATGGTAGTAATGTTAAAATCAAAGGCAACATTCTTTAAAAAAATAACATGGCGTTTTATAAGGTGGCCTTCACCGTAAAATGACTACACTTGGAGAACATATGGTGTGGCCGCCGTGTGACTTATGTAGAATTATCTGAACCGCATGTAACGATTCGTTTTAGTTATCAAAGGTGACAACTTATCTACATTTATATACCGATATCATTTCGTACTCAAATACTAGTTTTTACGTTTTTCAATCCTAACCTAAACATTCCTCAAATAAATCCTCAGTTTATTTTTATCCTAATTTTACAAATTAAAATATAATATCTGGTTCCCAGAACGCATATAGTTATATGTCACAGATTTGTGGAAGATAAAGTCTAATCATAACATTTTAGAGTCAATTGATAGGAGTAGCACACCTATTGCACACTGCCTAATTCCGGGGTTATTTTACGTTTGATTTCGGATTTCGTTATTGAATTGCCAATTAGTATATTAAATCGGTAACGTTACTTTCGTATAATATATTAATAAACAGTGTCCAAATGATGTAGACATTTTACAACAGCGCCATTTACTGTGAAATTTCAACAGTTGTTTGACTTCTAATTTAGTTGTGTATGTGGCAATACTCAATGAGTTAGTATTAACAATTGTTATTGAAGTAACAATGGAATTAAAACTTATGCCAGCGATATATTTTGACAAATTAAACCTTACAGCCTATAACTGTCCATGGATTTACTAAAATTATCAAGTTAAGAAATTATTAAGAAGTTCTACAAAAAGCTTGATGACAGATCACATCATAACAAAACTGATTCTTTTAGATTACATTCTATATGTTTAAAGATTTTCGCACAGTTTTATACAAGGAAGTTAATTATATTAATGCAACGGGTCTTGTACAATTTTTATTTTATTTATGTAAATTGGAATCTTGAGAATAATAATGTTGTTAGTGATTTTTTTAATTTTTTATAGCTTTAGTTTTTGCAGGAATTATGTTATGCAATAAAAACTCAAACAATATTCGTAAGAAGTCATAATGCAATAATTTTAAATGTTTATAGTACATATATCTCTGTCATAAAAAATGCAACAATATCTCATGTAATTTGCGTTACTGTTTGTGTATCTAAATATAATATAAATATCAGTCTTATCTTCACTGAACTGTGTGCATGGTTGTGCGTTGATGTGAGATTAGATCACTTGAAACAGCGGGAAGGGTGTCTAGTGTAGATTATAATGAGCAATATGGGTCTCAATGTAGCGACTAAGTCGAGGCAATGTGATAGGCCGCTGTTATGCGTTGGTTACGTGGAATATTCTCAACACATATTGTGTGGTACACTCTATTTTGTGTACGTTTGATCGGCAGCTACATTCCAATAAAAGGTGTGAAACTCTAAAAATTCGTAGTATTTTTTATTTGATACCTGTCACATTAAATTTTTTAAGGTAATCAAATCATTATTCTACTGGTAACACCAACGTCGAACTGTCATTAAAAGTTTTGTATTTGGATACTGGCTGTATGGACTAAAGTCCTTTGCCTTTCCCATTAGGGATAAATGAATATCATCATCATTTGTTATTGTAAAACATGCTTTTTGCTTTTGAACATGCTATTGAATCCTGCAGAGACAATTAGGAACAGAAAAAGGTAACGGAATTATTATATTATAAATATTTATCACACAACCGTTATAACTTTACTTAAGTTTTTTACTTTGCTACGAAATATTTTCATTTTACGTACACCATTTATATACTGTTCAATCGATAACATCTAAATATAAGCAAATAATAAATGTAAGGTCTTCATCTATGTGCCTAACATGTGCCTTTTGTTATAGAACCTGGGAATGTTAGGTAGTGTTTTACAAGGCAATAGATTATTTTGTGCTTTTATTTGTGCAATTGTGTGTGTTGTGTTTATTTGTGCAATTTATAATCTTTGAAAATGTAAATGCATTGTCAAATTCCTATAATGTAGTTTTCATATTGAATTATTTGTTTCAGTGAAATAACGTTGCCATATAAAATAAATAAAATTTAGACGTCAGTATATATTCCACGTAGCCAAGGTACTTTTTTATGCTTTAAGGTGCCAATTCTGCGACTGCTTGAGTAATGATAAATTATGAAGGTTTGACCACTTGCTAGTTAATGGATCTGGAATTACTTGGAAGGGGTTAGGGGACTAGCTCCCGAGGCTCTGTAGGTTATCTTTAGTTGTACATTACGGAGTTTAAAGGTATGGTAGGCGTCATTATACACTCATGTTATTGTATGCTGGAGTGTTGACAATATCTTTTGGAATTCCTCTATATTTTGTATACAGTCCGATATTTATTGTACAGTGTAATAAAATATCATGCATGTAGTTTTTGTTTCATTTCCTAATAATTTATGTGAATAATGTTTTTCCATCCTGATATCCTTTTCATTTTTTTTCTCGGCGATATCTTCTGGTGTCCAGATGATATCAACTGCGCAGGATGTATTATGTCATCAGATTCGCGGAACCATATTATCACTTACTTGACGCCTTTTTTTCTAGGGAGATTTAGTGCACTTGCTATAAGATCTCAGGAAAAAAATGTAAAAGGCACGGAACGTATATACAACACACAGAAACCCAAAACCCTCAATTAGATTTACACAAATAATTTTTCTCGGTTGTGAATCAGACAGAGTTGGCGATGCACAATGAATGTGATTCCTGCGACCCATGACATGTGCATTCTTCCTTGACAAGGAATCATAAAGCAGATGCGTTATCACCCTTGAGGACTGAGATGCGAGTGCCTCGTCACCAGTAATAAAAGTCTCCGGATCCCTAACCAGAAGGGACACAACAGCGTTATGATGCCATTTTACGCTGGTATTCTGTGAGGACGTGGTCCTACCATGGTCGAGCTGACCCATTCATTCTGCATCTAGAAACAAACGGCACTACCACTAAGAAATTAATTAATTTTTAAGAAAAAGAATTAATGAAAAACTAACAACTTTGCATATGAACCTTTCTCTGTTATTATTGACCATGCATTATATCAGTTAGGGAAGGGGAGGGTGAGTGAGTGCCTGTGTTTCTGCCAATGATAACGGCACTTTGATAAATGCCCTACTCAGGAGTGACAGTATGTATCTATTTCTGCTTTTAGAAGCAACCAGAAGGATAATGATAGTATAACTTAGTCGGTGTATCTACTCTGAAAATCGTAAGGCAACACAACGGAGTAGCGGCGAAGCGAACTATCAATTGGATTTGAACTTAAATTCCTTGCTTACGACTAAAACATAAAATCCACACAGTTATTGTGTTTTAATAAAAATAATACTAGAATCAACAATACTAACACTCCGGTTAACCATTCTTAGTTGGAATGGTTAACCGGAGTGTCGATGAACTATTGTAAACCGACATACAAGCTCAAAGGAGCAGTAAGCTTAAGTAAGCAATGGGTCGACTATATACTCGTAGCTCGTAGAACCGAGTCGATAAAGAAGAAATGTTCTCGAGGCAGCCTTGTATTTGGCCATCGCAGTGTAGGACCAACCTTAGATGGAGTTAGGACCTATGCAAGTTTGAGGCACATCGACGTATGAAAATGGCTTGGAATCCAACTATTTTTATAGAACAGGTGGCAAACGAGCAAGCTGCCCACCCGATGGCTAGTGATCACCGCCGCCCATGAACATCCGCGAGACCAGAGGAATGCATTATCGGTCTTTAAGGAAGGTGTAGGTTCCATTCTTGAAGGCCCTTAATTGGTATCAGTTCTCTGTTGCAGTCTGATCGAGTCAGGCAGAGGGATGCCCATGTTCAGCAATGTGAAACGATGATGAAGGATGATGATGAAGAAAAAACAATCAAAATTTCTGTAAGAGTGAAGAGAATGTTTGAACAGTTTAGTTGTCCTTAATAAAGAAGCAGAGTTAACATAATCCGTTTACGACTGTCATTGACTTCTTCCGACATTTTGTGTATCGCAAAAAAAAAAAAATTATACGGTGTTTATTCTTATGAATGGCCTTTTTAAAATTTTAGTACATTTTTGCTTTTAATTTCGTTTAATTATATAGGCACAATGCACAAATACTTAAAATACACGATGGTCTGGAAACCATTTGAATTATTTAAGTCAATCAATAGTTATACTAATAATTAACACATTTTATTTCATAACCTGAAAGTCTATAATCTCACTCTAATACTTTTATATTATGTGACGCTAGAGACAGATTTAATGATTCACGAAGAGCATTTTCTTACAAGAACCTATTTTTTGTTAGCTCAAGATTTATGAAACAGTTATATTCGCGAAGACAAGTGAAATAATGCCTTAATTTTCAAGTCGTCCTTGAGCGGTGGAAAATTCAAACCAATTTGTTATTACACTTGGCTCTTGTTTTATTAACGCCCTGTTCAGCTCCCAGATGCTTCGTATTTGTATTCAGAGACAGTAATTCATAAGTTTTCTTTTAACTGAATATTACTTGTCACAGACCTACGGAATTAAGCAAAATGAAATATTTGATAGTTTAGCTAAGCTGTAGTGTTTTGTATGCAAGAACGTAATAATTAATTTGAATGATTATTAATTCGATATACGTTCATAGGAAATACGGTGAAATTTATGTATTATCTAGATCTACCTACATCTATTCTTTTCTAAAAACATATAAAATCGTAAATAGACTTTTTGTCTATTTGTCTACGCACGTTATTGTTTTGCTTTCAACAATGGCTGAACCAATTTGGATACAGATTAGATAAGCTAGGGCTAACATTAGGTGTATGTTTTATTTTAATAGATTGAAATATAAATAAGACATGTCAATAAATATTTTTTATTATATTTTAGTTAACTTTTCTACCGTATCTTAACGATAGAGTTTTATTCCGTTAACAGTTATTATGTAAATATATATTATGCCATGGATTTTGTCACGGATTGTATCAGTGCCGTGGCTTTGATGCTGTATGTATCAGCGTGGGAATGATCCATAAAACAAACTCTTAGTCAAGCCGATTAAGGTTACATAGGTCATCTTTAGTAACAACTCCGTTTTGAAAGACCATTAAAAACATAACTGTCTGATGTCGTATTACAAACAAGAAAGTAGCGATAAATTCGTGCTCGAAAATTAACAATTTGTCGAGCTCAAGTTACTAATTGCATCATCCATTATCAAGAGTATAATAAACAGCTGTCCAAAAATATCAATAACGGCTGTAAGTAAGTACGCGTAAAAAAATGCAATTAACTTAACGATGTAGCTTCACGTTGCCTAGAAAGTTCTTATTTTGCTATCTGCCAGCCTTCGTAACTTTTTATCTTCTACGGCTGAAGTAACAAATTGATGCCAAAGATAATAATATTTATATTAAATACTTTCTCTTTGAAAAAAAAAGAACAAAGACCGTTTTTTTTAATTAATTTCTTGTCACACTGAGCAATGGTGTTCTCCAAACTACTTTTAGATGCAATAATAATAATAATATTAATCTTTATTCGCCTTTGAACTAGTGTTACATAAGGTGGTTTAAAATTATTGTGCTAGTTTAGCCATTGCAAATGGCATGCAAATATTTCGTTTATATAAGTATTCTTATAATAATTATTTTTGTTATAGAATACATTATAACATAATAATAAAAGTATAGTTTTTACGTTTATTTTCAAATGTAAAGCAACCTCACCTGCATGCTGCACAAAGCCGTACTACATCTACCAATCAGCATTAATCAACATGGTAGGTCCACTAGGTACACTAGGCCCAACCTTGCCGAACAAATTATTTTTTTAAAGTAAATTTATGCCTTAATACAGTTCTTATATTGTATATTATATGATGAAAACTGCATTCTTCAACTGCAAAATCAATAAAAATGTAAACAATAATCTTGATTATTTTTTATGGACCCATAATTTAATTCTTATTTAATTTACATAAGAACTTATACATATATTTATATTTACATTACACATAAATAATATCTAAGTGGTCCGTAATAAGTATGTGCTTCTGCCCAACGTAGATATCATTTGAAAAGCTTTTTGTACTCGGGCTTTGTTTAGGATAGAAATATTACTGCGAAATATATGTTAGTAGATAGTTCATGTGTGCAGGTGGTAGATTGGGTGACACTCTTGGCCGTTTGCCTCCCTCTATTTATAATATATGATTGCTGTACAAATATCGTACGATAATTGCATTTAATTTAAATTTTGTCGCGTAACATATATGTTTATATGGCTGGTCCTTTTTATACTTACTCTAACCCTTCACGCGTCCGTCAGTTCGTTGTACACAAGCGTATGGATACTAACATCACTACGACTTCTGTCTAGTTGACATCTACGGCTGATGACATCTCTAACAATTAAGAAGTAATTTGTTCATGAAGTGTATAACAAATCCTGAATGCATAGAATGAATATAACTATATATATAACGCATATAACTATATGTATAACGCATATACGCTATATATATAACGCATATAATTAGCATAGATGATGAATGAGCGCACAGTTATCCCGATGGTATGGAATCGCTACTACTTATAGAATCCTATATCTATTCTCAAAAATAATCAATGACCCATACACGTAATTGAAATACAATAGTATCACCATGATTTCATGCTGTTGTCTCGTGAATGAACGTCATTTGATTCGATCACTTCCGCGAACAAACGAAACTATAGTTCTTAAAGTAATTTACTCATCGAATTACAGAGCAATGATTTGGGTTAATTGAAATCCCCATAGAGTCCGCCTTGATTTATAGTGAAGTCGCTCAACAAATATTTATATCAAACAGAAACACTCAATTATTTAACGACTCCCTCGTGATTTAGAAGTTACGATGTCACTTAATAGCTGTTCTTGTTAGTTCGATTGTTAAAAAAATTCGAGAAAAATATACGCCAGACATTTTAAAGAAAGGTTTTCCTTATAATGTTTTTTTAATTATTTCTTTACAGTAGTCATAGTAGATTATTGTAATTATTACTAGCAATAATTTTTTTATTGCTAGTAGCTTGTAGTAATCGAGTGAATAGCACGACTGGTAACTTTTGCGGCTGGGAGATATCTCAGAAGATGCCGCCATGATCACGTCAACGTTCCAATATATTATACAATATAGTCCATGAGTGCTTATACAAACACAATGGTATAGCAAAGCACAACGGTATTCCCAAATCAGATTTTATTCGTAACATCAACCTTTAAGTATGTATTAAGTGTATATTTTTTATTAGTTTCATCATTCTAGTAGTAGTTCATCATAGTAGCGACGACTGACCTGTGAAATGTCATAATAACTCAGGAAGAGTTGCGATTTCTCGATTCAATTCTCAGTTGAAGAATATTATTTGTGCAAATCACATTGGACTTGGGGAGGATATACCACACATACATGTAAGCACTTGTATGTTTGCACGAATGCTTACGACACTGTTTTATATATAATAGTACCCATGTCGTTGATATCATCTGGTACTAACTTATCGTCCGAGTCAAAATCGGTAGAAGAATGTCATCATCAACGTATGTCACATCAATAGACACTGGGATATTACATATACATAATAGTGAAATGTTAGATAAGGTAAGTATACAGTTTCTTTAATGTAGGGTTTTTAAACTGTACGTGTAATAAACCCAAATATTTATCTTAGCCACCGAATTACATATACGTACTAGTTAAATGTTAGATAAGGTAAGTATACAGTATCTTTAATGTATGGTTTTTAAACGGTACGTGTGAAAACCCCAAATATTTATCGTTGCCATCGAATTACATATACATAATAGTTAAATGTTAGATAAGGTAAGTATGCAGTTTCTTTAATGTAGGGTTTTTAAACGGTACGTGTAATAAACCCAAATATTTATCTAAGCCATCGAATTACATATACGTACTAGTTAAATGTTAGATAAGGTAAGTATACAGTTTCTTTAAGATAGGGTTTTTGAACGGTACGTGTAATAAACCCAAATATTTATCTTAGCCATCGAATTACATATACGTACTAGTTAAATGTTAGATAAGGTAAGTATACAGTATCTTTAATGTATGGTTTTTAAACGGTACGTGTGAAAACCCCAAATATTTATCGTTGCCATCGAATTACATATACATAATAGTTAAATGTTAGATAAGGTAAGTATACAGTTTCTTTAATGTAGGGTTTTTAAACGGTACGTGTAATAAACCCAAATATTTATCTTAGCCATCGAATTACATATACATACTAGTTAAATGTTAGATAAGGTAAGTATACAGTATCTTTAATGTATGGTTTTTAAACGGTACGTGTGAAAACCCCAAATATTTATCGTAGCCATCGAATTACATCATTCGACGCTCAGCAGTCGCCGAGAACGATCGCCCGGCTCTACCTCCACGATCGTCCCGAGCTACCTGCCCCCGAGCAAGCCACCTGCGCACCCATTGTTCCGAGCACAATACACCGAGCAATTTTTATTGCTGTTGCTATTGTGATCGGAATTTAGTTTCCAAGAAAGCTATTGTAAAGCCACCTGGGTGGTTATACTAGTGGATACCTTGCGGTGTTAACTAAGCTAGTGTAGGGCAAGCCCCGTACGCCCGCGGTTCCCCTTCTGGGAAACGCAAGATAGCGGAAGGAGTCAACGTAAACTTGGCCTTGGGTAGTGCCCTAGCCAAGGTTGACCAACCCGCTAGACTTATAATTGTCTCACGCGTATTTTAGTTAGCTCTAAGCACACCCAAGTGCACAAATAAGATTGGCACTTGGACGCACTAGGGCTACACAACTAGGCACACATCGTCCTGCCTATACCCGGCAGGAGGGAAGTAGGCTACTCACCCCGGCACCCCACCGGAGGCCACACATCCCGCGTAATAGTAGTAATATTATTAATAATTTGTGTACAATGGAGAATCCAACATAGGATTTCCTTGTACACTTGGTCAGCTGCCTGAAGAGTAAATACCCCGATGTCTTCGAAGACATTATAAAAGAGCAACCCCTACCGGAGGGGCAAAAATCACCCTCAAGGTCCTCCTCAAGGGCCTCTGCCTCATCGTCCTCCTCGGTCTCCGAAATGGAGCTAGATAGCCCTTCGTCCCCGAGGACCTCCCGCAAGATACCAGCAACTTCAAGCTGGTGGAAAAGAAGCGAAAAAAGCGAGCTTCACCCGCCCCGACGCCGCCACCGAAGGCGAAAAAACGGGAAAGCGATGTCCCCTCTCCCCGGCCATCGACATCTGTGGCCCAACCCCATGGCACCCCCTCTGCAGCCTCACAGCAAGCCCCCGCCGCTCCTCAGCGCGCCACTACTGGCTCCCCCCAAACTTCGGCTGTCTCACAGCCATCGAAACGCCCGCCGCCTGTCTTCATACAGGCGCAAGATAAATGGCCGATTGTCGTATCGGCCCTTTCCAATCGCTACAAATATCAAGCGATCCCCACCGCTGTAGGCATTAAACTGCAGCTAGAAACCACGGATGACCATAGAGCGGTCACCCGCTACTTACAAGACAAAGGTGTATTCTTTCACACCTACACCCTGGCAGAAGAGCGCCAACTTAGGTGGTTATTAAAACCTTCCGCGGGAAATCCCCGCAGACCTCATCGAAGAGGACCTCCAGGCTCAGAATTTACCCGTCCTATCCGTGCATAGGATGTACAGTGGGCATAACAAAAAGCCATTCAACATGGTAATTGTGGCCCTCGAAAGGTCCGAGGCAGGGAAGCAGGTATTTAACCTGAAAACGTGCTGCCACCTTTCTGGGCTCACAATAGAGCGCCCTCATAAAAATGGCCCTCCGGGCCAGTGCCACAAATGCCAGTTATATGGCCACTCTGCTCGCAACTGCTTCGGGAAACCCAGATGCGTAAAGTGCCTGGGTGACCATGGCACCACCGACTGTCCGAGACCCAAGGACAAGGCCCTTTTGGCTGCTTTCGGGCCCCCCGCATGTGTCCAAAGGCTCCCAAGCCGAAACGCCCGGCACTTAAAGTCGCACCTAAGGTAGCTACACCGATCGCCGCTCCCGCGCCTATTCTCGCTCCTGTTCGTCCTCTACGTCCCGTATGGAAAACTCCTACTGGCGTAGTGACCGTCGCTCAACCGGTTGAGCAGCCCCCTCCATCAGCCGGACGGCCGGTTAACGAAAGCGACCTCGACCTTGTGTGTCGCTTCGCCGCCGTTTTCAACGGCGCCGACGTCTTAGCCCTTGCAAAAGCCCTAAGGGACTCCAATGGCAAGCCCGAAATCAGGATTGCTGCCACAATGCGCTACCAACATGTAGTGTCAGCCATCGTCAATTTTCAAGCATAGAGGGCCTTTATAACGGCAGAGTAAAACCGCGTTCCTTAACGTCGCATTTTTAACGCGAACGGTATTAATAATCAACGCGACGAAATCTTCAATTTTGTTCGCGATCACCAAGTCGACGTGCTCCTAGTGCAAGAGACATTCCTCAAACCGCACACTCGCAATCCCAACATCGCGAATTATAACATCATTCGGAATGATAGAACTTCCGCCGCTAATGGCGGAACTCTCATCTACTATAAAAAGTCCTTGCACTGCGTGCCCGTCGATACGCCAACCCTAACCTTCCTAGAAGCCTCGGTCTGTCAGCTAGCCATGACCGGCCACGCCCCCATCACAATCGCGTCCGTCTACCTGCCTTGCAGACGTGACGCACAAGTATTACGAAGCGACTTCGTGGCGCTCCTTTCCCTTGGAAACTCAGTCATTTTGGCATGAGATTTCAATAGCAAGCACACTCGGTGGAATGCAACTAAAATCAACCCCGGGGTTGGCTTTAGACTCGCTAAGCGACGCACTCGACTTCGACGTCGTAGCGCCTACTACGCCTACCCATTTTCCATACATATTGGGTCACGCACCGGACGTGCTTGATATTGCCATCTGTAAGAACATCAATCTCGCCTTCCAAGGCATAGAGGTAATCCATGAGCTCGCTTCCGATCATCGCCCCGTTCTTCTTCGGTTAGGGCCCTCCGCCCCAACCTCACCCTCCACCAAAACCATTGTAGACTGGCACCGACTCAGGAACGCCCTGAGGGAAGCCACATCACCGCACCTAGATGCTATTCCTAGGAACATATCTTCAGTCAACGACACGAACCTCGCAGTTCATGCCCTCACTAGGCACATCCAGACCGTAATCATGGATTGTTCGAGGCAGGTTCCCTCGGTGGAAGACCACCGATGGACCCTGCCAAACGACATAAAGGACCTAATGAGGCGCAAGAATGCGGCGACTCGTGCCCACGACTTATATCCCACTGAAAGTAACCGGCTGGTGCTACGTACCCTTCAGCGTGAAGTCCGATCACGCATAGCCCAGTATAGGAACGATCGGTGGGATAATCACCTCTCCAACATCGAACCATCCCATCTCGCCTACTGGCGACTTCCCAAATCCCTAAAAGGGGGCACCGCCCAAACAATGCCTCCCTTAGCGCGTCCTAATAAACCACCCGCATTCTTAGACGAAGAGAAAGCCGAAAGTCTGGCTGACAATCTCGAGCTCCAATGCTCACCGAGCACACTACCGATCGACGCCGCTCACCTTGCAATGGTTAACAGCGAGGTCGACCGGAGTAAGGAACCACCTCGCGATTCCGTCACTCAAGTTACATGCACCGAAGTTGAGTCCATAATTAAAAACCTGCGACCATGCAAGGCTCCCGGCCCCGACGGTATCACCAACAAGGTGATGAAACTCCTACCCATGTCCATTTTACACCTACTGGTGATAATCTACAACGCGGCCATATCCAAAGGCACCTTCCCGAACACCTGGAAGGAAGCCGATGTCATAGGGATTCTCAAGCCCTCAAAACATCAACCGATCCATCAGCCTATCGACCCATAAGCCTACTCAAAGTCTTGGGTAAGGTATATGAAAGGCTCATCCTCACCCGCCTCAAGGACTTCATGCTGTCCCGAGGGCTGCCAATCAATGAGCAGTTCGGGTTTCGCACCCAACACTCATGCACACATCAAGTGCACCGCATCACGGAGCACGTCCTCAGTAAATTTCTTCAGGGCTACCAAACTGGGGCACTTTTTCTCGACGTGGCGAAAGCTTTCGACAAGGTCTGGCACAACGGGCTCATATACAAACTATATGAGCTCGGTGTGCCAGATCGACTCGTACTTATCATACGAGATTTTCTCCGAAATCGAACCTTTCGTTACCGCGTCGAGGGAACGCGCTCCGAGGTTCACCCCATTTGTGCCGGAGTACCACAAGGCTCTGTCCTAGGTCCTACTTTATACACACTCTACACCAACGACATACCGCGCACTCGCGGTGTAGAGCTAGCCCTTTTCGCCGATGACACCGGCCTCTACGTGTCTGGATTTAAACCAGACGCTATTTGTAAACGCCTCCAATCTGCAGCCAACACCTTAGGGAAATGGTTTCGGAAATGGAGGATCGAGGTTAACCCCACCAAAAGTGCAGCCATTTACTTCTCTCGGCGCAACAAAACGCCGCATCTCCAAACTATAGAGTTATTTGATCGTCAATCCCTGGGAAAAGACAGTCAAATACTTAGGCGTCACATTAGATGAAAGACTCACCTTCGGTCTGCATGTCAACCGCGTACGGAATCGAGCAGCGTTCGTCCTAGGTCGTTTGCACCCGTTACTTAATAAAAATAGCAAAATGTCCTGCGTAATAAAATTACACTTTACAAAGCGTGCATCCGACCCATAATGACATACGCAAGCCCGTCTTTGCGCATGCCTCCCCGCGTCACATTCACCGACTTCAGGTAATACAAAATCGTTTCATGCGCAAGGCCACCGGTGCGCCGTGGTTCTTGCGTAACGAAAATCTACACATAGATCTTGAGCTGCCGACCATAGCTCAGTACCTGAAGCAGGCTTCTCGCCGATATTTCGACTCTGCCGTCACACACCGAAACCCTTTGATTGTAAGTGCCGCCACTTACAATCCCATCGCGAATCACAGATTTACCCGCGTCCGTAGGAGACCGAGGCACGCCCTCGACGACCCTGACGACGCAACCACCAGGGCCCAAGCCCTTCATAAAACACAACACACAAATATTGCACCCTCATATCGCCCCGCCGACGGCGGGGCGTCGCAAACAAAGTTATTCGCGATACCGCCATGTCACTGGCCGGTTCTCTCCAGTCCATACAGATAGAAGCGTTGCTGGAGTTTCTTGCGCCACTTCTTCTCCAGCGCCCACGCATTCTGAAGTGGTGGTACAGGTAGTTAATAATAATAGTGATATTAATTAAGATAATCCTCTGTCAGAAGCAACTGACCGAGCCGAGGTTCGGCCCTCTCGGGCACCCTCGAGTCGGACGCTCTCGCGAAACAGGGTAACGGTCCAAGCCGAGGCTACCTCTCGGGAGCCCTTGCGCTGGTTACCCATATATAGAGGTCTCGACTGAGAGCCATCAGCGCTCGGTCACCTCTCAACCCGGTGAAACTGTAAAAGCCCTGGGGCTAACAGCGGCCATCAGCCCGAAAAAAAAAAAAAAAATCGAATTACATATACATAATAGTTAAATGTTAGATAAGGTAAGTATACAGTTTCTTTAATGTAAGGTTTTAAACGGTACGTGTGAAAACCCCAAATATTTATCGTAGCCATCGAATTACATATACATAATAGTTAAATGTTAGATAAGGTAAGTATACAGTTTCTTTAAGGTAGGGTTTTTGAACGGTACGTGTAATAAACCCAAAAATTTATCTAAGCCATCGAATTACATATACGTAATAGTTAAATGTTAGATAAGGTAAGTATACAGTGTCTTTAATGTAGGGTTTTTAAACGGTACGTGTGAAAACCCCAAATATTAGCCAAATGAAAACCTAGGGATTATTTGCCGCATTAACAGATTTATTGATCAATTGATGTTATATATAAATCTAGTTATAGTTGTGGTTTTAGTCTTAAGCTCTACCCGTCAACGGCGAGGGTTATAGATCGGATAATAATGATAGAAGCGTCGCTGAGATTTCCTTGCGCCAATTCTTCTCCAGCGCCCACGCATTTCGTAGTACCACCACTACGATAGTCAATAAGAATAGAGATATTAATTTAGATAATTCATAGTCAGAAGCAACTGATCGAGCCGAGGTTCGGCCCTCTCGGGCAACCTCAAGTCAGTAGCTTACGCGCAACAGGATAACGGTTCAAGCCGAGGCTCTTTCTCGGGAGCCCTTGTGCTGGTCACCCACTAATAGAAGTCTCGGCTGAGCGCCATAAGAGCTCAACCACGTCTTAACCCTGTGAAACTGTGAAAACCCTAGGGCTAACAGTCATTAAGCCCGCAAAAAAAAGAGAGAAAAAACACAAAACATGATTTACCTGACCGAGACCTAAATGCTATGGTGTTACATGAATGTGATACTATGTGAATGATAAAATATATATCTCGGCAATTTTCTGCTTCAAGGCGATGGTCCCTTAATCTTCATATAACATTAAAAATATACTCACGTTGGACAATCATGGCTTCTCTGTGGGAATACACTAAGAAGACTTTTATTATGAGGGAGGAAATTAAATGTTGGAATACTACGTAATTTCGGCTCAAGCGTTAAGGTCAGACAGAATTCCGTCAATTTTATTTTTAAAATGTTATAGAGCTTGTTACCGGCCGGAATACTACTTGTTAGCGACCAGTGTTCTATTCGAAACACCGTACGTGAATGGATTATTTGAAATGGCTTATAATAAATATCTATTTCTATTCTGCAAAAATATATGAAACTCAAAAACTTGAAACTTAAATACAGTGGAAAAGAACATCTATTCTGAGGGAGATAGAGCCTGGAACTAAGCTTGAATATAAATCTTGATATTATCAAGTTTATAGGTAGGTTTATAGGTTATTACGTAAATATATGTTAGCAATAGTTTTTACTAACATATATTTATGTTAAGAATTTATTTTATAATTATGTGGAATATAACAATTTTATTGAACATTGGTTAACATATAACACGAATTGTGTATAAAATTTAATTTAATTTAGTTTTACGTCAAAAATCAAATGACAATGAATAGAACTAACCCCGACCCTGTTAATTGTTTAGAATATTGAGCTTTGAACAATTAACTAACTAGTAATTAAGTAACTAGTAAACTATTTTATTAATTGAAAGCAAAAGTAAGGGACAATTTATTATAAAACTAAAGGCGGCAAACAAGCATCTATGTAGTGTGACTGCTACCCATAAAGACCTAAAATCCGTTCTCAACAAAGATTCTAGATGAGTATGCGTTGCCACAGAATACCAGTGTAAAATTTTCGCATAAGACTGCTGTGTTTCGTCTGGTGAGGCATCCGGAAACACTTGTTACTGGTGACGACGCATTCAATCTTAATCTTGCATTATTATTCCTTATCGAGAATGAATATGGGTGTCATGGGCTGCAAGAATCAGTTGAAATGTGTGCTCGTTTGTCACCCTTAACACAATAATAAAAAACCTGAGGACTGAGATAGATTGCTTCGCTTGCAGTAACTGAGTTTTCGGATCTCTGCACTCATCAAACGAAACACAGCAGTGTTATGCTCTTATATATGTGAGGGCGTGGTCCTTTTCCGGCCGAACCGACTCTGTGGATAATTGAAACAGCCTTTACATATAAATTCCACTGCTGGGCATAGGGCTCCTCTCTAAAGAGCGTGATAGAACATAGTTCACTAGGTGGTAGTTCCACTGCGTATTGGCACAATGGAATTTTCCTTCATGGAAGAGCGCGCGTCAACATTAAGCACTAAATTGTGATTAACAATATAATTGGTGCCGGAATCCGGCGATCAAATTAAAAGCGAGCGCTTCTCGACTCGACTGAGCGCCATAAGCGCTCGGTCACCTCTCAACCCGGTGAAACTGTAAAAGCCCTCGGGCTAAGAAAAAAGAAACCAAAATAGCACTTTTAAAAAATGTTTGATAAAAACACTGTGACACTTCACTTTTAGACCATTGTTCCATCATGAAAATAAATAAAAAGTTGTTAAAGTTATTTAAAGACAAATTGCCTATTTTCAATTCAGCAGATTACTGGAGGGTAATGATTTGGGTTAAACAGAAGTCCCCGTAGTGTTCGCTCTAATTTATAGTGACTTTGTTCAACAAATATCAATCAGAAATACTCAATTATTAACAGAGTCCCTCGTGACTTAGATGTTACTATGTCCCTTATTTAATGATTGTTCTTCTTGTTTCTTCAATTGTTCAGATAATTCGCCAGACATAACATAAAATGAACGTGTATTGTGTACATTTAATATTTCTTTTTATTGTATTGCGGGTGGCAAACGTTTTCTGTGACATATGACAATTACATTTCATACACGTTGAGGAAACTTAATCCATTAGCACCTCTGAAAACTAAGATGGAATCTTTCATCACCAATAATAAGTGTCTTCGGATCCCTTAACACACCTAACGAAGCACATCGGCGTAACGCTATTATTATAATTATTACACGCTATTATTATTCTGTAAGTTCATAATATTTTGTGACCTGCGGATAAAAGCTGCAGTGTGTGTTTCATGTCTTCTCTGTAGAAAGGGTATAAACACAATCTGCTTTAGCTCGCCTCTAGCAGATTTGCGGAATTCTCGTGAAATAGCTTCAAAATAAAATAAAAGTTTATAATCCAGAAGGCCACTAAATATATATAATCTATAATCTAAAAGCAACCACTGTGTAGGTTGCTTTTCCACACTGAGATGATTAGGGTATGCGTTCCTGGACTCGTCGACCAATCACTTACTGTTGCCCGATACTTTTACATGACAGATGGCGGGATTATCATCTCAAATTTACGAGGGTAAATAGTAAAGGGCAGTAACGTCAATTTATTGAGATGGCCCAACGTGGCGTCTAAGTTAAAACCTCTTGTTGTCAATTGACCATTTACTCGTTTTCCTCCTGATTATATCTGGTCATGGTAGCGATCAAAGTAAACATGTAGCAGTAAGGGAGAAGAATTACTGGGTTGGGAAGATTGAGCTAAGTGGCGCGTCTTTGGAGAAACCTAAATCCAGCTGTGGAGTGCCGTAGGCAATGATCATTAGAATACGTGTATTTTGATCCTACTGCAGCACAGTTCTCCAAGCGAATCTAGTGGCAAACTCCGTCTAGGATAATTTTAGTTTATTTTATATTTATATACAGGTTTCCCCCCTATGTTTTCCTTCACCGCGACTTGAGGATAATGTCTAAATACAACTAGGTAGGTATAAACCTTCTATTACCATTAACTTAGCTGCTCTGTATCATTTTATACTAATCTTCGGTATCTGGCACCACGCCAGACGCTTTCATTCGCTATATTAAATCCGAGAATTACTTAAATCGATTCTTTTAAAGTTAGGCTCTTGCTGTTTACGGCTCAATAATAGGACTATAAAAAATACGACTACAAGTGCTGTTCACATTGCATGTATTAGTTATAATCTTAGGGGTGATCTTTAGGTTAGTGATAATTGCTGCGTTTGACGTCTACAACGACCCTTATAACTATTCAAGATATATATGCGTTGTCACTTCTGAGTACTGAGTTAGAATGTCTCAGCACCTGATTTGGTTCACCGGATCTCTAGTGTAATGTTGTTATTTCAAGCTGGTATACGCTGCGAGGGTTTGGTCCGTCTCCGGTTGAATCGACCCTTGTTTAGGAAGAAACTAACTTTAACGTACGTTTACCACCTAGAGTTTGTTATGCTCCTGATTTGGTAGGGGAGTGAGGCCTTCCTCGTACATCAAGTTTTAGTATTAACTATAGTATTACATGCCATACATATAAGAATCTGAAAAATCGTAATCAACGGGTACGGCCTGAACAACTTAACTCTATATAATAGGTTCTATTTCGAAATTAGGCTATTGTCGTAAACCTGGCACAAGCATTCAAGTTTATTTTTTATTTTTTATAGATATATAGACCGTCTACCTTGTTTTAACAGTAGTATAGGTTACTAAATACACGTAACTCCACTTACAGGTAGTTAAATCATGCAGATTAAATCGATACGATAACTTAAGATTTAAAAGAAAATAAAATATCTAATACATGTTAAATAAAAAATAATAATTGAAATTGATGCAATGATTGAATTGGGCTGGAAATATGATAATGTTAATTGCATTTCTAGTAAACGAGCCAACGATCACTAGATGTTAATATAATAGAACCAAGTTCTAGACTAAATAAATACTAAGTAAATATGTAATTACCTAAATTAAGTAAAAGACAAAAAAAAATTGTGATTATATTATGTTTCATATGGAATCTTACCACTATTCAGATATAGCACATCACTAAGGTGTTGCAACTGGATTATCCAGTTCATTGAATACACCTAAATCGATTCTCACATTCAAGTCGACTTTTCAAGTGCTCAGAACGTGGTCTCTGGAGTGGAAAGTAACACATGCCAAGATTTCAGAAATACATTGGTTAGCAATTTCTCGGAGAATTTTGTGTTATTTCGTTACATGAACTGTTTGTATTTTAAATCTATTATAAATAAGAAATTCTGAATAAAATCGTAAGTAAATCTATATAATATATCCATGTATGTACTGACTGAATCACGGACCCTAGGTTCGAATCTTAATCGAGATATATGTTTGTGTGGAACAAATTATTGGTTCATGATATCAATATATTTGGTGATTATTATTTGTGACAACTATTTGATTTTTTTTATATAATTATTAGCATACGAGCAAACAGCTCAATTCATGGTAAGTGATTACCGCCGCCCATGAATATTCGCAATACCAGAGGAGTCACAAATACGCTGCCGGTCATTAAGAAAGGTTTAGGTACAATTATCTGGTTGCGTTAAGCGACAGAATTTCGCGCAAGTTTTACATGAAAAATTACAACTGTACTAGCGTATGTCAGAGAAGTCAGACAAGATCCATATAAATAGTTTTTTATCAAGTATTTGCGTTAATATGATGTTCTCCTGGTCGATATCTACCACGGAGAAATGTTTAAGTAGTCTCCGTGGTAGTGTTCACTCTAGTAGTATTCCGACTGGATATATTACAGTTCTGTAAGTTCAATGCAAGTGCAATAAGATAGAAATAAATGTAATATACAAGACAAATCACCCAATTTTTAACATCTATTGTTAGTCGGCTAGAAATCATAAACAGGACTCACGACATAGCAATCAAATACTCCACGTGGCCGTCTATGTACGTAAAATTTACTAAATGTATATATGAATAACATAGCACAGAAACGAAGATACGGAAATTAATCTCCGTTATTTTTCCGATTGCTAAATGTTATTCACTCTGTGTACATTGTAATGTATACAAAGTTAAAAGGGGGAAAGTTTTACTATTTGATTATTCTAACTTACGTATACAACACTTTTGTAGTTTTAGAGACATCCTTTTTATTTCCCAAAGAGTTGGTGTTTAGGGTCTTTGGGAATCTCTGTATGTTTTAACGTTTTATCAAGTTCGTTCATAGATTTGTTTAGGTTTTATTCTAAAATTAATAAAGCGATATGAGAGAAGAGTTGACATATCAGACGTTGAACAATCCAGTGCTTTTCTTAAAAATCTTAGACGTGACAAACGAGCAGACAACCTGATGACCATGATACCAGCTTCACATAGCAGCATAATGCTGCTTTGTGTCTGGTGAGTTTAGGAATCCGGAGAACTTAAGACTGGTGACGAGGCATTCCATCTCAGTCCTCAAGGGTGACAACGCATCTGCATCATGATTCCGTGGCAAGGATGAATGTAGATGTCATGGGCCGCAGGAATCATTTACCACCAGGTGTGCTCGCTTGGAATTCTCAGTAATAAAAAAATTCTGATGATATGAAATGTGCATCCATCATCTCCTCAGATTCAAGATGTGATGGCTAATAACGCACGACCCCTGAGGTCTCGATAGATGCCCCGTTACCTATAATTCTCTCCAGACGAAATACAGCAGTATTCCTTAAGGGCGTGTTCCTTTCCTGGTCTAGTCGAGCTATTCATATTGGAGCTATGTACATGCAGGCCAAACGTTTAAGACCACCTTAATTAAAGTAGGAAAACAAGGTAAAACTCCAATAAAATATTAAATGTTTAATTAACCTATTTAATCATCTAATAGAACATTGATTGACAAACAATATACTTTAAAATCGTAAAGAAATATTAACAGTCCATGCAATAAGGCTATAGTTAGATAAACTGATTTTTCATCAAAAATTCTCCATTATATTTCTATTCAGTAAGTCTCGGCATACGGGCAATAAATTTGTTAATGGTGTCTTGTGATATATTGTTCCAAGTTTCACATAAAACATTCCACATTTCTTCTTATGAGGATGGGCCACGATTACGGACGTTCCTATCAAGCTCTTCCCACAAAAGATCAATGGGATTGAGATCCTGGCTCTGAGGAGGCCAAACCATGTTTTTTAACACCCCTTGTGCCTCTTTCTCATCTAAATATCCTCTACATAATTTTGAGCTATCCTTTGGATCATTATCTTGTTGAAAAATGAATCCATCTCCAATTAATCGCAACCCAGAAGAAACGGCATTTTGTTCTAAAAAGTTTTGTACTGTACGTTTTTCAAAATCCCTTCAATTTTAATCAAATCGCCAGTTCCTTGGCTTACAGACCATAATTGCAACCCCAGACCATAATTAAGCCACCACCTGCTTGATTTTTGGGACTACACAATCTGACATCATATTTTCTTGGGCACTGCGTCGAACGTAAATTCTACGTTTTGAACCGAATAGTTAAAACCAATCTCGATGGGCAAGAGACCACTGCATCCGTTATTTCTTGTCTTGTGGCCTTATCAGAGGTTTTCGACAACGCGAAGAGGTAACACGATACCTTACAACTTCGCATCTCTCAGTCGCCTTTTTACTTTGGTCAATGATAAAGGTTTAACTCGTGTTTTGTTCACTTCAACGCGGATTTCTGAAGCTGGTGTACCATCACTCTTCGCCTCGAGGTTTGGATATTATAATACACTCGATGTAGTTAAATTGCAAGTAATTGAACATGCAATGTGATAGGCTGATTGTTCATAGTCAGAAATAGAACGAAGGAGATGGACCAAGTTTAGATGAAAAATACAGTACTATACTATATGAAATATTTAAAACATCATTCGCGTACTGACGAAAAAAATATTATGCTGTGTGATTCATTCTTTAAGATATATTGGAGTGATGGAAACCTTTTTAATTACAAAATGACCCTTCAGATTCGTTTTAGAAATATTGAAGTGAAGGAAATTTTAACTTACTCCTTTATCACTAACGTCCTCACAAAATTTACAGAATTAGTTTCCCCGAAAATGTTTAGTACCTTGTTTTATTTTATTTTTCAGAATTAAACTAAAAAAGATAAGTAAAAGATTAATATGAGCCGAGGCCCATGTAAAAAGGGTCCCAATACGAATACCGACTTAGTAGTTTTTAGGATAGAATTTGAATGTCCATCCATTTCAAAAATGAAAGATAGTCGAAAGGTTAAGTTGATATCGATATCGTTCTATTTCGTATATCGAAACCAAAATATTTTACTGATATATTTCATATGATGGACTGTATATATACTGTTCTATTTCTATAAATGTGTAAATAATAGTTATTGGATTAAAATGTATTATGAATACGTGCTTATTTTTTCTTCTTGTAGTATCGATCCCTAGAGTTGGCACGTCTACGTAAAAAAATATTGTAATGATGTTTACTATTCGAGGCATTCCATTTTGATACTCAGGGCTGGACAACACATCTTCATTATTATTCCTTAATGAGGATGAATGTGGGTTTTATGGGCCGCAGGAATCACATACCATCCTGAACTATATGCTCGTTTGTCAAACTAATTAAAGACGATGATATGATATGAATAGAAGATGATGGAAAACATTGCTCTGTTTCGTCTGGTGAGTGTTCTTATCCGGCGACCATTGCGACTGGTGATGAGGAATGCCATGTTAAGACTCTTTGAAGAGGTTAAATGTAGGTGTTATGGGATGCCATATTACCACCTTACCAGCAGGTTCACCGTGTGCTCGTGTGTCATATACTAATATTATAAAATCATATCTACATTGAATAATGTTAATTATACGGTTAGTAAAAACGTAGGGAATTATTTTTTTAATAAACGCAATATCCGTTATCGTTATAAATTCGTATTATTATTTTTATTCAATATTCGCATAAATATACGAAATCATTATAATACGCGTAATTCAAAATCAACACAAAAAGAAACAACAGGCAAAATATTAAACAAACCTGGGATCGGTGAAAAGCCAGATGTTGTAATCACTAGGTCTTTCATTCGTCTGAAATAATGTTCACAGTGATAAACTAAGTGCTGATTCGTTTTTATTGTTATTTCACATTTACTGCTCGTAAACCGATGATTAGATCGCCGATAGAGCAGCTCTTAAAGCCTTCATTTCTTTGTAAACATTCCAATGGATAATCGTAAAACTGATGCAATAAAATACAGTTTTGTCTTTGATACCTTGAAGCCACTTAAATGTTTATATTTATATATAAATATATATATGTATATATATATATATATATATATATATATATATATATATATATATATATATACTGGGTATTAGGAGACCGCTTCCAAAAACGAAGACAGACGAAAGTACTAATGACACCTTTGATGAAAAAAATCAATCCTGATAAAAAAAAACACATGTTGTAAATACGTTTTATTAGCATCATTTCCGCGCGGTCGTTTATCCGACCATCAGCTGTTTTTGATTTTGTGTTTCATTGCTGGTTTTTGTTTAGTAAAGTAATGTATGTTTTATGAAACTAGCGTTTCATTTAGCTGTACGAATATTATAGCTCACGTCATTGTAGGCTCTTTCCTTGAAGGTTCCTAAATCGTATTGGTTTGGAAATACCGCTGGCGAAAGCTGATTCCGCAGAGTATTCGTGTGTGGCAGAAAACTTCGCGTAAAGCTCACGAAATTTAGAAAAATGTGTTGGATTTCCCAATCATCGTAATGATGCGAATGAAATATATGTTATGTTAAGTTATATATATATATCTACAGTTGTACTAATAAAGTTATAGAGAAACGCTATAGTTAAAAACTGATTGTGGCATGAATGACAATGGATAGGGTAAGACAGAATCACACAATTACGAATCTTTTTTGGCAATAAAGTAAGTACGAGAGTCCTCCCCGATATCTTCTGGCGATCATTGCCAATAAGTTGGATATACCCCTATATTCAAAAGAATTGTGACAGACAAATCACCTGTGGCACTGTATAGAGATTATTTTTATTACGATATATATTTATACGAGTATAATATAAGTTAATGTATTCGTAATCTAAAATAAATGATTTTTTTATTTTTTATTACGCCTGGCTGAGTGTGGCTATCTACCACTCCATCTTTAGCATGTAAATCGTAACAGACAACTTAAATAAAATTGAGAAAAATGTTGTGGCTATCAAAAGATCTCGGAATAACCGCTTCTAAATTATCAAACCTTATAAATATTTGTCCCATATTTGGCGGCACACTAGCACCGTGTTATTCTAGTTACACATCATCTATTTTTACTGTGTTATGTGCACAGAATTCAGCTCATTATTACAGGTCGTCGTTCATTCATGCTACACTGCGTTTGCTAAAACGAGGTTGTCACTCACACACTATTTTTCTTCACGAAATATCCCCAAGCAAGAAGATAGATAAGATATCTGCCTTTTCGTGATCTCACATTAATTAAAATATTACTGAGAATAAAACTCACCAATAACGTTGCATCGCTGACAATAGAAGAATCAAATTGGATTCGGAATGAACTGCAAAAAGGATTAAATCAACCACCGCTTAACTTTAAAAGAGTAATGTCGGCTTTTAGCGTTAAATTACACTTTCGTACGCTATTGCTAAGCTTTATAGATAAAGGGATTCAGAGAAAATTCTTTAGTCAGTCGAAAACTCTGTAATGAAAATTAGTTAACCCATATCTGTGCTGTAGAAGGCGGTTTTGTTAGCAATATTTTTTAAGCTACGATTGCAGTCCTGTCATCATTAACAAAGATTTAAGACGCACATGCGTTGTCATTCCCCTGGAGTTGAATGCTTCATTCACACATCATATGTAGTTCCCTGGATCCCTATTCCTATACACGTCAAACGAAACACGGTAGCGTTATATTACTATACAGTAGTATTTCGGTGACCTTTTCCCGGTCGACCTGCTCTGCTACTGTAAAAATATTTTTTAATTATATTTATTTAATTTCATCGTCATCTACATTGCATATAGGAAAACGATTTACAATAAATTCATAAATACATAGTCAAATCTGATGCATGCGCCAATGGAACACATCAATTGTTACATATTGAAGGTTATCGTGTTAAATAAAAAGTAATTAATGGAGAAAACAAAACAATAATTGAATCAAAATAAAAACAAAAACAGATTTTTAACAATTTTCATTTTGCCATGCTTATATTATTAAATTTATACGTGAGAATTTTTTACAATACATTATGTTTTTATGAGCATTTATTACACTTTTCTTCGTCATTCTCAATTAACGCGTAAAACTATTATTTTCTTTTAAAAGAAATATTATTGAAAAAACTTAACTTGTTAGTATTAAAGATAATACAGTAAGGATAAATAAAGTTCTTACCAGCGAATTACGGCGGTTGTAAAACTTTCCTCATTAGAAACGAACCGATAAGCCGATTGTAAACGCTACTTTCTAACAAATGGATTTCCTTCTTATACAACTTTGCCCTGCTTACAATAATGTTACCACCAGGAAAAAGCATGAAATAATATTTTAAATTACAAACAATAATTGGATTTATAAAGAAAGGCTTTCCTTTTTACCTCAGTGTTCAGGCGTTTGTATTTAATCTTATTATTGATTCCACTCCTTGTATGCTATCATAAACTAAACAGTTTACTTAGTTTATGTTTATTAAGTTTTAGTTTAGTTTAGTTTAGTTTACTAATAGTCCGGTTAACCACTCAAACTAACCTGAAAATGCTTGTGCTAGGACTAGTTCACGACAATAGTCGAATGGTGGATTCGAACCTACGATCTTAAGTTTCGCAGACTCTAAACCATTACGCTATTGACGCTTCAAATTATTATTTATCTTATTGCAAATTTGTTAATAACGTCACTGATTTTAGCGGTCAAAAGAAAATATAGATTACTAAGAAATATATCAAAGAAATTAGAATACGTGTGGAGTTCTGTAATCCAAATGTTCTAAGCTATAATCTTTATCCAGACCGGACTCAACTTCAAACTTTTTTATGAAAGTTGTCAAAAAAGTTGTTATGAGTAAGTGACGGTTACGGTGCGTTAATACCTTCATTCGCTCTCAACAAAGATTCATGACATGTAACAAGTCATTCCATCTTAGTATTCATCTTTGTGGGCTAAGATGGAATCCCTCTTTATTTGTAACTGAGTCTCCCGTTCCTTACTGAGTATAGAAGAGCGCGTCCATACGAAACACAGAAACTTTATGCGGGTATTTTAGGCTGGCATTCTATCAGGGCGTGGCCTTTCCCTAGAAATTATAGACTATCACCGAATATTATAGATAGATAAGAGACATCATTGTATCTTATACCTTATTTCTTGAACAATTGTTTTTCACCGAATATAAACATGTTTTTTACAAAAATAAAAAAAGTTGTTTATTTATTTAAAATCCCGATGTTTCGAGTGCTATACAGAACACATTTGTTGAAGAATTTATCATAGTTAACCCGGACTACCATCAATTTTAATTTATTAGTTTTTATTCCTCGTCATCATCACGATGTTCGGTCACGGATCATGTACTAAGACGTGTCCTCAGGAGTGACAATACATCTGCATTATGATTCTTTAAAGAAGACCTGACCACATTCATCAATGTCATGGGCGGCAAAGATCACTTATTATATATATATTGTAAAGTCTTATAAACATTATTATAATGTGTCAATATTTTTTTGCATATATATTCATATTTCGTAGACGTAGCATATCTATTATTATTCGAATACCATGCATATAGTTTGTATATACTATATATAGTGAATTTGCTAAGGAAGTTTATCTTGCGTAGCACATATCTATATTAAAGTAAATGTAGACAGCGTTGTGAGTTTCTAAGAACCCGGTCATTTAATTTTCTTTAATTAAATAACTGGAGAAGCGACGTAACGAAGATGGCCGGCTGCGACGGTCAGTTCCCTTTATGTACGTTTTATTAAACATTTCTAGTGTTTTCCACCGACATTAATTTCGTCTTGCGATCAGGGTTCTTATATATTTTTAAAAGGATTTAATCAAGCCATACACAAAAATGTAATTGTCGAAATGGTCATTATAAAGTGGCATGTTAACTTAATTAAACGCGGTTGCGGTCTGCGAGACGCCTATGGATAAGTTACCAAAATAGACAAGATGAAAATTGCATATCACTACGTGTTTTAAGGAGTTAAAAGGTCAGATACAACACAAAAAAAATTGTGATCGCAGATAATGTAGTATTATCCGTTGTTTGGGTACATTTGTTAAGTACATAGACTAATATATAAATGTAATGCATTTTTTACGATATTGCACATAAGCAGGCCGGCTGGTGTGGAGGCATCTGCGCATTGTAAGTCAAGAGCAATATTAATAAAAGCGTAATTTGACCGATAATGATATGCGGCTTATAAAAGCTGCCAGCAAACGTGTATAGAGTAACCAAAGAGCATTCAGTTCACCTGGTGGAAAGTGATTCCTGCGGCCCATGACATCATCCTTGACATAGAATCATAATGCAGATGCGTTGTTACCCCTGAGGATTGAGATGGAATGCCTCGTCACCGGTAATAAAGGTCTCCGGATCCCTACACTCACCAGACGAAAGCAGGTATATGCTGTTATTAAACGCTGGTATTCTGTGTGGGCGTGGTATTACCCCGGTCGAGCTGACCCATTAATTCTGCAGCTAGAAACAAACTGAAGTGTTATAGAGTTCTACCACTGTTAAATCATATTAAGAAGTGGGTCATGCATGTGCATGTAGAGCGATGTTATGAAAGAGGTAGTTTTTCTTTAAATGTAATGCTATTATTATTACTAACTGCCATTAACAACAACTCGTTAGTAACACTAACTCGTTAATCACTGAAAATAAGATTAAATGCATGTGCTACGAGATGGTTCACGACAACAGTTGAATGGTCGATTCGAATTTATATATTAAGTTTCGTGAATCGTAACCATTAGGCAAGTGACGTTTAAAAGGTTAATGAGGTCAAACAAACAGGTCAACTCAAAATCTTTTTTTATAGTCATTTCAAAAGTGAACGAGCGAATCGGCATAGATAATATCGTTAAGGTTATATAATAATAATAATAATGTAATAACTAGAATCTGGAGACAACAACAAGTTTACGTAGTCCCTATAGTGCTTTCCACCACAGGTATTATCCCACATCATCTACTCCATAGGCTGAAACTAATAAATGTAAATGAAAGTCTCTACATAACCCTTCAAAAAGCCGTTATTCTGAATACATGTAGAATTATTAGAAAGTTCATGCAAATGGAGGATAATCAAATAGGTCCTATTTGATTGTTTTCTATCAAAATCACAACACACATACTACATTTACTTGGTTCTGACCCGTAAATAACCAAAAAAATACCAATATATAGATAACTATTCACAGAATAATGCTTGAACTCAGCTCAGGTACACAGTTATCTACGAAGTAAGGTACTAGGTTTAATCCCAGCATACGTAGAAATATAATTGTGTTAAATAAATTTAAATTGCTTTTGTGTACTTTTTTCCTCCTTTTTATAGACTGCTTACACGAATAAGCATTGAAACTTCTTTGTCTTGTGTCAAGGCCGCTTTTATTACACGTAAGTGATTCACTTAATAAAGATTGTGACCGCGATATCTGAATGATTACTTGATTGAATTATTAAATTGAAACTATCTCGTCATAACTGTCATTGACTACTTTAGGATTTCTAGTGGTTATTATTATTGTCTTTTCAATTAGCTTTTTGTAAAACAATCCTTTAGAAATTATCTAGGAATAGCTAACTTCTATTAAATCAGAGTGATTACGTATCACGCAATTCTTTTGTTTATGATAAGAGTAGTAGAGGCGATAAGCGAGAATATAGTTCACCTGATGGTACGTGATTTCTGCTGCTTAGGATACTGACGTTTATTGATAAGGAATCATAAAATAGATGCGTGATCACCCTACACCAGGAAATAAAGTTCCCGGTCTCCTTTTTACACCAAACGAAACACAGTAGGATTAAAGCCATTTATTTAATAATTAAATTGACAACGAGGTGTTTGATATCAGTCTTGAGGGGTAGCAACGGTTTACGTATTTAAACATATTGCGCTACAGTTAGTTTATTACAGCGGCGTGTCTCTGCCATGTATATTATTTAATAGTAATTGTACTACAGAGAATATGGCATTATGTGTTTCTAAATGGATTTGATCATTAGCATGCATTGTCTTAATGTGGTTCTATATCATCTTATCACTTGAAACGAATCCTCAGTAGATCATTCCGTGGCCCTAATTTTTGAGCAATTTAAACTAATATATAACGATCGTTTCTAATTTTTTTCGACGATGTGTAACGTATGTCTTGGATTAAACGCTTTATTTTTTAAATTATATATTGTCTTAGCGCATATATTTATTTGTTATAGTAATACTTTGGAATTCTAATTAAGAAAAAATATAAGAATGCTCACTAATAAAAAAAGAATACACAAAAGAATTAGTTCAAGTTTTATTAGGACAAAATCCTTTAAATTCAAGCAAATAATTAAGGTATATAAGCGTGAGCCGCAGTGAGTGATAATGCTCAGTCGGTTAAAAGATCTTGTTGCTTTGGCAGTTTCGTATTTACAATGGATTTTCTAAAGGTGTTTTTATTTTTCTTTGTCATTGCTACGGAAGGGAAAATTTTTCGTAAGTAGTTATAATTTTAATATAAGTAATATTTTATGTTTATTTAACCGAAAGAGCCGTGGTAGCTCAGTATCCGCGGGCTTGCCTTATACGGGAATTTCATATTATTTGTACGGCGACCAAACAAGTTCAATCCTCACTGTAGGCTCCATGAATTTTAAATTGAAATTTTGCTTATGTACCAACATGACAATTAAGCTCGTTACTGAACGACCGCTTAACTATAATTCACATGGCTTATTTTAGAATATGTTTCCGTTTCTTTGTTACTAATGCACTTACAACTTTTTCGGCCAATAACAGGTAAAATAAAAATAATATATATTCTATATTTACTTATACGTAGTAATGCATATTGAATTAAACTAATTTATATTGATTCACGAAGACGGGTGTGTTTTTCGTACATTACAAATTAGGGAATTAAAAGGTTAAAATAAACGCGATGAAAACTAGTATTACACAATTAAAAAAAAATTCTAAGGCTTTGTGTTTTTGCTCTGATCAATATCGACTTCTGATGGAGGCCACGTGTGAGTTCGGACTACCTAGCAGTTGCGTCGCCGGTCCCGATCCGATTCCCAGCCGAGGAACAACATTTGTGTATCACCAATTGTTGATTTAAAACGAGGGTTCAACTGCTAGTAACATGGACACGAGACATAGTACGTCTGTATACAACATACCCACACCAGAAAACCTATAATTTCTGTTATACAGATATTGTTTCTGGGCAGCGAATCAAACTCAGGGCCCGCGATGCAGTTGTCAGGTACTCTCTAGTTTTGTAGAAGTGCTATCGACGGTGATAAACTAGACGACAATACAAAACATGTTTTTATCAAAGGAACAGAGGCTTTACGAATACAAACAATAACACATTAACCATAATTCATGTTGTTGACTCGAAAACTAATATGATAGGCTGTTTATGAGATAACGAAATTAGTTCACCTTATGTGCTTCAATATTTACCTAGCACTGTATATTAGATCTAATGTTAATTTAAATAAGAAAATATAGTCTATTTTATAGAATTACTTAGACGTTCTCATTAAATCGGCATTAATCAAGTAAAAATTAAGCCCACGTGTTCACCTCATTATGCTTCTTGTCATGTGAAATCTAAATCCGGGCTATGATTATTAAAACTAAGCAGTTAATTGCTATAACAATTAGTGTCATGGTCATCTCATCTCATCACAGACAGCTCGTTCTTGATTAAATCAGTTAACAATAAATAAAATGTTTTTATAAATATTAAATTAGCGATATAATGATAAATTAAATAATTTTATATACAAAATTTTGTGAATAAGAATAAAAGTCACTAAATTTAAGTTTAATTTAAATAATTTTATATAAAAATGTTGTGAATAAGGAAAAATAAATCAGACTAAAGTTACGTTTCACTTAAATAAGAAAATAATAGTTAACTTTATAGATTTATTTATACGTTCTGATTAAATCAGTTAACAATAAATAAAATGTTTTTATAAATATTAAATTAGCGATATAATGATAAATTAAATAATTTTATATACAAAATTTTGTGAATAAGAATAAAAAGTCACTAAATTTAAGTTTAATTTAAATAAGAAAATATAGTCTATTTTATAGAATTACTTAGACGTTCTCATTAAATCGGCATTAATCAAGTAAAAATTAAACCCACGTGTTCACCTCATTATGCTTCTTGTCATGTGAATTCTAAATCCGGGCTACGATTATTAAAACTAAGCAGTTAATTGCTATAACAATTAGTGTCATGGTAAAACAATCTCAGACAGCTAGCAGGCTAAATTGATTAAATCAGTTAACAATATTTTTTTTATAAATATTAAATTAGCGATATAATGATAAATTAAATAATTTTATATAAAAATGTTGTGAATAAGGAAAAATAAATCAGACTAAAGTTACGTTTCACTTAAATAAGAAAATAATAGTTAATTTTATAGATTTATTTATACGTTCTGATTAAATCAGCATTAATCAAATGAAAAATTAAACCTAAGTGGTATTATGCTTCTTGTCATGTGAAATCTAAATCCGGGCTATGATTATTAAAACTAAGCAGTTAATTGCTATAACAATTAGTGTCATGGTCATCTCATCTCATCACAGACAGCTCGTTCTTGATTAAATCAGTTAACAATAAATAAAATGTTTTTATAAATATTAAATTACGATATAATCGTCGCTACTATACCTATTTGATTAGTATCCAATTTTTGGATTGGTCTGCAAAAACAAGTTAGTTAAATTGTTAACATTCGTGTCGGTTTACGGCGTAGACACACAACTAATTGTTTAAGATTGTCTTTGAAATAGGCTACAACATGAGAAACAAGTACCCAGTTTACCTGATGGAAATTGATGATTGTAACGCAAAAACTTATTTTTTGATTTACGATCTTAATTTTTCATTCCGCTGTCATTCCTGAGGACTGACATGGAACGCCTCGCAACTAGCGACAGGTTCCGCGGATCCTTATACTCATTAAACGACACATATAATTATGCTGGTTGAGCCTATATATATAAGCTGTAGATAGAAGCGAGCTTTAGCGTGGTTCTGCAATCATATTTTATATTTTTTATATCTGTTTACCTGATCGGGATAAGAGTCGTAATAACTTTATGGCGCATATTAAAAGACCTTTGCTTGATATTTGTCCATTTTGAATGTTGAGGATGTGATTTTAATTTCAGCAAAAAATCCATTGGAGCAGAATATATTAAATTTCTTGACAAAATGGCAAGGAGCAAGTGCGCAACCTGATTTGCTCTCGATTCCTTCCTTGAAATCAATAAACATTCCGCCGGTTGAATACTACTACGAAGGGAAAGGAATAAGGTAAGTGAATTTTAAATAATTTGAATAGAGGTGGAGTAATGCTGCAGTTTTTAGGTGCGGTATGAATAGGTCAACATGACCACGGAAGGGCCACACCCTTACAGAATGTGACACTACCGTTGTGTTTCGATTATTGAGAGTAGGGGTCCGGAGACCCGATTGATGGTAATGAGTCGTTTCATGTCAGCCCTCCGGGGTGAAAATACATGTGCATCGTGCATATTGAGGATGTTTGTAGATGATTTGAATTGTATATCTCTCAAAAAAATGTACATGTCTGGTAGTAAATAATGTATGTCATAGTGATTATGTGACCTTTCAGTTATAACAAAGAGATGTATATTCTGCTCGTTCTCCCAATCAAATTAAGATTATACGATCTAAGAAAGGATTGAATGCAGTGTTACCCACATTGGACAATTCACAAATATTACATTTCACATCGACACAAAAACTAAGCATCTAGTGTTTATGTGACAAGTCGACGTGTACGGATGTGTAACGTATTGATGTCACAGATTATATTTTGTATTTCTAATTTGTACACTTCTGATTTATTTTTATTATACTATTAGTGTTTTTTTATTATTAGTTTTAGTTTTTTATTTACGTTATAAAGAGAGTACATCTAGTTATTATACTTAACGATTGTTCGCGAGTTTATTTTTCGCAGCTCCCATAGAACATTAGCACTATGGCAACACTCTTGCTGTATAAGCATAAGCTGAATCGGTTGCCTTTTCGTTGCTGTAATGTAATGCCGCATCATGTAATCTATCTTATTCTTATTTTACTTTGTTTTTAATAATAAGTATTAATAGTTGTAAAGAAATAGATTGCATATATAAATTCCACTGCTGGGCATAGGCCTTCGCTCTAGAGAGGGTATAAGAAGATATTTCGCCTCGCGGCTCCAATACGGATTCGGCGGACCTCATATGTCTTGACTCTAACACATCCTGAGAAAACCTTCTCATGACGTTTTCACCGCCAGAAAATGGTAATTTACCACTTAAATTGCTAATTGTTAGTTGCATTCTGTAGTTTTTCTTAAATTGCAGTAACGTATAGATTAATTATTTCTTTCTAAAACAAACAGTTCGTGCTACAAAAATATTTCTATTGAATAGTAATCGATCATGGAACAAGAACAGGGATTGTCATGTGGTTGTCATGTCAATTTTGTAATAGATATTATAACCATAATGTTAAAGATATTAATTTCTCGTTATTCCTTAAGTTAATTAATAGGAGACTGGTGGCGAGGTCCATCTGTCCTCAGGGGTGAAAATACATGTGCATCGTGCATATTGAGGATGTTTGTAGATGATTTGAATTGTATATCTCTCAAAAAAATGTACATGTCTGGTAGTAAATAATGTATGTCATAGTGATTATGTGACCTTTTAGTTATAACAAAGAGATGTATATTCTGCTCGTTCTCCCAATCAAATTAAGATTATACGATCTAAGAAAGGATTGAATGCAGTGTTACCCACATTGGACAATTCACAAATATTACATTTCACATCGACACAAAAACTAAGCATCTAATGTTGATGTGACAAGTCGACGTGTACGGATGTGTAACGTATTGATGTCACAGATTATATTTTGTATTTCTAATTTGTACACTTCTGATTTATTTTTATTATACTATTAGTGTTTTTTTATTATTAGTTTTAGTTTTTTATTTACGTTATAAAGAGAGTACATCTAGTTATTATACTTAACGATTGTTCGCGAGTTTATTTTTCGCAGCTCCCATAGAACATTAGCACTATGGCAACACTCTTGCTGTATAAGCATAAGCTGAATCGGTTGCCTTTTCGTTGCTGTAATGTAATGCCGCATCATGTAATCTTATTCTTATTTTACTTTGTTTTTAATAATAAGTATTAATAGTTGTAAAGAAATAGATTGCATATATAAATTCCACTGCTGGGCATAGGCCTTCGCTCTAGAGAGGGTATAAGAAGATAATTCGCCTCGCGGCTCCAATACGGATTCGGCGGACCTCATATGTCTTGACTCTAACACATCCTGAGAAAACCTTCTCATGACGTTTTCACCGCCATAAAATGGTAATTTACCACTTAAATTGCTAATTGTAAGTTGCATTCTGTACTTTTTCTTAAATTGCAGTAACGTATAGATTAATTTTTTCTTTCTAAAACAAACAGTTCGTGCTACAAAAATATTTCTATTGAATAGTAATCGATCATGGAACAAGAACAGGGATTGTCATGTGGTTGTCATGTCAATTTTGAAATAGATATTATAACCATAATGTTAAAGATATTAATTGCTCGTTATTCCTTAAGTTAATTAATAGGAGACTGGTGGCGAGGTCCATCTGTCCTCAGGGGTGAAAACGCAACATTTAGGGGGTTAGGGGTGTCTGCAATATTTAGGGTGTATAATATAAAGGCCACATGAACCAGTTGCTTTGCAGTGAACTTTCTACTCATTCGTTACCACTAAATATGTATATATTAATAAAAAAGTATAATTTCTTGAAAATTAGTTTTCTCTTTACTTATTGTAATAATGTTTTATATGTTGAATCAGGTTAAACTATTCTATCGGGGATATGCAACTGACCGGCCTTGACCGTTTTACCATTGAAAATATTTCAGCATCCGAGTCTACTTTGGAAGTATCTTTAACGCTACGTTTTCCAGTTTTAACCCTTTTTTCTGGTATGTGTTTGTTCGTAAATTTATAATGTCGTATAGATGGAAAAATTATTTAATTCCGCTTATATATTTTTGTACGCGAGTGTCCCAGTGGTTGTTGAAGTAACTTTTAGTTGGCGATGAAACGAAACTTGTATACATATGTATTTAAACATTAGAAACAATGACGATATAACATTACTATTAATATAGTAACAGCCAAATTAGGTAAAAAAAGTATTTAATAGAATAAGTAAATGTATAATATAGTTTATTTAACCCTTTTCTTAGACACAGGCTATTTATTGGGCTATTATTATAAAGAGGGTTGAATAAAGTATATTCTCTTACGCAGTTATGGTATGAATTAGATAACTTTATATGTTTGCGAAACAAACTAAAAAACAGTAAATGAAATTATATATATATATATTAAAATAATGAATTAGGAATATTAGTATGTAGCATATAAAAATATTTTGTCCATTAATATTTCGTACTCACTAAGTCCTTAATGCTTATATATGCCATTTTCAGTTAACCATTGTTATAATACAATTTTAGTTTAAATAGTCTAATATTTATTGGTATCTTGTTATATAAGCATGCATACATAGATAAACAGCATTTAATATATTTACATATTCTAGTAGCATCATTTAGTAAAGTGCCAAAGTGGCACATACTATTAAATGGCTTCTGATATCAAAGGTTTTCTTATGATGGTTTTCTTCATCATATTTATAAATCAGAATATTTAGGCGAATAACGTATTCACCGGGGATCGAAATAAGGTAGTTTAGAAAACGTACACAGAGAAATATTGAGAAATTTTGTGTCCGATTTCTAATCTGCTGCCAGCGGTTTCATCGCTTCGTGACACAGTAGCCCGTAAGGACTATAAAAATCTTTGGAAATACGTTTTAATTTAAAAAAAAATCTACTTAACTAAATTTTTTATTCTATTTCCAGAAAAATATAAATTAAAAGGCAGAGCGTACTTTGTTTATCCATTGAAGGGATCGGGAAAAATGCAGTAAGTTAAAGTTTAAATAAAAATAAAAATAACTTATATGCTATCTTACAAATTGGAAATAAACAAACTATATTTAAATATTGTTTTGATGAGTTTTTCTAATTTATTTACAGATTAATTTTCCGAGATTCGGTAATAACAGCCATGGTACGACTGGGTTTATCTCAAAGCAACGGCACAAAAATACAGCAGTTTATGCTTAATTTTGACGTGAAAAAGCTAGAGGTAAATATTTCTTAATAATTCGTGCTAAAAATATTTTTATATTTTACGCTTCGATGTCGGTATAAAATAATCTATCACTTCACTTCTTATGCGGATTCTATGCTGGTCAACTTTGCGGGTTACGATATCATAATTGAGTTTTGTTGTGCAAGCTGGCTATTTGTGAAATGCACTGCCTCCAGTGAGATGAGCTTGTTGCTGGATGTCTGTATTTATATGTATATTTTATGTAACATTTATAGTATCTAGTTAAAGATCCGCACCTATTTTTCAGTATGCATTATCAATTTTTCCTCCCAAAAATTCTAATTGGTTGGTCTCTCTGTAGTAACCGGACTTAAAATATCCCGAGTGTCTCAAATAGAAAATCTTTTGGAGCAAATCTCTGTCAGCAAGATGAATACGAACCCAGACCTAATTTCTGTAATAATGTAATTTTGTGTAAAGCAAAAGACGCTTTAATTGATCTATGCATGACATGTCTCATTGCTATAACAAAGATAATTCGAAATCGTGTAATATCATCATGCAATAGAATAATGAACAACAAGATCGTATGAATAGTTAACCTAAGTTAACAACGTTTTTAAACGAATTGTACTGCAAATAATATTTACTGTTGAATTTTCTCAACGGCTTTCAATTCAATCTAACAAGAATGAAAATATTCATATCAATTTAAAAAAAGCACAAATAACTCACAAACGTTCAGGACAACATTTTTTTCTCTCTATTAAGGGGTATAAGTTTTAGGTTAGGTTATAGTTAGCACCTTACCTAGGAAAATTATTTAATATATTTTAGTTAATGTTAAGAGAAAATGTTCAATTAAGCAAATTGACAAAAAGACACAAGTTAATAAAAAGTGTTGTAATAAAATATAGTAATAAGCACATAAACTATGACAGTAAGTGATTCTTGCGGCCCACGGCACCCACACTAGACTGTCCTCGAGACGAAATCATAATGGAGATTCGTTGTCATTTCTATAGACTAAAATCGAATGCCTCGTCACCAATTATAAGGGATACCGGATCTCTTCATTCACCTGACGTGACACAGCAGCATTATGCTGCCACATCACGTACTTATGGTGTTCTCTGCGGGCGTGGTTCTTGCCAGGTGGAGCCGAGCCATTTATTAAAAGCTATTCTTAAAAATATTTTTTATACAATTTTTAAAAAAATACTAAATGTTGCAAATCAATTATATATATATATATAATATATATACATATATATATATATATATATATATATATATTAATGAATTCATTTTGTTACAGGCTGATTTGCAGAACAGTTCTTGGCCTATTAACAAATTATTGAATAGTGAAGGCGTCCAGATTCTTGCAGAATATCATAGTACGATAGTTGAAGCTTTATGGAACTACGTAGTGCCTATAGTAAATGAATACCTGAAAGACGTTCCTCCCTCTGAACTTTTGCAGATTATAAATTAACTGCCAGAATACTGTTAATTGAATTGTAATTTATTTATTTAATTTATAAAGACTGAACGGTGTAATTCACTATATCAAGTACTATTCTAGAGACGTCTTAACGATTGCCGCTTTGAGCTTTTAACGTAAGACGTAGATTTTTTTTGAAAATTTTGAAACTTACGAGATGTGAATCCATTACTATCATGTTTGTGAATGAGTCAGAAACTTTATAACCTCAAAGTAAATCTACCACTTGTGTCTTGACCACGTGATGATAAGTTATTTCTACGGCCTATGATGTCATAACGCAGACCCTGGGGACTAGTAAGAGATGCCTCGTCAACAATATTGAGGGTCTCCGGATCTATTCGAATGCTGATATTTTATTCTGGTGTACTGTGAGGAGGTGGTCTTTCATCAGTCGAGTCGACTCATTCCTGCAGCAGTTTGAAAAAATCTACCCTTATCGGAATTTACAAACAATTCGCAATCATACATTAAAAACATCGATATTATTTTCGATATCAATATTAATACTAATTTAAAAAAATAATAATTTCTATATTGAAAAATAATAATTTCTATATCGAAAAATAATAATTTCTATATCGAAACATTATAATTTCTACATCGAAAAATAAGATTTTTCCTTCACACGTGATCAACTGGCCTGTTGTTATTACAATATATTTTTTAATAAAATACACGTTATGAACGTTCCGTTATTAATTGTTGTTTAATGGGATTGCTATTCTGAAAAGGTTATAATATTTCTTGCCGTTGGAGAGTTGTTTTCTTTGAACAAAATCTTAGAAAGAAATCAGAAGCAGATTACATGGTAAAATTATTTTATTTTGTTTTTAGCTTGGTAAAATTATTTAATATGATTTTGCTTTTAAGTTTATTTAACATATTGCTTGTTGACTTGGTCTTGAAACCAGAGTGTCCAAATAATAAAATGAATCTAATATTAAAAATATATTTGAGGTCTGCCAACCTAACGCTTTTTTTAGAATAATATTTGACAACTTATGGAACATTACCCATAATAACCCCGTTGGGTAGGAATGTTGATAAGGAAGTTCACGTACTTAACGGTAACCGGGACAAAGACTCCCTTAAATTTATTACGTATTAATAATTTCCAACTTATATGCGCTGTTGCCACAGTACTGAACGCTACTTTGTAGGTGATAATTTTTTATTTATTTAATTTACACATTTAAGTAAAAAGCGTACAATAGGCGGAATTAATGCCTTTTGGCAATTCTTTACCAGTCAACATGTAGGCGGCCAATAACCAAGGATCGCAAATATTAAATCATGTCTACTTTATTTACCTTTAAAAAAAAAGATATAGAAGGCGGACTTATATTGGCCTTCTGGCATTCTCAATCAACCAAAGGTGTAGTGAGCTAGTGGGTTAGGTGTAGCATAAAAAATAACTGATAAGATCAAAATATTATACATAGTAAATAATAAAATATATAAAGAAAAACAATAAGATAAACTATATGTGTCTATATGTGTATAATGCGTCCTAGTTTATTGAATATTAAGAAGTGAATTCCCAATCTTAAAAATGCAATAAAGTAAGAGCTATATTTAAAGCGAAAATAAATATAAATGACAGTTAAACCTTGTGTTTAACGAGCTTTGTTTAAAGTATTATGATTATAAAATTTCTTCATAGAACTGTAAATTACACTCGTTACTTCAAAACGGATTTATGGATTGGTAACATTTTATAAAATAAAATTTGTACGTTGTGCAAATTCCACGTAGTGTCTTTTCTTAGCAGGCATGCAAAGTTTATTTTTTAACTAGCAACATTTTTTTTATTCTTATAAATAATTACAATTACAAAAACATATATTGAAATTCTTATCGAGTTACTCTTTATATAAATGACTGTATTTAGCGGTTTCATATTTTTAAGTGAGTATAATAAATCCATGGCGTAAAGTACACATCCTTACTCCCTACTTCCCCCCTAGGAAATAGGGAGAGCAAAGAATTAATTAAGTTAATTTAATTAATTAATTATGGCAAAAAAATATTTATAAAAAAATATTCAACATAATATATTATTAACATATGTCATTATGCAAATCTAATGCTAAAATAGTATAAAATATATTGCTATTAAATTAAGATTCTTAGGCCCATTGCAGAATATAGGGTTGCCTATACTTATACCAAAGAAAGGCACTGTATGTTGTAATTTCATCTATGCAAGGATTGACAAATTAGCACTGAAACAACATGATCGCGAAAGCACTTAATTCTATAGACAAGTGTAATAAAACTACGAGACGATAACCTAGAAGCCGTAAGTGTATAGCGATAGGTTTAGGTTTAAAAAATTAATTTATCAAAAATAATACCATTAATTTAACAGAGAAATGGAACGTTACCTACAAAAATACCAGTATAGACGTGTTTTGACAATATGTTATATATTAAAAATGTTGTCAGTATTAACAGAGGAATAACAGTTACTATTAAAACAATAATATTTTGAAATTGAGGTAATTTGAACTTAAGTATGTCAGTGATGCTCTACACACGCTCTCCTGGTGGATAGAGAGGTGGCTTTAATGATATTGCCGAGGTACGACACTAACACCTGATTATTTATGACTAATACTGACTGGACCCCTGCCAAGTGGTGGTAGTGCTGGGATAATGGCGTGTTAAAGCAGTCGCATAAACTGCTTCACTAGTGGGTGATAGGATCGTCCCATTCGTCATTTAATTATTATTTGTAGGATCATTTATTATTACTATTTATGGAACATTTATTTTATTTTGTCTCGTCAGTTAGGTTAAGAAAAAAAAGGAAAATAAATATACCACAAAACAACAAAATAAATAATAAAAGACACCTATCATGGCACCTATCGAATGATGGGATTAAGGGAGAGAAAGTCGGTGGACGATACGGTCGGCGTCGAAATGCATCGACTTCTCCGCGCATCTCACGCGGCATTGACTCGCAACCGCCTTACGAGTAGATGATTCGAGAGGTTGGGATAAACCTGACATATAAGTGTAGTGTCATTATAAACATACATATAGTATGTCTGTGAGATATATGTATGTTTATAATGGCTCAAGAATTCTGTTTATTTTTAAATTTTATCTAACATTTACTTTGACATCCGATACTAGTCCTGCTAGAATACACCTCATAACTTTAAAGCTTTCGTCTGTCACCGGCCTGGGTGTTTTCACTTCGGTTAATAAGACATCCATCAATTATTTTAATATTTAGAAAGGTAAAGATGTTAATATAATAATAAACCGTTACGAATGATGTGATGTTTGTTGCTAGGTTATATCTCTTTTTGACATATTTTATTGAGTTTTCTTCCCGTGACCTAGCATTAATGTTCACGAGAGTAATAAATGAATCACCTTTTTTAAAGAAAAAGCAGTATTTCTGTGAAACAATGTGGCAGCCTTACCTTAACCTTATCTGCCCAGGCGTACAATAAAACAGTGAATACATTGGAGGGATTAAATATTTTCTATCGGATTGGATGACAATCTTCGTGAGATTTTATTAAGATTGAAGTTTTATTATTATTAAAAAGCAATAAAAATTATGGTCAACCTCGTTAACAGTGATCTATATTGGTTTATATCTCTAGCATACTCAGATGTAATGTGACTGTGGGGTGTTATATGTACTTACATCTGCATGTATACTACTTGTGAAATGTATTTTTTAACATCCGAAGCCAGACGGCAAAATAGCTCGTTACTTGGTCAAAATCTACACACAAAAAAAAAGTATGGTTTATTAGTACACTGTTATAATATTTAACAATTGTTAAATATGATAACAGTGTTTTAATAAACCATACTTTTTTTTACGTATAATTATACGTTCGCTGTCTATAAGCTATTAACGAATGAATTTTATGAGCAAAAAATTGTGCTGCCCCTATAACTTAAAATCTATTATAGATCTACATACAATGTTGCATGTCTAATGCGTAATTTACATTTTTAAATACAAGTTATTATGAATAAAGCAGTTGCATGTCTAATTAGTAATTACTATTTATAAACACCTATAGGTGATTATCAATAGAGCAGTTCAGCAGTTCTGGAATTATCGAGGTCTGAACGTGCCGTTTTTATCACTCACTGACATACCTGTCAAAACTAAGACCACTTCAAGGTGACTTGGAAAATTGAAATTTGGCATCAAGGTTATTAATTAGGCGTATACAAAGGAAAGTATCTGATAACACAAATTACCGATGTTCTCCGAAGTATCGACAAAGTTATGGGAGTGATCAATCTATTATATAATACGTAATAAATGTAATCCTTGGCTTAAATTGATGTGATTAGTATAAGAAGTATAAGAACATTTTATAAGCTACCGACGAAGATCAAGTTCAATATCCCTCTACAACTAAAATTATCTGTAAAAAACGCATAATAGAACATAAAGTTAACTTTATACATCGGTATCTAAGAATTTGTGTAGTTTGCGATCATAACTTTGATTGGCCCCTGTACTACATCAGGTTTGATAAACCACAATCCACGCAATTGAACACTGGTACTGAGAAACATGTTATGATTTGTGCTAATGTTATTTTAATTTGATAAATAAAATTATGTCTCAAATCAAACATACCATCGCAACATTTAGCTGTAGTCAAACACCTCAGAAATCGTGAGTGCTGAAAAGCGCTCGATATATTTTCGGCACTCCAAAAGTTAAAATAAATTCGTGGAAATCCGTAAAGGTAGTTTAAATCAACAAGTTTTACGTTTAAATAGCTGGTATTATAGAAACGATGCATGCGGGGTAGTGAAGTATTACGTGCAAGGTTCGTTCCCACTGCACTAATTTAAAATAGATTTTTATTACTTGGTTATATAATTATGGTACATTAAATACGAAGCCTGAAATCTGAGACGGTCTTCGTATTTGGATTTATTACCGGAAGTGGTCGTTGTTAGTCTCTGTATCCTAACACGTGCTGAACAAAACGCAATAGCTTCATGCTGCGATTTCGCATTTTAGATGATATCAAGGACTATATAGGACATGGTGTCGGAAGTATTTGAACTACAACTGAGACACTTACTTGGTCTTCTACTCGCATGGGTTGCCAGTGACACGGTACAATTTTAAATTTCGCCCGACTCGAAATCTACAATGTTTTTTGCATAAACATTGGTGGGAATCAAACTGAGGCTTTGTATAGCATTTATGGCAATGAGTACAGCATTTATGGCAATTTATTCAAAGCACCTGGGCAGTCGCTACGGTCGCAAAATAATAAAAAGACACGGTGTAGGAATGGCATTTGTGGTATTTTGTACATTTATAGGCTTAAGAGAACAACTAAAAGTATTGATTTCTCAAAACGAACTACATTTTTTTGGGTTTTGTATGATACGTTGAAGATCTATCTCATCTTATCTCTTCTCGGGCTGATTTCTACCAATAATCTTTTAGTTACCAATAGAGAGCTCAGATTTAGATTTAGAGACCTGGATTATTTTATAAGGCCTAATTAATATGAAAGTTCAAAAACATACACATGGCACCACAATTTCTTCACCAGTGTAACGTTTATGCGGTAGAGAAGAAGAAAGAAAGTAATGTGCAAAATAAAAAAAATCATATTTATATGATATTTTTTAATTTTTTTTTGCTATATTATACAATAATATAAAAATATGAGCAATATAATGAATAATAAGAAGTATGATCAAATGGGTTCAAGACTATTAGAGTGGGTTGTTATAATGATTTTATAGACGAAAGTTTTATGACGTACTCGTTGGATTTATAATATAATTTTATAGGTTTGTTTTATTTTTTATAAATCTTAGGATCACAAGCCAGCACGCACGTGATGGTAAGTGATGAACACAGCCCATGTCTATCATAAACCCATCATTAGCTAAAAACTGTTTCTTCGGATTCCTTTATTTATTTAATTTTTATTTATTTTAAACTTCATGCACAAAGTAAAGTACATAGGTAGACTTAATGCTAAAAGCATTTTCTACCAGTCGACCTGAGGGTGGTATTGAGAAGCAAGGGTAGGTGGACATATAATATAAAAATGGGAAAAATAATAGTTACTTTTCCAAAATATAATATATATTTTCTAATAATATACTAAATATATTTAAAAAAAACACAACAAACGAAACACAGCGGTGAAAAGATGCTATTTTACTCTGATATTCTGTGGTAGTATGGATATGTGTATGATGCCGATCTTACCGTATCGCTGGGAATTTCTGTTCATACAGTTTTCATTATTCAACTGATTTTTATACTTCTTAACAAATTTCCTATACAACAAAAACATTGGAAGATGCTGGTTATGCGGAGTGAGATAACTATCAGATGGACGGAGGAGGAGATAAAAGTCACTGATTGCTTTTGTTACCAACAATTTCATATACGTGCTTCTTTTGACTAGACATTGGCAAAATTATCACAACGATGGTTGCCATAAAACTTAAAAAAAGAAATGGGCGTCTGAATTACGTCTGCTGTGTGTGAAAGAGAGGTCGGGAAACAAATAAATATTACTTATATTATAATATATAAGATATAAAGAAGAATTAACAACTTCATTGGAAAACAAGTTATATTTGGAATATATTTGACATCAACAAAAAAGGTTTTTGCTTAAGAAAAAATACTTATTTTGATTCATTGAAATGTTACAGCGATGCCAATAACTCAAACTGAACTGCATTGTTTTCTTTATACAACCTGTATCATAATGGTGCAATTACATTTTCAGTGTGCGTAAGGTTTTTACTCTAGAATCTTATAAGGGCTTAAAAATCTTTTAACTTCGAAATAATGTGCTAGAAGTGTTACGCACACACTTTGCACTTAAATCTATTGGAATTATCAATAAATTCTCGACGAAGTGATCGTCTTACGTATTCGACGCGATAATTATACTACATACATAACACTTAAAAATTAAATGTCTGATTTTGATAGTGGTACAGCCGCCAAAATATGGCGATGTTATTATTGTAGTTTCTTATTTTTTTTTCAAAATTTATAAAACGTGCGGTATTTAATAATACTATTAAAATGAAATTTTATTATCCATGAATAGTAAGAAACTTAAAAGAAATAAAAGCCATACATGTTATAAAATAATAATATTACCCTAAAAATAAATAATTGTATAAGTCGTTTATAAAACAAGACGTTATTAAATTGTTACAATTTTCTACACATTTCACCCTCTTCATTTATATTCAATCCAAGTAGCTTACGATCTTCTGTTTAGCAGCGGCGACATCTTTATATTAATAAAATTGTATGGTCGTCGTTTATTGAATAATACATAAATAACGTTTTTATGAGCGAAAAGTAATATGTGTTTTTAAAAACTATGGCATTGTTTAATAATATAATATTTTCAAAATAATTTATAGTAAACTATTAATAAAAACAAATTAAAATCATAGTTACTTTAAATCTTAGATAGTGTTGTTCTTAAAGCGGCAATTGAATTGTAAAATACATAGTCCTTATCAGCAACTGGGACCATTTTGTTTTATATGAGGACGGATTAATATGGACCAGATAAAGTAACAGTTTTCAACCTCCTTTTCCAAAGAAATAAGATTATAATCGGTTTTGAGACATGATGCAGTGATGCGAAAAATCGAGACGCACATTACTTCGACCTCGATAACGCCAACGTAATTTTCTTGTTAAATAAATTATTCGTGGCACATATGTATGTCTCTAGAGATTTTTTTTAAATATTCTGTTGATATTGTGACCACTCATAATAAATAATAATAAGAAATGACAGTCCTGTTAAAATAGAATACTATTATTAAAATTGCTATATATTACGAACTGAAAATGTTAAATATAAAAATGAGTATCTGGGCATAGCGGGTGTTCGCGGATCGAGTACATATCCGGTAAGTGTATCGAACACAGCAATTCTGATATGCAAACCTGCAGTTCTACAATAATAGATGCGGACGATACTACAATATTTATACCTAAATGAAAAAATATATTAATATGTGAAGATTTCTAGGAATTTAAAGAATTATATTATTTAAGAGGAAAACTTCCCTTATATTAAATGGTTGTGTAATCTTCATACCTGTTTATGGTGATCGCTTTAGTGATTTACACAATGTCATGCTGGTTACGCATGTGCGTTTTGAATTAACGGTAAGTAGTTTGGTAATGAGGTGAACTGTGTTCTTGTTTATTACCTCGACTTTAACATAAAAAATGAATAAAAGTTTCTTTTCAGGCCGGTATTAGAGGTAACCATAACCACTATACTCATATAAGTTAGATATAAAAAATATATTTATTATATTTGTAATTTTGACGGTTGGTTGGTGTGGTCAACAGTAAAATTCAAATAAAAATAAAAATTAAAAGAACTGAGATATAACCGCTGTTCTTAAGTTGTGGTGGTTCTATTTTCCTCGCTCAAAGGTTGAGTAGCATTTCATTATATGCTGCCATGGTCTTCTTGTCTTACCATGGGAATAGAAATTTGAGATAATTTTACGTTTTAAATTCTTATAACCGTACAGAACATAATTCTTTGTTGTGCTAAATTTTAGATTTGTTATATTTACAAATCACGTGGAAAAGCTACGGTAAGCTGACAAACGGATAACAAGCAAATCATCAATCTTATTACAACTTTGTATTACGTGAAATATTTTAATCTACATGAATTATGGCGGTAATCTTCAATCTAAGTCAAAAGCCACGCCACTGGTTACGATACGCGTAGTGGTTGCTGCCTTATGGGTAGTATATATATTATATATATATATATATATATATATATATATTAATTGATCTGGAGGACATCATCAATATTCATTTTATGTCGTTCAGATCAATATTCCACCTTAGTCCTTGGGGGTGACAACGCATTTGAGTTATGATTCCATAACGGGAATGAATGTGGGTATCATGGGCCTCCGGAAACACTTATCATCAGGTGAACAGGTACAGGAACAGGTAAATCTAATTTTTATTAAGTATTTATACTAATTCTACTTCGTTTGTTTATTGTAGTCACAAATGTTTTGTTATGATTGAAACACAAATTTAGTAATTTAGTTACAGTAGACATAGATTATGTATAACACCCGTACCGTAAATAATTTTAAATACTCCTTTATGATGCTTTGACGAAATGGCAACAAATATTAACGTTAAGTTATTTTTCTTTAAATAGAAGAGAACCAAATCAATTTAATCTTGATTTTCTGGATAGAAAAGATAGCCACAATCAAGTAAAATTTAAATGAATAGAATAGAAAAATATTCTTTACCACCATTTATTCGCAGAAAATAGGACAATCCCCGCGATTAAACTGTTTCCTTTGTTAATTAAGCAAAGTGTTACATAAAAAAAAAAACTTTCCATTTCTCTGTCTATTTAATCTATTCTGATTATTCATCAGTTGAATACATTAGTCAATGTCGGACAATATTTTGTATTTCTTTTTATAACAACTATTACCATTAGTCTGGAAATGTTGACTGTTAAAAATTAACCTCCCGCTAATTGAGGATGTTACCAACGCTATACGTTACCAAGCTTGGCAGGCAGAATGGCTATATATAAATAAAAAAATAAAAATAAAAATAAAAATAGCCTTTATTTACTTACTACTAACTTACTTTAACAATACTAACTTAATTAAATCCTATATATAAATCTAGAAAATATGTGATTATAGTTATATTTATTGGCGTATGCTGGTAGTAGTCGCCTCTGCGGCGTAGGCCTCTCCTAAACCTTTCCAAGTATCTCTTTCCCGAGCCATTTGCATCCAGTTATTACCACACCTGCGGCTGAAAGTATCTCTCCATCGTTTGCCTGGTCTCCCTTTTCTCCTTTTCTTATCCCTTGGTATCCATTCTATTAGACGTTTCGTCCATCTGTTATTCATCCTACAAACATGTCCTGCCCAGTGCCATTTGAGTAATCGAATTCTTTTTCTTACCTCTATTACTTTTGTTTTGTTTCTGATGTCACTGTTGCGAATTTGGTCTGATAGCTTAATTCCAAGCATGCTCCTTTCCATTTTTCTTTGGCATATAGCAATTTTTCTTCGTCCTCTTTTCTTAACGACCACGTCTGACACCCATATGTTAGGCATGGTAATACTGTTGCTTCGTAGACTCGTTTCTTTATATTTATATTTACTGTATTATTTTTCATTATTTCTCTCAAGCTCCAATATTTTTTCCATGTTAAAGTTATTCTTCTTTGAATTTCTTTTGCGATACTATTTCCAAAAGATACTAATTGCCCTAGATAAATGTATTCCGATACGTATTCAATTTTTTCACCCTCTACAATAATGTCTTGTGGGTCTCCATTAGTTAGAATCTTAGTTTTTAATGTGTTGAGTGAAAGTCCCACTTTGTGACTTTCCAATGCTAATTCCTGACCATGCTCTCGAGCTCTGTGGCACTTTCAGCGAATACCACAATGTCGTCGGCGAAGCGCAGGTGGTTCAATAGCTCTCCGTCAATATTTACTCCTTTCTTTTCCCAGTCCATACGTCTGAAGACAGATTCAAGCACAGCGGAAAATATTTTTGGCGAGATCGGGTCTCCCTGTCTAACTCCTCTTTTTATAGGAAACTCTGTACCTTCACGTTCTAACCGTACTTTGGCGTGGCATTTGGAGTAGATATTATGTATGATATTTATGTACGTTGAATTAACGCCTTGTTGAGTCAGCCGGCCCCGACGGTATCACCAACAAGGTGATGAAACTCCTACCCATGTCCATTTTACACCTACTGGTGATAATCTACAACGCGGCCATATCCAAAGGCACCTTCCCGAACACCTGGAAGGAAGCCGATGTCATAGGGATTCTCAAGCCCTCAAAACATCCAACCGATCCATCAGCCTATCGACCCATAAGCCTACTCAAAGTCTTGGGTAAGGTATATGAAAGGCTCATCCTCACCCGCCTCAAGGACTTCATGCTGTCCCGAGGGCTGCCAATCAATGAGCAGTTCGGGTTTCGCACCCAACACTCATGCACACATCAAGTGCACCGCATCACGGAGCACATCCTCAGTAAATTTCTTCAGGGCTACCAAACTGGGGCACTTTTTCTCGACGTGGCGAAAGCTTTCGACAAGGTCTGGCACAACGGGCTCATATACAAACTATATGAGCTCGGTGTGCCAGATCGACTCGTACTTATCATCCGAGATTTTCTCCGAAATCGAACCTTTCGTTACCGCGTCGAGGGAACGCGCTCCGAGGTTCACCCCATTTGTGCCGGAGTACCACAAGGCTCTGTCCTAGGTCCTACTTTATACACACTCTACACCAACGACATACCGCGCACTCGCGGTGTAGAGCTAGCCCTTTTCGCCGATGACACCGGCCTCTACGTGTCTGGATTTAAACCAGACGCTATTTGTAAACGCCTCAATCTGCAGCCAACACCTTAGGAAATGGTTTCGGAAATGGAGGATCGAGGTTAACCCCACCAAAAGTGCAGCCATTTACTTCTCTCGGCGCAACAAAACGCCGCATCTCCAAACTATAGAGTTATTTGATTGTCCAATCCTGGGAAAAGACAGTCAAATACTTAGGCGTCACATTAGATGAAAGACTCACCTTCGGTCCGCATGTCAACCGCGTACGGAATCGAGCAGCGTTCGTCCTAGGTCGTTTGCACCCGTTACTTAATAAAATAGCAAAATGTCCTGCGTAATAAAATTACACTTTACAAAGCGTGCATCCGACCCATAATGACATACGCAAGCCCCGTCTTTGCGCATGCCTCCCCGCGTCACATTCACCGACTTCAGGTAATACAAAATCGTTTCATGCGCAAGGCCACCGGTGCGCCGTGGTTCTTGCGTAACGAAAATCTACACATAGATCTTGAGCTGCCGACCATAGCTCAGTACCTGAAGCAGGCTTCTCGCCGATATTTCGACTCTGCCGTCACACACCGAAACCCTTTGATTGTAAGTGCCGCCACTTACAATCCCATCGCGAATCACAGATTTACCCGCGTCCGTAGGAGACCGAGGCACGCCCTCGACGACCCTGACGACGCAACCACCAGGGCCCAAGCCCTTCATAAAACACAACACACAAACATTGCACCCTCATATCGCCCCGCCGACGGCGAGGGCGTCGCAAACAAAGTTATTCGCGATACCGCCATGTCACTGGCCGGTTCTCTCCAGTCCATACAGATAGAAGCGTTGCTGGGTTTCTTGCGCCACTTCTTCTCCAGCGCCCACGCATTCTGAAGTGGTGGTACAGGTAGTTAATAATAATAGTGATATTAATTAAGATAATCCTCTGTCAGAAGCAACTGACCGAGCCGAGGTTCGGCCCTTTTGGGCACCCTCGAGTCAGACGCTCTCGCGAAACAGGGTAACGGTCCAAGCCGAGGCTCCCTCTCGGGAGCCCTTGCGCTGGTTACCCATATATAGAGGTCTCGACTGAGAGCCATAAGCGCTCGGTCACCTCTCAACCCGGTGAAACTGTAAAAGCCCTGGGGCTAACAGCGGCTATCAGACCGAAAAAAAAAAAAAAAAAAAAAAAAAAATTGTTGAGTCAGTGATGTCCAAATAGCTTCAAAATATAAAGAGTCAAAGGCCTTCGTGTAATCTATAAAGCATATGTACAATATCTTTCTATATTCTTTGGCTTTTTCTATTATTTGTGTTATGACTTGCATGTGATCTATAGTTGAGTATCCTTTGCGAAAACCGGCTTGTTCGCGCGGTTGATTTTCATCTAAAGTATTTGTTATTCTACTTAAAATTATTTTTGAGAATACTTTATATAAATTCGTCGTGAGACTAATCGGCCTGTAGTTTCCGAGATCACTTCTGTCCCCTTTCTTGTGAAGTAATATAATTGTAGACTTTGACCATTGCTCTGGTGTGGTTTCTGTTCTGAGGATGTTGTTAAATAATACCTGCAGAGGTTCCAGAAATGAAATCAATAGTGATTTAAGCACTTCATTAGCAATGTTGTCACTTCCTGGGGTTTTGTCATTTTTTTGGGTATTTATCGCATGTTCGATTTCTGATATGAGAACGTTTGGTGTCTCTATGTCCTTACTAACTGTGTTGTGATTATTTTGTATCGTATGATAGCATTCTGAAGAGCATGTGTTATTATCTATATTATAGAGCTTTGCGTAGAAGTTGGTTGCTTCCTTTATAATATCGAGACGTCTATATTGTTTAATTGCCTGACTATTTTTCATATTTGCTGTCCACTTTGTCTTGTCTCTCAGCTCCTTATATGCTTTGCGTATAGCTCCTGTTTTGCTTATGAATTTTTCAAAGGTTTTTTGGCGTATTGCTTTTTTCTTTTGAATTATGTTTTTGTTAATTTTTTTGCTTATTTTTGTTAATTCTGACTTGATCTCAGTTGTTCTTTTCTTCTTACATAATTTTTTCCTTTGTTCTAATAGATCTTTTGTTTCTTCATCGATATAGTAATTTGATTTGTTTCTTTTCTCTTGGTAATTGCTTCAGTAGCTCTTTTATTTCTATTTCTAATTTATCATATTGGTTTTGAACTTCCGTAGACACACTAACGGCTTCCATAAATTTATTTTTCCAGTAATTAACGTCTTCCCTTGATAACATTGGTAACTTTATGATATAGTCCACAGGTTTTATTTTCCTTCTTCTGGGCTTTAAGTCTAAGGATAGCATACAACGTATCATCCTGTGATCAGTATTAAAGTTTAAGTTTTTTATTATATCGAATTTTTTAATGAATCTTGGTTGATTTGTGAGAATGTAATCAATTTCATTAAGTTGTTGACCATTTGGTGATCGCCAAGTCCATTTTGCGTGGGTTGCACGGAAACAAGCTGTTTATAATGAAATAATCTTTCTCAAGTACAAAATCAACTAATTTCTGACCATGGGAACTTCTTTTACCATATGCATATTTGCCTATGTTATTTCCTTCATTTTCCTGGGCTTTTCCTATTTTTGCATTGAAATCGCCGAGCAATATAGTATTTTTTGTTTGTGAAGAGTCCAAGGCCAATTGTACTGTTTGATAAAGAGATCTATATCTTCATTTGCACAAGCCTCTGTGGGAGCGTATATTTGAACAAACGACCAAGTAGAATTGTCATTCATCCGCATTTCCAGTGCTGCCACTCGGTCCGAAAAGCTTTTTTAAACTCAATATATTATTTTTCAGTTGTTTTTTTATTAAATATCCAACTCCACTTCTTCCATTTGATCCTGACGTGTGGTAAAAGATGAACTCAGGATATTCCTCTATTACTTCTTTTCCTCTTCTAATTTCACATAATCCAACTATGTCCCATTTTATGTCCTTTATGGCGTATTTTAATTCTTCCATTCTGCTATCTGATAATAAAGTTCTTACGTTGACACTTGCTATATGTAGGTTTAGCGATTTTTGTCTTTTGTTTTTTGTTGTACTATTGTTTGTTTGTTGTTTAAGGTTTAGGAGGTAATGGTCTGACTCCTCCACGGTGACCGGCCGGCTTGGAGGAGGTAGAGAGGTAGAAGAGGCACTAATTAGTTTTTTTGAGTATCTTCGTTCAACGATGATCGGTTGTTAAGGTTCAGCTGCGAAGAGCGTAAAAAAGTTTGTCATGACTTGTGATTTGGTTTTTTTAGAAGCTTGTTTTGCCCCTTCGCTAGTAATTATTTTAGTTTCCTTTCCTGCCTCTTCAGGTGACAAAGACATAAGTCGTTTGTTTCTATCGCTGTGTGTAGGGGGTTTAGATACACGTGTTTTTAGTTCTACAATTTTGTCGTAGTGTAAAACTACTCTCTTTCCTCCCTGTCGCAAGCGTTCAACCTCTGGTTGTAAATCTTTACGCTTCTGTAACACACTAGGGGAAAAGTCTTCTTTTAGATATATATTTGTATTACTAAGCATTTTTCTTTTTTTCAGCAGTTCTATTTTCCTGCTGGTTGTAGTTATCGTAACAGCTACTGGTCTCGCTTTTCCAGAGTATTTCCCGATTCTGTTCACATGTTCGATTTCCCATTTCTGGCAAGGTATTTCTAAGTTGTTGTTTATTATATCCAAGATTATAGAAAGTAAGTTTCCATATCCCTTTTCCTTTTCTTCAACCCCGAAAAGATTACGTTTTACGTCTCACCTGTCTTTCTAAGATATCGATGGTTTTTGTTGTTGTTCAATTTTTATTTCTAAGTGCCTAGTTTTAATTTCGATGAGGTTGAATTTTTCGTCTATATTGTTATTAACCGATTCTTTAATATTTTGTTCCATCTCCTTCATATTCTGTTTTTGTATTGATAAATCATCTCGTATGACTTGTAAGATTTTAACAATATCTTCCATTTTATTACTGCCCTCTATTGGCTATCGGCACCACAGTATTCCTTGATTTGTACTTTTGTAACTTGTCACTAGATGCCGTTGTTTTACAATATCGATCTGTAAGATGATTTGTGTTTTCAAATATAATTTGAGGTTATAATTTTCGTTAATTACTTTAAAACGGTCTTATCCATTTATTAGTTCCTCAATTGGCTAACTATACGAGAAAAACTGACCTTGTTATGTCCAAAGCATAGTAATTTTCTTCAATTTCTTCGTGTTGAACGGTAGAACAAAGTCTATAGTTGTTTGCGGTTTTTCGATTATTTTGTTGTTAATATCGAACTTCCACGACACATAACATTTGTCCAATAACTTCACTATTGTCTTCACACAATTAGCGTAATTATTTCACCTTTTAATATCTTTTACTATTACAAAAGTTGATTGAACTACACTTGACCCGCTCTAGCTTCAAACGTCAACCTCTAGACTAAGCGATGTCTGTGAAATATTAGATTAAATAATTAAATATTAGACTTATAAATAGTAAAAGTATATATATTATAAATATTAGAAGTGGCCATGCTATTCACATATCAACTCGAGTTTGATAAAGAGTTTTGATAAATTCATTTAAAAACCCCAACTCATTGGTACAAACCAGGCCATGTCAAAACACCTCATTTTGTTATATGCTCATTATAAATGTTACCCACCATAACGTTCGTTATAAAAAGTAAAGGAATAAAACACACTATCAATATAAATCATGCTAGAATAAAGGAAAACTGTTACGTACGGTATAATTTTTTCAAAGGTAAAAATTTTATAATAAATAACCTTAAAAGTAAAATATGGTAATATTATTACTATCTTTAATATGCTTTTATCTAAATTATTTTTACATAAACGTCTCTTGTATATGTGTGTGTTGTTATTTTGTGACATGAAACTGTATTAAATTTGTATTGTTTATCATTGAATTGATTTATTATCTTAACTTTAAAGTACATTTACTGCACGGGAATACTATGTCTATTTATATAGAAACATACTAAAACTAAAGGTCCAATGAAGCCATTCATTATATATATATAGAATTCTAGAGCTTGGCTAAAACATCTGGTACCGACATACGAGGTACTTGATTTGCCATTACTCCGAGAATTGGTGCCGCGTCGCGATAAAATAGAAGATTGTTTTCTTCTCTTATCAATGTTATTATCAAAAGAATTGTCTCAAGTCAACAAAAATATTTTTATCATTTTCAATATTACGTTTATTTTTTGGGAATTACCCATTTTTTTTTTTTTTTCTTTTACACTGAGAGTAACAAACGAGCACACAGTTCACCTGGTGGACATTCATCCTTGACAAAGAATCATATTGTACATGCGTTGTCACCTTTGAGGACCGAGATGGAATGCCTCGTCACCAGTAATAAAGGTCTTCGGATCCCTACGCTCATTAGACGAAACGCAGCAGCGTTATACTGGTATTCTGTGAGGGCGTGGTCCTACATTGATTCTGTAGCTAGAAACAAACTGCAGTGTAGCTCTACCATTGTGTTAAACAGACGATAATATACATAATAAACATGAGATTTTATTTTATTATGATCGATGATGATATATATTTCGTCTGTGATCGTTAAATGTTTTCGTATTATCTTCGGATGATAGATTTCAAATTCATATTCGTTTGAACATGTAAAAAATAAGTAAATATGCAGAAATAAGTTTTTATATAATCTGTAAACATTACAGGTCGTGTGTATAAGTGTGTCAAGTTAACAAAGATGACCTGTGATGAAAGATGATGTGGGTTCATGTAAGTACACCGAACTTGCTACATATATGTACCTATAAAAGATTTGGCATTTTATCAGTTTAAAGTCGTTACCTGACAAGTAAGCATAGTTTGGGGTAATAGAATACAAAAATAGAATTGATTACAAAATTAAATAAAAATATAAAAAGAAGTTATACAAAATTTGTTTATACAATATAATTCAAAAAATATTTTGAAGTTAACTCCCAAACTAACACAATTGGTATTGTGTTAGGTTGGGACTTAAGTTTCAAGTCTTCTTATTTCTCAAGCCTCAATGTGGACGTTCTACTTTGAAAGTCTGAAGTGCTTTATTCTTCTTGCAAAACACTTTTCATTGTGTAACTTTATACTTGCACGTCGCTGTTCAACACCTATTGTGTTAAGAGTTACTTGTAATCCATAAAATATCGATAAAAATAAATGCACATTTGAATTCTTGCTATGGCACAACCGTAGTTAAAATTTTTAATCGCATTCACCGCACAGGAAGACCACTGAATTGGAGATTTAGTATTATTTTAAGTAGGAGCGTGGTAGAAAATGAGGAAAAAGAATGTCCGAACTTAAATTGATGTCCATGAAAATTCACACAATTCCATGACATTGCAAACAGTGTTAGAGCCTCTCCGCAGTTTTTGTCTAGCTGCTGACCCCCGGTCGAGCCGACCAATTTATATTGCAGCTAGGAATGCTAAGGAATACACCTTAATAGAATATCAGCCTTATTAAAAAGAATTGCTTCGTCACCAGTAATAAGGGACTCTGCATCTCTACACTCTCTAAACACAGCTTCGCTATGCTGCTATATTATGATCATATTCTGTAAGGGCGTGGTCCTTTTCTGGTCGAGCTGATATATTCATGCTGGAAGAATTTTTTGTAATCAGTTATATTATTTAACGTAATCAGCTTAATGCTTTAGGTCTGCGAAACTTAAGGATAGGATCAGACTTTTTGACTTCATAGACCATCATCCCTTATAGCTTTATTTAATTATAATCACTACGGATACTCGCCTTTTACTACGACTAGAAACAAACTGTAGCGTGCCTTTACTACTGTTTAAAATAAATGTATATATTGGCGTAAATATTATATAATTTGGAGGAACATATCATATGAAAAGAAAAGAGTCTACACCTTTCTTAAAGCTCGTCAGAGCTTCTACGATTCTTCTGGTGTTGCGGATGTCCATGGGCGGCGGTAATCATTTGAAATGGGTGAGCTGCATGTAGTCGTTTGTCCACCTATTCTATAAAAAAAATCCTCGATGCGCCAAACTAAAACAGCAATAAAGTGTAATTTTACAAGAAAGGTTAAAAACAAGTTTAAAGTTATTCATACATAATAATGTACTATTTATAAAGATATAATACAATATGTATAAATTAAATGAGGGATACTGGGAAACATATGTACCTATAAGATCTGAAGGATTTAGGTAAAATATCGTTATTGCTACCGTTTTACTAGCATTGCCGCGAAATGGATTTAAAGTACTGCCTTTAACAAACATCTAATGTAGCCTTCGAGCCAACCAGCTTAAAGGCTACGTTAGATGTTAAATACAAGCAACTTACTCTAATTCTCCACAAGAAACGCTTTAGTTTATCTAAGTAACATTTTATTAACAATGCAAGATTTTTTTTTGAGTTCGATTTAAAAAAAGAACAGGTCAATTGATAAAAAATACGACGTGTCCTAAATGAATTGTCTAATATTTTAATTAAAAAAAGTGCCGTTTTTATTTCGTTTGTTTTTATTCGCTATAGACTCGTCGCGAAACTCTTTGTTTATAGGTCGGTACTTAATCTATTTACAAATTTAGAGAAATATGAACATTATAATTAAATCGTTAAATTTGCGATTGTTACAAACTACGAAAGTTAAATACACGGAAATCAATCAATTTCAAAATCAATCAATTTGGGAAACTAATCTATCGATATTTTGATTAATTCCACTGATACAAAGACGTAAGGAATTTTCCAAATTATCGTCAGTCAGTCTTGAACGATGTGTTAATTTATTAACTTTCATCGATGAAAAGAACTGTTCGCATTTATAGTGCTGCCAAACGCACAAATCAATCTTATTGCGAATTTTCTAAGCTGCGGAAATTGTCTTTTTCTAGGTATTTTTTGTAGAAATTGCCAACTCTACGTCTTCAAATTTGGATTTTAGGAACGAGTTTTCTTGAATCTAGTTCGTCGAGATTCATTTGTCAAGTGTATTGGAGCATTTTGTACAATAAATTTTGTAGGAGTAGCAAATAAACTGAAACAGTCTTCCATGTTTTTGAAGTCGCTAAATCTGTTCGAAAATTGTTCCGACAGTAACTTGAGTTCTTCAGCATATTGAGCACAAGCAATATTTTCATACGCCTCTCTAGCGTGTTGAAATGTTAACTGTTACCAGGCAGCATCTGTTTGTGTTTTTTTTGTGTGTGTGTTTTATCTTTTATTGTCATAAGGTCTGCTAACTCATTTCTAAGCTCGTAAAACCGTTTCAACATTTTTATTTTGCTCAGCCATCTGACTTCACAATAATATGTTACATCGTTATATTCAGCTGATATTTCATCCAAAAACGCCTTGAACTGACGATGGTTAAGGCCTCGGGGTCGAATAAAGTTAATGGTTTTTACTACCACATTCATAACATTCTGGAGTCGAATGGACTTCGACCACAAGTTCTGTTGGTGAATAATGCAATGAAGGACTATCAAATCATCTTTTTGCATATTTAATTCTGTGGCTTTTTCATTCGAAATTCCGATGAAACCTTTACGTAAGCCGACAATGGAAGGTGCACCATCAGTGCATACTCCAATTAATTTTGACCATGGCAAGCCAAAACTTGTGAATACCTTTTGAACTTCAACAACAACTTTGAAACATTTGTTGCTGTTTTTCCAAATTTGCTTTAAGCTTCTGGATTTTGTCTGTTCTTAATTGTCCTGTCAGTGAGTGCAGCGTAGCATGCTTAGTTGAGTAATGCCTCTTTTTATTAAATTCTTTAATTACTGAAATGGATTCATTACACAGCAAACAAATAGGCTTACCATTGTGCAAGATAAAACATTTTCAGTCCATTTTTCTTGAAACTGGCGACCCTCTGTGTCTACTTTTCGTTTTTTCCACCAGACATTTTTGTTTACTTTTCGTTCAATAAACTTACGTATATAAGTATATTTAATAAACGTACGGGGCCTCGGGGTAACTGTCTTCCGGGCGATGCCCTCAGTGACTGCAACGCCGCATGCAACGCCGCCTGCAACGCCGCCTGCAACGCCGCCTGCAACGCCGCCTGCAACTACAGAGAACTTTGTTGTTCTGTAGACAGCCGTCGCGCCGGATCACCTAGGCGGCGGATCACCTAGGCGACCGGCTTGCTGCGTCGCCTCTTGTACGTCGACTTTGTGTGCTACGACCCACCGTTTTCGCGGCGGGGAACAATGTCGAGTCCGGTGTGGCTACAACTTCACCACCTAAGGGTGGCGAGGAGCGTTGTGGGTATGGGTGGTGGTATCCGTGGAGATGAGGTCTCGCGGTAGTCCTCTTCTGTCCGGCGGTCGTAGATGGTATGGCGCGATATCCCGCAAGCTGCGGGTTCCACTCGGTCCGCCCGCTCAAACATTAAAGTGCTCAGGTGTCGGATGTGATCATCTTGGCTCACCATGCGCAGAACCCTGGCAATCACCATGTTCCACACATAGCGCAGGACGTTGGCGATCCTGCGCAGCGCGAGTGACTGCTGCGCGCGCAGTGACTTCCGGTGTGTTTCGCTAGTTAGCGCGTACCACGCCGGGGCCGCATAGGTGAGGCGCGAGTGGATGTACTGTTTGTACACCCCAAGCTTCGCGCGGATAAGAAAATGGTATGCCAAGATAGGATGTAGGCGAGCGCGTGCGGTGGGCGTCTATGTGACCACGTGCTTCACGTGATGTCGCATGCTGAGGTGCGGTCAATGATCACTACGAGGTATTTTACCGTCGGGGATCAACTGACGGGTTCTCATAGCAGCGTCATCGGGGGGCGGCAGGTGACGACCTCCCAAGGAGATAGCCTGAGTCTTTGCCACGTTGACCTTCAGCCTCCAGGCCTTCAGCCAACAGGGGAGCACGTTTAGTACTCGCTGCATCTTGATGGCAGCATGTGCGGACGACAGCGATGTAGTGAAGAATACGGCGTCGGTGGCGTACAGTGCCAGAATGGCGCCGCCAGCTACTGGGATGTCGTCCCTGTATCTGCTGTAGCAGATGGGTGACAAGCAGCTTCCATCGCACACCCTTGCGTCTGGGGTCGGTGTGGGTGCGGTGTCCTCTGGGTGCCGTACGGAAACTGGCCGCGGCAAAATTCGTCCAGCTGGGATGGACGGCCGCCAAGGTTGATGTGCTGGCAGCAAGGCCGCTTCAGTGCTACCTGTGCCTTGAGTGGGGGCATGTTTGCTGCAGGTGCCCCAGCGAAAAGGACCGTAGCGCGCTGTGCTATGCCTGCGCGGAGCCGGGACATAAGGCGAGTCTGTGCACTGCGGCCGCCTTGAAGTGCCCGCTGTGCGTGGACCTTAGCCGCCCAGCCAACCATCGGATGGGGACCAAGGCCTTCTCACCAAAAAGAAGGACCAAGGGGAGGGGATGTATGCAGGCCCCCTACCTGAAGCCACCCCGTGTGCGCCGGAGGCTATGGAGGCTTCACCTTCAACAGAAGTGTGAAGATCCTCCAAAGCAACTTGAACCACTGCCGCGGGGCGCAAAACCTGCTGCTGCAAACCCTCGCGGAGTGGTCAGTTGCTCTGGCAGTAGCGGCAGAACCCTACAGAGTCCCGGACCATCCTCGTTGGTTCGGTGACACTAAGGATTCCAAGGGGCAGAGATTCATCGCCGTTGAGTGGGGTCCCCTTGTAGTTGTGGGCTGCTATGTTTCTCCCAACAGTACCCTCGCCGCTTACGAGGCGTACCTGGACGGGCTGGGTGATTGCATCCGTGCATGCCTTCCCCATCCTGTGCTTGTCCTGAGTGATTTCAACGCTCTCTCCAGATCGTGGGGTTGCACCCGGGACAGCACGAAGGGAGAAACCGTGCAAGAATGGGCGGACATAGATATGCTCGAAGCCGCAGCCATCGTTGCGGCCTGGACAGGGGACCCAGCCCAAGGGGTCTTGCCCAATCCCGAAAGTGAAGCGACCTAGTTCCGGGCTACGATGACGTTAATCTGCGACGTGTCGATGCCTCGGACCGGGTCCCCCAAGCTCCAGGCGGTGTACTGGTGGTCGGATGCCATAGCACAGTTGCGCAGGGACTGTTTGCGGGCCCGACGCCAGTACACCAGAGCCCGCAGAAGAAGGCAAGCCACTGCCGATGAAAAGGCGAAAGCGTACGAGGTGTATAGAGGCACCACAAAAGCGCTCCAACTCGCAATCGAGGATGCTAGGTCTCGGTCCTGGAGCGAACTTCTCGAGGGGCTGAACAGAGACCCATGGGGGCGGCCGTACAAAATCGTACTAGGCAAGCTTCGACCATGGGTCCCCCCGTTGACGGAAACCCTGGACCCTACTTTCGTTGGAAGAGTTGTTGACACTCTCTTCCCTAGGGTCAAGGACAGCCCCGCACCCTCAACATTGTACTCAGACGAGGTCGCGTGGTCTGATGAGTTGGGGGGCCCCAGGCCCCGACGGAATTCCTGGTCGGGCCTGGGTGATCGCTCTCGTCGCCGAGCTGGGGGAAGACTAAGACAGCTGTTCAACAGCTGCCTAATTGTCGGTGTCTTCCCCTCAGCCTGGAAAGAGGCAAGGATGGTGCTCTTGAGACGAGCAGATTGTAGGATCGCTGAATCTCTCTCCGCGTACCGACCCATTTGTTTGCTGGATAAGGCGGGCAAATTGTTCGAATGGATAATTGCCGCCCGCCTCAACACGCACCTGCGTCAAGCGGGCCCCGACCTGTCGGACAGCCAATTCGGCTTTCGGCAGGCGCAATCGACTGCGGACGCAACCCTTCGCGTCCGAGAGCAGTCGCACCAGGTGGTTACCCGGGGCGGTGTGGCATTGGCGGTCAATCTTGACATAGTCAATGCCTTTAATTTGCTGCCCTGGGAAACCATTAGGGAGGCTCTGGCATACCATCGCATGCCTCCCTACCTGCTATGCACCGCTGGGGCGCACTTGCACGACAGGTGCATCCGGTACGTGGGTTGGGACGCGCCTGTCCACTTGAGGGAGGTGAACTGCGGGGTTCCACAAGGATCCATGTTGGGTCCGCAATTGTGGAACTTCGCGTACCACGCGGTCCTGCGGGTCGATATCCCCGTCGGCGTAAGTATCGTTTGCTATGCAGATGACACTCTAGTACTGGCAGGCGGGGACAGGTTAGAAAGGACCATGCGGCTTTTTGAGCTTGGGGTGGCATGCGTCGTGGATAAAATGCACGAGCTGGGTCTTCGGATAGCGCCTCATAAGACCAAGGCGCTTTGGTTCCACAAACTCCCCAGAGAGAGGGAACCACCCACCATGTCGGTTCGCGTTGGTGACGTGCAAGTCCGGGTGGGACCGGTGAAGAAATATCTCGGTCTCATCCTGGACGGTCGCTGAGGCTTCGAAGAGCACTTCGACCGCCTGGTCCTCTAGATCGAGAGGGTAGTGGGTGCCATACACCGGCTACTACCCAATCTCGGGGCCCCAGGGAAGGAGTCCGCCGCCTCTACGTGGGAGTCGTGCGATCGATGGCCCTCTACGGGGGCCCGTATGGTCACATCGACTCACGGGCGTCCGTCGCTGCAGAGCTAAGCTCAATAGCCTGCAACGAAAGATGGCCATCAGGATAGCACGAGGATATCGTACGTTATCTTTCGAGGTGGCCACTGTCCTAGCTCGGTTTCCACCGCTGAATATCCTGGCGGAGAAGGATGCGCGGGTGTTTGCCCGCATTCGTCTTCCCAGGAGACGAAGGCAGAGCGCAGACGGGCGCTGCGGGTGTGGCGAGAAAGGCTCCAAGAGCCTCGTTTCTCGCGCCAGCGCACGGTCAGCGCGCTTTTGCCGAGCTTCGAAGCCTGGCTGCGGGGGAAGAGGTGTTTCGGTGAGTACCTGAACAGGATTGGACGCGAATCGACAACGCAATGCCACCACTGTGGTGGGGACCGAGATTCCGCATAGCACACGCTCTCCGAGTGCCCTGCGTGGGAGTCCGAGCGACGGATCTCCTTCTGTGAAGCCGTCATGGTACAGAAGGAGACCGCCACGCGTGATCGGGAGAGGGCCTGGCGCCTGGCACAGCACCGCACGCGTTGCGTCCCCTGTCCCCTCACACAAGTGAAGGGAACTGGGAGTAACCTCGAGCCTACAAGAGGCCCGCCTCGTCGGGTACAGAGTCCTTGGCCGTTTCTCAGTCCCGTAAGGGACCGAGGGTACGCCCCGAACCCAGCCAGTTTTGGTCCGCACCGGTTTCACGGTACCGCCCATATCTGGGCGGCGATCCCCTATCGGCGAACCTGGCGGACGCGCCCGATAGAAGGTCTGGCAACTCCCACGGGAAGAGCGACATGTCCTATGGCGACTAGTGTGGACAGGCCCACTTTAACGACGACGGAGTCCACGGCTCATGAGCGCACATACCACGGAGCAGAGTCGGAAGTGTTCTTCGCCTAATCGGCGGACATACAGGCGAGGGGGGGGGCATAGCTAGCTACCCATCCGAGTACTCGCAGCGATGGCTCAGATGAATTTGAGCACTTGCCAACCTAGGCGCGGTCCATAATTGTGCAGCGTGCTGAGACATTCCGGCCCAGTTCCCGGGGGGCTTTGCCACTAGTGGCAACCCGGGAGCCGAACACCGAAAACAACGACACGAATCCCGGAAGGCGCAGTAGGTCGCAGAACGATAAGATTAGGCGGCTAATGCACGACACAAACGCGTCGTAAATACCGAACAAACTTATACCCGAGCGACAATGCGTAAGTGTGAACGCGGTTGTGGCGCAGGCCGAAATAGAACTGATCTAACGTTCGGGCCATCCACCCGCTTATATAGGCAAAATGAAGGTATAATCTGGAATTAACTAGTTTAGAATAATTGAGAAGCAATAAATCTTTTGATGTGTCGCCCGTGAGGCGGCAAACCTCAAAGAATTTGATCGAGCAAGCCGAGTGGCGGCGACTATCAAAGAGTGAGGCGGTAAACATCAAAGGATTTGATGTTTGCCGCCTCACTGTCACTCCCGTGAGTACCTTATGTAATATTTTTTTAATTGGGTTTTTTTCCAAATGTCTCGCGGGCTGGATCATATCTTACAGCGGACCGAATCCGGCCCGCGGGCAGGTTGTTGCCCATATATTATTTAAAGAAAAGTGAATATGTCTAACGTCCTATTTTTTTTTATAATTTCTAAGAATTCATAAGCAGAGTTTTTTTCATTACTTTCGTAAATTCCACGATTATACGATAACCCCGAAGTATTATAGTAATTGCTATTTGCGATTTTAATACAATTTGTACCAGAAACACAGATTCAGAATAATGTATATTTCAAAGATTTTTTACGTATACACTCTTAAAATAGTATTATTATTTAAATTATATTTTTTAAGTTAAATAACAATTATGTCTCCAAGTCGTCAAGTTTATACTAAACTACCGTAGAACAAATGATAAAAAATAGTAATCGAAAAAAAAAATTCTCAGACTTAACAATTAAGTATGTTTTGGTATTATTTAAACAATTCAATTTAAAAAAGAATATCATCAATATTTATTTTCATAAATGGATTATTGTGTATGCTTACTGTGTTTAGATATAATTAAAACGGTTTTTAAAAAATATTTTTTAGATAAAAACCAAAAGAAGACAAAGAAGATTTAATGTGTTGTTATATTTCGTAGATGCTGACATGAGAAAGATGTTACCAGGCGATAAAGTTGCCATTTTTTTCATTACGTACTATTTATGCCAACAAATCTTACGCGGCATATTATTTATATTTACGTACAAAAAGATATGACTGTGAAGTAAACAAAGATAAATGATTACTACAGTGACATGAATAACTGGTAGGAACTGTTAACGACGAGTATGAGGACCAAAAATTAACTACAATATTAGAAAGATAAGTTATATACAAGTATATTACACGTTAGTTACGAGTTGTAGAGAAATGTAGCGGTTTGTTTCTAGCTTCAGCATGAACGGGTGGAATCAACCAGGAAAGGACCATGCCTTCACAGAATACCATCATAAAATAGCATCGTAATGCTGTTGGGTTTCGTCTGATGTGTAGGAATCTGAAGACTCTTATAACTGGTGACGACGCGTTTCATCTGTGTCCTTTGGGTCGACAACGCATCTGTATTATGACTCCTTATCATATTAATGGACGCAGGAATCAATAACCGGTGAACTCGGGTTCACCTTCAATATAATAAAAAAAAAACATCGCCATTTTTTATTGTAATATAGTTAAAGTTTTAATTTCAGGCTTAGAAACCAAATCCGTCAAAAGCCTAACGGTTTAGGGTACTGTCTGCCTAACTTGGGTCGTAGGTTCGAGTCCGACAATCGACTATTGTCGTGAACCATCTCCTAGCCAAAAGCTTTTAAGCTTAGTTGGAGTGGTTAGCGGGGATTTTAGTAAATATAGCAATGGTAGCATTCTTTTTAAAAAAAAAAACTCAAAATAAATAAGTGACGTAATTTCCTGTCATAATGATCAAAATGTATAATATTTATTGTATTATATATAATAATTCTGGTCGCACTCACTCTAAAATCTCCCTCATAAACAACAGGGGGAGACTACTTTGGTATGTTTTATATTCCATTCATTATTATTTATTGTAACATACATTCTTGTAACATTCTGTATCAATAAACTTGAAGCAATATAATATAAGATTATTTATTATTTTAAATATATACCTATTATTATTATTAGTACGTAATATATACTTAGCAAACAAAAAGGCACAAGCTGCGAGGCCTCTGTTTTATGCCCAGCTTTTTACGGATCTGCGTGGGTTGCTGTGTAACTGTGCGTCTTTGCGAGAGGAACATGTCATGTGACATACTGATGGTGTCAACTGTAGAATTTGTGACACATTCCACTGAGTGTGTCTTAAATCATTTCTATAAACACAGTATAGAAATCAACTCGGACTTTCACCACGATTATTTACTCAATTATATGACCGAGCCGTCGAAATTACGTAAAAGATGAAAAGGAGTAAAAAATCTAACTAATTTTAGTTTCTGTCTACCTTGGACAATTTACATTTATATCCCAATAAGATTGAAAGTATGCTCAATCATATGCTAGTTTATATAATTGTACTGAAGAACGAAATGAAATGTTTAACCGCAACACAAAGTGAGGTTTGGATCACTGGCGATGAAATTAATTTCAATTCATATGTTGTGTGGTCTGATTCGATTTGGTAGCTCTTTCTGTTTGATACTGATTATATTTTCTTTACAAACCAGATTGTGGGTGACCGAATGATATAGAAGCAATCTTTTTTAATAAATTAATTTCCTTTTATCTCTTAAAACGTGACTTTTTATTTAGATGTAAAAAAGAATGTCTCACGGCATTGATTTGTGTCCTGTATTTAGGTGTTTATGGGACCATGAATTTTTTATTACGAGTGTCATACGAGCAGACAGTTGACGTGATGGTAAGTGGTAAGTCCCATTTAAAAGGTTTGCGTGTACAGTTGGCGAAGTTACTATTTTTGTCTAAATTAAATTATATGGACGTAGTTGTTACCCACGTCTACTAGCAAGAGCTCAGAATATTGTATGTTCAATTTGTTTATTTTATCTTAGTGCCGTAAGTTCTATAATGACATCACAAAACGGCCCCAACGGAAGATCAGCGCTGATCGTCTATAGCCTATGCTGAGTTGGGACCGATTCGTGACAACCAGTATTTAATTTTATTTACTATTTTAAATATCTAATTGTATGGAATAATGTTAGTTTTATTACGAATAAACATATTCTTTCTAATAGGATATCTGAATTCGTACATTCACGATTCGAAACACAAACACAATTATACTGGTATTTCCCCGGTCGAGTCAAATTCCGCATGCAACGTGCAAAATATTAATATACTGATCATAAAAATATATACTTGTATTTTAGACAAAATCCAATTTTTTTTAGTATTAAACTAATGCAAACATAACAGATTTTTCTTTTTAAACATCGAAGGTATTCGTATATTTAATATCATGGGCATAAACGAAATTTCATCTGTATTGAACATACAAATTTTTATGTTTTGCATCTGTTACCTTTGTACGTTTTACATATTGTATATTGAACCAGATCTAATAACAGTCGAACAAATGAGTTTAAAAAGACTTTAATATATATTTTAGCATTTCAATAATAGCAATAAATTAGAATTATTTGTTTCAATAATAGCAATGAATCGAAATAGGATCAAAATGTCGGCAATTATTAATTTATTGTATTTCGGCATGACGCCGGTATTTTATAATACCATATTTTATGTACCATAAACTGGTACAAAAACACATTGTACAACACTTATATTATGTTTTTTTGTCTAAACTTGATCAAATTAAATATCACCGCTTTCATAATTACTCGACTCTGTATATTCAGTGAAGGGTTAAATAAAATAAACAAGACCAAACAGACTCCCTCGACAGGAAAGCGCACTGAGTCGAGGATTAGTGGGAAAAGCGGACAATCTATTGTGAAAAAGAAATTCATTTGCGCGAGTATTTTTACTGAATATATGCCTATATACATATATTACTAATATAAACAACCACCCCAACTGGTACTGGGTTTTCAATTTTCAATTTCCAAGACCAAGATTAACTACTCCTAGTTTGAGTGTTTGCAACACAGGGCTTAGAATCTAAAATGGTTAAACACAAATATAGTACACCTTTTATTAAGAACAGCTGGTAAAATAAAACACAGATAGGTTTGAATTAATAGAGCGAATAAAAACTGAGGCGATTTAAGGAACGCGACACAATGAAAAATTTGATAACATATTTCTATTGAAAATGTCTCAGCACTCATTTTATACGAAATTGCTTTTATGATTCACAATTATTGCGAAAATTGAATTTCATCTGTGTTCCTTTTCCCTTACCCTTAATTTCTTTTATTAGATAATATATTATTATATAATCTTTATAATCTTTCGGGGCATAAATTCGATTATAAGTCTAGGTGGTTCGTTGTGTAAAAAGTATCATCATGTACACGAGTAGCTTTTTGGTAGGGTTAATTTTTGGTCCAATTGTCCAGATAACGTAATTTAAAAGCAGTTGTAAAAACTCATATTACTATATTCTTTCATTAAATGGATTAAGTATCAAATCGTCGATTTTTTAATGCCGTATAGAACATAAAGTAAAAGTCTTACAATACAAAGTTTTCTTAAAAATGAAAGTTTCGGTATGCAATAACGAATAATAATAAACAAGATACCATTAATTTATATTTACCGTTAAAAATGTCTCATAAATTGTGTACTTTTCAACTTCCATTAAAAAATTTAACTATTTTGTCAATAAATTAATTATCGTCTCTTTTTCAATCAGGGTAAAAAGAAAGGCAGTTTTTAAATACACGTTTAGCAGGAAGTACCTTATTGCCGCAAAAGGTAAGTGATTTTTAAAAGGACTGATTGTAAAACAAACACTGCATGAACCCACACTTATGAACTTGTTGGGTTACGAGTCCAGTTTAGTCTTTATATCATTATTTTTATAACTAATAATACAAATAAAAATGTGGTAAAAATACAATTCCTAGAATATAAATATTTCTCTAAAGAGGAATGTAATTTAAAGTGTTAATGAAAATTTTATTCAAACAATACTTTAAACAAAGCTCGTTAAGTTGTACGTTCTGTAGCGAGAAGTTGCTGAAGTGCATTTATTAAAGTCGTTTTCGCTTATATGACGTCCCTTTTACACTAAAGTTGCTTAATTTAGTGTTATTTAGAAATGAACAAAATATTATAATAACATAGTTTTAGTTGGACTTATATGTAATTGTTTTTTATTGTATTAAGTCTTAGCTGATGATAAGTACTTACCATTAATTCTATTCAATCATAATGCACATGCGTTATCACTTCTGAGGACTATGATGGACTGTTTCATCATCAGTAATAAGGTCTCCGAATATCTGCACTCACCAGACGAAACGCAGTTGCTATTGAGTGCGTGGTCCATACCTAATCGAACCAACCCATTGCACTACTATTTCACTTCCTATTCAAAACTGCACCTAGAAACAAACTGGTTCATGGATCTGCATATGAGCTCAGTGTATGATCACTCACTTTTAATTTCAAGGTACGCAAGCAAACCGAGTTCGATTCCTGAACACAAATGAATTTACTTCGACTCCAGCGCCCATGCATTCCGAAGTGGTGGTACAGATACTCAATAGTGATATTAATTGAGACAATTCTTAGTCAGAAGCAACTGATCGAGCCGAGGTCGGCCCTATCAGGCAGTCGAATCAGTCGAAGCCGAGGCTCCCTCTAGGGAGACCTTGTGCTGGTTACACACTAATTGAGGTCTCGACTGAGCGCCATAAGCGCTCGGTAACCTCTCAACGCCATGGTACTGTAAAAGCCCACGGGCTAACAGCGGCCATCAGCCCAAAAACACAAAAGCACAAATGCAAATTAGTTTGCAATTACAATTTTAAGTACTAATTTACCAAGTGTCAAGTGGCTTTAAAAAAAAACATCGTGAGTAACATCGTCTTGAAGATGAAAAAAAATATTGCAAGACATGTGAAGTCCACAAATTTGCAGTAGCGGGATGGACTATGGCCCTACAACCTTCATGGACCCTGGTGTGGGACTTCTTAATTTAGCTGGAAAATTATAAGACTGGACTATTAATTTGAAGAGCTTTGCTAGCTATTTTGTAACAAAGCTCTTCCAGTTGAAGCTTGAAACTTGTCTTGAATTGAAGCGTGAACTATTCGGTGCTAGTGTACCAAGTAATTGCGCAGAATACAGGGGAATACAGAATACACCTAATCGTCCATGAAAAGCTAAAGCGATCGTGACGTCACCGACTTGGCACTTTTATAAATGAAGCTACATCTAAAAGTCAATATTTTGCTTTTTACAGTGGCTCTAGCTGAGAATTTAAACCATGACGTTACATGGATTTTGTCTAAATACATATTGTATATATCAATTGTATAATATTGTATATATCATATTGTATAAAAAGATAACTCTCATATCAATTGATGAAACATATAGCAACAGTTATTTTCTGCTTCTTATCTCTTTCGATTTTACTTTAACGTACTTTCCAGATTTAATGGAGACTGTAAAAGTTTATATCCGTACGTGCTGAACGTGTGTTTTCTTGTAGAAGGCTTTTGAAATTTATGCAAACGTTATAAAAAAGAATAATCAAAAGTTTAACCTCGCTTCTTCAAATCCCTATAATTATACGTGTACTTAGCGAAATCCATCTTAATTCATAGGGGGAAGTCCGTTTTAGTTAGCATAGAGAATAATTCATCGGCATTTTACCGTTTGTTTTGGCAAGGAGCAATTATAAATTGAGTTAATAATCAACTTAGCGTTTCTATGTGTGTCTGTGTTTCTGTGATTACTAGTGTCTTGATATTTCTCCATTGTCGCCCCTCGCAACTCGTTTATAAAAAGTTCGTAAATCGTCAAAATATATGGAATTTCTTCGATAGATTTATTAATTTTGGTGGACAGAAAAACAATAGAAACGTTATTACTTTTCATTATTTTGTTTTCATAATGTCATCTATTTAATGCTATTAAAATCAGCCAGATACAAACAGTACAACCAAACAGACTTAACTGCAACTTCTTACTTATAAAATACAAAAAAACATTTATATATATATATAAAACTAGTCTGGCCATAAAAACTTTTTTTTTTCAACTTTATAATTATTTTGAATTTGAAACACGTATATTATTTTAAAAAATTATAATTAAATACACAATTTTCTTTCGATTTTTGTTCATTATCAAATTACAATATGGAATGGGGTGTTAAAGAAAATAGGATTGCAGTGATCGCCTTGCACAAAGTGGGTATGGAGCCGTCGGTAATATTCCAGACACTTCAAAGCTTGGTATCAGCCGTATGATCGTATATCGCACTATCAACAAACACTACAACACTACCTCTGTCGAAGACCAGAAAAGATCGGGGCGGCCGCGTGCTGTTAGTACTACTAAGGCTGTTAATGCTGTTAAAGCCAGAATTCGTTGAAACCCCATTAGAGAGCAAAAAATCTTATCGCGAGAAATGAAGATTCCCGCTATGACTCTGTCGCGTATTATAAAATAATACCTGAAGCTCGGTGCTTATCGTCGGTGGGACGTATCTTAAACTACGTTTTTGTGAAAAAGAAGTGAAAACTTTCACCAAAGTGTATCAAGATACAGTATTGGATCATGTTGTGAAACCTCTCAGCAATACACTTTTTAAAAATATAGTGTGGACTTTCCAGCAAGACTCTGCACCTGGTCACAAGGCACGAACTACCCAAGCCTGGCTTGAAACCAACGTTCCGGACTTTATAAGAGCTAAGGACTCGTCCTCATTTAGCCCAGATCTCAACCCTTTAGACTTCAAATTATGGCCAGTTTTAAAGGACATGGTCTCTAAATGACACGGCGTCATTGAGTCTCTTAAAAAATCTTTGGAGCAAGCAGTGGCGAAATTTCCCTTGGAAACTGCGTAAATCCATAGATTCGTATAAAAGCCAAAGGTGGCTATTTCGAATAGAATTTTTTTTAAGTTTTGCTGACTGACTAATAAATATGTAGGTATAAACTTTAATAATATTACATTACTTCATTAAAAAAAAAATGCATTTTCATTTGTAACAGAACTTATGGCCGGATTAGGTATATATATATATATATATATATATTATATTATTTTATGCTTTTGAAAAGGATGCCACGTATTCTTACTGTTCTTACTTTACAAGGAGCCTTTAATACTTTCCAGTAAGCTCCTTTTGTATTTTATTTCAACAATGCACTAGCAGTCGCGCGCATAACTGTCAGAAGTTGGCTAAAGTTATTTAATCTTGTGTAACATTTGGACTTGGGGTTAATCGGCCGCCGAAGGTTTATTGTATAGCGGTCTATTGTATCGCTGATTTATAATCACTTAATTTCTATTCAACCAGAAAAAATTGGCAGCGAAATAGTTGAAATTCAACACTATGATACGTAGTGCCGTACTGTTTGAAAACCTTTTGAAGATAGTCGAATCCCTAGAAAAGTAAGGCATACACAGATTACATTATTTTTATTGTATTTAGGGTGACCAACCGGCACACAGTTCATGTGATGATAAGTGATTCCTGCGGTCCATGATATTTACATTCATCTTTGAAAAATAGTCATAATGCAGATGCGTTGTCAACCTTTAGGACTGAGATGGAATGCCTCATCACCAGTAATACAGATCTCCGGATCCGTACACTCACCAGACGAAACACAGCAGCATTATGCTGCTATTTCACGGTGATATTATAGCTGACCGGAAGCTAGCTAGAAACAAGCTGGAATGCAAATGCGTTATCACCCACATAATTAAGATGATATGCTTCATCGCTAGTAATAAGGGAGGTCCCTAAATTCACCAGATAAAAACACATCAGCGTTATGATGCTATTATGCTATTTTAGGCTATTATTCTGTGAAAGTCTGGACATGTCCCGGTCATGCCGTCCCATTAATTTTGTATCTAGTTTCAAATGAACTAATGTTACTTTGTACTTCACTATTATGTGGAAAATATTAATCTCTTTGGCGTTATTATTTTATGATTTGTTTATGTAAAACCCGTATAAAAGTACGCACCTCAAACATTGACCTAACAATATTACCATTACTAACACTCCCGTTAACTACTTTAGTTTATATTAAACTTAAATGCTTGTACTAGATAGTTCACGACAAAAGTGGAATAACAAGCCTACAACTTGAAGATTCGCTAATCCAATTTAAAATAAAACCATTTACCTATTGATGCATAAATATTATTACCTACCAGTCAAGAATAAGTCACTTACACTTGTGACGTAAGAGACTTACCCACATATATTACGTCCTCCAGTGATGTTAGTGATAATAAATTATCGTCGTTCTTGCTTACAAGCTCCTTACATGACGTCATTCATCACGCTTTACGGAACGTTAGAGCTTTGGCAACATACATTTATCTATTGTACTTATAAATCGGCAGATGTAAGTTTTAATCAAAACGTCGACTTTTTTTATTAAATAGGTGGCGGACGAGCAAGCAGGTCAGTGATCACCTTCGCTCATAAACATCCGCAACAGCAGAGGAACCACATGTCCGTCGTCACTCTGCTCTTTTCTTACATGTACATAATATCGATATAAAATGTATAATATTATGAATGCAAATCAATTTTAATTGTATATACTGTCCAGATCAAACTCGAACCGGAAATACAGCGAATACATTAGTAGAAATTATACTTTTTTATCGACTACTGTTACGATCATACCATAAAGAAAGGATATGAACATATTTGTTTCATTTACGATTACGACGTGAAGGTTACAGGGAATAAAAATGAAATTTCGCTTATTAAAGAACCGCCACTTTATTGATCTAAAACACACTTTCTTGTGAAGACAGTTCTAATTCAGAATATGAGGATTGATTTAAATGTTACTTTATCTAATCATTAATATTTTAAAGGGCTAAGATTTATTATTATGTTGGGGGTAATCTCTGAAACAACTAAACTGATTTTAAAAACTCCATAACCTTTGAATGATATATTTTATTATGACAAAAAATATTTCATTACGAGTTTGAATAAAAAGCGATGCTTGATTTATCTGCGTGTGGTGACCAACTGGTTGGAATGCGTAATAATAATGAAACTATCACTAAAATTATTCAACTGTATGTATTTACAGTGTGTGCAAGTGTATATATATGTGATATAGGTACTATTAAAATAATGAGTAGTTTTAAAAAAAACGTGAGCGATACATATGAGTACTTACATTAGTTTTTATATTTAAGCCACAGTAACTATACTAAAAATAAATTAAATATTATTAGGTGATCTCTAGTTGTGGCTGAAATGTGACCCAGCGGTTAAGTCGCACAGCCGAGGTCTTTATTAGTGGGTTATCAGCACAAGGACTCCCGAGAGTGAGCCTCGGCTTGGACCGTAAGTAACTCCAATGACGCTTCTGTTTGTATTGACTGGTGAGAACCGGCCTGTGACATGGCGGTATCGCGAATGATTTTGTTTGCGACGCCCTCGATGTCAGGGGAAGCGGTAGGTTGGTGCAGTGTTGGAGTGTATTGTGTTGATGATCATTGCTTGGACGCCTGGTGGTCGCGTCGTTGAGGTCGTCGAGGGCATGCCTCGGTTCATTTCGGACGCGGGGGATATTCGAGATGGCATTGTAAGTACACCATCAGCGAGTTTGGGTGTCACGGCAGAGTCGAAGTATGGGCGGCCTTCAGTCGCATAGTTTATAGGTAATGAATTATACGGTTTTGGGTACGGTCCGCGAAATGTTTTAGATTCAGAACTATTTCGCTATTTGACTATTGTTTTGAACCACCTAAAAATTGAATGTAATGAAAAAATTGAACAAATACAAACGCTTAATCTTAGTTGGTGTGGTTAAAAGAAACAACGAAAGTAGCATAAATATAGCAACATATATAATGCTAGCGATGCTTAAAAAATAAAATAGAACCAGAATCTTTTGCCTCTTTGAAGTAGTTAGGCGTAAAGGTTTTTAATAAGATATTTTTTGATCATACGATTTCTTTCAATTTTGAGTCCCTACCTTCCTCAGTCGATCTTACACATACATATTATTTCACCAAGGTTGAACCCCAAAAGGTTTAAATCCGCTGTTTTTCCTTATTGGGGATACACTATGGGTATCATGGGACACGGGGATCATTTGGTCGTTTGTTAATCCCTCATATTAGAAAAGAAAATACTAGTACAAATCATTCTAATTAACTCTTAATTCATTTATTATATTAAATGGTATAAATTACAAACCGTGTGTCGTACACTCGTATGATCTTAGAATGTCTTTTGTTGTAACTATATGAAAAATATGATGCTTCAATTAATTTATGGTCTTTTAAATCATCGATGGACTTATAAAGGAATCATCCAATAGACCATGAATTATTGAAGTATATAATCTAAAAAAATATGTAAACGTAACCTAATTTAGAGCATCGAATAAGCTCTAAATTATTACGGGAACACATTTAAAGACGTCTGATGCTAATTAATATGGTAAATTTTTCGTGTCATTGTTTATTTGTTTAATTATGTGTATTACGTATTTGTATTTTTACTATACTTTAAGTGTATGGTATGTTATTATTTTTTTGTATTAGTAGAATTATTTTTAATTCATTATTATAATGTATATATTTTTGTACTTTTCAATTATTATTTTTGTAATTGCAATGTATGCACTACATCTGCCACAATATGCCCTCCACGCCATGGATTGACTGGTAGAGAATGTCGTGAGGATTAAGTCCGCCCTTTGTACCCCTCTTTGTAAGATTGACCAATTAAGTTTAATTAAATAAATAAATAAAAAACCCCTGAAATACTACTTTGACCGGAAATAATACTTTGTGTGATTTTAAATTGATATTTCTGAAAGTACCCTAACTCTAAGTAAGAACCGTATATGCTCCCAAGTATGCTCGTAAAAACAAATTAAATGAACTCTACACTATCCCACGTCCACTTTTACACGTCTTTTAACATTGCTGTATTCCAAATAAGTTTGCCTAGTAGGTCTTTATGGTCTTCAAGAATCTTATTAAAGTGGAATCCGTTTATATTATAACTTTATAAACATAGGGTTTAACTGTTTTCTTAGTGGATTTTAAACAGTTTTTAACAGAACTTTTGTAAGAAAGAGTTTACAATATGTTTTTCACATTAAAACGACAAAAAAACTTTTTTCGTAAATCAATTTAGTAAAAACAAACATAATTCACTTTACATACGATTAGATCTCGTCTGATTTAGGGGGATTTACCATAATCCCATTACTTGGTAGACCGACATACGTGATAATTAACACGCCATCTGTCGGGGTTGTTAGATTTCGTCAGCTATTTACCATAGCCTTTATACATGTCACTTGTAAAAAAAAAAAATTAAATCGTCAAGTTAAAAAAAACCGTAATTGTTTATTTTATTTTAATTTTCTTTCTCACGATGTTATCTTTCACCGCCGAGCACGTGGTTTTTCAGCACTAAAAATTAACCATTACATTGGTGCCTGCAACGGGGATCGAACTCGGATTACTCGCTTATCATGAATTAAAAGCTAGTGCTTCGACACGGAGCTATTACGATTTTTTTTATATTGTTCATAAATTTTCTTAGAATATTTTTAGTTTCTTTATTCTTTTTCTTATTTGATGCGTCTACTTGCAAACACCAAAAAAAACTTGTGACGTGTTTCTGACTAAATAATCCAATGATTTTAGGTATTTAAATTATCGTCTAAAAAACTCGAGGAGAAAATAACAAATCCATAGACAATACTATCTTAATTAAAAAGTTAAAGGCTAAAGTAAATTTAATATAGAGGGATTTGAAACTTACCGATAGTTTTAGAGGGTTATGACATTTTACAGGCATCGTTTTAGCGGGAATTGCAATGAACTTATGTGTACAAACTTTAAATGTTTGGATAGTGTTATGCAATAAAACCTTTGTATGAAACTTGAAAAATAAAACTTGAATGAAATAATAAAACATAATATTGTTGTGGAGAGTTTTCTTATAAATCTGAGATAATAATAACTAAATCAATACTAATTGATATATGGGAAACTATATCTTCCTCTTCGTTATCCTGGATTCTGGTAGTGGGATCCAGTGTATGAGTTCTGGTCTTCACCCTCTCATGAATATTTTTGCAAAATTCCGATATTCTATGAACGCCATGATTTCGTTGATTTTATTACACTAGTATAGTTATTTTAAAGTCGTTGATAGAAATTTTAAGTCTCTTTTCAATTTTAGCAAAAACTCGACCGAAATAGAAGAGTGACCAACACAGGGGAATAATAATTCTACCTTAATTACGTGTCTGGGAGCCTCAATGTAAAGCCACTTTCCTAGCAAAGTAACCATAACAGTGTTTTTATATTGTCCGGAGCGCCCAAATTTCTTAAAATCTTCACGTATTCGTCTAAATTCAGTTCCTTTAAAAAATCATAGACTACATTTATGATTTAACTACTTCACGTAGCTTGTATTATTTTATCCCAATAGTAGCAATGTATGTTTTGTTTAGTTAATTTGCCTTTTGAATCTTCCAAAACTATTACAAAATGATAGAAACTCAATTGCCGACTGTAATATGCCGACTGGTCCGGTATTTTCTGCAAAGCCTGATTTCTTGACCGTCAAATGTATTTGTAATAAAGTAATAAATAAAGTAATTGTGTGATGTGGGTGCTGTGGCCTTGAAGCATTTTGTAAAATGTTTTATTCATTTTATACTTTATATGTTTTTATTACATATTTTTTATTTCATATGTATACCCATAGTTTCATTGGGTTACGACATTTTACAGGTATCCTTTTAGCGGGAATTGCAATGAACTTATCTACAGCACTTTAAATGTTTCGATAGTGTTATGCACTAAAATCTTTGTAAGAAAAATTATAAAATAAATATATAATTTTTATAAAGTATATTGCATACAAAACTATTTCTTCGAATTGGGCCTCACACAGGTCATATTTTTCGTTATCCTACGTTCTGGTCCTGGATTCCAATGTATGAGCTCTGGTCTGCATCCTTTCATGAATGATTTTGTAAAATCAAAAATTCTTGTAGCCTCATTGTATAGTTACTTTTCTAGCATAGTAACCATACCAGTGTATTTATTTTTATCGGAGCTCCCATGAGATATAACTCTTAAAATCTTCACGTTTTCCTCTAAATTCATCTCACTTATGATAATCATTACTTCCCTTGGCGTGAGTTGTTTCATATCAATAGTAGGAGTGTACGTTTTGTTTAGTTAAATTGGCTTTATAATTTGCCCTGACTATTGCAAAATTATAGAAACTGAATTGCAGACTGTAATATGCCAATTGGTGTAGTAATTTCGGCAGAACTTAATTTTTTTGAATGTGGTTGCTATTTTATTGAAGCATTTTGTAAAATGTTTTATGTTTTAAACGATGAATTATTTTCAATCAAATCATTAACTCGTTTCTTTTAGATCCGTCCGTTTCGGATTTTAAATGGTCATTTATGGCAATGCAAGTCGAGCTTACGTCTGTTCTAGATGAGCCAAAACCGATACTGTAGTGCCTTTTGAAGATTTATCTGAAAAAAAAGTTGGTTACAGATCAGTATTTAAAGAGAAAACTATTTTGTGTAAGTTTTTTCGAGCATCGGTAATAATTGTTTTGAAACCTTCGGATATCCTGACATGTTATGTTACAACAGAACGCCTTTTGGTCATGGTTACACTTTGGGAATTGAGATAGTCTGGTACGTTTATACCTAGAAAAATATACCTAATTAAAATGAAAACAATATAATCTAAAATAGATAAAACGATACAATTAACGATACAATAATGCATTCAGAAAAATATTAGAGTAATCAAAAAAGTAAGTAAAAGTAGTAAAAAATAAGCCATACTATTAGAATTCTATTGACCGACTTCACGCTCTCTCTTCTCATTAATTCTTATTAATTCTTGCTGCTTATTGCATGAAACTTTTTTTTTCAACTATGTATTCATGATAGTATTTGGGTAACTTTTCACTCATCGTTTCTCACGAGCCACTTCAGGTTTCAATGAAGCTTTATTCAAAGGTCATTTTCACGCGATTTTAGCGTCACACTTTACCACTAACTGCATCAGTTCCTCCATTAATTGTTTTTAAAATTCAATAAAATTGAATCACATTTCTTCACTACACAAAACAAATCGCAATTATTTCGTACTGTCGTCGTATTAAAGGCTCAATTTAGTACGATTACAATACGGAAATAAGTAGCTCACACAGGGACTATCAGATGACTTCAATAGGTGAAATTTATCGAAAATCGTTATAGCGGGATTTGCAATTAGATGCTTCATTTAACAATCATCGCCTGTTTTCATCAAATTACACTTACTTCTCCCGTGATCAAAGAGAAATTGTAATAAAGATTTTTTCGTTTAAGATTTTTTATAAGGGACTTAAATATTGTATTATATGTCTTGTATTAATTAAAATTGATGGCCACGTCGGCAATAGCGTCGTCGTAATATCTTTAATTCACGTGGAAAACTCTCAAAATTTTATAAATATTAATGGACACGTATCTCTGCTCAATTTTTTTCCATTCTTATATCACCGCCTTTGATAAAGTGCTTTTTAATATTGAGAATTAAAATTATTTGAATGAACATTATCTTTTATTTTATTTTCGGGAGACATTTTTTCCACATTTACTCTATACTGGTCACTTAGGACTGCCATTTTAGTTTCATGACAAGAATGTAGAGTCATATGAGAAATAACATTATTTCTAACTACAAGTAAATTGCGTGAACAGAAGCTAGTTTTACCGGAAAACAGATATTATGATTAGATATACTGATGACTAATATTTTTGTAGCCTACTATATTCACCTAGGATTACGTGCGCAGTTAGTTGGGTATGGTAGTATATAGTAGCTGCACAGGTAAGAGGCAGTGAAGTTTTCCCCATATTCTTATAATGAATCTTAACAATAATAATAACTTTTTTAAATTCTGTTATTGACATGCTCACTAAGTTTTGAATCGTGCACTATTCCCAAATCTTATTTGTTTTTTGTAATATATGTATATTTCTTGCACTGTTTGCCAGTATCTTTAAAACGTATTCAGAATTTTTTTATTGGATATTCCGAATAATATATAATAAATCAGAATATCCTTGAGTATTGTTTCTCACGATTATTTGCATGGAATGTATTTTTTTTAAACGAAAATATGCTATATTCCGATAAATAAATCGCACCCATGCATATAATTGTCTGGAGTTGGCTAAAGTAACTTAATCGACTGTAACATTTGGACTTAGTATAACTTAGCCGCCGAGGGCTTATTGTATCGCAGTCTATTGTGTCTCTGATTTATAGGCACTAAACTTCTTCCCAACAATGAGAAGGTCTCTATTTGAGCCAATGATTACTTAAATTATTGGAAAGAAAGAAGAACTTTATTTGTTGCGGTACGTTACGTTTAGTTACGTTACTATAGGGAAAAAAGTTGAATGAAATGAAAATACAAAAAAAAACTAAGACAGAATGAAAAGATATACGTAAAAAAATAAAAAAACATATTTTGTTTATACCTATAACTATTCAATATCTATAAACATTATTGCGTTTAAGACCTAACAACAAAGTTTTTACTTAGCATAACTTGTGTACACGCATTACCAACTGGTTTTTAGCGTAACTTATCGATTATCAACACTTTATTTAAAATTTTTTTTAGGATATTTAGATTCAATAGAAAAATGATTAATTAAAGACATTCCATTTTTTAATAAATACATGACGATGACCATTAGTTTAAGTCCTCGAGGTTTCATGGTACTCAACGTTCATAATGCTAAGTTCAATTTGCATATCACATAAGTTTATCCTGTATATTACGTTGTTTACTATACCAATCTACCTAATCTAGTACTAATTTGCCTAAGCAAATATATAGTATGGTAAATGAATTTAAATCCTAAGATTCAGTGGCAGTATTGCATTTTACATGTAATCAAATATGATTATTTCAGTCAGATTTTTAAAGTACTTTTGTACTAGTATTTCTCCTATTCATTCATCACGAAATTTCTTGCTTAATAATAAAAAAAACTTTATCTACACAATTGTTATTACTATCGTTAATAACTATGATATGAATAATTGAATTATAATACATTATAATATTAAATATTTCAAATATGATAGTATTGTCATATTTTGAATTTTAAAATGTAAACCATTAGCCAAACACAAAGGCCTTTATTAACGTGTGATCTGTATAACGTTCATGGGGGGCTTTACCAAAATTTTATTGTATCTAGTACAGGCAAGCTTTTATTGGCCATTTTGATCTCTAGATAATGCTTAATTTTATAACGATCCTAGTGTGCTGTTATTAGATATAATAGAACAAGTAAGTGTATATTTACATATAAAATTTCGTATTTAATAAATTAACAGGCGCTGTTAAATGAGTTAAAAAATCTGGAGCTGATCTGATCTGAAATCTTTATAGGTCCTTATACGTCCTTTGTAAATAATATAGAATGGGTTTTATACACATTATAAAGAAGAATTACAATTGTTTTTTGTTATTTCATGCTTATTAATTTTTTAAAATTATATTGATATGCGTAGGTATTTTAATATTATACTTAACCATGGCACATGCTTTTTTTTCATTTTTTTATTCGGGCTTATGGCCGCTGTTAGCTCGAGGGCTTTTACAGCTTCAACGGGTTGAGGCGTCACATGTTACGTTGTCAAGACTGCCCTAGACATTTTTTTAATAACGATTTACTTTGTACTCAGTTACATTTATTTTTATTTGTTTTGTATTTTCAGGTTTTTGGTGTCATGTCATATGACCACTGTAAGAGATTAAATTACTTAGTTAATTAAGTAAGTTAGTATGGAAATTATATTAAATTGGTCATTACGAGATCTTGCCAGTGACACTTTAAAGCAGGTAACGTTTGGACGTGATTTGAAAACCGTGTATCCGAATTATTGTGACAATCCGTGAGAATTTTTGAAAGCATAACTAATAAATCTAAAAAACAAATACTAAACACTTAGACCCAGAAGAACACGTTACGTGTTATTTAAAAAAATAACGGTTGTATCGCTCAAATTCAATTGCCAAATCCTAAAAAGCACACACGATCGGCGAATTCTTAAGAAAGCCATGTGCTTTAAGCTGTTGAGCCTTTTGAAGCTTAAAAGCATACTCGTCAAATCAACTATCAAATTGAATATGGTATTAGTACTACAAATAAATCTACCGACTATTACAGGTATTTTATATTATTCAATTTCTGAATGACAATAAGACAACATGAAATTAGATGACACGAACAACATATTTGCATTAGAAAAGAAAATTAGAGCGTTTATTTCTAAAATTTACCTATGAATCGCCATGTCCAAAGAGATAACTTTCCGCTATTTATATGATAAATAATAAGATTAATGGAGAAATATAAACGATGAATTCAATCTCTATTTTCCTTATTGAGAGGAAAAAGATATTGGGAAACTGATCCGCAATCGAATCTTTATCAACATACGGGTATCTCAGGAGCCTGATGAAATGCAAAACAAGTAACTACAAGGACACATTCGAGACAGGAATAAAAATTAAAGATTTATACTAGTAAAACTTGAGGCATTGCTTTACGTTACTTTACATTTTCGGCGTTATTTATAATTAAAAAGGAACATTAAGATAAAAAAAGTGGTTTTTGGTAAGTAAAAACTTTAAAGGCACTTTGCATTCATCCCGTACATAATTTAGTATTTATCACGGACACAGCAAGTTGAAACATTAATTAAATGTATAGATGATAAACACCATATAAATTTTAATATTGATTTGATCTGCATAAACTTTAAAACTAATTACTAATTAATCTAACCCAATGAGACATTTGTTAGGCCTGTCTATATTAGATAGTGCCTACATGGGGCCGGTGCGTCCCTCCTAATTGAATCTCCTTTTCTCGACCATTATGACTTTATCCGTGATTAAGACGTGACAGGGCTCAAAAGGGGAGTAGATTTTCTGAGATCTACAGTAAAATAAGGCGAGGCTACGGATATTTTAATTGTATCTACATACGACTTTATCGGCTATGAGAAAAAAACAAACATTTCTCCACGTACAAAAAGGTAAACGACGTAAAAAATATAAAGAAGACGACTCTAGTCTAGAGATGTAGTCTTAGTTCGCTGCTAAATGTAGGCTATAGATTGTCACTAAACACGAAAGGTACATAGTACATCTAACAACTACTCGCAACCTTATAATTACATATAAATTAAACTTCTCTTATATTTTTCATTTAGTTATATATAATCATATATGTACATTTGCTACGCTTTAATTCTGTTCACGACCATGTTGTAATCACGGGTAAAGCTCTAATGACGAAAATAGGAAATTAAATTAGAAGGGACAAACCAATTACGTGTAGAGACTAATTTATGGAAATTTATTTATGAAACGCACGTATTAGTTGAATTAATAATTGTATTAAAGTTAATCTCAATTACTATCTATTTTTATAGCATTATAAACTAGTCCGAATCTTGTAGGGGTTATCTCCTAACTTTGTTTAAGTATAAATGAACGGTTATAATTTACATTAAAACGTATTAAATTTAAAAATATACGCTTTAAAATACAATTCAAAGCTTTTTTGTTTAAATTTTGACATTGCATCGGAAATTTATTCATTACGATCATATAAGTATATACTTATATCCTCATATAATTTCTGCAAAACTTCGAAAATCATAAAAAACAACTAATTATTTGTGTATCTGTCTCATCTAAAATCTGCCATGCCTTGAAGTAATTTATATCCCATTTATATAACCTAGCAACTAGGATTATGATTTATATATTTTTATATTTTTTTATATGGCTGATGGCTACTGTTAGATTTTACAGCTTCGCCAGGTTGAAAAAATGGTGTAATTACATTAAGTTAAGTTAATTAATATCTTCCCGATATTTTCGTGTACACTAAATTTGCTAATATATTTTCTCACGCTTTCACAATATTTATTACTAATTATGAAGCACGAACTCTTTTAGTGACGGAATAATATTGTTACGTGCTGTAGGGTTCACTCATATATATATGTATATAAGAATAAAGGAATCACTTGTAACGCTATTTACTTTAAAAATTCAGATATTCACTCACTAGTCGCTTTTGATTATCTCCGATGTGTATCACTTCGTATTTCAATCGAAAACTCACCGCAGCCGGGACCCGATCCGCTTATATATGCGCGGTAAATCACTCTATAAAGTTCGGGAATGTTCCAGTTGAATATGGCTGTCTCCCTCCTTTATACGTACATTTGTACGCAAAATTGAGAACATTCCAGATCGTAGTTGAATATGACCATCGCTTATTATCACGCGTGTAGCCATTCCGCTCACACATTTCTGGAATATTCCAGAAACATGCTTGAATATAATTGTCTCTCTATTTTGGGCATATAATAATCCTGTCCATACCTTTCCTGGACTGCTGCGAGACATGATTATAAATAGACATGATCATGAATATACTCGTTCCTCTCTTTCACATATAGGCTGTCCTACTCACATACCATCTGGAATGTTCCAGAGACAGAGTGGGGTATAATGAGGCACGAACTGCCTGAAATTGGGGTTTCAGGAAATAGCGTCAAGTAGCGGCATGAATACTGTTTCAGTCCGTTGAAAACGCCTATAAGCGACGGTTTTTAATTTCTGTAACTTTTTTCCGTCTTATTGACAATATTTATTATCTCTGATTCTACATAATCTAATTTCTGCTCAGTATTTACATGCATTATGACTGGATTATCCCCGACTAGTATTTGCTGAGATTATTTGGCTATATAATGAGTTTAATATACTTCTACTACTAAATACGAGGTCATAAACAAACTTAGGTTAATAATTTAATCATATAAAGTAACATGATTGCGTCAACTTGGTTGATAAATAAAAGACTATGTCTTACCATAAAATGCAATATCTCAAGCATTACCACTATTATAGGTTTGGCCGTCAGTGCTAAACTTGAAGAGCGGTCAATGTTAGTTTTTTTTTGATTGATTCGATTTTGAGTAATGCTGTTGGCCTTGCGGCCATCACAGCATCGCCGGTGAAGACTCGCGAGCAGAGGGCACGCGAGTAGGGAGTGTTAGCACGGTATCGGCCGGCTGCAACTCCGCTACAATTTTTACCCCTGTGGACGAGGAACGTCAACGCCGACAGGGGGGGGGGGGGAAAAATGATCCAAGGGCCCCTCTTAAGGAGGTGCGAGACCTCGGCCCGGATAATTTTCGGAGAGGGGTCAATATTAGTATTGAAATTCTATGTATATATACGACGTTGCTCAGAAACTGTAATATCGTGATTCACGCACGGACGGTCATTGGTCGCCGCCACACTACTATTCTATTGAATGTTGATAGTCCAATGCGCCGTCTTGCTGGTGTGTGGTGTGTTCGCAATTGAGCAATCAATATCGATGTGTAATCACAATATTTCTGGGCATTTCACAATTCACAATCTTTCTACATGCCCGTCATATAGGCCATCATCGATCCGATATGATGGTCACAGAGAGTAGTAAACACGGGTGAGTACTGCCTTGTATGTTTACGTTGAGTCGGTATTGAAGTGATTTTGAGACTTACAGTAACTGAATACTGTTGGGGATGCTGCGAAGGGAAGGTATGGAGTCCATTGGAGTTACCTTAATTGTTAAATTATATCAAGTTAACTTAATTATTAATAATAAAATATTAATAAATTAATAATTTTTAATAAATACGTGTTTACTATCCTTGTAAAAGCATATTAATAATTTTTATTTTATTTTTATTATATACGATCTTGAGTGTTACTATTTCAGATCAAATAAAAATGATATACATTGATAAATTCAAGTCGCTGCTTTGGTTTGATGTTTATCGGTTATTTCCGTGAGATATTTTGAATAACAAATACTGACAAAAGAGGAAAAACACTCAATAATGTTAAAACAGACTGATTTCTGTAAGAACAGTAAGACTTAATTTTTAACTTTTTTTTTTTATATTGACAGTAAAGATGTATATTTATTGGTATTGTAAACTGTGATTTGTATACTATATACAAATTTTCATTGAAATAGATTTATATATACAAATTTTACGTTCAAAATTGTTGGCAAAGTTCCTATTAACAGCTTACAAATATTGAAATATGCTGTAACCTACAATCAAAATATTAGAGTATATTTTAACAGTTCCTTAATGAATATGACTGTTGTAGAACCACCGGTGTCTGAATGTAATTACCTGGTTATCAAAATTGGCTCTGAATTTGCGATAGTAACTATTTAAATTTAAACAGGTGTTAAAGAACCGGACGACTTTTGAGAATTGTGATACTGTAAAATATCTTGGAATTTTAATTGACAAGAGTCTTAACTTTAAATCTTACATAGACTTGTTCTCAGGTAGAATACGATAACTCATTTATATTTTTAAATACTTACGACATGTAGGAGATCCTAGTATCATAAAAATGGTGTATTATACAACGTGTCAATCAATTCTTACATATTGTATCACAACATGGGATGGAGCCGCCAAATCTCACCTTATTCAAATTGAGCGTGCCCAAAGAGCCCTTCTTATAGTGCCTTGTTTTAAGTCTTTTATGTGCCCGACCGCAGAGCTTTATAGAACTTTTCAAGATCCTGCAGTCAGACAACTTTTTATACTTCATACTGTCTACTTTTCTTACTGTCCTAAAACAACATGTCATTACGCCATACTTACAAAACATGCAAAAACGTAAGCAACGTGTTACCAATCCGTTTATTTTTAAAACTAATTTTAGTCATAGTTTAGCTATTTGGGACCATATTTGTATAATAAAATTAATAATATACTTTTCATTCATCATTTAACTATTTATAAATCTAAAAAAATAACGACTGCGTGGTTACAAAAACTTAACTACGACGAAACTGAAACTCTAATTCCACTTGTTTCTAAGTTTCTAATTATTAAGTGAAAATGCGAGGCTAATATTATGCATGCGCTAATACACAACAAACACGATTATACACAAACACCAATTACAAAAATCCACATTGTCTTAAAAATTTTTTATTATATAGTATATTTTTTAATTTTACTTTAGTACCATCCTTTTACCACTTATGTTTCCTCATAATATGTTCGTACTGGTTGATGAGGCGGGGCCTGGTGACTGGTGATACAGGTGCAAACCTAGTACAAGCTTCAGCTCACACAAACACTTGTCAATTTTATTTTTTCCATACCATTACTTTTGATTTAGTTCATGTTTGTGGTGAGAAATAAAGAATGGTAACCATCTATTATTATTTATTCCTTTTTTAATAACCTCATTCGAGGACCTGTATCTGAAATCATGTATAGCTGATGGTATGTGACCATACCCATAATACCTGAACCTCGATAAGAAATTGAAAACAGATCAATTGCTTCGCTTCGAAGGACTAAGAGTTGAGCTTGTATTGTAAATATGAAAAACAATAATTCTCAAAAAAAAACTGATATTTTGTTAAAGTAAATGGATCTATTGACCGGTCAGGTTCTCCTGTCTGTAGTTACATTAGTTCAAAATAATGATAAATACCGTTATTTAAAATGAAGCTTTTATTTAGGGCAGGGATGTAAGGGGACATAAAATTGCCGAGTTTTTCATCTTCTACGAACTTGTCACACCACACATATCGACTTGTTGAGTTTTTTAAAAGTACAACAATGATACTCCCTACTAAAATATTAGTCATTTTTACAATAGGTTGGTACACGTAACACAACTTATACAGTATTTTGAAAGTTACAAATAAGGACTTAATGTTAATTAATAGGAGTCGATTTTTAGACCTCATCGACCCCCAAAACCAATTTTCGTTTATGTCTTTTACCTCTGGGAGACAACTTTGGGGATACCTGTTTTAGGGTATATTTATATTATTTTGTACATTTCACATGTAGGTTCGTTAAATATATACTACTTATTTACCATCCTTATGACGACGTAATTAAGTAATGAGACTTGGAAAAAATACGAATACTTTATTTAATGAGTTTCTTATTATATGAATAGCGTGGAACTGGTTTTCCTTTGAAGTAATTAAGGAATCTTGAATCCTTAATTTCTACAAATGCATTTAAATTACGGACTTAAATATTTATATAAGGTTTTATGCTTAACTGTGTGTACTGGTAGTCCGATGTTCTTAATTTCTATAGTTATCGAGCATAGACTCGTTTATTTTGTACTTGATTCATTGATCAACTATAAAACCAAAGGTAAACATCAACTCGCAATCGTCTTTGTCGATCTCAATCCCGTCGATATCGTCTGGTAATAGACAGATATCATAAATTACCCCAAATACACACATCTTGTCTCACAAATTCTTTTAGTTACTCAAATGTTGTAAGATCGACGGAAATGTTCGAAGGATCATATGTAACCAAAACCAAAAGTGTTACAAGAATATTGTTCCTTAGTTGGAAATTGACGAAAAACCCACGTATTGTTATTTTCTAAACTTAGTTCTTCAACCGAATTGTTTATAAACTGATGCTTATCACATTGTACTGTTTGAATTTAATAATAACCATGTATAAATAATTGCCTACTACAAATATTACTATTCGAAAAATTGAATCCTGAAAGAGAGGTAGATGGTAGAACTATTGTCCTTTATTGTATATTAGATTTATTCAAACAATCTTTTTTTATCATAGTATTTATGTCCTCCTGGTCAATTTCGAACACGATATCTCGATATCTTTTTGGTTAAGACGTAAAGATAAAATAAGATAAAAGATAGAGAAAGAGCATTTACGTAAATTGGCGAGGCACGTTAGTCCGTTTGTACGAATCTGTAGACCGATTTAACGGAGCAGTTTTAGATGCTGACGATGATAAACAAAGTGCATAAAACACACTCAGACCTAAGACACTAAAACCAACAACTTGTCTACATCAACAACCGTCACAAAACGATTCTGTAATATTTCATATACTTCAGAGCCTACTCTTTTCGACAATTCACTTCAGTGTGGCATGTTTAAGTGACATCTAAATTAATGACCAGAAATACATTACCATCCGTAAGGTTCACCATTCAAAACATTAGACATCAATAGTGTTATATACTTAGTTTTACTTACATTAAGAAAAACCTAACTCATTAATTAGCTTAGCTCCTGTCGCTGGACTAATTTCCAGGTTGCTTTCTCTTTACTTCGTGATACGATAAGGCGTTATTTTTTTCTTTAATTTGTTGCATGTTTGTTCTTCTAAGCCTTCCTCTCTTTCTACTTTTTTCTACAATACGAATATAACATTATCGTGTCGTTTATGTTGTCCCAACATTTTACCTCTCTTATTTCCCATCATATTTAAATACTTTCCTTTTTATTGACCATTTTTGAAACATTATAAATTTATCGAATAATGGCGTTATTATCACTAAAACAACAATTGTCAATATTCAATTTCAAGATTATTAAATTAGGATTAAATTTAAAAAAATGTATTTTTTATCTAAACCTGGTGTAACATATTCTATGTATCGATTTTTATATTTCAGGTATTTAAATAAGGGACAACAAATTGTTAAGACTTATTCATTATTTTATCATTGTATCAAAGTTTAAACAGTTTCAGTGAGTACTCAAAGTAATGCTAGATCAAGTGTCTCAAATGTCGGCACCAGAAGTTTTTGGCAAGCGATGCGACATTTAGGTAAATAATAGTTAGCTTTAGTTATTTTCAACCTTCTATTAAAAAAGCAACAAGAACAATTTGTTAAGTTGAAATAACAACAATATCTATCAAGTAAAATATTTTGCCCAAACCTTGGTTTGCAATTGTTATTTTTCGTAATAAGATTATGCTAATACAAGCTTAACAGCACGTACACGTACAGTAAGGGGCGGCAGTGCCAAAATTGTATGGGAAATGCAAGAGTCTTGACAGGGTCACGGTCCAAGCCGAGGCTTATAGGTTTTATACTTAACACTGAGAACATTTAGAAATTCTCCATTTTGTTCGGATAAAATTTTATCTGGTTATCACTATATTTACTATACATTATATCACTGTCCTGGAGTTCGATGCAAATCTTCGAATTAATTATTCAAAGTTAACAAATAATTACACGGATAAACGGATTTAGAAATAAATTACAACTATCCGGTTCGCCTTAGACCGTGGACAAAATAAAGCTTTTCGTTTTCTTGAATAAATGTGCTTAATTTTTGAATGATTGTTAGACAAAGTAGATTTATACGAGTACAAATCATAATTTATTTTACATCATTTTTCATATTACAAATTGAATGGTTCGGCTCAACCGGGGAAGGCCCACGACCTAACAGAATACCAGCGTGGAATAGTAGCATAGCGTTGCTGTATTGTGGCATTGTTTGGGTTGTTTTTATTTAACTACATATTATTCCATAATTTATTAAGTAACATCCTTGGGATGCGGGTAAGTTCATAAGGCATTAAAACTGTCACTTCATCTTAGAGAGCACGAGAACTGGATTTAACAGAATTCTCCGGAATTTTTACGCATTTATATTTGTCGCCTCATTCCAAACTTCTTCCCTTTCGTTTTTGTTCTGGGTAGGATTTTACGATATCGACACTGTCACCATTCATTTTAGCGACCTAGATGACTGGATTTTTTACTTATCACCGACACATTAAATTACTTTTGTACGTGAGACCGTTTCTTATGGTGAGTGTAGGGAACCAGGTTTCCAAGTACAAGTAACAAGACGTTCCATATCCTTAGGGGTAACAACGAATATGCCTGTGCAATCTTGGTTGAGGATAAATGTTAATATCACGGGCCGCAGTAATTATTTACCATACCGCTCACTTTATATTATTATAAATAAATGCTTTTTTATATATTTCGAATACGTGTAGATTTATTCGATGGTCAACATCCGAGGTTACTCCATGTATGAAATGAAATGTTATACGTGTATAAAGTATTAAATGTGGTAGGTTGGTTGCGGTGTTGTGGTTAAGGCTGTATGTTTCTAGCTGCAGAATTCTCGACCGGGGGACCACGCCTTTACAGAATACCAGCGTAAAATACCAGCATAATGCTGCTGTGTTTCGTCTGGTGAGTGTAGAGATGCGAAGACCTTTATTACTGGTGACTAGGCATTCTATCTCAGTTCTTAAGGGTAACAACGCATTTGCATTAGATTGCCTTGTCAAGGATGAATGCAGATGTCATGAGCAGCAGGAATCATTTGCAATCGTGAACGTGAACTGCGTGCTCGTTTGTTACTCTCAATGCAATAATAAAAAAACGTGTATATCGTTTCGAGGTTGAGTCCTATATGGGAGTACCTTGGAAACATCTATGACAGCCGCTCGGAATTATAGTATAGAATGTCCACACGGTCGATATACGAGTAGATGTGACATTTTCTGGTTGTTTCTTGGAAAATATGCGGCCAAAATAAATGGGCTAAATGTTAATTTCATTCTGTGATTCTAAGTAATATACTGAACTTTCCCTTATCATGATCTCATACTGTTATGATCATATAAGTTAAAAAAAATAAAAATATTAAGAAATTTCTTGGTGATTTATCATGTCACAAATGTATCTTCGACTTTATAGTCTGATGTTATAAATATAAAATTTTGACTTCTGTCTCTTACTTTTATAGCCTTAAAAAATATACAAAACTAATAGGTTTATATTAAGCTAATGCCTTTAATAATAAGTTGAGGATGTTTCTGTTAAATTTTCTGATCATGAAAGATTCAATTATTTCTTGCATTATGTAATCATTTCATTTATAATTTCTTTACACATTATTGAATCGGTATAACCCATTCAAGTATATAAATATCAGTAGTAACTGCTTGGCACAGTCGCAATTAATTAATAATAATTGTATTTGATTCTACATTTTATACACTTCGCATGGGGCACGGTGTCAAATCTTTCGAACCAGGTTTTTACCAAAGCAACATTTATATGTAGTATATTTTTTGCTATTATATATAGCAATGTATATCATATATATATTGTTATTAATATATATAATACAAACATCAATGTGTGTGTATTCTAACTTGTAATGCATGTATATATAATAATAGTTTGCAATAAATGTTTATATAATTAATAATTATTTAGCTCAGATAAACTTTTTATTCAATTTGAGAAACCATAAATTCTAGTTGGCGAAGAGAAAGATTTTAGTAATTTTGTGCATGATCTTAACTCGCAACGAACGTGCAAGGCATAAAAATATCATCTTTTTTAATTCTGTGTATATAGTATTTTTTTCTTTTATATTTATTTATGAAGTTTAAATATTTTCAGATTAAATGTTATCAACTTTTTATGAAAATGTTAAACACATTATATATATTATTGCTTTATTAATATATTGTTTGAGGTTTTTTTATAAGTTGTCTTTAGAATTTCTTTCTTATATTTTTTCTACGATGTTATAAGAAACATTCTAACTGTAATGAGTGACTTATAGGCGTCATAGGGTTGGTTTATTCTACTAATATTATATGTGAAAGATTGTGTTTGGATGTTTATTACTCAATGACTCAAAAACGGCTGAACGGATTTGAATGAATCTTGGCACACACATAGTTTATAGCCTGGATTATTTATATAACGGCTACTACGGTTATTAACCGTTAACATTCTATGTTAAATATAGCATCTGCCCGCGATCTTCAAAATTGGGTTCAGAGAGAAATGAAAAATGTGTGGGTTGACATTATATGATTCATTATTTCCCGCCAATACGTGTATGTTTTGGGCACTCGATAGTTTTGATCGACCCACATAAAACTAAACATGTGATTAATACATCAAATCATTAAGATCCTATTTCATGCTGGTATATTGTAAATGTTTCTTAGTCTAGCTTGAGTCTACCTCATAAAATATTCCTGCTTCGTCTGTGCGACCACTGATACTTGTATGAAAACTTAAGAATAGCGAGAAGTAATATATATAAATACCTCTACTCTCTACGTTTCCTTTTTCCTTTCAGAAAAAGGTTTTGTAGGCTAAATATAAAGTACTTTAGTCAGGCGTGGTCGACCTAAGAGATGAATAGCCCATTAGGGCGTTTTTATAGGCGTTAAATAAGATAAAAAATGGGCTTGGTTTTTGATAAAAGGCTCCAAGCACAGTTGAGAACTTAAACTACTAATCGTGAACAGTCCGAGTTCATGGTCATTCTTGAAGCTTTCTTTCACAAACAGAGATACCTTATCTGACGTATTTTTAACTCTTCCATGTCTTAAATCCATCATACATATGTAGTGTAGTATTAAAGGTCACAATATTTATTTATTACAATTTTAACAGATACAGTAAAAGTGAACTGGTGTTTATAAGTGATTGAAAAATTAATGTGCTGAATAACGATCATGTTATTAAATTAGGTTCAGTAACGCACACTGTGCCGTTTCTGTGTCTGAGAACTTAATTTTAGTTTAAAATGCAACGGGTTAGATTAAGCAAATTAATATAATTACACATATAGTAGGAGGCAACAGGTGTTAGTAGATTAAAAATCCATAATTCTATATTCTCAATCATCCGATGTGTTAAGTACAAATATTGTCACATTTATCCTGAAATTTGTATTCAATTCTATTCAATTCATTTATTATCGGATAACAGTGATCCATTAATACATTTATACATTTAAATAAATTACAATTAATACACAAAACACACATAGACAAAAACATGAAATAAACAGAGAAAATAAAACAAACAAAGAATAACAATGAACAATTAGGTCTGCTCCACTACGATTATAAAATTATTAAATGTCAAATGTAGTTAAAATGTCAACTTAAAGCATTAATTGCGACTTATATCATTATATTATATATTAGGTTGAATGAAAACTTATTACTAAGTGTAAGTGGACTTTCCTAATTCAGTGGAGACCACTTCTATAATTCACAAGGCACTTATGTAGATCAGAGATAAGGTGGGCCCGAGTATGTCCCCTTGTGGTATTATGAAAGTTTTATGATTCTATGTTAGTTTACTGTACAACTCTATTCTTTTGCATATTTGGCAGGCTTTAGCAAGTTTCTTATGAAACTGCAACACTCTGGTGATAAACGTCTAACAAGTTCATCTGATTGTAAGTGACTGCAAGCCATAAACACTTGCATCCATCCTGAACATTCGAGATATGTTATCATCCGTCAGGATTGAGATGCAATGCTTCGCTACCAGCATGCCGGTCTCTGGGCCCCAAACACTCACCATATGAAATGCAGTGACAATATCCTGCTATATATTTAAATTGATATACTGTACGGGCGTTGTCCTTCTCTGGTCGAACTGATCCAGACAGAGTTAGCATGCAGCATGTCTTAATCACTGTGAATATGTACTGTTTAAATGCCGGAAAAGAAGAAATATCGGATGTAACCAGAAGATATTGGCTCAACAACTAGCAAGTAGTTAGCACAAACTTATATTGAAGGGGCGCAGTATATGGCCTCAATCGCCTCCACCGTTCTGGTTCTAATGGTAACTTTTGCACGCTATCTATTCCACTGAAGTTTTAGAGGACCAGAAGCAATACAAACATTCCGAAAATTTGTTATTAGACAGGAATACTTTCTTACGCCACTTAATAATACTATTACAAGATTATAAATTAAATTAATTGCTAATGGATTTCGAAAACATCTGCCGTCGTGAATGCTTAATGGGTGTTTTACTAATAAATGGCCAGCAGACGACATTTTAGTTTGAAAATGACCTTATTACTGTCATCTGTGATACTGCTGAATCCTTTAAGGGGGTAATTTATTTTTAAAAATCGAAGGGTTTTTAAGTTGAGCAATATTTGATTATCAAATAAATATATTGACTAGTTGTAAATAGTTATAGTCGGTTATTTGTTTATCTGAAAATCACTATGTAATGGTGCATGCATACATGAATTATATAAATCCGCATATGCAGCTTTCCATTATTTTTAATTATAATGGGCTGCTTTGTATGTATCGGATTAATTACAAATAATGTATAAACAAATAAAACGTTATATAGAAAGTTCATAGAGTTTCAACATTGGTACCATGGAACATATGCATAATAAAATGTTGCTTTAGACCATTTACTCCAGGAAATATACGGCATCGAGAAGGTCGACTGTAATATAGTGAAAGATTTATATCATGGTTTCATTTTACAGGACATAAAAATCCAATAATTTTTATATTTTTATATAATCGAACCATGGATTTAGGGTGCACGGTAATATTAAAATATGCTTTTAGTGCTAAAAACTTAAGATGTTTTATTTTATAAATTACCATAAAACACACATTCATCCTGAAATCAATCAATCATAATTCAATTGCGTTGTCAGCCCTGAGGATTAAGATAAATGCCTCGTCATCAGTAAATAGGATCTCCGGATCCCTACACTCTCCATTCGAACTCATGTTGTATGCTGCTACCTCAAGCTGGAATTCTTTGAAGGCGTGGTCCTCCCCCGTTGAATAGTCATTAAAAAACAGCGTCACTGTTGAAAGTTGAGTTAAGCTAAGCGTTCTTTTGATTAAAAATACTGGAAAAGTAATTTAGAAGTACTAGATAGTTTTTTTTTTGACTGGTAATGTGATCAGTGTCATTGCCTGTTCATTCTTGCGAAGAGCACGTAAATCCTTTTTCGTAGAATTTATTCATTTACTTATATATACTTATTTATTATTAATTTATTCATATATATCAAAACAAAAGAAAAAAGAAATAAGTTATGTTATTACAAAGGCTTTTTACTTACAATGTAACCTGATATGATGTTACGTCGTATAAAGTATAAGATATACGAGTAAATTAGTCAGATACATTTTATATATATTAACAATGTAACTATATAAAACAGACATATAGAGCCAATGAGATGTTTATAATGTCAGTTGTAAATATTATTATACAACTTTGTTACCATTTATAATTGCTCATGAGTCGTACAATACGCATAAAAATATGCGTTCTGTATATAAACTTTTCAAATATTAATATTATGTATTGGTTAATTTGATAAATTGATTGAATGTAATGTGAATTAAAATATCTATAGCAGATTGTGTTACTACAGCTATTTTAATTCGCTAGATCAATTTCAAAATAAGATGATAAAACTTTAACATTGTAGCACATTGAATATAAATATCAAATAAAAAGCTAATCTTTCAAATCGGGTCATAGCAAAAGAAACAAAGTAAATTTGATGTTCCATTTTAAACCATGTTAGTCTTAATGAAAATATGCTAAGAATTCAGCTTAGCTTGGGGTACCCAATCAAGCACCAGGTTTGAATTCGCTTTGTATGCAACATCAGTCAAGTCAATGGAATTACCATTTCACTTAAGATATATATATATATATATATATATAATACATTTTAATCATCATATTTAAAAATCAATCAGGTGATTCGGGGCCATTTTCTTGGTATTGCTCAATAAAAAAGTCCCTTTTGCAATAAAGTAAAGATTTAAAGGCTTAATCTCACATTAACTTAACAGTAATAACGGATTCTTACACTTACCAGACGCAACGAAGCATTATTATACTACCGCTCGTGTTACCTACCACGCTACCACCACAGTTAGAAAGTTTTTAAAATATGTCAATATTTAATTCTACATTGAGCCTTGGGCAATTAATACGAGTATTAAGTTATATATTAAGTATTAAGTTATATAATTATCAAGGCAATATATTAATTTACAATAAACATATAGCACAACCGAATTCTACACAAATTACACTCTTAACGAAAATCCTATTAGAGAAAATGTAGTAATTTGCTAAGGTTTCCATGAACAGTATTCGGTTATTACATTATTGTCTATTCATTCTAAACATATTCACATTCTATCTCTGAAATTTAAACATTTATATAGAGTATTTGCATAATTTTGCTACTAATTATTGAGTTATCTGTACTTTATTAAAAGTGTAATCCAATTTTTAATTTAAAGATGTCACCGCTAACAAGTTTAATTATAATTTTAATAATTTCATTACCTAATTAAATTACACGATATTACGTAAAATACAGTATTGGTTGTTTTAATTAATAAGACGAATTGTAATTAATTGTTTGCCACCGATTCTATAAAACAAAAAAGTGATCATGCAGTGCATACAACACAGAATGAAAACGCACTTGTATGGACTTAGGTTCAGTTTTTTTTCCGTTCCTTAGTTACTATTTTCATATTGTGATGTCTATATTATAAGGTTTCTTCTTTTCAAAATTTCGTTTGTAATATTTGAAATAGAAATATTACCTGATGAAGACGAGCCCTAAGGAAAGCATTTTCAAAGTATTATATTTGAAACAATTCAACTGTATAGTGTCAAAATAACCACGGAACCCAATCTTTATTAAACTTACTTAGTAAGTAATATAAATACCTTCTTTCTTTTTTTATTAGATCTGCATCTGCAGAAAATCTTTTCTCCCTTATATTTTCTTTCACTCCAAGCACAATAGCTTTTAACAATTTCGTCGTTCTTGCACCGGAAATTGAAGCAGGTCTGCCCGAAAGTTCTCTCATGGAAGAGGAAAGAATTTATTTTGATTACATGTAAGGTTTTTCATTTAATACCATAATTATTTTCAAATACCAAAGATTCTGTTTACCGACTGATGTCAGTCTTGGGAGTCAGCTAACGGGAATTAAACCATAAAACACTAGATGTTTTTTATTTAGTTTATCTGAGGAGCAAGTATAATGATTAAATTTTAACAGTGACTAGGCGTAGCATTGTGCTTTTCACTTAGCTATTGCTTATAATTAAAGAGCTATTAGCTTAAAATAAACATACGAATTGGATACGAAAAGTCTTTAACGAAATAGTGAATTTATATTCAGTTTATATTGTCACTTTTGTTTCTTTTTCTAGTTTATCTGTTTTAGTTTTTGTCCCATACTTCTATTCATCGTAGATAATTTATATTATTAGCTTGAAATTAGCTTATATTGTAGACACATACGGGATAGAGAATGTATGTAATCGCTTTTGACTGAATATATGTAACATTAGAATGAGCTGTCAGTAATACCTAACGTCGGAATTATTAATGCAATTGCACTCAGCTCAAAAGCCAATTTCCATAAAGCTTATCCAGATAATACATTGTCACAAACTATAATATGAAAAGTATATAGTGTGTGCCAGGTAATAGAAAATAAAACATAGTGGCATAATGTAACAGTATCGAATTAAGAGCACGTCTCCAAACAGTACCATCATACTATATCAAAATATTTTTAATAATCGTAAGCTTTTATTAAATAAAAAAATCTGAACTCATAAAAGCTCGTTTAAGTTGTCAAGAACAGGTAATATCAAATATTTTGTGACCACCCTCGGTTGATATTTGACTCCATTTAACTTTGTAAAAGAAGAACGTAAAAATAAATAGAATATAAAGCGGTGACAGGTCTTACTGAATTGGTTATCTAAAACCGATACCGTATCAAGTGACAGTAATAGCCGTTGATGTTTGGAATAATTTTATTTTTAAAACTAAACAAGTGAAAATATATTTTATCTTTCGTGACGATGTGATCACAACTTTTTTACTCATTCAATATATTTTCAAATTCTCAATTTCAATATTTTATATAAATACAATTATATACTTGATTGTGGCCATACCATACAGCGGTGGTCATTTCGTTAGAAACACTTCTTATGAATAAAGAAAGTATAATTTCAACGTACAAATGTTCGCAAAAAATATACACATTCAATAATTAATAATCATGCAATAATATAGCCACTCAAATAAAAAACTCATTAAATGCATAAAAAATATATAATTTTTTACTTTTAATTACAAAATGAGTCTTACACATGTAGGAGTTTATTTTCAGTTACTGGCCGTTTGGACGCCTAAATAGAAACATTTTCAACAAGCATCCATAGCTCGTTCTTTTTTTTAAATTGGAGAATAACAATTCTTTCTTGGCTTTTTCTACTATTTTGGCGGCAATTCAAAATTGAATCTGAATTTTATTTTGTTCAAAATGGGCATAAATAAAAGTTGTGACGCGCCAACTAGACAAATAATTGTTAATTTACATATCTCATAAGTGGGCGTACAGAAGAATAGCTGAGCATTTAAATTGTTCTGTTAAGAAAGTTTTTAATGCAATTGATCATTATAAAACACATGGAACTGTTGAAAATATTCTTAGAAAGGCTCGGCCAAGAAAACCCTCTCCCAGAGAATATACGCTAATCGTTCGTGTTGCTAAAAAAGACCCAAGTAAAGGCTCCAACCAGATTAAAAAATTTTACGCTTGATGACCCGAGAAACATCTCGTCAAGACTGATACGCCGAAGATTGAGGAAGCTAAATTGTTTGGAAGAATATCTCGAAAGGTACCGCTTCTTACTAGGCAACACCGAGAGGTGCGATTATTATTCGCTAAAAAATATGTTAATTGGACGGTACGAGAATGGAAATAGTATTATTTTCAAAGCGCTATGTTAGACGTCCTGTAAACAATGCTTTCAAAGTTTAACATTAAAGTTTGGGGGTGTTTTCCGGATGTGGAGTTGGACTCGTTCGGAACAATGGATCAATGGCAATACAAAAATATCTTGGAGCATACAATTATTCCGTACTCGGATGAGCATTTGCCTGTAACCTAATTAGTTGACTATTATTGTTCATACCTTAAAACTGCTATAAATGTTTGTCCGTAATGTATTGAAACTGCACTTGTGTAATGGGATTTATATTGTTTTTCTAATAAATGACAAATCGTTGAACAAATTGTTGTCCTATTTATTGTTTAATTTCAAAATAAAAACGATTGCGGCGAAGTATCTTACAGAATATCAAGGACCGTTGGTAGTGTTTCTAATTATACGACCACCACTGTATATATATAAGATATGTCTATGTATATATATATATATATATATATATATATATAAATTAAAATTTAAACCTACTTATTTATTAGTCTTAGCAAAAAATAAAAAAAATATTCTATTCCAAATGGCCACCTTTGGCTTTTATATAGGCCTTTAAACTGTTTGGCCACGAATCTGTGGATATACGAACTGTTTCCAAGCGAATTTTTGTCACTGCTTGCTCCAAAGATTTTTTAAGAGACTCAATGTCGCCGTGTCGTTTAGAGCAGGCCACGTCCTCTAAAAATGACCATAATTTGAAGTCTAAAGGGTTGAGGTCTGGGCTAGATGAGGGCCAGTTTTAAGGTCTTATAAAGTCCGGAAAGTTGGTTTCAAGCTAGGCTAGGCTTCGTGCCTTGTGACCCGGTGCAGAGTTCTGCTGGAAAGTCCAAAGTATATTTTTTAAAAAGTGTATTGCTGAGAAGTTTCACAACATGATCCAAGACTGTATCTTGAGACACTTGGGCTAAAGTTTTCACTCCTTTTTCACAAAAATGTAGTTTTGTGACTCCTTGATAAGACAAGAAGAATCACTGACGCAGGATGATGACCACGTTGTACGTGTCCGATCACTTGAGCAGCTTCTTTAGAACTGTGAGCGTACACTTTATCATTTTGCTTATTGTAGTGTTCTTCAATCGTGAAAATTTTTCATCGGTAAAGAGGATATTTCTGTGCCTTTCACCTGCGTATCGCGACAAAAGGCGTTTTGATCGATCCACTCTCTTTAATTGTAATGTGGATTTAGGCCATGTCCTGTATATCGACGATAAGCACCGAGCTTTAGGTCTTGTTTTATAATACGCGACAGAGTCCTAGCGGGAATCATTATTTCTCGCGATAATATTTTTTGCTTCCTAATGGGGTTTCGACGAATTCAGGCTTCAACAGCATTAACAGCCTTTTTAGTTCTAACAGCACGCGGCCGCCCCGCTCAGGAGAGATCAAGAGAGAGAGACAGTGTTGTTGTATCTGTTGATAGTATGATATACGAACATACGGCTGATACCAAGCTTTTGAAGTGTCTGAAGGCGATCACTGCAATCCTAATTTCTTAAACATCCCATTCCATATTGTAATTTGATAATGAACACGAAAAAATACACATAAATATATATATACATAAATATATATTTATGTATATAATATAAAAACCTTTTAATTTCTCTCTTAGTAAATACCTAGAACCGAAACTCTAAATGAGTGGAAGTGCCCTCTTACCTTCTCCTTATCAATGTCCTCTATGACAAATATCGTTATAATTTTAATGATTTGAATAAAAACTCCGTTACGAAAATATTGTCAGTGTTCTATCTTAAATTTTGGTTAAAAATACACGAAGGATTATCGACAATGTAGTAATATTGCTTGGCAATGGAATGGATGTTTGATTTCATAATGATTCAAGTCACGACCTCTCTTCGGTTTGCACACATAGGGGTCAGTTTTACAGAGCAAGTAAGTCTGCCTCACAACAAAGTAAGTACAACTCAAAAGCCCTAAGGCAAGGCTGTGCGCGTCGAGGTCCATCTAAAGAATGACTTACAATTGACCTTCATTAACAAAGAGTTCATTAAATAGATAATGGGAATGAGCATTGAGTGGTAAACCGCAATTAAAACTACGACATATTTGTGCAATGGAATATCAACAGTCATACGTGAGCAAAAATATATTGAGTATATTAAGTTCTATAATAAGTTAATTGTCTATTTTAATTTGTTATAAGTGAGACTTATAACTTACTGATTAATGTTATTTACTATAAGTTAGATTACAAGTCATGATTGGGGCAAAATAATCCGTTTCGTGGCTTTTGTCGACAATGGGATATGACATCGATTCGTTAAAGGACTTCAATACTAACTTGTAAAAGAATTGCAGAAATTTAGATATTGTTGTATAAGAGTGACGATATATATATAAAATCACTAATAATAAGTGTTATTGTTATATATTTTATATTGTTGTGTTATTATGATTTTTTCTATTACCATCTTTTAATAACAACAGACGAGTAAGATAAAAAAGATTTACATAAAATATTGTTATAGCTTACGGTTGCCTAGAATTTCCTCGCAAAGCTTTTGAAATACAGGCATGCTCTTACATACGTCTCCATGTATCCTTTAAGCCGGGTAAATATAAACTCCTGGTCCTTAAACTCCCTCGAAATTGCTTCAATTACTCGAGTAATAATTGAACTACACACTTGATATATTACATAAACACATATGGTTTACATTATTTTCGTCAAGGCTGATTATGTTAATTCTTAAAATTATTAAATTAATATGACGAATGTCTTGAAAAATTTTTTTGTATAAGAAGTATACTCGTATCTCTTCTTGCTCTATGTGTAGGTTTTTTATTTTTTTCCACATATTCGAGCGGATATTTGACGGTTTTGGATATAACAACTATCTGTGATATTATGTCATTAAGCCTTTATTCCCTTTGGTTTCACTTGCCAACTTTGGTTTTATTACTGTTTGGATGGAGTTCCGTCTTATCCTTCGGATTGACAGCGCATTTCCAGTGTCGGATGTAAATTTGTTTTATGGTCCTCAGGAATTATTTGGAATCAGGTGAACTGTGTGCTCGTTTGTAGTCCTAAATATCATGAAAACCGAATTCGTCAACTTTTAGTCGTAATAATTCTACCGCCATTTGAAAACCACTGTCAGAACCACTCGGTGGGATACATAAGTGTGGATACTCCATACATTTTTATGCATTGTTCTATCCAGTTTTTTCTCCAGCGCCCACGCATTCCGAAGTGGTGGTACAGATAACCATTAATAATAATAGTGATATTAATGTAGATAATTTTTAGTCAGAAGCAACTGACCGAGCCAAGGCCCTCTCAGGCACCCTCGAGTCAGACGCTCTCGCGGAACAGTCCGGTCCAAGCGGAGGTTCCATCTTGGGAGCCCATGTGCTGGTTACCCACTAATAGAGGTCTCGGTTGAGCGCCATAAGCGCTCGGTCACCTCTCAACCCGGCGAAACTGTATAAGCTCTCGGGCTAACACAAGCCATCAGCCCGAAAAAAAAATCGACTATAGAACATACTTAAAAGTTTTATCTTTATAAAATCTGAATCTATTCTGTCAGGGGAAACTAAGAACCAATTCGCTAATGAAATAAAAAAGACATCGCACAGTCTATTTATTTCTAGAGTCGTTACTTACAAATAGATTTAAGCTTCAATAATTTTCTTCTTGAGTCGAGGATTAAAAATATCCAATTTTAATCCAAAATTGAATGGTATTTCATTTGTTACATAATGAGTAAGAAGATTGCCTGTTCAGACAAATCAGATCGTGCCAATTTATTTTTTCCACATATTCGAGCGGATATTTGACGGTTTTGGATATAACAACTATCTGTGATATTATGTCATTAAGCCTTTATTCCCTTTGGTTTCACTTGCCAACTTTGGTTTTATTACTGTTTGGATGGAGTTCCATCTTATCCTTCGGATTGACAGCGCATCTCCAGTGTCGGATGTAAATTTGTTTTATGGTCCTCAGGAATTATTTGGAATCAGGTGAACTGTGTGCTCGTTTGTAGTCCTAAATATCATGAAAACCGAATTCGTCAACTTTTAGTCGTAATAATTCTACCGCCATTTGAAAACCACTGTCAGAACCACTCGGTGGGATACATAAGTGTGGATACTCCATACATTTTTATGCATTGTTCTGTCCAGTTTTTTCTCCAGCGCCCACGCATTCCGATGTGGTGGTACAGATAACCATTAATAATAATAGTGATATTAATGTAGATAATTTTTAGTCAGAAGCAACTGACCGAGCCAAGGCCCTCTCAGGCACCCTCGAGTCAGACGCTCTCGCGGAACAGTCCGGTCCAAGCGGAGGTTCCATCTTGGGAGCCCATGTGCTGGTTACCCACTAATAGAGGTCTCGACTGAGCGCCATAAGCGCTCGGTCACCTCTCAACCCGGCGAAACTGTATAAGCTCTCGGACTAACACAAGCCATCAGCCCGAAAAAAAAATCGACTATAGAACATACTTAAAAGATAAGTTTTATCTTTATAAAATCTGAATCTATTCTGTCAGGGAAAACTAAGAACCAATTCGCTAATGAAATAAAAAAGACATCGCACAGTCTATTTATTTCTAGAATAGTTACTTACAAATAGATTTAAGCTTCAATAATTTTCTTCTTGAGTCGAGGATTAAAAATATCCAATTTTAATCCAAAATTGAATGGTATTTCATTTGTTACATAATGAGTAAGAAGATTGCCTGTTCAGACAAATCAGATCGTGCCAATTTATTTTCCATTTTAGATGAAGTAGAATTTATTGTTACACAAAATTTATGTTACGGACGTCAGAAAATTCGAAATCCAAATGACGTCTGTTCATTAAATATTTTTGTGTCGAGATGCAGACAATGAACAATTTATAAGTGTGTTAATTAATTTATTTTTGCTATAAATCTCACACTGACTTATAATAATTGTAATAAAATAAACTTATGAATATGACTAAAATATTAAAATAATAATAAATGTGTTAAAGTCACACGTTTACATACGAACATAAATAAATTATTTTTGCATTGTTTGATAACATTTTTTGAAATTGAAATTAAGTTAGTTAATTAAGAAGCCCATCCAAAGAAATAAAAACATCAATTAAGAAAGTACAACTTTCAATTTCAAAAACCATTTACAATATCTCAATATTTGATAATAACGACATTCACTTTATCGCCTAAATACTTTTTCACTATACCTATTTTGTATGAAAAACGACTTTTTGAGCAGTTCTCTTGTTATGTCACGAAATTGTACGTTAATATTATTAAAGATTAATAAAAGAGTATCAAAAAACTACATTAAAATTGATTATTGGGTATAATTTTTTTTAATTTTCGGGATGACACACGAGTACAGTTGACCTGATGGTGAGTGAATACTGCGACCCATGATATCTAAATATAAAATCAGAATGCTTTGTCACCTCAGGACTGAGAAGAAACACGGTAATCGGGTTAATTCATGCTACGGCTCGAAACTAGCCTTGCTGTTTTGCTACTACTGGATTTGTACTCCACATAGTTGATGCCACTAGTTTTTCCAAAAGTTCCTTAATGAACCTACAGGGGTAGATACAGTAGTTTTATATGAGGGCTGTTGCCGAGCCCGCGTTTGTTGCGGCTAAGTGCTTTAAGTTTACTTAAACGCCTACTAAAATCCCCATACCATCTAGCAACCACAATCGGAAAAATGCTGATCCCCCGTGCCTCGATGGACGGAAGATGGGGACCAGTGGCGTCTCCCGTGGGTGCCTGTGATGATTATAGGTCATGTCGCTAAGGCGAAGGTATGATGATCGGCAGTAATAGTATGGACAACACTATCAATAAATACGCAAACATCCATTATGTATCTAGACGTCACACCACTTGACTAAACGTGTAGAGTGCTGCTGACATAGGCGCTCCTTGATCTGTCATTACCTTGAGTGCTTGTGAAACGTGGGCCGCGTAGAAATGGTTTTCTAACAAGACGGGGAAATTACCTAACAAAATGTTTGTGTTAATTCAAGCGTACATTTAGTACGAACGTGGTAGTCACACATTATTTATTGAACGGCGTAATCACTTTATTTAGGGACATTAAAGTTATGGTATGGTGGACAGGGGGTTACTTTAATATATTTATTTTATTTAATGACCGCCAACATAGTGTACACTGATACAATACCGTAGATGAGAAAGATGTGAACAAATAGATTAGCGCCACTATAGGTGAAGACTTCATGCAAATATAATGAACCACAACATAATAATTAGTAGAATAAATTGACAAAATATAATAAAGGCAAAATTTAAACATGTAAATTTGAGATTAATGTTCAGTTATAATTTCAATTAAAATAGTACAACATGAGTTATTATTCGTAATATATATCGATATCTGTAGTCCTCGAGAGTTTGTCACATTTTCTAGCTTATCCATTAAGAGGTGCGTGCTGCCCAAGAATATATATATATATGTAATAACCCTGACTGATATAAATCTATAATACTTTTTTATTTCCAGGTTCCAGACTGATCATGCATAATCTTAATGTGGCCTTATTAGACTGGAATATACTAAATACAAGTCGATTTTAATTGATCTCATGATAAAACCAAATAATTGTAATGCTTTACGCTAATGCAAAACGCTTATATTTTTTATATTATGATTTATGTTATATAATAAGTATATAGTTCATAGTTTTAATATGTTTTTAATAAATTAATTTTAACATTAAATTGTTAATATCATTATTAATTTATACCTGTCACAATAGATTTTATCCTTCAGATCATCTAAGATATTTATAATTTTTTTTTAAAACATAGAAAATGGAGACTATTCAGAGAGATTTAATTCTTGCCCTCTAAGGCTAGAAACGCTGATAACAGGAAATAACTAGAATCGTTACGCTCGTTATAACAAAACGTGATCTCGAGAGCTTAGGTCATATGTGCGCAATTACCAACGGATTCATTCGATTGCTAAATAAATAATAACGCTGTAATCTAAACTAGGCTGACAATATTAAAAAGTTTTCTGTGTAAAATTAAATATGAGAATATTTTGTTAGTGGATATATGTGCGCTGGTGATGTAAGAGGATCTTCCACTCCATCTCCTTCTACCAACGTAACGTAATCGTACTTACCATCGTGGTAAAAGGCATTGCAGGAAGCAACGCAATGAATATATAATATGTTTTATCGGTGAAAGTAGAACTTTATTATTTAAAGAAAATAAGTCCGATATAAATAAAAAGTGACGTATATGGTACAAATAGATGATTGTTTTATAGATAACCATGATCAGATTTACTTAAATAAAGTGGGAAACATCGAAGACAATCATGTTTTGGGTAGAAACCAAATAAAATGTTAGAGACATAATCCTTCCAGATGGATAGGGTTAGTTATCGAATATTGTCAATCAATATCAACATTACTTGAGTTTTCTGTAGGACTGTATGTTTCCTAGAGGAAAGCTCCACCAAACGCTTATACTACGCAATAGCTTCCAATCATTTAATATGAACGAGCACCACCTGTAGAAGATGTGTTCGCCGATATTATGTCTAGATTGTCTGTATGTCTACATTTATGATCGCTAACAAATTCCCAAGTTCAGATAAACCTTTATGTTTTTTCACCGTATGTATGTAAACTAAAATAAGACAAGGAACATAGGAGGCGCCTTACTTCATGGGCCCCGTTCTTCACAGAATATTACTAAATAATTAATATTAATAATATTAATACTCCGTCAACTGGGTGCCAGCAAAACGAGTACTCTAATGCGCTGGTGTAGGTGAATGCGTTCACGGTTGAATAGTAGCCGGTGGATATAAGGACACTGCACTTAACTACGCCCTTTCCACGCACACACCTTGGAGCAGCCGTCCTCCGTAGACCAGCCCACCACTTATAACCAGTCATATATGGGTTGCCTCACTGTGACCAAGATACGGCTGCATAACTACCAGGCGAGAACCAGGAGATGGGTTGGCGGTATGGATGGGGATGGGTGGCATAACATGGAAGTAAGGTGAAATTTCTGGTTGAATAAGAAATTGTCCTGTTACAACAGGACTTTACTTCTATGGCATTGAAATAATTCCAGTGATATTCTGAATTAATTGTTTAATGAACTCGTTATGGTTAAAAGCCTCTCAAAAAATCTCCGGGTAGTTCTAAAGATCATCTCGGTGGCACTGGAATCAGTGTCATCTTGTGAACACATTGGCACGGGAGATGCTTTGCTAGCTTCTTTAAAAGGTTTCAGAATACAAACTTGTATTTATCACGGATGTACTTGTTAATCTATCCAGAAACTATCTATTTTCTCTGCGGCTATATTTGCAATGTCTTAATATCATTGGAATTAGCTTTGTTTTCTGTAGGTCTTTGAAATAGCGGACTAATTCCTTTTGTAGTTTGCACTTACAAACTACAAAATAGTAATTTTGATCTATTGACTCACTTTTCTGTCAAGATTGATTTAATATGCTTGTGAAAACCGTGACGAACGCTAAACAGTGTGACTTACTGATATTGAGGCTTGAAGGTGCGATGTGAATTCTGATTACGTCGAAGGCAATAAATTTTACACCGCCTAATTAAATAGAAATATATTAATTTTTAAAGATATATTTATTATATGTAAGTTGTATATACAGTGACTGATACGATAGCTTATAACTAAGTTTACATAGTCTGTAGATAGGAATGCGCGCGTGACAATGGGGCGATACTTCTCACGTTCATCTTATAGGACGGAATTGTATTTATCGATATCAATACGTGAGGCCTTGAATTCTCAAAAAACTTTTCCGCACAATATGTCAGTATTCCTTATATATTAACGACTGCTGCTTATATTTAATATTAATTTTACAACATACTTATGACAAAAAATTCACTCTTGGTAGGACTAATTTCGAGGCAAGTGCTTAGAGATGGTATTTTAGTCCGACATATAATTTTCTTACACGTAACATCAATGAATTTTTACAAAGCAAAGGAAACGTGTTGATTATAAAAACGGTTCCCCACCTCCTATTCAAACTATTGAGCCTTATAAAATTGAAAATTGCAAAAACAAGATTATTACAAATATAACTTGCTTAAATATTTTTTTTTTGTGCACTTACAAGCAGCAAAAACTGAAATAAAATGAATATGTATAATTTAATAATTTTTTATATACATAACCGGTATATATGTATAGGTATGTACATACGGAAACACAAAGTTACTTCACACAAATCGAGCCTGACAATTTATCGTACAGGCAGTGGTTTTTTTAGTTCATATTTTCTGTTCGTTTCCTTAAATTTTAATATGATAATTAGTCTAGACGGAAATAGATATCACAACTTTCGATTCTGTTTTGAATTATGGCTAGTTTTCGTTGCACTTTCAAATTATAGACTACTTCTAACTAATAATGTAACAATAGCCCTTGCCGATGACATTTCTGATCCAAAACTACTATTGAATAAGTAAAGTGAAAAGGACAAATCATATGTCGTATTAAATAAATAGTAATATAATGCGGTACTATAGAAAATAATCTGTTGATTCTTTGAGTCGAGAATGGTGACTAGAAGATATTTGTTTAACTTTTAAATGTCCTCCTTGTTCGTTATATAAGAGGACCATTATTTCAAAAATATTTTAAGGACATGAAGTGTCGTCGCTAGACTTCAACTATCTACGAGTAGTTAACCCATGATCACTTATGAAGTTTTTTTTAATGAAAGTATGGATGACTAAGAACATCAGTTCATCTAATGGTTAGTGAGTACTGCGGGCTATAAACACCTACATTTATTCTCAACAAAAATGTAAGATGCATTGCGTTGTCATCCCTGAAGACGTACATGGACGGCCGTTTTCGATTCGATAACGATCCGAGTCGAGGTTTCGTACCTCCTTAAGAGGGGCTCTCGGATCGTTACTAGCCCCCTCTGTTTTCGTCGTCGTTTCTTCGCCTACAGGTTTCGGAGTGCAGCGGTGTTACAGCCGTCATCGAGTCAGTAGCGTCGTCGAACTCCTTACTCACAGGCCTCCAGCTCCCAAGTCTGTGCCGTTAGCAGTGCAGCTGTAGAGGCTTTTAAGGCTAACGGCAATACATATAATGCAAAAAAAGTAGTAACAAAACACAGCAAATTTATGATGCTATTTTACACTGGTATGTAACGAAGGCGTGTTGATTCATTTATGCTCTGTCTAGAAACTAGCTGTGGGGCTGTGCAAGTGTGTAAGAAGTAAAAAAAATGCTCTGTATTGTAGAATATCAGGTACTTTCCGATCGGCTTGACTTACTGGTATTGCGAATAGATGTTACATCTCTATGCATTATTTACCGAATTTACCATGGGGAGTGTTCTGATGGGTTGTTCGGATTAATAACACGACAGAATGCAAAATTATATCCTTATCATCTCGATGATTGGCAATCCACCACCATGCGTTAATGCAAATTTTCAGCCACGCTCAACTACTCTGTGGAATCAGCTGTCCCTGGAGGTATTGCCGAACCGATATGACTTAGGTACCTTCAACCAAAGAGCCTTTCTTAAAGGCCAGCAAAGCATCTGCTAGCTAGTGTGCCATTTATTCTATAAAAAAATACTAGAATAATCTTTTAATAGGTAAATTAAATGTAAAGCTTTAGTTTAGTCCACTAATAATGAACAGTAATAAACGGACACCTATAATGTTTTTTATTTAAAACCGTTAAGGATAAAAAATAGAAAGGAAATGTTCCAAATAAGGGAATTAAAAAAAGAACAATTAAATTTTATTAAAGTAGTTTCATTTTTAATATGAATTATTTAAACATAGCGCACAGTTTGCTATTTGCGGCACTTCTCTATGCAGTAGCCGTTAGGAATACTGAAATGTTTGAAATTTTCTGCGCAACGGAAGCCCTTGTTAGAGAACAGGCGGTGGAACGTGGCATTTTTATTATTTATAATACTTTCTTTTTTGTTTTTAAATTTTTAATTTTATTTTTGCGTTATTAAATTAAAATAAAATCAGTTCTTAACGTTACGATTTAAATTTGCCTAGAAATACTTAACCAAAACAATTGCAAAAGCATTTAACCGATTTCAAGGAGTTCGTTCATATTTTTTTTCCATAAATCTGTTCCTCAATTCAAGACTTTTATAATTCCTTTTTTAATTTGTGTTTGTATATGTCATGTCTATGGAATTGCTGAATCGTTTTTTTATTGTATATAAAACAATAAACGTTGTGTACGGAACTATTTTGAAAGGCTTCTGACTACTTCTATGCAAATTGTTTAAGGTCTAAAGAAAAATAGGTAACTGTTTTTTGTAGTTGTAATCTGTTCTTTCAGTTACTTAAAATATATAAAAATATATTCGTTCATATCAAATTTAATGTTTAATTTGTTCTCACAAGACTGAAACTTATAATAGTATATCTTTATTATTAAAATATTTTATAGAAGACATATAAGTTGCATTGGTAACACTGGCTGTATATATATCTGAACCGATAAGCTACGGGGAAAATTTGGGGTAAGGCATTAAAACCCTCGGCATCACGTTTTGTGAAATCGCAGACCTATTTAATTTGATTCGTGATTATGATCAATGATCGAGGAGTTAAAACGATTTTTTAGTTTAAATTATCACATCATTATTTTGAAATCATACGTTATTACTGACGTTTTTGGTGAAAGACAAGATTTCTAATACTAATTGTAAGTATAATACGATTTATTATACTATAACTGATGATCATGTTTCGAAATAACTTTTATTAAGCAGACATTTTTACATCAGATTAGCGACTAGATTTTAATTACACGTTAGATTAGTTTATTAATTTCATATGATTATGAAGACGATAAGTTGGTGTTAGTGTTTGCGAATATTGCATTATAATTCTGAGATAACAGCGACAGAAATAAAGAAAGTTAATTTAGTTTGGTCTTATTTCGTTCTAGGGAATAATTACTTTGATTATTTTATCAATTAGGAATTATAAATGATAATACATGATTTCATATTAAAAAAGTCGAAAGTATATGCAATCCACTATTTAATATCTTTTACAGTAAGATTTTTTACTTTTTATGGTATAACATTCAAGCTTCTTTCTACTTCAGCTTTCGTACTAATATAAAATTTTGTCGCCAGCCATTTTTCTAGAGAAACGAGTCAATAATATCTTAGGGTCACTGGTAAAGTTCAGAACGCGCAGTATTTCGAATTCGATATCACCGTCGCTATTTCCTCCTCTGTTTTTTGTATTAACTATTTGTCGACTAAATGTATTTTAGAAAGAAAAATCGTATGTTTACATGTTTGCATCGTTTGCTTTACACTTACATTGTTCTCAGTATCAATTATATTTTTAAACGGATATTTAATGTCAAACTATAATTTTTTCGACATTAGGGTGACAATTTAACTCGTGATATCGTATAGTGTGAAATAGCTCTGCTGTGTTTCGTGTGGTGAGTCTCTGCACCGGATTTCTATCCGGGGGCCGAATTACAGGTGACGAGGTACTCCATTTGTACTCAAATTGTTTTTTTTAATACGTAGTAAAATAATCCTTTATTCAATATAAACTTAATTTTAACTAGTTAAACTCTTTTAGCTACAAGTAAAAAATTATGCGTTTGCTACGTAGCGGTAAGTTTGTTTTTTCAAGAAAGACGGAACTGATATGTTTGTTTATAAAGTTATACTTCTATAAGGAATTTAAGTACGACACCGTAATGTAAAAAAACTTCAGTTATTATTATTAAATAATTAAAAAGCTTTGACGTCTTGGTTATTTAATTAAACCGTCATATTAATAAATTATAATAATCGTATATAATATAGCCCATCCAGTTCTATTTATTCTGCTTAGTTTTCATTTCGCCGATTTTCATAACTATCAACGGGTGTTCGAACTTCACATTTTTGATAATTGTGATCGTTTATTTCTGAATTTGTTATTATATCCATTTATTTATTTTATATGTTATATGTATGTCTAATATGATTTGTTAATATTTAGGATTGTATTGTTACAGTCAATGTTTCTCCATATCAAGGGTTGACTGGTAGAGAATGACAAAAGCCATTAAGTCCGCTCATTGTACCCTTTTTTTTAATAAAAACAATTTAAGATTAAATAAATAAAAAAAGCGAAAAGCTAGGTAAGAATTTACAGCCTTACTTTAATTAAATTTAACCTTACTTTAATTTACTTTTTTAGCCTTACATGACAATGATGGTACTATTTGTGTGTACACGTTATATGTGTATATACGTTATTATTATTCCAATCAGTTCGGAGGAGTATCGGACTGCTCATAGACAGAATCATGAGTTCGGATCACGTCTTTTCATAATTGCTCGGTATGCAATATGCTAGGTAATGTTATAACTAGCCTACGTATTAGACAATGATATATTTAGTGAAGATATTTAATAACTGTTAATACATATTTGTATAAATAAACATAAAATCACACCACGGGCACACAGTGTGGGCGATCTAACTTGAGAGTTCTGCTCCTACAGTATAAAAAACACCTTATAGTACTCGAGATGCCGTCTTCGAGATCTCACTGCCAACCGAGGAACGAACAGACCTTGTATAATATATATTATGCTTCCTGATATTTTCATGAGCTGAATTCTTCATAACTCCTTATTTTTTCCATAACATACCTTCATTCAATTAAAATGATATCACAGTCATCAACACATTTTATATAAATTGACTTTATACTCATAATTAGCACGAGTCAGGTATAGTTGTTTCCTATACTAACAGATGAAATAAACTGCGCTAAATATTTCATAGTGCCGTCAAGCAAATGCGCAACCACACAGGCACTTTCTCATCGTTCCATTCCCTATTCCGATAAAATGTACAATAAGATGGGATGAAAGTTCAGAAGCAGGGACATGTGCTACACCCAGAGCCGGAAACAGTCTGAGAACTGGACCCAGGGGACTCGTGAATCAGCAGTACTCTAATCACTACATAACGCAGCCGTCTTAAACTCTACGTAACTACTACGCCATGTAGAAACTAAAAGATTACTACTTGATATAGGCCCTTCAAAGTTTCGCAACAGTTACATTAGAAAAATATGCGCAAATCAGATGAGAACGAATGTTTAAAAAATTGGTACCAATATCAGCTTAAATATTTTTGTTTATAACGTATTGAACAGCCTTACAGCCTACCCAACCCTATTAGCCCGTATGTACTGCATAGAGTAGGTCATACTTTTGAGAAAACATTACAAGAAACAAAGGAAACCATTCTCTGCAGCTTTATGAATTAGAATCAAAAGATTTACGTTGTAAATAGGAAAAAAACGTATAACCTCTTAACAAGGACTTCCCCTTGAGATATTAAAACAAGGAGAGGAATCTCATGGGCGCTAAAGCTAAAAACATTTTGATTTTACTAACGTATTCCATCCTTTCGTTGTGGATATTTCTAGTATTCGGGCGAAGCGGTACTCTTTGTCGTTTTTAAAACGACCAGCGAAGGATTGGATTGATTTCAGCTGGCTCGTTGATCTTAGTGAACATCAACCACCAATGTGAGGACATATCTAGTATATCTTAATAAATTCCTAAAGTCAAGATTTCCGTGTTAAAACCAATTGTTTTCTACGAAGGAGATAATAGATAAGGTCGGATGGATTTGGAACCATATTATGAAAATAATTGCATATATTTTCCAGCTTCTATTTTTCATTTAAGAAATCTTAAGCCAAATACGGTTATAGATTTTGTTTCAATAAGTTTTTACAAAACGTAGTTAGTTAGTTATATCTATTTTGGTTCATAAAATATTTGATTTTACTAACGTAATCCATCCTTTCGTTGTGGATATTTTTAGCATTCGGGCGAAGCGGTACTCTTTGTCGTTTTTAATACGACCAGCGATGGATTGGATTGATTTATTTTTCAGCCAGCTCGTTGATCTTAGTGAACATCAACCACCAATGTGAGGACATATCTAGTATATCTCAATAAATTCCTAAAGTCAAGATTTCCTTGTTAACACCATTTGTTTTCTACGAAGGAGATAATAGATAAGGTCGGATGGATTTGGAACCATATTATGAAAATAATCGCATATATTTTCCAGCTTCTATTTGTCATTAAAGAAATCTTAAGCCAAATACGGTTATAGATTTTGTTTCAATAAGTTTTTACAAAACGTAGTTAGTTAGTTATATCTATTTTGGTTCATAAAATATTTAAGAAACGAAACTCAAAACTGACAATTGTCGAGTTTGTCAAAATATATGTTTTATTGATGATATACCCAGTAACATAGCATCGTAATAAAAATAAGTGCTTTATCGACGAGCAAATTTATACAATCGCACAAAGCACAGCGGACGAGTACCTATAAACAAACGAATTCTTTCTAGTGCATAAATTGGTAGGCAAGTTGTTGAGAGGCAGGAAAACGTTTTAAATTTAGCCACTCCCATCTTTGCTATTTTATAAAACGAGAATGCATGCTTTTCATTAGAGTGATCCGTATTCCCAATTACAGACAATCTAAGTTTAAGAAATGAATATTCGTTTACGAGAGTAGGACTATTTAGTTAACATACATAAAGAACATAATTAGAACTTAATTATCTCTATGTGATACCAAAACCTTAGCATCAAAATAGATTTAGTGTTAACTTTTTGGTGGGAATCATTAATTATTGAATTAAACCAATATTTTAAGGATTTTTATCACGTTAAAATTTAACTTTTTACTCCGATATTTTGAGCGCTTTACGCAGTTGAGACCTCTATCACAAGGACTCCCAGACATCAGCTTTTAAATATCTATTTTTGGTCCGATCAACGCAGAAGTCTTGCAAGTGGTTGTGTGGTATGTGAAGTTTGAAATTTAATTTTATTATTAAGAGGGGTTCTTCATAATCAAATCCTGTGTTCAATGATTAAACTTTGTAATAAACTAAAAAACTATATAAACATTAACTAAACTTTATATGAGAGACTTACGTTTCAAGTCTTCTTATATTTCTAAAGTATCCATGTGGCCGGTTCACTTTGAAAGTCTGTAGTGCTTTATTCTTCTTGCAACATATTTTTCATCGTGTCATTTTATACTTGCTCGTCGCTTCTAAGCATCCTTTGTGTTAAAGTTACTGGTATTCCAAGTATTAGTGAAAATAGAACAGTTTTTTTCTAATATGGTATGCGTCACGTTCCTAAATTATTGACATAATGGAATCTAATTTGAAAAGGATGTTATTACGTTTTACATATCAGTAGACAATCCGCTAAATTATAATTATATTAATGATATATGACATCCAAGTCCAGTAAGTACACTACTGAAAAAGTGGCTACTATGTACTAAGCATAACAATCCCTTTGTTTGTTACTTAATATTACACATTTTACATCAAAGTCTATTTCTCTTTTATGTTATTATTATTATTCAAATTCTAAGCAATAATTATTTATTTAAGGCAATTAAAACTTTCTTTAAAAAGCATTTTTGACACGTCAAATAATTGAAACTACCGCCTCTGACTTTGAGTGCAAATATCTGCTGCGAAAAACGAAAAATAAACTCAAACAGCTTTCCTTTTCAAAATGAGCTTTTTTAATTTTTAGTAGTAAAATGTTTTAAATTTAGCCACTCCTATCTTTGTTATTTTATAAAACGAGAATGCATGCTTTTCATTAGAGTGATCCGTATTCCCAATTACAGACAATCTAAGTTTAAGAAATGAATATTCGTTTACGAGAGTAGGACTATTTAGTTAACATACATAAAGAACACAATTAGAACTTAATTATCCCTATGTGATACCAAAACCTTAGCATCAAAATAGATTTAGTGTTAACGTTTTGGTGGGAATCATTAATTATTGAATTAAACCAATATTTTAAGGATTTTTATCACGTTAAAATTTAACTTTTTACTCCGATATTTTGAGCGCTTTACGCAGTTGAGACCTCTATTGGTGGGTAACCAGCACAAGGACTCCCAGACATCAGCTTTTAAATATCTATTTTTGGTCCGATCAACGCAGAAGGAAGTCTTGCAAGTGGTTGTGTGGTATGTGAAGTTTGAAATTTAATTTTATTATTAAGAGGGGTTCTTCATAATCAAATCCTGTGTTCAATGATTAAACTTTGTAATAAACTAAAAAACTATATAAACATTAACTAAACTTTATATGAGAGACTTACGTTTCAAGTCTTCTTATATTTCTAAAGTATCCATGTGGCCGGTTCACTTTGAAAGTCTGTAGTGCTTTATTCTTCTTGCAACATATTTTTCATCGTGTCATTTTATACTTGCTCGTCGCTTCTAAGCATCTTTTGTGTTAAAGTTACTGGTATTCCAAGTATTAGTGAAAATAGAACAGTTTTTTTCTAATATGGTATGCGTCACGTTCCTAAATTATTGACATAATGGAATCTAATTTGAAAAGGATGTTATTACGTTTTACATATCAGTAGACAATCCGCTAAATTATAATTATATTAATGATATATGACATCCAAGTCCAGTAAGTACACTACTGAAAAAGTGGCTACTATGTACTAAGCATAACAATCCCTTTGTTTGTTACTTAATATTACACATTTTACATCAAAGTCTATTTCTCTTTTATGTTATTATTATTATTCAAATTCTAAGCAATAATTATTTATTTAAGGCAATTAAAACTTTCTTTAAAAAGCATTTTTGACACGTCAAATAATTGAAACTACCGCCTCTGACTTTGAGTGCAAATATCTGCTGCGAAAAACGAAAAATAAACTCAAACAGCTTTCCTTTTCAAAATGAGCTTTTTTATTTTTTAGTAGTAAAATGTTTTTTAAAATTCCATTTCTACTAAAAACCCGCGTGAGAATAAATGCGTTCTCGTACTAATCGTTTTATCATCTAAATAGTCTTGTACAAAACAATTTACTACTTAACGATTTTTTAGTCAGATTACAATTTAAGATTGCAAATTAGAGAAGTTGTAAATGAAATGCGAGACCATAGAATTCGACCTTGACCTAAAGATGCATTGACTTGTCTTATCGAGCCTTAAAGCTTATTTTTACAAATTTATCTTTGTTTCTAGTGTTCATGACTGACACTGTATTTCACATATAAGTTAATATTTTAAAGAACATATAGAATATTGCCATAAATATTACGTAATTATTAGTAGTATTTATGTTCGAGGGCTTTGCCCATAATATTACATCATATGACAAATACTATAAACATAATTTAATAATAATCTGGTAGTATAAACATCGGTCAACTGACTGCGTAAGTACTCGATATGAGGCAAAATATAGATGATTATTTCATTCGAGTTTACAAATCTAGAATTACTCCTAATAAATCCCTATTGAGAATGTTCCATTAAAAAAAAAGAAAAAAATTAATAACAACTACAGTTACTTTATCAACGTTCAATTTGTCGAAATCTTTCAGAATCAGATTTCTGGTTTTCTACTTTAATTCTTTATGCAAAGGCCATCGGAACCGTGTGTTCTTTGAGCAAAGATTAAAATAGTTTAAATTTATTAGAACACGTGTAACATCTAAAAACAGATAAATATTTGATGGTACGTGAAATCCATGAATTCTTAGTACCAATCTTAAAATATAAACTCGTTGTAATGCGTTTAATAGTATACTGCTTAATTTTACTCATGAACACTGGTTTGTAATTTTGCTAAATGGCACTTCGGGTGTGAAAATATATATACTCGATACACATTGCGTTAATGCAAAATATTAGCATTCTATACAAATGCTCTTATCTTTTTTGCGAGAAATTAGGTTCACTCTTCTTGTTTAATTTTCTATTTTAATCATTGCAATTAATATATATATTCAATATATATAATCAAGTATTGGAACGTGACGTAACAAGGAGTTTATAAAGAAAATTTATCAGGTCAGGTTAATCTCATTAATTTAATCTGAATCATGTCATAACCGTTAAAGTTCTAAACTTACGGTATTTTATTCACTGCAATTCCATTACGGTTACGATATTTATTTATACAGTGAAAATTGACGTTCTCTTGACTATTGCAGGACAGAGATTTTGAATTGTTGGTATTATACAACTTGTACGTAAACGTAATACAAGTTTATGAGAAATCGGTGAATACGGACCACACACCAGAAAAATGTCTCTGTTCAACAGTAGAGCTTTTCCGGGTCTGCTCTAGCGGAGGAGGGACCACGTCCCCAGAGAATACCAACGTGATATAGTACCAAACGTTACCGTATTCGTTTGGCGAGTGTAGGGATCCAGAGACCTAGTTAGTCGATACATTTCATCTCAGTCGTGCGTGTCCAGTGTTGAGGATAGATGTAGTTTAATTTTATTGACTGTATTTATTACTTACCATCAGGTAAACTGTGTGCTTGTTTGTTTGTGTTAGCCTTAGTTTTATAATAATACGAATAAGTCGAGATTATGAATTTGGATAAATATGTATAAATATGTATTTTTTGCCATCATCACTGTATCTGATTTATTTTGCTTAGTTTTTAGGGGCTTCAACTGCAGTTTTCTGGTAGAGTATTTTTGTAATGAATTAAGGATAGTGCTTTATTGCCATAAAGATACATTGCCATACAGATATATAGACAATTTATATCATCTATTTAGGACGCCTATGTTAAACAGTAGACTATTGGCGTACAAATTAACGGTCTTACATAAAGCTGAAGCAAGTTAGGCCCTAAAAAAGGTTAGAAAAGAAATAAGAATGTGTTTCTGTAGCTGAACACGCAGAACATTTTTAGAATATGCTATTATTATTAAGTTTGAATTAACATAGTCTTGAAAATATTTTGATTCAAAGAACTCTAACCTAACAGTGGCGGGGCTGGTTATAGATTAATAAAATGCCTTATTGTTATTAAATTTTTATTGTGAACAAGTATATATATGGCGAGTATTTTTTTAAAATATATATAATATCATTATGATATCTTCACTTGTCGCTAGTTGAAATTTACTGTCCAAAACATGTTATAGTGTTTTGTGTAGCAACTAGTCATTTGTAAGGTTTAAAATATATACCATTACTGCAGTGAAGGGTTTTGACACTATTTTACACTGTGCCTTCTCTTAAGAAATAGTAAATAAAACTCGGACAATCACACTTGATTGTCCGAGTATTTACTTTAAGAAAACGATTTAGCGGAGCAGAAAATCGGAACAAACATTATTTCTAGTCCGATAACAGCAACGTACATTTACTCAATAGATAAACTGTCGGAATCCTTTTGATAAACAAAAGCGAACAACTTCTATTTATTTTGTGATAAATACGTATTGATATTATTTGTTAAGTTTATATATTTAATTGTGTATATAGTAAAAAGTGTATAAAATAAATTTATATAGTAAATTGTTAATCTAAACTAAGGAATTTGAGAAGGTTTTGCTTTTTAATGTTATATGTAACTGTGTGTAGTGACGCTGAACGTGAATGCTGAACTTCATAACTAATTGGAGAGTCGCTGAAACTTTTTAATGAAGAGATCTGACTACTAAACAACTATACTCTACAGCCTTAAATGAACAACAGTAACTGTAGGAAGTCATGTACTCTAGTCATCAGATCAATGGTTAATGGATACGTTTAACAATAGAAGCTGAAAAGATTTTCATATCAAACATCTTCAATACATCCAGACAAACAGCAAGTGCTTCGCCGTTATTTTTGCTGCTTCTATCTCTTATTTGCCAATTATTTTCTGATATGGAAACAGTCCGTTGACAAATGACTTCATTTAGAGCAAATATACAATTCAATCTCAGGTCGCTTATTTCCATCGAGGTAAAGCGGAGTGCTGCAGACACTTTTCATCTGTAGCTATTTGATTTGAGACAATGAATCATCTACGGTGCACTAAACTAACTTGAGATCCAATTAGTGACTATAAGGCATTCCATTTTAGTCCTGAGACAAGACATCGCATCTGAAATCTTTGTCTAAATTCAAAAAAAAATATAGATGTTTTTGGGTAGTCCAAGTCTTCATTTGAAGTGTGCCCCGTTTTCACCCTTAGTTCTATAGAAAAGGATTAAATTCTTTTTTAATTTGTAACTTTCGATAAACATTATTGTGGACTCTTATCGTTATGACATATTCTAATGTATTTCAGTACAAAAAAGAATCCACTAACATTTATTTCCGGTATCCAGGGTTAAGCTTCATCACTAATTTGGGATTTATTAGTTAAACACGTGATAAAAGTGTTAAATTTTACGTCATTTTTCCCTTGGGGTAAGAGACGTGAAATCATTTTTATTAGAATAATTTAATAATATTACAAATCATTGTTATCTATATTAATGAAGTAACATTCTGTGTTTCATAATCATATACCCAAGTATATACTACACTACAACATATAGTCATATTTATTCAAAACTATTTAATAACAACTTTACAATAAATTAGGTGAGGATATATTTTAAATTCATGTTATGAGAAATATAATTTATCTGGAGTCGCACATATTTTTTGATAATATACAATTTTAATATATATTTAGAGACGTAGTTTTTGAATTGGAATTTTATTGAACCTTTACGCTTCCTCGTACTTAATAAGGAAAAAAACTTCCGTAATTTGTTCATGGTCTAAGAAGCATTGTCATTTTATTTACACACTGTGGTGGTGTTATGTTCGATTATATTTTAGATTTTAAATATTTTTTGTTACGTATTTTAAGTCTAGTTTTTCTGTCTTCAATTTGACAATGATGTTGTTGTAAAGTAGGTAGTAGTAGTAGTTATTTTAAGAGATTTTTGCGAGTTTATTTTGTTAGTTACTGTTATTGCTATTTACTGTAGCACTTTTGTTATGTCGAGGCAGCGAAACCACTTGGTTTAGTCACATAACTGGTTTGAAATATATTAAGAGTAAACGAATTGAATTCCAACTTAAGTCTTAATTCAGTTTAATGAGTGACCAAAATAAACGAAACTGTTATTATGTACTGTTGTTTTGCTTTGAAAAATTTCAAGATTTTAGAAAATGTATCATGTTTAAATCACTTATAGCTTTGCATAAGTCCTTTGAGATTAAGTTTTTTTTATAATATTGAGAGTAACAAACGAGCACACAGCTCACCTGATGGCAAGTGATTCCTGTGGCTCATGACGTCTAAATTCATTCTTGACAAGGAATCATAATCTAGATGCGTTGTCACCCTTGAGGGCTGTGATGGAATGCCTCGTCTAGTAATAAAGATATCCAGATCCCTACACTCATCAGACGAAACACATCAACAATATGCTGCTACACTACGCTGGTATTTTGTAAGGGCGTGGTCCTACCCCGGTCGAGCTGAACCATTCATTCTGCAACTAGAAACAAACTGTAGTGTAGATCTGCCCCTTTTTATTATATTTTACAATTTTATATTATATTTTGTAAAGCAACTATATTTTAAAACAAAAACCTTTATTGCCTCTCTGTTTGTCAATTTTATTATTTAGGAGCATGCATCAAAACTGCTTTGTAACGAACCAACAAAGAAAGGATCCTATAATCTCTCCGGGTTAAAGTAATGACCTTTCTGTTTTGAAAATGTTTACAAGCTGAGGCAACTTAGGAATAGTGTGTAATGTAATATGTTATAGTTGATCGATGTTAGAACTAAAACTTACAAAAGTTTACTATAATATACCAATATAAATTATGTAACAATTTACAAGTATTTTTTTTCTGGTCTCTTAAACTCGATTTTGTGATATTTTATTATGTAAGAAACGATCGCTTTAATGCCATCTAACACAATATTTTTCACCATGATTGTGAAATTACATTATGGCCACCCCATAACGTTAAAGAGCAACACAATTACTCTGATTGCTTTGAACAATGTGGATAAGGGGACGCTAAATCATTTCTAAGAAGCTTCAAAAGCTAGGCGTCAGCCGTGGGTCGCACAGCACTATCGATAACTAGACCAACAATACAACGGTTCTATTAAATAAAAGTTTTTATTTAATAGAATCGTTGGCAAACCGGCAAGCATCGCCATCCATGAACAACCGAAACACAAAAGGAGTCGCAGATGCGCTGCCGGCCTTAAAGAAATGCAGTGCGACCCCGTGTTATAAGGTTACTAGATTGGCTGCGAGCGTTGTTAAAGCTATAATTTGACGAAACAAGTTTAGGGAAAATAAAAAATATTATCAAGTAAAATTAATATAGTGTAACAGTAGTAGACCCACGTTTTTTAATGTATCTAAATGCAGCATGAATTCTCTCTCTATTCTCTACTCTCTGTTCTCTAATCTCTACTCCCTACTCTCTGCTCTCTAATCGTTACTCGCTACTCCCTACTCCCTACTCACTACTCTCTACTCTCTACTCTCTACTCTCTACTTTCTCCTCTCTACTTTCTTCTCTCTACCTTCTTCTCTCTACTCTCTACTCAACAGGAAAAAGCCCAAGCCTTCACAGAATAACAGCATGAAATAGTAACAATGCTGCTGTATATGATGCGTGTAGGGATCCAAACATCAAATTACACGTAAGGAGACATTTCATATCAGATTTCTTTGGTGGCAATACATGTTCATTTTGAGTCTTTATCGAGGATTGATCTTTATTTAGATATCCTAGGCGGCTGTTCACTTACCACCACTTACCATATGGCGAACAGTTTGCTCTATTGTCACCACCATTATTATATAAAAAAGAATCCCGCTAGGCCTCTGTAATTATTAAACAAGAGCAGAAGTCTACATTAGTCACTTTATCGATTGCATCAATGTTGCTGTTTCGATACGCTGGTGGAAGACATTAAATGTTTCTAGTGGATGTGAATACATTTAGCTGTTAAAGAGCACCAAGTGAATGCTAAATATTCTATAGAAGCTTGTTGGAATAGTTCAAGGTGGTCATCATCCATCATTCATCATGGTTGGATAAGGGATGTAGTACCAGATTTATTTTTGCGAAAAAGGAGTTCAGGCAAAGTTTATGGAGAACTAGAAGACTATCTTGGTGATCGTGAAGTTTATTCTCTCAGTGATACATTTTAAAAATATACCGTGAACGTCACAGCAAGCCTCAGCTTAGTTCTCCTCCTCTGCATGTAGACATTACCATCCATTCTCCACTCTGGAGAATCTTTTTTTTTTCCGATAGCCAGGGAACTGGCAACTTAGGTGGTACTATCAGATAGGAACGTGATCAGAGCAGACCGACACGCTCAGTGTATGAGCGCTTTGAGTAAGTATGAGAACCAAAAACTACATAACCAGCTCACGGACCCCTTAGTTCCGTGAGCCCTGTAACCGATGAAGCTGTAAGAACCGCATAGGCTAACAGCATCAACATCAACAGAATCTTGAAAAAAAATCCTCTGCACAAGACAAGAGAAGATTTAAGATTCCTAAATACGAATAAATTAAAATTGAGAAGTAAAATATATAATTAAATCAATAAAATGATGCCATCAATGGATAGAATAAAATAGAATAACTTCGTTACATTTGTCGTTTTGAACATATTAGCGCATACCAACTCGGAAACTTTTTAACAGGTTTTGGCCCTTTTTGTTTTAAACTAAAGTTACAAAGATCGATAGTCTTTTATGTTTAATTTATAAATGTACATGTTCGGTGTCAGTATTATAAAATAATTCGGAGCAGCATCAGGACTGTTGAAATGGGTCAAAGTGTAACTTTTGCAAAGAGAACAAAATCGCAAATCGCGAATCATGTCAAACATGCCCATGTTTGTGAAAAGGCTCTTTATAAACGAATAGAACGATAACGATATAGCTAAAGCAATAGGATGGTACGGATGTTTTGGTAACCCTAACCTAAATACCAAGTAACACTAACCTTAGGACAAAGTTAGCAAGCCTACGTCGGCTCTTGAAACATAACACCCGACAAGAGATAGGATTGTAGTCAAGTTACATCTTAAATTAAGCTAAAAAAATATTAGGCAGCTGTCGTTTTATAAAAAATTAAGAAAACCTCATTAATCTAATGGTTTGGGGTCTGAAAAACTTGACTAAAACTTTAATAAATCATTCAGATTAAAAATATTTCAGGTCATAACAGAAAATTGACATATAATTAATGAGCTGCGTGTTAGTGCATTGAGGTCAAATCTAAATTATTTGAAAATTGATTGGGAATGTAAGAAATGTAAATAGCAGACCTAGTATTCTTTAAACAAAGTTATAAGTATAATATATATATATATATATATATATATATATATATATATATATATATATATATATATATATATATATAAATATATATATATATATATATATAGTCCGGCCATAAATTCTTTTGCAAATAAAGATGCATTCTTTTTAATGAAGTAATGTAATATTATTAAAATTTACCTCCATATTTATTAGTCTCAGAAAAAAATAAAAAAATATTCTATTCAAAAGGTGGTTTTTAAGTAGGCCTTTAATGTGTTTGGCCAGAATCTATGGATTACGCACTGTTTCCAAGGGAAGTTTCACCAATGCTTGCTCCAAAGATTTTTCAAGGGACTCACTGTCGCCGTTTCGTTTAGAGCAGGCCATGTCCTCTAATACTGACGATAATTTGAAGTCTAAAGGGTTGAGGTTTTGGCTATATGTTAGGGCCAGTCTTCAGCTCTTATAAAGCCTGAAACGTTGGTTTCAAGCCAGGCTTGGGTAGTTCGTGCCTTGTGACCAGGTGCAGAGTCCTGCTGGAAAGTCCACGGTATATTTTTAAAAGTGTATTGCTGAGAGGTTTCACAACATGATCCAAGACTAATTCTTGATACACTTTGTCTGAAGTTTTCACTCATTTTTCACAAAAATGTGGTTATGTGACTCCTTGATAAGACACGCCCCACCAAACCATCACTGACGCAGGATGATGATCATGTTGTACCTTTCCGACCACTTGAGCGGCTTTGTTTAGAACTGTGAGCGTACACTTTATCATTTTGCTTATTGTAGTGTTCTTCAATCGTGAAAAATTTTTCATCGGTAAAGAGGATATTTCTGTGCCTTTCACCTGCGTATCGCGACAAAAGGCGTTTTGATCGATCCACTCTCTTTAATTGTAAAGATTGATTTAGAGCATGTCCTGTATATCGACGGTAAGCACCGAGCTTCAGGTCTTATTTTATAATACGCGACAGAGTCCTAGCGGGAATCATTATTTCTCGCGATAAGATTTTTTGCTTCCTAATGGGGTTTCGACGAATTCTGGCTTTAACAGCATTAACAGCACGCGGCCGACCCGATCTTTTCTGGTCTTCGACAGAGGAAGTGTTGTATTATCTGTTGATAGATCTGATACGATATACGAAAATACGGCTGATACCAAGCTTTTGAAGTGTCTGGTATATGACCGACGGCTCCATACCCACTTTGTGCAAGGCGATCACTGCAATCCTATTTTCTTTAACAACCCATTCCATATTGTAATTTGATAATGAACACAAAAAAATATGTGAAATGGCGCAAAATCGAAAGAAGTTTTTAAAATAATATGCGTGTTCCAAATTCAAAATAATTAAAAAGTTGAAAAAAGAAAAGTTTTTATGTAGGCCAGACGTTATAATAATAAGAATATATAAATTTGTTATCGTTAATATTATAGGCGCCATCACGCTCAGCATTACTACATAGGATAAAACGGCCCTCGTGCGTCTTGAACAGATTTAATCTAGGTTTCATGAATAACAAATTTATTGATACACATTCAAAACTTCCGCGTATATTTAATAACGGTGATATATATATTCAAAATATTTCCCATTTAACTGTTTTCCAATTTAATAGTTTTTACTATATCATTCAGATGATAATATTGCATGCACAGATATGTTTAGTTCCCTCGTTAAATTGTACGTGTTGTATGTTGTATTATTCTTAAAATATCGCATTATCTTTTTCTGATAAATATGATATAGTTAATAATAATCGTTACATTGATGTAGAATAAAACGTGGATGGCCGTCCTTTGAATTCCTCAGCGTGTTCTTACAGTGACAATTCTCGCTTGTGCAAATTATCGATGAGTGTTATTTATTTTTATATAAATTACAAACGTAAAATAGAACAGTATAGTAACATAAACCAAAATAGATTTATATGTGCACCGTATAAAAACCGTATATTCAAAATATTTCCCATTTAACTGTTTTCCAATTTAAAAAGTTTTTACTATATCATTCAGATGATAATATTGCATGCACAGATATGTTTAGTTCCCTCGTTAAATTGTACGTGTTGTATGTTGTATTATTCTTAAAATATCGCATTATCTTTTTCTGATAAATATGATATAGTTAATAATAATCTTTACATTGATGTAGAATAAAACGTGGATGGCCGTCCTTTGAATTCCTCGGCGTGTTCTTACAGTGACAATTGTCGCTTGTGCAAATTATCGATGAGTGTTATTTATTTTTATATAAATTACAAACGTAAAATAGAACAGTATAGTAACATAAACCAAAATAGATTTATATGTGCACCGTCGATCGTCCATTCGTTTTTTCATTATGTTTTTATTAATTATCATGGTTTTATAAATGGTTGTGCACACAGGATTCCACAATTTTGGACAGAAAAGGCAGAATATATATAGGACGAAAATGTTGGAGTAAAACAAGATTTGGGACTTTAGGTAGACTATGAATAAAACCGTTACTGATGTTGACTGTAAAATAAAAATGGTAATAATCAAATTCAAAATACAGAAGAAAGTACTCAAAAACTTAATAATATTCTTTAAATATTAAGACGTAGTTTGAAGGTGATCACGTATAGAATACATTCTCCCTCCATTTATAAAAAAAAACCCTGTGATTTATATTATTTTGTTATTTATATATACATATATTCTTATCAAAAGGGTGAAAGTAGCTAGGTGGCTCGATGATAAATAATCACTGCCATCTATGAACACAAACAACAAACCAACAACCCAGTTGCAAGTGTGTTATGAAGGTAAGCTTTTAAGCCGTAAGTTCTAAGTTCGATCCTCAACTGCGTCGGGAGAGTTCTAGCAGATATACTGGAGGCTGGCTGATATCTGGGATACTCGAGCGAATCCTCCTCTCAGTATTCTTCATAATCACCCGAGGATTCAAATCTTAGATTATATTGTTAAAAACGCTTATATTTTACCTATTTTGTTTAACGAAACGAATGGTATAGTATATTTAATTATAACGAAAAATCTTAAATAGTATGTCTAGACAAAATATCTGCCGTCTAACAGATATATTTAATTGTAATTAACAAATTTTGAGTAACAGTAAATTAAACTTCTAACTTGGCGTTGCTTTCTAATGATTTTGATCACATTAAATTCACATCTTCACACAGTTATACTAACTACTATTTCTAAGAAGAAATAATAAGCTAGCTAAAATTTACATATTACTATATTATATTCATCGGTATGTAGAGGTATGTAACTGAATAAACCTGTTTGTTTACATATATTTTTTTTTAAAATCAGTTATTTGTATTTTTTATGTCATTAAATTAAAATTTTCTAATTTTCTTTTGATATATAATATATCCTTTACAATGTTAAAAGTTTTATTAAATTTTTTTAAGTTATTCTACGTTAATTGTTTTGAAATGCATGCTGTGGCAGCAAAGAGCAATGCAATGGCAGCAGTGAGGCAATTAAGTGCTCATTTTTATATACCTATCGTTAGTTAGTGTTAAATACATACATGTAAATTTGTTGGTAGTACGATATAGGCATTAGTTATAGTAGATTTTGACATAAGAAAACTCAAATTAAATAAAGAAGTTTAATTTCAACGGGTACTGTCTGATATTAATTTAGGTCTATTTATAGAAGACTTGGAACTTTGTATAATGTAGACCAAATGGTTGAAACTTTCAATAGATATATTATAAATTTGTTTTGACATACACTCTCCCATTTGTAAGATAGTCCCTAGAAATAAACCTAAACCTTGGATAACAAATATGGTAAAATTTATGATGAGTCTGCGAGACGAAGCTTTGGTAAAAGCCCAGAAGAAGAGATTATTATCGAAGCCTCAAAAATTTTGTAACCGCAACCATTGAACGAGAACGAAAAGCCTACTTTCATAGTCTTATTAATAACAACATAAAGAAGCCTGCTTCACTTTGGAAAAAATTAAAGAATAATACTTAGCTCAATAACACTTACAAAAATCTGATTCCTGAACATTGAAATAATCCTAATTATATCAATGATCACTTCTTGAGTTTACCAGTCTGCAATAAATCAGATTTTGACACGAACACTTTTAATCTGATTGATTTACCGCTTCATGACAAGGTGGACTTAAAAGAAACTTCAGAAAAGTAAGTCAAAATTATAATTGAAAATATAAAGACTAAAGCAGCAGGATACGATGGCTTAAATAAAGATATGATTTAGTTGACTCTAAATGTGACACTTCCTATTATTACGAAAATTCTTAACAAAACCATTGAAACAAACATTTTCCCATCCCGTTGGAAAAAAGCCCTGGTGAAGCCTCAGAAAAGTTCTGCTACGGAACTTAAATATTTGCCTCCTATTTCGATTTTCCAATACTGTCAAAAGTATTAGATAAAGTACTCCTAGGTCAAGTTTCAACAATTTAGAAAATAAAAATATAATACCTAATTTCCAATCCGGATTTCGTAAGGGTGAAGGAACAGATACTGCATTTATACATGTTGCAGACGATTTGAAGGAGGCTTCCGATTTGGGACTAAGTAGCATAATGGTATAACACGATTATTCTCGAGCATTTGACTGTTTCCAACCCGAATTACTTTTAGCTAAGTTAGACTTCCATCGATTTTCAAAGAATACCTGTTTTCAGGCTGCTTCCAGACATTTCTCACGAATAGAGAAAAAATGGTGATAACTGATGATAAGGAAGGTGAAAAGAGGTGGTCCTCCTTGCGATCAGCTCAACGCGGCGTGCCTAAAGGTTCTTTACTCAGCCCAGTCCTATTCTCAATTTTCACAGAAGACTTACCTAGGCATATAAAATCCGGTAGATATCATTTATATTATGCAGATGATACGTAACTTTACTTTTACTTTGATAGCAAAAACACGCAGTCGTAATTATACCTGTTCTCAAAATAACTCTCTGGTTCTTAATCCAACAAATGTTATATTTAGGAACTAAAACCAAATAAGAAAATATCACATCTGAAAGACAAAATAAAAATCAATAATGTTGTTCTGGAAAAGGTAGTGGTTACCTGACTATAACACATAACCATAGACGGGGAACAAAAATATTTAACATGTAAACATGTGGAATATTGAACATGTAAAAATTTTACATGTTTACATGTAAATAATAAAATTAGAACTGCTTTTATAAAACTAAAAATGCTCTATGAAATCAGACCGTACATTAAAGAGGAGCTACGTGTACTTTTGTGTGAATCACTGGTTCTCTCTCAATTTAGTTTATGTAGTTCTACCTTTGGAGATTGAATTCCAGCACAGAGAAAGCTACGAGGATACAGCGAGTACAAAATGCCTGTATACGTTTCTGCTTCAATGTACTGAAAAGAGACTACATAACCCCTTACCTGAACATGAAAGGTTTACTTAACATGAAAGCTAGAAGGGAGCTTCTTTACGCTTGTGCTAGATATGGGACAAAAGACCGGAATACCTAATTGAAAAACTTCTACGGATTAAGTACCTTACTCTTAGTTCATACGAAGATGAACGCAATAAATCTTCTGAAGATGCCAATACATAAAATATCACGTTATAAAGGTTGTTTCAAATGTGCTGCAGCAAGAATATGGAACGTCTTGCCTCCTACTCTCAGAAAGAAACGAAGCATTGTAAGATTATTAAAGCTATATACAAACCTGCATTACTAAAGCGGCAACTTGCTGCAGAGGATATGAAACATGCCTACTGGAAATATACGAATCTGAAAGACTTTTTTGTACTTACACAATCATAATAAACTGAATAACCAAAAATTCGCACAAAAATACAAAAAAAACATACACAATATAACACCAACAAAATATATTCACACCTACATAATATATACATACAAAACAACACATACAGTAACACAAACACATACAAACAAATCCATGTAAGCTGATACATGAACATACAAGAGAACATATTAGTAATAGTAGATAGTCTTCTTGTATGCTCAAACTAATTTTTACTTTTCATTTGTTGCGTTTAAACACTCTGTAAAATATAACTTTTAGATGGTGATCGGGAAACTCCCAATTCTTACGACTCCTGCATTACATCTAAGGGAGATGGCAGTGGCTGAAAACTAGCGCTGCACGGGACTATAATCTTGTTTCAGTAAAAGCTGAGTCACTTCCCTTTGTAAAAGTGTATAATATTATTTATATATATTTGTTTATTTTTTCCATGACAATTATGGAAATAAATAAATAAATATATCATTTATAAATTATTGAATATTACCGTGGCGTAGTACTTTTCTCTTCATTTACTCTCTAACTTATTATTCTAACAGAAGCCTACGCTAAGCGCTTTAAGTTTAATATTTGTAAATAAAATTTAAATTTCACATCAATATGAATATTATATAAATTTACTGGTTAGTAGCAGAGTTGTAGCTAAGATAATAAATGCATTAGCTAAACACCATATTTTAATTGTTGATATAATAGTTAAAGATAGAGATTTTGATTATTTATACAATAAACTTGCTAAAGTATACGAATATATTTAGTTATAGATAGAAATGTTGCATAAACATGACTAAAGCGGCAGTGACAAGCAGTTCTCGCATTGATTAACATAAATGCATGACAAGTCCTTGATTGGTTGTTGCTTGTTTCTCTTATGGACTAATGATGTTTACACACTGAATATAGGTATTCCGTTGAGCTTAAAAAATAATGAGTAAGTATATTGACGTAGAAGTAGATTGAGGTATTTGGCGTCACCATATAATATAAATCTATATTTCTCAGGACAAAATTTAGAATTGCAATGAAATCAAATTTCGTGTCTGAATATTTCCGACGATACTACTTTTTATAGATAACCTAATATGTACTAAAAATAACTAGTTGGTGAAGTTTGTTTATGTTAGTGGTATGGATACAGAAACCGTGTCGTCCTAACCTGTATACTATTGATTCTGAAAATCTATTCCAATAACTGTTGATGCAGAATAGTACAAGTGACCAGTGTAATGCATTTTGCCTTTCACACTTAAGTATAGGAACTGGAAAATGTTCAGTACTGCTGCTTGTACCTTGGAAAAGTCTCTACACTACGTGTATCTCGGAAAAGTCTCTATGCTACGCTATTAGAGTCGCTTACCTATATACAAATTTCTTCATAAGGTTTTTGTTAAGATAATATGGTGTTTAAAATGTACATTGATATCGTTATTCATGACATATATTGTAAAAATTCTATATTATAAATAAAATATCACAAAAGATTTAACTTTGGCAACAAATTATATATAACAAAACATAATGTTTTGTGTACAATGAAATGTCTCACTGTGCATGTTACTGGCATTTGTGAAAGTGAAACAAAAACTACAAAAATATTCAGTCTCAGTGCAATAAAGTACTAATTAAAATTGTATCCTTTATTGACTGTTTTAATTACGTGAAAGAACATTTAAAGTTAGTTTTAATAATAAATGTGTCACATTCCAGGGCTTCTCTAGTAACAAGGATTTGCATTCACAAAAAATTTTAACGAAAAAGAATCTCAATGTATGCTGCATGGCTACTGCAGACATAAACGCTGCAAATAGCTGTCTGGTGTAAGCTATGTTTAAACAATTCAACAAGGAAATATTTAAAAAATTGGATTTGGGAATTGGATTTACTAGTTTGATATTACTTGAATTATAATAAAATACTTCTCTAATGAAGAAGATCTAAAGATCTGTTTAATAAGTTCGAGATTTTGGGAAACATACAAAGGTTCCGCCATGTCTTTGTAATGAATAAGAAACATTCTTATGCTTATAAGAAGATTGGGATATTAAGCAGTATAGCAGTAAATAAGAGCGCCAGATTTAGTGGTTAAATTACTTAACTAGTCCTGAATTAATTCACCTGAAGAAGCTAATATAGAATGAAATCAGCATTGATGATAAAATATATTTCTGCAGTAAATCAAAAACATTTATTTAAAACTGACTCAATTTATAACTGAACAGTGATTAGTACAAAATTATGTCTGACAAAACAAATCGAAAAGATCACAAATTTTAGTGTTTTAAAAGATTGTTCCTCTGCAGCGTTTGAAAAGTCTATTGATTCAATGCCATTCATAGATTAGACCTACTTACTCTATAATAGCATTGTTGGATTAGCGCAGTGCTGGTTATCGTATTAATAAAGTAATAACAAATAAAATATGAAAAAAAGAAATGATTTTTTATTTATTAAAAAAAGTAATTAAAATTACTTTTTTATATCACGGAGAAAAATCACTTTAATACTAACATATGTAGAGTTCCCTCTAAACTGATATAGGATACCAACCAAACTGGACTATATTTATATAATGTACCGATACAATGCAATATTTCTGTAACTAAATTAATCTCAACATCTATCTGTAAACTATTATATATAGTTATGCCGAAGTCTATTTCTCTTTATAATCCTACCTCTTCTATAAAATGGTCGAGAAAAGGGAATTCAATTAAGCAGGACAGGTATAAATTTTCCTTTCAGCTTAGATGTCATATGTAACCCCCTGTTACTGAAACGATTCTGCCTTAATAAAAAGAAATTCCACCACGCTATTGACTCGTACATACTCGACATACCATTATCAAAATAGTTAAATAAGAACAAAAAATCGGTTTTCTTAAGCTGCGACACATGAATACAGACTTTTGGAAATCCATAAAAATGTCACAATATGTTGACCTACATCATGTCGGTTATTGTTATATTTGAACAATTCAATCTAAATATTATCGGATCAAAAGCTCAAACAACACAGATGCGCAACAATTCTGACAATTCCCATTTAAGGGTTTCTTCTTCCATTCTGTATTACAAATTATATGGTCTTGCTATTTATTGTAATATCCCACCCTTTTTTATTACTATTATTTATTTAATTAGAAAATTAAAAAGATTTTTCTTTGAAATATTTACCAAAATACAATGCATAAATATTTATATTAGCTTGCTTTTATTTGAATCTAGATGCCGGGTGCGTTAACCATTTAGTCCCGAGTTCTTAGAATAGGCCTAACGCCTGCCTGTCGTATAAGGTGACTAAAACTCTTGGTGGGAACTCTTATCGTGTATGATAGCGAAACCTGGGGAACGGCAACGGAGTGATTCCAGGTTGCCGTAGCACAGCGTGCTTAGGGTCAGTGCAGAAGTGCGTTCCGTAGGAGATCCCAGAGCCCCTCCCAATGCAGGTCCCCTCCAAATGAGATTGGAAACCTGGGGGTTTTAGTGGGAACAAATCTTACGTAACCCGTTTCTCACCCCTGGGGGCAGGCATCTTTTAAAGATTTTAACCTCAACACCAAAAAAATGTACTGTATTTATCAAAATCTGACCTAATTTATGTCAAGATGTTCAGTCTCATCGGTATAACCTTGCCGTTATGTTTAAAATTGCAAAGCACGTCTTTGACAATCTATTTTTAAAACGCTACATGAAATAAAATGGCGACTCTGAAACAATGATTATCTACGGACATACATATGTTAAATCAGAAGAAACGATATTCGTTATGTAAATTTATGATTAAGGATAAAGCAATTCGAGGAAAAAAATCGCAATACCACTGTTTTGTCTTTATTATCTAATCTAAAGCAATCAATTTCAGGTAATGGTTTTCTGAATGCGAATAAATAAAATATACATTGTGTTTTTTAAGCAAATATGATTGAAACAATAAATATTGATAAAGTTTCTTTGATAACAACACAGAAATACAAACTCTCACGGAAATTCAAATAAAATTGGTGAGAAGTAGTAAGCCATGACTTCATCTTAATTTTACATCATAATTATTAATGATATATTTTCAAAATATCAATATCCAAACCGATTTAACTTAGGTGTAAATCTTGTAGCACTCAACAACATCCTCGTATAGGCAGCCATTTTGGTAATTGGCACCGTGGTGGTAATAAGAGAAAAGTGACAACGGCGTAGGTAACTTTGTGCATATCAGGACTGCACTATTTTTTATATAAGAATTTATATAGAATGAGAAAAAAAGCACTATATCTTTAATTTATTTTGAACTGCGATAATTGTTGTAAACATTTTTATATGTAGTTTATTTATAGTGCTTTTTTTTAGTTTGGGAGTCTCAGATGCATTGCTGGCCTATAAGAAAGGTGTAGGATCTTTTATTGAAGGTTTCAAAGTGATACCGGTTCGGAAATACCATTGGCGATAGTTGATTCCACAGAGTAATTGTGTGTGGCCGAAAGTTTTTCGTAAAGTGCGCAGTGGTAGATTGCCAACCATCGAAATGATGAATAACGAAGTTCTGAAATCTGTCGTGATGTATAATATTTAAATCACATGTTTTCTATTTATAAGATAATTTATTGCAATGTAATTACTGCATTACTTTGAATAAATAATCTATTTATCTGAAAGCGTAAAAATATAAATTATCATTTGCAATGTTTGGCTTACAAAATATCCAGAACAGAAAACCAACACCTTAGGAAGTTTCGAAGCCTGGACTCTTCTTGATTTATGGATTCGGATTGACTATGATGTAATGTTGACTTTAAGCAAATTAGATCAGATGGCTTATTTACTTTTTGGATATTTTATACACCTGTTAAAAATTATAATTTAATTTCAACTTTTTCACTGTGGGAAATTCATAAATATGGTAATTTAGCAAAGTTAATACAGCAAAGAATTTCCATATTAAATAAGTCTGAAAGTTTTGATGTAAGCGTTATTCAATGTTATCGTTCTTACTTGAAATTTTATTTTGGTGTTATTTTGGAATAATTATTGTTTCATGTGTATTAGAGAAAATGTACGAATAAAAATGTAAATGTTACACATACAAAAAAATGTGTAAAACATATGTAAACTTGTGGTAATATAAATGAGGGAAAATATTAATATTAATATTTATAAAAATAAATTAAATTCTTAATCGCAATTCTTAATAGTGATATATCACATGCTCAGCGGTGAATGAAATCGTGGAGAAACTTGCATAACAAAGAAATTATAAAAAAAGTTTTTATTCAAAGACGCTGTGGAAGCGCGTAGTAGACTATGCTTTAACACCCTCTCTAGAGAAAAGGCCGCAGCAGGACTTATATAAGCAGTTAAAATCATAAAATGAATACATTTTATGGCAATATAATACACACATCCACATGTAAACATATATACATACACAAATAAACATAATAAAAGCCCGTTTAATTTTTATATAACACAGCAGCATTATGCGGCTATTTTACTAGTGGTCCTCCCCCAATCGTGTCGCAACATTCAGCACCGCAGCCTAAAACTGTTTAAAATTATTTATAATATATACAGGATGTTTTTTTTTAGAATATGTGGCAAACGAGTAAGCAGCCCACCCAATGGTAAGTGATCACCGCCGCCCATGAACGTCCGCAACACCAGAGGTGCCGGTGCCGGCTTTTAAGAAAGGTGTAGGCTCTTGAAGGTCCCTAAGTTGTATCGATTCAAAAACAGATTCCAAAAATTAGTTGTGCGTGGCTTGAAATTTCACGTAAAACACACAGTGGTGGATTGCCAACCTTTGGGATGAGGATGAAATTTTGAATTCTATCGTGGTGAAAAAATTATATTTTGACTGAATATGTCAATATGTCTTAATGAATAAGTTCACATACAGTTCTGAAACATATCTTCAATACCTGGGATATTTCGTTGGATGTTATTGAAGTTTGTATGTTTGTGATGTATTCAAAGAATTTTCTTGCGTTGAGACAGGAAGCTTCTGTGAAAGCTTAGGCATTAAGGTATTAGGAATAGTTCAGTAGCCTACATTTTATGTAATAGAATACGAAAGTCGATATTAATGGAAGTTGTTTTTTAACCAACAGTCAATGACAATTTGAACATTAAGTACAAAATAAATTGGGAACAGCTCAGATTTGTGTTTAGCTATTAATTAATGAAATTGATAAATTTTTTTGATTCTAATAATTTTAGTAAAAATATTTAATATTATTTGTCCCATACATTTTATATTTTTTCTCATATACAAGTATGTAGAATAAATGAGTAAATTTTTCATAATAGAAATAATAAATCGCACTTTAATATAACAAGTAAGAGCTACTATGTATTGGTGCTTAAAATAATAAATAAACATGGATATATTACCATATATATCCTTATAATTGAAAATAGTGAAACATTTTTCTGTTTGTATGCCGGGTTCTTTAAGTTAAACTCGTAATATAGTAACAATATCTTTCGCAAGTTACACTTTATACATTACAAAAAGCTGCAAAAGTGTACTCAGTCAGTTCACCCTTGGAATTTTGCTTATCCAAAACAGTTATCTGTAGCAAGATAACGCAATATTTATAACCACCGGCGCAAGCATTAAATTAATTAATCAGATTTTGAGATCCGCTCTGTAACTTCTTGTTTACCCGCCTCTATATATCAGTACAGTTTCGTGCTCGTGATAGCTGCGAGATAATTTTTATTACGCACATATTTGGTTTGCGCACGTTTTCTGTTTATGTGTGTTATAAGCAAGCTTTTAGTCAAATATCGGATTACAGAATTGAGAGAAAACTCGGACTTACAAATTTCTTACTACGAACAAATTATTTGGTATTGAATTTTGGTGAGTTGTGAACTTTTTAAAAGCTATAAGCCAATGCGTGGCTTCAAACCCACCATAGTATTAAGTTCTAATGTAAATTTTGATAGGATAACGCTCTATTTCAGCAAATGCTTATTTACTCTTTTCTTGATGACATTTGCATTATATTGGAAAAGAAGGACTCCAGCATTGGAAAATTGTTCCAATCCTTTGCTGTATGTATTAAAAATGACAAAATATATAACTTCTTCTAAATGCGAGGAATACCCAACAAAAGGGAAAGTAGCCACCCCTCTAGATAACCGATTATCGAAAGGGGATAGGGTAATTAACTTGCGTACCTTCATTGTACTCTCCAAAATTTATCCTGTGACCCACCCAAAATACTGGCAACCTGTAATCCAGCCTAGTGTTTACCGATCCTAGGTGAGCAATTAGTCTCATAGCATACCTTTTTAATGAGTCAAACCTGCAAGTTGATATTTTGCAGAGCCGGTCCGAATGTTACAACAATGTTCCACACTGGAATCCGGTCATTTTTTATAGTTCAATTTTGTGTTTTACAGACGATTGAAAGCTTTTCTTGTATGTTTTCTCACACCTCTGTCAGTACGTTTACTTCCAGTTTCCATGCGACAGTTTTAGTGTCAGACTCAATGAGCCACCCAAAGTTTAGATTGGATAAGATTCTAGAGCTTTTGGTAACTAAAGGCGGTCGGTGTGTTCTAGAAATACATTTCGGAAAGTAGAAGCAAAGGTGACCAGGTTTTTTATTCTATCTTATAAGGTTTTAATCACCCCGCTTTGAATCTCATCTTGAAGCAAATATAATTTCCTTACACCCCTAAGTAAAAACAAATATGGAATTATAAAATATATTATTCTAATTTAAGCAATAAAAACATATTCATAAAATACTTTATTACATATTGTCCCATTTATTAAAACGTTTAAAAACATATTGAAAAGTAAAAGAAGTTTCATGAAAAATTTAAAGATAAGTGGCTACTGCGATGGAATGGAAAAACGAACGGTGCAAGTTAAAGCACTGTATAATGCCCGAGAGGAATTTAGAAACGCTTTGCTTAAAATTCTAAAACTAAGTAAACGTGTTTTCGTACTTCATGCATTAGCACGAAATATATAGTAGAAGCATAGTCATGTATGTATATTGAAATTTTCATATTTGAGTTAGTTATAATTTAACAATTTGTTAAAATTATTAAGTTATTTAGTAATTTAATCTTAAAGTTAAGTAAGTTAACTACAATGTTGGACAGAAAGAGAACAAAAACATTCAGTTCCAGTGTGGTATACCCTACGTCCAGTACTTGTATATGTCTAATGTGAAAACGAAATTATCACGTCACCCTTCCTTATTGACTAAAGTAAGGTAATAGATATGCAATAAGATTGGACAAAGGTTCAGATTTAGTGTCATGGAGAGGAGAGATATATACAACTTACACTGACTCGATAACAAAGTCCACAAATTTTCACATAAGATCACAAATATTGTTCCTAGATTGCTATTCACCTAGGACTCGCGACCAAAAACCAGTTGTTCCGACCACTTCAACATGTAGCTGTAATTTTATTACATATTACTTTATATACGTATACGATTGTGATAACGATCCTACCAATGCTTAGACCATTACATACAGGGTAAGGCTATTATAACGGAAATGCCGAATTAAATTAGAAGGGACACACCAATTTCGTGTAGGGACTAATTAGTCGAATCGTATTTATGCAACATACCTTTGCATTGAACTGTGAATGATGTTTATCTTTTTGGCTTCCAACGTGTATAGAATTGTCAACCAGTCTCAAATCTTGTTTATAATTTTAACTTATTTTGTTTATAATTTTGCCTTAAATAACATTTGCTACTTTAATAAACATGAAACATTTTAATTCTTAACCACATATATGAGCAATTTGTCCTCAAGCGGCTACAAATAATAATTTATATTTCACCGATTGGCAACAAGTTGCTTACTTAAAAATCATACAATGACACAAATAAAACAAGTGACAATCACAAACAGCTATCTACGAAGATTGTGTAGCTGCTTGCAATTCGTAACCATTTGTTTCTTGTATCATGAACAAAATCTTCATAACCCGATGTCCGCTTCTAATCGCCTTATGAGGTAAGTGGAAGATATCTTAGCCCTATTCTGTTAACCAGAGAATACATGACTAAATCCCTCAAGTATCCAATTACTGTTCGTCTTTCCGTCGTTTGCGGAATTGCGTGTCATTAGTAAGGTTATGGATAAATACGGGATTTTATTATTATTAAAGAATTCAAATTAAATTTGATTTATTACTCAACTACAGCTTATTTGCACAATATACGATATCTCCGTTAACAGTAGTAGACCTACGCCGCGGTTTGTTTTTAATTGCAGATATAATGGGTTAGCTCGACCGGGGTTGGACCACGCCCTCACAGAATACCAGCATAATGCAACTGTGTTTCGTCTGGTGAGTGGAGGTATTCGGAGACCTTTATTTACTAGTAACGAGGCATTTCATCCCAGTCCTCAAGTGTGGCGACGCATAGGCATCATGATTCCTTGTCAAGTATGAAAGTAGATGTCATAAACTGCAGGAATCACTTACCATTAGGTGAACTGCGTACCAGAAGAGTTACTCACAATTTAATAATAATAAAAATATTAAAATATGTTGTCTCTAGTCATTAATAGACACGTTAGACGCATTAAGTAAAATAAATCACATAATATTTTTTTATAATAAAAATTAAAAGATATATATATATATATATATATATAAATGTAATAAGCATCATTATTAAAATAGTATTATAAAATATAATTCTATTATAGCATAAATTCTAGTTATACATTAAATTAAAGATTTATATGAAATCCTCTTTTTAGTTTTTAGTCATTAAATAACATCATAATATATTTTTGTTTTAAAATAATAACATTTTTAAATTTGAGAAATTCTAATAATTAAGTTAGGAACATTATTGCATATTTTTATTGACATTATTGTGTTGACATTATTACGATTCCACTGTGACAACGCACTATGATTCCTTGAGAATGTAGATCTCATGGGCCGCAGTAATCATTTACCATCAGGTACACTATGAGCTCGTGTGTGGGCAACACAATACAACAATACAACAGCAAAAAACTTTTCAAGACGCAATGCTTATCTTTATTAAAATTCCAAAATAATGAAAAAGAAATTCTACAAGTTTAATATAATCGGAATTAATTTAAACCTTACCATTACTGATAAATCTTAATGGATTAATGTCCTAGTAGTTACTAACTACTGTTGAGTAATTGAGTTACTCTTGCTTCCATTAAAGTCCGAGAATATCCCTGTTCTTGCATCTTAAGTTGTTAATACGTACATTGACGTTTTACATTGTCATTTATAATTTATGATCATGAAAATACCTCGCTTGTTAATCAATGTATCATTTAGTCACGAGAGTTTGTGATAAAGTTTCTTTCTTAACAATTTAAATTTGCTATTGGCCGCCCAGTGGTCGAAATTCGATGTTAATTCATAAAATTTTTAAGTTTGAGCATTATTGAGTAATTTTTCTTTTGTGAAATAGTGTACACGATACGATATATACGAGTAGTATAAATTTCATTTAATATTTTAGATTTTTTTTCTATTACGTCAGCTGCGAGCGATTCGGTTTGATTTAATTGTCAGTTATTTATTTAGAATTTTGGTTGGTCTTTTTTTTTGATTAATCTATAATATGAATACCAATAATATATATAAATTATAGATAATCTCTATCCAGCGTGTCTGGAAGAATTGAAAGAGAATTTAAAATTTATTAATATTTAATGTGACTTCTTTTATTTTACTCAAGGAAGAAGTATTAATTTCAATTATTATACAATTACAGTAATAGAAAGATTAATGGATATAACTGTAAGCTGTCCTTAATAAAAATCAATAATATGCTTCGAGAAATATTATTTGCACCGAATGGGTGCCTTATTGGATCCAACATTTATACCCGAATATTCAACATAAAGTAAATAATATTTCACGAACTATACCAATTCACACAACGCGTTACATTATAATTGAAGGTAACAAAAACAATTTAAAAACATCTTAAATTGAATTAGTTAAGAAAATACATATTTAATAGAAAACTTAGTTTTAATTTCGTAATCAACTTGACAGGGGAAGGACGCCCTTACAGAATAAAGCTGCTATTTATTTAAATAAGTTTTTGTACATAATAAAAATATATGAAATTGGCATTTTGTTTTTTTTTTGTCGAGCTGGCTCTTTGATCTCAAATAATCTGACCTTCGGTTAGGAATTCAAAATTCAAAAGTGTTTCAAATTTAGTGTTTGTGTTTCCAATTTAGTGATTAATTGGTTTTCGCGCCATTTGTTTTCTGTTTGCCATCCTTCTGTTAACAAAATGGAAAACATGAAATATCGCGTTATTTACGAATATGAGTACCAGCGTGGCACTAACCCTGCAGAAACAGCTCGAAAGATTAATCATGTGTACGGCGAAGCTACTGTAAAATAAAGCATAGTACGTTATTCGTTACAACGTTTACGTTCTGGAGATTTTGCCTTACAAAACAATCCCGAATGGATCCGGATGGCCGAAGACCCAAGCTGACAATGAAGAATTAAAGGTAGAAGCGGATCCACAAACTGCGTCAGAGTTAGCGGCAAGCTGAGAGTGACAAAATAATTTTAATTTACTTGAAACAAATTGGAAAAGCGAAAAAGGTCGAGAAATGGGTACCGCATGAATTGAATGAAGCACACCAACAAACACGCATTGAGTGCTTCGTGACATTACTCAATCGTCACAATAACGGGGGAATTTTGATTCGTATCGTTATTTCTGATGAAAAATGGATACTCTACGACAATCGGAAACACTCATCACAGTGATGGAACTCAAGAGAACCGGCCAAATCCAGTGAAAAGCGAAAGTAGATTCAGATGAACGTACCGGTGAGTGTTTGTGGATTAGTGTTGGTGTCATACACTACAGTTTCCTAAGATATAGCCAGATGATTACGGTAGATCTGTATTGTCAACAATTGCAAACCATGATGGATTAGCTAGCCGTTAAACAACCGATACTGGTCAATTGGTCTAGCCCACTGTTGCTTCATGACAACGCTAGACCCCATACTGCACAACAGACGGTCGCCAAACTGGAGCTGTGATTGGAATGTATCCGACAGCCGCCATACTTCTCGGACCTGGCTCCAGCAGTTTACCATTTTCGGAATCAGATTTTTGGAATTTGGAAAAAAATCATTTCCGATGAGGCATTTCAAACCGCCTTGAAAGATTTTATTAATTCTCGCTCACATAATTTTTTCAGAAATGGAATCAAACTACCTATAAAATGGTGAAAGTGCATAGATAATTATGTTACATACTTCGATTGATTAAATATATAATTGCATAAAAAACAACTCACTCAATTCCACTCTATTACCACATCACCTATGCGGACGGCAATATATATTTTTTATATAAAAAACTGGAACAAAGTACACATATATGTTGTGCGTACCTCGATTTCTTTGTTTTAGACCTCAGATGTCATGTCAGATATCGTACTCTAATTCTCTATTGGATTCTTTCTTTTTACCATTTACCTTATTAATTTATAATAATCCAAATTACTTAAGAAATTTCGGAATCTCAATTACAAAAAGAAAGCTCTTGTATCTTCTATCAAATTTTTTTTAATATATCCGCTTACCTTTAATAGTATTATTAAAAGCAAATAAAACACAAAATTATAAATGAAAACTACTACACTAACATAAATTAATTATTGTTAATATAATATAAACAAAAAAAGTGAATAGTCACTAGATCAATAATAATAAAATAAGGAAGAAAAAAAAATTAAGTATGAAGTAACAATAAAAGTTACTTTATTGGGGTCGTCCTAATTTGTATTTTGTTACATACAAATTGTGTATTGTAATATGTATTCACCCTAATTTTGTCTTTTCTAAAAATCACATCATTCTAACAATAAAATGATCGAATGTAAATTTACAAATTAATATTTTTTTTTTTCTTGTGATATGACATATGACTATCATATCCCACTTGATGCATGCCCATACTAAGGCAGACAGTTATTTCTAATATTTTATATCATTCATAAAATGAAACACAATAAAAACAAGAATAAAATAAAAACATTTTTATTTTGGTCTAAGAGCTTACTTCACGTATATTTTGTTTACTGTTTCATATCATTCCATTACGAGGGAAATGTGGAATGTAATGAATACTTATCTCCATTTAAAGAAATATGAAGTTACGATGTGCCTCCGTTTACATTTCTTTCTTCCTTACAATAATGTGAATTACATATTACTTCGACATTAAAATGAGTACTTAATATAATAAAGTCAATGATCATATTTTACTCAGGAATCGTTTAAAAATCTTATTATAAATATATTAATGGTAATTTTACGTTAAGTTTAAATTAGTGTGATATTAGTGTAATGATAGTAGCGAATTACATAATGAAATTAGCGTATCATATGGAAAAAGTAAAAAACACAAGGCATACCTAAGCATACCGCAGCCATGTTTTTGTACTTACGATGTGCCATCATTAAAATATCAATTTATTGTTACTAGTAAAATATATTTCAGTTCGTCGCATGAAAATCCTCTGCCGACGCGACGACCTTCCGTGTTCCGAGTTCATCTACGGACTAGGCACTATATTTTTTTTCCTCTGCTAGGATAGACCCTATAATTTTGGGTCTGTCTGTAAATATAGACATTTTATTAGATATTAGATATAATGAAATTTGTTTCACCTACTTGTATAGGGCCAAATATATATAGACATACAGTCTCTTTTCATGATAAGAAAATGCGTGAACCCAAGATACAAGATGTGCATATAGAAAATTCTGCTTGTGTATTTTTTACGACGTCACGTCCTAATTCTACATACTATATCTTCAAGAGTCTGTCATCATTCATATTATGCTAATGGCCACAACATCTGAGCTATTGATTTATGAGAAAGTTCATTCAACCAAGCAGGCCAAATTAATTACGTACGTATCTATAATCTATATCTATAATCTTGATTAGAACAATCGTCAGTTTTGTTATAAGTGAAACACAAAAGTTCAACCGGGATACTAAGCGAAGCGAAGGTATTCCGTTCTAGTTTCAGGGATGTCAACTTAATTACGTTATGATTTCTTATCAAGGATGAATTTGGATATCATTTTCTTATAATTTTAGGGGTGGCATATAAGTAGGCTTTATAAGTTTATATTTCACCTCATAGTAAGTAACGTCTGCGGCCCATGATATATCTACATTAATCATCAATAAAATTTCTTGGGTTTTCTTCCTCGAGGTCAATGGAAAGTTTGTAATCAGCAATTAGATCACAGCAACGTTCAGCTGCCAATTCCATGCTGGCATTCAATCGAGGGCCTTCTCCGATTGCGACACGTGATTTGTAGCTATAAATTAGCTGCAACGTGGCTCTACCACTGTTAAAGAATCCCTAGTATATAAAGGTTTCAAAGTTTTTGTTAATGTATTAAATATATTCAAAATAATACATTAACAATATTTTTTATGTATGAAATATATGAAACGTTGAACGGATTTAAAAATAAATTACAACTTTCAACTTTCCTTTAGACCGGCGCTCACAACTGCGTACCTTGCATATAAATTAGGATAACAAAGCTTTTTCTTCAACAACCAGTCAAATTGGTACAGTCTATAGGTAGCTTTTAGATCTGATATACTTTCTATTAACTAAGTGAAATGCTGTTGGGTATAGGTTTCTAGAGAAGGCGTTAGAGTATGTATATTTCTTAGGTATTAAGTTTTACTCATGACGTTTTCCTTAACCGCTGAGCACATTGTAATTCAGCATTTAAAATTGCAATTAACAATTTTATTTGTGTAGGCATTAGAGATATACTATGAAATAAAAAACGAGTGCGTAGACACTGAGCTACGAGTTCAACAGCTATGAGCTACGGCGACGCTTTGTTAAAGTCTTAACTATATAAAAGTTATGAAAATATATAAGCTTTTTGTGTTCATCTTTAGATGATTTATACAATGTTATACTTTGATGTATTCGAGTCTTCAAGAATTTCATCTGATATAGGAAATAGCATTATTGTTACCACTATATGTATATTGCCTACACACATACACTTCTTTGTCTATTATATTGACTTATCGCTGTCAATGGCATTCAGCTACATCGCTTAATTATATTTTTAACAACATAACAAAAAAAATGAATAAAAAAGGTTCTTGTTAAAATCTCATAGGTCTTGATTTTCCCTGATCTTGACTTATACTACAATTTTAACTAATTAAAATCTACTTTTACTAATTCATAAATGACAATGAGATGAGATTTAAATTTTTAAAATGGTCGCGTTAATTCTTTTAGTTATATAGAATGGCGGCGGAAAATTTAAGATTTTTTTATAGTCTTAGCAATTCGGTGAGGTAAAATTCAACCTAGATACGCTATAATGGTTTGTATATAATTTCTGATCTCGAATCTGTTTTGAGAACACATCCCCAAAACACATCATCACACATCCCCAAAAAAACTTTAATTAAACAAAACATACCAACAAAATTAGTCCTATTTAAATTTTGTAGGGAAAGTTACCAATGCCACAGTACGGATTAGACTAAGAAGAAAAAGTTTTTTTTTAATTAAAGTTAATTAGTCGCAATTAATCGCAGTCGCAAAAAAATTGCACTAGCTTTTTGCATACCTGCATGAGTTAGGAGAACCATACTAGCGTCGTGCAACATATTTGTTTTAACACAGTATTTGTTTAAATTAAGAGAAAAATATAGTAAGGAATATGTAATATATAATAAAATCTTCAAATATAATACAGTATCATTTTCAATAAATTAATTTGATCCATGGTTATTGTTCAAAAATTCATTATAAATTCTTCGATTTAAATGTAATCTAATAAAATGTTTTTCGTATCCCTTATCAAGAGAATATTTAATAATTTTTAAGATAAATCATCTATAGATTGTACCATGTTAATGCCTATACATATATTATTATGATTTTCGATATTTACGCGAATACTACACGTTTCATAGCGTTCAAGAGGCATTAAAGTCATATGGGAATATTCATTTATTATGGCTCAAATACAATGTTGCAGCCATTGTGAAGGGAACAATGGCTGAATATTCATAAAGTGAGGATAAAATGGCCAAGATATTCAATTTCTCAAGATCTACTGCATGCCAAAACTTTAAGACCACCTTAATTAAAGTTGGAAAATAAAGTAAAACTCCAATAAAAAATTAAATGTTTAATTAACCTGTTTAATCATCTAATAGAACATTGATTAACAAAGAATATACTATAAAGCGTAAAGAAATATTAACAGTCCATCCAAAAACAGGCTAGTTAGCTAAACTAATTTTTCATCAAAAAATCCTCCTTTACATTTTATGACTTATTTCATCTCGGCATGCGGGCAATCAATTTGTTAATGGTGTCTTGTGATATATTGTTCCAAATTTCGCATAAAGCATTCCACATTTCTCCTCGCGGGGATAAGCCACGGTTACAGACGATCCTATTAAGCTCTTCCCACAAAAGTTCAATGGGATTGAGATCCGGGCTCTGAGGAGGCCAAACCATGTTTTTTAACACCCCTTGTGCCTCTTTCTCTTCTAAATATCCTCTACATAATTTTGAGCTATGCTTTTGGATCATTATTTTGTTGGAAAATGAATCCATCTCCAATTAATAGCAACCCGGAAGAAACGGCATTTTGTTCTATAATGTTTTTGTGCTGTTCCTTTTTCAAAATTCCATTAATCAAATCGCCAGTTCCTTGGCTAGAGAAGCCAATCCAGATCATAATTGAGCCACCACTCAAGCAACAATGCTATTGTTGAGGCTACACAATTTGACATAATCTTTTCTTGGACACTGCGTCGAACGTAAATTCTACGTTTTGAACCGAATAGAAACCAAACCAAACCATTGAACCAAACTTTGATTCATCGGTCCAAAACACTTTTTAAAAATCTTCTTCAGTCCAATCTCGATTTTTCTTGTTTTGCAGACTTAGCAGAGGTTTCCGAACAACGCGACCATACAACTTCGCATCTCTCAGTCGCCGTTTTACTGTAGTCAATGATAAAGGTTTAACACGGGTTTTGTTTTTCCAACGCGGATTTCTGGTGCTGTTAAGCGTCTTTTTCGCTTGCTGGTAAAAACAATGAAATTATCTTCACTAGACATGGTAGCTCTCGGCCTTCCTGAGCGTGGACGATCTTGAAAACTGCCTGTCTCCCTGTATCAAGGTATTGTGCCATGAACACAAGTCTTCGATAACTTCAGTTGTGAAGCAATCTCACGTTCGGATTTGCCTTCATTGAGTAAAACTACGATGGCAGAACGCACTTCACTGCTAATTTCTCATGCATCTATTTTATTTATCCTATGGGATTTTATTACAATTGATAGATAATTATGTAGTTTATGTCCGGTCTTAAACTTTTCATAAAATGAGGATAAACTGGTCAAGATTTTAAATTTCTCACGATCTATATATGAGATATAGTAAAAATAATTTCTCTAATATAAATCTCTGTATATTCATTCCAATAAGAACGCAACTCAGAGGTAATAACAAGCATTATTACCCCTGAGTGCTGAGAAGGAATGTCTAGTTTTCTGTTATTAGTTCTCTGGTTCCCTCTATAACCATACGCAACACATCAGCATTATGCTGCTATATGTATATATACATATTCCTAAAGGTTATATACAAGTTACAAAATTACGAAAAGACGATGGACACTAATCTTCCCATTGTGATTTGTGGCAACTTATATGGAAGGTTCATATTCAGTAATGTACTTACGGTAGACTAAAGGAGTTTTTTCTGTTGGTCCAATGGCCTCTATAGTTTTACGGAAATAGACTCGTGAGCAGAAGGCCCCATGATAAGTAAAAGGCCTGCCGACATCTTATCATCGTGATTATTGGCAGTTTTAGAGCGAGACCCATAATCGTAATTTAATGGCTATATATGTATTAAAAGAATATTTTTGTTAATACTTTTGTTAATTGCTATAGCGCATGCTCGTGTCATTTCAGATATCGAGTTATTTAGTTCTTTATATATGTTTTGGTTTATTACATCTATTATTTTTATTGATTGGTTTTAGGTTAGTTTGTATTGTCTCTTAACATTATCTCGCCACACTTTGGTTTGATTGGTTGACAATGACATTAGGCATTAAGTCCGCCCTTTGAATCCTTTTTGCGAAAAAGGATGAATTCAATAAACTATAAATAATAAATTAGTAAGAATCTTCGTTATTTTAAAATATACATTCTACATCGTGCACAAGACAATATGTTTATTAATTATGAGCGCACCATTCATTTAGACTCAATTCTACACAAATTACACAATTTTTTATTACATTGATCGTAACAAACGAGGTCATGATAGTAAGTTATTCATGCGGCCCATGACATGTACATTCATTCTTCACAAGGAATCATAATGCAGATTCGTTGTCACTCTTGAGATGGAATTCCTCGTCACCAGTAATATAGGTCACCAGATCCCTACACTCATCAGACGAAACAAAGCAACATTATTGTGCTATTTTACACTGGTATTTTGTGAGGGCATGGTCCAAACCCCGGTGGAGTTGACCCATGACTCTGCAGTTAGAACAGAAATTGAAAGAGAATACAAATGTGAAATAGAAATAATTATTTAGGACGCATTACTGAATTTGTCTACTAACATATTGTTAATTTCTAATCTATACCAACGAAAACCCAATTCACATCCTATCTCGGAAATGTTAACATTTATCAGGAGGAGCTTTTGAATAATTTTGCTATTAAATGTGTAACAAAGTTTTGATTTATGGACCCCTTAGTTAACCATTATATAACTTTTCATGATGATATAGCAATATCAGATACTAAATTGAATATTAAGTATGACATAATCGAGAATGGCATGTGTGCATGCGTGGGTGTATATGAGGCATTTTTAATGAACTGGGTCAACGAATCCTTACACAGCTTTATATAGCTTTTTCCCGCCAATGAATTGAAGTTTAAAATTACAATTTCCCAAGTCCGATGTTATGCATGCACTATAAGGTCTAAGGTTATAAGGGTCTGGAACTATTTTATTGCACTTCCATAACATCAGACTGGGATACAAGGAATAAGGATGGGTGAGCGCTTCTGAGTTTGCTTTTAATGTTTACGTCACTGTAATATATGTATTTTTGGTCATGCTCTTTGGAAATAACTGTAATCGTCGTGAGTGAAATTGACCAGATGGACACAACAATCAGAATCATCATTATCGAGATTGACCACCAGAACGGCTACCAAGGAATGGTGTCAAATTTATTCAAAAACATGTAGCTCCTTATATATTTTACTATACTAAGGCACGGAATAGTTTTGCTGAAGAGGTAATGTTTGGGATTATTTAATATTTGAAAATCGGCATATGAAAATTAAATTTATCATTTATAACGACGTATTATCACAGCTCAGTGGGCATGAGCCAAAGGAGTCTCATGATATCTTTCCTTTAGACGTCAGTACGGGGTAGATCGTCCGATTGTATAAGAATTATTGTCGGTGTCGGTTTCTACCAAGGTCCTCTCCTCCTACTTATAGATGATCCTCACCAACGAGGAAACGAGAGAGCGTGTGTGTATGACAGAGAGAGATCATTTGGTTTTCTTAACATAGTCCTTTTGTTAGCATGATTGTGATACAATACACTGATGACTATCCCTACAACTGTCTTAAAATGAAGATAAATACGACAAACACGTTACGCTCTTGTATTGTATATTTGTATTTATATTCTGTGAGACTAAAGGTCCTGATTAATGTTGTTTTGTGTTTAAAGTTAGATCATTATTCATGATTGGGATAAAGTTATCCCTTTCAAGAGCTTCGCAAACAATAGGATGTTACGTACTCAAAGGATATCAGTCATATTGTTAGCAGAAATGTAGAAATTTTAATTCTAATTGGATAATTATACTATAATAGCACTCTATTAACAACCAAATATAAATTGGGAGAATATAATCTTCTTGAATCCACTTCATATTACAAACCAGATAATAGAAATTATTGATGTCGGAAATAATATTTATTTCCATTTTCATTTTCATTTACAATACTTAGTTGCGACATGTATAAACGATATGGTTAAAATTTTAGAGCCATAGATATTTAAAACGCGTCTGATAACCCATTTAAAATTTTATTATATACATACTTCTATTGTTGTTAACTGTGTATGTGCCTTGACTGTATTATAATATTTTTTAATGTATATATGTAAATCTGAGAATTCAAAATTTCATCCTCATCATCTCATCTCGGTGGTTGGCAATCCATCACTGTGCGCTTTATGCGAAATTTCCTGCCACGCACAACTACTTTGTGGAATCAACAGTCGCCAGGGGTGTTTCCGAGGCAATATTAATTAGGGACCTCCAAGAAAAGAACCTAAACGTTTCTTAAAGTGTACCATTGCATTCCTACTCTGATGTTGCGAATGTTCATGAGCGGCAGTAATCACTTACCGTGAGCTGCTTGCTCGATTGCCACCTATTCTATAAAAAAAATATAATCTGGATAAATACCTCTATGTAGAGTTAGTGATCTAGAAATGAAACATAAACAAAAAATATATTTGTAAACAACAAAATAAATTTCTACCGGAATGAGAGATTTGACTAATTGTATGCAATAAAGTATATTATAGAATTTGAATATTGAACAAATGTAAATCACTATATAGTCAAACAACCTTAGTAAATTAAAACATGCTGTCAATAAATAAAGACATCCATTATATGGCTAACCGTTGTGCCGCCTGCCCCAAACATCTGGTGCTGACATATGAGGCTCTTGATCTACCATTACTTTGAGTGCTAGCTGAACGTGTGCCGCATTGTAATAAATTTGTAATAGGGTTTATTACTAAACAAATTGTTCGCGTTTGTAACAAAAATAGGCAAAGTTGAATATAGAGAAAAAGCTTTAAACTCGCTTAATAGGAACACGAGTACATTTTTATGCTGGGAATATCAACCGACGAGGGAACTAACGAAGGGATGAAGTACTTCCATAAGTTTGGTTGTTCGATGGTGGAACGGGGATGTAGAAATCAATTGTGTAATTCTAACGAACTATCTTAAATGTGCATCCTGTATCCTGTAGATTACCGATCTAAAACGAGCGATCTTTGAATAGTCTATCCCAGATCATATAAAAAAAGTTTATGTGTTAACATATAGAGGTATAGATATAGATATAGACTAGAAGAAGAAGAATTTTCGAAGCTTAATCGTAGTGAAACAGTCGTTTGCGATATATTACAAGAGGAAATACAAGAACTTTTATAAGAAAGGAAACGAGTACTGTAGTATTCGTTTAGTTTTCCGTTTCAATTAGCTTGGTTGTTAAGTTTTGAAATAATAATAGAGAAGCCTAAATACAACAGATTCTAAAATTTTAATAATTCATTACACAAATTAAGATTTGCAAGAAAGAATTCCCGGAGATCGTGCTTTGTTGCTTCTATGGGGGGGGAGGGGAGTAACAAACGAGCACACAGTTCTCCTGATGGGAAGTGATTCCTGCGGCCCATGACATCTACATTCATCCTTGCCACAGAATCATAATGCAGATGCGTTGTCACCCTTGAAGACTGAGATGGAATGCCTCGTCACCTGACGAAGCACAACAGCATAATGCTACTATTTTATGCTGGTATTCTGTGAGGGCGTGTTCCTACCCCGGTCGTGCTGCAGCTAGAAACAAAGTACTGCAGTGTAGCTCTATCACTATAAATTGTGATGACAACATGATCGTCATTGGTACAGTTATGGTGTGATTTACTCTATATCATCTGCTTGGTATATTACTCGTATATATTTGTCATGTGTGGGGGATTCTGAAAATGATTTTCCGAAACTACTAATAATCAGATTGTCTATAATAAAAACTGTATCTAAATCAGCTTGTTTGTTTTAGTATTGAGCATCCATAGATAACAGACATACATACAAAAGCTTCCATTTATAATACTTATTTCAGTAACAAGTGTTAAAATAAAATAGAAATACAATTTAGATTGGAATCGTACTTAATTTTCTATGTTATGAGCAAGAAGATTGTCCATTCAGACAATTCATACCCTACCAATTTATTTTCCCTTTTTAATGAAGTAGAAAATTAGTTGTTATATAAAATTAATTGTACGGGTGTCGGAAAATTTCAATTCAAAATTCAAACGAGGTCTGCCTTTATTAATATTTTTGCGTCGGCTAGCAGACAGAAAAATTTATAAGTTAGTTTATTTAATTTTAAAAGAAATGTCACAATGAAAAATAAAATTTGTATTAAAGTACATTCTTATCTATGACTATATTATTAAATAAAAAATTAAGATATAATATATAATGAAGAAGTAACACTATCTCTAAATTTTAGAAAATGAAAAAAAAATTCACATATTTTCTTTAATTTGGTTCACTCATCGCGGGCATAAACACACACGGGCACGTTTATTGCCCGCTTTTCTTTATTAAATACACAATAAAAACATTTAAAGTATTGCTTATATGTAAGAATTTACAAAAATATTAAAAAAAAATCTCAGTTATCAATACAAGAAACAAAAACAAATTTGTGACACCTATTCTTCGTTTAAAAACGGTACAGAAATCGTTCTTGGGCAAAAACATATTCATTAAATCCCGCAAATAATAATCGATTTGCCGTTAAACAGATTTAAAATTCTGATTAAAATAACAACTTATCGAAAAATCCTACTATTCTATGTCATTATATTTGTCTGACAAATATGCTTGAATTTAGGCTTTGAGGAATTCAAAAGTTAAATACTATACAATTCCAGGGCTTTTTGTAACTTAGTAATTCAATAAAAGAGCAACTAGTCGAGTTCCTTGCCGTTTCTTCTCGCAAGCAGCTGCCTTTCAAAGCGATGGTCCTATCAGCTATCTTGACGATTCAAAAGTGTTTTATATAAACCAACTTGAATAAAGCTTATTTAGATTTTCTTTATTATAAAAAACTACCATAAAATAATTATTACGTAACTCTCCTAGACCCGAAATTCCGGGCACCAATCCCATATTCAAAATGGCGGGGTTATTATTTAACCCAACGTACTTTACTGTTAATCATAAAAATGTTAGTAATATATTAGTTAAAATATGATTTATTACGATTATCGCAAAATTGGTCTTACTTTGATCAAATTCATAACTAAATAAGTAAATTAACTTTGTTAATTTTCACATTAAATGGAAAAAGTTTCTTTTTCGGCCTGATGGCTGTTACAGCTTCACTGGGATAAAAGGTGACTGAGTGCTTTGAGCGCTCAGCCGAGACCTTTATAAAGGGGTTACCGCAACGGTAACAAGGTTTTCCGAGAGGGAGCCTCAGCTTGGACGGTTACCCTGTTGCACGAGAGCGACTGATTCGAAGGTGCCCGAGAAGGCCAAACGTCGGCTCGGTCAATTGCTTCTGATGGATTATAGGGAAAAGTTCGTGTATATAAGATAACCCTATACTAAAAACACTCCTTTCTTCAGTAGTATGCTTCAATGGTGTTAGCAGTGCAAACAATTTGCACTGCTAACACCATGAATTTTAAGCGCTACATCACTATACCACCACCCTAACACTTACCACCGGAAAAACACATCAACCAGACTCTTGTCTTGTCCCGTGTCACCCTAGATATTTGAACATAGAATAATTTATTATGCAGTACTCGACAGCAAAGCAGCAGAAACAGCAGTTGAGCGTATAGATTCTAAGATGGCTAAACTCCGAGTACGGCGCCGTTAAGATATCAAATTTAGATTCTTCAGTATTATCCCCACAAAGATGACCAGCAATTTATTAAATAGAGATAATCTAAGATATACATTTACATATATATATATATATATATATATATATATATATATATATATATATATATCTATATATATAATTATATATATATATATATATTTTAATTTCTATTCATTATTTTATTATTTATATCCGTATTTGGGCAGGTACCTCTCTAAAGAACGCGCCACGTTGTTCCGGTATATATTAGAATTGTTTCACAATTGCTAAATTTCACATCTAAATATAACATATATTTCGTACTCAGATGTGCAGGTTTTGTTAAGTTATTTTTATTCAGGACTAATTTTTTTTAAAATATTTTCGTAGTTCACTTATTGGTAAGTCTTTTTACGCAAGAGTTGATTTGGCATTGATTCCTTACACCTCAATCCGCGGTGAGAGTGCATGTGTATCTTGAATCTTTGTTGAGATTGGATGTACATGTTAATGCATTGCATTCATGATGATTTGCAACATGTAGTTTCATAAAAAAGACAATTATGTGCCTAAACATTACGCCACTTGACATGAACATTTGGAATGCTGATACAGGCGTCTCTTGATCTGCCATTATCTTGAGTGCTTGCAAAACGTGTGCTGCGTTGAAATGATTCTGAAACAAGGTTTATTTCCAAACAAAATATTTGCATTACTATAAACGTATATCTAATAAACAAGGTAAAAACTCCTACATTACATTTTAAGTATTAAATGTGGCGTTAAAGTGTATTAATTTGTAAAATATTTTATTTCTTGTCAATCGCGTGTCATTTTATCAGTAAAGCGTTAAAGTTGTGAGTATTTTTAAATTTGTGTGATCCAGATAGATTAATGTGGATGGATAATGGTGAAGTCAAGCTGCAGCTAAGTTTTAGCTGGTCAGGGGTCAATTGCCCAATCGACGATGGAATGTGTGTCCAGAAGAGACGGTAATACGGAATGATACTAGGTTTTTGTAACACAGCGAGGGGGCTATGGGAGGCCTTGTCTCTGGTAGGACATGTTTAGGCTTGTCTTTCCCAATGAAGGCAGGGTATCTTATGAAGATCCCTCCTTCTTTAACAAAAAGAGGTAACCATTTAAGAAAAGAATCCTAGCAGTGCTAGTAATATTACAATCATTTCTGTTAACCACTCTAACTAAAACTTATAACTTCTTGTTGTTGTTTTTTGGAAATAGTACACGGCAATAGTCGAAAGCTGGATTCAAACCAACGATATTAAGATTTGCGCACCACTATGCCATTAGGCTATTGATTCTTCTTGATTGCTTCTATTAGCAATGTAAAACTAAATAAACTACGACGTAGGTCAAAACTTTTAACTTAAAAGAGACAATCTAAGAAACAAATTAAAACAAACAAAAGGTTTCACGTTGTAAATAAAAACTGTGACCTTCCTTTGAACACGATATGATAATTAAAACGAGTTATTTGTACCTTAAATCATCAAACATTACTCAATCTTAATAGATTGTAATAGATCATAATATAGGCTCAGGGGGATTAAAAGATCAAACTCCAGATTTGCGGTTGCTGGGTTTGATTCTTTTGAAGTTTAGTTAGCACTATGTAAATAACGTTAACCGTACATCCTATCCATGGATTAACCCCTGATAGAAACTGAGCAGAATAGATGATAGTGCTATAACAATTTGCGCGAACGCGAACGATCCCTTGCGTCGTCTTTTTCTCTTATCCGAGAGCATATACAATAAGATTTATAAAATTTAACAAGGAGGACAGGTCGGATTGTGGTAAACATTTATCATAAACCAGACCGAAAAAGTATAAATGTTAAGTAAACTCATAAAATTAAAAAAAATCTTACCTATTATCGTAGATAAGACAATTTTATATTTATATTATAAGAATAGTATGCGTACATAGAAACTATAAAATGAAAGTCGTTATTACATTTGCGCGCCTTTGTTAAACACAATACAAAAAGACATCGTAGCTTCGTGAATATGAAGGCGATAATAAAAAGCCTCCCTATTTGCAGAAACCTTTTTAAGTATACATATTGTATTGCGATTTGCATAACTCTTTTAAGACAAAGTCGTGAAAAGATAAACTTGTGAACACTTGTACACGTCTAATATTAATAATTAATCATGTCGTTCTAATAATGAACTTAATATTATCAAAATCCCATTGTCTTGTAGTTTTATACATAGTTTATAATAGAAAATATAATCATACCGCCCTCGCGCATGCGAGAACGAGTTACATTTGCATCGACTAAAAACATACAATATTCCATCTGTATGGTATAACAGTGGGGCCACAGTAACGCTCTAGTATATGTACATCAGTGATCCCACTAGAGCTGGTTGCTCAGTAGCAGTACCTCATTAGGGGGAAGTAAACCACCTTCTCCTCCTGTCCAGGTAAGACATAGTAGATGAACGCGTATACATTCTTACACGACCTTCCATCCCCGCGTGGGTAAAAAAAAGACACAAGCTATCTTGGCAAGGGGCTAGATAGCTTGAGTCTTCTTGTTACAGATCTGATCTGGGGTTCACCTTGACCACACTTAGGCTTGGAGGGTAGGAAAAGCGTATAGCAATGCCGCAACTCCTCTTAATACACTTGCATGTATCCAAACTGGGCTTCGTGGCTGCTCGGAGCGCCAACTTGAAGTCAACGCAATACTACAAATCAGCGGATCCATTTTTATATTTTGAAGTTTCATCTTTCATCATCAAGTTTGTCTTTTGAAGAATGTCTGACAGATTGGCATACCAATGTTAATTGACTAGTGCGGTCCATAGGCTCAACGATTAGTAGAGAGCAAAGTGCTTGTTATATCCGAGAAGCAAATTAATTTTAGCTAGGAGAAAGCTAAGAAATACATAGGTGGTGCCCAAGTCTCTCATTAAAAACTCTCCTTGCCCGTTATCATAGCCGCCTAAATCTGCATCTTTAATAAGTTGCAAATGCGTTTTCACATGCGTTCGATCACTTGTTTACTTTGAGCATTAAATGTATCCTGTAATGTTTCTACGTCTTCATATGTGGCGTTTATTTTTTCAATGGTTTTGTCCCGTACTGTATACTCTACATCTACAAATGTAAGTACATGTACCAATATAAGTAATTTTGTTTATGGAAATATGATGGAAACTATTTGTTACATACTTTCTGGCAATTGGAATTATGATCGATGTGGATCTCATCCATTTGAATATCTTCACTATGGTTTTAATCCTTATACAAAATATTTATGCCGTCGGATTCTTAATAATTACACGAGGAAACTGTCTACTAAGAAACGACACATTCATCATGAATTTAAGCTGTCACATTAGTACTTTAAATGATGCATTTCAACTTCCATTACTTGCAGCTTAGCTTTATGCATACATTAGTGTTAATGGAAGTGAACGACGCTAATGTACCACTAGTGTGTTATTTGTTTTAATCCGATGTTATAAGCGAGATACAAAATAATATATAAAAGGTAAATAACAATAGATAAATATATAAAAGAAATGCTAGTTTTGGGAAAAGTATAAGTTTACGGCATAAAACTTAGAGTATTCTTGACTTGGAGGAAAAAAATCTTGCTTGTTTAAAGACTTAGACATATAGATATATACCTGTACAAGTACGTGAAAAGTGTTTTATTTTAATGAATTTTTCTGCTTATTGGTCTTGGATTAGGGTTACTCCATAAAGATCGCCTTCTCAGGTAGCCGATAGTAGGTAGTTCACCAGGAAAGTGTATCTTAAGTGTACGTGAATCGCAAGGTAGGAAAAAGAAATGCTCAGTTAAAAAAACCCATCCCGTACTTAAAACCAAACCCGTATTTAGAAGCTTTCACTGTTAAGCCTTTGGGCTAGAGAGTACATATGATGTGATAGCGAAAAACCGCGATTCATAGTTTTGATTTAGGTCGCAACCAGCCGTTACATTTATAACCAAAATATAATCGCCTAATATTAAAAAAATGCACGAAAGCCATGCGATTATTAGGAACACAGGCAAGTTGCTAATGCCCTTTCAATTGCCGTCCTCAAAAGACATGGAATAAGAAGAGGTGTTTTGTTTACTGAAATATAAACAATTGACTGATTCTTGGCAGGTGCCTACGGGCGCATGCTTTTATATAACTTGATGTGAGAAAACAGAGTTCGATGCCAGGCGGCAGCACCTATAAAATTGTGAACTACGTATTTAAGTGCTGATTTGATTGTAGTCATCAATGAAGAAAAATATGATAAGAAAATGAAATAAAACAAATAGATCCCGAAGACGTTTAAAGCCCTCGAGCCGCTGTGGAGAAAGTTTTTAATATCTCTGCTGTTGCGGTTGTACATGGGCGTCGATGAGCACCTCGGTGTTCCCACCGCTCATCTGCTCCCTTTTACCAATAAAAAAAATGCTTTTAATAACTTTAAATATTAGGCTTAAAACCTACTTTTCTTTAATTCTAAATGCAGTTAAAAATACTATTCATATTCTTCACACCTACAGCGGCAAAGCTCTTTGCACTCGTGTTGTCTTTGTTATTTTACTAGACATTTAAAACTAGCGACCTAAATAACTCCTATGCCCTTTTCACTTTCAACAACTTTTTGAAATGCAACAGTTAAAAAGGAGTAAAATTGCAAAGAAAATATTTCAACGTCGGTTTTTTGTTATCGATAATGCGTTTTGAAGATTTGTTTTGTCCATGGGTTATTAGCTAAACTCCAAACTTAATAAGGTTTATTAAATTTGTACTTTTAAAACCTATTAGACGTAAGTCACACGAGTAACTCTCAGGATTGCATCCACATTATTCTTGTTCTCAGTAAATATTACAATAATGTGTATCAACAAGATGTATTTAGCCTTCATGTAGTTTCTCCCTTATTATGTCTAAAATTATTTTCGAGGTCGAACTCGGTTGGTCGGCTAGAGTTGATAACTCGTGTAAGAATTATCGATTTTATTAATCTACGAATTCTTTTGTTTCTCGTAAAATCTGAATTAGAATATTGAATTTCCTTACAGTATTCCTTTACTTTTAAATATAACCCAGCACTTTATCTAAGAGCAAATCTTCGTTACTTTTAAATTGGCTTCTGTTTTTAAAGATTTGATAATTTTTTATAACAATAAATTGTTTTTAAATATGGTTTCTTGACCGACAACAGTCTTACTTAAAATCCATTTACTTTAGTGTTTTATATTATGGACATGTGAAATGAAACATTTGTGTCACCAGAAATGTTGTGTTTATTAAAAAAATAATGAAAGAACACTACCTGCTTTATGCAGCTGAATATATAAAATAAAATTGTATGTAAGCGTGGTATAATATATTAATATTTATACATACATAAATGTATGCATTATTTTTATACAATACAATATTATTATTTATGTATGTATTTATAAATAAATATAGTCCTCTATTTAATCTTTTTATCAGTATATTTATTATTTATTTTTACAAAGATATCCAAAAATACCAGGAGCTGCTGGAAAAAAAAATATTGTTAAAATAAGCTACGCCGCTCTATATCATTTTTTAAATTTATTTTTGTTATATAAATACTATGTTTAAAAATAAAATTTAAGTGCGGCAGCACTTCTGGCTTTACCTTTTTATTTCATTCTAGTACGATAGAAGTTGAAAGAGTGAAAGTGCGGTTGATGTTATATATATATATAAGGCCATAAATACTGTTTTCTTTTTTCAACTTTTAATTATTTTGAACTTGAAACACGTATATTATTTTAAGACTTCACATATTTTTTCAAGTTCATTATCAAATTACAATATGGAATGGGGTGTTAAAGAAAATAGGAATGCTGTGATTGCCTTGCACAAAGTGGGTATGGAGCCGTCGGTCATATTCCAGACACTTCAAAAGCTTGGTATCAGCCGTATGTTCGTATATCGTACTATCAACAGATGCAACAACACTTTCTTTGTCGAAGACCAGAAAAGATCGAGGTGACCGCGTGCTGTTAGAACTACAAAATCTGTTAATAAGGTTAAAGCCAGAATTCGTCGAAATCCCATTAGGAAGCAAAAAATCTTATGGCGAGAAATGAAGATTCCCGCTAGAACTCTGTCGCGTATTATAAAACAAGACCTGAAACTCAGTGCTTATCGTTGATATCCAGGACATACCCTAAATCAATCTTTGCAATTAAAGAGAGTGGATCGATCAAAACGCCTTCTGTTGCGATACGCAGGTGAAAGGCACAGAAATATCCTCTTTACCGATGAAAAAAATTTCACGATTGAAGAACACTACAATAAGCAAAATGATAAAGTGTACGCTCACAGTTCTAAAGAAGATGTTCAAGTGGTCATCATCCTGCGTCAGTGATGGTATGGTGGGGCGTATTTTATCAAGGAGTCACAAAACTACATTTTTGTGAAAAAGAAGTGAAAATTTCAGCCAAAGTGTATCAATATACAGTCTTGGATAATGTTGTGAAACCTCTCAGCAATACACTTTTTAAAAATATACCGTGGACTTTCCAGCAGGACTTTGCACCTAGTCACAAGGCACGAACTACCCAAGCCTGGCTTGAAACCAACGTTCCGGACTTTATAAGAGCTAAGGACGTGTCCTCATCTAGCACTCATGACACGGCTACATTGAGTCTCTTAAAAAATCTTTGGAGCAAGCAGTGGCGAAATTTACCTTGGAAACAGTGCGTAAATCCATAGATTCGTGGCCCAACAGAGTAAAGGCCTGCATAGAAGCCCAAGGGATCTTTCGAATACATTATTTTTTTATTTTTTGCCGAGACTAATAAATATGTAGGTATAAATTTTAATAATATTAAATTACTTAATTAAAAAAAATGTCTTTTCATTTGTAACAGAACTTATGGCCGAACTAGGTATTTATATTTAAATATATAGATTATATTTATATATTTCAAAAAGAGAAAAAAAAGATTGGTATATTCATTAAATATACAGAGTAGTTTAAAGAAGACTTGAAGAATGTAAAGCTTTGCAAATTGATTCTCTACAATGTAAACAACGATTATTTAATTGCTACTTGGCGTGAGACGACGTACTGTATACGTTTAGCGGTTTGTTTGGTTACCTATTGCTCTGACAATGTCTAATTTAGTTGTCGTAGTACGTAACTCAAATGTTTATTCTTTCGTTGTTGGTTTAATACTGGAAATGCTATATGCTGAGTAAGTGACATAATAGACGATACAAGCTATTTTATGTACTAAACATGTGAATCAAATCTATGAGATAAAATAAAACCTTTTACTACTTTGAATGAGTACTTATAAAAACTGTCTATTTGCTAATCTTTACTGAAAATGTTTATTGAAATAAATTGCTAGGCTCGAACTCTATTCGTTATAGCTTTCGAAAATATAGGTCGAATCGAAAAAGAAAAATGATATTTATCATGTAAATCTATGTATATATAATAGGTCTTTCTGGTGAGTACGGTGGATAAGGGAGAGCTTCCAACCCCAACTCTTGCAGCTTGGAGACTGTCTGTTGTGCAGTATGGGGTCGCGCGTTGTCGTGGACGATTGACCAAAGCTGGTTGCGGATGTGCGAGCTTCTCCATTATTGTCTTCAGTTCTTCATAGTACACATCTGGAGTAATGCTCATGCCGTTTGGTAAGAAACTGTTATGATTTACATTGGCACTAGACCACCAAACAGTGACCATCAACTTTCTACCTAGTCCGGCCATAAGTTCTGTTACAAATAAAAATGCATTTATTTTAATGAAGTAATGTAATATTATTAAAATTTATACCTACATATATATTAGTCTCAGAAAAAAAAATAAAATAATCTATTCGAAATGGCCACATTTGGCTTTTATACAGGCCTATAATCTGTTTGGCCACGAATCTACACTGTTTCCAAGGGAAATTTCGCGACTGCTAGCTCCAAAGATTTTTTAAGACTCAATGTCGCCGTGTCGTTTAGAGCAGGCCATGTCCTCTAAAACTGACCATAATTTGAAGTCTAAAGTACTGAGGTCTGGGCTAGATGAGTCCAGTCTCCAGCTCTTATAAAGTCCGGAATGTTGGTTTTAAGCCAGGCTTGGGTAGTTCGTGCTTTGTGACCAGGTGCAAAGTCCTACTGGATAGTGTCCTACGGTATATTTTTAAAATGTGTATTGCTGAGAGGTCCATATCTTGATACACTTTGGCTGAAGTTTTCACTCCTTTTTCACAAAGATGTAGTTTTGTGACTCCTTGATAAGACATGCCCCACCAAACCATCACTGATGTAAGATGATGACCGCGTTGTACCTTTCCTACCACTTGAGCAGCTTCTTTAGAACTCTGAGCGTGCACTTTATCATTTTCCTTATTGTAGTGTTCTTCAATCGTGAAAAATTTTTTATCGGTAAAGATGATATTTCTGTGCCTTTCACCTGCATATCGTGACAGAAGGCGTTTTGATCGATCCACTCTCTTTAATTGCAAATATTGATTTAGGGCATGACCTGTATATCGACGATAAGAACCGAGCTTCAAGTCTTTCTATAATCTATAAGCTTCAAGTCTTTTTATAATACGTTCTAACAGCACGAGGCCGCCCCGATCTTTTCTGGTCTTCGACAGAGGAAGTGTTGTTGTATCTGTTGATAGTACGATATACGAACATACGGCTGATACCAAACTTTTGAAGTGTCTGGAATAGGACTGCCGGCTCCAAACCCAGTTTGTGCAAGGCGATCACTGCAATTCTATTTTCTTTAACACCCCATTCCATATTGTAATTTGATAATGAACACGAAAAATATCTAAAATGGCGCAAAATCGAAAGAAGTTTTTAAAATAATGTACTTGTTCCAAATTCAAAATAATTAAAAAGTAAAAAAAGTTTTTATGTAACAGTATTTATGGCCAGACTAGTTAGAGGTTTTTTTTTCGTTTAGAGCATTGCTTTGGTGCTGAACCAGGATCTAACCAACTTGCTGAGTGATTTCGATTGAACAGAATCCACTTTTCGTCGCACGTTACAATTCAGTTCAAATTCATTTCTGTGCCTGTTGAGCAGCGCGAGGCAGGTCTCAACGCGTACGTCACGCTGGCGATCGTTACGTTCGTGGGGCACCCATCTATCAAGCTTTTTTACCTTGCCAATAGACCAATATTATATTATTTTAACATCAAAAGCTGCTGCTAGCTAGGCTGTTGATTGAGTATCTTCAGCTTCCACAATCGCCTTTAATTCATTATTGTTGTCCAGACGACCACTAGGTTCATTTTTCAAATCAAAATGTTTTTAAAACAAAATTAATTTGAATTTAGAATTCACAGCGAATCAAAACTTTTTTTTGGTTTGAAATGGGCAACAATGAAGAACGGCAATTTCATAGGAAAAGACCAATATATACATGTTAATATTATAAAGCTGAAGACTTTGTTTGGTTGAACGTGCTAATCTCAGGAACTAACGATTCAAATTGAAAAATTCTTTTCTATCTTAGCTTATATATATTATTTTATATTATTCTATAGACTATAATTATTACGCTACGACCAATAGGAGCGGAGCATCAATGAAGAATTTTGCAAAAATGGGAAAAAAAAATTCTTTTAAGAGCTTCCGTCGCGTGTACTGCGTAAACAGTATGTAACGTATGACGCAATGTATGACGGAATTGTTCCCCATTAAAACTAAAGAAAAAGCGTTGCTCGACATGAGACATATCAAGCATCCTGTAGTATATGCGAACTAAATCACGGACACAGCTAGTGTATTATAGTTCTGGATAAATTGTTTTTCTTATCTGTCATTATAATGATATATATTGAGTTTCGCTTTTTTATAATATAGAGAGTGACAAACGAGGACCTACCTAATGGTAAGTTATAACTGCATTAAACATCTACAATTATCCTTAACAAAGATTCAGATGCAAATTTATCATGCATTGTCACACCTGAGGACTGAAATTTTACATTTTACCTATAATTGGGTATTCGAATCCGTTCACCATAATCATAAAGCAGGGCTGCTTATTTTGCTTTTGTGAGTGAAGTATGAAACTAAGTGCCTTCCCCCGGTTAAGCGGAACCATTTATGTAATAGAGGGTCAGAAACTAGCTGCAGTATGGCTCTATCACTGTTAGATCTAATGAATGTTCAGATGCAGAGTTATAAAGTTGAGATGAGAGATACAAATTTAAAGGCATTTACGAATCCTCTCGTGTTGTGGATGTCAATATGCGGCGGTTATCGCTTACAGGTGAGCTGCATGCTCGTTTGCCAACTATTCTATTAAAAAAAACGTAAAACATAAAAACATCTAGCTCCGAAAACAGTTTATGTTACACAAAAGCAAAAACCTTCAAAGATAAGAGACGCCCCGTACTGTGATTAATAGACTATTCGGCGGACTATAATGACATTTGTGAATAATAAAGCCAAATATGTTATAACACACAATAAATAAATATTATATTTTATAATGCCATGTCTATAGTTACCATAAGCTATGACCTAGTAGGTAGCTTTTTAACTCATTTATTTTGGTCCTTTAAGCCACTTATCAAAAATGTATAATTACATTGTGTAACTTTTCATTAAATTAGTAAACCTTAAACCCAATTGAACATTCGGATTATATCATCGGATTTATAACATGAAATATTATCCTTTCTAATAAGTCGTTGAACTTTGATTTGATTTCACCTGATTCGAATTGATTTGCAACACCAGAGGAGTCGCAAATGCGTTGTCGGCCTTTAAGAAAATTATAATATATTCTAAATTTAATGTCCGGTTCTCCACACACCATACTGATATTTCACAATAGGTGCGCGGGCGGTGCTGGTACTGTTCTTAAAACTGAACTGGCTTAAAACTGTTCAAAAAGAGCCTTTTCCTGTAATGTGTATAGTCTTTTATTTCATCCACTTTATATCAACAATCACTGTATTAAATTAACATTTTATCTCAAATGCCAAATTATACACATTAAAACTAGGAGATTATTACGTAGGATTAAGTTATTTGTACTACATACGATTAAATTTCATTTACTTCAATAGCTACTTTTATAGACAGGAAGACAGACAGATCTAGTTGAATTTATCATTTTAAAAATATGTTTATGAGCTCCTTTCGCCTCTATATGATGTAATAAATGTCTTTTACGAAATTACGAAGGTTCTGGAATGTGTAGACACATGTAGTAGACAAGCAAGAAGCAACGATAAACAACGAAAAAAACTCACACTTTGTTTCCATGCTCATATTTTTTGTTTGACATCTACTGATGGAATTAGGCACATATGTACATATATATCCACGGTAGGCTGGAAGCTCTCACGTACATCTAATTTCCGTTTATCGGGATGCTAGTAATGGTCAAGGGTTTTCTTTACTACATAAAAATGTAGTGTGGCACGTGTTGCGTAAAAACGCAACACGTGCCTAGTGTTTGAGCCTAACGTTATCAAGATATAGACATAATAAACATGATCTAAGCAACTCTCAAGGATTATCCGTGTTTCCATAAATATATTTAGTTAAAGATTATCTTTACAAAAATATCGTGATATTTGAAATTAATTTCTAAAACTATATAGCATAAAAGTATTTATGGGAGAATAAAATTTAAACGTTTTTGGGTGTAATGTAAATAACTTTGATGAATATAAATATTTATATATATTTTTCAGTTTGATAAAAATGATATGCAATTATCATCCTGAAACTTCAATTCTCTCCTCTTCAATTGCTCCCTCGGGAACCCTTTTGTGTGTGTATATCAGTGGAACAGTGGCCATCAGACATAAAAAAGCGCCAGTAAATATACGTCTGACTAATTACGCCATACTTGTATGGTAGGTACTATATGGAGAAGGTAAGGAATATCCAGATTTAGTTATGTCTAAATTATAAAACAGTTTTGCATTCATTTGTAATCTATTCCCGCCGCTTAATTAGTGGAGGCTTTAATCAAGGTAGGAATGTGCCAACTAACGCCTACGTATGTAAATAATGTTTTGCACCTACACCTGTAATGAAAGTAACTATTCAACGTTAGAAATCAACTATGCAACCAATACGTTACATAGCTATTATTATTTTTTAAATAATAGAAGTTTTCAAAAAAAAATCTTTGTCCATTCAAATAAAATTATGCAATGCTATTCCGTAAAATTTATCTTTTAATTATTAGATTGAGAGTAACAAACGAGCACACAGTTCACCTGATGGCAAGTGATTCCTGCGGCCCATGACATCTACATTAATCCTTGACAAGAAATCATAAGGCATATCCGTTGTCACCCTTGAGGTCTGACTACACTCACCAGACGAAATATTGCAGCATTATGTTGTTATTTTAAGCTGGTATTCTGTGAGGGCGTGGTTCTACCACGGTCGAGCTGACTCATTAATTCTGCAGCTAATAACAAACTGCAGCGTAGCTCTACCAATATCAAGTGTTAAGTCAATTGTGAAGTTAAGTATCAAGTCAAGTGTCAAGTCACCATCAAATGCCATTTCATACCTTACAGGTAGATAAATTTTACTGTTGAATCTGGGCAGTTGGTTGTCTGTTCGTTGAAAGCACTCGCATGTGTTCATTTCGTCTCGCAATTCTTCGATTTTCTAATGTTTCGGCTTTACTTGTCATTGTCCTTGTTGTAGTATTGGTCTATGAATTAAATTTTTTTAGATACATCATGTTAAAAACATATTTTTAATATCCATTAATTAGTTAAACTTTTTCACGTCACAAAACTGTAACTCTTTCACGACACTGGCTTTTTTACGACATAAGAGTTGTACTTTTATAGTTGATAAAATATTTAATGCAGTATTAGTAAAACATGTACGACAATAATACCGGTGTTGTATTATTGTCTGTATATTTTAAATACATTTGACGATGTATTAAAAGGTATTCGGGAAAGAAGTTCAATTCAATGAATTGCTGATATTATAAAAAATAAATGTATTAGTATAACTGTGTGGACCATTGGCATATATCTCAGCTTCTTCATTTACCTTTTAGGGCTCCCTTACTATACTAATATTAGAAAAGAGATGAATCTGATGATGATTCTGAAATAATGCAATTTATGTAACAAGTTAGTTTATCTTTCTTCACGGAGAGGTAGCATTTGATGTGTGCAGCATCTCGATTCATAGTTGTCAACGTATTTCTTGTACACAAATTGTAAGTATTACATACATCTAAATATTATTACATATTGAAATAAATATCGCATTGGAGATTGCTGATCTCCGAACAATATTCGATTATGGGCGTTAGTAATAATGGTATGAGCAATAATGTTGTAACTTTAATGCTAGTTAGAATTTCATCGTATATGGGCTTGTTGACTTTGTTGATAATGGTGGCAGTGAGTTTAGTATACGTCAGCTTTGACTTGTGTAACACTTAAGTCGTATCGTATCGTATCTCTTCCATTTTAAGCTCTCGTTGCATATTAGTTTTACTTTTAAAGTTTTTGATCTTAATATCGCTAAACATTTAGATCTAACTTGATAACATGATAATATTTTTCAAACTTACCTAGGTCTTGGTACAATCATTGATATATCACTTTATATTAAAGTTTTTTAACATCAATGGAGATTTTTCTGATAAATCTGTAAAATAGTGATAACAAATTGCATATATTTCTTTTGACATATATACAATTTGTAATTAATAATAGCAAAAACCTTTTTGACAATGATCATTGTGTACGTAATTAACGAATGATATTGAAATGACTTTTAAGGATTTGACATATTATCTGTTTTTGATGTAATGCATTAACATTATTACACTAAACAAGAGAAACCGTTGCATAATTTTTTAATTATTCAATCTTAACTAACCTTGTATAATGGTAAATAAATTATTATTTAGCGGATATTTTTTCCCATCTCCGCCCGGTCAATAGAATAAATAAATAAAAAAACTATAAAATTATTATTATTATTTATCTATTGGCAAAGAAGTATAAAGACCCACCATACAAAGGCTTCTCGAATTGATAACAAAATAGATAAATAAATACATAAAACTTTATATACACAAAACAAAATTTATCAACTAAACAAAATAAAATTGCCTAATATTACTACAGGAAAATATCAAGCTGGTTTACAAATGTAATACATTAAATAACCCCTGGATAACTATTCCTGCTTTATAGTGTTGTTGTAATAAGAACTTTATGATACTACTTTTAATTCGCAGAAATCCCCGTGGTTGGCGTGGTGTGCTTTCTAAGTTGAACCGAAACTTTTGGCGTATTTCAAATGTATTTAACATACGTTTGACGGTGTATAGTTGCTCATAGTGAAATGAATTAGAAGTTGACCTGCTTTTCATGATAGCTTTCATTGGGCAATTTTGTTTACCTAATATGAAAATGATGTTTTTCTAGCCGAATTCGAGCACAGTGATATCCGTCTGTAAGAGGCACTCTCTTGTTATACTTTTCCATAGTCTTATGTAATACATGTGCAATAAGATGGGAGGAAGCTTCAGATGCAGCATTAAGAACACGGGACATATACACAACACGCCCAGACTCAAAAAGGAAATTTTGTTCTACGGCTTTGAATTGAACCAAGGACCCGTGATGCAGCAGCCTATTTCTTCGAACACTAAGCCACGCGGCTGTCATGTAACCGCATGTTAACAGTTGACATATCATATATTCCTATGTTAAAATATTCGTGTTCGTGCATCGTTCACAGATTGTATTATCATTCGTGTAATATTTTATGTACAAGTATCAAACAAACGTGTTAGCATAAGTTAGTTAGTCTTTCATCAGTTATAGGTAAGAGTGACTGAGTGCTCCATTGTTTGTGTTCATATTTGCTGCTCTTTGATACAATATATTGCTCTGTTATGCTTTACGCTTATACGATAAGATCGTAAGAGGGGTCGCATGTATCAGACAAGGATAATATAAAGATAATAAGTAATGTAGTTATGATTTAATAATAAATATTATTATGTAGGATACTTATTAATAAAGTCTATATATATGCAGTACAGTCAGTCGTTTAGCGTTGAATTCTTTAACGGAATCAAGACGAAGAAGTGTTATGTAAATGAAACCTGGTTTTGTTTACTTACAATTTTTTTTATCATATTGTCTTATAAACAAATATTTATAAGAAGTGTAAAATATATTCTCATGTCTATAAAAGACTCATTCACATGCTAATATGCAAGTCAGGAAAAGTGTTATATCGCCTAAGATCGTACATAATATTAACTTTATAGCGGAATAAGTTATTCATAGTATCGGCATGTCAGAGACGAATATTTAGTTATGTTTATCAATGTATGCAAAGATAACACACCGAGTTAGTATACCATATGTAGAAATATTCATGATTTTTTTTTGTAATATGATTCACTAATCAGATAGTTAATATTTGTAATGACACAATATTCAAAGATAGCCGACTTAGAACGACGATTTAGATTATTTTACGTTTAAATTTAATATAATTAATACATTTTAAATATAAATAAATCATTTTACATTATCAGCTCCGTCTTATATAGGTGTAAACAAATCTATAATGATATGGTCGGAAAAATTGACATATTCCATCCAAAGCGAAATCAGTTTCTAAGCTATGTTTTTGAAGCACTTCTGAATTCACCTTTATAAGATACATGCGCTAAAACACAGCCATGCATACGCACACACGCGCGCACATACGCACGCACACATGCACGCACGTTTAAGTGTGGGCGGAGCAATATCAGTGATCTTGCGTGAGGGACGTCTTTCAACAGCGACATCTAACGTAGATAACATCAGTGCTGTGACACATGAAAAGGAAAATAAGAGAGTGACATATCAGCAGCTGCAGGCAGGCAATTACACGAACATTTAGGTGTCAGGAAGCTTTGCACCAGATTCCCCATACTTTGACCGAAGACCAGAAACGCCGACTGGTATGTTAATTGTTGTTTATCTGTTGTCTTTGAAAATGATCGACAGCAACTCCCTCAAAGCGGGATCCTCTTTCACCAAGACGACGTTTCAGCGCACTCCCGAATCGCGACACTCGCACAAAACGAATAATTGAATGTTTCACCTGGCACCTTGCGACTTTCATTTATTACCAAGAACCAAATATAAACTCCGAGGTATTCTTCGAGCTTTGAAAATGCGGTGCTACGCGTTCGAAAATGCCATTGCAGACCCCTAAGGAAGAATGGGCCCATTGCTATCTCAGTGGTTCCATTGAATGTGAAGACGTATAGAGAGGAACAGAGAAACAATAAAAGTATCGGCAGCATTCAACATTGAGCCGTTTTTTTTTTCTAAAGACTTTCTGTGTTATCAAGGTAACGCCATAAGAATTTGCGCAAAAGCAATCACTCATCTCCTTTCCCATTTCCATGTAAAGTATTTATGATAAGATCGGATCGGGGTTTAAATGCAGTGTCAAAGACACAGAACACACACAGTCAACCCACATCCGAAGACCAACTATTTGTAATGCACAAACATTGTTTCTCGACAATGTACTTTGCATATATCTCATCTTATCGAATATGCATCACATAGGAATAGAACACAGATCAATTTTAGCCTATATAAGACTCGTTCTAGGTCATGCCCGTAAATAGTACGTAATACTACTTACATACGTAATACACAAACTGTTTTTATTCTTCTCTGTAAAATGTTTTTTGTATTTGCAAAATGTACTACCCTTAAGGAGTGGTAAGCCGACAGTAAGGCTAGACTAACATAAAAGGACGTTTTTGAAGTGTTAAATAGATTATCACCTGAGACTACTAACCGTGAACATTTCATTTCGGCTGAATGTAAAAATTTGTTTCATTTTAAAATAAAATTGTTAAATGAAACAAAGAAATGTATTCATTAAAATTGACATATGAAACTTTTTGACATAAGATATTTTTAATATAGAACAGTCCATACTTTAGGTATCTCCGATGTTCAGTGTCAATTTTGTCTAAAACTTTTCATTGGATATATATTATTAAAAAATCACCAATTTAGTATTTCCTTTTAATTTTAGTAGTATCTCCTATTAGAATTAGATTTACCCTAGTTTTATTAAGAAACAAAAATAGCCTAAGATATAGCTTATTACACAGATGGTGTGTTAATAACTGTGAGCCTGGGACTAATATGTTACATTAATAATAATATTGTATTAAAAATAATATATCTTAGACTTTTTTAGGCAATAAAAGATCATTTGCAACAATTATAGTTTATTGTCCTAATATATATATATATATATATATATATATATATATATTAACTTTAAAAGAAATAGTGTTTTAAGTGTTAACAAATGATTTATAAATATTAAGGAATTAAAAAAATAATTTATCCATTTTTGTTTTATTTATACATTTTTTATTTGAATTGTTCGAAATCCTAAACAAGTGTTGTCTTTGTTGTTGAACTAATAAATCGAATAAACAGCAACTCATTAGTAACCCCACAATTATTAGCTCACTACTGCGACGTCGCTAAGATATTACTTTTCCGAAAAAAGATAGCGTAATCAACCAACTCACGGACCCCTCAGTTCCGTGAGCCCTGTGTCCTATGAAGCTGTAAGAGCCGCATAGGCTAACAGCATCAACATCAACAGAATCAAGAGATAGTAATGCTGTTTGGCAGCGATGCAATAGATAATTATCTAGATCGGTTCCAACCTTGTCGATGTATTTATATGAACAAATTAGCATATTGTTCCAATCTTTTTAAACATTCAAAGAAACAATAGTTAAAATATCAAAAGTAGTTCAGCACTCTTTTGATCAGACAAACCATGTATTCCTTTTTTCATTATAGTAGGAATGTGGAAGACCTACGATTAGAATTTTTAGATAAAGTTGTTTGGTGTTTTTTTTATACAATATGTGGCAAGCGATTAATTTACTTTTGTGTGTGAGCATTGCTGTTGGTCCAGAGACCATTACAGCTTGATCGCGAGCGGGCGGCCCGCTGAGTAGGGAGACAACGACGATGCTGAGAAGCTGGCGCGGAGACTGCACTGACCACATCTGCACTCCGAGGCAAGCGGTCAGGCTCACTGATGATAAGTGGTTACCGCGGCCTATGAACATTCACAACACCAGACTCTTTTCTTTATGGTCTTAAGTCGTATCGGATCGAAAATACCACTCGCGACATTTCACAGACATAGTTGTGCGTGGCAGGAAATTTCGCGTAAAACGCACAGTGGTGAATTGTCAACTGTCGCGATTTTGAAGCTGAAATTTTGTATTCTGTTTTGATGTATAATGTAACTCTACGGCTATAATTAATTATTACAACTTTTTGGAAAACTATCCAGTGAATCAAGCAGATTATAGCATTTATTTATAGTAAATTTAAAAACTATTTTTTTTTAAGGAAAATATATAACTATCCATACTATAGTAAAATTACAATGCGATGGACATTTCCTGCTATAACACTACAAGAGTTTTTGAACAGAGCTACGAAATTGAATGCCACACACCAGTGAATGACAGAAATATTTGGATTTTACTTTATTATCTATACATAATTTTTATAATGTAGCGAAATAAGATTAATAATAAACATTTATTTTCCAATTGTCATTGCAATAAAATTTACGTTGGCATATTCGCCCCTCTCTTTCCGCAACGGAAGCGCTTAACTTTGTGTAGTTTGCTACCAATTGCCGTTTATTACAAAAACATATCCCTTAAACATAGCCATTGGTTTAAATAAATATGAATGATTTCTGTAGTAAGTTTTTAGATGTGAGTGTACCGCATTTAAAATACACCTTTTATAATTATGAACAGATTTTTGTATATGTTGTCAAAATGTACTAAAATATCATGTAAAAACTAAAGAAAAACTTTTCCACCATTTTTCTTTATTTGGATTCGGCGTTATATATTTTATTCTTCTATATATTGCTATCATCTATATTTATGTAAGAACATGTAATATTTATGACTCATCAGATGGCATGTTTCTCGGCCGTTATTCATTAACAGACTAGATTGCTTACGGACTTATAGGTTAGCATCTTGTACGTAACAGTTGGTTTTTTTTTGGCTGAAGGCCGTTGTTAGCCCGAGGGCTTTTATATTGTCACCTGCTTGAAAGGTAGCCGGACGCGCAGGGCACTCAGCCGAGTCCTTTATTAATGGGTAATCAGTACAAGTGGTCCTCGGCTGCAGCGGTGCCGATCAACGGGCATCAAGACTGGCGGCGGGGCGCTATCACTCGCTTTTGGGTACTGGCAACGAACGACTACCAGTCCTTCAGAATATAGTCCACTAATTCATTTACGTCCCTAGTTAGGACTCTAAGAGCTTTTATATAAAAAAAATTACAATTTTGTCACAAATTTCAAATATTTGTCAAAACTGTTTCTTTTCCAAAACGTAGTTATGACATTAATTTTATGTGAATACATCATCATGATTGTGACGTTTTGCTGTCATTTAATCATAAGCAAATCCAGATGAATATGTTTATTTCTTAATATTCTTCGCTTTCCAACAATCGATTTCTTACAAGTCAACTGCCACGCGTCTGGCAAAGCTGACTTAGAAGGAGTATAGGAAAATATAACTGTTACCATATCTCATGAAACAACACTGTTTTATATTGTCTATTTGTACAAGACATTTGTCGTAGCAGTAGACGTCTAAATTTTGGCCTATAATCTTTGATATCTGGTCATATTCCTATTAACATCTCTGCCCTATTCCTGCTATCGATGTAAAAGCTAGCCGAAGGGGCAGAGCGTACCTTACAAGTATTCACACAAAAGTTCACATTCCAGTTGAAAGTTGTAAATAGTCGAGGGGGACTATGTTCTTTTTTTTAAAAAGGATATAAGCAATGCTTTTAACATACACCGGTATTTTAAACCAGTATATTTAGCGCATATTCCGGTTAACCACTCAAACTAAACTTAAAATGCTTGTGCTAAGATGGTCCATGATAATAGTCCAATGTTGGATTCGAACGTACAATCTTAAGTTTCGCAGACCGTACCCTACACCATTAGGCTTTTGCAACCACCCACATAAGGAGGACACTATATATCCTTACCGATTTCTCTTTTTTGTTACTGTATTTTGTTATCAGATGCAACTGCGTGGGATATACTATAGTAACATAAACTATCGCGGAAACACAGAAGCAATCACCCGTCGCCCCCTTCCCTAGTCCAATGTAATGTGCACTAAAATCGGTGGAAGATCAGATGCAGTATCAGGGACATGGGACATATAAACAACTATAAAATCAACAATTTGTGTTACACAAATATTGTTTCTAGGTTGCAAGTCAAACCGAAGATACGCCACTTAGACTTACTTCGCATGTAATTTTGTTCCTTTTTCTCAATAAATAAATTGTTCGACAAGGGAGTCAACATCTTAAGAGGAAAATCGAAATGTTCTTTCCTTATTTTCGTTTGGAATATGTTGATGCATGGGTAAAATATTGTAAGGCTGATTATTTATGTTTATAGAATATGATATGAAATAGAAAAAGATATGAATGCATACTTTGCTTGTCGTGTTTACTTAAGTTTTTGTTATTATTATAAAAGCTTTCTAAAATTTGTTAGATTCAATCGATGATGTCAATTGTGCCCATTTACGATAGCGGCGATATCTGTCTAGTTATTATCATGTGTCAATAAATACGCAGGATATAGTGTCATAAGTATTCACACAAAAGTTCACATTCCAGTTGAAAGTTGTAAATAGTCGAGGGGACTATGTTCTTTTTTTTAAAAAGGATATAAGCAATGCTTTTAACATACACCGGTATTTTAAACCAGTATATTTAGCGCATATTCCGGTTAACCACTCAAACTAAACTTAAAATGCTTGTGCTAAGATGGTCCATGATAATAGTCGAATGTTGGATTCGAACGTACGACCTTAAGTTTCGCAGACCGTACCCTACACCATTAGGCTTTTGCAACCACCCACATAAGGAGGACACTATATATCCTTACCGATTTCTCTTTTTTGTTACTGTATTTTGTTATCAGATGCAACTGCGTGGGGTATACTATAGTAACATAAACTATCGCGGAAACACAGAAGCAATCACCCGTCGCCCCCTTCCCTAGTCCAATGTAATGTGCACTAAAATCGGTGGAAGATCAGATGCAGTATCAGGGACATGGGACATATAAACAACTATAAAATCAACAATTTGTGTTACACAAATATTGTTTCTAGGTTGCAAGTCAAACCGAAGATACGCCACTTAGACTTACTTCGCATGTAATTTTGTTCCTTTTTCTCAATAAATAAATTGTTCGACAAGGGAGTCAACATCTTAAGAGGAAAATCAAAATGTTCTTTCCTTATTTTCGTTTGGAATATGTTGATGCATGGGTAAAATATTGTAAGGCTGATTATTTATGTTTATAGAATATGATATGAAATAGAAAAAGATATGAATGCATACTTTGCTTGTCGTGTTTACTTAAGTTTTTGTTATTATTATAAAAGCTTTCTAAAATTTGTTAGATTCAATCGATGATGTCGATTGTGCCCATTTACGATAGCGGCGATATCTGTCCAGTTATTATCAGGTGTCAATAAATACGCAGGATATAGTGTCATAAGTATTCACACAAACACAGAGGCACTTACTCGTTATCCACTTACGTAATGTATATATATACATATACTATGACTGCGACTCGAGTAAATTGTATATTGTCAGTTCAGCTTGGCTGTATGTACTGCGGACAAATAGTTAAGTAAGTCGTGATTTTTTCTTCACACATGTATGTATGTCTTCATTACTTAGATACTTTATTATTAAGGTATTCCTTACCAGAACCAATTTCGTAGCAGATGTCCGAAATGTTCGCCGCTTATCGAAAGAATGTAATTTTGTCATGGATGTGAGAACGAACTTAGCTTTAATAAAAAAATGAAATCATACACACAATTGTAAATAGTATTGTAATTTAAACTCAGTTTACCATAATTGAGGTATTGAGAAAGCTAAAAGAATTAACGTTATATTTTAATACTAAATAGAAGAACCTCTTCATCTTTTAACCTTGAGAGAACTATTGTTACCTCAGCTAGTACCGAGATGACGTTCACTACCGCGACCTTAGAAGGTCTTAAAGGCAATTAGTCCTCTAAAAAAACTTGGAGTGTTCCATAGAGCAGTAACGTATTTTGTGTCACCGTCTCGTATTACGAATGCCCATAGACGGCGGTGACCACTTACCGCAGGTGAGCTGCTTGCTCGATTGTAGCTTAATCCATAAATAAAAAAACTTAGTTGTTGATTGAGATCTTTTTTCATTCTGTCTTGAATTTGACCATATCAATAACGGAGTGTTTTAAATGACGGAAGCATCCGCGAAAACACAAAAACTCACTCTTCGCCATTTTTCGTATTCCAATGTAATGCACGTGCAATAAGATTTGAGGAAAGTTCGGATAAAATATCAGAAAGGCGGAATATATATATATAGTTCCGCGAGAGCGTCTGACTCGAGGGTGCCCGTGGGGGCCGAACCTCGGCTCGGTCAGATGCTTCTGATTAAGAATTATCTACATTAATATCTCTATAAGCCATCTGTACCACTACTTCGGAATGCGAGGGCGCTGGAGAAGAAGTTGCGCAAGAAACTCCAGCGACGTTATGAAGCACATATAGTTCTATTTGGCATGGAATTATACAAGAGGCCACCCGAGATCAGGTCGCAGTAACCAGTCTTTCTATATATACTTACGCCACGTTGCCCTCAGTTTAACTTAGCTTACCCTATTCTTAAACTATCTTAATTGTGTCACATAACATAAAACTCGATATGAAAGACAATTCATGGTTTATTTTGAGTATAAATGTGCACTTCCTAGTTATATATAGTTGTTACTAGTACCATGTTTTCATTTACTCATTTTGCAAAACAACAGCATTGACAGCGTGATATGTTTTTTCCGGTTGAGACAATTCCTTGATGCTAGAGTCAATTCTTATAGCTTTTTTATATTATTGCAGTGTTCGGTCGTTTTCTAATTATTTGCACAATAACAAGTAATATTTCCGGTATTAACATTTCAATAGCTTGTTTAGTTTACATTCTAATAGATTTATTAATATAATTCAAGTTGCTATATTGTTATAATTTACAAACTTTAGTTTTTTTAGATATAGGTTAATATCGAACGTTATACAATACCTGTAAAATGATAGCATTACACAAGTTAAAATAACAAATGCAAACTAAAATACAGATAGTGTGTTAGCATATCAATTCTAAGAATATAAATATTTTCATTTGGCAAAGGATGTACTGAGGAATGTAATTTAAATTGTTAATGGAAATTTTATTACCTTAATCCTTCAAAGAAAGCTCGTTTAGCTCTACGTTTTGCAGTTTATGAGGCAATGTTTGTTACACTACATACTTTAAAGGTGCTTTTATAACTCTCTTACTCCATTGCAGTTGCGTAATACAATACTTTCTAAGGATTGTTTGAATTACTAGATAAACGTTCTTATAAATTTTCGTGAAACACTATTCCATAGTTACATTAAAAATACAACGCTATTCTCGTGAACTTGGTTTAGCAGGTTATTGGCAATCTCTTGTTGAAAAGCTTTGCTTCGACTTTCTTCGTCTGTATATTTTTTAAAAAATAAACCCTTTTCCCTTAAGATATAACGCTGTTGTTCTTATCTGTTGTATTTATGAAATTTTTCGTGAAGGATTTTAGTCTTTCACTTTAATTTTTTTTATAGTATAGGCGGCAAATAAGCACACAGATCACCTGATGGATAGTGCCACTACCCATGAACATTGGCAACTCCGAGAGAAGTCGCAGATGCAACGCCGGCCTTCAATCTGTAAACCTTAACGTTCTGAAACCAATTATTAACATGACAGAACACATGATTACCAACTATTTGTTTGTGACATAAATATTTACTTTGATTAACGGTAAAGGTGTAAGTTATTAAAAAACAGACATTTTTGTATTTTTTTTTAAATAAGGATGGATGTTTTATTGGCTACATAACTTCAGGTTATGTGTGTTACTAATATGATATTAATTTATGGGTTACCATTTTCACTTAAGATGGATAATATTCCCAATAATGTTCTCTCTGTTTTATTATTCCGATAATGTATTTACTACCAGCCGCACATATTAATGTTGAAACTAAAGTAAGTTAATCTAAATAATATTTGTACTTGGTGTAACTTATCCACGCAGGGTTTATTGTATAGCAGTCTTTTGTGTCGCTGATTTATAGCCTATAAATTTCTATTCAACAATAAGAATTGGCAGCTCTACTTGAGCAAATGAATAGTTGAATTATTACAACCTTACAATATATATTTATTTAATCGTTATTTGCACATGAAAAATAACTTTACATATAATAGGTTTTATTGCCAAAAAGAATTTCTCTTTCTAACCTCTACGTTTTATAAAAACATATACTATTTATATATATATACTCAAAATTAATTTATAATAACATAACATATTTATAAGCAAACAAATATGCATAAATACATACATGTTACATACATAAATATATAAGGATTCTGATTTATGTGTGAATAACTTTTATATATTAAGCGCGTAGAAGAAAACGTAACGAGATTGACGGAGAATCAACAAACAACTATTTTAACATTAAGTAATGATTTACTCGTATGTAGGTTAATCTTGTTTTTATAGGAAACTAAGTAATAAGATATAAAGTAAGAGATACACGCATTCTATTTATTTTGGTTTATTAAGTGTGAAGTTGTAGGAGTAGATTATTGGATTATACTTAAAAGATCCCTGCTATGTAGAGGTAAATTAGAAGATAGCATTGGTATTGCAACAGAAATAGTTTACTATCCTAATACCCAATTACTGGTACGTGGCACTTGTAACTGTACTTAGCAGACTTATTGTAAATTTAGTCAATATTTGTAATATTGGCTTTAGCATGAATGTAACCTACTTAATGATATTTTTATTTAGTACTTATTATCATTCGTAACTATGCCTAAACAGGGCAAGTTGAAAATAAAGTAATATTCGAAATTAGTTTGTGTCAGTATATATCAGTATTTCAGTCAAACCCTAATGCGTGAACTCAGAAAACTATATCAGAAACAAATTTCTGTTCACTCATTAGGGTTTGACAAAAAGTGATAGTGAAGTGATTTTGGAAATTTTGTTAAGCGCATGACAGATGACATTCATAATAGTGTACACTGTATGTAATACATCTGAGATGAAAAATTATGATAAAGGCGTGTTTTCAACACCGAATAATATTAATTGACCGAGATAGAACTAGAAATTGTGTCTAATACTTATTGAGGAGGGTGATAAGAATGAGAAGCTAATATACTAAAACCCTAACAGCCCTACACTGCACATTGCCTTATGATTCCTTGTCAAGGATGAATATAAATGTCTTTGGATGCAGGAATCATTTGCCATTAGGTGAACTGTGTGCTCGTTTGTTACTCTCAATGTAATATAAAAAATAAACAAACTAATGTCTAATATTTAAAAAAATAAAAAAACAAACTCTATTTACTAATGTCTAATATTTTAACCATGGTGACTTCTTTTGACTGTCACCTGTGTCAGATCACACAACAAAAGACATTTAGCGGTCCTCGTTTTATCTTATTTAATGTCAATAATGATTTTGAAGAAATATTGGTATTTTGACCAGAAAAAAGACTTTTAAAACGTCATTTCCTTCAAATCTCTTTTATCACTACTTTAGGAACCGTAGAAGTCGAGCCACTAGCACTAAGCTGTGAGATCGTCTGAAACATTGATAATTTGTTGCCGTAAATTGTGCCGCAAATTGGGAAATAAATTGCAAAGCGTTCTTTATCAATGCCCAGCAGCGAGTGATTTATAGAATTTTACGACTTAATCCTTTCCGGCATTGCTTTATAGTTCCAAACTGAAAGAGATTCCGGAACAAAGAACTGCAAGTAAGTACTCAACGTTTAAATAGTGTTGATTAAGTCCCGAATAATTTAAACCATTGCAAGTTCTCCTGGGTAGTCTGTGATTAATAAAATTAAATACTATACCACTGAGAGACCTGAAAATAATGTGATCTGCTTAAATTGGAGCTGTAACACAGTTCTAGGACCTAGTACGGTTGCTAAAGAGAAGAAATAAATGGTTGAAATTGTTATTGTAAATCAAATAAATAAAATGAATATATATATATATATATATATATATATATATATATATATATATATATATATGTATATATATGGTTTATTTTAATATGAAATTGTTCATGAAAGTATGTAAATTTGTTTTATTTTGTGAACAAACGATGAAAACGTTTTATTTTTTTAGTTGTTTATGGATAATATTTTCATTTTATCAGTTATTTCTAATTGCTGCACCTATTACATTATCTCACTACGTCTTCTGTTAATTGGTTATGTTAAGGTAAATACAATTAAGTGAAAATAAATAAATAAAAATTAAATTAAATAAAAAAAAAAAAATAATTAAAAATTGAAGGTAATTCAGGTTGACTATGACATTGGGATGTCGAACACCTCTGCCCTCCTTGTGACTGCGATTATAAATAATGTAAAGCCTTCGAATAATAGCTTCATTTAGGGGGGAGGACGACGGTTCTCAAAATGTTTATCTCATCAGCACGCGGTAAACATTGCTAAGAAACATATGGCTCTGGCAATGAAAAAATATGCTGCACCTAAATATAATCAGCTCTTAATGGGCATTTGCATCACCAGTGTGAGGGTACCGATACTGCGCTTAACCGACTGGCCTATCCAACGTGGTCAGTTAGCTCTCTGGCTTTGTTGGTGAACAAAAGGTAATAGTCACCCGAACAATATTTTGCCTATACTATATGTATTTCCGAGCAAACGTAACTTGTGTCTTCAAGGCTAGTGCGTCTACCATCTAGGGCTACATACCCACATATCATCAGGTAACCCGTCATTACACTCGCCTTTAAATGACAACCTTTTGTCATTTAAAATAATTTCGATATTAAATGTAAAATAAAACTAATACTGTCTAAAAGTTATTCCAATAAGTGTTTAGAGTAATAGTCTTAAGCTCCTATGTTCTTAAAAAATACTTAATGAGCTGAGAACAATCATTAGCAGAGCTAAGTAGTAGAGAGTAGCTACGAGGGCACATTGAAAAGTTTTGAGCCTAAGGTTGACATTTAAATTCAAAAGAAAAAATAATACTGGCACGTAATAGCCAATTCTTTTTTAATTATAATTTGCTGTCTTTTCTTTTTCTTCTGTCAAAAACGCAAAATTTGTGATCGATTTAACAAACGAAGTTCGCGGTTTCCGTAGAAATGGATAAAATTGAGCACCGTTCCGTCATAAAATATTTACAAAAAAAGGATTAAAGCCAAAACAAATTTATGAAGATATATACGAGACTTTGGGGGAATCTGCTCCATCATATGCCACTGTCAAAAGATGGGTAGCGGATTTCAAACGTGGCAGAGAAGCAGTGGCAGTGCAAGCAAGATGAACCTAGGAGTGGTAGGCCGCCGACGGCTACCACAGACGAAAATACCAAAAAAATATTAGACTGGATTTTGAATGATAGGAGATTGACGATTGCAGAGATAGCAGAAGCAATAGGCATTTCCTATGAATGAGCACAGAACATAATTTCCAACGATCTTGGATTTTCTAAGGTCTCTGCCACGGGTACCTAGACTGCTTTCAGCCGAAAACAAACGCACCCGCCAAACAGTATCACAGGATTGTTTGGACCTGTTCCAAAGTAATCCTCAAGATTTTCTTAGCCGGTTCGTAACTATGGATGAAACTTGGGTTCACCACAATACCAGAGTCCAAAGTACAATCCAAGCAATGGAAAAGAGCAGAGTCATCGCCCCCTAAAAAAGCTCGGGCCGTTTTGTCAACCAAGAAGGTAATTGCTTCAGTTTTTTGGGACTGTAGAGGGGTCATTATGGTTGACTACCTTGAAAAAGGTAAAACCATAAATGCGGACTATTATTGCACACTCTTACAACGTTTGCGTGAAGAAATAAAAATAAAAAGGCCTGGTATGTTGTCTAAGAAAGTTTTGTTCCACCAAGATAACGCTCCTGTCCATACTGCGGCGAAATCAATTGCACAAATACACAATTGTAACTATTCGCCGGACTTGGCCCCGTCTGATTACCATCTCTTCCCCAATCTAAAAAAACACATGGCAGGTCGAAAATTTTCGACGAATATCGAGAAGTACAAGAAGCTGTGACTGAATATTTTGATGAAATTGAATATTCTTTTTTTTTAGAAGGAAAAATAAAGCTAGAGACAAGATGGCAAAAGTATATAGATCATTCTGGAGACTATGTAGAGAAATAAAACAAAATTTTAAAACATTTTATACGGTTATCAAAAATATTGTCCGTGGATGGGAGTTGAATAATCGAGAGCCCGTTTGGCATGATACTAGCAAACTTGTTTTGACAAATCTGATAAAATCATGTAACTTTATTCTATTTTAATATTTTATAGCGCACTTTCACAAAACACTGAAAGTAATGGCAGATCAAGTATCCCATATGTCAGCACGCCATGTGTACAGTGCCAGGTGGTGTAAATGGCCTACATTTACTGCCTGAAATTTATAAAACACTGACTAACATTTTTTTTCTTCATTTTATTCAAGCGAACAGAGTTTTTGTTTCGCTAATAATAACTATTTTATTGTACAACAATATTGTATTGTATTTCTATTATAAAACGCAGTTAAATCTAGTGATACACCTGTATATTTTATCAGGAGAACAGGATAGGAACAAACAAATACACGTTCTTACCTTCGCTAATTTGATGTAACGCTTAAATAAATATATTATATAAAAATGGATCCGCTCAAATTGAAAACTTAAAGAAGTATATGTATTTTAGTAAAAATATTATCATTTATTTAAAGAGTGTGGCATGTGCTTACTTTATTTATAGATATTCTTCCTGCTTCTGCTGCGTTGCGGGCATTGGGTTCGAGAAACAGCAAGCAAAATTTGGTATAACAATTGCTATGTTCCGAACGTATGTAGCCGAACGTTTCTTCGATCTTATTGTAGAAGTATTATAAGTACATCGCAATAGGGATGGAATAATTACAAATGAGTGCCTCTCTATTCAACAACTGTGTGAAATGCCTACGACACAATAATATATCATGTCCAGTTGATTTTATTTTATTACATTGTACATAAAAGTTACAAACGAGCACTCAGTTCAGCTGACGGTAAGTGATTCCTGTGGCCCATGATATCTACATTCATGTATATCATTATATATCATCTGGTGATAACCAAAAGCCATCACAGTGGTTGTAATTAACATCACATCTTTATGACCACAACGCTGTGTAAACCGATGATTTAGTAATAAACCAAGATTAAATGTACATACATATGTGTACTAAAATTTATATACTTTTTTTAAATATTACATTGACAGTAACAAACGAGCACTCAGTTCAGCTGACGGTAAGTGATTCCTGTGGCCCATGATATCTACATTCATGTATATCATTATATATCATCTGGTGATAACCAAAAGCCATCACAGTGGTTGTAATTAACATCACATCTTTATGACCACAACGCTGTGTAAACCGATGATTTAGTAATAAACCAAGATTAAATGTACATACATATGTGTACTAAAATTTATATACTTTTTTTAAATATTACATTGACAGTAACAAACGAGCACATAGTTCACCTGATGGCACGTGACTCCTGCTGCTCATAATATCTACATTGATGAATGTAGACGTCACGGGCCACAGACCATGTCATGTTGTCTAGAGACCTTTATTACTAGTGAGGAGGCAATCACGGATGTTTGACAGGGAAACATTGTAGATGCGTTGTTACTCTTGATGCTTAAGTTGGAATGCCTAGTCATCAGTAATAAAGGTCTCCGGATCCCTACACTCATAAAACGAAACACAGCAGAATTAAGCAGCTATTAATAATATATAAGAAATAGTGTAGCTCTACCACTATTAAATCGTTTGATGAAAACAATTTTTTAGTTTTGTATGATATTTTTTGTTTGGAATGTTGAACAAACGTTGAAAAATATTTCACACGGGACGCGTAAACCATTGGACATGTAGCACCGTTAAATTACTATTTGCCAATATGATATTCTGTAAAAGCTTAATTCTTTTCCGGTTCTTAGTTCTTTTTAATGCTCTCCAAGGAAGGTAATGTTTTTCGCGTGTATGTGTCTATTTATCTATCTTGATAATTTTAAAGATAGTGTGGTACGATTTATGTTAATTATGGAAGTGACATTGGATACAATATTTTAATATGATTATGGGAGGAGGATAACGTAAGGACAGTTAGATAATTTATGTGCTGTCCCAAATATACAAAGCACCATAATGGAGTGCTTTGTTGTGGAGCTTAGAAATACATATTTGAAAAGCTTATGTTCCCCTTAACGTAAAAGTATAAGCACTATAGAATTTTAATATTATATATTAACATAACACGGTATAATATTGACAGGACCACGTTGTACCTAGTTTGTAGTTGCTATGTTTCGAATGGTGAACGTACAGGTTCGTGGACCCGATTGACATAATGACGCGTTCCATATCAATCCTCAGAGGTGACGTCACACGTGTATCCTGAATCTTTGCTGAGATGTCATCGACCGCATTCACCTTCAGGTGAACTGTGTCCCCGTATGCCAACACAGATGCTTTTTGGCTGATGGCCACAGTTAGCCCAAGGAATTTTACAGCCTCACCAGGTTGAAAGGGGGGGGGCGTCGAGGCTAAGAGGGAGCTTCGGCTTGGACCGTATGCGTGAAAGTGACTAACTCGATGGTGTCCGAGAGAGCTGAAACTCGGCTCAGTTAGTTGCTTCTGACGATTTAAAACAAATATGCAGCTCCAGTATAGGCTTTTGGCTTGTTCTATATTATATATATATATATATATATATATATATATATTGATATACATAAATGTGAAGTCCCCACGATAGGTGGTCGATGAGTGCACCCCAGTAAATTATAGTTTGTGTTTAATTGAACCTTTATTATGGCTGTAACGTCTACATTGTATTAAATATTGAAATTGACTAAGATTTAAATTTATATATATATATATATATATATATATATATATATATATATATATATATATATATATATATATATATATATATATATTCCAAAATTAATGCAAAATATTGATATTGTTTTTTTGTTTGTGGTAAACAGTATGTTTTACCTTGGGGACATCGTAAAGAAAACTACCTTTAAGGAATATGTATAAGAAATATTTCGAAGGCATGAAGTCCGATCTGTATTTTATTTTATTTTATTTTGTTGTTGAACAAAATCCGCAGCCCTTTATATAATATACATATGTTACATGAGCTCAACTTAAGGCCAAGAACAGATTTACATTATTTAGATAATTAAAAATATAAATACAACAAAGAACAGTTCACAACAGCACAGCAAACAAAACAAATTAAAATAAGACCATGTAACACTTTCAAAACATAGATAAAATAACAATAAGAGTTGCAAAAAAAAAACAATAAAAATAAATAAGGGTAATTCAATATCAAATAGTTTAGCAATATAAGAGATCAAGCTAGTGCCCAACAGTAGGATGTACTGACTGTTTGTTACTTTTATATGAAGCTTAGCTGATATTGATTTGTAATTGTTATTATTTATAATTATAATTTTCCTACTACGTGCATCGTTTATACACTATTATTTGTATACAATTATAAATGGAAAAGTAATTTAATCGAATGTTCCTCCTCGCTTGTATATGTGCCTGAAAAACACAGTGAATATATTATTAGAAATAATATTTTTAACACCAGCTGTTACGATAATACTAAGAAAGGAAATGAGAGTGTTTGTTTCATTTATGAACGGGACGCGAAGGTTCTAGGGCCCCAGGAAATAAAAAAGAAATTTCGTCCATTCAAGAAGAGATATTTTAAATATTTTTTTTGAGATATTTTAATTATTCTGAAAACAAATGGTTTTATACAGTTTGTGTCATAATAAAGCAATCGTAAATCATTATAAGCTAACTATGGTGTCTTAATGTACGAGCCACGTCTTAGCTAAAAACTAGATGTAATAATAAAGGATCCTTTCGATCCGAAAGGTTCATATTTTAACAGACTATCAGTGTAAAACATTTCGTACGGAAAGTGACAGAAACTGCACATGTCAGATAATTTTTAATTTACCAAGACGCCTGCGATTGTCATTACTCCATTTCGACAATTCTTAACTGTGTCATTGACCAAACCAAACCAAGTGCTGCCCACTGTTCGCCTCAAAACAAAGTGTGCGTTCCGATACATGCATTTTTTTTATTTGTTTTTCTTATTACGGATGATTTATATTGTTAGTCCGAAGGCTTTAACAACTACACTGGAGTTAAAGGTGACCGAGCGCTTAGGGCGCTCAGTTGAGACTTTTCTTTTAGCACAAGGGTTTCTCGGCTTGGACTGTTATCCAGATCGCTTAAGTAAACTGATTAGAGGATGCCTGAGAGGGCCAGACCCCGGATCGACCAGTTACTACTAATGGAGTAAATTTTAAGGTTATGTTCTACCACCACTTCGAAATGCGTCAGCGCTGGAGTAGGAGCGGCACAAGATACTCCACCAACGCCCTTTATGTGACTATATGTAATATATCGTGAATTTATATGTAAAATTTGTGGGTATTGTACTAAGCTTTAAGCTGATAATGGCCGAAACTACGTGTTGGTATTGAATAGTGACGGCAATCTTGTCCTCGGGGTCATCATTAGTGTCCATAAGCGCCTGGGCTAGTGAGGTCATATCTTTACCTTTGTCTTTCTTCGGTGCTGTTAAAGATGGCGTCGAAGCAGCACACCAGTCCTATACAGGCAGTTGCTATTTAATATATGTTCAAATGGCTGGACACTAATATACTACTGTAAGATAGGATAGGGTGACAAAGTATATGGATTGGTTTCTTTTAGAGAACGGACCCATATAGCTGATATATTCTAGATCGCTATTTTACCATCTGTTAATTTCCTTTGAATTATATAAAAGTGTTAACAGCTATACAGCTAAGCTGCAGTTATTTTCTAGCTGCAGAATAAATGGGTCAGCTCGACCGGGGTACGATCACGCCCTCACAGAATACCAGCGTAAAATAGCAGCATAATGCTGTTGTATTTCGTCTGGTGAGTGTGGGGTTCCCTTTGTTACTGGTGACGAGGCATTCTATATAAGTCCTAAAGGGTGACAACGCAACTGCATTATGATTCCTTGTCAAGGATAAATGTAGATTACATGGGCTGCAGGAATCACTTGTCATCAGATGAATTGTGTGCTCGTTTGATACTCTCAATGTAATAAAAAAAAACTTTTGTAGATATTAGTTACTTTGATAATAACTATCATTTTAATTATTTTCATTAAAATCAGTACGGATTATCTGTGATGCAATAATTATATTTTAATTAAATTTTACTAGTCACAACATGGCGTCTTGTTTATCGTTTAGTAATTACTGTGTAGTGTGCTGATGCCTCTAGCGTAAGGAATTGGCAACTAGAAATTTGTCTTTTGATAATTCCTTTGACGGTCTGTGAATGTTCCCTTAACACGTACAATCCCTATTTCGTGTCTGCCATACAACATACCTGACATTCTAAGTACTGGACACGCTTACTGTATGATATGAACCAACTGTTATTCTATGAAGGTGTAAATAAAAGTTATATTTAAAAAAATATCTTTACTTCGCTGAATATAATAAAACGTTTGCTAATCTTTATGTAAAACGCGTTCTGAAATAAATTGCTAACATCAAACCATTATATTTTTCATTACATTCGAAAATGTAGGTCAAATCGGAAAACGATATTGGTCATGTAAATTTATTATTATTGAACGAATATTTTGAAGATAAATTAATTTGGATCCAATTGTTTTTTTGGATATATTCTGAAACCGTCTAGATAATGGTTATCTACATTGTAAGTAAAAAAACAGAAATGGATTTATTTTGTAATAATGGTTATTGAAATGAAAAACTGAAACTGAGAGAAATAACACTGGTAGAACTAAATATAAAAACAAATGGAATAAACATATTTATATATATAGACTGTTATTAGAATAAATATAAATATAATATATACCTCTCGTTTTATTTCAACCGAGGTGATGTCAACGGGTCGATAAGACGACTTCAATTGGACGAGATATAAGCAAGCACTAGCAATTTGCTTTTACGTTTTATATATATTTAGTGTGTAATCAAAAATAGTTTATGCGAGCTAGAAACACTCAAGAACATATCATGCATTAATATTAGTGAATGTGAAAAAGACCTGTTACTCCCCATCAAATTACATATATGCACTATGTTTTAAAAAGAACCTTGACCATTGATATCAAAATACATAGGAAACTTATAAGATTTTTTTCACTTTTGATGAAAATTTCGTTGTCTCAGCCACTCATGTTACAACACTATTTGGTATGTAATTAAATCCTTAGTGAAATAATAATTGGTTGTAATGGTTCGGGGACAAAACATTATTCGTATTTTATATACAAATTTATATCGTAGTTTATTAACATTTGATTATAATATATATACCACTTTCGATAACTTGTTGCTATTTTATAGGTACTGACATAATCCCATTGCTGTAAAAATTTTGGTACTTTGATCAAAACCCTGCGACAAGTAGTTTCTATACTACCTAAAGAACACAACGAAATATCAACAGACTACTGAAAAGACCGAAACAGGTGAAAATCTGAGGATTCAAGGGCAGAGCTATATGTTAGATGCATTAACCAAGCTCTCTCAATATTCGCTGAGTGGCTAAAGATGTGTGTGGTCTAGCGTTATTATGATTAAAAACCACCCACTTTCTATTGATCAATTCCGGGCGTTTTTTGTTTATTTCTTGCTTGAGTCTCGTCTGCTTCGCTATAGTCTGTCGAGTTTGACTGCCATTTCTTTTTGCATGTTCTAGGTGACGTCGTAGGTAATAAACTTTGTTCACAATTTTCAAATTTACATCACCAGTGATCAATCTTTTTGAAAACGGTACGGTTTCATTACGTTTCAATAAAGAATCGTAAATGGGTACACGATTCATTATGTTTTTTTCAGTGAGCTCGTGAGGCACCCAAATATTTTTATATACTATATATATAAAAATATTTAGGTGCCTAATAGATTTTTATATAGCTTGCTCTCAGCCATGTTGTAACCACTAATATACCGATTTTTCGACCATCGACTTTATCTGTAACAGGTTGACCAGACCGAGCTTCATATTTGACATCAAAATTACCGGGCTGAAAACGTTTGAACAAATTTTTAGCTACCCAAAAAAATAAACATCACAAATATTTTTCGCTGCTTGTGTGGCATTTTTCATAAAATAATTTTTTATTTTGCATAAAACTTCAAAATGTATGATATTTCTTAGTTAGTTTCACTCATTTTGACGGACAAATAATCAATAGAGAAATGGCGGGAAACCGTTTGAGACTTCATTTTTCTGTTTTTAAAATGTCATCAATTTAATGGAATCAAAACCATCCAAAACAACCACTACCAAAGAGACTTTACTGCAACTTTTTACTCATAAAATATGAACTTTTCCCCCATCTGTTATACTGGGTATTAGGAGACCGCTTCAGAAAACGAAGACAGACGATAGTACTAATGACACCTTTGATGATGGGATGGAAAAAATCGATCCTGATTAAAAAATCATAATATTAAAACGTTTTATTAGTATTGTTTACGCTCCATCATGTTAAACGATATTTTCATAAAAAATACATTACTTTACTAAAAAAAAACCAGCAATGAAACACAAAATCAAAAACAGCTGATGCTCGGATCAACGAACGCCCGGGCGCGGCGCTGATACCGCGGAAATAATGGAAGTGCCGTCAACGGCGGAAAATGAGCGATTTGTTATGGCGGGATTGATTATCATGTTTAGTATTTTTAGTTTTTGAGACAGTTTCGCCCGTGCGTTTGTTCATCCAAGCATCAGCTATATTTTGATTTTATGTTTCATTGCTGGTTTTTTTTAGTAAAAATAATGTATTTTTTGTGAAATTATCGTTTCAGTTAGCTGTACTAACACGATGGAGCGTAAATATTGCTAATAAAACGTTTAAAAAATATGATTTATTTTTTAATCAGGATGGATTTTTTTCGGTCCCATCATCAGTGTCATTAGTACCATCGTCTCGTGTCTTCGTTTTCGGAAGCGGTCTCCTAATACCCTGGAATAACGTTACGCATACTCGAATGCATATGCACGCATTTGTGCCAAAACACTAATTTCTAGTACAAATAACTTTTTTAGTAAAGTGGTGTATGAAATTTATTGTTCCATCCGGCATATTATGACTATCCAACAGGTACATAAAGTAATATTTAGAAACGAAAAGTATTTTAATAAACAAGGTATTTGAGAAGTAAAAGAAAAAAAAAAGTATATGAAGTTGTTTGTTTTGAGACTTTGTACCAACTGAATTAAGTGGACATAAAGCATCCTCCAGGGCTCTCTCACGTACATCTAATTTCCGTTTGTGAGATGGATCCTCGTTATGGTCGAAGGTTTTCTTTAATAAATTTCTATACAGTACGACCCTAGTGTTAGGTGACATACAACGGCTGCGTGACGTTCTGGTTACAGTATTTTTCGTTTCGGTTTCAGATTCGATTCCAAGGTTAAAGAAAAATAAATCCTAAAAAAAACTAGTTGTGTGCTAGAAATTGTTAGTATTCGGATCTGGATATTCGTAATTTATGTGCCGTGTCATTGAATTAGATCTTATAAAACGTGTTTTACATCGGCCTAGGGGATGATTAATGAGTGCCTCTGTGTTTGCGAGAATTATAATTCATTCCGTAGAATTGTTTATCTTCTGGGATTAACAGGGATCATGGTAATCCCAGAAGATATCGCCTTGAACGACCTGGATTCGAAGGACATTATCATATATACTATATTATCATACTCTTCTTTTTAAAACTTTATAAAAGTTTTTTTCTTCGTATAAAATAAAAGCACTTGATTTTATTTATGGTTTACAAAATAGCACACTGTGTATCGGCTAGTAAAACATTACGCTTATTAGATATCAATAATCAATACAGAAATAAGAAGTCGGTGCGTTGGCAAGGTATGAAAGGCTAATAATTAACGTAATATACTAAATGATACCGCTTTTTGCTGTCATTATTCATTAATTGCGACATTCTCCGGTCCTGGCGATTCATTTACAGCACCTTAAATTTATAGCACATTTATTATTGCAGGTGCATTAATTAGCGGGCCATGAAGAGGAGTTACTTGTTCTCCAATTTTTAACGAAAATATAACAAATATCGTTTTAGTTTAATAATGTTCTTTATAATCTTTATATGCTGGTGTGTCTGAATAGTGTAAGCAGACACTATTATTTATTAATCAGATAAAATTACTATTAAGTGTCTTCTATTTTTGGAGTATGAAAATATGTTTTAACGATGTTAAGTAGAAAATCTTCGCCTATAGATCAGATCCGAGAAAACAAACTGTAACTCAATGTATGTATATGCGAAGTTAAATTAAAACGCCATTAATACTTTCTAGGTATTATACTTTGAAGATAAATAGCCTTCAAAGAACGCGGCGTAACAAAGAATTATATACTAGTCCAGACTAGAAAATAATAATCTTATTTTCTTAGTCTGGTCTGGTATATAACTAACACTTACACGTAGAAATATTACAAAGCGTTTGCGTCCTTGAAATGTTTATGAACTTACTTATTTTCTTTTTGTTATGGAAAGAGATAATATATTTGCTTTAAAATCTTATAACTGATTTAGTAATTGAAATATCGATATTGACTTAAAATTATTCAGAATAAAATGCATAATTAATTACTATTGACTTACTCAAATTATTTTTTTATATAAGTTCTTCTCTTTATTTATCATAAAATTAAATAAGTCTTACTTTTTTTTCATCCCGGCGTCAAAAGGTAATTATAATAAGGCTTTTCCATTCTTCGTCGTAGACGTTTTGTCAAAGGAACATAAATATAGTTTTATGAATCTTGTGTTAATTAAAATTAAATTTAGTATTAATAGTGTCCGACATAATTGCCACATATTTTGTCTGAATCCATAACTCTCAAAAACCAATGTATATATATTAAAGAACACGTAACTTGATTTATTTTTTGTCATTTTTATCGTGATGGTATGAGATGATTATGATTCTTACAGTTGGATAATAAACGTACTTCTGTGCTCCACTTCATAAGTAACATTAATCAAGATTAGTATTCATGTTGCAAGAAAAAAATAAAACATAAACAAATAAAAAAAAACATGATCAAAATAAAAATTTATAACATGAAAAGATATTTTTTTTTTATTTCGACTATTTGGTAATTATAACATTAATAATATATATTAAATGTGAACAATTACCCAAACATCGAAACTTACACGTAGCTACGATCCCGCACAGGTTCACGTGGGGATTTACCATAATTTTATTATTATTTGAGCACAGAGGTGTTTTTATTGCTCAGGTACTATTTTATGGTCCCTAGATAATGCTCAATTTTATAGCGATCTATGTGCCATGTACCCGATTATATAGTAGGCTAAGCAATATGTAAATTTATTCGTAGTTACTGACACGAAAGTTGTTAAAAGCTATATAAAAATCGTAAAGTATCGCGCAAAGAGCTTCTTTTCATCATATTGTGCTGTCATTTTTTCTGAAAGTTAAGTGAGTATTTGTAGATTTACTTCTTGGTACATGTTATTGAATGGTCATTATTACGAGGCTGTGGAATTGGAGGGAACCGCTGATATCTGGAAGAATTTTTTATTCGATGGAGACACATCTATCTATGTAATTTTGACTATTCGTGATGGACGGCATCAGAGATCGTCAGATTTCTTCCTCTTTCTCCACTTGTTCTTTTGCCTTAGTTTTCTTCAGTTCTTACCACTGAACGGCGCCTTGCCGTGATATATGGTGCTTATATTTTTTATACATTATATTTTAAAGTGACATATTGATTGACATATTTACCATATTAAAATTTCCGATCGATTACCCTCTATCCTTTAATATTTTTTCGTCTTGAAAAACCTATAAAAGCTAAACTAAATTGTATGTACTTAAAGAGTTTTCGCATGTTATCCACTATTTATTACTTATGTAGAAGAGTAATATTATAACAGAATTACTATCAAACAAGAATACAGCTTTGAGTACGCTTTGATACGAAGTGACCTCAAACCGTTATATGTGTAACCTTCGATCTAAAACTCCATTTTGTTTCAATCTCAAGAATAATTGTGATAGGAATAATATATTTTTGGTATTCATTATAACTATGAAATTAAAAACAAAACAAATTATTAAAAGTTGATGTTAGTATTACTATTCCTTCCATGGTTTTCTGTTATTCATAGTAAAATATAGTAGAAGTTTAGTGAGTATTAGGAGACCACTTCCGAAAACGAAGACAGGTGATAGTACTAATGAAACCTTTGATGATGGGAGGAAAAAAAATCCTTATAAAAATAAATTCTTACTTTTAAAACGTTTTAATAGGATTATTTACGCTCCATCGTGTAAGTACAGCTAAATGAAACGACAGTTTCATAAAAAGTACATTACTTTACTAAAAGAAAAAACCAGCAATGAAACACAAAATGAAAAACAACTGATGCTCGGATCAACGCGCGGGCGCGGCGGCGGTGCGGCGCTGATACCGCAGAAATGATCAAAGTGCCGTCAACGGCGGTCGCGGCCCACCGCAAAAGGATTTGTTTTTGCAAGATTGATTATTATGTTTAGTATTTTTAGTTTTTGAGACAGTTTCGCCTGTGCGTTCGGTGATCCGAGCATCAGCTGTTTTTCATTTTGTGTTTCATTGCTGGTTTTTTTTAATAAAGTAATGTATTTTTATGAAACAATTGTTTCATTTAGCTGTACTAACATGATGGAGCGTAAATAATGCTAATAAAAAGTTTTAAAAATATGATTTTTTTAAATCGGGATCGATTTTTCTTCCATCCTATCATCAAAGGTGTCATTAGTCATATCGTGTCTTCGTTTTCGGAAGCGGTCTCCTAATATCCTGTATATATAATAAGACTTTATATATAAAGGGGCTTTATGGATTCTTATTCACTTATAAATCGTAGTGCCAAAACCTTACCTTCGTTGCTATAGGTACGCAAAGCAAGCTCTAGGTAAACATGATTGAAGTGATAGATATAGCAATTTAATACAAGAAAGAAACTAATTAATAAAAGAAGAAAATAAAACTAAAAACAACTAATACAAGCAAAGAATAATACATACACATATAGATATTAAATACATAATATATGTATAAATACACAATATATATACATAGTACATACATCATATATATATATATATATATATATACATACATACGCATAGGTATATACATAATAGTGTACAATACAATAGAGGCAGCTACCAATAAATTCAAAAAATGGATGATAAATTTATCTGACTTCAGATAACTTAAGTAAGTAATCACGAACCATAATTTTAAAACTGTTTCCACTACTGACTTTCCTGATTTCATCGGGCAAGGAATTCCAGAGTGGTGTAGCTCAAACAGCGAATGAATTTGCAAGAAAACCGGTAAAGTGAGCTGCAATACAGATCTTGTTATTAAACGAAGATCGAAGAATTCTGTTATGGGATAAAGGGAGATATTGGAATTTTTAAGATAAAAAGGTGATGACGGATCATTTAAAATGGAGAAGAGAACAATTAAAATTCTGCAATTACGCCTTTGTTGTATGGAAAGGAAATATTCAATCTTTATTATTCCAACTTTATTAAATATCTAAGTAAGTAATGTACATGAATAATATTCTCGTAGAGAATGGCCAACTCGTCTTAGTCATCTATGTACGCCTACCTTACTTTATCGATAATTTATTCTTGATTTAATGACGACCGCACGTAGTTGAGTAACTGGTCCACGAGGTGCTTTTAAAACTTTCTCCCTTCTTGAAGTATCTCAGTTTTTGAATTATTCTTCTTTTAAATTTTTTAACAGCCTTAAAGTTGTGAAACGTTTATAGCACAAGTTCTAGAGCGTTTTTGTTTTAAATAATATTGAATTAATACTTTCCCAAGCTCTATTTGTGTTATACTTTAACACTGATAGTATATTATATATTATATCCACATCCTCGAATTGGCTTTAACGCTGCAGTTTATTTCTAGATGGGCATGAATGGGTCGGCTCGACTGGGAAATGGCCACGCCCTGGCAGAATACCAGTGTTAAAGACCGTTACGTTTCTGTGTTTTTTTATTATGAATTTGGTTTATTATTTATCAATTTTATTTATTTATTATCAATATTGTTAATTTACTATCAAGTGAACTGTGTGTCCGTTTGTCACCTTAACAAAATAAAGTACTAAGGAATATGTTATATTGAATAGTCTAGGATAGAATCAAATCATTAGTAACGTGAAATTGTTAAACGTGTTATGAAGATGCAGCTATTAATTTAATTCCTTAAAGGATCAACGATGCTATTTATGTCATATATTAAAATATAAGGCACGCAATATCTAGGTGTATCGACATCGAAATTATTCACATGAACCTTTCTTAACAATTAGTGAAAATATTTTTTAAAATTGTGTAGTTACATGATTAGTTCATACAGATAGACAGATGGGCAAACGATACTAAAAGTTACTTTATTATAAAGTTATTAATTTATAGAATTTATAAATGAAATTACCAATTTAAGTTCCCAACGTTGCTTCTTTGTAATCTTGGGAACGTAAATTTGAAATTTCATTTTTAAATTTTATAAATTATTCTATAGTAAAGTACCTTTTAGTAACTTTTTCCCATCTGTCTTTACTCGGTTAAACTCATGGTAAGTGATGTCTAGAGTCCATAAACATCTACTCCGTCCGTATCAAAGATTCAAGTCGGTTGTATTGTCATTTCTGAGGACAGATATGAAATGCTTCGCTACCAGAAACAGGGTCTGTCAATCTTTCGAATGTGGGATACGCTTGGAAATAGATGAGAAGTTACGTACTTCATTGTTTTTTTTAATGGCCCATGGCAACCGACGGCATTCACAGCTTCACCGGGTTATTTGGACCCTACGTGCAAAAGCAGGTGAGTAACGAGGGTCCGAAGGTGCCCGTAAGGGCCAAAGCTTAGCTCGGTTAGTTGCTTCTATCGGATTAATCTCTTCTATCTCCTTGTATCGGGCTTCTTTGCATATATAAGATGTTATCCAAAAACTGACAGATGTGTGATTCTCGTCTTTCTCACGTCTATTGGTCAATGTTCGTGATGTGACATTAGTCGTTATTAATATAAAATAATATGAAATAAAAATTTGAATTTGACCTTAGATGAATAAAGAAAGCATTTCGATTCGAAAAGAATATTTTTCTATCAATCCATTTAAGTCCTTACTATCAAGGGACAAAGTCTTGTACAATTCAATCAGTTTCGCGATGGAGTTGAATCCGATATTCTTCTGTATTCCGCCGCTTCATAAATAGTAAAAAGAAAATACATGACGGTTATTTTTGTTGAAAGCCAAACTCAAATGGGCTGATGGTTTTTTCTTCTGTCGATATTTTCATAACTACTTTGCATACATAGTTGTGATTATTATAATTGGAGGCCGCATGGTGTAATGGTAAGAGTAGTTCAATTCCAAACTGAGGAAAATTATAAGTGCATCACTAATTGTTGGTGTGCTTGTGTTGTACGTAATTCCCATGTCCCTGACACTACATCTGATCTTATTGCGCATGCATTACATCGGACCAGGGAATGGGACGACGAGTGAGTGCGTCTGTAATTGGCAAATGCGCAAATTGCGCATTTGATGTCATCTGGTAATAACCAGAAAATATTGACGTGTTCGAAAGTGACCAGGAGGATATCGATTATTATTTGAAAATATATTTTGTAGTTTATGGTTAAAAAAATAAAATAAAAAGAATACATAAATATATATTCTATTATTTAATTCCGTTGGTTTCCCAGGTGAGTGTGGTTATTTTTATTTATTTGATAGACATATAAATTTAACAATAAATTATAAATAATAATAATAATAATAGTTCTATTGACCAACCAGGCGGAGATGGAAAAAAATCCTTTAAATAATAATAATAGTAATAATAAAAATGCAGAAGGCGGTGCTCCTCGACACCGCTCGTACAGTCCCCCGGTTTCTTTCCCTTTCGCCCTAACCCTCGACCGTTTGGTCTCCCCGAGGATTCACGTTATAGTATATATTTGTTTCTTTATAATGTTTATAGTTTTTTGTTTATTTATTCTATTGACCAACCTGGCGGAGATGGAAATAAAAATATCCACTGAATAATAATTTTATACTATGTATTTTTTTAGTACAAATAGCTTACCACGTGTGTCTTCGAAATTAATAGTATAATCATATATTAAAAAAAACGTATATTTTAAAATAAAAGTGTTATAACAATAAACATTATGTACATTTCTAACTCTAAGCGATTAATTATATTCAGTTTAATTCAAAGTCAATCTCTGACCACGAATCTATCGATTGACGCATTCTTTACGTGGAGAATTTCGCCAATGCAACGAGCATAAAGAGAACTTATGAGATTCAATGACAGAGTGATGATGACTCTTTAACGTCCCACTCCTTAATGTAATATAACTTTCACGGTGAAAATATTCGAAGTTAACCTTTAGACGCATACTATATTCGAATTTGAAAGGAAGAAGAGAATGAACGTTTTAAATAGTTACATTATTTATGGCCAATGCTATTTTTTCTTAACGAATATTGGCACTTTGATTATTAAAATGACGGAAATATTGATAATAATATCTGTTCTGAAAAAGTTGTTATCATTGCATATTAAAAGAAATATGTTTAGCGCGCTACAAAAAAAATGAGCTAAATTTCCTTCCATAAATTTTGATCCATACGTATTATTTATTTTCTTTAAATTTAGATCCTCGTTAGTATATTTCATTGCTAGCTTTCTTAAATAAATTGACACTATTTGTCCTCTACACTTGACAATAATATTATTTTTTTTGGATATATTATAATAGAATTAATATAAAGTTCAACAAACTGTATGAATTGAAAAGTATTGTTTTCCTATCTTCTTCCATATTGGACTAAAAGAGAAAAAACGAGTTGGTAGACATACTCTAAAAATTACGAAAGGTAAAAATTTACATATACGTAGTCTGATAAAATGTTCCTAAGCCAATATCGTTCTTTGTTTATTATATAGTCTTATGTATTATGAGCTTATATAGCATATAGTATATATATACTATATGTATTAAAAGTTGGAATACAATATGTATTAATATTTAACATACACCCGGAAAACAATTCCAGCATTTGATTTGAAAAGTATATAGAAATCAGCCAAAATTATCTTTAGGAAAATCCCATGGATCTCAGTATAACGAAGTGGATATATGAGATACATTCAACACAAATGTAACATTTTATTTTCTCCGAAGAAATTTGAATAGAAATACGAAGTCATGCAAACGACGAGGTCTGCATGGGTCATCTTAAGAAAGTAACGACTACGTGGTCAGAGGTGTGTGTCTATTGCGATTAAATTGGAAATTCGAGCAGTCTCAAATATTTGCGAAACATACAGTAAAAATTCTATTCAGTTACTTTTTTTAATACTAGTATTATTTTTAGTACTACTATCTATTTATTATTTGTATGTATTTTAACCGTAACCTGTTTTTATACCTGTTGTATACTCGGTTTTATTTGGGTTAAATAACTAGTTATGCTATAGTTTCAAATAAATTTACTTGAAATACACTACACTATAATTTAAACCATTTTACCTCATTGAAATCCCAACGAGGTAAATAAAAAGTTTATAATTTTTAAATTATTTTTAAATCCCAAAGTGTTTGTAAGTAAGTGTTGTAGTGCTTTGCAAATATATCAGGAATTCTTCTTTCTTTTCCTTTAAACTCAAAGAACTTTTATGTGTTGCATTTGAGATTCTCATATAATATTATTATATCATAAAATATGGCAAATATTATTTATATGATTGTACAAAACAATAAATAAAAATATTTCAATTTATAAAAATTGAAATTAAAGTAAACAGCAGTAAGATTAACTATTTATTTATGAATATGAACTCTTGAGAAACACTCAACTCATCACAAATTACCAAAACCGTTTTTACCAAAATTTTAATTCATTGTTTTATAACATCCTTACAATAGGCACTATTGAAACCCCCTTCTGAATAGTTTTGTGAAAATTATTAACACGACCAGAAAATTACCAGCTCACGGACCCCACGGTTCCATAAGCCCTGTGTCCGATGAAGCTGTAAGAGCCGCATAGGCTAACAGCGTCAACATCAACAGAATCTAGAACCAGAATATTGTAAAGTACATATCAGAACGAAACGTTAAGGCTTTCCCCTGATTATACAGATAGTACTATATTTGTTTATACTTATATACCCCGTTTATCATGAAATTATTGTGTTGTGTAATTTATAGGCAGAATTTAAAAAAATTATGGAGTACTTAACTTTCTTACTTTTTTTCCTATTCTTTTCACATAATAAGAAGAAAGTCGTTAAAAAGCATGTACCTAGAATGGCCTAATGAACTGCTGAGTGTAACGCCTTAATAAGTAAAATCATTTTTAAACAGTGAATAAGTTTCATTTTCGTTTATAAGTAGTAATTAAATTATATAGGTGGGATGCTTACAGACGAAAGTTGAAATTTGCTCTTGAATTTATGAGCTTGCTTAATACTTTAGGGGAATATAAAACAGTGGTTTTACTGGTGACGTTCTAATTCTGTTGAGACAGGCATGTAACTATGAATTTTATATTGAGTTATCTCACATTTGTTGATTTATTTTTAAGGTTCATATCGGATGATTATTCCAGGCCTCATAATACAGTTCTTGGGTCCGAATTTTACTGACTTGTACCAACAAGTTTTCGTATTTTGGATTATTATGTAAAAAATAACTGCTAGCAATTATGACTAGATGCAACAATATGTTCAACCCCATTATCTTTGTTTATTATTAACTATCCTCCGATATGATAAAATAAGTGACTGTGTACTAAGTTTATAATTGAAAAGTCGGAGTGAAAAATGGATGGTGGCATCAAGGTAGTCGATGGTGCATGCTCCTACTACAAACCAGTGAATGATGGTGCTCCTCGAGGCTGTGTGCTACCTCCTACCTGTTTTTTGTGAATATTATAAAGTAACCCCTTTGTTGTATCTCCTAATTTTGAAATCACTCCCCTTGTTACTTCACCTAGTATCGGAATCGTTCAACGGCGTTCAGTTTCGTGGTCACTTGGAAGGCAAGGCCAAATTGTCCTCTCTTCATAAAGTTGCAAGTTTGGCTACAGATGGTCTACTGTTCTCATATCTGGGCCCGGGTAACCCAGTTCCTCCATTCATACTCTTCTCCAGCTACTACGATTCAACCTCATTCAATGAAAAGGTCGAATCAACTAGGTACTTTCAGACCAGCTGGATTCACTGGCATTGCAAAGAGATGTAGCATCTGTCCTCTGCGGCCGAACATCGGTCAGAGGCGGAGCCGCAGACCAGATCCGCCGCATGGGGGCTGGGATTGCTTACTGCTTTCCTTGCCCTCATGACATCTGGGGGGCCGACTCGGGGGAGTCTGCTTCCCACCTTCAGAGGAGGCCAAGTTAGAAGGCGCGTCCGTGTTCTTACGCGCCTAGCCTGGAGAGGGGGAAGTCCTCCCCCTGGAGGAGGGGCCGGGGCAGTATTGGGCGAAAGCGTTCCCGTGACCCCGCCGTACGCGATGAAGGTGGAACACCATGGGGTATTAGTCGGTGCGAGTCCAACATAACCCATCCTTGTCCCCGCAGGGGAGGATATGCGTAGGCATTTCCCCAAGTAAAAAAAAGGTCCCTTCAAGAAAAGAGCCTGCACCTATCTTAAAGGCTGGTAGCGCATCTGCGACTCCAACGGCTGTTTCAGTGAACTCAGTTTACCAGACCAACGGCTGATCACAAAGAATGTGATCATAATTTTTAGAAAATCTAGACAACAGTCTCGAATCTATTCTGTTGTCATCGGATTAAGATTTATCACAACAAAATTTTTACCGATGAGTGACGTACAGAAGTGGTTGAAAACTAAACATTACATTATTATTTGTCCATGGGCGTCGATGAGCAACTCGGTGTTCCCGCCGCTCGTTTGCTCCATAAAATTACATCAATTCATACATACGAATATATGTATATATATACAAATCACTTAGAGCGTAGTTGTTACCGGTCGTGAGTATCCCTTCGTATTAAAGTCAATTATCATCTTGATATTACATATTACTTTAGTTTCCTTCTATTTTTTATTTGATTTTAAGCGTTAAGTACATATTTCTGAATATAAATAACAAAAGTAAGACAACAAAAATGAACTAAATGTAGTATTTACATTGCTATTCTGTTTACGACCGATATGCAATTAAATTTAATTAAAAATCGTCTCATATAGCGAAAAAAATATAGCTTTTATTAAAAAATAAGATTATACTTTCGTAGTTTCTTTGGTCTAACTTACCCATCATTAGACTTATTAGTCTAATATTGAGTGCAGGGTACAGGATACCCAGTTACTGGTAACGAGGCATTCCAATCGCGACCTCAGGAGTGACAATGCATGTGGATCTTGAAACCTTTATGGGTTGCAGTCATCGCTTACCATCAGGTGAACCGTGTCCTCATTGGTCACCCAGTTCAAAAACAATTATAATTTAAAGAAGTAAAATTTTGAAGAAACCCTAACCGTTTTGTGCGCTGAATAACGAAGAGGTAAATTACACAACAACCCTGTTCGCACTCCATTAGAATAAATCTTGTCAAAGGAATGTTGGATTTTGATAGTGATAAATTGGTTGCTTTAAATTTTACATGTATTTTGGAGGCAACGATCACTCACGATAGTATAACGAGATTACAATTACGAGCCTATTTAAATTCATATGACACATATCTTTCATATATATCTTGAACATTGATACACATGAGTCCTCCTTTTAGATAGCGATCCGAGTCTAGGTTTCATACCTCCTTATGAGGGGCCCTCGGATCGTATTATCGCCTCCCTCTGTTATCGTCGACGTTCTTCGTCCAAAGGGGTCGGAGTGCAGCGGTGTTGCAGCAGCAATCTCCGCGCCAGCTTCGCAGCATCATCGCTGTCTCCCTACTCAGCGGGCCTCCCGCTCACGAGTCTAATTAGATAAAGCTGTAATGGCCTCTGGACCAACAGCAACACTCATAAAAAAAAACACATAAGATGGTCGGCGACATGTTCTGATTGTTACTAAATGAACTGTATGTTATGTATAATAGTTCCTTAAATATTTTCAAAAAACAACTCCCCACTTACTCCTTGCCATTGCTCGTCTGATGTAAGGCATATGCAATGAGATCTAAGAAATGAAGTGTGAGCGAAATGGGAAATTTTACAAAGACACCCAAACCTAAAACAACTAGTTAGGCGTGGGTGACTTCAGTATTTGTATTGCACAATCATTGCACCCGGATAGGCTATAGGCTTTCTTGTGCCTATTTTGTATTAATTTTTATATAAGATAATTTTAAATTTAACTATAACTTTTAGTTTAATGTCATATGTGAATATATTATTTGAAATTTTTTTGTTAGAAAACCAACAAAAAAATTGTCACGTAAAGCTTTGAAAACTTCTTTAATAATAAAAATGACATATATTGATAAACTTGTACAAAATGAAAATTCTGATAAATTCTTAAGACCTCCTCGTATTGGGTTTACGAGATTATTAAAGTGAATAAAACCAATAACATAAAGCTCATATTACTAAATTCAATTCAACATTTCGTAAAAAGGGATATTTCCAAAATAGCGATGCAATGTTCTATAAAAATTATGGTATCGTTACAGCATTCTTTAATGGAATATCTTTTTTATTGGAAATAAAAAAAAACAAATTTCTTTATTTTATTATATTATTTAGAATATGAAGTCAACATTAAATTTGGACATCGTTAAAAATTTGTAAAATTTTATCGAAGATATCTAACATGATAAAATATTTTAAGGCATTCAAAATATCATTCAGAGGCATATACTCTGTGTTTTAACAAAGGCGTACTCTGAAAATGCGACAGCAGAATATTGTCCATACAAATGTTATATCGCCTCAGAGGAACGCTTCAACACAATATGACTTTGTAGAGGAACAAGTTATTTACTGTACAGAAATGTCAGAGATGTGGCCGGGTGATAAATTTTCAACTTGGATTGCTTCATGTGCTCTATACTGCTCTATGTGGGTTGGATAGTCTGCGCAATTTGTTTGCATATGTGGACAAAATTTAATAGATGAAATTATAACTTAGACATATTATAGATTGTTAAATGAAATTTTAACTAAATTTTTATGTATTCAAAAATATATATGTTGGTGTTATTTAACCTTAAATAGATCAATGCTATTTAATTGTTTGTTAATTTATTACTGTTAAATGATTATTTATTATTAATAAAATAAAATTTCCACTACAAAAACCAAAAACTGAACGTAATAACTTATTTTAATAATTTCTTATGTAGCTTGTAATTGATTAACTTACAAATTATGTAAGAAAGCTTTGCACAACTTCCAAATTTCATAAATCATACAGGCCTTACACTAAAAAAAGCAAATACCGAATCGATAGTCGAATAACATAAATACATTTAGTCGGTTTATATGAATGCACGGTAAAAAATAAAAAGAAACAAAATGTAACCTAAACAAAGCAAAAGCTTTCGCTTCTTTATTATCACGCCGTTCCTTTTATTCAGTTATTTACTGACGGAATTCTAATAATTTCTGGCTCTTTTTGGGTTTTGGTAATATATATACTACTTTGTGAACATTTTATTCGACAGACGTATTTAAATCCTTCACAGTAAGTAAATATTTTTGAAGAAAAACTTCCTCCGGCACGTTACGAAAAAGTTGGTACCTTTCGCGGTACGATTGAATGGAGAAATGTATGTAGTATATATTATGTCATTACCTATGAAATTACCGATCTTTAGTATTGACCATTTCAAATCAAAAAAGTTTTGATTGGCTGTGAATTCTAAATTCATATTAATTTTGTTTTAAAAACATAACATTCTTTTTAGAAAGTCAGTCTTTTGTTTATTGATTAGCTTTGTATTGTCATTACGTTTGAACATTTTTCGTCATAATGGATACTTTAAAAATTCGTGTAATTATGGAATATAAGTTCCGTCGTGGCATCAACGCGACACAAACGGCACGTAAAATCAACAACGTTTACAGAGAGAACTTTACCAACAAACGCACAACCCGTTATTGGTTTGCCCAGTTCCGTTTTGGAAATTTTGACTTGTAAAATGAACCTCGTGGTCGTCCGGACACTTTGGTCAACAATGATGAATAACAAGCGATTGTGGAAGCTGATGAAACCCAATCTACAGCCGAGCTAGTAGTAGCTTTTGATGTTAACATCAAAACAATATTGGTCCATTTGCGACCAATTGGCAAAGTAAAAAAGCTTGATAGATGGGTGCCCCACAAACTTAACGATCGCCAGTGCAACTTACGCGTTGAGACCTGCCGCGCGCTGCTCAACAGGCACAGAAATGAAAGAATTTTGAACCGAATTGTTACGTGCGACGAAAAGTGGATACTGTTCGACAATCGAAAGCGAGTTCAGCAAGTTGGTTAGATCCTGGTTCAGCACCAAAGCAATGCCCTAAACGAAAAATGACCTCTAGAAAGTTGATGGGCACTGTTTGGTGGTCTAGTGCCGGTGTGATTCATCACAGTTTTTTACCAAACGGCATGAGCATTACTGCAGATGTGTACTGTGAAGAACGGAAGACAATAATGGTGAAGCTCGCACATCTGCAACCAGCTTTGGTCAATCGTTCGTCCCCGCTGCTCCTACACGACAACGCGCGACCCCTAACTGCACAACAGACAGTCTCCAAGCTGCAAGAGTTGGGGTTGGAAGATCTTCCTCATCCAACATACTCACCAGACCTTGCACCCACCGACTATTACTTTTTCCAAAATTTGGACAACTTTTTAGCGGGAAAACATTCAATTCCCGAGAATCAGTATAAAATGCCTTTGAAGAGTTTGTTGCCTTCCTTTGTGTCCGATGAAGCTGTTAGAGCCGCATAGGCTAACAGCATCAACATCAACAGAATCAAGTTGCCTTCCGTCCAGCTGGTTTTTACAAGAAGGGCATCAATAAACTTCCACTGCGTTGGTAAAGATGTATCAATTACATGGCTGATTACTTTGAATATCAAAAATAAAAAAACTCATTTCATACAAAACGGCAATTTCATAGGTAAAGACCTACTATATGTGTACTTCGTGAATACACATAAACTAGTAAATATATGTTTTAGTATTAATCTGCATAACAAGGTGCTGTATCGTTAATATATTTTAAACATTGTTGTTAATACAAATGTAATAGTGAAAGATTATTTTTTGGACTAGATGAACATTACATCTAACAGTGGTAGACCTACGCTACAGTTTGTTTCTAGCTGTAAAATGGGTCAGCTCAACCGGCCTAGGTCCATTATGCTGCTGTGTTTCGTCTGGTGAATGCAGGGATCAGGACACCTTTAGTACCGGTGACGAGGTATTCAATCTCAGTTGTCAAGGGCAATGGTATTATGATTACTTGTCAAGGCTGAATGTAGATGTCATGGGCCGCAGTAATTACTTACCATCAGGTGAACTGTGACTTCGTTTGTTACTCTTAATGTAATAAAAAAACTTACAACTGATTATTAGATTGCTTATGCATATATTGCACATGCGTATGCATCAATATCTATGCATATGCACTGTACATAGCCCATAGTATAATGATTATATTAAGATGTATGGAATTTAAAAAAATATCTGTAAGTCAGAATAATGTTTGAATTTAAATATGATTCGACACTTCGAGAAGCAAAGAGGTATTGGTCACACTAAAATTGATGCGATAACCAATCATTTTACCTGATAAGTATTTAACTTTGTAAAAACAGACGCGGCATTATTTTTAACTTTATATTGTAAACTTTATCGTTCACAGTATAAAGATATAAAATTATAAAAAGGAAATATATTGTAGCAATAAATATACAGTACAGCGGGCCTGTAACCTGAGGTCAGGTAGTCGACCCTGATAATAAATGAGGAAAAGTAAGTCAGGAAAAAAAGAAATATTATTTTCTCGATGGATACTCGGAACTTTATCAAAAGTAAAGTAAAGCATCAGCCTATTAATAATATTTATTATAATTAAAATATTATTAATTAATATAAGTGAATCAACTAAGCTAATTTAAACATAAAATAAAAAAAAGACCTAGTGCTGCCAACTGCCTGCTGGGGCAGTTTGGCACCTAAGCTTGATATAGTGCTTAGATTTGGTAGTTATGGCGTTGGTTTCCACGGTATTTTTATTAATGCGAAAGTACGCTCAGATGATTCGTTATGAGCTTCTACACTTATTACAGTTACAATTAATAAATTATTGTTGGTTTTTTTCTTCGTCTGTTAAAGTAATGGTTTCATCTTCTCAATATTCTCACTACAATTTCAAAATATTTTGGAACCTGATTGCCGTTATTAATCTCGTTTGTTCTCCCGCGGGCCATGTCGAACAAGATTAAAGATGGGTCAATAGTTTGGAGGTTAACGGCTTTCTCTCTCTCGTCGATTGATATAAAAAAAGGTTGTTTCCACTCCAGCATCCATGATATAGCATATTCGGAGTTTTAGAAACTTCCAGATTGATCTCAGCATGTAATTATGTTGTAATTTCACAGTGATAGTTATTTTTCTAAGTTATATAAGCCATTTACATGAGGTTATGCTCGCAATAGCGTAACGTTACATGTAAATAGACAGTTAAAGTATATACTACATAGCATAACAGTGGTAGAGCTACGTTGCAATTTGTTTCTGCAGAATAAATGGGTCAGCTCGTCTGGGGTAGGATCATGCCCTCACAGAATACCAGCGTAAGATAACACCTAAATCGTGTCTGATGAGTGCAGTGATCCGGAGACCTTTAATACTAGTGACGAGGCATATAGGTTATATACTAATTGTGAAATAACTGTAGATAAAGGATAAGTAACGTACTGGCGTCTCTACATCATATACAAACATTGTCTTAATACAGCAGTCACTCTGCAAACGTTGCTGCATAAATTTATTTTCCTAATATTATGATTACTATAATATCAAAGGAATTAAATGAATATGGATGGACTTTATCCATATATACATTACTGTAGATTACTAACTCTAGATAGCTAAATAATGTAAAGAGGCGTCAATTTATTGATTCAGGGTACGGTCTGCAAATTAAGGTCGAGGGTTCAAATCCTATTTTCTCGACTATTGGCTCGAACTACAAGCATTTAACTTAACCGGAACGTTAGTAGTGTTATAAATAATATAATATGGTTCAAATATGTCTAACTTATTTATCTATGTATCGTAAAAAGTTAAGTTGATGTAAACATTTGGTTGCATTCGATAAATATTTTTTTTCGATATTTTTACACATTTGCTGCTTTTAAATTTAACACAGTAACTTGCTAGTAGACGTAAGGTGGCCGATATTGTACTCCTTTATAAAATATTGCACGGAAAAATAGACTTTCTGGAAAACTTAAACCTAAGCCTATCACGGTTCAGAGGTCGATTACAAAAACGAAAACTGTTCGCACTGTCTCTCCGACGTTCACGTTACGGTCAGAACTCGCCGATGTACCGAATTTGTTCAAGCTGCAATTCAATATGCTATAAGGATCGCGACATATTCAATGTAGTGTGGCCATATTATAAGATAATTATATACTAAATTGTGACGCATATTTTGTGTCGTCTTCTTGCTAATTCATGAACTAATTTTATTGTAGTTTCTGTTTTTATTCATAAATTATAGTTATACTTGAAAAATATAAATTACAGTTTTTAAAACTACTTAATGTTAGAGAGTGTTCTTTTATCATGTTGTGTTCGCTGATAGAAGAACATCCACTGGTACCAATGTTTTTTATTGTGTGGTTTAATATTCTGTATAAGTGTAATGTTCAGTTGGCGAACCAAAAAATAAAAATTCTAAATTACTTATATTCATGATATCGTTGAAAAAATATTTAATTTAATTAATTCATGACCAAAGACGTTTAAGTCAGCTTAAAGAATTTGTCACGTCACCTCAATCCTTTGAAATTTGCAACCCCATGACATCCCTCTTTCACACTAGGCTAAAGTTATAAACACAAAGGTTAGGGGTCTCCTGAAAACGATGAAATGCGAACTTTTCTTTCACGTCAAAATCTGACGATGATAAATATGTTTAAATTTCCGTGTCAAATATCTTAAAAACATCATGAAAAATAAGACATTGTCAAAAATATCTTATGGTCCAGATGGATATGTATTGTCTCGATGAATATACAGTGTAGAGAAAGCTTTTAGACCACTATTAATTCATAAATATGTTAAGGTTCTGAAAGCTTTACGTAATATATGTGTATCATTTAATACTATTTTATTACTTGATGTTATTTCGTATAAAATTATTGCGAAATAAGCTCATGCCCAAAATAATAAAGGTTATCCACGTATCATAAACAACCATTATTCAACTGTTGAGACTAACAATAGAGGCTTACCGCATGTAAAGCGGGCGTATGCCCTATTGGGTACTATACAACTCTACCAAATGCTAAGTTTAATTTAATAAAAGTTTCTTTTTTTTATAGAATTGGTCTCAAACGCGTGATTGCCGCCGCCCATGAATACCCGCAACACCAGAGGAATAGGCAAATGCGCTGCTTGCAAATGGCATTTAAGCTTTTTTTATATTATATAGGTTTCTTTCATATTTGGATTAAATAGACGAAAACTTTTTTCTAAAGACACACATTGAAACTCTAGTAGAGACCAAGGTATTTAGGAATAACCAATGCTAAATTTGCACGTATTCTATTATTTTTATATTTCCTTTGTTGTGTTCAGATATTTGAACCACCAATATGGATTGAAAAGAATCTGGAATGTTGAATGAAAAACATATTGATTTATAATCTGTAGTTGAACTATACATCATCTCAGTGTGTGCGAAATTGATTTCTCCTAGTGAAATTATGATAAATTTATATATTTTTTTTTATAATTTATTTAACTTTCACATCATTTACATAAACAATCCTACTATAAAAATACCTGAACTATGATCTTTAATTATTTCATAAGTGAGTAGAGACATCCGGGTTCTGAACTAGTCGTAGATAAAAGGTACATATATCTGTATTTTAGATCTCAGTGCTCTTCCATACTATATGTAACAACACAACAAGTATGTAACATGTAAAATGTAATGTCAATTGTAACAAAATGAGGATATAACAAAATCATACTTGGAAAGAAAATATGTTTGGTTTGAAATATATAATATATAGAATAAAAGTATTCTCAAGGTGTATTATGGACTGTACCTCTTGGTGTGTATTATGTTTAATGAATGTGCAAGAGGTTTGTATGTATAAATTTATACTAAGCAAAGCTTCAGTTTCTTCATAGTTAAACTTGTGTAGATATTCAAACAACCTAATTTTTTTGTTTAGTAAAAAAATCTCAATAATTTTATTAAATTTGTTATACAAAAAGGGACCATATAAAATATTTTTAACGTAGGAATTATTAAAATAAGTCCACTACTGCAAACGGCGGCTTTTATTTTTGGACAACAATAGATCTTTGTCAGAAGATAAACACGAATTTTGTTTCAAAACTGTATGTAAAATATAAAGTGTATATATGCCTATTATAGATTACTTTTAATTTTAGATATTTTGACATAACATTATTTTCTTCGTCCCCGATAGATTGTTGAAGCTAAGCGTGTAATAATAAGCTATTTACGGCGCTTCTCTACATGGTGGTAAGGAGACAGGTGCGGAATCATTGCAATTTTATAATGTAAAATAATGAACGGAAATTCCAGTTATTATATTTTTTGCTTACATACACTTAGATACACTTTTGAATTTTCAATATGAACATGTATTTTAAAACCTTTAACGGTGATGAAGACAATTTTTCGTAAACTTATCATCAAATTTTGAAAACTCTGTTTGCTTCTTTAAGACATTATCTATAGGCATCGCCGTATGCAAGATTTCGTATTATTATTTAAATATCTTCAAGGAAATATGGAGTAATGCTGTTGAGTAGAAAATGTTTCTTACTAAACCTTTATGCTATATCTTTATACTATTTTCACGTATATTTTTACGCTCCTTTAAAATAACCTAAAATGACTAATCTGATTTTAACATTTTTTCCAGCTGAAAAATCATGTGAATTAAACGTGGAATTGATTTCAGTAGCATCGAAAATAACATTTGGTTGCATTCGATAAATGAAATTTAAATTTAATTGTTGCCAAAATATTTTTGTTCGATATTTTTACACAATTGCTGCTTTTAAATTTAACACAGAAACTTGCTAGTAGACGTAAGGTGGCCGATATTGTACTCCTTTATAAAATATTGCACGGAAAAATAGACCTTCTGGAAAACTTAAACCTAAGCCTGTTCCACGTATCATAAACAACCATTATTCAACTGTTGAGACTAACAATAGAGGCTTACCGCATGTAAAGCGGGCGTATGCCCTATTGGGTACTATACAACTCTACCAAATGTTAAGTTTAATTTAATAAAAGTTTCTTTTTTTTATAGAATTGGTATCAAACGCGTGATTGCCGCCGCCCAAGAATACCCCAGAGGAATAGCCAAATGCGCTGCTTGCAAATGGCATTTAAGCTTTTTTTATATTATATAGGTTTCTTTCATATTTGGATTAAATAGACGAAAACTTTTTTTCTAAAGACACACATTGAAACTCTAGTAAGACCAAGGTATTTAGGAATAACCTATGCTTAATTTGCACGTATTCTATTATTTTTATATTTCCTTTGTTGTGTTCAGATATTTGAACGACCAATATGGATTGAAAAGAATCTGGAATGTTGAATGAAAAACATATTGATTTATAATCTGTAATTGAACTATACATCATCTCAGTGTGTGCGAAATTGATTTCTATTTATTTCCTAGTGAAATTATGATAAATTTATATATTTTTTTTTACAATTTATTTAACTTTCACATCATTTACATAAACAATCCTACTATAAAAATACCTGAACTATGATCTTTAATTATTTCATAAGTAAGTAGAGACATACGGGTTCTGAACTAGTCGTAGATAAAAGGTACATATATCTGTATTTTAGATCTCAGTGCTCTTCCATACTATATGTAACAACACAACAAGTATGTAACATGTAAAATGTAATGTCAATTGTAACAAAATGAGGATATAACAAAATCATACTTGGAAAGAAGATATGTTTGGTTTGAAATATATAATATATAGAATAAAAGTATTCTCAAGGTGTATTATGGACTGTACCTCTTGGTGTATATTATGTTTAATGAATGTGCAAGAGGTTTGTATGTATAAATTTATACTAAGCAAAGCTTCAGTTTCTTCATAGTTAAACTTGTGTAGATATTCAAACAACCTAATTTTTTTGTTTAGTAAAAAAATCTCAATAATTTTATTAAATTTGTTATACAAAAAGGGACCATATAAAATATTTTTAACGTAGGAATTATTAAAAATAAGTCCACTACTGCAAACGGCGGCTTTTATTTTTTTGGACAACAATAGATCTTTGTCAGAAGATAAACACGAATTTTGTTTCAAAACTGTATGTAAAATATAAAGTGTATATATGCCTATTATAGATTACTTTTAATTTTAGATATTTTGACATAACATTATTTTCTTCGTCCCCGATAGATTGTTGAAGCTAAGCGTGTAATAATAAGCTATTTACGGCGCTTCTCTACATGGTGGTAAGGAGACAGGTGCGGAATCATTGCAATTTTATAATGTAAAATAATGAACGGAAATTCCAGTTATTATATTTTTTGCTTACATACACTTAGATACACTTTTAAATTTTCAATATGAACATGTATTTTTAAACCTTTAACGGTGATGAAGACAATTTTTCGTAAACTTATCATCAAATTTTGAAAACTCTGTTTGCTTCTTTAAGACATTATCTATAGGCATCGCCGTATGCAAGATTTCGTATTATTATTTAAATATCTTCAAGGAAATATGGAGTAATGCTGTTGAGTAGAAAATGTTTCTTACTAAACCTTTATGCTATATCTTTATACTATTTTCATGTATATTTTTACGCTCCTTTAAAATAACCTAAAATGACTAATCTGATTTTAACATTTTTTTCAACTGAACAATCATGTGAATTAAACGTGGAATTGATTTCAGTAGCATCGAAAATAAATAATAGTATAAATATTGATAAAAATATACAAAAAAATAAAACATAACATGTCGAAAACAGTTTAAACTTTTACAGTACGTATGCTATCCTCGACTCTTCCTTATTATCTCTTTATGTTATTAAGACAAAAAAGTAAGTATGATATTTGTTTTTATTACTAATAGTAATTAGATTATTTATTTGGATAACAATCACTTTTATAAAACGTTTTCAAATTTAACGCCAATTTTTTGAGAGAAACAATATATTTTGTTGGTAAATCAACTCCGAGCTCCAAGCCGTGATCATAAATTGTGTAACCGGCCAACCGCTTACACTTCGAACTAAAAAGTAACAGAGTCTTGACAGCGGAAAAAGCTAATCTAATAAATTGTAAGCTACGCTACAGAAAATTGGTAAAAGAAAAGTTTTCTCACATTATTTTTTTTGCAAATTGTTTAACGTATCACACCGCTGGCATCTCTTCTCTTCTTCAAATGTATTGTCTATAATTATCTGACCTCTTAATCCTTCCATCCATTGCGAGGTCTGCCAGAAGATTATGTCTAATCTAGCGCCCAGTTTTACTTCTTGTGTGGTATAGATGGTAGTAGTAATTAGAGATAGTATAGTAGTGTTATAATTGTATAATACAATATGATAACATAACAGTTAATTATATTATAGTTCGATTAAATAATAGTTTGTGCTTTGCGCTATACAGGTAATAATAACCTGTAGCTGTGAATGACATCGAGCACGCTGCTCAATAATTATTTAACACAAAAGGCCTATTGTTTGATTTTTCTTTTTCTTCTTCCATTAGTCGGTCCTTACAATAATTATGCAATATAGTACTAACTAATGCTGCAAAGTCTTATAATACAAATAAAATAAAAAATAATTTTATTTATTATAGCTTTTTGATAAGGTGCTGCTGTAGTTAGCACGTTGCTTTAGCTTATGTCTATGGCTATGCTAACAGTAAATTTTTTACAGTGGTATAGCTACGCTACAGTTGGTTTCTAGCTGCAACATGAATAGGTCAGCCCGACCGGGGTAGGGCATAATGCTGCTGTATTTCGTCTGGTGAGTGTAGGGATCCGGTGATCTTTATTACCGATAACGAGGCATTCTATCTCAATCCTCAAGGGTGACAACACATCTTTTTCTTGTCAAGGATGAATGTAGATGTTGTGGGCAGCAAGAATCACTTACCATCAGGTGAACTGTGTACTCATTTGTTACTCTCTATTTAATAAAAATAGAAAAAAATATATGACACCAATATTTAATTTGAGCTGTCAACAATGGGTGAATATGAAAACATTTTAGTTAGTTTCTACCTCTAGCATGAATGGGTCGGTACGACTGGGGAAGGGATACGCCCTCTCAGAATACCAGAATAACATAATGCTGCTGTTTCATATGGTGAGTGTAGTGATATCTTTTACTGGTGACGGGACCAGGACATTTGATCTTAGTTCTCAGTGAAGACAACGTATCTATATTATGATCGAGGATGTCATGGTCCGCATGAATCATTTACCGTCGTCTTGTTTGCTCGTTTGTCAACCTAAATACAATAAAAACAAAAAAATACAATCCCCCAATTCCTTCATTTACTTTTTAGTAAATATATAGTATAGTATATGCCCAAGAAAAGAAGCAGCCAGCGCATTCTTCTTAATGCGTTTTGCTTTACAGCAAAATATTGAATAACTCGCTTCCGTTCTTGGCAATCTTCAAGAGATGACAATCTATATATCTTATATAGATACATATATAGATGATATATGAAGTAGCATTTAGTTAGTTAGTGTGATTTATTTGATCGCCACTAATCTCCCAATCTATAATATCATAGAATATTAAATTTGTTGATGTACTTAACTTACATAATCCTTTCAATAATTATATATGTATGAGTTGATGCCCGTTGCTTTCACGATAATGTAAATATTATTATAACCCAATTATTATAACCCATGAGAGGATTGTAAATAAATGCGAGATAGATATGCTAATTATAAAAGGATCGTTTTAATTTATATGTGAAGAAGACCGCCTGGTGTTGTGGTTAGACTAACTGGCTGCTGCGTCCTGGGCTCATTATTACATCACAATTTGTTAGTTTTCGGGTCTGGGTGTACCGTGTATGTCCCGTGTTTCGATGACGTTCCTCCGATCTTTTAGTATATATTTTGCGTTGTTGATGTCATCTGGTAATGACCAGAAGATATTGCCATGGTTTAAATTAACAACAGGACGTTTTCATAGTCATACATATTCCGATATATATATTAAATTCTTGGCGTTTGTGAATATCATAGAATCAAAAAAAAAATGGAGTGACATTTTTATCCAGTACACTCACTACGATTGACTTGACGATTCACATCCGATGTGTTAAACCGAAGTGCCATGTTTACCAATATAATATCACATAGTAAGCCAATCATTAATGAACTAACATGGGCGCCTATAGAGAGGATGGTAAAACGTAGGCCTCCCCTCTACACAACACATAAGAGATCACATACATACTTCACATATTTTCGAAATATTTTCTTGGTTCTCTTTTTATTTACTTTTTTGACGTGCAGGTATCCTTATTCTGTAGTCCTTCACGTAGTAAATACCACTTAGAATCAACGATCTCATTCGTACCAAAATCATTGGGGATAGAATTTCTACAATCACTTATTTTATTCTATAAAAAAAAATGTTAAGAAATAATTTCAGATTTATCCACTCGGAAAATTAATAGAGAAAGTAATTAAGCGTGTGTTGCCTACCATCTATTCCTAATGTCACATCTGTTCATTTGATTCCGCACTGGAGTTCCTTTTACTGTTAATCGTAGCACCTCGTAGATATAGCGCTGCGTGCTCTATTTTTCCTTTATTTATCCATACAATTACATTAAATTTAATATTAACTTATGATCCGTCAGAAGTTACTGACCAAGCCGAGGTTCGCGCGCAGGATATCCCACTCAGGTTCCCTCTTCAAGGCTCTTGTAATGGTTACTCACAATTAAGGTTTAGACTGGGTGCCCTAAGCTCTCGGCCACCTTCTGTGAAGCTTTAGCATCTTCGGGCTAACATTGGCCACTGTTAACCCTAAGGGCCCATCTATATAGGGTATCTAACAGTGTTAGAACTGAGCTTCAACTAGATTCTTGCTGTAGCGTGAATAGGTCGGCTCGACCGTGGAACGACCGACGCTCTCAATCCCAGGATCTCCGCGCTGTGTTTCGTATTGTTAGTGTAGGGATCCGGTATATATATCCACGCACGTGCATCTTGAATCTTTGTTGAGAATGGATGTAAGTGTTATGAAGTTATCAGTTACCATGCTCTTTGGTCACATAATACTATAAAATAAACTATGATAATAAATTGCTTTACAAATTAGTTTAAGTTATATTCTTTTTGGAATTATCGAACAAATAATTTACATCAATATCTTATTAAGACATTGTAACATGTGTACAGAGATAAACCAGATCTTGGAGATAAAACTAATGTTATATTTTCGGAACACAAGACAATTTCTTTATCTTACCGAAACACAATATATAATTAACAACAAATCTCTACATCTATCATTTTCTACTATTTTACTATCTATTAAATATTTCAATCCTAGCTTTATCTATTAATGATTTGGTGAAAATATCGACACTTTATACACATGAAATTTCATTCTGTTGAGAGTTCCACCACCACACCACAGAGTTTACCTAAAAGTATGTTCAATAAACTATTAATCACGACAGAGTTGTCTACGGTTTTCGATTTAGTCATTCACAATGCGAAAGATAACTTCTTGATATACTTATTTATACCCGTGTTACGACATATAGGACTTCCTGCTTTAGTGTAACCGACCCATTCGTGATAGAACCAGTTTTTAAATGCAACTTGGCTTTAGCATAATATAAAAATTATTTCGCACTCTAGACCGTGTTTCATATGTATTTTCTTTTTATCCCTTTATGAAAATATACGTAATGTGATTTTTTTTATATATTTATATTTCTTTATATCCATGTCACCGTTCCACTATGTTTAATACATTAGGGCCACCAAAAGATTATGCCGGAATCTTGAAATGGCTGTTTGATCTTGTAAAAATATATTAAGGTTAGTAAAACTCCTATGATATTACGCAATATAATAACAGACCAGGTATTTTTTTTTTATTTTTTTTATTTATTTGGAATAACCAACAGCTATATAATATATATTACATCAATAATATAATATAGCAGACACAGTGTGATTACGTAGCCAACATCGTTATTCACAACTTAAGTAAAAAGTAATAAGAAACTAAAGAAAACAATAGCATAAAAGTATTAAAGTTAAGTTAAGACAGAATAAATGAATACAAATTTAAAATTTAACACAATTAAACAAACCAAAACTAAAAGGATTATGATAAGTTAACTTACATCTTCATAGCACACACAACACTCCCCCTGAACGACGCAGGCGACGCCGCAATCAGATCAATATCCGTGAAATGATCATTGTAAAATCTCATTACCCTCCACAAGGGGGCACGCTCGCCTGCGTGCGTCTTACATCGTTTTAGTGCAAACAGAGCATTCTTGCGAGTGCCTGGAATATGACATGATCGGGCAGGTACATGTAATTGTATTTGCCTAGTAAGGTCCATGCAGTTAAATTTATGGTGTACAATATTGTGCAGCAACATATCATCCAAAAGATTGCGTCTTCTGTCAAGTGTGAGCAAATCATATTTTAGCAAAAGTGAACTGTATGATGACTTAGAATGAAAACAACGATAATGCTTGGACCGTAGAAACCTTCGCTGTACAGCTTCAATTTGATTTTTAGAATTCAAGTAAAAAGGGTTCCAGACCGGCGCCGCATACTCGAATTGAGATCGTATTAACGACCTATAGAGCAGAAGGTATGTAGATGGTCGCTTGAAAGGAATAGAGGTGCGCATTACAAGACCATACAACTTGAAGGCCTTTCCTACTATATGAACCACATGGACATGATGGTTGAGCTTGCAGTCCATATAGACTATATATAGATATCTCTTATCACAGATACTTTTTTCTATCAGCGTATTACACAACGAATATGTGTTATCAATGTTATTACTTTTTTTTGAATAAGTTATAAATTTACATTTATTTAGATTTAATTGTAAATTGTTGCTTTTACAGTATATTGTTAAACGGTTTAGATCCTCTTGCATTTTCAGACAGTCCGCGACAGATGTGATAGCACGATAGACTTTAAGGTCGTCAGCATATAATAGACAGTGCGTATGTTTAAAGCATTGGTCAATATCATTTATAAAAACAACAAAGAGCAAAGGACCCAAAATTGAGCCTTGACTTACACCTGAAGTTACTTTAATAGTTTCAGAAGTAAAGCAATTAATAAAAAGTTGTTGCTTCCTGTTTTTAACATAGGATGAAAACCATCTAAGCAAGTTACGATGGAACATAGTATGCTCACAAAAAGATCACACACGGGACTATACTATTTATTTACGTACACGTACACATATTTACAGGAATAATAAATATAAATATATTATGTAATACAATATTTTAACGTTAACATAATATTTTATTATAATGGGCGGGGAAAAAGTTTTTTTGTATTCTATATACAAATTCAAGATATTTTTATCATAGTTTATTTACATTTTATTAAAATATATATGTAGCATTTTGTTCGATAGCTTGTTGCCATTTTATAGGTAGTGACATAATCCCATTGTTGTAGAAATTTTGTGACTTTTGATCAAAAAACTGAGACAAGACGTTTCTGCTCCACCTAAAGAACTTTATAACGACACTATCTAAAGACTGCTGAAGACCGCAATCGGTAAAAATCTGAGAGATCTAGGTCAGGGCTATATGGTAGATGTATTAACTAAGCTCTCACAATATTTGCTGAGTGGCTAAAGATGTGAGTGATATGACGTTATCATGATGAAAACCACACCCTTTCTGTTAATCAATTCCGGCCGTTTATTAAGTAAATCTTGCTTCTGTCATCAGTTGTTGGCAGTAGAGATCCGAATCTTTGGCCAGGCGGTAAAGCTCATAATGAACGATGCCCTTCAAATCCCACCCACCAATCCACATATACACAGCATCACCTAAATGTGAGTTAATGCAGGTTTCACTATAGTTTGTGGTGCTTGATTGCCCTTTGACAATGATCTTTTTTCGCACGTTCATGTCGTAATCCACTTTTGATCACCAATCTTTTCAAAAACGGTTCGGTTTCATTACGTTTCAATAGAGAGTCGCAAATGAGTACACGATTTATTAGGTTTCTTTAAGTGAGATTGTGATCAAAAAATCGACCTTTTTTGTGTATCCAACGTTTTCATAAGGATCAAAGTTGTAGTTAACCTCTAGCTACTATGTCTACAGCTATGTTGTAACCACTAATATATCGATCTTGCTCGACTTTTTCAAAAATGGCAACGACTTTGTCCGTAACAGGTCGACCAGCGCGAGCGTCATCTTAGACATCAAAATTCTCGGACTGAAAACACTAATTCTGTGTTACTCTTACTGTCACTTGGTTAAGTCCATAAGCTTCCAATTTTTTCAAAAGATATGTTGTCGATTATATAACAATTTCAAAAAATATAATAATATCTCCGATAACTATCAGTTGATTCCAATGTTGCATTCCAGGCAGCAGAGGTCAGAGTAAGAGGACTAAGTAGGACTAATGAGGAGGATAAGCAGTGATAGAACAGTCTATATCTTGGTAGCGCTACATCTAATATTCATATATTAGGTCTTTACCTATGAAATTGCCGTTCTTCAGTATTGGACATATCAAACCAAAAAAAAAGGTTTGATTGGCTGTGAATTCTAAATTCAAATTAATTTTGTTTTAAGAACATGACATTCTTTTACAAAGTCAGTCTTTTGTTTATTGATTAGCTTTGTATTTTCATTACGTTTGAACATTTTTCGTCATAATGGATACTTTCAAAATTCGTGTAATTGTGGAATATAAGTTACGTCGTGGCATCAACGTGGCTAAAAACAGCACGTACCATCAACAACGTTTACGGAGAGAACTTTACAAACGAACGCACAACCCGTTATTGGATTGCCCGGTTCCGTTCTGGAAATTTTGATTTGAAAAATGAACCGTCCGGACACTTTGGTCAACAATGATGAATTTGAACAAAGGCGATTGTGGAAGCTGATGATACTCAATCGACAGCCGATGTATATTATATCTTTGATAATGCAAATCGAATTATCCTACTCAGAGATTGCTTCTATAATACAATTTAAGCCCTCCATGTATTGGATTCATATTGCTCTACAACCACACCATACCATCTATATACATGTGCATGCAGTTATTTGATGAATTCATACTTAAGGTCTTAAATTTATATTTACTTCGATCGTAACTCGAAAGGAGATTTTAATGCATCTATTAAAATAAATTTATACAAAAATATTCTACGGAAGGAAATAACAAGTAACCTAGTTTCTCGTGTTACCGCGTTTCTAATACAGATCCAGACACTTGATATTATGATAATTTTTACGTCAAAATTCATTAAAACCAATAATATCACATAAATCTTCTTCATCAGCTTAAATGAAAATACGTCCTTTTATAATACTAAATTACTTTTATATACATTAGCAAGTGTTCAGTCAAACTATGCAATAATCTGCGTCCATCCATCCTAGCGGCTTAGACATCACACTCGAGATCTTGCGATGGTTGCTTCGAACCTTACTGAACTCTCCAATTCCGTTATTAGTAGTTTTACGTAAAAAACAACTACCGATTAATATTTTATTTCTAGTATACGGCAATGTTTGAGTCTGTGAGCGTGGCGCTTACGTCGACTAGTCACTTCAGAATCAGGACTTTAGAACTCGGTTAAAAGGAAAGAGATTAAATACATATTTGTTCAATGTTAGTGAACATGAACAATCAATATTTATTAGCCCCCATGTTTAGCCCCCTATGTCTGCGCAAGATAGGGTCCTTACATATGAAATTTAAGTTTTGTCACTGACCACTGTGCTCTCTTATACTCTCGTGTTTGGTTAGGAATTATAAATTCCAAATTGCTTTAACCTTTCGATAGACCACCACTTCAATAAAAAAAAGTTATTTCAGTATAAGTAGTTTTTGATTTAAATCGAGACTCGAGAAAAATATCATTCTTTCATTGATATATTTCAAATGTAATAACAGGGAAATTTGACATATCACAAAGTTTTCAGATATAATCCGTCGGACAAAGCTGGAAGGAGGCTATTAATGTTGCCTTGGGCGGTAATGAGACCCTTTCTTGGAAGATATTCTTGTTATAGAATATACAGTGGCCATTTGTCAAGTAGATGGGAAGGTTGTCCATGGACCCACCGCGCTGGCATAGTGTGAGCCTATATTAACGTAATGACGTCGATACTTTATTAACTGCCTTCATTCCCCCTTCAGATTTGAGATTTGCAGTGGTAAAGCTACTCCTCTATATATTTTTTTCTGACTGCAGAATGAATGGTTCAGCTCGACTGGGGAAGGACCACGCCCTCATAGAATAATATTAAGAAACATAATACTGCTGTGCATGTAGTGAGTATAGGGATCTGGAGACCTTTATTACTGGTGACGAGGTATTCCATCTAAGTCCGCAAGGGTGACAACGCATCTGCATTATGATTCCTTATCAAGGATAAATTTAAATGTTATGGGCCGCAGGAATCACTAACGTTTATTACTCTCAATGCAATAATATATATATATATATATAAATATATATATATATATATATATATATATATATATATATATATATATATATATTTACCGATCGTTTTCTTCCCTACTAGTACACTGCAGAAGAGGGAAAATCTCTTTGGCAAACGTGCACACAGTTCACCTGACGGTAGGTAAGGACTGTGGCCCATGATATAGGTAGGCATCCATCCTTTTTTATTGAAAAAAGGGAGTAAACGAGCGGCGGGAACACCGAGGTGCTCATCAACGCCCATGGACAACCGCAACAAAGATTGTGACAGACAAAAGGGCAAATAGCACATGCGTAGTCATTTGAGGAATTAGAGTTCTGTTCCTCGAATATCTCACTATAGGTATAGTCATCAAAAGAAATTATTAACTCCTGTATTCTGTGAGGACGTGATCCTTCTCCAGTTGACACAAAAAAAATGCATCGTTGCTCTACCGCCTTAAAAGACTATCCACTTCAAAAGATTTCATCTGGAAACAAGAGTTACACTTCCTTATCCTCTTTAAAAAGCCTGCTTCCTTAATGAACGTAAAAAAAGAAATCAAATCAAATACAGAGTTTTCAGAGGCCCTTCTGTCTCACTGATTAAAGAAATCCCAACGCCGACTCATCTTTCCATTTTAAGGCGCTCCGAAATCGACACGACTTGTCCTTGAGCAAAATAACAATGAATCTGTTATTTTTATAATCAAACAATCATTGAAATTTATTGTTAGATATATGTACTGGAGATGGGTTAAAGGAGTATTTACAGAAAAAAAAAATAATTTTCCTTCAATAACAGGCGTTACAGAGAAAGTCCTAATACATCTCAGTGAATCAGAAATGACACCAATTTTTACAGCAAACTGAAATATATTTTCAGCCCGTTTCATGTCCCTAAGCATTACTTGGCACTATTTTTTGAAAAGCCATCTTTAGGCCGTTTCAGGCCTATTTATACTCCACCTATCTCCGGAACATTCAGAGGGTGCATGAAAAGGTCAACCTGCCTATACGTGTGAAAGAGAGAGGTGAATGATTCGAGCATCTCTATGGAATATTCCAGAAGAGATGTAAGCAGGATGGCTATATGCGCGAAACAGAGAGACGAGTATATTCGAGCATGTATCTGGAATATTCCAGAAATGTATGTGCACGATGGCTTCACGTATGATAGGAAGAGATGGTTATGTTCGGTCCCGGATGTTCTCGATCATCCGTATAAGGAACGGCTGTACGTGTTAAGAACGTAAACAGCCATATAAAACTGGAACATTCCCGAACCTAGAGCGATTTACCGCGCGTACATAAGCGGGTCGGGGCTACTAGTGGTTGAAAAAGGATTCCGAAGGATTTTTTAGTAGTATATGTGATTCCTTTTAGTTGAATAATTTTTTTATTACTGTAAATGCCATTTTCTATTCAACGAACTCTATCACTCGATACATATACATATATTAATTGTTGTTTTGGGAATTTCGCTTTAACCGTTTGAAAGGCCACCACTGTTCAACAAAGTTATTTCAGTATTAAATAAGCAATGTTAAAACACATAAAATCGCTAACTAATGTTGGATCTATAGGTATTAAACTTGTACATTGTAAAGACAATAAACACTTGTATTTAGCAATAGTTGAAACCTTATATACGTTTTTTAAAATAAATCATAAACATTTTAATACCCTTGATACTGGCTATCTTATTACGGATAATTTAATGTTTCATGTTCATAATTTAAAGTTAAAAAATTAGCTCTCTTATTATTTCCAGTTTCCTGGACATTATCAAGAAACGCGCCTAAAGCAAAAAATAGCGTATCGTTATAATAAAATCATTTTGATAATTTTTAACGAGCTACTATGGGAAAAAACAAAAGTTATAATTCCTCTTCTTTCAGAATCTTTCTGTTGAAAATAATAAGTGAGTCGTCCTCCGAATAAAGAAATAGATCCAAAGTACAAGAAGAAATCAGACAAACATGGAGGAGGGAATATCAAAGTTTGGGGCTGTTATCGGTCATTCATTCTGAGTTTTTCATCGGAAAACAAAAAGTGAATTTTCCGGTCATGGTATGGGACCAGTTAGGCAAATTATAGGCAATATGGAGAAATTCCAGTAGAAGAATATTTTAGAGTCAATTATGTTACCGTATGCAGAGAAATATTGGCTGGTGGTTTGAACTTTTCAACGAGACAATGATCCAAATGTCTATGTCGGGCATTATTGCTGCTAAAGGACATGCGACAAAATATTATTTATATAAAGAAACTAAGATAAGAAAAGTATGTACAAATGTGCAGTTTATTTTACAATAATAATCTCTTCCATCAGGCCTGGAGTAGGACATATTATCGGAAAAAAGATACTCACAAAAAAAAATAGAGAAATAAAAAATAAAATATATACAGGACTTTATTAATTTAAAAACACATGTATATAAATACATAAATAATAATACATATTTTTATTCATTTGCCTTTAGCCTTTTAAAAGAGAGATTATTCGATACTTTTCTTATATCTTCGGGCAAGGAGTTCCAGACACATGTAGCCTGAAGGGTGAAGGAGTTGCCAACGAAATGGGTGACGTGATGAGGAGTTCTAATTATTAGATTTGTAGAGGAGCGAAGATCTCTGTTTTAAGATAAAGAAAGGTATTAAAACTTATCTTTAAGATAAGAAGGGGTAGTTGGATCGTTAAAAATTGAGAAAAGAATAAGTATAGTTCTAAGGTTACGCCTCTACTGAAAGGTAAGCCACTTAAGGCGAGCACGATATTGAAAGATGTGATCATATTTACGTAGTCCGAAAATGTTCCTGATGCAATTTTTGTAAAGGCGCTCTAGCTTGTTAAGCTATGTTAAAATCCGGGTAACACACATCTGCATAATCGATAATAGGTAAAATTAGTGCCTGAACAAGCATAAGCTTGGTCGTGAAAGGAAAAAAATTCTTCAAACTGTGTAGTGATCGTAACGCGGCATAGACCTTGTGGCTGACTTCCGTGACCTATATATCCCAGTTCATTTTATTGTCAATATATGGACCTAATTTTTTTACTTTACTGGAAAAAGTTATTATTTTATGATGTTCGGCAAGTTTGAATTATTAATTTTAATTAAAACCCTAGGACTACCTACAATGATAGCTTGTCATTTGAAATTATTGATAGGTACTCCAAACTGCGACGACCAATTATGAATAGCTGTTAAGTTCGAATTTAGCTTAGCAATCGCACTGTGGAGGTCCTCAATATTGGCCAATAAATAAAATCCTAAATATTGGCAAGTAAAGTTGTAAAAAGTGTAGGTCATCTGCGTTGAGGTGATACGAGCAATTTATAATGGAAGTGATAGAGTATAAAAACTGAAAATAATATTGGAAAAATTATACTGCCGTGCGGTACGCCAGAATCACGATCTGCTCATTGTGATGCATCTTCACCTATGTGGACAGATTGCTGACGCCCGCGAAGATAGGAAGAAAACCAATCCAATACCGAGGGAGCGAATCTATAATGGGATAGGATGGAAGGGAGTAAATCATGGTAGCTGTGTTAAAAGCGTTAGAAAAGTATAATATATTATAATGTAAACATAAATAATAAATATAACGGGTGGGCCAAGAATTCGTTAACATTTAAATCTAACACCGCTGGCAAACAAATGCCGCACGGGGCGCGGGGAGGGTCTTCTTGCCGCTAGGTTGTTTCTCGGATTTTTATTCCCAATGGATCGCTTCTCGGGGCCGCTTTTTGTGTGAAACAATTTTCATTCATTACTGTGAAACGGTTATTTCGTGTTGAATACGATTTACAAGATTTAAGTCAGTGTCCGAGTGCTCCTTTAATAATAAAATGAGTGAAGAAGTTTGAAGTGACGGCATCTACACTAAGTTTAATGCTAACCAGTGGCCCACGAACTTCTCGGCGCAAAGAGAACGTGGACCAAGTTTCCGCTTCTGTTCGATGTGATCCAGATTTATCGACACGCAAACGTTCGGCTGAATTAGGATTATCCCGCACATCACTATTCCGTATTTTGAAATTTTATTTGAAATTAAATCCATATAAGATCCAGATAGTGCAAGGACTAAAGCCTAATGATTTAAACTTGCACAAGTCGTATGCCGAAACAATGTTAGATCGATTCAGTAATTTTGACAATCCTTTGTTTTCGGACGAAGTCCATTTCTACCTCAACGAACATGTAAACAAACAGAATTGCAGGTATTGGAGTAGCGAAAATCCCAAAGCTAAATACGAGAGGCCACTTCATTCTCCCAAGGTAACTCTTGGGCTGCAATTTCAACAAGAGGAATCATTGGACCCTACTTTTTCGAAATTCTCGCGGCCGTTCGGTTACTGTTAATTCTGCTGAGTATGTGAATATGTTACCGGAGTTCTTGGCACCGATGATACTGGAATTTGCTGACTACAATCGTAACACATGGTTTCAGCAAGATGGTAGAAGAAATGTTCCCGAAAAAGCTGATTTCCAGACGAGGCGATATCCCATGGCCACCTAGAAGTCCAGATCTATCCCCATCAGATTTATTTTTATTGGGTTATTTAAAGAGGCGTGTCTACATCCATAAACCAAATAAACTACATCAATTTAAAGAAAAAATCAGCGAAGAAATGTAGGCGACCTCGCGGTCTCTTTGCCGACGCGTATTCGAAAATTTCGGTACTCAATTAGAAGAGTGCAAAAGTCGAAATGGCGGTCATTTAGATGATATTATTTTTAAAAATAAATATAATAATAATTAGCTTTCTTGTAAATAAACAATTTTTTAAATATCTCAAATGGTTTTTTTAAACGATTTTTTTCAAATGTTAACATACAATAAAGCTAACATAATATTTCATTATATATTCAACTGGATAAATATAAGTAGTGTTCCTTCATATTGTCTTTAAAAAATGTCTGTATAAAATAAACTTAATTTCAATATTAACATTTTTTGTTACTTAGTTATTTTTTTTGTGTCTTTAATTACTTGGCCATATCTTTCTGTAAAAAATTAGGAAACAATTTATTAGTTTCAATTTATGCCAATCATAATATCCTTAATAAGTTTCATCTGTTACTGTTTTTGTAGTTACTAATTACTATCAAGTAATTACGTTACGCTTCTCTCTTGCTTACATTAAAATGGTAAACGAGTACGTTTCTGTAGTTGTCATGTGATTATGTAATTTGGTTATCTGCTTTGTTTGTTAATATTTTTTTCTTACCTCTTATTTATTCATGAGAAACAAGAAATAAACTGCATATTCACAAGCAATATAGTTCTAGGCGATATTAAATGATAAGTATGTATGTGGGTATGTTTTTTGACAGTGTGAAGCACATAGTTAACTTGAAGTTACGACTTAGGCCCACGTTAGCTATATCCATTCTCAACAAAGATTCGATGAGGATTGAAATAAAAGTCTGCTTACACACTGCGCACACGTATAGCAGTTACGCTACTATTTCACGCTGGTTTTCTGTGAGGTGGGGATCTTTTTCCAGCCGGCGTCACTAAAAGCGCTTTGATAGAAAAATGTTTAATTTTTATATTATAAAACACGATGCACGTTTTAAAATAGTATAAGTCGATTTCGTAGAAAAGATAGTATTGTATTAAAATATAAGTAAGTACTTATTTCTATTCATATTCCCTTTGTAAGGGAATTATATGAAACTCAGAACAAAATGTAAATGTAAAAAACTTTTAGCAAATAAGAATGTTTTCATTGTTACGTACATACCAGCTTTTTGGTGTGTATATTGTTTTATTATACTATAATTGATAGAATAGAAGCATCATGGTATTAAACCTAATTAAATCTATACATACTTTATCACATTGTGGCCAATGGTTTTATCCGTTAGAAGCAAACGGACCGAGCCGAAGTTTGGCCTTCTCGGACACCCTCGAGTCAGTCGCATACCTGCCCAGGCTAACCGTCAAAGCCAAGGCTCCCTCTTGGGAAACCTTAACCCACGAAAAGCGGTATCGGCTAAGTGCCCCAAGTGCTTGGTTACTTTACAACTCGGTGAAGATGTCAACGCCCTCGGGTTAATAGTGGCCATCGTCCATAAAAAATGGCTCATGGAACGTTACATGTAAAGTTTTAAATACGGATATTAGGAGGAGCACTGCAAAGGATGAGATGGTTAGACTGTAACTCAAAACTATATTGCGAACTAAGATTTGCGAATATATTATTATAATACCCTGTTCTTTTGTGATGTACGATGCTTAAACCAAGCGGCTGGAATTAACCCGAAGAACTCCTCTGAACAGATGTACAGCCATACAGGGTATCCTAGTATGGAGATCCTTGTGGTAGAGCCAAGCTGCATTTTGTTTCTAACTGCAGAATGAATGGGTCAGGTCGACCGGGGAAGGACCACGCCCTCACAGACTACCAGCGTGAAATAGCAGCATAATGCTTCTGTGTTTCGTCTGTTGAGAGTAGGAATCCGGACACCTTTATTACTGGTGAGGAGGCATTCCATGTCAGTCCTCAAGAGCGACAACGTATCTACATTATGATACCATGACAAGGAAGAATGAAGATGTCATAGGCCGCAGGAATCACTTACCATCAGGTGATCTGTGTGCTCGTTTGTTACTCTCAATGTAATAATAATAATAAAAAAATTGCCCGTCACCCAATGGAGCACACAATTCATGATGGTAAGTGATGACTCCAACCCATAAACACCATATCTTCCTTCAATATATTAGGTCGTTAGCTATGAAATTGTCGTTCTTCAGTATTGGTCATTTCAAACCAAAAAAAAGTTTTGATTGGCTATGTGTCTAAACTCAAATCAATTTTGTTTTAAAAACAAGACATTCTTTTTACAAAGTCAGTCTTTTGTTTATTGATTAGCTTTGTATTTTCATTACGTTTGAACTTTTTTCGTCGTAATGGATACTTTAAAAATTCGTGTAATTATGAAATATGAGTTCCGTTGTGGCATCAACGCGGCACAAACGGGACGTAACATCAACAACGTTTACAGAGAGAATATACTATACTAACGAACGCTCAACCCGTTATTGGTTTGCCCGGTTCCGTTCTGGAAATTTTGATTTGAAAAATGAACCGTCCACTTTGGTCAACAATGATGAATTTGAACAAAGGCGATTGTGGAAGCTGATGATACTCAATCTACAGTCGAGCTAGCAGCAGCTTTTGTTGACATCAAAACAATATTGGTCCATTTGCGACAAATTGGCAAGATAAAAAAGCTTGATAGATGGGTGCCCCACGAACTTAACGATCGCCAGTGCAACTTACGCGTTGAGACCTGCCGCGCGATGCTCAACAGGCACAGAAATGAAAGAATTTTGAACTGAATTGTTACGTGCGACGAAAGGATTGATTTTCTTCGACAATTGAAAGCAAGTTTGTTAGGTCCTGGTTCAGTACCAAAGCAATGCCCTAAACGAAAAATTACCTCTAGAAAGTTGTTGGTCACTGTTTGGTGGTCTAGGGCCGGTGTGATTCATCACAGTTTTTTACCAAACGGCATGAGCATTACTGCACATGTGTACTGTAAAGAACTGAAGCCAATGATGGAGAAGTTTGCACATCTGCAACCAGCTTTGTCAATCGGTCGTCCCCGCTGCTCCTACACGACAACGCGCTTCTCCATACTGCAAAACAGAAAGTCTCCAAGCTGCAAGAGTTGGGGTTGGAAGCTCTCCCTCATCCACCGTACTCACCAGACCTTGCACCCACCGACTATTACCTTTTCCAAAATTTGGACAACTTTTTAGCGGGAAAAAAAATCAATTCCCGAGAGGCAGTACAAAATGCCTTTGAAGAGTTTATTACCATCCAGCTGATTTTTCCGAGAAGGGCATCAATAAAATACCACTGCGTTGGCAAAGATGCAAAGATTACATGGGTGATTACTTTGAATAACAGAAATGAAAAAGTTTGAAAAAAAAATACTTTAACTTATTCATACAAAACGGCAATTTCATAGGTAAAGACCTATTATAATAATTATAATAGCTCTACTGTTAGAAAATTATGTTTTCCTTAAATTACATTGTATTTGGAGAGTAACAATATATAATAATAAAAAAATTTAGAGTTACCAATTTTTTATTTGCATTAAGCTTTGATTAAATTAGAAACCAATTCTGCATTCATTTACGATCTGCTCTCGGTCCGTTATTAGTGCCGGCTGCTTTAATTAAACTTGATTAGGAATGTGCCTACTAACATGTATATATTGCTTTGTACCAAGGCCTGTCTAATGAACGTTACTGTCGTATTCATGCTATTTCTGCATCGCGGGCCGATTCTCCAAATGAAGAATGTTATTTTGTAAGTATTAATCTCTGACCTTATCGTACATTATTTACAACAGATTAGATTGTGGTGGTTCGTGGAGAAATAATAACGAACACACTCAATTTATATGATCATAATTTTTATAGTTTTACAAACGTTTGAAGCACAGCACAAAGTAGTAGAAAGATCAGGACACAGAATAGAAAAGAAGAAACGAAGTTAGTAGGAACTTATTACAGCGTAAGCACGTGTACTTGTGGTATAATTTAAGCGATCTACTCCAGCGGTTACTAGCGGGCAACTAGCGTTCAGAAAGCAATCGACGTGTGCGCAGGCCCCGTTGTTCTTACAGCCGAGCAGTGGGGACGACAGATAATTAGTCCCAACGATTTTATGTCGTCGGCGGCCTTACGATGTTAATAATTAATTCTTTAAAAAAAATCTGAGTCATCCTTGTAGTCGTAGGGGTTTCCCTGTCTTAGGGCAACTAAAATGGTTTAGAGTTGGCCTTAAGTAGTGGACCAACAGAAGATAATGGTACCAGATATTATAGATTCTATTGTTATAGTTATAGGTTTTTAAGCAGTCACAAATCTTTCACTTACTTATTTTTACCGGATTACTGCACAAATTTACCCTTCAGAATATCATGCATGAAACATAAGGTCAGTTTGCAGTATACGAAATTTTAAATACTTCAGGACCAACACTGTTCTAAGGAGTAACTCTACATTTAAAACTCTGTTGAAATTATTATTTATTATCTTTATAAGGAATGCTCAGTTTGGCTGCCTTAAGTGGTTTGGATCAGGATTTATTTATTACAGAATAATTATAAGAGACATCCGTTTTATCTACAACTACAGAGCTCTAGCTTCCGTCGTAGATATTTAAAAAAAGAAAGTATGTTGTCACTGCTTCACACCTGAATATATTTCAAGAAATACTATTTACATTCTACAAAATATTCATTCCTATATATAGAACAGTGATCTTCTAAACACTAGAAATAAAAATAAATTTATGGTGCCCAAGCTTTTGACTCCACAATGTTGGTGAATCAGTTGTAGAGGATAATAAAAATTTTGTCTCTTTTAGATTACATATCATATATTGATACTATCTGTACAATATATGTATGAGCGAAGGAAATGCTTAGATTCAGATTCTTGTTCATGTTAGCGCTTTTAGTTGCACGCGCTTTAGGAATTTCGGAAAAAGTAATAGTCGGTGGGTGCAAGGTCTGGTAAGGGAGAGCTTCCAACCCCAACTCAACAATTTCTTGCAAGGAAAAAAAATTAATTACGATCAAGCATTCCGAAACACTTTCAAAGATTTTATTGATTCTCACTCCCAAAATTTTATGAGCAATGGAATCAATTAACTACCTATAAAATAGCGAAAGTACATAGATAATAATGGTACATACTTCGATAGATTAATTATATAATTTCATTAAAATATAGTTTTTTACTTTTTCCATAAAATACGCTAATTTCATTATGATTATTTAAAATACGAAACATATAAAGGTTTTTACTAGATAAATGTTTGCTTTAATCTTCATTACCAGCATTTTAATATCACTGAATGACTAGCTTAAATAAAGAGTAAGTTATGCGGCACTTTTTACAGGGTGACAATCTTTTAGGGGCACATATAAAGGAAACATATACTTTATTTTGTCAGCATTATACTTCTAAGCTCCGTATACAAATATTAATATATATCTCTGAACGCGAGGAAATGGCAAAAGAAACACCTCTACGATTGTTAGTTTTTGGTTGTGTATTATAATCATAATATTATCATCGCGGTATATAAATAACAAAAGAAGAGATAGTCCCATGGTGAAACAAAGTATGCTATCTGACATGATATATTACATGACAAGCCTTCAACAAACTGACAAAGGATATGATTAAAAGGTTATTAATGCTTTGTTTCTGCCTTAGCACTGTATAAAAAGATGTATAGTATATATATTTCTCAATTTAACAATCAATTTTACTTTATATCCTTAAAATAATAATATTTTCGAAATAAACATTTTATTGATTTCAGTGGCATTTTTAGGAGAGTGTTATAAGTTCAGGAGTTGAGTTATTAGCTCTACTTCATGAAGCGTAGTGTTCTTATGACGCATTTGCTCTAGATACATTTTTAGGAGAGGTGTATAAGTTTAGGAGTTGAGTTATTAGATTCATGAAGCGTAGAATTCTTATGACGTATCTGATCTAGATACATTTTTAGGAGAGGTGTATAAGTTCAGGAGTTGAGTTATTAGCTCTACTTCATGAAGCGTAGAGTTCTTATGACGCATCTGATCTAGATACATTTTTAGGAGAGGTGTATAAGTTCAGGAGTTGAGTTATTAGCTATACTTCATGAAGCGTAGAATTCTTATGACGCATCTGATCTAGATACATTTTTAGGAGAGGTGTATAAGTTCAGGAGTTGAGTTATTAGCTCTACTTCATGAAGCGTAGAGTTCTTATGACGCATCTGATCTAGATACATTTTTAGAAGAGGTGTATAAGTTCAGGAGTTGAGTTATTAGCTATACTTCATGAAGTGTAGAATTCTTATGACGCATCTGATCTAGATACATTTTTAGGAGAGGTGTATAAGTTCAGGAGTTGAGTTATTAGCTCTACTTCATGAAGCGTAGAGTTCTTATGACGAATCTGATCTAGATACATTTTTAGGGGCATATTTACGGTATAGTTTCTGCGGCCCATTTTCACAACCTTAAAATTCCAATGTGTAACTAATAAATGCACTCACCAAAAAAAAATTATATCGTCACAAGATGTTTGTATACCGATTAACAAATGTAATGTACGTAATAAATACATTAACGATATTTAATTAAAGTAATTTTGCGGATTTTTTTATACATATTATATATATTTTTATTCAGTTTTCGATTCTGGGAATCTACTTCCAAAAATGCAAACACAAATAGTGTCCCCTACATGGGGCATACCGCCTATTCTCGATTATCCTTTTAATGGATGATAAGATATTTTTTGGTGTCAAGAAGACTAAATGTCTGGACCTGGCATGGTACATGAGATGACTGACATCGTTCGACATTATCCCCAAAATTGACTGTAATCACCAATGAAGAAAGCGGTGTTCGTAAATACCAATATCATCCGCCAGTTTCTCTCCGTTTGCCGCTAACTCTCAAATACCTGGAATCTTATTCTTAGTATTTATTTGTTATTTTATTTTATTTTATAGTTTATTATTTATCTTATTGACTAACCAGATGAGGATAGAGGGTTAATAGCATACTTAATAATATTTTATTTCTCAAGACAGCACACTGGGTTGTTAGATATGTAATTATTGATCACATGCCCGACCGTACCCCGTATATACAGGCTTCGGTGTAGAATACGTATAATTGGCCAACATTACTATTCAATTCAATTCAATTTTACTTATCCAATTAAATACCATTTGATTAGATAATGGTGGACTTTTTAATTAAAAATTTGTTCAATAGCCTATGAAATAAATTTATTAATATAGTACTAGTATAGTAGTAGTATAGAAGTGAAGAAAAAGACAAAAAGACCGTTCTCGAATTGGGACACTGGTCCGAATAAGTGTTAAATTAACTTAGAGAATAACTTCATAGCAAAGTAAATTATTCATAAAGAGAGCATATCAAAGGTGTGGGTAGGAAATAAACTTTCCATTTGTTACACATATTTCGGTAGTTGGCGAAAATTACGTTTCATGTTTTTTTATGGGTAAAACTTAATATTATAACATGAGTATGAGGATAGGCAAGCATTAATATTTAATATGTCAATCTAAAACAAATACTTGTAGACTATGTGTCACGGACAGTTTTTTAAAGCCAAATACGTAAATGTGTGCATGACTTCCGCAGATGTGTTGAAAATTGTCGTTCAACATTCTTTTATACCTAAACTTTCGGCATTTTTTTTCATTTAATTGTACTGGCAATTAAATAAAATAAACATTTCGAGAACTAAAAAGAAAAATGTTTATTTAATTATTATAATTAAATTTAATATTAATTTATGTATTAAACTTAATTTAAATTAAATAAAAGTATTCGAAAAAAAATTTCTTCATTGGTTATTGATTCTACGAGCTCAGGATCGAATCTACGTGCTTGGTCTATTACCTCTTCAGTTTACTCATTTTATGGCCTACTAAGACGTAAAATCTGAAATATGAATCCCACACAATAATTGAAAAATTATTCAACATAAGGTAGTTATGTTGAACAATTTTTCCCGTACACATTGTGCGTGTGTCAGCATAAAAGCATACCTGCAGTGCTTTCGTAACAGAGCATTGTTATGTTCCCACGTAGGTTAAGTTACAGTTAGACATTTTAACGTATAGCTTGAGGTGATGGTTTTGTAAATTCGTTGTTGGCATCCCACTATGGCACCACGCTAATCAAATTAGTTTGTAATTATGTTTAGTCTTTTATTTTTAAAAAGTCCAAAAGGACGCTCCCGAAACTTGTTGGTTGTTACATTTTGTAATTTTTTTTCGCCATCGGTACAGGTTCTGCAAAGATCTGTCATAACATGATGCTCTTTTTTATATATTAAAGCGTTACAAAGAATACGGGTTTCATGTTTTAGAGCGAAAATTTAATTTGACGTATTCTGGTAACAATCAAAAAATAGCAGTAGTGATAAGTCCAACAAAAGTTAAATTTAATTTATCTTACTATATTATATTTTGAGCGTTTTTTTTATTAATGCAGTATAAAATTTCAAAAGAAAATATTACAATATCATTTTATTAAAAATTTTATGTTTCGTATTCGCTATATAAAATATTGTTATTCAGAAGTCTACGAGTATCTGAAATGCTTATTTTCTCAAACAAATTGCTTTCTAACAGCAATAGATAAATTATATCCTTTTACTCACGATGCGAAACTAACAGCTAAACCAACAGCACGAATATGTTGGATAGATCCAGGAGTGGTATGGTGAGAGATATCGAAGACTCAATGGCTGATAATGGAATAATTTATCTTAGTCCTTAGATGTGACAACGGCCTTTTTCATAGAATCTTGACAAACAAGCAGATAGTAAGAGAAGCAGAATTCCTGCGGCCCATGACACCTGCCCTACAGCCAGACCCTTTATACAGATAAGTAAATATAATGCAAATGCTATGTAATAGCTGTATAGGTAATCCTTCCTGGGCCGAGGTGATTCATCCATGTTGCAGTGGAAATAAATTGTATTCCTGTTCTACCACTGTAAAATTATCTGCAGTCTATTTATTTATTTGCAAGGCATATTTTTTAGGTTGGTTAGTTTTTATCTAAACATATTGTTATATGTTTAAGCAAAACATCCAATTTCAAAGTTATTACGACGCGATACACGTTCGGTAAGCACTCAAAGTATAGGAGAAGCACCAGATGTTTTGGACAAGCGACGCGACGTTTAGTTACTCGTATATCACTGAGCTTCTTTTGACTACCAATTTTAAAATGGGAATACCCAAACTGTTTTTTTATTTCGTTTTTTATATATATTTATTTATTTATTTAAGCTTTATATACAATGATGCGTAAAGGTGGACTTAATGCCTTAGGTATTCTCTACCAGTCAATCTTAGTGTGGTGCAGAAATTAAATGAGATAAGTGTATGCTTAAAAACTTTGTCGCGATTAAAATACTATTATAATAATTATATGAAATATATGCAGAAAAACATATGAGTAATTATGAAATACATATATTATATACAAATACATAACTATATAAAAATCTGGCAATCTGTTAAGAACTTTCACTTTAAACGGGTAATAATTTGTAGCTGCCCTGACTTGAGGAGGGAGAGTATTATATGGACGAACAGATTGAACAAATAAGATGGAGTTGACAAAGTGAGAAGGACAGTAGAAGGTTGTTGATCGAACGAAGGTTGTGGTTAGAGCCAAGGTATTGAACATAGGAAGCTTGGTAAGTGGGAGACGTCAGGATAGATTATTTTATATTTTAATTGTATTTCTAAGTAGCTGCTAATAGAAGATAATTACAAGTAGTTCTGGATACAAGCTTTGGTAAAGAATCGAAACAATCCATTTGAATTTACGTTGTTGTCTGATAGAGAGAAAGTTTCTAGTTCTTATAATTTGTTTTAGTTTTGTTTTGTATCCATGTTGCTTGAGAGTTCATAATATAAAGAAAATGATAAGAAAATATCATCAGCCACCCAATTATATAACATTTACGTAACTATATATAGAATAAGCAATATAACTCAGGTGTTTTTCATTTAGTAAGTATAGGGATCTGAAGAGCTAGTTACTGGTTACTAGCAAGGCATTCCATCTCTATCTTCGGGATTTACAACGTTTGTTCATCTAGATTTTTTTCATTATATTGAGAGTAACCAACGAACACACAGTTCGCTTGATGGCAAGTGGTTCCTGAGGCCCATGACATTTACATTTACAAGGAATACAGCCTGTTCACCAATAATAAAGGTCTCCGGATTCTTACACTCACCAGACGAAACACAGCAGCATTATGCTGCTATTTTACGCTGGTATTCCGTGAGGACTTGTTCCCACCCCGGTTGAGTTGACCCATTCATTCCGCAGCTAGAAAGCAACTGCAGTGTAACTCTACCACTGTTAAAAGATAATGTAATAATATTCTTTGTTGAGCATACCACCCATATAGGTACATCGGTGTTAATGGACTACATTTGTCACTAACAATCAGGTGAACGCTCTTAGTTTTATAAAACAATATATGCACGTCTACGTATTCAATACTGATGATAATGTCTTCCTATTATAATATAGTAATAATAGATATATTTTGTTGAATCAGTCAAGGCTACAAATTTAGGCACAATCACATAAATTATATAACATATAATTATTTTAATACAATAAAACGTTCTGAAGGCACGTTTTCGTTAATTACAGCCTACATCAAATTTGGGATCCATTTATTTTGCTATTTTCGGCATTAGCGCCTCACCCATGATTACAGAAATTAAGTAAGGAACGCTTTTGATACTTATACCGAACACGACACCCTGTCAAATGAAATATCTTTATTTGAATAATAGGTCGAACACAAAGAACATGACCATATGTTAAGTTATTGGAATAGTTGTTATATTTAATAATAGTAGAGTCATTGCGTGGAAAAGCTACAAAAGGTTGTTCTGGTCTGTTTCGACTACGACAACATCTGGTTCTTACCATTCGATGTCAACCATGCAAGATATTAAAGAGGCATAAGGGTAAACTCAATTACAGGGGCACATCGTCGTCTTTCTCCACCCTTATTCATTGTTTCTATATGTTGTGATATTGAAAGTACCTAAGTTCAGATACAGTGTCGCTATATTTTACAAGTTAAAAGAAAAAAAATAAAATTAAAAGAGAAAAAGTTGTATATATTTTAATGTTAATATTTCTTGGTAATAAATAAAATTATATCATTAATGCTACAGATAGGGATATAATGTTTTTTATATCTTATATTGAGTCTTAATAATACGTGGGAATAAAATAATAACCATTGATAAGACAGACAGAGTAAATTTTTTATATTGATTAGGCAAGCAAGTTGTAGGTAAAGAGTATAAGTATTGTATCCTTTTAAATAAAACGCAAAAAGTTTTCGTCAATCATACATTCAAAGTAAAAATAAAATAACTGTCTAAAAACAATAAAAATAAGAAGCACACTAACGAACATACACAAGGATAAAGCTACCAGGTAGTTTTTCAACGGTGCTGTACTATTCCCATGAACATTTGAAACTAGAGACCGAAATATGTCGACTCAATTTCATTGAAAATGAGTTTCTTTTTCTATAAAACTGTTTTCAAAGTTTTGTACAGAATAAAGGAAATGAACGGAGTGTTATAACGAAAGCACTATTACGTCGCTGTAGTCGCCTTGGCATCGCTTCCTGTACCGGAACTGTCGGCGGTTAACACTGTAACAGAAGCCGTTTAGCGAAAAGAAATATCCAACGACTTTGTGTAATAAAGTGTGTCTTTTTACGGCAAGTTTTTGGCTTTGACTTATGTGACTTAATGATAATAGAAATACAACTTATCTGTTAAAATTGTCGAAATAATATGCAACTAACACCGTCTTTTACCACAAATATAAACTATTATAATTGTGTTTTTTCAATACTGTGATAAAAGCTTAAATTAACGTCGTAAAATTATCAAAACTGGACTTTAAAAAGAGCGAGAAGTCATTATTATTCGTATTCTAGGTATCTCGGAAGTAGGACGACTTACTTAAGAGGAAAATGGGGGACAGGTTATCCACCAGACAAAAGAAAACCTTTGTAAAAGTGTCACCATTTTTGAGATATTCAGATATTATATGTTTTTTTAAAACACTCCCTTCTACCTGTTTTTTTATTACTGTGTACAAATAAGCATATCATTTAGTTTTTATTTTTTAGGCAAATTCTTTAGAGAAGAGATGTAAAAATAGATAATTTTATTATTAAATTTAATAGACATTTTACGAGTTAACACTTTATTCCTATTACAAAATTATACATTATTACATCTTCCAGATGTATATTATATCATTATATTATTATTATATATGTATAAATATATAAATATAATAAGCCATAAATACATAAATATATAAGTATAAATATATAAGTATATAAATATAATAAGCCTCGTTACAAAAAATATGTAATAGGCTCACCGCTTGGGAAGGCAGCTGTTAGCGAGACGAAACGTCTAGAAAATAGACCAGTTGCTGTTTTTTTTAAAATAAATTGTCTGTTTCAAATAAATATTCTGACAAAAAGTAGTAGGGTTTTTTGATAAGTTTACAAATTAAGATTGTCACGAAGAGCATCCTGACCTTTGTAGAAGTACCGCTCAATATATTTTGGCCTATCTATTAGCTAACATTGTTATTCTTTACATAGGACTAGGGTCGACATAAACTAGTTAGCAAAACATTGCGGCTCTAACCGTAATGTTTCATATATATATATAAATATATATATATATATATATATATAAAATTACAAGACTGCAAAGAAGTGGTTATGTTAGCCTTAGGTCACGTTTTACAGGAATAAAATGGGATTTTACTCTATTGCTCTTGTGAGTTAGAATTAAATGGCCGCTTTTATGACGGAACGAATGTAAAGGTAAAAGAGTGTAGCTTATCAGAACAAAACCTGCGGCTACAGTAGAAAAGAAGTAACTGAAAAGAAATACTTTTAACATCACGAAGAGAAAAACTTACTATATAGGTTACAATATTGAACTTCAATTTATTTACGTCTGGATTTATATAGTGATATTTTATTCTTTTACAAGTTATATACCTTTTGAATATGTTGAAAACAAAAAAATATATATATTTAAGTTATTAATATGTGCTTATAATATGAAAGCGATCCCTATCGTATCTAGCACTATTCGTAGTGCAGCCTGTCCTAAACTGCTGCGCTAACTTATTTAAATAAACTTAAATAAATCAACGATTAATATACTAAAAAATATTCAAAACACGTTTGGATTTATAACAAAACTAATAAATCGAGTATTTTGACTGAACAGCAACAAACAAAAAATAAATATAATATATCTCAAATAACTACTTTTGACTTTGCAGAACTCATGGTTTTTGGGGAACCGAGCGGTTGGACGTCCTGATAACATAATTAACTCATAGTTGAATTCGCAATCACACTGTGCATGGGTGAACTTCCCGTCTTCACATTATTCTAATGAAATCTGCAAGGTTATCTTATGATGCTTCTTTTTACTGCTGAATATGTATTAAATCTGCAGCTAAAATTGTAATCAAAATATCTTTGGTGATATAGCACAGGAAAAAAAAATTAAAATATATTGAAATAAATTGAAATTAAAAGCGAGCGACCGAAGATGGAGCTTTCAATACGTGAAAAACTTTTTCGGTACTCTTTAGGCGTCGTCCCATACTGCTGGAAGACAGCTTTGGTGATCCTGATCCCTAATAAAAGGGATCGCTCAGCTCCGTCCAACTACAGGCCTATTGGTATTACGTCATTGTTTTCGAAAATAATGGAATCAATTGTAAGCTGCCAGCTCATGAGTTACCTAGAAGAACACGAGCTGATTAGTGACCGGCAGTATGGTTTCCATCGGGGTCGCTCAGCTAGTGACCCTTCTGGTCTACTTGACTCATCAATAGGCGCAGGCAGTCGAGTCCAAGAGAGAGGCCTTGGCGATTAGTCTGGTTTGATCGGGTTTGGCACAGAGCGCTTCTTTTGAAGCTTCCTTCATATGGGCTTCCCGGGAAATGATGCAAGTAGGTCACCAGTTTTCTCTCGAACCTTAGCTTCAAGGTTGTAGGCGATGGTGTTCCACAAGGCTGTGTGCTGTCTCCTACCTTGTTTCTTCTGCATATCAATGACATGATGCAAATTAATAAAATTCATTGCTATACGGTCGACAACACAGGGGATGCGGTATAAATCTGAGGGGCCGTGTCTGAAGTCGAGACTTTGTTAAACAAAGTTTCAGATTGGGGTCACTTAGAGGGTAAGGCCAAATTGGCCTCTTAAAAAACTGACCGTGCTTAACAGAGCGAGACAGTATTTCATGTCGGCTCACTGTTTGCAACTTTACAAAACGCAAGTTCGCAATAGAATAATCATAACAATATAATGCATTTTCATACTGTGGTACCAACTACTTCTTGTACGAGTCTTTGTTACCATACGATAGTTAAATGATAGAAACGATTTTGTTTATTAGTTTATTGTTATATAACTTACTGCTAGGATCTTGTTGGAGTACGCGCGCGGTTCGTTAGTCGTATTGAAACGTACTAACGCAATGTCACGCGTGGCATTGCAAAGTGTATGGTTGCATCTGCTCCCCAGGGAAGAGATGAGATGATGATGATGAAATACAAAGAAAAAATTACTATCTAATGTCCACTATATAGTTGTTTACTTTAGCATAAGTTTTCTTGGCATGGATGACACACTTTTGTCTACACAAGGGGCACTAGCACTAGCACTGCACTGATCATACACGTAGCTGGTGAGTATAATATAATGTAGATTATATCGTAAGATTTTTAATAATTTTCGTTATTTAACCTTCTCCCGCGGACAAGTTTTTTTTAGCGTAGAGCTGCACTTCAGTTTCTTTCCAGCTGCAGAATAAAGGATCAGCTCTACCGGAGTAGGGCCACGCCCTCACAGATTACCAGCGTAAAATTGTAGCATAACGCTGTGTGATTCGTCTGCTGAGAGTAGGGATCCGGAGACCTTTATTTTTAGAGATTACTGGTTTCGAGGCATTCCACCTCAGTCAAGGGTAGAAACGCATCTGCATTATGATTCTTTGTCAAGGGTGAATGTAGATGTCAAGGGGACATCACTTGCCATCGGGTGAACTATGTGCTCAATGTACTAAAAAAAATCTTGCAGTGAGGGTACGGGAAAGCTTAGTCTCTAACTTAGTTACGGTAAATCAAGATAAATCCATACACGACCGGCCTATGGCGGCTATCTGTTCACTTAGCCTACCACGGATGTGCGCAGATGTATTGCATCGGGTTGAAGTGCCGGTGCAACAATTGTTGGTGTGATCGCGGATTTTGAAGAGAGTTGCTTTTACGTTATACCACTCTTCCTATCCTCCATAGTCGAAGTATACTAGTCTCCGGCTGGCGAATTTATTGACGATTTGTAGATGGAGGGCGTATAGAAAAATGAGGGTCCAGTGTCCCTGCACTTTTTGCCTGCGGAGGCAGGGGGGAAGTTTTCTCCCCAAAGAGGGGAGCTGTCTAAATGACCGGTATTTTTGTGGCCCCGGGTGTATGAAGCAATTTGGTAAGCATGCCTTTGGTTTATAGACTATCGATTGAGGGTGTCGTCCTTCCTCGCATATTCCTAATTGACGTAAATACTGAAGCAGTTGTAGTTTTCGTTTTATAAGGACATTACAATAAACGTAAAGTAATATAAGCGATAGACCTGCACTGTTATATATATGTATATATATATATATTTATATAATATAAATATATCGATATAAAAGGTTTTGTCTTCTATTAGGAAAAATAATGACTTAATAACTACTTGAACATATGTACTTTTAAGATGATCTTATTAATTAAATAATTTGAAGGTTATATTCAAATGATTTATATCTATTGCTTTCGTTCGAGTATAATTTAAGCTTTTATCAAGATACATCTTACGACAAGTAAGCCGTATAAATTCCTTTTTAGATAGTGTAGTAAAAAGGATGAGGGTGTTTTATCTCGAAATAAGCAGAAAGTTTTAATATACGGTGCCTTTGTACTATACAATAAGGGGATCCTTTGGCAAAGATATTGGGTCGGTAACGGTGACTTGGAGAGATTTGAGTATCAACAAAAGTACTCTTTGTTAGTTATCTAGATTAGGGTAGGGCTTTGGAGTCAGTATTCTCTTTACCTTTGAAATAGAGATATTTTAATAAAATTATAATTGTAATTCCTCTGTTCAAATATCAACAGTAAGCGAATGAATCCTATTTCTAAGGATAAAAACTGTATTATATCAGTTCCTTTTTACCTTTTACTTCCGAACTACTACGTGGCTTCTGATAAATTGCGTAAATTTGTTTTTAATTAAGTGTTGATAAAGCAAAAACAAAAATATCACTAATTTACTGCACCAAACGTAATATAAGGAAATACACCCACTGGTGACATTTTGGCGAAGGATTTTCAAGGATTTAAAGCTAAGTCTATTGAATTCCTTGGAATGACTATTGATGCTAGATCAAAGTGGGTTCCATATATTAATAAATTGGCAAGTAATGCGGCATTCACGTTTAGAAAAAATATTGTTGACTCATGTAGTACACATATATATGTACGTGACTCGTTTCTTTTGTGTATTTCTTTTGCTATTGGCCCTAAAGGCCTCTACAGATTCACCAGAACGGACTCGCGAGCAGTCAGCTGAGTGTAAGGAGTACGACGAAGCTGCTGGCACGATAACGCACTCCAACCATAACTCCTGCAACACCCACAACTGCACTCCGACCCCTGTGGAAGAAGAACGTCAACGATGACAAAGGGGGCGAGTAGTGATCCTAGGTTTCGTACCTCCTTAGGAGGGTAAAGTTAAGGTATGGTTAAAGGGTTCCCATGGATAAATTGGCAATTAAAGTAAGTTTTGCGGCATTCGCGTTTAGAAAATATTACTATCGACTCTCAGTTTTATCACGACGATATCTTCGGGTTGATATATTACTGATACGTTATATTCCTTTCTTAGGAATTAAACCCTATAACGTTCAAGAGCCAGGTCTACATCAAAAACTAAGCCACGCGATTATTACATAATACAGTTTTTGAAATAATAGTATAATATCGTAAATAGGAGATAAACGAAATACAATTTTATTTATGCGTTCTGTTATAAGAGGATGGATATAACAGTTCGATGAAAATGATATGAGGCATTAGTTATTTTAAAAAGAAAGGTCTTTATTACCTTTTCGGGGTTTTGTAAAACGCCATACAAAAAAAAACGCTTCGTGAACATAAAGGCGCTAATAAAATGTGTCCTTATTTGGGGAAAGCTTTTCTGGCGTACATATTGTTTACTGTTTTGCATAATTCCATTAGGGAAAAGGCGCGAGAAGATATAAATACTCGTTTATCTGTGTAGAAAGGACAAAGATCTCTGTTCCTAAAATATAATTTATTATCTAGCAGCCATAAACAACAAGACACCCTCACACACAGACTGTAGTAGTGTATTCATTACAGTACTCGTAGTATTTTAACTTTGGTAGAGCTACACTGCAGTTTGTTTTTAGTTGCAGAATGAATGGGTTAGCTCGACCGGGGTAGGAACGCACCCTCACAGAACACCAGGGTAAAATAGCAGCATAAAGCTGTTGTGTTTCGTCTGGTGAATGTAGACCCGGAGACCTTTATTACGGGTGACAAGGTATTCCATCTCAGTTCTCAAGGTACACATCTGCATTATGATTCTTTGTCAAGGATGAATGTAGATGTCATGGACCGCAGGAATCACTTGCCATCAGGTGAACTATGTGCTCGTTTGTTACTCCTAATGTAATAAAAAAAAGAAAAGAAACCTTGGCTGCTAGGTCGGGATTCTCGATTCGACCTCTCGTGGTGCCAATATTTGCACCACAATATGTTATTTTTCGAATCTGGGTTTGCTCCAAATATTTGACTCCATTTGTTAGGGTGAGTTGTGTAATCAATCATCAGGCTAACTAAAGGTCACCGACTGAACGTTATGTGGTGCATAAAATGCCCTTAATTCGTAAAACGCGCTGACTTCATTATTTATCTTTGCGTTTCCCACCCATATATCGTGCAAATCACACACGCCGTTCGTTGTTGTTCTTCGTTTTTGTATTTTTTAAAAAATTGGGGAAAAATCAACTGAACAAATACAGCATATTATTAAATGGTCCTTTTGTTAGGATAACTAGATCGTCTGCATATGCCACTGTAAAGATTATCTACTTTTTAGACAGTACATTAGTTTTTTTACCATGAGATTTCATAAGGAGGAGGATAGAAATTGACCTTAAGGCCTCACTCTACCCACTCTGCGACTGAGCGTAGTATTTACAGTGAATTTTATTGCTTCACTTGGCAATTATGTCATCGACACCATATCTTAGTCGGGCCTAGCTTATGCTTTATGCCCCTCACGAATCCATAATGGGAATAACCTATTCACAAAATAATAAACATGGGGGAGGTTGAAACTCCATGTTAAAGTCCATTATCGATGTACTTAACTAGAGTATAGATGGATAACAGAATGTTAGTCAAATAAACTAGAAGAACTAATGAGATGTATTACTGAGATAATATACGTACTAATACAGTGAAACAAAATAAAAAAAAAATGAAACATTGTAATGCAACGCTTTAATATATTAAGCTAACATGAATCCGATGGGCCTGTAACACCTGAGCGTATTATAAAGTTAGAATTTTTGAATTAGTGCGTGTTACGGTGCGTCACTTTGTGTGAGGGCCTGGATTGACGATTCCTCGTCTGCGGTCACAAGTGGGAGTTACACGTATAAACAGACATTTCAGTCAGTTTATTGGGATCAAGGTTGTAATTATAAGAGTAAATAAAGATCAAATAAAGTATAGTTTTCTAATTTATTTATTATAAGTAGTGTAATTGTAAAGATAAAATATAATATGAGCTTATTGTCTTTTTCAAAGAGTATAAAAGAAAAGTAACGTTATATGATTGTTATTGTAATTGATAATTGATAAAACTGAATATAATACGTATTTAGGTTAATAATATCATAACTTTATTGTAACAAACCAGGCCATTGACCATGTTAGAGTTTGATACATCGAGTTGGTCCTTTAGTTCAAATGGAAATAAGTCCTAGTCGCCGCTAACATTTAACATTTAATGTACAAATTTTTTAATGTACTATTTTAATGAACTTTTTTTACAATTTTTGTATGGCAAAAGGGAACCTGCAATTGTGTTTTATGTGGACATCTTTACCATTAAGTTAATGCGCACATATATTATATTGGGTTAGGTAAGGAAGAAATAAATGTTTTTGCTGATTTTGCTACACACATAATAGAGACCTTGAACACACTTTCATCATTATCTTGAGTAAATGGAACGGAATACTAACAAATGTAATTTGCACATAAATTATTTACTTAGAAAGTACTTCAATGTTTTTTAACTGTTATAGCTCCATTTGGATGGTGTTTCAAACTAAAAATAACACAGCGATACCTTTCTATCAAAAACCAAAATAGTAATAATTCTGTGCAATAATACAGACACTAATAACTCACAACAAAAACTCTTATTTATAAAGAAAGAATATATAGGGCTATCAAATTACATGTAGACATTTTCACTTCGTTATCAAGTCGTTGCTGAGTGCGGAGAACCTAAAGCAATTTTTCGTAAGACATTTGTTACAGTGGGGATTTGGGTTACAAATGGATTTCTTTTGTGACATTCCAGGAAAATTTATGAAAATATTTTAATGATTTGTAAACAAGACGGTGCTAAAAATCAAACAATAAGTATCATAAAAAATAAATTCTGTCTCTGTGAGTTAGATGAAATTAGAATTTTCTAAGGAGTCTTCGCAAGCAATTACTTGAACTGGTGGCGTAGGTAATGTTGCTACCATATGTACTCTTATGTCTAATCATCTATTGAAATTTGCATTTAGGCCAACCTAGGGGTCAAAATATGAATATGGATTCCAAAAACCAACGCTACTTACCAAATATTTTAAATCGGAATAACGTGGATTTGCCAAAGCAAACATTGTATTTATTTAAACAGATACGGCAACGATCAAATAGCGATGACGGTTGTTTCAAACTCACGCCATTGTTTCCACAATAATAATCTGCTGTTTATTGAAACAAAATTTTATTTATTATAAGTAGTGTAATTGAAAAGATAAAATATAATATGAGCTTATTGTCTTTTTCAAAGAGTATAAAAGAAAAGTAACGTTATATGTTTGTTATTGTAATTGATAATTGATAAAACTGAATATAATACGTATTTAGGTTAATAATATCATAACTTTATTGTAACAAACCAGGCCATTGACCATGTTAGAGTTTGATACATCGAGTTGGTCCTTTAGTTCAAATGGAAATAAGTCCTAGTCGCCGCAAACATTTAACATTTAATGTACAAATTTTTTAATGTACTATTTTAATGAACTTTTTTCACTATTTTTTATGGCAATATGGAAACCTGCAATTGTGTTTTATGTGGACATCTTTACCATTAAGTTAATGCGCACATATATTAAATTGGGTTAGGGAAGGAAGAAATAAACGTTTTTGCTGATTTTGCTCGCGCAAAAGCCTGCACACATAATAGAGACCTTGAACACACTTTCATCATTATCTTGAGTAAATGGAACGGAATACTAACAAATGTAATTTGCACATAAATTATTTACTTAGAAAGTATTTCAATGTTTTTTTAACTGTTATAGCTCCATTTGGATGAGTTTCAAACTAAAAATAACACAGCGATACCTTTCTATCAAAAACCAAAATAGTAATAATTCTGTGCAATAATACTGACACTAATAACTCACAACAAAAACTCTTATTTATAAAGAAAGAATATATAGGGCTATCAAATTACATGTAGACATTTTCACTTCGTTATCAAGTCGTTGCTGAGTGCGGAGAACCTAAAGCAATTTTTCGTAAGACATTTGTTACAGTGGGGATTTGGGTTACAAATGGATTCCTTTTGTGACATTCCAGGAAAATTTATGAAAATATTTTAATGATTTGTAAACAAGACGGTGCTAAAAATCAAACAATAAGTATCATAAAAAATAAATTCTGTCTCTGTGAGTTAGATGAAATTAGAATTTTCCAAGAAGTCTTCGCAAGCAATTACTTGAACTGGTGGCGTAGGTAATGTTGCTACCATATGTACTCTTATGTCTAATCATCTATTGAAATTTGCATTTAGGCCAACCTAGGGGTCAAAATATGAATATGGATTCAAAAACCAACGCTGCTTACCAAATATTTTAAATCGGAATAACGTGGATTTGCCAAAGCAAACATTGTATTTATTTAAACAGATACGGCAACGATCAAATAGCGATGCCGGTTATTTCAAACTCACGCCATTGTTTCCACAATAATAATCTGCTGTTTATTGAAACAAAATTTTATTTATTTTAAACAACGGTTACCCATTGTTGTATCCAACATTATTTGTACTAGGTATGACAGGCTATCACAAGCTAGAAGTAAGAAGGGAAGTGACTCTCGCCACTTACTTATTCAAAGTGCTTCATGGTGAGATACACAACCCAAGCGTACTGCAGACGATGCAGTTGTATGTCCCGGACCATTACGTAGGCCGACGATGGCGCTCGGTGCACTCAATGCTATCTCTCAACTCGCTGATATATTTCAATTTCCAAAGAAGGAATTTACAAGGGCAGCGCAAGTTATAGTTAAGTTGTAATATTAAATTTAACATCACTATTGCATTAGGCAAACCTGTAAAGATAGATGTATGTTTTTGAAAGCAATAATAAAACGCTAATGCCTTATAAGTAAGAGAGGAGTAATAATGAAGGATAGCGAAATGATAGTATAGTCAATACTTTATAGGCGTCTTATATACCTATAGTTATACTTTAACTGAATGTGCCTCAAATGGGAAAACAATTCTTCTTTAAAAGTTAATTAACCTTGGCTTTGAGACATATATGAGCTTATTTTTTATAACCACCTTTATATTTTAAATTTTTTATGTATAATATACCACTGTATGATTATGTCGGATGAAGATCCCCTCTTTAGGACTGAAATGAGAATTTTGAGTGGGACGTGTTGAGTTACAGGAAGGGAAAAGATGAGAAATTAATACTAAAGGGGTAGTTTGGAATACACAGTTGAGAAGTCACAGGCTAGTCTTGGTTGGACCATCTAATGAAGGATGCAGAAAAAAATTGTAATTTTGGAAAAAGAGATAAATGAAAAAAAACAACAATACCCGGTCACAGTTAGTATTGGAACCTGGTGTGGCTTTTGACGATGAAAATACAAACGAGAAAATGATTTCGTTGTGATAATGTTTTTCATTTCATTTTTTTAACTGTTGCATTCCAAAATAGTTTTTAAAAGTAAAATGCACTAGAGATATTCAGATCGCTAGTTTTAAATGTCCCGTGAAATGACACACTACTGCTGCCAAAAAAAAACTGGCAGCTTTATCGTTGCAGTTGTACATGAATGTGTATTGTATTTTTAACTATATTTTGGATAAATAAAATATACATCTAGCTTTGAAAGATTAAGTATACCCAGAGTTAAGGTGTAAAAAAAATAGATAATTTTGAACAGATTGTGAAACAAATTATTTAAATACTTTATGAAAATTTGAAAACCTTTCCTAAGTTTATGACGTTAAAATTTATTCAGCGCATTTTCCTTTTTCTTTTTTTTAATTTTTTCTGTGATATAAGTTTTTTTAAACTGAAGAATGAATCTTATCTTACCTGAAGCAAATTGTTCAAAACTCAGTAAAGTAAGTCAATATTATCGAAAAGTTTCTGACTGTACTGGCTTCTGTTATATTTAAAAATGAAAGGGAAAATCACAAAGTACGCCTCAAAATAAATAGTTAGTGGTCCGATACTATATCCGAACCTTTCTTCAATCTGATCTCAAGGCTTTTTATAGAATATAGAAAGGTGGTAAATGGTGAGTTCCTGTTATCGCATAAACACTGACCTTTAAATAAAATTACCGCGTAATTCACGTTTTTAGAATATTGCAGATACTATTCTTAAATCGTCCCCTGGGAAATAGTATCATTTAAATAAATTCAACTCTACTCAAATAAAAAAATAAAAATCTATAAGACTGCAGCAGCTCTGCCAAAACTCTGTGGAAGACTTTTCTCATTCTTTAACGATAGGTTTAAATAAATGTAATAATAAGTTTGGTGTAATTAAGATAAAAGATGTTTATCAATAAGACAATAAGTTTGGTTAACTCCACTCGTTTTGAGAAACAGCATGGTAATGGTAAAGGTAAAAAATGTTCGTGCTCAATGTTTCAGCTGTAGGACCATTAGCAATTCCTACATTCCTTAACGATTGATATTAATAAAACGTAACGAAACATTTGATGTATTCTAAGTACCAAAAATTTTATGAGCTTCACTCATTGTGAGATGCATCTTAGTGTTTTCTTTATTAGATTAAAATAATTTAAACAAAAATAAAAGTAGTCAGCCTGAAGTCCTTTTCCGATTTCTGCAGCCGTCAGTGCGCAAAGCATTTCTCTTCCTGGACGCCTCCAATTGTACTGAGGACGTGTAGTCTAGAGTTCTGGTTTACTTGACCCATCAATGGGTGCAGGTGGTCGATATCAAGCCTTGGCGGTTAGTCTGAATGTAGCGAAGGCCTTCGATCGGGTTTGCCACAAATCACTTCTTTCGAAGCTTTCTTTCTATGGGATTCCGGTTAATTATGCAAGTGGGTCAACAGTTTTCTTCTCTCGAACCGTGGAACAAAGTCGTAGTCAACGGTGCATGCTCCGTCTCCAAACCAGTAAATGATGGTATTCCACAAGGCTGTGTGCTATCTCCTACCTTGTTCACGGATACGGATGGCAGCACAGCGGAGGCGGTAATCACTTTCCATCAGGTGAGCTGCTTGTTCGTTTGTCACCAACCCTACAAAAAGAATGTAGAAAGTCCGAGCTACACGGTCATTACCTTTTCTCATACTACTTTATAAAAGTTTCGTTTATATTAAAGTTAAGTTAAATTTACTCGTTAAGATATCAAGATTTTTAAAATCTTAACAATATTTTTATCTTTTCATTTATCAAGTTAAACGTTTTGAAATTTGTAAAAGAGGAATTATAATATTATTAATAAGTAAACAATTTTAATATACAATAAACTTTACCTACTTTTGCAACAAACTAGAACATTTGTTATGCCATAAAAACAATTCCTTCCAGCAAGCACTCGAAATGATGGCGGATCATGAGCCCCATACGTCAGCACCAGGTGCTTGGGCCAGACGGTTTAACGTTTAGGTATGTAATAAATGTCTTTGTTCATTGACTTCGTATTTAAATCATATATTTAGAATGAAACAATGACATATTAGAGACATAATTAATAATATAGAAAAATAATCGCAAGGAACTGTGTGCTCGGTTGTGGCAATCTACTTATAAGTTTGGTACTTGCTTTGCATTAAATAGTGGGTTAAAGCTCCTAATTATCTGATCATTTGTCACCTTCAGTGCCATAAAATAAATAAAAGGATTGAAGAGTTTAATTTCTGCAAATACACACACTCATGGAAACAAACACACTATTATTGAACCACACGCAAACACACACTCTTAAGTCTTACTTAAGTTTCAGTTTTATTTTATTTTATTTGCATTAATCACGTGTTATCTATAATTGGAGAAGACACTGACATCTGTAACACATGTTTGGAACCTATCTCAGAAGGGACTCTTGGACTTCACAAAGATTGAGTAAAATGGTTATGTTAATTATATATCTACCTTTTTTATTCTCAATATCTCTTCTATTTGGTAGAAATAATTTAAACAGGGAACCTTTCCGAATAAAAAGTATCCTAAATCTGTTTATAAATGTCAGAAATAAGATGTAAGCAGTGAGAATGAATTTTTACTTTATTTAGAGGATATAAAAAAACTAAAATGACAAAACTTTTAAAAATACGTCAAAATGTTGAAACTTGAAACTATTCGTAAATGTGGCGACAGTACAAAGGTAAAATACATGTTGCGGTAAGCTACGCTGCAGTTTGTTTCTAGCTGCAGCATGATTGCGTCAGGCTCGAGCCGGGTAGGACACGCCCTCACAGAATAACAGCGTAAAATTGCAACATAAAGATGCTGTGTTTTTGTCTGGTGAGTGTAGGGATTCGGAGACCTTTATTACTGGTGATGAGGCATTCCATATCAGTCCTCGAGGGTGACATCGCATCCGCATTATGATCAATTCGATATGATTATTATCAAGGATGAATGTAGATGTCATGGGCTGCAGGAATCACTTACCATTAGGTTAACTGTGTGCTCGTTTGTTATTCTCGATGTTATAAAAATAAAAAATTACATTAAATAGTTTAGTACTTGATCTAGCTAACGAATTAAAATATTGTGTTCTCTGTTTATTTATGTAGATATTTCTTCTTAGAATGCAAATTATTGAAAATTGATGAATTATTTTAATTTTATTTTTTATTTATTTCAAATTAAAATGAGGTAGCCATTAAAAAGCGTAGGAAAACCGATTAACGTATTTTGCTTAGAGTAGCGCATTAATATGATAACGGCAATTTTATAACTATAATAAAATTTTAAGACTATGAAAGAGTGTAAAAGTTCTCAAAAGTGCATTATATTGTGGCTATATTCTCTTTGTTTATGATGCTTTCAATTTTATAGCAGTTCAGTATCTTTGTATTTTTCAATATAATAAAATTTTAATTTTTTTAAAATTTCAATTGAAAAAATATATAATTAAATAATACTTTAAATTCGTCTTGATTTAGATATTTTTCATGCAATGTTGGAAATTACCTCAGTGTCAGTTAGAACTAGAAATGTACACATAACAAACTCATTTATGACACAATACATTAGTAACAGGAAAATAGCTTACACCTTTCTCAAAGACCGGAAACGCATTTGCAACTCCTCTGGTGTTCATGGGCGGCGGTGTTCATCCTTACCATCGGGTGGGCTGCTTGCAGGAGCAAAAGGATTGCCATTTATTCTATAAAAAAAAGTAACAAGAAAATATTTATAAAATATTATTTTATTTTCTTTTGTCCTCACAAATTATGGAGGCAGAAATTAACCGTCAAGTTAACTTATCGACCTATACGTTGACTTATCAATAAAAAGGGTCAATATTATATTTTTAACAATTTAAATTTATTTTGTATGGATTAATAAAAATTACCATACACACATCACAGGACCCTTAATGTAATTATTTATAATTACAATTCTATTTATTGTAGGTTATAAGTTGACATATTTTCATTCTACGGGGACGCTGATCATGGCTCTCATGTAATTTTATCATTCTCCTAACCTATCAAAAGGTAGTAAATAAATCATTATCCATTTCTATTACTATTTATTTATTTTGTTGGTTTTAAGTTGTAACGAATAAGTTATTCTTTCTTATTATCATAAATAAAGTAAACGTGAGTATATTTTTTTAAGAAACATTGAATTATGAATTATCATATTTAAAAAGTAAAGTTCACAAAACTCTATACTTTATATCTTGATGTTTCCTTATGTTTTTACATCAAATAAATTATTACAAAAGATAATAAACATAGGTGAACAAATATATCTTGTTTTTAATTTCATGTAGTATATAACATACAAAGACATTTTCGCTTGCAAGATACTAACGGAAGTCTAATAACTAAGATTATAATTTTTAAATAAAAACCTTTTCGAAAGCTCCGGATACGTGTGAAATTTTAAAATTCTCTCTTTCTAGATGCCTACATGATTAATTTTCTTAATCATAATTATGATCATTTAATTAATAACTACAACAAGTCGTCACAAAAGATGAAAATATTTTCGATCATTAACGGCAATTACTGTCACATCATGTCACGCCATGGTTTCCTTGGTTTTCTCCTTCACTTACTCTGTTTATATTTATATTATTTTTCCAGAGGTAAAGGTAATTGAAAGATCAACTGAATGTGGTCCGACTCAAACAACATTTGATATTACTCGATGCTGACAATTGTAAGAGAGTTTGTGAAATTAGAAATAACCCAATAAACAAATACGAATCCTATTTCAGTAACAGTCGCAGCGTGCTCTGATTAAAATAGCATGGAAGAAATAAATAATTGACTACGGAGCCCAGGTTCGGGATTCAATGTACAGCCGCTGAAACATATTTATGTACTTATGTCCCACGTGCCTGACATCACAGAACAACTAGAAGAATTACAAATAGCACACACATTTTTAAATGATGTCGGCTTGTTAACTAAAGGCCTGTATTTCAATCTTCTGACAACTTTATTCAGCATAGAGTAAGATATAGAACTTATAAAGCTACAGTCAAGTAGGAATTATTTGAGGAGTAACTCGGAAAACCGTTTATTAAATAGATAATTACACGTTGTCGTTTGTTAATCATCTTTTTTTTGACGTTACTTATTGCGTTTATAGTTCTAAATTTTGTTGTAACGGAAATTTTAGAATATACCATATTAATACACCATAATAAATGATGATAATGGAGACGTGCAAATATACTAGAAAAAGTTTTGATTAAAATTAATTTAGAACACATTGCAGAGATTTTCCTCGTCCAGCTACGGACTGGAATACTATATATTTGTATGCGTCGGTCTTTTCATGTATATATACACACACACACATATTTATATATATATATATATATATATATATATATATATATATATATATATATATATATATATATCCTCTTACATTATATAATAATAAGAGAATAAGTAATGCCTAAAACCTTAAACACAACCCTTAAAAACAACAACATATAAACTTAGCATAAAACTTGTGTGTTACCTCAATTCTTTCAAACTTTCATCCATCAGCTGTGTCGTAAAAAGCGGCCATTTTATTCCAGCACACAAGAATAAAATAAATTGTTCTACATTCTCGAGAAACGTTACATGCAGAACAACTCCATAAGTATTTTTGCGTGAAGTTATATGAATCTACATAAAAATATATCTACTATGGTAGTTAAAGTAAATGTATTAAAAAAATAACTGTATCTAATACCAGTATATGTATAATGTCCATCTAATTAACCTAATTTGGCCGCAAAGAAATGTCGTATTAAGGCGCTTAGTTTTATAATATATACCAAATAATTCCATAACAAAAATTTTGAGGTATATTAATATATTTGTCTCTACTAATATATTTCATAGCATATCGCTTATAAGTGTGATCTGGGATATTTAATACCTTTAATGATCAGCAATAACCAATATGAACGTTGATCTAAACATGTCGTACATATTTTTATCAGTTGTCTCTTCATCTTGTTCACTTCGTCATAGGTAGCATAGGTCTATATATTGACAATAAAATGAATTGGGACATACAGGTCACGGAAGTCAACCGTAAGGTCTATGCCGCGTTACGATCACTACACAGTTTGAAGAATTTTCTTCCTTTTACGACCAAGCTTATGCTTGTTCAGACACTAATATTACCTATTATCGATTACGCAGATGTGTTACCCGGATTTGAACATAGTTTCTCTTAACATGCTAGAGCGCCTTTACAACAATTGCATCAGGTATATTTTCAGACTTCGTAAATATGATCACATCTCTTAATATCGTGCTCGCCTTAAGTGGCTTACCATTCAGCAGAGGCGTAACTCTAGAACTTTACTTATTCTTTTCTCAATTTTGAACTATCCAATTACTCATTCTTATCTTAAAGATAACTTTCCATACCTTTCTTTATATCACAACAGAGATCTTCACTCCTATTCGAATCTAATGATTAGAATAGGATCATCATTACGTCAGTCACTTCGTTGGCAACTCCTTCACCCTTCAGGCTACACGTCTCTGGAACTCCTTGCCCGAAGATATAAGAAGAGTATCGAATAATATCTCTTTTCAAAGGCTGGTACGCGAACACTATTTAAAGACGTCTGATGGTAATTAATATGGTAAATTACTCTTGTTATTGTTTTTTATATGTTTAATTATGTTTATTATGTATTGCTTTTTATATGTATGTATATATTTGTATGTATGTGTGTGTGTATATATATGTATATATATATATATATATATATGTATATATATTATATTTTAAGTTTTAAGATATATATACATATTTTTTTCTTATTTACAAAGTAGGCACTACACCTACCACATTGCCACGCCACGGGTTAACTGGCAGAGAATGGCTTACGGCATTAAGTCCGGCCTTATTGTAAGGTGTGACCAATAAAGTTTAAAATAAAAAAATATCCTACCTAATTAAATAATATTCTTATATTTAGCTTCTCTTTTTATTTAACGAGGAACTGAGAAAATAATTATTAAAAAATAAAATTTAATAATTCATATAAAATTCTTATAAATATTATGGACATTATGAATCCATTAGTAACCCAAATATCCGTAGTAACAAATATCTTCTAAAGAATTACTCTATCTTCTCCGCGCTCACGACGACATAATAACAAAGTGGTAATGTCTAGTTGAACTTTGATACCTTATTATATTTCTATTAAGAAATAAGCCAGAAAGTCATCTTTATTTTAGTTACCAAAAAAGTATTATTTTCACGCAATTCATTCAACGTTAAACTTCACCTAACGGAAGCTGAGTGTCCATTCCCCAAGACTAGGTAGAACAAGAAACTTTTATATAATTTAGATTCAAGCAATATTTGTTTTATCTTATCTCTATTGTATTGTTATATCGATATATGTTAATTATATCACTCATACGAGTATATTTACAGTTGGTAGCCTCTGGAGTTTCTGGTTGACGGTTATCCAAAGACTAGAACCATTTCAGATAGAGAGAGACCATTGATATGAAACAATGATATTTTTGGCAAGATTTCATAGACCCTATTTATCCGAAAAGATCATATTGAAGAGAAAATCAAATCATATTGTGCAAGTATCGAAAACAAATTTTTAGCAAAAATGGATAAGTACCACTGCATTATTTTTTTTGCAACCATTCAAGGGAACGTTTGTCCCGTAATAATATCTGTCGTAATAGTCCTTGGTCACAATATATTCAGTTTTATAGAGGGTGATAAAGGGACCGTCGTAAAGACGAATTTAAAGTCAAGGTGGATTATGAATTACGAATTAATATAAAAAAAGAATTTTTCATTTTTAAATATTGGTCGAGCACACAATTTATTTAAGTATTTTTAGACGACATTAATTTATTAAAAACCACATGTAAAAAGAATAATAATTATTAATACAATTTGGGTTGGCTATGCACGGATAAATACATATTTACCAACGAAGCCTTAGACGGACAATTTTGAAAATTGCTAGAGCGGTGGAGATACGTTACAGCTTGTTTCTGACTGAAACATAAATTGTTCATCTCGACAGGGAAAAGTCCACGCCCTTACAGAATACCAACATTAAATATCGATATAACGTTGCCGTTTTCGTATGGTGAATGTGGATCCAGTGAGGGATCCAGGTACTCATTTTTAATTTTTTATAAAAAATAACACTCTTTTTATGAACACCAATGAAAATGCATTTTTTTTAATGAAGTAATGTAATATTATTAAAATTTATACCTACATATTTATTAGTTTCTGTTCGAAACGGCCACCTTTGGCTTTTATACAGGCCTTTAATCTGTTTGACCACAAATCTATGGATTTACGCACTGTTTCCAAGGAAAATTTCGCCACTACTTGCTCCAAAGATTTTTAAGAGAGTAAATGTCGCCGTGTCGTGTTTAGAGTCGGCCATGTCCTCTAAAACTGACCATAATTTGAAGTCTAAAGGGTTGAGGACTGGGCTAGATGAGGGCCAGTCTTCAGCTGTTATAAAGTCAGGAACGTAGGTTTCAAGCCAGGCTTGGGTAGTTCGTGCCTTGTGACCAGGTGCAGAGTCCTGCTGGAAAGTCCACGGTATATTTTTAAAAAGTGTATTGCTGAGAGGTTTCACAACATTATCCAAGACTGTATATTAATACACTTTGGCTGAACTTTTCAGTTCTTTTTCACAAAAGTGTAGTTTTGTGACTCCTTGACAACCCCATGACACTTGACACGCCCCACCATACCATCACTGACGCAGGATCATGACCACGTTGAACCTTTTCTACCACTTGAGCAGCTTCTTTAGAACTGTGAGCGTACACCGTATCATTTTGCTTGATTTGCTTTTCAATCGTGAAATTTTTTTCATCAGTAATTTCTGTGCCTTTCACCTGCGTATCGCGACCGAAGGCGTTTTGATCGACCCACTCTCTTTAATTGTAATGATTGATTTAGGGCATTTCCTGTATATGGACGATAAGCACTCAGCTTCAAGTCTTGTTTTATAATACGCGACAGAGTCCTAGCGGGAATGTTCCTTTCTCGCGATAAGATTTTTTGCTTCCTAAAGGGGTTTCGACGAATTCTGGCTTTAACAGCGTTTGTAGCCTTTGTAGTTCTAACAGCACGCGGCCGCCCCGATCTTATCTGGTGTTCGACAATGGAAGTGTTGTTGTATTTGTTGATAGTACGATATACGAACATACGACTGATACCAAGCTTTTGTCTCAGTGTAACTGAAAGTGTCTGGAATATGACCGACGGCTCCATACCCACTTTGTGCAAGGATCACTGCAATCCTATTTTCTTTAACACCCCATTCCATATTGTAATTTGATAATGAACACATAAAAATATGAGAAATGGCGCAAAATCGAAAGAAGTTTTTAAAATTATATACGTGTTTCTAATTCAAAATAAATAAAAAATTGAAAAAAAGAAAAGTTTTCATGTAACAGTATTTATAGCCAGACTAATTATAATACATTTCGACGAATCCAGCCCAGATGAAACCCTTCCATATCCCACGATTCGAGTAGTGCATTATATGCGTAATTGAACAAAATCAAATGCGAGCATTACTTCATTCCTTTGTTGAAGTCGAATCTAGATGTCGTGGGCCGTGGTCTTTTATTTTTATAGAATATGTGGCAAACGAGTAAGTAGCTCACCTCTAGGTTACTTTTCATTTTTTTTTTTTGTTTTTTTTAGTTGCGTTTATTAACATATGTTGAAACTGTGTGATAACTCACCATCAGTTGAACTGTGTGATCATTTGTGACCACTAGTATTATTATAAAAAAAAACTTTGTAAGAAAATACTAATTACATCTTGGTTCTCTAATCAGAGTAGGAATTGTGTGGGCGTCCAAGGTTGATAAACACGTGTCACCTAAATATTATCTTTACGAAGATATTAAATATTATAAACCGAGTTAACAAATTACAACATTAATAAAGGAATGAGGAACGTCGCACAGGCGTAACTTTCTCATGTTGAAATCTGAAACAAACGTCATTAATTAAACCCGAAGAAAGTTGGTCGGTTCCATTACCATTAGGCTTCGGTCATTATTAAGCTGTGACAGAATTGTTAATTGGAGTAAATTTAATTAGACCACAACAAGTATATATTTCTACAAACTACTATCGGTTCGTAGGTATGTATCGCTTTATAGGTAATATAAAGACCGTACTTACAACTAAAAGTATTTATTTACAAAGATTTTTTTTTCTACTTATCATATTTGGGGTTACAAGTGACCACATAGTTCGAGTGATGTTAAGTAATCTACGGCCATAAAATGTACAGTCTGAACTTAGAATCAAGATGCAAATGCGTTGGTGTTGAGCTTTTTTGATTATATTTGAGTTGTATTGATAATATGGAATACCTCGTGAATAGGTCCCCGGATCTCTCCAATTATCATACGAAATATAGCATGGTTATTTTGCTATTTCACACTGCTATAATGAGAGGGTGTGGTCTTATCCCGGTAAAGCCGAACCGTTCACGCAACGCTCTTTACAAAAATTTGCCTATTTTTTTAAGGAGCGTGAACAATTTGTTAAGCAATAAACCCTGTTTCAAATTTATTACTACACGCCACACGTTCGGCAAGCACTTAAAATAATGGCAAACCAAGTGCCTTATATGTCAGCACCTGCGGAACCTCGTATAGCGATAATAATAGAAGTTATTATTTATTGTGGATATTCATGATCGCCGATGATCTCTTACCATCGAGTGAGCTGCCTGCGTTTGTACCAATTTGTATAAAAAAAATTACAGAATTTTTAAATAAACAAATTGTTATATATTAATAAAAAATAATATAATTAATCAGTGCCAATTTTATGTTAGTTTTATATTCAAAACAATATTTAAAATATATTTGTACTCACAAATGTTAACACAATATTATACATATTGTAAGTGTAAGTGTATTATACATTTTACTATACTATACATATACTATACTATAGACTAGCAGAGTAAATAAATATCTCAGGCAGTGCTATTATATGCTATAAAATTAAAAGTAATAATTTTTAAAGAATTAATATTCAAAATTATTCCAATTCAACCGAAGATGGCAATAGTTTTTATACAATAAGTTTTAGGGTAAAAGTAACTTAATAAAACTTCTATTTCCAGTACCTATATAACTAGCGCTATGAAATCACACAACTTGTATGGAGTGGGATTTCATTGATCTATTTTAGTTTGTTCGCAGCCAATTAGAGACTTTTTGCGCAATGTGACGGAAAAGCAGTTTCATTACAATTAAAACTTCTTGATACAAAGTAATTAGGACAAAAACCAGCTCTTCGTCAGATGTTCATAAGAAATGGCTATTAAGAAAACCAATGTTCAAAATACGAGTAATTGGCATTTTGATTTAAACATTTTTTCATATATCAATGTATGGATATCCTGATGGATTTAAATCTATGACTATTTATCATGGTTAAAAATTATCTACGTTCTTGCGAAGTATTAAATTATCATATTTGAACTGATGACTAAAACGATTTATTTGGAGGGTTCGAGCAAAGAAGTTTATATTTACCTGGCTTAATGTAGTCTACATTGGACGTATGCAAAGCTTGCCAGTATATCAAATGCTTTACAAGGAGAACCGGAAACCGTAAGAAACCGTAAGTCATAACAATATTTTATGTAAATCCTTTTATCTTACACATCACTTTTTCCTCAGTGGGTTAACATAATATAAAAGTAAAGTAACAATCTCTATACAGATATACAGTGGTGGTCATATAATACATAGAAACACGTCTTATGAATGAAGAAATTATAACTTCAACGTACAAATGTTCGTAAAAAATATACATTATCGATAATTAATAATCATGCAATAATATAGTCACTCAAATAAAAAACTCATTAAATGCATAAAATATAAAACATAAATTACTTTTATTTACAAAATGAGTCTTACACATGTAGGAGTTTATTTTCTGTTACTGGCCGCTTGGACGCCTAATTAGAAACATTTAAAAAAAGCATCCATAGGTCATTGTTTTTTTGAAATTGTAAAAGAAACATTTCTTTCTTGGCTTTTTCTATTCATTTGGCGGCAATTCAAAATTTAATCTGAATTTTATTTTGTTCAAAATATGTTAATTGGAAGGTACGAAATAGTTAAGGGACGAGTTATCGATATCTACCGTCGCTGGCCGCAAATGTAATGAGAATTGGCAAATCGTCGAAAAGTTGCTAGTTTTTCTTGCGTTTTGCAAATGCCTTTGTCTGCATTGCACTTTACAAGGATAAGAATGAAATTGCTTTAGACAACAGTCTAACAAAACAACATTTATTAGAGCTTTTAGAGACATAATATACTATAAATATTTGAATAAAAGTTAACAGTTATAGAGCTACGCTGTGGTTTGTTTCTAGATACTTAAACCGAGGAAGGACCACGCCTTCACAGAAAACTAAAGTATAATGACAGCATAACATTGCAGTGTTCGTCTGGTGACTGTAGGGATGCAGAAACCCTTATTACTGGTGACGAGATATTCCATTTTATTACTTAGAGGTAACAATGAATCTGCATTATGATTCCTTATCAAGGGTGAATATGGGTGTCATGGGTCGTTTTAGTGAATGTTCATGAACTTTTTGCCATGCGTTATCCTAATGTAAAAAATAAAATGAAAATAAAATAAAATAAAATAAAATGAAATGAAATAAATAAAATGAAATAAATAAAATAAAATAAATTAAATTGAATTAAATTCAGCTATACTACTGAATAACCATAATATCATTTAATACTAATAGAACTAGTGGTATTGTATTCAGATTTGCTAAAAATATACTTTAGGTTCATAAATAGGCTATCCGGTCTGGTGATTAAAAACAGTAAAATTTTTCTTTTACTATTTCTCTGCGGTTTTTGATGTAAGTTTATTTAATTTCTGTCCAGTACCACTGTTCTAAACGCTCTGTTTTATGATTGCTACTTTAATTTGTTCATGTAGAGAGATAAACTATTCTCAACTCTATCCACCGTGTGACGATTTGCACTAGTTTACCTAAGTCAACTTAAACGCTTTAGTGGAATTATTAATTGTAATGTTATAAGATTGACGACCTTTTTGTAAAATTACTTATAATTTTAAAATATAACTGAGTTTGTTATAATTATTTTTACCAACCCGGTCACTGAACCCCAATTCAATCTTTTAGACTTATTTTTAGAAGAAAATCGCAAAAACTTCCTTATACTATTGGCAACTAAGACAAAAAATGAAATGTATTTTACACTGGATTTCACGTCACGTCGAGCATGCTCATGTAGTGTCCGAGGTGTACGGAAATAAATGTCTATTACGTGACAACTAGTGACATAGAAGTTTTTCCGATGTATAAAATAATTTTATACCTTTGAACCATGAATACGCAAATACGACTGTCTTATATTGAATAGATATTATTATTACTAAAATTATTTAATACTGAAATTGATATTATTATTTTTTTGTGTCAAATCATGTCCAAAAAGAGAAGGAAAGGAGCAGGAAAAGGAGTAGGACAAGGAGGGGGAAGAGAAGGCAGCAGCAGCAGCAGTAGTGTAGTAATAGTGTTGTAGTATATAATAGTAGAAGTATTTTATATAGATTATAGTAAAAGATTATATATATAATATTAAGCAATAAGAATAAAGAAGTTAGTATTGCTGGACTTAACATTTGGTCCTCCTAGTCCACCGCTGAACATAGGCCTTACCCCTAGATTTTCACAAAGCATGACCCTAAGCCACCTGGATCCATTGATTTCCAGCAAATTTTGCATAGGTCGTCGCTCCAGCTAGTGGGTGGTCGTCATACACAGTCCTACACTTTAAACAGTGATAGAGCTACACTTCAGTTTTTTTCTAACTGCAGAATGAATGGGTCTGCTGGACCGGTGTAGGACCACGCCCTCACAGAATACCGACGTGAAATAGCAGCATAACGCTGCTGTGTTTCGTCTGGTGAGTGACGGGATCCGAAGACCTTCATTACTGGTGACGAGGCATTCTATCTAAGTCCTCAAGGGTGGCAACGCATATGCATTATGATTCCTTGTCAAGGATGAATATAGATGTCAAGGGCAGCAGGAATCACTTAACATCAAACGTAATAAACGTCTCCGGATCCTTTCACTCACCAGAGGAAACACAGCAGCATTGTGTTGCTATTTTACGCTGGCTTTCCGTGGGGGCGTGGTCCTACCCCGGTCGAGCCAGTCATTCTGCAGCTAGAAACAAACTGTAGTGTAGCTCTACTACTCTAATATCATGTAATTATGATTATTTAATTACTATAAACTTGTTCACCAGAACTTGGCGGACTGAGATGTGATTAGGCAACCATTCATAAAAAATATAATAATATAAGATCCTACACCATTCACTGTGATTGAATTAACTTTATGACTGTGCCAGCCCAACCGCTATAAAATAGAATATTGATCTGGCACTGTTTGGATATATGTACATAAAACTGACGTTCACACATTATCCGGTATCATAAAAATGCAATTTGGTATATGTTATGTTTGGCACTGTCCTCATGCTTTGCCTTATATTGTGTAGTGGAACATGTTGCATTATTGTTACGGCTCATATTTAATTGTAGTAAAAATGATTTATGTATACATAAAATTATCTGAGTACATTAAAGAAATCGTATAATGAAAGGATTATGTTCAATACAGACCAAAATTTTCATGTTGCGGTAAAACTGGATAATTGTCCTATATCTATTTTGCCTTTAACGCCAAAATTTTTTTTCATATTTCACAAATTTTGCAAATTTTAGGTTTTCTCACCGGTAATAGCACTACTACTGCTCTAATTAAGGTCACTGATGATATAACTATGGGTGAGAAAAAAATTGTGGTGGATCATGATATACTTCTTTCTATCCTCTCCCATTACAAATTCGCTCCTAATGCCTTGGAATGGTGTTCATCTTATCTTCGCGGTCGTTAGCAGTTAGTCAATGTAGGGAAAAATAATTCTAAATTGGCTGACGTAGATACTAAGGTTACTTTTCCACTATTTTTTATCAATTTGGTTATTTCTAGTATTAATTGCGCGTACCGTCTGTACACTGATGATCCGCAGCTGTATGTACAGTTAATAACGAAATTGGTTTACCACTCTTTGGTGGAATATCGTTTGCACATCACAATACTACAAGGTCTATTTTCAATTAAAATATTAATGTGACAGTCAATATTATGTCATCACTTCATCTTATTATATTTGAACATAGATTAAAACAAGACGCACTTTTAACTTGTGCTTTGATTTGCTTACAGTCAATCAAATGCGTACACGTAATACGTGAATAAAAGTACGAGCTTTAGTGAGCTTTTTAATTTACTGGAAGTTGTTGTCAAAAATGGTTAGGCTATTATATGGCCGATTACATAATGACACATCGAGGATCTTCAAAGCGGGAATAACAAATTAAATCCATTCGCTTCATTTTTAGATTTAGGTTGCAAATATGACCATATCTTCCAATATCGATACATTTCTGTAGAAAAAAAAGTCAACTCCAGAGTTGTTCTTGTGACTTGGATTGTAAGGGTATAGGGTGTATGTCATGAGGGTTTACCACTCATCTGGTGATGCATACCGGACACCTTGTGCCCTCAGCACTGTGCACGAAACCTCGTGCTTCACCGACATTGTTTTAAAAAACCCCTAGTATCTGTTTTTTTTATTCTATTTGGAGAGAAACAAGCTCACATTTGTGTACGCTCCTGCAATACTAAAATGCAAAGCCTATCAAGGTTATATATAAATGCGTAAGAAAGAAAAGTTTATACTTGAATAGAACAATAAATACTTTATGGGGTAAAAGCATGTAGTTCCAGCTGTTTCCTTGTAAATGCCATCCCCGTCTATGAGCGATGCAGCTAGCCCCAGCTTGCGTTAGTTAAGGGATGACGGGAGGCTACCGTCCCTGGCCGCATATGTAATGAGCATTGGCAAATCGTCGAAAAGTTGCTAGTTTTTCTTGCGTTTCTGCAAATGCCTTTGTCTGCATTGCACTTTACAAGGAGAAGTATGAAATTACTTAAGTCAACACACCTCTTTTTTTAACAAAGGCTTTAGCAAAGGAGGATCACAATGACGTCGCTTCGGATATTTATTTGTGATAAGAAATTATGTTTCACTTACAGAAATAAATAACCTTTATTTTTTTAAATAATTAACCTCAGAAGAAGTAGTTCTTATATTTTTCGTCATTTTGACGGTGACAGTGATCTAGTTTATGATGGGTTTTTCGTCAAACATCAGCACCTCGTCAACATGCAGTTTTGTTGAAAATGTGAAAACTAAGTTGGTATAAGTTACTAATATAAGTAATTAATTTTTTTAATTAATTAAGTTAGTTAAGGTATAAGTTACTAAGTTGGTAGTGTCTTAAAAGTTTTCAAATATAATCAAAATTTCTAGAATTACTTGACCAATATTCCTTGAAGAGGTCACATGCCATAGTCTGCGACACTCTTCAAGGGGATAACTTTGCCCCTATCGTGATTAATGATCTAACTTTGAACGCAAAACAATATTTATCAGCGCTTTTAGAGACAATATACGATAAATATTTGAATAAAAGTTAACAGTTATAGAGCTACGCCTTGGTTTGTTTCTAGATAATTAAACCGAAGAAGGATCACGCCTTCACAGCAAAGCAAACGTAAAATGACAGCATAACACTACTGTATTTCGTCTGTGGAGTGTAGGGAACCGAAGACCCTTATTATTGGTGACGAGATATTCCATCTTAATACTCAGAGGTGACAACGCATCTGCTTTATCAAGGATGAATATGGGTGTCATGGGCCCCAGGAATCAGTTACCATCTGTTTTAGTAGATGAACTGTGTGCTCAGTATAAAGTTATCTATCTTCATACAGGCACACCGAGGTCCGAAACCGATATTATGCTCAAAGTTTCAAATAATTTTGCTGAGCAATGTAAGTCAAAATTCACGGTGAAATTGATATTTGATAAAAGCTTAACAATAACGAATACTTGTATGTACAATCACAGATGTCTTAATAGTTTACTTTACAGTCAACAACAAGGTATTACTACCAAAGTATCCGAATATAATATAATAGCTATAGGCCTCTTAAACCTAGCGCCAAACTGCAGCGCTACTTGTAAGAATAAGAAGTTAATTGGCAGTCTAAATTTGGCAGTTAATTTATAGTATATTATAAATGACTCGTGATGTTACTTAAAGAAATTTAATGTATTCAATATTCCTTTCGTAAAGATTTCCTATATTAACTTAGACCAATTAAAAAACCACGATGTTTTAACTTATCAAATTATATCAGAATCAAACCAATTGTTGAAAGAATCTGATAAGACTTTAGAACACCAAACAATTGATCATATATTTACTTACTGTATTGTTGTAGTGATTATACTTGTAATTTTTTTTTAAATTTACAGGAAATTCGGTAAATTCGCTAAAAACCTATCCTTCCTTAATTCACAACAAAGAGAACCAAACCTCAACGAAAACGGGGTTGAGATACTTCTTCCTCGGTTGATAACTTCCTTTTAAAACTTAGCGTTAAACCGTGTAAGTTTCCTCTTAACCGGGGGGTTGTTACGAGGATGACGTCCCAAGATCCAACCGCAGCACACTTATACTGAGTTCCTAAAATAATAGTGTAAATATAAAATAATAACATTTTATAATAAATAGTGTTTTATCAATTTAAGACTATTTTAAAAAAGACCCTGAACAATTACGTTATAACAGTGCGTTATCCTCGATACAATTAAAAACAAATAAATAAATACGATAAATAAAACAAGATAAAATAAAATATATTAAAATAAAATATAGGAAAATAAAATATAGTAAAATAAAATAAGTTAAAATAAATTAAATTCAGCTCTCGATTTCGAATTCGTGGTATTGTATTCAGATTTGCTAAAAATATAATTTAGGTTCATAAATAGACTACCCGGTCTGGTGATCAAAAACAGAAAAAAAATTCTTCTCTTAATACTTCTCTGCGTTTTTTGATGTAAGTTTATTAAATTTCTGTCCAGTACCAGTGTACTGAGTGACACTGTACTAAACGCTTTGTTTTATAATTGCTACTTTAATTTGTGTTGTACTAATAAGGGATAAACTGTTCATGTAGAGAGATAAACTGTACTCAACTCTATCTGCCGTGTGACGATTTGCTCTAGTTTTCCTAAGTCAACTTAAACGCTAAAGTGGAATTATTAATTCTAATATTATAAGATTGACGACCTTTTTTTAAAATTACATTTCATAATATAACTGAACACGTTATAATTATTTTTAAGTTTACCATCCCGGTCACTAAACCCCAATTCAATCTTTTAGACTTATTTTTTGAAGAAAATCGCAAAACTTCCTTATAGTATTGGCAACTAAGATAAAATAAAATATAAAATAATAACATTTTATAATAAATAGTGTTTTATCAATTTAAGACTATTTTAAAAAAGACCCTGAACAATTACGTTATAACAGTGCGTTATCCTCGATACAATTAAAAACAAATAAATAAATACGATAAATAAAACAAGATAAAATAAAATAAATTAAAATAAAATATAGGAAAATAAAATATAGTAAAATAAAATAAGTTAAAATTAATTAAATTCAACTCTCGATTTCGAACTCGTATTCAGATTTGCTAAAAATATAATTTAGGTTCATAAATAGACTAGATAGAATCTGGTCGATCAAAAACAGAAAAAAAAATCTTCTCTTAATACTTCTCTGCGTTTTTTGATGTAAGTTTATTAAATTTCTGTCCAGTGTGTACTGACTGACACTGTACTAAACGCTCTGTTTTATAATTGCCACTTTACTTTGCGTTGTACTAATCAGGGATAAACTGTTTATGTAGAGAGATAAACTATACTCAACTCTATCTACCGTGTGACGATTTGCTCTAGTTTTCCTAAGTCAACTTAAACGCTAAAGTGGAATTATTAATTCTAATATTAAAAGATTGACGACCTTTTTTTAAAATTACATTTCATAATATAACTGAACACGTTATAATTATTTTTAAGTTTACCATCCCGGTCACTAAACCCCAATTCAATCTTTTAGACTTATTTTTTGAAGAAAATCGCAAAAACTTCCTTATAGTATTGGCAACTAAGATAAAAATAAAATTAAATACACTGGATTTCACGTCACGTCGAGCATGCTCATGTAGTGTCCAAGGTGTACGGAAATAAATGTCTATTACGTGTCACTTAATACGAAATGTCAATTACGTATTAAGTGACGTAGAAGTTTTTCCGATATATTATAATAATTTTATCCCTTTGAACAACGAAGACGCAAATACGACTGTCTTATATTGAATTGATATTATTATTACTAAAATTACTTAATACCGAAAGTGATATTATTATTTTTTTGTGTCAAGTTATGTCGAGAAAGAGAAGGAAGAGGAGTAGGAAAAGGAGGGGGAAGAGAAGGCAGCAGCAGCTGAAGTGTAGTAATAGTGTTGTAGTATAAGTGTGTAGTGTAAGATTATATATATATATATATATATTTTATATATATATATATTTTATATATATATATATATATATATATATATATATATATATATATATATATATATATATATATATATATATATTAAGCAATAAGTTTAATTGTAGTAAAAATGATTTATGTATATATAAAATTATCTGAGTGCAATATAGAAATCGTATAATGAAAGGATTATGTTCAATAAAGTCCATAATTTGCATGTTGCAGTAAAAATTGTACTATATCTATTTTGCCTTTTACGTCCAAAATTCTTAAATCCTGTGTGTGCAAGCAAATTTAGGATTTTCGCACCGGCCATAGCACTACCACTTCTCTATTCAAGGTTACTGTATAGTCAATAACGAAATTGGTTTACCACCCTTTGGTTGAATGTCGTTTGCACATCACAAAACTACAAGGTCTTATTTAAAATATTAATTTGATAGTAAATATTCCTGTCACCACTTAAAACCACTTGAAAAAAAGTCATAATTCCAGAGTTTTGCTTGTTGTTGATTGATGAAGTTGATTTGGATTGTAAGGGTATAGGGTGTATGTCATGAGGGTTTACCACTCATCCGTTTATCCGGTGATGCTTACGGACACGTTGTGCACCCTGCACTGTGCACGAAGCCTTGTGCTTTAACCACATTGTTTTAAAAAACTTCTAGTATCTGGTTTTTTTTATTCTATTTGGAGACAAACAAGCTTACAAACAACACATGCACACGCATTGTTATACCAGGGGACAGAGATGGAATGACCTATAACCACGGTAGTTTGGTCTCCGGGTGCAGATACTACTAATCATATTATGCTATTCCAGTCTTGTGTTCTATGAGAGTATGGTCCTTCCCTGGTATAGCTGACCCATTCTTTCTGCAGTTATAAGCCATTTGCAGCATGACGCTACCACATTTCCCACCAGCTACAATAATCTTCTTGTTTCTGATAGTCGATTCTTCCTGTACCCATTACACTGGAAACGGACAAGAATTTGCGAACACTCCTGTAATACTACATTGCTGAGCCTATCAGGTAATAAATGTTAACGTTGACAATTTTACCCTTTCAACCTTTTCACACACACACAACAACAGATCTCCTTTCATTATGTAAACATATTCGACAGTATTAATATTAGGATATTCAAAACCGGAAAATAGACAAAAATATACTGTTCTCTCAAGTCTCATGACTATATGGTACAAAAAATTAACAAACACTTATGAGTGAGCTATTTTAATGGTTGCCAGTTATTTTAAAACTTTAAAAGGCTTCAATAAAATTGATTTTTATTGTTTCGTATTAAAGCAGGGGTGAGATTTACTTAAATACAAAAAGAAGCGTGTATTGTGTAAAAGTTTCAGTTAATTATACATTTTGAGAAGCATATATATATATATATATATATATATATATATATATATATATATATATAAGTATATATATATGTATATATATATATATAAGTATATAATCTCTTTATCATTAATTCGAGTTTAGTCGAGACTTATTCGATTAAAAAGAAATAGAAACTTTAAAAGAGTTAAACCTGCGAGTGAACTATCGTACTAATACATATTACAGTTGACAAAGCAAAATGTCAGAGTATCTAATATATTAATATTAGTGCACCGACAGACATTTACAAAGATATCCTCGTTAATCATTTAACTGGAAGGAGAAGACAAACTGACTGAAGTTAGCACTATAAACGTATCTAAGTAACTACATTTATTTGACTAAATATTAAAGAGTAGTTAGTAACTAAAAAAAAGGAGGCACCACCTGTACCGTAGTGCGCCCAAACAAACCGTCTTAGATGTAGAGAAAGCCCAATGTCTGGCCAACAATCTTGAGTTCCAATGCTCACCGAGCACCCTAACAATAGATACCGCTTACCTTGCAATAGTTGACAGCGAGGTCAATCGGAGGACAAAGGAACCAACTCGCGATTCCCTTACTCAAGTGTACATGCTCTATAATATTGGCAACGGTCGAAACCAAGACCCTCTCGGGAACCCTTGTGAACCCCACTTACTAATAAGCTCTTGGCTTGAGCGCCATAAGCACTCGGTCAAATTTCCACCCAGTGAAACTGTAAAAGCCCTCTGGCTAACAGTGGCCAAAGGCCGAAGAAAAAGAAAATTTCGATATCGGTATCATACATTATTGCGACTAAATTATTACTGCATTTAATAGATAATTATTAACAAAATTGCCATATAAAAACCCTACACAATCTAATAATTATAGTAAATCCATAAACCGTTCGTTTGATGTAATCCTTCCCGTAATGTGATTATTACGCTATCCCATCTAGATATAATTAAATTATGTTTTTAGTATTTGGTTCATAGTTATTTTTTTAAGTCTCAGATTAACGCTGATTTATGGGCTAATATAATATGCTGTGTTTAGACAGATGTGTGTTTTGGTCAACAATTGTGAAGTGAAGAGGAGACTACACAAGGCCTGCCTTTGGCATTGGCTCATACAGCGCTCCTTGAACTGGCGCAGGTGAACAGCATGAAGGAAAAGTGGCTTATTAACTGTCTACCTGAGCTGAGATATAGTTGCAGTGGTTTTAAGATATGTCGCTTTCCCTATCCATAACCCCAGCCATTGACTACCTCCGCTGCTCAAAGCCGTAAGCTTTGGTGCTTCCGAATGACCGCAATTGTGTCCAGGTACCAGGCTTGGTTAGTCCACTATCCACCTAGAGCTGCGAGAACGATTAGTAAGACACGCACATGGATCGATACAGATGTAAGCTACGTTCACACTTGACAGATATCTGTCATATAAGAGTACCCATATGGATACTATTATATGGCCCTCCCTCTATGTTGCTAATCTGATTGATAGAATCATATATTCACCCAAATAATTCACATCATAGGTGTCTTATACCGCCTCTGTCACTTAATTAAGTTTCATAAATTTTCTTCATCGCTCTTTCCTTATTCTAGTTATATATAGGTTTGGGTATATGATGATTAAAATAATATAAAGGTCTCCATAAAGCGACATGCTAATTGTACGTTTTTAGGTTTTGTTATTAAGAAATGTGTTGTGTGTACCAAATATTCTTTGGATTTATAAAGATTACTATCATACCATATTCTACTAGACATATATAGGACACTGCTTAGTTAAGATTTAATAAAAAAATATTTAATTTCAAGTTAAAATAGTTCCCCACAGAACAGCTCCCTATGATCTATTTAGAATATAATTTGTAATTTATAACATCCTTTATTTACTCGTCACACTAGACGCTCCAGGGAGCGAACGAAGAAATACAATCTTATATCTTGGATGATACGATTTATCGTGTAAAATTTCTATTTCTAAAATTTACTCGCTAAAAAGGTTGTAATAAAGTCAAATTACATCTTCTATTTTTTCTAATAATCGCTGTATCAAATCAAATGTAAATGCGTCATAATTGTATAATATGGTGCTTAGGAGATTTAATTTACTCGAAAAATTATTAATTATCTTCTATTTTCGTCAGAAAGTTGTCATTGACGGCAAATTTTGCTTTCTGAATTATTCACGTATAACGGTAACTTTTGGGGAATAAAAGTAAAAATATACGATTAAACGGGAGGATAACTGCTTCGTTTCTTTCGTCATTATCACTTTAGAAGCCACTGTTAAAGGTCATATTTAAGACTTACGTCTTATTTAAATGGTAGTGCTTCTTGTGTTGAAACTCATTTTTTTATCGTTTTATTTACATTTATGTTCCCTTGAATACTTATTTTTTTACGTTAACTAGTCATTTTCCTGTAAAAAAGAATTTGTAAATAAAATATCTTCTACATGTACCCGCCACGGTCATAATCCTATCGGAGGACTATAGTTGACTGCACTTGAGAGTAATTTAATTTGAGATAATAAAGAGAAATTCTCATTACGAATGAATAATTAAGGATTTTTACAGATAAGCTATATGAATCTCATCACTTAAAATTTTGTACTAAAAGACACTTATATATACTTTGAAATGATTAAAAAATTTAGTTTATTTTTTCGTTTATTTCCTACTCTTTGTAGGGAAAAAGCTTAAGTTTAGCAGTGGGAGTACTTTTTTTTTACAGTTACTATCATTTAAAATGTGTAAATATCAGAAATATAATTCAAATTAGAAGGTATAATAAGATATAGTGATACGAGTACTATAATCATTACCACACATAATAGTAGGTAATTACTAGGTAGTAACGTAGGTTTAATTATGAAGGTAAAAAAAACTTGCTCTTGATAAATAACTATAAAGGCCTAAAAATATTGCTTCTTTAGATATATTTAAAGTTGGAAAGATTTAAAAATAATAAAATTATAAAAAAAAATATGTAGAAATGTATGTATTGATTAAAATAATTTATATTTCAGCCATGTGCCAACGACTTGATTATTCTGCCAATCTTCTTTTACCATGGTTGTAGGGTCTGACGGAAACATCAATCGCTCTTGCATAGGCACATGATGTCAATAAAACGCGCCAATAAAAAATTGCTCACATATCCAGCCCGCCTTATAAATCTAGGACATTGACTCAGTCTAGATAAAGTTGGATAGACCTAGATAATAGACCTAGCAATTAATAATGTGCAAAGTCTCCTTAAGCTTAGTCTCTAAATCGAGGAAAAAGGGGAACTGAGGGGAGAATACGTACACTACTATCATGTCATCGACCTTAATTCCATCATGGTCTTAGCCAAGGTGAAGTAAGTTTAATACTAGTTCTAGTACTAGTAGTAGTAGGTTTGTAACTTTATACACACTTTGTAATTAATGAATATATTATTATTATTAGGTAACAAGTCCCATGGCAAGAGCATTGTGAAAATTTATTGTATGTAAGAGGATACACTCAAGATAGTGTAAGTTTAAAAATCGACCTGAATACTCTTGTAAATACAAACTATGTGCCATCATACATAGCTTCTACTAGATCATCTACAAATTATAAAACTACCCCTTCCTGAACGCCACAAAGGCCAGTACAATGTTGTTTCGAGGGACTTCAACGTCAAAGTAGATATAGCAGTTGTTCTTTCTACCCAGAGTAATTTTAAGAAGAAACTGAACGAAAGATTTCGTTAGGTTAGGTTAGGCTAGACGACATTTAGAAAATTCTTAAATCTTTACGGTTGTCCATTCTGTAGAGCCTGAAGTAGTTCTTAAGTTAGTGCATTTACAATGTAATTACACGTCCATAATATCTATCTGATGATCCTACGACATCGATACGTTTATACTATCAAAGCAATTACTTCGAAAAAGCTCAGAATCGCTTAGAGGACAATGCAAAAACTGCGAAATGAATTAGTTACAGACAATAGCCATATTTAAAACTGAAGAGGTAGTGGAGTAGTCATATCAGATACTGATCCAACAATTACTGTAGTGGATGAAACTTGAAGTGAACAAACATCCCGTTTAGTTAAAAGCAGTACGGGTCATCATATAAATGAAGCGACGATCGCACACATGGCACTTCTCAGTAACAAGACGCACAAATCCGACGGTTGGTCTAATTGGCAGGACAGAGGCATGTGTCCAGCATGCTAATGAAGTATCGTAGGCTGATTACCTTCTTTCACAAAACGTTTACGTTTGTTAAAACTTATTTCTTAGGACGTCTCAACAGTTAAATGAAACCTTTTTAGTATACAATTGAAATTTTTAATTATCTTTAAATCTTGAAAATCGTTATGAACTAAAATTTACTCTAACTTCTCAGCCAATGTGTAAAACTAATAAAACAAGGACCACAGTTACCTCCAGAAACAGTCTGTTTTTCTCATAATTAAGCCTTAAATGTCAGATCTTTTGCATTATTCAGTGATGTTCTGTCCTGATCTACATTTATTATTCAAAAGACCCGCGGCAAGTAAATACAACTCAAAGATACGTCTTGAATTTATCAATGAAGGATGTTTAAAATTTTTATATTTGATGAGGCCTACTAAAAATACAAATGAAATAATATTATATTTATTTTTTTACTTTTCACCTATTTTTTTATATTTTTATATAAGTAGTACTCGTAGTAACTTCTCGTGGTAAGTTAACGCTTCCCACCTACCGGACAAAGAGTAAATGCAGACCTGTCGTAAACCGTGAATGGAAAGGTGTAATGTCTAGTTACCAGCAATAGATATCCAGTTCTAATGACCAATACCATATGCTAAAGAAGATGAAAGGTGAAGAGAAACTTAGGGTCGAAAATGAGTACACAGTTCACCTGATATTAATTGCCGAATGCCGCTAAAACATCGACTTGTATTGGCAACGATATATTAGCTTGTCATTATTACTGATTATACACCTTAAATTCATTGCGTTATATCAATGCGTGTTGCTGGGTTATGTATTCGCCAACCCAGGGTATATACGAACTAAACTAAAAACAAAGGTTCGTCAATAATAGGCGATGACGGCCTGCAGAAAAGGCGTTACCGGTTCTGAGCATTTGTAGGTGTCTTGCAGTGTGTGAAATGTAGAGTGAGGCATTGCTTTGGTTTTTGGTTTACTGTTAGAGCTATTTTATTTATGTGTTTGTCACATAAGCATTTTTAAAATCCAAATTACTTAATAGACAGGACAATGTTGGTTTTATAGGTGTGTATCGGTATCTTGACAACTCTACAACTCAAACTATCTAGCTTCTTCTATCTATACCAAAATAAATAGAGACTTGACTCAGAAAGACGGTCGGCGTACGGTCTCGCGTTGGTGTCTTTCTGAGTCAAAAGGATTACCTCGTGTTGTTGAGAGCATAAGGTGTTTTATCAAACGTTTCAATTCAACACTAATATATATATATGATTTCACATTAGGTCTCAATTTAATAAATACATCATTCTTTTAAAAATTACATCATTTTATTTTCTAATTATGACACTAATCGACTTTGACATAAAAAAAATATCATAATGCTTTAACCGCAAGTGTCTTACTGGATTTGTGTTCGATACGCGGTATTATGAGTAACTAGGTCACTTGATATTTCCTTTTAAAGAATATTTTTATTTAGGTTATTTTGCTAAGATACACTAAATAAAAAATGTTTAAGTAGATATGTTATATTAATATTACGCAATTAACCTTAATATAAAAAGATCTTAAACAATCGATAAACTTATATCGTATGATATAAGATATAGTTTATTTAAATTATAAACCAGTGTATGTAACACGTTAGTGTGTTTGTGCGTACATGTCAGTAAGAATATGTATATATAATATTTTCACTCCCCTGTTAAGCCCTTTACGCACTCAAAGTTCGTAAATATTTCTTTGATGTCTAAATATATTTAAATTAACATTTAGATTTGCTCATATACATGTAGAACAGTAATCATTCCAAAGTTGTTCTAAGATAAAGTTTCAAATACCACGGCAGGATAACATTGAATAATTCAAATATCAAAACTTTTCGGACTTATTTAATATGGAAATGTTTTCATCAACGTGTCAACTTTGCTAATTTTGTCATGGATTTTCCACAGGAAAATAAGATGAAATTAAACTATGGTACATTTTTTTCAGTAAGTAGTTAATATGATTAAGTTTTGTAAGAGACCTGCAAATTTTGATAAGCAATATTTGAGTAAAGACTTACGTATTTTATGTAACTAAGAATGATAGGCTAACTACCTGTCACTATAAAGAAATTGAATTTATCTCTTGCAATTTGATATTTATTCATTCCAACAAGTAGCCTCATGCTTCTTGTTGTGCTCTACCCCCAATAAGAATAAGGGCGTATTTAATTAAAAAATAAGTAAGTAAATAAGTAAGCCTATATATATATATATATATAAATCCCACTGTTGAACGTAGATATCCGGTATAGTGCATATAAGCTACTATACGGATCGATATCACTTCGCATGTCTTGAAATATATGTATTTTTTTTATTTACTGGTATCCTCGCGATGTTTTTCTACAACTCCGAGCTCGCAGTAATATAGGCGTAACTATTGTTTATTTTTGTTTAATTTATGTATAGATAATACATGCTAAATTTAACACTATGTCTCTGTTAAATTTACTCTAATCAGTAGTAGGAAGTAGGATTGTGGACTGCGTACTCTAGATTAATGAATGTTGCCAAAGCGTTAACGTTCCATCAAGAGTGATATATGACGTCATGTAAAGCATAGTAGCTTAACAAGAACGCTTATAACTTATTACTACTAACAGTGCTAAGGGAATATTTGCGTGCATATTCCTAACGAAATAAAATTATAAGACTTGTTCTTGACTGATAAATAATGTTACGTTTTAAGAAATATTTACATGTACAACTTTGAACCTGTAATTGATTAAGTACGGAAGACGATTAGTTCGTCGAAATAAAAAAACTATTGTAAAAGCATTTTGTAATTTTAGCACCGAATAAGCCATTAAACATTTGAAAGTCGCGTGATGGTCGCCAAATACTACGATTATGTGTACGAATGTGTCTCAGTTGAAATTCATACTTACTAGATGAATGTATTGTTTTGTTTTCATGTGTAGATACCGAATCAATCAATCACAAGTAACGATTCCATCTCAGTCCTCGAAGGTGAGAATATGTGTGTACCTTGAATATTTCTTGTAAATTGTTAAATAGAACGCAATCCCATGGTAACGACGGGTTTAACTGTATCATCTATATCATTAAATCATGGTAGCCCCGAACATTTGTATCCTCATAATCACATTGTAAATGTCGTATTTAACAAAATGTTCAAATCTCAGTTATGATACAAGGTTGTTACTAGAGGTCAGAATAACAAAATGTACAACCGATAGTCCCTTCCTGTTCAATATAAATTGTTATTTAGCTCCGTTATTTTTTTGTTTTTTTTTCAGGCCAATGGCCCCTGTTAGCCCGAGGGCTTTTACAGTTTCGCCGGGTTGGGGGTGAACGAGCGCTTATGGTGCTAAGTCGAGACCTCTATTAGTGGGTAACCAGCACAAGGGCTCCCAAGATGGAGCCTCGGCTTGGATCGTTACCCTGTTCCGCGAGAGCGTTTGACTCGAGGATGCCCGAGAGGATCGAACCTTGGCTGGGTCAGTTGCTTCTGACTAAGAATTATATATCTACATTAATATTTCTATTATTGTTATTGGCTACCTGTACCACCACTTCGGAATGCGTGGGCGCTGGAGAAGAATTGGCGCAAGAAACTCCAGCGAAGCTCCTAAGTATGATTCGAAGATATGTTCCTAGGAATAGCATCTAGGTGCGGCGATGTGGCTTCCCTCAGGTCGTTCCTGAGTCGGTGCCAGTCTACTATGGCTTTGGTAGAAGGTGAGGTTAGGGCTGAGGGCCCTAACCGAAGATGAACGGGGCGATGATCGGAAACGAACTCGTGGATTACGTCTATGCCTTGCAGGGTGAGGTTGATTTTCTTGCAGATAGCAATATCAAGCACATCCGGTGCGTGACCCGTATGCAGACAGGCGGCGGGCGTTTTGATGGCTGTGAATCAGCCGAAGATTGCTGGGTGCCAGTGAGTACGCGTTGCAGGGCAGCGGGGGCTTGCAGTGGGGCAGCTGGGGGGGAGCCTTGGAGCAGGGCCAAGGTAGATGGCTGGGGAGAGGGGACCTCTATTCCCATTTTTTTCACCTTGGGAGGTGGCGTCAATACGGGTGAAGCCCGCTTTTTTCGCTTCTTCTCAACCAGCTTAAAGTCGTTGGTGTCTTGGGCTTGGGAGTCATCGGGGGACGAGCGGCTATCCAGCTCCATTTCGGAGACTGTGGATGATGAAGATGCCCTTGAGGAGGGTCGTTCCGGGGGCGGTTTTTCATTCATAATATCCTGGAAGACATCGGGGTACTTTATTTTAAGGACGCTGATTAAGTGCCGCATGAATTCAGAGGAAGAGTAAGAGTAGAATATGGAGGATATTGCACTCTGTTCTGTTTTTTTTTCTTTTTTTCTACTTCGATCGCGGGAAGTGTGGCCACCGGTGGGATGCCGGGGTGAATAGCCTACTTCCCTGCCCGCCGGGTATAGGCAGGGAGGATGAGTACCTAGGTGTGTAGCCCTAGTGCGTCCAATTAGCAATCTTATTTGTGCACTTGGGTGTGTGCTTAGAGCTAAGTAAAACTACGCATGGGACTGTTATAAGTCCAGCAGGTTGGTCAACCTTGGCTAAGGCACTACCCAAGGCCAAGTTTGCGTCGACTCCTTCCGGTGTTTTGCGTTTCCTAGAAGGGGAACGGGTCTAGCCCTACACTAGCTTAGTTAACACCGCAAGGTATCCACTAGTGTAACCACCCAGGTGGCTTTACAATACACTTTCTAGGAAACTAAATTCCGATAACGATAGCACCAGCTATAAAAATTGCTCGGTGATTTGTTCTCGGAACATTAGGTGCGCAGGTGGCTCGCTCGGGGACAGGTACCTCGGGTCGGTCGTGGCGGGGCGCCCGACTACCGTTCTCGGCAACTGCTGAGCGTTGAATATTAGCTTCACGTATAAAATCTTCCCTTTTTTGTCAGTGTTTAAGAACTATATTTTGCAGTTGACGTTTTACAATAAATCACTGAATTGAAAAATATGAAATTTTATACGAAATAGTTTTAACATCACAAGGTTCAAACCTTTAGGTAAATAAAAAAAAAGTCGAAAGTATTATAAAGCTTATCAATAAATGTTCAAGATTACATGGTATAGTCTATAATGTGTTTTTTTTAACTTAAGCCTACGTATAAACTGATACAGATGAATTTACAATTCAGCTAGGATAATTAAAAATTTCAAGATGACTGAAATTGTACAACAACAGATTTTAATCAGAATCAATCAACATATACCTTGCGTCAAATATGCAATGACTAGCTGGAATTCAGGTGAAAAATCTACGATATTAAAGCTATAAATTCTTAACTCTATTATTTATTACAATCTACGTCGATTAATAATTACCGTAGAGTAATCGTAATTTACAGACTCTTACAATTTTCCTGTGATATATGTATGTATGTACTAGATAGAGCAACGACCTATGTCAGTTTGATGGATATAGATGAACCAAAGTTGTGCTCCGTGAAAGGATGTGATGGACGCCTACGTTTAATAATGGACAGATGATATGGTGCATTAATAATGATGTCAACACCACAAATCATCTACCAAATAAAAAACACTGACTGACAGACAGACAGCGCATAGTCCAAAACTTTATACGCATCATTTTTTTTACTTTTTTAACGTATGTTAGTATGTACTAAGAATTTTTGAAAAATCATCTTCTACGAGTGTAAAACGGGAAATGTAAATTTGTATAGGAGTTCGTAATTTTTGACTTTAATGTCAATGTCATATGATAAAACTCTATAATTTGAGATAAATTGGATTGGTCCATAATGCAATTTGAGAATCGAAGTGAAAAATATTATGTTAAATGGAAGGAAATCCATAGATAAGAATGTTAACAGACAAACATTTTAAATTGAAACACGGCCGGACTTGACTAGCTTACCATTGTGGTTGTGGTGTAAATTTTAATTTATTAGGAAGTAAACATTAATTTTATGTACTACTAACCACAATAAATAGTGGATATTCCTAAATCCTTTAAATATTGTATGGGTAAGGTCTAGAATTTTCAGATCCTGCAGGCCAAAAGTTTACCGTCTTAATTAAACTAGGAAAATAAAGTAAAACTCCCATACAATATTAAATGTTTAGTTAACCTGTTTAATCATCTAATAGAACATTGATTGACAAACAATATACTTTAAAAGCTTAAAAAAATATTAACAGTCCATGCAAAAAAGTTAGCAAAACTGATTTTTCATCAAAAAATCCTCCTTTACAATTTATTACTTTTTTCAAGTCTCGGCATACGGGCAATCAATTTGGTAATGGTGTCTTATGATATATTATTCCAAATTTCGCATAAAGCATTCCACATTCCTTCTCGCGAGGACGGGCCACGATTACGGATGATCCTATCATGCTATTCCCACAAAAGTTCAATGGGATCGAGATCCGGGCTCTGAGGAGGCCAAACCATGTTTTTTAAAACTCTTTGTGCCTCTTTCTCTTCGAAGTATCCTCTACTTAATTTTTAGCTACACTTTGATCATTATCTTGTTGGAAAATGAATCCATCTCCAATTAATCGCAACCGGGAAGAAACGGCATTTTGTTATAAAATGTTTTTGTACTGTTCGTTTTTCAAAATTCCTTCAATTTTCATCAAATCGCCAGTTCCTTGGCTAGAGAAGCAACCCCATATCATAATTGAGCCACCACCATGCTTGATTGTTGGGAGTACACAATCTGACATATCTTTTCTTGGGCACTGCGTTGAACGTAAATTCTACGTTTTGAACCGAATAGTTCAAACTTGAATTTATCGGTCCAAAGCACTTTTTGAAAATCTTTTTCAGTCCAATCTCGATGGGCAAGAGCCCACTGCTTCCGTTTTTTCTTTAACAGAGGTTTAACGGCTTTAGCAGAGGTTTTCGAACATCAACGCGACTATACAACTTCGCATGTCTCAGTTGCCGTTTTACTGTAGTCAATGATAAAGGTTTAACTCAGGTTTTTTTTACTTCAACGCGGAATTCCGGTGTTGTTAAGCGTCTATTGCGCTTGCTGGTAACTACAATGAAACTATGTTCACTTTCACACGTGGTAGCTCTCAGCCTTCCCCAGCGTGGACTACCTTGAAACCTGCCTGTCTCCCTGTATCGAGTTATTGTGCCATGAACACAAGTCTTCGATAACTTCAGTTGTGAAGCAATCTCACGTTCGGATTTGCCTTCATTATGTAAAACAACGATGGTAGAACGCACTTCACTGTTAGTTTCTCGAGCTTTTCCCATTTGGTGACGTCTTCACTGTAGAAACCACAAGTTTAGACCAATTGAGATTGTTTTGAACAAACCCAAGTAAACTCGGGTAATAACAAGTCAGAAACACGTGTTTTCAGGAGCGAAATAATACTAGTTATTGATCAATACGTAACAAAAGCAAAGTAATTAGTAATGAGGACATTATAAAAATATTATTTACACTCTACCACCTGGCTCTAGCGCAGCATTTGTCGTCGTTTGAAAACAATAGATGTTTATTTTCCAATAACTTGAAAGTAAATAAAAGAATGACTTCTTTAAATATTCGATACTAACAATAGAATATGCAGATGTGCATTTCTTTCATTTATACTATGGGGTTCTATTACAATTGATGGATAATTATGTTGTTTATGTGCGGTCTTAAACTTTTGGCCGGCTAGTTTTAGTGAAACGAGTAAAATGGACATAGCTCTGTCGTCACCGTTGGTAATGTATGTAGATAAGACTAAGGATCAGAATAAATACAACGTAACGATGTTTATTCACATAAAAACTACTATTATGTAGGTAGTTTATAAGTTTAACGCAGATAATCAGGTTTATCCCCAAGCGGATTGTGGTGCCTTTCGTAATGTTTTAATCATTAATTACTCCAATCAGGAAGTTACCAATCTTTCTGAACTCTTCTTTTATGTAATTACTCTATATTTACTGCGATCTTCCATTTAGTCTCTTTTTTATAGATTATACTTTCACAGGCACATGAACTTCCTTAATTAGATGTTAGGCATAAACATTAAGATCAAAGCAAAGAGATCTGAAACGTATCTATTTTTTTTTAATAAATATTGTCCTTATCTGGAAAACGAATCAAAGTCCAGTAATTCATCAGCCCGGTACTTTATACGAGGCCTGTTAAAACCATTGTTTTATAACCAATATATTTGTTTTAACATCAATTTAAATTTATTGAGTTGACGGAAAATAGAATATTTCTTATACTATATTCTTATATTATTATTATATTATAACTTCACCTTTGAAGGGGAGATGAATGAACCCCAAAATTATGGAAAAGGTGAAAGATTAGGATTGTGAAAAATATTTGTTAATATATGTATTTGATATGACATGCAACTTCGTAATTTATATTAAAAAAAATGTTTTGACAAGTTTTATGACGAAAACTTCTTAAAAAAAAATCTCCCTTAAGTATAATTTACGAATACATCAGTTTAACTGCATTTAATTATTTGTGCTTTCATGAAATATACTGACATTTTAATAGACATTCTAAATAATACATGATAAAAATTATTCATTAAGTCTAAAAATTTTATATAATTTGACGGTTTTTTTTTTTCACCTTTGAAAACAATAAAAATATTGCAGCCTTCATAAACGAGCGGTTAACCTGATAGTAAGTGATAACTTTAGCACATAAACATACTAATAACACAAAGATACTAATGTACTATATGCATTGTTACTACCGAAGACAGATGGATTACCTCACATCAGTAGCTGGGTATTTGGATTTCTCCACTTGACAAATGAAACACAGCAGCGTTATGCTGTTATTTTACGCACATATTCTGTGACGACATAACCATCTTTTAGTCCAATTCTGTACTAGAAAAGAATAACTGGATGGTAGCTTTGTAGAATATTGACTAAGACGAAGTTACGATCCGACACCAGAGCTGGGCTATATTACGTGTTGACAGTACTCTTAAAGACTAATATAGTATAATTCTAAAAATAATTTTATGTTCTAGTTTGTGTTCAGATTGTCATCTAACTGTTCCTGACTTCGACTCTTCGTCTATGCCAATATTTATACATCACAAATTATTGGACTTTAAGTAAGATAGGTGTATAAATGTGCTATAACATAAATATATAATTCTCCTTAAGAACTAGTAAAAAATCATAATACTCTGCTAAATACATAAACGTTTTATAAATTTTAAAACTGCATTCAAAATTAAAAAGAACATATTGAACTGAGGTACTTCAAGAAGTGACAAAGTTTTAAAAGCACCAGTTACCCGACTTCGCGCTTGAGTCATTAAATCGGATATAAATTTCGTGAAAGTTAGGTGTATTAATAGTCATTTATATCGTGAATTATTGTAGTAAACGGTAATTTAATAGAGTTATTTCGAATCTTAGATAATAGAGATAAAGACACATAGATAGGAAGTTAAAAATAATAATATACTAGGATGATCACGTACAATCGTTGTTCAAATTCCATTAGTAGGATATATGCTACAACAAGAACTGGTTTGTCGCTCGATTGGAATAGGTAAACTGCAGAAGGACCAATCTTTCACACTCATCATGCATATAATAAAGCGTATCCACAGAATATTATTGTTAAATGTTTCAAGTAAATTTAAGTTCTTTCGTATCTTTGAGCAGCATTTAACACTTATTGCTAAACGAGCTCTGTTGTAATTTTTTATATTTCAATCAATGTTTGCTTCACTATTATTATGATTTCATTTTAAGAAAAGGATTTCTAGAGTATGGAATAAGAGTGTCAATGACTTATGTTTTATCGAGTTAGGACGATTTGACTAAGAATATTAACATGTTAAAAAAAATTCTTAAACATTGAAACTTGTACAAGCGTTTTACTGACGTAACAGTAGTTGGTTTTATCCATCTGACGTCTGCATCCATTAACCAGTTAAGTATCAAGATCAAGATTGATTGTTATCCATAAAGACGTACTAGAACGAATCATTACCAGCGGTGCTGATATGAGACATAGTTACAATATATTGGGTGATATTTTGATATTATATACCGCTCAGTTGTACAATGCCTTATTTCCGTGATTAAATTTAGCGCAGCTTCCAGATGTAAACTATCGTTATGTCACTTACACTCATTCCATTCGATCTTTAATTTCATTTACAATCATAGTAGAGAAATGGTTAATTGGTCGAAAATACAACTTTATGTACACTATTACGATATACCAAGAACGTTACATTTCACTACACTAGGTATAATATGTATATACGATGTTCAACTCTAAGTTTATTTACTACTACCCCCCTAATTGTGATATATCTCTTTTTTCTACAGCATAAATAATAAAATTATAAATTTAATGTAACAGTTATTCTAAGTCTATTATGAATTATGCTTCATCCGGAAGAGGAACTAAGAATCTGTAACACAGGTCTAGGACCTAGCACGGCTGGTAAACAAAAGAAAAAAAATTGTAAGATTAATTTAAAGGTCTTTTAATACCGAATTGAATTTAGTACTGGTTAGTTTTAAATGTTTTAATATGTATGTTGCTTCTTTATGAACAATGTTTGGGTTAAGAAATAAATTATTATTATTAATTATTTATTATTATTAACTTTATGTACCAATCAATTAAAAAGGATTTAGTGACTAAAATTATTGGGAAAAGAATAATATAAAAGATAGACAAAGATAGCAACATACTATTTTTAGTTCATAGTTCATCCACACTATGAGATAACGTTACACGTTGCCTCTTCCGCCGTGAGTGATTATAATTGCCACCGATTTTTTAGGTATGAATCTCACTAAAAAATATAAAAAAATAATTAATTTATAATTTTAAATCTACTTAGATTTTCCTCCTGACTAGTTAGTACAAGCCAGACAAAATTAGAATACAGTCCATTAAATTGAGAGTCCGACGTACTCACAGTTAAGCTATACAGTACTTATACCGTACTCACTATACGTATTTTATATACTTAGATGATGACCCCTTGCATTTTGTTTACTGACTATCTAAGTTAAGTTATTAAAGTCACAAGTTAGTACAGCCACAAATACAGAGACAATTCCACAACTTACCATTCTTAATTTACGAAGTAAAATTTTATCGTCCCTTTGCCCGATCCAATGCTTAGTTTGATCTCTAAGCGTTAGTAACGGTTCCAATCTATTTAAAGGGTAAATATATCTACATCATGCCTCAGATCTTTTAACATTGGTAAAGCAATTGTATAAGAATCCATACTGATACATACGGATTCATATACACACATATATATATATATATATATATATGGTCTGACCAGATCCGCACCACTCTCGGCACATCGGTTAGCAATGCTTTGCACACGGCGGCAGATAGGGGAAAGTGGCGACGGATCACCAACGACAGACTGTTCCCACGAGATGGTCACGACCCTCAGCATTGAGGAAACCGACGTGTGGAGTAGGAGGATATTGTATAAGGGCTATATTATCATTAAATTATTTACTCATGGAAGTAAACGTACATGTATCATTGTATATTATTGTGTTCTTCGTTATTTATATTATTGATTTATTATGTAAATTATTCTAATTCTAATATTAAACGCATTTCATCTAATCTTTTTTCACCGAGAACATCATTGTTTATTGGCTACAGTGATTACGAAATTTCAGATAGATTGTTTCGAAAGGGACAAACCCTTTACCGTCAAGAATAAAAGACATAGGTGGAAAAAATGTTTTGTATTTTTAATTGCCATATCAAAATGTACGGTATCCCATCATTGTTAAAATGTAATTATTATTGTGTCTCTATAATTAATTAATAGCAAAGATTATATATCTAAGTACATTAAATTTATTATGATAATCATAAATAGTAATGTTAAAGCTGACTGACAGATTCTGCTACTACCTACACTTATACAATTGAATTAAATTAAGGACGTGCCTTTCAGCGGACTCACATAAAAATATGTTACCCTATATTTTTACTCAATTCAACTACACTGAGTAGCAAGCCTGTCTATATTTCACTTAGGTCTCATTAAGCCTCAAACGTGACAGGCTCTAGTGCTTTATATAATGGTGCTGTATACTATTTTTAACGATACAAAATGCGCTAAAAAACCTAAATCTCATTTTTGGTACAAGTTCCGACCCTACTTACTATGCAATAATAATAATAAGAAAAGAATATGCAAATAATTTCATACCATCTTACCCATATTAATAAGGATGTGTTCAACAACCCAATCTATCTAAGTTTATGTACGACACGTATTAAATAACATAGCTATATCAAGTCTTAAATTTGACACGGGACTCTTGAAACCCCTGTTTTTTTATTTACTTTACGTAAGAACTTGTATAATTTGCTATTTATGTGGCAGAAATTAGATTTTCTTTTATTCTTCAGTCTAACTCGAATAAATACCAAGAAGAAAGCCAAAGCGAACCTGGGAGTTTTAGAATCTTTGCTCACCACGTTGGGCAATCAAGTCATTAACGGTACTAGCTGTATTTATTCGCTAACGTTGCTGTTGCCATACTGAATTTTCCTGCGAGAAGAATTTTCCAGTTGGTCGGCGGGATTCTTATTCTTTTTCTTCCTCTCGTTTTCACTTACTTGTCTTATAATGATGATTATTTACTCATAAAATAAAGATTTATGAACGAAATTAATATTTTTTAATTGTTATTTTATTATTGTAAACAACCAATAAAAAATCACATCAACTCATGTTGGAAGTAAAATAAACCATAGATAATTTTGATAAAAAAAACTTACAACTCTATGCTTCTACTGAGGAATGTTCTAAGCGCCTTAACGACAATATATGACGAAACGCTTGATTCATTTTCTTGTTCGGAGAACCAGTTTTAAAAACTAACACTGTATATTTTGGGTAAATACAATAATTAAATTGAACACACTATTGCAATAGGTTATTCCTGTAATAACACAGCATCATACACCTCAATAAAATATATTTATTTGAAATTTATTACTTTTAATTATATATATTTTTTTTTTTTCATTTATATTAGGGTGACAAGTGAAGATAGAGTACGGCCCATGATATTTACATTCGTCCAAACATGTGATATATAAAAATATTTTTATTAATAATATAATATAAATATTTTTATAATGAGATTTATAAAGAAATATTTTTTTTATAAATCTCATTATTTAATTTATTCTTATCAATTAAGGGAATTCACATTTAATCTGTGACTTTAAAAAGGTATATGATGTTGTCCAAAATCATATTTAATTTCGTATGTACGATTTTAGTTATTAAATATTTAATATTTACAATTACAATAACCCAAAAAGTTAATATATCTTAAAGTCATACTCCTCGTGTTAAAGTACTCAGAACGTTTTTCGAGAAGACTCGCAAATGATTTTAACTTCTTAAATATGTATATATAAAAAATAAAAACACGCCCAATTGTGCACATTACCACAAAATTGAATTCGAAAAAAAGATACTCTGAAAATTGCCAAATCAAAGTGAGAATGACCTGTCTAGACATGTCCCTTTGCGGGGATTAGGGAGCCTAAATACTTTTATCATTTAAATAATACATTATATAATATTATAATACAAATAAACACCTGCATTGTGCAAGAACAGGGATATGAAGTTTCGAAATTTCAAATACATAAACCCCACTGTTGGGCACAGGCATACTTTAGTGTGACTTTTGGAGCATAAACCGTCATTGGCACCACTGCACGCCCCTGGACTTCACATGTTACATTAATGATTATGGAAAATGTATAGTTGCGATATTGGTGTTTGATTTGAATAAAAAGAGTAAAGACAAAAAATATCTCGTTGTCATGCCAGGAGGTTGAAGTATCGTAACTTTTTCTGATGAAATCTGATTCCTGTAGCCCAAAAATTTACTGCAAGTAGTTTACAAGTTAAAATTAACCTGTTTATTCATTTTGAACATCGTACATCACGGCAGAATTAAAAATTAATCTTCATCTCATATCAAAGTCATCATATATCAGATGAAATTGTTGGCAATCTAGGGCATTGCTTTGCAATTTTTCTGCCGTGAACGGTATTTCCCAACCGATACAACTTTGGGACCTTCAAGAAAAAAGCCTACAGACCTCTTAAGGGCCGGCAGTGCATTTGTAACTCCTCTGGTGTTATGGATGACCACGGCGGTAATTACCTACCATCTGATGAGCGGCTTCTTCGTTTGCCACTTATAATGTAAAAAAAAATATAGTACTCGACAATAGGTTCCATTTTAGATGAAAGATAAGAATACCACGAATAATATAAATAAAATAACGTTTAGGAATTTTATTTCTAAACTCATATGTCGGTAAATTCGCATACATTAGCATATAGCTTATTTCGTATTGCAATTATATATAGCCCACAGTGAACATCATAAAAGCGAGAATTACCTACAGATCATAAAATAGTATCGGGATAATAAAAGTTACCCCTGTACCCGAATAACAATAAAATTTTCGTAAAGCTTTTCATGACCATTATTCGGGTCGTATATACATATATATTTATATCTATATATATATAGATTTTGCATATTTGCGTAATAGTGTTACATCGTTAAATATTTTAAAGCACGATTCCACAAAATTACGTTTGAGTTGTAGTACGATTGAGGTTTTATATATTTTTTTAATATTGTATATGTCCACGGCATCGTCCGTATGTTTAATTTTTTGACTAAAGCTAGCAGTTCAATTACTAATCACCACAACCGATCCAATTACGTATAATTCTCATGATAGGAGATTATTAACAACAATAGTTAAATGGCAGATTCAAACCTATGCCTTTATACGCGGTAGAGCTACACTGCAGTTTGTTTTTAGCTGCAGAATGAATGGGTCAGCCAGGGTAGGATCACGCCCTCACAGAATACTAGCGTAAAATAGCAGTTTAATGCTTCTGTGTATCGTCTGGTGATCCTTTATTACTAGAGACGAGGCATTCCATCTCAGTCCAGTTAAGGGTGGCAACGCATCTGCATTATGACTCCTTGTCAAGGATGAATGTAGATGTCATGGGCTGCAGGAATCACTTAACATCAACTCTGTACTCGTTTGTTATTCTTAATATAATAAAAAAAAAAAGTTACGCGAACCGTACTCTATACTATTAAGTATATTGAAAAAATTATTGAATAAATTAATGATTGAAAAACTTCGTCCTATTCGCTTATGTTAAATTCAGCGTTGCGTTTAAAGATTTAGCATTGCAAGACGCTGCAGTTATATCTTATCGATATGGCTTAGGAACATTCAAGAAAAGTTCCTACACCTTATAGGCCACAAAAACCAGAAGTTAGAGGAACGGCCACGCATCTTCTAGATTCCTTCCTTTGATAGCAAATCTTTGTGTAATTGGCGGTAAATGTCTGCGCGAGCTCTCCTCGACCAGATTAACCAGCCCCTGTGTGCAAAGTGGGTATCCGTTGTGTGTACCACTTGAGGCTACTGAAAAGATTACAGAATGCCCGTGGACCAGTAAGATGACACTAGTAGCCCCAGGAGTCACTTCTCCAATACTTATAACTTGATGTTCGTAAAGCCAGGGGCCACTATACTGCTATATTTCATATGCTATACGTCGGGATTCCAAGGACCAGTTACTAGTAATAAGAAATTCAAATATATCGCTATACTGAAAAACATCGTTATAAATATTAGTAAACAAAATTTGGGGTGTTATGGATATTAAACCAATTTCCTCTGTTACCACTTGCAAATTCACCTGTATTACTGTAAGTTCTGCTTATGAGATTCTGGGCTGAAATAGTATAGTATTTATATATATAATTTTAAATGGCCACATATTAAATTATCGGTTCATTTGGACTCCATTTTACAAACACCGCACGTAAAGGAAAACTGTATCCGCGGCTTTAATTAGGTGGCCGAAAAATAGCATAAAAACGAATAAGATCTCAACTATAGCTAAATAAAAGTATTTATTGTCTTTTTTTAATAATATGATGTTAGACTTATGATTAATAGAAATTAAAATAGAATTGATACTTAACCTCACTATTGACGATACTATCAATAAAGTTGTAAGTAGCATAATGATGTGTCCACCACTATATATATATATATATATATATATATATATATATAAATATATATATCACAAATAACCACAGCGCACTATTTAGACGAGTTTCAGCGGTAGGGTCCTTATTCCATTAAAACATTTGCAATTTTTACCATGTTTAAAAATAGTATAGTATTTTACCAATGTCAATCTACTATAAATTTGTTAGCTGACATAATCTTGCATGTTACCCATCTTGTAATATTCAAATCAAAAATTTAATAAGGTATAGAGTATCGAAATAAGTACCGAGTCCACTATCGAAAGAAAATATTTCCCTTCAAACAATTTCCGAATTTTCTTTCGGGGACGAAGATCTCTGATCTGAAAAATCTGGCTCAAGTATTAATCGCCCTTAACGGCGCGGTCGTCACTAAAAAATCTTTTTTAACAAGCTTCGTAACCTTTTATGTTACATTTTCTCAGCCATCACAATCAATGTCGCAATTTCAAGCAATATTACATGCTTTTGTTTTTCAATACCTCAGATGACAATTCAAAATTTTAAATATGAAAAAAAAAACATTTTTTGTTCTTACAAAGCAAAAAGTTATTGTGCAATTAATTGTAAAATTTACAACATTATTTTACTTATGCTCAAAGTTAGTTAATATATTTAAGAAATGTTAGGTAAACTGTGGTAGACACACCCAACTAGCTACAAGTTTCAAAAGTTTGAAGGGGTCGACCGGAGAAGGACGACGACTCCACAGGATTATATTAATAGGTGGAATATTGTTAACGGGCGACATCCTACTGTGTGCCGTATCGAGTGTACGGGACCCTATCACAGGTAACCAGTAATACCATCATAACCATCAGATAACCATCTCAATCCTGAGGAGTGGCAAAGCTTGATCATGTTCATCCATTCAATTTATGTCACGAAGCTGTCATCACTAGTAAGTGTTTCAGTTCAGCCAGCACACAGTTCAACTAGTAGGTAGAACCCTTTTTCCTACCCTAATATTATAAATATGATTACAAATATTTTTTATAATATTAGGGTAGGTTTATATTTTCATGCCTAAATTTTCCTAAATGAGAGTGTGTGTGATCTTTCTACATCTGATCCCTAGCTTGCAGTCAGCAATTATGTCAATGGCATTGCAAATATTGTTTATAAAAATATATAATATGAACCTGTACTACAATGTACTAAACAAAGTTTGATGACACCTTTTCGATAAGCACCTGAGTCGAAGTTTCGTACCTCCTTAAGAGGGGCCCTCGGATCGCTACTTGCCCCGCTCTGTCGTCGTTGTCGTTCTTCGTCCACAAGGGTCCGAGTTGCATCCGAGATCCATCATCGTGTCAGTAGCGATGTGCTCGCGGACCCCCTGCTCGCGAGCCTGTTCCGGTGAATCTGTAGAGGCCTTTAGTGCCAGATGATACGAAGAACTACATTTATTAATGATAAGAAACGGCAGTACTGTAGTTTCTTTTTTTTCTAATTTTTTTATTCAATTTTAAACCTTAATATAAATACTAAAGAACTAAAGACATTAAGGTTGGCCGAGTAGGTAAATATTTTTTTAAATTATTATATTACTTACTATGACAGCGTAGTAATAGTCCAATTAATTTTATTAATTAGCGCTCGAGTCTGTTTCGAAATGCCTTATTAATTTTGCAAGTATTATATATTAACATTATATTTTATGAAATGCTTTCGTGAGTTCGCATGTTTTAAGTCTGTAAAGATCAACCTTTGTTTATAGTTGCTTATATCCAACGTAAATTTATGGAACAAGGTCAAGTTAGTCCCTCCATTAAACTTCCCACATAGGTAGTACAGAAAATAAAAAGCTAAAAATGGTCTCCATATAAAGTGCGTGTGTAGCATTTTTTATAATATTAGGGGCGACAAATGACTAGCGCTGTAATTTAAGTTTTGTTCATGACATTTTGTTAATCTGATAACTCGTTCACTCGACTTTTGTCTAGTATGGCAGACAGTGTCCTTGTTAATTTTCCGATGCAGTATTAATAGTTCTATATCTTTAACAAACAAAGATTTTTTTAACAAAAACGATTCTAAAAGATGATTTGTTATATTTACGCGAATAATATAAATATTTAATATACTTATTTGGAAAAGTAAAATACAATTTTTTTATGGAATTATATACTTAATTAATCGAAGTATATACCGACCGCCTGTCGTGAAATATGGGGTCTAGCGTTGTCATGAAGCAGCAGTGGGAATTGACCAGTCTCAGTTGTTTAGCGGGTAGCTTATCCATCATGGTTTGCAATTGATGATTACATATCTGTCGTAATAATTTGGCCAGATCTTAGGAAGCTGCATAGTATGACACTAGAACTGTTCTACCAAACACTCACCAGTAACCTTTTCTAACTCAACTTTCGATTGGGCCAGGATTTGGCCGGTTCTCCTGGGTTCAACCACTGTAATGAGCGTTTCTGACTATTATGCACTATCCATTTATGATCAAGTAACCATACAATTCAAAATTCCCTCATAATTATGTCGGTTGAGTAATGTAACGCAACACTCAATGCGTATTTGTTGGTGTGCTTCACTCAATTCACGCGATACCCATTTCTCGAGCTTTCTTGCTTTTCCAATTTGTTTCAAGTGAAATAAAATTGTTTTGTCACAAACGCCGAATCCTGCCGTTAACTCTAACGTAATTTGCGATGGATCCGCATCCACGATCACCTTTAATTCTTCATTTTCATTGTCAACTTGGATCCGATCTGTCCGCAGGATTTGATGTGGATGTCAAAATCTCCAGAATTAAAACGTTATAACCAAAAATATATCTTGCTTTCTTTTACAGTAGCTTCCCCATAAACCTCATTAATCCTTAGAGTTTTTATTGCGATATTTCAATTTTTACATTTTGTTAACAGAAGGATGTCAAAGAAAAACGAAATGGCTTGAAAACAAATGAATCACTAAATTGGAAGCTCAAATTTGAAATACATTTAAATTTGGAATTTGTAACCAAACGCCAGATTATTTGAGATGAAAGTGGCCAGTTCGACAATACATCAATTTCATTTGTAAGGACCTAATACATACAGTGGTGGTCGTATAATTAGAAACACTACCAATGATCCTTGACATTATGTAAGATACTTCACCGCAATGGTTTTTATTTTGAAATTAAACAATAAATAGGACAACAATATGTTCAACGATTTATCATTTATTGGAAAAACAATATAAATTCCATTACACAAGTGCAGTTTCAATATTACATTACGGACAAACATTTAAATCAGTTTTAAGGTAGGAACAATAATGATAAACTATTTAGAAACAACAAAAAAGTATAAAAAACAATATTTTTTTAAGTATTAGTAATTAGTATTGTTATTTACGAAATAGCTACTATCCACAGCATGTCAAGAGTTATAATTAATATTTAGTGGTGTATCCCTTATTTTCAATAACAGCACTGCAACGACGTGGCATTGATTTAATCAATTTCATAAATTTTTCTAGGGGTATTGAATTCCATGCTTCAACAAATGCTTCATATAATTCGTTTTGACTGGTGTTAGGTTTGTTTGAGACGTCGTTTTAGCAATATACCAGAGATTTTCTATCTGGTTTAAATCCGGACTATTTGCTGGCCACTCTAAAACGGGATATACACTGTTCGCTAAGGAAACTTTTGACGCTATTGGCCGTGTGTTTAGGGTCATTGTCATGCTGAAAGATCCAGGTTACAGGCAAATGATCGTCCGAGTAGGGAATCATTGTGTGCTCTAAGATATTTTTGTATTGCCATTGATCCATTGTACCTTCAATCTTTATTTACCATATTTATTTTTGTTTCATCTGAAAATAACACTTTTTTCCATTCTCGTACCGTCCAATTAATATATTTTTTAGCCTTTCGTGAGATTCTTCCAAACAATTTAGCTTCCACTTATCTTCGGCGAATCAGTCTTGACGAGATGTTTCTCGGTTCATCAGGCGAAAAAACTTCATTTTTAATCTGGTTGGAGCCTTTACTTTCTCTCTTTCTTGATCTTTTTTTAGCAACGCGAACGATTAGCGTATCTCCTCTGGGAGAGGTTTTTCTTGGCCGTGCCTTTCTAAGAACATTTTTAACAGTTTCATGTGTTTTATAATGATCAATTGCATTAAAAACTTTCTTAACAGAACATTTTAAATGCTCAGCTATTCTTCTGTACGCCCACTTATGATCTATATGTAAATGAACAATTATTTGCCTAGTTGACGCGCCACAACTTTTCTTTATGCCTATTTTGAACAAAATAAAATTCAGATTAAATTTTTAATTGCCGCCAAAATAATAGAAAAAGCTAAAGAAGAAATGTTATTTTCCAATTTCAAAAAAAGAACGAGCTATGGATGCTTTTTTTAAATGTTTCTAATTAGGCGTCCAAGCGGCCAGTAACAGAAAATAAACTCCTACATGTGTAAGACTCATTTTGTAATTAAAAGTAAGATATGTTTTATATTTTATGCATTTAATGAGTTTTTTATTTGATTGGCTATATTATTGCATAATAATTATTAATTATTGAATGTGTATATTTTTTACGAATTTGTATGTTGAAGTTATACTTTCTTTATTCATAAGAAGTGTTTCTAATTATTTGACCATATATATATATATATATATATATATATATATGTATCAAAGATCTACAAATAGTTGCGCTATTAGACGAAGGCCGTGCTGGGAATGTATTGCTCAGGCAATAAAGTACCAAAAGGATTCTCCTTATCAATAGCCAATAGCCAACCTATTATGCCTTATTTAGTATACCGTATTGTGAGTGGGAAGGTTAATACGGCATTCTAGAGGGTTCGGTACTTGGGCATTGCCAATTACCCCGGCCTACGTTATCATCTTTTGCCTTGCGCGAATAGGAGAACTTTTTCATGAAAGGTAATGCTTTCAATTAATTTAGTTATAAAGTTAAAGAGAATTAAAGTATATAAATAGACTTTTTATTAAATTTTAAGCCGAAACCTCGGCTAACATAAATGTATTTTATGGTCTTCGTGTCTACGGCACTGCAATTATTCGAACTGTCTGCTACGTAATAAACGGTCTATACACGTAACGGAAGCCGTAATGGCGAAAAGGTTCACACCGTGAAATTGAGTTTAATGATAAATGTTGCATCGTAAATGGAAATAAAACAAATTTTACAGTACTTCCACCTTCACTTAATAGCTAACGGAATATATTACAATAAACACTTCTAGTTTTTGATTGGAACAAGAACTATGCCCAATAACATATTGAAAGAAATGTTAATGTCTATCAAGACACGTTGGATGTTGGTTTTATACTTACTCTGATGTATTTCACGAGTTGACCGATTCATTCTGCAGCTAGAAACAACTTGCAGTGTAGCTCTACCACTGCTAAACTGTTGATTTTCACTTATTTCATTAAATACTAAAAGTTTTAAAAAAAGCTTTACATATAATAATTAAACTAAAATACAGAATATGCTAAAACGTCTTTAGTAGTTTAATGAAAAGTCAGTTTGTCTAAGACAAATTGTTGAACCAGGTTGAGAATCGAACCTATAACCCGGAGCAGTCAGGTACTTTAACCACTAAGCCACGCGGCCGTTAACTAACGACCACAACGTTTATTAACGGCCGTATGTCCAATGATTTTGAATTTACATTACCACAGTCTACTTTTAATTACTACAATCTTTCCACACTTTTAATTTACGTACTTTTGTTAAACATTTTTATGTTAATAGAAAACACCTAAAGTTACTTTAAACTTCAGAAATCTAAAGATATTACTGAAACGTCTAAATACACGAAAGGAGCCATTTGAAAAATCCTTTGGTGAAACGGAAAAGATAACCTAAACAGCCGTCGGCGAGGTCCATTTAACAATTGACCTGAGTAATTTTATCAAGGAAAAGTTGTCTTATTTGTTCCGTTAAGCTGAACTTCGAGTTTGTTGTTCTGGCTCCACCATGATATGAATATTTAATTCAGTAAATCAGATGCCTCGGTATTTATATCAAAATATCTATGTCAGATGTGTTTTTGTTCCTAAATAAACATATTATATTAAAAAGTGATAGGGCTTCAAGTCTTAAATATTCGTTTAATAATAATGCCTATCACTTTTCATTCATTGTCATTTTAAAACAAATGTTTATGCATTAAACTCCAGTCTTACGTCGATGACGCCATCTTTGAATGTATCGGGTGACTTGTAGAGCAACAAACGGCTATCTGTTACAAAGTTGAGGTCGTTATTATAAATTGCACCAAATAATGATAAAGATTAAAGGTTTTGATTAAAGTAACTTAATATAATTTATTGAGTCTTTTTTTTAATTAAATCACTGTATCAAAAATTCATATAGTCATGAATACAAAACGGATTCGAAAACAAATCCATTTTAAAATCCGTTTCATAAATGCAAATGAAGCTTGGAAATGAGAAGTAATATTTTTTTCGTTTTTCATGTAAATCGGTGTAAAAAAAATGTTAAAACTTTAACGATGTGGCCCAAACTTTATTAAATTGACATATTACAACAAAATCATTTATAACAATTACCATGGTGATGAAAATACACCTGAAAAGTAAAAAAAACTTTTGTTTACACAATGATCTTCTAATAAATACAACTTTTGAAAAGTCTTTGATTCCTAAGAAATTAATTATTATAATACTAATTCGGAGACACTTGAAGTCCACATTTTCCGTTTTTATTTATTTATTATGAAACTAAGGGTGATAAACGAGCACACAGTCCTAATGGAAATATAATTACACCAACAATGATTCAAGATACCTTGTCACCCCTGTGCACTAAGATGGAATACGTTGCTACCTGTAATTGGATCTTCGGTTCTCTACACTCCCTTTATGAAACAGAGTAGCATTATGCTGGTATTCTGAACGAGGATGTCCTATATATATACCTTGATTTGACCTCTCTTTTGGGTGTGGATGTGCTGTATGAGTGTCCAGCATGTTTGAGACTGCATCTGAAACATGCACCGATTTTATTGCACATACATTATGTAGGACTGGGAAAGGTGACGACCAGTCCATGCTTCTATGTGTGCGCTAATGTAGAGTAGCATTATGCTGGTATTCTGAACGGACAATCGTATATTATAGTACCTAGTTTTTAACTCGTTTTCGGGTGTGAATATGCTGTATATGTGCCCGCATGTTTGAGACTACATCTGTAACATGCACTGATCTTATTGCACATGCATTATGTAGGATTGGGGAAGGTGACGACGAGTGAATGCTTCTATGTGTGCGCTAATGTAGAGCAGCATTATGCTGGTATTCTGAACGGACAATCGTATATTATAGTACCTAGTTTTTAACTCGTTTTCGGGTGTGAATATGCTATATATGTGCCCGCATGTTTGAGACTACATCTGTAACATGCACTGATCTTATTGCACATGCATTATGTAGGATTGGGGAAGGTGACGACGAGTGAATGCTTCTGTGTGTGCGCTAATGTAGAGCAGCATTATGCTGGTATTCTGAAAGGACAATCGTATATTATAGTACCTAGTTTTTACCTCGTTTTCGGTTGTGAATATGCTGTATATGTGTCCCGTATGTTTGAGACTGCATCTGAAACATGCACCGATCTTATTGCACATGCACTATGTAGGACTGGGGAAGGTGGCAACGAGTAAATGTTTCTGTGTGTACGCAAATTCTTACGGTGCTATAATTTATTCTGCTTAGATCATTTGGTTATTACCAGAAGATATCGCCATAGTTGCCATCGACCCGAAGGACATCAGTATAACATTGATTTACATTAGTTTAAACTTATATGTATTAGATAATTAAATTTTAGCACTTACGGATTGAAAAAAAACTATTGTTTGCCGAAAGCTCGGACTAGGTTCTTAATTTTATTTAAAAAAGCGTTAAAAGAAACGTCATAAGAAAAACATTTTGCTTATTTGTTGCGGGATATACAGAAATATTAAGAAGCTGGTCACGCACAGCGTTCTAAAAATGTCAGATATGATGCACCACTTTATTACGTTTGTATCCTAGGCATCAATCATGGAGCTTTATAGGACGAGTTCGTGGAGTAAAGTACTCTTAGGTTGGCACGACTAGGAAAGGAGCACGCCCTAACAGAATACCAGCGTGAAATTGTCCCATAAAGTTGTTTCCTCAGTGTAGGAATCTAATTACAAGTAACAAGGGATACAATCTTAGTCGTTAGGGGTGACAACGAAGGATGGATGTATGTCATGGACCGTATTCATCACTTACCATTAGGTAAAATGTGCTCGTTTGTCATCTTTAATATAATAAAAAATATATATAAAAACTTGTTGCTAAGTATATTTTACAGCTAAAAATCATACTGTGGTGTAGTTTTCATAATTATAATTAGTTTCTGTTGAAGCCAAATATTATTTATTCATTTTTGACAGACATAGTCCATCCTTTATTATGCTACTCTATACTACTGCTATACGTTTTCTTTACCCATCGATTCTTTGTAATCTATTTGAAGATGTTATACGACATGAATCACAAGGTGTTTTCTGATCGCAACCCTCCGTCTAAGTTGGTGGTGTTATTTTTATATTACTGTTTACCTTTTTAAAATAATCATGACCAATATTATTAAAGTTTAACGACGGACAAAGAATTATTTTTTAAGTAGAGAGGAAAGTTGTTTCACAATCCAGAAACCGTTAATTATTTTATTTTTACGCTTAGTTATAATTCAATTTTAGTGAAGTTAGGTTTTAAATATAACTGGCGAAGGGTGCTGATTCTCAAGATGCTTTAAGACTCCCGTCGGTAATAACCACCTATTAACAAGTCAAAGAGTTCGTTTTATATTTTAACTTTGTTTTTCCTGTTATTTACATACAACATATTGTATTTTACTAGTACCTACATATCGATCCACAAACTGTTCATTATTAAAGTTATTTAGACCATTTTTCAAAGTTGTACTGGATAGAAAAAAAAATATGTAAATCGCATCTACAATAATGGTACCGATAAATTATTTAAAGTTCGTTTCAAGTAGCATCATTGTTCCTTCATTTTTAAAATACTTAAGCAGTGATCTAAAACTGCCGTTGGAATGTTGCTTTATTTACCTTTCACGAATTTTATATGAGTATAATACTTTATTTTAATCTATTCAAATCGATTCGATTTTTGTGTCAGCCAACTCGCCTCAAGTATGAGAAGCAATAAAAAGTATTAAATGTAGAAACCCAAATTAGTCAACAACATATTTCTGTATTACATTAAAGCAGCACGTGCGTAATTTTGTTACGGAACCTAAGCAATGCGGTGCTGCTACAGATGTGCCGCCTCACCGCACTGCGGCGCAACGTTTTTGGCATAAAAACTTTTTTATTTCAACAAACTTTTTGCAAGTCCCGTTTGCAAAGGAAAATTAAATATAAAACTATAATAATAAACACATGAGCAAAAAGTAATAAATATATTGGTTAAACATGTTTCAACGATAATTTCCACGATCCAAATTATTTTTGTTCTTAGGAATTTAAAATTGTTGACTTGTCTCATTGAGATATATACAGATATTAAACTAAATAGTCTTGACGCTGCGTTTTATCATATCCATGTCATAATTATATGAATTATCAAAACTTTAGAGCGCACTAGGAGCATAGGTAGATAGGCGGATTGTTTAAATATATACGAGTATGAGAAAGGGGCTACAGACCGTTCCTTAAGCTGTTTTAAGACCGAGTGTTTTAAGTAGTCGAGACCTGTACGTCTGTTCTAAGATGTTGGCTATAAACACCCCGTTAAATAGGCCATTTGGTAATTATAACAAAGGCAACAACAATTAAATTTGGTTACTTTATTTCTACTGCGTGAATAGTAGGTTGAAAAGTACATGTAATTTTAGGAGTATTTAAGAAATTATCGAATAATAATCCGAAAAAAAACCCTAATAATGATTATATTTAAAAACTTGTATGCTGCGATCTCTATATAAGACACACTATTTTATATTTTTAACTAAATCCTATTTCTAAAAGGTTTTCAAGCGATCCGCAACAAAAATGTCTTTTCTTACCACTTGTGCCTAATTGCAGACATTGCAATATATATTATCTCGTCTTAATAATATTGTCTTCTTTTACATTGCTTTTGAAGATTTGGAGTTTAGATTACCCAAAACTTATTGTTTCATTAAACAGCTCATTGGGTCATCACATCGGTCTCTACACTGTATTTATCATTTACAGGCTGCCAATAGAAAGTCTTTCTTTGCAAACGGTTACTGGATTTAGATAGCTTACCGTATCTTGAATGTTTGGCGCAGTATCATTTACAGCAATAACAAATAGTTGAACAATCAAATTGATTATCGCCATTTGGTTTACACTCCACTAATTGTATACAAAACACAATTAGTGGACTGTAGGTAAAATGTGTAATTTTGATCATCACTAAAATAAACTGAAGTACCATAAGACTGGTAGTGCATTATTACACATCTAAAACAATTATTTGCTTATCTTAAAACCGCGATTCTAGAGCTTATCCAACCACCAAATAATATTTTCAACGAACAACGTAAACTATTATTATTTGATATAAAAAAATACAAATATCTTTTTCATATTTAAAATGTTAATACTATAACTGTTAAATCTTTTATCATATTTTAATATTACACATCGAAAAATATCTGTTTTTTTTTAAAAAATAGCAAGTAGAAATTGAATAACGAATATTTTAACGACGATAATTGCTCGTCATTGTTTCGAGAAATTCGTTTTTCCTAACAATGGAGCATGAACTCATCATTTCCGTACTTAAAAGGAAAAAGAGATTTAAGTTTTGCAAATTAAATACTTCAAATATTTATTTCCAAATTTAATAATGAAATCACATTCATAAACTCTATTGAGTCGAATGCTAGACATAGATCTCACCTAAAGTCATTTCACACAACGACTTTGCTCTTGACTCTCGAGTTTAGTTTTTTTCTTAAATTAAACTTATATATTATACAAACTTAATATATAAAGAGTGACGTTAAAATAATGTAGAAAAGGATGAATTGTTATTATTTATTATTATTACTGTTATGTTGCTTATAGTAAAATCAGGCCTTAAATCAAAACAGTATCTGAGTGGGAACTTTTACCAAATTTGGCGCACTGCAGTTCTCATTCAGTTTTTTTATTTTCTCCTAATTAGCTTTTAGTATTTATGTCTTTGTTTTCTTTGTTTAGCTTGTAATTGTTGATATTTGTATATGTATGTGTACCTAAAAAAGAAATATTGTTTATGGAAATTTTAAGTTACGGTGGTTACAGAATGCAACTACTTTTTACCTAATGGACTCAGTTGAGTAAGTTTTACAAAAACCGTGAGGAATAGCAACAATGAACCTATAACTGAATTGGATTATCTAAAATAATATCTCTATTTTTATTGTCTAACTATACCAAGTTGAAATGCGTTGGCGCTGGAGACGAAGTGGCACAAGAAACTTCAGCAACACTTCTATCGATGTTGACTGGTGGAAACCGGTCGGTGACATGGCGGTACCGCGCAAAATTCTGTTGTTCGCGACGTCCTCGCCGTCTGCGGGGGTGGTATGAAGGTGCAGTATATGTGTTTTATGGAGGGCTTGGGCCCTGGTGGTCATGTCGTCGGGATCGTCGAGGGCGTGTCTCATTCGGACGCGGGGGATATTTGAGATGGGATTGAAAGTGATGGCACTCACAATCAGCGGGTTTGGGTGTATGATGGCAGAGCTGAAATATCAAGCGGGAAGCCTGCTTCAGGTGCTGAGCTATGATCGGGAGCTCAATGTCTATGTATAGATTTTTATTACGCAAGGACCAAGGCGCACCGGAGGCCTTGCGCTTGATACGATTTTGAATTACCTGAAGTCGGTTGAATGAGTCGCGGGGAGGTATACGCATAGACCGGGCTTGCGTATGCTCGGTCGGATGCGCGCGATATTGCTATTTATATTAAGTAATGGGTGCAAACGACCTCACGGGTCAGAGGGAACTCGTTTTTATAGGATAGCACTTGTTTCATATATATATATATATATATATATATATATATATATATATATATATGAGGATAGCAAGCAAAACACAAGCGAATTAACTATGTTATTTGTTTAATTTAAATTTAGTTAGACGAGCGTTACAGCATTATTAAAAGAGTCAGCCGGCAATTCAGTTTGACAGCTACATCTTTTTCTTCTTTTGAAATAATTTCACCATACCAACTATGTCGTATGACATAAAGTATACAAACAATCCCACATATATATATACCACCCACGGGGTTATCACTGAATCCCACATTTGAAAGGTTTCTATTTCAAGCAAGCCCTAATTGTCGTCACTATAGCAAATATCTGTGCTGTATACATAAACTATTATCACGATTTAAAACTCAATATATTGCTTTCAATATTTGATAACATTGAAAGCACTGGCAGTTTTAAATAGTAATAAACGTGGTGCAGTATTCAAATTGTCGCTTTTAAAATATCATCGTCACCGCAAACTATAACGATATCGCTTTATCTTTAACAAACAGCGAAACCGTTTAAACGAACTGCAGACATAGTCGCTTAATATGGTTAATACTTTTTGGAATTAAAGTTTTTATACTATTGGTATATATGTTACTCGGGCATATGTTATTTTATCCGATGTCAGTATATCTACACAGCAATAATAATGCATTATATTTTTCGAATTGACTTTTGATTCATAATGGTCTAAATATACAGTATTGTTAATTGGAATTCGTAATACAGAATACAATAAAGTTGGTGGAAATAATTTAAGCTTGGTAAATTTTAATTTTTTTGGTGAGCACCCTGCTTCGTTTTCGCGGTGTAGAAAATTATCACATATGCGTACGTATATTACACATTTTTGTCATTATTATGAGAGACAGCGATATCATGGTGTGGTCTGTTAAGCGAGCTCCTATTTTGTTATCAGTTATTTGACTACTATTAGAATCTATCCACAAGCGTTTCGCTTATTTAAGCTAAGAGGTAGCTTGTTATGCTGACATTCCTTTAATAAAAATAATATTAGCAACACTCCAATAAAGCTGAATTTGCCATTAGACTATTGTTGTGAACCATCTCCTAGTACATGCTTTTAAGCTTAGTTGGAGTGGTTAAAGGTTGTTGTGGTTGAATGTTGAATTGAGAAGCAGTGGTTCTATTAACTATCTTGACGAATCAAAAAAGTAAGTCGTGAATAAAGCTTCGTTTGATTCGATTTAATTTGTTAAAATAAATAATGTATACATATAATATAACAGGTATTACTATTATATTACAGACTATTATATATCACTTAATATATATATATATATATATATATATCTAATAATAATGCTCGTAATTCAAATGGTCCATTGAATATTTTTTTACGTTTAGTTACGAACTTGTAATTATTAATTAATTTCTGTCTCTTGTGTGAATATCACGTTTGTATGATTTGTTTAGCTTAAGCGTCCTTTCATTGTGGAAAATAATGATCATCTTAGTTATATTATTATACCAATATATAAATAGTTCTTCACAACAGACTATTACCTAACTTCAGTTGTTACAGTGATACAGCCGCTCAGCAGCTTGTTTCTGATTACGCTATATCTGAATCGGCTCAACCAAACCATGGTGGTATTCACTATGTGAAGTAGCAATGCAATCCAACTGTGAATTGAAGAATTACGAAGGAAACGCATGTTTAATTTTCTTCTCCTTCTCATTCTCCTTCTCCTTGTGCTTCTCCCTCTCCTTCTCCGTCTCCGTCTCCTTCTCCTTCTGCTTCTCCCTCTCCTTCTCCTTCTCCTTCTCCTTCTCCTTCTCCTTCTCCTTCTCCTTCTCCTTCTCCTTCTCCTTCTCCTTCTCCTTCTCCTTCTCCTTCTCCTTCTCCTTCTCCTTCTCCTTCTCCTTCTCCTTCTCCTTCTCCTTCTCCTTCTCCTTCTCCCTCTCCTTCTCCTTCTGCTTCTCCTCTCCTTCTCCTTCTCCTTCTCCTTCTCCTTCTCCTTCTCCTTCTCCTTCTCCTTCTCCTTCTCCTTCTCCTTCTACCTCTCCCTCTCCTTCTCCCTCTCCCTCTCCTTCTGCTTCTCCCTCTCCTTCTCCTTCTCCTTCTCCTTGTCCTTCTCCTTCTCCTTCTCCCTCTCCTTCTCCTTCTGCTTCTCCCTCTCCTTCTCCTTCTCCTTCTCCTTGTCCCTCTCCTTCTCCTTCTACTTCTCCTTCTCCATCTCCCTCTCCTTCTCCTTGTCCCTCTCCTTCTCCTTCTCCTTCTCCTTCTCCTTCTCCTTCTCCTTCTCCCTCTCCTTCTCCTTCTGCTTCTCCGTTCCTTCTCCTTCTCCTTCTCCTTCTCCTTCTCCTTCTCCTTCTCCTTCTCCTTCTATTATTCCAGACCTAACTGAACACGATAGTTGAAATGCCGTAGGCTTATGTTCAACATGTTTAGTATTGCAATGACAAAGGCTTCAACCTGCCTACAAGTCCAGACAGTTCCAAGCGAAGTTCTCACGGAGAAGCTCGTTTGACTAAATAAAAACTCGTGAATTTGTGACCTTAATCATAATTCAACAGAATTATTTGTACTTTCAATTTTAATATAAAAATTAAAAGTGGGTCTTGTCATTTATTAATTCCATTTTAAATGGAAATTCAGATGGACTTGCAACGCCGATTTGTTAAAGCTAGTGTAATGTGCACTGACCGCCCCAGATGATCTTCAATTAATGCAATACCCCGAACGATTTAATTTAAGAATTAAAACCAAGTGACCCAGTCTTTAAATTATTACGCCTTACACGATGTTACTTATTACATTCCTGATGAAGCTGAGTGAGAGGGACCGATGCGAGTTCGAATGGTGAGTGAATTTAGCAAGCTTCTAGCAATATGAATGGGTTGGCTCAATAAGGGAAAAACCACGCACTCGCAAGACTGTATGAAACAGCAGGCAGTGTACCGATACTGTTTTTTATATTGTTATGAGTGATGTATTCGAGGACTTAATTTCTGATGACAAGGCATTCCATTTCAGTTAAGGTGGTTACAGAATGCAACTTCTTTTTACCTAATGGACTCAGTTGAGTAAGTTTTACAAAAACCGTGAGGAATAGCAACAATGAACCTATAACTGATTCGGCTTTTCACAGTTAAACGGACTACCAATCTTAGTCTACGGAGATGACTACGCTTCGCCTCCTACATCTTGATTTTTACCTAAGTACTACAATGTGGACGGTACTCATGAATTTATTCACATAAGATTAATAGAAATGTGAATGTAATGCATAAAATTTAAAAATGTGATGTACCAAATAACTTATTCCGCTTGAACGCCGTGATTGATGCATAAGAGAACAAACGCAATAAAGCGCTTAGAGAGGCTTTGACATCTTTCGAGGTAACGGCGTGACGAGCATGCAAACGAGAACTATATTCCGACTAGGAAAATACAAATCCTTTATATTTTATATCTAGGCATCTGATTTTACAAACTTTCTTAAATGTTTTTTTTTAATATTTCAAGCTGTTTATAATTTATTACTTTTATTATTCAAAGTGCTTAAAATAAACTTACATTGGATATTGTTTTCCTTGTCATATACGCACAAAGGGAAGCCAGTTTGAGTGAGCGTGTGAGCTGAGAGGTGACCGAGCGCTTATGGCACTCAGTCGAGGCCTCTATTTGTGGGTAACCAGCAAAAAGGCTCCCGTGACGGAGCCTCGGCTTGGTACGTTACGCTATTGCGCGAGAGCGTCTGACTCGAGGGTGCCCAAGAGGGCCGAACCTCAGCTCGATTAGATACTTCTGACTATGGATTATCTAAATTAATATCTCTATTTTTATTGTCTAACTATACCAAGTTGAAATGCGTTGGCGCTGGAGACGAAGTGGCACAAGAAACTTCAGCAACACTTCTATCGACGGTGACATGGCGGTACCGCGAAAAATTCTGTTGTTTGCGACGTCCTCGCCGTCTGCGGGGGTGGTATGAAGGTGCAGTATATGTGTTTTATGGAGGGCTTGGGCCCTGGTGGTCATGTCGTCGGGATCGTCGAGGGCGTGTCTCATTCGGACGCGGGGGATATTTGAGATGGGATTGAAAGTGATGGCACTCACAATCAGCGGGTTTGGGTGTATGATGGCAGAGCTGAAATATCAAGCGGGAAGCCTGCTTCAGGTGCTGAGCTATGATCGGGAGCTCAATGTCTATGTATAGATTTTTATTACGCAAGGACCAAGGCGCACCGGAGGCCTTGCGCTTGATACGATTTTGAATTACCTGAAGTCGGTTGAATGAGTCGCGGGGAGGTATACGCATAGACCGGGCTTGCGTATGCTCGGTCGGATGCGCGCGATATTGCTATTTATATCAAGTAATGGGTGCAAACGACCTCACGGGTCAGAGGGAACTCGTTTTTATAGGATAGCACTTGTTTCATATATATATATATATATATATATATATATATATATATATATATATATATATATATATATGAGGATAACAAACAAAACACAAGCGAATTAACTATGTTATTTGTTTAATTTAAATTTAGTTAGACGAGCGTTACAGCATTATTAAAAGAGTCAGCCGGCAATTCAGTTTGACAGCTACATCTTTTCTTCTTTTGAAATAATTTCACCATACCAACTATGTCGTATGACATAAAGTATACAAACAATCCCACATATATATATACCACCCACGGGGTTATCACTGAATCCACATTTGAAGGTTTCTATTTCAAGCAAGCCCTAATTGTCGTCACTATAGCAAATATCTGTGCTGTATACATAAACTATTATCACGATTTAAAACTCAATATATTGCTTTCAATATTTGATAACATTGAAAGCACTGGCAGTTTTAAATAGTAATAAACGTGGTGCAGTATTCAAATTGTCGCTTTTAAAATATCATCGTCACCGCAAACTATAACGATATCGCTTTATCTTTAACAAACAGCGAAACCGTTTAAACGAACTGCAGACATAATCGCTTAATATGGTTAATACTTTTTGGAATTAAAGTTTTTATACTATTGGTATATATGTTACTCGGGCATATGTTATTTTATCCGATGTCAGTATATCTACACAGCAATAATAATGCATTATATTTTTCGAATTGACTTTTGATTCATAATGGTCTAAATATACAGTATTGTTAATTGGAATTCGTAATACAGAATACAATAAAGTTGGTGGAAATAATTTAAGCTTGGTAAATTTTAATTTTTTTGGTGAGCACCCTGCTTCGTTTTCGCGGTGTAGAAAATTATCACATATGCGTACGTATATTACACATTTTTGTCATTATTATGAGAGACAGCGATATCATGGTGTGGTCTGTTAAGCGAGCTCCTATTTTGTTATCAGTTATTTGACTACTATTAGAATCTATCCACAAGCGTTTCTCTTATTTAAGCTAAGAGGTAGCTTGTTATGCTGACATTCCTTTAATAAAAATAATATTAGCAACACTCCAATAAAGCTGAAAAAAGTTCATGACAATAGCCTTTGGGACGGAAGTTGGAATTTGCCATTAGACTATTGTTGTGAACCATCTCCTAGTACATGCTTTTAAGCTTAGTTGGAGTGGTTAAAGGTTGTTGTGGTTGAATGTTGAATTGAGAAGCAGTGGTTCTATTAACTATCTTGACGATTCAAAAAAGTAAGTCGTGAATAAAGCTTCGTTTGATTCGATTTAATTTGTTAAAATAAATAATGTATACATATAATATAACAGGTATTACTATTATATTACAGACTATTATATATCACTTAATATATATATATATATATATATATATATATATATATATATATATTTATATATAATAATAATAATAATGCTCGTAATTCAAATGGTCCATTGAATATTTTTTTACGTTTAGTTACGAACTTGTAATTATTAATTAATTTCTGTCTCTTGTGTGAATATCACGTTTGTATGATTTGTTTAGCTTAAGCGTCCTTTCATTGTGGAAAATAATGATCATCTTAGTTATATTATTATACCAATATATAAATAGTTCTTCACAACAGACTATTACCTAACTTCAGTTGTTACAGTGATACAGCCGCTCAGCAGCTTGTTTCTGATTACGCTATATCTGAATCGGCTCAACCAAACCATGGTGGTATTCACTATGTGAAGTAGCAATGCAACTGTGAATTGAAGAATTACGAAGGAAACGCATGTTTAATTTTCTTCTCCTTCTCATTATCATTCTATCATTCATCATTCTCATTCTCATTATCATTCTCCTTCTCCTTCTCATTCTCATTCTCATTATCATTCTCCTTCTCCTTCTCATTCTCATTCTCCTTCTCATTCTCATTATCATTATCGACTATCATTATCATTCTCATTCTCATTATCATTATCATTCTCCTTCTCATTCTCCTTCTCATTCTCATTATCATTCTCATTCATCATTATCATTCATCATTATCATTCTCATTCTCCTTCTCATTATCATTATCATTCTATCATTCTATCATTCATCATTATCATTCTATCATTATCATTATCGACTATCATTATCATTCTATCATTATCATTATCGTCTATCATTATCATTATCATTATCATTATCATTATCATTATCATTATCATTCTCATTCTCATTCATCATTCATCATTATCATTATCGACTATCATTATCATTCTCATTATCATTCTCATTCATCATTCATTATCATTCATCATTATCATTATCATCATTATCATTATCGACTATCATTATCATTATCATTCTATCATTCTATCATTATCGACTATCATTATCATTCATTCTCATTATCATTATCATTATCATTATCGACTATCATTATCATCATTATCATTCTATCATTATCATTATCATTCTATCATTCTATCATTATCATTATCATTATCATTCATCATTATCATTATCATTATCATTATCATTATCATTATCGTCTATCATTATCATTATCATTCTATCATTCATCATTATCATTCTATCATTATCATTCATCATTATCATTCATCATTCTATCATTATCATTATCATTCTCATTCATCATTCATCATTATCATTATCATTCATCATTATCATTATCATTCATCATTCATCATTCTATCATTATCATTCTATCATTATCGACTATCATTATCATTCATTCTCATTCATCATTATCATTCATCATTATCATTCATCATTCATCATTATCATTATCATTCATCATTCATCATTCTATCATTATCATTATCATTATCGTCTATCATTCATCATTATCATTCTATCATTCATCATTATCATTCATCATTCATCATTATCATTCATCATTCATTATCATTCATTCTCATTCATCATTCATCATTATCATTATCATTCATCATTCATTATCATTCATCATTATCATTCATCATTATCATTCATCATTATCATTCATCATTATCATTCATCATTCATCATTCATCATTATCATTCTATCATTCATCATTCATCATTCATCATTCATCATTCATCATTCATCATTCTATCATTCATCATTCATCATTCATCATTCATCATTCATCATTCTCATTCTCCTTCTCCTTCTCCTTCTCCTTCTCCTTCTCCTTCTCCTTCTCTTCTCCTTCTCCTTCTCCTTCTCCTTCTCCTTCTCCTTCTCCTTCCTCCTTCTCCTCTCCTTCTCCTTCTCCTTCTCCTTCTCCTTCCTCCTTCTCCTTCTCCTTCTCCTTCTCCTCCTTCTCCTTCTCATTCTCATTATCATTATCGACTATCATTATCATTCATCATTATCATTATCATTCTCATTCTCGTGTCATTCTCATTCTCATTATCATTATCATTATCATTCATCATTATCATTATCATTCTCCTTCTCCTTCTCCTCCTTCTCCTTCTCATTCTCATTCTCATTATCATTCTCATTCTCATTATCATTCTCATTCTCATTCTCATTCTCATTCTCCTTCTCATTCTCATTCTCCTTCTCCTTCCTCCTTCTCCTTCTCCTTCTCCTCCTTCTCCTTCTCCTCCTTCTCCTTCTCATTCTCATTCTCATTCTCATTCTCATTCTCCTTCTCATTCTCATTCTCATTCTCATTCTCCTTCTCCTTCTCCTTCTCCTTCTCCTTCTCATTCTCATTCTCATTCTCCTTCTCCTCTCCTTCTCCTTCTCATTCTCCTTCTCATTCTCCTTCTCATTCTCATTCTCCTTCTCATTCTCATTCTCCTTCTCATTCTCCTTCTCATTCTCATTCTCATTCTCATTCTCATTCTCCTTCTCATTCTCATTCTCATTCTCCTTCTCATTCTCATTCTCATTCTCATTCTCCTTCTCCTTCTCCTTCTCCTTCTCCTTCTCATTCTCATTCTCATTCTCCTTCTCATTCTCCTTCTCATTCTCATTCTCATTCTCATTCTCATTCTCCTTCTCATTCTCATTCTCATTCTCATTCTCATTCTCATTCTCATTCTCATTCTCCTTCTCCTCCTTCTCCTCCTTCTCCTTCTCCTTCTCCTTCTCATTCTCATTCTCCTTCTCATTCTCCTTCTCCTTCTCATTCTCATTCTCATTCTCATTCTCATTCTCATTCTCATTCTCATTCTCATTCTCATTCTCCTTCTCATTCTCATTCTCATTCTCATTCTCCTTCTCATTCTCATTCTCATTCTCATTCTCATTCTCATTCTCATTCTCATTCTCCTTCTCATTCTCATTCTCATTCTCATTCTCATTCTCATTCTCCTTCTCATTCTCATTCTCATTCTCATTCTCCTTCTCATTCTCATTCTCATTCTCATTCTCATTCTCATTCTCATTCTCATTCTCATTCTCATTCTCCTTCTCATTCTCATTCTCATTCTCATTCTCATTCTCATTCTCATTCTCATTCTCATTCTCCTTCTCATTCTCATTCATCATTCATCATTCATCATTCATCATTCATCATTCATCATTATCATTATCATTATCATTATCATTATCATTATCATTCATCATTCATCATTCATCATTCATCATTCATCATTCATCATTCATCATTCATCATTCATCATTCATCATTCATCATTCATCATTCATCATTCATCATTCATCATTATCATTATCATTATCATTCATCATTATCATTATCATTATCATTATCATTATCATTATCATTATCATTATCATTATCATTATCATTATCATTATCATTATCATTCATCATTCATCATTATCATTATCATTATCATTATCATTATCATTATCATTATCATTATCATTATCATTATCATTATCATTATCATTATCATTATCATTATCATTATCATTATCATTATCATTATCATTATCATTATCATTATCATTATCATTCATCATTATCATTATCATTATCATTATCATTCATCATTCATCATTCATCATTCATCATTATCATTATCATTATCATTATCATTATCATTATCATTATCATTATCATTCATCATTCATCATTCATCATTCATCATTCATCATTCATCATTATCATTATCATTATCATTATCATTATCATTATCATTATCATTATCATTATCATTATCATTATCATTATCATTATCATTATCATTATCATTATCATTCATCATTCATCATTCATCATTATCATTATCATTATCATTATCATTATCATTATCATTATCATTATCATTATCATTATCATTATCATTATCATTCATCATTCATCATTCATCATTCATCATTCATCATTCATCATTCATCATTCAATATCATTGATATACGAAAATTGTTCTGCTTTGGGGTATTTATGTATTGTCCCACAGGGTCAACAAGCTTTCTCCAACCTATTGTTTCAGGTGTGGCAGAAAGCTGACAATGGGTTATACGATTTTGCCCCAATACTAAATTATTACGTTACTAATTTATATTCTCTAAATGTGCGTGTTTTGGTCAAAAATATATTCAAATTGGAATTTAAGGCATAATGTCATTTTAATGTTATTGTAACGACTCCTTGTTGACGTTGACGTGGATAATGTCTAGTTAAATGTTATGACTTCTAAATAAAAATGATAATTATTTTTATTTTTATTAAAAAAAAACAATCATATGGTACATCAATTTTAACTTAGAAAATTGTGCTGTAAGCACACTTTAGCGTATTCAATAGCTTATTTACTATACTCAATATTGCGTGTTTAGGGTTAATATAGCACTCAGATCGGACTAATTATAGTACATTGTTTGATGCTTAATTCTTTTTAAAGTTCTTTCACTTGAAAACATGGGCGGCAATGTTGCCTCACTAAAATCAATATTTTGTTATGAAATAAGTATGAGAAATTTTGGATATAATAATAATTATAATACTGACGAAATACGAATTGTTTAAATTGAATTGAAAAGTAATGTAAATTTTGCTGTTTAAAAACGTTTACTTTCTAATCATAAATTGCCAAACATATTGTCCCTGAATTTCGAAACAGATGGGATTGATTTTTTAAACGGAGATCAAGTTTTTCAAATGATATTTCTCTCATCTACAGACTTTCAGTATTCTGATCTATAGATTATAGGACAGTAAAGATAATTATAATAAATAAAATAATTTATCTTTTGTATCAGTCTATTAAAGTGACTATAAAGCCCATGTTATATAAAGATTTTTTATATATTTTATTTTTGACTTTTAGGCTAATCATTCAAACTAAGCTGAATAATGCGTGTGCTAGGAGATGGTTCAGGTCATTACGACTTTAAGTATCGTAGAACGTACCCTAAACCATAGACTTAAATTGAATTGAATTGAAGGCTCATAAAAAAACCTTATCAAAAGAGAACTGAAAATATTTCATAATTATCTTATATTCGGTTAATACAAATACATTAAGTACAGTATAGGAGTATCGGCATAAGTTAAAAACCCCGTTAGCTTAAATGGCAATAGATTGGTCCAATTGTGTGCACGGAAAAGTAACAATGATGGATATTTTTGTGCTATTTGAAACGACCACCTCATTTTTATAAAATGAAATAAACGAGCTTATACTTATGGTAAGTGATAAACCACCAGGACTAATTTGCCATAAGTCAATCATTGTATGTGTATTTATGTATATACTACATATATTTGTATGTACATATATATTGATATTAAATACATTATACAATAACTGTGTATGCATATGCAATACAATAGCGGTCGCTACCACAAATTCTAAGTAACTTAAGTAAGGTAAAGTATATTTGTTTATGGCCATATGCATACAGTCATGAACCAAAGTTTTAAAACTAATTTTATTACTAACCTTCCTAATGTCTTCGGATAAAGAATTTTATAGGGTAGCACGAACAGTAATTAATTTGCAAAAAAACCGGTATAGTTCGCTGGAATACAGTTCTTGTTATTGAACAAAGATTGAAGAAGTCTGTCATGAGGTATAGAGACATGTCGGAATTTATCTTTAAGATGATGACAGATCATTTAGAGTGGACAAGAGAACAAGAAAAATTTTGGAGTTACGTCTTTATTCTATGAAAAGCCAATTAAACTGAGATTGACATTGGGAGATATGGTATTTACCAGAAAATGAATCGAATGCAGTTGTTCAACAGGCGTTCCAGGTTGTTAGGAAGATCTTGGGAGAGATCCGAGTAACACATAATCTGCATAATCAATGGTAGGCAAAGACTGAGACGGAGATGGAGACGAAGACGGAGACGGAGGACTGCAAGGAATGATGTGCTGTTGGTCTTTACACTATTAATGTCGTGCAAAAAAATTTTTAGTATTTCATTTTTATATATAAAATTTCAAATTACCTTCTGTATTTATAAATGAAAGGTTACATATATTTTTAAACATATGTACGTACACATTAGAAATAAAAACATAGCGAACGTGGGCACTCCGAAAGTTAATGGTTTAGAAGTATCTCGGCTTAATACCGTGTAGCTAAGCATGATAACGCAGTTATTTATCTGCCAAAATATACCCTATGGCCGCAATATTAAGATTCATCAGTAAGGATGTTTTTCGCAATGGTAATAAATTACTATTTTATTTTTTCAAATATAAAACCTTCCATACCATCCGGCTGTGACGTGAATATATTTGTTTATGGCCATATGCATACATCAAACCCTTATCTAACGGAAGCCCCAAAACCTATAATGTATTTTTTTTTGTTGATACCATCATAATAATATAATAATGGTAAGAGTGTAACAATGGTAGAGACACACTGCAGCTAGTGCGTTCTCCAAACATGCATGGGTCGGCTTGATCGGGGTAAGATCACGACTGAGCCGACCCAGAATACATTGCAACCAAGAAGTTGCAGCATAACGCTGCTGTATAAGGATCTAGGGACCCAATTGCATTTAACGATTTGATTGGTTGCGCTTATCACTTACCATTAAGTCAACGCACTTCGTAGCACTACTGAAGGGCTGAGATGAAGATGAATTGGTTTCAACTGATGAATGAACGGGTCCGGAGACCTCAATGGTTATGAGAGTCCTCAGAGCTGATAAATCAATTGTATTATGATTACTAATCGAGAATGAATGTGGGTAACATGAGGCGCTGAAATCACTTACCATCAGCTGGACTGTGTGCCTGTTCGTCTATCACAATTCAATAAATGAGTTAGAAACGGTAACTTATATGGAATACTTATTTGACAAGAATGTATTAAACATACAGAAACACAAACTAAACTAGCTTTGCAGCATCGTCGTTGCACCGTACTCAGGCCACTCGCTCGCATGTCTAATAAGATAAAGCTGTAGAGGTCTCTGGACCAACAGCAATACTCACACACAAAAAAAAAAAAAGTAGTAGTAGCTTTGTGACTTATGAGGTCTGCAACTAGAGTGTTAAAACATACGCACGCTCGGCTTTTTGTCCGTCACATGTCTACAAAATATTTTATTTACTATAGGTCTCAGACATGTCCTTGGTGATGGTTCATTGTGATATTCAATACTTAAAACATTTTGTACATTGAAATTAAAGGAATTTTTGTCTATTTCTACACAGGGCCGGAGCTTTTCTGGATTAAGATGTGGTTTTATACAACACTGAAAATATATTTTATTTAAAGTTCTCTGTTTCATTATATTTTTTTGCAAATTTTTTAAGTATTTAGTAGATTTAGTATTTTATATTATACAAGATTATTGGTATTTTATATATAATTACCAATAATCACAAAGGAATCGGGTGGAAATTCGTATTCGAACTAAACTTAAGAATTTTTTTTTCAGTTTCTTAAAATAAGTTCCTACTTGTTATGCATTGTCGGAGAGCTAAGAAAACGGTTATTTTAAAATAATCTACAAGCCAAGTTTCGTAACATTTTTTATAAACCATTTTAGTGGAAAAAAATCTCAAAAAAATATTGAAATAGTATCGTTTTTCGTCTCGCATTTTTAAATTTGGACAGATAATTATTGATAAATAAACAGTGTTTAATCGCTTTTATAAATCAGAAGAAAAAATGACTATTAAATTGATGTTTTTTTTAAAAAAACATTGTATATTTCACTTATTTGAAAAAAGCTAAAAAACATGATAACTCAAAAATAGTTCCCTTTTGCATAATGCATATGCGGGCTTAAAATTATCGCAAATAGTCACTCCTATCACCTCCAAACGGGAATACGTCGAATTAATATGGTTAATGAACGGAATATATTTATTGTTTTGTCCGAAGTTGAGTTGAAGAGTTAAAGTCAAGCCTATATGCAGTTAGCGGGCAGGGCGGCCACGGAACGCACCGGTAGTGGTGCCGAACTCCAGCCAGTACGACTTTCTCCGCGGTGTTGGCTACACGCAGTGCGGAGTTCATAACGCGGCAAAAGTTGTCGTAACTTGTACGAAATTAAAAGTGGTCGAAGTAAGCTTTGTGTTTTTATAGTGATTTGTGACATGAGGAATATTTAGTAGCGGTAAGCGAAAGAAATATCGTAAATATATAATAAACCGAAGTCGTGACTTTTTTCACTTTGGGTATATGTATGTTTAATTATCGTATTACTGATCAGGTTCTACAAGATCGAAATATATAAACAATATTTGTAAGCCATTGGACAAAATAACACGAACATGAAAGGCATACATTTTATTAGATTAATATTATTATTTAAAAAAAACTTATTGGTTTAAAGGATAATCCATTTATTAAAATATAAGGATATATATACCTCAGTTGCTTGAACTATTATTATTATAATGACGTATTTGATTTTTAACATTTTTAAGTATCTACATAAACTCACAACCTATTAATTATAATTGTTTTAAAATTTATAGTAATGATATTAGATTAATTAAAAAAAATTAAAAATTATTCGTGAAAGTTAAATAACGTAAATTAAATAAGATAAATGTCCATGCTATTTATTTTTATTATTATTATTCCTTATTCGCAGTTGAGTAAAACAGACATTATACAAAAAGGCTGACTTAATGCCAAAAGGCTTTCTCTACCAGCATATCTGTTTTGAGCAGAGAATATATTGTAGGGTGCAAGAAAATACTTACTTTAGATTACATAAATGCAATAGAGAAGATATATTAACATATTAATAGAAATAATATACATGTGAATTAAAGTTATCTGTACATACATATATATAAATATATGTATGTATATATATATGCATATATTTATACACGTACATGCAAATAATGTTTCATAGCTTAATACAACTAAAACAATACAATTTTTAAAAAGAGTATATTAAATGTCAATAGGTAGAAAAAAACCTGGAGTACTTGTTTTGTTTTTAGGATCATTTAGGTATAATATTTGCTTAGATTTTTAATAACTTCAACAATATATTTAGTGGGCGTCATTTGTAAATTACGTGTTTAAGAATGTCATCTAAGGTCAAACTGAAATAAAATATATAAAGCATGCAAATATAATAATCATCATCATCAAATGCAATAATATTTAAGAATAATAAAATATTACCTACGAATTGCATTCAATTATAACACAAGAATATATAACACTAATATTAAACTGAAGAGCGCGCTACTCAGATGCGTTGTCACTCTTGAGGACTGAGATGGAATGCCTCGTCTCCAGTAATAAAGGTCTCTTCGGATCCTTGCACTAACCAGACGAAACACAGCAGCATTATGCTGGTATTCTGTGGTGGCGTGGTCCTACCCCAGTGGATTTGACCCATTCATTCAGCTATAAACAAACTGCAGTGTATCGCTACCACTGCTAAACTGTTAATTTTTACTTATTTCAATAAATACAAAGCATTATAGTTATATATATATATATATATGAAACAAAAATACAGAATATGCTAAAAGATCCAAAGTATTTGCGTAAGAATATGCCAATTTATATATACTTGTAATCTATACATCTTTTAAAAGATACAGGTCTAAGCCGCAATAATTAATGGTTGAAGTCAGTTTCTAATTTTCAATATAACTCTCATAAATTTCATTTACTTTTTTTCATTTTGGCATGTCTAGATATGCGATCATCTTATTTCACCTAAGAGATAAATACTAGATAATACATATTGAACCAACAAAAGTCTAATTTGCAAAGGCTAAGAAGACCAAGCCACCTTTGAATTATGAATCAAATTTTCACGAACCAGCTTTTTGTAAGACACTGTTTCGACGCTCGAAGTGTTTACGTATAATTTCATATATACAGGAAAATATTCAGAAACACTGTCATTTTAGCTTCAATACAAAGGCGTTTAATAACGTGAAGCAATCTGAACGTGGAGCTAATAATAATATATTCATGAAATCCGCATTTAAATTGGACCGGTAATTTAACGACAAACAGACATAAGTTACAAAAATGTGCAAAATAATTCAGTCTGTAGCTGAGCCATAATTTCATATGATAAATGTCATAATTATTTCGGCCTAAGGTATTCTTAAAAAAAACAATTGAAGTGTTTATTTGTGGTCGAAATCAATCTAGAAGATGTAATTAATTGGACATATAAAACCGTTGATTAACGTGAACAGGATTTTCATACGACGTTTCGGCGTATGGAAAAATCGATTTTATGCGAGTATATTCTTTACTCGGGGGCCCCTTGCTCTCGAGTCTGTTTCAGTGAAGCTGTAGAGGCTATTAAGCCATTATATATATATATATATATATACACACACAAAAGAAATACGAGTATATGTATTATTTGTATAGAGGGGATAGAGAAAAAAAGAGATACCGAGTTGCTGAGAGTCACGACTAATAAATGCTCAGAAGTAAAGTTAAACATAGGCACGAAATCAACATATTTAAGAAATAAATAAAAAAAAATATTTTGATGACATATGAAGCCCGCCAAACCGCCTATTTTTTTTATAGAATAGGTGGCAAACGAGCATACAGACCACCCAATGGTAAGTGATCACCGCAGCCCATGAACATGCGTAACACCAGAGGATGCGCAAATGCGTTGCCAGCCTTTAAGGAACATGTAGGCTCTTTTCTTGAAGGTCCACTAAGTTCTAACACCCTTTCTATATAGGACCTACGCCCAACAGTGGGATTAATATACATTTAAGCTCTTACTTTACTACTACTTTACTATCATGCCTCCTTTTTTGAGTTTATAAATATTTTTCACATCCTTAAAAATATTCCTCAATTTAACTAGTTAGAGAACCTTTTTTTTTAAAGAATACTATCAATGGTATTAATTAACTTTAATAATATTTCAATGAGCTACTAGAACTATGCCTACTTTGAGGTATTATAAATCAGTTCAGATTAGGGGAGAGTAAAATGTAACTGGGAAAAAGTTGAAGTTTCAAAGAAGTCGATTTGATTGGTTACGTCTTTCAGACTTTGTTTCGATGCCACAGGGACCAAGTATCGAGTCATTATTAATCCAATCTCATCCTTAAAGCCCCCAAGGAAAGACAGTATAAGTTATTCTATTAAATATAAAACCCTCAACTTTTTTTTACTTTCTTTATTTTATTGTTTAGCTGTACTTAGAAATATTTTTATTTTACTTTGTTATATGATCTACAAGTAGGTATCCCATTTATTTTGGAACTGTTAATAAATTTGTTTATCGTTCTTTTTCATAATAGTATTTGTAATCATATAACTGTATCATTATAACTGTATTGTGGCATTAACTTATATTTATTATTGTAAAGTAGTTACAATTCAAAAGTGTTTGTGTTTAATGATCTAAAATAGAATAAAGGACTTTTATTTTATTTTATTAGAAAAAACAAAAAAAAATCCATAAATTATAAACTATGATTTTAACTGTCATAAAAAATAATTTTGCATTTCACCCGAAATTTAAAATTATTAAAATTGTGAAATTATCTTTCACGTTCTACAAACTCATGTTATGATTTGCACAGTTGTTTGTAAGTTTGGTTCACGATAATTGATACTGAAGTTTCTTACTAGTGTTACATGATTTAGTAAAATATTTTTTAAAATGAATTTTAAATAACTAAGTATAGCAAGATAACGATATTGTGAGACCTTTTTTTTTGGAGAAATCTAAGAAGACTTAATACATTGTGTGTAGGTATATATTGCGTCCTGGTTACTTTACGTTTACTCATAATGGAGAATCAGACAACTCCTGAGGTAATGCTCCTACTTGAAAATAATTCAAATACCGTCAAATGACTCAAAATAAAAATACCAATTACCAATTAAAATTTTCTTATTTTATATATAAAGATTTTAGATGAAAATCTGTTGTTTAACACTACGAAAATTTGATAACATGTTAATGTTCTAAATATGTTAAATGGCGTAAAAAAGCTACAATTAATGGTTCCGTATTATTTGTAATTTCAAGCAATTACAACCTTTCTACTTACTAATTATAAAACTTTTTCATTACTAACAAGTATGCGCAAAACGCAAAAGACATTTTTTGATACAGTCCGAATCATAGTGGTAAAGATAGAATATAATAATGGTAAAAATATGATGTAGGGGATTTGTTTTATTGTATTGTGAGTGACAAATGTACACGCAGTTTTGATAAGACAAGTAGAGTTGTCATTCCCGTATTCCAAATTTTATTAAAATTACCTTTTGGTCTTTCATAAATATTATCATTATCCCAGCCCACTACTACAGTTCACTGGGTTCTCCTTCAGATTAATTCCAGCCGTTGAGTTTAAACATCGTAAATCACGACAGACTTCAAACTTACATTCTCATCATCTCAATGGTTGGCAATCCACCACTGTCAGCTGTCATCAGCGGTATTTCCGAACCAATATGACCCCAATTAACCAGCTCATGGACCCCTCAGTTCCGTGAGCCCTGTGTCCGATGAAGCTGTAAGAGCCTATGCGGCTAACAGCATCAACATTAACAGAATCTAGAGATACGACTTAAGTACCTTCAAGAAAAGAGCTTACACCTTTCTTAAAAGCCGGCATTGTATCTGCTACTCCTCTGGTGTTGAGGACGGTGGTGCGTTTGCCACCTATTCAATAAAAAAACTGCTACAGTCCACTTCTCCTACGGATTAACACGAACCAAATTTTGATCGCGAGTCAACTGCGTAGGTACATCGACTTCCCGCACGTTTGCATGCGTGTATATTTTAACCGTGGTAACGCTGTTGTTTCTTTCTAGAATGCCATTCATTGACTTGACCAAGTACCACGCCTTCACAGTATATCTGCGTAAAAAAACGACGTAAGTGGAGACTTTCAACTGGTGTGGAGGTATTCTCAGTCCTCAAGGGTGACAACGTATCTTCATTATGATTACTTATCAGGGATGAATATAAGTGCCATGAACCACAGGTTTCACATCAACTAGGTGAACTCACTGTGAACACGAGCGTGTGTTACATTCAAAACATTAAAAAAAAACTCAATATCTAAAAGGCGTTCACCTTACACCGCGTGATATGACCAAAATACTTCTTATAAATCCATATTTCTAATAAAATTAGTTAATTACGTTTATGATTCATTATATTATTGATTTCAAAACATCCTATACCTTGAATATACAATTTGTCATTGTCTAATTAATATTCCTAAATTATTATTGAAATAACAGTAATCAGATTTGAACAGAATATTATGAATGCTCACGAATTTAATTAGTTCCTTTGTTTAAATTAATTAACCAGTGTTATTATATTATTTCACTACGTTTGATATTAATATACTTTATTGATGATAAAATAAGCTTTGTTATTTATTTTATATAGCAAGTATATACTGTAAGTGGTATGCTATGTAATCTATACTAATCTATAGATTTTGGAGTAATAAAACAGCTGTCACTTTATTTTAAACCCACCTGTTGCTCAGCTTCTGCTGGCCACCGGATGAAGCTAGCAGAAGCTGTCTGATGAATATCAAACAACGAACAATGGTAAAGCCATGTTCCAGCTGGTAAAGCTATAGCATAAATGAATCGGCTTGACCCGGGAAGAACCATATCCTCACAGAATACCAGCTTGAAATAGCAGCATGAATCTGCTGTTTCGTATGATCAGTGTAAAGAGTTGCAAATTAAACCGGAGATTTACCTCGCTTTCTTTAATACCACGTATAATAATGGCTCATGAGTACTGTGTTTTCGGGGTGAAAGAAGGAGATCTTATTATTAGGTATTTCATATTAGTACACTAATGGGTGGCAACGATACGAAATGGTATATGTGGCTTTAATGGCAAGCAAATACATTATACTTTCGCCACCTACTAATTTCGTAAAAAATCTGTTGTATAGACTAGACCAGTGTAAAATAGCAGCATAATGCTGCTGCGTTTCGACTGGTGAATGTAGGGATCCGGAGACCTTTATTACTGGTGACGTTTCATTACGCATTCCATTTCGGCCCGTAAGGGTAACAACGCATCTTCACTATTATTCCTTGTCAACGATGAAAGTAGATGCCATGGGCCGCAGGAACCACTTGCCATCAGGTGAACTGTGTGCTCGTTTGTTACTCTAATAGTAATAAAAAATGCTGTCAAAACTGTAATTACAGCGTATCCACCAAATGTAACATTTATAGACCAAATAAATCGTATGACATACGCAAAAACGATGTCATCTCATTATTTGTCTTAATAAGTCTTGAATTCACAGTTATAGATCATCCGGTACATACATTACATGACATACGGGATTCGAAGTAATTTTCACGAACGACCACCAACCAGACGTCAACCCTTCTCAGGAACTAGTAGTAACGCAACTAACTGGGGTTACGAGTGCCAGAGCTACGATAGAATTACCAATTCTCTCGTAATTTCTGCTGAGATTTGTTATCTGTTTTTACATGCGACAAGACCTTATTATATCCTAAACCATTGTTAATCCACTTCGTCTTTTTTATAGAACAGGTACCTAACGAGAGCACAGCTCACTTAACGAAATTGATTACCGCTACGCTTCAACATTCAGGTGCTACGGAAGTGCGCTGCCAGCCTTTAATTTATGTCCAAACCCGATTACACGTAAAATTTGTTAAAATTATTGACTGTCATTCATAGATACGGTATTCCAAATCGTTGTCGTGATTTTGTTTAACTTTATTCTTTATTTATAGTATCAATATAAATAACGGAAGATTTAAATATGCAAATAGAATAATTATCGAGGTTTTATTTGGTGACTGCCATGTCAATCTTATATGAAAGGCTTGTGTTATATTTTTCGGTCGTACTCAACTTCATTTGCCATCAGGTGAACTTGCCTGTGTGACCTCAAAAAAAAATATGTAACCAACATAGCTCAAAGGCTCAACGGCTGAAGTGGCAATGGGCCTTTCATATAGTTCGTAGAACCGTAAATCAACGGAGAGAAAGGTTCTCGAATGGCAATCTCGTATTGGCCATCTCAGCGTGGATGATTCCTCACTAGATAAAGTGACGGTCTAATGGATATAGGTGGCTCAGGATCTATGGCAGTCTTATGGGAGGCCTAGTGATGGTGGCCTCTAATATTTGTTATAATCTAATATAATATAATAGCCTCCAATATTGGCTCTAACCAGGATAAAAACCTACGGTCGGCCAACAACTTTCTACTTCTGTGTCCTTCTCATACCTCCAACTTTATCCACTACTCCTTCTTTGTTCAATCCGTTCTTCTCTGGAGTGCTCTCCCTCCCGAAATCAGGGTGGCAGAATCACCTCAATATTAAATATATATGTATTTATATGTATTTGTATATATAAGTATATATACCATGTATAAAGTATGTATATTTGTATTTATTATATATATATTTTATAATATGATTAATATAATAGTATTTAAATCGCGACTAAGTTTTTAAGCATACACCTGACTGGTAGAGAACGCCTACGGCATTAAGTCCGTCTTTATAGATAACTATATATAAAGCTTAAATAAATAAATATAATTGAAAACCTTGATTCTCATCATGGTTATGGGCTATGATACCTAAAACTTTTTAGCAAATAGTATCCTTTAAATTATATGTAACATTTATAGATTTTTTGATTCGGTTTGTCGTTGGCTGCATGGTAATTTATTGACTCTTAATATTAGTAAAAGTAAAATCGTCAACTTTGCTATACGTGACTCAATAAACCAAATGGACGTCAACCATCAAATTGTCATGAAACCGTTTAAACGTAAATTTAAATGACACATTAAGTGCTTTGAATGAGAATGTACCTCACATTGAAACGACCACTTCTACGGTTTATCTCGGAGTTGTCATTGACAGAAATCTTAATTTTAAAAAACACATAGTATATTTATCAAACAAGGTGCGTAAACTTATCTACATTTTTAAAATACTTCGCTATTCAGCAAATGCTGACATATTAAAATGGTTTATCTCTCTGTGCCAATCAATTCTTAAATATTGTATATCTACGTGGGGTGGAGTTGCTAAGTCAAATCTTATACAAATTGAAAGAGCACAAAGAGCATTGCTTAAGGTTTGTTTCTCCAAACCTCGGCTTTATCCTACAGATGCGCTTTATAAAGACTGTCGCTTGTTTACGGTCAGGCAGCTTTTTGTAGAGGACACAATTCTCAATCAGCATAGGTTAATGCATTACTCAAATGTCTTATTGACCCGAAGTAAAGTTGTTGCTAGAACTGTAAAACTAAGAACTTGTTTTAGTCATAGCTTCTTTATATTTTTAGGTCCTTACTTATACAGCAAACTTAATAAGAAATTGTCATTGTATGCTTTAAACAAGTTCAACTTAAAACGTGTTCTTCGCGAATGGCTGCTTGAACAAACTTACATTGACGTTGAGAAATTCCTAGAAGTGATCTCTTAATAGTTTTTAATAATTTTATGTTAAAGTATATATTATATCACAAACATGAGACACTATTACACTCGCAAACACATATGTACGCTTCAATACGTGAGCGAGTATTTCAAAACACAACAAGTGTTTGGGCGCTCTTTTTAAAATTAAGTTAATTAGATTGTTAATTATTTAATATATTTTAATTATGTATATTTTAGATTTATTAAAAATTTTCACATATTTTAATAAGGTAATAAGCCTATTTATCATAAGTCTTATAACTAGTTATTGCTTCCTAATGTTAATTGATTGTTTATTTTACTTTTAATTTAATTTTCATGGAATATTTGGCAAACTTTACTGAACTCTTTGTATACGTAAGTTCTGCGGAATGGTGACCTGATGTCCTGTGATTTACAGGTTTTTTAATACCTACTGCAGGCATCAGTGAGCCACGACTATGTACTAATGTTTTTATTAAGGAGAACATGTTTCTATTATGTAAAAATTATTCTATGTATTTTAGTTGTGGTGAAAATAAATAAATAAATAAATAAATAAATAAATAAATAGATGTGGAATACTCTTACTAAGACGTTGTAAACATAGAGAAAATTGCATTACAAGAAAACTGAGATACTTCTTTATTATATACTTCTTAATAATAATATTCTCAGTTATAAACCAGCTGTAACATGATAGCTGTGTTTCGTCTGGTAAGTAAAGAAACCAGGGAGCTTATTGATCTGTTAGAAACATTGCATTTTAATTCTTAAGACCTCAAAGCTTCTGCATGGTAATTCAATATTGAAAATGAATGTGGATGTCTTAACATCGGGTGAGCTACTGAGCTAATTTCAGGTGTTGGTACTCATTGTCATTGGTAGATGTAGTACGTCATCTATTTCGATCACTTAATATAAGTCAAGATAACGGCTGAGTAAGTTTGGAACGACCTTTTCTTACTTGAGCTATGTTAATTATTAATAATTAAATGACTAGTATAGGGATTCGAAATCTATTATTACTGGTGAGGAGGGATTCCACTTAGTACTCAGGTATACGAACCACTCCAATTTTCCATCAGGTGAGCTGTTTGTTCGTTTGTTGCCCTCTTATCCCCTTAAAAGTATTTTTGGAGCATAATTTTTATGAAGTTCACACGAGATGCGTACCGGCAAAACTGAAATTTAATTGAAATTTCCACAAGGATAGATTATTTATTACTTAAAATTTATAGCTATACAATTTCTTGCCAACTTTACTCTGATCTGTTTCTGACATTTTCCTATAACACGATTGAAAAGCCTTAATTGCTCGAAGCACTGATCCGGCCATTGACCATTGAATCACTTCAAAATTAATATTTTAAACCATTTAATATTTTTCATTACGTATTCTAAAAATAAAAATTAATAATACTAAAAGCAAAAGTCAAATGTTCTTATTTAGAAAATAGAGCATTGTAGAAAATGAATGGCATAGAAGTCCCGCGTCCCGATATGAGTAGTACAATTATTTCTTAATGAACAACTACTTTACGACGTTGGGTGCTTGGTTTTGTATTAAGACGATGTCAACTAGTGGAACCATTACTGCCGGGCCTCCCTTGTTAGAGGCATGTGTTGAAGTTATTGATATTTCACTAGCTGTTGACTCATTATTCGCATCAGTATTACAGTTAGTGTATTGCTTAACATAAGTTGGTTCATTACTGTACATTCTGTCCGGATTAAAAGACCTGATGAAAAATCATTGTCATTAAATTCTTATTATTTTAATTCCGAAATGTTTAAAAAAATTGACGTGTAATTATTTTGAAATTAGTCGATTATGCGGCTATGTAATGTTAACTTCATGTGATTAGTAGTCTTATTAAAGGAGGTTTATTCTTTATATAATTTCTTGCTGTAGCATCAATTGGTTCTGCCCGACCGAAAAGTTACAAGCTGTGACAGAGTGGCGTGAAACAGCCGCACAAAGCCTTACTGTGGTGACAATCTTGAATTGAATTGAATATTTGTTGAGGTTACACATACACACCTACTTTGTACTTTGGTCAGGTGATGTGTGTGCTCTTTTGCCATCTCTAGTATTAATGTTAAACAAAATATCTACTTAGTTGTTATTACTAACTCCACTCAAGTAACTTTGTAGATGTGTGAAAGAAAAATATTAAAAAAATCGAATTAAATCAATTCCTTTTAACTTAGATAAGAATTTTATTTCAAGTACAAGTTGGAAGCTTTTAGTCTCAATTGCAAATAGATCTCAAATGCTTCTTTTTCCACTTAAGCCTCTTAATATTTCAAAAGCCCTATTGCTACATACTTCAAAATTTAATTTAATCTATTTATTTAATATGACGATTGAATGAACAGTACCGAGCATTTTTCAACAATTTAAATACAAGTTCAGTATATGACATGACATGAGTATGCGCTATATTTCATAAAAGTGCTAGAGCCACGCTGCAGCAACTAACTAAATAATTGCAATATGAATGGGTCGGCTCGACAGGGGAAAGGTTACGCTCGTGGAATACCAGGGTTCATATATTGTTGGTTATCAATTACGACATACCCTCCCCCCCCCCCATTATAAAATTATTCAATTTAATTGCTTTCGTATTAATTTCAAGACAAGAGAATTGCAGCATTTATTATATTACCTTAATTGATTCAAAACCATTGGAATTGACTATTGTCGTGTTATTGTAATTTCTGCTCAGTTGGAATGGCTAACCGGAATATTAGTAATCTTAATAGCATAACTAATATTCTATTAATAACTTAAACTTTAAAATAAGCAACATTCACTATACAGAAAATACATATAAAAATCAAAACAATCATAAATTAAATAATAAAAACATTTAAATCATCCACTTCTTTGGTTAAAGCTTCGGTAATAGCCGGTAAACTCTGAACACAGCAGACTGGCTCATTTTTAACACACGAGCCACTTCTCGCTGACGCTGACCTTTTTCCGATAGGGCAGCCGCTTGAGCCACTTCTTCAATAAATGTGTCCATTTTCAGGCAATGATTGTGTTTAATAATAAGAGATAAGTGAACCGGTTGACGTTTGACGACTAACTGATAAGGGTATCTGGATTCTATTGATGTTGATGCAGTTAGCCTATGCGGCTCTTACAGCTTCATCGGACACAGGGCTCACGGAACTGAGGGGTCCGTGAGCTGGTTAAAGTTCGGTTCTCTTACTTACACCAAAGTGCTCATTGACTGAGCGTTTCGATTTGCTCTGGTCTCGTTCTTGCCTGATAAGGAGGTGGGTCAGGTAAATCACCTTTATAGGGCACCCCTAAAAGCCGCTATTGTAAATAGGTGCAAAAATGGTGATTAGAAATAACAACCTGTTTTTGGGTCGTATTCTTCGAAAACATAACATTTGTTTACATTATTTAAATGCCAAAATCTACAGCTTTAATAATTCAAAATTATAATTCTTGCACAGTCATTTTTTTAAAGACATTCAACCTTGTGCACGACGCCTAAGTTAATTTTTTTGCTCGGGAGTGTATATATGCTGTTACTTAACATTTTCGTTTATACCAACTTTTTTTTTCATTGTTAATTTAAAAATTAAAAATGTAATAAAACTAAAGAATTTGTATTATTTCAGGGTCTACAAGCATGTAGAAGCAATGTGTGCGTCAGCCACCGCGGCTCTTTATTGGGCGCACTTGCTGTTCTGCCTAGTCGAGGTAAAAAAATGATTTCAAATGTTTTTCATTCATTTCTCAAACAACGTTTGATAAATGAATAACATTTTTGTGAATTTCAAATTACCTAAATAAAACCTGATGAATGTTACAAACTTGTGTATTTACCCTAAAGGCTTGTTATCTTTTATAGGGACTGACGCCGACGCCACATTAACAATTTTGAACGAAACACGCGACGGAGGGTCGCAGCCAACAATAAACCAACTTTATCAAATGTTGTACCGTAGCTCAGGCTCACATAATGAAACTAAACTTCTTGCTAACTTAAACTATTCTAATCTTAACATAGCGCCAACTTTTAAACCCTATAGCCAACTTAAATATTCTACTTCAAATGATAAGATCCAGGTTAATTGCTGTTTCAACGACAAGATCTCTTCCAATTTAACTGAAAACAAAGATAGTACAGCTGTAAACGAGGTGATTTCTATTGATAAAGATCGCAAGAAATTTAGAAAAAGACGAGTAATAAATATGACTAGAATAGAAGATGTTACAATCATACATAATGTGGAACTAACAACATTTCCAATTATTAACACACCATCTCCATTGGCAGAAAGAAGAAGGAAAATTGGAGAAGTTGGATCCAATGCACCCCTTCTTAACTATATATTTGACACATATTCTAATACACACCAACATAGAAATGAAAGGTAAGAACTGATATACTCAATGTTTTCTTTATTGTCGAGCTGGTAAACAGAATTAAATAAAAGCAGAATTAAATTAGCAGTAAGATTTTTCTTACTATTTTTGAATGAAAAATAACTGTCATATAATACAAACTAAGAAAATACTAATGAGTAGTTTACTTTTTTAAATTTTTTGTTTTTTATTTTGCGTGTACATGAATAAATAAATTAACAATTCCTCATTTATTTATTACCATACAAAATTCTACAATGGTCTTGTGGTTAAGCGATCTGTCAATCCATTTGATAAGTCGCGTTTGATTTCCATCCCTGGACTTGACTGGATAATTATAAACTGTAAGTGTATTTATAAATGTCTCCATATTGACACAATCCTTCCTGTTATTTTATCGCACATGCCTTCCATTTAATTCATGATAGGCGTATTTATTTAGTATTATATTCAAGAGATATAATATAAGAATAAGCAGCAATTAAAAAGATTATACCAAAGTCGGACAAACAAAACAAAGAAACTGTAACGCGATTTCAGGCCTGGGAACGGAAATAGTATCTATGCCGCAGCCGCTCCTGAAATTGAAGCATTAGTTGGTTCCACCGCTCACCTTGACTGCAAAGTAGATGCGCTACACGATAAACTGGTAATGAGCAAGATTTATTACAACATTAGCTTTAGTAAATTATTTTCAGTTGATACAGTATAAACTTAACTAATTTAGATAATTCTACACTTTTTACACAACTACTAGTAAATGTGTATTATTTGTGCAATATTATAACATAATATATATATATATATATATGCAATTTAATAAAATATAAAAATAATCAATGGTAGATATAAGAATTATCCTGCACAGACGTCTTTGTTTATGCAATTTTTCTACATTATACATAGCTGTGATGCAAAAAAATACGCTAGCCTATCTTAGTCATCGTGAGGATGATATTATAATGGATATATATTATATATATATATTTGCAAAATCATGCAAAGTTGTTCATGAATCATGCGGTCACAGACTGACAAAAACAGTGAAAAACAAGCAACAGTGAAAAAAAAACAAACAAGCAACGTTTTTCATCCTCTAATATCATAAAAACCCAATTGTTTGTGTAAGATATCTCGCTAGTTTCTGTGTTTTATACAACATACGAGTATATATTACAACGTTGTCGTAATTAATTCTAGAGATATTATAAAGTCAATTAATAGACATTAATCAGCTGCATTGCATACAATATGCAAATTTAATCTGCCGAGCAGAATGTAGGTCGTTGTTCCCCTGAATAATAAAAATTAGCAGATAAAGTTGCATAAGAAGCGCTGATTATTTTAATACTTTATGCATGATTTTTAACTGGTAAACTGCGGCGAATCGGCTTTCTTTTTAGATAGATTGGTACCTATGACTTACATGTCACATTTTAAATTTTAAACTTAACTGTTAACCTTAATAAAAATAAAAATAATAATTTCAGTTACTTAGCAATCTATCTGAAAGGGTGTTAAAAATATCTTTCTTATGGGTCGTAATTTCTGGGTATGATTCCAGATGAAAACAATATAATATTTCCCATTGCATATTCCTTTATTTGGCGTGATGGTAGGTTTAGGTCAGGTGCGAGAAGGTTATTTTGTTGTTGAAACTAAACACACATGTATTATTAAGTTTCAATTATTCATTTTTAAATGTACTACTATCGGGGAATCTTATAGTAAGTTATAATATAATTTTGGTATAGACCGAGATAACATACTATACTACTCAGATCTACTATATTACTCAGATTGTAGAATTAATTTTTCTTCATTCACTTTACTTTATTATTCTTTTAATTACGTTAAGTTACAAAAACATGAACATAATTTGTAACTGATCGCATTAATTGGGTTACAAATAAATACTATTATTATTATAGATACTATATAGAACAAAACATTCCTAGGTATCCTGGGTACGCCGAAAAAATGACGAAGAGCCAATGGAGTTGCTTACAACGGGTACTCAACAGTACACAGCCGATAACAGGTAGCTTTATATAATTTTATACCTACTATACTTTTTCATAGGTCACATTTAAATAAAATTAAAGGTTAGGGCTTAATATCGTCTCTGGCGGTGACATTCCACCAGAAAAATTTTACGATCTTATCTCGTTCTTGTTATATAGCATGTAGGAAAGTGAAACTGAGTGATTCTGTTTTCACATGGATGTTTATGACATTGTAACAGTGTGCATTATGATATAATGTATTTAATTTATAAACCTAAATAAAAAAAAGTGAAATCTACTTATATATTTTTGTAATGAAGTATAATTATTATGTTAATTTTTCATCAAACTCTACCTTCGGATTAATGTCGTCTAGGCTTAGTAATTTTTTATACTAACACGATCATACTCGTACGTCTACCGAATGTAACTAGAAAGTTCATAGACAGTTAAGTAGGTTTTAATTTATAAAATACTTAAAAAAATGATCACACATTTTTATTGTCATTTTTCTAATGCAAGTAATTGCTACATGATGTGTGTTTGTATGTATTATATATTCGTTGTGTTTTGATCATTTCGCAATAGCATCTCTATTTATTGGTTTATCCTTTTGTGTAAAGGGGTCCTTAAAGAAATTGGTCCTAAATTTGTGTGTTACAGCGGCATCGCGTCTATCATTATTTATTATTTCATCTTTAGGTTAACTTAACATATTTGAAACAGTTTTCTTTCTATACGATACTTGCTAGCTTATGCTTAAGATTGACCGTGGAAGAAATACCAGCGTTTTACGAAATTTATAAGGAACCGGGGAATATAATTCCTGAAATAGGAATTTCAGGTGCGTGGTATTCTAAATCAGTTCTCAGGGGTGACCACGTGTGTGTCTCCTGAATCTTTGTTGAAGATGAATCAAGACGTTATAAGCTGCAGTTATCTTACGAACATGTAGACTAAGTGCTGATGTTGATTGTTTGTTACAACGAACATTATAAAATAAGTTCTGTTTAAAATAAAGTATTAGTCAAATGCCTTAATTTTATTTTTTTTACTATATATTCTGCACGTTTTATTTTTGTTACTAGATATTCTGCACGTTTTATTTTTGTTACTGGATATTTTGCACGTTTTTTTTGTTACTAGGTATTCTGCGCGTTTTATTTTTGTTACTAGATATTTTGCACGTTTTTTTTGTTACTAGATATTCTGCGCGTTTTATTTTTGTTACTGGATATTTTGCAAGTTTTTTTGTTACTAGATATTCTGCGCGTTTTATTTTTGTTACTGGATATTTTGCACGTTTTTTTTGTTACTAGATATTCTTCGCGTCTTATTTTTGCTAGTGGATATTTTGCACGTTTTTTTTGTTACTAGATATTCTGCGCGTTTTATTTTTGTTACTAGATATTCTGCGCGTTTTATTTTTGTAACTGGATATTTTGCACGTTTTTTTTGTTACTAGATATTCTGCGCGTTTTATTTTTGTTACTGGATATTTTGCACGTTTTTTTTGTTACTAGATATTCTGCGCGTTTTATTTTTGTTACTGGATATTTTGCACGTATTTTTGTTACTAGATATTCTGCGCGTTTTATTCCGCCTGATATTTGGCGGCTTGAGGTGAAGGAAGTGAGACCATCAGATGCTGCCTATTACGATTGTCAATTGTCTGCTCATCCACCACGAACGGCTCGAGTGACTTTGTTCGTGCCAGGTGAATTTATATAAAATTTATTAAGTATTTTAAATAATATTGATAATCTTAATTTAAGGGTCAATAACCTAATTGCTTATGGTAGGGTAGGCGACACACTACGGTGGAAGTTAGGACTTTAAAAAATTTAACAATTATTTTTTTGCGCGGTATACTATACTGTGCAAAGAAAGTTTAAGTATTAACATATAAGTCAACTTATACAATAATTATTTGAAAAAATAAATTAGTAGAGCTACACCATAGTTTGTTTCTAGCTGCAGAATGAATGAGTCAGCTCGACTTGGGTAGGACCACGTCCTCACAGAATTCCATCGTTAAATAGCAGCCTAATGCTGTTGTGTTTCGTCTGTTGAGTGTAGTGATCCGGAGACCTTTATTATTGTTGACGAGGCATTCCATCTCAGTCCTCAAGAGTGACGACGCATCTGCATTATGATTCCTTGTCAACGATGAATGTAGATGTCATGGGCCGCAGAGATCATTTGCCATAAGGTGAACTGTGTGCTCGTTTATTACTCTCAATATAATAAAACAATACACTTTTTATAACAATATGTTACTCTAACCTTATTTTAGATGGTTGACAAATGGTTTGTTAGGTTTGAAAATAGTTGTAAATATTGCAGTTTAATTTTGAATATTCCTGTACCATATATTTATATAAATTAGCACATGCTCGGCGGTGATGATATTCATATGTATTACTGCATATTTCAAGATATGTGAATTCCAACAATCCGCAAAAGAACCGCGTAGTGGACTATGCTTATAAATACCTACTCTGGAAATATTCCCAGCAGTGGGATATATATTGGCTGTTACTTTTTTTTACTTTACTTACATATTCTTATTCGAAACATTTAAATACGAATGCTGCTTATAAACATTCCAAATGTATTGATACATTTTTAAAGTATTTAGATGTATCTTGTCTATTAGTCTATTTTTTAATTATTAATTATACAGCATAGAATTACTTAAGAAAACTAGAACTTACAATATAAGGCTCATTAAAAATATTACATTTCCATAGAAGTGTCAGTCCGCATCGTGGACGGAGCTGGTGCTTCTGTCTCGGAGCAGGTCTGTGAGATCGGCAGCACTGTCGCTCTGCGTTGCGAAGTCAGAGGCCTTCGAATGGAAGGAGGACCATCACTGTTATGGTATCGAAGGGAATTTTTACTCAATGATGATACTACGAGAGGTGGTATTAGGTTTGTAATTTTTATATACCTGAATAAAATCATTTTGGTACGTAAATAAAATGTAAAAAATATTTTGACTAATTAATTTCAATGACAATGTAACATTGAGCGTCACATCAGCCATCGGTGGCTGACTCTGAACTTTCTGATTTAGACGCGTCCACCACCATTGGCTGACGGTGTAAAATAGGAGTTGAAACTAAAAAAAATACATTGTCTTGGGTAGTCACTCAAATCGTAGTATCAATTATCTTAAACATCGTTAAAATAAAATGGCTCTATTATAATAACATATCTATATTGAGTTAATTTCAATCAAAATGTAAGTAATACGCCTCCCAGACGTATACACCAAGTAGTGCGTGGCTTCAGGGGGATTCCCTTAAAAATTCGCATGGCGCTCGACAAGTTAATACACTAAAACGTATGTTAATAATGATATATCTTTAGCCAAATTTTAAATCATGGCGATAAGTTTCGCCTCAAAATCAGAAATAGTCATCACTTATAACTAACATTATAATACTACGTTTCGTACAGATTCAGAATCAGAGAGGTCAGAATCAACATTCTTAATATTCAACAGTCCATTGCTGGAAGTTATTTTCTCCTTAATTCGCATAACTGATAGTGATAATCGTGCTTGGCGTATATTTCAATTAAATATATGATCTTTCTATGAGTCATCGCTACTGTAGATTTGCCATTTTAAAATCCATATCCGATAGGATGACTAAATACTTAGAACAAAAAAAAATCACATTCCATTTTTACCACTTATGACTCCCACTGTACCGATCAATCTAAAAATTAATTATTACACACTGTGTATTAATATTACAAAAGTAGTCAAATAAAGGGCTCTAGGTGGAAAGTCTTCCGCTGATTATGGAATAGCCTACCAATTTATATGCCAGTTCACACGCTTAATCGCGCCATACTATACATACTATAGCACGTTATATAAAACAACGAGAATTAAACATACATAAATTTTAAAATGATTTATAACTTGTTATTGAATTTGGATTCGATAGAGAAGAAAGGATCTGAAGTGACGATCCCAGAATTATAATCGTAGTGTAGGAAAGCACGTCGCTAGATGAAATGATAATCTACCTACGTAATATTTCGGCGAGCCGATGGATGCAGTGACCCAAGATGGTTGTCATTTTATGGCAATTATGGCGACGCCATTGTTAAGCAGTGAATTAATTACAAGCTGTGATGATGATTATAACGACGATAAATGTTTTAAATTACTTTTGGCTAATTCCTGATTCGCTGTTAGTATCTGTTATAACAGTTTCCTAACAGGCTTCTCCCACTGGAGTAGTCGAGTTGTATCAAATTGATAATATGTAATAATTTATGTGTGTTCAGTGTTCGCACGGAATTCGGCGCAAATGGTGCGAATTCGGTGTTACGCGTAGCTCGAGTGCGAGCAGACGACGGTGGACGATATTCGTGCAGTGTCGCACGCGCTCCTCCACCAGCTCCTCCACCTGCCAATGTGATGTTACACGTAATCAAAGGTAACATTTGTTTTCGGTATCATGATTGACTCTAATAAAATAAATAGTAATATGCAGATTCATAAATTTACACTTATATATTACAATAGTACACCTTTATTTTATTTTTTTGTAAAAAAGGTTTATTGCATGTTTAGGGAGTATCAAAGGATTTCAAGCATTACTAAAATTAAGTTATAAAATACAATCGAGGCATTTACAAAGTCATTAAACAAAATTACCTGTCGAATATAATGATATCGTCATAACCTTTTTTTTTTTTGATATGAAAATCTATTGCGCCTTATAGTAAAATACGAGTGACGATAAAAATATAATTGAAATAGGTTTATTAACAAAGACAGTACGAAACTTTTATTTAAAAATAAAACTTATAATAATAAATATAAATAAAATTATAATAATAAGTACGAAACTTATAATCAAAAATAAAATTCTATTTCCTATTTCTTAAATACAAAGATACGATTGTATATCACAAAAATATTTCATTCATAATACTTTCAACGGGTGTGTAACTGTTTTAAAAGTGCTTTGGTTAATAACAAAATAACCAGGATAACAGATGAAAAAAGATTTAAAGCTATAATTAAATCTGTTAATGCGTTTAATGTGTTGATTAAGCCAAAAGATACTATAGACACAAACTGCGCAGAGAATATTACGGTGCTTCTTTTGGGATAATACCTTCGATATCCTCTTTATAGACTATTAATTTTATTTAATGGCTCTTTAATATTTTCCTAAAAATTCCATGACATTAACTGTCATTGACGCCTTCAATAAACGAATGTAACACCTTTGCGGGTTAGGCATAGCAGGAAGGTAATTTTGGCCATTAAATGTGTTATACGAGCACACACATGCGAGTCCTACAGCCACAGTTATCCACGGAAAGCGTTGTCTTATCCCAGTCGAACAGACTTAGATCTCATTTATAATAGCGGTGCTACAAAAGATTCAAATGCTGGTCATATTTTGTGTTTACCTAGGTACCGAGCCCGCAACAAATAGTCGGATAAACTAATCATAATACTTGGAAGCTATAATTTTTTTTTTTACAGGAGAAAGCTTAGCAGAACTACATCAAGGAAAAGGATCGAGTTTGTTTATTCCTGGAACAATTATTTTTACATTAGCATTATGCGTCCTTTTACACGACTAGCCTTAAGAACCTATAATAAAGAATACAATTTAAACATGAATAAACCGTTCATATTTTTTCGAATTTTATTATTGAATCCAATTTAATTTAATAAAATATACAATCGAACCGTACATATACAACTGGAGCGGACTGATTTGTATTTTTAATAAAATATACAAATTGGTCGCCTCCCGTGGAAGGACCACGCCTTCGTAGAATACTAACGTGAAATTGCAGCATAACGTTGCGTGTTTCGTGTGGTGAATGTGGGGATCCAGTGACCCAATTACAGTTAACGAGGCATTCCATCGTAGTCCTCTGGGATAACGGATCACGAATTATGAACAAAGTTTTTATACATAAGTCCAAATGTACGTCCAAACCTCAACTTAAGTCGGATTCAATATCAGGGGAGCATCACATCTCCGATATAAACTTTCGATTATTAATTCTTCATATATATGCAAATTTTACAGTAACTTTTGAGCTATCTTTAATGCGAATCTAATTTATTCAACTAGTAGTGACATTACTTAAGATTTCCTTGAATTTTTGAATTTACGGTCTTCTTTGCAAACTATTGTGACATTTCCTTATTATTATTTCTTATATATATTATTCCTTATAATATTTTTATAATCGATAAGTAATCCTTTCTTCACTCAATTTTCTTATTTTTATAAAACCACTTCCAAATTACGAACTTTTCTTCAACAACGTATTATACGTACTCTTGTAACGTTTGCTAATGGATCGACTAAGGAATTGCGTGAGTTTTGTGACTTATAAAATATTTATAAGACTTTTAGAAGAACTTATTATTTTAATTTAGAAACCTTTTTCTCGTATATTACGTAATTTGTCTTTGTTTTATACTATATCCATTTTCCACTTTCGAAAAGAATGGGTCATAATTCTCTTAACTTAACTTAAGAAACACGGCTCTGAATTTCGTATAACATTATTCAATACACAAATTTATCGAGAAGAAACCTTAACTAACTTAGTTATTAGAGAAATGATGATGAGTAGTACATAATTTAAAATGGAATAATAAAACTTCAACAAAATCCCAATTCTAATATATTTGTATAACATATATTTTATTTTATTATTTATTTCGGGAAACTAAGGGTGACAGTTGAGCATATATTTAATTCAATAAATAAAATCATTTAAATATATTGCATAATATATGTATATGTGGTATTTTCAAACGAGCTCAATTTTCATCCTCGATAAGAAATTGTAACTCAAATACGTTCTCACTAATGAGGTTCTCACTAAGGTGGAATTTCTCGTCATCAGATATAAGGGTCTCTGGACGCACGGGTCCCTACACTCACCAGACGAACACACAGCTGTTATTTTACGCTGCTTAAATATTTCAATCTCGATTTAATAAAACAACAAGAGATAATAATAAATAACAAGAGACCAAAACTGTGCATTAGAATTTCGAAGTTACACCCTCATTTGGCAACAGGGTATGGGATTTATTTACTTGTTTCACAATAACTCATTAAATATATTAAAGTTGTTCCTACTACACGAAATTTGTTAACAGCAAATTGACAACTTTCTTTTAGAGCGGAGGATTTTAAATTCATCTTACTAATTTCCATATTTATAAGGACTAGTTTCTCGAATACTAAAGTGCATATAAGTTAGTCTTTTAGTTACAGTTCCGATAAGTTTCAATCTGTTTCGTAAATGTCATATAATGATTGGCGTGAGTTCAACATTGTCCACATACTCGTAGCACGTCCGCCCTTCTAGCAGTAGAGGCACTGACGATAGAGCAGTTTTTGAATTACCAAATTATGAATATATATGATAGTTATGAAAGTTTTTATATGTGAGTAGAAAAGTATATTATATATCGTAATATTTATAATATTAGTACTTACGAAGATGTTATCAGAAAAAAAATTTTATTAAAAATAAAATATATAAATTCCAATAACCACCACCACCTGTTTCACATTTGACGAAATAAGGTTTTCCGAAAATGGTTTCTGAAAATATCGCCACAGACCAAACATCTATACACTGCCAGAGTTAAAAAATCAGCAAAATTGCCTTTCAGAAATATAACTACTAATATTTTGTATAAACGTTACAAAAAGCCGTGTTGTCTGTGTGTGCCTTGCTGTATTCTTTTATTCTGTATTCAGTCATATCTATTGTATTTAATATTTCCATCCGAATATAACTTGCTTAAATAGGCTTTCACTGATTCAGTGTGTTCACCATCTAATGCAACGTCAATACTTACCAGTGGTAGAGTTACACTACAGTTTGTTTCCAGCTGCAGAATGAATGGGTCAGTTCGACTGGGGTAGGACCACGCCCTCACAGAATACCGTAAAATAGTATCATAATGTTGCTATGTTTCGTCTGGTGAGTGCAGGGCCCGAAGAACCTTATTACTAGTGACGAGGCATTCCATCTCAGTCCTCAAGAGTGACGACACATCTGCACTGTGATTCCTTATCAAGAATTAATGTAGATGCAGTGGGCCGCAGGAATCACTTACTTAATTAGGTGAACTGTGTGCTCGTTTGTTACTCAATGTAATAATAAAAAAAGGGGGGGAAGTAATCTATCACTAACAATTAGTTTTAGAAAAATTAAAAATCGACGATGTTCGAGTATATATATATACACCTTTTTTAATTCATACTACTCTACATATTAATTCATATATTTATGCAAGTTATTCACTGAAAATTGACATCAATATGAGCATTATACAATATAGTGCTTATGCTCTTTAATAATCTCAATTTTGTCTCCGTGTCGATCAGGAAATGTATATGAAAAAGTTGTAAAAGCTAGTTATAAATATAAGCTTATATAATAAGCTTAATTTTATTAAAAATACTAAATAAAACTTTTTTTTTTTTTACTTCACGAATATATGCCGAAAATGGTTACAAGCACCATCAACTACGTTACGAGGTATCTACTCGAACTCTAACAGTAATATTATATTTGTAATAGCGCAAAAAGGAATGACGCCCCTTTGTCCTTTTCAAAGTTAGCATGAGAGATAAGTTCGAATGGACGATTTGTCCATGTCATTTGTGAAAGATATTAATTTTTCCCTTGCTATTTAAATAGTTTTTCCAAATAACCCTAGTATTCAGAGTTACTGAATACTGAATAGTAGTGCCTGGGTTCAACCAATAGCCGAGCCTTGTATATGTTGAACATATGGACTATGATATATACCTATATTTTATGAGAAACCCCGTCAAAGCACATAATGGAAACCGACATTAAAAAAAAGAGCTATGATTAATGTCTTGGTTTTGGTTCCAACTAATGTATTGGTCTCCACTATTGAGTATTACTTTAATTTTTAAGACAGTTAACATATTTTATGGTCCAAAATATCTTACATTTTCTCATGTTCATTCTAACATTAATGAAGATTCAGGATTGATGTAATTTTAATTTCGTCGCAAACATTTTTGCACGAATAGGACAGGTGGAATAATAAATCTTGTACATATACTAATATTTATTTCTGGGTGGAGATAAATTGAAAAATTTAATAATTTTTACATACATATATCAACATGAAACCTTCATGGGCAAAAATAATATATTGCCCAATTTCGTACATCACGTTTGAAAATAAATCAACACTAACGCGATCTTTTTGGTGGAATTTGATTGGTGGCAGATAAAATAGAAAACCTTTGTACTATGTGAAATGAGGTATAGAATAAATAAAACTGAAGAAATATTTTGTGTGAGTAATACTGAATCATTACTTTCTATAGAAGCTAAGCGAGTTAACAAAATATAAAAAATATATTATATACGTGACACGAAGAGGTGTGATAGGACTGCGAATTCATGATTTACCAGTCGTGGGTTCATATACCAGCTAGCTTGTACCAATACGTTTCCGAGTTTCCAAATATTACATACTATGAATATCAAAACATAACTCTAGTATTTGTGTAGTTTTTTTTTTTTTACACCAACTGTTTCTAACATAGAACTTAAACCTTGGTATTTTATTTTGTAAAACCCATCTCTTTTCTTTGTTTTCTTGCTTTGAAAAAGAGTAGCACGACCACAAATCATTTTTCCGCACATACTTTCAAAATTCTTTTCTTCTTTGTCCACATATTTATTTACAATGAAATTGATACTTACACATTGATTTCTGATTGGGTACAGATGTAAGATAAGGTCGTCTTATCCCTATAAGTTTAAAACGATTTATTTGTAACATTCGAAGACTGCTAACACCGACTATAGTAACTTGTTAATAACATAGAATTAAAATCTTACTTTACCTATGAAAATGCTGTTTTGTATGAAATAAGTTAAAGTATTTTTTTTTCAAACTTTTTTATTTCTGTTATTCAAAGTAATCACCCATGTAATCGATGCATCTTTGCCAACGCAGTGGTAGTTTATTGATGTCCTTCTTGTAAAAAACAGCTGAACGGGAGGCAACAAACTCTTCAAAGGCGTTTTGTACTGCCTCTCGGGAATTGAATTTTTGTCCCGCTAAAAAGTTATCCAAATTTTGGATAAAGTAACAGTCGGTGGGTGTAAGGTCTGGTAAGTACGGTGGATGAGGGAGAGCTTACAACCCCAACTCTTGCAGCTTGGAGACTATCTGTTGTGCAGTATGAATGGGTCAACTCCGACGGGGTAGGACCACATCCACGCAGAATACCATCTTGAAATAGCAAAATATTTATAAAGTATTTTGACTACTGAATGTCCGGAACCCTTATCGCTGTTGACTATACCATCTTAGTCCCTAGGGGTGACAATGCATCTACTTTATGATTCCTTTTAAGCATGAATGCATGGGTAGCATGAGTCACTTATCATCGGGAGATCTAGGTATTCGTTTTTCATTCTTCATTCCCATAAAAATGGGCACTATACATTATATTTTGAGTCATAGACTTACAAAATCACTTCTGAGTAAACGAGGTATAAGGTCGTCTTACCTTTCTATAAATCAGGTGAGGTAAGGTCGGTGCTCGTTTGAGGCACTTATTCTGTCAACGTCAGAAAATTGTGGGCGTGGATCGAGAATTTATTGTGTTCATATATTTGTCAATAAGTATTATAAAGTAAATTAACAGCCTATATATTACGTAGATCCCATTTCTGGGCCTGGATCACCTTTAGAGAGGATATTCTTAGATTTCACAAGTCTTAAAATATTTCTATTATTATTACTTTATGTCATATATAAAGGTTTCTTTAAGATTTTTTCCTTCATCGCCAAACACGACAGTTCCATGACTCACCGGGGATCAAATTCAAATTCCTCGGGCATGATATCACAAGCGAGCGCCATTGAGTTGCTACGGCTTTTTAATAAAAATTACAAAGTGTATTTACTAATATCGTATTATAAATATAATAAACTACTATTTACGGTGTCACGATACGTAAAAACGTAAACAGTAACCCAACGCCGTCTTCCTTAACTCGATGTATATGCATATGCAATAAGATCGGATGAAGCTTCGGATGCAATGTTATCAAAATCAGTCAAAGTTCTGCATCGGTACTTGGAATATGAGCGCTTTTATAAATTAATCGATTGGACTGACCTTAACGAAAAGTCAAATCCGTCTGTGTGAAAGGTGTACAGGGTATTCGTAAAAATCTTTGAAATAGTAACAATGATTAATGCCAAGCTTTAAACAACTAATTAAGTTTGCTAGTTACCTTATTCTGAAGCTAATTTTGCCAGCTCTAACTCTCCAAGTCAGTCTTTATTATCAACATCGTACACGTACTAATAAATTTGATAATAAAGTAAAAAATTAAGTGTTTTAAATTTTTCTTTAAATGATTTGGTTGAAAGCAATTTATTATATTTTATTTTAACCTTCTCTTATTTTTTAATAATTTATTTTCAATCAACCTCCGTATAACGTTGAAAAAACTTTAATCGTCCGGCCATAGGTTCTGTTACAAATGAAAATGCATTTTTTTAATGAAGTAATGTAATATTATTAAAACTTATACCTACAAGAGGTTTCACAACATAATCCAAGACTGTATCTTGATACACTTTGGCTGAAGTATTCACCTTCCTTTTTCACAAAATGTAGTTTTGTGACTCCTCGATAAGACACCACCAAAATCCCAACCCACCCAACCATCACTGACACAGGATGATGACCACGTTGTAACTTTCCGACCACTTGAGCAGCTTCTTTAGTACACTTTGTCATTTTGCTTATTGTAGTGTTCTTCAATCGTGAAAATTTTTTCATCGGTAAAGAGGATATTTCTGTGCCTTTCACCTGCGTATCGCGACAAAAGGCGTTTTGGTCGATCCACTCTCTTTAATTGTAAAGATTGATTTAGAGCATGTCCTGTATATCGACGGTAAGCACCGAGCTTCAGGTCTTGTTTTATAATACGCGACAGAGTCCTAGCGGGAATCTTTATTTCTCGCGATAAGATTTTTTGCTTCCTAGGTTCCCGGGGTTTTGACGAATTCTGGCTTTAACAGCATTAACAGCCTTTCTAGTTCTAACAGCACGCGGCTGCCCCGATCGTTTTTGTTCTTCGACAGAGGAAGTACTGTTGTATCTATTGATAGTACGATATACGAACATGCGGCTGATACCAAGCTTTTGAAGTGTCTGGAATATGACCAACGGCTCCATACCCACTTTGTGCAAGGCGATCACTGCAATCCTATTTGCTTTAACTCCCCATTCCATATCGTAATTTGATAATGAACTATGTGAAATGGCGCAAAAACGAAAGAAGAAGTTGATAATAGAAAAGTTTTTTATGTAACAGTATTTATGGCCAGACTAAGAGATAGTTAGATATATAACATTTTTCACCACGAAGTACTTCAGCTTTCGTAAATATAAAACAAAATACGATCTTCGTCGAGCAAATACAACTCAACGGAACAATTTTCTTCTTATTCAGTTTTCTTTTTTTAATTTTGAGCTTGACAATCTAGCACAAAGTTCTTCTGATCGTGATGACGGTGATATATGACCTCTATATCTTTAATATCTCAGGGTGCGCATTCATTGTCATTCCTGAGGACTAAGCTGGAATGTCTTTTTACCTCTAATTTGGTTATCCTACACTCACTGTACGATTACAGATTACGAATACAGTAGGATTAGGCTGCTAATTCTCTCTGCTATTCTAGGAAGTTCCTTCCCCGGTAGAGTCTCCTCATTCATGTCCCATCTAGAAACCAGCTGCAGTGTAGCTCTACTATTATATATTGTAAAAGTTTCTTCTATTCTACATAATATAGTGATAAATTTTCATTACATTTACGGTCGTATATTTTAGTTAGGTAGTGTACAAAGAAATCCAATACGGGTAAAAGTATCATTATTTAATAAAAAGAAATCCCCGGTAGAGTCTCCTCATTCATGTCCCATCTAGAAACCAGCTGCAGAGTAGCTCTACTATTATATATTGTAAAAGTTTCTTCTATTCTACATAATATAGTGATAAATTTTCATTACATTTACAGTCGTATATTTTAGTTAGGTAGTGTACAAAGAAATCCAATACGCGTAAAAGTATCATTATTTAATAAAAAAGAAATAAAAAAAACATTTTGGCATGGTAGTACGTCTACCGAGGGACATAAACATCATGATAGATCTGAGGTTTTTTTCATTCCTTTTAGGTAAAATATCGGAAATTATACGAACCCGAAAATATGATTTCTCTAAGGAATTTTCGACGTGGCTGTAACTTCAATTTTTTATAAAGTTACATTCGAAAACATATACACTTAAATGACAAATATGTGTGTATGTGTCTATGTATACGTTAGTGTGTGTGTATTCCAATTGGCTTTTTTTATCTGGTATCCTGACTATGTAATTAGCATACTTCACGCGGTACCTTGCAGAGTTTGTATCTTCAGTTTTCCTTATATTTAAAAAATAAAAATACGCAGTGTGTTGTGTCTATACTAATTCTTGGACTTTCGAGCGGACTGGTTTAGGTAAAAAAAATAGTTAAATAATTTTATAATAATATTATTAATTTTATAATAAAATAATAATTAATTATATTGAACAGTTTTTGTTTAATATAAAAAAATTATAGGAAAAATAAAAAATTGAAAAAACAAAGAAAAAAATGATAGAGAATTGAAGGTATCAAGAAAAAAGTTTATTTCTTTCTTCAAGCTCGACAACTAACATTGGATCACTAAACCAGGTGAGCTGCTTGCTCGGTTGTCACTTCAATATGATCCTTCTGTTTAAAAATACTCGTAAAGTAGCGACCATGACGTACTTCTGTAATTTCCTTAATTTTATAAAGAATTTTTCTATTGTCCGAATGATGTCTTAAGATTTATTTATTACTATTTATTTTGTTACAGAATAAAATCTGAATATTTTTCACAAATAAAATTCTACTTGTCAATATACATATATATGGAAACCTTATATTTATAATCGTAAAAATTTCAGACAGAATTTCTCAAAAAATTGTCCATAATGTTTAGAATAAGCTTTTTTTTTTTTTTTTATACCATTAAGAGTAACAAACGAGCACACAGTTCACGTGATGGTAAGTGATTCCTGCGGCCCATGACATCTACATTCATCCTTGAGAAGAAATCATAATGCAGATGCGTTGTCACCCTTGAGGACTGAGATGGAATGCCTCGTCTCCAGTAAAATAGGTCTCCGGATCCCTGCACTCACGAGACGAAACACAGCAGCGTTAAGCTGCTATTTTACGCTGGTATTCTGTGAGGGCGTGGTCCTACCCCGGTCGAGCTGACCCATTCATTCTGCAGCTAGAAACAAACTGCAGTGTAGCTCTACCACTGTCACTAAACAAAATTAGTTACACATATAGTATACCAGGGCGAAGGACTAGCATAACACTACTGTGTTTAGTATCTGTTTTTTTTATAATACGTTGAGAGTAACCAACGAAGACGCAGTTCACCTGATGTTAAGTGATTCCCGCGGCCAATGAAATCTACATTCATCCTTGACAAGGAATCATAATACAGATGCATTGTAACCCTTGAGGACTGAGATGGAATGCCTCGTCACCAGTAATAAAGGTCTACCTACACTCTCCAGACGAAACACAACAGCGTTATGCTCCTACTTTATCATCTATATCATATATACCAGCATATGTTATGTATTATAGGTATTCCATCCTAGTCTTCAGATGTGACAACGCATTTCGAATGTTTGTTAAGGATGTATTTACATCAAAACATTCGTCATTGTCAAAAAAATATATAGTCCAATTTCGTTTGCGGATTTCAAAAACATAAATCTGCATCGAATATGAGCGCTTTGGTGTCGAATGATTGGTAGCGTATTAAATTCTGTATTCCTTTTGTAACTGAAGTATTCAATATTTTTTGATAAAAGAGCAAATATTTTAGTGAAACGAAAACTATATTCTTAACTGAAATACTTTATATGATCTACTTTATATAACTAATTGTCATTGAATCAATATTTGTGTTTTTTTATTAATATAATACTGAATACGATTTTCTTCATGTGCACAACTTACAAATAAAAAAACATTATTTATAGTATCAGTAAAGAAAAAAATTACCGTAACTGACTTTATATATCTCAACCTTAGGTTCAAAAGATGGTAGAGCATCCTCTGGTGTTGCAGATATTCATGGGCGGCGGTAATCAATTAACATCAGGAGCGTTAAATGGCGTAGATTTGAATCCACCAGTCGACTCTCCCACAATTCACATCACACATTCGACCATCTCCTGGCACAAGCATTTTCAGCTTAGTTGAAATAGTTCACCAGAGTATTAATTATGTTAATAGCATTGCTAATATTCCTTAAAAAAAAGAAAAGTGTAAGTTTTAGTGACAATCTATTTATATACTATTGTATTATAATAAAAAGTTTTTGGTAATAATTTAAGAATTTGACTATCTAGATTTTCAGCGAAGAAAACTGTAATAAAGTTAACTGTAATAAATAAATTAGGGCATTAGGAATTAAAATTTCCGACCAATAACTTTAAACTTTTTAGCTCTACACAAAAACACAAATTCCTTTCAACTTATCTAATTTCAAGTTCTATAAAAGTATTCAGAAAGGCAATCTGAGAACAATTTTAATTGCTGCAAAGTTTCTCTAATTAAGTATATGACTTGCGTCTGTGAAGTATTCGTTGCTCTATATTTTATACTCGTCCATTTTATTGTTATTTATCAATATTTTATATTGTATTAAGGGTAACAAACTAGCACACATTGAGCACACACATGACATTCCCACCAACATCCATCTTTGAGAAAGAATCATAATATTTATTATGATCAACAGTGGTAGATGTACACTGCAGTTGGTTTCTAGCTGCGGAATCAATGGGTCAGCTCGACCAGCACGCCCTCACAGAATACCAGCGTAAAATAGCGGCGTGACGATGCTGTGTTTCGTCTGGTGAGTGCAGGGATCCGGAGACATTTGTTACAGGTGTCGAGGCATTTCACCTCAGTTCTCAAGAATGACAATGCATTTGCATTATGATTCCTTGTCAAGGATGAATGTAGATCATGGGCAGCAGGAATAATTTTCCAACAGCTGAAATTTGTGCTCGTTTGTTGCTCTCAGTGTAATAAAAAAAATTATAAACGGTTACGTATTTACGTTGACACACCTGGAGGACTTAGATGGGATGCCTCGTCAGTAATAAGGTTCTTCAGATCACATACCTCACATACCAGACGAAACACAGATGCGTTATGCTGCTATTTTACAGTGATATGCTCTGGAAGTAGACCTGACCTACTGAGTTGGAAAAAATTGCGGCGTATCTCTGCCCAGGGATATATTTAGTCAGAAATGTAGCCAAGCTTTAGCTCGTTTCAAACTTTAGCATATTTAGCTATACAACTGACTGAAATGCTTGGTCCTTGATTGGTTTCATTGATTGAATTCGAAATGACTGATACAATTTGCTTTACCACACAAGATATTTATTTTAATGATGATTAAGAAAATTATATACTTTCATAATTAAATGGTCTTGATATAATCTACAAACATTATACAAGAGTTGTTATATATAATTCTGTATCATTATTTAGTTAGCAAATTGATTCAAATTTTGCATAATGCCGTGCGGTATGTTTCGGTTCTAAATAGATATAGGAACAATTGTGAAGTTTAGCTACGTAATTAAATTTGGCAAAGTTTTAGTATGCTCCAGAGTTTAAATAGAATTATAGTTAGTAAACAAGAAAGTACTTCCCCGCGAGATTGAGGCATTGTTCAATAATACCCTTTTATACTAAATATTTATTTTACTTTCTAGCTTCATTCATTGTATTGTTACGTCTTTATATTTTTTTAATTTCTTAGAATATTCCAAGAGAATATGTTTTCTCATGGAATATTCTTTTAGATTTAAAAAGTCTATCACATGACAGCCTTATAACTACAGAATGTGTACAAAAAACAGGTCGAATTACTGCTTCATTGCAAAGTTGGCTCGTAATAAATTTTATGCGTTTGTACATTTGCAATAATGCTAATAAAAGTTTCTCTAGAGAAAGAGATAATTTCAAGGGATTAAAAGAAGCTTATGGCAATGTCCATGATAATCATCTTTCTGCAAACAATCACATTGACTCGCATTTTAATGTGAAAGAAAGACCTATTATACTATATTATAAAAAAAATCTATTTTATGTAATAATTTGTGTGAGTGTGTGTTTATTTATTTTATGTCCGGTTTGTGTTATAATAATTAGTTTTTTTTGTTTTGAAATATTAACCTACAAAGTTTATTTTTCTTAATAGTATCAATATATATTGAATATACGAAGTAAGTCAACAATTAGCCCTGCTGTTTTCTAATTTTTTTACTTATACATTGAGCTTTACATAAACTTTTAATTTAGGGATAAGCTGAAAATCAGCATTGAGAAGTTTTTTCAAAGTTAGCTGAGCTTATTACCTTTTTGCCGGTTATTTGATATCTCTACATTTGTTGTTTTTAATTTCAGTTTTTTTTTTAATTTTAATTATTGTTTTTGTTTATTTTAATTTTCCAACATGTTTTTCTTTAGTATCGATGTTATGTTTATTTAAATTTAATTATTGTGTATTATCCAACATGTTTTTCTTTAGTTTCGATTTTATGTTTATTTAAATTTAATTATTGTGTATTATCCAACATGTTTTTCTTTTGTTTCGATGTTATGTATATTTAAGACAAATAAAGTAATTTTATTATTATTATTATTATTACTACTTTCATTTATATTTATAATTTTAAATATTTAGATTCAATGTATTTTGAACGCAAATAAATTTACATTATTATTTTGTAGTACTATCTACATCTTATATTGCATACAAGAAAGTACCAAATGAATTGATTTAACCATAAAAATATGAAACAGAAAATGAATAAAATATATGATAGAGAAAAAAATATAACAAAATATGTAGATATTGCATGTACATACTTTGTTACATTTTCTTCTATATGGTATACGCACGACTGATAGGAAGTTAACTCTAAATTAGTCAAGGATTTTATTGACTTCTTATAGAATTAATTTAGAAATGGAAATAACAAGCATTGTAAATCAAGGAGTATATTAATTACTAAAAATCAATATCAATAAAGATCGCTCCGAAAACCTGGTATCACTGACATCGGGAAAAAAAGGCATCGCTAATGTGGAGATCGAGCGAAACTCCCATGTACATCGTAAAGTGGACCCAATGGCCAATAGATTAAAGAGACAAATTGACAATGACGTCCCGCCAAACCCCACTCACTATTTATCTATGATTTTTTTTTTTTAAAAAATACATGCTCGTAATCTTTCGGGGATAAGGTGAGTTGGACATTGTTTAGCAATGGGACACAATACCAGGCTAACAAAAAATATAATGTTTATTACAACTTTGCTAGTTAAATCCAACGGAAAGTACGTTATTATCTTATTAAGTGTATCTAGTTGAGCGTATATGTATGCACAGAGAATACATATACGCTCAATTACGATCAAGGAGCTAGATCGAGGATGCAAGATCATGGGGACAATTTGCATTAGGTATACTAATATAACATATAACACGTGACTGCGTCGTGTTACCGAAATTTGTAATCATATGCTGTCATTACCTGTATCATGGGTTTCATATTCCTTATACAATTTTTTTATAACATTGAGAATAACAAACGACCACAAAAACAGTGGTAGAGCTACACTGCAATTTGTTTCTATGTGCAGAATGAACCTTCATTCATCACACGAAACACAGCATCATTATGCTGCTATTTCACGCCGGTATTCTGTGAGGGCATGGCCCTTCCCCGATGAGCTCACTCATTCATTCTGCAGCTAGAAACAACTGCGTCGTAGCCACTGGAAAAGTAAAAAAAAAATGCTTGTTTAAGCAAATACTTAACAATCCAATTGTCTACACGGACATAATATATATGTACATACATATGTACGTACTGGAAATTTTGTCATTATTTAATTATCTCAATAATCATGAATGATATTACGCATTTTCGAAAAAAAAATATTGTTATACGGATTTTGAACGACTAAAATAAGTGAAGCTATAATTATATGTTGAAGAATAATATGATGCTAATGATGAATATATTTATTAATTAATAATTAATTAATTTATTTATTTATTTATTACTTATTTATTTATTTGTTTATATATTTATTTATTTATTTATGTTTAAAGTATAGTACGTATAAAGGCGGACTTAATGCCTTAGGCATTCTCTACCAGTCATCCTTAGGGAAATGCACAGATGAAATGAGGTAGGTTTATGCTTGAAGAACTATACTATTATATTATATAAACAAATAATATATGTGTAATTATAAAATACATATATAACAAATAAAAATATACATACATATATATGAGAAGAACAGATTGAACAAAGAAGGAGGAGTGGATAAAGTCGGAGTTATGAGAAGGACACAGAAATAGAAGGTTGTTGGTCGAGCGAAGGTTTCTATCATGGTTAGAGCCAAGGTATTGAAAATATAAAGCTAGATAGGAAGGAGGAGTGGGAGATGTCAGGATAGAATAAAGAGTAGTGAGAGCACGCAGACTTAGCCGCAGACGCAGAATATATCCTCCTTTTTTTCGACATTTTGGCGATATTTCCTGTTGATCATTAGATATCAACTAAGCCAGATATGTTATAGTGCAATAAACATTTGAGCAAACGTTCAGACACTCTCTCGTCGTCCCCTACTCTTGACCCAAGAAACAACATACAGCATCACCAGACCGGAAAATAAACAATTTATAGTGCACAAATATAGTTCCTCGACTGGATATCAATGTTTACAATAATTGAAATGTATAAAAAAGGTATAGGTCCCGCAAGAAAAAAGTTACGCCCACTAACAGTTACGTAAATAATCTTCATTGAATAAAATATACTCGTATCATTATATAAAAACACATTTTAGGTGAACCATCCATCAATTACTAAAAAGCGCTGACCCGAACTAGGCGTCGTCGAGGGATGTTTTCGGATGGCCAGATTCCAGTCACTTAATCCCGATATTGATAGAATATTTGTTATTACGTTCGATTTTTACTACAAGTCTCTTTTCTAAGTTTATTGACCTCAAAAAGGATTCAAGATGCACATGCGTATCCGCCCTCGAGCATACACGTTGGTTTTCTGCGATGGCGGCATACTTCCCTGGTCGAGCCGTCTCACGCCGTAAAACAACCTGAACGTTGCTTTGGGTCTACCACTGTAATTTTTTTTAATATTTTTTTTATTGGCTCACTAAACTCTTCCACAGCCCATTTATTATTATTTAATGATGCGTTCATTATATTTTTATGTCAATATCGATACACTTTGATAGAACTTAGTAGGACTATAATCTCAAGATTCATCGCTGTTAGATCTTATTGGTGTGTCTCTTAATAGTGGTTATTAAATTAACTGGCTTCCAGGCCCTAAAGCGTAATTTGTATCGCTGCATCAGACTAGTATTATATCTAGTGACATATTGGGGTTACAATTCAATTACAATATTTTTAATTTTACATGACTTGTAATAACTGCAAAACTTTAAATAAGCAATGCTTGCATTGAAGGAATCAATTAAACATAAAACATAAACCCGATACTCCCTGCAGCATCTTTGGAAGTAGTTAACTCAGTATGTTTGTTAAAGTGAAATTACATCTTATCCGAGCATCGATCAAACCTGCGAACCAACGTATTTGCTCTCATTGCCAGGTCTCCGCTCCCTTATGATAACAACTGGATCCTTGAGATTAGCCGTTAGTAAATATATACCACAGATATTTCAGTTGGTCCACCCTCTCTATATATGCTAATATTTATGATACATCACACTATCACACTTCATAACATTATATTCTTAATTGTAACTTTACAATGGTCCGTACACTACTTCTGGTTATGTCTAGATCAGTATCCGGCAAAAGAGAGACAGAGACATGTACCGTTGTACTCACTTTATTACACCCTCAAAGAGATAGTGTAAAGTGATATACCAGAGTCAATATTAATAGTATTGATACCCGAAAGTCGATGCACTGACAAAATGCTTTGGATCATAGTAGACAGTTAAGACAAAGGTTTATTCATACCTTTAAATTAATACTAAGTACACGTTTAGAAGTGGCTACAAAGATCTTGTAAAGGCTATGGTTACATTGTATTTGTGCCCGTGCTTATATGTGTACTATTACAGAGCTTTTTCAGCACTATACTATTTGCATAGCTAAGGATGTTGACGCAGATACCATGATCTTGACAACCTAAGTGCTACGTACGATCAGATCATTCTTGTAATGGTTGATAATTGTGGATGGTGTTAATCTGCCTTGTCGTACACCGCGCTCCAGCCTATATGGTTTCGACATTGCCCGAGCCCACTTTGCGTTTTTGACCAAACAAGTGTTCACTTCTTAATCTACGGAAATAATTAATCTTGCATATATACCTAGATTTATATAAATATATACAACCTACATATGTATAAGGCATACACATTTTTTGATCATCACTTTATTATATTAGAATCTATATTTCATTTATGCAGCTTTTGTTCTTGCATAAAAAATAGGTTAAACGATTTTGGCTATAAGTACACGTTTTAAGAATAACTCGAATTACGTTATAACAAGTTAAGCTTGAATCTTGAAAATTAAATAATTGGATAATTTTTTACCATCCCCAAAGCCATTTGTAGGAGTCTGGCCTTCTTAATCACTTTAAAAAGATTTGTTTCAATGATCTGAAACTTTTCCCTGAATTTATGTTTCGAATCTATTTTGCGGACTTTTAACTTTATTATAATGATTAATTATTTGGTTTTATAATAGATATCACCTAATAGGCCTCTCGTCTGAAATATAATGGGACCGACCACGTTACCTAGATGTTTTGATAAAGTTAGGCATTGAATACAAATTATCAGTGGGCATATAAATACTCCAAAAAGAAATGGTACGACGATATAGAGTCACAATTTTAAAATAAAATAAAATATAACAGGATTCTCACTGTAGTGTTCATTAGCGACTATAGAAATAATACCCTGGTTCCGGATTCTGTCATGCAGAAAATATCGAACTTTGATAGTATTGTCGTTAGTTCACAGAGTCTAAACTTTTAAAATGAATAATTTATTTATCTAAAAACATTTTTTTCAGTTTATTTTGCTTAATAATATATTTGTGAAACCGTACAATTCATAAGCTCACAGAACAACACATTCTTAAAAATAAATATTTCATAAGTGCATATATAAACATATAGATAATTGGACAAATAGACAATGATGGCTTCAACCAATTTAACTTAAACTTATATCTAAATGGCGTTCTTAATTACCCATATGCTAAGTTTCAACTGTACAGCAGGAGTTCGGTCACTTGTATGTTGAATAAATATACAGGATCTATTTATTATATTTGATTAACATTACCTATTATATTGATATGAACAGTAAATTTCTGAATATCACTCCTGGGGGAGATACTGCTCTTCACGTAAAAATATTCGTGTTTTTGTCTGTGACGTGCAAGTGCCTGATTGTTGCATTATGGCTTCTGAATCCTATTACTAACCAAAGAACAAACTTCTTGAAACTTAAATGATTGATTTTCCTGTCTGGGTCCATTATTTCTATATGTCCCGTGTTCTTGAAACTTTCTACGGAGACAAGATAATATAAAAATTGTTTATATAAAAAAAAAGGTTTTATATCGATAAAATATAAATGTCTTAAAATGGGAGTAAAAATCCCGATCGCTGCCGAAGCAAACCTTCAATCAATGTTGGTTTACTGAAGGTTAATAGGCAATCTACTTTCAGGTTATTTTAGCCGCCCGTAAAGCATAAAGCATTCAAGCCGACGTAGCGTAACGATTGTCGTAATCCAACCGATTCAAGGATTAAAGACGTTAAAACAGTTACGGTGCTTAGTTTTAATTAACATTTCAAAGTGAAATCCCTCTTGGGGGCACATAATTAAATAAAAATTATCTTTTTGGAGCCCAAATCAAGGCACAATACAACGAATAAAATTATAACAACCTTTTAGATATAAAATGTAAAGCTTTTGAATATAGAATAATCGGCCACTAGAACGTTAATCTTCGTATTTGACAGACGATTAACACCATTTAATTACATATGTGTACAAACTTGTATAAATACAAAAAAAAATTAATACTATATTTAAAATGAAAAACATGACTTCTTTCTATAGTATCTTCGCACTATTGAAGCATTATTTTATTATATTATTTTTTACTATTACATATTATAGTATCAGGTAAATATTGTAGTATTACATATGAAATTAGTATATTATATGGAAAAAGTAAAAAACTATTTTTGTTATGAAATTATACATTCGATCAATCGATATATGTATATAATAAGAAATAATATTATCTATGCAATTTCACCATTTTATAGTTAGTTCATTAATTGCTGGAAACATTTCGGAAGCGAGAATTAATAAATTCTTTGAAAGCTATTTGGAATTTCTTTATTTTTTTCCTTGCAAGATATTGTCCAAATTCCGAAAAAAGTGGTAATCTGAGACATTCTAATCACAGCTCGTCTAATCCAGCGACCGACTGACGTGAAGTATAGGATCTAGTGTTCTCATAAAACAGCAGTGGGCTTGAGCAGTTGACCAGTCTCGGTTGTTTAATGGCTAGCTTTTCCATCATGGTTTGCAATAGATGACAATACAGATCTTCCGTAATTATCTGGCCAGATCTTAGGAAGCTGTAGTGTGTATGACACCAGCACTGATCCATCAAACCCTCACCAGTACCTTTTTCTGAGTCAACTTTCGCTTGGGACAGGATTTGGCCGGTTCTCCTAGGGTTGACTACTGTGACGAGTGTTTCCGATTGTCGTACAGTATCCATTTTTCATCATAAGTAACGATACGACTCAAAATTTTCTCGTTATTGTGACGGTTGAGTAATGTCAAAATCTCCAGAGACAAAGTGACAGTTCAACAAAACGCCAATTTCATATGTAAGGATTAAAGGAGGAAGAGGAGAAGATATTATTATATTATATCTTATTATTTACCTTTATCTTATTATATTATGCCCCCACCGAAAAGCAAAAAGAATGGATTTGAATCCTGACAGTATGACAAGATTCAAATCCACAACCAATAAAGAAATAAGTATTATTTTAATATTAATAACAAAAACGTTAACATCGTTACATTCTCATTTGTGTGTATGTAAGAATTATTATTATTATTTACTTTAAAATTTCTTGTCACATGTAATAAGGTCTCCAGGCTCTTTTACTCACCAGACGAAACGCAGATGGTCCTACGCTACTAGCGCAGTTACTGGTGGCGAAATAAATATTACGCATCATGATGATCTCATCTGCATCTTGCGTCAGTATATAACCGAATATTAATATAAACTTTAGTTCAAGAGGGCTGACAGTGTCGTCAATAGACAAATTATGTTATACTCAAGAACTCAATTATCTTTTATTTTTATCGCTACTTTGTTTATACCAAGCAAAAACCAGACATATTTTTATCGCTACTTTGTTTATACTACCACCAACCAGACGCACACAAAACAATTCGTATTGAAATCGCAGACGTAACATATTTGGGGGTTTCATATTCGACTGCGACGATATTAATGTTACTATATATAGGTTTTCTTTTTTCTTACTAATTTCTACTTATGAAATATTCGTATGAAAAACACATGATAACATAGAACGCAGTTGTCTTATCGAAAAATCCCAAATTATATAACGTCATTCAGCAATACTCATAAAGCTATATCTTAATCGTTAAGATAAAAGTAAAGAAGAAAGAAAATATTTTATGAATTTTGAGGAAAACTTTGGAGATTCTTTTATAATAATTTTGTCTACAAAAGTATTTGTAATGTAACAAGTACTTTTTACCGTACTAAAGAAGATAGTTTATTAAATATTATTAAATTCAGACATTATAATCAGCGATTGTAAACATTCCTCTGTCTCATCAAACGTCAATTGAGATGAGATGGTAATGATATATTTCACGATTAGTCACATTTATGATATCCTAACTGAATAGTGATGACATTGTCCTATGTTAAAAAAGAACATTGGAAGCTGTGAAAACTAGAACTAATTCTCTAAGTTAGAGCCTATAAAGGGGGTAGGATTTTAATTATAGATATACTAAATTCTTGTATGATTATATGTAGATGGGATTTAATGGTAACATCGTTTAACCTTTTTTTTAATAAGATAATTCAAAAACGGTCGTATAGTGTACTTTGATTTATTATTCAAATTGAGTATCACGTTGACGTAAAAGTTATTATATTATTATATAGTTAAATTATTATCATAAACACTCAAATCCTGGATTCATCTCATGGATGGCAGTGTTTTCCAAAAATTCCAAATTTACAGGCTTGATACATTAAAAAGTAAATAAAACTAAGATCGAATTTAGCAAATATTACTTATTAAAATACTTTATTCAATCTTACATTATACGGCTACAGATCAATTCTCCGCACGATCCTTTTGCCCTGAGAGACCTAAATCTATAATCGTGCCTTGAATATGATGGATAAAAAATCTTAAAGGTTTCTTCGTTTCTGCTCCATGTTCGTTTAATCTTAGTGATAAAAAATGGATAGGATGATGTCGTAGGTTCAAACCTACGACCTCTACTAGGTGGCTACTTAAATAAATTTATGTTGTAGAACTGTTGTTGCCATATACCAAGCAAAAGCCATTGTCTTATTGGAAAATAAAACGTAGGAAGTCAATGGTTGCAGATCAGAATGGCTCAAAATCGGTGGGGGGGGCATAAATATATCTAATCAAAATTAGTCCATATTTATGGGATAGTACATAACTTAACCTTAGCGAAACACAGTTCAGTAACATTCACAGCAGTAAACGATAAATTTCACCATTATAGGGCACCCGGCACATATCCGTATGCATTTAGTGGCTGGATGGAGACATCCAGTATATTAACTATGTCCTCAGAATGTTATTGCATCTCTTACGAATTCTGTACACCATGACTATCTCAGAAACTACGGGAAGACTCAACAGCATCTCAATATAGTTATAATATTTTTTTTATATAATTAGAATGACAGTGGTCAATCATACGAATCTGGAGATAAAATTTTATTAATTTATTTCAATTATTATTTATGTACTCTGTAATTAAGCTTCAGAAATAATCTAATAAGTGCCGGTTTTCCTGCCCTATTTTCGAATATTTTCTTCCAAGCAAATATTGTATTATCCCGAATCCATCAATCTAAGGAAACATTGACAATAAGATATCGAAATTCGGACAGGCCGTCCTATTTCTTGGATTCAGCATTTTTGAGCCTCTTTCATAATCTGAATTTTGTCGACCGCATGAAAATATAGCTGTTAAATGTAGTATTCAAATTGAAGTGGCCCTTAAAATTTATCCTAAATCCTATCCTATTATATCTTTTAGTTCGATCTACTCACGTAAAATGAAGCAAAGGATTAATGTGATTTTTACGTAGAAACAGTTAGGACAGGAGAATATAACACTAATAATACCTAGGCTTCTTCTAATCTCGTATTCTAATATTCGTAATTCTATTTCGATTTTTAAAAGAACACAGACTTAAAAACAATGCTACGTCACAACGTAGCACCAAATCGTCGTATTTTGTGTACAGATTTAGTGGATGGGTTGGAAAATGACATAGGCTACTTTTATTTCGGTAAATTGCTCTTTCACACAGAAAAAATCTTATTATAATAAATAAAATATATAAAAAGTACGAAAACTCAATATCAAGGCATCGCTGCAGAGTAGTTGCAAATTGACGTATTTGCATGGTTTTCAGAATTGACCTGGAGGATATTATCAGTCATTAATATTTAGCTAATTATTATAAAAAAGTAATATATACAATTAGTTAATGAATATTTTTATTTTAAAGTCGTAGAATTTTTTTAACATGTGTAGTTAGCCCATAACATCCGGACGTCAAACACCTCAATCCTCCCGTAAAGGACTGGCAACTTCGAGGTATAAAAGTTTAAAAGAAACGTGATAAAATCATAAAAATTAATTTTATTCATTAATACAAATTAGGAAATTTAAATTTCAAGATATGATGATTATATATCAAATATTGTGGTTTTAATCTTATTTCATTATTAAACTATGCTATGATAGTCCTTTAGGAATTTTGAAGTCAATACTGCTATATACGAATACCATTTAAGTTCCAAACAAGTAGAAAGAATAGTTTTTTAGTCTATTTAAACTTTAAACCTTATAAGTCCATTTAAACTTTAAAACATATACTGAGCTAAAGGCGATGTGTATAGCGTATATAATCTTTCTCGCTACAGTAGAAATTTCTGGAGCGAAACTAACCTTTTTTAACATGTAGGATCAATATATTTATAATTATTATTTAGTTCAACTTCTAAAAGGTCTAAGTATTTAGTTTTTGTTAAAAATATACGAATAGTATAAATTAAGAAGCTTATATTGCTATATAATCGATCAGTATTTTTAACTGTTTTCATCAGTACTTTTTTAGTATTAAATAATTATTAGACGTGGGTATGGTGATGGAGGATTAACCATTTGGCTTAATTTTCTGGTATTTCCTTAATTTTATAAACGTTGCACAACCCCTTATTTTTTTTGCAGAATGTACGGTACAAAAGATCAGTTACAATGCATCATCATGGAGTTAAATGCACGAACCAGTACGAGACGATTTAGTATGAGAGTCGAATATGAGAAGATTTAGTCTTCCGGAAAGCGTTCGAACAGTCAATGTCGTGTTCGAACTCTCGTCACTTGTCACACGTTTTCATCTGTTCTTTAGGTCGAACGTCCCCCACGTTGCTTGTCTTCAACCGACTCATTACGGACTCTAAATTGTTCATGCCACTTGTAAACAGTCTTTAATCACCACACATTATCATATCACATATGTTTTAGTTGAAATTAAATAACTGTTTTTATATATCTAACCCTATCGTCTTAAAGACTTGAACTTTTGTGTAGCTTTTCTGTTATTCTTGTGTAAAACTTCATTTAAAATTTACAAATTCATTTTACGATTTTGGAATTGATTACTGTAGTCAATATTAAATGCATCGTGTGCTTCGCTGTTTGCCGACTTGTTAACGTAGAGTTCATACACCTATTTGTTCCAATTGATATGATATAAATATATTTTAGTAAACATTACAACTCCATTTGCGCAACATCGACTTTTTGGATGGAGTAATAAATGCGTTTTATGACACTACACTTAATATATTAAAAGATAAGCTGTCTGTGTAACGGCGTAAAAATCTCTTTTCCAATATTTTTTCCCTTGGTGGTGTAAAAAAAAATATTTATAGAAACTAGTCAGATGCTGGTATGTCACAATACGCTTGACTGAGTATATCCAAATCGCTACCTGCTCACAACTACATATATTATACACACGTGTAGCAGTGTAAATATATATATATCTGTGGTCATAGATCAAACAATGATTAGTACATTGCTCAGCAATGCTTATTAATATATTTATATATATATATATATATATTGACACAAGGCTATACATAAATTGTAAGGAAGTTTCTCCTAAGTAAATAAAATCTAAAAACTAATAGTTTTATTTACTTATCCCAACATGAGTGGTTTTGTAATAATGACTGATAAAGAGGATTTATTTCATCTTTGTCGTCACATGCCTACGACTTGATTTATTATCGACGATAATTATTTACATCAGATTAATTTGTTATTTAATTCCTCTATCTATCTAGCTATCTGGAATCATGGCGTACGAAGCGTTCCCATTCTTACATCTATTCCTGACGTTCATTGGTAGCATTATACTTTGTCGTTTTTATTGAATCTGACAAAGGACTGTCATGTTTCACCTGCGTCAATATTTGTCTCCGAAGAAGAATGTTGCTAGTTGTTTATTTTTTTGGACAGTTTTTCATTTCTGTATTCGCTAATTATTTACCCAAATAGCCTGATAACATATATATATATATATATATATATATATATATATACATATCTTGTCTGTCATGTATAATGCTGTTTATCCTGGTTTACAGGAGATACAACGATGGGACAAGATTCTATATCACTCTCATTATCAGAGACCATTGTTAAAAGAACAAACGAGCATGAAGTTGAAATTGGCCAGATGGCTATCAGAACAGAAAAGGAACAGGTTTGATTTAAGTAAAGTTTAAAATACGATTTGTTGGTTTTAATATGTACCAAAATAAATAAAGCGTTGTACTCTTATAGTACAATATAAAATAAATATTATAAAATTATATAAGATGGTATCGTTTTAGTATTTTAAAAAAATACTATAGACATCATCCTTACCTTTTTAGCAAATAGTTATATATACTTACAATTATATTGCTTAACATAGACAACCAACCATTTTCCACTTGAAATTGAGAAATTCAAAAGTTGTATGAAATTATATCACCTAAACTTTTATTTGAGTCTTGCAAAAGCTTTTTTTAAAAAAAACCTATCTAAGCAAGTGCTTGACCACGATCCCACCCGTTAAGTGGAAATGCAGTGGATGGTAATGTACACTGGCTCAGTAAATGTCTATTCACTCTACTCTTGAAAACACCCACATTGTAATCGGAAGGAAAGAGTCGCGGGCAAACTATTCCATTCCTTTGCGAGGGACAGAACTCAAGAGTGAATTACTGATATAACTCTGATGTGTTTCGTTTGGTTTCGAGTATCTTTAGGTTCAATTACTAGTCTTAGTTTACATCAGTCCTCAGGCGCTGTCAACGCATGCGCATCTAGAATCTTCATTGCGGATGGATTTAGGTGTTTAGGTGCATGAAGCAGTCGACACTTGGATAAACATGGTGTGTTCGATTGTCACCCTTATTTCTTATAAAATAAAATCATATTATAAATAGAAAGCTATACAGCCAGTAATATTTTATAAATGTGGAGTTCCACTTCAATAAAATTCTCCAAAGAAATCCAATCTTGAAAAAATGACGTCAGACAAAACAAAATAATGACAAAAACTTAATGATTAACTTTGTTCTATGAATTGGGTAAGTGCAAAATCAAAGACGCAAACTTTAATCGGAAAGTTATTAATTATTTATTTAGTTGTATATTTTATATTTTTAAGTTATTAATATAAACATGTGTTTTTTATGTTGTAAATTTAATTACGTAAATAATGAAGATACAATTAATAATTACCAAAGACCTAAACCATTTCGTAGAATGTTACCAGTAACTAAATTATAGCTAAACTAATTTGTTAAAACTTGTTCATGATTTACAAGTTTCCGTATAGTTTTGGATTGGACCCTATTTAACTAAATTATTACACTAACTTAATTTTGGTTTATTTACTATATATATAATTTTTTTTATACAACTTCTTCTTTAATCTTATTCTTCTTTAAGTGCGTCTCCAAATATTGAGGGTTGGCTATTAGCTATCTGAATATGACTCAGAATTGGTGGTCCTTCACGAGTCAGAACAGTTTAACAGGGATTTAGTTACCGGCTGCTGCGTCCTTCCTTAGGCCCTCGTTACATATTTAATGATTAGGACTTTTCGAAATAAACCTAACGAATCTTCTAAAAATATAAAATATGCTTTTTAGAAGAGTTGAAACATACCTTAAAATCAGATAAACGCCACGGTGTCTATTGATATATCATATTTAAATATTATGGAAATTTAAATTAACAAAATGAGACATTGTTTTTCTACATGTGCACAGCAATCAAAAACAATAAAGACGCACTCAATTATGAGATGTGTTACATACATCCTTAACTTATAATTTTAAATAAACTTAATGATATTTATATCGCATAAAATAAAAAGTATTACTATTTCCTTGTATTGCTACCATGTAAAGGCACCACAAGGAAAATACAATTTTCCCTTATAAATTCTCACCAGGCTTTGAAACAGCGTCGAAAATTGTTACTTCAACTACGTTAACTTCTTAAAGTCTCGTAACATGAGCCTAACGAATCCACACCGTTTGTAAGACTAATGCAACAAAAGCATATTGTTTTTACTTTTATTTTATTTTTAAGTTCTAATATGTGTAGCTGTTTCTTCGGTAACGATTTCTTATATTTACGCTACTGCACGTTAAATGTTTTTTTTTAAATTTTCCAATAAGTTTCAAGTTCTTTACAGCACTATTTTTGCCATTTTTGTTTGCGGTCGTGATGTCAAAGTGAGATATGTATATATAGCATATATATGCCTATTTTCCCTCTTTTTTGGCTAAGAACAATTAATTAATTTAACGTTATATAAAGAAAATTTGCACTCGCTTCAATAATTTTAACAATTTTATCAAATTAGTCGCCATAACAATATCAGACATTGATAAGACAAAATGGGGTTCTAAGGTTCGTTAACATAACGTAACTTCATTACTTTAACGTGAGCTGGCGCTGCACGACCCCTAAATTTACGTCACTAAGCCTGTCGCCTGTCAAGTACTAGGTAGGACTGTCGTTGATGATGCGTTAACTCGCCATGAATATGTCCGATTTTCCGATCTGTATACATATATGAACCCTATTCGAATCAAAGAAGTGAGACCAAATTTTATAACCGTACTGACAGTAATTGATAATTGATTATTTATAAAAAAAACGTTAGAACAAAAAGTGCTACAATAAAGTACGTAATTAAGCGAGCAATGCGAGAAGAGAACGAACTAATTTAACTTGCTGTTCGTAAAGCGGTAAGTTTAATGAACTATGCCAGCGTGCCTCTACAACGTTAAGGGAATTCGATTTTTATGTTAAAGAACTTGTGACTATACTTTTTAGAATGTTATATTCGCGTAATGGTTTAGGGTATGGTCTGGGAAACTTAACACAACGAACGCCCGAACCTAGGCTTAAGAAAAAAGCTGCAAATGACTTTTAAAAGCTTTGGAAGTATAATTACTTGAAGACATTTGTTTAAACTATGTTCGAGGCGAGGACAAAACAAGGTTATTCGCAATACCGCCATATCACAGGCCGGTTCTCTCCAGATATACAGATACGAAGCATCACTAGAGTTTTTTGCACCACTTCTACTCCAGCGCCCACGCATTCCGAAGTGGTGGTACAGCTAATAATAATAATAGTAATAGTAGAAGTAATTAATTAAGTAATAAGTAATTAAGAATTGCTCTGACCGCCAGACGGGTCGGACGTGTCGAACGCTCTGACAAGTTGCAGTCGTCGACTCTGCACCTGGTCACAAGGCACGAACTACTCAAGCCTGGCTTGAAACCACCGTTCCGGACTTTATAAGAGCTGAAGACTGACCCTCATCTAGCCCAGACCTCAACCCTTTAGACTTCAAATTATGATCAGTTTTAGAGGACATGGCTCGCTCTAAACGACGCGGCGACATTGAGTCTAAAATCTATGGAGCAAGCAGTGGCGAAATTTTTTTGGAAACAGTGCGTAAGTCATATTAAAGAATATTTTTTTTATTTTTTGCTGAGACTAATAAATATATAGGTATAAATTTTAATAATATTACATTACTTCTTTAAGAAAAATTGCAATTTCATTTGTAATAGAACTTATGGTCGGACTATATATATATATAAAAAATATCAAATGTTAATTTTCCATTATTGGAATCACCTTGCATGTGCGAGACCAGTGTTGGCATCGACAGTGATGATGATGATGTGTTCTAATTGTTAGCATAGCCTTCCCTAGTGTAACGCAAGAAGACATCGTCCACAAGTAAGATTAAGACGCAGTATCAGACACAATACTTGTATACATACATCAAAACCATATCCTAAAATCAGAAATTTGCTTAGGTTAACGCGTTTAGGATCTATATGAATATAGCAATCAAAAAACAAATCAAAACGGATTGCCGTCATACACATAGGCGCGGGTTACTCGCGGGCGCTTTTCTTTCGACTGTAATCCGGTGAAGATTTTTGGCCATTAGGGCCAACAATACTATACACAAGGGGTATGTTTAAAAACAACTAAAATACGTCAACGAAAACAGTTACTAAACAATATTTAATAGTTGAAACAATAATTTAATTCTATATAATAGTACTGAGCATTATGTAGACATAATGCTTAGTGCTAAGCACTTTCATGGTGCGGGATACCGACTGACTATATCAAAAAGAATGTGTGGGAATGGGGACATTATGCTTATTCAAAAGCTCTATAAATACAACATCCAGGAAAACAGTAGTAATTTTAATGTTAAAATAAATTGTTATTGTCACATTCTACAGGCATACACAAGCAATTACAGCAAACTCGAGCGGTACCTAGTTTACAAATTACCCACAAATTTATTACAACAAAGCCGAAAAAAATGTTTTACATACATTTATAGTTTTATTTAATTTAGAAATAAAATAAAATATTTAATCAATTAAAGCCGGCATTTGTCGCCGGATCCTGTGGTGTTGCGGATGTTCTTGAGCGGCGTTGGTCACTTACCATCAGGTGTGTTGCTCGTTTGCCGCCTATACTATAAAAAAATATAGCAATTCCCGATGCCAGACATATTGTCATTTGTTTAAAGATAAAACTACCCAAATTGATTGAACGACGTGCTCCGGTTACAACTTACAATCAAAAGATCATTTAAGACGGCAGCACGATTTAAATTCAAAGGCACGTTTTGAGTAACAATTCCTAAAAGCATTATAAAAGCAACGGGATCTATTTTAGCTACGTCGGAACTCTCTTTAAGAACTGAATCTCTATTTATTTTGTAATTAAATTCTCTAATATAACCACGATGACATATATATAACAACGATTTACACAATGTTTTTTATATATATCCGGAGCGCCATCGTTCACATTACAGTAGAATAGAATAGAATGAAAAATAAACATTTATTCGACACAAGAGGACAAAACAAAACAAGCACAAAAATGTAAATCAAAACAGAACAATAACAAAAGAAATTAATTTTAACATCTAGCAAAAAAAAAAACCTTGTGCCGAAAAGGGGTTGGCTCAGTATATGCTGTGCTACAGACATCTAACACAGCGCTCATTTTCAGCCAAAAAAACTTAAAATACCCATCGAAAGGCGGACGCTCTTCGGTTGTGTGTAAATATATTTTTGTATTCAAATATGTTGTTATATTATATTATATCATATACACTTAGATTTATATTTATATTATATATATTTATATATTATTATACATAAAATTTTATTACATATAAACATATTTGAATACAAAAATATACATACATATAATAATTTAAAGCAGCTTAAATTTAGATATAAACAGATAACATAATGTTTAATAGATAAATGACATCTTAAATAAATATTTTCCCAACAGCTAAATAAATGATTTGTCGTTATTGATATTGTCATGCTAACGTTGTGATTCAGTTAGAGAATATTCTGGTTTAATTTTAAAAGTTATTAATGTTTTTGACATCGTAATAGGTGGAGGGATGTTATTCCAGCACTTTGATGCCGCATATCTAAAACTACCACGGAATGCAGTCGAGTAAATGATGACAGAAACACATGACATCTAGGTCGATCTTTAACGAAGTTTCAAGATGAACATTTGTTATCATACCTGAAGACTGAGACTGAGTGGTACCAGATCTCTATATTTGCCCCACGAAACAAAACAGCGAAAGTTTTGAAGCGCGGAACGAAGTATTGGACGATCGTCGTCTATGTGTTAGGAAAAGAAACAAATACTTACGCGTGATTACATATAAGTTTTTAGTAACGATTTAAATATTTATTTTCGTACTGATTTTCATCAAATTTAACCTAAACACTCTGTTCAATTTTAATTTATTTTCCCAGCCTGTTCATTTTAGTGATATTAATTTGATGGTGTTTGTCTGCATAATAAACAAAGACATTTGGTATTTGGGTTAGTGTGCGTCGTTTGTGTATTTCGTATCCTTTACTCGTCTCAACCTTGCTCCGACGCTCAGGGTAATTGAGCACATCAGGGGCACTACCTGATTTGCTCAATTATTAAGCTACTACGAGTATAATTTATTGTAAGCAGTTCATGCATCTAGTAATCAGTATTACCAGATGATATCATTTTGACTATGTGTGATGTTATGGATCCAATGACCTCTACAACCGAAACAGACTCGCTGATTAAGGAAGCACCGACGACCAGATGATATCAATTGCACGGCTGGTTAACAAACCAGAAGATGTCGTTGTGGTAGAAATTTTCCAAGAATATATTATAATGCTCACTAAATCCCCTTGCCAGTACTCATGTTGAATATCAATTTAAATAAATCAAAAGTTGATACAATAGAAAGAAAATCGGTTAGATAAATAAATGAACTCACAACAAATACAGCACCAAATAATAAATCGTGCAATGTAACTAGTCTGGCCAATAATACTGTTACATAAAAACTTTTCTTTTTTTTATTTTTAGTTATTTTGAATTTGGAACACGTATATTATTTTAAAAACTTCTTTCGATTTTGCGCTATTTTACATATTTTTGTGTTCATTATCAAATTACAATATGGAATGGGGTGTTAAAGAAAATATGATTGCAGTCGATCATATTCCAGACACTTTAAAAGCTTGGTATCAGCCGTATGTTCGTATATTGTACTATCAACAGATACAACAACACTTCCTCTGTTGAAGACCAGAAAAGATCGGGGCAGCCGCGTACTGTTAATGCTGTTAAAGCCAGAATTCGTCGAAACCCCATTAGGAAGCAAAAAATCTTATTGCGAAAAATGAAGATTCCCGCTAGGACTCTGTCGCGTATTATAAAACAATGCCTGAAGCTATATACAGGACATGCCCTAATTCAATCTTTACAATTAAAGAGAGTGGATCTATCAAAACACCTTCTGACGCGATACGTAGGTGAAAGACACAGAAATATCCTCTTTACTGAAGCTGCTCAAGTGGTCGGAAAGGTACATGGTCATCATCCTGAGTAAGTGAAGGTTTGGTGGGGCGTGTCTTATCAAGGAGTCACAAAACTACATTTTTGTGACAAAGGAGTGAAAACTTCAGCCAAAGTATCAAGATACAGTCTTGGATCATCTTTTAAAACCTTTCAGCAATACACTTTTTAAAAATATACCATGGACTTTCCAGCAGGCCTCTGCACCTGGTCACAAGGCACGAACTACCCAAGCCTGGCTTGAAAACAACGTTCCAGACTTATTAAGACCTGAAGACTGGCTCTAATCTAGCCCAGACCTCAATCCTTTAGACTTCAAATTATGGGCAGTTTTAGAGGACATGGCCTGCTCTAAACGACACGGCGACATTGAGACTCTTTAAAAAATCTTTGGAGCAAGCAGTGGAAAAAGTTCCCTTGGAAACAGTGCGTAAACCAATAGATTCGTCTCCAAACAGATTAAAGGCCTGTATAAAAGCCAAAGGTGGCCATTTCGAATAGAATATTTTATTTTAATTTTTTGCTGAGACTAATAAATATGTAGGTATAAATTTTAATAATATTACATTACTTCATTAAAAAAAATGCATTTTCATGTGTAACAGAACATATGGCCGGACTAGGTATAATGAATAGAAATCAAACACGTATTCGTTTAAATAAATAAAAAACTTTTTCCACAAGGAAAACGGTAACGAAAATGGCTCGAATCGTTGATGATCAGGTACTTTCAGATCAGCTTGATATATTGGCATTGCAAAAAGATGTTGCATGACCTCAATGCATTTTTTGCCGAATTTACTAAAGAGAGTTTTCTGAGGAGTTATTCGGATTAATTTGGTATTAATTTAAACATCGTACATTACCACTGAATTCAAAACAATCCACATCTCAATAGTTGGCAATCTCCTCCTGCGCACTTTACGTGACATATTCTGTTATGCACAACTGCTCTGTGGAATCAGCTGTCTCTCTTTCTTAAAGGCCGGCATCGCATCTGCGACTCTTCTGGTGTTGCGGATGTCCATGGGTGTAATAATTTACCACCAGGTGAGCTGCTTGCTCGTCTGCCACCTATTCTATAAAAAAATACCACCGTAGAATAGCAGCATAACGATGCTGTGTTTCGTGTGGCGAGTGTAAGGCTCCCGACACACTTTGCGGGTAACAAGGTATCCCATCTCGATCGAGCGGTAATTCATGTTCTTCTTTAATTTTGATGAAGATAACATCAGTTGGACTTCGTGCGCGTTTGCCACCCATGATATTATAAAAAAAAATTGGGAACTAGCACACTTCTTCAAAATTTCACCTTGATATGTAGTAAATTATGTTTTTCCCTTGTGTTACTTTTGAATAAAGACAATATAGAACGCAGATAAAAAGTCCTAACGCAGTATTTGGCGTAATTTTAACTAAAGCCTAACCTTTTAAATGGCAATATTTTTTTTTAAAAAAATAACATTGATGAATTGAATTTATTACCTTAAACATGAATATGTTTATTCATCCTAGGGTTTCGGAAAACATGTTAAAGAAGAAGTCAAGATTGAAGCATATTACAACACACTTGCAGCTGTCGCCACCCAACTGCTTGATAAAATAGTATACGAGACCCATAAGAAAGTTAAGGACGGCATTTTCTTTGATTCGGCATTCCATTATACTAGAGTATCTTTCTCAACTATGTTGTTTATCATGCTGCTTCATAGCAGGCAGAGGTCATACCACGTGAAGATTGTAGTCATTTTTTGTTTGGATATTTGTTTATAAAGATATATAAACATCTTTTTACAAATAGTCGCCTCAAAATATATTTTAAACTATATTACGTTATAATGCAATAAAAGGTTTCCAAGTAAAATCTCAGATAATATGGAGCACAAGTGCTAGGCTGTTATTTTTGGGACTTGATCCTTGAGCCGTTGTTTTATTTTAGTTTAGTATGTTACTAAACTACTAACCAAAAATTTATCTTTTAGTGTCACATCCTAGTCTCTAAAAATTACAGTCAACCGAATGTTATGTAAAATTTAATTGAGTTAGCTTTCTTTGCACTTTTCAGGAATATATAGATTGAATATAATGTAACAAATAAATGAGTTTGCATATTTTTGGAATACATTTTTCAATGTGTCTTATATTGTGCCTACGTCAGATGACATGTGAGGTGTAAATCCTGATTTTTATTTCAGAACAAAATATATATTACTATAGCTTTGGCATCAAGGGGCAAATCTTCAAAAGAGACCCAGCCACTTGGGAAGAAGACTTTTGAGCCAACACCTTCCTTAATGGCCGGGAACACATTTGCGAATCCTATGGTGGTACAGATGTCCATGGGTGGTGGTGGATCACTTAGCATCGAGTGGGCTGCTTGCTCATTTGTCATATATTGTATAAAAAAAATTGTGGGTTTTGCACCCACTAAAGCCTCGATGGCCATTTTGAGTGCTTTGACCAATTCCAAATTTTGGTAATGCACTGGTGCAATATATTACTAAACCTAGAAAAACTACATAATTATAATATTATTCGACAAAAAGTTCTTAAAATGATATTTTATTTACACTAGTGTTATAAAATGTTGAATCAATAGAAAATGTAAAATATATTTACTTGCAAGGATACTCAATACTACACCAAAAGCAGCTGAGAATTCCCGAACAAGAAGCATAAGTAAAAAAGGAAGTATAAGAAAAAAATACGGGAGGTAGTCTGTTATGTAATTTAAGGGTACTGTAACAACAATTTTCTTTATTATTATTAGCCTTAATGATTTAAAGAAAGGTCAATTCAAGTCTAAGAAACTGTCAACATAACTAACACGTTCTAGAAGTTTTTTTCTCTTGATTCCACTAGACCGGTTAGTTGCCGACCTTTGTTCCCTTATAAGATATCTTCCACTTCATTCCACTAGGACGGCTGGTTGCTGATCTTTGTATCCATTCACCCATATAAAGATATCTTATTACTATTGGATAAATTATATTCACGTGTTATTATTTTATAAGCTATTGAAAGAGCCTTGGCAAGTTGTTAATGGGTGGCGGCGGTCACTTACCATCAGTTGTGGCATTTGCCCCTTTGACTAATTTTTAATAAAAAAAAAATATTTTCTGTATAAAACCACCAAGCATAAAGTACTTGTAAACTCGTAAAAACCACACGAACCATTGTTGAGAATTATTTTACTATACAGTATACGCTGTTTGTACAAGATACTAGTTTGACATCAAAGATAAGGAAAGAAGTTTAGATGAAATATCAAGATCTTCATAGAAAGTCATCAAACCAAATGTGATTTTTTTCATGAACATCTGATTACATGATCATTACATCATTGTGTCAATAGTTATAAACAATGGTCTAACTAGAAAATGGTGATATTAATTATCGAAGTAAACGATAGATTTTGAGAGTTATATTGACTATAAGCTCTCTGCTCTCAATGAAAAATTGAGTTTGTATGATGCTTATGGATGCATCATGTTTCATAAAGTAGAAGAGGTTGAAGCGTCTTCATGCGTCTTAGACAGCCCAGAGTATGTCCAAAGTAATGTCAAGACGGAGTCATGCTCTTGCTAGTTTAGAAAAGAATCACCAAGAAGAGAAGACGAAAGCAATTAACAGTGGTTGTTCTACGCTGCAGTTAGTTTCTAGGTTCAGAATGAAAGGGTCAGCTCGACCGGGGTGGGACCACGCCCTCACAGAATACCAGCATAAAATAGTAGAATAATGCTGCTGTGTTTCGTCTGGTGAGCGTGGGTTCCGAAGACCTCTATTGATGGTGACGAGGCATTCTAACTCAGTTCTCAAGGGTGATAACCCGTCAGCATTATGATCACTGCCAAGGATGACTGTAGATGTCGTGGGCCGTAGGAATTGAATAATGTGTTCTTTTCTTACTCTCAAAGTAATAAAAAAAAGTGGATACACTTTAAGATGCCTAGACATGGATGCACTGAGACGGTACGTGCCGCTGGTTATTTTATATTATTCGATATTAATAATTATTCTTCTGCAGAGTGGAAATTTCTCAACGGCGAATTATGCTCCATTAAAATCTCTAGAGAGGCCCATCCCCTTTTAGAAGTGCGCAGGATGACTGATCCTCGCACAAAAAAAGCCAATGCCACTTACCCTGGACCTGACTCCAAAGGGCAAGGCATTTTCGACTTGAAATCTTTGTGCAGCCCTCCTCAGGCGCGGACTGGTCGGACAGTGCCACCGCCGGCAATACTACTGCCACTAGGCCAGAAACTACAATACCAGGCCCAGATGCGTCAAATGCATCGGTAACCACGGCACACCTGACTACTCCCGGCCGGCCGAAGCGATAGGGGCATGGCCACAATCGTAAAAAAACCAAGGACAAAAAAAAACACAAAAACTTCTCAGCCGGCCCCAGCCATCACATTCAAAGCTGCGCCTGCTCCTAGACCTACACGCACTCCAGCTCCAGCTACCCAATCCGCTGCTCCGTTACAAGCCCCTAAGGCCCCTGCAAAGTCAGCCTGGGCAATGCCGACAGCAACGGTGCGCAAACTAATCATGCCTATCTCAAGGCCGAATCCTTCAACGGTGCAGCCTACCTCTCCACTGCAGCGCAGGCTTCACCTGTTCAAAGCCAGGGCATGCAAAACTAACTTACTCGCTTAAATTCATAAGCTCACTCGACATTAACACTCTGGAGGACCTTTAGTAATATAGTATAGCCCGATAGTAATCGCCTCCGTTTATTAACCTAGGTCCCTTGGTCGTGTCCCCCGGATCGAGAAGGTAGCGGGTGCTATGCACAGACTGCTGCCCAATCTCTCCCTTGTCATTCTCACTTTACACAAGTGACATCCCAAAAGATCCGCAGGTCAGTCTCGCTCTTTTCGCGCCGTTCGTCTCCAAGCCGCAGCCAATCACCTCGCCGATTTGTTTCGGTTATGGAAAATCGAAGTATAAAAGTGCAGCCTTCTTCTTCTGGAGAGGCACATCCAACCTATTCTGCATGGCACCAGTACCTAGCCGTAGATAGCTAGGACAAATCACGATCTTCGACCGACCCATTTCATGGGTAAAATAAAAAAAAGTAAAATGTACCTAAGACATAAACTCCATTTATCCTGCGTAAGACCAATTATGGCCTATGCCAGCGTCTTCTTCGCCCATGTAGCCGCGAATAAATTAAATATCCTACAGACGGTCCACATTGACATTGATCTGCGCAATGACTTACACCTTGTCACTATTCCGGAATATTTACAGTATCTCTCGCAACGCATCTTTGCGAAAGCGCGTTCGCGCTCTTACCCGCTAGTGGTAAACACCGCAACCTACGAGCCGGTACCGAATCCGGTAAGTAGGAACCGTAGAACGTCACGTCCTCGACGACCCCGACTTTATAGGGGAGCCGAGTCCCAGACCGTCCTCAACGGACCCCGGACCACCACCGATATCTCACTCGCCTTCGAGCGCGGCGTAATCTTCGCGACACCGCGTACACTACATACACCCGCGTGTCCGGGCGGTTCTCACCTCCCACAGCTTCCGATTAACCAGACAACAGGTGGTGTCCGTTAGAGGCTAGGTCCGCATACCTAACCTCGGACGGTTAGTAGACGTCCATTCTCCACTCTGAAGAATCTTCTTATAGCTAGGGAACTAGCAACTTAGGTGGCACTCAGGTAGGAACGTGATCAGAGCAGGCCGATACACTTTGGTGAAAGTAAGAGAACCAAACTCTCTAACCAGCCACGGACCCCTCAATTCCGTGAGCCCTGTGTCCGATGAAGCTGTAAGAGCCGCATAGTCGAACAGCGTCAACATCAATAGAATCTAGACTACATCCTAATCGGTACTCAAGATTAGTTTATTTTATATGAATGTTAATTAGTTATACTTAAAATACAGGACCCTAATTATTTAATATATCATGTAGATAATTAGGCTATATATTAGATGATATGACGCTCAAATTAATGTTACCAGCATTAATAATCAAATATAGCGTGTGACTGTTGGCTCCGCTCGGAATATGTAATTAGGTCGATAAAATATAATGTTACATGTTCTTATTCAAATATCTGTAATCAGATTTGTTAAAATAATATTCAAGGGAGTTACGAGTATATTGTTAATAATAAAATGTAATAATTTACTCTTTCAAAAAGGTATGTATGTATGTAAAATATTTTAGCATATTTTTAAACTTTACGAATATTTTTACTCATATTAGTGGAGCGGAAAATTAATGTATAATATATATAAATATATATTAAAAAAGAACATTAGATGAAAGTACACTGGTCATGGATCCTATTCCGAACTCAGGAACAATATTTATTAATAATAATATATTTTTATAAAATCCAATGTAGCCCTGTGTGTGAATAAATACTTAAATAAATCTTTCTCCTCTCTTTTTTTACGGACTAGGGGAGAGGAACGACCAGTGGGTGACCACATGCGTGCACGAATGCTTAAATAATACACTACTACGACACTAAAATACATTCTGCGCACTTCATATCATCGGGTGATCACCGCAAGATGCCACCATGGAAGCAACGCGTGTGTTCCCGACACATCACAAAACTATGTATAAGAAGCAGAACTTTAAACTTTTACACGATTACAGCATGGGTATAGAAACCGATCATGTGAAAACTTTTGAACTAGGTAACCTATGTCTAAATTTTGTGCAAAAATCGGAATAAAATATTCTTATTTCATTAGGTAGATAGAAAACCTTATTTATATGTATATAAATAATTATTTTGTCTCTTTTATACATTATTGAAAATTCTCCGGACTATACTTTTGTCGTGTAGAAAATTATTAAGTAAAATATTATAAATTAAATGTATTCTAAATATCTCTTCAATGATGCAAAACCTCCAAAGTATGTAGAAGTTATAACAAAGATTATTAAAAATATTAACGTCGTAGGAAAATGTTATACGTAAGTAAATTAAACAAAAAAGTTAATTAAATATATTATCTCTCTTACTTAAACACAGTATATTAAATTAAAAAAAATGTTTAAGAAAAAAGCGTGTTTAAGTACTTACAGTATCTACTTGTTATAATATTCGTAATTATACAAAACATATTCTTACGAACTAGAGGGTTCGTTGGATAGAAAATAGCCTTTACAGTAATAATAATTTTATTGAAGTAAAAGAAACCACCCGTAAGACTACACTTTAAAAATCCTTCAGAAATTACAGAGACATGATCGAATATACTCATCTCTCTCTTTCACATGTACAGACTATCCTGCTTACACACCTTTTGTAATATTCCAGAGACATAGAGGGGGGGGTATAACTAGGCCTGAAAAGGCCTGAAAATGTGTTTCAGCATGCTGAGAACTTAGTGTCATTTCTAATTTACTATTATGTGTTAGGCCTTCTCTGGAACGGCCTGAAAATATATTACACTGATATATTGCCGTTATTGCTTGAATAAAACTGTTATTTCTGACCTGTCTGCGTAATAATATCTATAAATTATATAATTCTGTATCTAATAAGTCACTTAAACACTCAAATAAAAGATTTTCTTCATATTTGCATTTAAAAATTAGGTGTAGAAGGAATAAAATATTGACTCACCTGGGGAAAGACCATGGTTTCAAAGTAATAAAAAGAGAAGTAAAATAATAACTAATTTACATTTTGATTTCTTATCTAAAATGATCAAATGAATCATGAGCATTGACTACTTACCATCAGGTTAACTATGCCTTCGTTTGCCTCTCTGATACCATTAAAAAGGCTAATACTGAACAAGGCAGTCGTAGAATCTGGATATAGCATTGGGATTCGAAAACGACTAACGATTAGCTAGTTATTCAGAATTTTTATAATGGCTGCTGAACTCACTGGATATATAAAATAGCTTTTAAAAATTTTGTTGTTAACGGGATCATAACGTTCTAAAACGACTACGGTTGTTATTAAAAAAATACCGTCATCTATTAAAATACAAAAGTTGATGTCTTGTATTTTTTCTAACCTTAAAAACTTTAATTTGACTATTCCTAAAATATAGATTTTTTAATTTATATACGACCGTCCTATGAATATTAAAGCACTTTGTCCTCGAGATATTTTACTTTAATTGTACGTTATAAATTATACCCCAAATTATATATAAAATTTACTATTTAAAAATTTGCTTTTGTATGGTACTCTGGGTTTTGTGGGGTAACTAATTTTTGTTTATGTAATACAAATATGATTGATACTACTTGATATGAATATATTGCTTTTAATTTAAAGAATTATTTAATTGGAAGTTAAAACTGAATAGAATGAACGAGAAACCACAGTTTATAACAGAAGATTTATTACTGGCGACTTTCCATATCAGTCCACCGGAATCCATCTGTGTTATGATTCCTTATCGAGTTTTTAGGAGTCATAGGCCAGTCATCAATTACTATCAGGTGAAACTATTTGCTCGTTTGTACTTAATACTATAAAAAAATCTCTTAATGCTATATTATATTGCTGTAATAAAATTTAATTTAAAGTAGTCGGTAATTAAATTTAAATAATTATAAAGTAATGTTTAATGCCGCAGTTTGTGATTGTGACTTTAAAACAAACAAAGAAAAATACTTGTCTAACGAAGGTCGCGAACACAAGGTAAAAAAACCTGGTGAAACTAGGGACCGTCCCACGGACTTTGTAAAATAAACTAAATTAAATAGTGTGTTGCAATAGTGGGATGCCAACAATGAATGTACAATCCGTTCATTAAAACTAAACTTTGAAATGTATTACTGTTACTTAACCACGCGTAATGATCCTGTTATGAAAGCACTACAGGTGTGCTTTTATGCTGACATACGCACAATATGTACGGGCCGTGCTTCTATAGCTACCTACTTAAAAATACACAGTACATCTTTTACCATTTATATCAATAATAAAAAGATAACAATATTATGAATATATGAATATCATAAACAGACGCATAAACAAATAAAAGATTAACAAAATGTTCATTTTATTCATTTCAGAGTTGAAATTGCTAAAACATTGAGGAATAGTCCAATGAATTTTGTATTAATTTAATCGCAAAATATTTTCTGGAAACAACCTAACAACAACAGAAAAATGGCGGCTTAATGCATATTCATCAAGGAAGCCCTCGTAAGATAAATATTATGCTTAAGCCTAGAGTAAAAAATAATCAGAACGTTAAAATAATTAATATTGACACATGCTTTTTCGACATGACATTAATTACGTATTTTGTGTTGCTCAAATAGGCTAAAATTATCCTATTTATTTCCATAAGCCTTATTGTCAGTGCATAAAACACATAAAATATAATTTTATGCAATCTTGAACCATATTAATGAATGGAACAACTTATTCCATTTAATTTGGTTATTAACAAGGGCGTATTTCATGAAGGAAATAATATTTCAAAATTTTTTATAAATTTTGAAAATAAATTATGATTGACACGTACCGCATACACATTTAAGTAAGTACAGGTATCGTTTAAATGAGCGTTATTTTAAGGCTTATTTTTTTTAGAATACACTCAATGATATCAAGATCACCTACTATCCCGTTGACCACTCCAAAATACTAGTAGATGGTTTTAAAGACGGCGGCGAAGCAGCACACCAGTCTCAGGTCACTTTCCCTTGTCGTTGGATTATGAATTAAAAAATGATAAGTTTTATAGAATCACAACATTAACAAGTAATTACTTTCTGGCTACCTATATAGTTGTTTGTATTTACTTGTATAGCATTTTGTTCGATAACTTTTTGCTATTTTGTAGATAGTGATATAATCCCATTGCTCTAGAAATTTTGGCACTTCTGATCAAAAAACGGCGACAAGTAGTTTTTACAGTCCAGTTGATGTTAACCTAACACTACCTAAAGAATTCTGAAGATACCGAAACAGGTGAAAATCTGAGGGCACAAGGTCAGCGCTTTGAGAAGTGTTTAATGCATCCTACCATACCTTATTACAAATTAATTCAGGTTTCGCTATATTCTGTGGAGCCCAACTGATTTTTTGTGTATTCAGATGGGTGAAATCTGTTTTGTGGTCAACAACTAGCTCGTCAACTATGTCATAACCACTAATATGCCGATCTTGCTTCACTTTTTCATGGCATCGACTTTATCTGTAACAGGTCTACCAGAGCGAGCTTAGTCTATGACATCAAAATTCCTGGTCTGAAAACGCTTGAACCAATTTTGTCCATAAACGTAAAAAAATATTTTCGGCTTGTGTCACATTTTACCCGTTTTTTTAAAGAGCGATCTTTATAAGATTGACTAATGGCGAAAAGAAAAAGCAATAGAAAATGGTCTTTACTAATTATTTAAAAAAAAAAAAGAAAATTTGATCGAGCCAGATACAAACGACGAAAGAGATTTTATTGCATCTTTTTACTTACAAAATACGAAAAACCTTTTTCCACGACCATGAGAATAATAAAAATTTTTTTGGTTGAATGGTAAGTTGATAAATTTTAAATAAAAAAAATATCCATATAATAATCGTATTCTTTCTAAAATATCACAACTAAATAATAAATATTTGACCAAATATTATAGAAATCATCAATAAAATATTTCATATTAATATAATGAATTTTAATTATAACATCGTTCACTACTAATAGCGATCACGATTGAATAGCGATAATCATCTTGGCGTTCTCAAACGGACTCCAATTTGTACGTCCTAACACGGGACTTGAATTGATATAAATTGACAGGAGGTACAAATTGGTACTTTATCACCGACAAGCAAATTAATAGCAGTAAATAAATAATATAAAACAATATTTTAAATTGTAAGCTGTTATCACCGTAAGACGCTTCAATTGTCAATTTACTGCACAATAATAATACTAACACAATGTTACAATCGATATGGCGACTAAGAGTTAAAAAAATATATATATTTAACAATTCTTGGTATAAGGAACATTGTTATTTCTTTTGATTCGATAAAATTACCAAAGTCGATTGAGCGCTGTGTTCCAGTATCAAGGCACAGTTAAAAATGATTCAAGACTGCAAAAAGATTTAAAATCAAGGGCATGTTTTGTATTACACATAATACTTTTGTGTAAATGTAAAATTTTTATTTATTTATTTTACTTTTATGTACACAAAGCATTTATATTCTCATATATTTTTACTTTCCTTAAACTAAGGTAAGAAAAGTATTTACAAAGGCGCGTCTTATTTTACAATAAAAATCTCTTCCAGCAGGCCTGGTGTTGGACATATTGTCGGAAAAAGAAACAGTCTAGTCTACACACAAAAATAAATATATAAAAATTAAACAATACCATATACATAATAACAGGACTATATTTATTTGCACATAAATTCATAAATAATAATACATATAATATAAAATGTAAATAAAGCTAACATAATAATTCATTATATATTCGACCGGATAAAGATTTTTATATGTGAACTTTAATTTTCTATATTTAAGCGTACTTCTCAACAACCATAACGACCTAGGTCGTTTCGTCAAAACTAAAAGGGAATCAATTATACTCACCTTTTCTAATCTTATATGCGATGAGACCAGCTATCATCAGATCTCTGGTCACATCGCTTAAGTTGCAGAACGTGTTGTTTAATTGTATATTGCAAATATTGCAGAAATATAGGCTATGGTCAGAAAATTTAACCGAAGTCCATACTTCATAGGCTTTCAAGTACTCATACATATCGAATTTTAACAATCGCGTATGTGTGCTTGTAAATACAAGTACAAATCTACTCATACGATTTTTGTGGTAACAAAGGTCGAATCAGAATTCGAAGAGCCATTAGAAAGTTAGTAAATATTAATAGAAAAGCTACAAATTTAACCAAAACATAATTCATTTATTTCCGATTTCAATGGTCTATTGACTCATTAATCCAAATAAATCAGTAATTGATATCGTACAGTCCAATTGATATGGATATGATCTCACGCAAATATTGAAGCGTGACATGCGTAAAATATTTTCCATTTAAAACTGCAATGCAGTGATTAAAAATATGTATGTATACAAATAACGAGCCATACTACTCAGTCCATGACGAAAACTAAAAATGTAAATACAATAATATTCACACACATGTTAACGGGTAACTATAACGTCTTTCTAAAAAGTATTATAAATGTATTGTTTGAAAATTTTAATATCATCGTTATTTATTTCACTGAGCTTTAAGTAGCTTTACAGATAGCAGTAACATACAAACGTACGGCACAGTATTAAGTACGTACTATACGTTTGTAAGTACGCAGTAACATATATAAGATACGCACAGCTGTCATTAAAAAGGTTCATTGCTGATGAATTCAAAAAAGGTATAACTTTGATTTACTTTCAAATATATAAAAATTTATAACAACGCTTAAATGAAGCCCGATGTACATAACTCAACAATAACACTCGGTGAGGAATCATAATGTATTTACATTCATTACCCTAAAGATGACGGTATGACTTGTCACCTATATATAATAGGGTCACTGTATCCTACACTCGGTAGACGAAACACACGTCAATGTCATATCTATTATATTCAAAAACTATGTACGATCAAAGGTGATTTATTGAAGCTCGTGTAAGGTAGTTTAATAGGCAATCTTCTTCAAACTAATTCAGAACATTTAGGCTGGAGTAGCGTAACGAAGTCTTAATAGAACCTATTGAAAGATTAAAACATCTAAAACGGTAAACTTTAAAATCTATATTATATTAATTATTGGTCTAATTTATATATATATATATATATATATATATATATATATATATATATATATATATACATATATATATTGGCCTAAGGTAATATTAAATAAATTAATAGAATGGACTCATTATTATCGACGTATTGCATTATTACCTAAATTTATTTATAGCAACAACTTCATTATTAAAAATTAAATTTTTGTTTTATATGTGTAAATCTCAATGTCAAAATGCTAGAGATAAAATATTTTTGACTGCTTAAAAAAAAATATACATGAAAATAATACATGGTAAATAGAAATAGAAGAGCCACTGCTTGTAATAATATATTCTTTCTTTTTAATTAAGCTCTGAAACGCGTTGAATTATTCGTCCCGAAGTAAGGCGCTTCATTAGCATTTAATGCCATTTAAATAGTTCCCGGTGCAAACCTCTTAGCAGACATCTACTAAGGATGTCAAAGCATTTTTTGAGTATTTATAAAATAAAACTCCTTTCCTTATTGCTCATGTCGATAAACAAGTTCGCTTATTTATTTTCTTAGAAACGTAATTTTATTAGGGCTTGTTAAAAATATATTTATAAATACAAATCCAGTTAGTGAGAGTATGGATCTGTAACATAACAATAAGTGTATATAATACTAACACGTTTTTTGCGAATATTAATGATGAAAATATCGTGAGATTGCAGGTTGAAAAAATTAAATAAATAAAACCACACGTGAGGTCCGCCTTCAGAGAACACAAGACTTCACATTCTATGTTATAATAACATGGTTTTCTGATGATATTCTCCATTACAGCAGAACAGCACTTTAAAATCTTAATTTACTTACATATATAAAAATGAAAGTAATCATTTTATGAATGCCGGGACCCGTGATAAAACAATAATATAAAACATATATGTGTATATATATATCTATGCATATATATATATACATATATATATATATATATAGATATACATATATATATATATACATATATATATTGGCCTAAGGTAATATTAAATAAATTAATAGAATGGACTCATTATTATCGACGTATTGCATTATTACCTAAATTTATTTATAGTAACAACTTCATTATTAAAAATTAAATTTTTGTTTTATATGTGTAAATCTCAATGTCAAAATGCTAGAGATAAAATATTTTTGACTGCTTAAAAAAAAATATACATGAAAATAATACATGGTAAATAGAAATAGAAGAGCCACTGCTTGTAATAATATATTCTTTCTTTTTAATTAAGCTCTGAAACGCGTTGAATTATTCGTCCCGAAGTAAGGCGCTTCATTAGCATTTAATGCCATTTAAATAGTTCCCGGTGCAAACCTCTTAGCAGACATCTACTAAGGATGTCAAAGCATTTTTTGAGTATTTATAAAATAAAACTCCTTTCCTTATTGCTCATGTCGATAAACAAGTTCGCTTATTTATTTTCTTAGAAACGTAATTTTATTAGGGCTTGTTAAAAATATATTTATAAATACAAATCCAGTTAGTGAGAGTATGGATCTGTAACATAACAATAAGTGTATATAATACTAACACGTTTTTTGCGAATATTAATGATGAAAATATCGTGAGATTGCAGGTTGAAAAAATTAAATAAATAAAACCACACGTGAGGTCCGCCATCAGAGAACACAAGACTTCACATTCTATGTTATAATAACATGTTTTTCTGATGATATTTTCCATTACAGCAGAACAGCACTTTAAAATCTTAATTTACTTACATATATTAAAATGAAAGTAATCATTTTATGAATGCCGGGACCCGTGATAAAACAGTAATATAAAACATATATGTGTATATACATATCTATGTATATATATATATATATATATATAGATATACATATATATATATATGTATATATATATCTATGCATATATATATATACATATATATATATAGATATACATATATATATATATATGTATATATATATATGTATATATATATCTATGCATATATATATATAGATATACATATATATATATATGTATAATCTATCATTAAAATTAGCATTCGCCAAATTACGTAAATAGCACTGTCACTATTTAATGCTTAATGTAGTCTATTAACCTCAACACGTTATAAATTATATCCAAAATTAACATATAAAGTGATGTGATGCGTGACGCTCCGCCCTCTCAAAATTAGGAAGCCAAGTGTTATTGCAATGGGTGAAGTATTAGTCATATTAATATATATATATAGATATACATATATATATATAGATATACATATATATATATAGATATACATATATATATATATATGTATAATCTATCATTAAAATTAGCATTCGCCAAATTACGTAAATAGCACTGTCACTATTTAATGCTTAATGTAGTCTATTAACCTCAACACGTTATAAATTATATCCAAAATTAACATATAAAGTGATGTGATGCGTGACGCTCCGCCCTCTCAAAATTAGGAAGCCAAGTGTTATTGCAATGGGTGAAGTATTAGTCATATTAATATATATATATATATATATATATATATATATATATATATATATATATATATACATATATATTATATAAAATGAAAAATATTTAACATATTTTTATCTGAAATTCTTAATTAACTAAATTGGAACGTATTCATTCGTATACGAATTATTTAAATGAAGCATTTTTTATATTACAAATAGTAATCAGTAGAGATGAGTCCACTCAGCGATTTATATCTATTTTATAATAATTAACTAACTACTGCTCAACCATGTCACCCTTACGTATGCATAACTAAATTTAATTACTTAGGAGCTCAACTAAATTAAACCATGAAAGCTCCATATTTTGAGTTGTAGGTAATTAGTGAGAAAACAACTGAAAGGAAATTAATAAAGCTGGAAAGTTTTTTCCTCTACAATTGAACAATACCCATTCATTGCTCAGGATTAATTAATAAAGCAAAACGAAATAGAGAGAAGGCTTTACTTTCCTTTTAATCTTATAACTTTGGTATCGTTTTTAGATCAACTAAAATAATTTGTATTTCGTACCGTTGAGTATTGCAAATAAAAGTAACTTTCTTATATAAGATTAAGACTCATTTATTTATAGGTATTAAGCTTATTTATAGCTTGTAAACCTGATGGTAAATGAATGAAAAGGATGAAAAAAATAACATTAAGATATTTAACCCTTTTACAATATTTGTTTTTAAAATAAGAACTTGGTGTTCCTATATTCAACAAATATAATGGATTGGAAAAAGTAGTACAGTGGGTTGACCATTTCAATATATATATATATATATATATATTGATATACTTTTTTTTTGTTGAATTTATTCGAGCCAAACGTACACGTTATCTCATTAAGAAAATTAACATCTACAAGAAAATTGTTTAAGCTGCTGATTGAATTAACTAAGCCATACTTGAAAATAACATTGTTAAAATAAAAGACATTGCCTCAATCAAATATTTAAATTTGGCTAGATAACAATTTAATTTGATAGAGATATAATTATACACAAGTAGACTAATTTTTATTTAAAAAAAGTAAGAAATGTTATGTAAAATAAAATATACCAAGATTTACTGTTATTAAAATTATTATCACAGTCATATTTTGGTTGACCAATATTTTACAGCTATCGATTTCATTGTGTCCGAATTAAAAAAATATATTTATTATTAATTTACGTAATTGTATTTATATAAATCGAATGTGGATAAAGAACCAAGATATAGATATGTCTGACCAGAGATATCCCAGTGATTTCCCGTATATTACATCTTCAAGCGTGCATAAGCTTTAAAAGTTTTAATTTCGTTGAACCGACAATTTTACAAAAAGTTAAATAACAAAAATATTTCCTAAAGCATAGGACTTATTACTATAGATGTATTAATTCCAGTATATAAACAGTAATTAAGATTTAAAAAATATTTAAAAGCATAAAAATAGCATAAAGATCTATAATTACCTATTAATGATCACAATTTTCTCAGATATAAATTTTATGATAATCTTCACAAAATTTATATATATTTATGGTGTACTCTCTAAAACAATGATTGAAATGTAATCAATATCTGTAAAGATACAGATATAGATTAATTCTGATAAAATGATTATCAGGGAAATTTTGCATTCAGTGATTTAAACTATGTACTAATAAGTATTTAAGTAACTTTAATACTCATTAAGTAAATGGAGAAAGATGAAATCTTGAAAATAAAACATAATCCTTTAAACTTCCAGCGGCCACTTCAATTAAGCTTTATATGGGTTTCGGTCCATGAAACCTTAATAAAAATACTCTATTTCTTCCCAACAAAATTAAAACAAAGCTTTAAGAATGAAAGCTTCATTGTAATTTTTTGAAAGCCTCCGAGTTCTCCTAATCACTCCACTTATATTTCCCTCTCAAGGAGAGTTTTCCGTATTGGTCTTTTACTCCAAACAATTTTGTGGATTTCAAGTTTTTATTAGTATATTTATTAAAAGATTATTTATTATTTATGCTATTTATGGTTGTCTCTAGCTATAATATGAAGGGTGCGTCCTCGGCCTAGCTCGTGACCGTGGAGGCACCTCCACCTCTCGGAATACCATCATGGTAGTCCATGTCCGTAACTGTAAAGGAATCAGAGTACCCAATTACAGGTGAAACTTTCCATCATAGTTCTCAAGCGTGACAACGTCTTGAACCTTTGTCTAGGACAGATGTACATGTCATATATTCGTTACTTACCATCGAGTGAATTGTTACTCCATTTGTTATGAAGTAATATATTTATTATTTTACATTCGCATCATTTGAAATTAAGCATAAGAATAGAGAAATGTCGTATAATTTATTAAATATATTCTTTATTATATTAAATATATATTTTATTATTCTTAAAGATTATTTAGACGCATGATTATGTTCGTAATTACCACCCCTAAACTCACTTTCGACGGGCTTCACGCTTTGTCGCAGCGGGGGCTTCGTAACTCAGTCACCCACGGTGAAGCAAAAAGGAACACGGCTGGCATATAACTATTGGTGGGCTGGCCTTGATGGGAAATTTTTAGACCAGACCTTTCCTATATAATCTTTGAAAAGATTCATTCTAAGACTTTCACTTGGCTGTTCTTTGATTGGATCTTGCAAATAATCCACCTTAAGACATTGCAATCATCATATAAATGTACAAGTAACGTTTTATTTTTACGGGTGCTTTGTATGCGTTACGACGACATAAGCTCCACAGGAGCCTACTGTTACACGACGCACTTATGTATAAGTGGGTGCTTAATGTAAATGTACCATAATCTAAACGAGAAGATCGTAATAGCGTATGTGTTATCACTGATCATGAAATAAAATCGCAAAATATACAAAGCGTACAAATCTGATAATTTAAATGTTCCTCCATGAATAAGAATTTTGAAAAATACACAGAAAAACTGTAAAATAAGGCATATCATACATGCCTTGAACACAGCCTTTTTTAGATTGAGAGTAACAAACGAGCACACAGTTCACCCGAAGGCAAATGATTCCCGCAGCCCATGACATCTACATTCATCCTTGACAAGGAATCATAATGCAGATGCGTTGTCACCCTTTAGGGCTGAGATGGTATGCCTCGTCACCAATAATAAAGGTCTCCGGATCCCTAAGCTCACCAGACGAAACACAGCAGCATTATGCTGCTATTTAACGATGGTATTCTGTCAGGACGTGGTCCTTCCTCGCTCGACTTGACCCATTCATTCTGCTGCTAAAAGCAAACTGAAGCGTAGCTCTGTAATATGATAAGTTGCAACTGAAATGTACCCGCAGTAATTAATACCTTTTTAAGTTATAATATAACTAAGGAACAGACAGACAATATAGTTTTTGTATAATATATTTAATAGTATTGTTTGGGGTGATAAAAGGCTACACAGTTTTATGGTTAATGATTTCGCATCCACTTAATGGTAAGTGATCTCTGGGAATCACGTCTCCCACATCATCTTCGATAATACTAACGCTTCGGCACCCCAGATAAATATGATATATTAACCACTCTTCCATTGGCTAGACGTAAGCGATAAGCTATGTTCATATTGATAATATGATATTCCGCAAAAGCTTAGTCCTTCCCTGATCGAATCGGCTAATTCTAGTTACAGCTTATGGCTCCAACTAGTTAACTAACTTATTTCATCAACTTACGTATTTCAAAAATCTATATTCATCAATCTTTATTTTGTAGCTTATTCTTAAACTTTTTATAAATATTTGCTTTTAAACTTTCCCGGTATTACAATTGACTCATACTACATATGTGGAGACTACTTCCTTTGTTTACCATCATTGTGATTATAAACTTTAGTTTATTTTATATATATTAAGGATTAAGTGATTATCAGTCTTAACATGTAGATATTTGTGTTACAACCTAATCATAATATTGATCTTATTAAAGATGACGATGTAGCTAAACAATTGTTTAGCGTAGTCAAATAGAACAGTTTAGTTACTAACGTACACGTATCTAATTAAATCCACTCTGAATAGCTTCCAAAAGTTTATAACATACATTTGAATGAGCTGCTTTGGAAAACAAGTTCAAATACTTTGTTCACTCACTATTTCATTCTTAACCCTATACCGGTCCGAAGTAGTTTCTATTAGGCTTGCAAATTAGGCAAAACTGTACTCGCATTTTTTTTATAATTCAAAAAATTAAACAAATAAGAAAAACACATAGCTAACATCTATTCTCGACATGGATCAGGATGTAATTGGATTGTCAACCCTGAGGATTAAATGGATGCCTCGTTACCATAGATTTGGGCTACCGATTTTTCTTATTTATAAAATATAATTAATACGAATAACTACATAATATACTTTAATATAGTAATTATTTCTTAAACATGTAAAATTTCATCAGTCATTAAAATACAAATCGACTTCAGAAAATAATTTCTGTTTATAATATATGCTAACGTATCATAATAACAAGCTACTAAGTCGGAATCGCCTATAAAACTATACCTCTGCTCCATACTCACTTTGCAAAGCTATTACTGAAATTCTATTTAACTTTCTTCAACGCACCACTGCATAACATAACCTAATTTAACAATGAAGATGAAAAATTATACGTAAAATGTCGGCTAATCAATCTTACTAAATAACCTGATTTTAAATTTGAAAAAAGAAAAGTGACGTTTTTAAATTTTAGAATTTTCGTAAAGACAAGTAATATGTATAACATATTTTTAATTGATAGGATAATGGTATAGATGACAACCGTATTTTGCATTATTGTACGTTCTCTAGTATATATATATATATATATATATATATATATATATATATATATATATATATATATATATATATATATATATATATATATATATATATATATATATATATATATATATATATATATATATATATATATATATATATATATATATATATATATATATATATATATATATATATATATATATATATATATATATATATATATATATATATATATATATATATATATATATATATATATATATATATATATATATATATATATATATATATATATATATATATATATATATATATATATATATATATATATATATATATATATATATATATATATATATATATATATATATATATATATATATATATATATATATATATATATATATATATATATATATATATATATATATATATATATATATATATATATTAAGGATTAAGTGATTATCAGTCTTAACATGTAGATATTTGTGTTACAACCTAATCATAATATTGATCTTATTAAAGATGACGATGTAGCTAAACAATTGTTTAGCGTAGTCAAATAGAACAGTTTAGTTACTAACGTACACGTATCTAATTAAATCCACTCTGAATAGATTCCAAAAGTTTATAACATACATTTGAATGAGCTGCTTTGGAAAACAAGCTCAAATACATTGTTCACTCACTATTTCATTCTTAATACCGGTCCGAAGTAGTTTCTATTAGGCTTGCAAATTAGGCAAAACTGTACTCGCATTTTTTTTATAATTCAAAAAATTAAACAAATAAGAAAAACACATAGCTAACATCTATTCTCGACATGGATCAGGATGTAATTGGATTGTCAACCCTGAGGATTAAATGGATGCCTCGTTACCATAGATTTGGGCTACCGATTTTTCTTATTTATAAAATATAATTAATACGAATAGCTACATAATATACTTTAATATAGTAATTATTTCTTAAACATGTAAAATTTCATCAGTCATTAAAATACAATTCGACTTCAGAAAATAATTTCTGTTTATAATATATGCTAACGTATCATAATAACAAGCTACTAAGTCGGAATCGCCTATAAAACTATACCTCTGCTCCATACTCACTTTGCAAAGCTATTACTGAAATTCTATTTAACTTTCTTCAACGCACCACTGCATAACATAACCTAATTTAACAATGAAGATGAAAAATTATACGTAAAATGTCGGCTAATCAATCTTACTAAATAACCTGATTTTAAATTTGAAAAAAGAAAAGTGAAGTTTTTAAATTTTACAATTTTCGTAAAGACAAGTAATATGTATAACATATTTTTAATTGATAGGATAATGGTTTAGATGACAACCGTATTTTGCATTATTGTACGTTCTCTAGTATATATACAGGTGCTGTAATGCATCCGAAACGTCAGTATAAAAAAAAGGTTTAAATAAACGCAATAGAACCCGTAAAACTAGTTTTGTTCAATATGCAGTATTCGCGTAAATATAAGAAATCGTTATGTGTATAGGTTTGAATCTTGTGCCATAATTAGATCAATAATTTGTGTAAAGCATCAGATATCAGTTAACCGATTTTTTATCCGTAAAAGTAATATCATGCAGTGTTATATGCTAATATAATATATTATATCTAATATAATATTATATGTATTACTTTCAGCTGACCCACCATCCAGCCTTTTGTTTTGATCGTAGACAGAGAATTTTTTTTGCTAAGTTCACGTTATGGAAATTTAGTTTTTGTCATAACCAACAACGAAAAGTTGTTTCTTAGCATCTACTCATCGTGTTTTTACATTCTTTTTGTTTACATATTCATAATAAAATCTCGAATACTGCAAAATACGGTCTCAAAAGATACATTTTGTATCAGAATGAATACTGTAATGTCCTCCAAGCAAGTTCTGACCACGGCACAAACTAAATATTGAAGAGTTCGTTTTTAAAATCTGGTTCTGTTCCTCAATCCAAAGGGACATGATAATATAAACTGATATACTTTGGGCGATAAGCATTAGCATAGATTTTAAGATGATTTTAAAAAAATAAAACAACTTTAACATGATCTAGCACGAACATTTTATTAATTAATTGTCTCATATCGTTACCAGATAATAAATTAAAAGACATTGTTAGTTGTTCCTTCCATAGTCACTAGTTTATAATAGTTAATGCAGTAGAGAGACTTAAGCTTCTTTACTTTGAAGCTTTATAATAGACGATGATCTATTTTATACTATTAATTCTTTAAAACAATTCTTTTATAATTTTTTCTGTACATATTCCTCTTTTTCCCGGTCAGAATGAATGTACTGTTTCATATGGGTAACTAGCATAAAGGTTGCCGAGAGAGATCCGGAGTTTGAACCGTGATTACGCTCGCGAGAGGTCTGATAGGTCGCCCTAAAGGACGAACTTTGGCCGACAAACCACTTGGTGGTGGCAAACAACATTGGAAACAGTTTATGCTGGAAAAGAAGTGGTAAAAAAACATAGATATATGTTTAATAATGTACCATTTTGTTCGCTGTTCAATCACCGTTTGGTTAGACTTTGAACCAAATCAGATCGGCTCCCTACTTCTGAATCGTGAAAGCCAGTGGAAAGAGTTTCCTCGTAGTTTCGAACCAAAAAGCCAGCCCATACTGCCAATAGTGATCGAATCTAAAAAGGAAAGGTGCTAACCGCATCACCATTTCGTATATTATTTTGCATAATTGTACGTTCTCTAGTATATATATAGGTGCTGTAATGCATCCGAAACGTCAGTATAAAAAAAAAGGTTTAAATAAACGCAATAGAACCCGTAAAACTAGTTTTATTCAATGTGCAGTATTCGCGTAAATATAAGAAATCGTTATGTGTATAGGTTTGAATCTTGTGCCATAATTAGATCAATAATTTGTGTAAAGCATCAGATATCAGTTAACCGATTTTTTATCCGTAAAAGTAATATCATGCGGTGTTATATGCTAATATAATATATTATATCTAATATAATATTATATCTATTACTTTCAGCTGACCCACCATCCAGCCTTTTGTTTTGATCGTAGACAGAGAATTTTTTTGCTAAGTTCACGTTATGGAAATTTAGTTTTTGTCATAACCAACAACGAAAAGTTGTTTCTTAGCATCTACTCATCGTGTTTTTACATTCTTTTTGTTTACATATTCATAATAAAATCTCGAATACTGCAAAATACGGTCTCAAAAGATACATTTTGTATCAGAATGAATACTGTAATGTCCTCCAAGCAAGTTCCGACCCCGGCACAAACTAAATATTGAAGAGTTCGTTTTTAAAATCTGGTTCTGTTCCTCAATCCAAAGGGACATGATAATATAAACTGATATACTTTGGGCGATAAGCATTAGCATAGATTTTAAGATGATTTTAAAAAAATAAAACAACTTTAACATGATCTAGCACGAACATTTTATTAATTAATTGTCTCATATCGTTACCAGATAATAAATTAAAAGACATTGTTAGTTGTTCCTTCCATAGTCACTAGTTTATAATAGTTAATGCAGTAGAGAGACTTAAGCTTCTTTACTTTGAAGCTTTATAATAGACGATGATCTATTTTATACTATTAATTCTTTAAAACAATTCTTTTATAATTTTTTCTGTACATATTCCTCTTTTTCCCGGTCAGAATGAATGTACTGATTCATATGGGTAACTAGCATAAAGGTTGCCGAGAGAGATCCGGAGTTTGAACCGTGATTACGCTCGCGAGAGGAACTGATAGGTCGCCCTAAAGGACGAACCTTGGCCGACAAACCACTTGGTGGTGGCAAACAACATTGGAAACAGTTTTTGCTGGAAAAGAAGTGGTAAAAAAACACAGATATATGTTTAATAATGTACCATTTTGTTCGCTGTTCAATCACCGTTTGGTTAGACTTTGAACCAAATCAGATCGGCTCCCTACTTCTGAATCGGGAAACCCAGTGGAAAGAGTTTCCTCGTAGTTTCGAACCAAAAAGCCAGCCCATACTGCCAATAGTGATCGAATCTAAAAAGGAAAGGTGCTAACCGCATCACCATTTCGTATATTATTTGTGGTCAGCACAAAATTTTTATGTAATTAGTGTGATAGTTTGCCCAATGGTAGGTATCCCACGTATCCCATAGACATTTAGATCAGTTTTCTTCTGCGAAAACTAAAGTGGAAATTGCAATGTCACCCGTCCAAGATCCTTCTAGTCCTCATACAAATATGGATCACCTCTTTAATAACTAGCTTATGCTGCTATTTTACGTTTGTTGATAGAGTGGCGTCACCTCTTATTTTCCAGAAGAGTATTAAACACGATATCGTATATTTATCACCTTAGCGTCTCTGCGTCATAATAATTCTAGTATCGTAAAAAAAAATCAAAAAGTTTTTTGGTTATAGAGAAATATTATGGTAAAGCGTAATTAAATTTGCAAAAGTTTTCGCATGTTTTCGAGTTGAAATATGATAATAGTCAGTAAGCACGAAAACACTACTGCATTGGATCAGATTAAATTTGCATTATATTTATGTGTTTCAATGCGAATTTGCTCATCATTATAACAAATCTCATAATGATGAATAGATTTTTTTTCAATTTCTGAAAACAATACTTATTGAACATCATTTTTTTTCAGTTCCGCGAAATACCCTATTTGTGTAAATAATCCAGTTGTGTCAAAATCAAAGCGGGATTTATTAAAAATGGAAATAGCAGTCTCCATAAAGTAATTCAACAACGGGGAAATTATTGTCATACGTTTTTAACATATTAATTAATGTACTTTCAAATATTTAAAAATTAATTTAAAAATTTATCTATAATATAATTATCATAAATTTGTTAATATTTGGCATAAAACTATTCCCGTTGCTAACTTATAACACTTGGAAGAAAGGTTGATGGGATATACGGATATACACTTATACACTGTATATATATGTTTGTAGATTAACTTTTTTAATGGGAATCATGAGACTGTTGAAAGTATTAAATGTTGCAAATTACACACTTTAATCAATAATACAAATAAATAAAAAAAATCAAGAGAAAAAAAAATCACATAGCAAAATCTGCACAAAATTCAAGTAGCACAACGAGTAATGGAGCGCACCACTCTGATGGACCGCATACTCATCGTCGAAATTCGCCAGAGAACCAAAGTCGAAGACGTGGGCATGCGGATCATGAGACTGAAATGGCAATGGGCAGGACACCTGGCTAGGAGAGAAGACGGTCGGTGGACCAGGGTATTCGGTTACAATGGTGGCCGAGGCAGGGCCGCCGATCAGTGGGCAGACCATAGGCCCGCTGGTCGGACGACATCGTCAAGGCAGCGGGGCCGCAATGGTTTCGGGCAGCACAAGATCGAACTGAATGGCGCGAAAAAAGGGCTACCTATACACAGCAGTAGGGAGATACGGGCTGATTTGATTGATTGATTGATTGATTGAATCAATATTACAGGTATTTTTCATCAATTTCTTTAAAAATCTTACAATGTATGCATATCACTTTCATTGCAGAATTTTTATAGTCAAATCTCCTTTAGAATGTTTATTTATCGAAAAAAAATAGTAATACCAAATAACATTCAATTTTAATGTTAACGGAATAAAACGCTATTTTTATCATATCATAAACCATATTAGCTTACACCGCATAGCTTAAAATCTTATAACATAACATAGATTGACCAAAGTTTAAGTGACGCACCAAATTACAAAGATCAAAGACTAACTAAATTATTATATAATAAAGTATTAACTTAAAAACGTTAAAATTTTTATAAACGATAAATTATTATTACCACCTTACACTCACACTGAAGACTCAACTACAATTTTGTTTATCTTTAAAATAATAACAACGGGTATTGTAATATAACCACACTTTACTGGGATCAAAATCAAGGCAATGAAAACGTACCTTACAATATGTATTTAAAACGGAAAGTCAGTGGGGTTTTGGACCACGCCCGCTTCGTCTAACTCGTTTTATATGAAGCGGGAATGGCCCCGTTGGTAATGATCCATGATCTCCAGCTCTTCAGCTTAGTCTGTAACCTGGTTAACAACCATACTTCCGTCTAGTTCAGTGTCGAGCTCCATACTTTGAGCTAAAACATATCCACTTTGGATTCATACTCGATAAGAAATCATAATGCCTCATTACCACTTATAATATAATATCTCGTACATTGCGTACGTTGCAATTAGTTTCCTCACCAAATCTCTAAAAGACATACGTTGTTAATGTAATATGACTTTTTATGTATTACCAAATAAGCTAAAAATACGCATTTGTTATTTAGACTAACAAATATCATTTTACTATTATATACTCGTGGATGCTTCAACGCACAAACCAATTACATTAAATGTGATTTTATGCAAATTAAATTGCACCAAAACAAATAAATAAAAGTCGTTAAGCTTATTAATAGAACCCAGATATATTTTCATTATTAATTTTATTATATTAAAATAAAAAGACATTGTATCTATTACTTTTAACATTAAATCTACACGAAGTCAAATTTACAGTTACCTATTTTATTTAGATTCATTTTAAAGTAGAAATATGGAGATTAAAATAGTTTTATATTTATTTAAAAAAAATCACTATTTTATTTAAACATTTTCTAAATAAAAATGGATTATGATTATGATAAAGAAAGACTTGATATTTTTTTGGACTGGCATTTTTTGTGTACTGATTTTGAGATCTTACAATAGTTTTCACGTATAATGGACACTGAAATAGGATCCTTGTTTAGAGTGACTAAATAACCTTGATAGTCTCGAAACAAATGTATGCATAATTTCTGGGAGAATACTGACGATTACAGACTCTGTAATTGAGAGAAGTATCTTTCCAACAGTAATTGGTATTTGTTCGTTACGATCTCAAGAAGAAATTAGAGTAATAGTCGCTTTATAGAGTAGTAAACGACATTTAATGAGTCTTTTAAAATGTTCGAATAGTTAAACAATTAATTACTTAGGTTTCATGATACTAGAACCAACAATTGGTTTTGCATGCTAATATTGCTAATGGGACACGCAATTTAGTAAAACTTTCTAAGACGACTGCGTGTACTATTTAACCTAAACCTTTTTAACGTCGTGAGTCCTGGTGCTATTCCCAACCAAGGAATAATATTTGTTTATCACAAAAGGTTATTACCCGGGTCTGGGTGTGTTGTGTGTACTTTTTTATAGTTACAGGGGTTCAGCTGATAAGTAATAAGTGCTGTCAATGCTATATGTCAATTCACTTCCCTCAGACACAAGATACAAAATGCGTTGTAACCCCTGGGAACTGAGATGACATGGCCTATGCCTATCAGTAGGATTTATATAAAATAGCAACAAACTCGTTAATTTTGGTGACTCAGGTAAATCATGTCAATATGAATATAAACCATATCGTATGACTGTCAATATTATAATAATAAAATGGAATCTTATCTATGGTACGTTCCAACTTTTTTTTAAACGAAAATGCTTGTGCTAAGATCTTTAGGCTATTGTCGATTTTGAAACATAGTTTCCATTTTAAACATTATTTTACTTAACTTAAGGTCTTTCTCTCATATTTGAACTCCCAAGTGCATGGATAAAATATGTAAAGATATTTTTGTAAAAAAAAAACCCTAAAATTTTTTTTTGTAAATATACAGTCTAAGAATAACAAAAAGAATGGTGGGTAATGCATATTCATAAAGTGGTAGCAAAATAAATATTATGTTAAGAAGGCCCAGTGTAAAAAATCTAATTTGAATGTTAAAATAAATTGTGATTGACACAGGTATATTAACGTGAGCAACGTTTTAGGGCCTCATTCGACGTAATACGGCTTATTATTATATATCCTTAAATTTATTTTTGACATTTTATTTTATGCCGGTGTTGAAATTAAAAAATCCTCCTTCTATCTAAATTGAATACCATTCTCTTATTATTTAATTAGCTACACATAGATCAAATTTTAAAATTTATCAGTTTGTATTTTTATTTTTCGGAAACGAATTAAATAAAAAATATATTTAATCCATTATTTATTTTTGTAAAAATGAATATAAGTAAAGACACATTAGTATTAAGACTTTACAAACTTATACTTATTTTACGGAAAATAATTCAACATAATATTTATTTACTTTTTAAATAACTCGTATAACATTAACTGATTGTACACCAATTGCATTTACAACACAATTTATAAATCATTCAATATCCCAACATGTTTTGAATACGAAAAAGCACATTTTATATAACAAATCATGAAAGGGTTTTAAAAGTTATAGGATATATTTTACATTTACCTTCGTCAGTGAGGATGTCTAAATTAAATAAAATAATTTAAAACAAATTCTTTGATTATGGTAACAAGATTGTTATACAAAGAACAGGACATAATAGTGCCTTAATTTTTTGTATTTCCTATTTTTAGAAGCAAAGTATCCATAATCGTCTACAATAGTCGTATGTAACTTATATACGAAAAGATTTAAGGGATGTTATTGTTTGCGGAACCATAATTAGAGGTAGAGCTACACTGCAGTTTTTTTTGCTGCAGAATGAATGGGTCAGCTCGATCGCGGTAGGACCACGCCCTCACAGAATACCGGCGTAAAATAGCATCTTAATGCTGCTGTGTTTCGTCTGGTGAGTGCAGGGATCCGCAGACCTTTATTACTGGAGACGAGGCTGCATTATGATTCCTTGTCAAGGACGACTGTAGATGTCATGGGCCGCAGGAGTCACTTAACATCAGGTGAACTGTGTGTTCGTTTGTTACTCTTAATGTAAAAAAAAATGTATGTATTAACATTGCACAAATATTGCCTTCATTTAAGATTCGAACCCACAGACCGAGAACTAGACGACTCAGAGCCACACCATCGTCGAAACAAATATTATAATCTACATTTATATTGAAGAGATTGTTTGTTATGTTAAGAACGTATTCAGAAACAAAATAACTTCAGGAGTAAATATTAATTGTTAATATGTAGTATTGCATATCAACTTATATAGGTTTCCAACTCAACAGCTATGCGATTAAAGCAATTACTGACTGTAAGACATCTGTACATTATTAACGCCATATAACGGTTTAATTCTACTGCGCTGCGCTCTGAAAGAAATGTCTTTACTGCAAAATGTACTGAGACTTTGTCTTTCACATAAACTAATAACAAAGACTTTCTTTGCTGGAAAACCTATGCGTGAATCTTCTTCGACAGTGAGAGAACAAGTTTTTAAACGAAACCTGTATGTTATTTATATTTTATTACGTCTTTATATTATAGTATTTTCTAACTAGTCTTATTCTATATATATATATATTTATATATATATATATATATATATATATATATATATATATATTACTTTTAAGTAAATGGTACTTTAAAAACAGTTTACAGTCATTTTAATATTTCAATATAATAATTATTTTAATAAACAATGTATTCTTTAAAATAAAATAACTATTAGGTCTTTACCTATGAAATTGCCGTTCTTCAGTATTGGCCATTTCAACCAAAAAAAATTGATTACCTGTGAAACAAAACAAATTAATTTTGTTTTAAAAACATGACATTCTTTTTACAAAGTCAGTCTTTTGTTTATTTAGCTTTGTATTTTCATTACGATTGAACATTTTTCGGCATAATGGATACTTTAAAAATTCGTGTAATTATAGAATATGAGTTCCTTCGTGGCATCAACGCGGCACAAACGGCACAAACGGCACGTAACATCAACAACGTTTACGGAGGGAACTTTACAAACGAACGCACAATCCGTTAATGGTTTGCCTGGTTCCGGTGTGGAAACTTTGATTTAAAAAATGAAGCTCGTGGTCGTCCGGACAGTTTGGTCAACAATGATGAATTAAAGGCGATTGTGGAAACTGATGATGCTCAATCTATAGCCGAGCTAGCAGCAACTTTTGATGTTAACATCAAAACAATATTGGTCCATTTGCGACAAATTGGCATGGTAGAATGCTTGATAAATGGGTGCCCCTCGAACTTATCGATCGCCAGCGCGACGTACTCGTTGAGATATGCTTACGTGCGACGAAAAGTGGATTCTGTTCGACAATCGAAAGCACTCAGCAAGTTGATTAGATCCTGGTTTAGCCTCAAAGCAATGCCCTAAACGAAAAATGACCTCTAGAAAGTTGATGGTCACTGTTTGGTGATCTAGTGCCGGTGTGATTCATCACAGTTTTATACCAGACGGCATGAGCTTTACTGCAGATGTGTAGAAGATAATGATAGAGAAGCTCATCTGCAACCAGCTTTGGTCAATCGGTCGTCCCCGCCGCTCCTACACGATAACGCGCGGCCCCATACTGCACAACAGACAGTCTCCAATTATTACTTTTTCCAAAATTTGTACAACTTTTTAGCGGGAAAAAAATTCAATTCCGAGAGGCAGTACAAAATGCCTTTGAAGAGTTTATTGCCTCCCGTCCAGCAGATCTTTACAAGAAGGGCATCAATAAACTACCACTGTGTTGGCAAAGATGCATCGATTACATGGATGATTACTTTGAATAACAGAAATAAAAAAGTTTGAAAAAATACTTTAACTTATTTCATACAAAACGGCAATTGTTATATAATCAGAAGTTATAATTGAGTGGGTTTGCGTCTATATATATGTATATATATATATATATATATATATATATATATATATATATATATATATATATATATATATATATATATATATATATATATATATATATATATATATATATATATATATATATATATATATATATATATATATATATATATATATATATATATATATATATATATATATATATATATATTAATACCCTACTAAATGTTCAAATTAAACGAAACAAGAATTTTAAATGTGTATGAAAAAATATTAAACATTCGATTCGGTACTCTCATTCGGGATTAATTTTCTGAAACATAGATCAATCGTAAAGATACCTCGACATTTGCGTTTTCGGGTCACCGCTTTTTAGTAATTGATGGATGGTTACGGTATAATAGATGGAATAGCCTCAAGCGTGGGTGCTTGATTACATAAAAAGGATTATTGAAAAATTGCCTTTATTTTTAAAAAAAAAAGATTTACTCGTATACTACAAAATTTATTTCAGCTGAAGAAAATTTTAATCCTTAACGTAAAATACTTTCAAGATTTATGTAAGAATATAATAATATTATATAATTTAAACATAAATCTCGAAAGTATTTTACGTTAAGAATTACAGTTTTCTTATTTGTATATTGACCATATGGTTCTAGGAAAAACCACATCTGTAAGTAGCACAGTGAGCAGACCTATTTCTTTTGAATTTTTCTGAAGTCACAAGACTATACGGATAAACCAGAGATTTTATAGATCAAGATATATATTTAATTAATAATATTTAATAATAAGTTAATTTGAAAAATCTTGACCTACTCTTCTAATATACAGATAAGCCTAAAAAGTCGACTAGAAAGAAGCGATCGTCAAGTAAGTTAAGCGAAAATTTCTAAATGTGAGTTGTCCTTAGAACTCGTGCTTCTATTTGTTTTGGAAATTCTTATCACGCAGAAATATTTCCCATGAAAAAACGACATGTACGCATAATATGTTACAAGTGGAAGGCGATTGCCATTATAATAACATATTCCATCCACGTGGCGCTTGTTTCAAATCATAGAAAATTTTATTCATCTTTTGCACGTTGAGTAATGTCTAACACTGTAAAACAACACTTTCAAATCAAATGCCACCTCTACATCTTGTTAGTGTTATCTTTTAATTCGAATTACTCCTGTTAAATCGTTTTTACACTTTTTGGAATTGTAGTTGGACCGTGGACCGTTCTTTACCAAATTTTTTTTGATATAATAAAATCGGTCTGTGTAATACCGATAAATACCTATGCCGTCGGTAGTAACTTTCTTAGTTTAAATTTCCACTAGCTAGCTGAATTCTATAGCACTACTAGGGAATCCATTGAAGCTAAACAGATTTGAAACTATATATTAGGTCTATAATACTGTGCAGACCTAAATAGACTGTTGTTATGTATGTCTTGTAAACACGAGTTACATCAAGCCAAATGCCGGAGCACATTTATCCGATTTTTTTTCTTTTTTCGGGCTTTTTCAGTTTCACCAGGTTGAGAGGTGACGGAGCGCTTATGGCACTAGCCTAGACCGTTATTAGTGGGTAACTAGCGCAAGGGCTGCCTAGAACGAGCCTCGGCTTGGACCGTTACCCTGTACATTTATTTGAATCCGTAATAATAACTATGCTGTCTTGTTGTAACATATATTGTTTTGGGGGCGTATGAACCTTTATCAAATATCTCTATTTATAATTCGAATTAATAGCTCGAATTACTGATGTATGAACCTTTTCCTTTTTTATAATATTAGAGGTGACGAATGATAAAACAGTTCACCTGATGGAAGTGTCGATTGCGGCCCAAGATCCAACCCTAATCAATTACCTAACAATCACGTTAGTAACGAGGCATTCCATCTTCAGGTGATTCGTGTGCATTGGGAATCGATGTTGGAGGAAGGATATCTTTGGATGCAGTTATCGTATGCTCGTAACCTTTTTTAATACAGTCCACTGAGCTCTGAGTGGGAGAGAGGGTGCGCGCGCACATGTATGTATGTATGTATGTATGTATGTATGCGTGTACAATTGAGCTATCGAAGACGACCACTGTCATGCGAGTCGCCGACAAGTATTACGAAATTTATATACGTGAAAGTATTATTTGCTTGCCACTCATTTTATCTATTCAATTTTATTTTAACAGTTTAAATTATTATTTTCTGTAAAATGCCACCAAAAAAATCTAACCTCAACAATGCGTGGAGCAGCAAACGCAAACTTGTTGAAAGCCACCAATCAGCAGAACAAATCATAGCAAGAAATAGAACTCAAAGAATCAGGACAGCAGAGAGTCGTGCACAAGAATCTCAAGAACAGCGTGACGAACGTCAGGGGGTCAGGTGTACCATAAAATTGGGTCATTGATGCCAATGCCTGATGATAATCCGAAGTTTCTCCAAATTAATTTTATGGGCAGTTGCGAAGAACGCGTGACAACTCTGTGCCAGTATAATTTCATTTAACAAGTAGAGGAAAGAGCAATTGTGATATTGTTAGAAAACTTTCTAGGAAATCAGAATCAACTCATTCAATTGATTAAAAGAGTGTCACCACAATTGCAAATGACAACTATCAAATCGTCATCAAAGCAGACAAAGTACCATTAGGAGAACATGCTAGCAGATTTAACGCGCTAACTCATGACGAGGTTGCTGTTATTATGGTTTGTGATCCAGTTCACAATAGAGCTATAAAAATAACACGGTGGGACAACACTGTTAGTACGATTTCGGATCTACATCGTTCATATGACGCAATCCAATATCCATTAATATTTTGGCAAGGACATTATGAATATCACCTTAAAATCAAACAGTGTGATCCAAATACTGGTAAATTTGACAATTAAGTATTTAATTTATTACTATATGTATTAATTTCAATTTCTTATTTCAATTTCTTTTTTTATTCTTTTTAGGTAATAAAATAGATAAAAAAGTTAGTTCAATGAACTACTACGTACACCGATTGATGATTAGACATAATAGGACAACTATATCCTTCGATATCGTCAGCTATTCCATCAATACATTGTGTTCATGTATGCTATGATTGAAAGCGAACGCTTGCGATTCATTCGATACAACCAGGCAAAATTACGATCGGAAGAATACATTCACTTACGAGATACTATTGTCGGAAACATCGATGGATATTTGAACCCGAACTATATTGGTGATGCTTTTATTTTAACTTCAAGCTACATCGGCAGCAGGAACATGCAGGAGTACATACAAGATGCGATGACTTATGTACGTAATTACGGTCGTCCAGATTTATTTATCACATTTACATGTAATCCTAATTGGGAGGAAATACAAACTTTACTATTAGCAGAACAACAAGCAATACATCGACATGATATAACTGCACGTGTGTTCAAACAAAAATTGAAATCCTTGATTGATTTGATTGTTAAATATTCAGTTATCAGTAACACACGTTGTTGGCTGTATTCGATTGAGTGGCGAAAGCGAGGTTTGCCTCATGCCCATATTTTAATTTGGCTTGAAGATAAAATCCGTCCTGAAGAAATTGATCAAATAATTTCACCTGAAATTCCGGACCAGTTACCAGTCACATGATCCACGGACCGTGTGGTGCTTTTAGCATGACATCACCATGCATGGAAAATGGAAAATATAAAAAGCGTTTCCCAAAGCAGTATACGAATGATACCATCACGGATATTGACGGTTATCCAATGTATCGCCGCAGAAATGTTGAGAATGGTGGCCACACATACACAATGCGACTGTCAAATTCTACAAATCAAGTAGAAATTGACAATCAGTGAGAGGTACCATACTCACATAAGGCTTATATCAATGTCGAACTTTGCAGTTCCGTAAAATAAATTAAGTACATTTGTAAATATGTTAATAAAGGCAGTGACTTGGCCGTATTTTAATTACAAAACATTAAGAATAATGACGAAATAGCACGATACCAAATGGTAGATATATCAGCAGCAATGAAGCTATTTGGCATATTCTTAGCTTTCCCAAACACGAAAGATACTTCTGTTCAGCATATAGCAATACATCTTGAAAACAGCCAACGTGTATACTTTACTGAAGAAAATGTTCTCCAAAGAGCACTTGAGGCTCCATAAACGACATTAACTGAATTTTTTACATCGTGTCAAAAACCTGATATTTTCGGCCAATTCGCAAAGACATTACTATACACTTATGTTCCACGCTATTTTACATGGAACAAATCAGGTCAAAAATGGGAGCCACAGAAACAAGGAAAACCACATCCTTCCATTACAGACATATTTAAAGCTAAGACATTGGGATGACTTTACACGGTACATCCGAAACAACGGAATGCTTTTATTTACGTTTGTTATTGGTGAATGTACCTGCACCAACATCTTTTGAATTTTTGCGAACAGTTAATGGCTGAGTATCCAATACATACAAAGATGCATGTCACAAACTGCAATTGCTAGAAGACGATAACCACTGGGACCTAACACTTGCCGATGCTGCGTTGACATCAACACCGAATAACATTCGTCAACTGTTTGCAATTATTTTGACGACGTGTTATCCATCGCAAGCATGTACTTTGTAGGAAAAATATAAAAATTGTATGACTGAAGATATATTACACCGAATTAGACAAATAGACCAATGCCCAAACATAGATTACACGCCAGAGATGTATAATGAAGCGTTAGTGTTGATCGAGGATTTATATGTTTTAATTTCAAATTCAGCACATTATTATGGTATGCCATGACCTCATCGCCCGGCCACCAACATATTTAACAGTGATTTACAACGAGAAAAACAATATGATCATGGTAATTTAGCTAAAATATATCGCGAATAGTGAGCCATTACTGACAGTTGAACAAAAAAGTATTTATAATAGGATTATGCTGACTGTTGCTGCTGAGCAAGGCAATTTTTTTTCTTGGACGCACCAGGTGGAACCAGTAAGACATGTTTTTATATCGTTGATTCTTGCCAAGATATGGTCTCAACAGAAAATCGCATTGGTAGTTGCATCGTCAGGCATTGCGGCTACTTTTCTAGATGGTGGGCGAACGCACACTCAGCATTCAAGCTGCCATTAGACATTCATAACAAACCAAATGCAATATGTAAAAAAAATAGCGGAATAGCTGTAGTGTTGCGAAAAAGTTCAATAATAATTTGGGATGAGTGCACAATGGCTCACAAATATTCACTCGAAGCATTGCACAGAACTATGCCAGATTTGAACAGCAACGATAAACTTTTCGGTGGTGCTGTCCTACTACTGTCTGGTGATATCTGACATACCTTGCCGGTCATTCCCCGCTTTCATCATCAATCATTCTTATGGCGAACTGTTGAAACATTTCGATTGACCATAAACATGCGCGTACAATTGCAAAATGATCCATCAGCACAAATATTTTCCGAGCAATTACTAGATATTGGGAACGGTAGAATGGAACTGCAATCAAATACGCAATTCATTAAATTGCCAGACAATTTCTGCACTGTTGTTCACACAAAAAATTAATTATTTGAAAGTATATTCCCGGACATACAAAATAATTACTTTGATTATAACTAGCTAGCTCAGTAATCGGGCTATTTTGGCCAGCCAAAAATGTTGATGTTGACGGAATTAATTTCCAATGTTGCCAGGATCTGATGTCTTTTAAATCAATCGATACTGTTGTTAATGACAATGAAAAAGTCGACTTTCCAATAGAATTTTTAAATTCTCTAGATCTAGACCCGGAATGCCACCCCATAATCTTCGTTTGAAGATTGTTCACCTATTATTTTTCTGAGTAATTTGAATCCACCTCGATTATGCAACGGTACACGTAACGGAAATATTCTTGAACCAACCATTTTGACTGGTAAGTTTAAAGACGAAGTGATCCTATTGCCACATACATATACATCAATGATACCGTCAGAATCTACGATACCTTTCAGAAGTCTACACTTTTCGTTTAGCTTTCGCCATGTCTGTAAATAAGTCTGAAGGCCAAACAATGTCCATTTGCGGTTTAGATTTGGAAAATCCAATTTTCTCCCATGGGCAACTATATGTTGCATGTTCACGAGTGGGAAAACCGTCGAATCTATTTGTGTTAGCTAGAGACAGTTTAACCAAAAATATTATGCACCGATTAGTGCTGAATTAAATTAAAATTGAAAATAATAAATATAATTGTTAAAAATAAAGAAATCTAATTTAAATTTAATTTTATATATGAGGTAGGTAGGGTATATAACCTACCTACCTCATATATGTGTAGTTCATGTTATTATGTTAAACTAGCAACTTTATAATTTACTAATTTGTTACAAATCAACAACATTTAAAATTTTTATCAATCGATTTAAAATGACCTCAAGCTCAAATCTCAATCCCGTGGATTTTTATACCTGCTATAACGTTTTCGTCTTTATTCGTAAATAATAATTTCACTGTATTGAATAGTTTACTACAATATATTTTAAAGTATACCATAGCCACGGCAACGCGTGGCCGGATCTGCTAGTAATAAAATATATGTATACATATATGGAAATGCATTTTGTTTTAAATAAAATAAATACGCATGATTTTTATGTTTTTATCAATAATTTTTTTATTGTAAAAAATAATCCATTTGAATGGAATTTTTGTATGCAGTCCTTTTATTGATATAAATAAATAAATAAGTTGAGTGTGAAAAAGGTATCCCTTTTATTCATAAGCGATTATGTCTAGGCCATTCGTTTAATCTCAAGCACACCTATATCGATTTCTCATAATGCGGGTACTTTACTAATTATCTCTGCTATCTGAATTGTTATTGTGAAAAGAGCTAAACTCTTAGTAGCTCGTTTTGTACTAAAGAGCTAGTGAACGAATAATGAACATTATCACATTTTTTGTATGAGTCTCCCAAATTGTAATGGCTTTTATTTACGTATGACCTTTCTTTCCTTTGTTTTTTATTATATTAAACTCAGTCCGTAGTGTCCCAGCTGGGAAAAGTCCCTCTTTATCATCCTTCCTTACTTATATATTAAAACTGTATCGACCCAACCTTTTTTAATAGTTCGAGCTCATCGCACCAACTTGGTCTCAATTTCCAGTCGTTTGGGACCCAGTCAGTTGTTTTCTTGTCCCAATGTATGTTAGACATGAGGGAAGCGTACCCAGGTCAATCTCATTTCGCTTCTAGCTTAGCAGCTTTCTCATAAACGATCTTGCGGGCACAATATGGTATTCCTTATTTTGTCTGACCATTTTACTACATTTGTTCAATATTTTTTGAGTGGCGTTAGCATATTTGTGGCATACCAATTTTTGTTTAATATTTTATGTCGGGTCTAACGAAAACTACAATGCAATAAACCTTACCCATTTTCTATTTTGTGTGCTTAGGAAAACACTGAGCTCTTCGATGAATAGAAGAATAATAATCTTGAATACATCACAGTAAAAACACTCAAACTGGTGACAGGAGTCTCTAGAGCTCTGACAAGTCAGTGCATTGAACTCTTATTTGCTATACTGCAGTTTGTTTCTAGCTGCAGAATGATTGGGTCAGCGTAAAATAGCAGCATAATGCTGCTGTGTTTCATCAAGTGAGTGTAGGGATCCGGAGACCTTTATTACTGGTGATGAGGCATTCCATCTCAGCCCTCAAGGGTAATAACGCATCTGCCTTTGAATCCTTGTCAATGATGAATGTAGATGTCATGGGCCGCAGGAATAACTTGCCATCATTTAATTTTGGGAAGGGTTCCGTCTTATAATTTATTTACTAATGTAGATGATGAATTTAATATTAGACATTGCACGCAAAATCGCTGTATGCAAGGTATGGAATCAATTTTAAATTTCTTACTCACATAAAATCCTATAGTAAATGCGCTGCATGAAACCCAATATTACGTTGCAATTATTACGTAAACCCTATTTACGAGTAAATTGTAACAGAATGAGTATACTCGTATATATAAACATTCCTAAACGCTTGAGAATTTTCTTATCAGTGAAGAGCTACGTATATATACAATTAATTCAACGGCAATCGCTTATTTAAATCAAAAAAGTATAGAACGTGAGTGACTTTAACAACATGAAGTATTACGTTTTCTTATTATTTTTAACTATTCTGCACTCACTCACTCACTTTACACTTGCTAAAGGGCTCAACAATGCATATAAATCTTATAAAAACTATAAGTATTATAAAGTTCATGGTAATAGGTCTAGTGTTGAATGGTTAAAAGAAGCCCTACAAGAGAGAGATGTAAGTATCTTCACATATCTTGATTACGGCATCCTAAACATCTCCCTGGACGGCTTGTAATATTTTGCGAAGAAGTCGCAAAGAGTCACCGTACACCAAGAATCCGTATATAACACTTTTTCTTAATTTTTTTTTAAGGACAACCAGAAGCCAGTACTATGAATAAATGTAATATGAAAACATTAGGTACTAAATACATAAATAAGTGCCTAAAAATTTCAATTTACCACAGCATGCGCTTAAGTAATAACTAGATTAATAAAAAAGTAACAGTAAAGAGAATATTAAACTTGAATTACCAATGTAGTAAAAAAAAAGTAATAAAAGACCTAAATATATATTAACATATATTACGAAGCATATGAATGGTATTTCGAATTAAACTTTTACGAATACCAATTTTTTCTTAAATTTTTTCTGGATTTGACAGCTATCAAGTAAACTACTCGCAAACCTTCCATAATGATTCTCGGTACTTAAACCTACGTACTAGTTGACCCAGTGTTACTTTGACTTGCCGAGTATCATTGTCTTATATACTAAATATACTTTTTAACTTAGTGATTACTTCACAGGAATCATTGACCTACAGCAATTGTCGAGACGGAGTCGAAGTCGTTGTGGCTCCAGCTTTGGAAACGTTTTTCGAGGAAATTGTTGATAATGAAAATTTAACGGTAGACCTTTTATATGATGACATTTCAAAGTAAGTGATATTAATTTAATAAAATGTTAATAGGTTTAATTCATAAATAAAAAAATGTTTTACGCACAGCGCGATAACGAAATAGATTTAAAAAAATCTGCCATTTTATTGTGTGTGTGTTGTAAGACAACAAATAATCAATTAGTTGATAATGGTCAGCGATCATTGCGATTAAAAAACGCACACAGTCAACCTCGAAACAGATTTTAAATGATTTTTTTTTTTCGGGCTGATGGCCGCTGTTCGCCCGAGGGCTTTTACAGTTTCACCGAGTTGGGTTGAGTTTAATAAATTATCCATGAAGTCATCCTATTTAAGAACTACACCTCTTTAAGATTCTATTATTATTCTTTTTTCTACGAACAGCCTTTCCCTGTTGATGACAAAATATTTAGTAGCCTGTCTGATTGCCATTTCCAGCTTTAACGTTTTATTACATGTTACATGAATATTTTTAGGATAATTCAGTTGGAAAAATCGTTGCTTCGGGGTAAAAAAGAATTCTCATGGACCGCTTATTATGACATCGCTGATGTAAGTAGTTTTATTTTTAAGCAAATGGTTTAATATTAATAAATAAAAATCCAGAAAATCTATAGAATATAATTAAACGTCTTATTCTTAAAGTAAATGATAAATTAAACAAACAGTTCAAAGTTATCTTAGAAAACAAAGCAAGATTACAAAGAATTATCATTTGGATATTGCGAAATGTTGAGAACCAAAAGCAAGTGGCAAGCGATTTGAGGGCGATGGTCTCCCGCTGATTATATACGTCTCAGCCTATTTACATCCACCGCGGGACATGAGCTGTTCCAAAAAAGCGTCTAAACCGAATTCATCAGACCTTGAGCTGACATTTATGCATTGCTTTTGGAGAATTAGTTATTATAATATGCTTCACATCCTAATCAATTAAAAGGAAAAGAAAGATATAATATTTATTCCTAGAACAAAAATGATCTGATGATAAAAAATTTGAATATAACACCTCATTCCCGCCCGTAAAATAAATGCGATAAAATCAGTATAATTAGATTTATTCAATGTTGCAATATTCCAGGTAATATAAAAAATAAGTTAATAATCTTTTCTAAAAATTTAGAGGAGATTATTATTAATAAACAACTAAAGAAATCACAATAACGAATGCTATGTCCTTAAGGTTTGTGACCATGTATTCGTTTACGTACTCCTAATTGTATATTATCTGTCTCTGAAATATTTTGTAATGGCGTCACTGAAACTGAAAATTGAAAAATTCATATTGTTTTTTACATATATTTTGAATATTAAAGTAAATATAATGTAAATTACTTTCTAAGAATTTATACAATTACCTTTACATATGCTCAACATCTAGATTTTAAAATTTCAACGAAAATTTTAATAAGATCTCTACTAATCTTACATAGATACGATTTATAACAGTGTGTCAATCACGTGAACCGTGTGCTCGTTTGTTACTCACAATGTAATTAAAAGAAATATATATATAACCAATTTAATTAGTACAGGTTTCGAAGTTACGTATACATAATAACAATATGAACTTACTTGTATTAATAATATGGGAGGTTAGATATTTATTTTACGCAGGATATGTGCCATTTTATTGTTGCGGCTAGATGGCAAATAACGACTTATTGTCAGACATAATTAGTAGTATTTCTGATAAATAATATTAAAAGAAACAATTTCTTTCCAGATTTATGGCTACTTAACAAACATGAGTAAAACCTACTCGAGATCGTCAGAACTAATCGTTGGGGGTAAGAGTTATCAAGGCCGCTCTATACTAGGTCTACGGATAAATACGTACGGTGAAAAAAATTCTTCAAAGCCTGTCATCTTCATTGAATCCGGTATTTATCATATATTTAATAGCGATTTTTGATGCGAAACTTATTAACTCACATTTGAAATGAGTACCTCAGGAAGTGAAATGAGCATCTCATTGGCTAGACAGCCCTTATTGTACCCTTTATGTGTGAGTGAGACAAAGTATAAGAGAGAGAGAATACTTTCTACGATGTCCTTTTCTTCTATATTAATTAAAAAATATATTTTCATTTTCAATTATTTATATGTATATTTATCTATTTGATTTTACATACATATTGCACTGGTTCGCAAGGTCCCACGACAGCTCAGTACGACAAGAGTAGATGTTGTAGCATAACCCCCAAAATTTCACACAAGGTTATCGAATTTTACGTTCAAATTATTTATTTTATTAATTTCTTAGACATTAAGTTAACGAAACGATGGATTACTTTACCGACCACTGCATGGTAAATCAGTGCTTGTTATTGTTATGAACAATTTTATTGGTATGATTGAGAGTTCAATGGTCTGTCTGAATGGTCCCGTACTATGTATATAAAAGCACCCTGAATTTTACCACAACACTTACATATAAATGGAAAAGAATAGCATTGTTTTTTTTTTCAATAGGCATTCACGCTAGAGAATGGATCGCCCCTGCTACGACAACCTACTTCATCAACGAACTTCTAACGAGCACTGAACCGGAGATAATTGCTTTGAGGGATCGATTTGACTGGCGTATCTTTCCATCAGTAAACCCTGATGGATATCACTACAGCTATAATGTGGTAAACACATTGTTATTAATTCAGTTTGTCTTTTTATTATGAAATTTATAAGTAAATACATGATATTTATAAGTAAGTTCATTCATTGTACCAGGTCGTATCAGGTCATTGAATGCACTCATGTCAAGTTTATTAAGTATCATTATTTTTTTTTTCATACATTGAGAGTATAAAACGAGCACACACAGTTTACCTGATGGTAAGTAATTCTGCAGCTTATGATGGTAGATGTTACATACATCCTTGACTAGGAATCATAATGCAGATGCGTTGTCACCCTTGAGGTCTGAGATGGAATGCCTCGTCACCAGTAATAAAGGTCTCCGGATCCCTACACTCACCAGGCGAAACACAACAGCATTATGCTACTATTTCATAACACTGCGATGATAAGATATGCTGGTATTCTGTGGAGGCGTGGTCCTACCCCGATCGATCTGACCCATTCATTCTGCAAATAGAATCTGTAGCGTAGCTCTACCACTATAAATAAGTTAGGTAACATAATTTAAAAAAAAACGCACAGTTAAAACTCTAAGATTTTCAGTCAGTTAAACGCATAATATATATATTTTTTATGTCAATTACTAAACTTATATTAATAAAACAATTGCGGTTCTATCACATAGTTGACTGATTGACCTCTTTTTTAATTTTGTGTGAAATGAGCTAAATGCAATTTTTTTTGATTACATATGTTAGTCAATTTTTTTATTATTTAGGATCGACTTTGGAGAAAAACTGTATCGAATTCTTTCAATGGATGTTTTGGTGCGGACCCAAACAGAAATTGGGATTACGACTGGGGGAGTAAGTATATTAATAGAAACGTTGTAATACCGCTTTGTTGTGTTTTGTACTGTCTAAAAATAAAATAAACTCTTACGTATTTTATACAAATCAGGATGGATAGTGATAGCAATACCTTTGCAATTGTAAAGTTTACTACGTCTCAAATGCGACTGAGGGTGCATCTGTCGCCATACATAAGAAAAATCACAGACTAGTTTTTTTTTCCCCGACTCAGCGGGTTCCCCGGTCGCGAGTCTGGTTCGTTAAAGTTGTAGAGGTCAAATGACCAACAGCATCACACAAACTTCAAAAAAAAGACGTGTTTTTTAGTTGCCTGCCATTCGTTTCTCGGTCGTGTGGTTTAAACAGATATGCGTATATAAATGTATGGATCCGTAATATAAATGTATGTAATAACTAGGGGTGACAATCAAGCACACAGCCCTGAACCTGAAGGTAAATGATTCTTGTGGTCCATAAATGAGCTTCGATGTCATTCCTGTGGACGGACTAAGAGTATGATTAGTACCTCATCACCAGAGAACTGTGATATATGTTAATATATATATATATTTATTTATTTATTCTTTATGTTCCTTAAATATGGTTTGCAAGTGCGGACTTAATGCCCATTCTCTCAGTCCACCCTGGGAGTTCAGGAGAATATGTTGGTAATAATGTTGTTGTTTATAACAGATAAAAATATCAAATTACAAATATACATACATAACATTACATATATATGTATATATATATATATATATATATATATATATATATATATATATATACATTTACAAAACAAATAAACCATGAGTTGAGAGAGTGAGAGAACCAGTGGTTTGCCTTCAAAAAATGTTGTCGAAGAAGACATTTAAAAGAATCTTTTCTGGGTGCATTCTTGACATCATCTGGAAGGCCGTTCCAAACGAGTATAGCCTGCACTATGAAAGAATCATGAAAGAGCCCAGTGCAATGGTATGAAACACATATTCTCATTCTATTTTAGGATCGAGGTAAACGGTCTAGAGAAGAATGTAAAAATTGGAATTCATCGTTTAAGATAAAATGGATTATTTAATAAACTCATTATATTTTCATTTTATTTTAGTATAATAAACTATAATAAAATTAAGAAGCCTTCCATACTACATAAAATATAATTTGTTTAATTTTTTTAGAACACTCGTCTTCGAATAATCCCTGTAACTATCAAACCTACGCCGGGTCGCGTCCGTTTTCTGAAATAGAGACTCGAACTCTGTCGGCCTACATCGCTTCTATAGACAACTTATTAGCCTATATAGGCTTCCATTCGTACGCTGCAGTTCTGTTGGTTCCTTATTCAGACTCAACTGAACACATTGACAATTATGATGATCTGGTAAGTCTACACAATTCATCATATTTTAATTATTTTTATTAGCCTTAATATACATGCTTATATTCTGTTTTGAGATAGAGCGTGAGTGATTTTTAACTACTACTTGATGGAACTGTTCACAATGTTTAGAACGTCAATTTCCGTTGGAAAAGGAAGATAATAATGCGTAGCTAAGTATGCGATATTCTTACAACCTGCAGTCACGGGGTACTAGCATGTCGTATACAATACTAAGTTGTCCCTTTGTTGACTTTGTGTAATAATAAAGAATTCTCTTAGTATATATTATGTTTTGTTTCTATCACTATTTGGCATTGAAATACTTTATTATCCTTATATGGTTTTATTTACAGTGCTAAGAATTTACCACAGTTAAATCATTGAAGGTAATGTTGCATAAGTTTTAATTTCCAATCAAGCGTGTAGAAACGAGTTAATCGTTTAGTTCATTTAACTGATGGGGATGTTTGATGAAGAAATCTTCAAGAGCTGTCAATTATAAAGGCTAATGTAGTGATAAATTGAACGATGACCTGCTTAAATTTGTGGAAAATCATTGTATGCACTAACTCGACAACGTTTTTAGCCATCTATGAGAGAGGTCTACGTTAAAATGAACTAATAATAATTAATGGATTCACCATTCTTGCGTTCTTTTAAAAAACGCTTTCTTGCTTCACTTGTTAGTGTTAGTTTTCGTGTCTAGGTTTGATTGATCTCTCGAGACCCTAACAGTGCACATAATCGCGTGCATATTACATGTTAGTGGCTCGGGCATTATTATAACAGGGCTGTGGGAGTAAACAAGCTGGCGGCTAACCTCATAGTAAATGATCACCGCAAGCCTTTTTTTTATTATTTTTCGATGATTCGAAACAACAGGGTTGCAAATACGTTGCCGCTTTTAACAAAGGAGTAGGTTCTTTTTTTCTTAAGATCCCTATAGTATGTTCATACAGATATGGCGACAGCTGATTCCACTTGGGTATATTTTATGCATATTATCTATGTAATATATTAATTAAGGCACAACGTACACAATGGACCTTATAAGGATTACCAGAAATCGACGAACTAATTTAAAACAATTGAAATTCAACCTAATTTACTTTCCTATACGATTTTATTTCGTATAGTGAAAGAAAATTATGATGGGAGATTAATTAGACGCTTAGCCAACGTCAACCCGTTGGTCTGCAATGACAGTGGTTACTTACTACTGGCAATTTTACGAGACTGAAATGTATTCTTATTAATAGTTTTACATTTTGTAGGAGATAATCGAAATTAATATTATGTCTAGATCCAAATCGGTACAGCGTCCCTTGAATATGGTTATGAAGTAAACAAAGAAGAAAAGTATGGTGGACCTGCTACTGCTGCGGAAATACTTTGTAAGTACACAATCATTTTTATTTAGAAAAAAAAATGTACTCACACTAATTTTGACTTATTTTTTAATTTTTTGTAATCTTAATTCTAATAACATTTTAGATCATTAAGTGTTATCTGAATAATAAATCCTGAGTTTCATAATGATATAATTTATTTTAGACAAAGCCTCAGGAGGCAGTATGGATTGGGTACGACATGAGTTAGGGGTTCCTCTCGTGTACACATACGAGCTAAGAGGAAACTCCTTTCACTGGCCTCCTTCCAGAATCCACGAACAAGGAGATGAAGTGACTCAAATGATACTTGGGCTCTTAACAGAAGCCCATAAGCTAGGTTATCACTGATTATATGTATTTAATTCTTTAGAAATTATATAAATGTTCAATTGTTTATGCTAAAACATATATGAAAACTTCACAAATGTATTCCTCTTATATAACGAGATAACTATATAATTAAACACCCATCGCATTAAATTATTCAGTATATAATTAGCTCTTTTTATTTGCAAGCTGTTTAAAATTAGGGCACCACAAAACACTATTTAACCATTGTACCGATGTTATTTAAAATTACTGATATTTTTATATATACCTTATTAATGGCAGAGAAATTTCTTTACAATGAATACACTGAAAATACAACAGTACAATAAATAATTAACCTAAAAGCAGAAAATACTTAGGTTAAGGTCATTTGAACTATTTTTTACTTTGTATGGTTCAGATCAATAAATGTAAAAGCCAACAATTATTTTGCTTTGGCTGTATTCTGTATATGTTGGCTCTGTAAGCCTATGCGGCTCTTCAGCTTCAGTAATCTCGGGAATTGCGGATCCGGGATCCGCGAGCTAGAATTTTTTAGATTGCTTACTTACTATGAAGTGCCCGTTCTTAGCATTATCTGTCTGTGCAATTGTTTTTCCACTGAATTCTAAATTCTAGCTATCGGAGAATTACCCCAGTCATTCATAAAACCTTGTTGAAATTTCCTATACTTGCACGAAAACCAGACACACATTAATTCTTGCTGATCCGCTTTCAATAAGTAGTTATACTTGGAAGGTTTCGTATGTTATATGGTCAATAATTATTAAATATCAAAACTTATTTCACATCCCAATAAAAACGCTGATTGATTATAATATATAGATATATAGATAGATAATTTAATATATAGGATAGTAGATAAATGATATGAAATATTTGAATTTATATTTTTACTTTTGATATTACAGTTATAATTCTTGAAAAACAAATGATGGATTAAATTTCGATATGTCCTAATTTAAGTGTTCTCGGGTTTTGAAGTATATTTGCGAAAAGTATCACCGTTTTCTTGTCCGGATTTATCGATTCATCCATATTTCTGTCATTATTTAGGTCTTTTGTAATATTTCTGAGAATATGGCTAGAAATCTTCCATATATACAGCCGAATCATCCTCAGTTTACATAAAAGGAACACTTAATTTATAAACATATTTTAACCATCGACACAAGCCTTTCTAAATACTATCCTTGTTGTAGCGACATAACAGAATTCATTACCTAAGTAAAATGCCGCAAATTGCGACTGTGGCAATGAAAGGAAAATCTCGAAGTTTCCGGCAAATGGGGAAATATCTTTCTTGGATATGCCAGACTTGAAATATTAAGATTAGTCTCAAGCAGCAGTTTATAAGGTGCGAGGTCGCTCGTGTTGCAATTAAACCGTCTGTTAAGGCGTGTGGATCTCACCAAATCCAATTAATCTGAGCGTTCTTTGTCTAACAATGTGATTTACAAGCTTATGTTATGGAGCGAATAATTTATGAATATTTAAAATATGATTTTAAAATCTTTTTGTAGATTAGAAATAGGTAAAATTTACTTCAACATTCATTTCTGACTTTTATTATGAAATAGAAAGGCGAAGAGGAATAATAACAAACACTTAATTCAAGTAAGTTTAATTTGTTTTTTTTTCCCACCTCAATCTTGGTCATTCGCTCAATTTTGTACTCAAGCCATATTTTTAAATTCATTTGATACAATTGTCGGATGTTACAGATAACAAATAATAAGTTTTATTAATTTATTTTTATATCTAAATGATCGATAAATAATAATGAATATATATATATATATATGTGTGTGTGTGTACAGTTCTATTAAACCTTATTTTACTCTAACACATAATAATTACAAATGCTATGTTTGATTTATTAAAATCTGACCATAGAAACCTTCTGGTCTACAGGATATCAAACCCCAAGAAACTTGTATTTAAAATTTGTGCACGAATGTATAATGGCTCAATCATAAACGCTACTTGCCATATATAATAATGTACACGCATTAATTAAAGTATACACTCATGAATAAATGTGATAGAATACCTCATCGGCGTTAATTCTTACACTCACCATATGAAGCGTCCACAGGTGTTTTAAACGCAGGTATTGCTATGAGGGCGTAGACGTTCCCTTGCCGACCCATTTATGTTGTTGCTAGAAACTAGTGTATTGGTGAAGAAGGATCGATTCAAATGTTTATTGGGGGAGAAAACTTGATAATATTGAGCATAATATCTGCGGCATAATGCTGCATAAATCAAGTTGAGCTTTTTTCATAACACTAAGGGTGACCAAAGAGAAAGAAATTTGTTGTGTGTGAGTTGATTTAAAGAGAGGGTAAGTTAAGTACACCTACAGCCATTCTAATTATTCACGATACAAATACGTTTTCTATTTTATGTCTTTTATTTGCAGGTTCTGTAGGCTCGGAATTTTTTTTGTAAATATCAAAGATTTCGAAGAGTTAAGAGTAGGTATAGGTATGAAAGACTGAAATACTCTAAATTAAATAAAATTTCTTCAGGCTTTTAACACGACAATTCTGCAGTAAAAACTTACTTTAGGTTTAGTCAAATATCCGATATTTTATTTGATGGAAAACGGGGGGAAAATAGTAAGTGTAACGAAATACGTTCACCTAACAAGTAGGGAGAATTATGATATTATATAGACGTTATTGGCCGCAGCCATCACCTCAGGTGAACTCTGCACTCATTTGCAACCTAATATTATAAAAAAACACCCATATGAAATCAAAATATAATCAATAATAGAATAAATATCCTTTACCTAAACCCTTTCCGCGTGATAGGCAACAAGCTTCATAAGCTAAAAATTTTTAATATAATTTAATTTTTTTACGATATCTTGTATAAGTCAAATGTAGAGTTTAGTTTGAAAGTATTATGTTCTAAATTAAAATTATTATACTAACCTTAATTTTTTTTTTTACTTTTCATTTTTGTATTATAACAACCACCACATACGTACAAAAGACCGTAACATTTCCTGTTTAAATCATGCTTGATATTTTCAAGTGTTTGTTATTATGTAAATTTAAGCCACTTATCGCTAAGAGGCAGAAACAATTTTCTACCCAACAATTTTGCTGCTCAAGAACGATTTAGTATAATCCGGTCTCATTAACAATTGTAATAACTTCATCCCATTTGTTTATATTGTTTTACCGAATTATCTATATAGCCTATTTACTTTTATATAATATAATGTATTACACAACATCTAAAAGGAAAAATATTTTCATGATTATATCTATATTTAACCTTAAGCTTATTAGATCTTAAATATTGTATGACGATGAAGATGTTTTCCTGGTCAATTTTAATCATGTTGATATTTTTTGGCTTTATCAACATGCCGTGCTTCGTACCACAAAGGTGTTACTGCTGCCAAGTCATTATGATCACAAATTGTGTAACACGGTTGGGTTTTAGGTTTTCTTACTCGCCGGCATTGAATTTATCTATCATTTGTAAATTTGCAATAATCCACGGGACGTTTCATTTTTCTGCATATCGTTAGGTATTTGTGTGCAACCATCACGAACAACGCTTACAGAGCGACAGTTGTGCATGATTGATAGTTGGCAATCAAATATCAAGCCTTTCCTCATGGTGTAAATATGAAATTTATTGATTTTCACGAATCATTTGTAAGACGACGAGTATAACTCAAGCTATTGGCAAAATTTCTGCTATATATTCTCGGAAAAAATTTATTTACAAAAAAGAATTCAATTTTAAAGGTTATCGATTTTTAAATTTATCTTCAAATATAGTGTACACTGTCAAGTCAAAAAGATGACAAAGGAGTATCTAATTTCTTTTGACATGCCCTTTAAGGAATATCCTATAATAAGACCTATAAATAAAAGTTGGTTTTGGATCCTTTAGTATTTTTGTTTTGCCGCGTAGCGCGTAAATTACTTAGATGCTACGTAACTGGTAACATATTGTGTGGCATAAATAATTGTTTGGATGTATAGTGTAAGTCTCGTGTCCCCGAGACTCCATTTGAACCATTGACGACGTAGAATAATGCGAAACTTAATACTAACATGATGATACGGTTCGAATAAATTTATTGAGAAAAAATATCCTAAAAATGGAGGTCTGTGAACAATTAACAAACCTAATTTATATTTCATATTAAACATTTATGTTTTTAGCTTCACCAATCCTCAAAATGCTTCTATGACATGAGCTTTAACGCCATGTCATGATGATGTAAGCAAAACATTTAATTTTTGGTTTGGTCATGGATATCAACACATATCAAGGTTTATTAGCGTTTGTAAAACAGGTAGATTCTAGTTTACAAAAGAACATTATTCATAATATTATATAAAGAGTTTTTTTTTAAAGAATTCTATCAGTGTAACAAAGATACTAACATTGCAGTTAACCAATCCAACAAATCTTAAAACGCTTGTTCTACGATATGATTCACGAGAATAGACGAATGGTACATTTGAACCTACGACCTAAAGTTTTACTGACCGTATCCAAAAGCATTAGGAAATTGACGCTTATATGAAATATAATCAAAAATTGTTTTTTTTTTATTAAAAACTAACCAGGGATAACAAATGATCACGCAGTTCTGATGGGAAGTGACAACTGCAGCTCATGCTATTTGCATCGATCTACGACGAAGAAGCAAGATACATATCCGCTGTGACTCCTGAGGACCGAAATGGAAAGCCTCCGTTATTTATTATTATTACTTTATTCTCTAAGAGCATTGTCCTTCTCCGATTGGCATTCATGCAGCAGCTAACTAAAAAATCACGACCTTAAAAATTTCAATACATTAAAATAATAAAAGGTAAAACATATGATTTAAAAAAAAAGACTTTAACAGAAATGCGTTGGTTTAACAGATGAAATAAAATGCTAATTGCAGGATCAGTCGATGATGAGTAACGCAATCAGTGACCCTATAAGTGGAAATGAGACATTCTATCTTAATAATAATCATTACCTTTATAAATCATAAATTTAATTTAATCATAATATTGGAACAATCACACACCTACCGTGTATTTTTTATTATTATTATTTAGCAGCTCAACTTTTATATATACAATTTTTTTAACTGCAATGAAGTTTACCCGAAGTAAAACTCATATACATATATATTTATATATATATATATATATATATATATTTATATATATATATATATATATATTTATATATATATATATATATATATATATTTATATATATATATATATATATATATATATATATATATATATATATATTTATATATATATATATATATATTTATATATATATATATATATATATATATATATATATTTATATATATATATATATTTATATATATATATATTTATATATATATATATTTATATATATATATATTTATATATATATATATATATATTTATATATATATATATATTTATATATATATATATATTTATATATATATATATTTATATATATATATATATTTATATATATATATATTTATATATATATATATTTATATATATATATATTTATATATATATATATTTATATATATATATATATATATATATATATTTATATATATATATATATATATTTATATATATATATATTTATATATATATATATATATATTTATATATATATATATATATTTATATATATATATATTTATATATATATATATATATATATATATATATATATTTATATATATATATATATTTATATATATATATATATATATTTATATATATATATATATATATATATATATATATTTATATATATATATATTTATATATATATATATATATATATTTATATATATATATATATATATATATATATTTATATATATATATATTTATATATATATATATATATATATATATATTTATATATATATATATTTATATATATATATATTTATATATATATATATATATATATATATTTATATATATATATATATTTATATATATATATATATATTTATATATATATATATTTATATATATATATATATATATATATATTTATATATATATATATATATTTATATATATATATATATATTTATATATATATATATATTTATATATATATATATATATATATATATTTATATATATATATATTTATATATATATATATATATATTTATATATATATATATATTTATATATATATATATATATATATATATTTATATATATATATATATTTATATATATATATATATATTTATATATATATATATTTATATATATATATATATATATATATTTATATATATATATATTTATATATATATATATATTTATATATATATATATATATATATATATTTATATATATATATATTTATATATATATATATATATATATATTTATATATATATATATATATATTTATATATATATATATATATTTATATATATATATATTTATATATATATATATTTATATATATATATATTTATATATATATATATATTTATATATATATATATATATTTATATATATATATATATATATTTATATATATATATATATATATTTATATATATATATATATATTTATATATATATATATATATATATATTTATATATATATATATATTTATATATATATATATATATTTATATATATATATATTTATATATATATATATATATTTATATATATATATATATATATATATATATATTTATATATATATATATATATATATATATATATATATATTTATATATATATATATATATTTATATATATATATATATATATATATATTTATATATATATATATATATATTTATATATATATATATATATATATATATATATATTTATATATATATATATATATATATATATTTATATATATATATATTTATATATATATATATATATATATATATTTATATATATATATATATATTTATATATATATATATTTATATATATATATATTTATATATATATATATATATATATTTATATATATATATATATATATATTTATATATATATATATTTATATATATATATATTTATATATATTAAGACAGTCAGTATTAATAATCATAACAGAAAGTGTAATGACCGTTGTCCTCTCACCAAAGACGTAATTACAATATGTGTAATATAATTATACATTGTAGTAGTGGTAGAGCTATGCTGTAGTTCAATTCTAGCTGTAAGAATAAATGGGTCAGCTCGACCATGCCCTCACAGAATACTAGATTAAATAGCACAATCATTTTGCTGTATCATCTAGTCAGCTACACATACGATCCGGAGTCCCTTATTACTGGTGACGAGGCATTCCATCTCAGTCCTCAAGGAACGCATCTGCATTAAGATTCCTTGTCATGGATGAATGTAGATGTCACGGGCCCCAGGAATCACTTAACATCAGGTGAACTGTATGCTTGTTTGTTACTCTCAATGTCATAAGAAAAAAAACAATTCCCCTTACATATATCAGAATTCCATTGGTTTAAATAACTTTGAATCTTGACAATGATAGAGCCACGCTGCAGTTTATTAAATACCAGCGTGAATTAATAGCAAAACGCCGCTGTGTTTTTTCTGATGAGTGTAGGGATCCAAAGGATTATTTTGAGGGTGACAAACGAGCACAAGTTGACCTGATGGTAAATGATGATTGGGGCTCGTGACGACCATTTTCATCCTTGATAAGGAAACATAATGCAGATGCATTGTCACCTCTGTGATCAAAGATAGAATGCCAGCTTTATGCTGGTAATTTACGTTGGTGTTATGTGAGGGTGTGTCTTCTTCCTCGGAAGTGCCGACCCATTCATGTTGCACCTCGAAATTAACTGCAAAGTGGTTCTAATAATGTAGTGTGTTTTTATATTTTTACTATTTACGAAAAGAGTGTATATATTCTTAGTATGTCGTGTATGTCTAGTATCGCAACAAGTAGTTTCAATACCAATTTTCGTGTGAACAAATATAAAATAATGAAATATATACACAATTTAATTAATGATAATTACAACTGCACTTCAGGAACAAAAAAAATTGTAGAGAATTTTTGGCATAGAACTCAAGCGCAATGTGCTTGAAATGGCATACTTTGAAACAAATGGATAAGTTCGGTTTAATCTCTTTCGAGCTTGCTTTAAAAAGTTTTCACTGTTTTTAATGGAATGCTTTTAATTGTTGGTTTAGTTTTGGTTTTTTCGTGCAAACAGCTTTTAATGTAAAATCACATTCCGTAATGTGACCACGAAACAGCTTGCACTTGAAAGTAAAAGCATGCCAATAGCATAATTTAATATATTGTACGTATAGTTTACATTGATAATAATTACTCCTGCACCTTTATTACTGCTAACGAGGCATTAATTAAATAAACTTACCGTGTAGTAAATAAAAAATGCATCGTATTATTCGTGTCGATATTTGAATCTCTTCGCTTGATTAAAATCCTCACAGTCACCCATATATTACCAATATGTTATACAAAATTTATACCAATTTACTTATGAAGTGACTTTATGATGTTTAAATTAAACAAAAACTTCAAAATTCAGTAATATGAATATAATAATTTATCAAAATGCTTTATCAATGGTATGTGTTGGTCCGTCGAGGACGATTAACATTTGCCGCTCCTCTGTAATGCAAATGCGAATAATAAGTAAAATAGTTAGTGTGGCTTATCAAGGAGATGGGCCACTCTCCTTACATTGCACGGCCCATAAACGAAGTTCAAGGATAGTAATGAAATTACGATTCTAATAACAGACTATATATCCTTTTATAATAAACAAATTAAAATCAATATTGTTCATGGGGATACAGAGATATTTAAAAATAAGATAAGAATTTTAGGTTATATCATATGATTTTGCTGTCAATACACTGACACTTTAACATCATCATCAGCTTAAATATTATTTATATTACTATACTGTATGTCACAGGCCTAATTCAATGAACGGCAAGACTTTGATGACAAATTTTATAATAAGTATGTAAAAATTAAATGTTTTTTTCTATAGATATTTTATTAATGTCCTTGAGAGCACGAATAGCTGGGCCGAAAATAGCCCATGGCCTTTAGACTAATATAGTCTGATAGGTTAGTCAAAAATGTTAGTTCATGGTACACTGGGTGTTAAGTAGGTCCACGAAATGTTCCATTTTGAACCAATTCGATTGTATGCTGAAATTTGTCGAATGTAAAACGCATTTCAGTTCAATAAACCGTAAAAAAGGTTATCCAAATAATGGTATACCGTAGAGTTTTATTAATTTTTGCTTGGTACCAATGAAAAATTCGGTGGTGGAAATGAGATGAGATAAGGTAACAATGGCTATGTTATATTCGCTTTGCATTGCATTTTAATTTATCTAAAGTTAAGTTTAATGCAATTATGACGCAAGTAAATTTTAAATAATCATACTGAATTAATCTAACTCGGGAAATTCTTTAATCCGTAAGACGCAACTGGTTCGGACCCTCAAGTCAGTTGCTTTCACGCGCATGTTAACGGTCCATGCCAAGGCTCTCGGGAACTCTTGTGCTGGTTACCCATTAATAAGGATTCGGGCTAAGTGCTCCAAGCGCTCGGCCACCTTTCAAGTCGGCAAAGCTGTAAAAACCATCGGGCTAATAGTGACCATCAGCCATACAAAAAAAAAACAGGATTTTCTTTAAAATATTAAATTTTTACTAATATATTGAACCTACGTCTGTTTTTGCAAATGATTATGTTCGTGTGATTGTTTTCATCTTCACTAACATCATATAAAAATCATAATATGTTACAATCCATACTATTCAAAATGATGCTAAAGAAAATTCTTCGACTTAAAATGATCAATAAAAGTCTCTCCTAAATAAATTTTACGCATTTCACCTACAAGTATACATTTATAAATATTTGAAACCCGCAAAATTGTTTCGAGTGTAAGAAAGATCTTAGGGAAACTCGTTTTAATATTTGCAGGAGAAATAACAGTGGGAACGACCCATTTAGAGGCTTTTAAAAATAACAATGAATGTTTCACTTGTATAGCTTTGTTTTAATTTTGTCCAGAAGAAATGGAACATTTCAATTAAGGTTTCATTGACCGAAACCCATATAAAGCGAAATTGAAGTGGCTGCTGGAAGTCGATTGGGCAAGGTTTTATTTTCTCGATTTCGTTTTCCTCCATCTCCCTAATGACTCTTAATGTCGAGTACTTTAAATCAGATAAGATAAATTCATTTCCTCATAAATAGATTAGTTATTAAGGACTACAGTAAGAAGATAGAAACTATATAACTAATCGTAACAAATTAAACACCTCTACTTCAAACTTGTTTTATTCCTGATCTTTTTTACCTTACGCTTTTATATCTTTCGCACAATTTATAAGAGTTACAAATACAGCTTAAATATAAAGTGTAGAGTGGCAAATCGGCGGGATCGGTAAAGGATAATGTTTTTTCATATACCTACATAAAATAGCAAATTAGCTGTGTTGTATATGTGTTCCATACATAAGTAAAAGACATAGAAACGTTATCACCGCGTCCGCGCTGTGATTTTCTAGGACGAATATAAGCGTATGTCACAGGTATCCTTGAGGGTAACCCAGATGAACTGCCGTCCGCAGAGTATGTTTGGAAATCAAAATCTCCAGAAAGAAAACGTCGGAACCAAAAACGTATCAAAAATGTATCTTTCTTTCACAGTAGCTTCCCCTTACACATCATTAATCCTTCGAGCTATTTTTGCAGCGGTGGTGCCACGGTGGAAAATATATTCGTAAATAACGCGATATTTTAAGTCTTTAAGTTTCCATTTTGTTAGCAGAAGGATATCAAAGAAAAAACAAATGGCGCGAAAACAAATGAATCATTATATTCGAAACACAAATACACTAGCCTAAATTTGAAATAGATTTGAATTCCTAACCAAACGAAAGATTATTTGAGTTCAAAGTGGCCAGTTCGACTAAACATATAATTTTATATGAAAAAATCTAATATTAAATAATATATTTTTCAAAGCATAAAAATTTTACATTCAATAAAAAATTAAAATTAAAATGTAGCATTCTTACTTAGTATCAACACATTTGGATAAGGTTACAGGATCGTATAACATAGTACATAAAGAATGAACAAAAACATATACACACACAATAAGAACTCATGTGCAATAATATCAGAACAAGGTTCGGGTACAGACACAAAATATATACAATACACTCAGACATGACTTTGATACCCAATTGAGGCCAAGGCTTTTATATTATTTTCTCATTTTACACCCTAATTTCATAACAATAAGTAAAATAGTCCCCGCACTGGAAATTATAGGACTTATTGCTTCGTGGAAAAATAGAGCTCCAGTTTTAATTTAATACCTTTTTGGGGCTATTGGAATAAAGGAAGTTAAATTATTTATTTTTTGTAAATTTACTATGTTTCTGATTCTATGAAATCACGAACAAGTTTAGACGGAAAATAATTTAATTACTAAGAAGTTTATTGAACTTATTACGTGTGAGTTATGTTATAATATATTTAACTTTTGGGATTTCACTGCGATGTCCTCACAGAAAAGATTGCTGGATGAATATGCATGTTGGAAAGTTTAAATTACCTTTGTTTATTGTATTAGCAGCGACAAATGAGCACATAGTTTACCTGATGGTAAGTGATATTTGCGGGCCTTCATATCTGCGACAAGATTCAAAACGCGCATGCGTTGCACCTGGGTATTGACTTACCATACGAACACAGCACTATTCTACTATTTCCAGCTGATCTTGGAGGATATGGTTCTTCCCCAGTCAGCTAGAGACTAACTGCAACGTGGTTCTTCTACTGCAAGACTTAAGTATTCTCTCCAGAATTTAGTGAAGGAGGCAGTCCCACACCTGGCCACATTCCGTTTCATGCGCCTGTCAAAAATATATGCACATTTTAATATTATGATAAGCAACGGGTCTACGTTGTAAGTAAGACGTGAGTAAGACGAGGGTTACATAGGTAAAAAATCAGCATGCCTATATGGCAGTTGGCCGCAAATTGGCACAATTAGCTCGTAGAACTCATAAGCAATGGGTAAGAAAGGTTCTCAGAAAGGTTTTCGGATATGTAGGCATACATTTTGTCATTTTTCTTGTAGCTCTTAAGAGATTTTTTTTTTATAGAGTATAAATCTACGTATCATATCATCACATCGGGACAGCATGCATTTTGATCAATCTTAACCAGCAAGGACTGAACTAGAGCATATCTTGGGTATCGACGGTAATCAACTGTACCTATAGGTAGTGCAATATACAAACATATAGTGCAACAAATATTAAAACGTCGGGAAAACAAAAGTACTTGCCTTTAAAAAAGACCTACGCTATCAAATCAAGCAATGCTCAAATTAATTGCTAAGTTTCCAATGCCGGCAGGACAGTATAAGTCAATGTCAAAATAAATTTATTCTATGGACATTTGTACTTAACTGTTTCATCACGAAAGATGTAATTTTTTTATATAACCAACTTTTATTTACTTTTGATTAAAATTAAGGTAAAAATTTTGCCGCGATATTATCACTGATAACGGGTGAAAAAATATTTAAATTTTAACTTGTATTTCAGTAATATCGAATAATCGGTTAAAGTAAATTAATATCGAAGCGTATAAGACGTTTGTATATACATTTCTCAGCTAAAGAAAACTTTCGTCCTAAGAATGTGTTTCGATTGTTGCTATATAAGTTTAAAAAAAAGGAATATGTTTTACTATTCTTTGTTTTTAATAATTTTTTTCTCACTTTTTATAATATTTTACTTTAAATAATAATTTAATTTAATATTTATACCACATTTAATAGTTATATTTAATTAGAAATACCCTTAATTATAGAAAAAGTTTATTTCGTGATAGCCTTTCAAATATAACTTAGTTAAAAAAACGTAGTACATACAATAGACGTTTAGAAATCTTTATCCAGTACTAATGTATACCAGCCATATACTTAAGTAAGCTGTGACATTAAAAATAAATTTAAATAAAAAGTGTATAAAAATAAACAATAGAAAAATAAAACTTTGAGAAACGGGGAAACGAAAATAACAATAATAAAGGCATAATAAAACATTGATAATTTTATCTGTGTATAGTTGACGCGGGTTAGCAATTTAACTTTAAATTTAGGAAAACTATCGTTAAATATAGCCCAGAGTACTTCCGGAGATCCTTTAATAAAACTAAATAGAAATTATACTTGCGCAGCAGAGGAGCATTACGAACGAAGTTTATCCTTCGGACAGGGAAATGAAATTAGTTCTTCAATTATATGGAGAGGTTTGAAGATATATTATGTTGTGTACGATAAATATTTTTGGAAAATAGTAAATTCTTAGTCTCTCCCTACACATATACTAAGAGGGAATTTCAAGGTGACGAGAAAATGACCTACTCAAAGACAATCGAGTTTGAGTACGACGCATTTCAATCAAATCTGCCAACCGGAAAAATAAACCAGCCTTATCAAAATTATTTGTTCGTTTAAAAATATTTTTCGACGTCTACGTTTTTTCTTTATGAAATTACGGATGACAAACGAGTACGAATGACACATGAACTCGAAGATAAATGATTCCTGCGACCCATGAGATCTACATTTATCCTTCATAAGGAATAACAATGCAAATGTATTGTCATCCCTCAAGACCAAGATGAAAGGCGATGTTACCAGTTACTACAGGTCTCTGGTTTCTAACCCAAAGACAATAGAGCTAAGCTACTTGTTAATGGATATTACAACGTAAACCGTTACCTGTCGTATGAACAGTATGAAAATATAGTAGATTTTTTTTATTACATTGGGAGTAACAAACGAGCGCACACAGTTCGCCTGATGGCAAGTGATTCCTGCGGCCCATGACATCTAGATTCATCATTAACAAGGAATCATAATGCAGATGCGTTGTTACCTTTTACTGGTGACGAGGCATTTAACTTAATCCTCAACGGTGACAATTCATCATACATTATAATTTATTATTGAGAGTGCAGAAATCACTTACCAATCGGATCAGGTGGACTGTGTGTTCGTTTGTCATCCTCAATACATAAAAAAAAATTCAAAAAGGTAAAAAAGCTGTATTGATTTATAGTATATAAACAAATGAGATGAAATTATTACGCTTAATAATGAGCTTAGATTATATGAATCACACTTGTACATAGCAAATGTTAAGTGCAAAATTCTCTTAGTGACATTTACCTAATAGGTATAGGTTTTTCGTATTTCATAGATAAAAGTTGCAATATAATATTTTTGGTTGTATTATTTGTTTTTATTTTAGAAATAGAAAAATAAAAACGGATTCCCGCCATTTTTCTATTGTTTTTTTTGGCCGCCATAATGAGTGAGTATAAAAAAAATAAAGAAATTCTATACATTTTGAAGATCAATACTAAAAATGTTACAAAAGCCGAGAAAAAAAAATTACGTTTATGAACTTAACGTTTTGGTAAGAATAGCAAAAAATTGGTTCAAGCGTTGTGTCCAAGAATTTTGACGTCAAAGATGTAGGATCGCTCTGGTCAACCTATTACAGATAAAGTCGATGCCATTTTTGAAAAAGTGTAGTAAGATGCTGATATCAGTCGTTACATAGATGAAGAACTAGGGATTGACCACAAAATAATTTTGACCCATTTGAAAAAGTCTGGATATATAAAAAAACTCGATATTTGGGTGCATGCAAGTTCATCGAAAGAAACCTAATGAATTGCGTACTCGTTTGCGATTCTCTATTGAAATGTAATGAAACATGAATTGAATGAAACACAAAAAAATTAATAGATTGATCACTGGTGATGAAAAGTGGATTACCTAAGACACGAACGTAGGAAAAATATCATGGACAAAAGGTATTTAAGCTCGACAGACTATAGCGAAACCTAGATCAACTCACAATAAGGTGATGCTGGTATGATGGGATTGGAAGGGCTTCGTTCATTATGAGCTTTAACTTTTTTCCCGACTCACTATTAATAATATCTGTAAAGTTTTAGTCTATTACCGAAGTATATGTGATCAAGTATCAAGTACCCAGATCATACTTGGGTATATAGCCCATATTTATTATCAAATATGAAACAGAAGTAGTTTAGTCGGTTTCTTGTTAATCGAGTCATTTTACGTAATAGCAAATATATGCTGTCTTTTCCTTATGAAGGTGATGATTGAGTTCGTACAGCGTGGTAGCGTGTCCTTGGTTATTAAAAGTAGCAAAATATTTTTTTTTAATTAAAAAACATTAAAAATAAGAACCTCAACCCATATGACACGAAACGAAATATGAAAGGTATTTTGTATACTTTTTCCTTTTCTCCATCGAATAAAATATCCGATATTTTGACTGAATTAAAGGGAGCTCTCTGAGGAATTGCCGACGGTAATGATTATTAAAATGAAGATTTTACAAAATCAATGTACATAATATTTGAGTAAGAAGGACAACCAAAACTGAACCTTAAAAAAATTATGTTATGCAAATGTAAAAAACATTTTTAACTTTCGTGTATCATAAATATCAATCAAATTAACAAATGTACTTAATAGAAGCGTACATAATTCTTTCTAATTACAAAAGCCAAAAAAGTTACGGATTATTTCCAATTATGTATTTAAAAATTACACATGAGATTTAGGATTGGAGCAGCCAATCTACAGCTAGCTTTAAGCTAAAACAAGAACAAATTAGCTCAACTTGAGAGAAATCACGCTTTCGCATTGCAATCCCAGGTTAAAATAGCAACATATCGCCTCTGTGTTTCTTATAGTGCGTGTGGACATCGGAGACCCAATTTCATTCTATCTCAGGCATTCTAACGCATTATACACCAATGTACATCTTGAATCTTTGCTGAAAACAGTTTGAAAATTTATGGGACGATGGACTGTGCTCATTTAGGAAAATATTTCTTTTTATGAAATGCTTGCAATAATAGTGTGATTGCTTCCAAATATTCATATTGTGTTAAGGCGTTCGAATCTGGCAAATGTTCGTTCAAAAATGAGGGTTCTCTGAATATGTAATATTAAATAATTATTTAGTTGTGTTTTAGCTTGTGCTGTCTTTGGCTGTCTGAAGGACTTGAATTTTATATTTAATTTTTTAATCATCACACTTATAAAACATTATAATATATAATTTTTGCCATAATTGTTTCACTATTAAAAATAAGCATTCTCCACATATTGCCATGAAGCACAATTATTCTGAGTCATTGTATTCATTGAATTTCTAGAAAATTACAATAAATTAATGTAATTTTCACCCATACCGTTTGGACAAGGTTACTCGAGAACCATCCATACCAATCAGTAACAAGTTCTTCAAACTAAGCTACTGTTCCATTATCTCTTGATTATATCGCAAAAACTTCCAAAACATAAATAACAAGCGGCAAACATCAAACATTAGCTCGCCGAGTGATCCTTACCAGTATAAAATTTTCGCTTTAATAATATTGTAAACTGAAAAAAAATATTTTGCTCTCTCTGGGCTGCAAAGATCGCTTAAAACCGCGATATTTTTGTCAGTTTAATTTAAAAAAATCGTTTGTTCACGAAATTGAGCGAACGAGTCGGGAAGCGGAAAAACTAATTTAACTTATTGTTTGAAGTGGCATGTTGATGAATACACTTTTCCGCCTTGTTTTCTACGTTAACAAAAGTCGATTGTACGGTGGGGGTAAATTAAACTTGTGTGAAGTGAATTAGAACAGTAAAAGTATATGAAAACGTTTGCAAAATTAATTACTCACTATGACAATAAAAATATTAAAATATTAGTAATATTAAAAAAGTAGAAGATAAATAAATAGTTATAAATAGAATAATGTATTATTAGAAAAAACCTCTTAATTAACAACAGAGTATACTGCTACCATCAGGTTTGTGACACCTGTGATTACAAAAATTAAATCCCGAACCAGACGTACAAGTGCAAGACCGCAAGACGCTTGAGCTTCATCTGCGTAGATCGGACCAAAAGTAGCAAATTTAAAAAAGCGTTTTCCTAAAAGTTTTTCATAAAAGCTCTAAACATCATTTGATATACGGGAAACAAGATACTCCTATTTGCAAAAACTGAAAACAAACGAGCACACTAATAGGAAGTGATTACTGCAGTCAACATAAACGTCCATACCCAACACGTGCATGAATTGCTACCCCTAAGGAATAAGGTGGAATGCATCCATACCATTAACTAAGACTTTCGGTTCATACTTTACTGCATAAATGCATTGCAGAGTAATAAATACATACATATTTAACTTACTAACCTTTTAGGACCTAATGGTAAGTCCATGCATTAAAATGGCGTGGCGTGGCGTTGATGAAAACAATAAATACTTTTCACATAGTCGATAGGAGATAGCAGTAAACAGTGTTTAAAAGTGATATAAAATATTCATCAGTATTCTAATTAGCTCTAGCAAATAAAATTCAAACTATATTACTCGACATAGAGAAGAGGGGAAAAAGACTTTACTGACAAAATTTTAAATTCACATCTTCGCGAATACTATCCAAATAATAATACAAAAAATCGCATATACATATAACTCCATGTACATATAACTACTATTTTGGTTATAAATATAATAATATATTTTCTCTTTCACAGGGATAAATAATACGTTTGGCGGCGATTCAAAATTACCTTTGTCAAATGGTTGACGGCGGTTTTGTCTTACTATTGCTATGAAAATTCAGCTAACAAAGTTGTGGCCCAAATCTAAAGTCTGAACCTCGTTAAATCCCACGGAATTAAATGTAGTATTTTATTTTTTTATTTATTTGTCAACAAACGGTCATCATATATATTTAAAATAATTTAACCTTCATAAAATCAAACCTATAGAGTCGATATGTACTATATATAATATTATAAAATTAAAGACAGTGTGACAAGTTACATCGTGTTACCGGATGAAAAATTAAGAAAATCACCATTCGATCTGTTAAAGCTGTAAAAGCCATCGGACTATCAGCCACAATAAAACAAACAAATAAAACGGGGAATATGTCACTCGACAAACCACAAGCTTTATTAATAACATTAAACGTAAATTATTGAAACAAAAGTTGCCATTTCGTCACAAGTCGACATTAACGGTTGTTTTATCTCATAGTCTGCTCCATTCCAAACCTTCTAATAATAGCATTTAATTCTGTAATAATAGACAGTATCCATTCAGTCTATATTGAGAGTAGAGCTGACCATCCATCAAGATTAACAAATAGAGGTTCCTATCAAATTGATGAGCTTGCTCCGATGCAATCCGTTCAGTAATGTCCATCTACATTACGTTCAATTCGTTGGATCAATTAAAAAGGCAACGAACAATTGTTAGCAACACCTTTTGTATAGATTTAGTTAGATATTAAAATTTTACGAAATTATAATCTTATATTTTTATTTGAATTGACATTTAGTGGTTTAAAATATATATACATTATAGATATATATACATATATTAAATATATATAATATTACTTTGGCTTTTCACTACCACCCATGCAGGATGAGTTGGAAGGAATGTAATTGTCAATTTTGCTATTAAATCTCAGAGATATATATATATATATATATAATCAATATAATAATTGTAATCATGTCAAAACCTACTTAGCTGACACAACGTTAAAATTTTTTTTAAATGTCATTTCTATATAAAAGATAAGTAAGTTTTAAAATATTTAATTCTCTATGATACTTATTGTTTTACCGACCGTGTGTACGGACCTTGATGTTAAATTGCTAGTCCTATGATTTGTACACAAAGCCAAATTATTTATAACACACAAATTATTGCTTTTAGGATTTTAACAGAGCCTCACTTTTTTGGTAGCAGAAGTATGAATGGGTGAGCACACATGGGGTAGAACCACACCCTCACAGATTACCAGCATAACGCTGTTTCATCTGGTGAGACGAGGCTATCCGTTTTAGTCCTCAGGTATGATATCTGCAAGATTTATTATCCACAATTTATGTAGGTGCCATGGGCCACATGAATCACTTACGATCGGATGTGCACAAAAAAGATCTTGCTGAAACATAATTGTCTCTTGCAACAAACACTGTTTTCTTCTATTACCCTTATAATATATACGATAAAAAAGATAGCTATAAATTATGATTAAATTTAGACGATTTTGCCTATTCGTTTAGTTTGTTTGTCGCTAGATTTAAAATGCAAGAATTTTCGGCAAGTACTTTACATGGAAATCAAACCGTAGACACGTGAATATGACAATGTTAAGGATGGACATGGACAATAATGGACACCATTCAGTCCACGCGATAATATAGCCACGTATTCTTATGAAATGTAGTACATAGAATAGACAATTAGCAGACGTACAAAAGATAAACAAACATAAAGGACAGTTAACACATTTCTTCCGCCCTCATCTAAAATCTGTTCTACGGCTCAGAATAAGTATTCACTAGTAAAATAATTGTATAAAGCTACCTGGGAAATAATTTTTCGTTAATATAAAATTGCAAAAAAAACATTTCTATATTTGATAGCATTACATCGCTGAAAAAATCTTTAAAGAATTTCTTCCAGTCCACAGCACTATATTCAAAGGCACGTTTTTCGTCTTCAAGAGTTTCGTTTAAGAAGTCTTCAAGGTAATTTGAAAATGACGGCTCATTTCTTATGAATAGCATAATACAAATTTAGATTTATTGATCCGTAAACAAATTAATGTATCAATTTTCCAGACTGGGAGTGAGTAATGAAAGAATTTTAATAATATAAGTTTTTTTTTTAAATATAAGGGGTGGCAAACGAGTATAAAGGTCAACTAATGGTATGTAATAATAGCAGCTGACCTGTATCTCCATCCTCAAAAAATATTTATTTATTTATATAAACTTTAGTGGTCACACCTTACAAAAAGGGATACAAAGGGTGGACTTAATGCCTTAAGACATTCTCTAACAGTCAACCCGTGACGTGAAGAGACATTGTGGTAGTTGTAGTGCATACATTGTAAAAAAGAAAAAAATATATATATAATTGTTCAAAACTAAAATTACGTAAGATTTTTTTTATGATCGGTTTTATTCTACTTTAGTGATGTACAAAAAATTATATGTAATAATAACAATAATGATGAATTTGACAAAAATCGCCCACTTTAACAAAGTGCCCCGTGTAATGGCTGCCTCCTGGGGAGTTAATGTCTTAGGAACACATACAAAAGCTTTCATAAAGACATCATTACATTGTCATGAGTCAAACACATCGTTACATTTTGTAGGTCGACTATTATTATGTATAAATCGCATGTAACCAAAGAAACAAGACTTTTTAGACCATCTGCTATAGAATTAAATATATAAATATTCCTTTTTTTTCTTTTTTTTTATTACATTCTGAGTAACAAACGAGCAAATAATTCACCTAATTGCAAGTGATTCCTGCGGCCCATGACATCTACATTCATCCTTAACAAGGAACCATAATGCAGATGCGTTGTCATCCTTGAGGACTGAGATGCAATACCTCGTCACCGAGTAGGTGTGTATGTGTGCTGTGATTTTCTGTTAAAAAATATTATTTTGCATGTTCAAAATAGTACGTACTAGTAGTAGTGTACTAGTATGAACATAACGCAAATAAAGTATATTTGAATTTGATGATACTTCTTAACAAATTCACCCATATTTACCATATTGGACATCGGAGGCAGAGTATTTTGGTTGCATCTGGCAATAACCAGAAGATATCACCCTGGTAGAAATCGACCAGATAGACATCATAAAATATTGTTTCGGTATTTTAATGTGTCAAGATTATATATATACCTAGTCCGGCCATAAGCTCTGTTACATATGAAAATGCATTTTGTTTTTAATGAAGTTATATAATATTCTTAAAATAGGTACATATTTTAAGTCTCAGCAATAAAAATATTCTATTCGAAATGGGCACCTTTGGCTTTTATAAAGGCCTTTAATAACTGCTTGCTCCAATGATTTTTTAAGATACTCAATGTCGCCGTGTCGTGTCCAGCAGACCATGTCCTCTAAAACTGACCATAATTTGAAGCCTAAAGGGTTGAGGTCTGGGCTGAGGGCCAGTCATCAGCTCTTATAAAGTCCGGAACGTTGGCTTCGTTCGGGTAGTTCGTGCCTTGTGAACAGGTGCAGCAATCCTGCTGGAAAGTCCACGGTATATTTTGAAAAATGTATTGCTGAGAGATTTCACAACATGATCCAAAACTGTATCTTGATGTTTTCACAATTTTTTCACAAAAATGGAGTTTTGTGACTCCTTGATAAGGCACGCCCCACCAAACCACTGGCGCAGGATGATGACCACGTTGCACCTTTCCGACCACTTGAGCAGCTTCTTTCGAACTGTGAGCGTACAATCTATCATTTTGCTTATTGTAGTGTTCTTCAATTGTGAAAGTTTCGGTATCGGTAAAGATGATATTTCTGTGTCTTTCACCTGCGTATTGCGACAGAAGGCGTTTTGATCGATCCACTCTCTCTAATTTTATAGATTGATTTAAGGCATGTCCTGTATATCGACGATAAGCACCGAGCTTCATGTCTTGTTTTATAATACGCGACAGAGTCCTAGCGGGAATCTTCATTTCTCGCGATAAGATTTTTTGCTTCCTAATGGGGTTTCGTCGAATTCTAGCTTTAACAGCATTAACAGTCTTTGTAGTTCTAAGAGCATGCGGCCGCCCCGATCTTTTCTGGTCTTCGACAGAGGAAGTGTTGTTGTATCTGTTGATAGTACGATATACGAATATACTTTTAATACCAAGATTTTGAAGTGTCTGAAATATGACCGACGGCTCCATACCTACTTTGTGCAATGCGATCACTGCAAACCTATTTTCTTTAACACCTCATTCCATATTGTAATTTGATAATTAACATGAAAAAATATGTGAAATGGCGCAAAATAGAAAGAATAAAGTAATACACGTGTTACAAATTCAAAATAATTAAAAAGTAGATAAAAAAGAAAGCTTTCGTTAACATAAAACAAAATACGATCTTCGTCGACCAAATGCCACTCAACGGAACAATTTTACATATTTTTATATATATATATATATACTATATATATATATATATATATATATATATATATATATATATATTATATCGGACTTAGATAGCTGAACAGACAAATAGGCAGGAGTAACTAAATTTTATATTCGTTATTAGTTCCGACGTTATAGATAGTTTCTATAATCGTAGTCAGATTTTGGGATCAATTGACAATTATTGGTGGTTATTGTTGACTAGTAATCATAAACCCATTATTATCCAAATATTCACCTACAATGTAACTAAATATTATATAAAATTACCTATCAGTGGATCATTCGAAAACAATAATAATATATAGATAATTTTACGATGATCTTCTCAGCATCTTGTGGCTATCTGTTATAATGCTCGCAGATCGAAAACCAATATATTAAGTGTCACATGGATACCGAACACATGAACGAACCCGTAAATCAAAAATACCATATAATTTTTGTAAGTAACATTACAGTTACAATTTTTTTTCAATATTTACTGAATCACTATAACAAAATAAACTTATTAAACGACCTTAGAAACCTAATCGTGCCTAGGTAACATTGTTTCCCTTTAAAGTGATGAATTTTAGGGCAATTAAACCAAGTCGTAATCGAAACTTTTTTAATTTCATTAACGTTGACAACAGACCACACAGATCACCTGATCACCCCTAAATTCATCCTTGATAAGGAATCATAATGCATATTCGTTTTCGACAAAACAATGCACTGTTATGCTGCTATTTGACTCCGGTATTCTGTGTAAGCGTAGTGCTACGTTCGAGCCGACCCACTCATGCTGCACCTAGAAACAAACTGCGGCGTTATTCTACCACTGTTAAAATATTACCAGAGTGACAAATGTGATCCTGGCAGCAAGTAGACAAATATCCTCAAAAATCGAGATATTCACTCATCATGCGATACGACAACGTTGAGAAGCTATCTTGTCGTAGTGAGGCGCAGCGACATAACAAAATATAAAAAATAAACGATAAGTTAATATCAAACAGAAAAAGTACAAACAGAATTTTAAAAAAAATATTACTAACATTTATTCATCCGATGCAGACGTTCGCCACTCGACACAGTAGCCAAGCGATTATGGCTCATGTCTGACAAAGATAAGAAGCTTAACCGCAACGAAAAAATATTATTCGTAGGTATTGTACGCCCTTTAAGACTATCGCTTTGTCCTTTCGGTTCTTTATTTTCGCAAAAAGTACAACATTATCTTAAAAGTATAGGGTGCTATAAACAGTGCTATTATATAAAATATAATAGTTTAAATATATATATATATATATATATATATATATATATATTTATAAACTCGCGTGTTTTGTCTGAACGCTAAATATATTGTGTTAAAACCAATTATTCCCTGATATTCTCTGTACTCATGATAAACTTTCGCGTCTGGTGGTGAGTGATGCCCCCTCACATCCAACACCAAAAACATCAAGGAGCCGCTGATTTGTACTCGGTCTTTATGAAAATGATAGGCTCTTTTCTGGAAGGTAACATCCTCATCTTTATTCAGAAGTACAGCTTGGAAATGGTTTCACATCTTCACAACCTGTCCCGAAATATACAATGTATGCCTATCTCTATCATCTATCAACTACCATGTTGATGGATGTTTCTCGTACGTATTCAAGTGGAATGATCCTAAAAACTATTTTAAGATGTGCAGACGCTGATTATCTAAATCCGTACACACACATTGTTCACCGCAAAATGTATTCCATTTTTTACACGAATTAATTAAAAAAGGAAACAAGAAGAAAGATATTTGTTTGATTAACTTATTAAAGATACTTTTTGAACCCTAAATAGGAAGTTATAGTTGTCACTCTTGACTATCTGATAGTTAACTGACGTCATGCACCCTCAACGGTGCTTCTCGTGTAAACGGTGCAACATTTTCAGTAATGTAGATCTGCCAAAACTGGATGGAGAAATTTTGCTATATGATACGATTTTTTATTTATAACATTCCGAGAAACGTACGAGCACACAGTTCACTTGATGGTAAGTGATTCCTACGGCCCATGACATTTACATACATGCATCCTTGACAAGGAATCATAATAAAGATGCGTTGTCACCCTCGACGACTGAGATGTAATACCTCGTCGCCAGTAATAAAGGTCTCCAGATCCCTACACTCACCAGATGAAAGACAGCATCATTATGCTACTATTTCACGGTGGTATTCTGAGAGGATTCTGCAACTAGAAACTAACTGCAGTGTATCTGTAACACGTAAAAAAAAGCGAAAAGAAAACTAAATTAGTATTATTCTATTGGGGAGGCCTATGTTTAGCAGTGTGAAATAATGGGCTGAGATTATGGATATATTATATAATCTTGAATATTTTTTATAAAAGAAAAACATATGATTTTAAAACATGAACGATTGCTACGGATTACTGGCGTATTATTCCCTCCTCCAAATTACACAACATTTGTGCGACTGTCGTTACCGAAGATTGCTCACGCCTCATTGCATATTTTGAACGCAGACAAAAAATATTAAAGGGTTTTATTATTCAAATAATGTTTTCATTCTCGTAGGGCAAAAGGATTTTTCATTCTTAAAGACGAAATATTATCTCAGAACTTTGACGCCGTATCGCGTGTTTATATTTTTAAGCGAACCTAGTATTTACATTTTTATACAATTTTTAATATAAGAACAATATTTTTCTTCATTAAAAATGCTGTAATATTTTATTTCATGTGAATTATCATCAACTCGTCTCATGGAAAGGGCAGAGTATCTGCAAATAGTAAAATAAAACTAAATTTGGTAACCTAAATGGATAGCTTATTTTTTTTAGCACACCAGTTTCTTAAACCCGTCAATATCTCAGCGTTTATCGGGATCATGGAAGATAAAAAAGAAAAACAAAATTTTCTGCATTTTTGATTATCAAAATAAGCTCGTGTTTAATTGCGAAATAATACGCATAATTTGACAAATAACATAAATGCACTTAGTTTAAAAATATCCCAGTTTATTGGCTTCTGTTGCGAGTCCAAGGATCATTTGGGTGACTTCGTCTCCTTGCTCATGAATCCTGGATGGGGGCCAGTGGAAGGAGTTTCCTCGCAGCTCGAAGGTGTACGCTAACGGAGTTCCTAATGTATGACGAACCCAGTCCATACTGCCACCGGAGGCCTTATCTAAAATGAGAAACAGAAACATTAACCTTATGCTAGTCCAGCTAAAGTAATAAACATACTTTTAAAAGCAACGAACTTACCACGGAGAAATGTGCAGACTCTAATAAGAACCAGATATAAAAAAAATATTTTTAAATGACAGTTTGTTTCATTCACATATTCGGAGTCTTATTAGCGTGCACAATATTAATTATTATAATATATAATATATTATAATATATAATATACTATATTATAATATATAATATAATATATTATAATATATAATATAATATATTATAATATATAACCTTTAAAATATAAAGTTCACATCACCTTATTTTCTCACAATTGATTGTTCGTCGAATGATACAATATATAATATACAAACTTTGGATTAACAAGCCAGTGTTTCAGTTGTTTTGCTGAATAAATTACAAATTCTATTATAATCTAATATATATTGTTATGTTGTAAATACAATAAAATAAAATAAATAATTTTAATTTAATTAGCGTAGCACTAACCTGTCAAAGGCATGCATATAATATAATTTTTTTTAAATAATTTCACAATGTATGTTTGGATTTTTTAATAATAAATAAATAAATACAAAATCCCAAAGAGAATAAACAAAATCCGTCACGAGTAGACATCAATTCTGGGCGTAATTCTCCAAATGACTGTCAGATAAATACTAATAAAATACAAATATGACAATATATAAATTGTGAACTTACAAAGCATTTCAGCGGCAGTGGCGGGTCCCTGATATCTCTTATCAACATTGATTTTTGATCCATATTCGAGCGAAGATTTGCCAACTTTTACCTATAATAAGAAATAACAATCAATCCAGAGAGAATCATAGTCCCACCGGCGGATTAAAATGAACAAGTTTGTCATTACTGGCCTAAGACCAATTGGAGATAAGGTGACACTTTATTTGTTATTTTTCCAAGGGAGACATTGTTGTTTAAGCCCATAATGTGAACGCAAACTGTAAGTTTTTATGTACAATGTATACAAAAATAAAACTCTGAAGAAAAAAAATTAACCAGTCCTAATTTTCTTCTTTCTTCTTCTTTTAATGTGATAGACACTATTACGGGAAGCCGATATCGCTATGTGGAAATCTCTCGTGCAGTCTTATTTTTAATAAATAAAAATCTGGCATATTTTTGTTATTGTAACAACTAATATAAACATTGTAAATAGGGGTAGAGCCAGGCTGCATGCTGCTTCCAGCCGTAGCATGCCGAAGATGGACCACTCCTGCATAGAATATCAACGTGAAAATTCAGCAAAGCGAACACATCACTGAGTGTTGAGGACCGGAAAACGTACGCGTAAGACGTTCCGTCTTGGTCCGCAGGGATGCAATGAATCTTTGTTGCAGTCACGACTTACTGCGAGGTGAACTGTGTGCTCTTTTATCACCTTTAGTTCTATAAAAAAGTTAAATAGTTACCAAATCCTCATAATTGTGAACATGCTCAGTTGAATCAGAGAAAGGTATCAACAGCATCGCGGCATACGAATGGAAGCTAATATAGGCCATCAGATTGTCGATGCTCCCGATGTAGGATGACAATGTTCGAGTCTCAATTTCAGAGAATGGACGCGACCCAGCATAGGTTTGATAATCACAAGGGTCATGTGTTGATGAGTGCTCTAAAAAAATACCATATAGTTAAAAATATTCCTAAGCCCCCATTATTGCTTGTTCCTTTGTTACCAGAAAATATCAACTGCGTATGATGAATTATATAGTGGTTTGTACTCCGTTATATATAAATATTATAGTTAAAATTGGCCATTATGATATGGAAGGTATAATAACATATACAGCTATTAGCAGCTTTTTTCTTGCAACCTATTGCGGTCAACTCCATCCAAGATCACGAATTTCATAAACCAATATGGATTACATGATTATACATTTACGTTATTATTTAGTCTCCGATCTATTTTAAATCATAAGAATCACAAGCGCTTAGTAATTATTTTACTGGCAACGTAGCATTCCATCTTGGTCTTTAAGGGTGTCAATGCGAGTATGGATGGGACGCGACATTACACCCTGACTCTAAAGACCAATGACTTAATACAGTATTACAATCCATATGTATGATAAAAAAATGGACTTGAGTTAAAACTCTGAGAGGAACACTTACGTCCCCAGTTATAATTCCAGTTCCTATTAGGGTCCGCGCCGAAGCATCTGTAAGTAGATCTGGAAACAGTCTTTCTCCAAAGTCGGTCCTAAGAATTCAATCAACATTTTAAATCATTGTTATGTGTAAGATATAATTCAGGAACAGGTTCGAATTGAAAAATTATATTTTTGTTGGATAGTTTTTATAGGGGAAGACTATATACCATCACGTAACGACCAATAGGTGTGCAGCGTAAACGGTTAAAGCTACGCAAAAATCATGTATGACGGAATTGTTCACCTTTAAAATTCCCAAAAAAAGTGTTGGCTTACACATACCAAGCATCCTGTAGACTACTCGAATGAAGTCGCCGGTACAGCTAGTGTAAAAATAAGACTGATAAATTCGTTTTCTGTACTCCGTATATAGTCATTGTATTACCAATTCATTGGCAATGATGAACCCAGGACCCGCAACACAGTAGCCAGGCACTAAACATTACGCCGAGTGGCCGCCAATGTAATGATATGATATAGACTGATCTTAAATCACTGATCATCGTCTTGTTGACATATAAAAGTTGATAGTAGAGCAACACTGCAGTTTGTTTCTAGCAGCAGAATCAATGAGTCAGCTCGACCGGGATAGGACCACGCCCTCACAGAATACCAGCGTAAAATATCACCATAATGCTTCTGTGTTTCGTCTGGTGAGTGAAGGGATCCGGATACCTTTATTACTAGTGACGAGGCATTCCATCTCAGGCCTCAAGGGTGACAGCGCAAATGCATTATGATTCCTTGCCAAGGATAAACATAGATGTCGTGGGCCGCAGGAATCACTTGCCATTAGGTGAACTATTTGCTCGTTTGTTATTCTTAATACCCCTATGGGGGTAAATAGGGCATGAACGGTTGTATGAAAGTCCTTTTTCAAAGTGAGAAATACGAAATTTCATATACCTGGTTCTGTTTAGAAATAAATGTATACGTATATGGGCGTTTTTCAAAATTTTACCCTTAAGAGGTTGAATTAGGGGTTGAAAGTTCATATGGGAAGTTCGTAATTTTTCAAGGAAGGAGCATGACATTCAATATGAAAGCTAACAACAAACCAACATAGGTTTGTTCAAACTGCTCACCTTATTTTAACATAAATATATCTACGCATGCGAAGCTGCGGTTAACAGATCGTAATCTTATATATCTTTAAAATAATAACGCTATCTTGATGAGACACATAAAATATAAACTATTTTTTTAGTCATATAAATTCAATTATAGGTTATAATTTTTTAAATTTGACCCGATATATAACGGGTATACGGGTATATTATTGCTGAATCTAACTTTTATGCTCTACGTGACTAGAATTCGACGAGTGTGTACGTGGTGTGGTTAGGAAATGTTGGCCGGGTACTTCAAATTGTAGTCAGTAGCCGGCCTGTGCGTAAAAGTAAAGGAAAATAACAACCTATATACGTTTCGATGTAACGCCTTCACTTTCGTTCGTCTCCAGAGACGGTTCAGGAATACAACCCAAAACGGATCTACTGTACGATTAGAAGTAATTCACTTGTCTCCGAAATATAGTATTCATGTTTTACACATTCTTCTTTTCTTACGATCTTAACTTTCATAAGATACGTTATCAATCATTTTCGATTGCATTGAATTACTGCCGAGACTGCGGATTGTTCAAAGGTTGATTGTGTACAAAGATTAGGTAGAACCACCCAATAGCTAGTTTCTGGCTACAACATGAATGGTTTAGCTCGAGCAAGCAAGGACCTGTACCAAATAGCAGCATGAAGCTGGTGTGCTTTTCATGATGAGTGTACAGACCTGGGGTTTCAATTACATGTATTCCATTTCGACTCAGGAGTGGTTGTCACTGTCAATGATTGCTTCTGCATTTTGAATCTTTGTTCAGGGAAGATGTATGTATCGAGCATCGACATATATATCGTGGGCCGCAAATGTCATACACTATCATTTGAATTGTGTGCTCGTTCGTATACTCTCACATTTATTATTATTATTTATTATTACATTGAGAGTAACAAACAAGCATACAGTTCAACTGATGGTAAGTGATCCTGCGTCACATGATATCTACATTCATCTTTGATAAGGAATCATAATGTAGATACGTTGCCACCCTTGAGGACTCAGATGGAATCCCTCGTCACCAATAATAAAGATCTCCGTTTCCCTACACTCACCAGACGAGACACAGCAACACTATGCTGCTATTTTACACTGATATTCTGTGAGTGTGTAGTCCTACCCCGGTCGAACTGACCCATTCATTGTGCCGCTAGCAACAAACTGCAGCGTAGCTAAACCACTGTTAAGAATTATGAAATATTTAGAAACTATGAAAAATACGTTACCACCGTGTAACTGTAATGGTATCCGTCAGGATTGACGGACGGAAAGATGCGCCAGTCGAATTGATCTCTCAACGCTGTAATATTTGGATCCCTGCTTGTCAACAACTCGTTGATGAAGTAAGTCGTCGTAGCTGGTGCTATCCATTCTCTGGCGTGGATACCTAGGGGAAAAAAATGTAAAACAAAATCTTATACGAAACATATCTAATATCGATACTTGAGTTTTTGATATTTTTTTTAATCGTCTAGATGAAAGTTCAACAAACCGGACACAGATTAATATTAGTGCCACAATATGGAGTGTGATTATATCGTATGACGCAAGCAAAATTATTCCAGTCTTACTCAATACCGATAGAAATGTTTGTCTTGACTACGTCACTTCAAGAAAAAAATTCACAATTTTATAAGAGCGCTATCGCCTAGTAGGTGTCTCTTTTTAAATTTAATCCTCCCAATGTTGATCGAAAAGTCTGAAAATACATATAATCTTTCTCATGTCGAAATACCCAATACAATATAATCTCTTATACTATAATAATTCCTAATTATGATTCCTACTTGAAAGAAGAGAGTATATCAAAAGTGTTAGAAGCTGCTTCTCTTTCCAGACAAGATGTAAATGTGAGTAAATGAATTCTAGTAGTGCACACCTTAAAACAGCTGTATTTTTTTCTCATATTATCAACATGGTATACACTCATCTAATTATTTTAATTATGTTATTACAAAATAAAATGAAATTTTACATTTTGAAATTTTGCAATATCTATAAAGTGACTTTTGGCATATTTTTTAACTGGAAGCGTGTCACTAACGGCCAACATCACCTAAAAATCTAAAATATCTATGGACTTTAAAATGACAGTAAAATACAAAAAATATAGTTAAAATATTGTTTACATACCCGATTCAATGAAGATCACCGGTTTGGACGTATCAAATGGCCCGAGTGTATTGATCCGAAGGCCTAGAATGGACCGCCCTTGATAGCTCCTACCGCCCACGATTACCTCGGACCACTTCGAGTAAGTTTTACTTGTATTTGTCAAGTATCTATATATCTGCAAATCCAGAATATAAGCTATAAAATTAAAAAAATTAACACGTCATATCCAAACGTGGTGGGCATGAATAGGAGATTCCAAGGTGAGAAACAAAATTGATACATCAGTAATTGTTAGTTTTCGGGCCTGGGTGGGTTGTATGTACATTCATTCATATTCATTCATTCATCAGAATAGAGAAGACAATGACAAAGACAATGAATTGGTGCATCTAAATTTGGGCGAAAGCTTACTATATCCCAAGCACTATAATATATCCTGGTCACTTGATATCACATGTTATCGACCAGGAGAACATCAATAGGCTGATTTCCTGTTTCGTTTGAGACTAAGTGTCATAAGTAAAAAAGATAGCGCTTACTATGTACCCCAATGTAAGCTTTATTTCATTGTTATATTTCATATATTTATTAAAATAATTTTAAAAATCAACTTACATCATCGATGTCGTAATATGCATTCCATGAGAATTCATTTTTACCCCGAAGCATCGACTTTTCTAAATGTATAATTCTAAAAACAACACATGAGAATCATAATTAGTAGATATACTTTGTTTTATGTTTTTTACAATTCAGACGACTAAAATTTAAATTTAACTACAATTATAACTTTTAATTTATGTTTTTGAGTGCGTTAAGGGTCACGCACTTACTCCAGTCAGCATACTATATCCGAATTTTAAGTTGCAGTGTGATTCTATCATGTAATGTGGCACTTACTTTGAGACGTCATCGTAGATAATCGTAGCTCTTAACCCCTCTTCAGCGACTACTTCGTTGAATAAAGCTTCTAGACTCGGCGCTACAATAAATTCACTTCCGTCTCGAGTCTCGCTATACGAGAGGGAATCCTAAATAATACAAAGTTAATATTGACATTATTCAAAGAAATATACATGTATTCGTATAAAGGACTTAAAAAAACATTTAACTGTTTGCTAAGGGCCAAATAAAATCGGATATAGTCTACATATAGTTTCTTTTTATTTTTCAGATTATTTTTTGATTTAAACGTTTGATAGATCAAATGTTAGAGGATCGTATGTAGGGTCTGGATCTCGAATCGTTCCGAGTCTCGAAACCCAGAAACTTTTTCCCAATTTAATTGTCTCCTTGCCTGGTTTTCCGATGGTAACTCAATACAAGCTTGTCAAAATAATACCATAATAATTTTATTTACAAAAGTTTAGAATAAGTTATATTCGCACTCATTGCTTTTGCGAAAGATCTTTATTGCATACTCTTTGGAAATACTCCGTACCCCTAAGCTTTGCAAATACGCCAATAGTTCTACAGTACACAATAAACGCAATAAGTCGGTTCAAAGATAAATAGAACTGGAAATCAAAACAATCAAAGAAAATATAACTGAAGTTTCTAGGAAAAAATCAATAGCAACATTACAAAAGGAATTTTAGTTATTTATAACAATCGGTAAGCGTACTGAAAGTTTAGAACTTCTTTATAAAGCTTTAACCTCAATTAAAAAAAAATCTGCTGTAAAAAACCGGAGTGTTCTCCTTGTCTCGAGTATTATTCTAAATATTAGAAACAGTTTGTCGAACAAAGTAAAAAATAAAAGCTATTAATGCAGTGATATTTATATAAAGATATTTTATTAAGTTAGGATAAAGACTAATTGATAGGTCATAATAAGACTAGTGACAAAATGATAAATTGAGTAATGAATCCAAACAAAAAATATTATATAAATAATGTGATATTTTTTAAATAGTAATAAACACATACAATTGGAAAATTATACTTACATCCCTCTCTTGTAAGGCAGTTCTCAATCTTTCAATTCCACTTCTATCACCCTGGACGTTGAAACATTTATAATTTTTATAAGTTCTATATTGTGGTACGTTGCTAGCACACAAAACAAAATGTATAAAACTTAAAATATATAACAAAAGCAAATTTTTCATTTTTATAAAGTTAACTCCCAATATTGTTCTTTAATCCGTAATTATATTGTGGAGCACCTGTGGTTTTATATATAAGGATTGTACCTGATTAGAAAATTCTTTAGAATTTTAAGTTAAAAGGAAAGATTGTTTAGTCAATACAACTATTAAATATAAAATATTAAAAAATATGATATATTTTATATTTATTTTACCTTTAACAAAATAGGATACCGTTGGCGTTTTTTACCAACCAATCCAAAAAGATAAAAAACCACTATTACTTTTATCCGATATCACTATTATCTTAAATTGACCGAGCCACGCCTTCGACGACCATGACGACGTGAACACCAGGACCCAAACCCTGATCAACACACTACACTCCAACTCCTCACCAATCTACTGAGCAATGAAAATTATTCGTGATACCGCCATGTCACGAGCCGGTTCTCACCAGTCAACACAGATAGAAGCGTCGCTGGAGTTTCTTGCGCCACACCTCCTCCAGCGTCTACGCATTACGAAGTGGTGGTACAGATAGTTAATAATAATACTGGTATTAATTTAGATAATCCGTAGTCAGAAGAAACTGACCGAGCCGAGGTTCGACGCCCTCTTGGGCACCCTCGAGTCAGTCGCTCTCGCATAACCGGGTAACGTTTCCAGCCTAGGCTCCCTCTCGGAAGCTCTTGTGCTGGTTACCCACTAATAAAGGTCTCTAAAGCTAAGCACCATAAGCGCTTGGTCACCTTTAAACCCAGTGAAACTGAAAAAGCCATCGGGTTAACAGCAGCCATAAAGCAACAGCCCGAAAAAAAAAATTGTAAATGAGAATTCAGTGCGACTAGTAGAAACCGTATTATGTTTTTCATACAATGTAATACACATGGTACTAACTCATGAATACAACATGAATTTCCTTAAATATACTATGGATCTAAATAATAATATCACTATATAATATATAAACAATTAGATCTGAAATTATATTAATGTTTATATATCATATATATTTGTATAGACATATTTTCAAATCTAATCAATGAGGGTTATTGATAAGGCATTATTATTGAAAAGATATAGATGAGGTTATTAATAAATTAAAATTATCATATTAAGTTTATGTAAAAGAAAACTTTAATGGAATACAAGATTGTAATATTTTTAAAAGAAGATCAGGATTTAATTCGTTCTGTGTGTATAAACGATCCTTAATACCACGGCACATAATAAAATAAACAACTACATCTGATATTGATAACAACTGTACTGTTAAGTGCCCGCATTAATAATAGCTGGTGTGTATTAACAATAACAGGTTATATTTCTATATGAGCGTATGTTTTTAGTAGAAAGAAAAAAGAAGAACTTTAAAAGGGAGTGGAGTACATTATACAATATTAATTATATTTATAAAAAAGTAGCAACTGGATACTCAGTGTACCTGACGGTAATTATCTCTCCGGTCTATGGATATCCATGCTAATTTTATCCTGGTTTCACGGTGTTGCAGATGCGTTCTTTTCATTGGTTTATTCAAATTATTGAGCCAGTCAACCCATTCACGATACAGTCTTCAAGTACTCGAATCCGTAAGCATTCAACGAGTCAGAGTCATCTCCAAATCTTTCAGGATTTCCAATGCTCCATTGAAGTGCCAAGAGTATTGATAATCGTATTATTACGTCGCGTACCCATTACCTTTTCAGTTTCAATAAAACCGCTGTGACATACTTGATAATATAATTAATAATTAATCGGCAAAATATAATTCCGATATAAAAATAAGTGTTGTGATAGTATAAAACAAATTATGTAGGTAATAAGTAATAATAAGTAATAAGTGTCGTTATCACCACTGATCTTGAGCGCATAGTAAAAGACCAAAAGAAATATAATTCCGATATAAAAACAAGTGTTGTGACAGTATAAAAGAATCATGTATCTAATAAGTGTCGTTATCACCACTGATCTTGAGCGCATAGTAAAAGACCAAAAGAAATATAATTCCGATATAAAAACAAGTGTTGTGACAGTATAAAAGAATCATGTCTCTAATAAGTGTCGTTATCACCACTGATCTTGAGCGCATAGTAAAAGACCAAAAGAAATATAATTCCGATATAAAAACAAGTGTTGTGAAAGTATAAAAGAATCATGTATATAATAAGTGTCGTTATCACCACTGATTTTGAGGGCATAGTAAAAGAATGAAAGAAATATAATTCCGATATAAAAACAAGTGTTGTGACAGTATAAAAGAATCATTTGTGTAATAAGTGTCGTTATCACCACTGATTTTGAGGGCATAGTAAAAGAATGAAAGAAATATAATTCCAATATAAAAACAAGTGTTGTGACAGTATAAAAGAATCATGTATCTAATAAGTGTCGTTATCACCGCTGATTTTGAGGGCATAGTAAAAGAATGAAAGAAATATAATTCCGATATAAAAACAAGTGTTGTGACAGTATAAAAGAATCATGTATCTAATAAGTGTCGTTATCACCACTGATTTTGAGGGCATAGTAAAAGAATGAAAGAAATATAATTCCGATATAAAAACAAGTGTTGCGACAGTATAAAAGAATCATGTCTCTAATAAGTGTCGTTATCACCACAGATCTTGAGCGCATAGTAAAAGAATGAAAGAAATATAATTCCGATATAAAAACAAGTGTTGTGACAGTATAAAAGAATCATGTATCTAATAAGTGTCGTTATCACCACTGATTTTGAGGGCATAGTAAAAGAATGAAAGAAATATAATTCCGATATAAAAACAAGTGTTGTGACAGTATAAAAGAATCATGTCTCTAATAAGTGTCGTTATCACCACTGATTTTGAGGGCATAGTAAAAGAATGAAAGAAATATAATTCCGATATAAAAACAAGTGTTGTGACAGTATAAAAGAATCATGTCTCTAATAAGTGTCGTTATCACCACTAATCTTGAGACTTAAAGAAATATAATTCCTTATATTGACTTAAATTATATTATATATACTATTGACTTAAAGAAAAATAATTAAATAGAATCACGATGCTGTTAATTTCTTATCGTAGCATTATTGGGTTAACTTGGCCGGGCACAAGTATTATCATTTGAACTGACGGCTCGTTTATAACTGCTAGTAATATAAAAATGTGCAAGCGGAAAACAGCAGTTAAGGGCAGCTCGAAATGCACTAAAAAATATTATTTATAACATTTAATAATCTATCTAGTCTGCTGCACACGTAGTTGTAGAACTTTGTAAGACTACTATCATATTTAAGTTTATAGAAGATCTTGCTACAAAGATCTTCTGTGCAGTGTGGGCCAATTTAATTATCTCCTCAGCGTCTTATTTAAGGCAGCAAGGCGTCTTTTGATGAAATGAAAACAACATCAACCTAATTAGTTTTATCTGAAACATTTCTTACAGCAGATTGAATCAAAGTAAATTATTTTTCAAGTATCTTGCTCTTCCGTAGATTTGCTTTAGTGTTTCTTATATTTAACAAAACTTTCTTTAAGTTATTATTACTTTACAACTATAAATAACATATATTGTGTTGCAGATAAAAAAAAAATTACTCTGATATATTATCAAAGAATCTGCCTTTTACGCTTAGTGGATTGTCAAAAAAGAAAATATTTGAATCAGTAGTAGCTCAAGGCCTAAACGTTCACACTTTATGCGAGCAAACCAAGTTCGTTCTCTGGTGCGGCACCGATTTACCCAATGCTCGACGGTGAAGGAAAACATGGCGAGGGAATAAAATAAATAATATAAAAATAAAAATAAAATAACATGTATATAAAATGATGTGTATAAAAATAATAAACAAAATTAATTTTAACAGTGGTAGAGCTATTCTGCAGTTTTTTTCTAGCTGCATAATGGTTTGGTCGACACGACTGGGGACCACACAAAATACCATCTTGATATGGCAGCGGGATGCTGCTGTATTTCGTCTAATTGTAGGGGTTGACAGTATTTACTGCTGACGAGGTATTCCATCTCAGTCAACGCATCTGCATTGTGAATCCTTGTCAAGGATGAATGTAGATGTCATGGGCTGCAGGAACCACTTGCCATCAGGTGAACTGTGTGCTCGTTTGTTACACTCAAAGTCATAAAAAAATCCTACATCTAAGAAATGATTATTAAAAAAGATATCTTCGAAGACATGTTAAGTCATGACGAGTGAACTATGCTCTAAGACCCTCGTTAGCGTGGAAGTTCAATAGTAGAAACGGTATAAATTACTTTACTTGCTTTTTATTCAATATTGATAGTCTAAAATGCTTTTCTACGTTTTTGTCATGTAGCGCTTGCTGCACATACCTATTATAATGCAATGAAATATATCTCATTTTTTAAATGGAATTAATTTTCGAAGGAAGAAATTTTTTCTGTATATTCCAAATCAGAGTCAAATATAGTATGTTAAGTATCAAACTGACCAACATTTGACAGGAATTTGAGTTCTGTGATCTCTAAGCAGTCAGCTCTGGTAAGCTTTTTTTACAAAATCAATGTAGATATAGATAGATAGACAAATACGAATATTATAGTTTGATACTAGTATACATACATTAGATTCTTAGAAGTTTATTGCTCTAAATTGAGATGATTATGTAACCATAGTCTAGGAAATAAGTTCGGGTAAATCTTCAAAAAACTCGGCCTAAAAATATATAGAAAATTTAATTTTACAATTATTACTAGTATCCCATGTAACATCCAATAAGCAAGTGCCAATCTTTGATAGTAAAGCTGTCTATCCATCAGGATCACGAAATAGGCGTCTTGTTGAACTGATCCTTCAACGCAGTTACAATCGGGTCACCGCTCGTTGGTGATTGATTAAGTAGCAAGTTGTTCCGAAAGAAGCAATCCATTCTGTTTGTCTACGATCAGATTAACCATATGTCTTTCGTAAAGAGATCACGAGGCCTTTTCTCCTACAACGTCTGACTATATTGGTATTTTAATACATTTTATAATACCAAAGGATTGACTAAAGATTAAAGGGGAAATTTATTTTAAAAAATTTTAAAAAATATGAACTTGTTTTAACTATAATATCAGAAATTTCTTTCACGTCGTGGTATATACTCGTAGATATGTATAATAAATGTGAAAGTAATTGAACAAAGTAATGAGGTATAGAACTATTTTAAACCACTACAGCGAATAGTATTCGGAAACTCTGAAGCGATTACTGTTCAGAAAGTTAGTTTGTACAAACTTTTGCGCTTTGTTGCAACCGCAAAATATGAGTTTGCACTCAGTTTTCTCAATATCATTACCGCAAACAGAAATTCAATGAAATTTATTTTCCATTTAAGACCGTACTCCTTGATTGTGTGAACATATACAGTGCCCATGTATATATGCTTGCTGTCGTTTATATCGTAATATAAATAAGTTATATATATTATTGACTACACCTGTCTCAGTATATCGAACCTTTTCCCTTTGAGTAGTTGTCAACGACACCGTAACGGAGGTAAGGAGGTCATTGTTAAATCTCATTGGTATATATTATTATTTATGTATACATATAATTATTTGGAGAAGTTTTTTCATTTCAGTAATTATCAAATCGATTCTGTATGCACAGAATATATTCTGTGCATATAGAAATCTTAATTTTACAATTATTACTAGTATCCCATGTAACATCCAATAAGCTAGTGCCAATCTTTGATAGTAAAGCTGTCTATCCATCAGGATCACGAAATAGGCGTCTTGTTGAACTGATCCTTCAACGCAGTTACAATCGGGTCACCGCTCGTTGGTGATTGATTAAGTAGCAAGTTGTTCCGAAAGAAGCAATCCATTCTGTTTGTCTACGATCAGATTAACCATATGTCTTTCGTAAAGAGATCACGAGGCCTTTTCTCCTACAACGTCTGACTATATTGGTATTTTAATACATTTTATAATACCAAAGGATTGACTAAAGATTAAAGGAGAAATTTATTTTAAAAAAATTTAAAAAATATGAACTTGTTTTAACTATAATATCAGAAATTTCTTTCATGACGTGGTATATACTCGTAGATATGTATAATAAATGTGAAAGTAATTGAACTAAGTAATGAGGTATAGAACTATTTTAAACCACTACAGCGAATAGTATTCGGAAACTCTGAAGCGATTACTGTTCAGAAAGTTAGTTTGTACAAACTTTTGCGCTTTGTTGCAACCGCAAAATATGAGTTTGCACTCAGTTTTCTCAATATCATTACCGCAAACAGAAATTCAATGAAATTTATTTTCCATTTAAGATCGTACTCCTTGATTGTGTGAACATATACAGTGCCCATGTATATATGCTCGCTGTCGTTTATATCGTAATATAAATAAGTTATATATATTATTGACTACACCTGTCTCTGACAGTATATCGAACCTTTTCCCATTGAGTAGTTGTCAACGACACCGTAACGGAGGTAAGGAGGCCATTGTTAAATCTCATTGGTATATATTATTATTTATGTATACATATAATTATTTGGAGAAGTTTTTTCATTTCAGTAATTATCAAATCGATTCTGTATGCACAGAATATATTCTGTGCATATAGAATCTTCTAGGTCTATAGACCAGATTACCTTTTGTGTACTAACTACGTCAATTATTAGTAAAAGGGCAAAGATTTTTCGATTTATTTTCTTTTGTGACGCTTCATTACATTAATTGGTCTGATATTTCAACATTAAAGTCCCGTAAACCAAAAATTTGCGATACTCAAAATATCTTCCCTCGTCTCGAAAACGAACTGCGCAACGCAGCCGTCATTTTAACAATAAACATTAACGAAATTTCTCTTTTAAGGGAAGGCTTCTTATAAAATGTAAGAACTTCTGGAGGAGCATTATTTTTATAGTTAACATTATTGTTTGGCAACCGCTGCAAAATGTTGTTAGGTCAAATGATAACAAAAACTATTATTAAGTCAAGACCAGCATATTAAACGGTATCGGGAATTACGTCTATTTGAAATCTTCACATGCGGGTACTTAGTAATGTGCCTACTCCATAATCAGATGGACTCGTTTTTATAACGTTTACTGTTAAACAGTATCAAAAACTAACTTTTTCCACTATCTATCTTCTCGTAGGGACTTATATATTGTAATATTCAGAACAATTTATTTACAATAAAACAAAGCTTTCATAATTTTTATTAAAAATATTGGGCCGCTCTGCAATACTATACAATTATTTTAGTATATATTTGAAAAATCTTTTTCATTTATGGACATACTAAGCTAACGTTAAGTTATTAAAGGCTTCGGGGGTTAATCCTAACAAAACTTAATTGCTTTTTTTAATTTGCCCAGCATTCCCACAAGATAATGGATCGGGTACGCCACTATTTTCTTCAATCAATCAATTGGTAACAAGCGGCGACTTGAACGTAACAGCGTTGAGGGATCAATTCGATTGCCACGTCTTCCTGTCGGTTAATCTTGATGGATTTAATTGAAGTAACACTAGACACTTGTAAACTTTGTTGGTAATATTATCTTGTTATGTATAATCATATAAGAAATTTATAGTCTTGGCGGCTCAGTTTCCAGCCAGCTGAATTATTATTGACAGCAAGCACTATTTTTTTACGGGCTAGAAAAAGCCACACTGGAGATAAAAACAGCATGAATATCTTGGGCCTAAACAGGAATTGATAACAATTTTAATGAATAATTATCTACATCCGCAATTTAACGTTGCTATGTTTTGTATGGTGTGTGTAATAATCCGGTGATAAGGCAATCCAATCTCAATTATAGGGGATGACAATGAAACGTATCGGCACGACAGTACGCACTTTCAGACCTTGCAAGTTCAAGTATTTAATATAAATATGGAGATCCACAGTAATGTGACGCTGTAATCCAATATACTTCATAGTTTTGGGTTGCCTAGCAATGGGAATTCCAATGTAGGCAACTACAATAGTATATATTTTCTTTTTTTACCCTTTTTCAACACAGTTATCTTGACGAGTGGTTAATTAAATTGGTTGAGAGTATTTAATACTTTACATAGAATCTACTTAAGCTTTTTCATTCGCATGCGTTGTTGTGATTTATTGAGTTCTGTAACAGGTAAGTCATTACATACTACAAATCATTGGGAGCACCACAGAAAAAATTGTGACTATCTAGCAGGTGACTCACGGCCAAACGTTTGTAATCCTACACACTACTAACATTGAGTATCCCGCTTCAATTCTTGAACACAAAACAATTTTATCGCGTTCACTTTAATCTTTGTTATAACGCGTTTACTTTAAACTGTTGTGAATCATGGTGATGGTTTTTGACGTCCCGGTGTCATAGTTAGCCCGTAGTACCGTCAGCTTCTTAATTATTTATTCTTGATCCGATCAACGCAGATGCTCGTAATGAGCATCTGCGTGGATCTGCATGTCTTACAGGAATGTCTAGTTTGGCGATTAATTTTATTAAACATACATATGATCCCAAGCGTATGGTTGCACCCAACCATGTTTTCTCAGTTATGAGGATACTGAAAATGTACTTGACATCAAAGCGTAAAAACTTCTTCATAAATTGTATTTGCATGTATATTGAGTATTTATATAAATATATTTGAGTGTTTATATAAATCCAGAGTTATGTTTTTATATATTTATAATACTATATGGCTACTCATAGTTGTGTATCGAATTGAATATTTTTGCTACTTGTAATCTTAACGATAAAAAAACGTGCAGGTGATAAAGATATAAAAAAAAAATTGTAACTTGCCCTCGCGGGCTTGACTGGGAAGGCTGCAGTTAACTCCATGTGTGAATAAAATAAACGTTGGATTTATTATCTTTTTCTTGTAAATATGTTAACTTGTGTTTCTTTTTTCACTGTATATCTCTCTAGCGCTGTAATAAATATTTTTTACTTTTACTTTCTATAGAAGTTAGGATAGTTTTTATTTTATTTTTTATTTTATTCATCCTTGTTAGTAATCGGTACATTTTGCGACGATTTGTTGTTTTTCAAATCTGATGTTGTGACCATTATTTACGAGTACTTTTACTTATCTAAGGTATGGTATACTATAAAGCTAGTTTAAACCCGCAAAAATAATTCAACATGAAAGGTCCATTCATCCCATCCGACAAATACATTGGAAATCGGGAGGACCTGCGTAAGTACGAGTTAGGTACCTTCATTCAAAGATCCAACACCTTTCTCAAAGGCCGTTAACGCATTTGCGACTCCTCTGGTGTTGCTGATGTTCTTGGGCGGCGGTGATCACTTACCATCAGGTGGGCTGCTTTGGTCATCTATTCTATATATTATAAAAAAGCGTTATATCACTGTATAATATACACTAATGTAACAGGATTGTGAACAATATCAATTGCATGTAAAGCTATCATTAACGTCTAATTGGGGGCAACAATCAAGAAGACAGTTCACCAGATAGCAATTGATGAGTGTGGCCCACGACATTTGTCCTCAACAAAGGTTCAACATGCACATCTATTGTCACTGCTATGGAATTCCTCGTTACCTGTAATTCAGATGGATCCCTACACTCAACATACGAAACATGACAACGTTAAGCCACTATTTTACGCTGGTTTTCTGTGAGAGCGTGGTAGACCCTTGACGCGGCGACCCATGCTAATCGCAAATAGCAACTGACTGCAACGCGAACTGTTAATTCAATTTAGTATTCGATATAGCATTCGAATAAAGATGATATATAGTAAAATATTATATAAGAGGAAATATTTTATTTCTTCAAGTTTCACGCCGTCGTTTAATGAATTTCAGCTTCACAAGTTGTTATGAGGTCGTCATTATCGCTGTCAGTGTTCAGATTGGCTTTTGAATTCAAAGGCTTATCCATGACATCTACAGCATTCTGGAATCAAATTTTATAGCATTTAATCTCGCCTTTTATTTTATATTGAATATTAGTTTAATATTATTATTTTTTTGGATATATTACGAGTTAAAATGATCTTAGAAATATATTATTTTAATATTTGTTACTTCTGATATTATTCGAATTATATTAATTCTCAAATACATAATATACATGAATGGAAGTTATTAAATTTATGGAAGAAATGTTATGCAAAGTTTGTTCCAAAACTGTTACTTATTACGAGATGACTTCATCCATTAAAACCAGACTAAAAAATTAAAAACATTTAAAAAGATTTTAAGTCTATGTACTAACGTGTTCTTCCCTATTGTTTGGGCCGGAACTGTCATTTTCTCTTCTCTGATTTACTGTCAGTCTCTAAAACAATATCATGAGATTTTGAAAACAGAACAGAACTAGATTTTGGTTGCTTTTGTATATTTTCTATACATTCCATGTTGTATATATATATATACATATATATGTATATATATATATATATGTATATATATATATATATATTTATTCTATGTTATATATCAGTTTATTTTTTACATCACATAGTACAAGGTTGATCCAATACATTAAAAAGGAAAATTTAAAATCAAAATTGTAGGGTAATAAAGAAAATAATAATAATTATATTAATGATATGAGAAACAAATGGGTGGAGGTGCAACAATGCTCTGTGAATTTGTTGTATACTCCTGCAAGTCTATGAGTGTGGTAGTGTGTGTATGTGTGGGTGGTGTGTGTATGTGTGGGTGGTGTGTGTTATGTGTGTAGATATTTTTATATATTAGGAAGAATATTTAATAGGACATAGTTTCAGTCTCTTCATAGGTTGGGTTTTTAAAATAAAATTCATAGGATATAAGTTAGGGTAAATGTTTAAAAGTTTATATACTTTATTGTACATCTAGGTGATTGTTTATCTAACTGACGACTGGCAAATATTAAATAGTATTAGCTCACTGTGAACTGTAACACATTTATTTCTTAATTTATTTCTCTCATGTCGATAGGATTGAATTTTAAAGCTTTATGTGTTCTTAGAATAAAGAGTATGTATGATATGCAGATTTCGTACTGATATAAGCTACAAGTTTATTGAATAGCTACGAGGTTTCAAGTACATTACTTTCTGTCTTATATAAACAGGGCAATTTACAGTAACCGAAATCTCTGAGCTATTGCGTAAATTAGGTCTTTCTCCTAGAGAAGGAGGTATTGGAGTATATCACATGCTTTCGATCTAAAATGTATTTCAAATCCCTGCAGGTTTCCTTCACCGCAGAATATTTGTTCAGCACCCAAGATTGAAAAATAATTTCTTAATTAAAATTAAAAGTGATTACTTGGTACTATAACTAAGGTAGGTCACCTTTATTTTTGATTACTATTAATTTTGCAGAAGATAACAAAAATGGACAGAAAAGCAATGAGTCACTTAAAGCTTTTTTAAACGTGGATAACAAACGAGCACACAGTACACCTGATAATAAGTAATAACTGCAGCCTTTCTATATCTATCCCCAACAAAGATAGCGTCAATGGCCTAATCGTTAAGGGTACGGTCTGCGAAACTTAAGGTCGTAGATTCGAATCCACCATTTACAAAACTCATAAAAAAATATAGCGTATACGGTACGTTATTATTCTCGTTGGTATCCTATGAGCGAGCGGTCCTTGCTGGTCCATTGCATGTTGCAGAAAGCAGCTGCACACTAGCTACATCATTATAAACTTTTATCTTAGTATTAGAATGTCCATAACATAACATACCATACTTTTTCTTCTTTCGTCTTCGTTTTTCTCCTCTTTCAACTTCTTTTTCGTGTTTCTGTTAAAGAAACCAATCTGAAAACAATTTAAAAGTGTATTTAAAAAAATATATGCTAAAAGATTTTTTCATATCTTTGTTATCATTGGCCTAAAAGTTAAAAACTACTAGGAGAGAAAAGTTAACTTTTATATTTTTCTCTCATAATTGGTTTAAACTTTGGAATGAGGCGAACTCGTCAAGTAGGCTTTCCACGTATATAAAAAAAACAGGTTTCAAGAAACATCACAATAATAGCCTCTAAATTGTAAGTTTTAAAGCACGGAAAAAGTTTTTAAGAAAGCACACAACAGAAGGGACAACAATGTACACAGAGTAATACTGAATCCGGCTCTTCTTGAAGAAGTGAAGTCAACGAAATTCTTTGTTTTTCTTTTTAATTCTTTATAATCTTAGAGTTAAGCGAGAACATCGTCATAAGCTTTCTGGTTGGAAATATTTCCTTCTCAAATGCTTGCTACATAATGGTAATTTTTTAACCGGTATTAATAATCAACACAATTTTAATGATATTTTAATAATTATAATAGTACCGACCGGTATAATTATTAGCAGACCTTCAGAAAGACGCACGAGCTAATCTGAGGTGTTCTGAATAAGAAGATGAGTTGTAAAATTTTCTCGTTATAAAACTGCAAATACTTATACTACTGTGCCTTATCCATAACAATTCGGTGCACAATTTTTTTATTATTTAGGTGTATTAGTCACGTCACAGCATAATTTTCTTCGTTCTAACAAACTAATTCAGCCTGCCTAGCTTAAAGTACGTATCTTGGTTTTAAATTAAATCCGAGGCCTGTTAATATCATATGAAATACATCGTTTTTATTTTAACTTTATTCCAATTTCATTTTAACACTTTAGTTGCAAAATTTATGATATCCGTTAAAATTTAAATTTATAATACAAACATTTCTTAAGCATACCTAACATAACATTCAGTCTGCGGTTATGTATATAAGAAAATTATTTATCCATTTTAATATTCAGTACTCTGTGCAATGAAAGCTTATATGGCATCCTAAACAAACAAAAAGCTTTTAGCAAACTAACTCATAATACAAAAAGTAAGCTAAGCGTTCTGTTAAAACAATGTTACACTCCCGTGTATATTGCAAATACCTTACGAAGAACGAAGATAACCAACGCCAATATCAAAAGAGCAACTAAAGTCGCTATGATAATAATTAATAGTTTATTCTGTCCTAGTGATAACTCCTTACGGTATTCTATAACAGTTGACAACCTTGAACAAACAAATATAAATTAAGATACAAAACAATAAGACGTAAGCCCTCATGTGGTTACTCCCAATATTAGTGTACAATGACATTCGGAAAGAGGGTAGGCTTCGTATAAAGTGTATTAAAATACCAAAAAACATATATACATGTCCACTTTGTGTATAAGGTGGGCTGGGCTGCATACTCGTTTGCCACATACTATAAAAAAATGTTATTTGAAAACAAATTTTCAATCATATCTAATGAATTAAATACCTTTCTATTCGTGAATTATATTTCCATGTACACTTACCTCAAATTTGACCTTAAATGTAAACATGGCTGATAATTTATTATAAAAACTTGGCATAGTTATTTCTTTTAAAGTATTGAAATCAGGAGAAAGTTTTTTTCATCAGGTGAATTAAACTATTATATTACTCTGGCAATTCAGAAAGCGAGTCACTACCTCGGTTAAGTCGACCTATTTGTTATGCCAGTAGCTTAGTTATAAGTTAATCATGATTCTACCTCCTAGAAAAATAATGCTAATTGTGATGTGGGATACTGGCGTGGAAACTTACGATAACTCTTTTTTTACTTCGGTGGGCAGTAAATACAACTCCAGCATTGAAGATACATGAACGTTACCATCTACCACATTTTTTTCTGAAAATAAATATTTTCGTCTTTATCAAACATATATAAAATCAATAACATTCAAATTAATAAACTGTAGCGTATTTCTATTTTAGTCAGAAAAGACAGGAGTTATGAGTACTCTCTATATTTTACTTGGAGCTTTTTAAATCTCAAACCTGTCGTAAATAAAGCATTGTCAATTATACACAAATATATTTCTTTTTATTTCGTGAGGATTCGAAAAACAGTAATTTAATGGACAAACAATTAGAATTTCAATAACTCATATATTCTTATATTTTTCTGAAAATGTTAGACTACGGTTACTTTACTGAGTATTTTTGTTTTTTTTTTAAATTGAGCAGTGTACACACCTATATCCTCTTCTGATATTTCTATTGTTGGAATAATTTTCATCACAACATTGGGTTCCAAGTCAAATATACAGCTATACATAACCTCATCAGTTGAGTTCTGTTTTTCGCAATTACTAATTACGAAAGTTAGAGATACCTTTAACATAAAAATATCCACAGTAATAATTTGTCCAGATACCTCTAATTAAAGGAGGCTGCGAAGCGTCTATTCGTGTGGTCGTAACGTGTACGAGTGAGTGACAGCTGAGGGTTAGATAGAAAGCAAAAGAAACCGGCGGATGATTTGGGCGACACCGCCTTTCGCTTTTGGGCCCGAAGCCGCGAACAGAGTGACCGCCTTAAATTACTCGAGACACTGTTAGGATTAGAATTAACTTGTTTGCAGACATGTCTATGTGGAAAATTTCAATCAGCATTCGACGTTTTATTTTTAATTTGCTTAGGGCGTTATATATTATTTCAATTTATTTGTTAATATAACTTTATTGAAATAAAAACTGAAAGATATTACGTTTAACTATTTCATTACAATACTTACTCTGTATGTTTCAATGAATGGCTGATATTTCCACTTTACTATAGCACGGACATTTTTCCACAGTGTATTGCCGTTATTTTCAATCTGTAAATTAAAATGGGATTTTTTTTTCAGGTATTCGACATTTTATTCTTCCATTCGGTAACGATTATTTTATTAACTAAATAGGCGTTTCATTTATCGATGTTATCATGCAACCATCTTAAAATGATGATTTAATCTTTAGGTGTTTGACGGAGAGGAAGCTCAACTATTATAATACTGTCAAGTTTGCGAATCATGGATTAGATTACTATAAGAAATTAGCATGCATATATGATCAATAATAATGAGTGTTCATAGAAATACACAAAATAGACGTAGCATGAATGGGAAAATGAAAACAATTGGTAACAAGACGGAAATTCAATGTGCGTCCAGATATCAGGAAAGTAGGAAGGAATTAAATGGTATAATTATTACTCTCTTCTCCAAAGTGTTTCCTGTAAATCATGGATACTCTATCTGCCTCGCCTCAAAGTCAACTGGATAAATTGGTTTTAGCCGCATCTAGTTAACTTAAGGCTAGGTTAATCACTCATTTGTCAACAACAACAAAATGGACGTAGCATGAATGGGAAAATGAAAACAATTGGTAACAAGACGGAAATTCGATATGCGTCCAGATATCAGGAAAGTAGGAAGGAATTATATAGTATAATTATTACTCTCGTCTCTAAAACGTTTCCTGTAAATCATGGATCTCTATCTGCCTCGCCTCAAAGTCAATTGGATAAATTGGTTTTAGCCGCATCTAGTTAACTTAAGGCTAGGTTAATCACTCATTTGTCAACAACAACAAAATGGACGTAGCATGAATGGGAAAATGAAAACAATTGGTAACAAGACGGAAATTCGATGTGCGTCCAGATATCAGGAAAGTAGGAAGGAATTAAATAGTATAATTATTACTCTCGTCTCTAAAACGTTTCCTGTAAATCATGGATCTCTATCTGCCTCGCCTCAAAGTCAACTGGATAAATTGGTTTTAGCCGCATCTAGTTAACTTAAGGCTAGGTTAATCACTCATTTGTCAACAACAACAAAATGGACGTAGCATGAATGGGAAAATGAAAACAATTGGTAACAAGACGGAAATTGATGTGCGTCCAGATATCAGGAAAGTAGGAAGGAATTAAATAGTATAATTATTACTCTCGTCTCTAAAACGTTTCCTGTAAATCATGGATGCTCTATCTGCCTCGCCTCAAAGTCAACTGATAAATTGGTTTTAGCCGCATCTAGTTAACTTAAGGCTAGGTTAATCACTCATTGTCAACAACAACAAAATGGACGTAGCATGAATGGAAAATGAAAACAATTGGTAACAAGACGGAAATTCAATGTGCGTCAGATATCAGGAAAGTAGGAAGGAATTAAATAGTATAATTATTACTCTCGTCTCTAAAACGTTTCCTGTAAATCATGGATCTCTATCTGCCTCGCCTCAAAGTCAACTGGATAAATTGGTTTTAGCCGCATCTAGTTAACTTAAGGCTAGGTTAATCACTCATTTGTCAACAACAACAAAATGGACGTAGCATGAATGGGAAAATGAAAACAATTGGTAACAAGACGGAAATTCGATGTGCGTCCAGATATCAGGAAAGTAGGAAGGAATTAAATGGTATAATTTTTACTCTCTTCTCCAAAATGTTTCCTGTAAATCATGGATACTCTATCTGCCTCGCCTCAAAGTCAACTGGATAAATTGGTTTTAGCCGCATCTAGTTAACTTAAGGCTAGGTTAATCACTCATTTGTCCACTTAGATAAGTGTCAAATCAGACGACGGTAACATTGAAAATACTTTATTAAAGCCTCTTACCGTATATTCGTGCGTATCTTCAATTGTTTTTACAGTCGTATCCAATACGTCATTGTCAGTAACGACACGATCATGCGATGTTCTTTAAATAAAAAAATATTAAAGTGCATACATCTTTCTGTTAACTATTTCCATGAAATTTAAAAATAATTAACTCAGATGGTGGGTTGTATGGTATTCTAAGAGATATCTCTCGAAACGTCATGCAATTGTAAAAGGTCGTGAATTATCTAAAGATTTATGTAAATCCATGCTGATATAAGGTGATGTCATTTAAAACTTAATCAGTACGATAGCGTTTTTACGAACAGCTGAGAGGCATAATATATTAGAACAGGCATTCAAAGCCAACTAAATATATAATTACCCATTTATTGCAATAACTTCAGTATCCAATTCAAAAGGTACGATAAGTTCCGAGTTTTGGAATTCAGATTGTAATCCGCAACTACTATTGTAGAATTTTACATCAACAAATAATTTCTGATCTTTATTACTCGGTCTACTCATATCAAGTGACAGTTCCACTAAATGCTGAAAATAAGGAAATTTCACGTTTTATTTAGTCAGAGAATAATTACACGTAGGGACCTCTTCAACTATTTCGTGTAACGCATTTAGCCGCTTCCGGGCTTGTTAACCGTAAACCTCTAAGCTTACCCTTCAAATACACATTCGTTGGCTTAGCGGAAAGGGCAGAAGCGTTATAGTGGTGAAAGACGACATTGCTGTGAGAACGCTTTTCGCGAACTTTTAACTTTGAGCAAGCAATTATTTACGTACCAATCTGTCCAACTATCAATAATTATCATTTGGTTTTCAAGCGACACTGTATTGTCCTTAGTTTGCCCTATATCTCCCGGGATATATTAATTTATAATACTATAAAGATTTGGTATCAACATAATTTCTCTTATTATTAATTATTTATCGAACGTCCCCAAAGTTGTTCAGTTTAAATTAGTAACAGCTTTAATAAACTTTATGCGGGGTTATATGTCAAAAGTCACGAACAGTGTCTCTCGTAAACTTTATAATTTAAACAATCCTTATCAAGTCTCCTTTTAGCAAGAAATTTTTGGTATTTATATAATATATATAAATAAGTTGGCTTACCTGGGCTTCTCGCTCTATTGGTACAGGCAGGAGGCACTTGTACACACCGTCATCTTCGGAACAACTGATCCGACCTACTCTAGCACCGCTCACTCTTAAATATGCACAAGTCTGCGCGTACGAACTGTCCCCATTGTTTTTGAAACTCAGAGTAACAATCTCTGACTTTGTAGAACCCAACTTGTATGGTGTACTGAAATAAAGTTGTAGTAGAAATAAAAATAATGTACTAACAATACAAAGGCTGTTACTTTATTTGTAGTGGTACACACGTATCATTGTTGGTTGTAGTGGTATACATGTATCATTCTTGGTTGTAGACAGCGTGTCTAAAGAGAGTATTTCATTTTATGTTACCCGTAAATGTCAAAGTCTTTAAATTTAAATTGATTTGATGACTCGATATTTTCATTAAAAAAAAAATTTAACGGAACTAATATTTATTTGGTAATAAAAATGACCTCATGGCATATTCACCCTTTAACAGATATGTCGTAAACACGGAACATAATGTATATATGTACAACATTATTTATCTGATTATTACACAATAGGTTTGTTAAAATTTCTTTTTTTAAATAAATAAATGAATAATAACACATTCCAAACTTCTTCTAGTTATATCATAGGCTTTATTTAGGTTATATCAAGGCTAGACATAGATAGTTTTCTTCTCTAGCGTATATAAAAATAACCTAAAGTGGTGAATATGAAAGTGGTAGACCAACGGTGCAGTTTGTTTCTAGGTGCAGAATGAATGGGCCAGCTCAAGCGGGAAAGAAACAAGCCCTCACAGAATACCGGCGTAAAATAGCACCCAAACGCTGTTGTGTTTCGTCTGGTAAGTGTAGGGATCCAGAGACCCTTATATTACTGGTGTCGCAGCATTCGATCTCATTCCTCATGGGAGACAACGCATCTGCATTATGATGCCTCGATATCAAGGATGAATGTACGAGAAATGGGCCCCAGGAATCACTTGCCATCAGGTGAACTGTGTGCTAATATGTTACTCTCAGTGTAATTATAAAAAAAAGTTAAGTACTTTATTTTGATATGCAATTATGGACTGTTAACAATTTTCGATACATACCTACCGGACCATTCGAGTTTCATGTTCAACTGTGGTAAGTAATTTACACCGGAGGAACGCCGATCAATATCCCGAGACGCCGTTAACCTTCGTGGACTCATCGTCACCCATGATGGATTGAAAGCTAGCCGTAGAAAAAAAATATATTTTATATTATATTTTAGTTTGTGAAACAATATCTAAATATTATAGGGGTATTAATTTTATGGTAAAAGTATTTGTTTTATAAGGTGGGGAATGAAAAATATCATTCGGTTAAATTAAGCTAAAGAACTGCACAAAACAAAAATCATGTGTTGATTTGTAGTTAAGGCAAGCGAATTAAAGTCAATATACAATACAAAATGATTTTCCTTCAATTTTATATAATATGCATTAGAGTGGATAACTTTTATTTACCACTTATGTATAATAGTAATAAGTAATAATACATATGTAATAGTATTGGATAACGCTAAAAGGCGGCTCCTGCAAGGCAGGTTTTGAACCTAGTGTAGTGTCCAATAAGCCATCCATCTATTATTCTAGTATCATTAAAAACTATAGATAAAGTAACTTATGTACAAACGTTTATTATTATTTAACCCAAAAATATGACGACGCACATAACACTATAAAAGCTCCGTAAAAGCATATTTCATATTACTTCGATTGAGATAATACTAACTCGATCTACCGAGAATACGTCCAAAGTATAAACTATTTCTTCACATAAGAAATATCAGGGGGTAATAAACACTACACTTCACGTAATGCTTAGAGACTCCTGGCCTATGACACATACAATATCGATAAGACGTTTTCGGTTTCCAGTTTCCTCCCATCAGACTAAACACTGAAGTGTAAATACCGTTTTACGCTAATATTGTGAATACAGAGTCCATCGCATAGCACCTACTACGTAATTTCTAAAGATCTTTTGGTATAATCCAAAATACAATCCAATCAATATTTTTATATTTTGCAACCTCTAAACGTGTTAGTTTATTCATTTGTCTATCTTTTTTGTAATAAAAATATCAATAAAGTTGTGAATACAGAGTCCATCGCATAGCACCTACTACGTAATTTCTAAAGATCTTTTGGTATAATCCAAAATACAATCCAATCAATATTTTTATATTTTGCAACCTCTAAACGTGTTAGTTTATTCATTTGTCTATCTTTTTTGTAATAAAAATATCAATAAAGTTGTGAATACAGAGTCCATCGCATAGCACCTACTACGTAATTTCTAAAGATCTTTTGGTATAATCCAAAAGACAATCCAATCAATATTTTTATATTTTGCAACCTCTAAACGTGTTAGTTTATTCATTTGTCTATCTTTTCTGTAATAAAAATATCAATAAAGAATCAAGGAATGATAAATGTAAGTCAAAATGCATATTACCTTTCATTTTAAAACTATCTTCCGTGGCTAATTTGACTGAAGTACTAAATTTATAAGTCCCAGGTTCATAGTTATCCTAAAACAAGAATAAAGAAAGAATAAATATCTAACAATTCAAGATACCAGCAAAATTGTTGAAATCAGAAATCTGAAAAGAGACTCCTGACTGATGCAGGCTGCAGTCACAATTTCCGTTCGTCTAAGTGATAACCAGAGGAGACCAGCGGCGTACGATAAACATATACACAGTGATCGAGTATTCGAATTAAATACTAAAACAATCACTCAAACCTTGGAATTCAGTATTAATGAGATAAGAAAATATTAATACAAATCCAAAACGTATATTTTTTTGTACTGCACAAATAACTTCAGCTGGAATCGAACCAATGACCCACCATATGGCAAAAACATCGATCTCACTCTTGTTTTAAAGTTGTTAAGTAGATATTTACGCGTACTCAAACTTTACTAAGACTTAGCTGAAAATAACTGGCTGGTATTTAAAACGACATTAATAAACCATCACGGCACTAAATCTGTATGATTTAAAAAGTTTTTTTTTATTACATTGAGAGTAACAAACAAGTACACACTTCATCTGATGGCAAGTGATTCCTGCAGCCCATGACATCTACATTCATCCTTGACAAGGAATCATAATGCAGATGCACTGTCACCTTTTAGGACTGAGGTAGAATTCCTCGTCACCAGTAATAAAGGTCTCCGGATCTGCTGCTATTTTACGCTGGTATGCTGTGAGGGCGTGGTCCTACCCCGGTTGAGTTAACCCATTTATTCTGCAGCTAAAAACAAACTTGCAGCGTAGCTCTAGCACTGCATGCTTACTTATATTTCTGCTTAACGAATACTATTAATTTTGATCTATATGATAAATTAATGATCAATCTTGACATAATCTGAGTATATATAACTATATATTACATATCAATCATTTAAAGAATTTATTACAGTATCAGTTAAACAACTTGCATAAGTAAGATATGTAACATAAAGTGACCCTCGTATTATATTTGATGAAAAATTTTAGTCATTATTTAGTAATAAAACTAAACTTACTATATCAACATCAACTTTAACCACAGGACTTGTTTCCTTAAGCGATAGATCAATGAAGCTTCTTTCTTGGCCGTCTCTAATTTGTACTCCACTTCCAATAACACTACTTAATACTAAAAGTTCTGAAAAAGGATATATTAGATTTTTTTTATAAACATATTTTTTTAAAATTATTAGGGAAGCCAAACATATCCAAACGTATCCACGATACAGTTCACGTAATGTTAAGTAAAGATATCTTCAATAATGATTCAGGTCCACATGCTTTTCATAGTCCTAGGACAAAGATGGGGAACGCCGTTAGCCGTAGTTGGATCGCTACTCCAAGTTCAACAGCAGCATCATGGTGTTATTTCTAGCTGGTATTCTGTGAGGGTTTGTTTTATTATCCTTCCCCGGTCGAGTCGACCAAAAACTACTTACGACGTGGTTCTACCAATGCTAATTAATAACCTATTTTTTGTTCCTTTAAAAATCTTATATTATTAAATGTATCATAGTAGCATCACTAGTACATCGTACTAAGGCGGCCTCTAATAGTCTCTTAAGTGTGTTTGCCGATAGTTTCCTGATTCGTCGCCTTATAAAGCTGAAGACCTTTCAGCGTAACAGTGTGCTGATTAAAATTAGTTTCTTTGTATTATTTTTGTTTTATGTAAATATGAATGCTTTTGTTATTATTATTATTTCTAATTTATTGTTAAAATGATTGTATGATCTTTATATTCTAAATCAAATAGATAATTTAAATTATTAATAACATTAGTTAACATTAATTATTAATACATAATCAATTAAAATAACATTTTGAAAATACGTACTTCCTGCGACTTTCTTTGGCTTCATAGGGTAAGTTATATTTACATCAACGAGTATTGTGAAACTGTTTCTTTTTATTGGCATTACCTTGAAAAAATATGACAACATACCTTTAGATATTAGTTTTAAAAAGAAAACAATGAGTACAATCTTTGCCACTTTTTAGACCAACCTGCTCGCCGACAAGTCGCAGAGTAACAGCCACCTTAACTGAGGGTATGCTACGGTACAAGATCACACGAGAGCTATCCGGAGAACCAACGGCAATTTCTACAAAACAGAAGAATGATTTAAGTTTCGTTTATTATTTCCAATTATACCTATTAAGGATACTTGTATAGTTATTAATAATATTTTAGATACCTTATGGGACCGATGGGCCGTGTCACAATAACGAAAAGGATAGGACTATCCCTTTCGTTATTGTGGTCAACCGATAAACAGAAAAGGCTAATTTATTAACCATAAAATTATATCGCTTTGAGTCCTCCAATGTAATTTTACTTTTATATACTAATTTGAGTGGTATACGAAAGAAAACTAAGTTGAATTTCAATTATTACTAAATAGATCACTCCATGGCTACTTATTTAGTCTGAGTCGAGTCTTAGTGGTTTGATTCGAACAGTGCATGCTTTAACCATTGGCCTATTTTATATTAGAAGATGGTTCTTATTAGTATTACGTTTTTGTTATTTTTATTATATTTTGTATAATAATAATGCAGGACTGAGATGGAATACCTAGTTACCAGTAAATAAAAGTCTCCAGATCCCTTCACACACTAGACGAAACACAGCAGCATCAAGCTGTTATTCTACGCTGGTATTCTTTGAGGACGTGGTCCTACCCCGTTTAAACTGAACCATTCATCCTGCGGCTAGAAACAAACTGCAGCGTAGCTGTACCACAAGATTAAATGTTTGTGACTTCTAAGCGATCATACTATCTTTCATTTCTTTTCATCTTTATAATGAACATCCTCAAAGAAATGCACAGTTCTACCAACTTCAAAAACTTAAACTTACCATCACTACCATTTTCATCTACGTCCGTAACCACTTGGAGAGTGACTCCAAAAGATTTGAAAGCTTTGTTCTGTATTCTCTGCGTAGAGGCAAGTTGTGTAAGAGGTATCGATTTGAAAAATTCGTCTTTGAGAAGCACGCGATTTATTTCAGCTCCGGAAATTATATACAAAGCTCCTATACCAAAATCTTCATAAGGTGCACTCACGATAATTTCTGAAAAATATTTTAAAATCGACTATATAAGATAGAAAATAGACAAAATTATAAAATTGTAAAACAAAACTATAAATTACTGCAAAAACTAACTCACGAATAATATTTAGTAGTAATTGGATTAATTTTAATTATACATCTAAACGGTAATGTTATCGATTTATTGATGTCTTTCTAGTCTATTTCAAGGACGAGGATTTATTCTTGTTTTTACCAAATTTTATCAACTGCGCAAAATATATAATATTGCTGTTAGAATAAGTTTCCCCTAGTCTCATGTAATATATATGCAATAAGAGCAGAAGAAGGAAGATGCAGTATGGAGGAAACGGGACATACATACACAACAGCGATATTATTATTATTTAGGGATTTTTTTTTCTATCTCCGCGTTCTATATTCTCTATAAGTTTATTATTATTATTGTTACTGTTTGTGATACTCAAATGTTATTGCTCCATTGCATACGAACTCACGACTAACCACGCCACCAGCATATCGTTAACTCTGGTAGCTCAGTGAATGGCGGATCAGAAAAACAGTGAATTTAGAATTCTACATGTCCAATAAATAAATCACCACAAATTCACAATCACAATCAAAATTAAGACATTTCGACATTTTCTCGTGTTGACAAGGAGAACATCGCGTACATCAAGAAACCATCAGTATAATACGGTTATCTCTGAAAACTAAAATGAAATGCTTTATTGGTAGAATAAGGGAGTAGAGAACGGTCTCCGAAGAATTATATCGAACCTTTAAATTTTTCTTCGGATTAATCCAACAACATTTCATCAACTCTATCTTCTTACTGAATACTATTGCAGCTATAGCGTGTAATTTTAGAGTAATTATTTTACCAAATTTCGTAGCTGTTTTTATAAGACAAGTAACATTTCATACCTGGATAATTATCTCCGTCAATATCGGTAGAAGCAATTGCGCTGCCGAATCTGGAACCCATTTGAGTTCCAACAATTGAGCGCATTCTATTACTTTCTTTAATGGTATCCTTTGCATGTGAAATAAATATATACAATCACAAAAATATAAATAATTATAGATGATTAGTAAATCAATTAAATCATGTGGATGCATAGATTAATATAGGATACGGAAATAATTCTCTTAATCCGCGTATTGGAAAAATATAAATATAAAGGAGGTCCAACGAAGTCTTACCACTTTTGAAAATAGTTAGAGTGAAAAATTTAACTCTCTCACGTGCATATCAATAAATCGTCTTCCATATACTTTGCATTCAATTTAAAAGTACTTGCTCACTATATATAAATAATAAATAAACGTATTAAGTGATAGCATTTTACTACCGCGATAAATTTTCAAATTATTAATTTCTTATATTTACGGGAATACAATGGAATAAAACTAATGTATACGGATTTTATTGCGTTAATTTTAAACCTTTTTAACCCATCTTGGTGGTCACGGGGTGATTGCGGTATGACATCCTGATGACAGTTAAGCCGAACTACCGCCAAAATGTATACATTTAGTTGTGGTCCAATCTGCGTAGTTCGGTACGAGTAAACGTGATAAAGCTCAAATTAATTAAAATAAAGCTCGCATTAATTACTTTTATTCGATATACAAATTAATTTACCAAATCACCCCCTATATAAATGTGTAAAGCGCCAGTCTCATAGACGTCTTCGTCTCCTTGCGCGGGTGCACCCACGAGCAACTCCGAATAACCATCAAAATTTAAATCTTTACAGAGCATTGCTGATCCAAACATTGAATTGATTGATTCGTGTTTAATCTCACTTCTTATGAGCTTTAACGAATGCTTTTTTTCGTTGTAACTAAGAAATCCTATCTGAAAAAAAAATGGTAATCTCTTCTAATGAAACTATTTCAATCACATAACAGATGACACAAAACTAAATCGAGCGCTCACACTAAAATTATTTTGCGTCATTTTATGTAATACGTCACGTACGTATGTGCAAGTTAGAGGAATTATATTTTTAAGATAAGGTAAACGAAAGAGTGATGAAGTGAAATAAGGATCGACTTCTACTACAAAATCTTCTACGGCAAAATCTTCTGTCTATTACCATATAACATTAACTGCGCAAAACTTATTATATAATATTATAATACCTTAAACATTCGTATAAACACAGAGGTACTCATACATAGTCGTAATCCTCTACTTCAGTCCGATGTGATTCAAATGCATTCGTACATTGGAAAGAATTTTTACTTGCAGTGTGTCACGGGTAACTGTGAACCTCGTTCCTGTCGAGCGTCGTTACCTATAATTATATATATATTTCCCCATCCCTCCTGAATCCTTCTCGACTGCGTTACTTCCGCCCCCTGCAGTCCAGTCGAGCATGCATCCAAGGCGAGCTCTTCATGAGCCCTCCCGGAGTAGCCCCCTGGGCCCAGCCACAGAGCGCAGAGTCCATTTGGTTTCCTCTTAGCTTCACCGTGACCAAGCCACGTCTACTAAGCCCCCCCCCCCCACCCCGCCATGACAAGGTGTGATCTCTTCGGGGGGGGGACTCGCGCTATATGCCAGGGACCACTCCGTGTTGCCGTCCTCCCAGGGTACACTATCCTAGACTATAAGAGCCCCACCCTTTTCGCCCTCGAATCTGTAATCCCCTTTTACAACAGGCAAGGAGTACCTTAACCATCTTCTAAAAGCCCAGACTAAAGTGCTGTGGTTACCCAAACCCCTACACTACCGTACGAAATACAGTTGCGCTCTATACAGCTATTCTCTGAGGACATCGTACTTCCCCAGTCGACCAGACCCATTCATATTGTAGGTCGAAAGTCGTCTTAACCAGTATAATAATTAAGTCTTAATCATCTCCCCGGCAGGCTGCCACAGAATACGATCCTGAGCTATCTGCATCCATCGACTCCCCACAGACTAGCAAAGACCGTCACTCTATGTAGTGTGGGGGCCGTGCTAGACTGCGATGTCCACTCGCAAACCTTTCTTCGCCATCTCTTGCTTATTCCGATATAAAACCTACTTTGCAAAATATACTCAACATCATTGAGTATATTTTATAAAAAAAGCTACATTAAACGACTACGTTCATATAATTAAGGACCAATCTACCGGCCACGAAAAGGTAATCTGAGTTATAAAAAAATATTACCCTTTTTAAAAATATATTATCAATAATTATAGATGTGCATAAAATTAAGCCTTGAACAAAATGTCAAATCTCAATCTGCAAGCCAACCTTAAATGATAGCTCAACTTATTTTTTCAAAATGGTTCAAATGCAATAGCGTAACTGTTGGCTGCATGAAAAAGCTCGGAGTCTTTCAGCGAGCTACGGAGCGGGCTACGTTCGGTGTAGAACGAGGGAAACTGACATAGCTCAAAAGATTAGCAAGCTGAAGTGGCAAAGGGCACGCCATATAGCTGGTGAAACCGATAACTGATGAGGAAAAAAGGTTCTAGAGTCACTCATCCTCGGACTGGAAGACGACCTCACACTAGATGGAGCAACGACCTACGCAAGTTTGTGGGAAGGGGTTGGATGGTCGTTGCCTCAGGACCATACTCTGTGCAATCTATGCGGAAGACCTATTTTCAGCAGTTAAATATGGATGTGATGATAAATATGATCTACGAATATTGAAATACTTACTATACTGGTCATATCACTGTGCATCATACTGAATGCATATATAGTTTGATTGACTCCTTTTAAAGAAAATGTTCCAGACGCAATTGCATATCCTGAAAATAGGCAAGCGTTTCATCAAATATTCTTAATTTACTATTCACCTGCTGACATGTGATAACAGCGGCCCATGAAATTTACATTCATACTTGACAAGGAATCATAATGCAGTTGTGTTGTCACCCTTTAAGACTGAGATGGTCACCAGTAATAAAGGTCTCCGGATCCCTACACTCACCAGACGAAACACAACAGCATTATTGTTATTATTGCTGTTATTTCACGCTGGTAATCTTTGAGGGCGTGGTTCTACACCGGTCTAGCTGACCCATTCATTCTGCAGCTGGAAACAAACTGCGGTGTAACTCTACCACTGTTAAAACATTTGATTAAATTAACAGTTTCAGTTGCCTCATGATTTAGGGTACGGTCGGCATTGTGCGAATGCACTATTCGACCATTGCCGTAAACCATCTCTCTGCACAAACATTTTAAGCTTAATTGAACTAGGAAGTTTACCAATACAATGCTACTACTAATATTCTCGTTAATTTTTTGTTTAAAAAAAGCTTATTCTCTTGAAAGTATCGGATATTTTTTTCGCTCATAGAATTAAAGCATCTTGTACAGTTATATAATAGTTCAAATAAGTATAATACAGTAGCATCCTAAATATATAAATACCATTGCAACTCTTAGACCTCTCGAGAGACCATTGGAGTATATTCTACCATACGGATTCCCTGCACATCGGTGGACGTCATATGTCTTTGAAAATATTTTTTTTTTGCAATAGGAAATGAATCAAATTTAGGTTTCTCTCACGCCAAAAATTAGCTACAAGAACTTATTCTTCTATAAGATAAGTATATGGGATGGTTAGTATGTATAAGCGCGTACCGATCGTTTCAATCTATTTAGTTACATCGATTATCGTTTGAATAAGATTTGAATCGATATTTTTTACTCTACAGCTTTAACTAAATAGACTCGCGAGCGAGGGCCCGCTGAGTAGGGAGACAACGGTGCTGGCATGAAGAGCGGCTGCACCACTGCTGAGCTCCGACCCCTGTAACGAAGGACGTCGACGAATACAAAGGGGGGTGATTACGGTCCGAGGGCCCCTCATAAGGAGGATCGGATCGCTATCGAGAAAGGGGGATTTGCATCGTACAAAGCGTGCTTTATTATATATAGTGCACAGAATAATACCCTAAATCATTCTAGTGTTTGTAATAACTACAGTTCAATACTCTTCGTAATATATATATTTTGACCTAATTATATTTACATCATCCTTTTTGTGTACATGTTGAATTTAGTTTGTACTTGAAGCATGAATTTGCGTAAGTATCGTTTTGTGGAAGATAATTATACTAATATTAATAACGAGATTAGAATATTCGATTGGTGGACTTTATTTAAATCTTTATGTTTCAGTCCTTTCTGCTATCGTTCTGTTAAATGTCGATGATTAAATGATAAGGAACAGATTAACTACTAGACTTCAGAATTTTTGTTTTTACCTTTAAAATATAAATAATAATTTTAAGCCATAGAACTAATGAAATCACTTACCAATATTCCGATAAGGTCCGGTATGCATGGCAAAATAACTTTGTTTGTTTCCTGATAATGTATTGGCAGGATTTAAAGGATCAGTCTTTGAAATATAAGATATATCTCCTGTGGTAAACAATTTAGCTATAAGTATTAACTTGTTTATATCATCAACCAACGTCGTCCAACCAACTCCGCCAGAAAACACCACTGTAAACAGAAAATTGATCGTTCATAGAAACCATTATATCTGTCTGCATATCTAGCATATATGAAGTGTGGATAATTTTAGAATTAAGTAAATTTAGAAATTGGAGAATGGAAATAAGTATATAACCACTTTTTTGCGATATTAGGGGTGATTTACTAACGAACACACAATTCTCATTATGGTAAAATGACGAATGGCATGGCTGACGACTTAACCTTAGAATTAAGAAATTTTATCTGCTGTGTTCGAGTAGAATAAGATTTAATCGAATAACCAAAAAATATATAACAATAATTCTAATAAATGATTTTAATACTGATTTTTTAAATTTATTTAATAGTGAATTGTTTTTCATTTTATATTGAAAACATGAGAGAATAGATTTAGAGATATATCTGTAATTCAATATATGTAATGTATAATATATTTACTTACAACGGCTTTTCATGATTTCCTTTGATTTTATATGTTGTTCATACATTCCGTTATATAGATGAGTGGTTCCGTTATCATTATAAACAAAACAAGTCCCATAGGCACTAGGACCCGTACTTTGAAATTTTTCTGGTGCAATTTTTTTGTACGAAGACATCCACAGTGGAGCACATGTCTAAAACAAATTGTAACATAAAACTTTCAAACTTTAACAACATAATAGTATGTTCGATTCATGCAAATGCACTCGTAAAGTCGAAGATCTGGCTAAGAGGAGCTTTGGAAGAAACATAGCATCGTTAAGCAGTAGTAACAAACGAGGGCTTTGTAAGACAAATCTAAGAGCTATACTGAAAATCCCTTATTCCGACAATGGAGGTCGGTGACAGACAATTTGTTTAAAAATAAAAATAAAATAGCTATCGTTAATTATATTTTAAAAAAAATTGGTAAAACATAAAGAAGAAACCTTACCAAAAAGTAGTCCCTTGTCGCAGCTATTGATGCACCAAGACAGTAATGCTGTTGGGGATTATATTCTGGAAAAAAAAATAGTATATCTTGTGGTTCATACCAACTTTTCTAATATGATATGAACCTCATAGTTTTGGTGCGTTAAACAATGCACTGATCCGTGAGTCTTATTGTACATTATATAATATATATATATATATATATATATATATAAATATATATATAAAATTAAAAAAAAGCCATTGTAGCTCATTAGCTAATTTTCTTTTAATTTACGGCACTCGTGAAAACCGAGTTCGCAGTTTTATATATCGTTTTTACCACATCCTCGACGTTGAAGGAAAACATCGTGAGAAAACCTACATAGCTAAAAAAGGTTAAAAATTAAATAAAAAGAAAGTTAAAAATACTTTAAAGACTTTCGCCAATCCTCAGTTGATATATATATAGCCAAAAGTTTAAGACCACCTTGATTAAAGTAGGAAAATAAATTAAAACTCCAATAAAATGTTAAATGTATAATTAACCTGTTTAATCATCTAATAGAACATTGATTGACAAACAATATGCTTTAAAAGCGTAAATAAATATAAACAATCCATGCAAAAAAAGATTACAGTTAGCTAAACTGATTTAAATATTCGATACTAACAATAGAATTTGCAGATGAGCATATCTTTTATTTATCCTACGGGATTTTAATACAATTGATGAATAATTTTGTTATTTATGTGCGGTCTTAAACTTTTGGCCGGCAGGGTATATATAGGCTGTAACTAGACTTTACTTTTTCATATATTTATATATCACCGTACTATAATAATAAAATATTATATATAATATTATATTATATATAATATTTGTGTATGATTCGTACTTTCTTATGCATTGTCTACGTCATATATTTAAAAATACCTCGTGTAGAATATTCAGTAAGCTTTTCTACGTCTATATCGGCTTTTCGACATACACTGTTATTCCTCATGATATCCTCAACGGTACATATATACACACGTCCATTGAGATCACTATGCGGCGCACCGATTACTGCAACAGAGAATATATGAATTATTTATTTAACCAATATAAATAATTTAATCTGAAATTCTTTGATGTATCCTCTTAAGTAAATTAGGTTTAAGTAGATACAGAAGCAGTGCCAACTTCACAATTTGTTTTTTATTACATCGGGATTTACAGTTTGTTTCTAGCTGCAGATTTAATGGGTCAGCTCGACCGGGGCAGGACCGCGCCCTCACAGAATACCAGCGCAAAATAGCAGCACGATGGTGTTGTATTTCATCTGTTGATTGTAGGGATCCGGACACCTCTTTTACTGGTATACGAGGTATACATTCCATCTCATTCCTCAAGGGTGAAAACGCATCTGCATTATGATTCCTTGTCAAGGATGAATGTAATTTTTATGGGCCGCAGGAATCACTTGCCATCAGGTTGACTGTGTGCTCGTTTGTTACTCTCAATTTAATTTTAAAAAAGAGAAACATAAATTGTTTGTCATTACTATTATTTAAAACGTCACAGTGTGGTGGAGTGGTTAGTGGTAGCAGATTCCCAGCCGAGGGACAATTTTTGTACATCACATATTATTGGTTTTTGGCTCTGGACGTATGTTGCAAGTCTTTGACACATGTCTTTACATCTGAACCTTTCTCCGATCTTATTGTTCACGCATTACATCGGAATAGGGAAGGGCGCGTCGATTGAGTTTGCACGCGTTTTACCTCTTCTGAAATATTATGCTTAAGTGATGTCATCTGGTAATAAATAACCATGTGATCATATCACCGTTATTGAAATCGGCTATAATGATGATATCATAATTATTAAAAAAAATACCTGAGAATATGTAAAATCAATACCATACGTACAGTACAACTTACCTCCGTTGAGATAAAATTTAAAATATAATAACATTAGCTGCATATATATGTTATATATAGAATAGTTTTGTTGTACATTAATAAAGCGCAATAGGAAAAAGTAATAGTGAAATGTTTACTTATAATACGTTACCTAATTTGCCTGATTGTTGATACCCCATAGAAAATCCAAATGCCATTTGCTCAATATCTTCAGACGGTTTTATTTCAATAAAAGATGGCTCATGAAACATCATACCAAGAGATGTATTAACTGCTAAAAGTATTATATATAACGTATTTTTCATAATAATATCGTTAATGAAAATAAAAAAAAACAATCATAAGGTCCAAATGATCAATAAAACATTAATATTAAGCTTTAACCAAACAATCAGACACTGAATGCAATAGTGTGGACGGTTTTCCCTTTAACACTAATTCTGAAATAACTACCATAAAATGTTTACAAGGCAATGTTTCTGTCAAAGAGCATATATTGTTTAAGTACGTCAAACGAACTATTCGTCACATTTTGTCACGACGTATTTACCTTGTTTTTCTCTCAGATAATACCGCCGTTTAACAGATTAACTGTATCACATTGTACAACAGAGTAACATTGTTTTTCCATACTTAGGGTTTAAATTAAATATACAAGGCTATGTGCGTCCAGCCCTTGTAAAAGTATACAAAAAATCGTTAAAATAGAAAAAAACTTTCGTTAAAAGTTCACGTCTAAAGGTTTTTAATGATACCCTACATCCTCTGCCAGCGACATGAGGTGACCTTAACCCACAACAGTATTGACATATTTACTATATCCAACTATATATAGATTAAACTAACAAGTACAAGAGATAGATAGACAGAGGTAGAACTGCACTGCAGTTTGTTTCTAACTACAGAATGAATGGGTCAGCTCGAACGGGGTAAGACCACGCCCGCACAGAATAGCACTGTTAAATAGCAACATAATGCTGCTGTGAACATAATGTTCAATAGCAACATAATGTTCTTCTGATGAGTGTAAGGATCCGGAGACCTTTATTACTAGTGTTGGGGCATTCTATCTCAGTCCTCAAAAGTGACAACGCATCTGTATTGATGATCCTGATAATTCCTTGCCAAGGATGAATATATCTAGATGTCATGGGCCGCACGAATCACTTACCATCAGGTGAACTGTGTGCTCGTTTGATGCATGACGCGACTGGAAACGGATCACGCCCTCACAATACTAGCGTAAAATACCAGCACGCCAATCCTGTATTAGAGTGATATGGTGAACTGAGTGGCTTAATCCGAAGACTATTATTACGATATGTAAATATAAATGCAGTGGGTAGTGCAGTTATTACTTACATCATGTCAAGTGTGTGGTCATTCACTACCTAAATCTGCGTCTGTGTAATGTAATAATCTTTGGAGGAAGGAAAACCAATTAAAAACAAAATGTACTCTAATCACCTATGTTATACATACAGAGTATTATTATTATTAATTCACTTAATTATAAGCACGATGCGCTGTAACAATTAAACACTTATTCGGATTTAACATATTTTGCGTTTTTTGTGTGTGAGTGTGTGATTAATAGACTCACAGTTCTACAGACAGTTGTTACAGACTTAATTGTTGGTGGCCCATATATACCTCATTCACAATTGGTAAGGAATTAAGATACACTAAAATGGAGACACTCCTGAGGAATGCACAGCAAACAGTCGAAGAATACCAATAGTCGAATTTCCAGTTTCATTTCCTGGAGACGAAACATCGACTTTATTTTGTGGTATTCAGTTAAGCCGATAGTGCTGCGACTTCTTTGAAGCTCGACTACATACAAATGTGTGAAAACATGGTATTTCATCATGTTTAAAAAGTAATAGAATCAGATTGCATAGACTAAAATAACGTATATTTGTATATATAGCTCAAAATGTCAGCAAACTGAAGTGGCTGGCCATACGGCTTGAAGAACCGATAATAACCGGTGGGCAAGAAAAATTAAGGAAAGTTGGAAATCGGACTGGCAATTGGAGTGTAAAATGTTCCCCGATCCATCTAATGGTCTCATGCAAGTTTGCGGGAAGTCGATGGGTGCAGATGGCTCAGGATCGTGCTTTGTGGAAGGTCTATCTGCAGTCGTGAACTATGGGTGGTGATGATGATGATATAGCAGTATGCTTACCTGATGGTAAGTGATTACAGCCGTCAATGGACACCCGCAAAACCAAAGAAGCCGCAAATGCGGTGCCGAACGTTAAAAAGATATAGGCTCTTTCTTGAAAGTCCATATATTTTTTTTTTTTATAGCATTAAGAGTAACAAACGAGCACACAGTTCACCTGATGGTAAGTGATTCCTGCGGCCCATGACATTTACATTCATACTTGACAAGAAATCATAATGCAGATGCGTTGCCACCCTTGAGGACTGAGATGGAATGCCTCGTCTCCAGTAATAAAGGTCTCCGGATCCATATGTATATATATATTTGTTTCAGTCATAATGAAGTTATTTCTGATTATACAAATGTTATACATACCAAGCTTTGGTTACTATCATGAACACTCAATGAAAATGGTGAATTCGATGCATGCAGTGTTACCGAATGAGTCTTACTTCGGATACAGTGTTACTTATCAGCCAAAAATCCGAAGGTAAAATATTTATATATTTTTATTTATTAAGATATAGAAATATTAAGAATATATAAATAAAATATTAAGATAGAGAACGGTGACAAACGAGCACACATTTCCCCTGGTTAATGACAACGATCAATAGTCATCTACAGCCATTCTCGATTTGATTCATTACGCATATATATTTTCATATATTATTAGGTGGGTTGACAACGCTGAGAAAAAAGAGAAGAGGAGTATCTAGTTTCCAATAATTGGATCTCTAAGGCTCAACGCACTCCCCCGCCATATGAAATGTAACAAAGTTATACTGCTATATCACCCTGGTGTGGTGTGATGCTGTGTTCCTTTAAAAAAAGAACTTCTAAACTTGACCGTGTCAAATAGATGATGTTGAAAATATGTACATACAGAGATTTTTATTTTTATTATACTGAGAGTTAGAAACGAACTCACACTTCACCTGATGGTAAATGTTTCCTGCGGTCCATTACATCTACATTCGTCCTTGACAAGGAATCATAATGCAGATGTGTCACCCTTGAGGACTGAGATGTAATGCCTCGACACCAGTAGTATTAGGGTCTCCGGATCCCTACACTCACCAGACGAAACACAGCAGCATTATGCTGCTTTTTCGCGCCAGTATTCTGTGAGGGCGTTGTCTTTTCCCGATCGAGCCGACCCATTCATTCTGCAGCTAGAAACGAACTACATCATAACTCAACCTCTGTAGAAATTTGAAAATAGAGCTATTTGCGATGCAATATTACAGTAATTATTTTTAAATTGTTCAAAATAATTAATTTTAGAGGAAACTGCATGTTTTATATATCGATATCGATGTTTTTATTTACACACATACATATGTTATTATTCTTTGTTCTGCAGCTTAGTGATAAGTGCTCCAACGGCAGAAAATATAGGTGAAGTTTTTATTTATGATCTTGATCATAATAATATGACAAAAGTTAATTTCGACCTTAAAAGAGGTAAAATATATTTTTTATATAATTACTGTCATTTTTTATTACATATTAACTAAAAAAAACTTCTTATAGAAAAAAGCTTCTCATCGCATCATCAAAAAGCATATCAAAGCGCCAGCAATAATTGGATCTTCTTTGAAAATTTACCCCACATTTATCACTAATTATTAATAATAATAATAATTAGTGATAAATGTGGGGTAAATTATAATAATATATTATAATAATTATAATAAATAATAATTTTATTACAAAAAACATTTTGGCTTCAGAGATGTCCTTAATAAGATTGCTCCTATTAATTGCCAATGAAAGTTCGACACTGTTATACAGATCTTCCGCTAATAATTTGTCGTCATAGTTTCGTTACAGATCAGGCTGTAAGTGAAGCTGGCGTTTGGAGAATTTGATATATTTTCCCTTATACCCAACCAATTTAAACTCTCCCGTTACTAAGGCTTTAACGTTTTGTTTACTACACTACTTTACTAATTTATTCACAATTGCTTTTTTTAGAAGAAGAAAATATTACTAACTATTGGCTTGGAGCAACAGTCAAAGCGGGAGCTACCTTTTTTACGGTAAATATTGTTTTTAACTTACCTTTAGGAGAGAGCAAACAAAAAGAATTATGTCTTGTGTGGCAAATAAAGTCGACTAATGCGGGCTGTTCATATCATGACAATTCCTTTTGGTTGCTATCAGATGACACTACACCGGATCTATTATAGTGCTTTCAGTTATCTTGAAAGTATATTAACAGAAATATATTATATTACAGTAAGTCTGTTAATATATCTGTTATATCACATAGCCATAATGTTAAAAATCTAGGTATAATTATTGACGGTACACTGAGCTGGAGAGACCAGGTTGCTAGAGTCAGTCAAAGGGTAACTAGTGTTCTTAGGTATCTCTATAGACTCAAAAACTTTCTACCGACAAAAACTAAAGTAACGCTCGTGCAGGCTTTGATTTTCACCCTGATCGACTACGGTGACGTGTGCTACTTTGACCTGAATACACATCGACTCAACTCACTCTTTTCTCCTTCTCCAATTTGCCTCCACACTTCCAGTATCTTAATACAGTGAACAATAAGAACCTTCGCTCATCGCATAATCGTCTTCTTCTATGTCCTATTCATCGTACAGAGTTTATGCACTCTTCTTTCTTTGTCCAATCTATTCTTCTGTGGAATGAGCCTCTTGGAGTCAGAATGGCTGAGAATCGTTTTGTGTTTAAAAGGAAGGCGCGTGAGTATGTCTTGAATAAACTGTCAGCAGATTGATAACATGTTATAAAGTATGTATTATATATAATAATATATATATTTATTGTATTCATATATATATATATATATATATATATATATATATATATATATATATATATTTTAAGTATATTTAGTATATTATTAGAAAATATATATTATATTTTGTAGAGTAACTGTTATTTTTCCCATTTTTATATTATATGTGCACCTACCCTAGCTTCTCAATACCACCCTCAGGTCGACTGGTAGAAAATGCTTTTAGTATTAAATCCACCTATGTAATTTACTTTGTACATGAAGTTTAACATATATAATAATAGACTTAGTTTAGTCATGTGAGGAATACTACAGTCAAATTTGGGCAAGCGCTGTAAAAATATCCAATTGAAAGTTTAGACTCAGTTGAAAGACTATCTCAATCTGCTTAGCCTTGAGCACAAGCGCAAGGGTGTTTTATAGAGAGAGTAGGTGGACGAGTAACATATCATGATACTCCCATCCCTTCTCAATATCACGGATATAAAAACAAGAGTAGAGAGATGATCAATTACTCTTAGCCTATTCAGGCATTTGCTGAGCTAGTCCACTCTATCATCAGCGTCTGTATCACCACAATACCAGGCGAGATTGTAGAAAAACACTAACTTGTCTTCATTAAAATAAAACGTACGTAACACATGTTCATTTCAAAACACATGTATGGCTTTGGTAGAAGGGAATCGTCCCACAAGTTGATTATGATTTGGTTTATATATTTTTAAAATTAGAGTTACAATTATCTAACTTTTAATACTTTTACTAATTATTTTTTAATAAAAAATATTTCAGACTTGTGCTCCACGATACGTCATTAAAGAAGGTACGTGTAAGTTAGGTTATTATTAATTTAATTTAATATAAACTAACTATTCCGATGCTGATCTGACCGCAAAATCACATTGATGCATTAATTCCCCTCAAAGTAAAATAAGTTCACTCATCTAGAGGATGTTCATTCGATACGGTGATTGCCAATAAGTAACCAAAAAGTATAGCCAAATTTTATTGAAGTTATAATAAGTTCAATAAAATTTGGCTATACTACACGCGTTATTAATTATTATTAAAGTCCACAGATTATACTCGTATATACAAATGCAGTCCACAAAACTGGTAGTATTAAATTATCAAGTCAATGTCCAGAAATTGAGTGAGGATGATATTATTTTATTCTTCAATTCTATTCTTTATTTTATAAAATTTTGTTTGCCTAGACCTAGCTTTTTCCTTTTATTTGTCAGACAAAAAAAATTACTTAAAAATATTTTCTTACCTCTTTTGAATTCCTCACTTTATATTTACTTACTGCGTATAATATTAGGTCTTTACCTATGAAATTGCCGTTCGCTTTTCGTTCTTTAAATATAATATTGAATGGAATCCCTGGATGGAGTCTGACTCATCATGTGGAACAATATGATATTAGATTAAAATGAAAATATGTGATGGATATATTATTTATTGAGTTGATAATTTTGGGCATTGGACTGTTTTTGCTTGTTCCATTCATTGCATGTGCATTCCATGTTCGTGATATTGAATTCAAACTATCGTCCTACCTTATTAAGCCATTTGCATATCACGGAAGGCGCAGTTAATAGACCGTATATACTTAAGTGTTCAAGAAATCCTGCTGATATTTTCTACGTTAGTAGACGGTTGTTAAACCAGAACATTTCGCACGGTATAGTCGGCAGCAATTAATATTCTTACTTCTAACTTTTTTCTTAATTTGACTTAGGAAAGCGCAGTGGTACATTTGCGAGATGTTTCGTAAACTCCTTTGAAAAAAACCCAACAGTGCATATAATGCAGAACATTTCAGAAAGTGATCGAGGTGTTGGAACGACTAAATTTGGTAAGTGAAATTCATAAAAAATCATCGTTTTTTATGAAATTATTTAAAAATTATATGGCGAATAATAAATAACCATACTGTTCCTATGCTGGGAAGTGATACCTGCAGCCCTTTACTACCCTTGATGGGGAAATATAACAATAAGTAATAAGCTCTCCGGTTTCTTAAATCACCAGACGAAACACAGTTTGAGAGCAGTATTGTCTTTCCCTGATCGCACTGATCCTTTCGTGTTGAAGCTAGTTAGTTGAGCTGCAATATAACTTAATAAAAATACAGACTGGCAGTTAATTTGCGATTCATTAGTGTTGCGGATGTCCATGAGCTCCAATCACATGCTATCAGGTGAGCTGCTTGCTCGTTTGCCACCTATTCTATAAAAAGAAGCCTTTCCATTCTACCCTTTTTAGTGCTACACTTCGATATTTTTTTTTAACATAGTTATAACTAGTATAGATTAACTTAATGATAATCGACTTTATGCCTTTGAAAGACCATAGTAATTATTTTGCTGTTATTTTGTTATAGGTTGATGTAATAAAATATCATGTTTTTAACCATTTTTCTTTTATTGGATAATGACAAAATTATTTTACAGAGCTCACAACGGATTCTTTTGGATGGAGTATAGATATCACTACGAATAATAACATATTAATCGGAGGTCCAGCAATGTCGACAGGTCAGTTAATATAATAAATAATTACAAAATCGAAAAGATTGATAATAGGCAACAAAATTCAAATAAACTATAAACAAAGTAAATTCTACTTTCGTTTAACAAACTATATTATGAGCTGAAAGCTTAAGTTAAAAACTCGCATTAAGTTTAGTATTAAGCGGAACCCATTAATTTTCTTTCGGTTTATAATTTGCAATTGAGACCCTTCTGCTACTAAACTTAATGCAGGTATTTAACTTAGGCTCTCAGCTCTATTCTCAATCTTGTTTCGATCTTTTTAGAGTAATACTTTTAAATTGACTTTTTTGCAGGCGGGTTTTTGATTTTTTTAATTATTTATTTTATTTCCTATTTTATTTATAAGCAATGCATTATACTGTGTATTAGGAGACCGCTTCCAAAAACGAAGACAGACGATAGTACTAATGACACCTTTGATGATGGGACGGCAAAAATAGATCCTGATTAAAAAAAAATCATATTTTTAAAATGTTATATTAGCATTATTTACGCTCCATCATGTTGAACATGAAGTTTATTTTTTGTTGACATTTGGGCATACAGATATTTAGTCGGCTTCAATTTAATCAAATCATTAAAAATAAATGAGTAAATGAAATAAAGAAAAGCAGATTACTGTGTTTTTTTTTACTTTACGAAATGAAACTAATGATCGGGATAAAATAATTGTACCAATCAGGGGTGATTTGGTGTTACCAATTAAACAGTTCGATCGTTTATTCCAACATTCTTCATCAAGTTCTGATCAAATTTATACGTACGAGTATGCTACTACTTCAAAATATGCATGGATATATCTTAAATGAAAGATTAGTCACGATTTAAATTATGTGATTATAAATAAATATTAAATATTTCTGGTATAACATTATTGATATTTCATAATCAAAGTTATTTGTTATTAGTTCATGTAAATTGACGAATTTCCTTAACTAGTTTTCCTCACTCATTTAAAACGTATATACGCGCAGTTTATCCTTTGATTAATAACTCGATAAAAGTAATGGTAATATAATCATAACTTTTATTGATATAGGTATAAAAAAAAGAAAACATGAATAATATAATAAATACTGTACTATTTGCAGAGATCTTGAAAACTGTAATAGGATAGGGGATATAATATAGCATTGCGTACGTGTGGTACAAAAGTTTGCCCGTTTTGAAACGGAACGGAGAAAACGAAGTAGAAAGAACACAAAACAATGTTCAAACATACCTATATCGAGCGCTAGATGAATTTATCTCCTAATGAAACGCGCGTATTATATAATTTTGCAAACAAACCCAAAAATGTTGAAGATATTCTACAGCATAAGTTACATATTTTTATTTTGTTAAATAAACTGATACAGTGTGTTGCATATCCTTTCATTACAAATGTAAGAAGGTAGGAAATCAAGTTCTTGTTGTGTATAAATTTATAACACCAACAACCTGTCTTAAGATAGATAGATATCGTCAAATTCTCGAAGTTTACAGTATTTTTTATTTCGTGTTTGTACTGCTTACTGTTTGATACGGTGCTTTATTCCTAATATGTGTGCGTTTTATGTTTCAGGTCGAGTCATTCAATACAAAAATATATCGGCCATTCCACAAGTAATAACACCAATAATTGTCGAAAAATCGAAGACTTCTCGAGATTTTTTTAATTTTGGTATGTAGAATGTTGTTGTTCTCTTGTTTTTATATTATAGTGAGTTTACTCTATCAGCTGTAAAGAGGTGGCCGACTATCTGAGCAGCTTAAATAACTGTCAAATATTTATATTCTATTCTTCTTGGTATTCTATTCTATAAATAAAATAAAATATTGTGCTAATCCTGTAAGAATAATCTAAAACTATAAATAAACATAAAATAAAATAAAATATATAATAAAAAGTACATTTCTGTATCTTCAAGAAATATTAAAACACCTACTACTTAGTGCTACGTGTGAAACATAAAAATTGAATCGAGTCGCTAAATAGTGTTAAAGTAAATTTTTACGTCTCAATTCCCTAAAATAGAAATATTTAATTCTCACATACATAGAGGCGAAATATAAGATAAAAATTGAAATAGTGTAATTCAAGAATAATAGAATATTTAGAAATTAGAAAGTAAAAATTTAGGTATTATCATTGACAACATTTTAAATACGATATCCATATAGTGCCACATTGTTTGAAATTTCAAACAATGTGGCACTATATGGATATCCAATTAAAGTAATTACTTTAATTGGCTAAAGTTCTATACAATAGTAATGTCATAAACTTAAAGTCCGTAGTGTCTGTATTAATAAAAGTATATTATCAAAATCAACTGAGTGTTGTATATGGATCGCGGTTACTTTTTTTTATGGCCGATGGCTACTGTTCGCCAGATGGCTTTAACAGTATCACCGGGTTGAAGTTGAAAGGTAGCCGAGCACTTGCGGTATTCAGCCTAAACCTTTATTGATGGGTAACCAGCACAAGAGTTCCGGAGAGGGAGGCTCGGCATGGACCGTTACCCTGTGCGCGAAAGCTACTGACTCGAGATGCCCGAGAGGGCCGCACCTCTCGGTCACCTTGAGTCAGTTGCTTTCCAAACAAATGTTTCTTTAAAATTTCTCATTGTAGTTAACTCAAGTAAAATCTGAAACCCTGGAGGACTGAGATAAAATGCCTCGTCACCAGTAATATTTTTTTTTTATTAAAATGCTATTTTACAATGGTATTCTGCGAAGACGTGGTCCTATCCCGGTCGAGCTCACCTATTCATTCTGCAACTAAAAACAAACTGCAGTGTAACGCTGCCACTGTTACAATTTGTTTATGAGTGTATATTGTATTATCTCAAATTTAATATTGAACTATCTGATGAGTTTTCCAACGTAACAAAGTAAAATACCAGTGTTTTTTAACAGATAATGTTTTATTAAAAACAAAATTTTTTCTTCTAATTTGCAGGTTACAGCATAGCTAGTGGAAATTTTTATTCTGAAATCGAAAACAATGTATCATATGCTATCAGTACTCCTTATGGGAATAATGGAATTGGCCAGGTATTTAAATTTTTACTTTCTCTTTACCCTTAAACCTTTATTCAATTTAGATTAGTGTGGTCCGTAAACAGAATTCCTCAGAAAGTAAAAAAATAATTTTATTAGATTTTTAATTTGGCTAGTTTTTGAAGTTATACTTTTTTTGGAAAAATGATGAGAGAATTTTTAGGACACCGATAGCCTCTCAAGTTTTCGTGAATTGTTAAGTAAAAGTTCTAGAGAACTGGTAACTATATTCAAGGTTGTTATTCAAATATATATGAATCTACAACACGTGTTTTATATCAGTGGAGACAAAAAAAATATATTCATACATAAATACATGTGTATGTGTATTTGATATAAAATTATATATGGTGATGATTATTTATTTTAAAGCCTTTTTAAGGTAATTATATATTTTTTAATTAAACCGTTATCAATTGCATGTTTTTCCACAAATATTAATAGGTAGGGTTATTTTTGTTTTGTTACGCTGAAGAAATATAACATCTTACGTACAAACACGTTTATTTTAATTTATTTACATTTGTAGAACCAATTGGCAATTATAAACTAAGTTAGTTTATAATTGCCAATTGGTATATTAAGTCAGTTCGAAGATTTGCAATATCCCAACTCAAAACTGCAGAATATCAGTGAATTCATTGATTTTATTTTATTAGAGGATAATAAATACCAAGTTCTCTCCTGATTAGGAGCGATTCCTGTAGCTCATGACACCCACATACATCTTCGCTAAAGATGCGTTCTGTACTCCTGAACTGACATGACTGAAATACAATGCCTCTTCACCAGTAGCAATAGTCTTTAGCTTTGTTACTAACCATTGTAAACTCGGTACTGTTAAGCTAATACTTCCTGCTATTCTATGAATTCTTGGTTCTTTGCGATCCAGCCGATCTAAGTACTTGTCATCTATGTAATTGATATTGTCAACAATTTCAGATTCTGTTTTATAATGAAAGTGGACATTATATAGATTCAATAATAGATAAGGAGTCGGGCTTGGGTACTCTTTTTGGTGCTGCAATGTGTGCTGTGAAATTAGTAGGCAAACAAGCTTCTCTATTAGTTGGAGCCCCAGCATATGTTCCTGAAGGTGCGCAAAGTGCTGATCTTGGAGCTGTCCATATTTATATTCCAAACGATAAGGTAAATTAGTAATAACTTGGGTACTAATCAATTATTTTCTATAATTTAACACATATTTCCAAAATATAGAATAGGAAAAAATTAGTTATTCGTATAAAGCGAGGGGGATGTGAAATTTGTTTCGTCGTTTCTTCTAAGTCATCGTTTGTTCTAAGTAATAACTAAAAATATTCTTATTAATTAATGAGAATATTTTTCGAAAACTAAAACCATTATTATTTAAAAATATATTTTATATTTTACACGATATTTTCAGTCACTGGAGTTAAAGAAAACTATTAAAGGAGAAGTTTTCAATGGACGCTTCGGTAGCTCGATTGTTAACGTAGGAGATTTAGATTCGGATAAAAGAGACGGTATGGATAAATTAAATTTGTTTTTATTTACATTTTTTATGGACAATATTTATATACTCATGTCATATAAAATTAAATTATTGTAAAAAATAAAGTTAAAGTTACATATGCATTATATATATATATATATATATATATATATATATATATATATACCTTTTTTTACGTTTCAGGAATAGGAGTATTATATATTTAATATGAATCCAAGTGATAGATACATGTTCTTTTCTTTTATTTTATGAAAATGAAAACCACAAATTCTCTCCACTCGTTAGCAATTTATTGTGAACAATACAAATTAAAATATTTAAATGTAGGGCTCTCGTATGAAGCCACACTACTGCGTGTAGGCTACATATGAGAGCCCACTAACAAAAGTCTCACTGGCAAAGCACGATGCTGAGGTCATAAGCGGCCAGGACTAATTGATTGATTGTCTTTTATTTAAAAGGCATAAAGCGTAATGTTCTATACTTCAAGGAGACAACCGATGTTTTTGCCGCTATTGATAATTTTATCTTTGTGTCAGGTTTCTAAACCCTCGCGGATCTTGTCGAGTAAGAAATAATTATCGTTAACCTCCCTATGACCATAGATAAAAAGGACTGCGCATTACCCTTCTCTTCATTTGAAATTGTGAAGCGTCTATTTTCTAAATTACTCTTATTCATGACTACTATACGTTGAATGATAAATGTTTATTTATCATTTAACACATCATGTTCTACTGATAGTTAGTGATAACTGCCACCCATCACATCCACACCCATCTGCAACCATAATTCTTTGCGTTGTCACTCTAAAAACTAAGATCGAGTGCCTCGGCTGCAAATAGGCCCTGGATCCCCACATTCACCATACGAAACACATCAGTATAATACTGCTATTTCGCAATGGTTTTCTGTGAGAGCTTTCTTTTCTTTCCCCGGACTAACCGGTGCCTAATTTGATATTATATTTTCACCTGTTAATTTCCACTTCCTATATCTCACAGATGTAGCAATTGCGGCGCCTTACGTAAATGACGGCAGAGGTGCAGTTTATATTTACACGGCCCGTGATCTTCTTAGTGATAAAATGGAAATTTCATATACCCAGAAAATACAGCCTGAAGAATTCAAGACTTTTGGCCTAAGCTTGGCAACACTACGTGATCACGACGAAAACGGTTGCAATGGTAAGTGAAATTTAATTTATTTGTAGAATCTATTATATATTTATTTATTTCTAGTCAGCTTCATATATGCTTTAAAACTGCAAAAAACATATATGGCCCAAAATTTAAACGCGTGATAGCTATTTGCCGTATGCGCCGTTTTTCAGTTTGAGATTGATGTCCTTTTTATTAACATCGTCATAATTTTACTCGATTAGTCTACAATTACTATCGAACTATTAAAACTAAGGCTTCATGTTTGATTATTATATTCATATTCCGAACAAATCCTCAAAAATCTATTCTGAATAAGTTATCAAAGCTGGCCATCGGTTCTATATTTTTATTATATTTCAACGCATTCCAAAGTGATGGTCCAGTAGTCCAATCCATCAGAAGTAACTGACCGACCCGAGGTTTGGTCAACCAGAGCGCCCCCAACTCATTTTCCCGAGCAGGGCAACGGCTTAAGCCGAAGCTGTCTCTAGGAAACCCTTCCACAGATTAACCATTTATAAAGGTTTCGGAAGAATGCCCTAAGCGTGACCATGAGCCTTAAAAATGTTACTATACATACTTACATAAAAAGGGAACGTACCCAGGACCAACATTTGTCAAACAGTGGCCATTTTAGAAAAGCATCGCTTATTTATATATGATATCAAAAACATAAAAATACATACTATTAAATACACAACGAAATATAATACAAACATATCTCACCACACTTTGGGTGACTGGTAGAGAATGCCTTTGGCATTAAGTCCGCCCTTTGTGAACTTTGAACTTTGTTAAGGTTAATGCAATAAAGAGTAAATAAATAAATAAATACTTTAAAAATGTTTATTCTCCGAGATTTTTCCATTCCTCTGTCATTTTTATTCATAACATATTTTAATACCACAATTAACATTCTTAATTTGGATTTAATAATAACAATTTGAATTATAAAAGAATTTTTTTACCACAGAATTAGCAATCGGGGCTCCTGAAAGCAATGCGGTTTTAGTTTTAAGTTGTTTTTCATCAATACATCTCAATGTCTACACTGTACTTCCTAATCTACAGGTAAGTCTATATATTTATACATACGATACGTAGGTGTGGAGTTACTTTTAACTTATTTTCTTTAATTAATATATAATATTATTAAGCACTCAGTTGATCTTATGGTAAATGTTGACTTTGGCCTAACACCTGCCGTCTCAGTAAGTCAGTAGACGTCAAATAAATAAAGGTCACCCTTGAGGGCCGAGATGAAATGTCGCGTTACCTGTAATTTGATACAACGTATCATTACTATTCATCATTCATCTATTATTTTATAAATCATAAATCGTATTCAGTAAGGTTCTTCCCCGTTCGAAGAGACTTATACTAGAAAATAGTAATGTAGCGTGGTGCTATAAGTTTTAATACGATATCGCGGGGCTCGTACCCCATGACCATATGTGTAATTACGATTATGAAGATGATGATTATAATGATGATGATAGTGGTGATAATGATGATCGTAATGATAGTGACGATGATGATGATCGTGATGATAGTAATAATGAAGATAGTGATGACACTGATACTGATGATGATAATGGTGATGATAATGATGATGGCGATGATGATGATTATAGTGAAGATAAATATTATGATGATGATAATGATGATGATGATCTTGATGATAATAATGATGATCGTGATGATGATGATGTCGATGATCGTGAGGATAATGATGATGATGATAGTAATGATGATGATGATAATTATGTCGATGATCGTGATGATAATGATGATGATGATAGTGATGATCGTGATGATAATGATGATGATGATAGTGATGATGATCGTGACGATAATGATGATGATATGTTCCAATCGGTTTCTGGCGGCGGCATAAGCCTACCGTTATGACTTCCTATGTTTAAACGAATACTTCACATTAGTTTTCCTGTTTTTATCGGTTTTATTTTAGTAATAACAATTGTTTTAGAGCACTCTTGGTTACGTGGTTAGATGTTTGACGTTCCGAAAGTGAACTCGGACTTTCAGCTTGTTGATCATAAAGCTGTAAAGCGCACGAAACGTTGGAATAAAAATAAAAGTTTCAATCATAAAATAAATCAAACATCATAATAAAATACGTAAAAATAGTTGAAATATGCATACCCTATGTTAAATAAAGTATCTTTAAAATTAGCGATAAAACTAATTTTTTTTTGCAGAATCGAACACACATGGATAGAACAAAATTTACTTTAAAATCATGTCTTAACGTATCGTATCCAGAAAAGCCTGAAAATATTATAGCGAGTAAGATTATAGAATAGTAAAGATTTATATTTTACGTTTAATACTAATTTAATCTACCATAAATATTTATTGTAATTTTTTAATTTTATTTTTTAAAAACAAAGAGGAACAATTTGCAAACATTTCGTTAATGCTTAAAAATAAAATAGCGACGGTTAGCTAATGATGTTTTTTTTTCCTTTTTTTAGTAGTGCTAAGGCCCCCGTTGTTTTTTCCTTGGCAACACTGGGTGTCATTGTCATAAATTTACATACAGTAAAAACTGACAGTGACATCAGGTAATAGAAAAAACCGACATCCCTTTCTAACGCGCCGAGATAATGTAGTTCTGTTTCAGCTGGCTGAGTTAGCTTTCATACGAGAAAAAAAAGGCTAGATAGTTATTCCGAGAAACTATTGAAAAACTGAAAATTTTAATGAGTCGAATAAACAGTCTAATATAATTATTCCATCGGTAGTTATTTAAGCGAATAGTCATGAATTAAAATATCAGCCCTTAGTTAATAAAATTATTATCTACTATCAATACTAACTATTGTTTAAAACCATCGTGTAACTTAAATAAACTAGATAAATAGCAAATAAATTGGTAAAATTTTAATATCAAATTAAAAAATATATTACTGTTTTATTTTATGTACGAGTATAATTCACATTTCTTTGTTATTCACAATTTTCCATTGTGTTCCAAAATATTCATACAGATCATGAAAATTGCAAAATCTTTGTATTAAGACAATAAAACATGATGTATATGAAATGTAATACGTTATCGCGATCTTATTAAGATTACAGAATCATGATAATTTTTATATACACCTTTTGACTTTTCTACTGACATCTAATGAACATTTTCTTCTAAGGGTGTCTATGGTAAAGCAACTTTTTTTATTATTTCAGATATATTGGTTCAAGTAAACATAATGCACCCCAGTGCTCAATTAAATAATAGTAAAAATGGAATTCTATTATATGAAGAGCCGTTAAACGTCAAGAAAAACCTCTACTGCAAAGATGTTGAGGTTTTGACCCCAATGGTAAGTTCAGTGATGTTAATAAAATATGTAAAACATTTATTTGAGATTTGACCAAAACGTTCGTGTTTGCCGTGCCGCTCCAACCCCAGCATGATTCTTGTTGCTTTGTTACGTACGTCTAGATAGAGCAAGTACTATTGTGTATTTGTCTTAACACATACTATATATATATATATATATATATATAATTATATATATATATACAATTATATATTTGTATGTTATATATAGTACACGTTAACTATTTTAAAATTCAAATCGATATTTTACGTAATTATGTTTTTTTTTTCAGGATAAAAACATTGAATTGTACCCAATACAAATATCAATAAACGCCCAACTAGATGAGGATCCCAGACTGTCCAATAATTTTAATCCCCAACGTGTCCTTTTATCCGAGAGTAGTTCGCTAACTGTATTCGATACACTTTGGGTGTCAGGCTGTAATTTCACAATTTGCACACCAAACATAAAAACTATAATTTCTTCCACCATGATGTTAGTATAAATTTGTTTTATTTTTGTTGTATACGGTAAACGCTAGCGGTTACCGTAGGATCGTTAGCAGAAAGACAAGATAGGTTAAGAAAAAAGAACATCATATATATATAAATGTTAGTGCTCTTCTGGCACTTAAAAATTTTCGTAGTTGCGTAATTAAAAGCGAAGGCCCACTGCTCTACCTGAATTGAACTACCACCATATTTAAAAACTCAAATATTTTTAATTACGCTTTAAGGCTTGGTAAATGTTATACGTGCAGATGGTATATATAGACGCTAGTAACATAGCTTTTCACGTGAAACATTCTTCTACATACAATTAAACATATTTTATATTGTGATTAAAAATGTATGTTAAAAACAGATCCCCCCATATCATCGGTTCCTCCGCTTTGGATTATATTTATTTGAATGTTACAAATACTGGAGAGACAGCTTACAGTGGGTGTGTGAGTGTTCATCTTGGAAACGTTAGAGCGTTACAAGCGCCCAACTGTCAGCGTGAAAACGACGAAACGTTTCTATGTGTGCCGGGGAGTATCCTGCAAACGAACGACTCTTGGGTACGTGCTCTTGTTAATATTATATAGCATATATAAGCTAATCAAGATGTAATAATAAATATTTTATGCTTTCCATATACATATGTATACTTCTTCGCCCTTCTGAACGATGTCAACATTATTTGAAGGCAAATAATATCTGATGTATATATATTCTCATCGTATTTGTTTATATGTGAATTTATGTATATATACCTGAAAATGCATTTTTTTTAATTAAGTAATGTAATATTATTAAAATTTACACCTACATATTTATTAGTCTCACCAAAAAATATAAAAAAATATTCTATTCGAAATGGCCACCTTTGGCTTTTATACATCTTTGTTTTGCCACAAATCTATGAATACGCACTGTTTCCAAGGGAAATTTTAAAATGATATACATGTTTCAAATTCAAAATAATTAAAAAGTTGAAAAAAAGTTTTTATGGCCAGACTAGTTATATATTCATATTTTTATCGTTAAATAACTTTTTCATTTTACATCTACCAATATTTTCTCTCATTCACTCAGGGTAGGCTGACAGAGACCGCCAGTTAACCCTGCCGGCCCTTAAGCCCTTACCTTATTTAAGGAATACAAAGAATAAATAAACAAAATAGATTATATTTCATAAGGAAAATAAATCATTTAACCGGAGAGTCAATGAAGCCATTCTATCTCAGAAGCTTCAATAGCCTAATGGTTTAAGGTGCGGTCTGCGTAACTTAGGGTCGGAGGTTCGAATCCGCCATTCAACTATTGTCGTGCATCATGTCCTAGCACAAGCATCTTCAGCTTTGTTGAATTGGTCAACCGGAATGTTATTAACATTGCTAAAATTTAAAAAAAGAAAAAAAATTCTATCTCAGTCCTCAGTAGTGGCAATGCATTTGCATTTCAATACTTTATTAATGGATGTACATAGGTCTTTATAGGACGCAGTCATCACTGTGTGATCTTAGTCACTTCAAATTTATCATGCACATTTTTGTTTTTTTTGGGCGAGTGAAAAGTTAACTCTTTATTTCACTCGCCCTACGCAACATATCACAACGAGCCAATCCATCTAGTTATATCAGTTTTAGCTCACCTACCAAATACTAACTTACAGCCTTTTATTTCATTTATATTTTACAGAACAACGTCATTACCCTCGAAACAAAATACTTGACAAGCATGGATACAAAGATTAACATCCTTATAGACACTTACAACCACTGTGGAAATGAGACAGATAAGGAGTCACAAGAAATACTTATCGATTTAAAACCTGACTTATCTAGATTGAATTTAATGAGGTAACCAAAAACTATTTAGAAAAATCTCTATATGTACATATAGAGTTTATTTTATTATTATTACATTGAGAGTACAAACGAGCACACAGTTCACCTGATGGTAAGTGATTCCTGCGTTCCATGACATCTACATTCATCCTTGACAAGGAGTTATAATGCAGATGCCTTGTCATCCTTGAGGACTGAGATGGAATGCCTGGTCCCAAGTAATAAAGAAAATTTTGAATTGTTATTGTTTTTTTTTTGTTAAAATAAATTGAATTAATCCCTTGGATGCTACAAAACTAAAGTCTGGCCCTACCGACACCAACAAAACAAACTTACGTATATTAACTAAACATATATTACTGTTTGACGGCCTAATCTTCAAAATTGTTCACGGATTTCGTACTTGATTTGACCTAAGTTGAAGTCTTTTGATTTTATATAATATAATTAAAAGTAAATTAATATTTCTTTTTTTAATATATATAATTTTATATATTAATTTTATGCTAAGCTGTATAAAGGCTTTAGAGATATGGAAAATATTGCGGAATATAAAAGAATCGAAGTACGACCACTAAAAGTATCATAGATAAATTGGATTGAAATATAAACCCAAATAATACCGAAGCAAATGGCTCGTATAAGAAATAAAAACAATAATCATAAATTCTTAAACTAAATAACTTTAATGGTTTTCAGCGAAGCTATACCGGACAAGGTTGTAAATATAACACATGATAATTTGGAAACTGAAATAAAACATCTATATACAGTAAGTATCTGTTTTTTTTATGTTATGGCAAAGTCAATAGCTAGGTATAGGGTACGGTCTGCGAAACTTAAGATCGTCGGTTTACCGCAAGCATTTTAAGCTTAGTTTTAGTTGTTAACCGTTAAAAGCGAATAGCGCTGCTGAGATTGTTTACAAAAATGTAATTTAAAGATACAATAAATTTAAAAGTGTAATCTTAAAATAAATTCATGATATATTATTTAACCAACAATTTCAAATAATCATTACATTTCAGATATCATTTACATTTTCATCGTCTCGATGGTTGGCAATCCACCACTTTACTCTTTACGAGTAATTTTCTGCCATTCACAACTAATCTGTGGTATCAGGTGTCGCCAGCGGTATTTCCGAACCGATACGACTAAGAGACCTTCAAGATGAGAAACTACACTTTTCTTAAACGCCGGCAAATCATCTGCGACTCCTGTGGTGTTGCGAATGTTCATAGGTCACATGGTTCATGATCACTGACCATCAAGTGAGCTATTTGCTCGTTTGACACCTGTTCTATATGCATATATATAACTTGTCAGGCCATAAATACTGTTACATAAAAAATATTTTGAATTTGGAACACGTATATTATTTCTTTCGATTTTTGCCATTTCACATATTTTTTCGTGTTCATTATCAAATTACAATATGGAATCGAGTGTTAAAGAAAATAGGAATGCAGTTATCGCCTTGCACAAAGTGGGTATGGAGCCGTCAGTCATATTCCAGACACTTCAAAAGCTTGGTATCAGCCGTATGTTCGTATATCGTACTATCAACAGATACAACAACACTTCCTTTGTCGAAGACCAGAAAAGATCGGGCGGCCGCATGCTGTTAGAACTACAAAGGTTGTTAATTCTGTGAAAGTCAGAATTCATCGAAACCCCATTAGGAAGCAAAAAATCTTATCGCGAGAAATCAAGATTCCCGCTAGGACTCTGTCGAGTATTATAAACCAAGACTTGAAGCTCGGTGCTTATTGTCGATATACAGGACATGCCCTATATCAATCTTTACAATTAAAGAGAGTGGATCGATCAAAACGCCTTCTGTCGCGATACGCAGGTGAAAGGCACGGAAATATCCTCTTTACCGATCAAAAAAATGTTACTATTGAAGAACACTACAATAAGCAAAATGATAAAGTGTACGCTCACAGTTCTAAAGAAGCTGCTCAAGTGGTCGGAAAGGTACAACGTGGTCATCATCCTGCGTCAGTGATGGTTTGGTGGGGCGTGTCTTATCAAGAAGTCACAAAACTACATTTTTGTGAAAAAGGAGTGAAAATCTCAGCCAAAGTGTATCAAGATACAGTCTTGGATCATTGTGTAAACTCTCAGCAATACACTTTTTAAAAATATATCCATCAGGACTCTGCACCTGATCTCAAGGCACAAAGTACCCAAGCCTGACTTGAAACCAACGTTCCGGACTTTATAAGAGCTGAAGACTGGCCCTCATCTAGCTCAGACCCCAACCCTTTAGACTTCAAATTATGTTCAGTTTTAGAGGACATGGCCTGCTATAAACGACACGGCGATATTGAGTCTCTTAAAAAATCTTTGGACCAAGCAGTGGCAAAATTTCCCTTGGAAACATTGCGTAAATCCATAGATTCGTGGCCGTACAGATTAAAGGCCTGTATAAAAGCCAAAGGTGGCCAATTCGAATAGAATATTTTTTTATTTTTTGCTGACTAACTAATATATATGTAGGTATAAACTTTAATAATATTACATTACTTCATTAAAGAAAAAATGCATTTTCATTTTTAACAGAACTTATGGCCGGACTATATATATATATATATATATATATACATAAAAATGTAAAATATGATAAATATTTTTTTGTACGAAAAATATTAATTTGTTGTTCGGTACAAAATCTCTGAATTTAAATTAATTACAACATGGCGATATATATATATATATTATATTCGTAAATTGTTTTTTAGATATATATATAAAAAAAAACACAAAATGATACTTGAATGGTGATACTTAGTGAGATTGGCTTGCTAAATTAAGATACAACGTTTACTTTGCAGATTATCAATAACGGTGTCACCAACTGGGTCGGTATCGAAAGTCAGATCCTTCTGAACAACACATATGCTGAAATTAAAAACCCAATTATAGTGAGTATATCATGAAAGTGGTACTTTCATAGTGACTAACCATAGCATAGTTAGACGATCGCTTGGTATAGTCCCCCGATCCGAGTCTTCGTATTTCCTTACGAGGGGCCCTCGGATCGTATTATGGCCCCCCTCTGTTGTCGTCGACGTTCTTCGTTCACAGGGGCTGGAGTGCAACAGTATTGCAGCAGCAGTCTTCGCTCCAGCTTCGCGCACTTTCCTCCTACTCAGCGGGTCTCCTGCTCGCGTTTAGTCTAATTAGATAAAGCTGTAAAGGTCTCTGGACCAACAGCAATATTCACACACAAAAAAAGCGTGGTATAGTGGTTAGAATGGAGAGTTGCTGGGGGTTTTAGTTTAATTTACGAGCAAATAACAATATTCCTGTATGTTTTGGTGTATGCTTGTGTTTGAAATATTTTTTTTTATCCCTCTACATTCATTATATCTATCAAAAAGAAGGAAAGGGATGCCAGTTAATGCCTCATTGTTTGCGGTAATGCTTCCATAATATAACCTGCGCAATTGATATCACCAAGCGACCACCTGACATCATCATAATTTGAAAAAACTACAATATCATTTAAAAATAAATCAATAGAACTCAAAAAAAAAACAGTACACTCGTAATCAAAATCAAATACGACTTAATTTATGAAGTAACCGTTTATTACCAATTTTTTTAAATAGAAGTTGATTAAATATTAACAATGAATACAAAGCTCACTTAATCCTTCGATCAGAATTAATACAAAGGGAAAAGGTGGCGTAGGTGAGTGGTTTTATATTTTTCAGTTTTGATTTTTTTTGAATTGTCAGCATAAACAATTTAGATTTTTATATTTCATTTAATCATCCATCATTCATATTTTATAGATTTCAACAAACAATCAAAAGAAGGAATGTTTTCTTAATTTACGAGATGAAAAAATAACAGATAATACGGCAACATGTAGTATCAGTGAGATAAGAAGAAACCAGAAAATATACATAATGGTCAACTTGAGAATTCCGCCAATTCCTTCTGGTATGTATTAAATTATATTTACAGGATAAGATGCTCTATATACGACAAACGAGAATTATCAACATAGTGCATAGGGATCATATCACGTCTGAAGAATTTTACTTAAATAGTCAGTCAAAGGGTAACTAGTGTGTTCTTAGGTATCTCTATAGACTCGAAAACTTTCTACCGACAAAAACTAAAGTAACGCTCGTACAGACCTTGATTTGTTAGGCTTGACCCTGATCGACTATGGTGACGTGTGCTATTTTGACCTGAATACAGATCAACTCAACAAACTCGACTGGCTTCAACTGCATTCGATTTTTTTCAATCTCCGTTAGTACGACCATATTTCCTTCTACCGGTCTCAATGAAAGTGGCTAACTAATCGCCAGCGACGCTCTTTAGTAGCATTGACCACTATTATGTCCTTCTAGGAGTCGTCTCCTTCTCCAATATATTTGTCTCCACACTTCCAGCATCTTAATACAGTTAACAATAAGAACCTTCGCTCATCGCATAATCGTCTTCTTCTATGTCCTCTTCATCGTACAGAGTTTATGCACTCTTCTTTCTTTGTCCAATCTATTCTTCTGTGGAATGAGCCTCTTGGAGTCAGAATGGCTGAGAATCGTTTTGTGTTTAAAAGGAAGGCGCGTGAGTATGTCTTGAATAAACTGTCAGCAGATTGATAACGCCATCATGTTATAAAGTATGTATTATATATATAATCATATATTTATTTATTGTATTATATATTATAAAGCATATTAATTTATGTATCCTATATATTTATTGTATTCATATATATTTTTTTAAGTATATTTAGTATATTATTAGAAAATATATATTATATTATGTAGAGTAACTGTTATTTTTATAATACACATATATTACCTACCACCTACCTAGCTTCTCAATACCAGGTCGACTGGTAGAAAATGCTTTTAGCACTAAGTCCGCCTATGTTATTTACTTTGTACATGAAGTTTAACATATAATAATAGACTTAGTTTAGTCGTGCATGGAATGCTACAGTCACATTTGGGCAAGCGCTGTAAAAATATTCAATTGAAAGTTTAGACTCAGTTGAAAGTCTTGTAGAGTAAATGTTATGTTTGCCATTTTTATATTATATGTGCACCTACCCTAGCTTCTCAATACGGGTGGTATATATCAGGTTGAAAATAGAAAATGAAATGCTTTTAGCATTAAGTCCAATTATGTAATTTACTTTGTGCATGAAGTTTAAAATAAATAAATCCTTTTTTTATATAGGTTAGGTGAACAGTTCACCTGATGGGAAGTGATGACAGCGGCCCATAACATCTATACACATCCTCAAATGAGATTCAAGATGCATTTGAATTGTCAACGCTGAGGACTAAGATGAAATACCATTAGGATAAGGTCTCAAGATCCCTGTACCCCTTAGACGAAACACAACGGCGTTATGGTTTTATTTAACGCTGGTATTTTCGCGTGGTCGAACTACAAACAAACTGCAGCGTGGTTCTACCATTGTTATGAATAATAATAAGTTTATTATTCTATACTGCTAACCAAAATACTTAAAAATATAGTTAAGCATATAGTATATAATCAATTAAATTACTTAATACAAAGTAATGTCAGAATGCTAAATAACATTTTTTCATTTAGACATGAAAAAATCTAGCGAATAATAACATTTATTTATTAACTTTTTTATTACATTTTTTAAAGGAGTAAGTTTGACAGAGTGCCCTTTTGGCGGATATTAATATTGTGTAGCATTAATTGTTGATATATCATATATTGAAGAAATATGTTAGATATTTTATTTATGGCCTTCGTTAGCCCGAGAGCTTTTACAGCTTTTTTTATTTAATTTCCTACTTTATACAATTTATACGACTTTCAATGTTTTAGATGTATTCAATGTAAACAACCCTGTCAGTATAGTAACACAGCTTAACTTACTGCAAAATGGCGTAATAAAGACTACAAGGTAAGTTCAATTACCAAACATATTTTACTGTTTATTTTTCAAAATATTCAATGTATATTTAAAGTTTTAAATGTCAATAACCTTATGATTTTAAGTACGATCTGCGGAACTTACGGTCGTAGTTTTGAATCCGAATAAACTATAATTTAAGGTCGTAGGTTCGAATCCGAATAGACTATTTTCCAGAACCATCTCCAGCATTTTAAGCTTAGTTGAAGTAGTTAGTTGGAATTTTAGTATTGTTAACAGCACTAATAGCATTATTTTATAATAAAATATATATTTTTTAATTGATACAAATATTAGAAGTAAAAGAGATCTAAATAGAACAGCTAAGAAAATTATCTTCTATATCTCGTGTACTAAGAAACCTCCTCAATTTCGTTTGTATCCTTATCTCGAAAACTACTGAATAGATTCTATTTAGGTTTTAGAATTTAGCTAAATATATAATATTTTGTTATATGTTACAGTTTAGTTTTTATTAAGGCAATATTTACTTGAATCAAATAAAGAATCTATGCTTTATGTATTTTTATGAGACAAAGGATATTAAAGGATTAGGTAGGTCACCAGATACATATATTATCACCCCTTAGGGTTGAGGAGGAATGCTTCGTTGTCTGTAATTGGGTCCTGGATCCATACAATCACCACACGTAATTCATGAGTGAAGATATGAAAATAAATAACCTTAGTGCGAGTTGCTAATTTTGAATAACATTAGGACGTTGTCGTTTTTAGTGTCAACAGCACACTAGTCAAGATTCCATTACCGGAAGCGTCAATCTGGATATACATCGGCGCTGGCTTCGTCGCTCTATTGGTGCTAATTGTATTAGTAATAATATTTTATGAAGTGAGTTTCCTTTTTTGTTTTTTTATTACATTGAGAGTAACAAACGAGCACACAGTTCACCCGAGGGTAAGTGATTGCTGCGGCCCATGACATCTACATTCATCCTTTACAAGGAGTCATAATACAGATGCGGTATCACCCTTGAGGACTGAGATGGAACGCTCAGTAATAAAGGTCTCTTCTCCAGTAATAAAGGTCTCCGGATCCCTATACACACCAGACGAAACACAGCAGCAGTATGCTGCTATTTCAAGCTGGTATTCTGTTAGGGCGTGGCCCTACCCATTTCGAGTTGACCCATTCATTCTGCAGCTAGAAACAAACTGAAGCGTAGCTCTACCACTGTTAAAATACTTTGTGTTTAATTTAGTTCGATCATTCATTCCCATTGTATAGTAAAAAGTGTTTTTTACTCAATTATAATGAAACGCTTGTCATTAATGTCATCCTAATTTGATGATGAGTCAATAGTTCATTTAGTGGAGACTTCCACATCGATTCTCTATCAGGATGCAAATCCTGAAGACCAAAAGGGCTACCATTTTGCGAATATTCAAATGACCTATCTCTCTTTCCATATTAATATTATTTATAAATTTATTTATATTTCACTATCATGTGTATTATACAATCACGTGGTAAAGTGGATAGAGTACGTAGCTGCTGCGTCACGGGTTCTGAGTTCGATTCCCAGCCGAGGAGCAATTTATTTAAGTTGTGGTTTCTATTCACTGCATTATGTTTTATTTTTTTTTATTATAAGAACCGTATTAGTCTAGTTTCTCACTCGTACGAAATTATGTCTTCGACGTCATTTATTAACAAAAATTCAAATTTTTTTAGTGTGGTTTCTTACAAAGAAAAAACAAGGAGTTGCTTAAAGATCTGAAGAAAGACGTCAGACGGCAAAGCATGGTAAGAAAATTAATATATTTTAAAATTGTTTAAAATCAAATAAGTTTTAATTCTGATAACATCTCTGGTGTACAAATAACGTCTGCCAATATTGTCGCATCAACGTTACAACCAAAGAAACCCAGTACAAAAAAATAACATTCGAAATATTTTCGATGTTTTAGACGTATTTAACGATTATTTTTATTACACTAACAAGTTAACGCTTTTCGGATTCTTGCGTTGGATGACTCGTTAACTTTTGTGGTCCGTGTATAACGAGACTTACCCTCTAGTACCTTTGACATCTAACAAGCTTCAGTTGAATCATTGATTGCATTTGCTGTCTTTTATGTCTAACTTAATCAAAAGCAAAGTCTTATTTGTATATATTGAAATGTGATAAAGATATTTTTATAACAATAATATGCATAAAATATATTTTTAATTGATACAAATATTAGAAGTAAAAGAGATCTAAATAGAACAGCTAAGAAAATTATCTTCTATATCTCGTGTACTAAGAAACCTCCTCAATTTCGTTTGTTTCCTTATCTCGAAAACTACTGAATAGATTCTATTTAGGTTTTAGAATTTAGCTAAATATATAATATTTTGTTATATATTACAGTTGAGTTTTTATTAAGGCAATATTTACTTGAATTATCAAATAAAGAATCTATGATTTATGTATTTTTATGAGACAAAGGATATTAAAGGAGTAGGTAGGTCACCAGATACATATATTATCACCCCTAAGGGTTGAGGAGGCATGCTTCGTTGTCTGTAATTGGGTCCTGGATCCATACAATCACCACACGTAACGCATGAGTGAAGATATGAAAATAAATAACCTTAGTGCGTGTTGCTAATTTTGAATAACATTAGGACGCTGTCGTTTTTAGTGTCAACAGCACACTAGTCAAGATTCCATTACCGGAAGCGTCAATCTGGATATACATCGGCGCTGGCTTCGTCGCTCTATTGGTGCTAATTGTATTAGTAATAATATTTTATGAAGTGAGTTTCCTTTTTTGTTTTTTTATTACATTGAGAGTAACAAACGAGCACGCAGTTCACCCGAGGGTTAGTGATTGCTGCGGCCCATGACATCTACATTCATCCTTTACAAGGAGTCATAATACAGATGCGGTATCACCCTTGAGGACTGAGATGGAACGCTCAGTAATAAAGGTCTCTTCTCCAGTAATAAAGGTCTCCGGATCCCTATACACACCAGACGAAACACAGCAGCAGTATGCTGCTATTTCAAGCTGGTATTCTGTTAGGGCGTGGCCCTACCCATTTCGAGTTGACCCATTCATTCTGCAGCTAGAAACAAACTGAAGCGTAGCTCTACCACTGTTAAAATACTTTGTGTTTAATTTAGTTCGATCATTCATTCCCATTGTATAGTAAAAAGTGTTTTTTACTCAATTATAATGAAACGCTTGTCATTAATGTCATCCTAATTTGATGATGAGTCAATAGTTCATTTAGTGGAGACTTCCACATCGATTCTCTATCAGGATGCAAATCCTGAAGACCAAAAGGGCTACCATTTTGCGAATATTCAAATGACCTATCTCTCTTTCCATATTAATATTATTTATAAATTTATTTATATTTCACTATCATATGTATTATACAATCACGTGGTAAAGTGGATAGAGTACGTAGCTGCTGCGTCACGGGTTCTGAATTCGATTCCCAGCCGAGGAGCAATTTATTTAAGTTGTGGTTTCTATTCACTGCATTATGTTTTATTTTTTTTTTATTATAAGAACCGTATTAGTCTAGTTTCTCACTCGTACGAAATTATGTCTTCGACGTCATTTATTAACAAAAATTTAATTTTTTTTAGTGTGGTTTCTTACAAAGAAAAAACAAGGAGTTGCTTAAAGATCTGAAGAAAGACGTCAGACGGCAAAGCATGGTAAGAAAATTAATATATTTTAAAATTGTTTAAAATCAAATAAGTTTTAATTCTGATAACATCTCTGGTGTACAAATAACGTCTGCCAATATTGTCGCATCAACGTTACAACCAAAGAAACCCAGTACAAAAAAATAACATTCGAAATATTTTCGATGTTTTAGACGTATTTAACGATTATTTTCATTACACTAACAAGTTTACGCTTTTCGGATTCTTGCGTTGGATGACTCGTTAACTTTTGTGGTCCGTGTATAACGAGACACCCTTTAGTACCTTTGAGATCTAACAAGCTTCAGTTGAATGATTGATTGCGTTTGCTGTCTTTTATGTCTAACTTAATCAAAAGGGAAGTCTTATTTGTATATATTGAAATGTGATAAAGATATTTTTATAACAATAATATGCATAAAATATATTTTAATACTAATTAGTAAGTTACTAATAAATAAGTTAGTAAGTTCAACATATTATATAATTATATAATTAATATCTTATTTGATTACAGAGACGAACAATGTTACTACGAGAGAGTATGCGTGCGACACAAAACCCAACAAATGAAGATGCAAACAAACTTATAGCAGAGTCCCATGATAAAGATGATGTCTAAAATTGTAAAGATTTTATCATATCCACCTTTCGAGTTAGACCAATAAACATAATGAGAGGCTTCGTTCATCAGTCAAATACATTATTTTTATGGAAAATAACATTCATAAATTTAAAAAAAAACTTCAAATTCATGTATTGACATAAATTTCTTGACATTCCATCGCCTTTATCTCCGAATATAATAAGCGTTGCTCGCAGCGTCGAGCGCCGTGGTTCTTGCGTAATGAAAAGCTCAGTACCTGAAGCAGGCTTCTCGCCTATATTTCGACTGCCGTCACACACCCAAACCCGTTGATTGTAAGTGCCGCCACTAACAATCCCATCGCGCATCATAGATTCGCCCGCGTCCGAAGGAGACCGAGGCACGCCTTCGACGACCCCGACGACGCGACCACCAGGGCCCAAGCTCTTCATAAAACACTACACACTTACATTGCACCCTCATACCACCCCCGCCGACGGCGAGGGCGTCGCAAACAAGGTTATTCGCGATACCGCCATGTCACAGGCCGGTTCTCTCCAGTCAATACAGTTAGAAGCGTCGCTGGAGTTTCTTGCGCCACTTCTTCTCCAGCGCCCACGCATTCCGAAGTGGTGGTACATCGAGCCAATAATAATAATAGATATATTAATGTAGATAACTCTTAGTCAGAAGCAACTGACCGAGCCGAGGTTCGGAACTCTCGGGCACCCTCGAGTCAGACGCTCTCGCGGAACAGGGTAATGGTCCAAGCTGAGGCTCCCTCTCGGGAGTCCTTGTGCTATTTACCCACTAATAGAGGTCTCGACTGATATACGCGCTCGGTCACCTCTCAACCCGGCGAAACTGTTAAAGCCCTCTGGCTAACAGCGGCCATCAGCCCGATGCTATTACTGCGGAAGAGTGGACCCTGACGGGCAAGTTTATAGTAGCGGTGTGACACAAACTTAAAAAATAAACATACCCAATGATATGTTGTCATTAAGCTACCTATACTTAATCCTGCAATAGCTGACAGAATTATTAGTTAAGGGAGCAAGGTACCTGGGGCTAATGATGTTTGAACCTTAGTCATTAAAAAAGGAGTATGGTGTAGTAATATTGTTATCTCCAGTTTAAGCCAGCTAGCATAAGCGGATATAATTTTCCCGACCAGTTTAACAACGGTCGAACAACGCACTGTATTTTGTTTCTAGCTCGTAAATAGATTTTTAAGTCTGCTTGACATAGGATCACGCCCTTAGAGAATATCAGGGTAAAGTAACAGTACTATGCTGATCTGTTCGCCTAAGTCCTTATCTGCATTATGATGCCTTATCGAGGAGGATAATCACTTAGTATCACATGATCTATGTGCTCATTTTGTTCTTTCGATCCTTAATATAGTAAAGCCCATTTACACCAGATAAAAATATATTAAACTAAGTTAATGTTATTTCATCTCTGATAGAGGAGAATTTTTAAATGAAGTTGTGAACAAAGAAATTCCGTGTACTGCTAGGGCTACAAATTCAATTGGCCCTATTGCCTATCGTTCAATTTCGATTCAAAAGTGTTTTGTATAAACCTACTTCAATAAAGGTAAGTTTATGCAAAACACTTTTGAATCGTCCAGATAGGCAATAGGACCATGTGAATTTGTTTTGCAGTTGCCCAAGCAATTTCTTTCAAACACGGAATTTCTTTGTGCACAACTTCATTTAATAATTCCCCTCGATCAGAGATGAAATAACATAAACTTAGTTTGATATATTTTTATCTTGTGCAATAAGTGGGCACTATTTAGCTTAGTTATAATATATTTGGTATTTTAAAGATATTGTTCTCAAAAATAAAACATGACATATAAAGTAAAACTAAACGTAATTATAAAATTATTTATTACAATTAATTTCACACAACAAATATCTTCACGAAATTAAATTTGATTTTCAAATACATACCTCTCGTATTTGAAATTTACGATTTTTATATTAATACAGAATTAATCATTCTTTGGCAGTACGATCTCCTTCTCACACACATACCCGTACTGATGAGAGCAATTGATGTCGTTGTATTTACCGTCGTTCTTGAAAATAGTTCCGCAGTATTCATTCCCTTCCCAGTTGTTGGGCTCGCCGGGGGACCACAAGCTGAAACCGGCCTCTTCTAAAGTTTGATCTGTAAAAAACAAGATTGTTATTTCTAGAAATATTAATTTTACGTCGACTATTATTATGTAGACTATAGTCGCGTTGTTAATATTTCTAATCACAGCAACATGAAGCATTTTTAAAGAGTGTTTTTTTTTTATATAAAGCGCCTGTCACACATTTCATGGCTAAGATATTTCAAACTGTGGACTATACATTTTCTTGATCCAATTAATTCTAATTGGAATTCTTCAGAATGATTTTATTTTTATCATAAGTTAACAACTAAATTGTTTAACTATAATGTTTACTCACCGATCCTGTAGTGTAAAGAATGATGTAATTATGAAAACTATTTGCGCAATAAGTATTTGAGGAAACATAGAGGCACTCACTTATTGTCCCCTTCCTTATTCCGATGTAATAAGGTCGGATGCAGTGTCAGGGACACGGGACATACATGCAACACACCCAGGCCCGTAGACCAACAATTGTGATACACAAATATCAGCTCGGAATCGAGGCCAAAGTACGCGGTGCAGCGGACATGTACGCTAACTAGTACACCACACCGACGTCAAGAAGGCCCTGTAGAATAGAATTAAGGATATCCCCTGCCTATCTCTTAAGGTGACTAAAATGAGACTTCGGGTTCGATGAACATGTAGTTGTCCCGTGATATTGTAGCACAACGAGGCTGCTACAAGAATCGCTGCCTTCCAAGGGACGTGCTAAGGCTGAAGCTAACTTACAAAATCTCGGACTATTGCGCTGCCCCTCCCAATGCGCTGAGGTAACCATATCCTCCCTTCAGTAGGATATCTTTTGAAGATTTCTTCCCTGATACCAAAAAATCTTAATGCTTTATGTTAGACTACAAAAGAAGACGACGAGTAAGTGATTCTGTGTGTACGTAAATGTTTCTCGACACTATAATGTACTCCACGCAGTTAACAATGTTTAATAGCAGAAGATGAAATAAGTAGTTTGGTAGGACCGTACATGACCCTAAGGAACGCCATATTTGCACAACTTTGTTAATAATTTTGTCATTTACTTACTAAATATAGTCATAAATACTCTTGTAGAGTTATCCGCAGTTTTGCGTGCTCTAAAACCAGCGTAAACAAACCACGGGGCGCTCGACCCTTTCACAGGTAGCGCAGAGTTTGTAATATTTTGGACTAATTGCTCTTCCGCTATCGAATTGAGCACAACGAGATGAGATCCCTCAGCGCGACATTCATCGTATGCTTCATTCCACGATGCTATGACTTGAGACATTTTGTAACAACTTCCAATGCTCTTGTAATACTTGTATCCTAAAAATAATAAATCGATAGTTAATAATAATATTAATTGTTTCATTAAATGTTTGTAGTATTTTATTTATTTATTCTATTGACCAACAAGGCGGAGATAGAAAATAAGATAGGCCCAATAATAATAAAAACCTTTATTCTTTAACCAGTTTCATTTTATATATATAACCAGGGCTGGGATTTCATTGTAAGTGTAATACCACCAGAAAATCACGCTCTTTCTATAGCTTTTCCATGACACATTTTTTTAAAGTACATACATATACTAGCAATGCTAGAAACATTGCCAACATTCCGATTAATCACTCCAACTATGAAAAGGTTTGTGCTGGGAGATGGTTCACGACATTAATGGAAAGGCGGATTAGAACCTTATATATTACATTAAAGTACTTTTATTAACCACAAAGCAACGTTAAAATTATAACGATTGATTCCAGAGTAATATGACTAAAATTTATTACAATAGTAATGAGCAACAAAATTACCTAAGATCCACACATGTCTAAACTCTCCTCTTTTATAGATGTCCTACAATGCAAATAAAATAAAATGCAATACGTACATACCTGTACCGTATACGTCACAATGAGAATCGAAAGTCGCATCAACTGCTTTTACTTTGCAGATAAATGGCAAAGAGATGTAACATCTGCTAGTTTCTAAACTACCCTCACGGGTCAGCGTTTCGCAGTCATTTTTTTCCGATAACTCAAAATTGGGATCGTCCACTATAAAAGACATTGTTTAATAAAATATATTTAAATATTTTTTTACTACTTAACTTTGATACACATTAATTTATAAAAGAAAATGCATAGATATGCATATTGTTACGTAGATATATATTAATAATAAGTAATAATTCTATTTTATGGATAAAACCTACCAAGTCATAAGGGATACTAATTTCAAATGACCGATGTTTACAATTATTTATAATAGTGGTAGGGGCTACATTGCAGTTTGTTTCTAGCTGCAGAAAGAATGGGTAAGCTCGACCGGGGTAGGACCACGTCCTCACATAATACCAGCGTAAAATAGCATAGGCATTCCATCTCGGTCCTCAAAGATAATAACGCGTCTGCAATACGATTCCTTGTCAAGGATGTATATAAATGTCTTGGGCCGTAGGAATCACTTGCCATCAGGTGAACTTTGTGCTCGTTTGTTACTCTCAATGTAATAAAAAAAAGAACTTATGTATGTCCGTCTGTCCGAATATTCATTTACGTTTTAAGCAAAAATTACACAGATCATTCAGAATTACACAGAAATTAAGTACAATAGTCGACGCATTATGAACTGAGGCTCGCACTCACAGGTCTTATGGAGAGTTGTAGTGATGTTCGTAAGAATTGTAGACGTGCCGATATGCACGTCTACAATTATTTTTATATTAATTAATCTAACGGGATAGGTACGATCGATATGCTAAATTATGTTAGGTGTTAATAGGAATAATTTTTCACTGTCTGAAAATAAAAGTACTTAATTTGTAAGATAAAATGTTTGTTTCGACGTAATCATAGAGAAACTGTATAGATCGTAATGTGGCAGGATCTGAAAAGGGCCGTTTTTATCTTTTTATAGAAAAACAACAACCCTTACTCGTTACGACCAATCAGGAGTCAAAGTGCTAATGAAGGTCACGATGACGCAACGACCCCGCGTGCGCAGGTAGCTAAGTATCGATAACGGGTTGCATTGCGTGCACATTCCTACTGTCAGTGACATTTATTGCCCGACGACTCAGTTTAAAATGCGTCGACTATAGTATGTAGGTAGTTTATGATTCTGGATAACATTTAGCCTACTTATTAACCTACTGTGATAACGCAAAATGATGAATTCATTTTTTTCTTATCTTTAGAAGTTTATTTTCATAATGACTGCTAATCTTTCTATTAGTCACCAGCTATTTATATCTATTCTATTATTAGTCTATGTAATGTAGAGTTCTTAATAATAAAACATTTATATGTATACAATGTATATTTGTACAATACAATCGACAAGACGAGAAGTTATAAGAATAATAATACCATACCGCGCCCTCTACAATGAACCGTGATATGAAGTCCTCTTCTAGTTAAAAGAAAACCCACTGCTGGGACTGAGCCTCCTCTCTTGAGACGGTATTAGACCATGATCCACCATACGGCTTCACTGCGGATTGGCGGCTTCATATGTCTTCGAATTTTTTTTTAATTATTTCTCAGACTCAGGTTTCCGTGCGATGTTATCTTTCTCCGCCGAATACTTCTTTTGTTTTACTATTATATTGAGCGTAACTAACGAGCACACAGTTCACCTGATGGAAAGTGCAAACATGCGACCCATGAAATCTACACGCATCCTTGACAAAGAATCATAATGCAGATAAGTTGTCACCCTTGAGGACTAAGGAATGCCTCGTCATCAGTAATAAATCGCCGGATCCCTTCACTCACCAGACGAAACACAGCGGCGTTATGCTGCCATTTTACGCTGGTACTCTATGAGGGCGTGGTCCCACACAGCTCTAGCTGATCCATTCATTCTTTAGCTAGATACAAACTTCAGCGTAGCTCTACCACTGTGGTACGTGATGAAAACGACTAACAATATCGTCGGAGGATTAATTTCACCGGGAATCTAACTCGGTTGTCGGTGAATTAAAAGCGAGATCTTATACACTGTGCTACCACGGCTGTTTAGTTTAGTTACACCAAGAGTAACAAATGTCGTACTCACACTTTATGATGGGTTGCTCCTCTGCCGGCACATGCTGTAGCCCGTCGTTGCCCACCCACACATAATTCCCAATATCGGGGAACTCCTTAATCATTCCGTGTAACTGAGCTATATCGTGTGAAGACGATGGCATCATTAAGTCGGCACCTTCGCTCTTACACAAAATCATCGCTCGGGCATTCGTTACAAGTTCAATGTGTAGCTTGTAGAATGCATCTGACTTTGAATTGTATGCATAATCGTTTCTATATTTTTTATGACTCGGCGGTGAAGCTGTCGCTAATGCTGTTGACCAACATAATATATCAACAATGACAGGAAATACGATACATTCCCTGTAAGGGATTAAACTAGAGCACATTTGCAGCAAATTTGGTCAAATTATATAGTTTCCGAAACTTGGCTATTTCTATTTCTGAGTATATATTCGGAGTTATTCAATAAATTAAAACCCCAATTTTCATTTAAAATATACCCTAGTAGTAAATTATAGGGGATTTTGTTTATTATTTTTACATTTTCTGATACGCAAACGACCGGACAGTCGAGCACGTGTGCAATTATTGTTACAACAAATATTATATGTGTATATATATTTTAATAATAATAATAATTTTTATTTGTAACATAACATAAGTGCAAGTTTGTAATAACCCTGAAGTTTGTGCTAGTATATACTGTGTAAAAAGGTACAGTGTATGTTACTTAATCTAATTTAAAAAAGGAGGAAGAGAGAAAAAAAATAGAAAAAAAAATTAAACTACTGGTATAAATGTGTGTGTGTATGTTGGAATAATGTAAGAAAGTCTCTATTCAACTCGTTCCAAAAGATTTTCAGTGGATTCGTAATAAAACCGTTTTGTGGATATAGTATAGTCTTTTTAATTGATATTAAAATTATAATTGTTTTACTTTCTTAGTTATCAATCAATATAAACGTGCCCTAATGGGAAGTGTGAATAGTCAATGTTATAAATAAATATATTTACTGTGTAAGTGGGATTTATATATATACTCAGGATGTTGCATTGCTTTTTTTATGACAGTTACTTAGCCTATTCATGCACACTATATTTTTTTTCTTTCTCTTCCAGTAATAATATCAAAATTATGAGAAATTAATTTTACTTATTTATTTTTTCACACTGGAATCAACCTATATATGTAGCTGCCAGGCGTATCCATGACCATGAATCCCTCCAGCCGTAAGTTAACAGTGAAGGTCAAAGAAATGGGATCACAAAAATCTAGTACTTAAGTTATAATGACATAATTACCCTCCCTCCCGAAGTCAAGGCAGCTACAAATCGTTACGCGTTTAAGGTGAAAGTTCGGGAGCTATTTCTCAACAGATTGGCACAATCATCTCAATATTAAATAATTATGTATTTGTATATATTTGTATGTATACCATATATAAGTATATATATTTGTATATTTATATATTTCTAGTGTATGTGTATGTTATTTATATATGTATTTTATAATTACGCACATGTTGTATATATATTTATATAATATAACTAATATCACAGTGTTTTAACCGCGACAAAGTTTTTAAGCATACACCTCATTTCATTTCTGCATTACTCTTAGGTTAACAAGATTCCGATTTTATACATAACTCTATATTTATATATAATCGTGTATATAAAACTTAAATAAATTAATAATTCATTTTAAATTAATTATATAACTATATAATAATCGTAATACTATCATAAAATCATGGTTTAAAAAGAAAACTGTCATCGCATTAGTAAAATATAAAATTGAACTCAATAAAAATGTAGGAAATACTTACCAAACAAAATATAAAACATTAATATATACATCGTCAATAAAACTCGCGACGTTTCCTTAAGAATGAATCAGCTTAAATGAATATCATTATAAATAAACTCAAGACCTCGATAATCTGGAAGTCAATACCAGTCTGTAGTGATAAGTTGTGTCGTTAATAGAGGATAGGTATTTCCCTCGAGAAGCAAAACATAATCGATAATATTATCGTTTATTTAAAGTACAAGGAAATTTATATTTTCTCAATGATCTCGTTCAAGCGTCAACAACCTTGAGGGTACGGTCTGCGAAACTAAAGGACGTAGGTTCGAATCCGCCTTTCGACTATTTATCGTGAACCATCGCCTAGTATATACGACGTATTTGCGACTCCTCTAATGTTGCGATGTTCATGGGCTGCTTTTGACGTGACAACGTCTTATAAATCAGTTATCCTGGGAGGCATTCGCGAAAAAGTTGTCCAGTCCTCCGTTACACGGGGCCGACAGTAACCGAACATAGCCGATTGCGCACGATCTTATCGCTCGGAGGTGTGACTCACCGCGTGCTCGCGCCCGATTGGCTCGCTCACTAATATTTAATATTGTTTTTGGAAACGTTGTCACCAATTTAACGTCCGAGCGCTTTGCGCCCAGACACCTGGGATTTTTTTTATAAAAAGGGAGCAAACGAGCGGCGGTAACACCGATGAGCCCATGTGTTGCACACCACGGATAACACCAGAGGAACTGCAGATGCGTTGCCATTTTTTCTTATAGAAAAAAGGGGGGCTTGCTCATTTGCCACCTGTTCTGGAAATTTTGATTTGAAAAATGAACCTCGTGGTCGTCCGGACACTTTGCAACAGTGATGAATTAAAGGCGATTGTGGAAGCTGATGATACTCAATCTACAGCCGAGCTAGCAGCAGCATTTGATCTTATATCTATATACCTCTATAAAATAGATCTTCAATGTTTGGTGGTTTAGTGCCGGTGTCATCACAGTTTTTTACTAACTTTGGTCAATCTGTCCCCGCTGCTCCTACACGACAACGCGCGACCCCATACTGCACAACAGAGTCTCCAAGCCGGAAGAGTTGGGTTTGGAAGCTCTCCCTCATCCACCGTACTCACCAGACCTTGCACCCACCGAATACTACTTTTTAGCGGGAAAAAATTAAAATCCCGAGAGGCAGTACAAAATGCCTTTAAAGAGTTTGATACCTCCCGTCCAGCTGATTTTTACAAGAAGAGCATCAATAAACTACCACTGCGTTGAAGAACAGAAATAAAAAACTTTGAAAAAAAATACTTTTAATTTATTTCATACAAAACGGCAAATTAATAGTTAAAGACCTATTACATTAGCATTACATTTTAAATGTTGTTACCTTCATTAGTGAGCAAAAAAATCGACTCGAGAGTCATGCACGAGATTGAGTCTTTAAAAAAATTACTGAGCCCTGAATTATAATTTTCGTTTGGAATTATTAAAGCTTCGTCATTTTGGCTTCTAAATAATGTAACCAAGTGTTATCTTTTCCAAGAATACGACCCAAAAACATGTTTACAATTTTTTTTTATTTATTTATTTTTATTTATCTTCACCACAATTAAATACATACAATATTTTTTTTACATAATAGAAACATGTTCTTCTTAATAAAAAAAAAACATTAGTACATAGTCGTGGCTGACTGATGCCTGCAGTAGGTATTAAAAACCTGTAAATCACAGGTCATCAGGTCACCATTCCGCAGAACTTACGTTGTACAAAGAGTTTAGTAGAGTTTGCCAAATACTACATGAAAATTAAATTAAAAAGTAAAATAAACATGCATTTAACATTAGGAAGCAATAACTAGTTATAAGACTTATGATAAATATGCTCATATAATGTTTGTGATATAATATATACTTACTAATTATTAAAAACTATTAAGAGATCACTTCTAGGAATTTCTCAACGTCAATGTAAGTTTGTTTAAGCAGCCATTCGTTCATTTCTTATTAAGTTTGCTGTATAAGTAAGGACCTAAAAATGTAAAGAAACTATGACTAAAACAAGTTCTTAGTTTTACAGTTCTAGCAACAACTTTACTTCGGGTCAATAAGACATTTGAGTAATGTATTAACCTATGCTGATTGAGAATTGTGTCCTCTACAAAAAGCTGCCTGACTGTTAACAAGCGACAGTCTTTATAAAGCGCATCTGTAGGGTAAAGCCGAGGTTTGGAGAAACAAACCTTAAGCAATGCTCTTTGCACTCTTTCAATTTGTATTAAATTTGTCTTAGCAACTCCACCCCACGTAGATATACAATATTTAAGAATTGATTGGCACAGAGAAAGATAAACCATTTTTAATATGTCAGCATTTGCTGAATAGCGAAGTATTTTAAAAATGTAGATAAGTTTACGCACCTTGTTTGATAAATTTACTGTGTTTTTTAAAATTAAGATTTCTGTCAATGACAACTCCGAGATAGACCGTAGAAGTGATCGTTTCAATGTGAGGTACATTCTCATTCAAAGCAATTAATGTATCACTTAAATTTACGTTTAACGGTTTCACGACAATTTGATGGTTGACGTCTATTTGGCTTATTGAGTCACGTATAGCAAAGTTGACGATTTTACTTTTACTAATATTAAGAGTCAATAAATTACCATGCAGCCAACGACAAACCGAATCAAAACCAATTTGAGCACATTGGTAAGTCTCTGACCATGTACGTGAACTAAAAACTATAGCTGTATCGTCAGCATATGAGAATAATGCGCCGTTTTCAAGTTTGAGATCGCAGAGATCATTCATGCACACCAGAAAAAGACTGGGCCCCAGCACACTTCCCTGTGGCACGCGGTAACTAACAGACAACTCAGAACTAGTATACGAATTGATCTTCACACTTTGCGTTCTATCTGTTAGGTAGCTATGAAATAGCGATAATTGATTACCTCTTATTCCTATTGCCTCCAATTTTCCCAGTAATATCGGAATAGAAACTGTGTCGAAGGCCTTGGTTAAATCCAGGAACATACCAATGCACTTTTGACCTTGGTCTAGGTTTTGTACAATATGGTCGACTAAGTTGTGTACAGCGTCTGTTGTTGAAAAACTCGACCGGAAGCCATACTGGTTACGGGATAATAAATTATGTGTCTCCAAATAGGAAACCAACCTCTTATTAATAATTTTTTCGAAGATTTTAGATAGGGCTAGTAGTATAGAAATTGGTCTGTAATTTTCTGTACAGCTTCTATCTCCAGATTTAAAAATAGGACATACAAGTGCTTTTTGAAGTGCAAGTACGTTTGGAAACTTGCCTGAAACAATGCCTAAATTATAAATATATGTTATAGGTGGTACAACGACATCTTTGTGCTTTTTAAGAAACGCATTAGAAATGCCATTCCATCCAACTGCACAACTGTTTTTAAGCGTTCAAATTCCGCTTGATCTGTTTCCAATAACACAAAGGAATTTGAATGGATTAGAGGAGATGAATGAAATAAAGGATTTTGGTTGATTTTTTCAGCAAGACTTTTACCGATATTTGCGAAATAGGAATTGATATTATTTAAAGTAAGCTGTTTATCGATACAATTATTAAGGAGGTCACTAGATGAAGATGAAGTACAGGGTTTATTTGTAATGTTATTAATAACTTTCCAAATCATTTTGCAATTATTGCCAGCCTTAGTAAATTCAACCTTTTCATACTCTCTTTTTGCTTTTCGGAATAGAGTATATATGTACCCTTATCAATTAGTCGTCAAACGTCAACCAGTGCACTTATCCCTTATTATTAAATACAAACAATGCCTAAAAATGGACACATCTATTGAAGAAGTGGCTCAAGCGCTTGCCTTATCTGAACAAAGCCAGAGTCAGCGAAAAGACTGGTAGCTTTAACCGAAGAAGCGGATCCGGCAGAAGAAAGGAAAGGATGCAAATCAGAGAAGTATGACCGATTCATTGTCAGTTCTTTGCTCAGAAATCGAGCCCTCTCTGGCATTCAAGTCCAACAATGGCTCAGAGTAACGCGAGGAGTGGCTGTTAGCGGCTGGACAGTCAGAAGACTACTAAAGGCGGTTAACCTGACTGAAAAAAGGCTGGCTTCTGTCCCCCAGTTAAAGTTGACCCCAGCTCATCGAGCAGCCCGATTACGTTTCGCAAGAGAACACGTGAACTGGACGTACGAGCAGAGGCACTCTGTTATCTTCTCCGAAGACATGGTATGTCTTCATGGCAACGATAGACGACGACAAGTCTACAGAAGACCTGGAGAGCGATTCACCCAGTTCTGCATAAGTGAAAATATAGTATTTGGAACTGATATATTGAAGAGATATTAGGGGATCATGTCATTCATTACGTAGGCTTTATCGGTGCAAACTTTGTGCTGATGCAGGACAATGGCCGTCCACATACTGCAGCTTCTGTTCGGCGGTGCCTGCATGAGGTCGTAATTGAGTGCATAAAGTGGCTAGCACACAATCCGGACTGAAATCCTATTGAGCATTTATGGGAAGAGCTTAAAAGAAAAATTGGGGCTAGAAATCCTGCGCCAGCTACGAGGTCGGTGCTTCAAGCCGCACTCAGCGAAGAATGGGATGGCATCTCAAGAAACAGTGAAAATCTTTTTATGTTTGAATTCTATGGAGGACCGATTAGGTGCTATAATTAGAGCCAGGGCGGATAACACTAACTATTGATTTGGATTGATGTGGTGATGTTATCTTTTCGTCTGTATTTTGTTTAGAGTGAATCTTTCATTATTATAGAGTTTAAGACGAATTTTGCATATTTTTTTTTAATAATTTAAAAGAATTCATTAGTCATTGTCATTTTATTTTAAAGCTTAGCTTTTAAACATTCACCTTTAATTTTCTATCCAGATTCTGTTGATGTTGATGCTGTTAGCCTATGCGTCTCTTACAGCTTCATCGGACACAGGGCTCACGGAACTGAGGGGTCCGTGAACTGGTTATGTAGTTTTTGGTTCTCTTACTTACTGAGAGCGCTTGTAAACTGATCGTGTCGGTCTGCTCTGATCACGTTCCTATCTGATAATGCCACCTAATTTGCCAGTTGCCTAGCTATCGGAAGATTCTCAATAGTGGAGAATGGATGGTGATGTCTAATGACCGTCCAAGGTTTTGGTATTCGGACCTAGCCTCTGACGGACGACACCTGCTGTCTGGTCAATCGGAAGCTGTGGACGCTGAGAACCGCCCTGACACGGGGTGTATCTAGTGTACGCGGTGTCGCGAAAATTGCGTCGCGCTCGAAGGCGAGGGCGACGCGACGAAATGTCGGCGGAGTGTCAAGGTCCGGGGTCCGTTGAGGACGGACTAGAGTTCCCCCATGAAGCGGGTGTGGTCGAGGATGTGACGGGGTCGACGGTTCCTAATTGCCGGATTTGGTACCGGTTCGTAGGTTGCGGCGTTTACCACTAGCGGGTTGGAGTGCGAAAGCGCTTTTGCGACGTAGCGCTATGAGATAGATTGAAAATATTCCAGAATGGTGACGAGATGGAAGTCACTGAGCAGATCAATATTTGCTATTGGCGCAGATGAGCTGGTGAAGCTGTCTCATGACGAACCCTGCCTTATTCCTTCCATTTTTTATATGCGGGCGTGACCCCTACGTATTTGACCGATTCTGCCCATGGATAGGGTCGGTCGAAGATCGTGATTTGTCCTAGCTATCTACGGGTAGCTACTGGTGCCGTTCAGAATGGATTGGCTGAGCCTTTCCAGATGAAGACGGCTGGTCTTTTGTCCGGGTTAATTTCGATTCTCCATAACCGAAACCAATCGGCGAAGCGATTGGCTGCGGCTTGGAGACGAATGGTAATACGGTCCTTGTGTACGTTTGAATAATATAGGGCGGTATCGTCCGCGAAAAGCGCGAGACTGACCTGCGGATCTTTCGGAATGTCACTTGTGTAAAGTGAGAATAAAAAGGGAGAGAGAACGGAGCCCTGAACTACTCCCGCTAGGAGCGGCCGGCTTGAGGAGCGCGTGCCGTCGATTCGATATCGGAAAGTGCGATTCGACAAGAAGGCTCGTTTGATGTGCACGAGCCTGTCCAGTATGTTTAATGGCTGAAGTTTATAAATTAAACCGTAATGCCACTTTGCGACATTGAAAAATAGTGCACCAGTATCTTCCGAGTTTTTAAGGGTGAGCCCTGCAAGAATGTGTTCCGTTAAGCGGAAGGCATGTTGAACGAAAGAGTGCGTATTCCTACATCCGAACTGTTCGTCGGGAAGTAATCTATTTGCTAGGACGTGTTCTTCAATTTTCTATAGTCAATTTTTATAGTAGTATATTTTTACCGAATGCGTACTGTGTGAGTCGACTTTTTGCTCTCAACTGCCTGTTTAACAAATTTTGTTGTAATTGGTAGGTATAGCTAAGTGTGCATGCCTTGCGTGTGTGTGTGTATGCGATATATGTTTATGTTTATCATTACCTCACATATTACAAATATAACAACAGGAAACACGTACACGGATCATAAATATAAACAAGTATTATTTTAAACTAGGATGCGAAATCGGAAATTCCATGGTAGGTGCGGTACTTGCGGTGAATCAAACCCTCGACCGCAGGATTGATATATCGTAGCTGCACAATACAATACACAACACTACAGAGTACAATATTTCGCACGTACATTTGCTAAAGTAAATTGATATCATCAAAGAAATGCTCGGATATAAATGGGTCAGGGGAATAGGTTTTCCGTATTTTATTAGTAAATAGGTTTTATTAGTAAAAAGTTGCAGTAAAATGTCTTTGGTTGTGCTGTTTTGGCTCTGGTTGGTTTCATACCATTAAATAGATAATGAAGCTCGCTCTAGTCAACCTGTTACAGATAAAATCAATGCCATTTTTGAAAAAGATGAGCATGATCGGGATATAAGTAGTTACGACATAGCTGAAGAGCTAGGAGCTGACCACTTAATAGTTTTGACCCATTTGAAAAATTTTGGATATACAAAAAGCTCGAAATTTTGATTCAAACTCGCTAAAAGAAACCTAATGAATCGTGTACGATTCTCTATTGAAACGATAGGAAACCGAACCGTTTTTAAAAAGATTGATCACTGGTAAGGGAAAGTGGATAACCTACGATGATTCGTGCGAGAACTCATAGTTAAAGGGCTGTCAAGCTCCACAGACTAATTCGACACCTGGATTAACAATAAGGCGATGATGTGTGTATGGTGGTATTGAAAAGCCATCGTTGATTATGAGCTTTTACCACCGGGCAAAATCATCAACTCCGATCTCTACTGCCAACAACTAATGAGACTCAACCAAGAAATAGAGAAAATGTCTCGTCTGTCTCTTCAAAATTCTTTAGGTACTGTAATCTAATTAACTTCAAGACTCTCAGAAAAACCATTTTTTATGTGTATATATATATACATAAAAATAGAAATATTTTAACTACTGTTGCTGTTTTGGATCATTATCTTGTTGGAAAGTTGAAACCACCGGCAAACAGGAATTTTCTTGTACAGGAATTTATCCTAATTGCCTGCAATTTTCCTAACTGATCCAACAGCCTCCAACTTTGATATTCCCTCCTACATATTTGACTGTTTTAAATTCGCACACTTTGGATCCAATTCTTTATTCGTAGGACGTCTGTGTAAACATACGGTATGTTGTTGTGGTCCAGAATAAATCATATTAATTCTGATTCCTTCCGAAAATAGTACATTTTTCCACTCACATTCAATCAAATGTTCATGATTTTTTTTATACTTTAATCTAGTTTTAATATTTGCTTTCGTTAGAAGAAATTGTTTTCCAAATAAGTTACGACCCTTCAACACCAAATACTTCCAAACGAATAAGCCCCGATTCATTTTGGATAACAATATCATTCTTAAGTCTTCACGTGGGTCCTAGGTACGTTTTCTATTGTGTTAAACTTCCTGAAATGCCTGATAGCATTCAATATCATATCTTTAGAGCATTACAAGTGATCCACAATTTTTCTATATGACCAATCTTTGTCATAAAGATTCAGAATATAATAAAAAGGAAGATCTCCTTGTAGGGAATCTCAACATTTGCTTTTCCCATAGATGCTCATTGGAAATGATCAATATGATATTAATATTGTGATAACAATAATTTATTTTTGTTTTTTTTAAATTTAAGATTGTGTAACTTGAAACTGTCATTAAATATGTGGCCAGCAGCAAGTACATTAAAAAAGTTTGATATTTATTTAAAAACCGAATAAGGTCTCACCCATTGCTAAATACAAGTCTTTATTGTCTTGATTTTAATACTCTGGCGTTAGTGTAATTATTCAATTGTAATTAAAGTATAGTTAATACCACAATACAATTAATATCGTCACCATTGATGATACTATCAATAAAATTGTTTATAGCAGTGCAATATTTAAATGGTGGATTCGGACTTACCGACGTTAAGTTTTACAGACTACCTTAAACTTTGAATATTAAGCGCAATAAAATCATAATGTCGGTCAATGAAATTGTTAATTGTAATCTACATTTCTGAAAAAATTAATCAGCAAATTCATTATTGAATCCCTACAGACAGACTAAACTTGTGCCCATTTCTAGGCATATAATAAGTGTTCTCATACGTTTTAAGAAAAGAGTAGGTGTGAAATAAAACAATTATGTAATTATGCAATAGTTTTATTGTTATAGTGCGGCGAGCCCAGATGTTACGCTGCTACATGGCTCGCTCTACGTACCGCCGACTGTACTATGCGATGCAAACTGTCAGAATTCGCGCGCTGTCATTTCACTGTTACAGATTATATCCTAGATATGGATAGTGAACACAGAAAAAATAACTTAATTTCTATTGTCTATTATACTCATTGCTTAATTATTAAAGAAGCATTTAATGATCGATAATTTTAAATTATAAACGATTTTTGTATTCAAATGAAACTAAAAGGACACTAGAAATCTAGATATAGCCCCAGGTACATTTACAAATACAATGATTTGACAGCGTTTCCTATACATGCTTATTTTGAAAATACACTAAAAAATGAATGGAAAATATGAAGACAGACAGGTCGCAATTGTGGTCGGTCGGGCGATAAATTACGCTAAATAATTATTACAATCGTTTTGGCAGTTCGCAACAATGGTAAAATGCAACTAACTCCGTACAGGACAGAAACATGTATCAAGTATATTTACAATCGCCTTCCGTTTCACTTATTAGTTGTCTGAAAAAAAAAACTAAATCACAAGTCCATCATGTGACAAATTAACTAAATCCAACTATACATAGGAAATGTTGATAGAGTTCGTTATCGCAAAGCAAACATTCCAACTACTAAGTCTTATAGTGAACGTTTTGTCTTGGGCGTTACACGAGAATCGATACAGCCATTTGATATTAATATCTAAATGTTTTAAAAGTAACTTAAAAAAACATCAGTGCACAAAATACCTACTATATACATAAGACTGGTAATAATTAAATTAAATTATTGAATTACTTTTACATTAAGAAACTTGTTTTCTTATATTTTGTGTTTTTTTTTTGTTTGTTTTTATAAAAGAGTTACAATACAAAACTAAATTGGGATGGTTACACGACACAAATTAAGAACAAAGTTGGCTTAGTTTTAAGTATAAACTAAAAGTCTTATCACATTGTTTGCTAATATTTACAAGAAAAATATCGGAATTAATTTCCTTTACGTGCCTTTGTGGATATTCGAGTGTGCATTTACTTACTATTCTAAAGTTCGTGTCTAACTAAAGTTAGTAGTTAAAATTAATTACATATAACATACGCAAATGTGAACCTACGAACTAAAGATCACTTGTGTGTTAAAAATGAATAGTGTACTTATAACTTAAAATATACGAGATCCCTGAAAGTCTGGAAACGCAATACATACAATTACAAATAAAAAGAAACATTGAGGTTGGTGACGCCTTCAGTTACATCGCACACCCATAAAATGTCTGTTTTTGCATCTGATCGAACTTCCGTTCGTCATAAAGTTTCCGAGTATCCGAGACATAAGCATACATTTATTCGTGCAAATGCCCATACATATTTTTTTAAATATATGACATTTAAATGACGTTAAAGAGTTACTTCTACACAGACACTAACAGATGTAAACGTTAATTAAGTATATTAACAGTACAACGTCATAAAGCGATTAGTAAGCGAACGTTAAAAATCATGACGAATATGTCTATACATATAACAATAATTACTCTTTCTATATGTACAGGGAATTGGTGTACAGTTCGGTCATTTGTGATAATCCGAGTCCAATAATTACGCCTAACGGATCACAGTGACATCGTTCTGAGATAAGGCAAGGTGGGTCTGTCGCGAAACATGAACTCATTTACTAAGACGAACGCTAGGTGGCGTTGTTCTTAAAATGGAACTGCAATGAAAATGGAACGTTTCGTATTTGCGTGTGTAATAGATCGTTATTGCTATAATTTAAAACTTATATTTATGTACATTAACAAAATTTATAACAAAATTATTAGTATTGCGCCATCTAGTGATCGTTTACAGTAAAAGAAGAACATATCCACGCTTCCTTTGTACCATCGAAACAACCTCGTTTGAAACGTTGCGTGACTGAGATAAAAAAAAGGAAAATATTTATTCGCCGTAACTAACTGGCGTCTACATTGTGATGGCAACTATTTAATAAGTTTTATTTTATATTTGGCTTTTAATAAAACGACCCTTTCAGTATCGCAAAGTATCAAACAAGAAAGCCAATCTAAATGTGATTGCTACAACTGTTTACATTCCAAACCATACTAGAGCTTAATAAACTACGGCCTCTATTTACAAATTATTATTTTTTTAATATTTTATATAGTTTTGAACTAGTTTTAAGGCTACGACGTACCTCGACACTCGCGCAAAGTTTCCCTATGTTAGTCTACATGTTAGCAGCGTGATACATTATCCCGAAACTACATAAACAAATGGAAATATCAAATCTTGTAACTAACTTTTTTATTACGAAATTTATTTAAATTTCCCAATTACCATATAGTCCACGCACACTAACACGACAAAATACTTACTTCAAATTACTAATTTAACTATAAATGCTTGAAATACACACGTATTCATTACATTCACAAACATCGCTATACAATGTCACACTACGGCAATGACGTTATGTAAATAGTACATTTAACTAGTCTTTATCTTAGTCGAGTTACGTGCAAATTACTACTCTGACCAAGATAAAGAAAAGTGGCACATCACCGTGTAACGTGTCACTTTTAAAACTAACCAATCGCGTGGCAGCCCAAACAGTTGCCATACACGTGATTGGTCGATTTAAAAAATGATCGGTACGACAGCGACGGTTCGCTATTTCACTTATCTCGCGTAGAATACAGTCAATGTTGATACTTCTAATAATCTATCCTAGCTACGTAAAAATGTTCAGTCGATGTTACATACCATGGTGTTGTTAGGAGTTATACACTTAAATATACAAAAATTTAAGGCGGCGTGCACACGGGTTATTTGATATAATTATATTTGACAGATATTAAGTTTTTTAATACATTTAACTTTATTTTTAAGTACGAAACCGACGTCTGCACGCAACTTTAAACATCGAGTACACACAGAACACATCGAAATTAAGAAATTCAATTAAGAAATTGTGATTAAAATAAAATTCAATACGATTATATGTTAGTTATTACTATATTGCAACATTTATTGCAACGCTTGCAACTTCCAAACGCGAAACATATGAGGTTTACGTTGACAATACACAAACAAGTGTATATTTAAATGGGATCGCGTACATAAAAAGACGAGTAAACTAATTGAAACATTTCACCCCAATCACTTAAAATTAACCATGTCAAGTGATGTAATCGCCCCCGCGATCAACATATCTCTTTCCACAAAAATACAATCAGTTCGGTGGCGCCCGACATTCGTCCCTATGTTTCGTTGTATAAAGCATATCATTGCGTACATCAATTATTTTGTTAATGCATTAGCAAACTAGTATGTTTGTCGATTCCTTACTCTATATACACAGTGAACCCATCTACATTCTAATTTACACGTCACAACGCTAGACTAAACATCGGAAAGAAATAGGACAAAACATATTTGGTAGTGGCGTCCGCCGTCACACGTAGCGATTTGTTGCCTCAATAATAGAATAATTCAACATTTAAATATAATAGTCATGTTTAAGAAGATCGAATTGCATATTGTGTAAATTGGTGTTCGTTAATATTGGAAGTGACATTAATGAGGTATGATACGGCTTTATTTTATAGTACATAGAAATAAACGGGTCTAGGGTAAGCTAGATTACAAACAAAGATATTATATTAAAACCATTATATCGCTATAATGTGAACTAACTATTAATTAGTTTGTTAGTTATGAAAAGTGTTCGAAACGTATCCGACATATTACGCCTACCTAGACCTCGTCTTGACAATGCTTGTTAAAATAAACACAACAATATATTAAAATCCGTGAGGAATAATTGATGATTGGACACACGGATAAAAGAAACGATTGTCAGTTTTACGTCACGTTGTTCACTCAATCAATGTATTTAAATCACTTACAAATATTTTGATATAAACAAATTCAAACTTAAATAGGTCCAATCATCAAGGTGTATGCAAAAACGGTACTAGTTTCGCGTTACATAAGATCAATTATCGCGTGTCGGTGTATTCAGCGCGCCGCTTGTCCAAGCAGCGCTTGGATTCGCGTCATTCCCACTGGTGCGGGGAGGGGGGCAGCTCAGACGGGTGCGCCACCGTCGAGCTGCAATGTGTGCAAGTCAACACGGATTAGTTGAGTCACCAATTTTTTCTGTCTACCCACACCCACGCCAATTTCACTCGATTTCGGACTTAACGTAGAATAAAACTCTATTTTTATTAAACGAATGTAAACTGTAATTGATGAATTATTTAAGGACTAATCTCGAATGTAGTGTCCGAAGTCAAGCGAACCGTAAAGACCATGCATATTGCAATCGATTATCGAAATCAGAACATTTTTGAAATGGCAATTTTCACTACGATAATAAAAGAGATCTCGTACGGCACAACTGCATCACATATCAAAATTCTACTGACCAACTACATATTAAAAAGTAACAAGAGAAAAAATCACCACAACCAAATACTCGGCACTGTGCTTGCTGCTGAGTCTACGCATGCACTACGAAAAAACCACTAATAGAACTCTGTTCACACAACTGTTTTCTAAATATAAACCATGTATATAACGTGATAAGATTCATATTTGGGAAACAGTCTTGGCTATACAATAACATTACGGCCCACAAAATACATAATATTTTAATGCATAAATTAAAATGTATAAAATTCGAAATTCCTTCAAATTCTAAAATCAATATTTTAAATTAAATTAGTTTTAAGAAGACTAAAGATTCTCTTGCTTTTTTTTTATCGTACAAAAGTAAGAGAAGTAGTGATTTTTGCGACTATTCTATTAGAAAAGAAAACAACACTACAAAGTTTCCAGAAATATAAAATGAAAAAACAAAAAAGTTTGCTACAAAATATCACAATATAATTGTGTTATTTGCTGTGAAAAAAAAAACAATAAAAACATCCAGTAGCATGCAAATTTTTTAATTAAAATTTGTCACCACTCATCGTATAATGTCGCATGCGATTTGTATATTTTGATTATTAATTGGCATAAAATCGCTTAAGCGAATCCTTTAAAGTGTTCGACACGTTGTAAGTACACCGATATCGGTTCGTCGACGGTTCCAATCATTGAGACATGCAATGCCAATCGAACCGGAGTGGGACAACAGAACGAGCTATCAAACGATCAACCCTTTTGAAATAAAACTAATGCCGCTCGCAAAGGCACCTCTAACTGACCATGTGAAAATTAGTACCTAACAAAAACTTTTACAAATTATCAAATCAATAAAAAAGACTTTTAAGTTTGTGACGGATTATTTATGCTTTTCAAACTAGGTCTCTAGGTTTTGTTATCGAGATTAATTTCGGTGGCGACAAATTTTAAAGGCAGATAGTGATGCCTCGTCGAACGGCGTCCGCGTATGCAAAAGTGGACAATATAGGCTAGAGCGTGCGGGCGCTTACTGGGGCTCGTTCGTCGCACTAGGCAGCGCACAGAAATATCACTGGCGACAGTAGAAGTATTTTTGCCGCCGTCTTGAAAGGGGAACAAAATTTTGCTTTCGAACTCGCTCTAGAACTGCCGCAAACACACAAAAAAAAAAGCATAACGTTATTACCGTCTACCGCTGGACATAAAGCGTGGTAGGCCACCATTTCAATAGGGTTGATTTTGCTGGCTGGAATGCAACGGTTCTGTGCGGAGCGAAAGGTATTACCAAAACGCGAAAATACTTGATTAATATCGCAAAATCCATGCACAAATCGGGCTCTCGCAAAATCGACCCGTAGGCGCGTAAAGTTATAGTTTCGCCATAAAGAAGGCACAATTTTACCTACGATACACAACTACATTAGGCGGTATTAGGATGGGAGTGACGGAAGGCAGGGGTAGGATTTCGACATAGGCTAACTTCTGCGACCACCATTTTGCTGTTTGTCTATGGTTGTGTCCACTATGACACGTATGCATAGTACTTCACTTAAAAATGGTCGTGACACTGACGTGCACACACTAAAACAGATCGCACCGTGCCACACCTAGTTGTGATGACGTTTGCTTCGTCTGATTTATTATCGTTATAACACGTGGAGACAACACTCTGTATACAAATTAAGTATTAGACAATTACAAAATAAAACGTCAAAATTATAAACGACGTACGCGTCACTATTAATAAGCAACAAAACGGTCCAAACATCGAAAATTGCGTAGACTTTGTCAAATGTCACATTGACAGTTGACACATGTCAAATAGTGTTGTCAGCACGTTCCTAAAGAACGGTTTGGCTTAGAACATGGGTGCGGGGTGGTCGGTATATGAGCGTGTTAGGTTACGTATCGCAAAGAAATCACCTAGTGTCGGTTGGTTGTTGGTTGGTTGCGGTTGTTGGTGGCGGCGCCTTACCTTGCGAAGCTCTTGAACGCCGCGGATTGCGGGTTGATGCACAGAGGTACCCGCGACGTCTGGAGTTGCTCCGCTATGAACTTGTGAATCTCCTCTGCGGATTATTTAAGCGTTTTGTTTAGTAATCAATATAGTTTTTAGGATTAGTTACCTTAAAATATGTGGTGACGGCGTACACGCTCTACTATTCCGCGAATCAGTATCCGACTTTTTTTTCGGGCTGATGGCCGCTGTTCGCCGAGGGCCTTTACAGTTTCACCAGGTTGAGATGTGACCGAGCGCTTATGGCGCTCAGTCGAGCCCTCTATTAGTGGGTAACCAGCACAATGGCTCCCAAGGGGGAGTCTCGGCTTGGACCGTTACCGTGTTCCGCGAGAGCATCTCACTCGGGTGCCCGAGAGGGCCGAACCTCGGCCCGGTCGGTTGCTTCTGTCTAAGAATTATCTACATTAATATCACTATTATTATTGGCTATCTGCCACACCTAACGGCCACCACTTCGGAATGCAGTATCTGACATGCTATTGCTGTACGATTTTTTTAAATTATTTTCTATTGAAAATGGATTGATATTTAATTTATTTCCGAAATTTGCATATTGATGTCTGTTCAATATGTTGTAATAAAATATTATTTAAATTCTTAACGTTGTACCACATTCTTGAAAATAAAGTCACTTTCACTCTAGTGATCTCCGAAAGATAACCAGCATATTCCATCTAAAACATGCTAGAACGGATGATATGATGAGATGACCACCGTCCTGGGTGTGAAGGAGTGGTAGTGTTATCGCAATTATCTTCATAATTGCTAAACGAATATTAGAAGCGGCCTGAATAGCACCTTCACCTTTCCAGAAATTAAAATTGATATGTTATTACTACTACTAGGACCCTAAGATTTAAGATCTAAGATATAACATCTATTTGCAGAGCAAACTATCCTTAATATATATCTATAACAGGAATGTGAGCGTAAAACCTCGTTTCAAAAATCACTCACACATTTTAAGAGATAAATTTGACAATATGAAAACAATATCCCCAATTTCATTAGGATATTATTATAAGTCTCATCACGACAATCTTGGTGATGTATCTAATAATATAATATACATATATATATATATATATAATTTTAGTGATTGGTGATGTATGTAATAAAGTGAATACGTATGATATCTTACCTTTAACCTGATGCACGGTGGTGAGCTTGCGCTCCCAGGCGTCGTGGAAGGCGTGCGTCGCGATCGGCTCCAAGTCCGCCGAGTAGTGGCGAGCGGCTGGTGGTGTGCTGTAGCAGCACTTGCACATGCACGAGTGGTAGCGCAGCCGCCCCTCCTCCAGGTAAGGATGCGCGAGCGCATCCACAACTGATATGCGCTTTGACGGATCGAACACTAGCATCTGCAACAATCATAAACCTTTCATTTATTACCGTAACTATAAATACCTCAAATCGTTCTACTTTATACTCACATTATAATTAATATATAATACAAAATCCGGTTCATCATAACAGTATGTCCATATGTTCCATACGGTACTCATCTACCGTATGAAACAAAATTATTGGTGAGGTGAATAATGAACGTGGCGAACAAGGAAATCTAAGTAGATAACCGGAAACCCAATTACTGATAGAGAAATTATACATTGCGCCAACTTAGTACAAAGAGCCAATGAGCTACGTGAGACGATATATATAGGTGGTCTTTTCAGTATGGTACGCGTGAGAGACCGTATAAGAGGGAGGAAAAGTGCGGTACATATGCACACTGATGCACTAACTACCCTGTGCGTTGCCTGTACTGAGATCGCGTGAGAAAGAGGAGTTGGCGTATAACGGTACCTATGCGAGCAGATTTTGTGCCTCGTGTATTGCTTGTACACTCGTATTTTACCTGTAAGGAGAATACGTGAGTAAGAGGAGTTGGGGTATTACGGTACCTGTGCAAGCAGGTGCACAGCCTCGTGCGTGGCCTGCACGGAGAGTGTGTACAGGGCGGCAAGCGCGGGTGGGCGCGGTGCACGGCGCAACATGTGAGCTCGCGCGCCGGCGCACGCATGACGCATGTCCTCCAACGACGGCGTTCCTAGCAGCTCAGTTATCAGCTCCAGCTGGAAAATAACAGCATAACATAAGATTATTAATGTGGAGACAGTTAGTAGCGAGGTGAGAGCGAATCCCGGTTGGCATCTCTTTAAAAATGTTACGTTTACAAAATTTTCTCACTTCTATCTGTGAGCTTCCAAACATCAGATAGAATGTCGGAGCTGCTACTTAACATACATACATCATAAATTGGGATACTTGGTCTTAATTTTATAATACGAAAGGAAATGTGATATAATCCAAAATATGGACATTAGCTACTCGAGTGTATATCGCTGGTACTACCCGTGGTTACTAGAATTTTTTGCATATTGTACAATGTATATAATCGCTTTGAAGAATTACCCAATAAGACAGGCATTCGGTTAAACAAGAGGTTCCGCGACTTTTTTTCTCATAGACCACTTTCAAAATTTTGCTGATTCCGGTGTACCCATTGCATCTACATTTCTGCCATATTCCCAAAACTCGACAAAAAATGTGGAATATTCAAGTTTTTACATGTAACAGTCGCTGAGCTTCTTAAAATATTATCTGCCTACATTGATAGGTGAAGTCGAGCCAACATTTTTGTTCATACCCTATCGAAAGCAAATAAATTTTTTGTGGACCTTCGCTTACACATTGTGAACCACCATATTGTCACACTAACGTAGGCCCCCGTCGAGTCTCCCATGGACCCCTGAGGGTCCACCTGTACCTGTACTTTGGGAACTAAGGTGTTAAACAAACAGCTAAGTAAATTCAGAACACGTAGTTGGTTGGTTGTTTTGCATATTGGCGTGACGAACTATCAAAGCTAAGCTCAAACTGACCGAGCTGTATCGAAATGGGCCACTCGTGTACACTGTCCGTAAATCCCGAACAGACACGGTAAACTAAGCTTCGTCAACCTTAGTTGATAAATTAAAAATAGTTTGATAAATAATAAATATTGTTTCAAATTAGTATTCGTAGCTACTTAGTTAATACATCGTAGAGGTACGACTACGACTGTACATTGCAATCAAATATAGATGCGAACATGGATATTAGATAAAAATATGATCTATGTCTTGTCAATATCCATCTTAAGACCTACCCATTGGGAGAAGTTGTTGAGGTCATTCACTTGATAGAGTATCCAACATAGAACACATCCGCAGCGGGTTATCAACATAGCTCAAAAAAGTAGCAAGCTGAAGTGACAATGGGGAGGCCATATAACTCGAAGAACCGATAACCAATTGGGACAAAAGGTTCTTGTCTTTGATCTTGTTTTGAGGCCTGTGTTTAGCAGTGGACTATAGATAGAATGTCATGATGAATATATATATATATGTTAATTGTTATGCCATTTCATAGCGTGAAATGAGTTAACCATATATAACTAGCCTGGCCATAAAAACTGCTCTTTTTTACAACTGTTTAAAAACTTATTTCGTTTCCATTTCCCATATTTTTTCGTGTTCATTGTCAAATTACAATATGGAATGGGGTGTTAAAGAAAATAGGTTTGCAGTGATCGCCTTGCACAAAGTGGGTATGGAGCCGTCGGTCATATTCCAGACACTTCAAAAGCTTGGAATCAGCCGTATGTTCGTATATCGTACTATCAACAGATACAACAACACTTCCTCTATCGAAGACCAGAAAAGATCGGGGCGGCCACGTTCTGTTAGAACTACAAAGGCTGTTAATGCTGTTAAAGTCAGAATTCGTCGAAACCCCATTAGGAAGCAAAAAATATTATTACATATCGCGAGAAATGAAGATTCCCGCTAGGACTCGGTAGCGTATTACAAAACAAGACCAGAAGCTCGGTGCTTATTTATCGTCGATATACAGGACATGCCCTAAATCAATCTTTACAATTAAAGAGAGTGGATCGATCAAAACGCCTTCTGTCGTGATACGCAGGTGAAAGGCACAGAAATATCCTCTTTACCGATGAAAAAATTTTCACGATTGAAGCAAAATGATAAAGTGTACGCTCACAGTTCTAAAGAAGCTGCCTAAGTGGTCGGAAAGGTACAACGTCGTCATCATCCTGCGTCAGTGATGGTTTGGTGGGGCGTGACTTTGCACCTGGTCACAAGGCACGAACTACTCAAGCCTGAATTGAAACCAACGTTCCGGACTTTATAAGAGCTGAAGACTAGCCTTCATCTAGCCCAGAAGTCCAACCCTTTAGACATGAAATTATGGTCAGTTTTAGACGACATGGCCTGCTCTAAACGACACGGCGACAATGAGTCTCTTAAAAAATCGTTGGAGCAAGCAGTGGCATAATTTCCCTTGGAAACAGTGCGTAAATCCATAGATTCGTGGCCAAACAGATTAAAGGCAAAGGTGGCCGTTTCGAAAGAATATTTTTTTTTATTTTTTGCTGAGACTAATAAATATGTAGGTATAGATTTTAATAATATTACATCACTTCATTAAAAAAAATGCTTTTTCATTTGTAACAGAACTTATGGCCGGACTAGGTAGTATACTGATTATCCTCAATATGCTCCCTTGAGGACTAAGATAGTGCCTTAAAAAAGTAATGACATAAGAATATTTATACTGAAAACACTAGTGAAGCAATACCATGACATGTTAGTTGTTCAAATTAACGCTAAACTAAAACTAAATCATCATCGCAGTGTAGTAAGACCCCCCACTAGGTGGAGTGACGACCTATGCAAATCTACGAGAAGTGGATGCAGGTCGCACAGGATCGTATTCTGCAGCAGTGTGGAGGAGGCCTATCTTCAGCAGTTGACTCATCATAGGTTGAAATAATGATGAAATGCTTAATAAACTACAAGTCCATAACTCAATATTTGGAGGTCAAATTTACAAACACAATGATGTATAGAAAATAAATTGAAAATCAGTGGACTAATGAAGAGTTGGGTGATGAAACACAGTGATGATGAAAAAGGCACCGCCCAAAAGAAATTGCGCGATTAATCTTCTAACACCATTCCAGGCCGTACAAAACAAAGTCCAAATTAGACGGTCTGAATAGAAAAAAAAAATCATATACCTGCTGAACTGGGCTCTGTGCTTGAAAGAGGATGCGCCTGCCAAGGAGTTCGCCGAAAATGCAGCCGACTGACCACACGTCAACGGCGGCGGTGTAATGATTGGCGCCCATTAATATCTCCGGTGCTCTGGAATTACAAATTTAATAATGAGAAATGTTCTTTTATAAACGCTAAAAATAAAAATACAATCAGTTAAAAGTAATTAAAATAAGACGGACACCAAAATTGTTAATTATTAATGCTTAGAAATGTAAACATTTGTAGACGGAATATGATAACGAAGGAACACTTTGAGGTATTAATTTAGGATTCTGTCACTCGAAAGTGTAATCTTTCATTGAGGCCCGAAGCACAGAATTTCCTATGTCGTTATTCATATTTAATTTTTCTATTATGTGCTACATTGGAGTTGGTATATAAATACGAGAATTAACAGATGACTATAAAATAAAATAAATTACACTTACTCTCATCTGATAACGGTAAGTTCTAACTCAGCAATATTAACAAAGAATGGGGGGTGGGGTAATAATATTAGGGAGCATTTGACTGCGTCATTATTGGTGCAGGAAAAGCTCAAACTGCTTATTGCGATGTAATATTACAAATATCATTTGGGGGTGGCCACAAGCGAGATAGATAGAGTTTGGGTCCATTTATAATACTTTCGCCCGTCCGCGTTTTCAATACTTTAGTCTCTAGTGACAATTTATTCTAATCAAATTTATAATTATAAAAATCAAGGGTCTTTAAAAGACTAAGGACCTCTTTTAAATTATATGTGGGGTGATGATAATCGATAAACGGGGCTTATGACAACTATATCCTGAGGTATAAGAGCACCGTTCTGCTTAAACAGCACGATTATGCTATTATTTAATAGCATTCTTAGTATTCTTGGGACGAACTCCTTCCCAGGTCGAGTCGACCTCATCAATGTTGGAGCTAGAAAATAACTGCCTCGGGGCTCTACTACATATGTACAACTCGATAAAAATGAACTAGAATTTTTTTTTTATTTTATTTAATCCAATTTGACGCACTTACACCTACACATGATTTAAAAAGTTCATTTTAATGCAACAGTAATTTGCACAGATAAATTCGGGCAGGCAGTGCTAGTGTATATTTTAATCATATTAACTTACAACCGATCGTATTGTGGATAGTAAAACGACTCATTTTATTCACAATATTTTTACCTAAAACGTAATTAAATCTCATAGCGGTGGTGGCAAACGGAAAAAAAATCCAGTTTGTGAACTCCAGTAACTTTGCCGTATAGCATGAAATTGTCTGACGTGAAAAGAAAAAACTTTAATGGGCCTCCCTACCTAAGTTTACTCTCGAATCCTATAAACATTGGCAAAAAATTATGCAAGCAATTCACTCACTAAATTAGTAGAGAGCCGTGGCCTAGTTTTGAATCGCGGACGCAACAAAGGTCGTTCTTCATTCACAACACCCACGGCACAGTCGTAGCTTCGCAGCCTACAATTCACCATTTACTTAGAACCGTTCATCAGGAATACGTGCGTTGAATTGAATATTGTCTTTATGCAACGTCGTTGACTTTTGCTACCGACTAGGGGGACGACGACTGTAATAAAATACTACTTAGTTACGATAAACTTTGTCATTTAATAGTAAGTTAAAGTTAAGTAACAGCCTGTGTATAGTGAAGTAACAATAAAATTTCAGTGAAGGAATGGTAATGGGATGGAAGAAGGAAACCGGAAGACAAGGGCCCTGACCTAAAATATGTTAGCGGAACAAGATTTAAAATAAATAAACAAACGGCCTACGAATCATGAATCAAAAATGTCGGCTCAGTTTGCCGGCGTACCGTTAATTAAAAACGAGCGCTTAGCGCTTAAGCTGCCACTACTCTTAATGGTAATATCATAAAAATTTCAAATGAACTGATATTGTATCTAAAAATCTTTTTACTACAACGGGTAACAATTAATTTAAATAAATGATAAATTGGGCCCGCCATTTATTTACTTAAACATACCGTATATATTAGTATTTACATATTAATAGCTTGAGTTCAAACGGATTGTGGCACGGGTTGCACAACTGAAGGCGTTTTATTGTAAATTATAGCTCATTAAGAGATTTCACTTACCATGTTCATTATGCATATGAATATATAAATTTAGCTTTTCTAAATCATTCCTCAAAAATTGTGATTATATGAAATAAATAATACGGTACAGTACGAAAAATTAAATAAAGAAAAAAGTCTTTTGTTTATTATCACCAACTATAATAATATAACAACACATCCACATTTATTAGAGACTATTCGCACAAATATAGAGTTAAATTATATAGCAATTTAGTACTACTGTGTTTCGTATGATGAGTAAGAAATTAAGTAACTCGAGATGTTATTACTGTTGACGAAACATTCGATCTAAGTCCTGTAGAGTGACAACGCATCGGCTAATGCAGTTATGATTTATTACCAAACCATGGTCGGGGGTTATGGGCCGTAGAACTTGCTTAACATCTGGTGGACTGTATACTTGTTTCTCAACCCTAATATTATAAAATAAAATAAGGGTCGCAACCCATCTGCGTTATGATTCGTTATCGATGATAAATGCGAGTGTTAAGGGCAGAAGGGGCTATTTTACACAGAAGCGTGTGTCTACTACGTATGTCATATTCATAGATACAGTATTTTCGGTTTATAACACGCACCTCAAATTTAGAGACGATAGATTGAAAATTTTTAATGTTACCTTCGGACCATAAGACGCACCCAAATTTCGGGTCAATTTTTCTATATAAAAAGATGCGTCTTATAGTCCGAAAAATGGTACATTATATATGGTACATTACATTTAATTTGTTTGTAAGCGTGGCTCTATCAAATCTCTTACGCAATTTATTTCTATTGTTTACCGCTAAAGTATTATATACAATACTTGCAATATACATGTGCCACGACGGAGTAAGGTTATGGCTTCGCGTCTTTTTTCAGCGATATAATAACATTGCGAGTGATATACGTGTAGGTTCAGTTGGTATTAAATTGCGGCATAAAGTTTAATATACCCGATGCAAAGTTCCCTCGCCGCCTACGAAGAGGGTGGAGTGGAGTCGAGGAATTGCCAAATGTAACTACGTATGTATGTACGTGCGCAGCTTAAATTGTCCGACGTGAAATGTGTAAAGTGAAATGTGTAAACGGACCGCGTAACGAGTTGAATGCAATAAATATGACGAATCTGACGAATTAAATTCAACCTCGATAAGTAATCACAATTCAGATGCGTTGCTTCCCCTGAGGTCACCATTAGTAATGGTCTCCGGATTCCTTCACATCATCAGGCGAAACTGTTGTTTTTTTTTATGTGTGTGTATTTCAGCTTCACCGAAACAGACTCGCGAGCAGGGATGAAGGATAGGGAGCGCGTGAGTTAGGATTACGACGCTGCTGGCACGATGATGGCCGCAACTTTACTGCACTCCTGTGGAAGAAGAATGACAACGACAACAGAAGGCGCTCCCCTGGCGATCCGAGGGCCCCTCTTAGGGAGGTACAAGACCTCGACTCGGATCGAAATGGACCGATTAAGAAGTGGTCTGGATCATGAACGAAACTGTGAGAACGTGGTCCCCCCGGTTGAGCCGATCCATTCATGCTGCAGCTAGAAAAATATTGCAGCATTGCTCTATCACTGTCTTGTCTTAGTGTTGGTCTTCTTTGATTTCTAACACGTACTTTACTTTGACTCTGTTTTGTTTATATCAAACATAAAAGCAAAGATAAGCTAGAGCATTGGTTACAATTTTGTCACGACAGTTTCTTAAATCATAAAAAATAACAATTTGTATTATTATATAGCGTAAATCGATGTGACATTAATCGATTTTTAGCTATTTAATTGAATTGATATATCGGTAAACCGCAAATGATTAATAAATAAACCGGCAACGAAAAATTTACATTAGTACATTAGTGCCTACTGTCAAATTGTCAATGTCAAAAGTTTATTTTTTGTCATCCTGAGCATCATACATCATTGTATGTTGTTTAATGGTCAAATAAAATCTGTGGTAGCTTGTTTTCAATTCATGGTACGCGTACAAACCGAGTTCGGTCCCAATTAAATAAATAAAAAAGAATAATGAAGACGTGTCTGCCAATCAGCAGCAGAGCCTCGTTACAGAATATACTCCAACACCCTCTTGATAGCAGGACGCTAACGCCCAATAGTGGAATTTATTCATATGCGTTGTTACTTTTTATGTTTTTAACTAACTAAATCCGTAAGTTTAGGTTAATTTCATGTAAAGTTTTCGTGTTAACATACGAAAACATTATTTAGAGCGATATATTTTAGTATTACTTTTACCTGCTTATAAAATTTTATAGTTTTAATGGCGGTTCGACTTTTTAATAATTATATAATAATATAAATTCATTGATATTAATGATTAATCGATTATTATATATGTCGATATTTAGCACCTAAAAGATTAAAATATACGGAATGTATACTTACTGACTTAATATTTTTAGAGCGTTTATATTTTCTAACTAAAAGAATGATTCATTGACATAAAAATCTTTGAGACTTTAATATCCAGGCCATCACTTGATTATTACATAATATGATTGATATTAAAATTGAGAGGATAAAGTGTTACTTTGGAATTCCTGCTCCTTAGCCCCATTAACAACTAAACTGGTTATGAAACAATGAGAAAACACTTTAGAGAATCGAATAGGCTATAATCGCCCTAAAAGACCTTTCAAACTATCTATATAAGATTGCCTTCCTTTCGAAGAGAATATTCAAATACGCAACGTACACACATTAGTGTATTTTTTTTAGGTAGGTGGCAAACATCTGTAACACCAAAGTAGTCGCAGATACATTGCTAGCCTTTAAGAAAGGTGTAGGCTCTTTTCTAAATCCCGAAGTCGTATCGGTACGGAAACAACGCTGTAACATAACCTAAAAAAAACCCATTATGTATATATATGCTTCTATTTCAAATGTTAGTTTTACTAAATTTACTCCAGAAAATAAGTACAGATTTGATAAAGTGTTTTGTTTCAGAATTTTTATCACATATTTAGAAATAGATGGTGACTCTTTTTCGGTTTGAATTTCGGTTTGTTTTGATAAAAAGACGTATCTGTTTTGCTTTGGTGGTTATAAATATAAATATCCGATGTCACAATAACAATTTAGTTTTAATGGATTTCTAAGATTATCTCTAAATATATTTATCTCTAAGTGTTTCAATGAAACAAAAAAATATATAATTAAACTTTAAATATGTAGGAATAAATTTCATTCGATGACAAACTTATCAGAACGCAAGTTTTATATAAATTCAGTTCTCAACTATACTGTGTCTTCGAAGATCCTCGAAATTTAAGCTCGTAGGTTCCAATCCATATTTCAACTATTATCGTGAACCATCTCCTGGCACAAGTATGTAAAGTTGGTTCAAGTGGGTTAATGGTAAGTGGGGAATGTAAGTAATTTTATTAGCATTGGAAAAATAATGATATTTTTATTAAAAAAAAACGCTTATTTTCTCTTAATTCAGGACACGCAGACAAAGAAAATTATATTTCAAGCTGTGCGTGCAACACGTAAGACGGAGCATAAACTATAATTACAGTTATTTTTGTTTTAAACAGTCTTGATAGACTTATCATTATTAATTTAAAATTATGTTAATAATTTGATAAAAAAAATATATAATTAAACTTTAAATATGTAGGAATAAATTTCATTCGATGACAAACTTATCAGAACGCAAGTTTTATATAAATTCAGTTCTCAACTATACTGTGTCTTCGAAGATCCTCGAAATTTAAGCTCGTAGGTTCCAATCCATATTTCAACTATTATCGTGAACCATCTCCTGGCACAAGTATGTAAAGTTGGTTCAAGTGGGTTAATGGTAAGTGGGGAATGTAAGTAATTTTATTAGCATTGGAAAAATAATGATATTTTTATAAAAAAAAAACGCTTATTTTCTCTTAATTCAGGACACGCAGACAAAGAAAATTATATTTCAAGCTGTGCGTGCAACACGTAAGACGGAGCATAAACTATAATTACAGTTATTTTTGTTTTAAACAGTATTGATAGACTTATCATTATTAATTTAAAATTATGTTAATAATTTGATAAAAAAAATATATATGTCTAATATTTATAATACAATTATTTATATATGTAATATATTATAATGCAATTAGAATACACGCCAAAACAAGAAAATTCTTAATAACGCCACTATTATTTTATACGAAGAGTAATTTAAATCCCATGACCTAAATCACGCTTCGTGACAGATCCATATCTTTGTCTTCACAACGTACACCCTAGGCAAAATTGGTAAGCTTAGAGCAGCCGGTTTGGAAAGGCGATCGGCTTTATTCAGAATTACAAGCTACAATAAGCTTTTATTTACAATTAATATATTCACATTTTTTTTAAATGAAAAAGACTGGAAATCAACATTTATAAATACGTCACTGCCTAAATGTCAATCCTACCTCAAGGAGGGTTATATCAATTAGCCATATAGGTCATTACTTCTTGAGAGTATCCCCAAAAAGAAGAATTTAAATTGATTGGGCGTTCATTTACCTGTAGTACTGTGTGACGACCTCCTGTGTCATGTTCTTCGTGACATCCGGTTCCTCGACGCGCGCCAGCCCAAAGTCGCAGATCTTGAGCACACAGTTGCTGTTAACGAGAAGGTTGCCAGGCTTGATATCGCGATGGAGTATGCGCGCCGAGTGCAAGTACTTCAGACCTGTAGGGCAACCATTTGAATTTAAAAAAAATTACACACATGCTATTAATATTAGATATAAAAACAAACTTTTGACACCTATTTTTCGTTTAAAATAGATACAGATCGTTCCTGGGCAATAGCATACGCATATTTAATAAAATCCGCAGATCATAATCGATTTGCCATTAAACAGATTTAAAATTTTGGTTAAAAAACAATTAATCGAAAGATTTAAGTTACTACTCTATATCAGATATTTGTCTGACAAATATGCTTGGATTTATTAAGCTTTGAGCTGTGGGTTCCATACTGGACAACTCTTGGGCATTTTGTGTATTATTATTAAAAAAAAAGCAACTAACGAAGATTCTATTCCTATTATCTTGTCGATTCAAAAAAAATCGTGTTTTTTAGGTGCACTTGAATAAAGCTTCATTTTGATTAGATTTGATTTCCAATCCAAAGAAATATTTCATGGAAGAATAGGTACAGTAAGTACCTCTCAGGTAGAGCATCAGCGTTAGATAGCAGCATAACGATGCTATGTTTGAGCTGGTGAGTGCAGATATCATTATTAATTGTGACCAGGCATTTCATATTAGTATCTACATTACGATTCCTCATTATTAATAATACATACAATGGGCCGTAGAAATCACTTACCATAAGGTGAACTGTGTGCTTGTTTCTCACTATCAAAACAATACAAAAAGTAGGGTTTTTTTAGACCAACGTGTATCATCTTGTTCAATGTTCATTATCAATCGTATAGCTTAACATACACATGAAGATACATATATGTATGAATTGTATTTTTGTGGAAATAAATAAGTTTAAAATTGGCAAAAGTACATTCGTTTTACATACGGGACGATGTTTCTTATATTTGCCTAGTTACTAGATATTTCTTTTTTTTTAAATATTAGGAGCACACAGTTCACCTGATGGCATACTTCGTTTTCGTTACCAGTATTTAGGTAACCGGATGCGAAACGGCAGAGTGAAGGTGTTATTTCACGTTGATATTCTGTTAGGGCGTGGTGCTTCCCCAGTTGAGTCGATCCATTAATATTATAGCTAGACATACTAGCTAGTAGTTCTATCAGGTAAAAATATAAGAAAGAAGATGAGGAAGAGGTATGTACTACAAACAGTGGTAGGGATCGATGAACACGGACGAGTTAAACGTCATGCCGTCTGCCTTCTAAATTAAATATATAAAATAATATTCAAATAAACATTTGAATCTACTGACAATTCCTTTACTGATATTTTAATCGTTAAAGAGCATAAAATTAAGGACGTGTTAAAAAAGTTATTTAATTCAAATGCTGTTCTAAAAAAAACTTAAGTTTTTCTTGGTTTTAATATCGGTAGAATACTTGAAAAAGGATTAGCGTAATATTTTTTTCAACATAAACACTGAATGCAATACATTCATGACTTTCAACAATGAAGGTCTTCGTTATCTTTTACCACTTGACGATATTCGCAACAGTTACTGTTGCAAGTTTAAATGAAAATATATTAAACAACTTACATTAGTATTATTATTTAAATAACTTACCTTCGGCATTAAATTATACACGCGAATAATTTGTTTATATATTTTAACTTCAGTATACAACGTTCTGTAACTGAATAGCGTAAATATGAGTACCATCTCGGTCCTCGGGGGTGGCTTTTTGTAAATTATTCAATTCTTTTTGCGGCCCTGACATCTACTTTCATCCTTGACAAGGAATCATAATGCAGATGCGTTGTCACCATTGAGGACTGAAATGGTACGCCTCGTCACCAGTAATAAAGGTCTCCGAATTACACTCACCAGCCGAAACACAGCAACATTATGCTGCTATTTCAAGCTGATATTGTGTGAGGGCGGAGTCCTTTCCCGGTCGAGCTTAACCATTAATTCTGCAAGTAGAAACAAACTGCATCGTAGCTCTACCACTAATATCAGCCCATTTACGGCCCACTGTCATCACTCCGGTTATCTATTTGCACGCTCGCTTTTCATCCGTAGTATCACAAAAAGAAGTCTTCGACAGATGACAAAATAATAATTCATATGTCAACAAGTTAGCAATATAGATATAATAATCATATGTTATAATTTAAAATTACGTCGTTCCTTAAAATACTTTATAAATGTCATGCGAGACATTTGGTAATCCAAATCACATTATAATTACAGAATATCTACAGGCCGATGATAATGTTGTTGATGATTCAACAAGAAAAATAATTTATGATTAATAACTTACAAAGAGTATTAGAAAAATTATTCAATATCAAGGACAATTTTATTAACGCACGTGATCAAAGCTAGACAATAAACCGTACTGGCGTTAACTGCTTACGTGCTGAATGAAGGTAGATAAAATAAAAATACAATTGGTCACGTCCAAATCTAGTCTAGTCCACTCCCATCTGGTTACTATCAGTGCTGCTGAGATTTTCCGTTGAAGGTTTTGTGTCGCTATACAACATAAATATCCTAGCGGGGCGACATCCCACTTCTCGGATATATGAAACGGTTTTCGAACAGTGAGCCAGATTTTGCAGTCATAAATAATAGATGGCAAGGGCGAGAGTTTTGCTCGTTAGAGACGCGACGATGCGCGGCTCTGGTCTCTCGAGATTGTCACAAAAAGGTTGGATTACAATAAAAAGAGAATAAGTTCGTGCTGAGGTGCGATAATGTTATTACTTTTTAATGGCAATTTTCTTGTAGAAAGAGTAAATTATATTTTGAACAGACCTAACAATATAGAGTATGACTAGAACTGTACCACAAAGTATGGTACTTATATTGATTTAATAATTCTTATATTTTTTGAGCTAAAAGTTTAATAGAGTGAGTAATTCGAACTTCGAATTGTGAAAGAAACTAGATTTCTAGGTTAAGACTTGGCTTTAAAGTAACAGATATGAGTCTAATATGAATATTTGTAAAGTCGAAATCGATCAAGTTTCTGTTATTTGGTATGACAACACATAAACTTTAAACAATCACAAACACCAAGTGCGGAATTCGCAAAACGAACACACATTCTCGGTCAAATTATGGACGCCAGTTAACAGTTAGTTTGTTCTAGAATACTTTGACGTAAAATCTAAACATTGCCAAGCGTTAAACCGCGCCGGTGCGCGAGCCGCAATACCCAGTACTTCCTCCAAGTTAGAGATACTCGTGAGAAAGGAATTTGCCTTGTCCTAAGTAAGAGGAAACTTATGCGATACGAAGCTAGATACATTTCTGGATATAGCTTTCCGATAAAAGTTTGAAAGAAAAATTGTAAGATGTTTGCTACCGGACCATTTCAACTACTCATATGTCGAAATTATTTTTGCGTCTAATTATTCCTCGGAGACTAATGCCAACTTCTACGTTAGCCTGAAGGATATTTAAGGAATCACGAAAGCTAAGAAAGAAAAAAAAAGGAAAAAAGCCTATGTCCAGAAATTGACCGCTGCAAATTGTTGTTGAGACTGTCGTTGACTGGTATAAACACATATACAAAAATCAATCCTTTGAAGTTTTTTAAGTCGTCGTTGATTTATTTTTGAGTCAAAACTATTTTTGTCACCACTCTAGATATACTCACATTGCCACTTATACAAAACACCTACGCGATAAAAGCGGAGAAAAAGAGACGGATAGCACGTAAAATACAACATAAAGAACAAGTCATTATTTATCACCTACTTTGTAGAAATATTTATGACAAACATAGCTGTTATCACCTTCTTAGACATTTATAATCTTCTGTTCAATATTGGACCCACCAATAATTGTGAATTGGCTTCTTTTAACAGTATCATATATACGACAAAAGTATCGTTCTGCTGGTTCATTCGACAATCAACTTTTACACCTATCAAGTTTTCGGTTGTTTTCTTTATTTTTTTTAAAAATGATAGTATATTAATATATATATTAACATATTGATTCATTTCAAATTAAAACAAACATAAATAACAGGCAAAACTATTGTCTACGTTGAAATAGAGAATAATTACCACACAAAAATACAATTGGTAATATAATACCAACTCTTCTCAATTATGTTGGTATACCAACTATAACATAATTTCGGCAAGAACACGAAACGCCTAAGACATTTGAGTGCCACAATGTAAGGGAGGCTGCGAGCGCCGTCTGCGACGTCAAAACAAATTAACGATATCTCACTGCCTCACGACGGCTTTAATTTCCCAGCGGGTGAACCTCAGTTTTCACCTACGCGAGGTCACGACCGGGTTTTATAATAAAAAAGATAATGTTGACTTGACTAACTTTCAGAATAATCAATGTTATACCGAAATGAGGCCAACTTTGTCTCTTTGATTTTCCGAGGGTCAAATTTTTTAAGTGATGTGACATAGTTTTTTGTGTGTGATATCGACGTAAAGAAATAAACATCTTGTTTTAGTTTCATAGAAGTCGTAAGGAGAAACTAATAAAATACGGTAATCATCAAGAAGAGAATAAAATAAAAACAAAGCATTATTTTTGCAATATTGATTGAGCGGAATCTAGTAGACTTTTGTTGCTAAATTAGTTATTAAAAATATCTAGATTTTATAGGCAACATATTCCTACCTATTAATAATTTACAACACTGTGAAATCCGTCGGATACTTTCAAGCTAAGTATGCACTTTTACAAGGCGAACCGTATCTATGTTGATAAGGCACGTAACCTGGAAAACGATACAAAAGTAGTGATCGTCAAGAAAGGTACTGGCGAGTCATTGTCGTCAGGTAAATTAGTGCAGGTGAGGTTCGGGGTTGACGACCTTGCCAGCGGCGGACCGAGACGCTCCTGGCTCCTTGCTCACTACGAGGACAATGATCCGATGCTTACAATCGTTTGTAGTTTAGTGTGACACGCTGTAATTGTGACTTTAATTTCTGTAGGGCTTCCGCTGAAAGAGCGTGCTGACGACATGTGTTTTGGATGTTTTTCGAATTAGTTGTTTGGAAGCTCTATCCCGTGGTCTCGTTTCTAGTTGCTATATGAATGGGTTGACTCGACCACGCTCTCGCAGTATATCAACGTCATATTTTGCATGTTGCTGTACTTCTTATGGTGAGTTTAAGTAATCGAGAGACCCAATTACTGTTTACGAGACATTATATCTCTAATTTTTTATCTCAGGGTCGACACAACTCATGTGTATCTTAATGCTTTTGTATGTGTAGATATAGCTGTTTCTGGACTGCAGACATTACTTAAAATTAAGTGAAACGTGTGCTCGTACCCTAAGTTCTTCTCTTAAATTTGAATGAGGTAACGCACAAAATCTCTTTATCGGTAAAATAAATTAAGTCACCTCACTAATCATTTGGGTCTGCGAAACCTATGAATAACAACGTAGATTGGGTTCATAAGCTATCTTCTGGCACAAACATGAAGCTTTGCCGGATCGGTTGACACATCCTTCATCATTAAACTAAAACCCATATGTCTAAACAAGTCCGTGCAAGAAAACGCGACATGAATTCATATTAGTGGCATCATTTATCAGAAATCCTTATCGCCATTGGTACAAGAGCTAGCGGGCGTACAGTACTCTAATAACAGTGAATCACTTGGGTGCTATTTGCGCACGCGCAGTCAAACAAGTTGCGCGTCGTCCCTCACGCCCCGCCGCGGTGCCAGATGGAACTACTTTCACAATTAACGCCCTGTATGTATCCACAATCTACACACCGTTGGTTTCACCGTCCACCAAAGCGGAGCATTCGCAGTGACATTTTATTATAATTAAACAGTATCTGTTTTTTATATAACACCAAGTATCATAATACTTATTTTTTTTTTATTACAATATATATCGAAACGTATTTTTTTATGGAATTGAGGGTCTCAAATGGGCACAATATTTACAAGATGGTGCTGAAATGGATTGTCCTGGTTGCCTTAAAATTGGAACTCCGGTATGTTAAGCCCGTAAAGAAGTACCCGATAAAATAGAAACATTATATGTCAGATGCTACGGACATATTGTAAAAGTCAGTAAACGCACGTGATGGTTTGCACGATATAGGCGATAAGCTAACAACCTGTCACTACAGGTTACTTACCTGTATTTCAACTCTTGACCCTGTTAACATGATTAACGGTAACATCAAAGGACGTTATACGTTCTTAATTATCTACATGTTATAAGAGAATACAGGCGTTACCGTACGTATGTAAATATGTAAACCTACAGCATACGATATCTACTTCTCGGAGCTTGCTATTCGATAACTTCATCGAAAGAATAACGAATAAATCTTTCAGTCAATGTAGATAATGCAATCTCGAAATGCGCTCTCTAGAACGTAACAGCACACTTTGAATAAGTCATGGTAAACTGCAGACAGCGAAGACACAAATAGCGCGTTGAGCAATCTCCGATAAGCCATGTTGCGATCTACATGAAGATGGATGGCTTATGCGTTGTTAGTGTCGGTGAACTGTGGAAATAGGTATTTCAATATGTCACAGTGACCGCCCAGCAATGTAATATGCGGACAGCGAGACTGACAAGGGAGGATTTAGGAAACATGCACGGAGATTACGCACGTCATATGCCTACCTACAGGATGTTATGAAAAATCCGGATTATTACTTTTGTAATAATCCGGATTTTTGCTTAGTGCTTTAGTCATTTCTTGGATTTATATCATATAAAACTTATTGTATCCACACATGTTTTGTTTGTAATTCAAATACTAATAATTGTATAAATGCGATATGTGTGGTTATTATACATGACGTTTGTAGCAAGACTACGAAAATACCTAACTAATTTGTTAAACTCTGTGACATTTTGAGTTCGATTATTATTTCCACTTTTTTTTCTTATATGTTTATAGGCCTGAATCAAGTTATCAATTTTTAAAAGACTTAAAAAAGAGGTTCCTTTGAGTTTAAACGTATCATTAAAGATATTTTTTATTATTACATTGAGAGTAACAAACGAGTACGTGATTCCTGATGTCCATGACATCTACATTCAGCCTTGACAAGAAATTATAATGCAGATGCGTCGTTCCCTTGAGGAGTAAGATGGAATGCCGCGTCACCAGTAATAAAGGTCTCGGGATCCCTGCGTTCACCAGACGAAACACAGCAACATTATGCTGTTATTTTACTCTGGTATAGGATAGGACCACGCCCTCACAGAGGGACGTGGTCCTACCCCGTTCGAGCTGACCCATACGTTCTGCAGCTAGAATCAAACTGCAGTAGTGCAGTAGCTCTACCACTGTATAAAATATTAATAGAAAATAGAGACATTATTAATAGGCTGCTTGCTCTGAATCGATTTTGTAGGTACCCACAAATTATACTAAGAATATATTTGTCAATGTCTGGTCTGTCTCATCATGCTCCGCGGCTGCGAATAGATCGTCTTTTTTCATTTAGTTTTTATAATCATAAATATTTAAGATATTATATATATAAAGAGGAAATAATCCTATTAAAGTAACTTATAATAGAAAACAAATCCCAGCATTTATATTTCGGATAAATGTGGTCCGGAACGCAAGAGCCTCTCAATTCATAACAGGTACGATGTGATAGGAAAGAGGAACCCGCTGAGCGCGCGCCACATTTCCATAATTTCGTTCGTTACCCGCAACGCTATCTCCACGGTTCGTCGGCCAAACAAAATTAATTAACAAGGCTCATTTTTAACGTATTTTACCGAATAACCGGTCATAACATGCGCCTAAAACAACTCGGAATACCTAACGTAATGAATGGACACACGCAGAGTTTTTCTTTCATGTTATTTCAAAAGCTTGAAATGATAAAAAAATATTTGTCTAAGAAATAGTTAACGCTGGCGGGAGTAAGGTCTTGCCTGTTACATACAATTAATATAAAACAATAATTATAATCTCTGGAGGGGCTAATTGAAATCAAAACTTTTTTTTAATAATAGTAGGGGTGACAAACACGGGTCACAGCACTGATGCTCCAGTATCGCGACTCACTAACCCAGACCCAGTGTGATAGAGCGACGATACAACTAGTTCCTAGCTTTAAAGTGAATGGGTCAGCTCGACAAATATCAACTTAAAGTGTAAATAACAGTTTACGTATTTCGTAAGGCGAGTGTAGGGATCCGAGGACTTAATTATAGGCAATCCATTTCAGTTCTCAGGGCTGACACCGCATTCGCCTCTAGAATCAATAATATTAATATTAATATATATAAGAATCAAAAAATAAAAAAATATTCAAGTTAATGTCAATCATCCGCATGTAAACAGTTGCTTAGTTATAGAACGATATCAATCCGCGCCACAAATTGCATTCAATTACTGCCCTTTTGATACAAGACACTTGCACCTTGGTCACGGATCTCAAAGGATATATTTCACCTTCATATGTATGTACATACATTGTAAACACAAACACACTCCGCCATTAGCTCTCCATGTACAACGAACATCTTGAAAATAGATACAATATTTGTTACGCCAATATTGTCTTCCAAGACGGACAGTTATAACCGTGCAGTATGTGTATTATGCATAGCTTGTGTTACTAATAACTGCACATCTCGAACGGCACCTGTATTCTCTAGTGGGGACTCGGGCTCGGTCGCACAACGGTGCGTACATAATCTATATCCAATGGAGGAAATAGTTGAGATCAACATTCACAGGCTTGTATAATAACAATAGATCCACCATTCTGGCGAATTGCAAGGAATGACGACGATGATATTCTCCTAGTCGGTTCAATATAAAGTTAATATTGTTTGTTTTTTTTATCAAATTTAATTCATTTTAAATTTAATAGTTGTACGAATGACGCAGTAATTTGGTTGATTGAGAAGTAAGACCATTACGCATTTTATAATATTATGATAATGTTGTAATGATATTTTACTCGTAAACTTTTTGCATGTCATTTGTATGTCTATTTTTAGTCATTTTATTATTTAGTTTATTGCTACACCTATCACAATATCTCACCACACCTTGGGTCTAAACCAGTAGAGAATGCCTTTTGGCATTAAGTTCGCACCTTGTGAAACTTTAACTTTCTTAATGTTAATGTAATAAAGACTAAATAAATAAATAGATGAATAGTCTAGTTTGGGACTGTAGTCGTGTATTCACTAGAAGAGCCTAGCCATGAAGTCAACTCAAAGGCAGTCGAGCACATTGTCCAAAATTGTCAAAGAAGACTAGATAGATGATATAAAGGGTAGAATTATCAACACGGACTAGAAATGCCTTCGGATGCTCGTCACTCGATGTGTGACGTCATGCTCCATCGGAGATCCTCACGTGTACAGCCGTATTGGAAGGATGCACAGTTCGGTGCTCTGTCAGAGACGATCGCAAGTCTGTAAACCAGCGACGCGGAACAATGTACGTTTGTGCTTTGAACTGCGAACTCTTCTAAATAAATTAGCGTTATATATGATATGATATGGGTGTCGGGTAGTAATAATAATTTTAAACATACCTTTGTTTACGTATAGTTATTTTCTAAGCTTGGAAATTGCGCATGTCTATCTTTATATTGTTACTCGAGGTTAATGTTCCTAAAATATTCTGACATAAGTTGCCAAGCAAATCTTGATAATTTTTGCTTGGCAACTTCACAAACTCATGACTTTTTTCATATATACAGTACATAAGTATGCTATATTATTTAATTGAAATATACGCCATAATATAAGTCTTTAACCGTACTGGAAGAAATATTAAAATAAAAATAAGTTTAGATGACAGTTTACATAAGTATATGAATCAATGGGACTTAAAACAAAAGGGTCGACAATATAGGCTAAAAACATCAATCACGTACCACATACCACATTGACATTCCAGCGTATCCATAACATTTGCTTGTCTCCGACAAAGACGACAACATCCCGTCGCGTATCGATGACGACAATCGACACTGTATCCTTCATTATTTTGTCGATGTTGACATCACAAACATTGTGTTTTGCACCATTGTGAACTACGCAACACTGAAGGAACCGTGAACAATTAATTAATTCCAAATAATTTGCTTGATAAAGATACATACATAAATAAACATCACATACACGAATATAATTGAAATTGTTGGACAAAACCCGACATTGGACTTATGAACAAACCAAAAAGCCATTTGTGGCGAACTTATTTCCCAATACTCTGCTACCGAGTCACGTTTCAGCGGTTTTATACTTTTCGGTTGAGAAACGAGCATATAGTTCACCTGATTTTATTTATTTAACTTGGAGACAAACAAGACAAATACAACTTATAGAATATAAAACTATTTCCAATTATTCCCTATAAAATGCCTCACTGCGAACATATTTGGTATCTTATAATTTTTCGCATGTTTTTATTTGACATGTAAAGTAATTGCAGCGCCCTATTGAGTTCATATTGATAACAACAGAAGTAGTAAGAATACAAAGCAATCATGGCTATTTGAGTTTACAGAAGGCAATGAAAGTGTGTTCAGAAAAAGAAAAATAAAAATTCGACAAAAATTAAAAATTAAAAAATTATAAATTACAAATTACATATTTAAATCAACCACTAGCACTGACTGCGGTCGACGTCTTACACATTTCAATAAAGATTCAAGATGCCATCTCTGTCCTCAAGGGTGCCAACACTCTTGAGGAATGAGATGAAATCCATGAGTCAACGCGACCGTGAAAGAACCACATCCTGACAGAATATCGGCATAAATAGCATATGGTATTACATACACATACAGACATATAGACTTCAGTACAAGCAACGTAGGCATTCCATCTGTCCTGTTCTCAAGGTTGACGCATGTTCATCTTGAATTTTGTTGAGAAAGGTCCATAGGTTTTTATGGGCCGCGGCTAGCATTTCATGTTAGGTGAAGTTAGTGTTCGTTGTGCGCTGCAAAGGTATCTTCTGGTGAAGCGTCAATAGCGTAATGTTTTAGAGTACGGTCTGCGAAACTTAAGGTCGCAGTTTCGAATTGGCCACTGGACTATTGCCGGGAACCATCTCCTAGCACAAGCATTATAAGCTTTGTTGGAGTGGTTAACTATAATATAATGGTACTAGCATTGCTATAATTCTTAAAAAAAACATATTTGCATAGCCTTATTGATCTGATTTAGCAGATAATCACTGCATGCTCGTTTGCCACCTATTGTATAAAACGCAATATATATATATATATATACACGTATATATATGTACATAGTCCGGCTTAGGCGACTTATCTAGGGTGGGGTCTAGTCCACAACGCGGATCCATGAAGATTAGTGTACTTCTTAAAAAAAAAATACTCAAGTTTCTTGACACGCAGGTTTGATAGACGATTTTTTCTTTCACCGCCGCGTCAGTACTTAAAATTGTAACTAACAATTTCGTTGGCGCCGGCCACAGGGGATAGAATTACGTTTACTCGCGTACCATGAATTAGAGCCGTAGCCGTTAGCTCATGTTAAAACTAAGACATTTCTAGGTCGTAGTGTATTTTGAAGTAATTTGAGTTCTAACTCCCGCGCCCGAGGTCGTCAAGCCGCTACTTCCATAAAGTTTTTTAATTAAACGAAAGCGTCAAGCGCCGCGAGCTTAACGATCGCATTTTTCTAGATTCCCTTAGCGCGTTTCACTCTCGGGAAATCTCCTGGCATAGCTGGATTAATTGCAAGAATTAATAATGCGGAATCGAGATGACTCGGGTTGCCTTTAGGCATTCATTTGCAGCAAAAAGTGTATTAGCATACTTGGAATGTTTAAGATTCTTAATTTTAAGTTAAATGACTTTACTTATGTTTTAGTTAATATGAAGATACTTTATCGTTGTTTATAATAAACAAATTTTTAAAGCGATCTTATTAGTAGATATGGGATGCCTTGATTTATTCTGCCTGCCTGTACCTATTATTCCTTTACACCAGTTGAATATATGCTATTTACTTTTATAAAGTGTTTTATATATTTAATATATTTCAACTTCTTCGTTGCTATAAGATCATTAAAATATATACAAAGAATACTTCCTTTACCATTGTTAAAAGATCTTACTATTTAGTTGGTAAGAGCTTAAACTTAAATAAAAATAAATCTTACCAAATAGTACTCGAAATATGATTTAAGTTCTTTAAAGATTTCCAATAATTAACTATTGTTTAGTCCAATTAATGTTGTAGCATTACTACTACAATACTAATTTATGTCAGAAAATAGCTTATTAATCTTTAAACTATTTCAGTGTGTAATATTTAGCTCTCTAATTCCAATAGAGCGGGTTCTTTGAACTTTTAATTGATTTACGGTAAGGTAGAGCCTCGTGTGGGAACTGGGAAACGCAATTCAAAGGCATGACCGCGTCTTGGCTCTGAATAAGCATTAGACCGCACGGTTTGTTTTAAACTGAAATTTATAGTCGTGGCCCCTCGGGCTCGCTTACCTGCCTGACCCAGCTTTACAAATGGCAAAGCTACTTCCCTGATTAAAAAAAAACGTTGTGCCCCATTCAATATGCAAATTAAAAGCGTGTTGATGACCGTGAAATATTTTAAAAACTATTTTCTATCGATTAAAACGAAAATTTGTTAGTATTTGCATAGAAGTTTCATTTTTCTTTTGTATAAATATATATTTATATAAAATGCATATAAAATAAAACACATTTATGGCTACATATATTGTATATTTAGTGAACAAAAACTATAAATGTGTTATGTAACCTAATACCACGAAGCATAGGCGTTAAAACAACAATTGTAGTCTTGAGGGTCCAAATCCCTGTAAAAGGCAGTATTCGCGTAACCTTTAAATTATTAGTATGCCATTTAAGTCTGAGGCTAAAGCTATACATACGAGAATGTATAACGCTAATAATGTACCAAGCATTCTACTTCTCTGGTCAATCTGGTAAACCTAAAAAGAATGGGTAAGGTCCATTCTTTTTAATAAAAGAATACTAGCAATGCTATTAACATAACTAATATTCCGGTTAACAACACCAACTAAGCTGAAAATGCTTGTGCTAGGAGATGGTTCACGTCAATAGTTGAATGGTGGATTCGAATCTACGACCTTGAGTTTCGCAGACCGTACCCTAAACCTTTAGGCTATTGACGCTTCTTTTAAAGAAGCTAAGCGTGATAAACGAGCACACAGTTAGCCTGATGCTAAATGGCGGGAGACAATAGACAGCTGCATCCATCTTAAAAACGAAATCAAGATTCTACGTGTGCTGTGGACCATAACATTGGTAGAGCTACACTGCAGTTTGTTTCTAGCTGCAGAATGAATGGGTCAGCTCAACCGGGGTAGGTTCACGCCCTCACAGAATACCAGCCTAAAATAGCAGCATAATGCTGCTGTGTTTCCTCATGTGAGTGCAGGGATCCGGTAACCTTTATTACTAGTGACGAGGCATTCCATCTCAATCCTCAAGTGTAGCAACGCATCTGCCTTATGATTCCTTGGATCCTTCCAGGATGAATGTAGATGTAATGGGTTACAGGAATCACTTGATCACATCAGGTGAACTGGGTACTTCGTTACTCTCAACGTTATAAAAAAAAGAATTAAAATGGACTGCCGCCTGGTTATCAGTAACTGGATATCAGGAATCATGCAGAACCTTATGTTATTACTCATTATATAAAATAGTAGGTAGTTATATAAAATTAGAGGTACAGGCGAGCACAAACTTCACATAATGGTAAGTAATAACTGTGAACAACGGATGATTATACCTAACGTTCAAGATGCAAGTGCTTTATCACCCCTGATAACTGAGGTGCAATACCGCTACAGTGTAATGTTATGCTATTGCACGCTGGAATGCAGTGGCGGTATTGTCGTTTACCTTAAGAGCTGACCCATTCGTGGCCACACCACACCACAACCAGTAAATATACTACATAAAACTCTCATTTAAGCTGGACAAACGAAATATAATGGAGCAACTTTCTACGGTTTATAAGACCCGACCATTAAACAATTTCCCGTCGTATTATCCATTAGTTTGACCATTAAATCGCCTCCACATCATAAAAGCTGAGCTCTGAGAAAACAATAACCGATATAACTACCCTTATGTATACGATATGAAAGATCCGCCAATGTTTTTATGTTTATAGTACGCATGAAAATAAAGATAAAGCACTTGGATAAGTCAAACGACGCGTGCTTTTATGTGATAATTTAGGTAGAGTCGTTGTTTTAGAATTCTGAAAGAAAATAATTTAATAAAGATATACCGATAAGAGATGGTTCAAAATCGTGCCGTGGTCTTCGTTGGAAGTATGTTCAGCAATGTGATGTGATGAAGGGTTGAGATACGATACGACTATTTCATTGTGATAGGGTCACGTTGCAGCCTGTTTCTAGCTCTAGATCGGGGGCACGTTGCAGCTTATTTCTAGCACGGTCGGTTGGAAAGAACACACCTTCAAGAATATTTGAAAAAGCACGATAACGTTTCTGTGCCTCATATGGTGTGTAGGGTTAAGGGGATCCTAATAAATAGATCTCAGAAATGATGACGCATGTACATCGTTGAATCTTAGTTGTGGATGGATGTAGATGAAGATAGATCATGGACCTCGATTATTACTTAGGATCAGGTGAACTGTCTGTCTATTTATCCCCCCTAATATTACAATATTCGGTTTGCACGATGTACTCTATCGATCCAGTTGATTTGCCGTACGCAGATATATAGCAGATATACCGAATCCAAATTTTACTATTCCATTTATCATTAGTGCCAGGGTATCTCAGTTGTGATTTTAAACAAATTAAACCAGAATATTGTTGACGCTTTATTGAAAATAATTATTTTCAGTTGACTTAAAAATGCTAGTATAAGATTCCCCTTAATACAAGTCAATAGGTTTCTTACCACACTGATTGGCTTGAACCGTGATTCTGGACCTCCCACAGCCATCGATTTACCGCAGAATTGCATAGGTTTTTGTCATTTTATTAATTGGTGAGTCCGCCCTACATCGAGATGGGCCACTACGAGGTTGCCACTTGTGAACATTTCTTCTCTAATGGTTATTGTTCTACGAGCTATTTAGTTCATATAGTTAAATATTCATTGCAGCCATATTATCATTGTAACATGTAAACAGGCCAACTCAAACACCATTTCCTAGTATCGTCATAATCTACAGATATTTTTATGTCAACTGAAAATTATTATTTTAATAGTGGTAGAGTTATGCTGCAGTTTGGATCTAGCTGAAACATGAACTCAACCGGTGTAGGACCATCATACCCTCACAGAATTCCAGCTTAATATATCAGCATAATGCTGTTGTGTTTCGTCTGTTGAGTGTAGGACCCGGAGACCTTAAATACTGGTGAAGAGGCATTCCATCTCAATCCTCAAGGGTGACAACGCATCTAACTGCATTATGATTCCTTGTCAAGAATGAATGAATGTAGATGTCATGGGCCGCAGGAATCAATTACCATCAGGTAAAAATTGGTTTCGGGATGTCTGCTATCTATCTAGTTAAATAATGAGACCTCAATAGCCTTATGGTTTAGGGTACGGTAAGCGAAATTTAACGTACTAGGTTCGAATCTGCCATTTGGCCATTGTCGTGAACCATCTCTTAAAAGAGGCATTTAAGCTTAGTTGGAGTAAAAACAGAAATGGTAATATTAGATATAGTAATACTAGCATCCTTTTGTTTAAAATACAATAACAAATGGTAAGAATATTACTGAAATAAATGCATATTTATGAAAATCATATTTTTTCATTATTTTTGCTAGAAGCAATTCAACGATTTCTATTTATAAGACATTTAGTTTTACAGTGGTAGAGCTACCGTGCAGTTTGTGTCTAGCTGCAGAATGAACGGTCAGCTCGACCGGTGTAGGACTACGCCCTCACAGAAATTCTAGCGTAAAATATCAGCACAATGCTGTTGTGTTTCGTCTGGCGAGTGTTCCGTGAGGGATCCGGAGACCTTTATTACTGGTGACGAGGCATTCCACCTCAGTCCTCAAGGGTGATTATGATTTGATAGAGAGCATTAAGATTCCCTATCAAGAATAAATGTAGATGTCATTGGCCGCTGGAATCACTTTATACCTGTTAGTAGAAATGTTTAACACAGTCCGTACACCTCTTAGCAAGGTAACCTCAGTGGATTCGTAGCAAAGCGTCAAAGTAAGGCGGTAATGGGCAAAGCAAACGGGCGTTCGTGCACTCACCTCTTAGTATCTGGTAGAGGAATACTTTGATGTGGTCGGCGGAGAGGTGTTGCGGCGATACGATGATCTTGTGCAGGTCGCTTTGCAGGAGCTCCGTTATCACGTATCTGTTTCGGCGTTTAGTCAAGGAAATCAGTTTCTATAAGTGATACAGAATAAATATACATATATAAAAAAATTACGTCACGTCTTTCGTAGTCGATTTCGGATCACGGCGATAACTTCTAGTATATATACATATAACATCACATCAACTGCGCAGGATATAACTAGTGTTATGGCAATACATGTTACGAATATTTACAAACATTATCAAGCAAACACAAAGGCGCGATTGCCTTCACTCGTCATGACCTTATCTTATTCCGTTTTTAATGCATGCGGAATAAGTTCAGAGAAAGTTACAAGTGCATTGTCAATGACTAGCTTATTCTCTAGATTACATATAACACACTAAGTTCCGAATACCATAATTTTGTGATACACAAATATTGTACCGCGTCTAGAAATCGAACCATGCCCCTCGACACAGGGGCATGCACTCTAACAACTACACCAAGCGGTAATGAGGTTAAATATAAAAATTAAATAGTTAGATTACTTATAGGTTGTTGGCACGAATTAAAGTAACATGTATAACTGAAGTGATTTAGGTCTTCTTTTACAGTATGAAATTAAATTTGTTGTGAAAATACTCGTATGTGAGTAACAAACAACAAACTAAGTGTCTATATCACCGTAAGTTAATGATGCTTACTATGAAATTATACTTAAAAACAAAACGAAAATATTACATACATTAAAGCGGTAAGTATAATTCAAACAACAATAGTTCGTGTTTCAAATGAAACAAATCAAAAGGGGAATAAGTGGTTTATTTCCTGTCGATATGCTACATTATCTTCTTTCGGTACTACCACCTCATTTTCCAACCGATACTTTCGTTTGACACAAAACGCGCGGTAAAATCGAAGGTACTTGAAATGTACACATACAAACTACGATCGAACATACTAGGCATAAACGTGTTCCACGTAAAACGTCACGTCATATGCTATCGTATATAAAAACAAATTCATTTGAATTAATTACGAATTTTTAGCGCTCAGTATGTCGCCTCCGAGTGTTCTCTACTCTATACCATACATTCGGTAATGGCATTGAAAACAAAATCGAATTTAGTTAGTATTGAACGCTACAGGCCGCTAAAAACGGAGAGCAATTGGGACGCCCACGCACTAAGAGGGTGGGCCGATGGGAATTCCTCCCTTCCTCCACCCCTGAAAGGACGGAGGGTCTGAATACCGTGGTCCGACGGTCGTCCCTGCTGTATTATCTCGTTTATCTACAGTGGGTCCCCGCATGGCCATTATCAAAATTACAGGACACGCCAACCGTGGAACATCCTAACAATGCCTAAAATAACGCTGTTCTATGTAGTGACGGGGTGTTATACACTGCGATGACCTTCAACGATCTATTCTTCTAAAACACTGTCTCTGCATAGAACAAGATATATACGTTTAACCACAGATATAAAAAAATATGTATGGAATTTAAAAAACTAAAAAATACATGTCCATTTTCTTTTTCGGGCCGATGGCGGCTGTTAGACCGAGAACTTTTACAGTTTCACCGAGATGAGAGGTGACCGAGCGCTTATGTTGCCATGTCCAGACCTCTATTAATGGGTAACCAGCACAAGAGCTCCCGAGAGGGATCCTCGGCTCGTACCGTTACAGCCTCGCGAGAGCGTCTGACACGATCAGTACATTATTATTAGTTATTTGTACCACCACTTCGAAATGCGTGGGCGCTCGAGAAGAAGTGGGGCAAAAAACTCTAGGGACGCTTCTATCAATATTGTCTGGTGAGAACCGGACTGTGACATGGCGGTATCGCGAATATGCTTGTTTGCAACGCTCCTCTACGACGGTGTGGAGGTGCCTAGTGTGGGCATGAACTGCGAGTTTTGTGTCGTTGACTGAAGATATGTTCCTAGGAATAGCATCTAGGTGCGGTGATGTGGCTTCCCTCAGATCGTTCCTGAGTCGGTGCCAGTCTACTATGGCAATTGTCCATAAGACAAAATACAACCGCAACCATCACAACAACCAGATGTCATGGAATTTATTAAATTTTGCCTTGAAGTACTTTTATCATTAAACGGGCTATCGAAAATCATTTATAACTTACTTAGTCTTAACTTAATTAAAACATTCTTATCTCAAGGACGTTAAGACTAATACATAAATTTTTGGAAGCGTCCCAAGAGAGCCATCTACCTTTAGATATAAATTTCAGCAAATTCGAGTTAAATCTTGTTTGATTCTAAAAGTTAAATTGCATTGTACTCGAAATATGTCTTATAAGTACTTTTAAAATTTTAGCAAATTGGTTTTCAGAATATAATTGTAGTGATAAACATAACAATAATACATTTATTGTTATGTTTATTACTACAACGTAACATTATTTATACAGTAAACGTATCAACCCTTTATTAGACTAAAATAGGCCACGTGATTCCACTGCGAAACGGCGGACTTCACATGTCTTGAAAATATTTTCTTAATTTATTTTTTAAAGATGCCGTTTTCTTCATCACCGAGTACGTGGTAAGTACTTTAGATTGCATACAAACATTTTATTGATGCCGGTTATAAATCCTTATGTTGAAGCTACCCCGAATTTTGTGCATCATTTAGTCAACTTTCTTTGTGGAGGATCTGCAAGAATATCTTACTCTCTATAGTACTTCAAACTCCTGAACAGGACCGTGGACGCATTAAATAGAATAAAATATACAAAAAAAAATTCAATGTGCGCTTGGCGGTATGTATGCGACCCATAGGCCGCAAGCGTAGAAGCCTTAAATAATGTTATTTTTACTTTCCTTCTACATAGTGCGAACCAACAAGCCGACGTATTGCTTCGGACTGCAAGCTCATTCTTGTCCTCTATATCTGCGTTGTCGTTTAGATCGTGCTGAATACAATTGACAACGGTATTATATTTAATTATATTTACACGGTGCCCAATACAGATTCTTCAAGATAGTGTCAATATTCTCAGATATTTATAGCAAAAAGGTTATCCGACCGTTATACAGTGACTAAAGAAAACGTAACAAAAATATGTCAAATGTGTATCTTATAAAAACCTAAATTTCAGTTTTCATGATGTTTTGCAAAACTGACAGAAAGCCGTTAAAACTTAAGAAATGTCAGCGCGTGTTTCCGTCAGGTCCTAACATTTGTTTGATAAAAAAACAACACATCTTACCCAGAGACTTGTGAGACTTTCGCAAATCTTGCCAACTCGATTTTATAGATTCTAGATATTCTGTGTTGAGTAATGAAAATTAGATATTTTTATTTAGGTTTATGTAATTTACTGATAACGATAATTAACGCTTCATATTTAGAGATGAGAAAATGATAAAGATCGAACAAAGATTTAAATAGAGATGTTGAATTATGACATCAATTATATAAATGCAATTTAATTAAATATAATCGCACGACATACAATTATAAAAGTTGCACGTTGACCACGCCCTCACAGAATATCAGCGTAAAATAACAACATAATCCTACTGTATTTCGCTTGGTTAGACTCAAACACTGTAACGAGGACTTTCAAAAAATTATCTTGTTGCGAATGGATGTAAGTGTTTTATGTAATTATTTACCATCATCAGGTGAATTCTGTGCTCGATTATTTTATTTATTATTTTAATTAGCTAACGTATGTTGCAATAAGATATGTGTTATCAAAGTATTCCAGCTTTTTTAGTAGTAAGTAGCATAACGAGCTTACAGTTCACCTGAAAATACGTGAATATAGTGCCCAATAGCACGTCCAACAAAATTATAATGATGCGTTGGGAACTATGCTCTGTCTCCTGGACGATTATTATAGTGAGCAGAATATTTTATAGTGCCGTAATCATTCATAGCAGACACTCGTCGTTCCCTTGCATAATACGATGTATAGAATGTGTAATAAAATCAGACGAATGTTTAGATGCTGTAAGGTACATACAACACACACAGATTAAACCGTTTAACTAAACCTAATTGACATTTTGTGATGCACAAATTTCGTTCTTCGATCGTAAAAAAATCCAACCCAGGGCACACGGCACTGTAAACGAAAAACCACGGAGCGGTAATAAATAAGAAAACTGCTTCTTAGCAAGATCGTTCTCCGGATATTGCTTTCCAATAACCGAGTTCCAATTTTGACCAAATGTTGACAAAGTCTAAAAGTTTTTTGACTTTGTAACACTAAAACATCGCTGGAAGCTTATATATGGAAATATATATTATACAGGTATAGATAAAATATTACTACATACTTCATTGTTATAAACAACAGTAATAAATACAAGGACAACAAGGAAATAAAAACACTATATGTTAATGATGTTTTAATTTCCTCATACAACAGGAGCCCATCCACAAGCCACGGCATATGGTCCATCTCAGTCCTCATGTCGGACGTTTTGAACAACAGTTATTACTTACCATCATGTGGACGGTGTGCTCATTTGTCATCCTTAGTCATATAGTTGGGACCCTTCATTGATACAATGTCGCCAGCTTATAGATAGCATTACTAATTTTTAGAAAAATATTTTAATATCAAAAATCTTTAATTTTTATTTTTCATAAATTTCATTCTAAATAATTAATTGCTATAAACAACGGCAACAAATATTTTGGGCATAGTAACAAGAAGATCTATATGACACTATATGTTGATGGTGTTTTTATTTCCTCTTACAACAGGAACCCACCCACAAGCCACGGCATATGGTCCATCTCAGTCCTCATGTCGGACGTTTTGAATAACAGTTAACACTTACCATCGAGTGAGCTGTGTGCTCATTTGTCACCCTTAGTTACATAGTTAGAATCCTTCTTTGATACAATGTCGCCAGCTTATAGATAGCAGTACTAATTTTTGGAAAAAATATTTTAATATCGAAAATCATTTTCTATAAAAATGATATTTGAAAGCAAATTGTCAAAAATATTAAAGGTGCGAAAAAAATTCGAAATAGAACGATATATACCGACCATTTCGGATTTACGTCTTCTAAAAATGTAGGTACCAATCTATTTGTAAATCAAATTTACACGTGTAAACTATTAGGATCGAGTGTACAGTAGCCCTTTACGTCGGCCGTATGCTTTGAACTTTGTCCGAATTGCTTGCGACTCAAAGTTATTAAATAGCGCAGAGGCGGCATCAGTCGATTCGTTATACGGATTGTTGCCATTATCATTTATTCAGATTGTTTTTATTAAGAACTTATTTAAATGGTTAGTCTATCAAAATATTAGGAAGGAATAACGATGGTAGGATCACGTGATACTGTGATGCATTGACGATTTTTAGAGATCCTTAGCTGTTATTTGGATATATCAAAAAAAAATCTATGCATTTAGATTATTATGATCGTCAATTTCATTTTAATGAAAATCTATAAGAAGTGTGTAGGAATAAATTGAGAAAATATTATGTCTAAAACATTATATATTGATGTAGATAAATGTGTCCTGCAACTGAGAGTATTTTACAAAATTATCTACAAAGTTGCAAATTGCCGCATCTGCAATGGCACGCGGCGTTGTGTATCAGACAGTACGTTTATATTGTTATAGCATACCGCTATTATTATCGCAGCGTTTCTTTCTTTTATGAACATCGGGCGGCGTGTGTTGTATGTACGACTTGGGGAACCGAGTGAGCGCAGGTGCGTAATAATACGACCAGCAGAACACACGACTGTCATTATAAGAAGATATTGTTATTCGCGATGTTTCACAACGGGCTCTGGGATCTTTATATACCCTTGAATTATAACCGCGTTGCTAGTTTCTCGGTGCGTATACGTGATTCGTCATCTCAGCCGGGGACAGACTACACGCTAACAGAACGTTTTATATTGAAAAACGAAAATGAATCGAATGCAGAATGCTTTTAGAATGCGATCAATTTTGTAAAGATCTAATTTCAGGTCTATTTATTGCACACATCGCCATGGTTTATATAAACGGTGTTTTGATCTTAGGAGGGAATAAATTTTTCAACCGGTACACAGGTAGCCATGTCATCATATAAGCCAAAAAGTTATTGGCACACAAGGTATCGGTAACTGTTTGGCTTGCCAATTGAAGCAATCTTTACGTCTTCTACACTAGGAATCAGTTCCAAAACTAAGCCAGTAAAGAAGGTCGGGAGTAGTGCTAGTTCATTTAACTTATGTACTATCTGATGACTATCTACTTTTCGGCACTGCATTAGCAGGGAGACCAAACTTGTCCTACAAGACTAGATCCATTAAAGTATCTCCGCCAATTTTTTAGTGTTGGGTTTTAGAAATTTACGTAGGACTCAACTCAAAGGGAAAAAAATATTGGTGCTCAGCGGAGAATCGTACCAAAGACTCGAGATGCAACAGCCGATTACGCTAACCATTAGACTATGTCGTAGGCTAATGTAAGATTAGATACGCAAGTATTGACGTGCAGATACGGCATCTCATCGCGGATCAATGTGCGATAACCACGCGCCAATTGTCACATCGTTAGGAGCCCTTATACATTGCCCGTGCCATAAGCAAACTTGCGCTAAAACCGTAAAACGTTACGCATGTTGTTTAATTGATTTAGATAGACATATCCTATACTAAACTAATGACGTTAAGAAACATAATAAATTAAAGTATAAAGCTACTTCCACGATGGACTGGGAGAAAAATCCAACTCCAGATGATTCTTAATTTAAGATAACTTAATTCAAGCATACTGTAAGTCAGTAAGGGGCCGTAAGGATATTAATATATTATAGAGGTTGGGTCCGCAATTACCGTTAGGTAATGTAATTATTATAATGTCTTCTGTCTCTCTTTTTTTTTATTATATTAGAGGTAAAAAAGGAACATACAATTCACGTGATGGTGATATCTGCGGTCCTTGAAATCTAAAACCGGCCAAATTTCCAGACCAAGATTCAAGTTACACATGCCCTATGAAACCGGAATGGTGAGATAAAATGCCAGCTTACCTGTGATTAGCGACCCGGATAGGGTACCCCACTCATCCTGCTATATCCAGCTGGTAAGTCTGTCTCTCTAATCAGTGGTCTCTGTAAGAACATGGGTATTCCCCGGTCGTAGCCGACCCATTCATGTTTCGGCGAAACTACAGCGTGTCTACCCCCTGTTAATACTCCATAATATTGTCACGTGGTACTTAGCTGTAATGGATTACGAAAAATTTCAAATCAGTGCTTTTTATATTTGTACTTGTAAAATTAAATCACCCCGATGTAATTGTTTGCTTATTTTTATTATTTCAGCCGTGAAGTTTAAAGTATGAACTCGTTTCTCACCTTTAATTTCGTAAAAAAAAAAGAAAACAAGTTACATAAATGCTGTTCGTTGGTAAGAGCATCATTTGACAACGGCTGGACTGATTTACCTATTTCTTGTTTTAAAATGTTCGTGATAGTCCAAATTAGGGTTTTATAGAAAGAAAAACAGGCAGTTTCCTGAGAAATTGACGATTACGGGAATCGAATCCATTGATTCGAACGAAGGACAATTTTCACAAATCCACAAAACAATCACAAACAATTATATTGAAATTTGTTTGACATTTTTGTATCGACAGAACGTCTGTATATTCCGTTAGTAAACGAAAAAAAAAACTTAATTAGACATTAGGATGCGTCAATGTCTCTCGAGAACGCTGGAATTATTCAAAGCGAAGTCCTGTCCATCAAAAGGATCGCGCGGTGCTGGAGTCTAATGCAAATTCCAAAAGCCATTATATACCGGCCCCATACGAAGTGTCATCCACGGACATGTCGTATATATTCAAACTTTACAGGCCTACGTGTGCGAGTCACTTCGGCCACTTGTAAAGGCCCTTGTTGACCTAGAAAGTTTAACCTTTCCGCACATAAAGTATAAGCTATATTGTAGACACTGGCAAGTTCGACGTAACATATGTGATTTTCTCGCCTAAGATGGCGGAATATCGTATTTCGTGTTGAAATTGGCGTATAAACTATATAGAAGGATAGAGCATAACGTTAGAATAAACATGTCCTATTTATACTATACATTTGTCAGTGCTTTTATGTCATGTCATATGTATATATATATTAGATATATATATGACATAATATTGGTTTTTAATTTTATTTATTTTTTTGTTTTTAAATAATATTTAATGGATATATGTGGAGTACTAACGTAAAATATATAACTTGAACATCTGAATGATGACCCAAGTTACGACTCATGTGAGACAAGACACATTATCAAACTACTCTTATTTCAGACGATCATTCTCATTGGCAATGAAATATAAAAAAACGGACAAAAACTTGGGTTATTCTTTAACGCCCCTATTGAAATAGAAGATGTAATAAAAAGATCGTGGTGACTGACAAAACCCATCTTTGTGGTTAACACTCATATATAGAATTACACTAGGAAGATTCAAATTACTTTGGATAACTTGGAAAGTTGAACGAAAAAAGAACCAAGAAAAATAAAACTATCTGGGTTTTCGTTAATACAACATAGATGGCGTTAGTTGTTGCAGCTTCGACAACTCTTGGTAAAGTATATTTTTTTTTAAGAAAAAAACATTTATCACTACGAGTAAATATCTGTATTCACTTGTATGTAAAGAATAAAAAAATATTTGTTGTTGTTTCTTAATATATTTTATTTTATATTTTACGCCTTTTGGAAATATTATCAAAACAAACGAAAATATTGCACACTTGGAGGATGTGTCGGATTAAAGATGGGGTTAGAGTAATGTATTCAATCGAGTCCTCTACAGTGAATAATAATGTTTTTCTCGACGTCTCATCTAGCAAAACCAAACAAACAGCAAAATAGTGAAACTCAATATTATTGGTCACGTAGATGCGTGCGGTCGATTGCCTAATCTACGCATCTCAATTCGATACCCCAAGCCTTCGGTAAACCGCAAGCTTCTAGCAAGGTCTTATTAGGCGTGTTACGAAACCGATGACGTCATCCAGTCCGTCCACATATTTTGATGGACGCAATTAATGGTAATATAAGAGATAAGCCAGTTTGATTATTAGAATTATGGCGGCGGGTGCACGCTAATTGGTAATTAACGAATTGGTACTAAGGTAAGAAGTATGTTGTGGGAAATATGATTGTAGTTTAGATTGTCTAACACTGGTGAGATAGTAGCTATTTCTAGCTTTAGCATGGATGGGTCGGCTTAAGGAAGGGCGTTTTGAAAATAGAAAAATAACTCGTAGCTGATGTACATCGTATCGCAAGTGAAAGAAGGGGGATATTAAATTACTAATTCTTATTATTAGTTATTTCAATTTAGTCTACTCTACTTTAGTGTGCATCTGCATGGTGGTTCCTTATCAATTACATCCAAGCGAGTACATTAATGAACAAAGGTGGAATGGTCCGCAGGGATTGAACACGTTGTATGCAGCCCATAGCTATAGATATATCCCATATCTTAAGAGATGTGCTCAAAGTTAATATTATCTCGGTGACTGGATATGTAAAGATGATCACAGCTACTGCTTGACACTAAAAGCCTAATGGTAACGACGACTTGTGAAACTTAACGTCGTACGTTGGGAGCTGTCATTTAACAATTAGTTATGAATCATATTCGAGTATAAGCCTCTTTGCTTTTGCACCGCGTTCAACCATACCACTGCTTCGAAATCCAATTATCAAAATATAAAGAGATAGGGCACAAGAAATGGTTAAAATGGCGCGAGCAAAGGCGCCTCGCCTAGCCGAAGCAGATTTAGGGTATGCTCCCCTGTGCCAGGCGTGGTAATTATTAACTGAGGGGCCGAGATTCCACCCCCGGTCACCGCTTGTTGCGCTGCGTGCCTTTCGTACGATACAATGTATTGAATTTGATAGAACGCATCTTTCGCTACGTTAACTACTTTACCTATTAGTTTATTCGAACAAAAAATCAGTCCAATACTAGGTGAGTCTTATTAACTAAAAACGTAGAGCAATAGTTTAGTGCTGTTTTGTTTGTCTGATTAAAAAAAAAACCCCCAAAGAATGGTGAAGATGAGGAGATAAGTCTAAGTGGATTAAAATATATCTCATTATGGCATTATGATTCTTTATCAATGATCAATTGATGTGAAAGACAGGTCTACATACTATCAGGTGAACTATATATGCTTATTTATAACCTCCTAATTTCATAAACAAAATACGATAACTTGAATATGGTTGTTAATCATTTACATGGACCGGTAATGAATTTTCAAAATAATATATTCAGCCGACTGCTAGGAACAGTCCAATCCCATTGAATCAGTAGCAAACATTAATACAAAAAATAAAGAGATAAATACCAACGTGGCAACACCAAAGACAACATTAACGGAAAGGAGATTCGTCTAGATCGATTACGATACATCTTCCTTATGATTCCTTATCGAGGATAAGTGGATGTCATTGGCATGTGAAATGGGGCGGCACAAGTACTTTTTCATACAAAAAAACATTTCCATGATAACTTTAATACAATTGTACATCATTCACGTGAACCTATAATAATACTACCAAAGAATAATTCATAGTTACTGAGACGTGGTGAATCGATTCCATTTTTACTATCCGACTAGGGCCACGGTGAGAGTAATTAAATTCAAATTATCATCGGTCATGCTCGCCTTTAGCGGCACTCACCTTTCTGAGAAAAATAACGCTTAATTTTCATTTATATACTATAATAAAAAAAACAGACTTTGTTCACCAAATAATCTGGTAGTAAAGTCGCTAATCGCGTAAGTTTTGAAGTATATATATATACATATATATATATATATATATATATAAAATAATCGGTCATGAATTAATTATAAACCATAAGGTCAACGATGGTTTTTAATATAAAAATTTAAAATGTTTATCCGTGATTTTGTTACTTTGAACAATGCGATGAATTATTATTTACTTTTTACATACAGTTAAAATTATTAATAAAACAAATAATTTTTTCAACATAAAATATTTGTAGAGGCAGCTGTCATAACGCAAAAAGAAATTACGACATTTTCAAAGGATTAACAAAAATTATGAATAAATTGCTATTCAATGTTACAATGGTACTTACACGTGATCTTATATGACATGTGTGTCATATGCGGATGGCAGATTTAAAAGTTATTTACTTTTCGACTGAGAAAAGTTAATTTTTAATCTGCTTAATAAGTTACCCAGTTTCCTTCCCTTTTTTTTTGAGGCTAAAAATTATAATGAAGATGAAAATAGTCTAGTTATTGATTTCTTACCTTGATGATATTTTCATAAATCTGTAAGGATTACGCTAAGATAGAATTCTACCTATTCTATCCATTTGTGACAGAAGGTACAAAGCAAACGCATTGTACGCGCCCTGTTCACGTAAACTATTTATGGATGGAATCCAGACCCGAGACGGCGCCTGAAACCGGCCGTGCAATTTGGAGACAAACGGATATTTAGCTTCATGTAAAAAAAAAATTGAACAAAAAACAAAAAGTGGACGCAAATATCGTATACTTTGACCCAGCAATGTATCGGGTATAGATGTCTTGTGGAATCTCTTGATAAAAAAGTTAAAGAAATATTTTTAGTTCTTAGCTTCTTTTATCTAGTATGAAATCTTCGTTTTACCAAGTATGAAGCGCTTAGTGCGTTTTTTTTTCTTTCGTCATAACAATCCGTTTTATTATTTCATAATATACCTTGAATTGTACAACGTATTTTTATATTTATTTGAAAAGTTCCGAATCACCAACCCCAATCACTTGAGAAACGGGCAAATACCATTAGCTGAATACAATACCCGTTTTATTATTCAAAAGTCGCTGGAACGAATTCATAACACAAAAACGCACTTGTGTCTACTATCGCATATAGCGTAGCGCCCGGATGTGGTGCAGCTGTACACCCAAACGACCGCCTTGCAACAGTTCCAATGCATTTCGACCTAACAAAAAATCCTTCACGCACAATCAGCCATGCCGTCCACAAATTTACGAAATGATTTTAAACCCTAACCCTCAAACAACAAGGGGGTTTTTAGCTTACGCTGTTTTTTTTATGGTAAACTATTATACACCAATAGTACAGAGCTCGTTGAAAGTTCGATTGAGAAAATAAAACGGGCCTTATCTGAACTTCGATTAGCAAGAAACCGAGTGCGTTATCGGGCATCTCAACTCGCGACCGATAGCTCGCTCGTCGTACACATTTGCAGTAAACATGTGTACGACTAAGAAGCATTTGAACGGTGAAGTTTGTTTTTTCATCTGCTTTTAATGTGAAAAATAATCTTTATCTTTATTATATGTGAAGTATTAGTTTGATTTTGAATAAAATGGTGCATTTTTGTACGAAAAACTAAGCGATGTTGGATTGGATTATCCAACATCGCTTAGTTTTTAGTTTATATATAGTTTTTCTTTTAATTCCCATTTTACGGCCCAAAATTTTCCTTCTGATTCGACAATTCGACTTTTGAACCTGTCGACTATTGAAGCTGTATATTTGGGTATCTGCTTATAATAATAAGTCCAATTTTTATAAACACCGCGTACGTATATATGAATAGTGACTGAGACCATTTTTTTTCTGTGACAGACTAACACAAAGACGATTCCATAAACGTTCCCCTTTGGGAGCGTAACAATAAACGCAGACAAGTTTTCTTTCCAAACACATTTACTAAATCGCTGTAGTATGACAATTACATATTACCTTTCCCGTTTTGATTATAACGCACTAATATTCTCTTAACATGCAAATTGGGTACGCAACTTAACGTAAGGCCCATCTATGTTACGATTTCGTAATGCTACCCATTTTTTATGACGCGTCTCTTTTCTTAGCTTGGTCTAAGAAATGAGACGCGTCATAAAGTTGTTCAAGTCTCCGGGAATGCATTTGTTAAAGTAAAGTGGTGAAGCGAAATGCTGACGTTGATGGAATCATCCACATTTGTATCTAGAGACAATCTTATAGCTCTAAAGTAATCTGAGGCAATGGAAAAAAGAATCCATACGCCTTCCATTATAAATAAAAATGAACTTCAGAAAGTTGATAATTTTACAGAATAAAAATATATTATACAAAAGAAATACACACTAATACGGAACGAAAAATCATATCAACGCATGTTGGGACGAAATTATTCTTTAAATTGTGTTGAAAAACCTTCTATCGTAATCCACTAACGATAACGACGTGAATTAAAAAAAAAACTAATCTTCGAAGCGCAAACTCGAGCATGTTGCGACAAAGGCAGACGACATTGACAGATCGTTGGAAAGCGACAATTCAATGGACTGCATGGCATCAATAACCACTTTATGCATTCGCATGTTTTTTTCCCAACTCACCTAAATGAGACGTGATCATATAAAGTTCCATATCTATTCATAACAATGAGCATAATGCAATTTATATCAAACGACGGACGTTTGCGAATATGATAGTGGAAATGTTTTAATTTTATTATTTTACAAAATCACAGCTCCTAAATATATTACAATTCATTCTTATGAGTAAATCTCACAGCCAAAAAACAGATTTACATTTTTTAACTTACATTATTTAAACAGACAGCAAACAACTGTTAAAGTTTAAAATAAAATGAAAGTTGTGATACTAAATCAGTAGATATAAAAGTAAAGATGAAATTTAATTTAACTTTGAATTTGTGTGCGTGTGTTTGATTTGATACGTTTATTTGTGTGTATGGTATCCGGGCCGCCTTGCATCATCAGTTTTAAGATATGTAACACTGTTCTCATAGCAGTTGCAGAAATCTGTAGTAATATAAATCACATAAGGAACAATACTAACTGTACTCTCTACGACACTAAACGACACGGTGACATTGATGCTCTTAAAAATCTTTGGAGCAAGCAGTGGCGAAATTTCCCTTAAAAAAAAGTGCGTAAATCCACAGATTCGTGGCCAGTCATATTAAAGACCTGTATAAAAGCCAAAGGTGGCCATTTAGAATAGAATATTTTTTTATTTTTTACTGAGACTAATAAATATGTAGCCATAAATTTTAATAATATTTCATTACTTCATTAGCAATAAATGCATTTTCATTTGTAACAGAACTTATGGCCGGATTAGGTATAATTTTGTTCCTAATTGTCATCTACCTTTAAAGTTTTAACGAAAATATTTCAATGTTATATATATTAAACATTCTCTTTTTTGTCTTATAATAATATTATATTTGTAAACCCATTGCGATCCGGCACCTAATTTTGTTTAGCGTTGAAGATTTTTAATAAATACATATAGACTCTGTCTACGTAACATACGACGATTCGTCCCATTTGTTAACTTGAGTCCGCCATTTCTTTCTGGCGTCGACTTAAACCTGGACATTAGTTACAGTCCTGTTACGGCCCGGGATCAAACCGCAGGCAAACGACCGCGCTCCCTTTTCCGCAGCGATAATAAAACGTAATCTTAGACTATTCTCCGATCTTCCGTCTCGCTCCATCTCGTGCGCGATCCGTCAGTGTCGGGGTATACGACGGTCGTGAACATTTGATACGCTTTGACTTTACTTACATAAGGGAAAATATCTTTATACCTACGTATATAAACGTATGGTCTTTTATAATAAACTTAACGTTGTTGTTTAATTACACACTAGCTTAAACAGTAATACGTAATAGCTTCTGATATGTATTGTTGATGTATTTATTGTTTAGGTACATACATACTTAAGTATGTAGACATCTAAACAATAATCCACATTCACATCATTTCATTTGTTTGCTTTAATATTTGATGACTTGGCTGGGAAAACACTAAACAATTTCATCGTAATAAACATTTTGACTTATTATCATAAACATTGAAGCCTTGAAATAACTTGCAAGCGTAATTATTAGTAATTTAAAAACACGAACGTGTATATTCAGAACACAAATAGGAAAGTGTTTAAAGTAGGTTGAAAACGCGGCAAGTGAAGGAAAAGCGGTCAAAGGTTTTGGACGTTGATTAATAGTGACGTACGTCCGGTTAAGCGGAAAGCATTGCAGCACCCACGCCGACTTTCGTTTCGAGGGAGTTAAATACACTATTGAGGTATTATAAATTCGTACACAATATATAAAAAATATAATCACATATAATGATTAATACATTAAGATTTCTTAAGAATGTTATTGAATAAGAAAACATGATGGATGAGTAAAACTTTGGTGGAAAGTTAATTTACAAAATTTAAGAATGAAAAACTTGTAAAAAAGTTTTAAATTTTTAAGGCTTCCTTTTTTATGTCAGTTTTAACGCCCTTCGGTTGGGTTGACGTATCTATGTATATGTAATATATATATATATATATATATATATATATATATATATATATATATATATACATGTACACATATAAATATGTAGAATAAATAAATAAAAAATTAGGTAACCTTCTCATAATATCACGTAACCAACGGGACCACAGTTGATATCAAACTTAGTATTGACTTTGAGAGTTATTGTTAAATATCTTCCTGTATCCAGAGACTCGTTCAGGGCTCAACGTTTCTGAAGGATCGATATTGCCACGAGTCCGTAATGTCGTCCTCAATCTTTGGCCCCGACTAGGATTTTGTAATTTGATGACTATGTTATCATTCGTTATCTCTTGACATTTTATCTTTATTAATTGTGATTTTAATTACTAATCACAAATTGAGAACTTCGTGCAGCTTTAAGCGTTCATAGCCCAATGGTTTAGAATACGGTCTGCGAAACCACATAACATAGGTTTGAATCCGCCATTCGACTGTTGCAGTGAATCATCTGCTAACATTTAAGCTTAATTGGAGTGGTTAGTGGAAATTTTAATTAAATTGTTATATATTTGTAAAATAGACTATGACGTAACGTCAGCTAGGAGCACAATTAAAAGCATAATGAAGCAAATCCATTAACATGTACCACTTTGTGATCGTTTTTGACCCTATATATATATATATTATATATATATATATATATATATATATATATATATATATATATATATATATATATATATATATATATCTATATGTTCATCACAGCGGATCACAAAGACCAGTAGCTTCCTTTGTACTTGCGTGTATATTCAGTTCTATATCCTCGTCCAAATACAGCGTAATTACTAAAAAGTAATTTTCACTTACTTATTTCTTAGTAAGCACGTTAATTTTTATTTTTTATCATCTATTTCACATCAACACGATTAGCATACGATCGCAGTATTAGACTACGGCCTAAGGGTCCCCCCTCCGCCCTTCAGGGTCTTGATATATACTCTCGAATATTTGAGATTTACCGACACATTTAGAAACTGCCTTTATAATACCGGCAATACAATGAGTGGCATACTTGCTTACGCCGCCATTATACCTTTATCGATATTTTTACTGTACACAAAACTGTCGTAAATTCACATTAATACAATGAAAAATTACTGCAAACAATTCGTTAAAACAGCTCAACACACAAAACGGTTAAGTCGTAAACAATCCACGCAAGGAGAATAAAAAGACAGTTTGACGATTAGACGAGAAAAAAATCAAATAAAGCCATATTGGGAGACTGTTATTACAGAGGGGACCGGCGCCGTGGCGCAAGGCAACAAATTTCCGTTGCCGTCAGACTTATCCTAGCCAACTGAATTACAAGCAGGATACTAATCTAGACAATGGAAACACGCTTAAAGGGAAATATAACCGTATTTCCACATTTCATACACATTTAAAATCTCGAGTTGGTTCCATTAGTTAATTAAAAAGGGTACACAAATCTTACCATTATTCTCTTTTTAGCTAAAGAAGACGAATACAAATATTTCGCTATATAAATATCAACGATTTATTTCAAACACTTAAACCTTGCTACTGACAGATTAAGCTGAATGACAAATCTCTTTGAATATTGCCTTTTATACCAAAACTTTTCTATATATAGTAATAATTTTTTGTTACATTTTAATAGCGGCGTTCCTTGTTGTGAAACTGACTTCTTATATAACTCATTTATCCGCATGCCCTCAGACTGTCTCAACTGCCGTATATATATACAACTACTATATTACTATATATAGAGATCTTTACCTAATCAGCCATTAGTACATTTGTATATATGTATATTTATTAAAAGTTAAGATAAATTTATATACTTTTAAAAATTAAAAATAAGTATCTATTGCATCCATAATATATTCTCTGCTAAACACAAAGACCGCCTTTTTGTATAGTGCAAAGTAACGTCCTTTTTTATGTGCAAACGAAATATAAATGAATAAATAAAAAATATCTATGTGCTTATTGTGCTTAATTACGTCGGTTACGTACAAATCGTACATATTTATTGGTATAAAAGTTTTCATTTGGATTGTACTATATTTCCTCAACTCGAACATTATAAGGCATTTACATTTTGCTTACGCTCCCACCTGCTTGTTCATTACAGACTATGCAAATGAATCTACAAGTGGTCCTGTCTAACACACCGCAAAATTTAGGAGCTGACGTTTGGAAAATTAGACCTAATTGTCTAGGTAATAGCTCTGTAAACGTGGTCAGTCTCAATGCGCCCGAAACCACACCTATGTTTAATTACCGGAACAAATTAGACAGTAATTCAAGTGAGCCAGGTATAACGATGAAGGATGCTGAACTGGCGTGGAATTTACATTTGATCCCGTTAATCGGCTGCGTCATCTATTTATTATAGATAGAACAAATCCCTAGTCATACTAGCTGACGTATACTATTTTTATATTTACGTGTTTTTACATAGAATCTTATTTTGCATAGACTATTACTATATATGCTAAATAAATTTCTTTGAACAGTTTTGAACATATTATCAAATTTATTGTATGAAAGGTTACAAATTCCACTAGCTGACAAATTTCGGAAACGGTGTAGTCGAGCACAATGTTCCGTTAATAACTCGTCTTTGTACCATCAAAGTTAACATGTATAGGAATAGCTTATAACTATTAATATATTCATTCTATTAGTATTATAAACCACCGCCTCAATTATAACAAGAGATCACACGTCATATCTCAATATATTAATATAAAAAGTGCTATGTAAATTTTGCCAGGAGCTTATAAGTTTTCACGCACTAGTGGGGTTGAGCATTTACTCTTAGAATTACTTAACAAATAATAACATTCCTACAAATATCTATATCTAAGCTAAAATAGCTTATAAGTTATTTATATTTCTATAGATATATCTTGAAACATTCTCTATTAAACATGGAGGTGAAAATGCTATTACATCTAACAAAATACGCTACACATAATAATCAACACGGCGCTGTGCAGTCTGCTATCAGTGAGAATACCAAGCGTGGCTTATTCTCAGAGGGATCTGTGTAAAAACTGCACGGTCTCTGAGCCGGCACCGCAATACGGTGGCGTTTATCTAAAGTCCATCGGGCAAGCTTCCAAGGCGTCACAGTTAAACTACGGGCGCTTCCTTCTTTACAGCCTATAGCCAAGAGCCCTCTGCAGCCATGCCAAGTGCCGAATGTCTAAACTTTTCTTCTCATCTCCCATGAAAATTATGTCCAAATTTGCAAACGTAATTTTATCGTTTCCACAGAAACTTTTGTATTCAGCAGTATGGAATATTGAACGCTTTTGTTATATTATCACTGAAAACGAGAATGCAATGGAAAAGATTTAAAATTGAAACAGAAATAAAATTATAAGTTAATATATCTAAGCAATAAGAATATCTAGCACCCCGTATAGCATTATTGAAGAGGTGCCTTAAATTGGTAGGTTATCAAGAGATTAAGGTCGACTTTCATTTCCTGAGGTCACCTGTGGTTCTTCAAACATATTGTTTTCAATTTACGTCATAACAATAGCATTTATTTTAGTACCTAATTTGTGCGGAAGCTATTATTTTTATCACATTATGATGTTTTATTGTTCAGGTCAGTATTGGTCAATCTATTTAATTTCCATATTATTTCTTATTTTTTTAAATTATAATGAAATTGTGGTCCGGCGGCGCTGTATGCTCGCTGCCAACGAGAGATGGCGCTCCGGAAATATTCGGATTCATCTCTTTTCCTAAATTTATATATTGAGCTATAAATTTATATATACTAATAATAACAGAAATGAATATTTAAAAATATAACCAGAATGCTAGATTTGCACAAAATAGTAACTTGTATACCGGCAGTCATCAATAATTGATACGTAGACAAAATATATGTTTGTACACATTAAGGCTTCCATGTGTACAAACATATACACCATATTATATTTAATATAAGGCAATAAAAAATGTTATGGCAGCGTAGCTTAAAGGCGACGGCAACAGGAAGTACTTTCCGGGGAGACCAAGAACATTATAAGGCCAATGGAATTGTGCACTGTGGCAATAAAGGGAGGCTTATGGCGTAGAAAACATTAGACTAGCATTGCTGTATTATATTCAAATAACTTCAAGACCTTAAGCAAATGATGCCTTCAATCACTTTATATATCACCTATTTTTCATATATTATTTAAGTAGAGTAAAATTTTGTATAGTAAAATTATATTAACGTGAAATAAAAACAAGTCAAGACGGTACAATTAAAAAACACGTCATTTGAACCTTTAATGTTGACTTTATCATACACTTCATAGTGTTATATAATTTTATGACTAAAAGGATAAGGAGGCGTGTTGTCGAAGTAATTTATAGGATTTAAATGTGACGTCACACGATGGCAAAATGAATGTAACAAAATGTAACGACAAACGGAAGGGTATAAATTTAATCTGGGGCCTAGACAGAGACCGGCTCCTGGCAGCGGGTCGCTCGCCGAAATTGCTTGAATATATAACGAAGGGCCGCCGCCCTATCTCAACAATTTCCTCGCTAATCCACGGCTTCGAATTATTCCAAATGGAAAATTTGCCACCAACTAATTTTGTGTAGTAAACAGAAATCTGACATGTAAGTGAGTATATATTTCCTCTTGTTCTTGCAGTCGGTGCTGTGATCGGTTCATATCATAACATAAAAGTAATCGCTTTTAGCAGTTGCATTAATCTTATTAAAATTATCTTAAAAAGTCCACAAGAGGAGCATGACGAGAAGGAGAAGTCAGTTGGTAAGGATAGTATCGTACAAGATATTCCCGATCCTGCGGCTTCTACATTTACGTTTATTAGAATTTTACAGTATCCTTGGTTACGAAATGTATTTATTTTGATTTATTTATCTTTTATCTACACAAAGTATGTATATAAGGGAAGTAATATAGGAAAGGTATGTACAAAAGCGCAGTTTACATTACAATTAAAATCTCTTCCAGCAGGCCTGGTGTTGGATATATTATAGAGACAAAAATATATAGCCTACTTACAAAATAAAAAAATAACATATAAAAAATACAGAACCATATTTATTTACAAACATGCATAAATTAAGTAAGATTTCTCTGTTTCACAGAGCCACCAAACCATAAACCCGAGTAAGCCAGTTTGTTTGTGAGAATATTATACGAAACGCATGTTTTTTTTCACTGATGGAATACGACCACGGCGACATTTTAATCAGATGTGATAAATTGCACAGGTTTTGTTATAGTTCCGCATGCATATGCGCAAACACTTATGCACTCGTCGACAACTTCCGTAATCCAATGCATATGCAATAAAATCGGAGAAAAATTCACAACGGTATAAAGACCATACAATACAATACATCAAAAAACCAACCAACAATATGCGGTACACGAATCTAGAACCCACAAGGTACATAATAAAAATGAGAATAAACAATTCAAAGTATTTAAAAACTGGTTACCTGAATTTATATACGATCTGAGGAATTTACATGTAACTCGCAAACAATGTCATTTAATTAGAAGCCCTTAATGAAGTCGTAATGAAGAATGTCGTGGTCGACTTGTTCATAGCCAGATTCTTTTACCTTAACCGTAATCGCTGTAAACAAAGCCAAGGTTTGTGCAAGAAGGTACGGATACTACGTTTTAGCATACCTCAGCTTGGTCGTACATTGTTAGAGCTACCTCGATAAGGCGCTCTAATAACTTAACAACAAAAAATGGCACGCCGCCCGGTTATTATCAAGTTCCGTCCGAGTTTCGTACGGTTTACGGTTTTTAATAAAAGACTTTTGGATGTACGGAGAATGACTAACGCACGCGTTGAAGAGTGCCTCCTTAAAAGCATCGCTGTCTGATATTACTGCGCACTTTATGGCCATTTTTATGTTCCCGAGTGGCATTTTTTTATTACAGTTTTCTTTCGCTTCAGCGAACCTAGACCATTCCACGCATTCCGGGTCGGGGCTCTTTTTTTATACATCGCGATCGTTGTACCTACCGGGACGGAGTTATAAAAGCCGTGTAAATAAACAGTGCCATCTGAATTTTTAACGACAGACACGGAAACTTCGTCACAAACAAAGTGCGGCTGCCCGAGCCCCACGCGGCCTGACCTCTCTTGCCCGCCGCATATTCCCGAATAGGTTTTCGGAGAACTTTTACTGTCGACTGCACGTACCCACCTAAATGTGTGTTTGATTGCGCTTTACGCCTCGCTCAGACGATGCCTCGTTTACCTCGACGTGACCTTTTGTCGTTTTAAATTGAACTCTAAAGATGAGACGTTAAAATGAACCTTGTTATAAACACTATTTATAATATCTTTTGCATTTGCTTTAAATGTTGAATATAACAAATCATGTAATTTCGCAAATTAATAAAATATACGTATACTGGTTCTTACTTAGGTATTAAGATTCAGTGTTTATACAGAAACCTCTAGAACCTTCATTAATTATATTTTTATAAGAATTAATTAATGTTTAAACTTTCTTAAATTAATCTTTCTTAATTACATCAACAACAATTCACAACAATTTATTTTTAATTTAGCAAACAGTGGTAAGGATTGTAAGTGTCAAGACATAACGATACCTTTGCCCTACACTATAAAAAAAAGGTGAAATGCATCAATTCGCCGTCACCGACAGTTGTGCATTCTATTAAGCCGTCACTATGAGAGGTTACTAGTTAGAAAGACATTACAGCCGCCGCCAATAAATTATCGTCGAGCTAGCTGGCAGAAAAGCTAAACGGCTAAAGCCTGCGTCTGGCGTTTATTGCAAACAATTAAAGCCTCTCAAACTTCGGAGCGAACAAGCGAATATTTGTTCACCAGTATTTAATTTAGGTAAGTGCACTTCCACGTCATGTGGTCTTTCAGTCCGCGTTGAGTGTATTAAAATATCGTACAAAGACAAAACGGGCCGCGTTTTGTGGAGGAATCGTTCATTTAGTTAATATCATTTACGCTAGTATGGGCAGACTGCACAGTAATAACGTAAGAGTTGTGATGCTACTACGTAGATTTATAATGATACTATTTCAATTAATTTTAAAAATTTTGCTTGGATGCTGTCCATGCATAGAATATGGTATAGTCGAGTGCCCATAAAGATATAGTAAATCGGGGAAAATATAAAAACATATTTTTGATTTTAGTATGTTTTGCTTCCCTGAACTTTTTCAACGGACTTTAATCTACTCAAACATTTTATATTTTTTGAAATATGAATTTCACGTGCACAATATTCAATTTGTCTCAAATTGAATATCGAGATTGTAGTAAGACCCGTCGTTTGGTAAAATATTCTTCAATCGCAATCTTCATCAAATTTTATACAATGTAGATTGATACACATACAATAAATAAGAAAGAAATAATATTTTAAAACAGGGTTTAAAATTACGCGAATTACATATTTTATTCTTGTTTTCTTTATTACTGTCTAAACTGTACAAAGAGCGTGTCACAGCAAATTCAATTCGGATGTAAATAAAATATTACAAATGTAGCTTAAATTCACGGCGTGAATACATAAAATAAAAATTATTAATTTAAAATGTACTCAAAGCTACGCTTTGACACATCAAATGCAATCAAGGTAATTAAACTTTTAAGTAAATCGCTCTTTGATATTTAGAAGATTAAACTCATGACTGGTAGGAATTTGTGCGTTATAATGCATATGTTATAATAAAAGATTAACATAACTTCAACGTGACTAGTGAAAGTAGAAAAATAGTTGAAGCAAACCTAGCAGCAAGATAGTCATTAAACGAGCAGGCTTTACGAAAGTCGGTCTTAAACACTCAAAAAATTATCATCAAGCGAGATCAAACCTAAATAAAACAGACCAGAAATAAGATGTTTCATCTGTAACAAACAGGTCCGTATCTTTGCTTGTAGGTAATATAATTTTACAAGTAATCGAGGAATCTAGAAACACGTCACATTCCTTTCTGGATAGAGGGCGCCTCGTATATCTTAATTGTTAAATATTATTTTTATGTGCTGCACAAGCTCAACCCTGGTCTTGTAAATGCACAACACGCATCCTGTTCATGATATTGCTGCATCAAATCAAAAAGCGACATGGGGTCTGCCCGCTACAATTAAGGCTTCCCGACGCTCGGACAAGAGGCGCGGGATATCGCCAGTAACCCATAAACGACCTACGCGCACCCGCAATAAATATTCTAGTATTAATTTTTGTTTTTTTGATGGCCGCTGTTAGCCCAAGGGCTTTACAGTTTCGCCGGGTTGATATATTCTAGTACCGTCTATATTTATGTATGGTCTTACACTATCGACTTATTCAACCGTGGGCGGTTCACGTACTGTAAGAACTGAAATTTTATAAATTATGTTACAATATTGTTTGTATTCGAAACAGACATATTCTGAGAGCCTACAAGTTTGTCTGTGTACATCATTAGTAATAAGGCAACCGGCGGCGGAAGCACTAGCACTTGTCAAGTTGAATTCACAAAGATGTTACCTCTGACATCAAACACGCGGGCCGATTTATTTTTATTGTATTGAGGGTGACGAAACCTGATGGTAAGTGATTCCTGCATCCTATGACACTTATATTTATTTACAATAACGAATCATAATGCAGATGAGTTGCCATATTTAAGGACTAAGATGAAATGCCTTGTCGCCACCGTAATAAAAGGCCTAAAATTACGATATATGTATGATTATATTTTGTTGAGTTTAGATTTTGATAGTATAGAAAATGTTTATTTTATTAAGTTATAAGTGTTCAAAAGAAATACATATCCAAGTTTCATCTAACGTATAAGAACGAACACCTTTTCGGCATTGACTCGATCATTATATCTATCGTATTTACATTATATGATTACATTATATCTATTTGTACTACAGGTATTGGGTTCTACGTTTGTTGCGAGAACTTTGCCTAGACCAATAGGATGGTGGATCTAGATATATATTCATAACTATTTTATAACTATCAATAGAATTATTCTGTAAGATCCCAAGATTTAATTATTCACAATATTCTATTATCCTTTTTATACTTAATTGATTTCAGATGTGACAAAACGTTCATTTATTAAAAATTTATGCAAAATATTACAATTAAAAACAACTAAACGAGAAATGATAGTTTGTCTGAGCGCAGAATTCATTCCGCAACATCGAGTCCGTTTATCACCACGTTTGAATAGTTTATGGCAGCTAACGATTATTTATAATTATCGATAAAACACAGCACGAATGGTCAGGCGAGGTATGAAATGAAACACACAAATGAACAATGAAGTGTATTAACGATAGCAAGCATAACTTTTCTTACATCCTAAAATTGTAAAGGAAGAAAAAATCACAAATATGACCGGAATTTCATTTAACAGATATACGAGAATTGTAAATCTCAGCAAAAAGAGTTTAAGTTTTGTTATTGTAAGTGTACATACGCTATTTATATATTAAGGATGCGACATACGTTGTCACCCTAAGGACTAAGGCATGTCTAATCACTGATATTTTACGCTGATTATCTGTGAGGTCTTCTCCGGTCGTGCCGAGCCATTCATGCTGTAGCTAGAAACTGGAGCTTGGGTTTACAGCTGATAAAATTGTTTGTGTGATATTGTTAAAGAGGCTTAGATACGTGGCTTCACCTTCTCAAATACAATGTTATACGTTATGAAGTCTGATAAGGTATTGTTACATCGATAGTAATGTGAACGCGGATGGTATACATATAGTATGGCAGACGAAACGCTTCACCTGATGGTACGTGATAACTGGGACCGAAGGCATCTACATACAATCTCAATAAAGATTCCGTATGCGCATTTGTTGCACCCTTGAGGTCTGAGATCGAATATCTCGTTAGTAGTTATTGGTTACCCGGATCTTTACACTCCCCATACGAAATACTTTACGTAGAAATTTCACGTAAAGCTCTTGTGTAATGTACGTATTCTGCGAGGGTGCGATCCTTTCCCAGTAGAATCGACCCATTCATGCTGCAGATAGAAACTAGTTGGAGTGTGGCTCCACCACTGTTGAATATACTGTAATTATTCAATTGTTGTGTATACTACAGGTGACAAATTCGTATAGTTAATGTTTCGACTCAAAACCATACATTGCTTTAAGTGGTAGACAGACTTGATACTTTGTACAACAAACACTCAATGTGTTTGTTCCACAAAGTAATGACTACGTTCGTATACTGAACAGCGCATTTAGTTTTCCTATCTGGATAAGACGTAGTGCGAATTGGGGGACTGGAGTACTCAAGTTTATTTAATCCAAATCTTATCTACTTTTGGATCTAGTAACTATTATATAGAATTTAGACATCAATTTCAGTAGCACTGGCACTCATATCGAAATTGGGAAGAACACCCGATCACTGAATTAATAATACGAAATTAAAAAAGAAGAATTCAACAGCTCTCATTTTAGATATATAAATTAACTTGCTAATGCAAGATTCCGCAGCGTAAAAGTTTCTAAATCAGAATGACGTACCAAAATGTTATTATTCAGTATTTATGTTTCAAAAATACTGTTAAAAATATCTATCATGTAATGTGATATAATTATTGTATACATTCAAGTTTTAATTGGTTTACGACTTACTGAAGTCAATTTTAAAATTATCTTATACTTTAAATTTAGTCAACAATAATTAAATTTAAATAAACTACTGACCGGTAAATCGAAGTTTCGTAAAATTTGAGCGACGAAACAGAGTATCGACAATTATATTCCATCCACGTTTACCTTATTATCGATGTAACAATATATTATTCGACTTCATAACGTATAACATTGAATTTGAGAAGGTGAAGCGACGTATTTAAGCCTCTTTAACAATACCACACAAACAATTTTGAATAGTTGTAAACCCACGTTGCAGTTTCTAGATTTAGCATGAATGGGTCGCCACGACCGGGGAATGACCTCACAAAATACCAGCGTAAAATGGCAGTATTGCTGGTGACGAAGCTATCGATCCTAAGATCTGAATGCCTCGTCACCGTCATCTGAATGACCTGAAAAATGCCTCGTCACAGAAGACTAATCTTCAGGGTGACACTGTATACCTCATCCTGAATCTTTAATGAGGATTAATGTAGATATCAATGGGTCACCGTTATCACTTATGTTACACGCATCTGCATTATGATTCCTCAACGAGAATGTGGGTATGAATGTGGGTGTCATAGGTAGTAAGAATCACTTACCATCAAATGAAAAGCGTGCTAGTTGATAACCCTAAACACTATAAAAAAAAATAAAAAAATCTACGCAGGTCTTTTAGTTATAGCCAGAACCGATAACGAAGTATCTGAAACAATTACAAGTACAGTATGAAGATGAATCTACTCTGCCTATGTAATCTACATAGGCAGTTGAAGTTTATCGTGTCGCCATAAAGCGGTCGCAGGGGAAGCGGCTGTGAATCAGCCGACAGACGGCGTGTCTTCGTGTCAATAAAGTAGGGAATATTAAAAAGGCGGCTCCGCTTAAAGAGGCCCGGGGTCACGAGCTCACGAGTCGCCGTAATCTAACGTTTCCGTTTTTTTTTTTTGAAGAATTAAATATAAAACATACGATAAATGATTTTATCATTAGCAGTATCAAATCAAAGCGGTCGTGATTACAATCCTACCGACTTGTATTATAAGATATTAATTAAGGAGAAATGTACGTAAAGAGGGACAGGATCGTACACTGTGGTAGGAAGCCTATCTTTATCAGTGGACTAGAGATGAGCTGATATGATGATGACGAAGAAGCTCGCATGTTTATGTTCGTTATACGGTTATAAGCTTCTTCTGACTTGGAAAGCACTACTCGGTCAAATGATTAGCGTATGTTACTCGTATTAATTCTTGTTGGCCCTGGGTCAGTCACCTGTGATCCAATGTTTAAAATGTTCAGGGTACGGACATTGGGCCAGGGACTGCAAAAAAACCCGATTGCATGCGGCTATTGTTCAGAGGCCCAAGTGCACAAACCGCACAAACTCTCCCACCCTGTCAAAATGGGAACTAGGAAAATGCAGAACACACGTTTCTCGTAACTTTATATTCTGAATAAATTGAGTACGATCTTAAGAAAATTAAATTAAGATACCTATACCATACGGATTCTTACCTGATTTAGTCAAATTGTCCATACTGAGTCCAATCATTAGCGTTTTGCACAAATGTATATTTAGCCACAATAGTAAAAGTACTGTGGGCTCATGTACACAAGAGAAAACATAAAAATAAGAGAAAAAAAATCCAACTGAGCATGCCGTAGCATACCATACTTTATTAATGTTCTTCGGATTGTACTCGCGCTGTGCCGTTCTCAAGATATCCTCAACTAATCATGGGCTGAATGCGGGTGGAATACCCGTCGACGTGACATGCATTAACTCTACGGCTTATCATATAAGTAGACTCAATCGTCTATATAAAGACGATGCATCTGTGTACAAGAGTGGGATAGAAGAGCCCATGAGAGCATAAGGGATAGAAGGACAAACAGATTCGCAGTGTTTAGTGATTACAAAAACTCATTGCATATAAGATATTTAGAAGCGGAATTCTATTATAAGATAAAGTTGAATAAAAGACGATCGTGGTGAAAGTTCGGATATTTTATTTTTATTTTGCTTCCAGCTGAACTTGAGAAGGAAGAAAAATAATGTATGAAACCCGTTGGTTCGCTTTCCGTGTCAGCATGGGCATTTTGGGCACAGGAAGTTGTCAATGCATGGAAACGGACAGGGTAACAACCTAATATACATTTATGTTTATTTATTTATTTATTAGGTTTACCGTCATTTGTTTACACTGATGACGTACATATTAAATTATACATAATTGATAGAATTCTAGTGTAACGATTACTTATAGGTAAAATCAACGTGCACTTCAAACTACAACAACTCAATATACAAAAAGGACAAAGATATTTAATTTATTTAAATAAATATTTCAATCTTTTTTAAAAGTTATAAGTGATCACTATAAGGGACTGGCAGAGGCGAGTATAGATACATTTTCTATTGCATGAGGTGAGTCAAAATGTTATTTTATAAGGTTTAAGGTATATTACATTTAGTCATTTATTTATTAATTAATGTGCTTATAGAATAGAATTATAAAGTTATATATAAAGAAAAATATAGTATATTGATAAACGTATCCACGGCCGAAAAGTCGAAGTCTTTCCTAAAGTCTTGCGAGTGCCAAGGCATGTTCATAATTTTTTTCACAAGTTTCTTTATTTTATTATTTTATTATATTATATATTTTATTATAATACATGTGCTTATGTATATTTAAAAATATGTAAATAATTAATTTATTAAGTTAAAATGTTTGTACTTTGGCGTAAATAGTGTAGTACAAATTCAAGGTTTGAGTGAACGTTTTTAATTTTTACATACATTAGCGGTAAACAAACACCGAAAGTAGAGCAAAAGCTAATGACGTCATTCCTTTGTCCACTACGACGGACAAGATACACTTTATGGTGCTGTGCTGCGTTATATGGTCATAATGAAAGGATATAAATCTCGTTATGTATATTGTCTGCAGTAATGACGCAGTAGAGTGCGCTAATGGCCCGAGAGACTATCCGCCATCTACTATCCGGTCACCGCGGCCCTAGGGCTCCGGTTCATATCTAAATTTATGTCGAAACCTTTCAAGCGCACGTCGCGTGACGGGATGTGACCTATTGACTTTCAATCAATTTTTTCGCCCACGTGTCGTCATGGAATAGTTGGTGTGTATTCACGTGGCCAAGGCCTTAGTCTGACCCGAGTAATTGTAACTAACAATTACTCGGGTCAGACTATTGTAAGTGTTAGGGACGTGTGACAAATTTATGAATCAGAAATAACAGACAGTTTTAGTTTCAATTATAGATATACATTTTATATTATATATGTAACGTAAAGCATGTATGATAAATTTCAGATCTTTATTGAACTTTTGTATCTGGAGATTTGATATTGACATTTCTATCTTCGGAATTCGAGACATTCGAGTCTAGTTCGATAGACGCGAAATTTAATTTGTCAAATAAATTTATAGTTCTAGATATTTATATATGTATAAAACACGTACTTTCCTATTAATTACTCTATTCCCCATTCGGATCAACAAGGGACGAGACAGGTCTGAATAAGCCAATCCACCGCAAATCAATTACTGACAAATAGCACACCATCTAATTCTAAAGACATAACAATGCTTCAATCTGTTTTTGTAGTCGAGGTATATACTCATATCTTAACGGCATCAGTACTCACAGTCTAGTGAACTGCGTGATTGTTTGCTACATTTTTTTCCATAAATAAATACCGCCATTAAAGTATTTGAATTAAAGTGTAACATTATTACTATAGATCACGTTCGGGCGTGACGCGGCGAGGTTAAATCTGTCCATGCGTCCCACGCCGGGCGCTAATTAGGAAGCGCACGCGCAAGGGCGCTGCACCGCGCACGATGCGCGCGCGACTTGGCGCACTAACCGAACAAAGACCACGGAACAAAAGACGAGCAAGGGAACAACAGAAATAAGTAGTGGAACAAAAGAAATAAGTAATGGTATAAAAAGAACTAGCAGCGGAACAAAAGAAATGTGCAAGGCGCAGTCACAATAGAGTGGCCGGTGGAAATACGAGAGGTATGGCGTTGATTAGAAACACAAAGGGATGTTGTGTCAAATAATGTTCGGTTAGGAAGCCCGAAGTGCCAAATAAAGTGCGAAGCATTTTTTTTTTTCACCTATTATTAGGTATTTTGTTTTATTAACATCGCATAAGGAATTGTAGAAATACTTTAAAACTCAAAACATTAAAGACTGCATCGCTAAATGTTGAGTTTATGTGAATACTTAAAGTCGGTAACGCATTTGTGGTACTGCGTATGTTCATTTCTGAAGGGACTACCCGGATGACCCTCCTGTTATTTTGTCCCCCAACTATTTTAAAAAAAATGAGCAATATATCAAAACCAACATTTGCAAAAAAAATATGTCATAATTGCCATGTATCCTTCCACGCACTGACTTTGAAGTCGCGCATACATACTTATATTAAAGAAAGTGTAGTTACGCTATTCCATACGCAATTAAAATGATTAAGGACACAATTAGGAATTACTAAGAAACTGAACATTAAGACAAACGGGTCTTTGGTAATTAAACAAAGGTAACTCTACCAAAATTTGCAAACGAAGCTGGAGACGACAATGCTGCTCCGGTTATAGAAACTGAATAATGGAATTTCTCCAACAAAAGCGCTACGCCGAAGAGCCAAAAGTACTAAGTTCAATCATCGCGCCGCAGTACTTTCGAACAATTCAATGTGTCAATTTTCCATCTTTGTTTCCAGACGCCAGCGTCAACATAAAGACAGCTGTATTCTTGACGATCGTTTCTCTTTAACTTGTCATAATTTATAGCTGACTCTTAATGATTTGTAAAAATTATCTTTATCTGCATCGAGATCTATTTAAGAGAATTTTAATAGTCCCCGGAATTATACTAATGAATGTGTATTACGCTTTATGTACTGCAAGTTTAGAAATCGTTGCACTAATTATAAGGTACCAGTAAAGTAGACAATTTTACAATTGAAATTGATAAGTTATGTTGAATGCAAGAGCTGTGCGAACTAGACCAGTCTTACCATTTTTCGAAACGCTGTTTGAGGCAAACAAAATCTTTTTTTTTATTTAAAAGTTCAGCCCTTTTCAGCAAATTTTAGACCCTAATAGGAAACAATACGGGTATTGTTGCAAGAGACCCCCTCCGGAATGGCGCAAAGAGTAATGAAAGGCCGAGGGGATATAAAAAAATGGCGGTGCATTTTATTCGGCGGAAGCTCTTATTTATATTTCGATGATACCGGTGGCGTTGCAGCCGATAGAAAGCTCTCACGAATATAAACTACTCATCGCGACACGTAAGCCCCTCTTTGTTACAACATGCTTTATTTTTCTCACATAAACGTCACACAGTTTCCTCACAGTCACTAGAATTTATGTAAACACAGATGTTACGATCAAACAAGTCACAGGGTAAGTTAATAAAATTCCTCATATCGCTGACACCGCGTACAAACATTCCTCCCAACTTAATACGCGGAAATCATAAGAAATAAGAAGCAAAGGTCAAGTAGCTGTTTCGTACAAAAACTTAATGAAGTTAACAGCAGTCCCGTAACATCCAGCGGATGTCACCATAATTAAGATTAGCTATTTTATAAAAGATACTATCTTTTATAAAAGAGGTTTAATGACTTTGTTTTATACCATTAAAGTGGTGCATTAAATGGATGTATCAATATTAAACAGCGCGCTATTTTTCATCAGACTTTACAGCTTTTTTTCTTACTGCTCACACAAAAACTAGTTTCAATGAGTTTTTCTTTCGAGGCAATAAATCAGTCTGAGAGCTTGTAAATCAACGACGAGATTAACGTTGTTTTATGTTTACGCGTTTATTCTAAAAGAGATCTACTTTGCTAATTGTGACATATCGATCGGGTTCTGAATCTAAAATTGATGAAGCGGAGTTTTGTTTGGTTATGGATTTATATACTTATACAAGTACCCTGCTTTCCTTTGTATGAAATCTCTTTTAGAAATAAACCATAATATAGTAATAATTTTTTTTTATTTTATGTCACTTTCGTATTCCACTATAGATTATATTTTATGTAACAGAATGCAATAAAGAATGATCTTTGTATTTCACAACATGACAGCAGACTTCATAGAAATTAGGATTTTACTTTGACACTACGTATTATTTACTATTACTATGTACGAGTTGCATGTAATCACTATGGCAATAAGGTTAACATGACATTAAAAGTATCATGTGAAAAATATTTTTGTTAAGACTAAACATTATTTGGCAAACATTTTATTTTTATTTCATGTAAATGACTATGGAATTGTTTGTTTTTATACCTTAAATGTAAAGCGTTTATTTAATAACGTTTTATTTTATAATTTAATAATAACCGTTTGCAAACTCTTAAAAGACAAACGTAAAAAATATATGATACGGTTAGTCGTCTAACATATAAGGATATCGCTTTACATGGTAAGTCGAGAAAGAGAGCTCGATTGGATACGAGTGGCATTCGAATTTCAATAAAAGCTGAAAAGGGGGAATAAATTGTCATCCGAGGGGTGACCGACCCCGCGGCATTGTTTTCGAACCAGCTGACGCCCTATGCCGACCCATTGCGACGTACAATCACAATTACAATATTAATTACTTCACGTATCATTGCACATACATGTTACGAATGATTACAAACTATTAATTTCATCGTCGTAAAATTTGTGTCGTACGATTGATAAATTTTATATTCCTATTAAATTCGAAATGTTTAGGGACTTTTGTTATTTAATGCTGAATTTAAAAAACTCTACGTAAGTAAATTATAGCAACATTGTTTTTTTTTTCATAATATTAGGAGTGACAAACGAGCTCACAGTTCCTGATGCATCCATCGTGAAAGATACTCATGCGTTGTCACTCCTGAGAACTGAGATGGAATACCTCGCTACCTGAAATTGGTTGTCCAGATCCCCTTAACTCCCTGTTACCGGAGGGAAACGAAATACGACAGCGTTATGATAGCATCATATTTCAAGCCATATTTACTGAGGGCGTGGTCTTTTACCGGTAAAGCCTAGAAGCTAGTGCGCTCTGCTACAAAAATTGAAGTTTTTAATGTACATAATAATGTTTCATGTAAACTTCGGTCTTTTGCAATATTAAAGAAGTTAAAGTCTATACCTAATGCATCATATACCCGTGCATCTGTATGTCGTACTTATTGCAGAGGTACAGCTACACTGCAGTTTCTTTCTAGCCGCAGAATGTATGGGTCAGCGCGAACGGGGTAGGCCACGCCCAGAATATCAGAGTAAAATAGCAGCATAATTCTGCTGTTTCGTCTGTGAAAAACGCATCAGCATTATGATTCCTTGTCCAGGATGAACGTTGATGTCATGGGCCGCAGGAATAACTTGTCCATCAAGTGATTTGTGTGCTCGTTTATAACTCCCAACGTAATAAAAAAATATTATAAACTATTGCACAGTTTAATTAGGTCCTTTATTAAACTAAGGTTGGTTTTTCTGTTTATTACTTGAATTAAAAACTGCTGGTGATGCATGACTAAGGTAGTATGAAATCAATTCGTATCATATATTAAGTAGAAAATTAGTTGTTTGAAAGGGTTACCAATGATATATCTGTTGCAGAATTAAACAAAAATCATTATTAAAAAAAACATCTACGGTATATAGTGCGAACAACCATTAAATTGCATTCTCAATTCTAAGGCATGAACAAAAGAATTTTAAATAAAGAATTTACGCATTAAAACACTATAAATTTGATTTAGTCAAATAAACATTCGTGAATAAATTAAAAAGCTGACTTCAAGGTATATCATCCTGATGAATTTGACCGTTTATCACAAGCGCGTAACTGACGCGAATCTTCCTTGGCAAGATATTTAAAAAAAGACTGACTTGTTAATTAATATCATTTACGATTTATACGTATGCTTCGAACAATATAGAAATGTAAGAGGGAAAATATGGATGAATAGGATGCCAGTAAATTTAAAATTTAAACTTTTGAAGTTCATTCAATGTTTTAAATAATAATGTAAAGTGACTATTAGACGTCAATGATAGAATAATTCTATCATTGACGTCTAATAGAACTCCAAATTGCAGATTATTAAAAATGTGCCGTAACCACATTTTAAAAAAGACGTTCAATTTCTAACGCTGCTAACGAGCTGCTGCTTGCAGCTTGGCTCGGCTCCACTCGACCCACCAGACCATAAGTCTAAAAGATATAAACGTGAAATATCTGTTTAGCTCGGCTCTGTTGAATACGCTGAATAAAATAAACTGATCACTTCTGATAAAAAGGCCCTCTATCTTAGTCCTCGTGTGACCTTAATCGAGTAAGGATGACGATGTTTACGGATCAAAGGGGTCACTAACCATCACCTGAACTGTGGACACCCTGTACCTCGTATCATAAAAAATAGCCATGTCTATATATAATACTTTAAATAAATGTACGAACGAACACGTCATTCACTCGTCCTTACCGTGTCTGGCGAGTATACGATAAAAATGGAGGACAAATACAGTGGTCACGGACGAGGGTCATCAATATTACAAAAGTCACGAAAAGCATGGATAAAATTAAGTAAGGGAACTTTACAGCTGCATGTCGATCTGGAACATTTTTTTATATGGCTTTTACCGCTTCACCGGGTGGAAAGGTGGACGAGCGCTTAGGGCACTCAGCCGAGACATTTATTAATGGATAACCAGCACAAGGGCTCCCGAGAGGGAGCCACGGCTTGAGGTCTGGGCCATTACCGTTTAGAATCTATGAGAATATATGAACTGAATGGCAAGAAGCCAGTAATGAACAATGGCAAGTTGCGATATGCAAAAAACAGTTGCGATATGCTAAAATAATTATGAAGATTATTTACATATATCAGTAAATAGAGAGATACAAAAAAAAGAAATGTTCCCTCGGAGTGTTTCGCCGCGCTTATATTGGAAACTAATTATACGATTTAGTTCAGGTTATCACCAATACATAAACTGATTCGTAAAATTTGTTAAATGTATTGTACTTTATACAAGCCGAACAATTCGGGAGATATTACCTAGGTTACTACGGGATTGTAAGATGCTTAATAGAAATAATAAATAGCAATTATTAGATATCAACACATCAAACACGCATGCATGTACTGATTTATATACATATTTTACACATAAAGACATTTTTTTTAGTGGAAAAATATTGATATAATCGTTTTTCGTTCCGCATTTCTAAATTTGGACAGATAATTGTTGTTTTAATATTGATAAAGGTGTTTATTCGTTTTGATAAATCAGAAGAAAAACTGATTTAATTAAATTGATACATTTTTTCAATATTTTTTTTGCTTTTTTGACTTATTTAGATAAAAGTTACAAACATGATAACTCAAAAATGGTTCAGTTTTGCATAATGCATATAGGGGTTAAATTATCGCGAATAGTCACCCCTATCACACAGCGGGCATACGTCGAATTACCAATAACCCTGTACACTGAATAAATATAATCCGTTATCGTTAACATTTTTTGCTATCCCATATTATATTTTGTTACCGCATGTACATATATGGTAGGGAACAACAAAATCGACACAGCTGTCTACGAATTCGAATAGCATTCTTAGATATATCGCCAGCATTTTTTTCCGGAATGAGAAGAAATATTCAGTGACGCCTAAGGGCTACATTTACAAAGCAGTAATTAACTGGTATAAAGCATTCCATTATCCAACAGTAAAAAAACCACTTGTACGGATAAAGATCAATCGTAGGTAAACACTGCAGTGGTACACTTACATCAGTACAAGTTATATACTCGTTACACACCCTTACTTTTTATTTATTTTATTTTTAATTGTAAACACCTTATTACAATGGGAGGACTTAATATCTTTTGGCATTCTCTACCAATCAACCTTTGAGATGGAGAAACATTGACTGTAGGTGTCAATAACAAAATAATCCTAAATATTAACAAATTATGTTGTTGTTGTCCAATGCTTTTTATTTATTATTATGTAATTAATATTATTAATAATAAATAAAATACATTAAACAATGAATTACATAAATTACATAATAAATACATAAATATATAATATAGACCTTAAATATATAATAAGAATAGATAATATAAATATTAAAATAGCAAATTCAGATGAATTTCCCTTGTGTAACTCACTCAATTTTTTTACACTGTTTCCTTTAACCTTTTAACCTTACTAAAACTAATAATGAATCAAATAAAGTAGTAATTTGACAACACTGGCCGTATCTTCCAAGCCTCCATCGGCAATTCGCTTCATTGATAACAACTTTCGACGCTTCGCCGGACCTCTGTAATTTTTTACCTAACTCGATCGTGTTCACGTCATGTATTAGTTAGTGAACTTTACAGATAAGTTTTTCGGCAGTTATAGAAAACATTTTATTATTAGATTGACTGTGACAAACTACCACAAAGTTCATTGACCTGATGATAAGTTACACAATTACAGGAAACAAAGCATCTTAGTCCCCAGTGGTGATTACGCATTTGCATTTTGAACCTTTGTTGCGAATGAACGCACATGTCATTGGCTGCAGTCGTTCACTTACCATTGTCAAATCCATATTATAAAAAAAAACTTCTGTTAGCAACTGGTCGTAATAATTTTTTAAAACAAATATGGATCAAGATGATAGGATTACCAGGAGCTTGACTCATATATACTGGGAATGATGTAATAAGATTAGGAGGGCGGACCCCCCAGGTGCATCAAATTATTTGTCTTAACACGAATGAAGCGGCAGGGCAAAAGCAACCTTTTTATATAACACTCCCACATATCGTAAGATGAGCGAGAATAGTAAGTATTTAAGATTAGAATAAACTATTTAAATTTATCAATTAAATGTTTCCTCTTTTGTCATCATATAAACAAAAAAAAATATTATGCAAACAAAAGTTTTCATCGTTACAGGCGCCCTATTTGTAGATCATAGTGGAGGGGAGCGATAAATCGAGACGGTGTCGAAGTATGACGTAATTGGAAACCAAGATGTGCCAGGTGAAAAATAGCGCGCCAGAGGTGGCCGTCCGAATGATTTGACACCGTGAAATTGTATCTCACCATAACATCAATTTCACCCCTTTACCGTATTTGGTGCGCTCGGATTTTATTAGGCGTCCATTTTCAATTTATGTTTCTATTGAATATCGAGATAAGGTTTGATTTAAATCGTCCGTGAACGCGCTTGTTTGTTTTCGTGTACAGATCGAAATCGTAAATTCAAATGCCATGGACGTGCTCGATTAAATATTTGAGTTTTCGAAGCTATACAAAACTTAACATTTATGTAAGAAAAATAATTAATATTAATCAATTTATTAATATTGAGATATACACGTACTTTGAAATCTATGGCAGTAAGGTAATAAGAATTTTGGAAAACCAATCATATGCCCGCCTCATTTAAAGAAAACCTAATTAACCAATAAAATATATCTCGTTGTTACATTTTTATTGTTAATTAGTCTGTGATTATTTTATACATTCCTCACAATATTATATGATTATTTTTTATTTACTTATTTAATCTTAAATTGCGTATCAATAAAAAACTTAATGCCTTTTGGCATCCTCTACCAGTCAACACTTGAGATGGAGAAACATAGAGTTGTGTGCCAATAGCAAAAATATCCTAAATATTAACAATATATGTAACAAAATACATAAATACCGTATAATATAAACATTAAATATATAATAAAAGTAGATTATATAAATAAATTGATATAAATAATTAAATAGCTCGAACAGATGGCCCGCGAGCCTGATTCGGTGAAGCTGTAGAGGTCACTGGACCAACAGCATCACACATGCTCATATAAAAAGGCTTAGGATTATTCTCTAATGCGGATTGACAGGCTTTACATGTTTTGATATTTTTTTTATTTTAACATTAAGGCTGCAGATATTTTCACCACCTAGCAAGTGATAATTCAACACTCAAAACTGCAATCAACAATTTAATTTGTGCCGGCACGAGGGATGGAACTGACGATTAAAAACCACACTGAGCCACCACGGTTCTTGATATTATGATTTGATATGAAAAACTCTAAATAAATAAATGGGATAATAAAATACAAATATTCTAAAAGACACTTGGGAAAAACCGTAAACAGAAACTCTAGAGTAAAAACAAATTTGTATAAACGTTCAACTTTTCGCTCAGTACGTTATAAAGTTCTTACTTGAGTTTTTTCCTTTATCTACCTATATATGTGTCTACCTGCAAGAGTCTCGAATAAGTTGGCAATATCATAAATCTTTATATATCAAAAAATCGCGAACGTATGTATTATTTCAGTATCAAGTACTCTATAGAGATATGGATTTACAAGCTTACAATAACTTGGACTTTCCAAATAAAATACACTTGGAATTCACAGAGAAACGTGTCCGAATTCACAATTCAGCGTCTTTAACAGTTCGCACAATCGAATAAAGCAAGATATAGAAAATAAAGAAAGCGCCCGATACGCTGAAAGCTCATCGAGCGTAACTCAATAACAGCGAAGTGGATAAATAAAACACTAGAGAAACAGGCGGGACCGTTTCGCGGAAACACTATACTAGCGACAGTCCCACATGTGCGGGGTCAACGTACCTAACATAACGTTAATGTTACTTGTATCCCGTCCTCTTATCTCTTACACGCTCTTTTTAAAAGTACCAATAAATAAACTGGCTGGTAAATAAAAGGATACATTTCTTGGAAAAAATCGAGGCTAGGCGGCTGCAGGATGTCCAGTGCCGATAGTACCTGCGGATAAACGAAGAAATATTAATACAATTTTATCATCCGATTTCTTTAATTGTAAGTGACAAACAAGCGGACAGTTCAATGAGTGATTTCTACGGTCCATAGCACGCATATTCATCCTCAATAAGGAGTTATATATCAGTACGTAGCACTAAAATGCCACGTCAATGCCAGTAATAAAGGTCTCTAAGGTGTCGGACATAAAAACCTAGAACTATATTTTACGATCTTAAGTCCCTTTGTGTTTTCAATTACATTCTTGGACCAACTTGAAGAACCCCTATAATATGATATTTTATTACAGCTCATTAGTTATATGTAAACCTGTTTGCCATTAAACCTCATAGAATAATACGTAACGGTATCCTTTTGAGGAATTATTTCGTTAGCTTCGTTCATGATTTAAAAGCTTCACTTTACCCCTTCTTAAATTTGACAGTCATCATTTAATAGCTTTGAATATTGACAAAATTATTTAAGATGTGCTGTACAGTGGTCAAGCTACGATGCAGTCTGTTTCTAGCTGCAGAAGGAATGAGTCAGATTGCCGTGTTTCGTCTGGTGAGTGTAGGGATCCGGAGACCCTTATATTAATGTTGTCGAGGCATTCCATCTCGGTTCACACGGGTGACAACGCATCGTTTGTTTCTCTCCATGTTATAAACATAATAACAAAAGATTTGACTCTAATATTAAACTCAGATTAAGTAACTTCACATTGCAAAATAAATACATCAAAAACTAAGTATTTTGACATTTGAAAATTATAAGTTTTAAAAAATATCGTACACAAATAACTTTTAGTTTCATTTCTTTAAGGGCAGATTTTTTTTCAGCTAAATATATTATCTCATTTTTAGATATGGCTTAATTCAGGGTATTATCATGTGTACGAATAAAAAAACCTTAATATTAATTTTGTTCACGCACAGGGAACAAATACACCGTAGTAGTGCGTCCTGCCGGCACTTGCACCCGCCCCGCTAAGCCCTAATGAAACCTGAGAGTGACGCGTAATTTCTCGTCACAAAGCACTGTCACGCAGCGTAATACGGCCCGTCGTACAGGGGATCCAATTTTCCCGTTTCAATGTAAATCCTGTTTATACGACGATAAATGCGCACAAACCGCAAACAATACACGTTGATCGATAAAACACACAGTGAAAATGAATAAATTATATTGCGCGGGCCGCATTACAATTATTTCGTGATAATGAACAAGCTTTGATATGATGATAATGGCCTACTCAATAAAATCGAAATGGCGGATGATTGAAAAATTGGCTCACACGTAAAGACTTCGCTTGTTCGGTGCAAAACGAAAATGTTCGGCTCGGTTGAACTCGAATTTTATTATATTGGACAATGGAACAACGTCCGCTGAATAAAGTTAAGTTTCACAACGCAACATTTAAATGAACTTTATTTATTTTATGATGTACCTACAAAATAAATGTTTTCGTTCTGTAACTCCAAACGATTATCGGTCCAATCGTTATCAATTAATAGGACGATAATATTAGAGATATTTAGTTCAATTTATAATATCTTTTAGGTGTTCCTTAAGTTTTGAAATTTTCTGTAAACGGTATACTATATTAGCCAATCCTAAAAATAAAATATAAAGTTAAACTCGCTTCCCTGTGCAAGAAGAAAAATTAATCTTATTTTATTAGGCAAAATTTTCAATGAATATCGCTTAATACTTAATATCCGTTTATCAGAATTTAAACATAAGCTGGCCTCTATCAAGAGGCTTTATTTAACTTCAATTTAACTACAATCTAAAAAAAGCTTTCGATCCTCGTATGAACGAACGAAGCATTTGTCGACACGGGATATCTACTTATTAATAAACAACCTTTATTTGCTACTGCAGTAAAAGTTCACATGAGAACTAAACCTACATTAGAATTAGTGCGTGTGGATAGGCCAGACCTCCTAAATCTTTTCATACAACTCTGTCCCGTGCCTTTCGCATCCAATGAGATGCACATGTGACTATAAGTTTCTCTCCATCTTTTACTTGGTCTTTCTTTTCTACTTTTCCTGCCCCTTGGTACCCAGTATGTTAAATTGTTTTGTCCATCTATCATCAATCATTCATCCTATAAATACATATATCCTCCGGTGTCTTTCGAGTAGTCTGATTCTTTTCCGTACATCAGTTTTTTATCAATTATTATTAGTTTTACTTTCGATATAGTCGTTACAAATTTTAACTGATAGATTTATTCGAAGCATACGTCTTTCCATTTTACATATAGCAATTCTTTCTTCGTTTTTATTTTTTTTAACTACATTGCGAGTAACAAACGAGCACACAGTTCACCTGATGATGAGTAATTCCTGGGGACATATACATTCATACTTAACAAGGAATCATAATGCAAATGTGTTGTCATCCTTGAGGACCACCAGTAATAAAGTTCTCCAGATCCCTACACTCACCAGACATAACACAGCAGCATTATGATGCTATTTTACGCTGGTATTCTGTGAGGGTATGGTCCTACCCCTGTCGAGCTGACCCATTCATTCTGCAGCTAGGAACAAACTGCAGTGTAGCTCTACCACTGTCACTTCGTCCACTTTTCTTTTATTTGTTATAGACGGATATAAACCCTTATCATAAATCAAGTGACTACTAGTGTTTCGAAATCCCCAATGATCTGAGCATAAAGAGATTAGGATAGGGAGCGATGAGCCTTATCTATTTTTGCGTAATTCTTTTTTTTTAATTATAGCTTTTGCGCAGAAAATGTAACATGACAAATAATCGCCATAATATCATGGTTCTCAGCTCTGCACCTGCATAACATGTGTTTGTTAGAGTAGCCAGGGTGCGGTTGGATCCTCCCTTCCCTAGAGAGACTCCATTAGTCTATACAAACGATAAAATATAAATATATATAGTTGTAAGGGTGTTCATTTGTATTGTTTCATAATTTATGTGTTTCATGTATATGCTTTTAAAATTAAAATAATTTCTTGCACCCACGATATCTACTCTTCTATTTATCCGTCTAGTTTTTTGTACAATGTTTATTTTACTTGTGCAAATAAAATATATATATTTTAAAGTGGTAGAGCTACACTGCTCGATCGGGGTAGGACCACGCCCTCGCAGAAGAATACCAGCGTAAAATAGCAGCATAACGCTGCTGTGTTTCGTCTGGTGAGTGTAGGGATCCGGAGACCCTTATATTAATGTTGTCGAGGCATTCCATCTCGGTTCACACGGGTGACAACGCATCGTTTGTTTCTCTCCATGTTATAAACATAATAACAAAGATTTGACTCTAATATTAAACTCAGATTAAGTAACTTCACATTGCAAAATAAATACATCAAAAACTAAGTATTTTGACATTTGAAAATTATAAGTTTTAAAAAATATCGTACACAAATAACTTTTAGTTTCATTTCTTTAAGGGCAGATTTTTTTTCAGCTAAATATATTATCTCATTTTTAGATATGGCTTAATTCAGGGTATTATCATGTGTACGAATAAAAAAACCTTAATATTAATTTTGTTCACGCACAGGGAACAAATACACCGTAGTAGTGCGTCTCACCGGCACTTGCACCCGCCCCGCTAAGCCCTAATGAAACCTGAGAGTGACGCGTAATTTCTCGTCACAAAGCACTGTCACGCAGCGTAATACGGCCCGTCGTACAGGGGATCCAATTTTCCCGTTTCAATGTAAATCCTGTTTATACGACGATAAATGCGCACAAACCGCAAACAATACACGTTGATCGATAAAACACACAGTGAAAATGAATAAATTATATTGCGCGGGCCGCATTACAATTATTTCGTGATAATGAACAAGCTTTGATATGATGATAATGGCCTACTCAATAAAATCGAAATGGCGGATGATTGAAAAATTGGCTCACACGTAAAGACTTCGCTTGTTCGGTGCAAAACGAAAATGTTCGGCTCGGTTGAACTCGAATTTTATTATATTGGACAATGGAACAACGTCCGCTGAATAAAGTTAAGTTTCACAACGCAACATTTAAATGAACTTTATTTATTTTATGATGTACCTACAAAATAAATGTTTTCGTTCTGTAACTCCAAACGATTATCGGTCAATCGTTATCAATTAATAGGACGATAATATTAGAGATATTTAGTTCAATTTATAATATCTTTTAGGTGTTCCTTAAGTTTTGAAATTTTCTGTAAACGGTATACTATATTAGCCAATCCTAAAATAAAATATAAAGTTAAACTCGCTTCCCTGTGCAAGAAGAAAAATTAATCTTATTTTATTAGGCAAAATTTTCAATGAATATCGCTTAATACTTAATATCCGTTTATCAGAATTTAAACATAAGCTGGCCTCTATCAAGAGGCTTTATTTAACTTCAATTTAACTACAATCTAAAAAAAGCTTTCGATCCTCGTATGAACGAACGAAGCATTTGTCGACACGGGATATCTACTTATTAATAAACAACCTTTATTTGCTACTGCAGTAAAAGTTCACATGAGAACTAAACCTACATTAGAATTAGTGCGTGTGGATAGGCCAGACCTCCTAAATCTTTTCATACAACTCTGTCCCGTGCCTTTCGCATCCAATGAGATGCACATGTGACTATAAGTTTCTCTCCATCTTTTACTTGGTCTTTCTTTTCTACTTTTCCTGCCCCTTGGTACCCAGTATGTTAAATTGTTTTGTCCATCTATCATCAATCATTCATCCTATAAATACATATATCCTCCGGTGTCTTTCGAGTAGTCTGATTCTTTTCCGTACATCAGTTTTTTATCAATTATTATTAGTTTTACTTTCGATATAGTCGTTACAAATTTTAACTGATAGATTTATTCGAAGCATACGTCTTTCCATTTTACATATAGCAATTCTTTCTTCGTTTTATTTTTTAACTACATTGCGAGTAACAAACGAGCACACAGTTCACCTGATGATGAGTAATTCCTGGGGACATATACATTCATACTTAACAAGGAATCATAATGCAAATGTGTTGTCATCCTTGAGGACCACCAGTAATAAAGTTCTCCAGATCCCTACACTCACCAGACATAACACAGCAGCATTATGATGCTATTTTACGCTGGTATTCTGTGAGGGTATGGTCCTACCCCTGTCGAGCTGACCCATTCATTCTGCAGCTAGGAACAAACTGCAGTGTAGCTCTACCACTGTCACTTCGTCCACTTTTCTTTTATTTGTTATAGACGGATATAAGCCCTTATCATAAATCAAGTGACTACTAGTGTTTCGAAATCCCCAATGATCTGAGCATAAAGAGATTAGGATAGGGAGCGATGAGCCTTATCTATTTTGCGTAATTCTTTTTTAATTATAGCTTTTGCGCAGAAAATGTAACATGACAAATAATCGCCATAATATCATGGTTCTCAGCTCTGCACCTGCATAACATGTGTTTGTTAGAGTAGCCAGGGTGCGGTTGGATCCTCCCTTCCCTAGAGAGACTCCATTAGTCTATACAAACGATAAAATATAAATATATATAGTTGTAAGGGTGTTCATTTGTATTGTTTCATAATTTATGTGTTTCATGTATATGCTTTTAAAATTAAAATAATTTCTTGCACCCACGATATCTACTCTTCTATTTATCCGTCTAGTTTTTTGTACAATGTTTATTTTACTTGTGCAAATAAAATATATATATTTTAAAGTGGTAGAGCTACACTGCTCGATCGGGGTAGGACCACGCCCTCGCAGAAGAATACCAGCGTAAAATAGCAGCATAACGCTGCTGTGTTTCGTCTGGTGAGTGCAGGGATCCGGAGACCTTTATTACTGGCGACGAGGCATTCCATCTCAGTCCTCAAGGGTCACAACGCATCTGCATTATGCTACCTTGTCAAGGATGAATGTAAATGTCATGGGCCGCAGGAATCACTTGCCATTAGGTGAACTGTGTGCTCGTTTGTTACTCTAAACGTAATAAAAAAAAACACAATAGGGAATAGATATTCAAATACTTAGTAACTAAAACATATATCTATTATTAAAATAATCGTTGGCTACGCTCCTGATGGGTTAGACTATCATAACCTTAGGTCCGTAGTCCTTAGAAGCGTGCGTCAAAAAGGCAACGTTGAAGGCACAAAAAAAAATTTACTTTTACAGTATTGTACTCAAAATTAAAAAAAACCTCTGTTCAAGCGGTGTATTCTACTTTATCAAGTTCTGTGTTACCGGGTCTGCTTTCTACTTTTTATTTGTGAGCGAAAGGACTGCGAACATTATAACTGGTTCATAATCGATTTCTTTACACTTTAAATAAAAAAATCAACGGGACATTTTTAGTCAGCAGATATAAGCATAAGAAGTATATTGTCATACTCACGTTCTCGTGTTTGAAGAAGCAGAGCATTTTGAGCTCCCGAAATACGCGTTTGGAGGAGACGAGCGACTGGAACACGTTGGGGAGCTTCTTGAGCGCCACGCGCCGGCCATCACGCGGATCTGTCACGGCCCTGGAAAAACAATTCTTATTTTATCCATGGAAATATCTGGTAAATAATATATTTGGCATAAATAACATTTCTTCTGGTATTTAATAAAAATATAATATAAATATTTAATGCAATACTTTTAATTATTGATTCATTTTTCATCTTAAACCCTATAAAGATTATCTAGAATCTAGATCCTAGATGGTGAATGTTCTGAACATTTCCAGTCCGTTATAAATTTACAGATATACCAATCCTTAGGCCATTGGAGCTTTAGTGAACACTTTATTTTAATTTTAAAGCATCATTCTTAATAACGATAAAATATAATTTTATTGTAGCAGGATTATATCAGACCTTGGGGTTTAATTAACAATAAAATAAAAATAGGACAGAACAGCCGACTATGGCCGTTTTATCCACGCTCCGAAGTATTCCCTTGTACAGGGCTTAATGCTACCCTGATAACATATTAATATTAGCCAGCGGCGCTGAAGCGATAACATCCGTACAGAGGGAAATGGGGATGCCATCGACCGGCGGCGGTAGAAACCCGATAGATACACGACGTAATCGTTAGCTATTTAAAAAAACAAACATTAGCGAGGTACACCGAAAACTTATTTTTAACTTTTACTCTGGTAAACTTTCTTTTTTAATATAAAATAGGCGACAAACAAGCAAGCAACCCCACCCGATGGTCGCACGCATTTGCAACATCAGAGGAGTCGCAAATGCGTTGCGGGCCTATAAGAAAAGTGTTAGCTCTTTTCTTGAAGGTCCCTAAGTCGTAATGGTTCGGAAATAGCGCTGGCGACAGCTGATTCCACAGAGTAGTTGTGCGTGGCAGGAAATTTGGCATAAAGCGCTCTTTGTGGTAATAAAGAAATAAAAAATATTATTTTGTTCTTAAAGTATTAAAGGAAATGCTAGGTTCTTTTCGGTCAGTTTTCCTTAACTATAAATTTCTTGAACATTGTCTAATAGGGATGGAATCGTCGGTTCATCTCCTGGTAATAATTACCCAACCAGACTATTAGTCCTACGTAAACAGATTCGCGAGCAATTTCGATCGCACTGCTAACCAAAAGCAAACGGGTTTGATCTACAAAATATTATCATGAATAAAATAACTCTTTTGTTATACTCGTGTTTTAGTCTCCTTGAACATTACATTGTAATTAGAAAATTTCAAAAAAAAATATATTCAAGTTTGATACTACAACAAACTAAGAATTATTGAGGATAATGGCTTGAATTGATAGGTCACCAGTTAACATCAACTATTTATTTTTGTAAACTTAGTATTTTAGCGCCCCATTTATGCAGAAGCCGTTGTTTCTCACATTATGCTGCTATATTATTGTTTACATATTAAATGTTTATTATATATATTTAAAAAAAAATCGTGAGAAGCGAGTGAGTCCTGTGATTTCGGCTACTAAAAATAGATGGCGCTAGTTGTCGAATATATTGTGCATTATTTTTTCTTAAAACTGTCATTTCGAACGATGTAAATAACGCGGTCAAAAATAGACTGTTTAACTCTACTGTTAAATTAAAATGCATCTATTAGCTGTCAGTAAAACTAAAGCTTATTATAACATTATTATTATTATTTACCCCGAGAAGAAGTCATCATTATCGACTTATTTCAACTAAAAGAACAATCCGAACGGAACGAAAAATTTCGAGTTCGAAAAAATTAATACGGAAATTTTCGAATTTTAAGCGTATTTCCCGAAACTTTCCCGTACTCTCAACTTAGAACAAATTCCGTTTTTCACGAGCATCGATAACTTTATTCCGGTTTGTCTTGCGAATGTGAAATAATAAAAATAGTCGAACGATAGTCGGTGTGTTTCAACATTGAAAACACCTTGGGGCGTTATTTAGAAACAAAGCTTCAGCTTTGCCCGGGATCACTTAGCATATAGTTAGCTAAAACTACTGTACAAAAACATACCGAGTTAAATTATTTAAATTTGTAAGTTTCGAAGTACGTTATACTTAAAGCGTGAAATATATGTTAATGTAGCAAAAGCAGGGAAACTAAACTCGTGTACAACAAGTTTTAACATTACGATACAATTATACAACGATAGTATCGTTAAAAAAAACAAATGTTTATGTCTTAGTATGAGTCTTCAAGTGTATATAAGAACAGACAACTTTATCCACCATCTTTAATTTCCGAGAATCCCTAGATATTCAGGCTTAACATGGTCCCCATCAATGATACTGCAATCAAATATTACCAACTAAAATTTTAACAAAAATAAGTTTTCACGTCCCAATAAAAGATGTCTTTTTTTATATTTTCATTCCATCATCATCATCACCGTGACACATGACATCATCTCGAAAACAAATGTTAAACGAGATGAGCCTAACGAGCACAAAAATAAAATTGTGAGATAACTCAATCGCCAAATCTCGAACACAAACTTTAACTAGTGAAATGTACGCGCGTCAGAAAATTCGAAAAACTTAAAGAGTTATTGTTATGAACGGGTTGGATTTGAAACCACGACCGCCACATCTACATCATCAACAATTCATAATTTTATGTACTACATGCAATTTTTTGAAGAAATCGTTGTGAGCAAAAATCGTGCAATTGGTCCAAAACGCACGCAACAATATAACGAACTTAATTCGGCTAGCGCTGCTTCAGACATTGCAAACAATGACAGGAAGTGTGTTCTCAGTAGCACGGGACAGAGCGTCGGCTGCAAGTTCAATAACTCCCTGCTGGAGTGGCGACGCACCGTCATTCAATGTTAATGCCTCGCCGAATGGACGCCGTACATGTTAATAGCAATTAATGACAACGGGATAATTAACGATAACCAGACATAACATGGTAACATAAATAGGTGAAACGATATAAATGTAATAAGTTTGATGGTTAGAAATTTGAATAAAACTTTTAGTAGAAATAATCAAACTGGTAATAGCATTCCAGCAATGTGCACTTACTGTCTTGTATGTCGTTTGTTTCTTTAGAGCAATGTACAGTCACGTGCATTAACAACTACATATATGGTTTCAAAAATTATTGAATTGTATCACAATGTATTTGTATTTTGTGTCCCTATATTTTTATGAAGTTGATTGTACATTTCTTTTTTCATTAAATAGTTACGTGTCATTAAAGTTGTGGAATACTTACATGCGTGCTTAAGTACTTAAAGACGTGTCCGTATGTTTGTATTACGGTTTATCACGCTCTCAGTTTATTGTGTTTGATATATCAAATTATCGACCAGTTCGATTTATCTTAGGATATATTCACAATAAATATAAAACATTTTTCATTCTCAGGTTTATTTTTCATAAACACCTTATCACTAATTTATATGCGCTAATAAGTGCAAACGGGTACACGTTTATTTCATTCTACTTATAAAAATATATTGAGAACCGGTCCTTTGGTGAAAACTCTGATAAAAATGATTTCGTAGTATTTAAGATACAGACGAACAAAGGCCATAGAGGGATATTATTTTATAATATGTAATAATTCTCGTATCCGGTATCAAGGGTAAACAATATTTCATTATCATATTATATGGTGTCATCTTGTTACCAGAAGGCGATAAAAATACAAAGGTGCAATAAATGGCAGGTAGCGCGGTGAGGTTTCGCAAAGACCGTTTCCGATGTAATTCAATATGATAAGGGTGCACGAAGGATCCCTTACAGCAGATAATCAAAATCGAAACCGGTTTATGGTTTACACGTATACATTATAATTTTGTAACGAATGCAATTTACCTACCCGCAGACCCTTTGTCCGCGAGTCTGTTTCGGTGAAGCTGTAGAGGCCATTAGGGCGAACATTAATACACATACAAAAAAATATAAATACGTCAGACAATTTGTTGGTAAAAAAAACCCTTAGTCAAGTTTTATCGACTATTAATCCACACAACAAACAAGTTGCGTTCAAGGAATATTCGCAAACAACAATCCATCAAAACTTGGGTTCGCTTTGCTGAGAAATTACCTCCTACAATCGTCGCCGAGTTTGATTACATTTTAGTTTGTATTTTGAAGTCGAACTGGATAATGTAAACGTATTTTAGACAAATTTACATGTTTATGGTCTGTTTACAAAAATGGTTTTTGAGATATAACGTAATAATGCTATAATAAAGCAAGTGTTTATGTTTTAATGTAATTTTAGTCTTTCTAGCTACTAGAACAATTCTGATCAATTATGTTTACTAGGAACAGATTATTGTTTAGTGAATATAAAGAGAATCGTAATATATAATTTATAATAATGATATTTACTGTACTTCTATTCTGTACTGTACTTCTAATCTTCAATATTTTAACATTCTATGGTACTATAATTAGGTAGTAGCACCAAAGCCACGTTATAGCTAGGTTATAATTACAGCATGAATTGTTCGGCACGATCAGGGAAGGCCAAACCCCCTTACATAATACCAGCGTAGAATTGCGGAATAACCAATAACAAGGCGATCTGTATTTAGTATATTTATATTATTTCTCAGGGGGGCGACGACGCATATGCATTTTAATCTTTGTGCCATCACTTAGCGTACAGTTTATAGTGGAATTGACGATTCAGTCATACCTTCGTATCATAAAATGACCAAAACAGACCTACCACAAGTCATGAACGCCGTAGCGTATTTTTGTAACTGAAACAATTGTTAGTGAACCGGTTTGGATCAACAATGATGTACGCAGTGTGAAAGGGCCCTTACATACGCACCGGCTGTGAGGCGTGACGCGTTGTGTGCAGCTCGTGCCCTCGCCCGGTTTACCATTGCGCTGTCGTGTGTGTAACTAGATTAAGGTCCAGAGTGAGCCCACTACGCTCGGGGTAAACGTCCATCTCGTGGTTATCAGATTACGTTTGCGGTATCTTTAACCACACAAAATTACAAAGTTCGTCTCGTTATTTATAGTCTATATCATAAATTGATTTGTAGATCCCACGCAGGTAGTGTTCAGGTGCATTATGGATGCATCTAAATCCGGTGGGACCAGGAAATTTTATTGAAGAGAATGTCATATTAACAGAATATATATATTTATATATATTTATGTACTTAAAAAAATATCTATGAGCTAGTGTTAACACTATACGAATATAAAAAAAATAACAAAGTGACTCCTAATTCGTCTTCAAATATAAACCAAATGTCTTATACAGGTTGAGATAGAAGTCGTCTGTTCAAACATTACGAAACAAGTACAGCCGTAAGTCTGTGATAACAACGAGCCTTCTTCCAGAGCTTTGTTGAACGATATTTCTGAGACAATAGGAATAAATTATACATATACCGGAATGTGTATGTACGTTGACAATGACCCGTGCAGCGTAAGAATACCTGCATATTATCCAAGCAACAAAAATGTTACTTACATCTTACTTTTCTTGTTAAATGACATCGATAAGAATTACAATTATTTCGTGTCAAGAGCAAATTACTATACTATGGGGGGAAGGACAACAATTCATCCACGATAAGGAATCATAAGGCAGACACGTTGGCAGAGTTAAAGATTGTGGTGTTACCCACACGATGTTCACTGTACTACGACCGACTGGTATTCCGAGCCTGATTGATGGCTTCTAAATCTGCCTCGACTATTAATTTCAAAAAGATATTTAAGCCATTTATACTAAGTAATGTATCGATACCTATTGTTTTCTATAAACTTTTTAGGTCGCTCAGATTACAGGTACATAAACTTAGTTACTTTGACCTGTACATAGCGACAAACTCAACCCCAGCAGGATGGGGACTTTCGTATATAAATAAAGATATATATCTTTATATTTATATAATTATATGAAATAAAATATTTAAAAGCTATATATTGCGGTAGAAGGTTCGGTTTCCCTACCAATTCCGTAGATAGGCCGAAATGGGCTATTGTAATATTAAATTGTAGAAAAGAAACAATAATAAACCAAATCCTAAACTATTTCATTAATTAATAATGTGGTGCTATAAGTAATTATATTTAAACTTCCATTTGTCAGACAGTTCACAAATTTAAATTTAAAATGTGTAGAAATATATTCCATGAAATATAATTTATCACCAGTAATATTATGAAATGTAATTTATTTCATTCATAATTATTCATATATCCATATGTTTACGAGTTTATCTCGGTGGATAGCATAACATAGAACATTTCTCAAAACTCAGACTAAAAATAAAAAAAATATATTATTAACTCTTTTGTACTAATTTGTAATCTGAGTATCCATAGAATGTCAAAACGGCGCCCATTTTTACGTTATATGCAGACGAAGTCTGAGATAGCGCGGTACGACTAAGAAGCTTTGTGTTATAGCTAGTACAAATCAACAGCTATCTAGAATAATATTCTTGATAGCTGCTATAATCTTTTTTGTGTGTGATTATTGCTGTTGGTCCAGAGACCTTTACAGCTTTATCTAATTAGACTCGCGAGCGGGAGGACCGCTGAGTAGGGAGACAACGACGATGATGCGAAGCTGGCGCAGAGACTGCTGCTGCATCACCGCTCTGACCCCTGTGGACGAAGAACGTCGACGACAACAGAGGAGGGCGATAATACGATCCGGGGCCCCTCATAAAGAGATACGAAACCTCGATTCGGATCGCTATCTAAAGGGAGGAGTCTATAATCTGGGAATATAAAATTGTGAGTAGAACATAAGTAAGGAATGTAAATAATTAAAAAAATAAAATCAGGAAGGCCTTTGTCTAAGAATAGGACAGACATCACTGGCTGTCTACAGCAACACTAATCCGTGCAAGAAGTAATGAATGTAAAAACACTGCGCAATTCGTCAGGAATCTTGCAGCGCCACAAAGTTGGCAAATGGAATGATGTAGGAAGCGGATAGCGATAAAAAAGGACTTTCAAGTAATTTACTACGTACGCTTCACGATATTGCGATGCAAGCTTAGAACAAAGCGCGACGTATTGGAATGTCGTCAGTGCATAACGCGTATTAGTTATGCAAATATATAAATAGCAAAAAGCTAAATAATTGCACTTTAGTTAGCTGTGTGTGTGTGTGTTAGTTTCATTTGTTGATGGCGATCGATTGGATATAAACTGAGAACAGCCCGACAAATCTGAATTGAGCTTTTTCACAGCAAAAGAATTGCCGAGTCTACATTACTTTTTGTCATTTGTACTGTAAGATATTCTTGGACTGCATTTTTTATGGCAATTACTGTTCAATGGTTTGACAGTTTATTTATTAACTATTAACCATGAGCTAATACATGTATCTTTGATGGCTGTATGATATATTGATTAGCTGACTGCAATGCCATAGTTTCTGGGTGCGAACTTCAGTTGATGTATAGACAATATTTGTGCATTAAATGGATTGGGTTTTTGATTCTCGGTGCAGATAGATCCCGTGTCCATTATAATGTAACTGGACTTTCCTTAAATAGTATCCCCCGAGTTGCGAGAAAAATTGCTACACGTCACGGTACAAAGTGAGTCCGACCTACGGTCAATTTTCACGTATCTGAGAAACTTATCGAACTATCTCCAAAGTGTCAAACATAATAGAATAGTATTAGTATACTACACAACACGACCGGAAGTCACCGACAACCAGTCACTTTCGTGAATCTGAGAAACTTATCGCACTATCAATAACGTTTAAAACATAATACTATAATATATTTTTATTAATTATTATTGTTTAAATATCATTATATTATTACATATACATGCATTAGAATCATGTTTTTTTATTACATAATTGGAAAGACATTCTTTAAATTCATAACAAAGATTTTATAAATCTCCAGTTTATAAAACGCATATGGCGTTTGTAAATCAAATGCATGAAAACCTATTTGTTTAATTCAAGCAAATTAAATTGTATTATTTGAAAATATAATAATATAAGAATCTGAATGTATTCAATGTCACTGAACTGTTTATGAACTTTTCAATTCATAATCTTTTTTATAATACTAATTACCTACTTATGTTTTATATAACAGACGAACTATATGTATATGAAAATATAATAATATATAATTAGGTTTAAAAGCAATACTTAAATATAGAGAAATACTTTCTTTTATCGCTAATACCCATTACATAAAGATATTACTTATACAAACATAATGTTCAAAAACAATATACAACTATGATACACCGACATAACAACTATAAATAAATACGCGTATTACTCGCGTAACAAAATAACAAATTGTATTGATGTATAACAGATAATCATAACAAAAACAGCGCTTGATCCATAGAGGAAACTCGAGATGGCATCTCAAAAGCGCTGGACCTACAAGGCTTCATATTGTATATCTTGCGCGCCTTGGCAGCGAAACGGGGACAATGTACCAAGCTATACGGGCAAGTTATATGCACGGTTTCTAAGCCCCCATTGTCACGAGCTACGACACGCTGCGGTTGGGCCGCTCGTATACGTTCAACGCACTTTCCAAGTAGTGCGTACGACAACGTAGCGTCGCAACGCAAAATGTTGGGGTATTGTGAAACTTTTTAATGGATTGTGAAGAAGTCTTAAATATTTTAGGATTCAGTAAGGGTTGATGAATTATTTTATAAATTATAAAATTAATAGAACAATCACATACACATCATAGATTGAGTAGTAAAAAGTTGTTTCACATAATAATCAATTTAAATTATAGAGAAAGAGCTGTGTGTTTTAAGTTAAAAGGACTAAGTTTGAATTCATAAAATTTAAATTTCGCAAGCGAAAGAAGAAAGTACATCGCTTCATGCTAATGCAAAATTTGTATCATTTAAAATTCAAATTTGCAAGTACCTAAAGAAACTGAGTACATTTCCGTTTTTCGACGGCGTTCGTTACATAATTCCCTGAAACCGAAATCCGACAAACAGAGAAAATGAAACCACAGACGGAGCTTTTGTCTGAAGGGCATGCGTTGGGAAAGACGCAATTTCTCTGCGGATTCGTTCAACGAACAAAGGCGAAACAGCTATACCGGGCCTCTTTATATAGCCCTAATATAAATAACGAAGACAAAGGACGGTGACCAGCGTGTTTAAAGGAGAACACTACCGGTGACAAAGCGATATTTCTTGTTTTCATTTACACCAAATGTCAAGAACGCATTTCCTTTGACAAACCTTTCATACATAGTATATAATTATCATAGGAATCCAATTTTGCCATTAATACATGAATGTAAATTGGCCATTAATACGGAAATAACAACTAAGCAAATATTTTAAACATGTGCCTATTTTCCTTGTCTTTTGGGGTCGGCCCTCCTAATCTTTAAATGCCATTCCGAGCATAACGAACAACCCTGATAATACCATCATCTTCATGTATTTTTTTTTAAGATTGGGAGTTGTTATTGTTGTATGTTCTTTAGGTTTTACGACCACTCGACATCAAAACTGTGATTATTTCGAAACACACAGTACTCCGCTATTGGCTTACCATGGTTCTTTCACCGTCGTATACACTGCAGTCGAAAAGCAGAGCACACAAATATACGACGGAGGAGCCTGCTGATATTTTTTGCGAAGTATCCTTTTCCGGCCTTGTGCTACAAGGGAGATGTGTTTACTACCGCGTGAAGTAGATTTTACACTTCCCCGGTGAGCAATCTCCTATCCGCCACGTGTGGACGCGGTCTCTTGGGAGACTATTACCGAGTAAATGAAATGAAGATATATTCCTTTATATGGTACCTAACATTCACTTTCCACCTCTTACAGAATCATATATAAATTATATACAAAGTTTATATAAACTTAAAATGAATTGACTTAATTTTAAGTTGTACTCACTAACAAAATGAACTTACTTTTGCCTCTTGTGCGTAACCTATTTTTTCGTTTTGTTCGTAAATTAAGTGAAATCATTACAAGTGAATTATTTAATTGACAACTGATATAATACTGAAATAATTTTATAAATAAAACAACCTCTAATAATATCAGTAATAAATCCATCATATAAATTTTCGCAAACTATAATGGTATCCATTTCGAACCTTTCACCATTTTTATACCCTTTATCTCAGTATTTGATTGAAAGAAAATGACATAAAAGCTTCTTCAATGCATTGCCAACCGATAAACAATCTCCATAAATAGAAGTGATCGCAGGAAATGTGTCGACAAAAGAAGACCCCCACGCCTCGTCAATATCTCTAAATGTCACGTTGTCCTACACAATATCCCGTTGACGGACATTTTGTTTTTACCTACAAAAGGAAATATCTTTTATGAAAATATAACGAAAATAAGTTTCACAGATTAAATACAGAAAATACTGTAACATAGATTCAAACATTCGAAAAGGTTTTACATTTAAATTTCGAATGCGACAAAGCTACAAAAAGCGGGGGAAATTTCACATGGAACGTTCCCTGACGTGCAGTTGTTATGAAAAATCACAACAGATAATTACAAGTACAGCGATACAATGGTAGGATAATGCAAAATAATAATGGGCAGCTGGGTGGGGCCAATTTCCCGTGGGCGGTTTGACGATCGCCTTGAAATATTTATAGCACTCTGATATTAAAGCCGCCATAGAGAACACGAACCCTGCGCTTATCTCACGAAAGGGAGAATTTACCGAATTCGTTCGACGCCGAATCCCGGATGCCGGCACTCCTTTATTCAACTCGTGTGTTTTTAATTTCACAAATTACATTTACGATAGAATCTTGTAATAATAACATTGATTTGGTGATGGATGGAAAAACACAGAATTATATCTAGTATAAGTAATGATACTTTGAAAGGTAAAGATACGAAAGTACCAAGTATCTAATAATTAAAAGTCCAAGTCAATTATAATTTAAATGTCATTAGTCGAATGGTTTAGGGTACGGTCTGGGACAATCAACGTCGTAGGCTCAAATCCATTATTCCGAGTACTGTCGTGCACCATCTACGAGCACAAGCATTAAAGTTAAACTCAGTCGGAGTGGTTAACGGGAATATTAGTACACTTGATGTTAATAGTCTTGATAGCCTTATTTTAATAAAACATATATATATATATCACAAATATATTTCGTAATATTAATGGTGAAGTTTAAACCATGAAAATCCGCACCATAAGATATTATTGTGAATCTCCAATTAATGAGAGTTTATTATATATAGTTATATATTATATATAATAAACTCTTTCATTAATTGGAGATTCTTTTATTAATTAGTTATAGTTTGAATCTATAATATAAAGATTGAACCTTTGAAATTTGCAATATATTGGTGTGTATTTTCAAATAAATCAAATCGTTTGAATTAACTTTACTGAACTAAAATATCATCATAAGCAAATTTAACTAAAATTCGGGATTAAACATTTTCACCGTCCAGATAACAAATAACTACATAAATAAGGTAGAAAAATAAAATATGTTAAATTTTTGGAACTACTCTAAAATTTATTTATAAAATTTTCCTACAACTAAATTAACTTGTTAGTAAGTGATATTTGTACGGCACATTGACACGTACATCTTCGACAAACAAAAATTCAAGGGTACCCTTGAAGACTAAAGTGGAATACTTCAATGCTAATAATCGTCGAGAGCATATTCATACTTAAGGTGACTGACTAATCATATAACCCTGAACACATCAAACGAAAGTTTGAAAAGTGTAACAAAATACATTTTAGTTGTCGTCAGCACTCGAACAGTAAAAATAACAAAACGTAACGTACATCGAAGGGGAGCGGGCAGGAAGTCCACTCGGGTAACTGTGTCAGTGTCAGCGTATCAGGGATTTCTTTTTTTTTTACATTTTTAGTGCACCGGCCGGCCTCCATCAATGTCATGCGGCCACTGTTTGTTCGATGCTAAAAAAAATTTGACATGCTCGCAAAAATATCGCAATGAAACGACAGTCGAGATTTGAAAAAAGAATACAATGCTTCACAATATTGGTTATTTGATTGCACTGTTACTGTACCATATAGGGCATACCGTTCTTTAATTAATTCCAACTGAAACTCATCCATGTAGTAACAAAGATCTTACAGTTACAACCTTGAATTACACATGAACACAGCAATATAAAATTAATATAGCTAAAATATAATAAAATTATGGTATTTAAAAAAAATACAATAATGTTAAGAAATTAACTAAAATACAAAAGTAACGATGATGACCTCCTCCTCGATTTCGAGCACGGCTTCTAGTTGTTGCCAGAGCACATTAACCGATGACATTTCGGCACTATAATTATATTATAGTGCCGAAACTATTCGAGCAAACATCAACACGCCAATCGACCGGCATTCTAGTACTAAGGTTTAGTGATAAGAACGTGAGTGTATTCTTCCTCTTCAGACTATTTAAGCCCTCTGCAGGATACAGGATTTTCTAACTTTCCCCATAAAATACCAACGTAAAATAAGCCTAATGCTGTACGACTGATGAATGTAAGGAACCGGAGTACCCTGTGTAATAGAGACGAGGCATCCATCACAGACCTGGAGATGTGAGAACGCATCTGCATTATGATTCCTTCTAGAAGCTTCGTTTAGATAGCAGGACGCAGCTTGTGTATTTGAGGTCGAAACGGTATCAAATAACCACTTACTAAATTAAAATGTAATGTATATAATTTAAAAATACTCTGTCTTTCATATTACATAAATTTAGCTCCACGATTCAGTTTTTTTTAGCTGTAGCATGAATATCAGAGTAAAATAGCAGTATACAGATGCTGTGTGAGACACTACTCGTATTTCATCTTTTCATCTTAGTACTTAAGGTTGTCGATGATATGATTCCTAATCAAGGATCAATAAACAAAATAACAGAGTATATACTATAATAACAATAAGAATAAAGGAGATATATAGAAAAGAAAGCAATAAAACCAGGGCTATCTCATGGTAAAAATAACAGACGAAGGAAAGACAGTGTGCTGAAATATCCAAAGTACACAGAAAAATGTAATGTCCCAAGTCAGAGGCTGAGGCTGAGCAACATTCTGGACCAGTTGAATCTATTTCTGCCATCGCAATATATCGAACCTGATACCACCAGGAAGTCGTTAGAAGTAACCCTAGCTTGACCTATTATAGGTAATTAATTGTTGGAAAACAACAAAGTAAGTAATAAATCTGCTAAGTTTAAATTGTCGCAGCAATGGCTTTATGATGTTCCATTTTATCTTTCATCTTGTCTTTAATAAAAATGTATTTTGAGACGAATAGAGAAACTTCAACTTATCTAACCTATGACGACGTTAGATAACAATTAAACGAAAGATTATAATAAATACCAGGAATACATTAGAAATAAATGCTTTTTCATACTATATGCCAAATTTGCGAATACTATAAGAACTTTTGTGTATTATATGCCATAAGCCTTGTTGTATGTTCATCCAACAATGAAATATTTGTTAATAGCGTAATATTTATACACAGTGGTAGAGCTACACTGCAGTTGGTTTCGAGATGCAGAATGAATGGGTCGGAGTTGGACCACGTCCTCACAGAATACCAGCGTAATTCTTCTGTGTTTCGTCTTGTGAGGGATCCGGAGATCTTTATTACTGGTGACTAGACTTTCCATCTAAGTCGTCAAGAGTGACAACGCGTCTGCATTATGATTCCTTGTCCCGGATGAATGTAGATGTCATGAGCCGCAGGAATCACTTGCCATCGGGTGAACTGTGTGCGCTCGTTTGTTAATCTCAATGTAATTAAAAAAAATTACTTCCTTTCGGCTTCCATACTGGTATGACAGTGTTTAATTTTGATTCGTAAAAAAAATACTAGGATACCTTTTTTTTTTAATTGCTTTCGTAATGCACGATGAGTTGTATGTCTATTCACTTAAGATATTCACTATTTCACTATTTCAGGATTAGTTTAGTTTTATTGTTCGCGTATTCCGTCGCGGTATGATCCACAATTTTCCGATGCCACTTATTTTCATGATAAGCCGCATTTTCGATATAAAATCCTCGCCTGCGTTGTTAAGGTAAATCTGGATAAGAAACTCCTATTTATTACCTTTGCGGGTTTCATCGTATTTGAACTCGGTTCTTAGACACCGACGTTTTATATAAAATGAAAATATGCAATCTCGTCTAACGCATGACAAATCATTCGTTTTAGTTAAAAGCTACATAGCGTAGATAAAGAGTGTTTTCAAATAAGCTTATTTTAAAACTACGATGACGTAACATCGATGAGAAATTTATACGTGGTGGAGTCAATCTGTAGCCTCACTGTCGCTTTAATGGATCGGTTCGCCGGAAACGACGAACCGATACATCACAGGATACCAGCGTAAAATGGAAGGATATCGCTACTATACTTCATATGGTGAGGGGTACACGATATCAATTAGTGGTAAACAATCGGTCTTAAACATTGTGCATTATAATTTGTAGGGTAAACGCATATATCGCCAGTAGTAATCGCTAACTATCAGATGAACATTCTGAAGAATACCAAAACCGTTACTCAAGCTTTGATGAGAGCTTTAATAAGAGCTTACTCCGTAATTCAGTTATGTGTTAAAACGAAATAAGCAAGGAAATAAATATGAAAAACATATTATGTATTCGACATACGACTATAATCTAGTGTAAGCATTACCAACTGATAAAGAACGCTATGCTATCACTAGCATTCGCCAGTCATTACGCCATAGAGAACCATTTATAAGTTTTTAAATTGTAAAAAGAAACCATCGGGAACGGCGGCGTTAAACGGGAGTCGTAACTTATTTATACGTCGGCAGCGTTGAACCAAGTTGGAGCAAATAGGTCTGGTGCGGGCGGATACTAACGCGCGGCCTCATTCCGCCGCTCTACGTGGGGCTTCAAACATTGGCTTCAAACACGGTTCAAACAACGCCGACCCGCTCGCACACACGCGCACCCAACGTACGTACGTACCAACACGTGCGTGAGTACATCAGCGGACATCCTCGTGAGATTTAAACAGCTTTATTGTTTTAAAAAGAGCTTTAGTAATGTGTTTTATTATTTTTATATACATTAAGCAAACATTGGTGAAAAGAAAAATGAGAAAAAATTATGTCTCAAAAATATATTATATTATATATGGAGTATACTACGGATATACCGTATCACACGCATATATATCATATATCAGACTTTAGATTCTTGGCCACCGAAAAGACAAAGTAATTAATATTAACATAAATAATACAGTACAGTGTTTTAATCGTAATAACAATTTAAATATGAATTTAGACTGAGTTGATTGCCCCCTACCATAGCTGATATAATAGAACATAACAAAGGTGGAATGTTTACGTTTAATTTTCGAGTTATTAGTGTACAATAAGTCTGTAAACGATGCGCCACTAATATAAACTTAAACAAAACACCGAACAAAATAGCTTCAGTTCAAATAGTAATAACTAAAACACAATCATTAATATTTATCAATCTGTTTACCTTCAACCGAACTGCAATTAACTAGCATTTACAATTACCTACATTTAATCTTAACCAGTTAAGTATATAAGTTAACTATATGAACAACTAACGCTGTCATAATTAACAAATTCATGAAACTACTTAACTGTTTCGTGTATGAAATGTGAATGAATTACAGCTGCATCGTGCGGCAAAGATAAAACGAAAAGAATTATGCCACGTTCCACTCAGGACTTCGGCTTCCTCTCAAGACGAGAGGGCTTGGGATAGCCCACAAAGCTGCTCGACTACGAAGCGGGAAAAATAATAAAAATCACGATACTCTCAGACGATGGCGACTTGCGTTCTCGTTTCTATTTATTATTTATTTATTTATGTATGTTGATGTTCTTTACATGTCTACATTTGTACTCGAACTCAAAATTTTATTTATTTTATGTGATCCAGTCTCGTAAAATAGAATACTCATATAACAATGAAAACAGTGATAAAGAAACGCTGCAGCTGAATGATATATATATATATATATATATATATATATATATATATATATATATTGGAATGTATATATATATATATACATTCCGATCATCGTAAGACCTTTAAACCATCACAAATTACCAGCTTGAAATAGCAGCATAACGACTGTACGAGTGTAGCCATCACAAAAATATTTGTCCTCAATTTGCACGAAATTAAATTAATTTAATTAATCAACATTAAGTTCCCATTTATTTTAAATACTCTTATAACTGCAAAAATGTTGAATTCATTTATATAATAATAAAAAAATAGAGCCAGTAATAAAATGTTGTCAGAGAAATCTCCGTTATATTTTAGCAACATTCTAATTCAATATTAAAGAAAAAAAAACTATGTTTAAGGGCTCGTCTTACTGAAAAAGTTTGAATTAATTTCAATAAAAAAGTGTGAGTAATCGTTTAGTTAATTTAGGTATTGGTAAGTATTATATTTGATTCATTCTAATTGAATTAACATATTATATATTAAAATAAACATGTTTAAGTAACTATTAGTGTTTGTAAACCCCAATTCTGAAATAAATAAATAATTTATTCTCAAACGTCTTCATAGTTCAATTTAAAAAACTTGCAAATTATGTCTTGGAATTTTTTCTGTAAGAATACAATGCATACTATTCCTAGACATGGGTTTAATCTAAGATAATTAGGGGTAAATAAATTACATACACTAATTGAACCGAGATTATTCTATAAAACACGGCATCTGGCATTTCGTGGACAATACAGTTTTGTAATAACGTGGAGAATCGCATGCGATCTGGCGGAAGCTTGATAGAGTGGAGGCCGAAACTGGGACGCTTTCTGCCCACACTGTTTTTAATGAATAGTGATCGTTAGCGGCATGTTAATTTATAACTTTGTTATGTATTTATTATTCATAATGTGAAAATTTAATATTAAGTTCCTACAGTTTTAATACGTAAATATTATGATTATTTCCATCCGTTCGAAATAGACAGCCGATATGTTTTGATTATTATCAGATGACATCAATTGCTAGAATAGAATATACTAGTATTATAATACCGCATTCGAGCTAATAGACTAAATAATAATAATACCTATTGCAACGGAGGGAGGTGCCGCGAGACATACATACACAACACGAGAACCAAATATGATGAAATATATCCTTAGTTGACAATCAAACCCAGGACCTGTAACGCAGCAACCCCTTTATTTATGATTTATTTTAAAAGTTTCGACATTATAACTCGGTGAAATCATCGGGTATTGCCCGGAGGTTCGTTTTGTTACATAAGCAGAATATTTGTGATCTGTGATCGTGGACTATTTAACTATTCAAAAGAAATTAAAAAAGGAATATAAGTGCAAATATAGTGCAATGATATTAAAACAAATCAATATATTATTAAGGCTTAAATAAATCGTCCCAATGTTCCTATATAATGTGGTCAGAGAAGTTTAAACTTTCGCCTTTTTTTCCGACTTTTTAATGTAGTCAGAGAATTAGAATAATCTTAATATTTAAATTTATTAAGATAGCATTTAAATATATCCATATATTTTTAACTGATCCACTAGAATAACAAATACAAATTAAATATTAGCACAAACTATTAGAAAATAATTTATAATTTAATTAATAATTAAATTATTAATAATTTATAATTAAATTCAAAAACAAATGAGTATCAAAAAGAGCTTTCGTATTTAATAGCAGAAACAAATTGGCGACAATTAGGAGAACTAAATAATTTCGCTTCGATATGCTATAACTTATATTTTATTTTTCTTATATAAATAGAACATTGAAAAAAACTATATAATCATTTAATTTGTTTCAAACAATTAGAAACATGGTATAGAGATAAAAGTTTTGTAGCGAGTAATATCGAGAAAAAATTTACATTTAAAAAAGAACATTTAATGTTACTCTTATCTCATAAATAAATTAAATTGTTTGCTATTTAAACAGTTAGTTACATAAAATAATAATATGTAAGCGAAGTTAAATAAAAGTTTAGTGACTTAGACCAGAAAAAGTAAATAACTTGCAACGCTGCCTACTCCCTATTTCGTCGGTAGCATCGACGGGTAATATCAATGAGTGCAACTATCGATATGAAGTATCGATAGATGCGCAGGCGCGTCATCGGACCGCGCGGCGTCACAGCGACGCGACGCGCGTCACGCGCTCAGCTGATCGGTCGCGTAAACAAATCATAGTAGCACCCACGCCCCGCGCCCCTCATGCCGACTTCACATTTATCTAATATAATGCGAACAAATCTTACATAACCCGAACAAATCTTGTAGTCATTTGCGGGCCTTTTGCTCGCGGACTATTTATCGGAGCAGCTGTAAAGTCAACAGGATAAACAGTAACACAAATTACTATTACAGATTAGCTTGCCAATCTTCCGGATAGAATATATGAAATATGCTTTGGTTTATTCTATTGCATTAAAAAAAACTAATTTCTATGAATGTTTAAATTAAAAATTGCCACCTAATATACAGGTTGACGATAGTTTACTATTCTTGCTATCAATAATGCTAGGTTCGGTATTCTGTAACGTCTGTTTCACACGAAGACACGCGTTACGAGAAGTCAGAACAAAATCGTATACTCTTTAGAATGAAATGTCATACATACAAACAAGTACAAACGATACAATTTAGGTCCAAAAACATTAAATGATTACATTAAATGATTACATCACCGGTCGTCGATAATCAACGTAATATCAATACATCCTTATAGCTAATTAATAATTCGATAGTCGGACTAACATCGATGGTGCCGCACTAGCTTATTAAGCGACAACTCCAAACCGGTCGCGTTGATTTGAATCCCCGTCAAAATCGGCTGCAATAGCTGTTAACACCGGGGTCAAATGTTGCGGCGCGACTTGCGACAATCGCGTTGGATTGGGCGGGATGTTTAGCATGTGACACACATGTAATGCGTCGCGGTCGCCTCGGTTCACAGTTGTTATATCGACGTATAGTTAAAATATTGACATTTCTAAAGTGGACATTAATGGTCTTAATATGTGATTGTTGATTATATTTTTAAACTTGGAAAATTACAATGGAATTTAGTATTTCGACTGTCTGTTACGTCACTTGATGAACACAATATAGCCTCACTGTCAAGACCACTGATCGGTCTAGAATCTAGACTAGATTAGTTAGATTATGCGATATGTAAGCTACATATCGCATAATCTAACTATTCAAATCAGGTTTTGTATTATTTTGGATTTTGTTATTACTAAGAAACTATATACGTCGTGGATCAATACTTTTGCAGTTGTAAATAGTTTCGACTCATATAAGATCATCACTATCTCTAGTATGTTTGTCTGATACAGCGATTGGCACTCGAGAATCTATAAAATGGCAACTAATGCAATTTTGCGGGTCGATGGGGGCAGGCTCAGGGTTGTGCTTCGAGGCAATGCGTAAATATTTATTTTATTTACTCTGTACTATTTATCATTCAGCATTGGACTGAAGGCCGAAGAACAGGAGAATGAGGTAGATGATCTTTTTCTTGATAGAGTAGGTAACAAACGAGCACACAGTTCACCTGATGTGATTCTGCAAGTGATTCCTGCGACCCATGACATCTGCATTCATCCTTGACAAGGAATCATAATGCAGATGCGTTGCCATCCTGGAGGACTGAGATGGTCATCGGATCCCTACATTCATCCAGACGACAGACAGAAACACAGCAATATTACGCTGCTATTTTACACTGGTATTCTGTGTGAGCGTGGTAGGACCCCGGTCGAGCTGACCCATTCATACTGTCCGTCACCTGTCATTGGGTTCCCGGATTATTAAATATAGTAACTTTATGCTGCTTTTTCATGACGGCATTCATGAGCTACTGAATCATTAAATATATATATATATATATGTGTGTGTGTATGTATTGGCGTAAACAACCATAATACAATACCTTATACTCTGCTTCTTCCCGGTTCAATCAAGGCGAGCCAAGATCAGCGGGCATCGTGACGTCAATACAACTCAGCATCCACTCTAATCGAAATGCGCACGGAGCGAGGTACCTTCGCAACTCGCGAACATAATTTGCATACATCCAACACGACATAACCGCCCATTATGTTAACTAAAAGTATTGATCGAACGTACGTCTATATAAAGAGGCTGATAAAATATTTTAAAGTGAATACATATCGAGCCGTCCACCTGTCCATCTACATATATGAAAATGGATCACTTTTACCGAGGAAAGGCAATAGAACGCCAATACATAATAGTAGCACAATTTAAAACGTGAGTCCCATGAACAGGACGTCCATTTACTGGTAGGTAACTGGATATTCAATATAAGATCCGCCATATACGCAGTTCTACGCATTAAATTCTTCGTCAAGAGACACAAAATAATACATTTGTCAACAAAAACAAGTGAGCAGTGGTAAAACTACACTGCAGTTTTGTTTGTAAGTTTGTTTCTAGCTGCAGAATGAATGGGTCAGCTCGATCGAGGACCACGCCCTCACCGAATACAAACGTAAAACAGCAGTAAGTTTCGTCTGGTGAGTGTAAGAATCCGGAGACCTTTAAAACTGGAGACATTCCATCTCAGTCCTCAAGGGTGACAACGCATCAGCATTATGATTCCGTGTCAAGAATGAATGTAGATGTCATGGGCCGCAAGAAACACTTTACATCAGGAGAACCGAGTGCACGTTCGTACATCTCAATGTAATTAAAAAAAATTGCGTTGTCATGTCTGAGGACCGAGATGGAATGCCGCATTACTAGTAAGTGGTTCCCCAGTTAGTATTATCCTGTTATTTCATACTGGTATACTGTTAGGGCGTGGTCCTTCTCCAGTCGGTTAATAAATAGTGCACCAAGATTTTTCCTGCAACGTGACTGCATTGTTATAGTAGCTATCCAATAGAATTACATCTAGTTATTCATAATCAGGTAATAAATAAAATACCGGATCTGCATTTAAATTCATCGTCGTAGATTCACTATGTGTTCACCTTTTGCATGTACATAATAATTGTTACTTAAAAAATATCTTAGTAATTAGGAGAGAACAATTTATTCTAAAAATATAGATATATTATATAGATATATTATATAGATAGATTATATAGATAGATTATATAGATAGATTATATCACGTAGATAATAATAACTATTATTAATGTCATTTGTGACGTGTAATCATTTTCAAACGGTCGAAAAAATGTGACATTCCAAGCCAAGGAAAAATAATTGTGTAAGGTTTCGGTGCTTTGTATATATATATCCCTCGAACCGGACACTGCGTCCGTACCGACATATGATCTTAATGCATACTCTGTGTTTGGACAATATACTATTTGGATATCCTGTGCAATTGATGGGTAATAACCGAAAGAGAAAACACGATGTGGTCGCTGTCGATCCTAATAATAATTATAACTTTAGACACGCATTACGTACAAGACAGATAATAACCTCGGTACGACATTGTTACCTGGAATTATTATTACTTGGCGTTGCAGCTCAGAGCCAAGAAAAAGTAAAAGCTTCAACATTGATCATTTCATCCGTCCTCATAATTATTATATTTAATAACGTTCATTTTAACACGTAATAACATTTCAAAAGTAAAAAATTTTTAATTACGATTAGCATGAAAATGCTTAAAATCGATAAAAAGGGCATAAGAAAATATAAGATGCTTAATTTGAAACTTATATTGCCTTTTGCTTTAGTATTTTTATCCATTTAACCTACAGCCGAATATAGGCCATCAGCAAGGATAAACTTAAAAGTGTTATCATAATTCGTACACTCGTTATGTATGTTGAAAACTTTAATCTTTCTCTTTACGGTGATAGACCGTGCGGCGTCAGCGTAAGAAAAAGCTACTCCATCTCATGCTGTGAGAGACGTAGAAAGCGATTATGGTAATCGCCACAAACAACCGTGGCCTCCGACATATGGTGGAATAACCGACCCAAAAATTTCAATTTTTTTTTAAATTATAGACATAGAGATCTTAGAGGCAAGACTGAATAGGACACCTTCTTATCATTTACCACTTACGGCCTCATCGCGTCAAGCGAACATCAAGCGAAGCCGTAGTAAAACGTAGGCAATCTCGAATAAAAAACCAATTCCTGACAGCCAGTAACCTTACAAAAGAGTGAGAAAAAAAAAAAGAAAAGTAGTAAAAGGAACAGTGTCCAATTATAGGAGCGTGTCGTCAGCGTTGCTAATGCGAGCAGCCACACCTGCCACAGCGGTCACCTCGCCGTAACGCACCTGCGCGCCCCTAACTGTGAGAAAACTTCGCTTCAGCGATATGTATTCCCAGTTTGAATTTATGAATGAATACGTTTTGTTAACCAAACAAGTTGACATTTAATCTAGAATATTGTATAATTTAACTGTTGCTGGCATGGAGGAAACCGGAGTCCCTTATAACTGACGTAAACTAGTCCACGAGGATGACACCGCATTTGAATTATGATTCCTTAAACTTCGATCTATGTATGTGTCATGAGCAAGAATCACTTACATTCCGGTATATCCTACGGCCGTTTGTCACCATATATCATAAAAATATACTATCTATGGATAAATATAAAAAAGAGAAACAATATATACGAGATGCAAAAATGAAATAGGTAAAAGGGAAATTTGAAATTGTTATTTATTTTCAAATTCAACGGTTGGCTAAAATACACATAGAATAACGACATTATTAACTTTTTATTGAACGCTTATTACATATCTTCATCTCTTTAGTTAATTTCACAAAACTGATTAGTAGAATTTCTTTATCATGGTATAGTTATGCCGAACAGTAATTTGATCATAATCACCAAGAAACATTCATTAAAACACATTTCACTGAATGTATTACTAAACATACTGAAGAGACATAAAATTAATAACGAATGACAAACTAATAACGCGGACAGTTATAACACTCAATAAAATTAATTTAATCCCGGCTACTTAAAAATGATTTCATTGAAAACAACATAGAAGCTTCGATTTTTATTTATTTCAGCATTGCGAAATGTAGAAAAACTTTTACAAAACCGCAACCTTGTCCGTCAGATAACCGCACGAAATTCGACCAGTTTTTCAGATTGGACTGACAGTTAATTTAGATACATAAATGCATAAAACGTTTTTAGATACACACCTTTTATGACGTGCGTTTATAAAAAAAATAAATGAAATAACAATTGATAGATATCAACACGATTCGCGATTAATTCACAAAAATAAAGTCGGCTTAAGGTAAATTAATTGGCTATCTTCAAAATGGAACAGCACTCTTAATAACATTTCCGAGAGTTAAGGTGACAGGTTGAAGAAATATAGCTAGGCGAAAACGCAAGACGTAATACGCAACCAAGATATCTGCCATCTCCAGGCCGAACGAGGCCTTGTTGGGTTTATCTCGTACCTCCCGCCGCCTAACGTTCTTTAGGAAATTGCGTACGATACAAACAAAGAAATTGCACGTTCAGATAAGCGAGCGTAGAATGTCACGGTTATGAACTCCCCTTGCGCCAGGATATCGTAATACGGCCGCCAAACAATCAGCCTCTCCCCCCTGATATCATCCATCAGCGTTTAACGAATGGCCAATTTGGTAGACAAATAACCGAAATTATCTACGATTGAAAACATTTCAATACCCAGTGACATAAATACTTTGTAATAGTATAATTATACCCCATAATTTATAATAGCATAATTACTATAGAAATGATTCCTCTATTGTTAAAACAAAAAATAACGTCAATATATTAACGTATATATGTTTCGTATATATGTATTGTACATATGTAAATGTTTATAAGTAAACATATACCCTTATCATCATCATCACAGCTTATCAATAGTCTACTGCTGAAGATAGAGGTCCTCCATAGATTGCCTGTGCCACCCGCAATTTCAGCTTTCAGATCTCCTATAGGTCGTCGCTCCATTTAGTGGGACGTCGACCTACGACTAACCAATTGATGCATGACTTAATCTTTAAACGATCAAGAATCTTTTGAAAAGAGTGCACATAAAAATTGTGCGCTATTATATATATAACGTGCAATGAACTGTACCGCGGCAAGGATAGTTTTGGGCGATATTCGCTTAATTCTTATAAATTACAGGAGAGATAATACTGATTCACTACATCGATAATAATTATGTATATATTTATATATATATTCACTTTTAGATATGTTTGTATTTATAATATGTATATTTTTTTGTTTTATAGTTAATGTAACTGTATATAAATATCTATTATTTTACTTAGTATTATAAATTCCTAAGATAATATATAATGATATGTATATATAATTGTATAAGCATTTAGATGTACTGTATGTCTCTTTTTTCTTTATTATTATTCTTCTGTCCCTACCTTGATTTCTCTGAACCCCCCCAAGGTTGACTGGTAGATAATGCCTTAGGCATTAAGTCCGCCTTTGTGCATATGTTAGTTGTACAAAAGTTTATAAATAAATAAATAAGTTAACTTCAGTGAAATAACAAAAATAAAGTACAAAAACTACTTTTGGTATTTAATCACATTTAAGATAACCTTTTAAAATTATATGCTTGACCTTATTTTTATGCTTACAAAGAAACTAAATTAAGCATTAAAAAAAAGGCTATAAACCAAAATAAAAACGCAGTCGTTCTAGATTATACAGAATTTATGTTAATTAACTAGAAATGTAACAATTGCCACTGAAAAATATAACAAACTTACTCATACTTGCGTGTTAGAACTATTCTATGACTAATATGTATTTTGTTTAAGATCTTTTTTTTTGTCTAAAATTATTTCATAAAATAAAATCAACAATAAAAGCAATAAATTTAAAATTAATACCTTAAGAGGTCGTGAGACAAAACCATAATGTATTATAAATTTGCACTTCTTAGTTCCAGTTAAAAACAGGATATACGAGGGTATGTTGTCTAAGAAAGTTTTGTTCCACCAAGATAACACTCCTGTCCATACTGCGAATACACTAACACAAATACACAATTGTAGCTTTGAATTGCTGCTGCATCCACCCTATTCGCTGGACTTGGCCCCGTCTGATTACCATCTCTTCCCCAATCTAAAAAACACATGGCAGGACGAAAATTTTCGACGAATATCGAGGTACAAGAAGCTGTAACTGAATATTTTGATGAAATTGAAGATACTTTTTTTTTAGAAGGAATACTAAAGCTAGAGACAAGATGGCAAAAGTGTGTAGATCATTCTGGAGACTATGTAGAGAATTAAAATAATAATTTAGAAAAAATTGTTTTTTAAGGTCGGGCTCAAAACTTTTCAATGTGCCCTCGTATTAAGAAATAATTATTATTCTTTCTGCTATTTGCTCAGTAATACAGTATTGTCATGCAGTTATTAGCTATATTTAAAGTTTCAAGTCTCTAACTCATCGGCAAGTTGTTTAAAATCAATTGCAAAATTTATACAAACAGACAGAGAAGTAAGTGAATTACTATAGCATTATAATGTTTAGAGTTTGATGTCACTAGTTCATCGGTAAGTTAGTTAATGATTCTTATATATATATATTTAAGATTATGGATAGTTCGTAAAAGTACCGTACAAATAACGAAATGTCAAATAAAAAAGCGGGCTAATAAAAAAGTCTTAAAACTTTGAAAAAACAAGTAATACTTAAAACCTTTTGCAGAAAATTCCTTATATTAGCTCCAATCTGAACTATTTAACATCTTACTATATATAATATTAAAAAACATTCAACACTACATCATCAGGCTTTTCTTTCGCCCGGGGGAGAAAAATTGGCCATTTATCATAATGGGTGGGGGCGCACCGTAAGTTTGATAATCCAGCAGCCGCTGCCCGTCGCAGATAGGGATTGGACGAGGGTCCGCTAGGCCTTTGCAATTCAAAGGGCGGCTTAAGCACAGCGTCGAAGAATGACAACCGGGTTTGCTGGATATTCGGCGAGCTCGAAATTAAGCAAACGCCATATTGGGCCGCCGGATTGGCTCCCGCCGGCTGTTCGATAACGCGAGGTCGGTACTAATATTTCATCGTTTGCACACGCAACGCGCTCGAGCCGCCATTCGTGTGTAAATCCGGATAAGCACATCGACCTTAAAAGATTAATTCCAACTAAATAAAGTAATGTACACTACACTTTACTATATATCTGTATATAAAACTAAATTTTAATTATTCAGAATGTGTATAACTTACGATGTGAATGTAAATAGACAAACATACTATATATTTCAGCAGTTTGGCAGTCAAATAATTTCCATCAAAATTTGTTTGTAGATAATTAAATGAAATGTACTTAAATGCAAGAAACTGTTTGGATCCTTTCAATTTTAGTAGAAATTATTTATGTCAATGCGTCACGATATTATGACCCTTTGCTTGAAACCAAACGTAATAGTAACGTTACGTGACTAGAAAATCGCATCAGATATGCTATGACTATGACTTTTGACGCTGCACAACAAAGTAACAAGTTTGATATTAAAGATTCTATTTATACTACGTATATTTGAATAAACTATAGTAAACAAACTACCTACATCTATAACATTCTCAGTATAACCCCCCTCCGGAAATATCCGAGCACGCACGGAATTCGGTCTTTAGAACGTCTAAGCCCCCGTCGCTCAAGTTTTTGGGGTGACGAGTTACAAAGAAGAGAGCACTTTACGAGTTTTCGGTTGTACATACATCTTTCAGTTTGCTTTGTAAAGTAAGCAGTCATATTTTTAATCGTTTAGAACCTTGGTTTCAAAAGTGGTGCAGGACCAGCATGGGTCCAAGGGGGACTCGACGGGGATCTACAGACGAGATTCACAATTCGTAAGCGACACGAAAATTTATTTTCTTCCTATAGTGAAGAACTAAAATGTTGGCTTGACTTCACCTACCAATGTAGGCAGATAATATTTTAAGGAGCTCAGCGACTGTTGCTTGTAATAAATTGCATGTTCCACATTTTTTGTCGAGTTTTGGGATATGACATATTGTAGAAATGTAGCTGCAGGGTGTCCCACCGGAACCAGCTAAACTTTGAAAGTGGTCTATCAGACCACTTAGGTTTAGAAAATATTTCAAATTTACATAACATAAGATCATTAATATTATATCCGTAAAGGAGTAGGTAGAGCTAGCAAGTGTTTATGTTATTTTACGTTTTCGAGAATGTGAATAAAGGAAACTGGAAGACGTAACTTTTTGCTACACCTTTTTTTCACCGCTTCAATAAAACTTCAGGAAAAAACTTATAATAAAAATAAAATCTTCAATTTAATAAATAAACATTTTATGAAATTGATCGTGTCAGATAACACTGGCGTTCACCTGATGGTAAGTGATACCAGTGACATTAACACCTCACATCCGTCATCTAGAATTATTGATGAACATGCGTTTACTTAGATAGAACGTCTCGTTACTAATAAACGTAAACACCAGGGATTTCCAAAGTGGTCGATTTCGGTCTACCAGGAGTCGACACAAACGAAAACTGTTTTTGGGTGTCGACGAGATTTAAAATCGACCCTCATTTAATTAACACAAGTTCTTATTTAAAACATTCAAGATACTGTATAAGTTATGTTACTTGTACCAACATCAACAACAAGGACACTGATTTTTTTTTTATTTGTACTTTGCGTATTTACTGAATTTTAGGTCTATTTATTTTGTTAAATTTTGATGAGAAAACAATGTAAAGTTTTTTCACTTAACCAACCACAATTTTTTTAAATTGGTATTTTGTATCAATAGGATAAAAAACTAGAGATAGGATTTTTAAAGTTATTTGGCCATTGGGGTCTGAGGTGTCAGTTCATTTTGAAAAAGGGGTCTCTTGCCCAAAAGTAGTTTTGGAATCCCTGCTCTACACTCACCATACGGACAACAGCAACGTTATACTACTATTTCACTCTGGTATTGAAAGTGGCTGTAGAGTGGCTGTACCACTGTAATTGGTTCTATAACGTATACTGAAGCTGTAAGGAATATTCTACAGATTTATTATTCAAAAACACGTACTGATTGATAAATAGGGTATCGGCGGATGCGGAGCTTGTGCTTGGGGGGGAGGGTCTGGAGGGGGGGGGGGTTCTCTGAAGTTCAGTAACGTGACATTTTCGCAAACAAGTTGGATGCCAGGCAGGGCGCCAAAGCTTACACACTTCCCTAATGGGAGAAATCGATGAATAAATTCGGTAAGCAGCGCAAAATTTCCTACCGGTGAGCGATCGTTACGCCCGCCCTATAATGCCATTAAATGTTATGCTTAGAAATATTTTAGGGGCCACAAGTATCTAGTCACTTAAGAGATGGTAAGTAATGATAGAATCAATTGCATATCGATATTTTATCAAATACATATGATGAACATCTTCAAGTCAATTGTCAGAGAATTAATAAAACATTAAAAATATTATACGAAAGGAGATTACACGGGAAATTGTATTCGTACTTACCAGACTGGAAAATGGAAGAAGTCGTGCGGTAACTCAGGATACAACGTTTTTAGATAAACTGAAAATGGTTCAACATGAAAGTGATCAAAAATTGGTTGATTAAAGTAAACAAATTACATAGGTACCCGTTGGTAAAGACTCCTTACACATTTCTTATGCCAAGTATAATTTTATCGATACAGTAATTAATTAGACGGATAAAGTCTGTGATAACTTCAAAAGCATGTGAGAACCTTTTTTCCCCAAAGTATTGAATACACATTAATTTATCTTTTTTGTAGACATTTTTGTATTAGTGACAATTATAATCTTATGCATAGAATTGATAGAAATGTAAGCAATTTTTTAATTTTACATTTTCTTATAATAGTGTTCATTATTGTGAATCTAAAAATTATTGTGATTTAGATCATGGATTACCAACCTTTTCTGGCCAGTCCTTAAAATAAAATCCAACGCCTTTTCCATAACAGTTAATTAATCGAAATATTTATGTATTGTTGCACATTTTTTGCACTTATTTTATGTTTACCATTTTTTTGTCCCTGGTCTCCTGAAATGCACTCTCCAGCACCCAGGGGCCAAGTATCGCTCCCGTTAGGATTTATGATATAGACAAATAATAGATGTATATATAATTACTTGTCCTGACTGGCTGATTCATCATTGCAGAGCCTAAACCGCTGGGCTGGGCTTTTTTTTAATTTATATTATGGCAGTTGATGCCTTTTATGTTGTAACCATCCACTACGGAAGGATTTTTAGAAATTTCACACCAAAGGTAGGTGACAAATTTCAATAAGAGATGAACGGTTGTATGGAAATTTGTAATTTTCAAAGGACGAAACACGAAATTTCATTTACATACCTGTTTCTGTTTAGAAATAAATGTGTACGTATATCGGCGGCTTTCAATTGAAAATTTTTTGTTCTCCCTAAGAGGGTGAATTAGGGGTTGAAAGTTTATACAGGAAGTACGTCACTTTTGAAGGAAGAAGCATGAAATTTAATATGAAAGCTTCTTATATAAAGTTTAGGAATAAAATTATAAATTAGTTTATCTAAGCTCGATAGATGGCGTCGTGCACTGTTTCTGAATCGCGCTATGGTTTCGTTACGCGGCTTTTAGGTTTATCGACTACTCAAACTACGAGCCATATTTTAAATATACTTAAATACTACGCATGCCGAGCTGCGGGCAATAGCTAGTAACTTATATTCATTAACGAAGGCAGATAGCAGATTCTTTCTATCCAAAGTTTCTATACGCACTGTCCGAGGACCCAAATTACAGGTGACAACGATTGTGCACTTGAATGAGGACGGATGCAGATATCATGGTCGCAACCATCACTTACAATGAGGCGGAACTGTGTACTCGTTTGTCATCCCTAAGAAAACAATAATGAATGCTTTAGTTACCACGACCCTATACTTAAACGAGTATGTTGGCAATCATACGGGTTGGTTTCAACATATGAGCATTTACTACGTGGTATAAATTCTCCACGTCTTTCTTTTTCAAGTTTTAACGTATAATTAGACTGGACCTAAAGGTTTGTTTGTATATAATTAATAAACGTATTTTTATATGGCCTGTATTAATTATTAACTAGTGTTGGGTTGAAATGATAATGATGATTGTTTACGAGTTATATATTCTAGAGTTGTTAGATTTGGTAAGTATCTATCTATAGTGCCAGGGCACCATTGAGGTGCCCTGGCACTTGGGTCTTGATGCCTTGGAATGGGTCGACGGAAATAGACCATGTCCTTGCTGAATACTAGCTCGATATACCGGAGAACTAATAAACGATTATTATTATTATTAAATTGAGAGTAACAAACGAGCAAACACAGTTCACCTGATGGTATGTGATTCCTGCGGCCCATGACATTTACATTCATCCTCGACAAGGAATCATATGCGTTGTCATACTTGGGGACTAAGATGGAATGCCTCGTCGCCAGTAATACAGTTCTCCGGATCCTACACTCACCAGACGAAACACAGCAGCATTATGCTGCTATTGCACGCTGGTATTCTGTGGGGACCCGGACGAGCTGACCCATTCATTCCGCACCTAGAAACTGCAGCGTAGCTATAACACGATAACGAGGCATTCTATCTCTGTTCTCAGGGGCGACTGCGAATATTTTAAACGTGGTATTAAGGATGTAGGTTTGTATAGGCCACCTATGTCACTTACTATTGGCGATGAATTGTGTGCCGCTTAGTGTAATAATTAAAAGTGTACGGCTATGTATAAAACTAAACCAAGTTGGATTCCTAGTGTTATATCAATAAGAAATCCAATCTTAAACATTTGACATTCGTATTAAACCAGTGTGAAAAATTCGTACGCATAACATTATGGAACCTGATGTGTTTTTTTTAAATCAATGACGTTTATCGACGTAGTATCGATATCGGAACATCGGTTGATGTGCAAAAACAAGAAAATACCGGAGAATCGGCGCGTGCCAGCGACCTCCACGGACGAGGACGCGTCCATTGGACAGTGCATTTGAATTTTACAGTCCATTAAGGTGTTCCTACACAAAAACCAAGATTCGAGCGGTGTATTTTAATGTTGGTCGGTGCAACATTGCCTCCGTAATCAAGATGCGAACTCTTGCCGAGACAAAGTTTTTGCTTCGTAACAATATTATAACTGCATTAACAGATTGTCGTTATATATATAAATTTAAGAACACTCTGTTCGTAAAATTTTGATAAGGATATTATCTTATAAATCACACATATACTATACAACATCCCTTCGATAGTTTTAACGTCAGGGCTGGGGACTGAAAGGCATGCGTATTAAATATACACACACACATATATATATATATATATATATATATATATATATATATATATATATATATATATTATAGAAATTTAAATATATTATTGATTACAGTAATAAAGGCGATAACCATGAATCACTTTATTTTATGCCAGTTATTATTTTTCATGTATCCTATCTACTTGACATTACAAATATACAAGATTTATAATCAATGTATATTCTACCGTTGTCTTGTATTATACCGTTTCCTTGCAGACCTAAACCTCAGGCATCTTCCGAGAGAAATAACATCAATCGAAAGTTATTTTAAATACACGGTCCAGGCGGGCAATTATGGCTGATTTTATTTTCCGCTATATCGGGGAACGAAAACTTTTTCGCAGCATGCCCGCTTAAACATAAACAGTAGCTTAGTGCTGATGTGTTATTACCGGTTACAAGTCATTCCATATTACTAAGGGGTTACAAAACATCTATCTAAGGGAGACATATATCTATTTTATGGTTCCTTATCAAAGCTGCTCGCAAAACTTACTAGCAGATGAACCGTATGCTTATTTATTAGTCCTAATTTAATAAAAAAGAAACAACCCTATTCCACAGATAATAACAAGACACGAGTCTTGCATTCATGGACATACATACTGTAATGCGTGTACTTATTGAAAATTAAGCATATATAGGATAAGTAAATGCGACAATGGTAGAGCTACACTGCAGTTTATTTCTAGCTGCAGAATGAAAGGGTCAGCTCGTCAGGTAGGACCACGCCATCATAGAATACCAGCGTAAAATAACATCATAATGTTGCTCTGTGCCGTCTAGTGAATGCAGGGATCCGGAGACCTTTTTTCCTGGTGACCAAGTATTCCATTTCAGTTCTCAAGCGTGACACCGCATGTGTATTGTGAATCTTTGTTAAGGATGAATGTAGATGTCACGGACCGCAGGAATCACTTACCATCAGGTGAACTGTGCGCTCGTTTGTTATTCTCAATGTAATAAAAAAACACTAACCTTTTTTTAAACCTATAAAATTTTAAACTTACAATTATCATTTCTGTAGAAAACTATCATTCCATTAATTATATTATATCGTTGATATAAACTATAGCGATGTTCGAAACAATCACAGAACAAGTGATTAACTCCGATAGCGTAATTATTTGTACATAAAGTGAAGCATCATTACGTAAGAATGCACGACATGAGTTGTGCCATCGCGTGCCATGTTGATAGTAACACTCGATAATCAAAAAGCTCTAGTTTCGAAATTGTCATCGCTGTCAGATAGTTGATTACAAATTACTTACTACCTGACACAATTTCTAAAGTGTTCTTGCTTGTGAAAAGTCTTGAAAATTTCCTACATTCACGAGATCGATCATGTTTCGTGATTGGGAAATGTTGTTCATGTTAATATTATCATAACAAGTCCTCACACAGCTGAGAAAATGTTGAGTTCTTCGATAAACTCAATAAGAAATTTCATAACAGCTTTGTTACTTGATTGAATTCATACATGGCATGACATATGTCACAGGTCAAATACAAATAATATTGTTAAATGCTCGGTTAATTAAGATTTTATGTAAGCAAAGTCTACGTGAAATTTTTAACCCAAAAAGTTTCGAAATTGTCATCGCTGTCAGATAGTTGATTACCAATTACTTACTACCTGACACAATTTTTAATGTAATCTTACCTGTGTAAAAGTCTTGAAAATTTCCTACATTCACGAAATCGATCATGTTTCGTGATTGGGCAATGTTGTTCATGTTAATATTATTATAACAAGTTCTCACACACCTGAGAAATTTTTTGACTTCTTCGATAAACTCAATAAGACATTTCATAACAGCTTTGTTACTTGATTGAATTCATACATGACATATATATGTCACAGGTTGACATCAAATATAAATAATATTGTTAAATACTCGGTTAATTAAGATTTTATGTAAGCAAAGTCTACGAGAAATTTTTAACCCAAAAAGTTTCGAAATTGTCATCGCTGTCAGATAGTTGATTACCAATTACTTACTACCTGACACAATTTTTAATGTATTCTTACCTGTGTAAAAGTCTTGAAAATTTCCTACATTCACGAAATCGATCATGTTTCGTGATTGGGCAATGTTGTTCAAGTTAATATTATTATAACAAGTTCTCACACACCTGAGAAATTTTTTGACTTCTTCGATAAACTCAATAAGACATTTCATAACAGCTTTGTTACTTGATTGAATTCATACATGACATATAAATGTCACAGGTTGACATCAAATATAAATAATATTGTTAAATACTCGGTTAATTAAGATTTTATGTAAGCAAAGTCTACGAGAAATTTTTAACCCAAAAAGTTTCGAAATTGTCATCGCTGTCAGATAGTTGATTACCAATTATTTATTACCGGACACAATTTTTAAAGTATTCTTACCTGTGTAAAAGTCTTGAAAATTTCCTACATTCACGAGATCGATCATGTTTCGTGATTGGGAAATGTTGTTCATGTTAATATTACCATAACAAGTCCTCACACACCTGAGAAAATGTTCTGCCCACAACAATCACGTCCTGAGCCATCTGTATACATCTTCCCATAGATTGGCATGGGTTGCCATTTGCCAATACAAGGTTGACACGAAAGTATTTGGTATGGTGATGTCCTTCTAGTAGATTTTGATCAAGGCGATATCATCTGGTTATTGTCAGATGACGTCAACTGCGCAAAATATTTTGCAAAGGCTTGCAAAATATTTTGGGAAGATTGGAGGAAGGTTCAGTTGGAGCCACACCTGAAGAACAACAATTCGTGTGCACAAATATTATTCCTCAGTTGGTGATCGAACCCAGGACCCGTGACGCAGCAGCTTGGTACTCTAATCACTACACGAAGCGGCCGTCGCAATAGCGGTATAAGCATCATAAATATGCCAGACTAGACCTCTCCCAACCAAAATAGTCCAGACCTGTAACTTCAATACCGAGCAGCAAGTCTCGTGCGTCACCAAACGAAGGCTATGTTGCCACTTCACGCTGGTATAGTCAGAAACTAGCAGCAACGTGACTCTGTTAAATGTAATGATTTAAACAACGTACATAACAGGACTTAGCGTTATTAATTAGGCCGGGTGACGCAAGTAAGCAGGGCGACACGGCCCTAATGCCGTTTGAAGTTTTACGTAACGGGATCCGCGCCGAGCCGTGTGCTTAGGAACGTGTAACTTGACCACCTAAGCAACATCGTTTGCATAGAACCGCCACAACTGCACGCTAGTGTAGCTGCCATGTAACGGAAAAATGGAAATTTTATACTATTCTTATGACGACGCTATATCTATAAAAGCTGAAATACATTTGAAGTTATTAAATTTTGGTATTGATATCCTGGTGAACCTTGAACATTTTGTGATTATCATCAGGTGTCATCAACTGCTCATGACATGGAGTAGTGATGTACGCGTTCGCGTAGTCACAGAAGCACTCGCTTGTTGTCCGAGCGCAATAAGATAGTATAAATATTTAGACACAGTACCTTAGGCTTATGGCGTATTCATACAAAACATCCGAAACCTTATTGTTCGTTTTCCTCGGCTAGGACTCGAACCTATCAATCCACGATCCATGCGACCGTCAAATTATATAATAAAAATATAACTCGATAAGACTATAATTTGCCAGTTAGTTTTAAAATACGAGGACTTAACAAATTTTGCGGGTGACATATTAATGAAAGGACTAGTATATGGCAAGTGCCTAATTGTATAATCTAACGGGCTATAAAGAACTTGCTCCATTAGCTGCTAACTTGAAGTACCGTCAAGTTTTCGTTGCGGATTAGCCACAATATTACGGCTAGTTTATAGTTAGTTGCGTTAGACTATTGTACAACTATTATAACACATTAATTATAGATAAATTTGGATTCCTTGCTAATAATATTTTTAATACTTCGGTCATGGATGCTTGATTGGATCTATGTCAAATGGCGTTGCGGGGAGATGTTGCATTAAGAATTTACCATTGGGAGTGTTCTGAGCAATTGTTCGAATTAATTCCAGCCATTGAGTTTATACATCGTACATCACGATGGAATCAAAATTACTTCCCCGTTATCTCGATGGTTAGTAATTCACTACTGCTTAAAGAGAAATTTTCTGCCACGCACAACTAATCTGAGGAATCAGCTGTCGCCAGCGGTATTTCCGAACCGAGAAAAGAGCCTACACCGGCAACACATCTGCGACTCCGTTGCGAATGTTCTTGGGTGGCGGTAATTACTAATATATTGGATCCCCGCATTTACCATTGGAAACACATCAGAATTATGCTGCTATTCTGTGAAGGAATGGTCCTTCCTCAGGAGGGTCCATTCGTTTTGTAATTTGAAACTAACTTCCGCATGGCTCTACCGTAGTCCAAAATTTTAGCAGATAGCATCTAATGTGTAGGTAATATAGTGTTGTACACATTCGCGCAAACACAGACTTAGTTACAATAGCCTATTGTCATGGGGCTTACTGATCAGAATTAGAACTTCAGCCACAGCACTTAAGAAGTATATATAATATGACAATGATATTTATATCTGAAATAATTGATTGAAATGAATCATGAATTACTTGTTTTGCTGTATCCATACATACGAGTATATATCCATGTACGATGTTGATGACAAAACCTTGTTATAATAATTTTTCACCGGTAGAGCTACACTGCAGTTTGTTTCTAGCTGTAGAATAACCTAAACATTTAGAACCTGACATTTAAATTTATTCAAACTAAAAAAAAGTACACAAAAATGGTTGACAAAGAAGAGTTTGTGAATTAGGTCACGCACAACACTATAGTGGTAGTGGTAATAGAAAAAAAAAACGATATCACCTTGATCGCGATAATCATAACATAAAAAAAGAATATTTGACAAGACACTTGAATTATTTTGCACACGACCCTTACTTAATTGATGTTTCACATGTTGACACATTCAAAACTTGCGTCTTGAAATGAGGTCATGAAGATTTTTAGCACTATTTGCCCTTAATGGGCAAGTGAGGAATATGCCAACGTTACTTTGTATCGTTATCTCTTAGGTGAGAGGCCGTCCGAGGAGACCGATTGACGACGGAAAATCCATCAGAATATACCGAACACAAATCCCTCTGGCGTTTTTTCAAGACTATAGATTCATTATCTAAACTGCAATCCATGTTAAATTTTTTATTATGATTTTTGTCGATGATGAGAATATATAGCTATCGTATGCAAGCATTCTTTACCATCAGACGTACTGTGTGCTCCTTTGTCAGTTCCTAATATTATAAAACAACATTGTTTTCATCAAGTTGTTTCTTAGTAGCTTACGCTCCGGAATTTTAGAAGTCGTAAAGTAATCACTAAATAATTTTTTTTTTATTTTTTTCTTTTATTTTATTTTCACCACAACTAAAATACATAGAATAAAAAATTTTACATAATAGAAACATGTTCTCCTTAATAAATAATGAATATAGTTTGTCAAAAATTATGAATCACAGGCGCAAATGTTTCATTCACGCACACAACGTGATGATTTATTAATAATGAGCTTTTGTCCGCTTCAGCGTTTGTAAAGGATGTGGCGTGAGTCAGGTCGACGCCTTACATTTTGGTTTAGTATGATTCACCGGCACTATAGTCGGCGACCGTGCCCCGGGCGACGTGGCACCATCGCCCTATTGCATTTCGCAACAGAAAATGCTGAAACTAAATCGATTGAGCGTCTGCCATACACGGCCGGTTATTATTTTGTTTTTTATATATATTAAGTGGTTTCTCTGGTTTGTACCTAACAATTTTTTGGAAGGTCACAAAATACATCCTTTACGATTAGTTATGGCTGTAAAATATATCAAAGCTTTCTTTTGCAACACATAGCAATAAAAATGGTTGCAAGTTCTTAAACGACACATGTAACATTATAAGAACAATATTTTCCATAATAGCTTTATCTATTTATTTTTTAAAAGAGGGCTAGCGATGCCTTTAACCACTCCAATTAAACATAAAATGTTTTATGAGACACTTGAATCGTAAACGTATTAAACGTAAGAGCTAAATCTTAATTACAATTAAAAAAAAAGGTTTATACGAGCAGTTGTCGTGTACGTTGTACGAAATGTCTTTGGACGATAATGACATGAGTTTTAAACCTAACATCTAAACTTTATAAAGGTAGAGGGAGAGAGACCTGATGAAGCCGAGTCGACTCGAATCGAGACTACGGTATCACAGAATACGATCGTAAAATTGTAACATAGCGCTGCTGCGTATTCTAGGTTGGCTGTACCAGAAACGCAATAACAAGACATTTCATCAGTCCTCAGGGGGTGACAACACGTGCATCTTTCTTTTTATTACATTGAGAGTAATAAACGAACACACAGTTCACCTAATGGTAAATTTTATTTCTGCGACTCACGACATCTACATTCATCCTTGTCAAGGAATCATAATGCAGCTGCGTTGCACCCTTTAGAACTGATATGGAATGCCTTGGCACTAGTAATAAAGGTCTCCGGATTCCTATACTCACCAGAGGAAACACAACAGCATTATGCTGCTATTTCACGCTGGTATTCTGTGAGGGCGTGGTCTCACCCCGGTCGAGCTGACCCATTCATTCTGCAGCTAGCAACTGCAGCGCAGTTCTACCACAATAAAAATAATTCCTTATCGAGCATAGATGTGTTATGGGCCGCAAGAATCACTTTCACCATCATGATGAACCGTGTGCTCATTAGTCCAGGAAAAAATTAAAAAAAAGTTAGGGTATATTAAATATTACATAAAAAATATATAGGAACACTGCGATTCGTCTATGTATAAAGCGAATTACGAGCGAACGTAGTTATTATAGAGATATTTCCTCTACGACACACTTCCTGTACACGAACAATCGCACTTTACACGTATGATGGACGAAACAGCAGAATGCTTTAATGTTATAATTACGAGATATGTTATAGACAAGGGAGCACAATTCACGCTCGGTATAACGTATCTGTTTTTAATTATACACGAAACAATACAATAAAATGAAAGAAAATTAAGCAATATCATTTAACCTTTTTCCCCCCTCTTTATTTGATTATTTCTATAACGTATCACGAATATCAAGATATGAAAACCAAGTTACTAGCAAATTTAACATTAAAAAGCGTTTATTGAAGATAAATAAAAGCTTAATATCATAACGTAAAGTTGTTAAATAAACGGAATATACAAGAGAAGTAAACGCCCTCATTTGTGTTTTTTTTGTGCGAATATTGTAACAGAGTAAAAGAAGGATTTTTAGATTTATTGGTGTTGAACCAGAAATCTGTTTAGCGTTGAATAGATTATTGTTTGCTAAATTTTATTAAACATACGTATGATATTACCCAAGAACGAATTCTGTACTTTTTGAACGAAAAACCAAGTCCAAAGTTTGTTTTTGTTTCTTGTTTTGATAGCGTGTACATCAATCAGCATTTATAGAATATTTTGGAATGTGAATTCTTAGGAATAAGTCATCGTTAATATATTGTAAGGTAGCCGTTAAAATTTCTTTAAATTTCTCTCTTAGCGACATACTATATTTTAAATTGTAACTAGTGCAAATACCTGTTTTTCGAAGGCCTATGTATCAACTTGTAAGATATTAAAACCTATCCAAACGGAAATTAAATCGAGTATGCACATCTGTAAAGACGTATACATTCGATTCCGCCAAGTGGCCGCAGCCAGCCGTGAGAAAAGAGCACCTTCACACACGCGATCTCCACTACTCTACGGTACGTCACATAGCGTTGCGAAATATACCGTTTCAAAACCCGCGTGGCTGGGAATCGACGGTGTGTGTGCCCGATTGTTAGCATTGATATTGAAAAGCGCGAGTACGCAGTTTCGGCGGTCGAATTGTCAGAACCGGTGGCGGTCGAAAGCGTTTAATATGCGCCTTTTAATCGAGTCCTAGATACATTATTCATACATGAACGGACATTGAATAAATATGAATCGATGTTTAATGAAAATCTTGGTTGATGGATAAATTTTATGGCATTATTGGAGTTTGAATGTATTAAAAAATTTCATATCTGCTAAAGCAACACCGAATAATAAAAATAAAGATTAAAATATGAAAGATCAATCAAAAGTCTATCTAAATGGGAATCAGTTATTAAAACATAGTTAATTAGTTTAAAGTTTAGTAGAATTAGGGAACACACTATAAACGTTAAGTAAATAAAACATGATATGTTCATAACGACACTACTTCAGTCGTCTAGACTCTTGAGACATTTATATGACAAATAATTCCTTACACAAGAATCGACTTGGACATATGAGACGCATAATCCTCGACAATTTAATCACTATAAACCTATCCCCGCAGTATAATGTCACCACACGACGCTAAATTCCACGGTGAGTGCAAAAGAATGCTAAACTACGTGGGGCTGCTTTTTTCCATTGCCCTGTTTCAAGTTCTACGAACTGGTAATTGCTATTGGCATGTAGCTCGGCACCCATAGATGGGCGTCAGCAGACGGGTGTACCGTGCGTGTGCCAGCTGTCAGCGGCATTTTCTCCACAAGAGAACAACATCTGTGCCATCTGCGGAGTAAACAAAGCAAACACCAATTATCGACACAACTACACCTAGAGGCTGTGGAGGGATAATATTGTGTGGTGTAATCTTTATAATTACATCGAAATTTTAATTATTTTCAAAAAAGGTGTATATAATTATTGCTGGTTTCCTAGTCATTTTTAAAGATAGCAAAAAAATATATATAAAAGAAGTAAAAATGGTCGGCTGTAATTATGTTAAGTTATTATAATTGAATAAATAAAGATTGTCGTAAGATAACTTTTAGTTTTAAGGCCTTAGCGAATAAAGGAAAACAATAGTTCAACAAAAAACATGAGAAAAATAATTGAGACCACCCTGTTGACCTAAGTTTGATGCCAATGACATTAGTGGTCACGCATATATGGATAGATAATTAATGACATTAACTATAATTAATGCTCCGTTCCTCATAACTCAGTGCATAATTGAATTAGTCGTGTGTAACGTTACCAGACGCACCGGCCACGTTTGCCTTGCTCAACGTGACAATGATTTACCTGCAACAAAAACATAAATAAATATTAATAAGGCGATTGCTGTGTTGTTAATTGAGCCGTGGTTGCTCAGTGTTTTTGCTTTTAATTCATGGTAGCGTGCAAATCGAGTTCAATCCCTGATGACGGCACCAATTAAATTAATTGCAGTTTTAAGTGGTGATTTAACACGTGCCCGGGGGGTGAAGAAAAACACCATGAAAAAAACTGCATGTCTAAGAAATAATATAATAAAAATTATTTCGAAGACGTGAAGTCTGTACATCCGCAGTGGCACTGTGCTCTAACACCCTCTCTAGAGACGAGGTCTCTGCCCAGCAGTGGGATTTATATATGTATATACTATCCTTTTTTTCAACGTAATCGTGGACCATAGTACTGAACTAACAAACCAATGATTGAAACACAAAGAGTATCTTTTAAAATATATTAAAATTTGTTTGTAGCTTTGTAATTTATTTTGGATAATGATACTTTGGCATGATGGAATGGTATATTTTAGATCATTATAATTATTTGAAGAACTGTGATTAGCATAAAGATTTTCGTTTTCGATATTAAAATTTTTGAAGTTTCTCTTTGTCACGAGTAGTTATTTCGTTTGTTAATTCGTAAAAACTATAAATTGTTAGATGTAGATATGGTGGAATAAATAAAACACAAATATTTTCAATATGAAGATTTGTTTCCGATGTTAATCGTTTGTTACTGGAATTTCTCTATCCCACGAGTAACGTAAGGTATTTAGAAAAAATTTTTAGTAGGTCTTCGCTTCATGTAAATGGTCTTAACTGAGATATCGAGTAAGAAATTGGCATTATGCAATATTTATTTCCCAACAGAAATGTGTAATATATTGAAAACTACTGTTTTCTCTCGGTTCTACATGGTAAATGGTAATCTGCAATAGTATTTCTCGTTTAACTCTTACTCTACTATGAAAGGTAGTAATGGTGGTTATGCGCGACTATCTTCAATAACCAGTAACTGAACATATTTATGGCTAGAAAAAAATACAAATCATTGTCAAAAAATTATCCCACAAAAATCAAATTATCAATCGCAATGACAAGGCAGGACGCCAAAAATTGTTTCGACCGTTTTATTCAATTATTACTCGGCAATGTAGTGTTTTTGGTTTGCCCCATTCCCAACTTTTTTTTTGTGGTAATTAAAAAACAGTGGTGTATACATCTTGCTGCTGGGCCATAGAAATATATCCATATATACGCCAGGCCTATGCCTCGTATCTAGTATCATACATAGTTCGCTACGCGATGACTTCGAGCGGATTGGAATTTCAGATGTTTCTAAAAAAAAGTTTTATTTATTTTAACCACGCAGAACTCCTTACGATTATTTTCTTCACCGCCGTGCACGTCGTAAATTTGACTATACATTATCAATTCATCAGTCCATAATTCGTTAGGAACACCATTTTGTTAGGAACATTGAAATGTTTTATTATTTAAAGTGAATCATTATTATCAAAACTATTTCCATAATGATCAAAAATAGTTTCTTTAATAAATAATTCATACTTTTAGTATAAATCTCGGAAATAATGTAAAGTTAACGTTAGCCCTGCTCTATATTTACCGGCCAAGCGATTCTAAAGCAAATTAATTGTTACTTACATATTGCAGTATTTGTGTTGTTATGTATAACTGAATATTTCGCGTGCAATTTTACAATACTAATCTGGACACATTTATTAAAAAAAAAGTTATTTCCATCCACCTAATTCGTCGTTCGGTCCAATGCAAGAAATAAAATTTGTGTCTTACAAAATATTGAAGTCGAGTCTGGGCGAGTGTATATATCTGCTGTGTTCTTGACACCGCATCTTTACCTTCTTCCGATCTGATTCCAAATGTATTACATCGATTTGGGGAAAGAAACGGAAAAGCGAGTGTCTCTGAGTGTTATCGTGAACGTTTACGTCACGTTTTATATATTCTGCGATGTTATGTTCTGTTATCCGGTAATTAGCAGAAAATATCGTCGTGATCGAAATGGACATGATGGACATGTTCATTAAAATGACCATTTATATGCATTTTAAATCGTCGGATGTTAAGGATTTTCAAAATATTGAAACACGACATTGCATTATGAAATTAAACAATTTGCTGTCTTTTATATAGCTATAACTAATTTTTAAACAGAAAACAGTCAGATATTATTACACTGTTTGAAAAACAATAAACAAGTTTCATTAGGAACTATATTGTAATAAGTGTAAAGATATTTGAATGTTTAAAAGGAAAATATTTATTGCAATGTCAAATCAAATAAGTCCTTTTGCTAAACAATATGTGCAAAGTTAAAACAAAATTAGATAAATATAATACGAGTTATAAGTAAGGAAACACCTATATATAGAAATCCTACGTTTGCGCAGAAGCTGCCTGTTGTTGTTGTCTGGGTGTTGTTAGAGCACGCAGTTCCACTGCTGTTTGGCGGTCTTTACGTCTTCGGAGTTTTACGTTATCTTTATAATTATTCCTAAGACATGCAGGCGTCTTTACGACGTTATCTTACACCGCTGAGCGTGTGGTAATACAGTACTTAAAATTGAAACTAAAAATTTCATTGTATCCGGCACCGGGGATTAAACAAGGTTTGGTTTAATGAAAAGAGAGCGATTCAAGAATGAGCTACCACGGCTCTTACTTAATACAAATAAGATTTATATTTAATATCTACACAAAACACGTCATGCAGGCAATAAATACAAGCATTGCAACTGGCAAGGTCAAAAAACACCTCAAGGGCGTCAGAAACGACTCGGTATTCAGTGGTCAGCCGAGTGTTAGTTGTTCTTCAATAAGGTAATTAAAAAGCGTATTAATGAAGCAGGCCGGGTCATCGGCCGCCCCGTGCGATGCGATGCGATGAGACCGGCCGCAAAGAGTACAGGTAAGTCAAGCCATATTCATTCACTATGGACGCCTCTTGCCAATTGTTTTCTTTTTATTATTTTAGAACATTTTTATAAATATAATCTTTAAAAAAAATACATTAATCAACTGATTAAAAAACCTATTAGTAATTTATGGGCGGCAAAATTCAATTAGCACCAGGTGAATTATGTGCTTGCTTGTCACCTCAGTTTTACATATTGTATTAATACATTATAATAACTTAACGAACACAGTTAATAAAGTTATAATATTAATTCATCAATGATCAACAGTCTAATTCTAACTTATATTTAAGTGATTTTTTCCGTACATAATGAACTCGCGCGCGCTGTTTAAATTAACGCGGTCATTGATATTTTTATATATCGTAAAGCATAATAAGGATATTAAGCTCAAATGTACATTGTAGGTTATTGACCCCGTTGCTAAATTGGTCTAATTCGACCACAAATGTGTTTGCAGACGCCGCTTCTAATTACCAGTGGAAAACATTCCTAGCTGTACAAGATTTACAAGCGCCGTTATTACAGCACCAACGGTAAATAAAGGTCAGGTATTTGCGGAAGAATCGTATGATTGCATGTGCATGCTTCTGTACGCGATTCACACGCCGGCATCAATAGATCTCGTTAACAAACAACTTACTGTGAATACGGTATGACGTGGAACACTGCGATATGTTTTTTTTAAATTAAACTAAGGGTGACAAACGAGCACCCACAGTTCACCTGATGGCGATTAAGAAGACTGCGTGATGTAGTGGTCAGGGTATCAGGTTATAGATTTTTTTTGGGCTGATGGCCGCTGTTAGCCCGAGGGCTTTAACAGGGTCGAGAGGTGACCAAGCACTTATGGCGCTCAGTCGATACCTCTATTAGTGGGTAACTGGCACAAGGACTCCCAAGAGGGAGCCTCGGCTTGGACCGTTACCCTGTAGGCTATAGAGTCGTCTAATAAATGTAGTAGGGTTTGGCAGGTGACTCTAATGATTAGTGACAGCGATTTTTACATGAAAAAGTAAACTAGGTAAAGTTATCGACATAATATATTTAATTTTTCACTAACGGAATGGTTATGGTTATAAGAGTGATAGAGCCACGATGTAGCTCATTTCTAGTTACGACATGAATAAGTCCGCTTGACCGGGGAAGGGACGCGAACGCACAAATTAACAGTGTGACATAGCACATGCTGCTGTTGTATTTCGTATGGTGTGCGTGCTGATCCAGGGACCAAAGGTAACCAGGCATACTACCTTAGTGCTCAAAGGCGACTAAGCGCGTGCACCCTCACTTACTATCAGGTAAACTACTAATATTAAAAAAAGTGCTTCCCAGACAATGAACAAAAAAATTTTTTCGTTATTACATTGAGAGTAACAAACGAGCATACACAGTTCACCTGATGGTGTGAGTCACCCTTGAGGACTAACATTCCATGTTAGTCCTCAAGGATGACAACGCATCTGCATTATGATCCTTATCAAGGATGAATGTAGACGCCATGAGCCACAGGAATCACTTACCATCAGGTGAACTGTGTGCCCGTTTGTTACATTCAATGAAAAAAAAATGGTGTTTTTATTATACTATAGCTGTAAATGTTCTATCATGAAGATGTTATTCGCATCTATATAATGATGCCTGTCGATGACGAAAACTGATCAGCGCCTTCCTACCTTCCCAAACACAAAAACTCGACCGCAATCTTCACAAATTGTTTTATAGTAAAATATGATATTAATGAGTCACAGTCCCTACTCACACATTACGTATTTCTGTAATCGTGGCTTGCCTGCTCGCGAGTCTACCCTTTAGGTGAAGATGCAGAGACGGTTAAGTATAACATGAATCAGCTACTCGCCACTTCTTTTCAGGCAGGATAGTAGCGATGCAATATCTAGTTCATAATAAAAAAGCAATACAAAAAATGGGTCGAATAAAGTTTTTCGTATTTTATAAGTAAAAAGTTGCAGTAAAATCTCTTTAGTTGTTCTGTTTATATCTGGCTGGTTTTGATATCATTAAATAGATGACATTTTAAAAAAAGTAAAATTCCGCCGATACGCCGCTATTCCACAGAAGCCGATCGAATATCTGTCATAGTTTTAGTATGCGATTGCAATTTCCACAACAGGTATTATAAACAGAGCAGTAACCTGCATATAACAAAGGTTATAACAAATTAAAGTATATAGTATAACTTATTGAAGTAGTCAATAATTTTAATAAACAAATAAACAATTCCAACATTTTATTCCTTACGTAACAATACAAACTAACTTGCCGTGTCTGTAACCATGTTTGTTTTTAGCTTCAAAATAAATTGCATACACTTTTTGTAAGTGCGTCTGTTGCAAGACAAAAAGAAATATTTCTTATTTTTTCTAACAAATTCATGAATACATAAATATAGCATAATTATAACTTTGGTAGCTTAAGCAAATAGATTCAATCTTTAAGCTTAAAGACATTGAGAGCGCTTCTATTCATATCTAATCTTTAAAGTCCGAATAGGGCGCGGAAACTCCTCCATTCATTCATTCGCTCGAGGCGGCGAGCGCCCATCAATCATCGCAACCCCGCCTCTTTCCCCCAAGCCCCTCGCCCGTTCCTACCCTGCACCCCCGCAATATTTCTAAGAGTACCCCAGCCGCTTTCGCTTCTTTGCTAACATACAGACGCTCGGTGAAGTTTCTGGGTCCGTAATGAAATTTGAACATGGATCGGAAGGGATAGAGAATGTTATTCATAAAACTTTATACTTTTGCTTTGTACAAACCTAATAAAAAATACGTCAGCGGTGTAAGTATAACTCGTTTAAAAGAAACGAAAATATTTGATTTAATAAGAGTACCTTTGACACGTCGAATAGACATCACAGTTCAATTCCGCCGAAGCCACCGCCCGGGAAAGCGGACGGGAAAGTTAGCAATTCTCTTCATTTCTAATATGGTATTTGTTTTACAAAACGACAATCATCCTTAGGGTGATTGGATAAAACTAAAATTAAGGATTTTCTCGCGTTTATTTTGACACCTTGGTCTCCCTTAGTGTGAGAGATCTAAACATTCAAAAATTAAAAATATAAAATAAACGTGATAAAATCCCGAAAACTTATTTTTTAATGTGTAGTATTCGCGTAAATATTAGATTTTTTTTATATTTTGTGGGAATTAACGTGTTCCCTCTCCCTTATGTGTCCTGACGTCGAAATATCAATAAAGAACTTACGTGCTCTTCACGTAAGTTCTTTATTGATATTTCGACATCAGAAAGCTTTCCCATTACCTGCTGAGTCCTATTACTTGACGACGTCCTAGCCAATCTGCTAAGCTACACATCAAGGTTGTGATAGGAAAACCCTTATATTACTACGAGTATCAAAAGTTAAGTAATTTGAGTAGTCATTGACACAATTAGGATTAGGGACAGCGAACAATATTCCTAGCGTTTCGTAATTTTCAACACAAGTAAAGGAAAAGTGAGTACAGGTAAATTTAAGATAAACAAAATAGAGAATGAATAAATTTCCAATTTAGTTTACACAAGAAACTTACTCATTTTAAAATATAATTATTATGTTATATTTTTTTAACTTCACGTACAAAAGCTATAGAATCGTATTTCCATAGAAATTTTCTTTTAATAGTAAAAATTAAAAACTAATTGAGTAGTTTTCTTTTAATTATTCCAAATAAATTTAAGCAAATTGCAAGTTGTATTTTAAATGATACCATTAAAGTTTCTTTTTGAACATTATGATCATACGGTAAAGTCACACCGAAACCTACCCCGGTCGTTAAAGTGTGATAGTAAAGTGATGTCCTAACCACGCTTTTGATATACCAGCGACACTAGTAGTAAAGAAAGTAGTTAATTCCATGTTAGTACTCAGGGATGTCAATACGTCTGCATTTTTTTTATTGATGATGAAAGTGTTATGTGCTGCATGCTAATACGAATAAAAATAAAAACTCTCTAATACAACATCTCATGACAGAATTCTACGATCTTCGTTTAATAAAAAGATCAGTATTCCAGCTCACTTTACTGACTTTTACAAATTCATATGCTGTCCGAGCTACACCACTTTGGAATTCTTTACCTAATGACATCAGGAAGGTCAGTGATAAAATCAGTTTGCTTCGTGACTACTTACTTAAGTTGTCTGTAGTTAGAAAATTTCATCATCGACTTATTGAATTTATTGGTTAGTTAGTAACAATATATATATATATATATAGTCTGTATTATTCTTTATTTGCATATTAATTATTTTATTGCTAATATCTCACCACACCCCGGGTGTGGTAGAAAATGCCTTTGGCATTAAGTCCGCCCTTTGTAAACAAAGTAAAAGGTTAATGCAGTAAAGAGTAAATAAATAACTAACCCAGACTATACCTTATTACAAAGAACGCATTCAAAAATTTACATATTACGTGCACACTACGCGTATCTCGTCTTGATTCGTCATCAGGGGACATTTATAATTGCGGTCCGTGGTGGCGTGCGATTAACCTAGAGACCTTTGTACGTGGGTATCGCGATCAGCTGAGCTACCGGGGCCCGGCATGTTGGCACCGCCGCCACGACCTACTTGCACACGATTGTTTTGCGACTCTTGCTCCAGTGTCCACTTCACTGAACATTTAGTAATACACAGAGCTATTGGTAATTCGACGTCTTCCTGTTAGGAGGTGATAGGGGATGACTATTTGTGATAATTTTAACCGCCATAAGCATTATGCAAAAGTGATGTTTGAGTAATCATGTTTTTTAGCTTTTTCAAAACAAATCAAAAATGCAACATCAAAAATTTATTAAAAAAGTACCAATTTAAATCTATTTTTTTTCTGATTTATAAAAACGATTAAACACTGGTTATTTATCAATTATTAAATGGTTATCAACAATTAACGAACAAATAAAAAAATGCGTAAGCGTAAATAAATTTCAATATTTTTTCGAGATTTTTCCACTAAAATGCCTTAAAAACAAAAAAAAGTTACAAAACTTGGCTTGCAGATTATTTTAAAAACATTACCGTTGGAGAGCTCCAACAATGCATAACAACTATGAACTTATTTAAAAGAAACTGATCACAAAGGAAGCAGGCGGAAATTCGTATACGAACTAAACATAAGGTATTTGGAACATATTCAAACGGCGATTTTAATATATTTGTTTTTGTGTACATCCGCAAAGCCAGAGGAGTCGCAAATGCGTTGCCGGCGTATAAGGACGGTTCTTTTCTTAAAAGTCCCTAAGTCGTATCGGTTGGGAAACACCGTAGACAAACTAAGTATATTAAAGGAAACAATTCCTTATATACACATACAGTACTACAAGTTTCGGTATCTTATCTATACACGTAATAAGATCGTAAACAGACTTACTGTCTGTTTGTTTGTGCGTTTGTGTACGCCAATCTACACAATAGCTGATCCAATTAGGACGTAGTGTTCAGTGATGTAATGAGATATTATTTAATATTTCATTCAAATTCGCTGACAAATAAAAAATATATGTCAATTTAAAGTAATTCTCATGTGCCTAGAAGGTTTGTGTATAAAATGGCAAGATCAGCTGGTTTTTATGAAATAGGTGATGAAAAAAAAGCCGCTCGATGGTAAGTGATTATCGCCGCCCATGGACATCCCCACAGCACCAGATTCAACACCAGAGGAGTCGTAGGTATGTTGCCGGTCTTTAAGAAAGGTGTAGGCTCTTTTTTCGAGGGTCCCTAAGTCGTATCGGTTCAGAAATACCGCTGGCGACAGCCGATTCCACTGAGTAGTTAGTTGTGCGTGAGAGAAAATTTCGCATAAAGCGCATAGTGGTGAATTGCTAACCATCGAGATGACGGCGAATCCATCGCGATGAACGATGTTTAAACTCAACGTCTGGAATTAATCCGAACAATTCCTCAGAACACTCCCCATGGTAAATTCTCAATGCAACATCTCGACGCAACGCCGTTTGACATAGATCCAATCAAGAATCCATGACCGAAGTATTAAAAATATTAGATATATTAGAACAGAATCCAAATTTATGTATAATTAATGTGTTATAATAGTTGTACAATAGTCGAAACTAACTATAAACTAGCCGTAACATTGTGGCTAATCCGCACCAAAAACTTGACGGTACTTCAAGTTAGCAGCTAATGGAGCAAGTTCTATGTTATGACAATATTATCTATGAACTATATATAATATGTCATAAGCATATTTTTATTATTTAATTAAGACATTTAATTTCACAGAGGTCAGATATTTTCAGCATTCGCTGCATTCTCGTAACGTGTGTGCTATAACCCCATATTGAGTTACAGTCTTCTTACTCTTACACAGGATAACTTGGCTTTTTTTGTGTGTATGAGTATTGCTGTTGCTCCAGAGACCTTTAGAGCTTTATCTAATGAGACTCGCGAGCGGGAGGCCCGCTGAGTAGGGAGACAACGACGGATGCTGCGAAGCTGGCGCGGAGACTGCTGCACTCCGACCCCTGTGGACGACAACAGAGGGGGGGGGAGGGCGATAATACGATCCGAGGGCACCTCATAAGGATGTACGAGACCTGGACTCGGATCACTATCTAAAGGAACTTTGCTCATTTTTCACCTTTAGTATCATTAGTATACGTTTAGAATTTAATGGCTTATTATGTCATTGAATGACGTAATAAAAACTTAACTAAAAGCCCTCAATTTACGTTAATTATAGTGACGGCTAGACTTCATAATTTATGAAATTAAAATATCATCTAATTATAAATGTTAAAGGTAGAATAAATTATATTTATACTTAATAATAATGTGATAAATTAATTTATAGGCAGCGACGCCCATGTCCTAATAAATTGCTGCGTCCAACAGGGTCTATTATTAGTTCAAGAGCTTCTGTATAATTATAGAATGCAATAAAGAATTTAATTGAATTTGGCACAATATCTAGATAACCAGACCAGAGCGTCTTATCTCATATTATTAAATAAATCACGAATATACTTAAAGATAAATAAATAAATAGCTATAGAATACCGAAATAGAATACCGGAATAGCTAAAGAAATACCGAAGAATATACATGTCTCTTGCAAAAATTACAACGAAAATTCCAGTCCTGTGTATCTACCACTCTTATCATTGGCAGCGAAGCGTGCATTGCTCCCAGAATGCTGACCTTACAAAATATATCTACGAGTATATCGTTTAAGAATGAAGCTGCAATTTCAATTGATCCACATTAATGCAATAGTATTTTCATCTAACTATTATTACCTACGTAACGTATTTTTTATTATAGAACTAGAGGTGAAAAACGAGCACACAGTTCACCTGATGCTAGATGACTACTTTAAGAACTCATAAGTGGCGTAAGCGCTTCATATATATATATATATATATATAAAACCGTTACATTCCACCTAAAACTATTACCTTCATATAAACCAACCATACTATCGAGTAATTAACAAAACGAAGAACGATAACATCAATTAAAATTCCAAATACATTTATAGTTCACATAAACATTTTGGTAAAGTGAAACACGTGGCGCCCGTGGTTCAAATAACAATGTAAGCAAGCTAATACCGATCGGTGGCAGGCGGGCGCAATTAACCCAAATAGATCGCTGCCAGCTCCTTGCGCGGAAGTGACCGGACACGGACAATGGGCTCCGGCTGATTTACAAATTACGCAATTGTTTATGTTGCGCAAACTGAATCAGTCGGAACAACAGACGTGACGACGCGTTAGTGTTTAACACTCGCTGGATGTCATCACTCGGTCATATTGGGAAATAGCAAACAAGCGCAAGGTGGAAAAAGGAACATCCTATATCATGTATAGGCCTCATCGCTGAGGAGAGTATTGTAAGAAAGAAATATATTTATTTATTATGTGTTGAAATAATATTCATTAAAACAAATAAATATTACGCGTTCGTTTATAGTTATACTAAAATGGCGACTAACTAAACTCATGCTGTATGTAGCAAATTGTCGGAGCTGATTTTCAGTTAGTATCAAAAATTACGCACGACTTTGCGACAATGCATGAGTCTCGAACGGCAAGAATATACGCACTTCTACTTCACTTTTAAAATATTTTAGTATGCAGTGTAACAACGGTGTATAAATTTACCATTCCGTCTCATTTCACACGTATATAGCCGACTATAGGACATACCCATAATGGACATTACTGATTAAAGTACGAGGTTTTCAGCCGTCTGTAAACGATAGCAACCATAACCTAAAGTATAAACAAAAAAGGTAGTCCAGCAGTCAGCTGTTTAGTGGTTAATATAATGACTATAATTACAGAATTAATTAATTATTAATTATAATTATTATTTTGCCGTACAGTAATTTTCTACCATCATCTGTGATGATCTTTATTATTATTACTAACACTATCTTGTAAGCTTCCTTTTGTACTAACAAATATGGATGTAATCCTAGGATGAGTCTGAAATAAATGATAGTATTATTATTATTATTATTATAATCCAAAGGATAATTTAAATTCGAAACAATAACTGACATCAACTCAACAAACAACACTAACGTCAAATAAAATGAACTAATTCTGTGGAATAAAAATAAAGTCCATCCGCTTTCTTCACAAAATGTCTCGGTTTGTATGTCTAGACGTTTTAAGTACTAGGACGTTATAAATACAATCTACTCTTTAAAGAGAGCGAATGGAAAATCTTTATTATTAATAGATACCTCCTTAATAATAACGAGAAAATAGTTTTCACCTTACTTCAGTTCACAGTTGTAACCATTCAATAAAATATTAATCTATCCTAAGGTATAACAAAATGTATGACAGTAAAATATTTAATTTCCTGAAAAAATAATTGACATAAAAAGTTCAATTTCACATTGTGTAGATATATACAATTTATAAGTGTGTAAAAATTATATGTATTTTATAAATTTTTTTAGTTATGATATATATTATACATAATATATATCATAACTAAAAAATATTTAATTTCAATGCAAAATTAAGGTTATTATGTAGTATTGAAATTGAAGAAATGACAAATTTACTTACTTTAACACGTAAATTAAATGACAAATTTACTTTAACACGTAAAAAATTCAATATAATGAAATTGTGTAGTTTAATATAGTTTATAAGATTGTAAATCTACAATGTGTGTAACTGACGTCTGCAACACTGTTGTAGACCGTCATAAAGATGGCAATAAATAAAGTGACATTATCACATAAATGGTTTCCTGCTATTCCATCCCTAATAGCAATACATTACAATTTATTCTTCATCAAATACAATCGACAAAACGCCCATAAAGTATCTCGCAGTGAGCGCCTCGACCTGCCGGCATTTCCGTCTTTAATAAAATGATTCTAACGAATGTGTAACTGACATCGTATTTATAATTTAATAATCGTTACTTGAATCTAATTATTAATATTCTTACTTATTTGTCATTTAGAACCGTAGTAGCTGGATGTGTTTTAATTTCATTTAAACAAACAACCGAGTTCGATTGCCGTTAACTACACCAATTGAAGTTGTAAATGCAATTTTATGTGCTGATTTACTACGTGCTTGGTGGTGAAGGAATACGTGATAAAATCCGCATGTTTGAGATATAACTTAAAAAATATTTTCGAAAATACGGGAAATCCGCCAATCCAAGTGGCGCCGCAGTGACCTTAGCCCCAAAATCCTCTTTAGAGAGGCTGAGAGTAGTTAGATCTATATACAACAGCCTATTCATACTGTTAGAATCGAACTTAGTACTGACGAGACATCCTAGTCCGGTCCATTTCCACACGGCATCTCTATGATGATTTCTTTGCTAGGATGATTCTGGGTGTCAGTGGTCATAGAAATATTTTACTATTTTCTGTTTGTCTGCTCGTTTATCTTTGTCTCCTAATTCCATAAGGACGTGGCAAAGTAAAAAAAAACTAAAAATTGACGCAGCTGCTTCTCTTTTTGACATTGCTGTGAGTCTTGTATCTAAATCGAGGCAATGAGCTGATCCATCCATCCATAAATGCCAATAAAATTCATCTCTAAACATTGTTACCGTGGTGTCATATGGTTTTATAAATAAGTAGTAAATACTGTTACTACGAAATGCTTATATGGTGGCAGTATAAAAAACACCATCGGGCTGTTTCATCTCATAGGTGTCGTGCGAATACGGAATAATCAGAATTATTTCTTTGGCAACAGATGGAACAGCTATTACAGATTGGGAGACGCTCAATAACTCGTTTGTAACTCACAATGTCACTATATACACTAGTATTATATAGTATTATATAGTACTATTATATAGTAATACCTTAGTATATTGAACCTTTACATTGTATCAATACTCAAAACGTCTAGTTTTTTTTTGTTTTTTGCAAACGTCATACCGTCTGTTTCTGTGCCGACTTATTACGACTGTTCTCACTATACCGATAATATCTGTTTTATTTTTGTTGTATTTTGCAACTTTACACCAATGACAATCCAAAAGGACCTGATTGAAATGTAAATATACGGCTTAGTGTGTTTTGCGGCAAGTCAATGGAGGCAGGAACGTTTGTAGAACTTGTAAAAGCATACCATTCAGAAATGTACTAGTTTATATTTAGCAGTAGATCAAAGGTATCAGACATTTCACTTGTGATTTGAATCATAAGTGATTTCCGCAGCCCTCGACGCACTGAAATCTCGTTAAGGGATTCCTTATCGAGAATTATTCTGAATGGGACGCATCTACATTTTGATTATAATGCAGATGCGTTCCCTTACCCTTTAGGAATAAGATGGAAATACCTCGTTCCAATTAAGATCTCTAAGGAAACACAAGAGTGCTAAACTATTAATTTACTTTTGTAATGTCCAAATTATTTAAAACTTTAATATCACTCGGTCACATTGTATTATATAATTATATAGTAATACCTTAGTATATTGAACCTTTACATTGTATCAATACTCAAAACGTCTAGTTTTTTTTTTATTCAATATAGGTCAACGTTACACACAAATCCCCATTCCATCATTGGACATCAAGGTTTCCGTCATTTGTGTCATTTCCGTCACTGTGGACATTTCACGGATAGGGACCAAGCGATATTTTTCGTCATCCTTAATGCGAACAGCGAAAGATTGGAAATTTGCCTACGGCCGTCTTTCCGTGTATATAGTGACATTGTGAGTTACAAACGAGCACACAGTTCACCTGATGGCAAATGATTCCTGCGGCCCATGACATCTACATTCACCTTTGACAAGGAATCATAATGCAGATGTGTTGTGACCCTTGAGGACTGCGATGGAATACCTCGTCAGCAGTAATAAAGGCGTCACCAGTAATAAAGGTCTCCGAAACCTAGCACTCACCAGACGAAGCACAGAAACATTATGCTGCTATTTCACGATTTGAGGGCGTGGTCATGCCCCGGTCGAGCTGACCCATTCATTCTGCACCTAGAAACAAACTGGAGTGTAGCTCTACCACTATGCAAAATATATATACATAAAATAAAAGCTACGGAAAATTTCTTGACACGACACGCGATAAATCACGCTGGGTGAGCACCATAAACAAGTCGCCTAATATTTATCGATATTACTTTAAGAGGCTTAAAGTTCATTTGCTTTTGCAAACATTGACACTTTACAAATGCAAGGCAAAGGAAGCCCACAAAAACAGGTTTTGTCTCAATCTCATCGCTAATACGTACTTTTCCACAAAAGAATACGTAGAGTTGCCTTAATTTTTTTGAAGTCTGTAATAAAGTTGCAATTCGTCAGGTAAATGCTTCCTTTGTTCAACTTCATCCAATATCCTACAGGCCTTAGTAATAAAAGAAATGAAATATTACCTATAAATCGGTCCGAACCATTTTTTGTACTTGGTTTTTGGAATTTCTGTATAAAAAGTAATGAGACATTCACAAATTCATAGTTCTCTTTTCAACATATACGTTTTATGTTAAAATCTTAGGAGTAGAAAAATAAATAAAAATTCGCTTTGTGATTCATTCCTATTTCCCTCTTAACTCGAAGTCTTACATTTAAATACCCGAAGAATGTATTACTTTTTATTTATTATAACAGTACGTTATTTTCAACTATAGCAGTATAGTGCTTATTTTCTGGTATATTTGTAACAATATCCTCCTTTTACAACTCCGAGTAACCCCAGGGATTACAATGATTCCTTACGAACGCCACACAATTCCCATGTGAACTAACAACGGTAAGTAAATTAGAAAAGTAGGCCATTGTATTCATTTCAGTTATAATTATAACAATGATTCACATGTGAAAGCATTACGTATGACATAATGTATGTTTTTTATGATGATGTTATAGTATTCTATTACGACCTGATTATTACCGGATGACGGCTACAGCACATTATGTAGTGTAGTGTAATAAACATCCGCATTTGCTTCTGATCTCCTTCCTTTTTTATTACATTGAGAGTAACAAACGAGCACACAGTTCACCGGATGGTAATTGGTTCCTTTGGCGGATGCCATCTACATTCATCCTTGACACGGAATCATAATGTAGATGCGTTGTCACCCTTGAGAACTGAGATGGAATGCCTCGTCACCAGTAATAAAGGTCTCTGGATCCCTACACTCACCAGTGTTATGCTGCTATTTCACGCTGTTATTCTGTGAGGGTACGGTCCAATCCCGGTCGAGCTGACCCATTCAATCTGACCTAGAAACTACAGCGTGGCTCAACCACTAGAACTAGTACTTACTAATACTAATTTGATGAGTAGTGCATGTGGAATAAGATCGAACGAGAAGTTTCACATGCAATGTGTGTGTCATGGACCACGACACCTGCAACATATACCAGACTGGAAGAGTAATAATAAGTAATGCACGAATTGTGTTCACGGCCGAATTCTAACTCGCAACCCGCGACGCATCGGCCAGGAATTCCGACCACTGCACCAAGCGGACCGAGGTTCTCATTTTATTAGACTCATTTCAATTTCTCGCAATCTATGCAAGTTTCTTATACGTACAACTGTAATAATAAATTGTTTTTACTATGTTTAGTACACAATTATATTTCACCAGTTAATCAAGCGTTACTTTTCAATAATTCGCATTTAGAGCGAATCGCTTAAGCAATATGTTGGTACGTATTTTTAATGGCCCAACACTACGCTTTACGCGAAATTTTACTGCGACGTACAACTTATATATGGAATCAACTGTCGCCAGCGGTATTTCCGAACCGATATGACTTAGAGACCTTCAAGAAAAGAGCCTACACCTTTGTTAAAGGTCGGCAGCACATCTGCCACTCCTCTAGTGTTGCGGATGTCCACGGGCGGCGGTAATCACTTACCATCAGGTGAGATGCTTGCTCGTTTGCCACCATTCTTAAAAAAAAAAGATACATCGAGAGCTCTCGTCGACTATGTAACAAAGTGGAATAAAAATTATTATAAATAGGAATAGTTTGTCGAACTAAACTTCTACAACGTTACAAAATAAACATTTAGCGTTATATATTTGATACTATAGCAAAAACCCAACTCCTAGTTTTACTATTAATTGTAATTACTATGGATAATACTAAAAAAATAATCTAAATAAAAAGTTATCTTATTCGATATTTAATCGGAAATACATATCTAGTTTACTTTTGCTTGTAGTAATTTCAAGGAACGAAAGAAAAATAACTATTACTTACAGACATAAAATTTTCTAATCATTTGAAGTGGAAAGGTAGAATGATTTTTAACACGATGAAAAAATTAACGGTGTGGTATTTTTTATTTATTGTATTGAGGGTGATAAGATCTGATAGTTCACCCGATGCTGATAACACATGAATTTATCAACGACAAGAAATCATAAACAAATCCGTTGTCAACACTGCGGACTAAACTAGAATGTCTTGACGGACATACTCACCAAACGAAACAGGTGCGTTATGCTTCCCCGGTCCATTGAAAACACAGCTAGTAACAAACTGCAACGTGGCTTTACTCAATCAATTATTTTAATAAAGATTAAGGATGTTCACGGAAAATATTTTTTTAAATTATAAAACTAGAGAGTTTTATATTTTTAAAATTTAAAATAAGAAAGTATTTTATTGGGTATCACAGTTATTATAAATATACCGATTAATTTAACAAAAGACTATTCTAAATCTGCTATTCCTATTTCATTAGCATCTAAAATCTAAACTAGATGTTTTAATCATGGCTTACTAAAATGAATAAAGAAATAAGTCTATTTTAAGAAACACTGTTTTTAGAAAAACTTTGCAAAGTAAACCGCTTTTTACATTTATAGATATTTATATAATCATTAAGAAAAACCTCGTATGGACAGGATATCTAAAATACACAATAAATAAAAACAAAACAAGGTCATGATTTTTTTCTTAACACAAACTGGCTTTTAATTGTTATTGATTTATAATATTTGCAGTAAAAATTGTGAAAGATACAAGTACGTCCATAATGTACAAATACACCGACGACGCCGACATACAACGACGCTTATAATTTAAATATGTCCCATATTTAAATTATAAGCATCGAAATAAGGACAGCCTACGAATTTCATTTTATAAAAAAATCATAATAGATTCCTCGTGAATTGATAAACGATAACAATGGTGTGTAACGAGTGCTATTGAGGAATTAATCGATTCATTGAAGTCGCATCGAGTACAGTAGTCGATCGCGCGGTCCAATTTGGACAACGCGTAGAGTGAATACATCGCATTGATTGTCACCTGCTACCTATTACTCTGCAGACCACTTTCATTAACGACTCGTACGGTTACGATAATGATAATTACTATCGGGATACTAATGTTACGGGTTGCTCGCTCGTTTGCCACCTATTCTATAAAAATATAATATTATATATATAATATAATATTTTTTTTATAATATTAGGGGGTGAAAGACTGGCACATGGTTGACCTCTACAAAATTCAAGATACACGTTGTCACCCCCTAAGGAATGAGATGGAATGCCTCGCCACTAGTAATAAAGGTCTCCGGATTCCTACACTCACCAGACAAAACACAGCAAGCAGCATTATGCTGCTATTTCAAGCTGGTATTCTGTGAGGGCTGGTGATCGAGCTGACCAATTAATCCTGCAGCTAGAATCTGCAGCGTAGTTCTATCACTATAATGTTTTCGTTACGTGTAATTCGGTTCCCGAATCCCTACACAGTAGCATACAGATCGGCGTTATGCTGTCATTCTATGGCCGATATATATATATATATATATGTGATATTGAACAAGGCGACATTTTTATTTAAATTATTTTAATCGACATTGATATTATATATACTAAGAAACACCAAAGAGAGTCACCCAATCACCACTACACGTAACGTGTCAGCTATAAGAAGTGAGAAAGTTATGAACATTGTGACTGCACATGAGGTATGTGTTACAATACTTTATAATGTACTACTACAAGATCAACCGCAAAAGACACGTACTTCAGGACCACGATTCATCGAAAGCCGATCATTATTTATAACCTAAACAACAAACAGTTATTTTAGGATATACTTAGTAATTTCAAATTAAGTATTAGCTCTCTAGTTTCGAGATTATCTTTTGGATTTACTTATTGCTAACAGTGAATTTTCTTCTGCTTGTAGTATAGCAATGTAATATGTGATAGGGGTCGTAAAAAGAAACTACCGACGGAGCAGGCTACCGTGGAATATTTCGTTTTACGATATTGTGTATATTTTGTTTATTCTCTTCAATTAAATGGCCATACCTTTCTTCTATTATTTTCTATTATAACTACCGCGTAATATATCGCGAATAATAAATAAATAAATTAATAAATTTCAAGCTTATGATATACTAGACTGAAGACGAAATAGTATACACCCTTAAAACAGATAAGCAAAGAATTTTTCCTACATTTAACATGATACCGCGAAATTGAACAATTGTTGCACGTCAATTAAATTTTAGTTCTAAATAATTTACTTAAGTAATTTTAGTAAATACAGTGTACATACTACTGATATCAAAATTAACTTAGAACGAAGCTGATGACAAATTACTTTTATTCGAATGCAAAATCGTTTTTTTTTTTTTCGGGAACCCCGATTAACACAATTCAACAATAAAAATAAAAAAAATCCCCAATAAGAACCAATACAAATTAAATATTTAACACATTACCTACAAGGACAATCTAATTTTGATATAGACGAACAAAAATAACACGATCTTCAATCGTCAGGATATAATATTCATGTTCCGTAGTCATTCGTCCTTCATTCGGTTGGCAGGTAAAGGTCGCGAGTTCACCAAGGGTACTGTTGACGATGGAACAAGACCCGGGCGGAGTGAGGTAAAGGGCAGAGGGCGGAGCGGAGCGGGGGACGGGGAACCTTCTCCCCACTGCTCAGATCAACAACCCCGAATACGCGTCGAGATAAGCCCGCATCGAAAATGAGAATTTTAAGGAAATAGTTGAGTTAACTAAAACATTAATCGACTCTTTTATAGTAATAATTGGAACATTCAGCGAAATAGGGATACTACGGAAAAAACATCATAATTGAAATTTCATAGACACAATTTTATTAAAAATATATTTAAAATTATTTACAGTTTTAAAACCGAAAAACACGGACGGTTCATTGATCTGCAACATTTCAGATTAATCAGATGTCCGGAAAAGCGTGAAAATTCAATTAAAAAGTTCCATTACATACATACATGCAGGTCGAGCTAATAAAACCGCGTCAAAAAGTATTGAATAATTCAAATGATCTTACGTAATATTAACTATTCCTTTATTTTAGTTTGCGATATAAACAATATGTAGTTTATGGATCACTGTATTGCATATAGACATTTATTTGAAACCTTTCAAACCGAACGTTTTAGAAATAACAAGCAGTGTCCGGGACGGCAGTTGCGTGAATTTCGATTGCACATTTTACCCTCTGCTCTCTCACTCATGACCAAACATATTATTAAAACATAATTAATATATAATTAGGCGATCTTCTTCTTGGTATGTTAACAGAAAAAAATTGCCTGAGAATAATGATAGAAATTTACCAATTAATATCAGAATATGTTATTTCACTGTAGTTTTGTTCCACGTTTATGCCGACCCATTCGCGTTGCGATTAGATAACATCTTTACCTAACCTTTACACGAACGACTACATCGATTTAAAATGCTGCAAGTAATATTGAAGATATATTCTATCACTAATATAAGTTTACCAATATTCCCACATGCACGATAAATTTCTTAGAACAAAGAAATAAAAGGCAACGAGGCGCGCGGGTCAGTCGTTTTGTGTTAATATATTTTAATGTGGTATTTTGGCGGACCGTCAGGGTGAAGTTAAGGTTTTATTATTCTAGCGTAACTCAATCACCGACCTCCACTGTTCACAGACTCACATTGACGTCAAATTCAAGCTGTTGACTTAATTTTTTTTAAGTAATTTATTACAACTGATTTAAAACAACTCTCACGAAATTAAATTTTAATGTATTCTTGCTAACATATATATTTTTGTACGTCAAATATCATATAATTATTTCGATCATTAAAACGACCCTCCCGCTGGATGGAATGACGACCTAATATAGGATGCAAGGCAGCGGGAAATAGATGTATACAGTTTGTGGGGGTCGCCTAGTGAAGGGTTGAAATGATAATAAAGATGATTAAAGAAAAATAACAATTAGTTTATCGTATAAGAAGTTTCTTATAATCAACATTCGTATGGCAGAATTTATATACATACATAAACTTTTATGAGCAAAAATAGAACTAAACTGTGTGTACAAGCATTCGATTTTATTTTCATAACAAAACAATAACTAAGCTTATAAAATTTATTAAACGAGTTGTAAATTTTATAACACAGCCTACTTTAATATCCTTACCGGTATTAAGTGCTTAGTGTATTTAACACGTAGCATATAATACCGTTCGGGGTACCTTAACACTGGATTGATTTGTACATAATCCTAACGCGGGCATATCGTATGCGTGCAGTGAGCAGGGTCGGTCGGAGTCCTTCGTTACCTGATGCGGTTTCCGGCGGGCATTCCGAGCGATCGTCAGTGACGGGGGGCCCGTTGTGACCGCCAGATTACACTCTCGGGAATCAATCACACGTAACGAAATAGATACTACGTGGTTTTCTGTCACATCAATACACGTCTATGAAACAAAAAGACTGGCGATGTTTTTATTATTATTTTACCGCTTAAACCAGAAATGTTATGGCTTTTAGTAAATTCATTTACAGAATGAACCTAGGAGTTTATATTCAATAAAAACATTCCCGCCTAACCAATAGGTCTTATTAGACTGAAAAAAGCTTTTACCTGATTGTTGTGAATCGAGAGTATAAAAATATGGAAAAATATATATATATATATATAAATAGATTTAGGAATAAAATAAACAGACATTACAATAACAATAATATAGTATGAGTGGTAGTTTTTAATGATTTCTTTACATTTTTTAGAGTGGTAGAGTGGCTACGCTTCAGCTAGTTTCTGGCTGTACAGAAGCACTTGTTGTCGAAAATCTCCTTACTTCTTTCCTTAGGACACGGTTTGCAGTGTTCGAGTTTAAGTTACTGTCCAGATGGGTATATAAGGACGTTACGGACCTAAGTCGTGAGCGGTATTACTTATCAAGCTACAAGTGCACACTCGACAAAATATCTTGAGGGTGCCAGAAAACAAAGCTAAAAAAATATTAATTGCCATCGACACGAAGTAAGGATTTTTTTATTTATTTAAATTTCAATCGTTAACACCTTATTTATATTATGAAAAAAGAGTCCGGCCATAACTTCTGTTACAAATGAAAATGCATTTTTTTTAATGAAGTAATGTAATATTTATAAAATCTATACCTATACATATTTATTAGTCTCAGCAAATTATTAAATAAATATTCTATTCAAAATGGACCTTTGGCATTTGTACAGGCCTTTAATCTGTTTGGCCACGGATTTTCGCACTGTTTCCAAAGGAAATTTCACCACAAAGATTTTTTAAGAGACTTAATGTTGCCGTGTCGATTAGAGCAGGCCATGTCCTCTAAAACTGACCATAATAGTTCGGAACGTTGGTTTCAAGCCAGGCTTGAGTAGTTCTTACCTTGTGACCTGGTGCAGAGTCCTGCTAGAAAGTCCACGGCTTATTTTTAAAAAGTATATTGCTGAGAGGTTTCACAACATAATCCAAGACTGTATCTTGATACACTTTGGCTGAAGTTTTCACTCCTTTTTCACAAAATTGTAGTTTAGTTTCTCCTTGATAAGACACGCCCCACCAAACCATCACTGACGCAGGATGATAAATAACCACGTTGTACGTTTCCGAACACTTGAGCAGCTTCTTTAGAACTGTGAGCGTACATTTTATCATTTACCTTATTGTAGTGTTCTTCAACACTGGTCACTGAGCTTACGCGTCTCTTCGAGAACGTAAGCTCTGTATAAAACGTATTAAATCAATATCTTACGAAGTATTGTAACAATAAATTACGAGCTCATTGCCTACTCCAGCCTCGTTAGGCAGCACTGATCGTGAACACATGATTGCGCGATCGCTTTTAGCTAATTAGCCGAGTACAAAGGTTGAAATTTACGCCCACCATCGAACAATCGCGGTGCGAATCGTTCACAGTCCCAAAATTGATATTCTCTTTCGTATTCTAACAATAATTGGGAAAAAACCTAAAGCGTCGCCTGAAATATATTTGATTATTGTGGTAATTAAGCAAAAACGTAGTAACAAATGTTTGATATTGCTTTTATCTATTTTTAATGCAAAACCAACAATAAATTAAAGTCATAACTCAGACAAAGCGAACACGAACACATGAACAACTGTACGATAAAAGTTTTTATTTTAATAAACATATCTTATGCAGAGTGAGACCACAACATTTTAAATTATAGCCTTTTTTTTATGCAACAGTTGCGCTAAACTCTTATTTTAAATAGCATAATATCATTTAAATATAACAACTGCATTATAACGACGGTTTTAGTTTTACGTTATAATATAATTTTTTATATTATGTTATATGATTACCGCCGCCCATGAACATCTGCAACACCAGAGGAATCGCAGAAGCGCTGCCGGCCTTTAAGAAATGTGTAGAATTTTCTTAAAGATCCCTAAGTCGTATCGTTTCGGAAAGCTGATACCACAGAGTAGTTGTGCGTGGCGGAAAACATTCGCGCACAGTGGCGGATTGACAACCATCGAGATGATGGGAATGAAGTTTTGAATTCTGTCGTGATGTACGAGGTTTCAACTTTTTTATGTTATAATATATTAGCGTATCTCGTTAACAGCGAAGGAACATTTTATCGGATGTTTGATCTACGTACGTTAGCTTTAATGCAACTGAAATATTAACGGTGTCTGAAAAAAGTTTATAGAAAGTGCGGCGCTAAAAACCTTTTTTTAACGTGAAAGCCAAGTCCATCCATTATGAAATACAAGTTAAGTAATGAACCCGCGTAGAAAGCGGAGCACGCCGGTGAAACGTAATTTCTTCATTATAGTCCCGGGCGAGCTTTGCTCAAAGTAAGGGCCGTAAAATCGACAGCGGGCTACGAGAAGCAATTTACGAGCGGGCCGCATAAAGAAACTTATTAAACAGAGCCAGTCTTTGAAGATCCGGGAGACATCTCGTATTCACTCGGCAGTGAATTCTATGGCGGATGTGAAGAGATCGTTACATTGCCAAAATTGTAGAAGTATAATGAAGGTAGCTTGTATGTTGTCCTATTAATTGCACATTGCAGACACATTATGCCGCATGCGAGTTTTGAAACATCTCATAATGTGTCTATGTTTGATTTAATAATAGTAATAAGCAATTTGATCACACAAACAAATAAAATTATATCCATAATAATAAAAAACAGAAAAATTATAATAATAACGAGAAAGAAAAAGCAATAAGAATTACAAATGCTCAAAAGGTCGACGGTCCACTTAACTTAACTTTACTTTATTATTAAATGAATTAACAGATTACAGAGAATTGAAACAAACTAAACTTAACAACAATGAATTACGAGAATACAATCACCATAAAATTTAACTTGTTTACCATCGATATATTTCTGTGATTTTTAATCTTTGAAGAGAATTTTGTGTAAATACTTTTTCGACTTGCGTAACTTGCAAAATGAAGTTTATCAGATAGACCAGAACAGAGACATTATATCGATATGACTCATTGAAATAATTAATAATATTAATAATATTACTAAATATATATATAAGTAAGTAAATATCTATTTAAATACCCATTAAATAATCCCTCGAGATAAAGTATTAGATGTTAATTAAAAATGTGCAAGATTCAACACACAATCTAAAAGAACGAAGGATTATACTCAGTTCTTTTGCTTGCCTGCCACGAAAACCCAAGAATCCGGCCTTTGTATAATAGTGACATTGGAATGCTTTACAATTTAAATAGAACCTTTAACGCTGCATGCTTGTTGGCCTGAAGAGCGCGCATTTTGTCTATGTATAATTTTTGGCCGTTTCACTACCTGTTGGGAACCAGTTTGTGACCGGACTGTTTTCGTGGAAGTCCAGCCGTCCTTTTGCCTCGAAACGTCCACGGCCGATCCCAGAGATTAGTTTCGTTGCCTCAATAAAAAAAAAGCGATACACTAATAACGGAACGAGTGATTCCGTGAAATCGTTCGCACCTCCGTTCTTTCGTATATTGAAAACGAGCGATCGAAAAAGTCGTTTTCGAAAGTCGTAAGATTTGTAACACGCAGCAAGCCTTAGGAGATACAAATGCCTTTCGCGTGAGGCAACACACTTAAAGCGCTGCATCGTAGCCACGTAGAATCTACAATGCTGTAAACTGTGGGAAAATTTGATTGGGTTTCGAGAGTCGCATTCTTTCGACGTCCACGAGGCACTTTAGCAGGCAATAAAGACGAAATATTTAGAGCTTAGCGTGGAAGTATAGGCGTTGTTAGGGGGCGACCCCCGTGCTTATGATGATTAATGAAACGTGAGCAAGCTTGGGTAGGTGGGAGCTCGCACTGAACCCGGGGTACGGCATCGATCGCGCGCAGTGAACGCACCCCAAACTTCAGGCGCCGCTCCCGCCGAGCTACGTGGGACACAGCCGATGTGTTTCGCATCGCAAAATCTCTCGACTAAAGCAAGCACGCCGTAATTCACTTAAAAGTTTGATTAAAGTAAGAACGTGGACCACGTTGTAGTAATTATTGTAAATTTAAGGGTGTTTTGCTAACTTTCGGGTGCTTTATCTGAATAAAATAAAGTTATAAGTCGTATTAAATCGAAAAATTATGTATGATATTGTAGTTGGAATGTAATTTACTATTATATATATTTAGAAGTTATTTACATTCTACTCGTAATTTAAGAATTCTAACAACATTATCTACGTTATAGTGACAATAGAAGTTTTGGCGCGTTTCTTAGCGAGTATGCAGGTATGCTGCTCGCAATGTTAATGGGCGAGCGACAGACACGAGTCCCTGCCCAGTCTGTCCCCTTGGAACTAATGACCACTCGAAACGAGTAAAATTACGGCACGCGGACGACCGAATAGATGGGCCAAGTCACGAAGCTGCGTACCCGGTTACAGATAACAACTAAAAACACATCGCTGTTCAATTTGTAGCCGTCGCATGACGTCAAAATGCACGTCATGTGCGTCATTTATTATTGGTCGCGGGGGGTGTAATAATGTACTGGGTATTTTACCTCGGCATCAGGGAGTATGTTACAGGTGGTGGTGAGGATGCGGGAACAAAAAGTTTCGGTCGAGGCTTAATCTCCAGCTGCGTGGGGCCGGGTGCGGTGACCTCGGCCGCATCTGCCGCGCTTACGCAACCATCGTAGTCGCACTTCTAACTATCAATTCAATCATATGATAATAGGATTAGTTATTACTGTAAGTAGTTTGCTACTTTCGATTCGCTTTGAAGCAACTCAAAATTCATGTAAGTAAAAAGTGGTATATGGTTATTATGTACCACGATGTTTTGTGTGACACTTCAGTAGGTGTTCTGCGATTAAGAACAGCTCTGCGTAAGTAACATTTTGTGGCATGGGGAAATACTTATGAATAACCCGGCCGCCCTGTGACAACCAGGTTATTTAGGACTTCGGATTAAAAGGCTCGCGGCCATTTTTATTTAGTTACAATAATATAGATTAATGTCCGCCTGGTCGATTTCAACCACGGCGATATCTTTATTACCAGATGCCATCGACAGGGCATGATATATTATAGTGTCGGAAGTATTTGTGCAAACCCATTCATTCTCCAATTCCCTAGTGCTCAGTCTTAGACTCGAAAATCAACAATTTGTGATTGAAGCCGATGAACAAATATAGTTCGTCGGCTTGGCTGCGAACCCGCAATGCAACATCCCGCTACTCTTACGCGACCGTCAGCACGATAACCACAAAGCACGAAACCAAACCACCTCGCATCAATCAATACGTCTAGTAGAAATGGACCTTTGGACCACCACTTGGAACAATTACACATAATTATCAAACAGGGTACTGAAGTATCCTGTGGTTATACTCCACAATACATAGGCATGTTAATGGTTGCCAATACAAAAGGGTATACTTGTTGAGGGTGTGACGTCACGGCAGCCTGGTGCCTGGTGACGATCATCGATCAGCGGGCAGGAACGGTCGGCGTTCCCGGGTCGTAGGTCTATTATTATTAATGGTGCCGCATCGCGTATACCATAGCGGACCTCGAAATGATTCCGTTCGTTTCAAAATGAAAAACGACACTCTATGATGGGAAAGCTAGCAATGTTTATGTTATAAATTATCGAAGCGCAAATTAATATGTATCTGTCATATATTTCTTTCGCACACACAGTTAATCTTATCTTTAACACTGATTAAAAAAAACAATTATAAAATATCTTATAGTGCCATCAACGTAAGGTTTGACTGGCCTTTGATACACAGGATTCTTTCTTAGTTCAAGTACAATATTAAGTGTCTTATAGTTATATTAATTTATTATCTTTTTAACTTTATTGGGTGTAGTAAACATTTCAGAGAATGTAAGTATAGTATTTCGCGGACAAGTCACCAATGTCTTATTATTTTTATTAAATATGGTTTAGAAGCATGGGAAATTATGGTTTTTTTTTGCCGCTTGCATGAATCAAATTTCATTAATGCGCACGTTACGCCTATCCGATCGGTGTAATCCCATCGGCGGCTTACGTCAAAAAAATCCAGCCTGCTAGAAATCAAATAGATTTTATTTAATTAACATAACGCATAATTTTAAAGTAAACAAAGCGACATTGTGTTTTATATTTTTAGCATGATTAGTTGTGCCAGCTATTTGATACGCAAAACTGTACTTTTTCTTCGTACTTGTGGTCGCGTTATGTTGAGGGCGCGTAGGGGCACACTTTCTATAAATTAATTATATAGATTTTTATAATTGTTTTTCTTTAAATAGCTCACACGATTCAAAGGTTTTGTATCGTGGGGAACGACAACTTTAAAATGAACATCAACAAATTTGGATGTAATAAATTGGTTCAGCCATTGTGGAGATTGTGAACAAACGCGCAGACAAAGAGTTTGTTTATGATTATATATATATAAAACGAAGTAGATAACTAGTTAAATATAAACTGGGACTAACTATTACTGATATGAGTAAATTCTAGAATGTTATTTTTAAGTCTATCAGCTATATTTAAAGTTCAGTCACGACAGAATTACGTTGGTATAAATAAATCGAAAAAGGGCACAGTATTCAATCACAAATATCACGGTGACAAGTTTTTGCGTTGCGTGCCTCACGCTGCATACGCATTATATTTAGAAAACAACAACAAAAAAAAATTAAAGAGATATAAAATTTTAAAACTTAAATTGAAGCCCTTTATCCTTGCGTAAATAACTATTATCTTAAACAAAGGATATGGTTTATTTAATACAGAATCTGATTCCAATGAACAATGATCTGCGTCGACAATAACAATATTTTTTTATAATCAAAAAACAATATTAACAATTATTGTCGTGTTTTATATTTAACAAACATAGCCCAGCCAATAATAACATCTCGCAAAGTTATGTTTGTCATAATCAAATAACTTCCATGAATAACTTAGTTAAGTGGTTCATTACGTAACACACGATAAAAGAGCGAGCTTTATGGCGCACGCGTATTAGAATTACGATGTAATTATCAATTCCAGCAACGTTATCAAAATTCCCAGAATACCGGGCGTACAAATTACAGAAAGCTCGCAATATTCTGACACCGTACAAGCATTGGTAATTAATTAGGAAATTAAGAGTTTTGCCAGAAACGCCTTAGTTGTTGAACGACGCACATTGTCGGCGCCGATCTGCGAAAAGCCTGGGAGTAACTACGGGACGCTATATTAATTAGATCCAAATCAACTAGCTTGTTAAGTATAGCAAAGTAACATGCTATATGTATAAATCTCACTGCTGGGCATACTCCTCCTTCCTATAGAGAAAGTTGGAATATATTTGTCCATGCCCACTGGGGTTTGGTAGACTTCACATATTTTCGAAATATTATTTTTTTTATATATATTTCTTAGAAACACAGGTTTCCCCAAAATATATTCCTTCACAGTCGAGTCACGTGGTAAATCGGCACAGTTGCAATTTTAATTAATATCTTCATTAGGGAATGGAACTCTGTTTGCTTGCGTACTGTGAATAAAAAGCGAGTGCTTCACACTGAATTTGAATTGAATTGCTGTTAACATCTACCAACATTACGGTTAATCAGTCCAACTAAGCTTAAATGTATTATCTAGTGCCATGAGATGCTTCCCGACAATAGGCGAACGGCGGATACGAACCGACGACCTCAAGTTTCCCAGATCGTACCCTAAGCCATTAGGCTATTGACGCGTTAAAAGTTACATAATTAATGAAAAATAAAAATAATCTACTCCAGCAACAAATCAAACAACAGTATAAAATTTTTCCTAAATCCGCCGTACAAAATACACAAAACACGGAACTCTATCAATACAGACAGAAGCGTCGCTGGAGTTTCTTGCGTCACTTCTTCTCCAGCGTCCACGCACTCCGAAGTGGTGGTACAGATATTAATAGACGCTCTCGCGGAACAGGGTAACGGTTCAAGCCGAGGCTCATGGGAGCCCTTGTGCTGGTTACCCACTAATAGAGGTCTCGAATGAGTGCCATAAGCGCTCGGTCACCCCTCAACCCGGCGAAACTGTAAAAACCCTCGGGCCAACAGCAGGCATCAGCCCGAAAAAAAATATAACTCGGAACTCCGTGCAACGTACAAACATTGATAATTAATTAGCCCATTACGCCATCTTGCATGAAGCACCTCCTACATCATTACGCAGCGCAAATTGTCGGTGTTTTTTGTAAAATAGCCCAACACCTAGCACCCAGCTGGGAGCAACTGGGAGCAACTGCGGGTCAGTGAATTAAAAACATCACTACCTTGGCTAGTAACCTTAGTAAAGACGCGTTGTAGTTAAAACGTTGTTGTTTTGTAAAGTTTAATTGATCAGATCAGAAAGGACCGTGCTTTCCCAGATTACCTATATAGAATAGTGCTTTTATGATATGTATGGTTAATGGCTAAATGACGAGGACTGGTGGAGGAGATATCTTGCAATATCATCAGACAATTCACATTAATCCTCGGGGATGGCAAATCATTTATACCTTGCTTCCTTATCTAGAATGGATTTCATTTATCTCAAGGATCAGATATATCAGCTCTATAGACCTTTTATAACTAAGCGTGTGTATGTGTTCCCTCCTAGTCTTCATTGGTGAGACAACTCATCTGCATTATGATTTGTCCAGGATGAATATGTAAAGGGCTGCAGGAATCACAGAGCATAATCATTAAACGAAGAGAGGCTCGAATCGTTGACGACCGATTGGCTTGATTCACTGGCATTCAAATAGATGTTCATCTCTATGCATATTTTATCGAATTTACTATAGGGAATGTTCAGAAGAACGCTGAATTTAAACATCACGAAAGAATTAAAGATTTTTTTCCTCGTCATCTCGAAGGTTGGCATTCTATCAATGTGCGCTTTACGTGAAATTTTCTGCCATGCACAACTACTACGTGAAATCACCAGCTCATTTATATCCGTCAATACTATAAAAGAATATATGCATTTCACACTCCACAAATTCCGCATCTTTACAAAGTATCAAAGAGCCGCAGTCAAACATAGGACTCAATCAGACCCGAACCGGTTCGACTAATCCGCGAACGGCCGTGTTCGAGACTCACTCTGGATGATTTATTCGAAGATATTCGGATCTTAGCACGCGTTTTATTCCCCAGACGGCATGAAATGATCACGTAGGCCGTAGGGAATTATTACTCTTTAAATAGCCGACGTAATTGGAGGGCCAGCGGAGCCACTGTAGGTGGAAACAATAATTAATTAAACACCTGCTTGCCTGTTAAATTGTCGAGTTAAAGGGGACAAAAAAAAGCTTCTATAATTAAGCCGGCTCTGTTATTATTTTCTATTTAAATCCACTTATTTTAAATGAGTATTGGTGCTTTGGCCATTATAATGATTCTATCAAAGTACTCACCGACTGGATATACGTGCGACTTAGCAGATAATCATTACCCTTCTTCCACTTTATACACTTACCTGTAACAAATAATTAAACGTGTATTAGAAATTAGTTGAAAATATATTTGCAGTAGTATTTCATATTTTGTTAACTAATGACATTTCGTAGGTTATGAAGCTCTCTGGAACAGATAAAATATAATAGGATGAACTTTTACACGCCTAGTTACATAATTAATCAAAATAGATAATAAGTCGCCCAGACAATTAATTAATATTATTGATACCAGTAGTTTTATCATACTAGTCATAGTACAGTATTCATTGATTGTAATTGCTACACTTTCACAGGTTTTGGGTTTTTATTCTCGGTACAAGAACACTACTTCTGCATTACGTATATAATAAGACACTATCTGAAGCTTCCTCCGTTTTTAATGGATCAGGGAAGAAGAAGACGAGGGTGCCTTTGAGGTCAGAGGTTATCGATGTAGTCGAATTGACCAGAAACATCAATGTATTGATTGGATCCTTAATGAACATAGATTAATTTACCTGTACATAAATGACATATTACTCTATACACAGATTATACAATATTTCTAACGTACAAACCCAAAACAAGCTTCACAAACTTTAAAACAGTGTAAAGCAATGCTTAATTACTTCTTAGCCGTAATTACAGACGAATATTACCAAAGATGAAATTTCTCAGTACCAGTTATAAAGTAATCGATACCTTTCGGTCATCAGACAAAACACAGCAGCACTGAACTACTATTTTAACTTATGACATTTATTACATCCAAACCAAGAAATGAGCACATGCTCAAAGTTCGGCGCAAATCTAAATAACCAACTCTATATACCAGAAAGTCATGTGAGCAAACAAGCAACTAATTGGAAAACGAATCACGTTTATTTGACTAGCAAATCATTTTAAACGCAAATGTAGAAACAGTTTATTCAGAGAGCAAACGATGAGCAAACACTGCATAAATTGTGTGTGTTGATAATTCCGTTGTTTATTAATTACAGGGGTCCACAGTTCAAAAAAAACTACGTATAAACTTAACTCGGTACAAAGCCCTAGAGTAGAAAAAGGAAGTCTAACAGTAGACCTCCATTAGCCATTATCTCTAATATTATTAAAAAGAAAAACCATCGTATTTCGTATGGCGAGTGTAGGGATCCGGAGAATAATTATTACTGGCGACAAAGCATTCCACCTTAGTCCTCAGCGGTAACAACGCATCTGCGTCATGATTCCTTGTCTGGGATGAATGAGGTTATCATGAGCTGAACGAATCAGTAACCATCGGTTGAACTGTGTTTTTTCACCTTCAATACAATAAAAATAAATAACACAAAATATATATAGTAACACCTCTGATTATGATATTATATTAGAAGGAAGTTGTATTGTACAGTATGATTTCTTGCGTAATGTTTTGTTATTCTTTACTTAATTGATGAAATTAAAATTGCTAAATAAGAAAACAGTTCACCAGATGGTAAGTATTACTATACACTGTGACCTAAAAAACCTATAATTCATGATAAACAATTAAGCTGGAATCATCTATAAACTTGTGGTATAATATATTATTCATTATCGAGTTGCAAGTCGGATTCCTCGATATGTACGTGATAAAATTCATAACTAATATATTCATCGCTTGCTAATTGTGGGAAAGTTTCACGTAATAATTTGCTTCAAGAACGTTTATAATTAAATAATAATACAAAGAAAACGATGAACGTGGTTTTTACATATACACTTCTTGCATATACACTTGCTATCTAAAGAATTCAGCGCATTCTGTTTAACGATCGGTGACAGATTGTTAATTGATATTTTGCTAAATCATTTTTTTCACATTATTCAGTCATTCTAATGTCGGACGGCGCAGTTTACCTGAAGTTATGAATGTAATGAAAACAATAGAAGCGGACGCTGCACCGAATGTGGCAATCGGAATCGTAATCCGACATCGAGACAGAATATATTCCATTTAATTTTATTGTAATTAAAAAGAATTATGTGTAAAAGTTTTATACGGATTAGTGTTTTGACGGAGTATTGCTAGTGGGGGTGGCGACTTAAACCTATTTAACTCTGGAGCTCTTTCAGTTGGTCTTTATTTAAAACGGAAAAATCCGCAGTTGGGGCGAAACATCAAAGTCGTTCATTTTTACACCAACTCTTTGTGGCAAATCAATGTCTTGACTTCGTATCACAGTCATACGGAGTCTCCTGCATACTGACTGCATCCACGCTCCGAAGACCCGACGCGCTTCGAAGAGATGTTGCTAAACAGGGCGATTTTCGTAAATAGATTCGCAGAACTTAGCGGGCCACATAGTATATATTTGGGTTATCTTAAGTCCAAGCGACCATTGTCATGGTATGTCATGTCCAACCAGAAAGCTCTGATTTACATATCGATGTCAAAAGAAAGCTAGTCTGATTGTTCTTATCCTTTTTCGAAAATGTGTAATCTAAAAGGTTCCGATTTTGTCAATATCAGAGTTGAAAATTGCTTATCGTCTTCGGTTTGGTTTGTTCGTGACTCTTGTTCTAAATTTAGTTTAGTCTTAATGGAAAGTGCACGGATATATTTCTTGAAGTGTATCACTGAGAGATTTCGAACATCACAAGATAGCGTTTACGGCCTGCTTACACACCAAACAGCACGCGATCGCGCTCACTTTTCCCGATATTAACTGAGTACGGGTTGGTGCAAAGTGAGAAACCTGAAATGTTTGTGCTATTTGTATGAATATCAATGTTATGCAGGCATTTGTGGAAGAAACAATTTCTCTATAATAAACCATTTATGGAAATATATGTAATTAAAATTTTGAACGACCAATTTAGGTTTGCGGCAAAATCTTGGATTCTAGTAACTCACATGGACACAAGGACAGTGCTTTATACTAATCTATTTGACTTTTTATACTATTCTATTTGACATTCATCCTTGACAAGGAATCATAATGCAGATGCGCGGTCACCCTTGAAGACTGAGATGGAATGCCTCGTCCAGTAATATAGGTCTCAGATCCCTACATTCACCAGACGAAACACAGCGGCATTATGCTGATATTTTAAGCTGGTCTTCTGTGAGGGCGTGGTCTTACCCTGGTCGAGCTGCAGCTAGAAAAAACTGCAGCGTAGCACTACCACTATTACAATTAATTTATGTAGAGCTGTAACGGAGTGAGTAAAATCCAACACTAGATTTCACTTTATTTATTCATTTTAAACTAAATGTGAGATCAATTAATCTAGTCATTGCTAATAATTAATTGCTGTTATTAGAAGTTGAAGTAAAAGTTTTTCAAAGATCTATAAATTAAAACTCCCGAGGAGTCCTCGAAATCAAATCTCGCTCCATTATAAAAAAGATTAAATCGGTCCTGGCAGTCTTTATTCGATCAAATTCAACGATATCCAATTTCATATATTTACACAACAATTTTTCATAAGTTATAAGTTTATGGCTTACGTAAATTAACAAAATTTGAAAACCTAAAAAATTATGGAACCGTCATTTAATTATTTTTAATATCATTGGCGAAGAAGACATTCGTATAAACATAATCGAATTAATTAAAACAAACACGCAGTTATAAATAACGAATCTACACAAACTAAACGAAAGCTTCACCGTGCACCCTAGAAACCGTCGCGACATTACAAAAAAAGACTCATTAACCGCGGGGGAATGAATTAATAAATTGCTTTTGCTACGTTCAAAAACCAAATGCACCAGGTGGGAGGAGGGGTTTGCGAGGGGTACTGTAAAGACGCGGCGTTAATTTGGCGCCGGGGAACGGGCGCGAACGCAATCACAGGCGGGAAGCTCATCTCGGCTGCATCTCCGTCGACGATGCAGTTGAATTAAGGATTCCGATCATACGCGTTGCATAAATACGCCCCTGCGCTTTGGAGGCGACTGAAAGACTTATCTATGAGCCTCTCGCTCCCTCCTGAGGGCGCATTAATTAGTATGAAAATATTCGTAAACACTGCACATTTTAACAAACCCGATACATTTTAGTCATGTCAAAGAAAAATGTTTCGGGAAAACTGAAATAGAAAATAATTAAGCATTTAATATTTGCCTATTGTTATGCAAATATTATATTAATGAGATAAAATTACTGTCACATACATATGTTAATTGTGTTAAATAAATATAATAATTATGTACACTTTAACGAATACGATGATTATGAACGATATTGACATAGAAATAAACAATGCAAAACTATGTATGTATGTTAATTAAACATATTTGATATACCTGCGATATATATCCATGTTGTTATGTTTTAAAACATATAAACTTAAATACTAATATATATAATAATTATGTACACTTTAACGAATACGATGATTATGAACGATATTGACATAGAAATAAACAATGAAAAACTATGTATGTATGTTAATTAAACATATTTGATAGACCTGCAATATATATTTATGTAGTTACGTTATAAAACATATAAACTTAAATACTAATATATATAATAATTATGTACACTTTAAAAAATACTCAGATTACGAATGATATTAACATAGAAATGAACAATCAAAACTATGTATGTATGTTAATTAAACATATTTGATAGACGTGCGATATATATCCATGTTGTTATGTTTTAAAACATATAAACTTAAATACTAATATATATAATAATTATGTACACTTTAAAAAATACTAACATTATGAACGATATTAACATAGAAATGAACAACGAAAAACTATGTATGTATGTTAATTAAACATATTTGATAGACCCACGATATATATTTATATAGTTACGTTTTAAAACATATAAACTTAAATACTAATATATATAATAATTATGTACATTTAAAAAATACTAAGATTACGAATGATATTAACATAGAAATGAACAATCAAAACTATGTATGTATGTTAATTAAACATATTTGATAGACGTGCGATATATATTTATGTAGTTACGTTTTAAAACATATAAACTTACATAGAGATTTCATATTCGGAACAATGTCTCTATAAAACAGTCACGTGATTCTAAATATAAAGACCCATCTTATCAACCCATCTTATAAACTACAAACGGCATTCCCACATGATTTATGCAAGTCTACTTGGTCAGTATTGCATAAAACAATAAAAAAAGCTGACATTCTTTTACTAAGAATAACTTATAGACGTAAGCAGTTAAGGATAATTAAAAAAATAGGAAAAGATATAAGTAATCAAATATTTATTTCATATTTGGTCATTTTACTTCTAAGACGTTTCTTTGCTTTATTTTAAATATATCTTTGTGCGTCAGAGGTCAGAGATAGAACGTCACAAATCCTAGATTCGATTCTGAGCAGAGGAAACAAATTTGTGCATCACGAATGGTTGGTTTTCGGGTGTGTGTACACACGTGTACATCTGTGTTTGGGCGAATGCTTATGGAACTATAATATTTTACAGCGTATTTGATACCACCTGGCATGTGGCCAATAAGGTACAGCATCGTAATAGCAGTCGACCGGCCCATATTTTAGCCATGGCAATATAATTAATTGTTGTGTTAAGGTGTCTGGTCTAAATAGATTATTTAACATGAAGAGAAACTAAAGTTAACCAAAGTATAGGAAACTAATTTCTCCTTCCGATTACTATGCAGCATTGGCATCGCCTCGGGGACCCCTTGTATCTGAGGCGAGCGCAAAATCCGGATAAGCATGGTTTTATAGTCACCGCATGAGCAGAAAGAGACAGTAAGCCCACGAAATATTCAACAGCCGTCCGAGCGGCGCAGCACACGAATTACAATTCAACGAGCCATCCACTTGATAACTACCTACCTCTGTTGCTATTTATTAAATTGTGTTCTGAACTTACACTGTATTGAAACATTTTATATTGTTAATAATACATCAAATTTTTGGTTGTAATAAAAAAATGTGATTTGAAAAAAAAAATCTTTTAAAACAAATAAGTTTTAATTATTTTACTTCTTAAATGTCAGACACACAAGTGACCCTCTTTACACAATTTCACCGTATGTTATTCTCATACATATAAAAACATTACAATAAATGTAAAAAAAAATAAAATAAAATCGTTTTAGTTTAACAAGGGTGTATTTTATCGACTTGAGAAAATGTAACAAAAAATACGACCAACGTAAAAAACAAATTATCACAAGTACGCAACATCCTCCTACCGCTTCCTTTGCGCCATAATATCGTGAACACAATACTGTGTAATATGCAAATAACATATTCACGTCGCGTCGTGAACATAAACTCCGGCACAAACAGTTTCGCGTTAACGTCACTAATCAGTAATCCCACTATATAGGTCAATGTCCTCGTAGCTACGATTTGGTATTCGGAGTTATGTATGTCATCATATAAACGGGATGAACACAGCAATGACCTGGCACTCCACTGGTCGTTTAGAATCATAGCGATATATATATGAATTTATACTGATCACATAATACAACGTTTAAATAACATTAAATGTTGTAAAAGTGTCCCTTTCAATTATAAGAAACAACTAAACAGTTTTTACAAATATATAAAATTTATTTTAAATAATACAAAAGTTGTGTGTATCGTTAACAATAATACGTGCTTCAACTAAAGAAGCAAAGCTACACGCTTGAAATTTAACGTCGAGTTTCACAAAGTCGACAAGAATGCACAGTGAGTTCCTTATCACTATGTACACAGCAGTTGGGTGAACAATGGGGTCCTAATAACGGGATATATTAGCATTATATCGCATAAACGCCAGTTTCGTCTAGACATAAAACTCGCATGTTGTGCAAGCCGTTCGCCCATGAAAATCCCAGACGGAAACGAGAATCACGCTCACTGCGTACGAAATAAAAGTTAAAAATGTCACAACTAACTACAAATGCAAGATTGAATTAAGGGTAAATAATTAAACTGAGAGCGAATGCGGTTGAGCTATTTGTTTCTAGCTGCACAACGAATGGGTCAGTTCGAACGGGGTAGGGCCACGCCCTTAACAGAATACCAGCGTAAAATGGCAGCATAATGCTGCTGTGTTTCATATGGTAAGTTTTGGGATCCGATGACCTTTATTACTGGTGACAACGCATCTGCATTATGATTCCTAGTCAAGGATGAAGGTCATGGTGCCGCAAGAATCACCATCAGGTGAACTTGGTGCTCGATTGTTACTCTCAATGTAATATTAATATTAATAAAGAAATATAAATAGTACAGATAATACATTGGTCCCAGACCAAGGTCTGGGACCAATGTATACAATATAGGCATCTGTTCCTCTATAATAGAATAGAGTACAAGACAATGTAATTAAATCTTTGCGGTTAGCAGAATTGACACGTTATTGTTTTTTTTTTCAATAATTTCTTAAAATCGTAGCTATGTTTACGCCATTTTACGACCCCACACAAGTCATAAATTGATCTAAAAATCGAATTTCACGCCGGCACCAAGGATAGAACTTTTGATCACGCACTATCAAATTAAAGGTAAAATGGCAGCATAATGCTGCTGTGTTTCATATGGTAAGTTTTGGGATCCGATGACCTTTATTACTGGTGACAACGCATCTGCATTATGATTCCTGGTCAAGGATAAAGGTCATGGTGCCGCAAGAATCACCATCAGGTGAACTCTGTGCTCGATTGTTACTCTCAATGTAATATTAATATTAATAAAGAAATATAAATAGTACAGATAATACATTGGTCCCAGACCAATGTATACAATGTAGGCATCTGTTTCTCTATAATAGAATAGAGTACAAGACAATGTAATTAAATCTTTGCGGTTAGCAGAATTGACACGTTATTGTTTTTTTTTTTCAATAATTTCTTAAAATCGTAGCTATGTTTACGCCATTTTACGACCCCACACAAGTCATAAATTGATCTAAAAATCGAATTTCACGCCGGCACCAAGGATAGAACTTTTGATCACGCACTATCAAATTAAAGGTAAATTAGACATGACATTAATAAACACAGGTCGTAAGATCGAATGACACAGATAGAATATAATAAAATATATTATAGTAAATTAAAGTAACAGAGTGTAAATATATCACACCGCGTCTTACCTGCGGATTGATAGACTTCATACATGCTTTCTAACGATCTATATCAAAATTCAGTATATATTTTTTTAGTTTTAATGTGTAGAATTGGTCCTACACCTAGTTTCTTATTTACTTCGATCGCGACAACAAATTTATACTTTTTAAAACAATTCTTTAAAAAAACATAAATTTACTAATTCATACACGAATAACTTTTATCATACGCTATGTATAATAAATATAAAAATTACAGAACAAGTTCTGGTCGAAACTATAAGACAATAAAATTTATAATTTTTAAAACAATTCTTTAAAAAACATAAATTTACTAATTCATACACGAATAACTTTTATCATACGCTATGTATAACAAATATAAAAATTACAGAACAAGTTCTGGTCGAAACTATAAGACAATAAAATTTATAATTTTTAAAACAATTCTTTAAAAAACATAAATTTACTAATTCATACACGAATAACTTTTATCATACGCTATGTATAACAAATATAAAAATTACAGAACAAGTTCTGGTCGAAACTATAACTTTCAATATAAATAAAACTTAAACAATCGACTTTTTCACAATTCACATAAAAAGAAAATGTTGCCATTGTCAAGTTTGTACAAGCGTTCTACTACAGCTCACGAGCATTATCACTTTTAACATGAAAGCACCTACGTGTGCTTGACTGGAATTTTATTAGTTATCGTTAAAAGAAGGTCTTCGCTAAAATACGACACAATCATTATAAGCTTTCAAGTCTTACGAGACAAACATTAGGAGAGGTCTCCGTTTACCTTCAAGAATGGAGTATTTATGATTATGATATTTAAATCAAGAAAAAACAACCAAATAAAGAAGATAGCTATAGATAAATGATGAGAATAAATTTCATCTTTATGTTTAAAAAAAACTGCAATAAATATATGATGCTTTTGACTAAATTTAAATTAAATCTTTATTTATATATAAGTATTTTGGCAATGACAACATAAATATTATTGAAATATCACTTCCATGATGTTTTATGAACGCTTAAAAGAACTAAATTATGTTATGGTGTCACTCTAGTTTTTTAGGATGGCGAATATTTTTTATCCAGTTGCAAAAACACAAGACCGAATATAATATAACTCTTTTTGGATTCCGCCCAGTTATTATTTTCGGTAGAGTGCAACCGGAAATATATATTATAAGCGAGCACATTCTACAAAATAACCTCGACATCAAGTTAATAACCTGATTTTGACAGTTACATCTTAGTAAACACATTGCTACGTAGTACACGTAGCAATGTGTTTCTAGGAAGGACCACGCCCTCGCAGAATACCAACGTTAATTAGCAATATAATACTGTTAAATTAGTTTGGTGAGTGTAGGGATTCGGAGTTCTTTATTACCAGTGACAAGACATTACATCTTAGTACTCATGGATATCTGAATCACGACTTCTTATCCAGCATGAATGTGCATGCCATGGGCCGCAGGAATCACTCCCCTTCAGCTAAACTAATGTTGTTGCCACCTTGCGTTCTCTTTATCGTCTTAAAAACTTATTACCCTTCAAAACCAAGGTTACGCTGGTTTACTCCCTTATTCTTCCCGTTATCGATTATGGTGACGTGTGCTACCCAGATCTTTTGCAAAATCTTCTTAATAAGTTGGAGCGCCTCTTAAATAATTCCTTAAGACTTATTTTCAACTTACGTAAGTATGATCACACTTCCTTCTACCGTTCACAACTCAAGTGGCTCTCTATTCGCGGTGCTCTAAGACTTTTGCTTATTCTCTATTCTTTATTACATGATCCAAATTATCCATCTTATCTTAAAGATGACTTCCAATTTCTATATTTTTCTCTTAACCGTGTACATGCATCCCTAAATAGAATGAGTTAGTGTTCCATACCATTGCACTGGGATCTTTCGTTATTCTTTCGCAGTATATACTATACTCCTTTGGATGTTTTTGTTTGAACTCCCTTTCGTATGTCAAGAATTGCACCCAGTCAAGTTTCTTTTGAATAGCTTCTTGAAGGCAAATAACATCTGATATACCTATATATTTTCTCATGGTATTTGGGTATATGTATATTTATGTGTGTGTGTATGTATGTGTATTAATTCCGCCCTTGTGAACCTTATTTATGGAACATAAAGAATACATGATAAATAACATTCAGATCGTTTTCTACCCTCAATTCAATAGAAAAAAATAACCAGACATATCAACTGCGTAAGATATTGTGGAGATCTGAATTCTTTGGATAAATACAGAGGCACTTACTCGTCTTTAACTTCACGAATCACCTGCAAATGCCTACGTGATTGAATAGCAGACAAATACGGTACCTTCGATATCGTTAATACCTTGCGTATTGTACAAATATTGACTTCTATTCCAATTTGAATAGTAGGCAAGTATAATGTGCTCCCAAACTAAATGACCAAACCAAGTTATGTAATACACATCTATCACCGTAGTCTTATCGATTCAGGTCGAACATAAAGATTAGATTTATGTACCTACATCCATTTCTTATATAAACCGCTATGATCCTTTGAGAACATTACTTACAATAGTATATATATATATATAAATATATATATAATATAATAGTTTCGTTAAGCATGAAAAAGAGACAAAGCTAGTGAGCGATCGCGAAGTTTTTTCGACTTTCTTTCAAAGCTGTCGCAGATTCAGAAACATTAATATTCGTTAACAAGCCTGTTATTCTGAACACGAAAATGAACTTTAACACATTTGTAGCAAGGGAGTTTTTTAAACTAAAGTAGACAATTCAAAAAGTTTTCGAGTGAAATCTCGACGTTTTAAACTTGCAAAATGCGGACTTATCTCAAACTCGACAGTGAGGGAAAATATTATGAGAAAATGAGCACACTTGAGTATAATTCTCGAGACATACAGCCCGCTTATATGAGATTAGTTGACACCTAGAGTTATGCGGAATACTGTATTTTATGACTGCTTTTTAGAGATCCTTAAAGATAATATTTATTTCTTATTTTATCTATTTTCCACGTTAGACATTCCAAGTTCATCTCGATCATTGCGTTATCTACATAATAAATAACTGTTTTCATTTCAATTGTAATTTCAAGCCTCTAATGTTATTTTAGAACCGTCGAGACAATGTTAATTTCATTAATTGTTATGCTTCATAAATATAAGACAGCTCTCCGTCAGCAAATTAAGCTTTTTTGTTTAAATTTAACGTATACAATAAAATAGCAAAAATATTAATCTTCTTGAAATAAAATAGGTTTCATTAATCCGTATAATTACAACGTAATATTATCTTTTCTAGTACAGAACAGTAATATCCCTGTTGCAGATGTATTATGTTATTTTTGATACTAAGAACAAGCACTATTAACAAGCACAGTTTACCTAATATCTAAGCCAGATATAGATACATTGGATAGGATATTGAAGCATAGTCCGCTGCATACCTCCACTACGAATTGGCGGACTTCATATGTCTGTGTGATATTGTTTATTTCTTATTCATCTATTAGATATGCAAGTTTTCTCACGTTTTTTGTCGTTCGCGAACGGGAAGGAGGCAAAACGAAATGTAAAATTGCAAACAAAAGAAATATTTGAAAGAGTAGTCGGGAATTGAAGTCCGTTTGAATTGTGTAATTAAAAGCTAGTTAGCTAGTACCCGACACTACATAACCACGACTCGTAAGTGCATATTATAAATGTATGTTAATTAAGATATACTATAGGCAACTACACATATGTACACATGTAAAGAGATAGTCGAAGCATAAGCAGCGCGATCAAACCTTCATACACTCGATTAGGAAGTGATTGATGGATGCTATAGGACGGGGTCGTCGTGTGCGGTCCCGGCTCCTGCGTCACGGGATAACAATCGCCCGGGGGAGGGACGACAAGGATATCTGATCGATACCACTCAAGTGGGCAAAATGCTACACTATATTTCACCATTTATTACTTCTATATCATGAATTAATCCACTTGGCCGCGGAAAAACAACGCCACGACCACGATCACAGAAAACTCTGGAGATATAGTAGCACAACACTGCTGCATTTCTTATAGTAAGTGTAAAGAGCTGGAAACCAGGTATTCCATCCACATAGGTGACAACGAATCTTAAATCTTTATTCAAAATGGATTTCGGTCTTTACGGGCTGCAGTGATCACGCACTATCAGTTGAACTGTTTTCTAGTTTAAGTCACCCGTAGTCTCATAACAAATTTGTGTAGGTGTATAAATATGTTTATTTTTACATCGATGTAATTGGACGTAAGTTGAAGTACGTAGAGAAAGAAATGTTTTGAAGAATGTTTTTCCTGTTACCTCCTTACTTAAGACGAAGAGAAATTAGAGAGCTTTTTCTGTTACCTCATTAGAAGCCAGTGAAGGACGCAAGGAATTTGGTCGTACATTTTTGGCGACTAGCTGTATAAATGTCATCTAAAAACTCTACTTTCGGCCTGATCCAAATAGAATTGTCACAAGTCACTTTTTGTGCTGTTCTGTTTGTTATGCTGTTTCTGTCATAAAATACATAATTGTATGAGATATAATAGCAGAGAAATATATGTATGTATCTTTGCTACAACATTAGGATAATCTTGGGTCTGAAAGTAATAGTAATTAAAAACAGACATCAGTAATGTAATTATACATTTTTAGACGTAAATAACTTAATGAAAAAAAAATTAGGAAGCAGCAAACGAACTTGTTCACATGTAAGCGCAAACAGCCTTAAGTACAGGGTAATTGATAATGCGATATGCGTATCCGATTAAAAAAAACGCTTATGAAACCGAAAAAGGGAAGCTCATGTTACAGATATGCAATACGACCGCGTTAGCGAAGCGAGGGGAAAACCCCCGGGTGTGACTGGAGACAAAAATTATAGCGTACGACGACCCGGACGACCCCCAGCGCCGCTCAATACCGACCAACCAACGGTTGCCGCATTTGCGAAAAACAGTGGGAAAATTGGACCCAATTTAAATACTAATTGTATTTTCTAAATTATGCTCAAGTACGCGTAGCCGATAGGGAGGAGCCACGTAGCGAAATTCAACTTTCGAAAATGGGAACATTCAAAACGCTTTCCGATAATGATAATGGCGATTCCTGAACGTTTATTGTTGTATAACGTCGAGCACGTTTTAAATAGTTAATTATTACTGGCCATTACTTGAAAAAGGTGTCGGCTCGTAATGCTCTTTATGCGACAATTAAGCAGTCAAGGTGAAGCCAGCCCACGACTTTCAGTCAGGTACCTACGACACTATTCGAGAAACGGTCAATTTCCAGCCTTTAAATCTATACTAATATTATAAAGCAAAGTTTGTTTGGTCGAACACGCTAATCTAAGGAACTATAACTAAATACTGGTTGGATTGAAAAAATCTTTTTGTGTTAGATACATTCATCAAGGAAGCTGTATATATCATCACGCAACGACCAATAGGTGCAGAGCATCAATGAACAATGTTGCAAAAACGAGAAAAAATATTCCTTTTGAGAGCTAATCGTTGCGTGTGCTGCGTAAACGATTAAAGTTACGCAAAAATCGCGTATGACGGAATTGTTCCCCTATAAAAGTTCTAAAAAAGTAAAAATCAGTTAAGTTATTACTCATGAATCATATTTATTTTTATGATAAATAATATGCAAATGAGTAAGATTGTCACCGAGGTAATTATCTCCACATACGAACATCTGCAGCCCATAATATATTCATTAAACTGGGTCAAGTTTCGTAATAAAACAAAATTTAAATTTGTTAAATCAAACAGTGTTCAATTAAAATAATACAGTGAAGTTTTTTTATATTCTTTTCCTGTAGTACAAAATTGATTAAAAGTAGGTATCATGCTAGGCAAAAATATAAAAATAGACTGCACTTTAGAGTATAAACTTGGTAATAACCTACTATTTTTGTTTTCTAAAAAAGGACAAAATTAAATTTAAAAAGGCAATACAAAGGGCATTTAATGTTATGGACACAACAGAATTGCTTAAAACTACCTCGTATCGTTAATTATATTTAATGAGTGTAATTGATAACTACAATCAAGAATATAAACGAAAACAGTTAATACCAACAACTTTTTACCAACAAACAGAAATACTGTAGATAAACGATAAAAGAGGAAAAAAAAATACTTTTGAATTGGTAATTATCGTGCTGTATATATATTTTTTGTCTGTGATGCATATTATTTTAACTTTAAAATAACGTAGGATGATCGAATCCACCATTCTAATGTCGTGAACAATCTAGCACAATTAATTGAATTTAGCGTTACTTTAAAAGAAAGTTTACTGCTGGCACCTATATTAAAAACTATCACATATAACATAAAACCGGAGTTGCTATGTTACTCTAACATTTTAGTAGATGTAAAATAAACATTCAATAAATAAATATGTTTATATAAAGGTGTGTATAATTGTTGATTCAGAGTGGCGGCCGGTTTCAAATGAACTTATCAATCTACCGCGACGCTGTTTGTTTTCACAGATTGTGCTCGAAATTCATTTTCGCGCGTAATTACTGTAAATTAAAACGTTTTCACGCCGGCACGTCGATGGTAGAGGAGAGAGTTTTATACGGTTTTTTATTTAACTAATTGCAAACCATCAAAATGACGAAAACCCAACAAAAAGTCGTTGCAAATACAAATGTACAATCTCTCAAGATGTAGATTGTCACTCCTGAGTACTAAGATAGGATTTCTTTGATTTGAGATCTGGATCTATCATATATCTATCATCTACAAAACACAGTACCATAATTCTTCTGCCAAACATTTTTGATTAGACTTTTGAGATTGTACTATAGAATTTCTTTGATTTGAGATCTGGACCGATAGTACATATTTTTTTTTAAACTTAAGGTGACAAATGAACAAACAGTTCTTGCTAACGATTTCAAAAATGTAAACTCTGGAAGATAATATTTAAATTTTATTTTGTTCCTTCGAGGATAGGATTTGCATCCTACACTTATTTATTTCCAACACAAAACAATTCCAAACAGGGTCACACGTATTTGATATGAATTTAAAGTAATATATTGTTTTATTTTATGAAACTAAGGGTAGATGCTGGAAGCTATTAATTCATGCTGACATTTTGTGAGTGGTCCGATCCTACCCCGAGTATTTACGGAAAACTGAAAATCGCTGAATTTTTCTGTTCGATTTTCAGGTTTGTACAGACATTAAGGTCCGTAACGTTCACTTAAAAAACTTGAGTGGCAACACTGTACCTCGCGAGCGGGTTTTCCAAAAACAACACAGAAGTGGATGAATGGACAAGTACATACAGGCAGTCTGTATTTTTTTTATAGAATATGTTCAGCAGTGGACTAATGATGGGTTGAGAAGATAATGATGATGATTTAATTTATGAGTTGAATTTAATGTGGTGACACACATGAGAACTAAATTGAAATGCTTCTTTACTATTTTTTTTTTAATTTATTTATTTTGAACTTCATGCACAAAGTATAATATATATTCTAGTAATATATATTCTAATAATATACTAAATATACTTAATATAGATATATATGTTGACTGTATTAAGATACTGGAATTGTGGATTTAATGGGGTAGGCAGTTTTCTTTAAAACTAGCCAATGCCGTTGCGTGCGCCTTTTAATTCTTTTTTTTTGTAATTGAAAGTACTATGCTAGAAACATTCACAAGAACAACATTTCGAAGTTTCAACTCAATTGAATGAACGAACGATACGCGAACCCGTACAACGTGAACACACATACATTAACTATTTATGTATGTATGAAATATAAAAATCAATAGGCTGCCGCTGTATTAGCGACAGGTCGCTTCACAGACCTCACCGGTTCAGGGCGCTTACCGCTGAACTGTGTGGTATACGCACGTAATTTATTGAGGTAAGCTATTTCGATCGCAATTCGCGAGCAGAGAGTCAATGGCACGTAAACGACGCGCGGGTTACGCACGCGCCGATATAATGCGCTAGCCTAGTTGTAGCGTAAATAAACAAAATCACAGAGGTCACTGACCCCTGATCGAATGTAGTGGAGGAAGCAGATGTAGCATATATCTGCTTGCAGAGGATGGACATGTGGTGTGAAATCTTTACGAGCGCGTTTAACGACCATCCGTTATTTGCAAACGTTTAAATATGATAATTAAATAAAACGATCACAAAAGTCATATTCAGGACGAAATATTGTCTATTAAAAAGTTTAGGATTTTATTTTAAAATGAATTAAATCTCAGTCAAAAGCGAGACGAACGCGCTTGGAAAGGGTTCGTTTTTCTTTTCGCCGTCTAAAATTAAACCACGAAATCGGAATACGTTTAGTGACACTATACATCCGTGATAGGTTTAGCTTACTTTAAATATCATATACACACCAAATTCCAAATCTTGAGGTCTAATATGGGATACATTACAATCAGTTATTAGTCTTACGCTCGTTCAACTCGCCACACGCAACTCAGCAGCGATAAGCGATAGTTAAAGTTGATCTGTCCTTTCCTAGTCAAACCAAACAATTCATGCCATAGAAAAGTATGATTAACAAAAACTCCCTACGGGATTGTTCTAGACTATTAGTAATTTCTATTTCTAATATAGAAGAGCAAAAGACGCCAAGCTGCTACAGCCAGATTCTGGCTATAATATAGGTCGGCTCGGTCGGGAAGGACCACGATCTCAAAGAATCATGTTGATCTGGGGATCCGAATACAGATTCGGATGATTCAGAACGGGGCATTTCATTTCTGATCACATTGATGACAACGCTTTTGCATTTTAAATCTAGGCTAAGGAACCTTCCTTCCTTTCTGGACGTAATGGACCGCAGTCCTCACTTACCATGTGGATCGTTTACCCCTAATATTATAAAAAAAGAAATATAGGGACTAATTGCATAACACATACTATCCGAAGTAAAGAGGAATCATAAAACCACACCCGAGAATATGTATTTTATTTTGTATATGTTGATGCTGTTTGTCCAGAGACCTTTACAGCTTTATCTGAACAGACTCGCGAGTGGGAGGAGTTGGGAGAGCGAGCTGGCCACGAGGACTGCTACTGCATCACCGCTGCACTCTGACCCCTGTGGACGAAGAACGTCGACGACAACAGAGGGGAGGCGATATACGAACCGAGGGCCCCTCTGGTGTTGCGTGGTGTTCATGGGTAGCGGTGATCACTTACTATAGGGTGGGCTGATTGCAACAATTTTTTAAAAAAAAAACTTTCCGTACACCCCTACTACTTGATGGTTTTCGGCCTGCGACTAACTAATCGCATAGAGATTCGAGACAGATCTTATAGATCTCGCCACGTACGACTAGTTACGTTTTCACTTTTGCATTGAATTCAATAGAACAGACGCGCACAACGACACGCGAGTATGAAACTTATTGTTTTCTTCTCCTATCAAGAAACTAAAACAATAATTTTCCACCGCGTGCAGACAGACTATCGCAATAACTGTAACAGTGGACAGCAAAGCGAACTACTCGTATCAACGGAAAAAGTTTGCGTGTTCACATTTTAGACAACAACGACGCACTTCAAACAGCAGAAGCAATTTATGAAGGGAAAGTATTTTTAAATACAATATGAAAATAATTATAGTAAGTGCTTGCCTACAAACGTAATCTTATACATATCGTCGTTTGTACAAAACACTTTTGAATCGTCAAGATAGCTAATAGGACCACCGCTTCGGAAGGCAGCTGCCAGCGAGTAGAAAAGACAAGAAACTCGACTAGTTGCCCTTATTTTCTTTGAAATTTAAAAATTACAAAATGTCCCAGAGTTGTCCAGTATTGAACCGATCGCTCAAAGCTATATTTTTCAGACAAATATTCTGATAAGATATAGTACGATGGTTTGGTTGGTTTTTAAGAATAGAAATTTAAATCTGTTTACTTATGTAAACTTATACGCATGGTATAAAGGTCACCTTTAACAGTGGAAGGGAGAGCTACACTGCAGTTTGTTTCTAGATGCAGAATGAATGGGTCATCTGGACAGGGTAGGACCATGCCCACACAGAATACCAGCGTAAAATAGCTGTGTTTCGTCTGGCGAGTGCGGGTATTCGGAGACCTTTATCATCCTCACGACCAAATTCTTCAAGAACTATTTACTTTGCCTAACAATCTGATCGTACTGGCTTCAAATACATTTGTTTTTTAGTTTAGTGTGTAGGCAATACGAGAAAACAATAGGCCCAATTTCAATGCAGTCGTTATATATAATAGTATAAATAAAATAAACGCTTCAACTAAACGGACTAGGCTTTAATAATGCTATTTTTATGAAATTAGCATTCCTCTTACCTGAACTAACTAGACGCAAATTTGAAGTTAATTAAAAATCATCATTATTTAATAAATACAGCGGTCTGAAACACGCGACGCGAACGGTAATATACGGTATGCAAACTTTTTTTTTTGCAATATGAAACACTGAAGAACACAAAATTGCAATGACAAAATACACACGAAGACTATTGAAGCATATACTCTACGGAATACGTACTAAAACCACACCAAAGGTTAAACAGATGAAGGTGGAGAAATCCATTTCTCAATCGAGACATGATAAATTAATATTTGAATAACGTATAGCAGATACGTTATTCCAATGCAAATTTATCGCTTTGCATTTAAAAGTAATCACCGGGCAGAACAATGCAGACTCGGTGATTTTGCTTTAGAAAGAAAAAACACACGGTAAGGATAAAATCTTTATCTAGACCGCATCGGGATTTATCTGCAATAACCGTCAATTGAATTATGCAAATTGAAATTTATAATATGACTAAGTACTTTTATAAAATTTATATATAAGGTATATTATTATGTTTGTATGTGTATAACTACACATACAAACATAATAATATACCTTATATATGAATTTAATAAAAGTACTTAGTTAAATAGTGTAAAAATGGGCCCGATTTTTAAGCGACCCGAAATAAAGACGATCCATAAGTCCACATGTAAAAGTGCGAAATAACCAGTCATTAATCAAAGAAACATTATATTGATAATAGATAGTAAAATAAATAACGACTACGTTATTGCGAATATACCCTAGAGTAATATAATATTTGTTATATTATTTGGTTATGGACTATAAAAAAAGTAGGTAGGTAAAAATGTTTGACCCTTAGATACCTGATATGTATGTTTTTTTGATTCTTTTACTTTTTTTGTATATATTCTTAGGGGAAGGCACATGTTATTATATTAACATTTCTTGTTCTTGCAAGGATCACATGCCCATCCATTAGGTGTATTGTATGTAACTTGAGAATATAATTCAGCTATTAAATGGTAAAAGTCCAAGTATTTTTAGTTGTAACACAGGTCTAGGACCTAGCACGGTTGCTAAAGAGAAGAAATAAATGGTTGAAATTGTAATTGTAATATTTTTAGTTGTGTGAATATTGATATTGGTCCAGAGACCTTTACAGCTTTATCTAATTAGACTCGCGAGCGGGAGGACCGCTGAGTAGGGAGACAACGACGATGATGCGAAGCTGGTGCAGAGACTACTGCTGCACCACCGCTCTGACCCCTGTGGACGAAGAACGTCGACGACAACAGAGGGGAGCGATAACACGATCCGGGGGCCCCTCATAAGGAGATACGAAACCTCGACTCGGATCGCTATCTCAAGGGAGGAAGTCCAAGTACATTATTAATATTTGACAGCGGTGGCGCCAAGGTGCAGCTAGTTTCTAACTGCAGCATGAGTGGATCGGCCTGGTTGGGGTAGCACCACTTCCTTATTTATACAATATCAACGTGAAATAGCAGCTCAACACAAGCTGTAACATGAGGGGAACGGCCTGGTGGTGGTAGCATCACGCCCTTATAGAAGACCAGAAATAGCAGCATACAACAAGCTGTAACAAGAGTGGATCGGCCCGGTTGGGGTAGCACCACACCCTTATAGAGTACCAACGTGTAATAGCAACATACCACAAGCTGTGACTTGTGTAGTTCGGCCTGGTTGGGGCAGCACCATACCCTTATACAGTACCAACGCGAAATAGCAGGGAAACCCTACTGTGTTTCTTATGAAGAGTGTAGGTAATCGGAGACCAGTTACCAAAAACGAGGCATTTTGTCTCAGTCCCCAGGAGTAGCGACGCACAGAGTGAAATAAAATAACATAACAGGACTTGAATTATAGTTGTGGATGGATGTTAATCTTTATAGGCAGCGGTCATCGCTTACCATTAAGCGAACTGTGTGTTCGTTTGTATCTACAACATAATGCAGAAAAATAGGGTAAGTTTTTACCATCTTTGTACAAATATAAAACCCGCTATAACAATTCATTGTTCAGATAATTTAGAAGCAATTGATCGAGCCGTGTTTCGGGCACCCTCGAGCAGTTTCACGCGCAGGATAACTGGCCAAGTCGAGACTACCTCCTTGTGCTGGTTACCAATAAATACAGGTCTCGGCTGAGTGCTCTAAGCGCTCGGCCACCTTTCAACCCGGTGAAGCTGTTAAAGCCCTCAGGCTAACAGTGGCCATCACCAATAAAAGAAGAAGAAAAATCAGAATAAAGAAACATACGTAATTATTCATATAACTTATATGAAGGTAGAATTACGTATGTATGTATAAATGATTCATATAGGTTTTGTGGTTTATCGAATGGTGTGGGTGAAAAAATGTAAGAAAATTCGAAAAATCGATTTTTCAATTTTTTCCTTAATATAATTTTCATATATATTTTTTGGTTCATGCGCTATATATACTAAATGATCTTAAAAAATGGGATTCGAGGACAGCTTCGAACGTCAAAGTCAGCCTTAAAAATGTTTACGCAAACGTAAAACTAATCAAACTAGATCATATTAATGAATACGTTTACAGGATACATTAAAATAAAATACGTAAATGGAAATAAGCATGGAACATATAATCCCCCCGATTATAGTTATTGAGTCAACCACGTTAAAAAATATAGGTAAAATATAATAAATACTTAACTTCTTTTTATTGAGCAGTGTAACAATATTTCAGACAGATATTCTTAACATTGGCCAATCCAGCTCGACTAAAAAATAAAATTAAAACAAACTTCTGTATTCAATATTCATAACGCTTACTTATTGGATGTCAAAATATTACTACCGGGAAAACGATAACCACAGATCTGAGCAGTGGGGCTATTTCATTTTTAATTTTTACACAATAATAAAAGTTTTTCTTTTTTAATTTTGAAACATAACTTTTTAATTTTTGGAGGAATTTTTACTTCTATTATTTATGTTATCATAATAATATATAACGTATATAAATGAAACGTGTACATTAACCAATAAATGTTTCACTTTATCTACGCCAGTTACGTGTAGAATTAATTTATGCTTGTTAGGAAAAATCACATATTACAATTTATTCTTATGTCTATGTCTGGGTGTCTAAATTACTCTATTACGCCAAGGAAGCATATCTTGTAACGTCTTACATGCACCTAGTTTATTTCTCGTACAGCTTTCAATTATCGGGCGTTATTGACGCTGTGACGTGTGAAAGCGATCTTTCTTGTGAGAACTTAATTTCAATGAGATATCAATCAAACGTTTGTCTACTTTCTCACGGCAACAATTACAGCTGTGATGGTATAAAAACTCTCTTTATTAATGGGTGACTTGCATGTAATTCCGGCAATAAGCTCACAAAACAAGCATGAATTCATGATCAACGGTAGACTTTTTTCTTTTATTACATTGAGAGTTGCAAACGAGCACACAGTTCACCTGATGTTAAGTGGATGCATTATGTAGATTTCATAATGCAGATGCGTTGTCACCCTTGAGGACTGAGATGGAATGCCTCGATCACCAGTAATAAAGGTCTCCGGATCCCTTCACTCACCAGACGAACCACAGAAGCGTTCTGTTGCTATTTCACGCCGGTATTCTGTGAGGCGTGGTCCTACCCGAGTCGAGCTGATCTATTCATTCTGCAGTTGTAAACAAACTGCAGTGTAGTTCTACCACTGTTACTCACTCCTGACAGATTACAAAATTAATACCAAATATATATATATATATATATATATATATATATATCTGACGACGTTTTATTCAACCTAATTACTGATAGTCTAGTAAGGTTTCCATGGTGTTTGTGCAAGGAATATATCAGCGGTACGCTTCTGAATCTGATCTCGTCTAAATTCTAAAACCAACCCTGGTACGTGATAAGCAAACGAGTTTATCACGTACCAGTAATGCGCTTTTCTAAGTACTGAAACAGTTGATAAATTAGAAACTCAATATATGTAGTATTAATAAAAGGGTATTTATTGTAAATTATTATGACCATTAACAAAGGTTCGTTAGTGGTCATCAAAATTTTCATTAAGTATCGAACGAAATTATTGAAGTCTTATTTCGTTCGTAATATAAATTCTTTGATTAATACTAATTTCGAATAATACTAGATAATAAGTTAAGAAACTCTATAGATTCATACTTTAACTTGAAGAATATTTTTTCTATTTGAAAATAGAGAACATTTTACGTAGTGGGGTTATTTTTTTGATATTATAAAGATTTTACATAGTGTGGTATATTTTTTTGTTATTATATATGTGTTGGCAATACGGTATCACCCGATGATCCATCGTCAATAATGTATCAGGATGCATTTGCTCATACACTTACGTAGGGGTCCGCGGACTCATTTTTTATAACATACATTAGTAATGCTAGTAACGTTATTAATATTCCGGTTAACCACTCGAACTAAGCTGAAAATGCTTGTGCTAGGACATGGTTCACGACAATATAATCGAATGGTGGATTCGAACCTACGACTTTAATTTTCGCGGACCGTACCCTAAACCTTTAGGGTGTTGCCCCTTCAATTGGTATTGTGGTATTCCATCTCAGTCCTTAGCATGTGCATGTGATAAGTCGTTATGAATGAATGAAGATGTCTTGCACCCATTCATCACATCATTGCGTTACACACACGAAACACAGATGCGTTATGCTATTCCACGCTGATATTCTGTGAGGGCGTAGTCCTTCCTCAGTTAAGCAGACCCATTCAGGCTTCAGCTAAAATCTATTTGCGGCGTTTAACACATCCACTGAATGACACAAAGATACCACCCAAGTAAATGTCTGCCCCCGCAAAGTAAATGACGAACGACGAACGACGAAATCGTAAACGAGATCATTAGGAGGATAGCGCACAAAATTCACGCTTGAAGAATCGTAAGCCCACTAGCAGGTAGAATGAAACTTAAATAGAAAAAGGCCTTAAAAAAATGTTTGAAGCGGAACACAAAAGCTAACTTTCTCGAAATCGAAAAGTTTATGACTGCACAAAAAACGAAATCCTTGATCCTTCGCTTAAGCGTTATCCTACCATTAAAGCATCCGTGTACAAGTTTCGAGTGCACAATTTTAATAAAAGCATTCACGGGGAGCGTTTATAACTCCATTCGACGCGGGAATCGGGCATAAAGGCGGCCGGATGAAGTTTTTGAATGTGGCTTGGAGCAATTAGACACGGAGCAGGGCGTTCACTAGGCGCGACCCGAGGCGCGGTCTTAACCTCGCGCTGCGAACCCGCCGATCAATCAACCCCCTCCCTACCTCTTGTAATTAATTTATTGGACCCGATCTGGACTTCGCTGGGAACTAAGTCGCCCACCGACGTATCCTGTCTATTGTAGATCTATTGTGGCGAGCGGCCGCCACCGGCTTGCAATTAATCAACGCGAGTGCCTTCGCGCTAATTTTCATCGGTTAATTTTACCCCGCACGTATCTCCGTCTTGTGTCTATATATATTAAATAACGCTTGAGGCTATATATACAACTGAATTGCTTGGGGCACTGTGAATTATATTCGTAAATTTCATAAATGTAAAAAGTAATCAAGTAATGGCCAAAAAAAATCCTCTCTTTTTTTATTCTACTCTATCGAAAGACAATGCTTTTGCGCAACTAAAATTTTACGCGGTTTCCATTGAAGGACCGTTACTCGACGTTTTGTTGCTTATTGCCCGTGTTGTTCACAACTTTCTACAGCGTTTACGAACACCACCGACCCTACTCCTGGCGGCAATAGCACAATATCGTAGTTGTCTTTTCACTAAACGAACGCATTTTACCCTCCTAATAAACACAAAGGCATGTACACGTATTGAATTAATAACCGTAGAAATCCGGCTCTAGATGTATAAAAAAGTTCATAGAAAAGACAGAAATAAGTTAAAATATTATTGTTAAATAATATTGTTAAACGAGTTGTTATTTGCATTCAACGAGCGAGTGAAAAGGGAAGGAGAGCCGGCACCGGAGCCAGACTTCGGGGCCGGGTTTTAGAGCCCTCGACCGGCGATCAACGCGGTCTCAGAATAATCAGGCGCGCCTCCCCTCGTCGCGGTCGTTCACACACAAACGACGCGCCGAACGCCATGAGGCCCTACCTACGCACAACGAGTCGACACAAAGCATCCACCCATGCCTAACGACCACAACCCTCGGTGCACGCACGCCGTGCAACAACAACACGGCGGGCACATTTAAAAACTCGACCTTAACTAGTCACAACGGAAGGTATAATATTAGTTTCATCTATTACACGCAGGCGCTGCATCCGTCTCGATGGCAGTGAGCGTTAACGGCAAGTGAAAGGAAAATTTATATATAGGACAATAAAGCGTAAAATCAAATGGAGCCAGCAGATCGGAGTGTGCAATGTGCACTCGATTGCGGGATACATGAATATTGAAAACCACTCTTATGTCCGTTCGCGCTGAATCCAATACACTTCGACGGGCGATGCAAACAACCGCCACGTGTTTACAGAGGGTAGCTAGTAACTGTAGATTAGAAATAGTGAGCGCCTAACTTTGGAGCACATGTTGTAAACTTTTAATTTGCAGCGCGTAGCGCGCCGTTTCGTATTGAAATACGAAAGCGGACTTCAAAAAAATGATGATAGGCGAAAAACTGATGAAGCTAAAGAATGTAGGAACATAAAAAATTCTATTACAACGATATTTAAAAAAAAAACACTACACACATATGGAAACTGGTGTTGCAGCCAAGAAAACTGCAAAGATGGTTTACATTTGATGCCAAATTGCAATTGATTGCTCTATTTGTATGTAACAGTTTGTAAAAGCGACTGTACGGAATGGTCGAAGTCTTACAGATAGTAAATACTGCCTGCTTATCCATTACTTGTTCTTGTTATTTACTGGTTTCAATAAAAACCAGCTTGGGGCCGAGGTGAAATTTTATACAAGATACTGAAGTAGGTAATTAAAAACAAATTTTGCCACAGTATATCAGCATAAAGTAATAAAATAATATTTTTAATCACTCGTCTTTGTAGGCCAATTTATGATATTTCTAAGTAGTCGAATTGATAGACGTGCACATGATAGAAATTAATATTTATAATTTTAAGTTTATTACCACTAGAAATTGACCATAAAAAAATTACAAAAAATTTCATAAGCGAGTTAAGTGTTATTTTTGTTGACTTTTGATTTGATATTTTTGTTAACTTATTTAGCCGGAGTTGCATTAATGAGGTGTAACAAAAAAAAAGAGAAATTGTGGGTCGACGATCGAACGTCAAACGACATATATCTCCATTACAGTTACATCCTAAAGTTAATTAAACGATTGTAACGACTAACTGAGGTAATTTACAAACGGCGAAAGTTTTTAATTTTGTTTTCATACTTAAATTAAGATTCAATAAACGTTGCCGTTCCATTGAGGCATAAAATTTATCAGGAAGCCCATGGTAAATATTTCTCGATACAAACAAACACATTTTTCTTTTATTTTTGGCTTATTCAAAGACTACGTAATAATAGATATTTTATGCGAGTTGTGTGTCTTTTTTACAGTTCAGAAATTAAATTACTCTCATTATATGTGCGAGAATGGTAATCTTTTTTAACTTCGCAGGTAATGATTGAATGTTTAGTTTGGAGCGTAATGACCGAACTTCTAATAAGCAGTTGTTACAATACACAGTGGGCAATGGATCGCGGACTGCATTGTGATATAACGACAATGGCTGTTGTTATTCCCGCGTCAAACACGCCATGGCACTAAAATCATGCAATAAAGCAGCTTGTGCTAGATTTCACACCAAACCCAATGCCAATAAAGTAAAAATACAATACCTACTTCACTGAATAAAATGCTGTTATAAGACAAATATAATCGGAACTGTCAGCTGAGGTGATAAAAAGTGAAAATAGGTTTTATGTTGATTGTGTCATGTAATGAACTTTTTACTGTCATATTATAAGTAATTTAATGTCTATTTTTATTCTAACCATAAAATTGATATAATATCTGTTGTAAGCGAAATTTTCTACATTAAATATAATATAGACTACAAGCATAGATTATACAACTTAATAAATTACACAAGCGAAAATTTAAATTGCTGACTACCAACTTTAACAAAAATAATTTCTAATAAAGTTAGGACCATGATAATAAGGTTGCTAAAAATTTTATGTGAAAATGTAATATTACATTTATATAAAGGTCATGTAACATTTACAGACACAATGAGCAGTTTAAATGGACTTATTATATTATACTCTTGCTATTGTGTGTAATTTTGTAATCTATTAAGGTTATTTAGTACAAATAGAAAGATGATGAAATAAAGTATTTTGGACATAGAAATAGCAAAAATTAAGATAAATATAGTTAAATTTTGTCTTAATCTTTACTATTTGCTCAATGTCTTGTTTTTTGTAATAGTTTTTGGTAATGACATTACATCAAAACTAAGTCAATTGTTATATTTAGTTATTAATGGATAACAGAAAAATTTAAAATGATTGAAAGTTATCAATAAATACAATATTAATTGGGTTGTAGTTTTTCAATGCAACACATTAACAATAATATTATACCTGACCCTGCTCTGAGCTGTAGCTAAAATATTTAGGGAATATAAAGTATGATACTATATGGGCAAAGAATAACTACAATCAATATATTATTAACTTCCTTTATAAAAATATTAGAAGAACTAATATCACACCAGTTTTCCTTCTGTATTATGTTGAAAGTAAAAAAACTAAACAATTGTAGTATTATTATAATGTCAAAGATAAGAATTTCTTTAAAAATTATATTGTTTGAACTGAATCTTAGATTTTATAACCAATCTCAATGTTATATGACAAGAATTAAATAAGCCTACTAGTTTACTAAATTTTTTCATTATTAGGTTTGGTTTCTAGGTGATAAACAAAATAAGTTAAGTTTTAAAGTTTGTTTATAAGTTTTTAATCTGTAATCACAATTAGTATTTAAATGCAAAATAGGTCTAAATGCAACTAAACAAGAATTCAGTAATATATACTGTGAACACGACAGAAATTATGGAGCTTACCATACGACACCGAAGGCACCATAGCCTATGGGCCGGTCTGGCTGCACATCCGTCGGGATGGCCGGCGTTTGATAGTAGGGCGCCGCCGCCGCCAGGATGGCGCCCTGCGGCGCGGTCTGCGTACCGCCCTGCATCAGTGACATGGACACACTCATGGAGACGCGAGAGTGCCGCGCGGGGCCGCTTACTGCCGCCATCCAACCGCTCCGCGGCAAGCCGTCACCGCAGACTCATCACACGCTGCACACCACGACCCTGTCACCGTGCCTCGATCACCAGCTCTTGCCTCCCGATGGAAACGCAATGCTATCACCCGTAACTTCTTTATTATTCATGCTCGATCGACGATGCGGGAATCACAAACGCACACTACAACCGACGGAATACAACTTTCAATTTCACTGGCTTACTTTATGTATGATTATTGTCTTTTAAGTTTGTAATTTAAAAATTATTTTAATCTAAACTTAGTTTGAAGTTTATTTGGACAAAGGATGAGACCGTAAAATTTTAAAACCACACCACGCGCTATCGTCCACACACTACGAAAATCGAGCGAGACTGGCTTATGTGGACGGGGGAGGAAGGGGCGCCAAAAAGAGACGGCAAATAATAATGGCGACAGCACGATGAACAGCTGCTCAGCCGAGTTGTCTTGGCTTGTATCCTCTTTTAAACGAAATAAACTCTGCAGTACACTATATGGCACGAAATACAAAGTTTTAGGGTTACTTGCATGAACTTTGTTTAAGAAATAACTCTGTACAAAATAAATAATTGGATAATGAGATATCTATAATCCATAATATTTATTTAGATTAGACTTGAAAAGACATATAATTTTTGTGATAAGAAATATATAGCAGTGTCGTTTTACTTTTAATAAGATGATTTTTTAACTCGACTTATTGAATCAAAAAAGAAAAATGTGCCTTTTTATAAATCGTTTTTTTCTCGAAACTGAACAAAAACTACTAAAAGCCCTGTAGATAATTTAGTTTTCATAATGTTACACACAAACATTTTGTATTGTTCTGCATCAGTAACTCACATTATTATATTAGTATTAGCATATTAATAATATACCATATATATTAGTATAGTATACTAATATTATACTTTAAAATGTATGTTTTTTTTTCTTCTAATAAAGTTGACAAACGCTACACAGTTCTCCCGATGGTAATCGACGATTGCGGTTCATGAATTCTACAAACATCCTACAAGAACAAGGCTACAAAATGAGAGGCTGAGCAAAACCTACGATGGCTATGGCGAAATAGAATGCCTGTAATTGGGTCTCCAGATCCCTATACGAAATTAAGCACTGTAATGTTACTATTTCACGCTGTTATTGTGAGGGCAAGATCCTTCCTCGTTTGAACCGCCCCATTCTAGTAACTAGTTACCATGGGAACTTACCACAAAGTTCCTCTATTTCTTATTAAAGGTAACTTACTATAAAATTAAAAAAATAAAAATTAGTGCGCGTAATAATCATCATAGAGATATGTGTGCGGGTAGCAGGGTAGGATGTAAATCGGAAGTATTAGGTCTTTACCTATAAAATTGCCGTTCTTTAGTATTGGCCATTTCAAACCAAAAAAAAGTTTTGATTGGATGTGAATTCTAGATTCAAATGAATTAAGTTTTAAAAACATGACACTCTTTTACAAAGTCAGTCTTTTGTTTATTGATTAGCTTTGTATTTCCATTACGTTTGAACATTTTTCGTCATAATGGATACTTTCAAAATTCGTATAATTATGGAATATGACTTCCGAGATATCATTGCCCGGTTCCGTTCTGGAAATTTTGATTTGAAAAATGAACCTCGTGGTCGTCCAGACACTTTGGTCAACAATGATGAATTAAAGGCGATTGTGGAAGCTGATGATACTCAATCTACAGCCGAGCTAGCAGCAGCTTTTGATGTTAACTTCAAAACAATATTGGTCCATTTGCGACAAATTGGCAAGGTAAAAAAGCTTGGTAGATGGGTGCCCCACGAATTTAACGATCGCCAGCGTAACGTACGCGTTAAGACTTGCCTCGCGATGATTAACAGTCACAAAAATGAAAGAATTTTGAACCGAAAAGTGGATTCTGTTCGACAATCGAAAGCGCTCCGCAAGTTGGTTAGATCGTGGTTCAGCACCAAAGCAATGCCCTAAACGAAAAATGACCTCTAGAAAGTTGTTTGGTGGTCTAGTGCCGGTGTGATTCAACAGTTTTTTTACAAAACGGCATGAGCATTACTGCAGATGTGTACTGTGAGAACTGAAGACAATGATGGAGAAGCTCGCACATCTGCAACCAGCTTTGGTCCATCGGTCGTCCCCGCTGCTCGTACACGACAACGCGCGACCCAATACTGCACAACAGACAGTCTCCAAGCTGCAAGAGTTGAGTTTGAAAGCTCTCCCCCATCCACCGTACTTACCAGACCTCGCACCCACCGACTATTACTTTTTCCAATATTTCAACAATTTTTTAGCGGGAAAAAAAGTTAAATTCCCGAGAGGCAATACAAAATGCCGGCAGTAAAAGAGTTTGTTGCCTCCCGTCCAGCTGTTTTTTACAAGAAGGACATCAATAAACTACCACTGCGTTGGCAAAGATGCATCGATTACATGGCTGATAACTTTGAATAACAGAAATAAAAAAGTTTGAAAAAAATACTTTAAAATATTTCATACAAAACGGCGATTTCATTTTCAAAGACGTAATAACATGGGGAAATATAAAATAATACTAATTTGAATAAATATCAATTATTTTATCACAGAGAATCACATTGTGTTATACAACATATTTATGTAACTAGTATAAAATATTCCTTACAATATGACGTAGTTAGATAATTGTATAATATATATTAATATTAAATATGTACTTAAATTACCATTGGAAACATTGCTACAAAATACTATCTTTGTCTATTGGTTGTTATCAAATTAAAAAGTCCAAAAGAAATTGCACTAAAAAAATAACTTTTAAACATCTTTTACATTGCAAGTCCTTGATATATATATATCCTAAATGAATAATTGTAAGGGTCTTTTACATAAATAAATTATATTGATCTATTCTTTAACCATAATCAAAGTTCTGGTCGTAATAATAACAATATTCTTTGTTATTTTGAATTTACCTTTATATTGTAAAATTTATACATTCCTTCATTTAGTTTCTTAATAGAAAAGAAGACATTATTTAAAAATATATAACAGTTTTAATTTTTAACAAACCTAAATATTGCAAAACTTAAAAAGTTTATGTAAGTACATATATACAAAATCAGAAAGTAAAATCTGTTATGAAGTTTAGTTGTGTGAAGGCGAATTTTGATTTTAAAATTTTATAATTTTTTAATAATTTTTTTTATAATTTTGTAATATTTTCATCATGATCAAATGGCCTGTAAACAATATTGGAAATGTTGTAGAGCACACATTTAATTTTCTTATAACTAGGTCCCAATATAAAATGGTCACACTGACTAATCTACCGGTGGTTAAAAGTGAATCTGTACATACAAAGAGATGTTATGTAAATTGCAGACACGTATCTAACACATTATTGTCTATTTACATTATACGAGTATATATATTTGGATGGGTTCGTTTTGCAATTCGTCACAGCGTATATTTACAAGAATCAAGCAGAGTGTAATCTAAATGTGTACAGACATCTTTAACACGTAAATCGTATTTAATTTGGTCGCAATTACCTATCGTTTTGTTAAAAAAATGATGTTTTTATTTTATGTGAAATTTGAATAATTCGATTTAGACATGATTTTTAATAAGCAAAGGTGTGATAACGTAATGATTTCTTAGATAACGTAATATGACTAACGACATACAAATAGATTCAAGGTAATTAGTCAGTGTATGTAACTGAATAGATTTTAATATATGATATATATACTATATATAATTGTAAATGTACTGTGATTTAATTTTTAAGGTAAATTGTTTAATGCCTCAATGATGGCCTATTAGATTACCATTTTAATATATGCTTCACACTAGTGCATAAATATGTATATACAAAATATAGAGACGATAGTCTTTTCGTCCGTTATTTCAGAAATTTACATTATTAAGGACATCTGATATTTAATACTTTGTTCGCTTTTATAGTAGATTATAATGCTCACTGAATTTGTTGGAATGAATGATGGGACTTTTAAGGATTATCTAGTTCTAATCATTCTCAAGTGACTCGGGGCCATGTATAGTATTTCATATATGGCTCATGATAAAATATAAATCGGTAATTTTATAACAAATATAATAGCGACTTTGCACATTCTAGTTTCAGTTGTAGTGAAACGGAACGCATACGGTTAAATTTTTAAAATATTTTTTTTTATATTAATATTTGTCAAAACAATACATTCGTTTTGATTTTTGACAGGTCCTGTGATAAGAGCATTATGATGTGATGTTCTCCACATATTCTTAGTCTTATAAGATTGTTGAGAGCGTGGCTGTTGCCTAAAATGGTTTACGAATAAATTTTATACACATTCCTAGACATCGGTTTTAAAAAAATTAAGTTAATTTTTTTTATGGCCATTTTTATAATATTTTTGGTTTTAATTCAGTTATACTACACCTCTTTTAGTATTTGACAAATCAGTATCCAGATTTGTCAATATTTTTGTAATCGGTTTCTAAAATAATAAACAATGTTATGAATGAAATACATTTATAGAGTTTCTTGGTATTTGTGATAGATATGTGATAAATAAATAACTAAAACTAAAATCATTGGCTAAAACTGACCGACTAAACTTTGGAGAAATATATTGTTATTAACGTGTTTTGTACATCAATTATCATCAGATCACAATCTAAGAGAGCTCAAAGCCAGTGTTGCTGTTGACCGCATAGCGTAGTTTGTCGCGCAGCGTGCTCCGTTTCTGATAGTTAGGCAGCTTCAGCAGGTTGAAGCATGTGGATGAAGTTGGTAGACGGTTCAATGGATCCTTTTTCCTGATGGTAAAGAATCCTCTGATTACGCTACCTGCAACATGTTTAATTTAAACTTTAATATTTTCGCTGCAAACAATAAGAAAAATATAGGACCAAGTACATTGAAGTTGTTGGATGAATTAAGAGATTTGGAATAGGAGCAAAACTTCATTCACAAACTTTTAAATTTGATTCTTTGGTATATTTAAATAATTTAAATTTTAATTCAACCTACTTTGGAAGTTAAGTGAAGTTTCCTCCGATTAACAGCCATATCCTGTTACCAAGGTTACAAGACACACATTGTTGGCTTGATCTGTTCTATTTTCTCTTGAACTATCTATAGGTCCTCTCCCTATCTATTTTTTTATATAGACGGATGCTTGGTGTATTGTCTAGAGTCATGTATTGACGAAGCGACCACCAGGGCCCAAGCACTTCATAAAACACAACACACGTACATTGCACCCTTATATCGCCCCTGCCGACGGCGAGGGCGTCGCTAACAAGGTTATTCGCGATACCGCCGTGTCACAGATCAGATATCCGTATAGATATAAGCGTCGCTGGAGTTTCTTGCGCCACTCCTTCTCTAGCGCACGCATTCCTAAGCAGATAGTTAATAATAATAGCGATATTAATTTAGATAATGCTCTGTCAGAAGCAACTGACCGAGCCGAGGTTCGGCCCTCTGGGAACCCTCGAGCCAGACGCTCTCGCGAAACAGGAGGACGGTCCAAGTCGAGGCTCCCTCTCGGGGCCCCTTGTTCTAGTTACCCATATATAGAGGTCTCGACTGTGCCATCAGTGCTCGGTCACCTCTCAACCCGGTGAAAGTGTAAAAGCCCTCAGGCTAACAGCGGACATCAGCCCGAGAAAAAAAATTGATATTTTACGCTGGTATTCTGTGAGGGCGTGTTCCTACCTCCATCGAGCTGACCCAATCATTCTGCAGCTAGAAACAAACTGCAGTGTTGTTCTACCATGACATACTTCAATAAAATAAAAATAATTAAAAAAAAATCTTACCAATGGTGTCGCCTGTATCCTCGTCGTCGCCAACTTCAACGCAGCGTATGGAGAATGGAGGCTTCAAATGTGCAAATCCAAGTACTGGAGGTTTTGAACATGATGTTACAAACTGAAAACAAATTATGACTTATTAGTAATTCCAAATATAGCTTTAGTATCGGGTCTGTATATTTGGATCCTGTTTTCATTAACTGTGAAGTAAATTATTACTGGTGATGAAGCATTCTATCTCAGTCCCCGAGGGTGACAACGCATCTGCATTTTTTCTTTCTATCACATTGAGATTAACAAACGTACAGACACACAGTTCACCTGATACAAATGATTCCTGCGGCCCATGACGTCTACATTCATCCTTGACAAGTCAATCATCCATGTACTTTCACAGTGATAGAGCTACGCTGTAGTTTGTTTCTAGGTGCAGAATGAATGAATCAGCTCGATCGGTGTAATGCCACGCACTCACAGAAACCAGCATGAAATAGCAGCATAACCCTACGGTGTTCCGTCTTGTGAATGTAGGGATCCAGAGACCTTCATTACTGGTGACAAGGCATTCCATCTCAGCCCTCAAGGGTAACAACGCATCTGCATTATGATTTCTTGCCATCAGGTGAACTGTGCGCTCGTTTGTTAATCTCTCAATGTAATGAAAAAGAAAAACCTAAAAATATATACATCGGAATGTTTTAACGTCCATAGACCGCTGTGTTTGAGTGCCAGTTGTCGGGTACCAAGTGAGCCTATCATACAATACAGATAGAAATCACAAATCGAATCATCCATCGTCAACTCACCTTGAGGAACATGGCGCGCTCTGTCTCGGTGAAGTCGCGCTGCAGCACGTCCCAGAGCCAGCACACGACGCGGTGCGAGTCATGGAAGCCGCCGTAGTATTGCGTGTGGCGGCGCAGGTCGCGGAGATCCAGCGGCACGTTGTCGCCGCTGATTAGACGTTGCAGCTGTTCGCGTCACAACAAACCAAGAATCGATCGCGACATTATAAAAACAACACAATAGCTCGTAAATTTCTTTTTTTACTTTACAAACTGAAGAAGTTCCCCGACTTTTTTTTCTCTTTTGACCACTTTCAAAAGTTTTAGCCGTTTCCGGTGGACCCCCTACAAGCTGTATTTCTACCATATTCCCATAACTCCACGAAAAATGTGAAGATTAGATCTTATTGATCTTAGTGAGGGCTCTCAATCATCTGGTTTGGGTGTGTAACGGCAGAGACGAAGAATCGGCGGGAAGCGTGGCTTCAGGTAAGGTAGATTTTCATTAAACAAGTACCACGGCGCACCGGTGGCCATGCGCGTAAAGCTATTTCCTATTACCTGGAGTCGGGAATGAGACGCGGGAAGGCATGCACAAATATTGGGCTTGCATATGTCATTATAAAAAAAAATGTTTCTTAAATTTTTCTTTTGTACAAATAGAACCTAGTCCGTACGGACCTGGTGATCTGTCATACAGGGCATCCTATAGACACCGGTCTCTCCCAAATACTGGTTCATCACTGTGAAATCTGTACTGTACTATATTTAGTAATTACTTAATTTGTGAGAGAACACAATAAACATTATTATTATGGGTCGGATACACGCTACGTAAAATGTGATTTTATTACGTTGGGACATTTTGTCAATATGCCGTGTTCGCAGTACGTATAATGTACCCGCTGTTTGATTGACAAAAAATATATATATTTAATATTATGATAATTATTTGGTATTGAATTACTCTAACTTTATTATTTTTTGTTTTTTTTTTTGCAACGCTTATTGGTATTTTATCTATGTTTCGACAGTGTTACATGGTCTTATTTTAATTTGTTTTGTTTGCTCTTAAACTGTCCGTTGTTGTATTTATATTTTTAATAATCTGAATAATGTAAATCCGTTCTTGGCCTTAAGTTCAGCTCATGTAAAATATGTATACAATAAAAAAAAATGAACACAAACCTCTGGCGTCGAGAATAGCGAAAGCCATTCGGGATTAATGATGGTCCTGAAGCCCTTTATGAACGCGTTGGTCTGGTCTTTGATCTGCGTGTGCATGCGAAAGTGGGCCATCATGTGAATATAGTTAATTCTGTAACAAAGATAATTATTAGAACCTAAATAACATAAAGAAAAATTAAATATAAATAAATATATTTCAAAGTTCAGAATTTAAAATAGACAAATTCAAAACGAATTAATCTATTCCATTGACGAATGCCTTCTTATATTTCAAAGGGATTGAATATAGATAAGAAATATTTTTTTTATAGTATATTAGCAATTCTATTAATATTACTAATATTCCAGTTAACCATTCGACTTTTTTTGTTTGTGTATTGCTATTGGTCCAGACACCTTTTCAACTTCATCTAATTAGACTCCCGAGCGGAAGGCCCGCTGAGTAGGGAGACAACGACGATGCTGCGAAGCTGACTCGGTGACTGCTGCTGCACCACCGCTACACTAGATGTCATGGGCGGCAGGAATCACTTGCCATCAGGTGAATTGTTTGCTGGTTTGTTACTCTCCATGTAATAAAAGAGTCCTTTGAGAAATGAAACTTTTGGAGCACAATACTTCGCAAATAACTTACCATTGTACTTACTCTATGGTTTTCTATGGTATCATAGCATAACATATGTATATAACATAACATAAATTCGTATAAATTTAATTATACATTGCTTACTTATTTTCATTGGTAACTGGTATAGCCTTCCCGCCGGGCACAAGTTCGTGCGTTACGATCTCGCCCAATCTCTCCTCGTCGACCGAAAATGTTAACTCCAATGAAGATATGTCACCCTGGTTGGATTTAAAAATTATCATGTTGAAGAAACAATGTACAGGTATGTTTCATTATTAAAAAAACATTGATATTTTGATTTCTGATACAGTACAGACATTACAGTTAGATCTATAGTTAGAAATAAAATACAAAATAAAATAGTTGAGTCATAAATTGCTTTTTATTAAAATAATGGTCCTTCGTAAAATGCTTTTATTATCTTGATCTGCATGTATGTATGTATGGTTTTTATTTCATCGAAGGAAAAAAACGGCTTGGTGCGCGGAGTTTCGGACTCGACCCCTGGTGCTAAGGGCTGATGTTGTTATTGTTGATACCGATTAAAAAAAAACCTTTCTTGAACCCCCACGAACAAGAAGAAGAAGATTAGATCTGGTCCGCTAGTCCCTAACGTGTTGATGGTCTCACCTGGAAGTGCTTGATATAGGTGAGACTGCGGTAGAGATCGCGGTCAAGTGAGGGCAGCTCATCGATCCAGCTGTATAGCGCCTGCTGAGTCTGACCCAGGACCTGGCTCAAGAAGAATGACGCGAACGGTACGTCTACCACGATACCCTGACAAAAAATTATGATAATATTAATTATTATATATTATTGACAATAATTCCTAAGAGCTAAAACGTTACAAAGTAATAAAAGCCTGTGTTAGTCCTAAGAATTTGGTGCTTCAATGGAGTATATATATATATAAGCTCAATACATACATATTTCCTTTTTTTAAATAGAAGTCGAATGGAGGACACGTACCAACAACCATAAGTTTCGCAATCCGTATCCTAAACTATTGACGAATTGATAAGAGCTGTTAGAATTTTAGTTGTAAATAATCTCGCATCACATAAAAATTACATATTTCTAATGCAATATAGAAAATATCATTATTTTTATTTAGGACTTATTTTTTTTTTATACAAGCCCGGTCGGCTCGACTTCGGCAAGGTAGCATTTAGCTTTGACATGATTCATAAATATTTCTAAAGCTCAGCTCCTATAATCTTACTAGAGAAATGAGGATCGTGACAGTGAAAACTGCAATGAAATCGGTTCAGTAGATCTCGAGATTAGCGCAGTCGTACAGACAGACTGCATATCGGAGACTTCTTTTATACTGTTCATTGGTTTTATATGTTGGCGATCGTTTGGGAAGGTCTATTGTATATTATCAGGAAAAAAGTGTCTAGATGATAATATAATAAATAAAGAAACTATATCTTGAAACATATATCATTCCGCGTGGTTGTTTAAAAAAAATGTTATGCATTATTATTATTAATAATTATGCTTTAAAATTGATGCGTCACCTCATAAACAGCCTTCCCCAGCATCCTGCCGATGAACTCGAATAGCTGCAGATGGTTCTCCTGCAGGCAAGAAGTTGGAGACGGGTAGAGCCGCTCCTCGCTCGTCACGCGGAACAGATTCAGCGACGGGTCGAATACTCGCTTGATCGTCTCCTCCAGGAACTCTGAAAGGTAATATTTTTTGTAATAAATAATTCGTAATATTATAGTGACAGACATCTTTTAGCAACTATTGGTTATAAACAGTAAAACACTATCATGTATACTGAATAACGTCATATTTATATATGCTTCCGTTGATATCAAATTTTCTCGATTCTGTGTGTATTGTATCTCGTTATTTCATAGCACTGTTTTTTAATTACATTGAGAGTAACAAACGAGCACACTGTTCACCTGAAGGCAAGTGATTCCTGCGGCCCATGACATCTACATTTATCCTTGACAAGGAATCATAATGCAGATGCGTAGTCACCCTTGAGGACTGAGATGGAATGCCTCGTCACCGAAACACTGCAGCATTGTGCTGATATTTAACGGTGGTTATTCTATGAGGATGTGGTCCTACCCCAGTCGAGCTGACCCATTAATTCTGCAGCTAGAAACAAACTGCAGTGTTGCTCTACCACGCATTGCATTGGACTACGATAGCGGTCGTATGACGTCTGTATTTGGGCAAATGTTAACAAAACTAAAATACGGCCCGCACAAATGTTATTTACTATGAATTTAATATCTGAATCTATAATCGAGAAGACATTCTGTTGCCAATGAGATGCTTAGACATCGGGCAACGACACATTTGGAGGCTTAAGGCTTCCAATCTTTTCTATAACCTTTCTTTCCTAACTGTATTCCTAAAGGTATTAGTTCTACGTTCTATCTATGCAATTGCCACTTCAATTGATTTCTTTTTTTTTTCTAAGGTCAATAGTTTTTTGTTGCGTTCGGACCGGATGTTTCGTATGGTTGATGTTGGAGCTGATAAATAAAATGCAGTTTTCCTGCCTCCAGTCCTGCCGTAGTTCCACACTAGCCTAAAACGTACCTTTAAATACTCCGTCTTGGTCGATGCCGGCCTCGTCCAAACCCTGCTGGTTGACGAAGCGCACTCGCACGACCGCCTTCAGCGCACGCGCAGGTAAGGCGGCCAATTGCCGGTATCCATCCTCCACAAGGCGCGCGCGCCGTACCGTTACCAGTGTAGAGCGCGCGCCCGACACGTACGCGCGTTCCGTCAGCCCAAGGACCACCTGGAAGCCACCACAACCAACATAATACTAATTCAGAACAAACCAACAAATATATATATTTATTCGCACATATACCTCCTATATAACAGCACGCAAACACGCACGCAGTCTTTAAACGTGCAATAGACGAATGTTTTTCTTTTTATCATAATCAATAAAACGTTAGAGTTTAACTAAATTCTAAATCTAGCTTCATTTTTTACTAATAAATCTCTCCCGAATAACTTATTATATCGAGACGAGTATATTGTTCGAGTGAGTTTTATGTCCTTATTAGTACATACTATGAGATTTTTTTTATATCATTGAGAGTAAAAAACGAGCACACAGTTCACCTGATGTCAAGTGATTCTTGCAGCCCATGACATCTACACTCATCCTTCACAAGGAATCATAATGTGGATGCGTTGTCACCCTTGAGGACTGACTGTTTTCCCCCATTTACTGTCAGACTAGTTACATATGTGTAGAATCTGAATTATCTAACAGGTCATCTAATTTGGTACCTATATATATTTCAACAATTACGCTTACACTTAGATTATTAAGGAAAACCCGTTATTAGCTTTACTTTTAATTTATATTATTTGTTTTAAGTTTGTAGGTTTCTGAATGGCGGCAAAAACCGAGTATCATTTTGAAAACGTAATTCATTAATTACTTCATTTGTTTTTAAATAAATGATTTATATTTAAACTTGTTTTTGTTTTCCACATGTACTATTCCAACAGTTAATATAATTGGCGTTCAAGATCTTGTTCTCTTTAATTACAGAGTATGATTCTGTATTTGAAAATCAGTGAGTATGAAAGGTCACATTCCAATAGTTTTTATTTTGGCGCTGACTTTTGAGATAGCTACAAACATTATTCTAAGATATTGTACATAATAAATAAATGTCATATTTTCAATAGTTCAATTATAATCAAACTACATGATATAGACAATTTAGGAGTTAATTTGTTTTTTTTTACAAATGTTTCATTTGATTTCGAGTAGATTTAACAGTTTCAATCGATAAATTATGATAACAGCGAGAAAATAAAATAAACAATGAAAAAAAAACTGAAAAGAAGTCTTAAAATAGCATAGCAAGTCATGCCTGACCTGATTTCTACAAAAAAACACACAAATAATATAAACACATAAATATGACCATAACTCTCAATATCGATCTCGGCTTAATCGACTTACCATAAAACAAAGGCGTTATTCCAGAATTTTAGATAATTAAGGAAAACATGTTATTTGCTTTACTTTTTATTTATACTATTTGTTTTAAGTTTGTAAACAAAGAAAGCGGTTTGTTTTCTTAATAATAAATAAATAAATAACACTACACATATTCAACTTACTTTCTCATCAGCTACTGCTCGTCTGAATAGTCTGACCCGTTCACCGTGAGCTATCATATGTGGCGTCTTCTGAACCAACACCTGCACATAAAGAATAGAACAACATATAGACTGCGTGAACACTCGTTATTATCTTGGTGGTCAGAAGATATTGCTTCCAAGTTGAAGAATCTGAGTTAACAGCGGTAGAGCTACACTGCAGTATGTTTGCTGGTGAAGGTCTCCCTTCAACCTTTCCCTGAAAGCAGAACATGTATTCAGTCTGAAACACGCACTATTGGCTTGAGAAGTCAAGTTTTCAGCGTGCCTCTACCAATTTACTATCGAGCTTGGATTTACCAACAAGAAGATACAACAAGGGTACCTTCTCCTGCAGTGACGGTGTCATCGCAGTCGTTAACAGGTGGAACAGATATGGGTCAGGGCAGATCCCTGAACCAATCCCAGCGTCAAATTTAATCCCTCCTTAAATTCAGTAAACGATTAAAGTACATTTTCCATTTCTTGTTGATCCCTAATGGAGGAGGATCTTTCATTGAGGTCCTATAAGTTCGCCCATCCCTAACTCAAACATGACATGATAAGACATCTGAAACCATGACGTCATCCGTAAGCACTTGCTGCAGTACTGCAGGGCATAACAATCATTGTTCTTTGAAATAAATTTACACATGAAATTTTATTATTATTATTTTATTGAAAGACGGTAAAATTAATATTTTTATGTCCTTAACAAGTTACAATCATTTCATATTCACTGCTTCCTTATAAGCATATAATAACGCTTGTGCCAAGTGATACCGATCTTCAATAACAAAAGAAAAGGAATTATAAAAATGACTACCTTAATTAAAATATAGTTGACAAAAGAAAAGAGAAATCAAATCAAATTTAGAACATTCCGTTTGTAATTTTGTGTGTGAAAGGTTTAAAGTGTATGTGAGTGAAAAAAAAAAACAAAATGATCAAATAATAAAAAATTGTTAAACATTAATGAATGTGTGTATAATATTCTAAAAAATACACCTTCGTGAGTTTTTTTTTTGCTTATACAATGTCTTAAGCATATGACGCTGTATTCCACACGTTTGTCTAATCATGTTGATCAATCAATATGAATGAACCTCTGTTTTATATGAGAAGTTCCAATTTCATTGAGTTATTAAATAAATTGCCATACCTGCTGAGGCTTCTTGCCCTTCTCAAGGTCAGCCATGAACTGCGAGTCGCGTATGTCGCGTACGAGCCAGTGGTTGCTAGGCGTGTACGTGCGCCGGCAGTCGCGCCGGTACAGCACCAGCAAGAGCGTATGCAGGGAGTTGAACAGTGAGTTGCTGCTGATGCTCTTTAGATCTGCAATGTGCAATTATGTATCCTAATCATCTCAGTCCATCGTAAGTCCGCTCAACAATATTATATACTGCTAGGGTTCCACGATATATCCACGCACACGATATCAGGATGGTCGAATGTTAGGGTTCGCTAATTTACATTTTATTTAATTAAATTGGAATACAAAAAGATTAGTTTCCAGGCCAATAACTATTTCAATCGAATATTTTGTACAGGCAACACTTTAGTTTGGCAGGAAGCTGAGAGGTAGAAAAAGGTCGGTTGAACATTCTGACTCGAGCTGTTGGACGAGAAGGTCGTGAGAAAGAATAAAGTTGTGTTCCCTATTACCTGCATTTATTTCAGTACTTCACCTAGGCATCCTGAAAGTCTAATTTCAGTCCTTAGTATCTGTGATTCTTATAATACATAGTTTTCTTCTAAATAAGTAAAAACCTCACTAGTCATTTTAGAGTGGTAAGCAATATATATAGTGTATGCAATGATTTCAGTTATGCAATGATTTGAGTATATGAGTGTGACTATTCGGAGTGTTCTGGGGATTTATTGCAGCAGCTGAGTTTAAACATCCTATTCCTGCCAGGCACAAGTACTCTGTGGAATCAGCTGAAGCCAGCGGTGTTTCCGAACCAATAAGACTCAGGGACCTTCAAGAAAAGAGCCTACACCTTTCTTAACGGTCGGCAACTTCTCTGGTATTTCAGATGTTTATGGGCGGTGGTAATCACTTACCATCGGGAGAACTGTTAGCTCGTTTGCTACCTATTAAAAAAAAAAACATCACATAATTCTATCAAAATTTCCTAATCCTCATCATCTCGATGGTTGGCAATGTGTGCTTTATGCGAAATTTTCTGCCACACAGCTAATCTCATGGAACCAGTTTGAACATTGGTAGAGTATTCCATTTCAGTCCTCAATGGTGACAATAGATGCATTATGATTCCTTGTCAAGGATGAATGTAGATGTCATGGGCCGCAGGAATCACTTAACATCAGGTGAAGTGTCAACTGTTTTTTTGTCTCTAATCTTCTACTCTTCTAAATCTTAACTCTAAATGTAATAAAAAAAGAAAAAAAACCCGTGAGTGAACTGAAGAAATTCTTATGTTATGCTCTAGAATGTTTTATATAAATTAAATACTAAAGAAAAAAAACTCACCGAATAACTGTCCCATGATAGATTTGTACACAAACATATTTAAAAATTGCGACATTGTAACGAAATCCTGTAACTTGAATGGATTTTGTTGTTCGTACATTTCCATATCGTCCAAAATACTGAAATGGGGAAAAAGTTTTTATTCATAATTATAAAAAATTCAAAACAAATCATATAGTTTCAACAAGATATTATTTTCGATGTGAGTTCATTTCTTTAAATAGTCAAAAATATTTCACTTGTTTATAGGTATCCAAAGGGGTTAATAGATAACTATTTAGTTCACAAATGATTTTTTTTTATTACACTTAAATAGTACACTAATATCATCCGTAGGAAGTCATGAGAATTTTCTGGGGTTTCTCACTCTCTTTAGGCATCGGAAAACAAAAAGTGTAGCATAAAATGAGTTAAAAACAAAGAACTGTCTGAGCTATCCTACTCTGGAATACCTATCCGATGACATCAGGAAGGTCAGTTACAAAATCAGTTTAAAAAGTTTGGTTTGTGACTGCTTACTTAAGTTACCTGTGGTCAGATAAGTTCTTCATGCACATATGAAATTTATTGGTAACTACCACTATTGTATTGTATTTATATATGTTTTATGTATTTAATATATGTATTTTTTTTTATATTAGCTATATTTAGTATTTTCTTTTTATTAATTAGTTTATTGCTACACACACATACACAATATCCCACCACACTTTGAGTTGACTGGTAGAGAATGCCTTCTAGCAATAAGTCCACCCTTTGTGAGCCTTTAACTTTGTTAAAGTTAATGCAATAAAGAGTAAATAAATAAATAAATAAATATATAGTTCATCATTTTACTGTGTAAATAATACTTACGTCACATAATGGGTCATACAATCAGCAAAGAGTATCAACATTTGGAACTCCGGTGCTGACGACTTAGTATTTACAGCAAGGAGATCAAGGAAAGACTTTAAACCGCAATTTGGTCCCAACGTACATAAAAATTGCCAGAGCGAGTACAGAATTTCATCTTGGTTGCAAAGACCTGAAACATAAGATTTTTTTATTTGATGTAAGAATGACATACAAGCACACAGTTCTGATAGTAAATGAACATTGCGACTCAAACGTTATCCTCCACCCACCTCATTGATACATCTTTAAGTTTATATAAGCGTTGTTAGTAGCCGCAGAACAATATTTATGCTTAATTAAAAAAAAAACAAATTAGTTGTAAGTAGTACTGGTGTTGCGATAATCACGACTTTTTGAATTTACATTCGTGTGGTTGGAGACCCTTTAGTGTTGCCAAACTTAATTCTATACAATATTCAAATAATAATGGACAAATTAACAAACTATTCAAATTAGTTACAAAATTATTCTTCTAATCTAAAATTTTTTTGTACTATATGGAGAGTAACAAAGAAGCGCCGAAGCTTACATGATAGCAAGCGACTCCTGCCGCCCATGACATCCACATTCATCTTTGACAAGGAATCATAATGCAGATGCGTTCTTACCCTCGAGGACTGCAGTGGAATGCCTTGTCACCAGTAATAAAGGCCTACGGATCCCTACACTCACCCAGGCAAAACACAGCAGCATTATGCTTCTATTTCACGATGGTATTCTCTAAGGGTGTGGTCCTACACATTGATACTGCAGCTAGACACTGCAGCGTAGCTCTTCCAGTATATATTCACATGTAACTAACATGTACTTTGTATATCTAGTATTACAAATTAGTATACCTGTGAGTATATCCAATTTAACTTGTGTCATAGTTTGCAGCGCCGTGTGGTACATAGAGCAAATCAATGCCGCTTTGGTAGAATCAGGTGATCCCAGTTTCCTATAATTCTTGTTTGCATTGGATCTAAAAAGAACACTGAATAAAATATAAATTGATGCTAAAGATCAAAATATCATATTTCAGTTCATAACACCCATTGAAACTACATTTCGCCTCTTCTACAATGTTGTATTAAGTAAGGAACCAAACTCAGTACTGAAGACTGAATTTATAATAGGGAAAAATGCCGTACATAATGAAATTGATATATCTTACACAGCATACCTTATTTATTGGTCCCTAAGTATATGTATAATATAGTATTAATATATAAATAACTTATCAATCAATAATATCTCATACATAATAATTTTCCCTTACCTATTAGTCCTGGCTTCAATTGCTCTCCTAATAAAAGATGCAGGGTTACTGCTCTGAATCGGTGTCGATGGTTGTGATGGTCCAGCACCTTCCTCCCCACTCACTCCAGCGTCAATCATTTCTTTCAGTGGTGTTGCCATTATCTTCTTTAGTAAAGCCGCACCCCATAACAAGGACAATTGATTGCGGAGATTTCCCATTGCAGGAGGTAAATAAGTGTCGAAACTTTGGGAAAACCAGCCAAGGACAGGATGCCAGTTGCTAAGATTCCCTTTTTTGCATACCACATATTGTTGGCAGGAGTCCAAAAATCTTGTCACCACCAACTAACAAATAGAGAAAATACTAATATAACATACATATTTACATTCAAAATGCACTTGAAATCTTCACTGGACATAAAATTCTATCTAAGCTATCAGTTAAAAATTTCATAAGATATTTTTATCAATTTTGTGCTTCATTGGTACATTCTGAAGAAGTTCATATTTCAAATATATAGGTAGCAAAAATGTATTTGTAAAAAATTATACTCACTACAAAAGTAGGATAGTAAGATTCGGATTGCGCGTATTCTCTCTCCAAATGCGCCAACTGTATCAGATTGGCAAGTAGGCATAATGCATAATTCCCTTCCAATGTATTGAACACTATGCGCATATTTTGGTCTGTACTCAAAAACTCTAAGCATTTGTCAAACATGGAGTGCAAGTGAAATGCCGATATGGACTGTAACAGATAAAGAAATATTAGCTATATATTGTCATACAGATAACATAAGAAAAAGACAAATAAAAAAAAATCAAACAACACTGTTAATATGGAAAATATGGGAAATACATCACTACAAGCAATTCTTGACAAAAATATAATAAATTATTATTACTTGATCAACACAATAATTCAAGCAAACAATACAGAGTATTTTCTTAAACCATTATCAATATATATTTAAATCCAAAAGCATATAATTTAAACCAAAATTTGCACTCTGTTTAAAACGATGAAATCATGACAACAACAATATCTTTTGGTGCTTTCAAATTACATTTACTGCACAAAATATATATTACAATGGTAAGTGATGATGATGTACTGCATATAAATTATAAAACTTCATTAGTACAATATCCTGATCTAATGTTGTCATCCCTCTCATTGGCACTCTAAACATACCATAAATAAATGATGATTTAATGTATAATTTTGACACTGCTATGGTAGTTTTATATGCATGCTATGCATGTATATAGATGACATTGTATGTTGGAGGGTTTATAATATATGACTAATGATATTTTGTAGTTCAATAAGCTAAATATTTAATTTCATTGGTTATTCTTCAAAACTTAAATAAGGAGTCAAATCATTACTAATGATAAGGATCATTTTCTATTATTACTATATACATACTTGGCAAATTTTTATATCTCAAATATATGTTATATATTTGAACACAAAAACTAGACTAAATAATTTTGACATAGGCAAATACCTCAGGTGATATCTGTTGCATATGGTATATGAGGGTAGGCACTGATAAAATCTGTATAATATACATAGTGAGTAGCTTCTCCGAAAACTGTGCTGACACAAGCGGCCGTAGAGATAACGTTACTACCGCCGTTAATGAGATATTTTTGAGGCTCACTTTTTCACGACACAAACCGCGAAGTAGGAGTGACTGAAAATTAAACACATTTTAATGTTTTTTTTTAATTCAAATAAGTCTAAAGGGCTGTTAAATTTGTCTGTAGTGATATTAACCTTTACCTGTCATGAAAAAGGAACAGTCCATGTGATCTCTATCACTATACTCTATTACTCTTAGTTTTAATTGTTAGTTTTGTTTTGTCTTGGTAAGTTATTTCAAAAACAATGGTATTTTCCTGTTGCCTAATTTTTTAATTCTGCAATTACCTACCAAGTGTATAAAAGTGCAATTACTGCACATTGTATTTTCTATAATATATAATGTATATTATATATAATACTTGGCAGTAATCTTTTTTGCGGTATAACCAAATTATAATACATGTTTTGCTGTACCATATTGGTAACAGCATTAAAATTAGTAAAGTAACTTAAGGCTTATAATCTGATTGATAGTGGAATATGAATAATAATTTATTGTTATATATTGTTGGTGAGCTATCTTGATATTATCTGTTTCCAGGCCAATGATTTTTAATAGAATCACCCTTTGGCTAGAAAATGACTGTACCCTTGATACATACCTTAATTGTGTAAAGTTTTCATTGTTGATACTTGAGTACAAACATAGTATCCATTATATTACCAGTCTTGACCTATTCACTCAGTATTGAAACTACAGAAGCTTAGTAAAGCATAATGTTATTTTTGCCTATGAGTTGTTCTACATCTGGCCTAATCCTTGTCATTCTTAAATCATAAGTGTAGTTCTAAATCATTCAAAATATACAGAAAATAAAATTCTAAAGTGGTATTATAATAGGAAACTTACTTTCAATGTTAAATAATAGCCTTTATGAAACAATGATCCCATAATATTAGCACACAACTGAGTCATACCACCTCTGAGTTTGTCAAAATTTTTAAGCCTAGTGAGTGCCCATGTGTTTGTTGCTGTAAAAGCTATCAATGTGTGCAAGTATATGAGAATACTCTGCATATCTACTGGAAATTCAGGTTTCAGTTCTTCAAGATATAAACAGCATTTGTAGAGAAGGGTCTTTATATGTGCTATCCACTGTAGACTGAAAAATATAATATTTATTCTACTTTTAGACCTAATTTAGTTTTAATTATGTTCATAATCAAGATATGTATTGATTTTTCTTTATAGTACCATTTCCATATTACCATTTAGTAATACATTTTATGTACAGTTCATCCATGGTCTTACAAAAATCAAAGTACATTATTATATATATAAGCATGATTTCAGTACTCACCTGTACTCTTTATTTAAGAACACTCCAACATATGAAAGCTTAACAGACTCAGAGTGTAAGCTTTGCACAATATATTTACACAGCTTTTCAAATCTCTTTCTATCTCTTTGCCGTTTGAATACCAAGAATAAGCGGCATGTAACTCTGTATACATCCAATGCAGGTATCAGCTCAAAGGGAGGTGTTGGTTCATCTTGTGATCCATGTGGGGTTGATTCTGGTAGAAGTTCATCAAATTCTTTCCTGAAAATTTAAAAGAAGATTCTATTTTACAAAAAATATTTTCCAACGCAAATTACGATTTATAATTTGATGAACATCATATGAATATTTTTATTCAAGACAGAAAAAGTATGGTGAGATATGGTAGTTAATTTAGTCCAACACAACATATTCTATTTTTTGCTTGTCTTTAGTGGCTGGAGATAATATAAAGTTGTTATTATTTGCACAAACACAGAGGCATTCTAGAATTCTCACCTTCCCTTATCAATCTTAAGACATAAGATCAGAGGAAGGTCTGATGAATTGTTGGCAACATAGAATATTTTATAAATATGCTAAAACCAGACAATTAATGTTGCACAAATATTGACTGCGAGCATTGGTGAATTGAGGTATTAAAAATATACTTACAATATCAGTTTTACAAATTTTTGTCTAGCGAGCCACCCTCGCACTACAGCTTGTATCCTAATAGCAGATTGCTCGCGCTTTTTTTCCAATGCCCGTTCTTCTCTTGCAGCTTTTGTTTGTTCAAGGAACGTGTCCTTACTTGTTAAAGATTTAGAAAACATATTTAACTTTAATATTTTTATTTCCTACACAGAAAACGCTTTGTTTCCTTATTTTGCTGTCAGGACTTGATCAAATACATTGCAGAATTCGGCCGGTTATGGTAGTTCCAGAAACATATTTAATACTGAATTCCAATCATATTTGTAATATTTTGATGTTATTAGGTTTATCAATTAAAATATAATAATTTTGCCAAGATAAGAAACAAGAAATTGTTTGACATTTAATTGTTGAGTGTTCCTAGTTCCTGTTTAAAAATTCTACCGAAACGGTAGTGTTCCTGTTTAATATTATTTAAGAATAAAAAAATAAAAAGGAATGAAATACAAATATCGCACGTGCTATTTACATTTTACTTTGATCTAGTTAAGTATTAAAAATCATCATTATAGTATACCACAACAGTATTTATGCATGGTTCCATATTCTTTCTATATTCTATTTTCATTATTCTTTTTATTCAACTTCTGTGTAATTCACCACTAGTTTTTACATAACGTATTTGAGGAGACGGTACGATTTATACTTTGCGGGATGTGCGTCACCGTTGATATGTATGTATACAGCCATCGATCGTTATAGTACTATAATTACAATATCGATCCTTACATCTTTGCCGAGTTGTTGATAGTTTTGTGAGATGGCGCTGTGTGTTTATTATTACACAACCAAAAGATTTTGTATGAAAACTCATTAAAATTAATGGCTCATTAAATTATGAATCTTCCTCTAATAGCTATGTGATATAAAACAAAAAGTTTTGAAGGAATTTTGATTGGTCATGCAGCGCTCTTGTCTTCTTATTTAAAAATTTACATAATTTTAATTATATTGCTAAATTTCTTCATCTAAGCAATATATGTAGTTCATTCATACGTTATGTGAATTTAAAACACAAGCAATGGCACGCAGTATAAATTTTGAGTTACTCTAAATTTTACATTGAAAATCTTGGTAAAGTGAGTATTATTATAGTAAAATGTGACCGGAAAGCGACTTGGCCCCCGAATTAAATGATTTCGATTATTTAGGGCATTAAAATACAAAAAAAGGAACACGAACGAAAAACAAGGAACTTTAAGTGAAATGATGATGATGATATTAATTTATCCCTAATGGAAAGGCAAAGGACTTTAGTCCATACAGCCAGGTCTTGTTCGTATGATAGTTGGTCTGAAACTCACGTGAATTTACTTCAAATGAAAGATATTAGACAACAATGATTTTGACAGACCGGGTATAGGCTATTGTCGTTATAAAATGAATACCAAAATTGACATCGGCATGTAGCTGACTCTTTGCTAAAGGAAAGAAAAGCATGAATTAAAAACTTTAATTGCGATTAGATTTTAGGGTGAAATAAAGAAAATTTAAAAATAAATTTACATAACTGTTTTATTTAAAATGCATTGATAATTTAAAGTTATGGACCTTTCGCAGTCGAGCCTACTCCTCACTTAGTCTTAATTCTATCACTGTTAAAACGTGGGTGATATTAGAGCATATTCGTAACTTACCATAACATAATGTCATATATTAAAAATAAAACACGTTACTATAGTTTAACTATAATCATACGTATTAGAGGTCAAAGTTGTTTCCAGTTGAGGTGGATATTTATGTAATTTTCCCGATTATTTTAATTATAATGATTGTTTAATTTTTAATGATCTGGGCAGGCAACCTCGGATTGGCAGGCTTAATGTAGAACGATCCTCTACTAGATGGGGTGATGACCTACGCATGTTGGCGAGAAATCGATGAATGCAGATGGATAAATCTATAGGCCCTGTTGAGTTGTGCACTATTTGATAGGTTATGATGATGAGTTTTAATTAGATATCTTTTATATATATATTTTTTATTACATTGAGAGTGACAAATGAGCACACAGCTCACCTGATAGTAAGTGATTCCTGCGGCCCATGACATCTTGGTTTATTTCATGACATTCATCTTTGACAAGGAATCATAATGCAGATGCGTTGTCACCTTTGAGGACTGAGATGGAATGTCTCGTTACCAGTAATAAAGGTATCTTATCAGTATAGTCTATTTTTGATTAACTTGAAGAAATGAGTAAAAACAACAGATGCTCCTCTCGTCTATCGTCCAATTTAATGAATGTGCGAAATGATCGGATTAAGCTTTGGATGCACCGTTAGGGACCTTAACGACATACAAATGGCAATATATTTCACACATAATAGTGTGGACTTGGGTAATCGATCCATGGACTTACTAGCCTGATCACTGAGTCATAAAAATATCTAAACGGACACTGTTCGTCTGGATTTTCATTAAAAGGATCTTATTTTTCTACCAGTTTGTTATCTGTTAGCCATTAGATGGCCCCCTAGAGAGTTGATTGTTTTATACGTCTTATAACTCGGTCCAACGGGTAATGTGTGCTCTAAATCAAATTGTCCAAATACAAAACAACATGAGTAAATTTAACGAAACTATGAATTACGAAACATTCAAATTTATAATAAATAATAAAGATAAATTTGTTGTTTCAAAAATGTGTTGAAAGGTATGTTTTTGACGCCTTCGGTTTCTATTTTAAGCTTCGTTTTTTTCTTCAATATTTATATTAAAAGTCCAGATGTCTCTCACATCATAAGAGATGGACAGAGAAAGCAATTATCACAATCATATGACTTTCTTAAATCCCAAAAATATGACAGTACTAAGTTTTTTATGATACTGAAATGACAACCTAGTCTCAATTCATCTAACGGTACGAGTAACTGATCAATTCGGCAGCAGTATGGTCACAAGAGTAAGCAAGTGAATGTTTTTTGGACATAAAAATTCAAACAATGGAATCTCACAGCTCCAGGCCGGATGAGTTTGTGCGTACTACATAGATTGAAAGTTCGACGCAGTCACTAGGGTACCTATACAGAAACTATATTATAGACATTGATTGTCACTCGTCGAGTTTTTATAGTTTACTATGAGTGCTGGCTGAACTTAGCCTTAGTTTACAAGTACTATGTATTAATAATGTCCAAGGCGCTCCCATATGTCCAGATATGCTCAGCCAACAATATAAAAAGCATGCAAAATTTATTACACACCACACAATATGATTTTTACAGTGATAGAGCTACGCTGCAGTTTGTTACTAACTGCAGTATGAATGTGTCAGCTCGACCGGGGTAGGATCACGCCCTCACAGAATACCAGCGTAAAATAGCATAATAATGTTACCGTGTTTCGTTTGGTGAGTGAGTCTTTATAATTGGTGACGAGGCATTCCAGCTCAGTCCTCAAGAGTGATAACGTATCTGCATTATGATTCCTTATCAAACATAAATGTAGATGTCATGGGCCGCATTGATCACTTACCATCAGGAGAACTTTACTACTCGATGGTTACATTTGGTGGTCAATGTAATACAAGAAAAAAACAATATGATTAGTATTCACAAAAGACATTCTTTTTTGCTATAATATTTTTATTTAATCTATTCTTTAAACAATAGATTTATTAGTTAAACACACAATACATCGTTAAACAATTGATATAATCATGAAAACCTGAACTAAATTTGTTCAATAATTCCGTGGTAGGCGCAACGGGGAACCTTGTGTTATGTTATCTTACGGCATAACATTTTCAAAACGCTCATAATCCCTCCAATAAATAAAACCTCCGTTACATTAAAAAACAATTCCTAAAAATTATAAACCATATTAATAAAAATCAAAAAAGATTTTCACTTAAAAAACAACCACAAAACACGTTTGGTTATTGAATTGTCCCTACCTGCACTACTTTAGAACATTAAAGTTATATTTGTTTTTTGTATGTTTGATTTTTATGTGGTAGGCCTATGTTTAATAGTAAACTAGTGAAGGGCTGAAATAATGATAGTGATGTTTGATTATTTCCTTAAGTACTTTCAGTTGAATTTTTTGATTTAGTAAATCGGTAATCTATATATTACTAGTAAGTAATGGTATAAACCTCGAGAACCTTTTCCCCTATCGGTTATCGGTTCTACGAGCTATGTATATTACAAGCCCATTACCTCTTTTGCTATTTCGTTTACCCTCGTTCTAATACAGATGTCTACGTTACGTATTCATCACACAGAGAAACACCGAACATAGCCCCCTTTAGAGCTCGCCGAGTGACTAAGACCTTCCTCATACGGCCAGCAGTGAAGGACACTGTAAGTCATCGCTGGCAACACGCGCGCTTCTCGAGTAGCAACCCCGGACTGTAGGTCATCAGAGCGTAAAACGATCCCTATTAGATGGAGCGATAACCTATACAATTTTGCGAAAGTAAATACTTGAAGGGGGTTCAGGATTGTGCTCTGTGGCAATCTAGGGGGGGGGGGGGCTATGTTCATCAGTGGACTATGGCTGTGATGATTATGAACGGAATGAAGTTCTGGCGATCGTGAAGCGGCGGTAAATCCATTAAAACTTGTCATGCCAAAATAACTGTGGCCTTGTCTAGGGCAATCGCAACTCTTGTCTTGTGGTTAGCCCCACTAGCCCAGCGTGGTGTATTCTTCCAAGAATATCGCTGGTGTTTATATATGTGGACTATATTTACTGCATAAAGAAAAATATTATCTAGATGCATATGATTTTTAGATTTTAAAAATAATATATTTAATTATGCATCGGAATATAAATCGATATTAATTAATTTTACTCTTTTCTACTTTTTTATTTAATTCTAAATATGTATTTAGTCTACTATAAATATTTCATTAGATTGAAGATTGCAAAGTTATAAGATTTTTAAGATAAAAGATTGGAGATAAGAGTCGCATCAAAACCTCTATTAATGAGATGTTTTTTAATGATATGGGTTTTAAATTTTCCTAAAATACATTGAAATATTTCGGTTTCTATATTAACGATAAATAATCGATCTACCTTTATCAGGTATCGTCAATTAGTAAATGTAATTAATTAAAAAAAACAAAATATTAACAATGCACAAGTTAATGTGTATTCAATTAAAAATCTTAAACACAGTGCCGCGGAAACGGTTAAGTCGGCATTTGTATAACAGGTCTAAAAGCCAGCTCGGTGAAAGGCAGTTCGAATAAAAGTAATAACACAAAAATCAGTCCATTCGTTTCGAATGTTTGTTGTATGCAAGGATGAACAAAAAACGGATGTAGAATGAAGATGTAAGACATGATTTATAAGTTATCTTTGATCACTACTCGTAATTGTTAAAGATGACTGAAAACGTCTTCTTGTCTATTTGTATAAGAAATACTATAGATTATATACTATATACTATATTACTATATACTATATTACTATAGATATACTAGAACATTTTTATAAAACTATAAGTAAGAAACCTGAACTGTGTGAGCGTAGTGATTAAAATTAACACCATTTAAATTGAAAAAATGTTACAGCCTAAATAATATCTATATACAGCCTATGTTGTTTTTTATTATATATACCCCTTACCAGTAACTGGGTTTCCAGATTCTTCCACTCATCAAACGAAACACATTATCATTATGCTGCAATATCACTCTGGAATTATGAGGGCGTTGTCTTTTTTACGGTCAAGCCTAAGTTGCAGAGTGACTCTACTACTGTTATAGTAGATATAGAAAGGTTTTCGATCAACAACTTTGTGCTGGTAAATACAATATATGACGACTCTTCACTAAATGCAAACATACATAAAATCCAACAATGCAGGCGATTTAGGAGCTTTATTTTTGGCATGGTTCCCCACTTATTCAGCAGTGGGCCAATGAGAGTTTAACATTGAACTTGTTAGAAGAAAAAAATCCCTTCTTTTAAAATAAAAAGTAAGTAAGAAAAAAGAAAAGTTTTAGTATAAATCCACACATGTTTGAACCCATGACTGGCTAGATTATCCATGTGGCAGCCGCTAGGTCATAGTTATTTTATAATAGATTGAAATGTATAAAAAATATATAAACTACGAACTATGTCGAAGGAAACAAGATACGAGTGTATAAAAACGATAGCTTTCTTTTCACACTCGTACATTGCAGGGTTTTGAAAAACAATATTTTATACATATTTTTAAAAAGCTTTAAGATTTGCAAGAATATGTTCGTGTATAATATAATCTTGATTAATCTCTTTGTTCTCTGATAGTTTCTATTTTTTATTTTTTAATGAATTAAGAGTGTTTTAATGGCATTGTTTAGTTTTAATTCGTACAAAGGCGATTGTAGCTAGGTTAAGATGACTTGAATGTAGACATAATAATTATTATTTTTTATTTTCCGGTATGTGGTATATTTAAATATATAATAGATTGTAATGCATCAAAACTGTTTTTTAACTACAAAATGAAAGTTTTAGTTAACATGTACTTTTTAATAAACTAATATCGAAGGGAATAGGATATATAAAAAAAAAGATGGCTTTTTATAATTGGTTAATCACTTATTGTAAAGTAAAATGACAGCACTATAAATTATATCAATCCTACTGTTGGATACAGGCTCTAGGATGTTGGAGCATCACCGTCGAGTACGGGATAATTATTAGAACGGATTAATTAGAACTTAAAATTGCAATAAACTATTATGTATATTGATTCTAGCGCAGGGGATCGTACTCGATTTGCTCGCGCACCGTGGCTTAAAAACGAGTTCCCAGAGACTGCTGCCACGGCTCTTATTATGATAATATTAAAGAAAAAGAAGATAAATTTAAACGATTGCTTTCCTTTTATATGTTAAGAAACTATATTTTATACATATTCTTAAGAAACTTAAAGATTGTCCTAAAGTATTGCAATGAAATGCAATTTCGCCAAGAGTTAATGAATACAATGCCAGGCTGGTCCTTTAGATAGTGATGTGAGTCGAGGTTTCGTACCTCCTCATGAGGGGCCCTCGGATCGCATTATGGCCCCATCTGTTGTCGTCGACGTTCTTCGTCTACAGGGTTCGGAGTTTAGTGGTGGTGCAGCAACAGCCTCCGCGCCGGCTTCGCAGCATCGTTGTTGTCTCCTTACTCAGTGGGCCTCCCGCTCGCGAGTCTAATTAGATAAAGCTTAGAGGTCAATGGACCAACAGCAATACTCATACACAAAAAAAAAGCCAGGCTGGAGGGCCACGAAGTCACAAAATAACAGCGGAAAACAACAGAATAACACTGTTGTGTTTGAATTTATCATCCGACGAATTTAGGGATCTGACGACCCTTATTATTGGTGACGAGGCATTCCTTAGTGCTCAATGGTGACTACACATCTGCATTATGATTCCTTATCAACAATGAATTTAGGTGTCGTGGGCCACATATGAACTGTGTGCGCGTTTGTTACATAAAAAAAAGAGCTGGAATATTGCTGGCATCAATGTTTCAATTTACACCATTAGAATATGTCTTTGAGGGAAGAACGTGAATCGATATCTATAGATCTAGTAAGGCTTTTTTCAACACATCATTGCAATTTTTTTTTATTACATTATGAGGAACAAACGAGCATACAGTTCACCTGATAGTAAGTGATTGCATCGGACCATGACATCTATATTCATCCTTGACAAGGAATCATAATGTTGTTGATGCGTTGTCACCCTTGAGGACTGAGATGGAATGCCTCGTCACCAGTAATAAAGGTCCCTACACTCACCATACGAAACACAGCAGCTTTATGCTGCTATTTTACACTGACATTCTGAGAGGGCGTGGTCTTACCCCGGTCGAGCTGGCCCATTCATTTTGTAACTAGAAATATAGAATACATACCTAGGATTATATCCAATTATATATATATTGTACATAACGATTATACTCAAGCGTTTTTGTAGGTTATTAAAACAACTCAATTGTATTCAACGGAATCGTCTAATCATATTTCTATATAAACTTAATGGTTTTTCTATCTTGACACACTAATCTCCCATTTCACGCTAAGAATTATGTTACAATACGCGCAACTAATGTTTCGGTGCAACTCATTAAGTAGGCATTTTAAAACTTTGCTCGCTCCCTTCCGGTGATTAGGTCAAAGCGCAATGAGTAAGCTCCGCGAAGACAATAGGGTTGATAACGAAAAGTGTGATTATACGAAGCACAAAGGACTAGTCACTGTGATAAGAAAATCGCAGTACGATTGCGTCGACGAGTGCATGTGAAATTCGGTTGGAATGCGCGTTGATACTAGAAATTGTAAGGCTTTTGTGGTCGCTAATAAAGAAATGGTAAATACTAGTACTTATAAACCCTTTTATTTGATGATATCATTTATGTTACGTATTTTCAAAATGTTTATGCAGTATGAATCACACAAAGTAAAGCACAAAGATAAATACCTACGTAAATTTGAATGCAGTTTTTATTTGTTTACATAAATTACGCGAATTCTAGTTAAAGTAGTAAAAGACAGATATTCTACGTCATAAATCATTATACTTTTTAATTTTCAATAAAATAATTTAATAATAAAATATACTATAAATAAATATATATAAAGTATTTACGTACTGACCGTGAGCAAACATTGACGTGTGCTTGTCACTCCTAATATAAACACACCCTTTTATTATAATAGAAATACTATTATGTAAATAATTATTTACATATTAATTATAGATAATACAAATTTGGTTAAATATGTATTTAAATTATCAACTACATGCCTTTGAATAAATACAATTTTAAGATAAAATGTATTTACACTCCTTTAAAATTACCCATACCAAGATATAGATACCAAATAACTTTTCTTATCAAAAAGTTTTACTCAAACAATAATTAGTAAATTAAATATCTGTCTTAGATTATTGGAATTAGATAAAAATGTTACGTATGACATTTTATGATATGTAAGTATAACCAATATGTAACTTGGTTAATAGGTATTGGAGAAGAAAAGATATCCATGTTATGTATAATATGCCAGTATATGGACACGAATTTTAGTTTTATTTAATCAAAGATTTAATGAAAGCGATGAAGGAATTTGAAGGATGTCAGAAGAGTCGATATAATGTTCTTAGACTCTTGGGAGAGAGAAAAAACTATTGCGTTCCCACAGAGTATTGGCTACCTCGCATCCTTGGGGTAGTTTTACAAGGGTCGGGACAGTTTCTGAGTCAATTGAAATAAGCAGACAGCGTAAATATGAGTAGAAATTATATTTATGTCATTTGCTCTAAGCCCCATCTCTAGGCTCCTCCGGTGATAAGGTTTGAAAACAACTAAAGTCACGACCGTCATTGTCGCTGGTGACGACAGGGCTGATTATAGGCCATTTTGGTTATGAAGCGTCAATAGCCTAACGGTTTAGGTTATTGACGCATATATGGTCTGCGAAACTTAAGGTCGTAGGTTCGAATCCACCATTACACTATTGTCGTGAACCATCTCCTAGCACAAGCATTGTCAGCTTAGTTGGAGTGGTTAACCGGAATATTAGTTATGTTAATAGCATTGCTAATATTATATAAAAAAAATGATAGACAAAGCTTTACGATAATTATAAAACACTAATATTTAGGTTATTGTAACTGTAGAAGTAATTTTGTTATTTAAATTGACTTTTTTTTTATTACATTTCTTTTTTATTATTATTAAAATTCGGTTAAGTTAACACCAGTTAGACACTTCATCTACATACCGTTTATTGTGTTTGTATCGCGCATTTATACTGCACATAGATTGTAATATTTTATAAAACGGAATTATTATGCCTTTACTCTTTGTGAATACTGTAGAGTTGATAATATTGTTTTTATACTTCCTGCGTGGTTTCAAGAATTGTGACGGAGCAGGAAGAAAAGCGCATTCCAGAAAGGTATCGTCTTTGCTCTCGAATCCCTACTCTGTGATTCACTTTCGCGTTATATTTTCGTACTCACTTTTTTTTTATTTTTCTATCTCTCTGATCAAAATGGAAATGTACAAAATATATAAAAGCACAATGACATACCTTCAACTCATCAACACAAATAACCATATACTCATAATCAGGCGGACCTATAATTTGTCGCAAGTAATTGAAAATCGAATTATTTTTCCGTCTATTTTAGGTGCAGTAGAATTGTGAACATATTTTGACATACTGTGCTTTAGCGTATTTATCTATGTTATCATTTTAGTACGAAATCGAACACCGTGTTTTGAGTCGACTTCGCGTTTCTATTTTATGTTACCTAAAATTTGTCATTAATTTTGTGACTAATTTAGTGGCTCATGCGTATATTTCATTTATATATTTTTTTTTAAATTATATTGTATCGACTACTTGTTGTTCCCGATAAAAATAAATAAATAAATCAGCCCATATTAGTCCTGTGGTGGACATGCGTCTTACCATCGAATAATTAATCTCTTGCTACTTTACGTTGTTCATCGCTCAACCTAGTCTTTAGATCTGGGCTTCCTACACAACATTAAAAGTGGTAGAGCTACGCTGCAGTTTGTTTTCAACTGCAGAATGAATGGGTCAACTCGACCAGGATAGGATCACGCCCTCACAGTATACAATCGTGAAATAGCAGCATAATGCTGCTGTGTTTCGTCTGGTTGGTGTAGGGATCCAGAGACATTTATTACTGGTGACGAGGCATTCCATCTCAGTCCTCAAGGGCGACAACGCATCTGCATTATGATTACTTGTCAAGAATATATGTAGACGTCATGGGCCGCTGGAATCGCTGACCATCAGGTGAACTGTGTGCACGTTCGTTACTCTCATTGTAATAAAAAAGATTTGCTGATTCGCGGTCTCCGCTCACGAACTAGTTTACCCCAACTGTTGTTCGTTATGCGGATAATATCCTCGGGCCTCAGCCACTTCAGGTTACTGATCCGGTGGTCACTGATGGAATTTGGTTCTCTATCAGTTTGAAGTCGATCCAACCGATTGGTTAGAATGCTGAGTTTTCATATTTGAGTTAAGGATATATATAATTGAAAAAATTAAGTGTAAAAAGCTATATAATAATTTCGTATATTTACGAGAATATTGTATTTTGTTTAAAACTAATTTTTATGGATTTAATTTATATTATCCCAGTGTTTATTTTTAACATTTTTATTTATTCCAATATTTCGAGTGTTTTACAGTACTCATAGACACTGGAAGGGCTAAGGTATTTGATGTCCTTATCTCGTTAAGTAAGTTTTATTAAAAAATATAATCAGTTCGATATGTCAACTCGTTCATTACAGATAAGTAAGATAAGCTCGTTTAAACCATTATAAATACTGATTTAATATGTTCTCTAAAAATAACCAAGCAAACCTCGTGAGGTAACCTGCACGCTTTTGAATAACTTTAGCTCACCACTAACCCGCAAGAAAGCGGCGGTCTGATAAAATCAATTTATTGGGCGTAGGCTTTTTCCTGCACGTAGTGAGAAACTTGCTGTTATAAATTATGTAATATCTACTAGCAGATTATCTTTAAACTCATTTCATCCGTTTATACTTATGATTACATCTTTTAAAAGTCATATGTTTAACAAGCATATTATTGACGAATCTATTACGCAATTTGGTCCAAAAACATCTCAGAAGCAAAGGAATCATTAAAAATTCTATGCTAGTATTATAAGGTACGCCAGTTATAATTTTTTAAGGAAATATGTACAGCGTGTGGAATAAGTAGCTATGGATCTTCTTAGTCCAGGTGCTCGCTATCAATTCCACAGTACGCAAGCAATCTCATATGATCCCCGATGTCCATATCAATTAAATTTTATGACAATTTAAGCTGATGTACTGACTGTACTGATTGGTCGGCATCACAACATCCTGAGGAACGTTTATGCCTTAGTAATATTATTTTATCAGTCTCCCAATCCTATGACATCCGCGTGGCGAACTTCACTTCAATATCCTTCCTGAAAAGCAGGTATTTGCCTAAAGTTTGGAGTCATTATTTATGCCGATTTGATGTTAAATAAACAAAATTATCAATATATATAGTTAGATAAATTATTTTCGTGGTAGACAAGACATTGAATATGATTGTTGCATACGTCACGTGTGTACGGGTAAAATTCTGTAAACAGAATATAAGGATTCGTGTATTGTAGTCGCTAGACTGCCTTTCACTGCCTAGTGTAGTTCCACTGTGATTAAATTGATGAAAATTTTTATCATCATCGCTGTCAAGGCTGCATCAAGCCCCGTTGTCTTCACTTTGGGACTTTTCAATTAATAATTATATCCCAATGTACATTGATCCTTGATAAAATCTCTTCAGAGTAAAAATAAACATATACACGATTCTATACTTCTTGAACTTGAAATGTGGAGACAGAATTTTGTGAAAAAATTCGAATAGATCTTGATGCAATTTTATTTGATAGTATCCTTCTATAGGAGTATAATTTTCCTGAGTTACCTTAGTGATCATCGCTCCCCGTTAAGTGTTGTTAAGGTAAAGCGTGAGGGTTTTTTTTTGTATTTTTATTTTTATAACTTTACTAGATACTAAGATAGCCTTAAAATATTGATGGTTAAATGTTTCACAATTCTCCAGTTAAAAAAGGAAAATATAAGCTTAAAAAAAAGGATATTAACTAGTCTAGCCATAAATACTGTTACATAAAAACTTTTCTTTTTTTGAACTTTTTGATTATTTTGAATTTGGAACACGTATATTATTTTAAAAGCTTCTTTCGATTTTGCGTCATTTCACATATTTTTTCGTGTTCATTATCAAATTACAATATGGAATGGGGTGGTAAAGAAAATAGGATTGCAGTGATCGCCTTGCACAAAGTGGGTATGGAGCCGTCGGTCATATTCCAGACACTTCAAAAGCTTGGTATTAGCCGTATGTTGGTATATCATAATATCAACAGATACAACAACACTTCCTCTGTCGAAGACCAGAAAAGATCGGGGCTGCCGCGTGCTGTTAGAACTACAAAGGCTGTTAACGTTGTTAAAGCCAGAATTCGTCGAAACCCCATTAGGAAGCAAAAAATTATCGCGAGAAATGAAGATTCCCGCTAGGACTCTGTCGCGTATTATAAAACAAAACCTGAAGCTCGGTGCTTATCGTCGATATCTAGGAAATGGCCTAAATCAATCTTTACAATTAAAGAGAGTGGATCGATCAAAACACCTTCTGTCGAGATACGCAGGTGAAAGGCACAGAAAAATCCTCTTTATCGAAAAAAAAAAATTGTCACGATTGAAGAACACTACAATAAGCAAAATGATAAAGTGTACGCTCGCAGTTCTAAAGAAGCTGCTTAAGTGGTCAGAAAGGTACAACGTGGTTTCAGTGATGGTTTGGTGGGGCGTGTCTTATCAAGGAGTCACAAAACTACATTTTTGTGCAAAAGGAGTGAAAACTTCAGCCAAAGTGTATTAAGATACAGTCTTGGATCATGTTGTGAACCTCTCAGCAATGCACTTTTTAAAAATATGCCGTGGACTTTCCAGCAGGACTCTGCACCTGGTCACAAGGTACGAACTACGCAAGCCTGGCTTGAAACCAACGTTCCGGACTTTATAAGAGCTGGAGACTGACCCTCATCTAACCCAGTCTAAAGGGTTGAGGCCTTTAGACTTCAAGTTATACTCAGTTTTAGAGGACATGGCCTGCTCTAAATAACACGGCGACGTTGAGTCTCTTAAAAAATCTTTGGAGCAAGCAGTGACGAAATTTCCCTTGGAAACAGTGCGTGAATCCATAGATACGTGGCCAAACAGATTAAAGACCTGTATAAAAGCCAAAGGGGCCACCTTTCAAATAGAATATGTTTTTTTTTGCTGAGACTAATAAATATGTAGGTATAAATAATAATAATATTACATTACTTCATTAAAAAAAATGCATTTTCATTTGTAACAGAACTTATGGCCGGACTAGGTATATATATATATATATATATATATATATACATATATATAATATAGATATATATATATATATATATGTTTATATATATATATATTTATATGTATATATATATATATATATATATATATATATATATATATATATATATATATATCGTTGGTAACCGCTTCACTTGATAACGCCTGGAACGACATTTTTAATATTGGAAATTGGAAAAGTTGCCTGGCAAATAGGAAAATGCAGAAAAAGCTGTAATTTGTTTTCTATGGGATTATTGTGTTTTCTCACCATTCAAATGGTGGTTATATTTTTACAAATTCACAAAACAATAACAAACAAATTTTTAAAATTTGGACAGGACATCGATGTCGGGTCATCTAGTTATTCCTAAAATAGTAGGTTTTATAGTTATTTACAGTTTTATTGAAGAATATTTATGGTAATATTATGTACATTTCTTAAATACAAGAAATACGGTTAAATTTAACCTCCACAAAATCAGAGCATTCTTTATGGGGCAAGCATCTGTAATAAGATTTAGATTAAACACTTCTGCAATATAAAACGCAAAATAATAAGTTAGTAAATCCTAATCTATACAAAAGGGCTACTGTTAAACTTCTTGTACTTCTTCTCAAGAGATATTCCGAGATGTAAAGAAAGCAAAGTGAAAATGTGTGCTTTTAAAAAGTCTACTTGAAATAAATGAGTTTAAGATTCAGATAGAGAATCATATACGGTGACGGTTGACGATCCGGTTTACTCACCAGGCGAAACATGAACATGACCCTACTCGGTTGAGCTGACACATTCGTGTCGTAGCTAGTTTATAGGGGAATCGTGTATCTACCATGCTATATAAAATATATTCCTAAATTTAAACAGTTTATTAAATATCATCAATAAAATTATCTTTATCGTATCCGTTAAAGTCGATCGATTCATTCAAGCATTTTATGATATTACATATGTCTATAAGAATTACACAAGTTAAATAAGTACAAGGCAATGATATCAATGTTTCAATATATTAACCCGTCATGACGTCACATCTATAAGAGACGTAACAATGGCCTTCTTTCGATGCGCCCACGCAGTGAGCTTAAGCGTCAATCGTAACAATTGGTTCCGATCACCTCTCAGGTGGAAGGCGGGCGGAAAGCTCCTAGAAAGGTGTATAGAGTCAAAAAGGCTTCGTTGCTCATTGCCATTAGTTATTTGCCAGCCAATGGGGGCTATAAGGCGTGGCCATGCGCACGCGACGCCCGTTCATTTGAACCGGTCCAGTGTGTTCCCAGTTGTCGTTACGACACCACGCACATTTTTCCTTTCGAGCTTTCGCTACTTATTATGAACTTTTTCTGAACGCGGCGTGTTTGTGTTGTCGATTTTGGAACTGTTTTCTTTTAATTTAAAACTTGCCGTTATGATTTTGTGAAGTGACTTTCGAGTTTTTTGAGTTATTATTGTATTTTTTAACACGATGATGATGGATCAAGCGCATTTTGGAGAGTACTTGCTGAGACAGCAAATGTTGCATGCAGCTTCACTCAGCGGTTTGCGTAAGTACTTACATTGCTTTGTAGGAAGAAGAAAGACTAGCTATTATACACTTCTACTTATTAATATATTTTATAACCCGAGCATGTCGCACTGAAGCAATAAATATGGTAGTTTGCGCAGGTAATTGTAACTGCCTTTGCGTTGTCAAAGATGTAATAATAAAATATCATTTTAACTATTTTATTGTGTAATTCAAATATTGAAAAGTAATAATAAAAATATATATACATTTTATAATTAAAGTCAACTAAGTTACTGTAACCAGTAACGTCATTTAAGTAAAACAGATTTGTGGAGTGATATAAATATCCCGTTGAAATCTTTTCTAGGGCAATAACAGCAAGGAGGTAAATCGAAAATGTTATAATAAAAATGTGTAACTACCTAGTTTATATGTTAACTTAGGTTTAATTTGAAAGAAACTATATGTAAGTGTATTCTTGTTAGAAGATAGTTCTAAGTTTACTATCAGGTCAATATATTGTATAATGTAATATAGGGCACGCCTTTTCTATAAAAAATGGTATCTTTTATTTTGATAATATGTAAAATGCCGGTTTGTGCCAAAATTATTATAACATTATGTAAATAGTTTATACTGAGGAAATCCCAATCAATCACAAATATTCCAACAAGCATTTACAATTATTTTTAAACTAGTCCTAATACAAAAGGTTAATGCATGCATATCGTAATCACTATCATTATCCACGCAAATAAAATTTTATTACAACATTTGAGCAACTTTATTATTATAGATTCGACACGATGCAGATCTTAATAACATGATATGTTTTTGAAGCATGCGCCGGAATTTACATATTCTATTAAAACAAGAAATATTTTAATCCTTTGTAATGACTGTAACGTTTATAATAAGTTGCGGACGTTACGCAGATTATTTGCACGACGTGGTCAGCCAGATCGTGTTGCGTCTAGATAATCTGCATTGTGGCATAAACGTTAACAAAGTTAGAATCTACTCGGATCACCCACTAAAATCGTAGTTCTTTTTGATGGAACACATTTGTACTGGTCATATTATTGGTTTAACTAAAACCTTCTTTCTTATTGGGAGGTAATTCAGCACAAGTTAAGCGACATTGATTGGACTGCGATATAAGTAAGGAGAAAAAGTATTGTTCATTGTACACGTCTGACTAGAAGAGAATTCTCAATAGAAGCATTTCTCGCTCTTAAAATTATGAAATCACGTCGTCCAACAGATTCATAAGCTTTGATATCTTGCCTACATTAAAATAAAGGCTTGAATATTTCTTCTCCATGGTCAGGTCAAACCTGGTTTGATTTCTATTCTATTGTTATTTTGGCGTGTGACGTCACCATTCAAGCTTGGTCCATCCGATATAAGAAACGGATCAATAACGCTATTAATTTATGAATTGTATAAATAGTAAAGAAAGATGATACATATTATAATATCTATCAATTATACTATAACTTTAGTCATAATCACGTAAAACGATTTTAAATAAAGTGAAAGTATATTAAAATATTAATGGCTTCGAAAGTTATCCATAAATTGGAAATCAATATATAAGGTAGTTTTTGGGGAATGGTTTAGTCAAGTCAAATAAAAAATTCCGTCTCAACCCATGGGTTGACTAAGTGAAAAATAAGTCATCTTCATTGTTTGCATATAATACCGTCATTGCTGATCAATGACTTTGACACACGCCAAATAGAGTATATTAACAATAACTCCGATAATTTATCTGACAGTTTGATGCATAAATATCGAGTGTAAGAGGGATAGTATATTTTTTTCTACAAATGCCAACATCTTTGGTATCAAACGATCCGGCAGCGGCAGCGCATCTGCGCCTCCTCGGGTGTTGGGAATGTTCATAGGCAGCGGTGATCACTTACCATCAGAAGAGCTGCTTGTTCGTTTGCCATCTATTTTATAAAAAAAAAACTAGACTCCGGCGAGCTGGTTGTTATTATCTAACAACATATCCCAATTCTCATATGGCGATAGGGACCAATAACACAGTGGTCGTGTCACGGCCCAGCTTTCCCAACTTAAACATCGTCCGGTCCAGCTCGATCGGGGAACGACCACGCGGTCGCAGAATACCAATGTGAAAAAGCAGCATAACGCTGTTGTATTTAATACGATGAGTGTAAGGGTTCGGAGACCCAAATACAAACGTTACCTGTACATTTAAAATAAATGAATAACGCAGAAATCCATACGTTTGGAATTAAATATTTCAATGTTCGAAAGCTGTAACAGTATTTACATATACTTTTGAATATTCAAATACAAATATGTACGTAAATTGTTATAAATTTTACAATCAATAACATTCGTATGGATTTCATTTTTAAATATTACATTTATACCATTTATTTGAGAACGATAATGTTCGTTAAATAACCATTTAAATGAAGAGAATAAATAAATTAATAAAAACTTACATAATAAATGTTATTGTTTTGCTAAAATTGTAAATACTTTTTTAATCTACGAAGAATGTATCTTTTGAATAAAAATTATGAATGTATTATAAATCACTAAGAGATCATAAACAAATAAATATATAGGCAATGTACCCATAAAGACAGTGACTCATTAAACCGTTATTTGAATCACCATATTCATTTCACTTTTTTTATGGCTTTCGAATTTTGCGGTGCAAGACATTTGAGATAATTGTTATTTTTTATGAATTTCAATTATTCATTTAAATTCAAATTTTCTTACGCTTTTATCACTTTAAATGTCCGATCCTGTTATTTATACAAGCAACTAACTTGATATTCACTTATTTAATCAGTTGAGTATATTTATCTTTTAACTAAAATTATCAGGACTTAATTAGGGGCAGGAAACAAAAATTTTGTTATATAGGTGACGGAGTAACAGGTACTGCAAGTAAATTTTAACAGTCGTAGACGTTCCAGTTTGTTTCTAGACGCATGATAAATGGATCGGCTCGACCGACGAAAGACTATGCGGTCACAGAATACCAACATGAAAAAGCAAGATTACGCTATTATATTTGGCACGGTTAATGTATAGGTATTTATTTTATGGGCCGCAGGAATCATTTAAAATAAGAAAAATATGAACAAAAAAAATCTTGTTCCTTGCTAGGATTCTGCTAAATTAGTAAAACTACGCACAAAATACAGACAAAATGGGCACCTACTCCGAGCCAGCACTTTAATCAATAGACATTGCGGTGACCATGAGATGGTATTTTGCAGTAAGAGCAAAGATTTAAAAAAATATTTAACATCATTATTGTTAAACACCAGATTGTATTGTAATTTCGTATATCGTTATATATTGTATTGTATAATATTGCTTTGTATTACTTATAACAACTCAGTTGCAATTATTTTAAATTGCTACAAATATGTAGGATTAATAGGTAACCTCTGTATCTATTAAAAAACTTATACAGACGCTCTATTTTTAATTTCTCCTTTAATTGATCATTATATAATACATTTCTTTGATATCATATAGTAATTATAATTTAATAATTATGTTCACTCATGAAAATAAAACATATTAATGTTGCTATAATCCTTAAAATGTAATAAAAAAATGGTAACATTGTTCGCAGAGCACCGTGTGGGTGCTGACGCCGAACCGCCGGCGTGCGAGGCGCGTTTATTAAACGCCGAGCTGTGGCGCCGCTTTCATGACATCGGAACAGAAATGATCATCACCAAGGGGGGCCGGTGAGTACGCCACGTTCCCTTTTGTCTCAGACAGGCGACACGCCGAGCGGAGCGTCATCTGCAACGCCGCACGTACTGTACTAGTCAGAAAACTTTGTAACAATCAAATATTAACCAAAACAACGATGTACCTTTGACTGGTTTTTTTTTATTACATTGAGAGTAACAAACGAGTGCTTAATTCACCTGACGGTAAGTGATTATTGCGGCCCATGACATTTACATACATACTTGACAAGGAATCATAATGGCGATGCGTTGTCATCGGTAATGTCACCGGTCCCTAGATTCACCTGATGAAACTCGGCAAAATTATGCTGTTATTGTACTCTTGTATTTTATAAGGGGGTGGGGGGGGGAGGTCCTACGCCGGTGGAGTTGATCCATTTGTTCTGCGGTCAGACACAAACTGCACCATATCTCTACTATTGTTGGCAATATATTTTATTAAAAAATACAGTTATTCCTGTCACTTACATACTTTTAACTTAAGCGTACTTTAATACAATATAAAAATTAAAAGAAAATGAGAAGGGACAGCCTAGTGGCAAAGGCTTTAGATCGTGTGATCATGTGATAAAATCCCAGCTGGATTGAACCAAGGAGTTTCTATTTTCCAGTTTATTAGTAAATGATAATGATTTACATTCGTATATCTTCCGGTTATAACCAGATGACCGATCTCTGCATGATATTTTAGAGTTAAGAGAAAATTCGACTTTCGCAAAAATAGAAGCACTCACCCGACTTTCCCTTCCCTGTTCAATGTAACATCTGTGCGTATAATCAGAGACAAAGCTAGATATGAACACGTAACATACATATATCAGACCAAGATACCAAAACCAACAATTTATTATAAACAAAATATTGACTGAAAAACCGACCCAGCACTCGCAAGCGTCAGTCATCAGATTCTTAGGTACGGTACATTAAATGCAAATTTATGCACGGTATCTAACTAAAGGCTAAGCCCCTATCACGATTCAGTCTTAGCTTAAGTTGCAACGTGGCCTCACTTCCTACTGCTGATTGCAATAAAAGACATAACTAATTTATAAAACATGATTTGGATTATTAAATAAATAAGGAACCTAGAGAAAAGGACCAGCCCTCTCGTCAACTGTCGGAAAGTCGAGTCGGGTTAGTTCTTAAAGGAAATATACAAGTAATTACGTTATTAACACATCAATACGTATAATAAAACACTCATGATAACAGCGTCCTTAAATTTAAATCGACGACAATATTTGTCAATATTTTTAAATTCTTTCATTTTTTCCGTTCATTGATAATCCACTTGAAATCCACTTTTAGCCTAATGATTTAGTGTACGGTCTACAAAACCTAACTTTATGCCTTGACTTTTAAACTCACAACTAACGAACGACTAATTTAGTGTTCTTGCGGTAAAGGGCAACTGTGACTACTTACCGTCAGGACCTAAGACTCCACCTAAACGCTCGTTTACCTTCTTCAATAAAAAAAATCCGCCTGATGACCATTTTTCAACCATATCCTACAAACAGTAGAATTTTTTTAATATTATTTTTACGGAGTAGAGTAACTCTGTACTTAAGAACTAGCGCGAATTGAACTGCTCGACCATTGTGTTTCGAAAGAAAACCGAGAACTTATTCCTACAAGGCAACTCCATCTTGAATCTTTGTTGATGGATGTGAGTGGTTATGAGCCGTACTCATCAGACAGCAGATGGTTTAATAAAAAGAATTAGCTTAATAAGTCTTGTTTAATAATTCGCGATAAAGCGGGAAACTTTCTTTCACGCGACAGTTTTCTCCTAATAGGGTTCCGTCGGATTCTCACTTGACAGCGTTTACAGTCCGTTTGTACAGAACAACGATAGGTTGGGCAGATTTTTTTTGTCTTCGACAGAGGACTGTAGAACGTGTGGTTAGTGCGATAAACAGACTTACGGCTAATACCTATCTTTAGAAGAATCTTTATAAATTAGTGACAGCTCCACCCCCATAAATTAATTTTACAATGACTGTTATAAATACTGAAGTAATATGTGAAATGGCAGCAAATGGTTCGAAGTTTTTTTATATTCTAAATTTGAATTCAGAAAAAAAAACTACATTTTAATGTGTAACATTTAAAGTTAGCTTTTTTAGTAGGCATTTAAATGTTTAACCAGCCTAATAGACTTTTACCTTATAACGGACCATTCCATTTTAATTCTTCATCTACATCTTGATTCCTATTGAGAATAGATCAAGATAAATGCATCTTAGGCACGTTCGCTGCATACACTTCGCCATTTGTTAAATACTTACTATTTATGGTAAAAAACATGTATGTGCTAGTTTATTAGTCAAATTTAAACATAACTTTCACCCCATGGTAGATCCACACATAAGCTAGTTCCTAGTCAAACTGCACTATTAATGGATTAACTTAATCGGGGAAAATCTGCGCTTTCACAGAACAGCAACGTGAAATAGCAGAATAACGGTAAGTACCGGATCCTCAATTGTTGGTAATATTGTACTCAGGGGTAACAATGAAAGTCAATCTTGAATCTTTATTATGGGACGTAAGTATCACTTACGTCCTCATACTTAATAAAAACATCAAAGCTACATTATAACGCCCCAAATGATGAAAGATATAGTACACAAAATATATAGAAGCGTCGCTGGAGTTTCTTGCACCACTTCTTCTCTAGCGCCCACGCATTCCGAAGTGGTCGTACAGGTAGTTAATAATAATAGCGATATTAATTAAGATAATCCTCTGTCAGAAGCAACTGACCGAGCCGAGGTTCGGCCCTCTTGGGCACACTCGAGTCAGACGCTCTTACGAAACAGGGTAACGGTCCAAGTCGAGGCTCCCTCTCTGGAGCCCTTGTGCTGGTTACCCATATATAGAGGTCTCAATTGAGTGCCATAAGCGCTCGGTCACCTCTCAGCCCGGTGAAACTGTAAAAGCCCTCGGGCTAACAGAGGCGATCAGCCCGAAAAAAAAACATAAAATAAACCTTTTTTATAAATTATTTGCTCCCGTAAATCAAAATTCGTATACTGCTTACGCCGACGAGGTGGGAAGTGTTCTGTAAAAGTTTTAAAATTATTTATCTCACATCCATATTCACATCCATGAAACTTTTATTGACCATCCGTACCCCAATCTTATCTTAATACATTCATTAACTACTATTCTCTCTAATCGTTATTTTGACAAATTTAAATACTAAAGTGCTTTACAGAGCATATAAGATAGTTTGATATTTTGAAAAAACCATATGCATATATAATAAAATTATGCACAAGAGTGCCATGTTAGTTCAATGTATAAGCGCTCTTTAATTTCGCATACCCATTACACTGAACTTCTCAATCCGAATACGAACACCTCGAAGACATACCTAGTTCGCCATATCGCAGTGGCGTGCAGCAGTAAGATTTATAAACTTGTAGGCTCTTAGTTCAATTAATAAGAAAATGAAAACGTTGAAACTTTTATTTTTCTCTAAAGGACAAAAGTTTGTTGAATTAATAATTTAAATAGATGTAAAATTTTAATCACTGTCCTTGTGTTTATAATATGTATTTATTTTATATATTTGTTTACCGAGAATAAAATACCGTTTTGTGGACTAAATTATACTGGTTTGTAAAATTCTGTCCCATATAAATAATGCAATCTTTAAATCGTGCAAGATCTACAAAATTTAAAAAAGCAAAACAATTTAAATAAATCCAACTTTTGTTTCAATTTGTTCTTCAATCTCTATCCTTATATCAATAATACCAATTGTATAAATATGTATTTACAAAAGTATTGACCGAGAATAACAGACCATTTTATGGACTCTCGATGCCCCATATTAATAATGCAATCTTTAAATCCAAAGATCTACAAAGTTAAAATAAAAACATTTTAGCATTGAACTTTATATGTGTATTAAGACAAGGTTTTAAAAAAAATATAATAAGTCTAAAACAGTCGTATATTTGCGTATATGAGCAAGAAATCTGTAGCGAAACACTGGCACATCAGTATAACCGAATCTTTATTTTTTGTTATCAAAATTTTATACGTAACTTTAAAGAAATGTTGCATCCCAAGCTAAAGTCTCCGATTTCGGTTAATTAAAACAAAAAAGGCATCATATTAATAAATTTTAGCAAAACGCTGTTAACTTATATGTTCATAATAAAATACGTAAATGAGTTTTGTACATTTAATTAGCGTGGACAAATAAAACCGAAGATCCATGCGATACCGAACGAGAGATTTGGGTTAGATAAGCATCGATATACAGGCATAATTAGAAAAGAAAACACATGTACAGTCGCCTGCAATAACATGTAGACACCTTCGAGAATTTTGAGCCTTATTTCTATGTAATACGGTTTACATATTTCCAATTGCATACTCGTCAGTGCGAAAAAACATTTATAATATTAAAAATGTTAGATTTCATCTTACTTATACATCAACTGTTTTAAATTGCGTAGTAAAAAGTGCTGTCCTTATAAGAATTTAATAATATGCTTTTTTTTTTTTATTTCTATTACGCACAAAGAAAAAGGATGTATCTATTAATTGAAAAACCCCAAAAAACTTTTACTACCACTTAACTAATTTTAATTGTTTAGTAACAGTGTAATTATGAATATTTTCCATTTTCATTTCAAAAGAAAATAATCAAAATTAATAAATACTCCATCGACGATATCTTGTTCGTCTCGTCGATTGAATAGTTTTTTTTAGTGTATTTGGATGTGTGTTATTAGGATTTAGTACGTAAAACAGATTGTGATGATGTCCGTCTGATTGATTTCAATCACGACGATGACAGATGACATCAACCGCGCAGAAAATATTATAGCGTTGTAAACATTGGTCCAGACATAGAAGCACTAACTCGTCATCTCCTTCTCTAATCTCATATACAATAAGACCGAAGGAAGGTTCAGATGCAACGGGACTCAAATAGAACACACCCAGACCCGAAAACAGACAGTTGGTTGGTTGTTTACGGTTTTTTTTTATTACATTGCGAGTAACAAACGAGCACACAATTCACCTGATGGCTGCGGCCCATGGAATCTACATTCATCCTTGACAAGGAATCATATTGCAGATGCGTTGTCATCCTTGAGGGCTGAGATGGAATGCCTCATCCCCAGTAATAATGATCTCCGAATCCATTCACTCGACAGACGAAACTGTGAGGCCGTGGTCCTACTCCTGTCGAACTGACGGAATCACAGCACTACCACTGTAAAACTTGTCTAGGATCAATGGATAAACATTGTTCCTCAAATGGGAATCAAACCCTGGACCCACAACAAAACAGCCAGGTACTCTTACTGCGATACTACGCAACTGACACATGATAGCTATAACTCCAAACTAATTAACAGTTAAACAAACGTCACTAATTACATAATATAACTACAAATACCAAATACACTTGATACCTGGTACATCATCGTTATGCCTAAAAAAATTCTAAACACGTTTATATCTATGCTATATATCAGCGCCATCGGCCTCGCAGCCACTACCCGACATAACTAACAAGCCTACAATCTTTTAACTTGAACCGATGAAAAACATACACGTATTAGTAATACATTCAATTAAACGACGCAGCTGTCGCGATCCGAGACTTGCAATTAACAAAGCACATTACACGTTAGCCATAAATATTTTGGATTGTAACAAAAAAAAAAGGAACTTAACGAAAACCCATTAGGGCTGCCGAATCTGACGCTGGGCTTGTTAACGCATAATTTGGAAGTCCGGACCTCCGTCATAGACAAAACAAACAGCTGCCTGCCCACCGTAATTTGTACATTTCTCTAAATGGCCGAGCACAAATTACAGCTTATTATAAGGTTGTTTGCTTTACGACGGTGCCCTTCAATTATAATTTTTTTCTTCGTCATCGATAATGTGGCAGTGAAGAAATAACACAGTCCATGCGGTCTCATCGTCTCCGTGATTTCCTGTACGGGTCCACCGCAACTCGCTTGTCTCTGCACCGGTAATTATATATTCATGGTGGTCATTAGCGTATGGCAACACTGACCACGCCCATCTTCAAAGAGGTTTCATCGGTTATGATTTTCACGTTTAAAACGTCGGTATTTAAGTGGTAAATAAATTCTGTATGTGACTTTCCAAAATTGCATTTTCACGAAATTCTGTTATCTGATAAAGTGTACGGGTGCTCATAATTTGTATACGTATTCTTATGAAATCCTCACTATAAAGTGAACTGCGGACTTCTTAATATTATTTATATAATATTAAGTCCACAGTTCACCTCATGTTAAGTGATTCCTACGGTCCGTGATATCCACATTTCGGTCATCCTCGGTAGGGCACAATGCAGATGCGTTGTCACGCCTAAGAACTGAGATAGAATGCCCTAACATCAATCGCTCAAATCAAGTACTCGGTTTCTTTCACTCAACAGAGGAAAAACAGCATTGGTATTTTACGTTTCTGTGAGAGCGTGATCCGTCCAGTTTAACTAGTTTACACATTTCTTGCAAGTCTCTGCCAACAAAAAAAATTGTCTCATTTCATCTTTTAGATAAAAACGTCAAAGTAATTCCTGATTTGAAAGAAATGATGGCATTTAATTAAATCGTCGAAGTCTATCCTCGAATATCGGATGTGTCAGGTAACCCTACTCAAATTGTTGTGAAGAACAAACGGAAAAAAGTAGTTTTCGCTTGCGAACACGCTAGCGAGCGATTGATGTCGCGTCCGTTGTCGCGTTCGCACGCCGACGCGCCAAGCTTTTTGCGTCCGCCGGTAATTAGACGGGATCATCTGCGTTCCTGACATCTCCTACATGTTTTTTCATCTAACCCCCGGCGTGGACCACCGCGCAACGAACTTCCCGATAATTTACCGCTTTATCCGGCTCGTTGGTGAATCTCGTTAACTGCCCGCGCCCGTCTAGAGGTCACTTTTGTTTGTTTTGTATTAATGATGCCGTGAGGCCGGGGGCGCGCCGGCGCCGGCCCTGGCGCCATACGAATCGAAATGGGTCAAAAATATTTAATTTATTTCCCGTATAGAAGCCTAGTAAAACTTGTACAGCCGCGTAATTGAGTTATTCGTCTAGCAACGCGTAAGCACGAAACGATTCAAATTAAAACGTAGCTCGAAGCTTTTAGACCTTGTTCAAATAAGTTTTTACGGTATTACTCTGGAGTGGGGGAGACTGACGAGTGAATTGGAAACACAAATAGATGGATTTGGGCGGTTCGTTTGTGCAAGCAGGGCCGTGCGGCGTGTATATAGACGACGTTAACACCTGCTGTATTCGGCCGCCATGCAAGCCCTATGTATTAGCCTTCAAATTCATTGCCTGTCCTTCGAATTTTCTCACCTGGTCACACTTGTTAATGACTACGCTCCGCTCCAATCCATCTGCATATTTAGCGAGTTCACGTGGCTTTAAAAAAAACAATTTTAGACAAATGGATACATCTCATTTGTCCAAAATTGTAGCTAGCTTAAAAGTATCAAGCATGTTTCATATTGTTGTAAAACAAACAAACACAGGTTAGGGCGATAAACATTATCTAGTTAAAATAACAAACCATAGTTTTTAAAGTGTGACACAGCTCATCTGTCCGCTGGAAGAGACAATAAAGGGCTGCAGTAATTATCGCACAAGCAAACAAACATCGGTTAGTATGGAGTAGGTTATTTGTTTTTTCTCTAAACCGAAATATGACAAATGGGCGAGGCGCGCCGGCGCAGATCGCTCGCGTGTCGTCGCGCGGACCTCCCGCCATTTTAAAAACAAACAGCCAACATAAAAACTCGTTATTTATTTTCGTGTTATCCGTAGGGTAGGCCGCGCCCGAATTCGCTTGAAAAAATCATAAGTTATAATTAAAAAAGTCTGAGGCAGAGCAACGCTTGTTTTCTTTAATTCCTTTGCTCGATGCTGTAGCTCTGTTCCACGATCGCTTGTGCTTTCTACGGCGTTTACGTTTACGAGTCGTGAGAAAAGGGCGTAATCGCATCTGGCATCTTGGGCCCGATTCACATGCAACGTGTAAGCGGTTGGGGCGCTCACTTTAACAGAAATACCGATTAATTGATTTGATCTGTGTCGTAATTAAAATGGGTGATTAGAGCGCGGGGAGCGGCGCCGGCGCCTCAAAGCGTCTCGGACAGCATTCCTTTTGTTTTACCACGGGTCGTTTGTCGCCTGCGTGCTGCGTGGGGCACAGTCTGTCCCCGTTACTCTTATACGAGTGCGGGCGCGTGTGAGAGGGAGGTGCGCGGGCGCCGACCGCCTGCCGCGCCGCCGGCCGCCCGCCGCGCGCCCCGCCCAGCCAGCACTAATAATCAGATTATGACAGCCTCGACCTCGACGCATCGCTCCTCATCCACCAGCGTGCCTTACCTTGTCACTCTTTAACCTCCTATTAATATTTGACATTAGCATTTCTCTAGAACGACAAAATGAAATGAAAGTAATTGAGGCCAATTTCTATTTTATTTTCTTCTTTAATTTCGATAATATTATACTTAAATAAAAAAAAACTAAAATTACGTTTTGTATTTTCAAATATTGACTTTCGTTACAATCAAAATCTACTCCTATTTACACAATTATTCCAAAACCGTAATTTCCGGAAAGCGTTGTTTATAAATGTTTAAAGTAATTGAAAACACTTATCATAATAAAGGCGTACGTGACGTTAGGGTTTTTGTCTTTTCTAACGAAAACCGTAACGTCATTGAAAGTAATGGGTAATTCCGGATCGAGCAGTGCAGCGGTGAGGCATCCGAAGCACGCGCCGCCGCTCCGTCGTCAGCCAGCGATCATATCGCAATACTCGAGGGACTAAACAACCACCAAACTTGATTAGCCGCAACTCACCGAGAAACGATGCATTCCATTGCAACAATTAAACACGCTGACTTAACACAAAGATCCTTCTACACAGCAATGTATGTCGTTCATACTCAACACTCATCAATTTCCCAACGACAGTAAAATATGCGAAGTCACCATGGCTCCTGTGTCTTTTGCCTTTACTAAAACAATCGATGAATCCGGAAAAAAAAAACACGAAAACGATAAATTGAATTTGGAACATAAAAAATACGCATTCTCCATCACCGGTGCAATGCGACGCACGATTCGTTTTTTGCTCGAAGACAGCGGCTCTGATAATTTCTCATTAGGTTATAACATTTTGTCCGTCGAAACGTCGTAAATTCCTCGAATAATTTAGGGAAGAAAGTGGTCGTGTTGGAGATGTTTTGTTTTTATGGCGCCAACGAACAGCGCGGGTTAGATCGGTATCTGTCGATACAAGCGTTTAACCCATGTTACGTGGAACTCGGGGATTATTCTCACGGACTCCGATTCGGTTTGCTAACAACGTGTAATATGGGCTAACGACGCATGTCACCAGTTTTTAGCGATCCCGTACGAGGATATTTTACTTCGATATCAGATTTTTGGAGGCGTTTAAATTTCGCGAATATTTTTCTTCGAATCAGATAATTATATTTTTGCGTTTTTTTTTTCACTTTAGTAAAAACATTTTGTGACATGTTTTTTTACACACGCTCACTGTCCAAACGATGGTGAAAGATTTCTGCGGTGTCTATATTAAACCTCGCTTAGTAAGCTGACATATCATCTATAAGTAAGGTCGTCTTAATAAATTTTTTTGTTCGATTTATTTCAAACAGTAGTCAAAAGCGTGACATTCGAAACCCGCCCGGTCCATGTGTGTTAGCAAGAAGTAAGTAAGGAGTCTGATCGCATCTCATACCAGTAAGCACGATAAGATCCCGACGAGTGGAACAGCCCTACGTTACGTGTCCATAATGCGTCTCCCACGGACGACCATTGCGTCCCCGGCGTGGCAGGGGCGCGTCGTCACTCATAACAATCATTAAAATTTAGGCACGTACGTGTGGCGTGAGTAAAAACCATGTACGAGATGTAAATTTGTTTTATTTCACGCAACGCACGCTCTCTTACGATATTATTACCTTTTTTAATAACATTGAGAGTAACAAACGAGCGCACAGTTCACCTGATGGTAAGTGACCCCTGCGGCCCATGACTACATTCATCCTTCACAAGAAACCATAATGCAGATGTGTTGTCACCCTTGAGGACTGAGATGGAATGCCTCATCACCAGCAATAAATGTCTCCGGATCCCTGCACCAGATGAAACACACACAGCGTTATGCTGGTATTCTGTGAGGGCGTGGTCCTACCCCGGTCGAGCTGACCAATTCATTTTGCAGCTAGAAACAAACTTCAGTGTAGGTCTACCATTGTAAAACTTTACAGTGGTCTCTTATATATATACACATACACGACTTTTTTTTTATTGCTGATGTCCACTCTTAGCCCGAACGCTTTTACAGCTTCATCGGTTTGTAAGGTCACCGAGAGCTTAGGCACTCAGCTGAGACCTTCATTTATGGAGTGCTTAGAGCACTAGACCACTGCCCCGAGAGTTGTGGGTTTTGATTCCGAGTATATGTATCTCGCACGGTTGATGACATCTTGATGCAACCGTGAGAAGATATCGACGTGGTCGAAATTGCCCAGAGGCACCATCTTTCAATTTATTTTGTTATTTCTTTGGTAATTAAAAATATTGTTTATATAAGTAAAAACTGTATATTCCAGTAAACAGGTTCTTTTTTTATTTCACCAGGATAAATAGTGGAGTCCAATATTACACGATAATCAAGTTACTTTTGAATAATAATTATCTTCAATATTTTAAATCCACATAAAAGGACAACTGTATTTTTTATAAGTTAAGTTGGTACTTTACCACAGAGCTATATAATAGTTTTAGTTTAGATATATGCTATTTATTAAAAATGAATGATTTTTTTATTAATATCAACTATAATTATCGAAGTGATCGTACTTTTTAAGTAATAATAAAATATTGGACGAAACATGACTTGTTCTTCTTAAAGGAGCGTATGTTTAAGTAATATTAAAAAGAAAACGAATAAAGAGTCGTAATATTTTACAAATAAACCTCTAATAGTTGCAACGAAACTTGTCAGCGACGCACAAAACTTACTCAAGGCGCTGGATAAGATCTCCGGCGCAGGCGCAGGCAGCCGTCGTGTCCTGACCATACTGTATGTAAATGCTTTCTGGCGCCGCCATATATCATAGCGTACAGACCTTCCACTGGGAATTTAGTTTTTTGAATTTAGAACTTGAAATACATTTTATTTGAGCTCGTTATTTATTGATCGTCTTTGACCATTTCAGATATAAACTTTAATAAAAATATTTTAATTATCATTGTATTCGACAGATAATCATATTTAAGCTTCGATCACGGATCAATAAACTTTATATAAATCTAATTTTATCGTCACTGATTACTATAACTAAGTAAAATCTATAAACAATTCGAGAAAATATCCGCATATGTAATAGTTGTTGTAAAGAAAGGCTTTAAGTTAGACTCAAAGTCATAAGTACTTTACACCATAAAAGTGTACAAAGAAATAAATAAATAAAAAGACATGTAACCAGAACTCGTACATGTGACATAAAAATCAAAGACACTCTTCTGAATCGCTAAAATGATAACAATTTTATATTTGATTCTATATCTTGAGTTTATGAATAAGTGTTGACCAGTAACTATATTAACATCACTCCGTCAATAGCAACGATGGGTGGGGGCAGCCACCCGCAAGTTGAACGATACCATCGCCGCGACATCGCCTCGCCCGCGTATCGCCACGTCACGCCGCGATCTCTATCACCACGCTACTGTAACCCACCACAATAACCCCAACATCACACACACACCATAATAGTCCTTACATGAACGTATTACATGGTATAATAGCACTTAATTGATATAAGAGTAGGGTCATCATATTGTCACCGCGCGTACGATTCACCAAAATGGGTGCATTCTGAATGATGCACGATTCTCGTATAAAAGTGTTGCTTTGGTGTCACTACCTACTCGTAGTCAAAACATGGAGTTTTATCACGACGTATGCCGCTTCAAATCTTAGTTCTGACGAAATTTTGTCTACCGTGACCACCACTGTCAAATCTATGATGTCAAACGAAATGAATAATTACAAAAATAAAGTGATTTATCTTCGTTTTGTATAATTTTAGAGGCAATTAAAGCTGATGTAATTTACGACTAACTTCACAGACGCATGGTACGTTTTATATTAAGATGTAACTGAAAGTAACATGTATTGCTTTACATAAAATATTTAAATTTCACAGAACTTACAGCTACGTCTGACATATATTTGTACCAAGATATCTTAAATTGTCATTATATTAATAATCATATTTTATAAGAATAAAAATCTTTATACCGGAAATTATTTATATCCCGTGCTAGACAGAGTATCAAGGATGTATAGATATGATTTGACGTTAATATTGACAATTTGTTATAGTCAAAATATGAATATACTTTACACCACGTAAAGTAAAGGAGTAAATGAGCAACGTCGCAGTCATAAATAAGCTATAACAAGCATAGATAGGCTCGACAGGGGAAGGAACAGAATACTAGTGTAAAACTACTACCACTATCTTAGCGCTACTGTGTTTTGCCTTTTGGCGAGATAAACTGAACATCTTAATAAAAGTAACAGGACAATTGCACTTTTATCCATTGGGTTGACAATCTATTTGTACTTTTTTTTATTAATTCCAGACTTTTATTAATGGTTAACTAGCACAAGGGTTCATGAAAGGGACCCTCGGTTTGGACCGTTACCCTGTGCGGGAAAGCGACTGACTTGAGACTCCAGAGAGGGAATGCCTCGGTCAGTTGCATCAGGATTAAGCATTTGCATTATGTTTCCTAATATGAATGTGGATATCATGGAATTAGGAATCCATCAGGAGAAGTATTAGTAGTTAGTCACTCCTAAAATCATAGATAACAAATAGTTTTCAAGTGTCGGGCATTGAATCTATTTACCGTATACAAAACACTCGCGATCCTTAACTAGCTTTTACTAGCAGTTTTAATTTTACAAAATTATAACCTATAAAATCGTACTCCACGATAGGCTGTAATTAACGTGTCGTGTTAATACGCTCTACAAGAAAGAGAATCGTGTAAATTGAAGACGTCCATGTAACGAGGCGACATCATAATACATTTCTGTGAAATATGTAACAGTTGTTCAATGTCAATAGAGCAAGTGGGATGTCGCAACCCGCCTACTAATTGCGGTGACGCGGCGCGGTCGGCGCGTTTGTGTCCGACACATTAGCAGCAACCTTGACGGGATTCTCAGTACGCTTGCATGTCGTGGTACACGGGCGAGTGCGTAGCGATTTTCAAATTTCGCACAGTCTTATAATGGTTATCTACGAACCAAACTGAACATGCAATGGACCGGTCATATGGCTCGTAGAACCGATCTGGAGGAAAGATTCTCAAGTGAAAACCTCGTATCGCCATCGCAGAGTAAAACGACCCCAATCCATTAGATGGTTGATCCTTGGATGCGGGTGACTAGGGATCGTATTTCTCGGGCAGTATGTTCGGCAAATGACTAGTGGACTGAATATTTAATATAACTAAGACATGGCCAACCAACTAGTAAATTGTAACATGAATATTTTGCTTACTCTGGCTTCATTGTTTACACAGATTTGAGCGTAAAAAGAAAGCATGGTGCTTCTATGTTTCGTTCAGGAAACCAGAGTTCTTATAACAGTTTTTATTTCCCGCGACCTCATACATATATAAAAAAAACCCTCAATAAATATACAAGAGTGTATAAGCCAGTACTATGATTGCAATTTATACTATACTTTGTTTTAGAGGCACTGATTTGTTCTTACGATATTAGCGTTGACAAACGCAGGTTACTTGTTGGTCCAAGACACGCACATTCATCCTTGATAAGGAATCATCACGCTGTCACCCCTGAAGACTAGAATGTCTCATTGCCTTTATTATGTACTCAAAAGTAAGTTTATGGGTTTTCGGTTTCACTATGTGAAATACATCAGTGTTATGCTGCTATTTCGTATTCGAGTAGAACGATTCATTCTGTATATTCAAGTACAAACTAGTGATACTAATAATGCGGATTGAAGATCATTTCCTTTGATTAATACTTTCTTTTATTTCACTCTTCCCAAGATCCATCTATCTTTTCCTAAATCATCCTCCCGGTATAGCAAGCTTTAATATGACCATTTTAAATCCGCTATTTAACGGAATTACTTAACCATTTGTAATATTGTTAAGTAATTTTCGTTCGTTCGTTCGTTCGTTCTTTCAATACTAGTAATAATAAAAATTACTTGTAAGTATTAATGTATAAATTATGGTTTACAAGGAAAGGTTAAAAGATTGATTCATCTTCATGCTCGTAGTATTTGATGTTGAAACCATCACACGCTAGTAGCAAAGCTCTTACGCCAGACAAACCGAATTAATATCAATTAACACACGCTGCCTTAATTGTGAATCGGGCGCTGTTCGCGTGCGGCGGCCTCTTTGTCGGCTCCTCTGAGCCTCTCCCTCCAGAGCTAAATCGCGAACATCTCCCTTTCGCTTCTTCGAAAAGCTTCCTAAAATACAGGCGCCGTCCAATGCGTCGATGAAGAACTTCCCCTAAAGGATATTGAACCGTGCGTCCGGTACATACGTTTGCAATTAGATTGCGCGCCAGTTAACCCGGTTCTAGGTACGGCATCACGGTACGACGAGCGGAGATCCTGCGCATGATGGATCGCCGTTTGTTCCTCTCTGTGATCCTTATGGATGTATGTTTGTTTGTGTTTCACGCTGTGAGCGCTAAGTAGCTACTACATATACTAATAAAACATTATGTACGATACATTACAGTGAAATTTTTTACCATTTTAATTAGATTTTGAAATGAAGCTAAATTCTTTACTCAGATAGTATTATAGACGGCGTCTTTGAAAATTAATGTGGAATTCAATTTCACGACTGATTCTCTGCAATTTAACCTAGGATCTAACTCTATTAAAAAAAAACTTATAACAATCTTAAAAATAAAATTTTAAACTTTTGTTTAATCACATTTGTAATTCTATATGGAGATTAAGCAATTAGATCAAACTCGGCTAAAATAAATTAAAAGAAAACAAAACAAAAACGAGGCTATTTAATAGCAGCGATAAAATATTTAACGAGAAAATGATTAAATGTTTTTAAAACTGTTATATTTTATAGCGTTATTTATTTTCTAGTGATGTACGTAAACCGAAACGATAAAAAAAATATCTTTGTCTACGCGATTGTTGAGCCAATTATTAATATGAAAAATCGAAAGACACGGGCTACTTGCTATCTTCACAATCATCCTCTAAGATAAAAATCTCCGCGTTTCAGGTGATCATCAATTCTTTTCTTATATCCCAGCTTTGACAGGATTATAATTAGAAACTGTCCGTGCTTACGGTTTGTCGTTTTTAATGTCGCTAGCCGGGTCCCATACTGCGCTCGCATTTCATTAACTCCAATGTTAAAAAATTGTGAGTTCTCATAAAACGGTGTGATTTATGCCGGGTCGGGAGCTAACGAGCGATCGCCACTACTCCGGGACGGCACGGGGATGGAAAGGCCACGATGCGGATACGCAACGCGCGTAACTTTGTTGTAACAAAAACAATAAAAAACTTTTTTCAAAATTATCTATCTCGAATTAACAACGATAATCTAATAACGGATTCGCATTACGTATTTCTAATTATTATCATTAAGTTATTATTTTATTTTGTCAATTAATTTGGTTAGGATTACAAAATACAAATAAGTAATATAAATGTTAAGTTTTCTAGTATAATACTATATTATACACGTATGTTTATTACAAATTTAAACACAAAACCAAACTCTAATCAATAAATCCTTTTCAACATTTTATAAGCTTTTAACAATTTAACTAAACTGTTAAAAGACGATACTCGATCGGGGATTAATACAACAAAACAATATAACATACGGTTCTCTAATCTACAAGATTGCATGTCAAATCAATCTAAATCGATAAGATTGTACAACTTGTAGTGCATTATCTTAACGATCTGCTGTCCAGCGTGAATGGCGTCAAAAGGCGCATAATAGGCTATAGATGCGGCCGTCGATAAGCTTTGTCCTGCTCGAGGGCCGCACTAACTGTCAACTAAATTACCGCGCGTTTGTCGGCCCTTGCGTTCGCAATTTACGAACTTTAATGTTGTGCTGTACTGCTTTGAAATGTGTGCCGGCGCCGGTGTTTCTGCGCGCCAATTTTTTATGACATTAATGTTTGCGTACGCAAAACAATATTTTGTAAGAATTAAATCGATTGATACCACTTTGGGCTGCCAACTGTTTATTTTTCGAAGAAGGAGGGTAATATTTAGTCTAAGACATTAGTAACTTGATGATGCATGATCTATCACCGCCCACAGATTTATTAATCTGCTATAAAGATACTTAGTATTAATTGAAGAATATATTGGATATATATGCCGCGGTAAGTATAAAGTTCTGCAGGAATACAGATTCGTACCTTTACTAATATTTTGTTATGATAGTGATGCAATTCTTGTACGCTATTCCTTAATGTTCTGTAAAATATATTAGGATCATGTATACTTGCATAATTTTTTATTAAACTTGCAACCAACTTTTATTGTCACAGTTTATGGCGAGACATTGTTTTGAATTGAAGAATTATCTCAAAATTGAAATTCGGTATCTTTCTACTTTTATAACCTTATTTCAGCGAGTAAGTCAGCGGTTCTCTTAAGATTAAGGTAAGCAATCACGAATCTGGTTTTATTAAACTTTAAATATGGAATTTGTTAGGACCGTATTACGTATCATGATAATAAAATGGATATGAAACGCGTAAGTGAGACGAGGTTTAATGGAGCGGCGTTCACAAAGAACAGTTTTACAATCTGCGAATGTATTACGAAACGGATTCAATTGCGCTGCCCGAGGAGGCTACCTTTATTGGCAAAGGGCGCCGACGTGGTAATTAAAAATTTTCAATTTCCGCAAAGTGGCGGCGCTAGTGTGCCGGCTGTAAATTTAGAGCGCAGTTGCGCATAAAAATGTCGCGCAGGTGCCCCGCGCTCTCTTCTTTGTCTTGTCTCGTTAACTGACGCTACTTCAAATCCGTTATATATAAAGACCTTGGAAGTAAGTAGTAATATAATATACAGCTTTCTACTATCATGATTGAAACAAAAAAAAGATGCTTTAAAAAAAAGGAAAGTTAACAATTTCGCTACATTAAATATAAAATTTCCTGATGAGAAGGCTGTTTGTCCATTAGATGACGTCAAAAACAACAGAACACTCGTAGATAACCCGTTAAACTCTTGGCAACATACTACTTTAGGTGAATAATAATAACTGTCGTAATAAAACAACATATCTGATAGATTATAGATCACCGAATGAATTTTTACCTTCTAAACAAAAAGCAGTTATTTATAATGAATCGATATTGTCCGAACGCAACGATTTTTTTACCGCTGCCACCTGCAGTTGCACTCGGCAAAAACCGCCAATAAAATAAAACGACTTTTTGTCAAATCGTTATGATTGAAGGTGCTGTCGCTGATTTTAAACAAAGAACGACAGATAGACGGCGCCCATCAATATGCTAATACGGAACGATATCGCTCGAAACGATTCTTCAAGGGTTTTTTGTGTGACCGCACCCCAATTGGTTTATTTATTTTGTTACGAGCTTATCCTTTTTGAGTGAACTCTATTTGCAGAGACCTCGTAGCATATGGAACGGTCTGGGAATGAGTTTGTTTTGTTTTAAGAACAGTTAAGTAACATTTTTACAAAAGTTTTTTGTCTGACCATTTTTTTTCCGTCAATATGGCCTACTTAAGCAATTGTTCTTCTCTGTGGTATCAAATAATAACTATTAGAATAATGCACATATACACAGAATAATGTACAAATAGTACGTAGGCATAACTTTTTATGTGTACAACGTGCTAATGAATACGTATCGTTTACAAACAGAGAAAATTGAACCACCATAGGTATGTATATCAAATTATAGCATTGTAATAAAGCATTGAATGGGCAAATCCATTCAGTAACATTAGTTCCGCTTAACAGTCCACTTGTCTGGATCGAATTGGAAGTTAGTTTAGTTGGTTGATCAATTTGCGAGCTGGCACGGCGATGACGTAATTTTACATCTGGCATTGCGTGTTATGCCCGCACGCAGCACTTATATCATTTGTTTTGATCGTTAGTACTTAACAGTTCATAACTTTGGAATCAAAACAATGACCGCTTAGCGTCATTCCTTGATTGCTTTATTGGTAGTCGTTTGTACCACTTTTTTATTATTTCTCGTTGACCATTCAAAATATTACAAATCTTACTGAAGTTTTGTCTTAGTATGAATATATTTTTTGATAAACATGCCCACTGAATACATTTATCGACTTATAGTCAATAGTAAAGCTAACTTCATCCCGTGTATATAATGTACGCAATTTTCATCGTTATTATAGCATTATAATGTTAATCACAGTGAAAACACAGGGTCCGTGAGAACGCGGAGATGCGATTCACACGGGCCGCTCACACAGCTCGAGTGAACAATTTGACACTTCCAGGTGTCCAATTTTTTATGCGTCCAGACAATGGCTGAGGAGTATTTACCCAGGCCCACATCTGGGCGGACGAAAAAACCGGCCGGACCTCTCGTGTGCGCGCTAATGAGCGCGGGTAAGCGAAGCCTTTACATGCATTCTTGTAGTTTTACTCTCGTCTCGGGAATTAGAGACTGTTTATCGTTGGAGACGATTGTGTAAATGAAGCACAGATGTTGTATAAAACAAGGGTGCGATTGTCGCATTAACGGCCGTCTTCTGCTTCCTAACATTGAACTTGAACGATAAAACCGCCATGAAATCGGCAGTAAAGATATCGTTCGAGGGCGATAGGTCGGAGAGCTTTACAAGCTGTCGAGCAACATAAAACAAACTAATATAACAGGCGGTATTGAGGTTTTCGCGTTCGATTTTCGAGTGCGGATGTTAGAGCGGATGCGATGGTTTCTTCCTGAGCTGTTAGCGCCTCCGAGCGGCAATTGGCAAGCCGTTACCGATTTACGACCCACTCTAAAGTTTATTCAACGCGATTTTGGTGGTCCCATTGTATTCCACTAAGTCCCTTCCCACCGACGAAGCTTGAGCTTAGCGCTGCCTCAAGAGGCCTTTTATGGCATCCCGTTTTTATAGTCTCCTTATTTCATTTGCATCGACGTTTAAATCGTATCGTTAAAGTATCAAATTTAAACATTCGACTTTTACATTGAACATCAAATATGAAAGAATGTATACCGTTAATTTATTGCCACTATTCAAATACTATTATTTTTATTAATTCACGTTACACACATCGTATGTTACGAATAGGAATATTATAAAAATATATATATTTTCCATAGACCCACAGAAAAGATTTTTAATTATTTATCTTTCCCGTTATTAGCTAAAGTTAAAACCGATTAACATGACTAATCCATAAACACAAACGTACAGGTACTACACTACGTACTAATACCTCATTTTGGGTTTAATATAGGCTTTTAATTAAAGTGTATAAGGCCTTATTCGCATTAACTCGCCCCATTGATCGTCACGTCTTTGTCGGCTACTTCAAACGGCCCGATAAGTGGCCGGTGAGTGATAAGAGTTGAACGGTAGCCCGGGAACGGATTTGTCGTATGGTCAACAAGAGACGACGACACCGTACTCCTATTGAAAGTACATATTTGTGTTTAAGCTAAGTGTTTGACGTGTTTGCGTTCCACCGTTGTAAGTAAACCGTATTTGGATTTGTAAGAGTTTTTAACAACTTACGATAAAAAGTCTTTTTTTATAGTCTTAGTGAAACTTTTATTTTTATCACAATCTCGAAAATGTTAACAATTTTAACTTTTATATTCATCATTAATGTAATGAAATATATATTTTTTATTTTTGTATTTAATATAATTGTCGATTTTGCTTCAATTCATCTATTCATTTATTCAAGGTGGTCTTGAAAGGTACAAATTATTTAGATTTAGTTTACGGAAGCGTTAGAAACATGGCAATTACAAATCTATAGAAACCAAATATGCAATACTTGTGTAGTATAAAAAGGTTATGATCACCCAAAAGACTATCATACGTAATTTATTATTACTGCTGGATAAGTTATGTCTATAAGTTAATATCCATAAGTTTCTAACTTAATTACAAGTAATGTAACATTGAAACGTCTGAGAAATAGCTTATCTCAATTGTTGCATTACCGCTGAGAATTTTTATCGTTTAAAGCGTTTTCTTTCCTCGCCGAGTCTTTCACGTAGTCACTCCTGGACCGATACCCACGTAAGGCGGTAGCGGTGCTCATAAAGTTTAAATGAGGGCTAATTTAGTGTGTTGTTAATTGAGCTTCTGTCGGCGTGGCTTATCGGTGGGTTGCATTAGCGCGGCCGGCGGGCGACGGGCGCAGCCTCCGATAACGCGCCTGTTATGAATGATGGGGGCGCTGGAGAGTTCGCCGATAGTGGCAGATTGCGTGGAAACTGACGCGCGGACAAAAGTACCTGTTTGAATATTTATATATGGAAATATTGGGAGTTTAATAATACAGATAACGGTACGACGGTAACCGTATTCTAATACGCGGTAGAACTGCCGGTATGTTTATGCCCGTGGCATGAAAATTCGATAGAGCGTGAGTTAAATATTATTATTTCAGACTAACAGCATATATGCTTATTTATTTATTTATTTAATCTTCAATTGCAAACACCTTATTCCTATACAAAAAAGGGAGCAATGGGTGGACTTAATGAATTTTGGCATTCTCTACCAGTAAACCCTTGAGACGGAGAAACATTATTCAAACGTATATGTTTAATGTATTGAGTAATTAGTGCCGTTGACACAATTGATGTCATTCGTAGTCTATCGACCTACCTGTTATCTTCTAGTTGTTAGATAACCGATTCGTGCAAACATAGAGGCACTCGTTGTGTACCTCCTAGTAAAGACCCGAACTACAATTGGTTAACTACAACATATTGTTCTTCGATTGAGAATCGAATCTAGGCCCCGTGTTGCAGCGACCAAGCACACGATCGTGCAACACATAATGGACGCAATTACTAGTCTCCAGACATTTTATCTACATAGTGACAGAAGCGTTATTAGCTTTTAATCTGAATGAATCATTATAATTTATAGATGCTAAGATGGTAAATATATATTTTATAATCCTATACGGTCTCTTTTTTTATGAGAATGCTAAAATTACTAACATTCCGGTTAACCACTCGTAACTAAGCCTAAAGCCTGTCCTAGGAGTTGGTTCCCGAAAATAGCGAATTCGAAGCTATGGTTTTGTAGTTATGAAGACCGCACCCTAAAATAATTGACTATTGACACTTAATATAGTTTTCATGACATTCTTTTATATTATTTTATTGTGATATTATTTGTAATGAAACAATTTAAACAAAGAATGTAGCATAAATAACGGTCTTGTTTCGATGTGGATAAAATCCATTTACCAAACGTTATATCCAAAACCAGCTTATAATGAAAAGTTGTGTCAACTTTATTAATTTTATTGGCAGATACTAGTAAAGCATAACAAAGAAAGTGGAGAAGGAGTTAAGCTTCGACCCCGGCGGGCGCTGGTCAGCTTCGATAAGCACCGGCGCCACTAATATCTCAACATTTATGACACTATCGCTTTATGGCCGAACAAACGGGTGCCAAAAGCCCTCGTTGATCCACACTTTTACTCCTATCACATGCTTTTATAATCACGATAAAATACTCCATACGTCTTCGACGCGGCCACCATTGTCCGCGATACGGCTTCGACCGCCTTATGGGAGTTGTAATTTTATTATCGCCTTCTTTGTTTCTGTGTTCGGTGTGTTTTAGAGCCAATGTGGAGGTTATCTTTTATTGTCTGTTATGTTAGTATGTGTCTCTATCCCGGTTTCTTTTTATTTCTAAAAGTATAGTGGTACGTTTAAAATGTCAATTAATTAATAATTGTTAATAGATATCCAACAGTGAAGAGTTTGTAACATTATTTTAATCAGATATACCAGCGTAAAATAGCAGCATAATGTTGTTATGTTTAGTTTGGTGAGTGCAGGGATCCGGAGACATTTATTACTGGTGACGAGGCATTCCATCTCAGTCCTCAAGGGTAACAATGTGTTGTTTTTCAGCCGCATTGTGATTCCTTGTCAAGGATGAATGTAGATGTCATTGGCCGCAGGAATCACTTACCATCAGGTGAACTGTGTGCTCGTTTGTTACTCTCAATGATAATTTAAAAAATCATGGTAATAAAATAAGGGAATTGATTTTACGGATTAGTACTGTCATCTTGTGATGTTACATATATAATAGGTTATTAAAATATGTATTGTATGAAATATATATACATACATATATATATTTATATATATATATATATGTATTAAACGTGTAAAATGTTACTAACAAAATACATGCCACTTATAATATAAATGAACTAAGTGCATAAACGTGAGGCTTTTTATTTAGATATTTAAATCATATACTTTTTTCTCAAGAAACTGCTGACACTTAATTAGAAAAAAAAATTTTTTTTTAAGATATTATAATAACAATGAAGTAGTTCTAAAACATTACCTACAATGTCATGATTTAACATATTTTTTTCATTATAACCTTTTTCACTATTTGTTACAGGCGCATGTTCCCATCACTTCGTATTTCACTGAGCGGCCTCGACCCTCGCGAGGAATACTGTGTTCTATTGGAATTATCGCTGGTGGGGCGAAGGCGTTGGCGCTGGGCTGGCGGAGCTTGGGCAGCTGCGGGAGGCGCGGAACCCCAGTCTCCTAGGCGACTTATGCTGCATCCTGACTCGCCAGCACCGGGACACCATTGGACTGCCAATCCCGTGTCTTTCAGTAAGCTGAAACTCACAAACAACACCATGGACGCTCAGGGACATGTAAGTACTTTTTTTGTATACATAATATTATAAAACAAAATATAATGATTAAATATTTTAATTAAAACTATAATGTTTTGCATGATTCAACTAAGTAAACTTTCGTACGACCCCACTAAATGTAACTTTAATAAGTAACATTTAATTTATTGTTTTTAGTTATATATTTTTTAATTTTCTAATGATAATTAAAAAAAATATAAATAACAAAAGTATGCTCTGTAACTAATTGACATTTATTATACTGGTGACTGGGGTGTCGAGTAATGAAAATCTTTACTAAAAATTACACATAGAAAGGTAAATGTTTGGTCTTGATACTTATCGTTAAATAATTAACCTTCTTATAATCAATTAATTAAAAGAGTATAATTTTATTTTTATGTTTTCCTGATCAGATAATTAGTACATTGCCATTTTTGTAGTAATTTAATGCAGCTATAATTTTTATTATATTATATATTTTTTTTTAATAAGCCTTGTAGCATACGACTTTGGTAATTGTAGCTTCTGTCTCTTCTTGTTTTTTATATATTTTTTTCAACATATGATTTACTTAATGGTTCTTTTATTTATTAGAATAATAAGTGATATTTAAAGTTACTTAAGATTACTTAAGCTCAGTATTTAAGTAGCTCAGTTATGCTCTATCCCAACAGTTTGTTATATATATAATAATTTTTACTAGAAAATTATAAAAAGGCACAAGGCCTTGAAACTTTGTGAACTCAAAAAAGTATAGAAAAGTTATTAAGTACCAAATAATTTTGTAGATTAAATAAAGCATATATATATAAATCAAAGAAATTATAACTTGTCATTTTGAAGTTTCAATCTTTATAGTTCAAGAGTACAGTCGTGACTATATCTTGTGTACTACATCATCAAAGGCAACGCCTACCGATCCACTTCCCACCATATAAACAAACTATTTTGGACTCTACATGTGTCGAACTAAAATCGAATAAACGATAAACTCGAATCGACTTATAATGCTTTAAACTATATCGATGCACAACATATTTGCTACAGCATAATAAAACATATAACCCGTGTCATAAGGTTGTCAGTTATCTTCTTTCAATCCGATAATACTCACACCAGGGGTCCCTTTATACAAAGACGTATTTAAGCATCAACAAATACGCTGAAAAGCATTGTGTGGCACAAACGCAACTAACTGTATCCTAAGCGGCATATTTGGACAGCACGAATGACGCCTGGATTAATGATGTACCATAACGCATAAACTTCACAGTATTTTGGTGCATGCTATTTACTCTGCTGTGTTTATACAAACACTTCCAAAATGAAATATTTCCTCTCTCGGAATCACTGTACTAATGTTTGCTTGACGCGAGTTTCTCTGCGGTTCCCATTTTTTAACACGGCCCTATAGTTTGATTGCGTACAAAGTGTTTTTATGAGGTACCCTACAACAATTAGCGCGGTGTAGATATAATTAGAATAACTAGCAATGTAACAGTAAATACGCTTCCAATATAGGGGATATAAGGAACATAAATTACTTAGATCCGTGAGGAAAATTACTGAAACGCTTTTTTATTTAGATATTTTTTCAGTATCGTTGTTTATTAGATTTTCAAAGTACACGTTCATACCCTTTTATGACAACAATGACTTTAATTCTACTCAAGCACTCGTAACTACTACTAATTATTTAATTTAAATAGTGTTTATGTTATTAATAGTATGGATATTAATGAAAGAATTTTTGTTATTTCGAGTTTAGTGTGATCATTTCTAGTTACGAAATTACTTTATATAATTATAGTCCTAAAGTTTGACAGATTGTAGTATCTGCAATCGAAAATCAATAATTTCTGTAATAACATCTATTAAATTGGTCATGAGTATTTGAGTTAATTAAATTGTCTGATTTGCGAACAATATAAATACATTGAAAATATATGTTAGAACGGTGGGTACATCAGATTTGATAAACTAGAAAGCCTCGCTAAGAAACGCCGATTTTACCAAGAATGATTTCGATATTAAAATTAAAAAAAACATCCGAATTGTATGTATTGTATGTAGTGTATATATATATATTTAGTTTTAAGTTTTTTTTCCTTCTTTTTACAATTTATGCATAACGCCTACCACAATGTCTCACCATGCCACGGGTTGACTGGTAGGAATGCCTTTAGGCATTAAGTCCGCTCATTGTAAGGTTCCCTTTTCGTCAGGTACCATATCTTACGAACATCGTAATAATAAAACAAATAAACAAATAAATGAATTTCAATAGAGAATGGTTGATTGCTACCATTGGATTGGGATCCTGTGACTTACTTAAATTAAAACCGAAACATACAGATACCACTATGAGACCACAAGTGAGTTCCTACGACGTAGATCGGACCAATTATAAATTATTAAATAATTAAATAACGGTGTTCCTTTGCAAGATTTTGTGGTTTACCAAATTTTATGTAACGATAGGGCCGATCTAGGATATGGTCACACATTAAATGGCATAAGGAAGTTTAACACACCATCTTCAGGAAGTTTAACAACCATCCCCCGTGACCATCGTTGCTATGAAATACTTGAAACTTCTGGAATTGAATAGTTAAAACGAACACGATGAAATCCTTGAAACAAATATTATTCAATGTGTATTTTCGAAAATAGAATTCATAAATTTATAATCAATACAAAGTTAGATGAATTTAGCAATGTATTATTTTAGATATAGCTAAAATAAATTAATGTAAAAACACACTTATCATTTTTATGTGATCGCCTATCAAAACAATCGCCTTTCACGGTTGTCTAAATTGATATAAACATCATAGTAACCTCTACTGTGACGTGATGGGAGACCGCGGAGGAAAAAAGTTAACCCTCGTGATGCGTCTGACTGCACTTTTGATCGACTCAAGTCCACCGATAAAGTTTTCTTATACGTTACGAGAAGGGTTTTCTTTAATGTTATTACAAGCAGACTAAATCTCGCTTCGTCATAATTTTAATAATAATTATATCCAAAAACTGGCTAGAGACTAAAATGAGATTGACCCAGCGTGGCGTTTACGAGCATATGCTCGTAATAGAGGTAATATAGTCTACTGCAGGCTGTTTATAATAATGACTATAAAAATCATGTTTTGTTGTGGAGGCCAATATAAATATTTATTTTGTTTATCTACTCGTATATAAGTTAATTACATACACTTTACAGAAATTACTTCCATTACATAAATAATATTCGGCACAAATTATGCTTTATACTAACATATTCTATTCATATTAAACACCCAACTGTTATATCAATCCTAACATGTTCTTAATACATTGTATTTGCATTGCAAATATTGTGATTAGAGAAATATTTTTACAGATCATAAGCACCTTATCGTAATCTAACACGTAAACGAAATTATTAAAAACTGCCAAGTCGTTTTGTAACCGGTAGTAAAGGTATCTTCAATGGTTAATTTTTACTTACTGTTTGTTCCCTTTGTTAGTTAATTATGTTAGAAAAATTATCACAGGTTATATCGACAAATTAAATGAACTTTTTATTTACAAATATAAGCCTTATTTAAACAATTTACAAATTCTAACGTTTTTCAAGAATTAGACAATTAGAGTTTGATAAATTATTTACTTTTTTCAATAGTAGATATCATTCAACAAATATACAAATAAAACAGTGCAGCTTTTATAATATTTGGTATAGATGTCAAGTGTAAAAGACGATAGTACTTGGGTTTATTGTCAAAAGCGCTGCCGGCGGCGGCTTTGAGCTTCCATCAGAACAAAGCTTTACCCCACCATTGCACCGGGAGCCTGTCAATCCATGCGAGAAATATTCGCATCGTTTGTGCACTTGAGCTCATGCCACCTGTAATAAAAGGTTCCCTATTATTTACATTATGCCTCCTTTTTGCCGTCGCTTTTTTAAACCAACAAAAAGATCTTCACAGTATTTTATGTGGGAAAAAGTTGTCTAATTACAAAAGGGATTAGTTATTCTCGAAATTACTTATAATGAAAGGATTATGATACAGTTGTTGTGGTATAAGTTAGAACTCACTTAAGCCGTAGATAAACTAATAGGTGAATTGAGCTAATCGTTTATATTTTCCAAATACATCTAACTACATTTAAGAATTAGTACTGAAATAGCTGACATAATGGCATATACACGTTGTAGACCCAATGAGGCTATAATAGCTTGTAGAGACGAACCGTTGGATTTATATTCGGACAAGTATATCATTGACTTTAAGATCTATTTAAGTTACCGATAAATTACTTAAGGCATGACTTCATGACGACACCGTCTATATAATCATATATATATATATATATATATATATATTGAATAATATAGACAACGACCGTTGATAATCATTCTATATATATATTTATATATATCCCAATACGATATATACTTCTCGTCTATAAAAGCAAATAATCCTTTTAAGCCTATATAAGGGCTTGGCTGTGAAAGTTACTAAATTGTGACAAGATATTATTTCTTTAAATTTTGCACTGAACATAGATCTAAATATATTCAATATTTAACTATAAAAAGGATTTGCGATTTATATCTCTTATTGTTATAATATTCTAAATTCAGTACATTATTCTGAAAGAACTCTTTATATGAAATAATGTTTATATATTTATATACTTCTGTAAAACACATTTGGTTTATCAATCGAAACCATCGGTGCTTGCAGAGTTCTGGCAGACGCCGACTGCATATGCACCCCTACGCGAAGCAGAAAAACGTTTTGTGCCCCACGCAACCCCGCCTTATCTTACACATCTTTTCACGCTCCTAAAATTGTCTCTCGGTTAAATTAAAAATAGCGAAAGATTAAGATCAATTGCTGGTTTGTAAACATGTCGAACGGAAACTCAGAAACTAATATTATTATTAAACAATTTGTACGCGGGAATATTAAGGTGTACACAGATATAAAATATTATTTTCCATTTATTTAATACTTTATAATAAGTCAAAGTCGTTGAAATCTTTTCAATGGAGGTAGGCAGATAAATCGTAAATATCAAACAAGGTCTTTCTGTTTTTAATAATGGATATTGATTTTCAAGACACCTTAATATATAGTATAACTGTGTAAATTTATTTGTTGTTCTACAATGTTAACAACAATCATTTTCCCTGTTAACGACATCGCTATTATTGTTAAAAATAATTAATAAAATGATTTGACAATCCAAATGTAATATTGACGACTTTTGCCATTTCCTTTCAACGTTCGAAAGTCATTCGTGTAAAGCTCTAGAAGAGCATTAATATATATTAAGCATAGTATTAAGTTAATGTAATTATTTTGTCATATCAATTATTCTTGTATTGATTCAATAATCGGATATGAATAAATAGACAAATAGATAACCTATGTCTTCTTTATTTTAAATATTGTTGCGGATAAAAATTCAAGCATTCGACAAGTCGTACGTCACTAAGACTACCTACCTGAAAATCAACGATTTAGGTGCTTGCTGAGGCAGTTGATTAAGTCGCCATTTTAGTTCGTTTATGTTGAACAAACGTACACAAACGTTTGTAAACATATTAATTTTTTTTAATAAGTATTATTTTAACCCGATACTTTTGTTTTGGTGTATTAGGTACAAAAGGTTTTACATTCTCCCTAGTAACCTGTGGTCTATATGTTTATATTTATTATTAATTTGTAATTCCCTATGTTATTTAAATAAATAAATGTAAGTTAATTTATTATATCCCTTGAGCGTATATTATATTAAAATATACTATTACTATACTATATAACATATAATTTACGGCCGCGTGGTGTAGTGGTTATAGTAAATGGCTACTTCTCCGCGGGTTCTAGTTTCGATGCCCAGTCAAGTAACGGTATTTGTGTATCACAAATTGTTGATTTTCGGGTCTGGGTGTATATGTACGTCTCCTGATATTGCATCTAGACCCTCCTCCGATCTAATTGCACGTGTATTACATCGGTATAGGAAAGGGTACGACGAGTGCGTGCCTCGGTGTTTGCGGGATACGCGTTGATATCATCTGGCAATAACCAGAAGATATCGCCGTCGATATCGGAATTAATCTGGAAGACGTCAATATATAATAAGGTTCATATCATTTACTTGGTTATTTGAAAAGAAATTGTACTTTTAAAGAGATAATGAATGTTTAAATGAAAACCTGCGTGTTGTAGGATCACGCTTCAGTTATAAACTGGCTGTATCACGAATAGGTAGGTCGACTCGGGTGCTACCACGTTTTCCGGAAAACTAGCATAACGTTCAACCCTAGTGCATTTTGTGTAACGCTAGGAATTGCGATTTAGTCCATCTTAATCCCTATGGGGTGACAATGCATCCGCATAATTATTCCTTATCAGGGATGTGGGTGTCATGGTAGGAATTACTTCGTATTAGGTGAAGTCTCTGCCCGTAGAAAGAATTATATTATTGACTAGCTGTGTTTGCTATTTAAAAGAACGCAATTCGCACTTTTACATTCATATATCTTTTTTATTTATTTTAAGTGTCTTACTTAAACTCCCTTACTGGAAGTTATGGTACGCTCCAAGGTACAATTGCAAAATCCGCAATATTTTATATTAATTGGTAATAAAAGTACTTAATAAAGAATATTTAATAGCTCCGTTTAATATCGATATCGTATCGATTTCATTAAATTATCGGTATAGAACAATTATCTTCAAGGAACATGTTCCTTGCGTAATATTTTTATATCCTTATTTTATCTTTAAGAAGTGCAAAGAAACTTGCACTTTTTGAAGTTGAGTTCAAAATTGTAATATCCAAAATTTCAGAACTTTATTCTCATTCTGCAAATTAGTGCAGAATTAACAAAACCTTAGTAAAAAATATATAAAAACTCAAAGAAATTAAAACAGAAGACTAACTCGCAATGTATTTAACAACAAAGTATTTAAACATTCGCCTCTTGTTTTGGTAAAAAATTGGCGAAATTAACATACTTTACCATATTCCACTCTAGCTTTTAAATCGGTTTTTCAATTTAACTGATAAATTGTGTAGATTACCTAGTGCGCTTTTAAAAACGCATCAAACATCGAACGTAATAGACTATAAAACAGAATAATTGGTTGTATCCTTTAATTTTCTTTGAAAAACTAAAACATGTGTTGCTATTATCCACTTCAGTAGAAAACAAAAGCGAGTAACGTTTAACGTTTTATATAGATATCAATCTTAAATACTTGAACATCGACATTTTCAGTTGTTCAAATAACAGGAAGCGAAGTATGATTAGTGATGAAACTTTATATATTTTAACTATAATTGAAGGCAAAGTGTTATGGGTGTTTGCGTGATCGAATTTTTACGTCTTGTAAGCGTTTATTTTTAAAATTAGAGGTATTAGATTGTTTTAACACCATATTTTTCCATTTAATGCGAAAATAAGCGAAGTTTTTTCATTTTATTTTCTATCACAATGCTTGGTCAAATACTCAAGTTTCTTTAAACGTTTATCATATGGGCGTGTCCTGAATTTAGGAAGGGACCAAAGGTTAGTTATAAATTAATTATAAATCCCCTACAATTATCATAAAAAATATTACTCTCGCTCTATAAAAATTCTCTTCTTTTCTTCTTGTTTCTCACGATATGATTGTTCTGTAATGTGTCCAGGAAAATACTATCATAAAATAACTCTTAGAAACATCAAAATCGAATGCCTTTCCCTCCTCAGTATCGGACACTTCAATCAGATTTGATCGAACACATATCCATTTGATGGACGAGCTTCCGTATGCGGTGAAACTCCTAAATTGTCCGCCTGTCAATCTGTCCATGTCGCACTGCACCTCAGGAAACATGCGAACACATTTGTCAGGTTCATATCTATCGATCTCGTTTGCACGTGTTAATGCCACAAGTAATTCTATGGGAATCGTGTAACTCTATTTCTTTCTCGTTTATAGCTATATTAATATGCGTATATCTTAGCCTTCTGTAATCGGTAGATAGTAAAGATCTGTAAGAGAAGTAAAGAAAATTTGTGAACGCCATAAAAAAAGTATAAAAATATTATATGTTCTTACGTATCAAATGCACGTTCAAATCAAGTGATGAAAATAATTTATATACACATTTCTACGTAAACGCTTACATGTGTAAATAAAGTTTTATAATTAATGGGCTTGTTTCTCACGTATCGATACACAATTTCAATACGAAATAAAATGTCGTTTACAATTAATTTATGTCAGTTTAACAAATAAATGATACTTTATTTCTGCGTGTAACCGATCGTCATCATTACAAAACTCTTAAATAAACAGAACACGTAACTCTTAAAAAGTGTAAGGAAAGGTGGTGCCCGTTCGTGACGCGAAGTAACTGCAATTAGCGTTAAAAAAAAGCTTGCCAGCTGCAATTAGGTTGTCTAGACAACCTTATCTTTTATTTACAATTATCGTTGTGTGTTCGCAGTAAATGGCTAAAAAAAGATATGTTTGTTTAAGGAACTAAATTACTAGAAATTTGTTACTTATATCTTTTCCTTTTCTGAGCTTTTTACGTAAATCTATAAAACATATTTAAGACAACTGAATCGAGTATATGAAAAATGTTCTCTATAGTATAAAAATGTAGACACGCCTCGTTTTTTAATTAACAGACATTGTGATGTACTTGATCGGTTTCCTGTAAAAAACAGCACATTATAGAAACAATACAGGCAGAACCCTTTACGCCTCAAGAGGTAGCATTGCGGCGCCTGCGCAGGTAGCAGATTTTCGCGCGTCAAGTACCGGAGATAAGGGCCCTTTGCACGCAGACACCGCCCGGCGACGCGACGGCAGTGGTGGCTTCTTAAACGTTCTTAAAACTTCCCTATCGACAGTAATTAATTTAAATTAAAAATAATTATATTGAATTATAATCTATTACTCTTCTATACAAAATTTGAAATGTTTTTAATTTCCGGATAATTTATAAATAGGAATTAATTTACCCGATTTATATATACATTTGTAATGCCATTAAACCGTAATCATAAATACTGGATACTTTATTGGCATATAAGACTTCCATTATTTTCTATAACTATTGACCGGCCGAAGTTTCGTAGTTTCATATAATCAGTGGGCGTTGCTGGGTAATAAATTTTTAAAGTAATTATCAATTAAGTCAGCCATATTAGTTATGGTGAATTATTAAATTTGTATTAAACATACCAAAGACATATATAAAGATTTTTAGTGTGATTATTCATTGTAAAATATGTATAGGCCCTTTTTACTGGTGACAATGCATTCCATTTTAGTTCTCAAGGACAACGTGTCCGCATTATGATTCCTTATGTAGATAGAATGTGTGCACCATGGGCCGCAGGAATCACTTCCCATCAAATCGTGAATCGTGTGCTCGTTTGTCACCAATTGAATTAAAAAAAACTGTGTGTGGTTTTTTATTTAGTTTAAATTATGGTTTGTCAAACGAACACATAAATAACCTGATAATACCTTCCAAATACCCGTATGGTAAAAATATATATTACGCACAAAATTCCGATAAGAACCCCTGAGCAATAAGTTGGAATTCCTCGTGACATTTAGTGAGCTTTCTTTCGCTCATCAGACAAAATACAGCGGAGAGCTGACATTTTATCAAATCGTAGTCCTTCCTATCTCCAACTGACGTATTCGTTCGCGTAGAGCAAGTGCTACGCTAGGGTATAGCGGCGTCGTATGTGAAATTAAAATATGACTTTTTAATTGTTGTTATTTCCTTCGACAGATGGTACTTACGTCTATGCACAAATACCGACCGCGCGTGGTTGTGGTGAGGGCAAGAGACGCGGCCGCCCTTGCATGGGGCGCCCCTCATGCCGCATTCTCCTTTCCTGAAACAGAGTTCATTGCTGTCACCGCTTACCAGGTTGGTTGTCTTTATCACTTTATCAAACACAGCGCTTGTTTTTCAGGACTTCAAGAGTAGCGTAGAAGCAACTTATCTAGTACTATATAACGATTGTTATACAATTTAATACACATTTGCAATATTAAATTGGTATAACGAAATCAAATCACACTTAGAGGCTCGAGGCAATATGATTTTGTTTTACTATACCGATATCAGTCCTTAAAATGCATATTAAGTTGAATTACCATTGTTACTGATTTAATGATTTCACTTCAACACCGAACTATGCTGACACTACCCTCGATGTTACTATAGGAATATAACCCAAAAGATTTCTCTGAAAATTTTAAATCAGTCAGTTAAACATACAGTTTTCCAACTAAAACATTCAAACAACAATTCGTTGTCTACTAGTCGTATGAGTTGAAAAAACATATTTCAACTTTCCTAAAACAAAACCGACATAAGGGAACCTTTATATAAACGTAGCAGATGATATAACTCAGGTGACTTTACTTGAACTAGTTTAGTTTAGAGATCATTTCAAGTACCACATTGCTGTGTAATACAACCTGCCCTGGGTTCTATTCCTTGTCGATGAACAATATTGTTGCATCACAAACTTTTGGTTCAAACCTGCCTCCGATCTTAATACATAGGCAAGGGAAGGGGACAAAGAATCTTCTATGTTTGCTCAAAGGCTTATATTAATATAACCCGCCCAGTTGAAATCATTTGGTAATAACGAGAAGTTTTCGCCGTAATCCAAGTCTACTAGGACGATATCATAATCACTTGAAAGTTAAAAGGGAAGCAGTATATTTAATAATTATCTTTAATTAGAGTTAAAACGTATTAATTTTGAAATTTTAGACATTTACATCGCAAGAAATACCAAACTAACATTTCTCTTTTCATTTCTCTAGTTGTTCTATACAAACTATTTATCTACATGAGAACGTTATTACGCTAATAATTAATAGAAGTAATAGTTGATACATTTATATTGCAAAACGTTTGTTACGACGACTAAAGGTTATATGAATAATTTTACAGGGTTATATATTAGTTTATATCCTGTAATAATTACGGGGAAATCCGTGAGTTGACGTCACACTTACATTTCCAAGAAAACACCCTGGAATTCCGGGAATAGTCCATGATTTGCACTTATGCGTACGGTCGATTTTTTACGCTTTACCATAGGCGCCAAAGCTTTTATGAACATGTAAGCGGGATGGAGGCAAAAAACTTGGCGACGGCTTGAACGGTCACTTGTGCTGTTATGAAAACAAAGCAATCTAATTTGGATGCTTTCGTCGGCCCGTTTGTTACCCACATAAGGCGTTATTGTTTGAGCTGGTGCAGTTCGTGTGCATGGATAACAGTTACTCTTTAACAATCACTTTGTATAGTATCGATAACACGCTATTCTTTACTGTTTGAAACAATGTACGCGGCAGCAAAACTTCTGAAGAAAAACTTAAAACTTATCTCGTACCACTTTGAGCTTTACGTGAGCCTACATAGAAATAAGGCTGCGTGAGATATTAAAATAAGCTTTTTTACTTAAATTGTAATTTATTAATTATTGGCAGTTTACTTTCTAGGCAATAAATGCAAACAAATATTTTTTTGTTGTTTATTTTGACATGATTGAAAAAAAGAGGGTAAAACTATAATACCAAACCCGTCATATGTCAGCATTTGTACATTGTTAAAGAAGTTTACAATATTTAATAATAATCATAATATGAATATAAATGGTCTGATAAGCGTTCACATATGATGCCGCAATGAGTTATCCTGAGCTACCTACTATTATTGTTTCTTCGCCAACTTAAGATTAATAAGAGGAAGACATTGCCCCAGTAATATATTATTATTTATATTGTAGTACCTTAAAATAGTATAAGGTATTAATAATAAAACTTTTAACATGAAAAAATCACTTATTTTACATAACTTTTTAACTATCGTATGTCAACTGCTGAATGTATGCTTCACGCTAATAATTTTAATAAGATTTATTAAATACTCCCGTAAAGTTACATATCTCTTGCGGACATCCCGCTGTCTATTTTCCCCGATTAAAAGCTATCTTTTGTCGCGCGGCGCTGCATGGCGTTTTCTTGCATAATCCATTGCCCAGTAATTAGGTCTTGGCGGCTTCTTTGCTCCAGCGGCCCTTTTCATGTTGACTGCAGCGAGGCGCGAACAGCTCTCGCATCCATTTACATTAACAATTACGGCGACCGGTAGCTTTGTGGGATAATCCGGGAATTGTCCGACTAACGGCACTACGCGCCGGACAATGGGTAGCGGCGTATCATTGCGCATTATCCACCGACAGGCTATCGTTCCACAGTTTATCCATTGTTGCGAATTACCAACGAATTAGAAACTCCCCTTTGCGACCGCCGACTCTTTATATAATAAAGCGTAGCTAGGTGGCATGCAATAACAATTACAATATTATCTGATCCCATCCTAACGTTTACTTGTCATTCTCATACCCTCGATATTCGTCATCGTTTGTAAATACATTTTTCTTTCGTTACTCTCGTCTTTACGCCTGATATCGTAACTAAATATGCACAGGCCCTAATTACACATTTCTGAAAGTTAAAAAAAAAACTGGCGACAGTCGCCAATATGTGAAATAGTCCCGCAAAAAGCATAAACGACTAAAGGTTTGTCTGCCTGACGTCATGGGCGACAGGGCGGACCAGGGGCGGCGCCTGCCACTTTCCAAGCGCCCTTTTCATATTATCCAGCCGATTCTAAAAGTGCACTTTCGTGGGCTAATAACACGCTTTTAGCACTCCTTCTTATCTGGGCAGGTTGCCCCGTTATCTATCGCGCTGAGCAAACGGCACCCGACGGCGCCGCCTTATCAATCCATGTAAACAATCATTTACAAGTGATTTCACGTATCTCGACTGGACCGTATTTGCGGTCAGGATTTCGCTAGATAATTCGGAATTCCAAAATGTGTGCAAACAGAGGCTAGGTATTTTTTCTGTAGTTAATCGATACTACGCTAGTTGCGTAGTTATCACTTGCGCAAACTTTTGCGAGTTACGTAGGGTCCCCAGTGTCGGAGATGTCGCGTTACGTTATGAGTTTAGAGTCGGCGCCGCCGGTAAGTTGGCGACATGGCGACGTGCATGCCATGCTAATTGGCCTGTCGCCAAGCCAGCATCGCCACATGTGCAACAATTATCCCTTGCTAGCTATTAGCATCAGTCTGAGATGTATGCGGAAACGGATGTTTAAATTGCATTCCCGACTAGATAAGACAGTTTCCTTGAGGGCGCTTATCCAAACTGTCAACCATACACTTGATTTGAGTTTAGAAAAAAGTTACCCGCCTCCGATCTTTTAATGTTTATCCATAGTATTGGTGGTATTATACCTCCTATTATATATTATTAATATACATTAGTAGTCTTCAATAAAAAGTATCATATCTTTTCAATTTTCTAAATATCAATTTAAATAAATAAGTCATAACAGTGTCCGATGTGTCTGTAATATTTACGTCGTATTAGGAGCTTTGCAGATGGAGCAACTTTAGTTGAGGCAACTATCAATTTTTTAACCAAATAGCCCGGTTTACGTTTGCCGCAATTTTATGGCAATCTGTGAGCAACTTTGATAGCTGAGTCGCTCAATCTTTAAGGCCAAAGTGAACAGACACCTTCTAGGCAAACGTGTACCATCTTAGGCCTCATCTCCGCCTTCCATCAAGCAAGATTGAAGTCAAACGTAAGACTATTTATTATTAAAAAAAAAAAGGAAATCCGCCGACGTCAACAACGACAAATTATGCGCAGCAATCGTCGAAAAATTCAACCAATCCTATTTGCGACAACTAGAAACTAACTTAGTCATCGATCGCAGCAACTGAAAACCGTTGTGAACTCGCAACTCGAGTTGCTACGTGTGCGCAGATCGAGATACATATATGTTGCCAGTTGCTGCAATAGAGCGCCATAAATACAATTTTAAGTTAATTTTCGTGTGATACGTGTCTTTAGAGAAGAACTTTCGTTTCTCGTGAGTAACCACAAGTTGCCTCTGATTTTAATTTATGCACTTCTTTGAAACCCAAAAATAAAGTTATTTAAGCACTTATACAAAATTAACAGTAACTACTTGCCAAGTCGTAAGTTATTTATATCATCATTAACGTCTCAGCTCATCGGTAATCCCCTGCTGAAAATAGGCCTTCCCAACAGGCCTCCGACGCTAAGCACGGCATAGATCGTAACTTCAAGTGAGAAGTCTCCAACCTTAATAGTTTAATATTTACTATTGGACTGCACCTCTGATTTTTCGAATTAAAAATTGTCTCGTAAAGGATATATAAATCAAGGGAGCGTTAAAAATCTGATCAAATTCTATCGATGGTGATTACACATTGCTAGTGGAAGTTTTAAAATACAATTTTAACGTAATTTTTAATGGTTTCTTAAAATTAAAATGTTTTAATTACGATCAAAAAAATATTTCACGATTATAAAGCTCGGTAAACGAGAAGACATCCATATTTATAATATCAATAATCCATTTATCCGTATTAAGTATTTTATAAATTCATGTATAATATTAAAGTGACAAACGCCCAAACCTACGAGTCAAATTAACAAAAATAAATTCAAAGTTTCGTTTTGAAAATCTTCAATATTAATCAAATGATTTCATCTCTTTTCATTATCGGGTGAAATGCACGCTAAAATAATTTCTTTAAAAAGGTGAGTTTAGTTGCAAGCGAATCCAAGAAACTCCGTATTGAAATTGAACTGTATGAAATATTATTGAAAATAACGAAATTGTGAAATGTGTCAGTAAATATTCCTGTCACCGCTTCATTATACAATTATATTTGAACTTAGAACTAGATAAATATCTGAGCTTTAGTGAAATTTTAACTTACTGAAAGTTGTCAAAAAGTAATTATGTGGCCGAGTATAAATGTATATATTTATGCTTAGAAAGTACAAGTATATTTATGCGTATTTTCCTGCCACGCACAACTACTCTGTGGAATCAACTGTCGCCAGCGGTATTTCCGCACCGATACGACTTAGGGACCTTCAAGAACAGAGCCTACATCTTTATTAAAGGCCGGCAACGCGTTTGCGACTCCTCTGGTGGTGCGGATGTTCATGGGCGGCGGTGATCACATACGATCGGGTGAGCAGCTTGCTCCTTTGCCAACTATTCTATAAAAATAACTTAAAAAAATTGTGGTTTATAATAATGTTTATTGCGAATAGTAAGATTATGTTTTGTGCGATTTTTGTGGTATTGATCGAATTGGGGTCAACACGTGAAGCTTTTCGATTTCATAACTTTTCTGCATTGACCTCATTCAAATGTTATTTTTGTTTTATTTAAACACAACGTTTAGTAACTAATATTTATTCTCATTGTTCACAGAATGACCGCATCACGAAGTTGAAGATCGACAACAATCCATTCGCTAAAGGATTCCGAGCATGTGGCCAGTCCAAGTGCAAGAGAAAAAACGTAGACACTGAGGGCAACAGTACGGAGTTATCTAGCGGTGACACCAGCGAACCTAAGCGCTCGTGTTCTGACGCCGCCTCGTCGTGCTCTGAAGAAGGCAGCCTTCGTTCATCATCACCTCGATCGCCGCCTTTAGTCGAATCACCTACACCTCTCGTCACGCCAACTGAAAATATTTCCCCTCCGCCAACGTTCTACCCACCAGAACTTCCTTATTTAGGCCAAATACACATGCCAATGCCCCTCGGTTTCTGGGCAGGCAGTTCTATGGCAAGTGGTTTTGCATGGAGCCAAGCATTGCCGCCCCCACGCCCAAGAATTCCCTCTCCAACACAACCTGCACCAGCGCCTTGTCGTCGAGTAAAAAGTTTTACAATCAGCGCTCTTCTAGGTGAAGGTTGACATAAATTGCAATAAGCATTAGCTAAATTGGCAATATAAAGATGTTCGATGTAACCACATGACGTCACTCACCTACCTCACGGCTATTAAAGCGGTTCTATGTAATAATGTGATAAAAGTGCCTTAAGTAATTAGAAACCGATAAGAATTCTCACTTTAATAAAAGAGTAACTATTATATTATAAGAAATAGTAATAAGGTTTTCGGTGGCATGTATGTGCATTTATACTGCATGAAACTATATAAGAAATATTAAAGTTAAGTAACGATTTGTGTAAATAATGTAAATATAAATTTATGTTCAAATATTATGACAAAGTACATTAAATATATTATTTTTTAAATTACTTCATTCTTTTATTTTAATATCTTATAAGCGAATAATGTAACTAATCTCAACCCTATACATTCCATGGTTTTAAAACAGCGCCCTCTTGTGATGATTATTAGAAGCTATTAGTGATATCATTTTCTGTTTTTTTTTTTATTTTTAGGCAGTGACATGAATCATATAATTGGATGCAGAACTATAAAATAAATAATACTTTTTTTCTTTAACATGTATTTTTAATCATGATGATATACATTAAAAAAAACAATCATATTTTTAAATTATTTTATTTGACAGGTTTTTAGATCTAACACACTTAATGTATTGTAGTAGGATATTTTGTTCTTCAAAGGAAAAGTTGATATTCTATTTGAGAAAGTATACTTGAGGTAGCACTAAATTGTTACTATTTTTTTTTAAATTACAATTTCTTTTTAACAGGCCTTATTATATTCATTGTGAAACAGAATTTAATAGAAACAAATGTTTGTCCTAATGGCTATGGTATCACTAACACTCAATGACACAAGCTTTTATGATTTTAGAAAAATATGCCTTATCCAACAATGCATTTTACAGGGTACTAAATAATTTAATATATATTCATCACTAACATAAATTTCATTTTTATGTGCAATTAACAAACAAACATACTGAAAAAGCAGTAACAATGACATGGCATTTTGTATCTAAATATTTTAAATCAGTTACATTCATTATGAAATCAATTTATACTAACAAACTAAAAATATTCTCATTTGAACTGTAGCAAAGTATAAATAAATTGCTACATATTTTTAGGCCCATTTAAATAGAAGCACAAAGTACATTTATTTAAAAACATGATTGACATCTAACATAAAAATGGATTACTATCCAGCTACAAGGTTTTGCAATTGAGATGTTAATTCAGTGGCATCAATGGCCGCTTTAGCATTATTTGGTGTTGTTATGGGAGGTGCTGGCTCTCTTGTACAAGCCTTCTTGTGCACAAACCAATGGAGCCGTTGGCATTCCCTGTCGCAGTATTGTACCATTTTACATTTGGAACACTTTTTTGCAGGCTTCTCTTCGCCACATGTACTACAGTATGGTATGGCATCAACAAATCCACGCTGACCATTTATTGTACAGTTAATTACAGACAAAGCCGGTGGAGGATCTTTACTTGTTAAAGAAGTAACCATTTGATGGAAAGTTGTACATTCTCTGTATGGAAATTCTCTCACACAGTCTTTTAAGAAAGCATCCATTAGATCCATTGATACACCATCTTTACCGGGCTTAAGCAATTTCTTTGAGAATATCTCTATGGGGTCATGTTTCTTTTCCTCTTTATTATCAGAATTTGGTTTTTGCTTGTCTCTAATGTTAAATATTTCATTAAAAATATAAGATAAGTAATGATATTTAAATGCCATTACTTCATTGGTATCACTTCCTCGTGTCATTTCTTTTTTGCATAACATCTCTAGCACTTTACTTGCTTTATCAGCATTGTCTAGAAGTGCAGGTGTATGCTGTAAATTAAGAGCTAATCGGACAGGATGAATATTAACTCCCAAAACAAACTTGTGAAGTGGGTCAACTAATACCGGAGGCAGATTAGCTTCTGCCTGTTGTCCTCTGGGAATTGAATAATAAGAGATCTCACTTAATGGTACAAAATTGTTAATAGTAGCTACAGTATGATGATTCCCGACAAATGCAGCCATCTGAGATGCTGTTCGTCCTACAGAATTAGTTGCAGTAGGTTTGGCTCCTGCATTTAACAATAATTTGCAAACATCTGAGTTGCCTGATAATGCCCCGAAATGCAAAGCTGTATAATTGTATTCATGTTTTCCAGAGTTAACATCAGCACCCTGTAAAGAGAGATTGTGGTTTAATCAACTGCCCTGCACATAACTTCCAACATTCCTAATATATATATCATGTAATTGCATATCTTAAACTTACCCTGTCAAGCAGCAGTTGTACCATATCCTTGTTACCCTTATAAGCAGCATGCTGGAGTGCTGTCATGCCATTTTCGTCAAACAAATCAACATTGCCCTTGTGCTGAGCTAAAATATTCTTAAACTCATCCAAATCTCCCTCTGCTATTACATTGAAGATAGTATTTTCTGTAGCGGCCTGGTCATCTGATTTAGTCTCCATGACAAATATTGTACAATGCAGAATTTATGTTAAAGTTACTCCTAAATTTATTATTCTTTTTACTAAGGCGTTAACACAGATTACGATTACTATTGAACTGAATCGAAGAAATAGAGTAACAGGTTAAGCGGTACTGTGCATATCGCTAAGTCAACATCGATAATATCGTTTGCTTGTAAAGTCGATTTTTGGTAACAACTTCAAAGTAAGGAATTCGCTATTTTAACGGCCACAACCAAAAAGAGGAAAACGTAAACTTATACATAAAATATATTTTTAATAATATTTATCAACGATAAAATAAATAAAATTGATAAATTATTTATTTATTTTCTTTTCAAAAGAATACTTTATTTATACTTAAAGTTATTACATAATTTTTTTAAATTTCAAACTTTAAGTATCAAAGTATACATAAACATTAACAGTAACATAAACAGTATAAGACAATTATAATTAATACATATTTACAGGATAATTAGGAATTATAATATATCCCATTATAACCTTTTCTTAACTAAAAAAAAATTAAATTTATTTAGTTTAATTTCTATTTTAGATAAAATACTTAAAAATGAGAACGTAGTAATAAGATTATTTACCACCTTCTCTACATCTTTTTTTTATTAATTTCACAAAAAATCCATTTAGAATTAAGCGGAAGCTGAAACGATTATATGTATGTCTTCAGCTTTAATCGATTATTACAACGGCTAACATCCTTAATTTGGACCTATTTGCCAGCTTGCAGGGTTACCTAGTAAAAAATTCAGTAACTACCATAATTTTTAAGTCAACAAAAATCGCAAAATTTTTACTTCATGAAAGACTCAATTTTATATTGATATTTATTATACAAATAGCATAGCTATGTTATTATAGCTGTACATATGTATATATTATAGCTAAGAAAATGAACTAACTTTTAACTATCGTATATGTAACAGATATACGATAAATTTATTTTGTTCCCTTTTGTTCGAACCAGGACGTCTTTTGGTCGTCTAGATCTATCAATACCGTTGTATTAGTAGAAAAAAATATATTGTCGTGGTTAGGTATACTACAGGACAGTATTGTAGTCCAGCAGTACGAAACCTATACAGCTGTAGAAAGGTGTTAAACGGGTCATATCCCCGATACTAGTGACCGCTGCACTGGACGAAATTTTCAAGCTGTTGGACTGGAAAAGTTTCTATATTAACATCAATGGCACAATCAATAAAGTGGTGATATCAAACGCATATATTTATATGGTGATGAAACAGATGACAGTAGATCCAACCGTAGCTCGCCGCCGCACATGCCTCTACGTTCCCACAGTAACACTACATGATTGCAAATATATTTTGTATTTAACAAAATTCACAAAAGGACAATGAATGGTTTGATCGGAAGGAAGATATCAAGGAAGTCGTCATTAGTAGTACACTCGCGAGTTGATCAAGTCTAACCAGTTCTAATACCGATCCTATTGAATGACAGCTACACTTTTATTTTTGATCATGTACATCGAAAGTACGGAATCCTGAAAACTGTGACAGAACTAGAAAGTCCGCTTTCTTTCTTTAAGATTTAAAAAGAGAGGCAAATAGAACTTTTCAATACGATAAAGGATTTTTAAAATCATTTGATTGGTTGCCGTCAATCGTATACAACTAAACAAGATATCGTACCTATTGGGTTAAAAATACAAAAACGTTCTTTATTATAATGTTATTATTGTAGACTCCTAAAATAATCCATAATAACATTGTATTAGTTAACATTAATAATACTAGTCTTTATGTAAACCTTTACACGTCTAAAGGACACAAATAATATACAACATATGCAATATATATTGCATATTATAGTCGACGCATTTTAAACTGAGTCGTCGGGCAATAAATGTCACTGAAAGTAGGAATGTGCACACAATGCAACCCGTTATCGATACTTAGCTACCTGAGCACGCGGGGTCGCTGCGTTATCATGACCTTCATTAGCACTCTGACTCCTGATTGGTCGTTACGAGTAAGGGTTGTTGTTTTCTATAAATATTAGATTTTTTGTTATGACACTCATTACATTACTTAAGCTTCGTGACACAATACGCACAATGGAGAATTTATTTTCTAACGTGGTTTTGAAGAAATTAAATGGTGACATCAACGCTCAAGCTCGGGCTATAACTCACAACGTGTTCCTGTTTTTAAAAGAATTGAAAACTGACCTCGAGAAAAAGCTTTCCTCAATTTCAATTATCCACGAGAGTTTGCTCCAGGATAAGGACTTAAGGAAAACTAATTTAAGAGATCAAGCACCACCTCTGATAATTAACCTACAGGAAGATGATGACACAGATGGGGAAGATACGGATGAGAATTTTTGAAGAACTAAGAAATATCCCTAGAAAAAATGCCACATTACGATCTATACAGTTTCTCTATGATTACGTCGAAACAAACATTTTATCTTACAAATAAAAAACTTTTATTGATACATCCATACATAATTTAGCATATCGATCGTACCTATCCCGTTATTGATATGCACCTCTAAAATTCTTACGCATATCACTACACCTCTCCATAAGACCTGTAAGTGCGAGCGAGACAGACAGATAAATATGATTTATGCCCTAAGCCTTAGTTCAATAATGCTTCGACTATAGTTCAAGGGAAATATTGTTTTCTCTCTCGTCCTACTTCCGTCAGACATCTCTTTCAGACAGTCTACAGAGCACACCGGGTTTCGACCCTATATGACTCTTCTGATTGGGGGCCGATTTTACATAATACCTAAGTTAATAATCATCCTCTGTGTCTGGATTTTGTAAACTGAATCCATCGAGATCTCAGCGATTTAGATTTTTTACAGCAGTGACAAACTGACCTACAAGGTGTCGCAATGTTTTTTTTATAAGATAATTAGCAATAATATTAACATTACTAATTCCGGTTAACCACTCCAACTAAGCTGAAATGCTTGTGCCTGGATGTGGTTCACGACAATAAGTATGGCAGATCGTACCTTAAACCATTAGGCTATTGACCCTTCAATCATCCTTCATCTCTTCACAACTACATTTACTTCATTCTTTCTAGATTACAAAGGATGAAGCAATGACGATGGAGTGATGACTTCTTTCCAATAACACCTACATCCAACCTCGGCAAATAGTTAAAAGGTATATATACTGACTCTGGAACCCTACAAAATATATATCATAGTCAAAACAGTTATATTTTATGTTATAAGATGTCATACTTTGCCAATAATATCGTCCAGTCCTAGCAAAATCGTGTAAAGAACTTCAACATATTCTTACTAGCCCAAATCTCCCTGTATTTTGTACATTTTATGGAATAAGATGCCATTATTAACGACCATATTATACTTTCCCAATTGCATATATGTGGCAATAATCATTGATCATTATATCGGTAATCCTCACCTACTTACGTCGAGCAGTTATTGCGATCAATTAAAGGATCAAAAAGAGGTTCAATGAGAGAGTAACAAGCAAGCACACGGTTAACATGATGGTCAGTGATTCCTGCGGGCCATGACATTTACATTCATCCTCTACAAGGAATCATAATGCAAATGCGTTGTTACTCTTGTGGAATGAGATGGAATGCCTTGTTGCCAGTAATAAAGGTCTCCGTATCCCTACACTCACCAGACGACAAACAGCAGCAATATGCTGCTATTTCACGCTGGTATTCTGTGAGGTTGTGGTACCCCAGTCGAGCTGACCCATTCATTCAGCAGCTAGAAACAAACTGCAGTGTAGCTCTGCCACTGTAAAAACATCATTTCACAGAGCGTGAAGACGAAGGGACCACTGGATCTCATCCAAAAGCTCAGAGCCGCTTAGGAGGCGCTTAGGATCTTCTAGAGAGAATCGCATTGAAAATATCCATGGAAAAACTAGTCAACAATATAACCATCCGTGTTTGCAAACGGATGTGGCAATCACGATCGTATCTGTCGCAATAGCTATTGCCGTCAACTATGGGGAATGAGACCGCATTAAGGCAAATGTAGTGTGGACGCTACGTGAATGGAAGTGATTATCTAGGTAACGTAACCGGCAACTACTGGACGCATGAAGCTCGGACTACAAGCTTTTTATTAAGTGTCAAATGGACTACTGCAGGTTGATGATGATGTACGGATTTTTTAGGACCTCCATTATTTTTATATATACTAATATATAAAAATATGAATACCAAAAAATTTGCGAGTCCAACGCTCTATTCTCTTTTCTACTCTATTTTAAAACGTTATATAATGTATTTCATTTTCAAAAGTATAAGCTATAAAATTATGATAATTGCATCAAATCCCTCGAACAGGTTTTTTTTTTAAAAAAGCAATATATTTTTTCAAGCTTATTAATCATATCGTCTTACAAATATTACATAGTGTTAACTAACAACACGTAGACGCCCAGCGGATGTGGCTTGCGACAGGTGCTCCTAATGATATTGTGGTGATTTACCTATGCCTTGCCTTTTTTTTTAATTGTCTAAGATTCATGATTAGTAACTTAGTTAACCGTCATATTGGTTTGGCGTTGTGAACAATAATTTCGCATTATTAGTTTGTGATCCAACTTCTAATTGATTTGGTATGGGGCGGGTGTGGACGCGCCGTTGTGCCGGTATTTTTCGTACAAGTAATTCCTTGCACAACGTTACGCTGTCTGATAAAAAAAGTAATTTCACAAGACCCACAAGATAACAATAGTTTAAGTTTCATAAGTCAAACTTGTCTCTGTCATTGAATACATTTCCAATGTCTGCCTGGAACTGGCCAACCGACCTGGAAATATGTTGATGGGAAGCATAAATAAAAAGCGCGATATAGTTGGTATAAATAAGTTTTTTTAATAAGAATCCATAGTCATAATGGCTGATATGACTATTGACCATTGCAAAATTAACACCAACAGCTAAAATATGGGATATATTTGAATACATTAACATTGATTTAACATTAACTTTATTTGTGACTAATAAATGCGTGTATTGCTACTAAGCTTCTATAATGTTGCCCAATATAATATTATTAAACTAAAGTCATCAACACACAGTAAGACGGTATAACGCGTGTGGAGCGTTTTGTTCACACCTTTACAATACAATAAATTAAATATAAAAAGTACGATATTGACAATTCATCAATCCGCATTGCCCACAACGGAGTGATGAATAGTTATCTTTTTTTATAAATTTAATATAATATTAATTAATAATAATTAAAAATAATATTATTATAAATTATAATTATATTTCAAATAAATATTTTACACAACTACATACCTTTTTTTTTAAATGGAGCACAAAGTTAAGAAACAACTACCACGACATTTAGATATTTGAAAGATTAAATTTTTCCTATAATAAACATGCTACCACTATAATATATTGATTAATATTTTAAATTGTCACAACATAGAGAGAGAGAGATAAAGATTAATAATTTAATTAATATTATTTTCTACTTTCTACTCATTTTAAAACACATCATTAAAATATTTACTAGAATACACTATATGTGGGTATATGAACTCGATAACATCGATTTAAGAATTAAAATTACTTCTACTTTCTTCTATTATCTACACAGCATTGTGTTTCCTTATAATTAGATATTTTTTTAATTTTAAATTCCTAATTTAAACTTGCTACAGGAGATATTTTTATTTAAGATAAATATGAATTTCCATTACACTAAGGGTATACGTTTAGGTTGATTATATTATTTTGAAAATATGAATAAATAATTTTCGTCATGTGGAAACCTTATTCTAGATTATACAGCTTTCTGAATATGATTATTATTTAATGGAGCTACATGATTATCATATTGAGTTAATAACTATTAATGCCTTAGTACACGTATTTTTCGTATTCTAAACAGTAAAAACTAATATCTAAAACATAATTTAAAAATAGCCCTGAAAGCATTGATTAAAAGTATTTACTTTTAAAATTAACTAAAATTAAAAAGATATATATAACCTAAAGCTTACGTAAAACCACAAACAATTTAGGGTAAAGCTCCTACTATTGAATGTAAAGAAAACGCGTTGCAAACTGAATATTGGAATCAAAAAACCTTGCACATTTACCTATAAATCACGAATTACTCTCATATATCAGGTAAAACCTTGCTGGGTATTTTGCTTCAACAATTTGTTTGCATGTGTCTTTACATTTAATGATCTTATGGTTAAAATAAATGCTAAAACATAATGTATGCATGAGTACCTAATTGTTCCAGCTTCAACCTCACTGTACCAATGGCAACATTACAAAGTTACTACTACTGCTAAAACATCGACGGCTTGCTGAAGTATTTGAAATATTTTACATGCTAATCTATGCGCAATAAACAATAGGCTAGTCTTATAGTTTTAGTATTCTTAAATATATAGCTTATAATGTTTAAAATATATATTATATTCCATCCATTAATACAATTCGCGATTTTTAAAATATAATAAATTACACGCTAAATATAAGTATTATTTTTTAATTAGTGTAATATATAATCTTACTATATTTTTATAATAACTAATAATAATCTACAAAGATATTATTGAGTATAATAAATGCAAATTATACTACATACTCATCTTAACTTAACTATGTGTACGACCAATATATATTTTAATGTAACTTTGATTTGAACTAAATATATTAAATTAAGTTTTTAAATATATAGATTAAAAAAGATAAATATTTTTTTTGACATTTCTATGGATCAATAATTATTAATAGAAAGAGCATACAAACATATATATTATTATGTTTGGATGGCATAAAGTGGATCGTACACATTGTTACGGGTATTTAATAACGTAGCGATAAAATATATCTACAATACAATAATTACTTAATAATTTTATCTGATCAAAGCCCAATCAATGCCGCCATTTTGCTTTTCCTTTTACCGTTAATGGCGTTTAATGTCTTTACACGCCTTATAAGGGGTGTAACACACAGAGTTTAGCGTGGATCCTTGTGATGTTCTCACTCATGCCTTGGCAGTTCTAAACTCTGATCTACACGTAGTAGACGTCGAAGGAAAGCTGAGTTCAGACAAGTGCTGGCCCTGGCGCTAGGGCTGTGTTGGTGGTGGGCGCCGTGGGTGTAAGTGGGGTTCCCGCGTTGGACGTCAGTCGTACTCCGCCACTTTCGGACACAACAACGCCATTGTGAACCGAGCCGCGTTCAGTGTCCGCTAGCGGTGTCGTCAGAATGTGAAGTCGCTGAAATATAACTCTGTTATATTGGACGGTGACATGAGCAGAGTGATCTAATAATAACGCTAATGAAGCTATTATATATATATAGGTGAATCATGCCAAACTATGTAGGATGGCTGATAGGTGCCGCGAGGTGGGATGGCGATTGTTTTGAGGGTGGCCAAACAATCACACAGTTCACCTGATTGTAAACAATGACTGCGGCCCGTGGTAGACACATTCATCCTCGATAAGGAATCATAATGCAGACGCGTTGTCACTCGCGAGGACTAAGATGGAATGCCTCGTCATTGGTAACAAGGGTCTTCAGATTCCTATACTCACCAGACGTAACACATCAGCGTTATGCTGCTATATCACATTGTTATTCTGTGAGGGTTTGGCCCTCCCCCGATCAAGCCGCCCCATTAATTCCTCAGCTAGACACAAACTGCAGCGTTTCTCCATCACTGTTAAATTATTGTTCTAAGATTACAACAGGAAAGCATGAATTTAGGCGCGATAGGTGTGTGCTAGAGTCACGCTTTACTTTCGTTCTAGCAGCAGCAAAAATGGATCGGCTCCATCGGGGAACAAACACGCCCTCACAGAATACCAGCGTAAAAGAGCATCATTATGTTGCCGTGTCTCGTTTGTGATACGGAGGACCCTATAATATAATTTCCTCATTGGTGACAACGCATCTGTATTGTGATTCCTCATCGAGGATTCATGTGGGTGTCTGGGATCTCAGGAATCACATACCATCAGGTGAACTGGGTGCTGTTTGTCACCTTCTATACAATAAAGAAAACTCATCTATTGCAGATAAATGAAATACATGTTACCTCTAAAAATGTTCCCTTTGTGGTGATAATTTTGTAAATAGCAACTGCTGGTATACAAATCACACTGGAGCCAGCGATAGTCCAGCCGAGTGCGTTAGCCCATCCGGGGTAAACGTAGCCTTCGTAAGCCAAGGGCTGGTAGTCGAGCAGCCCGTACGCGGTGATGAAGAGCAGAAAGGCTGGTGCAGCAAACCGCCAGCATACACGCCAGTAAATTCCTGGGCGGAAGCCAATCATGTCGCGGATGTCCTCGCAGAAACGTTCTGTTCCTGTTGAAATGGATGTGAAATTCTTTTTTGAAAAGTTTTATGAAATTAACTTAGATTTTCTAGTTTTTTTCCTTTCATATTAATTCTTCGTGTTTCAAGTAAACTGCGTTAGGAAATCTGATACGAGTATAAAAAAATATAGTAATTTAACAAGCGCAACCTAAACTTCTTATGTTTGGTTCTTTTAGGAATATTATTACATTATCTTTCATGACACAAAAATGCCAAAGAGTATAACATTCTAACCGTATTAATGGCCGTAACGACAATTTTTTAGGCACCGGCAAAATTAGGGAGAACACTGGATCAGTTGGCCCGGCTATTCAAAAGGCTGTCTTGTTTTAACAAGTCTTTTTTTTTGTTTGTGTATGAGTATTGCTGTTGGTCCAGTGATCTCTGCAGCTTTATCTAATTAGACTCGCGAGCGGGAGGCACGCTGAGTTCAAGAAGTCGATCGAGACCACATTCTCATGGAAAACTCGATCGGCACTATACAGATGTTGGCCAACCCGGCTATATATAATATAGCAATTACAAGGTTAATAATCGTTTCATATAGATTGGAAAGACAGGAACAAATCAGTATAATAGTTGTGGAATATATTTGTCTTATCTTAAAGTGAAATCAGAATTCTGGAGTTTTTCACACGGTGGGTGAGATTGATAAGTAAGACCCACTAATAGCGTTTAGTACAAGCGTCAATAAACTAATGGTTTGGGGCACGGTCTGCGTAAACTTAAGGTCGTAAGTTATTGGATTATTGTCATGAACCATCTCCTAGCATAAGCATTTGCAGTTTAGTGTGAGTAACCGGAATATTAGTTCATGTTAATAGTGACTAATATAATTAAAAAAAAACTAATCAAAAAATCCTACTCCTTTTTATCAGAATATTTGTCTGAAAAATATGCTTGGATTAAGGCTTTGAGGCTTTCTGGATTTAAAACTGGACAACTGCTGGACTTTTTGCCACTAATTATTAAAAAAAAAAAGAGCAACTAGTCGACTTTCGTCTACCTAGCCGATTCAAAAGTGTTTTGTATAAACCTACTTGAATAAAGCTTGTTTTAATTTGATTTGACTGTAGTAGTAGGAAAGATGGTTACCTAAACGATCTGTTTTTTTTTTAATATTAACAAAAAAAAAATAGACAACGACTAATACGTGATAGAGCCATCTAAAGTTAGTTATTAGCTGCAACATGAATGGGTCATGCTCGACCGGACGGACCATACCGTGCGTGAAACTTGCTGCTGCGTTTCGTATGATGAGTGTAGGGATAGGGTACTCAACTCGATCCATCGAGGTTTTCCATCACAGTTCTTGCAAAGAAACAATAACGCGCCTACGTATGTGCTACTTGAATTTTTGTTGAGAATATATTATTTGCAATGGTTACCGGGATGTTAGAAATGTCTATATTATATCTAGAATTCCCTTTTTTTTCGTTAACACACACGATAGACCTTAGCACATACCATAAATCCAAGATACAGCAATTGCCTCAAAGAATACAGCCACCAGCATCGAATATCCTGCAGCATAACGGTCCAGCAGTTGAAAGAAGTAGAATCCACCCTTGGTGCACGAAGCCAGTCCGACGAAGAAGTATAAGGTGAAGAGGCATGCCACGAATATTTCGCGATGGCGGCCGATCGGTGGGAATTCGTCGCTTAGAGCTGTTATTATAGCTTCTGAACCACCGAACTGAAAGAGATAAGTATATTAGTTTATTTATTTATTTTCAGTTAGTTATTTTGTAAGATATTGAATTATATACGTATTTATAACAAGCTATGCGATTTCTTACGACGCGCATACATGTACGCGCTTACTTTTGTCAACGATTAAATGAAAAAAAAAACAAAACGTTATCTTGAACATATGTTCGCTTCGCGTAATACATCTTTACATGCGAGTTCGTTCAGGCATTGTGGAGATTAACGTGCACGAAATTAAAGACTAACAAACAATGTCTTTTCTTATATTTACGTGAATAATACCGCATGGAACAACTTATAGGCATAATGGAATGAATTTTACATATAATACGTAATAATTATACGCATTTTATCCCGTTATTTGTATTTTTTTTAATATTTGACGTTTCCAGTACGTTTATAGCACTCCACCACGAGGATTATGCCAAACCAAGCAAGACCTCAAGATATTGTAAGCTATTTCAGCCGAGTCAGGATAAAAATTAATATTTATAGCCCGAGATAAGTATGACATTAGGCGGTCAAACACCACAGCAAGAGGTTGTAGAATTCCATTTGCTTTTCTTTACTGAAATTGGATTTCTTATTTTTTTTTTGTATTCCATAATTTCCATTTTTAATTATATTGCTACCCGACATTTCTATTTTTTGGATTTTTGTTTGTCTATTATTTAAAACTTTTTGTTCAAAATTTTATAAATAAAATTATTGCGTTTAATATTTCTTATTATTATTTTATGAGTTCCTTTTTTTTTAATTTCGGTTAAACTACGATTTTAATATTTCTTCAGAATAATTTTATTAAAAACTTTAAATTTTTATTTGCCTCAAAGGGTTAAATTAAAATTTGTTTGTTGAGATTTCGATTTAAGAACTTTCATAAATTCTTGTTTTACACGAAAATTTTGGTTTTAAACTTTCTCTCCTTTAATTATTACCCATTAATTATTTTTTCAAAATTTGTTATTTGAAAAATTGTTCTGTTATAAAATTGATTGAAGAAAATATATATATATATATATATGACATAACAATAATTGCTGTCAATTTATATCAGTCTTTAATTTGTACAATTAAACATATTTTTCATTCTGAAGATCATAATAAGGATATGAGATCAAAGTAATGAAATTATTATATTGTCATCGGTTCGTACGTGCGAAAAATTATAAATTAAACCAAAAACATAATTTTAAACATTCCATTACGTAGATATATAACCAGATACAAGTCAAGCTAATAAAAGCTTGGTAAAAAATTCAAATATACACGATAGAAAAAATTTGTTCTATTCAAAGCCAAAAAGTCTGTTTACGATTTTATCATATAGTTTAGGTATCATATTAATCTTCATTAAAGGACTATGTCATAGATAGATTTCGTTATTCCGTCAAAATAATAATATATATAATTAACGTATCGTAACAGAAAATTAACTAACTGAGCTGTCCAGTCCCAACGTAAGCAACATCATGAAGAAAATGAGTGCCCAGAACGTAGACCCTGGCATTGTTGCTATAGCCGCTGGATATACGACGAAAACCAGTCCAGGACCTTCGGTCGCCACGTCCTTTACGTCTTTGCCGGATGCATGTGCCATGTAGCCCAGAACGCTGAATATCACGAAACCAGCAACAAAAGACGTACACGAATTGATCACGCTAGTTAGTATGGCGTCTCTGAAAGGGAAATATTTTTTTTTTGTAAATATGGAGTTAATGTAATTTCAATGGTTTTTTTTTATAGTATATGCGGCCATGCAGCACACCCGATGGTAAGTGATCATCATCGCCCATGAACATCCGCAACATCAAAGGAGTCGCAAATGCGTTGCCGGCCTTTCAGGAAAGTGTAGGCTCTTTCCTTGAAGGTCCCTAAGTCGTGCCGGTTCGGAAATACCGCTGGCGACAGCTGATTCCACAGAGCAGTTGTGCGTGGCAGGAAAGTTCGCGTGAAGCGCACAGTGTTGGATTGCCAACCATCGAGATGATGAGATTGAAATTTTGAATTCTGTCGTGATGTATGTTTAAAGTTTCAGCGGCTGGAATTAACCCTTAGAACATTCCCCATGGTAAATTCGGTAAAAAATGCAAAGAGATGCAACATCTCTTCGCAACGCCAAGTTAAGTGATCACTGACTGGCAGAGTTTAGATACATTATTTTATTGCATGAAGTGAGTCAAAATGTGTATCAATTTCGTCGCTAAGGCTGTTTATAATTTTACACATTGTTGCACAAGGTGAATTTGCTCATAAAACTGATATTCTGACTAGTGGATACTATTGGATTGCGCACCATTCGACACGAAACCTCATAATTAAACAGTTCTAGCCTCGATGGCTAGAATTGCTGACAAACAAATTTGTACTTAACTAGTTCATTGAATAATCTACGTTCTGATAATGTACTCATACTGAAATAATGAAGTCTTCTTTTGTAGAATTCTTATTGTACATTTAATATCAATTGTTATACGTAGGTACTTGTAAACGTTGTTATGGTACTTATTATAGGATGCATATGCCTAAAGCACACCAAATCCAGGGCCCAATGAGAAGAATACTTAATATCAATTGTTATACGTACTTGTAGACGTTGTTATGGTACTTATTATTGGATACATATGCCAAAAGCACACACCAAATCCAGGACCCAATGAGAAGAATACTTAATATCAATTGTTATACGTACTTGTAGACGTTGTTATGGTACTTATTATTGGATGCATATGCCATAAGCACACCAAATCCAGGGCCCAATGAGAAGAATACTTAATATCAATTGTTATACGTACTTGTAGACGTTGTTATGGTACTTATTATTGGATACATATGCCAAAAGCACACCAAATCCAGGACCCAATGAGAAGAATACTTAATATCAATTGTTATACGTACTTGTAGACGTTGTTATGGTACTTATTATTGGATACATATGCCAAAAGCACACCAAATCCAGGGCCCAATGAGAAGAATACTTAATATCAATTGTTATACGTAGGTACTTGTAAACGTTGTTATGGTAATTTATTATAGGATACATATGCCAAAAGCACACCAAATCCAGGACCCAATGAGAAGAATACTTAATATCAATTGTTATACGTACTTGTAGACGTTGTTATGGTACTTATTATTGGATGCATATGCCATAAGCACACCAAATCCAGGACCCAATGAGAAGAATACTTAATATCAATTGTTATACGTACTTGTAGACGTTGTTATGGTATTTATTATAGGATGCGTATGCCAAAAGCACACCAAATCTAGGGCCCAATGAGAAGAATACTTAATATCAATTATTATACGTACTTGTAAACGTTGTTGTGGTACTTATTATAGGATGCATATGCCAAAAGCACACCAAATCCAGGGCCCAATGAGAAGAATACTTGAGTTGCTGCGTCCACCCAAACCTAGAAATATAATAAAGTTACAAAACAAATCTTCCAAAGTGGGTTTTTGAACAAACTAAATAGCACATACCTGCGGCTGTGTTATAGCTTCGAAATTTGGACTAAGATAGTACTGTATGCCAGTTGCGGACCCGGGAAGTGTGATACCGCGAACCAATAAGATTAGCAAAACGGCATACGGAAACAAAGCCGTAAACCAAACCACCTAAAATAATATTAAAAAAAACATATATATATATATATATACAATTTCATATGAAACGTTATAACATAATATATAAAGAGCTGATTCATACTTTCCCAGAAGTGCTAATGCCTTTCCAAAGGGAGAAGTAGCAGATTATGTAGACGGCGAACAAACACAAAGCCATGTCCCACTTGATAGCGCCCAAGTCATGTAGTCCTTCACTGCCTTGCAGTTCAAGTATGGCTCGACTAGAAATTTGTTTTAAAATGATTAAAAAAAAACTTCTAAATCGGCAGATACAGTATTATCATTCGGTCACGTACTTAAAATATTCCGAAGCAGCCGAAGTGAAAGGTTGTATAGATGCCGCGGTGTCAGATGATTCGTTTAGTCGTACTCGAGATTTGTTCGCGGCCATCGCTTCCCAGTTTGCTTCGAACTGAAAATGTCAATATTTAGGAATAACATTAAATAGAGAAAAAATTACTTATTGTGTGTGCGTGTGTGTGAGTGAACCCATTTGCTATAATTATTAATACTGTCATTTTATTTATTTATTTTTTATTATTAAAGCCAACTGCGTTTTTTATATACTTAAAACTAATAATATAAATTAAAAATAAAGCCAACGACAGGTTTTCCATAATTATCTAAGTGTAAGCGTGGTTGTTGATATAAATGTGCCCTAAGTTATTTTACTTGAAAAACCAGTTGATGACCAGCTATTTTTTTTATCAATTATTTTCATTTGATACCACTAGTTAAGACATTTATTACTGGTGATGAGGCATTCCACCTCAGTCCTCAAGAGTGACAACGCATCTGCATTATGATTCGTTGTCAAGGACGAATGTAGATGTCACGGGCCGCGGGAAACACTTGCCATTAAGAGAACAGTGTGTTCGTTTGTTACTCTCAAAGTAATAATAATAGATAAAAAAATTAGGCCTCCGGCTACCTCCACTAACAGCATCGTTATGATGTTATTTATATGCCGTAATAGCATTGAAAGGACAACGAGCCGAATTGCTGCAGCTGGTAAAACTTGCAGTAGGGCTTTACCACCGCTATGTATTCATCGATAACAGTAAAATAGGATTAAGTAATATACATTACCGGTTGACAGGAAGGAGTGTTCCATTCATTGTTGCAGTTAGTCCATGGCAGCATTGTTGTGAAGGAAGCGAAGAAGAAACGCAGGGCCCACGCAATGATCACGTTGTAATAGAAGTCTACGTAGAAAGCTATCAGCACCACCGCGTAGCCGATCCCTTGGTGTATTGGTGAAAAATATAATTCAATACTAAGATATGCCAATGAAATTTTCAATTTTAATTGTATTCCTAATAAAATAACAAATTCGTTTTTGGCGAGAATCTGATTAGTTAAGCTCTCCAGAGGCAACGCCTCCCGAAGTGGTGGTACAGATCGTTCATATTTATATTAATTTTGGTAATCCGTCAGAAGCAACTGACCGAGCCGAGATTCGGCCCTCTCGGGCACCCTGGAGTCAGTCGCTCTCGCGCAACAGGGTAACGGTCCAAGCCGAGGCTCCTTCTATTGGAACCCTTGTGCTGGTTACCCACTAATAAAGGTCTCTGCTGAGCGCCCTGAGCGCTCGGTCACCTTTCAACCTGGTGAAGCTGTAAAAGCAGCCATCAGCCCGAAAGAAAAAAAACTTGTTTTGTTAATTATCGATCTTTGAATTGTTAAGTAACAATATTATCATTATTCAACAAATCGCGTTGTATTAAGTTAAATAACATGTATTTTTTTCTCCTATAATAACATAACTGAATAATTATATATATTATTATATACTCATCAATCATAATAGATTAAAATAATGGAAATTCTATTTGAACAAAAACAATAAAATTGTCAATTTAAATATGAAAATTATTTTAATTTTCATCGATTTAATTGATGACTTCGAAAATAACTGTAAGTTCAAATTGAACGTACCGAAAAGACAGAAAGTTTATGACTATTGCCATTACAATGAAAAAAAAATTCAAAGACGCTCCCGCCAAAAGTCAAACAATACAGATTAGAGTAAAAAGCAAAATCCTTTTCTTACAAAAATATGCTTCCACTAAAAACCTTTCCAGTCCATTACCAATTTTATTCCTCCTCTAAAATCATATCGCGGAGCTACTCAGCGGTGCGACGTGACAATCGAGTGAAATGAAATCACCGGGCATAAGCCGCCCTCACAAATCTACCCGAGCCTTTGAGAGCGTCCGTATGGAGCGAGCACTTAGGGGCCCCTTGGAAATGGTGTCAATTATGGACGTTAAGTGCAAGTGAGGCTTGGAGACATCTTTGCCACTGATTCTCTAAAAAGATACATTCCTCAAGGACACCTCGATGATACTAACAGCATAGCAGATATAGTTCGAATTGTAAATATGAAACGATTAGCATTTATATTTTCGAAGTGAATTAAATCCTCTTATATCTACAAAGAAGTATAAGCAGCATATAAATAACGCTATAATTCAAGATTGCTAAGACTCCGAGCACTTTACTCCATTGCGTTCAAACTTAAGTTACTACGTGACTAACTTAAGTGGTCATAAATCTAGCATACACTGTAGACTCCACTCCAAAGAAAGAGTATTATTTCAACTGGAGGAAATATTATTACTCTTCGTGGTTTTTGAACGTCGTTCTTAGCTTACCTTTAAATAACGGTACTAGCCTCCCCCAGCAGGTAATGGCGCCTTTCCGATGAAACTGCCCCAGCGCCAGCTCCATATAAAACAGTGGAATCCCACCCACCACCAACATGATGCAGTATGGTACCAGGAACGCTCCTATAATATATCCAATTTCATATACTTTTACGGACAGCCTAATGAAGTATTACATTAAATTTATATCATGTTTTATTCTCTCGAATCCTAACAAAACCCGATTCTTTTTACTCTAGTTGTAATATGTTATAATTTGATATTATAATTTTTTAATTTTCCCAGATAATAAAAAAATATTTGACAATCATTACAATACAATAATACTAACTAATTATTAACACTGCTAACTAAAGTAACGGAGCAGAAACGAACGTATCATATCTTGACTTGAACAGTAATCAATTAATCAGATATGATAATTTTTCAATTTTCATTTCATTCAAACAATTTCATTAAGTATAATGAAATTAAAAACGAACATTGGTCTATAAAAGCTCTATGCTCTATGAATCAAATATATTTCTAATAATTTCTACTTGATTTCACTTTGCCAGTTGTAATCTGTGATCATAGCAATTCTCAAGACAATAATTTAAGAACGGGCGTGGGGGCGTCGGGCGACGCAAATTGTGCGGTAATTGGCCTTTTAAGACGCTCGCGTTTACTTGAGTTCGCTTTTATTGAACCTGAGACATTTCACAATTTCTTTATTATTGATTCCTTTTATAACAGAGATTCCCAATCCTGGAATGGAAGTGATGTGTTAATTTAGAATTTATGATTTTGCAAGTCGAAAATGTTATAAGACAAGCATAAAACTTGAAGTGTGGAATAATCACGAGACTCTATAAAATAATTCTAAAACACACCAATGAGCTAACGCCAAGCTGGAATTAAGCTCCAATAGTGTAGGATACTGTCTACAAAACTAAGCGCCGTAGCTTCGAATCCATATATCTTAAATTGTCGTAAATCATTTCCGAGCATAAGCTTAGTTGGAGACTTTAATGGGAAAGTTAGTTACGCTATTACTATTGCTACGATTTATTGAAAAAAATATTTTTCTTACCATAGTCTACACATTATTGTATAAAGTATTTGAAATTTGAATTCGACCTAAGACAGACCTTGATCTCCTTCCTTATACTTTCATTTTATTAATGCGTGTATTTAACATAATTTTAATATATGTATCATGGAACGCTGTTCATTACGTACGCTTACATTAAAATGGCTTCAAATCCGCTTTAAAAAAACACCATCATTATGCATCGGTGTCCTCAAAAATCTCAATCTTGATTTTATATATTGAGCTTCCGGTTTCTTAAAAATGTGGTTTCAATAGTCGACCCTCTCCGCCCTAAATCTTGTTCATTGCCGGTTTCTGATTTCTTTATACATAAGTTCGAAGGAAGCCGTTTATTTTTTTGTATAAGAACATCCTTTCTTTTTTACTGGTCAAGTTTCATTTTAATAACAAGCCTGTTAAATTTAAATTATGATAGTTTTAAAGTGAGATTCGTAAGTATCGATACGACGAACAGAAGAAATCCTAACTCTTTCATCTTTATAAACTGTAACTATGGTTGAAGAATAAGGAAATATAATAACTATTTTTTGATATCTATTAAAGTTGAGATTTACAGGCCTAAATTCTTAGCACATAAATCTATTAATTAATCTCAGCTTTTCCTATAGTAATTTATAGATTATCTTCTTCGGTATATAACATTAAGTAAAATGAAAAAAAAAATATTAAAAAATAAACAGTACTAAAGAAAAGCGTCTTTTATTTGTTCATGTCGGTGTATAAAAATTAAAATGTTCTGCTATATTTCTAGTAATACAATCTCTTGGAAAAAATATTACGTCTAAAACGTTTTAACTTGTTAGAGAAATTGCCATTCCTTTTGAATAACATCGAGCTTACGAGTTCCACGACAAAGCAATTCATCATTATTTCGTTGTTAAAGGAATTCAAGCTACAAGTGAGATGAACTGATGAATGAATAACAGTACCAATTGCTAAATGACAGACTTCCGTTGAAGACGTTAATTCTGGAGATACATGATAAAGTAATCAACGCTGTCCAAGATTGAATATAAGTACCTACTTGGATGTACAAATAACGTTATTTAACTTTACATTCAAATAAAATATACGATACAAAAGTTATTATGATACATTATGAGTCATATAAAAGGACATATATCGTAGGTTTCTTTTGTTTGGAATTGTACATCGTGGCAATCAATATTTAACCGTGGACTTATCCTGATAATATCGATTTTGTTCTCTAAAGTGACATTGATGAAAATACGTTTTTTTTTGTATGGAGCCAAAGAAGAATGCGTTGTAACGTATGAGTTGCAGCTTTTGGTATGTAATCAGCGCCGCCCTTGGATACCACGAATAAGTGTCTAAGTACTTTTAGATTTAATAGGTTTAATTTTTGATAAATTATTTTTCGCTATACAATTTTTTTTTCTTGTGACAGCGTGATAACGTGACTGGCCAACTAGAATGACTGTTTTTTTTTCGTTTTGACCAATACATTAGTATTATTTGTAATAACTAAATAACGGTACTAACGCGTACTATTTACGTTCTTTACGTAAATAATAACATTAATATTTATAGATAAATAATAGATAATAAATAAGATTCCCGGAATAAAATCTAAGTGTTGAATTCCGCAATATCACATCAAGCGACCACTTAAGGGTGGCAAGGAGTTATCCGGGATTTATTTTACGGTCGAATGCAACAGGTCCCGTATAAAGGGGATGAAAGGCTAACTTTCTAAGCAAGTGGAAGTGGAGAAAGTCGGTGAGTTCGTGTCGCTTAAGTTAAGGATGATGTGCTTTATAAAGTGTATCGTATTCATTATAATGGTTAAGTCTCTTTCATTCTATATGATAACTTTATTAGAATTTTATAACTTTTTGTTTCTTATTATACATTATACTATATATATATATATATATATATATATATATATATATATATATATACATATTTTTAACTAGCAACAAATAGGCGCCCAGCGGGTGTGACGTACAATAAATACTCCCAATGATATTTTAGTGATTTACCTACGTACCTATATATATCTAAAATTCATAATTAGTAATTTAGTTAATCATTATATTAATTTGGCTTTGTAAACAATAATTTCACTTTATTAGTTTGTAATTTAACTGTAATAAAACTTCTGGTTAATTTTGTTTGTATTGTGGCGGTACTTTTCGTACAAGTCACAACGTTACGCGGTCCGGATAAAAAGTCATTCCACAAGACCCACAAGTGTTAACACATTATTTAATATGGCAACAAAATATTTATTTGAAAGAAATCTTCGTATAATTTGTAAAATATTTTTCTGGTTTATTATATTAACTCATTTAATCTTAGTAACTTTTTAAATATTTAAATGAATAAATTAAAATTAGTTATGCATTTAGTCTTGCTTTGCACGTTACTGCGCACACCCCGATATATATATGTTAAAGGATTAATGCAGGTCAATAGAATATATAACTTATTAGCCACGTGCTGTCGTGGTCTGCGAACTTTCTGCGTAGTGCATACACTTACGGCACTATATTATAACCTACACAATGATGTCATCTGATAATAAGCAGAACATCATGTTTTATCATGTTGTACGGTTGTCGGTCTATATCCCGCAATGGTCTCTTGCTATAATTGAATGTATGATAATGCATAAGTTACTAAATAAATATAAAATAACGTTTTCTAAAATACAACTATATATAAATGCATTTGATTTATTATTATTTTCAGATCGTCGAAGAATTTCAATTTTAAATTGATAAGCATTTAATCGGATATAAAGATACCAAAGCGAATTCACATTTCTCCACTGACCCTGTAATACCTAAGACTTAGGGAGTGGACTTAGTAATCGAATAGTCCCCGATAGATGCCGTGGCTATTCCCAGCGGGCCCGGACGATTGGGTATTATTTATGAGATTTACAACGGTGCGCTAGTATTAAATCATCTGAAGGCGAAATGGAGATATTTAATCCGTATTGTCTCGCGGTTCAATGTCGGGATGGGAAATTGTGTTTATTATATTATGACTTCATATCGGAACGATATCTTTGAGTTGATTTATTGTCAAGTTATTTTGCTGACTATTAATAGCTCTGCTAATGAAATTCAGTTTTCTGAAGCTTGAATTAAGATTTTCTTAAATTAAGGAATATTTTTCGTTTAAATTTTTTTGTTTTCGTTGAGTCACATAGCAACTTGGTTCTAACTGAAGTATTGATGGGTCGGCTCAACAGACGAAGGATCCACGTTCTCACAGAATCTAGTATTCTGGTTAAATAGATAATAGAATAGAGAATAGCTGCGATTACTATCAGTAAACCGTGTGATTGTTTGTCTCCAAATTGATGGATGAGGATGGATCTAGATCTTGGGGGGGGGGGGATGAGATTTAAGATCGGTTCGGATGTAGTGTCAGGGACGCGGGATGTACATGCATACAGACACGAAAACCTACTATTTGTGACTCACAGATATTGTTCCTCGGCTGGGAATCGAATCCAGGACCCGAGACTTATAAGCCAGGTCCTCTGTCGGTCTCTCTCTATTTACTATGTTCTTGTCACAATATCAAACTTCATTAAAACCCTAATAGAAAATACATTATAAGTTTCTTATAACGAGTTTACGATTAGATTATGTTCCTTGTTAGTAATATTCGAAGCTGACACGTAATTAAGCCGAAGGGTCACTACAATTTGCGACGACCAAACGCCATTACGGAATGACCGATGGCAAGGGTTGCATGATGAAGTATCGCTCAATCAATTACCGGGAATCTGTATAGAGCCGGATACGAACATAGGAACGGTACACCTAACGTATGTAAGTATATATAACTAGTATGGCCATAAATAGTATATTATTTTAAAAACTTCTTTCGATTTTGCGCCATTTCACATATTTTTTCGTGTTCATTATCAAATTACAATATGGAATGGGGTGTAAAGAAAATAGGATTGCAGTGATCGCCTTGCACAATGTGGGTATGGAGCCGTCGGTCATATTCCAGACACTTCAAAAGCTTAGTATCAGCCGTTTGTTCTTATATCGTACAGATCAAGTATCAACAGATACAACAACACTTCCTCTGTCGAAGACCAGAAAAGATCGATCCGATCTAAGACATGTGTAATAAGATCTGATCTGTTAAAATGCATCTACACAACTCACCAGAGCACCTATCCGGTGCATCGTGGGTCCTGTAAGATACACACCTACCAAGGAACAATATTTGTGGAATACAAATTGTTGGTTTTGTATTTGTTGCGATATGTATTACAGACGTCCGAATTATTGCGCATGCATTACATTGAATTGGGGAAAGGCATGACGATGAACGGGTCTATGTTTATGCGAGTGCTTACAGTGCACTATAATATATCCTGCGAAGTTGACGTCATATGGTAACAACCTAACCCTGCACCTTCCTGAAAGGCCGGCAACGCATTTGCAACTACTCTGGTGTTGCGGATGTTCATGGGCGGCGGTGGTCACTTACCATCGGGTGGGCTGCATGCTCGTTTGCCGCCTCCACTATAAAAAAAAATAACCAGACGATATCACCGTGGACGAAGTCGGCCAGGGGGACATAATCGTCATACGAAATTCGACAATTCTTTTACTATTGTTTTAATTGATGTCATTCTTATCATGTTAATGTGTCATCACATCTTAACATGAGATGACATAATCATGTCACCTCATGTTAAAGGCGTTTCACAAATACTAAGAATTCCACAACCACCAAAATTCGCGTTTCTCTGTAGAGTTGTTTATATTCACCACGCAGGATTGATATCAGTACCGATACCGAGCTGAAAGTAATGCCTATCACTAGCCTAAATTTTACACCGTTAGTCGGATCTTTCCAAGATATTTCCCCGATACCAAAACAAAGTTATCTAGCAGGTTGCCCGAATTGTTTTTATGAAACTAACGACGATTGAGCAAACAATTCACGTGAGTGAGAGATGGCTGCCATAAATATAAGATATACATACCAACAAACATCTACGTCCAACGACGATTCAGTCTTATCGAGAGTACAGAGGTGGAATGCTTCGCTACGAGTAGTATTGCAGTATATGCAGTTATTCTATAAAGGTGTCCTCTTTCCCCTTTCTTTTATTGGTGGCAAACGACCAAGCAACTCACCTGATGGTAATTGATTACCACCACCCATCGACATCCGCTATAGCAGATAAGTCACCGATGCGCTGCCGGCCTTTAAGAAGGGCGAAGGCTCTTATCTTGAAGGTCCCTAAGTATCGGTTCGTAAATACCGCTGGTGACAGCTGATTCCACAGAGTAAATGAGCGTGGCAGAATATTTCGCATATAGCGCCGCACAATGGTGGATTGCTAACTATCGAAAAGATGAGGATGGAAATTTAGAATTCCGTCGTGACCTATCGCTGCAACCAAAACGGGAAAAAGTTGAAGGTTTTGCAATTTTTAAATAAAATGGTATTTTAAATAATATTCTTTATATTATCAGATTCCAAGAGCCCTAGACTATTAATTACAAAGCTTTTAAATAAATTTCCAGTATCAATCTCTTAAAGATCGAAGACACGAACGTTCAAAGAGCAGAGAATTGCCGTCTAATCAAGTTAGGGGCAGGCAGAGGCGATCGGCTCCTGTCGCCGGATGACCTACGTCAGATTCCATTAGCTTATTACCCTCTTATTGGGTTACTAATTTTCCTGAACATCGCGCAGTTAACTAAGTTTCTTACAGCGTCGCGTAAAGGGCGCGTTTTGATTGTCAATTACTGGCTGTTGGACGGCGTAGGGCTTACTGGCGGCGCACAAAGCGAACGAGTGGGATGCAATTAATTATGTTGGCGGAACTTTCTTGTGTTACGCAACTCCAGCCTGTTACTATAATTCAATGTACACGAATGTAATCCCCATATCATATAGAATAAAAGCATTTACTTTAATAATATATTGAACAAGATTTTCATTTGTCTATATGGTGTCATCTAAAGCAAATGCATCGTTTTTTCACAAAGCCCACCAACTTAATGACCGACATAAATGTAACATTATTGAAATTATTCGTAAGTCATAGATATATATTAGTCGGCCGTCAAAACTCAGCGTGAGGGTGCTTTTTCTATCACGGTACGTGAGCAAAATTAGAAAATAAAATTTTAATTATAAATCTAAAGTGCTGTCTTAACGCGTCATCGGCAGTCAAAGAACTTGCATGTCTTAGAAGAAAATAAAAAATATTTCCAAGATCCATTCACACATAGTGAAATCTATGAGTAAGCTGTGCTCTAATACCTTAGAGACCAAGGGTCAGTTATGGATTCCCAATATTTTTTATTTGAATGTATTGTCCACGTATTTCTATTTATATTATTCTGTAATACATAAAATAATAAAGTAAATAATAGGTACACTGCAGTTTGTTTCTACCTGCAGAATGAATGGGTCAGCTCGACTGGGGTAGGACCACGCCCTAACGGAATACCAGCGTGAAATACCAGCATAATGTTGTGTTCTATCTGGTATCTGTCTTGTGAGTGTAGGGATCCGGAGACCTTTAATACTGGTGATGAGGCATTCAATCTCAGTCTTCAAGAGTAACAACGCATCTGCATTATGATTCCTTGTCAAGGATGCATGTAGTTGTCATGGGCCGCAGGAGTCACTTACCATCAGGTGAAATGTATGCTCGTTCCTTACTTTGAATATTATAAAAAAGAAATATAGTCTCTCCTAGTAATAGCGATCTCTACTAGTAATAGCTAATAATAATTACTACTATTCCTCTCGGGGAACAGTACAAGTTTCTTCAAAATAGGTTGGACGGTGTTAAAGATACGGATTATTTACTGTTACCAGTAGGCTAATGTTTTGTATCCGTGATACCTGATGTTCTTCGCTTTAAAATTCGATATTAATACAAATAATAAATGAATTGTTTAAATAATATTATAGTACTAAACCAATTTTATTAAAAGTTCTACATGAATTATTTCTATTTCTAAATGTGTATTTATGTCCCACTCAGTATTTGTTTTTAGAGTTGGTAAAATGATATATTTTTGTGTGTGTATGATAACTATTGCAATCTCAGGTAATCGTTTCATAAAAATAAAAAAAAAGAAATAGAGAAACGACAAACTTTTTCCAAAAAGGTTGTATATTTGAGCATTCTATTGTAAATACTTTGGCATTTCCTAATTACCTATAGCTCTTTGTTTACAACTTTAAACCAATGAATAATCGTAGACATATTAATTAAAATAATCCTTTAAAAATTAACCAAAATAACTCACCGATCTCAAATCTATCATATATATATATATATATATATATATATATATATATATATATATATATATATATTATATCCTCCCAATGTTATTAACAAATCAAATTATCATCCTATTATCTGTAGATGAAGTTTAGGATCAAAATAAGCATCTCATCCGAGCCAGATCCGGTCACTGTCACGAACTGGTCTTGCCCGGAGCCTTTCATTTCCGGCGCCTAGACGGCTCGCTTTACGCATAAGTTTTACAAGCTATAATACATTCCAATGAACTTATTCTATTATCTTGTCATATGCCTCAGTTTCTTCATCTTGATTTTGGGAAGAGAGTTCAATACCGTATATACTTAGGAAGATTGTTTTAATTGTATTCCCAGAGTGCAAATTGATAACAAAACAAAACAAAGTTAGGCTGTTAAACAATTTTATTACATTATCCATGGAATCAAAATAGTTTTGAGGTAATTATTGAATATGAGGACTTGAAAGAAAAATCTTCAAGATATAACTAGTCTAAATACAGTATTTATGGCCAGGAATTTTCTTTTTGTCAACTTTTTAATTATTTTGAATTTGGAACACATAGTATATTATTTTAAAAACTTATTTCGATTTTGCGCCATTTTTCGTATTTTTTCGTGTTCATTATCAAATTACAATATGGAATGGGGTGTTAAAGGAAATAGGATTGCAGTGACCGCCGTCGGTCATATTCCAGACACTACAAAAACTTGGTGTCAGCCGTATCGTATATCGTACTATCAACAGATACAACAACACTTCCTCTGTCGAAGACCAGAAAAGATCGGGGCCGCCGCGTGCTGTTCTAGAATTACAAAGGCTGTTAATGCTGCTAAAGCCAGAATTCGTCGAAACCCCATTAGGAAGCAAAAAATCTTATCGCAATAAATGAAGATTCCCGCTAGGACTCAGTCGCGTTTAATATTATAAAACAAGACCTGAAGCTCGGTGCTTATCGTCGATATACTGGACATGCCCTAAATCAATCTTTACAGTTAAAGACAGTGGATCGATCAAAACGCCTTCTGACGCGATACGCAGGTGAAAGAAAGGCACAGAAATATCCTCTTTACCGAAGAAAAAATTTTCATGATTGAAGAACACTACAATAAGGTAAATGATAACGTGTACGCTCACAGTTCTAAAGAAGCTGCTCAAGTGTTCGGAAAGGTACAACGTGGTTATCATCCTGCGTCAGTGATGGTTTGGTGGGGCGTGTCTTATCAAGGAGAAACAAAACTACATTTTTGTGAAAAAGGAGTGAAAACTTCAGCCAAAGTGTATCAAGATACAGTCTTGGATCATGTTGTGAAACCTCTCAGAATACACTTTCGTAGATAGTACAAATATACTAATATAATAAGAATAAACTATGTTTAATATTCCAATTTACGACAGAGAACCGAGTATATATTTAGATACAAAAACCGCTAGACGTATCAAATAGGAGTTATCAAACATATTGGCCCTGCTTTTGTTTTCAAAGTTTTTAAACACATAAAGCATAACATATTTATAAATACAAGTAAGTAAGTTCTATATCATGTTGGCGACCTACTCGATAATTTAGTTCAATCGAAAATTCAAATTAAAAAAAGTCTATTGATTTACGAAGAATACATCCTTTTGCCTAACCTCATTTGAGGGGTCCTCGGATCGTATTATCGCCCCCTTCAGTTGTCGTCGACGTTCTTCGTCCACGGAAGTCGGGGTGCAGCGGTGGTGCAATAGAAGTCTTTGGACCAACAGCAATACTAACTTACAAAAAGAAAACTAACCTCATTTGACATTGAACTTCCTAAGACGCAAACAATCCGATCAAATAACGTTCCATTGAGGTTGGGAATATGTGAAGCGTTCAATTAGAGGCGGGAGCGGAGTGCGAGGCACTCCAGCCAGCTCGGGGCACAAGGCGAGGATTGTTAACCGACAATTATACAACAAGAGCCCTACACACGGCGTTAACGCGCAATCAGCACACCATTGCTGGCTTTGTAAAGGTACATGTACGCTTGCAACGCAGAAGTGAATCAATAAAATTGTCTTATTATTTTTTTCGAAGATGAAATAACATTTTATGATATTGTTGATTTCCAATAAATGTTTTCCTCAGACTTATAATAATAAAATATAGTAAATCTCCTTTTAATGTTGTTTTTTTTAAGAAAAAAAAAATAAGTACCATTAAAATTTTTACGGTCGAAATTCACACTTTTTATTACTACTAACGATATATTTCTACATTTAATGCAAATCTGTTACCGTGCACATTGTGAGTTTTTGTTTGTGTATTCTAAACCATGGACTTTAATTTTGTACGAGGTAAAGCTACACTGAATCTGATTCTGCCTGTAGAAAGAAAGAAAGAAATTGTCGAATCAACTGTTACGATTAATAACTCAAGTAGTAATAAAAGTGAAAACTAGTTAATTGATCCACATTAAATATATAAATAAATAATTAAATTCGGCAAAAATATGCCTTTAGTACATTCAGGATATTTTCCTATGTGCTCCTATTTCAGTTATCGTAAACCAGATGTGGCTACCTACGCGCAAATATGTACTCTTATCGTCTACTCGCACGAGTGTAACTTTAAAATTGACATATCTTTCTTATTTTTAACGGATATAAATGAAACACCGCATACTTATTGGTTCAGCCATTACGGAGATACTTATAACGCGCAAACAAACAGAAAGTGGTATGTTAAAGATGTTTATTTATTTATTTAAACTAAATTACGAAAAGGGTAAAACATAAACCGTGGCGTAGAAATTTGGTGGATTCTTTTATTAAAAACCAATATAACATCCTTTACAAATCAAAAATTCCTTAAAATTATTTACTTCTCTACTTATTACTTGATGTAATTCTCGAGAATTTAACATTGCGTTCCGTGAATTTACATCATTCACCTATGAAGTTTTCTATTATAGTGTAGCACGTCAAGTTCTAAAGGCTTTACACAGACTGTACGTTGAGGCTACGTAAAGTATGCATTCACGTACAACTCAGGCCGTAAGTAGAGCTGTCGACAATTAGCGCGGCAAGTGGCACTTAGCTATTCAGGGCGGGATTCAAACCGCCGCCCGCCCTGCATCAACGTAAGAGTATTACGTAAACTTAACTTAGATAAAGAAGGTCGGCGGTGCCATATAGCGGAAGATCAAATCAATAATTATTAATACGTGTTGATCCCTTATATGATATTAAGATTTGTGCCTCTAGACCACCGGATGAGTATTTTCATGATGTAAAAGAGGTGATTTTGGCCAATGGCCACAGAACTAGAGCAGTGCTCTTCTACTAAATAGAAACTAAAAAAAATTGTATGTGATCTGCATCTATATAATATATATATATATATATATATATATATATATATATATATACATATATGTAAACACATACAAATTATTTGGGTCTTAATTAAAATCATTTTTTGCCCTGATTTGACGTTACAGCAAAACCTTCCTCCGATCTCATTATGCCTGTGCTGCATTGGATCCAGGCGCAAATACCATCTAAAATATCTCTCCTTGTATGTTTATGTACGGTACATAACATTATATGATCTCTGTTCTAACAAAAAATAGACAACAAAAAGGTTTACTTTTTCTTGAGGTTTCTTTTTTTAAAAAAAATCTAATAATATTAAAAGTTCTTATATTATAGTCGACGCATTATGAACTGAGGCATCGGATCATAAATCATATTTATCTGTCTGCCTCGCTCGCACTTATAGGTCTTATAGAGAGGTGTATGACTACACCTCTCTATAAGACCTGTTAGTGCGAGCGAGACCTGTAAGAGCGTAAGAATTGTAGAAGTGCATATCGATAACGGGATAGGTACGATCGATAAGCTAAATTATGTTAAGTATTAATAGGAATAATTTTTCGTTATCTAAAAATATAAGTTTTTAATTTGTAAGATAAAATGTATGTTTCGACGTAATCATAGAGAAACTGTATAGGTCGTAATCGTAAAGCTAAGTATCGATAACGGGTTGCATTGCGTGCACATTCCTACTGTCAGTGACATTTATTGCCCGACTACTCAGTTCTGCGTCGACTATAGTACGTTTAAAACTAAATATTACAAATTTGAATACAGTAATGCTATCTTGATATTCACTTTCCTTTTGGTACAATAAATGGTTGCACCAAATGTTTGATTCGGAAATCGGATAGCGCCTTGTCTCTTGAGAAATACTTTGATAATTATAATACATTGCTGACAAATAAAATGTCCAAAGAGAGTCGTGAAAACTCCCGCTTTTAATACACGGTACGCGAGTAAACCGAGTTCGATCCCCGGTTCTGGCTTGTGCTGATATTCCACGTGGTCGATAGCGTAAGACCACATCGTGAAGAAACCCGCATTTCTAAGAAATAAATGAAAAATAAAATAGTCCAAAGGCATGTGACGTCAGCAGTGACGTCGTCACTGTGCTCTAACACCTTCTCTACAGAGGATACTTAAGCCCAGCAGTGGGGCTTATATATATAGGGTGTTACTTTACTTTATATACTTTTGAAATGACCAATTGTAAGTACTTACCGCCTCCATTCTTGTAGCAGAGATAGGGGAAGCGCCACACGTTGGCGAGGTCGACGGCGAACCCGATGACCGAGAGCAGGAAGTCGACCTTCTTGCCCCAAGTCTCGCGCTCGCCGTCGCCCGGCGTCGCCGTCTTTAGCGCCATCCTACTGTCCGACGTCGCGAACTCGCCTCATCCTATCACAGAGCACCATATAGAGAAAGATAGAAAACATTTTTTTAACGAATTGTTACATACAAAAAACATTGTGTTCCGAGAAAGCTACATACTCAACATCTACCACTCTCTATGTTTGAAATGGGATTTTAAGTGTAAGAACATGTACTGCACGGGATTATCTGTAAAAACAAAGGGTTTCATTCCTGTTCGCTTTTTTTTTTCATTGAGAATTGCAAACGAGTACACAGTTCACCTGATATTAAGTGATTCCTGCGGCCTGCATGAATGCATGACATCTACATTCATCCTTGACAAGAAATCATAATGCATATTTGTTGTCACCCTTGAGATGGAATGCCTCGTCACCAGTAATAAAGGTCTACGGATCCCCAAACTCACCAGACGGAACACAGCAGCGTTATGCTGCTATTTCACGCCGGTATTCTGTGAGGGCGTGGTCCTACTCCGAGCTGACCTATTCATTCTGCAGTTAGAAACAAACTGCAGTGTAGCTCTACCACTGTTAAAACGCTTTCCTCTTATTTTAAAATCTCAACTCAACCTAAAGCATACTCACTACATCAGAAATGAGAAGATAATAACTATAATCAGTTGTATCCGCGCAAAGGTATATAATAAAAACATCCATAATAGACGTATGCAAAATTATTTCAAAGAGTACCCTCTACACTCCTGACCATGTCAAGTTGCCAACCGACTTTCCAAATACCCGCAAGCACTTGACCTTTAATCTCGGCTTAATTAACACGTCAGAAATAATCGGCGCTCTCATGGCGACCCTCCATTAAGCCTGTATCGCTGTAATCAAGTGAGAATCGCTATAACACTCCCACCGTCCGCGTGGATGGCTAAGTACCCATTTTTAAACGTGTCCACTGGTCAGTCACTACGCTATAGGGTTGTCTCTACAAAAATGTCTCTATATATAAATCATTGATTTTAGGTTAACGGGACTGTGATATGATACTACCAAAATTCTGCATATCTATTTGTATTGTACCTTTGTCGTAAATGTTGCTAAAGCTACTTATGTACGTATTCTATATATATATATATATATATATATATATACATATATATATACATATTTATATATATACATATATATATATATATATACATATATATATATACATATATATATATATATAACTATTCTAATAACAATATCATATATACGGCGCAGTTGATGTCATATATTAAGATATTAACCGTGGTACAAAATGACCAGGACGACCATCATGACGCCAATGGAAGTTCGTTATACAATTAAAAGAAGTTGCCATACTCAAAAAAAGACTAAAGAGAGCCTAATAATAAAATAATCTTTACACAAATAAAATAATAACCGCGAATTATTTCAAGATCTAACGAGAGAAAATGAATAATGGCTATTTCAATTCGATATTTTAGATTGATTGGTAATCAGAATATTAAGATTTTAAATAAGGATTTAGATTGCAAGTGGTTTTTTGAAAACGTTATTTTGTTAATAAAATTTCAGATTATAATTTTATATTTAATTTTTTAATTATTTTTAATTTCTATACCTGTCAAAATAACTCACCAGACCTTTTTTTTAAAGTAAATCAAATATTATAAATACTTCATATATAATAAATATAAGAATAATATTAAGATTTACTTCTTTAAAAATCTTTTTCGAAATTTTGAAACAACGTATTTTATTCAATAAGATTTTCCAATAGTTACAACCCTAGCCTTCTCTCGTACGGTGTCCGGCGCGCAGAGAGGCTGTCACGCGCACCGGGCCAATGATTCCCGCGAAAAATCTTCACGTCATCACAACAGCCCTAACAGCGCAGAACAAATTGAATCCGACGCATATCGTGATTGGGTCGACATATTATGTCCGTAAATTGGATATTGCACTTCGAAAATTTAACTGGCACTGTTTATAATAAAAAAAAACAATATACGATACGCTTACAGTGATAAATAGTATTATAAAATTAATAAAAATCATATATAAATACACACAGAAACAAGTAGGAACTACGAGTATTTAGTGATCAAAAGATTCAACAGGCGAATTTTAAATATTGGATGGTAATAAATTAAATTCATTTAATGGTAACCCAAGATTATTTTATATTTTAATACATCACTGAAAATGACATTCAAATTAGTCAATCGTTTGGCAGAGTCAGATAGGTGTTCTAATACAGTAACCGATTTTATACAGGACTCCTTTTTCAAGGTGTTAAACAATGAAAATACTTTTCATTATTTAAGAACATAGGAGAAATACACTATGAAAAGATATTCTCTTCATTGTGTATTTCTTCCCTATTCTCGTCTTTTTAAGGACAAATAGACTTTTTCAAAACTCTCTTATCACATCATATTGTTATGAGCCCGAAATCTGCTGAGAAGAACGGGTGAGAAACTAATCAGTTGTTCTTTTCAATACTTAACGACTTAACATGTTTTATTATCACATTAGTGTTTTCCCTATTCTCGGCTTTTTTTGATTGCTTGCCCCTTTTTGACGTGAAACTTCTTTAGGCGCAACTTGAGTGTATTATGCGTATTATTATTATTATAGGGGATATTATTAATAAATATATACAATGTAGCATAATACATATATAAAGACCAACCAAACGGGAATCCCTCGATAGGGGACACCAAACGGTCGAGGGTTAAGGCGAAAGGGAAAGAAACCTGAGGACTATATGAGCGGAGTCGAGGAGCACCGCCTTCTGCATTTGAGCCCGGAGCTGCCCGTCGCGGAGTCCCAAACGCCTCCGGTCGAGAGGCTGGTTGGGATTAACCCGTTCGCAGATACGACTATAGGAATAATTTCGGTCGGCATACCACTCCACATGTCGGTAACCTCGTGTGCCAGGTCCAGATATTTGGTCTATTTATCTGTTTCGTCTTTCACGAGGTTCTCGTCATATGAGATCGTGATGTCGACCAAAAATATTCTTGACTGTGCCGGTTCATCAACACGATAGCAGGTTTATTCGCGAGAATAGTCCTGTCCGTGATGATGGGCCGGTGATGAGAGCCTGGCACGGTTATTTTCGAGCACGGCTTCTTAATAGGTTTTTGTGTAATTAGGTATTGATAAATTGGAACGTTCCGAACGCCTGGAAAATTGGCAAATTAAGGAATAACTGAAAGTTCTTTATTCTATGGAATTTTTGTATGAACTCAAGAGAACTACGATATATAAATATACACAGATTGTGTTTATGGAGTATTGTGTTTAAACTATATGGAAGGGCGTGTGGTACAGCCATCGGAGCTGACGTCTACCAGAGCCGGAAGATAACGAGATTTTCTCAGTTTATGATTGTTTATGATTCATAAAACTGAAAGCGGTTACCTCGTCTCAAACAAAGATGAAATTAACGTAATTTAAGAATTTTGGTTTCTCCATTTTATTACTATATATAGTTTTATAAAAAAAAATATATTACATCGTATTATATTACAAAAATACCCATTCGAGACACATAATCTAATTGCTTTATGAAGAAATTAGAGTCGCACTACAGCTTTATAGTTTTATAGGTATAGTACAAACGGATAGGCTTGACCAAAGAAGCCTTCATTAAATTCCATAAAATTACATGTAATGGTAACACCGCTTTCATCTCATCCGAGACGAGCACGAATCTTTGTTGAGAATTAATGTAGATGTCATGGGGTACAGTGATCACTTACCATCAGGTGAACTGTGTGCTCGTTTGTAACATCCCTAATATTAAAAAAAAAATTAAAGAAAAAATTAAAATAAAAATATTTATTATTTATTCTCATATATTTAGCTTTCTATATTAAAATACATTTCTGTATTGCATAGGACTTAGCAAGGCTGATACAAAAAGAATGAAAGCTTTCTAAAAAACATCTCGAAAGATTTTCCTATATCTAGTAAATAGGCTGGTACATTTTATATGAACTTAGGCGGTGAGAAACGAATTTTTTCGCTGGTAAATATCAATAATGATAAACAAAAATCTATTCTGCAATATCATAGCTCTGAACCTTTTAAAGCGGAACAATATAACTATTCCATGTAACTAATGTAGACAAATATCCTCCTCTGCACCCGGTGTATTTGTATACGTAAAAAAAAAAGAATACTGGCAATTCTAATAACATTACTAATATCCGGTATATTAGTAGTAACTTTGCAAATACTTTTTTTTTTTTTTAAAAAAAATACACTTCAAATACATTGGGTTTACTTAATCACTCCAACTAAGCTAAAAATGCTTATGCTAGGAGATGGAACGCGACAATAGTCTAATGGTGGATTTGAACCTTAAGTTTCGCAGCTGATAACATATTGACGTTTTTAATGAAGTAGTGAGTAGTTTTAGGGCAAAAAGTGTATGTCCATTCAATATGTATTTTAAGTTTTTATTATTTAATCTTTCTAATCTGTTACATTGTTTGTAATGTTTTTTTAGAAATTTTATTCATGTATTATCCGATGAATATAATTTTGCTGAGATGAGTAGATGTAAAGATACACCTTTAAAGGCAAATCAAATGTAAAATGATATTGATGGTATATCAATATCATTTTAAATTTTACACATAATAAATAAATAAATTACTACGCCCTTGATGCCCACATTGATCATCGATAAGGAATCATAACTCAGATGTGCTATTATTCCTGATGGCATAATACCTTGTCACCAGTAATAAGATATCCAACAGATCATCAACAGTGGTAGAGGTACACTGCAGTTTGTTTCTAGCTGCAGAATGAACAGGCCAGCTCGACCGCGGGGTATGACCACGCCCTCACAGACACTGAATACGAGTGTAAAATACCAGCGTAATGCTCCTGTGTTTTGTCTGGTGAGTGCAGGGATCCGGGGACCTTTGTTACTGGTGACAAGGCATTCCATGTCAGTCCTCAAAGGTGACAACGAATCTGCATTATGATTCCTTGTCAAGGATGAATATAGATGTCATGGGCCGCAAGAATCAATTGCCATCAGGTAAACTGTGTGTTCATTTGTTACTCTCATCGTAATAAATAAAACACTTTTACACATATCAGATGAAATAGGGCAGCACCAAACCCTTCCTTCAAGCTAGTATATCTATTAGGTTAAAACGTTCTTAAGGTAGCTAAGCTCTACCGTGAACGTCCCGTGCCGGCGTTAAGTAGAAGCCTAACTTTATCGTGTTTTGCATGATGAGAATTCGGAACCGGAGAGATCCAATAACTGGGACATACTATTTAAATTATCAGGGGTGACAATGCGTACAAATCTAATATATTTGTTAAAATTAGGTGTTCATTGCATCACAGGTAAGTACATTTTTTTAAAAAATGGATATATAGGTAGATAAAACTTGTTATGATCTTTTTATGCGTAAACCATTTATAGTATAAAAACAGATTCTATTATAGTATTTCAGAGATGGAAGTTTCGGCTCTGGTGCAAGTCCATCCTAGATTGAAATTATTTTTGGTCGAATGTATTACGGTAAATTTTAGCTCCGGTATCGATATGGTAAAACAAATGTGGCTGTTTGACATCATGTCTGAAATCTAGGGTGTTTCTATCTATCTATCTTTGATGTTCAAAAGTGGTTGTATACTATATACTATATAGTGGTTATATAATACTTCATAAATATTAAAAAGAATATCTTAATTTTATGTTTCGATAATAATATGTTTACTTCCAACACCGAGAAATTTAAGTAAAATTGGCAACACTGAAAAACTGTAAACAGTATAACATTCGTTTTATTTTATCAGCTTATCTATATATATTATTATTAATGATTTTTTTTTCAACCCAATCTCTTCTCGGCGATTTTAAAAAGAAAGAAAAATACCGATTTTATTTTACCGACTTATCTTTTATCTATGAAAAATTGAGATCTATTTCATCAGAAAAATACAATAAATTTATTGCCATATATACCTCCCGTTCATCATAAATATTTTAAAATGTTAAATCGAGAATATAATTCATTTTAATTAAACCTAGGTATAAACTGAAAATGTATAATTTCATTGAATATCTGTATAAAACTGAATTGGTTTTTGTTATGTTATACTCTACTAGAATATTCTTTTTTCATTTTTTATCAAATTAATAAATATTTATAAAAATTTGAATAGAATTTTGTCATTATTAAAAATAGGCAATGCAACTGAAATATTTGCTAATTATTGAACAAGTACAGTAATTCATAAATTTTAAAAGTGAGGCGAGTCTATTTAGTTATAACGAAACTTACTTTTATAGTAGGTACTGTAAACACTATTGGATTATAAACTAACATTATCTGGTACCACAAAATATAAATAAATATATCTATTACTACTTACCAATTTTTTAAATTTATTGTAATATAACATTTAAATATCTCGCAATAACAAAAAAAGGAATTGCACCATTTTCAAAATAAACGACTCAATAGATCACTTTGAAGTATTATATTTAAATCAATAAAAAACGCGTTAGGAAAATTGGATTTCAAACATTTTTTTATGAATCGGTGCCATATGATAATGATCATAGACATGTAGTTGCATTTATCGATGATGATATTAATTTATCCTAATGGAAGGCTTTGGTCCATACAGCCAGGTCTTGTTCGTATGATGGTTGGTCTGAAATTCCTTGTATTTATCGATGATGATATTAATTTATCCTAATGGAAGGCTTTGGTCCATACAGCCAGGTCTTGTTCGTATGATGGTTGGTCTGAAATTCCTTGTATTTATCGATTAAAATTAATTATAGTTTTTTTTTTTTTTTTCAACGCAATCTCTTCTCGGCGATTTTAAAAGAAAGAAAAATACCGATTTTATTTTACCGACTTATCTTTTATCTATGAAAAATTGAGATCTATTTCATCAGAAAAATACAATAAATTTATTGCCATATATACCTCCCGTTCATCATAAATATTTTAAAATGTTAAATCGAGAATATAATTCATTTTAATTAAACCTAGGTATAAACTGAAAATGTATAATTTCATTGAATATCTGTATAAAACTGAATTGGTTTTTGTTATGTTATACTCTACTATAATATTCTTTTTTCATTTTTTATCAAATTAATAAATATTTATAAAAATTTGAATAGAATTTTGTCATTATTAAAAAAAGGCAATGCAACTGAAATATTTGCTAATTATTGAACAAGTACAGTAATTCATAAATTTTAAAAGTGAGGCGAGTCTATTTAGTTATAACGAAACTTACTTTTATAGTAGGTACTGTAAACACTATTGGATTATAAACTAACATTATCTGGTACCACAAAATATAAATAAATATATCTATTACTACTTACCAATATTTTTAAATTTATTGTAATATAACATTTAAATATCTCGCAATAACAAAAAAAGGAATTGCACCATTTTCAAAATAAACGACTCAATAGATCACTTTGAAGTATTATATTTAAATCAATAAAAAACGCGTTAGGAAAATTGGATTTCAAACATTTTTTTATGAATCGGTGCCATATGATAATTTAGTTGTATTTATCGATGATGATATTAATTTATCCCTAATGGAAGGCAAAGGACTTTGGTCCATACAGCCAGGTATATGGTTCGTATAATGGTTGGTCTGAAATTCCTTGTATTTATCGATGATGATATTAATTTATCCCTAATGGAAGGCAAAGGACTTTGGTCCATACAGCCAGGTATATGGTTCGTATAATGGTTGGTCTGAAATTCCTTGTATTTCTCGATTAAAATTAATTATAGTTTTTTTTTTTAATAATAATTCTTTGTACGTATAAAACTTTTACAAACGGCTCAAGCCCGGCCGCCTATTAAGAAATGGTTTGATAGTCTGTGTGTAACAAAATTCTTCGAAATATCTTTTTCTTCTATTCTGTCATGATTCCCTATATTTTATTACACCGCGCAGTTGATAATTAAAGTGTTATTTTGTTGCAAATAATAAAACGGACAATAGCGAGACCGCTCTTTTATTACAAACGAATCTCAATATTACTTACACGAAAATTGCAATTTCTGAATACAATTGCAAAGATAAAATGAAAATTTAAAAATGTTACCCAACCTAAGTTAGGTTACCCGGGATCGTTTATTTTTTATAATAAAAACAATCTAATCATCAATAATATAAAGTTTTTAACATATATTGTCAATATACAAACGAATATAATTATATTTTTGTATACTAATATAAATACACATTTTACTCCCATGAGAAAGTCTATGTTTAAACATAAAATTGTGCGGAAGAGTCAATTGTTAACTTTTTCCAAAGTCTGTTTAAGGGAGAAAGTTACCTTTTCTAGAAAAAAAAATTTTACTCTACTTAATACAAATTAAATATAAAATGTATATGAATTTCATTGAATATCTGTATAAAACTGAATTGGTTTTGTTATGTTATACTCTACTAGAATATTCTTTTTCATTTTTTATCAAATTAATAAATATTTATAAAAATTTGAATAGAATTTTGTCATTATTAAAAAAAGGCAATGCAACTGAAATATTTGCTAATTATTGAACAAGTACAGTAATTCATAAATTTTAAAAGTGAGGCGAGTCTATTTAGTTATAACGAAACTTACTTTTATAGTAGGTACTGTAAACACTATTGGATTATAAACTAACATTATCTGGTACCACAAAATATAAATAAATATATCTATTACTACTTACCAATTTTTTTTAATTTATTGTAATATAACATTTAAATATCTCGCAATAACAAAAAAAGGAATTGCACCATTTTCAAAATAAACGACTCAATAGATCACTTTGAAGTATTATATTTAAATCAATAAAAAACGCGTTAGGAAAATTGGATTTAAAACATTTTTTTATGAATCGGTGCCATATGATAATGATCATAGACATGTAGTTGCATTTATCGATGATGATATTAATTTATCCCTAATGGAAGGCTTTGGTCCATACAGCCAGGTCTTGTTCGTATGATGGTTGGTCTGAAATTCCTTGTATTTATCGATTAAAATTAATTATAGTTTTTTTTTTTTTAATAATTATTCTTTGTACGTATAAAACTTTTACAAACGGCTCAAGCCCGGTCGCCTATTAAGAAATGGTTTGATAGTCTGTGTGTAACAAAATTCTTCGAAATATCTTTTTCTTCTATTCTGACATGATTCCCTATATTTTATTACACCGCGCAGTTGATAATTAAAGTTTTATTTTGTTGCAAATAATAAAACGGACAATATGAGACCGCTCTTTTATTACAAACGAATCTCAATATTACTTACACGAAAATTGCAATTTCTGAATACAATTGCAAAGATAAAATGAAAATTTAAAAATGTTACCCAACCTAAGTTAGGTTACCCGGGATCGTTTATTTTTTATAATAAAAACAATCTAATCATCAATAATATAAAGATTTTAACATATATTGTCAATATACAAACGAATATAATTATATTTTTGTATACTAATATAAATACACATTTTACGCCCATGAGGAAGTCTATGTTTAAACATAAAATTGTGCGGAAGAGTCAATTGTTAACTTTTTCCAAAGTCTGTTTAAGGGAGAAAGTTACCTTTTCTAGAAAAAAAAAAATATTGACAACTTTCTATTGTATTTAAAAAACGCTTGCCAACAACGTTAAAATATTACAAATGATATTCGATTTTCTGCTATTTTCGTCAAAAAAATCAAATGTAACAACTAGCCAAAATACTTTTTAATACAACGTATTTTACAACAAAAAAATGTATATTCTAAATTCAAAATCGTAAAAAAAAGTTTGCAGACGATAAAGCTGTGTACTTACTTGCGGTTCGGCGGGCGCATCGATGACGCCATGTCCGCCGCGCCGCGGTGCCCGCAGCCGAGTGGACCCCAGACGCCGCCTGACGCTGGACCGGAGCCCATGGGGCGGGCCGGGTCTTCCGCGCAGGACACTTGTTTGCGAGGCCCGCCATTGCCCACTTCTCGCCTTGTCTCTTTTCTCACGCTAAAAGGATACTCCATTAGAACTATTTCAAATATTGTACGCAGTAATTAATTATTATATATATATTATATTAATTATTTGATATAAAATGTGTCATTGTGTTTATTCTCAAATAAAAGGAAGCTTGATTTTCTTTTTCAGTTGTTGAATTATTAGACGTATAATGTATTATTGATTCTATTCTCAAATATAATGATCATCTTTATCAAATATTTTAGTTTTAAGTATGCCATCTTGTATACTATACACAAAGATTACGTTAAGACATAATTAATTAAAAAAATTAAAGGTATTAGAAAAAAAATTTTACTCTACTTAATACAAATTAAATATAAAATGTATATATTTTAAAACAAATCGTGAAGCGAAATAGCTATTATTTTTCATAATTTGTTTTAAGCTATTATAAAAAACACCACAGCAAAACTAACAAGTTATTTAAAAATACATTTTGTACGTTAATTTTTATTAGATGACAATTTAATTGGTTTTTTTATAGAATAGTTGGCAAACGAGCTACCATCTAACCTGATGGTAAGTTATGACCCATGTACATATCCAACAGTAGCAGATGCGCTGCTTTAAGAAGGCTCCTATCCTAAAGGTTTAAAAGAGAAAAATTACTAAGTTTATAAGAAAACAAACATAAGAGAAACGACAATTTTACTAGATACCAAAGGAAACAACATTAAACTTGATTATGCCAAGCTATCTAGACCTATCTACACTATGTCTTATACTACAAATCATTTGCTCGACTGGATATAAGCATATCCATTTAATTCTTAGCAGTGACAGCACTCGCCCGCTGAGATCACTTACCCTAAGGAGACAATAACCGATTAATTTTCTCAATTACCTAACCGTGGCGCATACGAGGCGTCCATTCTTAATTAATTTAGGTTTAAACTTAGGTTCAATGGTATGTGGGCATACTAATAAAATATTTAATTGGATTTTGAATTTCCGATTTATGACTTGCTCGACATTATGAGGAATTTTAGCAGTCCAGGACATCTACAATCATTCCGTAATTCCTCGATGACTGCATAATGCAGATGCGTCATCACCCTGACATGGAGTGTGTTGTCACCAGTAATAAGACTTCCGGTTTCTTTCACCAGACGAAGTGCAGTAGCGATAAATTATTTCACACTGGTATTTTGTGCTTTAGATGTGACATACATTATTATACTTCTATAAATTGATTTTATTATAACTTAACTTATTTTAAGTTAAAATCAATTAGTCGTGGGCGTTGTGACCGCCCGTGTGTGGGCGTGAACCTGGAACGACCACGCCCCATACACTTAGATCATTCTCGCCATCACAGTTAACGCTGACATCAAACGATGTGATATCACGAATCTAGAGATAGATATTTATATAAAATTGGACGTCTGCTCGTGAAAGCGTTAAGCGCCGTTAGTTTTCGTTCCCAATGTTTTAGAACAATGGATATGGTAGAACCGCTTTATATAAAAAATATAGAAAATTAATAATTCCATACAAGAAACAATTTACACAAATATCGTAGATTATTTCTATTTAGTCTGAAAGTATTTTCTTTTAATCCTAAACATTATTGAAGTTAATTATAATAGTAAGTGTGACAAACGAGCACACGGTCATACCGCCCCCGCCGTGCGTCGCAAACAAGGTTATTCGCGATACCGCCATGTCAATTGTCGGTTCTCACCAGACAACCTGGTTACCCACTAGTAAAGCTCTCGATTGAGCTTCAGAAGCGTTCAGTTACCTCTCAACTCGGTGTAACTGTAAAAGCCTTCGGGCTAACAGCGGCCATCAGCCCAAAAAAAAAGAGCACACAGTTCTCCCAATGGTAAGTGATGGCAGCGGCCCGTGACATCTACTTCCATCATCAGTAAAGATTCAAGGTATTTGTGTTGTCAACACTAAGTAGCGAATACCTCGTTATTCGTGATTAGGCCCGGGGATCCTTACACGGTTTATACGGTCTATAGGGAACAGCTGCGTTATGCCGCTATATCACGCTGATATTCTGCGAAAGCTTGGTGCTTCTTCGGTCGTGCCGCAATACATAATATATAATTTTCACTGTTACTTTAATAGTACACTAGGGGAATTATTGTTATTTTCCCTTCGAATTTCATCTTTCCTACAGTTAAATTCAAAATATACGAACGCGCTATATGATTTAATTTCAAAGCGGTTTTATTTTTTTTTAATCTATTTCACCTAAATTAAAAATATAGGATTGCGCTTTATGATTCAATTTTAAAGAGGTTTTTTTTTTCTTTCGCCTAAGATATGTGTCCTTTCGCCTACTATAACTATTTTACCGTACCTATAACTATTTCTCTTTGCGCCACGGGTTGACTGGTAGAGAATGCCATAAGGCATTAAATTCGTCCTTTGTACCCACCTTTTTGTAAAGTATAAACAATAAAATAATATATGTATGTAAATATATGTATGTGTATGGATATATATTTGTATATATATATATAAATGTGTGTATATATTATTATTTCTTTGTATTAGTTATTTTTAGTTTTTTTTTCTTCTTTTATTATTTAGTTTATTGCTACACCTATCTCATATACACATATCTCACCACACCTTGGGTTGACTGGTAAAGAATGCCTTTGGCATTAAGTCCGCCCTTTGTGAACTTTGAACTTTGAATAAATATATAAATAAAATGTTGTGTGTTCATTGGACAATCTACAAATTCTTCACAAAATATATTTTTGATATTTTTTTTTGTATTAGAGGTGGAAGTTTTTATCGCGTGTTGTTTTAAAGCCTGACAGAGGTTTAAGGGTTCAATAACCTGATGGTACTTCGGAACTTAAGGTCGTGAGTTCGAATCTGCCGATGGCCTAGTCGTGAACCATATCCTAACACAAGCAATTAATCTTAACTCGCTTAACGAAAATTTTAGTTAAGTTAACAGCTTTGCTAATGTCTTTTATAGAAAACAAACTCAGCTATAATTTATTTATAACATTCCGAAATAAGTAATGTTATTAGCACAGCTAGAAGTTTTTTTCTTTTTTTTTAAATAAGTGGTCATGGTCAGATGGAGGCAGAACTCTTTTATTTAAAAATAACTAAATTAATATACAATTATAATTAAGATATTCCAAAACTATTGTGTTATCCATTAATATCCACAGGTGATAATTTGATCAATCTAATATTTGAAGATAAGGAACCTGACTAAAATAAAACTAATTGATTATTGTTCGAGTATGTTTTATTATTGCCCTACGCTTGTTCAATAAAGAAACAGTGGAAGCGCCACAATGCTGTTTGTTTCTAGCTGTGGCATGAATGGGTCGGCTCGACGGGGTAAGGTACACGCCCTCACAGAATACCAAGGTAAAATAGCAATATAACACTGCTGTGTTTCGACTGGTGAGTGCAGGGATCCGGAGACCTTTATTACTTTTCCACAAGGGTGACAACGCATCTGCATTGATTCCTTGCGGATGGATGTAGGTGTCATGGGCCTCAGAATTCACTCACCATCTGGTGAAATGTGTTCCATGTCACCCTCAATACATAAAAAATATTTATCTATTTTTTATTTTTGAACTGACAATCTATATATTTAATATATCTTACCCTTCTCTACCTTACACTAGATTAGAGTAGCTGACTGCCATATCACGGGTCCCGGGTTTGATTCCCGAACAAGGAACAATATATACAATATCACAAATCGTTTGTTTTAGAATCTAAGCTTGTATATATGTATGTACCATGTCGTTTATTTTATTTTATTTTATGAACACTACACTGATACAATATATTTGATGAGAACGATGTGAATAATAGATTAGTGCCGCTACGGTTTTAGGCGAAGACTAAATGCAATTACAATGAGCGACAATGTAATAATTAGTAGAATAAATTGAAAAATCCTCCCAAACTCCTCTGGTGATCACCCTCCATCAGGTTGGCTGCATGCTCGATTGCCACCTATTCTATAAAAAAATAAAAAAACAAAATATAACAATGTCAAAATTTAAACCTGTAAATTCGAGATTATAGAATTTTCAGTTATAATTTAAAAGAACAGTAAAACATGAGTTTAAATTCACTAAAATTCACTTAAATATATAATTATAAAATTAAGAAAAAAAATACAATTTGTGAAATATATAAAAAATAATAAAAATTCAATAACATAGTAATTACAATCTTAAACGCTCAATCGGCTAGGACTTACGAATTGTCGTTATAGAACTGTAACGACACGATAATAACTTTTCCTGTTTGTTTAAACTTGTTCGGACAAGTTTTAAGTTGTAAATATATTTGAAAACTCTGGCGTTTTTAGTACTATTGATAAAAATAATTAAAACGAAAAACAAAAAACGAAATTGTCTTATACATCACACGGACAACTGTATAATGACCCTTCCCTGCTCGCGAGCCTACATAGATAAAGTTATAGAGGTCACTAAACCAACAGAATCACACATACACAAGAAGAACAATGTTTCTTCAATATTTTAGTGCCGAAGCTTGCGGCTTTCTTGCGCCACTTCTTCTCGAGCGCCCACGCTTTCCGAAGTCGTGGTACAAATAGCTAATAATAGTAGAGATATTAATTATTTAATTTAATTTAGATAATCCTTTGTCAGAAGCAACTGACCGACCCGAGGTTCGGGCCTCTTCGGCACCCTCGAGTCAAACGCTCTCGCGAAACAGGATGACGGTCAGCTGAGGCTCCCTTTCGGGCGCCCTTGTGCTGGTTACCCATAAATAGAGGTCTCGACTGAGTGCCATAAGCGCTCGGTCACCTCTCAACTCGGTGAAACTGTAAAAGCCCTCGGGCTCACAACGGCTAGCAGCACCAGAGCACATACGGTGTGCATATAAATATTTATCTAAACACCGTGTGCTCAGCGGTAAACTCACTCATGACGTATCAATCAAACAATCAAACATGACGTATGTGACACGACTTTGAATTTTTTTAGTTTAGTCATAAATAATTTTTCAATAGGTTTTTCCATCTTTTTTTCACTCGAAGATTATGTCTATTAGATTTTTTGGCAATAGTAGTTCAGTGTTAGGGCGCTCAAAAATTAAAACGTGGTTTACCTCTAACATAAAAAAAATAAAAACTACTTCTATGACATCCGAAGTAAATTTGTGAAACCATATTGCTCAAATCCCGTGGTACTGTTCCTTTAGATCTGGTTCTATGTCGTTGAAGGATGCATCACCGATCAAGAAGAATACCCCTCTCGGATATGAACACCGTACTGGACGGCGTTAAAAGGTACATCTGCGTCAAAGTTTTTTTATGAAACTCCCCTTAAAAACGAGCACACAGTTCGCCTAATGGTAAGTGACGACTGCAACACATAAGCACCTTTATCCATGTTCAACAAAGATTCATGATGAACATGTGTGCGTATAGAGATTAAATACCTCGCTTGTAGTAATCTGATCATAGCAGCGATTGCTAGAATGCATTTGCTATCGCTGGTAATCTGTAAGGGCATTTTCCTTTTCCAGTCGAGCAGATCCATTTACGCTGTAACAGTGCACTAGCTACAACGTGGCTCTACTATTGTCATAAGCCGTTATTAATCGTATAAGGAATTTCATAATAAAATAATTAAAGAAACCGCGAAGGAAACTCCGCAAGTCATACACATATTTTATTTTATTAAATATTATGTAGCGACATAATCAACGTTAGTACAAAATAATAGTTGTAATTATTCAATATCAGACAACAAGGGTCCATTATTATAAAGTATTTATGGGTCGCAGTAATCACTTAACATTAGGACCCAGCGATTGAATTTAACCATACGATGGTTAAATTGCTTTAGATTTTAAAATTTCATCCTCACGATCTTGACGAATGACAATCCAACACTGAATGAGCTCCGCCAGCGGTATTCAATTATGTTTAATGTTTTAAAACCGGAGCCGTTTGGCTATAAAATAAAGGGTACGACAACATTGGCATGTTATTATTTAATTAAAACTATAACCGGAAGCCTAAACACACATACTTCTCTTTCAACATATTTTCTTGAATGAATAAAGCCTTGATATCGTCTTACACGATCTGCTTCTCGGTAAATAAGAAAGGTACGGTGTCAACGGAGTACATTGGATTGGTAGCTACCTAAAAAACCGACAACTATGTGTTGATTTTTTGTGTTAGTTTTGCTGAGACCTTTAAAGCTTTATCTAATTAAACTCGCGAGCGGGAGGCCCGCTGAGTAGGGAGACAACGTCGATGCTGCGAAGCTGGCGCGGAGACTGCACCACCGTTGCACTCCGACCTCTGTGTACGAAGAACGTCGACGACAACGGAGGAGGGCGATAATACGATCCGGGGGCCCCTCATACGGAGGTACGAAACCTAGACTCGGATCGCTATCTAAAGACAGGACAGGTCGATTTTTAGAAGCGGCCAAAAGCATGAGTAAATGACGTGTAAGCCGCTGTGTGAGGAAGACGACGTCGCGTTCGCCGGCGAGTGCGGTGTGGCGTGTCTGAATTTACCTGTATGGATTGTGTAATGTTTGTGTGTGTCCCCGGCCCCGACGGCATCACCAACAAGGTGATGAAACTCCTACCCATGTCCATTTTACACCTACTGGTGATATCCTACAACGCGGCCATATCCCAAAGGCACCTTCCCGAACACCTGGAAGGAAGCCGACGTCGTAGGGATTCTCAAGCCTTCAAAACATCCAACCGATCCATCAGCCTATCGACCCATAAGCCTACTCAAAGTCTTGGGTAAGGTATATGAAAGGCTCATCGTCGCCAGCCTCAAGGACTTCATGCTGTCCCGAGGGCTACCAATCAATGAGCAGTTCGGGTTTCGCACCCAACACTCATGCACACATCAAGTGCACCGCATCACGGAGCACATCCTCAGTAAATTTCTTCAGGGCTACCAAACTGGGGCACTTTTCCTCGACGTGGCGAAAGCTTTCGACAAGGTCTGGCACAACGGGCTCATATACAAACTATATGAGCTCGGTGTGACAGACCTACTCGTACTTATCATACGAGACTTTCTCCGAAATCGAACCTTTCGTTACCGCGTCGAGGGAACGCGCCCGAGGTTCACCCTATTTGTGCCGGAGTACCAAGGCTCCGTCCTAGGTCCTATTTTATACACACTCTACACCAACGACATACCGCGCACTCGCGGTGTAGAGCTAGCCCTTTCGCTTTTGATGACACCGGCCTCTATGTGTCTGAGTTCAAACCAGACGCTATTTGTAGACGCCTCAATCTGCAGCCAACACCTTAGGAAATGGTTTCGGAAATGGAGGATCGAGTTTAACCTCAACCGCAGCTGTGTACTTTCGGCGCAACAAAACGCCGCATCTCCCAACTATAGAGTTATTTGATCGTCCAATCCCCTGGGAACAGACAGTCAAATACTTAGGCGTCACATTAGATGAAAGACTCACCTTCGGTCCGCATGTCAACCGCGTACGGAATCGAGCAGCGTTCGTCCTTCGGTCGTTTGCACCCGTTACTCAATAAAAATAGCAAAATGTCCCTGCGTAATAAAATTACACTATACAATGCGTGCATCCGACCCATAATGACATACGCAAGCCCAGTCTTTGCGTATGCTTCCCCGCGTCACATTCACCGACTTCAGGTAATACAAAATCGTTTCATGCGCAAGGCCACCGGTGCACTGTGGTTCTTGCGTAATGAAAATCTACACATAGATCTTGAGCTGCCGACCAAAGTTCAGTACCTGAAGCAGGCTTCCTGCCGATATTTCGACTCTGCCGCCACACACTCTAACCCCTTGATTGTAAGTGCCGCCACTTACAATCCCATCGCGAATCACAGATTCACCCGCGTCCGAAGGAGACCGAGGCACGCCCCGATGACCCCGACGACGTGACCACCAGGGCCCAACCCCTTCATAAAACACAACACACATACATTGCACCCTCACATCGCCCCCGCCGACGGCGAGGGCGTCGCAAACAAGGATATTCGCGATACCGTCATGTCACTGGTCGGTTCTCTCCAGTCCATACAGATAGAAGCGTCGCTGGAGTTTCTTGCGCCACTTCTTCTCCAGCGCCCACGCATTCCGAAGTGGTGGTACAGATAGCTAATAATCATAGCGAATTTAAAGAATCCTCTGTCAGAAGCACCGGACTGAGCGAGGTTATTAAAACCTTCCGCGGGAAATCCCGCAGAGCTTATCAAAGAGGACCTCCAGGCTCAGAATCTACCCGTCCTATCCGTGCATAGGATGTACAGTGGGCATAACAAAAAGCCATTCAACATGGTAATTGTGGCCCTCGAAAGGTCCGAGGCAGGGAAGCAGGTATTTAACCTGAAAACGTGCTGCCACCTTTCTGGGCTCACAATAGAGCGCCCTCATAAAAATGGCCCTCGGGCCAGTGCCACAAGTGCCAGTTATATGGCCACTCTGCTCGCAACTGCTTCGGGAAACCCAGATGCGTAAAATGCCTGGGTGACCATGGCACCACCGACTGTCCGAGACCCAAGGACAAGGCCCTTTTGACTGCTTTCGGGCCCCCCGCATGTGTCCTGTGTAACTCAGAGGGACACACAGCCAATTACCTTGGCTGCCTAAAGGCTCCCAAGCCGAAACGCCCGGCACTTAAAGTCGCACCTAAGGTAGCTACACCGATCGCCGCTCCCGCGCCTATTCTCGCTCCTGTTCGACCTCTACGTCCCGCATTGAAAACTCCAATCGGCGTAGTGACCGTCGCTCAACCGGTTGAGCAGCCCCCTCTATCAGCCGGACGGCCGGTTAACGAAAGCGACCTCGACCTTGTGTGTCGCTTCGCCGCCGTTTTCAACGGCGCCGACGTCTCAGCCCTTGCAAAAGCCCTAAGGGACTCCAATGGCAAGCCCGAAATCAGGATTGCTGCCACAATGCGCTACCAACATGTAGTGTCAGCCATCGTCAACTTTCAAGCAGGCCTTTACAACGGCAGAGTAAAACCGCGTTCCCTTAACGTCGCATTTTTTAACGCGAACGGTATTAATAATCAACGCGACGAAATTTTCAATTTTGTTCGCGATCACCAAGTCGACGTGCTGCTAGTGCAAGAGACATTCCTCAAACCGCACACTCGCAATCCCAACATTGCGAATTATAACATCATTAGGAATGATAGAATTTCCGCCGCTATTGGCGGAACTCTCATCTACTATAAAAAGTCCTTGCACTGCGTGCCCGTCGATACGCCAACCCTAACCTTCCTAGAAGCCTCGGTCTGTCAGCTAGCCATGACTGGCCACGCCCCCATCACAATCGCGTCCGTCTACCTGCCTTGCAGACGTGACGCACAAGTATTACAAAGCGACTTCTTGGCGCTCCTTTCCCTTGGAAACTCAGTCATTTTGGCAGGAGATTTCAATAGCAAGCACACTCGGTGGAATGCAACTAAAATCAACCCCCGGGGGTTGGCTTTAGACTCACTTAGCGACGCACTCGACTTCGACGTCGTAGCGCCTACTACGCCTTCCCATTTTCCATACATATTGGGTCACGCACCGGATGTGCTTGATATTGCCATCTGTAAGAACACCAATCTCGCCTTCCAAGGCATAGAGGTAATCCATGAGCTCGCTTCCGATCATCGCCCCGTTCTTCTTCGGTTAGGGCCCTCCGCCCCAACCTCACCCTCCACCAAAACCATTGTAGACTGGCACCGACTCAGGTACGCCCTGAGGGAAGCCACTTCACCGCACCTAGATGCTATTCCTAGGAACATATCTTCAGTCAACGACATGAACCTCGCAGTTCATGCCCTCACTAGGCACATCCAGACCGTAGTCGAGGATTGTTCGAGGCAGGTTCCCTCGGTGGAAGACCACCGATGGACCCTGCCAAACGACATAAAGGACCTAATGAGGCGCAAGAATGCGGCGACTCGTTCCCACGACTTATATCCCACTGAAAGTAACCGGCTGGTGCTACGTACCCTTCAACGTGAAGTCCGATCACGCATAGCCCAGTATAGGAACGATCGGTGGGATAATCACCTCTCCAACATCGAACCTTCCCATCTCGCCTACTGGCGACTTCCCAAATCCCTAAAAGGGGGCAACGCCCAAACAATGCCTCCCTTAGTGTTCCCCAATAAACCACCCGCCTTCTTAGACGAAGAGAAAGCCGAATGTCTGGCTGACAATCTCGAGCTCCAATGCTCACCGAGCACCCTACCGACCGACGCCGCTAACCTTGAAATGGTTAACAGCGAGGTCGACCGGAGGAGTAAGGAACCACCTCGCGATTCCGTCACTCAAGTTACATGCACCGAAGTTGAGTCCATAATTAAAAACCTGCGACCACGCAAGGCTCCCGGCCCCGACGGTATCACCAACAAGGTGACAACGCGGCCATATCCAAAGGAACCTTCCCGAACACCTGGAAGGAAGCCGATGTCATAGGGATTCTCAAGCCCTCAAAACATCCAACCGATCCATCAGCCTATCGACCCATAAGCCTACTCAAAGTCTTGGGTAAGGTATATGAAAGGCTCATCCTCACCCGCCTCAAGGACTTCATGCTGTCCCGAGGGCTGCCAATCAATGAGCAGTTCGGGTTTCGCACCCAACACTCATGCACACATCAAGTGCACCGCATCACGGAGCACATCCTCAGTAAATTTCTTCAGGGCTACCAAACTGGGGCACTTTTTCTCGACGTGGCGAAAGCTTTTGACAAGGTCTGGCACAACGGGCTCATATACAAACTATATGAGCTCGGTGTGCCAGATCGACTCGTACTTATCATACGAGATTTTCTCCGAAATCGAACACTTCGTTACCGCGTCGAGGGAACGCGTTCCGAGGTTTACGCCATTTGTGCCGGAGTACCACAAGACTCTGTCCTAGGTCCTACTTTATTCACACTCTACACCAACGACATACCGCGCACTCGCGGTGTAGAGCTAGCCCTTTTCGCCGATGACACCGGCCTCTACGTGTCTGGATTTAAACCAGACGCTATTTGTAAACGCCTCCAATCTGCAGCCAACACCTTAGGGAAATGGTTTCGGAAATGGAGGATCGAGGTTAACCCCACCAAAAGTGCAGCCATTTACTTCTCTCGGCGCAACAAAACGCCGCATCTCCAAACTATAGAGTTATTTGATCGTCGTAGAGCCGAGGTTCGGACCTCTCGGGCACCCTCGAGTCAGACGCTCTCGCGAAACAAGGTAACGGTCCAAGCCGAGGCTCCATCTCGGGAGCCCTTGTGCTGGTTACATATATATAGAGGTCTCGACTGAGTGCCATTAGCGCTCGGTCACCTCTCAACCCGGTGAAACTGTAAAAGCCCTCGGGCTAAAGTTGGCCTTCAGCCCGAAAAAAAAAAAAAAAAAAAAATTGTGTGTGTGCGTGTCGGTGAAGTTGGTCGGTCCGCGGTTAAGCCCCTGCCGCTCGGCCTGGACGGGACTGTGTCAAAGTTAATATTTACCGTCAAATTATCATCAGGCGTTATAATTGCGTATTTAGGACGTCTTTTTTTAGGAGGGGTGTCCCTCACAGGGTAGTAGTCACCTGCTGCTACCACTACCGGGTTACGGTTGAATTGAAATATCGTAGAGATATTTCTTTAAAGTACTTCCTTATGGGTATATTAAGGTCTCGGTGTAATTTCGAGTTTCTTACAAACCATGGAGCGTCTGTCGCCCTACGGAGAATTTTGTTTTGCGACGTTTGAAGGCGCTTTAATCGAGCCTCCGGGATGTGTGCGAATGTAATGCTTGCGTATTACATTACAGGTCGTATGCAAGTTTTATAGATTTGCAACTTACACTTTAAGGGCATTTTGTGCGTTTACGTAGGATGCTAAAAGACGACCTGTGATAAGGGCCGCCCTTGCTCTTACATTTTTTAAGTGTGCTAAAAATTATAAGTTACGGTCTAGAGTAAATCCAATTTTTTTAAGTGTCAGTTAAGGGTAAAATTAGGATAATTGACCTTGATCAATTTCCAGTTTAAAAAATACGATCTCAATGCCTAATAAACCGCTATGGCATTCCTCAAGGCAGATTGCTCGGGCCATTGCTCTTTTTGATTTACATCAACGATTTACTAAATTGTACCAAAATAAATGTATCTTATTCGTGGATGATACAACTCTAGTAGTTAAAGGCAGCACTAAATATGAACTAGAACTACCAGCTAATGCCACTTTGAATGAAGTAGTATAATGGATGTAAATTAATAAACAAAATTCATTGAATATCAAACCTACAATGGTAATGCTAATAATATTAAACTAATTTATAACACTGCTGTAGAAGAAGTGTATTCCACAATATTCTCCCTCTGCCTTCCTTATACGTTCAAAAATTATTTATTTATTTATTTAAACTTTATTGGTCACACCTTACATAGGATACAAAGGGCGAACTTTATGCCGCAAGGTATTCTCTAGTAGAGAATCTCTACCAGTCAACCCATGACGTGAGACATTGTGGTAGGTGTAGTGCCTACATTGTAAATAAGAGAAAAACATACATATGTTAAAACTTAATATATATATATTTTTATATATATATAAATATATACATATACACTGCAGACCAGAAGTTTAAGACCACCTTAATTAAAGTAGGAAAATAAAGTAAAACTCCAATAAAATATTAAATGTTTAATTAACCTATTTAATCATCTAATAGAACATTGATTGACAAACAATATACTTTAAAAGCGTAAAGAAATATTAACAATCCATGCAAAAAAGGCTATAGTTAGCTAAACTGATTTTTTATCAAAAAAAAATCTCCTTTACATTTTAAATATCACCTACATAATTTTAAGCTATGTTTAGATCATTATATTGTTAAAAAAAGAATCCATCTCCAATTAATCGCAACCTGGAAGAAACGGCATTGTGTTCTAAAATGTTTTTGTACTGTTCCTTTTTTCAAATTCCATAAATTTTAATCAAATCAGCAGTTCCTTGGCTAGAGAAGCAACCCCAGACCATAGTTGAGCCAACACCATGCTTGATTGTTGGGACTGCACAATCTGAATCATCTTTTCTTGGGCACTGCGTCGAACGTAAATTCTACGTTTTGAACCGAATAGTTCAAACTTGGATTCATCGGTCCAAAGCACATTTAAAATCTTGTCCATGTCTTGATAAGAGGAAGCCTCAGTAAGAAATCATGTGTAAATCCCCTTAGAACTAAGATGGAATATCTCATTACCAGTAATTGCACTACCGGTACCCTATTGTACCTGCTGCTGTTTCACACTAGACAGAGCATGAGCTTTCCCCATTTGAGCACTCCAGTTTGTTTCTAGCTGCAGAATGTATAGGTCAGTTTGACGGGGGAAGGACCATGCCCTCTCAGAATGCCAGTGTAAAATAGCAGCATAATGCCGCTGTTTCGTCTGGTGAGTATAGGGATCCTAGAGACCTTTATTACTAGTAATGTGGCATTTCATCTGAGTTCTCAAGGATGATAACACATCTGTATTATGATTCCTTGTCAAGAATGAATGTAGATGTCATGAGCATGGGAATCACTTGCCATCAGGTGAACTGTGTGCTCAATTGTTATACTCAAAGAAATAAAAAATATATTTTACTGAAGTATAATGCTATAATCCTTTTACAATAGTATAATTGGCAAATGTCAATTATGGTCACAAAGGATATTAATTTTGCAACCAATTACTTCAAGGTAATGTAAATAAAATTTATGAGTAGTCTCTATCAATTTAATTTAGGGTATAATAGACTAGCTTGGTATTAGTTACTCCCTAAAATCGACATTCAGTCCTGACATATCTTGGTTGTTACTTAATCTGATCAACTGTGCAATATATATATGCCATGGCATACAAACAGAGGCACCTATTGGTAATCGTCGAATGTAATTAATATGTGATAGGAGGAAAATCTGTAATGATGCAGTGACCATAGCATAGGATATAAAATAATATTAAATTTAACCATTTATTTTGCACAAGTATTTTTTCTTAGCTGTGAATGAAACCCAGCACAGGCATCTCAGCAGCCAGTTATTCTGACCACTATACCATAACGTAGCAGCAATTTTTGAATTGCACAATACACAAGATGAGATTACTCCCACCACCATTATTATAATTAAAGTAATATATTAAAATTAATAGTAATTTTAAGTTTGTTTTTACAATGTTAGGGATGGCAATAGGGAACACATTTAAAATCTTGTCCATGTCTTGATAAGAGGAAGCCTCAGTAAGAAATCATAATGTGTAAATCCCCTTAGAACTAAGATTGAATATCTCATTACCAGTAATTGTACCTGCTGCTGTTTCACACTAGACAGAGCATGAACTTTCCCCATTTGAGCACTCCAGTTTGTTTCTAGCTGCAGAATGTATAGGTCAGTTTGACGGGGGAGGACCATGCCCTCTCAGAATGCCAGTGTAAAATAGCAGCATAATGCCGATGTTTTGTCTGGTGAGTATAGGGATCCTAGAGACCTTTATTACTAGTAATGTGGCATTTCATCTGAGTTCTCAAGGATGATAACACATCTGTATTATTATATATTCCTTGTCAAGAATGAATGTAGATGTCATGAGCATAGGAATCACTTGCCATCAGGTGAACTGTGTGCTCAATTGTTATACTCAAAGAAATAAAAAATATATTTTACTGAAGTATAATGCTATAATCCTTTTACAATAGTATAATTGGCAAATGTCCAATTATGGTCACAAAGGATGTTAATTTTGCAACCAATTACTTCAAGGTAATGTAAATAAAATTTATGAGTAGTCTCTATCAATTTAATTTAGGGTATAATAGACTAGCTTGGTATTAGTTACTCCCTAAAATCGACATTCAGTCCTGACATATCTTGGTTGTTACTTAATCTGATCAACTGTGCAATATATATATGCCATGGCATACAAACAGAGGCACCTATTGGTAATCGTCGAATGTAATTAATATGTGATAGGAGGAAAATCTGTAATGATGCAGTGACCGGAGCATAGGATATAAAATAATATTAAATTTAACCATTTATTTTGCACAAGTATTTTTTCTTAGCTGTGAATGAAACCCAGCACAGGCATCTCAGCAGCCAGTTATTCTGACCACTATACCATAATGTAGCAGCAATTTTTGAATTGCACAATACACAAAATGAGATTACTCCCACCACCATTATTATAATTAAAGTAATATATTAAAATTAATAGTAATTTTAAGTTTGTTTTACAATGTTAGGGATGGCAATAGGGAACACATTTAAAATCTTGTCCATGTCTTGATAAGAGGAAGCCTCAGTAAGAAATCATAATGTGTAAATCCCTTAGAACTAAGATTGAATATCTCATTACCAGTAATTGTACCTGCTGCTGTTTCACACTAGACAGAGCATGAACTTTCCCCATTTGAGCACTCCAGTTTGTTTCTAGCTGCAGAATGTATAGGTCAGTTTGTGAGGAGGACCATGCCCTCTCAGAATGCCAGTGTAAAATAGCAGCATAATGCCGCTGTTTTGTCTGGTGAGTATAGGGATCCTAGAGACCTTTATTACTAGTAATGTGGCATTTCATCTGAGTTCTCAAGGATGATAACACATCTGTATTATTATATATTCCTTGTCAAGAATGAATGTAGATGTCATGAGCACTTGGGAATCACTTGCCATCAGGTGAACTGTGTGCTCAATTGTTATACTCAAAGAAATAAAAAAAAATACTCCCATCTAGAAGTTACTTATGTCGTGGCTCTAGCAGTGCTGAACTTTCCAATACTCAGCACACCATACAACAACTTACTACCTTGATAAAATATTCAAAGCTGTGAAATAAATAAGAAAATATTCAGAGCTATGGGAACTATTTTCCAATGCACTTGAGAGTGCCTGAGCACAGTAGTGAAGTGCAACCATTAATACACTAGAGAATTCTGATTAGAGGTTTGATCAAATTGTTGTCTTCAAACTTTACTTTTGCATTATATTAAAATCACTGGCTATTTCCATGAACCAAAACTCATAAAATAGTGAATGTTCAAGTTCAATTATTAAGGTCTATAAACAAATAGAAAGAAAATGTGTACCTATGGTTTGTATACAATAGATATTCTTCATTCAATCATTTAATTTAGGATAACAAACAAGCACAGTTCATCTGGTGGTAAGTTATAACTGCAGCACATGATGTCTACTGCCCATCCCCGACAAAGATTCATGATACACATGCCATGTCAATCTCTAAAGACGGATGGAATGCCTCGTATTTGTAAGTGGTTCACAGGATCTCTATACTCACCATATGCAAAAAAAACAAAAGGATAATGCTGTTGTTTGTGAGGGTGTATCTAACTCCCCGTTGAACCGATCCATGTTGCAGCTCCAAATAGTGTAGTGTGGCCTGTCCACTGGTGAAAATATATGTTACATATTTTATTATTTTACCAGCTTCGCCAAGGTCAAGCGTACTGCACCGAAAGCGAGTGTCTGGAGCAGTTGCCGGGGCTGCCACGGCCCGAATCGGCCGGCAATAGTTTCTTGGTGATGTTCATGATGATGGCGCTTGCCGTCGCAATGTACATGATGCGCCCGCGACGCAACCAAATACAGGACGCCGCAAAACCCGCGCCCAACTCGCATGTAAGTTTTTTTTTACACAGGAACGATAGTGTTTAATGCTGGCAGATCTTCCTAAAATAAAATGCTTCAATACGGTAGATCCTAAAAGATATGGAGCAAAAATTCGCAGCATGCCTCGGCTGAATCTAGTTATTTTAGGCTGGTATTCTGTGAACTTCTCCTCAATCCTGATTCAAACTTATTCATGCTACAACTAGTTTATAATGCTATAATCCTTTTACAATAGTATAATTGGCAAATGTCCAATTATGGTCACAAAGGATGTTAATTTTGCAACCAATTACTTCAAGGTAATGTAAATAAAATTTATGAGTAGTCTCTATCAATTTAATTTAGGGTATAATAGACTAGCTTGGTATTAGTTAGTCCCTAAAATCGACATTCAGTCCTGACATATCTTGGTTGTTACTTAATCTGATCAACTGTGCAATATATATATGCCATGGCATACAAACAGAGGCACCTATTGGTAATCGTCGAATGTAATTAATATGTGATAGGAGGAAAATCTGTAATGATGCAGTGACCATAGCATAGGATATAAAATAATATTAAATTTAACCATTTATTTTGCACAAGTATTTTTTCTTAGCTGTGAATGAAACCCAGCACAGGCATCTCAGCAGCCAGTTATTCTGACCACTATACCATAATGTAGCAGCAATTTTTGAATTGCACAATACACAAAATGAGATTACTCCCACCACCATTATTATAATTAAAGTAATATATTAAAATTAATAGTAATTTTAAGTTTGTTTTTACAATGTTAGGGATGGCAATAGGGAACACATTTAAAATCTTGTCCATGTCTTGATAAGAGGAAGCCTCAGTAAGAAATCATAATGTGTAAATCCCTTAGAACTAAGATTGAATATCTCATTACCAGTAATTGTACCTGCTGCTGTTTCACACTAGACAGAGCATGAACTTTCCCCATTTGAGCACTCCAGTTTGTTTCTAGCTGCAGAATGTATAGGTCAGTTTGACGGGGGAGGACCATGCCCTCTCAGAATGCCAGTGTAAAATAGCAGCATAATGCCGCTGTTTTGTCTGGTGAGTATAGGGATCCTAGAGACCTTTATTACTAGTAATGTGGCATTTCATCTGAGTTCTCAAGGATGATAACACATCTGTATTATTATATATTCCTTGTCAAGAATGAATGTAGATGTCATGAGCCGCAGGAATCACTTGCCATCAAGTGAACTGTGTGCTCAATTGTTATACTCAAAGAAATAAAAAAAAATACTCCCATCTAGAAGTTACTTATGTCGTGGCTCTAGCAGTGCTGAACTTTCCAATACTCAGCATACCATACCACAACTTACTACCTTGATAAAATATTCAAAGCTGCGAAATAAATAAGAAAATATTCAGAGCTATGGGAACTATTTTCCAATGCACTTGAGAGTGCCTGAGCACAGTAGTGAAGTGCAACCATTAATACACTAGAGAATTCTGATTAGAGGTTTGATCAAATTGTTGTCTTCAAAATTTACTTTTGCATTATATTAAAATCACTGGCTATTTCCATGAACCAAAACTCATAAAATAGTGAATGTTCAAGTTCAATTATTAAGGTCTATAAACAAATAGAAAGAAAATGTGTACCTATGGTTTGTATACAATAGATATTCTTCATTCAATCATTTAATTTAGGATAACAAACAAGCACAGTTCATCTGGTGGTAAGTTATAACTGCAGCACATGATGTCTACTGCCCATCCCCGACAAAGATTCATGATACACATGCCATGTCAATCTCTAAAGACGGATGGAATGCCTCGTATTTGTAAGTGGTTCACAGGATCTCTATACTCACCATATGCAAAAAAAACAAAAGGATAATGCTGTTGTTTGTGAGGGTGTATCTAACTCCCCGTTGAACCGATCCATGTTGCAGCTCCAAATAGTGTAGTGTGGCCTGTCCACTGGTGAAAATATATGTTACATATTTTATTATTTTACCAGCTTCGCCAAGGTCAAGCGTACTGCACCGAAAGCGAGTGTCTGGAGCAGTTGCCGGGGCTGCCACGGCCCGAATCGGCCGGCAATAGTTTCTTGGTGATGTTCATGATGATGGCGCTTGCCGTCGCAATGTACATGATGCGCCCGCGACGCAACCAAATACAGGACGCCGCAAAACCCGCGCCCAACTCGCATGTAAGTTTTTTTTTTTACACAGGAACGATAGTGTTTAATGCTGGCAGATCTTCCTAAAATAAAATGCTTCAATACGGTAGATCCTAAAAGATATGGAGCAAAAATTCGCAGCATGCCTCGGCTGAATCTAGTTATTTTAGGCTGGTATTCTGTGAACTTCTCCTCAATCCTGATTCAAACTTATTCATGCTACAACTAGTTTATAACAGGCTATATAGGCAGGTATTTGTTGATGACTTATGGCTTCATGTTCATATCAATATGGTATCATATCAATGATGTTATTTCAGGTGACATAATTTTTTTTTAACATACAAAATATTTAATTGTTTAAATTAAATATTTTGTATGTTAATATCTACTACCTGTGCTGAAAAATTGCCTGTTGATATCATCAATAATAATAATCGTTTATATCCCCGTGGTTTACAATATTACATAACATTATTTAATTGATTTCAAATGAGTTAGAACGCAACATTAAAAGCAGAAATAATAATAATAAAAAAGTAACACTTAAGATGTTTAATAATACGCTTATTGGTGGTGGAAAGGGTAATGATATCGTATTTTAGTCGCCATCAACTCAGTTCCATACCGATTGCTATGACGCATAATGCTGCCCACTTGCATGAACCGTATTTTATCGATATTAATATTATATTTTACTGAATACTTATTACAGATTTGCTTACATTTTAGTTTCCAAACATTAAATATAACTTAAAATTATCTAATATTATCGCAATAACAATTTCAAATGTCTAATTTCAAATTGCAATGTTATCATTAATCTATTCCCACAAGGCAAATGTAGCAAAAGTATTTCAATACATTAAAGTTTACAAATTGTCCTTTTTTATATTTGTTTACACTATAAACTTTATTGATTGAAAGAAAATTAAACAATGATGAGCTCATACGGCCTCGCGTGGGCGGAGCGATAAATGTATCATATTATGGAAATGATACGAATTACGACGCAACATGTCTAGATTTTTTACGGAATGTATAATGATGATGTAAATGAATCTATAAAATATAAAGTTATTAGCAATTCATTTAAGTAATAGCTATTTAGAAGACCTATAAATGCGTACGCTGTCTACCTAAGTGGTTCTTTATTTTTAGCCGAGACCTTAGATAAAACATTTTTAGATGTGCCATAGACTTTCAGCAAGAGATGTTTTTTATTTTAAAAAAAACTACGTTGAATACGTCACTGATGTATGCACTTGAACATAATAGATACCGATATTCGAGTATATAAAAAATACACAAAAAGCGAGAAACTTAATGTATAAAAAGTGCAAGTTTTTCTCTCTTCAAGAACTCGATAGTAGCCGTAGCTCGCTACTGAACATGTGAAACTTGTTAATTTCGAAAACAAATAAATAAAAACAAATGAAATTTACTCCGTTTCATCAATTATTTGTTCAGGTTCTCATCTCAAGAGGTAGAATCATACTGTGTAACTTGAGAAGGGTCACACAAAATATTTAGGTAAAATAGTAGGCTGTTTCGCAACATGAATGTAGGGTATCTGTGACCTAAATACTAGTAACACGACATTACATGTCAGATCTCAGGAGTGACAATGCATAGACATCGTGAAAAATTGTTGAGGATCGTTCGTTCGAAGGCGTTTATGGCCTTCAATAATCACTTACCATCAGGTGTACTGTGTGTCCGTTTGGAAATCCTAGTTTATTAAAATAAGTGTTATTTAACATAAACTGGTTTCTATAAATTTGCTTATATCAAATTGCCAAAATCATAGACATTAGTATTATAACAGCACTTGACCTTAATTAATGTCAAACTGGTTCTACTATATTATTATTTAAAACATATTGCATATTAAAAAAAAATGTTATGTCAATAGAAAACTTGCCAGAATCGGTTGTGACAAAGTGTTGAATATAAAATGTTGCTTGTGTAGTCTGGACTGGATTCAAATTGCACAATATAATGGCGAAATAAGTATTAACTATAAACTTTTAATTACTTGTATTTGAAGACAGTAAAGAATATTTTAACTTGTACGTAACTTGACAATACAACTATACTAATAGTACTGGAATAATTAACACTAATTGGTTATTATTGGAAATAATTATCATTAATAGTTTAAGTATGATATATCAGAATTTAATTTACTACCTGATTAAGCAATAATTTCCTATTAAATATGTATTTAGCTATGAATTGTTCATTTGAGTTAAAATTAAGTTTAGAAAATGCCAAAAGCAGAAATTGCCTATAACAAACTTAGATCAGCTATTGCTATAGTATGTACAGTAATTTTATCAAGCTTACAAAAAAATGGGATCTATACTTTATTTATTCCTGGAGAAGGGTATTACCACTGAATAGAATCACATCCAAATACATCAAATTACGACATAAATATATCACAAAAAACGGATATATATATATATATATATAAATATATATATATACGATAACATTTGTTTACCATAATAGGTCTTGTATTAAACATTTAACTATTATGTAATCCTAGCAGAAGAATCCCAGACACTTCTAGCCCATCGTCGGAACTTATTGCGCATGCATTACATTGTTATAATGAAGAGGGTGGCTAGTGAGTGCTTCCATGTTTGTGTGTAATTTTATATATATATATATAGTATAGTAGTAGGCAGTCTATCGGGGAGATGTTATGGGCTGAAAAGATGATGATGTCAGTTAATGTTATATTGTAATAACAGAAAGAAATCAAACGAACATCAAAAGCAAAAAATGTCGCTAGTCACTTTTTCATTTTGTTTCTTTATTTCAGGACCGTGACGGAGCACCGCCGACTCCGCCAAGAATTTAAGTTTGGCAAAGAAAACTTTCAAAGAATTTCATAGCAAATAATGGCTAACACTAATTCCAATATATAAATATATATGTATAAGTATGGTAAAACCCAATCAAGTTGGACGTGTAAACATCGTGATAACTTGATCGTAAGATCAGTATAGTTATAGTAAAGCTAATAGTAAAACCTAGTTGGACATTGACACAAAATCTCTTTATGGAAATGTATAGATCCAATCTCATATTAAATTACAATGTATCTATGTTATTGTCAAACAACACTATTTCTTATCTCAGTTTAAATACTGAATTAAACAATTATTATAAGGTTACTTTGTAAAAATACAATTTGTCTAACCTTTATAACGTCAATAACTAAATGATCTATCTATACCTTACCAATAATGGCATAAGATTTCTTGAAACCATTCCATATTTGTTACATTTTAGTATCACAACATTTTATGTTATTTCTTGATTCTTACTATTTACCTTTTTTTTTAGTTTACAATTTGTGGAATCTCGGTGGCATCTGATGTGCTTTAAACATATCCTTTTTGTTTTATAAATTGGTGCTATAATTTATTTAAAATGAAGAATGATTTCGAAATAAACATTTTTGACATAGATCCAAGATTATTTGACTATTGCAATGTATTTTTAGGAAGACAAAATTATTGGTTCCAAACCAAAATCATAGCCTTCATATGTAATCGACACCAAAAAGTCACGATCTCCACTATTGGCTCTTGTATGTTATAATTAAATTGGTGTAATTTAGTTTGCCTTATTGATATATTACTGCAATCAATAGTCCTTTCAGAAAAGTTTAATAACATACATACCTTATTTACAAAATATATTTATATAATTATATATAGTTATTTAACGGTTCTGATAAGACTAATGGCAATTAGTTTTAGTTTTCTCATGATTTTGTTTTTTATTTCGGGTTGGGTTTATAAGAATAATTTAGGATAATTTCTGCTTTGTTTTCACACAATGTAACATTGACGACACCAATCGAGATTGTATTAATTATGTGCAATGAAATAAATGAAGGTAACTTGAATTTTTCGTTTGTTAAATTTTTGAAAAAAATCCCTGATTGATTACCATTGGTTATTACAACAACAACAAAATAACATTATAACAATTGGATTCTTTGCATAGATCCAAAACCCCACTTCACCTTCAATGACATAACAGTAAGTTAATAAAGTATAGTGAACAATTTAACAAACATTTGAAAAAGATGTATCAAATTTTCAATGATTACTATTGAAAAATACTTACTGATTACCCGTTAAGAACTATTGTATGTTGAATGAGATTTCAATTAAATGTTACATCTGATTCTTATAGATTAAAGCGCGGGGGCAAAATAATTGTAGGGATGTTTGGATATTTATTATACTACTAAAGACAACATCCATAGTATAATCATATTACATATTCGTTTTTGATCCTTTATACTAAAATATATGTATGACAGCAATATTTTTATAACATAGATATGAAAACTTACCAACCAAAGAAGAAACAGGAAGATTTTTGAAAATGACGATCTAATAATTTAAACAATGTAATGAGTTGAATTATATGTATTTCATGGTTTTTCTAGAATTATTCAAATTAGCTTGGTCTTATATTAAGAAGAATATTAGATCAATAAAAATGTTTATTTGCGTCAAAGATTTTAAGATAGTAAATAAAAATTTTATGGCCATAACAATTCGGAATTATGATGCCGAAATATGAATCCTTAATTAAAGTTCATGCATACTAGGAAAGCAATCAATGACATTTGTGACCCTGGACAACTTTGATATATATAGAGAAAAAAAAATTATGACAACACAACAATGAATACCTTAAGTTAAATTAATAGCTTTAACTAATATTTTCTCAGGAATCAAAATTCATATTTCGATAGTCGGATCTACATGTTGAAAACGCGAATAGTTTACATCAGTTATCTTACTTTGAGGTAAGCTTCTGATATGGATGCTGTGTTTATTTTAGAGAAAACAACTATTTAGTCAACATTCAGTCCAGGTTAACGAATTTATCTAAGTGAGAAATACAAAAAGCTACTCCCACTATAACATTTTAATTTATTTTATTCTAATTAATTGTATTCTAATTCCTATAATATATTTGGAACCATCATTTGATTCATTTGTCTATTTGGAAGTGCCTACCTGTTAATTCTTATTGAATATATATATTTTGAGTTTGTTATTACATTTCTAAGGTAGTAAGTCAACCTTAGAAATGCACACATTCAGCATTGAAGGAATTTGAAGTGGCATATTTGATATTATCAATATTTCGAAAGGTTACTGAGTCAGTTGTTAATAATTTGCATTTGAGAAAAAAGCAACTTTGCTAACCACCTTTTTCCACAATAAATGTTGTAGTATAACATATATTTTAAAACAAACTTACAGGAAACATAAAAACTTGTTTAACGTAATTATTATAAGTACTATATCAAAATGGATTATGTTTATCCATAGATAATGTTCAACAATGCACTAGAGTCAACTAAGATGATGATCTTAAAGGTGAGAGAGTTACTACCAGAGTAGATTAGCACCATAACGTAGACAGGATGCTGATGTAATTTTTACTGGCATAAATTATCTTCACTATATAAAAATACCATTCCCGTCAAAGTTTTTAAGCAATAGATATGTGGCAGTCGGATTTTATACTATTGCTGTAAAAATATATAATTTTATCTTACATTACTCTTATTCATTTATACAACAGATTTTCAAAATGTTATGCACATTTCACTAACCAGAGTTCAACCGCCCTAAAGCGGTTGAACTCTGGTTGGTGGTAGGCGCCATAATCATGACTCCTGAATCCTATCCACTTCACTTTTTACCTTCTTAAGTAAGGTACATATTTTCTTGTATTTACCTGTGGAATTTGGTAAATTCTCAAAGTTTATTACGTCACAGATGTTCTTAGCGAATTTATCGTCACTTGGTAATTTTAGATACGGGGATGCGACGTTTATTACTGGTGTACCATATAAAGTCGTTTTAACATTACCAGTCTTTGTTTTTAACGCCTCTGAATCAGAGTTACCGGATTCACTAACTGTTTTATCTGTACTTACTTGACCAACCCCAGGGGAACAATTCCCTTCAGATGTACTTACGACTGTGCTCACAATGTCTTCTATATTCTCTAACTCCTCTTGGTCTCTAACAATAAGTTTGTCTGCTTCGTCATTTTCTTTTACCACTATTACTGAAGTGTCACTAGAAGCTTTTGTACTGTCCAGAGCAGTAAGCAGCCTTATTTTTTTCTCTTCCAAATCATCCAATGTTGGACTGTTCCTACCGCTACCATTTTGTGATACATTCTGAAACAATAGTAAATAAAATTGCATCACAATTTATACAATCCCAACAAAAACTTACATAAAGCTAATATAAACCGAAGTGTTGAAGTCATAATATCAACAACCCGAGGAATTATGTTTCAAATTCTCCACTCCGTCCAGAGAGCATCGTATCGAGTAGTAAAAATTTATTTAGTGGCGACTATATATTGGCAAACACAGTGCAGGGTGCACACTAAAAGAACTGACAATTTTTACCAGTTAATTGATTCAGATGGCTAAGAATCATATTTTATAGTTACCTATGACTCTTAATTATGTCTAGTGTCATAATAACGATGACAAGAGGTTTTTTTAAATGCATTTACGCAAATTGATTGTAACTATTATTCATCTTCAATAATAACTAAATTCAGATAAATATCTGTAATTAGGTAGTGTTGTATTGTCTTACCTCAAAATACTCATCAATAATAATCAAGTCATCTTCTGGCACTGGTATATCTGTCACCTTGATCACCGAAATAATCTCCATATCATCACCGGATGTGTCTTCATTTAGTTTCTTGTCGGCAGACCTATCTTGACTTGGTTTATCTCCTTTTTTCAAGGAATCTACTTGTGGGGATTGTGGTTTTGGTGCCTCAGGAGATGGTGATGGCTGTGCCTTGGGTGGTGGCGGTGGTGACTTAGGGGGTGGAGGTGGAGGAGGTGGTGCATCATCAGGAAGAGGTGGCACAGAAGGGAACCCAGCAACTTCTGTGAACATAATACACATTATATTAATAAACACTGAGAATTAGCAAAAATTTTGGTTAAAAACAATTTATTATTTGCCAGAAATATTTTGTTTCCCTCATACTTAGTAGTATGAAAAATATATCTACAGTTTGTTAATATATTATGCTAGATATTAGAAAGGTTCTTCAATCTGACTCATTCCATTTGTCCATCTACCATAGTTAAAATATTTTAAGCTTACATTGCAAATAGAACTGCGAAAGTTATAAAGCGACAAAATTAACTCACCATCTCCACTATCCAGCTCCATCTCAGCTTGACTGGTTTCCAATGAGTTGTTTGGCATCCCTGATGGGAAGAATGTTAATTTCTTGCGTTTGTATGCTTTCATAGCATTTGGTGCCAATGTCTGGAGCATCAACAGCTTGCTGTCATGCTCACACATTGGTGGCATACCTAGTAAATTACCTTCCTGAAAATATGTTTATAATAATATTTTAATATAGCAAAACAATCAAATAAATAACTGATAGAATTTGAAAGATGCAAGAAAATGTATTAGTTATTATAATGAGAAATAGCCCAGAGAGACATGTTAAACAATAAACAATTTGGAGAATTTCAGTTATTCATTAGAAGATTAACATATAGAAATTCAGTTATCACAGATATGACTTAACGTTAAGATGAAATATTTCAAAACAATATACCTCCTTATATCTTGTGCTAGCAGTCACATTAAAACCAGGAAAATCAAGTATCTTCTTAATATCAAACTTATCTTTAGATCCCACTTCACATATCTGACCTTCTTCATCGCCATCATCCAAAATAGCATTGCCCTATGAACAATATTATACAATTAACTACAACAGTGTTACCAAACCAGTCAGTTTCTAGCTATGATATGAATGGGTCAGTTTTAGCAAAGAAGGACTACTCTAACAGCATTGGAGCTACACTGCAGCTTGTTTTTAGCTGTAGAATAAATGGGTCAGCTCAACCAAGGTAGGACCACACCCTCACAGAATATCAGCGTAAAATGACAGCATAATGCTGATGTGTTTCGTCTGATGAGTGTAGGCATCTAGAGACCTTTATTACTGTTGATGAGGCAATCCATCTCAGTCCTTCAGGATGACAACACATCTGCATTATGAATCCTTGTCAAGGATGTATGTAGATGTCATGGGAGGTCACTAGCCATCAGGTGAACCGCATGCTTGTTTGTGCACTATTAATTGTTGCAGTAATAGCAGCATAATGCTGTTGGTATTTATTTGGTAAGATTTGGAGATCCAATAACAAGTAGAGGCATTCAATCGCAGTTCTCTTGCAATGATAGCACATGTGCATTTTAAATCCTTATTGAGGATGGACATAGATGTCATGGGTGGCTGATTATCAATATTATCTTTATTATCAAATATATAATTTGCGACTTTATCATGGCTAATCATATTTTTCCAAAAATCCCTCGTTAGCTGTTAATATGTTATAAATATCAGTATTCGAAATTTATTGATGTTGCTTAAACTAATTTATTTCATATTAACAATACTTCTATGAGAGCTATTTAATTCTACAATAAAAAAATATATTTTTAGTTGTTGTTATATTAATTTATAATCAAAGCTCTAGGTAAAATCCTTGTTTTATTAATATAATGTATCATTAATAATTATAACTCACATCACAAAAATAACTAGGACATATTTATCTCCGTCGACAAAAGTTTCTTAAAAGTAAAATGAAAACTGGGACATTCAAAATTTTAAAAAAAATACTATAAAACGTAACATACAGCTGAATCAAACATAGTTATTCCAGAATGAGAAATTCGGGCCTCTTCCAACCAGCCCGGAGGATAGCCAAGCACCCTCATGCGGTATATATGGAGTGGTAGCTCATGCCTCTTGAGTCCTAAAGCATGCCTCAGCTGATTAGATATTCTTCCAGGAACTAGATGGCCATACTTCTGGTCATCCTCTACATGATAGCGACTAACATAAAAAAAGAGATTATAGACCAAAGTGTTTTGCAAAATACTGTAATCATAAAATTATATATATTATACATAATTCAAAAACATTTAAAATAATATGAGTGTACCCCAGTTTATTTGCAATATTCTTTCTCTTTTCAGCAATTCTAGTATTGTTCCTTGGTAATTGACAGTCTCTTAAGCAATGATCTCCATCACAGTTGAAACAGATTGGTCCTCTTCTGAAAGCTGGTAAAGACTCTGGTTCTTTTTCAACCAAGTTTGAAATTACACTTGAAACCTAAGGATATTCCAGATTGTTTGTGTTATTAAATAAATATATTATATACAAAATTGTTACATTATTAGTTATGATTACCATAACCATATCACTGTTACCCTAAGAATTAAACTTAAGTTGGTCTTGTACTGTATTATGTAAAGCTAGAGTCAAAACATTACCATGACTTCTATATTTGCCATTTTTCATTAGCATATAATGGATATAAAAATTACGAACTGCCATACTTACTTGAGTATATTTTGGTATATCATCTTTTCCCTCACCATTAGGATCTGTGTCAACAAAAAATAAGCTTTCATCAATATCGACTTCCTTTGTTTCTGGCTTATTTACATCTTCAGGCCAAATTTCAAGATCCAAATCAATGTCACTTTCTATATCATTATTAGCTTCTTCTTTGTGTAATTTAAGGAGGTCAAAAATAAAATATTTAATCTTCTCCTTGTACTTGTTCGCAAGTTTATTATTTTTAAAGCGAATGGTTATAAGCGGAGTTCTGTTCTCGCATCCAACTACTCCTAATCCGTTATGAGACACTGGGGAGTCTTTGGCTATGTCTTCATTTAAAATTATCGTTTCAGGGTCATCAACACAATTTTTCTGATTTCTCTCAATGAAAGGTGTAACCATACATTCTAGTTGATCATTATCATTAATTGTGTTTTTGTTGTTTTTTACAACCATAACAACGGGTGAGTTTTTCCCTCCATTGGGACTATCAGTTTCCGATTCATTATTGCACGAATCATCCATAGAACTATTGATTAAGATTACATCGTGGATATTCCCATCAATGGTAGATTGACTTAGAGTTAACTCTGAACTACTTTTTGTTTCAAAATGCCTTATTTTCTTTCCATTAGCTTCATCTTCACTACTAATTTCGATATCATCGTTATCTAATTCAAAAATAATCTCGTTTACTCCAGCTTTTCTCTTGGCCATGACTACGAATACACAATTTAATCATTAATCAAATTTCAATAATTTTCTTCCAAAACAACAAAATAAAGAAACTAAATAATTAGATATTACGAAAAAGTTAAACACGATATCATATTATGACAAATCACCACAAGTGTTACTCGTACCCAAATATTTAAATAGTCAGTAGAAGTATCTCTCACAGTATTGATTACACTTTGAATTTTTCAAAATAGTTGCTTTTATTCAACAATAAATCGTAAAATCAGAAATAGAAGTGCAACTAAAGATGGAAAAACAATATAGATGGAATTTAAATAAAAAAACAATCGGACAAGTAGAATTGCTAATTTAAAAGAATAATTAATATTACAACCTTTTTACTTAAATTTACATCTACAATAATTTAGAAATAAAGAGTTAAGAAAGAATATGTGTTGTGGCAAATACCATATTCTCACTTTAGTATCTCTGTTTTCAATTTAAGTATCAAATAACATTTAAGTAAGGTTTGTACTTCACACCACGAAATGAACACTTCATAACCGTAACAAATGAAACAACCCATAGCGTAATAATAGATATAAATATAATATCTTTATTTTTGCTGTATAAAAACCTGCATATATAAAAAGGGCAAAACGGTCTTAGCGAGACTTACTTTATTACTTATAGCTGCTGTATTGTACTCTATGGTATATACTAACAAACTTCTATTTTAATCTAACTCCAAAATGTTAATATCATAATTTATCTTCAACTTATCTTACCTAATAATATAAGAATATTTTTATATTCTTTGTTTTTTATCAGAAAGAATATTTCCATTGTCCATAAAAATTAGATACTTCTTTACTTTATTACAGGAACACTAGATTGTTCAAATGAAACAAATGTTGTTATAGTTTACGAAGTATTATTTGCACCGAACGAATATTGTAGCTAAGAAGTCCTATGTTTCCTAATCCATAAGCGTTATACCTAAACACTGCACATTGTTATTGAAGGAAATTATGTAAAAGACCGAATTGAGAAAAAACTGAACTTATACCTTTTCCAACGGCAGCAACCATGCTTAACGATATTTTTCCATGCACTCTCATTGATCAACGACAGGGATCAGACGTCAGTAATTCGTACACAGTACAATAATAAATACTTAAAAGCGGTAATAACTAGAAAAAATCAATCCTGAATTGCACTCGCTCTGAGAATTACACTTATAAACATTCATTCATTGCTATGCAGACGTTAGAATCGGTGACGAGATGGGAACACGTCAACGAGTGCCCAGAAAACTTTAGTCTGCAATCAAGTCTTGTGACCCAAATCGCCATCGATACATTGACCTTCGAAGAGCTGTTGCATCTCTATATGTGTATTCTAACACATTTACCACGAAGTGTTCTGAGGAATTGTTTGTATTAATTCCAGCCGTTGAATATAAACATCATACATCGGAATTGAATTAATACATTTCTGTTTCTGAAAGTCTGCAATTCATCTAACATTCGTTGGTTGATATTCTTAGCGTCTGTCTCGACGTCTTGTTTGACCGGTGATGAAATCTTGTCGAATCCGTCTGGTACCTAAGCTGGGTCAATTGAAATGGCACTTATGTTGAGTACCGTTGGAGGCGTAGCTTATCTGTCAACATCTCTAGCCGAATATGATATTTTACACAATACGACGTCTTAGACGTCTGGGGAATAAGGGGATCTGGTTCATCCAACCCCAACAAACCATACAAATGCTTGTCCGATTCATTTGACAACAACAGTTGCAGGCTGGTGTCGACAGGTGTTCGAACCCTAAGCGGGATTTTTATCGTTTAATTCCCTGGCTTGTTGCCACCTCGTCCATGAGTGTCGGTGTACGGTGTGATCCGTGATATCATTAGTAGGGACACGGAAAAAGTATTGATACTTTAAGGTATCGATACTTTTTCCATCGATACCGATACTTTTTAATCGATACTTTTACTCAGTGAGTACTTCATGTTAGGTATTGAGTACTTTTTAGAGCTGAGGCTTGCAGACTGGAGTTGAAAATACTGATGCGCCGCCAGATGCGACGCCACCTAACCTCTCTACTTCTCTACAAAATACTTCACATGTACATGTTGCATTGCATTGCACCGGCTACACCTGTTCTGATTTACAAACCAGTCGTTTAAAATTAGTTTGTCGGCAAGTAGTTCTCTTTTTTTATATATACATGTCTAGAATGGCGCTTACGAAAAGTGACGTTTGGAAATATTTTAACAGAGTAAACGGTAGTGAAGTGAAATGCAAAATTTGCTTCAAAACCTTAAAACCATCAGGGAATACATCTGCCATGGAAAAACATTTGCAAAATGACGCTTTATTTAGCAACGCCCGTGTGCCACTATCAACAAATCCTTTCGAACAGTGGGAGAATATGAAAAATGTGTTTCCTCATTTATATAAGATATAAGCTGGTTAAAGAATACCTGGCTATTCCAGCTACATCTGTGCCTTCAGAAAGATTGTTCTCAAAGGTAAATAAAAAAAAGAAAAAAAGGTAGTTTGTTTCTCTTTCGGAAACACGAAATAGGCTATCAACAAAACGACTAGACAAACTTATATTTTTAAGCGATTGTACAGAGGAAGAATGGGAGATTTCAAATATAATGTAATATGCTTATTGTAAATTTTATATGGGTGCAGGTGCATATAACATGTAGCGCTATATGTATATTACATGCTGTTTTGTACGTGATGTACGAAATAGACTGGTATGTGTCTTGTGCATTGCATTATTGCTCACAAACTGTAATCGAAAGATGTCAAAATATGGATAGATGTTGAATTTGTATGAGAGGAACTGCTATACCATACTTTTCTATCGACAATTTTATGAGTACGATACTTTTCGGCCGATACTACTCATGAGTACAGTATCGATACTTTTATTCGATACCGTGTCCCTTATCATCAGGGGAGCCGCCAGGTCACTTGCCCCCCTGCTCTATATAAAAAAGAGCACATTATTTAATAACCGAAGGTAATTTAACAACATCAGTTTTTTTCTGTTCCGTTATACGAACCATTGCTTTCTATTTCGTGACAGCAACTCATTGACTTAACTAAGTGACAAGTGACCGTATGTCATTAAATAAATTTTACTGCATTTATCTAAGGTTATAATTTGGCTAATATACAAACATGTCACTATTTAAGTTAGTGCCGAAAAACAGTAAAAATGTAATCATACATTATACAAATTTTCAGGTATTTGCTATTTCTAGTCGTAAATTAAGTATTGTACCTTCTTTGTACGGTAAGTATTTTTCAGAAGTTTGTTTTAATTAAAATGTATTTTTACATAAATAAAGAATTGTTGGTTAAGCAGACGGCGAAGATCCAGGCCCGAAATTCTTTTCTTCTGGTGTCCAAGCACTCTTAAAACGGTTGACCCGACCAGACTTCGCAAAAGTGTTTCGTAAAAGAACAAACAGTAATCGTTTTGTGCTCAAAACTCCAGAGTATAAATTCTTGACAAATGAGGAACTAGATGCCGAACTCTCAAAAGCAAATCATACTGCAACTCGTTTGTTACAGATGCCACCAGTTGTAAAGGTAGTATTTATTGTTATAATGAATTTTTCACCATTATTAAGAACAATATCTGTAATCCTTTCTTTAACTATATTACTTTTGTTATAATTTGTTTATTCATAATCATTTAATCTTTAATTTAATTAATCCACCTTATCTCAAATACTATGGCACATAATTAGTTGTTATGAAATGTGTGTATATAATATGAACACACCATAAATATCATTTTGCTTTAAGTAATATATAAAACGAACTAAATCTATAACTATCTTTCTGATATTAATTCTAGGTACATGAGTTGATTGATGAAGTCTTATCAAAAGATCCAGCATTAGTTGGATATGATACTTCAAAATATTTATTTACTGATATAACTTTTGGTGTTCCGAATGAACACAGACTAATTGTGGAGAGGTTTGTACTTATGTTAATGCTATTTCTATAGTGATGACCTAATTAAGAATAGATTTTCAATTTTGGAATAATTTACATATAATTTATTGAATTAAAATATAAAGTTTTGGTAATTTTGCATAGGATAAAATGTAATAAATAATAATGGCTTGTAAATAAGAATTAAAAAATATAGAACCTTTACTAACCATAATTATTATAGAATTATATTTATAGAAAATAGAAAAATCTTTTTAAGAAAAAAATATAATTTGTTTTGCAATAGGATTATCCTGAATTTCATATTAATTGATTGATGATTGAGAAAATATTATATTTTATGTGAACATTTACACTATTTCTCCAAATTAATATAATTTAATTTAAAATATCACAATTACTTATTATTTTTAAATTAAATTATTTATATTAAAATGTTGTGTAATTATTTATGTTGTTAGAAATCCTGATGGTACACTCAAAAGTTGTGATCATGATTTACGGAAAAGGCTTAATCAGGTTAGTTCAATGGTTATTCTAAAATTAAAAATACAATAAAAATGATTATTGTCAACTACTAATAAAGCTCTTATACAAATATTTGTAATACATGTTTTTGAGAGCTGTTTTGAAAATGATGTTTTAAAGAAGTTGTTGATTTTTTTTCAATTAAGTGTCAATCTCAAAATAAACAAAGTAATTTAGGAGTTAATTTCTCAATAATAGTATTAATTATAAATAATGTTTGTCCTTGCATGAAATTATTGGTATTTTAACTAAACAAAAAAATTGCTACCTAAATTTAATAGTCTTATGTAATTGTTAATGATTTGTGAAAATTATGAGTAACTGTTTCAGATATACTTTCCCATTCAGGGACGCAAAGTAAGAGAACCAATGATGTTTTCTGATGAAGAAAAGTTTAATTGTTTATTAGAAGCAGAAAAGTATGAATACATTCTTGATCGTGCATGCATACAGTATGAGCCTGATGAACCAACATACCAGAAAGTGACAAGCATCACTTATCAGCATGTGGATATGAGAACAAGCTTCAATTTATTGAGGTAATAACTTATTTATATTAGAGTTTCAGACCAACCATCATACGAACAAGACCTGGCTGTATGGACTAAAGTCCTTTGCCTTTCCAATTAGGGATAAATTAATATCATCATCATCATTATTTATATTATTTGTAATAAAATAATTTGTTTGACATATTTTTATTATTTTTTTAATAAAATGAGACATTAGCAATTTAGTCATATTATATAAAAGTATGTGCTGTACATAATATAATATAATATAAATTTGTGGAAGAACAAAGGTCACCAAAATAGGTCATAGAATCAATTAGCTGAAATGGGTATTAGCCAGCTGTATAGCTGATAGAACTGATAGGGAAGAAAGGTTCTCAAGATGCAACCTCATATTGGCCATTGCAGAGTAGGTTATCCAATTTGATTTAGTGATGACCTATACAAGGTTGCATGAAGTAAATAGATTCAGGTGACTCAGGATTGTGCTTCCGGTTTTTTTCTTTTGAGGTGGCTTATTCAGCAGTGGACTATTATAACTTCATAACTCATATATCATAACTTCACAATTTAAAGTTATGATTACACACAGTAAAATAAAGTGATGAGATATTTAAGGGTTTGCGTTTCAACGAACTTAAAAATATATGTATAGGATAGGATACTAATGAGTCATACTGCTTGAGTGTATCTAAGGGTGTAGTTCCTATTAAAATATAGGCAATTGTTATGTGAATAATATGCGTTTTCTTATCAAGAATGGAGTTAGGCCACTTTCAAAGTTGATAACCAGATTCATTATAAAATTTGAGGGTGCCCAAGTCCATTCAACATCATTTAAGATGCTGCAAATTAAAAAAAAACAATACGAATTTAATTGACATATCTTTAAAACAATTGGGAAACATAATTTATATTTATTTATTTAACTACATAACGTACAAAATTACAAACATAAATTTATAACAAAACAAAACAATTTACTAGTCATCTACATTTTGTGCGTGTGTAAGCGATTTGAAGTAAACATGATGTAGGGTGGTATGTATCGTAATAAGTTAATTATGTCCTTAAATTTTGCTGTTGTAATTTGTCTGATATTTTTATATAATGGTGTCAATACAATATTTTCGAATTTTTTTGGTCTACCCCGACGTGGTAATAAATTCAGGATTTTAAAATTTAAAATGAAATTTTTTTCAGGTACAATATTTCCGGTTTGAGTACAATATCTTTTTCCTAAATTCCGTTTAATCTTTCGTACTTTTTGAAGGTATGATTCATTGATTTTTTCTCCATTGTTATTCGTATCTTCATCCCCTGAAGACGATTTTTTTAAATCATTAGTTGCTATTTCTTCTTCACTATCTGAACTATATTCTGGTCTTATTCTGTTCTTCCCCATGGGTAAAATAATTAATTTCTAAAATTTATTAATAAATTTTAACCACCACAGGTTCAAATTACGGACACGAAATTATCTTTTAAGGATAAATTAATAGATCAAAAGGGCACAAGAGCGTTTTCTTGTTTTAACGATGTTTAAAACATTTTATTAATCTTAAATAGAAGCAAAAACAACAAAAATGAATTGATTTGACCAGGTTTGATATAATCACCCATAACGTACTGGTTTTTCAACTAACGCAATTGTCCAAAAACTGAGGTTAACTTGTAAATATACTTTCAAACTAAATGGTTAAATTATTAAACTAACTCTAACTAAACTTATGTGTCAAGAATTATCATATTTGCTCGGAACAAAAAAAAAAAAAATGCTTTACTGATAAATAACATGAAGTTGTACATGTAATCATGGTAACCGGAAAATATTGAAAAACGGAGTTAGGCCACTTTCAAAATAAACGCCTCATTTATTGATCACATTATTTTTTGAAATTTGCACATAAAACAGGGTTATTAAAAATTCCTATTTGTTGCAAAACTTGGAATAATTTTGGCTAGTAGATAAATTAAAAGTCTTGGCGTAAGTACAAAATATAAAGTCATTGTTGCTGAATTGATTTCCTTTTTAAATTAGCTGTATCATGTTTAGAATTTGATCACGTAGGCACACTCAACCAAAAATCAACTTGCTTGTGACCGCCGTACGGGTCAGCAAGGCTCTGGCTACAAAAAGCAGCCTTGCTGACACTGCATCCCCTGTTGTACCATCTCAATGGCCTCTATAATGGGGAAGATTATTGAACGTATATCGAATATTCCTTAACTTACTACAAATTTATAAGATAAATGTTTCCTCAGCCATTGTCAATATGGATTTCGCAAAACACGATCGACTAGGGATCTTCTGAATTTTGCCAAACACCTTAGATGTGAAGCCCTAGAACTCTGCTTGGTGGTTTTGGTCATCTGCTTAGCTTTCGACAGGGTCAGGCACGCCAGATAAGTTGGCAAGCTGTTGGTTTCATCGTATGACGTCTACTGAGAGAAGTTGACTTAATAACTGACTGCCTTCGGTTCATACGCGTATAAACAACGGCTGTGCAACTGAACCATGTGGCTAGAAATGCTGGGATACCTCAGAGGCCAGTTCTCTCTACAAATATTTTTTGATCCACTTTAACGATTTGGTCATGTCTGCCGTCTATTGCTACGCAGACAGAACCACTGGGTGGAGTGATATTGAACCAAAACCAGATCCAGAAAGAGCGATATCCAGTATCAGAGGCCATGGTAGTTACAGGTAGTATTCGATCGTGACAATCACTGTCCCAGAGATGCGTGTCTTCTTAACGCAATTGGAAGCCCAACAAAACATTTCGATCATCGCCTTAAAGAATGCTACTTTTAGTAGTGTCGGTTTTCGCACACTTACATGGTTAGCATTCTGTGCATTCGTCATGCATGTTTAGGTTCATCTTTTTGGATGCGCAGCACCAAGGTGTGGAACAACTTCCTCCCTAACTCTGGATTGCCTAATCGATATTATTTGGGAGCTTCAAGGCTAGAATGGATAGGATTCTACCTTGGTGGTAAGCACACGGTGCTTCAAGACTGTAACGATCAATGCATACCACGTGGTTAAATAACATCCAAGCACAATCTCATTTGTAATAAAAACACTAGCTTGTTTCTGGGCTGATTAAGTACTCAAATCATAACAGTAATTTTAGATCAAAATTGCTGGCAAAAATTACATTTGTTTGTGTGCTAAATTGCATTTTCATTGAACTGTTATGAATTATTATAGTTAATAATTAATTAGTTCATGTATTATAGAACTGTTAATTATTATTAATTTATTAATTTTTACACATTTGTCTAAATTAAGTAAGCCCAAATAACGATTTAGCTGCGTATGCATCGATTTATTAAACATTTAAGCTTAAAGATTAATTTGTGATTTTCAGATCAACAAGGCATTTTGGACCCCTAGCCTTTTATCTTACATGGCATCACTCAATGGACAATCTCATGCTGGATCTTTTACAATCTGGCATTATTAAAGAAGCAGTGCTTTTAATGGGATTAAGGCAAGCTATTCACGAAGACTTACTTTTTGCCGACGAACTTAATATGTTAGTGCCACAAGTAAGTAAATAAATATTTGACCGTATAATTGAATTCTCCAGATAATATACAATACAATATCAGAAGGTTACCACCATGTTTGAGGGAATTTTCATCGCTATGTAAAATTATTAAAGTGCGAATGTCCCTTTAACTATGAATACATGAATATCGCAAGTCTCTTTACTTGATTAATAATAAAAAAGAAATGAAATAATTCAGTATGAAACAATATCTTTGTTGCAATGATGGCAAAAACCTTACAGTCAATTTAAAATATAAATAACACACCCCGAAATTTCAGATTCTCCCAACACCTGTACAACTTACAAAGCCTGATAATTTGTCCGAAGATGAGATTCAACTAGACAATAAATGCGTAGATTGTATTGCAAAATATGTCGCGAACAATTCTGCAATGAAGAGTCAGCAGGAATTAGCACTGCAAGGCTTTAGAGAAGATTACGAGCAATTGGTACAGCTTAGTCGCGGTTTGAGGAAAGCTCACGGAAACGTTTAATATTAATTTAGCAACTAAATATTTAGAATTTAGCGTTTTAATCAAGTATTGAATAATAAATAAACTTAATTCCTTACGCGTTTTATTATATTAAACTAAATTTATTACTACATAAGTATAGGTATCGTCTGAAAATAAAAACTGCGACGAGTAACTCAGCCGGACTCTCACTTAAATAATAAGTCATAAATTTATTTATGATTCTCTCAATAACTAATCTATTCATAAAAAATGTAAATTCGTTGTGTTCGAAAACCATTAGCTTTAGAGCATAACATGTAGCTATACTAACGTCATGTGGCCATTGCCCTTGTTGTTTTTGACATATCTGTTAAGGGTTAAGACATAAGATACTCCTTGCTTCTACGCTCCATATCTATAGCGCTGGCTGCATGTAGGACACAGAAAAAGTAATTTATTACATTAATGTCAACTATAAGTTAAAAGCGGCTTTTATATAATGTATGCAATGATATCTCTAGTATATAATGTATTTTTCTGTCAGTGAAGTTTTTGTAATTTGTTTGTTTACTTATTATATTCGCATAAAATGCCTTTTTACCGAAAACCCAGAAATTTTACTCCATTGTCAATAATATCGGATAAAAAAGCTGTTAAAAATTATCTGCATCATTCCATATTTACATCAAAATTCGATAAATTCGTTGGAGAGTGGAGGAATGACTTAAAACATGGTTAGCTTCGAAAATCAAAAATTTATTGACAGATTTGTTCGAAAATTATTGTTATGTTACTCATTTACAGGCAAAGGATTATTTTTAACAGTTGGTGGTAAATTATATGAGGGAGACTGGTATAATGGCTACAGGTATTAAAATATATAATTGAGTATTTTTATATGATATTGATTATTCATAAAATTACAATAAAAAGATATACAGCCGATATATTTGCACTTCTCAGACATGGGTATGGTACTCTAAGCTATCAACGCTCAAATGGTACTTTTTGTCAAGAATACCGTGGGGATTGGGTCAAGGGTAAACCAGATGGGATTGGCTGGTGGTACTATAAAAATGATGACATTTATTTCGGTTTCTGGAAAAGGGGACATCGTCACGGATACGGAAAAATGTGGTACTCTGATACAACAACGTACGTCGGGTACTGGAACATGAATGTAAGAGAAGGTTTAGGAATGTATGTGCAAGGTAACATTAGTTCTCTATTTACCTATTAATACCTATATACTGTTGTTTTCATTACGATATTTTCGTTGTTTCTGTGATGTCCGATGTTCTACTTTAGTACATCTTTAAAAAGATATAACACAATTTTAAGTACAAGTTTTAATAGAGAGCTTCGTGAGCGACAGTTTCCGATGGTAAGAAATGCATTATGTGGGAATCGCATATGCATCGATTATTGTTTACATTTATGATTAGCCAGTGATGGTGAGGCTAATAATGAGTAAGAAATAAACAAATATTTCGAATTCCTCAAAGTTCCCCAATCCGCTGTGACCAGACTAAACAAATCAGGTTAATTATATCTACTCTATCTAGATAATTTCTTGTATAATGAAGAAGCCTGTTGCACCAGCATACGAATATGTATACTGTTATGATGCGTACGCAAAGGAAAACTAAAGAACCCAGTACCTTGATAATAATGTGATATTTAAAATCAACAATAGTGCAATTTTTAAGTTTTATAATATAATTATTAATAAATTCATGAATGGTTCCACAAAGCCACTAAAAATTTTATTCATCAACACATCTAATGGTATTTTATTTTATTTATTATATTTTTTAGTATTTTATTTACTTATGAACCCTTGAGTGAATGTGCTCAACGACAGAAGGCTACTTAAATTCTTTAATAATATTTATTGCATGCGTCCCACGTTTTTCGTTTTAAATCTTATAGATAATGTGTAAGGGGCAATTGATTTTTAGTCTAATAATGTATATTTAAATAAAACGAAATATTTCACTTTTAAATATTTTTAGATAATGGGAATCGGTATGAGGGGCACTGGGAAGGCGATAAAAAGAACGGTTATGGCCGTTTCTACCACATGAATACTGGTCAGTTGCAAGAAGGTTGTTGGTTTAAGGATATCTGCATAAAATCTAAGATGTTGGATATTAACGTGCGACAATTCTGTGAATTACCCACACAGTACCCTATACCTTCGGTATGTCACCCATAATTTTAAAAAACCGATTGTTCAAAAAATAAATAAGATTATTCCATCAAAAATCAACCTTAAATATAAACTCTTACATACAGGCCTGCATTAAAATTAAAGAAATAACTCTCGTGCAATAACACGCGAGAACCAATGTCGCGTGGTGCGTTTTAAGATAAACTGCAGACCATTAATTATATATATATCTCATGGTTATCTCATTGCATAAAGTTTAAGTGTCACTTCACTTCAAAGTTACCTTAGTCGCGGTAGGTTCATCTTAATTTCACTGGGGATACTTTCCGTACTACGATCGTACGATTTGGCCATGTTAGTACTATATCATGAACTGACCGTTCGTCAGTCAAAAATATCGACAAACGTTGGGGCATTCATCGATTGGCGTTGACATTTGGCTTACATCCAATCACCGTCATGATGACTCGTCGTCGAATTTTCGTAAAATGCCACCATTTAACCCAATCTATATCAGTTTGGGTATCAAGGTTAAAATTTCTGTGTTCCCTTCAACATCACTCATATTTTCATTTTCATAATTCCAGGAAACTCTTCACAATTCACGGATAATATTAGAAGAAAGTGAACTGTGGCTGACTCAGACCATTGGAGACATTAATAAGCAATTACAAAACTGCATAGAGTGAATTTATTCTCTTTATTGTTTTCATATCAGATCATCGCATATAACAATGTTGTAAATTTTCTACTTTTTACATATAATAACCTTATTCTAATATAAAGGTATTGACAGATTTCATTACTATGTCATTAGTTATATCACAGAGTAATTAACTGTATTGAATTAACTCGTATATTGTTTTTTAATTACGTACTTTAACAAAAGTACATTCCTGCAGAGACTTAAAAAAATAATAAAAAATGGGCCAAATAAATAAAATCGATTGTTGACAGATATTCAGCCATTAATTTTCCTAAATTTATTATAAGGTACCCCATCCGAATAACATACAGATCTTATGTCTAATAAATCTTAAAAATCTTGTTTAACGTTACTCCATTCAAACAGTACATATGTCAATGTCCGTGCCTCGACCAACCAAAGGGAAGTGGCGAAAAATCGAGTTACGAACTTGTCGAACCCAGTGGTGACAGTACGGACAATTTTATTACATTTTTGCGGTTAAAAATGTAAATTTTCGCTACATGTATATTAGTCGTAAAAAATATTGCTTGAAAAGATTTCCATTTTTATCCATTCATTTTGTGTATGGTCATAGAAGAAACTGGACACCAGCCATTGAAAAAAGAGCAAAGTGTATCTCCACTCAAATGCCAAGCATGAAGTTTCAAATACGTTCAATTTACCAAGAAGAACCCTGCAGGTCCATCTTAAGATGTGAAAGAGGATCTGGCAAAAGGGGAATTCGTCGTGTAGTCATTTTCTCACAGGAGCAGGACTATTCGACAGGCAAAAGTGATTATGCCTAAAAAGGCTGTAATAGATGGGCTTTATTTGGGTCAGGTACTTTATATAAATTATATATATATATAATATCTCTCAATATAATCAATTGATGCTCGATACTTAATTTTGCATTAATTCGATAAGCACAGAGGTAATGTCAAGAAGAGATAAATTTAGACATAGACATTTATAGTATTGCCTACTGACTTTTAATCGGTATTGTGAGAAGATGTAAGAAAAACTAGCTCATTTCACATTGAAATGTTTTATCTACCTGTTTGGTTGTTTCATGCACAATTTCGCTTTGCCTGTATTTTACTTTTTTATATCAAGCGCGCATCACAACAACGCAGTCTCCTCTGCCATTCCTACAGTGGCAGTGTTATAGCACTGCATTATATTGGAATCACTAGTAACATTTAAGGAGGGATATTCTTAGCTTAGATTAATTGTTGATTACTATATAGTACGCCATGATCAATTTAAGCGTCGTATACATTAGATGGAACTAGATATCATTAGCTATATCAAAATTAGCAAGAAACCGGTCCTTTATTGGTATATTTAACCAATACAATTTATATTATAAATATTGATTGGCCATTTGGACCTAACTTTAAGTGATACATTTGGGTAAGTTTAAAAGTAACATCCGCATACAATTCATACAATACTTTTATATTCTAAGTAGATACGTCTGCGCTTAACGATTTCGATTTAACATAATCATTCGATTCAAGTATACATTTTATAAGTTCGCAGGAGAATAAATATAAAATAAATATTTGTTAATTAATAACATGAAGTCGAGCATTTCGATAAGATTTAGTATTAGACAACAGTGGCGCGAACGCACACGCATAAGGCTTCTCATTACTCATTACATTTAAAAAGTTAAACAGCCTTTGCAAGTCAAAATAAAGATTCAACCATAATATTACTCCAGTAGTTATCCACTTCGGATTGGCAGACAGCATAGGTCTTTAGGAATTTTCCATCTTTCGAATCGTGATTTATGGTCTTGAGATCGGACAAAAATCCCGTAGACAAAAACACTTTCACATTCCCAAATTTCCCAATTTCTCTTTCTATGAAAGCTTAATTCGGTCGGTAAAGAAGTAACCAACTCGGCTTCCAGCTGTTCTCATGTGGTTACCAACGTACAGCATATAATTTATTATTTATATAGATTTCTCTACATGTTTTAACGAGATTTTCCTTAATCCCTGTACGGTTGTATAAATCCAATTGTTTACTCGCGCACTATGAAATTTAAGGTAAGTACTTAAATACAGGACGTCTTTACTAAAAAAACTAAGACTAATTATAAAAAGAAAAATAAGATATACTATATAATTGAGCCACATTTGGATTTAAGTAAATGAAAAATGGTTTTGAATATAATATTTAAAAAATTACTTTTATAGACGATTAGGAGTATAACACTTCAAATTCTTAAGTCACAAAACACTCAATGCGGCTATTATTTTTAAAGAACATGAATTCTTACCATTTATTTCTCATTGTTTAATTACATATAAATAGTATAAATATACAATCTGTTGCACAATCGCCAAGTAACCCTTTTTGGATGATCTAATTTAGTCATATTAATACCTCTTAATTTTTTTTTATTAAATCATTTATATTCGTTCTAAAACAGGTTCTTAGAGAAAAACACATTATAATAATAAATATGGATTTAAATGACTATCGTTTTATGTATAATAGAATTAATTATATAAATAGAAAATTGGACACAAAAATAGAAAACAGATGACAGCAAAACACTAAACAATTTATAAGAGAGGCTAGAGGTAACTAATATTCGTGGAGATTCAAGTCATTATTGAGTCAAATATGACGTGGAATTTACAAGTCGATTAAAAATGTTAAAATTGTCAAATCAAAAATATGTAAACATACAATTTTGTAGCATTACATCAGCGACCATTAATTGGCACATACTATAAGTACTAATCTAAGTACCTACACTATATCTAAAGTACGTAAATGTTTCGGTTATTTTTTAATTATTACAGCAATAGCGCCGAAACATTTTATAGAAGAACAATGATTAAGTATTAATAAAAATGCTACATTCGTATGTTTGCGTATGAGCCTAACTAATATATAAAGACAACAAAACAATCCGAAATACTTACAATATATTCTATCAAACAATTCTACTTTGGTCCAACAACGTTAGATTATTCATCCGGCCGTCATGATCTCCCATTTCGATCTGTTCCTTGAGCAGTTCAAGCTCCTTTATGCCCGTCACCGTTACTTCGTATTTGTGCGTCGCCAATGACATATAAAAATGTATAGCAAAAGCTAGGAAGACTACCATAACAGGAATAAGTACAACACATGCCGACCAGGCAGCGGTCTCGCTCAAATCGTAGAACTTCACCCAGCACAGTATAGCTATCTCTACCAGGAATAAAATGAGCCCTAGTAAAGTAGAAAATGCCCAGGCTACCTCGATGTACCAGTGCAGTCGCTCGTGCGGCGATTCGTGGACTAGCGATATACTGTGGAGGTTACCGATTGCTTCGATGTTGGGCAAAATGCACGTGCTGATCATCAGGGCAAGCATATGGACAGCTACAAGCAAGGTTGTACACACAGTGAAGGCGACTAACATGGCGGGTGGAACATTCGTGTCATTTGGTGGATTTAGTTGCACCTCGACCATGGCTACCTGTTGACAAATAATATATTATAAAATTACACAAGTTTTTTTTTATTATTAGACTAAAGGTGAAAAAGTCATCTATTGTCAACGACGATTCCAGGGGTAGAATGCCTCGTTACCTGTAATAACCTTGTAGAGCACCAGAGACCCACTCCGATGCTCTATAAAAACCACACAAAACACAGCGTATCATACCGCTGCCATTTTACGCTGGTATCGTGAGGGGGCGAGTTACTTCCACTTATCTGCAGCTAGTCCAGTCAGAAAATACTGTATATATGTTGTGAAACAAAAAATAAAACAAAATAGTTTTAAATTATGATTGATTAAACCATCTTGTTTTTATATCGGATGTCGTAAGGTGCTGGATAATATAGAAATATAGAAAGTGTATGCTGCACTTACTATGGATGGTGGGATAAATACGGTGAACTAAAACAGAGCACGATGCCTCGCTCAGACCAATGAACTCGGAGATGGAACATGAAAATGCAAGAATTGATGAACACAAAATACGCGCACTTGCTTGCCAGTAAGAAAAAGAAAGAGCCTCGGATGGACCGTTACCCTGCGCGTGAAAGCAACTGACCCGAGGGTGCGAACCCTCGAACGGGTCGGTCAGTTAAAAGCGCATTGTTAAATAAATCATATAATTTTAATGTAAGTATGTTATATGCTATTCCAGCGTGTGTTGGAAATAGTACAAGAATAATTCAGCTATTCAAGGAAAGTGTAATCGAGTTACTTTTCACAAAATATTGTTGAGATATTTTGAACAATATAGAATTTTTTAACAAAAATGCAAGCTTATCTTATTTTTATTTATTACAGCAATAGCGCCGAAACATTTTATAGAAGAACAATGATTAAGTATTAATAAAAATGCTACATTCGTATGTTTGCGTATGAGCCTAACTAATATATAAAGACAACAAAACAATCCGAAATACTTACAATATATTCTATCAAACAATTCTACTTTGGTCCAACAACGTTAGATTATTCATCCGGCCGTCATGATCTCCCATTTCGATCTGTTCCTTGAGCAGTTCAAGCTCCTTTATGCCCGTCACCGTTACTTCGTATTTGTGCGTCGCCAATGACATATAAAAATGTATAGCAAAAGCTAGGAAGACTACCATAACAGGAATAAGTACAACACATGCCGACCAGGCAGCGGTCTCGCTCAAATCGTAGAACTTCACCCAGCACAGTATAGCTATCTCTACCAGGAATAAAATGAGCCCTAGTAAAGTAGAAAATGCCCAGGCTACCTCGATGTACCAGTGCAGGCGCTCGTGCGGCGATTCGTGGACTAGCGATATACTGTGGAGGTTACCGATTGCTTCGATGTTGGGCAAAATGCACGTGCTGATCATCAGGGCAAGCATATGGACAGCTACAAGCAAGGTTGTACACACAGTGAAGGCGACTAACATGGCGGGTGGAACATTCGTGTCATTTGGTGGATTTAGTTGCACCTCGACCATGGCTACCTGTTGACAAATAATATATTATAAAATTACACAAGTTTTTTTTATTATTAGACTAAAGGTGAAAAAGTCATCTATTGTCAACGACGATTCCAGGGGTAGAATGCCTCGTTACCTGTAATAACCTTGTAGAGCACCAGAGACCCACTCCGGTGCTCTATAAAAACCACACAAAACACAGCGTATCATACCGCTGCCATTTTACGCTGGTATCGTGAGGGGGCGAGTTACTTCCACTTATCTGCAGCTAGTCCAGTCAGAAAATACTGTATATATGTTGTGAAACAAAAAATAAAACAAAATAGTTTTAAATTATGATTGATTAAACCATCTTGTTTTTATATCGGATGATTTATAAGGTGCTGGATAATATAGAAATATAGAAAGTGTATGCTGCACTTACTATGGATGGTGGGATAAATACGGTGAACTAAAACAGAGCACGATGCCTCGCTCAGACCAATGAACTCGGAGATGGAACATGAAAATGCAAGAATTGATGAACACAAAATACGCGCACTTGCTTGCCAGTAAGAAAAAGAAAGAGCCTCGGATGGACCGTTACCCTGCGCGTGAAAGCAACTGACCCGAGGGTACCGAACCCTCGAACGGGTCGGTCAGTTAAAAGCGCATTGTTAAAGAAATCATATAATTTTAATGTAAGTATGTTATATGCTATTCCAGCGTGTGTTGGAAATAGTACAAGAATAATTCAGCTATTCAAGGAAAGTGTAATCGAGTTACTTTTCACAAAATATTGTTGAGATATTTTGAACAATATAGAATTTTTTAACAAAAATGCAAGCTTATCTTATTTTTAGCCCCAACGTTTGACAACAGGTAACTGTGTGCTTACAGAAAATATTTACTTCATAATTTAAAAATCAGCTACACAAATAATTAATACTACCACAACTTCTTATCGCCAAGAAAAGATGACGAACAAAACGATGTTTTGTTCTCTAACCATTGTATCACTTGCCATCAGATAAACTATCTGGTCGTTTGTCACCCTTGATACTATAACAAAAAAATCGTTTAAAAACGTTTGATTTGTATTTTAAAAAAGGGCACAGGTTTTTTCATAATCATAAAATCGTATTAGAAAATAAATATATAAATACGGTTGCAAATATTAAATTAGCAAGCAATCGCAGTTGTAAAACGCCGTTAACCTTAACTTTGAGAACTAGTTACCATTTTAAGGATTAAGTACTGAGAAGGACGCACCGTGTCAACCGCTTCCGATTTAACAAGGTTGGGCCAGGCAATTATATTTAACTTTTGTTCTTTTTTTTATTTAATTACATTGAGGTCACACAGTTCACCATGACCAGATGGTAAGTGATTGATTCTTGCGGCCCATGACATCTACATTCATCCTTAACAAGGAATCATAATGCAGATGCATTGTCACTCTTGAGGACTAAGATGGAATGCCTTCTCACCAGTAATAAAGGTCTCCGGATCGCTGCACTCACCAGACGAAACACAGCAGGGTGTCATGTGCCGTCGAAATAAATTAAGAAGCTTTCTTAAGTTATTTCTACGGCACATGACACCCTGCTGTGTTTCGTGTGTGCCCGTTTATGTGTATTACCAAAAAAAATATATTGATGATGTTTTGATAGTGATAGAGCTATACTGCAGTTTGTTTCTAGCTGCAGAATGAATGGGTCAGCTCGACCAGGGTAGGACCACGCCCGCACAGAATACCAGCATATTAATAGCAGGAATCAATTTCCATCAGAGTAACTGTGCGCTCGTTTGTTACTCTCAATGTAATTAAATAAAATAAAAAAAACTAAGGACGTCGGACCGCAAATTTTTATAAAGTTCATAATCCAGAAATGAAGAAATTATACTGTAATATTGTAATCTTAATCATAAATGGTTCTTTGCTATGTGTTATACTGTAGTTATCTCTGTATATAAACATAAATATAACGAATACATTATCTCACATTGTACTGGAAACTTTTAAAATCGTGACGGGAAGTTGTGAAACAATAAAACTTTATAATTAATGCATACCATAGCAAATCCCGACAGCAGGGCGGATGTTTTACTAGAGGCCTTGAGTTTTGCCCGGCTGAGCTGCAACTTCCTCCAAGACAGGTATGCTGGTGTATGGAGAGCATCGTCATTTTGAATTGGAGTCTCTCCCGACATCACGCACTTGTGCTGTCGAAAATTTTTATAATTTTCATCAAATGTTACTTTGGTTTTAGTTTTAGAATTAAGACTAAATAGAAATATTTAATTAGTCCCTTATGACCAAAAACTAGTATATTATAGATAAATTGTAATTAAATCCATTTTTAATGTTATATAATAGATTACTACTACCATTTTGATCATATATATTTCGGATCAGAATGCTACTTTTTTTCGATATATATATTTTATATTTTTATTTAAATATTATTAGCTAATTTTTGAATATATATATATATATATATATATATATATATATATATATAATATATATATATATATATATATATATATATGTATATATATATAGGCATACATATATATGTGTATGTGATGAAATCACACACTATAATTATTACATATGTTAAATAAATTAATTCTGAACATTTTATCTATAAAAGGTCAGTACAATAATCAGTCATATATTATTGTCTAAGACTTTTTTGAAATTGATCAAGGCTACCTGGATGTCGCATAGCACAACTTGATCTGAAGAGGGAGAGAGAAAATATTCTGGTGCTGTGTAATGCATATAGAAAGAAACACAGAAAGAATTCTGAGATAAAGAAGCAATCCTTAATAACTACAGATTGCATGTGCAATGAAGCATGACAACTCACTTTCATCATAATTTCTTGCTGCAATCACCTAACAGATGAACTGTAAGATTCTTTTATTTATCACTCTTACACACACATAAAAAAATATTCTGTTAGTGTAGGCATGTTAGTATATATTCTTGTAGAAATCTATATAATATAATATCTATATAATATATAATTTTAGCATACAAATAACATGAACAATAAAAACTATACTAAACTATTTATATTTACACACAAAAGATATATACCACACATCAACCAGTTTTAATATGTAAGTAAAGCAATGGAATTAATATATATATATATATATATATATGTATACATATATATATACATTTTATTTTTATTTATTTATTTTATATATATATATTGGTAGAGAAACATCTAAGCCACAACATTTTTACAGGATGAGCCTGATAGATTTTAACACCATAAATTAAAACAAAAACTATTAAATATGCAGTTTACTAATCAATACATTTAGAGAAAGTTGTTCTACATAATTTAATTTGGATTTCTTCACCACGTCATTACCCATTTGTTTGAAACAAAAGATTATATTGTTGTTAGTCAATCTCCCCGCTTCAGCTTGAGAATATATATCCCAACATGAGGATAGGTCCCTCTCTAGAGAGGGTATTATGCATTACATTTTTTTTATTTATATCATAGACATGCAGATTTCCTCACAATGTTTTCCTTCACCTCAGAAACCATTTTTCCATGTAGAATCTGATAGTAATTTAAGCCCCTTTTGTTTTTCAATGCCATATATACACTTTGGATTTAGCAGGATAAAAACAGAAAATATAGACATGGACACAATGATATAATGGGTCGGGGAAAAAGTATTTTCGTATTTTATATATAAATTCGATTCATAGTTTATTTACATTTGATTATAATATATATGCCATTTTATAAGATAACTTGTTGTCACATTATATCTAGGTAATCCCGTTGGTGTAGAAATTTTGGAATTTCTGCAACAAATAGTTTTGACAGTCCGCTCATGATGTTAACCTACCACTACCTAAAGAATTCTGAAGAGACCGAAACATGTGAAACTGAGGGTGCAAGGTCAGGACTATATGGTGGATGGATCAATACTTCCCAACCATTCTCTCTCAATATTTGCTTAGTAGCTAAAAATGTGTGTCTGGCATTATCATGATGAAAAACCACACCCTTCCTGTTGATCAACCCTGGCCGTAGTTGTAGCTCAGAATCAATGGTTTTACCCAGTGGTAAAAGCTCATAATGAATGGTGAACTCCCAATCCCACCATATACACACCTTATTGTGAGTTCTTCTAGGTTTCACTATAGTCTGTGGAGCTTGACTGCCCTTTGACCATGATCTTTTTCACACATTGTTATTGTTGGTAATCCACTTTTCATCAACAATGATCAATATTTTTCAACAATGTTTCGGTTTCATTACATTTCAATAAAAATTTGCAAATGAGTACACAATTCATAAGGTTTCTTTCAGTCAGCTTGTGTGGTACCCAAATATTGGGCTATTTTGTATATACAGATTTTTAAATTGGTCAAAACTGTTTTGAAGTCAACCTCTAGCTTTTCAGCTAGGTTTTTATTACTAATATACCGATTTTTCCACATCGACTATATCTGTAACAGGTTGACCAAAATGAGCTTCATCTTTGATGTCAAAATTCCTGACTGAAAATGCTTTAACCAATTTTGTGCTTCTCTTACTGATACTGCGTTAAGATGATACTTTACTTTATGATACTTTAGATTCACTCATTTGGCAGATGTAAAATCAATAGAGAAATGGCAGGAAACAATTTTTACTTTTTATTTTTCTTTTTGTTAAATGTCATTATTTAATGGTATCAAAACCAGATAGATACAAACAATACAACCAAAGATGATATTACTGCAACTTCCTTCTTATAACATATGAAAAAACTTATTCCCTGACCCATTATAGTGGGTTAAAAACGAATTATTGTTAATTTAAAAGCATTAACCACCGGGAGTCTCCGACTTTGGTTTGAATTTAAGTCAGAATCTATAACACAACTACATGTGCAAGCCATTTATTTCTAAGCAACACTTATCTGTGTAAAACGATAAGTATATAAAAACAATACCAGCACAATTACCTAACAGCTACCAAAGAGAAGGAAATGTTAAAATAAAGAAGTACATAGATATCAAATAATGCAAAAAATTCCAATCACCATGCAACCACTCAATAATCACTATGTAACTATTCTCAGAGTAAATGAAACCTAATGACCATAACCAATTTGACAATCCCCAATTTGTGATATCAACTCACTTTTGAATAAAAAATAGTTGCACAGTGTCCAGCCTCAATGCAGCACAATCAAATATTTTGTAAAAGAACTGTCAACAGATTCACTAAAGAGAAAATATTAAAAATTAACTTATTATTTAAAACATAATGCAATTAAGATAATACATCATAATAAAAAATAACTCATGCTATTCAGATGAAAATTAATAAAAAAATAAGCACTGCAGCAAGGTAACTGTTAATCTCACGTAAACAATTAAAATCATACTTATTTCTTGCTTACAAATGAAGTTTCAAGACTAACAAGGTTTTATCTATCGTTTTAAAAATATAATAAATATAAACAAGACCAATAAAATAAATTGGCATAAAAAACACAAAGTATAATGGTGAATATAATTAGCAAAACTCGGAAATACTTTTTATTACAATTGCAGAAGAGATTCTACATAATTGTTCGTCACTAATTTGTGCTGTTAATTTTCGTACCTTATTTAGGTTTGGACACCAGTTATTTGAATGACCGTCACGACTGCTCGGATGTGTGCAATGGTAATTATTTCCAACTGTACTGGCTGACCAAACCGACATACCTAAACAAATCGTACGACAGTCCTTCAAGTTGCGTTCGACGAGGTCACTAAATCGTCGATATCAAGTTTTTAAAAATATTTCCATGGAATAGATTATTTCATCGACAGTCGTAATAAAATACTATATTTTCTTGTCTATATCATAACTTTTATCAAACGTTTGAAAAAATTAAATTATTATATACGCTTCTATTTGACACATCATGTACATTGACAATTTCAATTTGACATTGGACATTTTATTTAATTCTAAAAGCTATTTGGTTATGTGTACATTATAAAAACGCTAAGTTGATATAAATTAATAATAATTAGTATTCTTAATTTTTAGAGTAGCTACTCTTAAAAATAGAAGAATAGTATTTTGAGCATCGTTCCAATTATCTATGTAACTTTTAAGTCATAGTAGTGTTTTCTGGTATTTATTGCATTAAAGTAAGTAAGTTATAATTTGGAATAAGCTTATGCATATTCAGCTGTAATGTAATACAACAAGCAATGAATTATCCACCTTGATTTAATACTTTTAAAATTTTTGAAAAATATTTTTTATCCACAAAACTGTTACATACTTTTATATTATTATTCTATTTTATATTATTCATACATTACTTTTTTCATTCGATATTTTTTTTCTTTTTTGTGTATGTGTACTGCTGTTGGTCCTGACACCTCTACAGCTTTATCTGATGAAATTTGCGAGCTGGAGGTCCGCTGAGTAGGTATATTCGATAAATATATTACCTTAAAATATATAGCAATTTGAATTACGGAAAAGTCATAGCAATAACTAATAGCGCGTTATAAACGTCAGTAAAAACTGTTTAGTCTGTTTCAGTACAGCATAATGCGGTTGGGGTGCGACAGAGATGGAATGAAACATCTCGCTCAGTTCACTTTTGTAACGGTATTGCGTCCGTACGGGAGTGTCCAAGAAAGTTGGGCGTACGGCAAACGAGAATGATAAGCGAGTGACAAGTGGTGGAATTGCTTAGACTGTGGATAATGTAGGTCGGGTATATGAGTTTGTTTGGGTTTCATGTTGGACACTCGTGAATTAAGATTGGTGTGATTCGTTTGGTTCATAACATTGCAATCGAAGGCATAGTGACTGTCTTCTGTAGATTGTTAGTTTGTGATTAAGTGGTTGCTGCACATTTGAGTGTGTCGCAATGGCTGAGGCCGCAGGTGCTACCAGCACCAACCCCAACGCTGAGATTGTTCGGGGCCAGGTCTTTGAAGTTGGCCCCAGATATACTAACTTACAGTACATCGGCGAAGGTGCTTATGGGATGGTTGTGTAAGTACTAAAAGTTGTAAAAAAGTAGAAATTATTTATTAAGTCATTGTATACAGCTTTCAGCCTGTTATACGTTGAGTTTCTTGTTAAAAAACAATTAATATGTTATTCTCTTAAATATGCACACATAAGCATGCGCTTGTCCTCATTGTTGTGCTTCAAAATCAAACTATTTTATACTCTTGTTGACGTAACATACGTTCAAATTTTAATACTCTTCAATGATATAGTTTTAAAAGTCATATCATATGTCTTGAAGTGGTTAGCTTTTTTATCACTTGAACATATGTGTTGTGATGATTTATTGTTACTTATATGGTTTCTATGCAGATCATTTTGATTATTAATTTAATATCCTTACCTTACTCATAGATACATTAGTGTTCTTGTTCATAGATAAGGTACATACATTATCTAGTTATAACATTACAGTAGAGTAATATTTAATAAAGTTCACTTACAAAGAATTTTTGTGTGTGATTTTAGGAATATAGATTTTACACTTTAGCTTGTAAATGGTTTTTAAAAGATCTAAAAATAGTTATTAATAGTATTGTTATATATATATCCAATTCTTTTTTATAATTTTATATTTTATTATGCACTGAAGGTGAGCCTACTGCAACATGGCTCCAATGCAGAAATGGAAAACTTCCCATATCTGGAAATATTGTTTTATTATTACTAAGATATATAGGTTTCTGGATGATATCTACCTTCACTATAGAGTATGTGGTAAATCAGCATATAGATTTGCTATAAACAATTTAATTGGTGCTGGTACAAGAGATTAAACTCAACTTTATAATATACTATGAAATTAAAAGTGGGTGCTTAAATTTACTAACTGGTAACCTTTTTCTATAGATGTAAGAAACAGATAAATAAATATATTATTAAATGTAAAAAAATATCCTGCCATGACTCATGACTGGTAGATATTGCCTTAGGCATTAAGTCCGCCTTTGTGCATATGTTAGTTGTACAAAAGTTTATAAATAAATAAATAAATAATGTCATAAAGATATTATACTTATCATAATTTAACTTTTTATTTTAGTGATGGCTTTGCATGCTAGATTAGGTAGGTAAGCACATATAATAGCTAAGGGATCTAGCATTTATTGGTTTAAATTATAACATTTATTAAAAATTTTAAAACAAATCCTCTTGACTTTCTTGGATTATTATGTGAAAAAGTTTCTCACTATTATCATGTATGGATAAGTTGTACAATATATATGTAGCGCAACATAATTACTTTACTATATAAGTCCTATGGCTTCACCCTGACCATATCATATTTCAATTTAAGCTGTATGGTAAAACTGTGTAAGATTTTAATATATACCTATTAGTAGTCTAGATTCTTCTTTCCCTTTGTTGCTCTGTTTTATTAAACTTTTTTATATAAACATTTATACATTTAGTTGATGTATGCAATATATATATATATATATTTCCAATATTTCAAACAAGTGCAAATATATTATGCATGTTCATATATATTAAAGAGGTGAGTATCCTTTCTTATAGAACCTCTTTTGCCTTAATACTTACAGATAAAATATATTACACTATTATTGAGTCATTTTAACATTAAGAGATTATAGATAAGATATATAAATTTATAAGTATTAGTATAAATAACCACTCATAATTTATTATTATACAGGTTCTAGCTATAGTTCACAACAACACACAATCACACTAAATAAAAACTAAAACAGATAAATGTTTAAATGAAAAGGTTTGATTGTAAATCTTTGTGACAACAAGTATAGTAGAAATCAATCAGTAGGGTGGAAAAAATAAACAAAAACACATGACAATCGAAAAATGGTTTCTGTGACCCATAACAGCTTAATCCAACCCTGTCAAAGTTATTTTAATGCATATGTATTTTCATCTCGAAGAATAAGATAGAATGCCTCATCATGAGTAATAGGCAGTGCTAACTTTCTATTTAATACTGATGGTATGATCATCCCCTGGTTAAACCAACCTATTCATGCTAGCCTGTGATGAGCTTTATTTATTTATATATGTTTTAATTTAATTATATGGGTTTGATTACCACATGGCTGGAAGAGGAAATTAAAGATGCATTGTACTAACTCCATCTCCTTCCTGGGTATACTGTGAGTTGATGAAAATACATAGTTCTTTTGGTATGTTGTAGTTGTAAACAAACATTCGGTTCCTACAAACCTATATAGTTTACTCTTAAACCCCTAAATGTTGTCAAATGTTGTGTCATTTTAATGAATTAAAAAAAATGGTACATAACATGTATATAATATAATATAGGAAATACAATACATATTAGAAATACTAGTTAATATATATAATAATAAAATGTTTCTTTAAATAAATGAAAGTAGAAAATAATATTGTTAGAAATGGCTTATATATAAAATGATGGGCGCGTGGCGTAGTGGTTAGAGTATCTGCTTACATCTTCGCGGGTCCCGCGTCTGATTCCTATACAAGGAACAATACTTGCGCATTAGAAATTGTTGCTTTCAAGTCTGGGCGTGTCCGCCTCCTTCTCATTGCACATGGATTACATTGAAATAGTGAGTGGCTCCGCGTTGGTGCGAATTTTTAAGGCACTATAATATATTCCGCGCATCTATAATCACTAAAATATTACGCCGTGGTCTAATTGACCAGGAAGACATCATTATCTTCCCCATGATTTTTTTTAAAAAGTATTTGAGTACACACATACAAATAATAAATGTGAAATGCACCAAATCGCACTGAGGCGCGTGGTGGACTACGAACCAATGTTCTTTATAGAGGTCTCCTCCCAGAAGGGGAACCTATATAGGCTGTTACTTTTTACGTAGAAGTGACAATGATCAGTACGAAATTGTGTCACGTGATCTTTTCATCTGTGTGTTAACACTCAATAGGGCCAAAATTGCGATTCTATGGCGCTAGGTCAAATATTATCGTAAAAAAAAATATTGTTATAAAAAAATAAAGGACAATAAAATTTGTTTTGGTTTTTGATATAAAATGTAAAATTTAGCTCGACGTGAAGTTCCGCCATAGACAAAGGGTACATGACGTTACAAGTATAAATATAAATCTAAAAATTTTAGACGCAATCTTTTTGGAAACATAACTACGCTTTCCATTAAATATACGGGATCGAAATCGACCATTCTGTTTCATGCTACGTGGACTTGGACTATCTTATACTTTTTATCTATATAAAGATAAAATTATCTTGGACTTTTTATCTATATAAAGGCTTTATATATATGACAACCCCTATTCTGTTGTTGAAAAATATTATTTCCGTTTTTTAAGAATACTAGTAGTTCTTTTAACCTTACTAGCATTCCCGTTAATAGCTCATTTGAACCTAATATCTAAAGTTTCGCAGACCCTAAACCTATAAACCCTATAAATGTTTTAATAGGGAAGTTACGTAATGCAGTACAATAGCAGTGGTAGAGCTACACTGCAGTTTATTTCTAGCTGCAGAATGAATGAATCAGCTCGACCGGGGTAGGACCACGCCCTAACAGAATAACAGCGTGAAATAGCAGCAGCAGTGCTGTTGTGTTTCGTCAGATGAGTGTAGGTATCCGGAGACCTTTTTTACTAGTGACGAGGCATTCCAACTCAGTTCGCAAGGGTGATAACGCATCTGTATTATATGATTCCTTGTCAAGGATGAATGTAGATGTTATGGGCCGCAGGAATCACTGGTCGTGCTGACCCATTCATTCTATAGTTAGAAACAAACTGCAGCAAAGCTCTACTAACTACTGTTCAAAATTGAAAATTGAACTCGATTTCAGTTCAACTTTAAATCCGTACAGTAATGCTTGAGATTAGTGCAGATATACAGAGAGGCACCGTGTGACGAGATCTTTTAAAACTACGTATTGATAATGACAGAAAATGCCGTTCCCAGTTTAGTACAAAAAAGTCAACGTCTTCAAGTATCTGTGTGTTATACTGTTATTATTAATTGTTTTAACTTTTTTTCTCTACATTTATCAATTATCTCTTTCTGCTCTACAATTTAACTTGAGACTGCATGTTACATGTTCGCAATATAACAAAATAGTATCCATATCTTGTTGTCAAGAAGACAATTTATATTCTCGTACAGACATACATATATATAACGAAAATTCTCTTGGATATTGAATAAGGTTATGACGACGGATGTCGTATGAGCTCTGCTGTCGTTTACTGAATTTCGATCACGTACAAGCTAGCCCGGCACAATGATCATCTTTGGACAACACGAGCTTATACGGAGTTATGTCATGAAATATTCATCTATTAAGATGATATTACATGAATAATCTCTTTGTAATAAGTGATCACGTAATTTCATAACTATTTCTCATAGTCCGTTGATATATATTTTTTTAATTATAAATTATATTAGCAATGCTATTAACATAACTAATATTACGGCTAACCACTCCAACTAAGCTGACAATGCTTGTACTAGGATATTGTGCACGATAATAGACGAATGTTGAATTTGAACCTACGACCTTGAGTTTCGCAGACCGTACCCTAAACCATTAGGCTATTGACGCTTCACGAACGATAGGGTAATAAATTTATAATTCCAAATTATGCTATTGATTTTACATGTACTATGTGTAGTATTATTCTATGTATATAAATTAGAGCAACTAGTCGAGTTTCTTGCCGTTTCTTCTCTCTAGCAGCTGGTGGTTAGGGTGGTCCCATTAGCTATTTTGACGATTCAAAAGTGTGTTGTATATATACCTACATGAATAAACCACAGACAGACATTCATAAATTGATTTATGAATGACTGTGTTATATACTTACCCATATCTCCTAATCTCCCGGAGCTATTTCAACAAAATTTGGTCTATGTAAAACCACATGGAAACAAACACAGTGGGAGCAAGTCACTCACTTCCCGGAAAGGAAGAAGTAGCCGTACAATAATCATTGAACATTGACGAGATTGGTATCAAATCAAATCCACAGTTTAACGTGGTTGCAAGATGCCAGATGACAGTGCCGCCAATGCTGTAAACTTGTAATTTATTTGTTCTTGTATCGGAAAATGTCGTTCGTAATCAAGTTTAGGGTTAATATACAAGGTACAAATTAGTAAAGAACCGTTAAATAAATTCCTTACTATACTTTTTCTTTTCGATACAACCTGTAAATACATTTTTTTTTACATTTAAGATTACAATCCTTTTCGTATCTTCATCACCAGTTTATTGGAACAAAAACGATAACAATTTCGTCCAGATGTTTTACGTGTAAACTTAATAAAATCATATTTTTAAATAAGACAGATTCATAGAACACTCCTGCGTTCTTATGCGGCGTGTAGTGTCATTCCATCTTAGTTCTTAGGGGTTACAACGCTTTTTTTTTAATGGCCTATGGCCATTGTTAGCCCAAGAGCTTTTACAGCTTCACCGGGTTGAGGTTACAATACTATTTTTTTAATGACCGATGGCCATTGTTAGCCCAAGAGCTTTTACAGCTTCACCGGGTAGAGGTTACAATACTATTTTTTAATGACCGATGGCCATTGTTAGCCCAAGAGCTTTTACAGCTTCACCGGGTTGAGGTTACAATACTATTTTTTAATGACCGATGGCCATTGTTAGCCCAAGAGCTTTTACAGCTTCACCGGGTTGAGGTTACAATACTATTTTTTAATGACCGATGGCCATTGTTAGCCCAAGAGCTTTTACAGCTTCACCGGGTTGAGGTTACAATACTATTTTTTAATGACCGATGGCCATTGTTAGCCCAAGAGCTTTTACAGCTTCACCGGGTTGAGGTTACAATACTATTTTTTTAATGACCGATGGCCATTGTTAGCCCAAGAGCTTTTACAGCTTCACCGGGTAGAGGTTACAGCGCTTTTTTCTCTCGGGATGATTTTTTTTTTTTTCGGGCTGATGGCCGCTGTTAGCCCCAGGGCTTTTACAGTTTCACCGGGTTGAGAGGTGACCGAGCGCTTATGGCTCTCAGTCGAGACCTCTAGCTCGGGATGAGACCGCTGTTAGCCTTAGGGCTTCTACAGCTTCACCGGGTAGAGGTTACGCTGCTTTTTTTTCTCGGGATGAAGGCCGCTGTTAGCCAGAGGGCTCAGCCGAGACATTTATTAATGGATAATCAGCACAAGGGTTTGGAGCCTCGGCTTGGACCGTTACCCTGTTGTGTGAGAACGACTGATTCGAGGGTGCCAGAGAACGGCGGAACCTCGGCTCCGTCAGTTACTTCTGACTACGGATTATCTAAATTAATATCAGTATTATTATTAACTATATGTACCACCACTTCGGAATGCGAAGGCGCTGGAGTAGAAGTGGCGCAAGAAACTCCAGCGACGCTTCTATCTGTGTTGACTGGTTATCACCAGTCCTGTAACATGGCGGTATCGCGAATAACTTAGTTTGCGACAACTTCGCGCTCTGCGGGGGCGGTATGATGATGTGTTTTTTGTAGGGCTTGGGCCCTGGTGGTGTTACAACGCGCATCTGTGCATCTGGCCGCAGGAATCACTTATCATCAGGTGAACTGTGTGCTTGTTTTTCATCCCTGATTATAAAAAAAAATAACAGATTGGCAGAATCATTTCAATAAAAACAAAAAAAAACAAACAAAACTAGACTATATAACAAATAAAAATATATAGGTATGTATATTTTTATTTGTTATATATGTCTAGTTATATATGTATTTTATAATTACGCATATATTGTTTATTTATATAATATAATAGTATTTTACGACAAGTTCTTTAAGTATACACCTACCTCATTTCATCTCTGCATTGCCCTAAGGTTGACTGGTAGAGAATGCCTAAGACATTAAGTCCGCCTTTATTTTTAATTTTTTTATTATCTGATGATTTATAATCTATAAAATTTTATATATAAATAGGAACGCCCTTTAATTCGCCCATTTAACATGATTAAACGAACACAAATAAAAAAAAATCAAATCTAAAATCTTAACTTCAAGTTCACAAATGTGATAAAGGACGCTAATAATAATACGACCGTCCCCTCATGGCATAAATAGCTTGAACATCCCTTTGTGACAGACAGTAATATGTCGAGGAGGACTGGCCAGTGAGAATCTTAAAATATTTCTGTAACAACAGTCATATTAAAAAGAAAAAAGTTGTTATTTTTTATTGTAGACCGCAAACTGAATACCGGGAAATAGGTTATGGAATTACAGGGATGTGAACACAATTACTCGGCGGATGTCAGTCGATGAGGCGACCACAATGTAATAGAGTTCTCTAACGGTAAGAACCCAAGGGATTTGGGAAAAATAATATTATATTGTTTTTCTTGTTTTTTGTTAGTTATTTTATATTAAACAAAATATTAATTATGAAACTTGGGAATTGGCCTACTATGCTAATTCAGTTTTCATTATTAAAATGTTAAGAATCTCGCGACTACTTAATTATATTCAGTGCTTACTTAATTATAATATTTTACAAATAAATAATTGATACTTAAGTACATTAACGCATGGGTGAATATAGGCACAGATCCAATATCTTTTTTTTATTCTCGCCGCCTTTAATAATACCCGTGAGATGTTTTATAATTTTACATAAAGATTACCACAACAATGTCATATTGTGGGTGACATCCATGTCTAATGAGTTTTATTGTCACTTCTACATGTCTATGATACTTGTCTATGATGCCATATTGCAAATTATTATCATCGGTTCCTATCAAATACCTTACGAAACGTTGGAGAATTTATGCTTGACGTTGGCATTTTATGTAAGTGGCCACTTCACGGTCCTATCGTTTCATTTATATATCTATGTATAAATGCGCTCCATTTATATCATCCCCTACGATGCGACTACTTTGCACGGTAAGAGTGGAGCTTTTCTGTAATATATATCAAAAAAATTGTTTCCATTATTAACACGATAACAATGTAAATTTCTATTCAATTGACCTTCATTAAATGGATATATATATATATATATATATTACATTGACATTGAGAGCATATAACATTCAAAATTATTTTTACCTTTTTTTAAGATATTCGATATCTAAAAAATTTGAAAATTAAACTTGATTAATGTCAACATAACGAAATAAAATAGGTTTTAGCTTAAATTCCTTTTAAGGAGTTTTATTTTATTTTATTTGTATGTTTCAATCAGAGTAATGGAAACCCATTAATAAAAACCAATTGAGATTAGAACACCCGTTCTGACGTTCTAGCTACTAAGAACTAGTTTAGGCTAATAAATATTTCTTTTAGTTGCTTATTGTGTTTTTATCGAGATTGATGGTGACAGGTTTTTTATGAAATAAGGTGTGTGCACACAGCTCACTTCATGCTAAGTCATGATAATCGCAGCATCTCATAAATACCTTCATCCATCCTTAAAAATTCAATGCGTTTACACTGCTAAGACGATGATGATGACTTTAGTCGATACAGCCATGTCTTGTTCGTATGATGGTTGGTCTAAAACTCTTACACTGCTAATAACTAAGATGGAATGCTAACGATTCCTTGAACTGTGTCTTCCTACCTACACGAAATGTGTTATGTTAATGTTACACTGTGCAGCATTTTTCTGTTATTTCACGCTGGTTTCTATTCTGTGTGGGCGTAGTTCTTCCCCACCTTAAATAGCTTTTCCATTTATGCTGCAGTTTGAAACAAGCAATACTCTACCACTGTATAAATACGATTAATAGTTTCATCAAAAAAATATTCGGCCCCGGCCTTCTTAACCTGGAAGAGAAGGTGAATTAGGCCTCTAAAAAGTTTGGTGTGCTCAAAGAAGCCGTACAGTATTTTATGCCCACCGCTTGCTAACAAGCCGAAGGTTCGGCTTAATATGACCCGAAACGTCAAGAGCCAAGTTTTTGCGATCGGCTTGATACATTACGCCTTGATAGTTGGTTTTTCACGTACGACCTAGAAACCCTCAAGAATAATACCACACTCCTTTACCAAAGCCTGGTGACGTACTTGTAACACCTCTGTAATTAAGGATGTGAATGGGCGGTGGTAAACACTGGTAAGTATTAGGTTAGAATTTAGCTTTTACAGTTATGGAGCTACACTGCAGTTTGTTCCTAGCAGCAGAATGAATGGGTCAGCTCGACCGGGATAGGACCACGCCCTCACATAATACCAGTGTAAAATATCAGCATAATGTTACTGTGTTTCGTCTGGTGTGTGTAGGGATCCGAAGACCTTTATTACTGTTGACGAGGCATTCCGCCTCAGTCCTCAAGGGTGACAACGCATCCGCATTATGATTCCTTGTCAAGGTTGAATGTAGATGTCATGGGCCGCAGGAATTAGCTGAACTGCATGCTCGATTGTTACTCTAAATGTAATTAAAAAAAGGAATCGTTTGCGCCTACGTAAAATGATGGAGGATTGATGAAGTTTGCAAATTCTATTATTCTAGAATATACAACTGCAGTATTGTTGTTTGCATATTGCATTCCATGCTTATTTTCTTGTACGAGCTGATCTAATTAGTAGTGTTACGTGATTGGAGATTACTATTAGTAGTTCCATCAATGTAGTTCTTGCTTGCTTACAGTGTTGCCGGTTTACACGTTTAGTTTTTTTTTTATCAAATAAGAATAATGCGGTGGTACTTGCTAGATTACGGACGAGGTTCGAGCGATCACCTGATGCTGGGAAATTCATACTAATTTACTGAAACTAAATCTCCTGCTCGTTAATAGCACATGGGTCCTAGTACTGCGCAAGATACCGCAATCACCCAGCGCCTTGAGTGAAGTACAAAGGCGCTTTGTTGGAATGTACGTTCTTTTTGCCAATGGCGGTGATCACTTACCTTATGAAAGATCCAAGATGTACAAAGGTCGTCTCCCGAGGACTGAGATAGTATGCATCGTCACCTATTGTAGACTAATGTCTAGTGTTACGAATTAATGGAGACTAAATGACAGCAATATCTCTATAATATGAACGTTTCCATAACAGCGTAAGTTTATGCTTTATGGATGGTTCACGAAATCCATTACGCATCTACGAGTAAGGTAAATGGCAAAATGTCCGCTGTTCTTTCATGAATCCGCTACAGTTTTTAAATATGATGAATTCGTAACATTCTTTGTATTTAAAATTTCTCGCCAAGAAAATTACTATGCAGCGGTCCACTCCAGTGGACGTACCACTTTGTTTACATTTAAGATGAATGGGGGTGTAATGAGTACGGTATTTTAATATAAATATCGTACAACACGACAGAATTCCAAATTTCATTCTCATCATCTCGATGGTTGGTAATCGACAGCCGATACGACTTATGGAACTTCAAGAAAAGAGCCTACACCTTTCTTAAAGGCAGCGGCAACGCATTTGCGACTCCAGTGATGTTGCGTACGTTCATGGGCGCAGGTGTTCACTTACCACCGGGTGGGCTGCTTGCTTGTATGCCACCTATTCTATAAAATTAAAATATATATATTTAATAATTACTGGTGCCTCTTACATTGAGAATACTGTTTAGTTTCATTTTGCCTCAGTTAAATATGTTCCTTCATTGTAATGGGGCAAACGATTACCTAGGTAATCCCAAAAGCATCATGAACAATTTGCATATTTTGTAAACTTTGCCCATAATCTCCATGTTGAAAATTTTCCGTGTAAATGGATTCAAAAATGGTATGACAGTAGCGAAAAAATCTGTGGCTTCACGTTACTTGATATTTCTTTTTTATTTATTTATTTATTTATTTATTTACTTTATTAGGAGACTTCACAGCATACAAGAAACATTAAACATAAATACAATTAACAAGGATATTTAGCCATCAAAGAAGTTACAACTATATACTTTTTTTTTTAAAAGTATGTGCAACAGGAGTAACATACATTTTAATCTGTAGTGTAGTGTGTGTGTGTGTGTATGTGCGTGTGTGTGTGCGTATGCATCTTGTTAAGGCGAATTCAGGAGTGCTTCAGAAACATCGTTTAGAAACTGATATCGTTTAAGATGGAATATGTCAATATTTCCAAACATGTCATTATAGACCTGCATACATCTATATAAGACTGAGCTCTGGGCATATCTCGTTTTTGTAAGAGGGACATAAAATAAATTTGTACTTCGTAGGCGGCGTGTTGGGATACGAAGATGCAATTTTTCTATCAAGGTAGGACAGTCAACGTGGCCATTTAATACATTATATAATAACCGCATATCGGAAATAATTCGTCTATTAGATAAAGACAGAAGTTTATATTCCGTCAGCGAGATATTGTAGTCGCGCGTGGATTTTTTGGTAAAATTATTATATACTTTAGAAATTTTACTTGGATGTTTTCAATGTTACGAGTGTGGGTTATGTAGGATGGGGACCAAACGGGTGAAGCGTACTCAAGTGTACTTCGGACATAAGCGAAATATAGAGGTAGTAGGGGACTTGAACTCCGGAATACTTTTGAAAGTCTCTTGATAAAACCAAGCATTCTAAGAGCCTTATGACAGATGTAATTGTAGTGTTCTGAAAATATTAACTTTGAATCTAACAAAACACCTAGATCCCTTACTTTCATAACACGACTTACCACACAATTATTTAATATGTACTTATATTGTAAAGGATGCACTTGACGACTGAATGTAATTATTTGACATTTTTTGACATTAAGATTGAGTAAATTTTTTGTGCAATAGCTTGAAAATCTGTCAAGATCATCCTGCAATTTACGACAGTCCTCGATATCACGGATCGGATAAAAAATTTTAGTGTCATCAGCGTACATGAGAAAACGAGAGTGATGAAAGCAATTTGAAATGTCATATAAATAAATGTTAAAGAGCAGGGGACCTAATAAAGAGCCTTGAGGAACCCCCGATGGAATTGAAGCTTTGTCCGAACAGTAACCACCGATTTTGACCCACTGTGACCTATTTCTAAAGTAAGAGTTAAGCCACCTCAGCAAATCTCCATGTATCCCTAAATTTTCTAACTTTGAAACTAGTAAGCTGTGATCAATTCTGTCGAAACATTTGGAAAAATCTGTATATACCACATCTATTTGAACGCGAGTATCCATTTTGCGGGAGATGAAATCCGTTAAGGTGCATAGATTTGTCTCCGTAGATCTTTGACGCATAAAGCCATGTTCTTCACTAGGAATAAATGAAGATACGTGAGTATAAATGGTTCCATAGACGAGACTTTCAAAAGTTTGCCAAAGGTGGACAGAATTGAGACAGGTCTATAATTTTCTGCCAACTGCCTTGATCCACTTTTGTAGATTGGTATTATGTAAGCATCTTTCCATTTATTTTTATACCAAACTTTTTTAACACAATTTCTTATAGTGATAGAGCCACGCTATACCTAGTGTCAAAATGCATCATGAAATACCAGCAAAACGCTTTCGTATGGTGATTGCAAGTAACCGGAGCCCTATTTATCGATAATGAGGAATACAATTTCAAACCTTAAGTTGACAACGCATTACATCTTGAGTTTTTGTTGAAGATGGAAGCATGTGTTTATAGGCCACAGACTTCACTTGAACCTTCAATATCTGGTGAATTGTATGACCGCTTACACTCATAATTTTTTCTTAAAAAATTAAATCTAATATTTTGTACTAGGCACAAATGTAGGCAACTGTGTTTTTCGTACGTCAGCATCTAAATTAAAATTCATTGCCATAAATGCATAGGTCACGGAAACTTGACCGCCACATCACTAGTCGAGTACGAGTCTGTTATACTTGTCATTAGACTCATTATTCTACAAGCTTCTATTAAAACAATTAAACTACTGATATGGCTGCTTTAATGTGTCCAAAAATAACGCCTATTAAAGATATATTAACATTTATAGATTTCCTTAAAATAACTATTTATTTCGTTATTTATCGTCGTTATGTGAGAATGATTTCCAGCAAATTGTTTCTACTTTAAGACAAACTGTTTAAACTACAACACTTTTTTGTCAGTCGATAAACGTTTTATTGCGTAGCGGATTTTTTAATAGAATGCTAATCAGAAACGGCATTGGAGAATGGAATCCTTGTGAACGTCTGAGTGACAGAATGTCGTGTGTTTGGTACGATGCCGATACCGCGGCGCGGTCCACATCTCATTGCGCACAAGTTATTCCACTCGATTGCGCTTTCCGCTGTGCCTCTCTCCTTGGGAACTGCTAAGACCTCTAAAGTGTTAATTGAACCATGAACCTTAATATATAACACTTCACCGACTTCAATATCCGTTAGAAGATTATCCTGTTCATTGTTTAGAATTAAGTTCTAAAGGTTTGGAAGTTTAGTTTCTTGTTTTACTGTGATTTTTTTATATAATTTTATTATTGTTTACTAGCTGCACCTTGATCTTAAAGGCTGCACATGGGGTGTACTACGCTCTCACAGTGTATTAGCGAGAAATGGCAGCATAGTAGTAACGCATAGCAAAAACTTCAGTGAATCCGGTGAAACAGTTACTGCGTTTTCCGTTTTTTTGTGTACTTGCGTTTGCAAGGCTTCCGTTCACATTACGCAGGTGTGGCAATCTTTGTGACGGATATAGGTCTATACGCTGCAGCCATAGCTTAGGGTCCGGTTTAGGTAGGTTTTAGGAACCCCGTGTTCGTGTTTTGCTTTAAGCTTCGTTACATAACTGACCACGCTATAGGCTCTTTTCTTGTACGTCCCCTCAGTCGTATCAGTTCGGAAATACCGTTGGCGACAGCTGACAGCTCACGTGTTCGGCCAAGGTCGTATACATTCAACACGAGCAAAAAATACCTGTAATTGACCCCGGATCCCAACAATCACTATACGAAACACAGCAGCGTGGTGTTATGGATTGTAGAAATAACTAATCATCAAGGTGAACTGTTCTTAGTTACATCGTCATAACTTTAGATTCTATTGAATTGAACGAGCCATGTACTCGTTTTGAGAAACGTTATCGTTTGATACGGTTTATCTTATGCACACAGATAAAGATGAAGAAGTGGGCGTTGTCTTTTTTTCATTAAAAAATATAAAAGATGTGCTCCTATGACATCCTTAATGTCATAGGAGCACATCTTTTCTTAACGAGGAGACAAGACACACGTGCGTCCGAATTCACACCTGAGAACCGAATTTATCTCCGTCTCGATGCCTAGTAACTAGATCTCTGTTATTATCTAAGAATGCAGAGAGTGTTTTGTTAAACACTGCTGTGTGCTTGAGCCACGCTGTACCTTCGTTCTAGCAGAGAAAAGTAAAAGAGCATCATTATGTTGCCTTGTTTCGTCTGATCCTTACGGATACGGAGACCCTATAATATAATTAATATCTTCATGGGTGTCAACGAAGCTGCATTGTGATTCCTTATCGAGGATTAATGTCTTGGAATCACTTACCATCAGGTGAACTGTGTGCTCGTTTGTCACCCTAAATAAATAAAAACAAAGGTAATAATTTAAGTTTTTAGTGCAATCGACACATATTTTATATGCGTTAGTGATATTGAGAGTTTAAAGCCGGTAATAACACGTGTCGCCACGGTCTCATGCTATGTGGAGTAGCGTTGATCGCTTTTCAAGGTGAACTCGTTAGAAATTGAGGCAACGACAAATTTATTGTACAAACCGCATATTTTGCGCTATGAAATATATTGTCTTATAACAGTAGATTTTGATAGGTTGAATTAATTTTAAAAAATATTCTCGTGTAGATTTTGATAGGTTGAATTAATTTTAAAAAATATTCTCGTGTAGATTTTGATAGGTTGAATTAATTTGAAAAATTATTCGATTATAATTTGATTATTTTTCAGGTGTACATATTTTATATGTTTAAAGCACATTACTCTTATGCTTATTTATATTCTTTATATAAAATTGGATTAGTATTTGACATCTTTTTTTAAATTTTTTTCATACTTTCAAAGCATGTGCTTGACCACGATCCCACCTGATGTTAAGCGAAAATGCAGTCCTGGACGGTAAGGCGCACTAGCTCAGTAAATGCCAATTCACTCTACTCTTGGTTACATATAATATATATATATATATATATATATATATATATATATATATAATATATTAGTTATTTAGTAATTGGTTGTAATTTGTGCCAGTGTATATACACTCCGATACACAGGGTATATTACTCTACCTATTAAAGCAAGCAAAGCGTAATTCGAGATGACCTGTGAATACCTCAGTGATAGAGCTACACTGCAGTTTGTTTCTAGTTGCAGTATGATGGGTCAGCTCGACCGGGTGAGGACCACGCCCTAATACATAACTACTATAACTATATACTAGCATAATGCTGCTGTGTTCTCTGGTCTGGTACTGTAGGGATCCGGCTACCTTTATCACTGTTGACGAGGTATCCATCTCAGTCCTCAAGGGTGATAACGCATCAGCATTGCGATTCCTTCTTTAAAACGAATGTAGATGTCATGAGCTTCAGGATTAGCTTGCTATCAGGTGAACTCTGTTCTTGTTTGTTACTCTTAAAGTAATAAGAAAAAAAAAGTCAAAGCCAACTAGCAACCGTGGGCATATGGGCAGTGATTATTTACTACGAGATGAACTGTATGTTTCCACCTTATCTGCAAAAGATCATATCAAGAAGTACGATTGTATTTTGAGTCGCAAAGTGGTCTTTTATCTATTGAAAATTAATTGGAATATTATTTTATAAAACAGGTAGCAAACGAGCAAGAAGTTTGCGTGATGGTAAATGGTCACCGTCGTCCATGCACGTCCGCAACACCATAGGAGCTGCAAGTGTCTTGTTGGCTATTGAGTAAGGATTAGGTTCTTTTCTTGATGATACCTAAGAATAGATAATAAACTCATTGCTGGTCACAGACTCTATTAAAGAAGTAACAGTTTGTAAGAAGTTAACAAGAAGTTTCTTTTGAATGGATTGGATCCTTTTTTCAATGTTTCAAAACATGCTGAAAACTTACTACTTTCATATCTATATACTCCTTAGAATTCTCCTGTTTACATAATTTACTAATAAGAAACATAACGTTAGATAGCATTTAATCCCTATATTTTGATGAATTTTATAAAACATTCCATGTAATTAATAATGGCGACCATTATATGGTTAGGTTTATATATGGGGTAGTTTCAATTAGCCTTAATGAAGCTAACACTGACACAATTTCGGTGCGTTCCCGCATCATGATGACGTCAAAGGTCCCAAAGCTTCGCTGACACGGCGTTATTAAATCCGTGAAAGCTTTCATCGTGTCTATAATGAATTCCCTTTGTTACAATTAATATTCATCCCCCGTTTGACAAGTGGCGTTTGATATGTGGTAGATGAAGTCATGGAAATGCGGGAATCATTAATAGCGTTTAATATAGGATAGAACTATTTAAGTTTGTTAAAATGTTTAATCGTAGGAATGTATTAAAAATGTTACCAGTCGTGTCGGGCCACACGCAGGGAAGGGTCTGCAGTCATATACAGTTAAAAATTAAAGTTAACAATTTTCTTTTATTACATTGAGAGTAACAAACGAGCACACAGTTCACCTGATGGCAAGTGATTCCTGCGACCGATTACATTTACATTCATCCTTGACAAGGAATCATAATGCAGATGCGTTGTCATCCTGGAGACCTAAGATGGAATCCTTTCACTCACCAGACGAAACGCAGCAGCATTATTCTGTTATTTTACGCTGGTATTCTGTGAGGGCGTGATCCAATCCCGATTGAGTTGATCCATTAATTCTGCAGCTAGAAACAAACTGCAGTGTAACTCTACCACTGTTATTTCACATTATTAAAAGATCAACTATGTGTATTTACACACTTGTATTATTTGAGACCGAAGACCCTTATTATTGGTGACAAGACGAAGCATTCCATCATACTCAATAAGTTGATAACGCCATCTGCATTTTGAATAATTTTGTAATATGGATTACAGCCTTGATTAAGCATAATGAACGCGGTGTGTTTTTGGCTACAATTAAAAAAATCGTCTAATTAATAATATTGTCTAGAGACGTATAGACACTGACCCGTCTCCGAATCGATGACTCAGAAGTTAGATATCGCGTCATATACGTCATCGACGCGTGTCGCATACCGCACCTCGGTGTGTTTACGTCAATTTTTCCTGTTTCAAATATCTGCGGATGTACAACCGCTACGTGCTTAGAACATTCGAATAGTGCTTGTGTCTGCATTGTTTAATAATACAATAGACGCAGCGTTTTTATATTTAGTTTTGCGCAGTAGTTGAACAAAATTGTTTTTAATTAGAATGTTGTAGTTATTAGAAATACTTACGGAGAACTTACAAACGGCGACGAAGCACTCTCGGGGTCTACATTTCATCGATATTATGATACCTTATTACTATATTATTGTGGGCCCTAGAAATAGCGATCGAATCGAAAAAAATATATAATAAAAAAAAATTCTCACGACCGATACGATCACAACGATATATTCTAACATTATTGCGGTTCTTTCGTTGACTAACCTTACCTTATAATGATCATTGCATGTAATAAATTTTCTAATGTTTTTTGGACATCGAGTGGAACACACCTGATGATAAGTGACTCCTGCGGCCCATGACATCTAAATTTATCCTCGACAAGGAATCATAATGATGATGCGTTGTCGCCCTTGATGAAATGCCTCGTCACCAGTAATAAAGGCTTGCGGATCCCTTCCCTCACAAGAAGAAGCACAGCAGCATTATGCCGCTATATCGCGATGGTATTCTGTGCGGCCATGGCCACAGCTAGAAACTACCAAACTACTGTTAGCGTTTTAATTTAATTTAATGTATTATACAATTTAGCTGAATCTACTTGTAATAAATATGATATATAAATTCTTTAGAGACACTCTACGCAATGCGTCTGTTTCACCGTAGATTTTTTACGTTAGACGTTCAGCACGAACGTAAACTATAATTTTTTTCATATATAAACTTTAAGTATTGTCAAATCTCACACTACTCTAAAAATGTGTTTGAAAAGGTTTACAAAGTTATAGTGATAAGTCTTAACGTATTAATATATAGATGGTTCTGCTTGTTTTGTAAAACAAGAAATTTCGCATTATAATAAACCACGAGAGCAAGAAATTTTAGATATAATTACACCACAGAAAGTTCCTGTAATATTTGGTGAAAGTTGTTTGATATGGGTAAGATAGCATGACATGAGTAAACTTTATCAATTAAGTATATTACTTTTTAGTAGAGTGAATAGGTGTTTACTATTATAGGCACTATAATATTTTCTGATTAGTTGATATTATTTACTTATTTATTGAAGCTTCATATACAGTATGTATAAAGGCGGACTTAATGCCTTACGCATTCTCTACCAGTCAACCTTAGGGCAATGCAGAGATGAAATGAGGTAGGTGTATGCTTAAAGAACTTGTCGTAAAATACTATTATATTATATAAACAAACCATATATGCGTAATTATAAAATACATATAGAACTAGACATATATGACAAATAAAAATATACATATGGTTATATAGCATACATCTGGTAAAATAACCGGAAGGTATCACCGTACTTGAAATCGGCTAAATGGACATCATAGTACATGTGTGTCAGGGGCCAGTAGTTAGAGTACCTTGTGTTTCTGAGTCGCTGGTCCTGGGTTTCACTACTAGTCGAGGAATTTTTGCAACACAAAATATAGATTTTTGGTTTTGCGTACATATATCCCGTTTCCAGGTTTCAATAGTGGTAGAGCTGCACCGCAGTTTGTTTCTAGCTGCAAAATGAATGGGTCAGCTCCAGCGGGTAGGACTCCCTCGCAGAACATCAGCGTTAAATTGCAGCATAGCGCTGCTGTTTTTCGTCTGGTGAGCGTGAAACTTCTGTTTGTCCAGGACTGCATTTCCGCTTAACATCAGGTGGGATCGTGGTCAAGCATTTGCTTTGAAAGTATAAAAAAAAATGTTAATTTACAGGGCAAATCTTTATCAGGACATTGTGAAGGTTTCGGAGAGAGATTGTACTTCTACTTTACTGTGAGAATTCAAATAAATTATATTAATTGGTGTGGTATTAAAGAAAAGCGAGAATGATAGCTGCTTGAAGGTTATGTTGTGTATCTGAAATAAATTCCGATGCGTTCAGTATTTAGGTCTTTTTAGGTACATTTTGAGAAGTGGGTTAATGATTGTAATATGGTGGAGTGTGAAATGTGAGTTTTATCACTGGAATCACTTACCGTCAAGTGAGATGTGTCCGTTCGTCACCTAACATAATATATTTTTTTTTAATTTTTTTATTTATTTATTTACTCTTTATTGCAGTAACCTTAACACAGTTCAAAGTTCACAAAGGGCGGACTTAATACCAAAGGCATTCTCTACCAGTCAACCTAAGGGCAATGCAGAGATGAAATGAGGTAGGTGTATGCTTAAAGAACTTGTCGTAAAATACTATTATATTATATAAACAAACCATATATGCGTAATTATAAAATACATATAGAACTAGACATATATGACAAATAAAAATATACATATGGTTATATAGCATACATCTGGTAAAATAACCGGAAGGTATCACCGTACTTGAAATCGGCTAAATGGACATCATAGTACATGTGTGTCAGGGGCCAGTAGTTAGAGTACCTTGTGTTTCTGAGTCGCTGGTCCTGGGTTTCACTACTAGTCGAGGAATTTTTGCAACACAAAATATAGATTTTTGGTTTTGCGTACATATATCCCGTTTCCAGGTTTCAATAGTGGTAGAGCTGCACCGCAGTTTGTTTCTAGCTGCAAAATGAATGGGTCAGCTCCAGCGGGTAGGACTCCCTCGCAGAACATCAGCGTTAAATTGCAGCATAGCGCTGCTGTTTTTCGTCTGGTGAGCGTGAAACTTCTGTTTGTCCAGGACAGCATTTCCGCTTAACATCAGGTGGGATCGTGGTAAAGCAATTGCTTTGAAAGTATAAAAAAAAATGTTAATTTACAGGGGAAATCTTTATCAGGACATTGTGAAGATTTCGGAGAGAGATTGTACTTCTACTTTACTGTGAGAATTCAAATAAATTATATTAATTAAAGTTATTAAAGAAAAGCGAGAATGATAGCTGCTTGAAGGTTATGTTGTGTATCTGAAATAATTTCCGATGCGTTCAGTATTTAGGTCTTTTTAGGTACATTTTGAGAAGTGGGTTAATGATTGTAATATGGTGGAGTGTGAAATGTGAGTTTTATCACTGGAATCACTTACCGTCAAGTGAGATGTGTCCGTTCGTCACCTAACATAATATATTTTTTTTTAATTTTTTTATTTATTTATTTACTCTTTATTGCAGTAACCTTAACACAGTTCAAAGTTCACAAAGGGCGGACTTAATACCAAAGGCATTCTCTACCAGTCAACCCAAGGTGTGGTGAGATATGTGTATGATAGGTGTAGCAATAAACTATTAATAAAAGAAAAAAAACTAAAAATAATTAATACAAGCAAGTAATAATACATACTCATATAGATATTAAATACATAATACATGTATAAATACACAATATATATATACATAACATACACATATACATATATATATACAAATATATATATACATACACAATAGTATACAATACAACAGCGTATCTATATCTATGATAAAGATCATACGAGAATTGATCTATATATTAGGTCCTTACTTAAGAAATTAGTTTATTGTATGGAAAAAGTAGAAAACGGTTTTTTAATTATGTTATATATTTAATAAAGCTGTTGGCGTATGGCACCAGCACTGGTCCACCAGTACATTTTTATGAGTCAGCTTTCGCTTGGGACAGGATTGGCCGGTTCTCCTGGGTTCAACCACAATGAAGAGCGTTTCTGAATGTCGTACAGTATCCATTTTTCATCACAAGTAACGAAACGATTGTAATTTTCCTCGTTACTGTGACGGTTGAGTAATTTAACGCAGCTGTCGATGCGCGTTTCTTGGTGTGCTTCGCTCAATTCATACACAATTCTCGAGCTTTTTCGCTTTTCCAATTTGTTTCAAGTGAATTAAAATTGTTTTGTCTCTGACCGAAGCCTGCCGCTAACTCTGACGTGGTTTGCAATTGTTCCGCGATCCATTCCACGATCCAGCATCACCTTTAATTTTTCATTGTCAACTCTGGGTCTGCTTTGGAGGTCAAAATCTCCAGGGCGACAACGTTGGAACCAAAAACGTACTGTACTTTCTTTTACAGTAGCTTCCCCATACACATCATTTATTCTTCGAGCTGTTTCGCAGCGCTGGTGCCACGGTGGAACTCATATTCGTAATAAACTCGATCTTTTTAAGTTTTCCATGATGTTAACTTATGGATGTCAAAGAAAAAACTTGAAGTGGTGTGAAAACAAATGAACCACTATTCGAAACACAAATACACTAGTCTAAATTTGAAATACATTTGAATTTGGAATTCCTAACCTATCGCCAGATTATTTGAGACCAAAGTGGCCAGTTCGATATAACGCCGATTTCATATGAAAGGACCTAATATATGTTTACTCTTTCTTTAATATGTTTATTCCAATCTTATCTTACAATAAAGCATAATACAATAAAACCATAGTGAAATAAGAGAAACTTAACAAAGTATGTCCAATAACATGTGCAAACCATGCACATTCTAACAATATTGTTTTTTTTTTATTGGAAACATGCCAAGTGACCGATCGAAAACTGCGAGGCCACCGTCAGTGCTCTTGACAGTTTACACTTTTAATAGTCTGAGAGCCACGGTGCAGTTTGCTCATACGTGCCGAATGAACGGGTCGGCGCGACAGGGACGTCCATAAAAAAAATATTTATTTATTGTAGACACACCAATGTACATATTCACACATTCATAATAGTTAATACAGTTAAAATTAAGTTAAAAATTTTAAGTTTATTGATGTAATTGATATGCGAATATTTTTTTGGGGTCACGATCGTATAGGAGAATTCATGAGTAGAGAATTCTGAAAGTAACTGTAAAAATAGGAACAACTGTTAGGTGTAGTGTAAACATTATACTGTAATAACAGTGGTGCATACCACAGTGGTAGAGCCACGTTGCAGCTTGTATCTAGCCGCAGCAGGTATGGGTCGGATCGACCGCGGGAAGACTACTCCTTCCAATAGCAGCGTAACACTGCTGTCTTTCGTTTAGTGAATGAAGAGATCCGGAATCCCAGTTGTTGGAGAAGCGAAATATTACATCTCAGTCTTCAGGGGTTGCAACTCAAGTATATTATGAATCTTTCTGTAAGATGAATGCCGGTGGTTCTGGGTTGCAGTCATCACTAACTATTTTTTTGTGTCACCCTTCGTTTCATAAATATTATTTCATAAAAAAAATAGTTTATTTTACCGATTTATTTTCGAGTATAACAGAAGTGCGGGGCGTATTTCTACATTCTGCCTCCCGGGCGTTGTCATCCTTACTATGAGTAAATATTTTTCGTATTTAGAAAGATACGACTCTTGACTGGAAATAATTAAAAATTTATTTATTTGTTAAAGGACGTGGGCCACTCTCCATACATTGCACGGCCCACTAATCGAAGTTCAAGGACAGTAATGAAATTAAGTTTAAATAACAGACTATATATCCCTTTTATTATAAACAAATTAAAATCAATATCGTTCATGGGGATACAGAGATATTTAAAAAATAAGATAAGAAATTTAGGTTATACCATATGATTTTGCTGTCAATACACTGACACTTTAACATCATCATCAGCTTAAATATTATTTATATTACTATACTTATGACACAGACCTAATTCAATGAACGCCAAGACTTTGATGACAAGTATGTAAAAATGAAATGTTTTCTTCTATAAATATTTCATTAATGTTTCCTTAATGAGCACGAGTAGCTGGGCCGAAAATGGCCCATGTCCTTTATGTTAAATGTTTTTATATTTTTATATTCTGTATTTATATATATTAAATGCGGGTAAAATTCACATTTAACTTTACGCATAATATTACAATTCTATTTCAATTATTATGACAATTAAATTGATTGTATCATTATATGAAATTTAATTTAAATAGTTCAGTGGGCAGGCATTGTTAAGAACCAAATATTTATTCAGCGACTCCTAAGAGCGCACAAAACAATTGCTCTCTCTTTATATCAATTAAAATATTACATAACTTCTATTGATTTTATTCATAAAATAAATCTCGTTTAACTAAGATATAATAATTTGTTGTTTTTCTTAACAAGCAAAAAATCAATCAATTTGCAATCCAACGCTTTATCTGTATTTTTATTTAAATTAATGCAACCAGTTCTATTAACAGGTACTGACATTCCGGTTAACAACTACAATTAAACTAATGCTTGTCCTATGAGATAGTTCATGACAGTCGTATGGCGCTTTCGAACCTACGACCTCAAATTTTGAAAAAGACCGTACCATAAACCGTTAGGCTATTGATGGTTAAAAAAAAATTAATATTACAAATATTAAATTATTTTATTCGCCAATCAACTTTACGACCATAGCCTTTTCAAAAATTGCCAGCGATTTTGGCGCTTTTTGGAAGACTAACTGATTGGATTTTATTATCCATAGTCTAGCGGAAGTGTGGTTGACGTTAGTAGGAAAACTTTGTATACATTTTAATACATCCTTTTCCGTAAATATTCCTAGTACCTACCTACCATACATTTAAATTATATTATCATGAATTACGAATATTAAATTTCAGACCTTTTCATTAGAAGCGTTTTCCTTTCATCAATGTATTTAATATGCATGAATAATTGGATCTTTAGGTACAAATGCCCACAAATTATTGGATGTCGGAACCTCAATCTACATTTATTAAAATAAAAGAGGTTGAACAAGCTAATTTATATCTTATGTAATACGTAGACCGTAGTTCTTGGTACCTAGTTTAAAGTAAGTAAATAAACGCTTATATATTAATCCCACTGTTGGGCATAGGACTCCTCTCCAGAATGGGCTCTAGCGTTAAAGCATAGATGCGTAATAAACATCTATACATAGATTTTGAGCTCCCGACCATCGCTCAGTAGACCCCGATCCTGATCATCCCGATCATAGACTTGAAGCAGGCTTCCGACTCTACCGTGACACAACCAAACCAGCCGATTGCGAGTGCCGTCAGAAATAACAAATAAAGACTAATAACGGTTATAATATTCAGTTACTTGATACCTAGCTATGTAAATTAAGTTGATATTAGTTTAAGCATAGAATTACATTATCATACAAATCCCTTTAAATGATTACGAACAGAAAACAAAAATAAAATCTCAAACGAGGTGCGTGAACAATATGTCTGAAATATTTGAAGTAACAAAAAGTTGTGATGGTTGTAAACCATGTTACCTAAGCGAAAGAGTATAGATTTGCTTGCAATTTCATGTCTACTACTTATTTTCCCGTTTGTTGCTGTCATGTAATGTCATACTGTTCGCGTTTTTTGAACGGTTTATACAATAAAGAACACATTTTTTTTTGTGTTGGTCCTTATTTTAAACAACCATTTAATTTTTTTTAAAAAAAAACTTATACAAGTGTATATATTCTAGTATACATTTTAATTATTTCATTTCTAAACGTTTTGTAATCTAATGATTACTCAATCAGTTATGCCCCTTTGTAAAATGTGATGTTATTTAACTTCTACTTGAGGTACACAATATCTTCTGGTAGAAACAAAATATTATAAATCAATAAATACCGCTTGTGTGTATAAAAGAAAGAGTGTGTTTGCTAGATTTGAGATTTGTTGTCCAATTTTGACAATAATTCTTATGATACATTCAGCACAATGGCAAATTTTAAAAATTACAATGGCTGGCCTCTTCATATCGGACATATAAATGTCATAATTTTTAAAATACATACAACGTGCTCTTATTTTAACACCAGCATGTAACATTACTAAGCAAACTTTAAACATGCATAATCCCTAAACAATCAAGTAGTTCCAATCAATTTTAGCAAATATTCAACACACGGAATGAAATCACGTCGTCTTTGTGATGATCAGTGGAATTATTTATGCTACATTTCACACAACAAGATAATTCTTAGGAGATCTTCGTTTAGATTGTCTAAACAAATTGAATTAAAATATCGCTAAGACAACTGTTGACGTGTGACTGAAAAAGCGAGCGTCTCGACTCTTTTAGGGCAGGCCGGTGGATCTTGAGTGACATAATTTTTAAAGGTTTACAAGGTTTAGTACCTCTATGACTATTTTATCTCAATGAGGTAAGGGACATATAAAATGAAACTTATCGTATTGAGTTGTATATGTTAACCAGCTCAGGGACTCAGTTCCGTGAGCCCTGTGTCCGATGAAGCTGTAAGAGCTGGATAGGCCAGCAGCATCAACATAAACAGAATCTATCAGAGTTGTATATAAGTTCGTTGTGAGTTGAGGTTAAAGTTGTGTATATATTTTTATAAAACTTAGAGTGACAAACGAGCTCACTGTTCATCTGATGGTTGTTTATGACTACAGCCCCTAAAAAAAAAATTCATCCTCAACAAAGTATCAAGATTTTCAACGAACAAGCGTTGTCCCCGTTGTCATCCCTAAGAAATGAGCTGGAATACTACTTGTTATTCAGTTTCGTATTCCGTATACTTACCAAACAAAACATCGTAGCGTTATGCTTCTGTTTCACGCTGGTACTCCATTGGAGTGGTCCGCCATTCATGTTGTCGCCAGGAACAACTGCTGACTCAGATAATATATTAATAAATAATATATAAATAAATAATATATAATATACCTAGATTAATTTAATATTTTGCAAAGTTATTATGTTCTGGGTAAATACCGCTAAAAATACTTGGTGTTCAAGACAAATATTATGTAATTTTTGAAGTTATTTATTGTAAATTAGTAAATATGTTTTTATACAGGAATAAAAAAATTTAAGCACAAATTAGAATGGATTTTTATGCTGCTTTCAGCGGGTTTGTTTAAAAGCAGTAATTTCATTAGACTATTTTAAAAGCAAAATGTATCTTTTTTAATTACATTAAGCGATTATCAAATTCGTTGATATTGGCTTATGGTTAAATTATGATCGAGAAAATTGTATAAACTATTATTGTTCGGCGATATGAATACACGCAAGTGAATCAGGAATTAAAAGTTTATTAGTATAGAAAATTGAAATAACGCCGTAAAAAAATGAAAAAAAAAAAACAACGCTTCATTGCTTGTAGGTTATTAGATTTTACGAACTTTTCAAACCATTCTTTGTATAACAAACTTTATTTATCCTTTATTTTAGGGCATAAAATAGAAACTTTACAATTTACTCTATTATAATATTAATGATATCAATTTAGTATAAATGTTTCAATTTAGATTTTTTGGTTGACAGAAGAAACATAATTCCGTTTATTTTTGTTTAATTTATATGTCTATATACTAATAGCCTTACTAATAAAAAAAATATAAACATTTGTTTAACGGGTGTGTAGTTATTCATTGTATAGAGACTGTATAACATTTACGCAACGTTTTGACTAATAAAGATTGTATAGAGCTTGCATAACTATTCACGTCCTATACAAGATTGTTTTTCTTAATGGACAACCCCAACAAAAACAACGTTCCGAAACTCCGTCAGATACATTTGACTTTCGCATCACGATGACAAATATTGTCATAAAATTAATGTTATTAACGATTTTATAATATTAATTATATATAACATTAATTTTTACTAATTCTTGTTAACTTTACATAGAAGTAGTACCTGAATTTTAGATAATATATAATATAATACCGGGACTTTTTTTGTAATTATTACCAACATTTCGGAACGCACTTCGTCAAACTAAAATGTCATTGAATTACAGAAATTCGTTATTTTAGTTTGGGTTTTGTTTAGAGTTTTTTTTAGCAATTCGCAACGAGAATATGAAATAAAAAAACCATGCCCTGCGGTTTAACGAACAAATGATATAGGTACTATTATTTTAAATATTCATCAAGGAATTCTTGATATTAGATATTATCTACCATTAATTCAATTAATTGTTTGTCTAGGGTAAAAAAAAGTTGAATCAGGCATAATAAAAGACAGGGACATTGTTTTAATAGACTGTTTGAGAGCAGAAAAAAAATTAAACTAAAACATGAGTTAGCTTCACGAATGGGCAAGAGAAGAACATGCTCTTAAAATGGAGAAATTTAAATTAAATATTACTTTACTTAAAATACAAATAAAAGATCTAGATTAAATTTAATTGTTTCTTAATGCCTGAATAATTTAGAAATAATGATTAATAAATCTTCTAACTGTTTGCCCCAGCTGGTTTTCATTCCTCAAGGCAGAAACAAATGGTTCTCTTGACCTAACTTCTTCTGTGTGGGTTATACCTTGGACATCCTCCCCCATATATATTGCAATGTTATGTAGTATTGCTAGTGCAATGATATACAGTTTCACATTTTGTAGTGATACAGTAAACCCAGTAAGTAGACATCGGAACCGCTGCTTCCAAAGACCAAAACACCGTTAAACAGTATTTCTTGTACATATGAGCCTTGTTATATGCATTTTTACTTTGTGATGTGGGGTTTTGGACTAGTGTTAACAAATAGGGCATTAATATCTACTCAGAATCTCCAATAAGTCTCCCACAGTATTGGTTTGCGTCAAACCTTTCACGAATAGCAGATTCTCTAAAAATTCTGGACTCATGTGTGCTGCCCCTCCATCTAGCCACAATATCGCGTATCTTAAGAGATGAGTCACATATCACTTGAACGTTCACTGAAAAAACCCCTTACGGTTTACATAATATTGACCAGATTCACCTCCAATTTTTTTAATTTTTATATGTGTGCAATTAATTGCACCCATAACATTTCTGAAGCCAGATATAACTTCCTCTTGCTCAGACACACTAATAGGCATGAAAATAAAATTTGCAGCTCTGCTAGCTAAAGCTAATGCTACTCGGCGGCAAATATTAGTTATAGATTCTTGATTCCGTGTACATCTGCCGCATTGTCCTGGACTTCCTGTCGAGTCACGTCCTCAATTGAGTAAGGACTTTCGATTCAGGTGAAACACCACATCATCTACTATCTTGTTTCTCGTTTCGTTATTCTCGTTTATCAAAAATGGATCTGCGCGATCTATAAACACTTATTTTTCCAGGCGCAAGATCCTCTTCTTTGTCTGGACGGTCCATTAAATCAAAGTAATTTATGTAGTTCATCTTTTATAAAACTCAGAAACAGTGTGCCAACGAGAATCGAAAATTCATATGATCAGCTGAAGATATTGAAATCCGCCATCTTACACTTATTCAATGGTTAAACAAGGGTCTTGGGCTGTGTAAGCCCTTGTATATGTGTAATAACTTATTATAGGCACTAAAACACGTGTACACAGGCTTTATCTCAAAAAAGTTTTTATTAGTTATAAAAATTACCTGATGTGTACACTGTGTATAACATTTTATTAGTAAGACTATTAGTATATGGTAGGAGTTAAGTGAATCCTTACTAAGTCACGAAATGACATGAATTAGCAATCAGAACGGATTAAAAAATGAAAAACTTTTTGTATCATGCATGTATGTATTTAATGGCCAATCATCTCGATTCTGAATTTATTTTCTAAATAAAATCTTTTTTTCGTTAAAATATATCTTCTATGTGATACGAGTCTGTATGTCGAGGATATTTTTTTTAAAACCCTCTCATATGGACTATTTAGATATAAATGTCCCAATATCCATGGGTTTTAGAGGTTTTGTCTTTTCTTGCCTATAGTCACAGAATACCAGCGTAAAATAGCAGCATAATGCTGCTGTGTTTTGTGTGGTGAGTGAAGGGATTCGGAGACCTTTGTTACTGGTGACGAGGCATTCCATCTCAGTCCTCAAGTGTGCGTTGTCCCCCCTATTTTATTATATTTATATATATATATATATATATATATATATATATATATATATATATATATATATATATATATATATATATATATATATATAAATATATATATATATATATATATATATATATATATATATAAATATAAACCTTTAAAAATTAAAATATGCATACTTAAATATATATTAGAAATATATAATAAAGTATTTAAAGCCGTAGCTATGAAGGCGCAGCCGCGTGAAATATTAGTGTACTTGTAAATGTGAAGCAAGGAAAAATCACTTAATGTTAGTAGACATTGTAGAAGGAACATTTATCAAAGAAATGATAGCATTACGCGAAAATACGAGCGTTGCGGCCTCTTGGTCGTTATAAACGAGCCGCTCTGTCATCTTTCTTCGTTAACGTTCCGCGTTTTCCTCAACCCGAAATACTGTTTTTTAAAAAAATACCACAATGTTGGTCAAATTTATTGATGTAGTTGACATACGAATATTGTTTTTGGGGTGAAAATATTGGATAGGATATTTGAGAATGAGTAGCGAATTCTGAAAATATCTGTTAAAATACGTTACAACTATTAAGCATAGTATTACACTGTAATACAGTGGTACATGCAATATTGGTAGACCCACGTTGCAGCTTGTATCTAGCCGCAGTAGGAATGGGTTGGCTCGCCCGGGCAAGAGATAAACGGTGAAATACGTAACGTCGGTAACGTAGGCATTCCATCTCCGTCCTCAGGCGAGGCAACGCATATGTATATATATATTATATTACACATATATAGAGCTTTGAATATATATGTGAAGATATGACAAGTATTGTCGTACTGAAGAAGTTTATTTTACCAACTATAGACGGCATCTTAACGTACGGGGAGTCGCTGAGCTTAAGAACGATATGTTTGACATCCCTAAGTAAACACTGAGATCATACAGGTATCGTTCTGAATGTGTTTATAGTGCGATGTTTTGAATGCCTTCTTAAGTTATGAAAAACATAATTAGTTGTTTGATAATAAAAAATACGTACGTGTCAACCTTACCATGTGTATTGTTCTTAAAATTTTATTATAATCATATATATATATATATATCTTACATTGAGAGTAATAAACGAGCAAACAGTTCAATTAATGGAAGTGATTCCTGAGGTTCATGACATCTACATTTATTCTTGACAAGGAATCATAATACAGATAGATAGAGATGGAATGCCTCGTGACCAGAAATAAAAGTACACTCACCAGACGAAAAACAGCAGCATTATGCTATTTTTTTACGCTGATGTTCTGTGAGGGCACCACCGGCTTGATCCTACGATTAAGAAAAGTAAATTCCATACCAAATATGACCTCAAGAAACTGCAAGTTGTTTCTGCGTATCGGACCAAAAAATATATTTTATAAGCTCTCTTACTTCAGCGACCTAAGTGCTGTAAAATGTCGGAAATTAAAAAAATTATAAACAAACGCAATAACATCCATAAACTTAGTTCTATTCAATACGAAAATCGTAAATAGCTTAGTTAATTAGTTATAAAATATTTCTTTGATGTAATTTGGCCATGTTTTAAATATTTATATAACTTCTTATCTTGACTGACAGACTGACTGTTTCATCGACGCAGAGCCTAAACCACTGGGGCAAAAACTTGAAGTTTTTGCCAGTTGATGCCTTTTATGATGTATGCGTCTACTAAGGAAAGATTATTTGGGACCCTAAGGGAATAAAATAGGACATGAACGGTTGTATGGAATTCCGCAATTTTCAGATAGAATAGACCTGCTTCTGTTTAGAAATAAATATGTACACTGCAAGCCACCTTAATTCAAGTAGTAAAATAAAGTAAAACTACAATAAAATATTAAATGTTTAATATACCTGTTTAATCATCTAATAGAACATTGATTGACAAACAATATACTTTAAAAACCTAAAGAAATATTAACAGTCCGTGCAAAAAAAGCTATAGTTAGCTAAACTGATTTTTCATCAAAAATCTTTACATTTTATGACTTTTTTCACAAGCCTCGGCCATACGATCAATCAATTTGTTAATGGTGTTTTGAGATATATTATTCCAAATTTCGCATAAAGCATACCACATTTCTTCTCGCGAGGATGGGCCACGATTACGAACGTTCCTATCAAGCTCTTCCCACAAACGTTCAATGGGATTGAGATCCGGGCTCTGAGGAGGCCAAACCATGTTTTAACACCCCTTGTGCCTCTAAATATCCTTTACATAATTTTGAGCTATGCTTTGGATCATTATCTTGTTGGAAAATGAATCCATCTCAAATCGCCCCGGAAGAAACGGTATTTTGTTCTAAAATGTTTTTGTACTGTTACTTTTTCAAAATTCCTTTAATTTTAATCAAATCGCCAGCTCCTTGGCTAGAGACGCAACCACAGACCATAATTGAGCCGCCACCATGCTTGATTGTTGATTTGACTACACAATCTCATCATCTTTTCTTGGACACTGCCTCGAACGTAAATTCTACGTTTTGAACCAAATAGGATTCATCGGTCCAAAGCAATTTTTTAAAATCTTATTTAGTCTCATCTCAATGGGCAAGAGCCCACTGCATCCATTTTTCTTGTTTTGCGGCCTTAGCAGAGGTTTTCGAACGGCAACGGGACCATACAACTTTGCAACCCACAGTCGCCGTTTTACTGTAGTCAATAATAAAGGTTTAACTCGGGTTTTGTTTACTTCAACGCGAATTTCTGGTGTTGTTAAGCGTCTATTTCGCTTGCTGGTAACAACAATGAAATTATCTTCACTAGACTTGAAAACTGCCTGTCTCTGATAGCTTCAGTTGTGAATCAATCTCACGTTCGGATTTGCCTTCATTATGTAAAAAAACGATGGCAAAACACTTCACTGGTAATTTCTCAAGCTTTTCCCATTTTATGACGTCTTCACTGAAGAAACCACAAGTTTAGACTAATTGAGATTGTATGTGAACAAACCCAAGTAAACTCGCGTAATGATAAGTCAGAAACACGTGTTTTCAGGAGCTAAATAATCTTAATTATTGACCAATACGTAACAAAAGCAAAGTAATCAGTAATGAGGGCATTAAAAAAATATTATTACGACTTTACCACCTAGCTCTAGCGTAGCGTTTTTCCGTGTTAGAAAACAATATATGTTTATTGTCCAATAACTTGAAAGTAAAAAAAAGAATGGCTTCTTTAAATAGTCGATACTAACAATAGAATATGCAGATTTGCATTTCTTTTATTTATCCTATGGAATTTTATTACAATTGATGGATAATTATGTTGTTTATGTGCGGTCTTAAACTTATAGCCGGCAGGGTACGTATATCGGCGTTCTACAATTTTTTTCCTTAAGTGGGTCAATTAGGGGTTGACAGTTTATATGGGAATTTCGTCACTTTTTAAAGAAGTATCATGAAAGTTTAGGAAAAAATATTATAAATATACGTTGCGTACGTGCGTTGTTTCTGAATCGCGCTATGGTTTCTTTACGCGGCTTTTAGCTTTTTGACTACTCGAACTACGAGCGATATTTTAATATATGTGTCTACGCATGCGAAGCAGCGCCCAACAGCTAGTTAAATATATTTCGGAAACTTGAATAATCTTTTTTCATTTCTGTAGTGTTGTAATGGTTTATTTAGGTAAATAGCCTAATGGTTTAGGGTACGGATTGAAACTTACGTTCGTTCGAATCCGTATTATTTATGTGTAGTGAACTATCTCCTACCACCCCAAGCATTTAAACTAAGCTAAGGAGTGGTTGTCGAGGATTTTAGTAATGTTAAAATCGCTGCTATCCTTACAATTCATAAAAAAAAACAACAAATAATACACTTATCTGCGTAAATATAACAAATCATTATTGTCACTTTAGTATTTTTCATTCGCATCAGACTATTGACGGTGTGCGATGTTGATGATGTGTAGAAATATCAAGATTAGGATCCAAATTAATTATCTCGTTATTATAATAGGTGTGTATAATGCGTTACATGAAGAAATCGGTTACCGCATAAAGTGAGGGCGCGTTTAAATACGGCGTATAACGGAATTTAAAATTGAGACTAATAATTGCCAATGCTATTTGAAATACATTAAGGCCCTGTCCACTGATTTTATTAGTTTTATGTTAATTCAAGTATCCATAACGGCCTGAATAAAGTATCAAGGCTTTTGTTTCGTTGGCTAAATGACTTTCAAAACAATATACATATCCTTCATTAAAGAAACTAAATATTGAATTGCGTATTACTGCCAGCATACCCTTATAGTAATAGCCACCCTATTTATACCAATTTCAAAACCGAACCTTCACATAATCTAGCACTTCTCTGCAGATCGATGGCGGCGGGCCTACAGGTGACCATCGCGTTATTGAATCAATTGTCAGAAGAATTGGGTTCGATGAATCATATTTCAATGAATTTTTCTTAATTATATTTTTCAGAGCCTCGACTCCGTCAGCTAACAACATTCGTGCATCACAAGTTGTTGGTTTTCGGGTCTGGGTGTGTGGTATGAATGTCTCGTGTTTCTGACACTGCATCAGAACCTTCCTTCGATCTCATTTTTTTGAGAGGAGAACAAATGAGCATACAATTCACCAGGTAGTAATTGATTCCTGCGGGCATGACATCTACATAAATTCTTGACATAGAATCATAATGCAGATGCGTTGTCACCTTTAGGATCCCTTCACTCACCGAACGAAACACAGCATCATTATGCTGCTATTTTACGCTGGTATTGTTGCTGTGACGGCATGGTTCTACCCCGGTCGAGCTGGTCTCTGCATTTTCTAAAGCTAGAAACAAACTTCAGTGTAGCTCTACCACTGTGAAATATGCATTACATTGGAAGAGGGACAAATGAGTGCCTTTGTGTTTTTGCGCAAATGCACTCCATAATATTCTGTGCAGTTAATGTAATCATCATGTCATAAAAGTAATTGGCGACTAGATAGGGTGACGACCTAAGCAAGTCTGCGGTAAGTCGATTGTGCAGGTGGCTCAGTATCGAACTCTGTGGAAGTCTGTACGGGAGGCCGGGGTTCAGAAATAGATTAGTGGACTGGCTGAAATGATAATGATGTACGGGAATAGACTTAACCATATCACTTTTGAAACTTAATAGCTCTAGGGAAGTATAGATATTTTTCTTCTCTATCTACTCCGATTGCAAAACACATAATAGTTCATTTAAATCGTACATGTTGTCACTCAGATACATCTGGATATATGTGTAATACTGTGACTCATTTTTAAAATCTTTAAAAATGCTTCAATGTAATCCAAGATGTAATCTCAATTCGTCTACATTATTAACCGGTTTCTATATGTACGAATCGGGTGATAATATTTTCCGCCGTATTACCGTAACATGTTATTCTCATAACAACGTCTCTCAAATGTAATTTAACGTTTTGAAGATCACTGGTCTATTGCTCTCATTATATAAATATTATAATGCGGCAAAGGGTCTTTCCTATTGCGTCCGTCTGTCTGGTTTTGCGAAACCAATTGAACAGATTTTGTTCTAATAAATATAATGGTTCGACTGATTACAAATCAGTAAAGGATGTATATAGAATCTAATTCACAATTAAATAAGAATCATTACAATTAGCGATTAATTCGAATAATCGCTTTTACTGCTATAGCTGCAGTTTGTTTCTGGTTTCAGCTGTGAATGGATCGGCTCTGAATGACCAGGGCAGGTCCACGCATTCACAAAATACCAGCTTAAAATAGCGGCATATCGCTGCTATGTTTCGTCTGATGAGTGCATGGCTACGGAGACGTTTATTACTGGTGACGAGGCATTCCATCTTAGTACTCAGGGGTGACAATGCATCTTAATTATGGTTGCTTATCGAAGATAAATGTGGATGGATGTCATGGGTGTTGGGTATCGCTTACCCTAATGGGGCACTGTGCGCTCGTTTTTACCTTCAATACAATAAAAAACAAATTGAGTATTTTCTATCCTCATATATCTTACATTGATTTGCTTAATAAATTACATATGTAAACTGAAACTTCAAGTTCCAAGTTACTTGTCCAATAAATACAAAATAGAAGATCAGACCAGATCGTTAATTTCGCTTTTATCTCCTGCAGATCCGCCTTTGACAACGTGAAAGTTACAAAAGTCGCCATCAAGAAAATATCGCCGTTCGAGCACCAGACATATTGCCAGAGGACGCTTCGCGAGATAAAAATCCTTACACGATTTAAGCATGAGAACGTAAGATACTTAACTTTACCTAGAGGATGACCAACGACTGTCCTAAAATGTTGATGGTGAAGACAATTCACAGGATGCCAATTGATTACTGTAGCCCATAAATACCTCGATCTAAAGTTATAATGAAGTTGTGTAGTCATTCCCATTAACTGGAATACCTAATTAGACGCCTAAGACCGGCAGCAATATTGTATACTATACGAATATACATTTCATAGGAAACTCATCCGTGTGAGCCTGTTTTTATAGAATAGGTGGCAAACTAGCAATCAGCTCACCCGGTGCTAATTGATTACCTGCCCATGAACATCCGCAACACCAGAGAGAGAGGAGAGATGCGTTACCGACATATAGGAAAGGTGTAGGCTCCTTTTGTTGAAGGTCCCTAAGTCGTATCCGTTCGGAAACACCGCTGGCGACAGCTGATTCAGACACAGAGTAGTTGTGCGTGACAGGAAATTCCGCGTAAAGCGCACAGTCGTGGATTGCCAACCATTGAGATGATTAGGATGTAGTTTTGAATTCTGTCGTTGTGTACGATGTTTAAACTCTGCGGCTGGAATTAATCCGAACAATTCCTCAGAACCTTAATGCGCTATAAGCTACTTATAATATACAGATAAGAAACAACAGTATTTAGTACTTTTGTTTTTATAAAAAAAAATCTCGCATATTATTTATATGCCTTAATCTCATTATTTTTTTAAACTCTCATATAACGTGTATTTTTTACTAGTAACATCGCGTCCAAGAAGTATTCCTTATAAATTTCCTACGCAAGTGGACGCTCGCACATTGTCTCCCACGTGTTAGTGACACATGGGGGTTGTTTTTTTTTTGAGCTTGTGAACAAACAGGACGTTGTTAATTCGTGTGCGCTTCGATTCCCCGTTACTTTGTTTCAGATCATCGATATTCGGGACATTTTAAGGGCAGAAACTATTGACCAAATGAAGGATGTCTATATCGTTCAATGCTTAATGGAGACCGATCTATATAAACTGTTAAAAACTCAGGTAATAACATTTTTATCTTAACATTATTACAAACATTGGTTTAATTTAGTAATCTATTGGTGAGATTTGGGGATCTTGTTTCGGTTTTGATTCCTAGATACATAAGAGCAATATATAAAAGATTGGTGTTCGGAATTGGTTAAAACTTTAAGACGTTAATCTAGGTATAAAGTCACCGTTACAATCACGTACAGTATCATAGAAGGCTGCAATATTCTAGATAGTTAGTTGGTTAAGAGATCATTATTTGACCACTTAACGTTTAGTCACAGAGAACACACTAGCAATTGGTTTTTCTGGTATAGGAATATTGTTGTATTTATGGTGATATTATTTGAATGCATTAGATCATTGTATCAATCTTTTGCTATTAAACAGTAGATTACTTTGTTTTTATTAATGGATTCATGAATCATGCTGCCATTGGCTCATGAAACTACCAAACTATGAATGTTGTAAAGCACTGGATACGTTGCGAATTAAAAAAAAGCTGATAAAATACGCTAAATGTAAGAAATCATTATATTATATGCATTTCAGTCAAATCTAGTTGATACGATTTGCATAGGGTATCTGAAATTATCTATTAATTCCTAGGTTAGATTGATACGTTCACCAGATGGAGCGCCGATTAACGTGAGGCGGTTGGTAGAAGCTGGGTGCATAAACTCAAAGATCACCTGAAATGGCGTGCCTAGTTACAGGCCTATATGCAATGGTAGAATGCTTTAAGCAGTTGAATTACGAGGATTCTATTAAACATATATTTTTTTTGTAGAAATTAAGCAACGATCACATCTGCTACTTCTTGTACCAAATCCTGCGAGGGCTGAAATACATCCACTCCGCCAACGTGCTCCACAGGGACCTCAAACCCTCAAACCTACTACTTAATACCACCTGTGATTTGAAGGTAATATTTTTTCATTGATATTGAGAATACAGCTTTACACTCAAAGGGACGTCAACATCTAACGGTCGATGTCTCTTAGAGTATAACTAAAATATTTGCGATAAATCTTTCTTAGAGTTTTCATATAAAGTTTTATGACAACCTAAATGTAAGGCTTTTTTTAGATATATGCATATGCCTTATAGGAAATATCGTTCATGTCTCTTATCTTAATCGTGTTAGAGAGAGAAAGCAAGTGCTACTTATATTTCATTCCATTAAATCCCAAACGACAGGGAGTGAGAGAGTGAGTTTAAATTATTATTAAAAATTAATAATAAAGAAGTTTTCAAACTTATATAGTTTTTTTTCCACTAACTACATTTGCGCCACCACCTTTTTATAAATATTTCAATTTAAGTCCGCCAGAGTCTGCCAGTAAAGATAAAAAGAATATTTATGTATGTTTTTTATGTACTTGCTATATTAAATTTGGTAATAAATAAACATTTGTAGATTTTTTATTAGGAAAGAATCTTAATTTTTTTTCTTAGCGAATACTACTTAATAAATGAATATTATTTACAAAGAAAGTTTAAGCAAAGGAGACGAAATATTCCTCCTTTTTGTGACCCGAGGATATATTTATTGTAAATAATTTTATGTGAAAGTTTTTATTTGTTTCGTGTGTTAAAAATACTTAAATTTAAAAGGATTCGTAATTTCTACTGTAGTGGGGATTAAAAGAATTTAAACCTATTCTTACAAGAATGGCCATACACTGGGCGCAAAGGTTGGCCAGTTAGTTTTTGTCTAAGTACCAATAAAAGAGAAGAATTTTGTTTTCAAAAGATGTTATTTTTCCAATGGCCCATAGTGGAATTCGAACCCACAGTTTCATCGTTAGTCCGAATTCGAATCCTTACCATTTTTACCACGCTGCAAAAGGTAAGATGGTATCCAAAACTTAATGTTATAAAAACTTTTATTGGACTCGTTTAGTGTTATCTGTGCCAAGAGAGTTCGAGAGAGAAGACTTGATTGGGCCGAAATAAGATAATTTTCGATTGTCTAAATAGATACCCTACTTACACAATCGAAAAATGAATCGAAATAATTATGTTATTTTTCTAATAAAGACTTAGAAAGAGCTAAGTCTACAGGGACATGTCGACAGCACTCTAACTTGGCTGAATAACCGTGTTCATTTCGCCAGAGGCGATTATTTAACATTAAGTCTTGACAAATGAGGCGATAAAATGTTGCTCTACCGTGCAAACTAAATATCCCATAAATGTTAATGAATATTTGAATAGTAAATAAATTGTTGCGTGGCTGGCTGCGTAGTTGTATCACGAATAGGTCGGCTTGACCGGATTAGGACTACGCTTTCTGGATTATTAGCTTGAATTATTATTTTATCGCTACTGTGTTTTTGTTGGAAGTGAGATAACGTATACATTATTACGGGTGACGAGGTATATGCATTATGCCGATGAATGTGTGTGAATGTTATGGGCCGTAGTAATTACCATCAGGTGGAGTATGTGCTCGTTCACCATCACCCTTAATGTCATAAATAATTGCATGATAAAACACGCCACGAGGATATCCACGGTGACAACATAGCATTCGGTGTCTAGAAATGGCAATAAACGTGGCCACGTATATATTTTTTTTAATTCCAGAACTCACAGAATCAACTTCAAATAGCAGCTTAATGCTGAGTGGAATTCCATTTCATTTACATTGACAAAAATTCAAGAACTTTTATCTTAGAAACGATCACGTCACTTACTATCAGGTGAATCGAGTGCTCATTTGTCACTCTTTGTTAATATAAATCCGATGGGAAAGAAGGTTTTCTATTGGCGTGTAATGAGATATCGTACTGGAAAGCGTAGAGGCTACACACCATTCTAATAATTGGTAATTAAAAATGTAACATCTCCTTATATATTAGGTTATTTGCTACTCAAAAGCAACGATACACTAGTTAATATGTCGGAGTACAATCTAATGATGTTATGTTCGAATCTAGCTGTGTTATACCAATGAGTTTAGCATACATATAGACCTTTCCACACTAAAAATACAGATGTGGATAGTTGGTAGCTTGTTATTTCTGTTTACCCGGAAATGAAAGTCTAAGCTCTTCCAGAGTTACAAAATTATTTACTATAAAAAAATATATTTTAATTTATATCTGTTTAGATTTGCGACTTCGGTTTGGCGCGAGTGGCGGACCCCGATCACGACCACACGGGCTTCCTCACGGAGTACGTCGCCACCCGCTGGTACAGAGCGCCGGAGATCATGCTTAACTCTAAGGTAAACTAGTAAATCATCAGTGGCGGATATTGCCGTCGCGTTTTTGGTCATATCAGTCCGTTGAAGAAAATTAATGGGGCTGGTGGACTTTAAACCTTTTTTTTAAAAATAAGATTACTAAACTTAAAGTCATTAAATAAGCAGGAGGAGCTACTCTTTCAATTCCATTTTTTTTTCTCGCGATGTAGCCAAAATGGAGACTCAAGAGCAAAGAGTACGCTCATAGAATATCTGCTTTTTTTTCTTGGGATGGTGGCCGCTGTTATCCCGGGGGTTTTTACAGTTTCACCGGCTTGGAGGAGACCGAGCGCTTATGGGGCTCAGTCGAGACATCTATTAGTGGATAACTCACAAAGGCTCCTAGAATACCCGCGTTAAATACTCAAATAACGCAGGTGTTTCATGTATTTACCACCATTTCATTTCGTAACGGTGTTTTTCACCAAGGCTTCTGAATTTAGATTTTTTGTTAGATATTTAAGAGCTGGAGTCATCACAAATAACAGGTGTACTGTTTGTGTTGTCACTCTAAGTATCATAAAAAAATGCTTCAGCTAAAAACTGGCTGAAATTTAAATAAGTCGGCTCGACTGGAAAGGTGAAATATGTGTTTAATGAAAGAAATTGGAGATCACATAACGGGAAATTGCCCGAAAGAGCGAGGTGAACTCCCACATACGTGATGGATTATGGTCATGTACAATAACTTAGGCACGCTTCCTAATATAAACGTGACGACCTTGAACTGGGGTATCTTATAAAACTTCAAAGAGAGGCGCATTTAATAAATTTGCTCTTTTATTTATGGGAATAAGCTCCGGTAGCTAATGCAATGTGAAATTTATAGCTAGGGCCCTGCCCTTGAAATCTCACAATCAGTATAAAAAAAACTTTTCTCTTATTTATATTTGTGCTTAAATAAAAGATTTACTTTAATGCATGCCATAATTTTATTGATACTAGGGCAACTTATGACACCCACATTTACCCTTTCCTTCATAATGAAAATGCTTTGTAAACACTTAGTATAAGATAGAATGCCTCGCCGCCGTTGATTTGGTCTCATCTTCGGGTATACTTTTTTCGTTTTTTATTATACATCGACAATAACAAACTAGCACACAGGTCACCTGATGGTCAGTGGTTTCTGTGGCTCATGACATCTACAGCCATCCTTCACAAAGAATCATAATGCTGGGATGGGAGATGTGTTGTCACCCTTTGAGGACTGAGATAGGACGCCTCGTTACTAGTAATAAAGGTCTCTGGATGCCTACACTCAGCAGACGAACAGACAGCATCATTATGCTGCTATTTCGCGCTGGTATTCTGTGAGGGCGTGGTCCTACCCCGGTCGAACTGACCCATTCATTCTGCAGCTAGAAACAAACTGTAGTGTAGCTCTACCACTCTTCTATATCCTATACCTAAAACCTTTACCCGACCTTAATGCACACGTGTTACGGAATAGATAATATTACTTTTTTTCATATAATATAGTTATGACCTAATAACACATATTCTTTATCAATAAAGATTCAACAGGTCTGAGATGGTATACACCTATTTGGGATGGGCCTATAATTGGGTCCGCTCTGATACTCTCACCATATGAAACCCGGGAGCATTATTCTATCAGGTTTGTGGAGATTGCCACATACATTCCGTGAATGCTGTATTATTAATCATTTGTGTACAGGGATATACCAAGTCGATTGACATCTGGTCAGTGGGCTGCATCCTGGCGGAGATGCTGTCCAACCGGCCGATCTTCCCCGGGAAGCACTACCTCGACCAGCTTAACCACATTCTAGGCGTGCTAGGCTCGCCTAGTCAGGAGGATCTCGACTGTATCATTAATGAAAAGGTAATAATATAATATATATATATATATATATATATATATATATATATATATATATATATATATCTGTTTCACAACTGGAAAAAACTTCATTGTTGCAGTAAGTTGTAAAGCGTACATGTTACCGTGTTCCATATAAAAGTTACTTCGGTGTTTTATTTTTATAGCGGCTATTATGTGTTCGGATTCCGCTAAATATAGTCGAGGAAGGAAAAGTTTCGACAACCGATGTCGTCGCGCCGTTCTTGTTTGTGGGTATCGTGTGTCTATTTTGTACCGTAGTGTTCAAAATACCAAGTGGCCGCGTCGCGGGTCCGGGGTCCGGTTCGATTCAGAGCTCAAGAACAATATTTAACGCATCTTTACGCGTTTAAGGTGAAAGTTCGGGAGCTATTTCTTAACAGATTGGCAGAATCATCTCAATAATAGATAATTATGTTTTTATATGTATTTATTATATATGTCTAGTTATGTATGTATTTAATAATTACCCGTATGTTGTTTATTTATATAACATAATTAATATAATCGTTATTTAATCGCGAAAAAGTTTAGTCATTTCATCTCTGCATCACCCTAAGGTTGACTGGCAGAGAATGCCCAAGGCGTTAAGTCGGCCTTTATACATAAGTGTATATAAAGGTTAAATAAATAAATAAATATTCAAGTTCATAACATTGGATCTAGTATTTCGTGTCCCGTATCTTTGACACTGCATCCAAAACTCGCAATTTTAATTACAAATTGAGCTACAGAGTGCGTGCCTCTGTGTTTGCACTAAAGATTACGCACTGTATTATATCCTGCATGGTTGAATATGCTGGTTACTACCAGATATCGCCTCGGCCCAAATAGATCAGAGAGATATCAATTAAGTCAATTTATTTATTAGGACTTAAACAGTCTGGGATATTCGGGGGTTACAAGCATCAACTATAGCAGTGTTGGACGCTTGTTTGCCAACTATCACTAATGTTTACTCACAATAGTATATCCTGCATGGTTGAATATGCTGGTTACTACCAGATATCGCCTCGGCCCAAATAGATCAGAGGGATACCAATTAAGTCAATTTATTTATTAGGACTTAAACAATCTCGGGAACTAAAAGCGTCAACTATAGCAGTACCGGACGTTTGTTTCATTTCTATTGCCGGCTATGACTGGTCTGGGATATTCGAGATTGCAGATTAATGAACTATCCACACGAATATGCCATACTAATCTCGATAGCGCGTGTATAATCATAAACGAAGGTTGTGTTTGGTTGACAGTTGATTGTTTGACCGAAATGTTGGTGGACTGACGTGTGAACAATTATTAGTCATCCATGTCGAAGGATCCTTATACATTGTTTTGTGCAACGTCACGTTCTTTAATGTGTATATCGTCAGGCGCGCGGTTATCTGGAGTCGTTGCCGTACAAGCCGCGCGTACCGTGGGTGGACCTTTTCCCCGGCGCTGATCCCCGTGCTCTCGACCTACTTCACCGCATGCTCACCTTCAATCCGCACAAGCGGATCACCGTCGAAGAGGCACTCGCGCATCCCTACCTTGAACAGTACTACGATCCCAACGATGAGGTAATGTATATATTATGTTATAAAGATACATTTTCCAAATATATAATAATGACGACTGAAATTATGTTCAACTATCGTATTTTTTTTAGATATATGGAAACTATCGGTTTGTTTATTCTATGCTAAAAAGGGGCACGTATATGAAATTGTTCGGTAACAAAAGCACTCGCGGAATGCGGGAGGGGAACACTAAGTTGAAACTTAAAAAGTTAAGTTTGTAAGAAGGTATTGATGTTTAAAGATCCGGACATATGGGCATAACTTAACTTTATTTTTTATAATAAAATCGCTACATTAATCAGTAGCACAATACCAACGATGAAGAATATTTGCAAGGTATATTTAATGTCAGCGTTTCCATGGCAATTGATTTCATCCGCTAACAGTTTGGTATGTCAACGAAACCATTTATAGGTATTATTGAACCGTTTTTTTACATCGAAACTGGGAGAGGTCCTTGGTAAATTACAACCACGCTATTCACTAGCGGATGGCGATTGCGTAAATATTATAGTGGTGTTAATAACATTGTTATTACGATCTTCTTGAGTATCTGGTAAGGTGTGGGAGAGTGAGTGCCTAATGCTTATTTTTAATAGCCTATTAGAGCTGAAACTTATTTTTACTTATAGTTAGTATCTGCTAGTCACAGATTCTCGTAAGTTAAGATTTCCATGTATTGTATTTGTAATATACAGAGAACAAATCAGACAGTTCACCTGATAATTGACGGTGTAGTACTTACGAGTACTGGTTGCTGCGTCGCAGATTCGTTTCCCCGCCACATGAACTATATTTGTACATTACAAATTCTTAGTAATCGAGTCTGGATGTGGTTTATTATAATGTCCCATTTCACTGAGTTTACATCTGAACATTACTCCGATCTTATTGCATGCATAACATCGGAAGGGAAAGACGAGAAAGAACCTCCGTATTTGCACAAACCCTTATAAAATACTTTTCGCAGTCGATGATATCGACGTGAGAAGAAATCGACCTGGTGGACCTCGTCGCCTGATAGTAAATAACATTTGCGACCAATAATACCTTTGTTAATCCTCAAGATGTCGTTTGTTACTCAAATGAAATGTCTCTTTAACGATAATGGGGTGTACGGTCATCATTCGCCATACGAAAGACACCGCGTGGCGTTTCTGGGAGAGTATTGACTGTTGCGTCACGATGATGATGATGATATTAATTTATCCCTAATGGGAAAGGCAAAGGACTTTAGTCCATACAGCCAGGTCTTGTTCGTATGATGGTTGGTCTGAAACTCTGTTGCGTCACGGATTTGTGCGTCACAAATTGTTTTTTTTAAGATTTGTGAAAGGTGTGTTGGATTTATGTCTTGTACCGGCGACACTATCTATACCTACTTCCAATCGTCAAATTTGTTCAATAGTAATTTAAATATTTAATTTGTTCTAAATCAAAATTATTTATGTTAAAGTTAGATTTTAGTATTTTCAGTTTTTATAATTTTTTAACTAAAATTTCCTTAAGCAAATGTCAATTGCATAAGATTGATATTGTATGATTATGTTTCATTAATCTTATTTTAAAAATAATGTATAAAATTAACAAACATGTAATACACACTATATTTAAGTTTCTATTGCAGCCCGTTTCGGAAGAACCATTCCGGTTCGCCATGGAGTTAGACAATTTGCCCAAGGAGACTCTCAAGAAGTTCATATTCGAGGAAACTCTGCTGTTCAAGCAACAGAACGAAGGCGCATAAAAACGAAACGACGTGTGAAACCTGCCTTAGCGTGTACTTCATCGAACACCGTTTTGACAAAATGGCGGGAGGGCAAAAACAGATGATTTATCTAATTTTATTTTCAGTCTTTAGTTTGTAGCTTCCGTGTATATTTTCGTAATTTTGCGACAACTTTTTAATATTGTGTTTGCAGTTAAGTGACTTCTAATTGTAACAAATGAAAGTGTTTAGAATTTTCGTAAATTCATTTTTCATTTTAAACGAATTCAATTTGGTAATAATCACTATGATATTCTTTATCTGCGACTAAGTTGTTTATCAAATGTCCCGATGATATCTTATCTTACGCGGTATTATGATTAATAGAATTCTCTGAAGATTGTTGTGTGTTTCTGTTTTTCAAATACCTTTGAGGATAATCGATAAAACTTTAGACATCAAACAGGATAATTTATGACGAAAATGTGTGATCTTTCCTTGTTACGTATGTTTGTGCAGTGCAGAAAAACAATAGAATGTAAGATTTCGTGCGTGTTGCACGAATGTATTTTTCTTACTTTAAATCGTATTAGTAATTAATTTTTGTCAGAAACTTTAAGAAGTAATTCAATAATTAATACTTAGAAAGTTATTATACGAATGCAGAAATAAAATTTACCAAAGGTTATGACGGTTACTTAGAGATTTTTCTGTTTTTTCTCTGACGATGGATTCTTATTATTAATACTAAAACTATCAAACTATCTCGAAACATTACCGTACACTTGATGAACATTTTAGTGTACGTAATCGAGACAGTAGGAATATATTGAGACGTAGTTAACTTAGATAGATAGTTTTCTGAAATTTATCAACGTTAAATATACCTAGTCGTTCAGTTTCTATTATAAATTGAGGTTTATGATGACGAGAAGGACGATGGTAGGAAATTTTTCGGTAATGTATTTTACAGTATTACATGAGGGCGAATTTATATTCGTGTCGGGTAGTAAATAAGCCAACCTCTAAATAGGCGAAGGGCAACGAGGCGGAACCAGGCTAGATGAATAACGAACGGTGGGTGTAAATATTTTTACATTTCGAATTAATGTATTTTCAAGAGTCACTGTAATGAATACTTAATTGAAGCACTACCAATTTATTAATACCATTGTGATCTAATTGCGAGTTGCATTTTTTTCCATTCAATCGATTAGTGGGAGTGGGGGGGGGGGGGGGAGGAGCTTCGTTAAAAAACTTGTCTGTTTTTAATGATTTTAACATAATAATAATTCTCGTCTTTCTTGTATTTGCTTGTTTGCGCACAATACCTTAGAATAATTGATCCTTCACATCAGATCAGATATAATAGAGATTACGTAGTTTGTTCGAAGTTTCTTTTTACAGTTGTGCGTACGTCGGGGTCGATACAAGTTTTTCAACGAACGGTCTGCGCTATGTGACAGTGGCTTGTGATAGCAGTGGGCGAGTCGATTCACAATTTATAATCTGTTGTTACTCTCGTGTGTATATCTTTAAAATGTTGTTGGGGAGGAGCGCGTTCGCTTCCCGGTTTAATACGCTCCTAATTGAGCACTCGCGGTCTATATCTTATTAAGACCTGATTATCGTTGTTTGTTGAAAGTATTTAGGAAGCATTTTAGATGACAGAGTCGTCATGCGAATTTTTAAAAATGTAACTTCGTCATCGCGAACTACGATTGATGAGATGTTTGAGCTAGAAAGTACATTGTCTTAGAAAATGTCTTAAACTCTCTCGTCTTCGCGTCGTAATATGCGTAATGTTGCGTTATTATCATATATTTACTGTCATCGATTTTTGAATTTTATAAGACTGTCATCACACTCTAAATATCTCAGTATAAACAAGTATACACTTATTGTATTTATTCTATATTGCTTTCCCGTATTATTCAAATTGTTCTCGTAGTTTAGTTTATAGTAATTTTTTTAACCTTATTTTAATAATTGAACGGCTAATACTAATCATTATAATTCGTGGATTGTTTCATTAAGTCGTACTGTACGTACTGAGCGTGGTGACAGCCGGCTAGGAAACACTAACGTTCATATGTCCTGGACATGTTTGTGAATAAATATATTTCATTATTTCAGTAAGTGTGATAAGCTTTTGTCGATTGAAATTGTTGCAATTACTCATTTTTCTACGAAAATACATCGACATTATTTAAGTTTAACTGTTGCGGTTACGGATGTATTATTGCTCACGGCAACGTGTCACTTGAATGGTTTTGCAAAGAGATCATCAATTTATTTGACGCACAACAGATAATTTTATGATCAATCAACCATAATAGTATTTTTGGTACTTTATCTGGCGAATGGCTCGTCAGTATTTTTTTTTTGTTGAAGTTTGTCATCGTGGACGTGCTGAAAAAAAATGTAAACTATTTTAATGTTCATTAAATTAAAGAATTTAAAAAATTAATTCTACTTTCCTTTATTTCATCTGCTTCTCTACTTATTCTCTACTTTTTCAAAATGACACCAGAATATCATCACGTATTTATTGTTAAAAATATGAGTGTTGCCATATTTTCTTAAGTAATTATGTACAAATTGGATATTGTAAGATCATTTGTTATCTTTCAACAGTTGAATATTATGAAAATAAAATCAAATCAAGAGACATCTTGTATTATTTTCCACACATACCTTACACAGCACTGTAAAATGTTGAGGAAATCCTATCAATTAAACACTTGAGAGGCTTTTGAATACAGAGCTATTGAATTTAGTGTCATATTTACAAAGTATTTATTGCCAAAGAAAAGAACTGGCAAAAGCTCATGGTTGGTTCTTTTTAAATGGACAAAATTTTACAATTACAATTAAATAGATTACCATCGTTAATAGTAGCCAATGTGATTCGTTAGAAGTAAAAATAGGAGACTGCCTTTTGGTGATCGGTACTAATGCATCTCCTGGAGTTGCTTATCATCAGATATACACTGCCGGCCAAAAGTTTAAGACCACACATAAACAACATAATTATACATCAATTTTAATAAAATCCCACACGATAAATAAAAGAAATGCACATCTGCATATTCTATTGTTAGTATCGAATATTTAAAGAAGTCATTCTTTTGTTTACTTTCAAGTTATTGGACAACAAACTATATTGTTTTCAAACACCGACAAACGCTGCACTAGAGCCAGGTGGTAGAGTCGTAATAATATTTTTGTAATGTCCTCATTTCTGATTACTTTGCTTTTGTTATGTATTGGTCAATAATCAGGATTATTTAGCTCCTGAAAACACGTGTTTCTGACTTATTATTACCCTAGTTTACTTGGGTTTGTTCACAAACAATCTCTAACTTGACTAATTGTCTAAACTTGTGGTTTCTACAGTGAAGATGTCATAAAATGGAAAAAGCTCGAGAAATTAGCAGTAAAGTGCGTTCTACCATCGTTATTTTACATAATGAAGGCAAATCCGAACGTGAGATTGCTTCACAACTGAAGTTATCGAAGACTTGTGTTCATGGCACAATAACTCGATACAGGGAAACAGGCTTTCAAGGTCGTCTATGCTCGGGAAGAGCTACTACGTCTAGTGAAGATAATTTCAATGTTGTTACCAGCAAGCGAAATAGACATTTAACAACACCAGAAATCCGTGTTGAAGTAAACAAAACCCGAGTTAAACCTTTATCATTGACTACAGTAATACGGCGACTGAGAGATGCGAAGTTGCTTGGTCGCTTTGCCGTTCGAAAACCTCTGCTAAGGCCGCAACACTAGAAAAAACGGATGCAGAGGGCTCTTGCCCATGGAGATTGGACTGAAGAAGATTTTAAAAAAGTGCTTTGGACCGATGAATCCAAGTTTGAAATATTCGCTTCAAAACGTAGAATTTACGTTCAACGCAGTGCCCAAGAAACAACGATGTCAGATTGTGTAGACCCAACAATCAAGTATGGTGGTGGCTCAACTGTGGTCTGGGGTTTTTCTCTAGCCAAGGAGCTGGCGATTTGATTAAAATTGAAGAAATTTTGAAAAAGGAACAATACAAAATCATTTTAGAATAAAATGCCGTTTCTTCCGGGTTGCGATTAATTGGAGATGGATTCATTTTTCAACAAGATAATGATCTAAAGCATAGCTCAAAATTATGTAGAGGATATTTAGAACAGAAAGAGGCACAAGGGGTGTTAAAAAACATGGTTTGCCCGTCTCAGAGCCCGGATCTCAATCCCATTGAACTTTTGTGGGAAGAGCTTGATAGGAACGTCCGTAATCGCGGCCCATCCTCGCGAGAAGAAATGTGGAATGCTTTATGCGAAATTTGAAACAATATATCACAAGACACCATTAACAAATTGATTGCCCGTATGCCGAGTCTTGTGAAAAAGTCATAAAATGTAAAGTAGGATTTTTTGATGAAAAATCAATTTAGCTAACTATAGCCTTTTTTTGCATGGACTGTTAATATTTCTTTACGATTTTAAAGTATATTGTTTGTCAATCAATGTTCTATTAGATGATTCAACAGGTAATTAAACATTTAATATTTTATTGGAGTTTTACTTTATTTTCCTACTTTAATTAAGGTGGTCTAAAACTTTTGGCCGGCAGTGTAAGTTTCTTAATTGGCTACAAAATATTATAAGTAATGTTTTATCTTTTCTGAGCTAAATGGCAATAATTTTATAAGATCAAACAAGATTCTGCCTAGATAATGTTTAATTTTTCAGTTAAATTAAAGTTTTTATTTTCCGTTAGGTACTCCTATTATATGATGCCTGTTAGACGACTAAATAAATATCGATTGGCTGATAGATACAATGAGCCAAAACGTAAACAAAAAGTCTAGTGCGTAATTATAAAATGTATAATGAAATGAAAGGTCCACAAACTTAGGGCCCAGATTAGAATGTTTCATGAATTAAATACAGTACAAAGAAAAATAGAAGAAAAATATATTAATATAAAATTAATTATATATATTATATAAATATAATAAAAAATATTATATATATAATACTATATATAATATATATATATATATATAAAAAATATATATAACATATCTGGGAAGAGCTAACAAAATTTTACGATTTAGTTGCTTCCAATTAAGGGAATTCAAAGTGTGAGGTCATTACTTTACTAATTTCTACTTTTTAACTTCAGCTCTATAGTGCAAATATATATTAATATTAATATTACCTCATAGGAAAATCATATTTTGTATGTTACAAGATACGTCAAGATTTTAGAAGTTTAGTGCTTTCTTCTATTTTTATCGGAATATCATATATTTTTTTTAAAACAATTTACTTGTCATTGAACTCATAGCCGAGGTCATTTTATATATATTTCTCACTGATTACAAAAACGGCTGAAAAAAGAGATGAGAAAACAAGATATGATCTTAAACATTATAATAATGAATATTATATACCATCGATATCAACGCAGGAGCTTTGATCTGAAACCAATAACGTACGGTTTATAACATCTGCCCAAAAAGGACAATTATTTCATTGTGAATAATCAGATAAATAATTTTATTTGCACGCACCGGATCTTTGATAACGAAAACGTATAAAAGTATTATTATATTTTCACAAATAACGGTCTGATTTTCGTGAGAAGTGTGTATTTATTATAAGTTATGCATTATATAATATCCAAAGCGTATTATTTTAATTTTAAAAATGGAATATATGTAAAAAAAATAGGCATAAAAAATCTCATTTAATAATACAAACTAAAGAATATACACAGTTTCACAGGTTCATAAAAGTCAAGCTTCATAAAAAAACATATTTTTTTATTTGAATTTCAATATTGAAGGTCATGTTTTAAATATATAATAAATATTTCAAAAACTTAAATAATTTTCCTTCATTTCTTTTTTTAAAACGTCTATTTCAATTGTCGTATTCAGAGGACAGATTCCGTACAGCGACGATTCCCTCATTGGACTGGCATGCCTTATGTATATATATACATATATATATATATATGTATATATATATATATATATACTATATATAATATATATATATATATATACATATATATATATATATACACATATCACATATATATATATGTATATATACGGCCTGAATAATTATGATATTTGCAAGGGTTTGGGGTCGCACACAATAGATGCTTTGAACATTTAACGCAGCGATTTTAAGGAGATCGATGGGTCCAAATTGTCATCGTGATAGTGTCGCCACAGTATTGGGAATAACGAATATAACGTATTCTCGCGAGATAACTTACACTAATCTAGTCTCACATTGGTGTTTTAATTTATATATATAGATATAAATAGATTTTAACAGATAGCTTTGCAAATTGTCGTTCCTGGACAACTACAAACCAATAATTGACAAAATTTTGACGATGAGCTGAACGAACGTCGCGTGGATTGATGCAAATTTAAGATAGATAAATTCGATACTGGTTAGTTTTGAGTTTTCGTTTATCATATACTTAAGTAACATATTTATATAACTATGTATTATATAGTATTGTGATATGGTGCTTTGAAGAGCAGACTCCAATGAAATGTCGCCTTCCACGACTATTTTAGTTCAAAATACTTACCTATCTCACCCACCATATTCATCAGACTTAGCACCTCGTGATTTTAATCTTCTACCCTGCCTGCTGATAACTTTGAGATTTCTGAGGCGTCTAAGAAGAGCTGCATTGACATTTATCCAAGTGGTTTAGCCGAGTGGAAAAGTATATACGTGTTTAAGGCGAATATATTGACGAGATTATTAGACGGGCAATTAAGAATACATTTTATAATTTATGTGTGTCTAATTTCTTTACTCGCATGACACGTCATCTAAATACTGTAGTTATATTTTTGAAAACTGAAATATCAAATTATACAATCTAAACCGCCTTAACAAAAATTATTAGCATTAAAATTTTATGATTTAACCTGTTCTATAGTGTTTACTAATATGGGCTATAAATATTTTCTGGTAATATTTTCACCATCGCGTGCTTGTTAAGTAGACAATGAGAGGCGTGGCTGTCATGTATAACGACCTATTTATTATGCGGCCATCAACTAAGTTAACTAATGTTAGAACCAGAAATTATTACCAACTTCGTATGTTCAATCTACTGTTATCACAACAGACTTAATATATAAAAGCAATATATTTTTCGTAATAAAAATAAGAGACCCGAGAAAAAAATAACAATATTTTATGTTTGTAAAATACCTCTTTTTATAGGATAATATTTAGTTTACGAACGTGAGACTTAGAATCTATCGTAGCATTTGGCGTACCGAGCTTAAAAAAAATCTAACGTTTCATATTACATATTCATTATAAGAAATAATAATTTATTAAATATTTAACGTAACAGCTCCAGTTTTACCAGATTAATAATTTTTCGTAAGATTCTGGTAAGGAAACATAAACCTTTCCTACTAGATCTTCATATAATTTGACTTTGCGAGATGTGAGTCCAGGGTAACAGTCCAAGCCGAGGCTCTCTCTTGGGAACCCTTGTATTCCCATTTATAAAGGTCTCGGCTGAGTGCCCTAAGCGCTCGGCCAACTTTCAACCCGGTTAAGCCATCGGGCTAACAGTGGCAATAAGCCATAAAAAAGAAAAAATAAAAGCGAGATCTGCTGAGTATCAAGGCCCTATGACGAACCGGCTATGTTTGGGTCCGAAGTGCCTAATAATAAATTTGGATTGGTCCCGAATAATAAATTGACTATAATATGGGATAGTCAAAACGGTGATCTAGAAAAACTACATGGTTCAGCTCCATCAGGAAACGTAATATGGAATGAAATTGAATATCTAGAGAACGAATAGAGATATTTTAGGAGCGTTCTCAGGATACTATCACGAATTACATGATGGAAAAATTTCGTGTAATATAGTGTTAAACTCATTATACAAGAAGGTCGTTGAAACAAAGAATCACGTACTATGTGACTGCAATGCCCTTGTTAAAGGTGGATCTTTCGGGAATAGACTACCCAAAACCAGAAGATTACAGATACTTGTCCATGAGCTCGTGTTGGATCACCGACCGGTCTTACAACAGCGAGGGCCTTCTGCGCAAGCTCCACCTCAGATGAATAGAATTATTAGCGTTACCGCCATATTACCGGTTTTCACCAATTAATATAGATAGGAGCGTCGCTAGAGTTTCTTGCGCCACATCTTCACCAGCGCCAACGCATTTCAAAGTGGTTGTTAATAATAATAATGTTATTAATTTAGTTAATCCGTCAGAAGCAACTGACCGAGACGAGGTTCGGCCATCTCGGGCACCCTCGAGTCAGTCGCTTTCGCACGCAGGGTAACGGTCCAAGCCGAGGCTCTCTCTCGGGTACCTTTGTGCTGGCTCCCATAAATAAAGATTTCGGCTGAGTGTTCTAAGCGCTCGGCCACCTTTCAACTCGGTGAAGCTGTATAAGCCCTCGGGCTAACAGAGGCATGGGCCATAAAAAAAAATTGAAGTCGGATGACAGGTTTCCAAATCGTGGTCAAGTTAATAAGTGTACTATTATGTTATTGTTTAACAATATATTGGTTTAGATCATTTAGGTATTAATTTATTATTATATACACATCTTTTAACTTTTATCTTTTATCTTTTAATGCAATTATTCCTAAGTCTAAAGGTTGTCTGGAAATGATCGCTCTTTAGCGATAAGACCGTTTTTTTGTACCTACTTAGTAAACTTATTTTTTCTTTTTCCTTTTTATGATTTGTTTTTATTTTATTTTTGTTGTGTACAATAAAGATTTTTTGTTACTTTGAGCTTTACAAACGAGCACACAGTTCACCTGATGTTAAAAGATTCCTACATGATATCAACATTCATTCTTGAATAGGAGTCATAATGCAGATGTGTTGCCACCCTTGAGGACTGAGATGGAATGCCTCGTCACCACTTATAAAAGTCACCGGATACCTTCACTCACCAGGCGAAACACAGCAGCATTATGCTGCTATTTCACGCCGGTATTCTGTGGGAGCGTGGTCCTGTCGACCCGGTCGATCTGACCCATTAATTCTGCAGTTAGAAACAAGCTCTACCACTGTTCAAAAAAATTATAATAAAAAAATATAATATAATAATTTAAACTTTTAAAATTGTTGGTAATATAGCTGTTTAATATCCACCTACCTGTCATGTGTGATAATAGGAAATGTTAAGTGTTACAAAACGAAAGGTTAACAAATGATACAATTCAAGGTATTTGTTACCTACAAACAATCTTTATTACCCAAAAAAATCTAGTTTTCACATTTAATCTAGTGATTTTGATCTTATTATATCTTATGGGTATAATGATATAACTGAATGAAAACAGTTGCCTCTTCGCTTTCATGTTTCACAATGTAAACTAGAGCTCGCACGATGACAAGGCACATTGTCATAATTAAAGCATTCCATTGTTTCTCAATGTACATCCACCGTGAAACATATTTAGTGACTTATTCTTATGCTTTTATTTTTTGTTTTATTTCTATCATACTCTATTCACGTGCAATTACACTGCTACTTTTTTTTTTGTCTTTGTTCTAGAAAGCTATGTTTTTATAACAAAGTCCATTCAGGGCAATGTCCTTAATAAGTTAAATTATCCTTACAGAACAAAAGCATAGCTTTGCAGGTTAAGGCATTGCATTAATGTACATTTAATTAACATTTTTGTTCGTGTTAGGTCGCTAACTATTATTTTCTATCTAGTATATTAAAGATTTTCAAAATAAACATATATTTAAACCTTTTGTTTTTAATAATGACACTCGTAAATAAATATATATAATTATATTAATAGGTATATCTTACATCGTCACCATACGAGAAAAATTATATTTAAAATGTAGTATCATTGGATTAAAATAGGGAAATTTTCATTTAATCTATTCTTTAACAGTGATAGAGCTGCACTGCAGTTTGTTTCCAGTTACAGAATGAATGGGTGAGCTCGATCGGGTTAGGACCACGCCCTCACAGAATACCAGCGTGAAATAGTTGCATGATATTGCTCTGTTTCGTCTGGCATCGTAGGCATCCGGAGACCTTCATTACTGGTGCCGAGGCATTCCATCTGTGTCCTCAAGGGTGACAACGCATCTGCGTTATGATTCCATGTCAAGTATGAATGACATGGGCCGCAGGAATCACTTACCACCAGGTGAACTGTTTGCTCGTTTGTTACTCTCAATATAATAAATAATAAAAAACAAAAAAGATCGACATTTTCATTACAATTATTACAATAGGTGTAAATTTGCCGCACATTCTATGAAAGGCATTAAGGGAATTAAATAATAGGGTTTGTTCGCCCTCGCCTACTATTATATTTATAGGCGACGGCGTAACAGTTCGCTTTAATTAATTTTAGAAATTCGTGTTTTTGTTTATTTTCTATTGTAATAAAATAAACAAAAACATGAAAATAGTAAACATAGTAGAATAAAATAGTGGAACATTATAAAAAGAAAATTAAGGAATTGCTATAGAGTCATAGATAGCGGGTTATGTTGAATTCCTAGCCAATTTCAGGTACGGCAATATCGTTCTCACTTACGGCCAAAAGTTCGCAGGATAATAATATAGAGGCATTTGTTTCAGAAGAAATGCCATGTTAAGAGATTAGACAGCACTAATGCAATGTCAATAACGAGAAGCGATATACAGCTTCGATTCGCAGCATCGTCGTTGTCTCCTTGCTCAGCTAGCCTTCCGCTCGCGGGTCTATTTATATAAAGCTGTAGAGGTCACTGGACCAACAGCAGATATACAATTATTTGCGCATTTCGTTGACATTGACGCACTTTGAATAGTTGACATCTGTCACTCAATAGACAAATGCTTACTTCTTATTGCTGTGCAGTTTTTCAACTGTTATAATAATACTGTAAATTGAATAACTGATCTGTTGAATACATTGTAATTTAGATTTATCGTCACTCAGAAAAGTATGGGTATTTAGAATCAGATTTACTCGCATGATGCTAAGCAATTACCGCCGCCCATGAACATCCGCAACACCAGAGTCGCAGATGCGCTGCCGACCTTTAAGAAAGGTGTAGGCTCTTTTCTCGGAGGTCCCTAAGTCGTATCGGTTAAGTGAATAAAGTCTTATAGCGGTGGAGCTGGAGTTGATTGTAGCTAGACAATATGAATGGATTGATTCGACCGCAAATTGGTCCTGTGATGAAATAGTTATATATAACACTGCTGTGTTTCGTATGGTGAGTGTAGAGATTCCAAGAGCACATTGCAAGTAACGAGGCGTTACGTTTCAGTTCTCATGGACCACAAAGCATGTTGATCTTAATTCGTTGATAGATACCATCTGATGAATTGTGTGCTCGTTTGCATCCCTAATATAAATTACAAAAAAAAATATTTAAGTAAATGTAGTACTTTAAATATCGTTATATTAATTTTAAAACAACTAAATATGCACATAAGCAAACATAAAAGTTAGAAATGAAATAAATCTGGACATAAAATATTTGTGCGAGTTTTACAAGAAAGAAACATTGTGCGGGCTTTCTATCATGGCAAGGCCTATTTAGATAAAAAAAATGTTGTTCAAACAATACGGAAAGTAAAATTTGTAGTAATTGGATATCCGTTTTGGTTTTTATAATAGCCAACCTGCAATATAAACCATCAATGAGAAAACAGTTGGACGTTTTTGGGAACTAAATATTCCAAAAAACTTCCGGTGAAATACGTGTCTACCTTTTTCCACATTATCTCTATCATACTGTACCTAGTTCATCATTGGACATAGTTCTCTCATTATCATTTTAACAGTGGTAGAGCTACAAAGCAGTATTTTTCTAGTTCCAGAATGAATGGGTGGAGTAGGACCACGCCCTCACAGTATTCCAACGTGAAATAGCAGAGTGTAGCGATCCTTTAGTGATGGGGATTGATTCCATCTCAGTCCTCAAGCGTGCATTATGATTCCTTGTCAAGGAGATGTCAAGAGTTGCAGGAATCACTTGCCATCAGGTGAACTCTACACTCGTTTATTACTCTCAGTATGATAAAAAAAAATCATAGTACCAAATAGTTCGCACCTAAGACGCAAAACTTTATTTGATATTGTTATTCCGCCGCCTTCTTGTAGGAATGTTTTTATATGTAATTGCTTAAATATTTAAGCAATTACATATAAAAAACCTTATTGATATAAACGAGCACACGATTCACCTGATGGTAAATGACGCCGTACTATCATGCCTAGATTTATCCTCGGAATCTAAATCATAGTAGTGCTACGTCATCGTTGAGCACTAAGATGGAATGCCTCGTCACCGGTGATATGTTTTCAGCTTTATTTTACTCAAACGAAATACACTAGCTTTAAGGTACAATAGCTGTACTTAATCTTGTGTGACTTGTGAAACTGGATTTCTTGCCGATCAAGATTATGCGTGGTATAGTCATTTAATACAACTGCATAGTAGCTCAACAATGGCAGTATATATAAAATATTAGATAGCGAAATATAATGATATTTTACTATCTAATATTTTCGTAATTTTGCTAAACATGTTATGGACATAAATTTCAACGACCTCTAACATATTTTTATACTGCTCTGTTCATTGGCACCGATCTTCATAAAAGGTATCAAGAGCGAATACGCTATAAACTTTATCCATTAAAGAATTTATTGTGTGCAATAAAATTTGAATACGACGTAGACATAACATCCTTAATATATTGATGGTTTTTTAACTATACCGTCCCTAAAATATTCTGTTACATTTATAAAGTTTATTTAGTTAGAAAGATTTCTAACTTTTATTGGGACTGTCTTGGTTGAGACGTCTTAAATTCCATTTTCGACATCAGACTTAGTGGTAAGAGAACTTGGGTATGGTCGTAGGACCTGGGTACGGCCAAAGCTATTATTTGTGGAAAAGCCCTAATTTTTGTGAAACGAATATAGGTGTTTATGATATTCATTACAGATTCGTATAGTATGTGGAATTCAAAGAATATCTAAAATATTACACATATAATCGATTAAATAAAGTGCTTTAAACAATATAAAAACCGTATGGGAATATACCTAGTTACTTTAAGGTAAAAGTAGGAAATCTCAATCACTTTTAATATTTAAAACACAATAAGAGGAATATTTACGAGTATTTAGTGGGGCACGTCAATAAGGAAGAGTAGTCTTTTGGATTTCTTTTTTTGATTATATGAATCTTTTCTTTCTCCCCATTGTATTATGTAAGTTGAATTCTTATATTTTTGGAAATAACCAAGTCAATAATTATTATATAATAATATTGCTTACTCACTTAGTAGGGTCACGGAGTGGTTAGACCAACCATCACTTCACAGCCGCAAGAGATCCACAAGAATCTTCTAGGAATCGACTATGGGAGATCAGTCGTGTTGTAATAATAATTATAATCATGGTGATAAAAAAATATATGCACAATCCACCTTACATTGAGTGATTGCGGCGACCCATGATATCTACGTCTATCTTTGATATGAAGTCAAAACGCAGATGTATATTCATCCTGTGGACTAGAATGGAAAGCCTCATTCCTAGTCATTATGTTTATCTCCACCAGAGCGAGCAAGCTGCAAAGAATTTCTTTAGGTAATCGAACGACCGAAATCATAGAACTAATTCGCGCATACCTCACCGTTATTCACTCTAACGAGTTGTAGAGCAGTCCTGTTGGTCTACGTACCCTGGATACAACGTTTGGACGGAATATTTAGCTACAGATTAAAATAGATAATCATTGGATATGGATGAATCGGAGCATTAAGGATCATTAAGGAATGTGGAAACACAGCTATACCACGCTGGTATTATTTGAAGGCATGGTATAGTTAGAAACAAGCTCCAAGATGGCTCTATCACCATCACATAATACTACTATAAGGCGCATAATACTCTTTAAACAAATTCCACATAATACTCAAATATTTTAGTAAATTGCTTTACGAAAGTTTAAATACGCGAATACCGTTGGTAATTTGTCTTTTAGTACAAGTTCTCTTTCATTCCATTCAACTATACTCGTACAATGCAAAGAATGGGAGTAGGGTATGTGGTCTAATTTCGTTTCCGCTTCATAAACTATGTGCTTTTCGTCTTGACGTATCGTGCCATAGTTATGTTATATTCATTTTATAATGTACTCAAACATTATTTTCCATTGTTAACTTAATAGTCACAGTGTACATATACACTATATATTAATAGCAAGCTTTGTATATTTGATAAAATATTGATTCACATAAGAAGAACGTAGAAAGAAATTCCGTACGTGTTACAAATACTAGAAATAAGTATATTTTTAACAAAAATAGTGAACCCTTTATAGGGCCTATAAGTTATTCGTATCAATAAAAGTAAATTTAATGGCATTCACCAGTTTCCCGTTTGACACGAACCTATAAATCAATTTAAAATTAATAACTCCATATTTAAATTGACACTTTAAATAAATATAAAAGAAAAAATAACCTAAAAAGTTGGTGAAAAAAAGGAAAGTAATCTTGGTTTTGTTTTTGGATTCTTATTCATCCAATGTTAAATAAAATATATAATAATAAAATAGAATATTAGATATACTTTTAGATATTACTTCAATAATTTAAAATGTATGTTATATATATTATAAAATTGTTTCTTAGTAAATCATAATATCATGATTTACTAAGACTTTGTGAGCGACACGAACTGGAACACGTCCTGGGACTAGAACAAGTTGATTCTAACGATGACAAAGTTGACGTGAAAATAAAAAAAGGTTAAATCATTTAGCATTCTTAAGAGCAGTTGCTGACTTTCTCTCCCTTTTTTCTTTGCAGATATCTACATTCCGAGCTGGATGGTAGCTTGTAACAATTTGATGTCTTAAAAGAGCTATAAAAAGTCTATTAACATAAATGTATTTGAGATGAAGTTTGAATTTGACAAATAAAATAAATATTTTCAATGGATTTAACTACTTGAAAAATGAAATAAACAACATTACAATACTTAAAGATATAAACAAGTAGTGATATTTACGAAATAGCAAAAGTAAGCATTATTTAATTTTAAAACATATGTGTACTCACATATTACGCCTGTTAAAATGATTTATACGATTATGTTTTATTATAATCATATTTATATATTACGACAGGCTATTCAATTACGACAGGCGCCGTTGAAATGGTTTTCATATGGAGTAATTTTGCGCCGGCATATGTATATTGGGTGTCTAGTTTGTATCACATCGTACGATAAACACACGCTTTGATTAGTTTCTGCCTACGGATTTTTATTATCTATATGTTAAGCATTTTAGACGTGGGTGAATATACTGGGTATTAAGAGACCGCTTCCGAAAACGAAGACAAACGATAGTACTAATGACGGAAAAAAATCCATCCTGATTAAAAAAAATCATAATTTTAAATCGTTTTATTAACGTTATTTACGCTCCATCTTGTAAGTACAGCTAAATGAAACGATAGTTTCATAAAAAATACATTACTTTACTAAAAAAAACCAGCAATGAAACACAAAATCAAAAATGATGCTCGGATCAACCGCGGACATGATAAAGGTCCGTCAACGGCGGCCGCGGTCCACCGCAAAAGGAGCGGTTTGTTTTGGCGGGGTTGATTATTATGTTTAGTATTTTTAGTTTTCGCCCGTGCTTTCGTTTATGGAGCGTAAATATTGCTAATAAAACGTTTTAAAAATATGATTTGTTTTTGATCAGGATGGATTTTTTTCCGTCTTATCATCAAAGGTGTCATAAGTACATTCGTCTGTCTTCGTTTTCAAAAGCGTTCTCCTAATACCCTCTGTATACATGACGTATAGAATAAAAAATATAAATTTATAATATAACTTTTCTTCAATTAATACCTTAAAAAAATAAATGTTATAATTAGGCTGTGATGATGATGGGTCGAAATAGTTTAGTTTTTTAGATTACTTTTTATTTTGTTGTTATCAAGAATTTAAATATGTGATAGCCGTCGTTCACGAGAAGAATAAAATAAGGCGAGGCGGAAAAGAAAGGGTTAAACGTTTGGTTCGTGGATAAAAGACATTGTCAGACATATAACATTTTTGCTACATGGTTTTGTTTTTACAATTTTCTGGAGACTTGCCAATATGTTAGATTGCGCAAGAACTTGCTACAATAAATTTTGCATCGGATGTAAGATTTTGTTTAGATTTGTACGTCGGCTGCACTCTGGTTCGTCATTATATTTCGTTCGTCAGTAAATATTGAAACTGACACAACTCGAAAGACTAAGGTTTTGCATGCACAGTAACATAATCATTGAAATCTATATAAAAAAATACAAATAAACAATGGAACATTAAACAAACTGTCTTCTGGAGGAACTGATGTTTGAAAATTGGCAATTTAACTTTATATAATTAATTTGTTAAATTATATTTTGAGGACGTAATGAATAGCACAAATCATTTTTTATTTAAAACAGATCTCTAAAATAATCGAAGCGTTGTAGCAATTTTTTTAACTTTTATGTACACAAAGTATTTATGTAAGAAAACTAAACAAAAATAAATATGTCCAAAGGTACAGCTTATTTTTATAATTAAAATCTCTTCCTGCAGACCTGGTATGGTGTTGGACATATCATCGAGAATAAGAAACATAGTGTATTTAAAAAAATAGAGTAAAAGTGAAATATGGGACTATATTTATTTAACGTAATATTGTAAAATAAAATAAAATAGAAATAAAACTAGACTACATAAAATTTGATTTAAGGTTCTTTTTGCACTGATAGAAATATTTTTCGAATAGCCCAGGATAAATGTAAGCTATCGTTCCACGTTTTCATCACGTATACGCCGTAAGCACAACTCGTAAAGCAGAAGTCATCGTTCGGTATTAAGTTTTGTTCTTTTTATAGCCTACGTTTATTAAACAACTTTTGTTATGTATGTCATAGTATTCCAAAAATATTACTTATTATTATTATTGTAATTGTAATGTAAGTGTTTTCAAAATATTCCTGTTGCATTATTTCCGTGGGTTTAGCATTTGGCTAAGAAATATCGTACAATAGAAATAAAAAGATATTATATTATACAAAATAAAGAAAAAGTGATATAGGAAAAATAACATTCTTCCATATTAATCGGAAAAGTTTGCGGTAGACAGATATGCCATTTTTCACTTTTTCTATCATAATTTTTCACATTTCAAGAGCACACCAGTTTACTAGGGTCATTTATCGTCAACAGTGTGTGGACATATTAATACCAGCGTGGGGTCTCTGATTAAATTTATACCTACCTTTCGTTTCATCATTGATTCATCGAGTCCAAGGCGAAGATAGCTGCAAAAAAACTTAGGATCCTGGTCAAAGTGCAACGGCATTTCTCTACGGGGCAGTTTTTAACGATATATAAAGCTCAAGTCCGGTCGTGTGTAGAATACTGTTGTCAATATTTGGGCAGGCGGCGCTAAATGCCATCTCGTAGCTTTGGACTCGGTGGAAAGGCGGGCTAAAAGGCTAATTGGGGACCAAGCTGAAACCAATCTGCACAGTCTTGAATACTGGCGTAAGGTGGCTATTCTTTCATTGTGTTTCTGTGGTTTGAGTGTGCTCAGGAATTAAATTATCTAATTCTCCCATCCCCGTTCCACCATCGGACCACACGACGCACTGCTGGATTTCATCCTTTTATTGTGAACATCCTTCAAACCCGAACGAAGCGCTTTGCTTCGTCTTTCATTACTCGTACAGCAAAGGACTGGAACAGTTTGCCCGCATCTGTCTTTCCCTCCGATTACAATGTGGGTGTTTTCAAGAGTAGAGTGAATAGGCATTTACTGAGCTAGTGCGCCTTATCATCCAGGACAGCATTTCCGCTTAACATCAGGTGGGATCGTGGTCAAGCACTTGCTTTGAAAGTTTAAAAAAAAGAAGAAAAAAATATTCTTTCCTTATCATTGTGAGTTAGACAATAATAAAAAATTGAAAAGTTAATCATTTCAATAGAATTCGTTTTTAGAATTTGTTTTGGGTTATTGTTCGTAATTTAATTATTTTTATTTCTTAGCTTTATTCGTTTAATATTATGAGTTTAAAATATTTACCTATGGAGTACAGTTAAATATGTTTTGTAATGGATGTACGTTGCTATGAAATTTTTGTATAACTTGTAGAATTCTTACACTACACATAGGTATGTACGTACTAAATGACGGTTACGCATGTAGTCGACAAAACATTTGCAAAGTTCCGACGATAGGAGTACATATTATTGTTATTATGATCGAATTGGTGATAAAATTTACACAAATAGTTTTCATATCATGCCAATAAGAAACGTTTATCAAATATATCTAGTTTTGTTTTAATAACATTTCGTTTATATGTACATATGTTAGTTGTAATGTTATAACATATTATATATTATTGTTGCAAGATCTGTCATTATTCTCATTTTGAATTTTGTTTCAAATATCGGTATAAAATTGAAACGAAATTAAACTGGTATTTCGACGATCCTCGTTGTCCTTATAAGTATGTATAATGCTCCCAATTGTTTTCTTTTTATTTTCGTTACATTATTTACATATATTACATTAATAAATAATTTATGCCGCATTGTTCAAATGTGGTATGTTATATACACACAGGAAAAATGTAGTATTAGTGATGACAAACGATTTAATTGTTATTCATAAAAAGATTTAGCATTTTTTAAATAAATAATTTTACATATCAATCATCGTTATTTTGTTCATATCAACAGTTAATAATAAATTTTCAGTTGGAGTTATCTATACATAATATACTTTCATCTTAAAACTACTATAAATATTTTTTTAAGGTCAAATAATACTTGCTGTGTCTTATGCCATTGTTTGTACATAAAACGCGATTTATAGCTGTAACAAGCTACCAGAATCCGCTCTATAAAATCAAATACCGTCGTTGAACTTCTAATCTTTAATAAATATTCTCGACAATCTCGCTATGTGTGTACTCGTATTATTACATGTTTATTTTTTAATAAATTATACACAGGAAAAGCATTTATTGTACATTAATTTTACACATTAATTTTGGGTACAGGGAAAATACGAAGTATGTATCCGAATAATATTTATTTCTCCCAAAACCTGAAGGGAAAAAACGAACTCCGAATAATTGAAGTTTTCTTACTTTATCTCACGATCTTTACACCCCTCAGGGAATTGAATACAAAATTATCTTTGTTCAGCTTAATGTAAAAACAAAGTTAAGATATACATTCGCCTTTGTTAAACCACATAATTCGTTTACTCCTCTTTTATGGTTTAAAAGCAATGGTAACTCAATTATTTAAATCTTTTTATCTTCTGGATTACATTATAAAAGAAAATATTTTCTTTTAACAAATTGCAAAAGAAATTTTAAGTTTTCACAGGCAAGTTTTATGGCCACCACGCCATGCCGACATAGTGATCAAAATACTAGTCTCTTGCTTTGTAGATTCTGGGTTCGTTCACCCAGGTTAATATTTTTTCCGATATAGTACCGGCAGACCCATACAAGAAAGCGTGATTGTACTTATCATCTGTTGAAAATTTATTCGTGATGGTCAATGACATTCACGACTTCCTTCGATTTTACTACATATTCCAGATACGTTTCTAATCCAACATGGATAAAATGGATTGGATAAAAAATCACTCTTGCCCCGAGGAGATCTCGATACAGTGTATACTGTACCGACGAAAAAGATATTGTACCTCATTTCAACCTGTGTATGTGTCTATTTTTCTAATCTTGGAACGGCGACAAGGAAATGCAGGGATGCTGCATTAACCAACTTTCAAATATTTTAATTAAGCTAATAACTAAGAAATTATTATTGTGAATGACAGTGAATATATCGTTAGGTCCTGTTTTATAGATATTAGGGGTCACACTGCTCTATGTATGTATGGAAAAAAAAATATTTGATATCTCATCAGTTCTCGCGTAACACTAGGTAATGTTTAATGATTTTTGTTCAGAATTTTGATTTAAGGCAGGATTAACACTTTAAATAATTCATAAGGTGCCACTTCTAACTTAAATGATATAAATACCTGGTATCTTTTGTAAACATATAAACACCACTTTCAAAATACAAAAGCTGTTACAGAAGAAGCAATGTATGTATAATAGTATAATGTTTATGGCCTGTTAAAATTAATCGTTTCCTTCATTTTCTTCATCCCCCATCTCACCCTTGTCAGCTCAAAATATTGCACATAATTATTGCCATATTATTAATGTGACTAATAAGTAGTGATATGTAGTAGTCATGGTAATAATGTTAAATTTCTCTTCTTTTCTGAGTTCTGCAATCATCTTGTGATGTACAACTCAGTTAATGCTTTGGTTTGTATGTATATATTTGATGTATTTTATACCTACGATATATATATATATATATAAACAGGGTATAAGGAGACCGCTTTCGAAAACGAAGACAGACGACAGTACTAATGACACCTTTGATGATGGGCCGAAAAAAAACGATCTTCTAGCTGCAGAATGAATGGGTCAGCTCGACTGGGGTAGGACCACGTATTGAATACCAGCGTAAAATAGTAGCATAACGTTGTTGTGTTTCGTCTGGTGTGGTTTTCGTCTAGGCATCTGGAGCCTTTTATTACTGGTGACGAGGCATACCATCTCATCGCATTATGATTCCTTGTCAAAGATGAAAGTAAATGTCATGGGCCGCAGGAATCACTTGCTATCAGTTGAACTGTATGCTCGTTTGTTACTCTCAATGTAATAAAAAAAATGTTATTAAATTATGTAAATACTAAGGGTATATAATTTAGTAAGCTAAAATTTTTAGTGTAATTAACATATATGTACATAAGAATACAATATATCCTTTATTATTATATAGACTCTTTTGATTAATATCTATGAATCATTGAATCGATTACACTAGTTATGTATTAATTATTGTAATTGGTTGGACGACCACGTTTTTAAGTGGTAAGAGTCACCTGATTGCTGTGTTGATTTTTTGGGTTAGTATCCCAGCAGAGGACTATTATTTGTTAGCAATTAGTAGCTCAAATTTTCATCTCTGGGTGTACTGTGTACCTCCACTGTCTATAGCATTGCATCTGAACCTTCCTTCGATCTTAATGTACTTACAACGGAAAAGGGAAGGTAATGACGAGTGAGTGCCTACGTGTTTACCCCAATACTTACGGCACTATGAAATATTCTGTGTAGTTGACGTCATCAGTCAAGAGAATATAATCAACATCAACTTCATTACCATCATCATTGTAATTGGTTTATTTATTTAATGTAATAAAAATCAACAAATAATGCTATCATATATTACAATATATTTTTACCGGAATGTTTTTAATAACGCTAATTTGGCTAATTTCGTACAAAAGTTTCTTAAATTAAGTGAATACTAAGTTCGAGCAAGATCGATATATTTTACTGCCATGTTGACGTAAATCAAATATGTTGCGTACTTGAAATCTTCAGGTAATTTCAGTTAAGTAAAAGCTACAACACGAATGAGTCTGCTTGACCGGGGCAGGACCATCACTCATAGAGTACCATCGTGCATTAGCATCATAACACTTCTACTTTTTGTATCGTGGGTGTACCTACATCGGTCACCAATCCGGGGTCCCAGTTTTTGTTAACGAGGCATTCCATTTCAGTCTTTTCGGTTGTTACAACGCACATTAGATACTTTATAGAATCTAATATGCGTTGTCTAATCTACATATATTCACCATATCACGGACCACGGTCATCACTTACCACTTAAACTGTGTGCTCGTTTGTCAAGGCTTAAATAAAAAAAATATCATTACACATGTAAACACTTTAATGACTATAGGACCTTTTTATTGTTACATAACATTTTCAAGCAAAATAACCACTTCATTACTATATTAATCAATTGCATTAAGCTATTTAGAATAAAACTTTTTTTAATAAATATTTTTAACTGCTTTTAACACCTAAATTCTATTTAGTTGATATGAAATCCGAAGATTGAGTCGAATAGTAAAAAAAAAAACTAAAAAAAAGTAACTCATTTATATAAATTAATGTTAAATAAAATTTGTTCCCTGACTTTGAAATAAGACCTCTACTATTACCAATAGACATTTGTAATTTAAAAGCTGTTGCTAGGTGTATCGCATTTAAATTTACTTTTCAATTTGAAATAGAATATCAAACTTCTTGTTGAATTTCAAGGTTGTGTAAATTGCGTTAGAAAATTCAGCGATTTTCGTAAAATCAACGTAGAGTCTAAACGTACACGAGTATTCGATTTATGCTCTACACCGATTGTAGACTCTTGATTTACAGAAATACTAAACTCAAGAGACATAAAAACAGCCTGCATTGTATGTATACATGTCCTATACTATAACATGTGACTGTTATACAAGCATTTGTTTACCTGTTATGTACTCATTTAATGAGGGTTTTAACGGCTACGAAGGGCTACGACGCTCGTAACGACGTGGTTTGAACGTAACACTACATTTTTATTACGGTTATTGCTTTGGCTGGTATGCTGTAATAATATTTCACAATTGAAGTGAAATCTACTTTAAAGTTAGAAACGAGACAAAAAAAAACAAAATATGATTACTTATTTTGTTTTTAAGTTCTATTGCATATAACCTATACGAATTAAACGTAATAAACAAGAAATAAAATAGAATACATAATTAATACCCATCAGCCTAATGGTAAACATAAAAGAACGACCACGCCCTCACAGAATACCATCGGGAAATAGCATCATAACCCGAGACTTGGGTCTCTCTTACTGGTAAAGAGAAATTTCGTTCCCATGGTGACAACGCTTGTATCATCTTTAATTTTTGTTAAGGATGGATGTACCTAGGTGTTTATAGTCTGTAGTTATCTCTTACCATCAAGTGAGTAGTATGCTTATTTGTACCATACATTTATATAAAATTTTATTGACATAATGTTTCAATCAATCATTTTATACGTTATTAATTTTAATACATCTTCATCTTTATTTTTTTATCTGGTAAGTGTTTATGGAATATCGGCACTTTAAAGAGTTAAAGAGTACGTACTTGATAACTTATCTAGAAATTTAAATTTAATATAGTACATCCGTATCAGATTTATATTAAACTTATTTTTATAATATCCGCTATGATATCTTCTGGTGATTATTACTGGATGACATCTATAGCGCCGGATGTAATATACCGGATATAATATGCCGTCATTTCCTTCAACCTCGTCGCTTCTTTTCCTAGTCTGCTGTGATACATATAAGGGACACATACATACAAAACATTCAGAACAGTTATTGTTTCTCGGCTGGAAATCGAATATAGTAAGATAGCTATGATACCAATGACGTAACTATGCGATCATTTTGTACACGAGTCGAGTAGAAAAAAACTTGAGCGAAATAACGTAGGAGCATATAAATATCCTAGCTGCATATACACTAAAATATTAAACAGTCAAAAATATATATAACTAGTCAGGCCATAAATACTGTTACATAAAAACTTTTCTTTTCTTCAACTTTTTAATTATTTTGAATTTGGAAGACGTATATTATTTTAAAAAACTTCTTTCGATTTTGCGCCATTCTCATATTTTTTCGTGTTCGCTATCAAATTACAATATGGAATGTGATGTTAAAGAAAATAGGATTGCAGTGATCACCTTGCACAAATTGGGTATGGAGCTGTCGGTCATATTCCAGACACTTCAAAAGCTTGGTATCAGCCGTATGTTCGTATATCGTACTATAAACAGATACAACAACACTTCCTCTGTCGAAGACCAGATAAGATCGGGGCAGCCGCGTGCTGTTAGAACTACAAAGGCTGTTAATGTTGTTAAAGTCAGAATTCATCGAAACCCCTTTTGGAAGCAAAAAGATAAACAAAATGATAAAGTGTACGCTCCCAGTTCTAAAGAAGCTGCTCAAGTTGTCGAAAAGGTACAACGTGGTCATCATCCTGCGTCAGTGATGGTTTGGTGGGGCGTGTCTAATCAATATATCTTATATATAAATATGTATATGTGTATATATATATATGTATAGGGCAAGTTATTTAAGCCTAAAAAAATATTAGCAAAAAATGTGTTAATGAAAGTAATTCGATGATCAAACAAAGTTTAAAAATATATGAATACAAAAAAGCTTTCTTAGGATAGGGACAGACAAAAAACGAATAATTTGTATTTGATAGTTTACAAAATTTTGTTTTAAAACATTTAGATGAAGAAATATGAAGTGATAAAAGAAAAGTGAAACTTGTTATATACAAAACCGGTAAAGTTTAGATTAACTTATCGTACTTCCGAGTTATAAGGGAAATGAGTGGCTCTTTATGTTGGGATTAAATCCAAATTGAATTTACTGTTGTAGTGTAAGGAGCGTTTTATTGAAAGTTTTGCACACTATCCGCAGATGTTTAAACACAATATTGCTACAAATAATTGATTGTTAAAAACAAAGGGGTGATAATCACATTTTAAATAAATCATTTCTCAATCATATTATTATAAATAATAATTACTTTATAAAGTGTAATATTAAATTGTTTATTTATCAAAAAGCGAATAATAATATCAATATCAATTGAGATAATTCTTAGTCAGTAGCAACTGAGGGAGCCGAGATTCGGCCTTCTCGGGCACCCTCGAGTCACAGACGATCTCGCGAAACAGGGTTACGATCCAAGCCGGTGCTCCCTTTCGGGAGCCCTAGTACTGGTTCTTCACTACAAAGACGTCTCGACTGAGCGCCATAAGCCCTCTGTCACCTCTTAACCCGGTGAAACTGTAAAAACCCTGGGGCTAACAGCGGCCATCAGCCCGAAAAAAATATCAACAAAGCGCTAAATAAATACATTAACGTCAATATACAAATACTTTAAATCTTTAATTATTAAAAAAAGAAATCGGAGTCGGTAAAGTTACTAGTTAAAATGGGTTTTACGTCTAACGCCTTCGTACTAATGAGTCCACACGTTGAAAGCTTAATCTCGTGAGGTTATGGAACTCTCTACATTTTAAGAAGCTCAACGATTTTAAAAATGTGTCATTACGTGCTCTTTTATAACCTGTAATATTTCACGTCATTTTCATGGTTTTGTTAAGTAATAACGAGTAAGTAACTGACGTGCCCTTGTCGAGAAAATCATGCAGGAATTACCTGTACTATAGTAGTCAACAGAAAAACAATTATAAATTGTGTAAAAGTCATCCACAATTTTTTCATACATTGATTGTTAAATAAATTTAAAAAGTAATGTCTTTATTATATTATTTATATATATTTAATTATTTGTATGTAATATGTTGCCATGGCGTGCTTTTTATGTAGGTAAACAGTAAAGCGTCTGTAGAGTATGACAAGTTATTTATTACTCGCATCAACCACAATTTGTAAATGCTACTAACTTCCGTAAAAGTTACTTAAAATTTAAGTTCCTTTTATACATAGCGGTGGCCTAGTGATTAATAAGAGCGACTCGAACTAATAGAACTCAGAAGCCTTTCGATTTTTGGGGTTTATGTGTCTTACTTACTGTTATCAGTTGTGAGGTAAGCTTACCACTGGCATCAGGTTTTCGATAAGTAAGAGATCCGTAAGAGTTAATTTTTATATTTCTAAAGGAGTTATCTTCTAACTTTTTCTTAAACTAATTGCTCTTTATTTAGCTTTTTTATTATTAACGAACGAATTAGTTATTATTAATATTTTGTATTTTTAGAAACAATGAACAACAATTTATAACAGTGGTAGAGTTACATTGTAGTTTTATTCTAACTGCAGAATTAATGGGTCAGCTAGACAGGGGTAGGACTACGCCCTCACAGGATACAGACGTGAAATTGCAGCATAACGCTGCTGTGTTTCGTCTGTTGAATGAAGGGATCCGGAGACCTTTATTACTGGTGACGAAGCATTCCATCTCAGTCCTCAAGGGTGACAACGCATCTGCAATATGATTCCTTGTCAAGGATGAATGTAGATGTCATGGGACGCAGGAATCACTTAACATCAGGTGAACTGATAGACAATAAATACGATTTTCATCATTAAAATACTCTAAAAACCACCCATATTTAGCATTTTTCACATATTTTATAACGAGACAGATACATTATTTGATAATGAGCAAATAAATGTTCCATGAATGATATAATTAGCTAAAGTAAAAAAACCTTATAAGTTAGGAGATATTTGTTATGCTTAATTTATTAGGGTAAATAAAATTGCCAACACAGTCTAAGGAACTCAAAATAATTATTTTTCTAAGTATCGTAAAAACACATGGCCGTTGCAGACAGGTAGACAGAAAGGTCGTCCTCTGTAAACAGTATACCAAGATCTTTGTTAACAAATTTTTATTTAACAATTTTTCCTATATATATTTTTTATGTCCTCTAGATATGAGACCTATGCTCAACTGTTTGATTTATATATATATAGGCTGTAGGTTTATTATTATCCTCTTAATATATTAATATCCCAAATACCAATATTATTTTATAATCAAACTAAATTGTGCAATGAACGTAGTTTACGTAAGTTATAAAATCTTAGATCCATAAATTATAATAAGCCGGTCGTATATTTCAGTACGCCCTTTGTTATGTGTCTACAAAATTACGATCACATTGAAATTGCTGCGCACTGTTTGCACCAAAAATAATTCAGACTACCTCATAAACATAATATAAGTGAATAAAATCCTTATAAATATTACACATTATTCTTATTGATATATTATTAGTTTTTCTGCATTATTGTCTTATTTGGCACTATTATTTTTAAAAAAAATTACATGCCTCGTACTAGGGTAATTTTTAATTACTGTAATTACAAATTGTAATTTTTCATCATTATATTGTATAAAACTCAATGTCAAAAATCAGATAAAGAAGTATCACTGGCGAATTGCGCCGCTTTTCTTTCCAGCTATAAATTAGTAGGCGATAGCTAGTAGTTCAGAATAATTTTGCCATGATTGATTTTTAGTCCACGCTGAATTTTTTTAATTTGATTTAGAAAGAAGAATGACAAAAAATTTTATAATAATGTTAAAATGGCATTTTTGGTCCAGTACAACATAAGCCTCAATATGTTTAAACGAGTCTTGCTCTTATAAAAAATGGTGTCCTGGTCCAGTTCAATAACTTCTAAGTTTCACTTAAATACGTTCATATTTATATAGCAACCACAGATTTCTTTAATAATTTCACATCCTCCGATAAATATTCGCTATTGTATTGTATTCTATTATGTATGTATTTATACATATATGTATATGTACATATATAAGTATATAACTAATAAATAAATATGTAACTAGTCTGGCTATAAATACTGTTACGTAAAAACTTTTCTTTTCTTCAACTTTTTAATTATTTTGAATTTGGAACATGTATATTATATCGTTAAATGATATATGAACATATTTTATATTATTTAAAATATATTTTTGGTCATGGCCAGATTCCAGTTAAATATACTGATAGACCTGTACAGAACGTAGTTTTGAGTGTTTACCCGATATACATTCGTACTGTTTAGTAACGGCCTTTTTTTATTTTTCATATGTCGTGTGATGTTTGTGATGTGATGTTTTAACTACGATTTTGTCAGAAAAGTTTCTTCCACGTTGTGGACTGAAGATAAGAAGATCCTCGAATGTACTGCATTTGCTTAAATTAATGAATACAGTGTCATAGTTGGGAGATTTTTATATTTCGTAGGCGATATATATTTTGATAGTGTATAATGATATATATATATATATATATATATATACAAAATAACAAAACTAAAACACTACCAAACATTTATAACATCCCTCTATCTTAACACTTATTTATTTACAAAAGTATCGCCTTATTTAAAATATATTTTGGTCATGGCCAGATTCCAGTTAAATATACTGATAGACCTGTACAGAACGTAGTTTTGAGTGTTTACCCGATACACATTCGTACTGTTTAGTAACGGCCTTTTTTTATTTTTCATATGTCGTGTGATGTTTGTGATGTGATGTTTTAACTACGATTTTGTCAGAAAAGTTTCTTCCACGTTGTGGACTGAAGATAAGAAGATCCTCGAATGTACTGCATTTGCTTAAATTAATGAATACAGTGTCATAGTTGGGAGATTTTTATATTTCGTAGGCGATATATATTTTGATAGTGTATAATGATATATATATATATATAATAACAAAACTAAAACACTACCAAACATTTATAACATCCCTCTATCTTAACACTTATTTATTTACAAAAGTATCGCCTTATTTAAAATATAAGTCAACATTAATTATTTCAGTAAACAGCATCACGTACGCGGTACGTTTACGCAACGTTACGTGTCTACGAATAAAAATGTGGCTATGGTAAAAGTTAAATTACGTTTTCATATAATTTCATAAAATGCGACCCATGTAGCGGCAGTTGTTTTAATCTATTTTAGTTTATTCATGTTTTCGGATAAAAGAAACTTTTTATTCATGATTAACTTTTTGATTTTGAAGTAACATTTTTATGATAAGACGAAGAATCAATTACAGTGTCAGAGACAAGGAAAATGGTGCAGGTAAGAGATATTTCTAAGGTGAGAACGCATGCATGTTCATATATAATAACGTCGAAGTTGAAGTTCCAACAAAAGTAAATAAAAATTTTATTAACTAATCAATTCTGTCAAAAATTAAGTACCTATATATTTGTAGATGTAATATTTTATTCCATTATTATTGTTATTTTAACCTTATTTCTTACCAAGGGACCTTTAGAGCCGTGTTACGTAAAACGGACTCGACGGATCGAATTATGGTTGCTTTCAAACCACAAAGATGCGCAATTTAATTATACAGAACAAAAGTAAATGAACAGTGTTCTAATATTCAATCGAACTCAGGAAAATTTGTTTTTAATTCCCTAAACGGTTAAAGGGTCTTTGGAAACATATGAAAATTTTAAATCGGTGTATCCATTCAATTAATTAATTATTTATTTATTTCCTCTTTATTGCATTAACCTTAACAAAGTTAAAAGTGCACAAAGCGAAGAATAATATATACAAATATTTTTTAGTCTCAGCAAAAAATAAAAAATATCCTATTCGAAAGGAGGCCTCTTTGGCTTTTATACAGGCGTTGTATTTGTTTGCCACGAATCTTTGGATTTACGCACTGTTTCCAAGGGAATATTCGCCACTGCTTGCTCCAAATTTTTTTTAAGAGACTCAATATCGCCATGTCGTTTAGAGCAGGCCATGTCTTCTTAAACTGACCATAATTTAAAGTCTAAAGGGTTGAGGTCTGGGCTAGATGAGGGCTAGTCTTCAGTTTTCACTTCTTTTTCACAAAAATGAAGTTTTGTGAACACACGAGACGTTTGATTTATCCACTTTTTAATTGTAAAGATTGATTTAGGACATGTCCCGTATATCGACGATAAGCACCGATCTTCAGGTTTTTTTTTATAATACGCGATAGAGTCATAGCGGGAATCTTCATTTCTCACGATAAGATTTTTTGCTTCCTAAAGGGGTTTCGACGAATTCTGGCTTTAACAACATTAACAGCCTTTGTAGTAGTAGTAGCCAGCACGCGGCTGCCCCGATCTTTTCTGGTCTTCGACAAAGGAAGTGTTGTTGTATCTCGGCTGATACCAAGCTTTTGAAGTGTCTGGAATATGACCGACGGCTCCACACCCACTTTGTGCAAGGCGATCACTGCAATCCTATTTTCTTTAACACCCCATTCCATATTTTAATTTGATAATGAACACGAAAAAATATGTGAAATGGCGCAAAATCGAAAGAAGTTTAGAATATCGTTATAATACATATTAATAAAAATTATGTATTATTTAATAAGTGAATTGTTTTGGTAATCAAGAAAAGTAAAAGATCAATTTGTAAACTTATTGCAAAGCGGTCAGGTTAGTATTGAATAAAACATATAGGATAAGTTTGAAATCCTCGATTTTGAGATTTCACAATCAAGAAAATGTACGTTATTTCATTCGATCAATGGTATTTAAGTTGGACGCTATAATCCCGGCGTCAGGAACATATAACGATTTAATCTTCCAGAGAGCGTCTCTGGAGAGTCGCCCGACGTTCTGTTCACTAAACATATATTCCATAGTGTAAAAGCCGAAACATTTTCGTAATTAGGATTATAAGATTAAGGTATTTAGTAGGGCATTGCGAATTTCTACATGTACAATAAATATAATCTCACAACTTATGTTATTTTTGTATAAACCTCTGAAACATATTAAAAACATACTTGTCAATCACAATTACCATTAATTATAATTTAGTAAATTATGCACATATTTTTTTATATAAGATACTCCATAATAATAATTTATATGTTGGGGAAAAATTTTTTTCGTATTTATTATCATAAATTAATCAAACTCGTATCATAATATAAAATTCAAGATTTTTTCGTAACGTTTATTTACATTTGATTATAATATATATGTGCCATTTTGTTCGATAACTTGTTGCCATTTTGTAGGTAGTGACATAATCCCAATGCATTAGGAATGTTGGGACTTCTGATCAAAAAACTGCGACAAGTAGTTTGACAGTCCTCTATTTATGTTTAACACTACCTAAATGTTTTAAAGAGAACGAAACTGGTGAAAATCTGAGGGTGTAAGGTCAGGCTATATAGTGGATGCATTAACACTTTAAAACCAAGCTCTTTCTCTTTTTCTTTCACATCTTAACCATTCTGTCAATATTTGCTGAGTGGTTAAAGTTATGTGTGGTCTGGCAATGATCATTATAAAAATCCACACCGTTTATGTTGATCAATTCCGGCTATATTTTCTTTATTTCGTGCTTGAATATAATCAACCCGGGGGTAAAAGCTCATAATGATCGATGCCATGCCATGAGCATTGACCTTGCCTACCCTTTGAAGATCTCTTCAGCACGTTCTTGTCGTAGGTAATCTACGATTCATCACCGGTGATCAATTTTATCAAAAACGGTCAGGTTTATTACGTTTCAATGGAGAATAACAATTGGGTTCACGATTTATTAGGTTTCTTTCAGTGAGTTTGTATGATACCCAAATATTGTTTTTTTTTGTATATTCAGACTTTTCAAATGAATCAAAACTGTTTTGTGGTCAATCCTTAGGTCTTTAAAAATGTCGTAAGTACTAATATGCCGATCATGCTTCACCTTTAAAAAATGGCATCGACTTTATCTGTAACTGGTCGACTAGGGGTGAGCTTTATCTTTGACATTACAATTCCCAAGGCTTGTATATATTATAAATATTTTTGCTTTACTTCTTTTAACATAACAGTTATATGTTAGTCGAATAAATTAAATAAATTACCGGCGAATGTGCATGCAATGTTATGTAGCTGACTAAAGTAAGAATTAATTTTACTATATTTATAGGTTACAAAAATACTGCCCATAAAATTACACACTATCTTCTAAATAAAACACAATTTTACAACTAAATTTATTATTTAAAAAAACATTAAAGTCTATGAATACAGTAAAACTTCGGAAACATCGACCTTATAAATGTCAAAGAAGTAACGAGTAAAAATTTCTAAACATTCATTGCCACATGGGCGCTCAATTCAGTTTTAAACATTTATGGGATGTACGATGATATTACAGATGACTTGGTAATGGAATTGAACTGGAAATCAATATCCTTTAAAGATTCATGCAGAGAGTACGACCAGAGTTATAATAAAACATTAAGTGTTTAACATATTTAGTTATTTTATATAAAAAAAGCTTACATGTTATGGTAATGTAATAAACGGTTTGGAATTACGAAATGTGATATGGTGAATAACTTTTCCGTAATTATTCGTAGCCATTGAACGCTTTTTAACAAATTTATGATTCATAAATGACTCAATAAATATTTAATATAAGCAATATTAAACTTGATGGTAGTTTTATGTATAAATCTAATAAGAAAAATTTAATATTTTTGCATCGAGACATAATCTTTTACGACATTATATTTTTTCAACGGTAAAACCTGTAAGTGCTTATTATTTTTTCGCCTATTTTTCAAAATACATATTATATTTTATTTATTTTGTTGTTATTATTAAGGTTTTATTTTGATTGGTTTTAACGGTACCTAAAATACGCTTATATCGATCTGCGCGACCAAGCGATCGAGTGGGAAAACCAGAGTTTTGGAATATAAAAAACGTACATTCGTTCGCGTTTGACTTACTTCGCTGCAGCGTGGTACCAACTCACGTCCGCCCCGCAGCGCAAACGTCTACAGGCCTAACAGAAACTGACTGTTAGGAGAATCGCGGAAGCTGGTCGCTACGTCAGAAACGATGTGACCACGTCCAACTTTAAACTCGTGTCAGTCTCGCACTTTGGGCGGCCTCTTTCTCGTGAGCTGATGTTATCGACTCCCGACTAAGGGATAACAACAAATAATAAGTTTATTATTTTTTCGCAATTCTCTTCTGGTTTTCTATGTTGGTGGGCCGTAGACGTTTGCACCACCAGTCTACAAGAAGAAACATTTAATAATGTTCTTAATAATACAAAAGAAAATGGCGGATGGTATAATGTCTGTTCAGTATCCTTGATAATTTGAGAAGTACTACGGATAGTCTGTGAATTGAAATTTGAGAATAATCGTCTGTGAATTGAAATTTGAGAATAATCGTCTGTGTGGTCGATTACGATCTATTTTGTATATATTCTGATCGAAAGAGCCGTGGTAATTCAGTATCTCGTGTGCTCGTTTTGTTATCACGATCCACGAGCACAAAGTTCGATTGTCGATATGTTGTTAACGGATTACTTCAACTGTACATTTTTTATTATAGTCCCGTTGTCATCTGTATTTACTTCTGCACCCCTTTTTTAGTCTGAAGTACTGTAACTGTAATTACTCTTACAGAAAATAACTGATAAATATCGAGATTTCATCCATCATCAATCCAAGAGTCCAACATTATAATTTTTATAATATATATATATATATATATTATATATATATATTATATATATATATATATATATATTATATATATATATATATATATATATATATATATATATATATATATATATATATATATATATATATATATTATATATATATATATATATATATTATATATATATATTTATAATATATATACATAAATCGATATTGGACGTAACAATGAAAATATTAACAATTATACTTGGTGTCTTAATAATGCTTGTCGAGAAGGATAACTTCATTCCATAATTAATTTTATCATACAATTGACTTAAAGAAAACAGTAAACAAGAGAAAGCAGTAATCTGTTTTAGATTCCGTCAGCCCCTTCAAAATGGTCTTGTGGGAATTCGCTATTGAATTAATAGAATTTTGTAATCGAGACTTCCAAAACTAATTTAATTTAATAACTTTGTGCCTTTAAATGACAGTCAAGTTCTTATAATACCCTGTGTATTTTTATTATGAGTAAAGTATTTAATGGATCACGCCCTCAGAGAATATGCACCATGAATTAGCAGCATATTGCTGCTGTGTTTCTGTTGGTGAGTGTAAGGATACGGGGACTCAATAAGAAATAACATTTCATTTCAGTCGCCAGGCATATACATATATATTTATTTATTATGGCTTATCAACATAATAACATAATTGGTTTCAAGGTTTAACATTATAAATCAAGTTAAAAAATGGCAACTACACTTACAGATAAACACATCTTGCGTTAAGGAACTATGCATAAACACTAACTATATAAAAACAAATTACAAAACTACAGTGCAATTTTAAACTAGAGAATAGAAAAAAATATACTAAGTTAACCTCTAAAATTAAACTAGTTGTGTAAGGACTATAAATTGTCAATTTTGACAACATTGACAACAAAAAAGTTTATATGATTATATAATTGTCTATGATATGGCAAAACAAAACAATATACACGTTGCATCTGTTCACACTGCTGAACTGTATTTTTGTTTGTCACACTATCAAAGCACTGTGACATTAAATATAAAGTCACAGTTGTTTAATAGTGATTCACGAGTATTTTTTTTATTGCATTGAGAGTAATAAATGTTCCACCAATGAATTCCCCTGATGGCAAGTGATTCCTGCGACCCATGAGATCTACAGTCAAAAATTCTTTACAAATCATAATGCAGATGCTTCATCACCCTTGAGGACTGAGATGGAATGCCTCGTCACCAGTAATAAACGTCTCCGGATCCCTACACTCAACATACGAAACACAGCAGCGTTATGCTCCTATTTTACGCTGGTATTCCTACCCCTGTCGAACTGACCCAATTATTCTGCAGCTAGCAACAAACTGCAGTGTAGCTCCACCACAATTACTAGTTACAAGTTTATTATCTTTTTGCAGAGCTACACTTGTCGCATACCCAAAATTATTTTCTGTATCAATGAATGTCAAAATAATGTCTATAGATCGCTGTAATTGTTTTAAGCCGCATAAACTTTGTGTACATTTGTTACCTTTACTACCATAAGAATTGAGAATATGTTTCCATACATATATTTTATAAATACATAAATCTCGATATTATTATATATACCTATTATACAGGGAAAGAACCTCAGACTATAAAATAATGGCTTAGTGGTAATGCGTTTCATCTGGTGAAGGCAAACGAAGACCTTACTTCTGATTGCTTTCCATTTTAGTTCCGATCTTAGATGATTTAGATCGAATGTAGGTGGGGCCGCAGGAATCCCATCAGGTGAACTGTGTGCTCGTTCCTCACCATGTAATGTCGTAATAAAAGTAATTAATTGAAATATTCGAAGAACTCTTCAGCGTTACTTTATAAAATCACTGCGCTGTTACAAAGTAAATTATTTTCTTGTTTATACCACTTTGTAAAGTTGTAGATTTTACAAAGAGGTTGCAAGTAAATATATAATATAGGTAGCGCAGGGTTAAGATCTACACGATGGATATTAGTGTTAAGGAAAAGTATTATGAAGTCGGTGTTAATAGACAAAATGATTTTCTTTAATAAAAATAACACATTAAAAAAAAGGTACGTTAATTATGACGATGTACAACACGTAAGATTTTACAAAAAGGTAAGTCCCCTTAAAACGGCTTAAGACGTAATAAAATTATAAAAGTCTTGCAGTTATTCGTAACGTTGCCATTGCCGTAGTTTTCTCAGACAGAATTGGAGACAATGCTAGATTATATATTTATTTTATATGACTTTTATATATTTATTCAAACAACTTAAAATATATGCACAAATGAAAACTACGATTTTTGTTTTCAAACTTATTAATTCAAAATTATGACTACTATGTAGCTTTCGAATAATCTTACACATCATAAATAATTGTTGCTTCAAAGACAGGCTTATTTTTAATAAGGACTTTACAAAATCTGAATGTTGAGAGAAATTATTCGAGTACTTGTTAAAGGACGTGAAAAAAACAAAATGGAAGGTTACCCATTCGCTCGCACAATTTTCTTGTTTACTGTTTTACAAATATTCTTAAATGCTCCCGTATATTATATATTACGTTCAGCCTGTAAACATTGCCCTACTGGTGTCAGGCTCTCCAAATGTTAATATATGAATTTTATTCATGAATCATACATTTGCATTTATATTTTAATCACTGCGGTAAAATGTACATAAAGGTACGTTAATTATGACGATGTACAACACGTAAGATTTTACAAAAAGGTAAGTCCCCTTAAAACGGCTTAAGACGTAATAAAATTATAAAAGTCTTACAGTTATTCGTAACGATGCCTTTGCCGTAGTTTTCTCAGACAGAATTGGAGACAATGCTAGATTATATATTTATTTTGCCGTTATGATAATGATATATATTGGTATTATGTATAATTTACACAAATTTTAAGTTTCGAAAAAGGCAAGATTTCAGGACAAGAAATTCGCAGAGAAGAGCGATCCAATAAAGGTATTCTATCTGGAATGTTGGAATTCGGAAACGGATATCGGTTCAAAGAGTAGGACCCCTTTGTGACGTTGTTTTCCGAAAATTAAATAACTATTTACAAACTAAGCAAATTTTTAAAAACAAAGCTAAATTTTCGTCTCCGCCTTATATATTTATTTTATATGACTTTTTATATATTTATTCAAACAACTTAAAAATATATGCACAAATGAAAAACTACGATTTTTGTTTTCAAACTTATTAATTCAAAATTATGACTACTATGTAGCTTTCGAATAATCTTACACATCATAAATAATTGTTGCTTCAAAGACAGGCTTATTTATAATAAGGACTTTACAAAATCTGAATGTTGAGAGAAATTATTCGAGTACTTGTTAAAGGACGTGAAAAAAACAAAATGGAAGGTTACCCATTCGCTCGCACAATTTTCTTGTTTACTGTTTTACAAATATTCTTAAATGCTCCCGTATATTATATATTACGTTCAGCCTGTAAACATTGCCCTACTGGTGTCAGGCTCTCCAAATGTTAATATATGAATTTTATTCATGAATCATACATTTACATTTATATTTTAATCACTGCGGTAAAAATGTACATAATGTGGCCGTTGCAGTTTTCGAAATATATCCCAACGGTCGATTAATGAACAATTTATATATAATATAAATATTAGGATGTTTGCCGTCTCACTTTATTGCTTTTTAAAAAAATATTAAATAGCTATCAATGCTAAAATCGTCTACAGCGAGGTCTGCCAGCTCTCACTACCCTTTATTCTATCCTGACATCTCCCACTCCTCCTTCCTATCTAGCTTCATATTTTCAATACCTTGGCTCTAACCACGATAAAAACCTTCGCTCAACCAACAACCTTCTACTTCTGTGTCCTTCTCATAACTCCGACTTTATCCACACCTCCTTCTTTGTTCAATCTGTTCTTCTCTGAAATGCGTTTAAAGTAAAGGTTCGGGAGCAATTTCTCAACATATTGGCAGAATCATCTCAATAATAAATGATTATCTATTTATATATATATATATATATATATATTATATATATGTATGTATATTTTTATTTGTTATATATGTCTAGTTATATATGTATTTTATATTTACGTACATATTTATTGTTTATATAATATAACAGTATTTTACGACAAGTTCTTTAAGCATACACCTACCTCATTTCATCTCTGCATTGCCCTAAGGTTGACTGAAAATGCATAAGGCATTAAGTCCGCCTTTATACATACCGTATATGATTAACTAAATAAAATAAATCTTTACCAAAATGTGTTAAAAATATATGTATATTAAAAAATTGGGATTTCATCAAACACTTCAGACGTTTATGAAGAAATATTATCTAATGAATGATCTTTTCTTGATGTTCACATTTTTTATCTTTCATATTACTAAAGTTAATGAAACTCCTGGGGACTAAGATCGAATGCCTCGTCAGCGGTAATACAATACAACAATACAATACTTTTTTCACAGCTGAATACATTCACCAAACGAAAGAGCAGCTCATATTGCTTTTTCAGGTGTAATATTATGGAAAACACATTAACCATCTAACAATCTTCTATATAATATATTAGACGTTTTTTTAAGTATTTTTTTGTATGTGTGGGTATTAAAAATGTTCTTAATACCCACACATGTACAGAACATTGTTCAATATGTAATAAATCTTCTTAATCAACATCTGCAAGAACCACAGCATCATAAATTTTGCAACAAATGTCTGTGTTTAAGTACGTATAGTATTTCCATAACTATTTGACGACTTATTACTTATACCAAGCACGCACAGTAACGAAATTATCTGAAATATTAAACGCTATCTAAGACGAAAGATATACGCACCGTACATATAATATTTTGAGACTCACGCCTGTATTATATATAATATATGCAGATAAATAGTATTTAAAGCCACCTCGCGACTTTAATTACATAGTTTAGACCCTTAGTCCCCAAAGTGTTCCAAGTGGACCCCCAGGAATCAACGGGAGACTCGACGGGGACGTTGGCGTGACATAAAAATGGGGGTTCACAATTCGTAAGCGGGGGTCCACGAAATTTTATTTGCTTTCGATAGTGAAGAACTAAAATGTAGGCTTCACCTATCAATGTAGGCAACGTGAGAATAATTCGTGGTTGGAACTCAGCCGCAACGCAAATTCTAATATTAACATTTTTGTCGAGTTTTGGGAATATGGTAGAAATGTAGCTGGCAGGGGGTCCACCGGAAAATTTTGAAAGTGGTATATGAGAAAAAAAGTCTGTGAACCTCTGGTTTAGACAGTCAAGGGATAACCATCATAATCGCTTGCAGTGACAAGTTGTCAGTCTATCTCTTATAATATTATATATATATTAATATATATATAATTATAATATTTGCGTTATTTAACTGCCTATTTTATATAATACAAGCGTCCCAACTACCAATTTCATTTCCATAATTATTCGATGACTTATTGCTAATACCAAGCACGCATAGAATGAAACGCAATAAAATGATCTGTCATATTAAATAATATCTGAGACGAACGATATGAAGGCGATATTTACGATATATTGAAACGCGCGACTGTTTTATATATATGCAGAGTAATAGTCTCTAAGCCACTTCACGACTTTGTTTATATTGTTTAGACGTGCATCAGGAATAAACATCATATTCGCTTGCAGGGGCAGATTTTCAGGAAAATTATCAGTCTATATTACAGCGGAATGCTTGCGATAATATACTGCCCAGAAAGAAATACAAATATTGTAGTCTATGTATTTTATATATCCTCCTAGTTTGGCATTAAAGAAAATATGTAATAGAGATTTAAAATTATTTCTCATTAGTCTGAAATGGCTCTCAATTCTTTAAAAGTGTATAAAGTGCCATTTTAAAAAATATAAACATATTTACTCAATATTGATTACCGTACTGCAGCAGTCGACTCAGCTGAGGCAGTACTACACCTTTACAGAGTATCAGCATAAATTATGATCTTAATGCTCTTATTTTGTTGAGGGATCCAGAATTCCTTATTGCAGGTGATGGACGAGGCATTTGGAACTTTACATTCAGGGGTGATAACGCATCTGCATCATGATTCCTCATGGATGATGAAAATTAGTGTCATAAGGCGTAGGAATGACTTACCATTAGTGAATTTTTGGCTCGTTTATATAATAAAAAAGGGTATAAGAATTTATTCCAAACTACTTGTGCTTACGATTTAATACACGTAACCGAGCAATGATCTGTACCAACATGAGCACGCGTCGGTACAGATTTAAAATTGATATATGTATCTTTTTTATTTCTCAATCGATCTATGTTGTTCAGCTATTGCAGACATAAGTGGGCACAAACGAACAGGCAGACAGACAATTAGTAAAAAATTTAAGTTTAACGCAGTTCTAAAATTAACTAGAATATATTTTTCCATAAATTTTATTACAAATCACATTATATCTAATACAATAGGTTCGTGTGTAGTTGGGGTTCCAATGATTATGAATATTAACAATCTTATAATTCAATAGTTAAAATTTCAAACTTTACATGTATGAGCTTAGCCCGTATAGTATTAAAATTAAATTATAAATCATATTGCATAGTATGCTTTCAATGTACCTGATGGTAAGTGACGACTATTGTCTGTAAACACAATGTAAACATTGGAAACACATTTATCCCCGTAAAGATTCAATCTGCACATGCGTGGTCATTCCTGAGGGCCGAAATAGAATGCCTCGTTACTTGCAATTGGGTCCAGGGCATAATACACTTACCATACTAAACTCAGCAATGTTAGGCTACTGTTTTACACTGGGGTTGGGGTGGTCCTTCCCTGTTGAGTCGACCCAATCACGTTGGAGTTAGGAACTCACTGCAACATGACTCTATTACTTCTCTACCACCATATGAAATTTAATTTAATCTATAGTGCGGTGCTACGCCGCTCTGGAATTTGTTGAATGTTATATTATGTTATATATTAAATATTAAGTATCTTGGTATTGTGCATTAAACAAATAACAGTTACAAAGAACTAAGTTCTTAATTATAAATGATCTCATATTTATCTATCATGAGATCTTAATGTTAGAAAATTCTAAAGAAAATAAATGCTAAAGATGAAATCTCAGATATTTTTAAATCAGGAATACAACTAAAAGTTTCTATTACAGTGTATCTTCAAAAGAAATCTTTGTCTCGAGATTTCTTATATCATTTCTAATTGGTGGTTTTTCTTGAAAACTCATTTAATGGAACATTATTAGAATATAATGTTTAAAATATATAAAAACCTAAAATTAACTGTTATTTATAAATTAACACAATTTTTTTCACAGTCTTATAACATTATAACGTAATGGAGTACGTTCTTATTTTCAAAGTTTAATTAACAATTTCTTCAACGTGGCACTTTAATATCCAATGCTGTCTTTCATACCTGGCCGCCCACAAAAGGCGGAAATTAAATCGAAATACCCTTTTGAAATACAGATTATTAGTACTTTTCTGATAAATGAAAATACCTAAGGCAATATTAAATAGTTTATCATGTTATTATCAATTTACAATATTGTAGTAGATCCTGCGCAAAATATAGATTTGGTTACATATTTTTAATTATAATTATGTATATATATTATTGAAAATATGTGTAAGGATTTTTTTTTTAACTTTCTAAGCGAGTGATTGGACACGATCCCACCTGATGTTAAGTGGAAATGCAGTCCTGGATGGTAAGGCGCACTAGCTCAGTAAATGCTTATTCACTCTACTCTTGAAAACAACCACATTGTAATCGGAGAGAAAGACAGACGCGGGCAAACTATTCCAGTCCTTTGCTGTAAGAATAAATTTTCCCCCCAAACTTAATTATAAATTATTTACAGGCGACTGAGCTTAGACGCGATGTTTAGATACTGAGGTACAGGGCTGTGCTAGCCCAGTGTTAGTTTACTTTACTATGCTTTTATGCCTTACATATAAAATGCGAGACATATAAATATGATCCAACATTCCTTGTAGACGTTCCTACTGACCTTCGAAGTTTTACGAAGCGATTCCGTGGCGGTCTACTTGAACGGCAGGTGACTGCAATAGCAAGCACACTCGGTGGAATTCAGTAAAAACCAACACACGGGGGCTGGCTTTAAACTGGTCAACTCACTCGACTTCGACGTCGTAACGCCTACAACGTCGACCCAGTACCCACACACACTGAGCCACACACCGGATGAGCTCGACATTGCAAAAACATCAGCCAAGTCTTCCAGGGGATAGAGGTGTGGTTTACCTGAGCTCGATACTGACTACCGCTTCTTCTTCGGTAAGAACCCTCTGCCCCAACCTTTCTTCCATTAAAACACAATGCTTGACTGGCATTAACTCAGGAATATCCTGAAGGAGACCAAATCACCATGCTCTCTTTCGGAAAATCCACACTGTCTGTGAAGTAACCGGTTTGTGCAACGTAGCTTACAACGTGAAGACCGTTCATATGAATAGCCTAACATAGGAACGATCGTTGGGACAGCGACCTAATCAAATCTTCCCATCTCGCTATCTGGCGACTTCCTAGCACCGCCCTTACAATGCCTTCCTTAGCACGTCCCAACAAACCGCCCGCCTACATAAGATAAAGAGAAAGCCGAATATCTGACTGAAAATCTCGAGATCCTAGCCCAAAAAAAAAATTTTTATATAAATACGTAGAACATATGAAAATTTTAATAAGGGCATTGTTTATTGTGAATCATATGTCTTTATTATTAATTTCGTGTGCTAATTTCATAAATTTTACTACATATGTATATTATAATAAACAAAAAGATATATGTATACAATAAATTTGTAATAGAGTATATAGTGGAAGTTGATAATAAAATATTTGACAAGGATGACAGCGATTACACACCTCACCTGATAGTAGCTGATGACTGCTGCACTGCTATTTCTTTTGACGGCTTATCGTGACGTTATAATAACCCTTTGATGTTTGCCCGTATACTGTATGAGACGATGATAGCAGGCGATGGGTTTGGTTCCTCAGTTTTGGCAATTTTTTATAATGATTCTTATTATGTGTGTTGGAAAAAATAGAAAGATATAGGGTATACCTACGTAATAGCTTTAGGTAAAAAATCAACTCCCCATTATATGCGAGAATTTATATCTTATTATATTTTGTTTATATTTAGAACTCAAATTGTATGTATCTTGCTATTTTTTTCTTCACACTGTCGCCTTTTATTTGTATTAAGAAATAAAATTGATTGTATAACTTGAATCTGTTGTGATCACGTGAAAACGAAACCTCGTTGTCCTTTTGATATTTTTTCTGAAAAGTGGATAAATAGGGATGTCAACGACGTCTCTCGTGAGGACTTTCAATGTCTGAGCTTGTCAATAACTACACAGACGTTTTAACTAGAACTTAAGAAAAACCCACCATACATTTTTAACGGTTCTTTATTTGAAAGCAAAACATAAAGCCATCTATAGTGTTTAGTCTAAAATAGACATTAGGATTCAAACAATCAATAATCGACCTACGAGTACGAGTACACAATTTAATAAAATATTTTTTTATGAAAGTTGCATGTGAATATGTATGTACACTACGTACACAACTGTATGTATAAATAATATACTGTAGAATTATTATTTTAAAATACATTTTGAAATGCCCGCTGTGGATTGGTGGAGTTCATATGAGTTCGAAATATGTATGTACAAAATGTACACAACTGTTTGTATAAATAATATACTGTAGAATTATTATTTTAAAATACATTTTGAAATACCCGCTGTGGATTGGTGGAGTTCATATGAGTTCGAAATATGTATGTACACAATGTACACAACTGTATGTATAAATAATATACTGTAGAATTATTATTTTAAAATTCATTTTGAAATACATTTTGAAATACCCGCTGTGGATTGGTGGAGTTCATATGAGTTCGAAATATGTGTACACAATGTACAATAACTGTATGTATAAATAATATACTGTAGAATTATTATTTTAAAATTCATTTTGAAATACCCGCTGTGGATTGGTGGAGTTCATATGAGTTCGAAATATGTATGTACACAATGTACACAACTGTATGTATAAATAATATACTGTAGAATTATTATTTTAAAATTCATTTTGGAATACCCGCTGTGGATTGGTGGAGTTCATATGAGTTCGAAATATGTGTGTACACAATGTACACAACTGTATGTATAAATAATATACTGTAGAATTATTATTTTAAAATTCATTTTGAAATACCCGCTGTGGATTGGTGGAGTTCATATGAGTTCAGAAATATGTATGTACACAATGTACAATAACTGTATGTATAAATAATATACTGTAGAATTATTATTTTAAAATACATTTTGAAATACCCGCTGTGGATTGGTGGAGTTCATATGAGTTCGAAATATGTATGTACACAATGTACACAACTGTATGTATAAATAATATACTGTAGAATTATTATTTTAAAATTCATTTTGAAATACATTTTGAAATACCCGCTGTGGATTGGTGGAGTTCATATGAGTTCGAAATATGTATGTACACAATGTACACAATGTACAACTGTATGTATAAATAATATGCTGTAGAATTATTATTTTAAAATTCATTTTGGAATACCCGCTGTGGATTGGTGGAGTTCATATGAGTTCGAAATATGTGTGTACACAATGTACACAACTGTATGTATAAATAATATACTGTAGAATTATTATTTTAAAATTCATTTTGAAATACCCGCTGTGGATTAGTGGAGTTCATATGAGTTCGAAATATATACATTTTTAGTTAGTATAGTTAGCTTTCAGTTTTTTTCATTTGATTTTTGTCACAATATTTTCTTAAAATAGAGAACCTAAAATAGCACAAAAAAAATAGATTTCCATCATAATTAGTGTTGGCCCTAGTGATCGAATAGAATTTGCAGACCTAATATGAAAAGAAAATAAGCATTCGGTCACTGCCCTTTCACGGCTCAAATGTATTATATAAAGGCGAGTAATGATGAGATTAAAATAAACTAAATAACACCCAGCATCAAATCACGTTCATTATTTATGACTGATTTCTACGAAGTTATTAATATTGCTATGTCCAGAGCCTAGAGACCGTACTTAATTAGTAATAACAGAAAAAAAAAACATGTATAATTATTATTAGTGGACATCCATATTGAATTAATAGTATGTACTTATATACACGAAGTATTCATATACCAGATAATAATATCAGATGGCAAACAGGTGAAGTTTTTGCATAGTTAATTGATAGTTTCATGAAATTAATTAGGACACCATTTTTATGATGTTTCGGACGTCCAACGATCTCACCATTCACCTGATCGTAAGTGATTCCTGTTGTCCACGGCACTCTTTTTTATCCACGATAAGGAATCAAATGCATTGTCACCCTTAAGGACTAATTTACAAGGCTTCGTAGCCGAAAATAAAGTCTCTAGTTTGATTGTACCACGTAACAACAGGTATATTACTGCTCATTTGTATTCAGGGATTGTAGATAGTGTTGTCAATACATTAACTATATTGGTTTATAGTGTCAGGACATAACAATTTACCCTGAAATCCCTTTGGCTGCAAAAAGTTATGCTCTTTTATTCCACTTACAAAATATAATATAATTTAAAAAAAAAATGGTGTTAAAATTAGGTTTTATAAATTATACTCCTGTCTCTGTTATAAACTCGATGGGGAAGGTTTACGATTTCTCTGCGTAACATATGCGTTTTCTATGGTTAATTAAATTATGTTTTTCAGGGTCTCTTAGAAGGTGGTTCATGATATATAACAGTGTATGTAATGTTTGTTAACATGTATATTTTTATTACGAATACTAGCGTCTACATTAGGCCACATCTAATACATCAGTACATATAGGCAAGTCTTTTCTAATGACATGTAAATATTACATGGATAAACATAATGTAAAAGCCCGTTTTCATAAAATCTAAAATTTTAGCTTTGAATACTGTCCACTCTATAATAATAATAGCTATTAATTTAGATAATCCTTAGTCAGAAGCCACTGAACGAGCTTTGGTTCGGTCTTATCGGGCACCCTCGAGTCAGATGCTCTCGGGAAACAGGGTAACGGTCCAAAACGAGGCTCCCTCTCGGGAGCCCTAGTGCTAGTTGCTCACTAATAAAGGTCTCGATTGAACGCCATAAGCACTCGGTCACCTCTCAACTCGGTGAAAAGGTAAAAGGTCTCGGGCTAACAGCGATCATCAGCCAGAAAAAAAAATACTGTCACTCTATGTGAATTGTTTTTAGTTTAAAGCATCATAGTAACTACTATAAGACGTTATAGAAATCTCTTCATAGTAAAGATTCCTCTCCGCCCTATACTAAATTAAAATGATATATCTAAAATATACATTTACAAGCTCTTTTAAGTGCAAATATTCCACTCTCAATGTATTCACATGTCATTTAACAAGACTCTCTAAACAGATATACAAAGAGAAGACAAATGGTGTGTAATTCCCTACAGACTCCTTTGTGACGTCATAACAGTCAGTGACCCGTACAAATCTCACTTAACCAACCAGCAATATTATTCTTGTTATATGTTGTCTACAAATAAAGGAATGTTTGGAACTTTAATGACTAAGAAGGATCAGCTAATGGAATGTCTTTAGATGATTGTTCTTTAATTAAATAGAAAAGTTTGTACAAAGTAGATTGCCTTAAACTTTTCTTATTCGTTATGTGACCAAGAAACTTGATTGAACATCGAGATTTTTATCTGAAATAGTAAGGATACCCACTATCTTAACCTTTTCAGAAAAGAATTGCGACTAATTATAATATTGCGATGAACTAGATAAATAGTAAATTTAATAAAAAAGCCAGATTAAACAATATCTATGATTTTTAAAAGATATTCGAAACTTCACTACGGAGTATGAAATTAGCAAGCGACCAAAAATGTGAAGAAAATGGTGGCCACTAACTTTCATCAACTTTATATGACTTTAAAGAAAATAAATAATAAAAAGGAGCGAATTTGCAATATTAACTTGCAACAAATAAATCTCTTCAACGTTAAAGCGATTTCGGGTTATTATTGCTGCTAAAGGACATACAACAATATATATATATATATATATATATAACTTCACATAATGCCTTAAAAAAATGTCTACAATTAATTTTAATATTTATTACATTTATTTATTTCTTGGTATCTTAGTAAATGTCTTAGGAAAGGTCTTTGTTCAATTCATAAGCTTGAAATGTAATAAAAATTTAAGACGTCTCAACTTTATTAATAATATTTCTAATATTTATCTCAAAATGCCTACACAAATCATTTAAATATTTCAAGATAAAAAAATACAAAATAAAAATAAATATTTAAAAATCCCAGTTAATATTATATCCCTTAAGCGTAAAAAATATACTATATGACCACCACTGTATATATTTACATATATTTAAAATTTTATAATTTTATATTACTTAGTGAATAAAAACCAGAATTACTCAAAATAGAAAATTATAAGTACAACTAAAAAAAATTATAACACTCCATGAATAATAAAATGATGTACTCCATGTAGTAAAATGTTTAAAGGCGTCGCAAATTTGCCGCTGTCGCAAATTTGATTTCCCAGGAGGAATGACTTCTACAAAACCATCTGGCCAAAAAATTACCTGAACATTATCCTGAAAAAGAAAATTCGCATATAAGGTAAAACCATTAATAAAATATTTAATTTAGTTGACGGTATATACGGTGTATTTAGACCTTTAAACAATTTTAATGGTCAGACAATGTTACGTTCCCACCCACTGGCCACGTGGCCACGCGTGGTCATCCATAACAAAAAGAACAGAGTTCGAGATATACAGGTTATACATATATGTGTAATTTATCTTAGAAAAATACATGTGCTTATATATTATTATATATTGCTTTTAGTACAATACAAAAATGGATACGAAAAACAATAAACCAACTTCTTACAAATACAACCAAATAATTATACGAGATAGATTTACTGTCTCGAAATGAACGGAAGCCGTCGCAGTGTAAACACGGATCAGATATAAATTGCTTTCTCATAGTGAATGAAATAAATATTACTCATTAATAAACGATGAATTTAAAAGTAAAAGATTTTTTTTATAAAATAGATGGCATGCTTGCCACTGGCTCTCTTGATCTTGCAATCGGCTCAACTGATGGTAAGTGATTACCACTGCCTACGAACACCAATGGAGTCGCAGATGCGTTGGCGGCCTTTAGGAAAAGCTCTTTTATTGAAAGCCCCTAAGTCGTATCGGTTCGGAAATACCGCTAGCGACGGCTGATCCCACCGAATAGTTGTGCGTGACAGGAAATTTCACGTCGTACACAGTGGTGGATTGCCAACCCATCGAGATGATGTGGATGTCATTTTGATTTCAGTCTTGTCTCAATCCCAACTACTCAGAACACTCCCTATGTTAAATTCGATAAAAAAAATGCAAAGCACGTATAAATTTAAAAGAAAAATATATAATTAGTGATATGTAATAAGGCCTATATTCATCGGTGGACTGGTAATTTTCTGATGAAGATGATGAATGCAAATGAGTTTAATTTATTATTTTAATAACGCCCTATTATTAATGTAAATATAACTTAGAACGTAGAACTTGAAAATATAGAAACAACAATGTTAGTGGTGGTACATGCGACATTTAAAAATGAACGGAGTACGCATTCACAGAAAACTAACAACTTGTTTTGAGCTGCCGGATGAATGGGCCGGCTCGACTTAGGAAGGACTTATAGAATACCTGTTATTACGCGAAGGTTTATTACATTTATATAACGGGAAGTACGGTCCGAAGATCTTACGGTAAAGGCATTGTCAGACTGGCTGTCTTTTGATGGGCCTTAAGTTTTGATACTTAAATTACGTCACTGTAATCAATCAAAATATATTTATTCTTATACGCCAATATATAAATTAAAATAGAGGTTACAATTCGATATTTTGTGTGGGTATTTTTTTCTAGAAAAAACTGTCAGTAGAACATAACTAATGTTTTTAATAATCCGTGCTTTGCGAATATGCGGCGAAAGAGAGATAGCGGTGTTACTTCATATGTAATTATAAATAAAATTTACGTGAAGTCGACTATGCCGTTAGCTCCGGATGGTTTTACGGGACAATCTGTGGGGGAAGTCTGTGTTTAGTAGTAAGAAGATAGATTGATATTATTACAGAATTGCATAGCTTTTAATAAATAAATAATCTTCTTTTCGTTTGCAGCTATCATGGGTTCACTGCTTAACAATTCTATCGGGTAAGTTATTTAATATGAGTAGTCTCCGCACGTCTTGTATCGAAAATCGGCAGCTTAAACTTTGGTCAAACTTCTAAGACTGAATATTACGTTCTTTTAAAAATCTTATGTATTTAATGTTTTGTATTATTTCTTGAAAATGCTCAATTTATAATTTTTGGCTCCGGTTAATAGTAAAGCTAGAATTACGTAATAACCAAAAATATTTTTAGTTATTTATTTTATTGCTTTGAGTTTGATAAAGCACACAGTTCAACTGAGTTCACAGTGAGTGACTCTTTCGGCTCATGACACCCAAATTTATTCTTGATAAGGAATCATAATGCCGATGGGCTGTCAGCCTCCAGCACTAAGATATATTGCCTCGTGATCAGTAATAAAGGTCTCCGCATCCCTGTGAACGTGATTAAAAACGATTTTTTAGTTATTAACGTAAAATCCTCATGGGAAGAAAGAATACACAGCAATTATATTGACAAAAAAGACAAAATCTGAATAGAAAATCTATCGTCAAATATCATCCTTTATAATGGCATTTGAGGATATGAAGGTAGTAAGATTGTCATAATGCTAGTAATCATAACAAGAAATTATCATTACTTTTTTTTCTTCTGGTATATAAAACATGTCACATGAAACTACAGAAATGTTATACAAAGACAATAAATTACATTACAACTCTTTATTTTCTAGAGTATCTACCTCTTCGGCACACCTATTTTCTTACTTGGTAAGCGAAAATAGAAAAAAAAAATCTTATAATGTTACGTTTTTGTATAGTGTATATACTCGTATGTAAGTCCCAAGCCACCCCAACCCCTCCCCCCTTTTAAATCGACTAATTTCGTCAACCACAAATGTCTCAAGAAAGGTTTCGATGTATATATATATATAAATATTTTATATGTAGGAGAAGAATTTAGTGTAACATTATTTCTTTTCAATAAGATTTATATAATCTGAGAGAGTAATAAAACGACGTACCCCAAACTCAAATACGGATAATTGAAATTGCCAACTTCGTCGAATGGTCCTTTAACCTCTTAGGGGATTAAACATAAACCTGTCAGGTAAATAAATACATCAAACGATTACAGTGATATTGCATGTTAAAAAATATCGTAAAATAACAGTGAACTGCGTAGACTTTTTATGATGAATTTAGAAACATATAATATCTGTATTTTTTATAGCATAGATGGCAAACTTGAACACTGCTCACTGGATGGTAAGTATCCATTGTCCATTAACATTCGCAACATCAGAGTAGTCGCAGATGCGCTGCAAGCCTTTGAATGTTATGTGATGTAGATTCTTTTATTGAATGTCCCTAAGTCGTATCGGTTCGGATATACCGCTGGCGACAACTGATTCTGCAGAGTAATTGTGCGTAACAGAAAATCTCACCTAAAGCGCACAGTGGTGGATTGTCAATCATCGAAATGATGAAGATGAAATTTTGAATTCGGTCTTAATAATTCGAAACAAATATTTATATTCCTAAGAAATATTACGGAAACACCATCATCATTGTATGTAACTAATTATTATACATATAGATACGTAAATGTATTGATCTGTTGTTTATAATTTTCGAATTACACAATAGCCTCAGTAATAATCATGTAAGACATCTCTTTCTTTAATTAATAATAAACTAATAATTTTATTATATAATGGTGAGACAAAAAGTCCTTTAAAATCCCCGATAAAGGGTAGCTTAATGACATAGAATTGTGTCAACAAAAGATAAATAGCATCTTATACCGCCTTCGGATTAGAAATAAATCAAAATTTTAATTGCCTGTCGGAGTTGGCTCGTGCGTGCGCTGTTTACTAGTAGAATTTCTCATCTCACTATTGATAAATTTAATTAATTTTTTTTTCAGAGTTATCACAATTTATTACGAAATCTGCACCGTAATTAATTCTAAATTTATACTGTTAGCTTCGAAGCAATTACGAAAGGGATTGGATGAGTATTGATTTATATAGTTAATCGAATATTGATGTCATTGCACGTAGAATTTTATTTTTTTAATTACATAGAGCTCGCGTATGAAAAAGACATGAAAAGAAAACGTGATTTATGTACAATCAGTCCATCCGTTTATTCTAAAGTTGCTTTAAATTGATTATTTGCCGATAAAACCAAAGCACACTTTTTAATTAGATAATTAGTCACTATAGTACCGTATATCACGAAGACTCATTTATTTTATAACTCGCTCTAACACAATTATTAACTGCAGTATGAATGGGTCACTTGACCGGGGAAGGACCACGCCCTCTTTGAGTAACGGCGTGAATTAGCAACATATCATTGCTGTATTTCGTCTGTTGATTATAAGGAATCGTAGATCCAATTACTGGCAGTGATTTTCCGTTCCGCTTCAGTCCTCAGGGGTAACCAACATGCTTCTTGAATTATGCCGAGTATGAGTGTCGGTGTTTATGTTGTAGGGACACCATTTATCACTTACCATCAAGTGAACTGTATGCTCGTTGTTGAATCTTAGTTTAGGAAATAGCTGATAAAATATATTCAATAATGATTAACTTTCATTTATATCATGGTTGAACGAAAGCGAATATATACCAGTGTTTTGTATACAAAGCTGGCCTTTGGATTAAAATATATTTCAATTATTTCGATTTATCAATAAATAAGACTTCATAAACGTTTTGTAAAATTTCTATCTGAAAATGTAATTTTTAAAAATTGTTTATTGAAAGGATTTTTTTTGAAAAATGAAAATAGAAGTAAATAAAAACTGGAAATTGAGGTCTGTTATGTTCAGCATGTTTTGTTCAGTTGGGTTTTTGATTGGGTGTCATCGATGATAAATATTTGGTATATTTATCATCGATGACACCCTATACCCTATACACTTATGGTATTAAGCTGATTAGTCTTCTTAGAAAAATGTACTTGTGTTCAAACAAATATATAAAAAGAAAAAAAAAATTACTCGACATTTGTAAAATACGAAGAGTCACTACAAACCTACTAGAAAGCAAAGAGATTTTCGCCTTTAATAATACGATATTGTTGGTAAGACGAACTCACCCTTTACGATCTGTGAGACTGTTGAGGCGTAACAAGAACAGGGAAAAAAACTGTTTAATATGAGCGTAACGTACGTAGTAAGTGAGAGGTAACGAATGACAATCGGATATTTTTTTATTTGATTGAAAGTGACAATACCGACTACGGACCGCTACCTATATTCACCAAACGAGACACATGCGTTAATTTTTTTTCTTTAATTCATATCTCAATCTAAACCACTAACACTAAGTTACCAAGCGCTTTCTGCGTATATTATTAATTTTTAAACGTATTGTGTAATTTAATAACATTTGCACATGTTTAGTTACGCCTATAATCACTTTGTCAAATGAAAATTATATGCAAAATACAAAAAGCAGTGCAACTGCAAGTTTAATAAAATTGCGTAATTGTAGATTATTAACTAAACCTGCCTTCGATCTTAATGCACAATAAATGCACACACATCCTCTAGTCTAGGGAAGGCAACGACGAGTGTGTCATTATTCTCACAAATACGGCACTATAATACTCGCATGTTATGCGCAATTCATATCCGGTAATAATCAAGAAATATAGTTGTGTTTGAATTCGGCCAAGAGTACATTAAAAGAAATTTAACTGTTTTATTATAAGAACTATCAGTTTAATGGCATTAATATCGAAATCATCGCGAAAATGGAGTTTCAAAGCAATTAAAATAGTCGTCTAAGAAATCTTCCAATTAAAAGTTTTACTTCGAAATCTGCCACGAATGTAATTCTTTAAAGTTTTCTAGTAAAGTTATACCTGTATGTACTATTATAATAATAAAAATAAGCTATTATTTTGCCATCTATACATACATCTATACATGTATTTCCTATGATCACTAAATAATAATAAATTTATTTGTTTAACGACCGTTGTTCACTTTACCAAATGGTTAACGTATCTAGTTACAAAAGGATGGAATCCCTTGCAACAATTAACTGGATCTATTCATTTAAACACAATTCACCTAACGCAAGCACAGAACCGTTATGGTGTGCTATTCGTAACATCGATTTTGAACATTTAAAAAATGTTGAATGTGATTTAAATTAATTAGCCCATTTTGTTGTATCATGCGGAATTGTCTTATCTATATGTCTTTATATATTTTGTTTTTTCTTCATTGTAGTTAAATAAAGTAAAAATTGTTAGCATTTTGGAATAAAATTTATGAAATAAATGCGTTAAAATACTAATGCAAATGTTTTCAATACCCATATGAAATTAAAATAGTCATTCAGTATATGGAATAAGTGGAAATTTTTTGAAGCGAGCTTTAAGAACCTCTTCGAGTCTCTTCATGTTCTGGGGTAAAATTTGCATTCTATTACAAGTATCTGCTCTTCACTGCTTTTGTGTTATATCACCAATACATAAATACATTGTGAAGTATTTCTTAAATCATTCAAAATATATTGACATACTGAATTGAATATGAAAAACTAATAATGACGATAATTAAATCTCCAAAGTCCGTTTGATATATTAAATTGGATTATTTTGAGAGAGATGAAATTAGTCACATTTTTACTGCACATAGTTACGTACTACATGTGTGGGATACCATTCTTTAATGGATTTTTCAGACGAAATATAATTTAATTATATTATTTAATGATGGTTACATATAAAACAATAACTATTTCTGTCACTTTTACCATTTGAAATTAAATTATAGTTTGTTAAAACGTGTATATTTCTTTCAAACTGATGCTGATTGGTCTGCTTTCACATACGAGTGCTTGAATCCTTTGAACTAGTACAAATTAGTACTCTCCTTAATTTCTACTAATGCACCTTTCTTTCGAACAAAATCAAGGTATTCTTAGGTATGGACTGGCCTCATAGATCGTAGGATCGTCTCTTTGACGCATGTTGACTACATACACTATTATGTATATCTATACATAAATATATAATGCATCCATTTGAGTGCTTTGTCTTTATTATGTCAGATAGACAAAATGCTTACCGTTTAAGAGTTCACTGAGGTTCTTAGCCACCTATTATTACTCTCGAAAATAAGTCCTTTTTATCGGTTATTTGGTATCCGATTTCCACCTACTACGTCACTCAACTACGTAAAACTTCCTCAATTTATTTTGTTTATAAAGCGAAAGTTATTTAAACTTCATTTTATAAATGCTTCGTCTCGCCGATGACCTAAAGGGAAATGTTAGAAAGTATCATAAAATTTGTTTAAGAATTATCTGAAAATGATTAATCATATAATATTTTCATCACTATAGTCGACGCATCGACTCAACCCGGTGAAACTGTTAAAGCCCTCGGGATAACAGCGGCCTTCAGCCCGAAAAAATAGTGGACGTATTATGCACTAATGCTTCGGGTCATAAATCATATTTATCTGTCTGTCTCGCTCGCACTTACAGGTCTTATGGAGAGGTGTAGTGATGTGCGTAAGAATTGTACAGGTGCATATCGATAACGGGAAAGGTACGATCGAACAAAAAATCTTATATTTATAGAAAACAACAACCCTTACTCGTAACGACCAATCAGTAGTCAGAATGCCAATGAAGGTTACGATGACGCATCGTCCCCGCGTGCGCAGGTAGCTAAGTATCGATAACGGATTGCATTGCGTGCACATTCCTACTGTCAGTGACATTTATTGCCCGACGACTCAGTTTAAAATGTGTCGACTATAGCCTTAAAATACTCAATAAAAATCTCATAAATCAAAACCATTACATAAGTTCTCTCTCAAATAAAATCTAGATTCCGCATTTTACATAATAAACATAAAAGCTTTTAGCTAATGATAATGGAACAGGGAAAACTACTACATTTACTTATGTATTTTATTTAATAAATCCTTTCTCTAGTTTCTAGATTTTGTTAAAAGCTTGTACTTAATTTAAAATTTAACTGACATAAAGTCCTTAATAATAATATACACCACAACTTATAATTATAATTGGCAATATAGATTATCCCTCAACAGACAACGCACTACACTGTACCTGTTTATTTATTTAAGTCTAAGGCTTTGTCTGTTCGTCAACTTTAGAATTTATGAAGGGAAAGTATTATTAATTTATAAAATAAATAATTTATGCGTATTGATAAAATGCATATACATAACTAGATATATATAAAATACATAAATACAAATATATACACATACTTATATATGGTGTATATACAAATACACAGAAATACATAGTTATCTAACGTTGAGACGATTCTGCCAAGCTGTTTATAAATACCTCCCGAACTATCATATTGAACCCGTAACTGGTCTATCTTGTACCTTACTAGATAAATGGCTCAGTGGTTGTGAAAATGCTGACAACGCTGAATTTATATTCCGCAAAGTTCATTTTGTTATCGTTCTCAATCAATCGAATCGAATTATGCGTTGTATTTTTTGAAGAAATCCACTTTCTGTGCGGCTTCGCATAATAAATAATAGAAAGCAATGTTCAGCTTTAATTACCATCACTCGGAAACCTTATAAAGGATCTTTATAACAATCCGCTGTTCAATTGATAGAATTTTGTAATCGGTATAACTATGCCTTGAAAAGACTTCTTAAAAAGTTTTAATATAGGTATATAGTTTTAACATCTTGAAAAATACATTTGAATTTTTACAGCTTTGATTTTAATTAGTCTCGTAAATATATTTAAATCAACTCCATATGTTATATTATATGTTTTTTTAGAGGAAATATTTAATTGGGAGAATGAACGGCTAGGTCATATGATAATTAGTTAATGGACGCATGGACTAGTAACTTCAAATTAGTCGCTTATCTGATTTCACACTTCCAGCATTAGAGACGATGACAAGAGTTGTTTTTCTTCTAACATTAGACAAACGAGCACACAGATGATGGTAAGTGATGTCTTTGGCCCATGACAAACAGTGACAATACTACACTGCAGTCTGCTGCTGTGTTTCGTCTGGGATTCTCGTAGACTTATTACTCGCGACGAGGCATTCCATCTCAGTCCTCAAGGGTGACAACGCATCCTTGTTAAGCATGAATGTAGATGTCATGGACCGCAGGAATCACTTGACTTCAGGTGAGCTGTGTGCTCGTTTGTTACCCTCAATGTAATAAAAAAACACCTAAGACGTCGACCAAGATGAAAGATGCATATGTGTTGCCACTCCTGAGGTCCGATCTGGCATGTCTCCTTATTGGTAGAACTGGTATATACTATATATATATTACGATCTTACGAAACGCAGCATCGTTATACTGCAATTTCACGTTGGTATTTTGTGAGGGCTTGGTCCTTACTAGGTCGAGACGGGCTTGGTCCTTACTCGTTCGAGACGGATTAATCACTCTGTAGATAGAAACAAGATGAAACAAGACTCTATCACTGTTTTTATAATAATAGGTGCAAACGAGCAAGCAACTCAGCTGGTCATAAGTGATCGCCACTACCCATGAACATTCGCATTCTCAAAGAAGTTGCAGATGCGCTGGAGGCCTTTGAGAAATGTGTAGGCTCTTTTATTGAAGGTCCCTAAGTCGTAACGGTTCGGATATACCGGCGACATCTGGATTCCACAGATTAGTTGTTAGCCAGAGAACATCGCGGAAAAAGCTGTGATTAGTGATGCAGTTTTTTAAGCCAATGCCAATTTATACATAGCTTATTAAATTGATTATAACATCAATAAACCGATTCAAAGTGGAGCCAAGTATCAGGATTTATTAGAATACAAGTCTAAGATGGCTGCGTATGCCAATTTGTTTCATACAAGTATCAAGGATCAAACTATTCTACAATAAATTCCCCGGTCGAGCAGATTTATTATACAATAGCTGGAACGCAGATTTAATAATGAATTGTGTACCACATTTGTATAAATTATTTAAATATATCATGCTATATTATATTAATTTTAAGTAACAAATCTGGGGTATTTTTTTGTAACACGAAAATCTATATTAATATAAACTAAAAGGTTTCAATACATCATCCATTACGTTCTAATGGAGGTCGTAAACTTACGTAAAATAAAAGCTGAAGACTGCTTTTAAAGGTACACATTGTTTCTTAAGAATAATAATACGTTGTTTAATAATATTCAAAGATTAGCAATACATAAAACATAACAATGTAAATGTTAAATATTGCTTATTATCATTCTTGTTGACGTAATTTCATTCATATACAATATATGTTAGTATGCATAGTTACGACTATTTCTTGTGAAATAGCTATCATATCAAAGGTTTAAAGGTCATTATACTCTTCTTTTTAATATGATATTAGAGACACGGTATTAACACCAATGTAGAATACGAGTATATCACCCAGCTTCGAACGGAATCAACCAACGGTGTCAAGGAAAATACATTGTGCTTACGTATGAAGGATGAATTTGGGTCTTCATGGTCTCAGGAATCTTATTTAAACTTACCTGTGTTATTAGTATTATGGTCATTGAGAAACGGAGCCCAAATTGCTGAGAGGCATTTCAACTTAGGCCTTATTATTTTTATAGGCTTCAGTTAGGACATCTACTTACTTGAAACTTAATAAAATTTTATAAAAATCATTAGAAACAGTCCAGGCAAGATGTTGTGATAAATAAAATTGCATACGATAATTTATCGTATATTCTACCCGGTTTCATTCATTTAATTTACGTAACACCGGTCAATTGGCCTACGGTGAGTTTAAGCAGATCTTTATAAAACTGCTATTTTTTATCTAAAGCATAAATGGCCGTCTTATTACCTGCATTTAACTTTTAAGGGATAAAAATCCAATGAATGACCCAGAACCTTAATATTTTTAATCATTTAAGAGAATATGTATACTTTGGTATATTTTACTTTATTACATATGTATATCGATCTTTAAAACACACACAAAACTCATGTATGTAAGCATGTACACATTCCCACGTCTTGCATATCTATAAATATATATATTCACACAGCTCTTACATTAACAGCTTTCCGTTGCCCCGACAGAATTGAAAGGTAAACGTATATCGAGAATTTATATTCAATTCTCTTGTGAATGTATTTTCATTTTCACGTTTATTATTAACGATGTAGCAATATCTATCTACCAGGCAGCAGCTAAAAACTGGCGAAGGTACAAGTGGGTTAACAGAGGTGCATTAACACTAGCTTAAAGTAGTGAATCTCTTTAAATTTCGTGCAAATGATTTTCTGTCTGTGATTGTCTGATTCGATGTTTAATGGATCAAAAAATCAGATTGACGTGATCGACAGCACAGGCTCTTAACATATTTGTTAAGAGCCTGTACTTGAAAATATTGTTTTTATTAAAATTTAGTGCAAATGATTTTGTTAAAATAGTGATTTAATTATACGGTCAATTTACGTGCAAAACGATTGACCTGATCGTCAACATTAGTTGTAATTCGTTTTCTAGTACAACTTAGTTCTTGAACCGTTTGTGATACCAAGAGTGCCATGATAATCTCGACTCGCACAGTACAATACAAATGGCAACATGCGGCGCATATCGTATTGTGCGATATATTTTTTTGCACGCCCTACTCGATACACAGGTCCTACATAAAACGCATACAAACTAGAAAACCAAGCATTAGGAACGGACAAGACGCTGCAAATCGAACTCAGGCGGTCGTCCGCCCTACCGTAACGTTTGCTAGTAATTTACAATTTTTGTTTAATGAATGCTTCTAATAGAAAATTTCCGGTTAACCACTCCAACAATGCATAAATGCCAGGAGACAGTTCACAGCAATAAACGAATTGCGGTGTCAAACCTTAAATGACCTTAAGTTTTGCAGAACCTTCCTTAAACCATTAGGCTAGATTATGTAGAGTAATCACCTTATTACTAATTATACACTCAGATGTTGTATAAAATATTTTTTCGCGTCTCATTTATTATGAGTAACACTGTTAAACTTTGTATACGCTGTTCAGTACTGACTTACGAATCTATTCTCTAAGAAAACTGTTTCTTAAATTTCTCACTATTTCTTAGGAGTTCGATATGATAGTTTTTTAATTATGTAACATGAAGAAAATTATATATGCTTTTGTGTCACATTCAATGTAATCAATTTCTGTGCATTTTGTGCAAATACAAGCGCGTCAATTATGAAGGGTAATTTATTGTCTCTAACCGAACGGAAACTGCCGCAATCTAAATACAATTCATTCATACAAATTGCTTTTCAATCATGGAATATGACATAACTTTTCAATGAATGGTTAAATAAAAACAGTTATATTGCAATATATCTCGGCAATAAATTGTTACGCAACAACCTGGCGTTGGATCTATGAATTAGTAGTATTAGTAATAAAATAACTCTACTAGTTAAAATAAACGATTTTTTTAATTATGTTATTAGTGACAAACCAGTACACAGTTCACCTGATGGTAAGTAATGACTACGGCCCATAACATATACATTCATCCTTATCAAAGATTTACCGTACCTATGTAATGTTCAAGATGCACATTTGTCATCGTCCCATCGATTGAAATGGAATGTCTCGCTACCAGTAATTAGGTCGGATTCTTACACTCACCAAACGAAAAACAGCACCTTTGTGCTGATATTCCAGAAGCCATAGTCTTAACCGAGTCCAAGATGACCTTATACATGTAAAGTCCCCCTTTGTAAACTCACAACAGTCTGTACCTGCATCAATATTATTCTTGTTTATTTGTTGTATAGAATACGTACTTTCGAGATATGAATAGATTAGAAAGGTCCACTAATGGATATTAAATCTTTGTTTATTTATGTTGTTTGTCAATTACGTCGAATATACCTGCAGGCCAGAAGTTTAATAAATACCTTAATTAAAGTAGGAAAATAAAGTGAAACTCCAATAAAATATTAACTGTTTAATTAACCTGTTTAATCATCTAATAAAACATTGATTGACAAACAATATACTTTATAAGCGTAAAGAAATATTAACAGTCCATGCAAAACTATAGGTAGCTAAACTGATTTTGCATCAAAAAATCCTCCTTTTCATTTTATGACTTTTTTCACAAGTCTCGGTATACGGGCAATAAATTTGTTAATGGTGTCTTGTGATATATTGTTCCAAATTTCGTATAAAGCATTCCACATTTCTTCTCGCAAGGATGGACCACAATTACGGACGTTCCTATCAAGCTCTTCCCACAAAAGTTCAATGGGATTGAGATCCGGGCTCTGAGGAGGCCAAACCATGTTTTTTAACACCCCTTGTTAGCTATGCTTTGGATCATTATCTTGTTGGAAAATGAATCCATCTCCAATTAATCGCAACCCGGAAGAAACGGCATTTTGTTCTTGTACTGTTCCTTTTTCAAAACTCCTTCAAATTTAATCAAATCGCCAGTTCCTTGGCTAGAGAAGCAACCCCAGACCATAATTGTGCCACCACTATGCTTGATTGTTGGGTCTACACAATCTGACATCGTCGTTTCTTGGGCACTGCGTTGAACGTAAATTCTACGTTTTGAGCCGAATAGTTCAAACAGAGACACACAGTAGTAGAAAGCACTTTTTTAAAATCTTCTTCAGTCCAATTTCGATGGGCAAGAGCCCACTGCATCCGTTTTTTCTTGTTTTGCGGCCTTAGCAGAGGTATTCGAACGGCAAAGCGACACAGCGATACAACTTCGCATCTCTCAGTCGCTGTCTTACTGTAGTCAATGATAAAGGTTGAACTCGGGTTTTGTTTACATCAACGCAGATTTCTGGTGCTGTTAAGCGTCTATTTCGCTTGCTGGTACTGGTACTGGCCTTCCCGAGCGTGGACGATCTTGAAAACTGCCTGTCTCCGTGTAACGAGTTATTGTGCCATGAACACAAGTCTTCGAAAACTTCAGTTGTGAAGCAATCTCACGTTCGGATTTACCTTCATTATGTAAAACAACGATGGCAGAATGCACGTCACTGCTTATTTCTCGAGCTTTTTCCATTTTATGACGTCTTCACTGTAGAAACCACACGTTTAGACTAATCGAGATTGTTTGTGAACAAACCCAAGTAAACTCGGGTAATAATAAGTCAGAAACTAAATTTTCAGGAGCTAAAATATCCTAATTATAGACCGAAAGCAAAGTAATTAGTAATGAGGACATTATAAAAAATATTTTTACGACTCTGCCACCTGGCTCTAGCGCAGCGTTTGTCAGTGTTTGTAAACGATAGATGTTTATTGTCTAATAACTTGAAAGTAATCAAAAGAATCCAAGAAGACTTCCTTAAATATTCGATACTAACAATAGAATATGCAGATGTGTATTTCTTTTACTTATCCTATGGGATTTTATTACAATTGATGGATAATTATGTTGTTTATGTGCGGCCTTAAACTTTTGGCCGCCAGGGTAGCTACACCGATTCTGTTGAAACTTTGTATACGGTATAAATTAAAAAGAATTCTCCGTGTTATTATCCCATCATAGAAGTCGTTGGTAACTTTTATGAAAAGAAGTAGTTTTATTATTTATAAATATTTATATAAATATTATTAAGTCTGTTCCATAATTACCTCGTATTTTAACTGTGTTGATTTTTTAATTATTATTAGTCATATATAATTTCAGACCTATCTTTATTCCCGTGTTTTGTAATTGGATGGAAAGCCAAAAGATTTCCCTAGAGGTCCGTCGTATGTATTTTTAATTATTAAATAGAGTCTTTACAACAACACTCTTTTTTAATTTGGGTAAAATTAAAAAAGTACGTTGTTGTTATAAAATTACAATCTAAAATATTCTCTATATTAATTTTAAGATAAAAAGTATTAGCAACTCATACTATATACTTAAAATCAAAATTACATATAAATTATTATATTTAATTTGGATTTAAAGTATTTATATTATTTATATATTTTATATTTATATGAAATATTTTTCGTAAAAATAAAGTTTGAAACAAAAACTTTATTGCACACTCTACTTTACGTAACGTCATCTTCCGAGCCGAGGCCTAGTGCCATGTTAATTCGCCCGACTTGTACATCTTAGTCCTTAGGGTGAGCATGCATACGCATGATAATTCCATATCGAGGATGCCACAGTAATCACTAACCATCTGGTGAATTGCTTGCTCGATTGTAATCCTCAATACAATAAAAAAAACCTAACTTGCGATAGAATACAGGCCTGTTTCAATATGGCGTATATATGGGATTAATATACTTCGTTATCTTTAGTTATTAATTAATATTATGTCATTATTGTGCTTGGTATAAGTAATATGTTATCGAATAGATGGAAATTTAATTTCGAATAACCAGTTTATATGAAACAAATACATACGTTGCGAAACTATTATGCTATACTATGCTATTATAGTGGGCCGTGGTAGCTCAATCTGTACACGCTCGCTATTAATTCATGACAGGTGAGGAAACCTTGTTCGTAGGTACCATTTGTTAAGGGTTCTTTTTTTCAATAAAACTCGTTATTATGGGACAAACTGCATTTATTCTTGTACAAATACATTTACTGTCTAACAAACTTAAAACTATTCCTTATCCTAACTATAACTAAATGTTAAAGGGCGCCAGGAGAGTTTTAAGCTGGAACTCTGCCCTAACCTTTAACCACGGCTAGCTTCCGGAAATAGCCTCTACAAGGGCGTATCCTTAAACTAAAAGTAATTGGACAGATAATACATAAATGTTACATATATTTTATAGCAAGATCTTTCAGGGGGATAAAGTATAAGAGTTCTCATCCTTTGTCCTGTATACGCTTAATACTTAATTGTTAGAACAAATCACTTTTCTAAAGATTCTTAAATTTTAACTTTACATAAGTTAACTTTAGTATCGCGTCGGTATATTCCCATTCTACATTTCAATGCAACACTCAAGTAATATACATCGGTCTGCGCATCACGGGCAATCGACCTCTAATGACTTGCAAATTTTACATTTGTTAAATAATTGTGGTAAAATAGTATTTCTTAAATATTTTCCTACGTAATAGAGATTTTAAGTGCTGATTTGTCACGTGCTCGGCGGTAAAGAAAAACAATGCGAGGAAGATGCATATAGAAGAAATATGGGAAAAAAGACAAGGCCTGGATTTTTTTTGTGTGAAGGATATATTATATATACATATATATATATATACATATATATAAATATATATATATATATTTATAATAATAATGTCAAACACTTTGTTGGTAATAACTTATACATACGAGGAGTGGGAAATTGTGATTGATTTTTCTTTTACAAATTAACTATTAATTCATTCCAATCAATTGCAGCGTCAGTCACGAGATATAAATACGTTACGCCGGGACGCGATTTAATTTCAAAACAACAATTTATTTTCCTTAAATATTGTTTGTTGGCAAGATTGAAACCGCTTCAGTTTTATATTATAGACACTATTTGATTGAAATTATGTCACAGATTTTAAGGTATTTAGCAATCCCCAGTGAATTCCGCTGTAGACATCGGGTTCAAATTCATTAAGCTGCCATGATTGGGATTAAGTAGCTCCGCGGATTGTCTATAATGATCAACAGATACCTCCATAACTACGAGGTAATATGCTTACGTATAATTATATTATTAATTACATAATATCCATACGTATAATGGCTAACTTCTAAATATGGCCCTGGATTAGAAGTAGCTTATTTGAATCTTCGTAAATCAAATCAATAATTTGAAACACTTTATGTTATTTGCGTTTTTAAATACTAGAAAGCCTGTTCTTGATCGTTACCAGAGCAATCTACAGCGGTGATATGAGATTTTGAAATTCGCATCTTGAACGTTTATTGATAGATGTAGATGACTTGCACGTTAAGAAAACTATCGAGTAAACTGCATGGTCCATGATTATCTTTACATCCGCTCCAACATACCTACATTTATTAAATGTTATTTTAAAAGAAAACATGGAATATTCTCACTCTCAGCTAACGGTTAGCTTTGTCTCGTCGAAATAATAACCAAGCCCGAATCTTTTTATATAACAACGATTTTACTACGCATACAAGTTTATGTATATTATACAGCCATGTTTATAAATTAGAAGCACGATAATTAATTAGGTTTTTTCTTAAGAACTATATCTTAACTGAATGCTACCACCAGAAAGGATAATATCAAGGAATGATATTTCATCAAAACCTCAAAAGGCATTGTCTCAATCGTGATGACTCTTAAAAAAGGTAGATTAGACGCGGCTTCGATGGGAAATTGGTCTATAATCTTTCAACAAAACATTATCACATTTCTTAAAAAACAACACCATTGTACTTTTGCTTCACGCCTCCGATCTCTGCCATAAAGGACGATAGAAACAGCTTTTGATAGATTATTACACGTACGAGTTCTCCATCCGCTTTTAGAAGTTCGGCTATTAATGCGTCCTCCCCCGGTGCTTCGGCATTTTTAAGTTGGTCGAGCCATTTTAATCTCGCCCAGACCGACGTCTGGGATATTTTTGGAATAGTGTCGGACAAGTGTTGCTCTTTTGTCATTACTCACACTATCGAGTAACTCCAACGACAATGTGTAAAGTTGCCATACAACAAAAAAGCCTTTCAATTACCCTCAAAATCCGGCGGAGATGATGGCCTAACACTCGGTCTTCAACTTAGTCAGTTAGCCACCGCAATAACTCTACTAAAGTCGCGTAAATTTCGTTGCATAAATTTGGATATCTGCCTATTGAGTTGCCTGTAGACTGTCTCTCATTCGTCGTCTCACGTTTTGCTTCCATGAGATTCAATGTGAGATCGGACAGATTTTAGGTTCTATTATAATCTATTGCGGAGGTTCTCCAGTAACATGCTTTTATTGACCAATGTAAACTCCCACTAGATGAATGGATGCCTGCTCAGAATCGCACTTCCTAAAATCAACTTCCAAGCCGCCTAATTATATATTAACATACTATATATATATATATATATAACATATATAACAAGTTAACTGCGCTTGTTTCTTATCACACAATTTGGGCAGTTTTTAACACTTATAGACTGCTAATTAACAAACCAACGTTACGCTATTTGTGAAACCTCATTCAAATTGTTTTGAATATATTCACGTTGTTTCTCTTTTCACGTTGTCACTCAAACTTATCAAGATTAAATTACTTGACAAGACAGGCCACGTTTGAGTTTAAGAGCCTGGAGCGTTTTAATTTATGTGTCTCTTTACAAATGTTACAGTAACACATTACTAATGGAAGAATATAAGATAACATAATCGTCTTGATTATCTGTTCTTTTCCGTAAATTAACTATTTATTTTCGGTTTAATAATTTTATCATATACTATAAAATTATTATAAAAAATTAATTCTTAAGTTTAACTTAATATTAAACATGTACATATGTTATTTTACGCGGATAACTACACAAATGTACCAAATTTTGTGTACATTTATTTGTATGAATGCACGTAGTGCATACTGAAAGTTTCCGAGACTGGCCACTACACTAGAAAATCAATTACGGAATTGAAAATAGAACATGTTACTATTTAATTTGCAAGACTGCCATTTGCTTTTTCATTGTGACGTTCTTACGAGGATTGTGTATCGCTATAACAATGGGTTTAATTCGTGAAAATTTTTAAATTATTTTTTACGATTTTAACATGTATCATGTTTTGGGCTATGGTGCAGGTTAAATTCACTCTCTTCATCCACATCCGAATTGCTGATAGAATGATTTCAATTGGCGCATTCGCAGTCACTCGTTCACACCTATATTTATAAATCTTATGCTAGGAGACTGATAAAAAAATATCTGTTATAACCATATCTGTTCACAACCAAAAATTAAAATTTATGTATTTTATTGATTTTTTTTTAATATTCAATTAATGAATTTCAACATGATGCATGATTTTTATTTTTGGTTGTGAACAGAAATAGTAATTTTATTAGCTTGAATCAACGAAAGCGTTGGCAAAGACTTCAATTGGCATTTGGTAATGAATGTCTGTGTATTCATGGTTCAGAAAATTTAAACGTGGAAGTGATTATCTCAATGACGATGTACGTAAAGGTCGACCTGGTTACGGAAATCCAATATTGGTACCGTAAGAAAACTAATTGAGACTCTAAGGAAAATAATTGTCAGCAAACTCGTACTATATTAGGCATTGGAATGAGCCAAGTGAAAAACATTTTGCTTGCGCATCTGAAGGTTCGAAAGCTTTTCACGCGATAGACACCGCATTTAGCGGAATACTAAAACCGATTGCGTGTCGAGTGATGCGTTAAAATGAGGAAATAGTTTAATGGAGGACATTCATTGGATGTCTGCAATATAATGAAAGGTGACGAAACCTGGGTATACTGCTCTGAACTGGAAAAAAAAGCCAGTTAGCAGAATGGGTCTTTTGAACCGACGAACGTTAAAAAAAGTCGGAGCACCGTCAAGAAAATTGTTGCTTCTTTTTTCGGCAAATCAGGTTATTTTACATTAATGACAAACCAAAGATTGTTACGTTAACTATTCTTTGCCTAGAGTGTTAGATAAAGCTCGCGAAAAGCATCCTCGAAGCAATGTCGTCCCTCACGACAATAACGCATTCGCACCTTCCGCTAAGACAACGATTGCGTATTCTTCTATTACGCATTAATTATCTCACCTTATACGCATTTGTTATTCGCCTCATATTTGGAACTAATGACGCATCTGTCATACAGCCCGAACATGCATCGAAAATTAAACATAAGCTTAGTGGATTAGGATTTACAATGCGGTGAATGCGTTGCACGAAGCCACTGGAGAGGTTCCTAATGTAGACTGGATTCACTGCACCACACATTGGTTCCAATGAATACAAATATATGTAAATACTTCGAAAAACAGTGAATGTTATGTTATATATGGTCTTATTTACCAAAATCCAGAAAATTTATCTTTGATATAAGTATATAGTATATATATTATGACGGCGTGGCGTAGTGGTTTGATTCCCAGGAACCGAATTAGGAGGAAGGAAAGAATTCCCGAGGAACAAAATTTACGTATCATAAATTGTTGATTTGTGTTTATATGTTATATGTATGTCTCAACCCTGCATCGGACTTATTTGGATGAATTTTTACGGCACTAGAATGTACCCTGTTCAGTTATAATCTGGTACTAACCAGAAAGATATTGCCGTTGTAGATATCGACCTCGTGGATCAACTGTGTATGTATGCGTGTATGTTTGTCCACGTAGTGCTCAGAAATTATAATTGTGATAGCGATTATTTTTGTCTAACAATCTTTTAACAGAATAGTATAAGATTTATCAAGATCAATTTCGTCGTATTAAAAACCACATTGAACTTACTGAACTAAATTAAGGATTTTACATACACCTATCTTACTCTTTAAATACTTATCAATATTTAGTATAATAAACAAAATTAAGTAAACAAAACATAAAACTGACTAATCAAAATCAACGCGTGAAGTTTATTTCATTTATAAATGTTAAAATTTTATTTTATTTAAAAAAATATTTGTAATCCTAAAAAGTATTCGTATTCCTTCTCAAACCGTTAAACCTTTTATTTTGCTTAAGTTCTACTTGAAACGCCTACGTAGTAATGGACCTTGAAAGCTTTTTCTAGTAAGGTCATAAACATACTTATACGAGTAAATTTTCTTTTCAGTACAGCAAACTTTCTAACATATACTCTTCATACACTTACATACTCTCTTACAATTTATGATGTAATAAAAAATTCCATATTATTGATTTATTAAATTTAATCGACGACCACGTGTCTATTCACGGGTTCAGGGTTAGATTTCTGCATAAAGAAAATTTGTGTACAATACACAAATTATTTGTGTAAGAGTCCTACATCAGAGGAACAATGACAATACAGCCAGATGTATTTTAAACGCTTCCATTTGCAACATTTCATCGAAAATTTACACTGATCTTGTCACACGTATATTTTGCTTATTTGATTGATTACGAAAGGTGGAGACGAGTGGACGCCTCTGTGTGTATAAATATTTACGGATGAGAATGCATTACTAAACTCTGGTTGTTTCTAAAATGTCACGATGATCATAAAATTAATAAATAACAAAATGGCTAAAAAGTACCATAATCATCCTTATTATTTTAATTGTATGATATTATGTATTGAATAAATTTTATGATTATTATAACTTTTAAAAATTTCAATTAAACAAAAAACAAAAAATCTGAAACTTCTTTTCAAAATTATAGTATTTATAACTTGTTCTTTACTTTTTCATGCAAAGCAAAAGGAGTCGCAGATGCGCAGCCAGCCTTTATGTACGTTCAGTTCTTAAAATTCCCTAAGTCATATCGATTCGGAAAAATCGCAAACAGATTCCACAGTACAATACAACAATAGTTGTGCGTAGTAGAAAATTTCACGTCAAGCGCACAGTGATGGTTTGCAAACTATAGAGATGACGAGAATTAAATTTAAAATGGATGGAAAAAAGACACGATAGAACCTGTTAAACTTCTGCACATTATATGTATTTTTTTGGCATTAAGTCCTTTTTTGTATAATGTTTAACTTGTGAAAATAAAGAATAAAGAAAAACGATTGTATCAAAGCTATAAAATATATATGTAATTGAATAGAACATATTTTACGGGAATGTAAATATTATCAGTACTATAATAAATGTCTTTCATTTTATTACACTGTCTCATCTACACACATACCCATACGCGTAAGCCAATGAGATGAGTTGCATCTTGATCCCCGTTTCACTTTTTGTATTCAATTAAAAATATTTTCTTCAATATTATATTGTTGTGTTACTTAAATACCATCTAATTAAGGTTTTAGTCGATCAAAAGACAAGTCAAATAAAAATATTAACGTTTTTTTTTAAATAATTTTGCATGAAATTTATCACCTGCAAAATACAAAAGGGGCTTGTGCGCAAAATAATTGTTCCACAACCTAAGTTTTAATTTTCAGCAATATTTCAGCTTTGACAAAACGCAGACCGATTCCTTTTATAATCATTTTTGGATTCAATTTCAAATTGTAATATTCATTATTATTTGCTTATTTCTTTTAAAAGTGAAACGTATATAATGAAGGAAAATTAGAATAAGGAAAATTAGATCATCAGGAATCACTTAAAAATGATAAAATAATATTGTTTTAACTTTATGAGCCAATTTAATAAAGTAATCTTAAATATTTACATAGTGTTAGGTTAACACCAAGGGAACTACTGTCGAAACTACTTGTCGAAACTACTGGCGAAACTACTTATTGAAACTACTGTCGAAACTACTTGTCGAAACTACTGGCGAAACTACTTATGGAAACTACTGTTGAAACTACTTGTCGAAACTACTGTCGAAACTACTGTCGAAACTACTGTCGAAACTACTGTCGAAACTACTTGTCGAAACTACTGGCGAAACTACTTATCGAAACTACTGTCGAAACTACTGTCGAAACTACTTGTCGAAACTACTGGCGAAACTACTTATCGAAACTACTGTCGAAACTACTTGTCGAAACTACTGTCAAACTACTGTCGAAACTACTTGTCGAAACTACTGGTGAAACTACTTATCGAAACTACTGTCGAAACTACTGTCGAAACTACTTGTCGAAACTACTGGCGAAACTACTTATCGAAACTACTGTCGAAACTACTTGTCGAAACTACTTGTCGAAACTACTGTCGAAACTACTGTCGAAACTACTTGTCGAAACTACTGGCGAAACTACTTGTCGAAACTACTGTCAAACTACTGTCGAAACTACTTGTCGAAACTACTGGTGAAACTACTTATCGAAACTACTGTTGAAACTACTGTCGAAACTACTTGTCGAAACTACTGGCGAAACTACTTATCGAAACTACTGTCGAAACTACTTGTCGAAACTACTGTCGAAACTACTGTCGAAACTACTTGTCGAAACTACTGGCGAAACTACTTATCGAAACTACTGTCGAAACTACTTGTCGAAACTACTTGTCGAAACTACTGTCGAAACTACTGGCGAAACTACTTATCGAAACTACTGTCGAAACTACTTGTCGAAACTACTGTCGAAACTACTGTCGAAACTACTTGTCGAAACTACTGGCGAAACTACTTATCGAAACTACTGTCGAAACTACTGTTGAAACTACTTGTCGAAACTACTGGCGAAACTACTTATCGAAACTACTGTCGAAACTACTTGTCGAAGTTTTTTGATCAGAATTCCCAAAATTTCTGCAGCAATGGGGTTAAAACACTTACTATAAAATGGCAACAAACTATTGAACAAAATGGTACATAGGTATATCATAATCAAATGTAAATAAAAATCAAAAAATATCTTGTATTTGTGTATAAAACACGAAAAATCTAAAATAAATAAAGCCAATTCAGGATTATAAAATTTGTTAAAAGCTATTTATGAACTGTATTTTATTTAAATTACCATTCTGGTAATTTTATGTATAAGTGTGTGAAGATGTGTTTTCGTGTATGGATGATTTTGTGTGTTTATTGTATGTGTATTACATATTCCACTATTCGAGCCAAACCCACATTACTAGCGCCGGATTGAACGCCAGCCTCACAATCGTACTAAATCTTCACATCAGGATCAGCGACACCAAGAAGTTTATACTGTTCTATAACAGGCTATAGTAACAATATCTCTATAGATACTATTAATAAGGACAAAGAGATACGATACGATACTAGTGTTGAATATAAATTTAATACTAGTGTCTTTGACATTAATTTTTAATCAATAAATGTAAGAGTTATAGCTTTTCTCAATGATATAAGGCTTGAAATGGTGCATATGAATATATCGGAGATGTGCATGATGTACAACTGTACGAGAAATATGTTCAAATTCTCTAGAGACCGGAGGGGTCACTTGAACAATGTCATCGGTTATTCTGTTCATCCACTTAGTTGGGATCTCATGTGAAAAATATAAAGAAATGACCAACTTTTCTAAATATACAATTTATATATATATAAATAAATAATTAAAATTAATCAACATACGTAAACTTAACAATGTACAGATTGAATAAACATATTATAACATTATATAGATGGCTTCATGAATCCCAGTCTGGGATTTGTCAATATCCACTTTTTTTAATACATATAAACATTTTTATTTGGAGTTAACGATTTAACTGATTGAACATAATAAAGTGATTTGATACTAATTAAATTTTATAGTTAACCTAAATTAGTATTGAAATGATTTTACTACTGATAACGTTAATAATTATAACAGAATACATTTTAACTATTTAATGATACTTATATAATATATATATATATATATATATATATGTATATATATATATATTTATCATATTTTATAATATATAAAAATTTAAGGTAAACCCATTTGCGATTATATCAGGAATTAACATAAATTTGGTTATCCATCAACCATTGGTGCAGGTGCTGATGCGGCTTCATTATGTAAATATTTCCGCCTTTTCGAAACAAACTTGGAATATTAATGTATATATATCGTTAATTAACGAAATTCGCATACACTTTTTGGTGGTTTTTAAGTAAATAGCAAGCGAAATGTGTTAAATGATTACAGATTTATTAAAATATACATGTATTATAGAAATAATTTTAAAAATATTTTAATACTGTATGAAACGTAATGTAGAAGTTTTAACGTGTTTATAGGAATTCTGTACTCGTTAACAATTTAATTAGTAAGTCTTTAATATTGTGTTCATTTTACCATTCCCAGGTATTCTAAAAAATCCTGCATTTGTATTTTAAATTAAATTCAGAATTAATAATATATATTTTATATAGGTAATTTATAGTTTCTTGAGTAGATAACGTAACATATAAAATGTTTAGTATCATATAAAATACGAAACTAAGAAGAATGTGGTTTTCAATATTTTTCATTTTCTAAAAGTCACAAACGAACTATTCGCAAAAAGGTTGAATAACCTTCATGCCTTTGAGACACAAAGGAATTCCTAAGTACTAAATAACCATTATTTCCAAGAAATATTTTTATATATAAAATTATCTAGCTTTAGCTGAATATGAAATAAAACACCAGCAATACAATAACTAGACGTTCTGATCACTTAACCAAACCATTCAAATACAACGCTTGAAAATAATATTATATAAATTCCCGTTTACTCTAGATTATATATGGAAGTTAAATAAAAAAAACGCCGTATCAACACAAAAGTTCAAATACTTTACTTTTTGCCTTATACATATATATTATTGTTGAAAAACATAAAACATACAGTTTATTCAGTATTTAGTATTCTTCACCCCTGCTCTGGCCCGGTATCAACTACCTAATGGGTGGAGAAAAAACAAACAGTTCTCCCGATTATCCTGCTTATCCCAATAAATGTTTATTTTTCAAATGCTTACGAATAAAAAACTACACGGCAATAATTTGTCCGTCGCACTGCGTCAGGGAATTGAAACAAAAGCTCATGTGTTTACTTATTTTATTTTGTTCCTTATTTATATGAACTACGTACAATATTTTGAATAACAAACGAAAGTTTTGAACCCAATAATAAAATAGAATGTTGAAACAGGCATTCTCGCTTACTCCAAAGCGATAACATCGTAAATGGATTCTTGTACAAAGAAACGACAAAGGAAGAGGTAACAAATATAATAATGGAAGAATCAACGCGATCGTTTCTTATATTTCGTAGTTGGATATTTATATAGTAGTATATAGTATAATTCTTTGGCATATGAAATGAAGCAACCTCGATCTACTGCAAAGATTTTTTTTTCACTATTGATTTTCGTCCACATAAAAGGATAATGATACCTTAGAATTATGTCATTTTTTTTATTTTTATTTGCCTAGTTGACTTGTCACAACTTTATGTTTTGCCCATTTCGAACAAAATAAAATTTAGATTAACTTTTGAATTGCCGCCAAAATAATACAAAAAGCCAAAAAGAAATGTTATTCCCCAATTTCAAAACAAGAACGAGCTATGGATGATTTTGTTAAATATTTATAATTAGACGTCCAAGCGGCCAGTAACAGAAAATAAACTCCTACATGTGTAAGACTCATTTTGTAATTAAAAGTAAGACAAAGTAATTTACACACAATGTAGTGTACAGTATGCGTCCGGCGTTTTGATGTAATTTTATAGTGCTATGACAAAATAATGGGTTTGCTCATACAGTGTTACCATCATGAAAAAACATCTCTTTAAATACCTGTGTCCTTTAATTTGAATTACAAAGCGGTTTTAATTAAAATTCAGTAGTTAACGCATAAAACACAAACGTAATATGTCAACAATTCATATCATTCTCCCCAAAACGATTGTCCCCAGAACGACGTATTTTACATATCACCTTTCACATTTTGCCTATTATGTCGGATAATTTATACAAAAATAACATATTTACATAACTGATATATGTCCTAATGTTAGTGTGATGCCCTTTGACTTATCTTTAAGTTTCAACTTCTCGTGCCTTCCGCTGTTTTATTGCTAAATAATTGCTGTCATTACCGACCAATTATTTTAATATATGTTCCTCTTGTCATATCTAGACACTGGCGAGCATCTACACAATATTCAACTTTAGAAAATGAATTAGTTTGTTTTAAATAAAAATTTAATTTTAAACGTAATAATGTATATTTTTACACCTCTATTAAATTATTATTCTTTTACGCGTGTAAGCATTTAGAAAAAATCTAGACGCATTCCGCTAAGAACTCCACTCTTCTCTAGAGCACAATTTGTCATGTTACCAAGATTTCACACTTCTAGTTTATTATATTAAGGGTAACAAAGATTCATAGTTCATCTGCTGGTATTTTTTTAATACATTTATAGTAACAAACGAGCACACAGTTCACTTGATGGTAAGTGATTCCTGCGGCCCATGACATTTACATTCATCCTTGACAAGGAATCATAATGCAGATGCGTTGTCACCCTTGAGGACTGAGATGGAATGCCTCGCCACCAATTATGAAGGTCTTATATTATTATATATTATATTATTATATATTAGTATTAACCATACCCATATTCATCCTCAATAAGGAATCATAATGCAAATTTGTTATCTGTCCCTGAGGACTGAGATAGAATATCTCGTCACCTGTAAAAAATTATAAATAATCAGCCCTTTTTTCCACGATGTAACTGACACTAATATTCTATTTCGCAATAGGCAAACATGTTTATAAATTAAAATATTTTATTTTTGTTAAGAAGATTATGTACATATCAATAGGCATACATAAAAAAGCAACTTTTTAACGTTTTAAAATTTTTACTCATCTGAAATAATTAAAATACAAAAAGACTTTACTTATTTAAATATGTTACTGGTGCGGCTAGTATAGCATTCTACCACAAAAGAACATGTTCCAAATTCAAAGTAGGTTAATGAAAATAAACTCTACCTGTAAAAACTTTTTGAATGGTTGGAATTAATGAATCTTTTTTGTGATTAAATTATTGTTACTCCTGTACGAAATTTCAGTTTTTAAATTACAGTCAAAGATAATTTTTAAGATTTGACACTGTAATTTAGGTACCAATAACATCTAGGAAAACACCTTTACCTGAAATAATGGATCGGGGAAGTTCTTTCGTATTTTATAAGTAAAAAGTTGCAGTAAAATATCTTTAGTTATACTGCTTGTATCTGCCTGGTTTTGATACCATTAAATAGATGATATTCTAAAAACAGAAATATAAAAATAAAAATGGTACCCCGCCATTTTGCTATTGTTTTTCGACATATTAGTAATTACAACATGACCTGAATATGACCTAGAGTTGACCACAAAACAGTGTCGACCAATTTGAATATGTCTGGACATACAAAAAAGCTCGATATTTGAGTGCCACACGAGTTTACTGAAGGCCTAATTAATTGTGTACTCATTTGCGATTCTCTATTGAAATATAATGAGAAAGCGTTGTTGAAAAAGATTGATCAGTAAAGATAACAGAGAATATCAGATAACGCCAGACCGTAACATAAAGAGAAGACTGTCAAAACTACTCGTCCCAGATTTTTGATCAGAAAAGTTTCCCAAAGTTTCTACAGCAATAGGATTATGTCACTATCTACAAAATGTCAACAAGTTATCAAACAAAATGGCACACATATATTATTAACAAATGTTTATAAACTATGATAAAACATATCTTAAATTTGTATATAATACGAAAAAAACTTTTTCCCTGAACCATTATTTACATCCCCTTATAACAAAGATCATGTTCGTACAAACTCTATACCACCTGTTACACCTTAACAACTGCTGTATCAGATTTATTTTTGGCTTTCATAAGTTTGACCATATCCTACAGCATTGATATCAGGTTAAGTATTTTACCATTCGGCAGCATGAATACGTACAAATATTTAAATATAAAAAATTTGTGAAGTTTATATTTTATAATATGTTTATATTATAATTTAATTATTTATTAGTATAATAAATTTCTTTTTATATTTTGTCTGCTAGTTTTGATTGCTGCAGCTATCACATTATCTAACCATTGGCTGACGGGTGAAGAATTCCAGTATGCATTGTGTTCGCCACATGTATCTTTTCTTGTTAAAGGTAAATTACGTATTTATAAATAATATAAATAATATTAATTAAGTGTGAATAAATAAATAAATATCTTCATCGCAGCCTATCAATATTCCACTGCATAGGCATCTTCTAAATCAATACGTAAACTAAAAATTTCAGAGCTTATTTACTTAGGGGCTTGTTTTTATTTACAAACGAGCGTACACAAAGTTAGTTCTTGATAGATCCGTCTGCCAATCCTGTTATAAACGATTAAAGCTGTAATTTTTTTTAATCTTCAAATGCTAAATGGTGTGCAAAATAAGGTACAAGTTTAACGATTCGCGCTAAACTGTAATAAGATTGTAGCCATAAGTTCAATCTAGCAAAATATATTCCATTTTGCGAGATGGAAATTCACGCTACATCGGCTTCGAAAATGTAAATTTCAAATGTAATTCGCATCTACCAATAAAAATTTATTGTACGATTGTTCTAGTTACGTGTTGCCTTATTTAAAGGTAGAATGCTTTTTAATCAATAATCAGGTCCCCTTTAGTTTACATGTTGTGTAATTACAGTTTTACTTTATTATTATCGAAATATTTGCAGTACAAACTTGATATAGTTCTTATCGTTTTCATTTTTAAAATCCAGAAACATTGCGCCATTTCAATTATTATTATTAATAGATCATTGTAAAAAATTACATTTTATTTGCAAATATGTCAGTTCAAATTCATCATACACGGTCGTTTTAATGTTTTGCGTCTCATAAGGTGTAATACCCCTTTAGTCATATCTTACCTATAACGAGATGGTACTAGATCACCGACTAATACACAACAATGCAATTTTTACTTTTCACCAGTTTTACCATACTATTATCTGCACGACTATTATTACTTAGCATAAATACATCGTTGATGTAGTGTAGGAATACTTCTGAAGTAGTAAGTAATATTAAGCCGTACAGACAGCTAAAAATAATAGAGGATTATCTAAATATTAATTTAGATAATCTGGTCTAGTCAGGCGCTCTCGCGAAACAGGATAACGGTCAAAGCCGAGGCTCGCTCTCGGGAGCACTTGTGCTGGTCACTCACAAATAGAGGTCTCGACTGAGCGCCTTAAGTGCTCGGTGACCTCTCAACCCGTCGAAACTGTAAAAGCCCACGGGCTAACAGCGGCCATCAACCCGAAAAAAACTAAAGAAAAAAAAAGAAGTGACTCCTCGGAGACAACTCATGTGTCTTGTTCAAGATAAGATAAGATAGATAGGTATCAAAGCATCAAAGTCACTTTATGGTTCAATGATTGCTTGTTTGTTACCCTTTTATAAAAACATATTAATCCTTACATTATACACCCCATATATATTATATGATTAATAAACAAAAGTTATCGCCATCATTTAAATAGAACCAAGAGAATATTTTTTTATTTGGAATAACCAACAGCTACATCATATGTATTACATCAATAATATACATATATAGCAGGCACAGTGTGAGTACGTAGCCGGCAACGTTATTCACAACTTAACAGTTCTGAAAACATATTTAAAACAAAAATAACTAATAATTAACTAAGAGTACTTAAAAAATATATTAATTATGCAAAGACAAGTTTGTTTTCCATAAGCTTGAATGAATTAAAATAAATTTAAACGGTTGCCGCGACTTTGGTATATCTTCGTCCTATATGATAACGTAATTTAGGTTATACTTTAACAAGATTTTAATTTGTGGCGTGACCACGTTGTCTATTTCAACGTGACGTTGTTTAATACAAATTATAATTCACTTGTATTTTAAATCATGATTGCTGTATATGACTGGAAAATAAGAGCCATTTACTTTCATATTACAATGTAATACACCGGAGGAACGTTCATATGCAGTGTCAACGATACGGGATATTTACACTGTACACCAAGACGCGAAAACTAACGATTTGTTATGTGCAAATATCCCCGGCTGAGTATCGAACCCAGGACCACCAGCGCAGCAGCCAGTTACACCACGCTATGTGGTCATCAAATTATTCATAAAAATTTCATTAAACATCTCTGCTACGAAAGCCCCTAATTCCCTCAGCTGAATTTTAAAGTATTCTCGACATGATAAACAGTGTATATTTGATACCCTTTATTTTTCAATCAAACAAAGGAGAAAAATTCTAAACTTTTTCACAACATGGTGCCTTGACCACATTGAAACGTACCTGTGTAGTCCGTAGGCATGTCGTTGACAATATAGAGTAATTAATACAGAGAATGATAACATAACTACTTTCAAAAATAACTGCATGTAATCTGATTATTTAAGTAAAATAGGCAATTAAGTGAGTTATCACCTTAGCCCAGAAGCATCCGCAACATGAGTGAAACGGGTCTTGGAGAAGTCAAACAGAAATCTAACAGTGTTAGAGCTACGCTGTAGTTTGTTTCAAGCCGCAGAATGAATGGGTCAGCAAGAACGGGGATGGACTACGCCCTTACAGAATACCAGCTTGAAATAGCAGCATAATGCTGTTGTGTTTCGTCTGGTGAGTGAAGGGATCCGGAGACTTTTATTACTGGTGACGAGGCATTCCATGTCAGTCCTCAAGGGTGACAACGTATCTGCATTATGATTCCTTGTCAAGGATGAATGTAGAACACATCAGGTGAACTGTGTTACTCTCAATGTAATAAAAAAAATCCCTAAATCGCATCCGTACACGATTTTATATTGTATTAAGTGTGACATACTAGCACACAGTTCATCTGATGGTAAAGTTATAACACCCGCATCCATCCTCGATAACGAATACAGATGCGTTGTCACCCCTGAGATTGAAGAAGAAATGCCACCACACCGTTAATAAAGATCACCGTATCCCTACATTCATCAGACGCAACACAGCACTGTTATGATCCTATTTCAAGCTGATATCATTGGAGAGCGTGGTCCGTACAGATAAAACATGTAGGTTCTGTTTGCAATATATCCACAGTTTATTACACAATTTAGAAAATGCATGCCATTTCTTCAGATGCATTTACTTAAATGGGTAAAGCATTATTTAAGATGGACATTATACTAGTGTCGGCTACACGTAACGATTTAATCTTCCGGAGAGTGTCTCTTGAGACGAGCTTGACATCGATTCACTTAAGAGACATTCAATAGTACTAAAGCTAAGGAATTTTTCCGATAAGCTGATAGGATACTAAGATAAAGGTATTTGGTGCGACGTTGTGAATTTCTCCGTCGGGAATAAATTTAATCTGTGTACTTCTGTTGTTGTTGTACCTTTGAATTTATCCACATATTTATAGCAGTCAATAAGAATATGAGAAAAGAGATATTTGTGAGATTTTATAAGAAAAGCTACAAACTTAAACTAGTATTTTTAGGTTTTTAAAATATTCTTGGGAATATTTTTCATAATCTATTAATGATGAAAAGATGTAAGTAACGGCTTATATAGCCTATAAATACCACTGCTGGGCATAAGCTTACGGGGCGGCGGACTTCTTTTATTTATTTTTTAGACAGGCCTTATGTAGGTTTCCGCACAAAATTTTTTTTTCACTGCCGCACACTAGGGTTTTTAGCACATAAAACTGAAATTAACAATTTCATTGATGCAGTAATTCGAGCTAGATTTGCTGGACTGACCTTGAATTATTATTTTAAGTATTTATCTTTTTCTATATCTTTATCTATCTATATATTTATCTTTTTCTATATCTTTATCTATCTTTTTATCGAACTAAGCGTCTCTGCCAAACGGGTACAGGTCACCAGATCGTACCTATCTCGTTATCGATATTCACCTCTACAATTCTTCCGCACATCACTACGCCTCTCCATAAGACCAGTAAGTGCGAGCGAGACAGACAGATAAATATGATTTATGACCCGAAGCCTCAGTTCATAATGCGTCGACTATAGTAGCCACTAGCCTATGTGAAGTCTACACAACTACACTTGTGACTACGTTTCGCAAGAGAACACGAGAACTGGACGGACGAACAGTGGAGCTCTGTTTTCTACACAGATGAAAGCAGAGTGTATCTACATGGTAACGATATTGAAGAGATATTAGGGGATAATGTCATTCCTTAGGCAGGCTTAATCGGTGAAAATTATTAAATTGTTTATTATTAATTAATTTCTGATTGTTTTGTCTTTGTCTGTATTTTCTTTAGAGTGAAAGCTTCCTTATTTTAGAGTTTAAGAAGAATTTTGTATAAATATTGTTTTTATTCTTAAAAAAATTTTATTAATATGAATGTCATTACATTTTAAAGCTTAAACCTTCACCTTTAATGTACCATAGTCAAAAAATATATACGAGCAACAGATTCTTTACGAGAATATTTTGACCGCAAGCATGCAGCGTGAGTTGATTTTTTGCTCATGAATACTTAACATAAACGATTTCGTTAACTCAGTCTACGCACAGTAATTGGTTTTCTAATAACCTTCGGAGGAGGCCGATGCTTAGAACTGGATTAAATAATAAGCCATTTTATAAAACAACACCAAGTGTTATTTATGTCTGGAATAATATTAGACTTTTACCCAGTGAATATAATCTATGACTAAGCTCTAATACCAGTATGAGTAAGTAAAATATATTATTTTCCTATATATATGAAAATATTATAAGAAACCATAAAACATATTAAATTGAGTCATAAGTTAAATTATCTATTATATATATTTTATAAATAATGAGTAAATAAATAAAATATATAATCATTTAATTTAATATTCAATTGACCCAACTTTGTATTTAACTCCCTGGACGGTGAAAGGGTTTTCGATTAACTCAGAGGATGTAAATTATTCAGAGCATCAATTACTTTTACAAAACTAAATTTGTACGTAAACGTCGTATTTATTTATTAATTTTAGAATTAACACATTGTAATGATAATGATTTCTTATATTTTCGCGAACATGACGCGTATAATTCACCCAAATATCGTCAGTTTTTTAATAATTTATTTTTGATCCGCTCTGTATAGAAAGATCTTTCAGTATCTTGAGGTCTTGCAGTAGTATGTCTGATTTGGGATTTAATTTTATGAATAGATTAACAATTAAATTAATTAAGTGCCATCTCATTAATGGGTGGAAATATTAGCAAAAGTACTTTCATGCGCGTGACACTAAAACAATAAAATATGTTAAAGGAAGCTAGTTCAGTAAGAAGTTTTTTTTAATTTCCTGTTGTTGCTTATACAATATTACGGGCGATTACTCGACCGGGGTAGAACCACGGGCTTACAGAATACCTGCGAGAAACAGCAGCTTAGTGCTACTGTCTTTCGTCTTGTGAGTGCAGGGATCCGGGCACCTTTATTACTGGTGACGAGGCACTCCATTTCAGTTCTCATGGGTGACAATGCATCTGCATGATTCCTTGTCTAGGATGAATGCAGATGTCATGGGCCACATGAATCACTTACCATCAGGCGAACGGTGTGCTCGTTTGTTACTCTCAATGTGATAAAAAAAATAAAAAAGTAGATTTTACTCTAAACCAATAGTATATTGAGATTCAAGATTCAACGTCGGAAGTATATTATGTGTCTTATCAAATAAATCATTAAAGAAAACAATTATTCATCAGAATATCCGGTGATCTTAATTGAACTACCAACTTGATGCAGCAATAAGTTGGTATATCTATGTCTATCTCCATTAATTATTTTCGTTGTGCGATCTCAATAAATTTGTTGTATTTCCTAAAATTTATTTTGGTATTTACTTATGGTATTACACTACACCTTGTTACTACCTGCAACTTGAATGGGTAGGCACAACCGGAGATGGAGCACCTACCTTATGTGGTACAGCAACATAACATTGCTGTGTTTCGTATGATGGGTGTAGTTAACTGGAGATCCAATTAGGTATTTCTTGCCACGCACAACTACTACGACTACAACTACGACTTAAGAAACTTCAAGTATAGAACTGCCTGCCACCTTACTTAAAGGCCGGCAACACAATTGCGACTCCTCTGGTGTCGCGGATGTACTTAGGTGACGGTAATAATTTACTATCGGTTGAGCTGCTAGTTCGTTTGCCTTTTCTATATAAAAAAAAAATAGATAACGAGACTTTACATTTCAGGTCCCAGATGACATCGCATGTGAGTCTTGACTGTTTATTGTTTAGTTTTCATGGGCCGCGGTTACTATTTACTGGCGTAAGCCGTGTGTTCCTTTCCACTTCTAATATTATAAAAAAATACCGCAATACTATTATGCTTCTATTTTAGGCCAATGATACAACAGTCAAATTTTAACCGCAACGTATCTCTATGTGTATATAAACACGTGAGCAAAAAATCGACTCAAGCGTCATGCACGAGGTTGATTGTCTTTAAAAAAATAACTGAGCCCTTGAAGTACAATTTTCTTTTTCAATAATTGAAGCTGTATGTTTTGGCTTCTAAATAATGTATATATAATATGTATAGAATGTAATAATATGAACACCGTATTCGCCTCCCGCTCTCGAGTATGTAGAGATCACTAGACCAAGTCACTCATACAAAACAAACAGTGATTTGATATTTATTACGCCTCCTGTCAGCATTCATTACACTAGTAATATATGTATATATATAAACATATATATATATATATATATATATATATACATATATATATATTTATATATATATATATATATACCTATAAATATATATATGTATATAGTAAGTTCTACAATTTCCCGTGATAATGATTCCGCCCCCATGGCAATTCAAATTATTATCGTTTTACGCCGATCGTTGAACTTGTTAACCCATTTCCAAACAGTTAATTAAATTAATTTCAGTAACTCATATTAGATGTCAAGCGAATTAAGGTTAAAATTAGAATGGTGCCCAGTAGCTACATATATATGTGCGTGTGTGTATATAACAAATAGTTACGAGAAAATATTTAACTCCTGTTCGTTTGTTCTTTAAAGTAAAAGTCTTTTTTGGCAACTTGTCAGCTAAAATGGAACAAAATGAAACTCGAGAGATTTGAAGAAGATAGAAAGACTAATTACTAATTTAGTAACAGTTGAAGTTCAACATTAATTTACTTTAATTTCCGACTAAAATTGGGCTGCGAAATAAATTTATATTGGTAGGCTCAAAGTAATATGGTTTGCATCGTAATAAATTGTGTTTGTATGTACTTAAGATATTTATATATTATTTTCTTTTTCGTCGATGCCAATAACAAAACAGCGAAGAACTCTGCTACGCTTTTGAAGATAATATATATGGTCATCTCGTTTTTGTTGTCGGGCATGTTAATAATGACGACAATTTTTGATTCTTGGAAGCAGATAACGGTGCCAATCTTTCTCTTTCTAATGTTCAGGTGTTGATATTTTAAAAATATTTGAATAATCTACTTATTTGGGTGTTGTTATTCTTTACATAGCAATCACCGTACTCATAACAATTCTTAATCAATTTTGCTTATTTTTGTATAATATATAACGCATGTGGTTTTTCATACGATACTACATAATTTTCATACATCTGTTGTAAAAAATAGGTTATCTGATATAGATATATGTACAATGAAATGCAAATTATGGGCTTACAAATATGGTCGTCAAGTGTCGCAAGGTTGTTTAAAGGGCTCTTTAATGAAGCAATATTTCATGAAAGAAAAATGTTCTTTTACAGTCAAAAATTTCATTTTGAACAGCTATTTTATTCAATATATGTTGTCGGTCCATATCACCAGAAATTAGTAGTAGAATTTTTTATCTATTATAAGGCATAAAACGGCATATACATAAACTGAAAATTTGTTATACAAAATACTGCCTATTATTGATTCCGATTATTTATGTAAAATACATGAACAAAAATATTGCATTAGGTTTATTTTAAAGCAATTCAATTTTGTTAGCGAAGCGTATTAAAATGTATGTATACTAGAAATGAAGAAATAAATGCAGTTAACTTTGGAACCGGAGTGCATGAATACAATTTCAAAGAACGGTATGGTTGTAATTAGTGATGTCAAAGTGAGTGAGACGAAGTTCCTTGAGAACTTAAGCAATTAAAATGTATGTATACTAGAAATGAAGAAATAAATGCAGTTAACTTTGGAACCGGAGTGCATGAATACAATTTCAAAGAACGGTATGGTAGTAATTAGTGATGTCAAAGTGAGTGAGACGAAGTTCTTTGAGAACTTAAGCAATTAAAATGTATGTATACTAGAAATGAAGAAATAAATGCAGTTAACTTTGGAACCGGAGTGCATGAATACAATTTCAAAGAACGGTATGATAGTAATTAGTGATGTCAAAGTGAGTAAGACGAAGTTCTTTGAGAACTTTAGCAATTTATGTGCGTTTCCCTTTAGAGCATACAATTATTTTACTTTCTTTAAAAGGAAAATATTCACATGCGGTCACCCCTGTACATTAAGATGAAATGCCTCGCTAACGGAAACTGAACATCCAAAAGTATAAATTTACAATACTAATACATTAGAGAATCTATTAATAGTATCTTTAACGTATATAATCATTAACAATGGTAGAACTACGCTGCAGTTTGTTTCTAGCTGCAGAATGAATGTGTCAACTCAACAGGGGTAGGCCTCCGCCCTTACAGAATACCAGCGTAAAATTGTAGCATAATGCTTCTGTGTTTCGTCTGGTGAGTGTAAGGATCCGGCCTTTAGAACTGGTGACGAGGAATTCGATACCAGTCCTCAAGGGTGACAACGCATCTACATTATACAGTATTCGTGTTAAAATATAAGAAATTGTTAAGTGAACTATTGACACCTACGGTCAAATAGATTCACGAGACAGTCATCGATTTATTTCGGCGAGAACTTAATATTTCATTTTTGTAACTGGCAAATATTTCTTAGCACGATTTTTACGACGATGTTTTTGATGGAATACATTTAATGAAACCACAATTAAAATTGTTTTGTAAAATAAAATAAAATATATTCATAACAATTTTACGTTTACAATAGACAATATAAAATCAAAAATTATAGAGTAGTAGCTGATTATTATTTTTTATATTATGTTAAAGAGTTTTCATATTCAGTTGTCATTTGTCGTTAAAATATTCGAAATAGCGTGCTCGTTAAGTAGGCAATCAAAGGCTCGGCTGTTGTGTATAACGACCAATTTGTTACGCGTCTAAATATAACGGCCTGAAATTATTTCGTTATCTATATAATTTTTATTTGTATCATAAATTGGTTGTTCTTTAGATATCAAACAGATAATTTTTTTGGAGCTGTAACGTTTGTAACTGCAAAATGAATGCGACGACTTGACCGGATCACGTTTTCCCAGATTTCAAAATAGAAGCATAACACCGCTATGTATTGTATGGTGAGTGTCGGTATCGCAGGACCCAATTTCAGGTACCGAGGCATTCCATCTCATTCCTCAACTATGCTATTTTTTGTTTAAGATCAATTACTCACTCCATCCTAAATTTGTAAGAAGGTGATTCCTGCAGCTCATGACATCAACATTTATCCTTGACAAGGGATCATAATGCAGATGCGTTGTCACCCTTGAGGACTGAGATAGAATACCGTCGTCACGAGTAATAAAGGTCTCCGGTTTCCATGCACACACCAGACGAAACACAGCAACATTATACTGCTATTTTACGCTGGTATTCTGTGATGACGTGGTTCCTACCACGGTCGAGCTGACCCATTTATTCTGCAGCTAGAAACAAACTGCAGTGTAGCTCTACCACTGTTTAGTTGTTGGTTATAGCAGTAAACGCTGGCTGCATTTTCTCGCTGAATTGTTATATATAGCTCTGAATCAGAAAATGACCTGCCTTTTTGTCACCAGCGGTAATGACGAGTCGAGACTTTCATTCTTTTAAAAATATTATCATCCAAGGACTCCATCATCATCTCGACCACAAAAGGCACAAATAAATATATAGCCTTTACTTAGAGACTAATATTTGCGTCCCCGTCCCTGATAGAGTTACCCTTGGGATATGAATCGGCCAATGTGTTCGTACTCATACCAAAACCCACACAAAAACTTTGCCTCTCTCCCAAGACCGGGAGTGCCATCGGAACTTTGTTCCCGAATATTCCGCATGAACTTTTTTTCAACCTTACTTATATAAAAAAATAGAATGAAGAGAAATAAAAATGAAAAATAATTACAGCACAAGATGATTTTGTTGTAATTATTTTTTTGAAGAACGATCGTCCTCCGTGAATACGGTGGAAACAACAAGGTCATCAAAATAAAAAAACTTGAGAACAGCACTCAAGTTCTACGAGAAATTTCCGTTGAATATTTCATTATGAGTTTCGTAATGAAATTATATTATAAATGGAGTGCCCGTTGCTTGTTAACTTTAAATTTACCATTTATTGCGTAGCAACATATTTTTTTAATAATAAAACGATGTTTTAATTGATAAAATAATGCCTCTATTAGAAATGTGCGTTCATTATTTTATACACGTGTATTTTCATGTAATAAAATATTGTAATAAATACTGTGTATTTTATACACATTCATTCTACCTTTAGTAGACATTCCCTAGGGTTACTACGGAATATTTCATGTCTGTACAGAAACATAAATTGATTATTCCATTATGCTTTAACAAGTCCAGTCGAGTCTTTTCAGATCAACAATAATACAGGGATATAAGTAACAGGTAATTTCAGGTTCAAGTTACTCGAAGCTAAGCAAAAAAAAAAACAAAAAAGATAATTAGCTGTCACAAAGAAACCCATCTCTTGTGTACACAAAAATAAAGGAACATTTTATTTTGATTACGTATTATTTGTAACATTTTCTTAGTCTCATTGGATTACAAATATTCTGATATTTATAAACATAGGCAGATATGAAATTTCAATAATAACAATATAATTTGTTTCACCACAAGTTATTTTTTTTATAAGATAAATTAATGGAAGCCAATAATTTAGCAAGTTTAGCTTTATTCCTAAAGCGGTGCCTTACCAGTAAAAGGAAACCTAATTTTTCTGAAAAAAAAAAAACGATAGCAATAATATTCTTATAAACAAATTGAATAGTATTCAATAATAAATCTTATAAACAAGACGGTAAAGTAAAAAGTTAAGATAAGCCTTAATGGCGATTAAATTGAAAATTAATTTTATGTTGAAGAAAGTACATAGCAAAAAAGAGGAGTTAACACATCATTGTTTTGCTTGTAGTATAGACCCATCGACGTCCGCAACACCAGAGGGTTCACAGATGCGCTGCCCGCCTTTAAGAAAGGTACAGGCTCTTTTCATGAAGGTCCCTAAGTCATTTAACAATCTTTTTTGTTTAACAGTAATAGACCCATGCGATAGCTGCAGTGTCTAGTCGACACGACCGAGGGGCCACGTTTTCACTGAATATCATAGCGCATAACGTCACTGTATTTCGACTGGAGTGCGCTAACCATCTGGAGTCCCGTTTTACTGGAGTAAAGCCATTCCATTTTAGTCATCAGAGATGACTATGCATCTCCGTTATGATTCCTTACCGAGGATGAGCGAGGGTGAAATGGGCCGCAGGAATCAATTACCATCAATTGGACGCTTCTTTGTCAACTTCAATGCAGCAAAAGGAAAAAGTGCATTTGATGATAAGTGATGGCGGCGGTCCATAAACACCTACATCCATCATCACCAAAGATATAAGATGCAAATGCTCTGTCATCTCTCAGGACTATCTGTCCACGGGAGTCACGCACGCTTCTCAATTATCTAAATTCATAGAGCTCGGCACGGCACCGCCAGCGCGCTCCGTGAACTGCTGCGTGCACGCGTCAGCTCGGCCCGCCACGGTGCCATCACACAGGAACAAGTGACATTATTTATTTATTTATATATCTCATTATTTATTTATATATATATATCTTACAACTACCAGAACTGTCATAGAGCGATAGTGTAGCACTTATATTTATTAAAATTTTATAAAAAAATATAAATTTACTTATAGCACCTGGGTCTCAGGATTCCTGCTTTCATTAAACGAACCACAGAAGCAATCTGCTATTTCACGTTGGTATTCCGTGAGGGCAAGATTCTTTACCAGTTGAGCCGACCCTATTAACTCTGTAGACAGAAACAAACTGCGGTGTGGCTCTACTACTGTTCGTGACAGTTCGTTTGCCCAAAATCTGCTAAATTGCGCCTATAATTAATAAGTAACAGCACAAATAATTAATTATATTATCCGTGTCGAGTATTTTTTTAATACACATTTTTGTTTATTCGAAATAATAACATACATTACTCATAGTATAATGCTGTAGTACTTGTTTAGAATTCCTGGAGTTGAGTGATTATTTAGATGTTAATGTAAAATTTCACAAAATTATCAAAAGGTCCTTTTATCTCACGGTTTTTCACCCACGTTGTATTCGGATGGAAAGATTGGCGCAGGTTAATAACTTAAATCCTTTGATGTACGCATTAAAAACGACGAACCATAACGCTTTATCAGAAGCGAGAAATATTTACAACGAAATTATTGAAATCTTTTTAATGTACTTAATATTAATAAAAAAAAATGGATATAAAAAAAAGGGAGAAAATAACTTATGACCGACGGATTCACAGAAAAAGACAGACAGGTAGACAGGAGAGTGATCTTTCCAAGGGGTTCGTTATTTCATTGCATATACGAAACCTTAAGAACAACGTTATTGCTACACTATAATTGTGACGTCAACAACTAAATTCGTCCATTTCATTTCAAAACTAGCAGCGTAAGTAACTCATAAGGTAAAATATCGACTAATTGTATAATGATAGGCAATAAATAAATAAATTTAATTCAAAACTTCTTGATTTACAAGAGAGCACAAATTGTTCATACATCAGTAAACCGATTTACTACATCTCTTGTCTTTAAATGCCACATTCAGTTACGTGCGCATGATTTTATTAGACTTTAGAGAAACATTCTCATAAATATATGCAAAAGGATATTCATGATAGAGATCCAACCTAACAGTTCAAGTCCTTTCAAGTAATTGCATTATATTATTTCGAGACCTTGTGATGAATATGTAATGACCCTTCTGAGGAGAACTTCAAAGGACTTTAACAATAGAATTTTTGAACACCGTAATTTATAATGTACTGTGATTATTAATAACGTAAAATAACATGAAATTTGATTATTTTTCACTTCTTATGACTTCTGCCGAGGTCACCCGACTAAGTTTTTAGTCTATCAGACTCATCGATCGTTGGTGATAAAAGAGATTAAACGGGGACCTCAGTTTTGACTCTTAATATAGCAAAGCACTAAATATAAAGCGTTTATTTCGAAACCCATGGGTGTACCGAGAAATTTTACGAGAAACTGGAAGACCGATGGATGCTTGGAGTCCAAATCCATAAATGCTGGTCTTTCACAGAGTTGCGTGCTATCAGTGTTACAAATCAGTGCGCCCACACATATATCCAACAATGACGATTTAAAAAAAATATCGCAATTATCATGTGATAAGTTCAGAGAAGTTGTTAGAATTAATTTCAAACTCTGATCACCGTCAACGCACACTTCGGCAAAATTTAAAATTCCATTCACATTACCTTAACTTACCACTATGCGCTTCTAAGTGAATTTTCCACCATTCACGACCATTTTCCGGAATAGATAAGTGACCAGTGATATTTTCAAACCGAGAACCCGGCAACGCCGCTATAATTATTTTGGCGTGATTGATATTGATTGATATGTACGTCAGTGGTCGCGTTACATCAGTTATAGCATAGTAGCTTGCTCGTTTGCCTATGCTATAAAAAGTAAAGTTCATATCAATACCAATTGCAATATTTTTACACAAAAAAACCAATACAACTAGTAAAATGTAACATCGTAGCTTCTCCTTATGTCCTTGAAGTTAATAGTCTAAACAAAAGGTTACACGTACAAACTTACTGAGCTTAGTCAAATCTGAACTACCATCTGTACTAGTTCTTGATTTCAATATTACCCGAAACCAATGTATAATACGGAATACGTTTGTTTATGAACCTATGTTATTGAGACAAGTAAACACTTGTACATGTTAAGCTTAATACAAAAGCTTTGTTTACCTCCCAAAAGATATCACCATCATTTTTAAAAAAGGATTTTACTTTTGTGAGCATTCCTTAATTACGTCTAACAAGTTTTTTATGTCTGATGGCCACTGTTAACCCGAAGTCTTTTACAGCTTGACCGGGTTGAAAGGTGTCCGAGTGCCTTAGGGCACTCAGCTGAGACCTTTATTGGATAACCAGCACAAGGGTTCCTGCGAGGTAGCCTCGGCTTGTAACGCGAAAGCAACTGACTCTAGGGTGTCCGAGAGGGCCGAACCTCGGGTTGGTCAGCTACTTCTGACGGATTAACTAAATTAATAACATTATTATTATTAACGACATTTACCACCACTTCGGACTGCGTAAGGAGCATCTGCAATACATTGAAAAGGTGCTGGTTTTTTCCAATATTTTGCTGCACAGATCTATGTCCTGAAGTTCTATAAAAAGAAAGAGATTACGAGAGAGGGAGGATAGCGGAATTTTTCTTGAGTTTTCGGGATTTTTTTTGTTTAGTTAGCTCATTTGATAGTATTATAATTTCTGTTTAAAATGTTAAATTTATTTTCGTATTAAAATTAAAAATAATGTGTTGTTTATTTTTATTCTCATATTGAAAGGTTAGGGACTAAAATTAAAACCTAAAATAATAATAAAAATGTATTTTACAAACATTATATATTATATCATTATATCAATTTCTGCCAATAAGTAAGCTCAATAGCAAAATAGAAATAAAATATACAACATTTTTTTTCCCAACATAACAGTGCGTTGATATGACGTTATCGACTTCAGGCGCAGAATTAATTCAAACGAGTGCTTTAAATAAAGAAAAAAAAACAGATTTACTTTATTTTATTACTTTATTACTCTGGCATTAATATGAAAAATAGATAAAATTGGATATGACGAAATGTTTAAACTTGATGCAGGAGTTTTGGTCTTTATAATACAATTACAGTTATCTTTTACTGTAAAAATTAGAGTAAAAGCTCTTACGTTATATAAACAGACATTAAAGAACAAAATCATGTCATGTAAATCATCTCGTACATAGAAAATAAGTGTGAACCTTCCAAATTACCAAAATAGAACATAGAAATGTATATTATCAATTTATTTTTGTCCACACTTGCCGCCTTTTACTTCCTTTCAACAATAAAAATATAAAAAAGAGAAAATATTTGTAACAAAAAATTTAACATTCATTGTTTATCCCCATAGACTAATAAATAAGCGGAAGGAATGATTTGTAATTGATTTAATCCCACCGCAGCGAAATCACCTCAAAAGGGAGTTTATTTAAATTATTTATAATAAGAAATCTTCGTAATAAAATATACGTAAATTAAACTAGACCCTCGCAGCTGACGCAATTGAACAAAATTGAAAAAAAGTATATTGAAGTATACTATTTGAAGAAAGAACATAAATAATGTTCAAACTTTTAAATAAATATGAATTATTGTCGAATTTCGACCACTGGGGTCGCCCAGCACTAGTAATAATCAAAATATGAAAATTAGACACCATTAATTACTACAAGTGCTTCTAATTATTCAAGCGATAAAATAAATATAGTGTAAATGCGATGGAATCAAATGTATTTACAGTGGTAGAGCTACATTGCAGTTTGTTTCTAACTGCAGAATGAATAGGTCTGCTCGACCGGGGTAGGACCACGCCCTCGGAATACCGGCGTGAAATAGCAGCATAACACTGCTGTGTTTCGCCTGATGAGTGAAAGGATCCGGAGATCTTTATTACTGGTGACGAGGCATTCCATCTCAGTTCTCATGGGTGACAACGCATCTGCATTATGATTCCTTGTCAAGGATGAATGTTGATGTCATGGGTCGCAAGAATCACTTAACATCAGGTGAACTGTGTGCTCGTTTGTAACTCTCAAAGTAATAATAAAAAAACAATATATTTTGAGTTGCCAAGCAATATGCTTTACTAATAATAAATAGGGTCACAGGAGAAAAAGATATCTTTATGTTAATAATAATATTTACAAAGAGTACAAAAGTAAAAAAAAACATAAAGCTTTCGTATAAGAAGATTAAAATACAGTTGCGTCATGCGTAATAATAATATTGCTTCGTCTCATGTCTAAATATTATTTTGGTAGATAATTATACTAAATATAATTATGTTACGTAGAAACACGCACCCGAAACTTATTTGGCTGAATTAACATGTTACACAGATTATTAGCTTTAACAACAACGGTAAGCATATCAAGGTAAGTTACCTGTAATTGTGATAAATTATTGTCAATTGACTACAGCGTGCCGTAGTGGTTATTGTCTGGTCATGGTCGGAGTCACGAGACCTGGGTTCAACTCCTTGCCGAGGATAACTATTTATGTTATCACAAATTATGGGTTTTCACGCTAAAAATTGTCCAAATTTTGGAAAAAGTAATAGTCGCTGGGTGCAAGGTCTGGTGAGTAAGGTGGATGAGGGAGAGCTTCCAACCCCAACTCTTGCAGCTTGGAGACTGTCTGTTATGCAGTATGGGCTCGCGCGTTGTCGTGTAGGAGCAGCGGGGATGATCGATCGGCTAAAGCAGGTTGCAGATGTGCGAGTTTCTCCATCATTGTCTTCAGTTCTTCACAGTACACATCTGCAGTAATGCTCATACCGTTTGGTAAAAAAACTGTGATGAATCACACCGGCACTAGACAACCAAATTGTGACCATCAACTTTCTAGAGGTCATTTTTCGTTTAGGGCATTGCTTTGGTGCTGTACCAGAATCTAACCAACTTGCTGAGCGCTTTCAATTGTCGAACAGACAGAATTCGGTTCAAAATTCTTTCATTTCTGTGCACGTTGAGCAACGCGAGGCAGGTCTCAACACGTATGTTGCGCTAGCGATCTTTAAGTTCGTGGGGCACCCATCTATCAAGCTATTTTACCTTGCCAATTTGTCGCAAAAAGACCAATATTGTAATTGATGTTAACATCAAATGCTGCTGCTAGCTCGGCTGTAGATTGATTAGCATCACCTTTCACAATCGCCTTTAATTCATCATTGTTAACCAAAGTGTTCGGACTACCACGAGGTTCATTTTTCAAATCAAAATATCAGAACGGAACCGGGCAAATCTTTAATGAATGGGTTGTGCGTTCGTTTGTAAAGTTCTCTCCGTAAACGTTGTTGATATTACGTGCCGTTTGTGACGCGTTGATGCCACGACGGAGCTCATTTTCCATAATTACACGAATTTTAAAGTATTAATTATGACGAAAAATGTTATGGAAATAAAAAGCTAATCAATAAACAAAAGACTGACTTTGTAAAAAGAATGTCATGTTTTTAAGACTAAATTAATTTGAATTTAGAATTCAAAGCCTATCAATTCTTTTTTTTGGTTTGAAATGGCCAATACTGAAGAACGGTAATTTCACAGGTAAAGACCTAATATAAGAAGCCTCGACAGCCTAATGGTATAAGGTACCATTAGGCTGTTGACGCTTGATAACGCTGAATGACGTATGTGTGTATGAAAGCGTAAAAGTGTGTATTTAATAGTGGTAGAGCTACACTGCAGTTTGTTTCTAGCTGCAGAATGAATGGGTCAGTTCGACATGGGTAGGACTACGCCCTCACAGAATACCAGCATAAAATAGCACCATGGTGCTGCTGTGTTTTCTTTGGTGAGTGCAGAGATCCGGGGACCGATTTCTGGTAACCAGGCATTCCACGTCAGTCCTCAAGGGTGACAGCATTATGCTTTCGTTGTAAGGATGAATGTAGATGTCTTGGGCCGCAGGAATCACTTACCATCAGGTGAACTGTATACTCGTTTCTTACTCTCAATAAATTATAAAAACCAACTAGATCAGACCACTAGGAGATTCAGACACAGACCGGTAGCCCAGTTTGATTTGGAACGCTATATAAGAGGGGTAAAATGAATGGATAAATACAATATTTTTTTATAAACTGGTTCACGTTTTTGTTTTCTAACTGGTTGCAGGGTACAGTACAAGTGCCGCAGTATATAAGTCTTTTCTTTGCTTTTCTAAATCTGATGTAACTAAATTATGAGCCAATGTCAATAGTAAATACTATTCTGGGCAACAGCAATCCCAGCAATTTGTATTATACAAATATTGATCGTAGGTGTAAATGAAACAAAGATCTGCAAGATATCCTTCAAATTCCAGTGAACTACCAATTTAGGTATTTTAATTTTAATGTTAAAAAGTTTTAAAAGAAAATACTAGATGGAAAAGCATTGCTTTAATGAACCTAATATAAAAAACGTAAAAAACTATAAGCGGTTACTACCAAAAACTATAATGAACTGAACAAACAGATAATCCAATTTACTTTTATCCGCTTCAGAGCCCTATCCAAACAACACGATATATTCTCTCATATACGTTGTAGTGGATTGACAAACCTTCGTTTAAGCATTTAGAATATATTATAAGCAATTGTAATTTTTGAACAGTGAAATAGCCACGTTGCAGTTTATTTCTAGCACCAGCATGAACGGGTCGGCTCTACGGGGGAAGAACAATGCCCACACATAATACCAGCATAACTCCGGTGTGTTTAGACTGGTGACTGTTGACACATAATGAAAAAATGAAATATTTTTTAATTTTTTAAAATTTTTACAAAAAAGTAATACTTTGAAACGAACTCTGGTATTTCCAGTACTACATGAACGAATCGATCCAGATATGGTACATATAATTAATTTGATAACTTCTTTACAGTTAGTATTTTAATTTTTCATTAAAAAACCTTACTATTTTTTGTCCTATTAAACGAAATAAAGGTTTACTACCTTTATTTCGTTTATTTCGGTAGTAAGGTTTATACCAAAAGTTTTAACAAGTTTCGACAAATAATTGATTCTTACAACATAACCACATTTATTATTTTTATATACAATTTTAAAGATTTTATAGATAATTAAGGGGTTATATTAATAAAACCAAAACAAAACAAACTTAAGAAATTCGACCTAAAACCGTACTTGGATCAGATTTAAAACAATAACAACGTCTTATAGTCGCTTATATTAGCTGTGTCGCTTTGGCATGATATAATGGATATTTTACCCTTTACGAGTAGCTATCAACCCATCGTAAAGGCGGTTTGAGCATAAAATTACACAATAACGATGCTTTTAGGCCATATCCTTTGATTTGCATTAATGTTTGTTAGATATATTGTTTTGTGCGTCACAAATTCTTGGTTCGCCAATATTCCTCCTTATTGCATGCAGTATCTTGTCTCCAGAGTAAGGGGCTTCTTCATGTGATATAAAAAAATCTAATTAAATATGTAGTAAAAACTCGACACCTTCCCTCTCAAAACATTTTACATAAAAAAGATATAACATAACTTGGGTTTTCCAATAGCTTAAAACGTTCTATTATACGGCACTCTTGATTTAGGTTTTTAAAAAAAAGACAAATTAAATACACTGGAATAGAAAATGAACCGGCGTGGATGAGTGTTAGGATTGGACTTAGCTAGAATGCGGGATGTATGGGAATGAGAAAAGAAAGGAAAAGCTGACATGGCAAAATAAGGGAAAGGTAAGGAAAAGGTGAGTAGCAGAGCGGGGTATAACAGTTCAATGGAAATTAATTCACAATTTCTACCTACTAGTTTAAAAGCATAAAAACTAGCTTAAATAAAGAAAAAACATTTCTCATAAAATAAAGCTTATAATACACATTAGTACACGTAAAGTGTATAAATCGTTTAGTGAATTGAAATTATGTATTTAATTCATTTCTATTGTCATCCTCTAGTAAATAACCCATGGTCAAACTACTCGAATACATCAATTGCACTTGATGCATCATAATATAGTTAGTATTCGCGCCAATAATCTAATACGACGGGACCTTCAAAAAGAGCCAATACCGGCATAAAGGCCGCCAACATATATGCGACTCCTCTGGTGTTGCGGATGGGCGGCGTTGATCACTTACCATCCGGAAGGCTGTTTGCAACCAATTCTATAAAATAATTATAATATTAAAAAAATATGTGTATTATACGTGATAGGTTGTTTGGGGATCTCCTAAATCGAATCTTATAAAATACGCGTTACTAATATTTTATGAGATTAAAACTTCGAAATTTAAACTAAATATTTTTTATAATATATAATAAAAATTAAGATATTAATACGTATAAATAATTTTGAATTCAACATGATGATGAACTTGTTTCAAATAAAGCTTAAAGTATTCTAATATAAGACATATATGGCAGTTTAAAAGCGTACTGTGTAAAAATGAGCAACATTTTGAAAATATAGATTCAAAGTAATTATAATAACAACCGAAGAAATCTGCCAATTACAAGTTTTACCTCTAAATTTTACTATAAATTTAATTCTAAGTAAAGCTAACGGTCGCTACTCAAGAGGCTTTATTCTAATTAGTTAACCTAAGAAAGTTATCAAAAACATAGAATTAATTACAATGAAATTGAAACTAAGCTAACAGATTAAATAAATTAAATTAATGTAATTTCTAAAATAATCAATTATTATATTATAAATTAAATGATTTCAACGGTACGCCTAGACGATAGCCAGTTTTTTAAACTCCTAGACAAAATAACCAAACCCACATCATGCATCATGCGTCTTGAGCGTGTCATGTTTTTTCAAATTTTTTCGTTGCCCCTGACAGTTTCATCGTTGGAAGATTTTAAAAATTTACGAAATTAGACAGCATTAATTTATATAAATAAATACTAAATGCTGTCCGTTGGTAAGCGCAATACTTGAGAACGGTTTGATCCGGCGTGGCTGAACGATTTGATTTTTTTTGCAATGTTCGTAATAGTCCTAATTAGGTTTTAAAAGAAAGAAAACTTAAAAATATGCTCGGAAAATTGAAAAATTCGGAAGAAATTAAAAGTTCTTCTTTCTTTGAGACTTTTGAAAGAACTCCAGATCATAACTCGATCGACAAATAATATGCATAAATTCACAAAAAGATCACAAAAATAATTTTTCGGGTTACCTAGTGTTTAATAAAATGGTGGAAGTAGCGTCAGCAAATTTACTAAATCGATAATAATTATGTATATATTTATATATATATTTATTTCTATATATGTTTGTATTCATAATAAGAATATATTTTTGTTTTATAGTTTATGTAAATCTATATAAATATCTATTATTTTATTTAGTATTATAAATCCCAAAGATATTTGGGATTTATAAGATTGTATAAATAATTAGATGTACTGTATGTGCATTTTTTCTTTATTATTATTTTCTTCTATTATTCCTTGTTTTCATTTTTCTGTATCCTCCCAAGGTTGGCTGGTAGATAATGCCTTAGGAATTAAGTCCACCTTTGTGCATATGTTAGTTGTGCATAAAGTTTATAAATAAGTTAAAAATAAATAAACTAAAAAGTTAATATATTGTTAAATTTAAGCGTGTATTAGATAAAACATGTAGGTTAATTATGCAATCTATTTGGAATTGATTCCACTATTTATTAAATATATAGTTACATTTATTTAAATGGGTGTAATGTTATTTCAGGTGGACGCTAATCTTGGTATCGGAAACACGTAACGATTCAACCTCCCACAGTCTTTGAAGGCACGCTCGACATCCTGTTCACATAAGAGATATTCAATAGTACAAAAGCCAAGGCATTTTCCCGATAAGCTGATAGGACAATACGATAAAAGTATTTGATACGATATTGTGAATTTCTCAGTCGGAAATTGATTTAATATCAATTCTTCTGTTATTGTTATTCAAACATATTCAACATTTATAAAATAAAATATCTTAAAAAATCATGATAAAATCGTAATATAAATGCTTCTATTTTATGACGTCGGTATCCGTGTGTGTGTCAACAAATTTAATACAGCATCATGTACTGCTTTATCGCAGTTCTTCTATCTATATATCGACGTTTAAAAGTTTACAAATTAAACGATTAAGATCGATTTATAAAAATTATATATTATAATTCTCAGACAACCTTTAAAAGGAATGAAATATTATTTTACACATTTTCTACAGAAGATCAATGTGGCAAATAAACTATATACTATATTTGAGATATATATTGAATAAAAATCACCACTTATATATTATAAGACAACAGTGGTAGAAACACTTTTCAGTTTGTATCTAGCTCCAGAGAATAATATATCTCCATAGAATTATTGGGTTAGCTGAACCGGGGAAGAAACCCGGACTCACCAATTACTAATACTAATCTGAGTATATATAATTCGATGCTAGGAATGGATCTGAGATCTGAGGCAGGTTCAGATAGAGTGTCGTAGTCACGCGACATACATGCAACGCACTCAGCCCGAAAACTTAAGCAAACCATTTTTTTAGTGGAATGGCTACTGTTAATTCCTAGGGCTTTTACAGTTTCACCGGGTTGAGAGGTGACCGAGCGCTTGTGGCGCTCAGCCGACACCTCTATTAGTATGTAACCAGCACAAGGGCTCCCGAGAAGGATGAACCTCGGCTCGATCAGTTGCTTCTGCCTATGGATTACCTAAGGTAATATATCTATTATTATTGTCTAATAAAAACAAACAGTTTAAAATGTTACTCTAATAGGAATTGAAACCATCACCATTCAACAGTCAGGTACTCTAATCTCCACGCCTCACGGCCGCTGTTTTTGAATTAATTGAGATACAAAAACATGACGACGCTTGAAGTTTAAGAAGGGTATTTCATGTTACAAGATCTGCTAAAATTCGCTACTTATTTACTTTAATTATATGAATGGTTTATATAACTTCACACATAGCACGTAGAAATTTATATAATAAAGATTAATTGATGCCTTAAAGTCGGTAATAGAAAAAATGTAATAAAAATACAACTAATAGTGTTTTTCTGTACATATATTTTGTATTATACGTTTATTTTAAAGTTGTATCTAAAATATTTTATTAAAATACAAACCTTTGTATTTTAATAAGATGCATATTTTTTTGTATCTATTTTAATAAAATCGTATATATTATATACTGGGTATTAGGAGACCGCTTCCGAAAACGAAGTCAGACGATAGTACTAATGGCACCTTTAATGATGGGACGGAAATAAAATCGATACTGATTAAAAAAAATCATATTTTTATCCGCAGCCCACCGCAAAAGGAGCGGTTTCTTTTGGCGGGATTGACTATTATGTTTAGTATTTTTAGTTTTTGAGACAGTTTCCCCGTGCGTTCGTTGATCCGAGCATCAGCTGTTTTTGATTTTTCGTTGCTGGTTTTTTTTTTGTAAAATAATGTATTTTTTATATAACTATCGTTTAATTTAGCTGTACTAACATGATGGAGCCGTAAATAATGCAAATTAAACGTTTTAAACCTTCGTTTTCGGAAGCGGTCTCCTAATATTCAGTATATTACATATTATATATACGTTGACGTTGACATTTAAATTCAAAAGAAAAAGTAATACTGGCACGTAATAGCCATTTCTATTTTAATTATAATCTGCTGTCTTTTGTTTATTTAATAAACTAATTGATTCGTATCTGTTACGTCTACTGCTTGGACTAACATTCCTTAAAGTTTTATACGTCTCATCTTAAAGCTTCGAAAGTTGTTGCTCATAAGACAAGTAAAAAACGTTTTTTTTTTTTTAAGTTACATATGAATTATATGATTTTTTGTAACTTCACAGGCAAGTTTAAATTCAAGTTCTAATGTTAAGTCGCAAAAATATTATCAAAGTTTCTCTTCACATAGAATCAATGAAGGTATAGAAAATTATTATAATAAACTGATTACCTTTCCTTTATATTATAACCGAACGAAGCTGACCGTGTAACAGAGTTCTATATTCAGCTGAACAAAGGAAACTTTGTATTTAATTCCATATTAACAATAAAAGGGTCTATCGATCAACTTCGGAGATTTCAATTATTCGGAGTATCCATTTGTTAGCCTTCAAATATCGAAATATATAAACTTTGCAAAACTTCCTGTGTGTACAAACATATTCAAATGATAAGTGTTATTAGAATTGATCGCGTTTTCACCTCACTGAATAGATATTAAAATATCTATGATGAGGCGTTCGTATGTACTATATGCTCTAACTCGTAGTTTAAGATGATAGAAAAAATTATATATAAGTTATAGTATAAATATATATATATATATATATATATATATATATATATATATATATATATAGTATATATATATATATATATATAGTATATATTGTAAAAATTCTTTGATAAAAGGAAATATTATGATAAAATTACAAATTTACAAAAATATATATTTTGGTTATAATAGTCTAAAAAAATCCTTTAATATTACGCAACCTAAAGAAAGTAAACTCAACTGTCTGAGCAAATTCTTTCAAAGTTTTCTTAATACGCCTTTTCTTACCATATTACAGCAGTTATGATGGTTTAGAGGAGAATCCGTTGTATATTTCCGGGGGGATCTTTTGACGTAATATATACTATATAATATTTTATTGGTTTATTGGTTTATACATTAATATTTTTGAACTAACTTTTTATATAAAGTTTATACTATTAATATTTCTGTGTTCTTAAAGAGCGGCTTTTGATTTTCAAATTTCAAATAAAATAATTTCGTATAACAGAAAAGGAATGCAGTTTATTTTTATTCATTTTCTTCTGTAGGGAAAACTCATAAAACAAAATGAAAATCTTCTTAAAATTCCTCTATTTACAACTACCTTAGGTTACCTAAACATATTTTTTCTACTATGTCCTATATAAAATTATGGTTATGTCACTAACAAATTCAATTACCTCGAGCGGCGAGCTAAACACGTTAGTTAATTAAGGCCAAAATTAAGAGCCGGAGGCTAATATACCGTATATGTTACTCTCATATGCTTAAATAGAAGTAAGGTGATGTAAAACAAAATGTGTTGAAATAAGTGCTCGTTTATGGCCATAATTTCTGTGTTAAGGAGACTTTTAGAGAAAAAAGATATTACAGATTTGATTCCATTATATCAGCGATTTTATAGAAACAGTTCTTTTTTTTAACATCTTTATACATATAACAACATTCAAATATAAGAGTTTTGATAAATTCGGAGTAATAAATTTAGAATATTATTTCATAGAAGTTATACCTTTAATTAATGTTTCTAACCGAATCTACAATTTTAGATGTTGGAAAACTATTTCAGCTGTATCAATGCTGTAGATATTTGAAAAATCATACCAAAGTCTATTCTATCTATTTAATTCCTAATTTAATAATGCCTAAGTAATAAAGTCGGGGGTAGATTTGGATACAAAGTTGAAGACAAGGAACAAATATAATACACTAATCGGAGAACTATGAATCTAGTTGTTAGAACGCACCTCTGAATTCAAAGTCAGTTTGGCCAAATCCCCTGGAACCCCTGGGATCCCTGTCGACTGGTAAATATATTTTTATAACACGGTAGTCTTATAATTATCTATAGAAATATATATATATATATATATATATATATATATATATATATTATAGAAAAACATTAATCAAAAAAAATTCAGCAGCGGTATCTAATGGATAATTGGATTATATATAACCCAGCATTAGAATTATGGCCACTTTGCTCATGTCTTAATTTAAAGACCTGTGCAATGCTAGTAAACTTAGACTGTATTATTATGTTAGAACTGTGGAAAATCTGTGCGCTCTCGCTCGAAAATTTAAGGGCTACGTCGTGCGAGCTAACCGCTACACGCGACACCTGGAACGTCTACGCAATACGAATACCCATCGCGTGATTTCGCGCGCGGGTTGTCTTCAAAATACGTCACGCACACACACGGCACGCGTCATAATGGTGCACTCCAGAAAGTATTTCAAAGTTATTATGTATTGAATAAATTCATCATAATTTAAAAATGGGCTAATTGTTCTGGTTCTTAATAACCGACATCCGTAGAAAAAAAGGGAAGAAGAATATTAGCAGATATTTCTAGTTTTTTACTAAAGAATTTTATTTTTAAAATAATGTTAGAAAACATGTTTTGTAATAATGTCAAAATTATTCCAATGCATGTATTTTGCACTCTGACTAATTAACACTATAACACTTACCTATCTACTGAGTACGCTGTCTTATTTTATACTTCTCTTGGCTATGTTTATATTACATATACAATATACAATAGTACATAAAATAAATAATTATGTAACATGCGCATGTACAGGTACTTGCATGTTGCACTGAGCATTTTTATAACACCGTGTATACACATTTATGTTATACACGGTATATATTACATGTAAATAATTGCTCGGATCCAATGACTTGCACATACTTTACAGGAATATTTGGCAATTTTGGTGCTAATATTATACTCCTAAATCATATTGGGCTTTCGCCGTAACGAGCTAACGAGCCCCTGCATGTAGCTTAGTCTTTATCAAAAGACCACCATGCCGTACCGATGATATCATATAGCTTCGTCCGTGTCAGTTGCGAATAAAGCTACCATATCTAGGCCGCATCTTTGCATGTTCTAGTTACTTGTGTCGTGTACAAGAAACTTAATCAGTACCCACCTAACAAATGGTAAAAATATTTTTAAAACAAAAGATCAAGAAGTAGAAAATGATTGTGGAAGAGTCAAATGTTTATAGCCAGTGTATATAGAGTTACATATTTTTTTTTGTATGCCTACAAACTTGTAGAAACAAAAACTTCTAAAGTTCTTTGGATCGTTGCAAGATGCTGGCTAAGAACTGGCTATTCGTTACTATATATAAAATAAAGAAAAGTGTTATTTTATTTTTTATTTCATCGGTTTATATCGTAAATAAGAAAGTTAATATATCTCTTAATTTTCTTTTCTCACTTTACTTTTACTCCCAGTAGATGAATATTGTGAAATTTCGACGCCCGCACGGTGAATTAATAAATGAATCTAATATATGTAAACTTTTTCTCAGTCTAAATTATCTTAATTTTTATTCGACTCCCCCACGCACAGGTTTTAATTGAAGTTTTGAGTGCTAATTTACCAGTTAGTCAAAGGAATACAATAAATAGAAATTCCTCCCAGGATACCTGAATATATAAGAAATAAATAAAAATTAGTTTTCCGAAGACGAGTGAATCCCGCCAATCCACTGTGCGCCTTTGATTATGCTTCAACACTCACTCCAGAGGGGGCCTAAGAGGGGGCCTATAGTAAGATAAATATAGAGAAGGATGTTAATTTACTACTTTAATTAAGTTAAACATGCTTTATCTGTTTAATTAAATATTGCACTTCGTTTCTTTTTGAACATTCAATAGTTTGCTTAATCAATATCATTGTTTAAAGTAACTAAATTTGAATTATTTAGCAAAGAAGTGATACAATTGTCATCCCGCGACTGTGCTTTTCCTCAAGGAAGAAAGGTTAATAGAAAATATACCGCATTTTTATTCACCCCTATTCTAGCGATAATTTTGTATGATGATCAGTATATTATTAATAAGATACATACATGGTACATATATATGTATACATCTGAACTTTCTTCCACCCATAACATTTTCTCTATTCAACCCAAAGGTAGGCTGGTTGATAATGCCTTTTGGCATTAGACCCGCCATTTTGTATAACATTTGTTTTACTTGTGTATATAAAATATAAATAAAAAAATAGTCTCCGCGTACGAAGTTGCGGGCAAAAGCTAGTGTTGAATATAATACAATACCGGCTTAATTAACTTCGAGGTCAGCACGCCTGCTAGCGGTAATTAAATTTAACTGCGTAATGACTTCCAGCACAATTTTTTTTAAATATGATAACACATAAGTCTCATGAAAAATATTGTGAACACAAACAAGTGAATAATTATTATTATTGCAAAAACATTTTTAATTAGTATTGATATTACAATTTGAAATGTCTATAAACGAATAATACATAATATATACATATTTCATTGTAGATATAAATTAAAAACAGAATCCATTCGTATTATAGCAGCGTAAACTAATAATTTAATAACATTATATAAAGCCTTATACTTATACATTTTTATTCAACAAGCAAAGTTTAAAAAGCACCATTCATATGCATTATGGTGCTTGTGCTTTTTATATCGATACGTAAATACCGATAAAAAGTACCGATCATATATTTCAAAGTAGCCTCCGTTTCCCCCTTATACCGCCCTCGGCGTCGGCGACAAGGTTATTCGCGATACCGCCATGTCACAGGCCGGTTCTCTTCAGTCAATACTTATAGAAACGCCACTGGAGTTTCTTTGCGTCCTTTCTTCTCCAGCGAACACGCATTCCGAAGTGGTGATACAGATAGCCAATAATAATAATAGTGATATTAATGTAGCATTCTTAGTCAGAAGCAAATGACCGAACTGAGGTTCGGCCCTCTCGGGCACCCTAATAGAGACGATGTATAAGGTATTGAGTTATTTTGTTTTAGAGCATTTTATTTCAGAAAGCAAATCCCGTCAAACCATAGGGCAAGCTGCCCCTATCGTCTTGTTGCCTTGACTCTACTATTACATGACAAGTTTTGTCTAAAGCTGCAAAATACATTTTAAAAATGTTGTAATTTTTTGTCCGGATATAAATACAAACAAAATTAAGTACACAGAGTTTCTTTAAAATTATATTATATTATTTGTAAAAGGGACATAGATTTAAGCATTTGCTTCTCTTATATACCCTTTATTTTTTTCTTCTTTTCGGGCTGAAGGCCGCTGTTAGCCCGAGGGCTTTTACAGTTTCACCGGGTTGAGAGGTGACCGAGCGTTTGTGGCGCTCAGTCGAGACCTCTATATTTGGGTAACCAGCATAAGGGCTCCCGAGAGGGAGCCTCGGCTTGGTCCGTTACCCTGTTTCGCGAGAGCGTCTGCCTTGAGGGTGCCCGAGAGGGATAGGTGCCCGAGAGGCGTTATATACCCTCTCTTTACATTTTATATTATAAAGGAATTTTACTCTACTACTATCTGTATTCATTTTATTTAAACTCCGTTATTATTAAATTAAGAAACACTGCTACGTGGCGGCTATGGGGATTGGGGATTCCAACGAAGGCTAATCATAAATAAAGAAAACTTACAGCATGTATGAATGAATCCCACTGATGGGCAGTTTCCTCTTCTCTAGAGAGTACAATTTAGAGGGACGGTTTCCCACGCACTAACTGCATATGCAATTGACATTCATTCGGGTGCATCATAATATGCAATATCTAGTGAGCAAGCTTATCCCAAAAAGTTAAGAAGCTGCTAATTTTTGGTAATTTCTTTTAGTTCTTATTTATGTCAGTTTTAATTTTTGTTTATATTTAATAACTGTCTTCCCCGAATGTATTAAACAACAGGTCATCCTCTTTTTTACTTGGTTAGTATAATAATCAAGTGTTAGCAATTTAATGACTAAGGTATATATTTCTTCTACAGATATTTTTTCAAAAATAATCTAAAAATATCTAAATCAGCTTAGAACACATCGACTATGATCCTAAGGATGTTAATTTTTAGTGCTTAAATCTTATGATAAATTTTATATTTAAGGACCATATGAGCTTTATTACTTAGAGAGTAATAGATTGTTGTGGCTTGTTAAAATTAATCACTTGCTTCATATTTCTGTACCCATGTCGTACCCTTGTCAACTCCTATAACACTTCTCATAATACCGTTATTATTATAATGCGTAATTCAATATATATAGTCTACTCTAGTATATAGCTATAATAAAATTTACAAGAACAAAATATAAAGTCAAAAATGTAGGTTAATAAAAGAATACTCTTAACGTACTTAAATTCTACTTCCTATACATGTACTCTTATATTACTTAGAAATATTGTTATATCAGTTTGTACAGACAAACGGACATTAATCTTCAATTCATATTTAGGTTTATTTTGGTTGTGTAATAGACATACCCCTAGACAGTTTATATAATGTGAAACATATTCATGAATTATACATAGAAATCTTTCTCAAGAATCAGCTTATACAATAGTGAAAACCTGAACAAAGGCTATTTAATAGCCTCCAAGAAAAGCGTGTACAAACTGAAAGACACTGTAAAGTGAAAATTCACTGTAATATAATTTTGAATTAATCTAAAAGATCAAATTTACCTATAAAATTACTAAGTTGCCAAAGTTTGTCTTCAAAGTCTTCTCCCCAGATTTAACAAAAGAAAGCGAAAATCGAGAGATTCTTGTGGTCTATTTTACGAAAATTTTGACGTTTATAAAACAATGATTTTCCGTTCACTTATAATTAACGAATTTTGATTCATTTTTTGATTTTGTGAGATAGACCATATATTTTTTTGTTATAATCAAATATTGTTTAAGCTATTAAAAAGTTTACTCGACCCACGTAAAAAATTCAAAGGCTAAGACAAAATTCTAATTGAAAATAATGAAATTTATTTATAGAATAATAAAAAGACAACGCAGTTAAAAGAAGAACAGAATACTTAAAAACCAATATGAAAGGAATAAAAATTCAACCCTTTCTTACGGTCCCTTTTTCCTTTACATATTAAATGTACACAGAAAAAACAATAATGGTGTGTTAGTATTCAACAAAATGAAACAAGTTCCTGATCAATGTGAAATAATTTTCTCATTGTAGACGGTAGACAGTAGATGCATTTATCCCATATGTACCGTGTGGAAATATACTTATTAAAAATTATGAATTCACAAAAACAAGATACAATCCCTTACTCATGCGACTATAAACACACACACAATAGCATTAAAGTACTTAAACGTATAGCAGTACTCAACTACGATATCCTTTTTCTATTCTGTGCACTGGGAGGATGACCTTCTCCAGTGGAGTCGACTTACCATAGTTAGCTAAACGGCATACCTACCCACGTTAAATTTTTTGAGCTTTTATAACTTTAACATTTGATTCTAACACGAATAGCCTAAAAGTAGAGTCGGTCAACAGTCGAACAGTGTGAATAATTAAAATAATATCGAATTCGATTTTTTTTTCTTGTTACTTGAACACACCTAAATTAAACTACTAAAATTATTTCTTTAAAAATGCTTTTAGGGATAGATCACTTTCCCGGATTTGTAGGAAATATTTCAAATCAAGTCTGAATAGACTGGGCTGAGAGCGAAGAAGTGTATCCCATTTATTTGAAATACTGATTCACGCTCACATCACTAAAAACCCTCTCTTAAGAGCGAATCATTCCTTTTTACTCATCACAATCGTAGAATAAATTTAAGACTAATTTATTTTTATGTATCTTTAATAAATTATTGTCACGGTGTTGAACACTTTATTATAATATACCACTTTTAAAGTTTTTTATGTTTAATATGTTTTATGGAAACGTTTCGATTACGGTCTTTGAAACTTGTTTTCTTAATAGAATTATGTTCTATACAATACTGTAACCCAACAGTATTGCCAAATACAATTTTAGATTTAATAGAATAAGTCTAGTTATTTTGTGTTATTGTAACACAAATATCCAAATATATATCTTTGGATTATGTATACATTCCATTAGTTTATCCTTCTAAACCACACACATAACTGTACTCGAACACACAACAAACAAGAATTATTTTGGAGTTCTGTTAAGGGATATTTGTAAGAGTCTGCGTTATGATGTCACAAGTGAGTCGAATAGGCAACTAAACATAACTTTTTTTATAATTTAATTAAAACATATTTTTTTTTATTATATTAGCAAGAAAATAATAATACTAATATTCCGGTTAACCACTCGAACTAAGCTGAAAATGTTTGTACTAGGAGATGTTCACGTCAATAGTCGAATGGTGGATTCGAAGCTACGACCTTAAGTTTCGCAGACCGTATCCTAAGCCATTAGGCTATTGACACTTCATTCATCTTCACTTTTGTTACCCCTAAGGACTGAGATGTAATCTCATTGGTGATAGCACTGAACTGTCACAGCTCAGTAAAGATATTTAAATACAAGCGTATATAAAGTTATATTTAGGACTATTGATAAGTAATATTTCATTAGAACTGGATTTCAAAATCAAATCAATCATCAAATCAATTTCAATTATTCAAATTGCAGCCATACTTACTGAAATGTTTAAGCAGGAAGAAATTTCCCACCGCCACAAATTTGATTTCTCGGCGTCTACTATAACGTCATTAATTCATTAATATGCCATTATGCATATGCTAAACAACATTACTATACAATAACATAAGAATTTTGTCACATTCTCACCATGTTAATAATGTCAAAAATATAAAACAAATTTTTGGAGGTTCCTAAGTTTTATCCGGATGAAAGATCAGTAGAAGGTCCACGTCTGTAACCCGCGTAGGTGAAGTGACCAGTTGTGTTAGATCATATGCCAATGCGAAGCCGTGAACAGATCTCCCCGCGTGATCAGTTGGACGCGATGCAAGGCATTCGGCGTAGTGGGCGTTAAAGTCCCCGAGTATCACGATCTCTGCGGATGGAATCTGTTGTTGCACGTTGTCTGTAGCCATTCGAACGTGGTCGATGAGTCGGTCAGTGTCGGTACTACCGCTATGGGACCTATGAAGGCACGCATAGACGCGGGGATTGTCACTGTATACACGCAGCCAAAGGATAGACAGGTTCGTTCGATTGGACTGGACGATAAAGGCAGAGAACATCTCTGGCGTATACACACAATCCGGTATTCGACACAAGCGGGAGTATCCATTAAAGAGAACATATTTGCCTGTCGGTAAGAAAAAGCCAGGCCGGCTTCGCCGTCTCGAGATGGCAGTGGCGTTAAGGTTGGATAGAAGCCTGAAAAAACACGCTCAGTTTGACTAGGATAGCCTGAACGTGTACGCCCAGTGAGGGATTCTCCAAACCGAATGTCCTGAGACCCTCCTGGGATGTAATTTTTGATAATACCGCTACCATGTTCTTTGTAGTGGACTTCTGCATTATTTCTCTTAATGCGACGCTAAAATATGTAGGCTTTAATTTGAAAAACGAACCTAAATAACCTCAAATTTAATGGAATAACTTTAAGTAAGTAATAAATTTATACAGAATTATGTTTTCTGCTTAAGTGAACATTGTTAAAATTTATGACTTTGCAAAGCGATCGTCACTCGTTGGATGAAAGAAACGAGGTCGAACCCTGCGTCCATTACCCTTAATTACATTTTCCTGTAGAGCTACAGTCCACGTTTACATTACTAAATATTATGAAAAGCTATGGGAAATAAATAAAAACAGTCTTCGTTTTACGATTTATGTATAGGAGAATGTATGCCAGAGGTGTCACTTAGTCCTAGAAACTAACCTCCTAGCGGTTATTGGTCCTGCTGGTCATATACCTGCCCATTGCAACTCAACTATGTTGTATGAATAACATAGCTCAAAATATAAACATTGATTGAAAACATATGTCGCAGTTCTCGAAAGCTACCTAGTTGACCTGAAATCATCGATCATGATGAATGATGTATCATCACATAGTCGAAATTGAATAAACCTATTTTTCTCAATTATATTGAGGGTAACAAATGGGAACAGTTCAAGCTCCACGTTCATATTCGAAATGGAATTGCCAATTGCATCACGTCAGGACTAAGACGGATCGTCCCAAGTAATGGTATCTCTAAGGGTATCCCTACATTCACCAGACGGAAAGCAGCAGCATTATACTGTTAATCTACGCTAGTATTCTGTGAGTGTTCATGGTCCTTGTCCATTGAAATCTGAAAAATGCAGCAATGCCCTACCACGTAAAGATCTTTTGTAATAATTTGCAGTCTGTCTGATCAGTAAAAGACCGCTATGTAACAATGTCGTAATATTACTTAACCGTCTTTTAGGTTTCGGATGGCACTAATGTTGTCTTTCCAATTCAGCAACTGAAAACATCTTGCGATTGCAATGGAAGGCAATTTTTATTTAGTACTCGAACGAAAATGTACAAGTCTGCATCTCCATATCAACAGTCAATTTGTAACTGGTAAACTTTGTGCTCGTTGGTTTCCATTAATTGTGATACACGAGATGAAAGGATTAGTCAAGTAAGAGAGTCGGTTTGATTAACTGATTTTATATAAAATTAACTGGTGAAATAATGTTCGGAATCAATGATGATGGCATTGATGGCATGATGGCATTGTACGGCCTTTACCATGAAACATTATTTGAAGAAAAAATTATAAGTATAAGAAAAAATTATAATTCAATTGAAGAAATTTATAAAATCCATTGTAGTGGCCACGTCTTCAAGGCGGCTAAGTAGCTGACTATGCCTAATACCTATATAGGCCATAACTAACTTTTAATTATATAAGGTGAATGAAAAATATATATGCATATCATATTTCCTTTAGTAAAATAAGAACGTCAGAGAAAAGAAAAACGAAAATCAACTGCAGCCCACTTCGTGCAAATACAACCCCGCCTCAATTATCGTCGAGGGTTAGATTTATTGTCTCCGAGCGAAAAGGAGGCCACCGCGATCTAAACGCAGATCATTCATACAAATTGCTTTTCCATAATAGACAATGACATTACTTTTCAATGAACGAGTCAAATAAAACATAAAGTGAAGAATAAAAAAATTGCTTGAATATATATAGATATTTTACTTAAAACACAGCGACGACCATTCGTAATTGAAAATGTGAAATTATTTGGCATTTTTACTTCGATTAACAAAACAAAAGATGCCAGATCGGTGCAAAAAATATCACCAGATAAGGTTTCGACTAAATTTAGTTTCAAGATCATTAGCACATGAAGTAAAATAGGATATCACTACAATTATTACTATAAAAATATACAATATATATAACGTTTATATTATATCCCGCTCAAAACAGTGTTGTAACTGTGCAGTTAATGCAGTGCAGAATACCAGCTTAAAATAGCTGTATAATGCTGCTGTGTTTCGTCTGGTGAGTGTAGGGATACGGAGACCTTTATTACATGAGGCATTCCATCTCAGTCCTCTATGGTCAACAACGCATCTGCATTATGACTCCTTGTCAAGGATGTAGGTGTCACGATGATGTCGCAGGATTCACTTGCCATCAGGTGAACTATGTAATCGTTTGTTACTCTCAATGTAATAATAAAAAATAAAAAAACATGTGTCTAAATTTTCTTATGAATTTAAATACACTGCGGGCCAAAAGTTTAAGACCACCTTAATTAAAGTAGGAAAATAAAGTAAAACTACAATAAAATATTAAATGTTAGATTAACCTGTTTAACCATCTTATAGAACATTGATTGAGAAACAACATAGTTTAAAAGCGTAAAGAAATATTAACAGTCCATGTAAAAAAAGGCTATTGTTAGCTAAACTGAGTTTTCTGGTGGAAACTGGTTTTTTAACACCCCTTGTGTCTCTTTCTCTTCTAAATGTCCTCTACATAATTTTAAGCTATGCTTTGGATCATTATCTTGTTGGAATCCATCTCCAAATATTCGCAACCCGGAAGAAACGGCAATTTCTTCTAAAATGTTTTAGTACTGTTACTTTTCCAAAATTCCTTCAATTCCTTGGCTAGAGAAGCAATCCAGAGCATAATTGAGCCACCACCATGCTTGATTGTTGGGACTACACAATCTGACATCATCTTTTCGTGGGCACTGCGTCGAACGGAAATTCTACGTTTTGAACCGAATAGTTCAAACTTGGATTCATCGGTCCAAAGCACTTTCTTAAAATCTTCTTCAGTCCAATCTCGATGGGCAAGAGCCTACTGCATCCGTTTATTCTTGTTTTGAGGCTTTAGCATAGGTTTTCGAACGGCAACGCGACCATACAACTTCGCATCTCTCATTCGCCGTTTTACTGTAGTCAATGATAAAGGTTTAGCTCGGGTTTTGTTTACTTCACGGCGAATTTCTCGAGCTTTTCCCATTTTATGACGTCTTCACTGTAGAAACCACAAGTTTAGACTAATTGAGATTGTTTGTGAACAAACCCAAGTAAACACATGTGTTTTCAGGACCTAAATAATCCTAATTATACGATATACAATTATACAATACGTTACAAAAGCAAATTAATTAGTAATGAGGACATTTTAAAAATATTATTACGACTCGGTTTTTCGGTGTTTGAAAACAATAGATGTTTATTGTCCAATAACTTGAAAGTACACAAATGAATGACTCCTTTAAATATTAGATACTAACAATAGAATATGCAGATGTGCATTTCTTTTATGGATAATTATGTTGCGTATGTGCGGTCTTAAACTTTTGGCCGGCAGGGTATATATGTACACATATTTATTGACGTCGAACAAAGATTATTGGAAATAAACAAAATATGCTGTATAAACAATAAATACAAATTCCACTTTTCCTGTCACAGACCAAAATCCACTTCAGGTCGTAAAACCAACAGACTAAAAACATATGAGGCTCAAGAGGAAATTATTTCTTCGTTATACGACACAATATAGACCCCGAAACGAAAATGCGTTTATATAATTTAATACTTTAGTAACCCAAATATAACTTTCTTTTTAAAAATTCAATATCTAAGATTTAATCAAAGAATTGAGAGAAATATTTGACTAAAGTTTCCGTTCAGTTAAATGAAATTCGTCTTTACAGACCTCGGATTTCTGTCATTTATAACTTTAGTGAAAAAGAAGAACAAAATCATGATCATAGTATATTAGATCATACCTAAACTTATTTTAAATAACGAGAGAACTAAATGTCACAGTAAATATGAGGTCTTAAATTCTCGCCCTAGCGTAGGGACCTTGACTTAGTTAATTCCCAATCTGCCCCTACTAAAGTTACTCGCAATAAAGAAATGTATCAATAGGTACGAGTAGATAGATGGATAGAATAGTTTAATGACCAACAGCTAATTGCCATGAGAACTCTTTGGAGTTGTGAGATCTCTCACGGTTATATAATAATCTTAAAATAAAAAAGGAAGTATTCTCAGAGAGACTAACAGAAGAAAAAAGCAGCGGCACATACCAACTCCTAAGAAAGATAATTTTAAGTAATTGTAATTGGAAGGATCGAACGGAACGTAATGTAAAACACTTCTTGTAGTACAACACCTCTAAATCTACATATTAAACGGGATCCGCTCAGCCTAAATTGTGCCTTGTAAAAGGCTAAATAAGGACGTATTTTATCAGTAAATTTACAAGTACGTCGGCGGGCAAAGATACATGACTTTAAGTCTTCAAACTTATTGTAATGTAATGCATATGCAAAAATGTCTCATGCAGTTTCAGAGCTATAAACAAAACACGCTTAATTCGAAACCCGACAATTATTGAAACAGAAATATACTTCCTTGATTAGGAATCGGACCCAGGACGAAAGAAAGATAAAGCCGGTCACACTAGCCGCTAAACCAAGCCGTCTCTTTCTTCCTATAATAAGTATAGCTGTAGTAGATTTGGCCGTGTTCGTCTAAGAAAACGATACTTGTAACTATAAAGTCTGAGTTTAATGAATAGTTATTAAAGTCTACAAATTTGTTATAAAATCTCTCTAAGCCGATCGAACCTCGAATTAACAAATTGTCATGGTAGTGGTAAAGAAGTCGATATTTAGGTCAGGGGTAAAAACGGAGAGTTGTATGATTGTAGCAGTATCTATTGTCTAACACCGTTTGAACGGAGATTATTTTGAACAAATAGTAATAAAACCGTTCATGTATATGAAATATGGTGCAGAATATATATTCTTTTAATATAAATTCTTTTTATTTTCGGACTGATGGCCGCTGTTAGCCCGAGGGCTTTTACAGTTTCACCGGGTTGAGAGGTGACCGAGCGCTTATGGCGGTCAGTCAAGACCTCTATTTATGAGTAACCAGCTCAAGGGCTCCCGAGAGGGAGCCTCGGCTTGGATAGGTAACCTGTTTCGCGAGAGTCTGACTCGAGGATGTCCGAGAGGGCCGAACCTCGGCTCGGTTGCGTCTGACAAAGGATTATCTAAATTTATATCGCTATTATTATTATTGGCTATCTGTACCCCCACTTCGGAATGCGTGGGTGCTGGAGAAGTGGCGCAAGAAACTCCAGCTACGCTTCTATCTGTATGGACCGGAGAGAACTGGCCAGTGACATGGCAGTATCGCGAATAACCTTATACGTGTTGTGTTTTATGACGGGAGTGGGCCCTTGTGGTCGCGTCGGGGTCGTTGAGGAAGTATCTCTGTCTCCTTCTGACGCGGGTGAATCTGTGATTCCCGATGGGATTTTAAGTGCACTTACAATCAATGGGTTAGAGAGTGTGACGGCAGAGTCGAAATATCGGCGGGAAGCCTGCTTCAGGTACTGAGCTATGGTCGGCAGCTCAAGATCTGCATATGTGTAGATTTAGAAGAACCACGGTGCACCGGTGGCCTTGCGCATGAAACGATTTTGTATTACCTGAAGTCGGTGAATGTGACGCGGGGAGGCATGCGCAAAGACGGGGCTTGCGTATGTCATCATGGGTCGGCGCTATGCACGCTTTGTAAAGTGTAATTTTATTACGCAAGAAATTTTGTTATTTTTATTGAGTAACGGGTGTAATCGACCTAGGACGAACGCTGCTCGATTCCGTACGCGGTTGATATGTGGACCAAAGGTGAGTCTTTCATATAATGTGACGCCTAAGTATTTGACTGTCTTTTCCCAGGGGATTGGACGATCAAATAGCTCTATAGCTGGGAGATGTGGCGTTTTTTTGCGCCGAGAGAAATACATAGCTGCACTTTTGGTGGGGTTAACTTCTTTCCTCCATTTCCGAAAGCATTTACCTAAGGTGGCTGCAGATTGGAGGCGTTTAGAAATAGCGTCTGGTTTGAAACCAGACGCGTAGAGGCCGGTGTCATCGGCGAAAAGTGCTAGCTCTACACGAGTCGATCTGGCACACCGAGCTCATATAGTTTGTATATGAGCCCGTTGTGCCAGACCTTGTCAAAAGCTTTCGCCACGTCGAGGAAAAGTGCTCCAGTTTGGTAGCCCTGAAGAAATTTACTGAGAATGTGCTTCGTGATGCGGTGCACTTGATGTGTACATGAGTGTTGCGTGCGAAACCCGAACTGCACATTGATTGGTAGCCCTCGGGACAGCATGAAGTCCTTTAGGCGGGCGAGGATGAGCCTTTCATATAGCTTAAACAAGACTTTGAGTAGGCTTATGTAGGTCATAAATTATTTTACCTTCGTAGCAGAAATCACTTCATACACAACTGTGTGGTTGGTATTATAGTTCAACATAAAAATGGACTGGATTTTGCTGATTAAGCAACCTTCACAGAGAATCAATCTAATTTAATAACAAAAAAAATGCGAAAAATTTTTTTTTTCAGGATTCTCGTTGGTGTTGATGCTTTATCGGACTCGAGGCTTGTTAAATTTAGGATTTCTTACTTAATATGAAGCGCCCTAAAACGTTGGTTTTATGTCTGTGACTTTACTTGCCGCCGGAGATTTAAGCCGTCTGAGAATCCTCCTGAGTGGAGAGTGAGTAGGAGGTGATTCCTATTTGCCTTTGAAGGTTACTCGGATGAATTAGCATTAGAAAAAACCTCGGACCGTGGTCACCCGTGGGACGCTAGGGGCGTTGAGACACGGACGAATTTAGTGTACAATGTTACCGCGGTTCGTCGTACACGAAGGGACGTACGCGTGGTGGGAGTTGCGAACTGATACTCGCGAGCTGTGTAAAAGCTGGTTAATTTATTTATAATATACATAAAAAGCTTTTATAGCAAGCGGCATCCATTTTGTACCATAAAATAAAGCGTCAATATGGTTTGGGGTACGGTTTAAGAAACATAAGGTCGTAAGTTCGAATCCACCATTCGACTATTGCCGTGAACCATCTCCTAGCACAAGCATTGTCAGCTTAATTGGAGTGGTTAACCGGAATATTAGTAATGTTGACAGCTACTAGTATAATTAAAAAAAAAATCGTGCTGTTTTTTTTTATGTAACTAAAGGTAACAAACAGAATGTTTGTTGAGAATGAATGAATAACATCAGACACACTTATCACTAACCATTAACATGATATTAATTGCTCGTTTATCACCAATAATATTATAAGAAAATGTAAATCAGGTGCAGTGTTAACTTTGAGGGCTACATGGATTTCCTTGTTACAACTTATCTATCCGTTTACTTTTTGACCAAACATATTAGCGCTTAGCTACCATTTTACGTTAGGAGAACGGTCCCGCTGCATTTATCCAGTGACACTTATATTGTTTGTTATCTTTACTTCCATAAAAAAATATATATATACAAAACAGTCATGTAATTTAAATATCTTTCCATCCACTCGTCTTTTAATTTGCCAGGTATCTTGACAAATTGGCCGGTAATCGTGAATTCATGAAATGTAACGTCACGCTGAACACACGGTCACAAACACCAAAACAATTATATAAAAAATATACTGAAATTAAGAATTTTTTCAAAAATATCAGGCCACAGTTGGTGTAGAGGTAAATATGTTATAATGTACCTAATTACCAACTAGTTTCCCCAACAAGTATACTTTTACATAGAGGGGAAGAGGTATACACCTCTTTTATAATGTTTTTGGGAAAGATGTACAAATATCCTGCAATAAACCATTAAAATAATGGGCTGGCAATGTCGGTTATCAAACCTACAACTCAATAGTCAGGTATTCTGCTTAATACCAGATACAGTTGTTCACCCATCGTCCCCTCATTGTCACTACATGTCGGAGCCCTATCAATGCTTCCTTTTTACTTACCAATTCATGTGCTGGTGTTGTTTAGAAATACAATGAATATAGTTTTTTTATTAAAACAAAGGTGTCAAACACGCATAGTAAGTGAAACTGTCTCAGATAAGACTCAATTGTATATGGATTATAACCACCAACTACTGATATGGTGTCTCATTACCGGTTAACCAAGTCTTCAGATACCTACAGTAATCTAACAAAGTAGCAGCATTATAACTTATATTAGCTCCTTCATTACACTTCCCTGTAAGGGCATGGACAATGATTAACCAACCCATTCATGCTACAGCACAAATGTTTAACATGTTTTATTTTAAGATTACTTTTATTTGTTCCTTTAGCTTATTTTGCTCTTATTAAAAGAAAATTGTTTATAATTAATTGCATTTAATACTATTTAAAACTATACAAAAGCTATATAATTTTCTATCTATGGTTTTTAATATTTAAGCTACGCTACACCTTCCCTTTTCTTCCATTCTTCTTTTAATTTAGCAATTTTCTTTTTCTTGTATTCATTTTTCTTCAGCTTTTTTTCCCTTATACGTTTTTTTTGAGCAGCTACACTGTCTTCTCCATTTACAACTTCATCCAATTTAGAGATCAGCATTTCCCTAGCTAATTTTCTATTTTCATCTTGACATCTACTTATGTGACATTTAATTACTGTACCTAAAATATTAAAATTTTACTAACTTCAACAATTATAAGCACATATATTATAAGTCATGACTGTGAGGCATCCATCAACCTAATTAAGGATGGCAATTATTTTATATAAACTACAAACTAAAACAATACCTGTAGGACTGTGTGTTAATACTACACAATTGGCATTTTTGTTCACAGCAGAGCCCCCTGGACCACCTCCTCTTACAAACTGCTCTGCCAAATCCAATTCATTTATCTTTGGAACTCGGGAGTAATCAATATGCTTTGATGCTACTGAGCAATGCAACACAGCAGTTCGAATTTTCAAGAGGCCAAAATATCTTAAAGTGAACATATTAAACAATAGATCCTCTTTGGAGCAGAGCTTCACCCTTCTGGAAATAGAAGAAAAATTATTTTTATCTTAAGGCAACTAAGGCCTACATGTATATAAACAAATATATATTCACTTCCTATTGCATACATAATTTTAATCTTATGATTTTATCATTTATTTATTTTTAGTTAAAAATTGCAGTCAGTAATTGACTTAACTGTTTAGGCAGTAATTATGATAAATTCGGTTACACAAGGTTTCATCAAATTTTATTGAATCTAATGATGAAAAATGCCTCTGGTCCTTAATTTTAGCTAATGTGCTCGTGCATATTGTTTTAGCACGAGCACATTAGCTAAAATTAAGAACAGAATTGACACATATTGTTGATACATACCTTATACGCAAAAATAATGTCTTTGGGTTTGTTTAATGATTTATTACGGCGAAATTCAATCGAAACTCTGCTTCTGAAATATTTATCATCCGTCAAAGTAAGTGACTTGGAGTACTGCATTAACTTCTTATACAAATTTAGAACTTCTGATCGGGTTACTGACATAGTAATAAAATTACTGACAAATTTAATTTAAGTATACGAGAATTTAAAGATTGATTGCATACTTCTTTAAAAGAGGATTATAGTCCATGCAGAATGTCATGTATCTTTGACAGTTAACATTATTATTTAACAGCTTCAGAGTGACCAGATTCAATTTTACGGGATTACTAAATTCAACTCGGGACAATATAAAAAACACTATATACGATATATCATTTTTAAAGACAAAACATATTTTTTAATCATAGATCATATTTTTTGTTATCCATGAGATCACCGACATAGAACAATCGCTACCTCTTTCCTACCGAATTGTCGTAAAAGACGGCAGAGGTAAAGCAACGTGAGTCACTCAACCGACTGTTCATCAGCGAATCTTCACAAAACTTATTTTTTTGTTCTGCGCTGTTGATGATAATTTTTGTCTTAATCTTTCATCTCTCGCTATGTTTTAAAACTGATAATACTTTTTTGTTTACAATTTTTTTTTTAATGTGTAATGTATATCCGCCACTAACTTATAAAACCTCATTACTATTTATATTTCACGATCACGGGTCCTTTTTTATACGTGGGGAAACTGTTCCATCTTCGCCATCTATACTAAAATTAATTTTATAATTTAAAACAAATAATAATGGCTCTGTGGTCGGGTAAAAAGAAATTTTTGCCGATCTAATGTGAAACTTGACGATTACGACGATGAGTTTCAGACCCACCATCATACGAACAAGACCAAGGCTGTATGGACTAAAGTCCTTTGCCTTTCCCATTAGGAATAAATTAATATCATCATCATTGACGATTACGACGCTTGACATTAAATCTAGTTATAAGTAATTAAATAATAAATAAAACTCATACCTTTTGTTGAGTGGATAGATAAAGCTTTATAAATCAAATTTTTATTGATATATTTTTATTTATCAAACATCGCTATTACGCTGAAATACAGTTATTTGAGAACTTATTATATTTCTGTACTATATATGTATGCTTCTTACAATTTCTGCATTAAAATTTAATTCACTATGTTATAATATACATGAAAATTATTGTTGTAAGGCGAATATTAATTACTATTAGCGATGGTGCGTTTTAAAAACAGGTTTGTTAATTTTTCTCATATCCTTAAATAGCATTTCGACAGAGACCTTTATTACTGGTGACGAGGCATTCTATCTCGGTCCTCAAGGGTGACAACGCATCTGCATTATGATTCCTTGTCAAGGATGAATGTAGATGTTTTGTCTAGAATGTAGAATCACTTAACATCAGGTGAACTGTGTGCTCATTTGCAACCCTGAAAGTAATAAAAAAAATTAAACTACAATTTTTTTTTCAGGTATATAACTGTTGAAATCACATCACCGTTGATACCAGAAAACAAGCCCCTCGCATTGAAATCCAGAATATTTCATGACACTGTTCTTGCTAAAATACAACAATTACATGGGGACTTTGGAGTAGCAGCTGTTAGGTCCGGATTCCTTACAAAATATTGCAATGAAAATACACGAATAGCTATCTTGAGATCGCGACATGGACCTCATAAATTTGTCTCAAGCAGTTTGCCATTCATTACCAAAATAGGTAAACTGGATGTTAGTTTACGAACTCTACATGTTGGTGCCACATTAAAGCACAGTTTTAAATTTATCCTTAAGCATCAAAGAGCTTATCTGGATTCAATGTGGTCTAAATTAAAAACAGATGAAGAGCGAAACAATCTAGAAACTGCAGTGATGGATTTTACTAAGACAGATGTCTCAATAAACATAGAAAATATTGCATAAAAAATTTATTCATTCTTTAAATATAATACAGTAAGGATTGTAAAATACCCATCCTTAACATAATACATATGTATAATTATTGTTACATAATATAACAAAAAGCCATAATTCAATATCTGGGCACTACTTTTTATGTTTTAATTATACTAAGTAGACAAGTTGGACTTTTATTGTGTACCAATGAAATTAGTACTGAAATTTTCAATGCTTGTCTACCACATGACAGTTACCAGCACTTCTTAGTTACAAGCTCTTAAACATCCACTGAGTTTTGTCAGGTGAAGGAACCAGAGACCTTCCTCATAGTGACAAGTTATTCCATCTAAGTTGTTAATGGTCACAATGCATCTGCATAATTAATGCAATTATAAAGCCACTTACCCTTACTCAGGTGAAATGTGTACTTGTTTTGTTACCCCTTAAAAAATCTATTAACCAGTGAAAGAATAGTTGCTCCAAACTACCAGTAAATATGATAATTAAAAAAAATAATACCCAGTAATAAAATTAACAGCTAGTAAGTTCACTTATTATTATTATTTTATTACACTTATCATTTTGTCAGTATAATCAAAATATGTATAGTTACTATGAATAACAAACTTAGGATATGAGTATATGTCATTATTTAACTTGTCACTGCAAAGTATAGGGCTAGTAATTAAAAAAATATATTAATGTCATTGGAACAGATATAACTTAGTCTAAATTAGCAATGGCTGACATACCATAAATGATGCTCTGATTCATTGAGTGAACATACAGCAAAACATATTGAATAAAATTGTCACAATTGCAAAACACTTTATACTATAGATTATAAAAATGTTATAGAAAATTAAACAGTAAGATTTTATGAATTTTGAGGTATATGTAGATATACTTTTTTTCTTAAAGTTGACTCAAAGATTGGTACCTGTGCACGTTGTAATTTATTGCATATAGATGTAACTGAATTAGTTACCTTTGTAAATATATCATACAAGTGCTCTTTCCTTGCCTTTAATTTAATAATGTAACACAAACTCTGAATAAATATAGACCCTTTTTCCTCATCTCTATATGCTTCATATTCTGGTGCAGTAGCCCAATAAATAAGAAAATCAGATTTTCTAAGAAAATAATTTTGTGATGGTCTATCAGCTACTAAATGGGGTAGAGGCCTATGTTCATCAACTTGACATGCTTGTAGAATTAAAATTTTGGGCATACCACGTAAGTGACTTGCATCATCTGAGTCTAAAAGGTTCTGAATATCTTCAACTTTGACTTTGAGGGAATCAGCTGCATACACATGACCTCTTATTCCATGTGATAGAATACATAGCATGAAGACACTGTCCTCTGGGCAAACATCTTTTTGTATTATATCATTGATAAATTTAAACATATCTCTACGATTGAGATTACGGCAACTTCTTATTTTGAAATTGAGAGAAGACATTAAACTTTCCAAACTTAATTGATCAATAGTTGAGCCTACACGATTGTCCAGTATATGTGTTTGATAATTAATTTCTTCAATACTATCTTTAGATGGGTGGAATTCTTCCTGATTTATTATGCAGCAAATACCAATTCTGTCAGTATTTTTAATAGGGTATGCATCTTTAGCCAGTGTTGTCATATCAGATTTTAAGTTCATAACAGGAACATCCTGAACATGCAATTCTTGTAGTAATTGAAATACATCTGAAAAGTTGTCTTCATACTTGTCTTCAAGCTTGGCTTTAGGATCATCTATTGCTGTAGTTGACATAACTGGACTATTTGATGTATGTGGAGATGGAAAATTTGATTCATTATTAATTGTATTTGCAATTCTTCTTATTTCTGCTGCAATCTTAGTTAATCCTGAAATATTGTCTATAATCCTTACAAATTTTTCAACCTCACATTTATTATTAGATTTACTTGTAACTGCATTATTATGACTGAGAGTTATAAACTTTTTGGACATTAATTCTAAACAAACCATCTCACAAGATTCATACTCAGATGTATCAATATCATATGTAAGCAGAGTTTTCTTTAATCTTAGGAGATTATTTGAAGTTACATTTTCACATAATTTATAAAGGGTCTTTTTCATAGGATTAACATGTATGCACACATTTATATTGCCAGGCATATAATGTTCTTTAACATAAGAAACATTAAACCCCAACTTCCGTATTACATGATATAATCTACAAATAGTAAGTACTTCCAAAAATTCATATCTCCATGTCGGCCGTGATTGAACACTTAAGGCCCAATCATACAATAAATTCATGTTACTGTCTTTAGAAACTCTTTGGAAAACAATCAGTCGTTGTAAGGCTGTATCGGGGACTTCGTACAACAAAAACACCAAAGAAACCATATCATAGGGATCCACATCTTTTTGGATCTCTAATATCACTTCGAGTTCTATACTACGTATTTTATCACTAAAGTATTCTTGCTCATGCTTTTTTGCGTCTGACCGGAACATTTTACCAATATCTAGCAATAATATATGTTCTTCGTTACTTCTATTTAATGCATGCACGTTTTTTATCTTTTTCGTGTTTATGTAAGCACAATTAATGATCTTGCAGAAGATAAAAAATCCGAGGTTTAGTTTTAGAACTTATGTTATGATTGAGTTAAAGGATTTAAGTTATGAGTAATATAAATCTAGTTGATGTTTGCTAATTGATATAAGATCGTATTGTTAGAACTTAGGATTAAAGTTTCAATAACTTTTTGACATTTATGCGTCACCACTAGCATGTTCATCGCAAGCACTTGCTTTACATTTTAAAATAATGAATGTATTTAAAATTATTATTTGATTACTTTAGTCGTAATTGTTATGAAATAACTTATTAAATGTGTAGTTTATATTACTGCGATTTTTATCCGGTCTTCTTTCTTATTCTTCTTCTTCAATATTATATATAAATATTGAATAATTATTGTCTGGATTCACTAAATTTGGTTTTTGAACGCCTGCTTAATATATTGAATAGGGGTTTTCCCTTGTTTGCCCAATGGACTGAACTGATCCAATGGCACAAGGATAAAAATAGAATATAACCTCACAAACCGCGCACAAATGGGCAGCTCAGCTCACGGACCCCTCAGTTCCGTGAGCCCCGTGTCCGATGAAGCTATAAGAGGCGCATAGGCTAACAGCATCAACATCAACAGAATCTTGATATGCGCAGCTAAAGCTGAATATACATCACGTTGCTTCACCGGCCATACTGGTATCATGCGTATCTTAAACCTCATGCTTGTTTGTATTGTTGTAGAATTCTGAAGGATGTATCCTATTGAACACACCGAGCGTGTAGTCTACATGATTTTCATAAAATACAATATAAGTCAAGGAAAGGCTGAATTATCATTTCCTGCAACTGTGTCCTGCAATAAAAGTTGCATGTATCTGTATACGCTCAGTGATAAAATAAGCTTTTTATATTTTATATTCCAAATTGCAGCAAATAATATATAACCAATTCTATTAGAAAGTGGTGGTCCTTAAAGCCTCTGCCTACCGTAATAACTCTACTAAGTCAATTTTTAAGAGAATAGCTACCTACGTACGCTCTATTGCAACTACGAGAATTTTATTCAGTTTTCTTTTGTGAACATATTTTTGGTAATGATTTTAACTGGCATTTGCATCTTCACATTTAATTATTTAACTTTCATCATTCACTTTTAATTATATAATATAGTGGTGTAATGTATGAAACCAATGGGTTTTACGAAAATCGCGAGATATTGATTATTCATATATGTACTGGCTGTATAGACTCTAATCTTCTTGTTTAACAATGGTAGAGCTACAATGCAGTTTGTTTCTAGCTGCAGAATGAATGGGTCAGCTCGATCGGGGTAGGACCACGCCCTCGCATAATACTAGCGTAAAATAGCAGCATATTGCTGCTATTTTTCGTTTGGTAAGCGTAGGGATCCGGAGACCATTATTACGGGTGACGAAGCAGTCCATTTCAGTCCTCAAGGGTGACAATCTGCATTATGATACCTTGTCAAGGTTGAATGTAAATGTTATGGGCCGAGGTGAACTCTGTGTCTGTTATTCTCAAAGTAATCAAAATAAATGCCTTTTCCATCAGGTTAAAGTCAAACGAAAAACCGATCTAATTATGTTTATGCATACTACATGCTTAGCTATTTATTATCTCTCATAGATAAAAGTATCTCATATGAGTCTTCAAAGAAAGAATAACCATCAAAATATATGAAATAGTACTAAATTAGCAGATAATATAACGGATAATATAATTACTAGGATGGCAACTATTTATTTATCATTATTTATATAGCGCGAAGTTCAAATTGAATCAAAATAATTACCAAATTAATGTGATATGTTCAACTAGAAGGTGTAAAAATTGTGTGATCGTTTCGCTATTATTAAATAATATTCAATTTTTTCTTATGTCTGTAAATATTTATGCCTATAACGTGCTTGTTTTCATAACCTTTTATAGATCGGTTGCAACGAAAAGTTTATCATGAAAGAGCAAGTAAAAACGAGGTTATCTCAACAAGTAACATGCAAAGCATCATTAGCGTATAGTACTATCTAATACCACAGTGTCAAGGCCATAAATTATTGAACATATTTATCACAAGATTAAAATAATACTATTGCAATATAAAATTAGTAACGAATTATCTAAGGTATCTTTGGTACTATTTACAATATCTAATTCTTAATTCTATAACATTACCAATTATATTAAACATTAAATTTATGTGTTAACTTTTAACTATAATTGATACGTCATTCATTTCTGTTTTTTAGATCTATAAATTAATAGATTTAGTAAACAATAATGAATAGTCAAATATTTTTCATTGGTGTGGATGTGGGATCAAGCAGTGTCAGAGCAGCTCTTGTTGATCAAATTGGACATGTACTAGAAACATCTGTAAAGGAACTTCAAATTTGGAAACCTGAAGTAAATTTTTATGAACAATCATCAAATGATATTTGGAATTGCTGTGAAATTGTTATAAAGGTGAGTGCTGTTGTTTATTTAATGTTGAATGGTTATCATGATAAAGTAAAATGAACTAGTTTTTCTTACTGTCTTACTCTATACACAATCATTCTAGTTATAATTCATATATTTTTTCTTTTTTATTACATTGAGTCAGAAGCACACAGTTCACTTGATGGTTAGTGATCCCTGTTGTCCATGACATCTACATTCATCCTTGTCAAGGAATCATTATGCAGATGCATTGCCATCCTTGAGGACTGAGATGGAATGCCTCATCACCAAAAATAAAGATCTCCCGATCCCTACACTCACCAGTCGAAACACAGCAACATTGTGCTGCTATTTGATGCTACTATTCTGTGAGGGCTTGGTCCTCCACGGTCGAGCTGACCCATTCATAGTAATAAACTGCAGTGTAGTTCTACCACTGTAAAATACAAATTTTGTAGAATATGTTAAGCCATGTATGAAAATACAAAGTGATATGAAATTGATACATCTATATGTGTGTATACAATGGCACTATCACTGCAACATTGCAATATTAAAATAATCTGGGTCCCATGAAAATAAATGTATGAAACAGAATTACTGTTGCTGGGCTCATGTGATTTGTGAACTTAACAGGTATATTTAATTAAATAAATCTTTATAATGATTTTCTATATCTATGCAAATTTTTCATATAACTAGTTTTACTTTTTTTTTACAGAATTTATTCAATAGTTAATAATAATAATATATTTATTTATTTCATGTAACATTAAATACACATATTAGAAAATATTACAGTTAAATGATTAGTATTTTTTTCTTAATATTTCAGAAAGTAACTGCCAATGTAGAACCAAAATATATCAAAGGCATTGGTTTTGACGCTACTTGTTCCTTGGTTGCATTGGATAAAAATGGCAACCCATTGGCAGTTAGCAATTCAAATAGCAATGAGCAAAATGTTATTATGTGGATGGATCATAGAGCTCAAGCTGAAGCTGAGTTCATAAACAAAAGTGGCCATGAGATTCTTAAATATGTTGGTGGTAAGGTGAGTTTAGAAATGGAAATGCCAAAACTTCTATGGTTGAAGAAACATTTACCCAAGAAATGGGCTGATATTGGATATCTCTTTGATTTACCAGATTTCCTTACATGGAAAGCTACTGGATCAGATAGTCGTTCCCTATGTTCTCTGGTATGCAAATGGAACTATGAATGTTCAACTAATGGAAAAAAAGGCTGGAATGAAAATTTTCTTCATAATATTGGATTGGGTGATTTAGTTGATCATGGTTTTAAGAAAATTGGTTCCAAAGTTTTAATGCCAGGGGAGAAATGTGGTGGATTGCACAGTGATGTTGCAAGATCCCTTGGTCTTGTTCCTGGTACTCCTGTAGCAACATCCATTATTGATGCACATGCTGGCGGCCTTGGTATGATTGGTACTTCTTGTGATGGCATTGCAAAAGAGATGTCAAGTAGACTTAGCTTAATATGTGGTACATCTACATGCCATATGGCTGTGAACAGAAACCCTATATTGGTTCCGGGCGTATGGGGTCCATATTTTAGTGCAATGGTGCCTAATATGTGGTTAAATGAGGCTGGACAAAGTGCATCTGGTATGTTGTTAGACTATGTTATATCAAGTCATCCGGCAGGAATTCAATTATTGAAGAAATATGCTACTGGAGAGTAAGTTCAAAATAAATATTTTTTTATTTATGGAAGTAAGTATGGTAAAGACTTGATTAATTCCTGCAACCACATTCATTCTAGTTAAAGAATCAAGATATTTTGTCCTTTACTTTGTCTAAGATTATAAAAATACATTTTTACTACTTTACTATCCATTGAGCAGTAGTAGTAGTAGTAATAGTGTTGGATTTCTTTTGTTGGAGGTCTAACATACTTCTAGGGATCTTTGAATCAATTAACGTCATCTTTGTTCTCTATGGTTTTATTCATGGTCACTAGCTACGTTCAGGGTAAGTTACGTTGCGATACAGAGTATACGTTATTACTATATATATATAACTATATTATATAATAATAATTATATTATATATATATATATATATATATATATATATATATATATATATATATTTATATATATAAATATATATATATAGTTATTTAATTTAATGAAGTAATTATCTCATCTCTTTATTCTTTCCATATCTATGCAGATGATTTGAACTCTATCAACAATTTCCTATTTTAGTCAATTTAGACTAAGTTGTTATTTATGACGACTATACAATGTGGCTATTGGGCTAGATTAGGTAGGTTCCCAGACTTTTTTTTCTGATAGACCACTTTCAAAATTCAGCTGATTCCGGTGGACCATTTCTACCATATTCCCAAAACTCGACAAATAATGTGAACATTAGATAACAAGTCGTATTTCGGCAGTTTTAACGTCTGAACAAGCGTTGCGGACAACGGCGGCGCTCTGCAAGTCTCGACACGTACTGAATATGGAATATGCAAGTTTTTATAAGTAACAGTCGCTGAATTTCTTAAAATATTATCTATCTACATCGATAGGTGAAGTCAAGCCAACATTTTAGTTCTTCAATAACGAAATCAAATAAATTATTATGATGATGATGATGATATTAATTTATCCCTAATGGGAAAGGCAAAGGACTTTAGTCCATACAGCCAGGTCTTGTTCGTGTGATGGTTGGTCTGAAACTCTCTTATTATGAATTGTGAACCCCCATTTTTTAGTCACGCTAACGTAGACCCCCGTCGAGTCTCTCGTGGACCTCTGGGGGGTCCACCTGGACAACTTTGGGAACTAAGGGGCTAGATCCTTTGGACTTTTATACATACTTCTAAGTCACAAGTTATGATGATGTGTAGCAATTTTAGCTAAATAACATTAATTTATGTGCATAACTACTTAACATACATATGATATCTTTTGGGGGTTCTATTTCTTGATTCTACCTTGTTATAGTGTTAGTACATTTGTGAAATAAGTTGAGTCTTGCTCTTGTCAATTAAGATCTCATCATGTTAACGATAAGCTCTAATATCGTGAACTCCTTAAAATAGTAGGCATATTCGAATCCGTTTTTCTGTCAGTCTTAGGTCAAGTGAAAGAAATTTCTTTAGAAATAAGTTGTGCTTTTGTTGTTCATATTGTAATATATATAATAAAAGGCCATTATATAAAAGTCATAGTTGCGTATTGTGTTTGTTTCAGGGTGCGTAACCATTTGAGAGAATTGTTATTAATAATGGCGAAACAACAAAACCTAAGTGACCTGAGCTTACTCACAAAAGACTTTCACATATGGCCGGACTTCCACGGAAACCGATCGCCACTCGCTGATCCTTCTATGAAAGGAATGATATGTGGACTAACGATCAATGATAGTGAGGATAATTTAGCTTTACATTACCTAGCAACTTTACAGGGTCTATCGGTAAGTGGTGATTTTCAGAGACGGTAACATTATGTATTTACTTTTTTTTTAATGATTCTAACTGACAGGCGAGCTAGTGACTATTAGTTCAGTTATTGACGACATTTCTTTGTTAGGAAGAAATTAAAAAAAAAATATATTTTTCCGGGTTTTGTATTGCATTAATAAAATATAATTTTAAAAACCTTGTAAGTAAACCTGGTACCTAAGGTGTCTGGTGACAGTATAACTTGCTCTGTAGTTGCATTACGTCATATTAAAAATGCAATGAGTTTTGATTTTAAGTGGTTATACCTGAACTTAGAAAGCGTTGGCACGACCACATGACAATAGATTTTTTTTTTATTGTGCTTTTTTTTGTGTGGGTATTGCTGTTGGTCCATAGACCTTTACAGCTTCATCTAATCAGACTCGCGAGCGGGAGGCCCGCTGAGTAGGGAGACACGACTATGCCGCGAAGCTGATGCGGACACTGCTATATATATATATAGGATATTATAGTGCTCTGAGCATTCGCGTAAACACAAAAACGCTTATACGTCGTCCCCTCGCCTAATCCAATGTAATATACTATGTGCATATTGTAGGAAGGTTCAGATTTAACACGATACATATAAACGCGTAAACCAACTATTTGTGTTACACAAATATTGTTCCTGATCAGGGAATCGAAACCAGAATCTGAGAAACCGACGTATCCTAACCACTAGGACTGTCCCGTAATGCACAATAGACAATTCTTAGCGTTTCATTTTTATTTATATTTATATTAAACATTGTAATAAAAAGGAATAATACAAATATAATTAGGTAACTTTGCCTACGGAGATTCTTTCACATTTTCTTCTCCATATAAAGTAACTTTCTAAAAAACTGTAGTATATACGCTGACTAATGAATGAATGGTTAGACTAATTAATTTCAATCAATGAAAAATTACAGTGCAGTATGAACAGGTTTGCGTGAGGGAATCGGGACCATCATCGATCCACACCCTCGCAGAAAAACGATTTTTATATACAGAATAGGATTTTTATTTTTTAAACAATAAGTTGCAAACGAGCAAGCAGATCACCGGCGATGCCGGCTTTTAAGATAAGTTTAACCGATATCCGGTATTCTCCTTATACGGTCGAAGTTCAGTATGCATTTGTAGTTCAATATACGCGCATACTATATATTCAATTAACTTTACAATATAGATATATATAATAAATGAAAACACTTGTAAACAAATAACAACGAAACGGCATGTTTGCTGTTTTCACTGCTGGTCTCAAAATATTGCCAAACACGCGACATATTTTCATCGTTAACGATTCTTCAATTATCTTACAATTACAATTTATGAGTTAATTAAAATTATAACAATAATAAACAAGTAGGCACAGCAAATTAGAATTCAATAAGTTTTTATTACCTACGAGATTTTCCGCCATTTTATTACCTTCTAGTTTCCATTTGTAACTAATATTATTTTCAACATTTCAGTACGGTACGCGACATATAATTGATGCATTAACACAAGCAGGATATGAGCCTTTTAAATCACTACTCATATGCGGTGGAATATCCAAGGATCCACTGTTCGTGCAGATACAAGCTGATGTGGTTGCATTGCCAGTTTTGAAGCCGCACGAGTCCGAATCCGTTCTCCTTGGCGCAGCTATACTAGGGGCATGTGCTTCGCATTATTTTAACAACGTTCAAACTGCTATTGAAAATATGGGAGGCACTGCTGACGTAGTGCATCCAAATATAACTACAAAGTCTTTTCACGACAAGAAGTATGAAGTGTTCCTACGGATGTATCAAGACCAATTGAAATATAGAGCTATTATGAATTAGTGATAAGTAAGTAGTGATATTGTTTTGTGCCAAGTTTAGTTTATAATTTTAAGTAATAATATGGGTTATCCCTAGATTAACTAATATATGATTATATGAATAATACATATTGTATGTAGAATTTTTATTGTTTTTTATTTTATTTTTATTACATTTAGAGTAACAAACGAGCCCATAGTTCACCTGATGGCAAGTGATTCCTGCGGCCCATGGCGTCTACATTCATCCTTGACAAGGAATCATCACGTACATGCGTTGTTACCCTTGAGGACTGAGATGGAATGCCTCGTCACCAGTAAAGGTCTCCCGATACCTACACTCACCAGACGTAACACTGCTACTATTTTGCGCTGGTATTCTGTGAAGGCGTGGTCCTACTCCGTTCGAACTGACCCATACATTCTGCAGCTAGAAACAAACTACAGTGTAGCTCTACCGGTGTGTTAATTTTATTCGTAAATAATCGCAAACCCAAAATAAATCGCTATACTGAAAATTTGCAACATTCAACTCGATTAGCATGGCATATTAAGCGCACCAATTACGATCAAAATTTTATCAAAACACAGAATGGACCACGTATACGTATTTTATTTTATTTTTGAAATGCACCGAAAACTCTATTATTCAACTTTATTAGAATGGCATATTATGCCATATACATGCGTATTTTAATACGATGCCTAATCGGTCTTCGGTGACTAAAATTCACAATTATATAAAAGTTTATTATACCTAGCATGGGATTTAATAGTTTAACTTTACCAATATACGGAGATACCTAATAGTAAGGTATTGTGTAAATCTAAAGTATAGTCGCGATGTGTAAAGATTTGCATAACAACTCTTCGTGGCCCAGTCTCTGTCATCATCATTTCACACAAGAAACTTGAGTTTTATGTAAGCTATCAGTATATTGATTGTTTTAGGTGTAAATTATTATTTCTTAGGCCAACTGGAATATAATTCGAATATTTATTAATAAAGTGAAGTATTCAAAGCTGTTAGTAGCAATTAAAATATAAATTTATGAGTGCAGTGTTGTCATTATTACAGTAAATTCCATAGCATTTCGGCCAAAAGCTAAATTGAAACTACGTTATAGACATAAAATTAATAAATACTGCAGTGGAAGTCACGCCAAATCGCAATGGTTCTATGTGAAAAAGTTTAAAATTAAACATCAAATAACATCGATAAGAACAGTTTTAAATGTCATATTCCTAACAAAAAAATATCGATACCTTAATGTTTTGAGGAGATGCAAAAAAGGCAAAAATATATTTAAGGAAGAGAATGTACTAAATACTTTCCGAAAATAAAATAAGAGTGTCTCTAGAGTGTCGAGATTTATTTGGTCAATGGCATATAATTCGTGCTGTCAATATTACTACATAAATCTGTCAGAAAATTTTCATTTTCAAATAATTATCTCACGCTTTTAAAATATACCCGAAGATGTTGACTCCCTTTTATTTCTTTTTTTAAAGAATAACCAAGCAATAATTTAGATAAATAAAAATATATATTTTACTAATTTTATTACGTGTTTTATTGTACAATCGCCAATCCAAGGAATTTCATGTTTTCAGGATATCAAAATTCCTGCGCTAGTAGCACTGAAGAGTAAGTTAGAATTTATACTCTATGGAAAGTTGGTTAGTTGGCCGAGGTGTATTCGGGTGTAGATTTTTGTCTTAAATCACAGAAAATTAAAGATTTACCATATAAATTCTATGAAAATGTTAGAAGTATTCATCTATAATACGTATAACATATCGTTGGCTTCATTTTTGTATTAAAACAATTAATGAATTGTCAATATTGACAAACAGGTACGTATATAATCCTATCAAATCGAAATGTAGCCGACTTCAAAGTATCACTAGTTTCAGATGCCCATTCTAGTTTAGCAAGGTTATAAAAATCAATAACTTGGAAGTGTTCGTTAAAAACCTGTAATTTACCAACTTATTTCAGTTCAGGATGTCGAAGCGGTCAGCAGATGACGGTGGCAATGGCAGCAATCAGCCACCGATCAAGAAGGTTCATTTTGAACCTCATCTCATCGGGCCAGTATCTACTCTTGAAGAAATGGACATCAAAGTCCTTCAATTTCAAAACAAAAAATTAGCCCAGGTTTATTATTATAGTAATTACTTAGAAACGAAACGTTTTCACTAAATTATTTTATAATTATCAAAGTAATTAACAATACTGACGAGATCAGCTGTTTGTTGTTTTTCATGAATTAATTGAATCTATTTGAATTATATATAATGTTACTTGATTTAACGGGTTTTTAATCGCATAAATTTATGGATTTGATTTTTAGTTTTGGAATATTATAATTAAATTTATTTGCATTTTATTTTTCTAACCTCTAAAATCTAAATTTTCTATATCCATAATATATCAATACCATAAATGTAGTAATAAATTGTCAGCTGTAAGAAAAACCATTAAGTCAATGGACAAACTACAAAATTTATAATGCCAAGTATTATTGTATTTAAAAAAAGTAGGTTATTAACAATTAATTATTTTAGAGAATAGAGCAAAGGCATAGATGTGAAGCAGAACTTAGAGCAAGGATTGAACAATTGGAAAAACGTCAGACGCAGGATGATGCTGTTCTGTGTGTTGTTAACCGCTACTGGAATTTGTTGAATGAAGACATAAGAGTATTACTACAGCGTTTTGATGCTGAAACTGCTGATGAATCAGAAAATAAGAGTAATTTTTTATACTATCACATTTCTATGCTTGCAGTTAATTCTAAATTAATGCAATTTTGCAACACCTTATGGTTATACAATATATTTATATATACTTTAGGATTATATATACAATACAAATGTGTGAAGCATATTTATTGAAATTCTAATAGCTAGATATATTAGGATACTTATTACATTAAGCTGTTAAGAAAAAAGTATCCAATGTGTAGAAGTAATTCACAGTATGTTTTGAACATTTGTACTAATTAAATAAATATTAAGATTTGCACTAACAATAAAGACAATAAAGGAATAAACAGAAAGTCATTTAAATATAGTGAAAGTAAAATAATAAAGAACGGAAGTTATGATTTTAAGTGTGTAGTACACCTATTTCTGTGTTGTAGATGAGAATGAAGCAACCACTTCATTCTTGATGCAGTTGTCAACATGGGATAAGGAAGAGTTGGATGCACAGTTAGCAAACAGAGTGCAAGTGAGCAAAAGGGCAGTGGCTAAGGTCTTGCAAGCATTTGATCGGCTGCAGCAGAGAAATGACAAGATTTGGAGGGCCATCAAGGGAGAAGGAGAAGGTAATATAAATATAACACTTCAAATATAGTATGCATTACCTTTGGTACAAGACAAATACTATTTGTATTTTTTAGTTATTTAGTTACTTAAAAATTTTAAGAAATTTTCTTTAAAGAATAAAAGATTAAAGATTCGTTTACATTATGTGTTGAATTAGATAGATAGATAAACGCTTTATTGCTCACATTACAGTAGGTAGAGTCATTGACTAAAACTAAATTTATAACCTAAACATGGGCAAGGGCGGCCTTATTGCTATAAGCAATCTCTTCCAGGCAACCCTATAGCACAGGAGGGGTAAAATAAATAAATAAAGAGCAGGGTAACAAGAAAAGTCAAGAATAAATAAATAACAGAAAGAAATGATTATAATAAATATATAATTACGGAACAGAAGCCTCTAGCCTTTAGAATAGAAGTAAACATAAGCAATAAATACAAAAATATTAATTATATTAGTAGATTAGTATTAGCTTGTAATTTCTTTTATGTTTTCAAAGTAACATTAGTGTTTTCTATGAGTCAATCAATTGAAGTCCTCAAGGGAAGAAGAAAATGTGCAAAAATAAATATGGAGGAACATTCATTTATAATATACATATTAATACATATATCCATAAATAACAGCATAATATATCAAGCAAAGCATCAAAAATCAGAAAGATTGAAAATCAAAAAAAATTAAATATGTAAGCATTTGAATTGGTAGTTGCATCATATTGACCAAAATATTTATTAAGTACATATCACCATCATGTTACTTATTAAAGTATTTATAACAAAAGAACTTCTATAACTTGGAAGCCAGGTTTAATACATACAGATTGCTTTAAGGGTTTGTGAATTAGGTTTAATCATCATATTAACGGTGACTATCCTCTTTAGCAAATTTGCTAAGGACTAATAGTAATAAGGAAGGATGTAATTACATATAGCTTTATTATTGTGGATGACAGGCATTCCTCTACTGTGCACTCCTCGCGGAATTTTCTGCCCCTGCACAGCTGCCTTGTAGAATGATCTGTACTCGGCGGTTTTTCCAAACCACTACGATTTAGGGTCCTTCAAGAAGCGAGCCTATCCTTTTCTAAAAGGCAGGTAACGCATCTGCAGTTCCTCTGGTGTTGCAGTTGTCCATGGGCGTCGATGAGCACCTCGGTGTTCCCGACGCTCGTTTGCTCCCTTTTTCTATAAAAAAAAATAATAATCTCAAGATGCCAATTTTTTGTTCTGGGAAATTAAATTGAATCTCACATTTTAATTACTACTCATTATATAAATGTGGAAACAAGTATGCAGTTTACCTTACTGGACATTCAAGATTCTTGTCATTGCTATCACTGAGAATTGAAGTAGAATGACTTTTAGTAATTGTGTGGTTCTTATAACCATACACCAATATAATGCCACATTATGGGTATTCTGTATTCATAATGTTGGAATAATTTTTAAATTGCAGCATGTCTCAACCCCATATAGAGTTCTACGCCATTTTGTTTAGAGTAGACTTTATTCTCCTTTCTATTCAAAGTCAACATTACTACTGAGGGCCATCCTCCAATTATTTTCCTAGTACAAAAATTACAAAAACAACTTCATACACACAATTATGCTTTTAAAATTGGCTCGGTATAAAGGCGATATTTGTTTGAAAACAAACTGCCACACATTCAGCCAACTTAGGTTTGCTAATGATTGTATTGTGAAAATATTATTAAATACATGAGACCCTCTTAATACAGTCTGTTGAAGTTAGGTGTTGACATACTTGACCAACTTTGCAAGAGTAAATCTGTCCTAATTTCGTGAATAACAATAGGTACCAATTTGAAGCCGTAAATGTTCATTAAGGCAACCATTTATACTCACATTAGGCTCAGGAAACTTTTAACCAATATACTATATTCAGCATATTAATGAATTGAATTACAGTCATTTATTATTATTATTTCAGAAAGTGCACCGGCCCCATCTCTGGATGAAGTAATTCGTGCTACTAATGAGGAGGTGACAGCAGAAAACCGTCGTCTTCAAGCCCTGTGCACAACATTACATGAAAGCCACCATGCAATGACACTTCGTGTTGCACAACTGCAAGATGCTGTAAACAGCCGAGATACGGAGAATGCAGAGTTGAAGAATCAAATTGATGACTTGCAGTATGAACTTATGAAGGTACTTAGATGTTGTATACCTATCATTCTAAGAGTTGGTACAGATAGTGACATTTCATTGTTTTTTAAACTTTTTGTATGTTCTTCATTTTCCTGTCTTATCCACTGAGGCTTTCCTTTATTTAAGTGCACTTATGATATTTATTGATTTTGCACTTGATGTGAATTTTGTTTTAGACTAAATTGCTTGTCCACTTTACTTTTTAATAAAATACTTATAATGGTGATGTTCTCCTGGATGTCTTCCAGCAACTGGGCAGGATACATTTATGTTTGAGCATTTGATCACACACAGTGGTACTCACTAGATGTCCCCTACTTTAGTTTATTGCAATGTATACATAATAAGATAAGTGCAATACAGATGCAGTGTCAATAACACGGTACATATATATAAACAAAAATTTGCGATACATATTGTACCTTGGATGGGACTACTGAACCCAGAACCCATGACGATGCAGCCAGGCTAACCACTTCGCCATGCGGGCATACCTATATTACTGCTTATGCAATCTTTGTTCATGTGATATCTCATTATCATAATAAAGGTAATATCTTGTAAATATGGTAATCAAGTAATTGATACATTAAACTTGTTATGAATTGCTTTTGGCCGCTACTAATAGTACTAGTCTAATCTCAACTCGCAGGCCCTCTGCTTACGAGCCTCATCTATGTAAGCTCTATAATGTGATCAGCACTATACATATAACAATAAGAAAAAAGATTTTTAATATATAAAATGCTTAGCGAAATTTGTGACTGTTTTTACACATACATTTGTGTCTGTTTTTTTGTTGGGACTTTTCTTTCTCAACATACCCGTGGATAAAAACCACCGAGATTCCTATTAATGTTACAGGTGAGATCAAGGAATGACAAATTAGAAAATCACCTAGCTGAAGCGATAGAGAAGCTCAAAAGCTATCATCAATCAGGGGCCAGTGCGAGTGCCGGTAGTGGGACCGGTTCTGGTGGGGCGACACCTCTATCAGCTGTTGCCGCTGCTAAATTAGAAGACGTGGCAGCGGAATTAGAAGAGCAACGGGAACTGGCCAATAACAGACTTGCTGAACTTGATAGATTGCATCGACAACACAGGGACACATTGAAGGAAGTTGAGAAACTTAAAATGGACGTAAGTATTAGCTATTTCGTGAGTTAATGGGTAGATAAGCTTCAACTATTTAGTTTACACTTACACTGATCATACCCGAAGTGGATATTGAAAAAAAAATGTTATTAATATTATATTACTAACACATGTACGTCGCAGAGCCATACCGTAACTGTTAAATAGTAAACGAATGGGTGAGTTTGATTAGACAAAGGCCACGCCTTCGCAGAATACCGGTGTAAAATAGTACTTTAGTGTTGCCGAGTTTCGTTTTTTTAAGTGAAATAGAACAGACGGTACTCTTTATTACTAGTCCATTACTAGTTTTTTACATTTACATTGCATGTTATTCCTTAAGGGTGAAAATGCATCTGCATTATGATTCCTTGTCAATTATTAATGTAGGTAACTTGGCCCAAAGGATTTACTATCTAGTTGAATTAAATATATAATTGTGTTCAATGGTTGACTCTAATATTTAAAGTTAAGAAACATCTTTTGGTTTAATATTAATATTAAATTTAATTAGTTTAGAGTATAATTGTGTGGTTAGGAGGCCCTATATTGCATCACACTGTTTGGTTTTTTATTGTCTAATAGTAACTTTGAGTGTGGCATGTTTTATCAACACCAACGGTATTGAATAATCGAAAAATATTTGTTAGTCACATTTTAATTAATCTATTGTTTTTAAACACCTTTCTATATCCTGAGAGCAATTTAGTTGATGAAAATGTCAAATAATTTTTAGCCTAGACTTATTTTAGGTAATACTACCAAATAGGTATTTATTATTAATGTTGTGAAATGTCAAATTTACACTCAAATGTTTATTAATGTTTGTCAATGATTTCAATTTATTTGAAAACTTAAACAGAAATTAATTTTTTAACGCTTTATTTATTCTTTATTCAGAAACGTGCAATGATTCATCTGAATTGCTTCGAACGTCATTAATAAAATTTTATTTCTAATGATGATTCAAATGGCATTTTTTTAATTTAATATTTTTACCGAATTTACCATTGGGAGTGTTCTGAGGAGTTGTTCGGATTAATTCCATTAGCTAAATATAAAGATCGTACATCAAGTCACCTGGTGAGTGAAGGGATCTGGAGACTTTACCGGTGGCATTCCATTTCAGTCATCAAGGGTGACAATGCATATCATGGGCAGCAGGAATCACTGAACTTCAGGTGAACTGTGCTCGTTTGCAACTCTCAACATAATAAAAAAATTTCAGCAATGGAATCAATGAACTGCCTATAAAATGGCGAAAGTGATTAGATAGTAGTAGTACATACTTTGATTGATTAAATATGTAATTCCATAATAAAAATAGTTTTTTTTACTTTTTCCATATAACTTACATATGTAAGGAACTAGTATTTAATTAGCCCTTACATAAATTATAATTAAAATAATCTGACTCAAAATCTCAAGAAATCAAGTTAGGAGTTAGACGTTAGCATCTGTTAACTTTAGAATCATTAGGACAACTACATAGCTACATTTTTTTGCTTTACTTTTTGTGACCTAAATTAAATAGTTGCTATTGTATGTAAAATAATTTAAGAAGATTATTGCGTAAGATTCCGATGTTCACAAGTATATCGAGATCTAAAAACCAACACGACCATGGGTCTGTCTTTAAATTGTAATCCAGGATCAGCAACAGTAATACGGCGTGACTCAAAAAAATCTATCAATAATTTTCGTATTTTTTTATGACAGATACGCCAGTTGCCCGAATCCGTGATTGTGGAGACGACAGAGTACAAATGTCTCCAAAGCCAGTTCTCAGTCCTTTATAATGAATCAATGCAGATGAAGACTGCTCTCGATGAGACACGTCTCCAACTGCAGAATGCTAAGAATCTACACATGCGGCAGATTGAAATGATGGAGGTATGTAAAATGTACAAAATTTTTCATGTAGAAGATATTGTTTATGAAATTATTTTCTTGCATTCCTGTAATTATTTTATATCGTTACAATAGTTATTAAACTTGACTTTCAACCAGTTGTAAATTATCTTATAATGATATATATTTTGTTTATTATTGCGAATGAGGCCATAACAACCTGGGATCATTTCAGTGTTATATCTTACCCACATCAACCAATTACATTGGTAGTTTGTTGAGGGTTTGGTACCTACCTCAGCAATTATGTCAAAGGATGCAATTACACACTGTACTGGCATCAGGAGCAAACAGAGCTCACTATATGGCACACCATTCCATGGTGTCCTTCACATTCTGCATTTAGATTTTTCATGCTATCAACAAACACAGGCAACTAAGATTGCTTTACTCTTATTAAGATATAATATCCACTGGACATTTTGCGCAGCTTGTAGAAAAGGAGCTGTCTCACCTTTTAAGGCTCATTGAATGACATGACTGACTGCATTTGAGTTTATGTGTGTACAAAAGTATGTTCATTGTGGACTCACTTGCTTATTGAAAGTATTTGTACTACTACTACCTACTAGTACATATCAACCTGTGCCTGATTTGGTGGAGTATGCTGTTGTAATGTGGCATTCTGCTTTAACCAACAATCCTATCTAACTACCTATTACTTCCTGGACTTCCTCCATGTATTGCCTGGTTGTAATGTATAATTATTATTACCCTGGAAGAATAGGCGAGATATTAATGTGGTAATCCTCTGGAACCAATGCCTTCTGGTCTCTCGTTCAGATTTCTTCAAGGTAACTTTGGTCAGTCATTGCTTGTTCGTTGAGTCAAGAAAAAATCAAGTTAGCCCATACTGTTTAAGAGAAAGTTGATCTTTTGGGTCTATTTGGGAATCAAATTTGATGTTGAATGGGATGCGCCTTGCTATGCATCTTAAAGTATTGATGCTATCTAGTCTTAATCTTTCCTTCGACATATAATTACAAATTTTTACTTATTCCCATAATACCATATAATCCTAAATTCTTAAAAGAATAGTCGACTCGATTTCTAAGGTGTCCTAAGCCTTAGTAAGTGTAATTCTCTCCTTGAGTAGTAACCATATTCTTCCTTAATCTCTTCCTCATTATTCAAAGTCATTGAAAGATTTAATACTTCTGACTGACCTTACTTGAAGGAAAATCAGTATGTTTTTCCTAATGACTATACCCATAATGGCATACCCAAATTACTACTGGTGGTCAGTAGCAGTTGAATGTAAAGGGAAATATTTAAAAGGCTTCCCATAACTGGTTCCAATATAGGCATGTAACGGAAAACTTCTTTCAAAGCTAACTTTCTATGTATTACAAAAGATTGTTGATTGATTTTTATACAGTGGTGTTGTTATTTTTTTTACCATAAATAGTTAATACTTACTACATATCTATGTAGAATTCTAGATCTCTAGAAGTAAAGTAAAAATATATGTGTCCCACTGCTGGATACAAACATCCTCTTAGGTCTTAGGATTTATAAATTTATACCAAATTTATGTAGTAATTAATTTATGTATAACACTGTCATATAAACTCTTGAGGGGCAATGCAGTTTAACTTCATATACTTTCAGTGTCATGTCCTAAGGTATCATGTTCTGGACTCTTTTGCTATTGCTTCTCTTTGTTTTACCAAAAAGAGCTATTTGGCCAATATATCTATGGGGAGAATTCAAAGAAATTCTATAGCAGTGAGTATTCATATTTCTATGAAATAGAAATTTATATAAAATAACAATATTATTTGATATAGATTTCTATTTATATAAAATATAAATTTATATACAAACACAATGTTTGTATATTATATAAACATTGATTGAATAAAAATATATCCATAATGTTAATACTAAGAATAAATACAGAGTTGGCTCTTAATTTCCGCTTAGAATGTTTACAAAGGGTTAAAAATTTGTGGGGTTGACCCATCCAAGTCTGAGATGCTTCATATTGATTAGGCTTGTTTTGATTAATAATTTTAGTAATAATAATAGCAAATCCATGAATATATGGTAATGTTGTGTGTTAGTTTATATTGATATATATAGTTCACAAGAAATTATCACCACAAAGAGTCAGAAGGTTTATTGTTCACAAGCACAAAGTACAGCAAGGACGCAGTTACAAGTCTACAAAGAACAGAGGAACATTTAAGAAGGCAAATCAGTTAAAGCAGGCAGAAGTATTTAACGCATTAACGTAAAGCTGGTCAAGGATAAAAGTGACGTGCGCACGCGTCGATTGTTGTAGCGGAATGGCGCGGGGGACCCGCGTCGGTGCAGAGCAAGCGCTGAATGGGGGCGTGGCTACTTGACCTATTTACGTACCCGTGCCCCTTACGCTCGGCTGCTAAGCGCGTCTTGCGGTAGCAGGTTCTGTTCTTCTTATTTATAAGCATGTAATGTATGTCTTTGGAAAGAGGATACACTACATGATATGTAAAATCATATATCAGATAATATAAAAGATTGCCCATGTATTTCTTGCCTAAATTATTTCAGGGGCAGTATTTTGCATGTCTATTATGGGTAAGTATGTGATACTTTTAAGTATAGCAAGACCTGCAGCAAAGAAACAAATAAATCAATGTGCCTGTAAAAGCCATATTGTTTAAATTATATTTTGAAATTGAGTTTGATACACCATCATAGGCGCAATCAACATTCAACAAAAGTTGTTAATACTTTAACTTATTGTAATTTCAGAGTGAAGAATTGGCCAGACAAAAAGCCCTTCGAGCTGAGATGATACAATTAGAAGATGTACTAGGTCAATTAAGGAAAGAGTACGAGATGTTAAGGATAGAATTTGAACAAAACTTGGCTGCAAACGAGCAAACAGGGCCTATAAATAGGGAGATGCGGCATTTGATAACTTCATTGCAGAATCATAATCAACAGTTGAAGGGTGAAGTGTCGAGGTACAAACGAAAGTACAAGGATACCAGCCAAGAGTTGAATAAAGTAAGTTTTTCATTTTAACTCTGAAGCGCTCAATTATTTACTTAAAATATATAGTTATTAAAGCTAATACATAACTTTTGTGTTGTACTGAAATTGACGTGTCTAATTATAACCATTGCTGACTATCATTCGGGCTTAATCATCAGATTAGTATGATGGTACCATATCATTGTATCGTTATCATAATTACATGCAAGATTAACTTTGTTATGATATAGTGTGAAACGGTGCAGTCTCATGACAATATGTGCTTCATTTGAATATTGAGCTTATCCAGCTTCTCGGACATTCTCACAAATTGAGTGGGAAGACTGAAAAGAAAAAAAATTGTTTGAATTAGTGTAGTGATAGTGTTGTGAAGTGATAATAGTGCTATTTAAATGAAAACAAGAACAAGGTGACTTGATTTTATATAGATATAAAAAGAAATGTGTTATTGGACACATTCTTAAAAAAGTTTTAATTTGTAAGTTTAGTAAGTAAAATCACTTATTATCAAGATAGATTATTATATCAAAAAGTTTAATTTTTGTCTAAGATACGCAAAGTAAAAAATAACATGACAGTCAATAGTGCCTGAGATATCTTACATTTGTTGCAGTGGACTGTACACACATATGCTAGACTACTATTTTGTGCTCGTATGTACTAATTACCCGACTACGGCAGATCCAATGGGAGGGTAAAGTATATCATGTCCATATGCATACATACATTATTTACTATCGCGAAACTGATGAAATTTCCGACTTTAAAAAAAAAAAAAAGGAACGCGAGCATTAGATGTACAAAATTATTAGAGTAATGAATTAGATGAAATTATTCTAATTAATATGGCGAATGTTACCCGTAAAAATGTTTACCTCCGTTTACAGCAATCCATTTATTTATTTATTTTAATTTAATTTTGTTTTTATTTTTTTTTCTCTCGTTGTTTATTTTAATCTTTTGTGCAGCTACGTAAAGAGACAGAAGAGGCGGCAGCCCGCGGCGGCACGACAGCGAGTGGGGAGCAGCCCGATGAGAAACCACCTCCTGTTAAAAAGGAGGAGCCCGATCCAGATGTATGCTCTATTGTCCTTCTTAAAAAGCTTGTAAAAAGCCTTGTAACATACTAGTACTAACTTTGTATGATCGGTATACAAATTTATTTATTATATTGCTTGTAAATAAAACTAATCAATAATCTCATATTATTATAAATTAAAATTTTGCTATTATGTAACAAATTTGGTAAGATTATTTGCAAAAATGTCTTATCAAAATTACTTAATTATGATGATATAAACGCAATGTTGCCAGGGCAGAGAACAAAACATCCATTCTCTTGAAATTGTTGACATTGGCCATTTAATTACATTTATCATTACATCATTCACAGATAAAAAAAATACATACATATTAAGCTAAAACTTGTCATTGCCCTATTCTAGCACCTAGTCTAGCTCTTTTAGCAGAATTAATATCATGTGTAATAAATAAAAGTCATCAAAACAATTCAATTGAGTCGTCTAGCCTCCGTTAGTTGGGTAGTATTCACTTAGGGTCTTCATTGCTCATCTGTTTTATTATAATTTTTACCCTTTTTATTTTATTTTACTTTACTTTACAGACGCCATATTGAGTTTTGTTATAAGAACTTAAGATTTGACATTGTATTTGCACTTTTCGTGCTATAATTGAACACCTATTAACTGATAGATTTATAAACCTTCCTTTTGCTGCGCCGTAGTCGGGTAAAAATATAGTGTTAAGGTTTTGAATAAGTCAAGAAGCATGAGGAACAATTTATACTTATAAGAGGCAAAGGGTAAAATATAAGACGTGTCTAACAAGTGATGGTGATAATTATGTCTAGGGGGAAGAAAGCGGTAGTATGGGAGTGGAGAAGCCAGCTAGCAAGGAACATGCGCGTGGTAAACTGCATGAACAGGACCAAATCATCAAGGAGCTCAAACAACAGCTTAAGTGAGTATCAGTAGAGCCTATAAATTATCCAATCCTGTGCGGGCCATGATGCATGTCTAAGAAAGAATAAAATAAAAAAAAATCGAAGATATATGAAGTCCACCAATCCGCAGTGGAGCCGCGTGGTGGACTGTGCTCTAACACCCTCTCTACAGAGGAGGCCTATGCCCAGCTGTGGGATTTATATATATAAATAGACTGTTACTTTTTTTTTTGTTACTTATCCCAAGAGTTTATCTTTCTTCTGAAAGAGTTCGGTGGAACCTCATTTTAAATTATAAATGACTATATAGGTGCCAAACCTTTCTCTTGACGATCAAACTATTGCTTTCTTAAGACTGTCTTTTTTTTTCTGTCTTAAGGCTTTTCTAAGCATCTAATCTTTCTTATTTTAAAAATAAATAAAATGACAGTTGAGCATAGTACATTTGTTAGTGTATCTAAATTTATTTACAACCTAGGTTATGTTTAGTATTGCTGCTGGGACAATAATACATATGTACAATATTTAGCTATTTAAATACAAACAAAATTTATATAATTTTGTTTAATATCACTAAAATTATTTGACAGCGCTTTGCAATAGATTATTCATACATAAATAAATAGTTACTCAATACTGATACTCTTCTAGACTCTTCCGTAGGTGACCTTCAGATATTCCCTTTAGATAGCGATCTGAGTCGTGGTTTCGTACCTCCTTATGAGGGGCCCTCGGATCGTATTATCGTCCCCCTCTGTTGTCGTCGACGTTCTTCGTCCACAGGGGTCGGAGTGCAGCGGTGGTGCAGCAGCAGTCTTCGCGCCAGCTTCGCAGCATCGTCGTTGTCTCCCTGCTCAGCGGGACTTCCGCTCGCGAGCCTAGTTAAATAAAGCTGTAGAGGTCTCTGGACCAACAGCAATACTCAGACACAAAAAAAAACCGTAGGTTGAGCTAAGTTTTTGGGAGCCTACCAAGTCAGTCTTTGAGAACTTGGCTCACCGAGTTTTGAATATATATATATATATGTGTCCAGACCATAGATTCCCAACGGGGATGCCAGCAAACGCTGGAGGCTTCGAAGGTGGTGATAGCTGGAGTAGAGGCAAAAAAAGTATAATAGGTATAAATAATGTGCTACAATATTTGATATAATTATCTATTATGGAAAAGGTGTTGATTGTTTTCTTGTAAAGATGCTCCGGAAAAGGTTGGTCATCTATGGTCTAGAGCTAGAATATTTATTAACTACCGTGTCACTCATTTCAGGTATGTAAATATTCTCTACTTTTCACTTTACTCTTCCTTACCGCGTTTCCAAATCCCCGCAGCAACTATTATTCTGATCTTATTAGGTATTCTTTTTAATTCATGTTCCAGGAAAGCAGTAAATGAGCAAAAGGAATTAAAGTTGTTGCTCGACATGTATAAAGGTGTGAGTAAAGAGCAGCGCGATAAAGTCCAGTTAATGGCCGCCGAGAGAAAAGCGCGGCAGGAACTCGAGGATCATCGACAAAAGGCTAAAATGGCTCAGGTGAAGATATTTCCGTTATATTTTCAAAAATTAAGTGGATTTCCCACATTTCTTCGTAATATTTATTTATTTATCAAACATTAGGCCCACATGCACATAGTAAATCTATGTTTGAAATTGCAATCAACAATATCTCTGATATCGGTAACGGTCATTAAATTAAGATGGATCTCGGGTTGCTCACACACTGTAAATAACTAAAAGGATTCTGTGGACTTTTTTTTATTGCTGATCGCCACTGTTCTGGGGACTTTTACACCGGGTTGAAAGGCGGCCGAGCGCTTAGGGCTCTCAGCCGAGACTTTTATTAATGGGTAACCAGCATAAGGGAGGGCGCCTCTGCTTGGACTATTACACTGGGCGCGGAAGCAACTGTCGAGCGTGCCCGAGAGGGCCGAACCTCGACTCGGTCAGTTACTTCTGACGGTTTAACTTAATTAATAACATTATTATTATTAATGACATTTACCACTACTTCGGACTGTTTCGGAGACGTATTCGTGTGTGACGGCATAGTCGAAATATCGACGGGAAGCCTGCTTCAGGTACTGAGCTATTGTCGGCAGCTCAAGATATATGTGTAGATAGAGCACGGAGCGGCTTAAATCCTGACGCGAAGAGGCCTGTGTCATCGGCGAAAAGGGCTAGCTCTATACCGCGTGTGCGCGGGATGTTGTAGGTGTAGAGTGTGTCGAGGACGGGACCTAGGATTGATCGGTGTGTTACTCCAGCACGAACGGGGTGGGCTTCGGATCGCGTTCTCTCAATGCGGTATCGAAAGGTTCGGTCGCAGAGAAAGTGCATACGACACTTTTTATTAGTACGCGACGATCTGGCACACCGAGCTCATAAAGTTTGTATGTTTGTTTTAAAGCTTTCGCCACGTCGAAGAAAAGCGCTCTGATTGGGTAACACCGTATGAATTTGTTATGGATGTGCTCCGTATGGATGTGGTGCGAAAATAAAACTGTTCGGGGATGGGTACGCAAGGGGCGTTTGCATTAAGTCCCTTAGGCGGGCGAGAAGATTGCGTTCAATTTTTCCCAGTGTCTTTAGGAGACTGATGGGCCGATATGAGATTGGGTCGTTCGGGTGTTTCGACGGCTTGAGGATTCCTATGACGTCTGCATCTTTCCAGGTGTTCGGAAATATTCCTTTAGTGATTGCCGCGTTGCAGATGAGGGCTAAGATGTTTATGATGGTGTCTGATAGGAGTGACTACCTATTTGTGATACTATCACATCCAGGGGATTTGTGATACCATCAGATCCAGAGGATTTGTGATACCATCAGATCCAGAGGATTTGTGATACCATGAGATCCAGGGGATTTGTGATACCATGAGATCCAGGGGATTTGTGATACCATCAGATACAGGGGATTTGCGTGATCGCAATATTTTTGATGATGGACTGAGGATGGACAATCTGGTGTGCGTTATCGGTGTGATAGAATCGCGAAGCGGTTGTTTGGCCTTCCGATCAACCTGCATGTCGACCATACGAACGTGTTCGGTGTCGGCTAGCAAGTTGCTCGGGAGCATTGAAGCTCGATACTATCAGCTAGTTATTCTGCTATTTCTTCATCCAGAAGCTTTTCTGGCGGATAGCTGGGCATTGTTTGGGCTGAGCCTCCTTCGAAAGCCTTGGGAAGTTGCCAGGAGGCGAGAGGAGAGGGTTTGATATTACTGAGATGATTATCCCACCGGTCGTTTCTGGATTCGGTCGTAACTTTAAGCTGCAGGGCACGTAGAGTTATCCGATTACTTTTGGTGGGATACTAGTCATGAGCAAGGGTTGCTGCGTTTTTGCGCCTCAATAGGTCCTTGGTGTCACTAGGCAGGGCCCAGCGGTGATCATTCACCACTGGTACCTGTCTCGAGAAGTGCTCCATGATTTTTGGAGGTGCTTAGTGAGGGCATGGGCCGCAAGGTTCGTGTCGTTGACTGAAGTTATGATTGTGGAGATAGCGCCGAGGTGCGGTGAAGAGAGCTGCTCAGTCGACTTTCCCAGTCGACTTTGGTTTTGATTTGAGGTGGAGCTTAGGCAGAAGGCCTTAGCTGTAGCAAGACCGGTCAGTGATCCGACACGAGATCATGGAATATCTCTATACCTCTGAGGGCGAGGTTTCTAAGGGTGCCTGTGTGTCCCTCTTGAGTTATAGAGGATGCCCTTCTGGCCTTCTTCAGGCGGAGGTATTCGGTTGTGCCGGGATCGCCGAGGCACTTGATGCATCTGGCACGGGCGAAGTAGTTTCAAACTGTGCGTCCATATAGATGCATCTGGCTCGGGCGAGGTAGTTTCAAGCTGTGTGGCCATATAGCTGGTGCTTGTGGCATTGGCTCAGGGGCCCGCACTTTCGTGGGCGCTTGATAGTAATCCCAGATAGGCTGCAACAAGTTTTTAGGTTGAAAATCATTTTACCTGCTGCTGATCTCTCAAGGCACACAAAGAGCATATTGTGGGGAGTTTAGTGCGCCCGATGTACGTGATTTTTACAAGTCGTCTTTTACGTCGTCATACGTTATATAATATGATGTGGCCTTTTACGTCCTTGGCTGAGATTTCATTTGGAAGGTTCTTGAGAATTACCCTTAGTTGTCTTACGAAGGTGTAAAAATGTACACATTTTTCGTGCAGGAAACGAGTGACTTTCCGATGGGCATTGCGAGTTGCAATTTGATACCATCAGATGTGGAGTGTGTCGTAAATTTAAATTCATTTGATAGGGCGGGTGAAGCCGTGGACGTTTGGACGTTAAAAACGCCGGTGCTTTTACAGTGCGTAAAGCAGCGGGGGGCTGCTGTAAGGTAGCGGGGGCTGGCTGTGAGGCAGAGGGAGCTTGCTGTGAAACAGCGGGGGTTCGCTGTTAAGCAGTGGGGTTTACTGGTCTATGGTTTGTTGATGACATCAGATTGTCTTGATGTCTTGGCGAGAGGTGAGTGAAGCACGCCTCTTCTGCTTTCTTTCAACCAGCGTTGCGTGAGCCGTGGAGCCTTGAGTATTTCGGTTCGTAAAGGTCCCTCTTTTAGGATGCCTAGAAAAACATCAGGATATTTCTTCTTCAGGCAGCTCACAAATTTAGCAAGGAATTCCGTTGTAGGATTCCATTCCATTGCCAGTTTTATTTTATTTAGTTACGAACGGGGAGTATGGCCGCCGGTGGGTTGCCGGGGAGCAGAAGCCTAACATCCCCCCGGCATCTAAGCATTAACTGGAGGTAAGCGTAGTACTTACGAGTCCAGCTGGTTGGTGAACATTGGCTAGGGCTCTACCCAAGGCCAATTAGCGTCGACTCCTTTTTTTACTGCGTGTACAATTTCCCAAAAGGGCCATCCGTGGGCGTACGGGGTTAGGCCTGCACTTGCTTCGTTAACTCGGCAAGTTCTTATTTTGTATTTATTAATTAAATTTAATAAATAACTCAACACTTGAATGCTTTGTTATTTTTTGTTTGTTTATTTATTAATTAATCCGATGTGAATATGTGACATTTATGTTAAATTCCTGGTGTATAAAATAGGAAAGCAAACGCGAGCGTCGGCTGGCGGATGAAGATGCGCTACGCAAGATAAAGCAGTTAGAGGAGCAGAAGTACGAACTACAAAAGCAGCTGTCTTGTGCGCGACCAAACGCTGACCCGCTACACGCTTTCTCAAGACCATTCGCAGGCTCACAGGTACCATAAACGACTAATCTAATCGATAATATATAAGCTGATTTCAAATATGTATCAAATTCCTAGACAGTCAGATAAGAGATTTTATATATATATACATATATATATATATATATATATATATATATATATAGTGTGTACCACATCAGTTATAAAAATTTTATTACTAATAAAAACTTTTTTGACGTAAAGCCTGTGTACACGTGTTTTAGTGCCTATAATAAGTCACAGGCCAAGACCCTTGTTTAACCATTGTATAAGAGCAAGATGGCGGATTTCAATATATCAACTGATCTTATGAATTTGCGATTCACGTTGGCACACTGTTTCTGAGTTTTATAAAAGATGGACTACATAAATTACTTTGATTTATTGGACCGTCTAGACAAAGAAGAGGATCTTGCGCCTAGAAAAATAAAAGTGTTTAAAGATCGCGCGATTTGCGATAAACGAAAATAAATACAGATTTACAAAAGTTTACGCCAGGAAGATAATTGATTTAATAAAAGACGACATAATACAAGATAGTAGAGGACGTGGCGTTCCAGCTGAATTACAAGTCCTTACTGCATTGAGGACGTGGGCTCGACAGGAAGTCCAGGATGATGCGGCAGATCTACACGGATTGAGCCAACAATATAGCTATTATTTGCCGACGAGTAGAATTAGCTTTAGCTAGCAGAGCTGCAAATTTTATTTTCATGCCTATTAGTGTGTCTGAGCAAGAGGAAGTTATATCTATCGGTTTTCGAGAAATATGTGGCTTCAGGAATGTTATAGGTGCAATTGATTGGGTTTTATTCAATGAATCTTCAAGTGATATATGACTCATCTCTTAAGATACGTGATATTGTGGCTAGATGGAGGGGCAGCACACATGAGTCCAGATTTTTGGAGAATCTGCTATTCGTGAAAGGTTTGAGGCAAACCAATTTTGTGGGAGACATTGGAGATTCTGGGTATCCATTAATGCCCTATTTGTTTACACCAGTCCTACATCACAAAGTGAAAATGCATATAACAAGGCTCATATATGTACCAGAAATACTGTTGGACGGTGTTTTGGTCTTCGGAAGCAGCGGTTCCGATGTCTACTTACTGGATTTACTGTATCACTACAAAATGTGAAACTGTATATCATTGCACTAGCAATACTACATAACATTGCAATATATATGGGGGAGGATGTCCAAGGTATAACCCACACAGAAGAAGTTGAATCAAGAGAACTTTTGTTTCTGCCTTGAGGAATGAAAACCAGCTGGGGCAAACAGTTGGATAATTATATAATATAAATTAGATAAATTATTTATTGATCATTATTTCTAAATGATTCAAGTATTAAAAAACAATTTAATTTAATCTAGATCTTTTATTTGTTTTTTTAATAAAATAATATTTAATTTCATTTGCTCCATTTTAAGAGCATGTTCTTCTCTTGCCCATTCGTGAACCTCAACCATTTGTTCTAGTTTTAATTTATTTTTTGCTCTCAAACAGTCCATTAAAACAATGTCCCTGTCTTTTATTATGCCTGATTCAACTTTTTGACAACAACGGAACGTGAACGTTATGTTTTTTATTTAATATATTACCTGACATTGCTATAATATTGCGTATAATTTAACAGAACACGATTATTTTAACTAAATATTGTTAAAAATTCACAAAACCCAAACGAAAATAACGAATTTCTGTAATTCAATGACATTTTAGTTTGACGAAGTGCGTTCCGAAATGTTTATAATAATTACAACGAAAAAGTCCCGTATTTTATTAAAATTCGTGTACTACTTCTAAATAAAGTTAATTGAAAATTAGTAAACATTAGTTTTATATATGATTAATATTATAAAATCGTTAATTACATTAATTTTATGACAATATTTGTCATCGTGATGCGAAAGTCAAATGTATCTGACGGAGTTTCGGAACGTTTTTTTGTTGGGGTTGTCCATTAAGAAAAACAATCTTGTATAGGAAGTAAATAGTTGTGCAAGCTCTATACAATCTTTATTAGTCATAACGTTGCGTAAATGTTACACAGTCTCTATACAATGAATAACTACACCCCATTTTTTATTAGTAAGGCCATTAGTTGCATAATAACAAATCAGCGAACATGATTCCTGAATTATTGAACAAGGTTTTTGAACATGACTTAATATAGTCAGAGACGTCTGATATACAGGCTAACAACGCCATCTAACTTCGTTATGAGCAGAGGGGTGTTGTGACGGACGGGGCTCTCGTGCCACGCACGACTGATCTGTGCCGTGGCGTCTGGATCACGCTATCAAAGTTTCGGAATACATCCGTATATACATATAACATATATAGATAGATAGATAGATAGATATATATGTCATCGGTGCTGCTGCCATGACCTTGACGTGTTTGTTATGATGATGATCCTGGCTTTTTGGATATATCTTAAAGCTGCAATAATTTCATTCAATTTTATATGTAATTTTATAAAATTTATGTATAATTTTATTTAATTTTCTCTGTTTATTGTTTTATTTATTTATTCAACTTATGTACACAAAGCATTTATATATGGCAAGTAATATAGGAAAGGTATGTACAAAAGCGTTGTTATTAATATAATTTGTCATATATTTATTTATTATATTATTTAGCAGTTTATTAACATAATTTATAGGATAATATAATAAAAATAAATAAAATAAACATTCTATCATCAACATAATCTCTTAAAAATGAATTGTCTGGCATATTACATTTAAAGTGCCGCCATATCGGATGTCATTGTTCTATATAATTCTTTTCTTAAATATATTATTTTAGGAGGAGGAAGCGCTACTCAACGAGATGGAGGTGACCGGCCAGGCGTTTGAGGACATGCAGGAGCAGAACTCTCGTCTGATCCAACAACTTCGCGAGAAGGATGACGCCAACTTCAAGCTCATGTCGGAGCGCATCAAGGCCAACTCTCTCCACAAGTTGCTACGTGAGGAGAAGCAGCTGCTACAGGAGCAGGTATGAACAGTTCTGACGCATGACACAGCTTTATTGTGAATTTGCAATTTATCCATAGCATAGCACGACATCCATCCACCTATAGTCATCGCAAATTCACTTCATCATGATACCTTTTCAGTGTTACTTGTTTGGGTATTTTGTCTAATTGTAAAATATTGTTAGAATTTTACTATATTATTGAATACACGCAGTGAATGTAAAGGCAGCTCAAATCTCCAATATTCAAGCCCGAACACAACATTTGAATATATCCTAATAATTATTATAAGTAGACGCAAAGAACAGTTATTTAACAATTAAATAACAAACTTATTGTTGTACAACTGCGGAGTCTAATCTTGTTTTATTTCACAAATATCTTTCGGCACAATTTAACTTTTCTCTGTTATTTTTACACTCGTTTACATCCCATGTTTGTAAAGTTTTCTCGAAGGAAACTCTCGCTTTTATTGTTAAGTTCTTTATGTTTAAGTTAATCTCTGCCTATGTTGTTTCACTTCACCATGACCATGACATATAATATAGCAAAGTAGAAATATTAAATAATATTTCATAATATATTTTTATCAACGCAACGTAATTTATTTTATTTTATTACACTGAGAGTAACAAACGAGCACTCAGTTCACCTGATGGCAAGTGATTCCTGCTGTCCATGACATCTATATTCATCCTTTACAAGGAATCATAATGCAGATGCGTTGTCACCCTTGAGGACTGAGAGATGGAATGCCTCGTCACCAATAGTAAAGGTCTCCGGATCCCCCTGCACTCACCAGACGAAACATAGCAGCATTACGCTGCTGTTTCATGCTGGTATTCTGTGAGGGCGTGGTCCTACCCCCGTCGAGCTGAACCATTCATTCCGCAGTTAGAAAACAAACTGCAGTATAGCTCAGTTCTTCACAGTACACATCTGCAGTAATGCTCATGCCGTTTGGTAAAAAAAACTGTGATGAATCACACCGGCACCAAGACCACCAAACAGTGACCATCAACTTTTAGAGGTCATTTTTTGTTTAGCGCATTGCCATGGTTCTGAACCAGGATCTAACGAACTTGCTGAGCGCTTTCGATTGTCGAACAGAATCCACTTTTCGTCGCACGTAACAATTCTTTCATTTCTGTGCCTGTTGAGCAGCGCGAGGCAGGTCTCAACGCATACGTTGCGCTGGCGATCGTTAAGTTCATGGGGCACTCATCTATCAAGCATTTTCATCTTGACAATTTGTTGCAAATGGACCAATATTGTTTTCATATTAACATCAAAAGCTGCTGCTAGCTCGGCTGTAGATTGATTATCATCAGCTTCCACAATCGCCTTTAATTCATCATTGTTGACCACCCATCATTGGTGTCCTGACGACCACGAGTTTGATTTTTCAAATCAAAATTTCCAGAACGGAACCGGACAAACCAATAACGGGTTGTGCGTTCGTTTGTAAAGTTCCCTCCGTAAACGTTGTTGATATTACGTACCGTTTGTGCCGCGTTGATGCCACGACGGAACTCGTATTCCATAATTACACGAATTTTTAAAGTATCCATTATGACGAAAAATGCTCAAACGTAATGAAAATACAAAGCTAATCAATAAACAAAAGACTGACTTTGTAAAAAGAATGTCATGTTTTTAAAACAAAAATAATTTGAATTTAGAATTCACAGCCAATCAAAACTTTTTTTGGGTTTGAAATGGCCCATAATGAAGAATGGCATTTTCATATGTAAAAGACGTAATATTTATAAGGTTTATGTTGCCAATAATAATATTGTAATATGCATTTAATGCAAAAGACGTAAGAGTTAAAGCTAAAGGAAACGCCACAAACAACCAGTGGCTGTCTTTAGATGGCGGAATAACCATGTCTGAATTCTAAAATCTGGTGCCTGCAAAAATGTGTTGCCAACTCGTTCACCAGGCATGGTAACTGCCATAAAAACTCCCTATAATTGTGGCTCTTCTCCCCCAAAGTTTAGCATTGGACCAGTGATGATGCTGTTGATGAGATGATGATTTTTTTATTTTTTTATTTTTTCCGTTTTAAACCGTCACAGGTGGTCACAAGAGACCAGCAGATAGAATCAATGGGCGCGGTGGCCCGTCGTCTGGAGGAAAAGGAGCGCTTGCTACAGGCCACGCTATCGGCAGTTGAGAAGGAGCTCTTGTTGCGTCAGCAAGCAATGGAGATGCACAAACGCAAAGCCATCGAGTCAGCGCAGTCCGCTGCCGACTTGAAACTGCATCTAGGTTAGTGTGACGTTATTACCAAAAAATTTAGATATTAAACGACAGTGGTGACGTTTCGCTTCTGAGAGACCTCACTTTTTTTTTTTACAAAATTAGCAATAAATATATAATTTGAAAATGCAGTTTCATTATAAAGGAAAAACAAAGAAAACGTAAATAAACATTGAGACACTTGTCCTATTCCCATCCATTGTAAGGGAATTTGGAATTCTATAATTATCATTGTGAACTCGTGCGTTTTTTAAGTTCGCGGTATTTTATGTTGGATGAGATATCTAATTTAGTTTATTTATTTTGCTAAATTACTAATTGTATCATTCGTTTATGAAATATCGTCGAGCGAGCAACTAGATCGGGAAGAAAGTGTTAAATATGGATAAAATCGAGAATCGCGCCTTAATCAAGTTCCAGGCCAAGCAAGAAACGTGTGTTCAACGCATAATGGAAGAGATTCGATGAGTTTACGGGATATCATTCACCTTATTGTCCATACCTGGCTCCCAGAGATTATAACGTGTTATTAAAAATAATTTTAAATGAACTGCGTGGGAAGATATTTAGCAGCGATGAAGATGAGACATGAGGACCGACGAATTTCGGTGTATGTACTCGCCGTCGGCGGGGGCGTCGCAAACAAGGTTATTCGCGATACCGCCATATCACTGGCCTGTTCTCTTCAGTCAATACAGATAGAAGCGTCGCTGGAGTTTCTTCCGCCACTTCTTCTCCAGAGCCCATGCATTTCGAACTGTTGGTACAGATAGTTAATAATAACAGAGATAATTCTTAGTCAGAAGCAACTGACCGAGCCGAGGTTCGGCCCTCTCGGACACCCTCGAGTCGGACGCTCTCGCGAAACAGGGTGACGGTGGACCGTTATCCTGTACCCGAGGCTATGGTTACCTATAAATAGAGGTGAGGTCTCGACTGAGTGCCATAAACGCTCGTTAACCTCTCAAACCGGTGAAACTGTACAATTCCTCGGGCTAACAGCGAACAAAAAAAAACACTTTTGAAGGTATGCATAAGCTTGACATACATGGATTGAAAGGTCGGTCTTTCATGTGGAACATATTAAAGGAAAAATAATTTTGGTGTTTTAATTTCACTCCTTGTCTCTCTCATCCGAGAACTTAAAAACGCTATCTTGTGCACAAATCAGAATTCTAATTATTACTAAAATTTTATAAAAATTGTGCATATTAATTATAGATATATTTATTTGCAGACTCTAATAATATACAACGTTATGTTTCCCAGAGAAATATCACGCGCAAATGAAAGAGGCACAACAGGTCGTCGCTGAGAAAACCAGTGCTTTAGAAGCGGAAGCGTATAAGACAAAAAGATTACATGTAAGTACATAAAACACAAATTACGTAACTCACTGCCGTCCCAATATATAACTCGAAGCGAGATAGGTGGTTGGTGTATAGATTTCAATTTTGCATGATCCTTACACGATGAAACTATCACGTAACCTAGTATCTCTGTCGATATAATAACTGACTGGCATGGAAACGTCAATAATCCTAATAATGGTCTGCGAAACTTAAGGTCGTAGGTTCGAATCCACCATTCGTCTATTATCGTGAACTATCTCCACAGCACAAGCATTTTCAGCTTAGTTGGAGTGGTTGACCGGAATATTGGTAATGTTTAATAGCATTGCTAATATATTATAAAAAAAATGGACGGTTCAGAATCCACTACTGTTTGCTTTGTTGGTACCCATTTTTTTATCCACTCGCCGCTTATTTTCGAACTGAAACGACTTGGGACCTGCAAGGGAAGATTTTTTGTGTGTGTGAGTATTGCTGTTGGTCCAGTAGATCTATACAGCTTTATCTAATCAGACTCGCGAGCAGGCGGCCCGCTGAGTGGGTAAGGGAAGAGCCAACTCCTTCCTGAAAGGCATGCAACGCACGTGCAACTTCTGGCGGTGCGGATGGTTCTTATGAGTAATGCGTGGGCGACGGTACTCACTTGATTCCAACTTCATGCATAGTACTACAGTGATTTAATTAAATGATTTATATAATATATGAATAAACTTAAGATCAATTGTCAACTGCATAAATCAATAAATAACTTATCTTTGCAGATCTTGGAAGCCTTAAGTCTTCTAGTTTAGTAAATGGCCTATACAATTTTCGCTTTAATACTCGAACACGGGTATCTTATTACAGGAGGAGCTCGCCATCCTCAGGCGTAAAGCCGAAAGGATGAAGAAGATGGAACAGGCTGGCAGCAGTATGGACGAAGTGTTGCTGGAGGAAATCCGCGAATACAAGGAGACCCTGACTTGTCCGTCTTGCAAAGTGAGCATAATCGCAAAGTCAAATGCCACCTTACAATCCCATCGCGAACCATCTCTTCACCCGCGTCCGAAGGAGACCTTGGGAGGTTCTCGACGACCCCGACGACACAGCCACCAGGGCCCGAGCCCTCCACAAAACACTACACACCAACACTGCACCATCATACCGCCCCCTCCGACGGCGAGAGCGTCGCAAATAAAGATATTCCTGATACCGCCGTTCACGCCGCCAATTAACATAGATAGGAGCGTCGCTGGTGTTTCTTGCGCCACCTCTTCTCCAGCGCCCACGCATACCGAGGTGGTGGTAAATGTGGTTAATAATAATGATATTATTTTAGTTAATCCGTTCGAAACCAACTGATCGAGTCGTGGTCCGGCCCTCTCTAGCACCCTCGAGTTGGTTGCCTTCATCCCCTGGGAAAAGACAGTCAAATACTCGTCGTCCACATTAGATAAAAGACTACCTTCGGTCCGCATATCAACCGCGTACGGAATCGAGCAGCCTTCACCGTAGGTCGTTTGCACCCGTTGCTAAATAAAAATTACAAAGCGCAAGCCCCGTCTTTGCGCATGCCTCCCCGCGTCACATTCACCGACTTCAGGTACTTCAAAAACGTTTCATGCGCCCAGGGTAACGTTCCAAGCCGAGTCTGCCTTCGGAACCCTTGTGTTGGTTTCCTATAAAGAAAGGTCTCGGCTGACTGTCCTAAGTGCTCGGCCCCCTCGACCTGGTGAAGCTGTAAAACCCCTCGGGCCTGATAGTGGCCATCAGCCATAAAAAAAATACCACCGAGTAACAAATATTATGAATATTTAATTTACACGCAATACTTTTAGTATCATCAGTAATTGAATTATTACATAATTTTTGTTTTCAAATAATAAATTAATATTTAAAGTTAGTTTGTGGGCTTTGTCTTCCAAGCCCACAAACTAACTTTAAATATTAAATCGTCCCTGAATTTGTTGACACTCATCCTTAATAAGGAATGAAACTGCAAATTCAGATACCACCCGATGACAAAGATAAGATGCCTCTTTGCCACTTACAGATTTTTCGATTTCTTACACTGGACCATATGAAACAGGTTCGGATGTTCCTTTAACCTTAGTCAGATAATCAATCTGTAACGTAGAAAATTACGAACATATAAAGTTGCAAAGATATATATATATATAATACTGGTACTGCGTGGGCGAGGTCCTTCCCGAGATTCGTCGAGCTGACCCATTCATTGTAGCTGCACAAGTAATAATATACTTTTTAATTTTAACTTTCCGTTTCCAGGTAAAGCGCAAAGACGCCGTACTAACGAAATGTTTCCATGTATTCTGCTGGGACTGCTTGCGGACCCGCTACGAGACACGGCAAAGGAAGTGTCCCAAGTGCAACGCGGCCTTCGGAGCCAACGACTACCACCGACTCTACCTCTCCACATAAACACAGACGGCAAACTCTTATCTGTATATACACCGGAAGGTAAAACTCTAGGAGCACAATGTGTTATTGAATTTAATATTTATTTCAACTTAATTCAAGGTTGATAAGATCTCAGACGGAGAATGTGCTGGTCAACCTTAAAGACTTGCTTTTTATATGTTGTTTATAACTAACGTTTCTTATAAAGAGACCGTTTTTTATCCATGTGAACATTGTCCCATCGGTCAATGTCATGACATAAAAGTTACTCGTATATTCTATATGAGATTGGCAGTATTGGAGATGTCTAAATATAAATCAATCTCAGGGTAAAACTTTACACGAAGATGGATTTGAGTTGCTCATTCTTTTAGTTCCAACTTCACGTGTCGTCCGCCCTCTGTCGATCATGTTCACATGTGACACACAGGTGTGTATTTTACTTAAGTATCACATTAAAATACACATGTTGTAAAATGTTATTGATCTTCTGAATAGATTATAAAATAATTGTATATACTTAATCAATTGCAAACAATTCTTTAACAAGGACATTGGTGTATTTATTCAGGGCGAATATTTGCAATGATCTCAGCGTTGGAGCACAGTTTCATTTGAATGGTTTTAGTAAATAAAAACAGTATTGAACAAATAACAACTCGTGGTTGTGATAATACCTCTATGGAGTTATGAAACAACCATCTGTTATTAATAATAATTAAAGATGCCTAATTGAATAACTTGTAAATTAATAATTAATATGACCTTTATATTTTGCTGACTAATGAATATGGGGTACCGGAGCGGTAAACGACATGACATGACAGTGGTAGAACAGTCTAGTTAGTTTAAATAGGGATGTTAAAACATACAAATTGTATGGTACTTTAGTAGAGGAACTTATATATGCATCCGATGTTCGGTGGATTATTCATTCCTTATTTCGTAATGCTTTCCATGTATTTAATTATGAAGTGAACATACGTAATCATTGTAATTTGAAATGCATTTCGCTGCCATGTATTATCTTACATGTCTTTAGTGTTGTATATTGAGAGTATCATGAAATCGAACAAGCGTATGTTATAATTGTGTGATTCAGGAACATCAGGTGATGGAATTTGATGTGTCATCATTATGTAACAGGTACTGTAAATGCCGTTGGATTTGACAAAGTGATTGCTGGCGAAATGTTTTTGTACATTTAATTGTAATGTGAAATCTGTAAGAGAAGTGGAGAATATAGTTTCAATCTTAGTAACAATCAAGTAGATAACTTATAAATAGATCACAGATGTATAATTGACTGATATATTTGTATTAATTTAGTTTAAGCACAATTCAGAATTCCTTTTTATTATAGCCATCTCGTCATACAATGTATTCTATATTTATGAAAACATTATATCACCCATCATATAGATCTTTCAATTTATAATAAATTAATTCTTTCACATAATTTATTTAAGATATTTGATTATAATGTTTGAAATATTGAGTAATTTTGCACTGATTATCTAAACAATATTTGTCCGGGCTTCAGTAGTGAATGATGTAAATGTTGCTGTGGAAGATCTAGTTCTAATTTAACTTTATGGTTATTATGTAATTATTACTAAGCGTGACCATCGGTATTCATATTTAAAATATGATTAGATTAATTGAGCCCTCTCATTGGTGACGCGTTGGGACGCGCGTGGGCGTGGCCACATCAGCCCAAGTTAGCTTTAAAGAAATATAAATTCTCTTTAATAATGCATTATTATACATTAATGTTAGACTTTTGGTGTTTATTGTATCCTCATAAAGAATGTAGTAAGAAAAAATATACACATTGACTGTTTAGAGAATTATTCCAAAACTTACCTTCAATACAATTATAAATATTAACAAACTTAAAGAAAGTTGAATTAACTTAAGTCAACTTATTATGACATCTGTATCTAAAATTGTAATATAATTTAATTCATGTGAAATAAATGTCTCAAACAAACGTATACCTTACTTTTATTTATAAATATTGTGTCGGGGCGGACGTACCCAATGTTGTCTATACCACCCAATGGTAGACTGGGAATATAATGCCTTTGGCATTAAACTAGCGTGTACTAGTTTAGTGCATAAAGATTAAATAAATAAATAAATACATAAATAAACGTGACTTCTGATATATGATGATGTACTCCAGTTAGATCGATCACTAGTGACATCTTCGGCTAATCACTGTATGACTTTAAAGAGTGGTAGAACCACGCTTAAGTTTGTTTCCAGCTGCAGCATGAATGGGTTGGCTCGATTGGTATACGACCACGCCCTCACATTACCTGCGTCTAATAAATAGTAGCAAAACCTTTATTTCGTCTGGTGAGTGTAAGGATCCGCTGATCCTTATGACTGCTGGCGTATACGAGGCATCTTAGGCGCTCTGCAGATGGAGCAACTTTACTTAATACAACTATAAATTTTAAAGCTTCCTTTAGTTGCCAGTTACTACAGCCAAATAGCCCGTATTGCGGTTGCCGCAATTTTATGGATCTGTGAATGACTTTGATAGCAGAATTGCTCGATCTTCGTAACGTAAATCTACGGGAAACGGAAACGTTGATGGATATCAAAGCAGCGCTTGTTGTCGACGACAAATTATTCGCAATCGTCGGCAAATTCGACAGTTTTCTAAATGTGATAACGCACCTGCATTATTTTTCCTTATATTAAATCTATGCAGGATTATATAGTATAAGTATTAAGTCGCGGTAGGTCAGAGTTTAAGCGCTTGCTTTTAATGGTGGTAAATGTTGATTTTATATAATCTATATGTATATATCACTATAAATAAGATAGACATGTTTACTTATATCCTATTTGTATGGAGTATACAAGTAGGATATAATACTATACAAACTTCTGAAGATTGAAAGAACTAATGTTGTCTTAATCTTACTCTAAAATTTTCTAAATAAAACTGTTTAGTTGTTCATATATGTTTTTATTTACATACTTTATACATCACATAATTTGACAATTTTATCATTCACTTAATTCGCGGAAGTATATTTCTAATGAATAATTTCACTATTTCTGGCATCACTTACAATTAAGTTAGTTTAATAATTACAATTTGTAGTGACCTAAGCACCTGAAAGCAAGCGACATGGATGGAACGATTATTTCAATTGTGATTTTGTACTACTACATTATATAGACATACGAATGAGTGCAAGTTTACATACAAACAGAAAACACGAGTAAAAAAATGTAATTCAGGATTCTAACCAAGTAGTTTATATTTGTAATGGTACTACCATTTTCCCAATGTATAAATAACGTCAGTCTCATTTTAAAAATATATTTCGAAAATATTGTAGTAACGAAACAATTTTAACAAAATAAATACAATAGTATTGCCGCGTTATACCTAAATTTAAAATAAATTTAAAGAAGGTAACTCTGCATGTACAGTTCGAATGTTCTGTATGGGTCGATTAATTAAATGTCTTCTTGTCTTACACAAGAGTGTACAATAAAACTATTTTATTTTTATCGAATTATGTATTTTAATTTTATTGAATGATATTGACTAGATCAAAAAATAAATATTTCGATTAGAATATATCATTCGCTTTTATATTTACAAACATATTTTTATTTTATAATCTGAGATGTAACAATATTAAGTTAATTACGGATTGCTTGTGCTACTTATAAGAGTATGGATATATATATATATATATAAATAATATGAAAATAATACAAAATACTGATGGCACTTAGAAAAGTAAAGGAATCCGTAAACAACACTTATAATTTGTTTGTATGCCAATGAACAATACACCCTTAAAATATAAATTATCTGGCAATCTATTATTTTACGATAAATAGGAAACCATTTCTATTTCACTTATATATTAGTTAAACTCAATATTATAAGTGTGGAAAGATAATACATATATTCATGTAAACTGTCATTTGTGTGAAACCTGTATGCAAATTAGTAATAAAATATAACAATTATTTCAAATGCCTCACGGAATGGAAATATTATTATATTAAAAAAGTAAAATGAAAAAACCTTTATAAACAATAAAACAATCCGTCCACATATTTCAATTTATTCCAGGATAAGTCTTATTTAGACAATCTGAGATCAGTATAATAGAATTCTTCCAGCTTCAAACTACAAAACTATCTGTCCCTCTCTAGTGTCTACGCAATACCAAAGACAACAACTTATGCCACAAATAGACATTGTTATGGCTTCTAATGTGTTGCCAATAGTTGGGATTCTTAATGTTACAAATTATCATTTTAAATTTAAATATTACAAACCGCAAGGGTTTAATGATAATTATTAGATTTAACAAGTAGAAGACAACACTTAGTAACCATAACGTCAAAATATATCAAATCGTTCACTGAACAACACTGCAATCCGAAACACCTAAATCTCAAACATTAAATTTAAACAACCATTACCGACTATCTTGCAACATTGCATAAATATTTTTTCCTAGAGTTCAATCCTTCACGATTTTTACCTTCCTCAAAATATTTCTAGGGATTTTCTAAAATTTACTTCAGAACACATCACATTGGACAAAACCGTTCATGGACTACTACTTAGGACGGACGTCTATTTAGACGAGCACGATCATTCCGCATAATATACAAAGGTAGCTCTTGCATTTTTTTAAATATAAAATAAATAAAAAAGGTTTCGATTCAAATGGCGTTATCGTATGGCCGTTATCATCTGAGTCGTCAGTAATGTGCCAAAGATTTGCGAAGTATTGTTTTGTTGTCTCACTTCGTTCTTGGTAGTTGTACGCAATGCATACTATATGTAAAGGGAAGACCACCGAGTGCGAGCGAGACTGAGCGGTAAAAATAGACATGACTGATGATATGACGGAACTATAGCATCACCCAAAGTACATGGCATAGAAGATATCAGTGCATAATAAAAAAATATTATCAAAAATATGGTATTGTACGGAAGATGCATTACTATGCAATTTTCACTAAGTTTTACGTTAATTCTCAAAGAATTTGCATTTACACAATTAGTTAATATTTAAATGATCATTTTCACATGCTTTATATTTTTAATTTTTAAGAGAGCGTAAAAATCATTACTTTCATTGGCGGTTCCTAAATTTTTTACGTATTTAATTTCTTTTTTTTAATAATTCCATAAGGCCGAAAGTCATTTTAAAATTAAAAGCACATTATAATCAATGTTATGTAGAAGACATTTTATTTTAACTATTATATAAAATGAAGTATTGTAAACGCACACAATAATTACTATTTCTTAAAGAGTAAAGGTAAAACTAATATTAAATAAGGTTATGGTTTAAATACTATATACGCAAGGGACAGTTTTCCTTTATATTTTAGGTAGTTAATTGTCAATAGATAATAATCTTCGTATATCGTCTATTAACAAATAAATTAGTAGATTATGGCATCAAAGTGTTCCGTGTCATTTTCTATTTTAATTTATGGAAGTATATGTAGTTAGTTATAAAAGATCAACATTATAAACCACTGAATTTTAAAGCCCAGAATTAATATTTACGTCCTACTATTATATGAGAATTTTTTTTTGAAAATTTATTGTTTTTAATATGTTAACGAAATAACGAACGCATTATCGGGTGTTCGACTTGGTACCGTTTGGGCGGAACGCAAAGTAAATTCCATCGCAAATACTTTCATAAGAATTATTATATTGGTCTATTTCCAATTTTCCTATACGCGGGCTCTGTGCTCGCGGGTCTCTTCCAACGAGACTGGTATAATACATACCAACAGGCTCCGTCGACTACAATCTAAAAAATAAGTCATACGACTGTCACGAATATATTTTAGTACTTAAATTTGACACTGACAAGGTTTAAACGTATGCCACTACACGAAAGTGTAGTCTTTAGATTTACACATGGTTTAAAAGAAGAATTTTTTTTTGCGGCTTTCCCGCATACAGCTCGTGTCAGCTGATGCAGGCGGGCGCGGGATCATTGACCGATCGTTATGTGTGCGGCGCGGCGGCAAGTGCGAAGGCGAGGCGCTCAAGGCGGCGCTGCAACGTTGAGAGGCGCGGCCAGCCGTCCACCGCAGCTAGCGCAGCCAGCGCTGAATCAAGCGCTTCGTACCGCTGCCGCCGCTCGTTTTCCCCGCAGCCTAGTAGCTCCTGCGATCGAATTTAATATCCTTTAATGTATTATTTATTTATTTAAGCTTTATATACAGTATGCATAAAGGCCGATTTAATGCCTAAAACATTCTCTACTAGTCAACCTTAGGGTGATGCATAGATGAAATGAGGCAAGTGTATCCTTAAAAACTTTGTAGAGATTAAAATACTATTATATTAATTATATTATATAAATATATGCGTTATTATAAAATACATATATAACAAATACAAATATATATACTTATATATGGTATATACACAAATAGATAATTATTTGATATTGAGATGATTCTGTCTATCTGTTGAGAAATAGCGCCTGAACTTTCTCCTTAAACGCGTAACGATTTGTAGCCGCCCTGAATTCGGGAGTTTTTACTATTATTACTAATATGGGAGTTTCAGACCAACCATCATACGAACGAGACCTGCCTGTATGGACTAAAGTCCTTTGCCTTTCCTATTAGGGATAAATTAATATCATCATCATCATCATATTACTAATATGTTAATATTGAAGACACTCTACTTTGGAATTTATTTCTTACGTTGAAACTTAATTTATTTTGTATTATGTATGTTATTACATAATATTGCTGTGGTCTGCAGAATCAATAAAATATACACTGCTGGCCGAAAGTTTAAGACCGCACGTGGCCCATCCTCGCGAAAAGAAATGTGGAATACTTTATGCGAAATTTGGAACAATATATCACAAGACACCATTAACAAATTGATTGCCCGTATGCCACGACTTGAGAAAAAGTCATAAAATGTAAAGGAGGATTTTTTGATGAAAAATCAGTTTAGCTAACTATAGCTTTTTTGTATGGACTGTTAATATTTCTTTACGCTTTTAAAGAATACAGTTTGTCAATCAATGTTCTATTAAATGATTAAACAGGTAAATTAAACTTTTAATATTTTATTAAGGTTTTCGATTTTATTTTTATAGATTTTTTAAACTATAAATTATTATATATTATTAGGTTTTATTTAACTTCAACTTTAGATAAGATTTTAAGAATTTATTAAGGTTTTCGATTTTATTTTTATAGATTTTTTAAACTATAAATTATTATATATTATTAGTTTTTATTTAACTTCAACTTTAGATAAGATTTTAGGAATTTATTAATGTTTTCAATTTTATTTTTTTAGATTTTTTAAACTATAAATTATTATATATTATTAGTTTTTATTTAACTTCAACTTCACCAATGCAGGTACTTCCCCGTGAACAAAGCCTTTTATATTTGTTATATAATTCGCGCTATTTCATTTTGCAGGAAATATATAAGGAAATAATTATTACTGTAATAAGGAATAAAATGAAATATACAGGAATAAATTAGTATATCTTGGGGATTTTTAACATATTTAAACCATTTACCAAAAAAAGATGGCCATTAATGTACAACTACCTGATGAGAATAGCTAAATATAGTAGAGACAGCATAGATATACATAATTCGATATTAGATCAATTTAGAAGCGGATTGATGGACGTACCTGGATCTGTGACGAGGCACGGTTCGGTTTCAGAGTCGAGCAGATCGGCGGAGTTGTCGTTGTCGTCCGAGACCCGTGAGCGGTCGTCATCATGAGCGGTGGCGGGGGCGGGGGCGGTGGCGGCAGAGGGCACAGGGCCGGTAGTGGGGGCGGTGCGTAGAGCTCGCACGATTGCGCCTAGCAATCCCCCGCGCGCCTCGTCGTCCGGCGACAACTGCTCGCCGCTGTCGCTATGGCTGTCGAGTTTAATTTTATTTTAGTTTATTTACATGTATACGTCGATGTGGTAGATGTTGTTTACTGTTGTATACGTCATTGTGTTAGATGATGTTACCCGTTGTGTACGTCGTTGTGGTGGATGTTGTTACCTGTTGTATATGTACGTCGTTGTGGGAGATTATGTTACCTGTTGTATACGTCATTGTTATAGATGTTTTACCTATTGTATATGTACGTCGTTGTGTTAGATGATGTTACCCGTTGTATACGTCGTTGTGTTAGATGATGTTACCCGTTGTATACGTCGTTGTGGTGGATGTTGTTGCCTGTTGTATATGTACGTCGTTGTGGGAGATTATGTTACCCGTTGTATACGTCGTTGTGTTAGATGATGTTACCCGTTGTATACGTCGTTGTGGTGGATGTTGTTGCCTGTTGTATATGTACGTCGTTGTGGGAGATTATGTTACCCGTTGTATACGTCGTTGTGTTAGATGATGTTACCCGTTGTATACGTCGTTGTGGTGGATGTTGTTGCCTGTTGTATATGTACGTCGTTGTGGGAGATTATGTTACCCGTTGTATACGTCGTTGTGTTAGATGATGTTACCCGTTGTATACGTCGTTGTGTTAGATGATGTTACCCGTTGTATACGTCGTTGTGGTGGATGTTGTTGCCTGTTGTATATGTACGTCGTTGTGGGAGATTATGTTACCCGTTGTATACGTCGTTGTTATAGATGTTTTACCTGTTGTATACGTCGTTGTGGTAGACATTGGGCAGCGTAGCGTCACGCGGCAGTGCGTAGGCGCGCAGCACGGCGTCTGTAAGTGCACGCAAACGTCGGGCGAGTGCGTCGAGCGCAGGCGCAGCTCCGCCACCGCTGCGTGCGCGTGCTGCGGCCGCAAGGGCCTCCTGCCGCCGTTGTTCACACATGCGCACTAGCTGTCGGCATTCCGCGCGTCTAAGTAAAAAAAATGATTAACACATATTTTAACAATCATTATACAATAGAATCCAATACAATCTTATGGTATTTGGCTGATAGAGGAACAGACAGTTACTTTATTGTTTTCTTTTAATAAATATTATATTGCAAAACTCAATTATATCGTCTTATGTGCTTAGGGATAAGAAAAATGTTAACTTAGATTATTTTATGAGTTATAATCGTCGGTTGCATTATTCATCCCACCTGCGCTCAAGGTCGGCGGTGAGCCTCACGAGTTCCGCATCAGCCTCACGTAGCGAGTCGCTCAGCGCGCCAGTCTCGGCCGCGAGGAAGTCCTGCATCTCCGCCGCTTCACGTTCAGCCTCGGCTAACCGCGCTTCAGCCGTACGTGCTGCTTCACGGGCACATAACGCTTCCTGTAAACACCATCGGTGGTAACGTGTAACAGTGGTCGAGACATGCTGAAGTTTATTTCTAGCCGCAGCATGGATGGGTCGACTCGACAAGGTAAGGACCACCTCCTCACAGAATACCAGCGTTGAAACAGTTATAGTTATACGCGGCTGTGTTTTGTTTACCAAGTTTAGTTCATTTATTTGTTAAAGTTTAGTTGCTCCTCGAGATCTATTAACATTAAGGTTGATTATGCAATAATAAACTATATGCTGTGAACTTTGTTATAATAAATAAAAAAATAATAATACTGCAATGTTTCAGGTGGTGCATTTGCATTTTAAATGTTTGTGGGTAATAGGACGTAGGTTTTCATGAGTCGCAAATATCACTCATCATCACATGAACTGTGTATTCGTTTGACATCTTTAATTTTATCAAAGATAGTAGAAATAGTGTTTAGGTGAAAACTAATGACACTTATATGTCCCGTGAAATGAGTTTTTTTATATAGACGTTCAGATACAGTGACATACAGACAGCGTTAGTGCTTCAGTGTTTGTGCCACTGTTTATATATATATATATATAATTGGTCTTTACCTATAAAATTACCGTATTGTATGAAATTAGTTTAACTAATTTTTTCAAACTTTTTTATTTCATGTTATTCAAAGTAATCACCCATGTAATCGATTCATATTTGCCAACGCAGTGGTAGCCTATTGATGCCCTTCTTGTTAAAATCAGCTGGACGGGAGGCAACAAATTCTTCAAAGGCATTTTGTACTGACTCTCGGGAATTGAATTTTTTTCCCGCTAAAAAGTAGTCTAAATTTTGGAAAAAGTAATAGTCGGTGGGTGCAAGGTCTGGTGAGTACGGTGGATGAGGGAGGATTTCCAACACCAGATCTTGCAGCTTGGAGACTGTCTGTTGTGCAGTATAGGGTCGCGCGTTGTCGTGTAGGAGCAGCGGGGACGACCAACCGTTTTGTGATTTGTAAGAATCACACCGGCACTAGACCACCAAACAGTTGACCATCAACTTTGTAGAGGTCATTTTTCGTTTAGGCATTGCTTTAGTGCTGAACCAGGATCAACCAACTTGCTGAGCGCTTTCGATTATCGAACAGACTCCACTTTTCGTCGCACTTAACAATTCGGTTCAAAATTCTTTCATTTCTCTGCCTGTTGAGCAGCGCGAGGCAGGTCTCAACGCGTACGTCGCGCTGGCGATCGTTAGTTCGTGGGGCACCCATCTATCAAGCTTTTTTACTTTGGCAATTTGGCGCAAATGGAAAATATTGTTTTGTTCGGCATTAGATTGAGTATGATCAGCTTCCACAATCGCCTTTATTTCATCATTGTTGACCAAAGTGTCCAGACGACCACGAGGTTCTTTTTCAAATCAAAATTTCCAAAACGGAACCGAGCAAAACTAATAACTTTGTGTTTTTGTTTGTTGTTTGTTCGATTCTGTTGTTTTTAATTGTGTTGATGCCAAGACGGAACTCATATTCCGTAATTACATAAATTTTTAAAGTTTCCATTATGACGAAAAATGTTCAAACGTAATGAAAATACAAAGCTAATTAATAAACAAAAGACTGACTTTGTAAAAAGAATGTCATGTTTTTAAAACAAAATTAATTTGAATTTAGAATTCACAGCCAATCAAAACTATTTTTGGTTTGAAATGGCCAATACTGACGGCAATTTCATAGGTAAGACCTAATATATATATATATATATATATATATATTTCAATGGTAGACTGCCTCACTATATGCTGATGAGAGAGATGTTAAGTGTTCAATGACACCATTATTTGTTAGAAATTATAGATAATTTCTCGATCGATGACTGATAAATAACAGATAACACCTCAGAAAACAATACAGATAATTCAATAACAAACAATTACATATAAAACAATAGAATGTTTTATTATAAGTGCGTACTTTACGAAACACATACTGTACGTAAACAGTACATAGATTGTAAAAAGAATATCTAGAAAGATAGCAACATTATTATTTTACGTGCCATTCTTGAAAATCGGCTTTGATTATATATTATATATAGAAACGAAATTTATGAAAGTTGTTGGGTTCACGACTATGAAATACTTATTTATTTTATCTTCAATTGTGTGTTATTTTTATAAGGAAGTGTACAATGGGCGAAATCAATGCCTTTTGGCATTATCTACCAGTCAACCCTTGAGATGGAGAAACATTGACTGTAGGTGGCAATAACAAAATAATCCTAAATATTAACAAATTATGTGTCAAAAAAAAATCAGGAAGGTCAGTAATAAAAACAGTTTTAATTTTAGTTCATGGTCACTTACTTAAGTTATCTGAAATCAGATAAATTATATATTTTTAAATTATAGATTATTATCATCCATATATGGAATTTATTGGTAGCTACAACTATTATATTGTATTCTATTATGTATGTATTCATATATATATATATATATATATATATAAATATATATATATATATATAATTTATTTATACATGTATTATGTATTTAATATTATTTACTTGGATTAGTTATTTTTAGTTTTTCTTTTTATTAATTAGTTTTTTGCTACACCAATCATACACATATCTCACCATACCTTGGGTTGACTGGTAGAGAATGCCTTTGGCGTTAAGTCCGCCCTTTGTGAACTTTTACCTTTGTCAAGGTTAAAGCAATAAAGAGTAAATATATAAATAAACAAATATACATTATAATAAATGAAATACATTGAACAATAAATATCATATAATATAGACATTAAATATATAATAAGAGCAGATAATATAAATAAATGGTATATATGTACTAACCCCGTGTAGTTTGTTACAATGCTCTCTGAGTGCGTCAATCTCGCCACGTTGCCGAGTGGCTAACTCTCCGGCGGATCGAAGCTGCTCTTCTAAAGCCCTCAAACATCCGTCTGCACCCGCACCGGCGCCTTGAAATAAGAAAAAAATATATAAAAGAGAGAAAAGAGAAAGATAATCATTTTATCTTTCTTACTCACAAAGAGATTGTATTGAAATGCGCACAGCAAATCTAAGAAGCACAAAAAGTTTATGTATGTCTGTCAGTCTGAATGGATATAATTAAAAAGATCCAATAATGTATTGGTTTGGATATTTTGATAGTAATATAATATCTTACCTAAGTAGATAATATGTTATTTAATCTATATGTTAATATATGGTATAGACCCTCGTTGCAGGAAGAAATAGGCTGTAGCATATTTTTTCTTTTTTCTTATTACATAGAGAGTAACGAACGAGCACACAGAACACTTGATGACAAGTGATTCCTGCGTCCCATGACATCTACATTTCATCCTTGACAAGGAATCATAATCCAGATGCGTTGTCACCCTTGAGCACTGAGATGGAATGCCTCGTTACCAGTAAATGAAGGTCTCCGAATCCCATCACTCACCACACGAAACGCAACAGCATTATGCTGCTATTTTACGCTTGTATTCTGAGAGGGCGTATGTCATGTATGGGTCATACCCCAGTCGAGTCGATCCATTCATTCTACAGGTAGAAACAAACCAGCTGCAAGAATGAATGGGTCGGGTAGCTCTACCACGACAGAAACGTACATAATGTTAAGAGAGCGCCCAGATCTTGGGCCACCACAGCTGCAATATATTCCCAAATTACTTCGGTCAGACTCGGTCTGCTCGCGGGCCGTGAGTTGAAATGAGGTAGCAAGAGCTACGGTATTGTATGACAACATGCCTATGTCTTAACTGTGTTCCTTGTTATTTCCGAACTTACCATCACGAGGACTCTGTCCGTGAAGGCAAGAATGAGTTCATTAACATCAATATAATCGGTCGGGGAAAAAGTTTTTCCATATGCCCTTTTGTTCCATAACTTGTTGCCATTTTGTATGTAGTGACATAATCCCATTACTGTATAAATTTTGGTACTTCTGATCAAAAAACTGCGACATGTAATTTTGAATGTCTTCTCTCGATGTAAAGCTAACACTACCTAAACAATTATGAAGATACTGGAAACAGGTGAAAATCTGACGGTGCAAGGTCAGGCTGAACGGTGTATGGTGGATGCGTTATCACTTCTCAACCAAGCTCTCTCAATTTTTACCGAGTGGCTAAGGATGTGTGTTGTCTGGCGTTATCATGATGAAAAACCACATCCTTTCTTATAATCAGCTGTTGGCAGTAGAGATTCGAATCGATGGTTTTGCTCGGCGGAAAAAACTAATAATGAACGATGCCCTTCCAGTCTCACCATACACACACGATCACATTACTGCGAGTTAAGGTTTCGTTTTAGTCTGTGAAGTGTGGATACCATTCGAATATGATCCTTTTCGCACGTTCATGTCGTAGGTAATCCATTTTTCATCAGCAGTGATCAATCTTTCCAAAAACGGGTCGGTTTCATTACGTTTCTTTTAGCGAGCTCGTGTCCCCAAACCCATATATCAAGCTTTTTTGTTTATCCAGACATTTTCAAATGGGTCAAAACTGTTTTGTGGTCAACCAGCCTTCAGCTATGTGGTACATACTAATATGCGATTTTACTCCACTTTTTAATAAATGGCATCGACTTTATCTGTAACAGATCGACAAGAGCGAGCTTCATTAAATTCACATCAAAATTCCCGGACTGACTGAAAACGCTTGAACCAATTCCATAGACGTCACGATTTCTTTTCCCGTTATTATAAAAAAAACTTCATAATGCATATATATAATTTCTGAGGAATGAAAAATCTTTTCCCCCGATCCATTATATTTTGAATTATACAGATTTTGAATGCCACACGAAGAAACTCGCCAACAAGGTCGACAGATGAAATGAGTTTGAATAAAAAAAATATATGAATATTTACGCTGCGGAAATGTCGCCATAGAATAAAAACTATCTCTAGCCTCAACGATTCAAGGGCTTGACAATACACGTCCAACGCAGCTGGGAGTTATTTTATAAGAAAAGAACGCAGAAATGGCAAGACTGACAGCACCATTGCTGTTCTCGACGCGTGCTTTGAATCTCAACTTGAATTCGTTTCACAAGATCGTTGAAAGAACATTAGAGGCTTTGTTTTATTATTTTATCGTTATGGTAATGTTTTTGTGTAATGATTCTAATCATGAGAAACGAGCACACAGTAAGTGATGACTTCATCCCCAACAAATATTCATACAGCACCTATCACTCCGTGATGAGTGAGATGGAATGCTACGTTGTGAGTAATAGGGTCCACGGTCACACTAAGCGTACTTCTGCATAGCATAACGGTGTAATGCACGGAAGTTACTTGTAAAAGTGTCTTCCTTCTCTAGTCGAGACGACGTATTCATGGTGCCGCTAGATTTTATTACAGTAATTATAATCATTATCAAAAATTAAGACAAAATTTTCAAATTAATGAATATATATATCTATACCATAGTCTTCAGTGGTCTATATCGGCTAGCACGGTTCGATTTTGATTTACAAAGAGTGCATATCTAAACATACACGAGTTGTGACTGGGGGTTTATATGTAGACTAAATTTACGTGTTGTCGTGTGTTAAGACGCAGATTATATTTGACATAACATATATGTTCCACAGAAATTATTTGTATACAAAATAAACTTTATGGCATTAATTACAATGTACTAACTTTAGATTGTACTTTGTAAAAACGTGCAAAGTTTATGTACAACTTTCACATTTATCAATGTATCTAAGGGTGACAGATTAGACTACAGTTTACTCGACGGTGAGTGATAATTGGGGTTCGTAAACCTTCATCCTCAGACTGCCAAGCCTTAAGACTACTGAGACGGAATACACATACGTTATTTTTTTATTTTACAATGGTCACTCTACAAATAAATTTATCAAAGTGAGCAACACTGTCAGCTGTCAAAAATACCAAAAAAGTATACGGCGAGCAAAATCACTATGCAGGCAAAATATTTCTACCTGAAAACTCGTGATTTGGCCGCATTCAACATCGTCTTCGTACATGAATATCGTAAATACATAAACTTTATCAACAATAGATAATATGTCCATGATCAATTTCACCTGCTTATTATCGAATATGAAGATAACACTACAACGCAAATATTTATGAGTTCGAGCAAAACCTCATAAGCAGCGTTTTCTACTCAAGGTTGACATAAATATCAATAACGTAACGTCTGTAGAGTAAATCTCTAATTATTAAAAATCTGCGGGTTTTTGGTGTTGTTATGTCAGTATTAATAGTCGTAGACAAATGTCCACTTAAGTAGCTTAATATTTTTAATTTATTTATTTGAACTTTTCTTGTAAATATCTTAGGCGGACATAATGACTTTTGGCACTCTCTATCTGTCAACCCTTGATATAGAGAAACATTGGCTGTACGTGCCAACAATGAAGTATGCTAAATTAAAAACAAGAATGAGTATAATGTTCTTATTATATAAATACTAATAAACAAAATATATTAAACATCTAAAATTACAGAGTAAATACACTAAATATATAATAAAAATATAATACTTGATTGCAGTCCCCTTTTACTATGAGGTTTGTAACTCGAACCAGTATTTTAACATTATTTCAAGTATCCGTAGGCTACAAGTAAAAAGTTCTCAATTTTTTTTTCATCTTTTCTTCTTTCGTGGACCGACTGCTCGACTGGGGAAGGGACACGCCCTCATAAAATGCGTGCCCAGCGTGCTATTTTACGCATTTTTAGCATTATGCTTCTGTGTTTCGTTTGGTGATCCGAAGATCCTTATTACTGGTGACGAGGCATTCGATCTTAGTCCTCAGGAGTGACAATGCATTTGCTTTATGATTCTCTATAGACAATGATTGTGGGTTCAATGGGCTGCATGAATCACTTACTGCAGAATGGTGTGCTCGTTTGTGACCGTAAAAACAATAAAAAAAAAGTAAATCTCATCATACCGGCTCCAGCGAGTTCTAGCAAGCGTTGCGAGTTGCGTTCCAGCTCGGCGATAGCGGCGAGTCTCGCTGCTCTTTCGGCCGCAAGCTGTGCCTCTGCGTGCAGCCTCCGCTCACGTTCCTCAGCCGCGCTGGCCACCGCCGCGGCCGCCGTAGCAGACAGCCGAGCTAGTTCCGCATCACGCGCGCTCGCCTGCACCCCACGGTGACAACGCGACACTTCTATACGGCTGAGAGTAAGGTTATTTTCATAATTTATACATGGCAGAGTCACGTCACAGTTATGAACTAGCTGTAGCGCGAATAGGTCAATTCCAAGGAGGACGACGCGATACATAATAACAGTTTAATAGTTAGTTTTTTACCGCTTCAGAGTTGCGTTTGCTGAAAGAAAGAAACAGAAACCATATTACTAGCAACCCGAAGTTCCTATAGTTAGTCACCAGGGGGGGACAACGCATCTGCATTAAAGGATTCTTATCTAGGATGAGTGTGGGTGTCGTGGGCCGCAGAAATCATGGAGAGGTGAACTGTGGTCTAATGTTACCTATTTTCATTATTCATAAACCTATTTTCATTATTCATAAAAGTCCGCTGGTTCTGCCTGTTCGTCGCGGAATATTCGATATTCGCCGCGCTTGGCATGATGTATGCAGTACTACTATGTGATTTAATATATATAAATTTAATTTGTGGTATTGTAGTATTTAACAAAGGTCTATTATTTAAAAATGTCTTTTAAAATGATAGTGATATCTAAATTTAATCAACAATTTATGACACAATTCGTGATAAAATGAAATAAAATGTAAAAAAAATATTAAAGTATTGAAGAAACAAATAGTCTCATTAAAAAAGGAAACCATACCGCACCAAGAAAAAGACGGATGGATTGCGTGACGAACGATATGAAAGTATAGTGGACGTGGAATTGACGAAAAAAAGATAAATGGAAGTACACGACATACGGTCTCGACGCCAGATAGTTATAGAGCCTCGTAAGACAAATGATGATGACCAAAAATGTGCGACCATCAATACGTGATTTATTCCATTTAGGGTGACATTTTAGAAAGAGAAGGAAGCAAGGCTGAATCAATAGTCTACAATCAATATTAGGGCATAGAACTTGATATACATACAACATATATACATACATCTCATAAAGTACCTAACCTTGGGATTATTTAATAATGAACACTTACCTTTCAATATTAGGCATAACCCCGGAAAACGCTGATTCAATGTCTGTTCCTATTAAAACAGTCTGACAGTTCTTCTCCGCGTAAATACGCACTCTCGTCTTCACCGTCGACCGCGATGACGCAGAACGCGTGATGGTAGGCCTTCTGGAGGTGGGTGGCGTGCTTTCGTGCTTTGGCGAGCTCTCCGCGTCAGCATCCCGTCGCCTTCTTGGTAAAGTTCCGTACTTATCAGCTGCCACTCTGGTCGCGCCTGAGTCAGATACGGGCGTTAGCCGTGGCCCATTGGCGGGCCATTTCTTCTCTTCACTCGGAGAGTTCGGTGTGCGGCATCTTGCTGTTGAAGTCTTTGTTGGTTTGGCACGTAGGGCGGGGCTCTCGCGGACTAGATTAGGGAGATCAGCGGTGGGCCGGATTCGTGGTTTCGGTGTTAGCGGACGTGGCTTTTCAGGCGGGGTTGGTTTTTCTCTACTTCTAGCCCGCTCGCGGGTTGCTAGATTGGGACCGCGCGGCGCTGTGGTAGGACGAGGTGTGGATGATCCAAGAGGAGAGGCCTTTTTTGATTCAATAACAGTGACGTTGACTCGACGTCTAGTGCGAAGGGGTGCTCCGGCCAGGGATGAACTTTCGGAGCCGCAGCCCGAGCCGCAGGATACAACACTCGAGGCACAGGACCTAGAGCCTCCGCCACTGCTGAGCGCTCGTCCGCAACCCTCCACGCCACTATCGCTGCCCGCAGCTCCGAGCGCCAGCTCATCCCCCGCTGGCAAACTATCGAGGTCGCCCAGCGACCGCGAATCATCGATCACTTCACATACTCCGTTTTCCAGAAACGATTCAACGGTCACAATTTTACTGTCCTCAAACCCCTCTAGAATAACGCCACTCTCGTCTTTATTGTTTACACACACACCCACGTCAACCTCATTACCGTCGCTAACGGGCTTTGATTCCTTTTCGGGAACGTTCTCGTTGATTGATGAGTCCGTTTGTGCTGCTTCACGCACTTCACTTGACCTAACAGCACTTTCCTCCTCCATGTCGACTGTTTAAGTTACATATTCTGGAACAAAAGATTTGTGGTGTTATTTTTTTTTTATTCTAAATCGATGGAGAGGTAGTCTTATGAAGGCTGCCAAGTAATCAAGTTCGATGCATGCTGCGGCATTGTGCACCTAAACGTTCATTGTGCGACGCTCCCTCGGGTCATGAGGCTGCCGCCATCTCGGGGGCCTTATTGCTATTGTTCCCTATTCGCTTATTTTAAAGCCGTTAATGGTACAATGGCCCTATACAGCTAGAATAGACGTATTTTACATGAAACGTACCGTGAAAATAATCAGCCGTTGTGCTCAGTGACATTGATTTATAAATAAAAAAACAAATGCTTCCCGGAGATTACTTAACCGCGTACAGTACTAGTTTTATGGCTTCTTCATTCCTATTCTATTTATGTTCGTTAAACATTCGCAATGCACAGTGCAAGATCTGTAAATACTGGATTAAAAGTACCTACATTACACTCAGAAAGTACTAGATATACTTTCTGAGTGTAATAACTAAGCACAAAACAGAGCTACCCGGTAAATGAGGGTACATTTGAGATTAACTTTTTATCATATTAATTAATAAAATCTTGTGAAATCATATAATCCAATCCAAATAGGATTGCATTACATTAAATTATTTTTATTAATCTTTGTATTATAGTGCTGTAAAATTTTGTCCGAATACGAGGGCATTCAGCCGATGTCCTCTTCTAGATCGAGATAGAAGGAAGTTTCACAGTAGGTATGTACGACACACCCAGCACTAAAAACGAACAATTTGTTTCAAACCCAGGGCACGCCACGTGTAATAATAGCCGTATACTCCGATTACTTCAACGTTAGTTATCACGATATCATCAAGGCAGGAAGCAGTGACCAAAAGAGATATACTGCCCGCAGACGCAGTCACAGGCGTCAGTAGTTCATATGCCAGTACTAACTTATAACTGTAATAAATTTCACACAAATTACTGATAAGGAGGCGATAGATAGCTCACACATAAAACGTTTCGTATCGATGCGTCTGCACTTGAGATAAGATGGCCACTTGAGATCGACGCGAAAGTAGGACTCTAAATAAATTCTTCGAACATTACAACGGATCCGAGAATACTGCTTCGCGAGGGACGCGAGGTCGTCGCACTGTAATTTGCCGGGGGGCTATCTCGTCGCTTGGACTATTTGATGATTTTAATCAGGGCTACACTTTATGTGTTAATAACGTACTTTTTAAACTTTATATATCTAACGTAATGTATTTTTTAACAATACCGTAACTTAAGAGGAGTTTATTTAGATACTTTGAATCGTAATATATTGGAAAAATCGTAATAATTGGCTACCGACGCAGCAGGACCGGGCCATCCTAATCCCACCATAAAAAAGTAACTTAGCGTATATTACTGTAAAAACTATAACTTAATATAACTGTAATATATATATATATATATATATATAATAGTAATAATAAAAATAAATATATTTGTTTCGTTCAATAGCCATTCAATCAAAGTTTGTTTACAGTTACTTCAACAACAAAGCAAAAGCGGGAGTAGAGAAAAGTTTTGAGAAGGCGTTAAAGTGTTTTTCACAGTTGAACAGTTTTGTTGTCTGTTAATTGAAGAATAAAAACATAAAAGTCAGAAAACTTGATCTGAAATAACATCATTTATCATAAAAATTCAAATTGGCGTTCTATATTCGAGAGGAATTTAATTTCACTATTAACATCGATAATACTGGCTTCTCTTGATTATACTGTTATGTAATATAACATATATTTCATACAATATGTGTTCGAAATTCAAAAAGGTTACTTTAAAATCATTGTCCGTAAGCACAAATGGAAAATACAATCAAATCTCGTTATCGAATGTTCATTTCAAATGAAAACTATACAAATTAAACAAGGATTGGATATCTAAAAACACAAAAGTTAAAAAATCAAATAAAGTTCATGTGTTGCCTGCCTACAATAAAATTAGTTATATTATTTATTTAAATAATTTTATCTATGTATTTATTCAAAACACAAAAATTTATACATCAATAAAATCGTTTTTTTTATATAATTCATTATATTTATATATTCTTAATTTTATTATGTGCATTGAGGGGTTAAAAGAAATACCTAGATTCCAATCGCTGTTCCCTGTTATCCCATCTAACGTTTTCCCTTTTGGCATTGACAACCCTATGGCCCGTGGGTGCCTTAGAACGTTTGCTAGTCTTGATGTTCCATTAGTCAAGGCATTGGGCACCGACGCGCGGTCTGGCATCCAATGTATTAAGCGCGTGTTTATTATACCGACACGATGCCGGCCATCAATTAAACACGTTGAAAAGGCCACGGCGAAGGTCCCGCAAGTCGATGGATTGAACCGTTAGTATCATAACTTAAGTATTTTAACAATGAAGACGAATGGCGCTTGTGAATCATTATTGGAAATTCTAATACGTATTTTTTTTTTATAGTTTTGGCGGCAGGGTATACAGATAAAGTAAATTTATAAATAACACGTGATTGTCGATCAGTTATTTAATGTATGCCAATTAAGAGCTAGTGTTTGGTTGTTACTTAATTTAAAAAAAATCTCTTACCAAATTAGTTAAAAATACCTTATGTCTCGCCTAGGATTCTTCTTCAGTTTTTTTTCCGGAGACCTCATTGGGTCTCCAAATACCTACACTCGCCAAAGGATGTAATTAGCTATTTCATGTTAGTATTTTGCAAGGAAATGGTCGGGCCCAGATTCATTCATGTTGTAGCAAACAAATTAGCTTTTGCTTAGCTCTATTACTGGTAAAAATAACACAATACTCTGTTAATCAGATCTTTAGCTATAGTGGGGACAGTAAAACATTCTTAACAAATACAAGACTAAGCTCAAAGTATACTTAATATTCAGGCTAACAAGTTGCTTTGTTTGTTAACAATTCCAAGCACGCTGCATGTACGACTTTCCACCCAAGCTCCAACTTGCCACACATGTCAACGTTATCGGTATTTACGTTCGATGCAAAGTTATTGGAATGATGCAACCCGTGGTTAAAACTTTAATACCGAGGCATTGTTCGAAGCTTTGCTCGTAAGCCAAGTTTCACAGTAACTATTTTATATATGTATTTTAATTTTTTACTAAAAACTTTAAACTATTATAAACCGTAAGCTTTTCCAACGCAGAAACATTGTTTGATTATGTACGCAAAGAGTCATCACGCCTATTTCCAGGCTTTCATTGCGGAAATTTGGCGAATTTCCACGTTTTAACTCGCCGCCCGATTTAAAGCGATACATAGGGTTGTCAATTTCAGATAAAATATGGTATTTATTATTAAAAAAGGATGGAAAAATAAAAATAATATATATTTCTTTCTGCTATCATAAACTTTTTGAAACAGATTTTCATTTGTCCAAATATCTTTGATTATTTTTATTGAATTTCCTTGTATTTCTTTGTATACAAAATATTAATATACAACCACAATCCTCCTGTGGTCGCTACCAGGTGACGTCAATTGTATAGGATATATTATAGCGCCGTTAGCATTCGTGGATAGACAGAGTCTTTCTACCGTTGTTCTTTCCCTAGTTGGATTGGGTGTGCATTAAGCTCGAAGGAAGATTTAGTGGCAGTTTCGGACACAGAATATACATACAATGTATATAAATCCGGAAACGAGCAATTAGGAGCCGCTACTTATAATTCACGTCAGAGTACCTGACATAGCCGTCCGTCTGCAATTAAAAATATACAAAATAATATACTGTTATATATAGTTTTTATGACGTTAAGCATGACAAACGATGTTTACTCGTTCAACTGATGGTAGGTGATTATTACGACCCACATTCATCCACATTTCGATTAAGGAATCAAAATCCAAATGCGTTGTGTTGGGGGTTCGCTAATTAACATTTTTACTTTATTAAATTGGAACGCAAAAAGATTAGTTTTCAGGCCAATAACTATTTGATTCGAATATTTTGTACTGGCAACGCTTTAGTTTGTCAGTTGGTCGTTAAAATTATCGAAAAGCTGGGAGGTAGATAAAGGACGGTTGAACATTCTGACTCGAGCTGTTGGGCGAGAGGATCGTGAGAAAGAGTGAAGTTGTGTTCCCCATTACATGGATTTTCTTCGGTGCTTCACCTAGGCGTCCTCAAGGTCTAATTCGGTTCATGGTATCAGTGGTTTTTATAATTGTCATCAGTAATAAAGTCTCACCAAAAAGATACAGAAGTACAAAGCTTCTATTTTACACTGGGAAAGCATAATTGAGCCGATATTAAGCTGTCCGGATCGAGGCGTCTAACTGCAGCGGGTCTATGCCACGTAAGAAGTAAGGTTGGCAACCCTTAATGCTAACTAGGTCAAGGCGTCCTCATTGCTATTGCATAATAAACTCGTTCAAACTTTCGGATAATTTGTGGTCATTTTTGTTATGTGATCGTGGTACCAGTTTGTTGTAAAATAGATTAGTATAAGTGTTTGTGCGTCACCTTTACTTGAAGTATATAAATTTTCCTAACTTTTAACAAGTTTATATTAATATCATTAATTTGCGTACACAATTTAGTCAGTTTGTCTATCATTGATAAAGACCTCTATCAATTTCTTTCATTTCTTGCCTGTCTCTTTCTGCTCCAGATGTTTCCGGCTACTGCAGGTCATCGACCCATCTTTTAAATGTTTTGCCTTTCTTTGTCAATTGTATATATTGTATCAATACATTATAGTTTTGCACCATTTCTCTCTTCTCCTAATATTGTGACTGGTCCATTTAAATCCATTTAATTTCTTTAGTTGTTGGAACATCCTTCGTTCTTGTTAGTTTTTTGATAGTTGGTCGGATATTTTTTTTCCCTAACATGGGACCTCTCTATTACATTTTAACATGTTTCTAATTTCTTAGCGTGTGATTTGGTTTTGGCCTAGGTTTAAAAACATATCTGAGTACGGGGTGTGATGTAGAAACACTACCGTTTGATGGTCATACTCATTTCAATTTGTTCTTTTAGACTCCAAGCATTTCCTATTCGTGTATCTATTTCATTGGAGTAAAGTCATTTGGTATAATTATTTGGCCCGGGTATGTGGTCATTTACATAATTAATGTTTCGTTAAATTCATGCATTATTTATGAATCGTACAAAATTCAATGTCGCTTTCCATGATAGATTTATTAGTTTATACGGAAACAATTAAGTATCTATATGACAGCTAATATTTAGTTTCGTCGTATTTTTTTTTAAATAGTTCTAATTTTATTTTATTGATATCTACCGTAATCCGTAATTTCTTGGTTCATTATTTCCTGACCCATACACGACGCAGCTCATAACTACCTGCAGTGTATCATTGTGAATAGTTTCTAGTACCTGGCCGAACTAGCTTTGGTCAGCATGATTCGAGCTGGCTACTCTTATATTGTTAAGTAGCTAATACGAATTAGTGTTCTATGATTTCGCATTAGAAAAAAAAATTATGTGAAAAAAAATTCTTAGACATCACATGGTTAAAATAATAAGATACTATATACTCGTTCTATAGTAATCATTCAAGTTTTGTTGAAAACCGCACCGTCTGTTAATTAAATTTCTATTAACATTAAATTTTTTTAACGTTTTGACGTAGTATTTAAGATAGAAACTAATAGGTTTGGCAATAAAACAATTTCAGCGTGGTAAATGTGATTTGAAAAATATTTTTCTATTTTACCATATAGAAACGTAAGATTAGACTTGACTTGTTTTTTTTAAATAGAATGCTAGGAATCCTATAACTAAGCTTAAATGCTATTTTGGCCAGCGGTACGAATGACCATAACAAATATTAAAGAAATTATCAATTCTTTTATGCCAATAGCTTCATGCATTTATTTTAGGACCTAATAGAGACCCTATTAGGCCCTAAAATAAATGCATGAAGTTTATGTATGTAAGAATCCGAGAAACGGAAATTCATTCTTACAGGCAAGGTACAGCTGGATTTTTAGATCGAGATCGTATATACAACTGTATATCTACTACTAGGACGTAAGTATCTATATCTTAGCGGGTACGCATCTAACGCGTGGCGTTCTCAGAATGCCTACCTGCTAAGTTACGGGAGCTGGGTACAAGTTTTAGCCCAAGAATAAAAGTAGTGCATCACAATTTGTTAGTTTTCGTCAACGTATATGCGGGTAGACAATCACAAATATACTCGTATCGTCGGAAATCGACTTGGACGACGTCATCACGGGATCTACCACTAGACTCAACTAACACGTTATCACAGCTTCAAATATTATTCAATGTATAACGACTTCATTCCAGTTGTGTTGCTAAGAACCTATATTTATGACGAGATATACCTTCTTAGTTCTCAGTGGTGTCGTAGGATCTGTATTGTGATTCCGTTCAAGGACGAATGACGAAACGAACTTTTTTTTAAATTATACTAAGTGCTCTGATTACTAACACTTCCATCGACTACTCCAACTAAGCTTAAATGCTTGTGTTAAGAGATGGTTCACGACAATAGCGGAATGGCAGATTCGAATCTACGACCCTAATTTTGGCAGACCGTACCCTAAATCATTAGGCTATTAATGGATATATGGATAGATATCAAAATGGATTATTCGCAAATCTGAAAACATTGCATTTTAGTGACATTAACAGCAAAACAAATGAAGCTGAGTTTCTTTCGGAGTTGACGTATCTTTGAAATATATCTTTTACTAATATCCTAGCACTTCATAATCGACTTGAATAACTTAATGGTAAGTTGAACTTGTGTTTGTCATTCGTCATATCATAAAAAAAATGGCATAGTTTTATAGTATCTATATAGTGTAGTGTACTCGTGAAAGCTTTTAGTGCGTCTATCTACTCGTCGAGCGGAAATTCGAGTCAAAACAAATTTCGCTGTGTCAATGACATATTGACAGTTCCCGGACCGCCCCGTCGGTGGGTAAACATCGCTAGTGATTGACGCCAAACAAATCACCGAAAACATACAACGCAGTGAAGGTTAATTTCCTTGAACATTACACGTTTTAGCTTTCTTAATTACTGTTTAACAAACGGTTACGGACCCGTGACATAATAAAGCAGCCGGAATAATCTAATCAGTACGAAATGTACCAGCACAAATGGTACATAGTTTAAATACATGATCTTCAAAATAGTGACGAATGATGCCTGAAAACACTTATTGTATTTCAAAAACTACTTTTAGTTTAGACTTAAAATTAATTAAACATTTTTTCTATGAACGTACAACGTATATATATAAACGTAATAATTATTTTTCTTAAATTAATTTATTGGCATTACTTTAAACATGTTTTATTTCATTTAAATACATAAATAGCGCCTTTCACTATTTCGCGTGATGTGTTGACCGTTTAATAACATAAAGGACATGAGCCATTTTCGGCCCAGCTTCTCGTGCTCTCAAGGACATTAATGAAATATCTATAGCAAAAAACATTTCATTTTTACATAGTTGTCATCAAAATCTTGGCGTTCATTGACACTACAATCCCATCGGGAATCATTAATTCACCCGCGTCCGAAGGAGATCGAGGTACGCCCTCGACAACCCCGACGACGCGACCACCAGGGCCCAAGCCCTTCATAAAACACTACACACGTACATTTCACCACACAAACAAGGTTATTCGCGATATCGCCATGTTATAGGTCGGTTTTTTCTAGTCAATACAGATAGAAGCGTCGCTGGAGTTTGCGGCCACTTCTTCTCCAGCACCCCCGTATTCCGAAGTAGTGGTACACATAGCCAATAATAATAATAGAGATATTAATGTAGATAGTTCTTAGTCAGAAACAACTAACCGAGCCGAGGTTCGGCCCTCTCAGGCACCCTCGAGTCAGACGCTCTCGGGGAACAGGGTAACGGTCCAAGCCGAAGCTCCCTCTTAGGGAGGCCTTGTGCTGGTCACCCACTAATAGAAGTCTCGACTGAGCGCTACAAGCGTTTGGTCACCTCTTAATTCGGCGAAACTGTAAAAGTTTTACATTGTTTTTACTGGACCTGATTTTCCTATTTATGTGTGCCAAAAAGGAATAAATTAATATTATCTATGAAATAGTGACGAACGATGCCAGAAAACATTTATTGTATTTCAGTAATCCACACCACAGTGTAGGTTATTGAACTTAAGTTTATAAACGCACCTATAAACTATTATTGGCTAAGCAATTAAGCTGAGTGCCACATGTGAAGGTGCCTACTAGATTAAAGATATTTATCTATTATTTTAATAAGTATAAAAGAAAATAAATATATACTATGTATAGTTTAGAATGAGCGTCGATATTTAGGTAATATGTGAAATTAACTATGGAAATATAATGTATAAATACAATGCGTTAATTTAAACGTTATCTAGTATAACATAATTTTTTCCAATGAACTTTATATAATAAATATAGTAATTAAATTAATGTAGACATTATTTTAAACAATATTTTAAATCATTTAAACACATAAATAGCGCTTTTTACTTATTCACGAGATCTATTAACTGTTTAATAACATTAATTTATCTCGAACTCGAAGTTAAATAAAAGCCTTCACCAATAACTGCACATTAATTCAAAGCTGACGCAACTACACACTCATATGAAGCAAAAACATTACGCTTGCAAAAAGTGTTGTTTATTTTTCGGACATCCGTCAGCGCTCGATTTGGTCGCTAGATAGATAAGCCGAGAGCGACCGCTTTAAAACTCAATTGTTTAAGTCCTATAAGCTTACAAGTCCACATGCGGAAACTCTAGCGTCGGTGCGATATTAATTTTAAACAATGTAGTGCTTAAAGAGGATATAATCAACTTGTTTTAAGCGATTAAATAGGGAAATTTATCGTCTACATTGCCCATTTAATCGCATGAACAATCCTTATCTTAACATTGCACGTTTTTAAAATTTACAATGCATCGTTTTAATTTTGTTTTTTAATTAATTGTTTTGTATTCGATTCAATTTAATTGTCAATATATATATGTATATATATATGTAAATATATATACATATATTAGTATTGTTTTTTTCTTCTTTTATTATTTAGTTTATTGCTACACCTATCATACACATATCTCACACCTTGGGTTGACTGGTAGAGAATTCCTTTGTCATTAAGCCCATATATATAATATATAATCCTTATATATATATATATAAACGTAATATATATATATAATCCTTATATATATATATATATATATATAATCCTTATATATATATATATATATAATCCTTATATATATATATAATCCTTATATATATATATAATCCTTATATATATATATATATATATATAATCCTTATATATATATATAATCCTTATATATATATATAATCCTTATATATATATATAATCCTTATATATATATATAATCCTTATATATATATATAATCCTTATATATATATATATATAATCCTTATATATATATATATATATAATCCTTTTACGAGAGGCACGTCTCAGTAGAAATACTATTGATGGATGAATAGTTCGACTAAGCGGAGTTACCACAACGCTTTCAGAAAAACGCAAAGTCATAAGCCGAAATCAACGAGGCAATTCATGTAGTCTTGCATGTGACAATATCAAGAGAAGACGTTGAATGCTTTGTACCGTGTTGCCAGTGGTTTTACTGATCCGATGCGATTTAGGAACCTTCACGATAATAGCCTCATCCTTTTTTCAATGCGTGATTTTATTTTTTTAGAATAGGTGGCAAACGACAAGAAGTTCACCTGATGGTAAGTGATTACCACCGCCCATGAACCCGATTAGCAGCCGGCCTTTAAGAAAGGTGTAGGTTCTAGGAAGGTCACTAAGACGTATCGGGTCGGAAACATCGCTGGCGACAGCTGATTCCACAGAGAAGTTGTGCGAGCGTGGAAATTTTGCGTAAAGCGCATCGTACAGCGTGGTAGAGTCCAGTGTTATCAATTTACTATGTAACTGTCGCATTCGCAATACGTTTGCCTTTTCAATTGTGAAAACCCTAGCAAAAGTCGCGGTATACTAGTGCTGGTATGGACGTGAATAGCCCAGCGGGTCGTGGTCGGGGAAATGGTGTTTATGCTGTTGTTGCTTTTATGTCACGGTAGGGAACGACGAGTCGTTGTACCGGCTTCAACTGGGACGGGTTCCTCGGCGTGCCGGATGCGCGTGCGCACTGACGATCCAATTTACTCGTATTAATGTTTATCTTTTTAAATGATGCTATAAACTCCATTCAACTATAGTTTGTATATTTTCATAAATGTTTTAGAGATTAGTAGGTCCATAAAGAAATGAAAGAATAAATGAGGACGTTAATAAGAAGGAAGGTTGTGTTTTAAGAAGGTGTAGGTTCTAGGAAGGTCACTAAGACGTATCGGGTCGGAAACATCGCTGGCGACAGCTGATTCCACAGAGAAGTTGTGCGAGCGTGGAAATTTTGCGTAAAGCGCATCGTACAGCGTGGTAGAGTCCAGTGTTATCAATTTACTATGTAACTGTCGCATTCGCAATACGTTTGCCTTTTCAATTGTGAAAACCCTAGCAAAAGTCGCGGTATACTAGTGCTGGTATGGACGTGAATAGCCCAGCGGGTCGTGGTCGGGGAAATGGTGTTTATGCTGTTGTTGCTTTTATGTCACGGTAGGGAACGACGAGTCGTTGTACCGGCTTCAACTGGGACGGGTTCCTCGGCGTGCCGGATGCGCGTGCGCACTGACGATCCAATTTACTCGTATTAATGTTTATCTTTTTAAATGATGCTATAAACTCCATTCAACTATAGTTTGTATATTTTCATAAATGTTTTAGAGATTAGTAGGTCCATAAAGAAATGAAAGAATAAATGAGGACGTTAATAAGAAGGAAGGTTGTGTTTTAAGAAGGTAGCCAGATATGTACATATATCCAACTATATCCGTTCATCACCTGGCCTTTTAAGTCTCAAACATAACACCTCTATTAATATGATTAATATGCTGTAAAACATTTTAGAATTATAATTACGAAGAAACCTTATCATATGTTCAAATAATATATGAACCATTAAATGTATTTATGTATATCTAAATAAATAACCCAATATTTATTGTAAATATAAAATATATAAAAAAAAGGATCAACGGTAATGTTTATAAAGCTTTACGCTTTAGATATTAATAATCTGAACCGTGTTGCCACTATTTCTGTTGGCCCTATGATCTCTGCAGCTTAACCGAAACAGACTCGTCAATGGGTGGGGGGAAGGGGTGGGGATGACAATCTTAATGGCCTCTCTTAAGGAGTTTCAAAACCTCTGCTCGGATCGTTATCGAAAGGTTTTTGTCAGATTGAAAAATCAATTGTGACTTATTCAAATAACGGTAAAATTTAAAGTGCACTGTCATTATTCATTATCCATCTAATTACTATACCAGAAATACATAAATGTGATATAGTTAAATGGATGCTGCATATATACATATATTAGTATTGTTTTTCTTCTTTTATTATTTAGTTTATTGCTACACCTATCATACACATATCTCACACCTTGGGTTGACTGGTAGAGAATTCCTTTGTCATTAAGCCCATATATATAATATATAATCCTTATATATATATATATATATATATATAATCCTTTTTTACGAGAGGCACGTCTCAGTAGAAATACTGTTGATGGATGAATAGTTCGACTAAGCGGAGTTACCACAACGCTTTCAGAAAAACGCAAAGTCATAAGCCGAAATCAACGAGGCAATTCATGTAGTCTTGCATGTGACAATATCAAGAGAAGACGTTGAATGCTTTGTACCGTGTTGCCAGTGGTTTTACTGATCCGATGCGATTTAGGAACCTTCACGATAATAGCCTCATCCTTTTTTCAATGCGTGATTTTGGTTTTTTAGAATAGGTGGCAAACGACAAGAAGTTCACCTGATGGTAAGTGATTACCACCGCCCATGAACCCGATTAGCAGCCGGCCTTTAAGAAAGGTGTAGGTTCTAGGAAGGGCACTAAGACGTATCGGGTCGGAAACATCGCTGGCGACAGCTGATTCCACAGAGAAGTTGTGCGAGCGTGGAAATTTTGCGTAAAGCGCATCGTACAGCGTGGTAGAGTCCAGTGTTATCAATTTACTATGTAACTGTCGCATTCGCAATACGTTTGCCTTTTCAATTGAGAAAACCCTAGCAAAAGTCGCGGTATACTAGTGCTGGTATGGACGTGAATAGCCCAGCGGGTCGTGGTCGGGGAAATGGTGTTTATGCTGTTGTTGCTTTTATGTCACGGTAGGGAACGACGAGACGTTGTACCGGCTTCAACTGGGACGGGTTCCTCGGCGTGCCGGATGCGCGTGCGCACTGACGATCCAATTTACTCGTATTAATGTTTCTCTTTTTAAATGATGCTATAAACTCCATTCAACTATAGTTTGTATATTTTCATAAATGTTTTAGAGCTTAGTAGGTCCATAAAGAAATGAAAGAATAAATGAGGACGTTAATAAGAAGGAAGGTTGTGTTTTAAGAAGGTAGCCAGATATGTACATATATCCAACTATATCCGTTCATCACCTGGCCTTTTAAGTCTCAAACATAACACCTCTATTAATATGATTAATATGCTGTAAAACATTTTAGAATTATAATTACGAAGAAACCTTATCATATGTTCAAATAATATATGAACCATTAAATGTATTTATGTATATCTAAATAAATAACCCAATATTTATTGTAAATATAAAATATATAAAAAAAAGGATCAACGGTAATGTTTATAAAGCTTTACGCTTTAGATATTAATAATCTGAACCGTGTTACCACTGTTTCTGTTGGCCCTATGATCTCTGCAGCTTAACCGAAACAGACTCGTCAATGGGTGGGGGGAAGGGGTGGGGATGACAATCTTAATGGCCTCTCTTAAGGAGTTTCAAAACCTCTGCTCGGATCGTTATCGAAAGGTTTAGTGTCAGATTGAAAAATCAATTGTGACTTATTCAAATAACGGTAAAATTTAAAGTGAACTGTCATTATTCATTATCCATCTAATTACTATACCAGAAATACATAAATGTGATATAGTTAAATGGATGCTGCATATATACATATAGTTTTATTACTTGTGGTTCTGTATCCACCAAACCTAATGTAATAAACGTTTAAAATATAACACGACGTCATTTTTTTATATGTCACCAGCAAAAATAATATATAAAATATTGAAATAGTTTCCCTCAAGACCCCACTTGTTAATTATAAAAAAATATTTTACTTATAACAGTAATTATAATTAGTACAACGATGATAAATTATTGCACACATGTATGCCTAGCTTCCCACAACGCTCTACATTTTTTTTATTCCGTACAATGACTTGCGAATTTATAGCTTAGCAGGACTTATATCCACATTTAGGTAGGAATTATTTTATAGAATGAATGTATAACGCATAGGAAAGTTCTCTTTCCGTGGTACAGTCACACTGCAGTTTCTAGTTGCAGACATGAATGGGTCGCCTCGACTGGGGGAGAGTGACGTTTCACAGAATACCAGTGTAAAACAGCAGTATAAGACTGCTGTGTTTCGTCTGGTGAATTTAGGGATCCGACGATCCTCATTAGTCTTTCCACTACGAGGCATTCCATCTTAGTTCTCAGGAATGACAACGCATTCCTTATCAAAGATGTTATCGGCTGCAGGTCTCAAGAACCACTGGGTGAATTGTTACAAAGATATACGAACGAAGCTAGAAGTTTTGTTATGAATAATATTAATACGATTATAAAGTTCAGATTTATGTAGGCCATTTTACTTTTAATCAACATTATACGAACCATGTTCTGAAAATATGCATTTTCTTAACTGATTGATTATGCCAATTACACGAATACAAAACTTTGAACAGACTATGATAAATATTTCAAAGCAATGTAAGTTACAGAATATTATTTAAAATCAATGTAAATGTCGTGCTAAAACTAAGCAGTTATATTAAAAGACGCAAATGATATGTGTGCCATTTATTTTTAGCGATTTATTAACTTACAATTCAAGAAAGAAACGTTGCTTAAGTTGGGTTTTTTTATTACACTGAGCGTAACAAACGAGCACACAGTTCACCTGATGACAAGTGATTTCTGCGACCCATGACAAATTGACAAGAGATCATAATAATGCAGATGCGTTCTCTCCCTACAGGATTGAGATGGAATGCCTCGTCACCAATAGTATAAAGGATCTCTGGATCCCAATACTCACCAGACGAAGCATATATAATAATATAATCATAGTTTGTGTGTATTTTATTTGCACTCTATTTATTTCGCGAGTGGACGTCCTGTCCGAATTGAATTACATTGTAATTTGATTGGAAGTGCGTGTAGAGGCAACAATGAGCCGTCGCGCGAACCCTTTCGTTTCGCCATTAGCGACGGGCGCGACCGGATACAAGGGAACGGCCTTACCTACACTGTGGCGTTTAAATTTAAATTAAACTGGTACAGGCGGATTATATCCTATATTCACTTATGAATATAAAATATATATAAATATACATGTCTGAAATTGCAACATAATGCTGTGTTGGTTGTAGGAATGCGGAGACCCAATTACAGTTTTAACAGTGTTTCTAGCTGCAGAATGAATGGGTCAGCTCGACCAGGGTAGGACTGCGCCCTCACAGAATACCAGCATAAGACTGTTGTGTTTCATATGGTGAGTATAGGAATACGGAGACCTTTATCACTGGTGACGAGGCTTTCCATCTCGGTTCTCAAGGGTAATAGCGCATCTGCATTATGATTCCTTCTCAAGAATGAATGTGGATGTTATGGGCCGCAGGAATCACTTAACATCAGGGGAACTGTGTGCTCGTTGGTTACTATCAATGTAATAAAATAAAAAAGAAATAAAGGTAACATATCATATAAATTATACCAGTCCTCAACTGTGACAACGTTTTTTTATCTTGAATCTTTGTATAAGCTGTTCAAGGGCAGCTGTCATTACTTACTGTTAGCAGAACTGATTGAAACCCTAATATCATAAAAAAACGTATTCATTTACTATTTTAATGTTCGTGTTAGAACCACGCTTCCGTTTATAAACTAGTTTCGGTACGCATAGGTCGGGATCTAGAACGAGCCAAGGAAGGAGTCACACTTTCTCTCAATTAGTTTAGAGTGAAAGAACCGATCTTATTACTGGTGTCTAGACATTCCATCTTAATCCTTAAGTGAATCCTATAAAGGAGTTACCTTTAACGGCATAAAATTCCTTATAAAGGATGAATGTCTTTCTTGAACAGTACGTGCATACTTGATTCTAACTGTTAGGTATTTTGTGTTTGCTCATTTGTCAACCCCTAATATCATATATAATAATAAAAATTATCAGGCAAAGCAGTTGGATTGCAGTTGGATAGTGTAATCTAAGTTTGACACCAATTTGAACCCCTGCCTAACTTGACTATATATTTATTTATTCAATATTTGCACAAGTAAAACAAACGTATAAAAAGGCGGACTTAACGCCGAAAGTAATTCTCTACCACTCTCTACCTTTGGTTTGACCAGAGAATATAATATGAATGAAACAAAATATACTTATTTTAATGCTAAGACGAGATTTTGAGCGGAGAGCTTTGTTTGACACCTTCGTTAAAACTGAAAGTCGCACGGAATTATTTGTCAATGACATTTAAAGTGGCTTCTGGTGGATAGCCAAATTGTGCGTCTGACGCTTCGGTAATTGGTAGTTATTACCGAATTCGGTAATTCGGTAATAAATGTACTGTAATGGAACGAAAGATCATTAAGGCTAATGTTCTGTGTAAAAATCTTCTAATCGTCGGATCTTCATTACTTTAGTATATTTTTAAACGGCCGCGAGTTGTAGTCATAATCCGTCAGAAGCAACTGATCGAGCTGGTAAATTCGAGCCTATCGGGCGCCCTCGAGTCAGTCTCTCTCACGAAACAAGGTAATGGTCTAAGCCGAGGCTGTCGGGAACTCTTGTCCTTGTTACCCACTAGTAAAGTTCTGACACGGTCTGTCTGGCTGAGTGCCCTAAGTGCTCGGTCACCTCTCCACCCGGTGAAGCTGTAAAAGCTCTCGGACTAAAAGACCATCAGCCCGAAAGAAAAAAAACGAGGCGTAGTGGTTTCAGAACAATATTTATGTGTCACAAATTGGTTTCTTGTGTGCGTACCGTTCTAAGATCTTATTGTATTTCATTACATCTAAAAAGTTAAGGGTGCGAATTGAATTGTTTTGTACAACTTACGGCACTATAATATATAACGTACAGTTGATATAATAAACAGCCCAGTCATTACCAACACGCCGTCTACATCATTACATTTATAAACGAGTGCGTTCCCAAAACTGATAATATTAAAATTATCACTTTCATATTTATCAGCGACGGTAACCAACCAATAATTGCTGCTATTGCCGAAATATTTTACAAAGATCATCGGGTCATGTTTTATCAGTAAACTATACAGTACCACTGTATAATATTTTGTAATAGTTTTTATATTTATATTCTTATCACAAAGCACACATAGAGAAGTACTTTCGTATTGAAAATAAGTTAACCAAATTTTATCATGTTTACTTTTTTTTATTCCAATTATGAAACAGAACTCATGGTTAAAATTGAACGCCATAAAATCAGTACAATTAAGATTTATTTAATGTGTAGTGCTCGTGTACATATAACATATCGAGCGTTACCTTGTTTTCGGTGTTAATATCTAATATACGAAAAAAAAAACTTTTATATTGCTGTATTACTTTGGTAGTAAACAAAATATTTCTATAACGTACATTTTCTTTTATAACTGGCAAGGATTACTCTCTTTTGCCACTTAGAAAATATGTTTGTTAATTCTATCAATAGATGGACAAAGTTTTCTGTAAATTTATTGATATTTTTAACCACAATATTAGAGAAATATCTACGCGTATTGTAGGCCAAGGCGGTGTAGATTCGTATTTGACATAAACGTATTTCAATTAGATTAGATTCATTTGACGTTTTGCCTGCATTTTTACTCTTTCAACCTACATGTATAATGAGTACAAGGACGCGTATATGTATTTATGTATGTTATGGCTTAAGTAGATGTAAGATATTTTCGGTTACTGTTAAGCCTGAAGCTTAGGCTTAACAGTCGTGGAGGTACGCTACAGCCAGTTTCCGGGTTCAACATGTGTTCAAGTGATCAGCTTGACCGGGCTTGACTACGCCCTAAATATGTATATATAGTTTTTTTAGTGTATACATATATTTAAATAAATTTGTTATGTATGTGTTTATGTTAATTTAATAATCTTATCTAAATAACTTTTATGTTAAAGAATAAATTTTATGCCTAGCAATATTTTCTCCAATTCTCCCAGGGTTGACGACTGATTTGATTTTTTAAGATTTCATTGAATAAGTTCACCTTGTAAGTCTTATTTGAGAGTAAATAAAAAATAAATAATACAGCTGTTCCTTGTGAAGAATGTTAGGATTCTGAGAACCGAGTATGGGTGACGAGGCATTTCATGTCATTTCTCGGGTGTGTGTCAACGTATGTGCATTTTTAATTTGTTAAGGCTGAGTTGTAGATGTCGTAGGCTCCAGGAATCACTTACTAATAGCACTAGCTGATGGACCCCTGTTCCGTGAGCCCTGGAATACATGAAACTGTAAGAGCAGCATAGGCTAACAGAAGACAGCATAGGATAACAGAATCTAGAACTTACTATTAGGTGAGATGTGTACTCGTTCATCACCATCATATGTAGTATTATATCATCATCTCATCATTTGTAATATTGTACTGAACACGCTTGAGGCATAAAAATTCCAAGTATACAACTATAAGTACTAAGTGTTTATATATTATATACAATCTACATTTAATATTCTAAGCACAGGGTACTAAAATCTCGTGCAGTTTAAAGAGATTATTGTGACTTCATGATTTTGCCTAATATGTAGTACCAACCAAACCAGTAATGGCAATACTTTGGAAACCTTATAGACGTGTGCATAGTACCAAAAAACAAGAGATGATATCATAATCATGACAATAAGCAGACAAGTGATATAATATATAGATATTTGCTATTGTGCCTTCATGTACATCTCCAGGAATTTTACCACTCCGCACTGTGAGTCTTGTGGACTGGTTATGGGATTTAACTCTCCCCGCTTGCTACCGTAGTTAAGTTTAAGGTTCAAACATAATATCTAAAAGACTAAAAAATAGCTATAATATAATAATAAAACACCAAAGAAAGAAGTCATAATAAATTTCCCAATTTTGGCCAATTAGTTTTGACGTAAATTTTAACAGAAAGAAATATAAATTCACTCATTATATTTCTTTCTATTTATCAATATTAATTCATAATAAATGCAACATGAGATTCCTAGTGCAAATAAAATGTACTGTAATAAAATGTAATGTAATAAAATGTAATAAAATGTACTTATTATGCATTTTTATATACGAATTGATTACATACGTGGATAAGCAGGTAATTTTAGCTTAAGAATATTTACATAATTATAAAAAAAAATATGCATTTCCGAAGAACATAAAATAATAGCAAAATATCAAAAAAGTTACACCAACATAATTTTAAGTATAATAAATGATATTTGATACAAGTATCACATGACAGACATGAATGTAATAGGCATTTGTGAACGCTGAAACGGTATTTTAGAATAGGTTTAATTAGATTAAGGCGAGAGATTTTTTTTATTACGAACTAAGTAATAGGTTCAAAAAGTAAATATCTGTAGGTCCGTTCGTTACCTTCATATTTTCAGACTTTTCTTTTCTTTTTCGGGCTGATGGCCGCTGTTAGCCCGAGGGCTCTTACAGTTTCACCGGTTTGAGAGGTGACCGAGCGCTTATGGCACTCAGTCGTGACCTCTATAAACCATATTTTTAGTCACTCGTTGTAATGGTGGGATTCTGAGTAATTCAAACGACGACGATATCATGGGTCGTTACAACTAATGATATTATAGTATTATATATATCCACTCGTCCTTGTATTTTCTAAACGACGTAATGACAATGTAATAAAATTATAAAACGTTAGGATTGTTGTGTCGAGTATACCCGAAACCTTATATTCGATTTTTTTTTTAATTATATGATAAACGAGCACACAGCCCACCTCATGGTAAGTGATTTCTGTGGACAAGCACATTTAACCTCGATAAGGAATTATAATCCAGATGCGTTGCCACCTATGCGAACTAATCACCACTAAAAACGGTGACTAGCAAACACAATTATAGCGTTATGCTGCTATTGTCTGTGTCGAGCTGACCCACTCACGTCGCAGCTAGGAACAAACTGCATCATGGCCCTACCATTGTTAGAATATTGTCCTTTATTCTATACGGGGCGAAATCAAGAAGCGCAGGGTTTAATACCAAATGCTATAATTGCTGCAAAGCCTCGCATATTTTTTTTGTTTCTTTACAGTAAGTTTTAAAATAATGATAATATGCGAGAGTTATGATACATTACTGGCGTACCAGCTTTTGTTGCACATGCATTATGTGTTTGCGCAAAAGCTTAAGACGTTATATATGTTATAATATGTCTGCACAGTTGATGTCATATTCTAACCAAAAGATGTCGTCGTTGTGAAGGACAATTGCATATTATAATTTCTTAGGTAGAGACAAGTAATTTATAAGCCAAATACAGAAACATTATGTGTTGATTTAAATTATTTGAAACAATATTCAATGCCACATGGCTCGGCTGTTTAATTTAAGTTTAACACATGCCAACTATAAAAAACTCAATAACAGTTTACATATAGAGATACACTGCTATTAGAGTTTATATCATATGAGTATATTTAATGCCTCTTATACAATGACGAACGAATGAAAAACGTATTTCTGTATACGTAAAATTAAATAAATAAAGTTTTTTTTTATGATATTGGGAGCACAAGAGCACACTGTTTACCTGATGGTTAGGCATTCCCGCCGGCCCCTCGAAAGATTCACTTTTAAATAAGGATTCAAAATGCAGATGCGTTATCACCCATGATACGAATGGAACGCTTTGTCGCTAGCAAAAGTAAGTTATTTAATTTCCTTTTGCTAAGTTAATGTAATAATAAAGACGTTAGTTTATTGCCTGTGATCTCGATCCGATCTACTCTCGACGAATACATTTACCACCTTCGAATAAATTTTATGAGCCACAAAAAGCACGATAATTAATGAAAAGGACCTACCTACCCTTATCTTCAACACGTGCATAATTAAAGTGCTATGTCACAAATAGAATTGAAAGAGCTTAATTGAACGACCTATTCTTTATAATATTAGTAGAGTATAAAATATACGAAACTTTACAGTAAATAGTATTAAAATTATGGTATCGCTCCAATAACAAAACCAAATAGTGGTATTAGAACTTATTAAGAACCACTATTATGTTAAAACTCTGCATAGAGTTTCATGATAGTCTAGGTTCAGAAGTAGAATTATAATGAGATTAAATAATAAAAGAGAGAATGAACATGAGAATATCTCTTAACATTTACCGCTGTCGTCTTATAATTTAAATATAATTAATCTTATCCATTTGATTTAAATAGAACAAAAAAGCCCCATTGATTTAATAATGTTACAAACATGAATTGAATTGATCGAATACGTATATTTAAAAAATATTCAGCCAATCTAAAGTTGATTTAGAAGTTCAGAAAGTTTATCCCATAAACAATATGAATAACAAGTAAGTTTGTAAAGGGGTCCGCATACTAAAAGCGGTGGTGATGTAAATGTACACATTCTTGCTGCAATTGATTGTTATCGTATGTGATGAAAAGAAACCTGAAGTAAAAGTTGTTTTTGAAGCCTACAAAAATGTGACTCATTTTTTAGGGGCTACCTACAGATAATACATTGTAATTTCACTTTGTTTTGAAATGCACGAATACTATAAAGGCCTTGTCGTAGTGTATTTAAAATTAAAAAATGGGTTAAATTTTCAGACCCGCAGCATTATGAATCTTAATAATGCATAATATATTTAAATTATCTATCACAAAAAGCTATAACTACTTATAACGAATTAGATGTTGAGGATTTCATGTTGGTCAAGCGACATCTTCTGGTTATCACGCGATAAATTAAATGCACAGAATATATTATAGTGCCGTAAATAAATACACAGACGTTCACACCTCCTGCCCTTCCCTAGTCCGATATAATGCACGTGCATAAGATCGGAGGAAGGTTTACATGCAGTCACAAGGTGTGAGCTCAACACTGGTACATATGTAATCTATAATAATAATTATTAAAGTAATCTAATACTGCAATAAATAACAGGGCGAATTGAAATACAGACAATGAAAACTATAAACTTATCTATGTATTTCCATAGATATTAAACTAAGGAATATAAAAAAAGATGTAACGATTGAGTGTAGTTTTACAAATAAAGATTTACGTCATGTCTCTTTAAACATACAAATAGTTATCTTAGACAACATTTTTATTATTCGAGCAAACATCGTCTCCCCTACAATGGTTTCCCCCTCGTGTTGCACCCACATACAGCCAAACATGGGGAGTTTAAATTACCATTGATTTTGGAACCAGTGTTGCCCTTTTCTGAGTATTGTCTGCTAAATAAATCTAAATATAAAATTTGAAGAAAAAATCTCCGAAAAATTAATATTAATATTGAGATGGCAGAATCATAAGAGATCTTAGACTACTACCGTAAATTGTTTTTATTAATAAAAATTAAAAAAATTATAAAATAAGTTTACATTGCTTATTCTTAGATATTTTAATGTAGTGTAAACGTCTTACGAGATGGAAATCCTTATTATTTTTTGTACACGGAAAAGAAAATAATAATAAGCCAGAATTGTAATCTCTTACGCAAAGTGGCACCACATGTGATATGTGTTTCTGATGAAAGTGTTCTATCGACATATTTTGATAAATTATACGATAAAGAGTTTGTATGCTAGGCTTATCAACCGGGGTCTTAATTATACATTTTAGTTATTTTTGATGCATAGTTGGAAAAAAAACCCTTCCTTCCTTCGATAAAAAAGCCTTGCAAGGTCGAAAATAACAAATTTACAATGTTTTAATTGATCGATAATTGTTGCAGTTTTTTAGCTTATTTATAGTATATTTTTATAAACATTGCGCGACTTTAATATAAAATCTAATATAATTAATGATTTATATTTATATGAATTATACATTTAAGTCGAGATCATAAATTAAACTTGCACTAACCTATGTACAACGCTGATGAAATCCTTTGGTGGCTAATATTATCATCACATTGAATTATATACTAATAAAAAAAAAATATGAGTAACTTAACAAACTTCTGAAAAAATATATCAAAGAATGACTTCGTATAATACACGTTTATATCGGCGACGGACACGGATGGGACTGCTAAATGAAAGACCGAGCGGTGCCGACCGCCGGGAGGGGTGAGGCGTCCATGTGGTAACCCGACTATTCACTACATCGCCCCCCTTATCAACTATTGCATGCCACCATGTGACAATTCCAAATCAGCAAGGTTGTAGTTGCATGCCCCCACACTGATTATACGTTCAGCAGCTGTGGACATTGAGGCAAATAAAAGCATGTGTTCGATCTAGACTCAAGACAGCAAAAACTTGGAAGTCGCCAAAGTGGACATTAATTCGAAGGCAAAAACATAGCTATTCAATGTACGCGCAGCTGTCTTTACGTTCATGTTTTATCACATTTTAATGTTCAATAACGATTCATTATGTGTGATTATTAAATAATAATAATTTATTTTTTAAGAAACTTTCCTGTTTTAAAAGCTAATAATAAATATACATTGACCAATATCACTCAGTACTCGATTGGGATTTTTATTTTTTTTTGTTCGAATGTAGCAAATCGACTTTGGATATTAAATTTCTAAAGATTATAATTAAAATGTCATATGAATTATAGTTTATGAAAGAAATTAAATTTATACCTTTTTGACACTTTAAGGATGTTATTAATGGCATTCATGTAAAAAAACTTGAACTGTCCATTTTGTAAGATTTCATTCTATAATTTAAAAAAAATATAGCCAACACAATGCAGTGATTACTTTAGGTGATTATAATATTTGGATATTGATAAACGAACACAAAAAGAGAGAGAAGCTTTACAGTTTTTTTTTCTGAGTGCTCCAGCCTTTCTTAGATGTAATATATTTATCATGATGAGCACTAAATCATGTTAAGTGTGTACGTGGAAAGTTCATGTGTAATACACGATAAGAAAATATTAACCAGTGCTTTAAGAGATAGTAATTTCAGTGTTACATACAAGCTGCATTTTTTTTCTAGCTGCAGCATTAATGAGTTGGCTTAGATAAACAAATGTTCCCAAAAAACCAATGTAAAATAGTAGAATTACACTGCCGTTCTTCGTCTGGTGAGTGGAGGTATCCAGGGACCCAATTACAGGTAATGAGGCCGTCTCAGTTCTTCCCGTATATCTAGAGACGAGTTACATTCCATTCCCTCTTGACTAAGACTGGAGAGACGATGAGATGCAAATAGTAGTCTACATGGAGGACTCTCAACAACTCACTGCTGACGTACGTATCTGCCTTATGGTTCCGTATATAGGATAAACCATTATGTGACATATACAATAAAAAAATCAGAAATTATTAATACAATCCAACGGATCCCATTCCAACACGTGACCGTTATATCGTAAATATAATCTTAGCTAAGACCTAACCACTAGCATATAATCACTTCAAATATCAAACACAAAAATTTTAAATAAGAATTTTAATACTTTACAGTCGGAACAAGATTTAAAAAGAGTAATTTTTACCATATAGATACCTGCAGGTTTATTTTACATTAGCGCAAACGTCTCTATTCGACATTGAAAATAATACTGTATGAAAAAATATTACATTCCAAAGACAAACGCTTTTGTAAAGTGTTGATATCCAAAATTGGGACTTTTTATGAGCCGATCCTACATATTATATTATAAGGAACCCTATCCTACAAGGCTATATTCTGAAAGCATTAATAAATTCTTATTCAGATTTATTACGATGAATGCGATTTGGTCTACATAACTCTATTTGTATTCATAGAGTAGTTTATTTGTAGTTCAATTCGTACAGGCTAGAAAGACGACATCCGTGGCCGTAATTCAATTCAATCAGCGATACGTCCATTGCAATGCGATGTGTATTGAGCCTAACATGAGTCGAGTGTTAGTCTTACGTTTAACATACGATTTGTTCCTACACCCTACGTTCGTTTATATATGTTGTACTATATATTTATATTTTCAAGATAACATAACTTAAAATTTAATGATCGGATGTAATCCTTAGATAAATGTTTATTTGATGCCAGGAACGCTTATCCTTAAAAACTTAATGTGGTTGTTCAATTTTCAGACAGAGATAACAGATCCACATAGTGGTAGTGAGGCTTCTCAATCCTCTAGAGTGACCACTTATGTGCATCATGAATCGTCATTGAATACGGATTTAGCATTATGGGTCGAAACGGTTTTTTAGTCAACTCCTAGTTATGACATATGCCGATCTTGCTTCACTTTTTCGAAGATGTCATCGACTTTATCTATAACAGTTCACTAATTTTGTCAGACAGAAAAACAATAGTAAAATGGCGGTATACCGTTTTTACATTTTATTTTTCTGTTCTCAAAATATCATCTATTTAATGGTGTCAAAACCATCCATGTACAAATAGTACAAACCAAGGAGATTTTACTGCAACTTTTTACTAATAAAATACGAAAAAAATCCCCACCCCATTATATTTTATGCTCCCACTATTTTTTGGTAATAAATATTGATATTATTGATTTAAAAATATTTTACAGTCTAAGCCTTCTCCCTTCCAAAGAGCAGAGTATGTGACTTACGCCGAGGTCGTCGCAAACAAGGCTATTCGCGATACCGCCATGTCACTGGCCGGTTCTCTACAGTCCATACAGATAGAAGCGTCGCTGAAGTTTCTTTTGACGCCACTTCTTCTCTAGCGCCCACGCATTCCGAAGTGGTGGTACAGGTAGTTAATAGTAAAAGCGATATTAATTGAGATAATCCCCTGTCAGAAGCAACTCACCGAGCCGAGGTTCGGTCCTCTCGGGCACCCTCGAGTCAGACGCTCTCGCGAAACAGGGTAATAGTTCAAGCCGAGGCTCCCCTCTCATATATAGAGGTCTCGACTGAGTGCCATAAGCGGTCGGTCATCTCTCAACCCGGTGAAACTGTAAAAGCCCTCGGGCTAACAGCGGCCATCAGCCCGAAAAAAAAAGTGAGACTTAAGAATCTACATTTATGGCCGCAGTTAGCACTTGCACAAAGTGAACTGTGTGCTAGTTTATACCTAAAATATATTTTTTGCACATAGTGCTTTATCTATTTAAATCACTTGTGGTGTGAAGAGCACAGTCTGAAAGTTCATCATGTAGAGCTCGAACTTCTCCTGGATCATTTGAAATTTAATCTAGCTTCCAATGAGATATGTAAACCTGTTAGTAAACAATGCAAGTATACTGAATAGATGAATAGAAAACAACGTATTATCTTGTATGTAATTTAACATAACAACCGCATGCATGAAGGATGAACAACTTTGAGGGCAACGTTAAATACGACGAAGTTAGAAGCGATGTTCTGGTCAATTAAATTATAATGTTATATTCGAGAATAGTAGATCTTTTCAATAAATTTTCTTTCTCATCCGCTCCTTTCTACATTCCGCGGTATGTGGTAATTTTCAGTATTAATTGAGAGAGAGAATTGATTTCGGTACTATCAAACGATTTAGATTTAGAATATTCGACGACAGCAGCTGTCATCAAAGCAACCCGCATTGTAAGTTCAATGAAATCCCACACGTATGCAAAAAATATTAACCCTTCAGTTGGAGATAAGCAGAATTATGGTTAAGAGTGTAGGTTATCTACGGACTGAGCATTTTCTTAAGTGAGCTTTATAAAAATCTTAGGCTTTGTTGCTTTGTTTTGCGGTACGCGGGAACAAAAAAAATTTACTCTGGCTGGCCTCGAGGGGCCGTATTTAAAATGAGGGAGATGATTTTGAATAACTTTAATCTAATTAAAATTTACATTTAACAACCTTTGTTTTCATAAATTACACAAACATCAGAAGTCGTATAATTTATTAAATGTTTCTGTCAGAACTTTTACCCGACTAAATTTTATGTTCACTATGTTGTCTTCGAATATTGATGTCTTTTGATCCTTACTTGATGAAGTGACCTACGAAGAGTATCTCAGTGTAGTATCTCCCATAAACACCTAGCATAATTTATTTATCATACATTATGTCACATGTCCGTACATGATGCCTTCGTATAAACTAAAAAATTACGCATATGATCACATATACACTTCAACCGATTCAGAACATTTGCAACTTGTGATTCTATTAATTCGCAGACAGCAATATCCTGTCCGTAACGTGAAAACGTAATTTCGGAAATACGTAACATCGTTACGATTCCATATCGCTGGTATCGTTTACGCCTAGACGGATGTCATTCGATTGGTTGTTAAAGCTCGAAAAATTTTAAGGGTTTATGTGTATATGCCGCTTATTAATTTATTTCAAATATACAAGAAAGTTATATAAATATTAATGATGTCCTCGTGGTTGATTTAAATTATCATTTGGTTATTCATCTATCTTTATGACATCAACCACGCAGAATACTCAATAGATACAGTGACACTCGTCGTCCTCTACCCTATTTCGATACAACGCATTTGCAATAACTTCGGAAAAAGTTTCAGATAGACTAGTGGTATATATACAACGCACCAGACCCGAAAACCAATAATAATTGTTACAATATAGTGGGAATTGAAGCCAGCACCCACGATGCAGCAATCAGTGCTTTTAACAGTGGTAGAGCTACACTGCAGTTTGTTTAGCTGCAGAATTAATGGGTCAGTTCGATCAGGGTAGGACCACGCGCTCACAGAATATCAGCGTAAAATAGCAGCATAAGCTGCTGTGTTTTGTCTGGTGAGTGTAGGAATCCGGAGACCTTTATTACTAGTAACGAGGTATTCCATCTAGAGCTTCAAGGGTGACAACGCATCTGCATTATGATTCCTTGTTAAGGATGAATGTAGATGTCATGCGCCGCAGAAATCACTTGCCATCAGGTGAACTGTGTGCTCGTTTTTTACTCTCAATGTAATAAAAAAAAAAGAAAACCAGTTACTCTAACCACTAAACTACGTGGCCAACTAAATATTAATAATAAATACATTATACCAACACTATATATGTATAAATATCTATATCAGAATATAGTTATATTTAAAAGTTTATACTCGTACTAAAATCTCGTGCAGTTTAAAGATATTATTGTGACTTCATGATTTTGCCTAATATGTAGTACCAACCAAACCAGTAATGGCAATACTTTGGAAACCTTATAGACGTGTGCATCGTACTAAAACAGCTACGTTGACAAAAATCTTACTACATTATAATTGAATATTCTCAAACAAAAGACAATTTGAAACTTTTAACGTATACCACAGACCGTTATAGAATGAAGACCTTACAAATACGTTCTAAGCAATTGTTGTGTGTGACCTTTGTGAACATATTTAACAACTTTAATGAGAGTAACCTTTACCGTGAAGCAAAACCATAACAGGCATGAAACCGGTCAAGTGTAACTTCTATCATACATAGAATGGTGTTCAAATATTAAACATTCTGAATGCACGGCTGCTACAATAAAATACCGGAGCAAATTTATTAAAAAAAAAAGTATTTTTTAACGTTTTGAAAAACTAAAACAGTACGAAAATTTAATGAAATTATTGTATTATCATCAGAGGGAATAATCTGAAATTTATTAAATATAGTAATAATATAAAAAATTATTTAATTAATTTGAAGATTTGAGATTATTCAGATATTCCGGTTTGATGGTTAAGCACTCTTTTTTAATGTTTAATAATTCTATTAATAATTTCATTGTTAATTATAATTTTAAGTTCTGATTGTGGTGGTCGGTAAAGGAAAAGATAGTGAAGAAAACTTATATGTCTAAGAAATGAATATGCAAAAATATTTTGAGATACGTGAACTACGCCCAACCGTCAATAGAGCCGTGTAGCGAACTATGATCCAAAACCTAGAGGGAAGACCTATGCTCACGAGTGGTATATGTAAGTGTATATATAAATATATAGGCTGTGACATTTTTACTTTTTATAATGGTCGTTGAATTAAATTACAGAGAACGGAAGAAAGAACCAAATCATGCTGACAAATCATAAATAAGCTAAATTCAATTTAAAATAAGGTGCATTGTACTACTAACGGTGAATATCCGTAATGCTTTTACCGCTTTTGAAACTGAGATCAATGCGATCAAATAATGAGCGGGAAATTAAGTAGGCGGGTGTGAAAAGGCTGTTTCTGATTGGAATCAATCACTTTCCAATCACTCTCGCCCGTGCTTCTCAGTATTGGAGAAATAAACGACTTCACTGTAAAATATCACTATTAAAGCATTATTTGTGTAAAGAACTTCATATTGTTTGTTAAATTACAATTTCTTATGGTTTCTCTTAAATAACTTGATTGATTTCTTTTAAGTTTTCTACAACTTACAAATAACTTACAAATTTAGAGGAGATTTTATGAAAAGAAAGTAATGGTTACATATAATTTATTAAGTTTGCCTATATTTTTTAGTGGGAGACGAAAACAAAGTATACAACGTTTCAGCTGCTTGCCGGGTGTACTGCTAAAGAATGTTAAGGAATACGAGAGGATTTTAATATATTTTAGACGATTGGCTATCAACTTGTTCCTACAGACTAATCTAGTTCGTATCTTGACATACAGTATACACTGTTAATTATAAACAAACAGGTGAAGACCACCCGCAACCTGAGGAGGCAGACGTAATTCTGTTCTGTACAAACGTTTAGAATTTTTTTCGTTACCATTTTGTATTAGTACTACAATGATTCAGCAGATGGCGTTGTTTTAAATAAATAATTATGCATACTCGTACATTACAATTCAGGCGTCCGTATTTTTAATGCTATATACTATACATATTTTTTATGAAGTCAAAAATCGATTTAAACACCAGTATGTCGAATACGCTTAGGAGTAGTTATTTGATATTTCTAAATTGTACAATTTTTTTTTAAGTGGTCTATGTAAATATTTATAGGCACAAAGTGACTTCACGCATTGCAAGCAGAACAGACTGAAAACCATTGATGTATTGACTTAATACCTGGATGTATAAAATAAGATTAGTCAATAGCGTAATAGTTTAGGGTACGGTCTGCAAAACTTAAGGTCGTAGGTTCGAATCCACCATTCGGCTATTTTCCAGAACCATCTCCTAGCACAAGCATTTTCAACTTAGTTGGAGTTAATAGCATTGCTAATATTCTTTATATATAAAAAAATTGAACACAGAATATGACTTGCGCGCCTCAAGTTTCATTGCCACTTAAATATTAGTATTTCCGAGCTAGGCAGGCAACACGTAACACTCGACGCGGCTTCTATGAATTTCACACGAGTTGACATAGAACAGCTGCTGCGGCCTTGACATTAGCACTGACCGTATGCCACTTAGTTCTGTGCTTTATGTATAAGGTTCATACCTACATAAACCTCATACCTGATATCTATGAATTTGTTAATGGCTCTATTTTAGTGTTCAATAGCTTAAATACTTGCTTGACGGTGAAGGAACCATATCATATGGTTTTTTTTTAATACAAGAGAGGCTTTGCTGACGTACATATTTATATATAGGCATCTTCATTTCCGTGCATAAATATGCTATATATATTTTTTTTAAAGATGTCCGTTATTTAATAGGACGCAAACAAATGTCAGTATAATAACATGTTTTATTATCAAAATTTGTTTACACTGATGACTTAAACATTAAATTATACATTATTGATAGAATTCTAGTGTAACAATGACTTATAGGTTAACTCGAAATGCACTTCAAGCTACAATTCAATATACAAAAAGGAAAAAGGACAAAGATATTTGATTTATTTCAATAAATATTTCTATGTTTTATTTAAGTTTTAAGTAATCACTCTAGTACTGGCAGAGGCGAGTACATATATATACATTATTTTATTGCATAAAGTCAGCCAAAATGTGTATCAATTACGTCGTTTAGACCGTTTTTAATTTTACACATTCTTGCATAAAATGAATTTCCTCAAAAACTGTTATTCTGTATGGTGAACAAAGCGGTGTAAGTGGATTGCGCCACATTCGATACGGAACTCGATAATTGAACAATTCTATCTAGCAGACGATTTTAAACTGTGCTAGACCGATGCTGTTGCTTAAATGGGTCGGTTAGATCGGGGAAGGACCACGTTCTGAGCGGGATATAGAAGCATAACTCTGTTATGTATCGTATGGTGAATGTAGGGATCCGGACACCTAGTTACGGATATTATGGGCTATAATCAAGTGTACTGACTGACAGGGGCAGGATTACACAGTCATGTTACAAAGCTTTAGTGAGCAAACAAGGTCGGGGTCGTTAATATTGAGGGTCAGATTATGAAGATTGTAAAAATAGTTTAAAACTGGAAATCTAGGTACGTATATTATTGGTTAGTGCAGTTTATGTATTATTTACGTTTAGGTATTAAGTAGGAAACATTTCTTCACTTACGAGGCATTCTTATAATGGTTCTGTTCCGATTTTTTATAAAACACGTTAATACAGGTCAACTTAGATGAAATATCTATCGTATAAAGTTAAGAATTTTAAGCAAAACCAGATTAATAATACATAGGCATTTTTAAACGTTTTCAGTCCAATTTAAAATATATATTGTTGGAATACACTATAATTTTAAGTATCTGGCATTTATTTCAATTACTAACAAGTTAATGACACAGAATATTTTTAAAATTTCATCTTATCATCGCGCTTAAAAACTTAAATCAGTCGCCATTTTTATCTACCGCAATTATTAAACTGCAGTTCTACATAAATGGTTAGTGACGCAACGGCTGTTAAACTGAAAATATTACAAAACCTAATTAATGCCTTCAGCGTTATGTAACTCTGCGCATCTGTGTCATTGGAACGTTCGGATCACAAGTTTAAATTAAATCCTTTATTATAGTTATTACATCAAAAACACAAGCCGGTCGAGTCGCGGTTACGCGTGTGTAATTGCATCGCGCAATGGATATCTCGCGTCGTTCTTTTATGATATTTAAATGTCATCTTGATTAATTTTACAGCGATAACAACGATATATCCTTGCTTAAATATTAAAATTTGACGCAATATTTCAAGCCGTTTTGTAATAATAATTGATTTATGGTTAATAAGTACTATTGATTCGCCGTATCGTCGCCGATATTTTAAAGCTGCACCGTTAATGTTCATAAACATTCGTTTTGTTCCGATTTGATTTAACATGGGTTTGTTTTGAAGTTTGAATACGAACGCGAATAAATAGTTTTTTTTTTATTTGTACATGTTCAATGTATTCCGATTCAACAAATTTTTAGAGAAGTTCATAAATTTGAAATATTTATACTTGACTTCATAAAGTAAAACAATAGGACCTTGCCTTTTTTCTCAATAGACGATCTTTTTGTAAATGTCTTTTCTTTTTTAGAATCTTAACACATAACAAAATATTAGTTAATATAAGAGTTTTTTATATTTAGTAGGTACGATATATGTCAAATAAACATTTTAATTGTAAATAAACGATATTCTCGTCTATTAGAATAGATAACATTCGAAATTTGTAACTGAAAATGTCCGACGTCAATAATAATTATACTTGAAACAAATAATTAATATATTCAAATGGTCCATTTATTAAAGAAACATTGGCGCAATATATTTTAACGCCAGCACGGATTGTACGATGATGATGAAATTATCATAATCTTATTCTTCTTACTTAAATATTCATCTCGTCCGCTCGGTGTCGAGTATTCTCATTTGTAAATTATAACACTTGACTCTTGCTTCTATTAAGAAGCGGCGTCGAGCCTTTCTTAGCTAAATGTCTCGAACAAGATGTTCTATTTCATAATATTTCATACTCTACCATCAATCTTCTATGTAAGCCTAATGGAATGGTTGAAAGTTCTTTTTATGAAACTAAAGTACAAAAACAAAAAAACTATTTCTTAAAAGAAACGAGCGCACAGAACACCTGTTGGTTAGTTACGTGTGTTAACTAGTGATTCCTAACCACTGTGCCGCTGCACTTTGGTGTGTCGCGAAATTTTAGAAATGGCTTTTTTGTAATACGAGTAAAGTTTAAATGTATGTAAGAGGTGGAAACCATAAACACTGGTACGTGCAACAAAATTTCAAGATGTAAGCGTGCGACCCCTAAGAAGTGAGATAGAACGCCTGGCGACAGCAACTGAGTTCCCGAATCCCTGCACTAATATGATGATTACTAAAAAGAACTTGTTTTTTTCTACTAACTGGGTTCAGTTTAGTTAGTTTAGTACTGAGCCCGGTTTAGTGATAGTGATACAATGTCCGTCTTAAAGATCTTGGATGAGGATGAGGCAAAGTAGTTTTTAATTAAAGAACTCATTTTCAATCGTAGCAAATAAAAATATTATATTTATGCCGTTACTAACTTCTTTTTGATTTGGACAAATTCAATAAAATTTACGAATGCAATAATTCTTAACAACGCCACCACATGGATAAAAATCAATAAACGTCACCAAGTCATTAACCGAACAACGAATCTAATCGGATTTGACGTAAAAGGCAAATATTATTTTTAGGGTTCCGCACCTGAGAGTTTAAACCCTTCTACATATGTTTGTCTGTACGTGTCTGTCACAGTAGTTTCCTTCAGCGCTATCGACGAGATTTTTTTCTCAGGTGCAATAATAATTTGCTCCTGTGTGTAGGGCATATATTCAACCAGATTGCATGTTACAGCCTAACATTAGATATAATTCGAGTTACGTGATGCCGAACTACTCAAGAGACACGAGCATCCCCGCGCAACCGTGACCGGTTGCTTATCGGTTCATTTGCGCCGATCTCTGCTCCAATAAATATTAGCTTTAGGGTCTAAACGCACTTGCGAAGAACGTGTCGCAGTTTTGTAGTTTATAATAGGCATATGACAAGGAAAATCTCCCCGAAGTGGCGGTACAGATAGCTAATAATAATAACGATATTAATTTAGTCAGAAGCAACTGACCAAGACGAGGCCCCGTCTCGGGAGCCCTTGTGTTGGTTACCCACTAATAAAGGTCTCGACTGAGCGTTATAAGCGCTCGGTGACCTCTCAACCCGTTGAAACTGTAAAAGCCGGGCTAACAGCGGCCATCAATACGAAAATAAAGGAAAATCTCTACCAGAGTCTCCTCCTCTTGATTACGTTGTCTCGACTTCATTTCAGCTTAGTATCCAGCATAGCGTTTTATTATAAAATGAGGGCGACCATCAATTACACAATTCGCACGATGGTAAGTGAAAACTGCGGCCCACAAACAAAGATTCAAGATGGAATGCCTCCCCACTAGTATCGGGGTCTTCGTATCTCTACACCCATCATACAAAACACAGGAGCGTTTTGTCTTACTATTTCTGTGAGGGCGCGGTCCTATCCCGGTCGATCTGACCCATGTTACAGCTAGGAACTAGCTGCAGCAATGTTACACAACGGTTAAACTGTTTTTGTTTTGTTTGGAGTCTTATTAGTAAAAACAAAAACCACGAGTTAATACGAGAAATTATTACGATAATTAGGATACGTTACTTGTGTTTCTATCTATTATACGGTTAATGTTTAGCTATATACTTACTGTATCTTAGATATCACTTGCTCAAGTCATATGCGATCATACAACTTGTTGGAGTCTAACTGCGACAACATGCGTCGATCGAGTGTCCGATTACGTCTGCGTGGTGCCCACGCTGACCCTTTGCCGCGGAGTCAATGGAACACAGGTGCAATCAGATCCTGGGCAACGGGCGGAACCATGCCACCACTCCACGGATATCGGGTTTGAATGAGGACAACTGTTCGTTTGTTTACAGAGAACCTGTCTATTAATGTCACCTATGTTATGTAACATTAATGAACCAAAATCACTTTTCTTTTAATTGTTATAAGTCAATATCTTTAACCGGGAGTCAAAATAGTATGCATTTCAAAATGATAGTTAAATTTTCTAAGCCAAACGAATAAGACGTTAGCTCGGTTAATATAAATTGAAAAAAAGAGTCTATAAGAGATGATGTAAGTGTAATGGATAAAATGGCGCCGAAAGTTGTCCGAACAATAGACTTCGCGTAATCCAGTTGCATAACCGATCCTTTGTAACTCGGTAACATCAAGTACAACGGCAATGTGACGTGCCGAAGCTATGATTGAAGTGGTTTTTATTTTATACGAGATATTAATTGCGGAATATTTTAATATATCAGCAAGACATAATTAATGTTTGATGCTTTCTACGTTTTCTCAACAAATTAAAGGCAAAATACAGAGGTAAACTGAGAAGACTTTACGAATCTTTATCACGTTAGGCCCTTTGGAAATTATAAAATATAAGAGATAACGCAAATGGTACACAAATGCTAATTCACAACTACAAATTGTGACATTTAAATAATTGATGGGATCAATTATTTTAATGTCACAATTTGTACACAATAAAGAAGACGGAGATATATCATTTAATCTATCTTTTTATATAATAATATATCTTTAATAAAAATGATTCCGTTTTCTCATATTTTTTGCAACGATATATGCTTTATTAACGCAAATAAGTACAAGAGAAGGATTTACAAGAACTTGGTATGATCTAATTATAAACATAGTCGGGCCCCCTCGCATTCCTATCGTTCCTGTCTCCAGCCCGACGGGCATGTCTACGAAATATGGAATTTTCGTATCCATGACCCGATGTCTAACAGCTCTGAAATTAAAGTCCTCATTACTTTACCCGTCTCTATTTAAAGCTCGCCGTTTTAAAGGAAAAACGAACGAAATAAATTGTTAGATTATTTCGGTGTAATCCAGCAATTTCATCGGCTACTTCACTAAGCTTTTAGCGGAATAAATCTCGGCATTTCGTATAAAATGAAGATATAACTTGCCGGAGGTCAATATGTCGCTGGTATTCAGACGATATTTCATCTCGGCATGTTTGAGTCGAAGTTTTTAAGCCGTCGTTGGCCGGCCAAACAGTTTTTGGTCGCTGCATTTCCGCATACTCGATATATTGGATAAATCTTAGTATTTGATGAACTCAATAAAAGTTTATGTCCCATTGGAAATGAAACTATAGCAGTAGAAATAAGTTTCAATGAAGAAATATCAATAGTCTTAGAAATTCTGCGATTTTTTATTGTTTTTCTTAACAAAAAATCTAGGTACAGTGCACATATTATATATATATATATATATATAATGTATTGCGTTACATTGATATAGTTACGTGCGTCTAGAGTCTCTGTCCGAAGCTAAACAACACAAACTGGATTATGAGTGTTGTCAGAGTATGACGGGTGAAGGCCGAGCTGCCTGGCCGCCGACATAAGCATATTAACTATGATGGGATCGCAGTGAACTGTTAAATTATCAACTTCCGTAGTGGCCAACGACGAACCGACGTCTACAAGTTTCTAGATATGAAATCTTGTTATATATAAAATTGATAAATAGATAAATAATAGTATAACAACAGTGTTAAATGTTTTATGTTACCTTACAATTTATTATTCATTTTCATATTATTTGAATGAAACTATAATTAATTGTAATATCGTCCAATATTCTCAATATTCATATTACCTTAACCACTATCTATAAAGTAGATGTGTTGAAAGAAATTGACTATTCCTTTATAAAATAGTAAATAACAACATTATCTTTTAATAAATTTTCCTTTAAATAACCCCTTAATACTAGAGACACGACTTACATATACGAGACACCACAGAGATAGACCCACAACAACGATTTCTGCATCCATCTTCTGTGACTAATAACAAAGTGTACCTCGACGCCGTATGTATATATGTATATATATATATATATATTTCAATTATCCTATGTTTATAAATCGGTGGAAACCGTTAATGGCTTGAGCATGTTTATCGTGTTTATATTACTATATAATAAATAGCCGTCTCTCTCTTTAAATAAATAAAATAAATTTATATTTATCATATGCACCATTAAAAATACTTACCACTGTGATTTTATGCCTACCATTCCCTGCGACTCGAACTTGAGTATAGGGACGAAATGGAAACAAAACAGCGATGTGAGAGTTCGCCCCTGACGTCGCTGCAATGTATAATTAACTAACGTTGTGATATAAAATACAATTAAGTGAATATTAGATGAAACGAGCTATCAATTGATTGATACTTTGTTATAAAATTTTCTAAAGGTGGTTATCCAACCGATGTTTCTTAAAGTTTTTATAATCATTAAGTATTGCTATCTATTTTGCTTCTATGCCTGCTTTTTAAGTTGACAGCGACCATTTGATGTCGTGTGTAAATTAGATCGCTAAGACATCTACAAATGGATTATTATTATCTACAAACATAAAAAAAGCTAGTCTCATAAATGGAACCGCGGTTACTGTAGATGTCATTAGTATTAAAGCAAAGTTCTTGCACAAGGACGGCGGAGTCAATTTCTTTAATGAGAGCGGTTGTAATACCAACATTGCAAAGCGACCTATCGTAAACTTCCAAGGTTTTATTGTTACCTAATTTTGTTTATTTTGCATATAATTTGCCATTTTAGTTGCTTATTTATTAGTTGTTAAAGTATTATTGGTAATAAGGTTACTAAGCCTTCAGTGACGGTACGTTACATTTCATTTTATGTAAAGACAATCATTATTTATGTTAATTAATAAAATTACTACTTCAGCGGCAAATTGTAGTGAGCGTCCGTCTAATCGGATAAAAGTATGTGTATTATTTAGTAATGTGGGGTTTTAATGATATACCAATCACTTTATTTTAATTAAAATATCGCTCGACTTCATAACCCTTCTGTCAAAGTTATATATAGGGTGTCCCAGAACTCAACTCCAATCCGAAACGGGGTGACAGGACTGATCGTTACCATCATGAGAAAAATCAGAAAACAAATCTATCCCATGCAGTTTGAAAATTATGGGCATTTTAAGAAAAGCCTAGCCTCATTTAGTCAAACTGTATGTTTGACCAAATTAGGCTAGGCTTTTCTTAAAATTTGTTATGTTTTTCGGTTATTGTGGTTAATTTTTATTATTTTTGTTCATTTAAACTTTGAAACCATAACCCTAAATAACATATCTGAATGACAGTCAAAAATAATGACACAATTGCCCCAAGTTTCCTAGAATTAAGACTAATTTGTTAAACAATGATTTTAAATTTTTTAAATTTGTCGACTTTGAAAAGCCCTCCTTTAAAAAAAATTTAGTAGAGTGCCTTGGTAAGTGGCATTATAAGTTGGCGCATTTAATCAGGAATCTAAAATGGTATGGCAATACTTGTTATTTTCATACTAAAAAAACGAGTAAAAAAATAAAAACCTCAAGTTACCCGATTTTTACTAACCCATTTTACTCAGTTAAAATGTTTTTGATTCACACAAGTTCTTTAATTTTGCCGTAAAATTAAATACCTGCCAAGAATTTCTAGGTTTTTCTTAAAATGCCCATAATTTTCAAACGGCATGGGATAGTTTTTTTTTCTGATTTTTCTCATGATGGTGACGATCAATCCTGTCACCCCGTTTCGGCTTGATGTTGAGTTCTGGGACATCCTATATAATAACCTCGTCACAGGACCACTAGCTCAGTCGTAGCTACCTTGGAGTAAGTTCGATTCACTACTATGAATCAAACTAACTAGTTAGATTTTTTTTTATAGAATTAGTGGCATACGAGCAAGCAGTTCACCTAATGGTAAATGATTACCTCTGCCCATGGATATCTACAGTGCGCTGCCGTCCATTACGAAAGATTAGTAGGCTCTTTTCTTGAAGTATCAGTTCGGAAATACTGCTGGCCACAGCTGATTCAACATAGTAGATTTAGAAGTGAAGTACTCGTATTTTTGGTTTTCAGGTCATGAGTTTGTTGGTCTAATTCTGATATAAGAATATTAAGGGCAATTGACAACGTCAGTTACCACCCAGAAGATATTGCAAATATTAAAAAGACTAAGTTCACGGTTACTATAAAGATTAATATCCATTACTATATATACTTATTATAGAAACGATGTTTGTACACTCACCTGCAATAACAAGAACAAACTTTCTTCTAGATAATTAGTGCACGCGAATGTTAATTAGTAATATCGTTTAAAAGCTAACTTTTAAGAAATCATTCAAGCAAAAATAATAAAATCCATTTTTTAATCATTTCTTTTGTTTGTCGGTAAAGATTTTGACTTGGTTTCCAAATTTCATTAACGTAAGTCTTAATTTTAAACTCAAATATTACTTCGCTGCGTTGTTACAAAGACGTGTTTAGAGTGAATATATTGTAAGTACCTACGTAGGCGAACTCGGGTACAATATAGTTGGTTTAAAAAAAATCAAAGCGTACGTCTATACATAGACATGTGATTAAATAACAATAAAGCGTCAACAGTGTACAGCTGACTTTAGAAGCACGTGTTTTCAATATACGAAGCACACGTGTTCGTCCGTTACCAGGTTCTACGCTTACCTACGCTTGTGCAAATGAAGTAACATCTTATAAAAAAGTTATTATGAATTAATTGGACTTCACGATGATCAATCTCTTGCCAACAGTATCAGTTGCTTCCCATGAGTTACGTACGACTTATTGTTTTGATTCCTATGTGTCGGACATTTGAAAGCTTTATTGATACAACGTTCGGTTAATGATGATCTGATTAAATTTAATATCAATTGTGCAGAGTATATAATATAGTCCTTAGTCCTCTAACTCGCAGTTAAGATGTAAAGCATATGCAAAATATTGGGGAATGGGGTAATATCAGGGGCATACGACGTATCTAAAACTCACCGAAAAATCATTTGTAATACACAAATGTGCAATGTTAATGTTCCTCGACTGGGCATCGTACCCTGGACGCATCGCCATTTGGCCGCGCGGTCGGCTAATTGGTAGATAATTTTGGATGTGGGAAGATGTTGACAAATGTAAGTGTAATTGCGAGTTTATTTATATACATATATATATATATATATGTTAGTAGTAAATGTAATTGGGTCGGAGGATAGAAATCGCTCAGAAAAACATTGCGTGAAATTCGTATGTATAAAACTATTTATACCACTAGCCAAGTTCTTTTTCTAAGTTAATTAAACAATTTATTAAAGTGTATCGTTAAAATTTGTAAGACCACTTTCAAACGTTAATAGAGCAAAAATTTTCTCTTAATAGAGAGGATATAGAGATTCGAGATCGACTACGCTACTGCAATGCAGGTTTCCGGATTAAAAATTTAAAACATAACAATACTTCAAAAATGCCTGCCAAATTTATACTTTTAAATTATATATATAATAGATTATAAAGATCAGATAATAACCGATAGTATTATCGCCGTGGACGAAATTTTCTATACAATGCTAAATATTATATATAATTTTTAAAAGTTTTCGGTCAAACCAAGACCAAATATCAAAAACATTGTAGCATAAAGTATATTATGACCCACGTTTTATTCCATTTTTGTTTCGAATAATTAGCTTAATTTTAAACCAGGTTGGTTTAAAATTAAGCTAATGATATCCTAATAGCATTACGTAGTAAAACAATCAATATAGCTCAACTATATGTTGAAATAAAAAATACTAGCACGGTTATTTATTATTTGTACACGTTCTACGGATTTTTTCTTATTGTATTCAGAGTGACATACGAGCACACAGTTCACCTTATGGTAAGTGATTCGTGCGGCCCATGACAACCACATACATTGTCGATAAGGAATTTTAATGCAACTAAGATGGAATGCCTCGTTACCAGATCTTCGGATCCTTATACTCACCAGTCAGCAGCGATATGCTGCTATTTAACACAGGTATTCTGTGAGGGCATGGTTCTATAAATTTAATGTCCTAAAACTATCATTGATAGATTGTTACTCTATTGTTTAATTTCAACTCACTAAATGGACGTTAAAAAAATAAATAAAAAAGATATATCTTTTGTTAAGATTAATTGCAAGTCTATATGGACGCCGCATGGCTATCTCTGACTAATTGAACTATGAGATCATTGGCGACAGAGTGGTTCCCAGGTCTCAAAATAGCGTATCAAACGCGTGATTCATTTTAAAACAGTTTATTTCGTACATGGTGCTCTGCAAGGAACGGTTATGGCAAGGACCCTTCCTTCAAGTTCGTTGCTCCCCGATTGTTTTGCATTACACTGTGACAGCGTCTGCATACTGATCAAAATGGTTTTTATTTTTTTCATATTCTAGTTTTATTTACTTTTTTTCTTTCAAGTGAAATATAAGGACTAACTAAGCTTTTTTATTTACAAATATAACGAACGCTTTTTCGTTAATATCATAACTAGCTTGCTCCTATGCAGTTACAACACATATTCAACAATCAAATAGCACCTCGCAATCGCTACAGAAGTAATCATCGTCCATAAGAGGACGGTGGGTGGCTTTGCCGTTTATATTTTATTTAAACAAACTGAGAACCGAACCTGCCCATTAATACTTACGTAAGTAAACCAAGTGTGCGAGGAGCGCATAAAACGTTCGCAATAAAGCAATGCCGTCAACGTCCGGGAAAGCGAGGAAACGACTGAATCGTACCGTTCTTTTCATCACATCATCGCCGGTAAAAGAATGTCCGTCCGTATTGAACTTTTATGTACGTACGTAATGGTGGCTAAAATTTACCACACCATGAACTATTTCCATAAGAAAAAAAAAGACTTGAATTTTTTAATTTATTTTATATAAAACCGTCATCATTTTACGACAATGTGTTACATTTATGACAAACGGTTAATACAAAATATTTAGTTACTATGTCTAGTAAACTTTCGCATATTTTTTATTTGAATAGTATAGTTAAAATTAATATTTCATTAACAATGTTCGAGTTATTTTCAGATCAGTCCAATGAATTATATATAATTAGTATAAATGTATATATATATATATATATGTTAGTAGTAAATGTAATTGGGTCGGAGGATAGAAATCGCTCAGAAAAACATTGCGTGAAATTCGTATGTATAAAACTATTTATACCACTAGCCAAGTTCTTTTTCTAAGTTAATTAAACAATTTATTAAAGTGTATCGTTAAAATTTGTAAGACCACTTTCAAACGTTAATAGAGCAAAAATTTTCTCTTAATAGAGAGGATATAGAGATTCGAGATCGACTACGCTACTGCAATGCAGGTTTCCGGATTAAAAATTTAAAACATAACAATACTTCAAAAATGCCTGCCAAATTTATACTATTAAATTATATATATAATAGATTATAAAGATCAGATAATAACCGATAGTATTATCGCCGTGGACGAAATTTGCTATATATCTAATGCTAAAAATTATATATAATTAGTATAAATGTATATATATACATAATATATTTTATACATCTGAAATAAACTAATTAACATCACAAAATCGTGTGATAGAATGTCATGATTTAAATGAAATTTTGACACGTGAACCTTGCATAACAAATCGTTCCGGAATATCATAAAGGAAACTGTAAATGAATAAAGGTAATAAAATAATTATTTGTTCAATTTGAATTAATGGTATTATTTTTATGTCACTACATAAGTACACAAGAAAAACATGGCGTCTGTACGTCTAAACTCGATAATTATATATTGATATTGCTATACATGAAATACCGTGGATACAACAATAACAATACATAATTAAATAAAAAAATACTAAACAAATTTTCTACAGATTTTTATAAATCACTAAAATGATACTTGTAAAAACCTAAACTAACCAATCTGCTAACCAAATTAAAAGTATTAAATACTAATAAAATCAACGTGCACTTTAAAAACTGTTTGGGAGAAAGCACAATTCGATAGGACAACCTATATAAACTCAATCTTGGTTATAAATTATTGAGGTACCTATCGAACATAAATTAATAGGGCAATAAATCTTATTATAAGTGATTCGTGCGGCCCATGACAACCACATTCATTGTCGATATGGAATTTTAATGCAAATGCATCGTATTCACTGCGGACTAAGATGGAATGCCTCGTCACCACATCTTCTGACCCCTACAGTCAACAGCGATATGCTGCTATTTAACACAGGTATTCTGTGAGGTCATGGTTCTATAAATTTTATGTCCTAAAACTATCATTGATAGATTGTTACTCTATTGTTTAATATCAACTCACTAAATGGACGTTAAAAAAATAAATAAGACAGATATATCTTTTGTTAAGATTAATTGCAAATCTATATGGACGCCGCATGGCTATCTCTGACTAATTGAACTATGAGATCATTGGCGACAGAGTGGTTCCCAGGTCTCAAAATAGCATATCAAACGCGTGATTCATTTTAAAACAGTTTATTTCGTACACGGTGCTCTGCAAGGAACGGTTATGGCAAGGACCCTTCCGTCAAGTTCGTTGCTCCCCGATTGTTTTGCATTACACTGTGACAGCGTCTGCATACTGATCGAAATGGTTTTTATTTTTTTCATATTCTAGTATTATTTACTTTTTTTCTTTCAAGTGAAATATAAGGACTAACTAAGCGGCTATAACTTATTGTACTTTAAAGTATGAATGAGCTTTCTAATAGTTTTAAACCGTATGCGAGAATTTCGATTAAATATCTTTGTTTACTGCATACCTTAAATGTCCTCAGAATAATTTAATATTGTTTTCAGATATGATACTTATCTTTGGTAAAAATCATAATAAAATTCGTCAGAGCTTGGTAATAAATGTCGTAAACAAATATTTAAACATATTATTGGTGATTTTTTTATATACACATTGCTTATTAAATTCAAGTTTTCGTTATCTTTTATGGAATCGGTTCATTGGATGCTAAATTAAAACTAAGTTATTTTTATTTACAAATATAACGAACGCTTGATAATATCATAACTAGCTTGCTCCTATGCTGTTACAACACATATTCAACAATTAAATAGCACCTCGCAATCGCTACAGAAGTAATCATCGTCCATAAGAGGACGGTGGGTGGCTTTGCCGTTTACATTTTATTTAAACAAATTGAAAACCGAACCTGCCCATTTATACTTACGTAAGTAAACCAAGTGTGCGAGGAGCGCATAAAACGTTCGCAATAAAGCAATGCCGTCAACGTCCGGGAAAGCGAGGAAACGATTGAATCGTACCGTTCTTTTCATCACATCATCGCCGGTAAAAGAATGTCCGTCCGTATTGAATTTTTATGTACGTACGTAATAATTACCATCCCATGAACTATTTCCATAAGAAAAAAAAAGATTTGAATTTTTTAATTTATTTTGTATAAAACCGTCATCATTTTACGACAATGAACTGACGGTTAATACAAAATATTTAGTTACTATGTCTAGTAAATTTTTCGCATATTTTTTATTTGAGTAGTATAGTTAAAATTAATATTTCATTAAGAATGTTCAAATTATTTTCAGATCAGTCCAATGAATTATACATAATTAGTATAGATGTATATATATACATAATATATTTTATACATCTGAAATAAACTAATTAACATCACAAAATCGGTGTGATTAAATGAAATTTTGACACGTGAACCTTGCATAACAATTCGTTCTGGGATATCAAAAAGGAAACTGTAAATGAATAAAGGTAATAAAATAATTATTTGTTCAATTTGAATTAATGGTATTATTTTTATGTCACTACATAAGTACACAAGAAAAACATGGCGTCTGTACGTCTAAACTCGATAATTATATATTGATATTGCTATACATGAAATACCGTGGATACAACAATAACAATACATAATTAAATAAAAAAATACTAAACAAATTTTCTACAGATTTTTATAAATCACTAAAATGATACTTGTAAAAACCTAAACTAACCAATCTGCTAACCAAATTAAAAGTATTAAATACTAATAAAATCAACGTGCACTTTAAAAACTGTTTGGGAGAAAGCACAATTCGATAGGACAACCTATATAAACTCAATCTTGGTTATAAATTATTGAGGTACCTATCGAACATAAATTAATAGGGCAATAAATCTTATTATAAGATTGAGTGCGCCCTCTTGTAAGCGTTTGGATTTGGAATAAAAATATATTTACCCAAAAGGTTTAGCAAAAGGCCGCGTAACAATAACCCAAAGAGTACCGAGGCAATTTTTCGCAACATTCTGCTTCAGTCGCGACAATAAGGCGCCTCGCTCAGGTTGAGAGTTCATATGTTTTTTTAAGTAACTTAATATAAAGTAAGCGGCAGTGAAAATATAAAATCATGTATGTAACTTTGAAAAGTCAAAGGAAAATATAAGTTAAAGAGGTGGAATACCTCTGCAGTCTATCTTCAATCTTCAAGGTCATTCCTGCCATCAGTTTGAATGAGACACGAATGAGGAATCTATTTATAATTCTATTAGATAGTTTACTTTGCGGGTCAAACTATGTCTAATTATTTAATTAATATTCTAATTAATTTTTCTATTATTTTTATCTAGCCTATTTCCCTGATTTTTGACATTGCGTGAAAATTGTTATAATACCATATAACGGTATAATTTAAAAGGTCTGTGAAATATGTATTATATAAATGAATTATACTTATTCAGATATAACACGGTTGGGAGCAGGTTGAGCGTACTCACAATATTTTTTATGTGCCAAAACTTTCCAAGAGGTCTGACTTAGGACGTTCAGAAAACGATGTCAGTTTTAGCCCATAAGCGTACGGCCTTCCATTGCCATTCCGACGAGGGGTGTTTAAATATTAAAAAAAAGAGAAGTACGAGTAGAGTAAACTACATTTTAATCACGACAACACTATAAGATTTCGTGTGTTGTTGACGTCTTATATTGGACAAATGATCTCGTCCTTTTCAAATTCCGTCTCTGTCTGTCCTCCTGCTGAGCGATTGCCGCTAAAATGCCTTAAGTGATCACTTTATATGTTCGTACGTAAAAAGTAATTGATTGATATGTATGACGGATAAAATAATTATAGCCAGACATTGGTTGTTTTTGTATAGAATGCTTCGGAACGTTCCGGTTAACTACTGCAATCAAGCTTAAATCCTTGTGCTAGGAGATGGTTCACGACAATAGGCGATACATCGAATGGCGTCTTAAAACGTAAACAAAAACGGTTTACGAGGACGTACCGAACGCTAGAAGATATACACATATAACAAAATAATATGTCTGACCGAAATACACCAAGACCAACAAACAGGCACCGGTTATTTGACGCTAAATATTCGGCGAACCCACATGGTATGTACTCAAGACGTTCGAGTGTTCTGTCATTGAAAATGCATTGGATTGGCACTAGTCCAGTGCCGATTGTATGGAAACACACATTTATCATTGAGGTATCATTGGGAAACCTTACAGACATAAACCGTTTTACGTCGAGAACAGATTCGCATTTGCGTATAAACTGCTGTTGAAATTGACGTCATCATCTGTATTATTATTAAATTGTCACGGCCGTATTGACGTTATTTTAAAAACACAACTGGTACCGACTATTTAGAGATCACTAAACACCAATTTACGATCTTAATAATATCATATAATATAGCGTTGGTTTGTTTATTTGTTGAGACCACTATTTATGTGTCCTTCTTCAGGATAAATCGACCACAGGAATAAGTAATCATAAGATGTATCTTATGGTTAGCTATTCCGTACTACGACCCTAGAGTACTATGCGCTCGTTTGTCACCGTATTATTACTAAAAAAAGTTCTAGATGTTTTAGTTTTGTAAATACTGGATGGATTTTAAACAAGATTCATTGTTTGAGTAATTTAAAATCTAAGGTATGTTTTATTGAGCTGTGCTGTGGGTGGATTCATGTCCACACGGTATATATTTCGCAGGGAAATGATGAAAACGGATATTTGAACAAATCACTAAGGTAGATGATAAATTCACGTAAGGTGTTAATATAACAATGTATGGTTATTTCGCTAATAAAGTATTTGATTTGATCAATTCCCCTTAACAGTTTTAGTGAAGTTAGATAAGGTTTTGTTTTAGTGACGTAAACCTAACTTAAGCCTTTTATAACATCTTCCGTGACCTAAGGGATGTGATCAAATCTCCGTTTTCATAATTTCCTAGCGACATATAGGCTACGCCATGTGGCTACGTGAAGCCGGATGTAATCCGAGGGGAGAAAACTAGTATATAATAATACTATCACCGTGTTATTACATATATATATATTTGCATATGTATATGTATATATATATATATTTCAAATGAGCGTCACTTTTAAAAATTGCATTATTAGATACATTTAAGCATATAATTTATTACAATTAATTTTTAAATCGTTTAAGTTCTGATCATTCATTATTACAACATTTGGATATACACTCATCCTGATACTTCAGGTAAAAAGTACATACGCATTACATGGCATGTTAATTTTTTGGTTTGCCAACATTTTTAATCAAATATATATATTATTTTAAATAAAATATATATAAAAATATATGAATCTAAAACATTTTTAAAAGAATCAAAAGACAAAGCGAACATAGAATATTATCTTAAGTAGCTATTGGAGTATGAGTATGTACCTTTCGCTTCTACCTAATTTGAGCGTATAAGCGCACAGCGATGAACTTTCCGCCGTTCCCCGCGGAGCAACAGCCATCGACCTGAAAGCCATTTGACAATGAAACGTATCCATAACAATGTCATTTACGTTCACGTATAACATGAACACAATGTATTGGAAAGGTCAAAATAAACGTATACAACGGAAACAATTCGAAAGAGATTTGTGTTGTAATAATAATAATAAATTGATTTATTTAGTTAAACATCCTTTTTAGTTTTTATCATTATTACATTAAATTGTTTGAGTTAAACAATGTTTTTTGTTGTTGTTGTCGTTAATTCTAATCAGCATCATCATCATGACATCACAACCTATCCAACAGTCCAATGCCAAACATACGCCTCGTACTAACTAATAGGAAGGTATTGTTAGTAAATCGATGCAATTTACTCAACATTATTAGAGATTAATATATATACAGATAAATATATAAGAGAGAATAGATAAATAAATTAATAAACTTTCACAGATTCGTACAGAATACTTAATTAAAACGACGGCATAATACGGCTGTTTTATAGTGAAATACAGACACTAAGAGAGATGAGATACAGAATCTAAGATCACATACTTACAATAAGATATTCACTTAAAGATGACACATAAGTTTAGACTGCTGTGATATCGTAGGTAGTTAAACACTACGTGTGTATAATTTTGAAAAATTGTGTACATATTTGGCACATTATTCATAAGAAAAGCTTAAAAAGTACCAGTGGGAAATATTAAAAAATATTTTTCCATTCTTTTGAATATTTAAAAAAGTTCAGCCCGATAACTGCGGAGGGCATATTTGTGCAGTTAAATAAAATGTTTGCCGCTGGGCCCCGGGGCGGGAGCAGGCCGCAGTTCGATAGGCGTTCGGGTTGCGAAACCCCTCAAAGGAAAATAGGGCAACGAGCGCCGAGGAAATAGTCTGACGGAGAAATTGAATGGAAGCGTCCGTGAAAATGACGTATTTGTTGCAGGGCTTACTTTTCGATTTGTGCAAAAGGATTTCTAGACGCATTTTATGTTTAAAACAAGAAGTCACATCTCGCTTCTTACTTCAATAATTATATTTAATTATAATATTGTTTGAAGTATTAAACATCTGTAAAAAAATAAAAAAGTTGATGAAATGGTAAAATATTACGTTAATCTTTTTTATGTTTACCTAATAATGACATTTGATTTTTTTATGCGAATTAAGTTGAACTAATTTTCAAGTGACGACTAATACTAAACGGACAAACAGCATAATGATTTTTATTTATTAACACTTTATTGCATTAATCTAAACAAAATTAGAGATCCACAAAAGACGAACTTAATGCCAACGGCATTCGCTACATGTCATCCAAAGGAATGATGATGAAGAAAGATATATATATATATATAGATTTATATTTAGATTAATGCAATAAAGAGTAAATAAATAAAATATATATATATATATATATATATATATAAATGTCAGCTCGTAGGAATCAGATGTGAAGATCGCATACATATTCAATAAGAAATCTGTCAACATATTGTCAGTTAAAACAAATGATGAGCATATAATTAATGGTTACATTTTTTGTAGTTAAATACTCATGTGAAATATCGCGATGGACAAAAACGATTGGAGCTAGTCTAGACTACCGGCAGATGATGGCGTCATTCCTCAAATTGTATTGGGTTTTTATATACAGTGTTCCTCTAACAATTATGATGATCGTACAAAAAAAAAACATAACATTACGTAATGTTTTCGTACATTACCTCGAGTACAGTATTTAAAGGAAACAATTTAATTTAAAGCAATCAATAAATATACTGTCGTTACCAATATATTATATGAATCGGTAATTTATTAAATATTTTACTTGTATAGAAACTAAAACTTGATTCGACATTATCAAAAATTATAGGTGTTTGTATACTCGCAGGTAATTTGTAAAACGGATAAACTTGCTTTCATTTATTTACAATAATTCAATGAGTGAAGATTTTAGCTTCGAATACGTTACGTTGACATATATTATTGAACATTAATATCCTTTAAAACATAATGTACATGTCGAGAACATACTGTACATCAATTTTATGCAGTCACAGGAAGCACACATGGTATACCGCCAAAACCAGTACCGTCGCTTCCACAAACTAATACTGAATTTACTTAGAAGGAAGTTATTAAACTAAAACCATTATAGTTTCACACAAGGTCGTTGGTCTAAAAACGATGTAACGGGTTCAGTGTCCGGCTGACGCTCTGTTGAGATCAGTCTAATAATTTACTGGCTTACGTTACATTCTATGAAAATAAACAAAGTACTCGGCGTTGACTAAAATATCAGCTGACGAACATTGGTGCATTTACCTGTACCTTAACCAAAACGTAAACAACACCAATTAATTGAACCACGACTCACACGGTAGCTGGTTTACGTCTATTTATTTTTCGTTTATAATAATAAAAGATTTACAGCCAGTCTTATTTATAAATACTAAACTATTAATTGTTTTAAAACGAAAGGTATGCTGTCAACGCCCTTACTGGCTTTCCATTTGGTAATTTTAATATTGTAAGAAATAGCAGTTTGCGAAGATAGCAATTTCTGGATACCTTAGCTATAACGTAAACAACACCACTTAAATTAAACCACGACTCGGACGGTAGCCGGTTTAAGATTATTTATATTTCGTTTATAAAAATATGTTAAGATTTACGGTAAAATCGGCTGTCGACGCCCTTGTATGTTTTAATGTTGAGAGAAAATACCACTTAAAATAAACCATGATTCGGAAAATTGCCGGTTTAGGATTATTTATTTTTCGTTTATAAAAATATGTTAAGATTTACGGTCAGTATACTTTATAATTACTAGGCTATTTATTGTTTTAAAATAAAAATCGGCTGTCGACGCCCTTGTATGTTTTAATGTTGAGAGAAAACACCACTTAAAATAAACCATGATTCGGAAAATTGTCGGTTTAGCATTATTTTATATAAAATATGTTTATCGATTTAAAATAAAAAAATATTTATATAGTTTATTTTAAAATAACGAATTCCTACTTGGACTTCCTCTTTCGTATTTTTAGTGTTGAGTAAAGTATCAGTTAGCGAAAACAGTACTTATCTGCATACCATAAACGAAACACTTAAAATTTTTACCACCGCTCATACGGTGGTAGCATGGTTAAGTTTATTTATAAAAATATGTTAAGATTTACGGCGAGTTATAAATTTTAATTAGTAGACTATTGTTTGTTTTTAAAAGATAAATGCGTTGCTGTGACTTTTCCTGGCCTACCATTTCGTATTTTAATGTAAACAGCATCTTACTGATGCCTTTATTTACATTTGCCTACAAATTACATGTTTTTTTTTCCTTATTTTATTTGAAATTAAAATGTGATATAATTTTTAATCATTCATTGTATATAAATTTAACGTCATTAAAAGTAGACGTATAACAATAATTGTAAGTAAAAAAAGATTTTTTTATTTTTACTACTTACTAAAAGAAATAATAATAGTAGATTCAAAAGAATTTATAACAGAATTGACAGGTGAAAAAAATGAGTCGATAAAATATGCCGTCCGTAAGCTAATAAAAATGTGACATACCTTACGAATTTTCTCTTAGTAAACTGAAAAATATATTCTTAGTAATTTCAACTTAATATGAAAAAAAAATAATACGCCGCTGGTAATCATTTGATTAATACCGCAGTAGTGAGTGGCTTGCTTGCACTGCACAGTTACTTTATTTACTTTAATGGAACCGTGATAAATTTTCAATAGCATAAGTGTGACGAAATGTAGAAAAGAAATCATAATTGCATGGTCAAGTCAAAAAAGATAATATTTTCAAAATGGCGCGAATTTTAAATTATATATATTTTTAAAATTTAAGTAGCTTTTTTAAAAAAATATATAGGTACTTATCGGAGCGCTGAAATAATCATTTTTATTGAATCGGTTAAAAAACTCATTCAATGCATTTTGTTAATATTTCTAAGAGAATTCTTTTAAAAAATAAACTCAGTTTCTCGGATAATCTAACCCTTCAGAATATATTTTAGGCACTGGACGTTTTTTAAAGAGTTAAATGTATCATTACTTCTGTCAGGTCTGAATGATACCAGTTGAGGAAAAATGAAAAATGCAGGTAATTGTCGTTCGCTGTTATATTATCTCATTCTCAATATTATCATAATTTTATTGGAGTGGACAATTACAACAAACCGACCAAGTGTAAGTTGGACTTGCACAATCTGTATACTGTATCATTAGTACCTTATTTTAATCCTATAAATAATACAATTCTGATCATTTTCCTTTCTACCCCTAAGTTGATGTTTTTCCGTTTTTTATCAGCGCTACTTTTAGATACGTTTAAGCATTTTTCCTTGTTTTGTAAGTGCGTGAATCATTCGATATTATGTGTTTAATTTTACACAAAATATCGAATGATTTTCGTTTTTAAAATCATGTTTAAATTATACTCCACACCATACTCTTAAATAATTATTCCAAATTGACCCCCAATTTAATCCCCTAATACTACAGATAGACAGACATATGACTTTTGAAACTTACTTCAGTTTGAGTAACTTCTTATAATAACTATAACGAACTTCAATCCGCTACATGAAATAGCTTTTGAGAAAAACGTCTGTGACAAATGGACTTGATTTTTAGAAGTACGGAACACTGGAACATTAAATATGTAAAGAAGTCAAAGTTTTAAATAGCAATTTATGAATTAGCATACATTACATTACAACCATACGATATGGACATATAACTCCGGTAAACAACCCTAAATTACTGTAAAACCATTTACATCTGCCATAATAAATTAAAAAGAAATTATTAATAACGCCATATTCCAAATTCAAAATTTACGATCCACCTTTTAGTTATATTATTGCCATTATTTTAGTTTTAATACAATATAAATAAAATTAAAATATTATAGTAAATTTTTACCCGTAAAATTATTGTTAATAATAAAATAATCAAATAATAAAAAATTACCAGTATATACTTTTCGGCTCCACGTGTTGTTGGGTCGTACTGTGCATAGTTTATTAAAAATATATGTCCCCACTATATAATAAAAAAAACTGTCATACGTTTTAATAAATATAAATGTATTATTAGGGCATCTGTTCATTCATTAACATACAGTAACTAAAGACGATGTTTCTCATTATTTCAAAAGAGTACAAAATTTAAAAAGATCAATAAACCGAGAGGAAATCTAGACTGAAGCGATTATAGCGTGTTTCATTCTTATTGACTTATTCAACAAATTAGTGTTAATTGCACAGAGAACGTAACTGTAGTCTTTAGTGTGTAGATTCTTTACGAAACCGTTAACTAAATACAATGAACTTCAAAATTGCCATATGCAAGCCAATTCTATACCATTCGTGATCGTTTTCGATTTTATATTTAATCTTTTTTATCGATTTGTTTATGTTTAAAATTAATTAATAAATGTTTGGTCACCTTAAATGACTATTAAGTGATTCTAAATTAATAAAATAATCATAATTATGCGCGGCTGAAATATTTGCCTTTGAAGAAGGATAATTAACTCAACGCTTGAACATCGATTACTTAGGCTTATTTTACTTTTATTGCGGAATGTTATCGCTGGAGTTATCAAAAAACGAGGAGGTTAATTCATTTTAGATAAATCCTGACATTGACATATGCTGACATATATTCAATTCTTTTTTTTAAGCAAGAGCAGTACTTAGTAAGGCTGGCAATTTATCAAACTTCTTTCTTAGTCTATTTCCTCGTTCAATCACTTCATGTGAGTAAATACGAGATGATTCAAGCATGTACATGGTGATATTATTTACGGATCCGGTTCTGAAAACAAAATCCTACTTTCCAACCGGTTTAATAGACCGCCATGGAGTACGAATTACGATTTATGACGATTCGTATATGAAATTTTCAAAAAACTATCGGTATACATATTTAATTATAATTAAAACTTACACAATGACATCAACGTACAAAGAGGATAACCAAATCCATAAAGTTTGTTAACACATCAAAGTCACGGTGTTGAACAACTTGTTTGAAGTACACTTGAAGGGTAATAATGCGGTGGCGGTAACTCTAGGTAGCGCACACACGCGTCCGACTCCGGCGGGAGAGTGAACGTCACTGCATATTGCAAGCTAGCGGCTGCGTTGGACCAACAGCGTGTACTGTGAGAGAATTACTTACACGGGTGCGATTTCGCGCGGTTTTCAGCATATGCATGTTTAAACAGAGACGTGTTATTTTTTTCATGTTGTAATACATTATTTTTTCCGATTGTACTAATGTCACGTTTATAAATGTAAACTCGTTCACGACCGGGGATGGACCACGCCCTAACAATAACAGAGTTAAATGGCAGCATAACAATGCTGTGTTTCGTACGGTGTGGGAACATAAGGCCTTATTAGTGAAAACGTGGCATTTTATCTCGGTCAGGGGTCAAATGTGCGTCTTGATTAAGGACCTACAGTGTTTATAGTCCCCTGCCCATTTAACCCCATTACTTACAATCACGGTATTGCATAAATCATCAGATAGCAAGTGATCCCTTCAGCCATAACATCTACATCCTTTTTAGATGATGAAAGATATAGATGCGTAGATTATGCACAAACTATGGTCCTGACCAACAGTTCGAAATAAGAACTTGTTTTTTACGTTATTAGATGACAAACGGTTTCTGTGGCATATATATATGGCAACTATATTCACAAGGAAGCAGACCTATGACACCCGTCTAACAAAAATGGAATACCTCGTTACGTGTAATAGGTTTTAAGTTTTTTTCTTTCACCCAAAAACATAGTCGCGTTTAACTATATCTTATGTTGGTATTCCAAGAGCCGTAGTGTTACTCCGATTGAGTCGACCTATCCTTGCAACAACTAGTTGATAACAGCGAAATGGCTACCAATGATAATGAATTAAACGGTAAGAATTTTAAGTAAGAACTTCTATACATATGTAGTTAATTACCATTAGTTGTATTTTGAATTTATCGCAAGGCAATGTTTCAATTTGCTAATTCTACCGAAATTATATCTAACACCAATTTAAATTTAATAAACATAGGAATTATATTGCCCAAGAGTTAGTTACAATTGGCTATCGGTGATGAAATTTTTTTTGCAATTACAAAATTGTTTTAACGCTAACTGCCATGGAATTGAATTTTGTTCAGATAGATGCTATGCTTGCAAAACATATTAAATGATCACTATTATAACTTTTGATATAAGAAATCTGCAACACGATAATTTTAATTCATTTTGAGTTAAAACAATAATAAAAAACTCATTGTTTAATATACTTATTTTGATATCGATAAAAATATACTCTATTCTTAATTCTAATGTATTAAATATTTATTATCTTTAAACTCATATATAACTAATAACTTAACGAACTTCAAAATCAGTTCAGTAGTTGAAAATATATCGACAATTAACCGTTCTTATTAATTTTGATATTTTGTGCTATAAGGTAAGTTAATCTAGGTATTTGGTAAGTAATTACTATTCAGTTAAATAATAATAATTAATAATACATATGAAGTGTTTATTTTATTAAAATTTATTTTTGTTTTTTTTTTTGTTTTTTTTTATTATTTAATTAATATGAAAAACAATGGCAAGTGATAACCTGCAGCCAATGAAACACATCTATTCTCAACAAAAATTCAAGATGTACATACCTACATGCGTTGACAGAGATGGAATGACTCGTTTGCCTTACACTTACCACACGAAACACAATAAATGAAAACTTCATGCTTCGTATTAAGTTTGCTCCATTTAAAATTTATTATAATTATTTGACACAAGAGATATTACACAGAATTTTCTTATATTGATGAAAAATATAAATGGAGAAATTATTTGTATGGCAAATATGAAATAAAGACAAAGGACACACAGGATACAATGTTTACATAGGATATTCGATCCTGCCCAACGATGGAACGGGACGCACTCGGCGCCGGACGAATACGTTAAATGAATAAGACTGTTACAAACTCCGACAAAAGTCGCTTTTTTTTTTTTTTTTTCGGGCTGAAGGCCACTGTTAGCCCGAGGGCTTTTACAGTTTCACCGGGTTGAGAGGTGACCGAGCGCTAATGGCACTCAGTCGAGACCTCTATATATAGGTAACCAGCACAAGGGCTCCCGAGAGGGAGCCTCGGCTTGGACCGTTACCTTGTTTCGCGAGAGCGTCTGACTCGAGGGTGCCCGAGAGGGCCACAAAAGTCGCGTCACAGGAAATTGCATAGGGGTTAGAGCTTACGGACTCCTACACGTGAGCACGATAGATGAGTATATTTTACATTTACACCACTACGTTACTAAGTTTATAAATCACTCAACTTTTTTAGAACATACTTTACTTTGAAATTTACTGAAACATTCACAAACATAGTGGATTTATAAATATAATATTGAAATAACGAACGAACCAGAACGCTGTTCTGTTCCCGAGAGACAGTTAATCGGGAGTCCCAAATACTAGTAGGAATTGATCATATATAGTGGATCATTTTCTGTGGATCTAGTCGATATTGGTCATATGTTCTATATGCCTATTAGTGCTGCATTATGCATTAAGTAATATTAATTGCATTAATTAATTGATACAACACGTTATATTATACAATATATAGGTATATACCTTGCAAATTAATTATAACCAATAATGATTAAAATAAACATAGCATAGACATAGTAGTATTTCATTTCATTTTCATTCTGAATAGTATAGTATTTATCATATAATGACATATCTTATATGAGTGTTATTCGATATATTACATACCTTATGTATATAAATAAAAATTAAATGCTAGTCGATGTGCTTAACATCGCTTTAGAAAGGCTGGACCGATTTGGTTGTTTTCTAAAATAGTTATTAATAGAATGAGAGAAAATAATTGAAAACATGCTTGTAAAATTGTAAAATTCGAGAAAAACTGAAAGTCATTTTAGCTATGGAAATTTTGTATGACTTCAAGACCTATAAACCGACGATTCGTACAATCGATAATTTTCACAAATTCACAGTACGATCCCAATCGAATTTATTGTAATTAGACATGACAACGTTTATTCGGTCAGTCAATTTTCAATATATAGTTTTTCGATAAGCACTATATGCTTAAGTCTGATATATATGTAGACTAACTTAAAGTTAGTTAAATCGTTCAACCGTCGTACAATCAATCATCCGATAAGCTTATAACATTACAGTTGAAAAAGAAATCGTGTTGGGCCGGAGTTTGCGGGGATCGGTTCCAACATGAGCACCGGGGTGACCCAGATGCGGCGCGGAGGCTGCGTCAACGTAAACCGCAGCAGAGGTCAGTGTGTAGCGGCACGCATCCCGCCCCCGGCCATGACACGGAATCTTGCTCATAGTTCATTCATTCATTCGCATTTATGCTTTTGAGATAAACGTCTTAGAAACGCACACAAATATAATCTTATTACAGTTCATAATATACAATTATGGCTCTACCTAACACTGTTAAATTATATCTTTTATCTTGTCTTATGGGTTTTAAAAAAAATTAAGCTCCTATTTTTTATCAAATTCATATTAAGCAACTTATGTACATTTCACCTCAAGTATCTATTTACCACCTTTGTATGAAATTAATGAGCATGTATATATTTTGTATAGCTTTAATCAATTAAATAAAAAAATAAAAAACGATTAAAAATCACATGGAACGAGTATGTTAAAATTAAATAGAATAACATTTTCTTTTATTCTTTGATCGACTGAAAAGTTTCCTCTTGATGTTATGTTGAAAGAAAACATTCTCAATACAACATGAGGATTCATCTTATGAATTATTTTGAATGGCGATAGAATGGCGTCGCAGGATAAAAATAATCTCGCTTATAAGGTTAAGCCGAACAAAGTACCGTCTGCTAATGTTTTGTTGTTCAGGCGGAATATCGATGTTTTGTTTCATGACATATATAGCAAACTAAACAGAGACTGGCTGTACATTATAAGGCAAAAAACAAATAAGCAACCAATATATATATATATATATATATATATATATATATATAGGTTGCTTCTGAGCATATGTCTCCTCTCCTGCGAGGGTATTGGAGCACACGACATGGCTGTACTGCATAGTAGGGTGAAAGGGAGAGAAGCCTGCGACAACACGAGCGGTGTCGAGGAGCACCGCCTTCTAGATTTAAGCCCGAATCATTATTAGTATTATTACATTGAGAGTAACAAACGAGCACACAGTTCACCTGATTCCTGACACTGTAACGTCTACATTCATCCTTGACAAGGAATCATTATGCAGATGCTTACCCTTGAGGATTGAAATGGAATGCCTCATCATTAGTAATAAGGGTCTCCGGATCCTTGCACTCACCAGACGAAACACAACAGCATTATGCTGCTATTTCACGTTGGTATTTTGTGAGGGCGAGGTCCTGATCTCGTTGAGATGACCCATTCATTTTTCATTATTCAGCAGCTACAAACAAACCGTAGCGTTGCTCTACTACTGTTTAAATAAAAAATAAAGCTCGAGTAATTAAAACTGCAATTAACAATGTGAGTTGTGTCGGCGATCAAACTTTTTATCAGCGTTAACGGACTATCGTGTCGGCACGGCCGAAGACCACGCCCCAACCTTATTCTTGTTTTTTAAAAAAGAATATTAGCAATGCTATTAACATTACTAATATTCCGGTTAACCACTCCAACTAAGCTGAAAATGCTTGTGCCAGGAAATGGTTCACGGCACGGCAATAGTCTAATGGTGGATTCGAACCTACCTACGACCTTAAGTTTCGCAAATCGTACACTAAATCATTAAGCTATTAACCCTACAAACGCTACCACGCCCTAATTAAACACCAGCATGAAATAATTGACTTTTTGTTTGATGAGTGCATGGATTCTGTGTGGTAGCGAAGCATTACATCTCAGTCCTCGGAGTGACAGGTCACATGCGTTTTGAATCATTGATGATGACTGGCAAATACCCACTATATGTGCTACGCAGTTATAATCTATCATTAGATGAACTGAGTGCTTGATTGTCATCTTTAGATTTATAAAAAAAAACTAAGAAAAGCTTGCATAACGTGAAATTAAAACAACCCCTAGGACACTAAAGCCTCACAACAACGGCTTCATTGATTGTAGGAAAATTGATTCCAAACTTACCTCATTCGTATCCGAGGGACGAAAACTTGGTGCTCTAGTATTATAACATAGTAATACGCCCACCACAGATACAAGCCTCTCAAATAAGATCTAAAACTGTTGATATATCCCATTAATTTTAAGTCTTATATATATAAAAAGTTTGTTCCTTAGCAACCAGTTTTCAATTCTCGTGGCCATTTGTGACACTGTCTCACCGACCTAAAATCGTTAACGCCCACTGAATACGCCAACTTCATCGATAAACAGCTATAACGAAAAGATAAAAATAAAAAAAAAAGCACTTATAATAACGTAACGTTATACGAGTAGATTCAAGTATGAACAGTTACCCGGTAATTACAATGGAACGATCATAAAAAAATAGTGTAATAACATTTATATATATTTCAATCCAACTATTCGACATAGACCTCCACTCCACTGCGGATTGGACTTCACGTGTCTTCCAAAGATTTTTTTAATAATTTATCTTAAGCATAAAATTTTCACGATTCCTTAATTTTCGGCGATGGTTTTCCAACTTGGTTTGCTCAGGTAACATGAATTAAAAACGAGCGCTTAGACATGGCAGTTATGTTTTAAGTTTATTTAATAAATCTTCAAATTCAAGGAAGAAATATTTTTAAACACTTAAAAGTATTATTTAAGTTATTTTCTTATTTAAGTTTATATTCAGAATATATACCATAAAATGTACCATAAACTTCAATGTTTAACCAGTGCTCTTCTGAACGTTGGCCAGTCTTAAGTTAAATTTACCGTAAGCGCCACGCCAGATGGTATTTTCCTGATTACTTGATACGACGCCATCTTTGATTGTTACGAATTGTTTTTCTTTTCATGGCTGATGGCCACTGTTAGCTCGAAGGCCTTTACAGCTTCATCGGGTTGAAATGTGGCACTCAGCCGAGATCTTTATTAGTGGGTAACCAGCATAAGAGTAACCGAAAGGAAGCCGAGGCCTTGATAAACCGCGCGCGAGAGCGACTGACTCGTGGGTGCCAGACAGAGCCAAACCTCGGCTCATTAACCATTATTAACGACAACAAATTAATGTTCAATTGCACAGAATTATATGATAACGTTCAATGTATTTGCGCAAATATAAATATACAGTCGTCTGATTTAATCTCATGTAAGGCATATGCAATAAGATTAAAAGAAGATTCGAAACGAGTAGAAAATCACAAAAACAATCAATTCATGTTGCATTAGTTACCAAGAGATGAAGGCAGCTCAGTGAACAAGCGCTCCCCGTTAATTTCACGGTATTCGCGCAAACCGAGTTCGATGCCCGGTGCTGCACCAATATAATTGTTTGTTGCAATTTAAGTGTTGAGCGAATGCTTGGCGAATGAAAACATCGTGTGGAAGATTACTTGTTTATTGCACAGATAAAAAAATATACGCAGTCCGTGAATCTTCCCTCGAATCTCTTGGAGTAATATGCTCCAATAGCTTTTAGGGAGGACGCCTGTAACCAGCATTAAAAATCTTCCATCCGTATTTGCTACTTTATCTCTTGTAAACCAGGATCGACAGCGGCTAATTGAAAAAAATGGACAGTGAGGTCCAATATAGTGACAGAGAACTTTAAATGTCTTGCACAGAGTTTAATCGTAAAACGAATAGAACGGAGAGTAGGAAACTCGGTTTTCTGGCTTCCGTCCGTTGCTTAGACTTATGTATTGGGTGTATAAAAATAAATTGTAATGATAACATAAGTCTAGTTTTAAAGAAAATTCTTGGGAAATTTACTCTTTTTAATCTAATTCTCACCACGAGGTCTAGATAATGCACTACACTCGATGTCACATACAAGAAATTAAAAATAATATAGCGCACCTGTTACCACAGCTTGCACTCCCAAATGATGTGATTGGTCGATGTGATTCAATGTCAGAAAAACAATCACACAACAGGAGATGGAACAAGTTTAGGTGAAAATACATACATATTGTGTTATTCCTTACAGGTCACGGAAATTTCAAGAGTATACTCTTACGTGTACTTACCTGTAAGGAATTACACAATACGATGATCTATGATAAACCAATGCTTAATCCCTTCCCCCATGCTCTTTTTCAAGAATTTAGGATTGCTATATACTAAACCTAATTTAAAAAAGGGTATTTTATCTGACAGAATTAGATCATTCACGCCTTCATATAATCGTCGTTTTAACACAACCGTGGAACGATGTGAGGAAAAGGACTTTTATACTATTACACGGCAAAACATAAGCGATATGTTAGCATATTAATATTCCTGGTATATTTATGGAACATAAAAAAAAAGAAGTTTAATAAAAAGGGAAGAGACCACGCAACATCGATTGTCGACAGCACAATTCCCATAAAAGTGCGTTTAATTCCGTGGAATGTAAAACATAGTTACGTATTTGTAACGAATAATGATAGTTCGTAAATCTCACGTTCACGCTGGTTGGAACAAGAAATAAATGGGGGCATTGTTATCGTCTCGATTGGATGGGTGAAAGTTCGGAGAACAAATGGGCTCTTGTATGACTCGCTCTCCGTAAACGGTGATGCAGATAGAGCGTTCGATAGAGCCATCAATATTAAATGATTTGTTTAATATTACGTTAGTACTCTACCTATCATTAATTTAATAGAAATGTATTTTTCTATGGTTTAAGGATTTTTATTAGGCATTTGTTCTGTTTATACTTTTCTTCGGGCTGATGGCCGCTGTTGGCCCGAAGGCTTTTACAGTTTCACCGGGTTGAGAGGTATACGAGCGATTCTTGAGCTCAATCGAGATCTTTACTAGTGTAGAGCATGCCACGGCTTGGACGGTTACCCTGTTTCGTCAGAGCGTCCGACTCGAGGGTGCCCGAGAGAGCCGAACCTCGGCTCGGTCAGTTGCTCCTTATTAACGATTATCTAAATTATTATCGCTATTATTATTAGCTACCTGTACCACCACTTCGGAATGCGTGGGCGCTGGAGAAGAAGTGGCGCAAGAAACTCCAGCGACGCTTCTATCATTATTGTCTGGTGAGAACCAACCTGTGACATGGCGGTATCGCGAATAGCTTTATTGCGACGCCATCGCCGACGGCGGGGGCGGTATTAGGGTGCAATGTACCCTGCCGGCCAAAAGTTTAAGACCGCACTTAAAAAACATAATTATCCATCAATCGTAATAAAATCCTAAATAAATCTGTAATAAAGTCATAAAATGTAAAGGAGGATTTTTTGTTGAAAAATCAGTTTAGCTAACCATAGCCTTTTTTTTGCATGGACTGTTAATATTTCTTTAAGTTTTTAAAGTATATTGTTTGTAAATCAATGTTCTTTTGGATGATTGAACAGGTTAATTAAACATTTAATATTTTATTGGAGTTTTACTTTATTTTCCTTCTTTAATTAAAGTGGTCTCAAACTTTTGGCCTGCAGTGTGTAGTGTTATGAAGGGCTTAGGTCCTGCTCGTCGCGTCGTCGGGGGTATCGTAACCGACCTGTCCCAGCTATAACAGCGTCGATTGGAGATTTCCTCTAACAACGGAGAGACAAGAAATAATAGGAAGATAGATTTGAGATTAACATTCTTTTGTATTATGTATACCCAGAGTATTCCAATAGATTAGGCCGCCAGGCAGCCAAGTCTTCACAGTTCAAGAAAGATATCATCATAACTTAGTCACTATTGAACTAAGGTCTTCCATTACTCATGGAATATATTGAAGATAAACCTGCACCGAGTCGATTGTTGATTGTTGTTACTTCTTTTTTACTGATTATAATTTATTTATTTTTCTGAAGAAAACCACGTGAGTTCCAATCAAACCACCTTCTTCTCGACAAAATAGAACTTCGAACCGGTGTGGCACAAAAGCTTATGATGGGTATGAGCTTTTCTTGTATATATGAATGAAATATATGTAAGGTTTATATTTTATTATTTTGTTTCACCTTTAATAAAACAATAGAAAATATTACAAAAACCCTAAAACTATCATTGCAGCCATTGTTATTTGTGGTAAGAGTTAGAGATCAGTAAGTTCAAGTACGCTGGCTAATTTTTTTTCAATTTATAGTCATCTATCGATTCTGATTTGTAGTATATTTCTCAGTTGGCAAACTTCACCTGTTTAACTTCAACAGAACAATGGCTTCTATTCTGCTGTACGTAGGACGATAATGTAGACAGAAAGATATACATGGAGATAACATATTTTAACAATTGAAGACAATTAATTAATCATTTCAATATTCCGTTATCGCTAAGAGAAAAGAAAGAAACATATAAGATAGTAATCATGATTACATACCAATTATATCATTCGCCCACTACAGCGTGGACGGTATAGTATTGGTAGATGTTTTAATCCCGTAACGGTATTGAATAAATTAAATATTACATAAAATTAACACTTTCACCCAACGCAGTGCAATGCGATGCGATGCACAATGATTGTAGCGCTTTTTACGTAGCAATTATTTTGTAGTGTGCGGATATGCCCGTGTTTTATACGCGTGCACATCCTACCCTATCGGGGAAATGAACTTGCGTATAACGAGATGCTTGTGTTGATAACGAACATTAAATTTGTACAATCTTTATAAAACAATTACTATCATATTATATAATTAAAATAATACTCCGAGCAACAGTTGTAAGGTGCTGTTTTCTTATGATGGTGGCATGTGAATGTTGTATATTCGTTTTTGGACAAACAATAACTAAGTTCACCAGACGGTGAAAATTAAGGTATAATAAAAAAAAACAATGTCATAACGCGTATTTTAAAGGAACGCCAGCTTAAAATTGTACATAAGCGGCTGGATTGTTGATACCTTATCGAGGATGAATCCAACCATATTTGGTCCATGACACGTAGTTATGGACACAGCAGGAATCAATTACCATTGACTGCGTGCTCGTTTGTAACATGATATTGATGATAATATTGATATTCATTTAAATAATCCGTCAGAAGGAACTGACCGAGGCAAAGTTCGGCCCTCCCGGCCACCCTCGAGTCAGCCGCTGTCGCGTAACAGGGTAACGGTCCACGCCAAGGCTCTCCCACTCGGGAGCGCTTGTGCTGGTGACCCACTAATAAAGGTCTCAACTGAGCGCCCTAAGCGCTCGGTCACCTTTCAACCCGGTGAAGCTGTAAAAGCTCTAGGCCTATAATTGACCATCAGACCGAAAAAAAGTATATATCGTTTGTAACCCCTAAACTCATAAATAAACGAAGTACAAAGAAAACTATAAGTTATAATTTTGTTTATAATCATAAAAAAAACCTAAAATATATAAATATATTTTTAATAGTAAGCCATAAACACTGTACAATTAGAATTCTAGTTGGGAAAGTAAAATTGTCAAATGAATACAAAACGTCGAAAGAAAAGTGAAACTACGAAAGTTTCTTCTTTTGTTTTAAATCATGTACATACCTACGTAAGTGTCTTATTTTTGAATATTTATGTAAATGGGTCATCATCGTCTCTTTTACTCACATCTATTGTGTGCCAATGTTAAATACCTTCCGTGTCAATGTGACGTATCGATGTAAGCGACGTGATTGAATGTTGCGTTCGAAGTGCCGCCAGTGTTTTAACGTGGGGCCTGACAATCACTTGAAGCGACGAATACGAGTTTAGGCAACGCACGATTAACCCTATGCACTTGGATGCACTTGATTTTTAATATGGGCTACCAACAACTCCCAAACAAATTTTACAAACACCTGCTCTAGGACAATTTTACACTGCACCCACCGCCAGCACCTTCGTAGATGCTTTAAAATGATTACTAAAAAAAGGGAGCATTGAAAGCTATTATTAAAAAAGGTGCACTTTTTTAAAATTACTTAAATAATAATTGATAAATTAATAATAATTAATAAAAAATAATTTAAATTTTAATTAAAATTTGAACGTCAAGAATGTCGCAAAGGGTTAAAAGCTAGATTAAACTTCACATAAAACGGTTAGCTGAAAAATTGCCGGAAGTCAATGTGTCATAGAGGGTGGTCCTAATTGAAAAACAGCGTTGCGGATATCTACTACCTAAGATATTATTAGGACGTATTGGCACGACACGGATGTATTTAGTCTAAATTAGTTAGTATCAATAGTAAAAAACTATTAATATTTGTATCTCAAATATATTTACTTTTATTCTATTCTATTTCTGTAGATATGAGAAAATCAGGTTTTTTATATTATCAGTTTACTTATTATTATTATTATCACAATAGCTTGAAATAAAAATGTATAGATTTTAAGGTAACGTAATGTCTAATGTAATTAGAATAGATGAAACATTTATTCAAAACATTACGTTTAGTTAATAAAACTAAGCGTGAATAGAGCACACAGATCACCTTATGGTAAGCATGACTGTATCCTTACTCAAAGAAAATAAACTACAAAGATCACATGCTTCGTTACCCATGAGAAATGTGAATCCTATACTCTAAATACGAAACACAGCAGAACCTTATGCTGCTGTTATGTGAGGGTATGGTCCTTCACGACTTCATGCTGCAGTGCTCTGCTAATGGCATACTAATTCACGCAATACCAAAAGAATTAATGACACATTTCCAGTACATTATGATCGCGTACTCTTTAGTTTTTGCTTTCAATGCGATGCGCTGTGAATAAATTATGAAACATTTCGAACAAACACAAGATCCGTATAATACGTTAGGTAATTAATTATATATATTGGTTAAATGTTATATTTTCTTTAATTAAATTTTAAATATAATTTATGTAATTGAAAGTATAAATTAAGAAATAATGATAACAATTATGTTAATTAATAAGATCAAAAATTATAATTTTTCCAGTAATGAATATGAACCTCCTCCGATTGACTGTTACAAACACGATCGTAGTCATTGGTTAAAATATATCGTAAACAAGTTATAAGCAAAAGATTTACCAATCGATCACGAAAACACAGTTTGGTGGTAGGGATGTTTTAACATCATCATAAAATAAATGGCAATCATAAAAATGATAAAAGCCCATCTCACTGCTCTGACGTATTAGGTTATTTTCCGGCTCGAGATAAAGATAAAAACCGAGCCAGGGTTGATCGATGTTGAACGATACGCTGCATTATTTCAAACATACTTCCGACCAGATCCGTTCGGAACATTCCTACTGATGCTGTAAAGCGGTAAATTGACAAATAGGCACATATACATTTAATTTTTACGGTTTATCAAAACTGAGTCTTCCGCTCTGAGCCGCTCACGTCTAATCGCGAATCTCGAAAACAATAAACTAATTTTGTTTAAGTTTTTATCAATGGAGAGATTTACTAGTTGTATAATTTTTATAATTAACAAATTATTCGCATAAACCGTAGAATATTTAATTCCCTTGAGGGTAGGAATAAAATACACAAAACTCTTTTAGGGAGAACATAGTAATCGATTATCGAAATTGAATTTGAAATTTATATTTAAGATTCACTATATTGTTGTTATGTAAACAATTTGAATTATTGGTAACTTACGAGAAAAAGTACTGACTGGCATAAAATATATACTCATATATATAGAACTCACGATGAAAATGTATTTTTTCCAGCGTTTTTCCTCAAAAACCTAAATATATTTTCGATTATAGAAATAAAAATTAGTAAACTGAAAACTCCAGACAAAGTTATGGCCGACTGTAATAAACTGACTGCACCAAACTAGAGTTGAAAAGTTCTAGATACTACAAAGAAAAAAAGTTTTTATATTATGACAACTAATCTCGTAAATTAACTATTATTAGCGTCAAGACAAAACATTTTATCGTACTTGCTTAACACTTTAATGAATCATATAGTTTCAACACCTACATCATGTTTCGAGCACAATGGCTAATCTTTAATATTAGTGTTTGCAACACAGGTTAATTAGAAAGTGCCAAATGGAAACAAGCTGTCTGTTGGCAACATTTCGCACATCCCCTCCATTCCCACAGGTACATGAAGTCAGAGAAAGTATTTTTTTTCTATCGATTTTGATGTAATATGGTTTAGAATGAATATACATTCAGCACTAAATCTCTTTATTGTGATGAGATTGTTGTATTTAATATCCATGCACATTTGGTACTTTAAAGGAAGCTTAGAATGCATTTTTCAGTGTTTTTCATTCTATATCACAAATAAATGTTTTTCATTTGTGATATGGAATTTAGTATCAGTTCATGGATTTTTTTGGTGCGAAACAACTTCTCTGAAATATTAAAGATTTATTCAAATATAGTTTTTTTATATTATATAAACTTTGATTTTTATTAAAAAGAGTTTATGTTTAGTTTTTATTATTTTGTATTTAATGTGAACGCCTCACAAAAAGGTAACAAATGGTGGACTTAAAAAAGCATTCTGTAATAGTCAATCTGTGGCGTGCATTGTTATAAAATTAAAAAGATATACGAGTCTTTTACTATATTTGACCTTAAATAATAAATACAATATATATAATTAAAACTACCACAGATATAATATATAAAAAATCTGTATATAGCATTATAATATGTAGTAATAAGAACGGGAGTAGAAGCAACTTCTCTGAAGCATCTTTTTTATAGGCATGAGGCGAGTAGTGAATAGGGTCGTTGTATCGACGTGTGAACGGCCTCGACTGCCAGGCGACACAATACAAACTCTCCGATCATTCGATTTGAAAGTCGAATCTCACAGATACAATTGCTCGTCTCTTTTTATTCCGCATTAGAAGTGACAGGCAATGTTCCAGGAACCGTGGCGCAAATATAAGCTAAACTGCATGTGCGCTCACTAAATTTCCTGTGTGATCAATACACAAATGGTGCTCAGTATGAATGACAGTGACGTTTTTGCTTAAAACGTAATAATTATTTTTACATTTATATCATTATTTAAGTTTATGAGTGTGTATATATTTATGTATATAAATATATGTGTATGTGGTAATGTATTACACAATTTATTTTGTTATACTTTTTTCTTTTTTTATTTATATTATATTTTATAAAATATTTATTTTGCATTTTACTAATACTTTTCTTTAGTTAATTTCGTATTATATTTTCTTTTTTAGTTACATAAACACCTGTTTCATCAGTCATTACGCCTTAAGATACTGATTGATAGATCCCGCTGAATTATGTCCGTCATATGATTGCCTTTTTATGTGGCTTATACAAAAGTTCTAGGTGTAAGCCCTGTTGTCTGTAATGAATTAAAATTCATTTGCCGAACGTCAGAATATTTACTCTCTGTTATTTAATAATTAGGTTCAAATAACCAAAAAGCCTAGTGACGGGCGGTAATATTGGGTTTTGGATAGGATTCTGCTTTTGGATTCTGATGGTGGGTTTACATGAGCAATCTGTAACAGAGCTTCTCAGGAGTAAGTAAATAATGTAGTATAAATTAATAAGAGGCACTATTTAAACGCAATGTAGCGATATAATTTTAAATTCATTTCGTTATAGATTTCAACAAAATAACGCCAGAATTTTATTTGACTGAACTGTTCCTGGTAACTTATATCACATGGCGAAAGCTCTTCGACTTCTATTTTGCGCTAATTACAAGTGGGAACTTATTAAGTTATTGCTTAGATTCTGTTGGTGTTATGCCATGTTAGGGCTCACGGAACAGAGGTCCTTGAGCTAGCTAAAAGGTGTAAGTTATTGAAAGTGATATAATTTGGTTTTATCCGAATTATCCTTAACTAAAACACCAGAATCCAAATAACTTAACCAAGAATACCAGTAACAGTGGTATATCGTTTCATTTGTCAAAATTATTAAAAACTAAAAATCGAACAAAATGAAAATTGAACATAAACTTGGTACACGATTTTTAGTTACGAATAAAATTATTTTCAAATACGAAAATGGTGTTACGTTTGATGTTTTCATGTGACACGGTGACTTTATGTGCAGGTCTGCGTTTAGACCGATATCTGAAACACTAATGTTCGTTATGCTTGACATCATCTAGTTATTGTGCGTATAACGTCGCCTTTTAAGTTTTTAGATAGGTTTTTAGGTGTCGTGGGATATAAGAAAAAGGGTAATAATGATAAAACAGGTCGTATATTAAATCCCGGGAAGGTTGAACGCATGGCGTCGCTAGTCGCGAAGGACGTGTATGCTAATTATAAAGCGGCAGACGAGCCGGCGGTCCGCATGCCGCGCGCGCCTGCGCCGCCTGTCGGACTGCACGCATTTCAAATCAACACGCACTCCTTTTGTACCTTAGAGATTTATGGCACTAGGAAATGAAACTAACTACTTTTTTAATACAGATAAATATCATCATCAACTCGGCGTACAGCACATTCTGCCACAGTTTCACGCGAAGCATGATCCAACGATTTGCGATTTTGTAAACTTGCAAAGGGCATTATTCTATCCATATGATCCTATCCGTATGAGGTTACCATTCGAGAACCTTTCTTATTCTCATCTAATATCTACGAGCTATATTGCCGGCCCATTAGCACAACAGCTTACTGACGGCTATGTTAGTCTTCCTTCCGTCTGCGGATATCCATGTTGTAAATTCTAATAAAGAACATTACCCTCTCCACAGCTGAGTGACTGAGTTTATTCGAAGGATTGCGTAAAGAACTACGTCTCAGTACAATAGGTCATTACTGTCAAAACTCCAGTTTCTTTACTTTTTTTTTCTTCTCAGTTAAGTTAATTCGACAATGCTACAGCCAGTTGGTACAGCAATATAGCAAAGACGGTGTAAAAGAAATTTATAACTTTATTATATAGTAATAGTAATATTGTCAAAAACGCCCGTTCGTACAACTTTTGCATTACGCATCCATGCACCAAAAATCACATACTTTCTATTTTCTCATAAGGAAACCAAGTCCACAAGTAGATACTAATGATATAAAAAATATTACATACACATAACAATAATGACATACCATCAGCGAAACATAATAAATATATATATATATATATATATATATATATATATATATATTGTTCATTCTATTCACACATTTTAATAATATATCTGTTACTGACAAGGAAAATATAAACAAAACAGAATAAAATCAAGAAAAAGCTATGCTATTATAGTCAGGAATGTCCGTGAAAATGCCCCGTTTATATTTTTAAATTGCAGTCGGCTGTCGAGGCACCGTGAGCGTATTTTCAGCCGAAAATGAGTTGGAAAAAACAAAAATCATGTTTGGCCAACTCGTGAGACAAATTTATCGTATTTCCAAATAATTTGTATAGTGAGGCGCTTATGATAAAAAAAGCCTAAAGAGATAACATAAAAAGAATGTTGATGTGACGACAGAATCACAACTATAAGAAGTGTTGGTAGTTTGGAAGTGGAATTTAAAATTTAAGTTAACACATTCTGTAAATAGTTATTTGTGAAAAATATAAAACATATAACAAATATACTAGCCTCGGTTATTTTAAACGAATACAGCCTAATAAATAAGATCCTAGATGGTCAAATGTAGAGGTGATATCATAATAACGATATGACTCTATTTTAAATATATAAATGTTAATGGCCCAGATTCTTTGTTTGAATTTCAATTATTAAACACTTAAAAAAAATATTGTTTTCAAGAATTTGCAGGAGTTAAAATCCACGATTAGTGTTGGCTTTTTAGTACATGTCATAAAAGATTTCTTCGAAGCCTTTCTTTTTATATGATTAAGATGTAATCTTTTAATAAAAAAAAAAACAGCGATAAGATCCTTAGTTTAGCATGATACCAGATAATTATTTAACCTCCTTACACAATTCGAGTAAAAAATAATTTACAGGCAGGCAAATTTTCGGACAAGTATATAATGGCTGTAAGTGCCGCCAGACACAGATATCCAAAAGGCGAGTCCGTGACGTGATCCTTCCGGCATACGATATATCCGATGCACAGTTGTTTACAGTGAGCGTTAGAAACACGACTTAACGTTTCTAAATTCAGAACAGTGTTAAGCTTGAATGCAATGAACAAGGCTGCGCCGATTAACACGTCAAATTTTGTTCACACAACACACTTACAAATGTGAACATTGAAGACGATTGCCTCGTACAAGCAAACTGTGTTTTTCTGAAATAAGCCTTTCTGTTAAATCCTTGGATTGTAGTTTAATTTTGCACAATAGAATTCACAAAACGGATCACAGTGCATTTTTGTTTGATATTGAGTGTATATCTTAACAGTGGTAAAGCAACGCTGCAGTTTGTTTCTTAGGTATAACACGAATGGATCACAATGGATCGGCAGCTTCGATAAGGGTGGATCCACGCCTTCACAGAATACTAACATAAAAGAGCAACATAATACTGCTGTATTTCGTCATGTGAGTGTACAAATCCGACCCTTATTACTTATGACGAGATATTCCTCAGTGGCGACAATGCATCAGCATTTTGATTTTAGTCATTAGATTGATTATCTATGTATAGGCAACGGTACATTGCAGTGTGACATAAAAGGAACTCGCTCTGAAAGAATACCAGAGTGAAATAGCAATAAAATAGTGCTGTGTTTCATATTATGAGAGCAGTAATCTGGGGACCTTTATTACTGGTGACGAGTCATTCGATCTCAGTCCTCAAGGGTGACAAAGCTTCTGCATTATGATTCCTTGTCAAGAATGAATGTAGATGTCATGGGCCGCAGGAATCACTTGCCATCAGGTGAACTGTGCTCTTTTGTTACTCTCAATGTAATAATATACATAACGTACTGACGGAGCGTCGGACTCGTATATTTTATAGTTTCCAACAATAAGCTATATATCCAGGTCAACGGGCAACGGCCGTGTATTAGGCGCGCCGCAACCGGGGAAGATCGTAATGACAAATATTATATATTGCTTCGTTTAAAAAGGAAAACGTTGTCTTTGAAATTAAATTTACGATTTAGCCGATTACTTAATAGAATTTTAAAGAAATTTGTATCTAAAATAAACTGTAACTTTTGCAATTGGCGAAATAAATTCATAGCAAGTGACACAAAATCAATATTTTTCTGTTTTTATTCCAATTAAGTGACATAATAAATATGATTTAATATAAAAACAATAAACTATAGTAATAATGAGTGGATCGATAAAGAACATGTTTGTTTAAAATACAACATGACAACATTATGGTATAATAAAGAAGAGAAAACGAAGATTCCTTAATTTTTTTCTTAACGGTTTTTTTTCTTACCTCGAAATTTGCAAAATTCGAAACTCAAACCTGTATGATTTAAGCTGCTATATTACGTCAATTTTTATATATATATTTTTTTAAAGTATAGGTGACAAACGAGCAAGCAGCTCACTCGTAGATGGTAATTGATCACCGCTGTCCATAAACGTTCGCAACACCAGAGGTGTCGCAGATGCGCTGCCGGCCTTTATATTCTATTCTGGTCTATTCTTTCTATTCAGATTTGATGTTTGGATAGACTAGTCTTTTGCCGATCAAGCCAATTTTTCATATATATATATCTTTTCATATACACACTGCTGGCCGAAAGTTTAAGACAGCACATAAACAATAAAATCATCCATCAATTGTAATAAAATCCCATAGGATAAATAAAAGAAATGCACCATCTGTATATTCTATCGTTAGTATCGAATATTTAAAAAAGTAATTCTTTTGTTCACTTTCAAGTTATTGGACAATATACATCTATTAATTTCGAACACCAACAAACGCTGCGCTAGAGTCAGGTGGTAGAGTCGTAATAATATTTTTATAATGTCCTCATTACTAATTACTTTGCTATTGTTACGTATTGGTCAATAATTAAGATTATTTTTTCAGAAAACACGTGTTTCTGACTTATGTATTACCCAAGTTTACTTGGGTTTGTTCAATTAGTTTAAACTTATGGTTTCTACAGTCAAGACGTCATAAAATGGGAAAAGTTGGAGAAATTAGCAGTTAAGTGCGTTCTGCCATCGTTGTTTTACATAATGAAGGCAAATCCGAACGTGAGATTGCTTCACAACTGAAGTTATCGGAAACTTGTGTTCATGGCAATTGTGCCATGAACACAAGTCTTCTAAAGCAAACTCGATACAGGGAGACAGGCTGTTTTCAAGATCGTCCAAGCTCGGGAAGGCCGATAGCTACCACGTCTAGTGAAGATAATTTTATTGTTGATACCAGCAAGCGAAATAGACGCTTAACAGCACCAGAAATCCGCGTTGAAGTAAACAAAGCCCGAGTTAAACTTTTATCATTAACTACAGTAAAACGGTGACTGAGAGATGAGAAGTTGTATGGTCGCGTTGCTGTTCGAAAACCTCTGCTAAGGCCGCAAAACAAGAAAAAACGGATGCAGTGGGCTCTTGCCCATCGAGATTGGACTGAAGAAGATTTTAAAAAAGTGCTTTGGACCGATGAATCCAAGTTTGAACTATTCGGTTCAAAACGTAAAATTTACATCCGACACAGTGTCCGATTGTGTAATCCCAAAAATCAAGCACTCAATTATGGTCTGGGTTGCTTCTCTAGCCGAGAAACTCGCGATTTCATTAAAATTGAAGGAATTTTGAAAAAGGAACAGTACAGAAACATTTTATAACAAAATTCCGTTTCTTCCGGGTTGCGATTAATTGGAGATGGATTCATTTTCTAACAAGATAATGATCCAAAGCATAGCTCAAAAATATGTAGAGGATATTTAGAAGAGAAAGAGGCAGGATCTCAATCCCAATGAACTTTTGTGGGAAGAGCTTGATAGGAACGTCCGTAATCGTGGCCCATCCTCGCGGGAAGAAATGCGGAATGCTTAATGCAAAATTTGAAATTATATATCACAAGACACCATTAACAAATTGATTGCCCGTATGGCGAGACTTGTGAAAAAAGTCATAAAATGTAAAGGATTTTTTGATGAAAAATCAGTTTAGCTAACTATATAGCCTTTTTGTATGGCCTGTTAATATTTCTGTACGCTTTTAAACTATATTGTTTGTCAATCAATGTTCTATAAGATGGTTAAACAGGTTAATCCAACATTTAATATTTTATTGGAGTTTTACTTTATTTTCCTACCTTAATTAACCATCGACATTAAGTTAATATAGTTAATTTTAGAAAAATATACTATTTTAAATTAGAAGTAATTTTAAGTACAGTATAGGTAAGGGCTTCGTCCTTTCCTTTTAATATAGTACCTAAGCGCCGTTAACCTTAGAGAAGGCACGTATTAATAGTTTTTAATTCTCTTAACAGCTTTTAGCTGCAGATGTTGCCAGAAGTTGACTTGCGCCCAAAATATTAAATAAAGATTGTACAAATACCCTATAAACACTTAGTACTTGCAGTTGTTATAGGAATTTGTATATCTCGAGCGTGTTAGTGCGAGCGTGCGAGTATAATATGAGAGATGATGAGATGAGGATATAATATTATAGATGATGATAATCAACGAGTACACATTTCAGCTTATAGTAAGTTCTAGATTGTGTTGATATTAATGCTGTTAGACTATGTGGCTCTTACAGCTTCATGATTTTTTTTTATTCCTAAAGAGTATTAGCAATGCTATTCACATTACTAATATTCCGGTTAATCAACTAAGCTGCAAATGCTTGTGCTAGGAAATGGTTCATGACAATATTTGAATAGTGGATTCGAACCTATTAAGTTTCGCATACTATTAACCATTACGCTATTGTTCCAGGGCTCACGGAACAGGGGTCCACGCATCAGCTAGTGCTGATAGTAAGTGATGCCTGAGACTCATGACATCTACACCCCAGCCTCATGCCACACCCGGGAACTGGGATGGAATGCCTAGTTACTGCATCCACACACTCACTACTGTTTTGTGCTGATATTTCGTCGGTATTCTGAGTGTAGAAGGGACATTCACGTTACATCTAGATTCCAGCTGCAGAGTCGGATCCTAAATCTTGCATATAGCATTTGTTTTGAAACGCGCCGCTTCCGGGCGCAGTCGCAGGCTATTAATATAAATAGCTGCGCTAAATAGCAGCTATAATTTTTTCGACAGGCTGATGTTTTTTTAATGTCATAAACATAGCAATAGCGACTACACTAGGTTCACTACATGGTTATCGTTGGTTCGTATTTCAGTTGGGTTGTAGCTAACGGGTTTTCGATTTTCCGTACGTTCGTACATAAAATAATAAATTAATCAATATTAAGTAATCTCCTCTTGTGTCCGCTAAGGAAGGCTGGACTGGCAGACAGAAAGTATACCGAGCCTATACCAAATGGAGCGAAGACCTATCTTAGTAAGCGGGAAGACGGAATACTGCTTTCAAAGATGTATTATCTTCTTACAATACAATTATTGCCTCTGTATTAACAAGTTTTGAAGTCCCACTTATTTGTGAGGGTTGGGAGTGAAGTTTTAGTACTTGGTATGGTAATGCAAAAAAAAATACATATAAAAACTAACAGAAATATTTCTACTTCCATCGAACTTACTCGGAACGGCACCCTGCATTGTACAAGAAGAGAAGATAGAAGACATTAATTATAATAATGGTGATTATTCATTTCGTATTTATTTCTAATCTAATCTTACATTGCGTTATTGAAATTACATTGTTACGATTCAAAATATGACTACAACTCAAAGATTCTGTAAAATAACTTTCTCATGTGTCCATTTGAAGCGAAAAGAAATTTATATATAACTCGCAGAAATGTCCGTGAAGATGGAACAAATAATCCCTTTGCACTTTGATTCCAAAAGATTTTAAAGGATACTTTTAAAAAAAAAACATGGGAATTAACATTATCAAACAAGTGGCAAGGAAAGTTCTTTATCGTGTCACCATTGTAGTCGGAATTCTATCATGTAGCAATAAAATACCCACGCACGCATGCATTTAAGCGACAGTCGGTCCACATTTAGAAACAATACTGGTACTGGCTATTAAAAATATAGGACAGTTCATAGGAGAAACAAGAAGGATTCAAATAAGCTCATTTAAAAATAATGAAAAACTAAGGACTTAGGCACATGTTTAGAAAATAGCATCACGTGGTATAAATTTATGTTTGAGCGACAAAAAGAGACGACTCCGATTCGTTTAACTACGCCAGAGCTATAAACTAGCACGAGCAGATCAGCTCTGGCGGGGAAGGATAACACATTCACAGGATATCAACTTCCCTTTGTATGTTTACGGTTTTATAATATGAATATATATGGATAACTTAGATACTTTACCTGCCAAGATGGTACTTCGTTATTCCTGTTAAACAGTGTTCTCGTCAAATCAAAGTGAAATTCATCAAAAATACTGATTGATACACCCTTTGTTGTTTCTTGTTGAATTTCTCCTGTAGGTAAAGTTATAGGAGTCAAAGCGAACGTACGAAACACTTAGCCAGAATATGAACACCAGCGTCCCCATTAGTTAGTCTTTAAATTTATGAAATCTTATTAATGACTATGCTGTTCATTAACGAATTACTATCCTTAATGTTCGGAAACGCGCTTCCGACTCATCTGGTTTGTGGATATTCATGGGCGGCGGTGATCACTTACCATCGGATGGGCTGCATGTTCGTTTGCCACCTATTCGATTAAAAAAAACTATTACTTGTCAATAAATATAGCATAAATATAATAAATTGATAAATCACGTCAACGCTATTATTGCACGTCGCGTTGAAACTTAATCATCAATGAGGAAACTAAATGGAAAATTCCGTTCATTGTCAAAAACATTGATATACAACATAACACTCTTACCATCAGCAAAGTCGGTTACATTTGCAATATATCAACTCGTGGTTCAATTCAGTAATGACACTTAATTAGCATCAAATAGTAACAGAAAATTATTAACGAAGTAACCGTTATTTATACACATCCCTATATGCAATTGCCAAACTTTATCTAAAGTGTGCCATTAATAGGCATACTACCATATATCATCTATTGTCCTGCAATTGGATTTCCAGATTAGAGATTCAACTACAGATAACGAGGCATTCCATCTCGGTAGTGAGGGGTAACAACTGTACTTCCTGAATCTAATGAGGTGATATAGATGTCATGTGTCCCAATTATCACTTACCATCTAGCGAAGTGTGTGCTCGTGTACCAACCCTAATATTATAATGTAAAAAAATGCACAGCGACCTTTATTTTGTATTCCATTGGACATTATTCGAAATATATTAAAGTACACTATCCAAATATTTTTTAATTTTCTTTATTAACTTTGATGTTTCACAAAAATCCTAAATAACAACATACTTCACATCTGTCTAGATAATCGTAACGCTCCCTGCCCTACTATATTTACGGGGGAAAAATTAAAAAAAATTAAAAACATTACAGTTTCTGATATTCGCTGATTATCTGAATGAGTGTTAGGAAAGCGTGTGTTTGGCCTCCTCACCTTTTCAAGTTTGAGTAATTTATCTTCATTTCGGTCAAAATGAAGCTTAATGATACTTAGAAAATAAATCGGTGGTTCGACTCAAAGCCTTTTTTATAAGTCTACAATTTGAGAGGCTTTTTTTATTTCCGTCTCGATTGTTCTATTTTGCTTTTTTTCTACATCTCTTGATAGCTAAAGTCAAAGCCAATTAAAATAAAAATAAAATCAACCTAATCATAGGCGACCTGCTTCGACGCGAGCCGCGACTGTTACAAACAAAATAGGTTCTTTTGCAGCCAAAAATAAGCGCGTTTCGTTATGGTTTCGTTGCGTCACTAGCAGAACTATTGCCCTTAATCACGCACGCTACGCGGATATTACACACGGAACATTTTACAAGACTATTTACAAAATGTCTATGTCATTTCGTATTTACGCTTATTTCACGTACGAAAATGACCTACTTTTTAATAAGACAGATATATTAAATACTTCATTTGGATGTTTATTGAATTACCTAAATGGCCTAAAAATTAAATCTTGCTTTAACTTCGAATAGATTTTCGAATTATATTTAAAATTAAGACTAATTATTGGAATATAATTCCTCTTTAAATTATTTACTTATTACCAATAATTTTAGCGTATAAAAAGCACCACGCATTGCATTATTAAAAATCGATGATCGAGCTTACACATAAGTAAATAATTTTGCTTCGCACGTTGTCGAACAAGAATGAATTTCATTCCATCACGTTTCATTTTATTGGTGTATTAATTAGGTGGTAGCGCCACGCTGCAACTAGATTCTTACTGTAACATGAATAGGTCGACTCGACAAGACCCTATGAACCAATGCTGTTTCGTATGGTGACCGCGGGGCCTAAATATAGGAAACAAGTATTTTAACAGTCTGCAGGGGTGACAACGCAAGTCCATCTTGAAGTGTTTGTTGAGATTTTGAATTAAATTTTTTCAACACTTATACCATAAAAAAGTAAATACCTCCACTAACAACCACATCATCACACAGAGTATTCTAATACCTTTTACCCTAGTGTCAAAAGAAAAGTTTTTTTCGGCGCGTATCCATGTACGTGGGATTCATTATATCCTTGAAACATCCAAATAACTGGATGGAGTTTAATTATTGAGTTGACCAAGAAGATCGTAAGACATGACCGACGCGACGTAACACGTAATTAATATAATATAATATATAAAATAAGTAAAATTTTAAAAAAATATTTATATATATTACATGCAAGTACTTATCACAAAGATTCTGAAAAGATGTCTGTTACCTGACAACAATTTAAAAGAATATTAATATATTTATACTCAATGATTTTTACATGGTCAATGTGACAATGTGATCATGAGCATATTATTGGCTGTGAGTGTGAAGATGTTGTATAACTAAGCTGTAGTTGCAAACTTACTGTAACACTCTTTATTTGTTTTGTCAGCCACCACAAAATACCAATGTAAAAAGAACATCAAAACAGAGTCATTTGGTGAGAGATGAAAACATTGATGAATATGTCTTAAATCCTTAGTCTACAAAATGATTATACAAACACAAATTGAATGAAAGTGTGTGTGACTTTAAAAATGTTACAGGTTCTAAATAATACTTTTTTGATTTTAATGTGCTTTTCTTATCATACCCAACATTAATTTTTGTCCATGTCCAATTAAGTTTAATATAGAACCTGTAAAAGCAATTTCTATAGAACTAGTACAGATTATTTATTATACAATAAAGATTCTGTACAAAGAGCAAATAAAGCTATTTGATGGCACTATTTGCAATATTCGGAGAAAGAGATCTATCTGGTTAGGCTACCATTTTTAATATGACAAATCCATCCATACCATATAGTATCTATGGAATAAAGTTGGTACATATGACTTTGCTTTCTCTTCTTTTCCAGTGCAACATTGAAGCCTTTTTTAAAACTATTTTAAAAGGTATGAAATATTTCAATAGTGTTGATGATTATGTTGGCTGAATCATATCTTACATATAGCTTATTGGAAACAAAGTAGCTAAGAGTTAATCTGGCTTAATGCTCTGCTTGTGCAACACAAACAATTAGTAGTCAAATTTGGGCGCAAATTTTATATTGTGTTACATATGCTTTAAATCTGATTAGACGATTACTTATATTATTATAGGCTTCATAGCGGCAAATATTTTTGTTAAGTAGATATACCTATTTTACACATAATAACTAACTGATGTAAAAATAACATATAACGTAAGTAGCGTGTGTAAAGTGAATTAGTAGAATTGTATAACAAAAATATTGTAAACAGTGCAAAGAGAATAATATATGTACCTACATATCTAGTATAACAAATAAAATATTTTTATGTAACACCTCTAAAAAAATATATTCAATATTAAATATTCTACAATTATATATTTTACCTCATATCTATTGTCATTATGAATGAATTCAAAGTAAGAAAATATTGTATTTTCTTATAATTAAGGCAAATATTATGGAAAAATGCTATTTTATTATATAAAGTAATGAATCTTACGCACCTGTTTATCACTGCATATGAATAAACTATCGAAACGAAATTGTAGATTAGTTTCGATAAATATTTCATAACTGCATAGAAAAATAATATTTTCAATGTAAGTTTAATACAGAATATCGTAATAAAATGATAAAAACAAAAAATATAAACACACGCTCTAACGTAGTCGTTAAAACGCTACAAAATTCTTTAAAGTCAGTTTGCTACACAGACTGTTTACACCAATAAACCAGTATACACAGCACGCAGATACAACAGATAGGTACAACGTCAATATTAACGAATAAGATCCGACCACAGATTGTTCATATTCTCTATTTTGAATGATAGTTAAAATGATAACGCCTGTTTTCAAAATGTGAGTTCTTAATATTTGCACAATCACCTCTTTTGCTTTTTCTATTACCAACTTAAATTAAGGATTAGATAGACAGGAGACAAATATATTACGTCTCATTCATTGATTTATATGTTACATATATAAACTATAGTCAAGAAAATGCGTATCTTTTCCGTACTTAGTAGAATATGTACACGGTTCAGGGTAGATCTGTCTAGAAACATGGTTAGCATCAATTGCTTAATGGTTAAGGGTACAGTTTGCAAAACTTATCAGCAGAGGATCATTGATATCCACCATTTTATTATTGTCATATAACTCCTAAGCACAAACATTCAAGCTCAGTTAATGTGGTCAATGGGATTGTTAGTATTGTTAGCTTGTTTTATTATTATTTGTTAACTATTCTTTTAAAAAATGTATTTAGTAGAAAATTAAAACTAAGAACGGATTTTTCTCCATTGGTCGGTCGCCAAAACCTCGTCCACCAGAGCACTAGAGCAGATAGGACCTCGTGGAGCTTGATTGATTAATTGAAAAGCGTCTTGACCATGTTAAACAACATAAATATTTAATTCTAATTATATAATAATTCGCATAAACAGATTTATGTATTAAAATAACAATAAACAAATACGTCATTCACACTGCTTGAATAGAAAATGTTCAGACAACCGGTAAGCTATTGTAGAGTTTTGATGCTAAACAGGTAAAAGAATAGGCATAGTAGTCCATACGACATTCAGGGTTGGATAAAAATTTATTATAATTCGAGTGAGATACTCGTCTGATAAACTGTAAAAAAACATAAATATATGAATAAACATCTAAGGAAGACACACTTATTGGAGTTTGTCTTTTACGCACATGTAGTAGCAAAGCTTACCCCAAATTAAGAAGAATTAATATTTTTAATTATATTGTGTTATTCTAATAACTTTATATGCAATATTGTTTGTTAAATATCCACAAATGTCGTGATTTAAAACAAGGGTATGCAAAGTAGATTTCAATTTCTATCTATTATTCCAGAAAAAGTTTATCACATACTAAAAAGGTAAAATTAACGACGTTGCGGTAGGAAAGGAAATTTTGAAAACTGCGTGAATAATAAGAAGCCAGATAGTAGAAGTAAAAGAAATTATTCCAAATATTGACACACTAAGTGAAAAAATCAATAATTCAAAGAGCTTTGCCGAGAAGGATAAACCGATAATCTCAACAAGAAAATAATTATTGAATTTTAAAAGTGGTGACACCCGATTGACAGAACGGCGTCACACGTGATAACGTCGGAATAAGTTAAAGTGTCATAATCTCAATTTTGAAGTTTTGTTATAATTTATTTGATGTTCTATCAATTTATTAATGGGATTTTTGTATGGATTTCAAAAGCATACGAAATGGTATCTTCATTATTATAACACTCATTTTATATTAAATTCCTTTTCATACAATGGAAGCAGATTCGACTACTTACGATAGTACTAACTATGAAAGCTCAAAAGCTACAGTTTGTTTTCCATTTTCAATATGCCCTGGGTAAGAGTAAGTTATATTCAAATTGTTGATTCTTATGACGTGAAATTATATCATGATAACGTTTTAGAAACTTCAACTTGTATAAAGAATTTATGAGCGAAAATGGAGAGAAGTCTATTGAAAGTCAGATCATCGAGAGGCTCCAACTATTTGGTTTGCTGCCGACTACGGTAAAATGTCCTACATCTCAATCTAATTGCAGAGTTGTATGCAAGATAGCTCGGGTTATAGACAGGTATTTATACAAAGCAATAATAGAATTAAAAGGCACATTAGTGATATAGGGGTACAGGTGAATAGCAGTACATCTTCCTATAGTATAGTGGGTGTAGGAAAATCTGTATGTATTAGTATGAATGATATGTATTAGTTTGCTGGGCTTTGTTAGAAATGTCTATGCACTAATGAAGTTTTACTAAACTACTGTGCTGTGGCACTTTTGTGTGCCACCAAATTCTTAGTTTACCACACAAAAATTTGGAAATGTATATATAATAAGTAAAATCGTAAGTATTCTTATTAACAATCCCTTATAAACATACTGTTGTTTTTTTAGTATATATCATTTTATTTTACATTCAAAATTATTATCATAAACTATTTTGCACAGTGCATCTTACATATCTTTTTCTTTATATGGTGTCAAGTATGCTGCAACAAAAGAAAGGTTGAGAAACACTGCACAATGAATATTTAAACATGGTGAACTTTTAACATTCAAAAAGTGAGTTAATTAACTCCTTATTTTGAATTAATAATTTTGCATTTGAAATGATTACTTTGAATATGGTTTACAATATTAAACTGTTGAAAGAAATATATTCTTTTATTTAAGTTAACATTTGTTGAGTTAGATCAGGTATTCCCAAAGCGGTGAAAACTTATGTGGGTCGATGTAAACGAAAACTGATTTTGGGGGTTGACAAAGTCTAAAAATCAGCCCTCATTAATTAACACAAGTTCTTATTAGAAACTTTTAAGACACTGTTTAAGTTGAGTTATATTACCAACTTGTTATAAGAATGACTAATTTTTTGGTAGGAAGTATCATTGTTGTACTTTTAAAACTCAACAAGTCAATAAGAATGCACAAGTTCGTTCAAGATGAAAAACTGGGCGATGTGTTTGAGCGTACAAGTCTTTCAGATATGTATTGACTTGCTCTGTATTTGACACATATATACAATTTAACTCAAACAAATCATGATCAAGGCCAAACATGCTGCTGATATTTTACTATATAACAAACTTGCACTTAGGTTGAAAGTTTATAATTAATATGGATATGGGGGTCTGAGGTATCAGTTCATTTTGGAAAAGGTATCTCCTGCCCAAAATAGTTTGGGGATCCCTGATTTAGATAATAGGATATCACTAAAATTATAAAGATATACATCCTAAATTATTGCTTGCTATGATAATTGCATCTGGTATGATGATATGAGGGTGGGTCACTTACACATTTGAGACTTAACATTCTCCACCAAAAGATGTGTACAACTTGGTATCTCCATCAAAGCATTGTTTTAAATGGTGTGAGAGTATTATGATTATTACTTTCATAGACACATTTGGAACTTATTTAAAAGATCCAATATCAGGGTTCCTTGTTGAAATTTTGATAGCTATTTTATTATTGTGAGAGTAACAAACAAGTACACAGTTTACCTGCGGTTGGTTAAGTGATTCCTGTGGCCCTTGACACCCACACTCATCCTCAACAAGGAATCATAATGATTACAGAGGAACAATTTCACTGTTACCAATTAAAAACTTGATAGAACTATATCATTTATTTAATTAATTTACATGTTTGTTTTTAATTTTCAGAGTGCAGTGGATATGTGAAGTGTGTGGAAAGAGACAACCAATCAGAATAGGCTCCTTCTTCTTTAAACTACAGTGTTCTATACAGCAAGTCCTTCAAATGACTCTGGCATGGTGTGAAGATGTGGATTTAACAGTTGCTGCACAACATTTTGGTAAAAATAAATTGACTTAAAGTAAAGTGTGGAATTAATAAATCATAAATGGATTAAAATTATTTCCTTTTGAATGGTTTGGATATTCATTATAACATTTTTTTAATTATAATTATGTAACAATATATGTCTTCATTAAATAGCAATGAGTAAAATAAACTTTAAAATTTTTCAACTTTATATTTTCATCATTGGAAAACCCATAAACTTAGTTCTTTAAAAATTAAAATGTTTAGAAGGTAAAAAGGTCTTCCCGGTCAATATCAACCTCAGCTATATCTTCTGGTTAATACAAGATGACATCAACTGCACTAGATCAATAGTGCTATAAGAATTTATGCAAACATAGTGATACCCACTTGTCATTGCCTTCGCTAGTCTGATGTTGTGTTTGCAATTAGATTTGAGGAAGGTTCCGATAAAATGTCAGTGACACATCATTGAACCCTGGAGTGGGAAACAGCAACTAAGTATACTATTTATTATACCACAAAGCTGTCCAAAGAAGGCATAATTATTATATCAATATGCTTATATTGTTTTCTACCGTATGTTTCTACATGGTATAATAAGGAACTAATTCTAATCTTTAATTTCCATGCTCTCTATGCTATCATTAGTTAAGGTAAGTGACAATAGTAAAAAAAAAACAGATTTAATACATTTATGTATTAATATTCCTTCCTTTTAAACTTTAATAATAAAGCAAAAATGTAGTTGTAAATGTTTAAATTACAGACATAAAGCCAAGAGCTGCTATTTCTATCTATGACCGCCTGGATGAGTTAGCTATTAAGGAACTAAAGAAATGTAAACTTGGTGGAGAAAACTGTGTGGTACTGGCGGAGATGTATCCAGATTGTCTTAACCGATTGTCACCAGATACTACAGATCATCCCCATGTGCATAGGATATTAATGCTTGCAGACACCAAAGTAAGTATTTTTAAATTAATAGTGGATTAGTAGTCACAAAAATTTGCTTATAAATGATTCCTGATTTTGATACAAAAAAATTAGACAGTGGTGGATGTTCGATCATCTTATAAATTATTAAGTTTCTTGTGATAAAGAGGATGTTCTCAACCGACAGACGGTTTCGGATGTCCCGTGACTAATAAAAAATGTGGTGACATGACTTTAACAGCCTTCTGACTATTGAGGGTGTCTCGTCACAGTACAATGTAGTTATGTACATGTATAATGTGAAGAAGTCTGCTGAGGTTCTCTTACAATTTTTAGATCAAGTAAAAATCGTCTAATCTTGCCTTTTACTTTAAGGAATGAAAGAAAATGGCATATAAATATACTCCGCGTTTAATAAAATGTATCAAAAGTTATTCAGTATATTGTTTAAGAGAATGCTTACAATTAACACAACTCTTAGGCTATATCCGCAACATATAAAAAACAATGGCAAAAATAAATGAGACCAAAAAGTATTTGTTAACAATCGCTTTGGAACTTAATCAGTCTTCTTTATTTATTACAATTACACCTATAGCCACTAATGGTCAATTCAAATTTTAACTCAATAAAAATTTAGTCACTCATATTCAGTTTAGGCCATTCCTCCATACATTCTGGGCAAAGAGGCACCTTGCAGGTCGAACACATATACCTTGTCTTTTTTCTCGTATATAAGCTGCATTTTACAAACATGTATTATCTATTTGCCCCTGTGACTCTGTCTTTTTCATTTCTGTGTGCCAATGCTCTCGAGAACATATTACACAATGTGTGGTTCATGAACTTTGAGTAATTCATACATCATTTACTGATGTTGTTTTTGAATTAACTGTGTATGAACGTAGCTATATCTTTAGGAGAACCAGGACCCAAATTGAATAATTAAATAATAAATTGGTCAAGAAAATTTAAAAATTTTATTTTCTTTGTAGCAGTACTACATTGTTTAGCTAGATAAAAGATATCCTAGACTGATTTTAAATAATACTTTTTTGTACGACTGTATTGTCTGCTCTGTCAATACCAGACGTGTGTCTGTTGTACACTTCAACTTCCATTGGCTTGATCTTCTTTTGTCCATACCTATTACTCACCTCTTTCAAATGTGATTGGTCTCTAGTTGTAATCATAAGTACTGGTCGCTGATCCTGCCACTTTGACACATATATCCATGACTTTTCCAAATATGTTTCCCTTTCTTTAGTTTTTTACAAGTTTCAAAATTCCTGATAATTTGGATCGGACCTGTCGTGGAGACTCCATCGACTCTTCCTCAAATAGTTGCAAGATACGATCTTATTCCCTATAGTCAGCCATCTAAAATAGTAAAACAACAGGTTAGGTTTTTACATTATGTAGGTATATTGTGTTGATGGTACCACACTGGTAGCCTAGTTTCTTATTTAGTACATATATACATAGTACTAAATAAGAATCTATAAAATAATATACTTGTGAAGTCAATACTTATAAAATTATTTGAAATAAAAGTATGGAAATACTAACCCCAGATGATACCGCGTGAAGATATCAGCAGGCGAAAATGCATGGTTCCGGTGCGGTGATAACGCCCGTCTGACGCGAATAAATGGCGACGTTCGTAGCCGTTGTGCTTGTTTGTGTTGTTTCTGCGTGTGAAATGCTCACATTGAAAGAAATAAAAGTTTCAGACCAACCATCATACGAACAAGACCTGGCTGTATGGACTAAAGTCCTTTGCCTTTCCCATTAGGGATAAATTAATATCATCATCATGAAAGAAATAAAAGTTGATGAGATGTGACAGTTAGACGGAAAAAACGCCTATGTGGCAGGAAATGATTTTTTAGGATTTGGGACTCCTATTTATATTAGAATAAGAATCAAAATAAAATAAATGAGCCTAAAAAAACAACGTATCACAGTATTTAACCAACGACGTCCCCAGTAGTCGTGTAAGTTAATGTGTTAATATATATAATATTCAGGTTTTCTTAGTTGCTTTTTTGTTACAATCGGTATACCATCATGAATATGATTCAGAATCTCTATGCTCGTACTACTTGAAAACTTCTTACTACTAAATTACACATATGATTAACTGTCTTATTTATATTGCAGCATATACCAACCTATTATCGCCTGTATGTTATTAAAGGAGACACAAAGAAGCTAGAAAATGGTGAAGATCAGGTATATTATATTTTTATAATAATTTATTCAGAGCTCTTGATGTAAAATATTATGAACAAAATAGATTTTATTACTAGCAAAATTACAGTTATTAAATTCTATAATAAGTAACCATTGGAAGGCATGCTAAGTTGGCATTTTTACAGTATATGTCTACCAATGACTTGACTTGATTGGCTTGAATCCTGAGATAGTAAGAAGCATTGTGGCACAGTTGTAACAAAGTGCTTTTCAATATTTTTATCATCACATAGTGAAGGCATAATATTGCGGATAAAATATGCATTTTAATATTATTATATTTGTATTTCATAGCCTATAGCTAAAGGTGATAATTACACTTGTGCTACTGGCAGGTGGCTGATCTGTATCTATAATGTTGCTAAGAAAATCTTATGGCTTTCTACAGATGCCACAATGAGTTATCGTCTCCGTATAGTATATTGTTGTAATATATCTATTTATATATTTAAATTATCTTTGTTACAGATACTTAAAGCTGAAGTAGAAATGGTATTGTCCAATGTCACTGAAGTGAAGTCGACAATAGTATTGGGCAGTAATGTACCCAATATTGAGGGCTGTACTACCTATCAGCATCTTGTGCAGCATTGTGATATTGACATGCAAAGGTTTTGTAAGTGTTTGTTTTTTATATTACTTAAATTATATATTAATTACCTTATTATACATAACAATACCTCTATATACTTCTGACAGAGGTACAGATGTAAAAACTAAGTTAACATACATTTTTTAACATATGTGGAGCATAAAATTGAATAATATTGAAAAAATATAATCTATTGGGAAACAAGGCCTTATTCCTAACAATAATAAATATATATATATTATATAATAAACACAACATCCTACCAGTAAAGAGAATTTTATGTTTTATACACAGGGCCTAGGTTTTTATATACCAAATTAAAAACTATAATTTGATGAAATCTCAGTTGGCTTGTAGTTTCTGTTTTGTACCCTTATCTTCAAAACCACCACACACATGTGACCGATGAATGGCCTTTAGGTTTACAGCTTTGTCAGAAGTGTCTTTAAATATGCTCCATGAAATATGGATAGATTTTAAAATACCTTCAATGTATATGAAAGATGTGACAGTTATTTTAAATATTTACAATTAAATTATAAACAAAATAATGATAAGAGTTATATTAGGATAAATCTACTTTGATATATTTTTCTAACCAACAAACTTAAGAAGTGGTTAATTTTTGTTAGTGAGTATAGGCAGACTTAATTACTGGTACCTGTATTATGATACTTTGTTCAGGGTCAATGTTAGTATTCTAGTCAGAAAGAGGAATTTATATAAAATTGTTCGGTAACAAAAGCAATTAGCGGAATGCACGAGGAGAACACTAAGCTGATACTTAGAAATAGGTCAAGGGTTATCATAATATACACTAAACATATTCTATTTCACATAATCAGTTGTAACTTAATGAAAAAGAAAAAAATCACCATTTCTGTTCACAACCAAAAATATAAATCATTCATTATGTTGTAGTTCATTAATTGAGTATTAAAAAAAATCAAACACATGATTTTATACATGATATATGATACATGATTTTTATTTTTGGTTGTGAACAGAAATGGTGATTTTTTTATCACTCACCTAACATAAGCTATTATAAATAAAGGTGTGAACGAATGACTACGAACGCGCCAATTGACATAATTTTATCAGCTTTTCGGATGTGGGTGAAGAGAGTAAACGCGTGTATTTTACTAGTATCCTCAGCCCAAAAAACGTGATACATATTAAAAAGTTAGGTTTGGTATCTGTCACCTACATTTTTAAAATTATATTGTAATTTTTGTTTCCAGTGAGTTCGCGCGTTTGGCGTCAAGCGTTAGCGCTTTGTACAGCGTCTCGAGATTTGTGTACGGGCGCGTCGGCAGCGTGCGCGCTCGCTGTGCAACGTTATTTGGACACGTCGCTATACCGCCTGCGTTACGGCGACGGCTTCTATGAGCATGTATTGAGGATTGTATGCAGAGAGTTTACGGATAATTACGAGCAATGATGCGGTTTTAAAGGCCGTGACTATTTTCCTTTTTTTACTACCTGTTTATTTATTACTTATACCTTTTTTTATTTATATTAATTTTATTTGGATTAAGGAGTCTTGGATCCTGGGTCAATCGATATATAAGCGAAGCCGTTATTACAACAGATAATTTGTTGAACCACGGTTTTATTATATATTTTATATATTATATATATTGGTAACTCATATAATTTGAATGAGTAGAATACTCACAAAATCTTAGTTATACGAGACGAAGATATGTTTGTCTGAATCATTATCTTAAACAAAAAAATCAATTTGTATATACAAAGTTAATAGAGGAAAAGATAATTTTTCAGAAGACTAGAGTTTTATATTTTAAATATAAAAAATAAAAATAAAAAAAGTAATTAGTTAATTTGTTTCCTCTAATATCACTCCACTACGGAGGTTAAAGTCTCGCTTACTCTTAATCTCTTCTCATTGCTTCCCTTGGCCTCTAAGGTTCGCTTCATTGAAGACTTTCGCGACCTTTGAATCTGTGCTTTTTATATAGGGGTAGGGCGGACAGGAATATGTGGAGTGGAGATATTTTTCCAGTCTGCATACTGTATATATATAATTAAGATACACAATTACTATTTATTATTACAAAAAAAAACATAGGCAATGTAATAAAACAACAAACCACAATCGGCCGTCTTTTTTATAAAATGGCTTTTAATTTCTGAACATATAGAAAATCTAAGAGAAAATAATAATTATTAAATTTTCTCTTAGATGTTCTCTAATTACACATACTAATTGTAAGGAGTCTGAATCGTTTAATTTTTTTAAATTAATTTGTAACGTTTGAATCTACTGCAAAATGACCAAAAAATCAGTTTTATTAAAGAAAGTCTATATGTCCAGATTTTTATGTAATCTCTCAGGTCCAACTAGTCATTTCACACTACACTTACTATCATTGCAAGGTTGCAGTAAGTTGACGATGGATGCAAGTGGTTCAAGATCCTGCTTTATGGTTTTTTGCAGCAATGGTCTGATGATATTTTTTTAATTACATTAAGCGTAACAAACTAGCACACAGTTCACCTGATGATAAGTGATTCCTGCGGCCCACGACATTTACATTCATCCTCGACAAGGAATCATAATTTAGATGCGTTGTCACCCTTTAGGACTGAGATGGAATGCCTACACTCACTAGGCTAAACGTAGCATCATTATACTGCTATGTTACGCTGGTGTTTTGTGAGGGCGTGGTCCTACCCCGGTCGAGCTGACCCATTCCTTCTGCAGCTAGAAACAAACTGATTGAGATAGTGACTCACTTGAAAGTTATCAATGCCTTAAGCATAGGTTTAGAAATGGATGTCTGTATATTAGATGTAATACAGGACAATTACTATATTTTTTATTGTGTTCGGAAATGAATATTTCATCTTCTAGAGTGCCTTGTATTACGAGTTGTGACTAGTATATTATTGAAGAACGAAATGATATTATTTTTATAAGATAATATGTACTTCATACATAAGAAATTTATATTGCTGACAAAACAAATGAATTGTTTCTCAGAACGATAAGTTACTTTTAAGATTTATTACATTTTAAGGTCTTCAATAATTATTTGATATCTTAACGGTACAAAAGGTATCATTTAGTGCAGAGTTTCGCAGACTTTTTTTTCTCATATACCACTTTCAAACTTTAACTGGTTCCGGTGGACTCCCTGCAGCTGCATTTCTACCATATTCCAAAAACTCGATAAAAATTTGAAGATTAGATCTTACTATGGAAATTTGCGTTCCAACCACGAATTAATAGTTTTCGAAAAAAAAAGTGAGAATAGATTGGTTAATTAATTAATAGATTGTGCTGTGAGTGGATGGAAAGAAAGTAAAGTTGGCCAATAAAAAAAGTGATTCCATCCAACTTTACTTTTTTGACATCTACTCACAGCACAAGGAACCAATCAAATCCCACTTATTTCATTCAGCAAACTCCCTATTGGAGTGGTAAAAATAAAAAGAAAAAGAGTGTATTTTTTGTGTTGTATTTATTCAAATATGTTATTACACTATTAATTTAATTTATTATTTGTATTATTCATATATATATATTGTATGTTATCATATTACATTGTAATATGATAACAGTCGTTATATAATTAAAATTAAACATTATTAACATAACGTAAATTTTCGTTGACTCCGCTTTTTTTTTCACGCCAACGTAAACCCCCGTCGAGTCTCCCGTAGACCCTTGGATTAAGTGTATTTATAAATATATTTTAGAAAGTGGAATAAATGATTTTATACTTTCGCGAGTTTTATTTAGATTAATATTTTGTTTATATGATACATAATATATGGGATGAACGCATCCTCATTGTAATTGCTTATCAATGCTGAATGTCACACATTGGTTCCATCGGGTTCTACGAGCTATATGGACACGACAGCCTATTGTCACTAGCTTACTATTTTTTTAAGTTATGTGGGTTACCCTCGTCCACTGATTTTTGAGATTTTACACGTGCTAAAACTACAATGCAGTTAGTTCCTAGTTGCAGAATGAATGGATCAGCTCCGCTGGGGTAAGACCACACTCACACAGAATACCAACGTCAAATAGCAATATAATTATAATTACTATTTGACAAAGTCTTACTAACCAGACGAAACACAGCAATATAAATATAATTGTGTTTCGTCTGGTTAGTCCAGGGATCCGGAGACCTTTATTACTAGCGACGAGGCATCCTATCTCAGCCCTCATGGGTGACAACGCATCTGCATTATGATTCGTTGTCAAGGATGAATGTAGATGTCATGGGCCGCAGTGATCACTTACCATCAGGCGAACTTTGTGCTAGTTTGTTACTCTCAATGTAATAAAAAATAAAATCTACTTTATAGATTCTATCACGCAGAGAAACACCTAGCATAGCTCGCTGAGTGACAGGTTTCTCATACAGGCCAGCATACCCTAAGTCGTCACTGGCAACACGCACTGGTTGAATAATTTCGTTTGTAGACAGTGAGGAATGTAGGATGAGAAGATATTTCGCAATTTCCCGAACGCGCTGGTTCTCGAGCGGCAATCTCGGACCGGCGGTCACCCCTCGATGACCCACACTAGATTGAGCGAAGACCTATTCAAGTTTGCGGAAGTCGATAGTGTTGCATAATGAGGGATTCGTTGAATATTAGTTAGTAAATGGGTTTTTATTATATTTATCAAGTAACAATCAAAGGAAACCGCTGCCAATGTCATGACTTTTTTTTTTTCATATATTTCAAATATTTCCACGTTACACGAGTTTTAATAGAGGTATGTTTTTCCTGTTAAAAGATTTCTCTATTGAATAGATTGGGTTAGGATCGCACTTGTGCGCTTGCAAGAAATATTAGTGTTGCTTTCACGTATGGCCAGTATATGCTTTATCAGAAAAAGAAAAATAAATAAAAACGAAGATGAATTGTGACGGATGGTGGCCCGATGGAATCACTTATCATAATATAAAATATTGGCTCACTGTACCCTGATTTCCTAAAAAACAAGACGGCGAAGACGCATATGAAAACATAGTTAAATTGTCATTCATAATACATTCTCCAAAGAACGGTCAAACTGGTTATTGCAATTGTTGGGTTAATAAATATAAAGTAAATGCAGACAGAACACAAAGATGCACATGAAAAAATATTAAATATAAATTAATTAATGGTTTTGGGGAAATTGGTGAAGGTACTATAACTACGTCAGATTGTTGCAATTGGTTGGTGAGAACCGAACCTACGTATAATTATATCGGGAGCAAAATTCAGTCACAGAGATGTAGATGAAAAATAAGTAAGTATAAGATTATTTAATTACCAATAATTAATAACGTACGAATTTGGGGAACGGGGAAATTCTTGCAGATATTTTAACCACAACTGTTTAGTCACTGGTGAAATGTGAACCAAAGCTTTAATTATAATATAAAATAGTAGTAAATACAGCCAGAATTCTTCCACGGAGCGTCACGAAAGTTTATTTTTTTAATATCATATTAAAGTGAATGAGTTTTTCCTCTATGATACTAGATAAAAACTGCAACCACATTTCACACGCCGATATGATCCCACTAAGCAAATCAGTATATTCTTTTTTAGAAATCATTAAATAAATATTATTTTGATGTGAAACTAAATTATAAGAAATAGCAATGTTAAAAATATTATAGCTCCTTCAAGGTCCTAATAATACTTAAACGCGTGATTTCCGATCAACTTAAGGGAGATCGAAACGAAGATTAAAATATGTTAATAAGCAGTGACTGACCCTAGCTACACGGAGATGTTTTAAAGATCAACAAATTAGCATATTGGGTCAGACCGTCGGCTTTCGCCAAGTAGTGCGGTGCGAATCGTAAGGTCGCTCGCGAACTAACCAGGGTCTATTTAAAATGTCAAACGCGCACACATTTAACTCGATGGTCAGTGTTCTATGTTCTGTAGTGGTCTATGGATAGGCTGTGATGATGATAATAACGAAACTTGACGAAATCAACAGGCTGATCCATCCATTCCATCGTTATTCTCTTGTCACCTTTGAGGACTTAGAACCAATGCCTCTTTACTACTTATTGGTGCACCGAAACAGAAGTATAATGCTCTGTGACATGCCGGTTTCTGTGTGGGCGTTGTTGTCCTTTCCCTATTCCCTTTCATCTTACTACTTACTGATAGGGTCTAGTTGCAGTGAGGCTTTACTATACCAAAATATAAATACAAGTAATATTTGTGGAATAGCTGGGTACGATGTGATAATCCCGTATACCAAACATTACAGCCTTACCCATTTCAAATAAGCCGATACAGGCACATTGTTTTATTGGCAAAGCGAGAATCTCTTCTTTTCTCTCTTATATGACGATTTTGAGAACTTATTTTGTCGTCGTAATTAAACAAAAATTAGTCAATGAGTGAAGATTAGTATATGGCTCAGGGTACGTTACGAGGGACGCGGGACGCCAAAAGACGCCTTTTTTGCATATGAAGACGTAAAAGACAACAAATTGTGTTTTTCCACAAATGAAAATTGGTTCGATATCCAGCTGAATTCGTTATTTAGCTGGGAATCGAGCACGAACACTAACAAGCCAATAGCTTTGTGTTGACAGTACTATAATATGGATTGTTCTGCATTGTCGTGTATTTTATTATATTGCAATGCACAATGCTGCGGATTCAGAATGAAGAAGAAGACCAGAAAGATGAATAAACATTATCGTTCTTACACCTATCTAGCTCGATTGCGGCGGGACTAAGTTCGCACAGAATATATATCGTTGTAAAGATTCAGAGATCCAGTTACGTTAGTTAGTAGTTAGTTAGTTGATGGCGAGACATTCCACCTCCAAGTCCTCAAATAACAACCTTACAGTAATATCGTCTAGGACCAGGAAGCTCAATGATCCTCCTGATCGATTTCGAGAATATCTTCTTATTACCTGATGCCAAATATGCCAGGGTAAAAGTTATTCTTAACAATTGACAAAGGTATGCGGAAAAATAATAAACACATACAATTACGTTTCAAAATGTGATCATGATATATTTTAACCATCTAACTACTACGATAATGAATAATTCCAATGTATTTGAATATTTTAGCTATTGAGGCTTAAGAAACCTGCCAAACGTAACAGTGATATGGAAAATTGCATTTTAGTAATCGCCCGATTTAAAAAGAAGAATGTTAATTATGTAACTGGCGTTTATTATATATGTCCATAAAACCACGGTTTACGACAAAGAGACTATCAACTTTCGTGGTACCCCAAACCGTTAGTGTATTAGCGTTTTTTTTATATTAATAACTTTTTTTCTTTTAAAATATTATTTTGAGCTAACGCGTGGGCGTCGTTTAAACATTTATCAATATCCGTTTGTAGTTAGCTTAAGAGGGTCGCCATTGGACCACATCCAAATTAGGGCAGCGGATGAACTGGTCCAGTTGTTAAACGGAGCTTTTAGAAAGGCGAGAAAAAACAAGCCGTGATATCTTCATCATTATTCCCATTTATTATTTTATTACCTTGCCCCAAGGGCTTTGTAAAGTTTGTTGCATCAAATCTTATTCATTCATTAGTAGGAAGAAATAAAATATATAAATTGCTCTGCGGCCTCCTCTTTAGAGGTTAAGTATCTTTTGCATAAAATAGAAAATAGGTGGAATAAAGGTTGGCCGTCTTATGTTTGACATAACAGAAAAAAAATACAGTTGCATACTGATTAAAATATTGTAACTATTATTTTGGAAATGAGAAATTCCTATTTAAAATTTTAATTTAATTTAGATAAAAATATGATTACTTTAACGGCCCCTATGAATAATATTTTTAAAAGTAGTGTAAAATATTATTATATATAGTCTTATTAAATGTATATACTGGCTGATTGTTTTCTCTGCTACACTACTAATATCTGCTTACGTTAAAGTCTTAAAACAGACAAAGACAATCGGTTAAGACATATCCCGAACTGGTTGCAGTTGCGTATTAATGATTATATTATAGGAAATCATTAGATGACACGAAACTATATAAATAAATTACGAGTACTTAACACAAGCTTTACAGCGGTATGATGGTCGTAACTCGAACTTATTCGAGTTCATTATGTCAGACATCTACCGGACCAATTTACGAACAAATTTACAATACAATGACTAAAAGACGTTAGTGTTGTTCAATGAGTAAAAACTAAATAATGTTACAATAAATAAACCTATAAGTTTAAAACACAATTACTTACTTGTCGAAAAAAAAGCGGTCGTCAAGTTGAATAAAAACTTCAACATACCAAAATCGATAGAGTTGAGCATTGCAAACAAAAAAGTTACAACATTTAGCTAGACTTAATCGCCCTGATGGTAAACCAAGGTAATGCTATCATTGTACCGTTTACTGGCGGTATCCAGTACAGTTAGTTAGTTGAAAAGCATGCGCAGGCGCATCGGGCAACAGGTTGTTTAACCGTACCATTCGTAATCTGTGCCAGACATTGATCGCAACAACACTCGAGATTGAGCTTAATCGACAGGTACCGGCCAAAGCACACAGATACTGCGCGTGTTGCCTAGATGTTTACTTAGCTAACACACTTATGACAAATAACAGATATGAAAATAAAATTTGAAAGACTTAAGTCTCTTTTGTTTAATTATATGTAACAGAGTTATAACTACCATATTTTAAGGTTATGTTTTTTGTTATTGACATTTTAAACCGTTAATATCATATAAGAAAAGTTTCAGACTTCCCATAAAGGGTACATTTGTTGGATATTTAATGTATTTATTTCTATATCAGACTTTTAGTACGTATACGGTTGTTCGGGTTTCATATCGATACAGATTTACCTACTTACTTAATACTTTAATGTTAGGTGGCTAATGTGTTTACTTTAAATTAATTATAAATAACACAAATTATAAGATTATTTTCCTGTCTTAGCAATAAGTAATAACTATAATTAAGATATATTAACAACAGATTTAGAAAAGATATAAATGTCTACGAAAAAAAAACTGGTAAACTTTTTATTTCTTTAACACGAGAAACCCTTCTAAAGTGTCCCACATATTGGCCGTTTGTATTATATTAAATCCAGTTTAGCTGGGACGAGTGGCGCGTTAGGATGGGACGGCGCAGCGGGCTGTACCGCTATCTCCGCAAATAAATAAAAGATGCAGCCAAGAGTGGGTACATAGCGGGCCCGGGCAGCCGTGCTTCAGTGCGCATCCAAACACCTCCCGCGATGGTCAACTACAAGCGTATAGTGTGCGAGGTAACTGTCCTGGCGGCGGTCGCTCTTGTCACCGGCGCCGCCCCGGCTGCCGATTGTTCGGATAGACATTTTGACCAGCGACAAAATGGCACGGAGAACTACCGACTTAACATCGACGGCGTCGTCATCGCGGTGGCTCCCGCTGACTCGCTTCTCGCAGCTGCTTCTGACATCGACCTAAGCGATCTCCTCGATTTGGAGGACTTCAGCGACATGCCGGCCCATAAGCCGAAACCACCGGCAAGCAGCGATTTGAAACCGGATGATTCGAAGCCAGAAGATTCAAAACCAGATCCCGCTAAACCAGAGGGTCCGGTGAAACCATCAGAGGCTAAGCCTTCAGATGCACCGCTAAGTGATGTTTCACTTAGCTCCGAACTTAAGAGCCAGAAAAAGGATTCAAGCTTAAGAAAACAGGAGAAAGCTCAAAGGTAATTAACTAATCGCTTATATCATTAACTGAAAAATAAAATTTAAATACAGATGTTTAACTAAGGAAATTAACAACTATTATATTGATTTTAGGCGTTCTGGGATATTCACGTAAGGTCCCCACATTCTCTATTACGACTACTAAAGTCTCAAACTCCTAATGTTGATAAGTTGGTATAATTTTTTTTATTTATTACAGACTGAAGCAGCGGCTCGCCAATATGTTAATACCGTTGCTGCGGAGAACCCGCCATCATTGAACACTAAAGCTAAAAAGTGTTATGCCGACTGTACCGCTACGGACGTTAGTGGTTTATCACGTTCCATAGCTAACTAGTGATATATTATATGCATTTATTTATTATACATTAAGTTAGTATGTAAAATTTAATTAAGATACTTTGTTTTGTTGAAAATAAATGATAATTATTATTGAAAAATCCTAATAACTGTGTTTATTGCTTAGTAATAATTGATGGTGCTACATGTTTATTGAATTAATTTATGATCTATAAGAAAATTTGTGATCTATAACAGATGACGGATCAACGGTAAATGAATATTATATATGTAATATATTATAGTGCCGAGACTAAGAGGAACTAGCGTCCCCTTCCCGATGTCTGAATGCATGTACATTAAGATCGAAGCTCTTCATAAAACGCTACACATGTACACCCTCATACCGCCCCGCCGACGGCGAGGGCGTCGCAAACAGGTTATTAGCGATACGGCCATGCCACACCCACTAATAGAGGTCTTGACTGAGCGCCACAAGCGCTCGGTCACCTCTCAACCCGGCGAAACTGTAAAAGCCCTCAGGCTAAGTGATCAGGTGAGCGGGTAAGAGCGAGAGATCACAGCCACCCATGAACATCCGCAACACCAGAGGTGTCGCAAATGCGTCGCCGGCCTTTCAGGAAGGTGTAGGCTCTTTTCTTGAAGGTCCCTAAGCGGTGTTTCCCAACCGATACGCGGTTCGGAAACACCGCTGGCGACATCTGATTCCACACAGTAGATGTGCGTGGCAGGAATATGTCTTTGTGAAACATATTTTCAAGTTCAACGTTTCAATTCAAATGTTATAGCAAATATCTATCCATATAAAGACAAATGTTAGGTTAATTTGAAATAATCGGAAATAATAATAATTTATATACATGTTTTATATATATATTCATGACACTTTTTTTCGTCACGGCGGGGAAATCGTCAAAAGATAACCCTGCCTCCTGGGGGAGAGACTAGGTTATATGGGACGTCTAACCACTAAAACGCCCCGGTGGTCATCCTCAGCGCATTGGGAGGGGTTTCGGGATCTCCTACGGAACGCACCGGTGCACGTCCCAGAGGATGCCAAGCCTCCCCTAGCACTCTCTAGGTGCTATAGCAACTCGAGACCACTTCGAATTGCCATCCTCCCGGGTTTGGGTAACCCGGACGGTCAGAGCCCCCACCCTGAAGTGGCCATTTTAGCCAGTAGCCGTACGTTAGCCCTATTCTGTTTGGGATATCCCGGGGAGAGGCTATAAAGGCTATAAAGGGCTATCATTTTATTTCACCTACATTAACGTACACACATGATTGTTGGTTTATGCAGATCCGTCCGGGTTAGCCAACTCCTGGAGGACGGCAACTCGAAGTGAATATATATATGTGTATATATATACATATATTACATTGAAAGTAACAAACGAGCACAGAGTTCACCTGATGGGAAGTGATTCCTGCGGCCCATGACATCTTCATTCATCCTTGAATTAATGCTGATGCGTTGTCATCCTTGAGGACTGAGATTGAATGCCTTGTCACCAGTAATACAGGTCTCCGGATCCCTGCACTTACCAGATGAAACACAGCAGCATTATGCTGCTATTTCACGCTGAAAAACAAACTGCAGTGTAGCTGTTCCACTGTTAAATCATAAATTAATTTACAGTATAAGTCATTTAATTACCTTGTATTTATTTTTTCTATATCATCGTCATTTACAACATTCCCGGATTTTTTGAATTATGTTGTTTTCACTCTAGTATTCTTAGGTGGTGTGCTCCTTCCTCAGTCGAGCGATCCATTCATGTTGTAACTGCAAACTAGCTGCAGCATAAGTGGAATTTTGCGTCATTACCGCTTTAAAAGTGTTGTGTTCCAATAGACTATTAACACTGCACTCGGGTACGATAGCATAAGATAAGGGAATAACTTCGTTGTCGCGGCTGAAGCGACATTGTTGATATTTAATAATTATATTTAGTATAGATATATATAAATTTAAATATATATATATATATATATAATTATTTATATATATATATATTTATATATATTTATACACATATCTTTTCGTCGGCGGAAGGTGCGCACACGCAATGAAAAATTGTCCTAGAGTAGCTATTTGTAGAAATTAGTTGGGGAGTTGTTGGTTGGCCATATTAAAAATTGCTCCAAGTGCAAAGGGTTAAATGCTTAAGAATAGTAGGAAAGAAGACCACTGCACTGTAGTGCGGTAACGTAGTGAAGGTGTTGTAGAATAAATAGGGACGGCCATAAAAGTTCATCTCTTTGATAGAGATTCTTTTTTATCTATCCATCTATATTATCTATCAGCGATGGAAATCGAATGCAATTTTTTTCTCAGGTAAACGTTGTGCTTGTCTGATGGGCTTTCTGACTCCATATAAAGTAAAAATATATTTAATTTTTATTCTTATTACCTTTTTACCTTTATATATACATATATATATATATATATATAGTTTAATTAACCTGTTGAATCATCAAATAGAAGATTGATTGACAAACAATATACTTTAAAAGCGTAAAGAAATATCAACAGTCCATGCAAAACTATAGTTAGCTAAACTGATTTTTCATCAAAAAATCCTCCTTTACATATTATGACTTTTTTCACAAGTCTCGGTATACGGGCAATCAATTTGTTAATGGTGTCTTGTGATATATTGTTTCAAATTTCGCATAAAGCATTCTACATTTTTTCTCGCGAGGATGAGCCCCAATTACGGACGTTCCTATCAAGCTCTTCCCACAAAAGTTCAATGAGATTGAGATCCGGGATCTGACGAGGCCAAACCATGTTTTTTAACACCCCTTGTTATCTATGCTTTGGATCATTGTATTGTTGGAAAATGAATCCATCTCCAATTAATCGCAACCCGGAAGAAACGGCATTTTGTTCTAAAATGTTTTTGTACTGTTCCTTTTTCAAAACTCCTTCAATTTTAATCAAATCGCCAGCTCCTTGGCTAGAAAAGCAACCCTGACCATAATTGAGCCACCACCATGCTTGATTGTTGGGTCTACATAATCTGACATCGTCGTTTTTGAGCACTGCGTCGAACGTAAATTCTACGTTTTGAACCGAATAGTTCAAACTTGGATTCATCGGTCCAAAGCACTTTTCTAAAATCTTCTTCAGTCTAATTTCGATGGGCAAGAGCCCACTGCATCCGTTTTTCTTGTTTTGCGGCCTTAGCAGAGGTATTCGAACGGCAACGCGACCATACAAAACAGCAATGAAATTATCTGCACTAGACGTGGTAGCTCTTGGCCTTCCCGAGCGTGGACGATCTTGAAAACTGCCTGTCTCCCTGTATCGAGTTATTGTGCCATGAACACAAGTCTTCGATAACTTCAATTGTGAAGCAATCTTACGTTCATTATGTAAAACAACGATGACAGAAGGCATTTCACTGCTAATTTCTCAAGCTTTTCCCATTTTATGACGTCTTCACTGTTTAGACCACAAGTTTAGACAATTAGTCAAGTTAGAGATTGTTTGTGAACAAACCCAAGTAAACTCGGATAATAATAAGTCAGAAACACGTGTTTTCAGGAGCTAAATAATCCTTATTATTGACCAATACGTAACAAAAGCAAATAATAGTAATTAATAATGAGGACATTATAAAATCTCTTATCTTTAAATATTCTATACTAACAATAGAATATGCAGATGTGCATTTCTTTTATTTATCCTATGGGATTTTATTACAATTGATGGATAATTATGTTGTTTATGTGCGGTCTTAAACTTTTCGCCGGCAGGGTATATATATATATATATACCTTGCCTTTGATCTCAAATTATGTGGCGTTTGGTTAGGAATTCCAAATACAAATGTAAGTATTTGTGTTTCGAATTTAGTGATTCATTTGTTTTCTTCCATTTGTTATTTTTTATATTTATTAGAATATAATATAATTACACTGATTTCATATGTAAGGACTTAATATATATAAAAATTATGAAAATTAGTAGTAGTAGAAAGAACACTGTCTTATATTGTCATTCAATTACGGAAAATATTCTAGTCCAATTTTAATTTTACTATTCGCTAATGAGAATATTAATCTATTATTTCTTAGAGGCGTTTTCTTTTAGAAAAAACACAACAAACACAACGGATAATATCGATGATAACGAAAAGGTATTTTAAAATGGTCGAGGCGTCAAGTCAAGAATTACTTCAGTTTAAGAGACGTGACTGAGAAGAAGATATTAAGACACATAATAGTGAAATTTTATAACTCTTGGGGTTTGAAAATGATTAAAGGAAGGATAGCAGATCAAAAGTTCCGGTTACCATTAGTAAAAATATATAGAAAATATAATAGAAAATAGTATTATTAAACCACCGTGTAACCAAGTCTTTATTTAGTAAGTCTAAACTTAACTCTAAAGTTAATATAAATATAATAAACTTTTTATAAATCGCGAGTGGGTACAAATATTGGACTCGTGTTAATAAGCGATCACTACAAATTCTACCGTTACAATAGATTATTGCTTTTTATGCAAATTATCACATAAAAGCAATCTTTATTTGTTTATGAAAACTAAAGCGGTACAAAGTATGCTATAAAGTAAAAAAGTTATGGAATAAGGAGACATGATATATTATAGAAACTATGCAACGAATTTAATTTTAGCTAGAAACATATGCGTTTTAGGTTTCAGTTTATATTTTAAAACAGATAGAAAGGAAACATCTATGCAAACTTGATAGAAAGTAGTTGCTGTCATTTGTGGACCTCGGACTTTCGCCAGTAGAACTTTCGAGTGTCTGTTGCATTTTTTGGTAGCATAAAATATAGACATAACGTTCTTAATTTATTTTTATCGAGATATATACATAGTTGTTATTAAACAATCTACATCGCACCCCTCTGTTACCGTCGACGTTCTTCGTCCACAAGGGTCGGAGTGCAGCGGTGCTGCAGCAGTCTTGGCGCCAGCTTCGCAGCATCGTCGTTGTCTCCCTACACCGCGGGCCTCTCGCTCGCGAGTCTAATTAGATAAAGCTGTAGAGGTCTTTGGACCAACAGCAATACTCACACAAAAAAAACTACATCGCACAGTCATCAATCGGAACACAGCAGCGTTATTTTGCTATTTTAAGCTGGTACTCTGTGAGGGTTTGATCTTGGTCGTGCCGACACATTGCTGCTACCACTAGAAACAAACTGTAGCGTTAAATTCCGTTATTCCATCAGTATAACTATATGTTCGTTAGTCTTTATAAAAAGTCGAAAACACGTCGAAACTTTTTTTTTTTCTGTTTTTTTCTGTCTTTGTTACTTCTGGGTTACTTTGCCAGGCAATATTTATTGGTGTGTACTCACTCGTTTTTTACCTGTTATTTTTTTTTACTGTTGAACAATAACGGAGTCCTTTTGTGGAAAATGCCTAATAAGTTATGGAGATGTTTTTCTATATCTATGAATAACCTTCATTCTTCATTTTTATGCAGACGGCAGATTCTTCACCACTCGTCAGTGCTAAGTTGGATTGCTTCATTACCGGTGACTATTAGGTCTCCAGGAGCAAGAGTCTGCTAATATATTTTTTTATTTAACAATTTCACATGATACAATCACGCCAATAATAAAAATTATCAAATAATTGTACCACCAAACTCCACTTGGTTTGAACCAAAGTTTCTGGCATACCAGCGCACATTGGTAGTTTAGCAGTACCATGTTCTGTTTTGTGAAAAAAAAGACGGTAAATTGACTACTTGTGATTAATTTTCTATCTGAGGTGATCTATTTTAATTTGCAACGCATTTTGATTTCTTATGGACGATGAATTTGGAAATGATTTGGGGAATTACTTAGCATCAGATAAACTATGTACTCCATTGTCACCTCTTGCCATGTCTTTCGTGATGATTTTACTGTGTGACGGTTCCCGCGTTTGATTGCCAGCCGTAAAAAAAAGTATTATAAATTATGGCTCTTCGGCTTTGGTTGTGCTGTATGTCCCGTGTCCATGTCTAAGAACCGTCCATTCATACCTGCCACAGTACTTCCTGTAAACCAGGACTGTCTTGGAACTGGCAAATAAGAACAATAGAAGAAAAGCATTTTTCAGCTTGAACCAAACAAATTGAAATGATATCATGATGAATGCGTTGAGTAGCTAGGAGATGCATGGCTGCCAAGCACCATCAAGGTAACATTCTAAGCGACATATAGGTCCCTTATCTAGCTTACCGTTGGTTTCAGCAATACGATTTACATAAAGTCCTAAAAGCACACTTTGTGATGACGACGTCCGGATAATATACTACGCCCGATGTCACCTATAATATATTGTGATTAGCTGTTTCTTCTTATTCAAATTCAGAGTTAGAACAATAACACAAGCGAGATGGGATAAGTTGAAATGAAAATAGTTTACTCTTCGAATTCCCTGTAACGCAATTTAAAAATAATTGCAAATTGAGATCACATATCCAGCGCCCACGCATTCCGAAGTAGTGGTACAGATAGCTAATAATAATAGCGATATTAATTTAGATAATTCATTGTCCAGAAGCAACTGACCGAGCCGAGGTTCGGCCCTCTCGGGCACCCTCGAGTAAGACGCTCTCGCGAAACAGGGTAACGGTCCAAGCCGAGGCTCCCTCTTGGGAGCCTTTGTGCTGGTTACCCACTAATAGAGGTCTCGACTGAGCGTCATAAGCGCTCGGTCACCTCTCAACCCTGTGAAACTGTAAAAGCCCTCGGGCTAAAAGCGGCCATCAGCCCAAAAAAAAAAAAAGAGATCATAGCACTAGAGGAGACGGCGAGTGAGTGCCTCTGTGTTGCACGAAAGCTTACGGCTTCATATGAAATTTATCATTACATATAACATATACGAAATCGACTAGGAAGTGCGCCTTCAATACGTTTTTAACATAGTTATATTAAAAACTTCAAACGGATATGTCTAATCGCGTATGCATTAATTAACATTGCGTGTCAAAATTTAAAACAATATGTATAAAAGTTTCGTACACACTTTTTGCATAAAGACCCCAATTTGGATGTCACATGTTCTACTCTACTTAAATAGTTGTTGGAAATAAAACCATTAAACTAGCAAAAGATTTAGCTAAAGGATATGGAAAATATAAATACCTGTTCACAAAAATACATCTTTAATTAATAAATCGATAGATATATGTAAAACTCTATTTTTGTACCTGCGACTAGATTTCTTTGGCCTTGGTTTATTTACATGAGATTTAATGTAAATCGAAGTCTACGATATGTATAATATGTAAGGTTAAAATATAATATTTTGACATCTTAATTTATATATTTAAAGTTAATAAAGTAGATAGTTAAACTATTTATTTTATCAGCTTTACAAAAAAATTTAATTAAGTTATTAATTATAAAAATGCACCTTACAAGTAACTGTACCTATACAAGAAACTCTATTTGTTTTTAAAATAACCTCCTTTAACGCGAATACGTTTATTTGTTTTTAAAATAACCTTTTTTATGCGCATGGGAATTTGTTTTTCTAAATTTTCCGCATTTCCTCGAGAGATATTTTATCCCACTACCTTTTAGAATCTAAACTCTTTAGATCATCAACACTTCTATGACGGATACCACAGGTCCTTTACTGTAAGACAGACCATAAAGTTTAATTCATGGGATTTATATTGGGCGAGTGGGGTACCCATTCCCCGAAGCTATCAAACCCCAGGATATTGTCTTTGCATCAATGTTGAATAATATCTATATACAGAACTATATGTAATAAATAAATTACCTACTACGCCTAGTTATTACTCAGATAAGTATTTTAATTTAATTTAATTGAATAATGTAATTTTTTTCTATTAAATACTTAAACTACCTAATACTTATTTAATAAAATGTCCTTAACGTATGCGCGTGCATTTACATTCAAACAATATGACAGTACGAGAAGTTTTAGGAGTAAAGTTCTTTGACCCACATCTAAGACAGATTTAATTATAGTAATTTTAAAAAAAGGATAATACAGTACAATTTGAGAGATAGATGTATATCTCAATCAAGGGCTACCGAAATATAAATGCCATCACGTGGAAGAAATGTACATGGTAAAATAGTATTGGCAAAAGTAAAGGAAAGTGGGAAAGACACCTAGATCAGGATCATGGTTTGGCCAGATATCCTCTTTGCGATTGTGGTAAACCATAATGATACACGCAATCATCGGTCACATCCATATTTACCTGATTTCATTTTCGTCCACAACTATTAGTATTTATAGTTACGAGTATTTCAGGAAAGTGTTGGGTTCATTAGAGCATTGGCCGGTTAGGAGATAAATTTAAACTTTCATACCTACATTGAGTTGATTTGGCGGCATTGCCTACAGTACATTGGATAAAATTAACCGATAGAAGAATTGTGTGTTTATATTTCACCTTTAATTACATACTAAACAGCTTATAATTCATATATTTTTCATTTGAGAAGAATTTTGCTTAAAGTTATGTTTAAAACAAAAAATTAACGCCTGGTCGAACGGTGATATCGTATGATTTTTATCAGATGGCATAATAATAAGATGACAAACACAGAGAAATTAGAGGAAGGTTGAGATGTAGTGTCAAGGATACCGTTATGAAAACACTACGCACCCAGATCACAAAAAAACTTTTTGTGATACATAAGTATTTATATTATTTTTTAAATTAGAACCCGCGACTATGAAATAGTAATCTTAAGCCGTATTATTGAAAATAATAATAAAACCATACAATATACAGCCTAGAATTCATTCTAAATGTAATAAATGGTAATAAGACTGCAACTACATTCATACATGAATAAAGAAAGTTACTATAATTGAAGGAAATGCTGTTATCCTCTCATTAAATGGTTGTATTAAAGTGTACCTAACAAGTTTACCGTCCCGACAACCTGGTACCTGGACACTATGTAATCATGTCTTAACGGTATCGAACTAGAAGGGTCTAATGATTTTTGTCCTGTATATTTATAAGCGGATTTATCTAGAAACTTTATTGAAATCTTACTTTAAATAATCGACGTTTAGAAAACTTTGTATTGCGAAAATAGCTTGTTTGAGTAGTGCTGTGTACGGTAATTATGTTAGGATGAGTAACGCGTGTGCGCGTGCGTACTGGAAACTCGGTTATCGTATCGGTGACCTCTGGTCACTGTCAAAGGTGATACAGTAGTGTGCTCCATCGATAACCACGACACGGAACAATAGCTTGGTTGTATATACAAATAGATACACATAACCTACTTAGTTATATATACTTTTTCTTGTTTTGATAAGAAATATAATCATATTTTGTTTTGATTCATTAATTACTTAAAGGGAACATTGTGATGCGTGTTAAAGATTAATCAGTAATTACGGGCTGGTAATCAACGGTAAGTGTCACTCATGGACGTATGTAAAGATGGTAAGAGCATTCGTGTCGTGTTAACCGTTACAGTGTGCCCGATTCCTCCGGCAGACTGGTTCGCGGGTGCTCGGTAAAAGCGGCGCGGGAGTAGGCGGCGCGCAGTCAGTGTTCAGGAGTTGACCCAGACGCACGCGTCATGCTCCTAGCTTTAGCGTGCCTCCTTGCCGTCGCGGCCGCCGCGCCCGCAACTTACGATCAACGCCAGGACGGCGATTTCAACGTGCGCGCCGACGTCCAAAATGTTGTCTTCCTCCTTGCCATACCCCAAAAAATGTCGTTATCTAGCAGCATGCTCGATGGTTTCCTGAAGCGATCGAAGCAACGCGCCAACGAAGATATTCAGGAGCGAGCGGACATACAAGTAATGGAAGCTTTCGTAGAGCCAAATACACCTTACCAGGTTGAAATTGGACCCGGAAGCGATAGGTCGGCGGTAGGAGATGGGCGCGCGGTCGAAGTCGTGATCGCGGGCCGCAGACGTCTGGAAACGGAACCACCCGAGCGGGACGAATACAAGCTTCTTGGAGCCACTGAACAATGTGGTCCAGATCGAGAAAGAGATCCAGATACACTCACCTGTCGTAATCGCGCTGAATCTGAAGAAGCTCCCGAGAAAACTCCAGAAGTTGTGCCCGTCTCCTCGTAAATCCGCTAACAGATGCATTTAGTGTAGAATTAAGTTTAAATTATTTCCTATTTATTAATTTAATTTGTAAAATATGTTTTTCGTAAGTAAATATTTGACGTTATAATGTGTGGTTTGTTTATTTCATCGCTTATCAACAATGAACAATATTTTATAACAGTTTGCATCCGTTGACTATTTCCGATTTATCACATTTTTTTTTCTTTAATTCTTCGTGCGAAATACATTTAAATCTTATGTTATATTTCTTGCATTTAATTTCAGATTTATTAGTAAACGATAAATTTCATTTACGAAATATAATTGTTACATAACACCAATATAGTAGTGGATAATTATGAATGTAGTAATGTAATGTTTTACACAGTGTTATTAAAATAATTAAACATGTAATATTTACATTGAGTGAATTGCCTGAAGGGATATTAAACGCTCCAGCTGAAGACGTTCAGAACTTTATATATAGTAACTGTTCACTTTGAAGTCGACGTTTACGTTTGAGTTCGTCGTTATGGTAAAAGTAAAACAAAATACGTTCTAAGATATCTAAATATATCCTATTTTTGTTTTTGAAGTGACTGCTGTTTCCCGGAGAATCTTGTTTGGCTTTGTTTACTTAATCGTTTTTAAACGGTATTTAATAAGGTGGAATGTATGTGCCGTTTTTACTTACTAGTATATCATCACAAGTGAAACAAAAAGTATATTTCTTTTATTATTTCAAAATTCAACCACATTTATAAATTAAAAATAAATAGAAACCTCCTAAAAACCCAGTCTATTAATTCGTGACAATAAAAACTAAACCTGTGCAGTAGTTGGCGTTTCGTTTATGCTATAAAATGGAAAAAGTTACCTCTAGTCTACTCGTATATGTTAAACACTGTGCTTCTTTACCAGCCAGTGCAACAGAATAAGGTTATTAATGGTTATAACTTTAACAAATAGAAATAACGACTTTTAATAAACTTCGTGTTCTTATGCGCGTGTATCTGTTTGCTTGTATTTTGAATAAACAAAGATGTAGAAAAACGTCTACCTATATGATTTTTAGTTGATATTATAAAAATAAATATCTACTCGGGACTTAATTTATATAGATTAGTTTTATCGGTTGGAACTTTGAACGATATGTCTGAGCGAAAACATAATGAGCCTAACGCCTAAGAAAACGGAAAAGGATTAAAATATATTCTTTTAAAAAGCTCCGTTCAATGTTATAGACAGTATTCCGTTTCCCATTGATAAGAGGCTGCGATGTGTTGATCTCGGTCTAGCATAATTATGTCTTGGGTTGGTCCAGATGTTTATCAAAGATTTATTAGAGTTCAGAAGCCACTAGAGTTTTGTAGAATATCTCGACTGAACGCCATAACCGCTCGGTCACCTCTCAACCCGGTGAAACTGTAAAAACCCTTGGGCTAACCGAGGCCACCAGCCCGAAAAACAAAAGAATACTCATAATGGGTCCGTAGTTCAATTCTATTCCTTCCTACTTCTAAAAAAATCCTTTAAAAAAACTACCATCGTATGTATATTGTAATCGTTACCTATAATAATCGACTACAAAATGCATGACTGGACTAAATACGAATATAAAAGTGTCTGCTGTCTTACGTTGTTAACATACAGGAGTTTCTAATTTCCATTTATTATAATGTTTATCAGCGTTTTTAAAGAGACATACGCAATGCCGATGCCGTGCAAGTTACATTTAGACTACTTAGAACGGAAGTAGATTTGGAAACTTCGTAAGTTTTTCTTTACTTACCTTCTGATATGCCTTCTCGGCCTTGGGGGCTCATAACGCATATGTATCCTTAAAATTTGCTGAAGATGTTGTCATGATGATGATGTCATGGGCTGCAGTCATCATTTGCTGTCAGGTGAACTGTGTGCTGAGTGTTGCTTTAATCAATATGTAAAGTTGGCTAAGCTGCAATGGAATTATGTATTATATCATTTGATTTTCCAATCGGAAAACAGTCTAGTCCTGGACATATCCAAGAAGGAGGACACCTTATATGTTAATAATTTTTACTTAAAAAACTATCACACTTTGCAGGACGATAGGTGATACTTAGGTAGGACTTGCATTTAAGACGCTTTCAGTATTCTTGCGTGTATAAGATCTAATCTGAAAGATCTTTTAACATCAAAGACGATAGCAGTAACTTATAGTTCTCTCTCTGGCATTCGAATGATGTCATTTGCGTATGTTAATTTTACAGTAACGTAAGCAATAGTCCAGAATGGGAAAATCATCGTTATCTCCTTCCACAGTCCGATGAAACGTATGCGTGCGATAAGAAAGGTATGCGTGCAATAAGAAAGGTAATATGCGTGCGATAAGAAAGGTATGCGTGCAATAAGAAAGGTAGTATGCGTGCGATAAGAAAGGTATGCGTGCAATAAGAAAGGTAGTATGCGTGCGATAAGAAAGGTATGCGTGCAATAAGAAAGGTAGTATGCGTGCGATAAGAAAGGTATGCGTGCAATAAGAAAGGTATGCGCGCGATAAGAAAGGTGGAAAGTTCACATGTAAAGTCAGGTATACGCGATATACATATGGATGTGTTATATCCAGATCCAAAAACCAATACTTTGAGATACACAAATTTTGTTATTTGGCTGGGAATCGAACCAGGGTATCCGCTAAATATATTGTGTATGCATGTTGATCTATTGTATACAGCAAAAATGTGTACACAAATATGTGTGTATCTTGCTAATAAAAGCTACGCTTAAATAAAAAATCACACACATACCACACTAGACGAAGTAACAATTTAGAAATCTACAAAAACCCAGAATCAATTACTAAACATACTGTTTGAATTTACAATCAAGAAGATATTCTAAATAATAAAAAAAGTGTATGTAAGCAACAACTTGAAGAACATGTCAATAATAAATATTGATTATTCTCAATGTAAGTGAACTGTTATTTTGGTCAGATAATAAATCACTTTAAACCGAAAAATAAAGCGTAAATATTTGAGAAGGCCAAGTAATTGAAAACTTATGAACATTTTAATGTAAATATCGATAATTAAACGTTTTTGGTGATAACCGATCGGCACATTATGAAAAGATGCATTCCGATTTTATATGTGATAATATGGTATGGTACATGAATAAATGCTAAAAATATTACTTGTGGAACCACAAAAGATGTCTGCATATTAATTTATTTAATACTCACTTAAAAAGTTTTTTTTAAATGAATGTTGTCTCATTAAAAATGTACCATAAACATAAAAAAATATATATAAATTACGTTCTGTGATAAGTTTATTTAAACATACTTGTAAATAATGCAAGTTTCCATTTGTATCTTGAACGCAGAGAAGAGGAAAAAAAACATTAAAAACAAACATTTTTATCTAACTTATCTCTACGATTCAAAGTCTTAACTAAATATGCTCAGAAATGTTGCAACCGCGTGACGGATAGGGTACGTGCTGCTCAGTCGCGGACCTGAAGGTAGTTCATTACTATTAAGTTGTACATAAAAAGGGGCAATGGGCTTCCTATATTGCTCGTAGAACTGATAGGGAAGAAATGGAGTGGCAACCTAGGACTGGCAGTCGCACTTACGCTAGTGTGGTTCAACCTACACCACCAACTAAATGAAGCGATGACCTATTCAAGTTTAGGTGAAGTCGTGGATCGTGATTTGTGGCTATCTGTAATAATAAATATTGATAGGTCGTGATAATGATAATAAAACTCATATGCAGTAACTTAAATTACGGAAGACGATTTCTATCCCCTATAAGTAGCGCATATGACTACACTATGTTACACTGTTGTGTTGTGTTTTCAATTTTGCTAACAGAAGGATGTCGAAGCAAAAACAAAAGGCGCGAAAGCAAATGAATCACTATATTCGAAACACAAATATACAAGGCTAAATTAGGAATATATTTCAATTTGGAATTCCTAACCAAACGCCAGATTATTAGAGATCAAAGTGGCCAGTTGGACAAAACGCCAATTTCATATATTACATGCTTGTAAAGATTTGAATTGTATACGTTACTCCCACGTCTTACACCTCATCTGGTGATAAACAAATTTTTATCTAAATAGAATACTAAATAAGTTAAAGTTTGCCTTTATGAGAGAGAATTAGAAATTGCCTATAGGATAGTTTTAATATAACATCAGATAAACAGCTTATAATTTCTAATCAGAACTTAACAGATATAATGGTTGATGCGACTCTCGTTATTTAAACCTAAATGACTAACAACATGTTAGTCATATGCGGTTACACTGTAAGTGTATTTTAACATAAACTATGTCAATAGTGGTAATCAATGGCTAAGGGTAAAGTCCAGAAAATTTAACGTAGTAGGTTTAAGTCAGCCATTCAATTAGAGTCGTGAACCATCTTCTTTTAGCACAAGCGTTTAAACTTAGTTTATGGATAATGGAATGCTAATAATATTATTAGTATTATTATTACTAGCATTATTTTTAAGAGAAATTATACTTGGTTATTATTGTTTGTTCTTCTTTATCTTCTCTATCCTATCTTATCTTCTCTTCTTTACCAATCTTATTTTGAAATAATATATTTTTGTAAGATATATATTCATAAATGCATTGAGAATCAATGTAGCAGTAGTTGAAATGCCGAACAAACAATATCACGTAATAATTCACAAGTCAAACGGATTTGTAATAACAATGAATTTGGATTTCATGAACTCTGAACGTGTTTAGATGAAGTCTGTTTGCGTAACAACGTAGTTAAAAGTTATATCATACTATGTTCTTGTATAAACAAAGACATAGTAACAAAAGTAATTTACAGTTTAACAATAGTATAAAATAATAAACTAGATAACACCAGTTCCCGCGCACTTTACATATTATAATCGGACATTGTCGCTGTGGGATAAGTCGATTGGTTCATCATAATCTCTGAGTTGCAAATAAGAAATATTATTAGAAATACACGAACTCTATGAGCTACTTCATCATTTAATGTGCTCGTTTGTCATGCTCACTTCGCCTTCATATAGAAAGAAAAAAGCATTTCTGAACTGAAGATTGTAATATTATAATATTACAGAAATGAAAAAAATTGATTTGTAAATATTACTCCCGCTTCTTACACCTCGTCTAGTCATAAACAAAATATATTAGAATATTTTTATCTTAATATTGTCTGAATAAACTGCAATAGAATACTAAATAATTTAAAGTTTATCGACAGTCCGTTGACCATCAGAAAGACTGGCTAAATTTGCCTTTATGAAATTGACTATAGGATAATTTTAATATTAAATAAGATAAATAGCGTATCGTTTCTAATTAGAACGTATATATATACTTAAACACACATATATATATACATATATATATATATATATAAATACACATATATATATTAATAGAATGATAGACGCGACTCTCATTATTTAAGCCTAAATCATTAACCATCAATTACGTTTTTGATTATTATAATAATTATATAATATATTGTGACTGCTCTTTTTCGTATTTTAAAGGACAACGTGGGCGCAGAAATTAGAATGACTCTTGGTAAATGATTTAGACTACGAAAAATCTTTCGACATCCCTCTTCAAATGGTGTACATAGTTTTGGAGTAAATATGCACCATAGGAGAACTCTATATGAGCACTCCTAGCTACATATGGACCACCATCATAAACAACATTTATGCAGTGCGTCCTCTTGTTGCCCACTTTGACATCACTAAATTCGCATTCGTGGCTCGTGACCCTCGGGACGAAGCCGTATCTCACTACCATCCCGGCGTACTTTATAACATAACTAAATCAGACGCTAAGTTTGAGCAGTTCTGGAATTTATAGGTTCTAAACATGCATGAGTATGAAATATTTTTATTTTAATAGGTTTTGGGAAAGTATGGTCATAATACCTTTAATTTGCTTGCATGTGCACTTCTGATGTAATAATTAAAAGCTGAGCTCACTTAGGAATTCCTAAGAAGTAGATTTTTCAGAACCTTGGTCATATTCTTTGAGCAATTTAAAAGAGGCGTGGAACATACGTCATCATCCCAACATGTTATTTTTATTCTACGTTAAACTAACGAACGTATTACAAAAACGCGTATGGTTTCTTTCAAGACCATTTATTTGTATTTCTAGTGATCTACACTCGTGAGCAAACAAATCGACCCAAGCTCAAGGTTGAATGTTTTTAAAAAATTAATTGAGCCCTGAATATTTTCTTATTGAATTATTAAAACTGGCTTCTAAATTATGTAAACAAAAGTTGTCCTTTCACAGGAATACGACTCAAAAACATGTTGTTATTGCTAATCACCATTTTTGTACCTATTTACAATAGCGCTAATTTGGGGTTGTATAGCCTGTAAAAGGTAATTTACTTGACCTACCCTTATCAGTTAGTCGTCAAATATCAATTGGTACACTTATCCCTTATTATTAAAAACAAACATCGCCTAAAAATGGACATATCTATGAAGAAGTGACTCAAGCGGTTGCTCTTTCGGAACAAGGCAGAGTTAGCGAGAAATGGTACTTGTGTTTAACGTGAGCAAGTTTGTTGTGTCGGCGATACCAAGAGACTGGTTGCTTTAACCGAAGAAGCGCAGAACATGTGAACTGCACGGACGAACACTGGAGTTCTGTTCTCTTTTCAGATGATAGCAGAGTGTGTCTTCATGGCAGAAATAGACGACAACTAGTCTACAATCTTATGTATCCCGGAGAGAGATTCACCCAGTGCTGCGTAAGTGAAAAAGGGGCATTTGGAGGAGGATCATGGATGGTGTGAGCGGGCTTTCAAATGGAGGCAAAACTAGCGGCTGATTTGGATGTTTGACGAGATATTAGGGCATTAATTACGCAGGCTTTATCAGCGAAAACTTTATGCCAATGGAATCCAGGACAATGCCCATTTGTTCGGCGGTACTTGTACACATAGCCCGGACCATAAATCCATAAAAACAGTGAAGAATCTTATCCGGTCTATCAAGAACGCCGCGTCTATTAGTCAAAAAATAAATATGAGCAACAGATTTTTTACGAGAATATTTTGACCGTGAGTGCACGGCGTGATCTATTTTTTTGCTCAACTGTGTATCAGTAAAAGTTGTAATTTGTAAAACTGATATTTGTGAAAAAAATACTGTATTAGTTTGTTGATTGTTTATGTATTCACGTTTCACACAAAATCTACGGACTAACGGATTATGATTACAAATGTAGTTAACTTATGACTAGGGTAACATTTAAGATACTTTTTATCCGACTACGGCAGTACAAAAAAGGATGGGTATATTTTGTTTTTATTAGAGTATTTATTATTTATCATGGTTTTATATTGCTGTCTGGGATTGGGTTTGAAATCAATATTTATTTCTTGGAACTTACACAGTTAACAATTATGTACTTTAATAAAAACCAGACAGTCAAATATTACCTTAAATACTATCTTTTATAACATTTAATTTACGTGAGGCCAACATAAGTCTGTATAACTAAGAAATAATGTCATATTATTATTGATTTATCATATCAATGATAGCAGAAAGATAAATATGTGATTTCCAGGTTTCGAGTTTATTATTACTTTTAAGAAGCGGTATCACTTTATTATGGTTAATTGAAATGTTCTTGGATTAACGCATATAGAAAAAATCTAGACATGAATAAGGGGCTACGTAATCTAATTAGGGAATAAATAATTTGACCCATACATAGATAATAAAATATTTCTTTTCATTTAAATAGATTACTTAAGAAATATAAAATACTTTTTCTTTGAGTTTGAAATATTTCATATTTATTAAACATAATTAAAGTAAATGTGGAAAACCTAAGTCTGTCTCCCGTAAATTATCCTTTAAAGAATAAAGAAAGTGAAAAACATCTTAAAGTCGTCTCTTGTAATGTAAAACACACGCACATTGCTGTAATATTAATGTACTGATTTTCATAACCTCGATAAGGTGCAAATTCAGTTTTGTATGGATTACTGCTGTCACATATGGGCAGGCGCTTTAAAATGTCAATTTTTCGATTTTAGATTCAGTGGAAAGGAATGCCAGAAGGCTAATTAATGACCCAGATTGGGTTAAAATCAACTTGTTTAGTCTTGAACACAGGTGCAAGATTATCAGTATTTGAAGTTAAAAAAGAAGAGCCTATATAAGGCATTTGCGAGTGTGCTCTACCATCAATGTCCATTCTTCACTTAACACCAGATGGGATTATAGGGAAGCACGGGTTTGAATACATATTGTAGGAGTAGGACAATCCATCACTAGATGGTACCATGTGAAAAGTTGTGAGTAGTCGAGTGATGACCGACTCACAATCAATCTTCGTTTCAACCTGTTGGGTAGCCTTATGTCAAAAAAAAGAAATATTTATAAAATTTTAGTCTGTTTGTTTAAGTACCCGTAGCCCGATGTTTTTATATATAAATATAAAAAACATCAAAAATAAATTTTATATATATATAAAAATATAGGAATAATTTCATCTTAGATCTCAAGATTGACAGCACATAAGCACCGTGATTCCTTATCGAGGATCTATGTGGATAACATGGACCATAGTAGCGCTTTTATTCTGTTAGTATGAGGGTCGGGAATATACTAATTTCCTATTCTGTTGATGGTTTAATATAAATAAAACAAACCGTGCAGTTTACCTCTTACGTTCAGATATGCACCGCGACTCTACCAAGCTATAAATATTTAAAGTGTATTCTTTCCTATATCTAGCATTGATAAATTTTATAGTCTTCAAGTTATAACTAAGAGCGATAATTGAGGCGTGTGTGTGTAGTTTTATTTTATAACGATGCCGTATCTACCATCACTATCGTATAGTATAGTATAGTTTGATAAATTTTAATATGGAACACATATTAAATGGAATTATTAATTTGTAAATGTATTCGTTCCGAGTGAATACATTTAAACCGAAGAAAAAAGCTACACTGCAGTTTGTTTCTAGCTGCAGAATGAATGGGTCAGCTCGATCTGGTCAGGACTACGCCCTCACAGAACACCAGCATAAAATAGCAGCATAATGTTGTTGTGTTTCGTCTGCTGAGTGTAGGGATCCAGAGACCTTTATTATTGGTGACGAGGTATTTTATCTCAGTCCTTAAGGGTGATAACGCATCTGAATTATGATTCCCTCTCAATGAAAAAAAAAATAGAACAATGGAGCTCACTGCATTTCATATTCGGGTAATGTTTTATCGTGGTTTTAAGTTTTTAGGTTAAAAAGGTTTAAAACAATTTTTCCAATGGCTCCAATATAAAATTATGTGAGTAAGTTCCGTAGTTGCAGCAAGTTATTGGTATGATACCGTAACAAAAACTGAGCTACCACCTCGCAGTAACGTTCATTAATTCACCTCCGCTCCACGAAACCATGGGCATGAGCATCCTTGTTACCCGGTTATGTTTGTGCTCACTAAGAGTTAAATATTAACGTTTACATAATATTAAATAACAAACATAAGGATATGTTTTAATAAGAGACTATTACGAATTATCTTTGATAAAATATCCAAAACCATTATCATGTCTTATCAAAAGGGAAATGCAAATAAATAGGCCAGAGCGTCATTAGACCCATTTATAATAACAGATACCCTTGATCTGTGCAATGTTGCCAATTAACAATTTTCCTTACGATTTCCATGATACTGAAGAAGACGAAAAGCAGAAATGGGATAAATATTTCTTGGGTAAGTTTATTAAAATAATTCCAATCGATCACAGGGTGCCCATTACTAGTTATAATAATGAATGACAATAAAAGTAATTTATTGTAAAAATGCTTAATTCATTGAAGGCATGGTCTTTGAAAGAGTGCCAGTCGTTTCAAGAACCACTTCCATTCGTACACCCCTTAAATTTTACAACAATATATCTATCAATATCTTGTGCTATCGCATGCGTTGTGTGCGCGTGCGCTCGTGTGTGTTCGTGTGTGTGCGCGAGTTTGTGCGCGCATGCTCGTATGTGTGTTTGTGTATACATTTTTGTGTATAACAATATTTTACCCTCAGCCAAAAAGTGCGTTTGCATTTTTATTTCCGCTTGTCTATTTAAATTAGAATCGATAATTTCAAATTACCATTACATTTTTTTTTCTTATTTGTTTGTTACATATACATGACACGTGACTTAGTTATGACACAGTTAATGTAAGTTATAGTTAAGATATCTTTCATTTAATTTTACACATAATACGAAGAAAATCAACGACCTTAGATACGTGTATATTGGGATAACCAGACATGTTAGTGTTAATAATGCAATTAACATTGCGTTAGTTAAATATGAGGCCTCTTACAAAATTTTAGTGATATTATGTTCTGTACATAGGCAGAAAAATGATTTTTTAAAACACATCTTTTCTAGGCACAACTTATAACAATGTTCGAGTTGGACCAAAGAAATATTTACTACCACTTGATTACAAAAATGACGCTGCCGGTATTTACAACATGCCTCTCAAGACTGATGATATATTCGTCGTTACTTTTCCGCGATCAGGTAGGTTCTATTTATTAATTTTAAACATACTTAAATAATAAGAAGTAAATAAGAAATATTGGGATACAGTTCACCTGGTAAATGGCGCTTTGATACGTCCTAATTCAACAAATAACCAAAAGGTAGGAATGAATGACATCATTGACCCTGCACAATTAGTGTCCAGCGTGACGAACCCATTATCTATTATTATGAGTTTGTCTATTAAATTAATTAGACTATACTACTAGCTAATATATATTCATATTTTTAAGTGATTTCGAAGGACACATTATGACAGTTTGAACGAAAACTTAGCGTTAGGTGCCATAGTATAAATAATAACTTGTAATAATAAGAATAATTTAATTATAATTTGAACCACGAGATCGGAATCGAACAAGAGGCATGACACATTCGGACTGCATTCATATCTTTATCTAGAACATCTATTCTTTGATATATGCTATATTATAAGCTGACACAGTAAAGTTGGTTGAAATATCTTTCTATCTATTACATTATCGTAACGTGGAGTAAATATTACATAATAGCCATATAAAAGTATTATATAATTAGATTTAGTCGCTTTCAATCACGGTGACGTCTTCAGGTTAACAGATACCTAACGGCACTAGTATATATACATATATACTAGAATACTATAGTATACTACAGTACCGTGCATTAGCACAAAGAAACACACGTGCAACAATTGTGCAACAAAAGCAATGGTCATTTTTCATTTTTTTTTATCGAATACGTGATAATAATTTGATCAAATATTACCCAATTTTTTTCTGTATACGTTACCATTATTTCGTCAATGAATTTATTATTATTTTCAGGGACTACATGGGCCCAAGAGCTAGTGTGGCTACTTGCAAATGACTTAGATTATTTAAAAGCATCTGTCATCTCTCTTGCATCGAGATACATATTTTTGGAGCAAGTATCACTAACTTGTATTAATTTTTTTTTTTACTTTGTTCTATTCGATGTCTTGAGATGTGAAGCATTACATGAATCGCAATTAGTTCATCTATAAATCAATATAAATGGTTGAATTACTATTACCAGTTTCAAGATTATTTTACTTGAGTTTCTAAAATCTGCTAAATTACACATAGTTCGAGTAGTTCGTCAATACCTAAAAAACTCTCACATTATAACCAGCATTATAAGCAGCCCATCCTATGACCACTGTAGTCAAGAGGATAGGAAAATTTACTGTTTTGTCTCTTTGATTCGCATTTTGTTGGTTATTATCGTTCGTTACCCAGAAGCACTCAGTTACTCAGGCAGCAGAAGCGGGTGAGGTTCGCCATTAGAAAAAAGTATGATATGTTACTTTCACTTTTTCTCCTATTAAACAATATATGTTTTGTCGCTAAAAGTCATGTGAACAAAATAACACGCAAACTTTGTTCATTACAATCGTTATAAAAAAATGCTCAAAAAATGTTGCTGTAAAAAATATGTCATAGGTAACCTCTTATGCATATGGGACAGTATATTTGCAGTATACTTATGTATATACAGTATATTTTCTACCTTTATCTTTGTTCTAAACAGTAATAAAGAAGCGTCAATAGACGAATGGCTTAGCATACAGTCTGCGAAACTTAAGGTCGTAGGTTCGAATTCGCCTTTCGACTGTTGTCCTGAAAAATCTGCTAGCACAAGCTTTTTCAGCTTAGTTGTAGTAGTTAACCGGAATATTAATTATTTATTTTTTATTTACCAATATTCTATTTATAATAATAATAAAGAAAATCTCATAACAGTTTCCCCACGCTTAGTTTAAATGTTTTTACAGACTTTCAGCGTTTACGACACGGGACGTACTGGAAGAGTTAAATAAAGCGAACGTTGGTAATGAGACTGACGTACTTATTGACCAGTTTAGCAAATCTGGCTTTAAGATTGCGCTCCAAACTCCTTCACCACGGTTTATCAAAACCCACCTGCCCATGACCTTGCTGCCACCCACCATCCTTGACACCACTAAAGTCGTGTACGTGGCTCGTGATCCTCGTGACGTAGCAGTCTCATATTTTCACCACAATAAGCTAGTTAAAATGCTTAACTCTTCCAGCGATTTTAAGACGTTTTGGAGTTTATTTATTAAAGATCGAGGTAAGCGCATACATTATCTAATATATGTTATGAAAATTCTTTGACGATATAAGACACTTTAACAATTTATATCTATTCGAGTAGCATTCTTTTAGCATATATTAAAATTTATAAAACTGAACAAGATAATTTGTTGGATATTAAAAAAATTAAAAGGTATGGGACCACATTCACTGCAGCTTCCTCGCTCCACAGACAATAATTGTAGTATATATATTATATGTAATCTAACATTGAATTTTTAAGTCAAATAAATTATGTTTCAAAAAATGGTTTTCAGTCCATTACTCGCCGTTCTTTGTGCACTTAAAGGAGGCTTGGCAGATGCGTCACCATCCTAACATGCTGTTTTTATTCTACGAAGATTTATGTAAGGTACGTCAGAATATCAAAATTATCAGCACATAAAAAAATATTATTTCCGTAAATTGGACAAACAGAATATGTATTTATTTTTTGTATATTGAATAGATGACAAAAGCTCAAGCAGCTCACCTGATGGTAAGTGTGAAAATGGTGAGAGTTTTCTAAAGTGAAGTAGTAAAAAGGGCACGGCCCACATGACCTAACATAAACTTAACTTACACCTATTTTATTCTAAGAAATTTAATCAAATCTCCGTTTTCATAATTTAACTGTGACATATATAATAGAAGATCTATTTTACAAAAAGCATTTTTAGATCTGGATCCCGCGGACTTCAAAAATAAAGGTACGATGCCTCGACCTATCGTAACAATATAAACTGGTTGACTGACAATAAATATTTGATACACATCTCTGATATATCTTTACCTAGATTTTTAATATGTGATATGATAGTTAATTTTTTTTTTACATAACATCTTGTGTTTATCGTCACTATTTGACTTTTCTAGGATCTTCCCGCCAGTGTGAAACGTGTAGCAAATTTCTTGGGAAAGCAATTAACACCTGAGCAAATGGATAGATTATGCACACATCTTAGCTTCGAAAACTTCCGAAATAACCGCTCCGTCAACTTGGAAGAACTGACAACTTTGGGAATGCTGTCATCAGAAGAAAAATTTATCAGGAAGGGTAAGAGAATACAGTTCTTGATGACCAAAGTAAAATTGCCGGGCCGATAAAGATGATGGAGGAAGGCTTACGAAATAATTACAATTATTGTTTTATTTTATCATATAAAAAAGCAAGCAATATACCAAAACTTTACTTTTTCAAGAGGTATAGCCTCGCAGTCAGCGAGGGCAACGATCCAGCTGCACGAAATGTTCACAGAATTCAGTTCATTCTATCTCAATCCTCAAGGGTGAGTCTTGTGAACACGTGTGAATATTAAATCGTTTTCCAGGACGGACGTAGGTGTTTGTCATAAGGATAATTGTGTATTAGTTACTCGCTCTTAGATCTATAAAGAAAAGAAGGTAAAAGCGAGCTTCACCCGCCCCGACGCCGCCACCCAAGGCGAATAAACGGGAAAGCGATGTCCCCTCTCCCCGGCCATCGACATCTGTGGCCCAACCTCATGGCACCCCCTCTGCAGCCTCACAGCAAGCTCTCGCCGCTCCACAGCGCGCCACTACTGGCTCCCCCCAAACTTCGGCTGTCTCACAGCCATCGAAACGCCCGCCGCCTATCTTCATACAGGCACGAGATAAATGGCCGTTTGTCGTATCGGCCCTTTCCAATCGCTATAAATATCAAGCGATCCCCACCGCTGTAGGCATTAAACTGCAGCTAGAAATCACGGATGACCATAGAGCGGTCGCCCGCTACTTACAAGACAAAGGTGTATTCTTTCACACCTACACCCTGGCAGAAGAGCGCCAACTCAGAGTGGTTACTAAAAACCTTCCGCGGGAAATCCCCGCAGAGCTCATCAAAGAGGACCTCCAGGCTCAGAATCTACCCGTCCTATCCGTGCATAGGATGTACAGTGGGCATAATAAAAAGCCATTCAACATGGTAATTGTGGCCCTCGAAAGGTCCGAGGCAGGGAAGCAGGTATTTAACCTGAAAACGTGCTGCCACCTTTCTGGGCTCACAATAGAGCGCCCTCATAAAAATGGCCCTCCGGGCCAGTGCCACAAATGCCAGTTATGTCTAGCCACTCTGCTCGCAACTGCTTCGGGAAACCCAGATGCGTAAAGTGCCTGGTTGACCATGGCACCACCGACTGTCCGAGACCCAAGGACAAGGCCCTTTTGGCTGCTTTCGGGCCCTCCGCATGTGTCCTGTGCAACTCAGAGGGACACACAGCCAATTACCTTGGCTGCCCAAAGGCTCCCAAGCCGAAACGGCCGGCACTTAAGGTCGCACCTAAGGTAGCTACACCGATCGCCGCTCCCGCGCCTATTCTCGCTCCTGTTCGACCTCTACGTCCCGCATGGAAAACTCCTATCGGCGTAGTGACCGTCGCTCAACCGGTTGAGCACCCCCCTCCATCAGCTGGACGGCCGGTTAACGAAAGCGACCTCGACCTTGTGTGTCGCTTCGCCGCCGTTTTCAACGGCGCCGACGTCTCAGCCCTTGCAAAAGCCCTAAGGGACTCCAATGGCAAGCCCGAAATCAGGACTGCTGCCAAAATGCGCTACCAACATGTAGTGTCAGCCATCGTCAACTTTCAAGCATAGAGGGCCTTTACAACGGCAGAGTAAAACCGCGTTCCCTTAACGTCGCATTTTTTAACGCGAACGTTATTAATAATCAACGCGACGAAATCTTCAATTTTGTTCGCGATCACCAAGTCGACGTGCTCCTAGTGAAAGAGACATTCCTCAAACCGCACACTCGCAATCCCAACATCGCGAATTATAACATCATTAGGAATGATAGAACTTCCGCCGCTAATGGCGGAACTCTCATCTACTATAAAAAGTCCTTGCACTGCGTGCCCGTCGATACGCCAACCCTAACCTTCCTAGAAGCCTCGGCCTGTCAGCTAGACATGACCGGCCACGCCCCCATCACAATCGCGTCCGTCTACCTGCCTTGCAGACGTGACGCACAAGTATTACGAAGCGACTTCTTGGCGGGAGGGCTTCTTCATTTTGGCAGGAGATTTCAATAGCAAGCACACTCGGTGGAGTGCAACTAAAATCAACCCCCGGGGGTTGGCTTTAGACTCGCTAAGCGACGCACTCGACTTCGAGGTCGTAGCGCCTACTACGCCTACCCATTTTCCATACATATTGGGTAACGCACCGGATGTGCTTGATATTGCCATCTGTAAGAACATCAATCTCGCCTTCCAAGGCATAGAGGTAATCCATGAGCTCGCTTCCGATCATCGTCCCGTTCTTCTTCGGCTAGGGCCCTCCGCCCCAACCTCACCCTCCACCAAAACCATTGTAGACTGGCACCGACTCAGGAACGCCCTGAGGGAAGCCACATCACCGCACCTAGATGCTATTCCTAGGAACATATCTTCAGTCAACGACACGAACCTCGCAGTTCATGCCCTCACTAGGCACATCCAGACCGTAGTCGAGGATTGTTCGAGGCAGGTTCCCTCGGTGGAAGACCACCGATGGACCCTGCCAAACGACATAAAGGACCTAATGAGGCGCAAGAATGCGGCGACTCGTGCCCACGACTTATATCCCACTGAAAGTAACCGGCTGATGCTACGTACCCTTCAGCGTGAAGTCCGATCACGCATAGCCCAGTATAGGAACGATCGGTGGGATACCACCTCTCCAACATCGAACCTTCCCATCTCGCCTACTGGGGACTTCCCAAATCCCTAAAAGGGGGCAACGCCCAAACAATGCCTCCCTTAGCGCGTCCCAATAAACCGCCTTCTTAGACGAAGAGAAAGCCGAATGTCTGGCTGACAATCTCGAGCTCCAATGCTCACCGAGTACCCTACCGATTGACGCCGCTCACCTTGAAATGGTTAACAGCGAGGTCGACCGGAGGAGTAAGGAACCACCTCGCGATTCCGCCACTCAAGTTACATGCACCGAAGTTGAGTCCATAATTAAAAACCTGCGACCACGCAAGGCTCCCGGCCCCGACGGTATCACCAACAAGGTGATGAAACTCCTTCCCATGTCCATTTTACACCTACTGGTGATAATCTACAACGCGGCCATATCCAAAGGCACCTTCCCGAACACCTGGAAGGAAGTCGATGTCATAGGGATTCTCAAGCCCTCAAAACATCCAACCGATCCATCAGCCTATCGACCCATAAGCCTACTCAAAGTCTTGGGTAAGGTATATGAAAGGCTCATCCTCACCCGCCTCAAGGACTTCATGCTGTCCCGAGGGCTGCCAATCAATGAGCAGTTCGGGTTTCGCACCCAACACTCATGCACACATCAAGTGCACCGCATCACGCAGCACATCCTCAGTAAATTTCTTCAGGGCTACCAAACTGGGGCACTTTTTCTCGACGTGGCGAAAGCTTTCGATAAGGTCTGGCACAACGGGCTCATATACAAACTATATGAGCTCGGTGTGCCAGATCGACTCGTATTTATCATACGAGATTTTCTCCGAAATCGAACCTTTCGTTACCGCGTCGAGGGAACGCGTTCCGAGGTTCACCCCATTTGTGCCGGAGTACCACAAGGCTCTGTCCTAGGTCCTACTTTATACACACTCTACGCCAACGACATACCGCGCACTCGCGGTGTAGAGCTAGCCCTTTTCGCCGATGACACCGGCCTCTACGTGTCTGGATTTAAACCAGACGCTATTTGTAAACGCCTCCAATCTGCAGCCAACACCTTAGGGAAATGGTTTCGGAAATGGAGGATCGAGGTTAACCCCACCAAAAGTGCAGCCATTTACTTCTCTCGGCGCAACAAAACGCCGCATCTCCAAACTATAGAGTTATTTGATCGTCCAATCCCCTGGGAAAGACAGTCAAATACTTAGGCGTCACATTAGATGAAAGACTCACCTTCGGTCCGCATGTCAACCGCGTACGGAATCGAGCAGCGTTCGTCCTAGGTCGTTTGCACCCGTTACTTAATAAAAATAGCAAAATGTCCCTGCGTAATAAAATTACACTTTACAAAGCGTGCATCCGACCCATAATGACATACGCAAGCCCCGTCTTTGCACATGCCTCCCCGCGTCACATTCACCGACTTCAGGTAATACAAAATCGTTTCATGCGCAAGGCCACCGGTGCGCCGTGGTTCTTGCGTAACGAAAATCTACACATAGATCTTGAGCTGCCGACCATAGCTCAGTACCTGAAGCAGGCTTCTCGCCGATATTTCGACTCTGCCGTCACACATCGAAACCCTTTAATTGTAAGTGCCGCCACTTACAATCCCATCGCGAATCACAGATTCACCCGCGTCCGTAGGAGACCGAGGCACGCCCTCGACGACCCTGACGACGCAACCACCAGGGCCCAAGCCCTTCATAAACCACAACACACATACATTGCACCCTCATATCGCCCCCGCCGACGGCGAGGGCGTCGCAAACAAAGTTATTCGCGATACCGCCATGTCACTGGCCGGTTCTCTCCAGTCCATACAGATAGAAACGTTGCTGGAGTTTCTTGCGCCACTTCTTCTCCAGCGCCCACGTATTCTGAAGTGGTGGTACAGGTAGTTAATAATAATAGTGATATTAATTAAGATAATCCTCTTTCAGAAGCAACTGACCGAGCCGAGGTTCGGCTTCTCCAGGCACCCTCGAGTCAGACGCTCTCGCGAAACAGGGTAACGGTCAAGCCGAGGCTCCTCTCGGGAGCCCTTGCGCTGGTTCCCCATATATAGAGGTCTCGACTCAGAGCCATAAGCGCTCGGTCACCTCTCAACCCGGTGAAACTGTAAAAGCCCTGGGGCTAACAGCGGCCATCAGCCCGAAAAAAAAAAAAAAAAAAAATCTATTTTACAAAAGGCGTTTTTAGATCTGGATCCCGCGGACTTCAGAAATAAAGGTACGATGTCTTGACCTATCGTAACAATATAAACTGGTAGACTGACAATAAATATTTGATACACATCTCTGATATATCTTTACCTAGATTTTTAATATGTGACATGATAGTTAAATTTTTTTTTACATACCATCTTGTGTTTATCGTCACTATTTGACTATTCTAGGATCTTCCCGCCAGTGTGAAACGTGTAGCAAATTTCTTGGGAAAGCAATTAACACCTGAGCAAATGGATAGATTATGCACACATCTTAGCTTCGAAAACTTCCGAAATAACCGCTCCGTCAACTTGGAAGAACTGACAACTTTAGGAATGCTGTCATCAGAAGAAAAATTTATCAGGAAGGGTAAGAGAATACAGTTCTTGATGACCAAAGTAAAATTTCCGGGCCGATAAAGATGATGGAGGAAGGCTTACGAAATAATTACAATTATTGTTTTATTTTATCATATAAAAATGAATAAGGAGCAAGCAATATACCAAAACTTTACTTTTTCAAGAGGTATAACCTCGCAGTCAGCGAGGGCAACGATCCAGCTGCATGAAATGTTCACAGAATTCAGTTCATTCTATCTCAATCCTCAAGGGTGAGTCTTGTGAACATGTGTGAATATTAAATCGTTTTCCAGGACGGACGTAGGTGTTTGTCATAAGGATAATTGTGTATTAGTTACTCGCTCTTAGATCTATAAAGAAAAAGAATACCTGCGTTAAATAGCATTTTAATGCTGCTGTGTTTCGCATGATCAGTAAAAGAAAGTGAGATACAACACACTATTAGGCAATGAGGAAGTTAAACGTAATTCTCAGGGACCAGTCAACCACGGACAATTCGTCGACAATACGTAATTTATTTCCTTATCTAGAGTGGACGCACATACTATTCATCATATGAACTCGTATTCGTAAGAGCTCGCTCCTCATTCTTAGATCCAATAAAATCATGTAATTATTATTTTTCCAGGAAAATCCGGAGCTTGGCGTGAGTACTTCGACGAGAACATGACCCGAGAAGGGGAGCTTTGGATTGCAAAAAATTTGGAAGACACCGATTTGCGCTTTCCATAAATGCAATAATCACAATTTTTTTATTTGTTATTATAATTATCATGTAATACTCGTATAGTTTTTTTACAATTATTTTTGTGTTTTCTGTTGTAAATTATGGTGATATGAAGGTGATAAACGAGACACCTGTCACCTGAACGTAAGTAATTACCTCCGCACATGGTACCCCTGGTACCCCTTTTTTTATATTTATTAAATAATTAAATATATATATAATTGGAAAGGTAAATAAAAACCATAAGTTTATGTACCTGAAAGGACAAGGAAAATAAAGTGCATTTTATTTTGCCTATACGAGTTTGTCACTCGAGAACCTTTCATACCGGTTTTCTTGTTGCAGTTTATGGTTTTCCAATGATTTGTCTTGTTAAGATTACATTACATTTATTGAAATCTTAATATACTTACAAAATTATAATACTTAATATCACAGTATTTTAATTTTGTTTGCATACTCGTGTTGGCTACAGTAGAAAAAAAAATCGTGCCACATATCTGGGTGTTTGGTTATAACCTCATTGTCAGCACTTAGTTGGTGGGTCTGGCCAAGGTGTTGGCCTGATCATTCGCCAACAATCTTACTATTTATTCCCTATTTTCTAGTAGAAGTATAAAATAATTGGCACATTTTATAAGATACAATACCCCATATCTAATTGAGATTTATTTCGTTCTGAAACAGGAATGAAAGCCAAAAGCATTGTTCTCATGTCAACAGACAATTTACAGTTTATACACATTCAATTTATCACTACATAGACTCTTCGTAATCCGAAAGTCCATCACTGTAAAAATTAATTTCATACAAAAATTTCCTCCAACGCCAAGAAGCAAAAAGACACTATTTCAAGTTATCAAAATTCTGCTTGAATCAATGCTGCATTTGGAGAGACTAATATTAATAGAAATAATAAAGAACTATATTTATTACAACTACTGAGTATGTCCGTGTCTTTGGGCACTGTATCTGAACCTTCCTCCTATCGTATTCCACTTGAATTACATCGGACTAAAGAAAGAGACGACCAGTGACTGAGTATCTCTGTGTTAAACAGTTGATATCATCTGAGATTAACCCGAAGATGTCACTGTGTTCGAAATTGAGCAGAGGACAGAGGTAAAATATTTCGATCCGTGAAATGAGCCTCGGGTAAGATAAAGTAATGATTAATCGTAAGGACTACAAAATATGTATAGTGATAGAGGAAGTAGGAAGTAAGAGAAGAGCAAGAAGGAATCCATCTCAAGCAAGTACCAGTAGTTTTAAGCACCATGTTACTTTAATCTAAATCAAATGATCCAAAAAATATATAATAGACAAACTATTATATGTATATTTTTCTGGGGCAGAACAAATCTTTGAATATTGTTGAATCTTATTCTCTTAATTTTTATCACAAAATTATAAATAATATTTTGACATAACAGCAGAAATAACAGAAAATACGGTGTCACAATAAGGGTGATTACGTCAGAGTTAATAAAATATTTCATAACTTAATTTTTTTTAAATTTCATGTTTATACCCCAAACCAGTATTGAGAATTGGTAATAATGTCTAATGGCTATGAATTGTGTATATGCCAAATAAAAATCTTCCATCCTTTTTGATTTTAAGAATGCTCTAGCTGATATGTGATTAGGACCCCTGTATCTCTCACTCGATTGTGATAAAAGACATGAAAACGTATTTTCTTTTAATTATTTACGTGTACACTTTTTCATTTTCAATTCATTAGTACACGTATTTACCCAAATATAATCTTATCAATCTACGATCAATACGTTACTTAAATGTGATAAAATTATTTATATTCCAAATGGAATCAAAAGGAATATTAATGATAACAATTATATCACTATTGGTATAGGATCATCGAATATGCTGTGCCAATCCCCATATCATTTTAAAATGAGAGAATTTACGAATTAATTGAGCATATTCTAATTCGGAAAACAAATATATTTTTTTTTTGTAAAATTAAAGACAGTTAACATTAAGAATTATTAGCGTTGGAGATAATAATATGAAATTAACCACATTTCTTTCAAGAGAAAATCTAGAATTAACAACTAGATAATTAAGCTAGCGGTGTGATTATTACTCGATAGCTGATTGAAGTAATGCATGTATCTAAAGTAAATTTGCCACCGTCCTATTACTAGGTATAGGCACAGGTAAGTGTATTTGTGCAAAGGCAACCATGCTTCAACTGTATATGGGCATATTCGCCACGTCCTCCAATTATAATTTATTATTTTAAGATTTTATTTTATACGAGGGATTCCTTACGATGTTATGTTGGTATTGAAACTGGGATTTTTGGGAGGGGCGTACAGGGATACGTCATTCTCCCTACCCTTTGCTACCGAATCGTGGTCGAAGACATAGACACAACTCACACCAGTGGACTGGTATGTCTGATCTGGCATTTTCTTGTTCCCTATGTCTTCTGTGTGGTCAGCGCGGGGGTTTGTTGACTCTGATGCACCTTGTATTACTATAATAGTTGTTTATATAACAGTACTGAGTTTATGGAGTTAACTGCGTGACAGATAGACTGCCAAATTATGCCTTAAATAAATAAAAATTGTCTAGTGGAAAATATATTGTGTTTAATCATTTTAATACAAGATTATTTTGATATAACATAGTAGATTATATTGTATAGTATCTAATCAGGACTTAACCGATAAAATTGTTAAGACCTCTTAGTTAGGACATTGTGTAAACAAGCAATTGACCATTCACATCGGAACAATGACAACCTTTAAGGATTTTCCATTCGATATACGTGATATAGAAGAAAATGAAAAGAAGGAATTACATGAATATAGTCTAGGTAAGTTAAATTCAAATAGAGTCTGCACTATTTAGGCGAAAATTTAGTGTTTCTGTTGTTCCAGACTTGTTTTCCTATATCCGAATTGGGCCGAAGAATTATATGTTGCTGGATGCTTACAAACATGATGCAGCCAATATTTACAATATGCCTCTAAAACCTGATGATGTTTTTGTTATTAGCTATCCACGTTCAGGTAAAATTCATATGATTAATTAATATATAGTATAAAATGTAATGCCCCATACGCGATGCGTGTTTGTTAGAGGGCTGTAATCTCGAGATTCACGGAACGGATTCATGTTACTCATGATAATTTGGCATCAGGCGAGCTGCTCGCTCATTTGCCACCTATTCTATGAAAAAGTGCAGTTCTCGAAATTTATATGGTCTTTCTTATGTTTTTAATTGTTTTAAAGGGCGATAGAGCAACGTTACAGTTAGTGTATAACTATAAAACGAATGGGTAGAGATCCGGGGACCCAATTCTAGGTAACGAGGTATTCCATCTTAGTCTTCAAGGGAGGCAACGTATACACATATTGAACCTTTGTTCCGCTAGGTAGTCGTTCGGGTAAGACTTGTCTTAAAATTTTATCATGCCTGAAAGTCTCCTTAATTTTTTATAGTTTTCTGCTTAGGAAATTTCATAATAGCCTTGCATTGTTCCTTTGTTGGGCTTGTTCCGCTTGACTTGTTATATTATTATTGAGAAAATCAAGCTCTGCCTTGAAAATTTATCCAAGTTTATAGCAATCGCATGTTGATGGTCTTTTGAATACTGTCTCCGAGTGTTGTGCTGGTGGCCGTATGACTTTTCTAATCTCGTTTTCGTCTGAAGTAAGATTTCGCGATATTTTTTTCTCACGCCTTTATTAACACCGGAATCTCTCGAGCGATGGTTTTTTCAGACCCTCAGTAAGAAATTGCCCCGTTTTTGTCGATAAGCTCCCAGATCTTTATTTAGCACTTTTAACCGTAGTTCTACTTGTCTGACTGTCTTTTTTTCGAATGGAACAGAATCTATTAATTTTTGATTTGATTCGAGGCTACAAACATCCTAACATCTAAGCAAAGCAAAGATTCAAGAAGCACATCCTTTGATTTAGGACTGCTATGGAATGTCCCGCTTCTAACTACGAGTCTGTGGATCGTTACACTGTCATACGAAGCAGTTTCCTTCCCCGATAAAGTAAATCCATTCTGGCTCTAGCTAGAAACAAGCTGCTTAAATCTAGCTAGCTTATTAAATGCGAAACGACAAAATTCAATATAGTGGTTAATTGTAGTCACTACCACTGAATCGATATAGTTATTTTGATACTTAATCAAATGATAATGTTGATCGGTTTTTTTTTTAGGAACAACATGGACGCAAGAACTAGTATGGCTCTTGGTAAATGATTTAGACTATGAGAAAGCATTTGGCATGCCTCTTCAAGTTAGATACATATTTTTGGAGTAAGTATCATCACTATGATCTTTAATCCAATGTTAAACAGTTGGCCTAAAACATTTCACAAGACTGGGTCCTGTCCCACCTGGATCTAGAAATTGTTTTCGAAGAATAATTTAAAAAGAAGCGATGCGCTATGTTGAATATATCGTCTCTAATATTATTATTTTGTTAGATTGAGAGTTACAAACGAGCACACAGTTCACCTGATGCTAAGTGATTCCTGCGGCCCATGACATCAACATTCATCCTTGACAAGGAATCATAATGCAGATGTGTTGTCATCATTGAGGTCTGAGATGGAATGCCTCGTCGGTAGTAATAAAGTTCTCCAGAGTTCCACTTTCTAGACGAAACGCAGCAGCGTTATGCTGCTATTTCACGCCGGTATTCTGTGAGGGCGTGGTCCTACCCCGGTCGAGCTGACCCATTCATTCTGCAGTTAGATACAAACTGCAGTACCACTGTTGACAAAATATAAATCAGATGTTACCACAAAGGATTCTACCTTCAAGAATACTGGTGAAGTGCTTGGAACAACTGTCTTTTTTGGTGAGTGAAAGGAAACGTATAATATAAGTTTAATAGCAAATACTCCGAATAAACCGTGTTAGACCAACTTTTATATTATTCCCGCATAAGATAGGAGTTTAGTGCAACTATGTCTTTTCTGGTGGAAGAAAGAAACCCGTGACCCTTATAATTGATGACGTGTCAGTATATATGAGAAATCAGGGATTACAACTTATTTACATTATGATTCCTTATCGAAGATGAATGTGGGTGGCTTGAACTGCAGAAATCGTATCATATGTGAGATCTTTAATTTCATACTCATTTATCTTAGTAATGTAAACTAGATTTGTAGATAAGTTAAAAGAACGTTTTAATTTTTTTCAGACAATCTATGTTCGCAGTTAAGGAAATGATAAACCATATGAGAAAAGAAAACGTGAACGACGTAGAGAAACAGAAACTAATAGATTTATTGAGCACTCCAGGCTCCATACGCGCCTCTAATGCTACGTCGCCTCGCTTTATCAAAACCCACTTGCCAATATCCTTGTTGCCGCCTAGTTTGCTCGACAACACTAAAGTCGTATACGTGGCACGTGACCCTCGGGACGTCGCCGTATCTTACTACCACCACGGCATGCTATTTAATATAACTAAATCAGACGGGGAATTCAAAAAGTTTTGGAGTTTATATCATAGAGACATGCGTAAGTATAGCTATTCTATAAGCTTAAAATTTTGGTTTTGATACCTTAATGCGCTACATGCGCTTGTAATCTAATTATTGAAACGAGGTCGAATCGTTGGTCATAATTTGCAAATTATTAAGAAGCAAATATTTCAGAACCTTGGTCCCCGTTCTTCGAGCATTTAAAAGAGGCGTGGAATATGCGTCACCATCCCAACATGTTATTTTTATTCTACGAGGAACTTACAAAGGTATTACATATATGAGTATGGTTTCTATCGTACCACATTATTTGGTTTGATTATCTAAAAATCCTGTGATCAATAATTATAAAAAGAATATGAAAAAAATTGTCTATAATCCGAAATTCTTAGTTTTGAAAAAGCTGACGTACTGGAGACAAGTAAGTGATTTTTAGAAATTCTATGTATGTGTGTCTATGTAATCACATTGCACGCCAAACTATCTAATAAATTAGTGTAATATAGTTAGTTTATTACCTTCAAGGTACTTTTTCATCCGACGGTGGTCCTAACATAAATCGTAAAAATATTGTGACGATCCAATATACAAATTCAGAGAATGGTTACGTTTATGAACTTAGAATGATTTGCTTAAAAATATTTAAATAAACAAAATGATATGTGATAAATGCATTCTATACAGCTCGCACATCGATGTGATTCGATTAATCTGTGAGTTAGTTTTCAGTAAATTCACAAAAAGATATAAAATAATATACAAATATCACAAAACAGAATACAGATATTTGTATTATAATTTCAATATCTAGACTTAGATTGTTTTATAACGAGATATTACTTATTCTAGGATCTACCAGCGACCGTGCGTCGCACTGCTGATTTCTTTGGAAAGAAACTCACAGAAGAACAAATCGCAGGCCTGTGCAAACATCTCAGTTTCGAGAACTTCAAAAACAACGCTTCAGTCAACATGGACGAAATGAAGAGTCTGGGCATGATGTCAACGAGAGAATCTTTTGTCAGGAAAGGTAAAAAGGGAAACTGGCACTACACAATTTATCCACGGTGAAGAGCGATATGCCCGCAAACGTGTCGTAGAAATAGTTCTACCGGTCTTCGAAGTATGGAAACAGCGTCGGGGTGGAGCATTATGCATGCTTCTGTGATGGGCTATCTCATCAATACAATGAAAGCCCAAATTCCTCGTCCGTCGTGGGGGTTTTGGTCGATTGAAATCCGAGATAACCCAATTGTTCGCCCCAGGCTTGTCAAGTATACATGAGAAATTCCCCTCGCTGAAAACATTATTTATCATACGTATAACAGTTGTTATATTAAATAACTTATACTGAATTAAATTAAGTTGGAATAAGGTATTTAATTATGGTCTTAAGTATCGATATCGTTGTACTGGTTGAAGCGGATGGCGCGAAGTTACAGAATATACTATAAATGTAAATGTATAAATAATAATAGATAGTTTGGTAACATTTAAAGTAAAATCAGAACGGTAATGCAGTACGAAGCGGTGAATGTATGAAGTTATTAGAACTTACAAGTGGGAGAATGAATATGTAATAGGAAAATGTAAGTTATATGACAACCCTAACTGCCTCGACCCCAGTTATGTGACAAGCCTAATTGCCTCGACCCCAGTTATGTGACAAGCCTAACTGCCTCGACCCCAGTTATGTGACAAGCCTAACTGCCTCGACCCCAGTTATGTGTCAAGCCTAACTGCCTCGACCCCAGTTATGGGACCTGTAAAGGGTAATAATAATAATATTTGTTATGGACAACAGGGAAGTCGGGAGGTTGGCGCGATTACTTCGATGAGGAGATGTCGCGGGAGGCAGAGCTCTGGATGGAGGAGAATTTACGAGACACTGACTTGCGTTTTCCGCATATTCAATAATATGGATTGTTATTTGTAATAATTGTTTATTAATTTGGGATATTATTGTTTGTTTAATTGATTGTTATTTGTAATAATTGTTTATTAATTTGGGATATTTAGTACTTTGGGATTAAAAAACTCCCCATGTACAAATAATACACAAATATATTATGTAAAATAAAATGTTTTAGACGAAAATGTACAAATCGTATCATTTAACGGTACAGATTGGTACATTTTCGTACTTGATATTAGTTTACACCTCGAAAATATAAAAATATTTGCTTACTATCGCTTCCGCTTGTTTCTTGTTACGCTAAGTAATTTATCTCATAAAATACAGAACGTCATAACTTCCGATTAACGTATGCTAAATAAAACATTGGCAGGTGGTTGAATGACTTTACGCGTTATCTGGGGAAATGATTAACTGGTTACAATGACAACTAATAGTTCTTTTTTATTTTAATTATATGGCAACTATCGTTGCGATAACTCTGCTAATATCTAGTAAGTAAGAGGCACGTACATACCTATATGAAATTGCTCGGTAACAAAAGCAATCAGCGGAATACATGAGAACATTAGGAGACTTTTGTCTTGAGACTTAAAAATAGATCTAAGCACATCAAGGTATGCACAATAAATATATTCTATTAGAGCACATAATCAGTTGAACTTTATAAAAAACTTAGTTTTCGAAGAATGTATGTTTAAAAATCGTATGGCCAGTTTAGTAACTTAACTTTATTTTTAATAATAAAACAATAAAGGATTTTGAAGAAAGGGGAGTCTGTGAACGAGAGGAGGGATAAAAAGTTAACGGGACGGGAAATATACTTGTGAACGTCAGTTCTTATAGTGCATATATATAACCCCATAAGTAGTGAACGCTTAAGGACGACCTATGTAAGGTTCAGGTTATCATCACTATAAATAAGCCCTAACAAGTACGTCGTCTCGATTAGAGGACAACTATGCTTTCGCCTATCGAAAATTATTTTTTTATTTGTTTATTCTTTATGTTCATTAAATAAAGTTTACAAGGGAGGACTTAATGCCCAGTGGCATTCTCTACCAGGCAACCCCGTAAATAGTGGATTAGAACTGCTGTATTTCGTTTAGTGTTGTAGTTTAGCCCCTTACCTAAAGTATCCGATCCTACACTCCCTTAACATTTTCTACCTATTTCAGTTTTACCTTTTCTCTCTAATGTTTTGGAAGCCTGTGTTCATAAGCAAGTCACTTCATTTTTGTATAAAAATAACCTACTGAGTGTATACCAGTCTGAGTTTCGCCCTGGCCACTACCATCACTGCATTGCATAAAATTATTGATAACATTAGATATGGAATGAAAAATAAAAAAGTGACAGTGTTGGTGCTCGTGGATTTTTCTAACGCTTTTAACACAGTCGACCATGATATACTCCTTTCCATCCCATTATAGATTCGCTCCCTCGGCATTGGATTGGTTTTCTTCCTAACTTCGCGGGCGTAAGCAATCTTTTCAAATAGGTGAAGATGCATCACAATGGGCAGATCTTGAATCTGTGACAGTGCGATTGCTAAGGTGAATTCGAACTTAACAGCTATTCATAATTGGTCGTCGTGCTTTGGAGTGTCTATCAATCATTCCAAATGTCAAGCTATCATTGTAGGTAGCCCTAGGGTTTTAATTAAAATTAATAATTCAAACTTGCCTAACATCAACTACAATTATAAAATAATACCTTTTTCCAAAGTAAAAACTATTATATATTGACAATATAATATTGGTCTATATAATGACAATAAAATGAACTGGCACATGATCTATGCTGCGTTACGATTACTACACAGTTTGAAGAATTTTATTCCTTTTACGACCAAGCTTGTGCTTTACACACACTAATATTACCTATTATCGATTATGCAGATGTGTGTTACCCGGATTTGAACATAGTTTCTCTTAACAAGCTATAGCACCTTTACAACAATTGCATCAGGTATATTTTCGGACTTCGTAAATATGATCACATCTCTCAATATTGCTCGCCTTAAGTGGCTTACCATTCAGCAGAGGCGTAACTCTAAAACTTTATTTATTCTTTTCTCAATTTTGAAGGATCCAACTACTTATTACCTTAAAGATAACTTTCAATACCTTTCTTTATCTCACATATATAACGTATATAATATATATATATATATATATATATATATATATATATATAGGCCCCTCTATATGCATGGTATGTTTATGTTTATTAGTAGAATTGTTTTAATTCATTATTATAATATACGTATGTATATATTTGTATGTATGTGTGTATGTATTTATATTATATATATATATATATATATATATATATAATAAAATATAAAATACAACTGCTGTATTTCGTTTAGTAAGCGAAAGAAACCGAATGACGCATTCAAATGACCCGTGTGAATCCGGTGTTTCAACGACTCTGAATTATAATCCTTGTGATAAATGTGTTGCAGGGATCACTTACCATCAGGTGCGTCTGTTTGTCACCGTCGAATACAAAAATAAGCATTAATTAAATATTAGCAATTCTGTTCTTTTCCACTTTCCAATCTCCATGGAAATTATAATTTATTAGGAAATAATTATTATAAATAATCTCCTCACGATAAAACAGTATTGTCCAAAGTTCAAATTCATTAAACAAAAATTATTCAACGATGATGATTCAGTTTTTTTTATTTCAATACTTGTGGTAAAGATAATAATTTGGTATTAACCGCATTTGTATCAAAAGATATTCTATAATTAACTACTATAAAATGTATGTTACGGTGCGGCCGTTAGTCGGTTATTAAGATATAACCGACTACAGGTTACTCGATTTGGAGAGGCATTCCATCTCCATTCCTAAGGTATAAAAACTCATGTGTCTATTCTTTTTTGTCGATTCTTGATGCATATAAACACCATGAGATGCAGTTATCATTTATCATCTTATGAACTGTGTGCTCAATGTCACCACTAATATTACTAAAAACAAGTAATGTTGTATTTAAAATTATTTGTAGTTTATTATAGATTATCATAATACACTAAACTGAATTTTAGATAGACTTGCCATGTATTTTAAATAAAATTTTTTTCATATATGAGAGGGTTTCCTCACGACCTTATACTAGTATTAGAACTGGGAATCTTATTAAGATAATTTCGCCATATATTGCTTAAGATGAATGTTGATAACGACAAAAATAAAATATCATATTAGCTCATGTCGATTGTAATCGACTATTGAATGTACTACATACTGCCACGGACAACGATGATGAGTTGCCTACGTCCATCGATTTTCCGCAAACTTATACCTATATCTGGTCACTCCATCTAGCTTTTAAAGTTATCAATACCGTGAAGTGACCGACTCGATCGAATGGAAAAAAATGTTACTATAAATATATTGAGATGGAACCGTAAGATACCTACTTCATTAAACATATCCTTGATTATTAGCTCGAGATTTTTGATTTGAAGAATAAATATTGATTTTATTTCCACGGCCTTCTCCCATAATTGTTTGCGCATTTAAGATGACACTATGAAAGTAACTGAAATAGAGAAGCCTAGCAGTATTAATATTAGTCAAATGTCTGACTTTCCTAACTGCGTAGTCAGCCAAAATGAGCCTTACCTCCAGAGTATTGTAGCTTGAACAGTAAACAAGTTACCAAGGAACCCGGAAATTGTAGAATTGCCCCTTTGCATGCGGCCGATTTGACGAATGGTCAAAATTTGTGAGTTTCCCACGAACATTGTCTGGCATTTTAAGGGTTAACAGTAACTCCAAACCGAAAAGACTATTTTTTTATATAGTTTTAATTACAGTAAAATTTTATATTGCCATAATGAATATTCTCAATATCAAATTCAAATATCAACAGATCGTCTGCAAACAGATAGTACGAGCAGTCAACATTTGAGGTCATCATATTTAGAAAATCTGGGAAAATTATAGGAAAGGGAACAGTCGTTGCGACACTCCAGTGTCTAGTGGCACATCAGAAAAAGATGAGGAAGGGTAAGCCTTACAGTAACTGACTCTTGACGGCCGCGAAGATAAGTGGAAAACCATCCCAAGGCAGAGCATGTGAAATTGTAATGGCTATCCATATAGAAAGGAAAACACTGTGTTTAGTTTTTCTGATTTCCATTGATGGTCTTATATCCTCAGTGACTTTGAGTAAGGCAATGGTGGTGCTGTGACCAGATCGAACCCAGACTAATATGGTACAAACAGCGTAGAGTCCAATATCACAAGACTCATAGTATTGTGGAACACTGTTATAAAAAGGCCTGCGTCTTAGAAATTCTCCAACGTTAAAAACAGCAAAAAAAGCAAATATCATAAAAAACAATAATTAATTCGCTAAATATACGTGAAATAGAAGTATCAACTCATTGCAAAGTCGACATATATGATATTAACTATTAAATTAAATATATTGTGAGTTCTTTGTGCTTTTAAAGACTGATGGTAGTCCGGGCTAATTATTATCATGGGGACAGATATTTCAGGCACTCGAAAAGTAGGAAATTAGAAAACAAAGGTAAACGCGATAAAACGTGTGGCATTTACCTAAATATAAGAAATCATTACATTATTATTAATATTAAAATTAACTAACGAGAAAGAGGAAAAGTTTTAATAAAAGATTATTCCGAATTATCTTTGATAAAAAAACTTCAAATCATAGCTTATCAAAACGAAAACGCAAATCAACTGTCAAGAGCTACATTAGACCGTTTCATTATAGCAGTACACGCTTGATCTATACAATGTTACCAATTAACAATTTTCCTTTCGATTTTCATGAAATTGAAGAAGATGAAAGGCAAGAATGGAATAAACATTTCCTAGGTAAGTTTATTAATGAAGTGTATTAGTGAAAATAATAGATAATAAATAAAGAATATTATTGAAAAAATGATACAAACATATACATGACTTGACAATTGACAATAAATCTTATAAAATAACAATGGATAATATATATTATCCAGTGTAAATTATAAGATTGAATTAGTTTAAAATGCTGCGTCAAATGTCTTACAAAACGTAAGTGATGTTATGATACGTAAACAGAAAATCAACAATGGATTTTTTTCTAGGCACAATCCTTAACAATATTCGAGTTGGACCAAAGAATTATTTCCTCCCTTTTACTTACATAAATGACGCGGCAAGTATTTACAACATGCCTCTCAAGACTGATGACATATTCGTCGCTAGTTTTCCAAGATCAGGTAATATTTAATTATTTTAAATATATATATATATATATATATATATATATATACATATAGAGATATCACTTGAAATTATATATATATATAATTTCAAGTGATATCTCGCGGCTTAGTGGTAAGAATAGGCTACTAAGTTGTAGTTGCCGTTTCAGGACATTAAGAATTACTTGGACTATTTCCTGAAAAGCTTATACCTGAAGGCCTTGATATACCGGACGAGTCTTTTTAATACGTAACTCAAAAGCCTGAGATAAGGCTCCGTCGTGTGAAATTTTAGTGATTAAGCATTCACACTAATCTGATATTTTAACAGTGGTAGTTAACCACGTAGTAACCACGCTGCAGTTTGTTTCTAGGGATTTTTCTTCGGGCTGATAGCCGTTGTTAGCCCGAGGGCTTTTACAATTTCACCGGGTTGAGAGATGACCGAGCGCTTATGGCGCTCAGGCCAGTTATCTATCAGTGCGTAACCAGCACAAGGGCTCCCGAGAGGGAGTCTCTGCTTGGCAAGATCCCTGTTTCGCAAGATCGTCTGACTCGAGGGTGCCCGAAAGGGCCCATTGTTTCTAGGTGCAGCATAAATACGTTTGGACTTTTTAAGTTGATTACAATCAAGATGCACTTATTACTTCTACTCCTTACTTCGATCACGCCAACCTCTTTAGAACCTCTTTAACCTCAAGGGACTAGATACCTACTGCGCAAGGTAGGTATGTTATGGTGCGAGTCTTTGCATAACAACAAGGGAGTCTCTGGTCCTGTCCCTGCTTAATTCATTCTAAGGTATTTCAAGATATCTTTCAATTTACAAGGCGAATAGTTTGAGCAAACATTATTATTTCCTATGCATATGTTATGTATTTTATAGAAAACTTCATATAGCTCATAGTAGAGTAAATCATTAGTTAATAGTGACTTTTCTTTATTATTCTCAGGAACGACATGGACGCAAGAGCTAGTGTGGCTTCTGGCAAATGACTTAGATTATTTAAAAGCAGCCGCCATCCCACTTGGAGCAAGATACACATTTTTGGAGCAAGTATCACTAATTTGTATAAATTTATACAACTTAATATCTGAAAAAATACATGATACACTATTACTTCGTCTATAAATCGAAATAAATGGTTGAAATAGACGTATCAGTTCCAACATTAGCTAGACTGCTGTGTACTAGTCTCATGTTGGTCACATAGTAGCCAGAGCGACAATACCTAAACAGCTTGAACCGATACATCCGGCTGTCCGAACTGAGATTTTTCTGACATAAATTCTCCTCCTATGATCTCTTAAATAAAAGTGTATTATTAATTGTTTGACGTATTTGGTCATTAGAGCTTCGTTCGTTAGCTATCAGAAATCAGTGGGAGCAGATCGTGTTTTGCAGTTAGAAAAAAACCCCTTTCACTCCTAAGGACTTATAAAAAAGATTTGTTCACTATAATCATGAAGCGAAAAGTATAAATATTTTCTGTTCAAAAAATATCATAAATCAGTAATATATAAAAATAATAAAAATAAAATTATAAATATCTGTGTATATTAGTAGGACGGTGTATTTTTCTAGTTTTCCATTTTAGCGCATAATTGAAATATGTATTACAGATTTTCAACGTTCATAACAAAGGAAATACAAGAAAAATTGAAAATAATAAATATTGATAACGAGGATGGATTAAAACTTATTGACATGTTTAGCATACCTGGCTTTAAGATAGTCGCCCAAACTCCGTCACCACGCTTTATCAAAACCCACATCCCGATGACGTTGCTGCCACCCACCACCCTCGACACCACTAAATTCGTGTACGTAGCTCGTGACCCTCGTGATGTAGCCGTTTCACTTTATCACCACAACAGGTTATTTAAAGTATATAACTACTCCAGCGATTTTAAGACTTTTTGGAACTTATTTATTAAAGATCAAGGTGAGTGTACTATCAGATTATTTTATATACACATAAACATACAGTCGTGAGCAAAAAAGTCGACTCGCGCCAACTCTTGCGGTCACAATATTCTCGTATTTTTTGACTGTAGTGGATTAAAAGTAAAGGTTTTAGCTTTAAAATGAGATGACTTTCATATTAATAAATTCATGGTTATTAATTAAAAAAAAATTATACAATTTTCGCCTTATACTCTAAAATAAGGAAATAATCACTCTAAAGAAAATACAAAAAATACAAAACAGTCATAAATTAGATAATAAAAAACTATCTAATATTTAGTGTTATCCTCCCTGGCTCTAATTACAGCTCCTAATCGGTTCTTCGTAGACCGATTACATTGTTTCTTGAGAATCGCCATTTCATTCTTGAGCGAGTGCTGCTTGAAGCTCCAATCTCGTAGCTGGTGCAGGATTTTAAGCATGCATGCATAATAGCATTTTCCATGCACTCAATTTCAACTACCTGTAGGGACCGCCGATCAGAAGTCGCAGTATGTGGACGGGCATTGTCCTGCATTAGCAGAAAGTTTTCACCTATAAAGCCTGCGTGAGGAATGACATGATCCCCTAATATCTCTTTAATATATCGGTTCGTCGTCATACCTCCAAACATGCCGCTAGTTTCTACGAAAACCAACTCGGTTTTTGTCTGCATTGAAATGTTCGGCCAAACCATCCACGAACCTCCTCCAAATGCCACATTTTCACTTATGCGGGACTGAGCGATTCGCTCTCCAGGTATTCCGTAGACTAATTGTCGTCTGTCACTGCTGTTGACTCGCTTTCATCCGAGAAGAGAACAGAGCTCCACTGTTCGACCGTCTAGTTCACGGTTTCTCTTGCGAAACGTAGTCGGGCTGAAAGGAGTTAGTTTAGCGGTCTTTAGTCTTCTTCTGTTTGTCCAGCCGCTATCTAGTCTAGTAATCTAGTTACTCCACGCGTTTCTCTGCACTCCTATTTGATTCGAACACCGCAGAGAGGGCCCGATTTCTGAGCTAAGTACTGACGATGAATTGGTCATCCCTCTCTGATGTGCACCTTCGATCCGCTTCTTCGGTTAAAACTATCTATCAGTCTTTTGGTATAGCCGATGAACCCTGGATACAGCAGACTGCCTCATGTTTAAGACACGAGCAACTTCTCTGACTTCATCAATAGATATGTCCAATTTTAGGCAATGTTTTTGTGTTCAATAATAAGGGATAAGTGTACCGGTTGACGATTGACGATTGTAATTCAGGGTTCAGTTATTTTTAAGACATTCAACCACGTGCATGACGCTTCAGTCAAGAGTATTTATTACAAGGATACATATCTTAACATTTTTGCAATTTAAATCTTAATACGCAGCATAATTATCTATTTTCAATTTTATATGAAGTCAAATATATAAAAAATTTCCGAACGATATGTAGAGCGCATATCTTGTGTTAATAGGTCTTGAACAATTTTACGATTTAAGATACATTAACATGTCTCAATTTTTTTAATTTATAAAACTGAACAAGGTAATTTGTTTAAATGATAAACATTTCTTACAATCACTTCGACCGCAATAGCTGTAGTTTAGATGCTGCAGTCAATATTTCTAGATTACAAGAAGTTTAAATATTAATTCAAACGTAAATTCAAATATAAAATCAAAGCTAATTTCAAATAATATATATGTAATAAATACAAATATTAAAAATATATATATTTCCAGTGCATTGGTCCCCATTTTTCGACCACTTAAAAGAGGCTTGGCAGATGCGTCAGCACCCTAATATGCTATTTTTATTCTACGAGGAGCTATCTAAGGTACGTACAATCATAAAAATCATCAGCCGTTTATCGTAAACTAGAGCGCAAACTCGTAATTTTCTAATAGAAACTAGTAAACTAACGTAAAACAAGCTATATTTTTTCACAATAATGACGCCTACCTATTTATTATAATAATTTGATATAATTAAATTAATAACATAAAATTATTTGAATTTGCATTTATTGTGGTCGTAGAACCTGCCTGTTCGTCGCAAGTATGATTTTAGGGCCAATATTGATACTTTTATCAAAATAAAATTGAGGATGATAAACGAGCTCAAATTTGAGAAATCTCATAACATTAGTTATAGGATTTCTGCTTCCCATTATATCCACATTCATCCTCTATAAGGAATCGTAAAAGTTTTAGCAGTGGTTTAGCAACGCTGCAGTTTCTTTCTAGCTGCAATGAATAAAAAATGAATGAGTCATGCTCATGCAACCGGGGTAGGACCACGCCCTCACAGAATACCAGCATAAATAGAGGCATGACGTTGCTGCGTTTTGTTTGATGAGTGTAGGGGTCCGGAGACCTTTATTACTGACGACAAGGCATTCCATCACATTCCTCAAGGGCGACAACGCATCTACATTATGATTCCTAGTCAAGGATTCATGTAGATAACATGGGCAACAGGAATCACTTCCCATCAGGTGCACTGGTGTGCTTGTTTGTTACTCTCAATGTAACAAAAAAAAAGTAATGCAGGTGCATTCTCATCCCTTAGGATTAAGATAAAATACCTCGTCACTATTAATAAGTGGCTCTGGATTTATTAATCAATTTCTTAATTTAATGTTCCAATACTGAATTTCTAAACATCCCGGAACGCCATTGCTGGCAGGCAAAGTGGCATTAATTATTCTTTAGCTAAGGCTAAGGCAGAGTAAGTTCTGACGTTGATGTTGATTTCCGATATCGATTGGAATACTTGAGTTATTGCGCCAGTTGCCTTAAATATAGTCCCACGCTTATAAATTTTATCATAATTAGGTTTATAATTTTATTTTGATTTAATTTATTACTTTTATTTTCATTTAATTTATATATAATATTTTAGATATAATACTTTCCACCTGTCGGTCATTTCATCCGAAGTCGAATTAATTGTCAATAATCGTCACTCTAGCTCGTCAAAATAAAGAATGGCCTGTCGCTGGTGATTGATTTTTCTAGAATGGTCTACATATGACTCAGCCACTCACCGCAATTCGGGAAGCATCAAAGAAGACTGTCTTTCCATACGAAGTATGTAAATAAATCTGTGTGTATCCTAGTGTATCCTAGACGCAATTTTACAAGAGAATATAAAGTTCGATATGCCCGAGTCAATAATTTCGAAAATTGTCTGCATCCAATGTTTCTAGGATCTTTTTTGGGTACATACAACAGCTACTGTTTTACAAAAATCCGTTTTTAAATCTCAAGCCTGCGGTGTTCGGAAATGTTGATACGACACTTTGATTTTTCATAGCAATATAAATTGAAGACTCTGTGACTTGTCATACGAAGGAGTTAAAGAGCTCAATAAATATTTTATTGTGCTTCAATTGTTTGTTTATTTGTTTTAGAATCTTGTCACCAGCGTGAAACGTGTAGCAAATTTCTTGGGAAAACAATTAACACCTGAGCAACTGGAGAGATTATGCACACATCTTAGCTTCGAAAATTTTAAAAATAATCTCTCCGTCAACATGGATGAACTGAAGAATTTGGGAATGATGTCATCAGGAGAAAAATTTATTAGGAAGGGTAAGGATATCTGTTCTTATTGTCCAAAGCAAAGTTCTGTGCTGAAAAGGTGATTATGAAAGACAAAGAAATTAGTATGATAAATTATTTACTTTATTCGTTTTAACAAAGTTCAGAGCGTGTTAGATTAATATTACATTATAAACCTTAATATAAAAAGATCTAAGGACATTAAGGAACATATATTATACAATTGGAACTTAATATAAATGAGGTTCTAGTTAAAAATATATATTTTTTTATTACGAGAGTAACAAACAAGCACACAGTTCACCTGATGGCAAGTGATTCCTGAGGTCCATGACATCTACATTCATCCTTGACAAAGAATCATAATGCAGATGCGTTGTTACCCTTGAGGACTGAGATGGAATGTCCCGCCACCAGTAATAAAGGTCTCCGGATCTCTATACTCACCAAACGAAACACAGCAGCAGCAGCATGTAACGCTGGTATTCAGTGATGGCATGGTCCTATCCCAGTCGAGCCGACCCATTCAATCTACAGTCAGAAACAATCTGCAGTGTAGCTCTACCACTGTGATTTCGAATAATATTTTGGTGTTCGTGCATGTAACACGTATGTGTGATTGCGTGTTTATCAGTAACTGTGGGTGTGTTAGTCAGAAAACAATTGTTATAAAATAAATATATAATTAGTGTATGTATTTATAGGTTATTGGTTAAAGGAATGCAAGACATGGTTTTTTAAAATTTATGTTGGAATGTTTAAATATATCAGATTTATTTTTATTAAACGTGTAGCGTAGACGTCGAGTTACGTGCAGTTAGTATTAGTACAAGAATCGGTAGATACATATCTATTACTTCTTTTACTATGCCTAATGCGCTTATCTGATGCAACAAAATTTACTACAGATGAGACAAGAGCAGGACAATTAATGTTATTGCTATACCGTGGGATGTTGTAACATCAAGGAGAATACGTCCGTCCTCATGGTTTATTAAAGTCATCATGCATATAACCGTGTAATTACACAATGTTATTAACGATATTTCCCAGGAAAATCCGGAGGTTGGCGTGAATATTTCGACGAAGACATGACCCGGGAGGCGGAGATTTGGATTGCAAAGAACTTGGAGGATACCGATATGCGCTTTCCATCTATGGAATAATCATTACTTTTATTTTTTATTATAATTTAAAATATGAAATAGTTTTTATCAATTATTTTTGTGTTTTAAAATACGACCTAACACCTACCTGTACCCGTATGCATACAGCCTAAATACTTTGGAACAAACATGATTGTTAGTAAAATATCTTTTATGGTATTATTCGATGATAGACTTAAAATAAAAATTATGGGTATAAAATATCATGGTTACACCCTAGGCAATAATTTTGTCGTATGCATATATGTAAAAGACACAAAAATATCTGCACAAGCGGGAAGAAATCCTTTGTGAAAAGAGTAAACATCTTTTCGGAAAATAGTGGATAAGATATCGTGGTAGTGCCGCTTGTACGAAAACGTCAGTTGCTCTACAGCTTGCCTTTAAATTCAATTGAAAAGTCTGGTCCAGTAGTGCATATTCCCATTTATAAACCGTGTAGTTTGATATTTCCGATTTGCCGCAGTTCAAGAGACATACCATCGATGAAATCTTGAACATATCATTTTTCTCTCACATGGTAAAATAACCTTAAATTTTCAAGTAACAAATTTACTAATTCACATTGCGCCCATTACAGACAAAGTGATTATATACATTAATAAATTGATATATACATGTTGTTTTAAATATAATTAACCTTAGCTACATGGCTATTACCAAAAAATACACATGACGTCATTTATCAAAATATTATATATTTCTGGTTTGATGTAATATGCATATTTTAATAAAAAAACTTTTCAATACAAGTGCCGACGTGGAAGAAATGCAAATAGATTGTAACATCAATACTACGTATGGAAAGATTGCGATTAATTAATGCATTTTTGTTTTTTACTTTAATCGCTTTCAGATCAAAAATTTCGTTATGCGAAATGAGCAACGGGCAATATAAAGATAACGAAAAATTGCGAGTGGTAGAGGAAGTCAATCCGTCTCAAATCAATACCAATAGTTAGTAGAATGATGTGACGTTAGACATATATAGAATGGTCAACACATTAGCAACTAATTGATATAATAAAGAAATAAAAGAAAAAAAATGCTCATTAGTATTTGGTTTATATTAATGAGTTTCCGTTTAAAAAATTATCCGTCTCTTTTGGATTTTAAAAGAGCTTAAGCTGAAATGTTAAATCCTTTGGTATCTATTTCTTTTTTGATTACAATCAAAGACATAAAAACTTATTTTTATTATTATTTACAAGTTTCTTCACTGGAACATATATTTTCCCAAATCAATTTACAGCGAACTGACCTACCTACCTATATGTCACCTAAAAATGATAAAAAGATTAATACCCGATATGCTTTATCAAAAGAAATAGTGATTGTAATAGATATTTGAATATTTTTTTATAGCCTTAGTGTCATTTATCACAATAATGGTAAATTATTATGTGATAATAGTGGTGGTGGGGGTCCCGAACTTCTTCCTAGGTTGACGTAGCACAGTGAGGGTGCTAGAGGTGGCGGTGGCTCACAGCCGAAGAGCACCAGTGCATACCATAGAAGATCTGAGAGTCCTTCCTTCCCTGAGAGTAGTCACCGAGGGATGTAAGTGGGTAAAACTCCCATTCTGTGGAATGGGGTATATTTAGCAGATTTCTCCAGATAAAATATGTTACAAGTTCTCGAGCTCCATTCCGATTTTAGAATTATCGTACTCGCATTGGACGTTCCTTCAGGTCTCGGTCATTATTACACGCAGTTCACTTAACTGCAAACTTTATATTTATAACACAAAACTTTATAAATTCCAAGCTCACACGTTATATTATCATCTCGATGGTTGGAAATCCATCACTGTGCGCTTTATGCGAAATTTCCTGCCACGGACAAATACTCTGTGGAGTCGGCTGTCGCCAAGGGTATTTCATATGACATAGAGACCTTCAAGAAAAGAGCCTACACCTTTTTAAAGGCCGGCAATGCACCCCTTTGCGACTTCTCTGATGTTGTGGATGTTCACGGGCGACGGTAATCACTTACCATCGGGTGAGCTGCTTGCTCGTTTGCTATATTCTATAAAAAAAACCTCGCTCTAGTAGTAAGCAGACCTTAGTATCAAACGACACTATAAATACTACTTCAACTAGCACGAACAAGATTCAATTCTCTAAGTACTCAGAAACGGCTTAAACTGCTAATTTTATAGTGTTGAATGAAGATTTTTACACATGTTTATAGCATCAAAGTAATTAACACAACTTACTCAGTATGGAAACACTACTTTGCTTAATTTAAAGTTTTAATATGAGGTAAATCTAAGTAGATTTAGATTTAACGAGCGCACAAAGTAGAATAGATGCCTCATCGTTACATGTCGTTTGGTATTCATATCGAATACAATGTTCGTATGATGTAGCTTAACTTTACTATCATAAATAAGCATGATGACGATTAATATTCATAATATAAAGGGCTAAAGCACCTTTGTAAACCCAAATAGTTTGTTCTTCTTTTTTAGTAGTTTCATTTCACCGTAGACAAAGCGAAAATAGCACATCTTGAAAGATTTTCCCTTTCTGATCAAGATTTAACTTTACTTATCACGTTCATCCAGATTCATCCTTATCGAAATAGTGAAGGTTCCACTCTCGACAGTAATTGCTTGAAAGATGGAAAGAAGACATTCAGCAGGACTGTCGAAGCTGTCGGACCGGTCCTTGACAATTGGATAATCACGCGGTATGGGTCATTGACCTTCCGGCTGGTGCAGGTACTGCCGGGGCACGGACGGCTTCGGTAAGTACCTGTGCCGCATAGCCGGAACAGAGCCGACAACCCTGTGTCATCAATATGGTTGCCACGAGGACATGGCGCGGCACACGTTGGCAGTCTCAGCGCAGTTCTGCCCGGATTGGGCTCAGTCGCAGTAGTGGGGGACGACCTCTCGCTACCGGCCTTCATTAAGGTTAAGGCCGAAAGCAAGAGGTCGGGGATCGCCGGTCTCGCCTTCTGCGATCAAGCTATATCGCAAACGGAGGCTGCGGAAAGGAAGAATGAGAGCTCGACTCGGCCCCAATTCGCAGCCAGAGAGCAGGGCGCCGAAGGAGGGTGCACCATGCCCTCTAACCGCTGTCCATGAAGATGCATCCCAGCATGTAAAAAAAAGATTCGAAATATGAAGGTCACCAAGGCATCGCCTATATATATTTTAATGTAAAATAATAAAGGTAATTAAAAAAAGGAATTTAAAAAAACCATTAAAAGGCTGAAGCGAATTAATGAATATCCTTCTTCTCGAATATCTGGCTTCAGTAGTCACAATGACTGCGTATTAAATATTTTTTGTTGCACTATCATGCTTAGTTTGGTTTAGTTTAGTTTTCATAGTAATCTAATCTTCATATGTGCGTTGACTTAGTCCCGTTATTGGTATAAATTATTATATTTATCAATATGAGTCTTAAATATGTAATATTTATCAACACATTCAATGATAATCGTGAGATACTTTATTGGTATGGCATTTATTTTAAAGCTTATATTTACTTCCGTAGGTCGCTAATGGGGGGTCGTACTACATTGCAACAGCCAGGATGCCACTCCAGAACTCCTATTACCCACAGATTATCAGAGTTACATGGGTCGCCTATTGTCTATTCAGCTTGTTTATTTTAACTATGTCGGTCACCTTAGTTCTACTACAAATGTCAAAGAAACATCAAACATATCTATCGTCATAACAGTAGCTCGCTCAGTGATTCTCAGATTTCTCATTAATCATTAATTGCTAACCTAGCGTTCTATACCTACAAAACCACAATGAGTACATAACCATTAATGATCAAGCGAGACTATAATCACACATTAGCCTAGAATATTTTAAAAAAATATTAAAAAGTAAAACTTTCTATATCTATATCCCATCAAGGGCACTTATTATCATACATTTAAAAGTAATTAATCCATTTATTTATGTTCGAATGAATGATTACGATTGTGCCTGCCACTTTTATTTAACCTTCAAGTATCTGATAATGTTTATTACAAAATAAAAAAAATGGTAAATAAAAAAGAGGGAAATAAAGTGATGATAATTTACGTTTAATCCTACGGAAAGGATTTAGTAAAAAAAGTAAATAAAACAAATTTTTCGGGAGAAGATAGGTTGATGTTTCACATTCTGGACAAAAAATAATTACCATAGTAAAAGTGTAATAATATATTCAGTTTTTTTATTTTTCTAAAAATACCAAGAAAAAAGGAACAACAAACAACTTTCTGAAATGGTCAAGTAAAATCAGGTAATTTATTTAAGCTCAGTTCACTTAATTTTTTATCGCCCATGGCAAAAGTTGAACAAAATAATTCATGATCTTTTTTTTAAAAAAAATTCTCAACTTTTTCCAACGAAATTAATCAAAATGATTTTTGAATATCATATAACAATTATTCGGTAGTATGTAAAAGGAAGTAATAAAAAAATGATCTGACTAGAGTATTATATCCATTATCCATATAATTATCCGACAGAAGATTATTTTTCACAAATATTAAGAGTGAGAAAATAGAACCTAATAAATACGTTGGGTTATATCTCAAAATTTGACGTGACACTGTGAACAATCTATAATCCATATATTTTAAACAACTGCAAAACCTGTACGTTTTGAAACTTGCAGTATAAACCATCTTAAAATGGTTAATGTTTTAGTTTTTTAATAGTTTTCTTTTCATAATGACAGCTGATATATCTACCAGTATTCAATAATATTACATACATTTGGGGAATTCCGGATTTAAAGTCATATTTCATTATGATTATTATTATTTTTGGTTACTGTGATGTCATATGTTATCCTATGTTATGTATATGTTATAAACAAACACACAAATTGTGCATTCACAGTATAAATTCCTATAAAAATAATGCGTACTTGCATATACATAATGAATACCTGAATTTTTCAACAGAAGGTACGATGATATAAAACGCCACATGGCATTGTTGTTGGTAATTTTGTTAGTCTTCTTGTACCGTTTAACATTACCGAAAGTTAGGAAAGGGATTAAATTTGTATTACATATATAACTGGTAAAAAAAAAGTTTATATAATGATCTAACTTGAGCGAGGAATAACGATATGAACAACGGTTTAAATGAGAGGTGCCGAAATTTAGAGATTAAAGAGTTAAGACTAATGAGTGATTTTTTTTGCGGTAAGTGATAAAGAGTTCACACTGATATGCTATAAAGGAATTTGCTTCTGCAGCATATCTTTTACTGAGACTAACTTTTACAAGATACTGAGAAGATTTATAACCAATGACGTGATTACTCAATACGTCAGAAGTAACTGACCGAGCCGTTCGGTTCTTTCGGGCACCCTCGAGTCAGTTGCTTTCGCGCCCTGGGTAACGGTCCAAGACGTGAACCCTTGTGCTGGTTACTCATTAATAAAGTTCTAAGCTGAGTGCCCTAAGCTCTCGGCAACCCGGTGAAGCTGTAAAAACTCTCAGACCAACAGTGGCCATCAGCCATAAAAAAGAAACGTGATTATTGTAAGCCAAATTAATTTTTATTAAATTAATTGTTATAAAGCGCAAAGATTACCTGCTGTTAAGTGATAACTTTGGTCCATGATATCTACATCCATCTTCAACAAAGGTAGAAGATGCGTGTGTGTTGTCTTCCCTGAGGAGTTAGATGGAATGCCTCTTTTCCAGTAATTGGGTCTGTGGCTTCCTACACTTGAGTGCATACGAAAAACAGCAGTGTTATGTTGGTTTTCTGTGAGGGCGTGGTTTTCCCGTCCTAGCCGAAACAACGAAACAAATACAATGTTTCTATTTCAGCCATGGACATCTGAGCAAATTAAATCAAATCATATTACATGGTAAATACGAAAATATTTGCTTATACATTCCCGCGTTTTTGCTTCCCCTAATTCGATGTAAATCTTGCGCGATTAGAGCGGAGGATAAATCGAATCCAGTATCACCTACATGGAACGAACAGCGGTAGAGCTACACTGCTGTTTCTTTTTCTAGCCGTAGAACGAATGGGTCAGCTCAACCGGGGTAGGACCACGGCCACACAGAATACCATCGTGAAATAGCAGTATAACTCTGCTGTGTTTCGTCTGGTGTGTGCAGGGATCCGGAGACCTTTATAACTTGTGTTGAGACATTCCATCTCAGTCCTCAAGGGTAACAATGCATCTGCATTAGGATTCCTTGTCAAGGATGAACGTAAATGTCATGAGCTACAGGAATCACTTATCATCAGGTGAACTGTGACCTCGTTCGTTGTTCTTTGTTGAAAAAAAAAACATTATAATACACCCAGATGCGAAAACTAACAATTTATTTTTCACAAATAGAAGATAATTTATCTTAAGTAATATAAATTATCCGCTATTTTTGTCTCGATACTTTTCCTCGAGAAAATCTAATTACATGTTGTTAATTATAACAAAAATAATCTACTAAATTTGTGTCGAATTATAATAGAAAATTATTATTTTTAAACGTGTTGTGCTATTATTTTATTATTGCTGACAATGATATTTCAATTTAAAGTACACTTTCTAAAAGTTCTGCAAGTTCATGTTTTCAGAATTGCAGACTTATTCATACAGGCGCAGAGAGTAATCTTTTTATATCAGAAAATACTAGTAATTTCCTAATACGCTCATAATAAAGACATAGCGACGAAGGCCTATTTTTCATTTACAATCTTGTTATTATTATTTATAGTTTTTAATCTGAGAAACCATACTTTTATTAACTTCACCTTCACATGTATGATTAATACGTTTGTAAATCACCAACCCCTTTTTTTTTTTGGGCTGATGGCCGCTTTTAGCCCGAGGGCTTTTACAGTTCCACCGGGTTGAGAATTGACCGAGCGCTTATGCCGCTCAGTCGAGACCTCTATTAGTGGGTAACCAGCGCAAGCCCCGCTGGGACCGTTACCCTGTTCCGCGAGAGCGTCTGTCTCGAGGGTTCCCGAGAGGGCCAAACCTCGGCTCGGTCAGATGCTTCTGACTAAGTATTATCTACATTAATATCTTTATTATTATTATTGGGCACCAACCCCATCACTCACCACTACCACCGCCTTTCACCGCCGCCTATTACTAATACAGTTGTACCGTTATGAAACTTTTCAAGTATATGTTTCTGTGATACCCGAGAAGTGGGTAATGAAACTTTTCTACGCTGTCACATTTTTCTATCTAGGTTGGCGGACATTCAAGTCCTATTCAAGGTACACAATAAAAGATTACAAGATTGTAATAATAAAGCTAAAATACGAATAAAATATTGCTACTAACAATTTTTTGTAATAAAACTAAATAAATATATATTTTTAACCAACTGTTTACCCAGGGTAAACTCGGCTCGTTATAAATAAAAATAATATCAGAAAAACTGTCACTAAAATCACTCCGTCAGTCATTTGCCTTTATACGTATAGATGAGAAACAATATCACACTATATAATATGTTACATGTTACGTCATGATAATATTATAAATCACTTCCTAAGCTATTTGCTTGATCCGCAATCTGCAACGGATGGAACCAATTACCGTCATAGGCGCGTTCATACACCGTCGAAATATCAATAGTATGGTTTCATAACGATTTCGGGAATTAGGGGTGTCGGCAATACTATCGAGTTCAGTGTCTTCTGATCATTTCGATAAGTTATATTCATTACACATAGCAAACTAACGCCTATAAAATAAAAGTGAAGTTTGAAGTTATCTATGAAGTTACAACATTATAATAATAAAATAGTGATTTGAATTATGTAAGGTAAGCGCGGACAAGGTAACCGATATGATTTGGCATCTTATCTTAATAACGGTGATGAGGGGTTTGCAGTAATACTGTCTCCCTCGTGTCTTAATAGCTTGTCTATTGTGATAGGCTTAAGTGTCTGTTTACTACGACTATATTAGCCATTTTATTTTTAGAATATTATTGAAGTGTCGTTGTTCCCACTGAAAGTAACCGGCTGGTGCTACGTACCCTTCAGCTTGAAGTCCGATCATGAATAGCTCAGTACAGGAACGATCGGTGGGATATTCACCTCACCAACAACGTACCTTCTCATCTCGCCTTAGGTAAGTATAGCGTTTAATAAGTATACGAAAGGCTTATCCTCGCCCGCCTAAAGGACTTCATGCTGTCCCGAGGGCTATCAATTAATGAGCAGTTCTTAGTAAATTTCTTCAGGGCTACCAAACTGGGTCACTTTTCCTCGATTTGGCGAAAGACTTCGACAAGGTCTGGCACAACGGATTAATCTCCCCACTATAGAGTTATTTGATCGTTCAATTCCCTGGAAAAAAATTCAGGTCACATTAGATGAAAGACTCACCATCGGTTTGAGACGCCCTCGCCATCGGGGGGGGGGGGGAGGGCGATAGGTTCATGAAGTGGCGGGGGGTTTAGCCGTGGTTAGGTAAGAACTCAAACGGCTGGTCTAAGGCGCTCTATGGCCATCCAGGGGAGGTCGCGACTATGGTTAGCGGCAGAACTAGCCCTTGTCGTCCTATCCCCCATGGCCTCTGGGGGGCGGACTAGTCGTGGTTCACTTGACACCTACAGAGGAGGCCGAGTAGAAGCTGCGATCGTGTTCCGTCGAGCCCTGACTGTTTCCTTTAATTCCTTCCAAAGATGTTGGCCATGGATTGGAGGCGTTTACAGATGGCGTTTGGTTTGGATCCAGACGCGTAGAGGCAGGTGTCAGCGGCAAAGATGGCTATCTCTACACGGTAAGTGTACAGGATGTCATTAGTGAAGAGTGTGTAGAGGCCGGGAATTAGGATGGATCCTTGTGGTACTCCAACAGGAACGGGGTGTGCTTCGGATCGCGTTCCCTCGACGCGGTATCGAAAGGTTGATTCGGTTTTCGAGAAAGTCTCGTATGATTAGTACGATATAATATTAAAAGTTTATAACAATGTCTGGGAAACGCAACATTGTTTTGAACACGTGTTAATGTCTACTGTATGTAATCATAAAATACAATGTGTATATTATATGGGGTAAATTTACATTTCAAATAGCTATATAAAACACCAACGTGGAATGGCATTACAATAGTGAGTATCAAATATTTCATAATATTTTGTAATGTAGCATGTCAGATGTAATCCCAAAGATAAGTTGGTTATAGTCCTGCATCTTAAATGCTGCTAGGGTTTCGATCACTTTAAATACAATTTTACGCAACAAAATATATAAATAACAATTGGGGCCCGAGCTTTGGCATTAAAACGTTACGTTATTTGTATTTTTAAAAATCTATACAAATCTTGTAAGTTGTAGCCGGTGTCTGACTGTAAATTATATCTGTTCAAAATATTATTACATACTTGCATTACATCCTAGTCCTCGAGTGTGACAACGAGCCTTTACTCTTCAACATATATCAAAACAAATCGGAACAGATAGATTATAAGTAAACTAGCATGTAAGTATATAACAAGTGCTTAGAGCAAGTCTTCGACATGACCTACTGATCGATTACTGCAGTCTATCCTTACGTACGAAGTAGCTAGTTCCTTACCACGGAAGTTTCTCGAACAGATCCGAGGTCTATATTGAATCACCGATGCAATGTACTTTTAAAAGATTTCTGCAAGTGTTTGCAATCAATGCCAACCTGAGGGCCATTGCCCTTTCGATAAACCTGTGCATCCCCGAGATAATATAATGACAGTTATACATTATTTTTAAATTCTCTATTTCGGAATATATTTATTGAAAGTATGTGTTGGCATTCCATATGCCGAAACTCTAATAAAAGATATTATTAAGAACTAATAACATTATGATTTGGTAATGCAATCCACATGCCGACACTATCATATTAATGATAAATTTTAAGAATTGAGAATTATACGAATTGTTAAATAATTAAAAATTATATATAGTTACTGTAAGATATATAGTCATAATAAAGATAAAAGATTATGTTGAGCATGTTGCGATGATTTATTGTTATGTATTACTATTTGGTAGCATATGTTTTTTTTTAACATAGCCATAGGCATAAACTTTAATTGTGTCGAATGTAGCCATCGTATCGACGTGTCTCGTACACATGAATCAATTAAACCATCGCCTAAAAAAGGTTTGCCACAACCAACCCTGCTAAAATTGTATTAAAAGTATATTTGTGTAATTACCTAAAGTGTAAGTTGTCTTAACCATGTAAAATATTGCCGTGTTATGCTATGTGAAGTGATGATGAAAATAATCACTGAATGAAACCAAAGACATCTATATCAAGTCCTGATTAAACCACTAAGCGTGAAGATGAGAGTGGCAACATCAGGCAAATGGCGCACTCCGATGGAAAATGAAATAAAAGTATGTATTCATTTATTTTATTTTTTTCTCTATTTCTTTTTTGTGAGTACATTTTATTTTTTCTCCGATAATATGTGCAATATCAAACCTGCTGGAAAAGATTTTTATTGTAAAATAAGCTGCGCCTTTGTACATGCTTTTCTTATATTAGTTTCCTTATATAAATAGTTTGTGTACATACAATTTAAATAAATAAATAAAATACAAGCGTTTGTCTATAGTCGAAAACCCCTACAGTGTGTATGTTGAATAATAAATACATCATGTATTTATTATATACCTCGTTACCTGTAATTTATCCACTCCCTATCACCATACGATGCACAGCAACATCGACTTAACGAATTGGGAAATGGAAGTAAAGTTAGATTTATTTAATTTATTTTTATATTTTTATTTTTACACCACAACTAAATAAATAGAATAAAAATTTTACACAATAGAAACACGTTCTCCTTAATAAAAAACATTAGTATACACGTTACGTCAAGAAACGATAGTTTATCCGTTTTAAAATATTGGAGTCTGTTATTGGAATTTAACAACTTTTTCTTCAAATTGCGATATACACTCCAGGCTGACAGCGAGGTGACCGTCAGATCTATCCGAATGTACTGAACCCAAAAACCATTGGCTATTGATGTAAAGTATAACCATAAATATCCCTCACCTGGCCTTCGTGGTAGTCATGGGTAAATCTTCCAAGAAGTACTAGTTTGTATTGACGCTTGAGTTAAAATGTATATGCTGAAAAAAAAAAGAAATATTTTAACGACGCCATAATGGTAAGTAAGCACAAGTTGTTATGCCGATTAAGGCATGCCCTAGGGAATCGAACACACAGCTAAAAAACCAGTTTCAGAGCTGTGAGTCTTATGGTTGATCCCCAGTCGATAAATAATATTTCTAAAACGCAAATTGTTGATTTCCGAATCTGTATGTTATATATGTATGTCAGGTGTAACTAATACTGTATCTGATCTTACTGTGCGCGCGTCAACTAGGTCTAAGAAGAGGACAATTAGTGAGTACATCAGTAATTGAATGAATTCGATGCTACAATATCATCAGCCCCAGATGTCGTCCGGTAATAACTAGAAGTTGCCACATTAATCGAAGCAGTAACAAAAGAATCAGCGATTGAAAATGTGTCAAATGAGTAATTTTATTTAATTGCATATTGAATGTGAAAATATGTACCTACACATAATTCCACATTCAATATAAGAGACATTTGTATTATTAAATCTAACAAAGAATAACCAAGATCAAGGTGACACACTTGTATCAAACCACTACATAGAAGGAGTCGGTGAGTCCGCTGCACAGTATTGGAGAATCGGGCCCCGTGCGCGCGCGCTTGTAAACAACCGGCGGCGGTTACATTTCTAATAATATTAAAGCAAACGGGTACAAAAACAAATAAAGATTAAAAAGAACAATTATAAATTATACAATAGTAGTGCAAGATATAACAATAAAAACATGGAAATTACAAAAAATAATAACTTTCCATTAGAATTAAACGATGTCGAACCAGAAACCGCCAAAGTATTAATGAAATTTTTCACTGGTAAGTTCATAATTCTCCATAAATATTTTTATTAGTGATATTATAATTCAAAATACAATGATAAAAATCCGTTTCGAACTTTATTATATTCGATATTAATGAATCGAACTTTAAACCGCAAAAGTGTTATTATTATTATTATATGTTAGTGTTTAGTATTACATTTTATGCACTAGTACGACTTGTCTCTATGATTTAGTTGTTTGTTCTATAATGTATTTACATATGTTTAAATTACGATGTAATAGTACCCTATCTTGTTTACTGTACAATTAGACAGATAAAATTTAAATTGATCTTTACTTATGCCTGCTTGACTTTTCTTTAGAGAAATGGGTTATTTACGCGTGTTTTTACTTTGTTTAGTAAATAAAAAAGAAATCTTGAAACGATTTGTGTGTCAATGAGGTATTATTTATGACAAAATAAATAATTAATCCTAACATCATTGTAATATTCATAACATAGACTGACTCTGAATGTTTTACATATAAATTGTATTAAACAATATTTATTGAAGGAAATATTAAAACTAGACCCTTAATACTGGCATTCATCAATATTAGTGCTAGGGTAATAACGTATCCGTAGCATGGTGATTCCTTCTCGAGACCGAATGTGCATATTATGTGCGCCAGGAACAAGTTACCATCAATTGCGCTGTGTGCTCGTTTGTCACCAATACAATAAAAAATATATTTACCGATATCTACTCGGATTTTATTTGCTATGACAGTGAGAGACCATCAAATTATAACAATAAAAATAATATGAAATGTGCAAATATGTCAATTTAAAAACGAGTTTACAACGTTTAATCAGAATTCAAGAGAAAGCGGCATCGGATCTGATGTAGGACGCTAAAGCCGCAGCCGTAGATTTCGTTTGACTATAATTTTTACTGTTGGGGGCGATCTACCTTCAGACATCAAGGCGCACAGCGTGATATGACCATCCCTTACACTCGGACTAATACAAACCGAACCGAATCGAGCCGAATTTGATAGTACCTTGGAGGAAAAGTGAACGGGATTTACTAAACTAATGTGCTTTTCCACCATGGACTACATCGTAATTTAACATCAGGTGGGATTGTAGCCAAACACTGGTTTTTAGTAAAAAAAAAATTTTAATTTTTGTAAATAATTTCGCCAAATTTATAAATCTATATAATAAAAATATACTAAAGTCATATATATTTATATATAATATAATTGGTATATATATATACACATACATATATATTTGTGTATACATATATAAATATATAATAAATGTTAAATAAATGATCATCTGGGAAAGGCAGCACGCTGGAAGTCTTTAATAATAAAAACGCTTCAATAAGTTAAATATCTATGTATAGAAAACAAAAAGTTGACAAAAAAGATAGATAATAACTACCGGACCTTAAGCGGATATATATGTTAGTTAAATTATTAATTTCCTATTCTTTAACTGGTCAACAATTGAAATATATTTTTAACATATTAGGATGACTGATACATTTACCACTGACATAACACACTCACTCACTGACAAACTCGACTATAAAATTATAAATAAACTCCTTTTTTAAACAGATACACTATTTCCATAGTATACAACAATAATAATTCTACAAAGATAACAAGTAACTGTCATAACAGTTCCTTTTCCCAAATATAATGTTCATAAGGGTAATTGAGAATGTGGTTTTAACGTCTACACAAACTTATCAGTCAATGAACTGCAGATAATGTAAACAGATATTCCATCTAGTACAACAACCAACAGTCATTATAACATTGTTTTACTTTTAATTGTTTAATTATAGAACAAATACTAAACAATTAGATAAACAAGGTGAATACATTAAAATACAGCGTAACAGTATGGTGCATTATTTAAATGTCTATTAATTATAAAATGTTAACATAAAAATTAGTAACATGAAACACACTACCTCCTAGCCCTTTGCCCTTTTTTATTTTTTAAACTTTATTTGAAGTTATAAATAAATGATTTTCTTTTATATTTTACATATCCTTAATCCTTTAATTTCAGATTCAGAAGTAAAATAATTAATCGTCATATAATGTACTATTACAGGAAGTACTAAACATAGTTTCAATAAAACTAACAATATTATTAAAAAAATATTTCTGAGTTATAAATCAGTTCAGTCAAGTTCAGTATCCTCGGGTGATAACGAAAAAGTTTGCGTTATTGGATTAGATTACTACATTAAAGTTGTTAATAAATATTGAAATTATTTTCTATGGTACGGTACCCTAACTAATTATAATTCATTTTTTATTTCTTATAGACAAACAAAGGGGTATCGTAAAGTCTATTAAGGCGCCATGTTAACCTACTTTGTAGTTAATTGTTAATAAGCGAATTGTATTTGTACCACGAGCCTTCACAGAGTTATTGTTCAATTTCAATCAATTTACCTAACTTCCTTGTGGCCTTTTAACATAATGGAAAGCTGCAGCAAGGCCTTAGATTTCGTGCACCTCGATCGTTCTATTACGTGTATGAACAAATTTTAAATGAACTCAACTTCTTGTCGAATGGAACAAATTGCAAATATAGTAAATATAGGGAAGTAATTTGAACGAAGGTCGCGATTATATTATTTTAGATCGTTTGAGAAGGTGTTAATTGAGTGTTAAAAATCAAACATGTTATGCCAAAATGGAATTAATATAAATTTTAATTATATTTTTACATGTTTTCATTACATTTATTTCAGTTATTTTATAGATCGAGGATTGTATGCTTAGATTTTAAACGGTTCTACTGCATTTAATCGCTGAGCGTTTCTTAAACTCATTGCCACGACCGTTATTTTCTACATGTTAGTAGGTACATGACTGGCCCACTTACAGCTTAGTAATACCTATGCCATGGCCTATGTCTGAAACTCTTGTTATACTGTGGATATCATATATATAACACATCTTTAAACAGCGATATCTTGTAGCTTCTTGTATATATTGTATCTCACAGTTTTCTTATCATCACATCGCGTACTAAATAATAAGGTTGCGTAATTTATAATAATAAATTACTGTTTTGGGTTTACCTTTATTTGAACGAATACTATTATATACTACACTAAGTTATGTAATATTCTAACAGGGGAACACACTGGCTTCGTGCGTGTAGGACCAAAGGGCTACTTCCTTCCCCACAAATACAAGCAGGAGGCATCTAATATCTACAACATGGAGATTAGACCGAGCGATATCTTCGTTGCCAGTTATCCGCGCTCAGGTAAATTTTAACTATAAGTGTATAGTACACAGCAAAACTCTACCATAACTTATTAACAATGAAATTAAAATAGATTTGTGGCCAGAATTTTACTTTTTATTATATTAACTTCAATTGATAAATAAGGAAAATGGATAAACCAATCATCATAGAGTTCAGGTAATAAGTAAGTTAAGAATAAGCGTAGCTAAAGATGTCATCATAAGATAAATTCGTAATCTCTGCCTATCTAGTCGACGGGCGTATGAAGTAACCTATTTTACAACAAAAATGTTTTAAATATATTTATACAGTGTTGTTATTTTTAACGTTATATATATAAAAATATAAAATATAAAAATATTATTACATTAAGAGTAACAAACGAGCACACAGTTCCCCTGATGGTAAGTTGTTCCTGCGGCCCATGACATCTGCATTCATCCTTGAGAAGGAATCATATTATTGATTATCATAATGCAGATGAGTTGTCACCCTTGAGGAATGAGATGGGATGCCTCGTCATCAGTAATAAAGGCCTTCGGATCCCTGCATTCACCAGGTGAAACACAGCAACATTATGCTGCTATTTTACACTGGTATTCTGTGAGGGCGTGCTATTACCCCGGTCGAGCTGACCCATTTATTCTGCAGCTAGAAACAAAATGCAGTGTAGCTCTACCACTGTCACTGTATATTGTCTCAATATACAATTTTCAATTGGAGAATTATGCTCTATATTCGGAGTAAAATTTATAGTGGTATTCATATAACGATGAGGAAAGATCTAATATTTTTTTTCTCTGATATCACAGTAAAAGACGTTTAATAAAGATAAATAAGAAAAGTTGAAAATCTTATAATTCCGTATTTTTAATTTAAAAAATTAACAACTCATACGTATATGTCACAATATTTTTTATATCACAATTAATTCAGTTATTTTAGGGGTTTGTCGACCCGGATCATTCACCTTCTTATTTTTCTTTTATTTATTTATTATTACCATAGCTTCTACTACTACCACCTTTATGTGTTCTTAACTTTTAAAGTTTAATACAACCATTCACTGCCCTAATATCCTAATAATTTTGTTAGATTTGCTAATCTCAAGTTATTTGTGCAGGCACGACTTGGACTCAGGAACTGGTTTGGATGGTGGCCAACGACTTGGACTACGAAACGTCTAACGCCATACCACTCACCGAAAGATATCCGTTTTTAGAGTAAGCTCATTTAAACTTGAACATAAATCAATATAAAAGTTGTTAAATACATACCACCAATCTCGCATTAATTAATATTATCCGTAGTATATTCTTACTACTATATATTTAATTATATATATTATTCATATATATAATAATATATTGGATAATGAGTTACAATCCCCATCATATAATAAATATAGAGGTTCCTAGTCTATATATTATTAGCATATTTGTAAAAGGCGAGAAGTACTCGTCATATAGTAACAGTAGTACAGTTCACGCAAGTTATGGTTAAAAAATATAAATTAAATGATATTATCAATCACTACCTACAATTTTACATGCAGTCAAAGTCCTACAAACAAACACTACAACCATCAATACCAAACAAATCACCATACATAACTTCTTAACACGTCACAAATATATGTACACGTAAAGTTGCATATATAATTTTATTTATACTTTTGTATCTGTAAAAGCACTCGGGCTAACAGCGTCCATCAGACCGAAAAAAGAAAAAAAGGCTTTTGCATCTGCAAAGTAATGCAGTAATAATTAATCATACCAATTAATTAATTTTCATCTCGGTAAATGATTGGATGAGATTTCCGATGGCATTTATTGGAAAGGAAATATTGACTGATGTAATTTGTAGGAACTTTAAAACTAAATAAAGCTAGGTCTATATTCTTCTATGACCAAAAGTTTGTTGTCCGTGTCTGGATACGAATGATGAATAGCCCCGAGGCCCGTTGGCTGTAGCTCTTAAGGCAAACCGATGTTCTCGTTAGCTCAAGTGTCTGGATGTTGTCACCTTAATTGACACGACTACTTGTCTGACAGGCGACCGCTTTCTCGAGAGCTGTTGCTGCCGCCTTCCGACTAAAGTGATGTTACACCAACAATCTCCTCGATGTAAAGCGGTCGAACACGGAAACCAATGTTATCTGGTGCTCTAAAATAAAGCCTTGCTTTATTAAGTAATCATTTTCCTACAAATTACATCATTTGTGGAGATGAAAATAAATTAAATGTTTTAATTAATTACTTTCAATCTTTGGTTATCTATATGATGACGTAAGTATAAACACTCAAACCTAAGCTATTAGACGTGGCGAACAGGACGAGCGGAGTCGTTCCACCCTGAGTGGTTGTCCGAGTAATGGGTATGAACCCCGAAACCCCATGTCAGCAGGTTTTAAGTATCTACCAGCCTAGGGTCTAGGTGTAATGTCGCTGTCTCATACCTATATGTATCATGTCAGAAACTTTCTTCGATCTTATTGAATAAACTTCATTTCCTAATTAATCTTACAATTAGTTTGCTACGACCTTTAGTTTCGCAAACTGTACCCCAAACCGTTAGGCTATTAACACTTAAGTAAGGTATACGAGCAAATGTTATAATATTAATATAATGATTTTAGATTTTCAGTATTCGTGCATCCGGTGATGAAGAAACGTTTCTATATGGAGAATAGTGACAGCGAAAGGAAAATAAAGCTTCTAGAGTGGGTAACACAACCAGCTACGCAGCAGTTGTCCCTTATACCCACGCCGCGATTTATCAAAACGCACCTGCCTCTCTCCCTTCTGCCGCCAAAGCTATTGGACACAGCTAAAGTTGTTTACGTGGCACGTGATCCCAGGGACGTGGCAGTTTCCTTCTATCATCTCAACAGAGCAATGAGAACGCAAGGATACGTTGATGATTTTAAAAAATACTGGAAATTCTTCATAAATGACTTACGTGAGTTATAATTCTGTATAAAAAAAAAGATAGAAAGAGAAAATGCGATAAAGCTTTCGCTATTATTATATTGAAGATGGAAATTGGTTAATATTTAACTGACATCCGTGTGCCATTTTTTATCTTATAAGTGATTACGATACTAGAGGGCTATGACATACATATTGATAGAGACAATTTATTGATAAATGGACGTACTAATTGCAATTATTAGTTTGCTACGAAATCATAACATAGACACAAACATGTTGTTTTACGTTATTATCAAATAACGGTTTTAAGATTGATTATTATAAAATGTGTTAAAAAAAATATCATTTATCTATCAAATTTTTGTTAAAACTAGAAACCGTAATTATTTACATATAAAGCATTATCGTCGAGCATAAACAATAATTTTAATAAAATAATGCAGATTACCAAATTAACAATTTTTTTGAAAACCATATATTCAATTAATTTAAAAATACCGAAGCATTTTAATGGTTTACGTAAATTTTCTGTGACCTAGATCAATTTGATAAACTTAATGCAATTATAAGCAACCGAGTACGATACCCGACGTAAAGTGTTACGCATCGACTTTTAAAAAAAGAATATCGTCTATGATCAAAAAAGTTTGCTTGACTCACTTACACTTATTATAATTATAAACAACACGAAATCAACTCTATGACAGTAATGATTTTCTTTGTTTACGGCAGTTGCTACTAAGTTACTAGGCACAGTGCTGCCATTTTTATACTATAATCATTATTATAATCCTTATGATATTTAATAGTAGGTCTTCGAAATATATTTATTGCAATAGCCACGTTGAAATTGTCCACACCAATATTGCTGTCAATTTCTCTCAATTGAAAGCGAAGCGAAAAGCCCCGCCCCTTGGCATACATGCAATTGAATAATATTATAAAAAATGGATTTGAGTAATATATATACATATTCTTAGAAAGTTAATCATACTGTCCTTATGGTCGATTCCAAAACAGAAACGTTTTTATGATTTAGTAGATAGTATACGAGTTTAAAGATAGTTTCAAGGGTATTCGCAAAAGCACGAGGCACTTTCCCATTGTCACTTTTATTCTTATGTACTCAATTAGCCCAGAGGATGGTCTGGGTTACATATACACGGAACAATAAAAATAGGTGAATGTTTTTACTTGTGTAATCTGTGCAGAAAACAATAGTTCAGTTAGAGATTTAGGACAAATACAATAAAAAATAATAATAATAATTATTCCCTTGCCAATAGCCAACGTATTATGAACTGAGGTTTCGGGTCATAAATCATATTTATATGTCTGTCTCGCTCGCACTTACAGGTCTTATGGAGAGGTGTAGTTATGTGCGTAAGAATTGTAGAGGTGCATATCGATAACGGGTTAGGTACGATCGATATGATTTTTTTTTTTATTATAGGATTTAAGCTTAAGATCCACGGTAACCAACGGTTGCAAAACAAATTCAGTACTAACTGAAATTATTAAAAATATTTATATAAACGTTCCAGACCATTGGACACCATACTTTGAACATCTGAAGGAATCGTGGGAGAAGAGGCATCATCCCAACTTATTGTTCTTGTTCTATGAGGAACTCTCTAAGGTACTTTTAATCTTACTATTATTATAACCACACACACAAACATACATATCATTAGCCTGTATCAGTCCACAGCTGGACATAGGCGTTTTCCATAATACGCCACTGAGCTCGGTCTTCAGCTCTTCTTCTCCAGTCTCTGTCCGCTTCCCTGGGAATATCATAGCCCCACCTAGTTACAGGGCGCCCTACACTACGTTTGCCGATTCGCACTCTCCACTCAAGAACCTTTGCAACGGCGGCATATATGAACTGTCCACTGCCACTTCAGCTAGCTAATTCGTTGATATATTTCAGTTACTTGTAGTTCTCTGCCGAAAGACTTCGTTCCAGATATATTATAACCATCCGTCCATTTATCTAAATAGATAAATATACCCATAGTTTAATTTATTAATTGTTTCTAAGCCTGATAGACAGAGTTAAAATAAATGGAGATAGGATTAAAAACTAAAATGATATCAAGGTAGAGCAGTTCTAAGAACCACGCAGCAGATATAAATTTTATAGCTTTTTTATGTATTTATATTAGCCAGAAGAATTTATATTGGTAAGATCTAAGAAATATGATATACACCGTTCACCTGATGATGTGAATCCTGCGGCCTATAATACCAATACTCCGGATTACTCACTATACAATACGCCGGTATTCCTTGGAATTAATTTCCTGGTGAAGTCGAGCCATTCATGTAAAATTCCTTCTTAGTTTCTGGGTCGATCAGCGGGAGCTCTTCCAAAGTACCGCTGTTGTTACGCGCATTGAATAAAATAAATATAATTACATAGTGTTACCGTTAGTTGTTACCGTAAATGACTTACTTTTTTGTTTAACGTTTTAGCGTAGTTAACTACTTTTTTAAAATATTAAGTGACAGTAAAATTGTGTAATATGTTGCATATTTTAATATGACAAAAATGCCTCATGCTACATCTATCAGATCATAACAATAATTAACAATGCTTATTATTATTTATATTCGACAAAATAAGTCACCTTGCAAATTACAAAACACGTACACGTTAGACAATTAAACTCCATTACAAAATTTTAATGGCTTGTAATTTTGTCAATACAATCGTTTTTTTTCTTCGTGTCAAAAATATCTTTGTATTTTGAGCAATGTAGAATCTATAAAGAAAAGAAATAACACGCATAGAGTGGTAAAATATAATACATTATATATGCCATTGATAATACGGGGGTTCCAGGACAAATAAGTGAATTGTCGGAAAAGTGCACCTACATAAGATTATATAATGCATATAAGATTCAAAGAACATTACAGTCTGTTTTTACTTACTTTTGACTTTTTCGTTGTTCTTGTTTTCAACGCAACCAATTGAAAGAAAGTCTGGTATTTTCAATCCAAATCGCGTTAAACATCCTTTTTCACCTTTTGAATCCTAAATGTGACAGAAAATATATCTCGAATACAGAACACAAATGTTAGCGAATTATTTATTACCGTTGGGTATGATATTAAAGGGTAGATAGGTTATTAGTAATATGCTAGACCATTACCAGAACAAACGTTGTTTTTTACTACGCACGATTACTTTGTGGATTCAGCCAGCGGTATATTCGAACTGATACGATTTGGTGATCTATGTAGCCTACTCCTTTCCCAACGGTCGGCAACGCACTTGCAACTCCTTGCTCCATCATTGAACATTCGCAATAACTAATGTAATGGATGGTTGAGCACGGCGGTGGTGACCCGCCAGCTAGTTTGAACCCTGTTCTATAAAAATAATAATAATAAAGAAATGCATAAACATTGATATCATTAATTAAATTACAGGACCTTCCAGCAGCAATACATCGAGTTGCAAAGTTCCTCGGCAAGAGCTTTACAATAGAACAAATAGAAAAATTGTGTAATCATCTCAGTATCGAGAACTTTAAGAACAACAAATCGGTGAACTATGACGTGATGAGCGAACTTGGAATATTAATATCCAACGGACAATCTTTTATAAGAAAAGGTATTTGTTTTATCATATTTATTAATTGCCATATATTTTGGCTTATTCGTCGGGTTGTAGTTATTATAAATTTAGATGTTTTATTTAAGGAAATCTTCCAGCACCGCTGTTGTTACGCGCATTGAATAAAATAAATATAATTACATAGTGTTACCGTTAGTTGTTACCGTAAATGACTTACTTTTTTGTTTAACTTTTTAGCGTAGTAAACTACTTTTTTTAAAATTTTAAAAGTGACGGTAAAATTGTGTAATATGTTGCATATTTGAATATGACAAAAATGCCTCATGCTACATCTATCAGATCATAACAATAATTAACAATGCTTATTATTTTTTAAATTCGACAAAATAAGTCGCCTTGCAAATTACAAAACACGTACACGTTAGACAATTAAACTCCATTACAATCACCCCGGCATCCCACCGGCGGCCACACATCCCGCGTAATAGTAGTAATATTATTAATAATTTGTGTACAATGGAGAATCCAACCATGGATTTCCTTGTGCACTTGGTCAGCTGCCTGAAGCGTAAATACCCCGATGTCTTCGAAAACATTATAAAAGAGCAACCCCTACCGGAGGGGCAAAAATCACCCTCAAGGTCCTCCTCAAGGGCCTCTGCCTCATCGTCCTCCTCGGTCTCTGAAATGGAGCTAGATAGCCCTTCGTCCCCCGAGGACCTCCCGCAAGACACCAGCAACTTCACGCTGGTGGAAAAGAAGCGTAAAAAGCGAGCTTCACCCGCCCCGACGCCGCCACCCAAGGCGAAAAAACGGGAAAGCGATGTCCCCTCTCCCCGGCCATCGACATCTGTGGCCCAACCCCATGGCACCCCCTCTGCAGCCTCACAGCAAGCCCCCGCCGCTCCACAGCGCGCTCCTACGGGCTCCCCCCAAAACTTCGGCTGTCTCACAGCCGTCGAAACGCCCGCCGCCTGTCTTCATACAGGCACAAGATAAATAGCCGATTGTCGTATCGGCCCTTTCCAATCGCTATAAATATCAAGCGATCCCCACCGCTGTAGGCATTAAACTGCAGCTAGAAACCACGGATGACCATAGAGCGGTCACCCGCTACTTACAAGACAAAGGTGTATTCTTTCACACCTACACCCTGGCAGAAGAGCGCCAACTCAGAGTGGTTATTAAAAACCTTCCGAGGGAAATCCCCGCAGAGCTCATCAAAGAGGACCTCCAGGCTCAGAATCTACCCGTCCTATCCGTGCATAGGATGTACAGTGGGCATAACAAAAAGCCATTCAACATGGTAATTGTGGCCCTCGAAAGGTCCGAGGCAGGGAAGCAGGTATTTAACCTAAAAACGTGCTGCCACGTTTCTGGGCTTACAATAGAGCGCCCTCATAAAAATGGCCCTCCGGGCCAGTGCCACAAATGCCAGTTATATGGCCACTCTGCTCGCAACTGCTTCGGGAAACCCAGATGCGTAAAGTGCCTGGGTGACCATGGCACCACCAACTGTCCGAGACCCAAGGACAAGGCCCTTTTGGCTGCTTTCGGGCCCCCCGCATGTGTCCTGTGCAACTCAGAGGGACACACAGCCAATTACCTTGGCTGCCCAAAGGCTCCCAAGCCGAAACGCCCGGCACTTAAAGTCGCACCTAAGGTAGCTACACCGATCGCCGCTCCCGCGCCTATTCTCGCTCCTGTTCGACGACGTCCCGCATGGAAAACTCCTATCGGCGTAGTGACCGTCGCTCAACCGGTTGAGCAGCCCCTCCATCAGCCGGACGGCCGGTTAACGAAAGCGACCTCGACCTTGTGTGTCGCTTCGCCGCCGTTTTCTACGGCGCCGACGTCTCAGCCCTTGCAAAAGCCCTAAGGGACTCCAATGGCAAGCCCGAAATCAGGATTGCTGCCACAATACGCTACCAACATGTAGTGTCAGCCATCGTCAACTTTCAAGCATAGAGGGCCTTTACAACGGCAGAGTAAAACCGCGTTCCCTTAACGTCGCATTTTTTAACGCGAACGGTATTAATAATCAACGCGACGAAATCTTCAATTTTGTTCGCGATCACCAAGTCGACGTGCTCCTAGTGCAAGAGACATTCCTCAAACCGCACACTCGCAATCCCAACATTGCGAATTATAACATCATTAGGAATGATAGAACTTCCGCCGCTAAAGGCGGAACTCTCATCTACTATAAAAAGTCCTTGCACTGCGTGCCCGTCGATACGCCAACCCTAACCTTCTTAGAAGCCTCGGTCTGTCAGCTAGCCATTATCGGCCACGCCCCCATCACAATCGCGTCCGTCTACCTGCCTTGCAGACGTGACGCACAAGTATTACGAAACGACTTCGTGGCGCTCCTTTCCCTTGGAAACTCAGTCATTTTGGCAGGAGATTTCAATAGCAAGCACACTCGGTGGAATGCAACTAAAATCAACCCCCGGGGGTTGGCTTTAGACTCGCTAAGCGACGCACTCGACTTCGACGTCGTAGCGCCAACTACGCCTACCCATTTTCCATACATATTGGGTCACGCACCGGATGTGCTTGATATTGCCATCTGTAAGAACATCAATCTCGCCTTCCAAGGCATAGAGGTAATCCATGAGCTCGCTTCCGATCATCGCCCCGTTCTTCTTCGGTTAGGGCCCTCCGCCCCAACCTCACCCTCCACCAAAACCATTGTAGACTGGCACCGACTCAGGAACGCCCTGAGGGAAGCCACATCACCGCACCTAGATGCTATTCCTAGGAACATATCTTCAGTCAACGACACGAACCTCAAAGTTCATGCCCTCACTAGGCACATCCAGACCGTAGTCGAGGATTGTTCGAGGCAGGTTCCCTCGGTGGAAGACCACCGATGGACCCTGCCAAACGACATAAAGGACCTCATGAGGCGCAAGAATGCGGCGACTCGTGCCCACGACTTATATCCCACTGAAAGTAACCGGCTGGTGCTACGTACCCTTCAGCGTGAAGTCCGATCACGCATAGCCCAGTATAGGAACGATCGGTGGGATAATCACCTCTCCAACATCGAACCTTCCCATCTCGCCTACTGGCGACTTCCCAAATCCCTAAACGGGGGTAACGCTCAAACAATGCCTCCCTTAGCGCGTCCCAATAAACCACCGGCCTTCTTAGACGAAGAGAAAGCTGAATGTCTGGCTGACAATTTCGAGCTCCAATGCTCACCGAGCACCCTACCGATCGACGCCGCTCACCTTGAAATGGTTAATAGCGAGGTTGACCGGAGGAGTAAGGAACCACCTCGCAATTCCGTCGCTCAAGTTACATGCACCGAAGTTGAGTCCATAAGTCTTGGGTAAGGTATATGAAAGGCTCATCCTCACCCGCCTCAAGGACTTCATGCTGTCCCGAGGGCTGCCAATCAATGAGCAGTTCGGGTTTCGCACCCTACACTCATGCACACATCAAGTGCACCGCATCACGGAGCACATCCTCAGTAAATTTCTTCAGGGCTACCAAACTGGGGCACTTTTTCTCGACGTGGCGAAAGCTTTCGACAAGGTCTGGCACAACGGGCTCATATACAAACTATATGAGCTCGGTGTGCCAGATCGACTCGTACTTATCATACGAGATTTTCTCCGAAATCGAACCTTTAGTTACCGCGTCGAGGAACGCGTTCGAGTTCACCCCATTTGTGCCGGAGTACCACAAGGCTCTGTCCTAGGTCCTACTTTATACACACTCTACACCAACGACATACCGCGCACTCGCGGTGTAGAGCTAGCCCTTTTCGCCGATGACACCGGCCTCTACGCGTCTGGATTTAAACCAGACGCTATTTATAAACGCCTCAATCTGCAGCCAACACCTTAGGAAATGGTTTCGGAAATGGAGGATCGAGGTTAACCCACCAAAAGTGCAGCCATTTACTTCTCTCGGCGCAACAAAACGCCGCATCTCAAACTATAGAGTTATTTGATCGTCCAATCCCTGGGAAAGACAGTCAAATACTTAGGCGTCACATTAGATGAAAGACTCACCTTCGGTCCGCATATCAACCGCGTACGGAATCGAGCAGCATTCGTCCTGGGTCGTTTGCACCCGTTACTTAATAAAAATAGCAAAATGTCCCTGCGTAATAAAATTACACTTTACAAAGCGTGCATTCGACCCATAATGACATACGCAAGCCCCGTCTTTGCGCATGCCTCCCCGCGTCACATTCACCGACTTCAGGTAATACAAAATCGTTTCATGCGCAAGGCCACCGGTGCGCCGTGGTTCTTGCGTAACGAAAATCTACACATAGATCTTGAGCTGCCGACCATAGCTCAGTAACTGAAGCAGGCTTCTCGCCGATATTTCGACTGCCGTCACACACCGAAACCCTTTGATTGTAAGTGCCGCCACTTACAATCCCATCGCGAATCACAGATTTACCCGCGTCCGTAGGAGACCGAGGCACGCCCTCGATTCTTCTCCAGTCCATACAGATAGAAGCGTTGCTGGAGTTTCTTGCGCCACTTCTTCTCCAGCGCCCACGCATTCTGAAGTGGTGGTACAGGTAGTTAATAATAATAGTGATATTAATTAAGATAATCCTCTGTCAGAAGCAACTGACCGAGCCGAGGTTCGGCCCTCTCGGGCACCCTCGAGTCAGACGCTCTCGCGAAACAGGGTAACGGTCCAAGCCGAGGCTCCCTCTCGGGAGCCCTTGCGCTGGTTACCCATATATAGAGGTCTCGACTGAGAGCCATAAGCGCTCGGTCACCTCTCAACCCGGTGAAACTGTAAAAGCCCTGGGGCTAACAGTGATAATCAGCCCGAAAAAAAGAAAAAAAAAATTTTTTTAATTTTAATGGCTTGTAATTTTGTCAATACAATCGTTTTTTTTCTTCGTGTCAAAAATATCTTTGTATTTTGAGCAATGTAGAATCTATAAAGAAAAGAAATAATACGCATAGAGTCGTAAAATATAATACATTATACATCCCATTGATAAAATGAGGGTTCCAGGACAAATAGGTGAATTGTCGGAAAAGTGCACCTACATAAGATTATATAATGCATATAAGATTCAAAGAACATTACAGTCTGTTTTTACTTACTTTTGACTTTTTCGTTGTTCTTGTTTTCAACGCAACCAATTGAAAGAAAGTCTGGTATTTTCAATCCAAATCGCGTTAAACATCCTTTTTCACCTTTTGAGTCCTAAATGTGACAGAAAATATATCTCGAATACAGAACACAAATGTTAGCGAATTATTTATTACCGTTGGGTATGATATTAAAGGGTAGGTAGGTTATTAGTAATATGCTAGACTAGTACCAGAACAAACGTTGTTTTTTAGTACGCACGATTACTTTGTGGATTCAGCCAGCGGTATATTCGAACTGATACGATTTGGTGATCTATGTAGCCTACTCCTTTCCCAACGGTCGGCAACGCACTTGCAACTCCTTGCTCCATCATTGAACATTCGCAATAACTAGTGTAATGGATGGTCGTGCACGGCGGTGGTGACCCGCCAGCTAGTTTGAAACCTGTTCTATAAAAATATTAATAAAAAAGAAATGCATAAACGTTGATATCATTAATTAAATTACAGGACCTTCCAGCAGCAATACATCGAGTTGCAAAGTTCCTCGGCAAGAGCTTTACAATAGAACAAATAGAAAAATTGTGTAATCATCTCAGTATCGAGAACTTTAAGAACAACAAATCGGTGAACTATGACGTGATGAGCGAACTTGGAATATTAATATCCAACGGACAATCTTTTATAAGAAAAGGTATTTGTTTTATCATATTTATTAATTGCCATATATTTTGGCTTATTCGTCGGGTTGTAGTTATTATAAATTTAGATGTTTTATTTAAGGAAATCATAATAGGCTTTGATGAGATAAAAAACAATATTGGTAAGTCGACATGATTAGCAGAAATTATGCGATGTTTGAGAATTACTTTTTAGAATAAATAGGATACTTTATTCGAACATTTAAAATAGCCAAAATTATACCCCAACCATCTTTTTATTGTTTTTTATATACAGACACATATGCGGAAGAACACATATTTTCAAAGACTAAAGATAACCACATCATAAGCCGAAAATAAATAAATACCACAAATTTTGGATTTTCTAGAAATACGAACCGCTTCGTGCATCTCAATAACCAATTACTCAGAGAATTGGTCGTATATATTATCTAAGGAATTTATAATACTAAATAAAAAAATAGATATTTATATACATTTACATAAACTATAAAACAATAATATATACATATTATAAATACAAATATATCTAAAAGCAAATACATTTATAAATATATACATAATTATTATCGATGTAGTGAATCTGCTGACGCTACTCCCAACAAATGCTTTCGAATTTTACGTTTAAACTCATCATCATCAAAGTAACATTAAATTAATCTCAATTTTATTTTTATATAGGTTATATTAAAGTGACGACCGACGAAGGTAAGAAATGCACTAGATGTTTTTAAGGTTTATTTGACTGTCACATCTTTTATTTCCATATTGTTGGTCATAAGGCAAATAGATGTCTCAAGTAAATTTTTTGTGTACCAATTTCGATGTACACAAATTAAACTAATGTGAAACAGTCCATAAGAGACTGAAGCATACTTCATAATTTACAGGAAAAGCCGGCGGTTGGAGAGATTATTTCGATGAAAATATGACTCAAGAAGCAGACAAATGGATGGCAGAAAATCTCCGCGATACAGACCTACGTTTTCCACACTTACAACAATGAAAATTGAACGTTAAGGCGTTGCGTAACGTTGTACTCCTTTTGTATATAGTCCATTAGATTTTGTTTTTTTTTACTTTTATATTTATCATATTAATACAAAACTAATAAAATTAAACCATTACAGATGTATTATAAATAAAGATACTTTAACATTTGTTTTTAAATTGTTATAGGTTATTCAGATTATTAAAAACAAGCGAATCATCTACTCACTTCCTCCTTTCCTTTTTCCCAAGTAGTTGCATTCTAGCAATTTGCCAAAATTTTATCGCCTGAAATACCGGTAACGCAAGGTTTGACCAATAGTAGATTTGGAGCTAGAAGTAATTCTGTTTTCATGCAAATAGCTTTGGTATTCTAAAGTAACCAGAAGCTCAGGATACAAAGACGTTGTCCAATCCTGTTATTACCGTAATTTTCTAGTTTTTAAAATGCAAAAATCTCGACTAAAACCTTAATTCAAAACAAATTATTTTTCTAATCAACTTTCTACAATCTTAACAAAACTTACAATAATCAGTATAATTATGATTTTCAACAGAGCCACGTTGCAGCTAATATGCAGCTGCAGCATCTTGGTAACCTTCACCACTCTCACGCAGAATATCAGCGTGATTAGAATAGTAAAATAATAAGGGATCCGGAGACCCTGATTTATTTTATTTTAGAAGATGGAACAAATGAGCATGCGGTTCACCTGGATGGTATGTGATGGCCCAACTCTAGAGGACTTGCACATGCCTTGCGGCTTTTGAGAAAGACGTAGGTAGGCTCTTTTATTGAAGGTTCTTATGTCGTATCGGATCGGAAATACCGCTAGTTTTTTTTGTGTGTGTGTATTGCTGTTAGTCCAGAGACCTTTATCTAATTAGGCCCGCTGAGTAGAATACCGTATAAATCTAACCCCAACGGTAATAATGCATCTGCATCTTTATTGAGAATAGATGTAGAATTCATGGGCCTAATATAATTAAAAAAAATATATAATATCTTGTAAAATCGTCATGATACATTGTTGACGATATGGGTATTGTGATCGGATTTCTCAAATAGATTATGTAGTTATGCAATATACATTGTCTTACTCCTATTTTTATGCGAAAAAAATACAATTAAATTATGAGGTAATGATTTAAATGGGCACGTCTAATAATACTATCAAAACGTCTATCTATATCTTCCCTCTCTGTCTGTATAATTGACATGTCTTGAAGTCTGCTGGACAAACAAACGGATTAACTGATTGGAAGCGATTACTCCGACCCATTAATACCTTCATACATCCACCCGAAATAGGGACACAAGACGCACATACTACGTTCTCAATATCACTCCCGAAGACTTTTTATACCTTGTTTCCAAGAATCTTTCTTTCTGGGAACTCCGATTACTAACCAAATGAAATACATATTTTTTTCGTAATCATAATGACACCTTGCGCTGAATAACTAGGTACAAAATAATTAATATGCCAAAACAATATTTACAACATGCAGACAACCGAACTGCTTATAATATCTGTTAAGGCGTCTGCGTAATATCTGTTAAGGCGTCTGCGTAATATCTGTTAAGGCGTCTGCGTAATATCTGTTAAGGCGTCTGCGTAATATCTGTTAAGGCGTCTGCGTAATATCTGTTAAGGATTCTGCGTAATATCGTGTTTGTGCAGTAGTCTTATTTGGGGGCAGTAAATCAAAATTGATCACATGGAACTGCATTGCAAAACGCGCATAACAGATTAAATGCACTGCCTAGAAATAGTACAATAAACTGCTGCATACACTGGTAGACCATACGAATCATATTGTCTTAGAAACACCTGAACTGCTTATAACTTTAAGAACATTGCATCACGACATAAACTAAATTTTTATTTGTATAGCGCGTCCCTAAGCTTCTGGCGAACTAGCTGGTGCGAGTGGAAAGTTTTCCATAGCCCTCCAACTGCATAAGAACTTGCTTGTTACTCGGCAGATATTTAGTAATTACCATATCAAATTTATATCACAACAGTGACTATTTAAATCCAGAATTAACTAATATTAAAGGTTTTTAGACGTAGTAAATAATAAAACTAAGTAGTAAAATAGTAAAACGAAATAACTTTAATTGCAACATTGGAATTCGAAATAAAACACAAAAGGTGATATAACCATTTATTTGAATAAATTGTTATACGTAAGTTCGTTTGCAACACCATGATAGAAAGGTTTACATTGTACAAGTGAGAGTAGCAATACAGTATACATTTATTTTTATTATTTTTTCATTATTTTTTTTCATTTATTACTCGTATAAATCGTATAATCGTTACTTTATCATAAATAAAACAATGTCTCAGTCCTTCTTCACAATTTTATTTAAATAATACGGTTATACAAAGACAATAAATTAAAAGCCAGATTTAAAATCAATCATTCCATGGTAATATAAAAATTCTAAACAGACTCATAATAATGGATAATAATCGTGGAGGGCGCACAACGAGCCGGCAACGTACAAGTCTATAAAGCGACTCTATAATATAAAAGTGGGAGATGTCTCCCGCACCTAACGTCATGCCGCGACGGGCTTTTAAAACTATGATACACTTATAAAAAATCACAAAATTTAAGCAGGAAATTATAGGAATCGTTGTGGTGCCTACGCGATGACGTCGGGGAGAAGCGAGTTGTCGGCGGGCGGAGGGCTGGGCGGTTGCTTCACGGTCTCAGTCCCATTCGCTAGTCCGTTCTGCCGAATCTCGTGCTTCATAGGCATCTCCACTTTCCTAGGGCCGGTCTTCACAGCGGTCTTCGCGCTTATCGGGGCCTAGGCAACAAACAATACCGATTTGTATTCAAATGTTTTAGATTTTAATCTTCGCTTTTATACACAGTTCCTATTCAGGCTCGAATGGAGTTGAGTATATATAGTGGTCGAAGTCTTTAAAAACAATGGTTTTTAATTTTATATGTTCATCTTAAGACTTACTCGACACTATTGAGGTCATTGAGAAGTCATATATATCGTTGGCAAATCGAAGGTTTTTGATGAAGGTTGTTGATGTTAATGCCGTATCGTTTCCAGTTCAAAAACTTGAAAACACTTTCCAATGCTTCGGTTATTGGCTTATTCATTTTACGTTTTACTTTATTACACGAGAACATTAAAATATAAATTAGGCGTTACCTTAGCGGGGGCAGTCCTCGGGGGAGCGGCCTTAGCGGTGATGCGCTTATTGGCGAGGTCCTTACTCTGTTTGTCCAGCGGAATCCGAGCAGCTACACGCGGCACGGCAGGCCTGCCAATTTAAAATATTCATTAACGATTAAGTTATTTTATAACAATTTAAAAGAGAAAATTTATTTAATATATTATAACTTTTTATAGTTATTGTTAGTATTGAATTGAGTAGAACATGATATCAAGATTTTAACTTACAGACCAGTAAGTGCTTGTTTTTTATTTGGTCTATATTCAGCAGTGCGCGCGCTCATGATATGTTGTGATGTTTGTTTATTTTTAGTTAAATAGAATAGGTTTAGTTAAATAATGCCTCATTGACAATTTATATTTGTCTTCAAGGGTGAAAATTCATGTCCGATTTAAATATCCATGTTGAGGATGGATATGGATCACAGGCGTCCGGTGGGCTGTGTGCTCATTTGTCACCCCAAATATTTTAAAAATACCAACATGTGGTACTCAAATCAAAACACAGAAGCCACTGTGACAAATACAAGATTTAAAAGACCTTTCCCTACTCAGCGGGCCCCCGCTCGCGAGTCTATTTAGTTAAAACTCTCTCTTGCATGCATAGAGGTCATAAGACCAACAGCAAAAAGAACCGGCAGAAATCATTTGTGCGATACCGATTTATAAACGGCGGTGATTTTTTTTTGCAATTTGCAATAAAATATAAATAGATATGATTGATTAACTTACTTAGCGGGCGCTGTATTGTTGGTGGGAGCGGTAGTCGTAGTTCTAGGCGCAGGTTTTGGGGCGGGTTTTGTTGCAGGGCGCGCAGTAACCGCCGGCTTAGGCACTGCTTTCACCGTACTCTTAACATCGCCGTTAGCGAGTGGCTTAGGAGCCGATATTTTAGGCTTGGTTTCCTTGGGCTTCGCTATGGCGGTGACGCTAGCGCCGATAGTAGTTGTAGCTGTAGTGGTTGCACTAGTGATGGCAGGGCGAGCAGGCATAGGGCGAGTAATGGGCCTTGGAGCTGAAGGCTTAGCTGTTGTGCTAGTTTTAGCTGCAGCAGACGGTGCTGGTTTTGTCGTGGGTCTTGCAGGAACGCGGGCAGTACGTGTCGGTGCCGCTGTTTTAGTTAGTGCTATCGCCTCTTTCACAGGCGCTGGTGATTTGGCTGCCGGTTTAGTAGCAGGTATTGTTGCTTTAGACGGTGTTGTACTCGGTTTGCTAGCTGCCTTTAAGGGTGACGAAGGTTTAGTAAGAGACGTTCTTGCAACTGGCGGTTTAGAAGCAGCTGGTACTTTTGCCGCTGGTGAGGATGGTATAGTTTTCTTTGCAGCGGAGACGGAAGTACGTGGTGTTGTTGTTGTTTTGGGTGCGGGCTTTGCTGTTTTGGGTGTCGGTGTCGTTGGCGATTTCTTTGTTAAAGGAGTCTTTGTTTTTGCGGTTGCTACCGCTGCGCCCACCGCTGCCACACCCGCAGTAGCTACTACGGCCGCTAAAGTGCCCGTATCGCCGGCTAAAGGAGTTTCACTTAATGGCGGAATGTCAAGCGAAGCTGGCGCCATTTGAAGAGGCTCTACAGCCGGAGTGGGAGGAGGAGTTCCAGCACTCGGTTCTACGGCATCATCTTGCTGAATCTCGCTTGTTACTGGTACGCAGATTTCTTGTGCTCGAGATTCAGGGATGCCAATGTCGATATCGGTCACTAATTCGGTTCGCGTTTGCGGCAAATCTACACGCTCATCGGGTACCAAGTCCGGTGTTGGTCCCGAAGTAGATTCAACAAGCATTGTTTCCTTTTGTGGTATGATGTTTGATTCCACCAGCCCTGGAATAGTTTCCTGTGGGACTTCGGGCGTCAGTCTTAATTCACACGTTAAATCTACTTCTTTTTCTACGATGTCTGAATGCCGGAAGTTTTCAGACATGGAAGCCGGTATTACCGGAGTGGTCGACGGTACTGGGGACGAGACAGGGGCAAGGGATACATTGGAACTGGAAGATTCCGATGGTACTGCTGTTTCTGTCAGAAGTTCCGGAGGAACTGGGGAAGACAATACAGGAGATGTGCTCTCTGGTCGAAGTGAAGACTCAATTGGTTGAATCACGTCAATTTGTGGAACAGCTTCAGTCTCTAATTGTGTTTCTGTTATTTCTGTGGTTTCATTCGATTTGTGTTCTGATGGTAATTCTTGAGGCAAAGGAGATTCTACTGCCTTAACTGCATCAATTGGTAGTGTCGATTCACTGATAATAGGTTCCGTTAGTAATGGCGAAGCTCTCGGAGAAGATTCTTCCAAAGGTAAAGGTGATTTAGGAATTGATTGCTCAGTCAGCAAAGGCGGCTCACTAGGTTGTGCCAATTCAATAGGCAAAGGAGACTCTCTTTGTTGCGACGATTCAGTTAGCAAAGGCGATTCTCTAGATTGTAATAATTCAGTAGGCAAAGGAGACTCCCTTGGTAGTGACGATTCAGAAGGCACAGGCGATGCACTAGATTGTAACAATCCAGTAGGCAAAGGAGACTCCCTTGGTAGTGACGATTCAGAAGGCACAGGCGATGCACTAGATTGTAACAATCCAGTAGGCAAAGGAGACTCCCTTGGTAGTGACGATTCAGTAGGCACAGGCGATGCACTAGATTGTAACAATCCAGTAGGTAAGGGAGACGCCCTTGGTTGTGACAGTTCAGTCGGCAAAGGAGACTCTCTAGTTTGTGACAATGCAGTAGGTAAAGGCGACTCCCTATTATGGATCAATTCAGTTGGCAATGGCGATTCCCCGTGTTCGAATTCCTCATTAATTTCGAATTGTTGTATAGGTGTCAATTCATCAGTAACGTTGGCTTCATCAGTTATAATATTATCTGTAGGTGTTAGTGGCGATTCACTTTGAACAGTTTGTTCAAATGCCAAAGTTTCTTTTTCAATGGATTGTTCATCTGGTAAAGGTGATCCAGGCAGTAACGTGTCTTGGGTAGAATTGAGAGAAGATGCACAATATGATGGTTTAACAGCAGCATCATTAGCCAATAACGTATCAGGCACAGGGGACTCCACGGGTAATGGAGACTCTGCGTCTAATGGGGCATCTACTGGAAGGGGTGAATCAATTAGAATAGTAGACTCAAAAGGCAAATCTTCATCTACACACAGAGTTTCTCGAGGTAAGGACGACTCTGAAGGTACAGGGGATTCTCTTGGAAGCGGAACTTCAGCAGGTAGAGGAGAGACTGTGCTGAGCTCTTGTGGTACTGGTGATGCCTGTCCAAATGTTGAATCAGTAAGAATAGAAGACTGTGCTGGTATAGGTGATCTGGGCTCAGAAGCTCCTGAGAAATCGTCTACAGGAATAGGAGATTTAGCTTCCAAATCATCATCGGCAACTGGCAATGGAGACTCGCAGGGGAGCGGCGAAGCCGCTGGGGATCCAGATAACAATGGTGATTTGGAAATAATATTATCTTGAGCTTCTGTAGCCAACTCACCTTCAAATCGAATTTCTGGCGTCTCTAATAAGTTATCGATCAAGTCAGCCTTAGTATCCTCAATTTCATTCAAAATTACATTCTCCTTTGATTCAGTCATAATATCATCAAACTTTTGCTCTATTTCTTCTGAAATTTGGATATTATGCTCTATACTACCTGGTATTTGATGCATAACCACCTCGGTTTGGTCGATTATTTCCGATTGTGAATATGAAATGGGCTCAACAGAATCAGGTCGATTAATGTCCCTGGTAATATCCAATGTCAACTCATTTATATTATCATCTTGCTGGTCACTTTCGAACGGAAAATCTTTTTCTCTTTCAGTATCGTCTTTAATATCCGCTTCAATGAAATCTGTCTGTGTATCAGAAATTGGTGACTCATCAAATTTACTTTCTATTTCAATTTCAATGTCTTGAGATATTTCATCCTCTGGTGTCACAACTCTAATATCTCTCTCGCTTTCTGATCGATCTTGTAAATCGTCATTTGTAAAGCCTAGTTCTGAACTTTTTCCATCTGGTATTTCAGGAATTTGTTCAAATAATAATTTGTGAGATTCAGGGGTGTCAGTCTGCACTACATCTTGTGGAATGTTACTGCACTCAAATTCAACATTTGAATAGGATTGCATGTTGTTTGTATTGTTAATATTATAATCCATGAAATTCTCTATGCTCGTAACATTATTTACCACATTGTCCACCCGATCATCAAATTTTAATATATCATTGTTTGGTTCCTGAATTTCTTCTCTTAATAAACTTATATCTTGACCAGGGGAAACATTTTCTTTATCATTTTCGATTAGATTATCACCATTTGGTTGAAGATCTTCATCATCACTGTCAGGTAAAGGTTGGACTGCATTAAGATCAACAAGGCCATCAATTTTAGAAAATCTTTCACAAGTATCATCATCTTTTTCCTGATAAAAACTCATACTCATAGGATCTCTTTCCTTGTTTTTAAGTCTTTCCAATAGTTCATCATCTCTATCATCAAAGGGATTTGTTTCAGTGTGTGCTTGGAATACCTACAATCAAAAGGCAAGTGATTATTATAATTGTTAAACTAAATATAAAAAATGGACAAAAACCACATGTATACATACTTGTATATCACAGTAATCTGTTGTATCTTTCTGTATCCTATCAAACTCTTGTATAAGACTAGTATCTTTTTTATCAGACTCAACATCCACATTAAAACCAAATCCTAAACTATCCATTTTACATTTACCATTTCCATTAAATTGCTCTGTTGCTCCATCCATTGAAACATTCTGAAACAATAAAAGGTTATTTTAAATATAAATGTTCCTCTAAAAGTAAATTACTAAAATAACAAATATGCACATATTAAATACAAAAACCATACCCGTTTAGATATGTTGTTGACACAACATAGCTTTGAAGCTATATATAATATCGATATATATATATATATATATATATATATATGTGTATATATGGACGTGTACGTGTACATGTGTATGTGTACATGTGTATGTGTACATGTATATATGTACATGTACATATGTATATACAGTGGTGGTCAAATAATTAGAAACACTTCTTATGAATAAAGAAAGTATAACTTCAACATACAAATTCGTAAAAAATATACACATTCAATAATTAATAATTATTATGCAATAATATAGCCAATCAAATAAAAAACTCATTAAATGCATAAAATATAAAACATATCTTACTTTTAATTACAAAATGAGTCTTACACATGTAGCAGTTTATTTTCTGTTACTAGCCGCTTGGACACCTAATTAGAAACATTTAAAAAAAGTATCCATAGCTCGTTCTTTTTTTGAAATTGGAGAATAACATTTCTTTCTTGGCTTTTTCTATTATTTTGGCGGCAATTTAATTTTTAAGAAAATTTAATCTGAATTTTATTTCGTTCAAAATGGGCAAAAATAAAAGTTGAGACGCGTCAACTAGGCAAATAATTGTTAATTTACATATAGATCATAAGTGGGCGTACAGAAGAATAGCTGAGCATTTAAATTATTCTGTTAAGAAAGTTTTTAATGCAATTGATCATTATAAAACACATGGAACTGTTGAAAATGTTCTTAGAAAGGCTCGGCCACGAAAAACCTCTCCCAGAGATACGCTAATCGTTCGTGTTGCTAAAAAAAGACCCAAGTAAAGGCTCCAACCAGATTAATAATGAAGTTTTTTGGATTTTCAAAGATTATGACCCGAGAAATATCTCGTCAAGACTGATACGCCGAAGATTAGTGGAAACTAAATTGTTCGGAAGAATCTCTAGAAAGGTACCAAAGGCTTCTTACCAAGCAACATCGAGAGAAGCGATTATTATTCGCTAAAAATATGTTAATTGGACACGGTAAGAGAATTGAAAAAAGTGTTATTTTCAGATGAAACAAAAATAAATATGGTATATTCCGATGGAAAGCGCTATGTTAGACGTCCTGTAAACAATCAATCAAAAATCAAGCAGTGCCGTTAACTTTAAAATTTGGGTGTGTTTTTCCGGATGTGGAGTTGGACCCGTTCGAAAATTTGAAGGTACAATGGATCAATGGCAATACAAAAATATCTTAGAGCGCACAATGATTTCCTACTTGGACGATCATTTTCCTGTAACCTTGATCTTTCAGCAGGACAATGACCCTAAAAACACGGCCAATAACGTCAAATGTTTCCTTATCGAACAGCGTATATCCGTTTTAGACTGGCCAGCAAATAGTCCGGATTTAAACCCGATAGAAAATCTCTGGTATATTGTTAAAAAGAAAGTCTCAACACGTAACGTAACACCAGTTTAAACGAACTATATGAAGCATGGAATTCAATATCCCTAAAAAAATGTAGGAAATTGTTTGAATTTGAATTTGAAAATAAGGAATACGCCACTTAATATTAATTATAACTATTGGTAAGCTGTGGATAGTAGGTAGCTATTTCGTAAATAACAATACTAAGTACTAATATTTTTTTAAAATATTTTTAAATATTATTTTTATACTGTTATGTTGTTGTTTCTAATTAGTTGGCCATTATTGTTCATACCTTAAAACTGATTTAAATGTTTGACAGTAATGTAATATTGAAACCAAAATAAACCAAATGCTCTATTACTGGCAACATTGATTCTTAATCAATGCATATGTATGTGTAATTAACATGCTATTTGCACTGTTGTGAATGTAAAAAATTACTTTACTTGAAAAATTAAATCTTGTTTGTTTGGTTTATTATCTGAAATTGAGAATTATAGAGTTTTGCTACACATTTTAATATTTTATCTATGTTCTCAAATAATTCTGACAATTGCCTAATTAATGTCATAAGGCAAAATTATGAACTGAGTTAACAATTACTACCACTACTATGCACTTTCATGCACATTATTGATTTAATTTAAATAAATTAGTATCATGTTACACTATAAATATATATATAAGGAAATATGCTTTGAAGGGTTTTTAAGGGTTACGAGAAGTAGACAAGAATTTCACAAAATATTTGTTATTACTTGTTTCAAACATTAAACTCAATTAAAATCAGCAGTTAAATTTCAATGCAGTGCAATATCTCAATATATTTGTAATATCTAGTAAGACACTCGCATATTGTACAGTCACAATTTAACATATTCAACAGTAATTCACACATGACAACTATCGGTCTCCTAAAAACTATCCCAATTTTAGTCAAGTCTGACAAATGCTCCAATAATGGGCACTATTTCTGTGCACATATTTCATCTTAGACAACAAAATGAGTCTATGGCATGTTCTGTGTATCAATAGTAAGCACCTAACCAAATCTTGTTTAATAACTTGCAATAGGATCCTAGTTGGAAGTATCATTACACACAATAATATTTGTGTAACTATCAGTAGTGAAATGCACAAATGCCAAGCTTTTGAAATACCCTAAAAATTACTAATAGATCCATACCCAATTTGTGGATAGCAATCCACTTCAATTCTGTTCTATGTTAGCCCCCACTTCAAAATACATTTTATTATTAAAATTTAGGGAATTGGTGGTAAATCAATCAAAATATCTTACCTAATAAATGCATTTCAAATTTAAATTCAGATAATGTTACAATTTAAAAATAGACCTTTTTAAATTGTAACATTATTTATGTGTAAATGTGATGGCCAAATGACCTAAGCAAAGTACCTGGCTGTTAAGTTACTGTTTTAAATCAAGACAAGCAATTGTCTCTTCATGTCTGTATGTACATACATTTGTATATGTATATAAATAAATAAAAAACCTTTATGTATGTAATTAACTATTATGTATTTTACTTTACACTAATGGTGACATCACAACACAAATATTTGTGAACCATATTATTATCAGAACCTAAATGTAATTATTTTAACTTAATATTATATAGTATATTATAATAATAGAATAAAATAAATTACTTACATGATGACCATTTAGATGATCAGAATTGTCCAAATCTAGTAAATCAGCAGGCCTGATAACTGCCTCAGTCTGGAATTGAGCCACATCAGGCAGCTCAATGTCGTCCATTGGCACTGGTTTCCGTGGTGACTCTGCCAACAGCACATCTGATCCAGCCGCTATCCCTGGCACAAACACTGGTGCGTCGGGATTCAACGGAGAACTGTTCATGTCTACTGAACTACTTTCTGAGGCTGACTGAAAATAAAAGCATAATATTTTTTTATTGTAGTAGTTACAAAAACCATACATTCAAGTAAAAGTAGCTGCGATGCAATTATATTGTATTAGTGTAAACATGTAGAATGGGTCTCACTATATTTATTACCAGGTAGTGAAACTAAATAGTGCCAATGCATAACCAATGGAGTTAAATAAGTTCTTTAGTTTTAATCTATGCACCAATGATGGTCCTTTAGATGATTTATGTATATTTACTAGCAATCTTCATTTAATACTTTATAGAATCAACGTTTTATAAAACATCTCATTAATATTTAATTTATTTTACATGAAATATTTTGTTATCAAGCCGGATTATGACAACTAACATATAGAGAAAGGATATTACGAAAGTAAAATTATTAAGGAGTGAAAACTACCTTCTTACGTTAATCATGAAATAAAAAAGAGAATTACGTTTTCAACGAGTTAATAAAAACATTTAATGCCGACAGGACCTAAAAGGAAAGCTTCCATTGTTATCTTACTAAATACATCGTGGTTCATGATTAAAAGATAGTTCTTTAAATATTGCTATTGAACATTGGCATTATGGAATTAAATCATCGATTTACTTACATTGTCTTGACAGGGTGTGTCGGATCGCAGCGGCACGTTGGCCTCCTCGCTAGGGTTGTGCTCGTCGCGCTCTGGCTCGCCTTCGCCCTTGTAATAGTTCCACTCGTCCTCGGACTCTTCGCCGCTCTCAGCTACATTATCCACCAGACCGCCGTCGATGTGGCCGTCCTCCACTGCGTACCAAAATAATACTATATTTCACCAATATCGCACCTGGTCGACACGACTCAACTACCCCGGCTCTCGCTATCAACAGGTGACACACCCGTGTACGAAAAAATAGTCACAACATATAAGATTAAATAGAACAAATGACGTTCGGTTCCGGTCTAACGAACGTTAGCGCCCGAATGAATGCACAGGAATAGCCGCGTGTTAACAACAATATTTACCGGTCGCGAATTCAAACTGGCAAATACTTCGTAGACGCCATTTCAAGTCCGGCTAAAGACACGCCCGAGATTAACAAATGACATAGTATGGCGTTGAATATACGTAATTATACATGCGGCCCCTTCGGGAATCCTTTGCTCGCCGTCCAAGGAGGGATGCGCCTTCGAGCGAACGTTCTATTTCCAGAACGCCGCTCCGCATGAATCAACACAGAAATAACCTTTCACAAACAGTTTGGTATGTGAAAACAATAAACAATATTCGCTGGTTCACATACCGCAAACTAAAAATTCACTGCACAGATTACAATCTTCACAAGTGTTGGAATAATATTCGAAGCGTTAAATGTAGACAAAAGGTTCGACACAATAGTACGGCGACACAGAATAATACAGACCGGACAAGCGTTCAACGAGCGACTGCGATCAAGACAGGCGGGACGGGAGGGCAGCACGCGGGCTCCGGGTGGGGAGGTGCGGGGAGTGTAGATAGATATGCACTCACCTCGGGGATGGCGTGTCACTACATAACAATTTTCTGGATAATTTTACCAACGAGTTTGATTAATAAATCCATTATGTATATAATAACCTACCGGTAACAACAAAATAGGGCAAAATAGCAAAGTAATTACCATTCCATAAAAATATCCTCTTACTAGCATTTTTCTATCAAACAACCCCAACAACATTACAAAATTATATGGGAATCCAAATTCGTACTTGCTACTTACCTAACTAATGTTATATTATAATAAACCAGATATTTTGGTTCGAGACAAAATGCTAAAGTATGATGGGTGGAATGAAAAAAAGAATGAAGTATATATCGTAATATATAATAATAAATGATCTATTGATAGTAAAACAACGACGTTTCCTTTAAATAAGCTGTTGAAGATTTAATGAATGTAGTGAAATTATTATTCACATGCTTGGACGGGGTTTTCTTTAATACGAAGAATATCTAAATACGCACAGACATCGCTAACAGCATCGGCGTCGTATTTCTTTTCATATAACCATAGCTATAATCTAGGGACAGTTACAAGACCTGGAAGAAAATTAAGAATGAATAGGTACAGTCAAATCATTTATTAGTTGGTTATTTATAAAACATAGGCTTGCTACGGTGACTACCGACAGCCAGACAACACTAACGAAAGTACTTAATATAATAATTTTCTACAGTAGTAGAGTTTTTAGCTACAACGTGAATAGATCAGCTCGCTTGGAGAAAGACTTCCTTCCACACTTCCTCCGTTGCGGAGTGCCAGCGTGAAATAGAAGCATGACGCTGCCGCGTTTCGTATAGTATGGTGAGTGGAGGGATCCGTGGGTCATTCCTTAATGGTGACAAAGCATGACCAACCTGAAACTTTGTTGCGCATGTGATCATGTATCATGGGCCCAAGTTAACACTTTCCATCAGGTGAACTGTGTACTATATTAGATGTTGTAAAAAAAATATATTTATTTATATTACGTTACATCTCCCATTCAATTAAGGTATGATTTGTCTATGATTTTTGTTGTGTTGCCCTCCTCCTCCGGAAATGTATTCTACATTTCCGGAGGAGGAGGGCGGAGGAGGGCTTCATTATTAGAATAAGATTATTAATGGAATTCATGATTTTCAAAAGGTATTGTGTATATTTGTTAATAACAGTTACTAACTCGTTCATACTGTTCATGTTATTAAATGCCCACTTATTTAAATCACTTAGTAAAATTTCGAACCCATTTCATTGGCTGTCATATTCGGAATTTGCCTTTTACTTTTCTGCTGTAGCCACCAAAAACACCAGCGACCTAAGTTTGAATAAGATGTCGCAAATTGTTAATAGCAACTTTAAGTGCCAAATTATCACTTGTGCGGTTGTAAAAAGATCACTATTATCTAAAGGACATTTTAATTAACAAGTCTGATAAAATTTTGTCACTTCATGAAGATTATTATAAAGAGAAAGTTTTATGTACACACCTTGTTATATAATTTGGATAAATATCGAACAAGGTGTGTAATTTTGGATATCCCAAAATTAATCTTTATAAAAAGCGAACTGGTACTGCTATATTAAGTAAGTAAAATCTGGTGACAAGACTGAAAGACAACTTCAGCATCTTGATTCCTTATTGATGTTGGATGTAGGATTTACTTAATGACAGGTGAATATGGGACGCAAATTCTTAAGCGGTAGAGAGCTAGGTTTCAACATGTTTCAACCTTCAGTAAGAATGTTTCGGCTCGACCAGCAGGGATCAAACCCTGACAGAATCTCGAGATAACGAGGCATGACATCTTAGGTATATTAACGCATGTCTATCATGAATTTTTGTTAAGATGGTCGTATATATCTAGGCCGCAGACATCACTTATGTGAACTGGCTACACTATTTGACAATGGTCAATTTCAATAGTAAATTAAAAACCAATGGCTAATATTTATTAAAAAAAAATCATCAACTGTGTGTTCTTTTACTCTCCAAAAGTACATAAAACATTTTATAATAAAAAAAATATAACGACGCACAATGTGCAAGAATTAGTGGCATAATGGCGGACTAACTGTGAGCTTTAACGACGTAGACAATAATATAAGAACTGTAATTCGTTCGCTTTTCTGCGGATTTGCTCTAGTTTCTACTTGACTATTACACAGTTGTAAGTTTTCTAATACTAAATCGTATCTTGGGCAATCTAAAAATATAAACGGGGTCATAATTTACAATAGTTTACCAACGCGTTACGAATATTGGGTCTATACATTTTGACATGTGTAATATTATTGAAATTTGTGTGAGATTTTTTGGTTATATTTATTATATATTTAATTGTACATAGAGTGGACGGATTCAAATAAAATGTAGTTCGACCGATGTCGATGGATGCGGGTGGGTCGGGATTGTGCTTGTCCTCTTGGGGAGGGACATGAACATCAAAGGGATAAGAAGATAATGATAAATCTTATGTTATTAAGAAATTGCATAAGAGACGTAATACATTCAGGGTAGTATGATCTCATAATTGTGCACTGACATACATATTCAAAACATTTTTTCCATAATGTATATTATTGTTTGTCTCTCGATTTTCGAACCATTATAAGCGTAATAAGGATTATAAGTGTGAATGTCTATATGTTTCTATGCTGTAAACAGTAATAATCCAATGTCTAGGACGTCGCATGACCACCATATGTGTTGGCGAATTTGCTGTACCCCAGCTCGCGTAAGTGAAATCTAAATACCAGAATAGAGGATTTATCCTCGGTAAAAGCAATACAAATTAAAAAAAAATATATGGCGACTTACCGATGCGCGCGGGCGGGGTCGGCGGTACAGGCTCGTGTCGTGCCTCAGCCTCGGCTTCGTCAGCGTCCACGGCGGTCTCGGGGCCGAGGTCCTCACTGTCGCTATCCGACACGCCGTTGTCGGCCTCGGCTTCCACCTCGGCGCAAGCCACACCCATCTCGACGGCGTCCGGCTTTCGCCCGTCCTCCGCAACGAAAGGCGGCACGTTCGACAACGTATTGTCCAGCCTGATTTAATTAAAATAAATAACATAATTAACCAATTCTTTGCGAACGAAAGCTGTTGAAATGTTGACAGGTAGTCAGTAATATTGGGATAAAACCGCACCTCTTGGTGTTTCATAATATGTCAATAACAGTAAATGATAAACGGGAAATTGTAATTATGTAACGGGAACGTCGTAAATACCGGACTATAATTTTAATTTTAAACAGTACATACAGTATATATATACCACATAGCCAAAAATTGAGTCCAGGTGTTACAAACCATAAAAGTTTCGTCGGTCGGAAGAGGAAGCGCATTTCCCCAAACAATGGTTGATCACAGTCAACGGAACAGCTGTTGCTGACCTCGCACTGAACGTATCAGGTGTTGCATTACTCGCATGTGTCCAACGGCGAACGATTTTGTTATTGTTTGTAAACAAACACTTGTAAGCTGATCGATTATTTGTTTCGAACAAGTGTTATATTTAAATTACGTTAAAATGCAAAGCCTACATATTATATCAACTTATCAAATAATATTTCTGTCAGCAACTTTATTACGTTAAACGGTTTTTGTAATCCTACCATGACATTATATGGTTATTTAAATTCTTTATATCTCAACACTGCCTAACTTAAATCGATATCAATGCAAGAATTTATCCTGATTCAGAACGACCTTTACGGATATAACATGTACACTGTATTTTTATCATAATCTGGTACTAGATAAAAGTCCGTAAACATTAAAAGGTTTAATATGGAAAATAATTACAACGTAGTTTTCTCTCTATCATAAATTTCTTCAGTTTGTAAAAACTATGAAGCTACTTTTTATACAATTATTCATCTATATATATCACTTAATACCGACTTAATTCAAAACTACTACTACTATGAAATAGAATTAATTTTGTTACAATATAATTCTGTATCTACCCGATACTATATTACTATACTTAAAATTTCTTTCCGACTTACACTCAAGTTCGTCCACCCGAAGTTGCGACCGAAATCTAGTATTATATGTCAAACATAATAATATAACACAGTAAAACTTTCATTTTTGAACACACGTGAGATACGCCAATAGGTTTGAAGGTCGACCGGTTCAAGGTGATTTTGCGTTTTTATTAGATATGACGTAATTACAAGACCAATCGTGTTTAAAATGATGATATGCCCTGGGGCGGTTAAAAAACCGTTGAAGAAGATAATATCACGCTCGTTGCTAGTGTGAAGCTGTGTTATATATGACATGTATTGAATTAATTTATATTTTGTGTATTCATTAATGATGTGTATTGTGTTGATGTCCTTGGTGTGCGAGCGAGCCATCCTAATGATGACAGTCCATGATTGGATTGCTCTGTATTCAACACTAGCTTAACCAGCATTTTGCCTGGTAGAGGAATATAGTACATTCTTATATATATATGAATATTATCATTAATCCAATTTTTATACACTTATCTAAATAGAAATGAAAGTTATATTAGTGATACATATTTGATGTAACTATTACTATATTAAAAAGAGAACAGATGTTCTCGTTTTTTTTTCATTGTATTTTTTCGTCACGATAGAAGGTCATTCTTTCTTTCTATATATATTATATTAAAGGTGGGTCTAGACTTGCTTTTGTGACGTTATATTACTTTGGGGGACTGCAGAATATGTAACGAAGGGTTGATAAAAAGGCGAAGCTTTGCGTGACGTATTTTATGAATGGCCCCCTTGTCACTTTCGAAATTATGATGTCGAGGAAAATTTCAAGTTCGTTCATATCTGAGCGCAAACTACGTACGGTTTAAATATTAAATTTTGGAATTGATTACCAGTTTATGCTTTAATAGTGAACTTTTGGGTTAACTTCTACGCTTGACAATTATTTTAAATGTAGAAGATTTGATAATTTTTTTTAAGATAAATTATACTTTTGTGTTTTATTTTATAAACCAAGCGTTTCAGACTTAAAACAATCAGTGATGATAATTTACGGTGTTTAAGAATTCCATTGAATTTCAAATGAAAAAAATCAAAAGTATAAATTTCAAATAGTGTTATAACTTACCCAAGATCCATGGGCGGGCAGGTGTCGGCGACGATGTCGCGCGGATCCTTCAGGAAGACCACGATTATCGAGATATTGTCTGGGGAGCCCGCCCGCTTGGCCTGCGCTATAAGACGCTTTGTAACTGCTTTCAAGTCATCTGCGCACAGAAAAGAAATAAACATAAGCGATGTTTTGAAAATAATTTGGTCGAATTCACTAGTCTGCCTTTTTCGACTGTAATTAAATTTCCAGCTGAGTAATAAATATCGTTCGAGTCTACGCAAACAGATATTTTGACTAATATTTCTAAGTTCTTAAACCGAAGCACATACACATAAACTTTCAAGAAATTATGTACAACTAGGAACATAATATATAACAAATATATGCTTACAAAATTTCTTGATATGAAGAATAAAATCATAAGTTAATACGTGTAGTTTAACAATTATCGATGTTAGATACGGATCGAATTATTCAATGTTTACTATTTTTAATCCAATATGGTTATCTGGTAATTGTTTCGGCATAAAGAAAATGCAATAAATATTCCGCAACGCTATATTTAATACTTCTTAAAATAGTCGTATGACATGCAGCGCGTGGCAAAGGTGTTGCAAAGGGTATAATGTCCGCAATTCGTTGCGGCACAATGGTGAATAGAGCTGACGGATATGGTGTAATAATGTTTGTGTTCCCATTTGCCACAGCTCGGGCCGACTGCGAGGAAGTCCTTCTCAGTCTGAAGCCTGTTGCGTGAATCAGCGGCGCGCTATGTGCCCCGCGTGCATGCGTGATGTGCCTTCTATATATTTCGTTAGCTATGAGCCGTTAGCCCCGTTTATTTCGATGTAATAAACTTCATCATAATTGTATGACTCAGCGTATAAAAGAATGCAATGATAACCTACATATTTTTTATTGTTAAATAGATTGTGTTCTAATAAGTTAAAGTGTTAGTATAACTTATAAGAACACAAATTTTTTTTGTTAATTCGCCGATGTGGTCCCGCGTGATACTTGGCACTAACGACGTGATTGGAGAACGAGTTTCATATACGCGATACTGTAGCTTTGGATGTAGTCTATATTGGAAGAGATTATATAATAAAAAACCACTTAATGTATGGTTTTGCTTATGTCTCGTTACAAACTGGACAGCATCAAGGTGTTCTTTATGGAGCGTCATTACGTTTATTACAACAAAAAATCGTACAGAGCGTGCCAACCAGTAGAGGCGGTTCCGGCGCGGATGACACATTCCAGAGGCTATTTGCAAAGTGTTTTACGCCCCTCGCGTGAAGTTTTCGAGTTACGGGTGAGACGTGACCGCGTCGGCTGAAATAGAATTCGGCGATGCGCTCATAATGGTCTCACTTATCAGTGTACCACCTCGATTTGTACATGGCATGGTTAGCCACACCTTGGCCAGGGTGTGCCTGCTGAGTGCTTATACTCGTGTACACGGCTGTTAACGTCTCGCGTGCCGTAGACGCGCGCCTTGACTTTGCCCGCTATTTCGGGGCGCGGTCGACGCCGCCGCCCTTGCTTTTTACCCTGTTTGCTCTGGCTTCCAGCCAACCGCGCCCCAGCTTCTCTCGTTTCGACTAAATTATATCTCTCTAAGAATTCCTGAATTTGATTTATACGCCTACGCTTTAATGGCTACGCTATAAACTTTTAAATATATGACGGACATACATAGTGTTACTTAAAAATTAGTTAAATTAACATAAACAGTACAAATTATAATAATAAACGTTGAACAAAAAATGGAAAATTAGTAGTTTTTTTTATTCATCATCAAGGAGATGATCCTTGGAACAGGAAATCATTATGTATAATTTAAAATAATATCGTATTATATTAAAATATCTTACAATAAAAAGCTATATTATATAAATATTAAAAGGTGACTAATGATATCACAGTTCGCCTGATATTTCCTTACATCCATTCCTGATTTCTGCGCCTCGTGACATCCATGTTCAAGACTAATAAGAAATGTCTCATAACCGGGTTTAAAGATTTCTTTAACTCACCAAACGGCATCAAAACAGTAGTTAATCTACTAATTCCTACAGTTACACGGTCTGCGAAAGCGCTGTATTTCTCCGCGACCGAGTCGGCCTATTCGTGTTAGTTTATTAGTTTAATGCTACATCGTAGTTTTACCACGTAATCATGCATAAATATTTTATTCGAAATATATTATCACAATTTAAAAAAATATATATCATTTGAAGTAAGAATATAATAAAGTGTAGAGACTATCGCAGGGGATAAAGCAAAGAAATTGGATATTTAATAGACGGGGAAGTTGGTGAGCAATCTTCGCGAGACAGCGCGGAAGACTTGAATGTTTATTAGTTTGATTTATCACGTGATCGGGGGCCGGCGTGAGGGAGGGGGACGGAGCATCGGCGATTACCGGCGGGCCGCTAACGGTGATGCGATGGAATGCGTCGGCCATTGTTCCTAGCTCCAAGCAAAAACGGAGCATTACTCGCCGCAACTACTAAAGCTGTCGAACCACTCGCTATGGCTATCAGCTGTCAGAATTGGTCACTACACTCCACCATCAGAACCGAACACCAAATGACCCATGAAATGATATTTGGAGCTTGTTCCTCTCGCAAATTGCGACTTCTAAATATCCAGCAAACCATACAGCATGACACCTAGCAGCTAAATTAATACAATGAATTTAAAGGTATCTTTTAGGGCAGTAATAAAGTTATGGACACAAATAACAAAATAAAATTCATAATTCCTACCTATCCCTCTAGAAAACGACTGCGAATGATTTGTTTAAATTTCTTATGAAACTTATTTACCTGTGTATGACTTATAGCCCATAAACACCTAAATACAAACTCAAAAAATATGCACCCCGGAATACTGAGATGCAATGCCTCGTTATTGGGTATTTGGATCTCTGGTCCCATAAACTCATCATACAAAACACAGAATCATTATGCTAAGCCTTTTCCGAGACGACCGTTTCATGCTGCAGCTAGTTTATTGTAAAAGTTGTACTTTGTACACAAAAAGATCTTTTGTCATACATACTAAGTACACAATTACTCGGTCTAAGTTATATTTAATTCTTCAGAGTCATTCACTAAGTTGCAGGTGTGTACATAAATTTACAAAATATAAAACGGAAGTTTTCGACTACCTCATACATAAGATGTTACATAAGATGAATAGGTAAACGATAGCGGGCGTGGAATTAAATCGAAAGAGGCAGACGGCGCTCTCGTATTGAGTGCAATTTTCCAGTAAGTTCATCCCGCCTCGCTCCAGACGTAGCCCATTCACCGCTTCGTGTCTGTGCATACTTGCACACAAACACATTTTTATATATTACGTGCTTCGAACCGAGCAATTTCCCGGTATTAAAATTTGTCGATCGTATTTAATACGCCTCCATATAAAAAAAATGGAATTATGTATTATGTTAAATCATCATCATCAAATGAAAGATGAACAAAATCACATATCTTGCTTGTATGGCATTTGAAATAGAAGTAGAGTTAATTAATTACTGATAAAAATGCAAAGAATTTACTAACGCTTCACCTAAAAATCGACTTCCGAAGACTTCCGTCCCACATAAATAATAATAAATATTTTTATTTTGACCAATAACTTAAAAATAATCTTATGTGATTTCTGCAATAAAGACCGTCAAATTCAAAACAGAAACCCACTGTACAGAAACTTCACAAAAGAATAATATTAGACAAAGGGCGTAAATTATATTGTTGAATACATTCTAGTATTAAACAAATAAATAATCCTTCATCTATTAAATAGGTAAAGTGATCGGAACATATTTGAACATGACAATACCAAACATCCCACGATTTTATATCGCCAGCCAACAGTACAAAACAATCAAACAGTAAATATATATTATATTTTCGAAGTCAGATGACAAAACTATGCAAATTTAAAATTTAAACTCTTAAGATAATAATTGTATTCGACGTCATACTGACGTGCGTTTATATAATAAATACGATAATATCACGAAGGCACAGCACACCGCTTTAAAGTATATAGACATGGGGGTGGGCTCCCCTGGCCGCCATTGCAGTTTCCACTTAGACCTCCCACCACCTACCCAACTAGCTATAACTCAAACATATAAAGCCTACGGAAACGCTAAATTGAAAGCCAGCAGACTAGAGAGTTCCGAACCAATTCAATTACGGGAATAGATTGCCTTTTTATCAAACATTTGATGTTAAAAGTATTGGACAAGAATTTTACATAAACTTAATAAAATTTGGAACATATACATAAATATAGCTCTGAAAGATAATATAACATTCCGTCATTTAATAATATGAACACAATCGGAGGGTCATCAAATTGGATTCGATTGATTCAATTCATACAATCAGTTAGAGCCAATCAACAATTGGGATATGCGTGCGTCGCATACACAACGAGCATCGCAGGTGGGAATCAATCCCGACGTCGCCTCTGCGGTCGAACTGTCTGAGTTAACGATACCAATATATTGTAATCGGTGAATAATAATAGTCCATCCACACTCCAAATGCCACTGTGACCTACAGTGAGTACACACTGGAAATCAACACTGAACCACTTGACACCCAATATCCGTCGCGTTGAAATTAAACGATATTTATGTTGCGACCACGGGAACACGATCACTATGCCTATATTAGGAAATTCTTGGTGCACCAAACCACAGAAAGTACGTGACCCGTAAACAATAATTAGTCTTACGCAAGTTGTAGTCTCCGCACGGAGGAAAAAGTAAGGTAACGTAGGGTATGAACTGCTTCACTGTAGAACGAGAACAATGGACAGTCTATTGTTTTGTGACCCCTATTTAATTAGCATAGCTTTCTTAAACATGCAAAATCCTGAACAAGTTACATTCACCTTACCATAGAACGAAACTTTTCTAGTATCACTACAAGAAAAAAATTTATAAATAATCTTGTAAAGAAATCGCCTAGTTAACTAAATTACATTAATTTAGTAAACAAACATCTCTGACATAGACGTTATATCTATAAATAGCTCACCGAAATCTAGTCAAAATGTGATCTTAATTAAACGTATACGTAAATAAGCTTGTGGAGCGTGAAAGCTGCAAGGGGGAGGCCTGTATTTACGGACACATTATCCTAGGAAAAACAAAGTTGACAGTGGCACTTACGGCCCTCAGATCGACGTCTGCCTTGCTCGAGACCGCCAGGACGCGACAGATGACAAACAATTCCCGTCTGAGAGCTTTCTACGTCAGATTAAGTGTCTTTAATAGCATAAAAGCAAGGAGATTTTTCTATAGTAATGTTATTACGAAATCTTTTGTTAGCTATGTAGCTTCGTGATATCGAATTCCGAAAGTACTTATTGGGATATAGTAGCTAACACAAACATTGTTCAAATATGTATAAAAGCTTTATAAAGTATCAAAGGGAATCAATACATTTATTATTGAATGTGAACAATGGCTTACTAGTAAACAATTTTAAGTAAGAGAAAAAACCTCATAATGACAAATAAAAGTTACTTAATCGAAACGAATCGTAACAATGTGCTTGTATATTTTATAAAGAAGAAATGAGGCAATTTTGAGTTTGGTCCATTTGTTATCGCGCACAACGGAGCATATTGAATCGTATGGTAACTTTTAAGCGCACTGTTCCTTAATCAGGCGACCGGTAATTGGTTAGAGGGAGAGTTGACGTGAACACGGAACGAGCAGGACTCTCTAATTAACCCTCTCGCGCCGCTGTTCGATTGGTCATGTAATTGGCAGCCGAAGCCCAGTTCGATTCGCCTCCGCCTGTAGGTGGCCCGTTTGAAGCAGCCTGTACTATTCATAGGTTTTTTTTATTAACCGGTAACAACTACCGGCGACGCCACCCGGTTTATTGCCCCGGGTTATCTCTCGTTAACGATGTCTCCCGGATTAGAAGCGAACGTGTTAATCCAATATGAATATTTCACGCACGTTATGAAAACATATGAGAGGTAATATTGTGTGTTTATTACTACCAACACAATAAAGCTATGTTATAGTTGTTACACGGAAATGGATCATGGACAAGACAAGTCTCAAAAATTGCAGCATTATGATGTTTCGCATGTATACTATATTTACTACCAACGAAGACCCTCAAGCCTAAATCCTGCATCAGGTAACGATAACCTTTAGGGTAGCTATATGCTCCAGCGCCATTTTGCGACAATTATTTTGTACGTGACAATACAGTTACGAAAAAAAAAACAACAAGGTTTTAAACAAACGCGCAGTGTACATATAGCGTTAGCTCTCAGTGAATGCGGAGGTTTTGTGTCAACGCAATGCTGTGAAACAATTGCAAGAGCGGAATGACGCTCAATGGGCAGCAACCGTTCGCACAAAACGACCCAAATTGCGGGCAAAGCGAATGTGTGAATGAAAGACGAGAATCGGGACAATTGCACATCGTGAAGTTCCGGGAAGCGTTATATCATAAACTGTAACACACAATTAGGAACTTATGTCCCTAGTAAATGGGATATTTAAGGATAGGCGGCACGAGAGCGTTAAATATTCGGTTTTAGGAGTAAATTGAATAAGCACTTACTAAGCTAGTGTTATTTTTAAAAAGCTATGTGTGTTTAAAGAGTCCGCAGTTCTACGGATCTGACTGCAGCCAATAAATAAACATGAGATTGAATGGTTTGCTACAAGTAACAGGGTAATAAATAAAAAAAACACTGCAGCATTATGAAATAACATAGCAGAACGCTCTGGTACCATATGTTATTGCAAAAGTATAGTACACCTATTATATATAAATCCCACTGCGAGGCATAAGCCTCCTAGTTGAGGCATAGTCCGACACGCAGCTCCACTTCGGCCTGGCGGACACTTCACATATAAATATTTTTAGTTATTTCTTAGACGTTTCACGATGTTTTCTCCCATCGCAGAGTATTTAGTATGTGCCATTTCGATAATTTCATATCTGGATTAGGTTCGTTTTTAATGAATATTCTTCGCTTACGTACAAAGCGAATGCACACGCAGAATATTTATAGTTGAATTAAAGATATCCGCTGCGTTATACATACAAATCGTTCGGCTGCGACGTGCCATCGATCGCCGGTCCAGGCTCGCTCATGCGCCGTGCCCTGAGCGTTATTAATCTCTATGGCTTGCATATTACTGTTTGACTGGCTACAAATTGCGGCCATCACATTCATATGCAGTGGCGGCAGGAACCCACGCAACAAGTGCCACTTGCGACGGCCACAGCCGCCTTTGATGTGTTCCACACGACCAACTGTTATTTCGATGTAGATTCGATATTCGCTCAAAGTAATTCTATGCGCATTAAATTTAACGTTAAGTTTTATGTGAAGTTATAGTATTACTCGAAATATGTTTGCCAAGAGCTGGAGGCTAATCGTCAGTTATCTAGCACCTCTGCACACATAATCCGGGTAAACAAACGACAACCTTTATTTCACACTCTGTACGTGATATGTGCTCAACAGAATGTCATCGCTATTAACATCACCCACTTGCTACATCACTGTGGAATTATTAGGAATTGCAGTAGATATGCGTATTCATATCTGATAACTGTTGCACATTCTCGGTATCGATATATTGAAGCACGAAGAAAGTGGGGATTATGTATATTAAGTGGTGTTTATTACAAGTCGAGGATTAACGATGGTGTACGTGACGTTTCCCTACGGTGGGGTACAGGACGTTTTAACACCATTTGTAACGTGCTAACGATCCCACGCTTGCGCGGCTGGAATATTTTATGCGGTTTATGTGACTGAAATATTGGTAATGGGCGATGATTTGATATCCTTTATCCCTATCTCATCGTATACAAAGATATATGTGATATTTGGAAGCGGCATATAAAAATTGAAGAAAAAAAAAACTGCAACGTAAGTGACGCGGGCAGCGACCTCATTCACTAGACGAATAAAACCATATACTGTATATCCAAGTACGTAGTTAGCTCGCGCGACCAAAAGTGCTACAGGCTATCTCTGTTCGCCAAACATGATTCATATAATTTGTCACATCATAAACTCGCTTTATTTCAGTTTAATTTTATTTTCCTCATTACTGGCCGGGACAACTCTCGAGAGTATAAAACAAGTTTCGTTACGAAATAAAAAAATTGTATGTAATGGTATACGAATAGAATGTAAACATTGCAGTGCTGGTGTGGAATCGATAAAATGCGTCCGAAAATAAAAGTAACGAGCGACCGATCCCAGACAGAGTGTTAATGCAAAAACCATGTACCTGACACCGACTGATATTTGTTAAGGAGACGAAAGGGATCGGAAGGGGATCGGATTATTTTCGTCCGGAAATTTGTTTTCTATTTCTAATTTCGACATTATTTTTTATGCATATGCAATAAACATCGAATATGTTTATTATATTTTGGTAGCGATAAGGGGTGACAAAATGTGTCACACGTTATCGTGTGATACCTCAATTAACCTGATGGTGAGTAAGTGACCCTCGCAGCATACGACATCCCACATCCATATCCAAAAAGATATCAACATGCAGACGTATTGTCATTCCTGAGAACTAAGAATGCCTAGTTATTAGGCCCCCAGTTTCTTTCCTTCATCAGGTGCTAGAGTACTATTATATACTATTCCATCCTTCCTCATAGTACTATTTCCGCTATACCGTTGCTATGCTTCTTAAGATCTTAAAAAATTACTGAGCTTGACGGCCACGCAATGTTTGGAGTAACCGTTACTTAGAAGGTTTTCGACTCCCAATCGAAAAACAATATTTATGCATCACATATTGATGGTCTCTATAATATATCTAGTAGTTGGTGTGTGATATCGCATGTAAGTATATTTAGACCGCAGGGGTCACTTTCTACCATGCGTTATTAGTGTCTGTTACCTTATCTTACTTCAAAAAGTCAATTTTAACTTGAGTTGAAAAAAATATGATATTATAATAAGGTAACGGTTTATATAAAGTGTGTCGCAGATAGATAGCAATCTTGTCATGGAATATCGTAAGGCAGCCCTCGCGGGTGAGTCAGGTAATTGCAGCTGTCGGGTCCCGCGGCTGACTCGTATCACTGCCTACCTGCCGGCGACGCAATCACCTGCAATTTACAATTTCCGAATACAGCGAGGCCCGGTTACGTCAACACACGTCCAATCAATTTTTGAACGATTTTTGTACAAGGATCGTTTAAATGTGTCGCAATCGCAAACATACCCATAATTGAAATGGGAATAATTTAGCCCTTCTGAAATTTCACCATGTGTGTGATAGTTTGGAATACATAGGTTACCTTGAATGATATCAAAAGATTGTGTCGTGAAATGTAAACAAATATGGAATGAAACGAATAAACAGTAGAAAACGGTATATTTTTTAACATTGTAATAAGTTGTATCCCGAAATATCTTTCACTTAACGAATTAATCAATTCATGCATTCGAGAGACGATAATGGAAAATGCTAAAAGGTAAAAACGTATAGAAGCGTTTACAGATTTATTATTGATGAAATCACATCCGACCCGTCAGCGGTTGTATTAGTTTGAATCCAAGTTTAGATATACGACCGGATACATAACTGATTATAATGTATATAGGATATATCGCGTGTTCTGGGGACAATGAACCTTTATCAAGGCGGGTATTGCATTAAAACAAGACGTAACCGAACTACATTGCACACTTCGAAGATGTTTTCGCGCGGTTATCGACCCCGGTTGGTTAAAATTACCGACGCGGTTTCCTCCCACGCCGGGTCAAGGGTACTGGTGGCGCATCGGGCATTAGAGACGAGCCTAAACGTCATTAGTCGAACGATCACCAAATCACGTCTCACGGTTGTCGAGGTGGATTCGTGGCTGAGCCAACACAAGTAACATGATTTATGAGTGGAAATCCAGAGTCATTAGGCATCGATTTAGTTTATACTTAGAGATGAATCAGAACGAACGGTTGTGTATACGAAAAGCGATTAATGTTTTGACGAATGACGGTAATTACAGCCGAGTGCGTGAACGATATGCCGATGATTCTTATACAAGTATTATTAATTACAATTGGGATGTTTAATTCTTCGGACCTTTCATTTTCATCATTATAGACCATATTTATTTTAGAAAAAATTGAGATGAGAAATGCTTAAATTTAATAGTTTAGTAGTCCTTACTTTAACCTTATTTTGTGTATTCTTTAATAGCGTTAGACGAAAATCTGTGTCCATTATTTTGCGTATGTTACTTATGGTCTGGTCGTCACGACATAAAACCTTAACCGATTCTCAGATATGTCATATTAATGAATTTATCGTAATTAACCTGTTGTTAACTTTGTTTTTATATCAGGAAGTGAAATGGTCATAAATAATAATAACTATATTAATAAATGTTGTGAAGCAAAATAAGCAACATTACATTTTTGAGAAAAAATGTTTTCTGTAATATACATAGGTTCATGTACAAACTGGAAACAGATTTGAGTTATCATTTCGTGAATCTACAATAATCTCTGGCACGACATAATCTTGAATTGGACAGACTTATACGAGCCCCTTGATAAAACAACGACCCACGTTGTCGAAGTTCGAATAAACAATTCTTCCAATCCGAGATAATCCAACAGAACTTGGCTCACTCGTAACGATTTGTAATCTCCTAGCAATTGGTAGTGTGTATCGTCAGCTATCGGGGCACGAGAGAAAGGAGGATCATGATTCACCGGTGGGAAGCTTTCTCGAGGATATTTGTTGCCGAGCGTTGGAGGAGAGCCGCCTGCGCCTCCTTTACATACAATGCGCTCAACACGCAGCCTAGCCGGCACAATGGCCGGCGTCCCACATCGCCCCGCCGCCTGACTCACCGGCGCCGAGACAAACAGTTGTTTATAATTCACACGATAAACGGCAATCGTTTTTTGCACCATAATTGGCTTCACATATTAAATATAGTTAATAAATTGATTGATATGCCGCTTGTTGAGGCGTACGTAGTGCTGATAAAAATGCTTAAAATAGGCTATGCATTATAGTTTTAATCGATTTCACTCGATGTAGTAAATAAAAGTAAGAAATAAGATAAGTATACGAAGTATGCATGCAATTATTACAAGGCGTTATTTGATGACCATAAAAGTTAAATACAATCTTTAATATGTTAACACGAAATCTTAATTGTATCTGCATTTTAATGACAACTTTCTATATTACGGACAATAACTTATATTACACCTCTATAAAATATCAGTTTAAAACAAAACGATAAATAGAGTCACATATGTGATTTTTGTTATGTATCCAATATTATTATTATTTTCCATTTTACTTAAAAAGCTTGAATTAAAGCAGCCAATACCACCTAAAAGTATATAGTAAGATATCTAAGCTTTGGCTGATCTAAGAGTAAAGAAAGAAATAAAATTGGAAATAATACGTTGAATTCGGCTTGTTAAAATTCAATATCTGTATTAAAATCTTGACATCGCATCTTTACGGCCCAGTGGAGCGAGCATGTGGGATAAACAATGGAGATCAACTTGTAGTCGCAACACGGCACAAGCAGCAATATAAAAGTTCTCTTGACTACCAACTACCGGCCGCGATGTTCTTATTAGGCAACTTTTTAATCACGCTACTTTTACTCAATCACCTCTCATTGTTTTTTAATAACTGATTTTTATCTAAAATTGCACTAGTACGATGCTGGGAATCTAAACAATAGCTTATGCGAACATTGCAAAAGAATACAAAGAAGTCAAGGCGACTGGGAGAAAACTGGAATATGCTAAATAGTAACTTTAGAAGTTACGGTATATTGATGGCACTGGAGAGTAGGATCTCCAATATACTATAATAAATAATATAAGTACTTAACAACACGCGAGGGTTTTCGTACATTGGTAGCAAATCAGACAATTCAAGCCAGTACGGTACTCAGGACTCTTGGCCGTCTAAATATTGTCAAACGTGGCTTGAATGTATTTAAAGACCCTAAGATTTAAGTGTTTCCTACCTGCGTTTATTTTAAATTATCAAGGTACTATCATGCATTTAAGGTTGGGTTTAATAAGACGCTAGTTCTCATTTCTTTTTATTCCCCTAGCAAACTCATATAATATCCATCAACAAGATGAATGAAAGATGAAAATGAAATAATGTTATTGATATGAATACTGTTCAACAAGTCAGTAAGCGCTTCATCTAACTTAGCCTTTCTCAATTTACTTTAAGCAAAGAATGCGAAATGATTTGTCCTGATATATTTATTATAATTAACAAAAATTATAAATGTAATTTCGTAATTTTTTAACAGTTAACAGGCAAATATAGTTATATAAATATTTAACATAGGATAAGAGAACTCATCAAGACACAGTGTCATAAGTGGTACTATGTTTAAAACAATGGATAGAAGCAGAGCGTACTTCATAAAATTTTGTCGAACTTAATAGAATTTGATACGAAAGCACCTCCAGAATTCAAGCGTAATCTATATCCCAATCCTAACATGGGAATAACTGCTTCGTTAGACGGAAGACAGTTTGATTAAAATTTATTAAGAACTGCTGGGCATGCGAGGCATATCTCTCGTAGATCGTAAATTGTTACCAAGTACCGGCGGAGAATGCCATAAAGATTGCTGGCCTCATAGTTTGCGTGATCGAACTTCCACTTAGAGTGCATTCGTGCACAATTTCCCAATGTTTGTATTCAAAATTGTAAGTATTTATGACACAACAAACATAACATCTCATTCTAATAGTTTCAAAAAACAGAATCTAAATGTAACGTATATCCTGCGAAGGTAATAACTTCCGACGGTGACGGAACTGGCTGTTGTTGTCGTAATTAGCAAGGAAGATTCTCTTGTAAAAGTGTATATATAATATATAAATATTGCACGTACAGATGGACAATTTTCTTGTCTTTTCTTTTCTAATATATATATCATATAGTGCCTGTTATTATTTTTTTCTGGTGGATATTTAGATTTGACATAATACAAATAGGTAAAAACAGATATTATAACTAAATATTGAGCAACATTTACTGTACATTTAGATCATCCTATTGCGAAAACATATGGTGCAATATCCCGTCTACTATATTTATTTGAATAGTGTATTGTATATAAAATAAACAAAAGAAAAGGAGTATAATGTAAGTTTAGAATAATTTACATAACAGTTCTACGTCCGGAGTTAATGTATAGTAACTATTGGATTCTATGTTGCACTTTAGCTTGCCCACGAGGACAAGGTGCAACCTTAGCTTAGATGGTTCCGGCCTTAGTTGGATACTTAGATTTTCAAATGTGACACGACGTCTGATTGCCTATTAACTGCAATAATCACGGAATAAATAAGCCATTATACTAGAACAAACAAATTATAGCGCTCACACTGCCGGGCCCGTTCGACAAGGGAGGACCACACCCTCACAGAACGCCAGCATAACGTTGCTGTTTCCATAAGGTTAATATAGGGAACTGTAGACCAAACTACTAGTACTGAGACAGTCCCTCTCGGTCCTTAGTGACATCGCATCTTGAACTGTCTTTCAGAATGGATGTAGCTAATAATAGGCCGCAGTCATATCACCCATCTTTAACTAAACTATTTGTTCGTTAGTCTAAGTACATAATATATTGTCTTCTTAGTAACTAGGGCAGATTATAAAAAGATAATATTAAATTTTAAGAATATTTTTAGTTTGAAGTCGGTTTAATTTGAACAAAATTTGCATTGAAGAGGCCGGACAAGCGAAGCTACAGCTCCGTAAGAGCACAACGTTTCACTAATACAAACGTATTAGTCATCGGATCGACTCAAGGTTGAAAAACACGAACGTTTAGTAAACTGCAACAAGAGTCTTAAACTTTTGTATTAAGTTTAAGTTATGTTTTTGCAGTAACGTTGTACACGTTGTAACGTTGTTTTATAAGTAGGTTATAATTTTTTGATAAATTACACTAACACTCACACTAGGTAACTTATGTTTCTTAACACCCTGCACGAAGAATGATTGGTTCGTAGGTATAACGTGAAAGTAATACGTCTATTTCTCCTAATTCTCCAACTCCATCATCTCCCAGACGTAATAAATTTTCTTTCTGCTTTATAAAAAAGTCCAAACAAATTACACAGCAGCTTCAGTTTTTGTTTCATCGTATTCCTTATTTTGTAGATTTTATGTAATTATTCAAAATAATCATTTTAAAAAAATTATCCCCGTGTTGCTATCGTGTTTAGTATATCAGTAATTTGAATTTGTTATAGAGGTGATGGCTCAATCTTACTGTTTTTTTTAACAAACACATTGATGCCATGCAACTTTGTTTGCAAGCAACATTACCTTGATTAGTTTGAAAGCGGCATACGTGTAAATTGTTACGATGCTTTGTTTTTTATACGTATATAATAAAATTAAGATGCTTACTAGCTCCTAGAAACTACTCTATGGATTACTTTTGATTACAATATGAAAAACAATAGAGATATACTGAAATTTAATTGATATTGGTTTTACGTGGGACTGAAATATTCCAAAAAACAAAATCCTTGGAATATTTTTCATTCCTACCGATCGTGTAGTAAATAAGCACAGTTTCACACAATTTCATCAATTGTGACACTATAATGGAATCTAATATATCTGTCTACAAGACGAGTACTCGACAACCAACTTCCATGTCTTAATTTACGTCACTGCTACACAGATGCCAGCAGTCATCTGATACTGATATCATAAGGAAACAATAATCGAGCCGGCAACGGGCGTGCTAATGGTCCGTGAGAATTCTCGGAATGTTGTGATAACATAGGCCAGTGTAGCCGCATCCGAGCCTGTCCGAGTGAACGAGGAATGTCGTACACTAGACACTTGTATATATTTGCGCAGTATATTCACTGCCTAAGAATTCAGCTCGACTACAAACGTAGCGTGCGTGTTCGAGGCCGAGAGAAATCGAAGCAATATTAATAGGTCGAAAAATATATTGTTTCATAAATGATTCCAATTTGTGATCGACAAAACCGATAAGACTGTCACCAATGTTGCATTTCCTCTAGTTACAAGGAATCAAGACGTAATAATTAGTGAGGCAAGAGTTTAAAACAAAGGAGTACAGTATCGGGTTGTCGACCCCGCCAAGGCGATATCGTTGATAGCATGTAATAGCGTTTTTCTTTCAAGATGCAGCTCGTGAGAATAGAACATAAATTGCTTCACTAATTAAGTTTCGTGAACCTACATATATAATGAAATATATTACCTTAAAGTTTAAATGGTTGCAATAAGTTAAACCTTAAAATTTAAGTATAATATAAAACATTTTTTACAAATGTGTTGTGTCATTTATATAAAACAAAACATTACAAATAAAAATGAAAGTTTGACTTATTATACCAAATTCGTAGAAGTTTATGCCACGTTGTTTTAAAAAAGATACACAAACTAAATAAATCTAGTGGTAAAATGCTTATGGCCCAACCGTTTGGAATATTATTTTAATTTGAATGCTCGTAGTTGAAATGCAGAGCCATAGTTGGCTTATCGAATGCGATAAATCGATATCCGATATTAAAATTTTAGCAGTATCTGCATTCATATTGCTTACTAAATTATAACGCTGGCTATTATCTCGACACTCAAAAGGATATCAGCCAATAGGTGCGATGCAATATTCCACACACAGATATAGAAAAAGGTAATATATATATATATACGTGCAAGGTACATGCGAAACGAATAATCGTTTTATCGATAAATACGAAACTCGTTACTTTCCACACAATTTGGCAACACTCCAAACGTAAAAGCGACAATAACGTCGTTGCAAATGAATAATTTACGAGAGGTATTTACGTAAAAAAATCTTTAAAAGCGGCTTATTCTAAATACTTTCGCATAGTTAGGAGCAATACCGCAAGCGTTTATTGATTGCATGTCTATTACAGCTTAATAGAATTCTATTGAAAGTTGAATAGAAACAGAAACACGATAGTAAGCCGACACCGGCCGTAACGATTGGGTTTCAAAAGAAACTCACGTCGGTACGTACACGCAGTACGTGCATACAGAAATAACGCTGCCTGTTAAATTCGATGGATTCTGGCGTGATGTTCTTGAATGTTGAAATGAAATAGTGACAAAATCTCCAGCTGCGAAGTGCATTGGTAAGTGCAACGACGGAATTATCTTAGCGACGCGACGTCGCCGTGGGGCGGTTATTTCGGGATGTTTCGCGAGAAGTATTGTGAACATCCACCTTTTATGATTCTTAGATTTGTAGTTGCTGGAAGCTGGACTGAAACTTCTGATAGCTTAAAACTTATTTTGTTTATTAGATAGCACTGCGTGTATAGACGGCACGGCGACTAGCCAGCTAAATTACTTTGTTTATGGAACTTAATTAACTGGTTAACGTTAAAAAATTAAGGAACATGTCAACGATGACAATCAGTGTTATTATTATAAAACGACGTTAGTATATTGCTAAACAAATGCATACCTATGGAGAGACTGCCATTAAGGTAGGCGCTGAGTTACTAGCGGTTATTTACGAGGGTGATATTTTTGCCTGGTCCATGAAACATATATGCTGAAGTAGCGTATCGTATCGTATCGTCCTACTAATTAACAAAGATTTGCGCATCACATATTGTTGATTTTGGGTCTTAAGAGCGTTGTTTTGTTTTTCTTTTTTTGAACACACTTTCATTGCCTTCTGTAAACTCATGATTGACTCACTCATGATTGCTTTGTATTGTTACTACTTCTGTTGTTATCAATATTTTAAAGAACCCTGCAATCGCTGCAATTACTTTACATGTCAAATAAAAACATGCGAAAGATTATAAGATACCAAATATGCATGTAAGATATAGCAGTGATGCATTTTAAAGGGAATAACTGTAAATAGTTTTATATTCTATATGTTGTATTTTTTATTTTATCTTTTGTTTCTGGTGTCTCCAAGTTAAATAAATAAATATGTCCTTGCCAGTGCCTGAATCACCCAACAATCTTTTGCATGTGCATTTCATTGGTCTAAAGAAAGGGATGACGAGTTTATGTCTCTATGTTTACACAAATACTTATGGAATTATAATACATCATGCGTAGTTGACGTTATCTGGTAATAACCAAAACATATCGCTGTAGTCGACATCACCAAGGAGGATATCATCGCAGATATAAAGGTGTGATAAAAAAAAACATTTTCCCTTTTCTCTGTTAAATATTTAACAGCCAAAAATATTATTCTCACCCACTCATGCCTTTGTAAACAAAAGATTACCCGCCATAACATTTTATCATCTTGTATGTACTGCAATATGATAGGATTCACATCTAATTTTGGTTTTCGATCGAGGCAGGTATATTAATATTTTTAAATGAAAACATTTGCACCATGGACTCTTGTTGGAATTACAAGAATAATAAGGGTGCATTTTATTCAATCATGAATCTCATTCTCAATAAAGTACATTTTATATTACTGTTAATGAAGAACAAATACTATAATAGTTATAAACAATTGAATTGTTTAAACAAAATAAAAACACACTTCACTTAAGTCGAACGAACGCAAACAACATTCATAAATTGAATAAACTTTTTGCGTCAAGTTTAATAAAGGCGGTTTTTTGTTCTGTTTACAAATTTTTATTTATCGTTTTTTACGATCAAAAAGTACGTTTTGCGGCGGGAAGAAAAACTACTTCAAGATTAATGAATTTTTTGTGATACTAAGACAAGAACTTCCCCCACCGATTGAAAAGTCGCCAAATCAGTCCATGAATTTCATAGAAATAGCTGTTCTCCTATAAGGAGTAGGTTAAAAGTATATACTTTGGAAGTACACATTTTTTGGACCAAATGAGAACAAAGTTTTTGCTAATTTTCCCCCTTTCTCTCATTTCTATGCCATTTTATCTTTTTTTTTTTACTATACACACACAAATCGAAATGTAGATCGTCAAAGTTTCACTTCAGTCACGTGGACTTGCAGGCCCTCTTTTTCGTTTACATAATCACAGGATTATTAAGAAATGTAGTATTCCATGTATGAGTATAAAATGAAGGTAAAAAAAAAAGAAAGACAAACGGCTCGAATACTCACAAGCCGTACAACTGTACTCTAATATGGGAGTTATAAAAATAACAAGTCATACACGGTTTAAAATACGGAATGACAACTGCGGAGCGGTGGAGCAGAACATCACGTCGTTGTTTTATCACTTCCTTTGATGCTTTGGAAATAGACGCCGTTAAAGTTTGATGGCTAAACTACCGTTGTTAGCAACAAATGAGATGTCAATGGATTTTTGCAGTTAATCCTTAAGTTTATCACATTCATAGTGATTATAAATAACTGTTGTTCCGATTAAGTATCCGCTGAGTTTAATCATCGTATATATCGCACAGAATTAAAAATACATCCTCATCACCTCGATGGCTGGCAATCTACAACTGTGCGCTTCCCGCAACATTTTCTGTCACGCATTACTACTCCGTTCCAGCTGTCCGATACGGCTAGGGCGGCAGCGCATCTGCGACTCCGTATTACGGATGTTCATGGGCTGCGGTGGTCACTTACCATCGGGTGAGCGAAAAAAAAAGATTATAACTAACTTTAGATAGTTGAAAGTGTTGTTGTTGTGAGATCGTTAGATGACCGATAAGGGGGTAGTGATTGGAAACTCATGGATCCAGTCGTTCCAGGCGGCTTGTATGCTGTTCAATTTCCGTTTTTTAGATTTTTAACTACAATACAATTCAAACACTAACATTTGCCTGGTGTACAGCGATAGGCGCTGTCACGTATGGAATCTTATAATCTCCATATGTAGTGAAAACAAATACGTTATGTCTGTTTGGCCTGAAAAAGATAATACTCATGAGATTGAGATGAGAGAGGTAATTTCATATACATTTTAGTAAGGTATTCTCATTTTGCTAATGTGTGTGTATAGTACTAAGTCTTAACAAGACTTCCAATAGTTACGCAACTAGTAGTAAAAAAACATTGAACTTGTAATCTCGTGGCGTATGCGCAGAAAAACTTGTTACTTTAATAGATACAGGACAACTTTGATAACGTAAAAGTCTCTATTAACTAAGATTTTTTTGTGATCCGTCCCCTCAGACCCTGAAACATCCCTTACTTAAAATACGAAGCATCTACAACTCATACTAATAATCTGTGCATCGGCCGTCTATAACTCAATGTAGGGTTTGAGGACTCCTCCAAAACTTAAAAGTATTTTTCAAAAACTCATTTTAGGTGAATGTGCAAACAAAAGATTTGTGTTTACTCCTTGTACCTTTTTATACCCCTTCTCTCCCGTTCTAATTCTACGTAGAAGTGTTATTTTTACGTTGAATAATGGTATCATATCTTATCTAATTTTAATGTATAGATATTAAAAAAATAATAAAAAACGTCCTAAAAGAGATATATATATATATATTCCATCGTATTATGACGGTCCATCTTAAAAACATTTTTATAATCCATAAATGGCTATGGTTTGAATGTAATATTGGTGGAAAGAACCGTTCACCTAAAATAACGATAAATCTTAACCCGCTGACCGATGTATTGGTCATTTGGCATGACAAATATGGTTAAAAATATGGATTGCAATAAAAATAAATCAGTTACGATATACCATACTTTGTGTACTTTACACATAATAACGGTCTGGGAATCGTTTATATAAATCATGTCCGGATGCTCAAGATACGACTTTACGCAATGTCCACCATGTTACGAAACCTACGCGCGTCGCTGTGCAAAAAACTTTCTGCCCAAAGTTGCCCAACTGGTCGTACTGAATCTGAGAAATCAGCGCCTTGTTGGGTGTCGTGAAAGACGGCCGTCTCGGATACCTGTTTCAGTAAGAAAAGTCGTGACGGCGAAATTTCTCCATCGATTTATTATACATTATATACGAATCTGTATATATTCTCCACAAGTCGACGTGCAAATAAAATTCACGCACTTTCAAGGGTGGGGTAGAAGGGGAAGGGGATTTACATGCAATATAAGCGAAGCGTGCCTCATTTCTTGCTCCCAGACGCGTATAAATACACCGAGTGCAAAAAGACCGCAACGAAAAATCACGGTAGAATGCATCCGACTACGACATAGCTTAAGGATGCCACGCTTTGCGAGGGTTACGCTTTATATGGCTTAATGAAATTTAAATACAATAAAGACAAAAATGCGTTATTTGAGAAATTTGATTCCTGACTCATGAGCATTTAATTTATACAATATAATCGTAAATCTTTTATAAAGTATAGCAAGGGAGAATACGAGGACATTTCTCAAGTTCCAATCACATAGTTTTAATGACTCTAAGAATAACAAACGACCACGCAATTACCCGAAATACCCACATCCATCCTCAACAAAGATTTAAAATGCACATTAGTTGCCACCCTTTGTACTGAACCGGCAAGCGTCGCTGATAGTAAAAGAGGCTACGGTTCCTTAGACTCACCATACGAATTACAATAGCGTTATACCGCCTATTTCACGCCTTATACATGTTGCGAATACAAACTAACAGCAATGTGACTCTATCACCATTTCCATATTTAAGTAAAAAAAAATTAACAATAATTTAATTCGTTGACCATATTAAATATATAAATATATATATATACATATTAGTTTATAATGCTATACAACTTTAATAACTATTATGAATGTACAACAACAATGTACATTGTTGGTGTGTCTACAATAAAAAAATAAATAAACGAATCATGAATTATACTTTTTTAACTACCTCAATTCTACCGCAAAAACTTTGGCAACCCTATTCCTAGACAGTTCCGATTTCCGATTTCCGTAATTTACGCAGACATGTTGAGCACCCTATCCCTAGGTATAAACATAAACTTTGTTTTAACTTTTTTATTACATCGAGAGTAACAAACGAACACACAGTTCACCCGATAGTGATTCCTGCGGCCCTTGACACCTACATTCATCCTTGACAAGGAATCATAATGAAAATGCGTTGTCACCCTTGAAGACTAAGATGGAATGCCTCATAACCAGTAATAAAGGTCTCCGGATCCCTACACTCACCATACGAAACACAGCAGCATTATGCAGCCATTAATTCTGCAGCTAGAAAGAAACTATAGCGTAGCTCTACCACTTTCATATTACAAAGTATAAATCAAATTAAAATTAGTTATACCTTGTATGATTTTTTTAAAACTGTGATATGATTTATTAAAATATTTTTAGAAGAGTTTATGCTGATAAATTTACATTTTAGTATTATACAATGTATAATATACAATTATACATTGTATTATTTTCAATATTAAAAACGGACATAGACCAGAGATAGCCTATTAAAACATATAATCAAAGAAACCTGACACATGTATCCTAACACGATTAGGCGTGTTCGCCTGTGGTTGGATACACACAGAGATATTGCGGCTTTGCTTAATGCACTTATTCCCTTCCAAGTGATGTCATAGTTTTAATCAGGCTTTATACCAACGGAACACATGCATGCTGCATGCAAAAAGCGAAAATTTATGCGGGATTCAGCACCGAGCTCTGGTTTGTCTGTAACGAGGCATGCCGACGGCCGTGAGAACAGACAGATTTAAACATTTTCTAACAGAACACCTCTTCAGACAGCAACAAGATTATTGTCAATAAATATTTTATTATATTATTACTTTTTCAGAGATATTGAAATGGTTTGTTGCAAATTTAATTGTTATATAAAGAATTTAACAGATATTCTCGTATATCATGACAATAAACACATTATTTTCCCAGTTCTGAACATAGCTTGAAATGCTTCACTTGCGTTTCTGAACAAAGCTAGCGAAATCTTATATTTATTTTCTGGATATAAACTTTTTCCCCAGCTCCGTCAATTTTAAGGACATATTATTACTAAAGTTATATTATTACTTTTTCAGTGATATTGAAATTATTTGTTGCAAATTTAATTATTTAAAAAAATAATTAAACAGATATTCTCGTATATTATCACATTCGGCACATTACTTGCCTATTTCTGAACATAGCTTGAAATGCTTAACTCGCATTTCTGAACAAAGCTAGTGAAATCTTATATTTATTTTCTGGATATCAATTTTTTCTCCAGAAATATTTTTCTCCGTCGATTTTAAAGACATTCTAAAATTTTTATTTGTCTACCAATAATAATCTTATCCACAAAAACAAGAGATTTTCATATGTTCCTATATAGTAGCTCTTATCTTAATGCAAAATGTGGTTATTTCAGTAATTATATATATAAAATCTATAACATTGAACTGCAGCGTTGTGACAATTAATAATATTTAAAAGTCTAGTACTTTATAATTCGAATTATTAAAAAGTATAAAATTTGGTATAATATTGGAAAGTAGAAATAAGTAGAAAGGTGGTCGCGATGCATTTGCTGAAAATGAGTCAGCGAGGGTAACGCCTCGGGTCAGAAGGATGGCGAGCGCGTGGGCAGCTGACTTGCAATGGAACCTGTTTGGGTCAGCCAACTCATGCAATGCTATTTATATCACAATCTTCTGCAATGGCCTGAATAAAGTCCTCTATTTTAAGACATAAACCTGCTATTACGATAAAATTACATATTTATTCAATTAGTTGTGTAAGATTATTAAATAAAAAAAGTTATGACCCAAATGCCGCGATGCTACTGTACTATATTTACTACTGGCAGTGTCATTTATCCTATAAAATCTATCAAATCAAAATCAAGTGTAGGTAATGCAAACATAACAATAAATTAGGACTTTAGAAATACGCGAATAAATTGAACTATAGTTATGTAGTGGCGGCACACATGTAGATATAGACTATTTTATTGAGAGCTTCGCGTAGGAGGACAAGACAGACTGAGTTATTCGCTGGAAGCTCCGGTAACGAGAACCGAGATAAAGTCTCGTAGCACTACTTGCTGATATAGATTACAATTAAGCAACAATTTAAGCTGGAGCTCCACGAAGCGATGTTAATGTGAAACGTTTCGGGGACTGGCAGCCGATCGACATAGCAATAAATAAACCAAGTAACCGAGGTGGGTCGTATGTAGGAGTGCGAACTTGATACGTTTTGAAGCTCGGTTCCATAACTCTGAACATTAACCATTATGCAGTGTCCATTGTTTTACGAACAGATTTAAAACAGATTGTTGTAAGTATGAATCACCGAAACACTTTTCATGATATACTAGACAATAGTTTGACAGAAAAATTATTTCAAACTTTAACTCGTATGAAACGCAAGCTTATACGATACGAGACAAAGAAATCAGGTCATTAGATTAGTATGAATTGTTATTTTTATAAATATTAAGGGTATAAACTATGCAAGTAATATTATAACAAAAACAAATAGATATAAGCACTAGATTACATATAATAGGTTCGTGCAGATAATGTTTATACCTCCCTATGTTAGTTATGCTTAAAGATATATATGAGAGTCAAGTTGTATCGTCGAATGTGTATTTTGAGAATATTAGGTGCCATTTTTAGAATGTAGCAGACGTATGCTATGCATCCAATTACACTGCCACCTACGTACATGGCATTCCCGTCGGTTGTCGACGCTGAGCTATTAATTAACATTTTCAGGGAAAAAAAATACGATAAAACTGTTAACATGCATTTATGTCTTCTTCTGTAAAATACTTTTATAATAATAAGAATCCTAGCAAAGTTACGAGGAAAGACGATTAAAATTGGTTTTTAGTAATATTTTTTGTCAAACAAAAAAGTATTTATTTAGTGAAGGAACTAATGATGGGCTGGATTAATATAAAGTTAATAAACATTATATACAAAAAATATAATATATGCATTCTCTCATGCGTCTTATTATAAAGAGGAATTCTATAAAAATGATATTTTTCTGTATAAAGCGGCGGTAACAAAACATGAAATTTACCAGTACGTCGTAAAAACGTAAATAATGACATTGCGCAAAATGGTAATATAAATCTCGCATGACTATGAAATTATAGTTGTGTAGCTCTGTATAGCAAGAATTAAGAAAGTTGAAAACAACATGAAAGTAAGTGCTGGCTGGCACTTTTGCCTACTTGCCGACGTGCTTGTTATGGCCAAAAAGGAAATTTATAACGTGTCAAATAAAAATTATATAAGCAATAATATGTGTAAGAATTTAAACTTAAAAGAACGATTTATTTTTACGTTGTAGTAATGTAACTTTTGTACGCTTCTACTATGCTGCTGGCAGAAACTCCTTTGCTACGAATAAGTCCTTTCGACCAGGGGACTCACCTTCGATGGAAGCGTCGAATAGCAGCATTACCTCATTTGAATGGTAAGTAAAAAAAACATTTTGATTCCTTATGGTATAAATCTCAGGAATCATTCGAAATTAAGCAAATTGATTGAAAATACTCCGTTCTACAATTCTATTAAAAATTCTAAGTTGTTCATTAATTATTCCCTCGGATCAATTCCTGTAATAGAAGTTAAAGACTAAATTATCCTACACTTAAAACCCGTCTTGATGCTTTCCAATCTAGGACATAGACGAGACTAGAAACTAGGACGACGGGCAGTCCTACTGCGGAGCCCAGTTTTTACAATGCTCTTGAAGAAGATCGTGATGGCATTTAGTACACAGAGCAAGTCCTTTCACGGAGCGCGTGACATTTAAAAGCAGATACCCGGTCGCGACACGACACGAGCTTCGCTCTTCTCAGACTGGGAACTGATACAATGCACTTTATTTCTACCATTGAAACCAGCGATTAAATAAACCGATAACGTTTCAGTCATTTGAATATCAGACGCTTTGCAATAAACGTATTTTTTAATTACTATAACATAATATTATATTATTATTGTCCTAGAATGAACACTAACTGACAGAACTATGATTGATAAAATTGTAAACGGGGGCCTGATAACTTTTAATAGCATGTATTTTATATACATTTGAGCTACTTAAATATAGAAAACAATTGTCTATCCGGCTATTTTCTGTTTTTAATATCTCTGTTTCAACCTTGTAAAATAAATAGATATATTACAATAACGACTGTATGAAATTTTCACCTTCAACTTAACAATACTAAAGCCGATAGATATTGTGGAAAGTACGGAACCCTTCGTGCGAGTTCAATACTCGGGACGGTTTTTATACATGCAACAGTTTCTTAGTACTTCTAGTATAGCAGCAACAATATAACAGTGTAGTGCATTAGTTTTTTGTTCAATCCTAAAACATCTGATGTAATAACGAATGTTTACGAAAGAGCGCATCGAAAACAAAATACAAAAGTTGAAACACAACAAAGCTTCTTTGAACTCGATCTAAATTTATGTACTATTACGTTACGGGCAATTCGTGTGATCAGCTTAACATTTAAACAGACTTCATCAGAGTTACTTTGTACTTATCAAATGCGTATTAAATAATGCCAAAGCTATTTTGAACTTTGAGTGAACTTTAAATTTATACTTATTTTAAAGGTTAACATATAAAGACTACAAGAAATTTGATTTTTGATTAATGTTACAAAATCTAATTTCATCGTGAAAACTCATTACGAATACAATATTAAATCTAGCCTTTTCACGCAATTAGAGGCTAGTCAGTCGTCGTAGCGGAGATCTGGGCTTTTTGTGTCATTTCTTACGAGATTGTACGACCTCATTAGTTAACAGGTTGAAAAGCGATTTCCTCCTATTGGCGACAAATTATAACGTTGCATAGGACCAACGATTGTAGATGACCTTCAATAGTCACAAAAAATATATCGGTCGAGCGCGGCGTAGTTCGGTACGGCGTGCTTCCGTTTGGAATGTCCTCGGTGTCGTTTAGTTTGTTTAAATCCTATATTTAAAGCGAAAGCAGAATTTAACTTTGATTGCAGGCAACAGAGCATTGGATGGTTGCGGTGTTTGGATTTTAACATAGTTGCAAATCTCGCGCTCTCCATAGCACAAGGCTAGAATGGCTCGTGGCGTGTTTCTTTGCCTATCGTCTTTCTCGCGTCACCGTAATTGCTGCCATTAAGATGAGTCACGCTCAACGACGCTCCCGTTGTCTATGCGTTTCATGGACGACGATTGCTCCTTTCGTTTAGGGGCGGGAGGGAGGGGGGAGGGGCAGTCTCTTAAAAACTATAAAAGGTTTGCTAATACTTTATATGGTCGATTTTAACATCGATTCGATTGCAGACGTGGTTTTGGTGACCTTGAAAGTTGGTGATAACGGTTGCAGTGGTCAGCGGATAGCGTAAGGCAGAGAAAGCGGCGGTCGTTGTCTTTTACGCGCGAGGGCGCGCGGTAATGGTGGCACCGAGTGGCGTCGCGGCGCGATGACGTCACCACGGGTAATTAACAAGCAGGCGCACACGCGTCCAGTGCGGTGTCCGCCGCCCGCCGCTCGCCACTCAAACCAGCAGGAAATCGCCGCTTACATCATCTCTACGTGCGCCGACCAATTCTATTGTTTGCATGCATCGAACCTTCTTCGTTCGATCGCCACTATATTATAAATACCTGCCCAATTATTCATAGGCCATAAGAAACGATTCCGTACAAGCGCGAAAGCAAGGTTCGAAGGAATTTAAACCCTCGATAATATAAACCTGTTATGAATTTAGGCGTGGTCCAAACATCTGTTGGCGAAATATATATTGTTTATATACAATGGCATGATGTCACCGAACGCGTTAACCCATTTCATTAAAACGACACAAAACACTTCGCTAATGAGCTTTGTTCTGGCGTCACCCTGCTTTATAAGCGATTAATTAACGTCGAACACGATGACCGTCCCCATGATAGTTTTAGTAATATTATGTGTAAAATAAATTTAATCAATTAAATAATTTGTAAACATTTTATTAATGTCTTTTAAAAAGTAAAAACAAACAAAACGTTTGTTGAATTCAACTATTTAAAAACGCATTAACAAGTAACAAATAATCAGAATTACAAAACACAATTATTTGAGTATATAACATTTCACAATTTTAATTTCGAAGCTTTGGTACTTTCTTTTGCATAGCGATTTCCGGGCCTACTTCCAGTGTCCGCTTTCCGACTGAGTCTTCACCATTTTGCCCGGTCTTCGGTATCCTCTTTTGTGACATTGTTCTCCACCAGCGTTTTTTGGACCTACCGCGGGATATTGGACCATGTACAATGAGATTTCGGTATCTATAAAGCTTTGACTATACTACATAAATAAAACACGACTAATACATATTTTGTATCTACCTTAATTTCTTACACGAACCTATTCTATTGAATACTTTGTTAATTGCAAATATTTGAATAAATTATTTTTTAATAGATAGTATCTTAGTATTAAATAATATCAAATCAAATCATTCTTAGGACGTAATAGTTTGAAATAGTGCACTATCAATCGTAGCAATGGAGTCTGTACTTTGTCTGAGATCACACGGACGCGTGTCGCCTCCGATACTTTGATGTACCTCAGCGCGATCGCCGCTGCCCAAAGATGTCATTAATCTTGTCAACCTCTCTTCTTTCAAACGCCTGTACTGTCACACGAAATTAAATTATGACACGTTACAAGCAAATAAAAAGTTACTCTTGAAATTATAAATAATGTAACGATAGCTGTCGTAAGTTTCGTGGCTGCGGTTCGAAGTGAATTTAACCCGTGGATACATCAAACTGAGAGCTATATAAGGCGGGTTTATAAATAGCCCGTGACGCAATAAGAATAGGGATTTGAAGCGAAATGCGCTCGAGGGCAGACAAGGCGCGAGGAGTGAAATAAAATATCGTGTGACACACGACAGAGCACTAATTTAAGCACAGTGTCGGAGGGCACATTAAATCAGCCGGTTCCGTGCACGAAATGTGAATAATTAGGGAGCCAAAAGAACGCACCCAACATGCAATCACACCTCGTTGCCGCTAAAATGACAACGCTACGTGAATATTAATATTCATGTCATTGTCACCGCTGATCGAGAAAACATGTCTGCCGGTTATAAAATGTTATTAGTTATTAATTACATTAAAAAAAAACACACCGTTAGCTTTTGATTATGTTGCCTTTCTTTTCATTTCGCTACAGACTACTGCTGAGGAATTATCAATTTCTAGTGATTTGTTTTTATATTGACACAATTCATTATTATTACATCCACTGTTTTCTTTGTTATTATCTAATGCAGGAAAATTCAATTTCACATCATCAACACTGCCTGGGTGAATCAAAAACCACGATTACAAAAATAGAGGAACGTAATACGTGGGTGGAGATGGGTTGATTCTGATCGAATGCAGCGTGGATAAATGAAGAGGCGTGCCGGATAAGGGCCGTCGTCAGCGTTTCGTGAGGGCACGTGCAGCTATTTTTACCTTCGACGTTGAAGCTTATTTAACTATAACGTTCAAGTTTATAATCGATAACAATTTACATCTCGAACGTTCCACCATCTTGAGATAAATCAATTACTACCAATAAATTGTTTAACACGAGGTTCCGCTCACAGATAATTAATTAGTTTAGAACTTTTCATGGGACGTAGAAACGAAAGCGTTGACGACGATAATTTTAATACGCAATAAAAGTTTATATTTGCCTATAGTTGAATGTGCTTCGGACGATGGTAAGTTGTAATGGTCACAAGGCTTGATTGTGTTGAAACGCTACAATTCGATTTTATTGTCCGCTCCTCTCGAAACGGTCACGATCCGACTTGAACATAGAGCATTAGTCACACTTGTACTCACAGCTTTAAATAGTTAAAAGAAGGACATGATTTCGTTAAAGTAATTGACAGCTATAGGACACAAATACTAGAAGCGAATGAGTAAATCCTTGAAGCAGATTTCTATTTTATTACTTTGAGAGAAACAAACGAGCACACAGTTCACCTGATGGTAAATGATACCTGCGGCGTATGACATCTTCATTCATACTAGACAAGAAATCCTAAAGCCTCGTCACCAGTAATAAAGCTCTACGGATCACGTCACTCACCAGACAAAACACACCAGCATTTACGCTGGTATTCTGTGAGGGCGTAATCCTACTCCCGCCGAGCTGACCCATTGATTCTGCATCTAGGAACAAACTGCAGCGTAGCTCTAATAAATAAATAATAATAGTAGGTAATTGCAACAAGTCCTCACTCCAGTATTGAAAGGATACCAACAAAATGTAAGTTGAGTGTTCCCGGGGTAGTGTATTCGGCCCACCGGCGTGCCGGGGCGGCAATTAAAATTTCTGCGGTCCACTTGAGGCCGCTAATGAGCTGCTGCGTAGGGCTCCCCTTGCAACTTCCGCGACAGGTCCCGTTAGTAAAGCATAAAAGCAATTAATGCAAAACGTTGACGGCCGCTTGCCACGTTCATGAATTTATCGTAAAGCGACGCCCGGCTTATTGTTAGATCATGACTACTCTCAAAATAAAGTAGTTATACTTTAGAACCTTTAAAGTTGCCACCACATAAACAGCGAGCTGGTCCACTTGACAAATTAGCGCTTACGTAAATAGTGGCGTATATTATATTACTTTATGATCGCAATATTTAGTACAAATTACAATTGTGACAAATAAGCACACAGTCTACCTGATAATACGTACCTATACCTGGTGTCTGACATCCACGTCTATCCTCAATAACAGTGAAGATGTAGATGTGATGTCCCTTCTAGGAATTACAGACGAACCGCTTCCTTACCAAAAATTGGATCTACGGCTCTTATCTTTTAACGTAAGAACTCGTACGAGTATTTATAATATTTCCTTCAATTTACATTTAACGACGACGGTAACCATAGAAGAGTTAAGACTCGTAGTACCGGTAAAAACTTTTTTTTTATTGTATTGAGGGTAAACATGCCGTGTCAGTTCAGCCAGTTCACCTGATGGTAAGTGATTCCTGCGCCGAATGACGCCCACATTCGATTCGATAAAGAATCATTATGCAGATGCGTTGTCACCTCTGAGGAGTTAGATGGAGTGCATCCTCACCAGTAATGGGAGTCCGATCCGTACACTCACCAGACGAAACACAGTACGGTTATGCTGCCGTTTTACTATGATTGATGAGTAGATCGTGTAACGTTATACAGACAAAAGAAGTCTGTATAACGAAGAATGCAATATTTTTAATAAATAAAAATTATTTTATACTAGTAAAAAATATATTATCACTATTCTATCATTAACTAGACCTATGTAGAAAAAACTTTTCCGCTAGTATTGTGTGAAAAGTACCAACTACAGTGATTTTTTATGCTAACGTCATAATGTACCTGTATCTGTAGATATAGATCTATAGAGTTAGATTTGTTGTAGTAAGAAAAACAAAGATTTTGACTAAATGCTATGAAAAATGTTCTATAGATAAGAGAAAAATAAAACATATTTTTTGCTTTAACTTTATGACTAATTATAATTCATGTTTATTTATGTCCGTGGATAATTGAGGCGTGCGTGCTGTACATTGTGTGCGTGTGTGGGAACCGTACATATTTAATCAGCTTGTCAATAACCTCGGAATGAAAACAAAACATTAATTTCAGGCCGTCCAAACAAAATATCATGATTAAAAAATATAACCTTATTCTTTATACAGTTCGCAAAATATCAATATAATAATACAAATCATTTCCGAACTGTTAATGTTAATAAATAATTTTACCCTGTTTAATTTTATTGTGTAATGACGAAAAAGGTCTCCCTAGCCAAAGAATAGGGTTGACAGTAAGTAGCACACTTCACTTGGAGAATGTGTACCTAGTGCTGATGACTGGTATATATAAAATCTGTCATTTCACCATTGATTGGATTTTGTGTCTGCGTTAACACACAGAAAAACAGACCAAGTTGATACTCAAATCGTACAAAAACAATATAAATATATACATATATATAAATACATCCAATGTCAAAAAATGTATAATAATCAAATTATAGAAGAAACATGTGAACAGAATAATTTTACACAATTTTAACTAATAATATAAAAAGTTAAGTAACAGACAATAAATTAATATCCTTTTATCTAACTATAGACCTCCTCTCTAGGGAGGCTGTTGGACCATAATCCGCGGCTTCGCTGATCACACGCCATCGAAATATTTTTTTTTCATCTATCACACATGCATGTTTCCTTTCACTGCCGAGCATGTGGTGTTTTTATTTATTATTTAGCACTTCACAATGTAATCAGTAATTACATTGCCTTGGAGCATCGGGCTGTATCTTTGATTATATTCAAACGAAGTGATTTCTTTTGTTAAATATATAAGCTTAATTTTCTTTTATAATGATATTAACTTGACACCACAAAAACAACATGATTGCATGCCTACGGTAAAGTAAAGAACGGGCCAACATTAAAAGCTATAAAGTCATTACTATCCAATCATCAAGTTTTCCGAGGAACGTAGCACCGACGTTATTAGCATCGTAGAAAGTGACGCTAATAATATGAATTAGTAATATACACTAATCGTTTATTCTAAAGAAACTTTACAGCCTGAAGTAAGAGAGATTAAATATAAGAAAGCCTAGTAGTAACAATAGATATATAAGGAATTATTAATTTCAAATATTGAGACGGTAAATTTCTGTACACGTGGTTTTTTTTTAGTACAAAAGAGTGAAAAGATATTGTCTAAAACGAAAGCATCTAATTACTAGTATGTTCTAATGTACATGAATTTGTTATCTATAAAGAAGTAGGATGTGGGGCGGAGATCGGGTCGCGTGACGCTGGAAAGCCACCGCCAGCACGACAACGTCGCCCGCGCAACGTATTTGCAACAAAGAAATTGAGATGTACGCGATTATCGTAACGCTATTAAAAATCTATCGCAGCGCTCAATCAATTTAAACGATATCCATAGATAATGTCTTTAGCCAGCGTGTCGTATGTTAAATGTAATTCGTTGGTTGCAAGCGAAAGCCGCAACAACAAAATAGGCGCTCGACTCGATTAAACAAATCTAAACCGGATTTCTAGAACAGCCATATCCGCAGTCGGTGTACGAACTATATTTCCTGATTAATACAAGTCGGATAAGTGCAAGATATTTTTACACTTATTAAAGCTTTTACAAGTCCCACGAGAAATTCTAAATTCATGTAGGGCGGCGTGAACGTTGGGGTCGTGATAAAAATGCATGCGTTTACTCTCATTTCCTGCAATTCCATGAATCTTCGTTCAAATATAAGCACGCCTATACATACATATGTAATACATCAATTATAAAAAAAAAGTAAAAGGGAATGAGAATCTTTTTATGGTTCAAATTATGCAATATGAATTTTTACACTTGTAATTACGGTAAGGAACTTAAATTATTTTTACCTTTTTATATTTAATTATATTAGTTCAGTTCTCATTGATCGAGATATTAATAGTAGATTTAACTTCATAGTAGATAATACAATGATTAGGAATTTATTTTTATAAAAAGTTTACGAAAAGGTAACAAATAATCAATCTCAATAGAAGATGTTTGTATTTTGTTTTTTAGTTTAAGCATGTAGTACATATAGTATTATTTTTAAGAAATAACAATGCCTTAATTAATATTGCTTTACAATGTTATAAATTTGTTCGTTCAACAATTCCATTGTTGAAACACGTATGTTTTGTTTTTCTTTAGGAATAAATACACTGAATTAGGGCTGGTAATAACAACCTTTACCAATATTACAGTTTGATAACCGTAGATAATGACACCTTCACACCATTCTAGCTCTACATTTACTATCTTATTCTCCAATGAATCTCGGACATAATCAAATGATAACGGTTTGTGATTACCACCCACATTTCAAATTGTTTATAACTATTGTATTTAACGACAAAGCTATAATTGCGCCGTAACACGTATCCGTTATAGTCGTTATATTATATTTCGACAATCAAAACGTTTCTCTGTCGTAAAGAAAATTTTGAAAAAAACCATGTACCTTTTCAATCTGCAGTAAAACCACTTTGGGAAGTTAAATTTACAGCAAATAGAAAAGATATATATTTGGAAGCAGAGGCAGGGCGCAACGCGTTCAGCGAATAGGGGATGGATGTGCAATGTAATTTAGAGTTTTATATCGCAGACGGGAAATATTTGTAGGTGTTTCCAAGGCAGGTTGCCCCAGGTCGGCGCGCCGTAGAGCCTCTATGTTGCATTAACTTATTCATGATACGGAGATAGGCAGGCTCGCCGGAGGGTTGCGACGGGTCAATGCCCGCATGACGTCACGCGCTCTACAGCTGGCTATGACGTCACCGCCACATTACAAAACAAAACCTACCCTAAACTAAATCCTTAAGATCCATTCTCATATCGATCACTGCAACGTGGTCAGCATATGTTTCTCACATTCGATATTTATAACACACAATATTGTGGTCGCTTGTTTGATGCGAATGGACACTTGTGTGCGAACGTTGAGAACATTATTCCGAAATCGACAGCTGTTAAAACAATCCCAGTTTCCGGAGAATAAATCTAAAAAAAATACAGACAAATAAAAATGGCTAATGGTTTAACTTTCACAGTAACGTGATTCTTCGTAATGTTCGTGTAATTTTGTTCCACAGTGAGATAAGTCATCAGCTTATGAGCCAATGACCAGCGCACGACAGCATCGTATAATTGTGACTTTAAATAAAAGACTAGTGATGGGTCTGATATAGGTTCTAAAGAATACAAATGAATATTTCCGAAATATTCGGTTCTTTTTTGTAATGTAGAATGCTGTTCATCTATGTATATTTTTGTGGTTTAAGATTGAAATTATGCTTGCTTTGCTGTATGCTTTTAATTATAGCAATAAAGTAAAATGATGTAATGTTCGAAATAAGTACTTTGTTAATTTAAAATCAGTTAATTTATTCACATTTTACTCACTAAAACTTACTTATCATATTTCATATTATTTTACTCTTTAATTGCACGAAAATTGTGGTATTTTTTATCAATCAATCACAATTTAAAGAATAGGTCAATATAGTTTAATTTCTTTGGAAATAAATACGAATATAGATTTAGACAAAATACCAAATAAACAACTTAAACCACATAAAATACTGAATAAATGAACGAAGAAAAAAAAAATGGGATTAGCAGACCCGAGAAAAGTAGTGATTCCAAAAAGAACACCACACCTTTAAAAGAAAAATAGAAGATTATTTATCAGTGAAACGCTTGTTCCAGACTTATAGCAGACGCGACAAAAGAATAGGCGACAAATTCATCATCGCGAGGACAATATGTTAAAGTAAATTTTAAGAAAATCGAAGTTTATAATCATGAGAATCACATAAATACTGAAATTTACACATCTGATATTAAGGTGCCGTTGGATCGTTGATGATTAAAATATGTACAAGTTGTGTACAAATAAGTATTATTTGCGCATGCGCCAATAATTATATATAAATTATAATGTTTTTCTGTTTATACTAATATTATTAGTAAATTAATATTTTAGTTTTATCTCCATACTCAGTTTTGATGTGATACGAATCATGCTGATTGCTAGACATGCTGATGAAGGATAACAAGCGAAGACTAAGATTGTGCTGGTAGCTGATGCTAAATTGAGACACCTAATAAGTGATGAATGTGGCCCTTCATCTACATCCATCTCCAACAAAATTTCAAGATGCACTTTAGTTGGCAACCCTATGGACTAAGCTAATGTGTGACGTGACTAAGAAAATCAGCATAAAAAGAACACAGCAGCGTTATGCTGGTGTTCTGTGAGAACGTCCACTTTCCGAGATCAAGCAGACCCATTCATTCTGCGCTAAAGAGTAATTAAAAAAATAAAATACAAATTTTCATATTCGGTGATAATTCGACCGACCGGTAAAACATGTGCTGTACATGCCGAATGCTAAATTGTTACTCAACATTAGGGCCATCCATTATATATATTCTAAATGCAATATCTAACGTCAGAATGTTCTAAAAAAATTACATAACGGCAGTAAAGCAAGCTTACCAATGCACATTATGCATCAATCAAAGGTAGATCATATAAGATGATTTCACGTCCGTTATAGGAGTGCGCGCAGGTGATGAATTAACCGAAGTAAAGTAAGACAAAACAGATTAACAATGCAGCAATAACGAGTGGGGGCTAAGTACCGTAGCGCGGAATAGCGAGTTCATCGTTTAGCCGACATCCAACGGGTCGGCGGCACTGCGGCTGTCTCTCGCCGAATTGTGCTTCGAAATTTTCACAACGTTGAGCACAACTGTATTTAATGACGGTAGAGGCTCGGCAACAGTCTGGGAACGGGCCGTGAACAAAGTTTAACGAGCGCCCGTCAGATTCTAGGCGTGATATCCCAAACAATGACAGCACTGCTCCAATATATAGAACTTACGTAGACTACGTGCTCTGATGTTGCAAAATCTGCGGATGTATTTCACATGCGCGTTAATTTTAAGTTTCTCGGTAGCACTAATAAATTAAGAGAGGGGTCGGATTGATTCAGCGGTGACTAAGATCTTTTTGCCGAACGACGCTACAATGAGTCGGATCGCCATACACAGAACAATACCATCTTAAACGTGCCGCCGCATTCAATAGGCGCTTCTTATAATTGATAAACTGAGCTCTATAAAAAGTATGCTATTATCTGTACTTCGGTTATTATATATATATATATATATATATTTATATTTAAAAAAACAAACTATTACAACAGGTTTTACATACAAGAAAAGGTAGATGTGCATTTATATAATGTTGTTTTGTAAGAAGTTATTAAGGATTTAGGATTTTTCAATAAAAAACGGATGGAATCAAGGATTAAAGAATAAAAGAATAAAGTTAAACTTAGTGTTCTCTCTAACTTGGCTGCAATCACGTCTATAATATATTATTGGGTCAGATGTTTTGTGTAATTACTCTTTTTAATGATGACGTCCTAATCGATTTCCACTAAATATCATCAGATACCTCTGCTATACAATAGTGTCGTAATATATATAATAGTCTCTGGTATGTAATAGTGACGTATGCATTCGCATAAGAGAGGAACACACTCATCGGGCTCTATCCTGATCCAATGAGAGAGTATGAAATAACTCCGGATAAATAACGTCATAAACACGAGTCATACATTGAATACAATGACACCAGAAAACTAATAATTTATAATACACAAAAATTGGAACTTAGGCTGGGAATCGAAACGTCACACGGCCCTTAAATATTCTCATCTATTTCTTATATCCGTATTACATTGTGAAGTGTGTAATCTTGTTATTTTTTATGACCAAATTACATAACACAATAACAGCCCAAAAACACATACATCTTTCCAACACAATCGAATTCCGTGACATTCCTAAATATTAAGTGGAATGCTTTGTTTTGTTACCAGTAATTAGGTCTATAGTATCTGTGAGGTATTGGTTCTTATACCATCCTCTGATTCCATTCGTGACAAGTTTAGTTTTTGATTACATTACATTAATGTTTATTTTAAAGTAAGCCAAGTACTTTTACTTGTATATGAAAGCACGCCAATTAATATTTGAAGTGCGCTTCAAATGCGGCTTAAATAGATGAAAGCTGACAAGGCTGCACATATAAACAGTAAACCGATGCCTTGTATTTGGTAGAACTGCGCTACAGCTATAAACAATCTATATTAAGACCGTGGAAGGATAATGATTCTAGAGAACACCAGGTTGAGTTTCCTCTGTTGAAGGAAATATTACATCTTAATGCAAAGTGCAGACGTAGCTATATTATCATTGCTTAACGAGGACACATATGGCAAGCAGAATCACTTACCATAAATTGTACCGTCTCCGTACTCTTCATACATATCATAGACTAAGTCGCTATTGGTTTCTTAATACGTCATTCAAATTTTATTATAATTACATTCTAGGACTCCAACCGAAGTTAACAAATACAGGCGTGAAGATACATATCATACAATCTGCTTACAATGTAAATATCCATAATAACGGGCTGCATTGTACGATTGGTTTGATGCGATAACATAATTCTCATCCCACCGGCCGCCGACTGCAGTTTTGATCTTATCAAGACACGGAACCAAGTTTGGACTGAGGTCGGTTGGTATACCAAAAAAAGTGTTAATACGACCTAGGATTGCCGTTTTAACGATGCAATCCTTAAATAGATAATTAAAAAACTGCTTATTTAGTTTTTTTTTTCTATTATGAATTACCTATCTAGAAGACACCCATGTTACGTCATGATTGCTGGTTATATTAGTGCTGTAAAATCTTCCTAATAATACAATCATCATAAAAAAGGGGGGTAACCTCAGATAATGTACGTGATAAAATACGCCGCTTTGTTGAACAAATATTGAGTTAATGAACAGTAACATAAAGTGACGGTCATTGAAGAAAAAAAATGTATTTTTTATATACTAGCTTATTATTTGCCTATGTATTATATATATTATATGTATGCTATATAGCCTATGATTGTGCACCGTACATAGAGACACTATAAAAAAAATGATAACGACCAATTACAAGATACTAAGTCTTAATTATAGTTCGAATTTATAATATTTTTCTTCACAGTTGCAATTATTGTTGACATAGACTTCAATGATGACAAAGCAATTCATCTTGGTCTTCTGGAGTGACGACGCCTTTGCCTTATGATTCCTCATCAAGAAGGAATGTGTCATTGACGGCAAGGATTTATTCCGGTGCAGTGCAAGAAGTGTTTGCTCATTTGTCTCTTTAATGTCATAAAATAACCTTCCTTAAGTTTCCTTCTTAACTGAAATATCTTTATATGTATAAATTATTGTTATAAAACAATATACCAAAATTATGGCAGAGGTATTTTTGCCATCCAGACGATGAATCCATTTTTGTTTCCAAATAGTCTCTCTTATTTTATAAATATTTTTTGTAGATTAAACTTATTTAGAAACATTTAGGAAAAATCTCCAAAAGTATCTATGGGATACAATCAACACGGATATGTACAAACTTTTTATCCGTTAATAAATGTGTTAATCAACGTATATCAGATTATAAGCAAATAGTGTGGCTTCAGCTATTTCCGGACTAAGCACTTGTAAGGAAAACAGCTTAACAGTTTCTGTACCTATAAATAACAGTTAACCGGTCCAATGAAAGACAAAGGCAAGCGAAGTGAGATAGCGTTGATGGACAGGCACCGGGGTGAATATGGTGTACGTAAACAGACGATGGAAGTCGATGCATTTCGTTACTTCGAACACCATCGGTAAGTTAGTCACTCAGGTGGTCTGTTCGGAGACAGTTGAATGTGACATACATCTGTCTCCATCAGCCGTCTGGTATAATGAGGGAGTTTAGATCAGATTAAAATAAAGACCTCCAATTTGAATCTTTACGACGTATTGTAAGGGATTAAATAGAAGCTTCAGTAAACATCGTAGTAAGACGTTTAGGTTACAAAAAAATTGTATTTGGTACATATGGGCACTAAATTCATCGTAAGTGATTACTTTAGCCTGACACCCATATTCACCCTTAATAAGAAAACCTAAGACAGATATGATGTCACCAGTAACAAGGTCTCCGGTTTCTTTATTTCACCAGACGGAACATAGTTTTTTGGAAAGCGCGATCACAAAACCCCGTCGAGCCGACATATTGGTGATATTTAAATGTTTTTTTTCGTATACATGACAATATACTTTTCTCTAAGCATATGCTACAATATTCGCGAGATGTTTCCTAGTGTGTGACTGAAATATAAATGTTTCGGCTCTGCAGGGCTGGAACTACGCCCTCACTGAGTACCAGCATAAAGCTGTTTTGTTTCGTATGGTGAACGTAGGAAACCGGGATCGCAGTATCTGGTAGCGATGTCATTTGAGTCCTTAGGGGTGACAATGACATCCATATCGAATTTTTATCGAGAATGCATTTATGTGTTTTTTGGGCTCGCCATGATCTGTAAGGTGAACCGTATGCTGAACTGTCAACAGAACATCTTTCCTAGTTTGAACGGCTATAATGCCAGTACATTAATCCGTCGTATACTAACTGCTACAGTGACAAGAAATTTAGGAATTCACAAAATCTATATATTGTTTCCTGTTTCAGTCTTTCAGAAAATTATAATCAAATTATAAATTATTTACAACTATTAAATTTACTGTCTCGTTTTAAGTTAAGATATGTTTTAGATGTGTGGTCTAAGTTAAGTTCGGTAGACTTCATCTAATTTAATGTATATCCGTAGGCATCCGGAAAATTTAACACTTATTACTTTATATAAGTACAACGTTTCAAAATTTATAGGCAGTCGGAATTAATACGTCTTATGAACAAATAAAAAACTGGTTTATTGGTTTTGTTTTCGCGGTGTCCAACAAATTCATAAACCGAGTGAACGTCGGCTTATACTGATTCCTTTATGGAACAACAAATCATAAATTAGTTCCATGTGACACGAGCGACGTAAGAACTCTTTATTAAACTTCTCTTCTCTTTGCCCTTTTATAAATATAAAAATGTATAAAAGCGGAAGGCCGTATAAGTAATCTTTAGATTACTTTAGAAAAAAAACATAAAACGTATAATCGTATAACGTAAAAAAGTATAATCTAGATAGTGCCAAGAAATCCTACTAATTAATATTAGGAGATAATTGGACAATTGCACTAACGGTAACCCTTCCTTCCGCTAATTAATTACATGTTATGTTTATCTTTAATGTTAATTGATTGTTTATTTTACTTTTAATTTAATTTTCATGGAATATTTGGCAAACTTTACTGAACTCTTTGTATACGTAAGTTCTGCGGAATGGTGACCTGATGTCCTGTGATTTACAGGTTTTTTAATACCTACTGCAGGCATCAGTGAGCCACGACTATGTACTAATGTTTTTATTAAGGAGAACATGTTTCTTTTATGTAAAAATTATTCTATGTATTTTAGTTGTGGTGAAAATAAATAAATAAATAAATAAATAATAAATAAATAAATAAATCTTTACGACTTCAATTAGAATATTTTACTATACAAAAAATGCATGTACACTTACTCCAAAGCTTGGATTATGATCCAGCTCATTCCAACTGAAGATTTATTTATTTGGAAATTTGGTACATAAGTTATAGTGATATCGATTCTGGAATTGGACAAGAGCTTTAGAGAGAGGAATAAGAAATACGCGGAATCCGGCGTGGAGAATCCGCCTCGGCGCCGAATCGATAAGAATAGCGAGTGTAATTTATTATAGGCTAGAATGAGTACAAAATAGCGTTTAAGGCCATCGTGCAATAATCCCATTTCCACGGTGCAGGTTCGTAGACCCCCGGTGGGCGAGATGGCGAGAGGCTCGCGTGATCGGCTGCCGCCGCGCCCGATGCCCAGCCTTTTAATTAGTTTAATTGAAATACGAACGACTAACGCTCACTACCATTTAGCTATGGACTCAATATCGCGTCTGCGGGATAAACCAAATTAAGTAATTAATTACATCTCACTTTTGACTGACAACTAGGAAACAATTAACTGTATGATAGAATCAATAGATACGAGTATTTCCGACGAGTCAGCAGGGGTGAAAAGGGTTTATTTTAAAAGTGTAGTAGTTTAGTCTCGTGGTGCATTTTTGAAATAGGCCCTTTCGAAATTACCTACCATTTGACCACAATAAAAGGAAACACAAATCACAAACATTCCTGTGTTCAGAAATACACCACAAGCGAAGGTTAGTCGCGAAGCCGGCCCCGACGGGCGGTAAGCCGGTAAGGGCGCGGCGTAGTGTGAGCGGGCGCGGAGGTGAGAACGGGTGCTGCGACGGTGTGTCGTTAGTGTGGGGACTCACATGTGTGCAAAGCGGGGTGCGAGCGCCGCTGGCGGCGAGCGGAGCGGAGCGGATCGCGGACAGTCGCGGAGAGTCGGCGGGTCGCGGTGGCCGTTCGCACGGCCGGTGTCTCGGGGACTGCCGCGCGCTCGCCCGGGCTATGGGGCCCCCGCGCGCGCCCCTCCGACGCGAGCGCAACCCGCCCTCCAGATGTTGCCGCAGAGTGCCGACCGCCCGCAAAAACCTCCAGAATCCGACACGAAGCGCGACACTTGACGATTTGCAATTTTTAATTTCAAATATGATTTGATCCCATTCACCAGGACAAGTGGAGGTCGAAAATTAATATTTGCATGTCAGCAGTAACGTTGATTGTCGCTTAATCGAAAAACGTATTCATATACAGGTTTACAATACTTTTAACCAAATAAGTTTAGACTGTAAAGGTATCAACTAACATTAGGGTGTGATAAAGTATTCAGTATTATATTAAAAGAGATGAGCAATAACATGACATCGTCACAACTCTGAAAGCGGGTGAGAGAGCACCGAGCGATGGCTGCAGAGCGAGTACTGCTATCCGGAGCGGAGGCGACGACCCCGTGCGGCCACGCTCTGCCGCCTCCAGCTCCGCTGCGCCGAAACTTCGCACTTCACTTTACCACTGCCAGCAAACCCAAACACGTCAGCCGTGAAATTATCGCAAAACTGAAGCATATTGTAACTTTGCCTGTTCGCTTCCCAAATGGAAAATTACTGTACCACCAACGATAAATAATTAATAAAAAATATCCTTAGACCCGGTTAAGACGATATTAATATGGAATGTAAAAATAAACTTATATTAATAAAAGTTTAGAAGTAATACATTTAAAAATAAATTGTCAATTTGCGTAACTTAGTAAAGATATTATATCAAAACAAAAACCTCGTATACAACGGTACATAACATAAAACATTGATTTTATCTAAGCTGTCACATACACAGGCTGAAATGATTACAAAATAAATGAATGAGATAAAATTCCATTTTAACTAGTGCAACAGACTTTTGCGGCAATTATTTTTAGACTACATATACATATATACTCAACAGACTAAGAGGAAATAGTTGAAAAATAATGCAAAAATTACATCTAACACGATGGATATCAGTGGAAACCATATCCAATGAAATATGGATATTTCGTTTCATTTCGTTACATAAGTACACAGCACTGTAATAAACATTTAACAATAATTTATGTACTCATAAAAAAATTGTGAAACGTTTTTACATAAAAAAGGCACAGCCTGTAAAAATGTAAAACAGCCCAAATATTTTAATACGTTCGATGCATTAAAGACAAATCAACGGGTTATAAAAGCGACATCGGTTCGACGATGAGGTGCGATACAATGTTTTCGTGAATTAGCCAATCTGGTAAACAATGGAGACATTAAGAAGTGAACGGATAAGGCGAAGTTTGGTACACATCGTGCTGAATTTCAATGAGACTACATAGTCAGTCGCCAGTCCGATCATAGACGTCTAGTCTATTACAGCGATACATTGAGTCACGCTAGCAAAAATCAAACAATGATTTGTTCAACAGGTATGGTAGTAAATTGATGGTTCGCTTTACGCGAAGCAGGTGAAAGTTTGAACATCTGGACGAGATACCCCGTGGTACGGACTTCCAAATACGTACGATATTTTTGTGTAAATGGCCGTAAAGTGCGAGATATGAATCTATCAAGTTGTATTTATGTCTCAGTTATATATGGTGTCTCTAGCACTCATTACGTTAAATTATGACATTGAAAATAAACATACAAGTGTAGATTGTTAGTCGAGACTTTAATAATTAAATATTTCCATTATTATTAAAGCAGAAGCGTTCATTTTGAAGTTATTTGAAGTTCGGTTTATTTGAAGTTAGAGTACTCTTATCGTGTATTGTATTTTAAATTTATCTATGCAAGTCTTCTATTTCTGAAAAACTCCCAAAAGTATCTACAAGTATTCTATCTTTAAAGATATATTAATCAATTTGCATTTTTTTACTGTGTATAGTCCTTCCCGATAATATTAATTGAAAAATGCATTAAATTTACCTTCGATAATGTAAGAACATCATCATTGATCGTATGTATGTAGTCTAGAACTTATTTGAAACACTATATTCCACTCGAGACGTTTCTTCGTAAGGTATAATTGTAAAGGTGGTCTAGACAAACTTGTGCATATTTGCACTTAGTATATAATGACAATAAGTAAAAGAAGAGTTTTAGTAGTTATTTATAACAAAAATTTGAATTATTTTACGGACGCAATGCCTATGGACTAAAAAGGCACAGTAATAGAACGGATGTCACGAACACCGTTTAAAATCTCTAGAGTAAGACGCCAACTATGGATTGTTACTCATACGCGCCATATCCTATTTATAGATAATTATTGATGAAGTTAATCTTAAACACCGTTTTATTTGCATTTATTGAGTTAATTATTTATTTTACTACAGTTTAGTATAATATTATCTATATTTAACTCTGATATCTGATATTAGGTAATACACGAAATTCAACATATAAAAGTAGCTGTAACGGATGTTGAATGTGCAACTGTGTTTTAGTTGCAATGATGCTAAATAATAGGAATAAAAATAGCACGAGAAATTAACGATAATGATACAAAGATAAACATATGATTGCAATTTCACATAATATTAACAATAGATGTACTATGTCTGTAATGTAGACAACTAAAATACTTTCATAAACGAAAACGACGATTAAGATTCTCATAAAATTCATGAAACAGCACATTACGGGTTCTTTTTAGTCTATGATGTATTTAATGGTCGAACAGCGGGTGTACGAAATGTAGGCGGTCGTCGAACCGGCGCAGTAACGACGTGATCTACTCCGGCGCAGTGTACCAGTCGCGGATGACGGTGGATCGACATTGCACGGTGCCCATATCGGACTTGTTACTATCTTACCTGTTGTATTGCATTCGATATAGCAACTGTAACATAAGTATCGTTATCACCTTTTATTTTGGCTCAAATTTAAAATATAGAGCTCCAACGTAATTAGCTTACTTAAACAAAGCTTGAAGACGAAGCTTACTTAAAGAAAGAAAAAGTAGGCAGTTGAACATGAATGCGAGAGTACCTCGTAACAGATACATATCGTGACTTATGTTTCGATGTGTATTTTTTTAATGGAAACGATAAACGAGCATACTACGTGATATATAAACTCTATTATGCTATGTAATGACATCTTTCCACCTGTGAGTTTTACCTGTTTTACCTGTGAAAAAGCGAAACAAATATTACTTTATAATACCCACAAAAATGCAACGTTCAGTTACATTTATGAATAGAATTTTATGCGAATTCACAGAAACGTAAAGAAATTAGTTCATTCGAATCTCACCGCAAAAAATACTTATTGAATTAACAAAAGTAAATAGAATGCATAATGAACACTGCGTTGTTTTAATTTTATTTCACTTATTTTTGTTTTTAATACCCCGACTTGCTGATGCTGAGATGAAATCTTTGAAACCATAATTTTTTGTGAAACAAATTGGAATATTCATCTTTTAAGTATTAAAGATATGATACTATCTAAACATCAAGTTTTCATATGAATCCATATGATAGAATTTCTTGAACATAACAATATATCGTAAATCTGCCGCAGAAAATTGTAACAATACGCCGTCTTACAAGTTTTCTTATGTCAATGTTGTACTAACATAAACTTCTGCAGTAGAAAAGTTTGTAAAGCCAAGAGACGAAGTTTGAAGGAGGCCGCAGTTCGACTTCATACAAAGTATGAACTTTATTATCCAAAGTCCAATTTCATAATATAATTGGAAGCGTAGGTAGGTTCCCTATTAAATATATCCAATAAAATATATGTAATGATTGTAAAAGACAAATATATGAAAGTAAGTTAGAATGGTTCCTAACTTGAAATATATACCCTCATGGGGAAGCAACGAAAAATCTATCTCTCAATCTTAATCTCAATATTGTAATAGACGATAAAAGGAAGTGTCAATATTCCTGCGGAGTAGCCGATCGACAACGGCGAATAAAAATCGCCAAATGTTTTTTCATTATATTAGGGCACACAGTTCACCTGATTTTAACAGTGGTAGAGCTACGCTGCAGTTTGTTTCTAGGTTCAGAATGAATGGTTCAGCTCGACTGGGGTAGGACCACGCCCTCATAGAATACCAGCGTAAAAAAATAGCAAAATGCTGCTGTTTAGTCTGGTGAGTGTAGGGATCCGGAAATCTTTATTACTGGTGACGAGGCATTCCATCTCAAGGTTGACAACGCATCTACATTATCACCTTGTCAAGTATGAATAGATGACGTGATGTCGTGGGCCGCAGGCATCACTTACACATTTATATGGAGCATTTAAAGTGCGTAATGTAAGATATACTGTCCGATTTTACATATACATATATAGGAGAAAGCAGATAGACAATTTTGATATTGAGACAAGAAAAGTTTATTTTACTTTTTACATTGAAATAAAATGGTATAATGGTACAATATTAGCACTTTGTCCAACTGGCCACTTTGATCTCAAATAATCTGGCGTTTGGTTAGGAATTCCAAATTAAAATATATCTCAAATTTAGGCTTGTGTATTTAAGTTTCGAATTTAGTGATTCATTTGTTTTCACGCCATTTGTTTTCTTTGACATCGTTTAGCAAAATTGAAAATTTGAAATATCGCGTTATTTACGAATATGAGATCCACCATGGCACTAGCGTTGCAGGAACACAGCTCAAGGGATTAATGATGTGCATGAGGAAGCTATCGTTGCTTGTGATGAATAATGGATACTGTAGGACCATGGGAAACGCTCATCACAGTGGTTAAATCCAGGAAAAGGTCGAAAGTTAAGAAAGAAAAAGGTGGACCAGTGCTGGTGTCATACACTAAAGCTTCCTAAGATCTGAACAGACATTACGACATATCTTAATTATCAACAATTGCAGACCATGATGGAAAGCCTAGCCGTTAAACAACCGACTCTGGTCAATTGCTCTAGCCCACTGCTGCTTAATGACAGCGCTAGACCCCATACTTCACGACAGATGGTCGCTAAATTAGAAGAGCTGCGATTGAAATATCTCCAACACCCACCATGCTCCCTGGATCTTGCTCAAAAAAAAAACCATTTCAGAGACAGTCCATACCACTTTCAAAAATGTTATTGATTCTAGCTCCCGAATCTTTTGAACCAATGTAATCAATGAACTACCTATAAGATAGGGTAAGTGCATAAATAATAATGTCACATCTTTCTATTTTCGACATTGATTAAATATATAATTTTATAAAAAAAAACGATTTTTCCTTTTTTCCATACACCTCGCTTATTTCATATGTAAGGACCTAATATTATTTGGAAAAAGCTTTGGCATTATAATTTCAAAAAAAAATCATCATGCCCCTTAATGCAAATCCCTCATTACTATACCAACAATACAATTGTTCGGATTAAAGGCTGAGACTGAATGATACGGGAACCTGTTCGGTGCAGGACAATAGCGCAGAGCAAACATGGCCCCGTAAAGCAAACAGCACTCGGCAAACAGACGGCTGTTTCGCTAGTCTCGTCGCGCTCGGGGCATGTTTCATGAAAATTATTTTACGTCAATTCGAATATCACCATGTTGCCGACGTATACATAAAAAGCATGGGCTCGATGCCGATGAAAAGTGCAATAATGCATTTTGTATATGTTTGATATGATTAAAAAAATGTATGATTTTATAGCGGGATACAGAGCAAATTTTTCTCCTCCTAAACATTATTGCAATGTTACTTGGTTATTTAAGTGAAAACTAAATTTAATTAAATTAACTTAATACTTTATGCATAGAAATGACGGTATTCAAAATGATTTACGAAACTAGGAAGATGAAGTTGGAAAATAATATTTTTTGTAAATGTAGCCATATGTATGTTTGGTAAACTATTTGGACGCTTTTGTAAAATTTTACATCCAATACATACTTAAGATATCTCGTGACTTTATGACCATTTAACAAATAGCCTCGAACATTAAATCAATAGCCTCGTACTAATACGGATACTGGAAAGACCTTTCTTTACTCCAGATAGATTAGTACATAGACATACAACAGGTTATTTTCAGACCATCAATTGCACGTAAGCGGTCATTAGATAGCACCGTGAAATATGACTTCCTCTCGATAAGATGGGAACAAATGCAATTAATTTTACAACCCTGTGGCGATTAAAGATGATAACTTGAACCGGTTCCAATTCGAATTCGATTGTATTTGTGAATTTAATGATATTGAGACATTTAAGCGAAGTCGACAAAATGTTTAAATCTATATTACAGATTCAGTACAGTAATTTCTACATAATATTTCTCAATTGTAGTTATTAGTAAGTTATTAGTCTCTATTAGTCTTATGATGTGTTTAAAAGTAATATTCTTGAATTTGGCATACAGTTTAATTTCTCAACGATTTGAAAATATTACTGTTCGAAATGGTTTTCCTTTAAAATTGTCGAATCTCAAATAACTAACTATTTAACTCTATGAGCAATTAGAGAAAACTAAGTGTACACACTCAATTAAACTACACAAAATTTTTGAATCCATATTACGGATTCAGTTAAGTCTCTATATTACATTATATGTCTTTGATGAATTATTAACTCAATTCAATTATAAAAACAATGATGACGAACATGCGATGTATGATATTTTGAAATAGTTGAACGCACTTTAATATAGTTAACGTTTCAAACAAAGGCAGATAAATGCTCTCGCCTTGAATTAATCAGCATGTGGCCAAGTTTAAGATACATACCGCTGCTCAAAGATAGCAACTATATGCATAAATAAATCATCTGTAAGTGGTAAAGCCATTCTAGAACTGTAAACTAGTTCTGGAACAAATAGATCAACTCGACCGGAAACAACCACCAGGAATATCAACAGTCGATTTTGTTGAAAAAAAAGATAGATCGTGTTTCGTCCGGTGAACAAATGAAACATGGTACTTTAGTATTGATTACGAGGCATTTCACGATAGTCCTTAGAAGTGACAAGGATTCTACATTATGATTACTTAACAAGAATAAATATGGTGTCATACGCAGGAACACTTACGATCTGTTGAACAGTGTGCTTGTGTTTACCAATATCATAATAAAAATATAGCAGGGCAATATTCTCACCAAAACGTAAAGCGAAAGCCTAAGACTTTTATTATATGATCGAAATGAGAACCAGAAAACACGAAAAGCGCTATGGCCGATTGGAGCATTACAAATTTTACTTAATAAAGTTTTTAATAGTTGCCGCTTCAGTAATCACAATAATTGCAAGTTTGCAAAGCGATGCGTTTAGCTACGGCGTGGGCCGCATACATTCTGCGAAACTGTTACTACTACTTAAGTAAATTAGGTAGTTTCGCTCCGTATCATCTCACGACCGAGACGGGCCTATAGATATATATGGTCATATACACTAATTTAGTATCTTATCATAAGTGCTGATATAAAAAGTTTCAATACTTTCTCGCCTCATATAATGAGCTATAAAAAGAATTGCTATGTATATTAAGTTAGTTTCCTCCTTAGAATACATACATAAAACATACGTACTCAATATATAATTAATATTTTCAAAATAATCGTTATTTTCGGCATATTATTTAGAACCAAGGAAATCACAATTGGCTCCAAACGTATCGTTCTCATAGCTATATCAGTGTGCCAGCTGGCTTATTTGAATTTGTTTGCCACACTTCCGTGTGCGTTTTCGTCAGCTTTTGAAAATTATTTTAAAAACATCAAGCTAATTAATTAGTAAAGAAGCTTCACAATATATTAAGGTACGGACAAACATATATCATGTACACAATATCTATACCCCCATATGTATAGTATTAATTAAAGTCCCGTGAGCGTTGCAAAAGCCATCGTGTAATGCGACAGGATTATTTATATCGGTGTGTACAACGTGTACAAAGTCTTTTAAAGTCCACTTTACTTATTTATAGAATATATGTGTATATATATATATATATATATATATATATATACATATATTCTATAAATAAGACATTGATATGCTCATCTTTACATGTCATTATTGCAATTAATAATTTGAATAAATTCAACGCCAGCGAAACACCACCACAATATAATTTAATGTTTTCAAACATACTTATCTTATTCTGATGTCGATATATTACTACCAACCTGCGTTGCAGACAGTAATACATTTTAATGAAACTACTGGAATACATAAATATGTGAAATAGACTCCAGCAAAAGAAGGTCAACTACTGTACGAAACGTTACCAACCCACAGAGCAGTTGAATTATGCAAAGGTAAAATTATACAGGAGGAGTAGTAAAGCTGTTTAATATCAGAGTTACTTGGACAAATGACCGATAAAGAATCGTTGTAAGACGCAAATTGTTGCAATACACGAGGAGCACATCCCGCCGGACCATATACAGAGCACTTGGCAATGCAAAAGTTGTCCAGGAATGGCCGCGCATCCACTTCCCGAAGTTCCAAAACAATCTACATTAACGTTCCCGTCGCGTTCCGAATGCCAAAAGAATTACATAAAAAGGTGGGATTTTTTTGCTCAACGCCGTGCGAGTCTCAAGGAAAGTTAAGATTTGGCGAAATGATAACGTTTAGTGGAGGTTCGTAAATTTAATAGAGCCGTGTTTTTAAATGTAAGAGTAATGCACGTGAAAGTTACGGATACTATCGTAACGAATATTGAAGAAGGCATCAAGCCGTCAATGTCACGGATAACAGTAAATTGTCTGTCAGTCATTTCTAATAAAATACAGATGCGCTCAAAAATTCTTAGTCATTGTAAACTTTACTGAAACGAGGCTGCGGTCGCCCACCCACGTGGCACTGAACCGGATGGATGATGGCCTGTTCCTTCTTGGGCGTGATCCAAGTGACGATTAACGATGGGATAAAAATAAAATGTGCAGTATTCCCAAATAATGTTTTATCGGTGACTCGTGTTGAATGGTTTTGCATTGCATTGCTATTTATAATTGGACTACAAATTTCATTTAAATTTCCATCCCGTTATATATTCCCTAACTGCAATATATATTTTTTTCATATGACACTTATTGAAAAGTATTGTTATAATCACTATCTAAATAAATTAGTTACATCAAATTTGAAAGGAATTATAGTAAAAGTATGTACAAATAAAATATATAAGATTCATAATTATGTGAAACTCTAAACGCCGCAGACAAGTGAAGATTCTCCCATAACTCTAGACTCATCAAGCATCGAAATGGACAAAACGGTAGAAAAATATTCATTTTAAGGGGACAGCAAAAACTGCGTCGCCGTAATCCCTCGTCATCCGAATGAAAGGATTACGAGCTCCTTTGTCAGTCTTTACCAAGCTTTGTGTATAAAAGAGAGAGACTGAGGAAGTTTGCACCGCCCCTCTAAAGTATTGCTTCCGTCAGATCAAGTTCGTAATAGTTGGATGTTTTTTTAACGTTGGTCAATATTTTATTCCAGTTTCAACATCAAAAGTTAATTTCGTAAAGTTTATAAACGACAATAGTTTAATTGAATCCTTTGCATTGGACAATGTCTGGTCCGTGGAAGCTATAAAATACTTCATGCCTTATAAATGCACGTTTCCTTAGCAGTTTGCGTTGCTAATGATAAATTATCCATATCCAATGAGTTGGTCGTGTGGACTGCAAGTAGCCCTAATTTATTTTCACTTTTAACTGATTTATTGCGCATTCGTCACCACTAAGTGAAAAGTAAACGAAAAATAATTTCGCCCCAAAACAGCTATGTACCAAAAACAAAATAAACATTATAAATTCATCGTTTTAAGAAACAAAATCACATGTTATCGATAGATGAAACGGTCTGCGCTCTCTGAACGTCATAAGCAAACATTTCATATTTGATATTAAAAAGCCCCTAGGCCGTGTGATTGCCGAATACTTTTGGTAATCGTAGCCGTCTAAATTCCACATAATGTACGTCGGTGCACTATCTGCACGTCGATGCACTACAAGTGGATTTACAATGGAAAATTTTGTGGCCGACAGGGGTGGCACAATAACAGTAACGATATCAAAGCAAGAGGGTCGCGCGACGCAACGACGACGTAGTCCGCCCTCCTACACCGCGATACATTTTCACTGCACCCCCTAGCAGTAGGGGGGCCACTCGCCCGTAATATAATCACGGATAAGTATCTATTCGTATTTTATAGCAAGTTCGCCGCGCAATAAATTTATTCGCATACATTTATTTCCTGTTGTTGGTAGGGTTGCGCAACTGTATTAATTGTGGCAAAGTTGACACGCGGACATTTTTTACATTAAATCAGGCCGTGAAAACCGAGGACGCAGTTCTATTCTGCTTGTAAATGATTTCTACGGTCTACGATATCCGCCCTCATCTTTGATAAATAATCATATTGTAAACGGAAATAAAATACCTCATAATCCAAAGGATACCACAAGGTCATAGATTTTTTTTTCACTCGACAGACGAAAGATATCAATCATCACGGAGATACTATTAGTGCTAGTTTTTGGTAAAGGTATGTTCGTACTTTGTGCTACCGCAAGTATATAGTTGCGGTGTGGCGCGATAACGTTAAAACTTTTTATTGGAGGTCGAGCAAGTCGATGAATCGATTTGCATTGAGTATGGCGATGAAGCATGGCGTTAGTCGAGCGAGACGCAGACGGTCAGCCGTCGCTCGGCACGCGTTTACAATGTAAATTCACGTCTGTACGAATGTTCGCTTCAACAGCGAACACTGCTCGCGGCCGACATGTCATGTGGAGCGGGACTCGGTATACGTTTTTATGGAAAACAACTCGCGCACTTGTTACTTTCGACGTACTATGACAAATTTAAATGATCTTTTTTTAAATTACTTTAAGAGTAACAAACGTGCACACAGTTCACCCGATGGTGAGTGATTCCTGCGATCCATGACACCTACATTCACCCTTGACAAGGAATCATAATTCAGATTCGTTGTCACCCTTGAGGACTGAGATGAAATGCCTCGTTACCAGTAATAAAGGTCTCCAGATCTCCATCCAGACTCCGGTCGTGCTGACCCATTCATTCTGCAGCTAGAAACAAACTGCAGTGTAGCTCTGCCACTGTTAAACTGCGTAACTCGAAGCAAAATGATATTAAATAGACCTCTTGTTGGTCACAAGATGAACGCCGCATTCTTTTTGGTAAATTTCCTTGCAAATATTTTGATTCGAAATAAGAATTATAACTGCGTGGTAAACTCTGGCAAATTCAAACTGCGAGTACCCTGGAATATATTTACGTACGTTACGCAAGAAGTTTTCTAAAGATATATAATAAACATTACAAAAGGCAAAAAATAATAATTTACTGGTGATGAGGCATAGACTTGCAGCAGTGAAGTAGTGATGTTCTGATAATAATAATGATTAAGTTATTCCATCTTAGTCTACGGGTGTGGCAACGTACCACAATTCTTTTCCGAGTACGAATGAAGGTGTCATAAGTCGCAGGGATCACTTGCATCAGGATTAAAAAATTACACAATTTGAACCCGAAATTGCACCAAAAATTTCATCTCAGACTCAGGGGTGATAATGCATCTTAGATGAGGATGTAGATGCTTGTACGGTGCAGTCATCACTTACCATCAGGTGAGCTGTGTGCTCGTTTGTCACCCTTTGTTTCCTGATAAAATAACTATGCTTTATGCCTCTGCCTAGACCTTTTCTGCCTACATTCACCACAAGGTAAGGCCATTATATAAATTACGTACGAATACAATATAATTTAATAGATTAAAGTAACTGCGGAGAAAGCGAATATTTTGCATAAAGTAAATTATTTTCTTATACATAAGGGCCACTCACATGGTCCGGAGCGGATGCTAATGAGCCAGCCACAGAAGCACGGGGCACGGCTTGTTTCACAAGTGGAACTGTACTCTCTTTTATCAATACACATTCTCTTTTTAGCCGCTTTTCGGAGATAATTCTGAATATTCAACTTTTGAATAAGTCTGCCAGGGAATATACAAATAGTTAATTAGGCAATTAGTTTATTTTTTAATTGTTACTTAGCTAGCACCATTCTTACATATTTCGTTTAGCTTTTAATGCAACAGAAAGGTTTTTACAACTTTGATTACACTATTTCACCTTACAGCCGTGAATATATTTCAGTTATAAGAGTTTTTAAGTTTATAAGAACCGATAACAAACGTATTTGAATCTTCGTTGTTTCATTAGTCAAACTATATTTTAGCCAAAGGCCTAATCAACCAAATTCCATGCTCAGCATTTGTACAATTATTCGGCGAAAAATGAAAAATTTCTCGAATTCCACTAACTTTTAATATAAAAATTAGATATTTCAATTCAATCTTAAAACGGTTTTTTGATAAAAAATAAACGCATTACTAAATAACGTTTATTTGCTGGTTAATTGTAATTGTATGAATACAGAACAAAAAAATACATTCAATAATGTTAAATTGTCTGTTAAGTTGTTAAATATTTTCTAACACATGAAGTATAGACTAAAAGAAAACATAAATAAAAAAAATATTTTTTATAGGCAGGCGTAGACACTATTTATTGACACTACAGTGGTAGAGCTATACTGCAATTTGATTCTAGCTGCCTAATGAATGGATCAGCTCGACCGGGGTAGGACCATGCCCTCACAGAATACCAGCGTAAAATAGAAACATAATGCTGCTGTGTTTCGTCTGGTGAGTGAAGGGATCCAGAGACCTATATTACTGGTGACGAGACATTCCAACTCAGGCCTCAAGGGTGAAAACGCAACTGCAATTCCTTGTCAAGGATGAATGTAGATGTCATGGGTCGCAAGAATCAGTTAGCGTCAGGTGAACTGTGTGCTCGTTTGTTACTGTCAATGTAATAAAAAGTTAAAAAAGAAAAACTTTTATTTGAGATAAAAAATGGATAAAAGTCGAATATGAGATCGCAGAGTTGAGCCTTTTCGTATAAAATTGCATCACGTGTTGTTCGCTGAATGAATACAGCAGATAAGAAATGGTCACGATGAGATCAGTGTCAAGGGCAATCGGCCGGGGAGCTGCCAACTGATGTCAGCGACACGCGTGCCCGTACAAATGTTCACGCACCGCTATATCACTTTATTAACACACTATTATACAACGATCTAGAAAACCAAATTTATAGTACTAGATGTGACAACATTAAATACTAAAACAATTCTAAAGATATGTGCAAACTGCCTCAATTGATCGTTCGAATAGATGAACTTTAAATATTAGATTCGTTTTAATACACTTTCTTTATAGAGCTTTCAAATTATTATATCCATCATAACACGCCGGCGCAGTGCTTTAGGATTATACATTAACGAGATTTATATATTAAATACGTTCTAATGAACTTTCGAATAAGCTAGGTTACCGACCTAGACTGCTAGACAAATTTTACACAACATAAAAGACAAGACAGAAGAACTGCACAGATTCTCCGGTATAATAGGAAAAGTGAAAACAAAGCTTATGTCACTGCACATGCTGACGAAACTATATCCTGTGATAGTTGGCTATTAGTTATCAACCAGAATATTCGTCAATAGCCCTAATGGTTTAGGGTACGGTCTGCGAAACTTAAGGTCGTAGATTCGAATCCACCATCTCCAAGCACAAGCATTATATCAACAACCGTAATATTAGTAATGTTGCTAATACTGTTATTAAAAAAAAATGTTGACCCCGATCGCAACGAGCTAAGTTGTTATCATTAACTAATAAAAGTTGCTGGAGAAAGCGCCATGTAGGAGTTAGTACGAGTGTCTATGGGTGATGCCCTAACATCCAGTTGTAACTAACAATACATTAAGCTAGACGTAATTTAAATAGGGAAGGATAAAATATATATGCAAATTTTACATACCATTAAATCATTTAAACCTGGCAATAAATAGTAATCATTCGAATTGCAACTTGCATCAAGTGCAGGACGCAATACGGGGTAATATGGGGCCCTAACTGATGATGATGATGATTCGTGATAACTAGCATTTAATTTTTCTATTAATCATGTGTGCAATTGTACGTAACGATGTTAGTTTTCGTACGAAAAAACAAATTCTTTCTTTCTTTCTTTCAATACAGAAATCTGCCTTCTGAGCTATATTATCTTGGCATGTTAATTTCTGAAAGAATGATTCAAAAATTTGCGATGAAGTGTGCTACATTGCATTGACGTCATGTTAGATTTAAATCGCTTCTACAACACACATACAGAAGTTCTGACACACATTTATTATTACTTTGAACGTAAAAAGAATATATCATGATGGCGAGCGTAACGTTCACAATACATATCTACATATACAATTATCATCAGCCATTTTTTTTTATTGAATAAGTGGCAAACGAGCATGCACCCCACCTGATGATATGTGATCACCGCCGCACATGAACCAGAGGAGTCGCAAATGCGTTGCCGGCCTATAAGGAAGGTGCAGCCTCTTTTCTTAAATGTCTCTAAGTCGTAACACCGCTGGCGATTTCACACAGTAGTTGTGCGTGGCAGGATTATTTATTATTATTATTATATTATTATTATTATTATTATTACGTTTTCAATGTGAAATGTCTGATACAAATATATTTACTAAAATATATTTGTAATAAAAATAGATCTTTCCATTATTTTACACGTGTTCATAACATGTATAATAATGTAGTTTATAAATTTTATTATTGTTATATTTTTTAAAGGTGATATATCGCTTACGTTTTTACAACGTATTTTTAACACCTACATGTCAGTAAAATGCAGATTAAGTTGGAAGAACTAGGTTATAATTTAGAAAATACTCTAATATTAACAAACAATAGTAAATATATTAAAATGCAAATGTTTACCGTGCTGAATTTTCAACTGATTGTTGTGTTGTTGACTCTTCTACTCTCTACCTATTCTAATTAGTATAGTAGTCTTAATAGCAATACAACGCATCGTGCATTTCTTGACTATACAGGAGTTGCGCAATAAAGTGGTACGTACGTTCAGTGATCAATTTATTTCATTTTCTATATTGCTCTTTCCTTATCCTCAATTCAGTAGAAAGAGGAAATAAGATAACGATATAAAAATACGAAAGATAATAAATTAACCTCTTACGGTTTTATAAGGCAGGTATAATAAATTGTAAGACGTAAAGGTTAATAGATTTTGACCTTAAATTCTATGTACGCAAGCAATCGAAGTTTGATAACAAACGAACAGATAGTTCATCTATTAGAAAGTGATGACTCTGGCCCATAAACACCATCATCCTATTATTATTAGAAATATTAAAGATGCGCATGACTCGTCACACCTTAGGCAACCATTATGGACTGCAAGTAATTGGATCACCGGTTCCCTTTTTAATAGGTGGGGAAATTCTCATGGAAACCCCTTCGGTCCGGAGGCGGAAGAAGGGTTATGCCGTACTTCTACCAGCTAAAACCACACGGTGTTCCTCTCGACGCCCTGCGTCGGGACTACGAACGCTTTTGCGCACTATCGCAGTCCCGACAGTGCTCTCTCTCATCTATTTAACACGTTAAGCCTGAATCCGCAACGACAGTGATTCTCAAATAGCCTCTCTAGAGTAGGTTGTATAATGCTCTGAAAAGAGTATTCTTTTCTTTTATAAGCAGCAATTCAAACTTATAATATAAACTATTTAAACTTATGCTTAAGAGTTGAATCACGGTAATAGTGGAACAGCGGATTGGGTCCTGAGACCTTAATTATTATATTTTATTTTGACACTTTTTACATTTGATATTATTGTCAATACAAGATATGTCGCTATACACTCGTTATTACATAGAATAGACATAGACACATCAAAATTCACCAATAAAAGGTAAAAAAGATTAAAATTCCTAACTTGCGAGCATACCATTAATTAAGTTAAATTAATTAACGAGCTTCGTAAGTTGAAAACATGGCGGTAGCTTAATGTAACTGCTATTGTGGACTATGAAGGGTCGGGTAAAGGCCGACGCTGGCGTACGCGCACGTCTCTACGCTATATATAATCAGTAACCGCTCTATCAACCGGCACAGTGTTATCGCACATCGATCGTCGCCCGGCTACAGTCACCATGATAATTGAAAAATTAAAAAAGAAATGGCGCCATTTTATTTTATAATTTTTTTTACTCTAGATTGGATTAACTTTAACAAGATTAGAGGTACACAAAGGGCGGACTTAATGCCAATGGCATTTTCTACTAGTCAACCCAAGGTGTGGTGAGATATTGGTATAGATGCAGCAATAACCTAATTAATAAAAAGAAAAGATTCAGAACAGCTTATATAAAATATACTAATAAATAATAATACATACTTATATACATAAATATTATATTCATAATACATACATATATAAACACAATACAATGGCGGTAGCTATCATTAACTTTGATAAGGAATGGATTCCCAATCGGAATGGACGGAAAAAGAGTAAGAAAAGTCCAGATTGAACTTTCTTGAATTGATTAGAACTGCGAATGGGAACGCTGCAGCATCGTGCATTTCAGTCATAAGAGGTGACAACGTATCTTGAGTCTTTATTAAGGACAGATATAGGTGTTTATGGGACTCAGTCTTAACCTATCATCAATATGAAAGGTGTCAGAGGTTCTTCCAGTACCAGTGTGCTTTATCGATACAGAACAAAAACAAACATAGACAAAAACATTGTTGGATAAAAACAGAAAAGTCTACCTAGGTATTAAAGAAGCACAATGCAAAAATTCTGTCCGACATGTGTACAAACAACGAATAAAAAATCCATGAAATGTTTTTGTCATCGTAAAATTACTACAATGCCATACAGAAAATGGAAGCTGCTGTGATTTTTGTGGTCGCATCGGTCAAAGAGATTGATTTTAAGTAAAAGTGGTGAAATAATCAACTGTAAAATATAGCGTTCCATAAATGAATGTCCGGTTGTTTGTTCTACACAAATTATGTTTGAACTTTAAGGTTACTCAATATTCAAATTTCTCAGCATCTTACTTGCACACCTAGTTCAATTACCCTAAAATTGCAGATTAATGCAATTAAGTATACATGAAACAACAACAGTCCTACGGAAAAAAGGAAGCAACGGTAAACCTTCTGGATAGTGATCGCCCCATGGGTTAACGGCGGAACTAAAACTTTGCATAATATAATGGTAATGCGCCTATATTCATCTTACTTAATTTCAAACACCTAATAACAAAACAAAGTTATCACTTTGTAATTATTTACATGTTCTAAAACATAGCTGTACTTTATAAAATGAAAGTAAATAACGTTTATAATTTCACGTTTTCAACATAATGTAAATTCCTTATGATCTGTTTCATAATCGTCAAATAAACATATTAAAATTCAATTTTGTTACTGTTTATTGGCATTGTCTTTTCGTTCAGATAACTTTTATTTAGAAACTCTGAATCAGGTCCTTATTATAGTATCTTATTTGATGCGACTAAAATGGAACTATCAATTAAATTGTAGGTGAACTTCACCAATACTAGAACGACATATTCCGGGTGATTTGATAATAGCAAGATCATTACGGTAAAAGGTGTTACGTGCACATGGTAAGTCAGCTGTTAAAACCAATTAGACCACCATATGTCAACAACAGAGAGATCAAGAGAACCCCAGGTAATGAAGTGGCATAATCTACCCGTCTCTTGGGACCGTGGTCGTCCCGGACCCCTGTCTATCTAAGCTCCCAATATTCATAATCTAATAAACCCCTTCCGTGTCCACTTGAGCGTAATTTTAAAGTGCATGAAAGTCTTTTAGGGCGTAATAAAATATTTAATTTAATACACTGGAACAGATGACTGGGCTATGATATTAAATTTGTTTACGTCGCCCTTTTAATTAAATTTTCGTAAGTAAGATATGTTGTACACTCGATGCACAGTAAGTTACATTTTGGTTACATTGTGTACATGATACGCATAATAACTCAAAACTAACCACAATAATAATGAAACCTAGGTAGTCATTTGTTTCGCAATTCATCAACCGCTAGAATGGCGACGTATTTAAATACACGCCTGACAAAGCTGGTAATTAGAAAGGCTTCGCGACGATCCGCGAGGGTATAGAAGCTAGACGGATCGGACCGATGATACGGGGGTGACGCGAAAACAAAGTATCCAATTGCTGCACTTCCCCGCTTCCGACAATTACGAAACAAAATCGCGCTCTGACCGCAGACGGGCTGATATCCAGACACAGGCGCAATTTCGTTACGGAACATAAAATACACTTTTGTTATTTGTCTTAGTGCTTTTCGCAAGAGGTGTTCGAACAAAAGAGTAGTGAATAATGGCATAAAACGCGTACAGACGTTTCCCGTCGTTGTTAGGCCGTGCGCACTGCGGCGTGAATGGGTCGGTCACGTTGAGGACAGCGTTTGCATTAAGTAATTGACGGTGACCCGAGATAGGAAATTGCGCTCAGTACATCATCATTCTCTCGATTCAAATTTCAAGCTGTCACAACCGTAACAAACACGGGCTAGCCCCGCGCGGGATATGCGTCGTAACAAATTGATATTCACAAGACCAGAGGAATAACTGACCAGCATATCCTTTGTATATTAAGCCAATTTTATTCTATGCGTATCTATTATTTAAATATAAAAAATATACATAATATTTTGAGTTATAAGCATAGTAGTAGATTATATCAGAATTCTTCAATTCAGTTTAGATCCTCCATCCACAACAACCAAAAATAACAAAGTACATAAAACTACTGAGTAAAATACATAGGGTCCATTATTTACATACGTGTTATAACTGTGAGTTATATTGCTGGAGATATAATACTAATACAACCTCTATGCGTACACCTAACAACAAAAAGTCCTTTAAAAATTCACTAAACTGTAACCTCTTGTTTAGAAATCAAAGCTCGCACGAACATGTAACAATCACTTGAAAAGTGTCTGAGATTAACCCCTGTTCCCGCAGAAGTGGCTCAATGAAAAGCCCTAATATTTACAGAACAGCAAAAATTCCTCTGAACAACATGAAAGCCCTTTTAACCCCGAGCGTTGCGATCCATTAAAGACACTTTACGTAGACTTAAGGGCACCCAAGTCACTGTACCAGAATGCGTAGACCTCCCCGTACTAAAAACCGCAATAGACATACTTGCAGATGTGTAGGATCTTTTCATTCTGGACGATAGAAGGCACTCAGATTTCACAAACATTCATTGTGAGACAATCTTGTAATCCAAAATGGTACAAACACTTGAGGCGTGCCAATCAATCGCGTCGTCAAATCGTTTGCTGGCCACAATACAATTTAGTAGAAACAAATTTTAATAAAGTAATATACGCACACATGCAAAATACAAACGCATTGATTACTCATCTATAGAAATACGAATTAACATATATTCTTCGTAAAGCTGTTGGATTATATCCACCTGGCAAGTTTGAGTAAACAAAAAAGGCTCTCGTTCTAGCTTCCGAATATAAACAAATGAATGGGCAAATAGGTACGAATGCGTCGAAGACGAATAATTTGTGCCTTTATTATTGTACAATTCTGGTTATGGAATTAAAATTGAGATCAACTAGCCTAGCGTGTTTATTAAATAATGCTACAAAATAACTATGTTCAAATGAGGTCGTTTTTAATTTAATAAATGTCTGGTTTGCTCTTTACGTCAAAGTAAAATTTTTACCCAATTAGAAGCTTTACCATAGCTCGTGGAAACGTGTACACTGAGAGTGTTTACTAAGCTTCTTTATCGAATGAAACGAAACGAAGTCAAAGTCGGGCGTTAGTTATAAATAAATACGAGAACGAGACGAGTTAACGATCAAATAGTGCAACAATGGGACCACAATTTTATGTACAATGTATATAATGGACAGTTTGCGGCTTGAGTGTATTATCGCCTACGATGTTGCTACTGGTAAAAACGGTTCTATCCTGTGTACGTGACTCACCCGCCGTGGACCGGCTCGGTCAAGTTCAACCTGTGCATTCAATTTAAACCACAGCGCTATTTTTATGCGCACAATTGAGCCTTTGTTCGAAGTATACGCGATTGATTCGCATAATATTGTAACTGGGAAATCTAATGTAGACGTTGCTACTTTGCAGAAAACATGTTGTTTAGCTTCCCTTTGTAATGATGGTTTAATTTAAATACTGACTAAGGAAGTTCGTAACAACCATAGTTACTAGTCCCAAAAGCCAATATCGCGAACTATATCAATTCTACTCTAAATCAGTTGAATAATCTGAACTATAAAGTAGTGCACATATAAAAGACAAGATTAAAATAAAGTTAGATTAGTGTTAAATTTAACGGATATTTTAAAAAGGTAGCTTTAATGTTGCCATTATATAAATAAGTTTAAGTAAAGATTTGTTGGTCCACTAACCTGGGTCTGCCGCGAGCTGTGCGTATATCGAGAGCGCCACCTCGTCCTCGCTGACGAAGTCCCACAATCCGTCGCAGGCCACAACCACAAAGTCCTCGTCTCCATCCAGCTCCACCAGCGCAGTCTCCGGTTGCGCCGTTACATACGGCTTGTAATTTGCGTCCCCTACAAAAAATACACATTTAAAGGTATGTTTTATTTTAAACCAAACCAAATCTGAGTCACAGAGAAAAATAAAAATGTCGATGTTTTTACAGACTTTTTAAACTGGAACAGAAAACGAAATCATTATTTTTTTTGCGATGGCTGGATCAAAAACATCGTTTCGTCGTATAATGCTTATTATGCCTATATATTATATATTAAATTCATTGAAACAAGACCATTTCATTAAATTAAAAATATGGCAAACAAAATTAAGGAAATAAACGACGAAGAAACTTACAATTAATACATTAATAATGATTCTTTAGCACAGATTAACGATTCGTCAAATAACATTTATGCGCTTAAACTTTCTACTCTTAGAAAATATCAATATCTATTATTGTCACTTATGGCGACCCCCTTCTCACATTTGATCTCTTATTTTAAAGTATCCTACATTCTGCGAAGTACCATGGATCACCTTACACTGCTCAGGCTGGGCCTCTTATACCTTGGGTTGCTACATAAGGAGGAGGCAACTGCAAGTATACTGTAACCAAATTATGTTGTGTTTAAAGTTTTTATTCAATACTTATGCACATACATAGTACGCTGTACGCCTCAAGAATAAAATGCAATCAAAATAATATGTTAAGCCACCGTTATACAATTATAATAATATTTCCATAAATATAATCGATACCCTTTTACACGTACGTAAATTCTTGTCATCATCAAATATACAATTCGGATAGCAAGTTTCTTAGGATTTAACTTGAAGTCTGATTAAATTTTTCTCGATTTTTTTGAGAAATGTATAGCAAGCCCATGTTGCGTGTATGTTACAGGATAACTTGCAACGAAACTCGAGGGGAAGCGCGTAATACACATCGGAACTTAATCTCCCGTGGAATACAAAATCGATGGATTTCGTCGCAATAGGCGAGGGAATGGTCCCGATACACTAATACAGCAAATGCCAATAGGACACTTCAATGATAAGCAATTGTAAGGGTTGAAAATGTAATAAAATTAATAAATTTACATACTTTTGTTATTAAACCTACTATTTTTGTACATAGGCAGTTTCCAAAGATTAAGAATTTACCCTCCTTCATTACAATTTGCAAAACAAAGAATTCAATTACCAATTAAGTTACGCACATTTTAAATTTAATACCAATTACATAATATAACAGTATTATTAATATATTAAATAAAAAATTATATTATATATGTAAATATACGCAATATGATAATTGAGCTCCATATTAAACATGTATATATCCATACAGATAAAATAAAAAAAAATATTTGATTATTTATAAACCTCCGCTCAAAAAGATTCATATTCTCTATATAATTTAATCCACCACGCTTACAATGTTTTGTTATCTGAATGGTATTGTTATGTTTGAGACCGCACAGAGCCACTCAAATACCACGAGGAAAACTTTTTTGTTTGTGATTCCTTGAATTGTGACTAAGTCTTTGGACTATTAGTTTTCAGTGTTGTTGAATGGTTTATGACTGTTCCATATGAACATAATTGATATGACGATACTCAAAAACTACGCCCCAAGATACATACGTTGGACTGAGATTAAATACGCCGTAAAGAATAAATAAATCTTCGGATACATGCAATCACCTCACGAAACCGCAGCTTCACGCTGCTGTTTCATGATAGTATTGATAGATCCCTCCACGGACGAACAGTACTAATCGTGCTGCAGTTATAAACTAACTACAGAATGTTATTACTTTTTGTACCGTAACGACCGCATGGCATAATAGCGAAAGTACCTAGCTACTCAAACTTATTGGCACTTCGCAAAGATATTTGTGCAATTATTGGTTTTCAGTAATATTGTAACTATATATGTCTCTGACACTACTGCACTTTCCCTCGTAAATTATTACACATGTCCCACTTCCAATTAAGGTACTTCACGTCAAATGATTACATCTTTGTTAGCGCCAATATTTAAAATACATACTATAATATAATCCACGCAATTGAAATCATTTGGTTAGATTTAAAGTCGCATTACTAAACTAAATACATACTACTAACTATACGTACTGGCGACAGTAAATATAACTTCGAGGGGTTCTATTCCATCTTAATGCTAAGGGGTTACTGCGGTCCTACAATGATGTAGCATTGGAGGACAGCAGGCATCACTTACCAACCCGGTAAAATCTCGTAAAAAAAAAAAACATAAAAAATGTTATAATATCCCTAATTTTTAAATCCTGTGCTATAGTAGTGAAAACATATTAATATTATTTTTTCACAATTTGAATACGATATCGTTTGCAACATTTTTCAGTTAAAAGAAACATTCAGCCATGTTTTATAGTATGTACGATATCACATGTTTGTATTAATAGGATTAATTATTGAATTACAATGGTATTATTACTAGTGGGACTATGAAAGCGTTTTTTATGTAAGTACATTACAAATACATAAGGAAACATTCTAACTGCACGAACAAGGGAAAGTTTTTTTTAAAGACATTAAGAGTGAGAGTTTTAAACAATGGTAGAGCTACACGACAGTTTGTTTCTAATTGCAGAATGAATGGGTCAGCTCGACCGAGGTAGGACCACGCCCTCACAGAATACCGGCGTGAAATAGTAGCATAACACTGTTGTGTTTCGTCTGGTGAGTGAAGGGATCCGGAGACCCTTATTACTGGTGACGAGGCATTCCATCTCAGTCCTCAAGGATGACAACGCATCTGCATTATGATTCCTTGTCAAGGATGAATGTAGATGTCATGGGACGCAGGAATCACTTAACATCAGGTGAACTGTGTGCTCGTTTGAACTCTTAATGTACTAAAAAAATGTAAAAGTGACAAATGTGCACACAATTTATCTGATGTTAGGTGATGCGGCTCATGACAGCTAAGACCGTCTTTCAGAACTAAGATGCGCCGTTTGTATTATAATAGTAAAATCTTATTTACACCGTTGCCTTGACGTTTAAATTTGTTTATAAAAGCTGTCAATGCCCGCGACTCTTTTAATTTCGTTTTAACGTTCTTGGCCCACTGCTTATCCTTCTAATGGCATGCCGTGACGATATGCCTGAAGCCATTCGTACTTGTGACAAAATACTCATTAAAATATACTCAGCCGGTCTTCGAGTTTGTAACAATCTTATTTTGGTCTTTACTCTAGTTAAAAAAGCGTTATGTCGTAATGAATGTCAATCAACAGGAGTGCCGATTGTTTAAAAAAAGTTCAAGTAAAGTTCAAAGTAGTAAAGTTCAATGTAACATTTTAGGATAACTCTAAAACAAAATTAGTAATACGACTTGACCAATAGACTTTTGCATAGTACAAAGAGTCGATAAAATAGCAGGGACTTGACCTTCTTTTCAAGAGTGCATAGTGTCCGGGTGATCGATACGGTTCCATGCAATGGGGCTCGAACGAAGGGGCAAGGGACCGAGGGGACGCCCGACGCCTCGCCGGCGCCCGACGCGCGCACTCCAATTGAGTTGTAAATTAAAACAGTTGCATTGTCTCAAAGAGATTTTGACTTAGGGGACGTGCTTAAGGGCACAAATATTGTTTGTGTGGGTTGTAACAATAATGGTAATTCCTGTATTGTGCCAATTCATATTGTCATGCTCGATAAAATGCATCGGAAGAAGGACGTACTTTTCAAGCTTGATTGTAAAAACCGGCCATGTTATCCAGTTTTACTTTGTAAAAACTATGACAATATGAATATGAATGATAAGGTCGTAACCAAAAAGACAACGTTGAAGTTAGGCATATTTATTTCTTTGTAATCTTATAGTCCTAAAGAAACGAAGGAACATCATATCTCGTTCTACAAGGAGTCATCTAAGATTGTAATCATACGGCAGACTTGAACAGCATTTCATGTTTACGTGCAAATTGTAAATTTAAATTTAAAATCTTATAACTTCTTTGAAAATCCGACCGAACTGAAATTATTAAGGATAACATAACAATAATACGCTAATAAATCATTGTGACGGTTGGAAAATTTGCATTATCATGTTTACTTACAACACTAATGGAAATACATTTAAATACTATTTTTAGTTTTTTCCTTATTTATCCAGCAATTCACGGATTCACGGAGTGTGTATCTTATATATGAAGATATATGTATATAGTATAACTCATATAATTATTAACAAAGTAAACGTAACAATTTATATCAAACTAAAACTTTAAACATTATCCAAACATCAAATATGTTGAAAGAAGCTTTTGTCATGTCATCAAGAGATTACATATAAAACTTCTAAGCCAGGGTTTCCCCACATGAGGCTGCCATCCACAACCCCGTATTACATCCATTTGTTTACCTTTCCCTCAAAAGGTATATCAAAACACAACTGAAATTAGTGTGCCCATTGTAAAAAGGATGACAGGGCTTCTCTCCCATACCCCGTCACGTTAGATCACTAACTGCTTAATGGCGGACACACGCCGGCAACGATCGGAACCCATTGTGAGAAATGACTGCGCACCGTCGAGCCACCTAACAATATAACGGGCGATTACACTCGCCTTCTCAGCCCACTGGCTTTATTTATATCATCCCTTTATAGTGGTGTGCCTAAAGGTAACATAATTTGTAAGATTTATTGCTATATTTTACACCAGCTGTTGTCAGTGTGTTCGTTTTATTTATTTTAGGTAAAAATATAACAAATTGTCCTGGCTGTCTTCTACCACAGGTATGCATTGAGTTTGATAACCTCTTATCATTAGGTTTCTTCAGTCGTAAGGGATCAGAAAACGTCTAAATCAGAAAACAACAAAACAAGATTTGGCAATGCAACGTTTCGTATTGTGATCAAAATAAATCGGAGAGTCGCAGTGATTAGAATACACACACAACTACATCATCTCAGTTCGTTCCATGCTCATCACAAGACAGAATATGTGCAACTCTTTGGTGGAACTGTTGTAGAACTACGCTGCAGTTTGTTTCCAGCTGCAGAATGAATGGGTCAGCTCGACGGGGGTGGGAGCACGCCCCCACAGAATATAAGCATAAAATAGCTGCATAATACTGCTGTGTTTCGTCTGGTGACTATGGGGATCCGGAGACTTTTATAACTGGTGACGAGGCATTCCATCCCAGTCCTCAAGGGTGAAAAAGGGTGAATGTAGATCTCATGGTCCACAGAAATCATTCAGCATAGGGTGAACTATGTACCCGTTTGTTACTCTCAATGTAATATAAAAAAAAAACCATCATCCTGAGAGCAAAATGCCAAAACATTCTTTCGTTCCGGATATTTCAAACATACGACGGATACATTTTAATGCGTGGATATTTTTTTACGATAATGGAGTCACTCAATCAGTGCACTTTACCGACGCCGATTTGACGACCCCGTGACGTATAGTGGAGTAGTGATTCTTGGTCCAGGGTTCGATTCAAAAGCGAGCAAAAACTTTTTTGTATCATAAATTGTTCGTTTTTGAGTCGCGATGTGTCCCGTGTCCAGTGTAGTGTCCTCAGGGACATTCAGGAATCTTCCTCCAATATCATTGCATAGTATAGGGAACTAGGAAAGGCGTACCATTTCTTAGTTCCCCGTTCGTACAGTGAGTGCCTATATATTTATGCGCAAATATTTACGACACTAATATATTCTACAGTTACTATCATCTAATGTTAACCAGAAATTAGTGCCATGCTCGAAATCAGCTAGGGGATATCAAGATCAGCACTTTGAGCAACAATTGTAGTCACGCCTTTATCATCAAGGAATTGTAGTCAAGTACACACGTTGTTTATATGTTTATATAATAAATAAATACAACAAAATCCTTTTAATACATACATGTGCCGTTAAAGGCAAATCTATTATACAATTCATGATTGCCATACAACAAATTAGTGAGACCACACGAATGACCCGTATCTATCATCGATAAATATTATATTCAGTCGTAAGCAGTAACTTTAAATTCTCATTTTACACAGGTGTTCTTTGAGAATATCCCGGTCAGGTTTATATATTTACAAACTGTATTGATCACTGCTGCGTAGATGACAGTAAAACGTATTCGTATATTTTGTTTTTGGTTTCGCTTATATGAGCCTGTAACAATATTTTTTTTACTTTAATATGCCAACATCGAGGCGTAATGATCAAAGGTTCTTGGTGCTGTGTTCGAGGTTCTAGGTTTGATTCTCGAGGAACAATGAATATAAGTTTGGACGTGTCCTTGTACCTTGAACCCATGTGAATTTCAAATAAACGTATAGTCTTTTTTTTTAAACTTTCTATGCAAGTGTTTGACCACGATCCCACCCGATGTTAAGTGGAAATGCAGTCCTGGATGGTAAGGCGCACTAGCTCAGTAAATGCCAATTCACTTTACTCTTGGAAACACCCACATTGTAATCGGAGGGAAAGACAGACGCGGGCAAACTATTACAGTCCTTTGCTGTACGAATAATGAAAGACAAAGCGAAGCGCTTCGTTCGGGTTTGAGGGATGTTGACAACAAAAGGATGAAATCTAGCAGTGCGTCGTGAAGTCCGATGGTGGAACGGGGATGGGGGAATTAGATCATGTAAATGTAGTCTGTTTCTAGGGCAGTCGGAAAAGCGAACGCTGACGTTTAAAGGTACCACCATAGGAGCAACGACCAACCTTAGTTTAGATTTTTTTCATTATTGTCCAAAGTTTCATATACAATTGATAAGACAAAATGATCGAACAGTCATTAATGAATGATTAGCGATTATTAGACATATCTACTTTGATTTCTATTAGGCTGAGAACCAAGTTCTTTCCATTTTCTTAAAAAAATATATTTTCCTATAGTCATTAGCATTATGTTTAAGATTGTATGAAAGAGGGTGTTTTACTCTACCGGAATCTATGTTAGAGTACATGTATCTCTTTCGATCTCTGTCGTGTATTATGCGGAGTTTCGTATTATACTAATGCAGAGAACGAAGAAACGAGATCTTAGTTGGATGAGTTTTTCGAGTCGCAACCGATAAAAGTCTAACAATGAAATATTGAAAATATTTTTTAACCGTGGATGAAAGTTGATATCAATAAGGAACTTTTTTTTTTTTCGGTAATGTATTGTACATTATCGATTATAAAATTGTTAAATTTATTGAAAAATATTTTTAAGGAAAAACGACGAACTTAGTTCCTACCTGCCTTACTTAGTACCTATTATCCTTTCTATCCTAACCTATATCACCTTCTTATCTTAAATGAAAGAAAGAAGAGTCTATGTCCTGTTTGAGAATTTAAAAGCAAATTTACATTAAAAAAAAAAAATCATAATAGTTCTATTACAATTTTCATTATTGTGTTTTGGTAACTACAAGTTGATATGAAATATACATGTGGTGGTGTTTAACAACACATGATTTTAAATTTTAATTGAAAGTTTTTATTATTTGTGACAGGTATTGCAAGGTAATAGACACCACCTTTAAATCTCCAAAAAAATACAATGGAGATTCCCTCTATTCATCTTCATCTGATTTACAATCGATCTTTGATGACGAAGACGTGGCGAAGGACACTCCAGTGCATTCCAAAGCAGAATGGGTGCCGCTCCGCCTACTATGGCCAACACTTCATCGCAAAACAATTCGAAACAGGTTTGTTATCTCTGATTGACCGCGTCTCTCACCCTACCCTGTACTATAAAACACGGTAACCGAGTCAAGATGTATAGGGTACGAAGAAGTTAATGGAAAGGATCAGAGAGAGATACGTATGGTTTACTTTCGACTCTAACAAAATACATTTTATCATTGTCCACCTGCCCAAGGAAAATACTTTAGTAATTGTACATTTCAACATGTTCGAATCATAACAAAGGTCTTAAAGAGGCGGGCGCATTTCTTTAAAACTTTGGTAGGAAAAACCGAACAGCGTAAGATTAAACCCCAAGTGTATACGCATATAAAAGTATTATTAATTTATATAAAACAATCGTGTAGTTAGTATTAAACAACTACCCATAACTAGAACTACAAAATATATAAAAACTTACGACAAATGAACAAGCTGTTCAGCGACGAAGTTTAGAATGGGTTTAGATTGTATTAACAAGTTTGCGTAAAACATACCTGTAATTATGTCCATAGATAATACAGAGAAGCATCAAATAAAAATATCCATTTATAAAAAATATATTGAGAGAATTATGAATGAATGGAAAGTATCAATTTAGTTTACTTTTACTTGGCTGTAATTTAAACCGCCTTTCTTTTCGCTGGTGTTGTAACAGGTGTTATTGTTACTGTTAGTGTAATGAAGACGATAAACTAGCCAACCTTTCACTTTTTGCACCACAAAAGGTAACAATGTGGTATTATTTTTTTACGTGATAGAGCCAAGCCGCAGGCAGTAAATTGCATCTCGAATAACTCGATTCAACCGGAGAAGCTTTCATAGAATAACAATCGTGAAATAGTAGCAAAACGCTTGAAGGTTTCGTATGTTCGGTGCAGAGAATTGAGAGGCATAGTTAGAGGCTAGACTTCTATCTCTTGCTAACTCTTCAGAAGTGACAACATTAGTGCATTTTGAATTTAATCCAGAATAAATGTAGGCGTCATCGGCCGTAGGAGTCCATCAGTTAAACTATGTGCTTTGTAACCACTGATATCATAAACTAAAACTAAAAATATTTGTAAACTCATAATCACTATGCTTATCTGCGTTATAAAATGCGCAATGCCGAAATTCGTGAAAGAAACGTACATAGATAAGTTCGCACCTATAACCGTAAAGGAAAATCTATTCTCAAATAGCATCCTTATACAATAACCATGCTTTTTAGATTTTTACAGTTAATACTTCCCAGTGTTGTATACACACTAAACTTTGATTTCATTATGGTTTACTATTATAAGTTGCGGAAGCACGCCCACTATTCTATTTAGTTACATATTTTTTACACTTTCTTGCTTTATCCATTGAGCAAAACAAATAGAGTAAGTATAAAACTTCATTTTTACAGGCTTTGAAACATTTCAGTCTAGTTTACTAGAAAAACGCGTGACCTTGATCTGATAGAGATCGCTATAATATATAATACACTAACCAACTTGTCTACGATATGAAAAATTTCCCCAAATACGGCCAAAACAATAAAAGTTTCTCTCACATACGCCAGATACATAGGCAGAATATGTTCTACGGCCTCCTGTATCTATATCTGCCGAAGATTATGTATGTAGTCTATAGTACTACGGCCATTTCGGACCCCGCTTGTTCGGGAGACTGGAAGCCGTCGGGTCTGGAAGCGAGACGATTCGTAATGGCCCTTGAACACAGAACATAGTCGCGGCTCAGAAGCGAAATCGGTCTATAGAGATAAGAGGGCGTTATCGCCTATCTTGAAGAGCAACAAGAGCGCACTTCTGCTCCGCGTCTCCGACGAAGTACCGTCATGGAGGGCGGAATTATATAGCACTTGGCGAACTTAAGGCATCGGTTCTCCACCAGATTTCAGTGGCTCTGCTGTAACTCTGCCCTCTCCAGGTGCTTTGCTATATAAGGATTTATATAAGGCCACTAGAAGAGGTCCAATATGCCTCTTACCATTCGATAATCAATGCCGGTTTGCACCCTCGTGATCACAGATACATTATTAAACGGACACCTTTAGGTCATCATAATGAAGTCTACTTCTTTTATTTTGATGCATCGGGACTAATTCAGGTCCACTTTCTTTGGGGCTGTTTTGAAGAATACTTTCAAATCAGAATGAAACCAAAATAATCTCCACCAAACTCATCTGGATTTATGAAACCATTAAATTGAAGGTTCGCTTCCTCGACGCATTGCGATGGCGAACACAAATGTTGTTTATTTATAGGTTTAGCAAAGATAACTTTCCCAAAAAGTAGTAAATGTTTAATGCTCTAGCAAAATTGCAGGGTGGCAAGATGGGTGGATGCGGGTCGAATGTTTGATTTTAGGGCAATGTGAGTGCCATGCAACGCGGGATATAATCAGGGGCCACACTCTTTGGAATAGTATCTAGCGCTGTGTATCATCTAATGGAAGAAAATACGGACCCCTTCTTGCCAGTAACTAGGCATTCCATCTTAATCCCCAGAGATGACAAGGCGTCTGCCTTATTACGATATGTGGGTGTCATGGGCCGCAGGAATCACTTAGCATCGGGTAAAGTGTGTGCTTGTTTGTTATCACCAATATAAAATAAAACAATAAATACATCGTGTATTTAAAACACAAAATATATAAGTATTTTATTTATTAATTTATTGAAACGTCTCCGCAGTATAATATATATTTTCGTTACATAATATTTCTTTCTACACCACAAATAATGCGAAAAAGTAATAAACTATATTGTCTATTAAATAAGATAGCTATGAACTAAACTATAGAAAAAATACATATGATAACAAGAATACAATATATTAAAGAGAGATGTTTATTTTAAATATTATATGTATATATATATATATTATACTATCTTACCTTTATACTAATATAAAATATCTGTACTGATATATCTATATAACTGTGTAAGTAATTTACCGATATTATTGTGGGAATAACAACCGATCGCCTTCATTTTCACTGAAACGGACTGCACACAGTGTTTAGTTTATTTTTTAACGTTTGTTACCATTTCTTTACAGTTGATGGTCACAGTTAGCCCGAGGACAGCAATTCACCGGGTTGAATGATGGCCGAGCGCTTAGGGAACTCATCCAAGACCCCTTATTTATGGGTAACCAGGACAAGGGTTCCCGGAAGGGAGCCTTGACTTGAACTATTACCCTGCGGGTGAAAGCGACTGACTCTAGGGGGCCCGAGAGAGCTGAATCTCGACTCGGTCAGTCCCAACGGACCAACTTTTGTAACCTAGTTCTCAACTTAATAACTTAACGAGATTTTACTTTAATTATTTTTCTTTATTACATCGAGGGTAACAAAGGAGCACACATTTCACCTGATGGTAAATGATTCCTGCGGCATCTACATTCATCCTTGACAAGGAATCATAATGCTGATGCATTATCACCCTTGAGGACTGAGATCGAATGCCTCGTCAAAAGGTCTCCGGATCCCTACTCTCACCAGACGATACAGAGCAGCGTTATACTGCTATTTCACGCTTGTATTCTGTGAGGGCATGATCCTACCCTGGTCGAGTTGACCCATTAATTCCGAAGCTAGAAACAAACTGCATAATACCTCTGTTTACCTACTATCTACTAATTACCTATGAACCTTGTTGCAGTGCTGCGATGGCACAGACAGGGAATGTTGGAAATTTTTTTTTTATTTATTTTAAAATGGATTTTTTACAATTGAAAATGCTTACACACTACTGTCAACCACCAACTCCGACATTAAAAATTTCGTTGAGACGTGGAAAGGAGGTTGTTATATTTATTTATAACATGAGTTACATGTTATAAATAAATATAACATGTCTGAAGAAGTTTAACCGAACGCCAAAAGTTACTTTTATACGACAATCCGTGCATCATTCAATTGTTATTTCAGCAATCCTTGTTTATCAAACATACTCGGACCCATCCTGTCTACAGTCTGATTGCCGAAGCTTGAGCTAGCCGCCCGAGCACAGCATACCACACAACTTAAGTACCGTGATGCGATTCATTACAATTGAACAATGAATTATCTAAACTGAAATATAGACTGAACATATATACAACGTGTCCCGAAAGTAGCACGACAATCTTTAAGGAAGATAATAAAAGAATAAAAACAGGGTGACAGACAAAAATATAATGACAATACCTGTGTATTGTCACACTGAAAATCTTTAGAAAATAAAAAACGGCTCAATGTTCTCCACACCAATGTTACCGATATTTTTATTGTTTTTCGAAGTAGTCTCCGGTCCTCTATAAACGACTTTACATTCGATGGAACCACTGAGAAAAGCAGGTGGGCCCAGTCCTTAGGGGTCACTTCTATGGCATTCGAACGCACTCACCGCATCTTCAGGGCTGGTAAATCGAATAAATACCTCAAGTTTACTTTTGGTTCTTGGGAATTAATGAAAGTCGCAGGGCCCAGGTCAGGACTATATGGAGGATGACATATTATCACGGTACCTGCCATAGTTAAATATTCAATTGTTTGTTTTGCAGAGTGCGCTGAAGAGCTTTCGTGATGAAGATGGATCCTGCTTCGAGGACGATGCTGTTGAGCGTTTTCCTAGACAACAGGCAAACAATCTTCTTCCAGCACAACTGTCGCGAAATGACCTTTCCGACCAAAGAAAGAGGCAATCATCTTTTTTCCTTGACTTCTTCCCTTCTTTACCTTAGTTGGCCGATCTTGAAACACACACTGAGCAGATCTTTTGGCTTCGGGTTCGCAGCAATATATCCAAATTTCATCGGGCAAATCACCTGTGACGATGTCAAATACAACATTCGAGTCACCTCCGTTAAACTTTTCTAACATTTCGCGACACCAGTCCAAGGCTTTTTTGGTCTTCGGTACGAGTATGGGGAACTCATTTGGTGCAAAACTTCCTGACACTTAAATGTTCGTGTAATATTTTTTGTACTTGACTTATACCAATACCTAAGCTAGCTCGCATCTACTGGTAGATAACTCTCTTATCTTCCTCTCGGACAGCACTGATGTTATCTTCAGATTTCACTGTTGAAGGACGTCCCTCACGCAGATGTTTCTACGCCCTCGCTTAAATTCATTAAATACCAATATGCCCTTCATAATTTAATGCCAATCGAAGTCTATCATAGCTTTGTTGTTAGTTAAGGGCACAACGAAAGTCGCGTTAAATTCATTTTGAGGTATAACAAGACATTGGGAATTGCCGCCAATTCACAAAAACAAATGACAAATGAATGCAATATATCACATTAGGTATCCAAAGAGTTTTATAATAATCGAAATTTAAATGAAGTTTTCATTGGCAATGTTTGTAATTGGCCGGTTCTAAAAACTTTCAGTGCCACCCCCCACGTAGTAAAAGTGTTACCATTTTCGAGAATTGAGTACTTTTTCCTCCTCCTTTCCTTCAGAGGGGACGAGCACGCGTTGCAGCGGAAGGGCGTGTGATAGTGCTTAATGTTTACAAAAAGAAAAGTAAGAAAACTAAAAAATTTAAAATTTAAAAAAAAAATTGTTGATTTGTAAAATGAAATCAACATTTTATAATATAAATATGTTTTTTTTCCACTTCTTTTCTCAAAAAATTGCTTAAAATTTTGCTTGATAATAAAAAAAAATGATCTGCCTATTTGTACACACAGAAACTAAAGACAGGTCGGAGGTGAAATAAATGAAAAAAACTCGATATGTCGAAAATAGTGACACTTTTACTAAAGTATTTTTTTTTGTCTGGTATATGACCCGTCTTCCTCATCTGCACAATGAGTTCAATGTGCTACTTACGGGACACCCAGTATGGGAAGCGAAGTACGTAGAAAATCCATGAGAAATAATGAGGTCGTGAAATATAATCATTTGCATACGTTTACGGTTTTAACATTAACATGTATATATAGTTTACTTAGGAATTATAAGAAGGAAGACTCACCGATAGCCCGGGAGACTGCTAGCTGGCCGTTCACTCGCCACGTGCCGAAGTACATAACAGTTCCTCCGGACGACTCTATTCTCTTTCTTTCGTCCTGTACACAAACTTATTTCATTTAAGAGAAGTAAAACCACGCTGCTGTTATAGTCTACGTGCAACACAAATGGAACTAAGCTAATACCAGCATGAAATTGATAAAGCTTCTGACTACCATAGACACAATTACAATATAAGTGATTATAGACCAAAGGCATGACTTTCCATCAGGTTCCATCTCTATAAACAAAAAATTGCTGTAACCATATTAAGAGGTCCAGCCCAGTGGAAGGTAACAAGTCAAGTAACGGCATACGTGATACGTGAACAATGAACTACGTAAAAGATAACTGGGGACGTGATATTAAAACAAGTGTCTCTTTTTAGGTTAGCCCAGGTTAACTTTTGATTTAATTAATCCAAGTTTGGAGAAAATAAGCGTCTCTTGCATATAATTTGAAAATAAATGTATCGATCTATGTTATTTTGAAGCCTCATCAGGAAGACGGACTATCCCCTTTAAGCAATGAATCGAAATATATGTGTCGATTTATCTTATTTTGAAGCCTCGTCAGGAAGACACGGACTATCCCCTTTAAGCAAGAAATCGTGAAAATCGCAAAGAAATCATCATTAATTGTACACACGTTACTTGGACTGGTCTACGAGGACGGGTGGACGTGGACCACGTGTTTATATGGACACTGACGATATACGACCCAAATATTTAAGCTGATTTAAGATTTATTAATACAAAAAAAACATCCACGCAGTGCCATTGTAATTTGCAATATATAAATATTTTATCATATCAAAAAGTCAAAAAATGTGCTTGACATTTTGTGATTCCTTTCACTTATTAAAAACTGAACAAAGATTTTAATCTTGTATTTTTTCATTATTAATTTCTTACATTTGCAAATCTATTATTGAGAACGTTGTTTGAAGCTAATCGAAATCGCAATAAAAATAATATCATATAAACATTAAAAGTGTTTGCTTTTCATATGTTAATCATTTTTATATAAATAGGAGTTTACATTATATTTGAAGTAAAGAGAAATTTGAAGCATATATATACCTTAATCTCGGTCATCGATAAGAATTAAAATAAGATATGTTGTCATCCCTTAAGGACTAACGTATGGGTAACTGGGCGAATTACAACTACACGAACTCACACACACACACACACACACGTACCTGGCGGTCCGGCTTGTGTGGGTGCACGAGCTGCATGAGGCGCATGCGCTTGGCGAGCAGCGCCAATGAGTCGCCAGCCCAGGCCGCTAGTAGCCGCCGCCCGCGCACCACCACCGCCACCGCCGTGCTCCCACCACACGCGCGCTGCAAACATACAAACTATAAAGTAAATTGTATGAGCCACACATTTCGACAGTGGTAAAGCTACACTGCAGTTTGTTTGTAGCTGCGGAATGAATGAGTCGGATCGACAGACGTAGGAGGACCACGCCCTCACAGAGTACCAGCGTGAAATGGCAGCATAGCGCTGCCGTGTTTCGTCTGGTGAGTGTAGGGATGCAGAAAGCTTTATTAGCCCAAGGATAACAACGCATCTGCATTATGATTCCTTGTCAAGGATGAATGTAGATGTCATGGGCCGCAGGAATCACTTACCATCAGGTGAACTGTGCGCTCGTTTGTATAATGTATGTGTGATCAATGTAATCACTGAAAAAAAAATCTTGGATCGTTAAGTAGAATAAGCCTCGGCCCCAAATGCATGCATATATAAAGTAACAATTAAAGTTATTTTCAACTTCGTTTATTCATAAAATTTAAAAAGAACTAGTTATGTCCATTAAGCCAAACACTAAATAGAATTAAGTGATATCGACGCCCACACTATCCGGTGAAGATATCGTTTTGTATCGAGCCTTACTAATTGATATTAAAATAAGAATCCCCTGCAAGCCCCAGAAACAATGAAAGTTATCACATACAATAATAAAATCGGATCGAAAGCAGAAAATCTTTCATCGGTCCAGCAAAAGCCAATGAATATTTCACCGAATTTAAACTTCACGAACCGTTAACAGCACTCTCATGCTCAAGCGCATTCACGACGAAGTTGTTTTTATACCACTTTTGAAAACATTCTGCAAAATTGCACACTTCTACATCATTCTTACACAATTCGCATTTACTCAAACCCAATCTAAGCCATTCCAAGATATATTTATACGTTTTCCATAGAAGGGAAGTATTTTCTCAATTTAATCGACGCCATTAGGCCAAGCAAACGAAATAAATAACAGATCAACTTAGACGTTATCGCAGCTTCAATAAAATATTTTTCTTTTTATGGAATTCCTACCAAAATAATTTAATGTAAGTGTTAGTATTATACAAAAATGAATTACGTATTGCCTGCACAAAACTAATTCTATGGGATTGGTTGAAAGATATCATTCAGTAGTGTTCGGACACATGTAATCTAATAACACATTTTCTGGAAATGTTGATAAACAATTTACACAACCGTTAGTTAAGGAACATGCCAAGACTAAATACTACGAAATATGAAAGTAATAAAATAATTGACAAAAAGTTTACGGTAAAATTTACGTGGGGGTGAATTGCAATTTGACATAGACGTAGGTGATACCGTATTCATAAAAGGTGTAAATACTAGGCAAGGCAAGGATAAACACGCTATTAGACGGCTCATGGCACTGATAATGTTAAAAGAAATGTAGTTACATTTGAAATCAACAAACGAAGCACTAACATTTCTATTAAATACATTAAATGCCCTTTGCAGATTAATTCTTCTGGTGATCCAAACAATGGCATGTAAGTTAGTTCCGGTTTAATAAGAACCTGGAAACCCGGTATATGAAGGCTAAGCCTTGGTTAGCTATGAAAATTCGATAGTTAATAAGATTTTAGATTTAAGTTTAACTTGGAATTAATTAGAAAATACTATATATAGATTTAGGTTACTTAAAACGCATATACATAATTAAGCAAAAGTAAACCGATTGTGCTATAAATATTAGTATTGAAAAGTATAGACCATGAATTCCTTCAGTTCGATCAAAGCGATGACCCTTCAACCAAAGAGCCCATGATGACACTGTTACATACGAAAGGTTAATAGAGAGATTGCACACAGAACAGGACACAATTAGAAATAAAGTAACGATAATACACGAAACATGGCGCTCAGTCGAGACCTCTATTAGAGGGTAACCAGCACAAAAGCTCCCGAAAGGAGCGTCGGCTTGGACCGCTACCTTGTTTTGTGAGAGCGTCGAGTCTTGAATTACTTGAAGTCGGTGAATGAGACGCGGGGAGACATGTGCAAAGACGGGGTTTGCGTATGTGATTATAAGATGCAACGAGCTCATATAGATTTTATATGCGACCGTTGTGCCAGACCTTATCGAACGCTTTCGCCACGTGGAAGAAGAGCGTCCCGTTGAGTTATCCACCTCTACAATATTTTCCTTAATAATTTTCAAAATACACATTTAAAAACGAAAATTCATTACCAGTCAATTAATGACAAAAGATATATAATAGTATTAAAAGAAATTGATCAAACTGATAAATTAGCATTTCCTGTTATTTTTAAAACAAAATTATGAAATGAAAGATTATATAAAACAAAATCAGATAAAGTTTATTATGTGTACTCCACTAATTACAAATAAGATTTTACCTATTACAAATTTATCCTTTTACCTACGTTCCAAAATAATCAGACAACACTTATCCTTTCTAAGACGACGAGTAGCGATTCCTGTGAAGAGAAAAACGTGCCCCCGTTCATCGATAACAAATGTGTTTCATAATGACTGCCAGAAGATTCCTGTAACTCTAGAAAACGTAACGGTATACCGCATACAGCCAAATCGATTGATCTTTTATTCAAATACTGAAACAACGGATATCCAATACAAGAAATCTATCTTTTATCTGATAACTGTTGGGCAGAAATCAGGGAATTCATATAACTTAAATGAAGCGCCCAATAAGTAATCCTATAACCAAAGATAACGCCCGGCTCATCAAATACGCTAATAAAACCAATCAATCTAGATAGAATCAACTAAGCCAATGTCCAGTTCTTAAACCTATTATTACAGAAAAGTAAAGGTATAAAAGAAATAGTTATAAAAATGACATTGCCTTTTAAAGTTATACATTAGTTAACATTGTAATCATAATTATAATATCAATTATTGTATTTTAGACATCATAATTAGAGACATCATAATTTTAGACATTAACTAATAACTTACATATGTAAAAATATTATTATTTTTAAATATTAATTTAAAGCTAAAACCAGAAACAAGAACTAAATTCAGTATCTTCACGTACGAAGTTAAAAACTATCACTCGGAGTGATCACTACTTACGAATTTGAATAATACGCGTAAGAACTTGGATATATTTATTTTTTTGCCATTAGTAAATAATTTATAATAAATGAAACTTCTGTTACCTACTTAACAATTACCGATAAACGTATGCAACTCAAATTGAATAAAAGGTTAGTTAATTCTGAGAACATTAAACAAGTAAATGTGTGAAACAGGTGTGTTTAATTATATTGATTTAATAAAATTTATAGCACACTTCTTTTTGTCTAGTTGTATTCATAACGTGTTTGAATGCAGTGATTTGTGACCATGACCCTCTTATATAACAGACGTGCTTCAGAAGCGAGATAACTCCAACAAGTTTAAAGAATTCTGGTCACGTCCAATCCCCCCACCAACTCCCCAATTCTCTCCAAAACCTGACCAATGACCTCCTCAGGACAGGTTCCTCGTTGATGATGTCACAGCGAGGTTTTTTGGTCAATCAGTACTTGCAATTAGACTGTGGTTGGGGTTTTTGTGAAGAATATACATACGTCGATCATTCCTAATAATTTAGGATAGTCATCAGATCCAGCTTATGTGGAACTAATGACTTTTTGTCTTAAAAGTCTCGGTTAAAATTTTTGTCTCATCCCACAACCTTTACCGTAACAACTCTGCTTAATTACTCGTTCAAGTTCATAATGTGTTCTAGATTATCTGATCGCTTCTATATAACAATAATATATGTAGTTGAAATGCTGCAACAATTTTGACCCTTGTTGTTTGGTGTCGTAAACAAGAAGTGTTGTCCCAGGACTTAAAATTAAAATTTAAAGAATTTCGGAAAACTCTTTCATCGGTCTCGATTCTGAAACGTGCCTTATATTCCGTCATGGTGAAGTGAATATATAACTCTTAGTTTCGTTTATTTGATGATATTAAGGATAACAAACGAACACAAAGTGATGGTTGCAACCAATCACTGGGTAACACATCAATGTTTAACAACATTCAAGTTGAAAATGGGTTGTCATTACTGATGTCTGAACACCTCGTTATATTGAGTGTTCCGTTTCCGAGTAATTGAGTGTTCCGTTCCCTACATTCATGATACGAAACACAGTTGTGTTATGAAATCATATTGCATTTGGTTACAATAACATCCTTACATTTATAGTAAGAATCATCTTAACATCAAATCGAAGGGAAGGAGACTCTTGTAATGTGCATTATAAACTGTGATAGTTTATCGTCAAGAACGTTAACTGCAATTACAATATTATCCTCAAAAATCCAAAAATTTTCAAAAAGTCTAATATTTTAACTAGAGAATGATCTCGAACTCACAAACCTCGATGTAAACATATATTTCTCTTAATAGGCAAACAAGTATAGATACCTTCTGATTACTTTTCCGCACGAACTCTGCGTCGGTTCTAAGGAACGCGTCCCGCATTGCACGCTGCAAGTCCGTATAGTAGTACGGGCTATCCACCAGGTACTGGTGCAAGTGGGCGGCGCAGTACGTAGCCGCTGCAGAACCCGCGTGCCCGTCGTACACCGCGTAGAAACTCGTAGGCTCCGCCGTCTGGAAAATTTTAATCACACATAAATACAGGTCCACAAACGTGGATAGACAAAGCTGAAGCTTGAAACTGGATATAGCTAATTTAAATTATCGTGTCGAAAATCGTACAGAAAACCAGCAAATTGTAGTAGAGTGTTACACACAATGGATTAAAAGAATTCGGAGACCAAATGGTGGCAACAGTACCAAAGAGGTGTTTTACACCTAAGTACATTTTTATCTTAATAATTTACCAGACACTAAGCCGGTGACCTTATTAATGGTGAGGAATTACATCATTCTATGACTTCCTCTGGGTAACAGTGATCATAAGCTCGTGAACTTCAAAATGTAACCTCCACTTTTAAAGTTTTTCCTATAATATCAATAAAATTTATACCAGTAAAATAACAAAAGTGGAAAATTTTATTAAAAATGTTCTCGAATTGCACTATTGTATAACAAGAGCAATAAAAACACTTCAATATTAACGTACTCGTAATTGTGAGGAGATTGCAATAACTGCGGTACGGGTTTGGTGCAACTGCGTCATGCTAGATTGCATTTCACACTGACTGTACCTTCCAAAAAATGGACAACGTATTTAAGCGACAGGATAACCCCAGTTAGTATATATTACAAAGTAATAAGAATAATATACTTTTACAACTAAATAAAAATAAAATAACAAACATGAAATACACTTCACTTTTTCTCTATATAATAGGTGCAAGTAGCCCACGCCCATGAATATGCAACACCATAGGAGTGCAGATGCGCTGCCTACTCTTGAAGTCTTTTCTTGAAGCTCGGTAGGGTTATTGTGCCTGGCACATAATTTCGGGTAAGGGGCACAGTGGTGGATTGCCAACCATCGAGATATGGGATTTTGAATTTTTGACATTTTTCTCAGGGTTTGAAAAACCCCTTAGAACACCTGCATAATAAATTTGAAAAAATGGATAGAGATGCAACATCTCTTTGCAATGTATCATAATGCCAGTGAATCAAGCCGATCGGAAAATGGTCGTGAAACCTGGTCGTCAACGATTTGAGCCGCTCTTCATTGCATGCGGTCGAATGGAAGGAGCTGGTAATGGGGGCGTCAGTCCACAGATGAGAACAGTATTCCATGTGAGGACGAACTTGCGCCTTGTAAAGTTGCACACGGAGGTACGAGGTCTTGCTCTTTTAAGTAAGTTTTATAGAGGCTAATTTGGCCTTCCAATAACTTCATCTGAACTCCATTGATAATATATTATATATAACATTGGGAATAAACTTTATTTCTAGACAGAATATTGGAGAGTACCGCGCCTCTATTGGGCATTTCCGGAGTTCACATGTTTGAAACAAACATATTTCGTCAAAGAAATAAATAAATAGGAATATATTCTTAGACATGCAGTAAACCTCACGATATATTCCCATACCGTCGAGCACGTGTAAATCAGCATTTAAAATTGTAATTAAGAATGTCAATAATGCCCGCGGCTAAAGTAAAATCGTAAACTTTGTAATTCCTTTGATTGCCCAACATAATTGTCTCTAAGGTATGATAACTTATTTTAAGCTGCATTTATGAGCTCGTAACATACAAGTATATTCATTAAACTAGTGTTCAACTACAAATCTCCCAAGTAGTAAGTGGACGATGCAACCATAATACATATAGTGTTGATATTACTGCATACACGACAGCAACAGAACGGTGAAATTAACAGAGAAACATTTTGTTTTCAAATAAAATAAAATGAGTAACCATTTTCGTGCGTGCTTAAACTCTATTTACGATTAAATCCCATTACCAAAAAAAATCTTAAAATGATTGATAACAACGTCTTCAATAAAAGCTCACAAGGCGATAATGGATCACACAGGCAGAAAATCGTATACATTTATTTTTTTGATAGGTGTGAAATTTCGATTCCACAAGTGACATTAAAAACTTGAAGATTTTTGTGGTCTATCACCAAAGTTATTCATCCGATCTTGATGAAATTTATAAATTAGAAACCTACTACAAATTTTAGATATAACAAGAGAATTATTTATACCACCAGTTCGGAATCGTAAAGGATATCAAGAGAACTCACTTTAATATACATTCGCGCCTCTTTACTATCTGTAACAAGAGGAGGAGGATACTGGCACTTTGTGTGTTTTCTTACAGCGTTTTTAGTTTTTTTACAGCTTCTCTCAATTGTAGGCCGTATATAGGACTTACTATGCAATATGCGATGAATACATCCTTAAAAATCTTATCAATATTACTAAACTTCACGCACGTCTTTGTCATATACCCACCCACGTCTGAGAATTAAATTCCTTCTTCGTCTGTTGTTATATTAAGCGGATTCCACCTCTAGGGAACAAGATGAAGGCCGGATGCAACATTCGTCGGAAACGTATAATTAACAAACCAGACAGTAAACACGTATGATTACATAAAATGCCACTTATGCTATTTTTAGAATGAATGAGAATATTGGTATGTAAATACAAAAACGATCCATTACATATGATCATTTTAATTGTAAAATAATATAAAGTTAGATCGTATAGATAAACTTTATCTATAACTCAAATTAGTAAAAATTCTGTAACAAGATCACCAACGATTCGTTTACTACTAACATAAGAATAAAATATTCTTTACATGGTATCAAATAATTTGCTTTTACTTATGCCGGATTCAACATTAATTGGATACCTCCAATCAACACGGATTTCCGAGAATTTGAAATCCGACGTTAGGGAAACCGTCCCAAATTCTTTCGAGATTATTGTTTTGGATTAGGTCGTAGTCACTGGATGTATATATTATATAATAACCGACATTTTAGTCTGATTATTTACTGATGATTTAAATTATAAATGGCGACAAAACACCACACGGTTCATCAGATGCTCAATGAATCACGGCCTTTAAACACAAATATCAATTCCGATAGTTAAAGTCCAGTGTACTGTCAACGCTAAGGACTTTGCAATGCCAAGTGTACAACTAATTGGATTTCCGAGTTTTCCTTCCACCAAGATAAATATGTCAGATATACTATTTTGTAACGTCATTTTTTTTATTGTTCACAACATTTAATAATTGTTACAACGGGTGGGCTGAATGCCCTTTGGCATTTTTACCAGTCAAGCTTCTTGAAGATAAAAAATATTCTAAAACAGTGTTACTGTCAGTTTCTAGCTATATTTTGGCTCTCACAATCATTTTCAGCTTCAGCATTCAGCTCTTATTTCCGCAAGTAAAGCTGACAATCACAAAACCCACCTCAATGCCAAACAGAGCCTCTAAATCCTCGATAACGACATGCCGGTCTTCCATAACACGGCGAAGGTTCTTCGTAGCGGCGGCGATGGTGCGCTGGTCTCGCTGGAGCGGAGTTGGTGCTGGAAGCGAGTCCAACTGGGAGTTGTCAAGGTACCGCAGACACACGGCGTTGACGCGCGCCATCACTGCCTGCATTAGCCTCAGCGCTATGAACACTGCAAAATGAAGGTGGCCTCCACTGTAATTAATACGCCCGATATAAGCATCACCGCAGAATCACCTGCGAGGTTGTTTAATACCACAAAAGGACTCCTGTTACAAGCTTGGTAAAACTTTTAAGCGGCAAAACACTAATGTAATTAGGTTTGATCTGCAAAACTTAACGTCGTAGGTTCCACCATGGAGTGGTTAATGATAACGGTAAAAAGGTGAAAGACATAAGGCGTTAATTTTATTAATGTTTATAATTTTTTTTAAAACAATAAGAATATACACTGCCTGCCAAAAATATAAGACCGCACATAAACAACATAATTATCCATCAATTGTAATAAAATCCCACAGGATAAATAAAAGAAATGCACATCTATATATTGTATTGTTAGTATCGAATATTTAAAGAATTCTTTTGTTTACTTTCAAGTTATTGGACAACAAAACATCTATTGTTTTCAAACACCGACAAACGCTGCGCTAGTGCCAAGTGGTAGAGTTTTAATAATATTTTTATAATGTCCTCATTACTAATTACTTTGCTTTTGTTACGTATTGGTTAATAATTAGGATCATTTAGCTCCTGAAAAACACGTGTTTCTGACTTATTATTATTACCTGAGTTCACTTGAGTTTGTTCACAAACAGTCTTAATTAGTCTAAATCCGTTTTTCTTTTACAGTGAAGGCGGCATAAGTGTGCAGTGAAGTGCATTCTGCCATCGTTGTTTTAGATAATGCAGGCAAATCCGAACGTGAGATTCATTCACAACTGAAGTTATCGAAGACTAGTGTTCATGGCACAAGACCTCGATACAGGGAGATAGGCAGTTTTCAAGATCGTCCACGCTCGGTAAGGCCGAGGGCTACCACGTCTATTGAAGATAATTTCATTATTGTTACCAGCAAGCGAAAAAGACGCTTAACAGCACCAGAAATCCGCGTTGAAGTAAACAAAACCCGAGTTAAACCTTTATCATTGACTACAGTAAAACGGCGACTGAGACATGCGAAGTTGTATGGTCGCGTTGCCGTTCGAAAACCGCAAAACAAGAGAAAACGGATGCAGTGGGCTCTTGCCCATCGAGATTAGACTGAAGAAGATTTTAAAAAAGTGCTTTGGACCGATGAATCCAAGTTTGAACTATTCAGTTCAAAACGTAGAATTTACGTTCGACGCAGTGCTCAAGAAAAGATGATGTCAGATTGTATAGTCCCAACAATCAAGCATGGTGGTGGCTCAATTATGGTCTGGGATTGCTTCTCTAGCCAAGGAACTGGCGATTTGATTAAAATTGAAGGAATTTTGAAAAAGGAACGGTACAAACCATTTCAGAACAAAATGCCGTTTCTTCCGGGCTGCGATTAATTGGAGATGGATTAATTTCCCAACAAGATAATGATCCAAAACATAGCTCAAAATTATGTAGAGGATATTAAGATGAGAAAGAGGCACAAGGGGTGTTAAAAACATGGTTTGGCCTCCTCAGAGCCCGGATCTCAATCCCATTGAACTTTGGAGGGAAGAGCTTGATAGGAACGTCCGTAATTGTGGCCCATCCTCGCGAGAAGAAATGTGGAATGCTTTATGCGAAATTTGGAACAATATATCACAAGACACCATTAACAAGTTTATTGCCCGTATGCCGAGACTTGTGAAAAAAGTCATAAAATGTAAAGGAGGATTTTTTGATGAAAAATCAGTTTAGCTAACTATAGCCTTGTTTTGCATGGACTGTTAATATTTCTTTACGCTTTTAAAATATATTGTTTGAGAATCAATATTCTATTAGATGATAAAACAGGTTAATTATTAACAGTAACCCTTTAATATTTTATTGGACATTTACTTTATTTTCCTACTTTAATTAAGGTCGTCTTAAACTTTTGGCCTGCAGTGTATATGAACGACTTTAAAGGCAATAATTTCAAAAACTCCTAGTCAAATCAAAGAAATATGATAATAAAGATGTCCTGGTCGATTTCGACCACGGCAATATCTTCTAGGTATTACTATTAATTGATGTCATTAACTGCGTGTGATATATTACTGTGCTGTAAAAGTTTGTGAAATCACGTTGGTAGTCATTCGTCATCCTCTTCCCTAGTACGATGCAATGTATGAGCAATAACATCGAAGGAAGATTCAATTTCAGTGATACACAAATAATCATAAAAAGATAGCCAACAATTAGTGATACACAAATTTTGTTCCTCAGCTGTATATTTACTTAATAATTGAAAATAATAAATGATTTTTTAAAAATAATAAATGAACTAGTCGTATTTATTAAATTTTAAACTAGTTTTTGTAGATTTTCTTCAAACACTTTCTTTTCCAGAAAAATATCGTCTTTTTACTCTTTTTTCTCAACTTCTACATCTTTATTACTTCTACGTCATTATTTAAAACGCACTGCCTACTCCATCCACCTGCTTCATTGGCTTCCCGCAAATTTGCATATTTCGTCGCTCCATCTAGTGGGGAGTCGCCCTACACTGCGACTGCCTGCCCGAGGTTGTCACTAGAACCTTATCGGTTATTTGTTTCACGAGCCATATATATGACCAGCCCGTTGCCACTTTAGATTGCTAATCTATTGAGGTACGTGGGTCACTCCCGTTCTACTACGAATGTCTATGTTGCGTATTCTATCACACAGCGAAACACTGCTCCACAACTCGCTGAGTGCCTCTGAACTTTCTCATCAGTCCAGTAGGAAGGATCAAGTCTCTGTAAGGTAAATCATCAATGCCAATATGCACTGGTTTGTGGTTTTAACATTGAGGGATATTGCAGTTTCCCGAGCGCTGCCCTTCCGATATGGATTCGTCTCTGATTGGATTGATCTCTGCGTAGTAGTTGGATTTACCTAACCTGACTATTGACATAGTGCTTCCAATAATAACCGGTATAGGTGGATATGGTACATATGGACATTAGATTTGATCTTCGTGTCGTCCATTTTCATGTTGGGAGACACTATTGAGGTTATTGAGCATGGTAAGGTCCCTTAACTGCCGTGATGACTATGACGTCAGCAAATCGAAGTTCTAGCCATTGACGTTACTATCTTATCATATTTTAAATCACCCTAAATGCTTTGCTGTATTATTATTATTCTTTAACCAACACAAATATCCACCACCCCATTTGAATCTATCCAGGTGTCATATGTTACCTTAATAAACTAAAATGATCTTGTCTCCTACCGTATGCCACATACGGACTAAAATTGTTTCAATATTACAAAGTGCCTGGTACGAACTACACATCTCACCTGACAGTAAGTAAATCTTGTGCCCTGTACCAATCACATCACATCAAAAATATATATGTGTCATTTCTAAGGACTAAAATTGAATGACTCATCACCGGTAATAAGGTCTGTATGTAAGTCGTTGTAGCTTGGAAGAGTGCCATATCTAGCACTGACTGTTTACAGAATGATAAATGAAACGAGGACTTAAAAGCTTTATAGAACATCTAATGTAATTATTGCAAAATGAACGTAAAGCTCGTTGATTGTAATAGTTAGCTGTATATCTGCACGTTTAAATATTCGTGAGCGATGGGGTCGGAATCTAGATCAAGTATTTCGAGATGGATCGAGCGAATATTGATTCGCTTTACCCCGGCATCAATGTTATTGAATCACACCACCGTCATAGACACGGGTACAAAGTACAAATTGTTGATTGAATTCGCCATTGCATTCTATTCAATGAAATACCAATATTAATTGCCACAGTATAACATCAGAAACGTATTGATTTGTTCTTGTTCGTATCTATAATGTTGTTTGTGTTTTTTTAATATTACATTACTGGCTGTGTGTGCGAATTCGTTCGCGTAGACTACAGTATACTTGGTATGTATGTGTCATGTAAAGCAACGCTTCTGTTAGAACTGTTAAAGGGGAACAATTCCGTCATACATGATATTTACGTAACTTTAACCGTTTACGCAGCACACGCAACGGAAGTACTTAAAAGTAATAATTTTCATTTTTGAAAAGTTTTCATTGATGCTCCGCACAAAAGGTGTAGTCATGGGTTATATAACCTATAGCCCTCCTCGATAAATGGACTATCCAACACAAAAAGAGAGAGAAGATATTTTCAATTCGAACCAGTAGTTCCTGAGATAAGCGCCTTCAACCAAACACTTCAGCTTTATAATATTAGTATAGATTAAACATTAATGATATTTATTATAATGTTTTTAAGTTTCCTTATGAGTTTTGTTTATCTTTCTTGGATCACTTCTATACAGCTAGTTTCCAGGTTCAACATGAATGAGTCGGCTCAACTAGATAAGGACCACGCCCTCACAGAATACCAACGTGAAATATAAGCATATTGCCAATATGTTTCGTATGTCTAAGAATAGGCATTTTCAATTTTTCTTGAGGATGTAATGTAATCTAAAAATGATAAAACTCGATTAAGAATTATACACGATATATATTCCAATTCCCAGGTTACACATAACACGAACCGCAAACCGAAGTAATACGATATTGTTCTAGATGAGTCTAATGTTCTCTATTCTAAAACGTAAGGCTTAGTGAGTAGTAAAATGCCAAGTAGGTGACACAATAATTATAACCAAAGAAATCGTAAAACAGTAATAAACTAAAGTAAACAGTTATTTGATAAACTACTAAATTAACACGAGCCACACCACATCTGTAAACTAGCTGAAGCAAGATTAAGTCGACCAGGAATAAAGGACGCTTGCACAGAATACATACCGATTTTATAGAATCAAAGTCTAAACGTTTTCACTCCATAAAAACGCTATTTGCTAGTGATGATGCTTAAGTCATGTTTTTTGTAAAGTTTATTAAAACTTTGTCAACTCAATATATAAATTGTAATTTTTTATTTTTGTTTGTTTATATATTTTAGGATATTACAAATAATTACCTTTGTTTATATATTTTAGGATATTACAAATAATTACCAGTGACGTAATATTCGATTCAGTACAAAGGTTTTAACAGAAAACCAACGCAAGGACGGTATAGCACGTACCTGCCTGCATGAGTTGTGCTAGCTTCCTTTTGCTACACAATTAACGTTTATTTTTTTATTATTGTTTCTGTTACGTTGTGTCAATATATATCTATCTAACGCGCTGTTCTGGTTATGTGGGTCGGTGATTGAAACAAACCTGAGCCCTTTCTTCTGACAACGCATCTGCATTATAATTTCTATTCGAAGATGACTGTAGATTCATCACAGGGATTACGTTTTTTTTATTTTGTGTTTGTGTGATGCTGGCCCAGATAGACATACACATAGACTCGCGAGTGAGGCTCACGTAATAGGGAGACAACTACGGGGCGATCCAAGGTCCCCTCAGAGGGAGCATAGAATCTGGGCTTGGACCGCTATCTAAGAGGGATAGGAATTACGTACTGTCCACGTGAACTTTGGAAACGTTTAATACTTCCAAATAATGCAAAAGAGTATCGTTAGAGGTAGAATACAATGTGCAAGTAGCTTTTAACGGAGATTAAGAGCATACAGTTCACCCTGGTAAGTAAGAAGATCGAAGAACATCAATATAGATTAATAATTGAGTACGCTGTACTTAAGTGGACCAACTCAAAGCATCTTAATCTTAATCAGTTTTTCAGTTAACTCGTTGACCATACAGCTATTGTTATAGTAGATTCTGATAATGGCACGGTCTTTATAATTATAATGGAACTGGAGCGTGGCTTTAAAAAATAAACATACGATTACCCTTAAATGGATATTTTGTTCATATTTAAAATCATGTTCTCTGTGCAATTTTAATGAAAATTTAGCATTAAGAATAGAAATAATCGGAATATATTTTATCTATGGCGCCTTGTAATGCCTAAGTGTATGCCGAATTAAAGTAAATTAAAAAAAAAAAAGATGTTTCATTTATATAACATCATATTTGTATATATATTTCGCCAAATATATTATGCATTATTCATCCGATCCATAGAATCAAAATACACAAGAAAGAAACCGTTAAAGCAAGACATCGATAATAGCGTATGAAGTATTAAAAACTTACTATGCAGGCCTTCTATTTGAATTAAATATAGAAATCAATATTTTCATTACAAATTGATGAAACAAAAATGTGAAACTAGCCTAAACGATAATTTTAGAATAACTTCTAAAATTAGCTGAACCGAAAAAAGCTATTTTTTTACATTTCAAAAAATCAGTATGAATTTATTTTATCTTGTTCAGAACGTTTTTTTATAGAATTTACCAAACCTTATACAGTCTTCACCCAAAAAACATGATAATAAGATGTGGGCGCAGCATTAACGCCTCTGAAGCTGTGAAACCAGTGACGTAACAATACAAACCGTAGATGATAATGCGATAAATGTTATCATGTCTTCGCAAAACTTGATGAACATTATTTTGGATCCCACGATACATGAATCATAGTGTCTATTACGCGATTTATTCACAGTTTCACAATAGGTTTAATGTATTATGTATAAATAATTATTAATCAATGAGTTAGCGTATATCTGTTATTTGACACGGATATACATTTACCTTTGCTCTCAAGATGCTCGACTTATAAATCTTAAAATAATGATTTAAAATGAGATATCTAGAATTTTGTTCCGTACGTCCAGATAACTTCCTATATATAACAGAGGTAACGAGGAACTCATCTCAGTCCTCGGATGTCCTCAGAATGGACAACGCAGATGATTTTTTTTCATTTACTTTATTGTATAAACGCTGATAAACGTGTAGACAATTCACCTGATGATATGATACCATCAACATTTATCCGCGATACCTCGATACATAGGAACCATAATGCAGGTCATGCTATGCAATAACCAGACGAAACACAACAGTGCTAATCTGCTATTATATGATGGTGGCCATTCTCCGGTGGAGTCGACTCATTCATGCCGCACGCAAGATACAAACTGCAATGATGCTATATCAATGTTGAAATATACATAAGAAGATAAATATATATGATAGTGTAGATTCCTACATTTCGCCATTTTATTTTATTTTGTATTGCATATAATCTTGGTACTCGAAGTAGAATATCGACAAAAACTGTAAACAATTCCTCGTTGTTATCGTATTCATATCGTTAATAGCTTTGAATATAAATAACGGAAAAAAAAACAAAACACACCATTCTTTGCTATCGGCTTCACTAACGTGTGGTCTTACAAAACAAAATAAAATGCAGCCGAGAAAACTTTTTTATCTCTTTTTATCTATAGAAAGGTAGGTGAATCTGTCTACCTGATTCGTCAGGATGGAATCCAAACTCGATGGGGTGTTTCTTCGCAGCCGCTCGCACCTCGTCGAGGATTATCCGCCGGAGAGGCGTCATCAAAGTCGGTGGGCATTGTCTGTGAACAAGTGGAAAAACACTTTATGTGTGTATGCATACCAATGAGCAAAGATGCATCATTACATTTATATACATTCTCGTTCTTATGCAAGTTTCACATAAATTTTTAACTAAATCAAGAAAAACTTTAAATGATTTTTCTTCTTTATTTAATAATTACTAGTTTTTTCATTTGACCTTGTTCCTACATTCTATGTCTCATATTTAGATGGAAATGTTGAAAACAGGCAAAAAAAAACCCAAAATGGACAGTTTTAGATTTAACTAAGCGATGTTAATACATTTATTTCACAAAGGATTTCAGTTAACTTAATTAACAAAATTAATAAAAAATATATATATATATATAGATAATTAAAATTTTGTTTATTATAGAATTGATAAAATTGTAAAATACAAACAGTATTTTTTTAACTTAATGTAAAAAGGCAACAGTTTGCCTCCATCTTATAAATCTACACATATTATAAAATCAAATTATAACTTAATAAAATAAAGGGACAAGTTAGAGTTAATATTTAGTGTTTATTTTATTTAAAATGGGTGACAAATAAAAAAAAATGTCAGTTTTGAAGTATGCCTAAAACGCGCTCGTATTAACGCGTACAGAAGACAAAGAAGAAAAGAAAAAGCACTACTCGGTTTGGCATATAAACACAATACAGCAAATTTTATTTAGATATTCGTGGTTACACTAGTTGCATTTAAACACCTGAACATAAAGTATTTTAGAAACGAGGCAGCCGGTCCGGACCGACGCCCGTTAATACAAATTCCGGTAAATTCCGGATCTACTGACTGATAGCAATCAATCCGAGTTATCCGGCATTGATGACGGTTATATACGATTCTCCGATAATATACTATAATAATTGCTTTATATTCTCATGGTTTCTTATATACGTCTATTTAATATATATGTACACCGTAGGCAAACTATCTTAAATTAACCGGCTAGTTCATTATTTATGACTCCAGTGACATGAGTAAACAATTGTGCAATTAATAGTTAGTTAGCTTAAACGTGTATACTATATGATTAACTAAAAGTGATTATTGGTGTCTTTTAACTTTAATCGAAAGACTAAAACTTAAAGGACGATAATATAAGAACAAAATGTCCTTTTCTTTTATTTTCCCCTTTTTCTACGATTCAAAGTTTTACGAATACGAATCGAATCTTTTTTTTGTTGATATATTATATGTGGTAGAGCTACACTACAGTTTGTTTCTAGCTGCAGAATATGTAGAAGTTGTTACTAACACAATATGGATGCTAAATGTTCCTAAATAAATTATCATTATTGTTACTAAAGGTCGAAAATAGACATAAAATAAATAAAAAGAATTCCTTTTCAAATCTTTCGTATATAAACGTTAAAATTTATCATTTACTTGACAAAAGGTCTATAAAATTACCATAATAAGCATCGCACGGTGCAACTTTAAAATTGTTATTTTAATTAGTACTCTCTCTCTTAACTGTTTACTTAGGTTTGATACGTTTAGTGTGAATTTGGAACATTTTACCATTCTCTCCTATTGCATTTCATTGACTTAATCTAAATACGAGTGAACTAGGCATAATTGTTAATTTTATATTATTCTCATAAAATGGTCTGGTGACCGCTGTTGATGAGTACGCTATATAATGTCGACATCGTGAAACGTGCATTTACTAATGCACAAATAGACGCGATAAACTTGGCAATCCAAACAACGGGGTCACCTATGGCAGTTTCAAAAAACATTTACATTAATAAAAATAATCATTTTAGACAGCGGTAGAGCTACACTGCAGTTTGTTTCTAGCTGCAGAATGAATGGGTCAGTTCGACCGGGGTAAGTCCACGCCTTCACAGAGAACACCAGCGTAAAATAGCAGCATAATGCTGCTGTGTTTAGTCTGGTGAATGTAGGGATCCGGAGACCTATATTATTGGTAACGCGGCATTCCATCTCAGTCCTCAAGGGCATCTGCGTTATGATTCCTTGTCAAGGATAAATGTAGATGTGATGAACCGCAAGAATCACTTACCATCAGGTGTACTGTGTGCTAGGTTGTTCAACATATGGATATTGAATATTATAAATATATATTGTAAATTACAAATTTGATTTAAGTACCGGGCTTTACCACTGTTCTCTAAGTTAATGGCGAATTCAATATTAGGCTGACGAATAGGCGAGTCTTGCTTTATATTGTCATATGACTTTACCCAAATATTTATGTATTCATATCGCAATTGTAACCAATGTCCCCATTTTTTTTTATTCGGGCTGATGGCCGCTGTTAGCCCGAGGGCTTTCACAGTTTCACCGGGTTAAAAGGTGACCGAGCGCTTATGGCACTCAGTCGAGACCTTTATATGTGGGTAACCAGCATAAGGGAGCCTCGGCTTGGACCGTCACCCTGGTTCGCGAGAGCGTCTGACTCGAGGGTGACCGAGAGGGCCGAACCTGCTCGGTCACCAATGTCCCTTTGTCTCAGAATATAAATTTACTTTTGTAGCCTGAATTTAGGAATAAATACACAACGTTTTTATTTGTTCTATATTTTGTTTTACTTTTTATTTCTACATTTAAGGATAACCATAAGACCCTGTACATAAAACTGTCTAATATGTTTGGACTCAACATAATTCTTAATATACTTGTGATAATGATAATTCACAAAAGCAAGCGGAATTTCGCAATTTTGTTTGCTTTAGTGAATTATACATAAATATACAACATAATTTAAGAAAATTCCATAAAAAAAAAAGAACGCACGCGTTGTTACACCGAGGGGGGAAAGGTAATTGTATCCCCCACTAGCTACACTCACCATAGGAAACACGGCAGCGGTATTTCAAGTTTCTATTAGAGCGTTATTCTTACCCAGTTAAGCAGATCGTTTTTTTTTTGTTTTTTACGCCTCCCCGCAATGCGACCTGCATAATATCGAGTGTTGACTGATGACAGATTACATCAATATACAGGCTGGATTAATAACAATGAATGCAAACTATTAAAATGAATCGAATCATTAATCTGGTCGGATAGGTATATAAATATGGAAATGTTCTATTGTGTTCCTAAATATCATCAACGGTCAGTCATAAACGTTATACGTGGTTAAATTGTTTGCATTTAAAACGGTATATACATAATAATGGACAAAGAAACATAGTTTGCTTATGTTTTTCCGATCAGACGGTCCAATTAAATTTAGGACTTCGCTCAACAAGTTTACTACTAAAAATTTCTCACGTCATCATTTATAGTGGTAGAGCTACGCTGCAGATTCTTGCTGTAGAATGAATAGCTCAGCTCGACCGGAGTAGGACCACGCCCTCAGAGAATACCAGAGTCAAATGGCAGCATAATGCTGCTGTGTTTCGTCTGGTGAGTGTAGGGATCCATTTATTACTGGTGCCGAGGTATTCCATCTCAGTCTTCAAGGATTACAACGCATCTGCATTATGATTGCTTGTCAAGGATGAATATAGATATCATGGGGCCGCAGGAATCAACTTACCGTCAGGTAAACTATTCCACCTCTACATTAATGACCTGATCGTTGAACTCAGTAGCAAGAGAATAGGGTGTTGTATTGACGACATCAGCATTAATAACATCAGTTATCCTGATCATATCAAGGTGCTGATGAGTCTAACAGTCCGAGGGATGAGGGAGCTGCTTGAGACTTGTGAACGTTACGCTCTGCAACATGGGTTGGCGTATAATGTAAAGAAAAGCGAATTAATGGTCTATAAGGCCGGTCTAATTGGTCGTAAGCCTCCAGGATATGTACCATCTTTAAGATTGAGTGGCGTTGACTTAAAACGCGTCAATCAGTTTAAATACCTGGAGCACTATGTAACTGACGACCTTAGAGACCATGTTGACATAGAAAGGGAATAGAGGGCGCTGGCGGTGCGTTGCAATATGCTGGCACGCAGGTTTGCACGTTGTAGTGAAGAGGCAAAAATAACACTGTTTAAGGCGTATTGCCAAGTATTCTACTCGTGCAGTCTGTGGTCGTGCTATACGCAGCGGACAATCAGCGCCTTACGAGTCCAATACAACAACGGCTTCAGGATGCTTATGGGGCTGCCCAGGGTCTGCAGTGCCTCCGGAATGTTCGCCAAGGCACATACTTATGGATTTTGTGCCATCATCAGGAAAAAAACGGCTTCCTTGCACTGCAGAGTGAGGGACAGTTCCAATGCCATTATGAGAACGGTTGCAGAGCGGTATGACTCGCAGCTCATGCGGCACCTCATTGTCTTGTAAGGAACCCGGACAATACATTAGTTTCTAAGTTTTAGATTTAATTAAAATGTACGTACTAACATAGTTATTAAGTTTTATTGTTACTAACAAATTCTATGGATTAAGTAATCTGAAATAAATATCATATTATTATTATTATTATCAGGTGAACTGTGTGCTCGTTTGTTACTATCAATGTAATAATAATAATAAATAAAATAACACGTGTATTGGCATTGTGTTAAAAGTCCATAATTAATAGTTAGTATGTATTGATTCTTTTAATAGTTATGGTAGTGAACATCGAAAGTGAGTGTCCATAAAATATATAGAACAAAGAAAAAAAAGTCCTTGTAAAAAATGTTTGTATGAAACTTACATTTGAAGAGACAAGAAGATATTAATTACTATCACGATAGTAATTAAAAAAAGCGAATTCAGAAAAACCCTAGTAACAATATAAAAATCACGATTCGCTTATTTGTCTATACTCTATACCCTGATCGAAAAAATCTATATTGTCATTGAATTAATATTTATATTAAAAAAAATGTATATAAATTTATTTTGTAGTTTATTGAAGAACTGTACCAAGTGGTGGGCACTACCAACGTAAAGATAAAAGTGCTCCAAGTACAATGTGCTATAATAATGTATACTTTCTTTTGATAACATTATCGCAGTCGATACGGCCGAGTACGAGCGATTATCTGTAACCCCATTCGTACGAAGTCAATTTATACGTATATGTATATGAGTTGCATATGCATATATACTATGATAGCATAGTTGGCCTATGTTGTGTTCACCTACAAAGGTAGGAGGACGATCTGTAACTTTATATCAGCGCAGAGAAAATAAACTTCGCGGACGTTCACATTTTCTCTGTTAGTTTCCTCCAGTTTTCTGAACTGGTGTAACAAAATAAAATGCGGCCGCCGTCTGTCTGTACGATACATAAAAAGGTCACTGACCCTGCTCTTTCAACTATATACCATTCAAATATAAAGATATCTGTCTGAACAAAATTAAAGAACTTTAACAATTTATATGTTACGAGTAGTTCTGTTTGCTTCTGTATAGATGAAATTTAAATGGTATAGTTTTAATACTCTTAACAGATAATTTCATAAACTAAAAGATGATATAAAAGGTTACCTGTGCACTCGGAAATAAGACTTTTACTATATTAAAAAAAATACGTTTCATATTATTTAATCAATGACTTTTATTTTTCGTTATACGATATTTGTCCCATAAAAATATTTAAATATGTTTTAGTTAAGTCGTCTACTATACTTGAGACTTGCGAATAAATCATCTTAGAAATGAAAATGCGTTCATTGTATTAACATTTCATGTTAAAATATTGACATAGTTAATCCTACCTATTGTCTTTTATTTTCAAAATCTCTACGACTATATTATCAGATATCTTTGTCTATATTTAATTCGTTATTACAGAAAAAAAAATGTTCGGACTAGCGAACACGCTGTAGTGGTTTCGAATCCAATGTTGTTTATACCAATGAGTTTCTGTTTCCAAATTCTACATTCTATTCGAAAATTCATTCTCTAACACATGCAGGTGTAAGGTTCATCCTCCCTCACGTTTGGTTAGCATAGTACACAAATTAGGAAAAACGAGTTTCTTTTTAATTCATTTCATTCTTGTAAATCCGAACTGGCTCGTAATATAATAACAATTAAACGTGAGTTGATCATAGGCTATTGACGGCCAGTCACTTTTTATTATAAAATTACTTCTTACAACAATGAGAAAAAAGATTTTATTTATTATTATTATTTATTTAGATTAGATTTTTTTGGATTTAAATATGAAAACCGTGAGTTATCTAAAAGCGATTAAATTTTGTTTAATAATGTCTACTTATAATAAATACTATTTACAAAATTTACTACTTAATTAGGTACAAAAAAATCTATATTTTTTTAACCAAAAATTTTAATTGAATTTTAAAAAAACAAATGTTAATATTTATAATTAACTCTAAATTATTACTAATCATTATAATACTAACAAAAACTAAAATAATTTAATCAAGAATGCTTGTTTTTATACAACGGTTAATTTTAAAATGGAAACAATAAAAATAGAACGGTTCATTGACCCGCGTGGAAGTTATATATAGGCAATATATTTTGCTATTAATATATTAAAAGTAAGGACGGTGACAAAACGGTACTTTTGGGTAGTTAAGGGCAGAAGTGGCGAGGTCGGGCGGTGCGTTGACACGGCTATCGTCGTACATCCGCGCCGCCCACGCACTCTCGCGCCAATTTGTGCATGACCAATCCTCCTACACCAATGTGACACCCGTTTTTATAATACTTTCACACCGTCGTGTATAATTCTTTTTTATTTCAGCTAGCTATTTTTTTTTACAATAGTAGAGCGACGCTGCGGCCAGTTACGAGCTAACGGATCTGATCCACCGCGGAATGGCAGAGATGGAATGCTTCGTGCATTCCATCTCTTGTTCCTCCATAGCCTGTAGTCATCACTTACCATCAGGTGAACAGTATGCACGTTTGACCATACAAAACACAGTATCAATATGCTGTGATTTCACGCAGATATTCTGCGAGTAGGTGGTCTTCAAGTTGAAACTGAAATTAGCAACAGATAAAACTAAGATAATATTGTTTCTCATTTTCCGCTACAAAGTTAAAACAAAATTTTATAAAGACTCGGTTGGACTCGATTAACTTCCATAATTCAGACTATTATTTTGTACATCGTTTTGAACACACTTTTAAACTATATCACCAGTTTCATGGATACCTACCCTAAGAGAAGTAATCAAAACCACTTTAGCCCAAATTAATTTCCAACTTAACAACTTAACAATCTATGAAATATCTAATAGAAAAATGAACTATCAGTAGTCACATGTGTATCGAACCGTTATAACCATATTGACACTGAATTTCACATAGTACTCCGGAAAGAATGTGAAGATTATAAGCAAAATTTATCTATACAAAAAGCTTCAAATTAATATATATATATATATATATATATATATATATATATATATATATATATATATATATATATATATATATATCCCTGTTCATGACATCTACATTCATCCTTAAGAAGAAATCATAATGCACAAGCGTTGTCTCCCTTGAGGACTGAGATGGAATTCCTCGTCACCAGTAATAAAGGTCTCCGGATCCCTATACCCACCACACGAAACAGCATATATATATATATATACTGGTCAATATAGCATTATGCTGCTATTTTACGCTGGTGTTCTGTCAAGGCGTGGACCTACCCGGGTCGATCTGACCCATTCATTCTGCAGCTAGAAACACACTGCAGTGTAGCTCTACCACTGTCTAAAATGATTATTTTTATTAATGTAAATGTTTTTGAAACTGCCCTTTGATAGGTGACCCCGTTGTTTGGATTGCCAAGTTTATCGCGTCTATTTGTGCATTAGTAAATGCACGTTTCACGATGTCGACATTATATAGCGTTCTCATCAACAGCGGTCACCAGACCATTTTATGAGACTAATATAAAATTAACAATTATGCCTAGTTCACTCGTATTTAGATTAAGTCAATGAAATGCAATAGGAGAGAATGGTAAAATGTTCGAAATTCACACTAAACGTATCAAACCTAAGTAAACAGTTAAGAGAGAAAGTACTAATTAAAATAACAATTTTAAAGTTCCACCGTGTGATGCTTATTATGTAAATTTTATAGAGCTTTTGTCAAGTAAATGATAAATTTTAACGTTTACATACGAAAGATTTGAAAAGGAATTCTTTTTATTTATTTTATATGTCTATTTTCGACCTTTAGTAACAATAATGATGATTTATTTAGCATCCATATTGTGTTAGTAACAACTTATATATAAGGACTATGTTAGTAGAATCTATTTCATTATATGGTAACATTAATTAAAGACAATACCAACGTGTGCCTGCTAAAATTTTTAGTGTTATAACGTAGAAAAAATATTTTTTAACCATTCGTTCGGCAAAAACCTATACGAGGGGACATATTACAGCATTTCTTATCATTGATTAATATCACAGCTTGCAAATGATTTTCAGACAAAAATCGAACATCATTTCGAACATAAAATTTTATTAGACATAAATACGAAACCACATATAACGAGAGAAAAATATATATAAACTCCAAATCTAAATAGCACACAAAATAAACAGACACTACGATTGCAATATGTTAATTCGCGCGATATGGTCATCAACGCCGTAACGTACAATTTACTTAGCATTGCATAAGTTTAAGTTAAAGGAGCGTATGAATAATCGAAGAATGTACATACATACATCGACTAAACAATTACATACGCTCTTACAAGTATATCGTAGATATAAATGATTGTAAATCAGGTAAATATTTTTTAAAGATTCAAATGATATACGAGTATGAGTTAAGGAATGACGTAATTGTTCGACATAATGATTCTAGCAGCATTATCGGAATAGACTCGCGAGGCACACTAATAGGGAATACAACGAGGATGCTGATCCGATGGGGACAATTACTCGGCGCTCGCTGTCTGCAACCTCTGTTAACGCAGTGACGTCAACGACTAGCAGGAAGGAGCCTGTGGAGATCCAAGGGCCTCCCAGAAAGGTTCGACCTTCGACTCGGCTTCTTTTTAAATTACATTGAGAGTAACCAAACAAGCACACAGTTCACCTGATGATAAGTGATTCCTGCGGCCCATGACATCTACATTCATCATTGAGGAGGTAACATAATGCAGATGCGTTGTTACCTTTGAGAACTGTGATGGAATGTCACCAGTAATAAAGATACTCCAGATTCCTACACACACCACACGAAACACAGCAGCATATAGCTGCTATTTTAGGCTGGTATTTTGTGAGGGCGTGGTTCTACCCCCGTTGGACTGACCACTTCATTATGCAGCTAGAAACAAACTACAGTGTAGTCCTACCACTATGGAAAGACATAAATAGAGCTAAGATTAATGTATGGGGAGTTTGAAACTAAGGGTATAAATATAATCATGATAAATTTGTACTGTAGTCCATAGACGTGGTAGAAATGATTTACCTGAATATTAGTAATTAGATCTGCTTTTTATATCACTCTCACCATTTGTAATCTAGCTGCGATATATTTACATATTACACTTGCCACACGAGAAAGCGTGGACCTTCTCCAGTTGAGCAAACCCATTTGTCCCACATTAAATTTCTAACTGTATTAATTTAAGTTATATGTATATGTTTTTTAACATTTTTGATTTGTCTAGATATATAACGTTATATTTAGTATGGCCCATACACGGGCATTACCAATACGATTGTTATGTCGACACGAACGCAAAGAACGATCGTAAAATCTTTTCAGTCTAGTTCACTTGAAAGCGATTAGATAATATGTATTTTTGTACATACTTTCCCAATTCCAAGAGTTGTTTTCACTTAGAGAATCATTTTGATCCATTCTTATATTTTGATAGTTGTTAATTTTGTCTCCATTAATTATTAGTTGTACCTTTGGTATAGAAGTTTGTTTTTATTTATTTGTTCCTCCCTTCCCGCAGCAACCAATACGATATTTTTAATTGAATACAATTTATAATGTACGTGTGACAATGATTAAACTCGTATATTAATTTATTAATACAATAAATTTTTGCTAGTGGTCGTAATTCGAACTTAATTCAATGTTTTTAAAATTGAACGTAATTTAAAATTGTTATTAACGTACTTTTATCATCTTATATCTCATTTTTATTTTACTATTATAAATTTTAGTTATACCTATTTGAAATACATATTATATATAAATTCTTTAGCGATAATCTAAACTGATTGGCTGTTGGACCAAAGACTTTTATGTGTTTGACATTCAGTATGAACAAGAATGTTCTCATTTAAATTATTGTATAATTTGTTTCTTTCTGCACTTCTCCATATGAATTTTCACAAGTCAAATCTCACACTATTCCGTACGCACAATGTATTTAAAAAGAGTTTAGTTTTTAGAAGTTTTTTTTCGCATATTAATATATAGATTCTTTTTATAAATAGATACTTATTATTTTGTCGCTAAATGTTGTCGAAATGTTTAAAGAATATTTTATTATAATCAACCTACAAGACATCTATTATTCCGGTTTTTTCCGTAGATATGTGTTACGGAAAACTTGAATGAGTAGGTCCTATTCGAATGAACCGCATGACACATACACGGCATATATAGTTTATAGCGCTATAAATTCTGTTATACGTAGGCAGATAGACCACAGAGCGTCACCTTATTCACTCTGTCGACCATCAAAAGATTATGCAAGCAAGAAAACAAACAAGCATCGGACGCACGCCATAAGCTAAGCGTGCGCACTACACGTAACATCTCCAAAATATTCCACCATGTACATGTACACCCAACAAAATGACACTTGACTAAATATTTACTTCCAAGACCTCTCTCGGGTTTCGTGAGGTGAACGTACTATATGTTGGCCCTCAAAATGCTATTTATAAGTTCGACATTTTCAACTGTCGTTAATCAAACGGGTAGAACTAAATCGTTTCGTATAAGCATGTGGGAGCGAGAGCTTTATGCGGCCTTGACCCTTGCAAAACTTGCGAAACGTCTACTGGACCGGTATTGATTTAGTCCTTTTATAAGGTGTCGAAGTTCCGACGAAAATAAATGCAATAGAAACTATGTAGGTTGTAGCTAGACGTGTTGGACAAATATAAAAATATAATATTTTCAATTTAATTATATAAACTTGTGGTACTACATATATAACAACTACATTATGCACTAAACCTCTGAAGAGGTTGAAATGTTATCGGGTATCAACAGAGTCCTGGCCTCTAAAAATAATATTAATGACCATAGTATAGTTTTACTTTAAAGCATATGTCAAATACTTGTACACCAGAATATGTAATGGAAAATGAACAATTTATATGAAGTTTTAGGGTCTTAAATCTGTTTGTACTGACTGGGTAGATATCAGTGTCAGCATACTATCTATTTATCATGAGAAGTTTTAAGTTAGTGTCAAAACATAAACCTTGTTTTTGTGCATAAGGTACAATGGTTAATAACCTTTTTAATGTTAGAAACAGAAAATGGTAACTCATTGGTTGTTCACCAAATTAAGATGACATTCATAGTCTCGGTAATAAAGAAACATCTGTGTAAAATTTTGCAGTCTTTTGAAATTACATATGCAGATATTATACACTTATTTATATACTACATACTTTTTAATAATTTAAAAACCAATAAAGCAGTAATTTTTATTGACCTGCTGTTATATATGGATAACACTTTTTCAATCTATGCTGTTATAGAACTATCTGAATCAAATATCTCAATAATACTTTTCATACAAAAATTAGTGAACAACTGTTTAGAGGTTGCTTAAAAAGAGTCTACAAATTTTAACATTTATACTAATCATATGTTTATTGTGAGACTAGAAAAATATTGTGTTTTAAGATTTAGTACTTTAGATTGCAAAAATTACAATGTTGGGACCATTGGAGGGGTTGCATTTGTTATTAAAAGGGGTTGAAATCTGTTTAATAAATATATAAAAGAATTGTTTATTAATGGAATTAATTTTAATGTAGTTTAATAAAATTAAATATGACCATGTAATAACAATATGAATAAATAAACTTTTACCTTGCTGTGTTTAAATCTATTAATCATTAACATTAATTCATTACTGCAGAGTTTTAACTGTTGTTATAGTTTTATAGTTAATGGGTCACATGATGTTGTTTGTATTTACGCATCTTTAAACAGTAATGTAAAGTAATGTAAACTTTTAAAAAAAGTCAATATAATTTTATAATTTTTCACATATACACATACGTAAAAATATAATTTAGAAAGGATCGTCACATTTTATAGATGCTATATTAAAAAAATATACGATTAATATCGAAAGCTATTAATGAAATAAACTGACACTTAAAGTACTTACTTTTCGGTCAGGTACTGGGTTGTCCAATAGATTACTTCTCCCGGCAACTCGGCTTCTGTGATCGTATATCCAGCTATATTAACTGGTAGTTGATCTTCAGGGTTCACAGTGGCCGCAAAATTTTCGAAAAATACTCGGTAGCACGTTAAATAGTCATCTTTATCACCCATTTTCGAATACTTTCGTAGTCAAAAAGAAAATTCGAAATAACGTGAAATCGATCAACAAACACTTGTTATGTTCTCTACAAGGAACATACAACTTATTTACACAATGTATATTAAGTAAATAGTATGCACTTTTTATTACCTACAATCTAACGTCACATAATCTTAAAATATTTAACTCTGCTTTATTCGAAACGCATTTTATAAAATTGATAAAAATCAAAACATTTAATTCACATCTCGCTCACACACGTCACTCCACCAACCAAATTAATCACCATTATAGATACTAAAGATGCACATTACGTTTCAATTGTTATGAAGATCGATTCAAAGTATCCAAGTTCGTATATCGATTTATTTCACAAGTTCTTAATAGAAATCGATTTTAAAGTAAAATAAATCGAATCGTCTTCATATTCGCCTTTGTACTCCTATATCAATAACCTGGCTTGCTGATTCTGATCCCCGAGCCCTGAGCCCGATGAAGCTGTAAGAGCCGCATAATCTAGTTATCCATATGTTCCTCATCTTATTATTTTTTTCTAGTCAGTAAATTGGAATTGATAATTGCATAGCTTAATTATGGAAAGCCGATTATAGACAAAAATCGACACCATTATACTTGTAAATAAAAAAAGTAAATTAAACATTACGCAGTTAGTTTAAATAAGTTCTCATAGCTTTATAATCTTTTTTTATCTTTTATCGTGTCATATAATAGTGATTAGCCATGTAATATCAATCTTCACCGTAATTGTGATTTTAAAGTAAAAAAATAGGCTGCTTGGATTTAATCCAATGTGGGGCAATTTTATAAAGACAGATATAGAAGGAAATTGCAAAATATGTGAATGTTTAATTTCAAGCAAAATATAACAGCACAAACTTTTCTAACCACATAAATAGACAACACTCTTTGTTTCGCCAAATAAAGAAAAGGAAATTAAACTGGAATCAATGCTTTAGCTACTACGTTAACGTTTTATGTACATATAAATATCTACGAGTTTTAAGTAATTATAATTAATAAGTTGTAATAAAATATTGAAATATGACAAAAAAGGATTATTAATTACAAATGCAAATTTTGAAATGATTTTTATAAAATCTATTCAAGAGAGTACGCGGCAATCGCACAAAAAATCTACATTCGCAACAGATACTGATTTAAAAGATTTTGCGATTCTTAGAATCGATTTGTTTTTGGGCTGAACGCCGCTATTAGCACGAGGGCTTTTACAGTTTCACTGGGTTGAGAGGTGACCGAGCGCTTATGACGCTCAGTCGAGACCTCTATTATCGGGTAACCAGCGCAAGGGCTCCCGAGAGTCTCGGCTTCGACCGTTACCGTGTTTCGCGGGAGCGTCCGACACGAGGGTGCCCAAAAGGGCGGAACCTTGGCTCGGTCAATTGCTTCTGACTAAGGATTATCTACATTATTATCACTGTTATTATTATTGGCTATCTGTTCCACCACTTAGAAATGCGTAGGCGCTAGAGAAGAAATGGTGCAAGAAACTCCAGCGACGCTTCTATCTGTATTGACTAGAGAGAACCGGGCTGTGTTGGTGGGGGCGGTATGAGGGAGCAATGTGCGTGTGTAGTGTTTTATGAAGGGCTTGGGCCTCGGTAGTCGCGTCAGCGGGAGCACCGAGGGCGTGCCTCAGTCTCCTTCGGACGCGGGTGAGTTTATGATTCGCGATGAAGTGGCGGCTCTTCCAATTAAAGGGCGTGGGTGAGTGGCACAGTCAAAATATTGGCGGGAAGCCTGTTTCGGATACTGCTGTACATCTATGGTCGGTCTATGTGATTTTCATTACGCAAGAACCACGGCGCACCGGTCGTCGATAGCGCACGGTGAAACGATTTTTAATTACCTGAAGTCGGTGAATGAGTCGCGGGGAGGCATCCGCGAAGACGTATGTCATTATGGGTCGGATGCTCGCTTTGTTTAGTGTAATTTTATTAGGTAGGGACAACGGATAACGGGGGGCAAACAACCTAAGGCGAACGCTGCTCGATTCTATACGCTGTTGATATGCGAATTTAGAAGTGAATGTTCCCTAAATTCCTCAGGAATTGTGTGTGGATAAACTTTGCAATAAATAAATGTAAACTGTCACGAATACTGTCACTTAAATAAGGGCATTATATCATCAATTATTAAGCTCAACGTCATTTCATACGTTTTTAACAACAATTGCCGAATTTGATATTGCTTTTAGAAAATATTATCAATAATTTCTTAGAAGAGCAGGAAAATATTAAAAAAGACAACTGACTCCTTTCTATCAATTTGTGTGAAAGATATACTAAAAAATAGAAATTTTGAAGTCAATTCGTTTTATATCATACGTGATAGCACTAAGGCACAACTATATAAAAGACACATTGTTATATAGGTCTACGACTTTGTCTACATGAATGTACAAAATAAAGAATGACGCTAGTATAACTAAAGGCTATGGACCTAAAACCACCGGTTATCGATGAAGTAAAAAGTAAACTAATTAAAAGTATGTTAAGAGAGAACCAGCATGAAATGTTAGTATTTTTTCTCTCGTAAGTATATAATGACACATATTATAAAATTTACATATGTTATATACACACACAAACTTACTCCTAGATTCTTGTTGACTGTTGGATTTTTGTCGTTTGCCTAAAAATATATATGATCTAAATTGTACGTATTGGTGCATTCCTACAAACTTCACTATGTAGTTACAGAAACTTAATCTCATACATTTTTGGAGACAATATACGAGGGCACAATATACGAGGGCAAAAGTTTTGAGCACGACCTTAAAAAAACGAATGATTATTTTATTTCTCTACATAGTCGCCTGCCATGTGTTTTTTTAGATTGGGGAAGAGATGGTAATCAGACACGGCCAAGTCCGGCGAATAGGGTGGATGCGGCAACAATTTAAAGCTATAATTGAGTATTTTTGCAATTGATTTCGTCGCAGTGTGGACAGGAGCGTTATCTTGGTGGAACAAAACTTTCTTAGACAACATACCAGGCCTTTTTATTTTTATTTCTTCACGCAAACGTTGTAAGAGTGTGCAATAATAGTCCGCATTTATTTTCTAGGTTTTACCTTTTTCAAGGTAGTCAACCATAATGACCCCTCTACAGTCCCAAAAGTTGACGAAACGGCCCGAGCTTTTTTAGGGGGCGACGACCCTGCTCTTTTCCATTGCTTGGATTGTACTTTGGACTCTGGTGTATTGTGGTGATCCCAAGTTTCGTCCTTAGTTACGAAACGGCTAAGAAAATCTTGAGGATCACTTTGGAACAGATCCAAACAATCCTGTGATATTGTTTGGCGGGTGCGTTTTCGGCTGAAAGCAGTCTAGGTACCCATCTGGCAAAGACCTTAGAAAATCCAAGATCATTGGAAATTATGTTCTGTGCTCGTTCATAGGAAATGCCTATTGCTTGCGCTTCTCTGCAGTCGTCAATCTCCTGTCATTTAAAATCAGGTCTAATATTTTATTGGTATTTTCGTGTGTGGTAGCCGTCGGCGGCCTACCACTCCTAGGTTCTTCTTGCACTGCTTCTCTGCCACGTTTGAAATCCGCTACCCATCTTTTGACAGTGGCATATGATGGAGTAGATTCCACCAAAGTCATACACATATCTTCATAAATTTGTTTAGGCGTTAATCCTTTTTTTAAAATATTTTATGACGGGACGCTCAATTTTATCCATTTATTATAATATTTTTTCTTTTGAATTTAAATGTCAACCTTAGGCTCAAAACTTTTTAATGTACCCTCGTAGATAAAAATACTCTTCTTACCTCGACTCCTTAATTGCACAATAAGTCAGAGTTTATAGCGGTAACCGTGTTTGGTAATAGGACTGACAGCCCAATATGACACTGGCAAGTAATAGCAGAAAAAATAAATCTATCGTTGACACTGAAAGTTAACAGCTGATGCCTAAAAAATGTCTTCCACCCAAATAGTGAAGTAATATAACGGCGTCTAACTCGTGAAGCAATTATATGATCTACTCGTGAGTAAAGCTTTTCTTTGAATTACTTTTTGGTCCAGAGGGCCAGTTCATAGCCTGCTCCACCATCCAAATATGCCAACATGTTCTCCGTGTGATGTCTCTTTGGTCCAGCCCCAATCAAATTTTATATGAAATTCTATCAAAATATTCACGTACTAATTTTCTTTCACCATTTCATTATGAAATGAAGTTCGCACCAGTAAAGAAATTTCGCACAATGGACGGAGGTACTATTCGTCACGTAAGCTTATTTATTTTATATATCTCTACACATTTCTGGGAAATAGTTCACCAATAACATTTATTTAAGCTCTATTTTATTAAGGCAAGATCGTAAGGTGATTCCATATATTTTCTGTGTTAAACATAGTTTTATAAAAAAGCTTATAAAAATCAAAAATAACAATCTTATGAATAAAAGTTTTTGTTGTATACATTCTTTGATTTCTTGGAAATTGCTGAATTGATTTGCATAGTTTAATATGTTAATAGTATACATATTATACATATAATAGCTAGATCCCAAGGTGGACTTGTATATTTTTCTATGTAGTGAAACATACCATTTTATATCATACAAGCAATTTTTTATATCTTTATTTGATTGTAATGGATGTATGCTTTTCTATATAACACATATTACTGATGTCACAACTTCATATGTCTGCTCATTTGAGTTGCTTATTTTCTGACAAATACTCCCTACATCCATTTCATGTTTTACAAGACTTCATACAACCATGCATTACAAGATTTCATGATGAAATAGCTTGTGAGTGGCAAGCTAACTAGTATGTAATTCTAGTAAGTTTAGTTTTGTAGTATATTAATCTTTTTAAAATAGGATGTATAGAATGTTAACTAGTATGTATAGAGAAACAATTTTTTTAACAATGTGTACATGCACCATCTCCTACCACAAGTATTTAAGCTTAGTTGGAATGGTTAACCGGAATGTTAGTTATATTAATAGAATTGCTAATATAATATAAAAACAAAAATATTACCAATTCCAATGGAAAATCTAGATTAGAACTGGTTTCCCATAACATTTATTTATATATTTACAATTCTCTTAATCTTTCCATTTCTCATAACACCTTGATCTAAGTCACAAAGTGCAATGTTTTCATCATAATGTACCTTTAGTTGATGTTCCCATGCAGCTAAATAAATTACTTAACTAATAATCTAACTTTAACTTTAGAACTGCATCAGAAGCCCTTGCACTCGCCAAAAGTTGTTGTTTGGGCTGCCATATCAAGTCAAGGAATTATCATTCCTTATTTTTTTGAGGATGACCGAGGTCGAACTCAGACCTTTAATTCTGACCAATATTGCCATATGATCCGGACTTTTTTGGCTACAGAAATGCAAAAAAGGGCTACAACCGCAACACCTTTTTCCAGCAAGATGGAGCCACTTCTCATGTTACAAATGACTCATTAGCTGGTCTTCACGATTTATTCCCTGGAAGAGTGATAAGTTGTTGAGCAGACATCAATTGGCCCCCAAGGAGCCCTGATTTCACACCTGCTGATTTCTTCCTATGGGGCTACCTAAAAAGCAAAGTTTACAATCCATTGCCACCCAACCTGAATGTTTGAAGCAAAGAATCACTGAAGAAATCAACTCTATTCCAAGAGCGATGCTCCAGCGAGTTTTTGAAAATTTTAGCTCCAGGTTAAATGAGTGTGAACAAATGAATGGTGCGCATTTGCAAACGGTTGTTTTTCATAAATAAACTTCAAGAATTGCTCTTTAAATTAACATGAAATAAAACGAGATTTAATTGATATTTTGTTTTTTATTTAATATCTAAAAACGAAAAACATTCTGAGTCAACCCTTTACCTCCTAAGGCAGCAGACTACTTCGTAATGATTTTTCTGGCAAGTTTCAAAATGTTGGAACGTCTTTTTAAATAAACGCAAAACACGTTACCACAATTAGAGTTTAATGATGTTGCATATATAGGTTCCACTAAAAGTATTTTACGCGAACATTACACATTGAATAAAACTCATTTTACGGATTTTATCGCGTTTATTTTAACTTTCTTAAATCCAGACATTCCAAGTGCACGCGTAACAGGATACACGAGTGTGTGTACAAGCTTGACTGAATGTGGTCCCCCTTACATAAGGCAAACAAAAGAACCTATGTGTGACCTCGAGTGATCTTATGCGCTCGAAACGTCGGGAATTAAAACTGCGCAGTCAAATTAGTTTTATTCAACAGATATTTTTTCAAAGCATTTATATATCAGCACCTTACAGATTGCAGCGTCTACTTAAATAATTCCACTTTGAACTTCCAAATATTCAATATCATTGTAAATAAAACTATATACAATTGCCAGATGAGAACTGTTATTCAGAAACATATTTTTTTAACTAATATAGTTTAGACACGTGAATCGGCTGATCGGTGAGGAACGTCACTTCCATGCAATACTTGATTAAATTAGCATCTTTGTGTCGCTGTTTTGTGTTGTATGTGTACCAGGATGACCATCGTAGCACTTGGGTTTGGCATGACATGTGAATCTATATTTCTTGTCTAGGATAGTCGTAGGCATCATGAGCTGCAGGAATCGCCATTAGTTGGACAGTGTGCTCGTGTAACTCATAAACAAGAAAAGCTTTACGAAACAAGTTATCAAGTTACGCCTTATTGAAAACCTGAAAAAAAAGGTTGAGAGAGTAAACTTTTAAATTAATAAAGATTACCGTGCATAACACGAGTATGAAATAGTGATGTCATACGATGATATTATAAATTATACGCCAATTGAAAATAATCGTACTACGGCTAGGCTAAAAGTAAGGTCTTACTGTCACTTTCTAGCATTTAAACTTTGGCAGTTGCGACCTTGCCTTGTAAACCAAATTCTGGCAGTTCCAATTGTAGTCCTAAATCATGCTAATAAAATTTGATTGAAACATTGTCATTAAAATATGTAATGAAAAAAGTAGTTTTTGTGATTTTACTTGGTATATACAGCTTAACGCAAAAATAAATGTTAGTGCTCTTATTTATTAAACGATAACTCACGTTATTAAATCTTTGCTTTTAGTTATTTTTTAAATAATTTAGAACTAATGGCATAAAATCTGTTAAACCCATGGAATTAATAAGGAACAAACAACAGAAATTCGCAGTTTCGTAACATGCCTAAAAAGTGCCGAATCCCTCGTTAATTGAAGTGACCAGGCTGTGTAATATTATTATAGCGTCAATAGCCTAATGGTTAAGGGTACGGTCTGCGAAACTAAAGGTCATAGGTACCAATCCACCATTAGACTATTGTCGTCCATGTCCTTGCACAAGCATTGTCAGCTTAGTTGGAGTGGTTAACCGGAATATTACTAATGTTAATAGCATTGCTAATATTCTTACAAAAAATGCTTTGAGGGGTGGGCGACTAGAAGACGACGAAGCTTTCTGAGCGCAGCCCAGTCAAACTGACTCCTTTTTTTTTAGCGTGGGGAAATGCCTACGCATACCCGCCTTCGCGGGGGCGAGAACGGGTTAAGTCGGACGCGCACCGACTAAAACCCCACGGTGCTCGCGAGGGGTCGCGGGATCTCCGTAAGGAACGCAACCGCAACCCCCCTGCGCTTCGCTGTGATAAGCCGTCCTGGGGGCGTGCGTGAAGATCGGTCCTCTCCTCATCCCGCTCGGCAGCCTCCTTTCGGACCATTGCGGTCTCGCAGAAGGAGGCTACGGCCCTCCACGCCGATTCCCCGCGCAGCATCGCCGACATGATCGCTGGCAGGAACAGGTTCCGTCCGATGTGACTGACCAAGACCCGCCGCTCGGCTTCCCACGCTGGGCAAACAGCAAGCGTGTGCGATGCGGAGTCTCGGTCGTTGCCGCCACAGTGGAAGCAATTCGCCGTCGCCTCGCGACCGATCTTACACAGGTAATCACCGAAATAACCATGCCCGGTGATCACCTGCGTAAGTCTGTATGTGAGTCTTCCTTGTCGTCGCTGCATCTAGGCTTCGAATACCGGCAGGAATGCTTCGACGACGCGTTTGCGCGCATACTGCTCCTCACCGAGCCTTGCGCGCCATGTCTCGAATGCGAAACGTCGTTCCTGCCGTTTCACCGCCAGTATGTCCAGAGGTGGAAAGCGAGCCAGGATTGTCGCCGCCTCGAACGATACCGTCCGGTATCCTCGTACGATTTAAACTCACTCTTAACTTAACCTGATTGACCAATCTGCCCAAGGTAGACATTTTCTAAAACATTAATATCGGACATAAATGGATTCTTAAGCAAAGTCTCATCCTCATGGATAAGCTAAGAGGCGCCCACACGGCCTATAGTTTTAAGCCTACCCGGGGTGACCTCGCTGAGCCCATCTTGGATGCACCGATTTATGACAGATGGTAACCAACGATCAGATCCGTCACTGAGTTTGGTGCGTCCCAATGCTCGCTTTCTGGGTGACGAACATGTCGAGGTCAATTACCCACGATGGACCGTGAAGGAAGGCGCGCCGCTTGTTACGGTACACCTTGCCTAGAGACGTGATGGAGAAATAGCCGGTGCTGATGAGGACCCGTATGTGTGTGAGAGCGGTTCTGTAATTCTGCCGTTTGCTGCGAAGGTCAGGCAAGGGAGTGTTTAAGCTAGTGTGATTTAGACATTATCCGTCTTTTAAACTGCAGACGTCATGTATTTTTTTGAAGATTGATGAAATGTTATTATCATTACTAACATTTCCGTTAACCACTCCAACTGTGCTCATGGTCGTGGCACATAAGTCTAGCGATGAGTGAAACGTGGAGGGGATATCTGATCATGGGTACTGTCTCGAACGCAATTGTTCATTTCTACACATTGATTACGAATAAAGTGTTTTTGTTCGTAATTTTTTTTACGTCTAAGCTAAAGTCACTAATATCATAAATGCGAAAGTTTGGATGTTTGTATGGATGAAATATACATACATAGATCATGAAATACACGGACATAGATCATACTCTGGAAGGTTTACTTTTGTTACGCAAACGAAGTTGCGGGCGCAAGTTAGTCATATTTTTTTTATTAATTACTAATGTACATAACATTACAGTGTACCTCTTTCCACAAAAATAAAAGTGTGACAATTTTTATTTAAAAAAGAAAGCGACTGTACACCAGGCACGAAGTACAGTGGAGTGTCGTATTGGCGCACGGGGCAGAGTACGACTGGACGACGGGGGAGAGCCAATAAGCGCTTAGCATGGCCGCCCGCGCCCCCTTGACTCTCCGGAAATACCCTTTTTTAGACTTTTGCGCATTAACGGTCAGCGCTAGACTTATTTGCAGCAACTTATAACATAAAGCATTCCTCGCATGTAAAAAAGTGATTAATATTTCTTGTATTGTGATTATGAAGTGCGCTTTTTGTTGTAAACAATCGCAACTCTAAATTAAGCCTTTTTGTGATCATCTAACACTTTACTTCTGTTGTACTATTTTAATCTTTGACATCATCATTGGCATAAAGTTTACGAGCTCGCTTGGACAATGACTCTACGTTTAAACAAAGACAGATAAGGTAAACGTCAACGGCCAGGTCATACTTTATTGTAATCGAATCGTTGGTTGAGTAATGTTGATAAATTAATATTTGTAATATTAATTAAAACTCTTACTGCATAAAGAAGTCTCCTATCGGCTAACAAAGTAGGTTTATCACGATAGAATAAAACGTGAGCGATTTTTAAAGGATAAATGTTATCACTGAACCTACCTAACTTTAGATAAGAGAAGTACTAGTAGTCGAATTATAACTGTATGTAAAGCGAACGCATTGTTTAATTCGTTGTTTTAGTGTCTTAAATATTTTTCGTCTACTTTAGCATTTATTTAATCTATTATTAAGGAGTATATAATAAATAAATCTATTTTTTTTCCAAAAAAAAATCTGCACTATTAGCAAGTTAACAAAGATGCCTTCCATCCAAGGAAAATATCAACATTATAAGAACGAAAATATAGATGATTATTTTGTTGCAGTTGGTGAGCATTTTTTAAGTTCATAAATTTGATTTCTATTTTAATCTTTATTAACCATGTAATATTACCTACATATTATGCAGGTGTACCATATATTGGCCGAAAAATGATGGCAATGTCATCACCTTTAATGGAAATTAATTTTGATGGAGAGAATATGACAATAAAGAACTCCTCCTTGCTCAGAACAGTGGAACATAAATTTAAAATTGGTGAAGAATATGAGGAGCAGATGCCCAATACATCAATTAAGGTATATCTTTGATGCATTAATTTTACATTTTTTACCAGCACTTTGTTTGGCAAGCCTATGATATGCATATGTATTATTGAAACCTTTTAATACTTTACTTTTATTCTACCACATAATTTTGTGGGTGTTATATAAGTGAACAGAAATTTCATGTCCAGAAATGTAATGTACCACCTCACTATTTCAAAAACTGATATTGGTTTATTCAACTTTATACATATTTAGCTAAAGAGAGATTTTATACAATACATTTTAATGATTCTATTTCAAGCCATATTCATAAGCAAATCAAGGAATTGTTTAGTCCTAGTTAATAAGTTACAAAATCCACTCAACTCTTCAGTTGAGTGGCTTTACTTTTAAATAAATAGTGATTGTACATATATCCACTATTTTAATACTTAGATAACTTAAAAAGTAGTATTAGGTTACTTTTTTCAACTTCCTAATAATATGGAATACTTCTACTTGTAGAAATAATGCTAAATATTTTTCATGAATAATGTTCACAGACACTCAGACTGCTAAACATTGTTATATTTGTCATCATTCAAAATGCATGAGCAGAAAATATGAATTTTCCAAACATTGTATTTCGAGATATTATTTATTCATTCAATTATTTATCTATCTACACTTTATTGCATTAACCTTAACAAAGTTGAAGGTTCACAAAGGGTGGACTTAATGCCTAAGTCATTCTCTACCAGCCAACCCAAGGTGTGGTGAGATATTGTGATAGGTGTAGCAATAAACTAATTCTTAAAAAGAAAAGACATAATATATATATATATACCAAATTATATATATGCATACATAATTCAATACAGTAGCATTAACTACTAATAAATTCCATATGTGGATGTTGAACTTAGAAAGTATTCATGAACCAAACTTTAAAACAAATTTTATTACTGACCTCCCTGATGGCATTGGGTAAGGATTTCCAAAGTAGCAAAGTATAGTGTCCAGCTCGGACAGTATAATTATTTTTAATTTCTGTGATGTGTGCTTACTTTGCTATATTTTCATGAAGTCATTTTTTTTTTCTAGAGTGTTACAACTATTGTTAATGATAATGAAATAGTCACAAACTCTGTTATTTCACAATCCCAGGAAAAATGTGGGCGACATTATTTATTTACTGATGATGAATGCATTGTTGTAAGTATAACTTATGAAATTATTTCACATTTGAAATATAGAAGTGAAGTTAATTAGTTAGTGTTCATGATAATTTTGTTAACTGATAGTTGCCAACAAAGAATAAGTATAGTAAGAATTCCAGGAATTCTTACTGTATGAAATAAATAATAAGGCTCATATATGTTATTCTTCACAGTGTGAAATACTATCTTACCACTACTTTTCTTCTCAAACTTCCAAGTCCTAAATATAACAGGTTGTGAAACTATACTTGTATACCTGCCACAAATGTTAAGTGTTTTTCTTTTATCTAAGAATTCAAAAAACATAAACTTATCTGCACAACCTATTAGGATATGAACCTTTAACTACCTTATGTGAATTTCTAGTGTCTAGTCTGTAATTGCTGCAGTTAAAAAAGTAGTACAACATTAATAGGTATTTACATTTTTTTATATGGTGAGTGAGGGGAATTAGAGACCCAATTGCTGGTAAATAGCTATTCCATCTCACCTCTAAGAGGTAACATATGCTTCATAATTGTATATTGAGATAAAAGTAGGTGACTATAATATGCACTTACTGTCAGGTAAACTGTATTATTATTTAATACCCCTTTTTCGTAATATAAAGCTTGATATGCCAATTATAAGCAATTTCTGCTCACAGTGTAAACTTTTTTTTATTCTATTGCAGACCCTTACCCATGAAAAAGCAAAAACAGCAGCCAAACGTTACTTCCGCAGACAGATAGAATAAAAATATTAAATTTATTATGTATCCAATTAATCACAACATTTTATCTTCACAACAGATATAAAAATTAAGTATAATGCTTATGTGCAATTTCATATGGAGTAGTTTTGAACTATTTCATTTTATTTTTAAGCTTCAATTGCTCTATATTGAATATTTTTTATTTTTTTATGAATAAGGGGGCTGTAAGGTTTGAAACAATAAAGTTAATATTTTTACATTTTTACATTGCTATTTATTTATGTTTGGTTTAATATAATGTAGAAAATATACAATAATTGTGTTTCAACTACCTACCATTTTTATGTATTAACGAATTTTACATACCCTTAAATATAAATTTACAAACTTTTAAAAAAATAAATCTTATTGTGCACTGGATCTCAACATAATAGCGCGATATGTGGATCCTACCTGTGCAAACAATTGCTAAACATCTCCTTATAGATGTTTTGCAAAAGTTATTCTCTACTTCTATCTAAATAGTGAATTCTTTATGAGAATGAGAATGTTGCGTACCCATGTACACAATGAGATTCTACTGGCTCTTATAGGTTTGCCACTTCAACAAAGTCAGATTAAAAATCATTAAATTAGTGATATGATTCTATACAAGTGCGTAAAGTATTGATAGAACGAATTACAAACTTTTATTTGACCTTGATTGATCAAAGACAATGCTCCATAAACCGTTTGACAAGGTTTTTCCTTTTTAACAAAGAATTTTATCGGTCGGTCGGTATTCTGTTTTTATCTAGATTTTTCAATTTCTTAACTTGTTTAATCTACTATAAGGACGAAAATAATAGTTCGATTTTAATGAAGCTCGATTCTTGATTCAGTTTTTATATCGATTAATATAAATGCGATCTTCAAGTAAATTTATTCAAAAATAAGGCGAATGAATCATATTACTTAAATACAAGCCTTCTTTAATGGTGATGATATTAATTTATCCCTAATGGGAAAGGCAAAGGACTTTAGTCCATACAGCCAGGTCTTGTTCGTATGATGGTTGGTCTGAAACTCTGAATAGAATAGCCTTCTTTAATTTGTTATTGCCAATGATGTTGATATTAGTTTATCCCTAATGGGAAAGGCAAAGGACTTTAGTCCATACAGCCACGTCTTGATCGTATGATCTTATTGCCAATGAATATGTATTGACATTTGATTATATAAACGAGGCAAGATCGATTCATAGAATTCATACACACGCTGATATACTAAGCGAAGTACGCAAATACAAACAATTAGGAGGTTAGTTTAAAATTAAGTTCTCATTACTTTTATTTTATTCTTTCATCGTGTCGTATCATTGTTATTAGCCGTGTGCTAATATTTATTTGCATCTAAATGTGATTTTATTGATGGCGCTACGGATTTAATCCAGTAATTTTATAAAAAAAATGCTAAATATGTCTCGTAAAAACAAAATGCACCACAAATCTTTCAAGAAACTCATGAAGAGACAACTTCTTTTTTGATCGGTATTATAAAAAACGTTATGGTTACAAAGTAGTAGTATAAATATCAAATTTTAAAATGAATAATGTAATAAAATCTGATATTTATACTATAAGTAAGAGCAATTATTACTATGAAAATGGATTCGTTCGCCAATCCCTGCTTTTCGTGAACATATTGGCGAGTCATCGTATTAAGAATGAAATTTCTCATATATATATATATATATTACTTGACAATAAAAGTAATGACAAATAGCAATTATATTCATTATTACTATTACTATACGCGATAGCAACTGGTAACACTATTTTTAACGTTTGTCATATATAGGATTTGTCTTTGTACTGATTTGTAGTAAAAAATCTGATTCGTGTTCAGGTTTTGTGAAGGAGTTTGGCTCAGAAATAAATTGTTTAAAGATGACACAAGATCAGGTAATCTTTGCTGCAGTCTAAAATATCATTTATGAGAGATATATATAACTAGGTTTTACTTCTCGTTTAAATTTTCAAAATGATTATTATGCATTTACATAAAGCAATTTAAATAGTAAATGTGAAATTTTAGACGTTAAATAAACATGTTCATTCCTTTTTTTCAAACACTCTTTCACCACTACATTTTTTACAGGAACAGCAAGTTAAAATCTTGAAGAGGGTGCTAGAGGGTTGGCGCATGGTACTTTTGCCCCTTAAATCTGTCTTTTTATGGGAACAGCAGTGGCATCCATGCGCCATTGTCGCATCTATTACTTTGACGTATTTATTAATTTGGCTGCTGGATCTCAATTTTCTCGCGACGTTTGCTATTGTCGGCCTATTTATCAATTTTGTTGATTTCCTTGTGCCTATTATTTGCAACTCCATCTATAGCCCTGGTTCTTGGACTGGCCAGCATGAAAAGAATTTTGAAGATATTTGTAGAAGTTTGGTTTGTCATTATAACAAAATTTTACAAGACATTTACTCTTTCTATTCTTTGAGAGAGAATAGTCCTTGTATGGTAAGTATTTATTTTCAACAATTACATTATAAAATAACTAACTATTCTTACTAGATATTAGTTATTTGTATTAACAATTTAATAAGAAGTGTTTTATTTTTCCAGTACTACATCATTTCTATCAGCATGTCCTGCACACTGGCATGGATGGCATCATCAATTAACAATATATTCCTGGTGTACATCTTTTCCACAATAATGTTGTTGTGGCCTGGTATTCAGCACCGTGGAATATTTAACACATTACTTTCCATGGTTAATATGGCACCAAAAATACCATCCTTTAAGTCTGAATAATATGTTATTGGTTGTTTCTTGGAAAGCTTTTGTTTAAAGTTGTGATATGCTCTGGTCATTATCCTTTTAAGTTTAAGCTTTGCTTATGCATTGTGAGCTTTAATTATTTAGTTAAAATGAAAGGTGAAGTATTTTAGGATAGTGGTTTTGGTATATAGGGCAGAATTTCCATTTGTTATATTTAGCTGTTATATATTAAACTGTAAATCATTTTGATGTGATTAACTCATTATCTTGTAAAATTAAAATTCAATAATGGGCCCTTTAGTGTAATTGAGTATACTTTTAATGGTACTTTTAATAAGATCTTTTATTGAGAAGCTTTGCTTTCCTCTATATTTTATCTTATAACTTAGTATTGAAATATTTTTTTAAAGCAAATGTAAACATTTTCTTATCTTTACACTAAAAACATTTGACAATTTATCATCATAAATATTTCCCTACTTGATATTAGACGATTTGTCATTTTTTTATGCATGTATCATTCCAAAAAATTGCATTTCATTTTAGTCTACTTCATTCAGTGGAGAAATGTACATATGAATTATGTTATGGTCTGGATGTATTTATGTTGTTTAGAAATTAGTTCAATATAAGTAATGACAATAGGTTTATGTGAAACAGTGAAAAAGGTTATGTTTTTAGTATGCCTTATATGTTTAAATACCTACTATTGTAACACCATGTGTTTTCTTTTTTTGATTAAAAATATTTATCTATAATTCTCTTTTTCTTCTCATGTACCAGGAAAGTATTTAATAGGAACAAACTAATGTGAGATTGGTTTTAGTCTTAGTCATTTATTTTAATACTTTATTGTATCTGAAGCACAATGGTTGATAAACTAAATGCTAATTTAACACAACAATCAACTAAAATTTGGGGCAGGTACTTAGTAACTGGATAATACAGATAGCCACCTCTGCCGGAGTATGCATTTAAGCTGCGAACAATATTGTGATATAAACTAAATCTAATACAGGCAACAATGGTAGAGTTGTAGGTTCTTTTTAGCTGTGGTATGAACGGGTCTGTTTTACCGGGTTAAGGACCACACCCCCACAAAATCAGCGTAAAATAACGCCGCTGTGTTTCGTCTGGTGAGTGTAGGGATTCGGAGACCGTTGGTGACGTGGCATTCTAAGTCCTCAAGGGTGATTACGATTTCCTACCAAGGATGAATATTTCATTTGTGACTGTACTCGCTTGTCACCCTCAATATTGTTATAATAAACTAGTTATTGATGCTCCAGATTTCTAACAAAACCTCTATTAAGTTCGGTATAACTGAGACATCAGCATAATCTATAACAGGTAGTTTGGGAGACTGTAAAGCATAAGCTTTGTTTAGATAGAAGTAAATTCTTTAGGTTATATTAAGATCTTGTTAGTCGGGTATTCTAACTCGAGGTTTGTTCAAGGACGAACGGAAAATTTTCACGGAATGTAAAACTGTATCATATTCTATAACTGGCACTGATCAAAGCGTTGATTGCGATTGAAGCGTTATTCGTCTTTCTATACTAAGCACATAGGCAGCATTTTGTTCTGAGTTTATTAAGCCAAGACTTAATTTATGCTTCGTTAACCCTAATAGGGTCCCTACCTATTGGGCATTACCATTAACATACGAAACATCTGCCGCTATTTCACGCTGTTATTCTGGGCGAACGTATTCGTTCGAACCGATCCATTTCGTCGTAGAAATGCAATGTCGTCATAATATCATCTGCTTTGATCTAACATTTAAATGAATACAACGGTTGCAATAACTATGGGTTATAAATAAAACAAGAAGATACTTATGTTATGTATGTATTAAAATCCTTATTTATGCATACTTAATGTATTAATTGTCACTAATTAAAACATTGATCAATATATAAATGTTTGCATTCATGTATAAATTTAAACAAATTACTAAATTGCGATTCGTTCTAAACAACAAAAGCCTCAGTGAGATCAGCACGACGTTCACAATCTGAAAATGTTATACCACGGTTAACGTACCTTACATTTTCTTCCTATTAATAAATATCCGTATTAGCATTATTTATTTGTTGAAATTAATATGCACTAGGGATAATATACTCAATAAGGTTACCTATAATCAGAATGGAAGATATTATAATAATAAAATATACTAATATGTAACACAATACATTATTAAACTCGTTTTATTACTATTATATATTAGAGTTTTTGAAAGGTTGTTAGATGGTTAATTTTGTCAGAGTTTAATATGTAAAACAATTTCGAAATTGTCACCGTTTCTATACGTCAGTGATTTTGAAGCCAGCTTTGACGTTACAGTTTTGTGCCTTCGTTACTAGCGCTGCATTGGATGTCTCTTTGGTGTCGACTAAATTGTTATTCGACTTACTCTCGTCGGAGACACTCGCGCGGAACTGTGCTTCGTCGACTAAAGTGGTTGTAAACCTACTGGGAACAGGCGTACAGGTACTGTGGTTGCTTTTTTGTGCGCTACTATCGCTGTATCTTCTACTTCCATTGTTCAGCGTGTCATTCTTTTTAACCTTGGGTTTGTTGTCTTTGCTTTGCAAGTTCAAAGAGTCCAGATTGCACCATTGGCTTGAACGCTCCCACTCTTTAATACACTTATTTTTCACATCGTATTCGTTGTTGTAGTTTTTACTGCTAGATGGCATATCTTTATAGAAGTTCTCTTTAGTTTGCTGTAAGCTAATCCCATATAGATCTGTAGACGTGCTACTTGTTGAAGGTTGGGAGATGTCTAGCTTCATGCTAATGCCAGAAGATTGTGGCGTTAGGTCGTTTTTGATTATTCTCATTGGGGACGAGGAAGCGTCTACGGATAAGGTGTCTTCGTCGTCTTCGCCTTCGGCGCTCTGTGCAAAGTAGAACTTGTTAAGACACACTTAAAAATATTTACACAATGAGATTAAAGTATAAATGAACGACCGAATCCGTTGTTGTAACTTATTAATGTAATGTTTTGTTATATAATTAAATATAGCTGAAAATTTCCCACTGCTGGTCCATAAGCTCCTACTTTTTGAGACCGTAACAAAGCTACTACGTTGCTTATATGTGGGTTGGTTTTGTTGTTTTCTGATGGAGTGATTCTCACCAGAAGCTCGTGGTCAGTACCGGAGCCGGCGGTGGCCTCGTTGCTGTTATAGTCCAGCTCCGACGCCGCCGACACCGGCGTTACGTCACCGCTAATACACGAACCTGGCAAAAGTAAAACCGTCGATTTTAAAAAAAAAATACGTATTTTTTTTTTTTGAAAAACACAGTTTTATATTTCTTATTTACTAATTTAGGTATAAATCTTAACACCATTTAAATGTTTTCGCTTATACATAAATAAGCACTATTGTGTTTTATCCCAATTGTGGTATACACTCATAGGAATGGACCGGACCACTACTTGAACGGTGGTGATCACGCCCCCATAGATTATCAGCGTAAATAGCAGCAGTGCTATTGTGTTCCGTGTAGTGTAGGGAACCAGAGGCCTCGAGTGTTAGGCATGTGTATCCATCCTTGTTGATTATAGTTGGCGTTTATGGGCCGCAATTATCACTTAGTCAGGTGAACTGTGTGCTCGTATGTCACCCTTAGTCATAATAAAACAAATATGAGTTAGAAGTTAATAAATAGTTTATTACCTTAATATACACATCTCATCAGAATCTAGAGAACGAAAATTCAAAGATACAATACAGCCAGCGGGATTAAAATAATGAGTTTAACAGAGCATGGTCTGTTAAATTTTAAATAATTAAAAAAGATTTAAATTTCTCACGACTATTTTTTTTTTCGGTTACGAAGCTCTATCTCATGCCCCAGTACCTTTACAGTAACTTGAATCTTTACTGACAGTGGATGTATATGTGGCCAGAAAGTAAAGCTTACCATTAGGAGAACTGTTTGTTCGTTTGTCAACTTTAGATTCATAAAATATTTAATATATTAATAAACAATACCTGAGAATAGTTTTAGAGAGAGTTCAACGCTTTTCTTTCGAGTCGCGAAGATGCAGAACCAACGTGTCAGTAGTACATTCAAGCAAAAAAAAAAACAAGAATCGTGCCATGTTTACGCGCACAATCTCTAGCATCTGTAACTTTTTTTGGAGATTGCGCTAGACGATGTTACATGCATCACTAATAACAATTGCATGCAAAACAGTTCGTTGAAGATGGATGTGTTATTTTACATTTTGCTTTGTGAAAATATTCACACGATGAAAATTAATTTGTGCCGAATAATAAAAAACCTATCAGCTATCCTGTCGTGTACAAACAATTAAAATAATTAATATCCTGAAAACATAGGCCTACGAAACGTTCCACTATAGAATAAATATATTCGTGATTGAATGAATACGTTTTATATAGAAAAAGTGTATTTTGAAAATTACTGCCATGTGCATTTAGCTACGATATGTATTGTTAAAATGTGCATTATTTATTATTAACAAAAGTAAATAATTGATTTGAATCAATTATTCGAACTTAATAGAAAAAAGTCCGTTTATTGTTAAGTATAAATTCATGTAATAATAATAAATATTTAACCCAACTATAGTTTTTATCCCTATTGATCCCTATGACCACACGAAACACAATGAAGCGATACTGGTATTTACTGGTATAACAAAATAAGTATTTTTATGGCGATTATAAATTACATTTTCGTTAATTAAGATTAATAAATATGTATATTCACAATTACTCCTTATATTTTACTTAATCTATGCAAATATATTTAGTCGGAATGATGGTATCACCTGTTATTCCGATTTGAGATAATCATTCAGAATAATGGTATTCATATAATACGTAATTTTATTTATAAAATATACTACAATGAACATATTTATTATCCCTAGATCTTTCTTTGCAGGCGCCACTTGAGGTCACAAAATCGCAATAACAAATCTTAATATTACAGTAAAGAACCTTCACGAAAGAACCTCGTCACATTCCGACTAAATATATTTCCATAGATTAAGTAAAATATAAGGGGTAATTGTGAATATACATATTTATTAAATATTTCTTTACAGGCGCCACTTGAGGTCACAAAATCGCAATAACAAATCTTAATATTACAGTAAAGAACCTTCACGAAAGAACCTCGTCACATTCCGACTAAATATATTTCCATAGATTAAGTAAAATATAAGGAGTAATTGTGAATATACATATTTATTAAATATTTCTTTGCATGCGCCACTTGAGGTCACAAAATCGCAATAACAAATCTTAATATTACAGTAAAGAACCTTCACGAAAGAACCTCGTCACATTCCGACTAAATATATTTCCATAGATTAAGTAAAATATAAGGGGTAATTGTAAATATTTTTTGCAGGCGCACCACTTGAGTTTATAAAATCACAAAAAGAAATCTCTTATTATTGAAGTAACGCGAAAGAACCGCATCACATTCCCAGTATTGGAAAGGAGTATAATTCCTGTGAAAAGAAGGGTGTGTGAAGTAGTGTAGTATGTATACCTGCTACATTGGTGTGCGGCATGAATGGGTGCAGACTGGCGTCGATCGCGCACAAGGTAGCCGCCTCGCCATCCCACTGGGGGAGTTTGCTCGGCACATTTTTACTCCAATTGCTACTGGAATCCACAACATTTTAATGCACCCGCTACCCTCAATTTTAACCATCACTTCGAACAGATTTTTTTATTTTCGTAAAAGTCACGTTTCATATATATCATATATGAAAAATTCGATCGATTTTAACTCACTTGTACTTTTTATGATGAACATCCAGACAAATTTTCTATGTACAGTTTGAAGTGACGTTAAATGTAGATGTGTAATACCAGTGATTGATGAATCCATAAAACCACAAACAAACCAAATGTTAAAAAATACATAATTAGACATCCAAGCGGCGTGTTAACATTAGTACAAGAAGCCCTCGCTCTAGTGGCCATCAGCCATAAAAAAAAAGCAGTACAATGTTAACCATATTCCCTCACACAAGTTCATAACATCTTCAAATACATTTTATCTACTTCGAAAAAAGTAATATAGCATTGAACTTGAAAGTATAGCTAGACAAAATATAAACAACAATTCGAGGCAACGCATCTATAATTTATTCTAGTTTTAGTTCGTTATGCTCATACCACTAACAATGAAAATTATTAAAGTATTGTCCATTTAAGTCAAGAGTTTTATTAATAAATATATCTAATAATATGAATTATAAAAATTGAAATATTTTCAACTAAGTTGAATAAATTTTCTAATCGATAATTTGTCTTGCCTTAATGGAAGAATACTTTGTTACTAACTGTAAGGAACGAACAATGAAAGCTATTGGCTTAAATAAATTAATTAGCAATGCAGTGTGAGTTGGCCATATATACAAACCGTTGTTATGTTTAAGGCTTAGGTCACAACTATTTTAGTTAATTCTTTATTGATGAGATTTCATATGATTGAGAGACGTAACATTGTGTACGTGTTGTACGTTTTACCAATACATATATAAATTAGTTTAATATCATAATTTATACACAAACATAGCAAAATTGTAACAGTGATTTTGAGAGAATTCGTAATTTAAGTCCGATTATCACATAGTATCATAAAAATATTTTTTTTAAACATCTATCAGCTTCATTTATCATGTTTGAATATCACAGATAATCTCGTAAAATTATAAAGTAGTGCCAACACCCTTTTTCCCGAAATGTGTTTGGAAACAGAGTTTCACGATTGGGTCCAACAACTGAACCTTAGCGGATTCTTTTTTTTTATGGACTTGCTGATATGCTTGCGACTTCATACCAGTAAGCAAGAATCATCGACGCGCTCGGGAAGAACTGTTTTAATTTTTAAATAAAATAATATTTTTGTAGATTTATTTACACCTTGTAGTTTTAATTTTCCTATTGTTAGGCAAGGTGTTCTCTCCTATATCTCTATCGGTCGGGATTGTTGATAAGAATTCTCCATTAAAGCACTATTATAATTTCGGTTCAATAGTATCGATGAAACCAAGATGTGATATGGTGATTCGTGAGGCATGCGCGTGTGTGGTAAAAACTACTCAACCTGTCTGTGAGTCGCGCGGGGTCGGTGGGCGAGGAGGGCCCGGTCGAAGACACGCCGCTGGGCATCTCGCCCGACGAGGACATCAGCGATGACGGCCCACTCCATCCCGCGCCTGGATGCGAATCCAACTTGTGTAAATATTCAATAAGTCATATTTATAATAATAAAAAAATAAAACAAAAATTTTATATAATACAGTGTGTTAGGACTTAGTGTAGCGTTTCGAGTCGAGCGTTCATATTTTGTGAGTGTTAGGATGGCGTGAAAGGAAGTAAACACGAAGAGTGAAGGGTGTGAAACATATATTTTCTGGAGTCACTCTTTCCCCAGCGCCCATGCATTCCGAAGTGTTGGTACATATCGATATTAATAATATTGATATTAACTTAGATAATCCATCACAAGCGACTCACAAAGCCGAGCGTAGGCCCTCTCGGACGCCCTCGAGTCGGTCGCTCACGCGCAACAGGGTGACCACGGTCCAAGCCGAAGCTCCCTCTCGGGAGTCCTTGTAATGGTTACCCACTAATAAAGATATAAAGCTAAAAATTGCTTAGTCACCTCTCAACCCGGTGAAGCTGTAAAAGCCCCTAACAGTGGCCACTGTTATCAGTCCGAAAAAAAAAGATATGTGTATTTTTAAAAACAACTACTCCATATTTTCTGGTAGAGAACAGACACATCCCATGTTTTTGTTGTTAAGCTAATGCGTGTAATTGAATTTGTTTTACGACGTGCATCACGTGTATGTATATAAATAAAAAATAAATGATGTACGGTAGTCGCTGGAGCGCTTGAGATCGACTGGACCGATTTGGTTGTTTTTTTTTTTAATATTCATAAAAGTCCGAATTAGGTTTTTGTAATGTACTGTCATTACCGTTGTGTGCGTATGAGAGCCTGTTGATTGGCTACTATCTACGTATGTCTGTGTGCGCGTGGTACATACTGTTGGTGGGCGAGTGCCTCTTGGCGCTGCGCGGTAAGTGGGCGGGCGGCGTGCCGAGCAGCACGGGTGCGGCGGTGACACGCTCGAGGAATGCGTCGAGCTGCCTCAGCGAGAGCGCGTTGTGCAGAGTCTCCAGCGGACGGATGGCCGGCACTCCGCCGAAACCCTCCAGCGCTGCTGCTTACCATACAAGTATTAACGCACGGAACATGCCAATGAATACATTAGATGAGATAATGTCCTCTTAACAGCATTCGTTAGTTACCTTTTTTTATTATTTTCTTTTGATTTTCTAGAGATTTCAGAGTGGTAATAACCATAGTTGTTTAAACACGATCGTAACTCGACAAGTTTTATAGTCAGTTCACTATTACGAATCACTTTTAAAACGAATATATAACGTTAGTGTTTAACGGAACAAAATTTTATATACTGTGTTCGTCGTGTCAGATCATGTTCTGGTCAGACATTGAGTGTTTGACTACAGTATAGTATTGATAGGTAGTATTAGCGTTCTAACGATTACGCGTAATCGCCTTCGGAAGCAGGCTCGGATGTAGAGTCATGGACATGAGATAATTACACTATATCTAGATTAGAAACTCACTAATTTGTGGGTATCGAATGGAATGCTGTGGTTAGAGATGAAAGTATGAAACATAAAACTCACAGAATTTAATAATACGTATATATCTTTAATTGATAAACGACTTTGTATGCCTTGAATTCATAAATTCCACCTGAAGAATATCAAATCCAATAGTTGTAACAAATGAGCATAAAGTTCACCTGATGCAAACATTAAAGATGCAGCACAGGCGTTATCAAACCTGAGAACTAAGATGGAATCCTTCGTTCCTATCGAATACTTTGTGGACGGAAGATTAATTTAAGATATTTCTTTTCATCATTCATTTTCATTTCATTGTAAGGATGATTTTTAAATCCACAACTATAATATTATATAATATTATTATAAATATTACTACATTATATAAAAAATATAATCCCCAAAATCTATCTGTACGCGCTAACCGAGAAAACTAATAACAATAGATAGTTCGTGAAGTAGTCTTGTAAGTTATATTACGTTTCACATAAAAACATTACAAAGTTGCCATTAAAAAAAATTAAAATATAAAAAATAAATATATTTTTAACTAGGCGATAAAACTACCTAACAATGGTAACACACAGGCATAAGGAATCATTACATTCGTACCAAGGTATACAATATTAAAGCAAACAAACGAAATAACTATCTGTCAATCAGGGATTATTACAATCGGAGAGTGAGTTAGCACAATTACAATTGCAGGGTCGCGCTCGACGGCAACGTGTGGCCGTGTTCAATATGTCTGATGAATTAATAAAACACAGTGGAACCACCGTGATTTATTGATTCAAAATTTTTCAATTGAAACGCGACGCTAAACGTTAATTAATTACATTTGCCAAACGGTAATCCAGCTATATATATATATAGGTTGCCAGCTATAGCACTTCAACTTCTAATAAATAAAAAAAAATCAAATCTTGTCAGTTAAATGATAGGTGCTAATTAAAGTTTAAGGAGCTTCATCTGCTAAGATTGCGAGTAGAGTACTTATTGTTTCGAGTTCTGAGATCAATACCCAAGGACAATTTTTTTTTAAAACAATTAGCATTGTTTAAAAATAAAGTACAGACTCGTAATTACTAAGACTCCCGTTAACCACTCCAACTAAGATTAAATGCTTGTGCTAGGAGATGGTTCAGTACAATAGTCTAATGGCGGATTCGAAACTACGAACCTAAGTATCGCAGTCCGTACCGTAAACCATACAACAAAACAAAAAAATTAAAATGACTTTTTTGATTTTTCGTTTAGTCCATTTGTATTTTGTATAGACGGTACCATCTGAACGTTTCTCCATTCTTGATTTGGAGAGGAAGAGCCCCTTATTAGTATAAATAGCTTGCTTGTGAGTCAGCTGTCAACTGGAGAATCATCCCCTCACACAGTATACCAGCGTTATGTAATATAGCAAAAGAGCCTACGCTTTTGTTGTGGTGTAGTATCAATGAATGATAACAACACATTACACCGCACCCTTAACGAGTAACAAAACTTGCACATATTTTAATGTCATGATGAATGAAATGAGAAATATTATAGTTCCACAGTGATAACTTAACATCACGCGAGCTGCGCGTTGTGAAATAACGTTAAATATATCATAACGGGATGTAATAACCTTACTTACTGTTATTAGAAGCGGCTGCTGGTATCATGACGCGTAGGTTAGGAGCGGAGCTCGAGCCGGAGATGACCGCGGTGCTGAACAGCCCCGCGGCGCCCGCCAGTTTCCCGCGCGCACCCAGCCCCAGCATCTTTAGGTAGCTCATCTGGCCGGCGATGCTGTGCCGCTGGCGCCGCCCTGCGCGCCACACGCTACAGCCCAAACCCTCGCAACCCCAACTTCCGCCCACCCATCCGCTCCCCGGCACCGGGAGCCCCGTCGCGGACAGTATAGGCGGGGACAATGAAAGGGAACGCGCCTCTTTTGTTTCAAGTATTAGAACGCGCATAGGGGAAGCGTTAGATAAATGCGAGCGGAGTGTTAGACAGGTGGTGATAGAAACGAAAAAATAATTAGTATACGTATATAAAATTTAGATATACATACTTAAATATAATAAATAAATAAATACTGTCTGAAGCGTGCACGATTCGTCACAGTGGATTGCACCTAGAACCGTGAACCGTATGGCGGTCGACGACCGTCGCATCGGCGCGGTAAACGTAAACGTATCCACTTCGTTTCCCCTGCGGACACTTGTGCCCAGCGTGTGTGCGCAGGGGCAACGTCGCTCGCACGCCTATGCTTATCGCGCAGCACGTGTTAGTTGTCACACCACGCATGCACAAACAGTTGTCAAACGCACACACAGTCGCGAGGCGGGGAGAGGACACGCAACACACAAGATCGCCGGCCAGATTGAGCTGCCGAACGTCACCGAACCAAACTACACACTAAAGGAACACGTGAAATTATCCGCACAGGGACAAACGAACACATATCCATCGGAGAAACGGAAGCTAGCTGTAAATACTGGCGTACAGACTCCTTGCATCGTGTACACAAATAAAAAAAAGCATTAATGATGGGCCGTTTACACAGTCGTTATGGTGAGAAACGTCCCATTTTTAAAGCAAAACCTCGGTGAATGTAATGAGTAAATATGGCGCGGATCCGCCGATGTAGGCTGAAAGTATTCAAATGAAACACTTACGGATAGCAGGAAATGGAAGGAGACCCAAAATCTGCCCCACGCCTATGCTGTACATCGTTCAACAGTTCTGCTTCCCGAATAAACTCGGCGGCAGCGCTTAATGGTGATTTAACCATTCGCACTCTAATCTACTAATTCGTACTATGGCAGTCGCGTGACTTAGTGTTTAGGGCAGAGGTTCTCAACCTTTTTTTTATTCAGCGACGCAATCCAAAAAAATCCTCTTTACAAAAAAAAATTACGCATGTAAGTATGTAAGGGTAAGTATGCATAATTTTTTACCCCAAAGATGCAATTGGGGGATTTTTTTAATTTAGGGGTCTAGTTAGATAAAACTTTTTTATAATATTATGCCTAATAAACGAGCACATTTCACATGATCATAAATGATTTCTTGAGACCATGATACGAATTTATCCTGGATAAAGAATCATAATGCATTGTCACCGTTGAGGACAAAGACGTAATGCTTGATCAATAATGCATTTGGGATATTTTTTTTAATAATATTAATAAAAATCAATAGACTGCGTGCGTTAAATCGTGGATGACACCATTTTAAGCAAATGAGATACCGACCTGATCCGTTAAAAAAATTGTGTAATAAAAGAAGAATAAGTAAGCGCCAATATATAATCCATGCATCGTAGAAGTATGTTTATATATATTCCAATACTGGGCATAAACCTCTCCGAGCAGATGGGAGACTTCATATATCCTCAAAATATTTTATTTTATTTATTTCTTAGACATGGAGGTTACCTTATGATGCTTTCTTCGGTAATTAAGTGTGAAATTAGTCTTCAAAATATTTCATTTTATTTATTTCTTAGTCATGGAGGTTACTTTAAGATGCTTTATTCGGTAACTAGGTGTGAAATTAGTCTTCAAAATATTTTATTTTATTTATTTCTTAGACATGGAGGTTACCTTATGATGCTTTCTTCGGTAATTAAGTGTGAAATTAGTCTTCAAAATATTTTATTTTATTTATTACTTAGACATGGAGGTTACCTTATGATGCTTTCTTCGGTAACTAGGTGTGAAATTAGTTTTTAAAATATTTTATTTTATTTATTGATTAGACATGGAGGTTACTTTAAGATGCTTTATTCGGTAACTAGGTGTGTGATTATCAAAACTATAACCTTTTTTTTATATTTTATATATTGTATTGTGTATGTAGACGAAAAATAATATTTAGGAAGCGAGATTTGACTGTCACTTGTTCTTTTTTCGTTTGTATTCAATAGTGGCCACTAACCTTGGTCGTCGACGCATTGCAGACTCTGGTAGCGGACGACGGCGGTGCGGCGACACGCCTGCGTCCCCGAACGAACCAACACTTCGCGTAAATTGCAGCAATAAGTGCCCTCGTCGACTAAAACATGCGCCCAAACCGTACTCAACGTAGCTTCGATGGGAGTTTACAGATCCGCTTATTTATTAATTAATTATAAAACATTGTATACAGGATGTTTGTTAATATTTAGGATTATTTTATTCTGTTATTGCATCTCAAGGTTGACTGGCAGAGAATGCCAAAAGGCACTATTGTACCCATATATTTTAAATAAGGTGTTTACAATTGATAATTAAATAATTAAAAAAGAAAGATTCCGTGATTTCTGTCCGTGTGTCTTCGTTAATCTCGAGAACCACTAAGCTAATTTCAGTTGGTTTGAAATTAAAAAAAAAGTTAATTTATGTCAAACATTCTAAAAGTCATTTCGTATTATAAAATTATGTTTAATTAAAAGGTATTTTTTATGCAATAAACTCATTAATTCTACAACAGACATCCCTACGTTAAAATATCTACGCTTATTTTCTTTCAATCAGTTATTTACTGCAATTTACGCTGCCTATTTGGTTTGAAAATTATATTAAATGAAGGTCTATCGTCTAAAATGAATGTATAAACAGGATCACACTACGCACGCACTAAAAGATTTCTAATAGTTTCAAACTACGATAGGTCACAAGAATTAATGAACACCCCACTAATATTTGTCATTATGATTCAACTTCTCATCGTTCTTTTATAATAAGACTTTAGTATTTGATATGTTTTGTATTTTTCGTTTGGTGTTAGTGTTATTACAAATGCGAACTGTTAGTGTGAAATAAAACAATCCAATCAAACCTGAGCTCACGGGCACACGCAGACTTACCGTTGTCGTGGGTCTTTTTGTCCTGGTCATAGCTGCGTGCGCGGGGTTGAGGTTCCTCAGAATCTTTGGTCTCTTTCTCTTCACTCTGAAATGGCAAAGTGCACTTTAGTACATCTGAAATTTTCTCTAATCTTATCGGACAGACGCTTTACATCGGACTAGAATGGAAGAGGACGAATAAATGCCTATGTTTTTTTTATAATATAAAAGTCAATAGGCGTAGTACGGTCTTACGAAACTTAAGGTCGTAGGTTCGAATCTTGTAATTTCAAGACTTAGAGGTTGAAATTGATATGGAATCATAATGTAGATGCGTTGTTCACCCTTGAGGATTGAGACGGAATGCCCAGTCACCAGTAATAAAGGTGATACCTGCACTCACCGGAACGAAACACAGCAGCACTATGCTGCTATTTCACGCTGGTATTCTGCGAGGGCGCGGTCCTACCCCGGTCGAGCTGACCCATTCATTCATTCATTCATTCATTCTACAGCAGGAAACCAACACTGCAATTTAGCTCTAACCGCTGCAAGGTCGAAATGTATAAACGACAGATTCTTCTCACCTGCGGATGGTCTCGACTGTCGGTGGGCGTGTGGCTGCGTGCGCGCAGTTCTTCGTTGAGACGCGCCGCCAACGTGGACGCCTCGTGCCCGCTCACCGTGTAATGTAGGTTACTAGAAATGACAAACGAATGGGGATCCATTGACGCTAACTGCGTTGAAAACGTTTTGAAGTGTCATTAGCCAATAAGAGTTTATGGGTACGGTATGCGGAACTTAAGGTCGCAGGATCGAATCAGCCATTCGACAATTTTTTTGTTGTTAAAGAATATTAGCAATGCTATTAATTGCGGTTAACCACTACAACTAAGCTGAAAATGCTTGAAACGCCAATAGTCGAATGGTGGATTCGAACCTACGACCCTAAGTTTCGCAGACCATGCCCTAAACCACTAGGCTATTGACGCTTCGAGTGTAATATTGTTGTGAATAAGCCTCCCGCTCGCCAGTCTAATGAGATAAAGTTGTATAGGTCTCTGGACCAACTGCGATACTCACACACTAAAAAAAAAGTTTAGTTGGCATTGCAGCATGTTAAGAGATAAAAATCGCGATTGCTTTCAAGGTCACGGTACGCGAGGAAAGCAAGTTCGATTTATATATTTTATTTCAATTCTTACAAAGTCGTGATGCTAAAATATCTAATAATAAAAGAAATCTATCTTAACTTACCATATAGGAATGGGAGCAGAAGGTCGCAGTTTGGACTTGGTTGCACCCTTTGGCGAAAAAGTGTCCATGTCGTCCATATTGTCCTGTTACATATGGAAGAAAAACACAATATAAAATTAAAGTTAAATATTATATTATAAATTAGTAACACTGCATTTACAGCTTTTCATTGTACAACTTGTTACAGAACAGTTTTTTAACACTGGTAGAGCTGCTCTGCAGTTTGTTTCTAGCTGCAGAATGAATGGGTCAGCTCGATCGGGGTGGGACCACGCCCTCACTCACAGAACACCAGCATAAAATAGCAGAATAACGCCGCTGCGTTTCGTCTGGTGTGTGCGGAGATCCGGAGACCTTTATTACTGGTGACGAGGCGTTCCAGCTCAATTCTCAAGGGTGACCGAAGCATTATGATTCCTTGTCAAGGACGAATGTAGGTGTCATGGGCCGCAGGAATCACTTACCATCAGGTGAACTGTGTGCTCGATTTGTCTCTTTCATAGTAATAAAAAAAAACAAAAAAAAAATGTTGCCAACAATATTCAAAAATAAATAATAGTAGTCTATTCTTACGTTAAAATAATTATTTAACAATCGAACTCGGGATACGAAATGCTAATAAGGAAGTAAGAACCACACCCACACTAAATAACAACGTAAAGAATCAGAATAACACTGCTATGCTAGAATGGATGCAGTTGCAATAGGCCGCAGGATATCATTTGCCATCAGGTGAACTGTGCCATTATTTGTCACCTCTACTGTTTTTTTTAAAATTCCTTTATAACGACGATAGAGCGGTGGTAGAGCTACACTGCATTTTGTTTCTAGCTCCAGGACTCATTACGCCGCGCAGCTTTTAAATGATATTGAAGGCCAACTGGTAGTATATTTTCGTTACACGTTTTTTTATACATTACCTTTTAAATATATTCTTAAGTAAATTTTAATAGATTTGTGTTTGTGATCGTTTTTCTGGTTCAAATCGTGAGTCTTGATTTCATACAAAAATCCCGCACACACACAAAAAAAAACTTTCAGTTTTTCCGCGAATTTGCCAATTTTCCGACTGGCAACTTTTTAAATTTTTCGTTCCGTAAAAAGCTAATTTGGACTATTCGGAATAGTTTAAAAAACGGAATAACTGATGTAGCCGTCCTCATGTGATGCGCTTACCAATGAACAGTATTTTATTTTTGTTATAGACTCAGTGTCTTGCAGAAATCTTAACATTGTAGAGTTACAGTAATTAATTTTAATATAATTTTACTAGCGGCTACTAATTTTCTAATACTATATTACAGTTGTACATTTGGACTTTTGCACTATACCTATATTATTCACTATTTCTTGGGCCATTTTCCATTAAAAAACTAAATACTAGTTAAAGTTATATATATATTTATATAGATTGTCGAAGGAAGCTAAATTTTAGCATACCTGATAGACAGATGTCTTACCGGTTGTAGTGTTTCCTGGCTGGCCATTTGATCGTCTTCCCCTTCCTCCTCGATACACCTTACTTCGTCAGAGGAACTCTGCTGTGACAATGTGGAAGTGAATTATTTTTAATATTTAATTACAATAAAAGACTGGTTTGTGTTAGTTCCAATATGCCTAATTATTAAAAAAAAAACGATTTCCTTAGGATATATATATATATAGGGAGGTTTTTTTTATTTTATACCATATAAGTTTGAGTGTGACTAAAAGCGCACGGTTCACCTGATGGTAAACGATGACTTTGGACTACGAGACCCATTCATCCTCGATAAGGAATTATAATAAAGATGCATCACCCCGTGTATTAAGATAGAATACTTCGTCTCCATTAATAATCCGTATTCTAAAACTCATCAGGCGAAATAGAGAGTTATGCTCCTATTTTAAGTTAGAATTATTTTTGAGAGACACGTTCGAAACATTCAGAAACGAACTGCGTGGAACTCCGTTATCACCACTGTTATTTTGTCGACATATTTAATTTTATGTACGATGTGGTATTTCACCCGGGGTACCTTCAGCTTTTTTATCCGATGACATCCGGTCTGATGTGCGTAAAAAAAGCTCATGGCAGCTTTTCAGTTTATTTTTATGGCTGATGGCCACTGTTAGGGCTAGGGCTTTTACAGCTTCACCGGGTTGAAAGGTGGCCAAGCACTCAGACGAGACCTGTATTAAAGAGTAACCAGCACAAGAGTTCCCGAGAGGGAGCTTCGTCTTGGACCGTTACCCTGAGCGCGAAAGCAACTCACTCGAGGGTGCCCGAGAGGGCTGGACCTCGGCTCGGTCAGTTCTTAACTAAATTATTATTATTAACGACAATGTTCATGTAATGTACTAATTTGCCTTCGATTTTATTAATCATAGAATTACAAGACAATAATAACGACCTTCCCTGCTCAGCGGGCCCCCGCTAGCGAGTCTGTTTCGCTAAAGCTGTAGAGGTCAAAAGACCTGCAGCATCACACAATAAACAAAAAAAAAATGGCCTGTCTTTTCTATTGAAAAAAGAATAATTTTATCACAATAACCGCCTGATTTTTTGGTAGGTATCGTTATAGATGACTGAGTGTATAGTCGATGAGGGTGGAAACTTCCGTGTACGGGCGGAAGCCGGGGCCCGGGGCTGAGGGGCGTGTTCTTCCGCAAGCAGCAATTTGTGTGCAATGTGTGTGTATGTGTACCGAGTTGTTGGTGGTGGAATGGTTGCGGCTGTGCGGGCGGAAGCCGGGACCAGGAGGCAAGTTCTTCTGCACGCAGCAGTTCACACCCGGGCTGAAGTGCAACTCCACGTGAAACCTGTTTGAAAAAAAAAGATGTATGATTATATTGCTTTTTAGTATTAAGTTTAAATGCTTAAGAGTAATAAATCAAATTGCCTCCCCAATACATTGCCACAAAGCACGCGGGGTCGATGCGTGACCTTCATTAGCACTCCTGATTGGTCATTACGAGTAAGGATTGTTGTTTTTCTATAAAAATAAGATTATTTGTTTTAAAGAACTTTTCACGGCCCTTTTCAGGAACACATTACGATCTATACAGTTTCTCTATGATTACGTCGAAACAAACATTTTATCTTACAAATTAAAAACTTTTATTCTCAGATAGCGAAAAATTATTCCTATTAATACTTAACATAATTTAGCATATCGATCGTACCTATCCCGTTATCGATATGCACCTCTACTATTCTTACGCACATCACTACACCTCTCCATAAGACCTGTAAGTGCAAGCGAGAGAGACAGATAAATATGATTTATGAACCGGAGCCTAACATATGTAACAGTTGCATGAGGAGTTGTTCGGACTAATTCCAGCCGCTGAGTTTAAACATCGTACATCACGACAGAATTCAAAATTTTATCCTCATCATCTCGACGGTCGACAATCCACCACTCTGCCAGGCCAATGTCATCCACTCTGTAGAATCATGTATAGTTTGCCACCTATTCTATATAAAAAAAAAGAATCAAGAAGTATAAATATATTTTACCTTTCCTCCGACGACGGGTCCTTAGTTGGGTCCTCGTACAGCATGACAACGATCTGCGACATGTAATTCAGTTCCGATACCATCGACACGTACTCCATGGCGCGTCGCCATTGCTCGTCTTTTAATACCTTAAAAAAATTACAGATGTGAATATGAGTAACATACATTAAAATTACAATATACGTTAAAAAAAATTGTCATGTTTCAAAAAGGTAGAGGAAGGTAGTGGAAGACAAAGGAAGGTCATGAAGGACACGAAGGAAGGGGAAAAGCTGCGCCATGAATGGGTCGGCTCGACCGCAGAGGGACCGTACCCCAGAGTAAATCAGCATAACACTGCCGTGTTTCGACTAGTAAGTGTAGGGATCCGGAGAGCTTTATTACCAGTGAAGAGGCATTCCACCTAAGGAGTGACAATGCATCTGCATTATGATTTATCTCGAAGATAAATCATAAGAACGAATGTAGGTGGCATGTGTGTCTTGGGAATCACTTACTATCTATCAGGTGATCAGGCAAAGGTAGAAAAAAAGCAGATTAATTGATATTTACAAGTGGCTATTGAGGGCTATCGACTGCAGAGGGTAGTGGGACGTATGCTACAAAGGATTTATTCAAAACTCCATTATAGTTATAGAAGAAATATAATAACTGAAATTATATAATTTTAAAATTGGATACTGGTTACTATGTACTTTATTAGTCTAGAATCTAGGTGGGTCAATGTTTCTCTTATCCTACCTTTATTTTTTAGCTTGATGGTACCGGTCTGCGAAACTTAAGGTCTATTGTCCAACCATATCCTAGCACAAGTAGCTTAGTTGGGAGTGGTTAACCGGAATATTGGTGATGTTAAAAACATTGCTAATATTCTTAAAAAAAAAATACAATAGACATCATGTAAAGGCTCCAGATGACACTCACGTCGAGCAGACCACCGAAACGTAACACGGTGAGCAGGGAGTGCACGTGGCTCTCGCTGGTGAAATAGAGGCGCGTGCGTACGTGCCGCCCCGGACTCGACACGCCGTGGCTGTACCTGCGCCGGTCCCTCGTTACACATATATTGTACATACAAGTTAGAGCCACGCTGTAACTAAAATCTGATAGAAGCACAAAAACATCGAATCACGCTATCAAAATATGTGAGTTATGCAACATTATAAAATGGCAACGTATCGGAAAACAACATCAAAAAATAATTTAAAAAAAAGTATCAATTTAAATATAATTTTTTCTTCTAATTTATACAAAACGATTAAACACTGGTTATTTATCAATATTAAAACAACAATTATCGGTCCAAATTTAAAAATGCGAGACGAAAAACGATATCATTCCAATATATTGAAATGTCTTAAAAACAAAAAAAAAACCTTATGAAACTTGAGTTATAATAATACTTTTTTTCAATCAATTTTTGATATTGCACTTTTGACCTTATTTGAAAAAAGCTAAAAATGGTTCATTTTTGCATAATGCATAGGGGAGTTAAAATTATCACAAATAATATATAAAAAAAAACGGGAATATGTCGGATTACCAATAAACCTCTACATCAGCAATTATTGTTTACAAATAATTGAAATCATTTTTCACGTTAACTAGCCTAGTATTGGAGATATGTCATCTCTGAACACTTTTATCTTAATTGTATTAAAGTACGAGCACAAAGTTTATCTGATTATATGCGATACCAGCGGTTACACCCACATTGAAACTCGATTAGGAATTATTATTCAGATGTTTAACAGCGGTAGAGCTACACTTAAGTTTGTTTCTAGCTGCAGAATGAATGGTTCACCTCGCCCGGGTAAGGGCCACGGCCTCACAGGCTACCAGCGTGAAACAGATGCAAAATGCTGCTGTGTTTCGTCTAGTGAGTGCAGGGATCCGGAGACCTTTACTACTGGTCACGAGGCATTCCATCTCATTCCTCAGGGGTGACAACGCATCTGCATTATTATTCCTTATCGAGGATGAATGTAGATGTCATGGGCCGCAGGAATCATTTACCATCAGGTGAATTGTGTTCAGCGTGTTACTCTCATACCCTCACCATAACACACTGGTATTTTTTGTGAGACCCAATTACAGGTAACAAGGCATTCCAGAGGTGATAATGCAGCTTGAGTCTTTATTGACGATGGGTATATAAGTCATCACTTACCATTGGTGAGCTGTGTGCGAGTTTGTCACATATCATATTATATAAAAAAATGTATACATGTAATATACACTTGTTATAACAGATAAAAGATTACATTGAGTTTTTATAATCCTACCTTGGGTTTAACCTATTGACAGTCTCCTCGCCGGACTCTTCGATGTTTCTTTGCAAGTCTGCTCTTATTTTTTTCAGAAGTGGCGTACATATACCTTGACCTATGGTTAGCTTCTCTTGCATAGTGAGACCATATTCCTTAAAAATAAATGTCAAATCAAAGCTTAATACTTATTATGTATAAAAACATTATACTAATACTGCTAAAATAATTTATTGGCCGTCCCTGTAATACAGTGGAATCTCTATAATTCGAATCTATGTAAGTCGTAATCCTCAGTAAGTCGAAAAAAAAAAATGCAATTCCCTTCCGCTGAATCCTGAATAAATACGCGGCATCTCGAATTATTTAGACTTTTTATCTCGACTAAAACGTTATTTCCCAGCGAGGTATACGATAGGACATATTTATACATACTATAACTGGAATTTCAAAAACTTTAACGTTTTAAGTAATAAGCCTTGTCGAACTAAAGACATCAGCGGTATTGGATACTTACTTGGGGAATGACAATGTCTGCCAAATACTTGGCATACATGTACAACTCCTCAGCCTGGTCGAACTGTAGAGTGTGCTGATTGTGTTGCAGATCGTATTTGATGCAGTCGTAAATGTCCGGTATCTTTGATATGTCGTAGGTTTTGTTCTTAGTGCAAAAGTCTTTCTCAATCTTCCCCCATCGTCGACCCATCAACTCCCAAGTTTCGCCGTGGTATAAAATTGTATCTGTAACAGTTTACGAGTATTCTTATCTAATAACCAGTCGAACAGTCGTGTTAATTTATGAGTATACAGTATGAGTATTCTTATCTAATAGCTAGTCGAACAATCTCGATAATTTATGAGTACACACTATGAGTATTCTTATCTAATAACCAGTCGAACAATCGTGTTTATTTATGAGTATACACTATGCGTATTCTTATCTAATAACCAGTCGAACAATCGTGTTAATTTATGAGTACACACTATGAGTATTCTTATCTAATAACCAGTCGAACAATCGTGTTAATTTATGAGTATACACTATGCGTATTCTTATCTAATAGCTAGTCGAACAATCGTGTTAATTTATGAGTATACACTATGAGTATTCTTATCTAATAGCTAGTCGAACAATCGTGTTAATTTATGAGTACACACTATGAGTATTCTTATCTAATAACCAGTCGAACAATCGTGTTAATTTATGAGTATACACTATGCGTATTCTTATCTAATAGCTAGTCGAACAATCGTGTTAATTTATGAGTATACACTATGCGTATTCTTATCTAATAGCTAGTCGAACAATCGTGTTAATTTATGAGTATACACTATGCGTATTCTTATCTAATAGCTAGTCGAACAATCGTGTTAATTTATGAGTATACACTATGCGTATTCTTATGTAATAACCAGTCGAACAATCGTGATAATTTATGAGTACACACTATGCGTATTCTTATCTAATAACCAGTCGAACAATCGTGATAATTTATGAGTACACACTATGAGCATTCTTATCTAATAACCAGTCGAACAATCGTGTTAATATATGAGTACACACTATGAGTATTTTTATCTAATAACCAGTCGAACAATCGTGTTAATTTATGAGTATACACTATGCGTATTCTTATCTAATAGCTTGTCGGACAATCATGTTAATTTATGAGTATACACTATGAGTATTCTTATCTAATAGCTAGTCGAACAATCGTGATAATTTATGAGTACACACTATGAGCATTCTTATCTAATAACCAGTCGAACAATCGTGTTAATTAATGAGTATACACTATGCGTATTCTTATCTAATAGCTAGTCGAACAATCGTGTTAATTTATGAGTATACACTATACGTATTCTTATCTAATAGCTAGTCGAACAATCGTGTTAATTTATGAGTACACACTATGAGTATTCTTATCTAATAAAGCTAGTCGAACAATCGTGTTAATTTATGAGTATACACTATGCGTATTCTTATCTAATAGCTAGTCGGACAATCGTGTTAATTTATGAGTATACATAAATATTCGACGCTTGAATTTGAAGTTACATTTTAATGATGGCCTTATATATTATATCATTAGTTTCCAAAGAGGTTCAGGTAGACCCCAAGAGGTCCACGGGAGACTCGACTGGGATTTATGTTGGCGTGAAAAAAAATGGGGGTTCACAATTCGTAAGCGGGGGTCCACGACAATTTATTTGGTTTCGATAGTGAAGAACTAAAATGTTGACACTTGACTTCACCTATCAATGTAGGCAGATAATATTTTAAGAAGCACTGTTACTTGTAAAAACTTGCATATTCAATATTCAGTACAACGTATACAACATTTTTGTTGAGTTTTAGGAATATGGTAAAAATGCAGCTTCAGGGGTCCACCGGAACCAGCTAAATTTTGAAAGTAGTCTATGAGAAAAAAAGTCTAGGAACCTCTAGGTATTATATTCTCTCCTTGTCCAAATATCATAATTTCATTTATATGTGAATTCTGTTTCCCCACAATAAAGTTCCCCCTCTAGACTTGTGGTTCTCTGTGGTAAGTAAAACTGTTTTATAGTATGTATTGTAAAATACTCCGAGATCTATCATTTAGGGATCGTCCTTCTTAGGTTAATTGCGGTTTTTATACGAAGGACTTACCTTTATTTACATATTAGGTAATTCAACAGCGACTTACAAAACATATTTTAAAACTAAAGACTAAATAAGAAATAAAAAATAACCCAATAAAAAATAAACCAAATTCAGAATAACACAATTGGTAAGAAGCTATTTGTAAATAGTATTTTATATAAATAGCAATTTTGGTAGTTTTATGTTTTGATCTGGATCATTCTGTTTTGCGTGTATTATGCGCACGAGATTCTGTATGGGTTGTTGACCTACATAGAGGCGGTGATGCTATATATATTTTTTTAATGTGAGTATTGCTGTTAGTCCAGAGACCTCTACAGCTTTATTTAATTAGATTAGCGAGCGGGAGGCCCGCTGAGTAAGGAGACAACCACCGCTGTTGACGAAGAACGTCGACGACAATAGAGGGGGGCGATAATACGATCCGAGGGCCTCTCATAAAGAGGTACGAAACCTCGACTCGGATCGCTATCTAATGGGAGGGGCGCTAGCATGATGCGAATGAGATTCTGACCTTTGGTCTTCGGGTCGTCTTTCTTGACGAGCACGATGTGCACGAGATTCTGTATGAGCCCGTGCACGTGCGCGCAGCAGCGCACGGGGTTGCTGACCAGCTGCATGGCGGCGCTGATGCTGAGCGACGCGCACGGGTTGATGCGCGCTCGATCCTCGTCGGTAAACTCGCGATCCACTTGCATCGCCTCGTGGAGACGCGCCTTGGCCCTTATAGAAAATTTCGGATAAAGTTGACTTTATTTCAGTGATCGTCATTAAGAAACTTTATTCATTGTTCTCATTTATGTATCCTATATTTATATTAAACCATACTCATGTCAAAAAATTTACGAGTAACAAATATACTAAGAAATAACCTACATTTTAGAACTTCACTAAAAATATTATTTTAAAATATATAAGGAACATATACGTATAGGGAACATAGGTAAAAAATTTCAACAATAGCATGAACACAAGTTTATGCAAAATAAATTATGTAACATCCTAGTCTAGGACACCCTTACGCCAGAAAACGCACATGAATCAGAAAATTGTCTGCATTGATTTTAAGTCCCATCCTTTGTTTATTGTTTATAATCTAATGCCATCTTATCAAACTCGACCTAAGAATGAATTCCGTTAAATAAACATCTTACATGTTTTGTACTTTAGATGAATCACAGTCGTTATCCAGCAGTCCATTGGTGTTTGCAGACTTCACCATCTGCACCAATATTGGCGTGAGTTCACCCTCCAAAGCCAGCAATCCTTTCGCGAAGGCCGCAGCTGTCATTTGTACACGACCCTCATCTGATGCGTATATTTTTAGGTCGTGGCGAAATGTGGAGTGTAGACGAAGTAAGCCCAGACCTTGAGTACCTCCTTCACCTGGAAATTTTATAGAATCTTATGATAAGAATTTACTTCACCAGTTTCTTAATCACCCAACATAATAAATAAAGCTCAAACATCAACAAATTATCATTATAGTCACCAGCTTAAAGTTACTGCACCACCATTTACCCAAAGTCACACTAATTCTTCTGGCTGTCTATATGGTATATATATAGTTAAAGAATTTCGGGTATAAAGTTTATTCAGCATTTTTGCGCAATTCAGAGATATTAAAATAAACATTGTGATATGAGTGAATTCGTTGAATATTATTTAACTCTTAAAGGGTATATGTCGTTGCTGGCCACCGGTATACATGTAGCGTATTGTCAAATTACGAAAAATACCCAAAACGTCTGAAACTGCAATATTGTCGTGACATTCTTGATTAGACTCAAGGAACTTAGGTAGAATACTTACCGGGTATATGTCGCCCCTGTCCACCGGGATACATGCAGCGGAACATACGCCCGAGTTCCTCGGCTTGTATACGACCAGCGGGAGTGAGCTCGCCGCCCCACTTCAGTATCAGCACTAGCGATGGTTCACCGCCACTCCCTACTGTAACAAAACCCCATCTACAACCCTACTTCCGATATGGTGAATTGTACCTGAGACTTTAGTACAATTTGTAATTACTTTAACACAGTGTAAATGCATATTTTCAATTCAGTAGTATGAATTTCTTTCAATTAGATTCAAGGTACAAATTTTAAACGTGTGGTAACCTTTGGGAATCATGATAGAAAACCCTTGAAAAAATTGACTATCCAGTTTACTTAATTCTCCACACAAAAAGGTAACGCTAAGGGTCGATTCACATTGAAGCGGATCCGCATCGCATCGAAGTGACACCCAGAATTTCAAGATAGCATATTAATGTCTATATAAGTAATCCACAAATGTATAGGAGAGAAAAAGACGCTGAGAAAGGACACGCATCCGTCTGTGAGCGAAAAACGCTGATTGGTGTGTCCACATTAGAACAACCTCAACTGCATCGAAGCGTTAAACAGGCTCTGACTTGTGATGACAAATGATGATGGAATGGTTAGGTCTCGAATCAATACGTGCGACTTTTCTTTAGTTGAGAAGATTTTAACTGTACTCTGCGTCAGTGTGTATCGACCCAAAGATGCTATTCAGCGATAATATGGTAACTAAAAAGTCGTACAGTGGTAGAGGCTACAGCTTGTTTCTAGCTGCAGAATTAATGGTTCAGCTCGACCGGGGACCACGCCCTCACAGAATACCAGCGTAAAATAGCAGCATAATGCTGCTGTATTTCGTCTGGTGAGTGCAGGGATCCGGAGACCTTTATTACTTGTGACGAGGCATTCTATCTCAATCCTCAACGGTAACAACGCATCAGCATTATGATTCCTTATCAAGGATGAATGTAGATGTTATGGACCGCAGGAATCACTTACCATCAGGTTAACTGTGTGCAGTGTGTTACTCTCAATGTAATAATAAAAAAAACAAGATGCATTATCACACCTGATGCCTAAAATGGAATATCTCGTCACTGATAACAAGGGTTCAAGTACTTGGTAACAATCAACTGGTCAACTGTGTGCTCGTTTGTTGCTCTAAATGTAATTAAAAAAAAAAGAAGTAACATCCTATAAATAAAGAACCACTGTCGGGTACATAGTACTCTCTAGAGGTGTTAGAGCGTAGTACACCACGTTGCCCAAGTGGGGTGCTGCTGATTAGAGGAGTTCACATGTCTTCCAAAGCCTTCGTCATACTTCACCTTCTCCCATTTTCGGCTTAGGCTCAATGCATAATAGAAGAAAATTTCATATTGCATCATATTTTTTTTTAAATCTCATTAATTACACATGTTCATCTGCACATCATGTATAATGACCAATTAGAATTACAAAATAAAAAACGAACTTATTAAATATAAACGTCGTGCGTGATCATAGATTAAATGTTCACACTATTATTTAAAAAAAAGCAAAACTTAAAAACAAAACCGCTTAAATTTCAATCCATGTGTAACTACGTTTAGTTGTGTTAAGGCTTAATTATTATATACACATTTTAGTAATAAATATGACGGAAGGCCGCCTTGGTGAGATATTTCCAGCTAATGTTTACGTAAAGCTTTATTTATTATCTTTATACAAAGAACGTAGTAAGCGTTCGAACGCCGCGGATATATAACCAGGCAGCGATCTTGATAAAACCTAACCTTGGCGTTATATAATCCAAGATTATGCTTTTATTCCAGTTATAAAAAATAATGTTTGGTTAATACTTTCATAGTTTTTTTTTAATAAGTATACCAAACACAGTGGATTAGTGAGTAAATGGTCACACACATGCTGAACGACGAAAAATGATATGTAGTCCTAAAATTTAAAAAAAACATTGTTAGCAGTAATCAGAATTCTACGTCTTCTACTAACACAGTTTACACTAATTTCCCCTTTTTGACAATTTTGTAATAAACTTATTGTTTGTTCATTTCTGAACATTCGATATTCGAACTTGATATGAATAATTTATATATATATACATATATATATATATATATAAATATATGTATTTATATATATATATATATATATAACTAGTCTGGCCATTAGTACTGGTACATAAAAACTTTTCTTTTTCAACTTTTTAATTATTTTGAATTTGGAACACGTATATTATTTTAAAACTTCTTTCGATTTTACGCCACTTTACATATTTTTTCGTGTTCATTATCAAATTACAATATGGAATGGGGTGTTAAACAAAATAGGATTGCAGTGATCGCCTTGCACAAAGTGGGTATGGAGCTGTCGGTCATATTCCAGACACTTCGAAAGCTTGGTATCAGCTGTATGTTCGTATATCGTACTATCAACAGATACAACAACACTTTCTCTGGCGAAGACCAGAAAAGATCGGGGCGGCCGCGTGCTGTTAGAACTACAGAGGCTGTTAATGTTGTTAAAGTCAGAATTCGTCGAAACCCCTTTTGGAAGCAAAAAATCTTAACGCGAGAAATGAAGATTCCCGCTAGGACTCTGTCGCATATTATAAAACAAGACTTGAAGCTCAGTGCTTATCGTCGATATACAGGACATGCCCTAAATAAATCTTTACAATTAAATACAGTGGATCGATCAAAACGCCTTCTGTCGTGATACGCAGGTGAAAGGCATAGAAATATCCTCTTTACCGATGAAAAAAATTTCACGATTGAAGAACACTACAATATGGAAAATAATAAAGTGTACGCTCGCAGTTCTAAGGAAGCTGCTCAAGTGGTCGGAAAGGTACAACGTGGTCAACATCCTGCTTCAGTGATGGTTTGGTGGGGCGTGTCTTATCAAGGACTTAAGGACAAGGACAAAACTACATTTTTGTGATAACGGAGTGAAAACTTCAGTCAAAGTGTATCAAGATACAGTCTAGGATCATGTTGTGAAACCTCTCAGCAATACACTTTTTAAAAATGTAACGTGAACTTTCTAGCAGGACTCTGCATCTGGTCACAAGGCACGAACTACCCAAGCCTGGCTTGAAACCAACGTTCCGGACTTTATAAAACTGACGACTGGCCCTCATCTAGCCCAAACCGCAACCCTTTAAACTTCAAATTATGGTCAGTTTTAGAGGACATGGCCTACTCTAAACGACACGGCGACATTGAGTCTCTTAAAAAATCTTTGGAGCAAGCAGTGGCGAAATTTCCCTTGGAAACAGTGCGTAAATCCATAGATTCGTGGCCTGTACAAAAGCCAAAGGGGGCCATTTCGATTAGAATTTTTTTAATATTTTTTGCTGAGACTAATAAATATGTATGCATTTTAATAATATTACATTACTTCATTAAAAAAATATTATCTTGCGTATCTTCCTCAGGGAGAGATATGCAAGAGCCCTTGGCGATCGGTTTTAGGGAGTTCGGCTGGGCAAAATTAATTGATTTATAACTATAGACTATCTACCTTCATATTTACTGTGATGTCTTCTTGGTGGATAAACCAAAGCGACAACATCTGGTTATCACCCGATGACGTCAACTGTACACGAAATATTTTAATGCCGTCGAATCACAAAATTTGGCCACACTTTGTGTCAAACTGGATACTTGACAGTTATACTAGTAAAAGGTGCAAGGTATAGATTGTTATAATCTACTCCACATCGGCTCCAACACTCATCGCAAACAGAAAGATGAACGGACAATAGATTTAAGTTATTAATTTTACATCAATTATCAAAAGTAATCATAAGATCCAATACTCGATTAATTCTATACCATGGTGTGAAAGTTATCTAATTCTTAATTCGATTAGTTGCTAGAAGCGATTCAATTTGATGATGATCTAGCTCAAATAAACATCCGATAAGCACTTGATACAACGGTCATGATATAGTAAGATTAGGAGCCGATGTAGAGTGCAATGTGAGATAGGCAATGCAGTGCAAGCAGACCGTCGTGCGCAGGCGCGTTACCGTCGTCGGAACTGGACCCACGGGGCCGCCCGCGTGGTTGATACTTCATCTGCACCTTGCGATTGATGCCAGAGAAGTGCCCGTACCTGACCACAATGAAGAAGCTCTTATTAATAATTATATATAAATAAGCTGTCGCATCTTTTATCTCAATTTGAGTAGATGAAATTTGCAAAGAATAGTTCGAAACGGGGCTAGGCTTCTTTGGCACCGTGCGTTGATTGCACAAATAATCCCCGAAATGCAGAAAGAATGAAATCAATGTAAAAATCAATCTGGCTAGTTTAAAGACATTAAATTTTATTGGTTTTTTCAATTTTTCAATTTTTTACAAAAAGAGTAAAACGATAACTTACTTTAACGAAAATTTTATTTTTTGAAATATTCATCAAAAATAGTTAATAAAATGAACTTTCTCATTATGATATATACGTTCAATATTTTATTACATAGCAATACTTACATCTCCAGAACACTTTTGAGTTGCTCGAGCTTGCCCTGCTTCTCCTCTATCTCGGGGTCAGCGTGGCGCGTGTGTATGTCGGCGAGCAGCGCGCGCGATATGTCCAGAATCTCCTGCAATTGCTTCGGACGCTTCAGCTTCACGTGGCCCCGTTTGAACCCCTCGTACTTCTCGAATATCTCAAAGAATCTGTAAATATTATAACAAAATTCACAGATATTCGATATCATCATCTTCAACATGAATTTTATAAAAACTGTAATTCCGATAAACTACGATTACATTCATTGACAAAAGGTGTCACCTTTGCGATATAATAGAACCTATACATATATACAAGACAAACAGAGCCTCTCATTACCCAATGCTATTCGATTAAATCAAAGGGAGATTTCGAAGCAGTGTCATAAATAATTTACTAAAATACGTCGCACAAAGAAAACTATACTAACTATTAGATAATAAGTCTTTATCTATGAAATTACCGTTTTGTATGAAATAAGTTAAAGTATTTTTTTTCTGTATATTTTATTTCTGTTTTATTAAAAGTAATCACCCGTATAATCGATGCATCTTTGCCTACGCAGTGGTAGTATTGATGCTCTTCTTGTAAAAATCAGCCGGACGGGAGGCAACAAACTCTTCAAAGGCATTTTGTACTGCCTCTCGGGAATTGAATTTTTTTCCCGCTAAAAAGTTGTCCAAACTTTGAAAAAGTAATAGTCGGTGGGTACAAGGTCTGGTGAGTACGATGGATTAGGGAGGGCTTCCAATCCCAACTCTTGCAGCTTGGAGACTGTCGGTTGTGCAGTATGGGGTCGCGCGTTGTCGTGTAGGAGCAGCGAGGACGACCGATTGACCAAAGCGGGTTGCAGATGTGTGAGCTTCTCCATCATTGTCTTCAGTTCTTCACAGTACACATCTGCAGTAATGCTCATGCCGTTTGGTAAAAAACTGTAATGAATCGCACCGGCTAGACTAGACCACCAAACAGTGACTATCAACTTTCTAGAGGTCTTTTTTCGTTTAGGGCATTACTTTGGTGCTGAACCAGGAACTAACCAACTTGCTGAGCGCTTTCGATTGTCGAACAGAATCCACTTTTCATCGCAGGTAACAATTCGGTTCAAAATTCTTTTATTTCTCTGCCTGTTGAGCAGCGCGATGCAGGTCTCAACGCGTACGTTGCGCTGGCGATTGTTAAGTTCGTGGGGCACCCATCTATCAAGGTTTTTTACCTTGCCAATTTGTCGCAAATGGACCAATATTGTTTTGATGTTAACATCAAAAGCTGCTGCTAGCTCGGCTATAGATTGAGTATCATCTACTTCCACAATTGCCTTTAATTCATCATTGTTGACCAAAGTATCCGGACGATTTTTTAATTCAAACTAATTTTGTTATGCCAATCAAAACTTTTTTTTGGTTTGAAATGGCCAAAGAAATGGCTGAAGAACGGCAATTTCATAGGTAAAGACCTAACATATTATCATAGTGCACAAAAATAATTTAAGGGCTTCACAATAACTAACATACTTAAAATTAATATATATAAAGTGTTTTTATCTTATTTATTGTAAGTAAAATTCGGCACAGTTTCATGTAAGGATCATTTCAATATGGCGGCAGAAAAAGATCGGAACAATAGAGGTTGGTCAAATTTAAAAATATTCAATGTGCAATTTTAATTTTTGCTATTTGTAACTAATAGTAAGGTGCTTAAGTTACAAATTGCAAAAATTTAATAAACATAAAACTAATGCTTCTAAAAAATTTCAATATTGCCACCATCTTACTTTTTGTTATGAGCACGTTTAGAATATTTCTAGTGGTTTTAGACAAAGACGTGTGGTGAATGTTGGTATTATAGAACTATAGGTGTTATAATTAAGTCGCTATGAAGCATTTTTTGGCGATCGTCGAAGGCGCGAGATATAATCGTGCGGAACCAGGTGACCTAGGACGTAGATCGGGCTAAGCACCAAGAAGCCTCGGACGTATGAGTGTATAAATGATAATCAACGGCGATCCTATTTGTGTGTTCCGCCATTTTGTACCCTCGACTCATTTTCTGAACTGAATAACCAACTCTTTCTTTTTTATCCTCTGCGTCTATTTAGAATATTACCTCACTTTCTTTACCTAATTCTCAATTCCGCTTGCATTGTCAGATTTGGAAAACAGTCCGTGCTATAAACTGATAACAAAATGCGAACCTCGTTTTTACGCCAAGGATGTGTTTGAACCAAGTACTAATAGTATATTTTTCTAATAGTACATTATAGACTTATTTTTCCGCTTCCCGTTTTTAGATATGCTTCAAAGAATCCTAATACGTAGATACGACTGCTGGCCTCTTACGTTTTGATTTAAAACAACCTTTTTGTCTTTTTGCGATTTGGTAGGTCGCGGTTAAGATAGCATTCCATAAACTAATTTGAAACATTTAAGTGGTTTCGATAATTAAGAAAACTTCAATTAAAATATCCTTATGCCTATTTGATACCATCATGACCATGACAAATCGCAAACATGAACTAACAATAACACATGAAAGTTAAACAGTTAGTAAAATTTTCGTAAATTTATAATTTTATATTTTTAGTACACGTATTGTTACCGAGCAATTCCCTTGGATTTACCGCGAATTTCCCCGTACTGTTCCAGTTAAAAAAAAAATGCATATATCTAGTTAAAATAGTTTGATCTTTATTTGTATTGTGTCATTAAATCACTATTGAATATTAATGGGAGGTAACAATTCCCCTGTTGGGAATCCTATTGATTGCAGATTGTACTTCAAAAACATTTCACTTTTTGCATTACCCAATTGTCACATCAATATTTATTATTGTTATCTATTAATGCAAATAAACTTTATTATTATAACAAACCTTGGATGGCGCACTTCGACCTTCATCTTCTGCTTGGGCGTGCGATCGCCGTGTCGTATGACGCCAACCACACACCTTAGCTCCATCATCTTGCCAAAGGTGGTGGGCACGATGGGAGGGTCGTCGAGCTGAAAGGGCACTGACCACGGGATGTGTAATGTCGGCGCAAGCTCGCGCAGGATCATGTTGCCGAGGATCTTCGCACAGTCATCGTAGTACTTGTTCGAGTTCTTTACGAACGAGAAACCGTTCACGTCGCATACGAATGATTTGCCGTTCGCCCTGTGTAACAATGAAACTATGTCGTCGGAAAACTAAACGACACAAATGTTATTAACTGTATTTTTGATAAGTAATAATACACTGTTGTTTAGTGGTGGGCGACCGAATAATACTTTCACACACTTTCAAAACATTTATAATCAGTTTTAGTTTTATTTCTATCTTTTCAAGAGCTGTTATTGGAGCTGAGTCAAGCCTTATCAGTCTACTCATAAACTCAAAATATATATAGGTAACATTATTACATGCAATCTGTTCTTAAAAAGATTTTTTTTAGAATAATGATGGTGCTGTCCTCTCAATAATTAGTAGATGTCATCATCTTTGCAGGGTATATTAGCGTCGTAAGAATTTGCGAAAACACTGAGATAAATCGATCTTAATGAAAATATTCGAAAATTACACATATGCAATAAGATCGAAGGAAGGTTCACATGCAGTTTTAAAAGACACGGGACATAAAAACAATATTTTATGGTCTATCACTTTGTAATAACTTAAAAGTCAAAGAGGCATAGATTTTTTTTTATAAAAAAACCTTTTTGATCTCGCGTAAATGGGACTTTTGAGATAAAATGTAAACTGTCGAAACAAAGATTTAAATAAGTTTGTTGCTTATTATCTTTCATTGCTATGTTAAATTGCTGTCATATTTGAGACGAACACCTTGCTTCACGGCGAATTGTGTTACTTTTGAACAAATTTAAATATATTACTAGAGAGATTAATTTCTTTTAGTTGGACAAGTTTCAAATGATTGTTTAAATAGAGAGACTATTTTATAGCAAATATATATAATTATCAAGATTTATTATTAAAAAATACTTCATACCTTAATAAATCGAAGCCGCATACAGTCTGTTTAAACGCCAAGCAAACTTTTCTAGATATCAGCTTTTCTTGATTGGAGAGAATAACTGGGTATCGGATCTCCTTGCCCTCAGAGTCGCGCTCCACTTTGCCGTCGAGGGCGGGGCTCTTGCGAGCTTCTGCGTGCGCGTAATCTGGTCCCACCGTATACACTTTCACGTCTGTTCCTAATTAAGTAGTATAAAACTAGATATATTTCAAAAAGTATTGAACACAAATAAGGTTAAAATATTTCTCGTAAATTACCCAAATTATTATTTATCACTAAAATGATCCACTGTTAGATACACAAATTCATTTGAAATACAAAATATATCTGTGAAGCAATTTATAGCAATGCACAAATTCAACACCCATACATTTTCCTTTATATAGAAACTCTAGCACTTGGATTTTTCAATATATGAAGGCTACGAACTATTTATTGTATAATATCGGCTAGTCTGTGTGTGTAGTTTATTTACAACGCATCTTGTAACAGAAATACACCTAGCAAGGTGAAATATGACGGATTGAAACTTACCCGCGTCACATTTTGTATGTAGAAATTAAATTCAAACTATATTTCTGATTCAGTTTGTTCAAAGGCGAGTATGTTTACAAAACAGTCAATAACTATTCCTATAATAGTATTTAAATATTTCTGGCAATGATAGCATAATCAAATTCGTAGTTCGTGGATTAAAATCTAAGCCTAGTTTGTATAATACACAAACTAATATATGTTTCACTATTCGGATATGCAAGTGCTGTGTAACGTACGGAGATTCCAGTTAGGTCTCATTATTTCTTTTCAATTAAGACCATTCGGTACTTTTATTTTAGCAGATCCTTTAAATATCTTGTGCGAGTAACAATTACTGACTTTTAGACAGAAATACCGTTGTTGTCCGTGTTCGGTGTAATGACACCTAACACGTGACGTCAGCCGCACGCGCAGCATTTTGGCCGCACGTCGAGCTAACAACTTGAGTGCATTTTATGGAACCTTCGCGACCGGATGCATTCAAGCATTATAACAATAATCGTAACCATTCTAACATAAGTAACCCTTAATTTAAGTTTAAATTATAACTATAATTTAAACAAAACACTCTTTTAATTAACTAAAGATTCTCTCACAATCCTCGCGCCCCGCAGTCCGTATCGCTGTAGTCTTAGCATACAACTAATTTAATTTATACGTACCATCCGTGGGCATAAAATCTTCGTAAATAAACGAACCCGTCTTTCGAACTCTAGATTCTGGAGAATATATACTGCTACGGCTACCAATCTGCAAACATTAAATATATTAACCGCAGTTCATATAACAAAAGGAATTATCAAAACAATCAACTCACGAACCTTCCTGAACAGACGCTGACTACCGCCGCCGGCGGAGGTTGGGTAGTAAATGTAAATATTGTGGTCTTCCGCCGACACCGGTTTTTCCACGAAGGGTTTGTTGAACACAACACCATTTACTTCCACGTGATCCTCGGATTCCACCAACTCGTGATCTGTTCGAAAACACAATGTAGTATCTTGTGTAACATAACAATTGTTATAGACACTCGTACGAACGAAAAAACAACATACGTTTTGGATCTGGTGAATCTCTATCTAAAACAGCATATCTTGGTATCTCTATACCTTCACCTTCTAAAATAGCGTACACTCTTCTACGATCCTGAAAATTAACGTAATCATAAAGCCTTTTTTATTAATATTTAGTATAATTAGAACGATCTTAAACCTAATCTTAAGTCTTATATCGTTGTAATTAAACATAATATTTCAAAATTACACTTATTAAACAATACACGGATAATATTAGTTAAAATGAGTCTACCAAATATTCATCTTTCTCACAAAACTTCAGACATCATAGCTTTAATTTTATTTTATTAATTCTCATTCATTCATCCGCAACTAGGTCAATCGGAATCCAGAATATATAATTTAAATAGGCGATTTGGTTTGAAGAATAATAAGGCAATTGGGCACAATTCATTCTACGATGGTATTTATCACGAGTGAAAAGCCGAGACAGCCCGCTGAGATGAAAAAAATAATCAATCCTGCCGTCTCTTCCGGTTTCAAGTTTGTGGTGAGTTATAGCCAAAATGTCCAAATAACATATTTGGTAAAGTGAAGAAGATATCCGTAGTATCCATAGACACGTGTCTATGGGTGATGAAGAAACCAGAGAAAGGTCTTTTGAACTTTTTCCAACAAAAGGGCAACCTATAGTATTAGTATTCTTTATTTGTTGTTCTTTTTAGTTATTGCAGTGTAAAAAATTCCACTGATAGTGATTGATACCACTGATATCTCTATCAGTGGAATTTTAAATAGCATTTTTATGGAATAACTTTATAGCTAGATAAAGTATGTGAGAAAGGCTTTAGTATTTTTGAATATTTAAGAAAGTTAGGAGAAATCCAGTGAGAGCCTTTAAACTTTTTTTTTTATTGGTTTTCTTTTCATTGTTATAATAAATATTTAAAAATTTTCTATATAAAGACTATATATGGCAAATATAATATAAATGTAGTATTATTATTAGAAATTCTTCGAGTATTAATTTGTTCTGTGGTCCAACATCTCAAATGTTGAAAAGAAAAATATTAGATAGAATGTCTGCATACGCCTTAAAAGCCTGTACTCCAGACAGGGTTTTCATGATATGTATTCATTAGGTTTGAATCTTTTAGATGAATATTAGAAGTTTTGCTAAAATTTGTTTTAGTTATTTTTAATGCTCCTAATGTGACAAGTGTAAACAAAGTATTTTACTAAAAACCCATATTACCTGAATATCATATTGCATATGTAGGTTGTTTATAACATATGGCTTCCGTATCTTCTCATATTGAATGGCCTTATCAAGAGGGAAGCCTTTAGAGTGAAAAGAGATTAAACAATCACAGATTGGCCACTCCTCAACTGGTTTCTGCAATCAAATTATATATTGTAAAATTTATATACTTTAAAATTTGAGGCAAAAAATTCTATATATTTGGTTATAGGTAAATAAATGAAATATAGCTTTGATGTGATGAATGCATTTGATTATATAAACATACAAGCAGGAATGTGCTGCAAATGAAAGTGTTGGTATAAGTCAATTCGAACACTTTAAAGGCCCTGTAATTGTTAATAGCGAAATATCTTATATCCAAAAAGTAGTGAAACAAAATAAGCATTTGCATTCTTACAATTTACAGAAAGTCTATTTTATACTCAATTTAAAAAAACCATTCAACTGTTAAATATTTTATTCCACTACTGAGGTTAGATAGTCAGCAGAACCTTAAGGATAACCTCCTCAGGGAAAACAAGCATCTTGATGTATTCAAATTCGTCAAGACGTGTGAGTATTTCCTTCATGGGCTTTGATTGCGACTTCTTGGCCATGGCGCATACACCGACCACAACCTTCTTGCCCCCGCCATCGCAATGCGCGTCTAAGGACTCGCACAGATCCAACTCGCCCTAAAACATTACTTGTTATGAATGAAATTGTTCAAAGTTAGTTACGAAGAGAGAATTTGTTTTATTTTCGAGTTCTTTACATAGTAGCATAGTCCCATTCCAACTGAGTAGAACCATTAATTATACAGCAAAGCTTTAGATATATCATGGCACAACCATGAAAATTATTAGGGTCTATTTATTTACAATTTACAAGGGTGACAAATAGCGCTCAGTTCATTAGTTGATAAGCAATCCCTTTAAGTTACAAAAGTCATCCTTTAAAAATGATTAAGATATAGATTTTTTATCCCTTATTACTGGTAATAGTCTTAATATTATATTATTATATTTTCTTTTTAAATAAAAATATTAAAACGATTCTGAGTGATGCTGATATTGTAAGATCCCTCAAATGTTATGCAATTAAAAATTGTTAGAGATGATAAAGAGAAATGGAATAAAATACACAAATGACAGGCAAGAGGATTAACATCTGTCATATGGCGTAAATAACAGACAGTGCATCAAATACACTGGTACTGATGCTCTTAAAGCATTATGAATGTACTGCCGAAAATCATTCTCTTCCACAGGGGAAATAATTACTTTTCACTGTACTATGTATTATGGTATTAAACTCTGTGCAACTTACACAATCACTTTTCTATTGGCGTTTAGTTTTAAGTGTAAAATATTGAAGGTGATTAATCTAAAATTAGTCATCTCCCTAATAAGCACAACAACACACTCGCACATAATACATACACATACATACAGCTACTATTATAATATGATACAAACATTTGGTTAGGGATCTTTACTATATATTGAAATGTTTAATGGTTATCTGTTGTTGTTCATTATCATGTCATTTGGGTAATATTTATTCAGCTATCAGTAATTGTGTATATACATATAAGTCTATCTATTTTATGAGTAAACAAATATTAGGTAAAATATAGTAAAAAATGTGGTAGAACCGCTGCAGTTAACTTCTAGTTGAAATATGAACAGGAGTAGCACAAGGTCCTCACAGAATACAAGGTTGGAATGGCAGCAGAATGCTTCTGTTTCTCATGATGAGTGCTGGAATCTGGAGAGCCAATTAAAGGCATAAATGTATTCTATCTCAGTTCACATGGGTTATAAATAATGTATGTGCATCTTAAATTTTGATTGAGGATGGATATTGATGTCAGTTGCAGTTATGCCGTTCAATTGATGGAAGACAACATTAGTTGAACTGTTCACTTGTATATCACTCCAAATATTATAAAAAAAATTAACTACACATACCGAATTTTCTATCAATATGAAGAAGAATGCTATAAATATATTATCTAGCATGAAAGTACTATCATTACATGAGTTCATATCTAAAAGTTAATTAATTAATACATAATTTTCCTTGCCTGGTACATATTGATTTATTTTGTTAAAATTTTCTATTATTTTTAATTACTGATTTTAATATTCTTCACTATTATTCTTATTTTAACAATTTTGATCAATTTCTTTACATCCATACAAATAAAAACTTCAATATAAAAATTAGGAAAAGAGTTTCACACAAAAAAAATAATTAAATGCAATATATACAAACATAATTAAAAAAGCCAATTTACAAGTTATACAAAATAAATAGATAAAACTAATAGATAAGAATATAACCTAAATATTTGACATCTGCTAGTTCCAAGTCTGCTAATTAAAAATAATTTATACAAAATATATTTAAACCGGTAACATAAGTTTTAAATATTTTCTTCTTCAATTTAATTATGTTATAACAATATTAAATTAAATATCACAATAATGTTTTGTTTGCATAATATGTTAATATAAATTATGTGAATATAAAATTTATTAAGAACATTTATGGGTATGAAATTGTTAGCTTACATCAGGTAAACATTCATCACAATAACAAAAGTCATCCCCATTCTGTTCTTTTTCTTTTCTGTTTCTCCATCTCTTAAGACGCCACCAGTCCTTGAGCCATTGCCACTCCATCACTTGCCACTATATGATAATTATCACTAACAACACAATTATCAAATTTTATGTGATAAAAAGCTATAGCAGCCCCTTCCCTGTGATTGGTTACTGGCAGTTTGCACATGATAACTAAGATAAACTTGACAAATTAACATACTACATTACCTCACTTGTCATTGTCACTACTACTGTGTAACTTATAAATAATCTCCACTGTACATAGTTATATAAACCTATAAATACACTGTAGCAGCAGATTAACAAATTAAAGTAGCAAACTTTTAACTAATAGTCAGTTATTCTAAAACATACTTTATCTGTACCTATATGACTTGTGAGTGCAAAACTAATATGTGATTAGTGTAGTTGTCCGCTTATACAAATTTAAAAATGTCTTTGCACTTTCAGGTTCTTAATTGTTTTCATAAAAGTGTATATAAATTGCAAGAAATATAAGATTTATATTAAAAATATTAAAAAATATATTGCTTAAATAATAATTTGAAATATCATCATAGCACATATTGTAAAATAAAATATTGAATTAAAAAATAATAGGAATTGGCTTTGCTTACGGGTGGCCTTATAGGAACAAGATTTCCATCATCTCCAACATAAAATTGAGGCTGAGAAGCTTGCCGTAAGCCTTGATATCCATGTTCAAGCTCAGTGTATGACATTACCTACATATGGCCTTTAAATTTCTTATCAATATCTATATAAAACCAGTAAATATCTTAGATGCACTGCTAAATTTAAAAAAAATATCTTTTAAAATTGTAAAATATTTACAATATTAAGCCTATTTTTGACTATAGTCCGTTTGACATCTTCTCTGACGTTGACAAATGACACATTCGCAGCTTATTCATAATAAAAGTATATATTAACAAAAGATTATGATTCTCTTTTCATCATTCAGTGGTTTGATCTTGCAGAAATAATTTACACCTACAATTCGAGTAATAAAACTGATTTTAAATATTAATAAATTTGTTGAAGAAATTATCTTTATTCAATAAATATTTGTAATTGAGTTGTAAAAAAAAGAATCTATAATATAATTATACATAGATCAATATAATAAAAAATCAGTTGTTTTCCATTTATCTTCATCAGCAAAGAGTATTGAGGTGACGAGGAGGTAAGGAGGTTGACAAATGTCCCGAGTCCAGGAAATGGCGTAAAGTTATTTATCCCACTTTTCAATATCTTCTGCTATCACCATAATTATTTAGTTCTTATCCTTCTTTCATATTGGTCGTAAGTAATGTAAAAGTTGTTTTTCTCTGAATTCAAATAAGAAATGAGTATATCTATATATAATGGTGCTCCGCTTGATTGCATCTTCGAAGCATAAGCGTATATTTATCCTGTTACGGAAAACACTTTTACTATTAGAATGAACTGAATTTTTAAAATGAAAACAAGCGCGTAGGACAAATGGCAACAGTTTAAGGTCTGTATAGTTGGTAAGAGGTAGGGGGACTCTACGGGGTAGGACTTATAGTATGAATAAATGTATGTGTATCTATTACGTATTTGTAATGGAACACAATAACTTACCGAAAAACTTTAATATTGCAGTTGTGGGTCGATATCAATTCGACAGAATTACCCTCGTTAACTATTTTACGGGTAAGACTACGCGGTAAATTTACGTACCGGGAGAAACTGATACTGAAAGAAATTAATCCATATTTATCTCAATAGGGATACCATGGCCATACCATACCATACCATACCATGGCGATACCACATACAATATATGTATGCTGGACACCCTTACTTTTGTTATGTGATCAATATGTAAAAGAGTGATTTACGAGCCTGGTGTTAATATAAACATGTTATCTATCTCCATTCAAGAAGATCATCTTCATCCTTACATGTAACTCATTTATACTTTGGAGGGCTGTCCTAGGAAGTAAAAATTATTCGAGGTCATTTTATCTGATGTTGAATTAGAAAATAGACAATGTTTTACCCATAACCAGATAATTGTCTGTAAGCGTAGTGTTGCAAAATGGATCCTTATGGGATTCCACATGATATTGCACTGGTAGTGAATGTAAGCATGGAACCGTTACTTTCTGCTAGCTCTTTGGATGAATAAAAAAGAAATGACTTCAACTAGCCAAGCTAAGAAGCCAATAATAACATGTCAAAATCAGAACTAAGTGCATTTGCTGAAGGGAGATAAAATATTTATAACGGACCGAGAGACATTAGAACATGGGGAATTCATCATTAGATCTCTACCTTAGCGCTGCTGTTTTAACGCGTTAGACATATTTAGGGATTAGGTCAAAGGCTATGCATCGAGAAGAAGCACAAACAAAATGATGGCTGGCTGCAGCAAGATATTCACTTAACCAGCAATGATTGGGAGAAGGTTGTAAGTAGAAAATAAATATAAAAGAAGGGACTTTCGTTATGATAATCTGAAAATCAGACAATATTATTAATATTGGCTATTAACTGCAACGGTTCTAGTGATATTAAATAGATATAATTTTCATATCTACGTAACGTTTTATATTTGATAGTTTCGGAAAATTTTATGTATAAACAATTTTAATCAATAGTTTTTTTACCGTAATCCATAGGTTAAGTTATACATTTTGGTAGACACTGAGCGTTTAAAATAGTGGTCTAGTATATTTCATTATATTATTAATCCGAGTACAGTTGACAACACAGTATCACTGTCATCCGACACGTCCTGGTTCGGGATATAGTAAATGGTTCTAAATGGCAGATACTATGTCTTCTACTAAGATCACTACTTTTTGGCAGTCAATTAATATACTAATAGCAAAACCTCATTTAGTAAACAAAAGATTATGGGGTTGCAATTTATTATGTAAATATATTTGCCGGTTTGACGATTGTAACTGGGAAGCCGTTTTACGTGATTTGAGTTTAAGAAGTACAGATGAAGTCCAAAGTTTTATGAAACTTTTATTTGATAAAACCAAACTCAAACCATATGGCAATGAAAATCAAGTTATCAAAGGGCAGACTAACGTAGTTGAAGTCATTTTAATTGAACTGCTTCCAAAAGTCTATACAGAAAGCCATGGTTACCAAGTAGTATGTCTACAAAAAAATGCAATGACTGCAACATTTTATAATGTTACACCTAAACATTACAGCCAAAATCTGTGCCCAAATTTTGATTACACATTTCAGCTGTTGAATGAGAACATAATAGTCATTAGTAACAGTGGTTAGTCTTATAGTATATAAAACATGAATTATAACAACAGTTTTACCATGCATATTAACTATTGTTATTTTTACAGATCAAGATTCTATGTCCTATAAATGGCTTTTAAAGAAAGTATTACCACAAATAAACAGATGGACTGATCAACATATAACTAGCAATAAAACAATCTTGATAAAAGATTCTCTAGCTCTAGTACACAATAATAAATATTATAGTAAATATAATAATCTCAAACTTAAATATGGCAAAGAAATGGTTAAGGTATTATTAGATTTTATATTTAACTAAAATATGGTGGCATGAATGGGTCAGCTTAATGGGTGAAGGATTATGTAGTTGTGAAACAGCTGCATAACTCCGATGTGTTTCTACTGATCAGTGTAAGGATCCGGAGACCTTATGACTGTGATAAAGCATTCCATATTAGTCTACAGAGGTGACACTGCATCTGCAATATGATTACTTATTGAGGATGAATGTGGGTGTCATGGGCATGCATTAGGTGAATTGTACGCTAGAGTAACCATCACTCAATACAAAAAAAACAAAAATATATAAAACCCATTGTTGTTTAATTGTAATTATTAAAGATTATTAACCAATTTCATCATAGTGATGATTTAAAAAAATGTTGTAAAGATTATTTATATAATACAAATGTTGATATTATTTAAAACATTGATGTTTATAGATAAAGTTTTTTTGTAGATTTGGCCAGAGTGTACTGATCCTACAAAATTTGTTTTTGAAGATGTGGCTATCGCAACCTATTTGCTTCTTCTTTGGGATGAAAACAATTCGGAATCAAGAAAATCAGTAACTTTTATTGATGTTGGTTGTGGCAATGGACTGCTTGTGTATATTTTAACAAAAGAAGGACATAAAGGATTAGGAGTAGATGTTCGTAAAAGAAAAATTTGGGATATGTATGAAAAGGATATAAAACTAGAAGTGAGTAACTTAACAAAAAGTATTTTTATCTTTTTGGTTTTAAATTTTGATAGAATTTTTTTTAATTTATTTTAGGAAAAGATCATAACACCAGAAAATATTCAGATGTTTTCTGGTTTTGACTGGATAATTGGGAATCATTCTGATGAACTTACACCATGGATACCCGTTATGGCATTGAGGTCTTCATATAGTTGTAACTTCTTTTTACTTCCATGCTGTGCATATAATTTTGATGGTACAAAATATCAACGGCAAAATTCATCTGTTAGTCAATATAATGAATATTTAGATTATATATATAAACTATGTGAGAATTGTGGTTTTCACACTGAAATAGATAGACTAAAAATACCAAGCACAAAAAGAATATGCCTTGTAGGCAGAACCAGAAAATATATGAAAGACCAACATGATATATACATTAAAAAAGTTTTATATATAGTTAATAATAGTAAAACTTCTGACACTGAAAAAGAAAATTTCCAATCCAATGTATTTAAAGCCAGAAACCCGGTAGAAAAAGTTAGAAATTGTACACAAATTGATAAATCAGTAATTGCGAGCATTATTACAAGTATTACGACATTCCTGCTAGATGGATGTTGCATCAAAGATGGGTGGACTGCAGGAAAAGAAGTATATATTGTTGAATTAATTGAACTTATTCCTCAAGAAACATTAAAAATTTTAAAAGCAGAGTGTGGAGGTATTCAAACATTATTAAAGAATAATCACCATATTTTTAAAGTTCATAAAGGAAAGGTGCAACTAAAATACCCAAAAACTATTGCAGAAACAATGAATGTAGTTGGAAAGCAAGTAAACAAAAATGCTGCTGCTATAAGGGTACAAGTAAAACCTTGTTGGTTTTACAATAATCATCCACAAGGTTGCCCTCTGAGTGACACAAGTTGTAGCTTTCTACATGCTGTTAGTTGATAGATTGAAGTTGTTGATAGTTGAACTGAGTAAGAGAGTATTGCAATGTTAAGAAACAAATTATTACTGTTACAATTACTAAAGATAACTTATTATTAAATACAAATGTTGGCAAAACATATATAATATTTTCAATTGATATAGTAAATTTTTCCTATAACCCAACCAATTAATAAAAGATATCACCAAAGTCTCTCAATAACCCTTTCACACTTTATTATTTGCTTTAGTTATGTAACATAATGTAACAAAAAGCTAAGAAATTATAAACTCATCACTTTGTTCACAATCAAATTCATGCATCTCATATACTTCATGAGTCTACTTCGAAGTATTTATTAAGTTCACTTAATTTTCTCTCATCTACCAAATTTGCTGCATCATGATGTCCCATAAAAGAACAAACCATTCTCAATGTGGACCAAATTGTTGAAGATCCTATGTTATAATCAGATGAATCTTGATGCATATCTTTTGCTTTGTTCTGCAGATTTAGTGCCACAAGGAAGTGTTCTGCTGCTTGTTTATGAGCTCCTAAATTCATGCAAGTTACACCAACATTATACCTTGCTCTTATAAACCCTGGCTCTAAATTAAGTGCTTCATGATATGCATTGACTGCTTCTTCAGATCTATTACTGTTTGCTAGTGTGGCACCTAGCCTATTCCATAATTTTGCATTATCAGTAGAGACTAATAAAGCTGTTTTAAAACAATCTACTGCTTTATCATATTCTCGACTAATATTAAAAATAACTCCAAGGGCACTTTGTACATCTGGATCTATTTCAGATGGATGCAACTGAGCTGCTCTTAAGTACAATGATTTCACATGATTCTCTAACTCTTTCAAGTCTAAATTCTGTATATCTATATCTCGAGGAAGTAAGTCACTATATTTTGGACTTGCATTCAACCAATTAGATAGTGCTATATATGCAAATTTGGGCACATCTTCATTGGTGTAAGCAGCTGCCAAAGTAATGTATGCTTCCAATTGCCTTGGATCAATATTGAGTGATTTCTTTAATGCAGTGATGGCTAAAGGATCCTGCTCATTCTCAGCCTGTGTAGTTCCCAAGTAAAACCAGGCTTCAGCTGATTCAGGTTGTTGCTGAACAGCAGCTTCAAAACATATAACAGCTCCTGGAATATCTCCCATTTTTAATTTCTCTTGGCCCAGTTCAAAAGCACTTTTGTTTTCTAACATGACATTTCCATCAGAAAATAAGTATTCTTCTGGTATCCCATCACTATTTGATAATTTCCAATCATCAGTAACATCACTCAATTTGGCCCATTCATCTTTATACTTTTCTGCCATTTCATCAATGATTTTGTCTTTACCCACAGCTTTTTCATTTTCTTGTACAGACTCTCCTAAGTTTAATTCTCCAGCACTAATTCGCTTCATAAAAGACATAAATTGATTATAAGCCTGTTCATCATCATCATTCACAGTTTTAACATATTCCTGAGCCTTCGCACGCACATTGCTCTCTTCAAAATCCTTAAGTGCTGATTCATCCATATATTGAATATTAACATTAGGAATAGTTTGGTGCCTTATTGTAGATGTGAAAGGGGCTGGAAATGTTCGTATCATACTTGTTTGAGGCATGTAAGATCTGGATGGTCCTGGTAACCATGTAGGATGTATTTGTGAGGTCACATTGGAAATTTGATTAGTTTTAAGTTGTGATACACTGGCTTTTGACTTTGCACCCTCAACTTCAGGAATGTTTTTAAGCAAGGCATTCATATTGAATGTTTGGGGTATTTGAGAGTTATTGCTCATAAATTCATTGACATACCTATCAGCTTGTGAAATTGATTGCGAAATGGATACATCTCGACTCACAATATTTGATAGTTGTACAAGGGAATTATTTCCTCCACAATCACCCCCGACTAACTTATTAAGCGACATGTTCTTATTATACTAAAAATCACTTTAAGGTTATAGTCAAACGATAAAAAAGACAAATCTATATTCGGTACAAAGGGCACGAACTGCAACGATAACTAATCATAAATATATATATACATGTAATGAAAGTAAATAAATTGTCACTTTAAAACGTCATGTTTAACCAGATGAAATGTCAGAGTTAAATTGGACCATAGATAGTTACATTATAAAAAGACATAAAAACAAATATTTATTTATAATAAGAATGTCGTGTTTGAAGGGAGTTTTATTATGCTCACTTTGAAATTTCTCCCATTTAGACTTTAAAAGGAACGATCATAGGTTCAACCAAAATGTGTGACTTGCGCGACTATACCAATTCTCGTCCACATCATTATGTCCAACTATGAGACTTGTGCATGCTGAAGTAAGTTTTGCTGCGTGGAATTTTCGAAACATATATCCTTAGGAAATTTTGTAAGCAAAAGACTCAACAGTGAAAAGAATTATTGACCAGTAGTTTTTCGTTTCATTACAAATATTTTTGACCCGCGTAGCTCTCCGAACTTTCGAGATTGTCACGTAGTGTAGCTATCCCTACATTCTTAGCGACAGGATAACGTGCCATCAATCTGGAAGTCCTACTATGAATAGGATGAGTTGTATCCGAAAGCTCGACAGTGCCTGTTTCTAAGATGAGTTTGACAGTTTCTAATCATTGCTTCTCTATCTCTATGTTGTCAACATTGCCTGATATTTAAGTATTTTTGCCTGATAAAAGTTCGGCAGTTCGTTATAAAATTTTACATTCTCTGTTGAAGATAATACATATCTCTGCTGCATATCCTATTTCCTCAGCTCATAATGACACAAAATTAATATAGCTTTACAATAATAGACTAATTCTCCAGATTTTCAATACCTTGTTCTGATTTGAGTTTTCGGGTGCTACCACTGTGAGAGAATACCCGACACTAGTTGTAAATGAAAAACCATAACAATAGCAAATTTGCAAATAAAGTCAACATTCTCCCTGGCTTATTGATTAAATATAATATCGTCTTCAAAACAGCGTGGAGTGGGGTTGCACCCTCCCGCGTATCACACTGAGCTGGGACTGGTGACTGTGTCAGGGCGCTTGGGCCTAGTTACGGCACTAAACCAACAGTAGCTTGATATTCTGCATCAGGTTCGATACCATGTGCAACTCCAACTGGCTGAAGGTCTTATAGCCAATGCCGCAATAAATAAAGAAATTATATCAAAACCCTTCAGCTGATTGTCAAAATCTGCACTTAATAACACATAAACTTAGAGGTTACTTAAAACATCCCATAATAACAAATTGGTTATAAAGTTAATATTAAAGTTCAGAACTTTGTGGCAGCGACAAAGTTAAATTACAAAGACTTATTAAAATATGGTTAACAGAAATATGTTGCTAAATTTCACACAATATTTATATTATGTTACGTAAGCGGCAAGTTAACTATATAGTTTGAAGTGTAACTTAAAGTTGTAAATTAACATTATGTCGAATTTAGAAGAAGAGAAGGTTGATTCTAACAATACAACTTCTCAGGCTACAGGCACCGAGGAATCTTCGGAAAGCTTAGATCCCGATGAAAAGTGGCTGGTATGTTTTTTTTTCTTGTATCTTATTTAAATTACTTAATTTATGTCATTGTTAAAGACAGAATACAACTACTACCAAATTAATAGGTACTAAAATAAATAATATGGAGATTCATTATTTTAGCCTAATTATTATATAAGATTGAAATAAATTTGGATGACAAGCTCATATCATACAAAACTGACATTCATGTTTGAATCATAATATACAACTTCCTAATAAAATCACACGTACACTAACTTGTTAAAGTGTGGTTATGTGCTGTTGTATACAACTAACCACCCATTATATACAAATATCTCAACAAAGATAAATAAAGGCTAATGTTAAGTTGAGCAGACTAAATATGTAATAATTTATCACAAATAAAAATAAGTAATGTGAGCCCTATAATCCAAACTTCACCTAAATTTAGAGGCCTTATCTAAGTTTATAATAAACACAATTTTTAACAACATCTATATGTCAAAAAAAGTTTGCTCTTCATCCATGGTTTTCTTACAGCAAATAAGGTTTTTTTTATAATAGTCTTTTTCTTTTTCTTGACAGATTAGAGAGTGTGATCTTTACAAGGACGAGTACAAGGAATGCACAAGCTTCCGGGCAAGATTTCAACAATATTTTGTTTATGGGGAAACATTGGATTGCAACCAATGGAAAAAAGATTACAATAATTGTTGCAAGTGGGAGGATAGTAAAGATTTGAGAGCAGCAGTAAGTTGAAGAAAACATTTTTAATTTTACTTTTAAGAATAAAATGTTTGGGTGTTTTTAGTAGCTTTCACTTTTCAACAAATTAAGTCAGCCAGGACCACAACTATATATAAATTTGGAGTTTTAAATTACTTTCGTATCTTGCTTTGATGGTTTAGTTGGTTATTCACTTTCATCTACACAAGCATTTACACCTATTTTTAATTTTATATAAGTTCATTTAAACTATAGCGGTTTTCTTGTTTATGTTAAGTTTAATGTCACTAAAAGAAAAAGCCAAGCTTGCCAATAAAAACTGCTTTACATTTGTTTAATTAGTTCAGAAAAATCTTGGACAAAACTCTGTAATATCTAGGCTTTGCCAGCTGTACAATAAGATATCCAAAAGTAAAGATTTAGTTTTAACTAAATCTTTACCTTTTATTTCTTTTCTGATTCTCCTAAATATCCATTTATGTATTTATTTTTATTTAATGAACACTAACATAGTGTACACTGATACAATACCATAGATGAGAATGATGTGAAAAATAGAATACCATCACAACAGTTATAGGCGAAGACTGCACACTGTTTAAATATATAACTTTGAGATTAATGTTGAGTTGTAATTTAAAAGCATATAGTACAATATGAGACAAAAATTGTTCATTGATTTGAAGTATACAAAAAGCTATTAATAATTAATTAAAAATAAAAAATAAAAGTAAAATACAATGTTAGGGATTTCATCTTGAGCTTGCCAATGTTATTATTGTATGTGTGGACAATATAATTTAATATACATTCATTAAAATTAATTAAGATTAAGAAGAGAACTAATAACAAGTGTTTCTTCAAGCATGTCTGTTTGGGGAAATGCTTGGCTGCACTATAATGTATCGTCAGCATTTATGTTCAATATTGGCCAAAAATACATCATCATATATTCATTTATTTTGCAGAATGCCTTAATACAAAGCGAGAAAAACCGCCGCCTCGAGAGATTAAGAAATCATTATCGGAATGACACATGGAAGAAAAGGGAATCGCCGCCCACCGATTGGGATAAACCATTACCGGAATGGATGGCTAAAAGGGATGAAAACACTTACCTCGCTCATAAAGCGAAAGAAATTAGGGAGGGAAAGTTGGAAAATAATTCTAATGGATTTTGTATGATTATGTGACTATAACAAATTTTCCAGAATTAGGACAGTGATACTTGTTCCGAAGACCTGTATATTATATTTTGTGAAATAAAAGAAAAGAGTATATCCAGAGAGAACTCTGTACAAATAGAGATTGTAAATATTCAATGTTTGCATTATAGTTATTTTAAAATCACTGTCATGAGTATTATTAAAACTAATTGTCATGTTGTCTATTTATCTTAATAAAATAACCGTTATTTATATAAACTCAATCATTAATTCAAATCAAAATATTATCTGAACGTGAAGTATAAGTTTTTGGTCAATTACATAAAATATCATCATTTTTATTAAGCCTTGTTCAATAAAATGTTTTTCATTGTTTGAAGTTACTAAAATATGTTTAATATTTTCTACTTGCTTTATAATTTTATATTTATACATATTTCTATACAAGCATATTTTAATTAATAATAAGACTAATAACATTGCATTATAACAATGATTTTCTTACATGAGTACCTTAAGGTATAACAAGATTCTCAAATTCTGATTATCTGTGTTAGATAAAGGTTCAGATTTCGTTTTTTTAAACCCAGTTATTTTAATTTATAAATGCAATAGACGACATAACCTAATCTACATAATAATTTGTGTGTTTCACAAATATTAATATATTTATTTATTGGGCGATGTTACAGTTCAGATCGTGAACTGTAAAATGCACACACTATTTACCTGTAAATTTAGCACTTACATTGAAAAATGGGTATTAAAATTCGTATCAACTTTTCCGAAAAGTACATAGCAAATGATTTATTTTAGTTTGGCGTTTTGTAAGTTTGTCCTATCTAATAACACTAAATAGGTCTCAAACCATTTTTATACTTTTACACTTTTCATAGTGCCTCTTTCACGTTGGAGAACTTATAAAACCTAGACGTTGCCTATGTGGCGAATATACGAATGCAACCATGTGTGCTAATGTTCAGATGTATCTAGAACATCGCGAGTGGTTTGAATCGTAACCGAGGTCAATATTAGTAAAATACAAACGGTTGGTTTTCAGCAGCAGTTTTTTTTTTGTATGATTTAAGGGATGACAAACGAGCATAATATACCTGATAAGTAATTTCTGTAGTCCATGTCGACCACATGCTTATACATCACAATCGAGGCTTAAGAGTTTAGTTTAGTTGAGAGAGCTCTTGCCCATCGAGATTGGACTGAAGAAGGTTTTATAAAAGTGCTTTGGACCGATGAATCCAAGTTCCATTCGATTCAAAACGTTTTTACGTTCGACGCAGTGTCCAAGAATAGATGATGTCAGATTGTGTAGTCCCAACAATCAAGCATGGTGGTGGCTCAATTATGGTCTGGGGTTGCTTCTCTAGCCAAGGAACTGCTTTGATTAAAACGATTTGATTAAAATTGTAGGAATTTTGAAAAAGGAACAGTACAAAAACATTTTATAACAAAATGCTGTTTCTTCCTGGTAGCGATTAATTGGAGATGGATTCATTTTCCAACAAGATAATGATCCAAAGCATAGCTCAAAATTATTTAGAGGATATTTAGAAGAGAAAGAGGCACAAGGGGTGTTAAAAACATGGTTTGGCCTCCTCAGAGCCCGGACTCGATCACATTGAACTTTTGTGGGAAAAGCTTGATAGGAACCCCCGTAATCGTGGCCTATTCTCGTGAGAAGAAATGTGGGATGCTTTATGCGAAATTTGGAACAATATATCACAAGACACCATTTACAAATTAATAGCCCGTATGCCGAGACTTGTGAAAAAAGTCATGAAATGTAAAGGAGCATTTTTTGATGAAAAATCAGTTTAGCTTAACTGTAGCCTTTTTTGCATGGACTGTTAGTATTTATTAACGCTTTTAAAGTATATTGTTTGTCAATCAATGTTCTATTCGATGATTAAACAGGTTAATTAAACATTTAATATTTTATTGGAGTTTTACTTTATTTTCCTACTTTAATTATGGTAGGCTTAAACTTTTGGCCTGCAGTGTATCTGTTTTTTTGTTAATTAAATAGTACAAACGATGGTAAGCTGTAGTTGGAATTGAAGTATACAAGCTCAAGTGTCGAGTGGACACCATAAGACGTAAGTGACCTAAGGACGCAATAGACGTAGAAAAGGAGTAGAAATACTTAAAGGTGCTTTATTTATTACTAATTCAGGTTAAGAGTAGCTTACCAAATTAGATATCGTACTCGATCGAACCTGTTTTACTATAATTACTATAAACTGCCTTGGAAAAACCTTTAAAGAGTCGTCTATGCTATCGCACGTATAAATTTTTGTTCTACGGCACTTAAAATATACCTCAAGTGACACCTGTTACGTAGTTTCGACATCTAGATGTAGATTAATTAAATGTTCTTGTAGGTATATTATATTTCACTTAAATATATTTTTTTATGAGACATTCAGTACAGTATCGTAAAGTTGTCTCAAAGTATAGACCGTTTAAACTTATATAGTTTAATTGTAACTTAAAATAATATTACAACTTTCTATATCACTATTAAAACTGATATCTTTCACGCCCCAGCAACAATTTAATCAAAAAATATATGTTTAATGGAACGATAACGTTATACATACATATAGCTATTTAATTGTTAAGAAATACGATAAGTGATAATTATATCTGTTTACTGAACTCTATTTGAAAAACAAGTCGTATCTACATTGTGTGGAAGAACAGGACAAATGAGTCGCGTACTGTGCCGTGCTGTTTTCACTTTGCGATTAACAGTGCCGTTGTCGCGCAATATGTCCGCTTATCTGATCGAAGATCCAAAATATTCCTTCTTGAACGATTTGGGTTTGGAGAAGAAGAATGTCGGTGTGTTTAATGGAAAGTGGGAAGCTAATGGCCAGGTAAAGTAGCCACATGTTGATTTCTTGACGTACTTGAACGAACTAATGTAATGTAATGTTCACCATAACGGTTCTTATTGAATTTTAGGTTCTCATGTTAGTTTGTAATCTAAATTTTATATATTCTGTTTAACGCAATGTGTGGTAAGTGCTGCAAACATTAATGAACGTATGCAAGTAACATGGCTAAAGCATAAACTAATATTAATACAAAGTTGGCGAATATATATAAAGTATTTGAATATGTTCATTTATTCCCCGAGTTTATTCTTAAAATAATGGAATAATAGGTATAATACTTACTTAACGTTAGAATATTTTAATAATTCTGGTTCCGATCATTAGGTAATCCAATCATATAGTCCAGCTAATGGTAAACTGATAGCTGAGGTGCAAACAGCGAGTGCCTCCGATTACGAGGTTTGTGCTGCAGCCGCGCAAGAAGCCTGGCACTCTTGGGCAGAGCTGCCGGCGCCAGCTAGAGGGGAAATCGTGCGACAGATTGGAGATGCATTAAGAGAGAAGCTCCAGCCTTTGGGGCAATTAGTCTCCCTGGAAATGGGTACGGTACAATTAACTTTAATATGATGTCTTTATTGTCGATTTCAATTATTTGCTCAAATACACAAGTATCCACTCGTCGTCGCCTTCACTAGCCTGATGTAATTAATTTGCCATTAGAGCTGAGCCGCAGTTCGTTTCTAGCTGCAGAATGAATGGTTCAGATCGAGACAACGCCCTCATAGAATAAAATAGTAGTATAGTGCTGCCGTGTTTCATCTAATGAGTGAAGAGATCCGGAGACCTTTATTACTAGTGACGAGGCATTCCATGTAAGTCCTCAAGTGTGACAACTCATCTGCATTCTGATTCCTTCTCAAAGACAATAAAAATGTAGATGTCATGGGCTGATATAATAAAAAAAAAGGTCGGACACACACAGTTTAAAGGACACAGGACATATACACAATATCCCCAGACTATAAAGACTCGATGTCAGGTTCTAACCATTATGGAACGCAACCCAGATATTATAAGGCATTAGTAGTAAAGGGGGTACAGTGTTTGGTTTATTCCGAAAACAACTACATATTAATTATATAATTATGAATAAATAAATCAAAAATATATATGAGATTTTTTCGGTATTTTTCCAATTAACTATGTACCTACCACCAACCGAGGTTCTTCAGATTAGATAATGAATTATCATTATCTTGCGATATTTAGGTATATTGACGTAGCAAACCTTCCTAACATCTAAAATATCATAAAAATACACTTAACTCGTCGATTGTAATTAATTCATTAATTATGGCTTCATAAAGAATATGATAATTTTCTAAATTTTCCACAAAATAATGTGATATTGCACAATTATTTTGTATTGTGTAAGTTAATATACAAAATTTGTATAATGTATGGTTATCAAATAATAAACATTACAACTATTTTTAATTTTTACACAGAAACCTTTTACCACAATTAAACAATAACCTAAATCCAACTCAGACTAAAAGACGTTTTATTTTACGCGATGTAGAACAGCTTAGGTACATAAATTGCATTATATTTGTTTTGAACTATACAAGCCGCCGATTGTCTGTAGAACATATTTACAGAGACGTAATAACATGATGCAATATTTTATTAAGTACAATCTGTTATATCTGTTTTCCAAAGGAAAAATTCTACCAGAGGCCGTCGGCGAGGTCGTGGAGTACATACACGTATGCGACCTGGCGCTGGGTCTCTCACGATCTCTGCCCGGCACCGTCTTCCCATCAGAGAGACCGGGCCATATGCTAATCGAGAAGTGGAATCCTTTAGGAGCGATTGGCATCATCACGGCATTCAATTTCCCGGTCGCTGTGTTTGGATGGAACAGCGCTATTGCTATGGTAAATTTATATATAAACTAAAAGGTTATTGTCTATAAGTATAATTTTATGGGAATGAACGGGAATGGAACGAACTCACGAGATAAAGTTCGTAATTTAAAAACATATTTTATTTACCAAAAAGTTACCGTTATCTAGCATTATTATACACAAACAAATCGCTAGATAATTTTTACACTGTATACTAACTGGTACAGATTGGGATTTTTATACCAACAAAGATATAGATGTGACAGTATATATATACAAGAAAAAGTTTTTTTTCGATTTTTAAGCCATTTCAGGCGGCTAATTAATGTTTATGTTTGCTGTCTAGTTTATAATGTAGATTATAGAGTGATTGCTTTACAACCTGATTACTTATATCAAATAATTAAGCAGGTTGTACTTATAATCAATCTATTTATAATGCAATCTGAAGCTTAAGTATTAATTCATTATTATATTTAAAGACAATTGATTTCGATTATGACGAAGGCGATATATTCTGGTAAAATAATAACAAATATTGATTTTAACCGTAAATTTAAGAGTAAATATAAATGTATATTTATTTAATTTTGTTTAATTACACATTAAATGTGTTTATTTTATCATGTTTATACACTCATGAAAAAATTAAATAAAAAACAATTTTTATGAGGAAAAAGAAGCGACGGTAAAAAATAATGTCTATCGGTTGCAAAAATATGTAATAACTGTGAGTATTTTCACCACACTTATCCTATGAAAAAAGTAAGTTTCAATTTATTTCTCATTATTAGGTGTGCGGCGACACAAGCGTCTGGAAACCATCGGAGACGACGCCACTGGTAGCAGTGGCAGTCACCAAAATAGTGGAGAGTGTTTTGAAGAAAAACGAAATCCCTGGCGCAGTGGCGGCTCTTTGCGTGGGCGGGAAGGACATAGGTCAGCAGTTGGTGCAAGACCCGCGCATGAAACTCGTTTCCTTCACCGGCAGTACTGCGGTTGGACAACAAGTAAGTAAAGTTTCTTTATATTATCCGAGCCAGGAAAATTATTCGGGCGTATCTACGTGAAATTTTATATTTGTAACTAAGCAAATGTATGGATATTGATTCTAAAAATTAAACGAATCATTAAACGGCTAATCATTATCATTCGAAAAATATTGTAAGAAATATATATTAACAAATTATTTAATCAGTTGGCTTTTTACGCACTCAATTTTTTATTTCGTGTAAATGTAAATAGAATATAATTGTTTTTTTTTTATGAGCAATAAGTATTCATCAGTAATACAATTTAAATAGAACATTAAAGTAATAATAATGATAATAATTATTAACAGGTAATATTTATTAAACCTTTTATGCTGCAAGTACATTATCCGCAAATATAGACGAATAAGAACAATTTTCAATAAATGGTACGTTGCTAGCCACAAATTAATATCGATTCTCATCTTTTTTAGGATAGATAAGCAAAGGCACTGGGCTTGATTCCAAGACGAGAAACAATATTTGTGTATCACAAGTTTTTGGTTTTAAGATTTGTGTGCTGTATGTCTCGCATACTTTAACACTGCTAGTTCAGATACCTTCCGTCTTATCGCAAATACATTACATCGGACTATGGTGACAGTTGTGGCCCAGGACGTCGAGTGCCACTGTGTGATGTCATCTGGCATTAACCAGAAGATATCGACGTGGACGAAGAGGCCATTAACATCAGGTTAGCTGTAAGTCGTTGCATTACAGGTAGGCGTGGAAGTACAGAGGCGATTCGGACGACATCTATTGGAGTTGGGCGGCAACAACGCAATCGTTGTGAATGAGGACGCGAACCTGGAGCTACTGATCTCTGCCGCGCTGTTCGCCTGCGCCGGTACCGCTGGACAGAGATGCACAACTACTAGGCGACTTCTTATACATAAGAAGGTATGTAATAAATAATACTCACACTCCGAGAACTCTTCTATATGAGTCCGTTCCGTTGAAGTTGTCATGTCGGCCATTAATGTCAAAGGAATCGTAGTACGATCTGCTAGTTTCTTAAATGCCGACAACGTATCTGCAATTCCTCTGGTGTTCCTAATGTTCATGAACGGCGGTGATCACATTAGGTGATCTGCTTGCTCGTTGCCACCTCTTCTATTATAAAATAATTTATAAGGACTAAAAAATATTTTCAGGTTTACAACGAAGTGGTTTCGAAACTAAAGAAATCGTTCGCCAGTGTTATAAGCAAAATTGGTGACCCCTTGCTATCAGAGACTTTAATAGGACCCCTCCACACGCCAGCGGCGGTGGAGGTCTACAAGAAGACCGTCGCGGAAATAGTCAAGCAGGGTGGCAAGATCGAATTCGGAGGCAAGGTCGGTATAAATTGATGTTAATGATAGAATTGGCTCACGATTAAATTATCGCCCCTATTTCATACGAGATGCCCAATGGCCGTTAGGTAATCCAAGACTGGATTACCTAACGGCCGGGATTGACGACTAAGATTTCCCATCGAATCTAAAGGGTCCAGAGACGGGGTGGTGCTAATCAAGGTCAATTAGGGGCACTTAAGTATGGGGTATATTTTTATGCCTGGCAACATTAGTTTAAAATAGAGAGGCTAAGGCGGGCTTTAGTGTATAACGTGTAACAAGACTATAATATTAATGTTAACTTTTAAATTGATTTAATTACAAAATAAATTGTCTGAGAAGAAACTTGACAATTTTATATAAAAAATAACATGGACCGTATTTATCTAATCAACCAGTTTTTACTATATTGTTGCAATATCCCCTGTTTACTTTCTACCACTTTCAAGGAAAAGCTGATTTGTAAGTGACTGGATCCTGTAGGTATGGAGTGTTGTTACTGATACATATCTCATGTATGTACATTTCAATGTCTTACAGTGTCTTCAAATTTTCTTTTTAAAATATTATTATTACGTTAACAGGTTATCGAACGTGAGGGATTCTTCGTAGAACCTACCATCATCACCGGCCTCCCCCACGACTCCCCGTTAGTGAAGAGCGAGTGCTTCGCCCCCATAGTGTACTGTATAGAAATCCCCGACCTCGAGACGGGCATTAGTTATAACAATGAAGTGGACCAGGGCCTCTCATCGAGCTTGTTCACTGAGAACCTCGGGAACGTGTGCAAGGTAATTTTCTTTTGTTTTTGTATTTAGCTGTGGCAAAAATTGCAAAAGTTCAAAAGTTTAATGAGGAGGAGACTGCCATTGAATGCCAGCGTGAAATAGCGTAATAACGTTGTTGTGTTTGGTGAGCGTTGAGATACAGATACTGGAACGAGGCATTCCATCTAAATCCTCAAGGTTGACTATAGATGTGCATCTTGAATCTGTGTGTCGGATGGTTTTAGAGACATCTAATAATATTTCAACGACATGTGAAAACTGCATACCAAGTGCATCTGCGGCAATATGATATATACATATATATATATGTATATATATAATATGAAATACCTTTAGAGTAGTTGAAAATATTATAATACATAGTAATAATGTGCAGATAAACATTAAAGTATAATACCGATAAATATATAGTACTCGCTACAATATGAATGGGTCAGCTCGACTGGGGTAGGACCACGCCCTCACAGAATACCAGCATAATGCTGCTTTTTTTTTCCGGGCTGACGGCCGCTGTTAGCCCGAGGGCTTTTATAGTTTCACCGGGTTGAGAGGTGAACGAGCGCTTATGGCACTCAGTCGAGACCTCTATATTTGGGTAACCAGCACAAGGGCTCCCGAGAGGGAGCCTCGGCTTGGACCGTTACCCTGTTTCGCGAGAGAGTCTGACTCGAGGGTGCCCGAGAGGACCGAACCTCGGCTCGGTCAGTTGCTTCTGACAGAGGATTATCTAAATTAATATTGCTATTATTATAAACTTCGTGGGCGCTGGAGAAGAAGTGGCGCAGGAAACTCCTGCGACGCTTCTATCTGTATGGAAGTAATGCTGCTGTTTCGTCTGGTGAGTGTAGGGATCCGGAGACCTTTATAACTGGTGGCGAGGCATTCCATCTCAGGCCTCAAGGGTGGCAACGCATCTGCATTATGATTCCTTATCAAGGTTGAATGTAGATGTCATGGGCAGCAGGAATCATTTACCATCAGATGAACTGTGTGCTCGTTTGTCTTCTGAAATAAAAATAAAATAACTACGTACTGGACACCGTATAGTCTTATCCTTAGAGTACGTTGTTGGTAAATGAACCCTAATAAGGTTCTGAGCGCGGTCCAATATAGTCTTCAGGAGTGACAGCCGTGCATACTATGGATAAAGGAATCATAGGATGCAAGGTTCGGTTACCATCTAGTGAAACTTTTTTTGAAACGTTTGCCACTTTCATTTTCTTTAATAAAACTTACCGTGTTCTTAATGTAATTAAATGATTTGTAGTGGATCGGCCCTCACGGCTCCGACTGCGGTATCGTGAACGTTAACATTCCGACGAACGGCGCGGAGGTGGGCGGCGCATTTGGTGGCGAGAAGGCGACCGGCGGCGGCCGGGAATGCGGCTCGGACGCGTGGAAGGCCTACATGCGCCGTGCCACCGTCACAATCAACTGCTCCGGCGCTATCAAGCTCGCGCAGAACATTAAATTCGGGGACGAGTGATGCCCCCGTCTATGTTTCGACGTATCAGAAACGATTCGCGCGTTTAGCTTTTTTTTTTAATGTCAATCAATTATGATAAGACAAATATAATTTTTTGTTCGATATATGTTAAAGACTGATTGATAATCTTATAATAAAACAAAAACAATAAAATTAAATATTTTATATATTTTTTTTATAATAAAAAAATTGATTAGTCAATGTTATGTATGAGGGTGTTCTAGTCTCCATAAGTCTACGGCAATGTCGCGTGAATGTTGCTTGTGGAACTTGTAAGTCGCGGGTAAGTTATATCGTAGCTCCGCAATCACATTGCCCTTCACTCCCCATTCTTTGACCTTCTTCTGAACGTGTGACCTAAGGATAAATTGCATAATATTCACTGAGGACTGTATATTTAATCGTCATATAGTTATAATTACGACAGATTTTTTACATATATATATATATATATTTATATATATATGTACATATATACAAAAGGTTTAAAGGAAATATTATATTAAAGTGGTTTTATTTTTGTAAATTTATTACCACGGCTCAATAATGAGCCGTGGTTCGCCCTCGCTTGGCCAACAAACTTTAACATCTGAGAATTGCGTAGCGGAATATGCTCAATTACCTTTCTTACCTACCAAAGTATAATAAAGTACAGAAAAATATTCTATACGAAATAATAAAAATATTATATATAGGCAAGGTATAGATATAATATTTTTATTATTTCTACAATATATATACAAGCCACAGGAATAACACTAGTTCTCTAACCAATTGTTTCCCTGTATAGGTTTTAACTTTTCTGTAAAATATTTTCAATCATATTTTTAGTCATTCTCAACATTTATAAGTTCTATTAGATTACGGTTCACGGTTGCATTTAAAAAAAAAAAACATTGATGATAACGCGGACAATTGAGTCTATGCTTCGATGTATCGAGACAGATGGTTATACACAGGCTCGGGCATCAATTAGGGTTTATTTATTATATTTACCAGTGGTTTATCAATATTGACATCAGATCTGCCATACATGTATGAATAAAATTGTTCACACGCTAATTCAAGAACTCAATTCTTTCTCGATTGCTTTTTTTAGCGAATTTTAGTTAATTATTTTAAAGAGTAACATACAAGCTTTTGTATTATACCAAATATAATTTTTGTTCGATATATGTTAAAGACTGATTGATAATCTTATAATAAAACAAAAACAATAAAATTAAATATTTTATATATTTTTTTTATAATAAAAAAATTGATTAGTCAATGTTATGTATGAGGGTGTTCTAGTCTCCATAAGTCTACGGCAATGTCGCGTGAATGTTGCTTGTGGAACTTGTAAGTCGCGGGTAAGTTATATCGTAGCTCCGCAATCACATTGCCCTTCACTCCCCATTCTTTGACCTTCTTCTGAACGTGTGACCTAAGGATAAATTGCATAATATTCACTGAGGACTGTATATTTAATCGTCATATAGTTATAATTACGACAGATTTTTTACATATATATATATATATATATTTATATATATATGTACATATATACAAAAGGTTTAAAGGAAATATTATATTAAAGTGGTTTTATTTTTGTAAATTTATTACCACGGCTCAATATTGAGCCGTGGTTCGCCCTCGCTTGGCCAACAAACTTTAACATCTGAGAACTGCGTAGCGGAATATGCTCAATTACCTTTCTTACCTACCAAAGTATAATAAAGTACAGAAAAATATTCTATACGAAATAATAAAAATATTATATATAGGCAAGGTATAGATATAATATTTTTATTATTTCTACAACTATATATATACAAGCCACAGGAATAACACTAGTTCTCTAACCAATTGTTCCCTGTATAAGTTTTAACTTTTCTGTAAAATATTTTCAATCATATTTTTAGTCATTCTCAACATTTATAAGTTCTATTAGATTACGGTTCACGGATGCATTTAAAAAAAAAAACATTGTTTGATGATAACGCGGACAATTGAGTCTATGCTTCGATGTATCGAGACAGATGGTTATACACAGGCTCGGGCATCAATTAGGGTTTATTTATTATATTTACCAGTGGTTTATCAATATTGACATCAGATCTGCCATACATGTATGAATAAAATTGTTCACACGCTAATTCAAGAACTCAATTCTTTCTCGATTGCTTTTTTTAGCGAATTTTAGTTAATTATTTTAAAGAGTAACATACAAGCTTTTTGTATTATACCAAATATAATTTCTTCAAAGTAGGTAATTTAAAATGTTTCCGTTTAATAGCTATGGTCATGTGGTTTTAAACAAATACGTAAATCTCCATTTGGTTTTCTTTTACTATGGCTAAGGAATCCAAATCCCTAAATACGTCAAGAAATTAGTCTAAATTTTTCACTGTCAAAGTCCTTAATGGTGGTCCAAATTCTCGACTGTGATCTACATATTTTCGCATGATTCATTTTATTACACTTTGTGGACCGATGTCTAGGCGTATTAAAATTATCTACTTTATATTCTCACTCATAATCTTCACAATTTAATCGATAAAAGAATTACGGATTTATCGATTATTCTGTTATACGTAACTTGTGAGAGGTTACTACTATAAATTACTATTTTCTGATGCTTTAGCTCAGACCGGAATCCAATTGGGATGACATTCGGGAGACACTGAATGATGAGCAGCGATATTAGTCATTGCTTTTTTTCATATCAATTTTTTTTTTATATTTTGGGTGGCAAATAAGAAGGTAGCTAACTTGATCGACCATACATGGATTTTATTTAATTTTTTTTATACCCTTGTACATACTTGATATTCTTCAAATTTACGCTCTTATTTCGAAATAGCGACAACGTCATGTAAATTAGGTTAAGAGCTTGGAACATTACTATTCACTATATATTTAAGTATTTTTCCCAACATTTCAGTAGTGGTTAACAGGATCAATGTTTTTTGTATGAAACGTCAGCATCAAATTCAATCAATACTTTTGTAAAATGTACACAGTATATTGATTAAATTCATTACTTGGATATTTTACAGTTCCATTAGATACAATTGGTACAGAATGGAATTGGTCTATAATTTTGATTATGACCATTATATGGTATTTCAGTATATGACTGACAAAATAAAGACTGAATGTAATAAATATATATAAAAAATTTGAAATACCTTGTAGTAGATTTATGCAATGAATAAACACTATCACAGCAGAGATCAAGCCCCATGCGGAGAAATTTCATATCAATACCTGCATTATGTTTTTTTTTTTTTTATATTTTGGGTGGCAAATAAGAAGGTAGCTAACTTAATCGACCATACATGGATTTTATTTAATTTTTTTATACCCTTGTACATACTTGATATTCTTCAAATTTACGCTCTTATTTCGAAATAGCGACAGCGTCATGTAAATTAGGTTAAGAGCTTGGAACATTACTATTCACTATATATTTAAGTATTTTTCCCAACATTTCAGTAGTGGTTAACAGGATCAATGTTTTTTATATGAAACGTCAGCATCAAATTCAATCAATACTTTTGTAAAATGTACACAGTATATTGATTAAATTCATTACTTGGATATTTTACAGTTCCATTAGATACAATTGGTACAGAATGGAATTGGTCTATAATTTTGATTATGACCATTATATGGTATTTCAGTATATGACTGACAAAATAAAGACTGAATGTAATAAATATATATAAAAAATTTGAAATACCTTGTAGTAGATTTATGCAATGAATAAACACTATCACAGCAGAGATCAAGCCCCATGCGGAGAAATTTCATATCAATACCTGCATTATGTTTTGTGCCAAAAGGAGGATTCATTAAAACCGTATCAAAATAGTTGTCCCATCTATAAAAAGTAATATACATTTTCAATAGCAATAATTTAGAAATCCATCACAATGCTACTACTTTAATAATAAAATTAACCTGTGTGTATAACAATTGAGAAAATTCGTTTTTATTACATCTATGTTACTTATTTCCGTGTCATCAATATTTTCCTTTATTATTTTGAGAGCATCCTCATCAATATCTATTGCTGAGACAAAACCCGCTCCAAGAAATGCTGCACCTAATCCCAAAACACCTGGACCACAGCCTGCATCTAACACCAACCGATTTTCTATTGCTTCAAATTGTGTCTAAAATATAAAGTAGAGAATTAAAGATATTATTTTATATATTATTTCAGTATATGACTGACAAAATAAAGACTGAATGTAATAAATATATATAAAAAATTTGAAATACCTTGTAGTAGATTTATGCAATGAATAAACACTATCACAGCAGAGATCAAGCCCCATGCGGAGAAATTTCATATCAATACCGGCATTATGTTTTGTGCCAAAAGGAGGATTCATTAAAACCGTATCAAAATAGTTCTCCCATCTATAAAAAGTAATATACATTTTCAATAGCAATAATTTAGAAATCCATCACAATGCTACTACTTTAATAATAAAATTAACCTGTGTGTATAACAATTGAGAAAATTAGTTTTTATTACATCTATGTTACTTATTTCCATGTCATCAATATTTTCCTTTATTATTTTGAGAGCATCCTCATCAATATCTATTGCTGAGACAAAACCCGCTCCAAGAAATGCTGCACCTAATCCCAAAACACCTGGACCACAGCCTGCATCTAACACCAACCGATTTTCTATTGCTTCAAATTGTGTCTAAAATATAAAGTAGAGAATTAAAGATATTATTTTATATAATATTATTTTTTAACTTTTAAAATTTGCGAGTAAAAAGGATGGATGCACTGCCGAAATGTTTTCTTTTAGTCTGCTTATGAATTAATAAATTACTTATAATTGTGTAAAGTAAGTATAAAACTCTAAGCAATTATGAATTACGAAATAAGTACATACTATGCTTATTACTTTACAATTCAGAATTTATGCTTCTACACTTGAGTAACCTTCTATGCATATATGTTCCATTGTTAAAGCATTGTCTAGAGAGAATATTAGATTATATTCTTCAACATTGTATCAACCAATGTCTTTGAAAAAATATGTTTTCTTAGACATATTCATAAGTGTATAATATAATAAATCTTAATATTGTTATTAGTAATAAATCAATATTACTATCAACTATTTCAATGCTAGTAACAAGGTGATCAAAATTTCTTTGCTTATATATTATATAATTTCAAGTAAGAGGTGAAGAGGTACTACGGTTTTAAGCATCTTATATTAACTAACTATAATCTAAGTATATAGAAATCAAGATCAGTTTCCAAAGAGTGAGTATGATGGGAGTATGAGTATGATCTTTAGACTAAAATGTTAAGACAAAATTTAAGTCAAGAAATCTTAGACTAAGAGTGAACTAACCTGCATTGTGAAAAGTGCAACAGCAGCTATATGTGGAGGTGTCTCATACTGCTCGTATTGTATCTTTGGTTTTGTAAAACCCGCTAAATCTTGTAAATGACCCTCTAATGTCTTTAATTTCATTAGAGTAGACATTTTAAAATATAGATGTTGGTTCACTTGGTATCAAATCTTGGCAGCACAGGCAAAATCTGGTTACCAAATGAAGAATCTTGTGATACAAAAAATCCACACGATGTGGCGTTGGCGTGTTGTAGTGCTGCTCTGTGGCTTGTGTTTACAATATTTGCTTCAGGTAACTGAGGAAACCCCTAAAAATTGATTGGTTTTTTAAATGATGCCCCAAAGTGGCACATAGAATATATAATAATAGAGTGACTCATTGCCAAAATCATGTTTAATTTATTTAACAGCAGAAGAACCATGCTGCAGTTCTTTCTATTTATATTTGGGAAGGACCAAGATAGGGTCACAGAATATGAATGTAAAATGGCAGCATATCACTATTGTGTTTCATTTGGTGTGAATAGGGATCCAGGGACCCTTATTATTGATAATGAGGCATTCAATCTGAGTCCTCAGGAGTGACAACACATCTATTTTATTGGGTATGAATGTGGGTGTCATGGGCTGCAGAACTTATCATCAGGTAAACAGTGTGCTAAACTAATTAAAATAAAAGTCATCTTATGATTAGACATGTAAAATAGTTTACAGAGACAAGAATATGATGTTGCATATTTTGTTTATATTATATAATTTATTTCTAATCACTAACAAGTAACTATTCATAATAATATTAGGTACTTACAGCAGTAGCAGACACAGGTGGAATAGAGCACATAGGCAATTGGCTCACAGGATTTGGTTGAGTTAAAGGTATAGTAGTGGCTGTTAACGGAGCGACAGCGCCTTGTTTTAATAGCATTTGTTTCTTTAATTGAAGCTCCTCTAATATTTTCCTATTCGTTAACTCTACATAAAAAAAGGTAATTTTTTCACATAAAAATCCTATTATATATTTATTTGTTATGATTTTGGGTTACTTCCAAATCAACTTATATTATAATGCATACTGACCTCTTTGAGCATTAGGTTGAGGAAACGCCATCTAATATCACACAACAAATATTGTTGTATTAAAATGCCTATTACAATATTAAAATATAAAAAGATTTATGTTTTAATTATTTTTATTTTATGATTTTGCTTCTACTTCCGCCCCAAAATAAAGGCCAATATCTTAAACGATGATGATATTAATTTATGCCTAATGGGAAAGGCAAAGGACTTTAGTCCATACAGCCAGGTCTTGTTCGTATGATGGTTGGTCTGAAACTCCCAAAATCTTAAACATGACATTTGACAATAACTTGATAATGTTTTCTAATATATTATTTTGGCATATGGTTATAACCCACACAGCCAAGATATTTCTTATCAATCAGGTTGTAACCGAAGTGGTTTATTTAAAAATTTTCATCATAAATTGTAAAATACACGATTTTACAACAAACATATTGTACAATCGTGTACGGTTCAGGTTGAATTAAAGTTTATAGTGATACAAAATCGTATAAAAAATTATTAGCAGCGTTTCATTTAATTATGTCAATATCAGTAATATGGAAACTTTCACCATGCTAGTTATGTTCTACGACAGTTTATATTATTTATGTTATAGAAAGATATCCTACATTTTATGTGCGAGAATAAGTAAACAACTTCCCGGAATAGGTTAGGGCAGAGGGACGGAATGATATGAAACAAATAAATCTGAAAGATTATTTGAAATATTGAGAAAATTGAAATTCGCGCCTTCATTATGTTCCTTACTAAGGGAAAATCCTAAAACCATTTAGGAAAGGACGACTTCGGTTCATGGAGACTCTTGGCCTGAACTTATACAAATGACAAGGACCTCTTCAAGCAAGACAGAGACTCGTTTGAAGGCAACCACAACTAAAAAAGTGAAAAATTGTAGAATAATAAAATAAGTAAAGTAACGTTTAATTTCAATAAAACTTTATATACTACTACACCATTTATTTAAGTAAATATTTACATGACTATCTTCTATATCTAAAAAGGTTGTTATAAAAATAAAACACAATTATAGTATAGGCTAGATTATTAAATACTAGACTATTATCATTAAAACTAATTTAGAGAACTATTATAATTTTAAGTTGTGAAATTAACCTTTTGTTTACGCGCGAGCAAATGTATAAAAATGTGCATTCGTGTTTTAACAATGACTCAATCTCACCATATATGAGTTTTCTAAGCCAATCAGTTACAATTTTCTTTACCTCACGTGAAGGTTGTGGATAAATGTTTAATTTTATTGTATAAGTAACACCAGATAAAAAAATTGTTTTAACACCCCCAATGTCAAGAACTAGCCTCCACACACACAATCTTATGTTTTTCTAGTACAAAATAATATAAAATAATGCTATCTGGATCGAAAGGTAGGGTAAATGGGAATTCAGAAATATGAATTATGCTTGGATATTATAAAAATAAAATCTGTTAAAAAATCATTAGAAAAAAACATCACATAGTATATCCCTTCGATATACTACCCCTAATATGTCTATTAATCGCGGCTCGCAGTCAGTTCTTCATTGTTGTTGGTTCCATTAACATGCTTTCGAGCAAATTGAAGGCACCCTTGTCGATGCCCTGCCGACAATTTCGGACCCATGGGAGGCAGTTTTGGAGTGAGATTGGATTAACCGTTTTCTAACTGTCCACTTGCTAGCAGCCAAATTTGAGTCATTCAATTTCAGTCGGACACATATGTTCGTATACGAACATATGTGTCCGTTATCTATTTTGTAGTTTTATAGATCAAAATAGATTCTAAAACGATCCTTTGCATAGTTTATTATTATTAAACTATGCAAAGAACTTTGACTTTTTGGGTCCGGCCACTTAGGTTGCTTGGGCTCTAACCTAACCCCGATTTTTTCCAATTTCTAAAACAATGAGCACAGATACGGTATCTTTTTTATGTCCAAAAGATAGTTAAAATTTGTATCTGTATATATATAATAAATGGCAATAGAACACACAATTCAACCGATGGTGAGTGATGATTGTAGACCATGACATTAACATTAATTCTTAATAAAGTTTGGGGATGCACGTCTGCGGATCGAGTTGGAATGCCTCTTTCACTTTAATTGGATCCTCTTATCCCTACACTCACTACGAAATACAGCAGTGTAATGGTGCTATTTCACTCTAATTTTACTACTACTCTACTCGTGCCTCTATTTATTCGTTTCCAGTTCTATGTAAAAACACACCCTCTTTCACTTCGCGCCCAAGACAGTCACGTCAACTAATATGCTAGTTGAATAAATCGGTCACTTCCATGAACCAGTAATCTAAAAGTTTGTACACTTTATAGTATGCTACTATTAAGTTACTATGGCTTTTATTACAATTGTTTATTATATAAATATATTTATATATATATATAAATATATATATATATATATAAATATATTTATATATATATATAAATATATTTATATATATATATATATATATATATATAATAAATGGCAATAGAACACACAATTCAACCGATGGTGAGTGATGATTGTAGACCATGACATTAACATTAATTCTTAATAAAGTTTGGGGATGCACGTCTGCGGATCGAGTTGGAATGCCTCTTTCATTTTAATTGGATCCTCTTATCCCTACACTCACTACGAAATACAGCAGTGTAATGGTGCTATTTCACTCTAATTTTACTATTACTCTACTCGTGCCTCTATTTATTCGTTTTCAGTTCTATGTAAAAACACACCCTCTTTCACTTCGCGCCCAAGACAGTCACGTCAACTAATATGCTAGTTGAATAAATCGGTCACTTCCATGAACCAGTAATCTAAAAGTTTGTACACTTTATAGTATGCTACTATTAAGTTACTATGGCTTTTATTACAATTGTTTATTATATATATATATATATAAATATATATATATATATATTTATATATTCAAAACATAAGGAGTCTGCACACTACAGCGAATTAAATAAAACTCTCTTTTATATAAAAGCATTTATTTTAAAACAATGTAGGTAATATACTTTCTGATTCTTGGCAAAACAGTCTCACATAAGCAAGTCAACATTTGGCCTCTCTTAAGAATAAACATAAGATTATAACATGTGCTGCCGTAACTCACAAATGAATAAACTGAAATATCAGAGAAATAACGATATAAAAGGACATAATACAAAATCATCTCTTTCTACATTGCAGTTAGCGTTGCATCTTGGTTGAGCAATCTTAGATTAATTTGTTTATCGTAAATTAAACTTAATAAAAGGAAATAACCATTACTAAAATTGACTCACAATATCAGCAATATATAAAAAAATCATCTACTGTACCTAATTAATATGTTTTCACAGACGCAGCAGACATTGAGTCCACAATGAGTTTGTGGGTCTCGTATGCGATAAAATTTGAGAATAAATGCACAACAAAAATAGAATTCAAGTTGCCTTTGTCTTTTAGAAATACAAAAATATTTATATAACAATTTAGAAATAATTATAACAGTTTCCTTATAAACAATTTGGAATATTATTGCACGAGCTCAGAGCCAAATTATTGTGTGCAATTTTATAAATACTATAAATATATCAACAAATCAACACGACCTTCCGCACACATATTTGCCCGAATCCCTTAAAAAGAGAACGGGGGACGCCATCGCGGGCGGTCTGAGATCGGTAGCGCGTCGCTTTCACGTCAACTTTGACTAACGACCGCCTCGCATATCACTACACTAGCGGTATGTCATATTGTAAACGCACAAGCTCTTCCCTTCCCTTTGTTCACACAATGTAGATCAAAATGCTCCTATTTTGGTCAATATAAAAGATATCACAATAATTTAATTTTTTGTATACACTAAATTATGAAATATCCGACGGAATAAACGTCTTCGAGTTTGCATTTGCGTATAACAAAAAAAAATATCTACTAATTTTACGTATTTACGATTTGTTCGTTATTTTTTTAATTATCATCTCGTAGAACTCGATGAGTCAATTGAGACAATACTACATTGTGTGATACCTTTCCACATAAATCAAGTGTTGATTTGTTGGAAATGATTACTTTCACAGTACAGGAACAAACACATTCTGGACTAAATAAAATCTGAAAAATGATAACAACATTTTGTTTTTTATTAGACTAGCACTTAATTTTGGCACAACACTGTGCCCCCCTACCGCACAGTGGCAATGATGTTGTTCTTATCTACATAGTTTCAAGATTTTTGCTCAGTGAAAATATACTAAATGTACACTACACTTTATAACAAGGGTTCCACAAAGGTCTTCTCTAACAAACGAGTTATACGAAGAATTTTCGGGATTTACAACTACAAACAGCAAGCGAAAGAAGCTACAGCATTTTTATCAATATTTGTGCCCAATGTGTCATGTTCGATGTATAATTTATAATTTATTCATGAAACCCTAAATCAGTGAGCGATTTGATCATTCACCGAAATATATGGACAGCTGCCATTACAATCATAAAATGCAAAATAATGTATACGTTTAGTAAAAAAAAAAATATTCACTCACAAAATTAATAGACAAGACTTTTCGGCAAGTAAAATTTGGCAAAATTGAGCATTAAGACTTTTAATTGGCATCGTAAAATATTACACGTTCGTAAGACTTTACTACGTAGCACTGTGTGACTACTAATATCCTAACTCTGGTAACTGTAACTTATCCATAGGTACACCAATTTATTATAGATCACTGCTAAATGTGTGCAGAATGTGTTCTGTGTACGCTAAACTGGCAGGAACAGGCGGATGCGCGAAATACAAGCCTCAGGTAACGCGGGCGTAGGGTGGCGGATAGAGTAGAACTTGTAAAGTATATAAATTTCCCTTGATTCTATAAATATCCGAAAAAATTATAATTATTAAAATGTTAATCAAATAAATAACAGTTAAAAACGAAATAGAAACAGCTGGGTTAGATTCTTACGAGTATTTCATCGTTTTTTTTTAATTTTTTTTATAGTATTGGCGGCAAACGAGCATGCAGCCCACCTGATGGAAAGTGATTTTGTTTTTTTTTTTTTTTTTTTTATCAAATAATAGTTATTGCTTAATTGATATGATAAATACATCCATGTTGGGATATGCAGCGGGATTACCGTCACCGGAATTGACAAGTCGCGTGCATCTCACGATACCGCCTGCATCCACATCTCCGTACCAGCATCCTGTACACTTGCTATTACGTAATAAATCTTAAATTTATTTATAAAATATGACTCCTTTTATAAACCATCACGATCACAGCTCTCCATAGACTTTGCATTATTCAAACCTGACGCACTCCAAAATAAATTCTTTTTTATTTTTAATTTACAACTACAAACAGCAAGCGAAAGAAGCTACAGCATTTTTATCAATATTTGTGCCCAATGTGTCATGTTCGATGTATAATTTATAATTTATTCATGAAACCCTAAATCAGTGAGCGATTTGATCATTCACCGAAATATATGGACAGCTGCCATTACAATCATAAAATGCAAAATAATGTATACGTTTAGTAAAAAAAAAAAATATATTATAAATAATTAAAAAAAAATCTTATTTGAGTAAATAAATTCTCTTGTTCCATTGCTCATTCAGTGCTACGAGAACAGAGTGTAAAAATAATAGTATTTTGCAGAGGAAGAAGATTTCACGTTACTGATATAAAATTAATTTACCCTGTGAGGTGTTTTGGCATCTTATAATTTGCTCCGAACGGTCAATATGAAACATTGCAATAACACAAATAAACCGGACGCTCGCGTCGCCGGTCTTGGCTTCGTTTAAGTTTTATTTTTACACCCTGCCACAATGAGTATTTTACCGCGACAACATTCTTATATCCAAACAACAATACATACCTAACACTTTCCCTGTATAAATATATTATAGTCTTGTAAAAGAAACCTTTAAAACCTCATAGGTCATTAACACTACGCGAGAAATTACACAAGAGCATTAGGATACAATATATTGCTACGAGTTAACTTATCATTTGGCACTAAATTAACGTATTGCATCTCGAGCATTCGTCACAAAGTATTCGCACTTGAATATCTTCGATATAATGAATTCTTTTTCTAAATTAATAATAAAATTTCTCTTCATAAATTTTCCTAATATTATTCATCGGGCCAAAACTTTACACTTATCTGTAAACTTGTGAGCAGAGCACGAAAGAAATATACTCCTTATTATTGAGCAAATCCATCGAGCCATTTCCCATCTACACCCATCAAACAATCAATACAAACAGAAATGGCCGGCGCATTAAAAAAAAAATATATTATAAATAATTAAAAAATCTTATTTGAGTAAATAAATTCTCTTGTTCCATTGCTCATTCAGTGCTACGAGAACAGAGTGTAAAAATAATAGTATTTTGCAGAGGAAGAAGATTTCACGTTACTGATATAAAATTAATTTACCCTGTGAGGTGTTTTGGCATCTTATAATTTGCTCCGAACGGTCAATATGAAACATTGCAATAACACAAATAAACCGGACGCTCGCGTCGCCGGTCTTGGCTTCGTTTAAGTTTTATTTTTACACCCTGCCACAATGAGTATTTTACCGCGACAACATTCTTATATCAAACAACAATACATACCTAACACTTTCCCTGTATAAATATATTATAGTCTTGTAAAAGAAACCTTTAAAACCTCATAGGTCATTAACACTACGCGAGAAATTACACAAGAGCATTAGGATACAATATATTGCTACGAGTTAACTTATCATTTGGCACTAAATTAACGTATTGCATCTCGAGCATTCGTCACAAAGTATTCGCACTTGAATATCTTCGATATAATGAATTCTTTTTCTAAATTAATAATAAAATTTCTCTTCATAAATTTTCCTAATATTATTCATCGGGCCAAAACTTTACACTTATCTGTAAACTTGTGAGCAGAGCACGAAAGAAATATACTCCTTATTATTGAGCAAATCCATCGAGCCATTTCCCATCTACACCCATCAAACAATCAATACAAACAGAAATGGCCGGCGCATTAAAAAAAAAATATTCACTCACAAAATTAATAGACAAGACTTTTTCGGCAAGTAAAATTTGGCAAAATTGAGCATTAAGACTTTTAATTGGCATCGTAAAATATTACACGTTCGTAAGACTTTACTACGTAGCACTGTGTGACTACTAATATCCTAACTCTGGTAACTGTAACTTATCCATAGGTACACCAATTTATTATAGATCACTGCTAAATGTGTGCAGAATGTGTTCTGTGTACGCTAAACTGGCAGGAACCGGCGGATGCGCGAAATACAAGCCTCAGGTAACGCGGGCGTAGGGTGGCGGATAGAGTAGAACTTGTAGAGTATATAAATTTCCCTTGATTCTATAAATATCCGAAAAAATTATAATTATTAAAATGTTAATCAAATAAATAACAGTTAAAAACGAAATAGAAACAGCTGGGTTAGATTCTTACGAGTATTTCATCGTTTTTTTTTTTTTTTTTTTTTATAGTATTGGCGGCAAACGAGCATGCAGCCCACCTGATGGAAAGTGATTTTTTTTTTTCAAGTTTGTTTTTTTTTTACTTGTTTACGTGACAATATTTACCCCCGATCGACGCCACGACACGACCGCGTCTAGCATCTGCCCGTTCCTGCGATACGTATGTACGACGCGTACACCACCGCGAAACACAAATGATATGACATTATTCACGTGAACTATCATGAGGATTTGATCATTGTTCAAAAGAACTATATATAAATGATCGTGGACATTAGAGAATTCAGTTATTCACTAACTACTTTAATAACAACTCGGTTAAAATAGTATTTAAAAATTAAAATTCTTTCTTTTTTTTTATCAAATAATAGTTATTGCTTAATTGATATGATAAATACATCCATGTTGGGATATGCAGCGGGATTACCGTCACCGGAATTGACAAGTCGCGTGCATCTCACGATACCGCCTGCATCCACATCTCCGTATCAGCATCCTGTACACTTGCTATTACGTAATAAATCTTAAATTTATTTATAAAATATGACTCCTTTTATAAACCATCACGATCACAGCTCTCCATAGACTTTGCATTATTCAAACCTGACGCACTCCAAAATAAATTCTTTTTTATTTTTAATTTACAACTACGTAAAACGAAATGACTATAATATCTCTATGTTAGTTCTAAAAAAAAAATTATGCCATTCTTTTGATATATTACTTTGCAATTGCAACGGTCCCTCGTACAGCACATAAATGCCTCATATATAAATTTTAACGCAACAATGATAGAAAAAAAAACACACGCACACATCTCTCGTGTAAACTGACGGTAAAGGAAGCAATCAAATGACTAATATGGATCAAATAAATTTAGAAACAAGCGGCAGTATTCGCGAAAATTCGTGCAATAGAACCTAACTACAAAATATGTCTTAGGAACCTGATAAATTATTGCTAGAGCTTCGAGCACGCCTCCACTACTCCTCCGTTGCTCACGACAATGCGCCCGGACAAAGCCGGACTACATAACGAGATAAAATCTTATTAGTAGCCAATAGAAAAATATCACCTAAATAAATATGAATATTTCACGCGGGCGTTCCGCCGCCGTATGTTAGTGCGTGTAAGTATAAATATCTCTATGTTAGTTCTAAAAAAAATTATGCCATTCTTTTGATATATTACTTTGCAATTGCAACGGTCCCTCGTACAGCACATAAATGCCTCATATATAAATTTTAACGCAACAATGATAGAAAAAAAACACACGCACACATCTCTCGTGTAAACTGACGGTAAAGGAAGCAATCAAATGACTAATATGGATCAAATAAATTTAGAAACAAGCGGCAGTGTTCGCGAAAATTCGTGCAATAGAACCTAACTACAAAATATGTCTTAGGAACCTGATAAATTATTGCTAGAGCTTCGAGCACGCCTCCACTACTCCTCCGTTGCTCACGACAATGCGCCCGGACAAAGCCGGACTACATAACGAGATAAAATCTTATTAGTAGCCAATAGAAAAATATCACCTAAATAAATATGAATATTTCACGCGGGCGTTCCGCCGCCGTATGTTAGTGCGTGTAAGTATAAATATCTCTATACAACCGATTCTCTGTTAACGGCGGGCACGCGGCGAGGGACGACGGGCGTTAGGATTTCTCATTTTTTGGTAAAAAATAACAAGATTATGAAATTGATATGCAAGAGGTGCGCGGGCACGAGAGCGGGGCGGACAGCTACATCACTGCGCCGCCTCGCCCTCCTCCCCGCCGCCCGGCAACTCGCTTCCGCCCCCACCTCCACCACCCCCTGCGACCGCGCCTCCACCGCCGCCACCGCCGCCGCTGCCGCCGACACCGGACCCACTCTTGGATGCCTCGCTGGTGCTGTAAGTAAACAACTTATTAGGGTAATGTGAAAAAAACGTATGGGTATAATGTCAAGACATTTTTCATGTCCTCGTGATGTTTATGAGCGGTCATCGTGAAGTTCACATGTGCGCATTGGCCACCCATTGTTTCATAAACAAAAACTTATTCACGCTTAACGATAAGATGTGTGATAAGGTCGGCATGTACAAAAATCGGTTAACCCAGTTAAGCCGTATCCAGGACACTTTCGGCTTCCTAGTCAAGTTCATAATACTCGTAAATCAAATCAAAACACTTAAATAAATTTCGTTAAACAATGTAATCTATGCAACGTTCTCTTGGAACTGCGTTATATGTATACAAAAACCACACACCACATTTATATTTTTTTTAAACTATTATAATAAAAAAATACCAAAGACGCATTCATAATAGATAAAGAATAGATATATATTTGTACTTATGTTCGCATGGTGTGTTAATTTTAACATTGAACTTATATGAAATCTTTCTGTGCACCTATCCAATGTTCTCTGTACCACCCAATGGTAGACTGGGAGATAATGCCTTTGGCATTAAGTCCGCCAATGTACTACTAGTTTAGTGCATAAAGATTAAATAGATAAATATAAATAAATAAAAGAAGGTAGGAAGTAAACTAAAATAACAGATGATATACATATATTAGATATATAGGCCTCCTTCCCGGACTGGATATTGAACCATAAACCGTGAATCGTGTAACATAAAGTTTTCTGTGAAGTAACTCTACTGCGTCTAGATAATGCTATCGAGTGAAATCCTATTATACGTTATGGAATTGGATATATTTAATCGAAAAAGAATGTAGATTATCTAGATGAACTGTACAATTGCAAGTAATATTGTTGAACTTTCAAAATGTTATGTACGTAATCGTATGTCCTAATATTTAAATATATATATATATATATATATATATATATATATATATATATATATATATATATATATATATAGGATTGGAGTTCAACGTATTTATGTATCAATGTAAAAGTTGAAGTTTTCAATAGAATCTTTTTATAAAATAAGTCACACAAAGACGCTAATTTATTTATTAGTTCGGGAAAATATTGTCCTGCTTATTCTCAAAATGTGCAAAGTGTCTAAATCTTTTCGTTATCCTAAAATCGCCTTCTTTTTTTCTAGTAAAGAAACTACAACGAAGCGTAATATGACAACAAATTTTTTAGAGTAGGTTCTGCGAAAATTAAATTGCAAATACGTGTCCGCCATTCAACTAACGTCGTGAAACATTTTAAACTTTGTGGCAGTGGTTAATAGGAATCTTAGTAATGTTAGTAGCTGCTAATTTTTTTTCGAAAAACCACAAACAAGACATGGATGGGGGGTGATCGATTTCCTTGACAGCGGCCGTGGTCATACGCACGACGTCACTGAGAAATACAGCGGACAAGTTTCCCGAGCGTTTTTCCTCTGATACCATCCGTAGATTAGTAACATAAGATCCAGCGTTTATACTTTGGCCTTTTTTGTATTAGCGTGTCTGTAACTAATCAAAATGCTGTAATTTATAATAATTGTATAACGGGATGGTGACAATAATAGCGATATGTTATGTTTACATCCATTATATGATTTTAATTTAGTATCATAATAAGCCCGTGCCCAAGACTTGTCTTCCCGCATCACTTGTCCTACACGCCTGCTATAGCATCGCCATCACTCCAGTCCAAGGTATCCAATGACCCTAATATTCACTTTTCAGAACTATTCATTCTTCATCTTCCGCACGCTCACCGCACAAGTGATAGAACTTACAAATTGGAATATGAGGACCGCGCGCTCGATGCGGGCGCGTCATCGCAGGGCGGCGGTCGTGCAGCCGCACTCAGCATATAGTTGGTAGACTCACTGAAACAGTTGGACAGCCTGCTTCAAATTGTATTACTGCCTCGAGCGATATGATGGACGGAGGAGGACACCTTTAATCCACTTATATGATTACACTACCCTTACATAAGCCGTCATGTGACGGCTGCGTAACGTTGTAGTTACAGATCCCTAGCTCCAGAATCGCGAGACCGATTCGATTCCTCACCTAGGAACAATATTTGTGTAAACCAAATTATTGGCTTTCGGTTATCTGGTACCTGCCATACGTCGTTGAGAGCGTGTGAAGTATACTCCGATCTCTTTTCATACGCCTTGATATCAGACTGGGACAAGGGCGAGTCCATAAATGTCCGCGAATGTCAAGGACATAATAAAAGTCAAACGATCCAATGTCATTATTAACGAATTCAAGAAAAGGATTTTTTAAAAATTATTTATGCCGAACATTTTTCAGGTACTGAATGTGTATCTACATTTACCAAGCAATTAAATACCTGAATACTGATAAATGAAGAAATATTTGTTGGTGGGTTACCAGAAAACATTTATTTATCAAATAATAATCATTAAACGCAGCATTAGAGTTACATGAATAACGACTAAAATAACTAAAACATACCCACCAACCGACTAATCTATCTAAAACGGTAATAATGGCGTATACACACAAAATAAACATTATGTAATAACTAAATTGGATCCTTTTATACTATTGACTTGAATATTTATAGCTTAAGACTGTTATTGTGATGAAAAACGGTAATAATGGCGTATACACACAAAATAAACATTATGTAATAACTAAATTGGATCCTTTTATACTATTGACTTGAATATTTATAGCTTAAGACTGTTATTGTGATGAAAAACGGTAATAAAATAAAGGGACGGCCTCCAATCTCATATATTTAGATTAATAAATATGATACCTACATATATTCTAATAAAGATTGAATGTCCGAGACGGAAAAACGAAAGAAGAACGACGGAAAGAATTTGGAAATATACCACTGGTTCTAGACAGTACTATCCCGTGGTATGACCACGCCCTCCCATAATACCAGCGTGAAATAACAGCATAATGCTGCCAATGTGTTTCGTATGGTGAGTGTACAAATCCTGAGACCTTTATTTCTGGTGACGAGACATTCCATCTCAGCAGTCAAGGGTGACAATGCATCTACAATATGATTCCTTGTCAAGGATGAACGCAAAAGAAAAAATATTATTATTACATACATAATATTTATTTTGGGATTACAGATAAAATAAATGTTAAATATGATTTGATTATATTATTGTTTTAGCCAAAGATTCGCAAATTATTTTCTACAAATTGGCACGCCATTGACCCAGTGTAAGAGCTCCTGGTAATAACCTCTTTTAGTGACCTCGACAATGCTCGCGAGCAGACGCCATTGCGACATAGAGCCGATAACCTTATCCACTGTTTTACAAATCACTTTATTTACTACAGCCATGAATTCAATGGTTCTTCATAGCTTTTACCGATAACCTTTGACAGAACTGATATTTTACATGATTCATTTTTATACATTTTAGTATAACGTCTGTGCAGTATTGACAACATTTCTCTCAAAAGGAACAATAAAAAACGCGTAGTTGATAGTTTGTTAACAAAACACATATTTGAATTATGATAATATAGCCTTCTACATCAAGAACTCAATGATGCTGTAAAAGCCGTGTACGAAATTAGGTAACAAATTAAACGAAAATAATAATATTATTTTGGGATTACAGATAAAATAAACATTATGTAATAACTAAATTGGATCCTTTTATACTATTGACTTGAATATTTATAGCTTAAGACTGTTATTGTGATGAAAAACGGTAATAAAATAAAGGGACGGCCTCCAATCTCATATATTTAGATTAATAAATATGATACCTACATATATTCTAATAAAGATTGAATGTCGAGACGGAAAAACGAAAGAAGAACGACGGAAAGAATTTGGAAATATACCACTGGTTCTAGACAGTACTATCCCGTGGTATGACCACGCCCTCCCATAATACCAGCGTGAAATAACAGCATAATGCTGCCAATGTGTTTCGTATGGTGAGTGTACAAATCCTGAGACCTTTATTTCTGGTGACGAGACATTCCATCTCAGCAGTCAAGGGTGACAATGCATCTACAATATGATTCCTTGTCAAGGATGAACGCAAAAGAAAAAATATGATTTGATTATATTATTGTTTTAGCCAAAGATTCGCAAATTATTTTCTACAAATTGGCACGCCATTGACCCAGTGTAAGAGCTCCTGGTAATAACCTCTTTTAGTGACCTCGACAATGCTCGCGAGCAGACGCCATTGCGACATAGAGCCGATAACCTTATCCACTGTTTTACAAATCACTTTATTTACTACAGCCATGAATTCAATGGTTCTTCATAGCTTTTACCGATAACCTTTGACAGAACTGATATTTTACATGATTCATTTTTATACATTTTAGTATAACGTCTGTGCAGTATTGACAACATTTCTCTCAAAAGTAACAATAAAAAACGCGTAGTTGATAGTTTGTTAACAAAACACATATTGAATTATGATAATATAGCCTTCTACATCAAGAACTCAATGATGCTGTAAAAGCCGTGTACGAAATTAGGTAACAAATTAAACGAAAATAATAATATTATTAAATCTGTTCAAATAAAAACTATATACTTGTTTATATATCCTAGATATAATAGCGAATTTTGTTGATACATCAATCAGTAAACAATTCAATTTAAATCTAAAAATATGTTAGACACTAGATTATCAACAGTGGTAGAGGTACACTGAGGTTCTTTTCTAACTGCAGAATGAATAAGGCAGCTCGACCGGGGTAGGACCACGCCCACACAGATTACCAGAGTAAAATAGCAGCATAATGCTGATGTGTTTCGTCTAATGAGTGCAGAGATCCGGAGACTGTCATAATTGTATACGAGGCATTCCATCTCAGTCCGCAAGGGTGACAACTCATCAGCATTATGATTCTTAATCAAGGATGAATGTCGATGTCATGGCCCGCTGGAATCACTTAACATCAGGTGAACTGTTTGTAACTCGCAATGTAATAATAAAAAAAAAGATACGGATAAATTTCATTTCAAATGTCATAAATTTGATTTATAAAGTGAAATTAGAGAAACCAAGATGTACTCCACTAAAGTGTTATAGTGCTTTCGTTAATGAGTGCACTTGAAAGATAAATGAACTTTATTAACAAAGGTCATGATAAAACCCAAGAGAACGTCGTTATAAAAATAGGAGTAGTTTGACGACATGGTGTTATCATAGCCATAATGAGTACAAAGAGTAAGCAAGAATAAATTTAATAAACAAAGATAATAAAACTGTGAGATATCCCTTAACAACGTAATTTTATAGATTTATTATATCTAAAGGAGAATATTGTTTAAAAAACAAAACCGTCACTTAAGTATTAAAATGTATGTAATCATAATAAATATCCGTCAGAAACAAAGAAACGTATTGTTTGCATGTTATAATCGTAAATATTATTATTGTTTTTCGTTCAAATTTACTGTAATTCATTTTATCAAATATTTATCCATACAAAACTTTGATCATGTAATTATCATAATATTTTCAGATTTGAACATTCTACAATCACATCAATTTAAATAGCAAGATGTAAATCATAGCATTTAAATAGCAAGGTGCAAAGTAATTGTCATTATTTCGTCTGTCTCAGTTGATGGGCTTTAATAGCTGTATTCTAGCTAGTATGATTTAGAAACTTCTTCGTTCATGTATACCTTCAAAGTAAACAGGTAACCTACGCTGTCATCGGCAGACTATCCTTACCTTGTTCAACTACTGTTATTTCCACTTTTCATCTTACTCAATCATCGACTTTGTATTTTATTTGTGCCTTAGTTGGATCCATATCCTATGCATGGTTAGTCAATACTGGATTGAAAATTCAGCTGAACGTCATGTGACTCTTGGCACCCAATTTGAAATTAACGACCGCTAATTTTTTGTGTATTATTTAGTAACTAAGGAATAGATATATCTTTATCATAAGACAAAGATTTTTCCTAGTAAATTTAGACACAGTTCTCGCTACAGTCAAATTAGTAATGTCCATTGTCTTTGAAAGCATAATGCATAATATATATAAATAATTAGCACCCATATCTTTATATCATGCTGTGCTTAGAGCGAACGCACAATCTCACAATGCTAGCATGAAAGCAGTATAACTATGCTTTGTTTCGTACGGTTAGTGAAGGGATTTGAGGAACCAATTACAGGTAACGAGGTTCGGGTCTGACATCGCACGTGTAATTTTTTGAAGATTTTGTTGAATACGAATATAGCAGTCATCGCCATTCTATTAGGTGAACTGCGTGCTATTTTTTCTACCAATATTACAAAAGAAAACAAAATAATTTAAGGATTTATTATTATCTTTATATATATTATCTTATTCATTAAGACAAATAATAAATAAAATCATATTCACAAGTTGCTTAAATAACAGCATTAAGGTTTTTTAAAATTGGCTCTCACAATCAATATCAACCTCGAATCTCGGCATCAATATAACGATACGATACAAGGTGATTAAATATTCACCATAGATAAAGAGCCCTTCTAGCAGTCAGTTACAAAGTAAATTTGGTTAAACTATTTTTTATAACTTGGGATTAGTCCCCTATAACCCTAATACATGATGTATTGTTGCCCAAACTGCACATAGTTGTTTTGTTAGACGCATTAAAAGAACATAATCCTTGTAAACTGAATGAAAAAATAACTCTATATTATTTTTTTCATTCAGTTAACAATTAATAAATAAATTAATATAATAAATAAATTATGTACGATTAAGACTTACGTATCTACGTCACATAGATATAGCAAATAATCGACACCCGAAACGCATAGGGCTACCATGATAAAATTACCTAATAATCTTACAAGATTATCTTTTTGTATCAAAGTTCAAAACCCTCAGATTTTATAATGCACATAATGTTTTCAGTTTACGTCGCATAAATGCAACAAATATATTATTGACACCTAACTGATACAAACTACGTCGCTATTGCAGTAATATAACCATCGAAATATAATAAGAATAGAAGTATTAGTAAGTATCCTTATAATGATGACGCCCAAGAATCGCCGCAGTGGGGCGCGGCTTAAGAGTCGCCGCTTGCTTCCTCAGTCACGTGGCCAAGAATTGTTTTAGTGCTTGTTCACCATATACAATGCATGGATCGCGCGCAATTCTAGTTCGTCGTGAACACACACAAACAACTTCACGCGTTTGATATTGCTCGAGCATACATACGCGCCAATCGAGATATATTGATATTTCGTGAACGTTCACGCCACCGCGCCCGTAATTCAATGTGATTAAGCACAAAGTAGCAGTTGTTAATATTTTTTTAATAAACGAAACGAAGAAACGATGCCGTCTTGTTATTTGAAATGAATGGTGCGTGCATAAATAATTCTACTGGTCATAAGGACGATAGGATGTCACTCTATGTGTAAGTACATTTAAATAATTGGTAAAATTCAATTGGAATTGATTGATTTCGAATTTCTTAGTTGTTTAGTATGAGGATGGTGTTATGCAACGATGCTTTTCGGTAATAAAATATATTTTAGATCTCCACGAAATGTGATGCATAAAGAATTAGGGATAAAAATGTTCCCTAATAATGAAAGGACCATGATTAGTTTACAACTAAGAGGACTTAAAAGAAATATTTTATAGTAAAATTAAGCGAATTTTGCATGTAACTAACATTTAACGATGCTTTTAGAAGTATAAAATGTGACCACGGTTTTTCATTATCAAAAATCAATATAAAAGAAACATTGTTACTCTGCATTTTATTGCCAAAAATGATTCATACATATTAATAAAAAAAACTAACTTACTTCTTTCAGAGGCATGTAACGGATTTAGTGTAAATTAAATAAACAAGTGTTTAAATATGAATAAATGTAAATTTACGCAAAAATATACAACGTAGCAAAAAGGTTACCTAATTAAATGCCATTCTCTGACCATATCCAAGAAATAAATGAAGTACATTCGATAGTTAATGCGTGCATATGAAATAACGTCTTAAAAATGTCAGGGGATGAATATTGCTTGGTCAAGGATCTACGATGACGGCGAAAAGGTTCCAATAATGGCACTATGAATCATTCAAATAACGTAAACAAATTACAAAAAAGCGAAATATATACATATTATCAAAGTATAAGTTGTGGCAAATATGTCCAGCGCTGACCGTTAATGCGCAATATCGAAAATGAGGTATCCCCTGGGAGTCAAAGGGGCGTGGGCGGCTATGCGTAAGCGCTTATTGGCTCTCCACTCGAACTCTGCCCCGCGCACTGATATAACACCCCGCTCGCTCCTGGGTTTACAGTCGCTTTCAAAATATAAATTTTTAAATAAAACATTTTTTAAAAAAATTCACACTTTTATTTTTGTGGAAAGTGATACACGGTAATGTACATTAGTAATTAATAAAAAAAATACTAACTTCCGCCCGCAACTTCGTTCGCGTAAAAAAAGTAGCCTTCCAGACTATAATCTATGTCCGTGCTAAATTTCATCCATACAAACATCCAAACTTTCTCATTTATGATATTAGTTGAGATGATGGTGATGATTTATTGTATAACTAGCTTAAACGAACAGCTTAGCCATAAAAAAAAGTACAAACAAAAACACTTTATTCGTAATCAATTTGTAGAAATGAACAGTTGCGTTCGCGACAGTACCCATGCGCAGCTATCCCCTCCACGTTTCGTTCACCGCTAGACTTACATATGTGCCGCGACCTGTACCAAGATCTAAGTCATTACTTCCACACGCTATCCAAAAAGAAAAATCTATTTTCTCCTCGCTCAAAGGAGTCTGTCGCCAAGACTATTAGTAATATGCATTAAAAGTCAAAAAGACAGTGTGACGACGACAGTGTCTTTGCAGTTTTACATTTTGTTATTATGGATATTTTGAATTTATTGTTTTGGGTTTGGGTCGAGATAAGAAACGTTCATTTGTTAAAGCAATTCGTGGAGTTCGACTTACTTCGAAGAGTTAGAAGCCATATCACCCGTGTACAACGGACTAATAAATTACTAAATAACTATTACGGTTTAATAAATTATTATTTGATCAAGTTATAATTGAATAACTTGGATTAAAATGATATCGTAAAGTTTGTGTTTAAATAATTGTGCCATTTTCATGAAGAGAAAGAGTGAAAAGTGTCTCATACGTGCGTGGGACTGAAGTATGTAGGTATGTCGGATACTGTTGCTGATGCGATGCTGTCGCTTTTAAGAATAAGTCAGTAACCTAATATTGCGAAAGATGTTTTATTTCATGTCAATATTTAGGATATTTCTTTGTTCGAAAGATGCAAGTTTTAATTTTTGGTATGATCGTTTAACAGGCTTATATCAACTAGTTTTAACCGCCGTATCATTTAATGCGATAACCTCGTCGCTAAATATGTTCATATGGTAGTAGTAGGATCATACAAAAAAAATGTGTTGTATAAACCATTCATAAGTCGAGACCAGTAGATGACATTACATGACGGTGACTAACTGAGTACTAGACATGAAAATGCAAACATATTTTTTTTAATTATGATTTTTTAAAATTAAAATATAAGGTCGTTACATATGAAAGCGACGTTTAATCGAACTAGCCACTTTGATGTCAAATAATCTGGCGTTTGATTAGGAATTCAAATTCGAAGGTATTTCATAAATTTGAAATACATTTGAATTTGTGTATTTCAGGATTGTGTATTTAAAACGAAAGTGTATAGATAATAATGATGTTCGATTGATTAAATATACAATTTTATTAAAAAAATAGTTTTTTACTTTTACCATATAATACGCTAGTTTTATATGCAAGGACCTAATATTAAACATTAATATGTTCTACAACGATTTTGTTACACTAAATTTCAGACTAGCATTTCATTTGTGGTTTTAGTGTTTTCTTTTTAAAGAATACTTCTAGACGATAAAGGTTTTCCTATATTTATTAAATTTCGAAAATTGTAGCATATTCGGCCTATTTGACATTATATAATAAATAACAGATGTTGCGAAAATCCCGAAGAACATATTATCTGCATAACACACTGAACATATAAAACATGATTCATTGATCTCGGAGAACAGGCAATCTGCTATAATCAATGTAAACACAGTTGACTACAAATAAAAAAATAATAAAAAAACATAGCGTCACCTGGCGGTCCTCATTCTGAGTGCTGCGCAGTTCTCCTTGCACTTGTAGGCGAGCACCTGCTTGATGCGGCTAACCTCGACATCGGGGAAGTGCCGGCTGACGTAGGAGATGAGGGCGTGCACTCTGCGCCGGTCCAGCGGTGGTTTTGTGGGCCGCGCCTCTTGACCGGCCCGTGACCATCGTTGACCTGTCACGGAGCATGTCGCCAGCTCCATGGGTGAAGAGCGCAGCCGCCAACCCTCGCGTCACCTTCCTATAGTCGCCCCATTTTACGCCGCGCAACAGCTCCTCGCGAATCTCCACGCCCTCGCCCAACTTGATCTGGTGACCCGTCAATTATCGCATTTAGTCTTTAAGAAGATTTTTTTTTAATTATGATTTTTTAAAATTAAAATATAAGGTCGTTACATATGAAAGCGACGTTTAATCGAACTAGCCCTTTGATGTCAAATAATCTGGCGTTTGATTAGGAATTCAAATTCGAAGGTATTTCATAAATTTGAAATACATTTGAATTTGTGTATTTCAGGATTGTGTATTTAAAACGAAAGTGTATAGATAATAATGATGTTCGATTGATTAAATATACAATTTTATTAAAAAAATAGTTTTTTACTTTTACCATATAATACGCTAGTTTTATATGCAAGGACCTAATATTAAACATTAATATGTTCTACAACGATTTTGTTACACTAAATTTCAGACTAGCATTTCATTTGTGGTTTTAGTGTTTTCTTTTTAAAGAATACTCCTAGACGATAAAGGTATTCCTATATTTATTAAATTTCGAAAATTGTAGCATATTCGGCCTATTTGACATTATATAATAAATAACAGATGTTGCGAAAATCCCGAAGAACATATTATCTGCATAACACACTGAACATATAAAACATGATTCATTGATCTCGGAGAACAGGCAATCTGCTATAATCAATGTAAACACAGTTGACTACAAATAAATATATAATAAAAAAACATAGCGTCACCTGGCGGTCCTCATTCTGAGTGCTGCGCAGTTCTCCTTGCACTTGTAGGCGAGCACCTGCTTGATGCGGCTGACCTCGACATCGGGGAAGTGCCGGCTGACGTAGGAGATGAGGGCGTGCACTCTGCGCCGGTCCAGCGGTGGTTTTGTGGGCCGCGCCTCTTGACCGGCCCGTGACCATCGTTGACCTGTCACGGAGCATGTCGCCAGCTCCATGGGTGAGAAGAGCGCAGCCGCCAACCCTCGCGTCACCTTCCTATAGTCGCCCCATTTTACGCCGCGCAACAGCTCCTCGCGAATCTCCACGCCCTCGCCCAACTTGATCTGGTGACCCGTCAATTATCGCATTTAGTCTTTAAGAAGATTTTTTTTTAATCAAGCGGAATTGATAACCCGCATGATAAATTGGCAGATATCGCGGTGGACTATAGAACATGAAAACATGTGGGGCGGCTGTCGTAATAGATTAAGAACTTTAGGTATCATAGTATGTTTGCAAGAGTTATGAACGCGTGTTTGTTACGGGTCAACGTAACCGCTCTGGACTTAACGAGATACAGATATGCGTAGTCAAATAAAAGTTACCATTTCTGAAAAATTAAGTAAATTTTCTAAAAACTTTGTGACTGAATTATAAATGTTAATATTAACATTTATAATTTCTTTAATATTAAGAAAGATATCCTCGTGATCGACTTCAGCCATATCGATATCTTCAGGTTAGTACCAGCTGGCGTAAACTACGCAGGATATATAACACACAGTGACAGTCAATATTCGATCCGTCCCATGCCAGATGTAATGCATTGTATTAGGAAAAAAGTTTGGATGCAGTATCTAGTATAAGTTAAAACCAGAATCCATTCATAATTGCATGTTGCGCACTGTGTTCAAAAATAAAACATTCGCCAAGCATCAATCCCTTATTATATTCTAGCTTAGAAACTTTTAATAGATAAAAGTTTGGGGAGCCCGATTACTAATATATTATAAATAAATAAAAATATATTAACATCACTTTTAATTTTTCAGGTTTGTTTCAATTAACAGAGTATATTTGTATGATACTTTATTATGTTTTTAACCGAAGTAGAAAATTGCGTGCGAAGCTTCTTTAGGAGCCTTTAGAATACCACTTATTGTATTATAAAAATAATTATCATCCGAATACATTAATTAATCACAATCCTATTTGGTTTCCATAACTTATCCAGCAGTATTTTTTAAATTATTGTCATACATTCAGATTTAAAAAGAAGTTAACCGTTAAAAAGTCGCTAGCGTAGTGATTTGCTCAAGGTAGGGCTTTCAGTACTGGGGAGTATAAAGATTAAACAGCACGTTGTATAAAGGGGAGAGAATGTAAATAGTCTCGCCTAGGCGGATCATATTTCTGTTCATATGTGATCATATTTGCAATGTTAATATATTAATTTTACGTACGACAAAATGTATTCGTTCAAGCTTGTGCCTATACGGTGTACAGGGTTGGTTATCCATTATGTTAGGCAGATTGTACTTTTGAAATGGCCATAAAGTGCCACAGTAAGCCAGCCACGCAGGTATATCTTTTCGAGGACAGATCATAATAATTATGAAAATGCTATGTCACATATTGTGGTTTCGTAGCCAAAGCTGCGTTGCCTAGTTCATCCATTGAATGAAAATTCTTTATTATGTAGCGCCACGTGTAGCTTATGTTCATGCCGCGATCAAGGAATAACCGCTTCTTCACGGAATACCGGCGTGAAATAGCAATATAATGCTACTGTATTCCGTATGATGAGTGTAGTGTCGTGGGTACATCACTTACCATCGGGTGAACTGTGTTGTCGTTTGTAATAATATAATATTATATATAAAAAATAGATAGTTCAGTAGTGATTCAACGTGTTAACACATGATGATAATATTTATGAAATCAATCTCTTTTTGTTTTCTTTAGTTTAAGTAAACATTAAATTTTTTTTAGTTCAATGTTAATTTTACTCTTCAAATGATTAAATTTTCAAAAGCGCATAACCTTATTGCCATCTTGATCATCAATTCGAAATATCAATGAGACTGGCAATAGTGATATCGATATCTTTTATTGGTGACTTAACGATGCCACCTTGCGGAACCACAGCAGCAGTGATTCAGGAGGAGAAAACATCCTGAAACTAAATACGCTATCGGTAACCATATAAGTAACTAAAAACCAGTCAACCACAACCGGACAGATGTAAAGAGTACGTTGTGTCAGTAATGTTGACTTTTGTTTCTAAAATTCTTCGCAAAGGGTATTCGGTGACTTGAAGAAGTACTGTTGCAATATAACTACGACAGAAACCACATTCAAAATGATTGAGAAGATAGTATTCTATAATTTGTTGTAAATGTCGTTCTGGAACATTTTAAAAGGAAGAAAAGAAATGGTTCGATAATTAATAAAAGAAGACAAATTTCTTGTCTTATTGATTTGTCTTTTCGGGAAGAGGAACCAAATTAGCATCATTCCAGGAAGAGGTAGTTTCTCTGAAGCTCTGGGAATTGTTTGGGTTGAATTATTTACAAAGCAAACGTGTCAGGAGGTGATTTTGTATTTGTTTACTGAGCTTGAAAATGTTATCGCTGTGTGTTGACGAGAAAACTTATATTTATTATAACTCTTATATTTCTGTCTAACCGCGACCAATTAATGGAAAGAAAGGATTATGGCCTTTGCCCAACAATGAAATAATTAAAGCTATTACGGGATGTAATTATTATTGCGTTTACGTTCAATAATTTGACATATGTAGGTCCTTATAATATGCTTAAAACATTAGCTATACGAAGCGCTACATATCAAAAGCATTTTCATTGGATCGACTAAGCAACTCCGCTCTGCCTACGAAACCACAATATGTGACTAATTACATATCATTTTCATAATTATACCGATCGGTGCTCGAAAAGATTAACATGTACTTACAAAATATTAATAAACATTTGGATAACCCGAGATAAAGGAAAGTGCAGATTTCTTTTAGATTTTGCTTAAGCAAGAAGTATATAAAAGCTTTATATGTAGACGCATAAAAGTGTAATATTTGTATGGAAACAATACATCTGTTTATTTATTAGTTTAATTGGGTTTAAAGACCTTCATTCTTCTCAACAAAGAACATACATGTCTACATTGTAGAGCACAAATATAAGTATAATATATATCTTGACGTTAAATTCTCACAACAATACAATTTTTGACGTAATGTACATATTCTGAAACTTCTTACTGTGGCAAGATACCCATATTCTCGAAATGGTCGTAAAAGTCGACTAAGGAAAAACAATTAACATAAACTAAGATGTGGCTGCATCCTTTTACGGTACCATAGATTTAACCTGTTTGGCAAGCTCGGAGACTATACTGAGCTTGAAAATGTTATCGCTGTGTGTTGACGAGAAAACTTATATTTATTATAACTCTTATATTTCTGTCTAACCGCGACCAATTAATGGAAAGAAAGGATTATGGCCTTTGCCTAACAATGAGATAATTAAAGCTATTACGGGATGTAATTATTATTGCGTTTACGTTCAATAATTTGACATATGTAGGTCCTTATAATATGCTTAAAACATTAGCTATACGAAGCGCTACATATCAAAAGCATTTTCATTGGATCGACTAAGCAACTCCGCTCTGCCTACGAAACCACAATATGTGACTAATTACATATCATTTTCATAATTATACCGATCGGTGCTCGAAAAGATTAACATGTACTTACAAAATATTAATAAACATTTGGATAACCCGAGATAAAGGAAAGTGCAGATTTCTTTTAGATTTTGCTTAAGTGAGAAGTATTTAAAAGCTTTATATGTAGACGCATAAAAGTGTAATATTTGTATGGAAACAATACATCTGTTGATTTATTAGTTTAATTGGGTTTAAAGACCTTCATTCTTCTCAACAAAGAACATACATGTCTACATTGTAGAGCACAAATAGAAGTATAATATATATCTTGACGTTAAATTCTCACAACAATACAATTTTTGACGTAATGTACATATTCTGAAACTTCTTACTGTGGCAAGATACCCATATTCTCGAAATGGTCGTAAAAGTCGACTAAGGAAAAACAATTAACATAAACTAAGATGTGGCTGCATCCTTTTACGGTACCATAGATTTAACCTGTTTGGCAAGCTCGGAGACTATACTGAGCTTTCGGGGAATGAGAAATATAAACAATAACTTATTACTAGAAAATCAAAACGATGCAAATTTTTTTTAATTAGACTTCAGAATTTAGAATAAGGGGCGTCTGGGAAAGGACTACGCTATCACAGAGTACCAAATGGTCAAATTATTGTTTGGCAATGTTCCGCCTGAGGAGTGACTGGGGGACGTGATGGCGAAACATTCCATCTAATTTCACGGAAGTGACAACAAGGTGAAGGTTTTGTTTTTATTACATTGAGAGTAACAAACGATAAATGTGACTGTGATGGCCTGAAGAGATCACTGTCTATCAGGTGTACTTCGAGTCTGTCATAGAGGATAGATTAAAAAGTTTCTTCGCTGAGAGAAGAAATCCATTGCAGTATGTGGTGATATTAATATATTAATATGCTGGCAAATATTACTGTCATTGGCAGTTAAACTTATAAGCATTTTTCAGTCAGAAAACTTCGGCCATGCAGAAAACTTTCACAAATGCCATTGACATTGATATAATGTATAATACTGTGACTGTTTAAACAAATTAATTATAAATGCGTTCACTTCACATCAGATCACTGCGGTGAAAAAGTAATCTTTGAATATAGTCGATTAAATTTATTTTAAAAATTGTATTGCTTAAAACCGTATGTGCTTGTCAGTCAGTCAAAACACGTGTTATGAGGTCACACATTAGTTGAAAGCCACCAACTTTACATAAATGTGTGCGTACTGGTGTCATATTTATTTTATTTTAATTTTTTTTTGCGGGCCAATGCCAGCCCGAGGGCTTTTATTGTTTCACAAGGTTGAAATGTGACCGAGCGCTTACGGCGCTCAGCCGAGACCTTTATTAAAGTAACGCATAGAGAAAGTTATTTAAACTATCAAAACATTAATAATAAAAAAAATAACAATGACTTGTGGGAAATGTCTTTAAGTCTTATTAATAATATACTTGAAAATATAGCGATATCTTTGACTACTATATTGAACGAGTGCTATATATAGTGAATACTGTGGGGTATTCTCCAACCTAAGGTTATGAATATAGAATACTGAAAAGAGATAATTTGACAAATTTGCAGGGATATTAAAAAAAAAATGTATATATATGTGTATGCGGTATATTTTTTATTATTTTTATAAATACTACGTCTTTATTCCGAAGTTGTTCATTTATTAATTTCTTTAACAAATATTTTGTAATTAGCATTAAATTTAAAATGTTGTTATATTAATATAAAGAAATATAAGAGTATTAGGTAATCTTTTTTGATCTTTGTAATGTGAAAGCAGTAATACTGAAGTTACCAAACAGGTGTATTTTTATTATTGTTTTTAGCGTATGTATTATAATTATATATTATATATAAATATTTATAAAATTCAATAAAACAGTGCAGTTCGTTTCCGGAATCTTCGATTTACAGGCAATCCAAAACTATTTTTTAAGAGAGAGATCAGATTTTTATACTTAGAAAAAAAAATGCATCAGTCAGATTGTCGGTGAAAAAGAACGTCTCAAGTACAATTATATTTAAGTAAAAGGGTTACCGTTCAATCACTATCATGGTTGCGTTAAACATTTTATAAGTATGTAATAAAAATATATTATAATACATATATTATATATAATTAAAGCACGGTATAATTTTATTATTACTAATAAGTTTTTAAGAACATATAATATTTAAATCACAGTAATTACTATAGCAACATAATTATAAGAAGATATCATCCAGACCATTAGTCGAAGACTTTTCATTCTATGGCACTCTTTATTATGCCTGTCTAATCTGTTTACGTATTAAAGATTACAGGTATGATAGTTATCTATAGAAATATTATGAGTTACTTGATAATTTTTTTTAAAATAATTTTTGGGAAGGCTACAAGGATTTAAATTAAAACATCCGTAGTTTCAAAAAAGTCATTAAAATGCAATTAAAAATTGTCATTAAAATATATCAACTAGAAACTTTGAAGACAAAAAAAATTCTAATATGTGTACATAAAAACTTTTCTTTTAATATTTATTTAGATACTTTTAATTTTTAAAATATATGCATATGAATATTGGTTGTAGATAAATATGTAATTATATGGTATACTTACATTAAACGAATATGATGAGATAAGTTGATTTCTTTAATTGTGTACATACATGTTCGGAAACACATACCCAATTAAAATCAACTTTTATTATTTTTTTAATTCAACCTAAGGGTAAGTGTCAAACCATGCACAATCTCATCTGCTTTTAAGCAGTTGTTGATGTATAAAGTAAAGCGCTCCAGCTTATTCTTTCTTCACTTGAAACAACCCATATTATGGTACGGTATACAGGTACGATCTTTGTAAATATATTAAAATAAATTATGAAGAGTCATCGCGTAAAAAAATGTGTTACTTTACTGTACGGAAATACATAGCAAGTATTTCCTACTTGCAGTAGTTTGAATACCCAAGTGCAGTTGCATGCAATTTCTGTACAATATGAATATGTAATAGAAACAAAAAAAAAACAGACATTCCTTTCAATTGAGTGAAGCAGCATGGTAATTGCAATATGTGAACACAACACGAGCGGTAAGCCATCAGGGAATCCTCAGATATTCGAGTTTAAGTAAACATTTAAGTCCATGGTTACATTTTGTTTTTAAATTATTTGAATTATAACTAACGTAATGTTTGAAACTAAATTAAATATTTATATATATACAAACAGGACATGCCCAAAATATACTATTAGTGAAGATAATTTCATAGTTGTTACCAGCAAGCGAAATAGACGCTTAACAGCACAAGAAATCCGCGTTGAAGTAAACAAAACCCGAGTTAAACCTTTATCATTTACGACAGTAAAACGGCGACTGAGAGATACGAAGTTGTATGGTCGCGTTGCCGTTCGAAAACCTCTGCTAAGGCCGCAAAACAAGAAAAAGCGGATGCAGGGGCTCTTGCCCATCGAGATTGGACTGAAGAAGGTTTTAAAAACGTGCTTTAGACCGATTAATCCAAGTTTGAACTATTCTGTTTTAAAAACGTGCTTTAGACCGATTAATCCAAGTTTGAACTATTCTGTTTAAAACGTAGAATTTATGTTCGACGCAGTGCCCAAGATTTTTCTTGTCAGTTGATGTCAGATTGTGTAGACCCAACAATCAAGCATAGTGCTGGCTCAAATATGGTCTGGGGTTGCTTCTCTAGCCAATGAACTGGTAATTTGATTAAAATTGAAGGAATTTTGCAAAAGGAACAGTACAAAAGCATTTAAGAATAAAATGCCGCTTCTTCCGGGTTGCGATTATTTGATGGAGATGGATTAATTTTCCAACAAGATAATGATCCATAGCATAGCAAGAGAAAGAAGCACAAAATTAAAACATCCGTAGTTTCAAAAAAGTCATTAAAATGCAATTAAAAATTGTCATTAAAATATATCAACTAGAAACTTTGGAGACAACAAAAATTCTAATATGTGTACAATACAAACTTTTATATTTCATATTTATTTAGATACTTTTAATTTTTAAAATATATCCATATGAATATTGGTTGTAGATAAATATGTAATTATATGGTATACTTACATTAAACGAATATGATGAGATAAGTTGATTTCTTTAATTGTGTACATACATGTTCGGAAACACATACCCAATTAAAATCAACTTTTATTATTTTTTTAATTCAACCTAAGGGTAAGTGTCAAACCATGCACAATCTCATCTGCTTTTAAGCAGTTGTTGATGTATAAAGTAAAGCGCTCCAGCTTATTCTTTCTTCACTTGAAACAACCCATATTATGGTACGGTATACAGGTACGATCTTTGTAAATATATTAAAATAAATTATGAAGAGTCATCGCGTAAAAGAATGTGTTACTTTACTGTACGGAAATACATAGCAAGTATTTCCTACTTGCAGTAGTTTGAATACCCAAGTGCAGTTGCATGCAATTTCTGTACAATATGAATATGTAATAGAAACAAAAAAAAAACAGACATTCCTTTCAATTGAGTGAAGCAGCATGGTAATTGCAATATGTGAACACAACACGAGCGGTAAGCCATCAGGGAATCCTCAGATATTCGAGTTTATGTAAACATTTAACTCCATGGATAAATTTTGTTTTTAAATTATTTGAATTATAACTAACGTAATGTTTGAAACTAAATTAAATATTTATATATATACAAACAGGACATGCCCAAAATATACTATTAGTGAAGATAATTTCATAGTTGTTACCAGCAAGCGAAATAGACGCTTAACAGCACAAGAAATCCGCGTTGAAGTAAACAAAACCCGAGTTAAACCTTTATCATTTACGACAGTAAAACGGCGACTGAGAGATACGAAGTTGTATGGTCGCGTTGCCGTTCGAAAACCTCTGCTAAGGCCGCAAAACAAGAAAAAGCGGATGCAGGGGGCTCTTGCCCATCGAGATTGGACTGAAGGTTTTAAAAACGTGCTTTAGACCGATTAATCCAAGTTTGAACTATTCTGTTTAAAACGTAGAATTTATGTTCGACGCAGTGCCCAAGATTTTTATTGTCAGTTGATGTCAGATTGTGTAGACCCAACAATCAAGCATAGTGCTGGCTCAAATATGGTCTGGGGTTGCTTCTCTAGCCAAGGAACTGGTAATTTGATTAAAATTGAAGGAATTTTGCAAAAGGAACAGTACAAAAGCATTTAAGAATAAAATGCCGCTTCTTCCGGGTTGCGATTATTTGATGGAGATGGATTAATTTTCCAACAAGATAATGATCCATAGCATAGCAAGAGAAAGAAGCACAAGGGGTGTTAAAAAACATGGTATGGCCACCTCAGAGCCCGGATCTCAATCCCATTGAACTTTCGTGGGAAGAGCTTGATAGGAACGTCCTTAATCGTGGCCCCTCCTCGCGGGAAGAAATGTGGAATGCTTTAGGCAAAATTTGGAACAATATATCCCACACCAGACACCATTAACAAATTAATTGCCCGTATGCCTAGACTTGTGAAAAAAGTCATAAAATGTAAAGGAGGATTTTTTGATGAAAAATCAGTTTAGCTAACTATAAGCTTTTTTTGCATGGACTGTTAATATTTCTTTACGCTTTTAAAGAAGTTGTTTGTCAATCAAACATTTAATGTTTTATTGGAGTTTTACTTTATTTTCCTACTTTAATTATGGTGGTTTTAAACTTTTGGCCTGCAGTGTACCTGGTGGTACCTGGTAGTCATCACGGGCGTTAATGACCGGCGAATAATACCTTTTAATAATTCAATCGTTGTTGTTATGGTTAATATAAAAGATAAAATATTAGGCGGATGTATGTTAGAAAAAACACAAATAAAAGGAATATCGAAAATAATAATTTGTACAATTACTATTCTCCGTCATGTTACAATTTACTTTTTACCACTAACCCCTAACTTTACTACGTAATATTTTTAAAATTTAATTTAAATATTTGGTATTAAAAAGACGTAAACACAGTCTACAAAACATCACATTGTACACTCGTGAGGAAAAAAATCGACTCAAACATCAGGAGGTTGAATGTCTTTAAAAAAATATCTGGGCCCTGAATTATAATTTTATTTTTGAATTATTAAAGCTGTATATTTTGGCGTCTAAAATATGTAAACAAATGTTATCTTTTCAATACGGCCCAAAAACATGGTATGGCCACCTCAGAGCCCGGATCTCAATCCCATTGAACTTTCGTGGGAAGAGCTTGATAGGAACGTCCTTAATCGTGGCCCCTCCTCGCGGGAAGAAATGTGGAATGCTTTAGGCAAAATTTGGAACAATATATCCCACACCAGACACCATTAACAAATTAATTGCCCGTATGCCTAGACTTGTGAAAAAAATCATAAAATGTAAAGGAGGATTTTTTGAAAAATCAGTTTAGCTATCTATAAGCTTTTTTTGCATGGACTGTTAATATTTCTTTACGCTTTTAAAGAAGTTGTTTGTCAATCAAACATTTAATATTTTATTGGAGTTTTACTTTATTTTCCTACTTTAATTAAGGTGGTCTTAAACTTTTGGCCTGCAGTGTACCTGGTGGTACCTGGTAGTCATCACGGGCGTTAATGACCGGCGAATAATACCTTTTAATAATTGAATCGTTGTTGTTATGGTTAATATAAAAGATAAAATATTAGGCGGATGTATGTTAGAAAAAACACAAATAAAAGGAATATCGAAAATAATAATTTGTACAATTACTATTCTCCGTCATGTTACAATTTACTTTTTACCACTAACCCCTAAGTTTACTACGTAATATTTTTAAAATTTAATTTAAATATTTGGTATTAAAAAGACGTAGACACAGTCTACAAAACATCACATTGTACACTCGTGAGGAAAAAAATCGACTCAAACATCAGGAGGTTGAATGTCTTTAAAAAAATATCTGGGCCCTGAATTATAATTTTATTTTTGAATTATTAAAGCTGTATATTTTGGCGTCTAAAATATGTAAACAAATGTTATCTTTTCCAATACGGCCCAAAAACATGGTATTGCTTATCACCATTTGAGCCATGGCGAGCGATTTCCAAAGTGCTGCATAAGAGAAAATGTGGCATTAGGAGGAGGTACCTAGATGGTATGGGTGGGCATCTCAATGGAGGCACAACCCTTGTTAGTATTCATAGAAACTTACGGCAGATTTGGAGGTTGGACGGCGAACGAATGTATTGAAGAGATATTAGGGTATCATGTCATTTCTTACGCAGGCTTTATCGGTGAAAATTTGTTGCTAATGCAGCACCATGTATTAGCACAAAATTTATACACTTACTGCAGTTTCCGTTCGCCGGTACCTGCAGATGGTAGAAATTGAGTGCATGGAGTGGCCGGACATAAATCCTATTGAATATTTATAAGACGAGCTTAAAAGAAAAGTTCGCGTTAGAAATCCTGCGCCAGCTATGAGATCGGAATTTCAAGCCGCACTCGCTGAAGAATGGGATAGCAGTTCTCAAGAAAATGAAAAATCTTATCCGGTCTATGAAGAACCGATTAGGAACTGTAATTACAGCCAGGGGACCACCGATTAGGGGGGTCCCTTGGCTGTAATCATCTACTATATAGATTTCATTTTTTAACTATACGTACGTAATATATGTATGGCGTGAGTCGATATTTTTGCACACGACTGTAGTAATTTTTCGGTAAACTATAAGGTATCAGTTGAATATATTGATAAAAGAGATGTAGTTTATTTGCACTATAAACACTGAGATTAGCATTTGCACTGAAAATTGCTCATCAGTAGCGTTTTGTTTCCAACTTCAAATGTGTATTGTGTATTTGTATTTTTGGAATATACATACTAAAATTCGGGAGAGCATTGATAAAACTTGGGCTTTGTTAAACCGATTTAATATATTATATATTTGATTAAAACTTAAAATAACAAAAAGAAAAATGTTCTGAATTTGACGATAATGTCTCCTAGGGAGGGAAAATAGTTTTTTTGTACCACTTCCTTTCAGTTTCCTCAATATATCTAAGCCGGGTCCGCCCATATATGCCGAGGTCCGGAACCACCGTCCTTGAAGAATAACTCACAAAATCACTGATCCAAAAACGCTATGAACAACCCCTATAAAAACTCTTTTAGCCGGGTTTACGTTACGTCGGTGAACCTCAGAGATTGACCTGTTAACACCTCCGCAAATTACATTAATTGTTTTAATGAAATATACGCGTACGGTGCGTTCACTTTATAGAAAAACGACCGGTTTATTGTGTCCAACTTAGCTGCGGAATCGAGACCTGGCGGGTGTTGGTGTGCAGCAAGTGTTGAGACTTATTTGACGGTTGGCTTTCAGCAAGTGGATAATTAAAAGACGGTTAAGAGAAGCCAATTTCACTCCAAAACGACCTGGCTGGTCACGGGCATGATATTGACTGCAAGGCACTGTCAAGCGCGCCTTCAATTTACTCGAGAGCATCTTAATTGGAGCACCGAACAATGGGAGTCAGCACTGTTCACTATTATGTGTATAATGTGCCCACATGGCAGAGACAAACGAGGCAAGGTCTACAAGCATCATGGCGAGCGATTTGCACAGCATTCGGTGGCAGCTCCTGCTTGATGTATTCTGGTACATTGTTAAAAACCGCGCTCGTTTCGGGCCTGGGGGAAGGTCAAGGAGAGGGAGAGACAGCTGATCAGTACATTATTGGCATTCTTCAAAACGACGTGCTTCCTTACGCCGGGTTTTTCTAAGACAACTTTTTGTTAATGAACGATAATGCCTTGTAGCGTCACGTATCACATCAATTCCTAGTGGAAGTTGATATACGAACAATGGTCTTCCCTACACTCAGCGCAGACATGAATCTCATCGAGAGACGAGCTAAAAAGAAGGGTCAGAGCCAAAAATGTAGCCCCTACCTGAATAAAAGAATTGAAGGCGCCGGTGTTAGACGATACCAGTCGTCATTATTTAAGACGCTATGAAAAAAATAATAAGATTAAAAAAAAATGACTGCGAGTCATGAATAAGTAATAAAAGTGCTAAGGGGTTTTTTTTACATACAGTTTTTTTTTATTTATAAATTACCCAACCACAAGCCTAAATAGCCATTTTCTATTTAGGCTTGTGGTAGGGTAGGTGGGTTAGGCCCACATTTCCTATATACACATATCACAGATTCAGATAGCATTATTTTATAAAGTACTGAATAAATGTTGTCAATAATGGCTCCAATTTAAATCTGACGTCTAATGTTTTTAAGTCATAAATTAATAAAAAATACGTATATGTATGAGTGATTTTAGGTTGAGTCGATTTGGTTGTTCGCGAGTGTATTTAATGATTTCTACTTTTCCAAACATAACCATTAAAGATTTAAGACACTAAAAAAAGGCACATGCAAAAATAGGTTAGCAAAAATACCATAATAATGATGTGCCTTTAATAGCTGACATCAAATCTTAACAGTGCCAAAAATAATGCTACATTTTAGATATATTATTTCAAAAAATAATACAATAAATCCTATAAAATATCAAGATCAATAAAATATACGATACTATGCCGCCTTTATCGGATATAAAATATCCAGCAATATTTAAACAAAAACTTTATCGCCAGAGTGACCAATGGAATTGAGACGTATTGCTGCTTTACTACTGACGTACATATGAGCAAATTAAGACACGCAATCTCTTTCAAGAATAAAAAATAAAAGTATTATATAATCTTGGATAGCTTGTTATGTAAAAATTAAAATGTTAAATTTAAAATTAAAATTAAAAGGCTACAAAGAGATTATACATTTAAGACGGCAGTGAATAATTAGAAAACGACTTATTGATTATCAAAGGAAAGAAAGCAAAGATATATTGTGGCCGATAAGAGAATAATGACCATTGTTGGAAATCAAAACAGTTGGCAACTGTTATTGTAGGGCTTTACAGGGTTTATTTATTTGGAACGAAAGCTCCTCCTCACCTGAAAACGTTTTACAAAAAATATCAGAGATGACATATTATGCCAAAATTTATTATTAAAGTTATTTAGAGGAATAGTCTAATTTCATAGACTTTCTCTCCAACAAATATATTGTAAACAAGCTTTTTCCCCGACTATGAATAGCTTCGGCATTTTAACATACAAAATCAATGAAACATCGCATAAATATCCACAACACTTTGACAACAAACGAAAGATGACATTTAAAATTACTGTTGCCAGTAGAATAAAATAGTTCTAATTGTTTTCCATAACATGTTTTTAGTTTTATGGTCAGGCCTTTACTGATCTATAACAGTAATTTATTGTACTTAGAAACTAAAGAAAGACGGTTGCCTTATTTTATAAACTTTCTTTTTTTAAAAAAGATCAATATTTAAAGTCTTTCTACTGTCTAATACATATGAAGAATGATACGTTTTGACTATTATTATGAGGTTTTAGTCGTTTTCTTGTTTTAAGTGTCTGTGAAAACTTTACCTACTTTTGTTAAAGATATCTGTTTTAAACATAGATAAATCGCTGTGACCTACTCCTACGATGACTCCGTTGACACCGAGGCTAATCAAATAAACCATTCGCGGATTGAGTAATAGATCTATATATGTTTACTCTACACGAAGTACTTTTCCCGTGAACAAAGGAATAGCTCAAAAGTTCGTAGACATCGAGAAATCTGCGTATGATTTTTCTTTATTACATTTTTCTTTTATACAAAACGTATGTGTCTACCTTTGATTCTTCAATTTCAAAACACATCGATTGAATTTACAAATGTTTTACTAAAAATCATAAAAAACTATTATATTCGCTGTGACAAATTAAGTAACAATTCATCTGGTACGTGACGACTGGGGTCAATGACATCCACATCTTCAACAGCGATTCCAGATGTACACTGCAGGCCAAAAGTTTAAGACCACCTTAATTAAAGTAGGAAAATAAAGTAAACTCCAATAAAATATTAAATGTTTAATTAACCTGTTTCAATATCTAATATAACATTGATTGACAAACAATATACTTTTAAAGCGTAAAGAAATATTAACAGTCCATGCAAAAAAGGCTATAGTTAGCTAAACTGATTTTTCATCAAAAAATCCTCCTTTACATTTTATGACTTTTTTCACAAGTCTCGGCATACGGGCAAACAATTTGTTAATGGCCTCTTGTGATACATTGTTCCAAATTTCGCATATAGCATTCCACATTTCTTCTCGCGAGGATGGGCCACGATTACGGACGTTCCTATCAAACTCTCCCCCGAAAGTTCCATGGGATTGAGATCCAGGCTCTGAGGAAGCCAAACCATGTTTTTTAACATCCCTTGAGCCTCTTTCTCTTCTAAATATCCTCTACATAATTTTGAGCTATGCTTTGGATCATTATCTTGTTGGAAAATGAATCCATCTCCAATTAATCGCTACCAGGAAGAAACAGCATTTTGTTCTAAAATGTTTTTGTACTGTTCCTTTTTCAAAATTCCTACAATTTTAATCAAATCGTTTTAATCAAAGCAGTTCCTTGGCTAGAGAAGCAACCCCAGACCATAATTGAGCCACCACCATGCTTGATTGTTGGGACTACACAATCTGACATCAACTTTTCTTGAGCACTGCGTCGAACGTAAATTCTGCGTTATGAACCGAATAGTTCAAATTTGGATTCATCGGTCCAAAGCACTTTTTTAAAATCTTCTTCAGTCCAATCTCGATGGGCAAGAGCCCACTGCATCCTTTTTTTCTTGTTTTGCGGAGGTTTTGGAACGGCAACGCGACCATACAACTTCGCATCTCTCAGTCGCCGTTTTACTGTAGTCAATGATAAAGGTTTAACTCGGGTTTTGTTTACTTCAACGCGGATTTCTGATGCTGTTAAGCGTCTATTTCGCTTGCTGGTAACAACAATGAAATTATCTACACTACGTGGTAGCTCTCGGCCTTCCCGAGCGTGGATGATCTTGAAAACTGCCTGTCTTCCTGTATCGAGTTATTGTGCCATGAACACAAGGCTTAAATAACTTCAGTTGTGAAGCAATCTCACGTTCGGATTTGCCTTCATTATGTAAAACAACGATAGCAGAACGCACTTCACTGCTAATTTTTCGAGCTTTTCCCATTTTATGATGTCTTCGCTGTAGTAACCACAAGTTTAGACTAATTGAGATTGTTTGTAAACAAACACAAGTAAACTCGGGTAATAGTAAGTCAGAAACACGTGTTTTGAGGAGCTAAATAATCCTAATTATTGACCAATACGTAACAAAAGCAAAGATGATAATAAAATATTATTACGTCTCTACCACCTGGCTCTATCGCAGCGTTTGTCGGTGTTTGAAAACAATAGATGTTTATTGTCCAATAACTTGAAAGTAAACAAAAGAATAACTTCTTTAAATATTCGATACTAACAATAGATATGTGTATTTCTTTTATTTATCCTATGGGATTTTATTACAATTGAAGGATAATTATGTCGTTTATGTGCGGTCTTAAACTTATGGCCAGCAGGGTACATGCGTTGTTACCGCTGAGGAATGAGAAGGAACGCCTCGTTACCTCTAATTGGGATCCAACCACTCACCATATCAAACACAGGAGAGTTACACATATAGTCGTTTTAAATGATGAAGAAAAGACGTCCTATCTAAAGCGAATTAAATAATATGGGAATAAAAAAGTTAGAAACGTTATCATTCGTCGAAGCGTAATCTAAAAATGGAATAATTTTTGGAGAAAGCGCACCATTCGAGTCGTTAAATTTATCGACTTCAATGTCAACTTTTACCAGAAAATAGATTTATAGACGGTGTTGCATCTTAATTTTTTAGTCAAATAATGCATTCAATAAATAAGAAATGCATGTTTTTGAGTTCTTTATAATGTTGTTATGAGAAGCTTATTCTAATAATAGAACACGGTACAATTAATTTAATTTATATACCAAAAATATTTTATTATATAAATTAAATTATTTCTATATTTATAAATAAAAAACATAATATTATTAATATTACCTATTACTGGTGACGAGGGATTCCTGCTTAGTGTTCAGTGTATCAAATCTGCATTATGTTTGTCACGTGCTAATTTTATAAAATTGAGATCCCATAGAAGTTTCCTTGGGCCGTCCATTCTCTAAACATTTGTTATCTGTTTGCACCATCCACCGTTTTTTCCAAAAAACTCAACAATTTTTATGGAGGTAATTGTAAGTTTAGATATTGAAAAAGACAATGACCATATATATTTTAAAACCGATACCTATTTAATTAAAAATCAATCTAAATTATCTACTCTAAGTGCATCGCAACTTTAAGTTATAAAAACTGATTGAGACATGGTCCTTTATTCATTCAACAATTTATCACTTTTATATTTTAAAGCTCGTAGTTTCACCTGAAGTACATCCTTAAATATTAAAGTGTTTGTTGGTGAATCATGTCTATCTATACATGTGTAAATGTGTGGGAGCGAATGATAACATTGCGTTATTGTGTGAGTGCGATTCTTGTAACGTACGTATAATCGTGTGTTACTCAACAAGTCGACGCATTATGAACTGAGACTTCGGGTCATAAATCATATTTATCTATCTGTCTCGCTCGCACTTACAGGTCTTATGGAGAGGTGTAGTAATGTGCGTAAGAATTGTAGAGGTGCATATCGATAACGGGATATCTACGATCGATATGTTAAATTCTCCATTGTATGTATTGCGTAACGAAGCGTAAATAATGTAATGAGTATCATAACAAAAAATCTTATATTTATAGAAATACAACAACCCTTACTCGTAACGACCAATCAGGAGTCAGAATGAAGGTCACGATGACGCATCGACCCCGCGTGTGCAGGTAGCTAAGTATCGATAACGGATTGCATTGCGTGCACATTTCTACTGTCAGTGACATTTATTGCCCGACGACTCAGTTTAAAATGCGTCGACTATAGTGGTGTTCGAATTAAACCGGCAAACGCGGTCTGACTGTAAAAAAAATACTTATTTCCCATCTTCCTTATTTCTATGATCATGAATAATATTGTCATTACCAATTGCATATAATGCGTTCTCCCTCATTTTTGTTACGACAGAAACGACTATAATCGAGTAAATAAATTTTATGGCACAGGAAACAACCCATGGTGCATGGGTGCAAAATGATGTTTTCCTATTAATTAATGCAAAACTCTAAATACAGTATTAGCGATGAATATTAAGAAAAATTAAGTTAAAATCTACTATATCTTGCCAACTTTCATATTATAACTTTTATTTTGTATGAACTTTTTATTATTTTTTGTTCTTGTTATTTTTATTATATAAATTAAATTATTTCTATATTATAAATAAAAACATAATATTATTAATATTACCTATTACTGGTGACGAGGGATTCCTGCTTAGTGTTCAGTGTATCAAATCTGCATTATGTTTGTCACGTGCTAATTTTATAAAATTGAGATCCATAGAAGTTTCCTTGGGCCGTCCATTCTCTAAACATTTGTTATCTGTTTGCACCATCCACCGTTTTTTCCAAAAAACTCAACAATTTTTATGGAGGTAATTGTAAGTTTAGATATTGAAAAAGACAATGACCATATATATTTTAAAACCGATACCTATTTAATTAAAAATCAATCTAAATTATCTACTCTAAGTGCATCGCAACTTTAAGTTATAAAAACTGATTGAGACATGGTCCTTTATTCATTCAACAATTTATCACTTTTATATTTTAAAGCTCGTAGTTTCACCTGAAGTACATCCTTAAATATTAAAGTGTTTGTTGGTGAATCATGTCTATCTATACATGTGTAAATGTGTGGGAGCGAATGATAACATTGCGTTATTGTGTGAGTGCGATTCTTGTAACGTACGTATAATCGTGTGTTACTCAACAAGTCGACGCATTATGAACTGAGACTTCGGGTCATAAATCATATTTATCTATCTGTCTCGCTCGCACTTACAGGTCTTATGGAGAGGTGTAGTAATGTGCGTAAGAATTGTAGAGGTGCATATCGATAACGGATCGATAATTGCGTGCACATTTCTACTGTCAGTGACATTTATTGCCCGACGACTCAGTTTAAAATGCGTCGACTATAGTGGTGTTCGAATTAAACCGGCAAACGCGGTCTGACTGTAAAAAAAATACTTATTTCCCATCTTCCTTATTTCTATGATCATGAATAATATTGTCATTACCAATTGCATATAATGCGTTCTCCCTCATTTTTGTTACGACAGAAACGACTATAATCGAGTAAATAAATTTTATGGCACAGGAAACAACCCATGGTGCATGGGTGCAAAATGATGTTTTCCTATTAATTAATGCAAAACTCTAAATACAGTATTAGCGATGAATATTAAGAAAAATTAAGTTAAAATCTACTATATCTTGCCAACTTTCATATTATAACTTTTATTTTGTATGAACTTTTTATTATTTTTTTGTTCTTGTTATTTTTTATTATTATAGTTTATAAAATGAGGGCCTTGTGTAGGCCTCACGGAAGATCAGAGTTGTGACCCCAAGTCACAGCATTAGCTGAGTGGCGATCCTTTTCTTTATTTGGCCGCACAGGATGTTTCATTTGTCTTTCATTTATATATAATTTTTTGTATTTCTTTTTTTGATTAGGAAAAAGTATTTTTTTTTGTTTATTTTTAATAGTTTTACTTTACCAGATTTAACTATTTATTTGTGCCAAAAAGAAATAAATGAATAATATTATTTTGTTAATTTTATTATTTGTCACTATATCTTTTGGATTTTTCAAGAGTAAACGAAACTAAAGCAAATTATATGAGATAAGAAAGAAACTCACAAGCCTGGGGGCAGGGGTGCCGCGCTCGTTCTCTCTCTTGAGCAGGAAGGGCAGGGCGCGGCGGTGCTGCTCCAGCCACACGGCATCCGGCACTGGCCGGTTGCGACGCCCATCCCATCGCCCGCAAACAGCTGTCACACAACCATCTTTCAGTACACCACGCACAACTCGTATACCGTTTCGAAAACTTTCACAATGCTCGGAAATTTTCAAAAGTGTATACACATCGTTGCATATAACTGTACCTTAGACTCGCCAACAACCGCTCTCTAATAATTTAAGAATTCAATCAATTTATTCATTAAAGTATTTTGACTATAATTCGACTTCTACGTGGTTTGAAGATTGTAACTGCTGCAAAACTGACATACTAATTTATACTTTATAACGTTAATGTTTTTTTATTTACTATTATTATACATTATATCTATAGGAAAATTTGGTAATATGACGCAACATCAAACATACTTTAAGGTCACGATAGGTGTCTGTGACAGCAACGCAATCTTTATCAATAATCTAAAAAAAATAACTATATTAATACCTAGTGGCGTTTTTGATACAGTCTATCTGTATCAAAAACGCCACTCAAATCCTAGCAATAATTCGTCATGCTAATCTCTGAAAAGAAATATACATATTTTTCTAGTATACACAAGTGCGTGCGAATAGGATGTGTAATAGGCCAAAATACAAAAAAAATAAAAAAAAGTTATTTAAAAATAAGTAAAGAAGCTCAACGACAATGCACACGAAGCAACTTAGAACGTTTGAGAAAAGCTAATTATGAAAATATAAAGCTAGCCTATATGAGATTATGGTTATTTTAAAAGCCTAGTATACACTACAATAACTGAAGTTAACAGAAAATCATTTTGTATTTCGAATACTTTATTTTTTTTTGTTTATTTTTAATAGTTTTACTTTACCAGATTTAACTATTTATTTGTGCCAAAAAGAAATAAATGAATAATATTATTTTGTTAATTTTATTATTTGTCACTATATCTTTTGGATTTTTCAAGAGTAAACGAAACTAAAGCAAATTATATGAGATAAGAAAGAAACTCACAAGCCTGGGGGCAGGGGTGCCGCGCTCGTTCTCTCTCTTGAGCAGGAAGGGCAGGGCGCGGCGGTGCTGCTCCAGCCACACGGCATCCGGCACTGGCCGGTTGCGACGCCCATCCCATCGCCCGCAAACAGCTGTCACACAACCATCTTTCAGTACACTCACGCACAACACGTATACCGTTTCGAAAACTTTCACAATGCTCGGAAATTTTCAAAAGTGTATACACATCGTTGCATATAACTGTACCTTAGACTCGCCAACAACCGCTCTCTAATAATTAAAGAATTCAATCAATTTATTCATTAAAGTATTTTGACTATAATTCGACTTCTACGTGGTTTGAAGATTGTAACTGCTGCAAAACTGACATACTAATTTATACTTTATTACGTTAATGTTTTTTTATTTACTATTATTATACATTATATCTATAGGAAAATTTGGTAATATGACGCAACATCAAACATACTTTAAGGTCACGATAGGTGTCTGTGACAGCAACGCAATCTTTATCAATAATCTAAAAAAAATAACTATATTAATACCTAGTGGCGTTTTTGATACAGTCTATCTGTATCAAAAACGCCACTCAAATCCTAGCAATAATTCGTCATGCTAATCTCTGAAAAGAAATATACATATTTTTCTAGTATACACAAGTGCGTGCGAATAGGATGTGTAATAGGCCAAAATACAAAAAAAATAAAAAAAAGTTATTTAAAAATAAGTAAAGAAGCACAACGACAATGCACACGAAGCAACTTAAAACGTTTGAGAAAAGCTAATTATGAAAATATAAAGCTAGCCTATATGAGATTATGGTTATTTTAAAAGCCTAGTATACACTACAATAACTGAAGTTAACAGAAAATCATTTTGTATTTCGAATACTTTATTTTTTTTTATATTTAGTAAAAAAATTACATCGATTTATGTACATACATAAAAGTTGTAATATTCTGCACTAAGCAATTGCACAGACGAACTTGGTTACATTTAAAGAACTATATAATAATTATGTTATTCCTTCGTACTTTAAAGTATGCATTCCCACAGTGTTTAAAACGGCAAAAAGTTTAAATTGACTGATTTATTGCAAACTATTCGAGATGAAGAATGTAACAGTAAAATTATTTTAAAACGTATAAACGATATAGCTTTACAAAATACAGGACAATAGAAATATTTATAAATAGCTTAAAATCTGTTATTAATGGAAATATTGTCAGATTAAAAAAATATCTATAACTAGAACAAACAACAGAGTTTATTATAGTGTAAAATTACATTTCAATGCGTTATGACGGGATTAAAAAAGCGTGACGAAGTGTAATCCCAAAGTTTTCAATATTAAACACTACAAAAATAATACTAAGAATAAGGTCTAAATTAGTACTTAATGGAAATCATTAATTGTCGTATAACAATATATTTTTAATTTACATTGATAAACATTATCATAAGGATAAAATTGTAGGGCAGTAATATTGACTATTTCAAATTATCTTACGAAGTACGATGAGATTCCATTACCATTATGATTACAATTTAGAATTTTGTATCATTAGAATAAGGCGTGATTGTGTAAATTATTTAAAAAAAGCTACAAAATGCCCTTTTTAAAATCCTTACAAGTCACTAAAACATTGATTCTAAGGCGTCTAAAAAACTAACATTATAGCAAAACATTTCAGTACATTTTGCAATAATTTTCCTCGCGATTTTGTAATAGTGATTAAAACTTTTTACAAGATTTGTATGAAAAAAAAATTCTAGTATTCAATTTGAGATCATAAAAAATATTGAGATCTCCTAGAATTATTCAGAAGTTTTATTATGATCTGTTACGAAACAAATTAATATTTTAATTCACAACCCTAATCCATACTTCCGACATCGTGCCTCTTCTAAATGCTGTTTCTTTAAAATGACTAGATGTTTTTTTTAATGGCAAACATTTTTAATTTTTTTTTATATATTTCATTAAATCAGCCACATAATTGAGCTAAATTATTTTTTTTCGATTAACTTAAGTGCACAAGTTTTTTTTAAAAATACGCAATCACTTATATGCTAATAGAGTCTGTTTTCCAATGCTTTACTTTGTCACTGGGTGTGTGAGAGCTATATCAAGTTTTAAATTCAACATTAATTACATTGTAACAACTATTATTCTGTTTAATGGGTGAATATGAAGACATTTGATATTTATTAACGTTTACATTTGAAATTTGTACACACTAATAACCGGGAGCCATCCAATCACTCAACAATATAACATCGTGTAAAGATAAACTATTCTGTATAAAAATATCACTATTGTTACTGCAGTATGTCACGTGTTTATGTAACTCCGTGAGTCCGACACACAAAAAACGGATGTGCTCGACCATTTCCATCGCGCTTTCGGTACAAAAACAATTATACTCTAATTACGAAAATATACATTTATTTGCCAGGAATGCGATAGAAAGTGTCGACCAAATGGATAACGTGTATAATGTAGGTATGTGTATGTAAGTATAATATGTAACCTGTAAATAACCTATGATAAATCAGCACCGGTTGCAACAAATGCTTTAACAACAATCAGTCTATTGTCAGAAAGGAAGGTACTTAAACGTTTCCCTTAACGAGCCCCCAGTTAGTCACATAAACCTACAAACAACATGACGCGGCGTGAGTCAGTCAAGTAGCCGAGTTCATTGCTTCATTTCCATATAGCCCTTACGCGGTGTTCCATTTCACATTTGTTAACAGAAAATATATTATTAATTGGTTCAATGAACCAAATTAGAGTTTACTTATGCTATTCACAAACCAACAGGGGACTCGTTAAAGTGACTCGTGTCTGGCACTCGGTATAATTATTGAAAGGCACGCAATAAGCGGAGAGGTGTGACGGCAGAAAGGCCCCCGGCGACACTCCGATCACAGACTAGATAAATCTACAGACAGTCTTCGTTATGACGTTAAGCCACTTCTTCATAATATATGCCAACGAAGAGGAACAATAGAATACGCATGGATACAATTGATATATATTGCAAGATCAATAGATAGTCTAAAGCAAAAGCGGACAATTTTACATGATTATACTATCGTGCCTCCTCGTTGAAAACAACAAAGAGGACCAGCGCTACGATTCTAATATTACTGGATAAATGGAAAGTAAAAAAATAATATACAAATATGGATCAAGAACACGTAGAGTGTTCCACGAACGGAAAATATCACAGGGGCACAAATTGCAATTCGAGTCTTATTTATGTCCGATTATATCAGCGATATAAAAGACCGAGGAAGTCTCAATCAATACAAAAAAACAATTGCGGAATTGGAACTCCTTTAAGCGCGTCCTCGACAGTTAAAAGTGCGCGTATGCTATTGATGGATATATAATAAGATCAAAAATTATAGTAATTGCCCTTGTATTAGAGATGAAAAATCGCGAAGCTAATCCCTTCAGCGCATCAGATTCCTTAAGGTGACAGAGAGCGCGTGCGCTACCCGTCGACTAGCCAGCGACAGACTAATAGGCAAGATCATGGTGACCCGCAAATTGCAAATTGTGTCCTGTGTGCAACAGAGGAAGAAAAAGCCGCGGAGCTGGTCCCCTTGAACGCGTCCGATTCCTCGTGGGCTAAGAGAGCGCGTGCGCTACTGTTGGTAGTGCTGTGCGGGCCGCAGCGCGGGGAGTGGCGGCTTGAGGCAGGCGGGGTGCTGCGCCAGCATATGCCGGCGCAGGTACAGCGGCGTCTTGAAGGAGCGGCCGCACGTGCCGCACACGGCTGGCTGCGCCTCGTGGATGAGACGCACGTGCTGGCGCAGGTTGGACGCGTTGCTGTACCGCCGCCCGCACTGCGCGCACCGCACGCCCGCGCCGCCCGCTGCCAACAACACCAGTTCGCACTGCGGCACCCGCCCCCCCGCACCACAACCCCCTCACTCCATATAATCGCTTACCTCCAATGCTAATAGGCACTAGGTTCGCAACAGTTACCATGGCACCTGTGACCGAGCCTAAGCAAAGGTGAAAAAGGAAAAATGCTACGTAGGGCCCGCTTATAATATGCTAAAGTTTGTAAATACTTATAGGAACGATCTAGAAACTTTTATTTGACTTTGAACGTATTAGGTTGTACATTACTGGTTAAGTACCAGCTTGTATTGTGCTAATGTACCAATGTGGTTTAGTATTCGGTACATCGGTAAAGCCCACTAACTAAGGAAAATCTTTTTATAAGATGGCCCTATTTATAGTTCGTTGTTAAGGTCACAATGAATTTACCTTTGGATTCTATCAATATTTTAATTTTTTATATAGAATATTTTACATATATCGTCAGTTAAATAAATAACATCTCGACCTTTCCCCGAGTCCGGTCTATTTAGACGGTGACTACTTCACGTATTCATCGGAATTCTCACTCAGTAAGAGTTGGTCATATTACTGAAAAGATAATGGCGAAAAATAGCCGGTCTATTACGTTGGCTGGGCTTACGTGAATTCGCGAGATAGTCAGCACTTAATGCGGAAGATTCGGTGTTGAGGAAGTCCTTTTAGCATTGGAGTAGGAAGTGGGCTTGAGAGGACGGGCGGCCGGCGCGTCCGATACCCGACACCCGCGCGCCTAGCCACCTGAACTAAATCGTAATCGCGCGCGCTCTCTTCTAAATATTTCATCTGAACGATTGGTTCGACTGTGATATTAAGAGGTTCGCCGGGGGCGCGGCTGTCCGAGTCGACGTGTGCGTGTGAGAATGACGTGACAGTGAGAGAATAGAGAATATTTACCTTCCGCGTTCTCGTCCCTTAGCTCGGTGTTCAACCCGCCCATAAGATCCACGTTACCTGCGTAACAGAGAGTATAACTTCATACAAGGTTCTAACATAAGTGTTACAAGCGGATCTCGTAATAAAAATCACCTTGAAGTGTTGCAAATGGATTAGCCAGCGCATTATTCTCGTGGTAGTAAACTTGCTGGTAACCGGAACGTTCCTCGTCGCTGACTTCTTGTTCCATTACTTCCATTTTTGGTTCCAAAAGGTCCGATGCGTTGAAATCTTGCCCACATTTCTCCATTTTTTCCGGATCACCGGAGTCCATTAGAATATCATTCTCATCATTGTTCAGCTCGGGTGCTTCGAGATCAGTTTTCACCCTTAACGTAGGGTAGGTGCAGGATTCGCTATAGTCATTATTATTAGGCCTCATTTGACTAGAAGTTTGTAAGGGAGCTTCTTCGCTGAGATTATTATTTCTGGCAACATCGGGAGAATTTCTCGCGGAACGACGACTAGCGCTCTTCTCGGGATCGTCGGCAGAAGTCGATTCGACGTTTTGGTTTGCGGCTTTGGAGGAGGAGGTAGAATGTGACGGCTTGGCGCTGAGCAAATTACGTAATTGGGAAGGAGGAGATTTTCGATTTATTTTCTGCAAAGGACCGATAGTGTTATTAAAAGTCAATATGAATACGTCAGTATTACAAAAAAAAGAGAGATATACATAAATGTTTACTTTATCGTTGTGTTGTGAGCAATCGGTAAGGCCGCGGATCTGCAAAGCGTCCGCGGTGCGCAGGAAGGCACTGAGCTGCGCTTGCGCAATGTTCACTTGTCCCGCGTACATGAACTGCAGCAGCGCGCGAACGTGCGACACCTCGCAGTCCCGCATGAATATTATAGGGTGCGGACATGGATTGTTCTGTAAACATTTTATAGATTTACCAAACAGAAAAAGCAATACATAATATATGTACATGGTTCCGGTATTAATTTAGCTAGCAATATAAGCGCCGAACGCAGCGTGTTTTATGGCAAGTTTTTGTATTTCTTGTCTAGAATTTCAGACTCATCAGATTAATACCATAGCAGTCCAAGCAATGAGTTTTTTAAGTAGTATGAATATGATTTCCAGTAGCTTTTAGTTAAACCGCGTATATTTATAACAACTAATAAACTGAACCGTAACGCTAACTAAACCGTATATACATAACGGAATAATTACAATCGTATGATAGTTTCTTTAAAAAAATATATGTTGTAACATGTACATCTGATAAAGCTAATCTTATGGGTATTATCTAAGCTAATAGATTAGAAGTATTTTAAGCTAAGCAAAGATAGCTTTTTTTTTAATAACAACAATAAAATGCAAACTCAATGTGCTCAATCTAAATAAATATAATATAATACAAAACCTTTGGCGATGTTATGAAGGGATGAAGGAACATTAAGTCTATACACACAATACGAGTAAATATTCTGCAATTGTAATTTCGCAATAAATTCGCATAGGGCATGCGTGACGTGCAAATATTATCGTATTTTCACGTGAAACGATTTATATCAATGTTAATAAACAAGACTAACCAGCTCGAGCGCATCCCACCTAATATTAAAAGGTCACCGAGACCCATGGACTCCTACATCCATCCTCAATAAAGAATCGAGATGCAAATAGGTTGTCACCGCTAAACTAAGATGGAGTAACTACTTCATTGACCGTTATTGGACCTCCGGTTCTCATCGCTCACCATACGTATTATCTTGCTATCTTACGTTAGTATTCTGCAAGTGCGTGGTGGTGGTAATAAAGCAAAGCTCTATCTATCGTTTATAAGTTGTGGTCAAAGGAACGAAACATTTGACGCTTGCAAACATGTACCTAAGGTACAAGGCATATGAACCATAATTGCGTGTTTGTGGTTTTACACAAAAACTGTTAGCTGTTATGCATGATTGCAGACTTTAATGACGGAACAAATATATAATTATTTTTAATACGTATTTTTGAAATTCGTATGTTTAAAAAAAGTGACAATTCTAAATTAGTTAAATATATCGTAAGTTCCAATGTTGTTTCCACTAAAAGCGTACTTAATACATATAAATACTTTTTCATTACTAAAACCGAAATATATATTTTTTTATTGGCAGTATTGCACAAAATGGCAACATTATATAGTTTTAATGTAAAGTAAACTTTTGAAGCGTCAATAGCCTAATGATTTAGGGTACGGTCTGCGAAACTTAAGGTCGATTCGAATCCACCATTCAACTATTGACGTGAACCATCTCCTAAAATAAAAAGCATTAAAGCATTTTCAGCTTAGTTGGAGTGATTAACCGGAATATTAGTAATGTAATGTGTAAGTATTATAATGCTATTTGCTAATATTATTTTTAAAAAAAAAATAAACAGCATTATGAAATATGGTACAAAGTGGAGTGACAGCGTAAAAACTAAATCCCGTGCGTGTCATAACGTTGCAATGGGAAATGCCAGAATAATCTTGTGGGAATAACCAGTAACGGTCAGTGTCATGCCTAAATTCTTGGTATAGCAATAAATATGATATTTACAGAAAACACTTTGTGGCACGGCCATGATGTATCTAAAAACAAGCATGAATGTTCACCGTTAAAGTGAATGGTATGTTAATGAAGGGCCATTATTTCACAGAATATAGTCCAAGTAAAATGGCAGCATAGTGCTGCTGTATTTTGGTCAAAGAGATCACATACCAACAGGTGAATATGATACTTAGTTTCACCATTGTTTCAAAAAAAACTTTGAAGCATCTTATATCAAGCACACATGTGGCTGATAATAATAGATAAATATTCAACCCCTTATGTCTTATTTATCACAAAACTTGTATCTTTTTTAAAGCATGCTGGGAAGAGAAGTACCTGTCACATTTTATGTTTTCTCTCTCCCAGTCTGTATCCAGCAGCACTATTTGAACTGCACAAGAAATATGAGAAAGGAATATATTACAAATAATGGTGAAAAATATGCTGAGATAACCATGGTCCCTTATCTCCCTATCTATTTATTTAAAGCTATTATGACATATCTACACTTAAAATAAAAGTAGAGTTACAACCTATATTTTATATAGATCCCACTATTGTCTAGACTTGTGATTGGATTGTTATAGGTATATTTTTTTATTTATCTCTAACATGTAGGTTTATTGCATGAATATATTATGTAAAATTGCAATTAACAAACTTCATTGGTGCATACACTGGACATCAAAACTCAGTTCACATGCATACTATGAAATCAAAAGCGAGAGCTTAGAGACTGCTAACATAGCAAAATTTTTAACACTATAAAGAACCAAATAGTTTGAAGATTAAAATGTATATGTTGGCTAGTTTTTTCTTGAAATAACGATGCAACAAGCAAGGTGATACCTATGTAACCATTACAACCCAAGATAATTTGCTGAATGAGGGCACCACTGTCACAACAGTATCCAGTTATTAAAACTTTCTTCACAATCAGACCAATTCACATAAAGTTATTAATTTTATGATGAACAAAAATTTTATGTTCATAATGACTTTTAACATATTTAATCATTTTAAATGCCATGATATATACAATAATATAAAACTAATGGGGTAAATCATTACATACAATGGCTATTAGACCAAAAATTATTTAAGTCACTATGTCATTAAAATACCAATAAACTTCTTTATCTATCAGAAAAATGAGAGGACTAAATATTTCTATAAAATGATTGACAACTGAACAAATTATGTTTCTGGCTGTTACTTATTCTTTATTTTCTTTATTTACATTGAGATTAACAATAAGCACACAGTTCACCTGATGGCAAGTGATTTCTAAGACCCATGACATCTACATTAATCCTTGACAAGGAATCATAATGATAATGCAGATGCATTGTCAGCCTCGAGTGCTAAGATGGAATGCCTCATCACCAGTAAGAAGTATAGGTCTTATTATTATATATTACTTAATTATAATTATTATTCTGTATTAATATTATACTTATTCCTAGATGTAATAATTTTATCTAGCAAATATATCCTAATAGGTTTGTAATGAAGCCATAAGATCTTAATATACTCTAATACAAAAAACACATTTAGACATATGGAAGGTGATTGACCTTGTCACTTCATTATTCAAAAACTGAATAATGCATGATACCTCTCTAATATGTATAATTAGGGATAAAAGATATAAGAACTATTTTTTTAATTGTATATTAATTGCTATTTATAACATAACTGAGTAACTACATTTTAAGAAGAGTATATAATATATTATATTATATAACCTTTATTCATGTTTATATTTATATTAAATTAATTGGGCACTTAATGTAAAGTACCTAAAATAAAAGTACAGGATAGTACATTAAATAAAATAATAATAAGTGCCAATTGACATCTTTTACTTAAAATGTTAATGGAACATATTAATTACATTTATTATTAGGTTGCAGACTTAATTGAAAGGTTAAGTATTATTGATTGAAATATGCACACATAATATGACCAAGTAACTTCTTAACTGTAATTATGATTCCTTTGTACATTAATATGATTCTAAATATTTAATGGTAAAATCCATAAATAAAAATATGATTTTATACAATGACAGCTGCAATTGGCACTTTTTAACAAAAGTGTTAATGTTTATTTTTAGACATAACAGTAAGAGATCAATGTTATGTGTAAATAATCAATACAGTATGTATCCGATTCATGCTTCTCCAAAATATGTGCTTATGTGAATTCTAAATGAAATTAAACTTAGTTCATTGGGTCTGTTTAAACATATCATTCACCTACTTCCATGCTCAAACAATAGATATATCATAGAACTAGATGCATCTTTGAATTTTAATTAATGACTACTCTTTGCACAATCAACATTTTATATGATATCAAGGCAAAAATCTATTAGTTCTGCATAGAATTATTTTTCGAATATAATGTAATTTATAGATTAGACTGTAATTAAGAAAGGATTGCCTCATATCAACCATCACAATTTTGTTAAAATTTTACAATTTAGAAGACCAGAGCTGGATTATATGTTATATTGTTTTTAGTTCTTTTTTTCAATAACGCATATTATATGAAATTCAATGATAATGAGGTAATTAGAAATTGTGAAACAGAATTCTAAAGTAGGTACAAATAAATGAAATCACGAGTACTTAACCGGAACGCGAGACATGGCATTTGTAAGTAGATCAAGTGTTTTATACATAACAACTTTCACTAGAGTCATTGTAATGGTGACACATCAAAGTGTGGGGAGTGAAAGATGGACTTACTTTAAATAATTCCTTGAAATAAGGACTACACGCAGAGAGAACCACTTTGTGGGCCTCCAGTCTGTGTCCTTCGCATGCCAGGGTGACATCCACGAAGTCCTCATCATCGCGCAGTGCCTCGAATTGAGAAGTTATATTTGCTTGAAAATTGTTCCATCTCAAACAGAATTGCTGGTCGCCACCCAGTTCTGTACCTTCCATTACTTATAGACATAACTCGATATCCCTGCTCATTTAATTGGTTTGATAAGAATAGTTAATTAATGAAAATAAATATATCACAGTAACTTGCAATTTCAGTCGCCGTCTGGCCGAAAATCTTGAAAGAAAACAATCAATAAAATCTCGTACCAATATAAGAAAAATAAAACTTTTTAATTTGTCATTCATTTGCTGATGGGTACATTCACTTCTACGTTTCGTTTCACTCTACAGTTAGTACCGGTTTTTATCAATTACTAAAATCTGCAATTGTTTCCGTAATGCTCGTTTTTCGTAATTCATCTTCCTAAAACATTGTTCCACTTAAAGTTTCACATTCAAATAGTTTAAACTACATTTTTTCATTTGTTGAAGCAATAAATGTCACTTTATCTGGAATTTATTTAATATAAGCATAAAAATAGAACTGATTCTATGCGCGACGAACACTACAGATTCTCAACATTGTCGAAATAGGATTACTAATTTTATTTAAAATTAAATTTTATTTCATGCAGTCTTTACGTAACAATAGCCAGTGGTGATAGACTGAGTTTCACGAACTGCTTATTTTTCTACGCAAGTCACAGCATATCAGCCATAGACACGGGTCAAGGTCATTATAATACCATTTATTATTTAAATAAATAAATGAGGAATTTTTTGAGTGTAAAAATCTTACTGATTATTTCACTTCGTTAATTTATTTGATATATATTTTTATTATAGGTAAAGGTGGTAGAGTGATGATTATTTTTGGCCATAGACACTTACATTAATTTTCAACAAATAAAGTTGCAAGTGCCACGGTCAAGAATTAAGATAAGAAGATATAAATAGTAATAATATATAATACATAAATAATAAAATTGCATATATAGTAATATATCTGATATAACGAAGAATGAAACACCAAATTTTTTCATCAAGGTAATGTACTCAATAAATGCAGCAACATGATGTCATATTGACTGACAAGATCTCTAAGACTCTCTATCTCTACCAATCTATTTTATGTTTTATATAGAAATATTAATTAACACATTTAAAGACAGTATACCATATAAAATAAATAATACATAATATTACAAAATAGTAAAACTATTTATAATGCTTGCTCTCCTTCCACCATTTCTTTTAAATTAAGTAGTTCAAATTGTCCATTGCCTTTGGTATCAGTCCGTATCATTTCATCTAGGTTTCTAAAGCTTCCGGGATCAATTAAACAGATAATATTTGCAGTACCTGATTCCCAACTTTCATCTTCTACACTTGTAGCAAGTTTAATGGCCTTATCTCTTATTTTACGTGCATCTTTTCCACTAAGTAAAATTCTGACTCTCATCTGAGCTCTCTCAAGAGGAATTTCTTTTTTAATTGTCTGAATTACATCAAGCGCTTGTTGCTTTGCACTTCTGTTGACATTAACTGAATAATGTATATCTTTCATTGCTTTTTCAATAATAGAAACAGGATATGGTCTTTTTGTCTCAGGATTGACACATTTATCTGCCACAGTTGTAGCTATATCTTTAAATAAAGAATCAATTTGTGAATGTCTCTCCTTGTCAGATACCTGAAGTTCACCTTTTTCTAAAACTTCTTTACATATTTCAGTCTGATTATCTTTACCAAAAACTTTTACCAAGTCCTCCTTTTTTGCTACCTGTCCCTTGGACACATTTGTGAAAACAGTATGTGTCTGTAGGACCTCATCAATGTCTTTTTCTCTACAAAACAAAAAATAAACAAATACATAAAGATTATTGCCCATTAGTTGAATATGCTATTTAATTAAAAAATTTCTATGCAATTTATGTTGTTTCCTGATGATTATATATAGATAGATGATACAACAAGAACAGTTACATTTTCAAATAAGAAGCCAGGTTTTTTATAAAAAACCTTACTCTTCTGTAGCTTTAGTATATTTAGTTATCTTTATATTTTCATGCCCCAGCTCCATTCGGTAGTAGACTGAGTAATATTGCATTATTGATTATTAAAATAAAGTTAGGTATATTATAACAAAGTTGTGTGTGTTATTACATAAAAAATATATTTAAAGATGTCATTTTTCATTTCATGATTCATTGTTTATCCAATCTATTTTTCTTGCAATGTATAAAAAAGGATTATGGTTTGTGGATGCATTTGCTTATACCATCTGATTAAGGTAAATAATAAATACAGAAAAAATCTTTTCTGTTCATAGAAAATATGACCAAACCATTATAAATTAATTCATGTAACTATGAATTAAGGGCAGCTATAATATTAATAGTTTATCACAAAGTATGACATTTTAGATAAATGTCCAAATAGACCCTCTATCAGCAATTTATTTATCTATTTCCTATATGAACCATTTATTTTGTGTCTGAACCTTTTTGTTGTCTGGCAAGTTGGTAACTCACATAATAGGCGGGAAATATATAGGAATAATGAACTTATATATATTCAATGCGATAATAAAAATGGTATAATTTATTTCAGAGGACTAAGATAATATGATATAATTTTAGGACAGAATTTAGTTAGTAGTAGCACAATCACACAGTTGGTTTATTTTTGAACATTCTTTTATAAATACTTTAAAACAAATATCAATACGTTCTTAGGCAAACTCACAATTTATTTCTCCAAGACAAAACCTTGTTTTTGTAACACGCAATTTCAAATCTTTTTCCACCTTTCTTTAACCTTACAATCGCCACGTTGGTTAATCGTATTTGATTAGTAGGAGTAAATATTTTCGACATTGTGAAATATTACAATTATAAATATTATTATTATCTGCGTAGCCCGAGTGGTTAATGATGATGATATTAATTTATCCCTAAAGGCAAAGGACTTTAGTCCATACAGCCAGGTCTTGTTCGTATGATGGTTGGTCTGAAACTCCCTGAGTGGTTAATATTTCTTTCCTTTTCGTAACATATCATACCACAGATATAACTTACTATTACTCATGACGGTTTCACATTTTAAATTTTATAGATTATTTATAATTATATATATAATTTTTATATTGAAACTAAACTGTAATAATATTTAATACTATATCCTGTATACTGTTCCATACGACATAATTTAATAGGAAATCTACAAGTTAAAAAAGATTTAGATAAAAATAGAATAGGAAATTTAGAATATATTATATAACATAGAAAAAATATAAGTTTTTAGCACTATACACAAATTACATAAAAAAGAAAAGATGCATATATATATATATATATTACTTCCAATCCCTGTCACTAGTAAGCATTATCTAATTAGTATTTTAGGAAAATACAGTGTAATTAGGATCCTCGCTTTCACGCGCAGGGTAACGGTCTAACTGTGGGTCCCGGGGACCCGTGAGCTCGTTACCCATAAATAAAGGTTTCGGCTGAGTGCCCTAAGCGCTCGGTCACCTTTCTAATTGGCAAAGCTGTACATTCTTTCGGGCTAACAGTAGCCACCAGCCCCAAAAATAATAAGAATCATTATTGTGTCCTAAGAGTTCAATAGGAACTGTAAACATCACGATGCCGGAGACGGTCACGCGTGATAAAATTCTTGTAAAAAAGGAAAAACACTGAGCGAAAATTATAGAAGAAATATCTACAGTACACGGGGAATCTCGATCATCGTCCGCCACCATAACATTGACAATCATTGAGCGAGATTATTTTAGTAGGTTTTATGAAAGACCTCTTGAGAGTCCCTGGACAACGATGCCATCTTCGGTAGCTGAAAGACTACAAACAAAACAAAAAACAAAAACATTGCCAAAGAAGAAAAATAAGTATCGGAAAGACGTTGAATAAAAATATTGGAGATAAGAATAGAGTAGGGTATCAGCAAGTAAAGCATTGGAGAGATTTTGTTTATTACTACAACTATTTTCACCAGACTAACATTAGCGTACGTTGGGTGTCAAAATTTCTAAATGCACACCGCTCTACAAACAGACTCGATTTGTGACTTCATTTGAATTTTTGAGGTTTAAGAACATGGATGAAATTTGTACCTGTATCGTCACTGTTGATGAAAATATGATAGTGAATCGAAACAAGACTCAACGCAGCTGATAGAAAAAGGGGAATAGCTGCCGAAGAAGTTTAAGGTAGAAAAGACGTCTTCGAAACTCATGACCTCAATTTATTGATATTTTGAACAAGTATTAGTGATAATAAATTTCCAAAAAAACGAACGGGCACTTTTGTAAGTAGTTCGCGAAGTAATTTTAGAAAAAAAGAGGGGCAAAATGAGTAAAGTCATCCTATTTTTGCAATACAATACCCCAGTTCATATGGCGCTCATTGTGAAACAAGCACGATGAAATAAACCATATACCCTACGGTCTAGAGCTGGTTTGTAGAAAGAACTTAGGAGGGTAGATACAAGGACGATGTACAAATAAAGGCTACTATATAGAATAATAAATTTTATCACATTTATTTTTTATTAATATCCTAGTCTCAAAACTTGTATCCGGCCCTTGTATTAATATATATATATATATATATATATATATATATATATATATATATATATATATATATATATATATATGTCTATATATTGGCCACCATATAAATTTCAAAAATACATTGTGTCATATACTCTCAAACTTAACTTGGTGAGTGTAATTGTAAATATTCTGAATCAGGGACACTGCCCTCAAACCATTCTTTGATATTATAGTATATGCCTTTAAACAAATTTTATTTTTATGGCTCTATAGAATAGTATTTAATGTATCCAGCTACTGCGTACGAACAATTCAGCATCACAACATCTTAAAAAGTTAATAGCTTCCACTTTAGGCGTGTATACAGCAACATGGTCGACCATTCGATGTATATTTCTAAGAAATTCCAAATATACATATATATAAATATACCAAATTATCTCTCATCAAATACTTTTAGCACTATATCCCCCTGTTTGATGTTGTATGGTAATAGAGATCTAAATCGACCTGGAGATCATATGAACTCGGATCTTGTCCAAATGTGTGCCATATTACACCATCTACTTCCTTTAGCAAGAATGGATCGTTACATTCAATAAAAATGGGTAAAAACTAAGTTCTATGTTACTAGAGATTCCTCGAATACCCTCGAAATATGTCTTTACACGCCATAATTATCCCGCAAACTACACACTACAGGACATTAATTTTTTCAAGAATTAGTAAACCAATGTTCACAGCGAGGGTTATCCTGTCAATACCCTTAGACATAGACTATTACCTTGTAGTAACTATATAATCTCAAACAGTGTAATTATTTTTAATATAATCTAAAATTAAAGATAGTAGAGAAATTTTATAATTTTGGTAAATTTCAAAGTTAATTTACAATATATCGTATCTATCGTCACAATAAAATGCATATTTGTCTGTGGTCTTCTCGACGTGTATTACAGAAAACTTGGCCGTCATCAGCCGTCATTTTGTTATATTTGTATATTTTGTCGGCTATTTTATGTGATTAATCACAAAAATGGCTAAACTAGTTGATATATACAATAGCGAAAAAGATCCCGTAATTAAAAGAAGGCAATTGCCGCTAACTATTTATGAAAATCTCACTGTAAGTAGTCTAGTTTATATTTTGACATTACCACAAACGTAGATTTTAGATATCATTGATAGAAAATAAGTCATGTGGTCTAAAAATCGTTATTTACATACAAATTATTTCTGATTTTATTTCATGTTTATTGTTAATTCATTATAGGAAAGTAAATTAAATGTTCAACTAATTTAAAACGTCGTTAAATTATTGACCTTAATTTATATTATTATTTCGTTGTTGCGTATTCTATTTGTTTTTATTTTGCAGATGATAATGGATTTAAACACAATGGGTTTGATATGTGATAATCCACAAGTTAAAGGACGAGAATACGAAGAATTCATGAGAAAATACAGAATTCTTTCTACAGAAGAGCTAAAAGCGGCATTGAGGGTCGACGCTTCTGATATATTCAATGTACTAAACCAAAGCATTCCTTGTGTTGGCTGTCGGAGAAGGTATTATACTGATTTTCATATGATTATCAAACTGACCTTAGCTTCATACCTCAATTGTTGATCCAATACCTTAACATATTTATATATATTTTGCCTCTTGTATTATTTTATTTATTACATTCCACTTGCTTTCTCTAAGATCATAATTTCAATGAGATCATATCATTGATGTGTTTCTAAATGTATCCTTTGCATCTGACAACATTACTCATGTAGAAATCTGAGTCTTTCTGTGAGGATGGTCAATGTTATATGTAATCTTTTTATAGATTGCACCATCTTAGTCTGTTTTAATGATTCTCTTCACCCTTCAAGATTAGCCTGGAAGAGATTACCTCTGAACTCTATTCTTAGTTCTCCCCTGTATACTTTTGAGCTTGTTAAATCATTTGATTCTTTTTGAAATATACTCTAAAAATGATGATTTAGCTTTGTATGTTCTGTAACTCATTCTCTACCAGATCTAACAATCTTAACACTGCTCTTTACACTGATTGTCTTTTTCAGTTTTAAATACCTTGTTGGTAGAAATCAACCAGTTTCAACTCCAAATATTCATCTAACCAAAGTTAAATTACTGCAGTGTTAAATGAAGCCTTTAATTGCTATGCACAGAGCATAGCAATTAAATAGAGATTGAAAAAGGCTAAAATTATGCAACCTCATTCCAATGATTAAAAGCAAAAAGAATTAATTGACTAAAATACTCATTTTTATCATTTTGACATTCCATTTATATTAAATAAAAATTTCATAGTTATTGAAAATTTGTTCTTCTGTTAAATAATGGTTTTGGAACTTTACAAATTGGATTCATCAAGACCCACAAATACTTGACTTGTACTTGTAATACTTAAATGTTTGAAATCTTCACAATGGTCACGAGAAAGTCTGATCAAGAGAAAGTTTCTCTTAGCCAGGCCTTTTTTATTAAATTTTAAAGGGAATAATGTGAAAGTTCTATTTATAATGGAAAAAGTATCAATGGAAGAAAATTCATTATAAGTATCTGAGCCATGTTAGTGGCCCTACTAAGTCCTGGATTTGGAACCCTTTTCTAGAACCAACTTATCTAAACTATCTGTATCTCTGTTACAAAAAGAAACCTGAGAATTATCTTAGAGGTTACACATAAAGAAACTAATAGTTTAAATTAATAGTTAAAATATTAGTAGAAATTTATCATATAATACTAGTTTCCTTAATGTAGTTCAGAAAATATCTTTCATCAAAGTTTCTCCATCTTGTCACACACTCAATCACCCACTAATTATAAAAATTCTAAAGTACTTCTAGCAGATATTAAGAATAAGTCTTAAAGAAATTACAGCATATTACATCTATTACATTAACTATATAAATTTAATAATAACTACATTAATTAGCACAGTAAAAAGCAATAATAGAAAGATTCTTGTGTTTGTGCCTCCATACATCTGTCACAGTCTATTTTGCATTGAATATATAGTAAGAAAAAATTGTACTTAACCAAATTCACCTATTTTTCATTTAAAAAGGGTACATTCACAAATCATTTGTGGGCAATAGCGTATGCATATTTAATAAAATTCCTTAAATAATAATCAATTTGCCATTAAACAGATTTAAAATTTGTTTGATTTGGTTAAAATCCTACTTGATTATTTAATCCTAGTGTAAAGGGTTAAATGGGGTAGTTTATAACAAATTGACAAAATGAAATGATAATAGTTTTATTTAATATTTTTTTATTTTACTTGTGTAGTTTTCATTATAACTGCAGTATTTTGTTAACATTAAAGGTGTATTTCAGTGTGGAACGACTCTTTTATCAATTATGCAAATCAGGACATTCAACATTAGATCCCTTGATTCTTACCCCAGATGAAACAATGACAATAAGAGAGGACAAGGTAACACATTCACAGTCTCTTGCCACTCTGCTGAATGGACATAGGTAAGTTTATTAATCTTTACAATTACTATATAAGTTAAGCTACATCTCAGAATGTAATCATCCAAATAGTTTCATGTTTCACTATACTCACAATAGCATCTGTATAGGCAATTATAGCACACATTGTTGCTGTTGACACTGGATCTGGGCAAGATATTTTGTTGAAGTACTCCTCCATATGTCATTTGCAAACAAGCTTTAGTTCATTAATGTTTAGATGAAATCACCCCATAAACATATCCTATAGTTGCACAGTATCTTTCAAGGATTCTCTTAATTGCTATACTATGGAAATTACATTCAGATGCAATGTTATCACTATGCTCATTTACCCTCTAAAGAAAAGTTCTGTGTACAGCAGAATAATATATCTAAGCTGTCATTTTTCTCTTAATGAAATGATTTTGACCTCACATGATTAAAACAAATAACTGTTGTTTGGCATGTATAGAAGAATGTCCAATTCCTAGTGTGTGTAGGGCTCATAGCCATTGCAAATAAGATTTTTAAAAACTTAGCTAACATCAAATTACTCCTACATTTTCAGCACGGGTATAGAATGTCTAATTTTAAGCCAGCCACGTTGGAAAAAGTCGCAGCGATGTACATTGCACTCTTTAGAGGCAGGCGGAGCGCGTGGTTGGGGTGTGAGTACCGGGGGAGGGACTAGCAATGGCGCCTGCGGAGCATGGAGTTCTTGGGGAGTGGGAACATGCGGCTGGGGGTGGGGTGCCTGGGGTTGGGGCGGTCGGGTAGCGTGGCGTGCTGCTTGGGATGCCATGCGCGCCTCTGCACGGGAACATGTGACGCTCGTACACTTTAATACGCTCCACGATACGCTTCATAATTATCTACGCAAGCACCGGTTTTGCGCCGATTGTAAGACCAAGGTATAGTCTAAACAAGTTTTAGTAAGTTAAGTACATTCTATAGGTAAAATATAATTTCTACGATTTTATAATTAATCTTGTAAATATTTAAAAGAAAATATGGTCTGATGATATTGTCCACATTGCATGCACGAGTGGTGCCTCAAAAGAACTTAGACACCAAGATTAACTAACTTTTGGAAGTAGGTTAAAGCTAAAATAGCAAAATTTAACATTTTGACTTTTTTATTTGATGTGATATAGAAGTTATTTATCAATTTGATAAGGAAACACACCTAAATCTTACACCCATGTCATGTTAAAAAGTAATATTTTGATGAATTAATTAAATATGTATGTACAGGCACATACATATTTAAGAAGTATGTACATTGATGGCATTTTTATGAAATGTAACAAGGATGGAGGAGGTATGGGATGATAGCCATTGAATCTAGATCAACTTTTAGATTACTGTGTGTACTTATAAGAAGATATTAGTAAATTATTTTTCAGTTAGGTCTCACTTAGCAAATTTAATATCTAAGATATTATATAAGAATTTCATGGTGCTGTATACAGAATTCTCAGGCTGAAATATGTATTTATACAGCAAGTCTTTCATAAGTGTTGGCCCAAGTAAATGCTAGTTAAATAAAATTAAAGTATTGATTTAATTTTGCACAAGAATTATACTAAATTAGCAACTAATTGATCTCATTACTATTTCAATCATTATATTCATTTAATTTTATATAGGTATTAAGAGCTTATCAGCTATTAGTTGAAGAAAAAGAACCACATAAAGAGAAAGGATATGTTGGAGCACTTTATGGTGGTATCAAAAGATGTCTTTTGGACAAGCACCTTCACCTACAAGCCAAGACAGACTACATAGGCCACCTAATAGCCAGAGCTGAACCAGAGTTACTTGGAAACCACAGGGAGAGGCACGCTAAAACACTTGAAATTGCACAGGAAGAGGTAAGCATTTTTATTGTTATTTATTACTGAGATTAAATTCAATAGTTCTTAAAAGTAAGCATTGAAGCTCTTTAATAAGCACATCAAGCATTAAAGAAGGTACATATTATAAAAATTATGTAGGTTTTCATGCAAATGGAGATAGTAGATAATCTTCTATTATCTGATGATAGTAAACTATACAATAAATAATAATGAGCAAGTGTTTCACATGGTGATAACTGATTGGCCAACAATTCTTCAGATAATGTATGGTCATTAACAACACACATTTTTTCAATTGGTTATCATGAACAATGTATCTATTTATGTTTGATATTTGATACATATCCTGTTGCAATATATGTAAGATAATAATACATACAGGTATATGTATATTGCATATCTTAAAAATAAAGATGGTGATCTTAGTAAAGCTAGATGTGTGATTCAAATAATAACAAAAACCAGTGCAATTTTTACATTTATCTTTCAACACAATATTTTCGCCAGGTATTAATTTGTCTTGGGATATGTATATACGAGCGTCTTCAACGCATCTCGTTACGGTTACGAGAAGAAGAAGGCACATGTCAGACTTTAGCCGCGGTAGCTGTAGAGGCACTCTATCGTAAATTCGAAACTGCAGTGGAATTAAAGAGTGGTGTTTCCAAGTTACAACTCCTTTATGACGAAATCACTCAGGAAGAACTTACGCGGCAACAAAGGAAGGAACAGAAGAAATTGAAAAGGCGCAAGAAGAAAGAAAGGCAGGCGGTAGAAAGCAAATGCAAGGTGAAAAGTTTAAATACATTAATAAATGTGACAAATACTGCATTGGTAATGGTAACACCATACTTACATGATCCTTAGACATATTAATTAGTAAATAAAATTAAATTAAAAATAAAGCTTGGAAATTATTGTACTAAGATTTTTAAATATTCTATAACATCAAGAGTTTACATTAAAAGCAAATTTTTAGAAGAAAATACACTTCATAATTTTCAAGGCTACCTTGCGAGTCTAACTGTGAAATATTCACCTTTAAAATTTTTATGTAGTCCAAAGTTTTGTAATAATTTTTAAATTTTTAAGCAGGAGGCTGATTCAGAGGAACCAGAAGACAAGTGTCAATGTGAGGAATGTCTTTTAGAAGAACGGGACACACCAACTGACTTGCTTTCACCGCATGACTACAATCAATGTTATGAGACAAGTGGAGATGGATGTCAGTCATGCCAGGATGACTATACGAAGCATCGCTCACCTAATAAAACTGGCAAAAAAAGGAACAAAAACGGCGATTTCACTCCAAATGAACATTCCCATGACTGTGGCTACTCTTCTGGTAACAATGGAGGTTGCTGTGAAACTATGTCAGGTTCATCTTCCCTTGTGAGTTCTCCAGAAGGTTCCGAAGTGGCATGTTCAGATGGATTTTGTAACCATGAAAGGGGTGACTGTATAGATATAACTAAAAATGACAAATCTTTATGTACTGGTTTCACTCTTTCACTACAAGAAATGTTGGTAAGTGAACTTTGTGAAGAGAATTATCTTTAATGTTATTAGTCATTTCAAGTTGATCACAATTTTTTTTAATTCAATGCTTATATTACTTTTAGATTGACACTTTCTCTTTGACAAGTGACTCATCCCTTTTTATTAATTACTTATTTAATCTTTACCTACATACTTCCTGTGTGATAGCAGTGGTAGCCCCTAGGTGGTGTTTGATGGTATCTCAGTGGTATACAAACACTAATGAAATTTTTATTTACAATTTTAAATCCTTTACCACATTCAATGCAATAAAGGAAAACATCATGTCTGAAAAAAAACAAAGACTTGAAGTCTTTGCACATCTGCAGGGCAGTATCATGGTGGGCTATGCTCTAACACCTTCTCTAGAGAGGTCTATGCCGAACAGTGGTGTTTATATAAATATAGGTTGTTTACTACTTTACATCCTTCATTTATTGTATATCTCTTTAGGTCGACTCTTAAGTGAAAGGCAAAGTAATTGACTTAGCCTTTCAGCCATGTTTATTTCTTCAATGATTGTAATATGTTTTTAGTAGTTCTGCATTTTAGCAAACAATGCAGTTAGGAAGTTGGGCAGTTTAGTTAATGTTACATTTGAGATTCAAGAAGTTATACAGGTTTGAACTATAATTATTTTACACAGGACACATGTACATCCGATGAAGAACATGACACCAGTTATATACCCATTGAAGAAGTCCTAGAATTCAAGGCACGCAGGAACATAACAGAGAAAAGACAAGAATTGAGGCAAAACTTACGTCAGAAGTTTGCTCAGCTTTGTGTTAATCAACCGCAGACTCAAATTTTATCCAGATTACAAGACAAGACCGTTGTATAATTTTTGCATGACCTGGATTCAAACTGCACATTGTAAAACATCTATATACCCTTTACAATGGCACAAATCTGTAATTGCTTTCTAAACCTGTAGATGAACTATAAATGTGTGTCATATCCGTAAATTCTCAGATAGTCTACCCAATTCCTTGACAAAACTCAATAGTAGAAATTGTCCTAATATTTCTGTTACATAATAACATATATAATGTTAATGCTACAATAAACCTTTAATCATAGGTTGAAATAAAATAATTTGAATATTTTATGAGATTTTTATAATTTATAACATAAGATTTAATTTTTTCCTGAAAATTTAATGACCTCAAATCATGTTTATATATCTTGTGCTAATATTATATTAGTATAATATCAGTTTGTTGATTATCATCATAATTTATTATCTGAAAACCATTGGTGCTTATATATAATGCTAGTACTATGTGTAAAATGCATTTAGACTGGAAATAAAAAAAATATGTAGTTATCAGGTCTTATTATAAAATTTATAGAATAAATTAAAGGAAGTGCATGTTTGATGAATCTGTTAATGATATTAAGAATTTAATCAACTGGATCAACCAGCATTTAACAAATATTTACTATTTAAAAAATTAGAATGCTTTGAAATTAAATAGTGGCATTATTTTGGTCAAATAAAATATTTTCAGTGCTTATGTGACTCAATATTATATGATACACATTGATTTTATTTGTGCTCTTTGTTAAAAAGCTTCAAATCACCACAAGATAATCAGTCAACTGCCATGGTTACTGAAGTTAGAAAAAATTGTAACTCTGTTTTAAATATATTATAATTCGAAATAACTGCTTTTATTACATCTTATAAATGTTTATATTTGAGCAATACAAAGAGTTGCATTAGTACCGCCAAATCCAAATGAGTTTTTAAGTGCTACCTTTCTAGTGGAGTCCCATTTTTCTGGTACCTTAGCAACATAATGTAGATCATCAACAGGATTTTCTAAATTCAGTGTAGCAGGTATTATTCCATGATGACATGCCAAGATGGTAAACACAGCCTCTAAATTACCAGCAGCTCCAAGGAGGTGTCCATGTGCACCTTTAGTAGAAGACACTAAAATTTTATTACTATGCTCACCAAAGAGTTTCTTTATAGCAGTTGATTCAATACCATCTCCAATTGGTGTTGATGTGGCATGTGCATTAACATAAGTTATTTCATTTTTATTAATATCAGCATCTTGTAGAGCTCTTTTCATTGATAGCATTGCACCACTGCCATCTTCTCTTGGAGTTGTAATATGAGAAGCATCACCAGATAAACCATAACCTAGTATTTCAGCATAAATGTTTGCATTTCTTCTTAATGCATGTTCGTATTCCTCCAAGACTAACACAGCTGCTCCTTCCCCCATTACAAAACCATCACGCTTTTGATCAAAAGGCCTTGAAGCTTTTCCTGGTTCATCATTAAAAGATGTACTTAAGGCCCTTAAACGACAGAAACCAGCTATGGCTAGAGGACTGATACAGGATTCAGCTCCTCCACATACCATAACTTCTGCATCACCATGTCTAATAAATCTATAAGCATCTCCTATTGAATGAGCTCCTGTAGCACAAGCAGTTGATACTGAGTGATTTGGACCCCTAAAACCATATTTTATACTTATTTGACCTGCTGCCATATTTGGCAAGATCCTTGGTACAAAAAAGGGACTGACTTTATTGTAGCCTATTTTCAGTGCTTCATTTGTATCACAAACATCCTTTAGATCTACCATTCCCATTCCTAATGCTACTCCTGTTATTTCTTTATCAGTATCAGATTCTGCAAACCATTTAGCATCACGTAATGCTTCAGCCGTAGCTACAAGAGCTAGACATGTCGCTGGTGCCATGGATTTGGAATTATACTTTGATAATGTCTTTTGTAGATTATCGTCATCTTTAGAAATCAATCCGGCTATTCTACATGGCAATTTCTTGAATTCTTCCCCTTTAAGAGAAACAATTCCGCAACGACCTTTAAGTAAGTTATCCCAAACTAATTTAGTACCAGTGCCAATAGGAGAAACAACTCCTAAACCAGATACTACAACTCGCCTTCGCGATGGGAATCTTGTTATGTGCCTAACTCGCTGTATTAATTTCATTGTAAAAAAAGTTGTCACCGATTATGACCATTTAGTTTATTTTAAGGTATAAAATATTCGCGACTGACTATGATTTCACGGGAACTTGCAACATATACAACGAGGAAACTTTATAGACGTCAGTAAAACCAAGAAATAACTGTCACGGCTATATATTCAATTTGTAACACTTATTCTCACACACAAACAAAAATATTGTTTTGAAATTGTCTGAAACAAAAATGTTAGGTTATGAAATTTAAAAAAAGTACTAAGGTAAAAGGCATTCTGCCAATTATTACGACATTTTAAATTAAAAAAAACAAAGAAAATTCAACTCTCAAGGAATCGCTGCAAGATAATTAAAAAATATCCATATAGTGTACTTTAAAAATGCTGAATAGAAGTAAATAACGATTTTTACAAAAGTTACATATACAGTCTCTTACTACCTCATCTATTATTAATCTTAAAACTGGACTGCCAAATGTATATGGGAATGTCACCGTAACATTTAATCAGCAAGATTATTTTTTAATTATTGTTAATTGAAATATTGTTAGATTCGCCGTAGTGACAGTCTAACCTACCCTGCCAGCCAAAAGCTTAAGACTGCACCTAGACAACATAATTATCCATCAATTGTAATAAAATCCCATAGGATAAATAAAAGAAATGCACATTCTATTGTTAGTATCGAATATTTAAAGAAAGTCATTCTTTTGTTTACTTTCAAGTCAACATCTATTATTTTCAAACTCCGACGAAAGCTGTGGTAGAGTCGTAATAATATCTTTATAATATCCTCATTACTAATTACTTCGATTTCGTTACGTATTGATCAATTAGGATTATTTAGCTCCTGAAAACACGTGTTTCTGACTTATTATTACCCGAGTTTACTTGGGTTTGTTCACAAACAATCTCAATTAGTCTAAACTTGTGGTTTCCACAGTGAAGACGTAATAAAAGGGGAAAAGCTCGAGAAATTAGCAGTGAAGTGCGTTCTGCCATCGTTGTTTAACATAATGAAGGTAAATCCGACGGTGAGATTGCTTCACAACTGAAGTTATCAAAGACTTGTGTTCATGGCACATTAATTCGATACAGAGAGACAGGCAGTTTTCAAGATCGTCCACGCTCGGGAAGGCCGAGAGCTACCAGGTCTAGTAAAGATAATTTCATTATTGTTACCAGCAAGTGAAATAGACGCTTATCAGCACCAGAAATCTGTGTTGAAGTAAACAAAACCCGATTTAACCTTTATCATTGACTAAAACGGCGACTGAGAGATGCGAAGTTGTATGGTCGCGAAAACCTCTACTAAGGGCGCAAATCAAGAAAAAACGGATGTAGTGGGCTCTTGCCCGTCGAGATTGGACTGAAGGAGATTTTAACGGACACCCTTGAGGACTGAGGTTAATAGTCTTCTATTAATTGTGTTTCCGATTTCCTATACTATATATTTATATAAGAAACACAGCAACATTATGGTACTCTCTCAATCTGATATGGATTGAGATACCATAACTACCTATCCTTTCTTGGTCAAAAGGACCCATGAATGGATCTTACAGCTAGAAACTACCTGCAACGTGGTTCTAGCACTACGATTTTTTTTTGTATAATATCGGATGGCAAAATATTTTTCCTATTCAACAACGTGCCCAAGCAAGATCATCGTAGATTAAACAAACGTTTGAAGTCAATCGAAGAATTTAATAACATATTTAAGTGACTTGATGAACCTTGCTTTGCCGAACCAAAATACAATTTAATGCGTTTATCTATATGATTAAATTATGGTTGGTGTGTACTACACACATATTATTTTTATTTAAGAAAAAAAAGTATTGAAAAAAACTTTTCGTGAAAAAAGATAAACCCAACAAATAAATGTCTATAAATTAGCAATGCGCGATTTTGAGATGTTTATAACAGTGTTCTAACAGTGGTAGAGTTACACTGAGGTTTGTTTCTAGTTGCAGAAAGAGTGGGTCAGCTCGACCGGGGTAGGACCACGCCCTCACAGAATACCAGCGTAATGCTGCTGTGTTTCGTCTGATAAGAGCAGGGATCCTGAGACTTTTATTACTGGTGTTGAGGCATTCCATCTCACTCCTCAAGGGTAACAACTTTTCTTTGTCAAGGATGAATCTAGATGTCATGGCCATCAGGTGAACTGTGTGCTCGTTTGTTACACTAAATGTAATTTTAAAAAATCGTAGAAATTTTCGATTGCGTATTTTCTTAATTACAAATGAGAGTCAACGGCACTGGTTACTGTAATATGATTGTGTGTTCGTTACCGCGTAGGTCTCCCTGATTGACAACGCGCATAAAATCGAACTCAACTGTGTTTTAAAAAAAAAACCTTTATCATTTTATACTAATAAGGATTTTTTTAAAAAAAAAAATCATTCATGCTTTAAAAATTGTAAATAAAATTGAAAAAATTATTGTGAGCAAAGGCTTTTATCACAATTACTTTTTCTACTAGTTAATTATATCAATTATTTCAAAAAGTTTTTAAATACATAATTGTGACAATTTCAAAATACAATATGAATATATATAAAAAATGTGGACGCGCAACACAACCCAACAACTACCAATATTTACACACTGGCATACTTATGAATCGATTTTAAAAATTTTTGAAAAAATGTTTTCGAAGCATAAAAATTGTGTGTATTCATTGAAAAGTGTTTTTAATGCAATTACGATTATTGTATTTTTAAATTCATCATCATCACAGTATATCCTTAGTTCACTGCTGAACAAAGGCCTCTTCCATAAATTTCCACAAAGAACGATTCTGAGCCACCTGCATCCATCGACTTCCCGCCAATTTGCATAGGTCGTCGCTCCATCTTCTAGTCGTTGTACACTGCGACTGCCAATTCAAGAAACTTTCGTCCTCATTGGTTATGGGTTCTACGAGCCATATGGCCAGCCCATTGCCTTTTTAGCTTGCATATCTTTTCAGTTATGTTGCCTATTCTTATACTACTGACGATGTCTACGTTGAGTCTTTCTAAATTCATACGTTTCAGTACCATTCATCCATACCATGCTAAGGTTTTTTGTGTGTAAGTATTTAAAAAAACCTAATAATAATGTTGAAGCGAAATTTTATTAATCGTGGGTCAAAGTATGACGCCTTGTGATTATAATATTATCTTTATTTCGAAGTTTAATATTTGTTGTCCCTGCTAATTGTACTATTAAGTAAATATGAATGTGATTAACGGAAATTACTTCAATATACATTTACGTAAATTTTTTTTTATGTATTTTATTACTATTGAAGAATATTTTCGATTGTTCTGAAACCACGAAGATGACTCGAAGAGTCTGTCAACCCAACTTGACGACAATAGACTCCAAAAAGAAATCATCGAGATGTTGAAACAATCGAGCTTACGTCATCGCGTGTTACTAATATATTAAAACTTTATAGTTCAATGTGGTTTCATGTCAATTTGACAATGTTTTTGAGTTTAATTCTTATATCTATGCATTAGCAAGACAATTCAGAAATAATCGAATGTAAAACACAATTATTATATGATAAAAAATGATTTTAAACAAACTATTTCGTCATAACATGAAAGTTATTTTAGCTGGAATTACAATCTTATTGGGTGTTTTATACAAAAAGTACGGGAATATATATTTTTTTGCATCTGAAAATAAAAATCATCGAGTTGTGTGGTCACAAGAGCAACTAAGCCAATATAATGGAATCGTACAAAATAGGCTTTATTTAGCTGTGCTTGGTTATGTTTTTGATGTTACAGATGGTCACAAACATTATCAACAAGGCTCTGCTTACAACTATTTTATTGGTTTGTAATATTAGTAATAAATGGTTTGATTAAAACAGGCTCTGGTAAAGTATTTTCGAACACTAATATTGTCGCTAACATTGTTATTAAGCATAAATAGGTCCCCACAATCTATTTATAAATGAGAGAAAGCTGAGAATAATAATTAGAGCATGCAATGTTAATATCAATTAAATTTAAATAATTTTATTATACTATATACTTCATATTATATAGGTATAGTTTTATGTAGTGTACAATAACACATTTTTTTGTAATATTATATACTTCAATTCTTTATACACAGCTAGCTTACCCCCTCGGTTATTCTAAACTCTAATTATTCATTTTGGTCTCCACAATACAGGCTTTGCTTAGTGACTCTCATAGATATGTTGTATGACCTGTGTTATTCATTTACAATACTATGTATATTTAACAACAATAATAATAATTAATACTAAATTAGAAATTTTCTTTCTTTTCATAGTATTAGGGGTGTAAATAATAACAATTCACTTGATGTAAGTGTAGACTTTGATAATGATTTTTATGTCCATCCTCAACAAGCATTCAAGATGTACATGCCACATCACCCCTGATGAAATGGAATGCCTTGTTACTTTGATCCCATGATAGCTAAACTCACCAAGCAAGACACAAGTGTTATGCTGTTATTTTATACTAGTATTATGTGAGGGTGTGGTACATCCATAGCTAGTTATCCAATTCATGTTGCTAGAAACTAGCTACAGCATAGTTCTAGCAGTAAAAATATTACATAGACTGTTAGAACCTATGTTCTATATCATTAAAATTGTTTTTAGGAAAAGATGGTTCAAGAGCACTTATAACAGGTGATTTTAAGGATGAGAGTCCTTTAAAAGACCATGTTATGGATTTGTCTTGTGATGACTTATCAACATTGTTGCAATGGAGACAAACCTATAGAAAAAAGTATAAGTTTGTGGGTAAGTTATCCAAATATTATTTTGTATTATATTGAGTCAGTCTTTTTATTCTGATAATTTAATTCACAGGATTTTTAAATGGAAGGTATTATGATGAACAGGGTAAAGACACTGATTACTCAAAGGATATTAAAAACAGATTGAAACAATGTAAGATAGCAAATGTAAAAGAGGAGAAGGAGAATCAAAAATATCCTCCATGCAACATAGCATGGAATGTAGAAGATGGTTCTCATGTTTGGTGCACCAAGTCAAGGTTGTGTGCAATTTGATATTTTAAAATACATTATAAGCTTTTCTACAAAACAATCTTGTTTTGTTGTAATTTTAACATAATAAATGAGAGGAATTAAATTAGTATTTAAGATATTAATAAAGTATTCTTTGTTTTTTTATGTAGATAATATAATATTTTTTTAAGGACTACTTATTAAGCAGACTGGCAGACTATTGCTTAATTTGCATTAAGTTAAGATTTCTAAAATCTAGCTATAATTGAATATATTACTATCAAATTTACAAAGTATTGTGAGTCAGAACTAAAGAAAGTGTTACTGTTAATTATATATATTTAAAAATGTTCCTGATAATATTTTGAAAACAACAAATTTTAAGGATCACTATTTATATATTATATAACATATAATAATAATTGTGGAATATTATTTTCACTATACTCACAATTTAATTTAATAAATTGACAGTATAATTATATAAATGTTTATATTTCTAATTTGATCTCATTATATTGCAGTGGTGGTATTGAAAGAGACTGGGTTGGTGTACCACGGCAGCTATTTATTCCCGGTGAAAAGACACCACAATGTGTGTGTATCAATCTTGACAAGGATTATGGTAGTACAAATATTTTAAAAATGTATGATAACTGCCCTAACACCTCCACATCTTGTACAGTAATTATTAATTGAATATTCCTATTTTTATGTAACAAACCCCTCATTACAATTAAGGTGACCAGTGATAACATGAATAGTCTGTTGTATAAAATTCTAACAACTTTCATTACTCTTATAAAAAATATATATTACAGGGCTGTATAAATACACAAAAAAGCACATATATATATATATATATGTATGTATATATATATATATATGTATATATATATATATATATATATGATTTCATATAAAACAGTAATTTCCAATTTTTTATACAAGTTTATATATGTTTATTTAAGAAGTGCATGGAAAGATTTACATTTTTGTTAATTTAAATTGAAACAAACTACATGTAACAAAAACCGGGCTGTATAAATACACAAAAAAGCACAGGTTATGTATATATATATACATATATATATATATATATATATATATATATATATTCGGTACAGTAATTTCCAATTTTTTATACAAGTTTATGTATGTTTATTTAAGAAATGCATGGAAAGATTTACATTTTTGTTAATTTAAATAGAAACAAACTACATGTAACAATTACTGGCTTAAACTATTTTAATAGGTATGTACTAATTAAGGATTAATTATGTAATGGTAATTAAATAGCTTTATACTAGCCAAGCAAGGCAAATGGTGAAATATGTATCAAAAGAAGCAAATACCCACAGCCAAGTTTTTCAGCCTAACATATTTTTTTTAATAACAGTAATATCTTTTTTCCTCATGTTTTAATTTATTTATGTGCTACATTTATACTTGAAGATTATATTACTATAAATTAATAATGTAAGCAATTATTATTAATATAAAATGTGCAAAAACGAACTGTTTGTTATTGATTCACATTAAAAAAACAATTTTATCATTTTCATGTACATAATTTACACAGAGTAAAAAAATGATTGCAAATGAGAGTTAAATTTATGGTCTTAAATAAAAAATACATATATATTGAGTTGAATACATGATTTAATAGCTGTAATGTAAAATTATTGTTAACAATAATCTATAACTATCCATTGAATTTATTCTCTAATTATTGGTTAGCAATGTTCTCCAGTCTTAAGTCAATGATATAAGTTTTTATTAGTTATTTAAATGGTTTAAAAGCCATAATAAAAACAATCATAATTTTTGCCCATGTTCTTATATATAAATATAATATCTTATATTTATTATTACATTTCTACTGTAATTTTTATTATTTAGATGGCACCCTCGATAGTTTTAGTTTCTGTGTGTACAACTTCATCTAAATCAAGACATTCAATTGTTTCAAGAAATACTTGCATAGGAATTTTTTTTCTGTTCAAAAATGATTTATTACCCAGGAGTTTCTTGATCTTTGCTCTACGCTTTTTGATTTTCTCTTTTGTGTAGTGACTTCCTATTTGGAATGTTAATAGTCTTTTAACTTTCCTGCCGTTTATATTTGTCTCTGTGCCAGGACCATTTGTCTGAGGTTCTTCATAAATAGTCTCTAAAGTTTGGGACAAACTTTTCACCTTTTTGTTAAGATATAAGGCCTCGATGTGTTTTGGAGTAGAATCTTTAATATTGCGTTTGCGTGGTTTCATACTTACTCTACGATTAGAAAGTTTATTTGGTTCAACAGCTAAAGGCTTTCTTTTCCTTAAAACTCGCGAAGTTGTAGGCATTACATTTTCTGCACTATTGGAAACCTCCGTTTCATCTACTTCCATTATGTCCAAGTGTGCCATTTTATTTGGCAATTCTGAATCCATTCTGCAATTAATGCATTTACTCCCGCCGTATAATTACGTACGTTTTTCTGAAATTTTGAATAAGGTATTATAAAGACTTATTTTTAATTGATAGACAATCACCATCCTGAATGAATTTTGTGTATCATATTATTACATTTACTTCATATTAAACTCAGTTCGAAAATGTCGACTTCTAACTCCGAAAGAAACACGCTGTCCGGTAACCGGTATTCTTTTGCTTGGATGCCAAGCTTTCCGGGATGTTAGTTTGACAGATCTGTTTACCAACTGTTAAATAAAGTTGACACTAGAAATAATTATTATATATCCAAAGTTATAAATAAATTCATAATCTTCGAATGTAACACGTGTAAGCGTGTAAACGACAAACTTAAGGGGAAGATAGGATGTCGGATACCTATCGACAAAAAAAAATAAAGTCACAATTTTCGTGACATTGTGATTTTTAATGTTACTGTGTGTACAAATCGGCAGATAATTTGATTATTATATTTAACATACATACATAATAATAAACACATATTTAAGAATAATTGTGGTATATCATATTCAAATATCATTTTGATCAATTTCGTTGGAAAAAGTTGAGAATGGCAGGTGTTTTTTTTAAAAAAAAAAACAAATTATTTTATTGTATTTTTGCCTTAATCGGTGAAAAATTGAACGGAGCTGATGCTGCATAAATAAATGACATGTTTGATTAAGACTTCAGATAGTAGTTACACTGATTACTACAATCTGAAGTCTTTCTTGAATTTTTTTCTTGGTATTTTTAGAAATAATATCGGTGTCTCAAAAATGGTGATGCTTTTACTAAGGTGATTTTTTTATGTCCGGTAGGTGACCCATCAACCTATCTTCCCCCTAAGCTTTTCTTGTTACACAAGTGACACCTAGTATATAATAAATTATATGCCGAATATATAATATATACATTTAATTTTTCATATGTTATCAATTAACTCGTAGAAACAGTTACCCAGTAGAATACTGAAAGGTTTATTGTAGGTAAGTTATTGGTTTAGTATTCCCGAATTAGTTCCATTCCGTGAGTATAGTATAATAAAGTAATTCGATCACATCACAACCTGTGCATCCGAATTAGAACCGTGCAAATTATAAAATACAATACATTTTGACATGTGAAAAATGAAGAGACGAGCGAGTACGTATAACCTATTCACGAATATAAAATTTTATTTTGTAGAATACTAGAAGGGTTTTGAAATATGACGTTTTAATTGCAAAGGCTGAAATAACGTCGGTCACCTAAACGTTATCTTGTCCTGTCCTATGTCGGACGCGACCAAGATACTCGTATGTCTAGGATTGAAAACAGCTTTAAATTTGTAGCTATTCGGAGTGATTTTTTGTAGTTATGTTAAGAGGCGGAGGGCAAAATCCTTATTATCCAAATATTAATAGTATAGTTTAATACAGTGAAAACATAATAAACCTACTGTTTTATAAACTCAAAATATTATCAATAATAGAAATACGATACGATAATGCAACGGACCATCAGGTTAAGTGTCTACACTATCTTTAAAAAAAAGCTTGTAATAGTTTATAATTAAAGTAATGATTAAATATAATAATAAACCGCGACGCGACGCGGTACCGAAAGGTGCGATTGTGAAGAGTCTCGTACGATTAGTACGAGTCGATCTGGCACACCGAGCTCATATAGTTTGTATATGAGCCTGTTGTGTCAGACCTTCTCGAAAGCTTTCGCCAAGTTGTGAAAAAGTGCCTCAGTTGGGTAGCCTCAAAGGAATTTACTGAGAATGTGCTCCGTGATGTGTGCCAAACCCGAACTACTCAAGACTTTGATATGGTAGGCTTATGCGTCGATGAGCTGATGGATGTTTCGAGGGCTTAAGAATACCTATGACGTCAGCTTTCTTTCAGGTTTTCGGGAAGGTGCCTCCTCCTACCTGTCTATTTTACACCAGTAGGTGTAAAATAGACATGGGTTGGAGTTTTATCATCTTGTTAGTGATGCCGTTGGGGCCGGGAGCCTTGCATGGTCGCAGGTTTTTAATTATAGACTCAACTTCGGTGCATGTAACATGAGTAATCGAATATAATAATACGAAATCGTCCAGTTGAAGTGTTGTGTCGAAGTACCTTAGTGTTTCTAAGAAACATCAAACCATACGTTTTTTCTAGATTTTAGCGACACAGAAATTTGTGGGTTAAATTGGCTCCGGTAAACCTAAAGCCATACAGAAATGTTGGTTGATAAAGTTAAGGTTCGAATGACTTGTTCGTGTGGATGAAGGTAAAAGATTTTTTAACTGCGGTTAGGGACCGAGCCTAATTTCAAAAAAGTCGAGGAAAATCATGCTTATATTTTCGACTCTTCAAATCATAACCGGTTCATTCTGTAATATAATCCTAAGAACTGTAGTGCGATATTAGTTGTTCTTGGCATGAAAATACGAACATATTAAGTAGGTTCTGCTACTGGCTATTAAATATTCAATTAATCTGTATTCGGAATTTTAACGTTTAATTAATCCAAAATAGAACAATATGGTTGTTTTTGTATAATGTATGAACTTTATTCAGTGTGGATTTCAAGCATTCCATCTATAGTTTATAAATTGAAGTTCTTCAATTTGTTTTGCATGTGGTATTATTTAAGATACCCGTAGGTCGATTATATCAGCTAAGATAATCAAGTAAGACGGTTTCCGATGGGGGGATGTTAAAAGTTCAATAATAATTTAACTAAAATTTGGTTTACATAGTGAGGTTATTGGAAGAAAATAGCAGTAATTTTATAACGATTTATTGTACAAAACAATAATACATTAAAATGTACAGGTATGTTTAATTTTTTGGACTTGTTAAGTCCCAAACACTGGATAATAAGTATATCCTTCCCTTACAGACACCATATTGCTCGTCGAGGCGTCAGCACTAATAGAAGTATAGATTCGTCTCTAGATAAGCAAACTAGAAATAACATAAAAAATATAATAATAAATTAATAGCATGCTGTCAACTTAAGTACACAATAGTTTATCGCACTGCTTTTGTCGACGGGCACCATGTAGTCTTTTAAAAAAAAAAACAACGTAATTTAACAAAACGATTAAACCTCCTAAGTATACTGTATAGGTATATACACGTTATGAACATTTCCCTCTCCGGTGATCGAGCGCAGCGGCGAGTCTCCCAGTGTGGGCGCGACCTTTAATGGAAGTCGCGGAAGTTTCGGACAAGTGAAAGCCAAATAATAACGTATCGGGAGACGGGAGCGTTCGATGTAGCAGAGAGAAGCGGACGAAGGAATTATGTACGGTGGCGCGCTTACCACTTGTCAATGACCACCTCGTTCGCTGCAAAACAATGATAGCGTTAGTGTGGCGTGGCGCGTTCGAACGGCGCCCGTACGAACTTACTGGCTCTGTGCAGAGATCACAACCGTGTCGTAGATTATAATAGAATTGTGTAGTTTTTCACTGACTGCGGGATCACAACAAACAATGAGTGTTCATGGAATATATGCGTGCGGTGGTGCGGCGACTCCCCGGCGCTTACAGCGTCCACGTCGGCTGGGCTGGGGGCAGACAACACAAAGTTAGTGCATGCGGGAAGGGAAGGTCCACACACGTCCCGGATTTGTGGCGACCGAAGGATGTTAAAGTTTTGCAACACGGTCTCCCGTCATAAGACGATGACCGACTCACAACTTCTTATAGTGAACAACGTTTTATATGAAGTCGTTCTAATTTTTTCGATATATATGCGCTTCTATTTTTGGTAGCAATAAAATTTTAAATAAATATAAATGTATCCAATAGCAATTTTTTTTCTTCAAGCTTGCAAAACTTCTAGTAGTGTTAGCTAGGAAAACTAAAAACAACATAGATTAGTAATTTGTGCAGCAACTGTACCTGTTCCATTTATCTGAATTGAGGAAGGTGTGCAAATTATTTGGAAAATGATAAAAATGTAGGGTTGTTCAAGTGTTTACAATAATATAAGGAAAATAACAAACATTTGGTTCGATAGTTTAATTAATGTAAATCCAAGGGGTATTTAACTGTATGTGTTCACTACATTTTGATATTATTTATGACAGTCGGAGGTCAAGGATGTTCATAACAAATTTTGAGCATGCCCTTCATTGTGCAGTGTGGTTCAAATGTATGTTCGTGTCCGAAAGCCTCATGACGTACATTACACATATTTAATATATCTTAAACAGTATTCGTCTCAAATCAAATCCAATCAACAAACTGTGCTCTCGATGAGAGAACATGCATCGCAATCATGCAGGATCTTATTATTAAAAAAAAAACTTATGTATGTACGGACCTTTACCTTAACGCTAAACAAATGGACAAATTTAGTTCAAACAATTTTGTAAAACTTACGATAATATTATGTCTTCATAGAATGTTTTTTTTTTTTTGATAAAGTCCAAAGTAGTGAGAGTCCCAATGCGAATATATTTAATTAAATGTTTGTACAATGACTTAGTATATTGCTTCATAAATTATTTTATTAAATACTCAATTTTTACAAGATACAGACAAATAGGCTAAAAGGTAAAATGTTATTATAGTGAGACACGTAATTATTTATGTCTATGCATAAAATTTCTACGCAAATGTTCTGAACGAAGTACAAAGTTAAATCAATGCATAACACAATCATTGAATTAGTCAAAAAAAAGTTATGGATATAGGCGCACAAACCAGCAGGCGCAAGATCTGCTGATAGAGAAAAAGGCGAAAACAAGGATTTATATGCAAATGGGTATGTTAACAAGCGACCACAAGTAAAAGGACAGAGGAATAGATATTTTTCAAAAAAAAATAACGCCGAGCCTAACTTACAATATTTAAATTATTCAATAACTCTATGCTAACAATGCACATTACTAGTTATAGTAAGTTAAATATGTCTGAAGTCCACAAGGACAAGGTACTGAGCCGTGTGCGAGTTCATAACAGTATAAATAAACTGTGTGTTCTCATCTAAAGAAATTAAACAACATTTATAAAAATACAGCCATTAAAAATAATTGTAAAACCAATATAAGTTTGGTATTTCGTTATAATATAGAATGGTCTTCACAGCCGCTTAATTTTTAATATGTAAACCAAAAGAGTACATATACTCAATGGAGATACACGAGAGTATCATGGACTATGAAGTTTGCTAGGAAGTAAAAAAAAACATGAATGTATTGTCTCGCACATGCCATAATGCAAAACGAGCGGGCCGCATGGTTCGACCACGACTCAATTATCTACTTCTAAAATAACAGAGACCACTACAAGAATTATTGTAGGTATAGCTTTAGCGCGCTCCGTGTTGGCCGCCCGCACACGTAACGATATACTCACGCAAGTATGAAGGTTGGCAATAGTGACCACAGACAAACTCTCTTAGTCTTTGCGCCAACGAATGCTTATACATATTTGTGAAAGTCTATTTATTAGGGCAGTTGTATTGTTACGTGTGTGGCTACGATTACGTTAGCGCAACGTTGCAATGAGTTTAGCACCGCCATAGTTCTATGTATATTAGATGTTCATCGGTCACTCGTATATTCACTATGAGTCCTCAGTGGTCCGAACGCGTGCACTAGATCACTTCACACGTTGTGCTCCGGTATTAGCATTTTCAAATGGTTAGGTACTGTGGTGAGCCAAGCTCATAGTCCATTGGTTTCCACAGTGAAATCGACACTACCCACTCTAGTATGAATCCAATGATATATAAAAAAAAAGCCTAAAGATATATCCTTATTAATTTCACATTAATGTGTCAACAATATATTCAAAAGAGAAAACAACGGCAGATAATGAACTATGTCATGCTTTTTAAGCTGTAAATGTGTGGACACATGTGCTGTACTTGTTTACTGTACAGCATACTGTAAAAAGAACTTTTTTTTTTTTTGACTACGTTACTTTTTTTGATTGACGTTTTTGTCTATAACCCTTGGTTCTTTTTTTGTTATATATCAATGTATAAAAGGCATCGGTATTAGGGTGGGTAGTGTAGAATCGGGAGGTTATTGTGAATCAAAGGGGGGTTGGTATCACGGAACACTCGGGTCAGTTTATAGGGGTCCGTAGAGGATGGCGGCAAAGAAAACTGCCCACATGAGCACAATCCATTGCATGCCGTTGAGCCAGTCAAGTAGCGTGCTCGTATTACCGTCGGAGATCTTGCGCGCGACGAATTTGAGCACTTCGTCAAGGAGGACCACGGGGATGGAGAACTTCATCACCGTCATCCACTCGTCTATTGAGAGTGGAGTGACTTGGAACACGGCCTGTTTCAGAAGCATACATTATACACACAACCTTTTAAAAATAATAATTAAAAGAAAAATTATGTAACGCCTATACCCAATGAAAGATACAAATGAAGGTTTAACACAGATAACATATAAACACATCCAGACCAATAATTTTTATTAGACAAATATCGGAAAGGCCTGGCTATTGAATTGCATTATTTACCAGGAAACTGTATAAATGAAAATACTTGTTTTATGTTTTTGACAATAGCGTGAAAAAAAAAGATTAAGAAAGAAACATTACACAGTAGCTAAAAGTGAAAGAGTTCCTTTCACTTTTAGTTAGGTAATATCTTTTAACATAAAATGGTTATATAACCCAATACAGTTGATTCATTTCACAGCCAATACGAAATCGACAAGCATCAATTGTCCGAAATAAATTTTATACAACAAAATAGAGTGTGATGAAAGTGACGCAAGAAATGTTTATCTAAAACTGAAGGTTGATTACGAATTTTTATCTTTTTATCTTCAAGTATTAACAAAAACCAATCAATTCATCACCTACTTTAGTTCTGGAAATCTAAACAAACAAACTTACCGATAGGACCTCAACGTAAAGAATGACGAAGTGGAGTGTAAACGAGAGTGCCATGGAGCCGACGAGCCACATGTTGGACCATGGGGGCATGGTCACCAATGACTGGTTCTCCGATAAGCTGTTCATAGCATTCAACATCTCAATGGTTACAAGGACCGAGAGAGCCATTGTCATAGGGTGAGGATCAGTGAAGATCTTGCAGTCGACGCCCTGTAATGTTATAATATTGCGATGAATAATAAAAGATATTTGAAATTGCCTCTTTTTTACCTGAAAACCTATAATAACACATAAGTACGCAAAATATTAGTATGAAATAAATACATGTTACGGATAGTAACTATTACTAGTCTATCGTTTTTCATGTATTGTGCTCAAGGCAGTTTAGACAGAGCTGCATTTATAGAATGGATTGTACCATGAATGGTTGGGTATAAACATAATGCTTTTTAAAATAGCAGTGCTTGATGAGAACTGGTCTAGAACAAACAGTCTTTCATTTCTCAGACCGTTAGGAGACCACGTTCTATTTTTAAATATAAATTTACCTTGAATTCATCTCCGCCGCTGAGGCATTGCAGGTGGTGAGTAAGTTGCCAATAAGTCATCTGCGGTCCAAACGGCGAGTACATGAACCACCAGGAGGCAGCGCCCACTGTGGCCATGCCGACGTATCCACCGATAGCCATGTACCTGTTTGTGTAAGTATTGACTACGTTGTACATTTTATCGTAGAATACAATTTGTAGAAATAATATGAAATTAAATTAAAAAAATAATAATAAAGTAAAAAAAAAGCGTGTGTTATACTTTACTTGTGATAATGTTAAAGATACATAGAGAGAAATGACGAGATTCTAACTGAACAATATTTAAATTTGAGTCATCATATGCATATATATATATAGCTTTGTTTACCTTCGGCTGGCTAAGTTACCTTGAATAAAACGTTTTAAACATACAAACTTTAAATACAAAATCTTTTACATTGACATACCTGAAGAACAACCATCCAGAGATGAGACCTTCATCAGCTTTGCGTGGTGGTTTATCCATGATGTCGAGATCCGGTGGGTTGAAACCCAAAGCGGTGGCGGGGAGACCGTCAGTGACCAGATTGACCCACAACAGTTGCACAGGGATCAAGGCTTCGGGGAGACCCAGAGCGGCGGTAAGGAAAATGGACACGACTTCACCAATGTTCGATGAGATCAGGTAGCGGATGAATTGTTTCATGTTGTTGTAGATGGCGCGACCTGATGGTAATTGATCAATTGTTGTATTTCGATAATTTAAGTTTTTGTCCTGGCCGGCCTGACTCTAGGTTTATGATTTTTTTTTCAAGAATTAAAGAATAGTAGAACATCTGCTAGCCACGGGGGCTAACCTGTTCACAAAACCCCTTATTTTATTTAAGTTTTAACACCGAGTTAGTCTTGTAATTTATTAAAACTTATGGAATTTGTATGATTTTATTTATATAATTGAATGTTGGAATCATACCTTCCTCAACGGCAGCGACGATGGAAGAGAAGTTGTCATCAGCGAGCACCATCTCGGCGGCGGACTTGGCGACCGCGGTACCAGATCCCATGGCGATACCAATCTCGGCCTTCTTCAAAGCGGGGGCGTCATTGACACCATCGCCAGTCTGGAATAAATTGTTGTTTTGTAACTATGTATATACCCAATTAATTGATGTATTCTCTTCTAATTGATTTTATATAAATAGCTTTTGTTTTATTTTTAAAAAGAATATTGCCAGTGCCATTAACGTTACTAATATTTCGATTAACTACTCCAACTAAGCTGAATATGCTTGTGCTAGGAGATGGTCCACGATAATAGACGAATGGGGGATTCGAAGCTACGACCTGAAGTTAAGCAGATCGTACCCTAAACCATTAGGCTATTGTCACTTATTAGCAGAATTAAAATCCATATAATGGATTTATCTAATTGAAATCTATAAAAATTCTGTTAAATCAAATTGTTTCGCATAATTCGCTAAAAAAAACATAAGCGATTAAGAAAAACAAGTACTTAAATAAGTAACGGTTTTGTTTGACGATATTTAGTTATTAACAACGATTACATTTCACATGTACCGGGAACTAAGAGGGAACAGAAAGGATCCGTCCTTTCCCGTCGAGCCAATCTATCTTTGCTACAGCTAGTTCATAAATGCCGAGTGACTTTACCACGTAAACAATGGACAATTAAATGGCAACAAAGGCCGACGATGACGATATTTTCCTACTGTGAGTTTTACAACTGTGCTGTCCATCATTAAATTATAGGGCATGGTTATAATGAGATATGTACGTATTTATTCGAACATATAAGAACTATTTTGTTATGGTAGATCAATAATATGTACGCTCAACAAACTATACATTTTGTTACAATATTAAGCTTTGGCAATTGTATAGAAGACTCCTGAATGTAGGGTCTCCCTTTAGACTATAGAGTGTAGAGAGTAAGTAAGTAAGTAACAGTATGTACATAATAAAGATAATGTGTCCCCAAAAACGTGTGAAATTAAAGTGGCGCTTTTGTAACTACAGGATAAAATTAACAGGAATGCGCCAATATTTGGATTACTTGCTCACCTATATTTTAAGGTTATGCCGATTAAAATATCCATCACCACTGACTACGTTAAAAAAAGAACTTTATACTAACGTTGATTCCATTCCATTACCAATTAGTACAGAAAATCATACCATAATTTTATAAACTTACAATATCTTTGTTAGGACATTTAGCTAAATGTTTTGTTGTTGTAATATCGGGTTATGCCTTGATAGGTCCGAACGCAACAGTTTATAAACAGTACCAACTGCCTAACATAAACAATTTGAAAAGCATTTTCAATGGTACAATATGTAAACATTAATGCCAGTTAATACTCCCAGTATTTATAAAGATATTGTTAGCAGTGTAATAAATATTGCACAATTTATTTCGTTCATAAATATATTATATCATACGTACGAATTGTATTGCGAGATACGTTTTGTGTTATCTGTATTTATTTCCATTAGTTGGTTGGAATGATTAAATCAGATTTGCTTTGATGTTATGTACAGAGGGATAATGCAGAAAACATAAATTTGATCCTCGACTTCAAAGATGCTAATAAAAAAATACGATCTGTTCGATTATGTTCAGTTTTATCTTTTATCGATATTAAGTTATTGATGATACTTTTAATCGTGTTATTCATCGAAACAAAAGTGTACAAAAGAACACGATTATTGATAAGAAAATTGTATAATTAAATATTTTATAAAATTTACATATCGTTTTTGGTGAAATAAAAAAAATGTAATAATTCAAATACCGGAGTAGAATAATATCGATACTTACCATAGCAGAGATCTCATTCATGCTTTGCAGGTATTCAACTATCTTGGATTTGTGGGCAGGCTCCACACGTGAGAAGAGACGGGCCTTAGCACAAGCAGCACGCTGTTCCGATACGGGCAAGTCGTCGAACTCACGTCCAGAGTAAGATTTTCCGAATGTATCCTCATCTTCGCCGAACACACCAATACGCCTAGAACAAACAACCTGTACATCCAGTTCCGAAAACAAAGAAAGTAAAGGAAGGAGAGTTTAGAGTAATACATTACCTGCAGATAGCCTCAGCGGTAGATTTATTGTCACCAGTAATTACGATAACACGGATGCCAGCGGCACGGCAACGCACGATTGAGTCGAAAACTTCCTTGCGTGGGGGATCCAACATACCCACGACTCCAATAAAGGTCAGATTGACTTCATAGGTGTAGAATTTGGAGGAGTCACCAAGGTCCATGTCATCAGGCTTCAACGGGTTGTCAGCAGTAGCGAGGGCCAGGCAACGCAGAGTGTCACGGCCAGTGCCGTATTGGCGGGTAAGGTCCAGAATGCGGTTCTTCAGAGTGCTGTTCAAAGCTACCTTGTTAGTACCAACACGGGCGTGAGTACAACGTTCTAGTACACCTTCAGGTGCACCTTTGACGAACAGTTTAGGTCCATTGCCAAGACGGGAAGGCTTGAGAGGTGTGCAGTAGGTCGACATAGATTTCCTATCACGAGAGAACTCAAGGGTGAACTCTTTCTTCCATTTGGTCTCGATCTCCTGGCGAACGACAATAGCAGAAGAACGGCGGTCAAGTCCAGACTTGGGAACGTTGAAGGGATTCATTTTCTCTGCGAGCACGATAAGAGCGGTTTCGGTGGCCTCACCAACTTTCTCGAAAGCTTGCTTGAATTCGTTGAAATCGATGGCGGAGTCATTGCACATAACACAAATGGTAGCCAGTTCGTGAAGGGCGTCGAACTCGGCAGCTTTAACTTTTTGACCCTTAAGGTAAACATCGCCAATGGGCTCATATGTAGAGCCAGTGATCTCGAATTCCAGGAAATTGCTATCACCGCCCTCAATTTTCTCGAAGATGAACATACGGGAAACAGACATTTGGTTGGTGGTTAATGTGCCAGTTTTGTCAGAGCAGATAACAGATGTGCAACCCAGAGTCTCGACGGAGGGCAGCGACCTGACAATAGCGTTCTTCTTTGCCATTCTCCTGGTACCCAAAGCAAGACAAGTGGTGATGACAGCAGGCAGACCTTCAGGGATGGCAGCGACGGCCAAAGCGACGGCGATTTTAAAGTAGTAGACGGCACCCTTAATCCAGCTTCCACCATGGGCGGGGTCATTGAAGTGCCCGATATTGATGGCCCAGACAGCAACGCAGATGACGGAGATTACCTTAGACAACTGCTCGCCGAACTCATCGAGTTTTTGTTGCAGCGGTGTCTTGATCTCCTCAGTTTCCGACATTTCTGTACGGATCTTACCGATGGCAGTGTTGAGACCAGTGCCGATGACGATACCGCGGGCTTTTCCGGCAGCAACATTGGTACCAGAGAAAAGGATGTTCTTCTTGTCCTGATTCACAGCGCGAGGGTCGGGAATGGCATCCGTATGTTTGATAACAGAGACTGATTCACCAGTCAGGATGGACTGGTCGATACGGATAGTGGTGGAAAAGATTTTAATGAGGCGGATATCGGCGGGAATTTTGTCACCGACGGACACTTCAACAATGTCACCGGGCACGATTTCCTTTGCTCGGATTTTCTGCACGCCAGATTTATCTCCTCTAACAACTTTACCCATTTCTGGTTCGTATTCTTTTAAAGCTTCGATGGCAGATTCTGCATTTCGTTCCTATAAATTTACAATATACTTGTATATGAGGAAATATGTAATAATTCGAATTCATAATTTAAAGACTTTTATGACTGTACTGGTCATAAAATTGTTAATAAGAAAATATAGTTAAATATTAATTTATTTTTATAATTGCGAATGTAACAACTCTAACGTGTTAGTAATGAGCTGTCCGTCCATTTGAATTAAAAAGCCCAAGTTTAATTGCTGCTGCTAGGATGGCTTGCGGCCGATTCGATCCTGAGTTATGTTTTGCAGACCGTACCCTAACCCATTAGGATATCAAATATTTTGTTGTTTTAGTTTTTACAATGCGACCGAATATGTTAATATAAAAAACCCTAAAATCTTACCTGCCATACTCCTACAACAGCGTTGGCAATAAGAATTAATAAAATAACGAATGGTTCTACGAAGGCTGAGAATGCGTCTTCATGTTCTTCAAATAAAGCTAAAACCTGTAAGAAAAATATAATATTGAAGCATCCAGAACAAAGGCCATTAAAACAATATTACTTAATGATTTGTTTCAATACTTACGAAGGAAATAATAGCGGCTAACAGCAAAATCTTCACTAACAGGTCATCGAATTGTTCCAGAACTAACTGCCATATACTTTTGCCTATAAGGTGTAAAAATAAATCAAAACACCATGTAAGTAAAAATCTTGTGGATAAAGGAGACGTTTAGAAGGCTTCGACGTTGACGCAAGCATTGTCGAGAGCGGGGAATTGAATGAGGTCAAGATATTACATAATAGTAACGTTCTACAAATCATAATCTTGGAAGCTAGGTAATTGGAAAATACAATAGATAAACTTCTATCTGATTTAGAGGACATTAAATTTCGCGTTGCAGATGTTTATTTGATTTTTATTACTGTGTGGGTATATCATAGCTTGATTTTAAAATAGCTGTATTACAAGAAACAAGGAATTATTTGCATGAATTTGAATACAATGAATGATTGAGAATTTAATATTTTAAATGCACTTTTTTACTAAATTATTAACATTATAGAAAAATTATAAATGAAGGAGACGATTGGAATCGCTTATATTATACAAATTGATACGTTAGATGATTATATCCCTTACCTTCTTCCGCAGGCAGTTCTGAAAACAGAAAAGCACCGTAATTAGAGATTTGAACAAAACATCAAAGGAGTAAATTTTACAGACGATAAACCAGTCAGAGCAGCAAGCGATCTATCTCGCCATTTACGATCGCACATAAATACACGTATTATACATTGACTGGATAGGCGTCGGGCAGCTTCAGTCAGTCATTATAAGGCAGTGTTGAAAATTTTGCAGGCCCGGAAAAACCTTTCGTGGGTCTACAAATTTACAACATATAGTAATGTTTGAACTATTTCGACTTTGTTATTTTTTTAAGTTGAAATTCATGTTATCGCTTTCAGGTTTATTGGTAAAGATAAATATAAACCACGTGTTCCTAATTCACTGGCCCATCTAATCGGATATTATTTCGTACTGATTTAAGATTTCGGCTTACGATCGTACCTATTAAAGAATGTATAATACGTTTTTTTCTTATATGAAGGGTGACAAAATAGCACGCTGTTTACTTGATGGTAAAAGATATGATGTTTACATCCATTCTCAACAATGATTGATTGAAAGGACTGAGATGGAATGCCTCGTTACTAATACAATTGGGTCCCAGAATCCTTACATTCACAAAACGAAACGCGGTATTGTTATGCTGCCATTTCATGCTAGTACGTAAGTAGCCGAGCCATTTCGATGCCGGCAACGCATTAGCGACTCCTCTGGTGTTGCGGATGTTGTGTGATCACTTACCATTAGGTGGGCTGCAAACTAGTTTGCCACCTATATTATAAAAAAAAAACAAATCGCTACAAACTGGAACGTGGCTTTACCACTATAAATGTTTACAACACGTATTCGATTACTAAACAAAGTTATTTTTTTATTGTGTACAAGATTTATCAAAATAGATAACAATGCATTTATACATTAAGGTTGGTAATTTTTCTTGATATATCTCGGTTACGATGTGTTCTGTGTCAAGACAAAGCAAATATGAACGATATCGTCAAGGGCAGATATAAGACGTCTCTGTCTCAACCTTTGGTGAGCGGTAACGAAATAAAGATGTTACTCTTGTCTGGATATTGACGTAGCACGCCGGTGTTGTATGTTAATTAGTTCAGGTTCGGTCACATTGGGCCACGTCCGTCCGTGACGTACAAGATCCGTGCGTTGTGTACACTGACCTCGCTACGTGTGCGCCTTTGACGTAATCGCGCTGTTTGTAATTTCCACTAGCCCTTAGAACAGAAGGGAAGATCGCGAAATGCATCGGACAAAGGCTATTGTATTGAAGCTAAATCAATTAGAACTGATAAAACTCGTGCACACGTAGCAAACGACTACTCAGAAATGCTACCGTAATAAAACTATTACTGATTGTATTAGGCGTATGGATGTGACAGAATTCAACATTTTATATTATTTATATACAAATATGAACATAGGATGTTCATCATGCGAATATATACGTGCTTTATACAGAAAATTCAGTGGTTATTTGGAACAATGAGATAAAGTTTGCGTAGTTAACTTCCGCTTGTATTGCAAATGTTTGTCCGCATTACAGCTAAGCTAGGTAGGAGGTGATCACGTACGCGGGGGCCTTATGAAACGGTTTAACTGTTCTTCTAGGTCTCAATAGACGCGTGTAATCAGGCAACGTGCGCTAAGTCAATCGTATCGACTCTATTTGCGTACAGCGCTGCTGGCAGCCGCACCGAGACGAATGTAGGCAATTAGTCAACGCATCGATAACGCCCCTTTAGCATCTGGACGCTTTCGTCATCCTGGATCAATGGATGATTCAATGGCTTCGATCAGTTGATAATTTTTCCATTTTCCAGCGCCCGGAGAATGTGCGTACGAACAAACGTAAGTCAAAGAATTGTAGGCAACGCAATAAAGAGTCGCTTAGACCTTGACATGAGCAAGATGTCACAAGTTCTTTGATTTTAGCGTGGAGCTTTTAGCTAAAATTGTTATAAACGAAGTAGGGAATACATCTGTTTTGTTGTAGGTGTACCACAGCTGGTCGGTAGTGACATTGAATTGTAATTGTGCCCCGGCTTGGTCTTGCCACAGGAAGCATTTCATTGAATAAATTACTATGCAAAGTAAATGAATCAAAGGTTTATCATAAAATATATGAGAAATAATTAAATTATCCTTTATATATCGTTGCTATAAACGCTAAATGTATTGCCGTCTAGTGCCAAAGTAAATGAGCCCATCATTTCATCTTGCCTTGTGGGCGTCATAATCGTCGACCAGAGTATTTTCATAGAAGCTATTATACTATAGTTGCCATCCTACCCCTCTATATATCTATATATATCTTATGGTACTCCTAACAATAATAGTAGTCTATGGTACGGTATGGTATTCTACAGTAAGACTTCTCTACTATAAGAGAGAGAAAAAGAATAAGGACAACCCGTGGACTGACTTTAACCCGATGAATAGAAGAATGAAACAGTACTGAAACTATAGGTATTTGAGGCACAAAGACGACGCCAACACAGTTGTAAAACTATAAAAGTTTTTCGTAATAAATTTCCCCCACGCCACTGCACTTTTACATAACTATTTTATAGCGGAACACATCAAATGCTTTGCTAAATTTAGTGTCGTGGGGTAAATAATGGCGAATTACTCAATTTTATAAATTCGAAAAACAAAATCGATCCGATACTAGGCTTAGAATAATCGTTGGGAATGAGAATATTTATTGAATAAATATATAATAGTTGAGAAGATAGAACGTCTGCCGCATTTGTAGACGCAAGCCGCCAACGTAGTCTGTCCAAAATAAACTGGCCGGTGGTGCCTCTATGTGTATTATATTTTAGTCTCTAGGCACTCGTGAGCTCACCGCATCACACGTCAACATTCCCGGGCGCCTCGTACTTTGCACGAATCCACCTCTCCATTAACTGCTTAATGCACTCGAGTGTTCATCCACTGTGTATATGCCAGACAGTATTGTAATGCAACTCGACCAAATGTCAAAACAATATCCTTTTGGTTAATCTACAGATGTTAATGTTACTGAATGGGTTACGTTATCTTCATGGCAAGTTGATCATTAATTCATTATTAACAATTTAAACAATATTAACGTTAAATTTAAAAACCAATTTGATTTAACACAAATACAATTTATGTCTTGGATTTTTCGACGTCGCGGTACAAACGTAACGGCATTTTATTATGCTGAAATTCTAATGAAAAATAGGTTTTATAACCAGAAATTATGTTATAACATGATATGTGTCATTCCTGTGGCCCGCCACATCCACCTTTTTTTATTTATTTAAGTTTTTCATGTCACTAGACGAAATACAGTAGCGACAGAACTATTATTTTTTGCTGGTATTCGGGAAAGCGCTGTTCCCCGACTATTCGTGCTACAGCTAGTGTCATATAAAACAATTATTTTGACCCAAAAATATTGTAATTCACGCTAAAAACCCGCTCCAACCAATTATTCACTTAAAAATAAAGATTTATAAATTATGATTATATACAATTAGCATATATTAAAATGTTTTATACACTGAATCACATCATATACGCAGAAAAAGTTAACGCGCACATCGTGTTCGAGAGTGAAGTGTGGCTAATAATTCCTGTAATAATATATTCAATGCTACTTTATACCTGCTAAAATGGGAGCACATAATTCCCATGAACACACAATATATTATAATTCATCATGAACAAAAAAAATTGTTCAATATGATTATTTACATTCAATATTTTTAAATTGTAATGGCTAATTAACTAGTAATGTATATAAATTTAAAAAATGATAATCGAAAATTAAGTTGCATACTTTGGTCACAAAAACAAAATTTTATGAATATAAATGAGGATTATATTAATTTGATTATATTTTAAGTAAGACCCCAGTTAATAAGTCAACACACAATCGACAGTGTCCAGCATCAAAGATATATATCAAAACGTTTTATTTCACGCCTGATCTATTCCGGTTTGAAGTATTCCGTATTGTGACCAAGACTGAATTGGAGTGACGAGTAGTTTGGGCGCAATGTTCTGAAGCAAAATATTCGGACAGCGAATGCTGCGAGCAGGGAAAATAAACATCGATATGTCTTAGCTTTGCCGCCTAATTATTCTTAGATCGGCGGTTTTACATTCGTAAACAACTACCGACTAGAGGCAGAGGTATACTTTATTATCTATATTATGATAGTTCATTAAGAATATATTTTTACATGAGGATATGAACTTTTGTCTCATAAAGAATTGTATCAGTTTTAATTAATATATAAGTAGTGACGATTGTAACATTAATGTCTCTTTATATTAACATATTAAAAAGCTGCGATTTTCTGATATATAAGAAGTGCAAGTTGACATTTTCTTCTAGACTTGTAACTGATTGGGAGCACAGTGACAAAGACTAAGAAACAGTTTTGTTCCGATTCAACAGTATATGACAGAAAATATTGTCGAAATTGTTTTGCAATAATGTATCGTTCTAATTTCCAAAGACAAATATCTGACGATAATATATTAGAGAACATAAAACAAGGCATTTATCAATTTACTAATTATAAGTTTTCAAAATCCATAAAAAAAATTTTGTTACGGATACTGGTTTGTATTCTTATACTGTCACTTTCCCATTTTTACTTTTTATAACTAATATTGTGTCAAACAAGACACAAGTGAAAATAGAAATTGGGTACATAACTCAATTATTTGCTTAAACATCTACTAATAGAATTTATAAATTTTATTAAATTGCGTTTAGTAAACTCATGCAAGCATAACATAAGCTGGTCTGTTGTCAATATGACAGTTGCATTATATCTTGTTTGCATCCACTCAATTTCTTTCAAGTGCAAATATTATAACTACATAAAATAACATTTATTTTTCACAAAGGCTTCTCCAAACTATAAATGACGAGATTTTACGACGGTGTGTATGAAGTCTTGTGACTGGTACACATTGAGTTTAACAACTCATCTTATTAATAAAGTCAAACTATGGAGAGAGAAAAAAGGAATAATACTGTATTCAATTATAAATTTTTATGGAGTTAAATCAGAACAAATACTTATATTATGTAATAATGTACAGTTCATGTGTGGTATTTAAATCTTTCACACCAATTGTGGTTAAAAAAAGGTACTTAGATACATCTCAAAGAGTAAAAATTAGTCTTGGTATTCTTTTTAAAATTTTCAATTCCAAAAAAGCGGTAAAAAAATAAATGTTAGGATGTTTTACATCATCTTTTACATTTACCTACATCAAAAGTATATTAAAATGCTTCTATAAATAAGTGAGGTGCGAGGGAACATTACATGACCGGGATTGGTGGACAATGCCTTTGTATGGTTGAAGGGACAAGAGTATCGCTCAGGCACACGCATCACTGGTGACTGCCTCTCACCCCATCCACTTTTCTCCTATCTATAAATAAACTCGATAAAACCACATATGCAAAAATGAATTTGTTCCTTCAACACCTACAAAGTACCAGCAAAGTGAGGATTTGTAATATAATTTTCAAGTCTGTTTGCAGAACATCATTTTGGTAAACAATATATTTGCTATAAATATATACAAGAAAATTTTATTGTATTGTATACTTGTGTCAATAAAAATGTATTACAGTAGCTGGTATATTTACACAAAAGAAACTGTTATTTTTATATTTTAAAAGAATTTCTTTCCACATTATGTGGCAAACAAGCATATCTATATGATGGTAAGCATTCTTCATGAATATACAACCAAATCTATTCTATTTAAACCACTAATACCTTGTAAGCCTAAGGATTATATTGATTTTATGATCACATAAACAAATTTCAAATTGCAGATACTAGCATATCACAAACACTTTGTGTGTTTTAGTGCAACACTTCATCACAACTTGTATGAATGAATTCTACAGTTTTTCCAATATTATAATTAAATGTACAAGAAGATACCTTAAATCCTTTAAGTTTTTGATTCATATTTAAAATTTAGTGAAGTTATATATAATTAATGTAAAGGGAACATTAGAAATCAGTTTTGACCATTTTTATAAATAAAATCTCCCAATTAAATAAATACAATTAACTGATAGAATTAAAATATAATTGAATTAATAAATACAGAAATATAGTTACATTATTAAAGAAAGTAACTTTCTTATTAAAATAACAATATTTTTTTAATAGAATCAAGAGCACAATCAATGAATTTGTATCAATAATTTTCACTGTTGTAATGATGATAAATGTCACTTGATAATTATTGATCGATTATTTCTTTAGGAAAATATGATATATGTATTGTATATGTATACCATAAATTTTGTTATGGTATAAAAATATTACAATTGATTTGAAATCAATAATTAGTCAGTCAGCGGCTGTCAATTACATGTGGTATAAAAATGCTCACAATATTTATTTTAATATAACACATTTTTTTATGAAATATATGTATTTATTTATATTTATTTATTTTATAATATGTTTTTTTTTTATCAATTATATAGTATTGCTAAAAAAATTGTAAATCATTGATCATTAGCATTACGAAGTCATATTTCTCAGGGTGGGGCAGTACCATTGTATGCTTCCATTCATCTCTTTTCCGTTCCCTGCACATCTTCTCCACATTATTCACATATAATTTATCACACAATCCATCATTTTTTTCATTTGTATTACTCATGTCCTATCCATGCCAGCCTGTGATATCTAAACTTATCCCCATCACAGGCTCAACTTATAAATGACTTACAAACTTAAATATTTATTTTACATTGTGTCCATTCCATCTCAATATTGAAATCAAACAATCCACCAATACGAAAGCAAGATCTATTCCAATAATAGTCTTTAAGGCTGATGTTATCTTATTTGAATAAAATTTAAATTAAACTTTTAGTTCCTTAATTTTACACTCCTATATATATCTTGAACTTCTATAGTAGTAGTATGTATGTTTATTTTTTTTGCAGTAACTGTTTTAACAATGTTAGATCTGCACTGCAGTTTGTTTCTAACTACAGAATTAATAGGTCAACTCAACCGGGGTAGGACTACGCCCTCACAGAATACCTGAGTGAAATAGCAGCATAATGCTACTGTGTTTCGTCTGGTGAGTTAAGGGATCCGGAGACCTTTAATACTGGTGATGAGGCATTCCATCTCAGTCCTCAAGGGTGACAACACATCTGCATTATGATTCCTTGTGAAGAATGAATGTAGATGTCATGGGCCACAGGAATCACTTCCCCCATCAGATGAAGTGTGCTTGTTTGCAACTTTCAATGTAATAATAATAAAAAAATAGAAGATGGGGCCATGGGAGCATGCTGCTCACACAATAGTAAGTGATAGTGAGCAGGTAGGGTCTAAGAAAATTGTATTTGATAATTACAAATATTGTAAGGTAGAAAAAAAGATCATTATTTATTGTATTTTGCTATTCTAATAATCACTCTTTGTTTATTTGAATTTGTAAATTTTTTTCATAAAATTATTCATAATGATAATTTTAGTAACCTACATTTTACTCATTATAAGTAGTTCTAGCTAAATTTGCTTGGTTTTTAGTGTAATTTAAATCAACTTTAGAAAATTCAGCTCATTCTTGGAATAAAGTAGAAAATCTTTGCTTAATAAATTGTAACACAAATAATATATGCTGTATGTATTATTTAAAATTAAGAAAAAAATAAAAGTAAATTATAATTTTTTATTAAAATCATACAATATGTGATTGATGTATTTGTGTGGAGACTAGTCACTAGGTTCTTAGGTATTCTTCCAACACTAATTCATTAAAATGATCTTGTAACATTGGGCAATTTAGAGAATTTTATCATTTTGTTTGCTATTGTAATATCATTAGTTAGTAGTTCAGTGTTAATTCAACTTTAATGGATTTGTTATTTGAATGGATCATTTATTGCTTACAAGCAACAAACAAGTAACAAATATATATTAAGTATTACTAATCTGTTCTGAATGACAAATCAATCATATCACTTAAAATATAATAACAAGAAGTAAACAATGTAACTTACCATTTGGCCCATATTTGTCCTGGTTCCTTTTAACTTGATCAGGAGAAAGGCCTTTATCTGGGTCTGCGCCAAAGTATCCTAAGACTTCATCCACGGATTTCGTGTGAGCGTCCTCCATGGTGGAATTTCTACGTTGCCGTCAGTTCTAAAATGCAAAAGAGAATCTAGGTTAGAAATGACAAGTCATCATTATCGACTTGAAGGCTTTGGAGGTTATGTTGGCGTTGTTTTTTTAACGTCGCAATACATTTTTATTACGATAACGTTAACGATATATTTTTCATGCGTATTAATTTATTTAACCTCTTCAAATTCTTATCCTGTGTCAAATTTATTTTTTTACGATTCAAAGATTTACTTTATGTACTATGTTTAGTTCTACATCGATGACACAATAGTTTGCTTGATTGAAGTTTAAAATATAGGACAGGAACTGTGAAGGATAACGAGCGATTTCCTTTATAGTAAGCACCGTTTGACTTAAACTATTGCACTCACCAAATTTTTTTTATGCATGAGAAGGTGTTCTTCTCTAATAATACACTTAAATCAAAGAGTCTCGATCTTATAATATATAATAAAGACTAATTTCCGTATTAAGTTAATAGTTTTTCTCGTAAATATCATAAACTACACGAACACGTATCTAAACCAGCCGTCATTTTTCCAAGACTGACGTTGAAAAAAATCGTTGATCATGGCGCCACCTGTGACAAGGGCCATAAACTAGTAAAATCAAACGAGATTCTTTTTTCGTAAAAACAAATACGTGAAAGGTAATAAATAAATCGTATACTGCTTAGTTCTTAAAATATAAATAGAAAAATAGTAGTATATATTGAACTGCTGTATTATTACAAATGTAATTTATGATCTCGAATAATAATGTGGAGCAATTCTATAGGTTGAAATTGTACCACGTGATGAATGCTATTTTAGTGCCACAGGCGCCTAGAAAGTGCGGTATTTTTAAAATTAAGAAACGGCTACATAATTTTCTTTGGGTTATGTAACACTTTATCACACTTAATTACTAACACTAAATTTCATTAAACCATCTACAACACTGTATTTCACTGCAAATATTAATTCACTCACGGTAAAATTGTTTTATGGATTTTAAATTAGGGACTTACTGAATATATTTTTTTCAACAGCTGCGGGAAGGAAAGAAGAAATAAGAGTGACGCGGGAGATGTTTTCCCGCCGCGCCCCGAGTAGTGACTCCCGGGCAAAGAGCGACGATTTTAGAGCGGCGCGGGCGCGGCGGAGGGACATCGACGGAGATTTCTTTAATTATTTTGGCAACAGTACTGGATGGCATAGCCGAGTCGCTTTCCAGGGTTGCATGTCGCACAGCCGCCATCGTCCGCCGTTCTATGATGATCTTTTTATAGCGGACGCTGCCCGGGTCGAGCTCCCAGTACTATACAAACGCGCGATATTTGTTCATACCATTAAAATGGTTTTCTTTATTTTGTGGATATTACGGTAAATTCTCTCAAAGTTCCTATAAAGGAAATTATCTTCTATATTACTTAAACGAATCTTCTTGTAAAATATAACGGGACGCTCTCAAGAGCTTTTTTTGGGAAGAAGAAAGATTATTTTTAATATTTTGACCGAGAGAAAAACCTTGGAACCGGAAATTTATTTAATCTATAACAGAATATTTTTTTGTTTCGAAAATAGTAAATAAAATTTTTGACATCACAACGTTTTTTTTAATTTGTACTTTGTATTTTATTTGTCAAGGGAAAAGCTTTGAAATTTTAATCAATAGTGTTTATGGGAAATGAAGTTGTTTATATCCATAGTTCATAAACCTAAACGAATGTTCTAGTTCTTCTGTTTGACTACAGTATTTAAGTGAGATTAATCGGTGAACGGTTTCAGTCTTAAATACCAGGTAAATCCATAACGCATAGTAGAATTTTGATATTCTATTAAAAGGCATTATATTAGTGACACAAGCTATTTTCTGCAGGTTGTCCAGACCAACCGTTACTCGTATGTGTCTGAAGTATTTCTGTGTTCTATGAATATTTAATTTTAGGCTTAGCTATTTACACCTTAGTTTTTCATAAAATAAAAAATAATATCTTAAAGAAGATCTCAATGGTTTTAACCTTAATAATTAATCAAATTTAAATCTTAATTTAGCAAGTTTTAAAGTATCATGTACATATGTAGTATTAGATAAGTGTTGACGAATTATTCACAGGTGTATAATCTCCTGTTAGTCTATTTGGAGCGTAGCCGACAGTTCGACATTGGAGCTCCCAGCTGCCAAAGGTTGACTTCTTTGTGACACTGATCTATATGACTGAATATATTTGTATCACCCGTCATAGACTTGATAATTACAATACTACTTCTTACTTTTCAACAAATTCGATGAACAAAAAAATGTTGGTTTCGAGAGTCCCCAAGCATATTTCATTATTAACCGTATGGGTTAATAATGAAATATTATTGATAGTGTATCATATTGAATGAATCATTCTATTGTATTATTGGTATAGACAAATCATTTTATTTTTAAATATTATTCGTTATAAACTATACCTAATGTCAAAAAACGAATAAGAACTTGTGGTTGAATGCGTTGCGCGAATGTGTTGAATTTTTGATTTTTAAAATTACGAGTATAGGGGTATTTTAATTTTACTTATCTTTAATTAAAGGAAAGAATGACATCTTTCAAACCCATCTTCCTATATATGGATTTATGGATTCATAATAAAAAACTTACAATTGTAAATGACAGAGCAAGCCTGCAGCTAGGAACTGACTATAGTATCAATATGTCGGCCTTTTTTTAGTTTCCCGCAGTCACATAATGCTATGGTATAATAGTATATTTCATTTTATTTAATGAATCATTCCACCTTAGTCTTTAAGACACGAAAAGAGTTATTAAACAAAAGAAATATATATCTAAATATATATATATCAAATATATATATATAAATATATATATATCAAATATAGCATATAATCCATCATTTGGAATAAAACGGCTGCGTGGCGGAGTGATTTGAATTTGACTTCCAGTGGAGGAACAACATGTCTCGTGTTTTTGAAATTGCGTCTGAACGTCACATCTCCGATCTTGTTGCACAAGCATTATATCGCAGTATGGAAAGGGAATATAAGTAAGTGCCACTATATTAACGCAATTGCGTTCTATACAATGAAATATCTTGCGTAATTGATGTCATCTGTTAATAACAGGAAGATATCTAGACGCAAGCAACCACTTCCGTTTCAGTGAGTTTAGTTACGCACAGTTAGTTGGCGTGTACCAAAATTCTCGGTCCTTGGCCGATAATAACAGTTATCTTAAGATCAACGACCGTAGACGAAATGAATAATGTATGAATTATCGGCCCTTACGACATTTTTAATAGTACTTACGTGTACATACGTGGTAGAAGAAGACAATTCGTTTTGTGGTGTGATGATGTGGAGCATGGGTTAGCAACCAACACCATATGTTAAATGGTCATTAACTTTAGCCAAGAAGTTGACCCCTGAGGAATAAGATGGAAAGCTTCTTTAGCTTACTAGAAGCTTAGAGAATCAAAATAAAAATATGTTGGTCTATGGAGTTTCTCATTCCATCTATTTATTCATATCAGTATCTTAAGAGATAATCGTCTTTCATTGGTTACTCAGAATGGCAGTGTATACGTAGATATAAACTAATTTATTTTTTAACTATCTAATTCTATAATTTATGATCATTAATATCTTTATCTTTTGAATAGCAGCGTAAAAAAGCATTATAATACTGTGTTTTAATAATTAATGAAAGAAAAGGAGAATCAATATTTGAGAGAATATAAGGACCGATGGGTGCATCTTCCAAACCATTACAAGCAAGCCTGTGAATTGTTTTTTTATTGCTGATGGCCACTGTTAGACCGAGGGCTTTTACAACTTCACCGGGTTGAAAGGTGGTCTGGTACTCAGTCGAGACCTTTATTAATGGGTAATCAGCACATGGGTTCTCGAGAGGGAGCTTCGGCTTAGACCTTCATCCTGTGCTATAACTGACTCGAGGGTGCCGAGAGGGCCTAACTTCGGCTCTGTCAGTTACTTCTGACGGATTAACTCAGCGTGTGTCTTCTGTGCTGACAGCTGTGCTGCGCAACTTCCGCCTGTGATAAGCTGATATTTTTTATTTACTCTTCATCTTGTCCATTCTAGTAATGTCACATATAGGGTATATTGTATGTGACAGTACTAGAATGGACCAGCCAGCCAAAAGTTTAAGACCGCACATAAACAACATAATTATCCATCAATTAGATAGGATAAATAAAAGAAATGCACATCTGCATTTTCTATTGTTAGTTTCAAATATTTAAAGAAGTATTTTTTTTGTTTACTTTTAAGTTATTAGACAATAAACATCTATTGTTTTCAAACACCGACAAACGCTGTGCTAGAGCCAGGTGGTAGAGTCGTAATAATATCTTTATAATATCCTCATTACTAATTACTTCGATTTCGTTACGTATTGATCAATTAGGATTATTTAGCTCCTGAAAACACGTGTTTCTGACTTATTATTACCCGAGTTTACTTGGGTTTGTTCACTAACAATCTCAATTAGTCTAAACTTGTGGTTTCAACAGTGAAGACGTAATAAAAGGGGAAAAGCTCGAGAAATTAGCAGTGAAGTGCGTTCTGCCATCGTTGTTTAACATAATGAAGGTAAATCCGACGGTGAGATTGCTTCACAACTGAATTTATCAAAGACTTGTGTTCATGGCACATTAATTCGATACAGGGAGACAGGCAGTTTTCAAGATCGTCCACGCTCGGGAAGGCCGAATCAAATATAAATCAATATCAAACGATGCATACGAACTCTCCTTCACTCTTTGCTAGTGTCCATAGTAGTGTAATGATCGTAAGGTGCTTTGTGTGTTGCACAGTAAAATAATCAGTAGTGTATTTTTTAATTCTACGCCCTAAATGTTTTATTAATAAAATTAAATGTTTATTGCAATAAATATTAAGCTAATCGTAATTTTGCTGTAATCTGATTTCTGATAAATACCTCAGTGATATCTTTTGATTATTATTAAAAGATATGAACAATGCAAGATATAATAAAGTATTCATAAACACCCAAAAAAGATTTTTCTTTTTGCTTTTTCCACGCCGAACCAGTACAAGTTTCGGATCCAGTGACAGTAAGACCCAATCCTCAACAATGCTGAAGATGCACGTACATACATTCTGGACTGAGATGAAATGCCTCATCATATGAAATACATTATAATGATTTATGCTGAAATTTCCGGCAGTATTCTATGGGGACGTGATCTTTCTCCGGTCGGGTCATCCTATTCGTGGTGTAGCTAGAAAGTGGTTCTCGATCCAACTTAATACCCTTACACCATACAAACTAAAAGCAGTATTATGTTTATTACTATTGAACAAATATTGATTTCGATTCGCAATTGAACTCGCCAATTAGTTAAACAAAAGAGGCAAGTTGATGTTTTCATGACAAATGATCACAGAGCATACCTATTTATTTTGCAGTGATAGAGTTACAATGCAGTTTGTATCTAGCTGCAGAATGAATGGGTCATCTTGACTGGGGTAGGATCACGCCCTTACAGAATAATTGCGTAAAATAGCAGCATAATGCTGCTGTATTTCGTCTGGTGAGTGTAGGGATCCGGAGACTTTTATTACTGGTGATGAGGCATTCCATCTTAGTCCACAGGGGTAACCACAGATCTGCATAATGATTCCTTGTCAAGGATGAATGTAGATGTCATGGGCCGCAAGAATCAATTGTAGGTAAACAGGTAAACTGTGTGCTCGTATGCTACACTCAATGTACTAAAATAAAAACAAACCTGTTGATGAGATTGAACTGCGACCCTTTAACATTTATATCAACAACAAAGAGTTACGACACACATGAGTTGTCATCCACGAGGACTGAGACAGAATGCCTGGTTATGACTAATTGGGTCTCCGGTCAAGGAACCGGAACCGGTGTAAGGACTCATCTTGCGAATTACTAATTGAAGCTGGTGTTCTGTAAAACCTTGGTAACTGTTGTTACCGTCAGTGTTTGGTATTGGTACCACGGTTATCACTCAGCCCATAACATAAAAATGTGTTATGTGTGTAATGCTAGTATAAATATATATAAATATAAATATATTTTAGATTTTACTTATTAGTAAAATAATCCTCTTTAGAGAGAGTATTGAAAGATGATCCGCTCCATGATTCCTTAACAGATTCGCGGATTTTACGGGTCTGAAATATTTTTTCATTTATTCCTTCATTTATTCATCACGATCTTTTCTTCACCGCCGTGCACATAGTAAATCAGCACTACAAATAGCAATTAACAAATTTCATTGGTATTAGCACCAGGGACTGAAATCGGTTTGTACCGTCGAAAAAATAGCGATTTACTTCCTCCACTTCTCTATACCGATGTACTACTATATATATACTGTTCAACTGTAAATAAATACATATATTGCTGCTTGTATCAAAATATTTTTCTCGTTTATGCAGCATAAAAATAATGTAAATTTATCAGTATCAAACACCAATTATAATCGTTGCCGTGTACTGAGCTCGAATATCCACGTTTCGAAAACGTGAGTCGTGGGTTTCCTTATGAAAAAATTGAAAATATATTTTTGCTAACAATCTCCTGGTGACTACCGAAAAATGTCAGCCTTGTGTTGTACCAAATTTATGATTATATTTAGAGAGTGAAAATAGAAAATCACAGGCAAACAGCTGAAAGCCAATGTTAACAACTATTTCGGTGGCTAGAATAAAAACGTAGCTAAGAAATTGAATATTTATGGTACATAGAGATAAAAAATCCGTTAATAATTTAAAAATATTGTTTTAAGGTATATTTCGGAAATAAATGCGTGGGTAACTGGTATTTGTGTGCAGAGTGAGAAAGTGTAGAGACAATATTTAATTCTTTTCATCGTCATTAATGTTTGACTTTAGAAACCAAAATATACCGAGCTATTTTAGTAATAAATAAGAAAAAGATAAATAATACGAAAGAGGTTAATTGGTGAATCAGAATCGAAGTATTTAGCAGCTACAACCAGTCCGATACAGACATTTGTAGTAAAAGATTAGGTTTAATGACATTAACGATCGATTAAAAAATACATTAGCCAGACTACGTACGAATTTACGTATTCGAGCTCATAATTTTTTCATTGGTTGGTTTTATTTCTACGATATTTATCGATTACATTTGTTTATATTTGTAACTACCGACATTCGCACACAGTACCTAATTACAGATTAAATTGTAATTCGAGATTTTCAATTGAGTCATTGACTGGTTGAGACAAGCTAACAGAAAATCATTACTTCATCTAAGTTATTGTATTGGATAAAACCGTTAGACACGAAACAAACTAGGGTGTGGAGTAGATGCGTAGAGAATAAAACATGCTTTTAAAATTCCTTGATAATGTAACGAGCCAATGCGGGCCAGTGCGTACGCGTGATGTAACTACTATCAGAGAATTTATTCGTAAGGCGATTCGTCATCTAGAAATAAACAGGCGAAGGTAATAATCGAAATAGAATTATAGCACTTGAGTGTGTCGTAACCATCTGCTTTGGCAGGTACGTAGTTGGCCGTCCGCGCTGGGGATTTAGGTGTTGCATTGGACTTGATATGGAAGGCTGAGTGAACTTTTCGCAGCCAAAACTGCAAATACAAGTGATATATTGGCATACCATTCTTACTGATCTCGGAACCGAAGCCGGTTGATTAATTGTCAATGTTAATAGATAATTGTATTACAATATACACTGTATTTTAACTTAATTGCTCTACTCTAGTTTAATTTATTAGTTTAGTGTAACTGTTATCAGACTTCAGTTATGTAATTAATGTCATTTATACGAGTTTTATCGAGTACTTAAAACAATTTGCCAGTATATATCCACTGTATAATTTGATGCCGTCAAGAACGATCTTTCTAGATATTAGACATATACCCATTTAATCTTTATAATATTTATTTATTTGTTATCAAAACAATTTCATTAGTTAAATTATTTTGAATAAATTAAAATAAATTAAGAGCGTTAATAAAGGGTAAATAGAGTAAAAGCTATTATATATCTATTTTCTTCTTTTAAAAGAGTTTTTCACGATCGCAATTCATCTTAACGTGTTATACGCCATGGACAACAACAACGGCTACAATTAACGTGGCCCTATGGCCATGACCATAACTAACGTGGCCCTACCACATTAACCTTTATAAATAACTTATAAATAAAAACGTATATGTGAAATTGTTAAAACTGGTTAGGTTTTACAATTTTATATATCCGTTTTTAATTGATCATAGGTTTCAAAGAGCCTGAAAACATATAAATAAACTTAAAGATTTTGTGTTGCATTACTAAGTGTCACTCAACACATGTCCCCGTGGCATATGGAGAGAAAATTTCCAAGTTGAGGGCGAGAGCCGCACGCGAGTTTGTCTGATGAACATTTGAAGGCGATACGCAAATAATACCATTTTAACTATAAAAATGTTCATTGTAATTCTTAAACTCCACAGACTATATTATTTTGTAATATATTTGTTGACATCAAAACCACACATAATGTTGTAGGGCTGCGGGGGTCACATCGAATGCGAATTTGATTCATATTTGCGTCACGGTTAAATGGAGTGGTTTCAGAAAAGTAAATTCGAGCCCGGGGTCAAATGTTGCCCCTCACGGCCTGATCGGAAATATTGCAAAAATTTGATATTTAACGTGTTAAATTTGAGCTGCTACGGTACAACGAGAAGCTAAAAAAAAAACATGTTTTCGTATTTGAATATAGTTCATTACGTATTACGTTTAATATAAAGTGAGTGCGTATTTAAATGCAGCATTCATAAAAATTATTACTTTTAGAGCGGAGCAGACATAAAATATATTCTTTCAACTTATTAAAATCAAGGCAAACATGTATAATATAATATGCTTGTTGTAAACATAATAATAATCCTTTTGATGCTTAAACGTTATTGCTATAGGACGAATATAGTTTAATTAGAGACGGAAATCATTTTTGAGTATCCCTGTCTGAAATTTTTTAAACTGTTAGTAAACTTGAGACATTTGTAATAAATTTTGAGTTACTATTTATTATGAATAAATTTCATGTGGATAGTTGAGTATTTTTTTTTATATTGATATGATTATAGACAGACGGACATTTCACCATGTGAAGTGGTCATTGAGGTTCATAGATGTTTGATCATGAGCCAAAATGAAGGAGTGTGGACACCCCGGAGAACGAGATAGAATGCCTTTTAACTAGTTTATATGTCTATGGAATCTCGCAATCATTATTTAAAACACATCAGGTTTATGCTATATTAAGTCAGACCCCGTTAAATATTACTTTTCTTTTAGCACTGTAATTTCGTAAATTCAGAACAATCTGGCTACGTTGCGGAAAACTGCGATAGTGAAATAAAACTTGATATTTTGCGGATTTGTCGATATCGATATTGCAGTAAAACCTGTCATAGTGTTTTTTAAAAAAATATATCACTTAATTTACATATCATAATAAAAACGGTTTTGTCTATTTTTTATCACTGCGTTATAATCTGGCTGTTAAAAGGTGATCTAAACTATGTGCGGGAAATATTGAAGTGCCGCAAATATCCGAGAAAATGGGGAGTGATTTTCCCCTTTTTTAGTTTTCCATAGTCTGACGTAATGCAAGAGCGACTAGGTTGAATATTACACCTCTCCGGGAATCGAACCTAGAATCCACGCCCACCCATTCAATAGTCAGGTATAAGTCATCTAACCTCGAAGTTGTCCGGGATAAGCTTTTTGAAAAAAAACGTTAAATTATATTACAAAACATGCACACATCACACACGCATTATTAAGAAAAATATGCCATATAACGTGTTCCATATCTTTTTATGTTTTTTCACGTTACTTCAAACACTCGAAAATTTTGTTATAATTTGAAAAATATTCTACGTACTAAATGTACCAAAGAGGGAAATAAATATTGTTCTTTACAAATAAAAAAATGTCCAAGGAAAGAAAAACGTCGAGCTCAAAACAGAAACGGTATTACCATTGTAGTATTAAATTACATCACAACATTTTAATGGATAATTTATACTCTTAGGCTATTGCTATTCATATTTTAATAATAATTATTATATTCATCATACCACAATGCCTCAAATGGTTAGAAAAAAAGATAAACAAACAATTTAATGTCAGAAATAAATATTATTATGACATATATAATGTTGTATACTTTATTCGTTATTTTGTCAAGAATTTTATTTTTAAAAATTTTCACTTTTATGTTTTGTGTTATTTTCACACTTATTTACGTATAGCAACACTGGCATGTATCATGCGTATCGCTGTTCTATTTCCTTGCTAATTTATTCACGTGCGTTGAGGTTGTAATGATTAATTGTCTATCAGCTGTAGAATAGCACTAGAAACATCCAATTTATCGCTCAAATCCAAGACCACCTTTCTTTCGGGACGGGCAACACTGAACCAGCACATTAACCACAAACCACAGTCCTCGGTATCACCATCACAAACGTGGAAACTTACCGTATCACTTATCACTTGGTCCCAATCACTGGTTTAAATACATTAAAATATTAGTATTTATTTATTTATTATACTATCGAGTAGGGTTAGTGTGCCCCATGAGGACAGCGTCGGATTTGCTGCGCGCCGGGCGTGGGAGCAGAGCGGCGCCCTCTTTTATAAGCTCCGTGGCGGGCAGCGGGCCGTCTGCCAGCGACGACGTCGTTACCAACACACTCATCCACTATACACACCAAACAACACACACTTAGTCATATAACTATATGCAACAAGGTTCAGAATCAAACGGAATTACACTCGGCTGGTAGCAAATTTATATTAAGAATATCATTCTCACTGACAACCCTTGACGTTACCTTTAATTTACAAATTATTACAAACAAAATACATACTATTATTCGTTTCATCTTACACGTGTGAGGATTTTCGCCAAGTATACATAACACTACGAGTCGAGCCATTCGTGTTTTTGCAATAAATTAAAAATACAAAAGCAATGAAATATTGTAATAAAAATTACATATTATTTTCGAAATTATAAATTATATACAATCTATATTAATGAATTGGTGGTATAATAATATCATATATGTATATCAATCAATCATAACAATCATGTATCATGTCAGCATCATACATAAAAAATATATATGCTAGGACAAACAGCTACAGCAATTACGACCATGACGTGTTTATCATTTACATAAATGTGTTTATGATAACATAGTATAAAGTATGCAAAAGTAAAATATTAAATAACGCTTACTTGTTACATTAGTAACCAAATTGCTACGAAGTGCTACGGCGTAGCAGGATATTCAAAATATGTGAAATAAAAACAATTTTACTATTATATCATATAGTACCTCCTTCTTTATATTATGTATACATAACAATCTCTTTATGCAATGTATGCGGAATCTCTACTATTGAATGCAATTTTTGAATATAGTGGCATAATCATTATATCAGAATATCGACAGTGAAATACAATTCCTTGATACAGCTGAATATTTTAACTTTTAATAAAACAAGTAAAATTATATCAAACGTTAATAAATAACCATTAACAAATAATTAATTTTAAGAATTTGATGATTTAATAAAATATCAGTTATATTGAATAATAATTAATAAAAAGTGACACTTAACACAGGTAACTTAGTTGTGAGCTTGTGCGCATCATAATATACATATTTATTTTTTACATTACAACTTTCATGACGTAACAAGAATATAAGCACAGACTATTACACAGAAACAGAATATTAGCGTTAAATACTTGCATAACGCTGATGTGTATGGTACTGATGTTGTGAGGATATGCAGACTTGATTACATGTAACGAAGCTTTCATTTTGGATTTTACAGTTTCGCCGAGTTGAGAGGTAACCAAGCGCTTATGGCGCACAGTTGAGTCCTCTATTAGTGGGTAACCAGCACAAGGGCTTCCGAGAGCCTTGGCTTGAACCGTTACCCCGTTCCGCGAGAGCATCTGACTCGAGGATGCCCGAAAGGGCCGAACCTCGGCACGGTCAGTTTTATACATTACTACATTAATATCACTGTAATTATTATTGGCTATCTGTATCACCACTTAGGAATACGTGGGCACTGGAGAAGAAGTGGCGCAAGAAACTCCAGCGACGCTTCTATCAGATTTTTTTGTTAATAAAATATTCGGATAACTGGCGAAGGCATAACGGCCCTCAATGTTTGTTCTTGCACTTCAGGTAACAGCCCAGTATTATAATAATATCTTATTTAAAAACTACGCCAGTTTCTTGGCAATATTTCTAAGGATTTCTTTTTCCGGTGTAATGATAGATATTTGAATGCATAAGGTCGCTAAAGTCACAGTAAAAGAAGACTGAGATTAAAACAGTAAAATATTTGTATTGTATTGGTACCTCAAATTTGGTTACTTAACAATAAAATATGGGGAATATAAAAGTTTATCGTTCTGATTGTGCCTCATGGATGTCTGCTTGATGATCGCATTATAATATTTTAGTAGTAAATGTTTAATTTTTTTCAAATATATATATATATAGAAAACAAGGCAGTCAGAAAACTAAACTAAAATATATTGTGTTGTTTTTATTTTAATATAATTAATCAATATATTTTGTAGGGTTTTCTAGTGTCTTCTTCAGAAACGCTGCTGTTGTAAACAGGCGAGTAAGATTGAAGAAAATGAATGTAGTAAGAATTAAACGATCATGTGCGAATCATAGATTTGATTTTAGATGTGAACCATAAAGACAATAATTAAATTTCATGGCTTTACGTAGATCTCACACACTATTTTCGCGACTAAAGGCGCAACTTGGCATCATATTTAAGCCGATGACGTAGACAAAGTGCAACGACTCGATCAACCTTGGTTTACGCGAATAGTAACGCCATGGTACTCACGACGTCTGTGAACATGAAAATCTCAATTAGATCTTCAACTGTTGACTTTTTTATCGTTTTCTGATTGATGTTTATTTTTTAAAATCTTTAATATTGACAGCACTATGCCTACCACGTTGTTTAAAAAAGAGTTGTTGTCATTTGTAGTACTCGGATCGACATTTTTCGGTCAGCACCTATATTTTTGATTCTTTGCTACTTAAACATCTCATCACAAGTAATTTATCCAAAAACACTAAGGTTAGTTTATACTCACTACAAACTTAAGGGCAAGATACGAAATTGTACAAAATGATATTAGAATATGGTTAAACAGTTAATCGGTAGTATGTATAAAAATAATAACAATATTATCTGACTATTTGTAAACAAAGTAACAAAAGAAAAGAAAAAAAAATCTCGATATCTTGAAAATGGTAACTTTTACTAAGGTAATTTTTTTTCTGGTTGTTGCCCGTCAACCAATCTTCCCTTTAAGTTTGTCGTGCTACTCACGGGATACATAGCATATCGATTAAAAGTAATTTAAATATAAACTATTTGGTACATAAGCACGTGGAACCTAGTTTTTAGATGCATAATGAAAGAGTTGGTTCGATCGCGTTGATGCTCTCACAGAATACTAGGGTGAAATAGCGGCATTAGGCCGCTGTCTTTTGTTTGGGTAGTGCATGGAGTACAGGGTAATGGTCCAAGATGCGTCTCCTTCTCGGAAACCTTTGTTCTAGTTACTCTATTAAAAGGTCACGGTTGAGCACCGTCGGCCGACTTTAAAAAGCTTTCAAAGTCCTCGGCGAAAGCATCTATCATCTGTAAAAAAAGAAAATGTAAACCAATTATTATATACGCATGACAGTTGCAGGCGGAAGCTCTGCTGGAAATAGAATATATAAAATCTAACCTGTTTATTATTAAAACCTACCGTCGATACGATCTGGGACTTGTTAAACTATCAGATGTATGTATGTTTGTTATGGCTTTCCACTATGGATTTCAGGCATCAATACTTTATTTATTTTTTAAAACTTTTTACACAAATAGCGTACACAGGCGGACTTAATGCCTAAGGTATTATATCCCAGTCAAACCTTTGGGTGGTACAGTAAGATTGAGTAGGTACATTGATACATTCTTAAATAAAACAGCATAGGTATACATAAGAACTATATTTATTCTAAGTATATATAAATATAATACAATACATAAATACATATTTATATATCTAATATATACTTATACGAACTTAATTTGCTGATGATATTTTAAACAGGTATTCGCGAGCTTTCTTTTTGAATACAAAACGACTTTTGGGAATCCTAATTTCGAGAGGTAGCGCATTCCATAAAAGAACAGACTGAAAAAAAAATGAAGAATGCATAAAGTGTGAAGAGGACAATGAAGGAGACGATTATGCGTGGAGCAAAGATTTTTGTTGCTGACTTCACAAATATATTGAAAATGAAGAGATATATAGGCTAGGGTAGTGGGAGTATATAGAAAAGAATAAAGAGTGGTTAGTGCTCGCAAGAAGCGTCGTTCACGAATAGATAACCACTGAAATTTCGTACGATAAGAAGACATGTGATCATATTTACGAAGATTACAGACGAATCGAATGCAGTTATTCAGAAGTCGGTCGAGTTTGTTGAGGTGATCTGCATCCAGGTCTAAGTACCACACGTTACCTTAGTCAATAATAGGGAAAATCAGTGACTACACGAGCATTACTTTAGTTTGCCTTGGTAAGAGGTTTTTCAGTCGATACAAGGAGCGCAAAACACCTGTAAATTTCTGATATACACTTCCCATTTGAAACTTCAAGCTAAGTGTACTGTCAATGTGTAGGCCAAGATTTTTCACGGTTTGACTAACAGAAACGGCAGAGTTATTGAACATAATTGTTGGGAATGATGAAAAATCTACTTTACCCATGGTACGCGAACTGCCAACAACGAGCGCTTGACACTTCTGGGGATTAATAGTTAAACCGGACCTATATAGTTTTTTATAGCTGCTAAGTCTTGATTAATTTTATAATAGACGTTTGAGAGCCCGTCAATAGTAGCCTGCGTGTATATTTGCAGGTCATCTGCGTAAAGATTATTGATACGCATATTGAAGATCATAAGTGATGAAATTTATAAAAACGTTGGAGAAATAATACCTCCTTGAGGAACACCAGCAACAACATTAAGCCAGCTCGATGAAGATTCACTAACTCTTACTGACTGCTGGTGACCTCGAAGATAAGAACAAAACTATTCCAGCGATTCATCGGAAACCATTTAATTGGAGAGGATTGTAAGTAGGATGTCATGACTGTCGACATTAATGGCGTTAGAGAAATCAACTAAAACCATAACGGTGATTTCAGAGTTCTCCATACCTGATCTAATATCGCCAGTCACTTTAAGAAGAGCTGTGATAGTACTGTGATACAGGCCTAAAGCCGGACTGAAATGGACTTATCAGATTATTTCCAAGTACATAACGAGAATATTGCTTAAGAGCACATGACTCAAGTACCTTGGAAAGAAAGGGCAGAATAGAGATAGGTCGATAACGAGCGAGAAGTGAAGGATTGGAGCATTTTGGAAGTGGAAGGACAGAGGCATTACGCCATGAGGAAGGGAAAGATCCGGTGTCCAAGAAGAAGTTAATGATATGCGTGCATGCAGGGAGAAGGAAATTAAGGATTGGGACTATCGTGCGTCGACCGATTTTGTCACTTTCAACTGCGGTAGACTTGATAGACAGGATTGTTTTTTTGATTTCCTCAGAAGAAACTCGAGAACAATAAACGAATTAATAATTGGGCGCTTCAAACAATTTAAGTATGAAATTGTTCCGCTAATCGTCTGATCTATTAAAGAAGTGATAAGGAATTTTTTATTTAAATTGAACTGGGAAGGTTTCATGAATGCGACTTGCCGATAGCAAAAGTCCTTAGGAACTTCCAAATACCAGCAGGAGTTGAAGAAGAAATTGTATCGAGAAAATAACGGCGTTTAGCATTGCGTATCATTTGGTTACACCGATTTCTAGCCCTTTTGTAAAGACACCAATTTTCTTCACTTCGTTGCCGTCTGAATTTACGAAACATCCGATCTCTGCATCTCATAGCCATGCGGATTCCCTCTGTCATCCAAGGTGCAGGTCTTTAGCCATACGAAGCCAGAAAGTAAATGTTATTCGTTAATAAACTCTTCTTGGATGCACCGCGGAAACATAACGAAAGACCTTAATTGAATTTATGTCAAATTACATCAAAAAGTTATAAATACTATTTTACCACATTACCAACAGATAGCTTTTTATGAATCGGATCAAATTCTTGACAACCATGCATTCTATCTTTCTCCAGAAGTTTGACAGCTAAAAGGAAAAACATATTTTTTATTTCAGATAGATGCATAGCAAAAGACTTACTTACGTCTATAGGATATAAAAATCAAATCTTAATTGTTTTCGGTTCCATGATACTTAACTGACCTCACAAGATATAACTTGTTGCAATCGTTATTAAATATTTTCAGGCTTTTTATTTGTCTCGTTACCAATAAATCTCCCTCTCTAAGTCTAAAGTCTCTGTATTCCTACTACACGCTCCAAATGAAACACAGTAGCGTTATGCTGCTATTTCACGCTGTTATTCCGTTAAGGTGTGATCGTTTCCCGGTCGATACATTCATCATCCATCCGCTGCAATGTTGGGCTACTACTGTTTTAGTAAAATATTTTACAACATTATTTAAATTATGAAAAAAGAATACTTATATAGTTTGTAGAAACCACGTCATGTTTTCATTCAAACTATTCGCAATTGATGTCAGTTTTGTCTGTGTGATATACAGGAAAATCGATACGTGCAACCCGGAAAAACGGGACATTTTCTTTTATTCAAAGAAATGTTTGTATATGAATGCCAGAGGTATTTTCATCACAGATGTAGCCGGACGATGAGATGCGCGTCACGATAGACTCGCGGTTGTGTAACCGGGTTTTTGTATACAAACTATATGAAAGCTGTTTGTGTATATATGAAACTATTTTAAAATTTTTAGTAGATTTCTAACTTTTAAACACATTACTATCTGTAATGTCAAGTACTGAGAATTATATAACCATGAAGCTGGTGTATGATTGCTTAGCGAGGAACTATTTCGAAATTTACGTGGTGTGATACTGAAATAATTTAATACATTATACTAAAAGATAATTAATATTAAATTATTTTAGTACTAAGAGAAGAATATGCTTGTATATATTATGTTGAGAAATACATGTGGTTGATGCAGGAGCCCTTTAGGGGAAGCTACTGATTTAATATGCTATTAAGATTATTCTATGTATTAAATATGCTATTTAATATACACTACACATATGTATTACATACCATAAAATGAGAATTAATATTTCATAATCATGATTAATATTGATTACTCATTATAAAGATTATTTCTATCGTAGTTCACTGGTGTGAAAATGTTTTACTCCATGGTAAATATACTATGTAGTGTAATATTCAACGCTGATTTTTGAGCTGGGCTTCAAACTTTCAAAATTGTTTGTAAATAATGTGTTTAACAGTGAGAGAGAACACATTTTTAAGTTACCAAATTATGTATCAAACTTTAACAAGAGATACTTTCATAAGAGATATATCGTTCCCTAGGACCGTGGCTTAAGTGATACCAGACAATTAATCTACAGTTTGGCACGGAGCTGCCAGTAACATTGGCAACGATGCTCTATTGTTACTTTGCGAATTTACCTATACTGCAGACGACATGTCTGTCAAGATCACTATTAATCTTCGAGATTGAAGGTAAAAAGATTTTCGAGAAAGTAAATTTTACATTAACATGGCGACGACAGATAAGTTTTCCTATCTAAAAATAATTTGCAGTTTTTTTGAGAATCCTGTTAGAAACAAATAATTAATAACCTGTTAGCAAATATTTCCTGCCGTATTCACGATCTCGAGGACGTAATGTAAAAATAAATGACAAACTAGCACACGGTGCACCCGAAGATGATTGACAACTGTGGCTCATAAGCATTCGTCTTAAATATGGATTCAAGATGTACACATGTGTTAGAGGAGATTTTATACCGAATGCCTTATTTCCATTAATATCGTCTTTGGTGCCCATCATTCACCGTACGAAAATACGTTCAGCTGCTGTGATTCATTCACGCTGATATATACATGGGCGTGGCCCTTCCGAGTCAAGTGTAGTGCTTTTATCATAGTTTTTAAAGGGTGACAACGTATCTGCATAATGATTCCACATCGAGGATGAACGTGGGTCATGGGTTGTAAGAACTACCTACCATCAGGTTAACTGGGTGTTAGTTTTACTAACCAAACTTTCTTCCATCCATTTGCAGAACAAACTAGAAAACACCTAAAAAACTGTAGTCTAACAAGATAGTATACCTTGTTAAAAGCTAATATAGGATTGGAGGGAAATGAAAGACTCGGTCAGTTGGCAAAGGACGCAGCTACAACTTAAACGGAAACCAGATTACAACCTACACCCCCTTTCATTCGTATAGCTACAGATTCGTGCATAGTCGCTTGACAAGTGGAACTGAAGTATCGTTCTGCAAACACGGCCGCTGTGACAAAGCTGTTCCTGCATGATGCCATGGCGGCGTACAAAATAGTGAAGGAAATGGAATCCAGTCGCATTATGGTTACTCGGGTGATGACGGGACATGCTGGATTCACTAAAGTACTTGAACTGGTTCAAGAGTGAGCCGGACCCATCATACATCTGTGATCCTAAAAAACTACGAGTAGAAACGGTAAACCGTTTATTATTTGAATGTTCAATACATGGTTCTAAGAGGTATGACGTGAAATATGAAATTGATGTAAATTTAAATTGTATGTCTGCTTTTTGAGGAGTTCTCGTATCTCGATTGCCAAATTAGATGATGCTCGGCACGGATCTCGCGTTTGGCGAAAATTAACGGAAAATGTACGTAATCCGGTACGAAGTGCATAGCAGCAGCATATTTTGCTGCTGAATCGGCCAGTTCATTGACGACAGTGCCGACATAGCTTTTAACCCATGCAAAATGTATAGTATAGTGTAACGAAATTAGTGGCTGTCCAATTATTTTAAACCGGATGTTCAGTTTATGATCCATTTTAGATTAAAAACTATGTTTTCATGCAAAGTTTTTATATGTCAAAATATTCAATCGCGTGCGGCTTATGATTTGTGGCTATTGCACGCCAGTTTTTTGTTTTCCCATTGCGCAGTAATGAGACACTTCTGCACACAAAATTTTCTCTCTTTTTAATTATCTCGAGATGTAATTTTAGGGCCTGTTCAAATCCCAAACCAAGACAGTGGATGTGTGGAGCGCAATACCGTTGCTCCCAGAAAGTATAAGTGTATCCGGAGATCGACACTTGATATCCCATTTATGGGATGAGTACGAAATGACTTTGGGCCCTTTGACACACTTTGGGCCCACGTGGACAAAAAGTAACAGTGAAAAATATATTTTTCTGTGCTCTTCATCTAGAAACACATTAAACTATGTGGAAAATTTTATGTTTGTAGCTTCTGTACTTTTTGAATCACGTAATAATTTAAAAAAATCGTTAAAACCCCAATCTCCCTCACACAAAAATTTGCTCCGATTTCCAAATAAGTGTGTAATATCTATTCCTTCTTGACAAAAACAACCTTTGAATATAACAATTTCGGATAGTGCCCCAAAAGCTTCAGGTGAGCTCCCGGTTACCCCGAGTATCGCTTGCATGGCTCCGATAGTGCTAGCCAATGCTCATTAGGTCACCGATTTGGCTTCTTTCTCATAATGGTCATCACCAGCTTGTCCACGACCATAGTCGCAGCTGTCCGCGAGGGGAAAAGCGTAACGGCATCTTACAAGAGGCTTATTACTCTCGTCGCTGAGGAAACGTGACGGGCGATGGCCACTTTTGGGCAAATAATTGCAACTATCATCACGAAGATCATCAGTACACCTGCTGCTGCTGAAGTTGCAGCTTTCACGAACAGCCTTCTAGCCTGCATACGAGAGGAGATGGACAAGATCAAAAAAGAACTTGCCCACACCGTGCATACCACTGCAGCGCCAACACCGCTCCATCTCTAGGTGGATTTGGTACAACCTACGCATAGATGATCACTCGACTGTCCACAGCGGCGAACGCTCTTACGATCTCATCATCGAGCTCCAGGAAGGACGCGATCGACGCGTTCCGTCATAGCGTCTCTTTCAGAAACACGAAGTATGCGCCGGCTAAGGCTTTCAAATAACCAAATGCGTATCGAGTTTGATACCTCATGACATTGACGCATGACACTATCTTGAACGCCCACATCTCCCCACAAGTTGCTACACCCTGAGACCAGAGTCTCCATTCTCCCCTGTTACTCTTCTAGTAGTAGGCACTCCTCTCCTAACGCACCCCAAACATTCCTAAAAATTGACACTGACGGTAGCAAGTCGAAGGATTCCTCCGTTGGAGCAGCTTTTGTTGCATACTGCGAGGACCAATTTTTTTTTGATTTGAGATTGCCACCAAAATATTTAAACTTCACCGCTCTTACTTAGTCTTTCAGGCAGAGCTCTACGCCATATGCCAGCCTGCCTGTGCCTGCTCATGGGCCAATTCAAATTACCCACACTCCCAACTCACCATATTGTCCGTCTCCCAGGCGGCCATAGGCGCGGTTCGGGACCATAGCAACACATATCCTGTGGTCTCGGAAACACACGCCCTAATACACCCACATGCTCATAACACATTTTGCATCGGCTACACTGCAGTTTGTTTCTAGCTGCAGAATGAATGGGTCAGCTCGACCGGGGTAGGACCACGCCCTCACAGAATACCAGCGTAAAATAGCAGCTTAACGCTGCTGTGTTTCGTCTGGTGAGTGCAGGGATCCGGAGACGCGAACTGTGTGCTCGTTTGTTACTCTTAATGCTATAAAAAAAAAAAAAAACCATGTAGGCATCGATCGGCAACGAGGTGGCCGTGAATGTTGTGAAAAACCTCAAAGTGTTCAACGGATTCTTCAAACTCTCGTGTGCTCTCTTTTTTACACAGATTCTTCCTGTAATTTTATTTTTGTATATTCTTAAAATAATTATTCGAATAAGTTTGATTTTATTTTGTTTAGCACTGTAATAACTCTTTTGACAAATAACCTCATATTTAGTAAAACCATTAACTTTGCTTCTTTCATTTTATTTAACAATGTAATGTTAATATTTTTCTTCTTCCTCTACAAAATTGCATCACTATAAGTATTAAATGTTTTAAATGTAACTAGTTCAAGTCTTAATTCCCTTTTGTTTTCTTTTCTTTTGAACAACATAATTTCAAAGTGTGTTCTTCATTTTTCTTTAAATTAAGTTTAGTCGCTATATTTAAATTTAAGAATATTTCTCTGTATTGACAATTTTAAAAGTAAAAATGGCCGGACTCTGAGCAAAATGTGTGGTATTTCGTATCAAATCGCGAATACCTAATGATTCTCTAATGATTGCGATACCCATGTTTCTCTTACCTAAAGTAAAATTTCTATTAAGATTGTTAAATTATTAAATTTAATACAACAATCTTTTAACAATTTTTAATTATTAAATTTACTTTTGTAGCTAAACATATAACAAAAAAACCTAACCTAAATCTAACCTAAACCAAACCTAAGCCTTAGCTAAAACTAACCTAAACCTCACATAAACCTAACCTAAACCTCACCTAACCCGAATCTAGGCCTTACCTAAACCTAACTTAAACCTAACCTAAACCTTAATCTAACGTTGTAAAGTAAATTATGCCACCTTGGGAAAGTCTAGTTTCACCAGTGGAATGCTCTATTTACAGATCCTAATCGGTTATTCATAGAGCGGATAAGATTTTTCAATTCTTCAGTGAGTGTAGCTTGAAGCTCCGATCTCGTAGCCAGCGCATAATATCCAGCCCGAACTTTTCTTTTAAGTTCGACCCATAAATGCTGGCAGCTAAGTAGGCAGCCCTTTTTGGAGTCAGGTTAGCCGGCTTTAGTCTTTTTCGGACAAAGTGTACTGGCTCATAGTAATCAAACGAGCCACTTCTCTCTGGCTCTGGCCTTGTTCCGGCAACTAGGGCAAATAGGGCCACCTCTTGAACCACTTGTTTAATGGATGTGTCATTTTTTAGGCCATGTTTGTGGTTATAACAAGGGCGTAGACGTTTGACGTGTTGGGGCATGATAACCCCTAATCAGCGCTATTGAAAGCAGGTGCAAAAATGGTGTTTAGCAATAACAATATGTCTTTGGGTCGTATTCTTGGAAAAGATAATATTTACATACATTATTTGAAGCCAAAATGTTTACTAAATATTTCATACGTACAGCTTTAATAGTTCAAAAAGAAAATTATAATTAAGGACTTAGTTATTTTTTTAAAGACATTCATCCTCATGTACATTACTTGAGCCGATTTTTTTGCTCACGAGTGTATATTCTTTGGTGAACGACTATCGCAGGTCGTTATGTATATAACATGTATAATACCTACAAAAATGCTGATGGCTGTATAGGGATTTGGACAATAATTTGCAAATGTACCACATCTACAGTAAAAAATGAACTCTGATAGTTAAGCAATAAGTATTTTAATTGATTACAGATGAGTTAATATGTGGATGATACGCGGGGGCCATAATATTTGGCTTGATGCCAGGAATCACCTGCCGACCCTTGTTTAACGATAAAAGCTGAAAATTATTTACAGCTGCAGACTTCCTAACCTATTTAGTGTCTTGAAAGAAACGGTGAATTAAAATGTTATGATGGGTTGCATGTAATAATAACTTAATCTGTTTTACTGTCTGACGTCAGTGATTTTGTAAAGAGTTTTCACAGAATATTTTTAAATATTGTATTATTCAATCTAGGCTTATTATCTAATTTAATGTCTATGTTCAGCTGTGGATTAGCGATGGATTGAAATGAGGATGATATTGATTGTGTCTTTATATAGGAGTAAGATTGTCTGAGAAAGGTGAATCTAAATATCGTATTTTCTAAATCTATTATTATGTAGTAATTATTACGTATAGTAATTATTGTGATCAAATTCAAGGATAAACTTTTTTAAATATTTCTATTTGCGAAAATATTTTAAAATTATTTTTAGCTTTTGTAAAAGAATGCTCTAGCTGTTATTTGAAGAGATCAAGAAAAGGCTTATTATAGGACTTTCGGAGTAACAAATAATAAATCTCAATCGAAATCAAATTATACGTTTTTCGTATAGACAGATCTTTGGAAAGTCGGTAATAGGAACCGGCAGAAACTTGTAGTTACTCGTTACAAAAATATAGTGTTTTCACACATTGAATATAATTAATTACAAACCTCCCGATGTTTCGATTGCTTTACAGCACTTATTGGGGGATTGAGTTTAAATTCCGAATATTGCAGCATAAAAGACAATATCAACAGCAAAACGCTATGGCCATACGAAGTAAAGCTCTTTTTTAAAATTATGTGAGCAACGTACTTAGTTCAAGTAGGCATAAGTTTCAGTATTTGATGGAAAGAGATTCTTGTGGCTTCTGATACCTACATTTATACTTCATTAGTTATCATCTCATAGCAATAGTAAATCGCTCTTTTAGTTGGTTTTACCCATTTAAAGAATAGATTCTAAATTTTAATATAGCTACCACGTAAAATTTGCTATTGAATTCTATTTTGATTCCCATGATGAAATATGATAATGCATCTTAACTTTTAGTCACAGGTGAATATTGGAAGCGACCATAGACGAATTGGGAATTTTATGATCATTTTTTAATTTATTACGATATTTTTATTAATGATTATTTTATGGTGTTTATTATTAAAGTAATTTTTACAAAACATTTTCGTAAATGTTGTCTTGAAGAGACATTTGACAAGTTTGGAATATAGTTTATACGTGTGATGGCGGTATAATTAACGGTCCATAATTTAGTTTAATATTTCAATGATACTTCAAGTTGCCACACTTCGGCAGTAACGAATAGCTACGCGTGGTGGAGCGTGCGACACGGTGTCAATTTGAAACTTTTGTTTGTCTGCTAGTTATTTTGTAGCCGTTCAGAGGCAGATGCAAATTATAAAAATAGTTTGAGGGCCTACTATAAAATCGAACAAGATATGTCATTTGAATTAGCACCTGTGGCCTAATGAATAAGTTCGGTGATTAGCTAAAACAAAAATAGTACTAGGTCTTATAATAATACATTTCATATAGATATTGATTAATTATGTTTACGGCCATGAAATAGAAACTAAATACTTGCGATAAGCGCACTATAGGTTTTATTTTAATAAAATTGATTATACAGGATGAGTGCACAAATAAACAGACAATCATACATATAATGTAGGATACATCCGGATCGGACAGGATCAATCCCCTTTTCATTTTACGAATATTTTTACTTGTAGTATCTTTACGTATTTTTAAAATCTGTAAGCGGGTCCAATACGTTTTGTACTCGTAATTTCAAACAATCAGTCAATTTATGGTTTTATTTATGGAATAAAGATCAATAAAATACACAATGTCAGTGTATTAGATAGAAATGTAAATACGTCTCAGAAAGTGTATCTAAATATACAAATCGATATACAGTGTTTTATGTTATGATTAATGTCGATATCTGGAAAAACTGGCTGTACAATTTACTATATTTTTTTTCTTTTTTAAAAACAGACATTTTTTTCGTGGAACTCGTATTTCACGTTCTATCAACGCTCAGGGCCAAAATGTGAATGTGTAAATGTGTAATAATAATTATGATTACGCCGTCTCGCAAAGTAAATCATGTTTTGTTTTATAAACATAACCTTAATAAAACTTGTCTCGAACTGAATAATTCTTTATTTATTTATACTTCTACCAAACTGCGAATGCGACGTAAAATATTGTCCTATTGTTAAATCTTAATAGTTTAGCCTAGTGTTGTTTTCTAATTAGAGGAATATAATAGTTGTGGTTTGTTTGAGCTTAACATAAAGATTTGTTATACTTATGTTCAGTAAAATTTTAGATAGGTTTTCCGATATTATATTATATTATAATAACGCTTAGATTCTGAACTGAACTTATTACTAGTGAGGTTTTAAATGTATCGGTCGGTGTAATACACATAATTATTGATTTTCCTCTCAGGGTTCTTTCACTTGGGAGTTATAATGGATAGTGGACACATCTATAGATTACTTCGGATACTATGATTATTATATAGTTTTTTTCTTTTTTTATATAGAATAGGTGTCAAACGATGCACGTAGCTCACCCGATGGTAAGTGATCATCACCGCCCATGAACGTCCGCAACACCAGAGGAGTCTCAATTGCCATGGTTTAAGTCTGATAAAAGAAGATAAAGAGCATACAGTTAATTAAGATATTATATGTGTGATAGTATTATTATTACCTGGTGATCAATTTTAAGCAGCCATCACATTGCGTTTAGACTGATGTTACCTATGTTACCAGATAACATCAACTATGCATGTTGTATTCTTAATTCAATGTAATGTATGTGCAGTAATATTGCAGCAAGGATTCGAATGCAAGAAAGTATGAGGAACATGGTACATAAACCTAATCAGACCCGAAAACCATAAACTTTGTAATACAAATATTGGTTTTCGTCTGGGACTTGGAACTTACGAACTACTAAGACAACTGACCACTGACTAGCCTCTACTACTGACTAGTCACCTAGCAAATCTTCAGCAGCAGTCTCCGCGCCAGATTCAGAGCATCGCCGTTGCCTTCCTACTCAGTGGGCCTCCCGCTCGCGACTCTAATAAGATAAAGCTGTAGAGGTCTCTGGACGAACAGGAATACCACATAAAAAAGAATATTATTTTGATAACTTGTTATTTCTAAATGCATATATACCGAGCGTATTTGGAAATCTGGTGTGATTTCACGTGTGATTGTCAAATTGTTAAGTGTTTAATGTTAAATTAAACATAGAACGATTAAATATTTATGGAACTATAAACGACATTTGACACAAAATTTCACTCTGCCTTGCAAGATATTGGGACGGCAAATCAAAAGCTAATAAATTTTTCTCATACACCGAAATAGCCACTAGCGAGGGAATACGAATCTTATAATAACAGAAACTTTAGATACGCGTAAAACAATAATTAATTTGAAAGAAGACCGCTGGCACTTGTCCATAGAAAAATTCTGAGTATCTAGTCCGATTATGCTGTGCAGACACTGCCTACCATATTCTTGTCAATGGCACATTGTCAACAACTATTTATATCTAATAAATTATATACAAAAAAAGTACTTACTTCAGTTCCCATGCACATTACACACCTGGACGTTTTATGACTAGAAATGATTTACGTATATGCCAATTACATAAAACATTTAATAGTGTGTAAATTGTTGGAGAGCATAATTTTTTTTTCTCATAATATAATTTTTTTTTCGGAATATAATTTTTAAATTGTGACATATATTATATGATATATCGTTAAAGGTTATCGTTAATATAATTTACCGCCGTAGATAACGATGTGGTTTGCATTCATTACATGACTTTTAAGTCGCGGTTAACTTTTGATTTCTACCTGAAGCTATTTGTGTAATATACAATTTATTAATTCACTGGTCTGGGTGATCTTGATTATTCGTTATTGCTGATACATATCGGGCTCTTTCTCTGATGTTATTGCCCTATGAAATTGTGTCTGATTGAAATATAGAGAACATCGTCATCATAATTTATCCAACACGTATACTGCATAGATTTGTTGTATTCTTCAAGACAAAATTATCCAGACCTGCCGTGTGAGAGAGGCGAGATTAAAGATGCCAGATCTATTTATAATATGTAGACTAGTTATTGATAGTAAAGATTATGATCAGTGGACCGATAATCCGAGAATATTACTAAAGAAAATTATGTGGAAAACGGTTTACTGGAAAAATTATGTATTCTAGCAAAAAGCAAAGCTCTAAAGGCCAACAGCGATAAACAAAAAAAAAAACTAGAGGGGATTTTTTCTAATTCAGATTTGTTGGTGAATTTTGGCTTCGTCGTATTAGATTTGCTAGAAATACCCTATTATTGAAAATTGGCTGTAATGTGTAATGTTAGCAAAGAAATGTGAAAGCTTATCACAAAGTAATAGCACTATCGTAAAATGGCAGCATAACGTTATATCGTTATAACGTTACATACGTGTTTCGGTTTGTAAGTGATGAGAATCGGACACGCAATAACACACAAAGAGACTTTCCAGCTTAATCCAAATAATTTTATTATATATTTTTTTTTATTCAAAACATTGATGTCTTTGGGCCAAAGAGTTTACTATTAACTGTGACATTGGTCGCGCATAAATCCATAGAAATGCTTTGTTTTCTTAAACCAGAAGGTTTTACTAGGCTTCCTTGTTCTAAACTGTTACTTACTTTAATATATTTTTATATATTTATTTAAGCTTTATTGTTTAACATAAATTTATAAAGGATGTAAGGGTATAAAGGATGGTCTTGAGGCTTTCTCTGCTAGTCAATTCTCGGCGGGGAGAGAAACTGTGGTAGGCATTCATTAAATTTCATTCATTAAAAAAAATTAAAAAAAAGAAAATATGATCTTATCACAGGGTCACAATCAAATATATATCACTATTATCATCATAATTTAAGCCCATCATTAATACACTGCTGAGTTTAAGCCAGCCCGCTACAATATATTCTTTTCTTAGCTTCAATATATAACGGCTATCAGAACATATAAAAAGTAAAAAATATGTGATTTGCGCATAATAAATATATTTATCCGTTTAAGGGCCGATAATTCAATTCATGACTATTCGCTTAAATAACTACCAATGGAATAATTATACTGTTTATTGGACTCATAAAAGTTTTCAGTTTTTCAATAGTACTTTATTCTGGGAATAACTATCTAGTCTTTTTTTTTCTCCGTATGAAAGCTAACTTCAGCCAGCTGAAACAGAACTACATTATCATGGCGCGTACCCAGTGTTGCCAAGAAAAAATCAACGATGGACCGTAGCACTACTAACAAAAGGAAAAAATGATCAACAATCGCTAACCATCGCTATTTTAGAATATTTAACATTAGTGAAATGTTAACAAATTGTCCCTCTTTGTTCTTAAAAAATTAAATAGAAGAATTACAAGATATTTAATCTCTCCAGCCGTAGCATTGGCAAGTCTGATGACACCTCATGCGTCTGTTTGAACATTTTATTCCATAGAATAAGCAATATCTGGCCGTTCTGCCGATGAATAAATGGTAGTAACCTCAGGTAGATTAGTTATTCGTCCAATAAGTGACGTCTGATGATTGAAATACGAAAAATTTTGCTATTCGTCGAATAAGCGCTATTCTTTTGCCTATCTGATTATTGTAATATCGAGCCTAAGACTCTTTCTAATCACAATTTCTTAGCACACAGTGCAGCGGATGTTTAGTAATCGCTGCTGTCCATATGCACCAGATGAGGGCGATGAAGTCACTCTTTAGGACTATTATAAGCCTTTTTTCTTGTAATTACGTCAATCTCTTTAATAACCGGTTTCCACTGCAAACTGCACCTTGAATATGCCACGTAAACAAAACCAAAATTTAAATTAATGAAATATATTTACAATATTATCTTAGCCTGGGATTCGAACAAAAAAATACGTGACTCGACGACGTCATGTTTAGAAATTAAAAAGCACTAGATGAAAAGGAGCGCGCGGTATTTTTGTCCACTCTGATTGATATAAAAATGTAAAGGAGATTTGTTAATGAAGACACGGCGACGGGGACCTTTATGTGGTAAATGTGGGTTTTGAATGCTATAATTACTAACATTCCCGTTAACCACTTCAACTTAGCTTAAAATGTGCTTGTCCTAGGAGATGGTTCATGACAATAGTGTAATGGTGGATTCAAACCTACGACCCTAAGTTTGGCAAACCGTAACATAAACTACTAGGCTGTTGACGATTCATGATTTATTTCCTATTAAAGAATAAAGGACAAGGTAAATGCAAAAAGGAATGTGCTTACTCATATTATATAGGAAATTTGATTGGAACAAATTGCGTTGCAGAAAATTTTATGTTAATACTTATTTGATATGTTTGTAGATAATTCGAAAAGGAATAGACAAATTTCACACATTGATAACACAAACCATAAAAAAAATGGTGATTACTACGATTTTTACGTATCGATAAATCAATTTCTAAAGTACGGATTGCTTCTAATTGCCTACAACATATTCAATGATTGCAAATCAAACCATTGCATTTGGGTGTCTGATATTATTGCCAACGTAATGGTGTCATCACTCATACCGTGAATTATTTGGCAATGAGTGCAGTATGTTGGATTAGGGGAATGCGCATATGATATACAAATATGCGAACGTAATTAGATAATAGTACTAAATAAATAAAACAAATATGGACACAAAAATAGGCTGCCTTATTAAAATAATTCTTATTACATTTTTTTTTCCGGGTCGAGAAACTTTAGAAAATATTTATTAAATTTTATCTTCAATTCATCTGGAACATATAGAAGTGAAGAGATACAGACCTAAAACTGATCTTTAAAGTCACTTAAGGCTTAAACCAACGATCACAACTGTTACGTAATTTTGATCAGATATAAATTATGACACTGGCCGGGCGACGTAGCCCAACCGGGCGCGTGAATCCGTTCACGGCGCGGATTCAAAGGTAGACCTTGCGGTGACATTGAAGGGTTGCTGCCAGACTCAGTCGGGCTTTCTCCACGAAAAATGTGAATAAATTCGTGAACTTGGCCGCTTTGTAATGAACGAAAATTGGAAAACCGTTATTCCAAAATTTTCCCAAGATATATAGAGACTATCCCCACTACATTGGACTTCACAGCTTATTGTTTTATGTTATATAATTTATGTGGTGTTTCTGATCATGGTTTTCAGGAGATACAGTGCGCGCGCCACTGTATCTCCAGAAAAGGGGTTCTTAAAATGATGGTATTTAAATTTCATGTGATAGCGATCACAGTGAATTAGCGAATCGACTTTATTGCAATTACGACTAATCTTTGTATCTATGAGGTCTTAATCTACTAGAAAATATTTTTTCAAGGAAGCTAATATAAAGCCACGTAATCTTCTCAATTATACTTTGACGCTCAACTATTATTAGGAATAAGGTAAATCAAAATAAACTGTTTATTATTATTATTATTATATTTTATATAATTATAATAATAAATAGTTTATTTTATATTGTTGATATAGTGGTAATCTTTCGGTCAGCTTTCCACTAACTTTTAATTTTAGTTATAACTCGTGACAAGAGACGCGATTTGTTCGCGACGAAAAAATTCCAGAACGAAAACAAAAAAAAACTTGTTACGTGCTTTTGTAAAAATGAACGTAACAAGTAAGATGAAGTTGCTAATTGGATGCCATACAGAATGTACTTTCTACTTTTGGTTAAAACTTAGATAATAGTAAAAAAGTTGTAGCATTATTTCTTTATTTTCAAACGTTTTTGCACTGTCTCCATCGCCGTCTGTTCCAAGTTAACAACAAAATGAGAGCATGCGAATTAAGAATCCGCAGTTACTATTATTACAGGATTATTACAAAACCATTTGCAGCGAGTAAGTATAAGCGACATCGTAGGTTATAAATAGGCTTCGGTGTTCCGCAAGGTAGTATTCTTGAACCAACGTTATTTCTTTGTTATACAAATGAACGTTGAATATTAAAAATATGTATAATTGTATAATATCATATATCGATGATAGCATATTAAACTTTTACTGAGACTCATAGAACTAAGTTTTTAAAACAGCACAGGAATGTTTTCATATACTTTCCCAATGACTAGCTTCAAATACACTTACTCTCAATATAAATAAAACCGAGATATATTGCATTCTCAATTCGTAATCCACCTGAGAACAATAACAGTTGCAAAATTATTATTCACTCATACAAAAAATTCTTTGAACAATTACTGCTCTTGTCCAAGATATTTAGGTATTTTACTAGTTTAATCGTTAAATTCTTATTATTACTTATTGTAATATGTACAATAATATTACTATATTATTGCAATAATTATAATAATACTAAATAAATCTTAAGTAATAAAGATGCCAGTGTGATACATGTTTTCCGTTGTAAAATTCCAGTATAAAAATCCTCATACACATTACACATAAACTAAATGACAGAGATTTGGTTACGAGCACACCGTTGGCGATGTTAAGTTATGACAGCGGGACCTTCACTATGATTCAAGAGAATGTACATTCGGTGTCACCTGTGAGGACTGAAAAGCTTTGTTATCCGTTATTGGTTCGGAGGACTCACCAAACACTCATCAAACTCACAAAACATAAAACCATTATTCATTTGACGCAGGTATTTTGTGAGGATGTGGACATATCCACAGTCGAGCCGACCCATTCATGTTGTACCTTGAAAATAGTTGTATTTGACTCTACCACTGGTGAAAATATTCTACAACAATCTTGTAAGTTGTGTGTGTGGAAGACATAAATAAAGTTTATTATATTTATTTTATTATTGTTATCATAGGCTATTGGAATCACTTACCATCAGAGGAACCTTCATCAGTCTTAATATCATAAAACAAAAAGTTAAACTTAAATATTATTTCCATTCTCTTGACTTGTATATAGCTTCATTGAATAATGTACGGAATGTTGTGTACATAAAAGAAGAAACTTTAAGAGAGCTATAAAGTATTTTGAACTATTAAACAAAACAAAGCTTTCAATGTCTATTTATACTCGTTCGCGTACTGCCAACTCCAACCTGTATTTGTAAATTCCAATATGTAATATTAGTAGAGATAACATGTACCGACAGAGTAGATAATATTAAAATATTATTTCTTTTTATAACATTTATTCTTAGTAGATTTAGGTTTTCTCTTTTGTTTACCAGTCGTACTCCAGTTAATTATCGTAGTTGTATATAGGATTCTGCCTTTTTGTGACCGAGGGACTTAGTAATCGTAGTAGTGACATGGTGACATTTATACGCCATAATACACAATATCAAAAATTATAAATATAATTATCAATTACAGATGATGTTCTCTATTTGTAGGAACTTAAAAAAATTGTACCAAATTATTTCAAAGTACTACGCATTAATATAAATGATTTTAAATCACTTGGATTAATGCGTTGTCGAATAAAGAACAAGTCGGTATTATCGGTTCCGAGAAATAAAAGAAACCTATTTTTGAAAATGCGTAATATCCATGGGTCGGTTCAGGTCGGCATGGAATTTAATTGATTTCTAAATAGTTAGTTTTTGTTTTATTGTTTTACTCATTTCCAATGTTGATATACTTAGCTGTATATCAAATCTCTGTCAGAGTTCTTCGGAAGTCCGTTGATAGCTTCAACGCAAATTTACGGCGATTGATAAAACCAAGATCAATGTTAAAAAAGAGTAAAAATAAACTACAGATAGACATTAGCAGTAGCATTTAGCTTCGAAATGTTTTACGTACGTCAATATGTAAAATACAAAGTAAAAAAATAAACCAGGGTCATTATTTAAATTATAAACATGCGAATACTTCTTTGAAACATGCAGAACATTGCATGTTTGTTAAATTATAAATATAAGAAAATGTTATATATCCCTATAATATTTTTTAACGTGCTGCTTAAGCACAGATTCACGACGGACTAGATGCTGTCCCGGTGCAGGACAATTGCAAAACACACAAATCTATAACAAATAATTTGTGGGCATCGACGTTGGTAATGTTCATTTTGACAATATTTATTACGTATGTCTTGTTTATAATGTTTAATACTCCAAGTATTCAACTTAAAAGATAATAGGTGGAGAAATGGAAGATATATCGATGTATATTTGAACATCTTGCTAGAGCAGTAAAACACCAAGGAAGTATATAGCCATTTGACATAGATCAGTATGTTATGAGGGTTCAGGTTAAGATGTAGCATAGTTGTTAGTTTTCACAGTTTCACATGGAAGACGGAAAATAAATGAATGAGAAATTTCCTAATTTACGAAATTAATTTAGAAGTTATTAAAAATATGAATATACATATAAATATTATACAAGTTACTTGTATTTAGTTAAGGTATTGGCGTTGGATAAACATATTTACAAAAAGTAATCACACAATATTTCCATAGATAGCCACGAATGACTTTGCCTTTTATATGTAATGCCACGAAGCAAGATCGGGCGGTATTTCTATCTATGGTTTTTCCGTGATCATGACATTTACTCATCCCACTAGTTCGTCTTATACTTTGTTTGCCGGCTCAGGTTGCAGTTGGTAAATCTTACTTTCCTATCAGAATAAATTTATTTTGTAAATAATTAAATATTCATTGTTGTTATGGCGAGAATTATAATGAGAATATAAGAAGAATATGTACGTAATTATAATGAGAAGTATAATGAATAAGACCATATGGGCCTAATTTTTTTTACAATAAGCCATATCTGTAAATAACTATCTATTCCTTTAAATAATGCATTTTGGCCACATACTATTAAGTCTTAAACTAACTACTATCAGCAATATATCCCGCGATGTGCTAGAACAAAAATATCTTAATATTACTTATACAATTTTATGTACATTTTTTACCTTGGGTATAAAATTAGTCTTCGATGAAAGCAAGTATTACACGTTCGTGTTAAATATACTTTAGTGCTAGTACGGGTATGGAACCTGCATTATATAGAATGTATATGATCTGTTATATCACGGTGTAGTCATTGGTGCTTTATAGCAAGCTATGCCAGCTCGACTGTAGGGCAATCTGAATTTTATTGAAGCATATACACCTTCATATACAGAATAGCGATACATTGTCAGTGGATTATGATAAACTATTTCTTTACCGGCTATTGTTGCGACGTAGTTCTACACGTTTCCTCTTACAGAGTACTATAATAAGTTTATTTTTTATTCGTATATAATAATATAAGAAAGAATGTATTAGTTTTTTTTTACCTGAAATAAATCTTCCTCACATGTAGTGCCAATAGGATAGGTCAATAAGTAACTAAAGAAGTATATTACTTTCAAAATTACCTATAAAGATGAAATTCAGCGTCGTTTTTTTTTCGACATATCCGTTAAAGAATCAAGACATATTGTGATTCTCGTCATTCGACGCTCAGCAATCGCCGAGAACGGTCGCCCGGCGCCCCGCCGCGACCCTCCCGAGCTACCTGCCCCCGAGCGAGCCACCTGCGCACCCATTCCGAGAACAATACACCGAGCAATTTTTATTGCGGGTGCTATTGTTTCCAAGAAAGTTTATTGCAAAGCCACCTGGGTGGTTACACTAGTGGATACCTTGCGGTGTTAACTTAGCTAGTGTAGGGCTAGCCCCGTACGTCCGGTTTCGCGTTTCCCAGAACCGGAAGGAGTCGACGCAAAACTTGGCCTTGGGTAGTGCCCTAGCCAAGGTTGACCAACCCGCTGGACTTATAATTGTCCCACGCGCAGTTTTAGTTAGCTCTAAGCATCACACCCAAGTGCACAATAAAACTGGCACTTGGACGCACTAGGGCTACACAACTAGGCACACATCCTCCCTGTTTATAACCGGCAGGGAGGGAAGTAGGCTATTCACCCCGGCATCCCACCGGTGGCCTCACTTCCCACGAATAAAGTAGGAAAAAATAAAAGTGAACAGAGTGCACAATGGAGGACTCTTCCTCAGAGTCGTTGCTGCACTTCATCAGCATATTGAAAAATAAATACCCCGATGTCTTCCAGGACATAATTAAAGAAAGACCGCTCCCAGATAGAACCTTCTCAAGGGCCTCCTCCATATCCTGCATTTCATCCGCAGTCTCCGAAATGGAGCTGGATAACGCCGCGTCCCCTGAGGATCCCCAAGCCGAAGACATCAGCGATTTCACGCTGGTTGAAAAAAAATGAAAAAAGCGGGCTTCACCCGCCCCGACGCCGCCTCCTAAGGCTAAAAAACGGGAAATAAAGGCCCCCTCTCCGCAGCCATCTACGTTGGCCCTGCCCCAGGGCCCCCTCACAGCTGCCCCACAGCAAGCCCCCGCCGCTCCTGAGCGCGCCCTAGCTGGCTCAAAGAAACCTTCGGCTGTCTCACAGCCATCGAAACGCCCATCGCCTGTCTTCATTCAGGCACAAGACAAGTGGCCGATTGTCGCATCGGCCCTATCCAATCGCTACAAATATCAAGCGATCCCCACCGCTGTAGGTATTAAACTGCAGCTAGAAACCACGGACGACCATAGAGCGGTAGCTCGCTTCTTGCAAGACAAAGGTGTTTTCTTTCACACCTACACCTTGGCGGAAGAGCGCCAACTCAGAGTAGTAATTAAAAACCTCCCGCGGGAAATCCCAGCTGATCTGATCAAAGAGGACCTTCAGGCCCAGAATCTCCCCGTCCTATCTGTGCATAGGATGTACAGTGGCCATAATAAAAAGCCATTCAACATGGCGATTGTGGCCCTCGAAAGATCCGAGGCCGGGAAGCAGGTATTTAACCTGAAAATCTGCTGCCACCTCTCTGGGCTGACTATAGAGCGCCCACATAAAAACGGCCCACCAGGCCAGTGCCACAAATGCCAATTATATGGCCACTCAGCTCGCAATTGCTTCGGCAAACACAGATGCGTCAAGTGCCTGGGTGACCATGGCACCACCGACTGTCCGAGACCCAAGGACAGGGCCCTTCTGGCCACTTTCGGCCCCCCCCCCATGTGTCCTGTGCAACACAGAGGGACACACAGCCAATTACCTTGGCTGCCCAAAAGCCCCCAACCCGAAACGTCCGGCACTAAAAATCGCGTCCAAGGTCGCTACCCCGACCGCCACCCCCACGCCAATTCTTGCCCCTGTCCGACCTCTACGCCCCGCATGGCATACGCCGATCGGCGTAACGACCGTTGATCAACCGGTTGAGCAGCCCCCTCCATCAGCCGGACGGCCGGTTAGCGAAAGCGACCTCGACTTAGTATGTCGCTTCACCGTCGTCTTCAACGGTGCCGACGTCTCAGCCCTAGCAAAAGCCTTAAGGGATTCCAATGGCAAGCCCGAAGTCAGGATTGCCGTCACAATGCGCTACCAACATGTAGTGTCAGCCATCGTCAACTTTCAAGCATAGAGGGCCTCTACAACGGCAGAGTAAAACCGCGTTCCCTTAACGTCGCATTTTTTAACGCGAACGGTATTAACAATCAACGCGACGAAATCTTCAATTTCGTTCGCGATCACCAAGTCGACGTGCTCCTAGTGCAGGAGACATTCCTCAAACCGCACACTCGCAATCCCAAAATTTCGAATTATAACATCATTAGGAATGATAGAACTTCTGCCGCTAATGTCGGATCTCTCATTTACTACAAAAAGTCCTTGCACTGCGTGCCTGTCGACACGCCAACCCTCACTTTCCTAGAAGCTGTCAGCTAGCCATGACCAGCCATGCCCCCATCACAATCCCGTCCGTCTACCTGCCTTGGAGACGTGATGCACAAGTATTACGAAGCGACTTCGTGGCACTCCTTTCCCTTGGAAACTCAGTCATTTTGGCAGGAGATTTCAATAGCAAGCACACTCGGTGGAATGCAACTAAAATCAACCCCCGGAGGTTGGCTTTAGACTCGCTAAGCGACGCACTCGACTTCGACGTCGTAGCGCCCACTACCCCTACCCATTTTCCATATATATTGGGTCACTCACCGGATGTGCTTGATATTGCCATTTGTAAGAACATCAACCGCGCCTTCCAAGGGATAAACGTTATCCACGAGCTCGCTTCCGATCATCGCCCCGTTCTTCTTCGGTTAGGGCCCTCCGCCCCAACCTCACCCTCCACCAAAACCATAGTAGACTGGCACCGACTCAGGAACGACCTGAAGGAAGCCACATCACCACACCTAGATGCTATTCGTAGGAACATATCTTCAGTCCACGACACGAACCTCGCAGTTCATGCCCTCACTAGGCACATACAGACAGTCGTCGAGGATTGCTCGAGGCGGGTTCCCTCGGTGGAAGACCACCGATGGACCCTGCCAAGCGACATAAAGGAGCAGAATGCGGCGACTCGTGCCCACGACTTATATCCTACTGAAAGTAACCAGCTGGTGCTACGTACCCTTCAGCGTGAAGACCGGTCACGCATAGCCCAGTACAGGAAAGATCGGTGGGATAATCACCTCTCCAATATCGAACCTTCCCATCTCGCCTTCTGGCGACTTCCCAAGTCAATAGGAGGCACCGCCTTAACAATGCCTCCCTTAGCGCGTCCTAATAAACCACCCGCCTTCTTAGACGAAGAGAAAGCCAAATGTCTGGCTGACAATCTGGAGCTCCGATGCTCACCGAGCACCCTACCGATCGACGCCGCTTACCTTGCAATGGTTGACAGCGAGGTCGACCGGAGGAGTAAGGAACCACCTCGCGATTCCGTTACCCAAGTCACATGCACCGAAGTTGAGTCCATAATTAAAAACCTGCGACCACGCAAGGCTCCCGGCCCCGACGGCATCACCAACAAGGTGATGAAACTCCTGCCCATGTCCATTTTACACCTACTGGTGATAATCTACAACGCGGCCATATCCAAAGGCACCTTCCCGAACACCTGGAAGGAAGCCGACGTCATAGGGATTCTCAAGCCCTCAAAACATCCAACCGATCCATCAGCCTATCGACCCATAAGCCTACTCAAAGTCTTGGGTAAGGTATATGAAAGGCTCATCCTCGCCCGCCTCAAGGACTTCATGCTGTCCCGAGTGCTACCAATCAATGAGCAGTTCGGGTTTCGCACCCAACACTCACGCACACATCAAGTGCACCGCATCACGGAGCACATCCTCAGTAAATTTCTTCAAGGCTACCAAACTGGGGCACTTTTCCTCGACGTGGCGAAAGCTTTCGACAAGGTCTGGCACAACGGGCTCATATACAAACTATATGAGCTCGGTGTGCCAGATCGACTCGTACTTATCATACGAGACTTTCTCCGAAATCGAACCATTCGTTACCGCGTCGAGGGAACGTGCTCCGAGGTTCACCCTATTCGTGCTGGAGTACCACAAGGCACCTTCTAGTTCCTATTTTATACACACTCTACACCAACGGCATACCGTGCACTCGCGGTGTAGAGCTAGCCCTTTTCGCCGATGACACCGGCCTCTATGTGTCTGGGTTCAAACCAGACGCTATTTGTAGACGCCTCCAATCTGCAGCCAACACCTTAGGGAAATGGTTTCGGAAATAGAGGATCGAGGTTAACCCCACCAAAAGTGCAGCCATGTACTTCTCTCGGCGCACCAAAACGCCGCATCTCCCAACTATAGAGTTATTTGATCGTCCAATCCCCTGGGAACAGACAGTCAAATACTTAGGCGTCACATTAGATGAAAGACTCACTTTCGGTCCGCATGTCAACCGCGTATGGAATCGAGCAGCGTTCGTCCTAGGTCGTTTGCACCCGTTACTCAATAAAAATAGCAAAATGTCCCTGCGTAATAAAATTACACTATACAAAGCGTGCATCCGACCCATAATGACATACGCAAGCCCCGTCTTTGTGCATGCTTCCCCGCGTCACATTCACCGACTTCAGGTAATACAAAATCGTTTCATGCGCAAGGCCACCGGTGCACCGTGGTTCTTGCGTAATGAAAATCTACACATAGATCTTGAGCTGCCGACCATAGCTCAGTACCTGAAGCAGGCTTCCCGCCGATATTTCGACTCTGCCGTCACACACTCTAACCCCTTGATTGTAAGTGCCGCCACTTACAATCAAGGCGCTCGGTCACCTCTCAACCCGGTGAAACTGTAAAAGCCCTCGGGCTAACAGTGGCCTTCAGCCCGAATCATTATATATCATTATTATGTCTTGATTCTTTAACGGGTATGATGAACGGGTAGGTGATAATGTCTCGCAATAATTAATCATCATCAGGTGACCTGTGTGGTCATTTTGGTAATATATTACGGGTGGCGAACAAACATACAATCCAGGGTGGTAAGTGATTCTTACAACCCGTGACACTCACATCATACCTCGGTAACAATGCTATCACTAGTGTGGCGATGGAACCTAGAAGTAAGTGCCAGTAATCTTCTAGATTTTATACATTATCCTCAGAAGATTTCAGCCCAGCCCTTTCCTAAAGAGGGCATTACGGTAACATAACGTTTGCATTGTCTATATTGAGTTATTTATAACAACTTTTTTTCATTCTTAAGTATTTTTTTCTTTCTTACATCAGACTTTAATATGTTACGTGTATTATGTAATTATATATTATGTATTATTAATAAAGTACTCTCTAGAAGTCTATTACGCAATTATTGAGACGTATAAATACATTATTTTTTAAAATAATTTACGTAATGGCGTGTGGTAGCGATGTAATATTTTAGTAACCCTATCTTCCTGCGTGTTCTGACAAGTGACAGTGATCAAAGTTAATCTAATTACGGTTTATACTAAATATTATATAATAAAACTGAAAAGTAATTCATGCTCCTTATAAAATAAGACAACAGTTGCAAAGCAATTGCCGCCTCATCTCAGCGTGGCAACTATGAGAATTGGGTAATGTTTGCTCATGAATTATTAACATGCTATAAAAAACAATAATAATGAAATAATAAATGCCGGAATATGTTGTAGGCTCGAGAAAATTGTGCGTAAACGACAAATTGATTGTATTCTATATTGATGTTATCTCAACTGAATACATTCATGATTAATGCGTAAAATAAATTGATTAACCGAGTCGGCGTGTATATATATATGTATAAATAAACAGTGATTACTCTAGTCGTTAGAACGTTGGATTTATGATAAAGCTGCCAAGGGTTCAAATTGTGCTGGTACTACCATTGTTTATGCTTTTACGGATTTTTGATAAGATATGTGGCACTTGCTCATGTCAAATTTGGGTTTTGAGAAACTTCGCGTTTCATCTTAAAACGCTTTTAGTTTGAATATTTTGTGCAGTATTTTATCGATATAAAGGTTTTTCATACTATTTTCTTGTTTTACTTCAAAATCTTGTAGTAGCTGTGGGTACTAAAATACAGTATATTTATATCTTCTACATTTATAGAAATGTTTCTTGAAATTAAATCTAAGCATAGGTGAAAACTAGAACATAATCTGTTCGGTAATGTTGTAACATCATATCATGTAGTGATGATATTTACGAGACTAATAGTTCCAATTAATAAATTGGAATCGATTTATATGCATTTCAATTCAAAATTTATAATCGGTTTATTAATTACTTATCGAGTTCTGGGCTGAGGGGTTTTTGTGAATATCCATTATTTGTAATCCAGTGTTTACAAAGAAGCAATAAGTCTCTACGTCTACGTCTTCCTTGACTCATCTGCCTATATCTATATTTTTTAAGAGTGAAATATAATCAACCCATTCCTATCTACTGAAGGATATGATACACATATAGATTGCCATACGACACGATCGTTAATGACCTGCATTCATCAATTTGCCACAAAAAGAAAATAGTTTTATAGTAGGAAAATCTTTACAGATAATTTCTTCGATACACGTACTTGTAATGTGTGCTTTTAATTAGGTACTATATTTTTAACGGATGCAACTCGTAAAAAATACCTATTATAACCACGATTGGCGCTTGCGCGTAATTAATATAAGCACATTATAAATTTATAGATACTTAAATAAATGTGTTTTGTATATAATACGTTGAACGGAAAAGTCTAGCCCACGCTTGAGAAAGCTTTTTCAATGAAGCCACAAACATTATCGACTCCAATTTCACTGACATCTGCATCAGTTTGTGATCGTTTTTAAAACGCTTCTGAGAGATGTAGTTTATTCTGGCAGCCAGCACTAATTTCCCAGGTGACTTCTATATTTTATAAATACAGCAAGCACTATAGTTCATATGTTTGTATAATTCTTTTCGTTTTAAGTTTATTTTTGAATTGATGACAATGGGTAAAGTCGCACAAGCTAATAAATACCATGTTTTATAACTTTGTAAATTTCGATATTATTTATATACAAACTCATATTATAATGGAATTATTTAGAAGTAGACACTTTATAAAAGGGCATTTATTTGAGGCATTGTTGAAAATAATAGGTCGGCGAAAAAGCTTTTTCGTATTTTAGAAGTAAAAAGTTTCAGTAAAATCTCTTTGGTTTTACTGTTTATATTAGGGCGGTTTAATACTATTAAATAGGCGACATAAACACAGAAAAATAAAAAGATAAAACGATTTCCTGCTATTACGGTGACGGACAAATGAGTGAATCTAATGAAGAGATTCGATACATTTTGAAATTTTATTACAAAAGAGGGAAAATACGACACCAGCCGCGAAATTTTTGCGATTTTTATGGACTAATGTAGCGCCAGTAATAGTAGTAAAAATTGGTTTAAGCGTTTTCGGTCTCAGAATTTTGATGCCAAAGATGAAGCTCTCTCCGGTCGACGTGTTACAGATAAAGTCAATGCTATTTTTGAAAAAGTGGAACAACATCGGCATATTAGCAGTTGAGGGGGACAAAGCTGAAGAGGGGTTGACCACAAAATAGTAACGACCCTGTCTGGATATACAAAAAAGCTCGATATTTGGGTGCCACACGAGCTCACTCAAAGAAACCTAACGAATCGTGTACTTATTTGCGATTCTTAATTTTTTCGTTTTTGAATATATTTATCATGGGTTCTCGAGTGGCAACCTCATATTCGACTCACCAAAAATTGGATTGGATAACGACGAGTATGCAAGTTTGCGGAATGTCTGGATGGTGCTGTCCGGGTGGGAATACAAGCCATATTTAGCTATGGAAAAATTTAGTAAAAATAGTAATAATGCAAGATTTTGGCGTCTTTAATTCGATAAAACCATTTTTAAAGATTAATTTTATTAAACTCTCTGGCACGTGTAAAGATGACACGTAATGTACACGTTTAGAGGATTGTGACAAAGCAATATGTATAACTTTGTTGAATTGATTTGTTTTATCTGTGTGTCTTAAGGTTTTGAAATCCCAAATTACTACTTTCTAGTTAGAAGCGGGGTTCCGTAAGCTACAAGCTGAATATTATCCGAGGAACGACGTTGATCTATCATAACTCCCAAATATTTAGTATATTCTTTTTTAGGTTCTAAAATAGTCGCAGCTCTCGTTTGACAGTTTTTACATTTATAGATTTTCTTAAACCACAGTTTGGCTGATTCCTTGTGTTAATTGAAAAACAGATGTATTTCGTCGTATTGTATTTAGAGTAAGAAAATTATTCTTCAGCCAGCTGGCTACCTCAGTAAGTTATAATTCCTCTACTACCTGATCAGCATTCAAGTCCCCAATTATTAAAGCGTAGTAAAAAACAAATAAATTAGTCAATTCCAGGTTACATAGGTCATATTAGTACACCAAAAACAAAGTAAGGCCCAATACACTTCCTTGAGGTAGTCTATTTATTTTTACTCTCTATATCCTGAAATTAAGTCCATAACTTTTTAAAGGATATACCGCGTATCACAATATGTTCCAACTTTTGTGATAGCAAGAGGACAGAATAGATGTCAAAAGTTTTTTTAAGATCTAGAAAATCGGTTAAACATTTATTTCAAACTTTCCCTCAACAGGATTAGGAGATAAAGACAGGATTAACAGGACTAAGTTGTCAGGACGAACAATCACGATTCATCCTAAATGATGGCATAGATGTTTGTTATTCTTGTGATAGACCTGATATTGCGATAATGATCCGGACTTTTTTGGTGGACATCACAATTCCAAATGGCGAAAACTGGTGAAAGCTGAGACAGACAAGGAAACTAAACACCTGTGTAGTCCACCGAAGTACTCGCGATTGTTTGGACCATGAATGGGTTATTGTAACTCGGTCTTACTAAGCAGTTAAAACGTTTAGTATGAGCTCAAGCCTCTCTAGCTGTGCTATAGTGGAAAAGATGCAGAAGGCGCACTACCTTTTGCTGGATACGGTTCGAATCCTCCACCTGTCTGGTCTATATCCTAGTCTGGTGTATGTATATACACGGCGTGAGGGTGTGTTACGGATAACCAGGGTCTCCTCCCAGGATACAGCCATAATATTTATACTTAAGCTTATTATGAATTTAGATTAATGAAGTGAATGCTCAATTAATTATGGTGTCATAAGTTACTTAGTATTTGTCTAATAATTTTCTAATACGTCAGAGAACCGTTGCCGGAAATACACAAATTAAAATCTTGATTTTTATCGCAGATCCTGAAGATAAATATAGGCCGATGTGATCACTAACTCTCTTCATAGTCCTCGGAATATTTTGATATTTTTCTAAAGTAGCTGTACCCTACGGCGTAGAAGGCATTTTAATGGACTGATTTATTACTACTAAAAATTTATCAATAGTGGTGAAGGCACGTCAATCGTTGAATGTGACAATTCGATTAGGAAAAGTCCACGTATTCATACAACACGTGAAATAGCATTACGCTACTGTATTTACTAGAGTGAATGTAGGTTCTGTAGGGAGATCCATAAAGATAACGAAGTATTCTATGTTAGTCATATATATAACGATAACATTGTTATTGGATTCGATGTCAGGAGTCGCAACTTGGCTATTTTGTAATCCTCATAATTTTTTTGTAAAGCTTTATTCATAAAGCTTTTTAAACAATTTTCTTGTTTAAAACCTTGATTTAAAAATACTTAAAACTCATTGAATAAGATTTCATAAATAAGATATGTTTTATATTTCACAAAATTTTGATCAAATGAGTGCAGTTAATGTGAGTTTGTGCAAATATAAACTCCACATGCTTATGTGGAGTTTATATTGTTCTTTAGATTTATTGATCAGTTTCACATTATTTTTTAAAATTACAGTTTTCTGTTTCTATAAACAGACAAATTTTTATCGCCTTATTTTACAAACAAATTTAAAGATTCTATTTCAGAATCTGACCTCTTCTGAAATTGCGATATTGCTGAAATTTTTGATGCGTGAAGACTAAAACTTAAAATTGTCTAACGTCAGTATATCAACGTCACTTAGACTAAAATACATCAGACCTATACTTCGAAAGATATTATTCAAATCGTGGTGATTTTTTACATAATTCGTGCATCGCGTACGTAATGTACGTCACAGTTAATAAATAGGTATTTCATCGTTATTAATACATACATTTTCACTTTGTTCGGTTATAAATAAATACAAACTTTATTTAGTCTATAATAATAATATTTTATATACATATTTATATTGATCTTGGATAAATATGAAATTTTTAATGTGGTCTGATTGGCTTTTTATTCAAATCAATCATTGTTCAATAATATATACTGTATAATCGGAATTTTATTGTATTATATTAACAAATATAATTAAATATAATGAAATTTATAAGAAATTAAAAAGCATTTTTGTTCATAACATGTTAAACATTGTGTTAAGAGTAATATTTTTACGAATTTACGATTGACACACAACAGATGTGAACACTAGTGATCTTTAATTATGTCAATCAAATATCAAATAGTCTGACTGCTATTCAAAGCTAAATCAATATATTTAATAAATAAAATAAATGTTACTCATTGAAAAATTGTATTTATTTTAAGTTTAGAAATAAATATATTAATAAACTTATTTAAGGTTGTGGCTAATGAGCACGCAGGTCACTTGAATATAATTCCTGCAGATTATCACACCCACATTCATCCCTCGATAAGAAATCATAATCCATATCTGTTGTCACACCTGAAGATTAAAATTAAATGAAATTAAAATGAAATCACCTTATCAGTTATTATCAGCGCTAAGCCCACTATTTTACCATGGTGTTTTTCGTGGTCCTGCCCCTGGTGTTAGTGCGATAGCTTGACGATAGCTGCGGCGTGGCTCTAACACTTAATCTAATATATGCTAATAGTATTTGTAATCTCTGTACACCCTCATTTATATAAAAAGGCTAGAGAACATATTTCTTTTAGATTTACGTGATAGATCTCAATGTCGCAAGAACAACGATTAACTATAAGTTATATATAGTGAGGACTGTATGATAGATATATTATCATAAACATTTTGTTGGATGGGTTCCGGTTTGAATGTAAAATATTTGATTTCTGGTTCAGGGTTAGCGAACAAAAATAAATAGCCTGTCTATTGCGGGCACGAGGACGTATCTATTTTATTATATGTGTGTATAAGATATTTTTCAATCCAACAATACTTGCAATATCCGCACAGACTTAATTTCTTCAAATAGGTTATTAATGCCAACTTGGACTATATTTAATACTGACAGCCCGAGCTGGTATCCCGTGGAGATTCCAGTTATATAACTTTAATAGAAAATCAATCTATTTGTACATTCAAGCGATCGATTTATTCGATTTTCCTGTCAAATAACCAAAATAATTCTTGTACAAAATATACAACATATTTATTAATCATACATAACCTTCCTTGAGAATCAGCTTAACCCTAGGTTTTACAAATTACATAGGTTCCACATTTAACTAAAACTAAACTAATTAGCACGTTCAGACGGTCAGACGCGGCGGTAGATTTTTTTTTTTCTGGCTTATGACTTCCGTTAGCCCAATGGCTTTTACAGTTTCGCCGGGTTCAGAAGTGACCGAGCGCTTATGCCGCTCAGTCGAGACCTCTATTAGTGGGTAACCAGCACAAGGGCTCCCGAGAGGGAGCCTCGGCTTGGACCGTTACCCTGTTCCGCGAGAGCGTCTGACTCGAGGGTGCCTGAGAGGGCCGAACCTCGGCTCGGTCAGTTTTTCTGACTAAGAATTATCTACATTAATATCTCTATTACTATTATTGGCTATATGTACCACCACTTCGGAATGCGTGGGCGCTGGAGAAGAAGTGGCCCAAGAAACTCCAGCGACGCTTCTAACTGTATTGGCTGGAGAGAACCGGCCTGTGACATGGCGGTATCGCGAATAACCTTGTTTGCGACGCCCTCGCCGTTGGCGGGGGTGGTATGAGGGTGCAAGTACGTGTGTAGTGTTTTATGAAGAGCTTGGGAGCGTCGTCGGGGTCGTCGATGGTGTGCCTCGGTCTCCTTCGGACGCGGGTGAATCTATGATGCGCGATGGGATTGTAAGTGGTGGCACTTACAATCAACGGGTTTGGGTGTGTGACGGCAGAGTCGAAATATAGGCGAGATAACTGCTTCCGGTACTGAGCTATGGTCGGCAGCTCAAGATCTATGTGTAGATTTTCATTACGCAAGAACCACGGAGCACCGGTGGCCTTGCGCATGAAACGATTTTGTATAATCTGAAGCCGGTGAATATGACGCGGGGAGGCATGCGCAAAAACGGGGCTTGCATATGTCATTATGGGTCGAATGCACGCTTTGTATAGTGTTATTTTATTACGCAGGGACATTTTACTATTTTTATTGAGCTCGATTCCGTACGCGGTTGATATGCGGACCGAAGGTGAGTCTTTCATCTAATGTGGCGCCTAAGTATTTGACTGTTTTTTCCCAGGGGATTGGACGATCAAATAACTCTATAGTTGAGAGATGTGGCGTTTTGTTGCGCCGAGAGAAGTACATGGCTGCACTTTTGGTGGGGTTAACCTCGATCCTCTATTTCCGAAACCATTTCCCTAAGGTGTTGGCTGCAGATTGGAGGCGTTTGACGGTAGGATTGCTGTAAACTATGTTGGAGTTTTATTGGCCGCGTGTTGTAGGGATTAGTTTACTCGAGTGCCGCGTGGCGGGTCAAGGGTTCAATTTCTAGACGAGGTACAAATTTATGTAATATTAATTGTAGCTTTTGGGGTCTGGTTGTATTGTATGTCCTGTACCTTGGACAGAGAATATGATTGGGAAGCGGATGACGAGTGTGAACCTTTGTTTGACTGGGATTCATTCAACCTTAATGTCTCGGAAGCTAAGAATACTAAAGTATTCAAATAATAAGTATTTTTTAGACTATTAAATATTAATCAAACAACATTAGTAAAACTTTTTTACTAATAAAAAAGACAAATAAAACTCTATTGAAAATCGAAAATTAAAAAATAACTGTATTTTTTTCAGATTATATATATATATATATATATAATTTTTTTTAAATTAAATTGAGATTAACAAATGAGCACACATTTCATCTGATTGCAAGTGATTCCTGCTGCCCATGCGGCATATCTATATTTTCTCCTCCTCTTGAAAAGGAATCATGCATTATGCAGATGTGTTGTTACCCTTGAGGACTGAGATGGAATGCCTCGTCACCAGTAATAATGGTTTCCGGACCCCTACACTCACCAGACGAAACACAGCAGCATTATGCTGCTATTTTACGCTGGTATCCTGTGAGGGCATGGTCCTACCCCGATCGAGTAGACCCATTCATTCTGCAACTAGACATAAACTGCAGAGGACCTACCACTATCGGAAAATCTATATGTATTCTCTCACATTTTAATCATTTATATTTCCCCGTGTGTTATCAAAGTCGATGTCATACGATTCGACATGCTTTACACCAAGTTTCTGAAGCGATGATGGGGATTACTTTTCCGTTCCTATATTAATACAAAATTTTTGTGCACGAAGCATAATTGGAGCGAGGTTTTATCGCCACTCACGATGCTAGAGCTCGTCCCAGGTATTCGCAATAGGATTTAGGTTGTGACTGCGTGCTGGCTACTCCTCATAGCTAATACACATACATTTCTTGAAGGTAGTCATGCATTATTTTTGTATTCGGTTTTAGATATAAAATAAAAAATAAAAAAAAATAAAAATAGCCTTTATTTACTTACTACTAACTTACTTTAACAATACTAACTTAATTAAATCTATCTATAAATCTAGAAAATATGTGATTATAGTTATATTCATTGACGTATGCTGGTAGTAGTCGCCTCTGCGGCGTAGACCTCTCCTAAACCTTTCCAAGTATCTCTTTCCCGAGCTATTTACATCCAGTTATTACCACACCTGCGGCTGAAAGTATCTCTCCATCGTTTGCCTGGTCTCCCTTTTCTCCTTTTGTTGTCCCTTGGTATCCATTCTATTATCTAAAACCCTCTAATAGGGTTTTAGATATACATCCTTAAAATTATTTCAAAGTTACCTATCAAATAGAGGACAACAAGTGAAAATCGGTGACTTAAAAAGAGAGTTGACGTATATCAATTATGGCGTGCCTCAAGGTAGCATTTTGGGCCCAACCTTGTTTCTTCTATATGTTAACGATCTCTATGGTATTAAAATACGAAATTGCAAAGTTATTGCCTACGCCGATGACACTGTATTACCAATTAAAGGATCCACCTGGCAAGAAACAGCTAAATTAGCGGAGATTGGACTTGAGGAAGTAATGTCATGGCTCAGAAGAAATCTATTAACGTTGAACTTAAGCAAGACCAAGTACCTGACTTCACTTAGTCTTTTGTTGACCAAAAACGCACATTTGACTCAATCCCTGTCAGGGCACATGGATGTGGTAATTTGTCATCTGTAACATGTGCCTGTACAACTTTGGAGAGGTAAAATCCATTAAATACCTCGGTATTATTGTCGATAGCCTTCTTAATTGGCAAGAGCATACAAAGACTCTTTAAAAGATAGAATAAGAAAACTGTTACCTATTTTCGGGCGTATAAGGCATATATTATATTTTGAATTCTGTACTAAGGACTCATTCAGTCTGCAGACCAGATTTTAATATTTTCCAGAATCTAAGAAGAAAAGACCGAATCATATTACCAGAAAAATTTTGTTCCTCCTATGCTCATAGACATATATGTTTTTTGGGGCCCTACCTATATAAAAGAATAAGTAATGACATCACCATATATACACTTACTCATTACAAATGTAAGCAAGTCCTCACAAGTTATTTAATGTCGTTGAAGTATGAGGATACTAAAACTTTATTAAAAATAAATAAGTAAATTTTACCCGATGTGAATGAAATGTTATTACAAACAAACAAATATATATCTATATCTATCTTCATTTATATACCACAAACATATTTGTATTGTAAATTTAAGTTAAGCAAATATTATTGTAACGTTTTTATAAATCGTCCGAAACCTTCTCTTTACCACTCAATTATGATATAACAAGTATTGTTAATTCACTAGACTAGTTTTACTTTGTGTGTACGATTTTAAACTAAGATAATTTACTACTACCTTATTGGGATATTCATTCTTTTTTCTTTAATTAATTTATAGTTTTAATGTAACAGTAATTCTAAGTTTTATTTAAATTATACTTCATCCGGAGGAGGGGCTTAGCAGCTGTAACACAGGTCTAGGACCTAGCACGGTTGCTAAAGAGAAGAAATAAATGGTTGAAATTGTAATTGTATATCAAATAAATAAATAAAAAAAAAAAAACTAATTTTACATATCCAATTGTCCATATGTAATTTCTTATATTTTCTACTAACATGTTATATTAAAAAGTCTGCATATATCTATTGTATTAATTTACTCAGCTCATTATTTTTTTATTGTAAAGAAAAAGCCAAAATGTCAATATAGTTATTATTATCCCAGCAATATGGGGACGGACATTGTCAAGCATAAAATACCTATCACACATGCTTACCATAAATGAACCTACATGCTCATTTGGGACTAGCATCATGTGTCTTTTGCTATTTAATATGCCGTTTTCATTCAGCACTAGCTTAGTAGAAACAAATAATAGCTTAGTAGAAAAAAAATACCGAACTGTCATCGTACGTTTTTTCTTCAGTACGGGCTTGATTAAATCTTTCTTCTGATCTTTTGTACACTCATAGCGTCCTATCATGTGTTTATACACAATGAATTTTGATTTGTTTGAGAACATAATCTTTGATCTATCCCTAAGCGTTTAATTGAAGTGCTCGCATGCATATCTCTGTCCCTATCCCTTTCTGCAGCTTAGGGTTCATTGACTTCACCATAATATCGCCGTACAGACCGTGCAATACGGTTGCTCCCTCCAAGGGGTAGAAACCGATATCTAGGAATAATTCCCGTAACACACCAATTTCGAAGCATTTTGTTTCGATCTTCCTGAACCATTGTACACCTGGGTGGCGTAGGTTAGACACGGTTTCCTGGACGACCTGTACTGCTGTCAACGATACACCGACTGTCCTTGTGTTTTAGAGATTACCTGTAATCATTTTCGTAAATTGTTCGGGAGTAAGCGCCATAATTACCTCATTAATTAAGTATTTTTTTGTGAAAGAAAAGAAACAAAAACAGATGCAGTGAATTACGAAGTCACAGCATCTGTCTTTGTGCGTCCAAAATTAAAAAAATATATTTATTTTCTTTTTAGCATTTAATTATTCAACAACAGCAACCAAGAAGTTTTATCAATTTTGTTTGAGTAGTATTAAATAGTCTATGTTATTTATTTGAATAATCTATAATTTTTAGTTTCCGAAACATAAATTTTTATGTTGATAGGCCGGATCGATGTTTCCCGAGGTTATGTGCTGATAATAACAACATGATATCGCAGTGGTTGAAATCGGACAGGGGAAAATGCCGATGTACAATCACCCGATTGTTAAATAAAATAAATACAGTCAGTCAGCAAATACTGTCTTTGTGCCATTTGTTGCAGACAACGTTGGGTCATAAATTTCCTAAAAGAACTACAATCGTAACTGGTCGTTGTAATTTACTGTCCCAATTTGTGAGAAACTTTCCAGTTTTAATTAATAGCATTTTTACATGTTTCGTATCTAGGCAACATTGTAGTCTTTTTATTATTTATCGAGTTCTTTCATTATTAAATTATATATTTTCTAGCGACTTAACAACAAAAAATTTTTAGAGACTTACTTTTTGCTATCTTAAGTTTTTGTTAAACTATTATAATTTGAGGTTGGCATTACGCCTAAAAGTCATTACGGGTCGTTAACAGTGATTTTAATTTTTGTAAAAAAATTTTGACAAAAATTAATCTTTCAGAACTCGTGTTCTGTTAGACTGGTAATTATATTTTCCATGTATCATAGTCATAGTGGACGGATAATAGGTATAAGGATTGAAAAGATATGGAGGATAGTTGCATGTATAGTTGCGTCCATTAACTGAATAATCATCATCTACAGTCTCCGAAATGGAGGTGGATAGCCCCTCGTCCCCCGTTGACTCCCAAGCCCAAGACACCAGCGACTTCACGCTGGTTGAAAAGAAGCGAAAAAAGTGGGCTTCACCCGTCCCGACGCCGCCTCCCAAAGTGAAAAAACTGGGAATAGAGGTCCACTCTCCCCAGCCATCTACCTCGGCTCTGCCCCAGGGCTCCCCCCCAGCTGCCCCACAGCAAGCCCCCGCCACTCCACAGCGCGTACTCACTGGCACCCAGCAATCTTCGGCTGATTCTTCCATCAAAACGCCCGCCGCCTGTCTTTATACAGGCGCAGAATAAGTGACCGATTGTCGTATCGACCCTGTCAAATCGGTACAAGTACCACGCCATCCCCACCATTGTAGGCATTAAACTACAGCTGGAAACTACTACACATCATAGAGTGGTAGAGGGAAATTCCAGCGGAACTTAATAATAAGGAATAGGGTGTACAGTGGCCACAACAAAAGCCATTTAATATGGTCATTGTGGCACTAGAAAATACCACGGCAGGCAAACAGGTATGTAACCTGAAAACCTGCCGCCACCTCTCCGTGCTTACAATAGAACGCTCACATAAAAACGGCCCCCCAGGATACTGCCATAAGTGCCAGCTTTATGGCCACTCAGCCCGAAACTGCTTCGGTAAACCCAGGTGTGTCAAATGCCTGGGTGACCAAGGAACCATGGGCTGCTCAAGACCGAAGGACAAGGCCCTTCTGGCTGCCTGCCAAACGACATTAAGGAGCTAATGGGACGCAAGAATGCGGCGGCTCGTGCCCATGTCTTATATCCCGCTGAAAGTAATATACATAATCGGCTGTTGTTACGTACCCTTCAGTGTGAAGTTCGATCACGCTTAGCCCAGTACAGGAACGATCGGTGAGATAATCACCTATCCAACATCGAACCGTCTCATCTCGCCTTCTGGCGACTTCCCAAGTCCCTAAAAGGAGGCACCGCCTTAACAATGCCTCCCTTAGCGCGTCCCAATAAACTGCCCCCCTTCTTAGACGAAGAGATGTCCATTTTACACCTACTGGTAATAATCTACAACGCGGCCATATCCAAAGGCACCTTCCCGAACACCTGGAAGGAAGCCGACGTCATAGGCATTCTCAAGCCCTCAAAACATCCAACCGATCCATCAGCCTATCGACCCATAAGCCTACTCAAAGTCTTGGGTAAGGTATATGAAAGGCTCATCCTCGCCCGCCTCAAGGACTTCATGCTGTCCCGAGGGCTACCAATCAATGAGCAGTTCGGGTTTCGTACCCAACACTCATGCACACATCAAGTGCACCGCATCACGGAGCACATCCTCAGTAAATTTCTTCAGGGCTACCAAACTGGGGCACTTTTCCTCGACGTGGCGAAAGCTTTCGACAAGGTCTGGCACAACGGGCTCATATACAAACTATATGAACTCGGTGTGCCAGATCGACTCGTACTTATCATACGAGACTTTCTCCGAAATCGAACCTTTCGTTACCGCGTCGAGGGAACGCGCTCCGAGGTTCACCCTATTTGTGCCGGAGTACCACAAGGCTCCGTCCTAGGTCCTATTTTGTACACACTCTACACCAACGACATACCGCGCACTCGCGGTGTAGAGCTAGTCCTTTTCGCCGATGACACCGGCCTCTATGTGTCTGGGTTCAAACCAGACGCTATTTGTAGACGCCTCCAATCTGCAGCCAACGCCTTAGGGAAATGGTTTCGGAAATGGAGGATCGAGGTTAACCCCACCAAAAGTGCAGCCATGTACTTCTCTCGGCGCAACAAACCGCCGCATCTCCCAACTATAGAGTTATTTGATCGTCCAACTCTGGGAACAGACAGTCAAATACTTAGGCGTTACTTTAGATGAAAGACTCACCTTCGGTCCGCATGTCAACCGCGTACGGAATTGAGCAGCGTTCGTCCTAGGTCGTTTGCACCCGTTACTCAATAAAAATAGCAAAATGTCCCTGCGCAATAAAATTACACTATACAAAGCGTGCATCCGACCCATAATGACATACGCAAGCCCCGTCTTTGCGCATGCTTCCCCGCGTCACATTCACCGACTTCAGGTAATACAAAATCGTTTCATGCGCAAGGCCACCGGTGCACCGTGGTTCTTGCGTAATGAAAATCTACACATAGATCTTGAGCTGCCGACCATAGCTCAGTACCTGAAGCAGGCTTCCCGCCGATATTTCGACTCTGCCGTCACACACTCTAACCCCTTGATTGTAAGTGCCGCCACTTACAACCCCATCGCGAATCACAGATTCACCCGCGTCCGAAGGAGACCGAGGCACGCTCTCGAAGACCCCGACGAAGTAACTACCAGGGCCCAAGCCCTTCATAAAACACAACACACGTACATTGCACCCTCATATCGCCCCCGCCGACGGCGAGGGCGTCATATTCGCTCTCTAAGTGCGGCCACTTACAATCCCATCGCGCATCATAGATTTACCCGCGTCCGAGGGAGACCGAGGCACACCCTCGATGTCCCTGACGACGCGACCACCAGGGCCCAAGCTCTTCATAAAACACTACACACATAAATTGTACCCTCATACCGCCCCCGCCGATGGCGAGGGCGTCGTAAACAAGGTTATTCGCGATACCCCCATGTAGCAGGCCGGTTCTCTCCAGTCAATACAGATAGAAGCGTCGCTGGAGTTTCTTGCCCCACTTCTTCTCCTAGGCGCATTCCGAAGTGGTAGTACAGATAGCCAATAATAGTAATAGATAATTGAATATAATAAATGTAGATAATTCTTAGTCAGAAGCAACTGACCGAGCCGAGGTTCAGCCCTCTCGGGCTCCTTCTTGGGAGCCCTTGTGCTGGTTACCCACTAATAGATGTCTCAACTGAGCGCCATAAGCGCTCGGTCACCTCTCAACCCGCCAAAACTGTAAAAGCCCTCGGGCTAACAGCGGCCATCAGCCCGAAAAAAAAAAAAAACTGAATAATAAAAGTTATCTTAGATAAATGTCAAAAAATGAATCTAACTGAGGAGAGATAGTCGTGACCGGTCATGTAAGGCTTTCTAAGTATAATTTGTATACGTAACATATATATATTATATGTAACGTATAATCAGCCACGCGGCTCGAGATCGAATTGTCGAAATTCACATCTTTCCTTATTTGTTTGATTTATTTTCACTCGCTCGTGGTTAATTAAGAAGCATTCTACGACAATTTACTAACATGCGAGTTTTCCAATGGACAGTTTTCCACTAGCTAGAAATAAAACAATGTTAGCTTTCAGGACTGACCGTGATCAGAAATAGAGCTAATGCGGACGGTGACGTGTCCTTGGCGGCGACTGGTGCGTTAGTTCCCAAAATATTATGTCATTAGCAACGAGCGATGTTGCTGAGAGAAGATGACCGTCCTCGCGTACTATACGTATATTAGTGGCGCGTATACGTGATGAGAAACAAGTTTAATGCCCACCATTTTTTATATTCTAAAGTAGATACTACAGTTAAAATCAAAATAAACATCACAAAACTGCGCCTTAATATGTCACTTTATATTTATATATAATTACATAGGCGGACTTAGTGCTAAAAGCATTTTCTACCAGTCGACCTGACGGTGGTATTGAGCTAGGGTAGGTGCACATATGATATAAAAATGGTAAAAATAACAGTTACTCTACAAAATATAATATATATTTCCTAATAATATACTAAATACACTTAAAAAAAAAATATATGAATACAATAAATATATAGGATACCTAAATTAATATACTTTATAATATATAATATATCATCAATTAAATATAATAAACATATAATTATCCGCAGCCAATAATTCTTGAGATTTTACATATTATGTGGAGTCGCTGAAAGTAGTTTTATGATTAAGATTCAAATTTCACTAAGTACATGTAGGCATAAACGGGCGAAGTATCTGTCTACGATATTGGTCATTATTTAGATAATGACCAATATGGTAGAATTTGATTGAACATGATGATGTTATGATGACACATCGATCACATTTCGTATAATTCAGAGCACTTCTGTAATTGAAAATGAATTTTTATTATTGAACTATCCATGGTTTTTGACAATTGATTTATGATTGCGAAACGATAACGGGGACCTCCAAAGATACGGAATCGGTTAAACTGACATACTGTAGTGTTTGATTGGCCATGAAGATTTACATCAACATCCCACCTGTTCGCAATCTTTAAGCTAGGCTGTCGCAACACGCCACACGTGTTGCCCATGTCGTGATGAACGCCCATTGTCTGGCACCGATTACGCGGAAAATATGGCTACAAGTTGCAAGAATAATAAGAAAGAATATATAAAAGACACTTCGTTCGTCGATAAATAATTGAATAGTTTATAATAGAAGAAAACTTTTTAAATTGAGCTGTCATGTGAACATTTGCTTTAATTTCATGATAACAATTAAGAAATCTTAAAAGTAGTTTCATTATCTTTTTTTTATCAAATCCGTCAAATACCTGATAATATATTTATTCACCATTATTGTAATTGTATAGAACTAAATAATCTGTTCTGTTCAAAAGTTGTCCAAATGTAGTAAAACATAAACAATAGTCTCAATGTATACCATGTTTTTTAAACCAAGCTGTTTTATAAATAGCAACACAAATAATTCGTCAAAACCAAGGTTGTGTTATTTGTGTCCCGCAATCGGACATGGGGCGAGTTATGCCAGATAAATGTCAAAAATGAATCTAACTGAGGAGAGATAGTCGTGACCGGTCATGTAAGGCTTTCTAAGTATAATTTGTATACGTAACATATATATATTATATGTAACGTATAATCAGCCACGCGGCTCGAGATCGAATTGTCGAAATTCACATCTTTCCTTATTTGTTTGATTTATTTTCACTCGCTCGTGGTTAATTAAGAAGCATTCTACGACAATTTACTAACATGCGAGTTTTCCAATGGACAGTTTTCCACTAGCTAGAAATAAAACAATGTTAGCTTTCAGGACTGACCGTGATCAGAAATAGAGCTAATGCGGACGGTGACGTGTCCTTGGCGGCGACTGGTGCGTTAGTTCCCAAAATATTATGTCATTAGCAACGAGCGATGTTGCTGAGAGAAGATGACCGTCCTCGCGTACTATACGTATATTAGTGGCGCGTATACGTGATGAGAAACAAGTTTAATGCCCACCATTTTTTATATTCTAAAGTAGATACTACAGTTAAAATCAAAATAAACATCACAAAACTGCGCCTTAATATGTCACTTTATATTTATATTTATATATAATTACATAGGCGGACTTAGTGCTAAAAGCATTTTCTACCAGTCGACCTGACGGTGGTATTGAGCTAGGGTAGGTGCACATATAAAAATGGTAAAAATAACAGTTACTCTACAAAATAACTATATAATATATATTTTCTAATAATATACTAAATACACTTAAAAAAATATATATATGAATACAATAAATATATAGGATACCTAAATTAATATACTTTATAATATTTAATATATCATCAATTAAATATAATAAACATATAATTATCCGCAGCCAATAATTCTTGAGATTTTACATATTATGTGGAGTCGCTGAAAGTAGTTTTATGATTAAGATTCAAATTTTACTAAGTACATGTAGGCATAAACGGGCGAAGTATCTGTCTACGATATTGGTCATTATTTAGATAATGACCAATATCGTAGACTGCGTGTGTGACCAATATGGTAGAATTTGATTGAACATGATGATGTTATGATGACACATCGATCACATTTCGTATAATTCAGAGCACTTCTGTAATTGAAAATGAATTTTTATTATTGAACTATTCATGGTTTTTGACAATTGATTTATGATTGCGAAACGATAACGGGGACCTCCAAAGATACGGAATCGGTTAAACTGACATACTGTAGTGTTTGATTGGCCATGAAGATTTACATCAACATCCCACCTGTTCGCAATCTATAAGCTAGGCTGTCGCAACACGCCACACGTGTTGCCCATGTCGTGATGAACGCCCATTGTCTGGCACCGATTACGCGGAAAATATGGCTACAAGTTGCAAGAATAATAAGAAAGAATATATAAAAGACACTTCGTTCGTCGATAAATAATTGAATAGTTTATAATAGAAGAAAACTTTTTAAATTGAGCTGTCATGTGAACATTTGCTTTAATTTCATGATAACAATTAAGAAATCTTAAAAGTAGTTTCATTATCTTTTTTTTTATCAAATCCGTCAAATACCTGATAATATATTTATTCACCATTATTGTAATTGTATAGAACTAAATAATCTGTTCTGTTCAAAAGTTGTCCAAATGTAGTAAAACATAAACAATAGTCTCAATGTATACCATGTTTTTTTTTAAACCAAGCTGTTTTTATAAATAGCAACACAAATAATTCGTCAAAAAAAACCAAGGTTGTGTTATTTGTGTCCCGCAATCGGACATGGGGCGAGTTATGCCAGATGCGGCATGGTCATTGTCGCTGTGGTGATGCGATGTCAGGCGTCGGCCGCGTGCAGCGCCTAATATAAACCGCTGCTCGCCCGCACAACGCCACTCAGGCTGTTTTGTCAGACTTGCTAACTGCTTTCACATTGAATTTAATTTTTCTTTGGATAGTTTTTACATTCTAAGACGCTTAAAAGTTTCTAGTACCTAATATTCTTACTTTCTATTTAATTTAATTTATTATTATTAAGAATCATAAACAAGATATGTCAGTCTCATTTACTCTTATCTTATAATTTAAAATTCAATAGTACAGTTATTTCCAAAGAAATTAATGTATTGATAAATTATAAATATAACACATTGGTGTTATATTTATAGACAGTGTAATTTATTTAAAAGACGTAGCATTTAATTCATAATAACAAGGAACATGTAACATATTTATTACCGATATTTTTATGAATATCTCATGAGTTAGTTGATTTTATCTATGTCGTGTTTTGACTTCATGCGATTAAGTAATAGTTTAATAAATGAAATCTTAATAAATATTAATGTGCACTTAACACATTAATATGTAAAACGTAAAATATCGTTTTCTAACAAAGATATTAGGAATTTTATGTAGAAAATGGAGAGGAAAACTTAGGATCACATATTCATCCGTATAAAAATATTAAGATACATCTAAAGGCTGTTATAAAAATGTTTATTGCATTAGCCTGCTGAGCTACCGTGTAGTTTATCTGTTGACGCTCAAACACGCGTACCTGGATTTTATTGAAACATGTAAATAATTTATGAAAATAGCATCGAAAATAAGTTCAACGTCAATATCACCTACATTATAGAAACCAATAAAACAATAGTTCTATATCAAAACGTGTTGGCAATAAAAATCGACGTCAGTCACCTGCTATATTGAAACGGTCCTGCCCACGCGGGGGCCAAATCAAAATATACTTTTGACGACTCCGTTGCCAAAGAAATTAAATATCCTAGATTTTTCAATGGAAAGATAGTGGCGTAAGCACACAATAGGTTGGTCGATTACACAAATGTCCTTTGTATGTACAATGCAAAAAGCACAGCATTGATCGTCATAATCACGGAATATCTCTGGATATATTAGGTCTTTACCTATGAAATTGCTGTTCTTCAGTATTGGCCATTTCAAACCAAAAAAAAAGTTTTGATTGGCTGTGAATTCTAAATTCAAATTAATTTTGTTTTAAAAACATGACATTCTTTTTACAAAGTCAGTCTTTTGTTTATTGATTAGCTTTGTTTTTTCATTACGTTTGAGCATTTTCCGTCATAATGGATACTTTAAAAATTCGTGTAATTATGGAATATTAGTTCCGTCGTGGCATCAACGCGGCACAAACGGCACGTAACATTAACAACATTTACGGAGAGAAGTTTACAAACGAACGCACACTCCATTATTGGTTTGCCCAGTTCCGTTCTGGAAATTTTGATTTGAAAAATGAACCTCGTGGTCGTCCGGACACTTTGGTCAACAATTATGAATTAAAGGCGATTTTGGAAGCTGATGACACTCAATCTACCGCCGAGCTTTTGATGTTAACATCAAAACAATATTGGTCCATTTGCGACAAATTGGCAAGGTAAAAACCTTGATAGCTGGGTGCCCCACGAACTTAACAATCGCCATCGCAACGTACGCGTTGAGACCTGCTTGGCACTGCTCAACAGACACAGAAATGAAAGAATTTTGAACCAAATTGTTACGTGTGACGACAAGTTGATTCTGTTCGACAATCATAAGCACTCAGCAAGTTGGTTAGATCCTGGTTCAGCACCAAAGCAATGCCCTAAACGAAAAATGACATCTAGAAAATTGATGGTCACCGTTTGGTGGTCTAGTGCCGGTATGATTCGTCACAGTTTTTTACCAAACGGCGTGAGCATTACTGCAGGTGTGTACTGTGAAGAACTTAAGACAATGATGGAGATGCTCGCACATCTGCAACCAGCTTTGGTCATTCGATCGTCCTCGCTGCTTCTACACGACAACACGCGACCCCATACCGCACAACAGACAGTCTCCAACTGCAAGAGTTGGGGTTGGAAGCTCTCCCTCATTCACTGTACTCACCAGACCTTGCACCCACTGACTATTACTTTTTCCAAAATTTTGACAACTTTTTAGCGGGAAAAAAATTAAATTCCCGAGAAACAGGGCAGTACAAAATGCCTTTGAAGAGTTTGTTGCCTCCCGTCCAGCTGATTTTTACAAGTAGGGCATCAATAAACTACCACTGCGTTGACAAAGATGCATGGATTACATGGGTGATTACTTTGAATAACAGAAATAAAAAAAAATAAAAAAAATACTTTAAGTTATTTCATACAAAACGACAATTTCATAGGTAAAGAAAGACCTATTATAATGAGTTACGACTTACGTAGTGCAACGCCGCTAAGTCTTGCGTTAGCAAGTTCAATTTCGATCGTTGATTAAAAGTATAACATTTTTTTTAGTGCTGAAGTGTATGTCAGCGTCTTCTTAAATGTTCATTCGCATGTACACAATACATGCATCAACAGTATTTTGCCTGTTTACTTCAATGGTATTAATTGGTTTAGATTTTTAATTGAGGAACAATATTTGTGCAACAAAAATTGGTGGTTCACCATACCAAACGCACAACTCTGACTCTGTAAACTCTGTGGAATCAATTGTTGCCGGCGGTGGCGGAAACCGAGACGTCTTAGCGACCTTAAAGAAAAGAGCCTTTCTTAAAGTTAGGCAACGCATTAGCGACTCCTATGGCGTGGCGGATGTTCATGGACGGCGGTCATCACTCACCACCGGGCAGGCTGCTTGCTCGTTTGCCACCTATTTATACAAAATAAGACAATTCTTTTCTCTTTTTCCATTGCAAAGAAATTAACTAAATGTAAATCTTAAATATTTTTTGTGTATTATATATCCTGCGTAGTTAATGGTATTAAACAGTAGATGTCGCCGTCAATCGGACACCGTAATGTAGAAAAATGGAGTATGAGTATGTAAATTTTAACGGTATTAAGATTAAAATATAGGTAGGCATTAAGTATAAGTCACATGTACTTATTACGTGAATTTTCTTTAACAATTTTTGAGCTTTCAAAAATCTATTTATATTGCAGTATCGCGATTTCAAGTTTGCGCAGTCACAGGGACCTCTAGTTTTTACATATAAACTTGAAGATAATAATTATTTCCGGTGCATATCAACATTTGCCTATATATAGTAATAAGATAAAATACGTATACTTACGTAGATGAGTAGCTATAACAAGTATTGCGTAAAAAAATCTAAACAAATAAGCGCTTGAATAAGAAGAATGCAACATTAAGAGAGGTAATAAATCTGAATGTGAAGAAACTATTTGCAGAAACGTCGGCAGACATTAATGCGCGAAAGTGCTCCTTCCACCTGACCTATTTACTGCCCAAGTGTGTATTTTTATGAAGATAGTGCCGAGATAATTTAGACCATTAAATTCATAGCTAATAAATACGTCATATATTATATTTCAAGTTTTAATCGGAAATGTTAATCATTAGCTTATATTTATTATCGTTTAATATATAGACGAACAGTTAAAACAATTGGATTTTGCTTAAAATATACTAAGATAAGCCTATATACTCGTATGTATATCATCACTAGGCATTGGCCTCCATTGCCCAAGTGACGAGGTATATATAGATGATATCAATTCTCGTTTACTCTCTAAAGTTTTGTAGTATAGTTTTCATCATTTCAGGCATTATCTTCCAAGGGAGATTAAGCGCTTCACTCATTTCTTTTATTTTATAGAAGATTAAGGTGAAAATGGTTTTGTTCATTTATTTATTTTATTTGCTTGAAGGATGTACTTTTACTACCTATGATCAACAAAAAAATTTATTAATATTATTATTATGTGGGGATATTTATTTCTGCAAGATTGGTCGATAAAATAAAAATATAATAAAACTAGATAGAAGATATACAATACAATACATATAAAAAGACCAACCAGACAGGTATCTCTCGACAGGGGTTCAAACGGTCGTTAGGGCGAAAGGGAGAGAAACCTGCAGACTATAACGGTGTTGAGAAGCCTTCTGTATTTTTTTTTGCATTGTGTTAATGTTATTATTATGACACTCAATATTCATATGCATAAACGCCAGACCAATAAGCAACATTATTTTTTACCTTTTACATAGTTAAAGTTCTTCAACACTTCCCCACAAAAGACTTACTGAGAAATTATGTAATGACGAAATTTAAGGAGCGAAGATATGTTATGCACGATTTATGGATTGTAATAATGTGATAAGGGTTAATTACTATCCGAGTGCTTATAAATTAAGTTTGCCTACATTCTAATCTTCGTGAAACTCACTCTTAAGTTTTCTTATTTATGGTCTGCGATTGGTTATATATGATATAAATAATAAATAAATAATTTTATATATTTCTTGGACATGCAGGTTTCCGCACGACGTTTTCTTTTACCATCATGACAAGTGAACTCCGCCAGTCGCAGAAGAGGCGAGTGGCGCACTATGCTCTATACCTAAAGAGGAGGATATCTCCGATAATATAATATATATGTATAGGCGGTTTAAGATATCTAAGCTTCTATCAGTAGTTGTTATAAAGACCTACACTATAACTTCATTGGAATCGACATTTGTATATTGATGCATTGATATACTGATGCACTGGCTTGTCAGTTTCCAGAAAACTGCGTCGGCGCACGAATAATGCGTCTCAATATAACCTGACAGATGTGCCCCGTTTCTACGCTTTCACATAATACTAGACTAAAATAACAGATCAGTACTGCATATCGTATGGTAAGGTGTAAGAAGCTATATATATATAGATACCTAAGAAATTGCAAGGAGACATATTTTTCTTTTGATTTATTTATTCATTTAAACTTTATTGGTAACACCTTACAAAAAGGGATACAAACTTAACTCCACATTCTCTACAAGTCAATATATGTATCTATATATATATATAAATATATATATGTATGTATATATATATATATATATATATTTATATGCGTTGAAGAGTAAGACAGAATGTTTTTTTAGTTGTTGATTCACTTACAACCCTTTACCAAAGCAACTAATCATCAGAAGAACTGTTTTTGTTTGTCATCTTGAGTGTATAAAACTATTTTCAATAATGCTGGTGATGTTATTATCATTACTAATATTCTCATTAGGCACTCAAATTAAGTCAATATGCATATTGTGCCAAGAAATGGTCAAAACAAGTTTCACAGATAATACCCTAAATCGGCGAGGGCGTCGCCAACAAGGTTATTCGCGATACCGCCATGTCACAGGTCGGTTCTCTCCAGTCAATACAGATAGAAGCGTCGCTGGAGTTTCTTGCGCCACTTTTTCTCCATCGCCCACGCATTCCGAAGTGGTGGTACAGATAGTCAATAATAATAATAGACATATTAATGTAGATAATTCTTAGTCAGAAGCAACTGACCGAGCCGGTTCAGTCCTCTCGGGCACCGTTGAGCCAGATGCTCTTGCCTAACAGGGTAACGGTCCAAGCCGAGGCTCCTTCTTGGGAGCCCTTGCGAGCGCCATAAGCGCTCGGTCATCTCTCAACCCGGCGAAACTGTAAAAGCCCTCGGGCTAACAGAAGCCTGAAAAAAAAGGTACCATAAACCATTAGGCAATTGACAATTGTAATTAATAACTGATAAGGAAGCAAAAATAATACATGTAAATTTTCTATAAATAATCTATACATAAATAATTACTATTAAAGAATTTGCTTTTACAACTAGACGAGATTAAATCATAAAATTACTAGTTAATAGTCAAATTAATGAATAGAAATTCAGTAGCTCTGTTGTTAATTATAAAATTATAACTCCGGATGTGGTTGAGTTTTATAGTTATGCGGGAACAATAAATAAACCGCATGTTATTAGACGATTTCTATTGGTGTGCACCAATTACATTGTTTTTAACGATGCGTACATTAAATTTATTACTTGGCGTATAGGCGTGTTAAATGATTTTCTTAACGGTCAACGTCATTGGGCATATTCCATATGTCACGGTTATTTTATAACATCATTACATAGCGTATGTTTTACTGAGCTTCTACATTCCGAGGCTAACAAAATATGTAGTAAAATATTACACGTGCGGGGTATTTAAATATCTTATTTTCTGTGTATTATCTTTACCTTTAATATGGCATAGCCTTTGTAAATGTTGCCTTTTAATTTAAAGCCTGTACTACTCTAGACATGCTCAACTCTAGAAATGCTAGGCTGTAAAGGTATGTAACGAAAAGCACGGAGCTTAGCTGAAATGATGTCTGGAGTTGTTAAAATTAAAGACTAAATATATCTAGGAAGTTAGAAAGTTCAGACTGGTTGCGGACAAGTTGAGGAGTCGCTGACTTAGTTGCCGACAATAGAACTGCTTAAGTTGCTTGCTAAAGTCTTTAAACTTTTTAAAGTGCGTGTTGCCAGTGTTGATTTATGGTACTGAGATGTGGCCCATCACTGATTGCCACGTGAGAACGTCGGTCACTCACCGAGATATGGTCGATGCTTCTTTGCGTGGTGTCCGCAGTAGAACGAGGGTGACCGACATCAAAAGAGTGGGCTAGCCATATGGGTCGTAAAAATAATAACCGATGAGGACGAAAGGTTTTTGAGTAACCTTAAACTACTACTTAGGTAGTAGCAGTCTAGGACGACCCCACTCCCCTTAAGGTGAAGCGACGCGTTAGGGACGGACCCGTTTGTAGGCAGTCCATGAACGCATGTGGCTAAGGGATCGTGTTGGACAATTGATATGATGATGACGTTGAGTCGAGATAATGAAAGCCATATTACAAAAGGAAAGATAAATATTTATGTGAAAGAATGCAATCCCAGAAGAAAGTGGATGGATTGTATGAAAAATGTTCCTCTCTTTATAAAACGACCCGAGTCGAGGGTTCGTACCTCCTTGTAAGAGGCCCTCGGATCCTATTATCGGCCACTTCTGTTTTCATCGACGTTCTTCGTCGGAGTGCAGCAGCACTCTTCGCGTCGTTGTCTCCCTACTCAGCGGACCTCCATCACGCGAGTCTAATTAGATAAAGCTGTAGAGGTCTCTGGACCAACAGCAATACTCACACACAAAAATAATGATATATGAATAATGATATAAAACCAGCAAAAGTAGTTGTGTAATTGATTGAAAAAGAATTAATGGTAGCATATGACATATAGCCCCGGCCCCAGTTAGTAATGCGATCTGGTAAGGCTAATGATTTTAGCATTCAAGCCAGCGCCAATAAAACTGGCACTTCGGAATATTTGCCCGTACTCATCACGCTGTGGTAGCTCAGTATTTTTGGTCTGTTTTGATTCACGGTACGCGAGCAAAGTGATTTTGATCCCCGTTGTCAGCACCAATAAAATTGTTAATACCAATGATGAAGAAACCTGTATGTCTAAGAAACAATAATGAAAAAAAATATTTCGAAGATATATGAAGTCCGCCAATCTGCAGTGGAGACGCAGGTTGGACTATGCTCTAACACTCTCATATAGAGGAGGCCTATACCCAGCACTGGGAATAGTCTATATATATAAATATAGTCTTTTACATTACTTTACTCGGCACACGGGAGAGTCCATTTATGGAGCGACGATATATTCTCGCTGCCATTAAAAGCCTTTGAGTGCGTTTTGCATATTTACCTTCAGTGGATATGTTAGATAAGTGTTCGGTGAGGTTGGTATTTGGAAAATTGGCTAGCTGTAGACTATTAATGTAATAAAACAGTCCGATTGGAAATCGACTTGTGCAATCAGTGTTTGATAGTGTTAATATTTTATATTATGCCAGTATTTTTTATGGCACCAAATATGACAACCGAGCACACAGTTCACCTGAAGGTTAGTGATTTCTATAGCCTATGTCACGCACATTCATTGTCGAACAGAATTTATTGTACAGATGCATTTTTATCACCGAAGAATACTAAGAAAAATTAGTACTTTAGGCTACTATTCCGGAAAATAATACAAATTTGATTATTTTACTTCAATCTAAACCTTATTATTAATGTGCATGATTTTCTCAAATTTCCAGGTGGACGACAATAATTTATACAATAATGTTGAATAAAATTAAACATAGAATGTATAGTATTTTAATGAATATAGTCTAAAATTAACATATCCCGAAACGTAAATCAAGGTATCAAACTGACAATCTGAAATGATGAGAGGAGCCGGCTTAACGTTGCATAAAATCCATTTGTGTTGGAATGGAATCAATTGCGTTTAATAACTGACTGGAGGCAAATTCGATTTGCTTATGGACCGCCACCCGCCACCGCCGGCATGGTGCCAGCCAAACATTTTGACATGCATGATTTATGGTGATTTACCGCTTACTAGTAGAACAAATTGAAATAGGAGAAACCGTGCAACTTCCTCCAAATGATTTCATTACCGCACATCGTTGAATGAAACCAACGTATACACTCTCGGGTGATTTTAAAGCTACTTACGCCACAAATAAACAGGGATATTCCGGGCGGAATAATGAATGTTTTGCCTACTCATTGTTTGACCGACGCGGAGGAATTGGAACACTTACGCGAATTTTATTTCTTGGGATAACGTTGATAGATTGATTGCCATACATTCGCAGCTTTCGCCTTTGAAGCGGTTCGTTATAAAAAATTATTATGACTATCGGTTTTAGGTTTCACTAGGGACGTGTCGTGACCATATTCAAGGTTTATTGTCTATAAATGTTATATAGAAATACACAAAGCCAAATTAAGTATTGCGTTTATTTCTAAGTGTGAAATCTTTAAGTCTAAGATGTTGGGTTCGATTTATCTAGTGCTTCTATATTTGTGCAACACATATTGTTGATTTTATTAAGTCTAGTTTTGTTCTATGCCTCGTGTCCACACTGCATCTGAATCTTTTGTAGATGGAATGGTCCATGCATTAAGGTCTGCCTCGAGTAGGGTTGAACGAGTCAATGTTTGCTTACGCAGGTAAAGTATGTATATTTCGCTCAGTTATCTGAAAAAAATTAAGGCCTTCATCATCAACAGCCTCTCACAGGGCACGCCACTATTAAATTCCTCCAAGAAGTCTTATGCAGCTCGATGCTCTACCTGGCCAGGGGCCGTCTACTATTTTCACATTTTGTTATTCTCCACTCTAAAATGAGTCTATTCCGGTAGTCACTTCTGCGCAGATATGACCAGTTTATTGCGTTTGGCGAAAGGCTGTCTATAACTGATGGGTTGACAAATAATTACACGGTAAAATTACCACAATGCCAATACCCAAAAACTACCTTCAACAAATATATATACATATGAAAATGGCGTTTCGTTGAACTGGCCACTTTGATCTCAAATAATCTGGCGTTTGTTTAGCAAGGTGTGTATTTGTGTTTCGAATTTAGCGATTCATTTGTTTTTTCTTTGACATCCGTCTGTTAACAAAATGGGAACGTTGAAATATCGCGTTATTTACGAATATGAGTTCCTCTGCGGCACTAGCGCTGCAGGAATAGCTCAAAAAAAAAATCAATTCAGATGAAGCAGTCCAAACTGCTTTCAAAAATGTTATTGATTCTCGCTTCGAATATTGTTTCAGCAATGGAATCAATAAACTATAAAATCTCGAAATCCTGTAAAATGGCGAAAGTGCAAAGATAATAATGGCACATACTTCGATTGATTAAAAATCGTGTTTTATTAGTTCCATATAATACGCTAATTTCATATGTAAGGACCTAATATAAGATGCACATGCGTTGTCACGCCTAAGCAGTGAAACGAAATGGCTCATCAGTAATTGCGTCTCCGAATCTTTACACGTATCAAAACGGAGCAAGGTAAGACCGCTATTCTGTGGACTCTTTCGCTGGTCGAGCGGACGATCCATTCTAAGGAGAATTCATGCAGCTCTTTTATACAGAATAGAAGATATCTCCGTAGTCGATATCAAAAACAATTTTGATGTCATAATGTGTATTAAGGATTCTTAAAATCATCTTATAGATCGTAGTTATCTATTGCTGTAATTTCCAAACTTATAGCATATAGGGGCAAACGGATTGGCAATTGAATAAGGATTAGATAATAACAATGCAACAACAAGTTTTTATTTTACCAGTTCACAGGAGACAATAAAAATCAAATCTTCTTTTCATAATTCCGCCACTATAATTGATTTTATGATGATGAAAAAGAAATTTCTTATGTGTATAATATCTAAATATAAAGAATTCCAGATTTCAAAGCCTAGGGTCAATATTAAAGAAAAATAAATTACCACAAAAGCCGCCAATTAGTAACTCAAAAATTGTAAGCGTCTCACACACTTCAACCTTCCCGCTCTGGGGGCGGAGTCTAAATCTGATGCATGCGATGTATAAATACATTAATATCTTGGGTTATTATGGAAAATTTAAATAATCGATTTTCAATAACCTTAGATATTAATTAATATTTAGAATCATTATGAAGTTATCTACTCAACTATGGTCTAGTTTTCCTTAATTTTTATGACCAAAGTTGCATTTTTTACCACCAAAATATTCACGAAATTGGAAATTAAACGTATTTTATCTTAGAAACAAAATGAATATTACGTTTTTAACACAGATAGTTAATAAAGTAATAAAATGATATTAATCAAAACTTTAGATATTTGTTTTTAACAGAAAACGACGGGATGACTACACGGTATTTCATGAAGAAGTGTGCTACAATTGGGTACGCCTACGGTAAAACATATAAACTTGTATATATTCATGACTTTACACTCTTATGTAACAGCAATAATAACAAACTTCCCGTAATCAATGCGCTGCTCCTGAAACAAGGAATTTTTATAAGTAACAAAGTCACGAAGTCAATAATATTTTTTTTATTCCACATAATATATATGTCATGTTATACATTTATACGTATCCAAACATTTGATAAAACGTACATAGATCTATGCTCCTTTTAGAAAATGTCTTTAGCACAAACTCATTGCGACTAATAAAAAAAAGGTTTAATGAAGGTTCCATGATGTTACTCTTCCGTCATATATTTTGATTGCTTAACCAAAGACTCAACTAGACGATCTACAAGACAATAAGTCTTCAACATCTCATGTTTTGACTCATCATAGACTATAGTCGACGCATTTTAAACTGAGTCGTCGGGCAATAAATGTCACTGACAGTAGGAATGTGCACGCAATGCAACCCGTTATCGATACTTAGCTACCTGCGCACGCGGGGTCGATGCGTCATCCCTAGAAAAGATAAAACACATTACGATCTATACAGTTACTCTATGATTACGTCAAAACAAACATTTTATCTTACAAATTATAAACTTTTATTTTCAGATAGCGAAATATTATTCCTATTAATACTTAACATAATTTAGCATATCGATCGTACCTATCCCATTATCGATATGCACCTCTACAATTCTTACGCACATCACTACACCTCTCCATAAGACCTGTAAGTGAGAGCGAGATAGTCAGACAAATATGATTTATGACCCGAAGCCTCAGTTCATAATGCGTCGACTATAGTCTTTGACAGTGGTAGTGCCTCTCCAGCTTCTAGCTACAACATAAATGAGTCGGCTCGTATGGTGACTGCAGATATCCGAAGACTGGCTTACAGTTAATGAAGTGTACCATCTATGTTCGCACGGGTGAAAACGCTTCTTGAATTTTCTTTGAGGATAAATGTAGTTATAACACAGATGAGTCTGCTAGTATGGTGACTGCAGATATCCGAAGACTCGCTTGCAGTTAACGAGGTGTACCATCTAAGTTCGCACGGGTGACAACGCTTCTTGAATTTTCTTTGAGGATAGGTGTAGTTACAACATAAATGAGTCGGCTAGTATGGTGTGACTGCAGGGATCCGAAGACTCGCTTACAGTTAACGATGTATACCATCTCAGTGCTCAGGGGTGTCAACACTTCTTCAATTTTCTTTGAGAATTGATGTAGTTACAACATACAACGAGTCGGCTCGTATGGTGACTGCAGAGATCCGAAGACTCGCTTACAGTTAACGAGGTGTACCATCTAAGTTCTCAGGGGTGACAATGCTTCTTGAATTTTCTTTGAGGATAAATGTAGTTACAACATAAATGAGTCGTCTCGTATGGTGACTGCAGGGATCCGAAGACTCGCGAACAGTTAACGAGGTATACCATCTCAGTTCTCAGGGGTGACAACGCTTCATGAATTTTCTTTGAATATAGATTACAACATAAATGAGTCGGCTCGTATGGTGACTGCAGAGATCCGAAGACTCGCTTACAATTAACGAGGTATACCATCTCAGTTCTCAGGGGTGACAACGTTTCTTGAATTCTTTGAGGACAGGATGTAGATGTCATGGGCCACAGTCAAGGTTATTGACGGAACTGTGTGTTCGTTTATACCTATATATTATAAAAAATATGTTTATGGGTTTTTAATATCAAAACAATAACCGAATAGAAGACACAATGAGAGTACTTTGTCATGACATTACGCCTTAATTTGTGTACAAATGTTGTTTAAATAATATAAAATTTATTCTAGTTATAAATATATATTATCTATTAACATCAACACAAATATTTTCCAAAACAAATAACTACTTGCGTGAATATTTTCAGTTCAAAAATAATATCTAACAAATGTTTTAGTTGCATCGTTAAAAATGTCAAAACATTTGTATCGAGTCATTTGTTCATGCACTTTATTCTTTGAAGTTCTTTGTGTGAGCATAAAGGTTAGATTTTGATTTATTATATCATAATTTAAAGGACATCGGGGGTCACCCATAGTGCGAGCGATGCTCCCAAAATTTATTTGTTTGTTTCTTTGCCAGAAAGGATTGAGAGTAAGCGGGTGTCAGTAAATTTTGTTAAATTTTGTACTGTGTGAACATTAAAAGAAAGCTATGAAACTGTTTATGCTGTGATTAACAATTGTCACTTTATATTTTTTTTACGGCACTTGTACTTTGTTGTACTTAAAGATTTAATGGTCCAGAGCAAAGTAAATGTTTTGTAAATTTATAGCATTGACTTGAAACAATGTCAGTGACTACACGAAAATTATATTTCCTTTTTTTGTCCGTCGGACGAAGCAAAGACAATGTTATATTTGAGAAAAGGTGTCATAGTTCTTTACGTTTATGAGCGCCTGAGTAGGTTTCATATTTTGCTCGTGTAAATTTAACCCATATGTTATTAATTTACAAAAAAATATATAATATGTTCTATCTTATTGTGATTTAATCTTAAAAACGTTCCTACTAATCTGAGACCTTACAACAAATAAATCCACCCTTGATACACGTTTCAACGTAAATTTGTTATGATACTAAGATTGAACACACTTGCGACTCCTCTGGTCTTGCGGATGTTCATGGGCGACGGTAATCATTGACCATCAGTGAGCTGTTTGCTCGTTTGCCACCTACTATATAAAAAACCAAAATAATATGTGTTCTTTTACCCGATGGCCTATAATCATCACCTACATCCTTCCTAAAAACATATTCGAGATGCATAGATGTCATCATCGAAGACCTCAATCTTGTAAGGAAATAGGAATGCCAGTAATTGTCTATGGATCCCACTAATCCAAACTAAACGAAACACACCATCGTTAACAACAATCTACCACGGTAAAATATGTTATTACCTGTATATGTCAGGTTTTTGTATATTAATGTTTGAAACAGTTCAATATTGTCTGCGGCCTCGTTTACAAACGTTTCAAGAATCAAGGGATAAATTGTAAAATTAGAACTGTGCCAAACATAAACGCAATATTGTCTTCGTATATTTTCCATCTGCCAAAATAAATATCTATAATGAGACTTTACCAGATTGCGATGCGACTCGACGCGGAATGCTTGTATACGTTATATGTCGATATTCTGTAATCCGGGCTATTTCTGAATTTCTTTAGGATTTTGTCGGCCCTGAAAAAACATCTATATATTTCATGCGTTTTATTTAATTTATTACAAAACCAAAACAATTATACTGTAAAAGTAATATAAGACTTTGTAATATATATTTTTTATTGTTAACATATCCGGCGCGGACTCGCCGGTCGTTCTTTTTTTTCTAAGACATTTCGAGGAAATAGTTCAATTAGTATATCCAGGCTCCCTGATTTAATTCATATTACTATGAAATGCGAGTGTTAAACCAAATGTCCTGTTCATATACATATAGTATACATTCATAAGTTCTCAACGCGTATCCTTTCCGAAGTTACTAGTTAGCTACTAATCAAAATCGTACAATTTGATAACTATTTCATCATGTTATAGTGATAGAGCTACACCTGTTTGTTTCTAGCTGAAGAATGACTGGACCACGCCCTCACAGAATACCAGCGTCAAAAAGCTGCATAATGATGCTGCGTTTCGTCTGGTGAGTGTAGGGATCCGGGGACATTTATTACTGGTGACGAGGCATTCCATCTCAGACCACAAGGGTGACAACGCATTATGATTCCTTGCCAAGGATGACTGTAGATGTCATGGGCCGCAGGGATCACGTATATGCATTATTATTATCATCCATAGCACGTGTATCGTTCACATTCAATTGTATTCGTAATATACTACTTAATAAAGTGTAGTACGACTTACGTGAATTGAGTTGCAGTGGCTATGAGCGCGGTGCGGTTACCATAAAGTTTCACATCGGCGGCTCCAAAACCCACCAGGTCACACGCCACCTGCACGAACCATAATACATTTATACGCGGTTATATTCTTGTTAAATTACACTTCTATAGAAACATTAGGGGAAAAATGTGAGTGTGAATTTTTAATAATTCCTAGCAATATAGTATAGAATAAGTAATATTGATTGTTTAAATTCAAAATAAAGTTTTAAAGTTCAGTTGTAGCTAATAGCTAATATATTAAGTTATACTTCTTTATGAGCTTTAGGGGAAAAAGATGAGCGTTAAATTTTAACACGCACGTCGGCGCACGAAAACCACAGAATAAAATTAGCCGTAAAAAAGGGTATATTTTTCCTAGCAATATAGTATAGAATAAGTAATATTGATTGTATAAATTCAAAACAAAGTTTTAAATTTCAGTTGTAGCTTATAGCTAATTTATTAAGTTATAATTCTTTATGAGCTTTAGGAGAAAAAGATGAGCGTTATATTTTAACAGGCACGTCGGCGCACGAAAACAACAGAATAAAATTAGCCGTAAAATAGGGTATATTTTTTCTAGCAATATAGTATAGAATAAGTAATATTGATTGTTTAAATTCAAAACAAAGTTGTAAATTTCAATTGTAGCTAATTGCAAATTTATTATGTTATAATTCTTTATGAGCTTTAGGGGAAAAAGATGAGCGTTAAATTTTAACACGCACGTCGGCGCACGAAAACAACAGAATAAAATTAGCCGTAAAATAGGGTATATTTTTTCTAGCAATATAGTATAGAATAAGTAATATTGATTGTTTAAATTCAAAACAAAGTTTTAAAGTTCAGTTGTAGCTAATAGCTAATATATTAAGTTATACTTCTTTATGAGCTTTAGGGGAAAAAGATGAGCGTTAAATTTTAACACGCACGTCAGCGCACGAAAACAACAGAATAAAATTAGCCGTAAAATAGGGTATATTTTTCCTAGCAATATAGTATAGAATAAGTAATATTGATTGTTTAAATTCAAAACAAAGTTTTAAATTTCAGTTGTAGCTAATAGCTAATTTATTAAGTTATACTTCTTTATGAGCTTTAGGGGAAAAAGATGAGCGTTAAATTTTAACACGCACGTCGGCGCACGAAAACCGCAGAATAAAATTAGCCGTAAAATAGGGTATATTTTTCCTAGCAATATAGTATAGAATAAGTAATATACTCATTTATAGTAATTCTTTAAATTCAAATTTTGCATTATATAATGTTATTTGTAATATACTCTTTTATAATGATTTTTACATCATTATTTTATTTAATTATTCATCTTCCATTTATCCGCTTCACTTGCTTAGCTGAGGCAAAGAGATCGCGAACCTAAGTAGACATGTCATTTTTTTTTGTGGAATATGAAGGTAACCTATACAGAACCATACCAACATCCTTGGTAAGAAATTAAGATACAGATGCGTTGTCTAACCTGGTAACTTACAAAGATTGTCTCATTACCATGGACTCCAGTTTCCTTCACTTACTAAACACAGCTAATTCAAGATGCTATTTTAAGCAGGTATTATTATATTTATACAGGCTTGTTCCCCAATGGAGCAGACTTTTTCATGCTGCAACATAGATCTACTGAGTAAAATATGTACAACGTATTCGTTGGTATATTAATTAAACTGTTTAAAAGATTTTCTTCTTCAAATTAAATTTCTAAAGCAGTATTCTATTTCGCATACTATAAATCGCAAATATTCTTACTACAAAATCAAACAGTGTGAATACTGTTGGATTTGATATGAGACGATCCAAATATAGACGAGCCGAGCCACCCCTGGCCTAACAATGCCATTCCAACTCCTATCTATAAACGAACGGACATCTAGCCACACCGATGACACTCGCCCCGAGATAGTATTTATATCCTAACCTTAAATCAACCTTGACAGTGGCATGAAAAATGACTGCCCGTACGTCCCAGCAATCAAACTGCCGGTGGCGTTTTAAAAACGAACCTAGAGCTAAAATAAAGTTCTACGTTTGACACTTGGGCATTATCAATCTGTTTTAACTAGCAAGCGGGAAATATGTGTTGGTATGTGTGTGGGAGTGGGGAATGCGTTTGTGTGCGTCGTGCGATGGTAAACTGGCTAAGCGCCAAATGTCAGTCGTTTTTGCAACGGGCATGTTTGTCAAACACGGTGTCGGCGTGTTCGAGGCGACCCAAACATTACGCGCGCTGTGCTACTAGCTGGAAAACGGCACACCAACGGCTGCTGTGACAATTATTACTACCATAACCGTTCCCTGACATACGGGACCGCTAAATTTGGATCCGAGACAACGTCAGATCGGAGTTGTGTTTACGATGTGCAACGGAAATAGTATCGTCTCGAGCTCCTTATGCAACGTCTTTATACTGCCAGATTTAGCGTAAACTTTGTGATAGTTATTGGGCAATATGTTACGCCAAGGTTGCGGCGATCGTTTGCGGACGTTTTGCGTGCTCTATTATTAGGTCGCTGGGGAGTTATTATGATATCTGGGAACTGTCTAAGCGATATGTACTGATATAATTGCAACGCACCTTTTCGACGTTGATAGCACGCCCCTTTAGAGATTTGATGTGCAACAAGTCCGGACGGTGTGTGGGAGGGTCAGTGTCAACGAGGCTCTGAAACGGATTTGTATATTTAATACAGTACTCGTGTGAAATACAAGTATAAAATAGTAGATACATTTTTTTTAATTATTTAGAATTAGGCTACAAGACTAATGAGCACACATTACACCTAATGGTGATTGATACCTTATTCGTTTTTTATATTACATTGATAGTAACCAAGGAGCACACAGTTCACCAGACGGCAAGTGATTCCTGCGGCCCACGACATCTACATTCATCCTTGACGAGGAATCATAATGCAGATGCGTTGTCACCCTTGTGGAGTGAGATGGAATGCCTCGTCACCAGTAATAAAGTATTCCAGATCCCTACACCGACCAGACGAAACGCAGAAACGGTGTGCTGCTATTTTACGCTGATATTCTGTGAGGCCGTGACCTTACCCCGTACGAGCTGACCCATTCATTCTGCAGCTAGAAACAAACTGCAGCGTAGCTCTACCAGTACTATTTATATTATAATCATCATCAATAAGGAATTCTCCTACCACCAATAATAACGCCTTCAATTTGTTTTAATCACCATACGTAACGATGCAGCTAAAAAAACAAAATAATAGCTTAACAACCCTACTCAGGCGGGCCTCCCGCTAGCGAGTCTAATTAGATAGAGCTGTAAAGGTCTCTGAACCAACAGCAATACTCACACACACACAAAAAAAGCTTAACCTATGATTCTGTGAAAACGTGTTGCTCAGTTAACCCATTTATGCTACAGCTAGTTTTATGGTGACGAGGCATACTATCTCAGTCCTCAAGGGTGAGACAATGCATCCGCATTATGATTCCTTGTCAAGGATGAATGTAGATCTCATAGGCCACATGTATCACTTACCATCAGGTGAAATGTGTGATCGTGTTACTCTCTATGTAATTAAAAAAATATATCGCCGTGTTGGAAATCGACCACAATAGACTTAACAATTATTTAAGTTACATACTTTCACCAAACATGAGTTCATAGAAAAACGATATGAAGTTAACACTCATAACAGTTAATACTATTTTACAAAATACGTCACGTAATAAGATATATTAAAACTGTAAAGAATCATTCAAGTTAAGTTAAAAAGCTTTGGCGCGGAAAAAAAGACACTTGTCGCGTACTCTTTCATAAATATTCATAAATAGTTGCATAAATATTCTTCCCCGTTTGAGTACGGAACCGAGACCCCGCGACTGAAAGCCCATTTTTTTAGTATGTATGATATAAAAATATACCATATAGGGTATCGCGCCACGTATCACGTTGACTTTGTTGCAATAAGGCGCTAAGGCTGCGAGTAACTCCCTGGGCCCCACCGGTCGATAGTTCCCAATAATCTCACATGCCGCCCAATATCCCAGACCGAAGAAGCAGTAACCTAAATAATAGAAATAAATATATTATTAAATAAAAGGTAAAAAGTTATACAAACTCCGCAGTGTAAAAGGTGGGTAAAGGCATAAACTGTTTACGGTCGGTTGTCCATGTAATTGGCGCAGATTGTAATTTTTTTTATAAGTTAATTACAGATTTCCTATTTACTGTGTAAGTTTTCTTCAGTTAATAAAAAAGATTAAAAAAATTTCAACTTAACTGGTGAGCGGGTGTGTATCGTATTATGTATGTTAATTAATTATTAGAAAGAAAGGTTTATTCGTAGGAAAACTAACTTTATAACAGGGGTGAGCAACCTTTTTGCAACGAGCCTTTTCAAATTTTGAAATTTTTTGGCGGGCCAAAATCACACTTCTTAATATTATTTTAAATTGTATTCATATTATAAACATTAGATGACAACTCAATATATTAGCGGGAGAATATCTGTGACAAAGTTCACGAATTGATTTTAAAAAATTAAATCAAAGATTCATTTGAAAAAATCCTATGTAGTAGTCTCCTTTATTTAATTTTTATATACATTCGTCGAGAATTGAAACAAAGCATATTTATTTGCTTTGTGTTAACTTTTTTTTTACGTAACATTATTCTAGAATTACCTGTGCAATATGAGTCCCATCCAGCGTCATGGTAAGATTGTTTCTCATTAAATGGTGTACTTAGTTCAATGACATTAATGTTTTTAAATTTCTTGCATTTGCGTTCACAGAAATATTCATATAAACTGTAAAAGAAAATAACACGTTAAATATAAATATACAGGTGTTACTGGAAATGATAACATACATATGTGAATAGAAATAACCTTACTCTTGAAGTACATTTGATTTCCAAACTTCATCAGAACTGAAATTCTTGCTCATTTCATGTGATATATATTTCGTATCAAAAATAAATGGAAACATTGTGTTAATATTCCTCTTAAACATCGAATATTTTTTAGGCAATGGACCTATAAATTGATTATGAAGAAGTATGAAGTCTAAAAATGCATTGTGGGCAATTAAAGGCTTTTTGTGTTGTGCTAACAATTGTATTATTTGCGAAAATCCTAATAAATTATTTATTAAGTTCTTTTCTAATTGGGCCATTGGAGTACTATTTGCGCCTTCTATATGTTTATCACGATATATTAATATCTGAAATGATTAAAATTACACTTCTCTTAGTTATTCCACACAATCATCAATCTCAATTGTGTTGATTACTATTTAATGGGCGGTACTCCAGCGACCAATTGATGATGGAAAACACATACAAATCCTAATTGCATAGTGATAAGGAACATCATAAGTGTGGGATGATAAATGTTCTGAAGAGTACCGTTTTGCAACATGAAATAGCAGTACAACGCTGGTGTGTTTCGTATGAAGAGTGTAGGAATCCGTAGATCCAATAACTGGCAACAAACCATTCTAATTTCTTCCCTCACCAGAAGACCCCACATATATGTACATCATGGATTTTGTTTTGGGGATGGATTAATATGTTATTGTGCCGCATTCATCATTTACCATCAGGCGCACCCCACTACATACTCAATTGTCAACATATTTTGCATTAATATTCGACGAAGATATATATATTTATATTAACTAACATTATACTAATGGGATTCTACCAATATTGAAATAATATAAATAAAAAATATATATATATAATTATTGAAATAATAAGCAAAACAATTATCCACAGCTCAGTAATTTTTAAATTCAATAAAAATAATAAATCACTAATAGCTTTAAGTTACAAGGATTACCTTATTACTACTACCTAAGCTATCAGTTGTAAGTATATTAGGGAACCTTTGCCGTATTTCAACATGTATAAGGTATCTCAGGACCGGGTTATGCATATCTATATACATTGTGCCATCTTGACTCATGCTATGCCACCTAGAAAAGAAAAAAAATAGCAGTTGTTATTTATTTTTGCTATTATTGCCAATTGGGAAAACAATTGCATTGCATTAATTTGAACACAATTTAACTGAATGGAATCTCTGTGGAAAATAGTAATAAAAGTGATTAAAATAATTTTTTTGTTCCGTATTATATTAATTCAATAAAATATCATATATTTTATATATAATAAATAAAGAGCAATGGTAGTAGTTCAAGTGCTTTTAATTTGTTACTATGGCAAGCAACCTTAGCTTCATCCCATACCGGCCTCAATGAAATTGTCTATACCAAATTTAAGTACAGACTTACCACACTGTCGAAGAAGAAACTTATAAATATTATGAAGGTATGATCTTCGCCAATCCGCAGTGAAGCTGCATGGTAGACTGGGATGCAACATTTCATTATACATTGATATCAATAGGCTGAAGACTCCTCTTTAGAGAGGGTATGGGTAGCAGTATGCAACTATGCAACTGTGGATTACTCTACCTTTTTAATTATTGCTTAGACAAAACATTTCCTAACAATGTTCTCCTTCTCCTCTCAGCACATGGTAAATCAACCTTTAAATTTGCAATTAATATAATACAGTGAAGTTTAAAGCGCATAAGAAAATCAGTTCATAATTAATTTTCTTTAAATGGAATTGTTTAAAGTATAACTTTACACAGCATGTATTTTGACAATGATGAAATAATAGTACAATATTTTTCATGTTGTAAAGCATTTAAACTAAAGGTGTAATTGCATAACACATCAACAAAACCACAACTCGTTAAAAAAGTAATTGTAGTATTCTTTTACTTTATATGCAATCTGTGTAGTTTGACTTTCACTGCTGTGTACACAACTGAAATTTATATTTTGAGTTTTAGATAATGATTTACCACTTAGTTGGTCGTAAAAAAATAATGTGATTGTATGAATAAAGAAAAACGGTTTTCCGCCATTTTTATATTGTTTATCTGTCCGCCAAAATTAGTGAATCTAACAAAATATTACAAAAAGGAAAAATGCGATACAAGCGGCAAATATTTGTGAAGTTTATGGACTTAACGCAGTGTCAGTAAGAGTAGTACAAAATTGGTTAAAGTGTTTTCAGTCTGGGAATTTTTATGTCAAATATGAAGCTTGCTTTAGTCGATATCAGATGAAGTCAATGCCTTTTTTGAAAAAGTGGAGCTAGATTGGCACTTTAGTAGTTATGACATAGCTTATGAGCTAGGGACCGTCCACAAAACAGTTTTGACCAACTTGAAAAAGTCTGGATATACAAAAAGCTCGGTAATTGGGTGTCTGAGCCACTGAAAGAAACTTAATAAATTGTGTACTCATTTGCGATTCTCTATTGAAACGTAATGAAATCGAATCGTTTTTGAAAACATTGATCACTGGTGATGAAAAATGGATTACCTACAACAAAAACGTGCCACAAAGATGACGGTCAAAGGGCAATCAAGTTCCACAGACTATAGCGAAACCTGCACTAACTCGCAATAAGATGATGTGTGTATGGTGGGATTGGAAGAGCATCATTCATTATGTACTTGTACCGCCAAGCAAAACTATCGATTTGGATCTTTACTGCCCAACAGCTGAACTCTCTTCAGAACTCTTTAGGTGTTAGGTTAACATCACGAGAGGGCTGTCAAAACTACATGTCACAGTTTTGTTGATCGGGAATTTCTACAGCAATATTAAGTCACTATCTACAAAATGGCATATATATTATAATCAAATATGAATAAATTATGATAAAAAATATCTTGAATTTGTATATAAAATACAAAAAACTTTATCTCCAACCCATTATTTTACTTAACACTTTTTAATACTTACAAGAAAACTTTAGAGCAATGATGCTGTAGTTGATTTTCTTCTTCTATCTCTAAGGCACACACCAAATAATTGACAAGGTTATTATTTTTTATTTGTTGAAGAACTTCTTCCTCCTCTGCCTTGGAGAGATAAGGAATACCCTCATAAATGAACTGAGGAATTAGAAATGAGAAGAAATTTGAAATTGACAAGAACATACTTTTATCGTAATTTATTTAGATTCTAGAGTAAAGTCTACTCTTTTAATATCTTGCTATTGAATGGGAGTCTAGTGTAAAAATGGTTCTCTTACTAAATTGAATAAATTGGAGCCATAATTATAGATGCAGGATGGGGTGGAGAGACCTATTAATTATCATCATCTAAACAGCTCATCAATAAAACGGTTGCTGAAAATAGGGCTCCCCCATAGAAATTATAACAGTGACCATAACATACTTGATGTCCCCTGGTCAATCTAGACCATGGCAATATCTTCTGGTTATATTATCAAACGACATCAACTCTATAAAATATATTATAAGTGCCATATGCATTTGTCCAATCAACTTGTTTATTCTCAGTCTTATTCTGATGTAACAGATGTGCTAGGGGAAAAATTTAAAGAAATAGGCATATTAACCGCTACTTCACAATATATTGCTTCTTATTTTATTAATGAATTTACAAAAATACTCAACAAAAGCTAATGTACACACTATCAATACAAGAAAAAAAAACAAACATGTATCACCTATTTTCTGTTTAAAAATGGTACAGAAATTGTTATTGGGCTTTAACTAACTCATTTTTTTTTAAATTCTGTAAATAATAATAATTTTGCCATTAAACAAATTTAAAATTCTGGTTAGAAATGAAAAAATCGTTGTTACTCTTTATCAGAATATTTGTCTGACAAATATGCTTGGATTTGAGCTTTATTTTCAAAAATCAATTTGGGTTTTTGGTTGTTGAAGTAATCTTTTTTATTTAGAATTTTATGTAATTTATGTCAATATTAAAATTTTAATTAACTTTTTTACCTTATTAAAATTGAAGTTATGTCTGCATAGAAATTTTAGTGTTGATGCTTGAAATATAAATGACTGATTAATATCTCCTAAAACCTGTGGGCATAGGTGAAATGTATAGCCAATAGCATTATAGCTGTTATGTTCTCGATCATACTGGAACATGGTAAGGCCAACTTGAGTCATTATCATTTTACTGATTTCAGTTTTAATTTTATCATATCTTTCCTCACTTGTATCAAACAATCTGAAATGAATTTATAAAAAAATGTGAATGGAAAAGCAATAATTCAGTATTAAGATCAAAAACATGCCAGATCTCAGTTCTCATTGACCAATTGTAGTCTCAGCTGACATCTACCTTGAAGCACTGTTAAGCTCAACACAGAGTTGCTAAAGGAGTGTGTTGAGAGATGACAATTTTCAAGACCTATTATATTTTATTATATTTAATATATTACACAAGGTTATTAGTTGGTAAGGTTAAGAAAAAAACCAAATCTGAGGAATGGTGCATAAACACCAATTTTGATAATAGAAGCCTTTATTATTATATATATTAAATTTGGTATGCATATCATAATATCCCCTTAGAGACCTCTTCCTACAGTCTTTCCTATTATTGTAACATATAGGCAGAGCCATCTCACATGCTGGAAAGAGCCAGTAGCATGGGACTTTAAAAACATCATTCTGTTGACCCTACTTTATAATTATTGCAGTGCATAGAGGGACGCCACAGGAACAATGTTTGTGAGGAACTTTCTGCTCGGAGGTCTCCTTTTAATACTGCAGTAATTGGCATGTAGTCATAGTGGAGGCAATTAAAAAAATCTAAATTAGTTTTCTCTTTGGAGACCGTTTGACTTTTTATCCTCATAGTAGATAGAAGGATACGGAGATAACCAGTCATGGACACCAGCAACCTCGGATACTTTCCGAAAGTAATGGACCTTGTTTTATAACTACATGTTCCTGCTCTCTTCTTACTGCTCGGTCTAGGTACTAAGCATGGACTAATTCCCCTTCTATGATTAAATTATCATGCCATAATTTGAAGAGGTTTTGTTAATTACCTATACTTATAGCGCTCTCCTGATAGTAGCGCGGTAAATTCAGCATCAAACGCAACAAAACATGAACGTTTTAAGTTTTTGGATATGTTTTCAATTTCTTCTACGAAGTTATTTCTCGTTATATTCATTATTAATAGGGAAACGATGCTTTAAAAGTATATATATTTAACTTTCTAGTTATAAAATTATGATATTATTTCGTAAATTTTGACACTTTCGAATATTTTTTAATTTGTCAATGTCAAAAATCAATAGACATTAAGTAAAGATATTGCTAGCACAAAAATCAAAATAACGAAACAGAAGAAATGCCTTCTTTTTAGTATTCTTTGGGGTTAATTTACTCGAATTTAAACTTTCGCCTTTCGCATAATATATTGCATGGTACAAAAGTAATAATTAACAGCTATCTTTTTCTAATCTATCTTTATTCGTGAAGCATTTGTGTCGTGTGGTGTCGGGATTAGAATAAGCAACCCCATCTCATCCTGTCCGCGTCGTGAAAGAAGTCCTCTTATGGGAGAGAGGACTATCCAAAACAACGAAACATTTCAGCTACAGAAGTACAAAAAAGTGAATAATACACTCAGTAGAGTTGGCTCATATGTTTGGTCGTGTTAGTGAGGAAGCTAAGATTACACTGTTTAAAGCTTACTGTCAAACCTTCTACACGAGTGGCCTGTGGAGCAATTATACGTCGAAGGCGGTCAATGCCCTTAGAGTTCAATATAATAATTGCTTCAGGATACTGTTGGGAATACCAAGATATTGTAGTGCCTCAAACATGTTCACCCGGGCAAGAACTGACGACTTTTACGCAATCATCCGTAAAAAGAGCGCTTCCATAATTACTAAGATGTGGTCTAGTTCCAATAGTATCCTGAAAATTCTGTAGAGCAAGTTTGACACGACTATATTAAAGCAAGCTATAGACATGATAGTTTGTACAAATTGTAAATAGGTAATAATTTTTGTATTTTTTGTCCCTTTTTTAGGCTTAGTCACTAACATAGTTTTAAGAAAATAATGTAATACTAACAAATGGGCCTCAGTAGTCACAATAAAAAATATTATTATTATTAAAGAGTTATGTAATCGCTTCCAATGCCTAGAAGATTACGATTCTGTGGATGATATTTATGAAAAGCAGGTGACTCGTCGCAAAAATAACATCAAAAATTTCTCGGATTAAACTCTTCAAATGAAATACGTCGTGTAAATTAAGCGTGATATGAAATTGCAGTCTTCAACTGAAGCTGGTCAACTAAAATTTGTACGGTGAGATTACGCAACGTACTTACAGCTCGTATTGAGGAAGTGACAGACCGGAACTAAAACTCCAAAGGCTTAGCTAGAGGCTTGTCTCACGGACAACACCCACTAAGTTAAAAAAGAAAGAAAGGAGAAAGGTGCCATCTCCGCTAAATCAAATATTTTAAGTGAGATTTAGGGGTTTTATCGTTACTACTGTACACAATGACGTTGGAAAGAAACGCAAGTGTGAGTAACGATCCAGGAGCAAAGCTCGTCTCTCAGTCTGTGAGATTAGGATGGTTTTGGAATAGTATAAATATGTCAACGCGCAGGGAGGCGCAGGTACTGTGTTTGAAAGTAATCACGAATCTTTTTGCTTAAGACTCGATGACTTCCAGCCTGCAAAGACACGCGATCGTAGTCAAATACATACGTAATAATGAAACAGTGGCGATTTAGCGGCTCGGACGCCGGACTTATCGAGTGGTCGTAGTTTGGAATCGGCTGATTTATATAAATAAGAGTCTTCGAATTTATGCGATCGCTCCTTTTTTTATTTCTGTCGGGTATAATGTGGTTTGGCAAAGTTTGCTATCTGTATTCCTTGAAAGGGATAAAAACGTGAGATTTTGATTGAGTTTGATATATTTGTATAATATGTCAATCATATATTTTACTAATTTAATTAAAAATGATTAGAGCTATTCGATACCAATTTGTTTCATGTAGCAATAAATATATAGTCTCTCGTTTCTATTTATTTATTACGAGAAAGCACCCGCTACAATCTACGATTTTATATTTTATATTAAACTAATACATATTTTAGTTAGTGATCTATATTTATTACGTCAAACTTTATGATTTCACCACAAAGCCGTAAATTTTAAATATATGTAAATTATTCAAAGTAAAACATTACTGATGTGGATAGCTTCAAGGACAGGCACCGGTTGAACTCCTCTGTGTATAAATAATCGTCGTCGGATGTTATCTGAATAATAAGTGATAGATAAAATTGATATTTGTAATGTTGATATCAAAATTATTTTATTTTGGTTGTAATTTTTGCTAGTTTTACTGTTATGAAGTGAAAATAAAATTAGTGATATTATGCTTGATAATTTCCACGGTATTAAAATGTCAGTGTAAATTAATTAGAGTTATAAGTTTTGGGTTCAAACAGTACAGAATCTTCAAAGAATAAAGAAACTAAATAGTGATAATATAATATATAGTTAATATATATTTTATAATATAATATATAGATTGTTTATTAATATTAAAATATTCATAAATATGAAACAAATCTAAAACTTAAGTTTAATATAGAAAGTAAAGCTTGTATATACAGGTAAAAAAAATAACAAAAGGGACTCGACATAATATGGAGGACGATTTCAGACTTGACGCTGCTAAAATAAAGAAAGAATTTTGGATATATTCTCTAAGGTTCTAACCTAGCTAAAATCGGATTCTTGTTTTGGTCTAACGAGTCGAAAATTACAGTTTACTAATTCCAGATGTTAGACTATTATGTTGTCTCTGGTACAATCTGCCATCTATAGCCATTTTTTTAGGAACTAATGATGACAAACACAATTCTTTTGATAGTAAGTGATAACCCATAGACATCTATGTACATTAATGTTCAAAGCGAAGCAAAAGCAAAGCAATGTTGCAAGATGTACATGCGTTATCCCTGAGGATTGAGATGGAATACTTCCATTCCTGCAAATGTGACTCTGGACTCCTGCATTTACCATACGAAACACAGTATGCTGATTTCACGCTGTTTAACAGCTAACTCATTCATGCCGCAGCTAAAATCTAGCTCAAATGTGGATCGACTACTTTTAGTCCTCACCTATATCGTATTTGTGATGGCGTCATGACGTTTTATTACGCCTTTAGTAGGAAGAATTACCTAATAATAAGAGCTTAAACATATCATTTAATGAAGTTTTTTTTAAATATATATCCAAATGATCATAACTTGGAACTCATGTCTAAATCTGTAATCATCATTAGAACAAAGCGAATAAACACCGTGTAATGTTGTCATGAATGAATTCTACCACGGCAACACTTTCTAGTATTTAACAGAAAATGTCACCTTCCCAGAATTTAGTGCCGTAAATATTTGAAGAAACCAGGGATTTACACGACTTCACTTTCCCGTATCGTAGTATGTTACTAAAGGCAAGCGCACAGTTTGCCTAATAATAAGTAATAATAGTGGTCCATAAATTAAAAATGAATGTAATATTCATCCTCAAAGAAGCTTCAAGAAGCTCATGTGCTGTAAGTCCTGCGATCTGAGACAAGCAAGCACTACAACGATGAAGGTTTAATAACTGCAATGCAATCAAACCCGATTAGTAATAAATAGGTTTTTTGTTTCGAATGGGATAAGAATTTTCATGTTGTTTATTCAAATTGATTCACTGCTAAGGTAGATTGAGGTCCAAACTGCGTATGTATGTACGTTTTACAAATGAGCTAGATAATGTAGATACGTTGCCCCCTGTGGTCTATAATACCTAATCACTGGAGTAGTAAGGTCTTCGTTTTCTTGTACTCTACTATGTAATTATTTGTAATAAAAAAAAAGGTCGGTACATGGTCACAAGAAATAAAAACAATTACATCATGACGAAAGAAAATCTAATGGTTATGTATAAATTTTATTACTTCATTAGAAATTGACCCAGAACCAGGGTTCTCGTCCTTATATCACCCTGTTATAATTATTAACAAGATTTGAGTTGGGTTTATTTTTTTGTTTATAAAGATCGTTAAATAAGTTCAATGAAAGATATACTATCAATAAGTTTTTATTAAAATATTAGGGGTGACAAACAAGCAGACAGTTCTCACATATATATATATATATATATATTGTATATATATATGTAATACAATGCTGCTATGTATATATATATAGCAGCATTGTATTATACACGCTGGCATTCCCCGATCTACCGGTCGACGACGACCTATTTGATTTGCGAGAAATTGCAGGGTGGCTCTATCACGTCCAAAAAATATTTTGAATAATAAAGTACTAGATCAACGCTTGTGATTAATATGTCTGTACCGACATCAATCAAGTAGGTCTCAATCTGTACTTAGCTGTCTTTAATATTAATAGCAGTTGCACAATTTTAAGTTACATCACGATTCAGAGAGAGAGTTTACTGCGGCCCGCCAATTTACTTCCGAATTGGAGCCCTGTTAATGTGTACGTTAAAGAGGCTTGGCTCGAGGTCTGTTGCACCTCGCTGTTGCAACGACGAATAGTGGATTGGATTGCAAACAGTCGCTACTCAATGGTCGGATCGTGTGGTCGCGCCGTGTCATGTCCTGATGTTTCATACTCGTTTGTAAACAAATCGGTCTGTAACTCAAAAATGTCGTAAGCGATTGCGAGGTCGTTCTTGCCCAACAACAAAGCACAGTTTAACTTGGCAAGTTTATTGAAAAATGATAAACATGGAGAAGGAGACCACCGATGAATATGCTATTCAGAAGCCAAACTACATGCTGATGTCCTTGCAAAGAGTACTTGTGTTGTTTGTTATATTGTCTAGCGTAATTGTTGTTGTATATTACACACCGATGCCAGGTATGACATTTTATATTATCGTGTTTATTTGTACATTTTTTTTGGTTTATTTATATTTTTTTTTTCTTTTAAATGATGGTTGATATCATTCTTTGTTAAAAATGTGCTGCTTTTTTAGTCTTGTAAGAAGACATTCCATCTTAGTAGATGAATAAAATGTGTAATAATTACTAGCCTATGAAAATTATAAAAACCATTTGTGTTTTCTAATATTTGTACATCGTATTCTTCTCTATAATTTAATATTGCAGAGGAATATTTTGAAAACTGCGACCGTGAATGCCATGAGTTGGATTGGCCAATGATTTGCCGAGTAAAACTAGTCATAGAAGTGTATAAAACTTTTAGCAAGTAAGTATTCATGTTACGTCATTTAAGTTATGGTTTGATTGTAAGAATAAAATTTTTTATATAATACTAAAACATAATTTATCTACAGATCGTGTAATAATTGCGCAGAACTGCACAGTGCAGAATGCTCATCAACGTGCATAACGGCCGATGGTCGGGAACGTGGCGTGTTAGCTGCTAACAGAGAGTTGCCTGCGCCATCCTTGCATGTATGCCAGAATGATATTCTTGTTGTTGATGTCGTACATAGAGCTCCTGCGCATGCGCTTTCTATACACTGGCGTGGCCAGCCACAAAAGGAAACTCCATTTATGGATGGAGCGCCTATGTTGACCCAATGCCCGCAGCCCGCTTATACAACATTTCAGTATAAGTTCCGCGCATCGGCTGTTGGTACTCATATGTACCATGCACATTCTGCAGCAGACGCGGCTGACGGTCTTGCAGGAGCATTTATCGTTCGTCAATCACCTCGTCTCGATCCATTAAAGAAACTATACGACATTGATGCTACGGAACATACTATTTTTGTAGCTGAATGGGGCCATTCCATGGGACCACTTGCCGGAATGATTTCTAATACACCTAACGCTGAATCATTACTTATAAACGGAAAGGGACGTTCTTCTGAATTTCCCAATGCTCCGGTATCAAAATTCGTTGTCGAATATGGCAAAAGATACAGATTTCGCTTGTTGTACGGAGGAGGATTCCAAAGTTGTCCTATCAAAGTTTCTATAGAAGGGCATGTTCTTAAAATTATTGCTTTAGATGGATCTGGTGTTCAAGCCGTGGATGTAGACGCTATTACATTTGGTAGAGGTGAACGTGCAGATTTTGTCCTTGACGCCAACAAAGCGAGTGGTGTGTACAAAATAAGGGTAATAGCAGATAACTCTTGTCAAGAAAATCTTGAAGGAGTGGCTGAGTTAGTGTATGAAACTTCAAATGATAAAATTCTACATAAAACTACTGAGCATGTTAATTCATTTGTGAATCGTGAGTTTACTACTGTGACCAGTGACAGGTGTGGTGCTGACAATGTGTTGTGTTTGAATGAAATACATTCCGTGAACAAACTTCCGTCGGAGCTCGCTGCATCTATTGATGAAGTAATTTATGTGCCATTCAACTATTCCATCAGGCAAATTTCAGCGAAAAGAGTCGGTAAGTGATCAATCTTCTCGTTTCTCGTTTCGTATTTTTTCTTATATTTTTGTGTTAGAATAATAAGTTATTTTTAAAGTTCCGTTTCCGGGTAACGCGGCATTGGATCTCAGTCCTCAGGACTGGCAAAGCATATGCTTCTTGAATCGTTTGTTATCATTATTTTTATTAAACAATTGTATTATTAAATGTTATCCGAAAACCGCATCATTTAATAATAAATCCTATAAACAAATATATTACAGAATAATACTGATATATAGATATAATACATTATATTGATTAAGAGATTTTTTTTTGTAGAAAGCTTTTCTTTTCGCAGTAGAAGAGTTACACTGCAGTTTATTTCTAGCTGAAGAATGAATGGGTCAGCTCAACCAGGGTAGGACCACGCCCTCACAGAATTCCAGTGTAAAATGGCCGGATCCCTACACACACCGGACATAGCATAACGCTGCTTTGTCATATATTTGTTGTGTGGGGATCTTGCGGGTTAGTGGACTTCCAGTCCCCGATTTTTTAATTATTTCTCAGACCTGAAGTTGTTATTTATTTATTTATTTAAACTTTATACACAATTATGTATAGAGGCGGACTAATGCATAACCTTAGGCATTGACTGGGTCAACCTTAGGGTAGTGTAGAGATGAAATGAGGATATACTCAATATGCTTAAAAACTTGGTAGTGATTTAAATAATATTATATAAATAAACTGCATATGTGTAATTAAATATATATATATATATATATATATATATATATATAACTTGACATACATAGCAAATGAAAATATACATACTTATATATGGTATATATACAAATAAATTTAAATACATAATCATTTAATATTGAGATGATTCTGCCAATCCGTTGAGGAATAGCTTCCTAACTTTCAACTTAAATGCGTAATAATTTTGCAGTTTTCCTCATAATGTTTTCCTTCACCCCCCATCACGTTGTTACACAGCACTTAAAATTGCATTTAAAAATTTCATAGTTGCCGGCGACGGGGTTCGAACACAGTTTGATCGCGTACCGTGAATTAAAAGCGAGCGCTTACATACACTGAGCTACCATATTATATACCTACGTATACTATTTATTATTTTATTAGAGCGTAGAAACAATCCCATTTACGCTATACGTATTATGCTACAGTCGTTTTAGCTTTAACGTAATATACGTATGTAATAAATACGTAACTAAGAATTTACTACTGCTATGATCATGTTTTAATACTAATAGTAACGAGCCAATATAGAGTAATTGACTAACAGGTCTGCTCGTAGGAAAGGATTCCTGTTCTCCTAGACAACTGCCTTTATTTTTGACCAAGGATTATGCAATTCATTTCTAACCGTACGAAACACTACGCTGGTATTTTACATTGATATTTTGTGAGTGTTTACCTCTTCAGGTTACGCAGGCCTATTAATTTTACAGTTATCAGTTGGTTATCTAGGTTCAAAGAAACTCTAAGCTAAGTTAGTGTGATTAATACTTAATAGGGCACGTAGCACGGCAAACAAGTAGAACTATGAAAATTTCTAAGTTAGCGATTCTGGAAATTTCAGACAGACGTCAAATATCCTGCGATAAGCTCAGCTCAGCTGGTCAGTATTATGGTGGATTACATTTTTTTTATAGTTTTGTTAGTTTAGTGTCCAACCGAACGCTTTTATTTTTTAAGTACTCAAGGCGATGAACCTGAGTTCATTCCTGGGCAGCAAATTAAAATTGTTAATTGTATTTTAAAATCCTGATGTAGTATAAACATTCGATGAAGGTCAACAGTTAATGATTTTTACTCATATCAAACCTCTCAGAAATATAAAAATAAATATATCTAAGGCATATTATAAAGTTCGTAGTCAGTAGAGGCGCGTGATAATATTCCATTAATTTTTAAAAGCCTATTCTTAGTAATCAAATAAAAAAATAGAAATTAAAGTAATATATAGGCTGTTGAAAATATAAAATAAAAGTCGTAAACCAATTAATTAAATCAAATTAAATTTTACGATTAACATTTAACTAATACACAGTTGGATTTAGACCAAAAAGTGCTTTGGCCATTTTTCTTACAAAGCCTCTCTTTACTCTTGAACGTAAATCAGAAACTCGTATCGTAAACTAATGAATGCCAGAAATTAAGTCCGATTCTTACTCCTAGATAAGTCGTTGTCCGGCATGGAAGTGAACTGACAATCGAAGTATGTACCTTCTCAACTTTACGCTTCCGTCGCAGATTCTAGGAATTCATGAAACATTGAACTATGATATTTTAGTACTACGTTTAAATATTTTTTCTATACCAATAAAAAAATAGAATTTATATAAGTGAAAAGGGAAAGATAGTAATTTTATTTCCAAGTTAAGTTTCTACTTGGAGAAATTACTTTCTCTGTTTGGTTGTAAAATATTTTATAACGTTTTAACTTATAACTCGGTTTTTAAATTCCATAATATTTATGTTCCTGTGTTCTATACCTAGTAGGTTCACAAATTTGTGGAAAAAAAAAAGATTTTAGGTCTCGATGTATTTATAAAATGTCCGGTGTTGCAGACACTGTGTACTAACCTTCCACCTATACATTCCTTTACTCTTTATACAAATTTGTACGACACTCTAAAATCCATTACCTATTTAACATCATGTAATAATAACCAGAAGATATCATTAAGGTTGAAATCGACCAAGAAGATATCAATATATACAGAAATTGCAACAATTAAACTGGCAAGGTCGGTTATTGATATGATTGTTACGACGTTATACAAAACTACAAAAGTCTTCAATAAACAATTAGCTAAATAACAAACAATAAACAATTACAAAATACTTGTCTTAAAAGTTCAACGTACTCGATTTATCTTCGTAATTTGGAAAGAAAAATGAAAATTTATATAAAATATTTTGTCCCTCTCAGTTGTCCCATAACGGCGATGAGATATTGTTTATTCACATCGGAGGCCTGTCCTATATGTATGTACTTTGTTCTATACATTTATCTTAACTTTGTAGTCCCTTAGAAACAGGTACGCAATAACAATATTTTTATCGAACGTTTGTACCAATTCGGCAACATCTACATATTTTCAAAGGCAACAAAGAGCTCCCTATGGAGCAATTTCCTTAAAATTATTTGTGACAACATTTTAAATGAAACAGCTAACTTTATTAAACTAGAAATGTATACATAGTTTTCTATGTCAAAGTTATTTGATTTAATTCATAATTTTATAATTTATGTCTTTTGGTTTATTTGTAAAACAGTGGAAGATTCATGTTACAACTTCTTTCAAACTACAGAATGAATGGGTCAGCTCAGGACCAGGTCAGAAAGGACTACTCTCTTACAGAATACCAGTATAATGCTGCCGAGTTTCCTTTGGTGAGTAGGGATTCGGCATTCCATTTCAGCTCCTACGGATAGAAACATATTTGAATCTGAATTCTGTGTTGAGTATGATAGACATTTATGGACTGCTGTGATCACTTACTATCAGGTGAACTGTGTGTTATTATTAAAAAAATCAATAAGTAGCATTTCTGAAGCAAAGCGACGACGCTATTACAGGCACAAATAGGCCATCTTGTCAGGCGAAGGAGCACGCTTTTACAGAATACCTGCGTATAATAGTACTATTTTACCTGGGAGGTGAAAAAATGCTTATTAAGGAATGAATTACTATCAAGTAAACTGTAAGCTTGTTTGTCAGTCTATATAATCTATACTATACATACATAGGTAGATATAGCGAAAACTATCTAGTTGAAGCCTCGGATAAAACTATTCATTGATTAAATCTTGAGAACTAGCCTGAGGAATTTTTGTTTGATTTTATTTGAAAATCTATCGAAAGTAAAATTATTTGAAATTGGCGTCTGTTTATAAAAGGAATTTTTAATTTGTTTTTTTGAATATTAAAATACCTTGAATAAAATGTATCTTTTAAGTGTACTTCTATGTCACTGTTCTTATTAAGCTTTGCGTAAGACGTCACCAAATTGTTAGCAATTATTGCAAAAAAGTACGATAACAAACTCACATACACACGCGAGCGTATGTACTTTCTGTGTTTACGTAACAACCAAACTAGGTAAGAAAATGTGTAAGTGGGTCGCAATTATTTTGTAACTGCATTTTTGTATCTTTTGCACAATGAGTCATCGTGTTTTCACTGGTACTTTATGTTATAGTATATGTCACGGTGTTTTTAAGCAAAGTAATCATGCTAGACACGTCCATCGAAGCCGCAAATAATTTCGCTAGATTGCAGTTGGTACGCGGCAGTATCTCTGTAATTATAGCGCGTGTTGTCTATAGACTTTATTACCTATCATATAGATGGTTTTATGTTGCAATCAATAAAAGACTGGATTTGTAATTCAGATAGGTTCAAATCATATATTTTATATATTATGCTTATCTAAGTTACTTGATAAATGCAGCAAGTTCCTTATCAATTTTCTTAACGCCAAATGTTGAAGAACTCTAATTCGCAATTCTGATCCAATTTTTATGATAAGTTTTTATAAATGCCAAGTTGATATTGAGTATGATACTGGCTTCGAAATAGAATAAAGTCTACATAACGTTCAAAAATTACTAATTAATTTTACGCGTGTCAAATGAATTCAAATTAAGTAAGAGACTAGTCGTGTGCGGGTATGGTCCAACACTCATCGTACATAAGGAGACGTAGAGATGGAATGCTCCTTCACCAGTCATAAGTTCTCCGGTTTTTTTCTTTCACTTTCACCACAGTAACACTGTTGCACTACGAAAAGGTGATCATTTCCTCGACGAGCAAATGTATTGGTAATGGAGTTGGCAGTAGTGTGGCTCTTTTATGTAGCATACATAAATTCTTTTACTTTCATCGGCGTATGTGATAGGTACATACTGTACGTATTAGTTTTACATAATAGTGACAGGAACTAAGAGCACGGGTGAAACTATCTCGTGTCAGAACAGTCGGCAGCAAATTGAAACGTGTACTGAAATGTAATTATACATTCGAGGCCACAATCGTTAATCTAGAAACCGTTAGTTATTATAATTTTTTACTTTACAGCTGTCATACTAGTCAGAATAATTAAGATAAATGATACCGAGTAAATAAAATAACAGTTCAATGTATCCATTTTTTGTATTTAAAAAAAGAGAGCGAAACGTCTCGATGATCTTCGTCTGTCATATTGAATATCCATCCAATATTGTAGAGATTAAATGTGTAGGACATGAAATAATTTAAGCCCTTATTACTATATATTTTATTTAAGGAGTCTTTTGATAAAAATAAATACAATCTTTATATACATACCTATATAATATAATGACATCAACCAACTATGCAGGATATACATGTAATATTGTGCCGTTATCATTTTCGTAAACGCAAACAATGTGATGCATGTGGATAAAGTTCGAAAGAAGGTTCAGATGATTTCATAGTCCTACAATACACGAAGTCTCGAAAACTGACAATGTACTGTACCTCATCCGGGAATAGAATCCCATCAAACGCTACGCGGCCATCAAAGTCAAAATATAAATACAGTAAACAATATTAAGTTTAATTAAACAATTTGGAATTCGGCTAATTCTTTCAAAACTTAGTAAAAGATAAATTATGAGACTCAATAATCAATTACATAAATGCAAATACCTACATTTGATAGTCAAGCCTGAGTAGTGGAGAGGCACTTCAAGAAGAACAATGTAATAAAAAATCATAAATATATAAGTGAACCGTAAGAGGCATCTAAAATATTACAGTTTAAAAAATTATTCCGTCAAAGCAAATATATGAAGTAGAATTTTAAAAGTGTGCAAGTTGAAAGTTAATACATGCGTTTTGTAAACGAACTCATTATTAAAGATTCGAATCATAACAATGAGTCAGCAGATATAAACAAGATTGGTTAAGTAACTTTTTTGTTACTTGAAAAGTGAATATGGATAAAGGAAGGATGAAGAAAGGAAAAATATGACTTCATTATGATGGTACCAACTTAATTTTTTTAAAAATACTTTTAATGATGTTTAATAGTACTGACATTCCCGTTAACCACTACAATTAAGCTTCAATACTTATGCTAGGAGATGGTTCAGGACAATAGTCTAATGGCAGATTCGAACGTAAGACGTTAAGTTTCGCAGACCCTACCTTAAACCATTAGGCTATTGACAAATTTTAATTTAGCATTTACGCATTTGCGACTCTTCCTGGTGTTGCGGGTGTTCATGGGCGGCGATAATCACTTACCATCGGGTGAGCTGTTTGCTCGTTTGGCACTTATTCTATATATATATATATAAATATATTATGGTTTTTAACCTACGATCTAGCTCTGTTTCGCCTGCGTTATTTAGGTTTAATAATACAATATTTGTATAAATAGTGTGTCCCTACTACAACTTTTTTGTCCAATTAAAATTCGGAATGCATTTATTATGTAAGAAACTTCGATCATCGATATTGAGTCACGCAAGGAAACTTTAGAGTTAGCAGTGACTAAATTCCCCATGGAAACATTGGGACGGAGAGTAGAGTACCTGTTTGTACGTGTTTTATAATATCTAGATAATAGTTATATTCTGCATATCATATACACACGCACGTACGCATATATACCGACAGATATATAGGAAGTTGCTGAGTCGATTAAGTAGTTACAAACAAAACAGATGTACTACACAGATATTGAACGATCACGGCGACCTCACTTTGATTAGAACTAACTAAATATTGCCATCGTCACCCTAAAATTAAATAACATGGGTTAGTTAAAACCAAAAACTCGAAAATGTTAACATTTTGCATTTTGTGATAAATCACGTCAACTTACTGCAAAATAACCACGGGAATGATTATGTCCTTCTGATCGAATAGAACTTCGGTTATAACTTCTGATACCATCAACTATGTCATTTATAAAATTAAATGCATGCGTCGACTCTAGTGAAGTCAGTTTTTATTTCTTTAAACAATTTTATCTACAATTTTTTTATATAAAATTAGAAGTGACAAGCAAAAACTAATCGTAAGTGGTTACAGGGATCTACACTAAACACATACATCTATCCTAATGCAATATTCAACATGTACATGTATTGTCACCTAAGGCTTGAGATGGTATGACCTTGAGTCTCATTATACTGACCAAACAAAACAGCAGCGTTATGCTCTTATTTCACACTATTCTTTATTAGAAAATCTTTTTACAAATTTTGTACAGTTTAATTAGTTTAAGTAGTAACTTTATACAGTTAAAGTAATTTTATACAGTTATAGTAATTTTATACAGTTATAGTAATTTTATACAGTTATAGTAATTTTATACAGTTATAGTAATTTTATACAGTTATAGTAATTTTATACAGTTATAGTAATTTTATACAGTTCTAGCAATTTAATACAGTTCTAGTAATTTTATACAGTTATAGTAATTTTATACAGTTGTATTAACTTTATACAGTTTAAGTAGTCATTTATACAAGTAATACAGGTCTCAATACAGTAGGAGTAGTATATATACCGAGAAATATATTTTTATGTAATTTACATGCAATCATCATAAATTGTATATGTAGTAATAAATGTTTTCACTGTCGCATAAAACTTCGACAGAGCTTTAAAATTCAGTCAACATACAATACCGACGCAATATAACTCTAAAACTTTTCATTAGAACTTCAAATTGGAAATCGTCACTGAAAATCAATTTCCCCGTATTCTTTCTGTAATTGAAGTTTTATATGTCAAAAGTAATAAATTTGAGTGACGTGCTTTAAATTGAATAGTTTCTAGTTTTATATTTACATAATTTATTTTTATTCGCTTTAAAATAAATTAATGAACAAAACGTAACAATTGTATAGTACTTAATGTATTTAACTATTCGAATATGCAATAAATGTGACATTAGTTACTAAACGGAGTAAAATAAATAATTTACAAAAGTTCCCAACCACAAATTACAAAAGAATCTAAAAACATACTTTGAACTCAAAGTAGAAGTAAATAACATTTAGACAATAAATATTTTATTATTTTGTGCCCTTGTAAGGACATATATTATTATAGCAGCACATTTACACCACAGTTTAAAATCAACAGATTCACTAAAATGGCAATGTTTCATGTTAAAAGCTTGAATATTATAAAATGTAAACAGAAAAAAAAGAAAAGAATACGAGTATAACGATGTAGAGGATGTTTATGGAGTATTTTTGCCATACAGCAAAATCTTATAAAATATTTGATAATTTGTAAAAAGTATAATCACTTGAAATTTAAATTATTCACATTGAAGAATAATAAATTTCCATTTAATTTCGTTAAAAAACTACTTTCCGGTCTCGTACTCTTTCGTAATTCAAAGCAGCCTTACAGAGAAATATACTTGGTTTAATATATACTAGTATATGAGTATAAGGTTATAACACAAATAATATAAATAAGTTTGTAACACTTAAATATCCTATGTTTTCAATTGATATAATTAGTACGATTATTAAATGAAATACATCTGGGCAGTTCATTTTACTGCCAGTGTAACTAATTAGCTGAAGAAAATGAGTAGGTTATAATAAAATCAGAAATAAAAGTAAACAGGACTAGAAAGTAAGGGGTTGTAAAGAGTATAACGTATTAAATTAACTTGCCAGAAAACTATATAATATTTAAATTATATAATATCAACAATCATTGACCATACAGTACTTTTTAATTCAAACTGATTTTCTTTGTACATTAATTAAAATGCATGATAGCATCTAATATATCTAATAACTATCTCGATGTATTAAATAACCTGAGTTCGATGCTTTTCGCGGGCAAATCATATTATTTTTGATCTTTTTATCTGATATATGCGAGCCTTAAATCAAAGCAAATCATATGCAATAGCATAGTTTAATTTTATTCATAGCCACGTTTTATTTGTAAGCATTTATGTTTTATTAGATTGGTCATACAAACTTTTAAAATACCACACAGCACGCTATATTAAACGCTGTATTGTATTTATTATTTATTAAAATCTCTTGTTAACATTAATATTGTTAATATACATTTCATTCTCTTCGTTTGCCTATCCTATTTCTGTTTTACGTACCGGCTTAGATGTCATACCATTGGATTCTGTAGTAAAATGATATTTCTGTGTACAGAGAGTTGGGGTCAGACTGACGGCTTCCGCTTTACGTATCCAGCGTCTCCATTACTAACGCAAGGCGGCGACGTGGCCCCGGAAGCGATCTGTGTCGAGGGATCAAACGACGGCGATGAATGTGTACATATCAAAAACATCCCCATGCATTCAACTGTTGAGCTCATCATGTTTGATCAAGGTAAGAAGAGTTTACTAAATTTCAGTTGCTTTTTGTTTGTATAATGTTTATTAGTGAAACAATTAGATATCGTTCTCCAGCAAATTTCGCAAATAATAATCGATTTGCCATTAAACAGACTTACAATTTTGGTTAAAAACCAATTAATCATAAAATGTTGCTACTCAGTCAGAATTTTTGTCGGACAAATATGCGATTTAGGCTTTCAGCTCTGGGTTCAATACTCGACAACTCTTGAATATTTTGTAAATTATTATTTAAAAAAAAAGAAGATAGAGAGCTGGAGAAAAAGAGAAACTAGTCGAGTTTCTTACCGTTACTTCTCGCTAGCGCCTGCCTTCGAAAGCGTTAGACCCATTAGCTACCCATTGACTATTCAAAAGTGTTTTATATAAACCTACTTGAACAAAGCTACTTTTGGTTTGATTTTGATAAGAGTATAAAATTTACAATGTTAACAAGATTCGAATATATTAAGGCTGACTATCGATCAAATGGAATCCATTTGTTTGATGAAAACATTCTTTTTTTTAAAAAACTGACAGCTATTTTGGGATATGAAACTATGAGTACAGTGACACATATTTCGTTTTACATAAGGCATTATGAAGGATTTTGATCAAATGTTTCCTGTGACCTTTAATATTTTATTTATAAAATAAAGTTGCTAATATACAAAATTGTTGTTGTAATAAATGTATATATATTATAAGCCTCTATGATAAAGCATTCAAGATTATCCTAAGCGCACAAAGTAGATTAATATAACGAATACAAATCTAAAATGGTTAGTCGAATTATTCATGGGAACCAGAAATATCTATTACATAAATATAAAGTTGTATTTCAAATATTAGTTTAGTTCCGCGTATTTTCCGGAACTCTGGCATTAAAGCTATCCATCTTACAAGAGTCACGGATATTACGCTTAAGTAAATAGATGCTACAGTTTCGTATGATGTAAGATAGTATATATAGAATTAAAATTCATTATGTGTGGTTTGGATTTAATTTCAGGCAAATATGATTGTTCTGTGTTTTATTTATTTAAATATATTTATTTCAGCGAAATTTATAAAAGTGGCTTAAAATAAATTATAGTTAACCTCTATTTATGAAATGAAGGTGTTATTTCAGACTAGGTGGCTATTTTTGAATTGCCTTTAAAGTAGATAGATACATTTATATAGATAATAGAGAAATACAAATTTAGTGTTATTTTATTATCGCTAAAAGTGTTATTTTCCGGACAACCTGAAAATTTGAGTTACTATTTGTTTTGAATTTTGTTTTCACTGTGCTTATATTTTTCCAGAGAACAAATTGCAATAAAATTTGGTGTCATTTGCGAAATAATAAATGTTTAATAAGCTACTATTTATGCACATACTAGGACTTTTTGAAGTTTTGTAATTGTACTATCGGGTAAGTGTTATACAGGTGTGGGGATTTACTGACCTATGCGGTATTTAAAGGGTTTATTTATGCAAAACATGTTGTAACTGCGTACCACCTGGAGCGTCTCTGAAACCTCCTTCAGTTATTCTTGATGTTTTCATAAATAATAAATGAAAGAAATGTACAAAGACGTATTGTTAAGGTATTTGTAATTAACTTCACAGTATTATATATATCACTTTATGACTTCTTTAAAGCTGCTAAGTTAATGTTCCTTTTAATAAAACCACGTTATTTAAGCGTTTCCTTTAGACATGATATTTAAAATAAATAAGTGATAATCGTTAAGATAACTTGGTTTAGCGTTATAATTTTAAATTTTTTGGAAATTCCGTGAAAAGGCGAAATTTAAGACAAAGCAAAATCAGGAGTTAAAACATTAAAAAGAGGAAAAAAAAAGTAAAATCGATAATATTTGTCAATCTATAACTTTACGCGTTGTTTTCATGTTGTTTGTAGCCACTGCTACCTTTAAATATTTCTTGAGAGACTTAATATTGGAGTGCATTTCGAGCAGCCCATGTCTCCTTGTATTTTCACAATTTGTTGTCCAACTATTTCAGATCTAGACTGGTCGAAGGCCAGGTCTTCAGGTCTTATGATATCTGGTACATTCTTCTCGAAAGTTTGAGTTAGCCTTGTGAACAGAGTAGAGCAGAATCTACTGGAAGGTTCACGATACAGTTTAAGAATTGTGTTTCTGAGAGTATTCACTGTACGATCCAAGACAGAGTCCTATTACAAAATGAAGCTTTGTTGACAGAGTTCTTTTGCAACTCGATACTTTGTAGTTTTCGAACCGAGGAATGTGAAATGGAGGAAAATCTCGAAGTTTCTAACATAATGAACGCATTCCAAATTAGGAAAAATATATATTAATTGTAACATTATTTACGGTTAGACCAGTTATATAGGATCTCAGAGGTAGTATAGAAAGTTTTGGTAGATAAATAATCCTGAAATATTATTACACATACATTTTTCCTTGTGATGTTTAAAGTTGCCTATTTTATCAAGGGTAAAACATAAAAGGAACCAGCAATGCAAATGCAAAAATATTGCATTGAATAATTTCACTGATACCGTTATCGTGGATTTGATATCGAGTTGCTCGAATACTATAAAATTAAAAGCGAGAGTCTGGATGGTGGGATCCACAGTTCTATGATTCTAATATAGTAAATATTAGAAATACTAGGAACTTTTGGAGTGTTTAAAGGTCTCAACAATCTGACATATGTGTTTGTCTAACAAATATAAGGTCTTAACAGCTTTCCCTTGAAAGTTCTTAGCAATATGTTTTCCTTACACTTTACTTGTCGGAAGATGTCTTGCCGTGTCAATATTCGTATTGGCACATAGGAACTTGTGCAACTAAAGCTATTGGCAAATGTAGGCGTCCGGCTTTAAATGTAGGTTTACCTGACTTATAGTAAATCTTCGGCGATTTTGAGCAATTGTCGTTTAAAATAAAGATATATTTTTAATAAATATTAAGGTAAAAGACATTCTGACATAGGTTACATAGTATTCGTGATTTTTTAATATTGTTTTTAATTTTAGCTGTGATAATAGCTTTAGCATTTTATTTTTCCTTTTTCTATTTGAGTACTTAGTATATGTTTGACAGGCGGAAATTGAGTGCTTGACGTAAACGTACTATGAAGCCTGAGTGTAAAAAGGGATAACTTTTAAGGATAAGTCTCATTTTATTTTTCTTTTTGGATTGCGTTACGTTGTCTATCTATCATCGCTGACGTTATGCCGGATGTTGACTCTTTTAGCACAGGCTACAACGTACAATACACAAACAGTTAATAGATTATAAAATGTAAGCATTCAAAATGTATTCAAAATATAATGCCCGTAATTTTAGTTCTGTTGAGTACGTCAGTGGTGTCAAAATATTTATTATTTTTTTTTTATAGTTAACTGACTGATTAATGAGGTCAGTAGGGCCTTAAAAATATATAAATATGTTGCGTTTAGTGTAAATTACAACTGCCAGGCGTGCCCAAGCTGCCAGCATACTAAACAGTCAAAATTAGGTACAACAACATCGCTTTGCAAAACATTAGGTATGTCGTATTACGACGGTATTAACATCTCGGTCAAATCCCTATGTAAATACCATTGTAAAAATGCCGCTAACAATGGGCATCACAGATAAAGCGACATATTGAGTATAGCCTCTAACCATTACTGAATTATATCGGGTATAACGATCAACGGTTATTATGTACACTTTAATCAAACATAACTGCAAATTTAATTGTTAAGAATGATCACTGATTCTTCCCGCGCCTCACGCATCTTTTTTTACAATTAGACTTTGATGTGAAAGAGAATAAAAGCCAAACACGTTCACGAATAGTTTCAAACCAAAGAAAGTGAAGTTTGTCTTACAAAAATATGCATATTGTTTAAAACAACCATCTAACATAACCTAAATTATTTTGAAGTAAATAATAAGGTCAAACAATATTACAAGAACTTTCGTCATATCAATAGATACCATAGAAGTGTATTCAATTTGATAAAATGATGCTATATGCCCCACACGATTACACATTCCAGTTAACATTTAGGCATTGCACATTATTGTTATCTGTTCACTATCACATAAGTAATACGATCTCGCTTTTCTGATACTGCACTTTTGTTTATTATGTTATTTTAGTTTTTTAATTTTTTATAGTTAACAGACTGATTAATGAGGTCAGTAGGGCCTTAAAAATATATAAGTACGTTGCGTTTAGTGTAAATTACAACTGCCAGGCGTGTCCAAGCTGCCAGCATACTAAACAGTCAAAATTAGGTACAACAACATCGCTTTGCAAAACATTAGGTATGTCGTATTACGACGGTATTAACATCTCGGTCAAATCCCTATGTAAATACCATTGTAAAAATGCCGCTAACAATGGGCATCACAGATAAAGCGACATATTGAGTATAGCCTCTAACCGTTACTGAATTATATCGGGTATAACGATCAACGGTTATTATGTACACTTTAATCAAACATAACTGCAAATTTAATTGTTAAGAATGATCACTGATTCTTCCCGCGCCTCACGCATCCTTTTTTACAATTTGACTTTGATGTGAAAGAGAATAAAAGCCTAACACGTTCACGAATAGTTTCAAACCAAAGAAAGTGAAGTTTGCCTTCTTACAAAAATATACATATTGTTTAAAACAACCATCTAACATAACCTAAATTATTTTGAAGTAAATAATAAGGTCAAACAATATTACAAGAACTTTCGTCATATCAATAGATACCATAGAAGTGTATTCAATTTGATAAAATGATGCTATATTCCCCACACGATTACACATTCCAGTTAACATTTAGGCATTGCACATTATTGTTATCTGTTCACTGTCACATAAGTAATACGATCTCGCTTTTGATACTGCACTTTTGTTTATTATGTAATTATAGTTTTTTTTTTAATTTTTTTTATTTTAGCTGTATTGATAATTTACGGCATTTATACATGTTATTAAACTTAAAACGTTATTCTCGTATTCTTTTTTAACCAAAAATTTTAGGCAATATTTTGTGGCACCACTACAACAAATTATTATCTATAATTATTGTACTATATCCATATCTTTCATTTAACTTTTATTTACTTAACTATGTCGCTGACCAAGTTGCTGTTACCTTCCAAGCGATGTGAATGGTTTTGATTTTATTTTATCAATCCGAATCTTTTAATCGTAAAAGCTGTCAATTATAGAGAGTAGATACAGCTGTCAATCGTCGAGATATAAATGTTTGCACTTTAATTTAACAGTAGCGTTGTAATTGACTGTTTGTATTTGTTTCATCTATTAGGGGTCACGAACAGCATACAGGTCACCAGATGATAAGTGATTTTTGTGAGACCACTCAAATTCATCCGCAATAATAACAAAGTCTGCCTTAAGGCACAGGGTTAAGGCATGTATACCTTTTGATTTTTCGCGAACTTGAAGAAATTTTAGTCCAACAACTTTTTCGAGTTTACTGTGAATATTTCTACGAAGTTTGCTTTTCTTCTTCCACAAATGACAATATATTTTAATAAGTAAATAATATTGCGATGAGGTTTTATTTTCGTATTGAGAGTGACAAACGGGCATTCAATTTACCAGATAGTAAGTGATTTATGCAACGCAAGACAACAGCGTTCATCCTCAATAAAGAATCATAATTTAGAATCGTTGTCATCCATAACGACTGAGGGTCCCCGATCCCTGCACTCACCAGACGAAACACAGCAGTGTTACGATATTATTTTATGGTGGTATTCTTTGAGACCGTGATATATAAATATGTGTAGTTCAAATATTGACACTGACAATTAATATTTTAACTCAACTTGTCTTATAAGATTTTAATAAAAATACGTAAAAATATAAAATTGATTTAAACGAGATCGAAATAGCAATTTTATTGAATAATATTTAAAAGTTAGGACTCATTGATATAAAATTTTAATTGGGAAACCGGCTCTTATATCAGTAAATAAAAGATTTAAAATCTACTCACGAAATTGCAATCTAAAGTTATAGAGAAGGAACGTGACCGAGAAATAACATCCCTGAACAGATGCTACGAGTACAAGAGGGAACGTACGTTGCTATAGTATCCTTCTGATCTTTTCGTTCACCGTTTTAGATTATACCCAATATGCAGGATGTAATGTATTGTAAATATTTTAAATACTCACTCAAAACAAATGCAAGGAATATGTGATGAGCTGATAAGTCATAGTCTGGGAAATGGGATTTTTACAAAAAAATCAAGAACAGTTATTATAATTACCTAACTCATTACTCTGTGATCACTGAGCCTCATCAATATATACATTATGCACGTATACCTGTGCGTAGGTATAATTATCGTATGACCTTTATCAGGCTCGTTATAAGTGTTTCCTAGTGACCTGAGTGTCTCTTCAAGTACTTGAATGTTAACTTTCTCGAGATGACTTCTCATGTTGCAACACAAGTATTTATTTATACGCGCTTGCAAAATGCGGACAGATCTCTCAATTAATATCGTTTGGTTTAAATCTGTATTTAATATTTAAGTTATAAGAATATAATTATATCAAATAAAGTAAAGTATATATATACATATTTATATGTATATACTACGACCAGTCGGAAATACACACATTTGAAATTGATGAATTTGAAAAAAAATAATGTTAGGCAAGGGCTATATACCTAAAACCGAACAATAGGGCAAATGGTGTATAAGAAAAAATATTTGGGGACTTTTGATCTAAGGTCTGAGGTGGAGGAATAATGGAGTTACCAATTGCCTTCTTCCACCAGAGGTAACACAGCACTTCAATTTACACTTGTGTTATAAAGGTACGAAAAGCCTGATCCTACCTTAGTGGACCTAATTGCGCCATAGTTATAGTTTATCATTATGGCGAGATTTTATCAAACTCATTGCCCAATGTCTGATATTCAACTAATCACGTTTTGTGGAATGCCTAAGAAATTTCTGACGGACATATGCTTTCACAAAAAAACTACGTAGTCATAGTTACCAACACACGTACTGGATGTATTGGTAAGCGTAGTGGGCTTTTTGTATACGTGGGAAAATGCTTTCTGTATACACGTTTATAGTACGGCCTCGTCGGGCCATGGATGGTGTATGTGCGTTGGACTCATACTGACTAAAACCACATAAAGGGTCACGGGAACGATCTCGCAAATACCCGCAGCTCCGTGACCGCCAGCGGCACGTCAAAAGACCCGTTTTGGGAGAGGCCATTCATACACACTTACATTCAAGCCCAACAAAGATTCAAGAAGTACATGCGTTGTCACCCCAGAGGGCTGAGATTGAATGTCACGTTAGTAATACGGCCTTCAGTTTCTTATAATCTAAATGAAATGAGTCTAATTATTACAATTTGTTTGAAGTAATTGTAATAATTGTGAAATACAGTAGTGTTGCGCTGGTATTTACTGAGGACGTGGACCTTCTCTGCTCATACAAAAATTAGCTTTAGCATGGTTTTACCAATTTTAATAATGCTGCTCTTCATTATTATTAAGTGAATTTCTGTTTGAAAGTTTTAATAAACTTATACGTTTTTAGTCAGCAGATTTTATTTCGTGCAAGCTTGACTAAGGTAAATTTGTATATAACTGTTACCAAGCCGTATTCATCGAAATCGGACGAGATTTTTATATTGGTTTGTCTGCAAAAGCGTGGATTGTCGCAATAAAACAGGCACGCCTTAGGGAATATACTTAGTGCAATTTAATCATTTTAAATCGCGTGCAAATATTGGAAAATGTTGTGTTACAATTTCTCCCCAGACGCTTTTTACAAATTGCAGTAGAGCTTTCTGCACTTTGTCAATTCTAGTCCATTGAAGAAATAGACATGTACAAATAGAATATAAATAAATGATTGAAGAATATATGACTTGAATACACCGAATGTTATTGGTTAATTACTTGTGCCGGGGAATAACCACGTTTTTATAGTAAATAAAAGAAACCGCATACCTTATTAATGATGATGGGAAATTTCACCTTTGGTTCATCAATGGTCTGTCTCGGTCAACTGCATTATTGATTCCTAATCGAAGATGAATGTCAATGTTATGGGCGCGTAGCAATTACACCAGAAGACCAATATGCCCCTGTTACTTATAATATTGCGTTGTTCACTTATTGAGTTAATTTCCATATTCTATTATTATAATTATTCCCAGCTAGATTAAGGCACTGCGGGGATGGTTAGAAATATCATCATAAGATTATTGACTTGTTTAATCGATAGCCTAATTATACTTTCTTAATTTGGTGCATAGCGTACTAAAATTTCAATCCAACATCCGAGCTGTTCCCAATTGCAGACACAGCGAAGGCGCGGGCGTATTCTAATCCGAAGCATAATCTCATTTTCTTGTTTTCAATACATTTGTAATATATTACATATATTTATATATATATATATATATAATGAGTATATATATATATATATATATACTCATTTATATATATGTAAATACATTTAATATTTATTTTTCACTGTCAATTTAAACGTTCATGTGAAGGAAGCAGGAAAGAGTATTAAATGAGCACAGAGTTCAATGGATAGTAAATGATAACTGCGTTCCATAAGCACGTACATCTATCCGCAATGAAGATTCAAGATGCACACGTAAAAACCTAAAGGACTGAATAATTGGGCGGAGACCCTGTTATTCGCAGTATCCCCTACACTTACCGAATGAAACAAGTAGGTTTATAATGTTAATATGTGAGGGCTTGATCTTATCTTAGTCGAGTCAACCCATTCAAGTTGCAGTATCAGCATCAGGTCTAAATGTTCATATTCATAATAAAATTAATGTTGTAATTTCATGTTGTCATTTATTAGTATTTTTACATAGTGGCTTCTAAACCTGTATGTGAAATAAAGGTATTACCAAGAAATCCAAAGTTAGGACTTTTATAAGGCAATAAATTCAATAAGAATATAAAGTAAGCTGTATAAGGTATCCAAGCTGTATTTGTCTTTAGGAATCCTAAAATGCTTTTATATGGGAATTTTCTTTAACAAAATTGCTTCCGTTAAACTTAGTACCGAAGATTTCTAAGTTTTGAAAGTGGTAAATCTAAAACAGTTTTTTTATGAGTATTGTTTCGAATACATACAGTTTGACTTTTGTGTGTATAGATAAAAGTGCATTTGTAATCTTAAAAATTACTAAATTTGGGTATTACTTTTAAATAGGAATTAAATCGCCTATTAAATAAAGTTTATTAAATAAATAATCGACTTAAGACTAAATTCAGTTTTAACAGACATCTCTATAGTTAAGTTTCTCTCATAATTTTAGTACCTTTTTAGTTTTGTACTATAATTGAAGTCGCAACTACAGTGTAAGTAAGCATATTCAACCATATATAAATATCTAACACAACATAAGAATAAATAAGATGAATTTTAAATAAAAATTAGTATTTATTTGAAATCATTACGTGAAATAAGCATTATATATTTCAATCATTTTTTTTGTTATATCTTAAAAATATACATAATTTGTTTTTGATAAACATTTAAATAATTAAGTAAGCAGCGTGCTTATGTAGATGTCCTCTCATTTTTTTTGTTATAAACCGCTGTGTTAATGATATAGGTATGGTGGTGATGAGGAATTCATTCTTAGTCCCTAGGCGTCGCATCGTAAATCCATATGAAGTCATGGGGAACCTAATGAACAGTGATTTGTGCAGAAAATTTCTCCCACCTCGTAAGTTCACTCACTTGATATTCTTTTGTCTATTCTTTTTATTTAATCTCCAACAGAAACTTTTAAAAAAAAATATTGTACAATTGGCGGATACTAATGCATTTGGGCTTTCTTTACCTATCATTCTTGAGATGACAAAGATGCACTGTAGATGCCAATAACAAAAGAATCCTAAGTATTAACAATACATGTAATATTCATTTATTAGTAGTTATGCTATTAGAAAATAACACTGTCACGGTCATAAATAAAAATAACATTTCACAACACGGTCCCTACCAAGTATCCTTACGTAATGTACCAATTACCCCAATTGGTAACTTATTTTGATAACGTTTAAAGTCTACGAATGCGTATATATTTGTTTTTTTATTTAACTAAACTAATATATATATTTAAAAAATAATAATTTTAATTTTAATTTTAAAAAATAAACACTACTCACTACTTTTTACTTTTTAATTAGTCAAAGGTAGGTAAACATACATACATATGTTTATGACGCAGAACGTAGAACGCATTAGATACTGAGTCATTCACTACAATTAAATGTGTTTAGAACAGTAGAAAATATTAACTTTTTGAAGCGGTTGGAATATGAAGTTGAAACTGCTTTTAACAACTTTATACTAACTTAATGTATGTATTCAAATATATAGTTATTAATTTATTTAGTTTTAGAACGCAGTAGAAATTGATTATTTTATCGCGATTATTGCTTGATGTTTATTCACCTTTATGCCTCGTGACTTTTATAAAAATAAATTACAATGAACTTCAAAATAAAAGTGTTTATTTAGCAATATGATCAAATTAGTATCAATAAAAATAAAATTCACAGTCAAAGACGATGTCGAGGTCATTTGACTCTGAATATATGAGTGAATTTTTATTTGAATTGTGGGTAACAATATTTATTCTAAATTTATTGATTGATTTTGTTACACGTACACCCATTCACATCTTTGTTTCATTCATCCAAGCGTTCACGTTTAATCTTTACGAATACGATAGAAAATTTATTATTTTCGGTTTGGTAGTCTGTGAAAAATGTCTCATCTTGGCCGTAACCAAATACTGATCTAAAATATCTCAACCAGGAAATCAGATAGTGAAGGTGAAAATGTACCATTGCCATGAAGAATATATAGAAGGTATACTCACATATACTTCAGAAACAAGTTCTAATAAAGAGTTAGACATCATTATACTATCAGTTTTACACCGACAAGCAAATGGAGGAAGACTGTCTCAATTGTGTATTGATGTTGTTTCCAATTTCGCGTTATTGACAACGGAATTTCATGCCACGAATCGGAAGACTATGTAACAATATATGAACAGCTTTTGCTACAAAAGTTTGATGTCTTTTCATTTAATATATATATATTTATTTTTAATTATATTTAATTTATATTTATAATATATTTTTGGCTCAGTGTTGACGTAAAATTGATATAGATGTTCCAATTCGAGTCGAATCCAATCATGTCTTTCGCCATCTTGGAAAATATGAAACTCGTCGTCGAGAAAATGAAGAAAAAAAAAACCGAGAGAAGCAATAACATTTTATTACTAAGTGCATTTTACTGTTTAGATATACACTGGTAATGGCAAGAGAACACCTCAAAAGGTAATGTTTTACAACACTGCTTGTAATAGTGTTGATGTAATCGATAAATGGCAAGAAGATACATCACAAAACCATGATATACAAGAAGAATGAAAGATGAAGATGAAGAAGACCAACATTTTGCAGGATTTATTATTAGATTTATTGCAGTAAATACTTGGTTATTGTATTAAGCAATAATAAACAAAAAATACCTACGAAGTATTTTTTTATACAAATAGTACTCGAACAGAGTAAATTTTCAGCAGAACCCCATTCTGATATCTTTTTGCTCCATGCTATCTTTTTAGAAATTTCAACTGGTTGCTTATTAACACTAGAGGGGACATCGCCATCAAATTCATTGTAAATATAGTGTGTTATTTATGTACACGACCCTAATATCGAATTTACAATCCATCAATAACTTTTATGTCTTAAATCTAATGAAAATGTAGTTTTTTTTGTAAAATAAACATATTATTAATATGTTACTGAGATCCTCAAAAAAAAACTTTTTCTTTTCCCTTTCTCAAGTGTAAAATAAGTTTTGATTGAATTTATTTATTGTTTGATAGTTAAAAGTTTTCTTTAGTAGTTCAGCTATTTAATTATTGGACCAACCATAGTCCACAACGCGACTCCACAGCATTTTGGACGACTTCATTATTAATTATAATATTAATTACTCAGACATGCCTTTTCCTCAGGATGCTTTTTCCTCAACACTAAGCACAGGGTCAATCAGCACTTTAAAATAGGCCCTATTCCCACTACAGAAAATGTAGTGGGAATAGAATTGTTAATACTTTACTTTACTACTTGCTATATTTAAAGTATTGTATTACTCGTATTTGCACAACCGTACGTTGGTGTAGACGGAGTAAATATTTGTTAATTAACGCAAACATTATGAACATTGTATAATAAACTTGAGTACTTTCCGCACGTTCCCTAAATTCCAGATTATAGTATTAATGGATGAAATGTCAACAGATAAATAATACTTGAATTCTATAAACATTTCAAGTTATTTACGTTGTATGGTTTAATCTGTTAATGCTTTCAAATTTTTAATCATTTCATAACAAGTCTGTTTATGTTTTGTAATTATGAGCGAGATCTCCTGGTTTTGTGGAAAGAATATCGAGTTGCGGGACTTAGTTTCCGATTCCCTGCCGTCTCTTATATGTATAGTGTGTGGTTTTCGTTTTATCTGTATTGCGATTGTCTAATGTCACTGCAGTGACAGTGCATTACCACCTTCGTTTAGTAATCAAATCGAAATTGGGAGCGGGATTTTTTTAGTTTTTTGCAGGAAATTCCAATATCATCTGTACTATGGGATTTCCGAACTACGCCAACCAATTTAAGTCGGAAATTCCATCTGAACCGATCATATAACTACATCCCACTTGCACAGTTCGGGTACAAAACTTCTAGGGCGTAAACTTTAACGAAATTGCACTCACTAAACCGTGTGGTCAGTGTGTGATTATGCGCGAATCTTCCAATTATTTTGTCCAGTATCATTGATTCTTGTGATGAAAGCCATACAGTGGACTTACTGATATACTGTAAAAAAAGATTAACGAATGAGAAAACAATAGGAATAAATATGATATAATGAAGATATGTTTTCACTTGTGACGACTATGATGGAATGTTCCTTGTGCCTGGAATGAACCTTTAAATAAGATCTCCAATTGCTTATTTTTAGCAATGTAACAAACAGACAGTAACGCTAAATTACTATTTCACGTTGATATTCCGGAAATCTTGGTCGCATCTCGGTCGACTCGGATTTTCGTACTACTAGTTAATAACTACGCGCTTATTCTACCACGATAAATAATTCAAACAATAATTCATAACCATCACCATAATGATTCGGCTCTCCCGTAATTTTTCCTTGAAAACTTAGGATTTCCTAGAAGGTTTTCATGTAAATTATAAGCTGGCCCAATGTATCTAACGGACAGATAGATAATAGAGTGAACCTTTAAGGGGTTTTTTTTTCAACGGATGTATGGAAACATGTAGGCTCCAAAAGAAACTCAACAGCAAAGAATAAAAAGAAACGAAGAGCGGAGCAAAAATTTCGATTCGCTCTGATTTATTCACGGATGTCTGGGACGCAGCTGTGCCATCGGCAAAATATATTATATAAAAACACTGATTCTTCCGTGACTCTCTCGTAGTACTCAAGTAGCAATCATAAATTAGTGTTACATAAATTATATGTCCGTGAATAATAGATTTCGACATCTGATTCGACTTATGTAATGTATTTTCAAGTGCTGTCGTAATGTCACGTACAAATTTGAGATGGTAGGGACGATTGAAGTAGGTTAGTGCGTGGTGTATTAATACGAAATGAATTAATAAGTTCTCACGTATGTAATTCAATCGGTCAACAGACCTGGAGTAATTATATCGCCGATATGATTTTCATATCAGTTTAATCATGAATTAATACCTATTAGAGATTAACTAGATCATAACCAATTTTAAAATACTAGTGATGATCATTTTAAAATAGGTTGAAGATAACATCACTGTGGTTCTAATATCAATATTAACTACACTTATACTTTTGTGCTAGGAAGTTATCTATAGTTAATTTTATAATATCTGTAATAATATTGTAGATATAAAACTTGTGGTTTTGAGTATCGTTTTATTATATTAAGTTACTAACTGTCACATGAACAGACTCGGTCGGAGAAGATCAATTTCACATAAAATTTACATGTAGTAACTGCTTACCGTTTCTGTGTTTTGTCTGGTTAGTTAAAGACACGGGTGATAATAACTGTTGACTATAGGGTTTCCATTTTAGTCTTGAGGGTTGACATCATGATGCTTTATCGAGGATTGATTAAGGTGTCTTATTATGTATTGTATATTATATGCTCGTTTGTCGCTCCTCATTTACATAAAAAAGGAAAGTCCTATAACTTTTTATATTCATTTTTATTTTAACCAATTTTAGATTCGAAACCCTAGGGGATTGCGATCAGGCGTTGTACTCGTAACATAAATTTTGATTACTCTGGAAAATGGTCTCTATTAAAAGTCCAAATGGCGTATTAAGCCATTTCGATTGTTTCAAACATTATGTAATTCTAAGAGCTTTCCTTTAAAGTGTTTCGTTGAAAACAGAAACACGACTTGCGAATTGTCGTTTATACAAATACTTATTCAATTTCTTTCGTTTAGTATCGATGACAGGTCAGAATAGCCATTTTATGTGGGTTGCGCTTTACATCTGATGACGAGGCGTTTCTCATATCCGCACTCAGGAGAGACATCGTATCTGTATTATTATTCTTCATCGAAGATTAAATGTCGGTGTATAACCGCTTATATCAGGTGCTTTAACTGAGTGTTCATTTGTCTTTCCCTTGTATCATAAATCCATGCAAAATTAATTTCAGCATGATTGATTGATTGGTGATGAGATTCAGTATTCAACTTTCCAGCAATATCAGCATATTATATACTCTTGGCGTTGCTGTCATTGGTATGGTCAATTAAAGTAGGGGGAGACTGTGATAGAGCTACACTGCAGTTTGTTTCTAGCTGCAGAATGAATGGGTCAGCTCGACCGGGGGTAGGACTACGCCCTCACAGAATACCAGCGTGAAAAAGCACCATAATGCTGCTTTGTTTCGTCTAGTAAGTGTAGGGATCTGGAGATCTTTATTACCGGTGACGAGACATTTCATCTCAGTCCTCAAGGGTGACAACGAATTCCTTGATCAAGAATGAATGTAGATGTCATGGGCCGCAGGAATCACTTGCCATCAGGTGAACTGTGCGCTCGTTTGTTGTTCTCAATGTAAAACAAATAAAAGAATTCCCGTCTTAGTTCAGAAGAATGATAATGCCAGATGTATTACTTTCTACATGTCATGGACTGCAATGATCTTTTATCAAGTGTACTGTGTGCTCTTTTATTCAAACGATGATTTCGGTACACCCTGATTCTATCATAGTTAAAGTTTCATGCATATTACTAATAAAAGTCTCCATCTGTACTTTTTTTTTACGGAAAATCACAAAATTCCTAGTTTTGTTACTCCAAAAACCGATAGGTCTAAATATATCATATATCTCATAATATCCATAGTATAGAAGCTGAGACATGTGACTTTATAGGTATTCTTATTCTATTTCTTATATAGCTACTCTTTAACATACCTTGCGCATAGATATCTGAGTTGTGTGCATAAGGTATTATTATGTTACAAATCGTCGTCTTACTAATATTTTTTTTTATATTGTTTCAAATTTATCTTTTCTTTTTGCAGGCGGCGAATCCGATCACATCTTTCATCTGCACGGTTACAGTTTCTATGTAGTTGGGATGAGGGAATTAAACAGCAGTTTTAAGAAAAGCAAAATCAAAGAGATGCATGAGGGGGGAACGCTCTTTAGTTCCAAGAATCTCGTCGATCCCGTCGTCAAAGACACGATAGTGATACCAAAGTTCGGTGTGGTGGCTTTACGTTTCCAAGCCGACAATCCTGGTTACTGGATGATGAGAGACGAAAGATCAGCTCACTGGACCAGAGGCCTCGATTTTGTATTAAAAGTCGGTGATGATAGTAATTTCGTTCAAGCCCCAGCGGATTTCCCTAAATGTGGCTCTTACGTTGGCCCGGAGTACTTTTTAATTTAAACTGTAATTATAACAGAGATAGTGAAATTAGTTACCAGTGTTCTCTCGAGTTGCTCAAAGTGTTAATTGGACTTGTGATATAATTGTAGGAAAGTGTGTATTAAGGGCACACTAGTTGATCGTTTTAATAAGTTTGCTTATAATCGAGAACTCTTTTTGTGTATTGTGTGATGCTGTCGGTCTCTTGACCTCTACAGCTTTAGCGAAACATACACGCGAGCGGGGGCCCGCTGAGTAGGGAGACAAGGGCGATGTTGGTACGAAGAGTGGCTACACCAGTGCTGAGCTCCGATCACTGTAAACGAAGAACGTCGAAGACTACAGAGGGTAGGAGGTTCGAACGAGAATTATTGATAATTATTTTTTATATTAAAGCGAATGCTACATATTTAATAAAACTAAGGATTTTATCCCGTTTATTGTAAACTTTTAACACCTAACTTTTACACCAACGAAGTACCCTTTTTATTTACTTTTAACCCAACAAAGTAAGTGGAATTTGAGATGTTTGTCAGTCAGCTTAAAATCTAATAAACAGCCTAAAATTAGAAAGAGCTTACAGTGTCTTGAGATCTTGTAGTTATCCTAATTTAAATAGAAAAAATTGCTGTGTGCTATCATCGGCTATGCTGTGATTAATAAAATTATAACCCAAATCAAATGTATCACTGAGTTACCTCGAGTCACTGTGAACTCCTGCGTAAATCGGACCAAAAATTTATAAGTTTACGGTTGCCCATATATTAACTAGTTCGATAGGTTAACCATGGCGTTAAACTCCTCCGCCTTCCCGTGAAAATAATTGCTCTAAAGGACTCTTACTATGGGGGCTAAAAAGTTTAAAATAAATGCGATAATTTACGTAAATTTACTTTTATTCAATGTGGTCATTTTAGTTTATTTTTATCATCACGTTGTTGTTTTTTAAAGTGGAAATATTTATTTATTAGTAGTAACTTTGTCATACAAAGATGTAGAAAAACTGAAAGTCTAAGTTACTGAGTAGCTTATATATATTTTTTATAATTATGTGTGTTACATTGTTATTCGTTATGAGATTGACTGTAATGACCAAATTTCTTATTTCCCGTAAGCCATTTAAATACTCAATTTTGTTACTATTATATCGTATGTTTCATTTAAAATGTTTAATTTAAACAATTTTCTATGTAAAAATATATGTAAGTAAATTAGCTGGTAGTACTTATTTCCTTTCAATGAAATTAAATTTGATATCCCTGGAATATTGACGCTCGAGGTGATAATGATAAATTGTGTGACATTTTTGAACAATGGTCTCGTTTCGATAAAAGTAAAATACGAAAGGCGCCAACTGAAGCAGTTTTAGGTGACGGGCCAAACGGTGAAAGCGTATATAATGGATATAGTCATTTCTATATTTGGTACAAAGAACATTTGTAATTGGCTTCATTTTCCCATGTTCTTTTTTTAACTACGATTTGTCATCATCAAGAATGTAATAATTAAAAGTATATTTTTAATAAAAATAAAAATTCAGTAAAAAGCCACGCAAAATAAACTATGTTATTTAATTATGATTGAAATATTAGTAAAGATCATTATTATAGGTAGAGAGACCGAGAGTGTTTAGGTACATGAATTTTTTCGCAATCACATATTAGGTTCTATATTTTATAATATACTAGTTTAATAAAGTAATTTTATGGTGGTATAATTTGACCAATTGTCAGCGTATGTGCGTATCATAAGCATTAATAGTTTGCTTATTTTAACGATTTTCATTTTCAAATACATAATAAAAAAAAATAACACAATTGACACACGAATAACCATTGAGAGAGTTTTTAACAGCGACGGTGCGCACTTCTTGTGGTGTTGACCTCTTTAAGTATACGTTTTTCGAGTATCGGAAATTATATTCATGACAGCATGAGTCTACAATAAAAAAAGAATAATTGAAAGCGCAACAATGCGCTGCACAAAACTTTCTAATGTAACCTCTTCACCTTTTTGCTGTGATTATTTTTGTCAAAAGTTTTTTTAGCCGCAATTTGATTTACTATATTCATGTTTTTGTTTAAGATACATAATCTTTTCTTATATCTCTCTGTATGTATTTTTTGTTTGATATTGATTGATGATTTAATCCTCAAGTGCTTATAAATATATATATATATATATATATATATATATATATATATATATAGAATAGGTGGCAAACTAAACGCATGAATTGCGCTGTGATTACCGATAACATCCCCAACACAAGAGGAGTCGCAAATGCGTTGGCAGCCTTTAAGAAAGGTGTAGCTTCTTAAAGGTCCCCAAATCGTATCAGTTCGGGTACATCAGTGGTGACAGCTGGTACTACAGTTTCGTAAGAGGGATCTAAGAAGAATTAATTGAATGTGGAATTAACATATTTAATATACCAATAACTTAATATCAATAGTTGTGACTGGCAACTATAAAGTTTGGTATTGTGATCACTAATTTTCCTGTAGATACCCCACCTTAAAGGGTTTCGAATCACGCACTGGTAGGTAGCATTACATATAGTTAAGGAATATTTTTTGTTAAATTTTAATGAAGCACAGAAAATAATATAATGCACATAATTTGCGTGGTAGTGCAATGCTGTACCTAGTATATAGGTATACTACCGTCAGTATAACGTCGGGGTACGTGCGGTAAGTATTTATAAGTGAAGAAACGATCCAATCTTTTTTCTCTTAAATAATGCAAGATACGTGCGTGCATTTTACGACATTGAGTAAAATAGATAAAAAGATTTATCTTTGGTTAAATTTAACTTTTGTCAGTACAAAACCAAGTAAATTAAAATAAAGTGTTCGATTAAATACTTAAAAGCCATAAAATGTTGTCTATGGTGTATGTTAAATTGATAATTCATATAAAATTTATGTGTTTGTGGTTTTACGGTTACACTACAGCTACGGTTACAATAAAACCACAAAGGTGTCAAATGGGCAGCTTAATCGCGGGAAACTTGTGCATCTGATTGTTCAATATGGCGGCTATCTGATTTCAGATTTACACTCGTATTAAAATAATAGTTGTCAAATATTCCTTTAAAGAATTCTAGCAATGGTGTTAATGTTCCTAACACCCCTCGTAACTACTTCAACTAAGGTAAAATGTTTGTGCTTGATCACAGTTCGAGGCAATAGTTGAATGTGGGATTCGGACTTGGACGTTAAGTTTTGCAGACAGTACCCGAAATCATTAGGCTATTATGGCTTTGGTGCATTTATATATATTTCTATTATATTTATGTTAATACGCCATTAATAGCCCAACGCTTATACGGATCTGCTGATACGGCCTCGTGATGTAACAAACGGGTGTAGATTTAAATCCATCTAGTTTTTATATACGAGGTTTTCATTTTTCGGGTTCTTTGGGAATAAAAAACAATCTCATGGGCAGTTACATTTATATTCCACTCTAACTCAATAACATTACAACTCTAAGAAAAAATATATATTTCTAAATAAAGCCCATGTGAAATACATAGATATCGGACAACTACATATCTATTCAATTTCTTTTATTAATTTTAAATGATTTGAATAAGACTAAAATTAGTATTTCATAAATTATAAGGAATTTAAATTACCTTATAAAAATAAATCTCTTGATTCGCTTTCAGATGTCTACAGCATGTTCAATTAATTTTCCTTTTCAATCTCCCTACTATGAAACCACAGCCGGCAACTTATTTATAGCCGTCTTGTGCCAATGGATTTTTCTTTCTGGCGTCTTCATTATTATACAAGTGTACTCTATTAAATGTATAATAAATGTATATTGTTATCTTTGTAAATTAGAGTTCCTTAAAAATATATTTCAAACCAAAATAGTTCAGTTGTACTAGATAGAGCCAAGCTACTAATTTTTGACTGCAGCATAAATAGGTCCGCTCGATCTGGGATCGAGGACCATGCGTTCATACAAGAGTGAATAAACAATTTTGTGTTTCATATGAGGAGATTGGTCAGCGTAGAAAACCTGAGACTCACTTACTGGTGATAAAGCACCCCGCCTCAGTCCTTAAGGGATGACATGGCATGTGTATCTTGAATCTGCGATGTGGATGGATGTAGGCGTTTATGGGCCACAGTCAACATTTATTTTTATGAAATAAGCGAGCAAACGAGCGGTGGGAACACTGAGGTGATCATCGAAGCCCATGGACAACCGCAACACCAGAGGAACTGCAGATGCGTTGCCGGCCTTTAAGGGTGGAATAGGCTCGCTTCTTGAAGGACCCTAAGTCGTACTGGTTTGTAAAAACCGCCGAGGACAGACCGTTCCCCAAGGCAGCTGTGCGGCGTAGAAAATTCCGCAAGAAGCGCACAGTAGAGGAATACCACCCATCCACGCGGTGAGGATGAAATCTGGTGGTCTGTCGTGTCGTCCGATGACGGAACTCGGTGGCAGGAATCGTTCCAACCAGCTCTTCGGAGCACTCCCCGTGGTATATACGATAAAAAATGCAGAGGGAATTACTGTCAGGCGATCAGTGTGGCCCTTTGGCATCGTTAATTTCATATAAAAAAATGTCGTAGTCTTCAATAGTTTAATAAACATAATTAAACTGTGTAAAGAAATGTTAATTATATTCTAAACTACAAAGATATTTTGGTATACCGCTGTATTATGAGATTAGGAATTGATATAATTTTAATCTGTAGTACTACAGTTATTATATCAATTATTTCTACTAACAATGAGTCGGGTTATTAGACCGTAGAGCGCTCGGTTGAAATAAGGAATACACAACTAACCCGAGCTTGATCTCTGGTGCAGGCATAACCGAAATTGTTTCTGTATATTGAAATTTAAAGTGCTGATTTACTTTAAGGAATATTAGGAAGAACATTGAGAACTAACAAAAATTCATTAAATTACTCGTATAAATAATAAGTCCGCAGCTCGTCCCCGCTGCATGTTGACTGCGTTTTTTTTACTCTATACATTGATATAAATGTAGATTGTAGAACATTTGCGAAAATAAAATATATTTTAAGTAATAGCTGTCTCATTAGGAGAAATACAAGTCATTCTTTATAAACGTTGGCGTTTAACCAGCATCTTTAGTTTAGGAAGAATAACGGTTGATGCATGGCTTTTAAAAGACAGACGTCAAAGATAATTAAATTATAACTTAGCGGCAGTTGTCTTTTTAATGGAAATAAGTAAAGCGGCCATTTAGATTTTCGAACTCTTATATAATGACCATACTGTATTGTTAAAATTTCATTCAATCGAGGAACTATTCATAAGGAGAATAAAAGAATTTATTTCTATTCAAAATCATCTGTTCATTGTCCGTTTAGTCATATTTTGAATAAATGACTGACTAATGAAAATATTCTAAATAAACTATTTTAATAAGAATCTGTATGAATTACCTGATAACAATTAATTTAACAAAGCTAACTTATTCCCAAGATTAATTCGCTTACTGACTTTACTTACTAATTATCGATGTGAAAGTTTATTGTTCAATTATACTTTTTGTGACCGTTAAAATAAGACCGTAAAAACAAAACGCAAGAGTTTCCCTTTTCTGAATATATTTCAATTTTCGTAGCGTCATCATAACCCACTAAGGGCTCTTATACTCATCATAACGGTTTGAAGAAATATAAATTACAGGTTAGTGACAACTGCAATCTGGAGTTATCTGTGATCTTTATTCTAATTAAGAAATGTAGCAGTAAGGACTCAAAATATAAAAGTAAACGCAAAAGGAAGGCACCTACGTCCAGTAATTGTATTGAAAGGTCCTAATCTAGAATTTCACTACTAACTAAATGAATTGGCTACTGCAGATAGTTTTATATTAAAACAATAAGATACAATCTTGATAGATTGAAAGTCAAATTACGTCAGAAGTAACTGCTCTAACAACAGTATCTGATTAATAAAACCGCCAACGGCGAACTGAATAAGCTATTAATTTATAATAGAGTTCTGTTGTTTGGTTGTTGGGTTATACAAACAGATGAGTCGATAATATACCTCCTTGTATATTTGAGATAATATAAAGGACTAACAAATATTTAACTCTCCTTTTACAGATATTAATAATTTTATAATCTAAAGCGGATAAATATATATTGATTTTAGAAATTATTATTGATAATAGGTAAGGAAAATATAAGGTTGACGATGTGGGGACTACTTGGAAGAAGTTTGATTTTACCTGTGATAAGTCGAGTTGAGAGTTAAGTTATCGATGATACTGCAAAATGTAAAATAAAACCTTAAGATATAACCTTTTAGATCAAATCTAATATACCTTTATGATGTAAAATATGAGCATAACTTTTATGAATATAAAATTTTAATTATAATACCTAATTTAGTTTGTCACTTACACAAGGATGGAACGTACACAAAATACTAATATAAAATTACATAATAAGTCGTGAGGTACGATACATTTGGTAATGAAGCATTCCATTATCGACATTAAGATTTTAATCGTGAGAAATTTGTTTTGTAAAACTAAGGTTAAAGACAGGAAAAAACATTTGCATGTGGAATAAATATCTATAATATACCAAAAATAATTTATCGGCATATGTTATTTGCAATTAAAAAGGCTGTGCATTGCGATTACAAGTTTTGACAATTTAATCATTGATATCGTAAGCAATGAAAATCTGGGAACGAGCTAAGCATTTTAATCCATGGTAACAAAGCAATTATACTGGGCGACCTTCGCGCTATCTATTGATCTTCCACATATTCGTTGGTATCGTTTAAACTCTTTAAGAAAATTCCATGTCTAAGAAATAAATAAAAAAATATATCAAAAGGCAAGCATAGTCCGCTAAATCGCACTAGATCCAAGTAGCAAACTTCAATATTCTCTCTATAGCCTCTATAGATGCGCTCGTAGGTGCAATAGTGGAATACATTTAAATATAATCCACTCTACAAAAGTCTACATACAAAAAAATAATTAATAATTATGGATAAAGTGTGAATAAGGTTTAGATGTACATTTGTAGTGTTTTAAAAAATAATATATATTGTAAAACATTAATTCAAATTGTAAATTCTATTCGGAAAGCAGACATTTTGACTATTCAGCCACTTAGGCCCTTTAGACCATATGTACGAGCACTGAATGATGATAAATAAAATCGCAAATTATATTTAATCTTACTTATTCTGTGTTCATTTCTAAAATAAATATTGAGTATTTATAAATAATAATATTTATTGTAAATTTATGTAATATAAAATATAAATATTATAAATACAAAATACATTAGACATAAATATTTTACATAGATAACCGTTCATTAAAACAATAAAGAAGCGTTTATTTTGAACGATATATCTTCGTTGGTCAATAACAATGCGTATACAGTAAAGCTAAAGCATGTAAACACTCAAGAAAATGTTGAGACATAACAATAGGTTTCCTAAATGTTTATTTACCCGACTGTACATTACAAAAATTTCCGCGACGCACCGTAAACGAAACTTGTTTTAAAATATCATTTGGACAACTTTCACTTTTTCGACGATCGTGCGATCAGATGTTCTCACCGTAACAGTATTCACAGCTATCTATAAGCTCTAGAATGTTATTTGATTAGGAGTTAGCAGTATGGTACTTATTATCGTTCGTTAAATGCGTTTCTTTTTCTATTGATTTTTATCTCTAGTATTGTCTAACGGAGTGAAATAGATGTGTGTGAATTATGAAATTTTGAAAGTAAGCTCATATTAATTTATTCTTTTTGACGTGACTAACGTAAATAATAAATAGATATTTAAAAGGAGGGATGGTATATTCTCTGAAATGTAGGACTTGCAATAGTGGTCGTATGTAAAAAACAAATTCTCCCTAAAATTCTTTCTCTTCTTGCTTCGTATGTTTGTTAGAAATATCCTTTTTTTTATACATAAATCAAATGATTATAATATTTGCATTGTTCTTATTGTTCTTCCGCAGTACATTCGTAGCAAATTACTAAACCCGTACAAACAGTTTCAACGATAAATCCTACGTTGTTAACCTTGCACACTTCATTTACACCGTCACTGAACAAACTCTCGAACCTACGCTTTACAAAAGGAAATTGAAATGTTTAAGCTACGTACTCCGTTATAACTACAGTAACCAATATGCAGCGTTAATTGTTTAAAATTTCAATAAGACCTACTATAAACGCTCTACAATAATTAGTTTTCTAATTTAAAAAATACACTATTGAAAGCATATTAAGTGTATCGGACTCTGCACTATTAATAAACATTATTAATAATTGGGTAATAATAATAAATAATAATTAATATATACTCATATTCCCCTGAGGATTCCGTCAGGCGAAACTCACAGATAGTCAATAGAGTCACAGATTACTATTAGCCCGAGGGCTTGTACAGCTTCACCGGGTTGAAAGGTGGCCGAACGCTTAGGGCATTCAGCCGAGACCTTTATTTATTGGTTAACAGCTCAAGGGTTCCCTTGGCTTTGACCATTACCCTGGGCGCGAAAGCAAATGACTCGAGGATGCCCGAGAGGGCCGAATCTCGGCTCGGTCAGTTGCTTCTGATGGATTAACTGAATGTTTCATTGCTTGATAAACATTAAACGAGGGTAAAAACAACAAGGGCATCAGCATGTATCAAAAACTGGAAAAGCTAATAATAGCTTTACTAAAATATTTGTATAAATTACATTGCTGTAACTTCAACATTACAAGACATCGCCTTGTCTATAAACTCAACCGTCTCAGGTTCACTTAATTAAGAAATGAAAATTTTTACAACGGTTGGTTGGTGCAAATTGAAAAGAATTGATATTTTAAATAATAATAATGGCAAAATATTCAATAATAATTAATAATATTAAATAATTTGAAGCATCGATAGCCTAATTATTGCCATTAGGCTTCAAATTATACGTTAATAGTACGGTCTGCGACACTTAGATTTGGGGGTCCGTATCCGCCATTCGACTATTTCCATGAACCATCTCCTAGCACTCACAAGCATTAACAGCTTATTGGAGTGGTTAACCGAAATGCTAACAGTAACATTGCTATTATTGCATTCTTAAAAAAAATATATATTTATAATAGTATAGTATTTCTTTTTAGTATTAGTTTTCACTTAGATTATTTTATTACGTTTTATCAGTTTACGTTTCAAATTTTAACTATTTTTTTAGTTTTCATGTCCAAATAATATATGATTATAATGTCCCATATATATATACAAAGTATATACATACAAAATACGTTGCATAACGGGGTTACTAACTAGAAATCAGTGCTGTGGTTATGCGATTAGGCCAACTTAGGACCATCGATTGACACGACACTAGTATGTCAATCAATGGCCAAAACAAAAGTATATATGGTATAAATCACCCTGTATATTTAAATAAACTTATTTATTTTCTAATCAAATTTAGAAATAGAAATAAATTATAAGTCTCAAAAAGAATTGAAAATTGAGTTTGCAAATGAAATCATTGAGCTCAGCATATTTTTATATGGATATAACAAGGTAAAATGAAAGCTTTTCTTTTTGATTAGACTTTTTTAAAATTGTGTCTAAATCTAAATTTTATTATAAGTCTTGACAGCAGTATGGCGTAGTGATCAGAGTACCTGGCTGATGTGGAGGTATTGGATTTTATTCCCAGTTGAGGTTTAACAGTGGCAGAGACGAACTCTAACGCTATCGCTAATTTTAACTGCAATATGAATTGGTCCAGTTGGGGAAGGCCCATGCCCTTTATGAAATTCCATGATAAAGCTTCTGTGTTTCGCATAGGTACCCTACAACAGGTAACGAGGGATTCAGTGCATCAGGTGCTCATTTGTCACCTCAAATATAGTGAAAAAAGGAAAAAGACAAATATTTGTTTACTACAGATTTGTTTTAGGTACATAGTATGTATCATAAATTATATGCGATTTATAATGTATCCTCTTTAGCTGACAGCTGCTAGTAATAATCAAAAGACTCCATTATTATCGAAATTATGATGAAATAATGAGATGAAAATGATCATAATTGTGATCGAAAACATAAGATTATGGTACGGTTGGCGTGCTTATAAGACAAAAGCTCTAAAAATTTATAGTAATTTGACTCTCAAGCTATTCAATTAAATGTGAATATAGACAAATTCTTTTCAAAATTTTCTGGCGCGCTGTGACTGTACTTTATCAACCTTGCGCAAAGTCAATGACGTTTACGTGTTTTTCTGATTTCGTAAAGCATTATAATATATTCAGCGTCGTAGACATCTTCTGGTATTAATAGAAGATATAGTTTCCTTTTATAGGTAACAAAGAAACATATAGTTCACCTCAAAATAAGTGCATATCCCTACAATCCAAAGACGTTCACAAAAAGTCATCTATAAGGAATCAAAATACAGTTGCATGGTCAACCCTGAGCGATAAGTTTGTTAACTATCAATAATTGAGTTATTGGTTTCTTCACTTATCAAACAGATAATTTTAACCTGCAGCGTTGCTATATTCACCTATAAAAAAATTGTTCAGAATCTATCAGTACATTAATAACATCCTGGTCATAAATATGTCATTAAAAACACACAGTGAGCGAACATAACGTATTTTTAAAAGACTTTTGAAATGCACTGCACATAGATTTTTCGGTTTATAAATTACATCAAAGCTCCCAGCGTAACACGTTCGTTATAAGCTGATATTTCAAAAAACGTTTTCAGCACGTCGTTTGTACAAGCTCGCTTGTTCTTCTTTTGTCTTGGCTTAGTTCCAAGCTGCTTTTACGTAGTCGCGGATTGCGTGGTTTTGTGTTCATGCGCTTTGTCAGGGTAAGCCAGCTGACATTTTGTTATGCTGCTTACTAAAATTTTATAAATAATTATAGTTGTTAATAATTACTGAGATGAATCATTACTTCTTGAATCTTTATGGAGGGTGGATTAGTAAATTTCATGGGCCACAGTCATCGCTGTTAATAATTACTGAGATGAATCATTACTTCTTGAATCTTTATGGAGGGTGGAATAGTAAATTTCATGGGCCACAGTCATCGCTGTTAATAATTACTGAGATGAATCATTACTTCTTGAATCTTTATGGAGGGTGGATTAGTAAATTTCATGGGCCACAGTCATCGCTGTTAATAATTACTGAGATGAATCATTACATCTTGAATCTTTATGGAGGGTGGATTAGTAAATTTCATGGGCCACAGTCATCGCTGTTAATTAGATTTGTGTACTTACTTGTCACCTCTAATATAATAAAAAACAGTAATAAATACATTAAAACGCGCTTAAATCGGACTACTTTTTGATAATATAAAAGGCTTGGCATTTTGTTCTAAGAATCCATAAGGCTTAGATCTTTGTTTTGATTCACAGCTAACAATCAATCATAATTTGTGCAAGACACAATTTGCTGATATTCAGGGTTAAGTCTATTGGGGGTTAAGGTCCCCTATCTAAATCTAAATCTCAGATACTGCAATTAAACGAACACACAATCCTATAGTATGCATTACATCGGATTAAAGCACTTTAATATGTCCTGCACAGTTTACATTAGCTGGAAGGTAATTGCTGTGGTCGAAGTCTACCATGCGGCAGGGAAGTCAACTCACATCGACATTCTAAATGACATTCCTGTGCAATGTGACCTTTGTTTTTTTGAATGAATTCGATAGCTCTCTCAACCCTGATCAAATCACATGGTTCGATATAAAATCGTCTATATATATTAAGTACGAGACGGAGATTAAGATTATTAAGATCTAATACACGAAGCTATTGTGAATAATTTTATTTGAAGTTTTCACACCAAAGCACTTAGTGAATATACCTATGTATTTACTTTTATATTTATGTATGACGTATACGTTAGTGTTCTATTTTATTATTATATAATGATATTATATTTTAGTTTATTTAGCTATTGGTTCCTAGGTTTATTATATATATACCACCTCCCGCCGTCCATTAGTTCAATTTCGTTATAGCCGTAAGGAAATCTGGGAGAGATTGTTCTTTATCGATAAGGCAGTCGCTTTATTGTACCTATTTAGTAAGTTTTTTATATGATCTGTTTTTGTGGTGTACCATGAAGTATATATTGTAATAAATTGATACAACGAGGTAAATTATGTTGCTTTTATTTTCTGTACATTACAAATTATTATATTTTACGAATCAGGTGTTTTTTAAATGCTTTAGACTGTCATCAGACAGCAGATTAGTTTTTAAAAAATTATATTTTAATAGTTAGCATTCTTAATTACATTGTTATTTATTTCTATTATACGTTGAAATCTATTAGAATTCGACAATTTTTTCGTTGAATTTATTTGAAAGTATTCCATTTTCGATTTAGATCGTGAACATTAACAAACATTAAATCAAATAATATCTTAAGAAAAGCAATTTGTATATTCAAAGGATTAGATCATAGAAATTCGTTTGTATTAAACTTTAAAGGTCGTAGGTTAACGATTTGACCTGTAGGCTGAGCGAGGCCAGTCATCGTAGAGTAAACAATGCCGGGCTCGGTATTGTAATAAGAGGTTCTTACATAGCTTTTTGTTACTGTCAAATTCGGTAATTTATGGTATTACATTGGTTACTATCACCACGTTGGAAAATTAATAATTTTTTTTTCTTTTTGAGAAATCAGAATTGTAAATGTATTTAAGAAATATAAAATATTATAGAACGTTAATTTATAGCTGCATGCAGTCCCAGTTGGAATTTGAAATTTAACCAGACATTGTTAGAGCTACTCCTTACTCTTAGTCAAAACTGTAGCTGATTTCAGCTCTTAAAATTCTTGTTTTATAATATTTAATATTTACAGATAATATATATGGACATGCAGTACTGTAGAAAGATCCCCCCTTTCAATGACCTATGCAAGTTTGCGGGAAGTCGATGAATACAAATGAATCACGATTGTGCCTTATAACAATCTATGGGTAAGATAAATGTTCAGTAGTAGACTGATAGGCTGCGATGGTGATAATCAATATACAGTTTCACCATCATACTAACCGCCATTACCAATTCTATCAACACCAATTTTATAGTACATTTCTTCTGTCATTTCTTACCATTTACGATAAAAATTTGTTGTCTAACCTCTGCGTCGTTTGCAATCTATTACTATATTATGCCTTCAAGAAATGAACGTATGTATTCCTTTAGTCTGGCTTATACGGAAATAGTTACTCGCATGCTCGTAGCATGACGTATTCCTCGCCCAGTTGATAAGAAAATATGCTATTCCATTTTATTCTTTCATGTTAATATATTATATATTTCATATTAATGTTTTACATTTAGATGTAGGTATGTTTTTAACTCCATTCGCTGTTAAGCTTCTTATGATCTGTGACTAGGACTGACGCAATAATACACTATTGTTTCGATTCTTCGTGAAATATGTATGTAGATATAAGTGTATCTTGCACTACAGTTACTTACAATACAAGTGCCTATTCTTAATTATATATAAATGATCACCGCTGTTATTAAAGAAGGTGAAATTAATCCTTTCGTTCAGAGTAATTTGCTCATTTTATAATTCCTAAATTTGTAATTCAAATTATTTCAAATTGGTTACAAAATGTATTTAGACAAATAGAATTAGATATAATTTGAACACGTATAAAGAGGCAGTCAACCATTGTCTACAGTGGTGTCAACACAACGTCCTAGGGCATGTATATAAGCTGCCAAGATTGCCAAACTATACATCCAGATGGTTTTAATAAAAGTCCATATCTCTTTTAGTTTTTTTTCCTTTGATTGTTGAATCAGTCGACATTAACATTTGTGGAAAGTATTGTTTATTTCAATTTACTATGTTTGTTTAAATTTTAACTTTGTAATAAAAGAGAAAGGAATTATAAAAACTTTTAAAACATACATTGAAGCTTGGGACAATAGAAAGTAAAGTGTGACTTTTGATAACAATTTGTATTTAATGTTTATAATATGGAACCTTTTTAATATCTAATTATAGAGACTATAAAGAATCAAAAAGATGCACCGGTACTGTTATCCCTGAGAGATTAAATAGAACCCAATTCATCTATCATTAGACTACCAGTTTTTATCATTTACGAAATTAAATAGTAATATTATGGAATTAATTATGCTGGTATTGTCTCGTAGTTTAATAGATCCGTAGTAGGGTTACATAAATGATCATGGTTAAGGGGCCAAGGTGAACTGTGTTATTCCTCGGCGGTATTACAAGGGCTTATCAGTACCGGAAGTAGCCTATCGTAGAACACTAATCACTTTCGAATCTTTATACGCAGTCATGCGAACTTAGTGTTCTTTATTGTTACTTTGACATTCACGAGGCCTGTCAAGTGTATAAAGTCTTCAAAAAACTTGGTAGGCTTAATTACTTTTCTTGGTATTGGGGTAATCTTCAAAAGATTGCCTTAGGGCCCCCACGCTGATCGTCCGTGAACCCGTAATCACCTTCGCGCGTAGGTTACGGAGGTGGCAGCCATGTATAATCATATAATTAGTGCTTATGTGTTAATGTAATTTAATTTGAAAATCAATATTTGAATTAGTAGTTTACGCTCATATCTTGTTGTCATAGCTTGATATCAAATTTTAATAACTTATAAACTTTGCTTTATGACTATAGTAAAAGGGAGAAAAAATGTCTTTTGATAAACGTGGTACAGCGTGTTACTACAGTACATCTACTTTATATGCAGGGCTGTTTTTAAGTTTTTTGTAATTAATTTTAATAAATAAGCCATGTACTTGAAGTTATGTTTATATATATATGTATATATATATATATATATATATATATATTCATGTACACAACATATATGTGTAATTAATTAATCCGACATAATTATAGAATATAATTAAAACATTATTTCAAGTACATGGATTATTTATTTTGAATAGAACTTGGTAGCTTAATATAAACATATAATTAGCGATCTCTCAACACGGGAGAGCTTGTTAGTCTATTCAGTTGCTTCGGTAATGAATTTCTATCTTTTGAATTCATTTGATAAGTTTTCCTACAATTTGCTATACGTTCCAGCAATAAAACATAAATTATGTAATTCTAAATATACTTAACTCTTCGTTCGCAAGACCATTTCAATTTAAATATTTTTCATTCGTATTTTTCAGATGGCTTGGCACCTACGAATACTAGAAACTCACCAAGAAACATAATATAAATAAACATTAATTAAATGACGAAGAACTAATACTTGACCTATATATAGATTGATTAAATCGTATGATTTGTTATTGTTTTTTTTAGATTATCATGAGTAAAAACCACGAAAGCAGTTTACCTTGTATTTTTTGACATTATTTCTGTATAGTAATAATTAAAGAAGAAGCTTACATCGGATTAGTAGAAATTATGTTGAATATATTTATTAGCAGTGACCCACATTGGAGTTTTATTTCTAGCAGCAGCATGAATAGGTCAGCTCGACCAGCGAAGGAACACGCCCTCACAGAATACCAGTGTGAAATAGAAGCATAACGTTACAGTGTTCCGTATGGATAGTTAAGGGGTCCGGATACCCAGGTAGCATACCCACGAAGTATTCCATTCTAGTTTTCAGGGTGACAGCATCGCAAGTAAAAACGCCGTGAATCTTTGTTGAAGATGTCTTCTTCTTGATGAAGAATCTAATGTTTTGGACCGCAGTCATCATTTACTATCAGGTCATCTGTGCTACCATTTGATACTGCTAATTTTATATAAAAAAGTATGTGTAATGTATGGGCTATGATACCTCAGTGGTAGGATTTTAGATCTTTAATTTGATTGTACAATCAAATTAACGTATTGTAATATATATATATATTTTGCTCCGGAAAAGTAGTAGCGCCTGTTGTATTTCTACCAGTAAATTCAGTTATTCTTTAACATATTGCTAACCAGAAATAAAATTTTATATATGAAAGCTGCATTGATTTTTTTCTGTTCTTTTCTATTAATTGTAAAATTGCTTATACATTTTCTTGCGCTGTTTCATTTCTATTTATTTATTATTAGTGCATTTTATGATGTATTAGTTTCCACCTCAGTTAAGCCAAGTGCACTTATGCATTATAATTGCTTTTCAATTCAAAGTTTCTTCTTACACTCCCAGCATTCACTAATTTAAAGATTTTAAAAATATTTTACAGTTGTAGGAAGTAGCAAAATGAGTGATTGTTTTTATAGAAAAGTGGAAAGGCGACTTATAATGGAATTTGTTAGCCATGTATCTTTTCGTTTTTCCAGCCAAGAAAATATTTAAGTCTTTTTGTCTTCATGTTTTAGAAGAACAATCCCCTATCGCCAGGATTAACAAACGGACTCAGACGTTTAGTTCTCAGACAGTGTCTGATAAGCTGGAACTTCCGGTTCAAATATTTAAAGTTCTATAGATATTCGTATGTGGTATATTATTTTTCTGTGGTTTAAGTCGAAAAATAATGGAGGCAATAACGTATTTATGAACTTTTGCTGATTTAAACCACCTTAGATTATTATTTTTATCACACCATTTAAAAACTTCCTTGATATATCCGTATTAAAAACTTGAATTTTTTTTATAACAACTTTTCAATTTTTAATTTAATTTTTGTTTTAGTAACATTCATTGTTAAAAGTACATACGTCGAAAGTAAGTGATATATGACTAGTTGGTATCAATTTACTAAATCAGGAATTTACTATTGATTTATCATGGCAAGTAAATTCCTGATTCAGTAATTTATATTTCATAGCGAATAAATCTATTATTTATTCGTTATGCATTACCCAACGGTCGCTTCGGTAAATGAGAATTACACAATGGACACGGGCATCGCCTGTTCTTTCTTTGAAATTATACCACAAAGTTGGCAATGGTTTGAGCTTTCACAAAAAGCAATTTTTATAATATTTAGAAATTACTATTTGTATATTTCATTTTAAATTACGAAGAGAAAAATTATTGGCGTTGATCACAACATAGAAAATAATTTTTTTGATAATGGATACATTATTCAATTTATGGGACACGTCCCCACAAGGTTATCGCTGGGTAATCAAATTTTGTCTATCTACGTGACTATTTTTCCCAAGCGATGGTACTGCTCTATCATTAAATATTTTATAGGACTTCATTTATTTCATCATAAATGACTTTCGTCTAAGGCCTAGTTTAAATCATAAATTGATTATTGATAATAATGCATTTCTCCCTTAATATTGTCTGCATATATTTGTACTAATTACGGATATGTATTAATAGTAGTTTGTTGAACATGTTTTTTGTTATTATGAAAGCAATAAAAGTCAGGTTTTTAACTTATGAATACAGTAAACAAACACCCACATTTATTCTCAGTGGCCAGTCCAGATTGACACATCACCGTTGATGGTTCAAAAGGAGACTGGAATTGTGTCTCCGTGTGTAATGCGTAATAATAGCATGTCATTACTGCATGCTATTATTTTACTCTAATATTCTGTGGATCAAACTGAGTGTTTATTCATTTATTATTTTATGCATAAGGTAAATAAAAAAATTAAAGAAGAACAAAAGGCGGAGTTAATACTAACAAGCATTTTTAACGGTCGACCCCGGGGGTAGTAATGAAGAAGGTGCTAAAGCAGCAGCTCATGAAAATATAATACTAAATTAAATAAAGGAAAATGTTATGAAATAGCAATATAAATATTTTATAAAAATATATCGAATAACAACATAAATAGTGGCATATGGTAATACAAATACACAAGCACATACACTCATATATACATATATATATATATATATATATATATTTTGATACTAAATATCGGCAACTTTGGCATAATAACTACGCAACCTTTTTAAAATGAGAGCTCTAGCTCTAGTCTACATGCTTCTCTGATGATATGAGGCAAGGAGTGTCAGAGTAGTATAGCCTCAATTAAAAAGGGTGTGTGAAAATGATGCATCGCAACATAGAGTATGTTACTAGAAGTGGAATGAAGCATTTTATCATGAGCTAATGACGGATTTTGGAATTTTTCCTTTAGGTATGAAGGAAAGGGTCATTAAAAATAAAAAATAGAGTCAGTAGAATTCTATCAGTAGCGTCACTAGAATTTGGAACCATTTAACATGTGAATGATATAGTGCTATATGATCATATACGTAATAGGAAGATGTACCTAGTGCAATTATTATGAAAACCTTATCCGAGTATCACACATCTGCATAATCGGCATTATTACTATACAGAATAAACATAATTATTATCGGCAATATTACAATATAGCGTAAGTTTGGTTTTAATGGGTAGAAGGTATTAAATACTATATAAAAACCGGAAGGTGGCAGTGACTTTGCGACACATCTCTTTGACATAGATACTCCAGTTAAGAGATTTCTCAATATAAAGATTTTACACTGAATTTGTATTAAAATGTCACCGTAATACACATTTGGTAATTTTGCAAAATATTTAAATGAATAAAAAATTATAAATAACATTTTTACATGATAAACGAATTTAACTCCGCCAATAATTCGCTCCGGTTTGACAAATATGCCTTAAATTCGCTGTAACTAACGAGGCCGATGGGAAATTTTTCTTATTGCCTTCAATGATCTATATAGAGATATTGTATATTGAAGAATATTAATCATTTTTGTCTTTTCGTCTAAGATATTTTTGGTGAGGTATTTTTACATAACCAATTAGCCGCCGCATCTGTAGGAACACCTCCCCCTTCACCGCTCCCGGAAGGCGTACCCGAACACTGTGTGCACCTTTTTACACAGCTTCATCTCAACGTGGTCAATAGTCGTTTAGTCTGCTACCTGGAATCTATGAGACCCCGAAAAGATAAGCTAGCACTCGAAAGCTTTCTTGGTTCCTTGGATCTAGTCTATGGCTCCACTGGAGTCATCCTAATTAAATCGTGGAGCGTAGGCAGAGTGGCGCGAAGTAATACCGTCACTGTTCTCCGCCTGCGACTCCACCTCGGCTACGGAGGGCTGGGAAAACAGTGCCTAGCATACTGTCACTCCTGGCTCCGTAGTCTACCATCACGCGTTTATGCTGCATTTATGTCACGTAGGGCCGACCCAAAACCGTAGACCGACATTATGTGGGTTCCTTTTTGCTTAACCGTGGTTGAACAAATTTCTTTTCCCTAATCTGTAACCGATTTGCTATCAAGAGTGGAAGAGTGAAGACGGTCAACATGAATGTAATAAAATTATGTAATTCGGTACTACGGTACTGCAATTTTAGCACCGTAGAGGTTGAATCATCTTTTTTACGAGGTACTCGTTTATTATTTTCAAAAAATTAAAATATATAATATTCTCATTTCCTGTGCAAATATACAAAGAGAATGATTATCATGTTTTGCTTTTTTTTTTTTGCGACGTGAGAAAGGCATTATTGTCCGGATCAGGCAGTGGTCCGACGAGCCCAGGGGGGCATCGCCGGAAACATTGTAACTGTCCAGATGTGAGGTGTATGATCTTCCACATCTGGGATTCGCGTGGGCGAGATAACCAGCTGCGTCCGATCATATGACAGGGCAAAGTCATGTCAGACAGGCGACAGATCTTCCCGCTTGATCATTGGTGCGAACCAAGTCGCCAAAAACAACGATTTCGGCGGAGGAGATCTGTCCTAGAACAGAACCTGTAGCCCTTTGGACTCGTTCCATGAGTCGGTCTATTACGGCATTACCGCTATGGGACCTATAGAGGCACGCGTAGACTCGCGAATGGTCATCGCTATCTACGCGAAGCCACAGAAAAGATAGCTACTATCTTCAAGAAGGCTGAGGCACAACACTCTGTAATTACGATTTTACACACAAATCGTTTACAGTAAGTATATGTATTTTAAGTTTATCTGTATTAACCACTGTCACTTGATCCATCAATTCACGGCTAATTAAAGGCAAACTCTGAGACAGATAGATTGACATAAATCTCGATACTAAGCATTCGTCACCTTCCCACCAACAGTCAGAAGACGTGTATTTCTTTTAGAGGTCATCGTGTAACATTCATCTAGCACGAATACCTTCTTTCTTTATTGCTTATGCCCTGCTCTATTGATCCACCACTTCTCTGTCGATTAATCGCTTCTTTGCTTGTATTGGCTGATAATTTGAAAAATAGCGATCACTTTCGCTCTACTGCAAATGTCCTCATTGTTTATTCGAGTACCAGATGGAGAAATATCTCTCCAAAGATCACAAAGTGATTGCTACGTGTATTTCTATGTCAAGGTATAAAATGACTTATGAAAAATTCAAGTATGGTGAATTAATAAAACTTTGTGTTAATTCAAGATAATGCATATTTTTCTTTAAAATGGAAAGCCACTTGAAATTCCATAAATTTATTAATTTTTATATTACATTCTAGCCCTCAAGAGTGACAACACTTCTACATCGTGATTTCTCATCTAGAAAAAAAGTAGCGTATCATGGGCCACAGGTACTAACCATCAAGTGAACTGTCTGCTCCTTTTTCACCCTTAATACAGTAAAAATCATATAATTGAATTAAATTCATATTTCTTTGATTAAAAAAATCTATTTTTATGAAGTAAAAAATTAAACACGTCGCAGAAATTTCTTCAAACTTTCTTTACTTCAAATTCAGAAAAGGTATTGAAATAAATAGATTTTCATTTAAATGTGCTTTCAAGTGGTCTTTGTCACCAGTGATTTGTATCTTCCATTTGACTGGTGAGCGTAAACGACTTGTGGCTCATATCAGATACGCATCTCTGTTTTAGACATTAACTCTTTTCAACTGTTATTTATTACGATATTTATATAGTTATTAGTTGCATTTATAGTAGAAGTAAATTTGAATTTTTATTAAGTAACAGGAATATATGTGACACCACAAATATGTTTTATTTCATACAAACTAAACCCACCCACTATCAGTATTCCTAATGTTGTGCAGCGATGAAAGCCATATTACTAGAAGAATGATAAGTAGAAATGTGGAGGAATTTTGTGAATAGCTATATGAAGTTAGTGAGAGTGCATATCTGGATACCTACACTGCTATTTTAAGCTAGTATTGTGTGAGGGAGTGGTCCTACCCCGGCCGAGCTGACCCATTCATTCTGCAGCTAGAAACAAACATCCATCGCATAGTTCTTCAGAGGCGCTTTCCATCCGTCCCCTTTGCTGCCTAGTATCGTACGACATTATCGATCGATATAAGTTTTTATAAATGTTGCCTTTTAGTTTTAATAGTAATAATAAGGTAAAGTAAATACTGGTGACATGCCTCTCTTTAGCCAGCCAGCGTTGCAAAAGGGTGTATTGCATTATAATAATTTATTTACATAACTTATATTTTGTAATAGATATAGTACGCAGATACGCCATTTTGTATAGAGATACCTATATAGTCATCATCAAAAGCATCATTTTAATATTAATATACCTTTATGACTGTTATAGATGTGTATTATTTGTAAATCTATGTCGAAACATTGAAAGTAATGTTTTGGAACTTACATTGATAAATGGACTTTCTGCTAACGTTCTAATATTTGGAAGCCGCGAGCAAATTAAATGAAAGTTCATCTAACGAATATAAATCTTTGAAGTATCACTTGGTTTATCATTAGAACGATGATGGATTGTACTGGATGTTTCTGCAATATTTTATAATTAAATGGTTTTGTTCTTATAATTTTAAATTATCATATTTACGGTCATATTATGCTTTAGACAAAAATCAGCATTGGTGTATAAATGAGATTATCATGGAAGTAAGTCAGATAAACGACGTATCGCTCTTAGGTTTAAATCATTGCTGGCTTATGCCAATGACTGAAAACAAAATTGTTTAGCTAGTGCTCATAAACAACTCAACGTAATTTCATGATCCTTAAAATTTAAATCAATTTATGGCGTTAGATGAGTATAGAAACTTTTGGAAAGGAAAAGAAATTTATTTTCTTTCAAAATAGTCTGACAAAAATTAATATTTTTGTCAAGATAAACCATCCCATTTGGGGCCTAAGTTTATTTTATAAAATTCTTCATTTTCATTATATTTATTTTATTATACACAAAGTTCACCTGATGGTAGGTGACTGTAGGCCATGACTACGTAAATTCATACTTTGCAAAGATACAAGATGCATATGTGTTTCATTTCTTGAGTACTTAGATGGAAAGTCTAGTAACTGAGTCATCGGATCCCTACACGTCACCATACGAAACCCAAACCCATTCATACTGCAGTTAGAAATAACTCGCTGTGTATACTAACATATGAATAGTGGACACTACACTTTTGGAATTATCGAATTATCGATATTTATCTACGACATTATCGAATTATCGATATTTTAGACATACATATAAACAGCAAAGCGCGCAGCACATACATTTTTACGATCTTCGTGAATGTTATAAGTTTCTGCAATTTTCGTATTCAAAGGTAGTAAAACGAAGTTATTTGGAATAAGTGAGAAGATACGGAGGTGTGGTATTCTTAGCAATATGCATAGTGGACTTTATATAATTATCGACATTATAAGAGACATTATCCAATTATCGATATTTTAGATATATATACAACAAAGTTTGCAGGACATATAGTTTTACGATCTTCGTGAATGTTATAAGTTTCGCAATTTTCGTATTCAAAGGTAGTAAAACTAAGTTTTTGGAATAAGTAAGAAAGTACGGAGGTGTGATATTCTTAGCAATATGCATAGTGGATTCTACACTTTATATAATTATCGACATTATAGGAGACATTATCAGATTATCGATACTTTAGATATATATACAACAAAGTTTGCAGGACATATAGTTTTACGATCTTCGTGAATATTATAAGTTTCGCAATTTTCGTATTCAAAGGTAGTAAAACTAAGTTTTTGGAATAAGTAAGAAAGTACGGAGGTGTGATATTCTTAGCAATATGCATAGTGGATTCTACACTTTATATAATTATCGACATTATAGGAGACATTATCAAATTATCGATACTTTAGATATATATACAACAAAGCGCGCAGCATAAACAATTTTACGACCTTTGTGAATGTTATTAGATTGCAATTTTCGTGTTCAAAGGTAGTAAAACGAAGTTATTTGAAATATTTGAGATACGGGGGTGTGATAGTCTTAGCAATATGCTTCGATTTCTTTATCATTATATACCTATTTACTATTAAATAATGTTTATATGTTTTGAAGAATTGCTACATAAATTGTTACATCCACAAAATTTAACTACACTATGTAAAAATTATGTTCATATCAATATTTATCATGCACTAACACACTAACAAGAAAATATGTGCTTTTATATATCATAACTTATGTTATATAAAAGCACATATTTTTTAAGCGTTCGTATAATGTGTTCTTTGTTTATGTTGTTTTACGATCTCCACTGCCATCGTTATGTTCATTATCCAAGATAAGATTTTAACAGTCGTATAGCCTTGTCGAGGTTTGTTTCTATGCTATGATAAGAATGGGAAAATGGGTCGGGGAAAGAACACATTTTTACAGAATACCAGTGTAAAATAGGAGGATAACGCTGCAATGATCCGAAGTTATTTACTGGTGACGAGGATTTCATCAAGTCCTCAGGAGTGAAAAATCATTTGCATTACGATCCATTATTGAGGATTCATGTTCAGCAAGAATCACTTACTGACTGTGACTGTGTTCACGTTTGACACCCTCAATATAATAAATAAAAAACTATTAAATTAGAGATAAAGGATAACTCGTAAAAGTTCTGAAATAGAAAGAACGCAGTGTAGGTACAAATTCCAACTTTCTGACAGTTGTTATATGTATTAGTAAATGTAGTGTTATAACGTTACGCTTAGTATTCTATGCTGAACATTTGTAGAAATAACTTAAAATGTTTAAAGTTGTTTGAGGCTCCTGTTTATCACTAACTGGACTGACTTATGTAGATTAATTAATTATGAATTCCCATCTGATATCTAATAAAATTTTACTCCTTTAAAAAGATTTATGCGCCTTTATGTTACTTTTCCTAAAAAATATGTACGATAAACAAAACTAAATCATACTTAAATCTATATCTGCTTATAGTCTGTGTATTTGTGGTATAATGAGTACAATACTATTTATTTATTTATGTACAATCATCTTTACCGTAAAGTTTATTTGATTGAAATAACAATTACTCAGCGAGCATAACCTTTATCCACGCAACGCAAACATTAGGTCTCAAATTACCTGTAATTATCGACGACGCCCTCGTAATGTACTGGTAAGAAAATGAATAGTATATAACGTAACATAACGCAGTGGTAATCATTGGAATAAATAAACGTAATAAGGAAATAGAAATTAAATTCTTTTTCGTAAATTATAAACGATAGACTGGCTACCAGACATTCTCAAGATGCTGCTAGTACACACATGCACACATGCAGACCATATATATATATATATACAGTTATGGTCATATAATTAGAAACACTACTTATGAATAAAAAATTTAACTTCAACATACAAATGTTCCGTAAAAAATATACACATTCAATAATTAATAATCATGCATCTTACTTTTAATTACAAAATGAGTCTTACACATGTAGGAGTTTATTTTCTATTACTGGCCGCTTGGACGCCTAATTAGAAACATTTTAAAAAGGCATCCATAGCTCGTTCCTTTTTTTGAAATTGGAGAATAACATTTCTTTCATGGCTTTTTCTATTATTTTGGCGGCAATTCAAAATTTAATCTGAATTTTATTTTGTTCAAAATGGGCAAAAATAAAAGTTGTGACGCGTCAACAAGGTAAATAATTGTTAATTTACGTATAGATCATAAGTGGGCGTACAGAAGAATAACTGAGCATTTAAATTGTTCTGTTAAGAAAGTTTTTAATGCAATTGATCATTATAAAACACATGGAGTTTTTCGCCTGATGACCCGAGAAGCATCTCGTCAAGACTGATACGCCGAAGATTAGTGAAAGCTAAATTGTTTGGAAGAATCTCTCGAAAGGTACCGCTTCCCAAGCAACACCGAGAGAAGCGATTATTATTCGCTAAAAAATATGTTAATTGGACGGTAAGAGAATGGAAAAAAGTGTTATTTTCAGATGAATGTTAGACGTACTGTAAACAATCAAGCACGGTGGGGGTAACATTAAAGTTTGGGGGTGTTTTTCCGGATGTGGAGTTGGACTCGTTCGGAAGATTGAAGGTACAGTGGATCAATGGCAATACAAAAATATCTTAGAGCACACAATGATTCACTACTCGGACGATCATTTGCCTGTAACCTGGATCTTTTAGGAAAACAATGACCCTAAACCCACAGCCTAAAGCCAAAAGTCAAACGTTTCCTTAGTGAACAGCGTTTTAGACTGGCCAGTCTGGATTTAAACCCGATAGAAAATCTCTGGTATATTGTTAAAAAGAAATTCTATCTATATATATAAATTACATATTACAGATATATTTATTTTAAAGATATATAAAGATTGCTAGTTTATACTACTTACCTTATGTAACCGGCACATGATTTGTTAATAAAATTTATTCCTTTAATTACTTTATTCACATTTAGCTCAACCTTCAAACATTTAAATGGATGATGAGAATATTTTGAAAAAGTCTACTTAGAAATTGAAATTGACTAGCAAAAAAGCTCCACAGAATATCAACGCTGTGCTATCCACAGCAAAGGCTAAGAGCATAAAACAAGGGAGTGATCATATTAATTCACGATATCAAGTACAAAAAACAATGAAATATAATTTAGATGAATTCAATTTTTTTTTGAAAACGAACCGGAGTGCTATGCTAATGCTTTATTCATAACCAGGTTTGCTATAGTCAGTTTCTATGTGGTGGATGTACAGTGTTGGTATTATATATAATAAAGATTATTGGGACTTTTAAAAATAATTTGCACTTATAGTCTTATAGAAGAAATTATAATTGCACGTACCAATTGCGTGAGAATTGCTAATAATCGTTGAAGATGATAATTTAGTGTCAAAGTTATTATATACATGTTGATTAAATGGATATGGATGTCCCATATTCATTTAATCATCATGCCTTAAATCCTATAGTATGCCTATGCTGTGATATACATGCTCATTTATCTAAATATTGAATCCTATATCTGCTCCTTTTGTATATAGTCTAAGGTTAGGTTTAAGATTATTTAGTAGAACTTGATTTTGATCTTCCAATTTTAGTGAATAAGTGGATAGAAGTAAGAAAATTAGATCACGTTATTATACAAATATTTGGCCAGATAACTATATAATATTGAAAAAGAGTACTTTTAAGTTATTGGAGTTACAATATTAACTGTTGATCGTAGTTTTTTTAAAGTGATGTTGTTGTTAAGATGTCGACTTATTATTTGTAGACCGTTTGTACATCTGTATACATAATATATTATTTTGGGTTGGGCTCTTTAGAGTTAGGCGATGGTAGTTTTACATGTACCACTCTAGATTCCAATGCAGTATTTAATACATGTGCATTATTGGTGAGCGTTATACGATTAGAGATCCGCATAACGCTAGCTGCGTTATGCGGATCTCTGATGATACTGTATCGCATATTACCCGATGGCATGTAGTTTCAATTTCAGTAGAGTATTTATTAACGTTACGCTGAAATAGAAAAACAAGTTTTATATGTAATTGTCAATTTCTTTAACGATATTTTTTTAAATCTTTTATATATAGATAGATAGTGTTAAGTACGATAATACGTAAACTATATAAAAATATTAATAATGTTACCAGCTGTAGGGTTCGTTGTATAGAAAACTGTGTTTAAAGAAATAATAAGTTTATTTAAAAAAGGAATAACTTGTAATACAATTGCTTTTAATAAATCCTTCAGAATTTCACTCACTATTCGTTTTAAACTCTCTCCGATGTGTATCAAGTCGTATCTTAATGGGAAACTCCCCGTAGCCGCGAGTCGACCTATTATATATGCGCGGTATAACGCTCTATAAAGTTCGGAATGTTCCATTTGAATATTGCTGTTTCCGTCCCTCACGCGTACAGCCGTCCCTTCAACGCAAAATTGAGAATTATTTGAATCGTTGTCGAATATTACCATCTCGTTCTATCACACGTGTAGCCATAATGCTCACACATTTCTGGAATATTCCAGAGACGCGATCGAGTATAGTCGTTTCTCTATTTCACACGTATAGGTTTTCCTTCTCACGCACCTTCAGGAATGTTCCGGAGACAGGTGGAGTATAACTAGGCCTGAAACGACCTGAAAAATTTCAACCTCGTGAAAACGGTGTTAACATGGAGTTATTTTTGATTTATTGGTATGTGTTACATGTGTTGAAGACATGTTGTAAGTTACGGAAAATTAAAAATAATGTTTCTGTTACTTCTCCTTTAATCCGTCTCCGTAACAATAATGTAAATATAACAAAATGTTAATTTAAGCGTATATTCGTTATTGGGTATTTTTTGAACTAATGATTGGCATTTGTTTTTATAGAAAGAAAGAAACAATATGAGCAATGCTATTAACTTCACTAATACTCCGGTTAACTACACAGACTAAGCTGAAAATGCTTGTGCTGGGAAGATGGTTCACTCGATTTGATCCAATCATTAGTTTACACCTGTATGTCGAAGGATTGGATCGTATGTTTCTCCATAGCTGTTTAATGTAAACTTATACCAGCATTCTGTGTTACCGTTACTGTTATAGTGGCGACTAGTACATTAAGTACTTGTAAAACCATTATATTGCTTGTAGTAATATGTAATATTAAATTTTCCATCTTTTTTCATTACAATAAAGGAAAGACAATCTTCTAGTCTACTCTTACTATTACAACTAGAAACTATGTAGATATAAAGCAATGCCTTAAACGGTAAAATATATATCATTATCTGTATATCATTAATTTCTTGTTACGGTTATAGTATAAGACTAGAATGTTATTTTACATATCAGTGCTTAATGATAGCTTTGCGTGAAAATCTTGCAGTGTAAAATACCATATCAATATCGAATAATAGGCGTTTACAAAAGCACACACGTTTACATTTGAATAATATTTGATTAAGTTGATCAAATTTAATTTTATTATTAAACACACAGGGCAGATATATTTTACAATTAAAATATATCTGCCCTGTGATGTGTTGTTTTTCAATAATAAAAGAATAGGTCAGGTCTTGACTTATTTTGGTGAGTTATGTATCATTATATTTAAAATTTTGTAAATGATGAAAAAAGTTGGTTGGTTTCTTCGTTGGGTATTTTTTTCGGACGAATATGTCATCGATTCTTTTGAAAGAAAATCTGTAAATTGATATATTTATAAGCTCTTCATATTTCTTATGTTTTTCGCTAAGGAAAATATCAACGGAAACCAGGGATTGTGTTTTAATCCCTCACAAGTTTACAATTAAAATTACACAAGCCATCAAAATAAGCCTGGTAATTACTTAATTATACGTACTTCTCATCTAGACATAAAACCTTAAAGAATCTCAATAAGTTAAATATCAATAATTTTAAATTTTGTTATTCAAATCAATAATATACAAATTACGTACACTTATGTTTTTATTTAGGGTGAGAATAGTTGACGGCATCGTTCCCAATGTTGATGTCAATTTAAATTCAATTAGGTTTTGTAAGATTTTCACGCAAAGTTAACATTAAGTAACGGTATATGTTAAACCTTAAGTGGTAACTGTTATGTAATAACCTCCTGTCGATCATCGACCACGGCTTAATCTACTGGTTATTACTAGGTGACATCAATATCGCGGGTTACATTATTGTGCCGGATATATTTACACAGAGGTGCTCTCTCGTCGTCACTTTCCTTAGTCCAATTTAACGATATAAAATAAGATCGGCGAAAGGTGCAAAAAACTTTACGAGTCAATTTATAATAATGGCGCTATAATAAATGTAATTTGTACTATGCTTATGACCTATGCAGCTATAGATAATTAAAATTGTATCATTCATGTCATGCCTTTTTTACAATGGTTGTTTAGAGGGGGACAAATGTGCACACTTGACCTGACTGTAGCAATGAAGTTCCATCATCACTTGCTAGATTCTTCTTCTTTTTCGGTTTCTTACAACTTCACGTTCTATCAAAATAATATGAAAATAATTAACAATAGATAGATGGCAGTGTAAAAGATAAATGAAACTGACTTGTTAAATCGTATTACGAGTATTTAAAAAGACAAAAATTTAAAAACGTTCATGTAATGTTTGCAATGAAACAAGCACAATGTTATTTGCAGTTTGCGCTTGTCGTATATGACATGATATTTATCAGCTACGCTCCACTATTCGAAATTAAATTAATGTCCATATATACAGCTATATTACAGTCAGATTATTCAATTATAACACAGTACCGGAATATAAGCTTAAATCCAAGTTCGTAAGTGATTTTTATTCAAGTAAGTCGAACGATTGATTCAAGTTTGACCTTCATTATTAAGTGTTTTTGCATCGATATCAGCATTTAGGTTAAGAATCAGATGTACTTAGATACTTAGATAACTATTAAAAATAATTCTTCTACTGGGAATCTAAATCAGGACCGAGCAGCAGCTAGGTACTGTTACCACTATGCTACGCAGCGGTGTTGCATGAATATCCCGTATCCCTCACACTACATCGAAATAGAGGAATATGCAAAACGACGACGAATGAGTGGCTTTATATTTGACTAACGCTTGCGGCACGGTAATTATCAGAATATATAAATATATATATATAAATAAAATTAAAAAATAAATATTAAGTAAAGGCACTTAGAAGTTTCTTGAAATAGTTTTTATCCTTTAGCTTAAGCCGTAGCACTTACCAGTATTTCTATATATATTAAACTTCTTTGACAAGGAGGGAGCGTCAAAATAAAGAACTCTTTAAGTCAAAAGCAATTTGCTACAGTAAAGAGCTCTTTTTGTAGTATTTGCGTGGTTGATGTGAACTTTTGTAATATATTACGTAATTTAGTGTCACGTAGTTTATATTATATTTTTACAAGAATGCATAAATAAGCATCAAGATTACAAAAAGTTCACAAGACTGAAAATTTCATAATAACGGTAAGTTATGTATCTTTCTAGGTATGTTATTTTATCTTGAACTTTATCTCGATTGTAAATCAGCGGTAATATATAGAATATATAGGTATACAGAAGCTTATAAAGTAGACAATTATCTTTAGAAATAAAATGTTTTTATTTTCAATAATATGAAATCATATTTTATTTACATAACGGTGTCATCAATGTTTATTAATTATTCTAAAGTGCAGTAGATGGGGGTAAACCGTTAGGTGGACCTTTGTTTGTGGTACAAAACCACAGTGGAATAATGAAACCCTATGAAACCAACGGAGACATTACAAAGACAATTGTAGAAAGTGGTAATTATGTAGTACATAGTAGTGTACTAGTTAAGACGGCTGTAAAATTACAACTTAAAGCGGTCTTAAAGTTAAATTCTTAAAGGCCGGCAGCGCATCTGCTACTCCGCTGGTGAGCTGCTTGCTCGTTTGCCATTTATTCTATAAAAAATCCTTGTAAAAGAAATGGTAGAAGAAATATAGGATAGAAATAATTTCATTTGAGCACGATGAAAAGAATAGCCACTTAGTTTAACTCTTGTCATGGCTACTTATCGTTTATGGTAAAAGAGCAAATAATAATAATAAAATACATTAATATATAAATAATAATTTCCTTAATTATCAGAAAATTATTAATCATAAAGAAAAAGATTTGAAAATATAGCATTTATATTAACATTGATGTATTGTGATACGTTATAACCTTAAAACAATATGTACAATTTGATCCTTACAAAGAATAAAACAGTACATAATGATATTCCGATCGTTATGTTGCTAACAAAAAAAATTAATTTCAAGACAAGAGTAGTAGGTAAGAACTGGTCAGTTGTAATAAAAAAGAAAAGTATTTAGAACTTTTTTTACAATTAAAAAGAAATTAAGTATATATTAAAGAAGGTCAAGTGAAGAGACATAAATCTTATTATTTCGCGTACAGCGCATGGTTTAATGATGGCAGCGGTACCAACTTTGAAAGCATAGGTCACGCGAAGTTCTTCACTTGTATACTCAGGCATACAATAAACATCACAAAATTTTTTACTTTTATTTCTTAATATGGAGAAATACAGATGTTCAAGTATTGTGTACTTTAATCAGAGCTACACCAATGTTTTTCATATTTACTGAAAGTATATTTTACACGGCACTAGCGTAGTATGGAAGATACCACCTTGCCACAGATTTAAGCCAATTAAGGACTAATTAGAACTTCTTTATGAATATATTGAATTTCATAAAGTTCTTTTTAAGCCTCTTCATTGTTTAAATTGAAGAGAAGAGTTTGGAGATAAAAAATATAGGACTACGTTGACATTGAAGGCTTGCCAGCTTGCTGAGCCAACTGCTTAATTTTCATCAAATACACATGAAGTATTGCATATGGCGAGTCTTGAATGTTCAAGGTTTAAAATTAATAAAACTAGAAGAGTGTGCTGAAAAAAAGAAAGCTTTGTTATTTACGAATTCTTAAGAAATTTTGCTTGAGGAGTTTTCAATTGTTGTTCAATGCTTGCTTGGTTGGGTTTCTTAAGAGAACTTCACATCACATTACACAAATTCCAAGAATTTATTTAAGGTGCGCCATTCCTATATGAACTGTTTTACGACTTCCGCCGCTATCATTATGTTCACCATCCACTGCAATTACTTTTGCATAGATAAAGGAAAACAGAAAAGATTCTAAAGCATAAGAAATATTCTGTAGGCATATTCCATATGGCTAGACGGATGCCCTTTTGTAGTCTTTGTGGTTTCCGTGGAAAGTTCCCGTATTTATACTCTAGAGCGTTTATACGTATATTTTATCAACTTTTCAGTTTTTAAATATATATTTGAGATATAATCAGATGTTTCTTTACGGAAATTATATATATCAAATAAAACCTTGTATCCTCATACCATAGAAAAAAATAGTGACTTTAAACTCTTAAGCTAGTACCACTTACAGAAACTCCAACTAATTTGACATGAGTTTATAACATTAGGAGTAACAAATGAGCATACAGTTCATATGTTGGTAATAGATAAGTTCGACGTATGACATCTGTATCCATCCAAAGATTCAAGATGCACATAAAACATGTGCAGCCCTGATGAGTAAGATCCCTACTCAGCTGGCCTCCCGCTCGCGAGTCTAATTAGATAAAGCTGTAGAGGTCTCTGGACCAACAGCAATACTCACGCATAAACAAAAAAAAAGAGTAAGATGTAACTCTTCGACACCTATAATTGGGTCCCCCGACCCTCGACGTTCGAAATACAGCAGCAAATTTAACACTGTTTTTGTAAGGGTATGGTTCTTCCTCGGTCCAGCTGAATCATTCGTATTGGCGTTATAAAATACGCCACAAAGACACGACAAGTGTTTCAGATTTAAACAAAACATCCTCACAAACCATCAACGACCAATTACTTTCTGATTGGTTTGGCTCACAGCTTTACGTAGATATGATGCATTTGCCCCAGGGATGCTGCATTTGTTCTAAGGAATTAAAAAAATGGCTAAGTTTGACCATTTAGATGTCAAGTTAAAAGTAATTCTATATTGTGTAATTTTTGTACTGGTATTAACGTCTTTCAACTCAAGGAACAGTAATGGAATTTTCATAAAAAAAACACCAGTTTAAAGGATAGAGCCACGCTACTGTTAATTTCTCTCCGCGGCATGCCATGGGTCGGTTCGAGAGGGATTGCCAAGCCACACCGGAATATCAATGTAAAATAAAACCATTATGTTTTATATGGAAAGTACTCGTAGGGAGCTTAAGTTAATTAATTATAATCATATATTCTTATGTAACAACTTACTTTATAAATATATAAATACCCCTAGAATAGCGTCACAGCGACATAATTTTCAAGATTCTTTCTTTCATAAATTGGGATGAAATTGGAACGACTGCAGGTTGTTTAATTGAAATTGCGATGGAAGTATTGTTAAGTTACACGTAAGTGTGCTAACATAATTATGTATTTGACCACTTTCTTCATAAGTCCATAAAAAGCCTATGGCGGAAATACTTTCTGTGTTGTGTTGTTTGCCCTTTACATATCTAATCTGTAGAACCCTGTTAAAAAGATTCAAAATTTTAGAAAGCTGGGAACGTTATCAAAAAGGAAACATGGTTATAAAAAGGCGATATTTTTAAGGAGTATATATATTTCAGCTTGAAACTCCAAATTCCATTTAACTCATTGCGTCAGTAGTACTGAGTGTATCATTATTTTTTTGTTAATCGCAATCGCTAATCATCATCGATCTTTTTCATCATTACATGAATCTATTGCCGTACACCGTACACAAATTGTAACCTTTTAGTGAATAAGAATCAAGTAACGGTAAGTTATTGATACAAGAAAGTAGAATCCGAACAAACGACCGACGTCAGTAATTGAAATATTAGACACAAGATGATCACCGCAAGAATAAATATAACGAGAATATTTATTTAATCAACTTTCATATACACATAGTATTTATCCAATAAAACTAAGGTTTTTTAAAAAAAATCTAAAATCTAACCAGTTTTTGTTTTAAAAGTAAGTTGTAGTTACTGCAACTTTTTAAAAAAATAATGCTATTTAAATTACTAACATTCCAGATAGATAGTTTATGAAAATAGTCCAATGGGGAACTGAACCTACGACCTTAAGCTTCGTAGACTGTACCTTAAATCATAAGGCTATTGAAGTTAATATATGTTACGAGATTTATAGTTATTCCTAAGTAAAAACAAATACCAGTACAGTACTAAAAGTCCTTAGTATATTTTCCTTTTTGTATTTATGATGTAGGAGTAGAAGGTTATTTTATACACTTTTATGCTTAATGTTAGTTTTGCGTGGAAAAGGGCTATGCTTGCTGAGTAACTGACGTATTAATCTCGGAAACGGTGCGCTTAACGAAAGCTCGCCCGTGTACACTGTTCAACATTGATTTACTAAATCAAAATTCAGCTGTAAATTATTGTTATTATAGCAGATTTGTTCTGCTGTGAATTGGTAACAAATAAAAAATAAATATTTGAATTGCGTTAACATATAATTGAAAACTGTAATATTATTATTATATAAATATTAACGAAATTGACGCCCTTAAGAAGAGGAGATAGGTCGGATACAATGCTAGGAAACGACTACAGCCACTATACATCAAAACCTGAAACGGACGTACTTTAGAGAATTATCTTAATATAACTTTGAATCATTGATACGCAAAACTTATCACTGAGTCTGTGGTTGTAATAAGATATAAGCTTCATAGAGTTGAGCGTATAAAAATTCCGATACTAATTGTTAAAAACTTTAAAAACCAACGTCTGGATTAAAATAAAATATTTTTTTTAGTTAGTTTAGTAGTTTATTTGGTTTATGGTGAATTAATTGAACTTTAACGAGGTCCCGCTAGCAATCGTAACTTTGTAGCATTTGCTGTTGAAAAGCTTTCTTTCAGATTTCTGACACGTATTGTGTTGTGAATTTGTGTATGATTAAAATAAATCCGTTGGGTAGGCTTGCTGGCCCTTACCAGGGCTAAAAAAAATTGCGAATCAGTGGCTAAATTAAATTTGACGTTGAATAAATATCATGGAAGCAATATTAACTGAATAATCGTGCAAAATGTTGAAACCATATTAACTGAATAAACGTGCAAAATTTTACATGAATTGAAGTAATTCTTGTTAGTACACACTGTACTCAAATAAATTGATTCTGCCGCAATAGCATTAACCTAATATAAAACAACGATTTACAAATGAAAATAGTAATAGGAACATTTTATACATTTGTTGTGTTTTGTGGATCGTATATATTATTGAGATAGTTCAATAATGACCGAGTGTTACCGTCGGATGGCGAGCTGATCAGCGGAGGTAAACTGGATCTGATATGAAACATTTGCATACCGGAAATCCTAGTTACCGTAATTATTTGTATGTAACTGTCGGCAGAAAGTCAGGACAGTCTCGAGAACCAAAGTAACGGATCTGAGCATTCAGATTTTTTCTGAAATCTCTGTGCCGGTTTCGCTCAATTCTTCGAGGGTTGAATTGCGCTTTTTGCTTTGCATACATTGCTTTCATTTGTATTCTATTGCTCCGTATCGAGCCCATGCACACCGCGACATCAATGCAGTGGCAAGCACAGTGTTGATCTTTAAAACAAGAGCAAGCACTTTTCTTGGATGTCCCTAAGGGAACTGGTATAGACATATGGAAGGAGCTAGTACTGGAGTATCTGGCCCAAACATAGGGACAATATTCTATGAGATGCCACCATGACATATATATACATAGAATATATATACATAACTAATATATGGAAATATGGATAGTTATGTCTAAGCAAAATTTCATAGCGTCATAATAAACTAAATGAACTGAATTTTTTAAGAAGTAGATTTCTATCTATTTAATCCTAAGTCAATTCAAAATTAAATCATTAAATTTAAAGAATAAAACTAAGCCCATTTTCAGGTTATGGAATTACAAATTATGTTCTCTGTGTTCGCATTTACCAAATTCTATTATATTATATAATAATATATAATTCTGCACAGAGTAGTTTACTCGAACCAATATGCAACTTGTAGGCTGTTATTTAGATATGTAGTAGTTCACATATACACTTAGTATTAGAAATCAGAATTAATTTATTTCAATAGATCCTTACATACTGTTATTCGTTCCAAAGTATGTTGATTGTTTAAAAAATTATATGCATATATTGTGGCTGGCCGTATAAGTTTGTATGCGTTTTGTCTTTTTTTTTTAATATGCTACCAGTGCTTTGTAACATTGAAGTAAACAACTCAAACTAAACTTAAGTGCTCGTACTAGGAGGTGGTTCATGACAATAGTCGAGTACATACATCCTTTTTTTTATTTGTGAATTTTTTCATATAAAAAAATAATAACTGTGGGAAGTATTACTAGTACATTTGTCAGAGGTTTATATTGACTAGGTTCTATGTAATTTCATAGCCATGTTAATATATACGTTTGATCTCGACGTTTTACTTGTCGATTGACGTCAAGGCTGCGGCCAGATTGTATCAAAGTTTATAGATAATTTAGTTGAATTCATTAATCAACTAAACCTATGTCAATCAATTAAATATGACTCAATAAAAATCGTGATCTGACAATTGACGAAAGAAACGCGCTGAATAGTACATTGACAGTAATGTAACATCATGCTTATACTATAACAGCAAAACGTTTTGTTTTGAACTTTAAATTTAATGTGCACTATACAGTTAATTTAAAAAAAAGTGATTCTAATAAGATACTAGCATTAAAGTAGAATTTAAGGTAGTCCTACTATAAGTCCTATCTGGAAGTCCATTTTTATTTGGTACTAATTATCAGGACTTTTAATCAGTTAATTCAATCAAAATCTGCCAATGGCTGTGAGGAAATAGTGTCGTCAACTACACTAACACTGATGATGTAACAAAGATCAATTTCTCCTTATACTCGTATGTTGCTATTATATATAATTAAGTATATTATATATTTTACGCAGCTGTAAGATCACGACTCTAGCGTATTGTTTTTAAACGCTTAAAATACCAAGTATACATAGTATATACAGTACATTATGCTACTCTGTTTCGTCTGGTGAGTGCAGGAATCCGGAGACCTTTATTACTGGTGAGCAGGCATACCATCTCATTTTTCAAGGGTGACAACGCATTATGATTCCTTGTTAAGGATGAATGTAGATGTCATTGGCTGTAGGAATCACTTATCATCAGGTGAACCGTGTGCTCGTTTCTTACTCTTAATGTAATAAAAAATAAAACTTGATAAATTATACTCACAGACAAATTACATCTTAGTCCTCAGAGGTGAAAACTTATGTGTATATCCTATCTTTGCTGAGGATTTTAGTTCATCCGTCAGAAGTAACGGTCCAAGCAGAGGTTCCCTCTCGGGACCCATTGTGCTAGTTACCCATTAATAAAGGCGGAATCTCGGCTGAGTGCCCTCGGTCTAAGCACTCGGCCACCTTTCAAACCGGTGAAGCTGTAAAAGCCCTCGGGCTAACAGTAGCCATAAAAAAAACTAAGGATTTTCATGGCCTCCATTCGTTATTACCGTGAGGTGAATTGCTTGAAATTGTAGTGTTTACAATATAAAGATCTGTAGTTATGTTGTTATACCGTCTTGATAGATAAAAGATAATTGTTATATTTAATATTTAGAAAAAATAGTTTGTCTTGAAAAATAAGTGCATTCCAACCCTGCAAAATATAACCATAACAAATTCTCGGTGATAAAATATAATGTACAAGTGTGTTTTTGAGTAATATCAGCCTTGAGTATAATTACGAAGAAGGGCAGGAAAGTTTTCTGTGAAGTTTACCTTGTTACTTTTAGCACATTTGTGTGGAATAAACAAACAAGGAAGAAGAATTATGTTTTACATTACATATTTAGTCCGTAAACATTATCATGTATTATGTATAACGAAACTAGACTTTGCGAAATTTTATTTGGAATACGTATCACGTACGCTTGCAAAACAACTTCAGATTAATTGATATTTAATACCTCAATATATTAATTTAAAATATATATGGATTTTTAATTGACGCATTGATTTAGAATTAACGCAAAAGTCACCAGCATAAAGCATATAAATATGTAAAAGATTAAATACACACATTACTTCTTTTTTTTTTCTGCGGGTTTATGTGAAATGATTTACAACTGTTTGACCATCTATCCAAGCTCCTTAGTTTCATTCGATCATTACCAATTTATTATATTTTAGATATGGTAGTATTTGGATTTTAAAGCGTGAATAGAACAGTGAATCAACAATATAAATATAATAAGAATTGCACGCTACTTTGAGGAAATCCATGCTCAGAAAAAAATTATGTTTTGCACATTTCCAATAACGCACACGTCACATCCCAAATAAATCAATAATAATAATTATTATTAATCACTACCGTTTTTATAAGTATAATAATAAACGTGATATATTTAAAATATAAATAATTTTATGCAAATTTGATTTACAATGCACTTAACATGTACTTAATCCATAAGATTTATAAATATTGTGATCTAATAGAAAACTGTTAAATATTTGATATAATTTTAAGATTAAACATTTATAACATGCAAATTAGTTGCACTTCTTTTATGTTATAAGTTTTAGAACAGAACTTTAGACGGTATTAAACTTTTTTTTAATACATTGAAAGTAACAAACGACCACACGGTTCATCTGATGGTAAGTGATTCCTGCGGTTCATGACATCTACATTCATCCTTGAAAAGGAATCGTAATGCAGATGCGTTGCTTTAAGGAGACTGAGGTGGCATGCCTCGTTACCAGTATTAAAGGTCTTCGGATACATGCAGCTGAAACACAACAACATTATGCAGCTATTATGCGGTGGTATTCTGTGAGGGCGTGGTCCTACCGTGGTCAAGCTGACTAATTCATTCTGACGCTAGAAACAAAGTTACTTGAACAAATAATATTATAAAATGGAATAAAATAATATAAACAATACTATCATTGACTTTTAACTTCATAGATGTGGTTTTAAGCTTTTGAGTAGCCATTCAAATTATTTATCTATTTATTTAACGAAAGCACTATGGGTCAACAGAAAGCTCCAATGCATCACTATGTGAACACAATACATTTCAATAGAATAGAAATAAAATCATGTTTTGTAACATCTCAGTCATATATATCCTCTCCCTCCGATTACAATGTGGCCTCCGATTACTATGTTGTCCTCCAATTACAATGTGGGTGTTTTCAAGAGTAGAATGAATAGGCATTTCTGAGCTAGTGCGCCTTACCATCCAGGACTGCATTTCCGCTTCTTCTTAATGTCAGGTGGGATCGTGGTCAAGCATTTGCTTTGAAAGTATAAAAAAAAAATATAGTCATAGTCATGACATCATATTTAGTAAATATTATTTTATTCTCATTCACATACTACAGAGATAAATGTGATATATCGAAAATGTTAAATCTGGTTTATGTAATAGCTGTTACCCGCCTGCTTCGCTAGACGTAAATTATGTAGTTTGGTATTAATATATTTTTACTTTTTTTTAATTTATGTACCATTCTGTGAGATATGTATACCTATGCCAAATTCAATTAAAATCCCTTCAGCTGTTTGAGTGTGATTGAACGACAAAAAACACAACCATACACACTGTCACATCTATAATTTTATAAGGATAAAGATTAATTAAAACACATCTCAATATCATCCAAATATTATACGTAATTCATGTGTGTGTATTATGTTCGATTAAAATCTGTAATTGTTTCAATTAATTGATTATTTATTTTATTCCCTACCATTCTCCGTTATCATAGACTCAAGGCAAAAGTGTATTTATTTCAATTCATGCAAAGCCGCGGCGATGATAGCGCTGTGGAAAAACCAGGCCTGCAGCTTGTACAAAATGCTTATTTATATACTTATAAAGATGTAAAAGAATATTGTGCCGTTTAGAGCACAGCGTCGATTAGACTTTCTTCCTGTAATTTTCTATTGAACCGCAGCTCGGATGTCATAAAACTTGATCTCGTAGCTCGTTTTATTCGCTACGTTTATGTCATTATCTCGGCTATCCACGACAATTACTCGCGCACAGAGAGAGGAAAAATAAAAGATCGTACTGTAGAAAATATAGTGGGACTTTTAAAATATTCCTCATGAAAATGTATAAAAGACCGCCGACTAAAGGTTGAATGAATAGAACACAATGTTATCTAATAAAAATATTAATTTTATTTTGTTTAATCGAAATATTTTTAATCCGCACCAAAATAATATATTATAGTGCCTTAATTTACACGACGAATAAATAAGGAATGAAATCCTTTTAAATTTAATGTTTAAAATATTAAATTCTACTCAAAGATTGAATTAAGTTTCATTATTTAACCAAAAATAACATATGAGCAAATGTAATAAATTTCACTAAGGATTCTATAATCTCTTTGGAAAGCGAGAAATTTCTATTCTAAAAATTATGGAAAGGATTGCGTATAATATTATTTTAATGCACTAGAGGTTTTTGTAGAGGATTGTGATAACATTTTTAGTACTTACTTTCAATCAAGTATTAAAAATAATAAATTAATAATATATCACATCAGATAATAGAGCACGTTTGTGAAGAAACGGCAGAATATTTATTGCATCGGAAACAGTTTTATGATAGAAAATAGTTATTTCGCGTTTTTAATGCGCTATCTTTAAGACATCATTTTAAAACCAGAAATATACTAGTACACCTGATTTAAAAAGTCTGATCTTAGCAACTATACTTCTCTGTCTCAATTTATAGTAAATAAATAAAACTATGAATGCCTTATTTATCTAACAAAAATATAAAATATATTTAAATCAGTTTCGTACCACACGTACTTTATTCAAAGGGTATTATAAGATAAAATAAGATAATACAGCTCTTTAGAAAAATGGGAGGTTAAAAGACTATTTGAATTTATTTACATTGGGATGATTTACAAAACATATAAACATAAAGTAATGTTTATATTTTTTTATTATAAAGGATATAATCAATAATCATGTGAATACATTTCATTTACTAGTCGTCACGAATGTTGTAAAACTGTAATCACTAAAGATCATTTTCATTATTAATTTTTAAAATCCATTGCGAACTTTCTCGTATTTTTTAATTACATTAAAAACTTTGTCCTTGTATTGTATTCTTTGTAATAGAAGCAATGACTCAAAAGTACGCTGTGTATTTTCTTTTGTGCGGTTACAATTCTCGCGTCGTATTTGAGGAATGACCGAAGCATATTAGCAAATATTTAAAAAGAATTAAACGTTAACATTTTGAACCGGTAATTTTTGCTTGTATATATTACTAAAGCAATAGGTAACAGGCGGACCGATATTATTACTCCGGTTTAGATAGTCTATGCAAATTTAACAAAGCTTACATTACAGACGATTTATATTTTTATAGGAGTCACGTTATTCACTCAGGCGTGAACGTTCCTTACGCGCGTACGTATACGACGTTGATGTTATGTGCGCATTTGATAATCAAAGCGCTTATCTTATCTTGCTCTCGGAAGTAGGAAGAATCTGCCGTATTCCCGTTTGGCTTTGGAAAGATGGTAAAACCTGCTGCTGTAGGAAGTGTTAGTGACGAAAAGTAATAATTAATTACTATTTTCTAATAAATGACATAATAAAAACAATTTTCTAATTAACACATAATAAAAAAAAAAGTTCTGTGTATGATATGTGATCATTGATATAAATTAAGAAATACACGAAGCTTACCTAGGTGTAATTATCCATGGTGTGGTAGCTAAGATTTGAAGGACCTTCCGCAAAATATTTGCAAGGGATCGATCTCGGTTTGCAAGCGTGAATCTAAAAACCAGGGCTCAGGCACCTACTTTATATTCCATAGAACACAGGCAGTATTTTAACTTATAAGTTGAGAGAATTAATTTCAATTTTAAGCATAAATTTGCATATCAAGAGGTGAAGAAAAACAGTTTGGGTATGCTGCATGTATGAAAAGTAAGTAAAAGTTGTATGATTATTCCCTCGAGAAACGAGGCCGCAACCTGGCCTCATAATACAACACGTAAATGCTGCTTCTATTTTCTTTTATTGTCGACGTGCTTTTATTTCTCTACAATTCCGCTAGCATTTGGTGATCATGCACCAGAAAAGTATGAGTGCAGTCCTAAGTTCGAATACTTATATGAATATTGACAGATGCTGCAATAGAAGGGACCGAGAAGCTGGCGTAACAAAACATACATCTTCCATATTATGATAAAATAACGAAACAATTTCAACTGTTACAAACAACAGTACTTTGGTAAGACATATGTAGCGATTAAAGCAATACCACTAACAAGATTTTGTTACTGCCGCGTTTGGCTTTATTACCGCTCGAGGAAACATCAAATTATATAAGTGAAAACGAGGCGGCTTGAGGTTCAAATATTTATTTTCATTTCCATGTTTTTGTTTGGGAAATGTTTTATCATTTGAGCCAATGCTTAGTCTGTACGCTACTTAATGCTAAGTTTTACAATTCCAAATAATAATTAAATTCTCCCACTAAAGAAGTAGAACCGATTTTAAAGTGACAGAAAATTAAATTAGTGATCAAATAGCAAAGAATTATATAGTTATATTTTAAAATAATATGACTTCGTCTATTACATCTACATTTTAATACTCCAATTTAAGTAAAGAAGTATGGATACATAGAAAAATAGTTTAAAGAAAAAAAAGTCTGCAACAAGGACAAAAAGCGGACGATCCATAATTTATGGTTTAAGGCTTACGGTTTTTCCTAATGATTTAGTCAACATATCTGGTTTCGTTATATTAGTATTCGCAAAGACAGAAAGAGATTTAATGTGAGGTGAAAACTTTACATTTGGTAATTATAGGAAGGAATAGATGTTGTTGAGTGATAAAAAGAAGTTAATTTGGCGTAATTAAGTAAATAAGGTACAAAATTTTTATTTATGAGATGAGATATATTACATGTGTCAAACAAGTTGGTGTAAAATTCAAGGAATAGTTTTAGTATGATTATTGTGGGCTAACATTTCTGAAGATAAATTAATTTTATAACAGACTGTTTCCCTAGTTTCTTACAATGTGATAAAAAAACAGAACCGATTTTCTTGTAAATTTCTTGGTGCCCTTTTCAAGTTATCTTCATTAAAGTAAATTAATTACATTATTTCTCCTGAAATTGAGAAGATTACTACTAATTGGAATTAATTGATTTTGTGCGCGATCGTATCACCTGTCCATTATTTATAAATACGTTTCAACTAGTTTTTTCATTGATTTATTTATTCAGTGAAAATGTTAGATGAAGATTATTTTCAAGTAATTGCTAGAACAGTTCATAGATTACATTGTACACGTGAAGACAAGGAATATAAAGATGCGGTATTTTGCGTCTGTGCTTTGGGTTCTGCTAAAGGACAGACGCATTTATTTAATGTGTAGTATTATTTAACGCGGTGTTATTTAATGATCGGCTAGAGAGCACTAAATTATAAACACTCTTGTTACTTTATTTGGGTGGTGAGGTGCATCTAGAATTTTAGAAACCTATTTTTTAAATACAATTAAAAGTTCTAGCTGTTTGCCTGCCTAAAATTCGTACACCATTTATTAATTGTAAGATGTTAGAATTAGGGGATATACAGGATATAGTGACGGAGGTCTAGGACTTGTTTAGTCTTTGTTGTATTAAAATAAATTATAACCTAAAGTCGTATACAGTTGCGGCCGGAACTTTTGGGCATGTTCTGGTTGATGAAGGTTTCATATAATAGTTTAACACAAAATATCGTGTATTAGTACAACACTTTCATATTATAATAAAAATGTTAAGTATTTTTAGTGTACGTTAAATAAAAGGTTAAGTAACTTATAAATCCCACTGATGGGCATATATCTTCTCTCTAGAGACTCCATAGCGGACATGTGGCCACATGTCTTCAAAATACTTATTCGCTTTATGAATCGACTTTTGTGATATCCTTATTTCATTTAAATTTGGATACTAGTCAGAAATATTTGCATTCGTTTTGAAGGAAATTTCTTAAGTTTTAAATTAAACAATATGTTGATTTTCTCTCATTCAAAAATAGTGGGCGCAAATAGAAGACAGAGTGGAGGTTATTGCATTTTGTCGCTGCAACTACGGGCTAACCGAGATTTATAAGCTTCTGAAAAGTTTAAAATAGCACTGAAGTTTATCTATTTATTATATCGTAGTATTAAAACATTTAGTAAAGATTCGAAGACTGTAAAAGAAGCGACCGAACTCGTACAGTGAGGACACCCGCTGTAACCAATCAGTGCGGGCGGGATTGTGAATATTTGTGAATATTCGGGCTGATGGCCACTGTAAGCCCGAGGTCTTTTACAGTGTCACCGGGTTAAAAGGTAACCGAGCGCTTATGGTACTCAATCGAGCCCTATATATATGGGTAACCAGCACAAGGATTCCCGAGAGGGAGCCTCGGCTTGGACCGTTACCCTATTTCGCGGGAGCGTCTGACTCGAGGGTGCCCGAGGGGGCCTGCGTCTGCTAGCGGTAGCAAAAAATGTTAGTTGGGGTTAAGTAGAAATGAGTGCTAAACGATGAACTGGGGTTCAAAGTTTATGGAAGAAAAACATTTTCATAATTTTTATTCATAAAAATAAACGTCTTTTGGTAAGGTTCGAGAGTTCAGGCGATACGCTGAAAAAAATATCATTAAATTCTTTTTTTAGATGAAAAAAACTTTACGTCCAAGAAAGTTACATCAAACAAAAATGATAAAATATATGTGTACAAGAGTGAAAAAGCGAGCAAGCGTATCCCGAGGATCTAGCGCGGGATTTATCCTTCATCGTTCATGGTTTGGCTTGGAGTGTTACTCGGGCTAAACTGAAATATTTTTTTGTTAGTGGTGTTGTGTATCAAAACATAGTCTTTACAGACGTTATGGAATCTCTTCTTTATTTAATATTATATTATTAATATTATTTTGCGGATATTTTGTTTTTATATCTCTTATTATTATTATTTTGATGATAAATTTTTCTATCTCCACCTGGTTGGTCAATAATAAAAAATAAATACTATAAACAAATATATAAAATATAATACAATACATATATAAACACCAACCAAATGAGAATCCCTCGACAGGAGAGTCCAAAATCATGTTAGTACAGATAAATAAAACGATAGTTTTAAAAAATTACATTACTTTACTAACAAAAAAAAACCAGCAATGAAACACAAAATTAAAAACAGCTGATGCTCGGATCTCCGAACGCGGCGGCGGCGCGGCTGTGATATCGCTGAAATGATCAAAGTGCCGTCAACCGCAAAAGGAGCGGTTTGTTTTGGGGGGATTGATTATTATGTTTAGTATTTTTAGTTTTCGCAACACGCCCGTGCGTTCGTTGATCCGAGCATCAGCTGTTTTTGATTTTGAGTTTCATTGTTGGTTTTATTAGTAAAGTAACGTATTTTCTATGAAACTATCATTTCATTTAGCTGTACTAACATGATGGAGTGTAAATAATGCCAATGAAACGTTTTAAAATACGATTTTTTTTAATCAGGATCGATTTTTGTCCGTCCCATCATTAAAGGTGTCATTAGTATTATCGTCTGTCTTTGCTTTCGGAAGCGGTCTCCTAATACCCTGTACAATACTAATATAATATTATTTTGTTATTTGTAAATCATTTTTATAATTTTATATAAAGGAATAATAATATATAACATAAGATATGGGAAGCGTAATCACACGTAATTTCTTATTAGGGCAACAATAACCTACAGTAATTGCGAACATTAGTGAAAGCAATGTCCGAGAATAGTAGTCACGAATTCCCTTCTGAAATTTCGTTAGTCCTTTTGTCACCTATAAAGGAAGCGTTGGCGTACCCGGTGAAGTACTTCACTAGCTTATTATGTGTGTATCCCTTTGGGTTAATACGTGTTGCCTTGTACATCTATGTATCAAAGTGGATAGTATAAAATAAATTCATTGGTAAAGGCAAGGTGTTCTTTCTTTATCTTTGTTTTCTTATTTGCAGTTCTGCTTTACCAAAAATGACTTTAAATATACGGTTATCATAGATTTTATATTTATTAAGTTTTTCAAACTAAAAAAAAAGCTCCGATTTTGAAGCGGATGTTCACTTTAATAGTAATTGTATTAAAGTGCTACGATTATTACTTAGACTATAAAAATATTTGATGTTTAACATTAAGTGTCGTGGAGGGTTTACCTTGACATAATATGATTATCGTCAGTGGTAGATCTACTCTGCAGTTTGTTTCTAGCTTCAGAATAAATAGGTCAGCTCGACAGGGGAAGGATCACGCCCTCACAGAATACCAGCATGAAATAGCAGTATAATGCGGCTGTGTTTCGTCTGGTGATCCGGAGACCTCTATTACTGGTGACGAGGCGTTCCACCTCAAGGGTGAATGTAGATGTCATGGGCCGCAGTGTGCTCGTTTGTTACTCTCAATGTAATAAAAAAGGTAATAAAAGGAAAAAGACAACAAAACAAATATCGTGGTTTCCATTCTCTCTTTGTGGATATGCCTTGCATTCGCAAGAAGCGATATACTTCGTCTTTTTTAATGTGGACCAGAAGGATTGAAATAATTTGCCTGTGGCAATCTTTCCATTTGGGTGTAATGTTCATGTCTTCAAATGAATGAAATGAAAAGGCATTCGCTGAATTAATGCACTCTACTATATCGTCTCTACAACGTTTACAGCACCACTAATCCTCATTATTTTGCAAGTTTCTTTTTAAATTTAATTTTACCTATTATCATTGTAACGTTTCACATGAGAATTATTTGTTATCCAACTATTTAAGACTTCGTAATAAAATATTTGCATAAATTTGAAAGTAGATATTCATTTGTGTTTTATTAAAACCTTGAAGGGACCGAAAAGTAAGTAAATAGCTATGTTGTAACTTACATTACCATGAAAAGCCAGATGTGCTTTTCCCCATAAAATTAATGCGGGATGACTATTTTATTTTGTTTTTATTGGCTTACCCTTTATCGACTAACTTTATATTTACGTCATAACTCTTTTGTCATTTAGTCATTTCTCTACGCGAGTGTATATAATAGAGTTATAATATTTATATATATATATATATATATATAAAGATATATATGTGTGTTATTGCAAAGTTGAATAGTTACTATATATATTATATTTAGTATTTGAACTCTATAAATACACAAATTATTGACTGAAATTATTGAATTAGAAGCCTGAGAGGTGATCTATACCAGCTAATTAAATTATTTTAGAGATCCATATTAAATATACTTTTCGTGATAATCGTGTCACTATGAGAATAATAAATACATGACAGACAGAACTTTTGTGTCTCTGTAAAACGCCATGGGAAAGTCAAGTTGCGTACTAATGTCTACGTTTTGCGGGTTAAAATTGTCAAAAGAGATCGTTTGTGAACAATGGTTTCGAGTGCCACAAAGGGCGCGTATACTAAACGAATGGAGGCTCACAGAGCGTGGGGGTGTGAGGTGCGAGGGGTAGCTCGGTGCCCAGAGTAGAGCGCGCGACTGAAGCGGACGAACGCCGGCTCGATCCCTCCCGGTCGATCTACACCAGAGAAAAACCACAAAACAGTGTAGAATCTTGTGTGAAAAAATGCCAGTTTAATAGTTCTGTGTACCGCGCGTGGTTTCACCGCCTGTTGCGCACTCGCGATCCTTACTACCAACTTATTTGAGAAATTCGAAGGCCGCGCCTTTTTGGGTTTTGAACGTTAATTTGGAGGTAAGTGCCATTTCTTTTGATACGTGCTTTACGGGCTCAATTTCTTAAAGGGTGATTAGGTAAAGCTGTATATATGATTCTGAGAGGAAAGCTCTAGTACATACTGTAGTACTATATGTGCAACTTCTGTCTTTTGGTATAGTTGCAAGAAATAAGACCGGTGCTTCAAATATAATTTAGAACGAATATAAATTAAAGTATATAAGAAGAATATGATATTCTTTTATATATTTCAAGTAATATATATTTTACGTTACTAAAAGATTTAAAATTATTTTGTATATGTTTTTTTTAATAAAGTACACGAGTAGAGTTCATAAAACCTATTAATTCAATAACACATTTTGTATAAATAGTATTTGTTAATTTTTAGGGAATTAACGGTCTCTTGTTTTATTTGCTTATATAAAACTGACGATTTAAATTCACGGAATAACCTTAAGTTAAGATCGATGGAATTGATTTTATTATTCAAAAACAAAATTGAGTAATTAACCGTTTGTTTGATAATATCCTAAGATGTTGGAAATATTAAGTGGTAAAATAATTTATAAATCAGCTTTAAAATTACGTAATATATACACACAATCGTTAGTTTTTCTCCTAAATGTTAATTAGGAAATTTCACGAGATGCTTTCAATAGTTCAAGCAGACAATCCTATGCCGCCGAGATTAGACCGTTAGTCGAGCTTATTAAAACTTTGCTGTAGCTTACACACCACATGACGCAATATACGCGGTGGACAAAGAAACAATGTAAAGACAGGGATAATATATTCAGGGCGGTCATCATATTTCGTTATTATTCAAACGACGTCGTTAATCGTGTTATCTTACTTTGTTATAAAGTCCGTATAACAATCAGCGACAATAGCGTGGATTTAAAAAGTTAAATTTACATAAAATCACGCTAGCTTTTTCCATTAAAGAACTTAATAATATTTTGTAGTAAAGGGTGAAGTTCATTTTCCCCCTTTATACACTTAAGGCTTTTAAATCGTTTTTAAGTTACATATTTAATAATACCTCTTTCAACTTTACAGTTTAAGGGATTGCGTGTCGTATTTATAAATTATAAGTATGTAATTAACAACAATAAATAGGTGAATAAAACAGCTTTTTTCAATTACACTTATAATGTGCTGCTTAATTAATGAAAAAAAAACAATGGTGCTATAGCTTAATGCATTCGGTCTGTAATTTATATAGACTTCCACGCTTATGCCGTAATTTTTCAAGAATGTTTCAATTATTTGTAATATGGAGTAAATTTTCTTAAAAACCACGCCAAAGTTTTGAGTATATTATTGGAAAAAAATCTCCTACGTTTTAAATCCCAAAGGGGTAGTAATTTGTATCAAGGACTATTTACACTTCATTTTGATCTATGGTATTTTTGTACAGGGTCCTAATTAAAAATGGATTTGGACACCTAAGTCAAGAGTCTCAAGTCTTTGCGAATAAGTTATATAAGCTATAAACCTTCTAGTATACCAAAATAATCGACACCACGATATTAGCGTAAATAGTAAAGTAAAGTAAAGTCTAAAGCGCTTCGGCTTATTACTAACCCCTAAAATGATAACGCCTATATATTTTCATCCAGCTGGATTTTGGACCGCTATATCATGGGTTTAACTTCCTGTTCAATAGGCAATCTTCGCCATAAAAACCAAAATATAAAAAAAATATATTGAACACTATAGTAGCGTAAGTTTCTGAACTTTTGTATAGAAAATATTAAGGCACTAACGCTTTTCACTAACCTTTAATATGAATACGTCTATTGTTTATCATCCAGCTCGATTTGAATATACGGTAGTAGCAAATGAACAAGCAACTACGTTTAATAACGTTAAACATTAACGTTTTTTACTAACTTCTTAAACGATAAGGCTCATCTTTTATTACACAGCTGGATGTGGACCGCTTAATCAAGAGGTTGACGTCCTAACCAATATCTATCTTCGCCACAAACAGCCTACTTACACATAATAAAACGTCAACATTGGATATATATATATATTAACGTAAGTGTCTGAAGAAACGTTAAACACTTACACTTTTCGCTAACCCCTAATATGATTTCGCCTCTTATCGTTAAAAGTCGATTCAGACACAGTATCAAGGAGTTATTTATCACAATATTACTTACTAGTTAGAAAGTAGTAAACGTCACAATTGTTACAAATGACAGATTTGCAATAACTGCAATAATATATTAGTTCTGGCATATTTTATAATTGAAGTGATGTCACGAGATCACTATTTTTACATTTATTAAAAAAAACTATTAACTGTACTTATATACCCGTTAACTACTCCAATAAATGACATTAGTCTATTAGTAGATTTGAACCGACGACATTAAGTGTGGTAGATATGCTTCCATCCTATATTGCGGTTTATATTTTCGTAAAGTTTTTCGTTTTTGAATTTTTATATAATTAAAGAACGGAATGAGAATGATATGGTAGTAGAATAGATTATGTTCTCGAATGACGGCCAGTATAATATCAATACATTAATTTAGAGTAAAAAAATAAAATTTTGAGTTTATCTATGCAGGAATCACTTAACACGAAATTAATCGTGTGCTTGATTGTCACCTTTACAAATTTACTTTAAAGGTTTGCTGTTTTCCATCAGTACCACAGTTCCTATCTTTTACTATAATATTCGCTGTAAAATAAATGAAGGAAGTGTCGATACCACGGATCCCAAAGCACTAACCACCTTTTTCTACTATGATTAAGACCTGAAACCGTCGCTCGTAAGTTAGAAGGACGCACCGCATGTAGCTATATATAGATTTGGAGAAAAAGTTAGTACATTCTGGTTCTTTAACGCTAACATTAAAAATTAAATATGATTCCGAATCTAAATTATAGCAAACTCCATTGTTTTCTTATCTCAAGGGTCCAAATGGTTAAGAGGCCAAACGTGTCAAGTGAAGCAAAAGTTTTTAGGGTACTTCTGAGAGTATTCTTCTTATAAATATGACTCTGCTACATAAGTTTTCATTTAAAGAAACTTAAATGATTTATCGAAAGACATTACTATCGAGGTAGAGTAACGTTCAAACTAGAAACTTACAAAAAGACAATTGCATCATTCCGAGCAGGGAAAGGGCACCAATACTCAATACCAGGGTAAAATTGCGATAGCAATGCGAGCTACGTATGTTAATTTAAAAAGTTAAAAAAATAATTACTATGTTAAATATATTTTAAATTCTATTATTTCTACATATCGTATTTCAAAGACACAACGAGACAAAGGTTTTCGATATGTTATATAAAGTGACACTTTGAAATGAAAAATTGAAATCTTCCATGTAACTTTAATATAATACATTCTACTTTAAAAGCTATTTTGAATCGTCCTTATTACGATACCACAGATCCCAAAGCACTAACCACCTTTTTCTACTATAATTAAGACCTGAAACCGTCGCTCGTAAGTTAGAAGGACGCACCGCATGTAGCTATATATAGATTTGGAGAAAAAGTTAGTACATTCTGGTTCTTTAACGCTAACATTAAAAATTAAATATGATTCCGAATCTAAATTATAGCAAACTCCATTGTTTTCTTATCTCAAGGGTCCAAATGGTTAAGGGGCCAAACGTGTCAAGTGAAGCAAAAGTTTTTAGGGTACTTCTGAGAGTATTCTTCTTATAAATATGACTCTGCTACATAAGTTTTCATTTAAAGAAACTTAAATGATTTATCGAAAGACATCTAGGTAGAGTAACGTTCAAACTAGAAACTTACAAAAAGACAATTGCATCATTCCGAGCAGGGAAAGGGCACCAATACTCAATACCAGGGTAAAATTGCGATAGCAATGCGAGCTACGTATGTTAATTTAAAAAGTTAAAAAAATAATTACTATGTTAAATATATTTTAAATTCTATTATTTCTACATATCGTATTTCAAAGACACAACGAGACAAAGGTTTTCGATACGTTATATAAAGTGACACTTTGAAATGAAAAATTGAAATCTTCCATGTAACTTTTATACAATACATTCTACTTTAAAAAGCTATTTTGAATCGTCCTTATTACGATACCACAGATTTGAAATGGTTTATTATACCAGGATCTTTTCAAATCTGACGACAAGGAACTCGTGTAGTTAAATACTAAATAATTTTTATTATATTACTTATATGTTAACTAATTTTATTATATTTTTTAATTTAATAGTGTATTATTCATTTTACTGCCCTAACAGACGAGGATAGAAATGAATATCCCTGAAAAATATTAATATCATGAAATACCATGTTTGCTGAGGGGGAATAAATTGAACTGAACGTATACAATATGGAATGTTGTGCTTTTTTTGTTGCAAAACAAATATCATTTCAATATCGAATCCCATCCCAAAGTAATTCTCTGTATGAAGTGATTCTATGAAATTAGATGAAGTAGAACATTCTAGTCTCTCTTAACTTTAGTTTCACGATAGGTATTTTCTAAATGTGTTACTATCGGTTCTCCTTATCAATGGGATGGAAGTGCCATCTTACATTGAGTTCGTCGAATCAAATCCGATAAGAAGTTCGATTTATCGAGGATTACTTTAAAAGTTCGTAGCGTAATTATATAACCTCTTACGATTTCCTTAATTATACTCGTCCTTTCGCACCTAAGAAGAAATCCATTAGTTAAATTATAGCTGTAAATTACGTAGTTATACTTAAGTATTTCTAATTCTCTAACGTCAATTATTGAGTTCTACGTATGACAATTCTTTACTTCAATACAAATTATTTAACCTATCTAGCAACATATTTAAAAATATACCATGACCTATAGACAAATCAGTGTCCGTAAGTCTAGACGTGCGTGACTCACATGATAGGATTACGAATCTCTTTACCAGAATTGGCCCTAATTTTCTTACTAAGTAACGTAAAATACGGCAGTGATATGCTGCTATTTTACGTCGGTACTAGCGTAGTGCTTCCCTGGTGATTCTATCACGTACAGAGTCACGTAAAATTATTGTCATAGTTGTCACGTTTCATATTACATACGCTGGCATGATATGTATTATTATATACGGATGTGTAGTTATCCGTTATCGTTGTACACAACCTCTGTTTCTCCTTATTTGACTTATAGGAACTGGGTTAAGCGGGGTTCTTACCGATCCCCACTATACGAGCATAGTCCAATTTACTCTTAATTATTGGATGCAGGCAGCAATCAGTAACAGCGGAGAGTTGAAAGATACATATGTTTTTATTAAAATTAAGATTTTCATCTTGAAATCTATTAATGCATTGTATGTAGAAGAAGCGACGAAAGCTTAGCGTCTTAGACTGACGAATGTAGAGGTCGTGAATTAAAACCTCAGCTGTTTTGTACCATTGATGATCATTACTAATTATATTCAAATACATATTAAAACATATAAACTCTAAGTAACTCTTTTATGTAACACTGTTAATAAAATACAGAATATTTTAATTATGAATATTTTTCGAGTGAAAATTGTTATATGGCTTTGAATACAATAGTTGTGAAAACTTATTATTGTGTGCTAAAAAAAATAATGAAGATACAGCACGAACGCATTTGTACACACACAAACACACGACACGTTTTACTAGAATTATGTATTGTTAAAATAATAAACTTATCAATATCAACAAAAATGTGTCAACTGAAAGCAAGGGACTAGATCTTAGCGTAGAGATTGAGCTTAGGAACCAAGTCTCTACAATAAGTAGAGTTACACTAGCAATCAATAAAGATTTATTATTACTTATTATTATTATATAAATTTATTGTAGTTTTTCTTTTTACGCTTTTAACGTTTTTTACTGGCTGCTTCTCATATCATCTCGTAATGTCAGAAACTAATGGCAACTGCAAGTGTGAGTAATATGAGATCCATCTGAGCGGGTAATGGGTAATTTCCCTTAGCCATAAAGGTAAAGCATACATTTCACAGGCTACGGGTTACACGTTCAACCATAAAAAAGTCTATTTTTGAACGAAACGCTTATTGTGAGGTTTTTGCATGAGCGAGTTATCCTGGTCACGTATTTCCTTTATCATAGTCATTTCAACCCTATTACTGATCAGCGTTACTACAGATAAGGGTGTTTTAGCCTACATACAGTATTTGAAAATAGTAGCGCTCCTTTTGCGAGTATATTGCTGTCTATGTTTTTATTATTTTTAAATTAGTTTTTTTTTAAATTATCTAGAGATATGTCATTATTTGTGCTGTCTTATTCGATTTTAATAGGTACCTATGTGACAGTTGAGCACAATGTGTGGAGACAGGGCTGGTATAATGATATCACATCTGTCTGGTATATGTATAAATTAATGTGTGTTACAAGTTCTAAAAAAAGTTTAAATTATGAGAATTATTTAAAATCACTGAGATAAACTATACGTAGTCACGTTATAGCTAACATTTAGCTGAAGCCCTGCAGCAGCCGAGGCGGAGTTGCGGAGGGAGAGGAGTGTCGGTGTTTCGTTGCCGCTCTCCCTATCCTCCGCGACTCAAGCGGGGGTCGCACCGCATGATGCGGCTGCGGTGGGGCCGCGGGGGAAGTGGAGTGTCAGTGTTTCGTTGCCGCTCTCCCTGACCTCCACGGCCGAACATCGGTAGGCGGTGGAGCCTCAGATCAGATCCACCGCAGGGGGCTGGGGCTTTCCCGGCGTGAGAGTTCCGCAAGTTAAGTGGCGGCCCGTGACACCTACATTCATCCTTGACAAGGAATCATAATGCAGATGCTTTGTCACCCTCGAGGACTGAGATGGAATTCCTCGTCAACAGTAATAAAAGTCTCCGGAACCCTACACTCACCAGACGAAACACAGGCACATTATAGTGTTATTTCAGGCTGGTATACTGTGAGGGTGTGGTCCTACCCCGGTCGAGTTGATCATTCATTCTGCAGCTTGAAACAAATTGCAACGGAGCTGTACCACTGTATACATATCTTTATTTTATCAGGTTTTACATTGAAAAAAAAAGAAACCGGTACGAGCTCCATAAAGGAGTAAAACTACTGAAATTTGAGATCAGGCAGGTTATAATGTAATCAGAATGAGAAGTTTAATCGATCAGCTGAATCACATCGCTCGAACAGATTCTACTTGTATTTGTATGTCAATTTGGCTTCGATCCAAAAGTGTAATGGATTACTTACATCCGAGTATTAAATTCGATTATGTAAATCATTTAACTCCTAGTGAGTATTTTCATAAATATAAAATTGAAATTATCCATTACCTTTATTACAGGTTATGATGTATTCCATCTTAGTCCTCAGGGTGACAATGCATGCGTTTTGACACCTTAAAAATATTTTGCGTATATTATGTAGCACATCTATATGTTATTTATACCGGTGTTTAGTCCTATAGGCTAAGTTGCATTTTGCTTCACTGAACTAATTAAATAGTATGGAGCAGTGTAATATCGGGCTTATGTGTTGAATATAATGTATAATTCAAGGAGTTGAAATACGTGGAGGTCATAATTTCTTAATTAATACTTTTTTAAAACAGATGGCAAAGAAGCATCGTATATGTAAGATATTACCGCCGCTCATGGACATCCGCAACACCAGCGGAGTAGCAGATGCTTAAAGGTCAGCAGCATCTGCAACTGATGTAGGCTTATTTTGAATGTTCCTAAGTCGTCAGAGTATTTGTGCGGGGTAGAAAATTTCGCGTAAAGCTCATGTTGGTGGATTGCCATCCATCGAGAAGATGAGGAAGAAATTTTGAATTCTATCGTGAAGTACTTTATTTAAAATCAGCGACTGGACATGGTAAATTCAGTAATAAATTCATAGAGATGCAATGCCAGTGAATGAAGCCGTTCGGAAAATATAAAATGTTGCATTAGCACTTTAAATATATTAAGGGAAAGAGACTTGCAAACAGATTTCTTGTAAATAAGAGATTCCAATGGTCTTCAAATGGATTTGTTTTACTTTTAGATAACTTTTTACTTTTAAGACTGGTTCATAAATATCGCAGAGTATTTGCATAGCAAAAAAAAATAATTGAAAAATGAGTGGGTTTCAGAGCGTGGTAAACTACCTCATTCCGGTTGGATGAAGTTCACATGCATTTGATTAATATTTTCCTTCAGCACAATGTGAAACGCAAGAAAAAGGATAATGCCCATTTTTCATATCGTTTCCCTTAACGAGTTTAATACTAAAAATAAACATTTCACTCTTCGTACATCAAACGTCTCTCTTCTTTCTCTTTAATCCAGATCAATTTAGGAGAAAAAATCTCATGTTTTTTACCGTAAATATAGGAAATCGATACGATATATTTTTTTGTTATTTGTTACTTTATTTGATATACTTTGATGTAAATATATATATATTTATATATATTATATATATATTTATATATATATAGAGCCCGAATCAGAAGATTTTTAATAAAAAGATAGCAAGCACCCATCATTTGTATATTTTCATTGTATTGCATGCATAGATAAGAATTTTTGATAAAAAAAATATCGTAATCGAAGAGGAGCAAAGATCTCTGTTGTGAGATAAAGAAAGGTATTGAAAGTTATCTATATTTTAATGACATTGGTATTTTCGTTTAATAAGGATTTTTTTAAATCTTTATTTATTCATTTAAGTACAACTTAATTATAGCATTGCTGCCTTATTGCGTATTACATTAAAAAAAATAACCATCAGAAGTTATTACAGTAAAGTAGCGGCCTTTATACAAAGTAGTGTTGGCATTGGTGTCTCTGGGGAGTGTGTCGGACACAGTGCGCAACGCAGCTTTAGTGTCTATGGGCAGAATTCACATCTTTGAAGTACGAATAAGTTATAATAAAGTTTTGAATGATGTTTTGTATCTATCATTGCCCAGATTTAAGTGATATCACTAACGAGTACTAATGAGTAAGGCCTAATCATATTAGTTAAAATCCGTGGAAACCAAATTCGTTTCAAGTCGATCATGTCGTTAATAATATAATGTCGTTAATAATAATAATTTTATTAATTTAGTTAATACGTCAGAAGTAACTGATCGAGCCACCCTTGAGTCAGTTGCTTTCGCGCTCAGGGTAACGGTCCAATCCCTCTCGGGATCCCTCGTGCTGGTTACCCATTAGTAAAGGTCTCGGCTGAGTGCCCTAAGCGCTCGGCCACCTTTCAACCCGGTGAAGCTTCAAAAGCCCTCGGGCTCACAGTGGCCATCAGCCATAAAAAAGTCAAGTAGATAGGAATAAAAATATACAAATCAGAAAACATTTTCAAAATATTTTTGTTTGTTTTGTTCTTGTTATTCTTGTGAGATAAATATTGCCTACTTGGAACAAGGAACAGATTTATTTCAGTATTGCAGAGAATATAATAATAAGTTTTGATTTTTTTATTTATTTGTATTTCTCCCGATTTATTCCTTTGCCATGTGGTTAACACTTAAAATAATAAAATAATAATTTAATCAGCATCGATAGTGTTCAGGTTGTTTGCGGAGCTAACTTGACACTGAGCTACTACAGCATTTTAAAAATTATTATAAATTAGGTAATTTGGTACTAATGGTACGCATTACCCTAATGAAATGACGGAATAGCAGGGTAGGTAGGCTTTTATGACAAATAATTGATTATATATTGAATTTGTTACATTCGTGTAATTAAAATAATAATAGGAACTGAATCATTATTATTGATTTTAATAGATATTATGTATATAGATATGATTTTATCAAGTGCCCAGCGGTGAAGGAAAATACCGTAAGGAAATTGCGTGTCTAAGAAATATTTTTTTTTTTAAGAAAACGTGAAGTCCGCCAATCCGCAGCGTAGCCGCGTCTGTACTCTAACACCCTCTCTAGAGACGAGGCCTATGCTCAACAGTGGGATATATTTATATAGGCTCCACTTTTTTACTTTTATGTAACTATCATATAATAGTGATGCTAAGTATATATCGCGTTATGAAGCAGATTTACAATACTTACTTATTAAGTAAACCTCAGTGACTATAGGATTTTTAAGGAACCAAAAATTTTTGAAAGTGAAAATTTAAGTTTATTGATAAAAGTAACTATCACACACGATTCATCTAAGAGTACACGGACTATTGTGGCCATTAGACTTTAACATATATGATGATATCCTCTTGATCAATTACCATCACGGCGATATCTTCTGCTTATTGCCAGATGACATCAACTGCGCAAAACATCCTACAGTGCCGTAAGCATTTACTCGTAGTCCTTTTCGCATTCTGAAGTAATGGATTTGGAATAAGATCAGAGGAAGATTCAGATGCAGTCTCAGGGAATATATACAACACAACACATAACCAACAAATTGTGTTACACCAATGTTGTTACTCAAGGACCCGCTACGCAGCAGCCCTGGTAATGTAATCTCTATACAAGATGGCCGTCTTTGATAGCCGCGATAAGGACCAATGCTTTTTCACTTCTGAGAATTAAAACTCTGTCACAGTTTGTGATAAAGCATTAACGCCATTATTAATGTTTAAAATGGCGATTAGGTCTCAGCTTCTCGTTTCACGATATTTAGCATTACTATATACGATATTAGCAACTACTCATTGTAAGGCTATGCTTGCATTAAATATTTTCTACTAAACCGTAGTATAAATAGGTCGTTTCAATTGGGAAACGATCGATATTTCCAAAGGTTGCTAGCGTAAAATAGTTAGTAGCGTAAATAAGCTAAGATTCGCCTGGTGGGTGAATGAAATCGAAAAATTTACTGATGATGTCATTATCTTATTCCAGCAATATCATCATGAAATCGCGTCTTCATTATGATTCTTATCGAGGCTGCATATGTGTATCATGTGTCACAGATATTATTTATGATCATGTGAACGGCGTGCTTATATGTTACTTTCTGAATTCACAAAAATATTTTGATTTCGTAAATATAAGGCTTTTTTAATTATCTTGATAATAATGCTAAACAGTGCACGAGTCAAACTATCTAGTTGATTTAGTTTAGCAAAGATCAAAAAGATAGAAATAAGCTACTCACCAATAAAAAGTAAAAAATGTTTTTGCAATAAAGCACCTAACGCAGTTATATTCATTGCTGTCATAGTAATCTGATGGCGTAACAGACGACATCTCTCGTTTTATATATGTATATGCACTGTGCATTAAGGTTAGGTTAATTTGTATTTGTCCTAAAACAGGCAGTCATATTTTATCTTTATTGTTGACGGCGTGGCTTCTAAATCATGAGTTTTGGGGTCGACTCTTAGTGGACGAATAATGTTAGTGTAACACATTTTCTAAGAGTGTTGAATGTATCCTAAGAGACCTGCCATTGTAATTAAACATTACTCCGATATCTAGCGATAGACTAGTGATGATAACAAAGTATCTCTATGTTTGAGCAAATGTTATAACAAAGTTAATATTTTCTGATAACAACCGGAAGATTATGCTCAGAATCGATAAGGAGGACATCACTATTATTTCGCCATATAACAAAAATATATCAAATGAAATAAAAACTGACATTATATTGAAACAAAAAGTTTACTTTAGTTTAGTTTAGTTTTAGTAGTAAAAATTTTACTAAGAAAAATCTCAGTAGCAACTCACGATTTTACAGCTAAGCTTTTATTATGTTAGTGTTATGGCTCTAGAGAAATCACACTCAAAGAAAATTTTATTACTATTGTTGCAAAGTTGACAGTTAGTTCTTTCTATTACGATAATGATTTTTATTATATTTAAAATTTTTATTTTAAATATAATAAAAAGTTTTAGTAATTCACAGCGATTCTATTTTTAGTACGTGATTGAGTCATTAGATATTAAAGTAGCGTCTGGTGTAGGGCTCTGCCTGCATGTACATACTTAAACTGTAGTAAAGTTTGATATAGCTAATGGGATAAAAATAATCTCTTACGTTTTTTATTTTTATTCAATAATTATATAGTCGCATAATGTTGTTATTCTTTTGTTAGGTGTTGAGCACAAGAACAGAATACTATTTAGAATCTAGAATATTTTTTCCATTCATAAGAAAGAACGAAGAAAGAATTAATTGGTTTATTCGTTGGAAAATTAACGTCATTGCATACAATTACACACAGGATTAATAGAATAAAAAAGTAAAGTAAATAAAAAATTAAATGTTAGTTATCACTAACCGGTCCCAAATCAGCATATGCTGGCTACAAAAAACCATCGCCGGTCTTCCGTTGGGGCCGTTTGGTAACGTCACGATACAACGTCAACACTAAATTGAACATACAAGTATACAAAATTTCTAAAACGCATTTTTTACTATGATATATTTTTTATAAATATATATATATATATATATATATATATATATATATATATATATTATTAGTCTCATATATACATATTTATTACTTTCAGCAAAAAAATAAAAAAATATTCTATTCGAAAGGTTTTTATACTGGCCTTTAATCTGTTTGACCACGAATCTATGGATTTACGCACTGTTTCTCAAGACTGTTTCTTAAGAGACTAAATGCCGTGTCGTTTAGAGCAGGCCATGTCCTATAAAACTGACCATAATTTGAAGTCTAAAGGGTTGAGGTCTGGGCTAGATGAGGGCCAGTCTTCAGCTCTTATAAACTCCGGAATGTTGGTTTCAAGCCAGGCTTGGTTAGTTCGTGCCTTGTGGGCAGGTGCAGAGTCCTGCTGGAAAGTCCACGGTATATTTTTAAAAAGTGTATTGCTGAGAGGTTTCACAACATGATCCAAGACTGTATCTTGATATACTTTGAAGTTTTCACTTCTTTTCATAAAAATGTAATTTTGTGACTCCTTTATAAGACACGCCCCACCAAACCATCACTGACGCTATTGTATATATTGATATTGTAGTGTTCTTCAATCATGAAATTTTTGTCATCGGTAAAGAGGATATTTCTGTGCCTTTCACCTGCGTATCGCGACAGAAGGCGTTTTGATCGATCCACTCTCTTTAATTGTAAAGATTGATTTAGGGCCTGTCCTGTATATCAACGATAAGCACCGAGCTTCAGGTCTTGTTTTATAATACGTGACAGAGTCGTAGCGGGGGTTTTGCTTCCTAATGGGGTTTCGACGAATTCTGGCTTTAACAGCATTAACAGCCTTTGTAATTCTAACAGCACGCGGCCGCCCCGTTCTTTTCTGGTCTTCGACAGAGGAAGTGTTGTTGTATCTGTTGATAGTACGATATACGAACATACAGCTGATACCAAGCTTTCGAAGTGTCTGGAATATGACCGACGGCTCCATACCCACTTCTGCAAGGCGATCATTGCAATCCTATTTTCTTTAACACCCCATTCCATATTGTAATTTGATAATGAACACGAAAAAATATGTGAAATTGCGCAAAATCGAAAGAGAACGTGTACTGCATAAGTGTAAATGTATAGTTATGTATATATATTGAATTTTAAAATTAAAAATATTTTCAAAACCCATTTACTACTATTTTCAAGTAGTCTTGAGTTTCTTTCTGTAGATTTCACTTTCACTATATTTCTTATTGGGTGAGATAATGAGATGATTATTAATAATAAGAAATAATATATGATATAAACTTAACATTACAACGCATGAGAGCAGCGTGCTTAATGTAATTACATATAAATGTATGCGCACGAAACATTAATATCAAAACCAAAATTGGCCATAGATTTTGAATGTAGCAAGATACTGAATTGTATTACATCCTCCAGAGCATATTATAAGTACGATTTTATACATAACGCTTTTGTGAGAACGAGTTCAATCTGCGTATTTCTGAAGAAAGTATTAATAAAAGTAAATCGTACTCTATCCCGTATGTAATAGAATCACTTTTAGTCCCTTTACCAAAATTGTGATTGTTTGCATACTTGAACAGACGGTCTCATAGTTTAATTATGTTTTGTTTAAATTACTTTTGTCTTTCAGGGTCTATTTCATTTCATCTTATATATTTCCGTGAGAAAATGTTATCCGAAATTTATTTCCTTTGTCTGTAATATTTCATTGGGTATTAAAGCAAAATAAATTACCACCTCTTTTAAATATTTGTTTTTGAACATCCTGATATTCTATAACTATTTTAATATATTACAATAGGTAAATTAAAATTTTGTTATTATATAATACAAGTTTTGAAACAAACTCGCGGCGAATTTCTTGTCAAAATTCTAAAAATGTTATATTATAATCTTTGGATATTGATATTTGATTATTTAATATTTGAATATTTGGATTTGCTCTTGTTATAAAAATTATGTGCAATATTTGACTTATTAATTAAATAAATATTATTGTAAAAGTATACAAACAAAATTTAATTTTAATGAAAAATTGTTCCATTATTATCCAGTGTTAGAACATATTATTTATATTTCAGTAAAATATAAGATAGATTTTACCAACAACGTCTTCGAGAATTCTCAGTGACTAACAACCATCAATTCGCATTAACCTGAACCTGCCAACTCCGGAAACACAAGTTTATTGCCTTTGGCCCTCCTGATACGCTAAATTTTATAAGAATAGAATGGAATTATATTTACCAGCCAAATTTAAAATGTCAAATCATTCAGTAAGATCGATAAGGTTAAAAATTATTCAGCAGTAATTAGGTTAATAATTATTTGTAATAAAGTTGTAAAGTTTAGACTGAGAAGTAGACGTTGATAATTCATATATATTTTTACTTTCAAAGTTCATTGCTAGGCATCCCCTAAGGAAGTGACAAGCTAGTTTCTTATGCCAGAATGGGGCTCTGTTGGTCGGTAGGATTCAACGTATGCTTATTAGGAGAAAAAAAGAATTTGTTTATTTACTCCATATGTAACTCTATAGTTTTAATAACTATTAATATCATTTGTACAAGCTCTATTAACATGGTGAAAAAGCATTATTTTTGTTACAATTGGTATATTTCAAACTCACGTCCAATAGCAGCGTTATAAGAAAATTCTATCCAATTTGCTTTAATAAAATCCATTTCAAAGGGCAATCATCATTTTTGTCTTCCTCCGCTGGAGAAAGCTGCAAAAATCCCGGCTGAGTTTTAGTTAGTGTGGAAAGAAAGAAACACAGACAATTTACGTTTAAATCCGAACAAAAATGTGTTTCAAGATTTTTTACATATAAAGAATTATTTTATAGAACAAAATATCTAGAATTATGTATGTATGTAAATAATATATGTTACTAATTTATATATATAAAAATCCCACAGCTAGGGCATGCATAGGTCTCTCTAGAGAGAGGGTGTTAGAGCAAAGTCCATCACGCGGATCTACTGCGGATTGGCGGAATTTATATGTAAGCAACGGAATACCTGGTTACTGATAGAGAGGTTACTTTCATCTGTCCTTAGGGTGGAGAATGCTTGAGCATCTTAAATCTTTGCTGACGACGGATTTATGTGTTTAGAGTCGCAGTTATTAGGTGAACTACGAGGGAGCGTTTTAAGTAAGTAGAATGAGGGACATGGAGTGAAAATAAAAAACCAAAATAATTTTTGCTTTTCAATATATACACCAGAAAGAAGAATAATTTTTTCAGATCTTTCAATTAAATATTATATCATCATGAAAAAAGTTTTGTCCTCGTAACTACTTCTTCAACACTCATAAATTTTTTCCTACGCAGTTCTATTTTAATATATTGGAACACGACTGGTAGATGGAAGTAGGAGGACACATTTCCTTAGTTTTCCCCGTCTCTTTTTTTTAATAGCTTCCTTTAACTGCTTCAGTATTAATACGTAATATTCTCCAATTAGAGGATTACCTTTATCTTTGTAATCGATTAATGGGATAGTTTGAACACATTTTCCTTGTTTGGTAAAAAAAAACTTGATTACTATTATTTACTATAACTTGATTTTTTCGATATTTCTCACTCTTCCCGATTGAGTTGCATGGTCGATGATAATTCTTTGACTTATGAAACTATTATGATAAAACTTCATATTTATACTAAATATGAGTCGCTGAATACGATACGACGTAAAATAAATATCTCATCCACCTATTAGCCCAACATTCCACGAACTTAAAAACGCAACGCAACTCCATTATCATATCAGTATCAAGAAAAAATATAGTTATATTTAAATAGGAATATTTTGTTATTTTTAAAAATTATTAGTTTTCATTCTCCTTCATTCTATTTGATATTTGTATTTATCTTCTGAACTGACAGGAAAATAATTAAAATAATATGTTTCAATTGTGTACATTTCCAATTCAAACATACTCGTATTATCTTAAGAAGCAAACATGTTCAATATACAATTATAATGTCATGCTTCCTTTGTGATTCCCGAGTTCCGGGAAAGTGGGAAATCAAACATTCAATATTGTTGGCCCCAGATACGTTGCTACTAAAGTTGATAGTTCGATAGCTCTCCGTTAGTATGGAAGTTTCACAATGCATAAAGGAAATTGAATTTCCTATTTGTAAAGACGGTGTACCTTGCGCGCGTACAGTTTTAAGGAAATTATGAGGCAAGGCAATTTGTGGAGAAATATAATTTTACACTTCTTAATCATACTCATTTTAAGAGTAACAACTGTCAATTGTTACCCTTAAAATTGCTAGACCTTTATGTAAATAAATCAGACGCTACAGTAACATTTTTATTATTACCTTCTTCTTTTATCTGTCATGAAGAATTGTACTGGTTTTATTGATTCACTACCATTGTTATAGTGGTAGAGCTACGCTGCAGTTTCTAGCTGCAGAATGAATGGATACTAGCTGGACCGGGGTAGGACCACGCCTTCACATAACACCAGCGTGACATAGCACCATAATGCTGCTGTGTTTCGTCTGGAGAGTGGAGGGATTCGGAGACCTTTATGACTGATGACAAGGCATTCCATGTCAGTCGTCAAGGGTGACCACGCCTCTGCATTATGATTTTCACTTGCTATCAGGTGAACAGCGTGCTCGTTTGTTACAAAAAACAAACATTGTAGTTGTATTTACATAATCCATTTTCCCTTTCCATATATCATACAAAATTCAATTAGTTTTCATTCGTAAGAAAGGGAGTTTAACGATGATAAGTATTTTAAACTTAAGCAGTTTTGATCTTTGGCACCAAAGATCAAAACTACAAACGAACACATTTTCAAGCAGTATGATTCACTGGATCTTTCTCTATTTTATCCATTAGTTTTTTAAGCCAATTAATTATTTTAATAAATTTAAAAGTTCCACTACAATTGACGTTTCACGTTGACCTTCCATGAATAACAACGTAGATAGGTCAAGCATCACAGACTAGCGAGTTCTCATTCAGTAAAGTTAAAATGAAATTAAAAAACCAAATATTTATATTTTTTAAATGTAATAGAGCATTTCGTTAAACATAAGTTACATTGATAGTGAAGTTAGACGCATGGGTTAGTGGTTGAAGTACCAAACTGCTGTTTCGAGGGTTTGATTGCCAGCCGAAGACAAAATATTTGTGCATCATAAATTGTCAGTTTTCAGGACTGGGTGTGTTGCATGTATGTCTCGTGTCTCTTAAGCTGCATCTAAATCTTTCTCCAATCTTATTGCACATGCATTAACATTGAAATAAGGAAGGGGATGACAAGAGAGTGCCTCTGTTTGCGCAAATGCTTACGGCACTATAAAATATTCTGCGCAGTTGATGTGTCTAGCAATATTAAGAAGATATCGCCGTGGTCTCAATCAAACAGGACGATATCATAGTTACTATGTATTTTTATCCACCAAAATATTACTACTACCCAAACAGGTATTTTTGGTAGGTTATTTCATCCTTCAGTATCCGGTAAATGTACAATACACTTGTGATATGAATAGCAATTGTTTATATTGCATACATTGGAGAGATTTATTAATTGATTAGAATGAGTATATGTATATATATATATATGTATATATATATATATATATATATAAGCTCTCTCTCTCTCTGAACTTTCGCGATTTCAGACACACAGACTTTATAGAGGCTTTAAAAATCGAAGGACTTTTATCATGTTTATATATGTATCCCAAATTAATTATGGAAAAATACGATGTGGGAATAAAATTTCTTCATTCTTAAAGATAGTACTATGTACATTTCAAAAGTAATACTTAGGTACGGAAGAAGTATTGAAAAATCTAATCAAAATCAAAAATATTTTTGAGGCGATTGCGTTTAAGGTGACTTTAACGCATAATGACTTACCGCTTATATATATTATAAAGATTTCTAAGAGTTGAAGTAATTCCTTACCAACAACCGAGCTGTCTTTGGAAACAAAATATAATAGTAAATGTAACTTCTTACGTCTTGTCTTCCATACGTCCATTAAAGATTCTGCATGCCATATGCCTACTAGCTTTGAAACAGGAAGGTGTGTTAATGACGTAAATACCACAGTTCTAGAATTAGATTAAAGCTTTATTATTAAAGTGTTCACCAAGAGTATTGTAAAAATTTTATTACCCTGTACTATGTGATATAATATATTAATAACGGAACGCAGTGTATATTTTTTTTGGGAATTTCACATTTTTCGAATAGACTAAAATTAAGTTAGCCGTGATTGCGATTTTATACGGCCACACATGTATCAACGCTGTCGAAATGCACTTTAAAATTGACAATTTTATTTCGTAAACCGAATTAAATATGACAAAATTTTAATCCAATTAATGTTAGCATAAGCTTATCTCAATTTAAATTGACGTTTGTCAACTGTTGTGGAGATTAGCGTGCGCGCACGTACAGGCAAACAGACAAAAAATCTGTTTACTCTTCTAATCATACATTTTAGTGTTACCTGAGAATAACCATGATTAAATAGTTTAGTTAGTTCATCCGTCAAATAATAAAATTAAAGTAAAAAACTAAAGGTAAATTTTACAATCTTACATTAAAAAAAAAATATTATAATTATATATACAAACGCAACCCAACGCAGGAGTTAAATAGTTATTTACAAGTGTATATATATATATATATATATATATATATATATATACTTATTTGTCACGTTTCAGAAAGACACCTTGAAAAATTGCAAATATTAATTATATATTAAATATTAGTATTTTTGCCTTAATGGTTTTAAATGTCGCTTTTTTGGGTATGGTTGTTGTCTCTATATCTAATATATTCAATTCATATATCCTCTGTTATCAATTTATAATGCATGTAGCAATATACATGAAATACACTCACATACGACATAATAAAATGGCCGCACTCTATTTATCGACAAACAAAGCAAACATTTGACCTAAAGAGACATCAAGTATTTACGTTACAGCTACACATGAAACCACATATTCTATCGAATGTTATATGACAACAAATATATCGCGGAAACTCGGAAAACTTGAGTAAAAGAAAAATTTGATTTAAGATTATATTTTACTATAGAAATAAATTTGGCCATTAATACTGTTACTATTTGAATTATTTAAGAATTTGGAACACTTTTTCGATTTTTCGCCATTTCATATATTTTTGCGTGTTCATTATCAAATTACAATATGGAATGGGGTGTTAAAGAAGAATAAAATTGCAGTGATCGCCTTGCACAAAGTGGGTATGGAGCCGTTGGTCATATTCCAGACACTTCAAAAGCTTGGTATATATGGATATAGCCGTATGTTCGTATATCGTACTATCAACAGATACAACAATACTTCCTCTGTCGAAGACCAGAAAAGATCGGGGCGGCCGCGTGCTGTTAGAAATACAAAGGCTGTTAATGCTGTTAAAGTCAGAATTCGTCGAAACCCCATTAGGAAGCAAAACATCTTATCGCGAGAAATGAAGATTCCAGTTATAATTGTTATTATAAAACAAGATCTAAAGCTCGGTTCTTATCGTCGATATACAGGTCATGCCCTAAATTAATCTTCACAATTAAAGAGAGTGAGTCGATCAAAACGCCTTCTATCGCAATACGCAGGTGAAAGGCTCGCAGGTGAAAGGAATCCTCTTTACCGATGAAAAAATTTTCACAATTGAAGAACACTAAGCAAATGATAAAATGTACGCTCATAGTTCTAAAGAAGCTGCTCAAGTGGTCGGAAAGGTACAACGTACTCATTATCCTGCGTCAGTGATAGTTTGGTGGGCGTGTCTTATCAAGCAGTCACAAAACTACATTTTTGTGAAAAAGAAGTGAAAACTTCAGCCAAAGTGTATCAAGATACAGTCTTGGATCATGTTGTGAAACCTCTCAGCAATACATTTTCTTAAAAATATACCGTGGACTTTCCAGCAGGACTGCATCTGATCACAAGGCACGAACTACCAAAGCCTGGCTTGAAACCAACGTTGCGGTCATTATAAGAGCTGAAGACTGGCCCTCATCTAGCCCAGACCTTAACGCACTAGACTTCAAATTATGGTCAGTTTTAGAGGACATGGCCTACTCTAAACGACACGGCGACATTGAGTCTCTTAAAAAATGACCTCTGACCTTGGCAGAGAGTTCCACTCCTTAGCCGTCCGCATAATGAAAGAAGAGGCAAACCGCTTCGTGCATAATGAACGTCTACAACATAAGGTTGAAACTGCTCGCCGCGCCTAGTCGTTCGGTAAGGAGGTGATTGCGATAGGTCGGTAGTTGCAGGGTCGGCACAACTTCCTTTATTAGGGACAGGTTGGACATTGGCAATCTTCCAAGATTTCGGAACTTGACCAGTCTTTAGGGACACGCGATAGAGGCGGGTCAGAACAACTGTGTCTGTTTCTGACACATAACCGCAAGATAATGGCAGGAATGCCGTCAGGCCCATTAGCCTTATTCAAATCTAGAGTGCTGAGTATTTTGAATACCTCTTTTTTCCGAAAGTGTTTGGCATTGCAGACTCACAACGAGGTAGCAAAGGTGGCAGTTACCAGCAGCATCAAGTTGTGAATTCTTCGCAAATAGAGAGGCAAACATGTCTGCTTTCTCTTTTGCGGTGTGAGCTAATGAGCAATCCGACTTTTGCAATGGCGGTAAAAAAGACCGGCAGAAATTGGCTTCAATCGATTTGACAAGAGACCAGAAAGCTTAACTCCCAGATGGGTAAAGACGCTAGTCTTGCTCCAATACGGCCAATATGGTCGAAGTGGGCCTTGAGGAGGGCACTTTTACAGGATTTGGCAGCACTAATCGTATTAAAGGCTCTTTTCAGTTTTTGGACAATTGCGCTTTGCGGGTTCGAACACCACTCCTGGTAGGCTTAAGTGCTTCAGCTCTATCATACTCAGAGTTGAACCAAGGGCGGGCTTTCATATGGAGTGAGACATCAGAATATGGAAAGAAATATCCCATAGCCTGACATATCACTCCAGGGACAGCACCCGCGCAGCGCTGCCAAGAGTAAGAAGAGAAGAGTAAGTAAAGAAATTCCGCATCTCATCCCAATCAGCTTACTTGTATCGCCATACACACCTAATCCCCATGTGCTCGGGTTCAGGTGGCGAGTAGAGACGACGATGAGAGACAGTGGTCGGATCTTTATTACGGGACAACCGACGAATGTACGTTAGTAACAGTTTGAGTGCGAAGACTTTCCAAGGAGTAAATGGCAGTACTTGATACACATTTATTATGAAACACATAAACAAAAATAGCTCTTTAAACAAATGTCTTCTTATTTACTGTAAAAAAGTGAATATTCTCATAATTATTTTAGACGTACTCAGTGGTAACAGTGGTAAAGGTACGCTGCAGTTCGTTTCTAACTGCAGAATTAATGGGTCAGCTCGAACGAGGAAGTACCATGCCCTCACAGATTAACAGTGTGAAATAAAAACCGATTTATGTTTCTAGATCACAGTCAAAGTCATTACTCGCGTGCTTTCTAGGAAGTAACAGGGAACTCAAATATATAACGATACAAAAGCCGAATGCGGTAGCCGAGGTTCAGCTCTGACGGGCGCCCTAAAGTCAGTTAATTTTGAGTGAGTCAAGTTGAAAGCCGAGACGAAGCTTAGACTCTATCTCGGGAATCTTCGTTCTGGTTACCTACAAATAAATAAATTCGGCTAAGCTGTAAAATCATTCGGGTTGTTGCGGTCATCAGTCTAAAAAAATTATTTTGCGGTAGTCGAGATTAGTACTTCTTAGATCGGTTATGAATCTTGAGGTAACAAATCATTTGCCAAAATCTTTTGTAAAATATTCTTTATGATGCGTCGTAAATCTATTGATAACTTTTAACAACTTTTAGCTTCGACTTTCGACTTTAGCAAATCAACCTTGGTAATGCCATGTAGCAGCTAGTTTCCGGCTGCGGGACGAATGAGGTGCCACGACATTTGTAAGAGTATCCCATCTCAGAATAACAGCGTGAAATTGCAACGTTACATTAAAAAAAACATGGCATACATTCTTCACATTCTCAAGCATTGAACAAACAGCAATACTATATTTATTCAGCCACTACTAAAAATGCATGAAATGTGGCGTTGATATTTAAATATTCAAAGTGGTCCGTATCTCAAAGCGCCTTGTGAGAAGAGCTGAGGTGAAAATAACACAGAGATATATAAAGATCCTATGATATTTTTGTCTGTTTCGTCAACATGCTGAGTAGTTTAGGTATTTTTACTAGCATGCTGGTGTGTTATAATTAGTGTAATTTTTTTTTTTTAATTTAACCGCATAAATCGCTGCAACTAGTTTTTATAACTAAGTTATGCAGCTTGAATCGGTTGGCTCGATCGGACAAAAGCCACGCAAGCACAAAATAGAAAATATAATGATGTTTCGTTTTGTAGTTGAAGGGAACGGATCCCTCAATTACTGGTAACGAGGCATTCTATTCAATTCTTCACGGGTGTAAACATTGAAGCTGTGACATGCGAACGACAATGCATGTGCAGCTTCAATGTTTGTTGAGAAGGGAGATTCAAGGGCCACAGTCATCACTTACCATTAGGTGAATATATAATATTTTAATTTAAATGAAAAGTGTTAAGCTTTTAATTTATTTTTAATTTTCAGATTATATGTACGAATTATATATGATGTAGACATTAGAGTATTGACTTTAGATTCGGGGATTGTTCAATTTTTAGCTGTCAATAATATTTATGCGATACCAATTATGTTTTCGGATTTCCTTGTATTTCCCTTTGTCGTTGAAACAGTATTCGATTCTTCTTTTGATCTTATAAGACTATCCGATTACTGATTGATTTCAATTAGGGTGACATCATCTGGAAATTACTAAAATATATCCTTAATATAGAAATCAACTGGTACGACATGATCTAATGATGATCTAGTCGTTATTATTATTTAGAAATATTTAAGTTTTTATAAAGATTCCCTGCATTTTCGAAACATGCAATTATTGTTAACAATTTTATTAGTCCAATATTAAAGGGCAATTAGTGGTAACCGAAGTTGTTAGTTGAAGCTTTGCTTCCCACAATTATGAAACGTTCCACAAATACACCGCAGAGAATCATAATTTCGTTATCCGATTGCGTGTATACACCGGATGAGGGTAAAATACATGTACAGGGTCCGGTTTGGATATTAAAATACTATTTAAATCAAAGTTGAATCACGCATTTAAAATAAATAGAAAGTGATTATTTATTAGACAGATGTGAGTCATCAATATTTTTTTTGTAATATTACTATTAAATTTTACTAATAATAATTTTTAGTACCCTTTATTATCATGTATAAGATCTTTGTATGTATGAAATAAATTAATTTCATATTTCTTCTCAATCGATTTTTCTATTATATTTAATATAATAATGAAATCATGTAATACTCATTTATGGAATATTATGATAAAAACTGAATGATATACTGGATAATACTTAAGTAAAAGTGATTCAGGTTTTCTGGATTCGGAGATTTCACGGTAGTTAATTGGCAATTAGTTTATATAGAAGATAAATAAATATTCTAAACTTTGACTTATTTTCTCAGCATATAAAATCATATTACATTATTTAATTTATTTTGAATAGTTTCAAGCGTATTGTGACAAGAAACCTGTTACGGTGTGTTAAAGTTCCAAATATCCTTTTATTTATTTGTTTATTTTACCAAGACCTCGCTTTGCTGGCATATAAACATAAAAAAGCTAAAACTATATATAAAAGTAACCTTTACTAAATTTCTTAAAAATTTGTAAAGACATACCCTTTTCTTAAATTATTGATTTGTTCGAAAAGGTGGTACTTGCAATTTTACTCAGAATTTCAGTTTATTGGAAATCGTATAATAATTCAAGATTTGAATTATCTTTCTCACTCAAACTTTAAAGCTTTCTTTTATGTGTTGTTTTAAGATTTGCTTATACAATGACAAGATACGGTTTAATATGTCGTAAAGTACATAGAAGCTCAAATGCTTTTGGTACATAAAGAGCGATGTTTTATTATATCCTGTGAGAGTATATTCCGTGTTTATTGCTACGCGTTATAAACAGATAAGAGAGTGTGTAAATATTTATATGTGAATTTGATTGTGTTGAGAACAAGCAAAATTCTGGAATAACGCCTTTGTTGTATGGTAAGCCAATTAAGCTAAAATCAATAACTTGGGATATGGTCATAGTTATGCAAACTAAAAATAAATCAACAGGCGCTCCAGCTTGTTAATAAGTTCAAGGGTGAGGTCCGGGTAACACACATCTACATAATCAATGTAGAGCAATATTAATGTTTGGACGAGCATGATCTTTGCTTTCATGGGAAGGAAATGTTTTAGACGATAAAGAGACTGTAAGGTGGCAGTGACTTTGCGGCTAATTTCTCTGAGTTGCATTCACCATTTAAAACCGTTTGTCAATATATAGACCAAGGTTTTTCACAGAACTATTAAATGTTATTAAAATATTATTATAATAGATAGGCTGTAAATTTCAAATATTAATCTTTGGTAGAATCTTCGGGCTACCTACGAGCGTATTTCAAAGGATTGATGGTGACTCCAAAACGAGATGTCCAATCCAGAATAGCATTTAAGTTACAATTCACTTTGTTAATCCCGTTATGGAGGTCCTCAATTTATACTACTTTATTAGTATAGTATATATTATACCGTATTATTCTCAGTAGAAAAATAAAAAATATTCTATTCGAAAGTTGGCCCATCTGGCCTTTAATCTGTTTGGCCACGAATCTATGGATATACGCACTGTTTCCAAGGGAAGTTTCGCCACTGTTTGCTCCATAGATTTTGTAAGAGACTCTATGTCACCGTGTCGTTTATGCCACCTAAAACTGACCATAATTTGAAGTCGAAAGGGTTGAGGTCTGGGCTAGATGAGGGCCAGTCTTCAGCTCTTATAAAGTCCGAAACGATGGTTTCAAGCTAAGCTTGGGTAGTTCGTGTCTTGTGACCCGGTGCAGAGTCCTGATGGAAAGTCCACAGTATATTTTTAAAAATTGCTGAGAGGTTTCACAACATCATCCAAGACTGTATCTTGATACACTTTGGGTGAAGTTTTCACTCCTTTTTCATAAAAATGTAGTTTTTTGACTCCTAAGACACGCCCCACCAAACCATCACTAACGCAGGATGATGACCATGTTGTACCTTTCCGACCACTTGAGCAACTTCTTTAGAACTATGAGCGTACACTTTATTATTTTGCTTCTTTTAGTGTTCTTCAATCATGAAAAATGATTCATCGGTAAAGAGGATATTTCTGTGCCTTTCACCTGCGTATCGCGACAGAAGGCGCTTTGATCGATCCATTCTCTTTAATTGTAAAGATTGATTTAGGGCATGTCCTGTTTATCGACGATATGCACCGAGCTTCAGGTCTTGTTTTATAATACGCGACAGAGTCCTATCGGGAATCTTCATTTCTCGCGATAAGATTTAGCAAAGTAAGACGGCACCAAATAATCCTAATTAAGAAAAGGTCTATTTTTAACATTTGAATCTATTAAGCATGAAAAATTAATAGATGTGGTAATTCAAGGCACTTTTCATTTTTATGTAAGCTTTATCAGTGTCTTCTCACGCGAGGTTAAAAGTAGAAATATCATATTATTTCGTTAGTAGAGAGAAAATCTTTCCAGTAGCCAATGCGCACATCATTGCGCCAATGCGCACAGATTTTGGGCATTTGACACATGCAACATGGAACACATGAGAGCAGCATGGTTTGTCCAATTGCATCACCGCTATCCATAATATTTTTTTTCTTTGCGCTTTGTTGATGGTTATAAATGTCTATGTTATTAATTGTATTGTGATATTTTAAAATTAAAGTAAATTGTACTAACCCTACTTTTAAGATTTTATGCTTAAAATTACCAACACTCCATGGATTTTAAATCTGAAATATATGTTAATAATAATAATAATAGCACATAAATAGTACATAAACCTGAGCTGGAAGAAAAATTATATAATAAAAAGTCTGTGAGGATAGCAATTTAAGCAAGGTATGTTGAGTAATAACATGACTTCTATAGCCCTTTGCTACTTCTGTCAGAATAGTGGCACCAATTATACTTAACCCAAGTTGTGTCATACTAAGCCTTGTTCGTTACATAGTCACGAGGAATTTAAATTTCACATAAGCAGAAGGGCCTCCAAATTTTTGTTACAGACGTCAAAATCAGTATTCAAAGTCCATCCAATCAAATAAGTCAAAACATAAACAACAGCATTACATTTTAAGGGAATTCTACAATATTAAATTAAAAATTATATATGTATATAAAATTATTTAGTTGTACATTAAATTTTCTAAGGGAATACCAAAACAAATAAACAGAACTACAAAAAATTGGTAACGTATGCACTTCTACTGAGTAATGTGGGTACTAACGAAAATTTATTAAAAACGTAACGATAATGCGACAAATATTATGGTATTCAATAACATACGTAAATTATTATTATATTATTCATTATTAATTTTGTTTTTTTTACATTTTGAAAATTTATTAGGCCGGAAAATTTATTAATACTTTTTCCGGCAAAAACTCAAATTTAACCAAAGAAAAATGAATTATTAATCATTTGTCTACCTACTAACAAAGGACAGTGTACAGTTAAATTTGATTTTTTCTCTTTTTGATAAAAATATTCCCTTTGCAATATTATTATTGGGAATATTCTTATATTCTAACTCACCACCCAAGTCACTAACAATCTCCTTGCAGAAAATGCGTCAATTTGTTGGCTCGTTATTACGTTTCTGTGAATTTTGTATTCCAATAAGAATTTTCCTGAGGAATCAGATATTTTTACGAGATAAAAAGTAGGGCTTGTCACATTGCCTTTCAACTAACTTCGTGCAGGAATACGACGATTTGTTGCTCCAATATTACGTGGTGTTGTTATTCGAATTGTGTACTATATAATACAAATAAGAATTTTCCCATAGAGATAACATATTTTTCGGAATAAAAAGTAACACACGTCACTCTCTGGCTGTCCAAATATCTCTGTGCAAAAATCAGGTCTTTTCGTTTTGTCATGAAAGGAGGACAAATAAAAAAACAAACATTTAAACATTCATAACATCATTAATCCTATAAAATTATAAGAATGGCTCACAAATGATCTTACACATCTCGCAAGATGCTTAATAATCGCTGCATGCTATAAGGCATTTTAATATTAATTAATGTTTTAAAGTAATTAAGTTGATTTAATAAATAAACAACGCAAAGTTAAATAAAGGTGGCTCATATTTATTTAGTTATTGACTGTTTTACGAAAATTATCTACGAAAATAATATTTTAGTTAAGATTAACTTTATGGGTTGAAACAGGCCCGCATATGAAGTGCTTTTAATAAATTTGTCAATATTTAACATGATGTTATCTAGAGCAACGTAGGCAAACTGTCGATGTTTTTAAAGTTTTGAGTTGGAAAAGGAATTATATAATTTTATTACAGACTTAATGAACATATTGCGAGTTTTTTTAATATAATAAATAGGTAACATGGTTGAGTTCATAACTGTTCTATTTAAACAAGAAACATTGGCTTGGGATATAGTATCTATGAACTACAGAATTTCAAACTCAGTAATTAACGAGAGCTTAAAACACCTTTCAAACTGTATTATTATTTAGTGTATGAATTTCTTAATTTAATAGGATCAGCAATGATTTTTATATGGCTTTTTTATTTCTTTAACTTAGCGAGCAACTAGTAAGTAACTTTAAGCGTATTAAAAACAGACATGACTAAACTGAAAATTTAAAAGCAGCCTTTTACACAGTTTCATAGCCAAAATGTTGTCATCTATAGACGTGAAATTTTACTAAAAATATGTATTATTAACAAACCTATCCTTAAATATTATTTAGGTTAAATTACGATTGATTTCCGTATTTAATTCTTTATAAAAACATGCCAAAATAGTATCCATAAAATATTATTTTTCTTAAACTATCAATTGTAAGATAAATTATAGTTCCGACTTTCCCTATTTTCGTCTGATAAGATATAACCAAAAACATTGGTGAAAATATTATAAAAAATAATGAATGTGTGTTATCTTCATAAATGCTTCCACTAAGATTTAAATTCAACTTTGGGTGATTTTAACATGTAACGACTTTTTATGACAATTTGTACAGTATTAGAATAAGATTCAATGATTCAATGATTTTTTAATCATTCATGTTATTTTAGAACACTTGCAGATGATTCCTAAAAAACTTTATAGGAGTACTTTATTCATAATCTTTAAGAATATTAATCACTTAAAAAGTTTAAGGGAGTTAAAAAGTTTTACTCTCTCATTTTATAATCTGCGTTTTACGTCATGTCATGATTAACATTTTACGTTCACGAGTTTTTACTAGAATTAAAAATAGGGAGAGGTTTATATTCTTAGTTTATTTTACAATTTTCAAACATTTTATATTTAGCTTCGATGTTAACCATCGGAATTACGTCCTTAGGTGACATGTGAACTGAAAGAAAACTATTATTATTAAGTAATAAAATGCGTTGTTATCCAAACCTCCAATTCTCTTCAACCACTGTACCCTAGTTTGTAGTGCGTAAAGTTCTCTATGTACAATTTACTCGGTGTATTATTAAGAAAATGTCTTTGTACTCTATAAATATTCACCCAGTATAATTAATTAAAACCATTAGAGTGCTGTCAAAGAGAATACTCGTAAATACGATATCTGTCGAAATATGTTTTTGAATTTTATTGCAGTTTTTTGATAAGGCGCTTTTACTATTTCGTATAAAATAACAGATCCATAAGAGTTGGATTCAAGTGATGAACTATGAGCATCTTAGGATGGGTGGTAAAGTTGGCTGATGTTAAGTGATTACTTCCTCAAATGGGTAGCAAGCTCAATGGAATCGCATTAACCATAGGAGAAAATGAATTGCTTTATTGTAAAACGTTTCAAGGCGAACACATTCATTCACATTCATATTTATAAGGTATAATAATTTGACTCTTTCTGTGTGTAGAATAATTAGTCATGTAATCGGGGTTGAGAATACAGTGAGTTTCCAGCAGTAGGATTAGTTTACATGTCAACATGTCACAATGCAAAACCCAGTAATATTTATTTTTATTCTGCTCTTTTGTGATTGTGATGACTAAAGTCTTACTCTTAATTAGTTCAGTTAGCACAAAATAACACAGCAGATTTGTACTGTAGTGGAGTCACGCTATAGCTGGTTTCTAGAAGCAACGTAACTGGTCCGGCTCGACCGAGGAAGGTCCACAACGTTGTGTAAAAGAAAATAAAAAAGTTTCTTCGTAAGGTGAGTCTAGGGATCCAGGGATCTAACTAAAGGCTAGAGACATTCTATCAGCACTAAGGTGTGGCAACGCTTACTGTCAGATGAACTGCGGGCTCGATTGTCATCCCTAATATTATAAATGGTAGATTGATGAACGTGTGATCCTTCCTCGGTCTTTTCCGTTCTGGCTGTGTTCATGAATAAAAGCTAAGCTATGAGCGTTATAAAAATATCTTAATTTAAATAAATATTATAAAAAAATTTCGGGACTCAATTTAATAAGTTTGAAAAATATGTACTTAACAACTATGCATATGTTAAAACCCTAATCTCAAATTATTGCCAAAGTACGATAACATTTTTAGCCTTATTTTAAAACCATAATGGCCTTCGTAATATATGTATTATATTTTTTGAGAAACAAATTGTTAGTTCTATAAATTTACAATAATGGCATTTTCGAATTATAGAGGAAAATATTATATTTTTATATAAGTATCATTAAATAATTAAAATGGATTCTGTTGTAATTATTAACGTAGTAAAATAATTTCACTAGTAGTATAGGTTAACTATAAAGGTTAATTAGTATCGATTCCTTTGTTGTCTTAAGTTCTGTTTCATTATATTATGTTCAATGAGTTAAATCGTTAACTCCAAATAAAAATGTTTATATATCTTTAAAAAAAAGTGGATATTGACAAACCCCAGACTGGGATTCATGAAGCCATTTGTATATTGTTATAACGTGTTTATTCAATCTGTACATTGTTAAGTTTATGTATGTTAATTAATATTTAAAAACATAGCAAATTTAGCCATTCTTTCATAGTTAGAGTATCATAAAAATTGTATGCGTTCGGTGTTTTGAATTAATTTATAAAATACAGAATTTTATAGATTTAAACCCGCTTTGTAATAAACTTTTGTTTTCAAAAGCAACAGTAATCGTTTGGTTTGGTTTATTCGTACACCAATATTTTTGATTAGCGGATTAATAACGTTTGATTTTTTTTTTCGGGCTGATGGCCGCTGTTAGGCTAGGCCGAGGGCTTTTACAGTTTCGCCGGGTTAAGAGGTGACCGAGCGCTTTTGCCGCTCAATCGAGACCTCTATTAGTGGGTAACCAGCACAAGGGCTCCCGAGAGGGCCGAACCTCGGCTCGGTCAGTTGCTTCTGACTAAGAATTATCTACATTAATATCTCTATTATTATAATTGGCTATATGTACCACCACTTAGGAATGCGTGGGCGCTGGAGAAAAAGTGGCGCAAGAAACTCCAGCGACGCTTCTAACTGTATTGACTGGAGAGAACCGGCCTGTGACATGGCGGAACACTAATAACGTTTTTTTATCAAAACTACTTATCTTTTTGCAAATAAATAAAACCTTAAGTATTCTTCATAATAATCTCCAAATACTATGGGGTTGGAGTGAAAGGCCTCCACCAAAATAACAGAATTCCGTCATGGTGGACGTTACGACTTAAGACGACCTTGTATCAATAAAATTTGCTTTGTAATTAAAATAATATAATCACACCACACGTACACGCAACGAGCAATGACAATCTAAACGCCGTGTGACGCTTTTTCAATGGCCTGTTAAAATCTTCGTGGACCACTGGTGCTTTGAGCAACGATAAATTAGCCGAAGGACGTAATTGCTATTTCTTTATATCGCTATATATATATATGTATATATATATATATATATATATTTATATATATATATATATATATATATATATATATATATATATATATATATATATATATATATATATATATAAATAAAAGCCGCAATCATTTTCCTGGTCAGACCTGATTACATGTCTTATCATGTATGTAGTCGATGCAATTCCAATAATTAAAGAATTGCCTGGTGTTACTGGTATTTGTTGCACATGTTTCGGTAACGATGTAAAGTCGATCACTTACAAAGACATACTCGTATACATTATTTCGAAGTAATTAAATCGTTGGAGTGAAAGTGAAAAGTACGGAGTTAAACAAAATGTTGTTATTTTCATTTAAAATTTAAATTATTAAATATGAAATCTAAGTAAACTAGAAATAAATTATAGATTGTAACGGATGGATGGAAATGGATTGACAAAAGCTTCATGGTTCCGCCATTTGCATAACTGAGTCCAGGTTAATTTACAACGTTAATGAGTGTCAATTCGCTCTGCTAACTAAAGTCCTGCCTGACACAATTATGCAGCGCTCAGTGTGTTGAAATCGCTTTTCAATTAGTTTATTGTAAGCATAATTAAGTTTAATTTCAAATGCGATCTATCTATAAAGTTATTGAATTATATTATGATTTGATTGATCCTATGATTAGCTTAGGTTTTATCAAAACTATTTAATTTATATTCCTTGATAAAAATCATAGTATATATATAATCATAAAAATCAAGCCTTTAGCTAATCGAGGATGACAGAAATACTAAATGTTATCCACTATTCTCCCAAAGCTGTTTTAGTTCCAAACTAGATAAGATTTGCCTGTTTGTATATTTGGCACAAAAACAGCGTTTCGTTTTTGTATTGATCAATCTAAAATTTTATCTTTTATTATATTTGAACTAAAATTTTAAAAAGCTACAAGATGACGAACGATGTCAGCAGTTACGTTTTATTATACTGGATTTTTTTTATATATTTTCCCGATTATTTATTTAAAACTTTTTTAATATTTTTGCTTTAATTTTTAAATACCAAATGAGAGTTAATGAGAGAGGAAATGGAGGTTGAATGAGATTTTCATAGATTAATGATTTTTGCCACTAGGCATCCTGGGCTGGGGACATTTCAACTATATAATATCAATTTGTTTGTCTCTCGCTTCAGAATGGAGACAAGTTAGAAAATCGATTATCGTACAATTTTTTTTTATAAAGAATTCCCTATTTCGTATCTCAATACATTTACAGTTCTCTATCCTATATCCTTGGACCTCAACGTCCATTTTTTTCAATTTGTGTGGCTATTGTGGCCCCTGGTTTACAGGCGGAGGCTACAGTGGCGAGTATGTTTAGATGGTTGTCATATGGATTATCGATATTAACTAGGCTATTCGTTATTTATAATTTAAAGACCACCAATGTAGATGAACTATGCTCTGACAGAAGTCTTAAGAGAGGAGACTGAAGTCCGGCAATGAGATATATTTATTATTATATATACAGGGTGTTCCTTTAGACCAAGCTCCGTGCCCTCCATAAGTATACCACAGTATACGCGCTTAATATATATATATCCAACGACAATCCGCATTGGAGATGCGTGGCGGACTACACTCCAATACCCTGTCTAGGGAGAAGGCTTATGCCCAACTGTGGGATATATCTATATACAAAAAGTATATATATATATATATATATATATATATATATATATATATATATATATATGCTGTTACTTTACTTTTTTAATGTGTATAATTAATAAATGAAATATTTTGTTTAGAACATGTAAAACAAAGCCCAAGTTTGCGTTTTCTTGCGACGTCTTTGTAATCTATTAATAAGGCTTCTTTCCAGCTTTTCAAATACTTATTAGTTCCGTAATATTTTCACCAGGAAAATTCATAACTACAAATTATTGTCCCGAGTCACTTGCATCGAACAACATAAAAACATTCAATGTATAAAGTTATAAAATATAATTAAACTTTAAACGTAAATAACGGAATTCAAAACAGATAGTTACTTTTATTCATTGAAGAATAATCAAAACAGCGGCAGTTACTACATCAGATTTATGAGTAGAAACACTTAGGGGCTTTGTCTAATAAAAAACTCGTTTGTTATAAATGCGTCATAAACCATTTCACCTAGAATATATTAATAATACACTTTTATGTTAAGTTACGTAAATCGTTGAGCAATAAAAGAGTACCATAAAACTTGGAGTATTTGCGTTACATGTGAAGTGTAACTTCAAGTAGGTTAAGGTATATGACTTAAAAATAATAGTATAATTTTTATCTAGACGAACAGCTAATTATTTTTATTTTAGTAATTTTTAATAATATAATCAAAGTATAATATATGATATAAGTTAAGTAATTATATGTAATATTATAAGTAAAATAAATAGGGACCTAATTAAGTCTTAACTTTCGTCGTTACTTAAGAACCTTTCATGAACTTGTTCTTCTTGAAAATGAATAAATCTTTATTTCCAGCATCTGGTAAAATTATAGACGCCAATTTGCCTAATAATTTAAAATAGTATGATATATTTGTAACTCTAATATTTCTTATTTCACAAAACTATTTTATCAATGTTATTGTTCTCGTATTAGTAACAAATTCAATGCGCTTCGTGTAACAGTTATTTTAAAAGATACAAATTAAGGAATTGTTAGAAGTATAATTAATAGAGTTCGCGTCTTCGATTTGAAATTTTAAGCAAGAAAAAAAATCTCTTCCTTAGGTATAAGAGCTTTCAAACTTAACTTGTTAATTAACCTTACAAGTTATTACTATAGAATTCATTAATGATTTTTTTACAAATTCTAATGTTACATAAAGCACGAAGTGACACTTTCAATATATTTTGACTGCTTCTTCTTTTAGTTTATATTGCCGAAGCCAAACTTTTCCTATTTTTGCTTACTTGAATATATATATATATATATATATATATATATATATATATATATATTGTGTATGTTATTGTCTAATATGTAGTATGCTTGGGACTGTGACCTGATGTAATAATAATTCCATTAATAATATATAATTATTTAATAATAAATTAAATTGAATTCTAACAGATGCATATCTAGCTTTAAAATAACTCTAAATAATAATAACTCTAAATAATAATAAGTTAATTCAAGATTTTTTTTTTTTTGATTTTTTTTTATTTTTTCAAGGTCGATATTTTAACGATCTGGATGTCTTTAGTCAATATAGTATTATTATACTTATTAATTGTCACTACGGGTTCAAAAATTGATTCACATATCTAAGAACTAGCGAAAGAAACTCAGCATGACTAAGATTTTTTAAATTTATAGTATTTTGTACAATTATATATGTTAACAATATATATTTAAGACTCCCTAACTTTATCTTGCACACTACAATGTAGCTCAGTAATTAGATATACAAGTGTTTAGTCAAGGTAACGAAAAGTGTTAACTGTTTAGATAATCACGTTATATCATTTCTGTTGTACTATTAGTAAAGAACATGTAACAAGTAGTAGAACAATAAACATTTTATTATTATATATTGTAAAAATATATAACATAAAATAGCAAAAACATTATTTTGGCAGATTTTCATTTTAAAAAAAGCTGATGATATAAATTAGAATGTCGGATTATAAGATATTAATTAGACTTACAACTAATCTGCTGTAAGTTTTGCCCAATATTTAGAATGACTTTACTATGAAATATAATATTATACACACTAGTATTTTTTTTAAATCAGCAACCAGCGTTCTCAAGAAAGAAAGTTTTAATAGAAGAAAGGTAATTTAAAATAATTATTATTATGGAAGATACATACACTAGTCACGTTTTAAAAGTTGCAGATTATTTACTTATAAACTCGTTTTCTTATTACTTTTGAAAGCTTGATTAAATAGTACTATTTTATTAATATATGTATACCCACTAGACAGCGACGACCTATGCAGAGGTGATCCAGGATTATGTTTCATAGCAACCTAAGGAGGAGGCTACGCCTTACGGCATTCTTTTGATAGAAGACATCATCTGGCATCATTTGACCTGGCTGTAAATTAAAATTTAAAATAATAAAATATGCCACTAACATGTCACTATTTAAAAATTATACGTAGGTGGTTATAAATAAGAATTAAAACACTACTAGCTATGAAGCACATTATTAAAACAACCTTGCCGACTGAGAAAGATATAAGAACTCCGAAACAACTCATACATTTCTGAGCGAATGCTGTCAGGCGCTCTTTTCTCTTTAATAATTGGGAATCCTTTTTCACAAACCTTTAACCATCGCACTTTGTTTTTCTTGGATCTTGAAAGCGTTTTTAGCGTTTGTAGTGAAAGCTTATTTAAGTATTTTTGTAAAAGGAATGTAAAAATTTTGTAAAAGCACAATCAAATACGATACTACATTTCTATGATTATTAACTTGTATTAAGAACTTTTTATTATTCTTAATCAAATTGATTACGCAGTCGTATAAAAACCAGTAATTTATTGAATTGAAGCCAATAATAAACCTGAATCTACTGTAAGTACTGAACTGACCGTTTATCGAGTATTTGTTGCTTTCAGACTTATTTTTTTATTATTATTTTCATTTAATTATCTGAAATGCTTTAAAATTTAGGAATATCTTATAAAAACCAGTAATTTATTGATTTAAAGCCAATAATAAACCTGAATCTACTGTAAGTACTGAACTGACCGTTTATCGAGTAGTTGTTGCTTTCAGACTTATTTTGTTATTATTATTTTCATTTAATTATCTGAAATGCTTTAAAATAATTAATAAAGTGAACGAGACGATTGTTTCTAATACCCGACATACATCATTGGCTATGAAGCTGTTAACGATTTTTATGGACCATTATCCACTGTAGAGAAATGAACAAATTTTTTAATTAAAGTATATTTTTTATTGAATTTCCAAACTTCTTACGTGCTTTTTTTATGTAAATACATGGTTCAATTTCTAATAAAACAATATATCATAGGAAATCATGATAACAATAATTAAATTTAATCAATCAATCAAATTTATAAATCTTTGTTCAAACTTGAACATAAGAATAAGATTTTTTTTTTCTACAAATGTACAAATTGCTTCGAACGTATTACTAACACACACGTTACTAACATTGAAAGAGTGTTTATTCGATAAATTTTCTTGGCTTTTTTTTAACTTTTAATCACAGTTTACTATCGTTAATGTAAATAGGATCAAACGGGTTCAGGCTATAATAGTAGAAACCGATTTAGATGATTACAAGTTTTAGATACTGAACCCTTATTCACTATATACTCCACTTATTCAGGTTTCTTTGACTGGCCTGAAAAGTTCTATATCAAACAGCACTCGATGGATGCTGGTCGCTCAGGATCATGCTTTGTGTCAATCTGTGAGGGAGGCACATGTTCACCAGTGCATTATTGTGATTATTAGTAACAGACTTTCAAGTATTTTCATACTAAGTATCATATTTTGATACTGTACATACATCAAACACTATCACATCACGACAGTATTCAAAGTTTCATGCAACCCATCACTGGGCTGATTGCTCGTTTGCGACCTATTCTATATGAAAAAAATCTTTATATTATAACTTGTTATAAATATTATTATATTATAATAATTTAAAAGAAATGATGTGTAACTCTGTAACTGAAATCGGGTAATAGGTTCTCATGGTGGGGTCACACACATTAGCGACTTATCTGGATCGGTAATACGCGATGTCTTCTAGTATGAAACTTTATTTCCGGCTCTGAAAATATACTTGAAATTTAAACTTTAAATGATTGATATAGCAAAATGTATTTATAAATGAGAAAATGATTACACTATTAAACTTAATATATTAATGTTTATTGCCAACAAAGATATAATTAATTATAATTAATTACTAATTTAATATTACGTGGTGCTAAACAAAAAGAAGTATGTCGCTGATAGATTTCTAAAAAGGTCGTCTGTTATTGATTAGAATTATATGCAACATGGTGGACCCATTGTAGGACCACATCCCCATAGAATTTGCTAGAAATTACAGCATAATGCTGTAGTATTTCTTATGTGGAGTATAGTAAGTCGGGTGCCCAATTTTTACAGTTTTTTTGTTTACGAGGCATTTCATCTCATTCCTCAGAGGGGGACATCTTTAATTTTTATTGAGAATTAATGTAAACATCCCTGGACATCGAGGGCTGCAGGCAGCATTACCATCTGGTAAACTGTGTGCTCGTTTGTCATTCTAATATCATAACAAAAGAGAGCTTCATATGCAGTGTCAAATGTACGGGGTATACAAACAACACAGCCGGACTCGAAATCCATAAATTCGTGTCAATTGATTTTGTATCGGTTGGGAAACAAACGGTGAACCTGCGGTACTCCAACCATAATGCCACTCTGCAATCAAGAATATAACTAACTTTGTATTTACTAGGAATAATTACATATGTAAATATATAAATTTTAAATTTCAGTTATAGTAAATTTATTTTATTACAATCACTACTCTATTCTACCAATAACGTAGGAAAGTAATAAAGAGAAACTTGGAAAATGTTACACCGACAATTCAACAAATCCTAGCATATATTTTTGAATAGGGTATACTCGTATTTCATTCAAGAGGCAATTATGACAAAAATATTTTAGAAACTGGCAAGGTTTTTTAATAAATGTATCCAAAATTATTTAAGGAGATAATATTCAAGAATACTTGGATAACGATCCCTCGGAAAATGGTTATTCTAATTACAAGCTTATTCTAATTTAGGATATGATAAACGTTTCTACCTCTTAGTACCTTGTAAACACAAGTGAAATGATTATGTGATTCGCGTATTCATGATTCTTAGATAAAGGCAATTAATGATAACGCCTTTTTTTGCAAGAAAAAGAAGCTGCCATATTTCAACGTTAAGTTTTGTAAGAATAAAGTGGTTGGTTTAAGCATAATTTTATGGTAGCGTAATTTGGCTTAAATTTATGAAAGAAAGTTTAACTTTAATTTTCGTTTTGCGGCATTCAAATTATTTACGAGCGGTTATAATTCATCGAGATATAAAACTTAAATTATGACGATATTTAAATAAAGAATGCAGCCGATTAAAAAATAATCGAAATGTTTTATTAACGGTAGTAGTATATTATATATTATATATAGCGAATGATTATTTTAGTAATTGTAAAATACAGTATAAATATTATTAATGTTAAACATTTCCATTTTTATCAAGTTAGTTACTTTAATAATATTTTAACAACGCTGTAGCAAGAATGGGTCGAATCGACCGGGGAAGCGTAACCTCCCACAGAATACCCGCGTGAAATAGCATGATAACATTGCTGCGTTTTGTATTTTGGGTTTAAGGTTATGTCAAGGCACCGACAATTTAATTTAATCTTAATCAAAACGTGCCATTAATACCGCATGTGCCTTCAATATTCTATACAATCAAATTAATCGATTACAGAGAAAATACAAAAGCTACACATACAATGACGTTTACCGAGATAATACAATACCAAGACTTAATATTTACTCTGCAGCAGTTTATAATACTAGAGGATATTTATTTTACCTGTATAAGTTAGTTATTTTATAGCTTCCCATTATAATTATTAATTAATTAATATTTAGTGTTAAAATCTATTACTCGTAGTCATAGTAGACGTTTGCTTTTAATTTCACAGGACCCGAGTAAACCGAGTTCGACCCACGGTACCGGTAACAATGAAATTGTTAAGTGGAATTTTAGGTGTTGATTTACCATTTGTTCGGCGGTGAAGGATAGCATAGTGAGAAAACTTGCATGCTGTGGGATCTATATATACGAGTATATAGATGGTTATTTAATAAAATGTATAAATTTCTTTATTATTAATTCAGTCATTTATAATTAAAACAAGGGTACAGAAAGATTTTATCCTAACTAATGTGCGAGCACATCTTAAACCGTAGACGTTGCTGTTCCTTTATGGTCTGGATATTTAAGAATTGAAATATTCGAAATGGTTAGCCTGTAATTTCACACAGTCCAAGGATTCTGGTATTTCCCATAATCGTCTCTTATAAAACCCATGTGACAAGAGTAGTTATTTCATCAGGATGACAAATAACCACACTATTCACATTATAGTAAACTATCACTGTGGCCTATAAAAACAGTATCCAAAACGGAATCAAAATATCAAGATGCCTTGCCCTCGCTCATTGTTCACCGTTAAGCTACCGCACATCCCTGGTAGAAGGATAGACGTTGATACTATGTCAAAGTGAAGTCATATCTTGGTCAAGTCCACCATTTCAAGATAGTTTTAGTCATAAAGTAATAGTTGCACTACAACTACGTCGACTGCGATGTTACGTATGAAATATCTTCTCCAGCGCCAACACTGAAACAACAGCAACAACTATGAAGTGTCGTTATTAATAATGATATTAATTTAGTTAATCCGTTAAAAGCAACTGAATGTGCCGAGTTACGGCCCTCTCGGACACCCTCGAGTCAGTTGCTTTCACGCGCAGGGTAACGGTCGATGCCGAGGAACCCTCTCGGGGACCCTTGTGTTGGTTACCCATAAACAAAGGTGTCGGCTAAGTGCCCTAAGCGCTTGGCCACCTTTCAACCCGGTAAGCTGTAAAAGTCGCCATCAGCCATTAAATAGCTATGAAATATTGGTGGTAGATTATTAAGCGCACCTCGCATGAAGAAGAATACTGGATATATTTTATATCGTTGCCGCCAATCAATGTGCTCGTTTATTGTTCCGCACCTACCCACATTTGTCTTTTATTGTGGAGTACTACAGGCGACGGTTGCGTGTCAATTTGAAGTTTGTCGGAGAGGACTGTTTTGTACCTTTGTTTCCGCAATTTGTATTCGTTTTTTTATATAAAAGTTTTTGTTATTCAAGTACTTTGTGAATTATTGGATACTTTGATGAAATTTAGTAAGAGAATAAATTCAATTTTAAGAGATTTAATCAATTTTTTATATAAAACAATAAATAAAAATTCACTCAGAAAAAATAATATTTGAATATAGTATAATTTTTAAGTTATTAGACATCTCCTGTGTAAAAAGTAGAAAAATGAAGAACTAGGTGAATAAATTTCTACTTTCTAAATCCCTAAAAGTAACAACGACATTTTGTTCTTGAATAATAAATGTTGTCCAGGGCCGTAACCATGGCTCTGAAAGTATCTTCCGCCCGTGGCTAATCTTATTCGGCATATAAAAACACGATATCAATCCCGTGGGATACAAAATTCTAACAAAGCTTCTCATTTAATTAACTTCACTAAGCTTTCTCAGTCTAAGGAAAGTCTTTAACATAGTTACATAAGTTAACATACCGATATGCGAAATCAAAAAAAATTGTGTTTATAAAAATCTTATAACTTTATACTTAAATTGGCCTTGTAATATTTTTAAATTTTGTTTACATCCTATTAGTTATTAACTAAGCTACATTAAGCTCGGCTAATAGCTTCGCCGTTTCTCTCGGGGCATTGCAATTTTGACGTTCATTTGCATCGAGATTACAATATGAATATTTTAGTGATTTCTGTTTTATAAAAACATATTTTTATAATGACTTTATCAGTTTGTACATTGTTAAGAATTTTAGAAAACAATAACTTTTTGAATATTTACTAAAATACAACTATTTACTGAACTACATCATGTCATCGTAAACACAATGTAGTTTATGATAACATTTTCTGTCCATTTCCGGATGAAATTAACTAGGCAGCATGTATAGCATAAGCTCTCGTGCAAACTGAGCCACTAGCTTGTCGTCTCCTTCCCTATTTCGTTATATTGCATATTCCAATAATGAAAAAGTCCAGATGTCAAAAATAATATGTAATGCAAAAATATTTTGCCTCTGCTTTTTTCTTCGGCGAATTCAGAACACGTGGCGCTTCAGTATATTGCACTCTAACCTATTACCTCCACGTACCTTTACTATAAGGAAAACGTAAACGTATAAACAATACCTCGTTATGATTTACTATCAATGTCATCATCTTGTCTAATGTCTTCAAGATATTACTAGATAACATCAATTGTGCAACATTTGATGCCGTTAGCATGCGCGTGAACACAGAAGCACTCTATTGCCGTTCCATGTGCATTAAGATTAGGAAATTATTCCGATATGTATCTTGGCCATATATATATGTATGACTTACACGCAGTCTTGAAAACTAATAATAATTTGTGCTCTTCAGATATTGTTCGTAAGACTCGCGACGGGGCGGCAGGAAGGTAGTCTGTTTTTATTTTTTACGATTTAGGTTAGTTTAGTTTTTTACGATTAGTAGTAGTAGAGTTGACAAACAAACTCTCCGTTTAATTGATCGGAAGTCACCATCGGAATCAGAGTTACTAGGATACTATTAAGATGGTTTTCCATAAATTACCCTGCCGAGCCTATCTATTCATGCTAGAGCATTATGTGACTTGGCTGTAAACAATTGGCACTAAACATTCGTTGGATATATTGAGATTATGTTCTTAATCTCCTTTAGCCATAACTACATCAGACGTTGTGTAATAATTTTATTAAACCATATACTTGGGAAATCTCTGAGGCTAAAGATATAATTTGGAGATAGAGAAAAATATAAGCTTTCAGTCTGCGATTTTTACTGTAATATAAATTTTATACTCTTTACATACATGGAAAATTCAATAAAACACAACAAAATGACTTTGTTTATTAACTTAAAATTATCTAAAATTGTTATCAGGTCCGCGCATGTTATATTTATATATTATGTCCCTGCATGTACTGATCTATGTCCACTGCATATGAACCTTCCTTCGATCTTCTTGTGCATGCATGGGGCATTATTACTAAGGAAGAGGTTGACGAGTGCCAGGACTCTATGTTTGTAGGATTGCTTATGGCATTAGAATTCAAATATGTTTGCATCTGGTAATAACCACAGGTGTACCATATCTATATACACATATAGATGTAGCACAACTGTAGTGTGGTATGTATATTATATTTTATAGTAAAAAATCTTCTTACAATATTCGCAGCGGAGAAAAATATTTGTTGTAGTACAATGAAATTGAAAAATTACGTTTGTTAGTATAAAAACGCCCTTTATTGTAAAGACGAGCGTATGGCTCTGAAACATCGTTTCCGTTCAGCATTTGTTACGGTGTTTGATAGAATTTTAATAGCACTAGAACTTGAAAGACTTTTCGTAAAAGAAATCAAATTTTAAATATGAAATAGCGTGAGGCAGCATTTTTCAATATACGTGTATCGGTGGATAAACTTTAAGTTTTATATCGAAGCTTCTTAATATAAAATATGTATGCAAAAGATATGTTTAAACAATAATGCAGTTTCTTGTTATGAAAAACTGACATGCAAATAAAACATGTTTAATTTTTTTTACGAGTATTGTGTTAAATTGCAAAAGATGTCATCATCAATAAATACATTTGACTGTGAATTAAGGTCTTAAGAAATTTTTATATGTAACCTATACAAAAAGGTACCACTACGATTGTGTAAACATATCGAAAATGTTATATAAGGATCTGTGAAATTCATATCTTTGTGCTACTTGCTTCCAACGTAAATCAGATAATGCAAACACACCTATAAGAAGTGCAGTGAATGTCAGTTCAACATTGAAGAAGGGCTATACTGTAAACATTTTCGCTACGAAGAAAAAATTGTAAACCGGAACATAATACTAGTGATTTAAACTACAATGAAATATTTAGGGAGGTTAGAAGTATTGTAAATAAGAAATTAATATCGATCTTGAACGATTTCGAGACTAATAAAATGGACAAACTTTACAATTATTTTATATATTATTATATTTATCATAATATCAAATGTCAGGTTTTCTGTTTCATTTTACTTCTAGTAACGGTACGAAGACGTAAGGCAGAACTTAAGTAACATAAACGAAGTCACATTCACACAACAACCAAGTCACATAACAGTGAAAACAAATATTTGAATACATTGGTGACTGATCGTCAAGATTAACTTTACTCGAACAGCATTCACTTACCTACAACGTTGAGATTCAATGTATTTCTGAAAATAAATTGCAATAGTGTCGTGGTCGTGGAAAGTTATTAGTCCGCGCCTTTTAAGCCTTTCTTGGGTGTTCGTATCACAGGTAATAGTAATAAAAAGCAAATCTCATATAATGCTTCTTTAAAATAACATCAACAATCTAACATCATTCAATAGCAATTGTATAATAAATATAATAATAAATTCATCATCAATGTTCTCAAATACAATTTACACGAAAAAACATGTATGTATGTCGTTTCGTTTTTAGGCCAGGATCTGATAATAATGATTTGGTAGTAATACCGGGTTTAAAGTTAAGTTTTATCGATCACATAATCGGCTCTATTTACAAATTTCTGGGATCAGTTTTAGTAATATCTAAAATCTTTCAAATCGCTTCGACTGTATTTAAATAGTTAAAAACTTTTGAAAGAAGTAAATTAGAATATGGCTCTATTATAAGGAATCCACGATATAAAGTACTCCGTACCAGAATAGAAAGGATAAAAAAACAATATTTTACACTATATAAGTTATATTTATAAGAAATGTCACTCGTCCAAACCATGACAAAATGAATCAGCTTCACATTTCACTCTTATATTTTCGAAGAAATTTGCTAGACATGATATTCTTACACATCAAACAAAGTCTATTCCTCTTGAAGCTAGAATTAACATAAATATCCCCACCAGAAATTCTAAAAGAACAAATGCTTTCTTTCGGATTCCTAGACAAAACTAATTTAGGTAAGAATTCTTCTCTATTAAGACTGCAAATATTGTATAAATTATCTGTCATCAGGAATTAAATAGCTATCATCTCACACACAATACTTTAAATGTTTTTAAACGTAAGTTATTATATTAGTTCGATACATGTTTAATATAGTTTAATTTTATAATACTTTGACATTTTAAAATCAATACATTTATAAATTATGAATTATAATTATTTGATTTAGTTTTATTGTATATTGGTAATTTATAAATCCTAAACATTTAATCGTTTTAATTTTGTTGATGTAATTTAATGAACAGGAATGTTGTGTTAATCTATAACTGGAAGAAGAATAATTAATTCAATTTAACAAATGTATTTGTCCAAATCATATTGTTACTCCTGTTCTTTGTTTCTTATTATTATTCTGTGTGAAAATCCTAAATTAAAATTAATAAATAAATTAAATTACAGCTTATGATTTTAAATAATGGCTGTATGAGAAACATGGGTAGGAAGGATAGATCGAAGAAAGATTAATCTTCCATAAAATACGAATTTTACCGTACCGAATTTTATTATGAAATATTATGTATAGAAAAATCCAAGGAACTAATTATTTGTATATATTGTTTTATTAAATTGAGAGTAACAAACGAACACCCAGTTCACCTGATTGTAAGTAATTCCTGCAGCCCATGACAGCTACATTCATCCTTAACAAGTATATAATGGAGATGCGATGTCACCCTTGAGGACTGAGATGTAATACCTCGTCACCAGTAATAAAGGTCTCCGGGACCCTACACTCACCAGACGTAACACAGCAGCATTATGCTGCAGTTTCACGCCGGTATTCTGTGGGGGCGTGGTCCTACCCCAGTCGAGCTGACCCATTTATTCTGCAGCTAGAAATAAACTGTAGCTGTACCACTATAGAGGCATTCTCTGGTACATATCCCAGGTCACAATGCACTTTGAAGTTCTCTCAAGTATGAATGTAGGAAATGTGTGCTCGCTTGTCACCATTACTTTACTAAAAAGGCAACATTCATAATTAAAATTAATACAGTGTTTGTTAAATTAATTTACTCTTTAGAAACTCCAAATTTATATAATATTTAAAGCAAGAAAGCGGCACGCCATTAACCATTCAAGTAAATAAATTTTATCGTAATGAACATAAATTACGACTACCACTAAATGTGTTCCCAACCCGGACCACTGAGGCTCGTAAATTCATGTTATCCAACTGTCCTTGTTAATAAAACGATGACAAATGTTTAGTGTCAGCTGTGATTTTTAAATGAATAGTATTATAGCCCCTCTAAAATTATTCGTGTTATGTTAAATTAAATTTCTGTTAATATATTTTAAAGATAATGATAAAATATATAAGATATAAGATCTAGTCATGGTTATTATTGCTGTATCTAATGGATTACAGATTAAAATTTTATAGTATAGGTTTTGGTACGAGTATGAATTTTATTTTCATACTAATATCGTAAACTCAAAAACCGAATCATATATTAGATTTATTTCATTAATTTTTGTATGTTTACAGTATCATATATTTTTATTTTTAATGACATCGAACGAACTTAGGCGAAAGATGATGGGGAAATACATTAACAAACAAAAAGGGGTTGCTCTACTGCATAGCTTAAGCCCCGACTACAAAATGCCCTAACTTTGAATCATTTAATGAAAAGTTAGATTCGAGGATATCTTATTCAGAATTGGAAAATAGCATCCTTGTTGAAAATACAACGAGTGAGGCCTCTTACTCGATGATTAAAAACCTATATATACCTTATAACGGAAAACAAATTTTGCTACATTAAATTTTTTGAAAATAGTTTTATACTCGATCAACGGAGATATACTAATTATTGTAAATATTAGTTATTGAGTGTTTCATCATTGCGTTCAATCTATTTTATCTCTTGTTTGTGTAAAGTTTTACATATCATTTTAAATAAAATACTCGATTGGTTTTGTTAGAATAACAATTTGTTTGCATATTATACCACGGGCTTTAGAAAATCCCTGTTTATGACAAATTAACTTGCCTGGTATATACAACGTTGATGGGTTTTACGGAAAGAAAAGTTGCGTGTTTCATTGACATTACCAATGCATATAATAATGTTGACCTAACATCGGTAGTGAAAGAGTTGGATGATATGGGAGTCGGATATAGTTGTTGTTATTGTACATGGAATTTTTTTAAACCATAGAAACCTAAAAATTGTCTTAGATAGCCCAGTAACGTTTAGAAATACTAATTTAGATCTTGCGCAAGGCGATCCTCTGTCATCATTGATATTTAACATTGTAACCCAGAAAGTTTGTAATAATATTAATAACGTGTTTGCGTCTCAGTATGCCGATGATTTTTTTATGTATACAATATATGATATCATAACGGACGGATCCCAAAAATTACAATTACAATTAACTAAAATTTACAATCTATCTATATAATATAGAGATCTCTAACCCTACTTGTTAGAGATTTCCCCCAATAAAACCAAAGTTTGATTATTTAAAAAGTACTTCAAAAGAGGAAATGTACAATTAAAAATGAATAATAGGGATTTGGAAGTTGTTGATACAATAAAATATTTAGGAATATGGTTAGGTTAGGTTAACACATTCATTTCAGTAATTCATATTTGGCCCATATGTACATACATAGATGATATCTGCATAGATAAGATAACAAATTTTGCTATAATAAGATAAAATTCGGTATTTGGCTCAAAATTTTCATAACTACTATAACATATTCACAGACCTAAAAGCAAGTGTAATACAAGCGCTGAAATTTTTGATCCGTAAGTTAATATTCGTTGCAAATTTAGGATGGTACAAAATATAAATATAATGCATGCTGAGTCGATTGCCATTTCAGAAGCTCTTGCATATATTGACTACGATACATTTGTAATGATTACCGATGCTAAAAGCGCATTGCAACACTTGGCTTGTACCTCGAATTTTCGAGGCACCCCGATAATGTTTTGGAATCATTACAAAAGCTATCCAAAAGGAAAAAACAATAAGATTACAGTGGATTCCATTTCACATTGGTATTACAGGAAACGAACAGGTCGATATCTTAGCCAACAAGGCAGTTAGCGATGGTAGTAATTTAAAATGTCTACCTTATTTTTCCGACCTCTTACATACTATATCTAAGAAACGCTGCAACCAAAATTGGAGTAAGTATTTTGACTTTGAGGTTGTTATGGCTCTCAGGCTACGTTCCGAACACATTCCATTGAATAGTTTCAGTTGCTTATGTAGAAATAACGCGTCACCAACTATACGCAGTGTGACATAATTGAAAAAGCGCACCACATCATGGTGGAATGTGTTAGGAACCAGGCAAGGAGACATGAATTAATGGTGATATTTAATTTTAGCCGATTGAACATAGGTTATTGTAATAGTATTCCGGCTGCTCCACTCCATCTTCAGAGTAAGTCAGGGAACTATACAGATTTGTTAAAAGTGGTGATAAAAACGTGTTTGTTTGTGTAGATAAATTGTTGTATACCTATGAGGATGTTATTTTCTAGGTGATAATAAATTAAAAAAAAAATTATGACCTAAAGTGCTGTAATACATTAAAGAGTGATGTACAGCAATTGAAATTTCGGGTATTAAAAAACTTTAAATTGAACGCTGAAAATTTCTTAAATTAGTTTTACGTAATGAAATTTTTTAGTTAAAAAAAAATTCCTCTCTTTTGATAACCAACACTTATCGCTCGATTGAATGTTTCAAGCAGTCAAGCAGGTGGAAAACTTTATCAACCTTTGAGCTTAACTGGACCTTTATGATTAATAGTTTAAATTAATTATAAAGTTTATAAATTATAAGTTAGTTTTACATTAATAACGCAAGAAAATGAATAAATTACATATTGTAAAGTGTTTATGATTTAAAATTTTGATACAAACTTAAATAATTTGATTCATCACGTGTCGAGATTAAAATCCAAGGTAACGTATAACGCAAATAATTACCATTAATTAATAACTTGATTTGTATTTTATAAGACATAGCTAAATGTTTAGAATGAAGTTATAGATTAATATTAAATTATAGATTATCGGAATCGACAAATGAGTATACACTTCAGCTATTAGTAAGTGATTCCCGTGGTGCATGATAATTATATTAATCTTCGATATAGAATTAATTATACTGCCGATGCATCGTCACCCTGTGTACTAAGATAGATAGGGTCCATTTTACGTTGGTCATTCGGAAAGTGTGGTCCTAAACGGGTTGAGCTATTTGTGTAGGGGTAGTTAATAAAACAGTATTTTCTCATAATATACCCTTTATTTTACAATCTAGATAGAGAGATTTACATTTACCTGAGAAAAGAAAGCTTCGAATTATATTAGACATAAATTGCATTATTTATATAATAACTACAAAGATTGTTCATACTCAATTTAAGTCCCATAACTCTCTAATTACATAGCTAAGTGTGCGTGCACGCTTTTATTTGTACACGATACGATAAGAATCTGAGTTCGGTCATCAGTAATACTACTTTAACCAATGAAATATTGGTGTTTTGAATGCTGTCGTAAGCCACGTATTTAGGGAAGAAAGAACTTCGCGAGTAAAACCTGCATGACTAAGAAATGAATATAAAAAGTGTGAAGTCCGTCAATTAATCATAAAGGGCGTAAAGGCTGTGCTCAATAACCGATGTAGTTATAGTCTATTTAAAATAAATTTAATTTTTTTAATTTTATAAAGCATATGTGTTCGTAACAATATTTGTCCAGCGGTGGGATAAATAACGCTTTCCTCTTAGCGTTAGTTAGATATAATATATAAGTTTCTAAAGATGATTGCTCTTTTGAAAATAAAACAGCTGTTTCTCAGGCTAGGGAACTTTAAGTAAGGTAATTGCCAACGTGATAGTCATGTCTTGTTATTCACCAATCCACTACCGTACAGTAACTTTCACAACTACCCCAGGAAGTCTTAATGTCACTTAACATTAATACGATATTCATTTAACAAATTGCTCACCAAGTTCATGAGACTACAAATTGAGACAAAGAGACAAAACGAACCATTCCAACAAAGTTCCAGTTGACACACAACTGTCGTCCGACTTTAGAATTGAAGACAAATAGTGAACACGTGTACAACAATGGTTTAGCAGTTTAACATGCAAAAACGATGTTCTTGCATGTTAAACTTTTTTATTGAATAGAAATTTTTGAATTCTTTTGCTTTCATATGCAAATTGTATAATAAAACTGTAGTTGAATTAGAAGATGGCAAATGTCTAATACACTATGCTGCTAAATACTGGCTATATCATAAAGTAGTCGCTTTAATCAAGAATGGATCTTCCTATAATTTACAAAAAATCTAGGTAAAATAGAAGCTTAGCGCAATTGCGTGTTGTGAAAAATCGAAAACTTTATTATTGGTTGAAGACGCATTTGAAATTTTATTTCTCATAGTGTCAGGGACTGCAGAAAATATTTACCGTCAGATGAAATGTGGGCTCATTTTTACCTTACTTCTGTAATGATAAGTAGCATATCTGAAGTTAGAGGTGACTAGTGGTGATCAATCCGGTCATTTAGGCGTAACTAACACGGGAGATCTCTCGTCTATCTATTAGCAGAAGACTGCTACAGACCGATTAAAAAAATTTATTTCTAGAATTAAATAGAAAAAATCTATTAAGTATTTTGGATCGTAATTGAAATAGACAAAATGAAAAGGTTTTTATTTTACTGAGCTTAGACTGAACAATAAAATATTATTAACATAGTAACCGCTAGTGAGACATTTCTATGAATCTATGCATTTTGGATCTTTGTTGAGGGCGAATTTAGGCGCTTATTAGCTACGATTGTCTGTGAACTAAGGGTTTATGGAACTATAAAACAAAATCTTAAAGTAATGATGTTGTAACCCAGTGACTCTTGTATTAGCGTATGCCAGACCTAGCTGGCGATTCCAAATAGCTCGTTTAAGAGGATCCCATGGGTTCTCGAGCGGATTTAATTCAGGCAAGCCGGACGGGTGATACCCCGCGAGATGGTGTATCCCCGGAGAATAGTGTTCACTCGTTTAGCTCGATGTGCAGGCGCACTATCATGGACTAACACCAATTAGTGTCTGTAATTAGTTCTAAATGGACCGAGAATGTCATTTACCATTAGGTGTGTCCTTAGTTAAATAAAAAGTGTTACCGCATTCTATATCTAACTGTATTTTAGCCGCAGCATGACGTAATGTTCTGTTTCTAGAAATGCAGAAACTCGACGCGTGACCTAAACTTATTAAAGATGTTGAGGAATTGTGTAAGCGCTAAGCGAGTTCTTTAAGATTACAGAAAAAGGAAAAAAGAGTACATCAGTAATATAGATGTCAAAAAGTAATTGCGACGTTGAGATCCCATTGAATTTATTTTCTCCTTTAGTTTAAATATTCGTCAAGATTCTGTTGATATTGATACTGTTACCCTATGCGGCTCTTACAGCTTCATCGGACACAGGGCTCACGGAACTGAGTGTAGTTTTTGGTCCTCTTACTTACTCAAAGCGTTCATAAACTGAGCGTGTCGGTCTGCTCTGATCACGTTCCTATCTGATAGTGTCACCCATGTTGCCGGTTCCCTAGCTATCGGAAGATTCTCTAGAGTGGAGAATGGATGGTTATGTCTACTGACCGTCCGAGGTTGAGGACGGACTAAAGCTTGGCTCCCCCATGAAGCGGGGGTCGTCAACGTGACGGGGTCGACGGTTCCTAGTTTCCAGATTCGGTACCAGCTTGTAGGTTGCGGCGTTTACCACTGGCGGGTTGGAGTGCGAAAGCGCTTTCGCGAAGAAGCGCTGCGAGATAGACTTGAAATATTCCGGAATGGTAACGAGATGGAAGTCACTGTGCAGATCGATATTACACTGTTACAGTTCTGCTCTGGTAGCTATTCTGGTGAATCGATTTTGGACCGTCTGTAGAAGAATTAATTTGTTCGCGGCTACGCGGGTGAAGACGACGCTGGCGTAGGCCATAATTGGTCTTACGCAGGACTTATATAGCTGGAGTTTATATCTTAGGGACATTTTACTGTTGGCACAGATGAGCTGGTGAAGCCGGCTTATGACGAACGTGGCTTTGTTCCTCGCATTTTTGATATGCGGGCGGAAACTAAGTTTTTGGCCAAAGGTGACCCCTAGGTATTTTAACGTTTCTACCCACAGAATGGGTCGGTCGAAGATCGTGATTCGTCCTTCGGCTTTCTACGGCATTCTAGGTACTGGATTGGCTGAGCCTCTCCAGAAGAAGACTGCTGCACTTTTGTCCGGGTTAATTTCGATTCCTTATAACCGAAACCAATCGGCGAGGCGATTGGCTGTGATTTAAAGACGAATGGTTATACGGCCCTTGTGAACGTTTGAATAATATAGGGCGGTATTGTTCGCGAAAAGCGCGAGACTGACCTGCAGATCTTTTGGAATGGCACTTGTGTAAAGTGAGAATAGTAGGGAGACAGAACGGAGCCGTGAGGGACTCCCGCTAGGAGCGGCCAACTTGAGGAGCGCGTGCCGTCGACTCGATATTGGAAAGTCCGATTCGACAAGAAGGCTCGTATGATGTGCGAGCCTGTCCGGTACGTTAAGTGAGTGAAGTTCATAAACTAAACCGTTATGCCAGACTTTGTTGAATGCCTTTACGACATCGAAAAGCAGTGCACCAGTACCTAGTGGGTTTTTGTGGATTAGCCCTTCAAGAATGTGTTCCGTTAAGCGCATGGCCTGCTGAACGCAAGAGTGCGTAATTCTAAACTCGAAATGTTCGTCGGGAAGTAATCTATTAGCTAGGACGTGTTCTTTCAGTCGCCTACGAATAATCCTCTCGTAAACCTTGCCCATGGAGTTCAGGAGGCTGATTCGGCGATAGCTGCTGGGAGGGTTCCGGGGTTTGTGCGGTTTAGGATTCCCGATGACGTCCGCTTCCTTACAGGCACCCGGGAAGGAGCAGCTGGAGAGGAACGTGTTGAATATTGCTACGAGGAGGCAGATAATATTAGTGGGAAGCGCTTTGAATATTTTACTTCACGCGCTGGTGGTAATGACGCTCTAAGTGACACGTTGACGTCCACCTTACGAAGATGGTCGAGATCCACAGGGACGTTTGATACTTGAACTTTAAGACTTGAATACTACCCATTGGCTCTCTAGACTGTTCGTGTAGCGCCTCGATGGAGTCGACCGCTAGGGTGATGTTTTTGATTAACGCAATATCTAGAACGTCGGGTGTTTGACGTGTAAAGTTGAGAGCGTATCGTGTCGGAGAGTCGGGGGCTATAACATCGAAGCTATATGAGCCCATAAGTTCATGAAGCGCGTTGCCGTTTCTATTCTCCCTTGTTGAGGGCCAGGAGGCATGTTTATTATTTAGGTTGCCCGCTATGACTACCGAAGGACCTAGGTTAATTAAGGTACTGATGTCTGATTCTAGAATCCTTTTTAAGTCAATGATAGATAAGTAGGTAAGATAGGTGCCGCCTTTGGGGGTGGTCAGCCTGTCTCCACGGATGATGTTGTAGTTTGAGATCTTGGGATCGCTGTGGCCAGGTTTTAAGAAAGTTTCTTGCACTAACATAACGTAGATGTTGTGTTCTTTTAAATGGATCGCTTCGTCTTTTTGAGACCTGAGTCCGTCCGCGTTGAAATACGGGACAGACAGAGAGCGGGGTTTGACTCGACCTATAGGTGTGTTAGCCACTTGAGACTGAGTTGAGGGGTTGCCCGGCTGGGCATTGGACCATTCTGGAGTGCCCAGAAAGAGCGAATGGTACCCATGTACATCTGCAGCATCTCAAACGGGCTCTTCGCCTGCTGGAGGCGGATCCCCATGTTTGTGAGGTCCTCCAGAGCAGTAAATCTAGTGATTTAATGAAATTTGGGGAGTATGTTATAGGGTTTTGCATACCCTGAGGTTGGAGAGGTGTAACCTTTTTTTTTTGTGGGAAGCGAACTCCCCCGAGTCCGCCCCCCAGAGGCCAAGGGAGCCAGGAAAACAGTAAGCAAACCCAGCCCCCTGCGGCGGATCTGGTGTTAGGCTCCGCCACCGACCAATGTTCGGCCGCGGAGGACAGGGAGAGCGGCAGGATCAACCACACTCCACTGAACCCGCGGCCCCACCACGGCCGCATCAGCGGTGCGACCCCCGCTTTAGTCGCGGAGGATAGGGAGATACACTACCCTCCCTCCGCGACTCCGTCTCGGATGCGGAGGGTGGGGGTGACGATGCGCGGTACCCGTGCTAACAGTCCCCGCACCGCCACCCCATTCCCCCGACTCCACCTCAGCTGCGGATGGTGCGGAGGACGGCCTCGCTCCGTCCATCCACTCCCCGCAGCCCACTGACACGCATCCGGGGCGAGCTCAACTCTAACTCACCCGGAGCGGCCTCCTCGGGCCGGCCTTTAAACGCCTTAGGCCGGCCATTTGGGTTCCTCTTAGCTTCACCGTGGTTAACTCCACACCATGGTTACTAAGCCCCCCCGCTACGTCAAAGCGAGAACCCTTCGGGGGGTGAGAGGTGTAACCTGCGCTAAGGTGGCAGGCTGCACCGGGAATGGGTTAGGCCTTGAGATAGGTGCGACTTGTTTGCGCGCCATGGCTGAAGGCATTGCCTAGGCTGACTTTGCAGGGGCCTTAGGGGCTTGCAATGGAGCAGTGGGTTGGGGAGCTGGAGCTGGCGCTGCAGCTGAAGTGGGGGTGGTTCTGGGAGCAGGCGCAGCCCTAAAATTTACGGCAGGGGCGGGCTGAGAAGCCCCTGTGGCTTTCTTGCCGTTGTAGCCTTGCCCACCGCGTTGCCTCTGCGGCGCTTTGGGACACCCGCGGTAACTCGCTGGGTGACCACACGACACGCCGGGGTCTTGGTCGCTCCGGTCTGACGGACGGGAGCAGTCAGGTGTGCCGTGGTCACCGATGCATTTGACACATTTAGGCATGACATAACAGTTTCTGGCCGAGTGGCCGTAATATTGTCAGCGGTGGCACTGTCCGACCAGTCCGCACCTGACAGGGGCCTCAACAGATATGCCGGAGAGGCCGCATAGACATTTTAAATTAAAAATGGCCTTGCCTTCTGGAGTCAGGTCCAGGGTGGCCAGAATGAGACTACGGGATCCGGGGACTGCGGGATATCGCTGAAGGCGACCCGCGGTACTTCCAACTCTGCTCCACTCGAGAGTTCGGAGTGGACTGGTCAAAGCTAGTCAAAGCTGTAAACTATGGTTTAAATATTGTAATTGAAGTTCTAGTTTTAATACAATATTAGCATTTTGCTGATGGACCGACTAATGATCTTAAGGTACCGGAAGTGGTTTTCATATGAATAGAATATATAATATTCTCTATGAATAGAACAAAATAATATGCGTAATGTTAGGTTAGTTTGCTCTAATATATAATACTAGAATAGGGATGACTCTATAAAAAAATTATAGTGCTTTTTTATGTTTTTGGTGTATCCCTATCCGTGACACTTTATTCATTGTTCTTTTTCCACTTGTGTGTGTTGTGAGGACGAAGGATAAGTGCTTGTGTATTATATGGATATAAGAGCCTTAAGAGTCCGCTTAGCGCCACTACAGTTTTAATTAGGCTGGTTTACCCTGCGCACATCCCAGTCTAGTGGATCCATTATTCCACGGCCATTCCTTAGTTCTACCACATAAAAACATGCAGCTCAAATATTTACATTATGTTTACTGATGAATACCAACTGTATTGCTTAAATTATACAATAATACTCTCTTAGATATATACCATTGAATATATTGCACATGAAACATTAAAGTAATATTACAACTAATTTAAATACAGAATAACATTATTTCAGTGTCGGTAGTTATAGTATATTCCGCAGAGTAATAAAAGTGTTACCAAGTAGTAAATTGGTCCGCATACTTGCAATGGGTCTAGCAAGAAGATTTACAGTCCCCTTTGAGAAGATCAAACATGATAACAAATGTACAGTTGTATTATTTGAACGTAGTGATTTATTTAGGTATATATATTTTTTTGTTTCCATTACAGTCATTGGTAGATATAGAGAGGATATAACATTTTCCTTGAATAAAAAACATTATATAATTGTTTAAAACATTTTATAATTGTATTGTTCTGCCACTTCGCTCCACTCTTCCTAACCCCCATGGATCATCGTGGTGTTTCAGTCGATTGCAGTGGTAGAGCTACACTGTACTTTGTTTCTTGTGTTGCAGTATGAACGGGTCAGTTCGACCGGGGTAGGATCATGCCCTCGCAGAATACCAGCGTAAGATAGCAGCATAATGTTGCTGTGTTCGTCTGGTATGTGCAGGGATCCGGAGACCTTTATTACTATTGACGAAGAATTTCATTACAGTCCACAAGGATGACAGCGCATCTGCATTACGATTCCTTGTATAGGATGAATGTAGATGTCATGGGCCGCAGGAATCATATACCATCAAGTGAACTATGTGCTCGTCTGTTACTCTTAATGTAATAATAAAAATGCATATACCGTTCCGGTCTGCCATAATCCGTTTTAGGCCCCGGAAGGGGAAAACGACAAGTAACTCATGCTATTGTTTATGTGTGATGTTGTTGTCCGTAGATGACGAATGGTTGCATCGGAAGGTATACAATGAATAATTACCATACCTATTATTATAGGTGAAATACATGTCGCATCTAGTATGTCATGTGTGTAACTTTCCGTCGGTGTGAAAGTATAATCCTTGGTGATGGTGATAGTAATTTGGGGAAAAGTTTGCATACATTTGGAAGAGGAATGTGAAAGAGAATACTGATATAAACTTACATAATTAGATTTAATTTTTTCTTATGAATTTCCACTGAAGTAATGCAGGACAGTAAATAAACTAACCTTAAATATTTTAGATTAATGGTTATATTAATAAATGAAGAAAACAGAAATTAAAAAATAAAGGAAAATTATAATACGAAAGTATGTTTTTCATTCAAATTCAAATCAAATTTCTAATTTTGTCAGATTTACATTTATGATTTTTATAAGAGCTCTAATTATAGTAATTTATCCTTGACGCTTTTGTAATATAAATTATATTGTTATACGGATGATATTCTTTGTAGAAACACATAATTATGGTTATTTTTTTCATAATACTAGAATATAATATTCTACACGAATAAACGGTTTATTCAAAGTTTATTAGATCTGAAATCTAATAAACTTTGACAACTAAACTTTTGATACAGGTAATTGATAATTATTAGTTTGGCAGTATAACGCAGCACAACATTAAATTGCCGGAAGTATAACAGTTACATAGCTAATGACATCACATCCGCTCCGATACGGATATTCATTGGAAAACTTTAGGACAGTTCCAGCTAGCCAGTATAAACAGTTGCCAATAATGAAATAAAATTGGTGGGATATCTATTGTTAATGAATTTTATTTGTTTAATAATGTGCCTTAAATCTAAAAATAACATTGTATGTATCACCATTTTTGCCCATCACTGGTCTTCTGCTAATGATAGTGCCTCCCCACAAACTGCTACGAAACTGGAGATTTTATTACTGGTGATTAGGTATTCCATCTGAGTGTCAAAGATAGTCCAATTAAAATGCATTATGATTACTTAATTAAACAGTAGGAGCACACACACAACACACTTTATTACCACGTGGAGAGTATAGAGGATTTGTTTGTATTGATTCGAACCATTCAGTTTAAACGTCACACATCGCAACAGAATTGAAAATTTTATTCTCACCATCTTGATGGCTTGATAATAGAAAAGTTTTGTGAGTACTACCACCGGCTTGGGATCCTGTAATTAATAAAATAAAAGAAAGATTTATTGCGTTGCCACCTCTCCCTACCCCTTTCGGTTCCCCATCCTCACATCCTTACACTCGCCATTCGAAACGCAGCATGTTACTGCTATTTTATGCTAATATAATGTATGCGCGTGGTTTCCCCTTCCCCGATCTGACCCGTATATGTTACTGCTGGAAGCGTCCAGCATCTTTACCTGGTTCCCTAGATTCCTAAGCTCATAATAACTATGGATGGACAGGTCAATAATTCATTATAATGTGACGTAAACTACTAATAAAAATCAATTAAGTAATTATTTTTTCAGATTCTAATTCCACTAGACATTATCTATACAGATTATCGTTAAATCTAGAATCTAGATAGGTTATCTTTTGATTTCCCTTGAGTCGCCATCAGTGACTACGCTGTAAGGGTCTTCTGGAAACGCCCATTTTGTTGTTGTTTATTGTTAAGATAGCGTATGACAAAGACTATTACAATGCTGTCAAAAAAATATTGAATAAGACAAGGTCTGTCCTAGATAGCAGACCGTATTTAATTAAGCCTGAAAACAAACCGTTATTACATAAATGTAGTGTATTTATAGAAATGACTATTTTCATTCGATAGTTGTTCATCGAAAGATTAATTGGATAACTAAAAAAAAAGTATTATTACAAAGTCGAAGTCGTTGTTAATTGTTCCGGTGGACGTTCGTGTCAGGCGGGAATTGTAATTAACGTTCGTAACCTCTGCAATTAAGTCAAGCTTTGCTTCCGGTGAATCCGGCATCCACATTGTTATACGATATTGACCAAATTACGATGAAAATTCCCACACGTTTTCGTCTACTAATTGTGGAACCGAGGACATAAAAGTTTATTATTATATTAGTGTATAAAACACTTAACGAATAGTTATCTTGTATGTAATAATGTGAATAATAAAAAAAATATCCCCAAAATAATAATAATAGTAATCTTTATTTGTAACATGACATAAGGACAAGTTTGTAGTAATTCTGAAGCTTATGCTGGTGTCAACTGTGTTTAAAAAGCTTTGGAGTCTTCCCGGACATATATTTCGCGTTTAATCTGGTAATGATTAATAAAAAATAAACTTCTACAATTAGCTAATACTTCGTAAAATTTAACAGCTTGTATACACATAAATCCCATTGGATTTAGGGCTCATCTTTAAAGTGAACCGCCGTGTAATTTAGTACTCCCCGTGATGCTACTGCAGATTCGTGTGTCATTATGTTTTTAAAATTTTTAATTTTTTCCGATGTATAGGCTTTCTTACGACGACTACCTTCGATCGTCGTGCATGTGGTAAAACAGCATTTAAAAACTGCAGTTAACAATTTCAGTGATCGCACACTGTGAAATTGAAAGCGTCCGCTCGAACGCTGCGTTTCGTGTCCCTTCTTGCAACTGATATATGTAGGTATGTGTCTATTCATCTCAGTTTAGCAAATAAGACAATCCGATGTTACAGACATAAAACATATTTCACGTTTTAGATAGAAATGTGAGTTTCCGAATCACCAAAACTGGGCCAAAATATGTATCTAGTTAAAAACATAAAAACAAAAACGATAAATTAAAACTACAAAGGTTTTTTGAAAAGATAATTATTGAGATATGGCCCAATTATTTCAATATAATAGTACAGATAATAGAAAGTTGACTATTTTATTTATGGTTTATTACAGTACAGTATTGAAGTGATTTGAATATCTTCATTATCATATCATTCTTTTTTCATATTGAAAAATATTTAAGAGTTTCTACAATTACGCTCTACTTACCTATTCCTTCCTTTTCTTTTCAATTCCATAATATCTACTTATCCAAATTCGTATATGATATGATATGTACGTTTAATCAATACTAATCGGTTTCGGTCCTCTGATTAATTTTACCACATTATAGATCTCACCAGCGCATTTATATTGTAGTAGCGGTGATATTGTTTAAAAAAAAATATTGCGCAGTGATTTGTACGTTCAAAACTAATGTTATACAACTTACCTTTAATACAAAGCGGTTGGTGGTAAGTTTAGAAGTAGACGTAGAAACAACAGAAACTTGACTGCTGTTTTAAACTCTATCTAGCACGAGCTGGCATAGTTAAACGTTTGACTTTCCAGTTGCCTAACTGGCGGACAGGCTCTCCGGTGGCCGTTTACGTTTTAATTGTTCACTGGACAAGGAGCAAAGTTTGTGTTGCTCGTTTTGTATGCAACAGACAGCGCTTTAGTCCGTACTCCATGTTAGTCGTTAATGGAGTCACAATATATTAATAGCATCCAGTTTAAATGTCTTATAATTTCTCTATTAAAATCTACGAGAGCATTTATATGGACAGTCTATTAAAATTAATGTTATTTAATAATCCCTTCTTTACGTGCTAGATCAGTAAAACTTTCACAACAAGAAATAAATGAAGTAATACTATTTCCTTAAAATGTAGCTGCCAATTGAGGGTTAGTGTGACAGTTTTAATTAAGTATGCCAATCTAATTTGTGATGGAGCTAATTGTCGATGTACTGTAATTGATGAAAGAAAAAAGATTCAATATATATATTTAAACAGTTTTAGAATTGTTCCTTGCTTAGCTTCATGCTGATAATAATGTTTTTGATCAAATTTATTAAAATTATAATCTCGTCCTATTTACACCTTAAAATGGTGGCTTCATAAGTTTTTAAAGCTATGTTAATTTTGGACGAGATGAGAGTGTTAATAAGTTCATATTCTGAATAATTTATTTATGGTTATTATCTTTGTTTTACAACATACTATACGAACATATTTATATATATATATATATATATATATATATATATATATATATATATATATATATATATATATATATATATATATATATATATATATATATTGTGGTTTTAAATGAAACAATGAATTGATAACCCTGATCTTAGATTGCGTAAAATAGGGCTGATATTCGAAATTCATTCCCTTTATCCATTTCGCTCGTTAAGATCATTTGATCGTATTGCGTTTGAATATTATATCTTAAGATATCTTCGATTTGTTATAAAGGTTAATTTTGGATTTTAATAACAACTTGGTCACGAAAAATAAATTCTAATAGAATGAAGAAAAAGAATTATGGAGGCCTTCCACTCCTATCGGAACCTTGAAAAAAATCGATGGACCGGAATAATTAAGAGCCGTAAAGCAAATGTTGGTACTTGAGATAATATTTTGATAAAATTTTCGGTTCATGAAATTAATGCCAAATTGAATTTGCAGTGAAATACTTTGTGTTATTTCTCTCTAGCCGTTTGAAGATTATGATGTCGAGGGTCGATTTATAATACGTCTATATCTTCTGGTATTACCGGACAAGTAGACACACAGAAAGATTCTTATAGTACATGATTAATATGTCTCGGAGGCGCACAAACTTGCCTTATTATGTTATACCTATTTTCGGCCCCGTGCTGCATTCGGGCTTTAGGGATTCTTTGAAAACTGTAGCAATATAAGACTAAGCGAGTATACATTTATCTTTTAGATTCTTACAGACTTGTACTTTATATTTAACGTAGACCATTATTGTTCATAACAAGCTAATAATGTATATTACTCGCCATTTAATTCCGAACACAAATTCCCCTTGCGAAAATCCGTCTTGGGGAAATCTTTAAATTTGCAATATTGTAATATAAGTTTCAACATCAATAATATCAAACAATTTTGAAATAAAGTTTGCGTTGAAGTCCGAAGTACGAAGAAACTCAAAGATTATTTGAGTATCAATCAGGTCTTGTTATTTTTTTTAATTTAATCTCTTAATGTTATATATTTAATGTTATATATTTAATGATATATATTTAATGTTATATATTTAATGTTTTATATTTAATGTTATATATTTAATGATATATATTTAATGTTATATATTTAATGTTTTATATTTAATGATATATATTTAATGTTATATATTTAATGTTATATATTTAATATTGCGTATAGTTTATTTTTTTAAAATTGTTATTAAATCGTTTTTGTTGTTATTTAATCTTCAATCGCAAACATCTTATTTTTATAAAAGAAGGGTACAATGAGCGAACTTATTGTCATTTGGCATTCTCTATCAGTCAACCCTTGAGATAGAGAAACATTGACTGTAGGTGCCAATAACAAAATAATCCTTAATATTAACAAATTATATGTAATATACTTAATATACATAATAAATAAAGGACGTATAACATAACAGTGCATTAACACATATACAAATACATTAAACAATAAATATCATAAATTAGATATTAAATACTTATTACGTATTATTTATATATCATATAATATAGATATTCATTTTATAATAAGAATAGATAATATAACTAATTAAATAAAAAAATCAGATGATTTTCCCTGTGTAATACTCACGAATCAGTCTTTTAAAATTATTTCACTTATTATTTATTACTTTATTATTATCATTTTACTATGTATTACTTGTTTATGTAATTAAGTTGAGTCCCCCGTTAGTAACACCAAGTTAACTGCGAAATAAAGATCAAAAATAAAAAACAAATGTCAACTGAACAATAAAAATATTACTTGTGCTATTTAATTATGCTTAAAAGCTATCAACACATGTACATAACATCATCCACTCTTTTTATTTAAATAATGGAAAAAAACTCGAATTAATTGATGGTGATAAAACTACTTTATACGCAGCTATGAACGTGTGACTCTATCACACGTAAGAAAACACTACTGCTAATACCTATTAATATCACGTGGATTTATAGATTCTTTACAATCTGCCTGACCTGTGAATTAAGATGTGAGTAGGTATGTATACGTTTGATATATGCTTTTACTTGAAAGCTTTCGTTGTAGGTAAAATAAGATAATGGAAGTAACAAAATGTGCTCTGGCACCCGAAAGTAATCTCATTTTGTTTGTAAAAACATTTTTTTTGAGACATGTGCGTAGACAGATCATACATAAAACGCACATTTTAAAGCTTCAAATGTTATTTTTTTTGCTTACTACTTTAAATAAACGTGATATGACAAACTCTTTTTCAATCTTCATGTTTTTCCATATTAATTATATATATCATTATAAGAAAGTAGTCACGCCCAGTTTTTTTAACATTCGTATAATATTTATAAATCTTAAGTTTATTTGTACTGAAACTGTATTTGTTGTGAAAATACGAAAAGGCACCGTACACGAGATAGTACGCAGCTCTGTAAGGATTTACAATCCGCGAAGCAGAGTTTTCCACTGATGTTAACTTTATATATTTTTATATTAGATCTGAAGTAGTAGTTCTTAGAATAGAAGAACGTGACGTCATTTGAAAGTATTGATCCAAATGCTACTTAGGTAAAAGTTGACTCTAGCACTTAGCTATTTCAGTGTACTTATAAACTAGACTAAGAATGACAATGGTCGTTAAAGCGTATAGGTTAAACGATAAAATAGTTCATTAGTTTATAATGTTTTTAAAAATAGGACTCGGCAATTTTTTTTTCCTCTAATAACATACACATATTATTAAAACTCACCATTTTTATCGCCAGAACTATTTCCAAAACACGGCGACTTGGAGACTTATAAGAAAAGAGCCAAATAACTCCTTTCTTAAAGGCCGGTAACGTAGTACATGCAGATTTTCGTGGGCGGCGGTGATCGTTCATCACCAGGAGAGAAGCCAACTCGTTTGCTTCCTTTTATATAAAAAAAAATTGAACTTCTCATCAAATATATCAGTATCAAATATTTTAAGTCGAGTTGTAATAAATATGTTTGCTCGCTTAACTAATTCCAAAATTCAAATTAAACTACTTTATATATTCATTTTATTTTACAAGTTACTTAAAAAAAACATTATTAGAATGGTCTTCAGGAAATACAATTATTATTAACGGTGATTAGATTTTTGAGAGTTAAGAATTTTTATACTTTTAAAAAGTCTTAGAGTCATTTCGATCTATGGTTTTTTTTATCAGAAGCCAATCTAGTAATTTATACATAGGAACAGATATTACATCGCAATTAGATAAGTGAGTATTTGAGCTTAGATTGATGATTATTTGTATCTTCTTTTTAATTTTAGATTTCAATTTAGAACATTCTTAACCAATACTTTTTGTTTTTAAATAATTATTTCGTACTCTATTGTAAATTTATTGTAAAATGCCAAGAGGAATAGAAAAAGTTATCAAATCGTTAATTTTATAATTTAGATCCTCAAGTAATATTCTTTCGGTATTGACGTTTGACATCGACAGTAATTTTTTTTTATCACATATCAAATCAATTTTATTGCGAGTAATACGGAGTATTTCAAATATTTTCATAGATATCCTTCTAAAAGGTGAACTGGTAAATACAACTTACTTTGTCTGTTAACCTACTTCCACGTAATGGATATAAAGTTTTATCCTTAGCCGTGTTTAGTGCACGATCTAGGCGGTGCTTCAGTTAGTGGGTCAAACAAAATGTTTAATGCAATTTTGTAGTATATAAATTTAATTTCTTCTAACATCATATTAGAAATACGCTTTTTTAACAATATAAGCAGTGACACACAGTTCACACGATGATAGGTGATGAGTGCGGCCCATCACATCTATAACAATCATCAACCACGTGTCAAGATGCACAAGCATAATCACGTGAGAACTTAACTGGAACGCCTCTTTCACCACAAGGTCTAATCCCTACACTCATCATAAGTAACACAGCAAAGTAATTATTCTGCCAGTTTTATTTTTGTTTAATACTAATTACCGAACTATCTTCCTTGTATATGAGCCTTATTATAAAGGTGGCAGAACTACAGATAACTAAATATAACATTCCGTCTCATTTAGGGATGTCAGCGCATATGAATATGGAATCGTTATTGAAGTTGTGTTGTAGGGTGTAGCTATCACTTTACATCAGGAGTTCTACGTGCTCGTTTGTAACCCGTGTGTTAGTAATATTATTAAAAAAAATATATGTCAGCGTTGATTATCGTGAACTATGTATATCAGCAAATAATATTTTTAAGAGGGGTAGTATTATTTCAAAGCTTATTTTAAGACCGCATACTAAAACGGATGCTAGGAACATAAGCCGTTTCTTTTTTTATGGAGTATAAGCCAATGCTTGTATACAACCACACCTAGTGTTAAGTGGTGATAAGCACGTTGATGGTAGAGCGTAGCAAATGCCTTTTCACTGTTCTCTTGGTGTTAAGGGTGCCGTAGGAAAATTATTCAAATTTCGCATTAAAACTACGAATCATATCGCTTCATCCAAAAGCGAGAAACATCCACTACAAAAGGACGGAAACCCGTTGTTCGTCTTGTCCGATGAAGAGAAAGGGATGGAAGAATCATTTTATGTAACCCCTTTCATTTAACAAGATACATTTTCTTCTTTATTAATAATTTATAAAGTAATTCAAAGAATATAAATAAAATACTAAGAAATCAGAAAACCAACCACCACGCGGGCCACGCTGCAGTTTGGTTTCAGCTATTGCGCGAACGGGTTGGCTTGATTGGGGAATTGCCCTCACAGACTATCAGTGTGAATTGACAATAACGCTGTTTGCAATTTCTTCTGTTGGTTTCACCTTTAAACACTTTATAGGTGAACATAGAACAATATCGATGAAGTAGTCATTTCATTGTTTCATAACGCGTCTTTAATGATGCTCTCCTACTCGTTTCTTTTGCAAGTTTTAGCGGCATATAGACTGTTTATATGTATATATATACGCTAATATGCTTTATATGTTATCTAATACGTAATCTGTGAAGTGTATTTGAGTTATTGGATTACTACAATCAAATAATTATGCCAGATTATATGTAAAAGGGCTTGATGAATGTACCAGTGTTCTATAAAAGAGGGATTCAGAAAATATAAATTGTTGATAAGGCAGGGTGTAGATTAAGGTCTTGTTGAAGTTTAATTAATGCCTCTAATGATTATATACTGTGATAGCTTTTGAGGTCATCAGCGTATAGAAGCGCGTAGTCGAGTTTAAAACAAGAGTTTATGTCATTAGTATATAGTTTAAGGAGTAACGGGACAAGAAGGATTAATAAGCTAATGGTTTACGGTACTGCTTGTGAAGTTTTACATGGCACGTTTGTTTTTTACATTATCATTATTACCACGGATTATTTACTTACTAAGCTTAGTGGAAGCGGTCAACGGCATTTTGTAATATAATAATAAAAATAATGTTTTTATTTTAGATCTTTTACAATCCATATATGTTAGTAAAACGGGAACTTAATTGTAGTGTTAGTAGTAGTAAGAAATATCAATAAAAATGAAATGAAAAAGAAGTAGAAGTAGAAGATAAAGAACAACAAAGTACTAATAGTCTACATTCAATTACCGTTCTTATTGGTAATATTCGACATCTCACGTTTTTCAAATTTAGTGGATAGTGAGTTTTGACTCCATCTACAAATATTTCTAGGAGATTATGGATAGTGCCAGAATAATAACGGCCTTTGATAATTAGTAAAATAAACAACACAACAACTTCATAACATAACGATACTCCTTTGGTAGCGTCTAGTACTGCTATAATTTTTTTTCTGTTAATCTTTGGCGAAGCTTTTCTATATAATTTTTCAATTTCAATAATTTTCATTACTTAACATTAGTATTATAACGATGGCTTTTTAATTTTTAAAACATGTAATATTAAATATATAAAAAATGTTATGTATGATACATTTTTTAAAATTATGCGGTTTAGATATAACAAGATCTACCGAAGCGCAGAATCGATCCGCTTCCACTTAGCTGTCGTCTAGTTCATGTTTAATATTACGCTTTCTTGAATATGATTCTCGTCCTAGATTTTGTACAACATAAAGATTTAACATACATATATAATCCAACAAAGAAATAGTGTTATTTATGTCTTTGTTGGATAACTAATACATAACATTTTATTGTTTACAATACATATCTAATTATGAAGTGTTATAAAATACTTTATCGAAACGGTGAAATGACTAAGTCGAATAGTCTTATATATGAATACAAAAAGAATTTATCAGATAGATTTATCATTTATTTCCATTTACAAATTGACATGTTATCATGGAAGAGTCAAACAAATACTTTTGACCTTGCCGAAAAGTATCTTACGAATTAATTCAAATACGCCTGTAAATAAATTTTACCTTTCCTGACGTTTATAAGCCACTTGAGAGTTAACGGAGCTTTATTTTATAATGTTACTCGTGAGGATACTTCTCATAGTGTATAAACATACATTCTTTTATCGAGAAATTCAGAAAAGAAAGAGATATATCGTTAAATTAAAACAATAAATGTATAACTTACTTATTGACCAAATTTCGTGTTTGTAACCTTCATGCAGCCCTTTTATTGTTTTATTTCACGATTTTATGTGTCATATAGTATTAATACATATTTTATTTATTAAAGTCAGGATCTCGAAAAAACGTTGATTAACACTAAACCATTTTGTTTGGGGTGATTTCTTTTATTATGATTTTTTTGAATTCGTAATTTGAAATACTTTTAAATTGTATTCTCGATAACAAAAAATTTATATTTATATTTGAATGCCGAACAAATACAACCCACATATTTTCGAACGCGAGTGAAATTTAAGGTTACGTATAAATTAATATGGCGAACGGGTTTTGTTTTGTTACTAGAAGTGGCAATCGGGCAAGTACATAGTTTATTTATTTTTTTAAGCTTTATATACAGTTTTGTATAAAGGCCGCTTAATGCCTTAGGTGCCTTATTTATTTATTCTTGATAAAAAATAACGTAGTTGTGATGTCATCCCTGAGGACTGAGATTTAATGAAAACTTAGCTAGTTACAAGGTTTCCGGTTTATACCAATTTAAGCTGTTAATATTTTATGCTGGTATTTCACAAATCTTTTTCATACCCCGGTCTAGCAGACCATCTATTCGTTATACAGCTAGTTTATTACTGCGACGTAACTCTGCCACGTATAAACTTCACCTAGGAGAGTCTTCTTATTCCTGATGAAAAATGGAAATGTCGGAAAACAGTCGTCTGTTGAATCGATGTTTCTGATGTAATAAGAAATACATAAAAAATTTCTTTATTTACATAAACACAAATATTTTAACTACTAATTGCAAAAATCTCCTTTTAAGTTTTTTTAATGTTAAAAACTGGTCTTATAGGTTTGGTCTTTCTGTTATTTCGTACAAGTGCCAGGCCTTAATAATAGGCCTTTATAATAAAAGTCAAAATTTTACATACATAAGATGAACACAATCATTCTACCCCCAATTAGTTTTATGGCTCAGTTCTAGAACTATGTACTATTGAAGACCTCGGTTGACACAACGCTGAGTTGGCAAGCCCAAGTGTTAGCTTAAATTTCCGGTACCCTGCGTGCTCTATACCACTTGAAAAACTTTCTCCCTTCCAAGACTAAAACAAACGATTATGTAGGCCTTAATTATATAACAAAACAAAGTTTTATGATTGTTTATATTAGCTAATGAAAAGGTAGTAAGGTGTTGATGGTCTGTAGAACTCCAATAAGAAAGATCACTTTTTATTTTTAATATTAATAACTACACAGAGGGACTTAAATGCGCTTATCTCGCTCTATATTAACTAAATTTGTTATTATTTTAGGCTTATTATAGTAGTAAACGAGGGGTGGATTATGTTTTAATATTTATCTATAACTGTATTTTAAATATAAATAATAAAAATAGTTAAAAATTATCCAGATAATGGTTTTCACCAAGGTAGTTCTTGTTAATTATGTTACAGGTTGTATAAAATAAATTATTCCGCATATAATATTCCACGCGTTCTGTCCCATCCCAATAACAGCGAACACGAGATTCCACCCTATCCTTGGGGGTGATAACGCATGTGTATTTTCAATCTTTGTTCGGGATAGGTATAGATGGCTTTAGCCGAAGTAACATGTGAACTGTGTGCTCGTTTCAAAACTTTAATATTATAAAAAAAACATCTCAATTTCTCTAATATGAAAATATTTGGTTTTCAAATCCAATCATTTATTGGGTTTAAGTTGTCGTATGCTGACAATCACTTTTCATATATAGGTAACGCTCATACAATAAAATTGAAATATAAATAGGACTATGTAGTTTCAGACACAGAATCAGTGTAATAAGGGTTTTAGTTCCACATAGCATAGATTTAATTTATTAGATTAGAACAATGAATCAAAATGTATCCAAGATGGAAATGCCTCATTACCTTTAATTGGGTGTGTATCTTTCTCTCGTAATATGACATGAAGACATTTTTCACTAGTATTTTTTGAATGCGTGGCTTCCCCTGTCAAGGCAACGTAGTCACGCTATATGGCATAGTCAAAGCATGACTCTACAATGTAAAAGATACCACGCAATATTGTGAATAATTACATTAAATATCTGTATGAATGTAATGAAAGATAGGTTAAAATATTTTAGAGGTTTTAAGACACTTATATCCCAATGCGTATTACGACATTAAGATATTTTAATGTAACGTCGTTACGTATATAAAAATTAAGCAACTTTAGTACAGTTTAATATACTCGTACATATTTACAACAGTGAGGTACAAGTACTCTACGTGGCATCCTAGTTTAAATCCCTACTATGGTTGAAATTGTAGTTTCCAGTTTTAGTAGTGCTTCAGTTTTAGTTACAGTTACAACGTTGATGCTTGACACTCACGTTTGCTTTAGGAAATGCATGAATATAGCGTTAATAATTCCAGTGCTAAACATTACCATTATGACCTGGGCAATCGCAACATCTGGTTATTAGCAGATTGACAAATGGGCAGGATATATTATAGTGGCTATCGTAATTATTTATGAAAACATAGAAGCGCTCACTCTTTCACCATTAACCTAATTTATCGTAATGTCACAGACATGGATTATTTAAAATATTAAATTGTAATATATATTTAGTAGTCGAATGATGTACAGTTTTAACAGAGGTCGAGCCATGCTGTAGTTTGTATCTATGCATGCAGTGGCATGTATCGGTCGGCCCTATACGGGTGACGAGAGATTTATCCTTGATTCCTTATAAGGATCTGTGTGTGTGTGTATCACGGGTGACCGGAATCACTTAGCATTAGGTAAACTGTATTCGAAGAATATAATAATAATAATTAGTCTTTATTTCGGACCATAATCCATAGACAAGTACAATATGAGGTCAACATTTATTTTCAAGACGCTTTAGGGATTGCTTATTTCTGCTGCACGTAGTCATCCTATCGACAGCTATAAAAAGGTTGGTGTGGTGAATGCTACCAAAAACAGAATTCATCAAAATGATACAAGGAAACATGATGCGACATATATTTGCATTAAACAAATATTTCCGCTAGGATCCCGAACTGTGGTAACCTCCTGCCAAATGAATAATAAGTAGCGAAGTCACATGTAGTCAGGAATTTACTGGAGTATTAGAGGGTAGAGCCGTTTCGTATATTTGAGATAACAACGGTCCTACAGTTATACAGTGTGAATATATTGTTAATGTGTTTTTATACACGTAAAAAATATTTCACACATGTATATTCAACTAATTCACGGCCCTATCTACTTTGTAAAATGTCGCCAAAAAGACTCACTTCATCGATCGGTAACTATGATGAAGTTTGAAAGAAAAACACTGAGAATGAATATTTAATATTTACGTTGGAACGAAGTTCGAAAATACTTAAAAATTAATTAAAACTTTAACAACTGCGTTCAATTTAATAGCCCTCTTCTATTGATTTGTACCTCCTAAAACTTTTTACTTAATGTTTTAATAATTCGCTGTTCTTAGTTAAGATTTAACTAGATAGATTTTTTTTCTTTTTCAACCAATATCGGGTTTTGTTTTCATTTCCAGGAGTGAAGTTTTATGAATAACATGTTTGCGTTATTCGATCATTCATTTGAGGGCAAATAACGACTGCGAGCTCTGACATCTACATCAATTCTCAACAAAGATTCAAGACAGCATTTCACCTTCGAGGATTGAGTTCAAATGCTTCGTTATCTGAAATTATGTTTCTGAATTCCAACACTCATTATACAAAACACACACACGTTAGCGTTATGTTGCTACTTCACGCTAGTACTCTGTAAGGGTGTGGGGCTTCCCCCTTCGATGCAACTCATTTATGATGTAACTAGAAGAAACAACGCACACTATTATAAGCTGGTATTCCGGAACGTGACGACCTATTATATCTAGTAAGGTGTCACTACCGCGTACTTCAAACTTCTAAGAAGCATTACTGTTAAAAGTCATTATAATAAGTTTTTTTTTTAATTTATTAACGATAGACTGTTAAAGTCCTTTATTATATATTCATATAGAGGTATTTCTGCTAGGCAGCAGCTCAAGAGAGTGTACTGGACCACGTTCCACTACATAATTCCATCTATACATCCCTCCGTTGGGAAACTTCACGTCTTTATGTTTGTTATAATTTTTTTTTCCCTATGAATGAGGAACAAAATATGTTTCTTATTTTTTAATCCTTAATAATATTATTATTCAAGAATGACGTTGAGATCAAAGTACCCGGCCGCTGTATCGCGGATCTTGGGTACGTTTCTCAGATGAGGAACAAAATTTGTGCATCACAAATTGTTGGTTCCCGGATATGGATATGACTTATGTACGTGAGTCTGGCTCCAATCGTATTGTTGTTCCATTATGTCTGAAGTAGTGAAACAATGACCAGTGAGGATCTCTAGGTTTGTGCGAACACTTAGCGCGATGTTTTACTTATTACCACTGGGCAATTATCGCTAATATTTTATTATTAAATCTTCCTAAATAACCTACATGATATTCCATGTTCTTACTGAATATTTAAAAACATATTAAAAAATACAAAATGCTGAGAACGTAATATTAAGTTCTAACATGAAAGTTTATTTTTAACTGGTCTAATTCTCAGAGCTTTCCTGCTAAAGTTTCATGCCGAATAAACGAACCCGGCAAATTATAAACTATGAAAACTACGATCCCCGGAGTTTAATTAAGATATCCGATATTGTAATAATAAATTTTAGTTATTCTCGATGTAACATTATACCTATAGTAAATTTAATAAATTTAACATTTGTACAAGACCAACTTTCTGAAACCAATTAAACGCTAAAAATTTAATAAATTATTTCATGATACTAAGTTTACTGATTTTGACGTTTAATTTAAACTTTTAAATTTCCGATATTTTCGGTGCTTCACAGCACTCGGTTAAAATGAAACCGAGGCGTTTGACGAACTGATACCATATAATTACTCGATACCACCTGCCAATGTCGTTAGAGTAATGTAGAGTGCTTCTTAGGAAAGTAATTCCACACCTCATTATAGATACTGTACCCCTGGGGACCAAGATGGTATACGTAATATTTATAGTGTCTTCAGTCATATATAACTAATCAGCACAGTGTCATTTACTGTGATACAATGATTGCACTTCTTTGTCTGATCTGCGTCAGATGCATATATACTCGTAGTGGTTCAGCCGAATGGAGGAGTGGTTATAGTATTTGGGAGCTGTTTCAAGCGACTTCCATTCAATTTCCAGCCTTGGAACATTAGTTATGGTATTAAAATTTTTGGTATTCGGGTCTAGGTGTTTGTGTATGTTTATCGTTCTGTTTGACATTGCATCTGCATCTTCTTTTGATCTTATAGCAAACGAGACGAGTGACTGCCTCTGTGTTTGCGCGAATATTAACGGCACTATAATATATCTTGTGTATTTGTCTGTGTGTATTTGTGTGTGTCTAGGTGTAGCAGTCAACATAATAACTAGCTTTCTCTTATAATTTTGTTTGAAAAGACAAATTATAATTATAAGTTATATGTTCATATAAAAATAGAAATGAATCAAAAAGCTCTCTGCTCACGTATCATGAGAACAGTTATATTGTTAAAACTTCAGCGACTACGTAAAATTAAACAACTTTATCAACTGAACATGTGCCCTTTTGTAAGAAAAGTGAAGATGTCTATGTTTAAGCAATTTGAACTACAATTGGTTATTTAGTATTTTATAACTATTTTGGTGACGGCCGTGCGGTCTAGTGCTTTGAGTTCCAACAACTGCGTCGCGGGTTCTAGGCTTGATTCATAGTTGAGGGAAAATATTTGGACATCATTAGTTGTTGGTTTAACAACACGGGTCTGGGTGTCTTGTTGGTATGTCTCGTGTCCCTGATGATGCATAAGGGAAAGAGACTACCACTGAGTGCCTAGGCTATATGATATATCTTGCCCCGTTGATATCTTTTCTTAATAACGTGGAGATATCTTGATGCTTCTTTGTACATTAATTTATTCAATTTTACTTTATTTAATTTTTACTCCTTCCATGAACTATTCAGTAACACACTAATAAAATGACGAGAAAAGTAACAATCAATACAGCTCTTATTGCTGGGCCTATGAAGTGACTGGGATTGGTGTAGTACTCACGTAGACACGCGTAGTCGCCACACTACAACTTCAGAATTTCTGCTTTTTTTATTCTTAACATGTTTTCTCTATTTTATGAAAATTAGTTTCAATTTATTCGATTAAAATATTAATGATAGAGCTACGCCGTAGCTTGCCTCTGGCTATATGGATCTGCTCGACCAGAGAAGGACCACGTCCTCACAAAATATCAGGACGGAATAACAACATAAGGCTATGTGTTTTATTTGGTTATTCTAGGATTGTTCGTCAGGCGCTCCATCTCAGTTCTTATCCTTCATAATGCATAACGCATCATGGATCTCATGTTAATAAACCCTTAGTTTAATAAAAAGATGATGATAATATTCGTGAAAACATTTTAGTATCGTTGAAATTAATCCAAATAATTCCAGTGGCCATTCAGAAAACATGGTGTAGAATTTAATTTATATATTTCACCATTCAAACAAAAAATGGAATAGTGACGACCATTCTTACTGAATAAAAGAATTGATGAATTTAATATGCACTGTTGAATTTGGGTACATCACAAAAGCTTGTCAAAGTTGCCTGTTATTGATTTTACCGTTCCTTGAATATCCGTAAGAATTATCAACTGACTTTACTTTTTTGACTTCAGTAGGGTTTGTACAGTAACAACTATAATATGTGATATATTTAAAAGCGGTATTAATAACTTTATATTCTATTAAGATTATAAAAAATAAAGAAAGGCCATTCGGTAAGCTTGTTATCGCAGCTGGTCTCAGTCGTTACGACGAAGATAAATTTAGACATCGGGATCTTTCATTTGTGTAGACGTTTCTCGTTTATTTCTTCTCACGCTCGGGTGGATTAGATATTCTTTTAACCTTTAGTAGCTTTTATTAATATATAATAGGAATAAGCAACGTCTATTTAAAAACAATCGATTAAGATATTAAATAAGTTTTTAATTTGAGAACTGGTGCACGATATCTTTATAAAATAAATATTGATTGAAAATATAATTATTTTCAATATTAAATAGATGTACTTTATGTACTCTAAGTAACAAATACACAAAAATATAAAATATAATTATTACATATAATTATTATGGAGAATTATCAATAAAATAAAAAAAGCTGTGAAAATACTAATTACCCTGAAATTTTTCCTACCAAAATACCCCTAGCCATATGAAATACAGCAGCATCATTCTGCTATTTCACAGTGGTATTACAGCAGACTGCTTTAGCACAGTCACTCAGTCGTCACCACTTCCCTCGTCGAAGTTCGAAGTTGGGGATGTAATAGGGCGATTTAACACTCCTATACCCAAAATACTTATACTTCTTCAACTTGCAAATCGAACCTTGGACCCATAGATGAGAAGTCAAAAACAAAAATAATTACATTATAAAATATAATTTTGTCATATTCAATTTATTTTGTTTTTGCATTGAAGTATGTATGCAAGGAATACACTATTAAAATAGAAATAATAGACGTTATGCATATTTTTAATGTTATTTTCCAAATAACAAGAATATATAGAATAAATAGAATAAGAATATATACCTAATATATATTCTTATTCTATTTAAGAAATATAGAAGGACCTACGTAACCTATAGAGTTTAAATAATAAAAAAGTGTTCCGTTAAAGTTTAGTATATAAAGTAGAAAACTATGTTTTTCTTAACGATCACGATTCGAATAACTTTAATATAAAACCCACTTGAGCTATAAAATCTTTTTTTCTAAAGTTGAAATTGGACTTGGAAAACAGCTAGGAACAAAAGATTCCTAGAGATATGAGTATTCAAATATTAAAAATAAAATTGTAATGAAGTTTATATGTGTATAGTATTATTTAAACAAGGTATAGAACGTCGGCTTTTAATAATTCATAAAAAAATGTTCTAACTGTGTAAAGAAAATATTTAAAATTTTCTGAATAAATTAAATGATATCTTTTCCTTCAGTCTGTTTAATTTTCCCACGGAACCTTTCCATCCTGTAACAGAATATCAGTGTGTAAAAGCAGATTATATTTACTGTGGTTAGCTTGGTCGGGTTTCTGGTACTGACGCATTCCGTCGTACACCAACGCTTGTGCAACTTGAAATATTATTGAGAATGGATAGGTTACAGGAATGAATCGGGGTTACTGGGCTTCAATTATCATTTTCAATCAGGTGAACTGTGTGCTCATTTGTTACCCATATCATAAAAAATATAAATACCTGGATTTCACAATGATCCCTCGTAGCGCACTAGACTGGGTTTGGGAAAAACTTTGAAAATATTTAACTAACTTACTTTAATTAACTTAGTTTTGAATTAGATTTGCGTTATTTTTCATTTTAAATAAATAGATTAGTGATATTCATTGGCTAGAAAACTTTAGATAGACGTTGGAATAACATTGGCCAGTAGTATCGATTAAGAGCAGATGTTAAACTGTATTTACCTGAATCAATCCAGAATATGAAGCGTCAGACCTGAAATACGTAATGTGATATTTATTCGCTTGGGTTGCTTTGAACAACGGGGGCCGCATGAGCGCTTCCCCTTTATTGTTAAGTTCCCCCCTGTTAAGTTTTCACGCTGTTTTAGCACTGGAAAACTTATTCCTTATTTAACATAATTTATAATTAAATCCAGGTTGATACCCATTCCCTATTATTTTAAGTTTTACTACAAAAGGAAAGTATAAATTAAAAATTCATTTGTACTTTGATAATTTATTTTAGTAGCCTCAAAAAAAAATTTTGGAATTTATTTAATTACGTAATATAACTGAATGATTCTCTTATTTTCGTTGGTTATTTTATTTGTAATGTTAAAGATATAGTTATATTTCTACAAACAGAAGATCGCAGTAATCCAAGAAAATACTGAAGAAAATACTTTTTTCAAATGTCTATAAAACGTGTTTATATAATGTTTTAATTTTTATAAATATAAATTATTTTTCAAAATGCAGGAATTTTGCTAATATCTTTCACCTTTCAATAGACGTAAAAAAAATTATGACAAATTTAAACCTTTATTGTAGAAGTTATCTTTGAAGAGTTCTCTGTTACTTAACAAATAAAATGTTTCTACGTAACATTCTTAGGTTTATATTTATATTTGTATAAAACAAAATAACAGCCTATTTATAAAAATCCCACGACTGGCCATAGGCCTCCGCTGTAGAGAGACTTTTAGTGCATAGTCCACCATGCGGCTTCACTACGGATAGGCGGACTTCACGTTTTCGAAATATTTTTTAATTTATCATACCGTCAATTAATCTCGATTGATTAGAAGCTGACCATAGTATATTTCTATAAGCAGACAAAAAGGAAAATAAAAAAGAGTCAAAAAATTAGTTTCTGAAATTGAGTTATAATGTTAATTTGGGTAAAGTACGAAATCGTCAAATGAATTACATTGAATAACCTATTTAAGAATCGTATATATTTTATTAGATTGAATAATCAACATATATGAATACGTATATATATACCGACAATGAGATCCTCGGGGCCAACAATGTACTCGTGACTGCATCTTGACGACGACGCCTGAGCACGACGGTGTCACAGAATGAATACCAGCGTAATAATGCGGTTTTTTATTGTGTTATTTATGGTCAAATGCGGGTATTTGATCGTAGTCTTCAGATGTGATAACAAATTGATTGTTTTGTTTATATTATTTTTAGGGTGACATATGAGCACACAGATCACCTAATGGTGAGTGATTCCTTTCCTGCGACCCATAAAAATCACATTCATCCTCGGCAAGGAATCATAATGTGTTATCACCCTTGAGGACTAAGATGGAATTCCGGTTCACCAAAAGGGTCTCCTGTATTCTGTATCTTGATACCTTAAGCAGGTGTAGGTGTCATTTGCTCAGGCATAACCAACGTATGAAGTATATGCTTGTTTGTCACCCTGATTAAATAAAACAGAGAATAAGAGAATAATATTTTTATTAGTACACACTATTTTACAGCGGTAGAGTCACATTGCATTTTATTTATAGAGGCGGCACGAAAAGGTCAGAACCATCGGGAAAGGACCACGCTCTCACTGAATACAAGCGTAAAAAGCAGCACAATGCTGCTGTATTCTGGTCGAGTCTCGTGAGTGCAGGAATCCGCAGAACCTTATAATAACTGGTAAATAGGCATTTCATATTAGTCCGTAACGGTGTAAACGCGTCTGTATTATGATTCCTTGTATTATTATACCTATCCTTATACACTTACACTTTATCATTTTGCTTATTATAGTGTTCTTGTGATTGTTGTGATTTTTTTCATCGGTAAAGAGGATATTTCTGTGCCTTTCACGAAGAAGTTTTTAAAATAATATAAGTTCCAAATTCAAAATAGATAAAAAGTTGAAAAAAAAAAGGTTTTATGTAACATTATTTATGGCCAGACTAGTTATATTACCATCAGGTAAACGGTGTGCTTGTTTTGTGTTATCAATAGAATAAAAAATAACGTTCGTAATAACCCATCGATAGCTATAACTCGAGTTATACCCTCCACTATAGAAGCATAAAAATATTATTTTAAGTTTATTATTTATGGCCAGACTAGTTATATTACCATCAGGTAAACGGTGTGCTTGTTTTGTGTTATCAATAGAATAAAAAATAACGTTCGTAATAACCCATCGATAGCTATAACTCGAGTTATACCCTCCACTATAGAAGCATAAAAATATTATTTTAAGTTTGTTAGTACAATTCACTTTAAAAATCTGACAAAACCCAAATGAAATTTCTGTGATGTACAAGTAATAATATTAATTATACAAATATATACATCAAAATCGTCGTGGTATTCAGTTTCTAATAGCTTGCCTTTAATTTCACGGTACGCGAGCAAACCGAGTTCGATTCCCTGTGCCGGCATCAATTAAAATGTTAATTGCAATTTATACTGTCAATTTACAGCGGTGAAGGAAAACATCAAGATAAAATCATCATATACATCAAACTAGCGAAGAACCTTTGTTCAGCAATTGGGATCTGTAATACATATATATAAAAAAAAAATGTAAAATTTTATATATTTCTTTTATTACATTGTGAGTTACAAACGAGGACACAGTTCACACACACATATATATATATATATAGAGTGATGGTCACATAATTAAGCACATCTATTTAGGTACATACAACTTTAATGATAGTATTGTCAATAGTGAAGATAAATAGTCATATTATTAAAATGAATGCAATAAAGACATGTATTTAGCAATAGTAGAGACCTTACTCTATTTTTAAATATCACAAAATAGTCACTTTTTTAATATGTTTGCTGCTATCACTTAATTAAAGATAGACATTAATATTTCATGTTCATAATTTAAAATATAAAGAAAAACAACTTAATATTTTTTTCTATTTTCCTGGGCATTTTCAAGAAAAGCGACTAAAAGAAAAACTAGCAAATCGTTATTTCAATATTATTACAATTTTGATCATTGCAACGACATATTATGGGAAAAAGCATTGAAAAAGATTTTTCTACAAGGGAAATCATTGTAAATGTTTATGACAAAGGCTAGTAATATAGGAAAATTACGAATCACTTGCGTTGCTTTAAAGGTACGGTAATAAATGCTATCAAACATTTCTAAAAGTTTAACAGAACAGAAAAAGTACCTAGGAAACCGAGACCTAGGAAGACAACTCCACAAGAAGACATAGACTTTTTAGTCAAATAAGAACCGTTCTAAGGATCAGAGCTGGAGGGTCGAGAAGTGTGCTAGCGGGAAATATTAGATGGCGATTATGTGAACAAAACTTATCTGGATGAATATTCTACCAGTCTTTACTTATGTGACCATCACTATGTATCCTCACTTTACTTTAATTACAATGTACCTAAGCTTCTTCTCGGTGCATTTCTTCTGTACTTGGGTTAGTAAAGAAGGAAACAGATCATCCATTTATTGATAACGTACGTCTTTATCCTCAAGGATGACAGGGTGTCCGTATTAAAGAACGGAAAGACCACTTACCGCGAGGCCAACTGTCCACGTCTAACCCTAATTTTATGTTATAAATATTTAATAATCTATAATTTACAAATAGCATAGATACCATTAAAGCTTTTAGGTTTAACGATCTAAATAAGCAAGTTTTTGTTCACATTAGATATCATCAAAAGAAATTTATAACTTAGCGGTAAGTTCTTGAGGTTAAAACTCTGAGTATTGATCGTGTCTGTTATATTTAGACTTGAATGTAAGCCGTGACCCTCATGAATCAGGTAGGTCGTCTCACTAAAGATTGTTGTATAACCTGTAAATTTTATATTTAGTATTATATTATTCTTTGTATCATGTTTAGCTAAAGTACGAGCTTATTTTTTTTAAAAGTACTTAACGACGCAAAACCTTTTTAACTATTAATATTTTATTAAACATGTCAATATTTTTTATTTGAACTAAGTGAATGTATGAATGAATGAATAATGCATTAATGATAAGAATTTTATCATTAATATATTTATTAAGGTTTTTTATGCTATTTTATTTAAGAATGGATTAATCCTATACTTGTTAATATTATGTATCAATAATACTTAATTTTAACTTGATTATCTAAATTCAATCTAAATTGAACACATGTAAGAAGTAAGGATTAATAAAAAATATATAATATAACGTATGCATTAATAACATATATATTTTCGCTAAGACTAATCGAAGAAAATTCACTATGAATAATATTGTTAAATAATGTAAAAAATAGTCCAAATAGATAACGAAAATAAACTATGTATCTTATGATAATATTATATTAAGCAGTCTCTCCAAAACTCAATTATCTCTTTTAACAAAAAATAAAAGTTGTAGAAAATTGGTTAATTAAATTATTTCTTTTGTAAATCAAAATAATGAAAGAAAATATGGTAAACCTAAAATGTTATAAAACAAAATACATGTTTCAATTTATATATAAGGAGTTTTTAATCCAGCGGTATCCAGTTAAGCTCGACATTTCGTGACAAGAAGATATTTTTGTCTTAAGCACTAAACAAGTGAGTTTTAGAAGTTAATAATTGAATTAAAAAAGTATATTGCGTAAATACTGTTGTTGCTTCAGCATTTTAACATTAAGGTGACTGGTGAAGATGTCTTAAATATATTACGTATATTTGGTTCAATTATTTTTTTTTTCATTTAAATATATACGTGTTTAATAAAATCAGTATTCAATAAGAATAAGAAATCACCTTTCATTTATTTTAATTGTATGAGGCATGACAAATCAGCACTGAAAAAGAATTTTGTAATTATACAAATTTCTTTTTCAATATCTGCCGAAATAAATGTTGACAGGACATTTGGTCACATTAATTAACTCAATGAACATCTTGTGGCGTGTGTGAATATGCAGATGTGCATTTCTTTTATTTATCCTATGGGATTTTATTACAATTGATGGATAATTATGTTGTTTATGTGCGGTCTTTAACTTTTGGCCAGCAGGGTATATACGACGCAATAATACTTCGGTATTTCCCTACTGGAAAAATGGTTCGTCTACGACCTACGTTTTCATTCGCCAGTACATTACCTAAGATCGTGCACCCCGTCACTTATTTTGATACAATACGTGAACTAGAAATTTGTAATTATACAAATTTCTTTTTCAGTTCACTTGATGGTAAGTGGTTCTTCTATAAAGAGGATGACTTTTTATGATGATAAGTGATTATCTCTGTATTTGCGCAAATGTTTATAGTACTTATATATTACTGTATAACATATTCTGCGTAGTTAATGCCATCTGGCAATAACCAGAAGATATGGGCGCCAGGAGGACATCACCACATCATCAGGTATATAAATATTACTAATCCGTTATTTATAAAAATCTTCATTTAAATATAATGTTTTAAATGGGCGAAAATCAAACATATACAGTGATATATACTGAAAATATTGCAGCACAGAGAAAAGTTTCGTAGCGAAAAGCAGCTCTACGGAGCAAAGCCGGTTTTTCTTTATTTCGCACAGTAATAAAATTAAACATATTGTTGTGGGGTGAAAAATGTTAGAAATAGATTGCATTTTTAATTTTCTTTAAAATTTATTATTATATGTTACAATGTTAATGTCTACTAAACATAGTATATAAAAATATATATAATAAACAAATTATTTTATGTTTAACTTAAGTTTCATCCCCGGTGACTGTACTAATGAAATTTTAATTTATAATTTTAAAGTTGTGATTTAATACTAACTCGACGGTGAAAGAAAAATTAGTTAGCAATCCAAAAAAAAACGTAAAAACACGTAGTTCCCCAATCTGCAATGCTACGAGACTATGCTCCAATAAATTCTCTTGAGATGAGGCTTATGCCCACCACTGACATCTGTATGTATATAGGCTTTACATTTTACTATTTTTGTAACTTTAGTTATAGAATCCTTCAATAGATTGAATTACGAGTAACGAGTATTCTTGGGTGCAAGTCAAAAAATCTCCACTGTCCGATTAAAAGGTAACACACCACAAAAGGCACAGTAAAAGGCCGTTAAATCATTTACTTATGTACTACATAAATATAAGGATCAATAGAACCCGTAGCTGTCAACTCTCTAAACTGTAGGATTCTTTTTTGTCACTAAATATGTGTATACGAGTATTACATTTTTAAAGGCCCGAACTCTACCATATATATTTTAAGCTTACTATTTCCATTACCCAAAACATAATATAGAAAATCGGTATTAGAAGTATAAAAAAACAAAGCCTTAAATTACAATACGCATTTAATACGGATCTCAGCTAATTAACATTTTCATCCATTATTCACAAGAGATTAAGCATTTAACTGCGCAAAGTAATTTACAACATTTAGTAAAAGGTATTTTCAAGCGATTTTTATTAATAAAACGCTACTAATAAAATTTATATAAAGTAATTAATACCTTTGCAATATAAATAAGTCATAAGGATCCTAATTATTCTAATGTTAACGCTCATAATTCTAGAGTAAGCAAAGTATGAATGGTTTATCACCATTTGAGGATACCGTTAGCAACTGTAAGAGGTTTATAAATGAGTGCTAGTAATGCATAACATAACTCACATTTTCATTAGCCTCTCCTAAGCTTTAGTACTAGTACTACTGGTACTAGTAGTACTAATTGTAGATTTGGACGTTAAATTTAGAAAAACCGTAGCTTGAATTAATAGGCTTTTGACATTTGAAGTTGAGTAAAATTGTCGTGTAATGTTTTGTTGATTCATTGTTAGTACATTTTATACCAGGAACAAAAAATATAAGCGACAGTAGCTTTGAAATATTAGATTTCCAGTGCAATAAGAGCCTTAATTAAATTGCATGCACAGTTAGTTATTAACAACTACAGTTGTACAAGTAAAACCGTTAAATGTTACATCAACAAATTATTTAACAGTGTCTGTAAACCGTTGAATACGAGGCGCAGATAACAAGTTTGGGTTAGATATTGTATAACTTTCAGCTTTTGGGGAAACAAACTGAAAGCTGTGGTGAAGCTAAAATAACACATTCACTAATTAAATTATAAACAGAGTATGACGTCATTTTGTATTTAGACGCTTCAGTTAACATACATGATTCACATAAACATTTATGAAGTTGCTAACTGCCAATTCATAACAATAACCTAAGAGAACAAATTGTAAAATATATGTTGTTTTGGATTGTTAAACTGTAATACCAGTTATTAAATCCCTGATCCTACTGTGGTAATTCTATTCTTCATTATATTTTTAAAAATATTGCCAACTTGTTACAATTTGTCTAAAATATAATAAAAATGTTATGTTTAATAATTTAAACGGAGAATTTTAGTTAATTTCCCCGTTGCTATCAGAAAACATTAATTGTGTTAAATATCTTCTCGCTAGATATCATCAACAATACAGGATATATTTTAGTGACGAAACCATTCACGCAAATTCGTTGTCCCCTTCCCTAGGCTGATATAATGCATGTGCAATATGACAAAGAAAAGTTCAGATCTATAGCATGGCATGAGATCTAGGGCAAGGGAATGTCCACACAAAGCACCAAGATCTAAAAACCAACAATTTGCATTAAATCAAATATTGACTCGGATAGGAATCGAACCTAATACCCGCGACGAAACATTCAGAGACTAACCACTACGCCACGCGGTCGTCATAGGTCATATGTAAGATATTTTATAGATATCAATTTGATGTTATACCAGTATCCGCGATTGCAAAAAATCTTTATTAATAATTTAGTTTTTTTAAATTTTTTTCGGTAATTTTTGAGTCGCTGAATCTATATTATAGGTATTTTCATGTGTTACGTATTTTATACCTTTTCCACTATTTATAAAAATATATAATTTCGTTTTTTTTTTAAATATAACTCAAGTTTTAAGTTAAACCCTATTTATTTTCCAAATTTATAAAGCAAACCTTAAATAGCATCCAAGGAATAACAAAGTGAGAAAACGTTTGTCGCTCTCCTTTGAGGCACGTTTGACAAATATTTGAATTCAAAACTCAGTCGCGTGCAATCAAAGCAAAATTTTCAGTATCTTAAAAAACAATGTAGTCTTTTAAAATATTTCATTACATCATATCACATATAGTGAGGAAGTTAGTAAGACTTTTCAAAGTAAATATTTTTTTATTAAGTATTCGAAAATTGATGATATCAATTATTAAAAAAAATCTATTTATAAGTAATAAACACATTAATTTACCAAGATTTTAAAACTTAGGACTAAATTTATGCTAGGTTTAGCTCCTTGGTTTGTTATATGTCGTCATTTTAGAGCTACAATTAATAATTTAACCCATGTTAACACGACTAATTCATCTCGAAATTACTAATTTCATTACATAAAGTCATAAAATTGTAAGCTTAAATTCTCTTAAACATAATTAGATTTTCTAGGCACAAATATTCCCGAGGAATTGGATTACATAAAATATACTATGCATGATAATATTGTGAAAGAGATAACTTATTACTATTTAAACTTGTATGAAGTTCCAACTTCAATCATTAAGTGATGATTTTCGTATTGAACTTTGAACAAAGAGATGTGATGCAAGATTCTATAATTGGTAAAGATTCTTACGTATCTACAGTTTTCAATAGTGCAAATTCAATTTCTACTTGAAGTGAAATCGAATGAAATTGCGTTATTAAACTAAGCTAAGAGTCAGGGTAGATATATTTTATCAATAAATATGGTGGTAGCTCAACGTCTAAGCATCTAGCTTTTAATTTCATTCGCTAGGTTTAATTTAATATGCGATCCCAGAGCAATGACATTGCAATTTTAAATGACGAATTACGACGTAACCTACGGTGAAGGATACATTGCGAGGAAACCTGAATGTCGAAAAAAAAAAAACAAGACATGACATCTGCCAATCCTCAATAAAGCCGCTGACAATGATCCCATATCCTCGGTAGAAAGGAGGTCTATGCCTAGCAGTGGGATATATTTTTACAGTTTAGCACTTGGCAGCGATACGCTAAAATAAAATAACATCCTATATGTAGTACCCGCTAGGCAGGTGTCCTTTCCAGAAAGGGTTTTGTAATATACCGCCACTTAGCATCGTGTTTTTTTTATTATCACTCTACATGCAAATTTCCTTACGATGGTTTCCTTTACCACTGAGCACGTAGGTGGGTATCATTTAAAATGGCAATTAATAATTTTATTGGTACCGACAATTTAGCTTGTTTGAGTGCGTGCTACGACAGCAAACAAAGGTTTTAATCGATGACAATAATGAGGTGCGGATGCTGGTATTTCTACCTCCACTAGAATCCGCGGTATTAACTGTCAGTTCGTTGATAGAGTCTCAGTGATCTCGGATCTACGGTAGGTAACGGTAACCCTCAGCACTAGGCCTTAACATCCCAGGAGAGGCAAGACCTTCTCTAGCTCTTTCCATTTTCTACACGTACCTATATATTTACATATATACATAGTAGTGCTAACAAGAACAACAAATTATCTGTATAACTTGATTCTTGTGTATGAAAAATCATTTTTTAATATTTTTGCATAGAAGTCAGTACTAGGGTTGTAATCAGTTCTAGTTTAATATTGAATAGCATTAGTAATTTATGTATTCTTTGACTAGATTTTTTTTTTGTTATTACATTGAGAGTAACAAACGAGCACACAGTTCACCTGATGGCAAGTGATTCCTGCGGGCCACGACATCTACATTCATCTTTGACAAGGAATCATAATGCAAATGCGTTGTTACCCTTGAACCCTGACATGCAATGCCTCGTCACCAGTAATAAAGGTCTAGGTCTATAAAAAGCGCTTATATAGCATCAAACTAATGCATTATTACAAAGAAAAGTGTTTTAATCTCGATTAAATATTAACTGATAGAAGTATTTGAGAATTTCATAGTATAAGCATGGAAGTGAATGAGCTTTTCCTGTTGTAAGAGCACAAAGGCATGTCATTATAATACATATTGAATGGTTTATTGATTGTGTCAAAAGCCGCCTCATATTTGCACGGATATGTCACTTCATGCCGTGCATGTGTGAAATATTACTATAATAGTGAATGGAGCATTGTTGAGAAGATGGAAATCTATCACTACTTTCTGGTAGTCGTTTCTATGGAACTTCAGCTTCCAGAAGAAATTAATGTGAGGTAATACACGAGTTAAAATACAATATATAACATATTTTTGTGATTTCGTACTTAATTGATTTTTAAGTGTGTAGAAAATTGCTAGACCTATTGTTATTTCAAATAAATTTCGTCTTTCATTATGTTGTTATCTACATGATTTTCTGTTATTATTTTAGGTAGGTTGTTTAGTTTGGTAAGTTGAAGAAAATACGAAAATATTATTACAATATATTGATGAGGTAACGTCATCCGAAGCTTGTAGTATAAATTTGTCTGACATAATATGTATTATTTTATCACAGTAAATGTGTTTATAGGAGCAAAACGTAGATACATTTATAATTAGATTTTCACGTTTACTATTTTTAATATCATATAAAGAAATTGATAAAGTTAAATTAATCTCTCACTGTACTTGCCAAAATGGAAGTTTTCCTTTAAATAATATGAATGTAGCGGAGTATATTATATATTAAATGTAGTAAGATATTTAAACGTTTTGTATTTTCATAGCGTATCTTATTTATCTTTATGTTTACGATGATGAATATCAGATTTCAGTTAAAATAGTTAGATATTAGACATTAGATTTCCCTTTAGAACCAATGATATTTAGGAATTGCAAGACTGGCTTATTTTATTCTGTTTATATCACACAAGTAACCTACATTTCTATGTAAGACATTAATTTTAATATTTGTTTTTTTAAAAAATCATCAAAAATCATGCTATAATATATAATATATATATAATATAACATTCTTAATATTCATCTCCTCTAACCTTAATTAACCTCTCCAACTAAGCTGAAAATGCTTGTGCTAGGAGATGGTTCACGAAAATAGTCTAATAGTGGATTCGAACCTACGACCTTAAGTTTCGCAGACCGTACCCCAAACCATTAGGCTATTGAATTTATTAATTCATTGAAAAGAGTGAAATATACATACACCTAACGGTATAGTACGTACACGAGGTAAATAAACAATTCATTTGAATATGTATCGATAACCATGGCTATACGTGCAATAGCTCGATTTTATAAAGATAGACATATTAGATATTATAGATAGATAGCATATGTTATGTAAAAATAAATAACTTTGAGATTAAACCATATCATTTAGTCGACGACAAAACCAAATATTATAAAGAACATATGTAAATAGAACACTTTATCTGATACAAATAGTTTTAGTATTATATGTATGCATTCGACATATGAGAGAAGAGCGTCATGAGAATGTTGAAATGCGGTGATGCGGTAACTGAGAGCTTGGATAGATTGCTTTCGGTGTTGAATTTAGTTGCAGACTAATTCCTAAAACTAACTAACCTAAAATTTGTTTTTAGTAATTTTCCCTTTCGAATACTTCAATTTAACTTAATTGTAGTGTTTTGGACAAATGTATAAGTGTATTGTCGGGATAATTTGTATATGGGAAATCTTATTATGATCACACTCTACTATACTCTTAAATAAAACTTATTTTATGGATTCAATCGCATTTATATAAGCTTTTTATTCTCCAATAGCAAATTATAAATATAAATTTTGGTCCAATCTACATAGAAAAGGTCACCTGACACGATCGTTAGGTCGTGGTATGCTTGATTTAATTTTATTAATCAATGGATTGATTAATAAAATTAAATCAAGTCTGTGATTTCACACTGAATAGACAGATGGATGTTTTTTGTTAATTTTGATAGCCTCACGCATAATTCTTGATAGAATCGGAGTGCTTTTGTAATGAATTATCAAATCTATCGTGGTAGAGTTGCAGTTGCTACGTTGCAGATAATTCTTATCTCCAACATGAATCGGTCGGTTCGACCCCGGGAAACACCATACTCTCGCAGAACACCCGCGCGACATCAATCACCGGAACTGTGTGCACCTAAATATATAAAAATAAAGACAGTTGCTCGATTAATTTTGTACGTTGTCTGCATATTACTAAATAAGAAAAACAGAAAAAATCAACTTCACTCATGGTCTGAGCAGCTGTTCCTTTTCTCGTTTTCGTTTTTCGTTCACATTTGCTAAAGTGACAAATTATTATTTATTATTATTGACTTTGTACATTTAATATGACGTCGAATAATCAGCATTTTGCATTCTCTTTATCCAAAGCTGAACATCGTATGTTAACGACCACAAGTGATGACCGATACACATAAAGACATCCATTCTCAAATAAATTCAAGATGTAGTACTGCTTGTCATCCATAAGGACAGAGATGGGATATGCTTTGTTATCAGGGGTTGGGAGATTATACAGTTTTATTTTTTGAGGACACTTTCACTCCAAACGTCGTGTCGATTAGTCATAAAGCCATTCTTAGGTGTAAATAGTATATTTTATTTTGGCGGGTCGTTATTATAATAGTATATTTTATTTTGATAATAATATGCCATTAAAAGTTCATTACTAAATATCTTCCCGCAAAGATTGCTTTAAGCACATAAAAATTAGCATATTAAATATTTGTTATTTCGTTCACTTGAATATTTAAACGGCACATCGACTATGACAATTAGTTTGACGTACTTAATTAAAACTTTCACTCTACCCCTCCCTTGCGAGAATCATATTATATTAATTATATAAGTATTTTCATTTTATAGATTGGCCGCTACATCGTTATTTACAATATCTATACATTAATTTCTGTTTTTTATAATACTAGTTCATCCGCAGGTAAGACTGGAGACAAAGATAGCTGAATCCTTTACAAAGATTCAAGCTGCATACATTTCATCACCCCTGAGAACTGCCCCGTTACCAGTAATCGGATCCCTGATGGGAAAGTGTTCCCTGGGCACTGTCATATTGGCGAAAGTAGTGGGCGCGCAATTTAGTCATTACGAGTTCACATAACCCACACTTGCTTCCGCGGGGATGGGTATGTTTAAACAATATATATAACTATATATATAATTGCCTCATATTTAGTTTTATTTATGTCTTAGACCTACAGGTTTCCTTATTTTAGTATTGGTACCGCACCGCATTTCGAACTCAGGTCGAGTACCGTGAAAAAAAACAATGCCAACAAGGCTAAAGCTATCACAGCTCGCATTTCAAATGTAGTATATCTTAAAATATGACTTTAAATATAACTTTATCATCCAAGCGCACCAACCCATGTATATAAAACAATAATTTTAATATTAATGAGAATAAGTTTTGTTCCTCAAATCTATAATTGAATTTCAAATAATTGCGTTCCCTAGAGAATTTCCAAGTGTACTAGAACTATCCAGACAGAAATAAAAATTTACTTGCAATAAATGTTAAAATAAAAATAGTATTTCCCTGTACTCCAGCAGGATGCCTCAGTTCAACAAGATATCGTTATTAAAACTCGCGGAGTGCGGAAATATATTTGAATATATGTATATAATACGAAACGTGCAGTAGAAATATGTCAAAAGAGGACAAAGTCCATTGTGTTATTTGAGTTAGATATTTTATACACACGACTGACTCTTCATAAATGAACGATTAACCAGTTCAATAATGCAAAACATTTAATCAGAGGAAAAAATAAACATCTTTGGTATTCTATGAGAAGCTGTCAATGCGCTAGTTATGTGGCAACTTCAGAAAATGTTCCCGATTAATCTTTCGATACGACAAGCCTCTGATTCTGCTTGTTTCGCTTGATGGGTGACAGAACTGGTGGTTGTTGACAAAGAGATGATTCTCCTTAGTATTCGAGATCATAGTTGTACTTTGGTTAGACGTAGATGTCCCTTTTGGCAAAAAATAATATAATGTATTAGTTGAACCACAACATTTATCACATTTTTATAAAGGTTATATGTATAATATCACGGATCTTGACAATCGTAAGTTACGGTAATTTTTTCAATCATGTAAATGGGAGTTTTTTTTTGTCACTTTCATCATTTTACAACAAGTAATACTCTTATCTATATCGCGCTAACATCACGCTAGACCCCTCGAAAAAGTTTTAACATTTTTAACACTATGAAATGTACATATATCAAACCATAAAAAGTGATTACACTATTGAACCACGAAGCCGTGAAACTGAATATCAAAAATATATATATAAAAAGACCCGCTTCACCTGTTCGCAATCTACGTAGCGCTGAGTTGCCGTTTAGATGAACGGAGGCTGGTAGTGTAATATTTCAACGTTTCCCGTCGATTCTGTACGCTTCACTGGAGTTACGCTACGCTAACAACTTTAACTTTCATGTTTTACAAAGTTGGTCTTTACCCGATTTAAAAACGGAGAAGGTGTCACTTTATTCAACTGTAATCTTTTGTTATATGGAGTCATCTGTCCACATTCCGGGTCTAAATTTTTTTTTACTTGCAAGGGTATAATTTCGGAAGATAGAGTTATTCATTATAAATATATTTTTATTTTTTCTATAGTTTAACCTTTAAATCACGTGTATTTGTGAATTACACATTGGATTAATAGATTGGATTAGAAAGTGTTATTCTTCTAATTCTAAATTTATCTTAAATAGCAGTATATATTATAAAAATGTTATATTTTTATAATATGTACTGCTTTTATATAATAATATCAAGCTTGTCCCAGCATTTTAGAACAGTGCAATAACTCTAAAGTTAAAATTGGTTAATCTAAACTTTTTCGCTTACCCTAACTGCACAACAATTTTGTACACAACGTTATTTAATCAAAATTATGATTTCAAACAAGGGCAAAAATTTAATATGAATTCCTTAGTTATTATTAAAACGTGACAATTGTTTGGGAAATAATTTAACTAGTTAAAAAATGGGTTAGCGAAATACGGGTTTCCTTTATATATTATAAGTTTACCTTTTACAGTTTTTGAACATACATAGTGGCAAAAGTTATTTTATACAATTGCTTAAAATATATTAGATATTTAAAAAAAATGTTTTCAATATATTATTGAATATTTTTAATTGGAAAAATGGATCAATGATATATGTACATATATGATAAGATAATGGTGGCTGGTAACTACGAGAAGATACAAACTTAGTAGTAACTTAAGGTAGACTCGACATTATGGTTATGACATATATTTATATATTAAATGTACCAAGTCACATAATAATTGTGAATTTCAATTTACGCTTATATCTTTTATACATTTGCTTTTATAAAATATCTTGGGGAAAATGACAAAATTTTAATTAAAAACCATAAGTTAAAGTAGTCCATCGCAGCTAAATCATAACTATGATCAAAACTTGTTAATTGAAAATATTATGTCAAATGGTTAAATCACGTTTATGTTGATAATCAAATAAAATTGAATTAAATAAGATAAATAACAATACGAAAACAGACTAATAATTGTAAAAAAATGTAAAGATCAATTGTATATAAGGATTTTTATTCAAGTCAACACAGTCTTACTGCTGTTTCATGTTATTCTTATTCTGTTCAAATGTTAATAAAACAAAAGAAAAGCAGTATCATTCCGTGAACGGACTCTCACCTTTGTTATCTAGAAAAGCAATCGCCATAGAAAACAATGCTTCTACGATTGCTACGATATAATTTTGTAGTTTGTATACCAAAGTCCGAACTCGAACAAACTACTCTATAATATATTTAATTGTTTATTTCAAAAATTCTATTAAGATGATGAAATAACAAAAATATTGACATGCAATAAAAAAGCATAATAAAATAATATTGAATTATGTCAATCCATTTAAGTTTATAAAATAATCCCAACGAAGAATAATCAAGTTAAAATTAAGATATCTTAGAATATTTACATATACATTTATAGTACTTGGCAATTTTCTATCTCGAGAGAGAGATATCTCGTTCTTATTAGTTAACATCAACTTTGTTTGTTATTATAGTTCTCAAGGAAACTAGTTAGTGTAACTACCATGCAATAAAATCGTTAGAAAGTCCAGATACAGTTTCATCGATGCAGCAGATCAACTTTGTGTGTTACAAAAATATTGACATGCAATAAAAAGCATAATAAAATAATATTGAATTATGTCAATCCATTTAAGTTTATAAAATAATCCCAACGAAGAATAATCAAGTTAAAATTAAGATATCTTAGAATATTTACATATACATTTTTAATTGGAAAAATGGATCAATGATATATGTACATATATGATAAGATAATGATGGCTGGTAACTACGAGAAGATACATACTTAGTAGTAACTTAAGGTAGCCTCGACATTATGGTTATGACATATATTTATATATTAAATGTACCGAGTCACATAATAATTGTGAATTTCAATTTACGCTTATATCTTTTATACATTTGCCTTTATAAAATGTCCTGAGGAAAATGACAAAATTTTAATTAAAAACCATAAGTTAAAGTAGTCCAACGCAGTTAAATCATAACTATGATCAAAACTTGTTAATTGAAAATATTATGTCAAATGGTTAAATCACGTTTATGTTGAAAACCAAATAAAATTGAATTAAATAAGATAAATAACAATACGAAAACAGACGAATAATTGTAAAAAAATGTAAAGATCAATTGTATATAAGAATTTTTATTCAAGTCAACACAGTCCTACTGCTGTTTCATGTTATTCTTATTCTGTTCAAATGTTAATAAAACAAAAGAAAAGCAGTATCATTCCGTGAACGGACTCTCACCTTTGTTATCTAGAAAAGCAATCGCCATAGAAAACAATGCTTCTACGATTGCTACGATATAATTTTGTAGTTTGTATACCAAAGTCCGAACTCGAACAAACTACTCTATAATATATTTAATTGTTTATTTCAAAAATTCTATTAAGATGATGAAATAACAAAAATATTGACATGCAATAAAAAAGCATAATAAAATAATATTGAATTATGTCAATCCATTTAAGTTTATAAAATAATCCCAACGAAGAATAATCAAGTTAAAATTAAGATATCTTAGAATATTTACATATACATTTATAGTACTTGGCAATTTTCTATCTCGAGAGAGAGATATCTCGTTCTTATTAGTTAACATCAACTTTGTTTGTTATTATAGTTCTCAAGGAAACTAGTTAGTGTAACTACCATGCAATAAAATCGTTAGAAAGTCCAGATACAGTTTCATCGATGCAGCAGATCAACTTTGTGTGTTACAAAAATATTGACTTTAGCTTGTGGAATTCAATTCCTTTTTTTTCTTTTCTAGATTCTGTTGATATTGATGCTGTTAGCCTATGCGGCTCTTACATCTTCATTGGACACAGGAACTGAGGGGTCCGTGAGCTGATTAATTCAATTTAATTCCGAAATTTACAACTTGGGTTCTATCGATAAGATTTTTTGTTTCCTAATGGGGTTTCCACGAATTCTGGTTTTAACAGCAATAACAGCCTTTGTAGTTCTAACAGCACGAGGCCGCCTAGATCTTTTCTGGTCGTCGACAGAGGAAGTGTTGTTGTATCTGTTGATAGTACGATATACGACCATACGACTGATACCAAGCTTTTGAAGTGTCTGGAATATGACCGACGGCTCCCCACTTTCTGAAAGGCGACTGCAGTTCAAAATAATTAAAAAGTTGAAAAAAAGAAAAGTTTTTATGTTACAGTATTTATGGCCAGACTAGTTCGTAATATTATACAAAGTGTTCTGTAAATAATGCATTTCAACTGCTGCTTTTACATTCTCATTTCAAAGGCCAGAATATATTTTTTATTTTAATTTGATATTTTATATCATGAGAGAGGTATAAACACAAATATAAAGATTTATTTAGATTATAAAAAGATAATTTCAAGTTTAATACAAAAATAAATATACTTAACTCAACAATAAATGCAGGTTCTGGTAGTTAAAATATTCTAAAACATTATGCAAAAAGAAACTATAAACATATTTATTTGTGGTTGTGGCCACAACTATATATAAATATGTTTATAGTTTTCTTAAGAGTCAATGTGTGAATTTTTGAGATGGCAGCACTGGCAATAACATTTTATTTCCAACATCCTAGGGCCGAACAGCTAAAGTCATCCATTATTTACGGAACAGCCTATACATCTGCGCTTTAATGTATATAAATGTACAAAAATATTTTCGTAGATCGAACCCGCTGGAATATTAGAGACAGCACTTAACAACTGCTTTTGGCGAACTGGTTGTTAACATTAATTTAAGAATTTTTTATGACTACGTATCCCGAGAGTAATCTCACCTGTCTCTGAAAAATTTAACGGTACTCTTGTACTTAATATTTTTTTCAGATAAATTTCAGGATATTGAAAACAAACACTCGTTAAAGTTTTATGAGTTGCGCTTAATTACTAACGTAGTTCATAAAGTAGAACAAAGATAAATCATAATAGAAAAACATAAATGTTTTCGTGGTATACGAGTATGTCGGCGCATTGGAAATTGTCTTGACAAAAATCGGGTTTTAATTGATTCTCATAATTTGTAATTTCTAAACGGAACAGAGTTGTCACTCTGACGTAACGCCGAACTCTGGAGAGGCGGTCATTTTGGGGAGCGTGAGAAATTAATGGGTTGATGAGTGAGCGCGCACGCATCCACGTGTTCGGCGGACGTCACAATATCTGACATATTGTTTCATTAACCTTGTATATTGTAATCTTTATTTTAATTTTTATATTGTCAAAGTTAATTATTATAGCAGTGTATTATAAAGCGGCCATATTTTATTAGAACTATCCTCTCCTCGCCCGATAACCCACGCCATAGTGTAAAATCAGTTATCCACAGTAAAATGGAAAGTCACTCTAATAGAGGCGAAGTCCCTTTAAGTATATAACCATACTGTTATGATAACATAACAGTATGGTTATATACTCGTTTAACAAGTTTAAGCTTAGCAGTTGTATCACAGTTTGTATTGTCTGACCATTACAGTGAAATGTCTAATAGAAACAAGAGCAAACTATATCACCTAGTGAACAAACTTACTGAATGTTTGTTGCTATCTTGAAAAGCAATCGTTAAAGCAAACAATGTTTCAACGCTTCCGTTTAGATGATCTGTTATCATTTCGCTGTTCTCTATAAACGAATGAAACAATGAATCATTTTTATTTTTCGTTTAATTATTAGTTTAAACCTTCCTATGTATTGTTTAAAATAATAATTGCATAATATATAGTAATCAATAAAATTATTTAAATGTAACAATGCAACCGTTTTGAATTACGCAAGCGTCCATTTTGGTGCAATGTGTTATTTGTGTACATATTAGTTTCAAAATATGGTTCAACCGATTATAAGTACGTTTATATATTGCGAATAGTTTATATATATAAATATTTTCCTCCGTTTGAGATAAAATCATCTCAAGATGTCTGTATCACGAAGATTATTTAGTTTCGTTACAGTAAAAGACAATAAAATCCCTTTTTTATATGAGATTAACATATAAAGGTTGTTAGAATCAGCCTTGAGCGTTACTATGGGTACAGTAAAATAGGTCGACTCGATCGGGATGTGCTTTGTATGGTTAGTGTAGGGAACCGAAAATTCAATTACTGGTACTGATGCATTCACTCCTAAGGGATGATAGCGTATGTATCTTGAATCTTGATGAAACTGGGTTTTATGGACCACATCGCTTACTATCAGGTGAACTGTGTTCGTTTGTCGCCCTTAGCTTTATAAAATAAAGTACATATGTATATACACGTCTATTTATTCGTCACAAAAAATGAGGACTAAGGTAACACGCCGTAGGGGCTATCAAATAACTCAATAATATACATGTATAACATTAAATATATTCAATGTACGAACAACAGAATGTGCTATTTTACATTGTTATATAGAGAGTACAGTATTTCCATGGTTTAGAAGCCTTATTCTTTACATTACTTCCGTTGTTGATGGTTGTTACGGTTATGTGTTTAACGCTGTACACGCGTTTTGTTACGAGCAACCGCGAAGCGCTTTTTCTTACATGTGCACGCGTCACTTTGACCACTGGTGAAAATCAATTTTATAAATATTTTTACTTGTCAACCGATTTAAATGCAACAAACACTTAATGTCGCCCCAAACTTATCTTAATACATCGCTGTAATCCGATACCAAATTGGTTCAACCGTTATGAAGTTTATCATGCACAAATACATAGACAAAGAAGTCTGTACTAATATTTTATTCATAAAATTAGGGCCGGCAAACGAGAACACGATTTACTTTAAAGAAAGTGATGAACCACGACATCCTTCCACCCTTACAGAAGATTCAAGATGCTTATCCGTTGTCGCGCCTACGGAGAGAAATAGAATGCTTCATTACCTAAAATTTGGTTTCCGGTTTTCATATTAGAGAATATGTGTGAATTAAGTATAAATGTATGTATATGTATGAATAATATTATATGTTACTTTAAATAAATATTTAAACGTATTAATAAGCACTCACTTCACCTGACGGATTAATCCCGCAGCCCAAGAAACCTATTATGCAAATGCGTCGTCACTCCTGTGGAATATATTGTAAATACCGTCACCGATTTTTTTTTAACAACGAAGGACAGTAGCGCTAAGCTACTATATTAAGTCAATTTTAAGGAATCATTTTACTAGCCTTGAAATAGAAATGTACCTACCACAATTTCTCTCAACGCTACGAGTTGACTGGTAGAGAATGCCCAAAGGCATTAATTAAGTCCGTCCACCGTTATCCTGTTGTAAGGAGTTCAATAAAGCTCTATAAATAAATTAAATAAATACAAAAAACCCCATACCACCAGTTTCTAAACGCAGCATGGGCCAGTTATATACTAAACGTTGATTGCTATTTAAACATCCTATAACCATAGATAATACTTTATATACAAGTCAAAATACGTAGACGTATACGTAACGCAAGTATACGTAAACGTATAATAAAATTAAAGTACCAGCCTATGTATATAAATTAAAGTACCGACCTATGTATATAAATCCCACTGCTGGTCATAGGAGGAGGTCTCTAGAGAGTTAGAGGAGTCCGCCACGTCTCCACTGCGAAATGGTGGACTTCAGGTGTGTTTCTAATTTTTTTATTATTTATAAGACATGCCGGTTTCCTCGAGATGTTTTCCTTCACCGCTAAGTATCTGGTAAATCGGCTCTTCAACTTGCGATTAACAGTGCTGGCATATGGTATTGAACTCGGATTGCTCGCGTACCGTGACTTAGAAGCGCTTAGACACAAAGCTATGGCGGGTCCAGCTTGATGTCTAATCTGTGAAAAATCTGTTAAAATAACTAATGTAAATCTTGTATTAAAAAAAATTATGAGCCTACTTATTGCATGTAGAAACGATTGTGTATTGAATGGCTTAAATAAAATAGAAATAAATAATGAATATGGAATTAGACAGCCACGGTAGCTCTTAGCATAACAGAGTTTGATCCCTGGCTATTTGCAATTTAACTGCTTATTTAATAAGTATTTTTTTCTAATATCATTGAGAGTAACAAACGAGCACACAGTTCACCTGATGGTAAGTGATTCCTGCGGTCCATGACATCTACATTCATTCTTGTTGAGGAAACATAATTCAGATTCGTTGTCACCCTTGAGGACTGAGATGGAATGTCTCGTCACCGGTAGTAAAGATGTCGTCCGGATCCCTGCAATCATCAGATGAAACACAGCAACATTATGCAGCTATTTTACGCTAGTATTCTGTGAGGTTGTGGTCCTGCCCCGGTCGAGCTGACCTATTCATTCTGCAGCTAGAAACAAACTGCAGTGTAGCTCTACCACTATGTTCGGTGCTGAAGAAAAATATAGAGACGAAGCAATATCTGCTATTCATATTGTTACTTAATTAGTATAATATTACATACAGAGAGAAAAAATAAAGTTCTTTTTATCAGCAAGAAGTAGGAAATAATATATCATATTTATTTCCTAAAAGAATATTCAGAAGCAACGGAAAAATCTGGACGTATAACAATACCAACAGACTACCTGTTGCAATATCTTTTGTCTTGCGCAAACAAAAGGCTCGTAGCAGTCAGCGTGGTGACATTTTAACAAGACTGTGTTTTAAAAGAGATATAAATCTAAAGTAGTCTACAGTTCATTTTAATCGCAGGCTTTTGAAATTAGCGGGCTTATATATTTTCTTTTAAAAGAAAAAGTTTTGTATGTGGTTGAGAAAACTGTCTGCTGCATAAATCTAAATAGTAAATAAAAGGTAGTGGTAAACAATATATGTTATATATATAAATATACATAATACAATGGTAGTAGTAATAAAATATGTAAATACCAGCGTAAATAGTAGCATACCACTGCTATGTTTCATGTGACTGATTGAGTGCCTTTGTAAGATATGAGCCATTTGGGGTTTCCCCCTCAGAATGATCATAATTATAAATGATTCTGATGATTCATGATCCACAGTGATTTCTTAACATCAGGTGAAATCAGCGTTGGTATGAAACTCCTATATTTAATTATACATCTTTTTTTTCAAAAACTTAAAAAAACGCCAGAAACTCTGTTCACTATGATTTTAAATACGCTGACAATCTCAGATGACTTTTTCAGCAAGCAATCATTGCCCATTGTCCATAAAATTCGCAATACCAAAGGAGATGAAGGTCATCAGCATTTTAAAAGGAGTAGTGGATTTACAAGCATTAAGATGTTTTGGACGATATTTTAAATTCCATGATGACTTACGATAGTGGTTTTGCAACTGGAATTAATTCGAACAATTCCTCGGACACGTCAATAGCAATATTATAATAAATATAGGTTTAGGGTACGGTCTGTGAAAGGTAGCTGGTTGCTGATGTTTCGAGCCACTTTTCGTTTTATGCGGTCAAATGGAAGGAGCTACGTTTTTTATATTTATGTTTTTATGAATAACTTGGGTTGTCGATTCCTCTAAAATATAATTAACTGTTCCCATTACTATTCCTGCGAAATATTCGCATCACAATATTTTACGATTACAGCAAGTTGCAGACCGCCTATTTTTACGATTTCGACAACCTTTTTGCAGTAAAATGTAGTTTACTGCGGGTTCGTTCATAAGCGTTTTAGGCCGGGGTCATAAATGTTGTTTCACCGAGATGGAAAATTTTAAGACTATTTCGCTATGACGGATAATATATAACTTAATATAAGTATTACATTTTTATTTTAAATAAAATCAGTAGCTCCGTTGTTTCAGAATTTTTTTAGTCCTCAACTAAATTGTTTATTTAGCAAATGGTGCTTTTGTTTTCATACAAAAAAAAATCTTTAAAAATTTTGCTAGCCCTCCTCTAGTTAAATAAAATAATATCAACCTGTTGTTATGTAAGTTCACTATGAAGTTTTCTGCATGTTTCGATCGTTCCTCTGATTGTTTGGCTATTAAGTCGCGGTTCTTCAGTCCGATAGCTACGTAATAAATCTATATTTATCGTATACATTTATATGTAGATTTTTCAATGTGGATATACTCATATTATGATCGCCGTGCTTCTGGCGCTGCATTTAAAACCTTTTTGTACCTTATATCTTTAGCATATTCTGTGTAATAAAAAGCCAAGTAAATCTTGCATCAATTTCTAGTTGTTATAAAAAGACGTTGAATTATATGTGTGTTACTTAAGTATATGTACATTATAAAAATAATTTAAAGCTTGAAAAAATGTTAATTATTAAATGTTACATCAACGAAGACTCGGAGAAGGTATTTGACATTAACGTAAATAAAGTTATTTCATCCCGTCACGTTGTCGGGCTAGACGAGCCATGGGTTGCAATTTCTCTCACGATTAAAGTATTTTATTTCATTTTTACGCTGAGGGTTTTATAAGATTTTGAAATATCAAAGATTGGAAAGTGGTATTAGTATTATTAATATTATTTATTATTTTTCAATAATATTATTTGATTAACATATAATATCTTTAATTATTATAATATATTATTATTAGATTCGGTTTTTAGAACAGTTAAAAAAAATCGATGTTACTACCAGAATTTCTTGTCACTTTATAACAAAACGTAGTAACACTTTACGTTTTGGCTTTAATAGTGTAACAGAATAACATAAAGTGAACAAAATAATTGAGAAATTTGTAGGTTTTTAGGAGTTAATAACTTTACTTGATTAATGTTTTTATATAACGTGAATATGTTGTATTTACCGGTAATTTGGCTTTTTCCGCTTGGAAACCCAATATATTAACAACTAATAATGCGAGGTTAAAGGAAATTAATCCGTTTATACAAAATAATTGCGATTTCCCCTCGTCTATTAACAATATTTCATTGGTAGACTTATAAAAATATGTTAAATGCTGTCGTAAAATATTGTTCCACGCTTGATTTTTTATATTTTGGAAATCCTTTGATTGATTATGATATACCATCTGATATAATAAGAAATATTCGTTCACTATCCGCTAAGAGGATAAAATGTTATATTTTAATATAATATTTTATCTCTTAATATCATCATCATTTCAACACATCATTAATCCTCTGCTGAACATACCAGTATGCTTCTCTTAAATATTATAGTTATATTTATTCATGTATGTATGTATTAAAAAAATCGATTTCTAATCTAAAATAGCAATTTGCCAGCAACATAGCGCTTAGAATCGATTAGGGGAAAGAAAGATTCTCGAGTCAAAGAGAAGGTTTACCACAAACTTAAACCTTCTCTTTAAATTAATGGTTGCCGGTGGATCAAGTTCATGCTTCGAAATTTTACTTTTGAAATATGCTTATAGACATTTAATTATATCATGGCAATAATTCGAACTACATTGGGAACTTCAACGAAACCCAAATTAAATTACACCAGAATTAGAAGGTTTGCCATAACGGCATATAGAAGTTCATCATTAATATCTAAATGCTTAAGAAAGAACCTAACTTCTTGCCATGGATTTCATTATGGATTTAATTCGTTACACAATAAATATCCAATATTAAATGTTTTTATGTATACTGGCTATAATCACAGTTAGTTAAAGACCGTGTCTTGTGGCATTTTATGTTTTATTGTTCTCCTAGAAGTTTTATAAAAGTTGGCTAAGATTATCATGGAAATAATGCCTTCATCATATTTCTAGTAAGAACTTAATAAATGATAGAAAACTGTAGTTTAACACATAAAATTACGAAATGTGCAATTGTTATAGTAAACACAAATATTACAATGATTTTACTTCTTCTGGTGACTTATTTATGTGTCAAATAAACTTATATAAACATATTCCAGAGCAATCTATACAAATATAAAACTTTGTAATTGAGTCATATCTAACTCACTATTTTAAAATCAATGTTTCATTAAATTTGTTTGTTTGTTACGTGTTAATAGTAAACGAATTTTCATCCAATTTTAGCAGTTTTGTTTCTCAGGTCTTCATATAAAAACCTAAATTATTATATTTTATTATTATAATATTCCTAAATATAAAGAGATTTAAAAGACTTCTAATTTACGTTTTTCTTTTTTAGTGTCCGAAGGCCGCGTATTTTAGCAGAAGGATTTAAGGTAAGTTTTTTTTTAATTGATTATTTTTTTACTTTTTTTTATATATAGTCAAACATAGTTTCACATAGGCAAGCAGGGACTGCGCAAATCCAAAAACTTGATAATATAATTAGATATATATCCCTAAGGATTAAGATGCAATGTCTCATTACCTGTAATTGTGTTTCCGGATCCCTATACTCATCAAGAAAGCACATACTCGTGATGTTGCTATTTCATGGTATATAGTATTGGTATAGTATTCTATTAGGGCTTGCACCCATTCATGTTACAAGAAACGGGCTGCAACGTGGCTTCATAATGTTGAAAGTTAAGTAAGTATAACAAAGTATTAGTTATTATTATTAAAGTAACTTGAATTCAACGTAATTTACGGGCACAATGGTGTTATGAACTATAGTCTTTTTATCCGTTACTAACGACTGTGGAAACGAAGTAATACTATTAACACTCTATTATCTAGAACGCTACGGCAAGTGTTTTGTTGTTAAGCTAGATTAGTGTAATATAGTGGGTACTATATTTGAAACGCTAAGACTATCATTATTTTTGATAATTTGTATGTAAAGATATAAAACAAACACACACAGTTCATTGAAAATATTTGAATGTCATTTAAAATACAATTGTTTCGGAGACTGCGACATATGATGGGTTGCTATGATGACATTGCTTATATAAAAAGAAATACTGGTGTATAGCGTTAGGCTAACCTGGGGTGGTCACTCCGGGTGGGCTCACTGAGATCGCTGAGATTTGGATGCATGCAGGTGGAATGGAGTGAAAAAAGAAATATAAACTGGATGAGTGTGTTGTGAGGAGTCCGCAGTCGAAACGGAATCGCAAGTGGGAGGAGTGATGGTATTAAGTTGCACCATTTTCCTTTTGTGTAAGTTCATGCGCATTTGCGGTTGTATATTGTAAACGTCTGTGATTTTCTATAGATATTTTATTAGGATAACAATAAAAAATCTAGGGATAACATTGTCTTTGACTCTCTTTAGACCTTGATGGGATTATTGGTCTAAGAATCAACTAAACCTATTTAAAACCTAGTGTAAATATGAACAATTATACAGTGCAATATTATTAAAGAAAAACCAAGGCCGCAGACAGAAGTTTAAGCTAATACTTTGGAAAAAATATGGAACAATTATTTTCTCTTTCTGTACCAGAGCTAAATGACAGAATGCCACATGGCATTAAGTCCTCCCCTGTAACCTAGTAAAGATTACAAAAGTTAACTTTATGTTACTCTGGGAAAAAATATAATTCTAATAAGTCATGGATACAGACATTACACAACGTGGCGTTCGGCGACAATCTCCAATTGATATCTTTACAGGATTTATTTAAGTTTTATAACTTAAATAAATCCTCTAAAGATATCAATTGGAAATTGTCGCAGAACAGATAATTTTGTATTTTCGCGGATTTTATGTCCAACAACTTATAACTAATATTTGCGACCGGTGTATGAGTGGCTAACCCCTAATCACGTTTGAGATTCAGTAATCTTCGGGTGAAATGGGCAGATCTCTAGGTAAAACCTAGCTGCTACTTTTGAACTGCAGTATGAATAGACAGTAGGTTGACAAGTAAATTATCCTTGTATGACAATTTACCTGTATACTTTTTTGTTCAATTTTATTATAAATTGAATGCTTCCGGGCAGTTTCAGGTCACACTGGATGAAATAAATAAAATTACGTAATGACAAAATTGTGATTAAATTGCCTTGTCAGCCTTGCAATCATTTATCTTAGTCTTTTTTATTGTGTTTGAAAGACGCGGTAAATTTACACTCTGTAATTATAATTTATCATTCGCCTTTTCCAAATCATTAGTTTTTTTTTATACTTGAACAAATTTAAGCCAATGTGTCCAAAAATAGCAATATTAAGAAAAATAATGTCATCGTTGACGAGTATAATAATGAAAGTAATTCATAATTATCATCACAGCCTATCAATAGTCCACTGCTAAACATAGGCCTCCTAGATTACCATAAAGCATGAATCTGAGCCACCTGCATCCATTTATTTCCTGCAATCGTCGCTCAATATTATACTAACCCAGCTCACCTCTCGGAAAACAAGGCGAGAACCCGTTTGGAGCGGAAGTTGAACTTAAATAAATGTGCTATTTGCCCCATTATACTGGTCAACAACTTTGAACGCTCTCAACAACAACACATAGGTGGGACATGGACATTAAACGTGATCTTCGTCTTGTCTTGTGCTCAGGTACCCCAGCGATTTTGCCATGATGACTATGTCGTTGGCAAATCGAAGGTAGGAGATGAACTCGCCATTGACGTAAATACCGAATTCTTTCTAGTCCAACAGCTTTAAAGTAACTTCCAATGCAGGAATAAAGAGCTTCGGGGATCTATAATCCTGTCTAACATCTTTCTGCAATTGGGTAGATTTCGTCCTGCTGGACTACAGTCCGGACAGACATCATAGCTTTGTTGTACAAACACTTCAGCGCCTGGGAAGGGTATTGTCCCTCCATATTGACATGCAATTTGACGCCGAAAATAGGTTGAATCACCACCCAAACTTCAACGGCTTTCAAGTGAATCAAAGGCTTTTTAATAGTCTACATACGCCAAGCACGGAGGTAGGTTATACTTCTTAGTCTACTGTATAAACTATAGCTTTTCAGAAGCAGGCTTGTTCGGGAGGCTGGAAGTTGTTAAATCTTGAAGTGAGACAATTCAAAATGATTCTCGAAAACAAGATATAGATGATAGATCAGAAGGAATATTCAAGCCTATAGTTGAAGAGAACATTATCTTCACTAGAACAAAACTCCACCACGCTTCTGTTTCGGAAGGTAGTTAATAAATAAAAAATTTATTTAAACGTGTGGCACACTGAAAGTTTCTGAAACTGGCTATTTACAATAAAAAAATTAAAAATGGAATTACGGAATTAGAAAATGGAACCGTCTGGAAACATGTTACTTCTTAATTTGCAAGTGTCATTTGTTTTTTCACTGTGTGTAGAAATTTGAGTGTCATTGTTACAATGAATTAGATTTGTGTCAATTTTCGCTCAATGATTTTTCATAATTTTCGCTGTGGCTCAAGTCAACAGTTGCCACTTCAATTGACATTTAGTCATGAGAGCTCTATTTCGCAGTTCTGTGTATTCGTGGTTTGTAAAATTTAGATGCGGACGTGATCATCTCTATGACGATGTCCGTGTAGGTTAGGCCGTGACCACAATTACAAAATCCAATGATAAATACCGTATGACAAGTGATTGAAACTGACAAAAATATTACTAGTCAGCAAATTAATACTATGTTTTTTTATTACATTGAGAATATCAAACGAGCACGCAGTTCACCTGGTGGCAAGTGATTCCTGCGGCCCATGACATCTAAATTCATCCTTGACAAGGAATCATAATGCAGATGCGTTGTCACCCTTGAGGACTGAGATGGAATGCCTCGTCACCAGTAATAAAGGTCTCCGGATCCCTGCACTCACCAGACGAAACACAGCAGCTTTATGATGCTATTGCACGCTGGTATTCTGTGAGGGCGTGGTCTCTACCCCGGGCGAGCTGACCCATTCAATACGCAGCTAGAACGAAACTGTAGTGTAGCTCTACTACTGCAATTCATATTATGTACTGTATTAGTTAAGTGCAAAATATTTTGCATGTGCACCTGAAGGTTCGGATGCTTTAGCTTTTAGGTCGTTTTATTGTTGATTGAAGATTGTGCCACAGAGATAATCCGCATAGATATTCCTCATTAGTATAGTTGTGATAATATGCCACAAGAATCGGTCAGCTCCACTGGGGAGAACAATAACCGCATAGAATACCAGCGTAAAATAGTGCCTTGCTTGGCTGGGCTTGTATATTGTCCAGGGTGTGGTAATATGAGACTCAGTAACCCTTGTAAATTATTCCACTAATATAGTTTAAAGTTCAAGTTATATCGAAATAAATAATGATAAGTTTTCGTAGCAGCTATTGAAATTTCAAGTTGTATCATTGTTCCTGGCTTAATTCTGTTGTTTGATTAATGGTCTGCTATTATTAATGATTTATTTTTAGCTTTATCACCACATCAAGCTTTGTAACAATAAACCTTTAAAAGGAGTTTAATCGTTTTGTTCTTTTGGTACCAGGTACGTAAAAAAAAAGTTTTTAACATTTATTCTAATGTCACAAAATAGCAAATAAATATTAATTAGTGCTACACGATAGAGTAAAATCGTTATTTTAATATAGTACATGACCATTTAATTGACATATAAATTTTTCAAAAACAGCTGTCCTGAATTTTTTAGGTAAAAATAAGATTCTGTTGGCGACTGACTAGCTTACACCTCGGTGGGTACGGGGTCATGAATGACCGCCTCCGTAGACCAGTCCAAATTCTGGTAATAGTCACGGTGAGCCCATAAGTTATAAAATATGTAGAATCTTAACTGTACAAACAGTGGTAGAGCGTCAGTGCGTTTGTTTCTAGCTGTGGATGGGTTAGCTCGATGGGGCAGGACCACGCCCTTACAGCATACCAGAGTAAAATAGCAACAAAATGCTACTGTGTTTCGTCTGGTGGGTGCAGGGATCCGGAAACATTTATGACTGGTGACGAGGCATTCCATCTTAGTCCTCAAGGGTGATAACTCATCTACATTATGATTCCTTATCAAGGATGAATGTAGAAGTCATGGGCCGCGGGAATCACTTACCATCAGGTGAACTATGTGCTTGTTTGTTACTCTCAACAATGGTACAATAAAGTACTCTTGTAGTCTTCTTCTTCCAGGTTCACCAGATTATGTTTATGTAATGTGTTATCTAACCTGTAACAGACACCTGTTTATGTGTTTACTTCCTGCTCATTTTACTTAATAGTCAATTAGTAATAGGCTATCCACTTTCACAATGTGCAGTGGAAATCATACACTAAAACGGCACACATGTGTGGGGCGAGTGCGATCTCCATATTCTTCCTGCCGATTGTAACTGTCATTCTGCCATCTGCTATCTTTATAACAGTGATATAGCAGAAAATATATACTTGAAAACATCCTTGTCCAAGGACATATAGATAAAGTTCGCTAATAAATTTTCAATAGGTCAAAGAGACCACGGCTTACTTCAATCTAGGAATCTCCGACTATGCGCAAACTTAAAAATTCCATCAGACCTGTAGGAAAAAGTAATAATGCGTCCAACACTTCAATGCAAAGATAATCTAGTATTGTTTAAAGACCCCTTAGGCTATATAAGCACTTTGAGTTGGCGGGTTCCAAATGACTAGTTAAATTAACCTTCAGTTTCAAATACTAAGTACTTGAGAATATTTGCCCAATGTATTATCTAAAACTATTAGTTCATCAGGATGTATTAAATAGCTCTGCCATGCATCTGCACCTTACTTGTCCACTTCCCTGTAAAGCTGATAGTGATGTCGCTCAGCGTAGTTCAGCATGAATCTTAGCCATTAGCTTACCAAGGGACCTAGCCATCTTTTATTTCAATCAAAAGCAAAACTTAACACACAGAAAATAAAAATCTGAACTTACAAATAATCGCACGTCAACAAATAAAATCAAAATGCTTGATACCAAACTATCAGAAGCTAAGCAAAACCTTTATTCAAACAAGATAAAATTTATCAAATAAAAATCTTAACTTACAGTTAACTGAAACTCAACAATCAAAATTGAATGCTAGAATATACCCTGGTAGAATCAAAACAAAACCTAATACAAACAAAAAAATTAATTGATGATAAATCTAAATGTTGAAACAATAAAATAAAGCGACAAAAAACACCAAATGTTACGTTTAAATTATTAGAAATCAATTTATGTATTCCAAATTACAAACCTACGAATTAAGATACCACTGTGTTTTTTTTTACATTAATTTACTTTTACATAAAACATAAATAAAATAGGTTTAACAAAAGAAACTTAAGAGTATTGTACTAGAGAATTGTGTATATTTTTATAAAATAAACCTGCTCCTTCCCTATTTTCAAATGACTTAGCCCCAGGCATTCACAAACGGAGGAAGTGGGTAAATATTTATAGCGTTTGAATTAAGTGAGGGAAATGTTTTCGCCCTTTCATGACCGGACTTTCTCATCGAGTTTCTCTCAATCGATATAAAAGATTTTTCTCTTTCCTTTTATATTTTAGCACACATCTAAGTAATTCCCCTAAGAATAACTTAGGTGGAACCATAATAATCTTATAAAATTTTGTCTCCACTATTCATAAAATTCTTATATTCAATATATTTTATACAACACATAAAATGAAATTTATTATTTTATCATTTATATGTAAAATATTTTTTGTTAAGAGAGTTTGTTTGTTATGAGAAATAAGTTGACAAATTGTGTTATATATCTAAAATATAAAAAGTTTTCTCCTGAATAAAAAAAAAAGAGTCTGTTCCTTTTGTGACATGTTATCGAACAATTAATTACAAGTTATACACAAAAAAACGTAAAATTTTAAATAATATAACAATAAAGTTAAAGATACTGGTAACAAATCATAATCGCAGCAATGTGTTTAATTGCAATGTATTGCTATAAGATTTTTAGTTTCTAATATTTATGTTTAAACTATAGTCAAATAGCTGGTAGTTCAGCATGTATGGATTTTTGCCATCATCACCTGCTTTAATTGGCCTTAATAATTAAATGTAAAAGCAAACGTGGGCGATTTAAAAAAAAGCCTAAACTTAGATTACTGGGTGCTGATTCACGCGGTAATGAAGCAGCATCCCATCAATAGCTAGTGAGATCACATCAGTCAATCAGCTTGTTGGACAAGATGCAGATAAGGACCCATCTTATCAACTGATTTTATATATTTTTATTATTAAATATTTAAAAATGCGTATAGTATAGTTGGTAATTAGCAGCTGCTCATATAACATTAACTTGTTAAATAAATTTTGTTTAGACATACTAAATCATTTTCTAGAGTTATAATTTTAATGGCGATTGTTATCACCGGCTGACATAAGCTGCGAATTTTTTGGCTAATCGGACGTAATGCGTGTGAGTGCAATGTGTGCATGTATACACTTTCAAATACATTTCTAAAGATACAGGTAACACACATAGATCCGAAAAATAACATTTTGTGATACACAAATATTTTTTCTCGGCTGGGAACTAATAAGCACTACGCTAGGTGGCCGTTGGCCAACCATGTAACCAAAATGTATTATCAAATCTCATTAAGCATCATTAGCTGTTGGTGATGCTAAATGAGATTTTATCTGGCTTGCAATAAGTCCATATATATACGGAAAAAAAACAGCTGTTTTTTATTTTGTGTTTCATTGCTGGTTTTTTTTTAGTAAAGCAATGTATTTTTTATGAAACTATCGTTTAATTTAGCTGTACTAATATGATGGAGTGTAAATAATACTAATAGGAAAAACGTTTTAAAAATATATTTTTTTAATCAGGGTCGATTTTTTTACCCGTCCCATAATCAAAGGTGTCATTAGTACTATCGTTTATGTGTACGTATTTTATTTCTGTCCTATATAACTAGTTAAACTTGCGAATAGATAACATTAATTGCCTCCCTTGGTCACTGGGTTAAAGTAGACGGATATTTTAATATTGTGTAAAAGGAGTTTAAGAACGAGAGCGATAATCACAGGTTATACTCGCATTAAAACCATTTATATTTTAATAGAAGGAACAGGCTCTGCGTTCTCTCACACTTTCTTATTCCATGGCGATCAAACAACAACTAAACTGACATTCACGATACGTCTTTATTATAACCATTTAAGCATTAATTGTAACAATAGCATTCGATGGTATTGCAAGGTTCAAAATAGGAAGTTCCTATTTTGAACATCAAATTAGGATATAATAACAAATATTGATTAAACATTTACCATCACCGATAACAAATACATATTTAATGAAACTAATACTCATATGCCGGAAGCGGATAGGCGGGAGGTATTATAATTGTTTGATAAATGTAGACCGTTTAAAATGGAGAAGAAAATAAGGAAACATTGAAATGATTAAATAATAAATTATAACCTCAATTATAATGTGGACCGGCGTAGGAACGACCGGAAGTTTGTAACAATCGGTATACAATGCTTGCTACAGATTCCACTGTTATGGCATTGGTGGAAATTATTTCGAGTCATCATGGCGTAGAATCGACTATTGTTACTAAATTACGCTCTCCAGTGCTTGTAATCGGATGATATAATAATAAATTTATATGGATATGTTGAAATCGATATTTTAGTGCAAAATAATTATACTAATTGATGTACGCCATTTAATAATACTCTTTTGACATGCGACGCATGTTTTCACTCAACATCGTGTTTCGCTATTTATAGACAAATAAAATATTTTTGCGCTAGCTTTAGTTTGAGTATTGAATTTGGTCCAAAATGTAAATGAAAACTGATTTAAAGGCGGTGTTTGCGAAATTTTTGCAAGATGTACGGTCGTATGTTATTCGATCATAGTACGCAATATATCTAGAATTTAATATTGAGAATGTTATTTGTTTATATTTTATATTGTCCAGATGCAATAAGCATGGATATTGTATTAACCGTATCTTGGAATTTCGCTATTTTATAGTAATCAAATTGAACATGATATATTTAGCGTCTTGTTTCCAATCAAAAGGAATTCTATTGTGTATTGTGTGTGAGAGCATCTTCGAATGTCATCTATAGCGTTCGGGATCTGCCGAGAAAAAGTCTTATCTGAACACATATTTTTAGAATATAGAAGATTGCTTGAATAAATAAAATAATACTGTTTTTTTTCTACAACTTTCAACTAAACATCCGTCTTTATGGTAAATTCAATTTTCTAGACTTCAGTAATAATAATTTGTTAAAGAATACTATACTTTATGGCTTCTCTGCCATATCCATATTTTAACAAAACAATCTAAGTACCGGCTTTGTTGTATTGTCATCAAGAAAGGCAACCGTACAATCATATATTTCGATATATTCTTTTACGGTAACGCGTTTATAGAGCAAAGAAAACGAAAACACCTGCAATATCATTAAAGTGACGGATCACTATGCTGATGTTTCAGGTGTGGCATATTCATATATCGATATGTTTAAAATTACAATTTATCTGAAACAATTTATAAATAACTATGTTAAAAATACAATCCTCCGTGTCGATAAAAGTTTTCCCATATATTTACAAACTTGCTACAAATACTATTATACAAAGAAACTTTATATTTTATTTTACTTATAAAGGATCAAGTGCTCTCATTCTTTGTAACCCAGTATTTTCTCTGTAGAGAAATTTTAACGCTACGATCAAAGACATGTGACAAACTTCGCACATGACTTTAAAAAATAAAATATTTACAAAAGCTTATGCTATGCTTTCTTATTTTTTCTTTGCCGTGTAACGGAATAGGTTGTCATGCTTTAGTGCTGGTTGCAAATGTCGTATCACCACTGAAGGACGGTTTTTTAAGGCTATAAAATGCTGTAGTTTTTAGGGTATTATGATTATTCTAGCCAAAACTTGACGGCGTAATGGTTGGTGTACCCGACTGCCACGTCTTTTATTCTGGGCTCGATTTCCAGCTGAGGAACAATATTTGTATATAAAAAATTTTTGATCTTCGGGTATTGTGTACTTACCTATATTCGGTGTCTGACAATTCATCTAAATTTTTTTGCGATCGTATTGCATATGCGATGATGTAACGCATATGCCTCGTTATTAGCTCAATTGCTTGTCGCATCTGGTCATCAGTTCAATTCGAATAGGATATGTTTTTATGTGAAATTTATTTATTTAATTATATTAATAAATAGTAAATTTCAAAGACGGTTTTTAAATTGCTACCTAAAACGTTGTTTCAATTTCTAGTCCGTCAATAAAGATAGATAATTAATCAAATGGTAAAGCTAAATTTAATATTGAATAAATATGTGAATGTTGAATAGAAAACAAAGAAAATTAATAAAATACATAACTAAATACATTTGTATTTTATCATGAAATCGAGATAGTTTGGAAACAAGCGTGCGAATCCAATTTGTACTTATTGGCTTTTCTTATAATCTTATTAACTTTCTTCTGCCATTACGTTTCTATATTAAAGTTTATAATATAGAAAACAATTACGTTTTTAATACGTCTGAATTGTATATATTGTATATTGTTTTTTCCTTGTAAGTACAAAAAAATATATTTTCACTTTTTTTATTACTTATATTATACAAATGATTCTTAAAATCTTTGTAGTGATTCAGCACATAAAAAATATAAATTTTATATAATAATATAACACTGGTATGATAGTAGAAATAGAAAGAAATAGTTCTTTAAGAACTGTTTGCAGTTCCGTTATGCATTGAAGTTTAAATCATAAAAGCTTATGTTTGAATATCTTAAACAACATTCCTTCTTCTTGCCGGATATGCGTGGAATTCGCATATATTTGGTGTAAAATAATTATAGCCATGATAAATGAAAGTTTTAGTTTAATGTTAAAACTGATAAGGTAAACTATTTAGTTCACCTTTCGGCTTATGTTTGACTTCTTAATTTGGCTCCTGATTTTTTACTTCTTACTTATAATTAATTTATTATTACCCTTAATTTTTATACATAATATCGTTCATATTATTCTAATATGAATTAATATAAAATTATCGATTTCAGATACATATTCTTTTAATGTTTCAAATCATTAGTGAACGATATTATTTTACTATCGGGTAGGCGTTCGCATGATTCAAGTAGGTTTCTTACAATAAAAAATATAGTTAAAATAGACAAAAATAATTCTTATAATTCATTAAATTTTAAATTAAAATAGCATGGCCATTATACTTAAAGTTTTTAAATATACATACTTATTTAAAATTTATATAAGTTACTTTGTAAGGTTATGTGTATGTTATAAGAAAATAAAATTGTTATTTACATTCCACGCAGTTGAAGTGTATCTAAAAGTAACTAATAACCTACTTTTACGGTCTGAGAATTAGTCTGTGATAAAATATATAAAGGAGGTTGAAACCGAAAAGTATGAAAGGAGAGAATTAAGGTTTTCATCCAAATATTTAAAATTTTGCATTCGACAAAAATCTAATACAGGATAACATTAAAATTTGTTTTGTTCTCCCTAAGGAATATTAGTTCAGAATTTAGTATACTTTTTTGTTTATTAAAATCCATGACCCCTAGTTACATCCTCGATAAGAATATCTTAATTTAAAAACTATTTAACCATGTATGTGTATTCGGATTAAAAGTTTGAGAGAGTTCTAAATCACTGCACGAACATATGAATATTTTAGATAGTTTATGTTACGAAAAAAATGTTTTTCTATACCATAAATATTTTTGGAGGGACTCATTCAAGTACGGAAAAAAATACTTATACTGTTTCAAATAAGTAGACCGTATATTTTTATACTTTTCTTCAACTAAGCTTTATTTAATACCTCTATACAGAATGCCTAAAATGTATAAAACATTTTATAAATTAGTTTTCTTATGCGAGAAAGTAATTCGATGAAGAAAAGCGAGTTACTTACAGGTCCAATGTAAATTCGAAAATTTGAATATTTTCATATTCTCTTAACCTAATTACTATACAATATATTGAGAAAATATTTAAACCTTATCAGGAAAATCCAAAAGTTACTAAATAAATTATAGAAATAAAATCACATAATTTCATAATAATATTTTTGTTTCATTGAAATCTCCCGCCAGGTCTGTCCATCTGTACACTGTGTTTATTCATAAAACATGTATATCGATCCCAAGATTGCTGTATTTGACCGTTATTTTTCTTTCTTGAAGGTATAAGTATGTAGGTTAAGTTTTGAGGACAACAATCACTTAAATTGGATCCTTTGATAATAAACTAAACGTTCGAACACGGGAAATGTTTATTTAAAATGATTGAAAAATATAATATACTGAAGTTTATACTAACATTGCATCAATTTAGAATCTATCATTCTAAAATAATGATTTTTTATTATGAATATGAGATATGAACTTAAAACATCGCTTTAAAAACCTTTTCACATGATAGGAAAATACATAGACGAAAAACTAACTAAACTTTCGTTAAAGGAATAATATGCAGTAAAAAGGAACACGTGTGTAAAGTACATGGAATCGTTTTCTCTCTGTTCGTGCCCTTTATTCACCGTTCTTTTTATGTAAAAGAACATAAAAATAAAGTTTTACCGATAATTCAGAACTCCAGATGCAACTTCTATATAACATGTTAAACTAGAATATTTGTATCTTTATTTTAACATGGAAAATATTTTTAAACTGAGCTGAAAATTTAATTTATATTCATTTATAATTTTAAAACTTATGGTGCTAAGTACGCAATGAAATAAAAAGTAAAGTATATCTATAAAGAAAATTTTGGGATTTATTTATTTTATACTTATAATTTAATAATCCACCATCATTTTATTAAGTTATTGTTAACTTATTTATACAAGTTACCTACCAATAAATTCCATAGGGATGATGCACAGATTTATATTAATCTTAGTCAAGTATGAATGTAGTTCAGAGTTCACTTACCGTTATATGAACTGTGTGCTTATTTATGCAAAATGTTCTTAATCTGTATATCTTCTTAATATATGTGAACAATGTTTTTAAAGAGTTTCCTATGGTTTATCTTAATCTCTCATATAATATTTAAGATCGATGCTTAGTTAGTTCTGTTAGTTTCTCATTAGGTTTATTTAAATTCCTATCCTATCTTCGAACTCAAAAATGTTTTCACAGAGAAATTTTTATAATAGAAAAATTGTCTTAATATTTATCACCCTGATAGCAACATCGAAACTTGATTACCGTTGCTTAATTTATTCCAATTAGAGACTAATAAATATTCAGTTGTAGCATACGCCTTGAAAATTTATTTTAGTAATATATGTTATAATTATATTCTGACTATAACTTATCCTTCACCAATTTATTTAAATTTCTGTCTTTCTTTCCCTATATTTAATAGGAGTCAAGATTATATAATTTTAAAATATGTAAATGTCCGATTGCTGTTGGAAGCACTTACTGATTAATTTAGTAATTAACATGTAAGTATATAATTTCTATCCTTAATAAAAATATACTATTCAATATTCATAATATCAAAAAAAATTACACAATTTATCGTTCGTCATAATCACGCTCTCTCCAGAAAGTTATAGCGTTAATTTTAAAGCGTTATTCAACCTAAGTGAATTACGCAAAGCCCGTGTAAATTTCCCATCCTTGAACGATGTCTTAGTTTTGCTAGGACCAAATTCTTACTAATCATTAATGAACAATTTTTCAAGCTAAATTGTTTTTTAAATATAAAAAAAAGACCATTTAGTAGATGAGTAGTTTGTCTTATGTTTCGTATATTGTGTGCTCGAATGTTACTCACTTATGAGAAGTATTGCCCATTGACAACGTCAACGAAAGTTTCTTTTATGATATTCGCGAAGTTACAATTTCAAATTAAAATCTATTTTGTAGATTTTATATCCCACAAAAGAAACACGTGGGCGACTGAGCGCTTATTTCTAGACGGCTTTCCACCTCCAAATAGGCAACGGAATCCCTGAGTCTTTATAGAGTTGAGTTGAGTTTGTTCATACGCGAAGTAATCCAGATATCTTTCGAGCGCTTGTTAACGCAAACCTCCCTGGCCTACTGGAACAGATCTAACTAAGGTAACTAAGGTAACAGGTCTAAGGATCGACCACCGACCATAATTAGTGTGAGAAGGGTACAAGTCCTCTACCTCTGCGATTCCAGGTCGGCTTGTAGAGGCGGCATCACACTCGAACCCCGCAGTCACGTGCTCACTGCCGAACACGTGGTTTCCTTTAAGCCTCAACGTGGCTGAAAATTTCCCCCCGCTATTTCTATGTATCATTTAGTTATATTTTTGCATTACTTTTACTTAAATTTATTAGCAGGCATAATCTTTACTCCGTAATTACACAAGTAAAGCAATTTGCTCCTTACGCTTCCTAGTCTCCAATCACTATTACCTTAAAGGGTTATCCAAGTTACGGTCATTTTGTAAAGCCCGTTTAAATTTTCCATTTGCGTCCAATGATTTACTAGAAACCAATCTGAAATATGTTCTCACGACAAACAATTTTAATATGTATTAGCAATCGTTTTTTCGTGACTTCTAAGTGAAGTTTGTTTGTGATTGTTTCCGGTATACTTTTAAAGTTGGGTAACGCATGATCATGGTCGGTCAGTAACTTTGGCCGATCCCATATAAGCATGATGTCCGAACCACTGTCCCTGTTGACTAACTTCTCGAAGAGTCACTTAATCAAGAGAAAAATCAAAGTTAAATCTACATGTTAAATCTGCTCATCATTATGACTATGCTATTAAAGCATAGCACGTTCTCTAGAAAGGAGGCATACACCGAGTATACACAAATTACTATTTATATATATAACCCCCAAAAGCTAAAAAGTAGTATTATGTAATAAAAAATGGTTTCATAAAAATTTAAAAATATTTTACATCAATTTAGATTTCAATTTCCTAAGACACATTTCTTATTAAAAATACAAAGAAAAAAGAAACACAAAATGTAAACTCTTATATTTTTTTACCTTAATCAAGGAAAAAGAAAGTAACAATAAAGATTTTTGTTTTGCGAGTACTATTGACTCACCCCAGTAACATGATTTATATTTAAGGGACTGACGCTTTAGTTCTAACAGTTCCCAATTAATAAAAAGGAAAATAGACTTCTGTCTCTTGTTAAAAGTTCTTTAATGTATACTTACTATATTGTAGATTTAACCAAGGTGCTCAAATTTATACAATTCATATATTTTCTCTTCATTATTTACATAATTTAAAGTTTTACCAGACAATATGAGATAATGTGACCTTGTGCATGGGTTTTTTTAAGTTTAAGCGCGTGTTATGAAAATTCATTTTCTTGGAACATTTGCAAAATTTGTAAGTTTAAAAATAAATGCAATTATCACAAAGCATATAGGTCATCTGATAATTTCGTTTTATCCTGGTAATCTATTAATTATAAGCTCTTGCTGAGTTTGTATTTAACAGGTTGGCTCTTTTTTATGCGAGTAACTGAGTGTCGTGTCGTTGTGTCGTTGTGTTATATATATATATATATATATATATATATATACATACACAATAGTAGACAATACAATAGCGGTAGCCACCAATAAATTTCATATGTGGATGATCAATTTATCTGACTTCAGATAACTTAAGTAAGTGATCACGAACCAAACTTTCCCATTCATATAAACCTTCAAATTGTAACCGTACTTTCAAAAGTGCTTAAAGTTTTAAAATTACAAATTCCTTATTTTTATGTAGAGCAAAGGATAAAAAGAAGATTTTGAGGTTATTTACTTCATTTAATCCATTATTAGAAATATTTATTCATATTTTAACTTTTAATTTTTCTAATTGTGCTACATTTATTATCCGTGTAATTGTTAAAAAAATAATGAAAGTCACTATGCAGGAATAATGGTGGTTTTAGTCAGTGAGAGGGTTGAATAATATCTGCACTCAACACATGTTCACTAAGATGATAAAAGTACCTAAATAAAGTATACACGTGACGGGGTAAATAAACGACCAACAACCTTTACTTGAAACCACAACCAACACATCTCTTATTTTTTTATACTTAGACTGTTACATACACAGTATGTGTATCTACGTAATCTGTCTACGTAATAGAGTGAATCTACCCATAGACTGTTTATTGCATAAACTTATCATCTGTGTCAGGAAATGACCAAGACTGGTAATAAAATTGTAAATTTATATAATAATAAATAATATATTTAGTTATCACGTTATTTATATTATTTATTTTAAATATTCATAACAGAATTGAACAACAAAAACATGAAATGTTTTATTCACTAGGTATTATCTAAGAGCTTTCTTGATTCTACTTCCTTGAAATTACAACGAAAATTAAATTGCTGCTGCTAAAGTTTAAATTTTATCCTTTAAGCGGTCTTCTCTCATTTGTAAATTTTGCTATAGTAGAAAACACTTCTTTATAATTTGTTTTTTTTCTTTTTACATTGAGAGTAACAAACGAGAACACAGTTCACATGATATACTACATTCATCCTTGACATGCAATCATAATGCGGATGAGTTGAGTCAGTCACCCTTTAGGACTGAGATAGAATGCCTCGTCACCAGTATTAAACGTCTTCGGATCCCTTCACTCACCAGACGAAAAAATACACAGCAACATTATGCTGCTATTTGCGCTGGTATTATTTGAAAGCGTAGCCTACCCCAGTCGCACTGATCCATACATCCTGTAGCTAGCATGTAGTGTAGTTCTATCACTCTCAGCCAGAATCAAACTGCAGTGTTACTCTACCACTGTCAGCTAGAAAAAAAATTCAGTGTAGCTCCACCACTGTTAGTTAGAAACAAACTGCAGTGTAACTCTACCACTGTCAAAAATTGTTGTCGTTATTATTATTGAATCGCCATGCATATTACGAGTATATTTAACAGAAGCCGCTTTTAAAATAGAGTAGGTTGTTTTATTGATGAAAACTATATTTTGGCTTTAATAACATCATAGATACTTTTCCATTTCCATATAACTTTATATAGAGCATAACATTTTGGTACAGAAGATCAAAATTAAATGTAGCATTATTCAACCTGAAAATAAAGTGAGAATCTACCTAAAGATCTTTTAATAAGCACGCAGTACACCTGTGGACCATAAGCTATACTATACTACTCTTACTTCTTGGAGTTGTATATAATATTTCTATTATTTACTTCTACTTGATAAGAAGATTATTAAAACATTAACAAAAAGGTATTCCAACTATTATCAAGTCTCAGTAGACCGGTAAACTTTCGGGTAAGCTCTAAATCTTTTTATAACTCCGAATAGTGCAGTAACGGTAAGGTTGTTTGAAGGATGTTTTTGCATAATAAATCCACTACACTCCCAACACATTGAAAAATTTACTACCGCTAATGGAAACAGAATCTTTTAAATGATAATCGAACAATTAAAAGGTTCGATATAAAACGTACTCTCTAGATTCTGTTGATGTTGATGCTGATAGCCTATGCGGCTCTTACAGCTTCATCGGACACAGGGCTTATGGAACTGAGGGGTCCGTGAGCTGGTTGCTACGTGTTCCCTATTTGTGGTTCTCTTACTTACTCAAAGCGCTCATAAACTGAGCGTGTCGCTCTACTCTCTGGTCTCATACCTATCTGATGATGCCATCCAAGTTGCCAGTTCCCTAGCTATCGAGAGATTCTCCCGAGTGGAGAATGGATGGTGATGACTAATGACCGTCCGAGGTTTTGGTGTGTGGACTTACCCTCTGACGGACGCCACCTGTTGTCTGTCAATCGGAAGCTGTGGGAGGTGAGAACCGCCCTGACACGCGGGTGTAATGAGTGTACGCGGTGTCGCGAAGATTGCGTCGCGCTCGGAGTCGAGAGCGACGCGACGAGGTGTTTGTGTTGTGTGTGGGTCCGGGGTCCGTTGAGGACGGACTGGCATTCGGCTCCCCCATGTCGTGGTTCGTCGAGGACGTGATGGGGTCGACGGTTCCTAGTGTCCGGGTTCGGTACCGGATCGTAGGTTGCGGCGTTTACCACTAGCGGATTGGAGTGCAAAAGCGCTTTCTCGAAGAAGCGCTGCGAGATAGATTTGAAATATTCCGGTATGGTGACGAGATGTAAGTCACTGTGCAGATCAATGTTACGTTGATATGGTTCTACTCCGATTGCTAATCTGGTGAAGCGGTTTTGAATCGTCTGTAATAGATTAAATTTATTTTCGGCTACGTAGGCGAAGACGACACTGGCATAGGTCATAATTGGTCTTACGCAAGACTTGTATAACAGGAGTTTATGTCTTAGGGACATTTTGCTGTTAGAGCAGGTGAGCTGGTGAAGCCATGACGAACGCGGCCTTATTTCATTCTTTCATTTCGCATTTTGATATGCGGGTGGAAGCTAAGTTTTCGGTCAAAGGTGACCTCTAGAAATTTGACCGATTCTACCTACGGAATAGGTCGGTCGAAAATCGTGATACGTCCTAGCTTTCTACGGCTAGGTACTGGTGCCGTGTAAAATGGGGCGGCTGAGCCTCTCCAGAAGAAGACTGCTACACTTTTTCCCGGGTTAATTTCAATTCTCCATAACTGAAACCACTCAGCGAGGTGGTTGGCTGCGGCTTGGAGACGAATGGTGATACGACCCTTGTGTATGTTTGAATAGTATAGGGCGGTATCGTCTGCGAAAAGCGCGAGACTGACCTGCAGATCTTTTGAAACATCATTTGTGTAAAGTGAGAATAAGAGGGGGGAAAGAACGGAGCCCTGGGGGACTCTTGCTAGGAGCGGCCGGCTTGAGGAGCGCGTGCCGTCGACTCGATATCGTATGATGTGCACGAGCCTATTCGACATGTTGAGAGCGTGGAGTTTATAAATTTAACCGTTATTCCAGACTTTGTCAATTGCCTTTGCGGCATCGAAGAATAGTGCACCAGTACCTTCTGGGTTTTTGAGGGTTAGCCCTGCAAGAATGTGTTCCGTTAAGCGGAAGGCCTGTTGAACGCAGGAGTGCGTATTCCTAAACCAGAACTGTTCGTCGGGAAGTAATCTATTAGCTAGGACGTCTTCTTTTAGTCGCCTTAGAATAATCCTCTCGTACCTTGCCCACGGAGTTCAGGAGGCTGATTGGGCGATAACTGTTGGGAAGGTTCCGCTGTTTGTGCGGTTTGGGGATCCCGATGACGTCCGCTTCCTTCCAGGCATCCGGGAAGGAGCAGCTGGAGAGGAGCGTGTTGAATATTGCCACTAGAAGGCAGATAATATTAGCGGGAATATTATTGATGATGTTCGTGACCTCCTCTGAGGTCACAGGATCTAACGGATTGCCCGCTGGTGGTAACGGCGCCCTAAGTGTCACGTCGGCGTTCACCTTACGAAGGTGGTTGGTGTCCGCGGGGACGTTCTACGGGGAGCATTGTCTCTCTAGACTGTCCGCGACATATTCGGCTTTCTCCGTTTCATCAAAGACGAGAGTAGCGTTATCCGGTAAAATAAGAGGGGGCATTTGTGAGATGGTGTCTGCTTTGAGACCCCGCACCAAACGCCAGTAAGCGGTATTCGAAGGCTCGAGGTCTGCTAGCAGGTTGCCCCATTTATCATCGATATAAGATTTTATGCGCTCTTTGACCTCCCTTTGGAGGTGATGCAGTCTAACGCGATTAACGTCAGTCGGGTATCGTGAAGCTTTGTCGCGTGATGTTTTATCCTTTTCAGACGACGGAGACTCGAGGGAAGGACCACGAATTGGTCGGTCGATACGGGGACCATCCTTTTCGAGTCTTCGATGGCCGAGGTAAGGTGAGAAGTTAAAGAGTCGATCGCCCGATACGCCTTGTCGGGTGAGTCGATCTCGTTAGGAGAAACGCCTATCTGCTGGGTGGTTGTGGCTCTGAGTTTACCTTCGAGAGCACGCCAGTTAACGATGGTTTTGGTCTGAAGGACCTCGCCTGCCGACTGGCCCAGCTTGAGGAGCACCAGCCTGTGGTCCGATGACAATTCGTGTAGCGGTTCAATAGAGTCGACCGCTAGGGAGATGTTTTTAATTAACGCAATGTCTAGAACTTCGGGTGTTTGACGTATAAATTTTTAGGGCGTATCGTGTCGGGGAGTCGAGGGCTATAACGTCGAAGTTATAAGAGCCCATGAGGACGTGAAGCACCTTGCCGTTTTTATTCTCCCTTGTCGAGTGCCAGGAGACATGTTTGCTATTTAGGTTGCCTGCTACGACGACCGAGGCACCTAGGTTGATTAAGGTCCTGATATCCGATTCTAGAACTGTTTTCTTCGGTGATAGATAAGATAGATAAACCGAGGCGATAACTATCGAGCTATGACCGGTCATAGCCACCCTACACCCGGTGGCTTCGATGTTCGTTAATCGCGGAACCTCGAGCGGTACGCAGTGCAAGCACCTTTTATAGTTGATTAGGGTGCCGACTTTGAGGGCGGTCAGCCTGTCTCCACGGATGATTTTATAGTTTGCGATCTTGGGATCGCTGTGGCCAGGTTTTAAGAAGGTTTCTTGCACAAGCATAACGTTGATGTTGTGTTCTTTTAAATTGAACGCTACTACGTCTTTTTGAGACCTAAGACTGTCCACTTTAAAGTACGAGACAGTCAGAGAGCGGGGTATTACTCGACCTAACGGTGTGTTAGCCACTTGAGACCGAGTTAGCCCCTAGGTTGCCTGGCTGGGCATTGGGCCATTCTGGAGAGCCCAGAAGGAGCGAATGGTGCCCATGTACTCTGCAGTGATCTGCAGCATCTGAAAAGGGCTCTTGGCCTGCTGGAGGCGAATCCCCATGTTGGTGAGGTCCTCCGGGGCGTTAAAGTCTTATGAATTTCAGAGAGTATGTGATCGGGTTTAGCATACCCTGTGGTTGGGGAGGTGTGACCTGCGCTGAGGTGGCAGGCTGCACGGGGGAGGGGTTCGGCCTAGAGATAGGCGTGACTTGTTTGCGCACCATGGCTGGAGGCATTGCCCAGGCTGACTTTGCAGGGGCCTTAGGGGCTTGCAACGGAGCAGTGGGTTCGGGGAGCTGGAGCTGGAGCTGCAGCTGGAGTGGGGGCGGGCCTGGGAGGCCAGGCGCAGCCCTAAATGTAATGGCTGGGATTGGTTCAGAAGCTGCAACTGTGGCTTTTTTAGACTTGGCTTTTTTGCCATTGTGGCCTTGCCCACAGCGTTGCCTCTGCGGCGCTTTGGGACCCCCGCGGTAACTCGCTGGGTGGCCCTCTGCCTCGCATAGGCAGCACGCCGGTGGCTCGGTAACTCCGGTAGGACGGGAGCAGTCAAGTGTGCCGTGGTCACCGATGCATTTGACGCATCTGGGCCTGGCGTAACAATTTCTGGCCGAGTGGCCGTAATATTGGCAGCGGTGGCACTGTCCTATCAGTCCGCGCCTGATGGGGGCCTCAACGGATATTTCGGAGAGGCCGCAGAGCGTTTTCACATTAAATATGGCCTTGCCTTCTGGAGTCAGGTCCAGGGTGGCCAGAATCAGGTGCATGGGTTGCTTTGTGCGCGGATCAGTCATCCTGCGCGCTTCCAATATTGGGAGGTTCTGCTGCTTGAGGGATTCTATTACCTCCTCTAGTTTTGTCTCAAATGGCAGTCCGTGAATAACAACGCGGAGTTTGCGTTCCTGAGGGAGGGCGTATGTATGGAACCCTATATTTTTTTCGCGAAGCAGCTTTGTAGAAGAAGTCACCTACGGTGGAGAGGTTGAATTTTATTCCCTGAGCGGTGTTTTGCGCCGGGCATGAGATTTTTGGCGACGTGAACCACCGGGACACGTCAGTCTATTTAGATTTCTGCAAGCATGATTTTGGCAAGCCTGAGGGGCTGCCTTCTTAGCCGGCGTGGCGGTCGGGGAGGCCGATCTTGGCCTGATGAAAGTGGCCGTGTTTATAATGACCGGCTGAGCGGCGCGTTTCCGCTTGTTGGATACGAGGGTGAAGCCCTCGTCTGGTCGGCTGGATTCAACCTCCATGTCCGATTCGGACGCCTCCAATTCTGAGTCGGAGGACGCCTGGGATCGGGGAGAGGCGGAGGTTGATGGGCGCGCAGAAGGCGCACTTGAACTTCGGAAATGACGGGAACGACGGGGTCCGGTGAAGGCGACCCTTGGTGCGTCTAGTTGGCGCATGAATGCGGCATCCATCGCGTGAAGCTTTCGGGCTTAGGGCCCGTTCACGGAAAATAAAAAATATATCGCGGGTGTAACACACTTACAATCCTGTTCACGGAGTCCTAACGTCTTGGGTACGCTTGGGTGAGTACCTGTCGGTCACCTAATGCAACAGAACAAAGAAAAAATATAATAGCCCCCTCTGAGGCGAGTGGGTGTGGCAACTTACGGGGTCGCTGGATCAGGTAGGCGCGCAGGTGTGCGCGGTGTCGCCCTCACTACACAGGGCGGTAATCCGCCGGCACTTCGTCGCACCACACATCCAGTCGTTAATTTTCGTATGATCGGCACTTTTTATCACACTACTACAACTGCTGATAAAAACCACCACAATCGCACTGTACGTATTAGTTACAGCTTCTGGCTGGAGGCGCATGGAGAGCACTTCCGGAACGTCTGCTCCACTCGAGGGATCCGAGTGGAATCAAAACGTACTCTTAATATTAGTTCCGGTTTTGAAGCAGCTATGAGACTTTCTGATACACCTATATTTAGATTATTTTTTATTTAGAGCTTGATGAAATTTAGATATGTCACACTAGAAATATATATTTAAAAGCATAAAAGAATCATTTAAATAAAATTTAAAAGCGTCAATAGCCTAATGGTTTAGGGTACGGTCTGTGGAACTTAAGGTCGTAGGTACGAATCCAACATTCGACAATTGTCGTGCACCATCTCCTAGTACAAGCGGTTTATAGCTTAGTTGGTGTGGTTAACCGTAATATTAGAAATGTTGATAGCATTGCTAATATTCTTCATAAAAAAACTCGAAATGCTGGATTAATATGTTTCCACGCTATTAACCAGTGCCATTGTGAGGTTCCTCCGTTTTTGTAATAACCATAATAGTTGTAATTGATTATATAATATTTTCAATCTTTATAAAAATATATTAGATCCAATAATTTTAAAGAGTTTCATATATTATACTACTGATGGATGCATTGTACAATTTATTGAAAAGAAATTGGTAGGTGAAAAAAAGAAAGTGATATATATTTTATGGCATTTTCACTGGGAACATTTGTTTTCTTCGTCTCTTCTTCAAAAAATAATTATATAAGTAAGTCTTTTTCAGTGAAAGCCTGTAATACGAAAACATTTTATTTATCTTTTTCTTTATCATTTATAAGGATTAAGAGAAAAAAACTTGTACTTTTTAACAACCTAATTTGTCTAAAACGACGTGGTCTAAAAGGAGTACGCGTACGGTAGGTTTTACTTACTTATTTTCTATTTTTTTTTTAATTACCATTTTTTATCGGAGAAATATTTAGTGGAACTATTTCACCTATTTAGTATGTCAGGTGTGGTAGTAACGTAAGAAGTGGCAGCGTTTCAAATGTAGCTTAAGATTTTCTCCTAATGATAAAACTCTCAAAAAAAATTAATATATTTTATCGTACGTATACATATTCATATCATTTATATGGGACAGGGTTCCTCTCTTAAGAAAAGATGCAGAGGCATAATATGCTACGCGGTCTCAATACACATTGGCAGGCTTTATTTATATTTCAAGAATGCAAATTTTCACATAATTATTCTTTGCCCCGAAGACGTGATATATTATTGAAATAATTATTATTTATTTCTTTGGTGCTTACTACTGGAATCGTATTCAGGTCTTTACTGTACTATGAACATTAAGGTAACGCTCTTACCCTACGCAATCTACAGCTCAGCAAGCAAAGAAAAACAAAAAAGATAAAATTCTAGTTTTACGTATCACATAGAAGTTGCATCTCGAACATTGAATTGTCCGTAAAACTTTATTTTTATGCTGGCCACGTTCCCTTGCGTAATCCAAACGACTTAAAATACGAACAGGGAGGGTATTAAGAAAATGCTTTTACATTACACCTGTGTTCCTTTTTACTACAAATTGTTTTTTATTATGAAAAAATCACCTTCCTTGAATCACCTTTATGTATCTTTACAATTTAAAATAAAGATATTTTTCAATCGATGTGCTAATTTCATATTTATCTTGAAATTATTATGATATTTTGAATCATTTACAAGGACCCTGTGCCCCGATTCTTAAGTCTACTAGTGTTTTACTTGGTAAAACAGGTTTTTCACCTATACTTAACAGACTAGGGGTACAACATCCATATTTTTTTAAGAAATTAACTTGAGCATTTCATTAGATATCTTTACGATAACATGAATATGGTGGCTCATTTGCCCTCCTAATTTAATACACAAAGTCAATTATGTCATGTGTATTAGTTACGTACAAACGTGATATATACAGATGCTTACATGTTTCAATAGTGAAAGGAATGCTTCATGATTCTTCCGATTTTTTTATTTTTACTACTCCGACATGCGTTTTTTCACACGATGCTTTTCTTTTCGAAGAAGAAAAGCATGTTAGACAGCACCTAGAAGGGTAGTTAACCTTTTCATTATTGCTGGCACCACTGTATATACCCAGATTGTTTGAAATAAAAAGGAATACTGAGCTTTTATGGTCCGTAGATAGTTTTCATAGTGACAGAAATAGACAGTGTTATGAATAATTATCTTATAAATAGAACACATATCCTTTATTTAGTTATAATAGATAGTAGAAAAAATACTTCGGTCGTACGACATATATGAATCCGTGTGAATAATTATACAAACCATATAATACAAGTATTATATATATTAATAATATCAACGGAAATTGAAAAATGGTACAAGATTAATTATATGATTAGTAAAAATTGTTATGAAATTAGTTTCCATTAACACGAAATGACGGCTTAAATATTATTTGCATTATTGACGAAACGGAAATTTCAAATGGAAACAAAATAGTTGCATGTTTTTAAAATATAAACTAATCTCCAACATTAGTGTGAGACTATTTTAAAAAATTATCATCTTATAGTATTCCTAAAGACTTAAATAATAGTAGGAGTAAAGCATGCATTGATGACATACTTAAAATTAGAAATTTAAATGGTGTTCATAGTAACAGAAGAGACACAATATAACAATAATAACACATTTTGACCTCGAATGTTTGTCGACAGGTTTAGAGTAACAAACAAGCACACAGTTCACCTGATGGTAAGTGACTCCTGCGGCCCATGTCATCTACATTCATCCTTGACAAGGAATGATGCAAATGCGTTGTCACCCCTGAGGAGTGAGATGGAATGCTTCGTCACCACTAAAAAACGTCTCCGGCTCCCTAGCAAACGAAACACATCAGCAATTTGTTACTATTTTTCGCTGGTCTTCTGTGAGGGCGTGTTGTTAATGTAGAAATTATTTCCTTCGTATATTATAATGTATATATATCTATATATTAATATAAGACAAATAATTAATACTTCTACAGCTGTAGAATTACTAATACACACAATTGTAGTTCCTAGCGCCAGGAAGAAGATATACATACGAATTGTTATTTATAGCGTTTTTGCAATAAATAACACAATTCTAGCTAAGCAGTTACAGCGTGATCGATGTTTATCTCATCACTCTAATTATAAATCAGGGCATAAATTTAATTATAATTACATTTATATATTTCGTTTTTTACTCAGATGAAAAGAAACGGCTACTGTATTGCAAAATATGACTATAATTGGTGAGCTCAAGATTTTTTTTATATTAACATTTTTTTATTAATTATCCATTTCATCAAACAGGTTATTTAAAATTCGGCATATATAACAATGTATAACGTGCATACATTCCGTCATAAATTTTATGATAAAATATTCCGACCTTGAAAATACCGTACACCCTTCTGTTATCTGTAGTCTTTATTATTTATGCGGGTAGAATTAGCGGGGAATGGAGTGGGTTTAAATACCTATTTCTTAATATTCATTACATTTACGTGGAGATATTTGTATAGTTTTGATACTATTTGTTTTAATTTTTAACAATTTGTTTAGACCTTAACAGTGGGGAAATCATTTTGAGGATATTTCTTGCGGTAAAATATCAAATCGCCAACGGCTCTTTCACCATTACCAAAATATTTGCCATTACACAATGAATAAACCAATCTTCAAATTATAGAATCCAAACTGCAAGTGTGACTTATTATAAATTATTAATTTGTTAAAAGATTATATAAGAATAGAAGAGTATAAAGATATAAGAAAATTCAAAATTATAATAATAAACGTGACGTCGAATAAAATTTAAATTATCGGCGCCAATTTACGTCCTCGTAATTTCAGTTGTTTCTTTTACTACCTTCAACCGCGTCTAGGTAATAAAAAACATATAGAACACGATTTTCTGATGCTGAATGCAATCGTCGAGTATAAATGAGTATAATTTCGAAAATTTTGAATGGTTAAGGTTCTATACTTCATACGTTAAGTGTAAACTCTTAAAACTATGATTCAGTTTATTAAAAATGAATGCTTTCTCAAGTTTGATCTATAACATCACTTCCAAAATTTTATCCTTATGAGATACACCATCGGATAATACAATAATACAGTGGGATATACCTATATGTATATAGATATATATATATATATATATATATATATATATATATATATTTATATATATAAATATATTGGCCGTTATTTTACATTTTCTTTTAGTTGCATATTTGGTCCTCGACGCACAAATTTTACTCAGTATGGTGTGGTGTAACTGTAGATTTTTTAACTATAAAATGCTTGTAAATATTGATATGCTTACCAGTTAAACGAGATCTATAAAACTTTAAATAATAATGATAGTAAACTAAAATGCTTGAATTGTCTTAACCGTGTTATTCATCAACAAAGACAAGAAGATTACAAGAAAATATATTACTAATGAATAAAGGGGGGCTTGAGCTTTCCATCCAAAGACCTATATGATATATGCGACGTGGGTGAGATGGTTGTTAAAAGTTCGAAAAATATATGAACAAATAATAATCAAGACAATTTATCTTTTATTCATACTAACCAAATCTATTGAAAAGTTCAAAGATAATAACATTTCAAACATTTCTGTGTATGATAATCGTGACACCATGCCAAGGGTTTCTATTAGTCGGTCGATGAGAAGAAAATGATGTAAATGAATGTGCATTGCTATGTGGATATTCAGTCTAGGTTATCCTCCCTCGCTCCCTCTTAGTCGGTTATTTCCATTGTTAAGAGGGCGCGAAGAGAACCACCAAGCAGCGACTCTACATTCATAGTAATTTCTGTTTGAAGCTTTCTTCTTGTTTGTCTATTCAGCTGAAGTAGAAGAGATTATTACACTACGCAATAATATATTTGAAATATATTATTTTTATCATTGTCGTTAGCCACCGACAACCTACTCGTATAACGGAAGCCACAAACAAAAGAAATAAAAATACGTTACAGCTTTATACATTTTAAAGTTGAAACAAAAAGATAAAAATTAAAAATGTAGAAAGTAAAAAACGTGCTTCAATTTTCGGTCATGGACAGCGATAACAATGACGTAACCATTTTCCTTATTACCAGACTTTAATTCACAGGCTTATAAGATATTAAAATAAATTAGATGTACCTGAAGAAATTTTTAAGCAAATTGATAATAAAAAAATATTGTTTCTTAAAATAATATTTTTGACAATAGAATTTTAACAACCGTATAAAAACCTTTATTTTCTTTTTTTTTATTACATTGAGAATAACAAACGAACGCAGATCACCTGATGGCAAGTGATTCCTGTGGCCCATCACACATCCTTGACAAAGAATCAAAACTAAGAGCGTCGTGCGATACCCTTGAGGACTGAGATGGAATGCTTCGTCACCAGAAATAAAGGTCTCCGGATCCCTGCACTCACCAGACGAAACACAGCAGCTTTATGATGCTATTTTACGTTTGTATTCTGTGAGTGTAGCTCTATCACAGTTAACTAAATAATCCTTAATATTTTATTCTTCTGTAGCTGCAATGTACTGCTGTATTTCTCATGGTGAGTGTGCAGAGAACGGAGGATGACTTAATCCATCTCAGTCCCCACAGGACATCACATGTGCTGGACCTTTTTTAAGGATGGATGTAGATGTTATGACTGACCAGCAGTTGAACTGTGTGCGTGTTGACCACCATTAATATATTAAAAAACAATATAACACTGTACTTCCTTAAAGAAATCTTCGATCTTATTACTGGAAAAAAGCTAATTCATATTGATCATGAATATGATGCAATGCATTACATTATATTTTAAGGCGTCAAATATAATGTAATGCAATTTAAGGTAACTTTGTGAATGAACATTAATAATAATTATTATAATTTATTTTTTTATTTATTCAAAATAATTTGAAGCCTATTTTGGTAGTAAAACTAGCATTGAGTGTCTGAGATACTTTTCGGCGAGTCTTTTTCGAACAAACAATACAATTTTAGTGTAACATTGGTAATGTAATGTGAATTAGTTTTCTTCTAATTGTAATATATTGTAATATAAATATTTTATTCTGAAACAAATTAAAAATCTTAAAACAATGTATTCGTGACTGTGAAATGTTTTGGCTTTTAGCAAATCATCTGTACACAGAGCTACTTATGGCTTCTTTGTACTATTGCTAAAGCAGAAATATTCCTGCACTAATTGGGCAGGAGAAATATTAAATGTTTTAAGTTGCTGTGTTTATCTTAAGATACTCTGTGTGTATACTGGAAGATCTGTGTGTGTCTTAAGACTTAGTACTGTCTTATACTTATGTTTGTTCTCTGAAAAGATATAAATAAATGCCTATAAATAGGCAGCTATATTTGTTATATACGATTTTTTTTAAAGAAACACTACAATAACATTATTTTAAATGCAAAGAGTAGTTTTCTTTATTATGATCATTTTAAAACTAAAAAAATATGTTTTATTATTTCTTTACTTTCTCTTGATTTTGGAATTGTGGTTGGTTGTGTAGACCTCGTTAAATATGAAAAAGAACAAGCGACCCACTTCAGGTTAGAAATTAAATATTTAATATAATTATACTAGTATATATATAGTACTTTCTTGCATTTTAACTTTGACATTGAAGCTTTCAATACCTGCAAAGACTACATTAATATTAAGAGGTAAAGTGACCGATGACCGCTCTTTACAAGTGAGTGTTCGACGAAGCAAAATTAACTACTCTGATTTATCTATTTAATTTTTGTATATTAAAAGAAAGTCAAAACATGCAGTAATTTATATTTTTATTTTGTCAAATTGATTTTCCAATCTTGAATTCGTGGTCTCTTATATAGAACTCAATTTTTCAAAGACTGTATAAGGCTTTTTTACCTACTGAATAAAACATATACATTTCCATGACATACATACATACAAGGTTGTGGTGCGAAGTGTTATAGTTTTGATTGAGTGTTACTATTAGTAATACCTTATGGATAGTCATTTCTACGGCTCTAGTATATATATAAAGAATAATAAATAAATTCTCATAACCGAAGATACGGATGTGATGCCACATTACATTTATTTTTAGATCTCCTATTTGATCACGGGTCGCAGAAATCACTTACCATCAGGTGAACTGTGTGCTCGTTTGTAACACTCAATGTAATAAAAAAAAATGGTACACTCATTTGAATAAATACAGAAGCGTTATTTCATCATCATCATCTTTTCAACCCATCACTGTGCTGCAGGACACAGACTGCCATAGGATACGATCTGGTAATACCTACATTCATCGACTTCCCCTGGTCTTGCATAAGGCGTAACTCCATATAATACGCTTCCTTATCGGTTAACGGTTTTACGAGCTATAAGGTAATTTACTATAAAACAAATGAGTAAGGAAATTAATTAACATTACAATTAATGACAAGAATAATAATGAATGAAAATGACACGAAACTGATGTTAAAGATCAGGTGAAAATTTAATTAACACCAGATAGTAACATGTTAACTATAAGCCACATAAAGCGCTCTTTTATGCCGTGGGTTTAGTGTTGTACTGCATCGTTGTACGACGTAATTAAAAACAGTTGCCCAACTTTAATTCGCTGTGCGAAATTGCTTTTTATGTTTCATCTCTTGGATACTAGCTTTAAATCACATCACTACTAATTTCATTTGTAAAACGTTTACTTGCGAAAGCAAAATATGTTTTCCGCAATTATTTATAAAGGTTATATATTATCATTCGTTACTATACTTAGACTTGTAGTTCACACTATATATTATCATTCGTTACTATACTTAGACTTGTAGTTCACACTATATATTATCATTTGTTACTATACTTAGACTTGTAGTTCACACTATATTATCATTTGTTACTATTCCCAGATTTGTAGTTCACATTATATATTATCATTTGTTACTATACTTAGACTTGTAGTTCACACTATATTATCATTCGTTACTATACTTAGACTTGTAGTTCACACTATATTATCATTCGTTACTGTACTTAGACTTGTAGTTCACGCTATATTCGGAGTCCTAATACTATAAAAGTTTTAGGTACAATAGGCCAAGGCCAAAACGACGTCTATGGTATGGTATGAAGTCATAGTAATAGATCTCGCTTATTTTCCTATTTGCTTTTTTATTGAATTGATTATAAATAACGAGCACACAGATCATCTGATGGCATGTGATTCCTGTAGCTCAAACCAAACATATTCTTCCTCGATAACGAATCATAATGCAGGGCGTTGTCATTCCTGAGGATTAAGACTGAATGCTTCATCATCAGTTATAAGGATCGCCGACACTCCACCAATTGAAAAACAATGGCATTATGCTGCTATTTTATGTAAGTATTCTGTGAGGGTTTGGCATCCTTATTCGAGGCGACCCATTCATGCTGGAACTAAAAAAATGCATGCTTCTAACACTTCTGGGCATTTTATATTAGGGGGTAAAAAATACGAACGTCCATCTGATGGTAACTGCTTCTAATATGTGTTGTGAATCATTAATTTTGAAGAATTAATTATTCGGATGTTATCCATTCCCTTAGTAGAGCACATGGTTTAGTTTTTTGTTTAAAATATTTTATGTGACGGATGGATGTGCGTGATTTTCAAGGGGCTTGTTGGATTACCGCGATTAGCGCCCTCCTGGTCGATATCAATTACAGCTAATATCTTGTTATTACCAGACGATAACTGCGCTCACTCGTCACCCGATTTACTATTATATTGTATTGCATGCGCGATGCGGTCGGGATTAAACATAGATGCAGTGACAGTTACACGAGATGTACACAACTGCCAGATCTGAAAAAAGCTATTCGTAATTCGCAAATATTATTACTGTGCTGGGAGTCTAATATAGGGACTAAACTTAAACTTACATTACGCCACGTCGCCGACAAATAAGTCGGCGTACAGTACACATGTAGGTAGTATGATAAAGTACAATGAAATACAATACAAAATACAATAAGGTCACCGTACAGTACATATGTAGGTAGTACGATAGAGTACAATAAAAAATACAATAAGGTCGCCGTACAGTACATATGTAGGTAGTACGATAGAGTACAATGAAATACAACACAAAAAACAATAAGGTCGCCGTACAGTACATACGTAGGTAGTACGATAAAGTACAATGAAATACAACACAAAAAACAATAAGGTCGCCGTACAGTACATATGTAGGTAGTACGATAGAGTACAATGAAATACAACACAAAAAACAATAAGGTCGCCGTACAGTACATATGTAGGTAGTACGATAGAGTACAATGAAATACAACACAAAAAACAATAAGGTCGCCGTACAGTACATATGTAGGTAGTACGATAGAGTACAATGAAATACAACACAAAAAACAATATGGTCGCCGTACAGTACATGTGTAGGTAGTACGATAAAGTACAATGAAATACAATACAAAATACAATAAGGTGGCCGTACAGTGCATATGTAGGTAGTACGACAGAGTACAATGAAATACAACACAAAAAACAATAAGGTCGCCGTACAGTACATATGTAGGTAGTACGATAAAGTACAATGAAATACAATACAAAATACAATAAGGTCGCCGTACAGTACATATGTAGGTAGTACGATAAAGTACAATAAAATACCAAAGTATTCTTGTCTTCTCTTCCCCTTATTGAAGATTTCGATGCTATCGCGGGACGGGGTAGGTCATTCCCCGCAACATGTTTGAGGAGACCGATGTCTAGCACGTTCTTTAAACTCGTGTGATTGTCTGCCTCAGAATATTTATTTATTTTCTAAAACGGATTGAAATCGGATTGAGCGACGGTTTCTGTTATTATTCGATTAATCCAATGCTAATTTTCATTTATGGCACATTATTATTGTTAAGTCTGTTTATTGTGTTTAGTTATGATTTTCTTTCTACAAAAGACCTGCCGAGTTTCTTGGAGCTTCTTCTAAAATTACAGTGATGAAGTGTCACTGAAGACTATAAATTTATTATTGACATGGTCATCTCTTTATAAATAAAATGAATTGGAATATATCACCAACTTAATTTTTTTTAAAAAATATTAGTGAACAATGAGAACAAAATATTAAAAACTCTGATTCATTTTTAATAAAGGACTACCTACTATTGTAAAAAAAAAGTACTTTTCTTTACTTAATATGTTAGTATATGTATTTAAAAGATATTTGTTACTAAAATCAACACGTAGGATTAAAGCCCAATGTCACTTAAAACCAGGAAACGAGGAAATAATGACCTCATTCCATACCAGTACTTATGCGTCGAAACAAGTGGCCTACTTAACTTTACACGCGATGTATTAAGCAAATATACAACTTTTATCCGGTGGAAGAAATATTAATAGACCGAAAGAAAGTAACTATACCAATAAAATTATAAATTGAATAACTGGTATAAAGTATATTACAAATATATATAAATTTTTATATTATGTACAATTTTAACAGTAACATTTAGGATGGGTCAGGACGCCACTGAAGAATTTTTCATGTACAGTTGCAGGTCTAGCTTTCGTTCACAGTTTTGCTCGAAAGCGTTTATATACTGAGTTAGTTAACTCAATATTTAGTTTCTCATTTTAAGGGTTCGATGTACACAACGTCGACTCTACCCACCTAAATGGGTACTTCAAACAGGGACATTGGTTACTACCCTCAGAAAAAAAAAGATTAGGTAGCAACAATTGTAAACCAATTCAAGGGATCCTTCCCTCGAGTCTCCGTCGACTGATAAGGTCAAAAAATCGAAAACTATAGATACCCGATAGACGTTAATCGCGTTAGACTACGCCACCTCCAAAGGGGGGTCAAAGAGCGTATTAAATCATTCAACGAAGGTAAATGAGGCAACCTGCTAGCGGACATCGAGCCTTCGAATACTGCCTACTGCCAGTTGGCGCGGGGTATCAAAGCAGACACCAGCACACAAATGCCCCGCTAATTTTACCGGACAATGCTACACTTGCCTTCGACGACTCGCAGAAAAAATAGATATAATAGATTACTTCGACTGCGTATTGCCCCGAGCGCGGATTCCTAAACACTAACTGTTCGTTTGTGTTTAGGAATACGCACTCTTGCGTCCTACATGCCTTCCGCTTAACGGAACACATTCTTGCAGGGCTAACCCTCAAAAATCCAGTAGGTACTGATGCACAATTTTTCTATGTCGCAAAGGCATTCGACAAAGTCTGGCAAGACGGTTTAATTTATAAATTTCACTCACTAAATATACCAGACAGGCTCGTGCACATCATACTAGCCATTTTGTCGAATCTCACTTTCCGATATCGAATCGGAGTCCCTCAGGTCTCCGCTCTCTCTCCCTTATTATTCTCACTTTACACAAGTGACATCCCAAAAGATCTGCAGGTCAGTCTCGCGCTTTTCGCGGACGATACCGCACTATATTATTCAAACGTACAAAATGGACGTATTACCATTCGTCTCCAAGCCGCAGACAATCACCTCGCCGATTGGTTTCGGTTATGGAGAATCGAAACTAACCAGGACAAAAGTGCAGCCGTCTTCTTCTGGAGAGGCTCAATCAATCCATTCTGCACGGCTCCAATACCTAGCCGTAGAAAGCTAGGACAAATCACGATCTTCGACCGATCCAATCCATGGGTAGAAACGGTCAAATACCTAGGAGTCACCTTTGACCGAAAACTTAGCTTCTGTCCGCATATCAAAAATGCGAGGAACAAGGCCGCGTTCGTCATGAGCCGGCTTCACCAGCTCATTTGCGCCAACAGTAAAATGTCCCTAAGACATAAACTACAGCTATATAAGCCCTGCGTAAGACCAATTACGGCCTACGCCAGCGTCGTCTTCGCCCACGGAGCCGCGGACAAGTTAAAATTATTACAGACGGTCACTAGAATCGCAACCGGAACAGAACCATATCAGAGTAATATCGATCTGCACAGTGACTTCCATCTCGTTACCATTCCGGAACATTGCCAATCACTCTTGTAGCGCTTCTTCGCGAAAGCGCTTTCGCACTCCAACCCGCTAGTGATAAACGCCGCAACCAACGAGCCAGTACTGAATCCAGAAACTAGGAAACGTCGACCCCATCACGTCCTCAAGTCCGTTCTCAACGGCCCCGGACCTTCACACACCACCGACATCTCATCGCGTCGCCCTTGCCTTCGAGCGCAACGCAATCTTCGCGGGGCGGTTCTCACCGCCCATAGTTTCCAATTGACAGACAACAGGTGGCGTCCGTCAGAGGCTAGGTCCGCTTACCAAAACCTCGGACGGTCAGTAGTTTCGACCATTTATTCTCCACTCGGGAGAATCTTTTGATAGCTAGGGAACTGGCAACTTGGGTGGCACCATCAGATAGGAACGTGATCAGAGCAGACCAACACGCTAAGTTTATGAGCACTTTGTGTAAGTAAGAGAACCAAAAACGAATTAACCAGCTCACGGACCCCTCAGTTCCGTGAGCCCTGTGTTCGATGAAGCTCTAAGAGCCCCATAGGCTTACAGCATCAACATCAACAGAATCTGGAAACCGATTACACTAAAAGCTTCGGTTATTAATGCAATCAATTAAATGTGCAAAATGCTGATGCAAATTTCAGCAGATATCATCCAAGTTACCTCTTTTAAAAAAACAGAAATTAGGAGGCAAACGAGCAAGCAGGCTCATCTGATGGTAAGTGATTACCGCCGCCCAGGGATATCCTCAACACCAGAGGGGTCGTGGATTCGCTGCCGGCCTTTACGAATGGTGTAGCCTCTTTTCTTCCGTAGGTCTCCGAGACGTATCGGCTCGGAAATACTGCTGTAGACATCTGATAACCTTATATTGACTTCGCTGAGCTTCGAACGTGTTATATATGTTAAACGAAACAAGTTATAGTCTCACGTTAAATTCTAATGTAAGCTTGAACAGGAATTTCTGAAAGAATGCGTTATAAGAAATACTTGCTTTTGTTTCATACTTCGTGCAATTGTCATGTTTACTTGACGTAATTTGATTGTAATTTAATATATAATAAATTATTATTAAGGCATTTTTTGCATCCTCCGGGCAAAGACTACGTAATTTTTGTAATAACAACCCTTTTGTGTCCTCAATTTCTATTTGCATGAGCTGTTTTTATAACATTTGGGGTCGGATACAACAGGTGAACCGTTAGATTAATTTAAATTTCTTACTTCCTTTTGTAAATACACCTTCAAATATACTGCATTTGAATTTCATATATTTCAGCAAGAACATAACATAATAAATCTCAATCTATTTAGTGTATTGCTCGATTTTCCTTATCAGTAACACAATAAAACCCATTGGACGCGGTGTGATGTAGTGGTTAGTGAAACGAGTTCAATTCGCAATCTAGGAATAATATTTGTTGATCACAATATAGTTGATAAAAGAGAAATTAAATCAAATTTAAAAACATTTTGTTTGTAATTATATATACTCGTATATGCCGTGTCCGTTGACGTTGTATCTGAACTGTTCTACCGATCTTGTTGTAAATGTATTGTACATTCGGACCCGGGAAGGGACGAACTAATGCTGTGAGAAATGCAACACTATAATATATCCTGCGTTTCATTTGTTAGAAGGACACGAAAACACACTGAATGTGTGAAAACGATCAAAATACAATGCAAAAGATGACTGACACAGGATCACGAAATTATAAATAAAAACAAATAATATTAATTTTAGGTGGCCGTATGAGTAAAATTTTGGGCATTGTATACATGGCAATAGCCCAAAATTTTAAAGTAGTTTTATGATCAATAGCTGGGCAATTTTAGATTCAGGTGTAGAGGTAGATCTGGCGAAAGTTAGCCTGGAGAACGACAAACACTTTTGAATTTTGCGATTCAGTGGTTGCGGTCTCTGGTTGTGAATAATAATAATAATAATAAGGATAATGAGTGAAGTAACAGCGTCTCCTTACACTTTTTTATTCAGGTTCATTCAAACAGTTAATTCTAATACTTCCAAACTAATATATATATATATATACATAAACTATAAAAAAATATATTTCAAATTACACAATAATGCTAGTATTTATATATTATATTATTAAAAATATATGGTATATTTTAAATGAGTCGCTAGAAATTTACGAAATTTATACACGAAAGCAAAAATATTTCTTAAAAATTGCGAAGGACGAAATACACGATGTCAGGTCATTACAGCTGCTGTCCTAAGTTATCAAGACAGTAAGATTGAGAAGTCAAGGACATTTCATTTGCCAAGACTTTGATTTATTACTTTCAACGTCTCAGGTTTCAAAGGGACGGTTTTATTCTTATTTCATTCGGTGTATCATAAATCTTATCTTTTGTAATAATTCCCAGTGCCAGGTGATTAAGTAAACAGTTTTCTTAATTAATTAATCAATGATAAGTAATATGTATTAAAATGTTACCAAGTGGACCATGACATCAGGTCATGGTCCACTTGGTAACACTGCATGTGAATCTTCCTCCGATCTTACAACTATAATATAATTAATACAATTAAAACTAGTATATAGTTCCAAAATCGTGGCAAAATAAATAGTTATACATAATATACATGACATACTTTAGAGAAGAAAAGGTTGCTTTAGGCTCTTTGAAATATACTAACAATACATTGTAGACATATATTATTGTTAAATACATAAAAGCAAAAATAATGTCCTAATAAAGTAAAAAAATAGTCCCAGTAAAGTAGCTGGGTTTTTCTTTCTTCACAAGCAATAATTAAGTGTATTGGTTTTATATTGAATAAAGATGTTTGATTGATTGATCGATTGAGTGATTACGTTTTACTTAATACTAGAGTATTTACACGGGCTTTGGCCGGTACTTGAACACGTACACGATAATAAAAATGTACCGTCATTCTGAAAGTAATTCATTACGTGGAAAACAAAGATATTATTTAAGATCGTTATATAAAAATGCTTGAAGAGGAAAAAGGTTCTCCTCATTTTGAGAACCTTTTTCCTCCTATGAAAGCTTTTGGGAACTGATTTTTTTTTTATAAAAACTTATTAGCAATGGTATTAAAATTACTAATATTCCGGTTAACCACTCCAACTAAGCTGAAAATTATTGTGCTAGGAGATGGTTGCAACAGTCAAATTGTGGCTTCGAACCTACGACCCTAAGTTTCGCAGACCGTACCCATTAGGCTATTGACGCTTCGACTGGCAACATTTGGTTTCGTGCTTCGTTACAAAGAAAGTCACTTGGATCGCTCCGCAATGAACCGACGTCGGTGGGACTGCTGCCTTCCGCCTTCCGCCTTTCTTCACTAAAAATAGCCCTCTCTCTGTGCTGGTGAAGTCCGTATTATCGAAATTGCCAGTGTTAGTGTACATTATTGTGCGCCATACGAAGTGGATGCAAACTGTAAGTAACCGGCACCCTGTCGCTTCAGAGGTGGCAGTTGTGTCTCGTGTACTATCGTGCACGACAGCTAGATACGAACCTGTAGCGTCAGCTGTTCTTTTTTGATAGGCATAGGCTACTCCTCACCGCGGAGGCGCACGGACCTTAAAGCAAGCCGCCCATACGGTCAGCACACGCATTTCTTCAAAGCGGCGTGTACTGACACATGGAAACTATACCTGGCGCAAGTGCACAAATTAGCAGCGCCACGACAATCCGCATTCGCTAGACGCTGAAGTATTGGCACCGTAAGTGCCCTTTACGCACAAAACGCATTCAGCAGCGTGCCCTTCCACCTCAACCATAGTCCGTAGACCCGACACCACCGACTCGGACTCGTCATCGGGTGCTTAGGATTTGACTCGGCGACCTCTTTAACCTGCACCGCCATTTACTTTTCGAGAGGTACGCCCGAAACACTCGCTTGACCAATAGCTAATACTAGCACGCAGCTAGGACAGATTACCAACTTTGACCGTCCCATTTCATTAACTTACCATTTCCGAGAGAAACAACGCTGCCCTAATATCGAGCAAACTGCATCCGGTCGTATGCGCGAATAGCAAAATGTCCCTAAGGAACAAACTCCGTCTCTATACGTCTGACATAAGACCAATAATGGCTAATGCTATTATCATATTCACCCAAGTCAAAGTATTAAATCCCTGTAGATAAATCATTGGTTGTTGTAGCTTGATATCTACTTGCGTAATGACCTACATTATTTCACTATACCGGAATACTTCCAAAGTCTATTGCAACGTTCTTTGAGAGAGCAGACGAAAACGCAGTAACCTACGAAACCTAGCCCGAGTCATAGACCACGTCACGTCCTCAGTGACGGCAACTTTACACGAGCTCCGAGTATCAGTCCTATTGCACTGGGCACCGCACCACCCACCATAACTACATCATGCCACCATCGCCTTCGAGCACCTAGAATCATCAGCATTCCAGAGCGGTTCTCACCTACCCTTGGACGGCAAGTAGGAATAACAATTCATTCACCACTCTGGTAAATGTTCAAATGGCTCAAAACTTTGGTGGCAAGTATAGTCACGGACAGAAAATAAAGGCACTTCATAGTAAGTAGGTAATCCCAATTCAGCTAGCTTGTGGATCCCGAAACCGTGAACCTGATGAAGCTGTAAGAGCCGCATAGTCTAACAGCGCAAATATCAACAAGAATCTAAATATCGTACTTCGAGTAACAATGCATGAGACAGGCCCAAAAACTATGGAGCGATTAATTTCTCTTTTAATTTTAAATTAAATATTTATAAATGAATTAAAATACTTTCGTAGGAATAATAAGACCATAAAATTATTTCATACAAAAAAAATAGAACATTTAAAAGATGTAAGAAATAGTTTCATATTTTATTTTACCTTTTCCTTTTATGGTAACAGAATTAACCACAAGAAATTAATACTGTGGGTAATGTAGTATATTCCATAGTGTTTTAAATTAAAGTAATTTAGCCAAGATTTCCCTAATGACTCGAGGTAATATGGAAAGAGAAGTGCCGCTTATTTTACGAGGGGTGCTTCTTGCACCTCACTTTACAATTTTAAATCAAAGTCTATCCGTGTTTTGTACGTTGTATTAATAAAAATATTGAGTAAAAATTAGAATATCTGGTATAATTTTGCTTATTTACACTAAGTGATATTAGTTATAATCATCACCATCACCTTGGCCTATTAAAAGTCCATTTCTGAACTTAAAATTCGCTCACGGATTACCACGAAGTGACCAGCTAACCCGCCCATTACCACTTTAGCTTAATGTTCCAAACTAGCGTGAAATAATAGTATCCGATGTTGTGTTTCGTATAACGCGATAACGCATATGCACCATTAAACTTTTTGAGGTTGAATGTAGGTCTATATAGGCTACAGACATATCTTAACATCGGGTGCTATGTGTACACCTATGTGTTCTTTGTCGCCCTTAGTCTCATAAAAAATGTCGGTCACATATGTTGTACTGCGGTTACTCTGTTAATAATAGTGGAAAAGTATTACCGCATTGCCTCAGTAATGTTTATAATATAAATTAAAGTGTTCTTCATCTCTACATCGAGTATTATTAGCTGAGTTCATTTAAGCTTGTGCTACTTCATATTAATTTTTAATTCAAAAGAATATAAATATTTTAAAGGCAAAATAAATGTTTTAAATGTATAATTAATATTCAGTAGAAAATCGTACTTTTCGAATATAATTAAAGCCAGGCAAGTTACTGCAAGTTCCTTTGCAATTAACTTTGGTATGAGATTGTGCAGTGAAATTTGTAGTTTATGCTTAATGAATGTAGGTTTTGGTACGGTTGTTTTGGGACATTTTTTATATAATTAATGAATCGAAAGTAACTGTGATGTCTGTTATGTTTGTATTTTATTTATAAAGTATTGGGGAGATAGTCTGGCTTCTAGCCGGGTCACAGTACTGTTTCCGCGCTTCTCAAAATCACTGATGATATTAGAGCGGGCATGCAGGACACCAAAGTCACTGTGCTGGTTTTGGCTGATTTTTCGAACGGTATCCATTCTTTTTCATTTCATGATCTCAACGGAAGTACTGGATTGGTTCTCATCTTATCTTCGACGACGTCAGCAGTCGATCACCTGCAGTTATATACACAAACGAGTGTTGATTGTGAACCTGCAGCGGTGTCCATGGTTAACAGGGACCTAGAAAATGTTAAAAGTTGGTCAGATAGATCTGGTATTTCTGTTAACCCGTTTAAGTGCCAGGCCATAATAGTAGCTGAACACAGCCGCTCTACCCGCAATTATTTTTAATGGCTCTGTTATAGAGATGCCCTACTGATAAAGACTTCGGTGTTCATATTGACACAATGTTGAGTTGGCAAGCCCAAGTGAGTTATGTTAGGCAAAAAGTTACCGGTACCCTGCGTGCTCTATACCCCTTGCGAAACATTTTCCCGTCCAAAACAACGATTACGCAGACCTTAATTTTTCGCCTGTTTAACCATGATGTGTGCTACCTAAATGCAGATCTCCTTAACAAATTTGATCGTCTTCTAAATAACTGCATTCGATTCACCTATAACCTTCGAAAGTATGACCACGTATGAGCACGTAGACTTCGCCGCAGACGAATGGGTAGCCACTTTAATTGAGAACGATTCCTCAGCGGCGAAGTCATGTGCTCTCACTACCCTTTATTTAATTGTGACGTCTCCCACTCCTCCTTCCTATTTTCAATACCTTGGCTCTATTCACACTAAAAACTTCGCTCGACTATCAACCTTCTACTTCTATGTCCTTCTCATAAGACCGACTTTATCCACTCCTCCTTGTTTGTTCAATCCGTTCTTCTCTGGAATGCTCTCCCTCCCGAAGTCAGGGTGGCTACAAAATGTTACGTGTTTAAGGTTAATTTTTCAAAAGATAGACAGAATCATCTCAATAATAAATAATTATGTATTTGTATATATGTATATCATATATAAATATGTATTTGTTATATATGTCTCGTTATATATGTTGTTTATTTATATAATTATTATAAAAGTATTTTAGTCACGACAAAGTATTTAAGCATACACCTAACTCATTTCATCTCTGCATTACCGTAAGGTTGACTGGTAGAGAATGCCTAATGCATTAAGTCAGCCTTTATACATACTGTATATAAAGCTTAAATAAATAAATAAATAGTATGTATGGTCTATGGTAAAAAAAAACTAAACAATGAGTTTTTTATGACTTGTACGTGTACTTTATTCGCAAAATTCATCTGACGAATTTTATTATAAAATAAAAAATAAAACGGAATGTGTATTAATCTAATGCAGAGACTTGAATGAGTTCAGTTCGCTTCATCGGCTCATCAACATAATCGGTGACCGTTCATAGATAAGACGTGAACCGATAGTTATTCGTCAGTAAACGATACGGTAACTCTCTCGTTCGCACAATGACACACGGATCTGAACGGAGATGGCCCATCAAATGATAATGGATGAACGACCGAAGGGGCCTGGACAGTCGCGCGATGATATGCGCAGAAGTGATCCGCTGCTATATATACGACTTAAATAATTTACAAATATATACATAATATTAGAATTATCGGTGCTAAATAGACTGGTTTCTATAGTAAATTGTATTAATAGACAGTTTAGTGCATTGTGAAATCATTTACATAGTAAATAATTTTCTATTGTAATGAGAAAAATTGTTGAAGTATTATGTTTTAATTTTGTTTTACGGCGTACAAGTTAACTAAAGTATCATTTTCAAGGTAAGAGTAAAACACCAACGTAAACGAATCTTGTAAAATAGGTAAAATAAATAGTTAAACGTTATCATTTCCTAAGTTCTAAATACCAGAGATCCGTTTTGCTTGGTGTGCTTCGCGGATCCTAGTTGTAGTAATTGTACAAACGACTATAAAAACTATACGAATCTGAATATAAATATAATTTATTACTTAAAGCTTTTCAAAATATTAGTTTTAATATCTTAAGAAATATTTCACTTATTTCGTTTTGTGTTTTGTCGCGAACCATCTCCCAGCTTAATCTCAAGCTTAGTTGAAGTGGTTAACAGGAATGTTCGTAATTATAGCACTGCTAGAATAATTTTTTTATAAAATATCATGTTAGATTCTTTTAGCCCCTTTTATTTAATTGTTTTATGATTTTGTACGATTTTTTTGTTTCACCAAAACAAGTCATTACTTAATTTTTAATTAGCAAATTTATATGCCTAGCACGTACATAGAATTGTTCACATAGTCTCTTTGCTTTCACTTTGACGTGCGCTTTAAATTCTCGAGTTCCCACGTAGGTTCTTTAGTCCTTATATTTACGTATAAAACATTACGATATATGCTAAATTATCAACAACTTTTCAAATAAATATGTTTTCTATTGCTTAGCATCAATTTTTACGTTTTTTTAATTTTCTTTATTTAATTTAAATTTTTAATTTTTTTGTTTTCTATTAAAAAAATATTACTTTTTGCCTAGTAAGCAACTCCTCCACTTGGCTAGGTTTGCAAGGCTATATATCAATTTTCGTTAGATTAATTTCTGTTTTCAGATTCTTTTATGGAATTTGGTTATAAAAAGAGTAGACCTGAAATAGAAATAAGAACGTAAATAGACTTAATCTATAATAAACTTTATCTTCTAAATCTATTCAGCCCTGCAGTAGCCTATATACCCCGCGAATCGCGTAAAAACGGTCAGGGTAGAATTTTTAAACCAATTATTTATACGCAAATATCATGTCTATAATATATTATTATAGACAGACACTATAATTATATTTTGTGTTAATAAATCATATATGAATAAGGTACAGTAGGCACTATGTCTTACTATACTTGATTTAACGTATTTTTAAAAGAAAGCAAGTGAAGTAATTGTGATTGATCATGAACTCTTTTAATAAACCAAATTAATATTATAAACTACTATACGGAACATAATTAAATGGAACCAAGTGTACTTTGTCGTGTTTGAACTAGATTAAACAACACAGCCTTATTACTCCCATGGCCGCTTTAATAAAGTAATTACTTCTAAGGGTTTGATGACCGCGTTACTCTGCGACTGAATAAGTGACCATCGAATTGCATTTCTGGATTCAAATCATTGTCGAAGCTCGCGTTAATAAGCGGATAATACGGGCAACTCACAATTATATTAATAATAATAATAATCTTTATTTATTTACTATGACATAATTACAAGTTTGTGGTAACTCTGAAGCTTGTGCTAGTGTAAACTGTGTTACAATCTACAGTGTCATCCCAATTAATGTCACTAGTTACATAGTATATATTTTTCAGTAACATAATTAATTAAAAAAAAAGAGGAATAAAGAAAAAACTAAATAAAATAAAAATTATAAACAATCAAAATTAAAAACTATTGCTATAACAATGTGTGTGTGTATGTGTGGATGTGTATGTGTGTATGTGAATGTGTGAATGGTGTGTGTGTAAGAAAGTCTCTATTCAACTCGTAACAAAAGCTTTTCGGTGGACTCGTAATCTAACGTTTTGAGGATATTATATAACGTCTTTTAAATTTGTGGTTATTTTAAGTTTTAGTAACATTATCAATTGTATAGTATAGTATTGTACATATAGTAAGGAGTTTGCATTTGTGATTCTTACCTACAATGTTTTGTACTTGATTGTCTGTCGATAGTATCATCAATCATTCACGTTGAAATGTCGATAGTACTTGTCATTTTTTATTTACTTTAATTGCGATAAAATATCAATTACGTGTTATTTAAATAGTTCTCGAATTTTATTATATTGTCGCTGATTTAATTTAATTTAAGTTGCATTATCAGGGTTAATCTTTGGCCTGGCACATGTAACGCGAGGTTTTGAAACCAATCCTTGTCCCACGTATCACCTACATTGAAGCGTCAGTAGCCTAATGGTTTAGGGTAGGTCTGCGAAACGTAAGGTTGTTGGTTCAAATCCACCATTAGACTATTGTCGGGAAGCATCTCCTAACACAAGCATTTTCAGCTTAGTTGTAGTGGTTAACGGGTATATTAGTAATGTTAATAGCATTGCTTCTTTAAAAAAAAATTAAAAAAAAAATTGATGAAAATTTACTTAGACCCAAAATCCAATATTGGCCCTGGAGATAGAATTTTTAATAAATCAGTTACTCTCAACTTAGCTTGTGCTCCTGATCATCACTTTTCAGCCCTAGTTTCTAGTTTCAGGATTGAATCAAAGCTAATGTGTGAAGTAAATGAATATATGTACGTTATTTTTCCGAAATGTATTGTTACAAAGGGATAGCGCTGTCTTCCTCTCACAACGATAATAATGTATTCTTACACTATCGCTGAACACCATAGCCTCCTCGTGAGAAAACAAAAAAAGGACTTTTAATATCCAGTCTCAAATTAACTCTCAAAGTTAAATTTCAATTTTCTTTATCATTCAATAACGACACTTTTATGACACGAGTCGTCAACAATTAACTGACTCACATCGAATTCACTTGTGCTATCAAAACCGGGAGGAGAATAAATAACAAAATATGTAGGCACTACTTGAACTACCTGTTCAAAGAGATTTACGTAATAATATTTTTCATATGTTCCACACAAGTCTTGTGGGGCTTATTGCCTTCGAGTCTTATAAGCTTGTTACAGACTATATCTTTTAAAACACTGGGTAACAAAAGAGTATGAATTTTACCTATTCCCTATCAAAATTAAGACTTGATAAGATCTAAAATGGATTGCTTCTAAAGATCAGAAATTGCCTCTCTAGTTTCCTACATATAACATAGTTATACGAGTACATTAAGCTGTTATACGCTAATAAAACGTACGAAACTAGTAACTTTTTTTTTTACTAACGCCTAATAAAATTTTCTCATCTTCACCCGGGGTTCAATGACAAAGAATGCCACTAAGCATTAAGTCCGCCCTTGTTAACCTTATTTAAGGGTCAAAAAGAATAAATCAAATAAATAACTAAATGTTACTTATGTATTATATCCAATCTGCAGCTAAAAATAGCTGTAACACGTATAGCTCGGTAATGAAAGACAGCGCTTTCATAAGATACCTGTATCAACTGGTGAACTGAGATGTGTATCAATCTTGTGATAGAACTTGTAACGAGATGAACTTGTCCTCCGTAGATTTTTTTATTATTGTACAAAAAAAAGTAAGCCGATTTTACTCTCATAAAACTGCACCCTGTCTTTTCGATACTGAAATTTTCGCTATGCGGGCAATATTTTCAGTAAGCATCAATTTATTTTGTTTATTACCCATAAAACATTAATTCAAAGGATGATTTTTATAATTAAGGTATTAGTATAATAATATATTTGTATACCTGATGATGTGGCGATGTCCCCCTGGTCGATTTCGAACGTCGCGATATCTTTCTAATTATTACCATATGGTAACTGATATATTATAACGCGGTAAGTCTTCACTCAAACACAGAGAGGCCTCGACTACCTTTCCCAAGTAATGCTATAAAATCAGGTAGCCCTTCCACGAAAGTGACTAATCTTAAGTTCATGAAAATGGTTTCCTATTGTCAAGGCCACAGGGGAGATCTTTATCGTTATCCACATAAACCTTACTTAAGAATGTAATCGTTATTTACCATAATTTGATTTTGAGTTATTTTACGTAATTTTTTGTTTTCTTTTTCTCTTATGTAAAATAAATATGAAACGAAATTTTGATTAATTATACATACTTATGATTATCTAAACGAAGCTTAGAATTATAATAATAAGTTAATTAAAACAAGCAAACCCTTCTTAAAAGACAAACACTTAACATTTTTAAAAGAATTTTTTAAATTCTATCATTTGTATCTTGAGTGTAAATATTAGTGTTTATAGGCAGACAGGGATTCTTTTTGACTAAGTGAACAACATACTTTATACAAAAGTGTTAGTTTTCACTCCTAAGTTATGCATTAGATTTGGACGGGTTATATGGGTTACTTTCGAAAAAACCCTTCGGTGTAAAAATACGATTACCTAAATCGATTAAAAAATGCTAGACATAATAATCTTCAAATGTCATATAATCTTCAAATATGGCTTATCAATGATCCTCTTCGTTTTTGGACTCAGTCAAAATATGTAATGTTATGTCAGAATATAACAACTAAGTTAATTTTAAAAGCACCGTCACATTATGTATTTATTTTGAACCGGAGCTCTTTAACATTTACCTTAAGACAACTTAACTGGAACGACTATATTTGTAACCCAGAAATTTTTTATTATGTTGGATATCACCAGTACACCTTTTTCTTCCATAATTTATAACATTCCACCCAACAGTTCAAAGATCTGAAATGCCCTCAATGTATTGAAATTGGAGTCTTTTCCTTCTACATCATTTGACCAATTTATCGTAGTATATTGCATTTTCTTTCTGCCGTTACACTAATGTAGGCTAGGGTAGGTTGTAGTGTACCCTACATTTTATAATCCCCTACGAGTTTCGGGAAATTCAAAATTTACACCAAAATTTTTACTCGATTTAAATACAAATAACTTCTTTAGATTTGAAACAAAGATAATTTTATTTGTTTCTTAGTAGTTAATGTAAGTATTGTATATGTACTTTAACTTTGATGATGAAAACGCCACACTCCAATGGGGTTCAAGATACTCACGGGCAAAGACGCTAAATACGTCTTTGGCGTCTTCGATTGTCTGTATCTTTAAAATCCGTAGGTATTTTTTTATCAATGGTGTCATATTAGAAAGCTTTTAAATAAGACGAGTTTGCAAATGATTTCCAGTAAAAAATCGTGCGAAGTTAAAGTGATCTGGTAAAAACCAGGAGGATATTGTTTATTCATCTATATTGCTGCAACTAATTTCAAATAGCAAGCAAACTTGACTACTAAACTTGACGAAACATTGCACAAATGCATGTTTATTACCATTACTTTCGTATGGATTTGTAAATAATCATGTTGTCACGCAATATATCTGGTTGTCGATGGGTATAAAGAATTATTAGGATAAAGAATTGACCCATAATAAAGCGACATATATCCACTAACAATAATAAGCCTAATTATCGTTATGTAATGTAGTGTGCAAGTATATACGGTGGAAATTTGACTTATTTTATTTAATTTAAAATATAATTTTCTTTTACATGGCTTTCTTTGTTGGAGAGCATAAAAATTTCTTTTAAAACCTGAAAGTAATTTCCACTTAAATAAGCTCTCAGGCTCTTATATTCAATGGGTTTCCGAGCCCTTGATTCACGCAAATAATCGAATGAAGTTATTTTAAATTTCCCCGAGGAAAGGAAAATACTCCCTGCTTTTGATTTGTTTTTAAACCAATAAACTCCACAGATTAAACACGTTAATTTTCCTCAAATAATATTGCCCAGTAACATTGCTCATATGTATTGAATGGCTATTTCATTTGGGATTTCTCCTTTCCTCTTTTGATTTAGAATAAAGGTTAAATTATTTTAGCACATAAACACCTACATCCTAGAATATTGAGATGGAATACCACTAACGGAGTCTCCTTATCTCACACTCTTCAAATACAACGCCTTCAACGTTATGCTGTGAGAACGTGGTGCTTCTTCAGTTCATGCTGCCGCGCAACCGCGCAGAATATTTTGTAGTGCCGTAGGCATTTGCACAGATATAGAGGCACTAACACGTTATCGACATCCCTATTCCGATGCATACGCAATAATATCGGAGAAAATTTCAGATGCAGTGTCAGGGCAAGGAACGAACATATAGCAAAACCCAGACCCAAACACCAACAATTTGTGTACACAAAAATTGCACCTCGCATAGGAATCGAACCCAGGACTCGTGATGCAGCAGCCAAGTACTCAAACCTTTACACCACGCGGCTTACTCTGTAAAGCTTTATATAAATAGTGTTTAACTTTTATGTAATTAATAAAATAATACCTTTTTTATTCCTATTGGGGTAGGCAAACGCATGAACAGCAAATCGCATGTTTCAACTTTGACTTTAAGACTTAAGCCGAGCATAGTGAGTGATTTTTACATTCTCTACATACAACTTATAAGATTTTGTATAACAAAAAGTTTTATTTAAAAAAATATAAGGGCAGGAATCAATTCTCTCTGTTGTACACAGTTGTATAAAAAGTTTATTTAATAATATTCTAGGACGTTTTCAATGTTAAAAATATTAAATTAGCATTTTGTTTAACAGGGCTGCAAAGAAACGGGAACGAATATGACATAGTGTTTGCGGCAGCGGCGTACCAAAACAAATTATTCCAAATATCAGACGTGCAAAACTAAGTAAGTACCACAAATTCTTTGATAACATTGTATTATTTAAGAAGAAAGCTTTTTCTACTACCTCTTAGATTTTTATAGTAATATTAATATATTTGATATAACGTTATTGTCTAAGTTTTATGAAATAAAAGATCATGTTTACTATTAAGAGCATACATGATTTTTCTATCATGGAATTTCACATCGGAAGTTATATTATATATTAGCTCATAAATTACCAATTACCATTTATTTAAAGTTAAAATATTTCCTAATTACGATCTAGCTCTTTTACACACAAGTGGCATAAATATGTTAATTTTATAGCTTAATGCAGAGCGTAAGATTATAAGGCTTAATAACGGGCCAATATAAATAGGGCGGGGAAAGTCTTTTCGTGTTTTGTATAATCAACGTAAGTTATAATTAAATTTCTTTGATTGTAAACATTAGCCGTCAAAAATCGGAGCCCGCACCGAGCGATCGTTTCGGAGTCTTTCCCGTGATTTTCCGAGGATCGATAAGGATAAGGAACTGCGCGGCCAGGCTTCACGGCAGATAATGATCGGTAGAAAACCGCATCAGACTGCACCAACCCCAAAGGGAGATAAAAGAGCACTCAGACATACCAGACGGGCTTGTTAACACCAGTCAAGCCTTCTTGTCAAATTGCACTTTTCGCTATCGAGTAAAAGGCACGAGCTCTTTAAGGTACCTAAAGGCTCCTGTGTCTCAACATTGCTCTTTTTAATGTACACAAGTGACGTCCCACAGACCCGAAGGTCAGTCCAGTCGGGCTTTTCGCAGACTACACTGCCCTTTACTATACGAACAAGCACAAAGTTCGTATCACCTAAAGACTTCAATTCGCAGCCAATCATCTCACCGAGTAGTTCCGTTAGTTAGGATTTTTTCTTCCTGTAGAGTGGTCGTGATCATCGATCGTCTGGTCTGTTGTTTGTAGCTTTTGCAAGAGTTCTCCATCTCTCTCTATTCATGGCACTTCGTGTACATTTACTAAGGGATCACTTCGTAGACGATTTAATAAGGTCATCATCTTGTGGGTGTGTCGACGTTGACCTTCTACTCTTCCTTGTATGATATGCACAAACATCTTAAAGATACGCACTTGGCACAATCGACGAAACACTTTGTTTGATGTTAAGCTCTTTAGTTAGGAAATGGAGAATGTAAATCAACCCATAGAAGGTTGCCGCCATCTACTTTTCGAAAGTGCCCCAATTCTCTCTAGACCAGTACCTATTCACAAGCAGTTAGAACAGATACACTATAATCGTCTGTCCCATTCCATGGGCTTAATCGGACAATTACTTAGGGGCCACCATTGACCAACATCTCACACCTTAAGAATATGAAATAATTGGCCGCTGTTATGACGTGAAAACTCCACCCGCTTACCTGTGCGAATAGAAAAATGTCCCTAAGGAACAAACTTCGTCTCTGCACGTGCTGCGTAAAACATATAATGGCTTATACTAACGTCGTATTCGCCCAAGCCGCTCCTGCAAAGATCAAATCCTTAATGCATAATATCGATTTGCATAGTGACCTATATTTTCCACTATACCGCAATACTTCCAAACATTATTGCAGCGCTTAGAAAGCGCTCTCTCACTCCTACCCGTTAGTGGTAAACGCATAAACCCAAAAATAGGGACCAAATCTGTCAAATAGCAGTTGTAGACCATGTCACGTCCTCGGTGACCCCGACTTTTCAGTCTGATTGCACTGAGCACCGCAACATTCATCACAATCCCATCACGCCACCCTCGCCTTCGGGCACGGTGATACCGCGATAATACAGCGTTCACAAGATTCAACCGCGTGCTAGGGCGGTTCTCACCCCCAGCTACCAACAACAGGTGTCGACCGTCTGAGGTTAGGTATGTACACCCTTAGATGGCAAGTAAGAATCACCACTCACACTTTAGAGGATGATCAAATGGCTCAAATCCTCGGTGACAATAAAACGGCATGGACAGAAATGTTTTACACTGTATCACTTCATAGTAAATAAGTAATCCCAAATTAAATAGAGCCCTGAGTACGATTAACCTGTAAGAGACGTATAAACTAACAGTGCTAATATCAACAAGAGTATGGGCGTGTAAATATCGCCATAGGAACACCACATTTTCAAATACAGAGCAAAAATTGAGACAATAAGGCTAGTAAGTTCTGATATCCACCATATATTCATTATAATTAAAAAATAATAATAATGATAATAAAAAAAAATATTTTAAATAATGTTTTGAATATGTATAAGAATATGAAAAAAGAAAATATTCTTTTATATTTTACTGGTAGAGCCAAGCTACATCAGACAAGTAATTAGCTGTCGATATATAACCAGTTTCTTGTTGCGTTCGAATAAGCCAATAGTCGCAGGTTTACCATACAAAGGTAAAATAGTAGGAAAGCTTCCGTTTATGATAAAGGAAGTCTTATTCTTCAAGGGTACACCGTAGCAGTTACCGGTAATATGTTGCTATCCGTTATAGCTTTGATTTGATCTGATAAACTAACATATCTTCTCGTCTCTTATCTAAGTGTAAAAGGTTTTCTTCACATTTTTTCTCTTGTGATATCTAGTAGTAAATTAAGCAATTCATTTTCGATTAAAAAATCTTGGGTTGATCCAGATTTTTTTTAATTTTATTATATTTGGGGTAGTCAAGTCGCAGAATCATATGCCTCCCGTAAGCATTCCTACACTCACAATATAAAAAAACAACATTGTTTTGCAGCTATTTCACGCTGGTATTATTTGTTTGTAATAAATGCACAAGAGACATGCTACAGCTTTATCATACTCATCCACGATAAGGAATCAGGATAAAGTTCATAATCACGGCGTTCACCGCTAATTACTAAGTTTCCCTGGTAATCAGGAATTGAGTCCTGGAAAGAGCAATGGAGCAAATGAGCTTATAATATGAAAAATAGATCGATCCGATCAAAGAAGATTTGCCTAGTATCCTATAATACTAATAGTACATTTGTGATAAATCCCGCATATATAGGTCCTAATATAATATAGTTTCGACTATCACAGGTTTTCACAATGGTGTTGCGTTGGCTAGTCATTTGCTTCGTGGTGCTGTGTGCCAGGCCTGTGCATCCACAGGGCGCCCAGCAGTGCCCTGCACCTAACACCATAACGCCCTGCAGCTGTACTGTAAAGAAGAACGGACTTGATATACTGTGTGAATTCACCGAGCAACAACATATACAAAAGGTAATTTAAAATTGCAGAAGTACCATGTTAACTCTATATTTTTATTATAGAAAAGGTGGTAAACGAGCAAGCACTCAACTCACCTGATGGTAAGTGATTACTGCCGACCATGGAAATCCGCAATAACAGAGGATTTGCAAATCCTTGCGCACCTAGAAAGGTGTAGGCTTTTTTATTTAAGGCCGGCTCTCTTTTCTATAACCAGGATTGCCTTAGTTTCATAGTAGCAAGCTACCTGACTACCATCTATATATATAGAGCTATGGTGCAGTTTGTGTGTAGCTGCCGAATGAATGGGTCAGCTCGACCGGGGTAGGACCACGCCCTCGCGGAAGACCAGCGTGAAATAGTAGCATAACACTGCTTTATTTCGTCTGATAAGTGTAGTCATACCGAGACCTTTACCGGTGTCGAGGCATTCCATCGCAGTCCTCAAGGGTGGCAACGTATCTGCATTATGATTCCTTGTCAAGGATGAATATAGATGTCATGGGACGCATAGATCACTTACCAGAAGGTGAATTGTATGCTCGTTTGTTACTCTCAATACAATTAAAAAAAAATCAACACCAATTAATTAGTTAAGTATATACTTCAGTACTAACATACCACGTGGTTGGCAGCGAAAGAAAATATCAAACCAGTACTTTGTCTATGTTTACAAGACATTATTTACTAGTTAATTCTTTCCAGAATCGATCTAGTAATTTTCGAAATTACCCATAATATTCTTAATGTTACTCTACGATGCAAGTATTTTTACCTTATTTTATTTCCAGGCTATGAATACCCTGCGGTCAAAGCCCATGATAATATTCTACTTGAAACTCCGCCATAACAACTTAGCCAAGCTTCCGTCGTACATTTTCCTAGGTCTCGACATACGTCACCTCACCGTACATAACAGTAGCTTAGCCGTTATTGAGGATTCCTCGTTGAGCTCCATAGGTAATGAACAGTTTATATTTCAATTATCCGTTGTTTCACTTATATTATAAAGCCATTTACCACAAACTAAAGGCTGGAAATTTATGGCGTGAAAGTTAGTGTGAGAACTAGTAAACGTAAGGCTAACTAAAGAGAAAATTTTATCAACCACATTGGCACTATACTGCAAACGGTCAAATAAACAGAACCTGTAACCGATGCGAATATATACGTATTTTTACGACTAGTATATGGATGTAGAACAGGCGAAAATATGAACGTGCAGAACTAAATTCCGTAATCACTATCTGCCCCAAAGGGAGCAGAGTAGAATGGCATGGAATAAATGGCATCAAGTAATACTAGTTAATAATGATTAAATTGTGCAATAAAAACAAGTGCTAACTTTTGTTTTCTTGTTTTTTCTTCTTTTCTTTTTTTATCTTTGTTTTATTTATATAAAAATATATTTATTTTTATTATTTATTATTTGGCGATATTCAAATTAATATATAATTACAGGAAACAAGTTAACGCAACTTGACGTCTCGCAGAACAGTTTGGCTACGATACCGACGTCGTCATTCGCACATCTCAATCATTTATTGATTCTAAATATGAATCATAACAAGGTAAAATTTGTCTGCCAGTATAAGAAAAATTAACGACGTTTAAGCAGTTCAGCAATATAATAATTTTTCTTCTATTTTAATTTTTATAACCTGACGCTCTAAAATATCGTATAAAACAGAAAGGACTTTTAAGATTAAAATACTATAAATGTTATATACAACTATGTTAATTGCCAGACAGCTAAGTATGTAATATGAGGTTTAAGGAATAGTAACAATTTAAAAAGAATAAATGAAAATGAATTTTAGGTTCTCTAACTTTTGTTGAGTTAAGTTGATATGAAAAACTTATTTTATTTTTTATCGTGCTAAAGATTTACGATTGTAGTCGCAATTTAAGTGCATAACTAACGGGGCCAGGGAAAAATCCGAACAATTTTGCATGTAACTAATGCTTACGAGTCACGAAGTTATTTAAAGTTATTTGAATATGTATTTATGTACCGTAAGGTTCAAACTATCTGTGTCCTAATTTTATGTGGCGTATTCCACGGTGAAAAATTGTTTTATAAGTTTTCTTTGAAAATATTTTAGCCATTGATTAAGTAAAGTTTCGCTGATTGCCATTATAAAAATAAAAATTATTTTGATTCGAAAATGAATACGACCTCGATAGGTTTTTGTTTCCTTGTTCACATGCATTTTATTCCTTTTATTTCTTTTCATATATTGTATATTTTAGTCTCTAGTTAGTATTGTGCGTTTCTTTATTTCGCTTCGTTTCACAGATTAACAATAATTATTAATTTAACATATTTTATTTCTATTTTGTATAGGTTACTGCGGTACATAATCGAGCTTTCATCGGCCTTGATACATTAGAGATATTAACTCTATATGAAAACAGGATATCAGTAGTTGACGCTGAGGCTTTTAAAGGCTTGGAAAAGTAAGTACTTTTCACTATATTGTGATAAATTGAATTGAAGATGAATGGATTGATTCACCATTGAGTTCAATTTATTTCTCAGTTCTTATAAATTATTTTATTTCAAATGCGTTATTTTTGAGTATTATAAAAGAAAGTATTTATTATAAGCTTTAATCCTAGCTACGATTAAGACTTGGTATTAATTTTTCACATTCCAGAAAACTGAAAAGGTTAAATATTGGTGGCAATGAACTAACAGCAGTACCACAAAAAGCTTTAGCTCTCCTTGAAAATTTAAAAAAGCTGGAAATGCAGGAAAATCGAATTACAACGATTACAGAAGGGGACTTTGCAGGTATTATACTACATTAGCCATTTAGACTTTGTTTTTCATTGGCCTTACTTGCAGATATCCAGCTTCTTTGCTTAGAACGATTTGGCGTTAACTAATTATGATTTATTCACAGGGTTGAGAAATTTAGATTCCTTAGGTCTAGCTCACAATCAGCTACGTGAAGTGCCAGCGCAGGTCTTCTCACATTTAAACTTTCTTAACTCTTTGGAATTAGAAGGCAATCAAATTCAAAGGATTGATGAGAAAGCATTTGCCGGGCTTGAAGGTAAGTTTACTTGTTTTTGAAAAAGAAACAAATTTGAATAGATGCCGAAATAATTAAATTTATTAAAAATAAGAAATTATTTCAGCTCTCTATATCATAGAGGTTTTTTGGTAGCAATGATGAAATTTATAGCAAGAAAGAGTAATTATTTATTATTTTTATCTTTGTTAAATAAATGCTGGATTGTACAGCTACTGAGTTCAAAAATATTATATTTAATTATTGTAGTTGATATTTGTTGAAGTTTTTATGTTGAATTTGTTATTTGTGTTAAAGCTAAAATAAGCTTAAAAAGTTCATATATTTGTGAAATAATAATATTATGTGAACATTTATTCATTCACATAAATTAGCAAGGCTTATGCAAATGAAATAAAAAATAACATGGCATAAGGACAATCTTTTTGTTTATTGTTTTAAAGAATGATTTTGCTTACAGAAAATCTGCAATACTTGCGCCTTGGCGACAATCGTCTTCACGACATCCCTTCGGAAGCTTTACGCCCCTTACATCGCCTGCGGCATTTAGATTTACGCTCGAACAATATAACGTATATTAGTGAGGACGCATTTACCGGATATGGAGATTCAATTACTTTCCTAAATTTGCAGAAAAACATGTAAGTGTGTCTTGTCTCCATAATTAAAAATATTATGGTCATGTTTATTCATAAATTTTACGAAATATCTTTTTAAATTGTCCTATTCTTACATGTTTTTAAATGAGACTGAACTGTCTTTTCTATTTTTATTTATTTTTTTATTGATAGCATAATTAATATCTCTGTACAAACGCACTTGTATGCGCAGACAAAAAGTCTGTTTTATCAATATTATTTTTTACAATTTTAAAATAGATATAGATTAAATCTCATTCTAAGCCAATAAATACTAGAAGCTATTATATATAAATAATTAACTTCGATCAGCGAATTAGGAAGTAAACGAAATTTAGTAAAGACAGGAAATATTAAAATGTTCGTAGTGGATATATAATTTAAGCAAACTTGGTGGATATGTATAAATTTAATTAATGCTCGCCACATATGGACTTTTTCATTAACATTGCATATTTATATACTTAATAAAGTTATGAGAACAGAATAATTTCAATAGTATATTCAAAACCAAAATATTTTAGCCCAATTTGAAGTTTTAAAACGAGCTACCTACTATGTTCACGTACGAGTATATTTATTATATTTTTTATTATATTTATTATAATTTCATTGACATATAACTTATAAATTTATTAAGGTTGAATATGATAAATCATTATAAAAATACAAAAATATAAATCATACTACTACTGCTACAACTTCATTAGATTTTAGATCAGTTCACCTTAAAAATTCTCCTCTTGCCAACAGTTAATGCGAGGAGCATTGGATTAATGTTACTCTTCTATTATTTTAAGAGTAACATTTTATACAATATACTATACCATACTAAAGGAAACAACGCACAGGCTAATGTATCTTATCTTATGATTGTACACAGGATTCATCAACTACCTACAATGGGTTTTGACAATCTAAACTCCTTGGAGACTCTTAATCTACAAAACAATAAATTGCAACATATTCCTGAAGAGATAATGGAGCCCATTTTGGATACTCTTCGAGTTGTGGATATAATGGGTAACTATGTTTTATATTACTCCATTCTGTGTGCCCGTATTCATGTTATTAATATTGAGATATTACTAACTATATATAACAAGATACTAACACTTAGATGGTGATAATGATAAGATATTGCCTACTTTGAAAACTATAGACAAAATTGAACAATTATTTCCTTTACGCACATATACTATTATGATAAATTACAAGCCTTCAGCGAGTTTTGTAAACGAAACGGAAAGAAATATCAAAGTTAAATACTTATATTAAATACAATCCAATCGAATTCAATTATACTACAATATAATGTGCCCATGCAATGATCATAATTATGATGGTGCATTTTGTTTCGATAACGAACACAGCAATTCCACATTTATAAGGAAAATAACATAACTTGATACTTAAGCTACTATTTAAAGGCTTGAACATATTATTCATTCTCGTGTATGTAAAAAACCGCTAAATTGCCATAGGAAAGAGGCACAACTGTGATATCGATGATAGAATACGAAGTCACAATTCAATTAACATAAAATTTTTCTTTTGCCATTTCCTATGACGTTGTCTTTTTGAATTGAGTTCTTTCATCGTAAAGGTGCGTTATCCTATTTTTATTAGCAAATCACTAAGAAAACTTACCCTCGCTCAAAAGATAAACATACCATATAAGCTTATACCTCATAACAATTCACATATACTATACGTGTTTCGAGCATAGTCAGGCATTTAGAATCTTTCTAGAATTTTCCATCTCTTATCATAGTATCTGTGTTAGTTCTTGCTTATAAATTTTAGTAATAAGTATGGAAGTCGCGATTGGTAGCTCTTTTAAGGCGGATCAAGGTATGGGAGATTTTGACAAAAAAAATATATACATGATTTGTAAATATTTAACTATAATTTAGCTGTTGATATTTTAGATAATCCATTGATTTGCGATTGCGAATTAGCGTGGTATGAAGCATGGTTAGCTGGCCTTAGAGACAGAGATGATGAGATGATGCAAAAGAAGCGGACAGTCTGCACTATGGTCAATGAACATCGTGAGTACAGCGTTGCTAAGATGCCACTTGAGAAGATGAGTTGTAAGAGGAAACCAGCGTACGGACGAACTTCTGGCGCTAATAAAATCCGAATTAGCCCGATTATAGCGACAGTAACTTTAGTTATGGTCACCGCTAGATGGCTCTAGAGTTAAAAGAGATATTTTACACACAAACGTGATTTAAGTTAACCCTATTAATTTAATGCGAAGTTTCCATCCTATGCTAGCTGTGGCCGGATAGCTAGATGAGATCTTCGTATTTATTTATTCTGTAAAAACTTTGTAACGTGATGAATTTGTGCAATAAACTACGATACATATCAATTTTGGGCTGAGTAGATCAAAAAATTAGTAATATTTGAAAGCGAGTAACTTGTGATAAGAAAGAAAGAAAGCGGTTTTTAAAAGGTCGTGTAAGTTAGTGTTATACACTACGTAAAGTTTAAATCTTTTACAATAGGTATGCCTTACTGTAGTGTTATTTATATAACAACAAAGAGAAGATGAGAAAGGCTTCTTTTAGGAAATAAGAAGGCATTGAAATCTTTTTGGAAAAGTTGTAAAGTGAAAATGAAAGTATTAAAGATGCTATAAAACATAATCTTTTCACAACGTTGAGCACAATTGTTTCTCATTTCAATTTATACCTTAAATGTAAAACAAAACGTGTAATATTTTTTATCATTTACTCCTTACCTTTACAATGTATTTGTATCTACATGTATGTCCTATATAAGCTTTTGCGCGTTTACCATGTTGACTATTACAATATTAACAATTATATATAACTCTATACTTGTAAGCACATGGGGTTCGATATATATTTACATTAATGTATTTAAAAACTTTTTAAAACTTTTAATTTCATAAAAAATAATTTCTTTTAATAATGCTACCTCTTGATTACTACATTATAATTTAGCTTTATTGTGCAAATAACATGTTATTAAACTAATTAGAGCCCGTAAATGTTCGATTTCGTGTAGTTTAGACATAGTCGTGTAAGGGTTAGATTACATTGTTTAATAAAGAAGTGCTGTTAATATTATTTGTATCTATAGGTTGTATTGTTTTCATTATTCGACATTTGGCTCTCTTCTTTACTTTATTTAAGTAGAAAAAATTGCATGGACGGGTTAATTTCTTGTTTGATTTAATTTAATTTGAAATTTTAAGCTTTTTTAAATATTTAATATATATTTTTTGGTATTGTTTTTGACCTAGAATTTGTTAAACTTTATAGCTTTATATATATATATTAATACTTTCGTTACAAAATTTTTAGATTTTATTGATATAGCATAGTAATAAATGTGACTTTAAACATCATTTGCTGATATTTTTTATATGCGAGTTTTTATAATTTTCATCTGCAGCTATAATTTAGTATTTTTTTGTTCTATATTACTGCAGTATTGAGGGTATATCCCATATTGCAATACAATGAAACTTAAATATTCTCAGCACTGTCATATATTATTTTCTTTTAACATTGGCCAATATATAATCGTGCTTACGTGTATACTGTGAGTGAAACAGAACTTATAAAAGTGATAAAATTGGAACATAAAACATATCCCTTAGTCTGATATAAGTCATAAATTTAAGTATATTGTTGTTATATATACATTTAAAACGTAATTGTCATTATATATCTTAGCTAAAATTTGAGATTTCAATTTATATCGTCTTAAAGTTCACTTTTATGTATACTCCTATAAAAACAGTAATTAATTAATTCAATAAATGTGTACCGCGTGATAGACGCGAGATTGAATATTTAATCTTCTATCCTGGATCAGGGTTGTATTCAATTTTCACAGGTTACACATTTAAAATATTTTAGGGTGGAATTTTTTGATCTAAAGCATACATAACGGTAAGTTTAAGAATTTCATCTAAAAATTGAAGTAGTTGCTTTAGTGTCTCTAAGTGTCATATTTAATATCGTTGTTATTCTATAATTATAATAAATGTCAGAGTCGAGAAAACCTGATTAATTAAGAAACTATCCGTATCATACTCCTTAAATCGTTGTGTCACATAATGCTGTTATCGATGTTATAAATGTGGTGTTTTTAATGTATCTAAACTTATGAATCTTTTGCGCTTCATTTATATTAGTGAAGGTCTGACGCAAAATAAATTTGCACTATGAAATTCTCAAATAAGGTCCACATTCAAGATAATTCATTACTTCACAAAATATCACGCCTACAGCGAAGGTACATCATACTTATCCAAATTGAATATCTGTTTAAGTATGCAATTGTCATAATACCTAAGTAGATGAGACATAAATTTTAGTATCGATCCCTAGCCGGAAATTTGAGAGGTGAGAAAGCGTAAGGTGTAGTATTTTATTTGAATTCCAAGGTACCAATGTTAAAATTATCGATATGAGAGAAAATATTTAACTGTTTTGAGGAGTTCTATTGCTCCAATTTTCAAAATTTGCATATCAATATAGTGTTGGTAGGTGCTGTTGTAGTTGCATATATCTGTTGTTGTGTATTAAATATATTATGGATAAATCAATATTTGTTAAGTAGGTGTCAATCTTGTATTTAAATGTATGTTGAATAAACATTATCAGTGTGTTATTAATATATGAAACTAAACTTTATGCGTATTGGTATGGTTCATGTTAGCAATATATATACTATAACTGAAGCTTATTTAAAGGCTTCGTGTAAAACTTATAAGATCACTGATCCTTTTCCAGTTCGATGTTCGTAATTCTCGATCTCTCTTAACGTGTTCATAAACGGGTTCTTCAAATCTACCAGTTTATAGTCACATTTATTATAATAACGTAGGTATTCTAATTCTTATAATACAATTATGATGTAAAGATGTATTTAATTTTGTTTGAAATTAAAATTGAAAACCAATTGATGTTTTACTTACGACTTTTGCAAAAGGTAAAAGTAATAATTTATTTATTTCTCATCACTATTAAGCCATCGTAAAAGGAAATTACATTAAATTATTAAAACAATAACACTATACAAATAATCTATATATCATGCCGACATTACATGGGCCAAATACCCATCTCAAAATTTCTCAGTATCTATCGCCCTGTGAAGAGAGTAAGGCAAGTCCTTCCAAGTTGATTTCGGGTTTTGTTCTATAGTGGTTGTTACAGACAGAAGATAGAGATTAAAAGAAGAAAGATAGATTGGATATTTATATTACCCATGAAAAGGAGTAGGAGAGGCAGCCTTATTTATTTATACAGGGAAACTAAGGTAGAAAAGATAGAAAAGGTTAACTCTGTATATACAAAGGTGCAGGTTATTTTACAATAAAAATCTCTTCCCACAGGCCTGGTGTTGGACATGTTATCGGAAAAAAGAAACAGCGTACTCACAAAACAAATAGAGAAAAAAAATACGGGGCTATATTTATGTACAAACACATGCACAATTAATAATACATATAATATATAATGTAAACATAAATAATAAACATTAATATATTATAGGAACATTATATCATACATTAAACCTAACATAATATTTCATCATATATTCAACTGGATAAAGATAAGTAGTGTTCCTTCACTAGTTTTTTAAATAGCACAAAGTTCTCGCGGCACGATTTTTTTCAGGAAGAATACTGCAGTTATAATATGATATTTGGGGTAACAAACGAGCACACAGTTTACTTGATAGTAAGTGATTCCCGTGGCCTATTATACCCACGTTCATCTTACGAAAGGAATCAGAATATCATCGTCACTCCTGAGGACCGAGATGGAGCTCCTCGTTATCAGACGATACAAAGGAGCCATTGAAAAAAAATCAATTGAAATTGCCATCTTAACCAGTTCTCGTTGAAATAGGAAACCAAATATAAATAGAAAAGAAATATGCGTATTTGAAAAATGGCCCAGACATCAAAGAGGAGGCCAGTGGCCAGTAATGCTGATAGATTGTACGTGAATTAATAATTTTAAATTTGTCATTTTCCACAACAACTATTATAATATAAATGTCTATTAGGAATGGTCTCACAATTATTATTTTAAATAATCTTAAATATATGTGTAAGTCTAATTTAATTCAACTACATAAATTATTTTCATAAAATAAAAGATTGCTGAACATTTAAAGGTCCAAATGTCATTCATCTTTTAACATTTATCTATAGATATTTATTATATATATTAACTAACATGGCGAAATTCGCGCAAATGTAAGCGCTGCGGAGAGGTAAATTAAAAATGATAAACCCTCCTATAAAAGCAAGCCGAGCTTGGGTTGAAATTAAATAATCTAGTTAAGATTACATACTTTGATACTTTGGAGCAAGGGTCGAATCCCTTTTTAATAAATCAAATTAATCAAACGCCACGTTTCTACATTCCACCAGAAAATTAATCGTGAATAATGAATGAAGAATCTATTGAAGCTATATTAACGTAAAAATAATTCGTACGTACGTAAAGAAGGTAGAAAATGTTTGTTTGCTAAATTATCCTAATTCATGCAATAAAATAATTCACAATATTATATATAAATTCAAGCAGAGTGTTTGATTCAAATGCTTTTATCCTGCAGAGAATTTTAAAAGAATGAAGAAGAGAATATAAATCGCCTCTCTTTCTTTCTAACTAAAAAGAGGTGTTATTAGTTTTAAGTAATGGTTCAGTAATAGCTAGAACAATCTCGATACGCGATTAAGTTCGATAAATGCAATAAAAAATACTCTACTCGACTTCTAGCTGTAATACTTAACTTGGCTCATAAACGTTCTTTTATGGGGAGTAATAATTCCATGCTAAACTTTTAACACCCTATAAAAGAAACGAGATTGTTCACTTGATAACATAAAATACGTGTTACTACCAGTAATATATAACAAGCTAACTTTTTCAAGATAAAAGAGATTACTTTGTGCCTTGAAATCTCTTGTATTAAATCTCTTTACAAGAATAAATTTTCAAAAACTGTTTAAAACATGGATTAACTTGTCACATGATTTTATACTATTTTTACTTTTATCTCATCTGACGACTTATTGGATGACCGATACCACTGCCTTAATAATGATTCCTGCGGTAGGCTGTCCAAAATAGGCGCGTTTTTGTTATTTTTTTATTATAAAAAATAGACTACATTCACGATACACATTTGAGCACTTTTTAAATTTATTTGAAGGATAATGAACGTGATATACACGATATAGAATTGAAGACTTTACAAAAAAAATATGTATTGTTTTTAAAATATTGAGTTATATTTAATAATATTCTTTGGTAGTTAATTATTTATTTAGCTCCCTCATAAAAAAGTATTTTTTCCATAATTTTTTGACAATAATTCTTATTTTATATCGTTTAGGTTTCTCATCCGTGTCCAACATGTGATTGTTGCTTTTTCGAGAAGTTTTATTTGTGTGTGTTATAGTTAGTAGGTATTCAATGAAAACGTAGCCCGTCCCTGGCCGATCCATAATCCTACAAGGAGTTTATTAATATATCACAACCGACGAAAGATTTCGGAATTCTAGGAATTCTCTTCCTTTTACTGATGATAAAGCATTTACAATTTACACCGTGAATGCCTCTTAATTATTAATCTAAATAAAACTAACGTTTTGATAAAAATAATACGAAGTGGGGTTTAATTGTAAGCAATATAATAATGGTTATGCTCTATATAACCATGTTAAAGACTTCAGTTAATGGACATATGCTAACTCTAGGTATCTAACCGGCTGAATAATAACCAACCTCCTTTATAATCGTCATTATGATCATCAATACCGTAAAGGAGAAATAAATTATTGATACAAATAGATTTATTTTAATAAACACCCAGACAATTATTTAATGAAGTAAAGTTGACAAACATACGCAGTTTTCATAATATTAAGCGATACCAACAATTCAAGGATGTTATGCACATTTTAACAGGAATTAAGATTTAAATGCATTTTCTCCTTTGGGGACCATTATTAAATGTCTCTCTACCGATAAAATTCTAACTTTCTTCTATCTGTTTGTTATAAGAACATTTTCGAAATATAAAAAATCGAAAAGTAAGAGTCTATACAAACACAGGACATGCTCTGATATATATTTTTTTATGTCAGAAATAATAGTGTATCAATATATAGTTAGTCGTATTGTGGTTTATATAAGTAAAGCTTAGGGTTATTGGAAAAGATTTAACCAAGAAGCTGCGAATAAAACCACGACCCACAAATCAGTTGATTCAATCATTAATTCGTTTTCAATCATTGTTAGCTAGCAGGTATTTTCTTCATCAACTATTCCTCCTTTCATCGTGGATGTCAATTTTGACGATGTAAGCGATATTATTAACAAGGGTAATTTTTTTTAAATACCATATAAAACATATTTTAAATACTCGTCTGATTCTGATTTAATTCATAATCTTAAGATTTAATTAAATTTCTGAAAATCTCATACAATATTGACTAAAGAAGAACGGTATGTGTAAAAACATAAAATATTTTTTAAAAAGAACGATAATACGAAAATTAATAAAATTAAATAACGAATTAATTAAATTAAATTAATTAAAATTAAATTAAAAACTCCAAATGAAAATAACCTTGATTAAATTAATGTAATATTCACGTGGAGTACAGTCCAGGTTTCAAATTTATCTCTAAATTATTGCTTTTTAACTCTTATGGCTTTTGTTTTTTACCAGTAATATTTTTATCCGATGTGCGATTATTTGTTAACCCCAATCGATTTGATCACGGCACAACAATAGATGGTGAAAACTTGATTCAAACTTACCTATTCAAATAAAATATATTTTTTATAACTGTGCTAAAAATGTATTTCATAAAATTTTCATTAATTTGAGATAGAAATCGAACACTTTTTATAGAAGCAGTAACTTCAAGTTCACAACAAATTTTATATTAGAAGTCATTTCTGTGATATAAGACAATAATTTTATGTGCAGAATGAAATTTCGTTTGTTTTAGAGATCTAAACTGCTGATTTTTATTACTCATTTCACCATTTTATGGTCGTTGCTCCCACCTATAAGACACAAGACAGAATTATGTAAACGGTATATGGGTGCATTATTAATTCTGAGATATAAGCTTAAAATAGGGTGAATTTTTTATTGATATTTTTAATAATTTAACTGCCGGTACGAGTGCAGTACAAGTAACTTAAGCATCCTTTTTTTGGTATTCGTACGTGAAGAAATGTTTTATAACTTCGTCTTGATGGAGGAATTTCTAGACTCCTCTAGCTCTCCCGGTCTAAGATGGAATGCCTCGTTACCAGTAAATAAACGTCTCCGGATCCCTTCACTCAACAGACGAAACACAAAGTAAAATAGCAGCATTATGCTGCCTTTTTACGCTGGTATCCTATGCGGGCATGGTCTTTCCCCGGTTGAGCTGACCCATTCATTCTGAAACTAAAACGAACTGCAGCATAGTTCGATCAATGTATTTTTTTTTTCTTTATAATGCCTCATTTAGTTAATATTTGTAACATTATATTTATAACTTATTAATTAATACTAATAAAATAGGTTAAAAGTAGTAAAAAAATTACAATATATGTTATTCGACATAAGAAAAAACCATGGTAATCAATACATGATAATAACTTCATATGTTTAATGCGTTCCCTTGTTTACTCGTCATAAATAATAATGAAAAATTAAACCGCCGCATGAGTGTGTGGATATGTCCGATCCTAAAAAAACATGTACTTTTCTCCGAGTAAAGGTTGAATTACAAATAAAGGTAACACGTTGATTGAAACGATCCTTTCAGAAATTTTACCCCACTTTATTGCTATCGAACCGTTTACTGAAATAGTAAATTTCTAGAATTTTTTATTCAATGACAATGACGATCATATTTATATCTTCTGGCTATTACCATATAATATAAATAGCGCAGAATATATAATAGAAAGCAAATACAGAGGCTCTAACTCGTCCCCTTGTAGTAGTCCCCTTACTCAAAAAGATCGGAGGTTGCAGTGTTAAAGACCCCCAACATACACACAGCACAAAAACCAACTTTTCGTGTTGCATACAATAGACACCCGAGTGGCAACCGGCTGAGGCACGCATTCTTTAACATAATGTCTCATACATATATAGTAGGTATATTTACTTTTATTCAAATTTTATATGACTATACCTTCATACTTGTACCTTATTTTAATATATTTAATCAGCTCACGGACCCTTCAGTTCCGTGAGCCCAGTGTCCGATGAAGCTGCAAAAGCCACATAGGCTAACAGCATTAACATCAACAAAATCTAGATCTCTTAAGCCACTACCACTAAGCTTAAATGGTTGTGCTAGGAGAAGTTTCACGATAATAGTCACTTCGTAACCAATGACGTTAACTTTCGCAGACCGTATCCAAAAACATTACGATATTGGCACTTTTTGTTTAATGTTTTAAATATTTATTTGATTTGGTATTATTTTATAGGAGCCTGCTGAAAATCTGATCTGTGCTAAATGACCTCATGAATCATAGATTTAGCCCCTTTGGATTTTTAAATTGGATATATTCATTGTCTTTGACTCTTGATTATGAACTTTGATTCTTCTGTTATATTCTTGATTTTGTTGATATTTTTCTTATATTTCCTGAAAGAAAAAGTGATCATATGCGATATGAATATTTATTGTATTCATATCACGTATATACAGATACAGATCTTGTAGCGACACAAGGAAATTGGCTCCTTTTTGCCGGCCCCTTGGGGCGTATCTGGTGTATGAATTTAACCATAATTCAATCATGAAGAGTAGGTAAATCAATATATCTTCCACTCCCGATAAACCAAGATGGCCGGCCCACAGGCTAGCCTTGTTTGGGTTCTTCTTCATTTCATTGTTGACAACCGAACCACGGCTAATATGTCTTCGGGTTGTAGTTAGAAAGATTTGTCTTCCTGACCCATCTCAATGAGATATTTAGTTAATCAAACCCAATAAATGAAGTCGTTTTTTTAAGATATAATACCGGAAATGTTTGTAAGTAATAAAAGTTATATGATCGGAGGAAGGGACATACGCATAAGATGAACAACTTAAGGCTTAGTACGTATAACATGAAACAGAGACCTACAATTCATTAAACTGGTCTCTTAATAGACACCATTACTGTTGTATCAACTATGGTATTAGTCTACGGTACCGGTAACGTTAGTCAATAATTTACTGCGTTATTCTAGTTATAAAGCTACATGGCGATGAAAATAATGTATAAAAAATCTGGTAGGTTACTTTACGACCCAAAGAGGTAATTAAGAAAGCTCCGCATATACGAGTGCTTTCTCCACGCTGCTTTATATTGCGTTTGTGAATTTCTCATTCTTATGAATTATATATTTCTCCAGCCACGTTTTTAAGCGAGACTTTCATCTCGCAAACATGGCTCGTGATTCACGAGTTCCCGTATATTTGGGAAACAAAAAATTGTTATATTTCGAGATTGTTTAAATTAAGTTTAAAAAGAAGATTAGTAAGAAATTTTTCATAACACCTCTTTCTTTGATTTTGAAAAGGTAACAAATAACTGAGTCCACGCAGGAATTAAAAGCAATAACCGATAAAATTTGTTAACAGATTACGTCAACGACGTAGAATCTGTTATTGCGCCGTGAATTTTGTTGTGACCGAAATCGACCAGGACGTTAATGAGAATACACATCCTAATCTATTGCATGTTAAATACATGCTTTATTCAAATATTACGATTCGACAACCATTTTTATGTAACAGAATGTATAGTATATAGGTAAATACAAAGTAAATATTTACTAACAAAACACAGTGGTATACTGAAATCTGATCACCATTAAAGCGAACAGTGATTTATAGCTTGGGACAGTAATTTATTAGTCGATATTGTGTGCTTAGTTAGCTTCACTACCTATCATCGATTAGATAAACTACTTTTTAAAGTTAATTGGTTCTTTTTTAAATGAAATCTTAAGTAATATGAATTGTAAGTTCGTTATTAACAAGCGATTCAGTAATCCTATAGTGGTCATATTTTATAGGAACCTTAAGTAAAATTATTTAAAATAACAATTCTTAAACTCCCTTAAGAGACTCCTTTAAATGATTTCTTTATCATTAATTTATTATAATAACATAACATAATAATAAGAGTGCCCCTTCATTCAATTCTTGAACGGACAGATTCCCCTTATTTTCTAAACTATATATAACCAAAGTAACGCGCACGTGGAAAACGGTGTTCGTCTGCTGTGGCGCTTTCTATATTTACTACTCCGCTTATGCTTCCCAAACTATGAGACTTTATTATCGTATTATTTCATATATTTTGTTTCTTATTATTATTATTATGAATAATAATTTAGATCAATGATAATTTTTATTTCCTTAACAACTTTATTTCATTCCTAATGATTGGAGCTTTTCCATAACTAAACAAGAGTAAATTATAAAAAACTACCTAATACCTTAATTAATTAATTTTATAGTTGATAAAAGAAAAGAGAAATTAAATTTAAAACATTTTGTTTGTAATTTTATGCCAATAATTTAATCAATTTATTATAGCGTCAAAAGTCTAAAGATTTAACGAACAGTCTACGAGACTTACAAGTCATAGCTTGTTATCCGCTATTCGACTATTCTCGTGAACCATCTTTTGATAAAAATATGTTAGGCTTAGATGGAATGGTTAACGAGATTGTTTGTATTATTAAGCACTGTTAGCATTTAAAAAAATAAAAACAATATTGAGTACTAACCAGTAATTATCTTCTTATATTGTACATAATGTATGGCAGTAACCACCACTCTATAGTAAACCACAAAAGGCAAAAAAGTTTCTGAATTCGACTAACTTGTATTAGTTGATAAATAAATTTTCCATAAAAAATTGCCAAAATTTGATACCTAGGTAAAATAACGTCCAAACTAGAATGAAACCCACAAAATTCTGAGAAATAGGAGTATTTGATAATTGCTTTATCGGTCCGTGTGGCTATTCAATGGCAAAATATTATTTCGTTTTAATTTTTTCATTTAACAATTTTTGTTTCTATTGTATGTTTCAGTAATATGTACTTTATTTATTACGTAATGATGATGTATTCCTCATAAAATCTATCAAAATTTCATAATTCTCGCTCCATTGTAACAAAATTATCAAATGACGTAATCACGGCCGTCTTGCAACTGGTCGCACCATTATCTGACGTTATGGTCTCAAACAATGCTCTCTAGGCAACTACATCCTATTGTTTACGTGAACGTCTTAGTGACGACATTCACCACTATATTACGGCCGTTATATAATGTCAGGAATAAACATGGTTTAATTTTGATGTGTTGATGCTTAACTACACCGCAATCTTATTAGAGTATAATAATGAAGACTAGGCTAAAAGGATCAATTTAAAAAAAATCTTTCGCAAAGAACTAATGAATGTATTACCAACTATTTTTTAAACAGGCACAAGTTATACAGTTTTATACCAAAAACGATAAAATATCAAACTAATTTCATAACCATCACAGCCTATCAAAAGTCCACTGCTAAAAATTGGTCTCCCTCATAGATTGCCAGAAAGGACGATTCTCAGCCTCCTGCATGCAACGATTTCTCGCAAACTTACATAGTATGTCGTCATTCCGTCTAGTGGGGAGTCTTTCTACCTTGCAACTTCCAGACAGTTTCTTCCTCATCGCTTTAAATTTATAATAATAGTTATAATTATGTGTATATATTACATACATATGTGTAATACAATATTTGTCATAATTTTTGTAAATGTTTTACAATCGAAATTAATGAAAATCTTAATCTTTTCTAAAACTTATACAATGTACCACAACTAACTGTACGCTGGGAATTTTTTGTATATTTGCACAAACTTATTAATTAATTCCCTTAAACTAGAAGTCATATAGATTTGGTTTTTTTTATTGGGATTTTAAGTTTTTATAGAGACTGAACCTGACTGCTTTTAGGCTGCGCTATTTTTTAGATTTTTTTGTGTTTTCAGTTTTTACTTGTTTCTATCTGTTATCATAATTGATTGATTCAAGTTATTAAGCATATCCGAAATCAAAAGACATTTGTAAAAAAAAAAGATTTAAGAAAAAGATTAAAAATAAGTCACCCCGTTCACTTTCTATTTGTCTAGTCCAAAAATGCCTATCATTCTTTTTTTTTCATAATTTATAATTTTCCGATCAAAATAGATCGATAGAGCAACAAACCGGTTGTTTTTATCCAGATTCTGTTGATGTTGATACTGTTAGCGTATGCTCTTACTGTTTTCATCGGACACAGGGCTTACGGAACTGAGGGGTCCTTGAGCTGGTTATGTAGTTTGGTTCTCTTACTCAAGCGCTCATACACTGAGCGTGTCGGTCTGCTCTGATCACGTTCGTATCTGATAGTGCCATCTAAGTTGCCAGTTCCCTAGCTATCGTAAGATTTTCCAGAGTGGAGAAAGGATGGTGATATCTACTGACCATCAGAGTTTTGGTATGCAGATCTAGCCTCTGACGGACGTCACCTGTTGTCTGGTCAATCTGGAAGCTGTGGGCGATGAGAACCGCCTTGAAACGCGGGTGTATGTAGTGTACGCGGTGTCGCGCAGATTGCGTCTTGCTCTAAGGCGAGGGCGATGCGACGAGATGTGGACAGTGTGTGTTGGTCCGGGGTCCGTTAAGAACGGACTGGAACTCCTCCATGAAGTGGGGATCGTCGAGGACGTGACGGGGTCGACGGTTCCTTGTTGCCAGATTCGGTACCAGCTCGTGCGTTACGGCGTTTACCGAATAGCCGGTTGGAGTGAGAAAGCGCTTTCACGAAGAAGCACTGCGAGATAGACTGGAAGTATTCCGGAATGTTGACGAGATGGAAGTCACTATGTAGATCGTAGTCGCGCTGGTATGGTTCTGCTCCAGTCGCTATTCGGGTGAAACGGTTTTCGACCGTCTGTAAGAGACATAATTTGTTCGCGGCTACATGGGCGAAGACTACACTGGCGTAGGCCGTAATTGGTCTTACGCAGGATTTTACTAATAGCGCAGATGAGCTGGTGAAGATGGTTCATGACGAACGCGGCCTTGTTCCTCGCATTTTTGATATGTGGATGCAAACTAAGTTTTCGGTCAAAGGTGACTAGGTATTTGACCGTTTCTACCCATGGATTGGGTCGGTCGAAGATCATGATTTGTCCTAGCTTTCTATGGCTAGGTACTGGTGCCGTGCAGAATGGATTGGCTGAGCCTCTCCAGAAAAAGACCGCTGCACTTTTTTCCGGGTTAATTTCGATTCTCCATAACCGAAACCAATCGACGAGGTGATTGGCTGCGGCTTGGAGACGATGGTAATACGGCCCTTTTATACGTTTGAATAATATAGTGCGGTATCATCCGCGAAAACCGCGAGACTGATCTGCGGATGAATGTCACTTGTGTAAAGTGAGAATAATAAGGGAGAGAGAGCGGAGCCCTGAGGGACTCTCGCTAGGAGCGGCCGGCTTGAAGAGCGCGTGCCATCGATTCGATATCGGAAAGTGAGATTCGAGAAGAAAGCTCGTGTGATGTGCCACGAACCTGTCCTGTATGTTTTGTGAGTGAAGTTCATAAATTAAACCGTTATGTCATACTTTGTCAAATAATAATTAGTTTTTGAGGGTGAGCCCTGCAAGAATGTGTTACTTTAAGTGGAAGGCCTGCTGAACGCAAGAGTGTGTGTTCCTAAATCCGAACTGTTCGTCGGAAGTAATTTATTTTCTAGGACGTGTTCTTTTAGTCGCCTAAGAATAATCCTCCCGTATACCTGGCCCTTAGCTTAGAGCTCAGGAGGTTGATTGGGCGATAGCTGCTGGGAAGGTTCCGCGGTTTGTGCGGTTTGGGTATCCCGATGAAGTCCGCTTCCTTCCAGGCTTCCGGGAAGGAGCAACTGGGGAGCAGCGCGTTGAATATTGCCACTAGGAGGCAGATAATATTAGCGGGAAGCGTTTTAAGTATATTGTAGTTAATCCCGTCGGGACCAGGAGCTGATCTCTTTTTGAGGTTTTGATGATGTCTGTGACCTCATCTGTGGTCACAGGTTCTAGTGGTTCACCCGCTGGTGGTAACGCTGCCCTAATTGACACGTCGACGTCCACCTTGCGAAGTTGGTTGGGGTCCGCGGGGACGTTTGATGTGGAGCATTGGCTCTCTAGACTGTCCGCGAGATATTCGGCTTTCTCCGAGTCGTGGAAGGCGAAAGAAGCATTGTCCATAAAGTTGCCGGGGGCATTTGTGCGAAGCTGTCTGCTTTGAGACCCCCCGCCAACCGCCAGATAGCGGTATTCGAAGGCTCGAGGTCCGTTAGCAGGTCATTTGTCTTCATTGTACGATTTGATGCGCTCTTTGACCTAGGTTTGGAGGTGGAACCTAACGTGATTAAAGCCTGTCGGATATCTATCGTGAAGCTTTGCCACGCGATTTTCTGACCTTATCATTCGACGGAGACTCAAGGGAAGGACCCCGAATTGATCAGTCGACGCAAGGACCGTCCTTTTCGAGTCTTCAACAGTTGAGGTATGGTGTGGAGTTAAAGAGTCGATCGCCCGACATGCCTTATCAGGTGAGTCGATCTCGTTAGGTACAGCGTCTAGCTGCTGTGTGGTCGTGGCTCTGAGTTCGCCTTCGAGAGCTCGCCAGCTACGATGGTTTTGGTGGTTGTTATTACATAGCTCGCATCCCCATTTTGTAAGTCCGGCTTTGATTTTATCATCATTAGTCCATTGTGTTCGTTATTCGTTTAAAACTAATTTTTTAAGAACTTGTATTGGTTTTACGGTACATTTGACTTCAAAATGCGTAGACTTTCAAATTTGAACCCTCATGTATTTTACTACGTTTATATTGAGCACGGAAATATCATCTGATTATTACATGATGACATATATACATTGTGCCGTAAGCAATTACTCAAAGTCCGAGATGCGTGCTCTACGCCTTCAATGCATATGCAATAAGATTCAGATGGTCACCATCATAAAGACACTGAAAATCAACTATTTGTGATACACAAATATCGTTCCTCGGCTGGGATATCGAACCCAGGTGCACAATTCATCAGTTGTTGCTCTTGAGAACTAAAATCCACCAGTAAAATCTCCTTTACTCATCACTAGAAACACAGTAATTATTTAACCCTAGAATTTTATTAAAATTGTGCTAGGTCATTTTCCAGTTTTCCCACCTAAAAGGTGCGTTTTATTCAGATATTCAATAAAAAAAATAGGCCCAAAATTTTTGAATTACAAATCCTGTGGTTTTAATTTCGCTCAAATTTCCATTTACATCGACATATTTTATTACTCCACCGCACTAATGGCCTTTTGACGGGACTGATGGCGAGTTTTCAATTTGCATAAATCAACATGAAAATGCAACACAAATAGGTAGGAAATTTTCAATGTCAAACTAGTTATTGACTTCATTGATGTATGCTGTAATTCATACATCATTGTAAGTTTTTATTGCTGAGGTAGTTTTATTTTATGTATGATATTCACGTATTATAAAGAATCATTATGTAGACCGATATAAGTATGTAATTTGTTACTTGTATAGTGTCCTTTGATCTAACTATATAAAACAAAAGATATTGTTAAACAGCTGTTTAATTTTTAGCCTATATCGCTCTTATTAATACTATTAAATAATAATATAACATCCATAATATTCATGATTATTCAATTACTATTTTACAATCAAAGTACTACACCTGTGCTTAAATTTAAATTTATAGTAGTAGTAAATTTATAATAATTTAAACATTTATTACGTGCTTTTATGTATTTCTATTGTTAATTACATGAATGCAAGCAAATAATTGACTAGATAGTTTGAACAGGAAAGGAACATTTGCGCTCGAATGATGAATGAAAGAAATAGTCGACCCAATTCTGATACAGAGACATTCCAATTCATTCCTCAGGATTAACAAAGTTGTGGCGGTATTTCGTACCATCACAGCTTTTGATCATCTACAAAGCGAGTTCGATCAAGTTATGATCACATATACGAGTAGTAGAGCACGCAGAATACTACGATCATATACAGGACACATATTAAATAGAGAGCGGGAGTTATACAAATTAATTTCCACGCATTCGGATGAAATATGCTTCGTTATTTTTAATGTACAAAGGATTGAACTAATTTGCTTAGGACAGTCTTTCCGTCCGTATATAATATGAGTGTCACCAAGTGAAGATATATATAGCCATTTGTGGAGCCAATGCGCTATACCGCCAACGTCTACTTCGCCACCTGACACAAGATGGTATTGTTGTCTAGTAAAGCATTGGCTTGTGTTTTAAAGGTAAATTTATCTTAACTTAGTGGAAGGACGATGTGGGCGTTTATAAGTATGAGTAATAACTGATGCCCTTCCACGTCCACGGAGAGGAGAACACGTTCCATCTTCCGCTCTAGATTTCGCTTACCTGAACATGCGCCTTTGCATACGGTCTCTCAAATTCAGATGAGTGACGGAATCCCTTGATTTCGCTACCCGGAAGTCATAGGTAACAAAAAAGCGAGAACTCGAATGTACCAGGCATCTCGGCTTCCTGCGGTGTATCCGGGGCCGATCCTAATAGCCCACCATATGTTCTTCCTCTTTGTTTCACTGTATTACACCTAAAGTTATGGCTACTTAGCGCCCCTGCTGCGAAAACGCAGGAACCCTTTAGTGGGAGTAATACGTGCTAACTAGTAATTTTCATAACCTATGTATATCTATATTTGTTTGTAGTTTTTATTACTCGTGACTGAAAATTTAAATGCAAATGAGTGGCTTTTCCAGCTCTACAATAAACTATTTTCCATTTAGCAAACCAGAGCGTTAGCATGTTTAAACTTTACTGCATTTTGGCGCGTTAGTAAAGGAAATGAGGAAATATAAATTGTTTAAATAACGTATAGTATATATAATTCCTTTTTTACAAATGTTAGACATGTGACGGTCAGACTTTATGACAGCTGAATAGCAGGTCCTAGATTCGATTTCCATCCGAAGAACAACATTATAGCTTATACGTAATAAAACTATCAAGCGCCTGCTATTTAGGACCATTATTCAGGGGTCGTGGTGCCCTACCCACACAATGGTGATAAGTTTATAAGTAATAAGTGATAAGTTTACCTGTAAGTATATCTGCGGCAATTCTATAAATTTACTCATTATATTCGTAACCTCATATATCGTATATAGTCGTGACGTGTAGCATAGTTGATTTAGTTATCAAACTTAAGTCGTGACATGAGCACATAATTTATCTAGAAGTAAGGGGTGGTGACAGACTATAAGTACATTAATCCATCTTCGGATGAGATTATAAAAATCGCTTACAAAACCTTTCCCATTCCAATCAAGAAAATACTCTTATGAAGTTGTATAGCCTATACACCTCCTTAGCTGCTACTAAATATTGTTTTTAAGGTATACTAGAAACGTTACAAATATACGCAATGGGCCCTGTATGATACGTGTCTTTTTCAATGTGTGGTAATAAAAAGCGGATTAACGAAAAAAAGCTCATGCTGAGAGCAAGAAATAGCGAAAATAACTATTCAAACTTCATTTTTATAACTTAATTTGAAACTGAAAGATACCAAATGAGAGGCAATTAAAGTTACGCGGTTCTTCTGTTCCTACTTCTCCTAATAATCTACTGGAAAGTTGTCTTTTTGCACGCAAAGTTTCATAATTTAATTATACTGATATAAATAAATTAGTTTTGCGCTGAAAGAAAATAAGATTTTGAATTAAAATCCGGTTTTCCCATATCTATATATACCTAAAAATCCATTGGTTCAAGGTTGTGGGGTCAAATTCTATGTGCATGTTCATCATTTCAATTCTATTCAAAACGGATTTCTATGGATCTTGACGATGTCAGATTCCTGTCACACAATTTGTATAAATAGGAGTAGGTATATAGGTAGGGTAATAATATCTTTCAGATTACTTGTTAAAATAAATAAATAAATACAGTGTAATTCTACTCTTTAGATGTTGTCCCATACTTCCTGGAAAATTATTTTGTGCACCCAATCCCAAGAATGACGACCTCGATCTACTTAAATACACGATTATGCCCATTGACTTCTTGTTCACAACAACAACTTCCAAAATTCTGAACACCAGCTGATTAGTGATAATCTTTTAGTGAACCTCAGCATTAGTGGGAGACAGTTGACACTAAGAAGGAGGCCATGTCGGATAGTACATACATAATACATTAACATGATAATGGCCTTCGATTAGGTTTGGTTTCTCATGAAGTGGAGCATCAATGTAACAAATCCCTAAATGCTAGTATTCCATAAGTTTGAGTGATATTACCAATTCTCTTTCTTATGCACATAAATGCCACCGATTGCAAATTAATAACTTTCGTTGTTATGCACCCGTGATTTCATATATACGAGGGCGTTTAATTTATAAAAATATGAATATATATAGTACCCCATCACGTCAATACACTTATTTGAGCGGGAAAGTAACTTTACAATAATCTCTAACAATATTTTTCTTCCTTGTCTAAAAAATGTTCATCAATTGCCGCCTTCAACTCTTCACTGTCGGAAAAATGCTTACCTCGAAGATCTTTCTTGAGGTTGGGGAACAGAAAGTAATGACTAGAGGCTAAGTCCAGGCTGTAAGGTGAATGATTGATTTCTTCAAATTCGCAATCCTGTACAGCAGCCTTGGTAAAGCGCCCTTTGTGAACCAGCGCGTGGTCGTGAAGAAGCAAGACACTTGCGGTCGATTTTCCACATCTTTTTTCTTTTATTGCCCCCTTTTAATAATTTACGGTGTTTGCGTAAGATGACGTTGTAATACTTCCACCTTTCCATCCCTTTTTTTTGTGTACTCAATCAGTAAGATTCCCTTACAATCCCAAAACACTGTGGCCATGAGTTTTCCTGCGTATGGGGTTACTTTTAACTTCTTTGGTGGGTTTTTTCCTTTTTTATACCACTGCATTGACTCTTGCTTGCTTTCAGGATCATAGTGATGAACCCACGTTACATCACCGGTAACGATTTTCTTTTTCCTTTTTTTTTGGGGTTGATAATCTGTAAAAGCTACCTCTGTTAGCCCGAGAACGTTTACAGTTTCACCGGGTTGAGAGGTGACCGAGTGCTTATGGCACTCAATCGAGACCTCTTTTAGGTAACCAGCACAAGAGCTCCCAAGAGGTAGCCTCGGTTTGGATCATTACCGTGTTTCGCGAGAGCGTTGGACTCGAGGGTGCCCGAGAGGGCCGAACCTCGGCTCTGTCAGTTGCTTCTGATAAAGGATTATCTAAATTAATATCACTATTATTATTAACTATCTGTACCACCACTTCGGAATACGTGGGCGCTGGAGAAGAAGTGGCGCAATAAACTCCAGCGACGCTTCTATCATCATTATTGTCTGGTGAGAATCGGCCTGTGACATGGCGGTATCGCCAACCTTGTTTGCGACGCCCTCGCCGTCGGTGGAGGCGGTATGAGGGTGCAATGTACGTGTATAGTGTTTTATGAAGGGCTTGGATCCAGGTTGTCTCATCGTCGGGGCGTGCCTTGGTCTCCTTCGGACGCGGGTGAATCTATGATTCGTGATGGGATTGTAAGTGGCGGTACTTACAATCAAGGGGATTGGGTGTGTGACGGCAGAGTCGAAATATCGGCGGAAAGCCTGTTTCAGTTACTGAGCTATGGTCAGCAGCTCAAGATCTACAATATGTAGATTTTCATTGCGCAAGAACCATGGCGCACCGGTGGCCTTGCGCATGAAACGTTTTTATATTACCTGCAGTCGGTGAATATGACGCGGGGAGGCATGCGCAAAAACTGGACTTGCGTATGTCATTATGGGTCGGAAGCACGCTTTGTATAGTTTAATTTTATTACGCAGGAACATTATGATATATTTATTGAGTAACGGGGGCAAATGACCTAGGGCGAACACTGTTCGAATCCGTACGTGGTTGATATGGGGACCGAAGGTGAATCTTTCATCTAAAGTGACACCTAAGTATTTAACTGTCTTTTCCCAGGGGATTGGATGATCAAAGTTAAGGTTGGGAGATGCCGGGTTTATTGCGCCGAGAGAAGTACATGGCTGAACTTTTGGTGGGGTTAACCTGGATCCTCCATTTCCGAAACCATTTCCCTAAGATGTTGGCTGCAGATTGGAGGCGTTTACAAATAGCGTCTAGTTTGAATATAGACACGTCGAGGCCGGTGTCATCGGCGAAAAGAGCTAGCAATACACCGCGAGTACGTGCTATGTCGTTGGTATAGAGTGTGTATAGAATGGGACCTAGGATGCAACCTTATGGTACGCCGGCACGAATGGGGTGAACCTCGGATCGCGTTCCCTCGACGTAACGAGGTAACGAAAGGTTCGATTTCGGAGAAAGTCTCATATCATTAGTACGAGTCGGCACACCGAGCTCACACAAATTAAATATGAGACCGTTGTGCCAGACCTTGTCGAACGCTTCCGGCACGTCGAGGATGAGTGCCTCAGTTTGGTAGCCTCGAAAGAATTTGCTAAGAATGTGTTCCGGGATGCGGTGCACTTGATGTGTGCATGAGTACTGGGTGCGAAACCCGAACTGCTCATTGATTGATAGCCCTCGGGAGGGCATGAAGTCATGGTGGGTGAGGATGAGCCTTTCATACACCTTATCCAAGACTTTGTGTAAGCTTGTGGTTCGGTTGGGTATTTTCGGCTTCCTTCCAGGTGTTCGGGAAGATGCCTTTGGATATGGCTGCGTTACAAATTATCACCAGTAGGTGTAAAATAGACAGGGATACGAGTTTTATCAGCCTTTTTGTTGATGCAGTCGGAGCCGGGAGCCTTCGTGGTTGCAGATTTTTAATTATGGACTCAATTTCAGTGCATGTAACTTGAGTAACGGAATCGCGAAATGGTTCCTTACTCCTCCGGTCGACCTCACTGTCAACCATTGCAAGGTGAGCGGCGTCGATCGGTAGGATGCACCGGTAACGATTCGATCGAAAATACTATGCGGATTTTCACCCCAGACCTCCAAAAACTCCTGTTGCGAAACACTCAACTCGCACTTGTTTCTGAAGCACCGTGAGCATTCGCGGCACCCATCTTGCACTGACCTTTGACAGATGCTCATGAAGGATAGTATGTATAGTACTTACGGATAGCTTAGTTCTTTCTGCTAATGCTTTTTCTTTTACACGGGCATCTTAGAGTACAAGTTTCTCAACGATTGTGACGTTTTCTTCAGTAGTAGCACTAAACGGCCCATCGGCACGAGGGTCGTCTTCAATACTCTCTTTACACCTTTGTATATTCACTAGACCACTTCTGAATAGTAGAGAATGAAGGAGCAGAATTTTGGTAAACAGCCACCATTTCTTTGTGAATAACTTTTTGAGGTTATCCTTGTATTATAAGGAATTTATTTAATATTCTTGAGAATTTATGTTATATGATATTAAATAACTTGAAATCTAGGTAAAAAAAAACATTCGACCTTGTCCGTGTAACTTGTAAACTTCACCCGTTTTAATGCATATTGGCAGAGTTTATCCCAATCTATCATCCATTACACTTATGATAAAACTTTATTGTCGCAGTTTATCGCGATACGGATTTGTGGAAAGGACGATTGGCCATTTTTACTGACAGGAGCTTTATTAACCAGTCAACTCAGCGATATATTAACATTATAATACATCACAATAATATTAAAAAATTGGGAAAAAAGTGTGATTTGTAGATTTTTATGCAAATGGATAATAGGAATTTTAATGAAAAACGCAACTCAACACTGTTTTCTTTTGTAAGGTAAATTTGGTTTATAAGTTTATTGATACATATTTATAAATGATAGTATAAATTTTTACTAAGTAACTGGAAAAAATTATTCGTTATAGGAATGCATCATGCAGTCGAGGTTGGCTGCATCTGGTTGTTCAGCTTATATTTGGCATAATAACAGTTATCAGTTTCGTTTTAATAGTCCATATGGCATATAGAGGCTCAACCATTAGGCCTAATCCGGAAATCCGTTGTAAAGTACATGCTTGCAGAGTTGTATGCAACGGAGCTCCATACAACAATAATCATGAAGAAGACATAATTAATGCCGCCATGGTAGGTGGTTAATATTATTAAATAAGCACACTTTTCATCTTTTATTAAGTGGAATCACAATAATTAGGTAAGATGGAATACCTAGTCTTTAGTCTACGACGCAGACCGCAACACAGTAATGTTAAACTACAATTTTACGCTGGTTTCCTGAAAAACTAGGTGCAAAATCGGTCAAGCTGATCTAATCGAGCTAACCAAATTTATAACTGCGATAATACCCCAAAAAAATTGTATAACAAATGTGTATATCGTTTTGCTTTAGTTATTTTAATTTCATATTATTAACTATTTTTGATTAGTTTTATTGTGTCCTACTTTCGATCAATATATGTATTGTGTTTCTTCATTCTAAAAGTAATGTTCTTATTCATTACAGGAAGCTGATACAAGCTGCAAAAGAATAATTTTAATTTTGAAAGAACCTATTTTTATACGTTCTACATTACCAGCAAATTGGTTGTCGAGAATGCGGACCAATATTCGAACGCTAAGTATTATTGGTGGAAATCTAAACCACATACCCCCTCATGCATTTATGAGTGCATTTGCTACCAACGTGAGAAGTCTAACCCTTGAAGATATTACTTTAAAAACATGGCTTCCTGAAACATTCATCGGACTTTCCAATCTTAAGGAACTTTTTATTAAGAATTCTAATATAGTCAACATTCATTATAGTGCACTAAAAACAATTGATGATACGTTGAAAACTTTAGATATTAAAGCAACAAATATTTGGAATCCGATTAACATAACTGGATCAGCAAATCCTGTGGAATTAACAACAGTTGATTTTTCAAATAACATATTTCTTGATACCCTGAACGAGCATAGCTTTTTTGAATTACAGAATTGTAAAATACTATATTTAAACTCTTGTAAGATAACTTCTCTTGCTAATGGTACTCTCGACCGTCTAAAAAAGATCGAAATCTTATTTCTTAATAATAATTTTATTCATCAGGTTCCCGTTGGCTTATTTGATGTATTATTGGCACTACAACATAAACCTAGAATAAATTTACAAGATAATCCTTGGATTTGTAAATGTTCAAGAGATGACTTAAGAAAATTACACAATCAGGACCTCTTAATAGTAGAACCTTTGTGCTATTATCCCCAAGCAATAAGAGGTATTACATTTTCAGAATTTGAAAATTACTGTATTACTAATAACTCACTAACAGAACTGATTATTTCTGATACGTATATTACTGAAAGCTTGAATGTACATAAAAATAATCAAACGTTGAATAATAAGAATAAATTGATTTATAATTATGCAGGTAAACGTATTGAAGATGAGTCCTTAACTATAATTTCCCCGTTTAATAACTACCGATGTTCGGGCAATAGAATTCGTAATTACGAATTAGTAGTACCCATGGTCTCAAATAATGTGACTGATTTATTTTCGACTACCAATAATTGGCTTAAACCCATATTTTATTCAAAAAGTCAATTATATTCACTTGCCGAAATAGTTTCGTATGGACCCTCTGGCCATGGGTTACTGTGGTTTCTATCAACGTACCCGCAAGAAATATACTGCGTTACCAGTTTACCAAAAATTTTAAGAGTCTATAATGTAGAAGAAAACTTGCAGTACATGTTTTGTCGCATTTACAATGGAACAATACTAAATGATGAATGCATAGCTTATGATTTATCAAAATTTGAAACTTCGTTTCATCGTCATAATACTTTCCTAATATGTACTTTAACAGCTTTTATTTGCCTTCCTTGCGGTGCCCTTTGCGTATATTACCTCATTCGTAAAAAACCGGGACTTTTGAAAGGAAGCAAGAGAGTTCTTTTTGTTAAACATAAACAGGTAGACGCCTTGGTTCTTCCACCTACAGTGCCTATGAGGAATGATCTTTTGAATGGAAATTGTTCGTTAAAGAATAGCAACAAAAATATTTTTATTTTGTCGCCTAATGTAAATAACTTTCCTTGGAAATTCACGCGTATGAATTCGACAAGAAGCACTAACAGTAATCCAAGTTACATTTCGGCTATAGAACCAAGTGCGGATCAACTCGCCCAATGGCGACTAAGACATCATCTAGGTAAAGATTCAACAATAAATTCCTTAGATTCTAGAATGTCTACCTTTTCCTGGATATGTGATGATGATTCTGTACCATATTTTAAACTCGACAGTAAAGAGTCAATATATGATCATTTCCATTAGAACACGAGATATATTTTTATTTCTAACTTTCGAATATTGACTAACTGCATGCAAAATATTTTTAAGAAGTATTTCAGAAGTATCTGCATAAAATAGAATCACTACAGAAATCATAAAACATTACATAATAACTTATAATTACGTAACATTGTTGCTTGTGCATGAGATGTTTATTCTTGTTGAATGTATGAATGTCACAAAACCCGAACGACAGACAACAATGTCACACTGAACACGACATGAAACCCTTTTAGTTAATAAAGCCAGTGCAGCTGTTTGGGACACGTTGAGCCAAACTAAGACAGGCATTGTCCTAACCATTGGTCGTATGTTCTATTTTTATTACGCATAGTTAAAAACAGCTACATGTTATAATATTATATAAGTATACGTTTCATCCTTTTTAACCGTTTATTATTTACTTTTATACGGCATTACGAAGTATAAATTATTTCATAATAAATATATAAATATACAAATTGCGTCTTTCTTTCTTACTTTCTTAGAGCGTTAGGTTTATCGATGTTGTTTTGTTTACATAATATAACAGTAATGAAGCATCTGTTTCTACACATATTTCATATAAGAAGAAAAACATATGCTTACTACTCGTATGACATTTATTGTATGAAACCATTTTTAATAGAGGTGGAGCGACCACGTACACACAGAATACCAGCGTCTGTTTAGTTACCCTTATTACCAAGCACGTGGCAATCTAACTCGGTCCTTTCAAGAAGCCATGACTGCAATCTGCATTATGACTCCTTATCGAGGATGATTGTGGGTGGCCTCAGGTATCACTTCAGCGGTCAGCTATGTGCTAGTTTATCATCCCAATAAAAAAGAAAACACATACTGATATACGGTTGACTTGAAATAAAAAGCTTTAGCGCCAACAATAGTTGGAAACGAACTGCAAACCCATTGGCAGTCTTTATTTTTGCTGTGAATAAACAATGCCCTTGGCAGTGACACAGTCACGGCTTACAACTGTTATTTTACTCTAGTAAAGGTTTGACAGACAAAACATTACTTTAACCTATTAGGTTAAAATATCTCAAATTGTCAATCTATTAACCTACTGTCAAGTTATTAGGTAACAGTAATTTTACTTAATTAATTATTATATTTAACCTCATAAATTAATTTATACTGTAAAAAACCTAATAAAAAATACTAAACCCAAGGTAATCATAGGTTAAATGTGATTGATGTCAATTTTAATTTTAACGTACTTTGACTAAAAATATTAGTTGTCAATAGTCTTGTGAAAAATTACCAAACTTAAAGATAAAAAATCTTTGAGTATTATATCTTTTCATATAAATTGAAACCTATATTGCACAGAATCGAAAATTATGACCAATTTCCACTGTTTGACTTTCAATCGTCTTTGTCGCAGTTCTACGAGTACGTAGACTTGTAAATTCGAGTAATTTGAATACCAGTTCTGACGTGGCCCAAACATTAAAAAAACGTCCCTTAATCATTAATATAGATGAGAATTTCTTAGTCATTAATATAGATTTAAAACAATCTAATAAATAAAGATCAAATTGTTAACTCGTTATTTTTATAAGCAATTAAGATCAATGTTTATACCGGTCCTAAGATTCTTACAATTTTCATGTTCTTCCCGACTTATTTTTTATAATATTAATGAAATTATTAAATATCTCTCTTACGCATCGCTACAATTAAGCTACAGAAAGGTACAAGGTTTTTGCTCAATTGATCCGACTTTACATCTAGTATTATTTCTCAAACGTATTTTATGTTCATAACGCTGGACCCCGCTACTTCTGGCTATCTCTAAACATTTTTTTTAATTCGTGCTGATGACCGACCACTTATGGGGCTCAGTCAAGCCCTTTAATAGAGGGTAACCAGTATAAGGGCTCCCAAGAGGGAGCCTCGGAGCTCGGTCATTTGCTTCTGACTATGGATTATAATGGATTATGTTTCTGAAGAACTGTTCATACTTGCTCGCTCGTTTGCCATCTGTTCTAAAAAATGCTTATCATGCGTGGCAGGCGGACAATTCCCAACACATCAGTTTTATCACTGTTCGTTGAGATAAGGTTATTGAATAAGATTATATGACAAAGGCATTATTACATCTTCGCTAAGAAATTATATAGTATGTCTTAGCAGACTTTTTTTGACAAACGTTCCTTTGAAAATAGCTATTTTAGCTGCTATAAGATACCCCTAAAATAAAGTGACTATATTTATTTTCTTACTTTTTTTCTCTTTATAATTAACTAAAGTTATTTTAGAACATCTGTAAATGTGATTTTATGATAAGATAAAACGTTAATTAGATGTGGACGTAGCGATAGATATATGTCATGTATCTTGCCAAGTTCAGCTAATTAATGTTCTTTTAAATGGGGAAGAGATGGGCCTTGTAAATACATTTGGTATTCTTGATTAAAAATCTCGATGGAGAAGTAGAACACAAAGAGTACATGTAGTTCTAGTTATTTGATCTAGGAAATAAATTTCATAGATTGTAGTAAGCATAAATTATTGATTTTATATAGATGAAAAAAAACTTTGCTAAACTCATTTGTGTCAGTTACTTACGAGTATACAAGTATGTATAAAATGTTGTGGAAAATGTTATCTATAGTATACAAGAGATTAATATAATATGAAACTGTTTTGTTATATAAAAACGGCCTATAACCACCAGTCTATGACCGCGGACTTACTGTGATGGTTTGTTACAAGTAGTCTATTTACACTCTTTGGTTTTAATTAAAATTAATATAAGATGAAACTGTTTTGTTATATAAAAGCGGCCTATATCCACCAGTCGATGACCGCGAACTTACTGTGATGATTTGTTACAAGTATTCTATTTACACTCCTTGGTTTTATTTAAAATTAATATAAGATGAAACTGTTTTGTTATATAAAAGCGGCCTATATCCACCAGTCAATGACCGCGGACTTAATGTGATGATTTGTTACAAGTATTCTATTTATACTCATTGGTTTTAATTATTATTAATAGTTGAGTGTATTTATATACAATGCTATAAAAATATTAGGAATATAAATATGAGCAACACATACTTTAAATGATTATTTACAATATTCGTTTGTTTCAAGAATTTCAAGTCTTTTTGTGTGATTTTGTAGTTATTGAAACGAAATGATGGCTGTTCTAGCGCTGTTCGTCGAGACGAAGTTGCAGGAGGATTAATCACAGTTTTTATATATTCAGATAAGTTGTGGACTCCGCACGATTTTTTACCCAGAGTTATTGTGATAGTGGGATAAAAATAAACTCGCCGCTAGCAAAATGCCATACGTTTCTGATGTGACCATGGTTTTTATTTATAATTATTTTTATTACATTGAAAGTAGCATTTTTTACGTGATAGAGCTTCAATACTGTAAAACACATACTTTTTTTTAAAAAAGACCTCTGTTGGTGTTACTAATCTCTGTGGTTTTTATAAATCATTTTAGTTCAGTTATTAATGAAAATTCCAAAAACCATTCCCACGTTATTCGAATGGCTGCAAAATATCGCAAAGATAATTTATTTAATGATACAAAACCATTTTTACAGCTTGACATTCGTATCGTGGAAATTTTATGATACATCATTAGTGGTACTGTTACTATACACTCTTCTGATGATGTTCAAAAGTTACACTATGGCATCAAGCAATAGCAGGTATCAGTTTGATTAAATACGATTGGACAAAATAAAAAAGAATCGCAAACTATGAGTATAGGCTAATGACTGTCATACTCGATATGAAAATGCTGTAATTAATTGTAAGGAGCAAAGCGTTAAAATTTTTCAAGAGTTATTTTAAAATATGCTTCAGAAAAATTACGTCATTCTCGACCGCGAAATAGTTGCCATACTTGTAGAAAATGACTCGGTATTTCCTGTCACAATATCTCTATCTAAGTGACTTATTTTGAATTTGCTGTTAGGACTGCAAAATTTTGCAGTCAGTCTTTATTCTAGTTCATAACAGAATGTACCGTTTGTTGAGGGGCTATTTTCTCCTTTTTTATTTTTTTTCATTTCCTGTCTGCCAATGAAGTGTAATCAACGCTTAAATTTTGGCTTTGTAACTGTATATAAAAATATTACGCGAAACTAAATTTAGTCTTACATGAAGGTCATGATAGGCGGATATATACTGATATGGATTACTGATTTTTAGTCTTCATATTACTAAATAGTTAATTGCTGGGTTCACAATTTCATCATTTTTCAGAGATCTCAATTCACTAATAAAATTTTCCACAATGGATTTATTATACAGCCACAATGGCAACATATTTTTACAAAAGATCGGCACGGCAACTTTTACTTATAAGAGAGAGGAATATGTTTAAAAAACTTTAAGTGCTTACTATAATATTTCATCATAAAAAGTTCACGGAAGGAAAAGTGCTAACAAGTTAGCCCCGGCAAAAGTTGGCATTACTTTTAACTTTTTCAATACTCCTCGAGCGACGCAGCTGGGTAGGTGAAGCCAGCGAACTTACGCTCGTTGTGCTATTGACTATAAACAGACAGCGAGGTTTAGGTTAGGCAATATTTATTCAGATAGTATAAATACTAATTGTAGTTTTTTTATAAAATAGACGGCAGACGAGGAAGCAACTCACATGGTAAGTGATTACCGCATTATCGTGACATCCGCAATACCAATAGTTTTAGTATTTTTTAATGCCATTAGAGGAGTGATAAATTTGCACAAGTGCATTTTATGGTAAGGAATAAATGCGGTCCATGGCATCGACATCCATCTTCTACAAAGATCCAAGATGTACATGTGCTTTCCTGTAATAGGATCACCGAATCACGTTCACGTAGTTATGCGGCTATTTATTTGCTGTCCTTTTGCGTTAAGACGACCCATTCATGTTGCTGCTAAAAACTGAAGCTGAACTGAAACTGAACTGACGTAACTGTAGTAAAGTAAGTATAAATTAGCGCTTCTCAGTCGTGTTGCTCGTCAATTAAAGTATTTAGTAGTAAATTATTATTATTAAAAATATTATTTTTATAAAAATTAATATGATATTTATTTGTTAATTTTCTCTATCAACTAAAAAATTCAATGAGTAATTCTATGTTTAAAAATAAAAATTTATTCTTATTCTGCATCTCACACCACTTCAACTGGATGAGAAAAGTTATAATATTTCAAAGAAATGACATTTGAAACTTATCTGGCAGCTCTCGGTCACGTCCATGTTTTACTATTGTTTGCGGAGTTGCCATTTATTCTTGAGACTCAACTGCCAATTGTATAGCTGCTTAGTAATTAAATTAATTCACATTAAAAAAAAAAATTACATACATTGCAGCGGTAAATGTAAACACGGTGCAAAGCCATGCTGCATTTATGATGAAGCGCCTAACCTTTCTTAAAGGCTGGCAAGCCTTAAAAAGCCTAAAGAACCGACTACTCTGGTGTTGCGGATGTCCATGGTGGCGGTAATCACTTACAGAAGCGCTGCTTGTTACATATTATAAAAAAAAATGGATTGGCTCAACCAGGGAAGAACCACAACCTTATGGAATATCACCGTGAAATTACAGAATAATACATAATGCTGTATTCGATATGGTTAATGTAGGGACTCAGGGTTCTATTTTTTTATAAACAATGTTAGCAATGCAATAAACATTACTAATATTCATGTTAATAAACCACTTCAACTAAGCTTGAAATGCTTACGCTAAGAGATGGTTCGCGATAATAGTTGAATGGTGGTTTCGAACCTAAAAACTTAAGTTTCGCAGACCTTAAACCATTATATTGACGCTTCTGACTAAGCATTACATCTCAGTACTGAAGGGTGACAATGCATTTGCAGCTTGAATCTTTGTTAAGAATGAATCTAGATGTCATGGGCTGCAGTCGTCACTTATCATCACGTGAACTTTATGCTCGTTTGTTACCCCTAATCTTATAAAAACAAATATAAAAAAAAAACTTATTCAGTCACGTAATGTAACAATTCTTGTAAGAATTTAAGATAAACTTTAAATATTGCTCACGTGATATGAGGCTAGAAAGGAAAAAATAGCTATCATATAATTTACCTATAGTCAAACAATAAAATAATTTAATTACATTTAATCAAAGCAATCTAACATTGAAGTGAACCTAGGGCGTAAAGTTTACTTCAGTTAAGATCTAATTATCTGACAAAACGTGACTTATCGAACAAAATGAAGTACTCTTTACTCTGTCGATTAGACCCTAAGCAATTTAAAGCGCCCTTAAGTGGCAGGATCCTTGAATATTAATTGATTAAAGGACTAATAATTTGAATAAGTAAAATAGTTTCAAGTAAAAATAAGAATTCACCTTCTTTAACTCTATTGGAGTAGACAGAAATAACAAGGACTTTGACATTTTACTTTTAAAGCTCCAACTACCAGTCCATCCAAACCTTCCAAATCTGATAATCTGTATACACTGTACATAAATGATAGAGATTCAAATAATAAACAAACGTTAGAAGAACAAGAACTCGTTAGTACAAACAATAATTCTTTAAAAGATTACAATACGTGCGCATAATTTTATCAAATCAAATTGTACATATATTAACACTTTTGTCTTTTCCATTCTCAGCGATTTCTATAATATTTTACAGTTTTTACAGCCTTTTTTGTCTACTGGGTTTTGCACGAAGTTCATTTTAACCAGGCTCATGCCGCAGGATATAAGATACTACAAAAGTTATAAAATTTATTTTTTATTACAGGGATTGACCTTGGATAATTCCATTCGTCTAAATCCCTTGAAAAATACTATTCACCGTTCTTATTTGACACTTCTGAAATCTTAAAGCTATAAGCAGCCTGGACTTCTTTTGTTTGATAACTGCGATTCGTCGTCAACATCTACAAAGCTTTCGCGTTACTTTTAAATTCAGCAAACCAATTAAAAACTGTTATTCATATACAAGCAAACCGTCATAAGCAGCGACTAAAAGTTCGCAATATTCTTACGGGCTTAAACTTTTTCTATAGTCTTAATATAATCCGCTTCAACCATACACCAGATTCTCTCGGAAAATACACTTATAAAAAATATATTTGAAAATATTCCAACTTTAAATTTATCCGCAAACAACCAGCCTTTATAATGGTGAAAACATGAGGATATCGTGGAAAGTTTGCTCAAGGTGATAATTATCTTCTGGTTATTAACTGATGATATCAACTACGCTGGATTCATTGTAAACTATCGTAACCATCTGTGTGTAATCTTCGCAGATGATGCTACCATCTTCTTCTCAGGTAAAAATTTAAATAAAGAAGATTTTAAAAACGAAATTAATAATACCTTAAAATTAATAATAACTTCGCTCAAGTCAATCAATCTCTTTTAGTAAACCTATCTAAAACTAAAATACTACATTTCAGAAATTTCAAAACTTATCCACGTAAATTAAACATAACGTGTGATAATACTAAAGTAGAAGAAGTAGACAATGTCAACTTTCTTGGGATAAAAATTGATCCACATTTAAGTTGGATATCAAATGAGACAAAATTAATAAGTAAATATCTAGCTACTGTTATGTACTCTCGTTATTATCCAGTTCAACATCAGTTGGTTTTACAAAAAATGCATACTTTGGTTACGTATGTATATCCTTTGATTATATACGGCATAGTATTTTGGGGAAATGTAAGTAACATTCAAGAAGCATTTGTGCTTCAGAAGTGATGTATTCGCATAATATACAACTTGAAAAATCGAGAAAGTCTAAAAAGTGTATTCAAAGAAAAATAATATTAACGATAACTTGTATTTATCTTGGAGTTATGTCTTCTAACAAAAGCAAAGAGTAATCGCCATTATTTTCAAGCTAAATATAGTGAGAGACGTAACTTACGTGCCTACATGATCTTAAATTGCCTAGCATAAAAAATCAAATATATTACAAAAGTGCATATGTCACAGCAATAAGGGTTTTTAACCATTTACCAGTTAACATAAAATCAATGAATGGTAAAGTTTTTAAAATAAATCTAAAGAACTGGTTGCTAGATCAAGCTTTCTATGCAATTCAAGATTTCTTTAACTACAAGCATACAAACTAAGGTGTGACCCATGGCCAAGGATACGATATTTGAAATAACTGTGTGATAATGAGAATGATCTAGGGCAAAAGGCGGCTTTGTTTTACAATATTCAGTTGTAGCTACAATACATTATTGTTGATAGACGTTCCCAAATGTCGTTTCGTTGTATTTGTACTGTTTCTTACTGCTATTTATTATTAACAGTTGTAATCCTCATTGTCATATTGCGCGCCCGAAGGGGTACCTAACTGTTGTTACTATTTATAAATGTTTGTAACTTTGTATACAGTTTCCAATAAATTAATTTATTATTATTATTTTTAACCATTCGTGTAAACACAGCAACACTCACTCATCATTCATCATAATACAAATAACACAACCAGACCCGATATTGAACAATGTGAGATATACAAATATCGTTTCATGGCTGGGAATAAAGCCCAGAACCCGCAAAGCTTCAGCCAGGAACATAACCACCGCACTACGTGGCTAATAAAAGTTCAAACATTAAATCAAATTTGGTATAGATTTATATAAGCAATCCAATAACGATTCAAAAATCAGGAAATTTTCATAGAACTTCGGAAGCTAATAGACTCAATATTTGATAACAAACTCTATAAGGGCCTCTTGTCGTATTCATCCATATTATTGTTTTACATTTTATCAATTACTCAAAATAATTTGTTATCAGAACTAAGGGTCGAACTTCGTTTGTTCATGTATTATGAAATGAAACCATCCGGTTATTATATATATTATATATATATATATATATATATATATATATATATATATATATATATATATATATATATATATATATATATATATATATTAATATTATTTCACGGTAAGCACAGGGTTTGCTGGATTACAATCATAAATAAATAAAACAATGTTTGTTCTCAATATTACAATTCACATAAGATACAAAGATTATTTAATACACAGAGTTACACTCATATATTATATAAAAAAAAAGTGTTTGTAAGTTTCATTAAATACTAATAAGAAATATTTAAATAGAAGTAAAAATAGTTGCCAGTTCCAGTCTACTTGTATATTTGTAAATCAATTAGCATTTTTATTACAAGACAAAAACTATGGCAGTCGTCCAATACTGAGGAGGTAATTAATTTGTTAGCAATAAATTAACGACAGCAAAATAATACGAGAATTAATATTTCGATCTGCTTGTTCATATCACTCCAATTCGATGGCCATGTGTAAATAATTAATAACCGACGTTTAAAAGTTAGACGCGTTACTGACGCCAAGGCAATCGCGCTGTAGCTTGAAATGTAAGAAAAATGTGTCCCCAGGCGAATACGAGCCAACCTTTGTGCCAGTTGCAGACGCTTGCGGCTAGTTGTTTAGTTCGTTCAGTAAAAAAGAGCCGTTCCACTAGCTAAGACTGAAATTCTCTAGCTACATAAAAACTAATATTTATATTTCACTATTAGTTCATACTTTTAGCGCCATGGTAAGATAATTATTTCTAGCTTTCTATTTTTTTCTTTTACTTCAATTTAGAAACATTTAGTAATTATGTTTAATTAAGTAATCAAAATTGAACAAATTTTTCAATTTGAAATATTTCGTAATCAAATTATTATCAAAACTAGTTTCATTAGTTAATAGTTCGAACTTTCAGGAAGATCTTGACAAAGAACAAATTAATAGTAAGTACCTTTACCGTTTTTCTTATAACTAAATAAATATTGTATAAGTAAATAAGTTATCTTACCTTAAAATATAACTTCTTAATATTTCAATCTCTTAGATTAATAATTAGCATGTATAATATAAATAATATTAAAATAAATATTATATTTGTTATTTCAGAGTGCTCATAAAGAACAGCAAAAATAATTTAGAGTCAGACTCACTCTATGTATTAGATTTCAACTTGAATGATATATGCATAATTTTTTAATACTAAAGATGCGATAAAAGATAAAAAATAGTGAGCTGTTAATAATATTGTTATTTTATTTTTAAGTTTTAAAGAAAGCTTTCGAAGCATTTGACCAAGAAAAGAAAGGTTGCATTGGCACTGTGATGGTTGGCACAATCCTGGGAATGTTAGGGCACCAAGTATCCGATGAAAGCCTTCAAGAAATTATCAACGAGGTAGATGTCGATGGTGAGTTATTTAATAATTGTAATAATTCATTGTTTTATTATATATTTGTATTTAATTTTAGGATGTATGTAATGTATTAAAATCTAACACAGCAAAGTATTATAGAACATTTTGATTAAAATAATATTATGAAGTCCTTGTTAATTTAAAATGAATGTATTAATCATTTCCTAATACTGTAAACTTTGAACATCTCATATACCCACATGTACAACTTTAATATCATCGTAAAATTAAAATAATTACTTCTTCCTTTAACGTAGACTTATGTTCTTACAAATAATTTATTTAAATATTTGGTTTAACATAACATATTTAATTTCTAGGTTCCGGTGAATTGGAATTTGAAGAATTTGTTACTTTAGCGTCAAGATTTATGGTAGAAGAGGATGCGGAAGCCATGCAACAGGAACTAAAGGAAGCATTCCGGTTATATGACAAAGAAGGTTATTATTACTTGGAAAAATAGAACACTGTCAAAATATTTTATTAAGATAGACAGCGCAGCAGACAAAGTTTAAACGGTCCCTAATTAGCAAATTTTCATAATCCTTTTTATAATAATGGGTTTGTCAAACAGGAAAACGTTCCACTTTTTCGTAGTACCAATTATTCAGTAGGACCTAAGCGGGATTCATTCCGTTTATTTCCTCTACCGTTGAAAAATTCATTGTTCAGATTATTACATACAAAACACGACGTAATATTTGTTCTTCGACAATATGTTCTCCTGTGTACAGGACCCATATTGTCGAAGTATGATGAAGATGTTGAGACTTTAAAGCTCCAAATAAAATATTGATGGTCCACTAATTTCTATTCACGAGTATACAACAGGAATCCGGTTGTACTCTTAAATTATGTTAATAAAACTTTTAAGCTATAAGCAAGCTGTAGCACAAAAGGTAGGCTTGATTGGAGGACTACTTTGTCACTGCCAAGTTCTTTTTACTGATATTCTTAACACTACATTACCATTACTGTCACTGTATTTCGTTAGTGACTAAAAGAAAACATATAGCAAAAATATTATGTCTCAATTGTACATAAAGCAGCCTGTTGAAGCAGCCTACTTTCTTGTATGGGACATTTCAGAATATGAAAATTTCTGCTTTCGTTGTACATAATACTAACACTTTTTTTTTCTGTAAACCTTTATAATAAAGCAGCTCGTACTGTAAGGCACGCTACACGCTACTATCATTTATAGCTGAACCAAGAATGGTTCGACTCCATTGGGGAAAAGCTGTCGCAGAATACTGATGTGAAATAGTAACATAAATATATATATATATATATATATATATATATATATATATATATATAGTGTAGGTACCCAGTTATAAGCATTAAATTTCATTAGAGAGTCCAGAACCATTAATTCATATGTTTAAGTTATTTGCATGTTGAATATTTGTGATAATCATTGGCGATAGGGAATTCATGAATAAAACTCCACATGTACTATATTAAGCAAAAGGTGAAATTTTAAAGTGTGCTTGCATATCATCCCTGAGTCAAAAAAAAACAATGTATAGAGAAAAATATCTTCGTGGACTATTCATGTAGAATAATGAAAACGTGTGTAATTAACTTGTTTCTCTTTCCTACATTTAGGTAACGGCTACATCACAACAAGTGTATTAAGAGAAATCCTAAGGGAATTAGATGACAAAATCAGTGCGGAGGAATTAGACATGATGATTGAAGAAATTGATTCTGATGGCTCCGGTACCGTTGACTTTGATGGTATGAAATTCATTTATTTTATTAATTTATGTACTATCTGTGTAAGATTTAAATGATATACCTTGAGGCACAAAATATACAAATTCAGGAACTATTAGTTTGCTAAACATGGCACCGTCAAGTTAAAAGATCAAATAAAAAACATAACATTTATGACATGATTATAACATTGCAACATAGATTGCCTAAAAATATTTAATGGATTTGTATTATTTATAGAATTTATGGAAGTGATGACCGGAGGAGATGACTAAGAAGAAATAGCGACAGCCTCCAAATTGAATAGGCTTGTGCTGAAAGAGCGGTATTCATAAAAACATGTTCCTAAATTTCATTGCTTTATTAAAATATATTATATTTACTACTGTTTTGTAATTTTAAGACAAGACTTAAGAATTAAGGGAAATAACTAATCTATATTCTAATACCAAATTTAGTGTAGATGTCATCTGCATCTATTTTTTTATGAAACCAAGGGTGACAATAGAGCACACAGTTCATCTGATGGTAAGTCATGAGTGCAGCCCATTTCAGTCAAGGCATTTTTGTTGCTAATTTCGTGTAAGTACATAAAATAAGTGGTAGAAATATGCATATTTATGTCAATTTTTTTAGCAACACTTCCTTCGAACTAATTGCACGGCCCTTTGATCGGAATAGGGAAGATAACGACGAGATATATACTATGCAGATGATGTAATCTGGTACTAACTAGAACTATAACTATACACCGAGGTCGAATTGACGTGAAACTCAATGTCATTATTAACGATAAAAACACCGCAGAAAGGATATTGACGGCGGTCAGCGGAATGATCGGCGGAAGTGATATGTAACTGGTCAGTGGAAAGGAAATAGTATAAATTGATAACTACGGTACCTCTAAGTATTCCTTGAGTCTATGCGGCGTAACTAACAAAAAAACCAGTAGCAACTCTTAACCTTTGGAATGTAAATGATAATTTGCGCGAATATTTACGACACTATATTATATCGTGGGCAGTAGATATTATATGGTTATAAACAAAAGAAATCGACCAGAAGACCACCATAGAAGTATATAAATAACTTACATCCATGTTAAATTAAAGATTTTATTAAAATAAATGCGAAAATATAAATGTCCTTTAGAGAATGTCATGTGGACTTCATATAATAGTATTACCTATCTATCTACGAGACTTCTGACCTTCATAGAATACATGGCATAGCATATTTCAACAATACACGGAGTAGGAAGTCTATTGAACTCACAAACTATAAATGTGTTAAATGTCGACACTAAACGATGCCTATACCTCTCAATGTACCATAGCAAATTAATAAAATTTTAAAAATGATATTACATAATATGTAATAAAATGCTTCTACTTTCGTAGCGGATTCATCTGAGTTAAATAAATGACATGTTCAAATTAACATATTTTAAACCGATTGTAAAAATCAGGAGTGGTTACCAAATGGACTGTCCTTAATTATGTACCATGTTACCTTATATGTCTGGGTTTTCTTAATTCGAGCCGCTCTCAGTTGAATCACTGAAAGAAAAGAAGCTGGTACTGGGCTCCGGCCTGGAGATGAAAACAGTATTCCATGTGAGGCCGAACTTGCGCTTTGTAAAGTTGCACACAGTGGGCTGATATGAAATACTGTCTCGCTATATTAAGCACTCCCAGTTTTGTAGAGGCCAATTTGTCCTTAGTGACTGCGGAGCTGAACGTCGCTTAATATGTCAACGTTAAGGATTCCGATACTAGCTAAGGTACCAATGGGAGTATTTTCAAAATAAGGCGATGCGTTAAAGGGATAATTTTTAGTGGTAAATGCGCAAACTTGTGTCTTCGTTAGTTTAAATTGGACTAGATTTTGTCGGCCCCAATCTGAGACTTTGTTTAACAAAATCTCAACCTCAGACACAAGTTTGCTCCGACAAAACGACTCGACTACGGATCTCTCTTAAAAGATGTAGTTTTAAGACTTGAAACAGCTTATAAAAAGCTTTTGGCGTCTTTTGCGAAATCTCTAAGGCTTTTGACGATAAAACTTTATTACGAAAACTCAATCTTTAAGGCTTTCAAAGCACGGAATTCAATTTATTACTGTGCTTACAAAATAGAGTTAAGAATAATATACAGGCGTAAGATCTTCCGAGTGTCAAATGCATACATTTTGTAGGAAATGTTATGCGTTAATAGTGCTATTTGCACATGATATCTCTTTAATGTATAATGTAGTTTAATATTTAGTGCACAAGTCCCTCAGCAATTATGCCATGATGACTATAGCATCGACAAATCGAAGGTGGGTGACGAACTCGCCATTGACGTTAATACAGTACCTTTTCCAGTCCAATATTTCGAAAACACCTTCCAGCGCAGCTGTGAAGAGTTTCAGTTATATGAAATCATCCTGTATAGCACGTTTCTGCAGTTATATAAGTTTCATACTGCTGGACTGTACACGGACAGACATCGTAGCTTTGTTATAAATACAAACACTGGCGGACTGTAGCACCATCCAAATTTCGACAAAATCAAAGGATTTTTCATAGTCCGCGTATGTACGTCAGAATTAAGCCGTGTATATAATACTACATTCATGTCATGTATGGAATATATAATAACATTTATATAAATACATTAATACATACATACACTTATCATGTACGTCATGATATAAAACAACGTTATAAAATATAGATAAATAGAAAAAATAAATAAAAATGAGCTATCACGTCTTTATTATCTAGAAAGTGCAACTCATATTTTGCCTTGAGCTTATATACTTCCAAACATGACAAAGGGCAACGGGTACACTGACCGTAAATGTTAGTAAAAGCCTTTTTTACACATGAGTTGATATGTTAGTATTTGAATCCATTACCGCTAGGTGAATCCAATGCTCTAGTCACTAGAGCCTAAATTATTTACTAGTTACAGACTAGATATTTATGTGTAACATCAAATAGATTAGTAAATAACTATACTAATAATATATTTGTAACGTAATGTATATACAAAGATTGAATGCCAGAAGTTATTACGTACATCGAAAAAATACTCTTACATACAGAGTAAAAGAAGACATGGGTTCGTCCTTAAAAGTAATAACAGCTACTGTACTCCGCTACGCCGTAAATATGTGTATTATACCGTACATCAGGTTCATAACATCGGGGAAATGTATTCAGGCGCGAAAAGTAAATAAATTTTATAAGTGTTTTCTTTATGTTCCACGTTGGGTGACGACAGGTGATGTGAATAAAAATTACAATATATCAGAGTTATACGTCTAAACACGCATAAACAGCTACAAATACAAATTCTTAAGTTTTTTCTATCAAATCTATAAATCTATTAGTACCGCGTAATATATAATATATATAGGTTTCAGTGAGTATTTATATAGTATCATTTAATATTTTGTTGGGCATATCGCAATAATTTGATATCTTTCTGAACTATTATTAGCTTATCTTTGACGTTTTATAGTACGATAAGAGACGCTCTAGATTATCAGATTATGAATTACTTGATATTTAATTATTATAGTTTCCTAGATTAGAATTATACCAAACCTAAGCCTTGGCTGGTATTGAAATCACAAGTCGTTTTAACCATAGGATTGACATAGGCCTTATGGTCAAACATCAAAACAAATATAACACTAGAAAATATCAACGGATAGTCGCAATCGTATAATAATCAATTTAAAATACAGACGAGATATCGTATCCCGCCTTTAAATAAAGTTATTCCAGTGAGCTCTGATTTGAATGGGTCTGATTTCAGTAACATACAGATACGAAGCGAGGATTTCCTTCACACGTTCTATGAGCGCATTCTCGCTATTGCAGCTGCAATTAAGGCGCTACAAATGCAATAAGTGCAGACTAACATAAAAATTTTCACGTAACAGATTTACTATAAGATCAGCATTTTTTTAAGAATACTTAAATGATCTTTTTCCATATTAAAGCTTTTCTAAATTAAAGCTGACAATCTAGAACTCATTTCCTACCTACATGAATAGGACCATGATAAATAACCTTCCATGATCTAGATGAAAACCCATTCTAACAGCAACTGTTAATTTTTCAGCGATATTGCTGTACTTTAAACGAAATATCCAAGAAAAAATGTTTTGAAATTTTTGAACAAGGCATCCTATTAATCCTGAGTAGATATCGGTAACATGTCGCTGTCAAGTGGGTATACAATATTATTTTTTATAACTTAGTCTGTTCGGAATCAAACCACTGGCTGTAACTTTTCTTTTTATTATTAAATATTTTATTTATTACTATATTCAGAAATTCAGAGGATAGAATGGCAGATGGAATGCCTCGTCTCCAGTAATAAGGATGTAACTTTTTATATTAATATTATGAATCCTGAATGAAATGAATTTTCTGCTAACGGTACTTACAGAAGAATGTTTGTTAACAAATCTTGATAAGCGATTGACTGAACTTTTGTTTTTAAATTGATTAATTTTACAATAATTTGATGATCTTAAATAAAGGACTATATTGTTTAAGTTGTTCGATTAAAGGGAACTAATAAGTAATAATACTTTGGTTTCTTAAAAAAATCCAAATATTTGATCTCTTTATACTCGAAGACAAAGCTAGCATAAAATAGTATAATATAAAAACATTGCGACTTGTACGGAACGCTCGAAATAAAGGCAGTTAAATAATCTAAGTAGCAAGATGCGCCTTGATTGAGGGCCGTTTCGTATCTAAACAGCTGTCTCCTACGAGTACGCGCTCGTATATACTTACCGTTATACCTATCGTCACGGCCGTAATACACGTGCAGATAGGCCCTATCAGAGAATCACAGAAAGAACAGAATCTAGTACCCAATTGATTTAATGGTTTTATTTGTTTTGATGTATTTAATAAAATATATTACATGGATTGTTTGTTTTAAACTGATTTGTTTTAAAATATACAATACAGTCTTCTTGTACAAACAGCTTAGCCCGTTTAACTCCATTTTGTAAAACAGGATGACAACTTATAAAGTTGAGAAAATTATATACGTCTTCAAAAAATTACGTCATTTATTTATTTCTGGTGACTTATCGGCACCATCGAACGAACCAGACGAACCGTTTTAGTCAGTCATTGAGCATCTGCATTATGAGTCTTTATCGATGATGAATACGGGTGTCTTGGTCAACAGGAATCACTTATCATCAGGTGAAAAGTGTCGTTGTTTGTCACCCATTAAAACCAACATATATATATATATATATATATATATTTATGTATATATATAAACAATTTTATTGTATTAAGCAGTTGAAAACGTGTTATTGTAACGTATTGAAAACCCTTTTATAAGAAAAGTATGGATGTCACTTAACTAAGAACATTACCGAATATACTTAAATGTGTCTATGCTCCGAAATAACAGGATCACTGTAGTCAGGTCTAACATTATTACGTTTACGATACCCCAAGTTGATAACTGGGAGTAAATGTATTCAGGCGTCAATGTACACAAACTTCATACTTTAACCTAGACCCCAAAACCCTTGGTGAAAAATGAATATAAAATGTGTTTTTTTTTCGTACAAATACCAAACATCAATCACTTGGTGTGGATCCAAAAAATATACGCTGTTATTATATAACACATAATCGCCCGTCGTGTCGCGTGTTTATAAGCCCCTATTTCGGAAATTATAGAAAAATATTTTTTAGGTCGACCACTGGACAAAATGGTTTTCAAGGAATATTTGCATGCATAAGTTTATAAATGTAATAAAATATAATAATTTATATTTATGCAAGTACTATAAATTGAATTAGATTATAAAATAAAAAAATCTGTATTCTATGTATACTAGTACATAAATGTATACTATGAAAATTTATTAAATTCTAGCATCTCTGCGGATTCTCGAGTACTGCGTAGATAACTCTGAACCGTTCCAGATTTAATTAGTTTCGCAGTTCAATTATGATTATCTATGAACCAACCATTTTATTTTCTAATGTATAATTCACCCAGTTGTCATCATAAAGCATCATAGCATTTTATATGTATCTTTCTAAGACCATTTGTGAATATTGTTCTTGTAAGAAATTTAAATGTTTACGGTCGTGTATATCTACAACAGATAAAACAAATGTATAGCATGTATTCACTACGTAGCTACAAACACTGACCAGTTAGTTTTATACGAAAATTACTTATGTTGGTATAACCTAGTGTTTACTCCAAATCTACTGTAGTACCGCTATCATAAGATTGTCAATCACTTATCGTCTTCTTCTTTAGTTCAATGTAACGCATGTGCAATAAGTCAAAACATAAATAGTAACATTGGATTTGGACAGCAGTGATTCGTGAGTACCGTAAACGCGACATACATATCTATGCATATGTCTTACCGTACTTTGTTCTTTCAACGTCGTTTCCCTTTTCCCTAATAGCCTTAACAGTTCACCAGAATAGCTATAGCAGCAGTTGATCCGCGAATAGTGAAGTACGCTATCAATCTGCTAACTTGTTACGTCTTAACTAAATATTATAGATAAAAGAAACTAAACTACTGCATTCATTTAATACATATAATAAAATAAGTAATGATTTCTTATATTTACGCGAATACTACACGTTCAATCGAAACGTTGAGGTGTTAAATTTCAAAACTGAAATCCTTAAATATAGTTTTATTGAAATAATAAGTAGTTTAGGTATGTATGTGTATTCTATTTAATTATATGACACGTCTTATACTCTCATTTCAAAAGAATCCAGCGCTACTTAAAAGGGCTCAAGAAAAGATTTCGGTTAGCAAGTTTCCTTGTTATGTTGAAAACAAACTTTGGTAATAAATTGTGTTTAAGCATAGCTATGTGAAATAGATTCGTTTCTAGATTAATAAAGTAACTATTATACCTTTTGAGAATTGCATTAAATAAAATATCGATTGCCCACTGAAAATAAAATGATCGTAACATCGATTTAATCAACGATGAAAAGTGCCTCCATAGCATAGTGTACATAGTGTATATATAATCACTGCACAATAATATATTATACGAGTACGTTCTTGATACTTGGTAAACTATGGTAAAAGTAAATTTAATAAACTTGATTATCTATATGCATCTGCGACTCCTCTGGTGTTACAGATAACCCTGGGCGGCGGAAAGCTGCTTGCTCGTTTGGTCACTAATACTATATAAAATTGTATATAAATCTCAAAAAATATTCTTTATTAAGTATAATGAGGGTATATTTTGAAAGAAACCAGTGGCACTTAAAAGAGCATAAGAAAAGACGCTCTGCTCTCAAGTTTTCCTGTTATTTGTTGAAAATAAACTTTGGTAATAAATTATGTAAAAGCAGAGCTATGTGAAATAGATTCGTTTCTAGATTAATAAAGTAACTATTATACCTTTTGAGAATTGCATTAAATAAAATATCGATTGCCCACTGAAAATAAAATGATCGTAACATCGATTTAATCAACGATGAAAAGTGCCTCCATAGCATAGTGTACATAGTGTATATATAAACACTGCACAATAATATATTATACGAGTACGTTCTTGATACTTGGTAAACTATGGTAAAAGTAAATTTAATAAACTTGATTATCTATATGCATCTGCGACTCCTCTGGTGTTACAGATAACCCTGGGCGGCGGAAAGCTGCTTGCTCGTTTGGTCACTAATACTATATAAAATTGTATATAAATCTCAAAAAATATTCTTTATTAAGTATAATGAGGGTATATTTTGAAAGAAACCAGTGGCACTTAAAAGAGCATAAGAAAAGACGCTCTGCTCTCAAGTTTTCCTGTTATTTGTTGAAAATAAACTTTGGTAATAAATTATGTAAAAGCAGAGCTATGTGAAATATATCTTTTCGAAGACAGGGACTATTATAATTTTTTAAAATTCCGTTTTATAAAAGTTTCTGCTTAGTCGCTTACGGAAAACATTAAACTCGATTATATCTATAAGTCTAACCACAGATAGCAAGCTTCAGTGGGCCCAGCTATGATCTTTGTCACCTCAGTAGCTTTTCCAAGCTTAGACGGGTGTGGATACAGTCAGGAACTAAACTAGACTAGCTAATTTAATTACTTCCACAGCGTCACGTCTACCGAAATAATACTGTCGGGCAAGGCGGCTGATATCTTCGTTCTAAAACAACGTACTGTACGCGCTATATATAATCTAGGTTCTTGAATTTCCCTGTTAGAACATTTTAAACAAATAGGAATTCTGACAGATGCATTGCAATATATATATATATATATGTATATATATATATATATATATATATATATATATATATATATATATATATATGTATATATATATATATATATATATATATATATATATATATATATATATGTTAATATTATGTTAGTAGGGCCAAATGTTAACACATACTTAAATTACTATTACTGGTTGAACAAAATCATTTATTCATTTGTACGAGTAGAACTGCCTGTTATATAACACTTTATTTTTAATTAGATTATTTGTCAATTAATCAAAAAATGCTTAGATTTAAGCTTTAAGCTCGGTACAACACCGGACATTTTGTAAATTATAATTTAAAAAGAAAAAGAAAAAAAGGGCATCTAGTCGAGGTTTTTGCCGTTTCTTCACACTAGCAGCTGGCTTCCGAAGCAGTGGTACCTATTAGCTATTACCAATAGCAATTACAAAAGTGGTTTGTATAAGTCTACTTGAATAAAGTTTCTTTTAATTTTTATTTTATGAGAAATTCGAGCCTTTCCGAGTTGAAATAACCATACTATAATTAAGAACTACGTGCTAGCTCTACGAAATATTAAGCCTTATTTGAATAAAAAACTACAAATGACTTTGACTTTGATAGCGTTGATTCATTTGTACGCGTGATTATTAATAGTTCAAACTTACTCGCCCTTGGTTTTATTATTGGCAACGTAGCACGATACGCCATTCGTTATAAGTCGTCACAGCCCACGAGTGAATCAGATATTATCGACAATTTAAATAATAGCTACAATCACTCAACACTATAATCCATGTAGAGTAATTTGAATCTGAAGAATCAAATTACTCTACATGAATGAATGAACACTTTCAATTCAATGGATCAGAATATACTTAAAATAACAATTTGTTACGTTTAAAGTGAGCCAGGGAGTTACAGTTGACCGTATAAAGTTAAATACCCACACTTGTGCTTAAAAATAATTTCAAACATCTCTTTCAGAATGACAAACTTATGCGTTCATTAACCTGATAGTAAATGGTGACCGAGGCCTATAAATATCTATATCCATTCTCAACATCGATGCCAGATGAACATGCGTTGTCAGATCAAAGGACTGAGCTGTGCCTCACTATTATAATGTTATAATGTTTTTCATTGCGGTGTTTTTGGTTCTGTACTCCGGTCGAACCAACCTTGCCACTTCTTGTAAGAATTGGCTATTGTTACCTCGGTGAGCAAACGTGATATTGTGCGTAGTTAAGAGCATACTCTCATGCCAGTGATGCTCCTACTCATTATTAATGAACCAAACAGCTACAGTGACATCTTACGGTTCTTAAAAAACGTGCGTAGAAATAGTGATGTATCTATTACGTGACGATGATAATTATTAACGGTAGAGGCACTTTCTCATATCGCTTGTAATACGTACAAAAATAAGGCATAATGTTAATAAATATTACTAATATTCTATTATAGGTATTAAAAAAATCATGAAATTTTCTAATACATTAATTATGTTCTGGGATTGAAATCGAGTCCAGTACACAAGATATAAAAAATACGTTCACACACTAAGTCATTTATGGTTTTGTTTATTTGCTAATGATAATAATGTAATCAAAGCGGATTTATTGCATAAATCGGTCGGCGAGTAACATTTGGAATTAATTGTGAAGGTTAATGCAATAAAAAGTAAATAAATTAATAAATTATTAACTTTTATTGTCATCCTGGTTGATTTATAACCACGATGATATCTTCTGGTTGTTACCAAACGATAACAACTTCGTAGTTTATATTACAGTGCCGTAAACTTTCGCGCAAAAATAAACACTGGTCGTCGCTTTCTCTAGTTCCGAGAATCAACTATCTTTGTGGCACAAATATTGTCGTGGGTAATTGCGATTCCTAGCCAAAGATAATATAAAGTCTTCTCTTTAATATAAATATTGCAATACTCTTTCCTAGGGTTAGATAAAATAATACTAGAGTTATAAAAAAAAATAGCCAAACTCAATTTAGTCTAATGAAATTTATTTATTACGGCAAATTTGACATTTAAACAACAAAACGCCTCTGACATTTATATAAAATCGATTATAACTACTTATCGATATGATACATATAGTCACGCCTTTATACCATTGCAAGGTTTTATGTTATAATTGTTTTAGTGCCACGAAGTGTAGTGACACAGACCGGCTACGCCGGAAGGTACGACCGTGCAATACCATCTTAAATGTTAGAATAACACTGTTGGGATTGCGTTTGGTGAGAATACAGATGCTGAAGTTAACAGTGATAGAGCTACACTGCAGTTTGTTTCTAGCTACAGAATGAATGGGTCAGCACGACGGTGGTAGGACCACGCGCTCATAGAATACCAGTGTAAAATAGCAACATAATGCTGCTGTGTTTTATCTGGTGAGTGTAGGGATCTGGAGACCTTTAAACTGGTGATGAGGTATTCCATCTCAGTCCTCAGGGGTGACAACGCATCTGCATTATGATTTCTTATCAAGGATGAGTATAGATATCATGGGCCGCGGGAATCACTTGCCATCAAGTGAACTGTGCGCTCGTTTATTTCTCTCAATATAAGGTAACGTAATGCACACCTTTATTTAATCCTTCATAATGATTTCATATGGATTTAATAATGAATGTGGTTGTCTCGGGCCGTTGGTATCATTTACCTTCAAGTGAACTGTGGAGTCGTTTGTTAACCTTAATACGAAATAAAAAAATAGCGTAGGCGGAGTATCAAGTGCTACTTGAAGCGACCGTCAGAGATGTTTACAGTGTAATATTCGGTTTTCGTGTCAGCCTATCGGTAATGATTCACGAAAACTTTTATAGAATAGATCATGTAAGAACTATGTAAATGATTAAAAACATTTAATTTGGTTCGATTCCCCAATCGAGAAACAATATTATGCATAACAAATTGTTCGTTTTCGGGTCTGGGTGTTGTATATATATTCATTGCATCTGAACCATTGATAAAATAGTAACAGGAAATGGGACGATGAGTACGAGCCTCTGTCTTTTTCGAGCTGATGTCTACTGTTAGCCCGAGGGCATTCAGCTCAGTCAGCAATTTCACCGGGTTGAGAGGTGACCGAGCGCTTACGGCGCTTAGTCGACACCTATGAGCCTCTGTGTTTGAGTGACTGCTCATGGCACTTTACTATATCCAGCGCATTTGATGTCATCTGGTATTAACACAATATAACCATATAGTATTTATTAATAGGTAGAGCTACACTGCAGTTTGTTTATAACTGCAGAATTAATTGGTCACCTCGACCGGGGTAGCCAAAACACAGCAGCATAATACTGCTGTGTTTCGTCTGGTGAGTGTAGGGACCCGGAGACCTTTATTACTGTATACGAGGCATTCCATCTCAATTCTCAAGGGTGACAACGCATCTGCATTATGATTCATTGTTAAGGATGAATGTAGACATCATGGGTCGCAGGAATCACCTAACATCCGGTGAACTGTGTGCTCGTTTGTAACTCAATATAATAAAAAAAACTGTAATAAATAAAAAAATATACAAGATTCAAGAGATTATTTTCAAACTAAATAAACGGTATTATATAACAGTAATGAAATCCCTCGTAAGGAGTACGTATGTATATTAACTTAGTCGAGAGTGTCTTATTGGCCAGTAGCAAGTACGTTATGTTACGTCCAACACCGGCCTACACGAGATTCAGTCGTGATCTAGGCCGCTACTAAAATCGACTTCACCCCCCCCTTTTTAGATCCAATCACCTTATTTTCCTTCACCCCCCTCAGTTGTCGTTGAGGTTCTTATTTCACAGGGTTCGGACTGCAGCGGTGAGGAGTATTATTATTAGTATACTACCATTACCAGCGTCGTCATTGTCTCCCTACGCAGCGGGCCTCCCGCTCGCGAGTGTATTTCGAAAAAGCTGGACACTGGACCAACAGCATCACACAAACACAAAAAAAAAAACTGTTACGTATAACAGAGAAGAGATATAAGAGAAGGAAGACTGTATAGTATATTTACGTCCAAATAATGTTCCATACCAATAGCTAAATATAAATAAATGTCCGAATATTTGAAACGGCACACAACTATAAAAATATAACAATTATCAATTTAGTGAATGCAAATATTTCCCTACATTTTTTTTTCGTACAAATAATCAGTTCTAATAAATACTTTTTAATTTTTACATTTAAATTAATATATAATAGAATAGGATTTTTACAGCATTTTTTTTATTATAATAATATTTCTGTACTACAAAATTTAATTTTTAATTTAGTAAGCAAAATTAAAGTTATGTTTTCGGCTGTATATATTAGGCAATTGGATATGTATAGAGAAAAAAATATTAATCGAATATATATGTATATCTCCCTCATATGTAATTTGACCAAAACAACTTAAAATCGTCGTTATTATTTTATGTTTAGGACCTATGCTGAGAATATTTTTACAGCTCTTAATAGTTCATACATTTTTCTATAGATGGCGCTTATACGAAATATACAGTTTTGCTTTTTAATAGTAGATGGCGTTGGAGTCGTAGTTATATAAATAAAATATAAGTCGTTAACTACTAATTCAAATGAAAGTAAGAAAATTTATAGGAATATAAAAATAATGTTTTTTGAAATGAAAAAAACACCTCACCGTGACAATGCTTCACACATTGCCGTGACCAGGATTCGAACCTGGGTTACTACGGCCACAACGTAGGGTCCTAACCACTAGACGATCACGGCTGTTGAGGCTTATTATAAATTGTTCAAATTTTACTAGTATATATACAAAACAGTTTTCATTTTTAGAATATGTAATGAATTTTCTGTTAATAATCTGTTGTTGTCTGTGTTAATAATTTATGTGATATAAACACTTCTTAGATAATGTTATCTATCAAATCTTATTTAATAATTTATCAATTTATTTATATTTAATTTTAACAAAACACAAACACATGATATATTGTATTTATATTAGGATTTTGTTTTTAGTAGATTCCACGTCTATATATATTTTTTTATCATTATCATAAAACTGGGACTGAGATGGCAATGGGCAGGACACCTGGCTAGGAGAAAAGAAGCTCGGTGGACCAGGGCAGTAACCGAATGGTGGCCAAGGCAGGGGCGCCGATCAGTAGGCAGACCATCTACCCGCTGGATGACATCGTCAGGGCAGCGGGACCACAATGGTTTTCGGGCAGCATAGAATCGAACTGAATGGCGCGAAAAAAGGGAGGCCTATACCCAGCAGTGGGGAGATACGGGCTGATTTGATTGATTGATTGATCATAAAAATAACAAACGTAATGACAAATATCATTCGTTCCCAATCTTAATTATTTTACCTATTTCTGTTTATTTTTAAATTTAACCAAATTAGTTCTTGACAAACGATTACATTACTGCAACAAGATTAACCTGAACACATCGTTCTCCTTACTTACGGACTTTTTAACGAATTATTCGTTTTATACTTTTCTATAGTTACGAACTATGAAATTAAATGTAACCAGTAACTCCTTTTTTATGTTAATAAGACACATGAGTTTTTTTTTTAAATACCTTATGGTCATGCATTAAATAATATAAATGGTGGCACATGGACAACATCATTTATATGAGTTTATCCATTTCGATAAGGCATTTCAAAAAAAAAAAAAATATCCGACTGTACCGCTTGAAATTTCACGGTGTTTCTATTGTTGCCCTTGGTAGCGCACTTGTACTCCACTGCCGTCACGATGGCGTCTTCGTCACACGTTCTGGGTTCGTTAGTCGTTTGTTTACTCATAATGATAAGAAGACGAGATCGCCGAGATCGACAAGGAGGACATAATAATGATTATGAGAATAAGAAAATACTTTCCACGAGCGCTAAATAACTTTTTGTAAGAGTCACTCGTACCGGCCACGTGCATATCCTATTCATAGCTTCTAGGCAATCCTCAGGCTAGACGATTTTCCGAAATTGTACCAGTGGGATATTTGGGATCACGATTTTTTATGATGGAAATTATTCATGCGACCCATGTAACATATATTACCTTCCATATTTTTTACGACATATATCCTCGATAGAATCATAATGCAGATGAGTTTTGGATAGCCGTTAAAAGTAAAATAAATTTATATCACATATACCTTTGAACACGGCCCACGGAAGTGCTAAGCTAGCATTTCGCGCTGTTTTTTTATATATGTTTTATTAATTACCTGACAGCATTTTTTGTAAGCCTGCGGGGTTCAACGAGTGTGCGTCATGTTCGAGTTTAGAAAAAAAATTGCTTAAGCCCCAATTTAACCCAATATAGATGGTTGAATGTAATAAAATTGAAATGTTAAAACGAATTCAAATTAAGACTAAAACAATGGTTAAAAATTATGTTAATTATCTTGAATATAGATCGCTTAATTTTATTCTATAATTCTATAGGAACCATGATTTTATTTTCAAACTTAATTCCTTTAGATAAGTAGCTGTCTGTTTCAGAAACGTAGGTAAAACCGATTGTTAACAATAATCAAAATAAGAATATTCTTAGTTTGAAAAGTTATATTTACATTATTTAAAATAAGTAAAACTTTGATAAGTTATTAGCTAAAATAGGAAACGCATTATCTAGCAGTCGTGGATCGGGTTTTATTTCCATATATCTTATCGCAATCGGGCACGTATACTGGTCATTTGATAGGTATGTTACGATTTCGGTTCATAAATAACAATGATATCAACAAAAATTCAAGATGCAGATGCGTTGTCGCCCCTAAATACTAAGTCGGAATACCTCGTTACCAGTAGTAGTATCTCCGGTACCCTACAACCGGGTGTACCTGGACGATTGGCACATTGAGTAATATTGATCTTATCAGCTCAATGTAGCTCAAAGGGTATCACTAGGTATCAATGTTTACCACTGTTGCGATAAAATATGTCATACGTCATTTTTATAAAATAAATGGGTAGATTTGTCAGTATTGTTTGAATTCAGTTTAACAATAACATTACAAAATGAACAACTGTAGATGGACTGAAAGTACAAACTTACTAACGGTTTATTTGTACTATATTTTTCTGAGAGAATTTGGCGGAGGTTTTCTTGCAACAATAGAGCTTACTTGACGTGATTTTTGCGTTATGATTTATTGTCACTCTAAAAAGGTTTAATACCGCAAGCGTTGTTTTTTAGATGGGTGCCGCACAAACTTCAGGATAAAAAAAAAGAACGTCAGGTTGTTGGTTCAAATTTATGATAGATAAATTCGACACTGGCGAAAAAAGAAAATGTTTATTTAACAGGCGACGGCATGGTGTTTAGACAACTCCAAGTAAATGCCCCATTTTTCTGAATTTTTTGAGCATGATTTTGAGATGATCAAAAGACAATTTACTGCGAATAGAACGTGAAAGTTTGTGCCCCTAAACTATTGTAAGCTTGGTGTGAATAGTGACCCAAGTCAAAAATACGGCACCTTCTCTAGTATCATTATCACAGCAAACTGGCGCACTTCTGCCAGAACACCCGACTATTTTAACTCAAAAAACGTATCTACCATTCCTATCTCCACGTCCTACCCTACCTCACCTGCCAATTTCCCTGTCGCTTTGTGATTTTTACCTCTTACATGTAAAACCTTTGGTCAAGAATAAAATATTTTGTATTTTATTTGCAACTTATGATTTATGAAAACAAAACCGCTACAAATTTCTATTGGTGGACCAATATAAATATCTTTATCTCATAAGTTCATCTAAAACTCTTCGTGTTCTATTCATATATCTGTGAAAAATGTCCTAAACAACACTAGTTCGTTATTCCTAATACTGTTTACACGAGCGACAGTAAAACCATCTTTATATCTTTACCTAATGTAATAGATTGACGTTCTCGTTTATATCTGTTTGTCTCGTGTTTATCATCAAATTACTCGTTATCAGGTTGTAATACATATTGATACAATGTCTCATACATTCGTGTTTTTATTATAATAAAAGGTTGGTTTTAACCCTCTGGTTATCCTCTGATAATCTCGACCAAAATGCCGATAATGACGTACGATATAAATAATTTCTCAATATAATTTCTGTTTTTTATTCATACAAATATTATTACTAGCTATCTTAATTACCTTTATAGCTTAACAGTTTTTTCTAAACTGTTATGTTACAAAACATTTAAAGAATGAACTATAAAATAACAACTTAAACTTGTCACGTTAAAAATTTTGATAGTATTTATCATAAATACATTTTAATCAAAACCGAAAATTAGTTGTTAACAACGGGCTCATTGTCCAAAAATGGTGTTTTGTGACGCAAGCAGATAAAAATAAATTATTAATATATAACTGCCACTGGCAATTGAGTAACTAACTGCTCGATTTATAAGAAAAACAGAGTTACATAGCGCTGTTTCTTCACTAATTGTATAACATTCTAGATTGCCACATTGCTTTTACTTTTATTGCTTAGCTTAACATTACTTACCGGTGATCCAACAATCATAGTAGGCTGGCATCGATTCCCATTGTTTAGTATTTTTGAGTAATAATATTTCAAACTCTAATATATAACTTTGTACATACTTTATAAGGCATGATCATTATCGTTGTCAATTCAGTATCTTTATACAATGGTAGCGCTGTTAACAGAATGAATGAGTCGGTTTGACCGGGCAAGGACCACGCTATCACAGAATACCAGCGTGATATAGTACCGTAATGCTGCTGTGCTTCGTCTGATCAGTGTAGGGATCATTTCTTAATGGTGACGAGGCATTCCATCTCAGTCCTCAAGGGGGACAACGCATCTGCATCATGATTCCTTGTTAAGGATGAATGTAGGAGCGGTCCATGAGCCGCAAAAATCACCATCAGCTACCAGAACTTTGTTCTCTTTTGTTACTCTCAAGTTAAAAATAAAAAAAACACTAGTTCTAATAATCTTTCTAATTTCTATACTTAATTTTTTACATACGCTTAGTTTATATTCAATGAAGTACATTATAATCTTACTCAACTATAATAATACTAATAATATTTCTTGTATATAATTTAGCATATACTGTATAAGGCTTTTCTTCATTATCTTTCTGAACAACATACAGATGTTAATTTTTTTATAATCCCAATAGGATTGTAAAAAAATAAACATCTGCGTCAGTTAAACCAACAGTGGTAGACCAAGATATACAAAGCGCTATTCAGGTTTCACCGGAACAAGTTAAGTTCTAAACCTATGAAAAGAAGAGAAATCTGGTTGAGCGCAAATAATGATAGAAAGTTGTTTATAAATTTATAAGGACTTTTCTTTTTATCATATGGTATTTACTCTATTTCGTTTTTAAAACTTTTTAATCTGTCTCTATAAGTGAAGGTTTGTTATTGGCACTTCGGTACATTATTGTTAACGGTAATATATTTTAGTTTTAAGTTTTCCAAGTTTATTGCTACAAGTTAATTGATTTCGAACCCATGCCCACTAAGAAGAAACTAAGTAGACTAAGGTCTAGGCCCTAGGTCTTAGTAATGAAATGAAGCTTATTCGCTTAAAATTAATTTATTTTAAATTATATTTCCTCTTAGATACAGTGTATTTTTTTTGAGATATATGCGCATGATTTTTCTGAAATAAAATGTATGAAAGTTAACAACGAATTATTTTAGTTCCTGTGAGTATTGTAATGTTCGTGAAAATATTTTATAAAACAAAAAATTACGTCTGATAGATATATAGACAAACAGAACATAAGAATCGATAGATTTTATCTACAAAGGACCACTACAGAATTATAGTGAACAGAACAAACCCGGGTGGAATAGCAGGTTCTTCCTGGGCGGTCAACCCGGTGAAACTGTAAAAGCCCTCGCGCTACGAGCGGCCATCAGACCGAAAATCCTGCGCGGTGTGTGAGGGAGGGATTGGTGGATTAATTCAATTTTTCTTAATCCTCAGAGATAACAGAGCTTTATCTACTCGTAAGATTCCTTATCGATGTCACAGATCTTATGGATAAGACTGGATGGTTTGTGATAGAGTTCAGAAATCTATTCAGAAAATATAAAAATATTACAAATATTTTAATTTGCTAAAACACACTGCTGGCACAAAAAAAAATGTTTTCGTAAAAGAGAAAAATGGAACTTGTTTAGAAAATAGGTAGAACGTGCTTCAATGATTGTCTGTTTACGAAAAAAATATATATAGACAGATTCAAAGCAAAATACAGTAATAATATCACTGCGCTCAATCACGTCGTCCGTTCTGTGTAAAACGATTCGTGAACTTATTCAAATTATATTTCGATGATGTTGAAAGTGATGTTTGATAAAAAAACGACCTGTATACAGGCCGATAGAGAAACCCAACTGTGCTTTTTATTAGTAACGTTATTAACACGAATCGTTTCCATTTGAGACGATAAACTAATCATGATATACCTAGTCCGGCCATAAGTTCTGGTACAAATGAAAATGCATTTTTTTAAATGAAGTAATGTAATATCATTAAAATTTATACCTACATATTTATTAGTCAGTCAGCAAAAAATAAAAAAATATTCTATTCGAAATGGCTAGCTTTGGCTTTTATACAGGCCTTTAATCTGTTTGGCCACGAATCTATGGATTAACTCACTGTTTCCAAGGGAAATTTCGCCACTGCTTGCTCCAAAGATTTTTTAAGATGTCGCCGTGGCGTTTAGAGCAAGCCATGTCCTCTAAAACTGACAATAATCATCCATCAAGTCTAAAGGGTTGAAGTCTGGGCTAGATGAGGGCCAGTCTTCAGCTCTTATAATGTCTAGAACGTTGGTTTCAAGCCAGTGAGTTCGTGCCTTGTGACCAGGTGTAGAGTCCTGCTGGAAAGTCCACGGTGTATCTTTAAAAAGTGTATTTCTGAGAGGTTTCACAACATTATCCAAGACTGTATCTTGATACACTTTGGCTGAAGTTTTCACTCCTTTTTCACAAAAATGTAATTTTGTGACTCCTTAATAGGACACGTCCCACCAAACCATCACTGATGCAGGATGATGACCACGTTGTACCTTTCCGACCACTTGACCAGCTTCTTTAGAACTGAGAGCGTACACTTTATCATTTTGCTTAATGTAGTGTTCTTCAATCGTGAAAATTTTTTCATCGGTAAAGAGGATATTTCTGTGCCTTTCACCTGCGTATCGCGATGGAAGGCGTTTTAATCGATCCACTCTCTTTATTGTAAAGATTGATTTAGGGCATGTCCTGTAAATCGACGATACGCACCGAGCTTGAGGTCTTGTTTTATAATACGCGACAGAGTCCTAGCGGGAATCTTCATTTCGCGCGATAAGATTTTTTGCTTTATAATGGGGTTTCGACGAATTCTGCCTTTAACAGCATTAACAGCCTTTGTAGTTGCACGCGACCACCCCGATCTTTTCTGGTCTTCAACAGAGGAAGTGTTGTTGTATCTGTGTTGATAGTACGATGTCCGAACATATAGCTGATACCAAGCTTTTGAAGTGTCTGGAATATGACCGACGGCTCCATACCCACTTTGTGCAAGGCGATCACTGCAATCCTATTTTTTTTAACACCACGATAGAAATGAACACGAAAGAAATGGCGCTAAATCGAAATAAGTTTTTAAAATTATATAAGTGTTCCAAATTCAAAATAATTAAAAAGTTGAAAAAAAGAAAAGTTTTTATGTAATAGTATTTATGGCCAGTCTAGTTATATTCATGTACCTTTTATTGTTCATTACTCAATTTTTATGTTAAATTACATCCAGAGGGGCTTTAATTAAGACATAATAAGCCTCTGATTTCCTCCACATAAAAGTTGCTCATCGTATTAATGAATCACTAATTATATTTATATCGATTTTTAAAATTATTTCCTTTTGACATTTCGATTAGATTGTAAGTTTTATTAAGACTACTCAACGTTGATAATCCAAGAAAAGTAAGGAATAAGAATATGGTTGAAATCATAAATGATCTTCAAGTACATATACAATTATATCTTTCAGGGGTCTCAACGTATTTGTATATTAAAATATATCCACATTGTATTATGATTCTTAATCGAGTATAAATGTCGTCTAATGATACTGGAACAAAGTATTCTTTTTTTCTGGTAACAGATGACCACGCACCTCCATTATGTTTCTTTATCGAACATGAATTTAAGTGGCAACAGGAATAACTTATCAATTATAACTTATTTTGATAAAACGAAAAATATAATTTGTATACGCTTATACAGCTACAATACAAGTCTATCGCCTCAAAACTTATTGACGATCTAAATTTGGCCTATAAGACACTTACGGTCTTATAGACTAACTAACTACTATGACAATAGTGGAATAGTGGATTTTGAAACTATGACGTTAGGTTTTCTAAGATGTAAAACATAATACTACTGACGCTTAAGTAAGTACATCTTAAGTTACTAAATGATACCTAATGGTACATGATTCTTGCGGTTATATAGGCCAGTTGGGCTGTCTTTCCCTCGAGATACTAGGCTAGGTTATTTTTATATTATTACCCTAGTCTCCAGTACTCGTCTACGATTTCCTTTCTTCCTGTCCCACCATATATAATACTAATTTTTTCCGCTGATACTCCGAAAATTGTATTCTCAATCACTTGTTTATAACTGCGGCGTGACCTCTATTATTTAAAAAAACAAAATTAAAATTGACTCTTGACCTCCATTCATCTTGCCACGATTGTGAAAACGTATGAATAAAATGCGTTGAGGAAGTACAGACGAAAGAAGCATCAACTTTCTTTTCACATGATGTACCAACATTCGTACCAAGTGTCGGCCCTGTTATCTGCCATGAGCAATTTTCACACACCACTTGTGTTAGACCATCGACCTTGATAATATAGATATTACACGTTACATTGACTCCAGCGCAATGCATTTCACGCAATCACGTACCGTTTTCATCGGAAAAGTGTTTATAATGGACTTATATTTAAGGAATGTTCTTATATCTTACCAGTTATTTGAAGGGAAACTGGATAGGAAACTGGTATGTTTGGTCTCGAATTCCCATAAAAATAGTAACGTCTTAAAAAAGACATTGCACTAGTAGTTTCTGTTATTTTCTGCGACGCTACAACCCTTTATGGGTATTGGCCACTTCAACAGTGTCTCTTGTTGAAGTTTTCGTAACCAATTTTTTTTACCATACGGGATGGTTAGCCCTACGATGAACCCTCCTCTTTTATCCGGGATTAGGATACGCAGTGCAATGAGTTTCCCCACTGCACTGGCAGAGTGTTGCACTAGTACACCGCAGTTTTATTACTACATTTTACAAAAAAAATATAATATCTTAGTATTTGCCTTTTGGTTGTAAGCATTACGGCACATTATAAACAATTTCAAACGAAACACATTAAATTATTTTTTATTTAATCTTATTTACTTATTGCCTTACCACAAAGTAAAGGTAACAAAGGCCGAATTTAATTCTAGTCGGCATTCTCTAGTAGTCAATGTCAGTTTGTGCTTATTAAAAATGCACGCAGTAGAAATGCGGTTAAAAAGAAATAGTGTAAAATTTATATGTAAAAATACATACTTTTAAAATCTATTTAAATAGGCAATATTAATAGTCACAGTATATATATATATAAGTAATTAAATCATAAATACGTAAAAGTATGCCAATGTAAGACGACCCCCCGGTAGATGGACCGACCGATGCATAGGTCATGCAAGTTTGCTGCAAGTCGATGTATATAGATAGGATATTGCTTTGTGGCAACTATGCGGGTTGCCTATGTTAAACAGTGGAATATAGATAGGCTGTGATGATGACGATAATGAATATATATATATATATATATATATAAATATATATATATATACAAACAATACAAAATTTTTACAGTGTACGACGACAATTATATGAAGAGTCTTCTATCATCCTCATATTTTATGATCGTAATTACCAATCTGCAACCCTCCACAGGTAGGTTGTTTGTTCTTAATTAAATTTTTAAGATTTAAATAATATTTATTTCTAGTTACAACCTATTTGTTTTGGTGAAAAAGTTTATCAGCGTCTTAACAACGTATCTTGACGATTGGTTCAATTAATGAGAAAACGGTAAGTTATTTCATGAACTAAACATTTAAAAAATCTGTAAGTTATAAATTTTCATTGTAAATGCTAACACTACCTTATGCGCCTAATTGTATTATTGCCTAAGGTAAGTAGTTACGCAGACGCAGGTTTAAATTACAGACACTTCCTGTTTATTTAAGTTTTAATATACTAAGAGAAAAAAGTATAACTTTTTAATGAAAGAGAAAAGAATGTAGACATACATCCGCGCGTTACAAGCCTCTTAGGGCTTAGCCTTCTTGGAATATTTGTGTTAAATAAATCGTAAATTTTCGAGTTACCTTCCTCCGAATTTATTACATATGTAATAAATTTATACCTACGACTATAATAAACTCGCTTTAAGCAGCCACCGGAGATAGTGCCGTAGTCAAAATCATCTAAATCACAATTATTTCATCATCAACTTGGCGTGGCTATTATAACCAACTTTTATACGATGCATGAAATATATAAATATATTAACTATACATGATTAACTATTAATAACTAATTATGAGCCACTTGCGGATTACACTAAATCATATTTAAAAAGAATTAGAGTGTATGAACGTACACAAATATTAAAAATCTATTATACACAATAATAAAATATAATAAGTAATATTTTCAATATAGCTTATTAGCGTTTGTTCGTGGATGTGTTTGCGTGTGTTAAAATTGTCTATAATTGCATTGAAAAGACTTAAATTAATGTATAATCTTCCAATTAACACTAGTAATGTTGTTAATAAATAGTTATTTACGAATATGTTGCAGTTTCTTTATTTTGTGTGTTAAACGTGGTGTGCCCTCAACTTATCTAAAAATATTCAATAAACATGCGTCAGCCCACGGAGGTATTATCTTCTACTCTACTATGGAATTGTGGTCTAACCACAAAATTGCCTACATTTCATATCCACCATGATTATGAACAACAATCTAACTTTCCCATTCTATCAGATACTTAAATATTTACTTATTAATTTCTCGCATATCTATATTTGCTAGAGTCAGCGTAATATTCAACAAAAATAGATTTTATCTAATAAAAAAAAATTTATATTAAACTTTATCATATCAAACGAACACACAGTTCACCTGATCGTAAGTATCTACGGCACATTGATGATTCACGTGTTTTTTTAAAATTTGCTCTCATCGTACTTCTATCGAAAAAATTAACCCATACTAGCTTTTATATACAGAGTACACGGACTACTTAAACATCACTAAAACAATAGAACTTCGATATATTATATATACTCGTATTTGTGAGATTGCCTCCCTATACAAGCATACGTGATGTTAAGGAGATAAAGTTGATATTTGCGTGGCCTGTGCTGGCCTGGAGGTTTCTCACCTGCCATGGTTGCCAGCAAAACTTGTTCCGATTGGGAATCCGAAATGACACTAATCAATACGTGTTCAATAAATAAATTATGTGTTCATGAAACAGAAGGTAAAAACTTTAACGTAATACAACGTGGACCTGGTGCAATCAAATTGTTTAATGTTATGTAAACTTTTGTAATTCAGTTTGCATCAATTAATGGTGCAGAGAGTATATTAATAAGGAAACACCTTAAAATAATTGAACATTTTTTTCACAAATGTCGTAATTTACATACAAATTATCATACATTAACAGAGTTAAGTTGGATTAACAGTGCTCCATAAGGAATTTATTTAGAACTTGTTTTAAAATAACTGTGGCATGCCAATTAAGAGACAGAAAAATGACGGTATTTATAACTAAATAGTAAAATTTTCCAAGCGTTAAATGCTCCATATAAAATAAATAAAGTTCATATTCATTAGGTCAAGCAGTATCATTTACTATATAATGATACTGCAAAGCAACAGTTGCAAGTTTGCTTTTCATTAGCCGAGCTAAGAACACGTTAATGATAGTAGCGATCCGCCTACCTCCGTCAATGACTTTATAAAGACCACTCGTACGAACCGAGGCTGCTGTGTTGTAATCATGGAACAGAAGCGTACCGTATAATGAACCCTTAATGAATACCAGCCGCTGCGGTGCGGTCGGTTTGATTGTGTGTATTCCATCTGCATACTATTGTTTTAGGCGCTTTTGACTTATTGTTCACGAATAGTTACCGATTTGCAAGCACGATTTATTACGGGTAATGTTATTTTTTTCTTAATAAATTAACACAATGTTTGTAATTCAAAAGTTTTTAATCATACTATATCATAATAATGCAGTTATATTCCCTAAATATACATAAAATGTCACCTAATGATACTATTGCAATTTTTTTTGAATATATACAGCCTGTCAAGTACTAAAATATGTAAACTCTTCTTGGGCATATTGTTTACAATCAATAAGTCAGTAAGTTTTCAGACTAGTACAATAATTTTATAAACACATTATGATGATATTTAAACACTCCTAATTTTTAACTCTAATCCGAGTCCATTCATTCTTTGTAAAGACATTAAGAAATAATAAAGAAGGTCATAGATCAAGTTATCATCAAAACATGACCTTTCTTGACAAGGTTGTCCGATAGAAACAATTCAGATCTCAACGAACAGAATTCAACTCAGTATTGTTTCTATCCTCTACGAACTACTAATCTATTAAGTTCAAAATCGCTATCGTTCATAACTAATATAATATTTCAACGGCTATGTTATGTTCTATTAACATTTTAATTACTAGCTCATTGCACTTCCATTGAATTGTCAACGACTGTAATTATCGAGTTACTTGTTTAATAATCGGTTTACTTTGAAATATATACAGATATATCTAAATATATATGTAATGACTTATTAATTTTATAAATAGATAAGTAATTTATCTTCCTGTTGAAGATGTTAATTCCGACCGGGTTAAAATAATAAGGCCATGTAAAACCGTTATAATCATAAATGTTTTTTTAACTTATTTTTAATTAATTATCGACATTTTATCGAAAATCGTAAAAATATTGTATTTCATGGCTATTATGTACTATCGATAAAATTTTGACACCTCACAGACCTCGTCCTCTCAGACCGTATGGTTAAACATTTTTTAAATAAATACGTATAATAATCATATATATTTCATTAGATACTTTAACTTTAACTTAAAAATACTAGCAGATTATAAGCATATGTCATAACAATATTTTTACAATTCATTTTGTACAATATTTACAGACCGTTAAAGTTAAATCGCGCCATTGTACTTGACAAGGTGAGATGTTACGAAACTCAACAGAATCGAAAACATAACCTGAATTGTTCTCAGCGATAATAGACTTTTGTCATGCTTTTTATCAGAGGTCCATGATAATATTGCAACAGTTTCATTAGAAAGACCCCGGTACAATTCTCCGGTTCAGGGATTATTGATGTTAGCGGGTCTGACGATATTGTGTGATAATTTGTTCTTAAAATCGCACAAAATATTTAAAAAAAATATCTGTCATCGTTTATTCCATTTGATAGCTAGATTTCTTTTTTATCGAGAAATATCTCGTAAAAAAAAATATACCTGAACTGATTGATAGTAAGCGCTACACACTTCCCATCTGTAGGTTTCTAAGAACAATATGTGATGAGTTTGACGTCAATCAGGCAGCAATGACATCTAATGATTTTTTGATATTTATAAACCTAAAATTTATACCTCATTTCCACTAAGCCATAAGATTTCTAAGATATACAAAGATATATATACACGATCATGTCATGTAATTAAGCGATAGCGACAAAAAATATTACTGAAGTCGAGCTAATTTAAAACATCTAATGTATTATTTATTAATTATAACTTTAATTTAACTTCAATCACTCAATTTAACTCGAATGAAATCGTTTAACTATACGATAAAGGCACTGGTTTTTATGCAATATGAATGTCAATTGTCCCTAACAATTTAGAATATAAACCAGTCTATGTTGTTGTCGTGATCGAATCTCATGTTCGAAGTAACTAATTAGGCCTCCGAACATAACGGCAATTGTGATCTAACAAAGATAGCTAAGCCTTCGTAAGACTTGAAGGCGCTCGGGAATGTAACTAAAGCGGTCACCCATTCAAATTTTGAGTGCATAGTATAGTTGCTTAACCTCGACAGCCGTTTTAACTGTCGCGCTTAAAGGTATTTCATTTTAATACCTTGTAATGATTTACTTTTTCGTGAAATTGCAAAAAGTCGTAAATGTTACTAAATATGACCAATGTAATTAGCAGCTGTTACTAAGAAAAGCAATCAGTAAATTGACAATATTTTTTGAAAACCGGTCCAAAAGTACAAGTACAGCTTGATCAACTAAACAGTCCGTCGACCTTGTTTTACGTTGAAACCGCTAAAACTGAATCGAAGAATTTTCTGATAAACTTTAATTTAAAACTATATAACACAATAGTCGAATGGCGGATTTGAATCTACGACGCAAGTTTTGTTGAGTAGTACTCCATTTAAAATGGCGATCAATCATAATACAATGATATCGTATTATAGAAACAGGTGAGAACGTAACAACTGCGTAATGTATTTCAATTGCATAATAAAACTTTTTTAAATTTTTATTTAAAACGAAATGTTTTCTGTGATATTTTATATTTAAGTAGTACTTAGTTTTAGGTAAAATTTATGTTAAGATATTATGATCTAGCCATTAATATTACTTTGAGCTTTGTATAAATATTAAATTATACTTTATCCGTGAATTGTTTTCGAAAACAATCACAAGATCTCTGCAAATATAATTATTTGAGTGTTTTTAGTCTCCTTAATTTATCCATATAGATTAGAAAAAAAATCGATCTAAGCACTACTTTAAGGAATTCTGTCATTCCTACTCCACTAGTTGGGGCAGTACATCATATCCTCCATTATTTTTTTTCCTTTAATACCAGTCAGATGTAGGGGTGCTCGAGTGAAAACTGGATGTTATTATCATAGTCGCTTTATTATTGTATTATTTATTACTATCTATATTAAGGTAATATCTATTTCATTTTATTTATTCATTTTTTAAATAAGATTTATAAGGGCGAACTTAATGCCCTCTGGCAATCTCCGCCAGTCAACCCTGGGTGAGTGAAACCATGGAAGGGTGTTCCAGCGGAGTATAGCCTATACTGTAAAATAATAACCAAAGAACGATGTGACATGGTATAGAATACTAATTCTCATTTTATTTAAAAGGTCAATACCAGAATGAAGAAATTGGAAGGAAGAATTTTTAAGATAAGATAGATAATTTGGATCATTTAACATAGAATAGAGCACAAAAAAAATTCTAGTGCCATGCCTTTGTCGAATTAGTGTTGAGAACGTTAGAATGAAATATGATCGTATTTATGTAAGTTGAAAAGAAATCCAACTTGTTATAAAGATTTTGCAATAGATCTGGGTTGTATAAGTCAACGATAACGGGCAGAATGAGGAGGTAAACCAGCATTAGTTTAGTTTTGAAGGGTAAGAAATTTTTAAGACTGATAACGCACGGTGGCAGCAATTAATTTCCTATATCTGTACATCCTAAGTCATTTTATGGTACCACATACTGAGGTTGACTATAGAATTACTGAAAGGATAAAATTTTCGTTCTAATAAATCATCTCTAACTACTTCTTTTTAAGAAGCAATAATTATTGTTATGTATGTATGTTATGGTAAATATAACGACAAATTAGATGTGTTTGGTTTAATAAATTAAATGGAACCTGCCGTTTACTCTTTAACAATATATTAAGAGCAGTATTTATCAGTCCATAATTTAAAATAATCATAAAAATGTACAAGTTAATTGATCGTGATTCAAGCAATAAACTGATAAGTTGTTCGATACATATGTATATTTTTCGAATTGGTTATTCTACGATTTTATACATTGTATTTTTAAATTGGTTATAAAGGTAAAATTATCTCAGCTTTAAGTATACCGTATCATTACAAATGTATGATCCGATTTTTAATCAATTATGCAAAGTGGGACTTGCACACGTAAATATTTTTGAATTCATATAGACATTGTGAACGTCGAATCGAACGTCGAATAATGAACTTATTCAAACAATTGAATTCAGAAGTTGTGGATGTCCGTTATTTACTGTAATTAACAAAAATCAATGGACAAAGCTTTGAACAAAGAGTGTATTTGATTTAAAAATTTTGTAGCCATTGATTTTTGAATTTTAATTGTACTTTCCACTTGTTTTTATGCATAGGTTACGGTTACCATTTTGATACATAGAATTATAAAAAGCCGGCAGAATTAATATTATAAACTATCATAACCACCGTCTCAGAAAATTATAAGTCCAATCCTGAACAAAGGTATTCCCATTGAAGATCACAAAGAAGCTCGGGATCCAGCTACGTCAATCTCGCGGCTTCTTCGGCTACTTTGAAAAGTTGCATAGATTGTCATATTATCTAGTGAATGTTTCTTACATCGTCTTCGCTGATATATCCACTGGCAAACACAGTGTATATATAAAAAAAACACAGTTATCTAATAGATATGTGGTTCTATGTTGATAATAGATAATGTAATTTTACGTTGTATAAATCGATAACGGTTACGTCGATTGTTCAGCGCATAAAGTGTAAGGTATTTGCTATAATGAATTACGTACTGGCGAGCAAATAAAACGCATAACTCCATTAATCTTGGTCAATTATATTGTGAGGTACGATAACATTCTCTTTCTGAATAATTTGTAGTGTAACATGAATAAAGTAGCGAGAAGTGATAAAGAATAAAGGCTGTTGAAAAATATTATTTGTGAAGAATTAATCTATTTATTTTATTATATATATGAAAAATTAAATCAATTAAGAATAAATGAATTAAACAGATTTAAAATTCTGGTTAAAAAACAACTATACAAAAAGTCGAACTGCCCATTGTTAGAATATTTGTCTGATAATATGCTTGGATATATTTAAACTCTGAGTTTTAGGTTCTGATATTGTACGCTTTTGAACATTTTGAATCTTATTAAAAAAAATCAACTAGTCGGGTTTCCTTCCGTTTCTTCTCGCTGGCAACTGCACTCCGAAACCTATTAACGGTCGTGACGATTCAAAAGTGTTTTGTTTAAAACTTGAAAAAATCTTCTTTTGATTGATCTATTAAACTGAAACATAACAGCTGCCATTTTTCTCTAGTGTAATGAAAAAAGTTTACATAGTAAGAGGACGCGGTATGTCGGTATATATAGTGATTGTAAAATTCGTAATAGAGCCTCTCTGATTTGCCATCATCACTGCAAATTATTATTATTTTAACATTTAAATTTACATTTTTAATAAAAATTCCGGACATTTCACCGAGTGCGTATTTTAGGTAAACTCAGACCGCAGCACGCGCTAATTGGCGAGGTCGCGTGTAGTCTAAGATAGTAACTTATTTAACGCAAACCATTTTGATTTGCATTGTGCGTAATTTATTATCAAAGAAATTTCATTACATGTATTTTACATTCTTACTACTAATAATACATAGCTTGTAATAATTATGCCAGAATACAATTGCGTAAAATGGACGCTAATGAACTACCCACAGGTTTGATAAAATGTATAACTCCAAAACATTAAGCGCAAGCTAAAACATTACTTAAGTACCAAAGGTCACTTTAGCGCTAGTGACAAACCATTGCGGTTTATATAGCATTAAATGTATGCATATTTTTATTTGTAAAATTGTATTGATAATAAAAATTAGAAAAAAAAAATTATTTCATATCTACGTAAAACTTTAAAAAAAAATAAAATAGAAATATAATATATATTCTCTATTTATCTGTCGGATACCTACCATAATTTAATCTCATATGGCCATAAATTTTGTTTCACATGATAAAACATGCCTGTAATCTATAAATATATGCACTGTCTCCATGGATAATATAGCCACTGCTAATTCTAAAGAAGTTTTGAGAGACTCAATGTCGAAGTAAAATTTGGCTGGCCATGTCCTCTAGTACTGTGCGTAACTAGTAGTTTAACGGGTTTAGATCTGAATTGGGAGAGTTATTCGTGCTTTTTTACCGGGAGCAAAGTCTTACTGGAAAGTCCTAGATACATTTGTGAAAATTTTATCACTGTGAGACGAAATCTCTACACTATCCAAGACAGCCAGATCTTGATAAACTTTGACCGAATTTTATTCTTCTTCATAAAATGAAAGCTTCTTGACTTCTTGATTACAACTACCTCCTTAATCACATTCCCCACCAAACGATACAGATATGACACAGTATTATGACATTGTAGAATTTTTCCAATAGATTGCAAGGTTAGAACTGTGAGTGTACGTATTTTATTTTAACTTGCTCTTTAATTGTATTAAGTTATTTATCTGTAAATAACACATTTCTGTGTCTTCCACAAGCGTATATACAATACAATTGAACGAATCATCCCCTCAAGCACGAACTGATTTAGAGCATATCCTGTTAAGATTGTAACGAGGTTTTGCTTTTATTACCAAAGAACCTCGTTACACTACTTCGATTGCTCAAAAAAAAAGAAGAATACAATGAAACTGATAATAAAAGTAAATAGTAAGATAATAAATAATAATAAAAATATAAAAAACTGTACAAGACCAAACCATTACATAAATAAAATATCGTACAATTACATACGTACGATATTTTATTTATGTAATTAATACAGGCGCAACTAATTCTGTAAAGTAATTGTTACAACAAGTCGCAGGAGGTAAAAGAGAATGAAAGAAAAATAACACAAACAAAAAGAAAGCGATACGGAAAATGAGAAAAAATATACTCGTATTCAAATATGAGTATTTATAATACACTATATAATATGAATAGATTAATAAAAATATAGCAGGCGTAGCCGTTACATTTATTTTATTCGGAACACGGCTTTCGCGGCCGCCCCGATTTTTGGCTGAGGAGTATTTGGTGTACATTTGGATAGTGTGATATACAAACATACTCGTAAGAGTACGGCTGATCCCTGGCTGATTTCTACAAACTAATGGTGGTTCCATACGTACTTTACAGAATAGCAGTGAATTGCATTGCTATTCTGTTATTTCGCTTTACTCCGCGATATCTTTTGCCATTGTTAAATTATATCGTGAACTTAACAAAAATAAAATAATTACCATATGGCCGACAATGAGAGTTGCAAAGTACACAAAATATATTAATAATTTTCCACGGAAAACTATATACAAATTTTATACTCAAAGGTTCTCACAAAGGTTAACCTTAAACAAACGAAAGGATAAATCAACATTAACCAATCTCAAATCAAACAATTTATTCAGGTTTGGTCATTCTCAATGTCAAACAGTTTTAAGAAAATTAATTTTCAAATTACGTACTAAATGTTGTCATTGCTAAAGATATAATTTTTTTTTTACTATAAACATATAACCTAAGATTGCTAGTTAAGTTCAAGGTTTTTAGAATTACATTACTATTACATTCAAATTTAAATCTGTAAAAAAAAAATACTTAATTTCCAATCGTGCCAAATATAAAGCTTAGCTCTTAGTTCAAAGGTTTTGTTGATGAACTTCATCTCAACCTGTTCCAAGTTAGGAGAGTTTACCTGTTTGCAGTTTGAATCGCAGTACCGGATGCCCTGCACCTAAACTTGTCCGTCTATCTACATATATAATTTACATATATGTATATATATTTGTATAGGTCCGGAAGCAATTCAATCACGATGACGTTCTCCTCCTACAATTTTTATTTACTATCTGCGTTACGACTGTAAGTCACAGTAGCTTGTTGTCACCCCTATATTTTAAGATAAATAACGTTTTTACTGAAATAAATGACTGCAAAATACGAATACGATTCAATGTCATGAGCAAGATTGATTAAATTAAAAACCATTGATTTGTAGACGATATGGTTTTTAATTTCCTACTCGAATTCCTAAAATCAACACCAACCGTTTGTTACCGTTTGATGTAAACCTTTTACTTAAGGAGTACATATTATTATATATATATATATATATACATATATATATATTTTTTTTCCTTGCTTTACTGCATATATTAATTTGTCTAAGGTATGAAACAAAGCGTACATTACCTAATGGTTACATCATCTATCCTCGATAATGATCTACATCTAAACATAACTGCGATATCTAGATCTAGTTTTAAGTTTTACAAGAAATGTTGAACACGTGGAAATTTTCCTTTGCCACCACTTTGTCGGGATAGTAAAATACCCCCTTTTTTGTCTAGTTGAACACATTATTGTTTACACTCCCATACAATGTTATGGGCTGTATTCATAATCCATGTCAGAATTAGAACAGTCACACACAGCTGATGGAAAAAGTTTAACTCAAATTATTTTACCCTTGAAATTTCCGTGACTGACAGGCACGATGTTATGATGCTAAAAATTTTACTCAGGCATTATTTGCATTATTTTTAGGTAGCAGAACTGCTCTCACTCTTCATAATGTACACATTACGCCACCTTATTATCTTTTGTGGCAAAGGTCAAACAAAAAACCATTGCTGTAGTTCAGTCACGTCACGAACAACGGTTTCCTTTTAAGTTACAATTTAAGTGTAATAAATTGTGTTAAAGTTCAAATTATGCTCTTAACTTATAACTATATTCACTGTAACTTTCACATTTTTTATTAAACTAATGGCGATAACTTAATTCGCTTTATGGTTAAGTTATGACTTTAGCTTATATATACCTAATCGTATAACTCAATAAAAATTCAAGATGCACATACATTATCCATTAAGTACAAAAATGAAAAGCCTCACTACCAGTGTTTGGGTCCCCAGTCCACTCATCACATGATACAATAACGTTACGCTGCAATTTCATGCTATTCTGTGAGTGGTCCTGTACAGACGTTATTTTGAAACCTTTGGAGTTTGGAGCAGTTACAGCATCACTATGATTCGCGCGAGCGTTTCAATGACACCTTGCTCATCGTATTACTTTTACCGTACTACAACAGCACAGCCGCGGCTGCCGTCATCTCTAAATTCTCTAAATTGGCACGATTAAACACAAACTTAAATGTGGACTGGTAATCTTACCATGAAATAGCTTCTTGAGATACATGACCAATGATAGATCACTTCGAACTTCTAATTTTTTATACCCAACCATGGCCAAAACTAATAAAGGTACATCAGCAAATATGTGGACCCAATGCGCTATAACATAAAATTATTCTTGTATTCATGTGAAACTCATATTGCTGCGTAAGTTTCCCACTAGCTACTAACTAGTCCATTATAAAATGCTGTTATATGCTTGTGGAACCTTTCGCTTGACACATTATAAACCCTACAGTTGCGTAAGGTTTTTTGTAATCTTTAACCACAATCAAAAAAATCTATTGCGAATTCATCTCAAAGCTTAGATTACAAACTTTTCACTCGCGATTTACTTCATATATCTCATGAGTTCATAGATCATCTGCGAATAAAAGATGTGACCCTCTTACAACTTCAGGCTGGTCGTCAATATGCATCACGAATAAAAGAGGACCTACATTGCTGTTTTGTCTAACATAATTTAGAATAATAAATCCTTATTCACCGTTTAACAGTGGATAAGCCACGCTGTAGGTGGTTTCTAACTGCACAATTAATGAGATGGATGGACTGGAGAAGGACCCACAACCTCACAGAATACCATAGTGAAATAGTAGCATAACTATGCTTTATTTCGTGTGATAAGTGTTGGGATTTGGGGCCCGATTACAGATAACAAAGTATTCAATCTTAATCCTCGGAGTTGAGATATTTGTGTATCTTGATTTGATGATGATGTTCAATGTAGAACTCATAAAAACATAGGCAGGTGAACTGTGTGCTCGTTGTGTCATCCGTAACATTATGAAAAAGAAACACATCGAAAGCTTTTTTATAACGTAAGTGATTAAAGATATCTTATTTCTATTAATACCATTTAAGGTCTTATAGTCACAGCTATTAAGTTTTATGAATACAATGGCATAACGCAGTTCTGCTTATACCTGACTCTCGTCCGTGGCCGGCGCGAATGTCGCAAGTGTTGCTAGATTCGTGACCGAACATAAATGCCCGGAAGCCAGTCGTCCACTTCCAAACTTTCGTGGTCATAGTTGTTTTAATATGACAATTTTATATGTATTTAAGTAAGACTTGTCATTTTAAACTAACAACATACATACATAACATTTGGCTACTTACATTTTTTAATTGGTAGTGGATTTCTTAAAACATTTTTAACACAATGTTCTATCGAAATTGCTTTATTCAGGTAAAGAGAAAAAAAAAAGATAAACCTCATAGCATTATTAGAAAGTCAAGAGATATATACATATACGGAACAATATTTACAAATGTAATGAATTCCGTATACATCCTCAACTATGTACTTGTAATACCTTGCGTCTCTTATAAGAATATATCTAGATCAATCCGTCCGTCACACGTCTCTAGTACTAATTGATGGAATTCCTGTGCGTTTGAAACTGTTTTACTTTGTGTCAGATAAGCTGGTTAAATCGCGATATTTTACTTCATCGCCGAGTATTTATGTGCCAAAAATTATGCTTATACTCTAAATAATAAGAATAAAAATACTTTATACATGGTTTTCTTACTCAATTTCTTCGTGTTAGAGCAAAGCAGTGCGCATTTAATCAATTTTTCTCACGACAGCCTACTAAATACAGTCCCCATCCATCAAAACTGAGCGCTGGTTATGTAAGCGAGTAAATGATTGACGCCACGCGACACCGAGGAATTGATTTATTTGATTACTAGAGCAACAGTGTGAGTTCTTTGTGCATACAATATTCTTTGGATACGAATTGGAATTACTCTGATAATGGTGAAACATTTGTTTAAGCATAAACTTTTTTGCATTTCTTCTTATGATTGAATGAATGAATATCTACACCTGTAGTGCATCCCGATGACTAACGGCTAAAAATTCACTAATCACATAAAAAAAGGAATGTAACAGTCAATTTATATATATAGATCCCACTGCTGGGCGTAGATCCCTCTCTAGGAGGTTTTGGAACATATATATACTTTTTTATTTATTAATTAGTTATGCACTTTTCCATACGATGTTTTATTTAAGCAAAGAGCACGTACATAGTATATCAACAATTTCCTTGGTTTCGGCACCTGGGATTTAACTTAGTTTGCTCGTTTACAGTCTTCGATAGCAACATATGTTGTATATATTTTTCAGTCATTTAAAATTTTCTTACCTCCACAAGTCAACTAATATCTTAATCAGTTTTACAATATGTAAAGTATAATACAATGTAGATTTAATTCTGCCTAGAGTATAGTATTCGACTACTTCGAAGAAATTATAAAAACATAAATACAGGGTAGATTAATATTTTTACATTCAGTGAATATAATAGTAAGAAAGGCTATAGTATAAAATACAGGATATAAGATACATTCTCGTAAATAATGAATATCCTTAGCCAGTGGTTGGGCATGCTAAAACCGATCTTTAAATGAATTTTCTCTCCGAAGATATCTGAGACCATCTGAGGTTGTCGAGACTAGTTCAGATAAATCAATTCATAGCAATGACTATTATTATAGTTGATATCTTACACGCCAGTGTGCCAGGCGGATATTTGATAGATATTTGAACTTTTTATCTGCTTTGGCCTTCACGGCGTTCTCCGTTCTGCCGTTTGAGGGCAATGTGATATTGATCAAAAATTTTTGTGAGTAGAAAAAATAAATATTTTTTAATTGTAATCAGATATAGATAGTCAATATTAAGCATATATTTTTTACGTAATAATAAAGAGAACGTAAAATAAAAACAATTATAATTGAAGTTTATCATTGTGTCATATAGTCTTCTACGTTTAGTGGTTAATTAGTATTTATAAATTTTGTCGTTATCGATGTTAATCATACGGAAGGCAAACAAAGAATTTTATTTAACGATGAACCCGAACAGTGAAAATTAATTAGAACAGTATGTAATGTGCGATAAACTTGTGAGGAAACCAAACTTCAATCAGTCAACTAACGCTCTTAAAGATTTAATCATTAAGACTAATTTCGAATAGTTTCCACAAGTTTTATATAATAATTAAAGAATTATTATAATAAGAGAAGTGAATTTTACAATTTAATGCTCGTGGCGGTTGCATTGCGAATGTAATTCAGTAGCATTAAATTAGCACTACACGGTTGAAGGAGTACGGCTTGTCTATTTGATAGCAAACAAACTGAGAGACGTTTGACGCTTAAGGCACTTAAATTAAATGAGCGCTTTTGTTGATATTACCTGGTTTGTAGCAAAACTCTTAGAAATCGTTTATTTGTTTGATTAAATTTGCTCAGTGTGATGTTATAATGTGTTGCATTGTTACTTAACATGCAATAAGTAACAGTATCAGTAATCTAGTTTTAAGGAATATATTGACTAGACTTAACAAAGACCGTATATTGACTGTGACACCTGCACTTATTTCCATACTAGATAAGGGATGAAAGTTGAAAAGGATCATAGCACGGGGGGACACAGTGAAGGCGAGAAGACGTGGTGCATCCCCTGGGTGCCGCACAAAGGCCGAGGGCACTGCTGGATTATAGGTTATCCAGAATGCCCTCTCAATGTAATGAAGACGTTCACCGAAGTGATTTTAGTGGGTTGAAATCTCACATAACCCTGTCTTCCCCAAGAGGTAGAGCACCTTTTGATCACAGCAAATAAGGGAAGGATCAAGATGAAGTTGATTGATGAAGTTCCGCTGTCGTTAAGCACGTTACCTGTATGGGATTTCCCTTCTTTTTTTTACGCACCATACGAAACAAAGCATTATACAGCCACTGTCTTGGCTGGTGGTGATCACTTACCATCAGGTGAATTATATGCAAAGTATGATACTGTTAGATACTAAAATATAAGGATATGGTTTTAATATATTAAATAAAAAACATTTCGTTTTAAGACAACCCTATAAATCATGCCGTGAATGTCTTTTAAATGCTTGGCTTTCTAAATCGTACCCCATCTTAACTAAGATTCCATTTTGGAGATAAGTGAAAACTATCATTTACGTCTAATCCTTTAATTAGTATACAGATTGTTTTATCGACAGTGTGGTACGAATATAGTATATAGATAATATGTAACATAGTAAATTTATTTGAAATAGCCTAATCATTTCATTGTTAAGTTTGCAGATTGATTTTTCGTTTTCTTGTCAGTCAGGTGTATGTATATATTTAGTAGGATAGTATGGTATATGTAGGTTTTTTTTTAATATTAGTGACTCGTAATATTAGTAGAACTGAGATGGAATGCTTGTTTACCCCAAATTGGTCCCACGGTTACAATACAATACGAAAATCATCAACATGATGCTGCTATTAAAATTTTAAACAAAGCTATTTATTTTACAAACAGAAACTAAGCCGTAAGATGAGGACCTGGTGATTTGTCATACAGTATGAAAACCAGTCTCTCTCAAATACTGTTTCATCACTGTGAAATCTGTACGGTACCATATTTACCAATCTAATTTGTGAGAGAATGCAATAAACATTATTATTATAAAGTCTTAAATCATTTTAATAGCAAAAATAAAGATATAACTTTTAATTTCTTACTGTTAGCAATCACTCGGAATCTGTCACGCTCGGTACTTATAAAGCTCCAAATGAAAAACTTATCTCCGAGGCATTATTTAATTTATTTTGAACTATATATACTACTACAGAATACCAGTGAAAAAAAAAATTATTACATAGTTTTATTGCGATTCTCTATCGAAGATGAATATGATTGTTATGGGCTACAAGAATCACTTGCAACTTGCTTACTTAAATTGAACTCTGTGTTTATTTGTGTCGCCTAATATTATAAGAATTGGGCATTTTCATCAATACTTCATTTTATTGGATTTCCGGCGTGTAGATGAGTACAATTTACAGTTGAAAGATATACGTCGGGAAGCAATGGTGAAAAGTAATGATCACTGCAGGCCAAAAGTTTAGGACCACCTTAAAGTAAGATAATAAAGTAAAACTCCAATATAATATTAAATGTTTAATTAACTTGTTTAATCATCTATATTGATTACTTTACAAGCGTAAGAAAACATTAACAGGCCACGCAAAAAATGGCCATAGTTAGCTTAACTGATTTTTCACCAAATCAAAATCAAAATCCTCCTTTACATTTTATGACTTTTTTCACAAGTCTCGGCATACGGGCAATCAATTTGTTAATGGTGTCTTGTGATATATTGTTCCAAATTTCGCATAAAGTATTCCACAATTCTTCTCGGACGATTACGGAAGTTCCTATCAAGCTCTTCCCACAAAAGTTCAATGGGATTGAGATCCGATATCCAAACCATGTTTCTTAAAACCCCTTGTGCCTCTTTCTCTTTTAAATATCCTATAAATCATTTTGAGCTATGCTTTGCATCACTAACTTGTTGAAAAATTAATCCATCTCCAATTAATTGCAACCCAGAAGAAACGGCATTTTGTTCTAAAATGTTTTTGTACTGTTCCTTTTTCAAAACTCCTTCAATTTTAATCAAATCGCCAGTTCCTTGGCTAGGGAAACAACCGCAGACCATAATTGAGCCACCACCATGCTTGATTGTTGGGACTACAATCTGACATTATCTTTTCTTGGGCACTGCGTCGAACGTAAATTCTACGTCTTGAACCGAATAGTTCAAACTTGGATTCATCGGTCCAAAACACTTTTTTAAAATCTTCTTCAGTCCTATCTAGATGGGCAAGAGCCCACTGCATCCGTTTTTTCTTGTTTTGCGGCATTAGCTGAGGTTTTCGAACGGCGAAGCGACCATACAACTTCGCATCTCTCAGTCGCCGTTTTACTGTAGTCAATGATAAAGGTTGAACTCGGGTTTTGTTTACTTCAACGCGGATATCTGGTGCTTTAAAGCGTCTATTTCGCTTGCTGGTAACAACAATGAAATAATCTTTACTAGACGTAGTAGCTCTCGGCGTTCCCGAGCGTGGATGATCTTGAAAACTGTCTCCCTGTATACTCTATACAGGGTGACAGCCATGTGCCATGAACACAAGTCTTCGATAACTTCAGTTGTGAATCAATCACACGTTCGGATTTGCCTTCATTATGTAAAACAACGATTACTGAATGCACTTCACTGCTAATTTTTCGAGCATTTCCCATTTTATGACGTCTTCAGTGTAGAAACCACAAGTTTAGACTAATTGAGATTGTTTGTGAACAAACCCAAGTAAACTCGGGTAATGATAAGTCAAAAACTCGTGTTTTCAGGAGCTAAATAATCCTTATTATTGACCAATACGTAACAAAAGCAAAGTAATTAGTAATGAGGACATTATAAAAATATAATTACGACTCTACCACCTGACTCTAGCGCAGCGTTTGTCAGTGTTTGAAAACAATAGCTGTTGATTGTCCAATAACTTGAAAGTAAACAAAAGAATGACTTCTTTAAGTATTCGATACTATCAATAGAATATGCAGATGTGAATTTCTTTTATTTATCCTATGGGATTTTATTACAATTGATGGATAATTATGTTGTTTATGTGCGGTCTTAAACTTATAGCCGGCAGGGTATACGTATTAATGAGTTGGTATACTTAAAAATACTTATGCACACTTTTTTTATTATAAACAACAATATTTATACAGACCGTACAGTAAAAAAGCAGAATATTGATAGGTTCTCTAGCGTATAATATTTGATAGTAATAAATTTATTATGTATAATAATACTGTAGGTCGTTTATTTGACGGTTGCTTTGCTAACACTGATTATTAATCGTGTCATAACGTGTAATGTAATATTGCATGTAATATTATAACCATTACTAAATATAATATAAAATTAAAATATCAACAGCAAAGTATGATCTGATACATAATCATTTTATTTACCTCCTATTACTTCTTGCTGGGGATAGTTTTTTTTTTATCAAAGCACTAATTTGGCCACGCTTCGTTAATTATTATTATTGATGTTACTTTGAGGTGACGATATTCCTCTTACAATATCCTAGTTTTTTAGATTTTTTTCTGGTTAAAGTTATTCAACCGTAAATGGCCGTAATTTACTGGTGGTTTTTGTTCATTTTCTTGTGATTTACTTAGTGAGACTAGGAGCGCAACACAAATTAAATTATTACAATCCACAATAATGTGCCATAAAATTTATTATCTTAAATGTAAGCATCTATATATATACTTATTAGGCGACTGTCTGTCTACATAGTTTTATATCAGCAGGTAAATGAATACTGAATTGTCTTGTCACAGCTAGAGTTCTAATACAAGTGAACCAAATTTGCCGCAAGAATATGGTGATGTTGGAGCAATAACAGTGTTTCACAACGTGCAGTTAAAATCAGGACAGTTCGGAAATGCAAATTCACTTTCTGTTTGCCAGTACTCCACATGAAGTTAAATAAACATTGTTAACTATGATGCAAAATTTATGTAATCTTTATTTTGTTTTGTTTACGTTTACTGGCATTGTTCCTCGAGGAAAACTATCATAATAACTTCAAATTATTATGAAAACAACTACTAACTATACTAAGCATAGTAAAAAATCTAAACCACTGCGGGAAAGCGGTTCGGTAAATTCCACGTCTTCGAAATTTTTTATTTATTTTTTATTTACTCGCTAGACATGCAGGTTTCCTCCCTTCACCGTTGAGCTGAGGATAATATCAATTTAAATTGCAATGAACAATGTTGATTCGTACCGGCAACGGGGATCGTACGGTTTACACGCATACTTAGATGCAGCTATCACGGTTACGTATTGTTATTCTGTATTAAGCATACTTTGAAATTATAATAACGTGCTATTCAGTTCCTGATTTCGTCATGAGTTCTTGGTTTAATTCTTGGCCAAGTATAAGAGAAGTTCACCTAAACTCGTTAGTTTTCCGTTAGTTTTAGTACTCGTACTTGTCTCGTGTCAACTTTACATCCAAACTTTATTTTTTCGCATTATATTAGAGGTGACCTAAGAGCACATAGTTCATCTAGTACTAAATGGTGACTGCTGCCCATGCGGTACATCCATCTTCATCAAAGATTCAAGATCCACATGCGTTGTAACTCCTGCGGACTGAGATGAAATGCCTCTTTACCTGCAAAATGCTCTCATGATCTTTAGACTCATCTTACGAAACACAGCGAGGTGATGCTGGTATTCTATGGTATCTTAGGGCATAACCGTTCCCCGGTCGAGTCGACTAATTCAGAATGCAGCTTCGTGCTCTACAACAAACAAAAGTATAGTGTAGTATAGTGTATTAGTATAGTGTTCAGTCGTGGGAACCCCTCAGCCGCTTTGTTCACATTACACAATTTGATTTTACATTTGAGCTGATGATAAAATTTCTAAACGCTATTTATATACACTCTTTTCAACATTATTAAATAAGATAGAGAATAAACAAATGTGAGTATTGATCAAACAGATTTACATACGTACATATTTACTTTTAATCTTTTTACCCGGCTGAAGAGGTGTTCCTCAAGCACTGAAAGAGTTGATAGGATTTAAATAATAAATATATTTAGATTCGTCGTGATATTCCAGTTTAACAGAGACAAAAAAACGCTGTCTCAAGCTTCAACTACTTATCATAAGACTCCACCCATTCATCAAGATAGGAGTACGAAAATGTAGATCTGTTATTTAGCTACAATTTGAAAAATAATAATAAAATGTCTTTTTTAAACTATTATACAATGAGATTCATTCGGAACTTCTTTTTTGTTTATTGAAATATATATATATATACATTAAAGTGATATTATGAGATGATATAGATGAGATATTACTCACTTTCTTCGTCTTTCATTAGACGATTGTTTATACTATACAGTTGAATTTTTACGGCGTCAATCAATTGTGAGTTAACTGTATTGCACATATAAGTAATATAAAATAACATTATGTCATGAAAATATATCACAGTGGTATAATAATCCACGTAAAAGATAATTGCGAGCTATGAATGTTTAAACGAGAGAACGCTGTAACGGCTTCCGCGACATTGCGACAACGGTGAACGCTGTTTATTCGTTTGATCTATTAATTACGGTTCTATGTACTAACTAAAAGTGTAATTCTAAATGGTTCCAGTTTCGTAAATGTATCGATAGCCCCGTTCTACTTGGTAACATTTCTAATTTATATGTATACATAAATTTTAAAGTTCAAAAACGTGAATATATCTATTCTTCTGGGCAATTTATATCACCTTGATAACAATCTTTAACAATTACAGCCTGCTTTACCAATTACATACCTTATACCATAAGAATATCCCCACATAACGTACATAGCGTACGTAGTGTTACCAATACGGTAAGAGTACGCTGTTAAGTAAGGTATTGGGTTCGATTCCCCTGCGATGAAAAGTATTTGTATATGACATGACACACTGTTTATTTATTTTTTATTACAGTTCACCTGATGGTAAGTAATTCCTGCGGCCGATGGCATCTGAAGTCATCGTTGACAAGAAATCATAATACAGATGCGTTATCACCCTTGAGGACTGAGATGGTGTGCCTCGTCATCATTAATAAAGGCCATCATTAATCCTGCACTCACCAGACGAAACACGGCAACATTATGCTGCTATTTCTCGCTGGTATTATGTGAGGGCATGGACCTACCCTGGTTGAGCCGACCCATTCATTCTGCAGCTAGAAACACTCTTCAGCGTAGCTCTCCCTCTGCCAACTGCATGTGTGTTGCATGTTTGTATGTATGTATTCTTGACGCTGCATCTCACCCTTCCTCAGCTTTTTATGCGCATGCAATAAATCGGACTAGGCAACGGATGACGAATGAGTACCTCTGTGTTTGCGTGAATGTGTAGGCCATGTATATGAGATGAGTGAAGCCTGGAGGTCTTCAAGGGAACTTTTCATGTGCCAACGTCACCCAAAGTGATTTTACAGAGATAAAAATCAACATATTTAAAAATAGTGGTCCAATTCTTTCACGGAAAAATATTACAGCGTTGTTGAAGGGTCAAATATTGCAAAGGCAAAGATAATTTTATTGTACCGCTCAAGGCTGAATATACATACTATATACCACGTACAATTATTCTGTGCAAAACCCATCATTAGTTATACTTTCTACCGTCGACTATTCCCAAAAATTACACCATGCCGTTTCTCTTGTGAGCCATCTGTTTCCTGTGATATCCCGAATATTTGACCAAATCGTAGACCCAATTTTTAAACCATTAAAAAGTGTTCTTACTCTATGGTTATGTGTAGCATAAAGTAAGAATGTACACAACTAAACGAAGGCTATCGACATAGTCCAAAGGTATCACAAAATTAAAATGGCAATGCGCAGGGCACATTGCAGAAATACACGATCGTTTTTTATGTATTTGATTTAACGACGACTAAACCAACTATTACCGTAAGCATGTGATAAGTGATTTTGTGTAAATGGTAAATGAGCAAAGATTTAACGTAAATTTTTGCGACAAATTATAAGACATGAGTGAGATCATTATATAAAAAAAATTAAATGCTTCACGGTACCACTTGTCCTGGAAGTCACCTGCTCATCAAAAATTCGAGCCGCTCTCCGTTGAATGCGGTCAAACGGAAGATGCTGGTACTGCAGTGCCCCGGCCCAGAGATGAGAACTGTGTTCCACGTGTAGCAGAACTCACGCTTTGTAAAGTTGTAAACAGTGGGCCTACATGAAATACTGTCTTGCTCTATAATAAGCACGCTCAGTTTTTAGGGGCCAATATAGCCTTACCCGGTCGTTGTGTCGGTGTTCGGTCACTCGTTAACGTTTTCTCGAGAAGTATTTGCGCGGCCATAGCTGTAACACATCCCCCGTGCTGTCATTTGCATAGTAATTAATGTTATTAATTTGTAACATGTCATTGATATGCAGAAAAAACAAGGCAGGAGATAGCACACAGCCTTGTGGAAACCAGCATTCACTGGTTTGAAATCGGAGCATGCACCGTCGACTACTACCTTGATGCTATGGTTTAAGAGAAAACTGGTTGAGTGGAACCCACTTGAATAATTTCTCGGGAATCCCATAGGAAGGAAGTTTCGAAAGAAGCGCATTATGCCTAACCCGATAGAAGGCTTTCGTTACGTCCAGGCTAACCAACAAGGCCTCTTCCTTGGCATGTACCCATCGATGAGTCAAGTCGACCAGATGGTCACCAGCTTCGGGACCCCGATGGAAGCCGTACTGACGGTCGCTAATCAGCTCGTGTTCTCCTAGGCAACTCATGAGCTGGCAGTTTACAATGGATTCAATTATTTTCGAGAACGAGGGTGTAATAGCAATAGGCCTGTAGTTGGACGGATCTAAGCGATCCCTTTTCTGATGATTTGGACGTGGTCGATGAGTAGGTCAGTGTCGGTATTACCGCTATGGGATCAATAAAGGCATGCATTGACGCAGGGATAGTCGTCGCTGTCTACTCGCAGTCAAAGGATGGATAAGTCCATACTTTCAAGACTGCCGCGGCGTCGAGACCAGATATCATCTCTGATGTATACGCATACTTCGGCTCGCAACACAAATGAATATTACAATTTTACCTCGGGTAGGAGAAGTATCTGCATCTCGGTGAGAAAAAGCAAGGCCGGCTTCGCCGTCTCTAGACGGTAGTGGATGGCGTTAAGATTGGAATGAAATCTCCAAATATTGCAGAAATCTACGGCCAGCGTGACTGGGTCTGCCGTAGGCTTTTTGCCAGTATACGCCTGTCAGCCTGAGCATACACGGTAAGGTTGTATAGGGTAGCCAGAGCGTGGACGCCTAGCGAGGGATTCTCCAAAACCGAAAATCCTGGTACCATCCTAAGGTGAATTTTTCGAAATTACCGCTACCATGTTGATAAAGGATGGGGAGAGGGTAGGCTTCGGCTACCTCACTCACCGGACGAAACGCAGAAATGTATGTGTTACATCTACTTTACGGCGGCGGTACTTCCCCGTTGGAACCGGCCCATTCGTGCAACAACAAAAGCTGATGCTTGGCTTTACCATCTTAGAGGGTAATCCTTAACTAGTTGGACTAACTCATTCATGTTGCACTTAGAAAATAGCTGTAGCGTGGCTCTACCATTCTAACTTTTATTTAATTCCAAGAACTATCTTGAGTCATTTAGACGATGCCCTTCTATTTAGTGGAGCATTAAGTTTAACCTTTACAACATTAGCAAAAACATTAAACAACTTTAAATTACATAAACCCTATTTGTCTCATATATTGGATACCGTTAAAGGCGATAGTCCAGTTAAGTCATGATCGGTTACGCTTCATTGAACTTCAACACGAATCTGATCGAATGCACCTAATATAGTCAGTGTTTACTATGTGAATTAGTTTTTACACATCACAATTCGCTTTAGACATATATGACCCAATTCGAAAATGAAGGACAAAGTATGTACATATTAAACATTCCTCTATCTTTGTTAGTTTGCAGCAACTAATTCGATGCTGGTGGATGAGAATCAAAAACGCCAAAAGCCTAATGGTTTGGGGTACGGTCTAGAAAACTTAAAGTCGTAGGTTCACCATCTCCTACCACCACCACCAGGTGAACCATCTCCTAGCTGAAGTATTTTAAGATTACTTGAGGTGGTTAACCGGAATGTAGAAATTGTTATAAGATTACTTGAGCCGGAATGTTAGTATTGTTAATGGAATTGTTATGCTAATATTACTTCTAGACTTGTTTATTGATGATGAAAACAGATGATACAACGGGAGTTTCTTTTTCATTTCATCTCTGTTCAGAAGAATCTTAATACCAAATATGTTTATAAACTTACAAAATGGACGTATAAATAAGATGTATAATATTAAATTAAGTTAACAAAGGTCGAAATGACTGAAAAAGTTGATTAGGTAGAACGAGAGCCTTAGCAGTGGTTTGCAAAACCAGTGTTCAAAACTAAAAGAAGAACCTAATTCATTGAATTCATGATATTGGACAAAACTAAAGTACCCTTACCCTAATTCGTTGTCTGTTGCTAAATTTTAATTAAAAAGTACTTACACACACTTGTGACCATGATCATTTCAATATGAGTTCTCTCGAAATATGTTCTTATATAAAGGAGATGTGGGACGTATGTCACTGTGGCCAAAATCAGCAATAAATTCATTCGCATCACACATGCATGCACCATGATGAATTATAATGCGGACGTGTTGTAATTTCTGGGGAGTAAAATATAAAGTAATAAGGGGTCCGGTATTTTTCGCCCAGCACACGAAATACAGCTACGCTAATGGTAACACTGAAAATAACTACATGGTTGGGTGTGTTGCCAGCTCTATCGACATTTTATCTAAAGCTTTTGAAAATCCTTACATTTGACGAGGTTGCATCCCTTGGACATCTATACAACTTTAACACTTTTAAAACATAAGTAATCATTAGGTTATTAATTACGAATATTCGCTGCAACGCCACCTAGTAACATAAAGTTTCAACTGATCAACCGTGGCCATTAAGTAATAAAACGTGACAATAGAGTTTCTAACGCCATCTAACGAAAATTTTTATAAAAAAAATAAATAAAAAGTAGTACTTTGTTAACAAAAGCAATCCATTTTACAAAATAATTGCAATCTATCGACATTTTTTTTCCACTGTTTTACAAAATTTTATTGGTTCGAATTATTTTCTACAAATAAATTGTATTGTGGCTGGCTTATTAAATAAAATGAGTTGGTATAAAATAATATATAAAAAGGAGGTTGTAGTAATTATATTTTTATTTTATAAATTGAAAAGGCATATTCATAATATATATTCAAATGATTACATCAGATTGATGGTGATTATACCTTTTGAATTGTGAACTTTCAATAATTGTAGAACTCATCGCTTATTGTTTTCATCTACATAAATAGGTCGTCATAAACGGGTAAAGACCACGGCCTCACAGAATACAAGAGAATACACAAGATACACACATACATACACCATAATAAGAGTATAATAGAAGAATAACCGCGGTGTGTTTAGAATGGTGAGGTGTGGGATCCGTAACGAGGCATACCATCTCAGACTAGGAGTTGAAATTGCCCATGTCTTCCGGCATAACCATTGAAAACGTAAACGCCTGATCTCTACGAGAGCAAAATGCAGCCGGACAGCAAAACTTATAGTGCATACATATGGTGTTTTTTTTTTACCTAATTCTTCAGTAATACAATTATTAAAAATATTTGAAACACAAATCCCATGTATAAAAAAAAACTACTAAGTTGTAGGAAAGTTACGTGTACAAACAAAAATATTTAGGTCCTTGTTATTATTTCACGGATTAATAACAAACATTGAACAATACGTAATATCATTACACTTTAATTGGTGTTATCTACTTAATGTTACGACGTTAAAGTGGCGAACAATATTTTTTTACTAATAAAATATAAAACAAAAAAAATAACTGATTCACCGGCCCGGAAAGCGGTCGAAATGTTGACATAAAAAATAACACCTGAATTGAAACGAAAGTAGCGAAAATTCGTTCCGATCCAGTTTACTCCGTAGCAATCTAGTCTAGTCACTATTTTTTTTTCAACAGATTACGTCAATATTTTATCAATTTAAACGCTAATAGGATTATATTATTATATGAATCTTTTACCAATTGTAAATATATTGGCTATTGTACATGCTAGGCATAGGCGTGTGAACGCGTGTTGATGCCCTTGAACTGAATAACCCTTGATTTTTGTAACACATACATTTCTGGTTATTAAGCAAAGATTTTAATAGATTTATCCTTTCTTTGTTATATTGTTATATACCATTTTAGGATACCATTATTAGTGGCATGTAATTGGGACACTTTTTTTTTTACGTAAGAAATATAAATTTCAGTCGGCAGATGAAATAAATAATGCTATTCAATAAAATTACAGCAATAGGTATTTCATTAATTTTTTATAACTGAAGACGTTCGTATTTCGTATCGTTATAACTTTGTCATATAAATCGGTAATATTTTCTTCTTAGTTTTTCTTTCTGCATTTATTATTTTACGTGGAATGTGAGGAATGGTATAAAAATTATGCCAGAATATTTTGTGTCACCAGCAATTTATACAAATAATCTATAAAGAACAATCATTGTGTTTCAATTATGCTCACGTCTAGAAAATTATGGAGACAAAGCCAATGGCCTAAAACCAACCAGATTCTGCCTCTTTTATTACCTGACAATAAAAGAGGCAGACGGGACACATAAAAATCACACTAGTACATCAATCATAGTTTTCGTGGTAGCTATGTATAATATGTTGTATATTCTGGATGTTATTATATATAAGTATATACGAGTTCATCACAGAACAAATTAGTGTTATTTACTTATTCTATATTGTGTAATATACCCTGCCGGCCAAAAGTTGAAGATCGCACATAAGCAACATAATTATCCATCAATTGTAATAAAATCCCATAGGATAAATAAAAGAAATGCACATATCTATTGTTAGTACCGAATATTTAAAGAAGTCATTCTTTTGTTTACTTTCAAGTTATTGGACAATCAACAGCTATTGTTTTCAAACACTGACAAACGCTGCGCTAGAGTCAGGTGGTAGAGTCGTAATTATATTTTTATAATGTCCTCATTACTAATTACTTTGCTTTTGTTACGTATTGGTCAATAATAAGGATTATTTAGCTCCTGAAAACACGAGTTTTTGACTTATCATTACCCGAGTTTACTTGGGTTTGTTCACAAACAATCTCAATTAGTCTAAACTTGTGGTTTCTACAGTAAAGACGTCATAAAATGGATAAGCTCGAGAAATTAACAGTGAAGTGCGTTCTGCCATCGTTGTTTTATATAATGAAGGCAAATCCGAACGTGAGATTGCTTCACAACTGAAGTTATCGAAGAATTGTGTTCATGGCACAATAACTCGATACAGGGAGACAGGCAGTTTTCAAGATCGTCCACGCTCGGGAAGGCCGAGAGCTACCACGTCCAGTGACGATAATTTCATTGTTGTTACCAGCAAGCGAAATAGACGCTTAAAAGCACCTTGCTGAGGCCGCAAAACAAGAAAAAACGGATGCAATGGGCTCTTGCCCATCGAGATTGGACTGAAGAAGATTTTAAAAAAGTGTTTAGGACCGATGAATCTAAGTTTGAACCATTCGGCTCAAAACGTAGAATTTACGCAGTGCCCAAAAAAAAAGGGGATGTCAGATTGTGTAGTCCCAACAATCAAGCATGGTGGTGGCTCAATTATGGTCGGGAGTTGTTTCTCTAGCCAAGGATCTGGCGATTTGATTAAAATTGAAGGAATTTTCGAAAAAGGAACAGTACAAAAACATTTTAGAACAAAATGCCGTTTGTTCCGGGTTGCGATTAACTGGATGGATTCATTTTCCAACTAGATTATGATCCAAAGCATAGGTCAAAATTATGTAGAGGATATTTAGAAGAGAAAGAGGCAAAAGAGGTATTAAATAACATGGTTATGCCTCCTCAGAGTCCGGATCTCAATCCCATTGAACTTTTGTGAGAAGATCTTGATAGGAACGTCTGTAATCGTGGCCCATCCTAGTGAGAAGAAATGTGGAATGCTTTATGCGAAATTTGGAACAATATATCACAAGACACCATTAACAAATTGATTGCCCATATGCCGAGACTTCTGAAAAAGTCATAAAATTTAAAGGAGGATTTTTGGTGAAAAATCAGTATTGCTAACTATTACTTTTTCAGCATGTACTGTTAATATTTCTTTAAAGTTATTTAAATATAACAGATAATTGCGTGTGCTCATAAAAGCTCACTTTAACGTAGGTATAAAATCATCTGTAATCTTTTATGATTAATTAATCTAATAAGTCCAGTGGAACGATGAATTCGCTCACGGACTTTGTCTTAGTCAGTTAGCTAATTCCGATAGACAGATCTCTGTCAAAGAATTTGGAGCCTTTGTTTCGCTCTATCACTTCTTCAAAACGAGTTGTTTTGAAGCACTTCTCGCCTCGTACATTTGGAGATCTGCCTATTAAGCTGCCTTTACACTAACATGTGAGTTGAAGACTGTTGTCTCATATCATAACTTACTCTCATTAGATCAAGAAGGTAATAGGAGTTTTTAAGGTTCCATTTGGACGGCGATTCTTGGAATATTTTGCACCTGCCACATGAAGAGTTTCCACGAGCTCAGCATTAACACTTTTACTGTATCCGATATCTCCAGTCATTGGAAACGATTCCGAAATTCAAGCTGATTTTATGGGTTTTAGATAAGGACAGGAGATAGATGGAGCGTAGACTTCTTCAGACGTCAGGGATTTTGACTGAGGTTGAGAGGTTCGAAGGACATCTGTACAGGAGCCGTGTGAGTGACTATCCAAGAGTCAACACTATCCTGAAGATATCCCAGATATTAAGCTGAGCGAGATTAGGATAGCTCTCAAACAACTTAAAAACGGCAAAGCACCAGGGGATCCAAAGAACCGTTGCTTCAAGTTCTTCAAAAGCTGTTTCATTCCATTCATTGTGATAGTGCTGTGCTACACCGGAAGCATGTAGCAGTAGTATGATACTGTTGTTCTTCATGAAAGGCGATAACGTCCTCTTGAGGCACTATAGACCGACATTAATTCTGAGCTGCATTTAGTATATCTTGTTTTCGAGAGTCTTCCAGACTTGATGACTTCAGACTCCTGAACAAGCCGGCTTCCGCAAAAGCTATAACACCACATACCCACACTATTCGGCAAATTATACAGAAGACCGTGGATAATCTGCCTATGCATGGCGTATGTGGACTTTGAGGACGCCTTTTATTCCGTCAAAATTTAGGCGATACTTCAGTCCCTTCAGCTGTTCATGATTGACTGTCGGTATATTGAGACGCTGAGGTGTTTGTACAACAAGGCCATGACATCTGTCTGAGCACAGTCAAGCACTACGAAACCTATCCAGAAAAAACATTAGGCGTGCTGGAAGAGACATTTGACCGTTTGTAGAGCTACACTGCAGTTCGTTTCTAGCTGCAATATGAATGGGTCAGCTCGACAAGAGTAGGGCCTCGCTCTCACAGAATACCAGAGTAAAATAGCAGTACTATACTGCTGTGTTTCGTCTGGTGAGTGTAGGGATCCGGAGATCTAGCGAAAGGAAGATGAAGTGGTAATGGGCTAACCACATAGCTCGTAGAACCGAAAACCGATAAGGAAGGAAGGTTATTGAGGGGCTACCTCGGTATGGCAGTCAGAGTGACAGTATGACCCCACTATATGGAGCGACTACTTATACGAGTTTGCTGGGTGTCGATGGATGCAGGTGGCTCAGAATCGTGCTTATCAACTGGAAAACTACGTACATTAAATATTCTAATAGATGATACTAGAAACATTAAATATTATTGTTACAGCAGTATACATGTGGAAAATCTATCCATTTCTTATATTCTGAATTAATTCTGAAGTAATTATCTACTATCACTCTCAGGATCTTCTCTTGAAATATTCTAATAACATTTCTGAGATTAAGTAATAAAATTATTTATTCTTAATTCTCGGCTCCAATATGCGTATAATACATGCGTTTATTTTTAAAGAACATACCAATTGGAAAATAATTAATTGAAACATATGTAAATGCGCACATTTCTTTACACTAATTAGTCACATGTTGTTTTTCAATACGATAACTAATTATTTATTACTTTACTTATTGTATTAATTATACTATATAAGGGGTCTACCGTAGTGTTTATTTCAATTATGGTGATAATTATTTCAATTTGCGATAATGTTTTCGATAAGGGTTAAGATATAATAAATACATTTTTCAGATTCTTATGACAGTTCATATGGTAAACTTCTTTTTTTACAATTTTATTTCTTAGTCATTTTAAGCGATAGGTTTGTAAAGTTGTTGATTTGGTAAAACATATCAAGCGACATAGCGCCGGCTCTAAGCTCACCAGCTCGCTTGACAAACATGTACACGTGGCAAACAAATACACAGTTCACCTACTGATAAGTAATAACACCGTCCCATAAACATCTACATACGTCCTGCAAGCTGCGAATGCGCTGTTACTCCTAAGGACTAAGATGGAATACCTCCAATAACCGGAACTCCGTATCGTTAAACTCACCAAATGAATCACGGTTGCGCTATGCTGCTATTTAAAGCTGGTTTTCCGTACAACGTATTCTATCTTCAATTCAAAATTAGCTGTACTAGCTAACTAGTAACTAGCTTGCGTGTACCTTGGTAGCCTTGGCTAATCTTTCTAAATTTCTTAGCGAGTGGCTTATGTCACTCCCCCCGGCTGACGAATACCCGAGAGAGACAATCTCGATTAAGTTTGTACGTGAAATATTGAAGCTGGTGACTTCGATTTGATTGATTCTACATTTCAACATACTAACTTAACTACTACTACTACTAGCCTCAGCATATCCTCCGGCTTATACACAATACAAACATCGGAGGACATCTTGTTTTATTTCCTTATATAGCAAGTGTCTTCTTCCGACTGTAATGGGGAGTTAGGAAGATAAATGCCCGACCTATGACTTTTTATTGCCTTTAAGCCAGCGTCGTCACACTAAGATGCGTTGCATGTACTGTAGTAAGTATAATATATAGTATTAAGTATACACGAGCACATCCTACTCTATGCGGTGGAGAAAGAACCATTGGTCGTTACATATGGCAGGACAGCCCCAATATTCGTCACCGGATACATTTTTCATAGTTGCAAGCGTTAAAGATACTACGAATTTGTGGATTTTTACAGAAATATACATTATCGGGGCTGAAGATTGGGAAATGTACCATTTTTCCCATTCCTTTCCGTGTAAATAAATTGTAGATTTACTATTTCACCATCTTCGTTAGTTTATTTTCGACTACATTATGTAACCGTATCCTAGAGTCGCGATGAAAAAGGATGCCATATTATCGGCAAAACATAATATTCTTGTTATATGCGTTGTTTTCTATTATGTCTATAATATCGTTGATATCGTTGACAAACTATCAGTGGAGTGTGTTTCGATTTGAACACGTTACGTTCAATATGTAAGATACCTCCATCCTAGTATTTATTTAATGGTAAACGGTATATAGGGGTTTTAATCAATACATTAGTTTCATTATTATTTAAGACATAAAATCAAAGAAGGACATTAAAACTGTTGATGCAAAGAGCGTTATCCCTGTAAATAGTTTTTGATAGACACTGACAGAATGCCACGACAAACGTTTGCTTTACGGATATCGGTGCATTGGATTTAGCCTTAAATAAAGAGATGTGGGTAAAAAGGACTTATTATAGTAGTTTTAACTAATATAATATTGTATTTTATATTTTTTCAAAGGCTTGTTAAACTAATTTGTCTGCTGTTAGATTGGTATTTTCTACATTTCATTTTTCATTCCTAATAACCTATTCAGAATGAAATTTAAAACAGGCTACTCTGTTTGCGTTGGCTCATTCGAGTAAGAAAGGAAATGTGAAATACAATATCTATTCCCCCTTTTCTCAGAAACAAACAACAATCTTTCCTAGCAGTCATATTGGACCTGCGACGATATCGCAGGTCTCACACTTTAGACGTTTGTCACCGGTCCTATAAAATACCTACACAAGTCAAGACACAATAATGTTACCTCATTTCTTCCCGTGGGCCATAAAAGGCTACACGTGACATTGATATAAAAATGCCTTGATAGAGATAACCATCTCAATTATGAAATCTTTAGGTAATAGGCTCAGTACTACGTATTGTAACGGCTACGACTGCAATTTAACTTATTACCCTACCTTCTACTTTTAGACTATCTTATGTGAGGACTAATATTTGTGTAGTCTACCTATATTTTCTAATTGCTCTTACATCCCCTCATACTATATTCTATAGTGTTATTATTGTGTTCGTAGTTATTTTATTACTTTTACTTTCCATTTCAGCCCTAAAGATGACAACGCATCTGCATTATTATTCCTTATTGTACGAACGTGCCTGTGATGGGTCGCAGGAATCACTTACCATCGGGTGAACCAAAAAGCCCTAAAATATAATATGTAACAGACATAATTTTTTAACGTAAATCAGCCGTTACATTTCGTTTTGGAGGATATAGTTACATTGGCAAATTTTAGTCATTTTGTAAATTATTTTGTAATATATAAATATTGTGATACTATTATAGAGAATACTGAATAATTTCTATTTTATTTTTAATAAATTATAAATTCTGATATTTTAACGTAAATCAGCCGTTACATTTCGTTTTGGAGGATATAGGTACATTGGCAAATTTTAGTCACTTTGTAAATTATTTTGTAATATATAAATATTGTGATACTATTATAGAGAATACTGAATAATTTCTATTTTATTTTTAATAAATTATAAATTCTGATTTTTTAACGTAAATCAGCCGTTACATTTCGTTTTGGAGGATATAGGTACATTGGCAAATTTTAGTCATTTTGTATATTATTTTGTAATATATAAATATTGTGATACTATTATAGAGAATACTGAATAATTTCTATTTTATTTTTAATAAATTATAAATTTGATTTTTAACGTAAATCTGCCGTTACATTTCGTTTTGGAGGATATAGGTACATTGGCAAATTTTAGTCACTTTGTAAATTATTTTGTAATATATAAATATTGTGATACTATTATAGAGAACACTGAATAATTTCTATTTTATTTTTAATAAATTATAAATTTGATTTTTAACGTAAATCAGCCGTTACATTTCGTTTTGGAGGATATAGGTACATTGGCAAATTTTAGTCATTTTGTAAATTATTTTGTAATATATATAAATATTGTGATACTATTATAGAGAATACTGAATAATTTCTATTTTATTTTTAATAAATTATAAATTCTGATTTTTAACGTTAATCAGCCGTTACATTTCGTTTTGGAGGATATAGGTACATTGGCAAATTTTAGTCACTTTGTAAATTATTTTGTAATATATAAATGTTGTGATACTATTATAGAGAACACTGAATAATTTCTATTTTATTTTTAATAAATTATAAATTCTGATTTTTAACGTAAATCCAGCCGTTACATTTCGTTTTGGAGGATATAGGTACATTGGCAAATTTTAGTCATTTTGTATATTATTTTGTAATATATAAATATTGTGATACTATTATAGAATGCTGAATAATTTCTATTTTATTTTTAATAAATTATAAATTCTGATTTTTTAACGTAAATCAGCCGTTACATTTCGTTTTGGAGGATATAGGTACATTGGCAAATTTTAGTCATTTTGTAAATTATTTTGTAATATATAAATATTGTGATACTATTATAGAGAATACTGAATAATTTCTATTTTATTTTTAATAAATTATAAATTCTGATTTTTTAACGTAAATCTGCCGTTACATTTCGTTTTGGAGGATATAGGTACATTGGCAAATTTTAGTCATTTTGTATATTATTTTGTAATATATAAATATTGTGATACTATTATAGAGAATACTGAATAATTTCTATTTTATTTTTAATAAATTATAAATTCTGATTTTTTAACGTAAATCTGCCGTTACATTTCGTTTTGGAGGATATAGGTACATTGGCAAATTTTAGTCATTTTGTAAATTATTTTGTAATATATAAATATTGTGATACTATTATAGAGAATACTGAATAATTTCTATTTTATTTTTAATAAATTATAAATTCTGATTTTTAACGTAAATCTGCCGTTACATTTCGTTTTGGAGGATATAGGTACATTGTGGAATTTTAGTCATTTTGTAAATTATTTTGTAATATATAAATATTGTGATACTATTATAGAGAATACTCAATAATTTCTATTTTATTTTTAATAAATTATAAATTCTGAAAATACAACCGGTACCGGAGTATCTAAAAAATTTTAATGCTTATGATTTTTTTACTTAAAATTTTTTGTAATATTTTTTTTTAATGTATATATTTATTGTCTTATCTTTTAGTGTTATATACATTTTTACCTTAGGCACGGCATAACAATATAATAAAATAAGTGCTTAATAAATATAATAAGTAAGTAATTCATACATAACAACTCTTATAGATCAATTGGTGATAAGTAAACCCAGGTCTGAAGCCTACTCCGAGGGCTAGTCTGGTGAGTGCAATCAGTGGAAAAGGTAATTGACATAAATTGATTTGCTATCTAAGCGTTACTTTAGGTAATTCCATTGCAAATATATACACATTTCCTTGTTTTGTGAAGTGTATGTACTTTCTATGTACTTCACAAAGTATATTCCTATTAAATTTATCAAGTTGTTTGTATTACAAGTTGTTTAATATGAAAATAGACTTAACAAATAGAATACAGTTAAAAACATTGCAATTACTTATCAACACAATGTAAAGAAATAAAAACATTAATCATGCTGGAAGAGTCATTTGATTGTAGAGTTACACTGCAGTTTGTTTCCAGCTGCAGAATGAATGGGTCAGCTCAACCGGGGTAGGACCTCGCTCTTATAGAATACCAACATCAAATAATATCATAATGTTGCTGTGTTTCGTCTGGTGAGTGCAGGGATCCGGAGACCTTTATTACTGGTGACGTGGCATTTCATCTCAGTCCTCAAGGGTGACAACGACAACATTACGATTCCTTGTCAACGTCATGGACCGCAGGAATCATCACATTGTAATAAAAAAGATATTGTTAGAAAATAAGCGACGTCCTCGTGCATATTTTTCGTATTACAAATTATATACAACTACCTATATATATATATATATACCTATACAACTACTGTGTGTACATAAAATTTAATAAATAAATGAATGAATTCTTGTTTCCCCAAAAGATATGAAGACACGAAATGTTACCAAAATAAACTTTGTGCATAAACTCAATTGTATTATTTGCTTTAGAACCATTATGTTGGTATTCAATTATCTTTAATCATAATGCAATATATGAGGAGCGGGCTTGATTCTCGTGACTGAGGCAATTACTGAATCGGCTTGAAATGAGTGAGACACCACCCACGAGACGCAGTTACAAAACTCGTATTAAGTTCAATTAATAGTTAAGGAGGAGCATATTATTTATTTCATCTATTCTTTTAATACTCTAGGAACAATATTTCCACAATCAGAAAACCTTTAGCTTGAGAAACGTTTGAAAAGTGTCATCCAGATTCTGTTGATGTTGATGCTGTTAGCCTATGCGGTTCTTACAGCTTCATCGGAAACGGGGCTCACGGAACTGAGGGGTCCGTGAGCTGGTGTTCCCTATTTGTGGTTCTCTTACTTACACCAAACGCTCATAAACTGAGCGTGTCGGTCTGCTCTGATCTCGTACCTATCTGATGGTGCCACCCAAGTTGCCCGTTCCCCGGCTATCGAAAGATTCTCCCGAGTGGAGAATGGATGGTGATGACTATTGACCGTCCGAGGTTTTGGTATGGGGACCTAGCCTCTTACGGAGTGTACGCGGTGTCGCGAAGATTGCGTCGCACTCGAAGGCGAGGGCGACGCGACGAGATGTCGGTGCTGTGTATAGGTCCGGTATAGGTGCCGGGGTCCGTTGAGGACGGACTGGAGTTCGGCTCCCCCATGAAGTGGGGTTCGTCGAGGACGTGACGAGGTCGACGGTTCTTAGTTTCCGGGTTCAGTAACGGATCGTAGGTTGCGGCGTTTACCACTAGCGGGGAGTGCGAAAGCACTTTCGCGAAGAAGCGCTGCGAGATAGATTGGAAATATTCCGGAATGGTGACGAGATGGAAGTCACTGTGCAGATCAATATTACGCTGATATGGTAGCGATTCTAGTTAACGGTTTTGGACCGTCTGTAATAATTTTAACTTGTCCGCTGCTACGTGGGCGAAGACGATGCTGGCGTAGGGCATAATTGGTCTGGACTTATATAGCAGAAGTTTATGTCTTAAGGACATTTTACTATTGGCGCAGATGAGCTGGTGAAGCCGGCGGTGAATGACGACCGCGGCCTTATTTCTCACATTTTTAATATGCGGGTGGAAGCTAAGCTTACGGTCAAAGGTAGTCCTAGGTATTTGACCGTTGCTACGCACGGAATGGGTCGATCGAAGATCGTGATACGTCTTAGCTTTCTACGGCTAGGTACTGGTGCCATGCAGAATGAATGAAAAGTGTCACCGACTGGCAATCTCTATTGGCAAACGCAGATACAGATATAGATCAATCCGTCCCCTCTTTTTCATGTTAAAACATGAAAAAGAGTGAAATCAAGCATAATTTCACTAAAACCAAGGTAAGGCAAAAGAAAATTGAAGAACTTCAAACATGTCAAAACTGGAATGGAGGAAATAGATAGACAGAAAAATCTTGTACGTGATAGTTGGATACCCTCAATACTAAAATATTAAGTCTTTAATGATCAGCTAGCAACCTCTAGATACATAGTAAGAAAGTACGTAAAAGGCGCTTGTATAAGCAGAACTAAATGACTAAATGACTGTACCTCGCTATAAGAGTCCCAACATCTGTACAAAGTTCTTAACATCGTTTTCAATCGAGGCGGAATAACTCAATGCTGTTTTATTTTAAATCATCGGCGAGTAGAAAAATTACAATTTATTATTGCCAAACATATATCATTTATAAATACAGGAAACAAATAAAGACCACCAGAAGTTACTTTGTTAAAAGAATTTTTGAAATTCGTGTTTGACTGCATTCCTATAGATTTCTAGAAAAGGGGTCCAATGGTTATTAAGGATTTAAAATAGGTTTGATAGCTATTTTAAATCCTAAGGATTATTTATTTGGCACACAATTTATTAGTAAACTGATAATGATTAACTAGAATTGCATTAATTATTTGTGATTCTTAAGGCGACCTGTTTCTCTCGTTACAGTAAGCTTTCGCCAAAAAATAATTTTGGACCAATTTATGAAGCTTTCCTAATGTATAATCTTGAATAAGTGGCATGCATTTGCATAGTTTCCAAACATAATTCAGTTACATTCTAATCGATGTAGCCTTAAGTTATGTTCAAAGAATTTCACTATCAGTGCCGCTTGTAGAAGTTTTTAATCATATTCTGGCGCAATTTAACCTGCTATTGCTCCAGTTATTGTGTGCAGTCAGTAATATTTGTTTATGTAATCTCGCCATAATGACAGTAAGAATGGCAACCAAAGTTTGTCGTCTAGCTTGATGGTAGACACAAATTTACCTGAGTATTGTATGTAATTGTGTCTTATGCTGTTACAGTATTTTCGTTGGCTTAGTGTGTTCTAATCACTCACGTGACACTTTTATGTGAGGAAGTTATATGTATGTATAAATTAGTTACTGATTTTCCTTATAGGTGTATGTTATATTAATGTTTTGTTGCGTATTTCTTGTATCATTAGAGCTTTCTGTTTCTGTTCTTATTTTATACCCAATGACCAGGAAGTATTATGTGCATATTATACACACATATATATATATATATATATATATATATATATACATATATATAAAATCTGGTTGTTTTTGATAACTAATTCTAGATAAGAAGAGAAAAAACATACAAACAACAAAACGTTTAAGAAGATAACCAAGACATTGACACATATTCAAACAATGCAAAAACGATTTTGTTTACCTAGATCAATAACCGATTAATTTATACGTTTGCTTTTACGCAGTCGTGTTTTTTTAACTATGGTTAATATTATCTCAATTCATAAGAGGTTAACAAGTCAAAGACATCTAGACAATCTGCCAAAGCCGATATTTGTAGCATGCCAATATTGTCTTACTACTCGTATGATTATTTTATTATATTAAATACACTAAAGTGTGTTTTAATTATTAATAATATTAATACGTAATTTAGTGTATTTGTCGAAGAAAAATAAGAATATTATGTCTCAGTTCACTCTACTTTTTTCTTGAGGGTGTGGTCTCTCCGTCGTCGAGCCAATCTATATGCTACGGTTTTATGTTTCAGCACGTAAAGAATATTAATATACACTTAAGCGAATTAAATTGTTCGATAGCAAAACCTAAACGTGTTGGGCCGCGGGCTAATCTACGCTTATCTAAAATATACATCTTATCTGATTCTATCTCACATAAATCTCAAACAGTTTCCACAGCTAACAGTATTGACAGTATAATGTCTGGGTACACGTGAAAAGTGTCTACAAAATACCCTATTTTAGATAATCACTATCACCGAGCAAATGTGTGTGTAAAGACAAGGATAGTCCACGCTTTGACGTGTTTATTTTATTTAATAATAATAATAATGACTTATATTTCATTTCCACAAGTTACATATATTTAAGTTAACAGTGGTTTTTATTATACATGTGATGGTTGACAGATGTAATTTGTAGGAAATCTGGAGCCTAAACAAAGCCGAAGCCGAAGACAAAAAATACATACATTGACATTAAAAATACATTATCGTTGACTCCGTACAAGGATAAGAAATTTTCCTGATTTTATCGCATACGAGTATGCAATACATAGAATAATATTAAATATGATAAGATAGAGAAGTATCTTTTATAACTGCGCAAATGCTTATAAATATATACGTAGTAATATATGTAGACGCAAAATTTTATATATATATACAATTTTGCTTTTACCTAAGTTTTCTCCCCGTCACCCAGGTTTGATTGGTAGAGAATATTACTAGACATTAAGTCCAGTCTGTAGAGATTAATTAAAGGGGACATAAAGTATAAATAAACAATTAATACTCTAAATAAATTGTTCAATCATCGATATCAACCAAAATACTTCACGGACTGATTGATGTTTAAAAAAAACTTTATAACGTTATCTGCTTATAGTAACGCTATCGTTATCACCGTCCTAACATTATGCGTATTGCGTTACATGCTTGTTTCCAAAGTAAAATAATTAATATGTGTTATGCTTTGCATATCTATAAATATCTACGCCTTGCATAGATGTGATACTCTCATACTTTAAGTCAGTTATATTTGATAATGTCCGCTTGGTCACGAGATTTAGACTTTTTCGATATATTCTGAACATATAATCATAATAATATATGCACAAGATATATCATAGTACTTATAATATATATTTATTATTTGTGCATAAAGAAGCATTCACTCGTTGTTTCTTTTTTACATTGGATGCATGCAATTACATCGGAGAAAAGTTCAGGTACAATCAACAACAAATCAAATCAAAAACATGTATATACACAACACATGCAGACCCAATTGTGATGCATAAATGTTGTTACTCCACTGTGAATTGAAGATGCAACGCCTGGTACATTCAATGATTTTACCATCATCTATGAAATACCATAAGATTTAATAAAATTTTAATGGCACCCTGTATCGACTGGCACGAACCTCAGAAAATGGGATAGCAGATTTTCTAAAGCCGATATATACTGACGATAAAGGGATTGTTCCAATAAAATGTTGAATTACAAATATCATAATATCTCTCGTAAAATGTTAATTATTTAAGATAATAATATACATTGTATTGTATGTTATAAAAGGAAAAAAGTGTTTATCTTTTTCAATTATTTGTAAGCTCGCAAAAATTTAAACCGAAAATGTATCTAAGTTTTAGACTTAAACAAATTATCAAATTAAAAGACTGAAAATCGAACGGTAATTTTTTTTTATTGAATATCAATTGTGTGGATTTTCATTATTTATACGCTTATTTTGACAAACAAAATTTATTTATTGGTAAGTTTCTCCACCTACTGATTGAAATACCTTGCTTAAAACGACATAGGTTTTTAAGTATTATTATTATTCACATATAAATAAGTGAAAACAAAAACAACTCATTGTAATCTAATATGACAGCCATCTGATGAAAGTTAATTTATAACAAATGACCTAAAAAGTTAAAATGACACAGATAGCTTGATAGTAACGAGAGGCTCCGGAGTCTGCAGTGAAGATAATTAATCGGATCATTAAACAAACATTAACTTGTACCTCGTTGGGTACAGATTCGTTAGATAATATATTAAGTAATATGGTCTCTTTGCAAATGAACATAACATGTCATATCAAATACATACGTGTAATTAATAGGTGGAGTTGACCGTTTTTAATATCTTTACAATTTATTAGATCAGTATGGTTTAATATTTTATAACTAAATTTGGTTTATTGTATTATTTTATATATAGACGACGGAGTATTAATAGTGGTAATAATTGCATTGACCACTTTTTTTAATTCCTAAAGAAAGTAACTTTATAATTATATTATTATATTATCAGAATAGAATAGAAAATATATACCATAACCTAAAATCCTACAAACAACTCACGCAAACATTGATATTAAAGGTATAAAACAGCATTAGTGTGTATTTGTATTTCAGTATTAAGAAATAAAGTAGTAAAAGGCCTACTATAAGTTTTGAAATAGTCTCCCAAAATATTGCCACATTTCCAGATCCATCTCAAGAAACTTCTGCATCCAATGAGTTCCCAGAAATATGAGCAAATAGATCTCATGGGGGGTGTATAACATTTCTTCTATAATATGTTGTATTATTATATATAGTATATGGGAAAATCATATGATAAATAGTTTTATCATCGTGATATTTATCATAATACAACAAAACAATTTTACAAATATGGCGTACGAAATTCTTTCTAACTACATCTTAGGTTTTTATCGACAACGACAGAGACCCACACCGTTATATCGTAAATAAATACAAATAAGAACTCCTTAAAAACTCGTTAAATTAATAAAAGTGTTTTTTTCCATTTTATTATATTTCTCTAATTAGCATAGGAGTAATTTTACAATATCTACGATTATTTAATTTTGATGGTAGTATATTTTTTATTATTCACATATTATTTTTATAATTATCTTTTATCAAAAAATATACAAAAGCAGTAAATGTGTATATTGTGTTTATGCTTTATTTACACGATTTAGTGTATTTTTTTAGCTTTCACTAAAGCCCTGGCGCTTTATTAATGATTATTCGTATCAAAAACGATGACAAACAGATCTGGGCATGAAGTAAATATCTTTCTTTTTATTGTAAGTGAAATATTTTCAGCTTCTCTTATGATTATGTATATCTTTCCTTCAATAAATAATCTCACGTATATAAAAAGCCTGAACAATATGATAGCTTAAATGTATGTAAAAGCTCATAAAACAAAAGAAAGCAAAGAGATGATTTTATATCTGACATAAAAGGAAATTGATCCAATGTAAAAAGCCAGTATGTGTTGCGTTACACTATGAGCTATTTTTCAATAGGTAATGTTAAATAAAGCGAATGTGCTCATTATTACCCTGTCGAAATAAAAAAGGCTATTGATTTAATAGCTTAGACTTAAAGCAATGAGGCAACTAAGCTGAATTACTTACATCCCAACGCGGTACCTTACTGAGCACCTCAAAATCAGCGCGTTATAGCGGTATGCGGACCAATTAGTTGTTTAAATGCGCACTTGCTCAATAAATCAACCTAGTCAATAATCAATATATATTACACAACTAGCTGTGCCTGCGGTTTCAAATACAAATACCTATGTATGATCTGCGCGATCGAATCGCACTTCAAAATCGATTTTTTATTCGTCAAATGATTGAAATAAAAACCAAAGTTTAACAAATATACTTCACTGAAAACCACGCCCAAATATTGGAGATAGCATGCACGAACAACACACGTACATTGCACCCTCATATCACCCCCGCCGACGGCGAGGGCGTATCAAACAAGGTTATTCGCGATACCGCCATATCACTGGCCGGTTCTCTCCAGTCAATACAGATAGAAGCATCGCTGGAGTTTCTTGCGCCACTTCTTCTCCAGCGCCCACGCATTCCGAAGTGGTGGTACACAATAATAATTGTGATATTAATTTAAATAATCCTCTGTCAGAAGCAACTGACCGAGCCGAGGTTCGACCCTCTCGGACACCCTCAAGTCAGACGCTCTCGCCAAACAGGGTAAGCCCAAGCCGAGGCTGTGCCCTTGTGCTGTTTACCCATATATAGAAGTCTCGACTGAGTGCCATAAGCGCTCGGTCACCTTGCAACCTGGTGAAACTGTAAAATCCCCCAGGCTAACAGCGGCCATCAGCCCGAAAAAACAAACATGCATAAACGCGCAGACGAAAAAACATTTTTATATATGTATAGATACCCAACAGCAGGTATTTAAAGTTCAGGTTTTTTTAATGTAATGGCCGTTTTAGTCGCCCAGTGACGTTTTAATATGCTCCGTACCCTCAACATAATATTATTACATATTAATAATATTTTAAGAGTAATATATGCTCTTATGACTTTAATGTCATTTGATAATGATTGCCTTTTTATCTTGAGCTTATTAAGTTTGACAAATGACATTGGTTTTACATAACATTTACATCCGTCATCCATCGAAACAACGAAGCGTTATGCTGCTATTGCATGCTGGTATTCATCGAGGCCGTGTTCCTTTCTTGGCTGAGCCAAACCATTCATTTTGCAGCCACAAACTAGCTGCATAGTGATTCTACCACTGTAAAGTTAGTTTACTTAATAGTTACCAGTGGATTAGCCAAGACCATCGTCTTGAAATGCGCTCAAATATACTTGTAAATTTTGAATTTCTTAAATAGCAATAGTTACATGAATGTACTACATTATACTTGTGAATAATAAACAAAGGTCGAAATGTAGGCGTTAGGCTAGAAACCAATCACCTGTCACTAGAAGCAATAAAGTTTATTTCTTGACTCTATAAACATTGTCAATAGTTGTGTAAAATAATTTTATAGGTGCTTGATGGTCTACATATATAACGCTGTGTTAAATTTTAAGTGTTTAACGTTTTTTTGGTGTTAAAAACATTCTACAAGTTTACAACCTAGATGTCCACATATTCTGTCTAAATATAAGCGTCATATGTTTCATATAATGACAGAAATAAGTGCAGTGTCTATTTAATACGATATATCATAATTTTATAGGCTTGATCAGGAATACTACGTGCTAAATTAGTTTCGTATCGATTATATGGTAGCACTAACAAATTATTACAGGTTTAAGCCGCTGTTACACGCGCGATACGCACGACTTCTTGCCACTTGGTTTATACAATCTAATATCATATTACAAACGGATATTAAAAGGCACATATATCATATATACATATACACATATATATATATATATATATATATATATATATATATATATATATATATATATATAACCTGCCGCTATGTTATATATATATATATGTGGACTATGAGAAAACCTTTGCCGATTCTGCAGTCCCTTCAGCGTGATTGTGGCAGGGTGATCTCATATCCCCGAAACATAATCCACCTTCGATTCGTTGACGATATAGACATCAGAACCGATATACGATGGTGGAAAAAGGTTCCGGACTGGTGACCTCGTGTTAGCTTTTGCAGCTGAGGACGAACCCACTAGATGGAGTGATGATCTATGCATCTGTGGATAGTTGATGAATGCAGGTGGCTCAGGGTCGTACTGTAGGGCTGTCCGTGGGAAGGCCTATGTTCAGCGGTGGACTAGTGATGGGCTGAAATGAAGATGACGATGATGATAAAGATATATATCGACTTAAACTTGTCCGATCTCGTTAGTTATATTAAAGTAGTTTTTAAAAGGAGTAAATTATTTTTGATGCAAAATAGTGATAAAATACCAAACTAAAGACAAGAAAATATTTTATCCAACAACCGCGTTTAAAGTAACATCATAGATCAATGTTGTTTCTTTAGTACTTGCTTGCTAGTTTGCTACTGCTTCGTAACTCACCGATGGAAGTAATTCTGAGTTCTGATCAATACGATCTCATAATTATAGGCCTGCATGTATCTAACACTCACCTCCTTGTTGGCGTTGGGTTGGCGTTATCTTATAATTTTTATGCAATGTTTAATTAATGTTGCTATCATACTTACAGTAAGTCGTTTTCTATTTAAACAAGTTATGTTAATGATTATTTCACAAAAAGGTAATTAGATATAAAAAAAACAATGTATTTATTCTAACAAAGACATAAAAATAAGTAAAATTATCGATTTATATTTTTTACTAACCCGACATGGTAACTAGCAACAAATAATTATCTAAGAATTATTTAAAATAATGGTCTGAATACGAGAAATGCACGAGTAAGGTTAATAACATTTTATAAGACATTAGTATTATATATTATGCCATACATAGCGTGATGTTGCACTATCTATATGTAGATTAATTGAATTCTGAATAAGAATACAACGACTTCGATCATGTAATTATATTCAAAAAAGGCATTTGAATATAATACGTTATAAAAACGAATACGAACGAACGAACTATTAGCCTATTTTCTTCATTAGGGCTTGGAAGACTGACAAGGTTTCAAAGGGAGTAATATAAAACTCACACGATAACAAAACGCCCTAACCGAAATTTGAGTTCTTTACAAATATTATACTTCGGGTATACTTTGAAAAGTACATTACCAACGACTAAAAAAACCAAGTAATAATCAAAATGCTTACATATGTAATAAATTTTATATATAATAAACACCAGAAGTTAATAAAAAAGATATAAACCAAGTTTTAAACACTAACGCACTTCGACTGAAAGTGATATAACGAGTTTAATAAATTTCGGAATGGAAACATTAATTTAAAAACATATCCATTTGTGGCTTACATATAGTTATCATGCAATGGACCTATAATACCTATAATAGAAAAGTATAAACTTATAACAACTATTTACGGTTTCGTCGAATAGATTTAGCTCCACAGTAATTAATCAAAATAAAAAATATAAAGGTCAAGAATCTTGAACAAGTTCAATGACATTGTTTTATTAACTGACCTACATTACATTGTTTAGAAAGTCAGAAGAAATAAAAACAAAACAAAACGTTTTGTTTTATAGGTTATATACATGCGTTATTTACGAATCTGAATTATAGCATGAATTTTGATATGATATTAGGCAATATTATTGTTAAAGGAGTGCGTTTTTTGCAAGATGCATTTATTTAGAAACAGAGATAATATAAATAACAGTTATCTAAATCGTTAAATAAGACTAGCACAATCGACGACTTATATGTTCTAATGTAACTGTGATCGCGCAAAGAGTTACTGCATTATTTTATCATGTGCAAATGATAATATCGCAAAATACTTGCGGTTGTGACCGTATTCAAATTTATTATGACACACCATCATAACATACAAGAAAATCACTTACTATCAGATCAACTGTTAGTTAGTTTGTCACTCTCTATACCATAAAAAAAACTCAATACAATAAAAAAAAACTATTTTAAGATCACTGTGTATTCAAGTACGAGTAAATGAGTTTCGTCAAATAAGCATTTTTACATACACATTGATATATATCTTGTATTAGTTGTTTTAAATTCATAGGTTATCTTATGGTGATCTTTTAACCGCTATCATTTCGTATTTATTTCTACCTTTAAAAAGTGGACATACGTAATAAAAGATTTTCGTACGATGCTCACAAAGAACCTTATTAGAATTATCTAGGTAAAAACACTATACAGAATCTGTACGAACTTAAAACGTTATACTGCTCCAGTTCTTGTAATGACATAGTTGTAAGACAGGTACAAATAAGCATCAATTATTACGGACCTACCGAAGCCACGCAACATAGCATAATTTGAATAAATATCAATTAAAGTGACTCTGATATTAGAAGAAAACTCACTCAAGTATTTAGCAACTCATGCAAATGGGACACCACCAGAACACGCTCGGTTGGGAAATTTAAAGTGGTTCATGTTACGCAGTTTGAGTAACGGACGACGAAAGTTAATATTTTATTTAGTAAGACTAAAGTATAATTTTATAAAAAGATACTCATACGCGCATAGACAATACTAAGAACGTTAATAGATCCTCATGTTTTGGGTTACAGAGCTTAAAATATATTAAAACCCTCCAATGTAATCGAATAAAATATCTTGAAAAAAAAACCTTGGGTCATTACATTTTTTTCTTTTTCTATAACACAAATAAATTTAATTAAAGTTCACGCAGAGCAATCGCACTAAATTTGCACGGAAAAATCTAGTTTAATATAAAGGAAATCATAATATTGTCCGTCATATATATATAACGAATATTACGAAAATATCACATCAATATATATATATATATATATATATATATATATATATATATATATATATGTAAATTATGGTTTGTAATGTGTTATAATAATATATTATTTTCAGAACTACAGACAGATAATAGTCAGAAATAATTTTAGAATGTTAGTCTGTCTGTACCCTTATAATTTGGGCGGAGTTCATTTATGTCATTCTCTATAACGCGATCTCTCCCTGCATATCGTAATTCTTACGATATTAAATTCTGATTTTTGTATACCACGTGAATGGAGCAAAGTTAATATGACGTTGATAAAAGTTTGAGTTTGAGGTGGATGAAAGTTTTTATGACGGTTTTGGTTATTAGCGGTAGATTTTATTCAGATAATATTTTAAAGTCGGTACAATCGAGATAACGATGCACAATTGTGATCAGAGATCAATCAAAAAAAAAATAAAAACAAAAGGGTTTTCGGTGCATTCCGAAAAAAAACAAAAAACCGCATATTTTCTTTGATATCAAACCTTATACATAGTTTTATTTTATATGGTTTGACATCAACGAAAGGAGTAGGGATACAGTAGATAGGTTTATCCACGAGTCGAAGATACGCTCTAATGCAGGATCAGCAATAACGGCCTGTTACAAAATCTGTAAACCTAGATTAACGCCAACAGTTTATGGGTAGCACGAATATCGGAATTAGCTGAAAATAGACCTTACGACCTGCCTAGAAACTAATTGATAAAGCTCAGTGTAAACGTTCCTTTCATATATCAAACGCCAATTACTCGTACATGTATCAATTTTGATAAGGAATTCTGAATGTGGGATATGACCAACAGGCAACATTTCTATCTCTAATTAACACATTTCAAACGTTCATTTAACAGAAAATTCAAATATCAGTATCAAGATTTAAAATCATAGAGAATTAGTTAACGTTGAAGGGATTATTCGATTTATTTGACAACTACCTTTATCTTATTGATTTAGTTTAATTTACCTTATTTCACATCCTTTACAACTAAATTACTTTAACTATTATCTTAGAACTCGGTCAAAATTAAAGGCGCTGCAAAGGGCCTAAACTAATGATAATTTGGGCATTAATAATGTAAAATTATGGTCTGTTACATGATATTTGTAGTTTAATGTAAAAAAATACTAACCGACATCTCATTTTAATAGTATATATGTCTCTTAAGTAAAACTTGTGTGAATTGAAAACAACATATATGTCAACAAAATTCATAAAAATGAAAGGGAAGAAGGTAGGAAATTATAAAAATTACAGTATTTTTATGTTGCAACATAATGATAATAATCTTCGTCGCTTTCTACACGCCTTTTCCTTATTAGTGAACGAATTGAATTGGTACCGTTATGATATATATATATTTATCTTGGTTGAGAATCAACCAGACAGTACGCGGATTAACCACCTGGTATACTAACCACTAGGTTACGCACCCGTTCCTGCTTTTGCAGAATATCAGAACAACGTGTAATTGTCATTGAGCACTTCCGGGACGACTGCTCCACCCGGATCCCTCGAGTGGAGCAGTCGTCCCGGAAGTGCTCTCCATGCGCCTCCAGCCAGACGAAAATTCATCTAATACTGTCACTGTGTTGGTAGTATTGTTATCATTGGTAGTAGTAGTAGTACCAGAAGTGCCAAAAGAAAACCGACCAGTTCATGTGTGTTGTGATCAAGTGCGGGCGGATTACCGCCCTGTGAAGTGAGTTGGTCACCGCGCACCTGCGCGCCTCTGAGGCGGCTATTGTATTCTTTTGTTCTGTCGCATTAGGCGACCGACAGGTACTCACCCTAAGCGTACCCAAGACGCTAGGATTTCTGTTTAGTTTATAGGTTTATTACACCCCGCCGCAAGGCGGGGACAATAAAATCGGTTTTTTCCCGCGATTGGGCCTTAAGCCCTAAGCGATTAATCATGGACGCCAACATCTATATATCGTTCATCCAAGCAACGTGCCCCGAAGCGTGGGCCAATTACGTGCGTCATTTAGAATCTCCGCGGGTCGCCATCAGGGCCAAGTCAACCGGACGAAGGCTTCACCCTCGTCACCAATAAGAGGAAACGCCCCGCTCAGCCAGCCGTCATCAACACGGCCACGTTCTCTAGGCCAGGTTCAGTCTCACCGACCGCCACACCGGCTAAAAAGGCAGCCCCTCAGGCTCGCCATGCCCCCCCTGCGGAGCGCAAAATAAAGCCCCCGCCGCCAGTAATCTTGCAAGAAAAGTCCAAATGGACTGATGTCTCCAGGTGGTTCGCCACACACAAAATATCGTGCCCGAAGGCCCAAAGTACGCCACAAGGCATTCGCCTAAACCTACAGACAGTAGGTGACTTCCGCGCGGCCACGAAACTGCTGCGCGATAAAAACGTAGGCTTTCATACGTACGCCCTCCCGGAATAAAGGAAACTCCGGGTCGTAATTCGCGGTCTCCCATTTGAGACAGAATTAGAGGAGGTAATCAGATCCCTTAAGGATCAAGACCTCCCCATCATTGAAGCGCGCAGGATGACAGATCCGCGCACTAAAAAAACCCATGCCCCTCATACTGGCCACCCTGGACCTGACTCCGGAAGGCAAGGCCATTTTCAACTTGAAAACCCTCTGCGGCCTCTCCGGCATATCCGTGGAGGCCCCCCTCAAACGCGGACTCGTAGGACAATGTCACCGCTGTCAATATTACGGCCACTCGGCCAGAAACTGTTTCGCCAGGCCCAGGTGCGTCAAATGCATCGGTGACTACGGCACTCCTGATAACTCGCGCCCCTCCGGAGCAACAGAGCCCCCAGCGTGCTGCCTTTGCGAGGCAGAGGGCCACCTAGCGAGCTACCGCGGGTGTCCCAAAGCGCCGCAGAGGCAACGCGGCGGGACTGCTCAAAATGGCAAAAAGGCCAAACCGAAAAAGCGACACCAACCCCAGCCATCCCCGTAAGGGCCGCGCCTGCCCCCAGGCCCGCCCCCACTCCAGCTGCAGCTCCAGCTCCAGCCCCCAAACCCGCTGCCCCGTTGCAAGCCCCTAAGGCCCCTGCAAAAACAGCCTGGGCAATGCCTCCGGCTATGGCGCGCAAACAAGCTGCGCCTATCTCCAGGCCGAACCCCTCCCCCATGCAGCCTGCCACCTCAGCGCAGGTCACACCTCAACCTCTGGGTATGCAAAACCCAATCACCTATTCGCTGAACTTCATCAGCTCTCCCGACTGGAGGACCTCACCAACATGGGGATCCGCCTCCAGCAGGCCAAAACCCCATTCGAAATGCTCCAGATCACTGCAGAACACATGGGCACCATACGCTCCTTCTGGGCTCTTCAAAATGGTCCCATGCCCAGTAGGGCAACCCCCTAATTCTGTCTCAAATGGCTAACGCGCCATTAGGTCGAGTCAAACCCCGCTCTCTGACTGTCTCGTATTTCAACGCGGACGGACTCAGGTCTCAAAAGGATGAAGTAGCGATCCATTTAAAGAAACTCAACGTCGACGTTATGCTGGTGCAAGAAACCTTCTTAAAACCTAGCCACAGCGATCCCAAGATCGCCAATTACAGAACCATCCGTGGTGACAGGTTGACCGCCTCCAGAGGCGGCACCCTGATCTACTACAAAAGGTGCTTGCACTGCGTACCGCTCGAGGTTCCGCGATTAACAAACATAGAAGCCACCGCGTGTAGGGTGGCTATGACCGGTCATAGCCCTATAGTTATCGCCTCGGTTTATCTATCACCGAAGAAAACAGTTCTAGAATCGAACATCAGGACCGTAATCAACCTAGGGCCGTCGGTCGTCATAGCAGGCGACCTAAACAGTAAACATGCCTCCTGGCATTCGATAAGGGAGAATAAAAACGGTAAGGCGCTTCACGCCCCCATGGGCTCTCATAACTTCGATGTTATAGGCCCCGACTCCCCGACACGTTACGCTCTAAACTTTACACGTCAAACACCCGACGTTTTAGATATTGCGTTAATTAAAAATGTCACCCTAGCGGTCGACTCCATAGAACCGCTACACGAATTATCATCGGATCACAGGCCGGTGCTCCTCAAGCTGGGCCAATCGACAGGCGAGGTCCCTCAGACCAAAACCATAGTCAACTGGCGTGCTCTCGAAGGTAAACTCAGAGCCACAACCACCCAGCAGCTAGACATTTCACTTAACGAGATCGACTCACCCGACAAGGCGTTTCGGGCGATCGACTCTTTAACTTCTCACCTTAGCTCAGCCGTCGAAGACTCGAAAAGGACGGTCCCCGTGTCGACCGATCAATTCGGGGTCCTTCCCTCGAGTCTCCGTCGACTGATAAGATCAAAAAATCACTCGGCAAAGCTTCACGATAGATACCCGACTGATGTTAATCGCGTTAGACTGCGCCACCTCCAAAGGGAGGTCAAAGAGCGCATAAAATCATATAATAACCAAAAATGGGGCGACCTGCTAGAATACCGTGTGGCGCAGGGTCTCAAAGCAGACACCATATCACCAATGCCCCCTCTAATTTTATTGGATAACGCTACTCTCGCATTTGATGACACTGAGAAAGCCAAATATCTCGCGGACAGTCTAGAGAGCCAATGCTCCCCGTCGAACTCCCCCGCGGACCAAGACCACATCCGAAAGGTGAACGCCGACGTGGCACTTAGGGCGTCGTTACCACCAGCGGGCGAACTGTTAGAACCCGTGACCACCGACGAGGTCACTAACATCATAAAAAACCTCAAAAAGAGGTCAACTCACGGCCCCGACGGGATTAACAATAAAATAATTAAAGCGCTTCCCGCTAATATCATCTGCCTCCTAGTGGCAATATTCAACACGCTCCTCTCCAGCTGCTCCTTCCCGGATGCCTGGAAGGAAGCGGACGTCATCGGGATCCCCAAACCGCACAAACCGTGGAACCTCTCCAGCAGCTATCGCCCAATCAGCCTCCTGAACTCCGTGGACAAGGTATACGAAAGGATTATTCTTAGGCGACTTAAAGAACACGTCCTAGCTAATAGATTACTTCCCGACGAACAGTTCGGGTTTAGGAATACGCATTCCTGCGTTCAACAGGCCTTCCACTTAACGGAACACATTCTCGCAGGGCTAACCCTGAAAACCCCATCGGTACTGGTGCACTATTCTTTGATGTCGCAAAGGCATTCGACAAAGTCTGGCACAATGGTTTAATTTACAAACTTCACTCTATTAACATACCAGACAGGCTCGTGCACATCATACGAGCCTTCTTGTCGAATCGCACTTTTCGATATCGAGTCGACGGTACGCGCTCCTCAAGCCGGCCGCTCCTAGCAGATGTCCCTCAGGGCTCCGTTCTTTCCCCCCTCTTATTCTCACTTTACACAAGTGATGTCCCGAAAGATCCGCAGGTCAGTCTTGCGCTTTTCGCAGACGACACCGCCCTATACTATTCAAACTAACACAAGGGCCGTATCACCATTCGACTCCAAGCCGCAGCCAACCGCCTCGCCGAGTGGTTTCGGTTATGAAGAATCGAAATTAACCCGGATAAAAGTGCAGCAGTCATCTTCTGGAGAGGCTCATCCGACCCATTCTGCACCGCATCAGTACCTAGTCGTAGAAAGCTAGGACGTATCACGATCTTCGACCGACCCATTCCCTGGGTAGAAACGGTCAAATACCTAGGGGTCACCTTTGACCTCAAACTCAACTTCCGCCCGCATATTAAAAATGCGAGAAATAAGGCCGCGTTTGTCATGGGCCAGCTTCACCCGCTCATCTGCGCAAGAAGTAAAATGTCCCTAAGACATAAACTCCTTCTATATAATACCTGCGTAAGGCCTATTATGACCTACGCCAGCGTCGTCTTCGCCAACGTAGCCTAAATTAAAATTAAACAACTTCAGACGGTTCAAAACCGTTTTACTAGGATTGCAACCGGAGCAGAACCGTACCAACGCGACATCGATCTGCACAGTGACTTACATCTCGTCACCATACCGGAATACCTAAAATCCATCTCGCAGCGCTTCTTCGAGAAAGCGCTTTCGCACTCTAACCCGCTAGTGGTAAACGCCGCAACCTACGATCCGGAACCGAATCCGGAAACCATGAACCGTAGACCCCGTCACGTCCTCGACGACCCCCACTTCATGGGGGTACCTAACGCCAGTCCGTCCTCAACGGACCCCGGACCCACACACAGTACATACACCTCGTCGCGTCGCCCTCGCCTCCGAGCGCGACGCAATCTTCGCGACACCGCGTACACTCATTACACCCGTGTGTCATGGCGGTTCTCACCGCCCACAGCTTCCGATTGATATGATAACAGGTGGCGTCCGTCAGAGGCTAGGTTCGCATACCGAAACCTCTGACGGTCATTAAACATCACCATCCATTCTCCACTCGGGAGAATCACAATATAGCTAGGGAACTGGCAACTTGGGTGACATCATCAGATAGGTGTGAGACCAAAGAGTAGAGCGACACGCTCAGTTTATGAGCGCTTTGTGTAAGTAAGAGAACCACAGTAGGCAACACGGTATATAACCAGCTCACGGACCCCTCAATTCCGTGAGCCCTGTGTCCGATGAAGCTGTAAGAGCCGCATAGGCTAACAGCATAAACATCAACAGAATCTAGACCGTGTAATTGTTTCTCGTGGTAACATCAAGTACTCAATATACCATTACGAAATACTACTAGGCTTTAGAAACTTTCGTTTACTATAACTAGTAAATAACAGTCGTTGTTAATAAGATAAATGCTTCAGGAAAATACCGGTGTTTATAAGATATGCCTACAAAATAGCTACTATTGTTGTATTGTCTCTTACAAAAATATGAATTATATTCAAAATATTATACCTTTCGCTTTTGAATTAATTCTTTCTATGACTCTATAAATTTAAATTTGTCAGTCGTTAAGCTAAATATAGTTGATTTAAATTTTACGGATGCGAGTATGCTTTACAGTATTAAAAATTAAAATGTAAATATTAAATTATTTACGCTATTTAAGTTTCATGCAAGGTGAAGCCACGTCGCATTTATAAATTAGCTGTAGCGTGAAGAGATCAACTGATAGATAAATTTATATATATTTTAAAGTACAAGGTAACAAACGAGCATAGAGTACACCTGATGGTAAATGATAAATGCGCCCTATGACATCTATATTCATCCATAACAAAGATTCAAGATGCAAATGCATCGTCACCCTTGAATTATTACCCGACTATTCAATAGTGATAGAACGGAATGGATTGAATGCCTGATTAACTGTAATTGGGTCGAGATTGAATATCTTTAAAAAATAACAGAGCCCTGTTTTAATTAACCAATTATAATTTTCTTTTTGACCTATTAAAACTGTTCGTTTCGGCTTCTAAATAATGTAAACAAATGTTATATTTTCCAAGAATACGACCCAAAAACATGTTTTCATTGCTAATCACCATTTTTACAGCCGTTTATGATAGCGCTTATTAGGTATTGTCATGCCGTGTAAAAGGTCATTTACCTGACCTACTCTTTACAGTTAGTCGTCAATCGGCAACCGGTACACTTATCCCTTATTATTAAGCACTAACATTGCCTAAAAATGGATACTTCTTTTGAAGAAGTGGCTCAAGCGGTTGCCCTATCGTAACAAGACCAGACTCAGCGAGAAGTGACTCGAGTGCAAAACGTGCGCCAGTCTGCTGCGTCCAGAGCTTACCTGCAATATCACTAAATATTAAATTGTTTTTAATTAATGACTGTTTCGTCTGTATTATATTTGTCTTTAGAATGAATGTTTCCTTATTTTAGAGCGAATTTTGTATAAATATATTTTTTTTATGAATAATAAAGGATTTATTAAAATGAATTTCATCTCATTATAAAGCTAAAACTTTTACCTTTAATCTACTATAATCAAAAAATAAATCTGAGCAACAGATTGTTTACGAGAATATTTTAGAGAGCGCAAGCGTACGCTGTGAGTCGATGTTTTGGCTCACGAGTTTATACATATATAGTTTTATAAAATATATATATATATATATATTTCATACTACACAATATCTTATTCACGCTGGTATTCTGTGCGTACGTGGTCCTTCCTCGTAGTTAAATCCTTTTACAGAACAACAAAAACCACCGCTCACCACGGAGCGTAACAGCAAAACTCTGCTATGTTTCTGCTTACACAAATTATATCTATTAGAAAATTGGTGTAATGAATATCTCGTTATTCAGACACTGCAAGAAGGAATTTGAGACAAACACATAATAAGGTAAGATTGTGGAAACGTAGTTATTAGTTCTCTTGTCCATTTCAATTCTTATACAAACACCGAATCTATATTTATTCATGATTTTTGTATGTCAATTTATCAAAATGTGAGATTTTCTTTTTTTGGCTGATGACCACTGTTAGTCCGTGGGCTTTTACACCTTCACCAGGTTGCACTCATCACTAATTCCATTGCTGAACGTATATATGTAGGTCTGCGAAACTCTTCAGTACTTAAATTAATTATCTAACAAATGTTATAATTACAAGTTTAAACGTTTTTTGAGACACAGCCATTTACTGCCTAAGTTATTATAATTCAATTAATAAAATCGATTATTGTTGTGTGTCTAGGCTAACACAAACAATTTCAATATTTTAGGCTCGCAGGTCGTTCAGAAAACAGTACAGTATACCAAACAAATTTTAATAGTATTTCTGAATATTCTTACTATTATATTGGTTACGCTGAAATAGATCGTTCGTATAAATTACGTGACTTATTTTGAATTAGAGTTTAAATTAAATAATAGTTAAATTTGTTTATTTAATATCATATAGGATATTTCTCCAGAAATATCATTTAGAACGACTTAATAACCAAGGTTCAGAATTGCTAACTCGATTATTATTAGTTACGCTTCATCGGCTTAAAGGATAAGTAGTAGTTGCGTTGTTATAAATCTATATTATTTGCTTTACTTCAAGCAATAATATATTATTCTCACTATTAATATAATTTCTATGGTATTTTATTTTTGGTAGTTATGATTATGATCCTCTCCAGGTCAATTTCGATCTTAGTAACTTCTTATAGTTATTACCGGATGGCATCAACTGTGCAATACATGAATACAAAATCACTCACATTCCGTAATTCGACGTAAGCTGTTTGTAAAAATTTCAGACGAAAGTTTAGATACAGTGTCAAGGACATGATACGTACATACTCTAACCATTACGCCATGCGGCCTTCAACTTTTAGTAAATAACATATATTGCAATTGCAGTTTTCTACAGAGGTTTCATTGTAATTTATCATCTCAGCCTATCGCTACTTCTCCCTACGGTTGCCAAGAAGCAAGATCCTGAAGTTATCCAAACCATCCAACGCGCACCGACTCGAAAAGTTTCAACAATCTAGTACTCTAAATAAAGCTGTATATCCTGTGTTAAGCAAATAAATGAGTTACCGCTCATGCAACAAAGCCTAAAAAAGTTTGACTGCCATTTTAGTAACATAAGATCAACGTTCTGAAGTAGGTAATAATAAAAAATGTTTTATAGATGCATACTTTTCGAATGAATAAAGATGCATGAATAGTATTTAAAGTATTAGTGTTTTAGTAATAAAACATTGTTCTAAATGTGATTGATATTTTACATTGCAAGTTTAAACTGCTTTTAAGATAATTCATTTTCCATGTGGTAATATAAAGTGTTAATATAAAATGTATTTATCTTTCTGAGGATAGGCTACTTGAAACTTGGATATTATAGGCATTAACAATAATTAAAGAACATGTCACACCATTGAATGTTTCGATGATACTTGGAACTGTTTGCCTTTTTAGTGCACTATATTCTTAAAGCGCAAATTCTTAGAAAAATGATCACCTAGTCGTAGTATCTAGAAGATCACTGCAGACCCTACCAGACATAGCGAGCACGGTAGTTAATGAACGTCAGGCCACAATCTAGTTATGATTTTACCAAATATGTAGAAATAATAGGATATACCTAGTTTCCTATTACTTCGAATAGTCCTGAGATGTAATAAAAACGTTTCAACTTTCTGTTACGATTTCCAAGCCGTTACCGTTGAAGAGATATTGCTAATAGTTAATAGTTTACAAGCGTAACAGACTTCTACTTAAACTCGACTACCTGATGTTCGTTCCAAGTTGGAGTTATCGTAAATCTAAAATAATACTTTACAATTATCTGCAAACAGTAATGTTTTGTATGCTCTACCTGTACCAAGCGATCCATATATTGCACTTAGTTGTTATAAACACAAGCAATAGGTATTATATAAGGAGTTTCCAATACGACCAACATCATATAATATTACAAGAATAAATTTATCGCCTTTATAAGACTAATGTGTAACATATATATATATATATATATGTATATATTAGAAAAATATGGCATTAGGTCAAAAACTATTTAATAATAAATGTCCTCTAGCCCATGAAGCTTTTTATCTATTTATGTTTTTATCAAAACAGTGCTGTGTACATATTATGGTAATAACGTCTACGTGCATTGTCACTCCTCGAAATATTACTGGATCTCTGGGTACTTTACTTTTTGCCATTGAGAATAGTGATATAATTACACCCTACGTGCGATAAAGGCGTCTAAAAAAAATTTCACCCTATAAAACTAAGCTTATGCTCGTTCATTCCCTAATTCTACCCATCATCGATTATGTATATGCTATGTAGTACCCGTCTGTCTCAAAACCAATTTGGTTTAACTGTATTAGAGTTATCTTCAACTTACGTAATATCTTCGTTTATCGCTCTAAGCTTAAATGGCTTCCTATCCGTCAAAGGCGTAGCTCCAGAATTCTATAATTTTCCTCCACCTCGTAACCTTTAATCGTCTCAAGGTTCGTATGCCACAGCACAACACGGGTTTCTTTAATTCTTCTTTTACTATTTAGGCTAAATACCTCTGGAACGCCCTGCCCGATGACATTAAACGAGGTCCTAATATTTTTTTTTAAAGACTGATTCGTGAGTAGGGAAAGTCACTTAAATTTGTTATTTAATTATTTATATCTATTTATTTATATTATCTATTATTATTATATATTTAAGGTCATGTAATATACATGATATTTATGTATGGATATTATATATTATTAGGTATATTAAGTACGTCAAATATAATTTGTTAACACTTAGGATTATTTTGTTACTGGCACCTACAGTCAATCTTTCTCCATCTCAAGGGTTGACTGTTAGAGAATGCCAAACCTTTATTATAAAAATAAGTTATATACAATTGAAGATTAAATAAATATAATCTCACTTTGATTAATTTAATGAATTATTATATTATTAGTTATTAAAATGTTTAAATTTAATGGCCCAGAAATAACAATAAATGCAATATAATTCCGTTTATTCATGCAATTATACTAGAAGAATTTCAGAATCACATGGTAATTTTTACAATTAGAAAATTTCGTTCCCGTGACCTCGATAGTCTGGAATATATAAAATTATCATTACGATCCGTCAAACATCACTCGTGTGTTAATTAAACGTAACCAACTTTTCGTTCATTAACGAAAGTGACTGGTTCACGTTACAGAAACGGGCGTTGTCACAGACCTTGGTTTAACCGTAGCAGTGTCAATAAAACGTTTAACCGTGTTGTAACTGTAACCAGCGAGACCACTTCATGCTCGACGAAAACGAATTATATGTACAATTAATTCCCACGCCTTGATATAGATATGCATGTAATCCCTCACAGTTGGTACAGGGTAAAAGTTATACTTTAATATTCACCGTAAGTGGATGCATTGATATGACGGCCGATGTAGAGAATGTTGGATAACCGGGTTTATTAATGCAACGTTATATAATATTCGCCTGCTGTCAACGTCAAATATGATTTTATTTGATGTGTAGTGTAATACACAGTGTAGTGTAATACGATTACTTGAGTGATTTGGTAAATTAGGTATGGCGATTTATCTTTTTAGGTCTGTTACTCGTATTCTTTTCACAAGAACATATTAATTTACGTATTCTGTTTGTGAAGAACTCTTCACAAACAGAATACAGAGTAAAATTTAGGATTTAGTATGCTTTATATCTTCTTGGACAATCTCAGTATGGCCAACAATAGATGAAAAAGGTGATTTATACATTACGGTTTATCCAAAGCTGTCTGTTTTCTGTTCGTGATGTTTAGTAAACCGGTCTCATTTCTAGAACTGGAGTCAGGGTTCTTGAAATCCTTGAAATGAGTCCTTGAATCATCTCCTTTTTCCGTTAAATTCACATCCACCTTCACTAATTTTCACATAATTTAAACATATTACATGTTAATAAAATAAATACTTATAAATAAACATGTAATACCATCTGATATTAGTTACAATGTCAATAACTCATTAGTGTCTACGCCCTGTCGTAAGTTTTTAATATAAATTATTAAAATATTTGTGATGTAAACGAAGCCATGATAGCCTTGTGGCAACAACGACCGTTAGACTAACGGTCTCGAGAATTTTTTGAGCTTGAAACTATATGTTTTTCGGGTACATACAAATTCTAAATCACTCGTTGGTATTTGGCTGCTATATAGCGATCACGTGTTAATATATGTGATAACGTATGGGTCATACCCGATTCTAGTTTAAAAGTGGAGAAGGCAGCCGGCGTTATGTTCATTATATATAATATTATTATATTTATAGCTATTTAATAATTTATTATATTCGAACCTCTGTCTGATAAATGTCGTCAAACCTCAAACACTTGAAATAAAATAATATTACTTCCCTCCGTAAGTTTTTTTCATCAGAATGATAATAGGACGGGAACGTTAAGGGATTTACAAATTACAGAGTTGTTCCATTCCCACGAATAATTTCATAAGCACAATTCAATTAAAATTAAACAGATTGTAAAATAAAATTTATATTGTTATAAAAGGTAACAAGTATGACTGTAAATAAATAACCACATGTGTCGAAAACCAGATAAGAAAAAAATTCAGACAGCCCAAAAACTACACTCGTCAGCAAAAAATCGACTCGAGCGTCATGCACGAGGTTGAATGTCTTTTTTTTCTTTTTGAATTATTATATTGTATGTTTCGGCTTCTAGATAATGTAAATAAATGTTATCTTTTCCAAGAATGCGACCTAAAAACATGTTGATATTGTTAATCACCAGTTTCACACCTGTTTACAATAGCGCTAATTAGGGATTGTAATGCCCTATAAAAGTTCATTGACCTGTTGTACACTTACAAGCGTACACTTACACTAATATCTTACTTTTTATAAAAAAAAATCATTGCCTAAAAATAAACACATCTATTGAAGAAGTGACTCAAGCGGTTCCCCTATCGGAACAAGGCCAGACTCAGCGAGAAATGGCTCGTATGTTAAACATGAGCCAGTTTAGTGTGTCCAGAGTTTACTAGCGTTACCAGAAGACTCGTAGCTTCCACCGAAGAAGCGAATCCGGCAGACGAATTTGGGTCCGGCGTTAAAGTCCAGCAGGAGAAACTCGAGGAGTGGCTGTTAGCGGCTGGCCAGTCAGAAGAATAAGACGGCGGATCTGACTCCAAATAGGCAGGCTACTGGCTCTAAGTTGACCCCAGTTTATCGAGCACCCTTACTACGTTTTGCAAGAGAATACGTGAACTGGACGCGCGAACAGTGGAGCTGTGTTCTGTTTTCAGATTAAAGCAGAGTGTCTGCAATAGAAGACAACGAGTATAGAGGAGACCTGGTGAGTGATTCACCTAGTCCTGCATAAGTGAAAATATGACATTTAGAGGAGGTTCCTCGGTGGTGTAGGCGAGCATTTCAATGGAGGTAAGAACAAAGTTGGTTTTCAACTAGAGGCAGATTTGGAGGTTTGACGGCAAACCAATATATTGAAGAGATATAAGGAGATTATGTTATTCTTTACGCAGGCTTTATCGGTGTAAACTTTTTGCTAATGTGGGACAATGCCCGTCCACATAGTGCATGTTCTTCATTAGCTTTATCTGTTCGGTGGTACCTGCAAGAATTCGAAATTGAGTGTATGGACTGGCCAGCATGTAGTCTGGACTTAAATCCTATTGAGCATATAAATGCCCATAAGGGACGAGCATAAAAGAAATGTTCAGGTATAAATCCTGCACCAGCTATGAGATCGGAGCTTCAAGCCGCACTCGCTGAAGAATGGAATGGCGTTCCTCAAGAAACAGTGTAAAATCTAATCTGGTCTATGAAAAACCGATTAGGGGCTGCATTAAGAGCCAGAGTGGAAACAAACTTAATATAATTATTTTTGTTTCTATCTGTATTTTCTTTAAAGTGTATGTTTCCTTATTTTAGAGTTTAAGACGACTTTTGTATAAATATATTTTTTTATTAATAAAAAAGAATTTATTAAAATGTAATCCCATTTTAAAGGTAAAACCATTACTTTTTATTTACTGTAGTCAAAAAAATAATCCTACCAACAGATTTTTTATGAGAATATTTTGACCGCAAACGTACGTAACGTGAGTCCATTTTTTTGCTCAGTAGTGTAATTAGGGAATGCTGTTGACACTGTGTTTTATAAACTCAGTGGTAATCACATATGAGCACTAAGATTTCATATATATTTTATAATAGTTCAATCAGTTGGGTAGGCAAAGACAATGGATTCAATTCAAATTAATAATTATTAATTAATTAATTCACACAGTTCAAAGGTAAACAACATCTCCGGTCCATGGCATACGGCTATTCTTAGTAAGGAATAAAGATCCCTAAGATTGGTTACCACTGAGAGCTATCATGAAAAGTAACGTGCAACTTTAGCAGTAATTAGGGTACATTTTTAATTTGCCATGCGGAACTTTGAATTCCTCAGAAACCATCAATAACTCTCCATTTAACGGCAGGTAAAGATTACAGTGAAGCACTTACTCAAATACATTTGTTTGTTTTCAATGGTTTCATATTTAGGACGGAGATAAATGCAATATTGTTAAGTCAAGTAAGTACTAATTTATAACAGTTATACCAAAAAACGTTTCGCACATAACAATGGGCATTCGTCACGAAACCCACTATCAGGCCCTACCTTGTTGCGATATTATTTCAATTTGAATAAAACAATACAATTAAAGCGTGCTTCCCTATCGATCGTGGCCTAACACGGATTTGGTCTCGAGGCGGTGGCGATTGCGCAATCCAAATGGCTTGGACATTGGACACGAAGTATTTTGGTGTCCTTACCTTATGATAATGTAATGATCCATAATAGCAATACAACTGATAGAGATTGGCAATTTAAACTACTAACAATATGGCCAGTTAACATTTTTATACTTTATAAATTAAACAGTGTTCTCGTAGTAAAAATAATTTCTACATGACAGCGACTTAACGGTTGTGCAAAGATCATATCACTGTTGTTTAAACTGGGTAAGTGAACATGTTAAAATTATCCTTATTAAATTGTTGAATCGCGTATGTTACGCAACAAATGCTTTATGAAAGTTTTTAAGACATCTGCACTAAATATTATTAACGGCAGTGTTGTGTGACCAAACAATAAATTAGTACGGGAGTATGAAATGTGTTTATATATAGTCAATTAAAAAAGAAATAGAGAAGTTTTTTTATATAGCATTCTATGAACAAAAATGCTATAAGCAAACGAGCATCGGATGGTAAGTGATGACCGTCACCCACGGACATCCGCAACACCAGTGGAGTTGCAAATACGTTTCCGTCCTTTAAGGTATTGAAACATACCTCGCCACACAGCTCCAATGCAAATTGGCCGAATTCACATGACTTTAAATAATTTCTTTTATTATAATTTATCTCTAACACATGCTACATGTTTCCGCACAATGTCTTTTTTCACCGCCGAGAACATGGTATATTAAAGTAATTTTTTGTTAAGGAAATTCTAAATGTATTTTGAACTATTAGGGATGTTAGATATCATTAAAAATTTAATTTACAATACTTTGATATTTACTAATACTTAAGTCATCAACTTCAAAACACTAATGAAACATATTAATCACAAGCAAAGAGTTGAGTCTGTTTGATTATCACATTGATCGAGATTTTTCTATTGTTTTTTATATTTCCAAACTATCCTTTTACGTCTGTAATTACAATGGGAAGTTATGAACTTTGTCGAAAAAATGACTTCTCCGGATACCATTTCACAAAATATGTGATCCGCGGGGTTCAAAATTTGTGGGCATTATCGAAATGATTGGACACGTGCCCCTGCTACTTGCCCGTTAAATAAAACAAAAATTTCATACGTGAACAGGTTTTAGAAGTGTAAAGTACCAGTGAATTTTTGTTGGCCTTGTCCTCGAGCTTTTATCGTTACACTTACTTCTAAGTGGTGGGGTATAATTGAAGGTATATAATAAATCAACAGGAAATCTAAAGCAGTTGCAACAGACAAAGTGGTTGATGTTAAGCAGGGCGTTGTTTTGAAAACATTAAAACGAACGGAAACTTGCGCAACTTCTTAGACATATAAAAGTACGGAATCGAAATGTTCTGTCAAACCTAAATTAGCTACTCGCAATGCAAACATTCGCCAATGTGACTTGAATTATTTGCAACTGCCTACAATCGGATATCTACCCTGATAACTGTAGGCTCTGACCAAATGTTCAGAATTAGCAATAATAAGGTTTGCCTACGCCTTTGTCTGCGTAGACTTGACATAGTTGGTGTAAAAACATAATATGTTAATATTTTAGAAATTGGCTTGTATATTTTTTTTTTGTTTTTGTATAAAACTAAGGACTACAAATGAGTACATCGCCTGGTTGGAAATGACGATGATTGAATGATTCACATCTATGAAAAGATCAAAATACCTCACTTCTAGTAACTGGATCCTTAGATTCCTACACTCACGTAACGATACAAATTCGTTGTTTGGACAGTGATTTCAAAAGGTTATCGGACATCCTAACCGTGTTCCCATCTAAGCTATTATGCATTTTAAAGGGTTAAATAAGGAATCAAGTTAAGTGGTTTTCTTTTCACAATCATATATAAAATGTGTGTTAGTCTTGGTTTTGAGTAATGAGAGCTTTATTATTAAATATTAATTTATTGGACTTTTAGATATCAGTTATATGATTCGTATCGAATCGTGCTTATTACATTATAGCGTTGAACGAATAGTAATTTGTATATAAACTATGTAATTAGAGTATCCAGTGCCGGAAGCGAATTAAAATAAAAGTTAGATTTGTATTACATATTAATAAACTTCCCTTAATTAACACCGCATTACTAATGAGGACTTGCGTAATTTTGTTTTGTTTATTTTACTTAATAAAAATAGTTAAGTTACGCAATCGTTTAAATCATGCCATAATTAAAGAGTACTCGGAGACTGATTCAACCTACGAAATCGTCGTAGCTAAAATGAAATAACCTTCTCGTATCGTACTTTATTGTAACTCAGGAACGCCAAAATACTTCACATTTTAATGAAGAGTTAGGGATTTTTTTGACAGTGGTATATACCACGCTGCAGTAAGTTTATATATATTTATACGTACTCATACAATACCTACGTAAATTGTCAGTATAATACAGATGTATTTCGTTCGTTTAGTATAGAATTCGTAGGACCCAAATATAAGTACTGAAGTATTTCACCTCATGAGTGACAGGTCATACGCATCTCGAATCTTTGTTGAAATGAATGAGGATGTTATGAGCCGAATGCGATCCCTAATTTAAATAAAAGGTTTATCATAAAACTTTTAATTGAGATTAAAATTTTGAATTTCAAAAATATTTTAATTCAACCAAGGAATTAGAAAAAGAAATGACGATGTAACTTCCATTATTTAATAGAAATTGCAAAAGATAAGGTAATAAACTTTGTTCAATTTCTTCAGTGGAGTGAGTATCTAAAAATTTATTAATGAATAGTGAAATAAACACAAATAATTGGTAAAGATGAGAGGCTATTTAATTTACATTATGTAGACGTTTAAGAATTAATTGAATACATAGTACATTGTAAGTTTAGCATTTCAATTAAAACTAAATTACCAGAGAAGTAGTATAGAAAAAATCCAATTTAGGGACCTGTTCCATAGTGTAGAACTTGATTATTACACTGCACAAAACAAATAAGTAACGTTACAGCAATAAGTCAAAGGTGTGCAGTAAGGGCCGGAACAAATGTCAAATGACACAATAATGTAACAAATAATAGGGAACAAAGCACGGAACAGGGCCGCCAAACGATATCGCGTAATTTATTACAGTTCTATATAAATACCTAATCGATAAGCAATCGAATTGTTTTCCGTCATAATTAGCTCAAGGACTGTCCCTTTTAAGCGGTGACTTGTACCTATAAATTCTAGATCAGAATTCATAAACTATTTTTACATGACTGGGAAAGGAATCTGAACAGCAACGCAAAACATTTTATTGTTTCAACATATTAAATCTATTATAACAGATATTTGTCGATAAAAAATATTATCGAATCTAGAAATATTTTTATGAGTTATTTTAAAAATAATAAAATAAGCTAATATTGGAATGGACTGTTCAATTTGTCACAAGTCTCAGTCAAGATTACAACTGCGAAACATTTTATTGTTTCAACATTATAAATCGATAGTAATAGATATTTATTGGTAAAAATATTGTCAAATTGTATCCGTAGACGTGAAAGATAGGTGTGCCCGTCAATCAGGGAGGGCATAAAAAGGAAGTTAAGAATACTACTTCTGATTTAGCGAGAGAAGACTATTATTTGTACTTGATCGGCTCAGCTTTGCTTACATTTATTGAGAAATATTGGAAGCGACATCTACCGTTATTATAAAGAAACGAACAAAACATTTGACGTTAATATGGAAATAAATAAATCTGTAAAATCAAGCTCCTCTGAGAATTTTATTTACCTATTCATTTTTGGATCCAAAAATCTGAAATCCATAAATTTCATCAAAATCGTTAGAGCCGTTCCCCTAAACCAATTACGTAACATATAAACGACTACAAAATACAATTTATGTATATTGTAGTCGTTCATATTTCAAAAATTGCTTATTTTATAAAATATAAAATGTTAAGCGTTACAATTTCGAACACTAACGATATATTTTGTGGAAAGTTTTAAAGCATTACGTACAAAATGACTCTCAATTTTTTTTGAGAGCATTATGCAAAGATTTTACATAACATGAGTAAATTCGTACCATGTATTTGTGAACAAATGTTTCAGGGCATACTTAAAATATTTATTTTTTATGTATTGCGCTTTTTGTCCGGGTACCTTACAACTTCTTCAGAAGACCATTGTGGTGGACCCAATAGTTTCTACTCAAACATGAATGGGTTGGCTTGACTGGGGAAGAACTACAGAGAACCAGGGGAGCTCATTCGATTTCAGTCCCGTGAGGTTACAAAGCATGTGAATCTTCGTTAAGTATAGTATGTATGTAGATATCATGGACTATACTTTTATATTATTTATAACTATAATAAAAAACAACAATCTCTACTGAAATACTTTTAAAGCTTCGGTAGCTTTCTAGCAAAAGGTTTTCTAGCGAAAGCCTATCAACACAGGAGTTCTTCTATGGAAATAGCGCCAGTTTGGACATATTTTACGGATACCAAATAAACACCTGTCTTAGCTTGATCTTGTCTGATCTTACCTTTCCAAGAAAAGTCCAAGCCTGTTGAACTTTCTTCATCTGGATACGAAAAAAGAAGCTAATTTAACAGATAGTGGCTGGGTTCGAGGAGGTTTTCAGGCAAGATCCTGGTGAAAAGAAATGGTGGAAGACTCTCCTGCGAATTTATACTACAACTTGAAAATTTGGACTAAATAATTATCAAGAATCCTTCTAAACCTTATAATATAAAAAATTAAGTGCTCCATTAAATTTAGTAATAATAAATTCATGCTCAAATCATGCTCTCCTTACAAAATTGCGGGCTCTCTTGCAATTTTCTCTTACCCAATATCGCTTTATCGTGAGGTATTAATGGAACATTGATTACTTAAAACATGATTTTTGACAATCGTGGTCACGAGGGATTGGCTTTAGACTCGCTAAGCGACGCACTCGACTTCGACGTCGTAGCGCCTACTACGCCTACCCATTTTCCATACATATTGGGTCACGCACCGGACGTGCTTGATATTGCCATCTGTAAGAACATCAATCTCGCCTTCCAAGGCATAGAGGTAATCCATGAGCTCGCTTCCGATCATCGCCCCGTTCTTCTTCGGTTAGGGCCCTCCGCCCCAACCTCACCCTCCACCAAAACCATTGTAGACTGGCACCGACTCAGGAACGCCCTGAGGGAAGCCACATCACCGCACCTAGATGCTATTCCTAGGAACATATCTTCAGTCAACGACACGAACCTCGCAGTTCATGCCCTCACTAGGCACATCAGACCGTAATCGTGGATTGTTCGAGGCAGGTTCCTCGGTGGAAGACCACCGATGGACCCTGCCAAACGACATAGAGGACCTAATGAGGCGCAAGAATGCGGCGACTCGTGCCCACGACTTATATCCCACTGAAAGTAACCGGCTGGTGCTACGTACCCTTCAGCGTGAAGTCCGATCACGCATAGCCCAGTATAGGAACGATCGGTGGGATAATCACCTCTCAACATCGAACCTTCCCATCTCGCCTACTGGCGACTTCCCAAATCCTAAAGGGGCACCGCCCAAACAATGCCTCCCTTAGCGCGTCCTAATAAGCCACCCGCCTTCTTAGACGAAGAGAAAGCCGAATGTCTGGCTGACAATCTCGAGCTCCAATGCTCACCGAGCACACTACCGATCGACGCCGCTCACCTTGCAATGGTTAACAGCGAGGTCGACCGGAGGAGTAAGGAACCACCTCGCGATTCCGTCACTCAAGTTACATGCACCGAAGTTGAGTCCATAATTAAAAACCTGCGACCACGCAAAGCTCCCGGCCCCGACGGTATCACCAACAAGGTGATGAAACTCCTACCCATGTCCATTTTACACCTACTGGTGATAATCTACAACGCGGCCATATCCAAAGGCACCTTCCCGAACACCTGGAAGGAAGCCGATGTCATAGGGATTCTCAAGCCCTCAAAACATCCAACCGATCCATCAGCCTATCGACCCATAAGCCTACTCAAAGTCTTGGGTAAGGTATATGAAAGGCTCATCCTCACCCGCCTCAAGGACTTCATGCTGTCGAGGGCTGCCAATCAATGAGCAGTTCGGGTTTCGCACCCAACACTCATGCACACATCAAGTGCACCGCATCACGGAGCACATCCTCAGTAAATTTCTTCAGGGCTACCAAACTGGGGCACTTTTTCTCGACGTGGCGAAAGCTTTCGACAAGGTCTGGCACAACGGGCTCATATACAAACTATATGAGCTCGGTGTGCCAGATCGACTCGTACTTATCATCCGAGATTTTCTCCGAAATCGAACCTTTCGTTACCGCGTCGAGGAACGCGCTCCGAGTTCACCCCATTTTGTGCCGGAGTACCACAAGGCTCTGTCCTAGGTCCTACTTTATACACACTCTACACCAACGACATACCGCGCACTCGCGGTGTAGAGCTAGCCCTTTTCGCCGATGACACCGGCCTCTACGTGTCTGGATTTAAACCAGACGCTATTTGTAAACGCCTCAATCTGCAGCCAACACCTTAGGAAATGGTTTCGGAAATGGAGGATCGAGGTTAACCCACCAAAAGTGCAGCCATTTACTTCTCTCGGCGCAATAAAACGCCGCATCTCAAACTATAGAGTTATTTGATCGTCCAATCCCTGGGAAAGACAGTCAAATGCTTAGGCGTCACATTAGATGAAAGACTCACCTTCGGTCCGCATGTCAACCGCGTACGGAATCGAGCAGCGTTCGTCCTAGGTCGTTTGCACCCGTTACTTAATAAAATAGCAAAATGTCCTGCGTAATAAAATTACACTTTACAAAGCGTGCATCCGACCCATAATGACATACGCAAGCCCGTCTTTGCGCATGCCTCCCGCGTCACATTCACCGACTTCAGGTAATACAAAATCGTTTCATGCGCAAGGCCACCGGTGCGCCGTGGTTCTTGCGTAACGAAAATCTACACATAGATCTTGAGCTGCCGACCATAGCTCAGTACCTGAAGCAGGCTTCTCGCCGATATTTCGACTCTGCCGTCACACACCGAAACCCTTTGATTGTAAGTGCCGCCACTTACAATCCCATCGCGAATCACAGATTTACCCGCGTCCGTAGGAGACCGAGGCACGCCCTCGACGACCCTGACGACGCAACCACCAGGGCCCAAGCCCTTCATAAAACACAACACACAAACATTGCACCCTCATATCGCATATGGCGTCGCAAACAAAGTTATTCGCGATACCGCCATGTCACTGGCCGGTTCTCTCCAGTCCATACAGATAGAAGCGTTGCTGGAGTTTCTTGCGCCACTTCTTCTCCAGCGCCCACGCATTCTGAAGTGATGGTACAGGTAGTTAATAATAATAGTGATATTAATTAAGATAATCCTCTGTCAGAAGCAACTGACCGAGCCGAGGTTCGGCCCTCTTGGGCACCCTCGAGTCAGACGCTCTCGCGAAACAGGGTAACGGTCCAAGCCGAGGCTCCCTCTCGGGAGCCCTTGCGCTGGTTACCCATATATAGAGGTCTCGACTGAGAGCCATAAGCGCTCGGTCACCTCTCAACCCGGTGAAACTGTAAAAGCCCTGGGGCTAACAGCGGCCATCAGCCCGAAAAAAAAAAAAAAAATCGTGGTCACGAACAATTCGACAGTAAGTTGCAGTAGGCTGCGACGCGCTCAGCCATTGTTGGTCGAAATGTATTTCAAATTTAATAATACAATCTTTTGAACTTTTGTACATTAGTAAGTTGATAGATTACTTGCACAATTGTTTTTAATCCATAACACTTTCAATTGATTTACATAAAAATGACTAAATAAGTATCTTAACAATAAAGGGTGTCTCAGAATGTTTTTCGCTTTTAGATGTTAAATAAAAAACAAAATATCAATTAAATCTCGTTTTATTTAATATCAATTTAAAGAGCAACTCTTGAAGTTTATTTATGAAAAACAACCGTTTGCAAATGCGCAACATTCATTTGTTCACACTCATTTAACCTGGAGCTAAAATTTTCAAAAACTCTCTGGAGCATCGTTCTTGGAATAGAGTTTAATTCTTCAGTGATTCTTTGCTTCAAAATATTCAGGTTGGGTGGCAATGGATTGTAAACTTTGCTTTTTAGGTAGCCCCATAGGAAGAAATCAGCAGGCGTTAAATCAGGGCTCCTCGGTGGCCAATTGATGTCTCCTCGGCGACTTATCACTCTTCTTGGGAATAAATCGTGAAGACCAGCTAATGAGTCATTTGTAACATGAGAAGTGGCTCCATCTTGCTGGAAAAAGGTGTCGCGGTTGTATCCCTTCTGGTTTTGCATTTCTGTAGCCAAAAAAGTCCGGATCATATGGCAATATGGTCAGAATTAACGGTCTGAGTTCGACCTTGGTCATCCTCAAAAAAATAAGGACAGATAATTCCTTGACTTGATATGGCAGCCCAAACAACAACTTTTGGCGAGTGCAAAGGCTTCTTATGCAGTTCTAACAGATTTTCGGAAGCCCAGTATCTGCAATTTTGTCTATTCACATGACCGTTGATGTGAAAATTCGATTCGTCGGAGAACGGTTTTGCATTGTCCTGCAGAATTCGACTCGTTTATCAGGATCATCAGGCTTCATTTCTTGAACAATAACAATTTTATAGGGGTGAAAATGTAAATCTTTCGAAATAATGCGATATACCGTAGATTTGTTCAAATTAAGAGAAGCTGCGCGCAATCAATGACTGTCGTGGGTCGTCCATAACAGACCCTCGAACGCGATCGACGTTCATGCTCGTTCTTGATGTCCTTTTACGCCCAGAAGATTTGTCCGGCATTGTATTCCCAGTCTCTTCAAACTTGCACACCCGATGATTAATTAAATAGGCACTTGGCGCATGTCTTAAGCTTTTTAAATTAAAATGTGTCCTATAGAGACGACGAACAACAGTGTAGGAATCATTGTTTTTATTAAACGCGCGCTGTAATCCCGGGAAACGATTCATGGCTACTAAACTTAACAAGCCGGCCAAGCGTTTGAGTCCACTCCCCTCCCCCTGGTACCTGCGGTTGGCGCGTATTGGTCAATTCAGAAACGAAAATCATTCTGAGACACCCTTTATTATCCCGAATTACACGAAACCAAACCAACTCAAATATCTTTATTTAATAATGAAGCATTACTTATTAACTGGTATAATACGACTACCGGGTCAGACAAAGAAACCATCCAGGAAGTGGTCAACCATCAAATATTTAGGTTTGTATGGGCCTCTAGCATTCGCATGAAGATGTTACAAATACCCAGTGTTGCTGATAATTATACGGAAGTTCCTCCTTTCTTATTGCATGTGCCTTACATCAGATAATCGAAGGCATTGGAGAGTGAATGCTTGTGTATTTATGCAAATGATTACACCTCTGTTATGCGTCTTCACATACAGAAAACTTCACGACCATTTATTATTGTGTCGCTGACGACATACTGATATCAAGTAATGAAGCACTTATACCAATCTCCATATTCCTTAATCTAAAATGATGACCGCTAAAACTGATAGTAAGTACCAGACTCCTCATTTCAGTGTATTTGAGATGTAGTATTATCGATAACTATCCAGGTGACTCGCCAGTGGGATGATAATAACCCACAATTACACCCGAAATCCAATAATTTCATTGTTACACTAAAATTGAATGAAATTTAAAATTTCGCAAGAATTTCCAGATAAGGGTCTGGTTTACTTTAAAACGACATTATAAAACACTTAATGTTGTTGTTGTTGTCTTAATTTATTTGGTTCTACGGCGATGTGCTCCTGGTCAATTTCGACCACAGTAATATCTCTTGATTATAACCAAATGACAAATTGTGAATATATATATATACACATATACATTTATATATATATATATATATATATATATATATATATATATATATATATATATATATATATATATATATATATATATATATATTTGAATTAGTTACGCGGTCTTCTTGCAACGTATTATAAACTAGAGCACGGTATGTAGAACGTCTATTACATGCAAGATAGGTGAAATGCAAATAAAATCGAAGAGCTCAGTCCAATACAAATGTGGTTCTTACACACGCAGGGAAAATAAACTCGTACCTATTAACAATGATATATGCCACTGTGTGTATCGAGGTTAACATTTATTTTATATAGGAAGTTTCATCAAATGGATATGTGTTCAAAAAATAAGTTCTCGTCGACCCTAGAAGTCAATAGTTGGATCAATTTGGTGTTTGTTAAAAGTTACATTAAATGATCATGAAAACTTACGTTCTATATGCTGAATATTTTAGCAGATTAAATTTGTTAAAGAAAAAATTAATTATACGTGATAGATTAAAATTAGTTATTACTGGACGAATTGATCAGCTCGAACGAAGAAATACTTTGCTTTCAAAGAATTTCAATGTTTATCACCGCTGTTTACATATCTAAAAATGTGAGAAAATATAAGCGGTGATATAATTTTTGGTGCAACGGTCTGGTGATTCGTATTGAAGTTGTTGTAGATGTCTAGAGACTGCAAGAATCGCTTTTTTTTTTTTTTTTTTTCGGGCTGATGGCCGCTGTTAGCCCCAGGGCTTTTACAGTTTCACCGGGTTGAGAGGTGACCGAGCGCTTATGGCTCTCAGTCGAGACCTCTATATATGGGTAACCAGCGCAAGGGCTCCCGAGAGGGAGCCTCGGCTTGGACCGTTACCCTGTTTCGCGAGAGCGTCTGACTCGAGGGTGCCCAAGAGGGCCGAACCTCGGCTCGGTCAGTTGCTTCTGACAGAGGATTATCTTAATTAATATCACTATTATTATTAACTACCTGTACCACCACTTCAGAATGCGTGGGCGCTGGAGAAGAAGTGGCGCAAGAAACTCCAGCAACGCTTCTATCTGTATGGACTGGAGAGAACCGGCCAGTGACATGGCGGTATCGCGAATAACTTTGTTTGCGACGCCCTCGCCGTCGGCGGGGGCGATATGAGGGTGCAATGTTTGTGTGTTGTGTTTTATGAAGGGCTTGGGCCCTGGTGGTTGCGTCGTCAGGGTCGTCGAGGGCGTGCCTCGGTCTCCTACGGACGCGGGTAAATCTGTGATTCGCGATGGGATTGTAAGTGGCGGCACTTACAATCAAAGGGTTTCGGTGTGTGACGGCAGAGTCGAAATATCGGCGAGAAGCCTGTTTCAGGTACTGAGCTATGGTCGGCAGCTCAAGATCTATGTGTAGATTTTCGTTACGCAAGAACCACGGCGCACCGGTGGCCTTGCGCATGAAACGATTTTGTATTACCTGAAGTCGGTGAATGTGACGCGGGGAGGCATGCGCAAAGACGGGCTTGCGTATGTCATTATGGGTCGGATGCACGCTTTGTAAAGTGTAATTTTATTACGCAGGGACATTTTGCTATTTTTATTAAGTAACGGGTGCAAACGACCTAGGACGAACGCTGCTCGATTCCGTACGCGGTTGACATGCGGACCGAAGGTGAGTCTTTCATCTAATGTGACGCCTAAGCATTTGACTGTCTTTTCCCAGGGGATTGGACGATCAAATAACTCTATAGTTTGGAGATGCGGCGTTTTGTTGCGCCGAGAGAAGTAAATGGCTGCACTTTTGGTGGGGTTAACCTCGATCCTCCATTTCCGAAACCATTTCCCTAAGGTGTTGGCTGCAGATTGGAGGCGTTTACAAATAGCGTCTGGCTTAAATCCAGACGCGTAGAGGCCGGTGTCATCGGCGAAAAGGGCTAGCTCTACACCGCGAGTGCGCGGTATGTCGTTGGTGTAGAGTGTGTATAAAGTAGGACCTAGGACAGAGCCTTGTGGTACTCCGGCACAAATGGGGTGAACCTCGGAACGCGTTCCCTCGACGCGGTAACGAAAGGTCTGATTGCGGAGAAAATCTCGTATGATAAGTACGAGTCGATCTGGCACACCGAGCTCATATAGTTTGTATATGAGCCCGTTGTGCCAGACCTTGTCGAAAGCTTTCGCCACGTCGAGAAAAAGTGCCCCAGTTTGGTAGCCCTGAAGAAATTTACTGAGGATGTGCTCCGTGATGCGGTGCACTTGATGTGTGCATGAGTGTTGGGTGCGAAACCCGAACTGCTCATTGATTGGCAGCCCTCGGGACAGCATGAAGTCCTTGAGGCGGGTGAGGATGAGCCTTTCATACACCTTACCCAAGACTTTGAGTAGGCTTATGGGTCGATAGGCTGATGGATCGGTTGGATGTTTTGAGGGCTTGAGAATCCCTATGACATCGGCTTCCTTCCAGGTGTTCGGGAAGGTGCCTTTGGATATGGCCGCGTTGTAGATTATCACCAGTAGGTGTAAAATGGACATGGGTAGGAGTTTCATCACCTTGTTGGTGATACCGTCGGGGCCGGGAGCCTTGCGTGGTCGCAGGTTTTAATTATGGACTCAACTTCGGGGCATGTAACTTGAGTGACGGAATCGCGAGGTGGTTCCTTACTCCTCCGGTCGACCTCGCTGTTAACCATTTCAAGGTGAGCGGCGTCGATCGGTAGGGTGCTCGGTGAGCATTGGAGCTCGAGATTGTCAGCCAGACATTCGGCTTTCTCTTCGTCTAAGAAGGCGGGTGGTTTATTAGGACGCGCTAAGGGAGGCATTGTTTGGGCGGTGCCCCTTTAGGATTTGGGAAGTCGCCAGTAGGCGAGATGGGAAGGTTCGATGTTGGAGAGGTGATTATCCCACCGATCGTTCCTATACTGGGCTATGCGTGATCGGACTTCACGCTGAAGGGTACGTAGCACCAGCCGGTTACTTTCAGTGGGATATAAGTCGTGGGCACGAGTCGCCGCATTCTTGCGCCTCATTAGGTCCTTTATGTCGTTTGGCAGGGTCCATCGGTGGTCTTCCACCGAGGAACCTGCCTCGAACAATCCACGATTACGGTCTGGATGTGCCTAGTGAGGGCATGAACTGCGAGGTTCGTGTCGTTGACTGAAGATATGTTCCTAGGAATAGCATCTAGGTGCGGTGATGTGGCTTCCCTCAGGGCGTTCCTGAGTCGGTGCCAGTCTACAATGGTTTTGGTGGAGGGTGAGGTTGGGGCGGAGGGCCCTAACCGAAGAAGAACGGGCGATGATCGGAAGCGAGCTCATGGATTACCTCTATGCCTTGGAAGGCGAGATTGATGTTCTTACAGATGGCAATATCAAGCACGTCCGGTGCGTGACCCAATATGTATGGAAAATGGGTAGGCGTAGTAGGCGCTACGACGTCGAAGTCGAGTGCGTCGCTTAGCGAGTCTAAAGCCAACCCCCGGGGGTTGATTTTAGTTGCATTCCACCGAGTGTGCTTGCTATTGAAATCTCCTGCCAAAATGACTGAGTTTCCAAGGAAAGGAGCGCCACGAAGTCGCTTCGTAATACTTGTGCGTCACGTCTGCAAGGCAGGTAGACGGACGCGATTGTGATGGGGCGTGGCCGGTCATGGCTAGCTGACAGACCGAGGCTTCTAGGAAGGTTAGGGTTGGCGTATCGACGGGCACGCAGTGCAAGGACTTTTTATAGTAGATGAGTGTTCCGCCATTAGCGGCGGAAGTTCTATCATTCCTAATGATGTTATAATTTGCGATGTTGGGATTGCGAGTGTGCGGTTTGAGGAATGTCTCTTGCACTAGGAGCACGTCGACTTGGTGATCGCGAACAAAATTGAAGATTTCGTCGCGTTGATTATTAATACTGTTCGCGTTAAAAAATGCGACGTTAAGGGAACGCGGTTTTACTCTGCCGTTATAAAGGCCCTCTATGCTTGAAAATTGACGATGGCTGACACTACATGTTGGTAGCGCATTGTGGCGGCAATCCTGATTTCGGGCTTGCCATTGGAGTCCCTTAGGGCTTTGCAAGGGCTGAGACGTCGGCGCCGTTGAAAACGGCGGCGAAGCGACACACAAGGTCGAGGTCGCTTTCGTTAACCGGCCGTCCGGCTGATGGAGGGGGCTGCTCAACCGGTTGAGCGACGGTCACTACGCCAGTAGGAGGTTTCCATGCGGGACGTAGAGGACGAACAGGAGCGAGAATAGGCGTGGGAGCGGCGATCGGTGTAGCTACCTTAGGTGCGATTTTAAGTGCCGGGCGTTTCGGCAGGAGCCTTTGGGCAGCCAAGGTAATTGGCTGTGTGTCCCTCTGAGTTGCACAGGACACATGCGGGGGCCCGAAAGCAGCCAAAGGGCCTTGTCCTTGGGTCTCGGACAGTCGGTGGTGCCATGGTCACCCAGGCACTTTACGCATCTGGGTTTCCCGAAGCAGTTGCGAGCAGAGTGGCCATATAACTGGCATTTGTGGCACTGGCCCGGAGGGCCATTTTATGAGGGCGCTCTATTGTGAGCCCAGAAAGGTGGCAGCACGTTTTCAGGTTAAATACCTACTTCCCTGCCTCGGACCTTTCGAGGGCCACAATTACCATGTTGAATGGCTTTTGTTATGCCCACTGTACATCCTATGCACGGATAGGACGGGTAAATTCTGAGCCTGGAGGTCCTCTTTGATGAGGTCTGCGGGGATTTCCCGCGGAAGGTTTTAATAACCACTCTAAGTTGGCGCTCTTCTGCCAGGGTGTAGGTGTGAAAGAATACACCTTTGTCTTGTAAGTAGCGGGTGACCGCTCTATGGTCATCCGTGGTTTCTAGCTGCAGTTTAATGCCTACAGCGGTGGGGATCGCTTGATATTTGTAGCGATTGGAAAGGGCCGATACGACAATCGGCCATTTATCTTGTGCCTGTATGAAGACAGGCGGCGGGCGTTCGATGGCTGTGAGACAGCCGAAGTTTGGTGAGAGCCAGTAGGGCGCGCTGAGGAGCGGCGGGGGCTTGCTGTGAGGCTGCAGAGGGGTGCCATGGGGTTGGGCCACAGATGTCGATGGCCGGGGAGAGGGACATCGCTTTCCCGTTTTTCGCCTTGGGTGGCGGCGTCGGGGCGGGTGAAGCTCGCTTTTTTCGCTTCTTTTCCACCAGCGTGAAGTTGCTGGTGTCTTGCGGGAGGTCCTCGGGGGACGAAGGGCTATCTAGCTCCATTTCGGAGACCGAGGAGGACGATGAGGCAGAGGCCCTGAGGAGGACCTTGAGGGTGATTTTTGCCCCTCCGGTAGGGGTTGCTCTTTTATAATGTCTTCGAAGACATCGGGGTATTTACTCTTCAGGCAGCTGACCAAGTGTACAAGGAAATCCATTGTTGGATTCTCCATTGTACACAAATTATTAATAATATTACTACTATTACGCGGGATGTGTGGCCTCCGGTGGGGTGCCGGGGTGAGTAGCCTACTTCCTCCCTGCCGGGTATAGGCAGGAGGATGTGCCTAGTTATTGTAGCCTAGTGCGCCCAAGTGCCAATCTTATTTGTGCACTTGGGTGTGCTTAGAGCTAACTAAAATACGCGTGAGACAATTATAAGTCTAGCGGGTTGGTCAACCTTGGCTAGGCACTACCCAAGGCCAAGTTTACGTTGACTCCTTCCGCTATCTTGCGTTTCCCAGAAGGGGAACCGCGGGCGTACGGGGATTGCCCTACACTAGATTAGTTAACACCGCAAGGTATCCACTAGTATAACCACCCAGGTGGCTTTACAATAGCTTTCTTGGAAACTAAATTCCGATCACAATAGCAACAGCAATAAAAATTGCTCGGTGTATTGTTCTCGGAACAATGGGTGCGCAGGTGGCTTGCTCGGGGGCAGGTAGCTCGGGACGATCGTGGCGGGGAGCCGGGCGACCGTTCTCGGCGACTGCTGAGCGTCGAATCGCAAGAATCGCTTACCTTTAATTGTACTAAGATCTTTTCTCACACTTACTTCATAAGAAAACATTATACATGTAGTCATAAGCAAATAGTAAGGGTACAAAATACATATTTATTATAGATTTTTGTCTTAATTCAAAAAAAGTTAATAAATGGTACATTCGTTTTATTAACACCTGAATTTTCTTCGTTCATTTTATTTTCAATCAAATTTAAGGTCATCTGCATAAAAATACTTTAGTTTAACGCAAATTAAGTCCATATAATAATAATGACCTGTTTGAGATATTATAATTATAACTATGACCGCATAATTGTTTTTCAAGTGGTAGTAACTAAAACGTCTTAACTACTCAATAAAATAGAAAAAAAAACGAGAGTTGTGCTCAAAATTTCTTAGCATACTCTCCTATAAGAGAAAGTTGTAACTTAACGGTATTGTATAACAAACACATTAAAATCCAAAAAAGGCAAACACTTTAATACGTTCCACAGTAAAGATTTGTTTTTGTATTTTTAAATTATTATTATCTTATTTTAAAATTCAAAATAAATGTGCTGTTTACTCTAATTTTGAATAGATTGATTTTATAAACGGAATTAAAAAAATTAAATTATATGTATGGACCGCTTATACAATTTATGTGTGTTTATTTTTGCCAAATGCACGTGACCGTTTACACTTTTGTAATCTATACACTTCTGTGACGATTTAATATATAACAGGTTAAGTTTTTCATTCTTATCTAAGAAGTTATAGAAGTATGTATATAAATACTTATACTTTAAGACGTTTCTTTGATTTGCTTAAGCAATTGTTATTAGTTAACCAATTTTTCGTGTAATTTCTATTTTGTTTTAAAGAGAGAACCAATTTCAAACAAATTACTACTTATTTATCGAATTAATTCTTATGGCGTGGACAAGTTATTCTAATCGCTTAGCAAATAGCAGAGATTCATTAGTATGACGATCGCGTGTGATATCTAGATCCGTTAGCACTTTCGTTCACTTTGCCTCTCAATTTCAATCACGTCTGTCTATTGATTAGAAATTGCCACTTCGTCTCAACATAACGTGAGCTGATGTCACCGTTTCGCGATGCGTTGTGATAATGCTTTTGCACTCATACATAACGAAGGAAAATATATCAACTACATTTACGCAACGATAGCCATCGTTATTAAAGAAGCACTATCGTTCTGTATATACTTTATACTTTTTTTTTTCGGGCTAATGGCCGCTGTTGTCCCGAGGGCTTTTACAGTTTCACTGGGTTGAGAGGTGACCGAGCGCTTAGGGTGCTCAGTCGAGACCTATGGGTAACCAGCACAAGGCTTGGACCGGTACCTTGTTTCGCGAGAGCGTCTGACTCCAGGGTGCCCGAGTCAGAACCTCGGCTCGGTCAGTTGCTTCTGACAGAGGATTATCTAAATTAATATCGCTATTATTATTAGCTATCTGTACCACCACTTCGGAATGCGTGGGCGCTGGAGAAGAAGTGGCGCAATAAACTCCAGGGATGCTTTTATCTGTAGGACTATGATAATTTATATGTATGACTGGAGAGAATCGACCTGTGACATGGCGGTATCGCAAATAACCTTTTTTGCGACGTACTCGCCGTGGGCGGGGGCGGTATGAGGGTATGTACGTGTGTTGTGTTTTATGAAGGGCTTGCGCCATAGTGGTCATGTCGTCGGGATCGTCGAAGGCGTGCCTTGGTCTCCTACGGCCGCGGGTGAATCCATGATTCGCGATGGGATTGTAGCAAAGACGGGGCTTGCGTATCTCATTATGGGTCGGATGCAGCTTTGTATACTGTAATTTTATTACACTATACAAAGGACATTTTGCTATTTTTATTGAGTAACGGGTGCAAACGACCTAGGACGACGCTGCTCGATTCCGTACGCGGTTGATATGCGGACCGAAGGTGAGTCTTTCATCTAATGTGACGCGTGATAAGTATTTGACTGTCTTTTCCCAGGGGATAGGACGATCGTTGCGCCGAGAGAAGTACATGACTGCACTTTTGGTGGGGTTCTCGCCTTGTCATGGCGGGGGGGCTTAGTAACCGTGGCTTGGTGACCCATGGTGAAATAAAGAGGAACCCAAACCCGAGGCCCGAGGAGGCCGCTCCGGGTGGGTTCATAAAGAGCTCGCCTCGGAAGCGTGTCGGTGGACTGCTGGGGGCGGAAGACCCTCAGCAGCCGAGGCGGGGTCGTGGAGGGAGAGGAGTGTCGGTGTTTCATTGCCGCTCTCCCTATCCTCCTCGGTCGACCATCGGTCGGAGGCGGAGCCGCAGATCGGATCTGCCTGGTGGCTGGAATTGCTTACCTGCTTTCCTGGCCTTGAGGGCTCGGGGGAGTCCGCTTCCCACCTACAGAGGAGGCCGAGTTGGAAGCAGCGTCCGTGTTCCGACGCGCCTTGCCTGGAGGGGTGGAGAGGGAGATGTCCTCCTCGGAGAAGGGGCCACCTTGTCGGCCAGCGCAGGTGGGGTCGCGGATGTGTGCGAAAGCGTCCCGCCATAAGCGATGATGGAGGAACAACATGTGGTTTTAGTCGGTGCGACTCCAACATAACCCGTCCTAGCCCCCGCAAGGATGGGTATGCGTAGGCATTTCCCCATGTAAAAAAAACGAAATAAAAGGTATCCTCCATTTCCGAAACCATTTCCCTAAGGTGTTGGCTGCAGATTGAAGGCGTTTACAAATATCGTCTGGTTTGAATCCAGACACGTACTACTACATACTAAGTTTACAATAATTATTGCCTAAACCTCAACAGGGCATCCTGGCTGATTTGGTGGTAAATAAGATTTAAGTTTTACCCGGTATGTTCCCAAAGCTACAATAATATTGATTGAATTGAATTCCTTCCGGTATAAGCTACGAATATTAGGTAATAGCGTAAGGTTGAAACGTCAATAGCCTAATGGTTTTGGGTACGGTCTGGCGAAACTTAAGGTCGTTTATCCGAATCTACCATTCGACTTTTGTGGTGAACCATCTTGTAGCACTTTCAGCTTTGTTGGAATGGTTAACCGGAATATTAGGAATGTTAATTGCATTGCTAATATTCTTTTATAAAAAAAAACGAAGTCTGCCAGCGTACAGTACATACCAATCTGTGAAAACGTGGTTCCCCTTTGCGATAGTCAGTATCTGGTAGCTCGGTTGTTGTTTTTTTTTATAAAACTCGTGGCATACCAGCAAGTATCTCACCTGATGGTAAGTGATTATCGTCGCCCATGGACATCCGCAATACTAGAATAGTCGAAGTTAGGCTACCCGCGTTAACTCAAATAACTGATGTTTTGCTTGATTACAAAGTCAGGATGTCGGTCTTAAGTGCTCCCACCGATGTACAAGTCTTCAGCTTACGAAATGTACGAACATCTTAACACATTACTTTGCACAAATTACATTACTTCTACGACCGACTTTTTATGTGTAACAAATTATAAAAGTACTTTAGATGGAATTCCTCAGTTATGAAATCAAGAACCGAAATATTATTATGAAATTATATGTTCCATTACTTCATATATAATATTATAATTTCATTGTTTCTTGATTACAAAATAAAAATCTACTTTTGTTCACGTATTAAATACCTATAGTAAATTGTTTCATCACCGTTATGTAAAAAGTTGTTCCCAAACTTTAGTAATTGAATTTTGTAAAAGACTTTTATTTCAATCCTACTTCTTCTTATTAATGTCTTAATCTTCTCTTAACTATCTTATATTATATTAATCTTATTAATATTATTAATGTAAAAGTTTATTTATTTTGATATTTGTTAGAAAATCAAGCAAAGGCTGAATGGATTGGCATGAAATTTGGCACCACAAAAATAGTTTATAAACTGAATTAATGACTGGGAAGAAGGATACTTTTTATCCCAGACAATGAGATGCCTTAACTACTGTCAGTTAATTTAATTTATGTTAAAACTAACATCTGCATCAACAGCAGTTCAATTGAAAACAATCAAAAGCCGCGCAACCACGTTAGACACGCCGTGTACAGGAGATACTAAATTATCTACTAAATGATGAAGCGTCAACAACCTAATGGTTAGACTATTGTCGTCCATTTCCTAGCACAAGCATTTTCAGCTTAGTTGTAGTGGTTAACCGGAATATTAGTAATTTTAATAGCATTGATAATATTATTTTATAAAAAAAAAACAAAGTCTGCCACCAGCGTACAGTAGATACCAATCTGTGAAAACGTGGTTCCCCTTCGCGATAGTCAGTATCCGGTAACTCGGTTGTTGTTGTTTTTTTATAAAATTCGTGGCATACCAGCAAGTATCTCACCTGTTGGTAATTGATTGTCGCCCATTAACATCCGCAACACCAGAGTAGCTAATATTCTTTAACATAATATAAAGAAAAAAAGAAAGAAAAGAATCAATTAATAATAAAAGTTATCGTTACGTTACTTTCATCAGTGAATCAGTAATCAGATTCCAGATACAACATATTGATATTATAAAAGTTTGTCTTACAAGTATTGAACTACATTAAAGCAATAGACACACGACCAGTCGCATGAACTCCATCAATAGGCTATATAGGAGTCGACATGGGAGTTTTGTATTAACCGGTCAAATTTACTGTAATGGTTACTTAACCATAGTTAACCGGTGAAATACCTTAACTGCCACAAGCAATCAATAAATGGTAAGGTGTATTATGCATATATATCAGATCCTGTCACTGCATATAAATCTTCATCCGATCTTATTGCATTTGTATTACTTTGGACTAGGTAAGGTGATGCCGTTTGAGTGTCTCTGTGTTAACGTAACAATTATATATCATGCACATTTGATGTTATAGAAACAACCAAAATATATCGCTTGGTCGAAATCGACCTCGAGGACACAACATCATTATTTGCTTACTGTACTGCGCAGTAAGAAGATATAACTAATGAACTATGTAGTTTAAAAAAAATAATAAAATTAAAATTAAAAAAAATAGCCTTTATTTAATCTGACCTTTGTACAATTTGTATATGTTATAATTTAATAAAACATGAAACTGTACTAACTATACTTAATTGTACTATACTAAATATACTTATTTTTATTATTTTTTTTGTTGTGTTTATAACTTAATATTTAATATCAGTTAACAGGTCAGGCTGTCTTGTGACATAGGCCTCTTCAAGTTCCCTCCACATTTGCCTGTTCATTGCTGTCCTTCTCCAACCTTTGAGCAGATCGTCTTCCCATCTTTTCTTCTGCCTTCCTCTACGTCTTTTTCCGTCCTGCGGGTACCGTTCTGTTACTTTTTTGGTCCACTTTGCTATTGTTGATCTCATCATGTGAAAAAACAACAAAAAAACACAAACCCTAAAAAAAACAAATTAATATGGCTACAAGCAGGAAGACACATCGAACAAATGCTTATGCAGTTTATAAAGTAATAAATAAAGATCCAAATGTTGTATAGAAATAAAGACGACAAATCAAAATACTATTTACCTCATTAAAATGAATGAATGAAAAGAATCTTAGCAATGATATCAACAATATCATTGATAGATATTTTATAATATAACTTGGAGGAATTAAATGAATATATTATTACGACGACAAAGATTAATAAAATGAATTTAGGCCTATCTTTAATAACATAACTTTTGCGTCCGGTGTACGACACACCGGACGCAAAAGTTAACGGGTTATTTTTTATTTTACGTAAGTATCCAAATATCGGAAACTTGTTATTGCAAGCTAGCTGTAGTTCGTACTACTATCGATATGTTTAATGACGATCTTTAATCTGACATTAGGGTACCATTGATTTTAATATAATTAAAGCACCTGATCCTTATCTTTAATCAATTATTTCAACCGTATAATAAAATGTGGTATTAAGTCTATAACACACACATATATTAAACACCTTTACACCAGACCAGTTTCATCATGTAGGGCATTTCCAAAGTATACAATAAATAAAATATAGTATATACAACTGATGGATAAGTGGTATTACTTTTACCTTTTAACTTAATAATTAAAAATATTTATGTATCCAATTTAAAAAAATGTATTGTGAGTAAGTGGTTTTTGGGTTAAATTGGTTGTAGCATGAATAGGTCACTTTGTCCATTGAAGGAACATGTAATATCAAGGAAAAATTGTCGCTTAAAGCTGCTGGTAAGCGAATGAAATTAGAATTACTCAAGTATATATCGTGAACCGAAGGGATCTCTTATTATAAACTAATAAACAAGATTAATTTGTAATTTAATTTTCATAAAAATGTCATTACATGAAATACCATGAAGAGAACAATAAACCGGAAAGTAGTTATATAGAAACTCAATAATCCATAACAACATGAGAGAAATTAAATAATATATGTATATACATACATATATATGTATGTATATATATATATATATATATATATAGATATATAAATGTGCTACGAGTGTTATAATTACTAATATTTCCGTTAATCACACCAAGTAAGCTTAAACGCCTGTGCTAGGAGATGGTTCACTTGTGGTGGTCGAATGGCGGATTCGTACCTTCAACCCTAAGTTTGGACCGTACCCTAAAAAAAGTAAAAAAAAAGTATTATGCTAATATTTCAAGCTGGTATTCTGGGGTATGGTATGGTCTTTCCCCGGTCGAGCTGACCAATTCATTCTAGCTAGATACAGACTGCAGTGTAGCTCTGCCACTGTCTTGTTAAATTTTCAATACAACCTTGGAAATGACATGCCAATAAAATGGAACTGAAATTACTTATTTTTTTTTTAAATACAAGGTCTAGTAAAAAGTATCTTTCACAGCAAGTTGCTTAATAAAAAAAATTAACAAAATGACTTTGAAAGTAGGTCCTTTGCGTAATTCCATTTCGAGAATTAAAATGATATCCGTAAAATCTCATTGGTCTTAATAATTGTTATGTCACATGTCCTAATTAAGATTACTTGTAGTTATTTAAATAAAGAACTTTTTTTTCTCACGAGTTCGTATTACATATATTTTATTTTATTTATTTCTTTTTTTAATCCCCAACGTATCGAGTGCTTTACAGTCTTCAGGGTTACACACTATGACAACTATGACATCAGGAAGTTAAACATTTCAATATCCCTTGTGTCAAAGGAGAAGTATATAAAGTATATAAGTAAATAAATGCGTAAAATCCGTAAAATTAGCTTAATTCAATGTGTAGTATTCGCGTAAATATAAGATATAATTATGCTTGCGTTATTGGTCTTCTCGTAAAGCAGCATGTAATAGGTTATTTATATATGCTATAATTATGCTTTAATAACAAACTATTCACTGCTCCGTGTTAAAGTTCGCTATGAAGTTGGGACTTCTTGTCGGATGGATACGAACGTCGGCGTCAGACGTCATCATTTACTACCCCTACTATAACTACCCTACCTGCCTAATTGCCATTGCGTAACATTTTCTGGCTCGAAAATTCAAAATAAAAGGGGTATTACGAGAAGTTATTATTTATAAAATCAATATTATGAAATATATATGCATTCATATTGTGTGAACATCAAAAGATGTGATCTAAATTAGCAGGACAGTTTTCAGTTACCAGGAATATACTTTTTAAGCCTGCGTTGCCTTAACTGGCACTTTCTTTTTTTTATCTCTTATATCTTATATTATTTAACAAAAGCCCTTTCACAATTTGACTATTCAGGCCATGGTGTCGCCATCACACAGCTGTGAGTAAATGAAAATTTATAAGCATTTACCTTTCACTTTTAACTTATAAGTTTTTACACGATTTTTCTTCTTTTTAGTTGAGAGATTTTCTATTACAATACAGTTTAATTACCATATAGGAAAATTAAATAGCAGCATTTTTATTTCTTCAGGGTTATAAGAGAATACATATTGTTTACCTGAAGGTAAATGATACCTGAGGCCCCGTCATCTCTGGGGACTAAAATGGAATGCCTCGTCTGCAATTAGTAGAGTGTCCCAAGACACTCTACTCACCAGACAAAACATAATTTAGATAAGCGTTATGCTATTTTACGCTGGTGTTCTTTTTTATTAAATTGTAAGTAACAAACGAGCACACAAGCATCTACATACATCCTTGACAAGGAATCATAATGCAGATGCGTTGTCACCCTTGAGGACTGAGATAGAATGCCTCGTCTACCAGTAATAAAAGTCTCCGGATCCCCGCACTCATCAGACGAAACATTGCTATTTTACGCTGGTATTATGTATTCTGTGGGGGTGAGGTTCTTCCCCAATCGATCGGATCTATTCATACTACACAAACTGCAGTGTGGCCCTACTAAAATAATTAAAACATTAAAAAACGCAGTATAGCAAGGTTCTAAGGTTGTAAAATTATACAACTGAGTTTTATTACGTTATCCTATATATTTTTCTTGTGCAAAACAATTAAAACTTTCTAATTCAATGTCAGCCTGTAACGTTTCACAGCCGGACATTGTGCTACCATTTGCAAGACAAGATTTTATATATATATACATGTTTACATATTCTTAGTACTTACTGTATATAACTTAGTGTTGACAACCTAAAAACAAGATAAATTGGGGATGTTGTGCTTAAATATACACTTTACGCTTGAAGTGATGACGTCGACTGAGGCTATCAAGTTTACTAACGTTTATGAATGAATCGACTCCGATATGGAAAGACCTTTACTAACCTTTAAAACGGGTAACCAAACTTGACTTCCATTTATTTTAAGTAATTTCCGATATTTATGATATCAGTTTATTATATCTATGTTAAATATTTAAATATTGGAATTAGAATATTGAATTTATTATTTATATACTGTTACGTTATTAATCACCATGTTATGTTTTCCTCGCAGAGTGACAATGCCATGTGCTTAGCTTAGGTTTATTGTATTTACAAATTTTGGTTTCATTTTAATATTAAATTACCCATTTAGTAAAGTTATTTTCTTTTCTCAAATGTAAAACAATTAAGCTTAAATAAGAAACAAATTAACAATTTATGCAAAAGTCGTTACAGATGCTGAAATCCTATGTGAAGTGGCTAGCTGTGCCAGAATCCTTGTTCTGATACTTCGCACCGTACATTGAATGAAATATCTCATTCTCATTTATATAAAAGGAGATAAGGATTGTTCCTGCAGATAACCCGGCGTACTCGATTGAATCCTAACAATGCGGCATATAAACCCAGCAATGTTCTCATATTTACACAAGAAGAGAAACAAGAAAACAAAATTGTACCATTTACATTCATGATGATACAATTTGAGCATTGTACAATGTATATAGATAACAATAATTCGAAATAAATACAGTTTTCTAAGTTCTTAAACTGTACTACCCACAAAGCAATATTTATACTACTGAGTAAAATAAAATCATCTTCATAAATCTGTGATGCATCTTTCATTCAATGCATCACAGTTAAAACACAAAGCAAAAATTAAAATCTCATTTCCTGAACAACCTGTACATGCATTGAAATGCAGTGCTCTTTCTACCCACCTTTATTTCTGTGTGTGTAAATTAAGAACTTCATAGTGTACTATATTTTTAGTTATTAATGGTAGGTACTTGCATGTATTGCTCAACATATTTATTGTAAGTGTTATTGTCAAGTAACATTCTCGACAAACCTCTGTGGTTTTCTGAATGTTATTTTTTGTAATTAAAGTGTTATGTACTTTTATTATAAATAAATTTAAAAAAAAATACAACGCACTCTAGAAGAATATCACCCAATATTTTTTTTATAAACACTGAAACATCTAAATGGAGGTTTTAACTAAGAAAATTCCCCATGTTATTTAGTTAGTAACTTAATTGTTGGTTTTCGTACATACTAGACAGCTTATCCGATACAAGAGGCTCTCATAGAATACAAGTCTAAAAGCTCTCTCTTTTCTATCTCTTAGCACCTTAATGTTGCTGTATGAAGTGAATTGGTTATCCAATTATGTTAAAAATGTAATGAAGCGCCAAATTGTTAATGGGTGAAAAACATTTTTTTTAAATTAATTCTTAATCTGGGTTGTATATGGGTCACAATTGTCACTCACTATCTATTTGTGTTCTCGTTTTACCCTCGATAGTATATACTATATATAACATTTATACAGAGGAAGCCACGGCCACCGCTTGTTGCCCACAAATATCTTAAATACAACCTATGTATGTTATAAAACTCGGACTTATTAATGCAATGTCCATAAAAGGTTGCAATGTCTACAGAACTATTTGGTTCACTCAATCGAGTGTCCTATTAAAGAACATAAATAATTCAACTAATCTGTGACTAGCGAAGACTCGTGGTTTTAAAGTATTATTTCATTCATAAAAGGCTACCTGGCGTCAATCTGTAAATTCCTTTCTTTACGTTATGTTTCTTACGAAAGTTTATTTACGTTGTTTCAAAATTATCGAAAAAATATCAAGAAAATACTTTTATATTCAAAAAAAAATTTCTAATACAAAATTACAATGTATCGTAATACCTGTTAATTGCATAGTATATGTGTTTTCTGTATTATTATTATTAGAAAATGAGTGCCTATCTTTTTTTTATAGAATAGTTGGTAAACGAGCAAGCAGCACACCTAATGGTGAGTGTTAGTTGCCATGCCATTGCCACTGCCCATAAACATTCACGACACCTGACAAGTCACAGATGCACAGCGGGCCTTTAAGAAAGCTTCAGGCTCTTTTCTTGAAAGTCTGTAAGACGTATCGGTTTGAAAATACCGCTGGCGATAGCTGATTACACAGAGTAGTTGTGCGTGACGGGAAATTTCACGTAAAACGCATAGTGGTGGATTGCCAACCATCGAGATAAATAGGAAGAAATTTATTGCTATGAATATTGGTGCAGCTATTATGTAACACATCCCCTGTGATGTCGTCAGCAAAGCACTGAATGTTGTTAAGAATTGCAACATGTTCTTGATATGCAGAAGAAACAAGGTAGAAGATAACACATAACCTGTATTCAATGGTTTGGAGATGGAGCATGCATCGTCCACTACGACCTTGATGCTGCGGATCGTGAGGAAACTGGTGGCGTACTTGCATATTTGTCAGGAAGCCCATAGGAAGGAAGCTTCGAAAGAAGCACTTTGTGCCATACTTGATTGAAGGCCTTTGTTACGTCCAGACTAACCACCAAGGCCTACCGACTACCTGCACCCATCGCTGTGTCGAGCAGACCAAGAGAAGCAGAGAAGATCACCAGCTGAGCGATGCTTACGGAAGCCTTACTGGAGGTCGCTAATCAGCTAGTTTACAATGGATTCCAATATTTTCAAGAACGAAGGGGTAGTTGGACGGATCTAAATGATTACTATTTTTCGGGATCTGGTGCACCAAAGCTATCTTCCAGCAGTTTGAAGCGACGCCGAAAGAGTAGGAGTACCGAAAAAGACTCATAAGAACCAGTGTCTTATGACTGCATTTAATCAATAAATTTATCTCATTTATTAAAATCTATTTAATTAAATACGATACCAAGAACACATTTCTTGAATAAACAAACTCATATAGATGCTATTTACATGCACGTTAAAATATTAAATTTTTGTGAATAAATATTCTTACTATGGCATTTTATTACTTTTAAGGAAGGAAATAAAACTTGATGCATTTATATAAATAAAAAAGATTACTTTAATGATATAACATTGCATTACATACTTTCTTATTTTGTGTGAGTGAGTTACATCGCTTTTAAATAAATCAAAAACTTCAATGTAAAAGTAACGAATAACCTTGTCGTATAACGTTTATCATTGAAAAAGTAAAAAACAAAATGCAAATTGTAAAATATATTTCGAAAATATAGCAGGTCATAAGTCTAAATACTGCCCTGGGAAGGTCGCCTACTATTTAAACTTATCATTAAATTGATTTTTCTTTTAGTTGCACAAATTTGCTTACGTAATATAGGTACATATGTAATATACTCGCTTGTGATATATTCAAAATTTTATATGGTGTTTTTAAAGGCGGTATGCTCATAACAGGTCCAATACGAAATTTCATTTCACTTACATGAAATAAGTTAGATAGTAAGTTAGAAGAAAATATTTGGCTTGAATAAGGGTGACGGAGTAATACTAATGAGTACATATATACTTGCATTTTAATATTTTGATACCGAACAAGTATCTTTCTCCTACAGAATGCATTTGAAATGGTTGATGGCAAAGTTAACGTTAACAAATGACTAATGTTACGGATTAAGGCTTTCCGTATCATGAACAGAAGGACTGTTCCGAAAGTTAGAATACTGAATAAATACTATAAATGATAAAAAATTAATACTATTTATTACAAAATGCTTATTATTATTATATATAAATATAATAATAATAATATCAGTTATAATATTATTATTATTATTATTACAAAATGCTTATTAATATTTTCTATCTGTTCCTTAAAATATAACACTTTATCAAACCACTTCCATAAACATATACGCAACGTATGTATAAGTTAGTATAATGTAAATAACAGTCTACTTCCGCTGCTGAGAAAAAACCCTTTTAAAAAGGGCACTGTACCATAATCCACTACGCACCCTCTTTCAAATTGCAACTCTACTTGAGTTCTGTATAGATTCAAAGAATCAAATATTCTTTATTACTTAATCCCTCATAGACAAGCTGCATACTTACATAAGCTTATAAATAAACTTTTAAAATTCCAATTAATGGTTTCATTGACGTCGCACTAGATATCGAACTCAGGCTGTTTGAGTACCATAAAATTAATAGCACATTCCTGGAAATTGTGTTTCTACGATATACAATTATATAGACATTCATCCGAGATAGGACACATGCTATTATAAATGTGTATTCTTGTATCTTAAACCGGTCCTAATTGGGTACAAAAACCGTGTCGTGAGATTATATTTCGTTTACATTTTAATGAGTCTAATTACTAACGGTACATCCGTTTGGAAGTGTAATACTTTAAACGAATTTGTGCTTCAGTCCGTGTAAACTCTATATTTCTATTATAGCAATCTTTATTTCGTAATAGCTTAAATACGTTAAAAGTTCAATTAAGCTAATTGCCCAAATATTTAATTGACATTGAAAATTTGTAACACAAATGAAGAAACAAGCACTTGACTTTTAACTTTCTTTACATTAGGAATGACAAGGCTGTTGATCTTTAGAACTTTCCATAAATACCTATGTATTTTTATAATGTGTTGATAAATGAGCAATCAGATGATCTATCTGATGTAAAGTGATCGCTGCGGCATATTAACACCCACATTGTCAATAAATAATGAATATCCTGACGCGCTGCAAGTCCAAAGGTGTGATTTTTCTCCCAAATGATCGATCAAATAAAACAATGTTTCGTCTGAAATAGCACCTACGACAAGTCAACCCTTCGTTACTGCCATTTGTTTGAGTTGCATTAATCTATTTTCCTTGCCATTTCTATACTTACTTCTTAATACTCCTGCATAATGTCTGTCGTTTTTTCCGTTATTGGTATAAAAACTAAAAAATATATATAAACTCAACATTGGACCTATGCAATGACACAGAGCAAGTTACGCTAAATGCGACCTTAAACACAATCAGCTTCCTACACTTTCAAATTTTCTGTTACCACAGATATTACGCAAATACAATTCAATCATACATGACACTGGAAATCGTTATTCACATAATTAGCCTTATCTTTAATATTATAAATCTTTGCTAATGGAATTTGTTAACACCTCACACCAATGACAGATATTAACCGCTTAGACAAAGGCGGACATTTTTATTACAATATAAATAAATCATTATTTAACCTTCTAACACTAAGACAAGGATCTAGTTATACTCACCAAATAAACATTACTTCAAGGCCAAAACATATGGATTTAAAGGCAAATCCGGCAGATTAAATTGTGTTGATGGATTTTTGACTCCAAAAACGAGAAATTTCAATAGACAAAACATGAAATACAATTCCCCCATAACAATCACAAACGGTTCTTACAGAACAAAGGTAAAGAACTTTCGCTACATCCGCGTTAATGCGCTAATCTACCATGTGTAGCCAATGGGTTGGTTCGACCGAAGAATGACCATGCCCTTACAGAATACCAGCGTGAAATGGCAGCATGACGCTGCTGTCTTTCTTAAATCATCAGGTCCCCAGATCTCTACATGAGTGTAGGGATCCAAGGTAATTATGGGTAACGAGTTGTTAATTAATCATAGTTGGTAATGGATGTAATTGTCATTATTTACCATCGGCTGCACTGATAGTTAGTCATAGCAAATGTTAAAAAAAGACATTTGTAAAGGATGTCAAATAAAGGCAACGCTTAAGATTAGAAATATATGGATTCGCTATACAAATTATGTAAATTTGGAACTCTAGCCGAAGACAGACCTGATTAGAAAAGTATATTTTGTAATCAGTTTAGTTAAGTCATGCCGGATTTTGTTTGCATGAATTTCCAAATTCAACACATTGCCAGAGCCAAAGCAGTTAAGGCGGCATAAAATTTATGTCAAATATTGAAATTTTCGAAATTTCGTCAGTTTCGAAAATGCTTACGCAATCTGAGGTTTGTGTTTAATATGCATATATTCTTAATTGCACAGTTATATATTAGAAATCCCTTCAAAATTTGACATTGCATAATATATACTTGTATAATTTTAAATGATTGGTACACAAACATTGGCGTTATGAATTATAATTATTATAACTAATGTTACCAAACAGTGAAATGCTAATTTAACACCATGTCGCAGGTTTTACTAGGTTAATTATATTATTATTTGAATACTGCATGCATACATTACTACATTATTACACTACACTGATGATGATAAGGATGTGTATTATGTTGGATTTGAGGTTTTTTTTGATAACATTCAAAGTAACAAACGAGCACACAGTTCACCTGATGGCAAGTGATTCCTGCGGCCCATGAGATCTACATTCATCCTTGACAAGGAAACATAATGCAGATGCGTTCTTACCCTTGAGGACTGAGATGGAATGTCTCGTCACCAGTAATAAAGGTCTCCGGATACCTACACTACTACCTAGATGAAACACAGCAGCATTATTCTCCCATTTACGCTAGCCTACCCCGATCGAGCAGGCTTATTCATTCTGCAGCTAGAAACAAACTGGAGTGTAGCTCTACCATTGTTAATGTTGATGGAGGAATACATTCATGTATATTAGTGTATTCTTTAGTTTATTAACCGCATTGCGGGATATGACCTATAGAAAACTAAGCCAACATAAACTAGCACTTGACTAAAGATTTGCCTATTATCACTACGATGAGCAGATCGGTACCAGCTGACTAGAATGATGGGAGTGAAAATTAAATTCAGCCAATACAAATGGATTTTCAATGGGTTTTAGTAAAGTACGCCGGCTGTGGGTGATAATATAATTTGATATTTTTATCTAATTAACATTTTTTTATTTTTATGCCTACCAACATATTCTCTTGAGCTCCCAGGGTTGACTGGTAGAGAATGCCACTGGGCATTACGTCCGCCCTTGTAAACCTGTTGTATAGGGAACATAAATAATAAATAAGTAAATAAATAAATATGAAGAGAAAATCGCTTACAATGTTGGCCAAAATGATATTGATGACGATTTACAATTATAAATGAGTTTGATCAGAACCCTTGGCCCAACAGTGGTACAGTTAAGCCTTCAAGTCTTTGGTTAACAATCACTCGGAATCTGTCACGTTCGGTTCTTATAATGCTCCAAATGAAAAACCTATCTCAATACAAGTGAAAATAAAAAAGTACATTAATATGATTAATATGATTTTTGAGCATTAAAATGATTCCCTATCGAAGATGAATATTATTGTTATGGGCTGTAAGAATCACTTTCAACTTGCTTACTTAAATTGAACTCTGTGTTTATTTGTGTCGCCTAATATTATAAGAATTGGGCATTTTCATCAATACTACTTTTTATCGGATTTCCGGCGTGTGAATAAGTACAATTTATAGTTGAAAAATATAAGTCGGGAAGCGATGGTGAAAATAATGATCACTGCAGGCCAAAAGTTTAGGACCACCTTAATTAAAGGAGGACAATAAAGTAAAACTCAAATAAAATATTTAATGTTTACTTAACCTATTTAATTATCTAAATTGGTTGACAAACAATATACTTTAAAAACGTAAAGAAATATTAACAGTCCATGCAAAAAAAGGGCTATAGTTAACTAAACTGATCTTTCATATTTTGTCTTGTGATATATTGTTCCGAATTTCGCATAAAGCATTCCACATTTCTTCTTGCGAGGATAGGCCACGATTACGAATGTTCCTATCAAGCTCTTCCCACAAAAGTTCAATTGGATTGAGATCCGGGCTCTAAGGAGGCCAAAACATGTTTTTTAACACACCTTGTGCCTCTTTCTCTTCTAAATATCCATACATAATTTAGACCTATGCTTTGGATCATTATCTTGTTGGAAAATGATTCCATCTCCAATTAATCGCAACCCGGAAGAACTGTTACTTTTACAAAATTCCTTCCATTTTAATCAAATCGCCAGTTTCTTGGCTGGAGAAGCAACCCCAGACCATAATTGAGCCACCACCATGCTTGATTGTTGGGACTACACAATCTGACATCATCTTTTCTTGGGCCCTGAGTCGAAAGTAAATTCTACGTTTTGAACCGAATAGTTCAAACTTGGATTCATCGGTCCAAAGCACTTTTTTAAAATCTTCTTCAGTCTAATTACGATGTGCAAGAGCCCACTGCATCCGTTTTTTCTTGTTTTGCGGCCTTAGCGAAGGTTTTCGAACGGCAACGAGACCATACAACTTCACATCTGACACTCGGGTTCAGTTTACTTCAACGTGGATTCCTAGTGCTGTTAAGCGTCTATTTCGCTTGGTAACAACAATGAAATTATCTTCACTTGACGTGGTAGCTCTCGGCCTTCCCGAGCGTGGACGATCTTGAAAACTGCCTGTTTGCCTGTATCGAGTTATTATGCCATGATCACAAGTCTTCGATAACTTCAGTTGTGAAGCAATCTCACGTTCGGATTTGCCTTCATTATGTAAAAAAACGATGGCAGAACGCACTTCACTGCTAATTTCTTGAGCTTTTCCCATTTTATGACGTCTTCACTGTAGAAACCACACACTTAGACTAATTGATATTGTTTGTGAACAAACCCAAGTAAACTCGGGTAATAATAAGTCAGAAACATGTGTTTTCAGGAGCTAAAAAATCCTAATTATTGACCAATACGTAACAAAAGCAAAGTAATTCGTAATGAGGACATTATAAAAATATTATTACGACTCTACCACCTGGCTCTAGCGCAGCGTATGTAGGTGTTTGAAAACAATAGATGTTTATTGTCCAATAACATGAAAGTAAACAAAAGAATGACTTCTTTAAATATTCGATACTAACAATAGAATATGCAGATGTGCATTTCTTTTATTTATCCTATGAGTTTTTATTACAATTGATGGATAATTATGTTGTTTATGTGCGGTCTTAAACTTTTGGCCGGCAGGGTAATTGAAGCAGTATATTCAACTTTGTGAATGTGAATATTAATAAAACTTTCCTTTCTTCAACATGTCATTTATTATTACTTCTAAGTAGAATTTTATGAGAGATATACTTATTATAATTGTTTATTTCTTAGTTTTAGAATAGTGTTCTATTCTCGATATGTTGATTTATTTACCACCATTATTGTCCACCGTCACACATCTATCTTTGTATTTGTCATTTCACAAAATGGCAACTCTTACATATAAAATCACTTATACCCCTGGCTATAATTGGCAATAATGATTTTATTATATAAGGTGATCTAATAAAATCCTTATTATGATAATAATATATTGTGACATAATATTTGGTACTAATATTATTTATTATTAATACCAGAATTAATTAATCGAGTATTATTATCTTTTTGTTAAATATATTTTATATACAACAATATGACGGTTAAAAGCTACACAATTAGATACTTATAGTAAAAATGTAATCTTTACATAATAATTCAAATACACGTCGACATATAAACAATGCATAAACAAAAGGAGATAACATCATATATTTCATCAAATAGATCTATAGCAACGTTAAAGGTGTTCATATATTTGAATACAATGACGAATGAATGATAGAAACATACATACGTCGTCTGTTCAAAACCACCAGCTGATAAAATCGCACGTATTTCTTACTATTTACAAACAATAGAACGAGACGCCTAGTGTGCAAATAAAGATAAGAACCTGTTTTGATATTTTATATAAAATATGGTAATTACTGATAGATTTGTGAGACTTTTGCAATTAAAAAACAGCCTAATTTCAATTGAGAAGATGCCTAGGTGCTATCATCGGCTTAGGATCCTGTATTCAATAAAATGTCTCTGGGATTTAATAAGGACATACAAGAGCAAGATCTCACAATACTGTGAGATTCTTCTACGTAGATACCAAAAATAAATAATGAAAATCTTCGGGTTAAATGACATAAGGACCTTAAACACCATATGTGCTATATAGTCGGAAACTAGATTTATTAAAAATCACTTTTTATTTTAGTAAGTAAACGTATTATATCTTAACAGAATAGTTATTAACTTTCACAATTAGTTTAATATTAAGGAACATATGTGAATAAATTTGAATAAAGTAAATCCACTTTTAGTTTAAGTATATTTGGTCGTACATTTATAAGAACCACTAACGGATATGGAAACAATTAGTAGATAAGAATAAATTTATTTAGTTATACTATTGGCTTTTACAAACTTCCATTTTTAGTATTTTGATTTAACAAACCACAGAGCGCAAACATTTCATCATCATATTCGTTGAAAAACGGTAAACTCTCCTAGTGTGAGACTTTGGAGAACTAATTATGGATAAAGCGAGGCATTCCATCTCAGTCTTCAAGGGTGACAACGAACCTGCGATATGATTCATTCTCCTACTCTCCCTACTCTATCACTGTTGTGTTGTTTGTTTCCTAGTTTAATTAAAAAAAGCTTAGTATAGCTTACCACTTCTCGCTGATCATTAACCATTGGGTGGGAAGCTTGCCCATAAATTATTAATTTGAAACTACACTATTGAAATTATGAATCATCAGCATCTCGTATATTTATTGGTTTGCAAGGGACAGAATATAAAATATTTAAACGACATTAGCATAATTGTTTAGGATACGGTCGATGAAATTTAAGTTCCCACGATGCAATTCTCCATTCGTCGTGAACATTGTCGTGAACAATCTCGTAGCACTAGCATTTAAGCTTAGTTAGAGTTTTAGTCAGGATTATTATTAGTGTTAGTAGCATAGCTAGCGTTATTTAAAACATAAAGCTGACCGATATCGCTTAAGATATCAGCAAATAGAAATGATAATAGGTTTGCCACATAGCTCGTAGAACTGCTAACCAACTGGTGAGACTCTAATCCTAGAAGACTAACAGCCGGTTTATTGATTCGGAGGTTTATTCCGTTACTAGTCTCTGCATTTTAAGCAGACATTGTACTCACGATACTAATATTTTTAATTCTTAATATTTTTTCACTATAGTAAAACTTCTGGATATTGACGGCATGACACATCTAGAACATATACCACCAATTTGCAGAAGTGAATAGATACTTTAGTCTAAAAGTAAAGCCTATATATATAAATCAGAGCTCTCTCTTAACTCGAGACCTATGCCCAGCTCTGGAATTATTTTTTAGTAAAGTAATGTATTTTTTATGAAACTATCGTTTCATTTAGCTGTACTAACATGATAGAGCGTAAATAATGCTAATAAAACGTTTCAAAAACATGATTTTGTTTAATCAGGATCGATTTTTTTCGTCTCATCATCAAAGGTGTCATTAGTACCATTGTCTGTCTTTCGTCAATATTTCGGAAGCGGTCACATAATACCCAGTTTATTATATATCTAATCTATAAAAACAAACCAATTTGGTCTAGCTGATATGCTTTCCAACAAACAGTATTTACTATTTATTTATATAAGATGGCTTTTGTAATTTTTACATTAAAGTGGCAAAAGTGCGTGCATATTATACTACTCGTATTATACCGTTTCGTATACCATCTGCACCGACTTTTTCGTATACCATCTTTTTTAAGTAATTATAAAAAATATAATATATAACGTGATTTAATAAAAATTATCGCCCTGTGTTTGTGCAATATAATTTATTTTTCATAATAGCTCGGGCGAGTTTTGTGGTCTAGACAACATGGGTAAAAGTCAACGATGTTTTTAGTAGTTACCCGCTCTCCTAATTAATTTAGTTGACGTTAATTGAAACCTAATGTAGCCTAAAGCCTACTATAGTCAAATTACAAGTTTTTTTTTATTGCTCTAGTCCACTTAAGTCCATTTCAATGTTCATAACAGCAGTTTTAATGGATAGCTAAGTAAGCAATTTGTAATTAGATAAAACTATAATAAGTATAAATCTTCGGTACAACCATGAATTCTTGGGTATTTAGATTATTGCTCACTTTTTAGTTTTAGCTTTCGACATTGTTCCGTAAGAGCAATGATTATATATTTATATAATCATGACCATAAATATTTCTATATTAGTTTTATATACTTACTTATTATATACTTTTGAATGTAATTTATAATTACCTAATTTATTTTGTAAGTATGACCACTTTCAATAAGAAAAAAAATTAGATAACTTTTTATATATATATGAAATAATAATAATAATATGTCTTTTACGCAAATATATAACTTAGATATTTGTGTAAAAGTCATATTCAACTTAAAACTTTGAATTTTATTACACAAATATATAGAATAAATGAAATATGAAAGCTTATGAGTTTAGGCGGGAGAAATCTAAACAATTTCCTAACCTAATAAATCAATATATATTTCAGGATGAATTCGAGTAACGTTACGATAAAAATGTTGGTGACAAGGAATAATATTTTAATATTGTCAATGCAACATATTAAGAAATTACAATTCATTTAAATATTCTAAGAAATGATTCAAAAAAATTTCTAAATTGATGCAACATTTCTTTTTTAGATTATAACATGATATTTAAAAAGTTCTAAGCTATCCGCAAACAGTAAGATACAGAAAAGACAGAATCATTTCCCATTAATAAGTCTGGTTGTGAAAAAAAATCATAAAAATATATTTTATCAGCTTTAGGAAACTGGTCAAGAAAGAACGATTCCTATTTCATAGATATCAACATTTCACTGCATCATTATACCGAATAGGGACCTGCCCCACAGACTCTTTTATAATTGTTTCGAAACCAGGTTTATCAAGGATTTCTATAAAGTGAGGAAGATCTTTAAGCACGTTATCTGCTAGACATTTACTCGAAATTTTAAGCTCATGCAGGTTACCTCATGAAGCTTTCATCTCCGAGCAATTTAGTATATAACAACATTATAATATCAAATAATTATATCACTGCTGCCGACACCGGAGTTAGTATTCAGGGTCTAAATGAAAGGCGAGTGCATTGACATATCACAACTTCAAGTATGACAGTTGATAATATTCATAGTTTAAAAGAAATGAAAGTATTTCTGTATTTTATTCGTCCTGTTTCACGTTAGCGGAAGTGGACAAGATGTTGGACTCGTGTAGGTCGTAGATCATAATGCTTTATCATTCATCAATGTACCAGATCTACGACTTGCGATGATTGATACTACAGCTTAAACTAATTACAATGTCATTCCTATAACTGATTAATTGCTTATTATGTGTACGCATACAGTAATGTAAGTCATACATGATTATACGGGAACTAAGATGGAATGCCATTTAACCTTGGTTTATACATAACCATCCCAATATTTAACAGTGGTATAGCTACACTGCAGTTTGCTTCTAGCTGCAGAATGAATGGGTCAGCTGGACCAGGATAGGACCACGCCCTCACAGTATACTAACGTAACATAGCAGCATAATGTTGCTATGTTTCGTCTCGTGAATGCAGGGATCCGGAGATCTTTATTACTGGTGACGAGGCATTCCATCTCAGTCCTCAAGGGTGACAACGCATCTACATTACGATTCCTTGTCAAGGATCAATGTAGATGTCATGGGCCGCAGGAATCAATTGCTATCAGGTGAACTGTGTGCTCGTTTGTTACTCTCAATGTAATTAAAAAAATTAAGAAAATAGAGGTTTCCAAATGGTCAAATATTAAGCTCGGTCTCATTTAATGTACCGAGGGAATGTTATTCAAACACATGACATAGATGCGTGAAACAAGATCATACTCGTTATTTTCAAGTCTAAATGTAATTAATTACGACGTGTCTAACCATATATATGTTCATTTGTCTGAGTGTATACGAGTATGTGGTTTGGATCAATCCTATCACATAAAATATTAAAAAAAAATTGTGTATGTACGTATATGTAAATGCGACTGCATGAAAAATAATGATCATGACCTATTAGATTTCAGCCCTGGTGTTATCTTATCGGTAGTGCCTTAAATATTCGCGCAAACACAGAGGCACTCATTAGTCATTCCCATCCCTACCCCAATGTTATAAACCTGCAATGACATCAAGAAGGCTCAGATGTAGTGTCAGGTACACGGAATATACACAAACATTTTTTTTTAATAATATTACAGCCGACTCACGAGCACATCTCATGCTAAGTAATAAGATAGAACACCACAAGATTTACCATAAAAGCAAAAATTTGTGATGCACAAATATTGACCATCGGCTAGCATCAAAACCAGGACCATCGGCTCAGAAGCTAGATAATCTAACTACTACATCATCCACCCGTCAAAAATAAGAATGTTACAACAAATACCTACAACATTTGTCATAATATATTGGTTGGCTCAAAAATGTCCATAGCCCCAATCTGGTCATGAGACAGCCACTTAAATAAGCATAAAAAGATTTTCTTATGTGAAATCTCGTCTTGACGTGCAATTTTAAACCAACTTCAAAAAGTAAAGTTTTAGATATAGAATCCGCGTATTTCGTTTTTTTTGTCTTCAAAATTTCTCGAATTATGTTTCTTATCACTTGAAATAGGTATAGCACAAAACCCAAATTCATTTAAATCGATGCATGAATACAAACATTTATTAAATGATTATATTATACGCATTCATGCGTCTAATTCAATGAAGTAGAATTATAAATGTTTCTATTTATGACGTCTCTTCTTGTACGTTAACATTCTATACTAATTAACGAAAGCGTAGCATTTTAACGTTCATAAGCGTAAAATTAGTTGTAATGGCTTTATGGAATAATTCATAAATAGCTTTGGGTTTTAAATTAGACTTTCCCCTTCTCAGAATCGAATCAAAAAATATAGAAACAGGAAATAATTTTTAAATACATCAGTAATTCAGATAATTAAAGTAACGATTTTTATTTCAATTGCTGACTATAATTTAACGTTACAAAATTATTTTTAACCGCTCATATTATTGCCGGCAAATTGCAGAATCCGTATTTCAGTAGATAAGACTCGATTCCAGACTTATGTATATAACTATGACCACGATCCATTGCATAAATATTTTTTATCGCATTTCGTTTCCTTTTTTTTCGTGATCTGAAGCGAAACATTGGGCTAAGTGATACTGCTTAGGAGATACCTACCTATATCGAGGCAGGGGGAATACGAAATAGTGAATTAAGAGGACGAATTTCTCTTTCGCAAATTCGCAAAGTTGCTTATAAGTATAAGTATTTTTTAACAAACAATATCCTTGGATATAGATCAAACCTAAGAACCATGACTAAGTATTTATAAGTATAGTAGTAATAATCAGTCTATCCGCTTCCATTAACTGTATAAAAATGTCTCGTTTATCTAGAATCATTATACGAAGCAGTTTGTTGATAGAATGGGGCCTATTCTACTATTCCTCGACATTATTAGTGCAGTATTAGGACTTATAACTACAATTATTTTAATATAAGGCACAATAAATAGATAATAAATCATCGTGAACGTGGTTGCTGTCAGCGCGTACAGCTTAGTGCCTATTACAAGACATCGTTACCTGTATTATCTTAATGCCTTATCAAAATTTGCAATAATACCGTTCTGTAAAATTTTAATAACCAATCGCAACTGGTGTTACGTTTGTACAAGTAAAACAAACCAGCATTAACTTTTTTACAAAGCATGTGTTAAAAGTTATGATCCGGTCCGTAAAAATATCCGGGTGACCTCCACGCGGCCTTGTACCGCTGCCACTTTCTATCATTCAAACACGGAGTTAATTGGTTATTCTTATTATTAACAAAGGTTGGATAAGACCTGGCTATTGAAAATTATATTAACTATGCGGTGTTAATGGGCAGGAATTCAAGCACATTATTTATATACCGTATATCGTTGAACATTTACTCACGTACAATGTAATTATGCGGTTACATGCAAAACCCTTTCCTGGTACGTTTTTTAAAATATTTACATTTTGAGATATTTATAATATATTACTTAATATTATGTTCTATGAAGTTTCCTAAGTAATTAAATAATTGCTTTAATTTTATAATGGTTGATCATTAAAAGATATGCAAGAATAATGAAATAACATTAAAGAACCTTAAATTAAAAGTACAAAAACGTTTACTTTGTAAGATATATTGAGCATGTTTTTAATTCAAAAATACATAACATCAACGAATATCGGTTCCAATCCAGCTAGGATATATATTTTAACAAAACGCGTCGCGTACTAACTTCAACAAACCTAATCTATTTATACCGTCTCGATGTAACATTAAATTTATTCCATTAATTAAATGTAATGATATAGTTATTAAGGCCGTTTTTCAAATAACTCTATTTTAAACACTCAAACGGTAATTATGTAAAATACGTACTATATTCTTGATATAGTTTCGTATCCGCTAATTACTTATTTTACTGAATTCACTTTCCATTTTGAAACATTTAGAGAAGTTTCTAAATTAAGATTTGAATTTCATTTATTTTTACTATCTTTAGCACAAATAGGTCAACTCGGCACGAGAAAAACCACGCTTTCACAGAATACCTGCATAAAATAAATGTTATGCGCTACTGTATATCATCTCGTGTATGACGGCAACCGGAAGCCTTAGTTTAATGATAAAGAAAGTGGCATTCTACCTTAGTACTCAAGGGTGTCAATAAAAGCATTATGATTCCTTGAAGTGCTACAGGTATCACTTACCATCAGGTGAATTTTGTGCAGTAAAATGGTAATATTGCGTTTCCTTATTGTCCTTTTTTTGTCCGAAGTTTTTAAATGTTTTTGAAACGGAGGAATTTTACTATTTTTTGAGTGTAATTGTCTCTATGCCGATCATATTTCTCATACTATGTGTACTTTGCCTTCTTGGGGCTATCTTATATAATTAGGGTAATCAACAAACGTATTGAATGCGTGCGGAATGTAAAATGTAAAAATAATGTTTGACTTTAATTGTACACTATATGAAATAACGAAAACGGAGAGTTGATCATATCTCTAATACACAATTCACGTAAGATGTTAAAATAATAACTCTGTGGGGTGATTTCCCTTAATAAAGTGATTTGATCAATTTCGTTAACTGTTTTAGTAAAATTAGGTTCAGTTTAGGTTAGGTTTAGGTTATGTTTAAGTTAAGTTTAGGTTAGGCATAGTTTTAGGTAAGGTTTAGGTTAGGTTAAGGATAGGTTTAGATTAGGTTAAGGTTAGGTTCAGTTTAGGTTTTGAAAGTTATCTTTAAGATATATCCATTCTCAACATAGTTCCCGGATAACCGATATTTGGATCACAAATAGATAGAATATGACTTTAGAATTTGGAGGTGGACTTTTACTTTAAAATGGTAAAAAGGCATTTTAAAAATACTTGTAAAAACATATTTTAAAGCTGTTTTTTCGACCAAACTACCGATCGTAATAATGCTGAAAGTTGTATTCTTGAAAAGAATATCCTTCAAGCGCATCTAATTTTCACCTAGATTACTGTACACAGATTTGGCAATATTAAAAAAAGACTATTCATAACCCAAGGACTGCCTTCACCTATTTTTATTAGAAACTGATTACAAGACGTTTCTCAATTGCATGACTAAAAAGGGTACTATTTCACAGAAATTTTGAATGCTCTCACCGCGCTCTATATCTCAGTTTCGTCAAATATTTCTCGACTCATTGACGCACACTTTCGTATCGCCAACGCAAAGCATATCAAGGCCACTTTAATAAAAGCGGAATTGACTAAATATGTAGCAACCATTACATAAACGTAAACGTGAAAGTTACGCGCAAGTGTAAGTTTGAAAAGCGTTAACATCTGCATTCAATCACCCCATTAAGCGTCCAAGCGGAATGGCAGCCGCCTCAAACAATAAACCGAAGATTGGCCGCTATTAGAACCTGTAATGCTCAATTTCTGCAAGAATAGGAAACTAATAAATCACAAGTTAATTAAGTATAAATCGAGTTGCTCTCGTATTATAATATATTAATATATATATATATATATATATATATATATATAATATTGGAGCATGCACTAAATTTCGTTTTTTAATTTTTTTGTAATTCCTTCTTCCGTTTCTTTACCATATTGGTTATATGTTCATTAGCGGCGACATTTTCACCTTCCGGTTGACGACTAAAAATTTTAGCAGAGTATATAATTTAACAACCACTCACCTCAATATTTTTGCTTGAAAACGCTTTGTTAATTGAAAATAACAAACAGAAAATATCACCAGGAAGACATCATCGTTATTATCCTCATCACTAAAACGTATTTGACGTCAACCTTCACATCTATATATTATGCTGCTGGGTATGGGCCTACTCTCGAGAGGGTACGGTACTTTGCCACGAGAGATCAAAGCGGACTTAGAATGCCTTTAAAATATTTTTATTAATTTATTGAATTTAATCTTCTTTAGTCACTAGACTTTATGTTCATATCTTTTTCGGGCGGATGTACAGTTTTTACGGTTTCCATATTTTTCAAGGCTACTGACTGTAGTACTCGTATTACGTGGTACAAACACATATACAATTTTCAGACATTATACATACATAAAATTATTTCTGTTCTATTTTTATATAACTTAAAACTAATAATCATTATTATTATATCATAATGAATATATAGTAAAAAAATATTATTAAAATAATAAATAAATAATTACAATAAAAAAAATAAATACTAATATTAGTGATATTTTTTTTTTATTAATTGTATAAACTAGAATAAGAATTACAAATAATGGTTAGGACTATTTGTTTTTCGTACATGTACAGGTTTGCTCATTTTTTCTTTCGTTGCCCAGCACATGGTAAGTGGTTGGGGGTTGAAGTAATTTTCTTCAATTATTTTAACGTTATTTAAAAAAAATAATGCAACATTAATTAGTTTAATTAAATTATGTTTTATATTCAAACTTGTTGTGCAATTATATTGTGACAAATAAGTACTATCGAGTGATATTTTGGTTATCTGACATGTTCCAATTATATTATTTTACTCTTCTCGAGGAAAGCTACATAACAAATGTCAACTTAGAAAGCAAAACAAATGATTGAAATGAAACAAACTTAATTTGTAATAATTGACGTATCGTTTTTAGCTTAGATTTGCCTTAAACTATTGAAGGAATTATATTATATTTTTACTATTCTTGTAGCCTTTTTGACGGTTTTATGTTATGAATACTTGGAGATACAACCATGAAGCCGGCCGCAATAAAACGGTCTTCGGATTCTGGTTGCAGCGGTATAAGACCGTCGAGAGCCACATAAACCCCAGCCTTTTAACGGGGTGACTCGTGTCCTCAAGATGCTTATCTGGAATCTGAAGGCTAGTTTTATACTAAACTTTTTTAATAAATTTATTTACAAAAATATTCTTGAATATTATTTTTCACATGAGATAAGGCAAAGTGTATGAAGATGTATTTATGAAAGATGTTTAACAATCTAGTTCTAAAATTTTGTAATATTAGCCTAGTTAACCATCTCTTTTAATTTCAACTCTATAGCACATGGCGATCGACATTAATTTCGTAATAGCTTGAATTATTTTTCAATTTGCATTTTCAAATTTCAAGTTACATAAATTTAGATGGGAAAATCTACTATGTTACGAAATTCAAATTCTACTAAAAACTACAATTTCGGAAATACACATAAATGATTAACATACATAATAACGCTATAGAATTTTAATAACGTCCCATAAAAAATGAGTTGCATAATATGATTGCAACATTTCTCTATATTTGTTGTCAAGGGTTTTTTGATAAAAAAATGTGACGAAATTTATTACGTTAGAATATTTGTCTCTGCAATATTTACTTTATACGTCCGTCGAAATTGTTTCATGCGTATATAAACTTATATTTGTGTCAAATTGCTTCCGGAACTGTAGATAATTGAATATACAAAAATGTTAGTTACTCGTACATTCTTGACACCAATTCATTCTCGTTTTCAATGAATGACCGTTCACTATACTTTTGATAACTTGTCATGAAGCATTTTTTAAGATACATTTCAATCCGTGGTAGAGCCACGTTGCAGCTTATTTCTAGCTGCTGCATCAATGGATTGTCTCGACTGGGGAATTACTATGCACAGAAAAGCAGCTGTTGTGTTTCATTTGGCGAGCGTAGGATCCCAAACAAAAAAAAACTTTATTTATTTATTCCATAATCGTATCCCTTACAAATTCAAGTAACCCTAATGGTCTGTAAGCTTTGAATACTCAATAAAGAACTATTTCAGTGGTTTAGTCTAGCTACAGCAATTTATTCTGGAACGGCTTGCTGGAGAAAGACCACGACTGCAGAGAATACCAACGTTTAATGTTTATGGGTCGCGATTATGATTTACCACCATGTGAACTGTTGCTCGGTGGTTACTGATAGTTTAAAAAAAAAACTACCAATCTTACTTAACATAATACTTTTGCTCAAAGTAATAATTATTCTTTTATAAAATGACAATAAACTCGGCCATGACAATAAATTAATAATTATTGCATACTTTTGTTTCCTTTTGACAGCCTATTTCAACTTTGATAGAGTTGTTACTAAGATTGAGTCGACAAATATAAAGTAAGATATTAGGCAAGAAGTTATACGTGATATATCTTACGCAGTGACGCATGTAGAGTTAAAATTTAGACTACCAAATATGAGTAACTACAAAGTTATATTCATATTTCTATCATATCATATTATAAATTGAATAAAGCAGTTGTAGTTTTAAATCTTGGAGATGAATGAATGAAAATTGAGAGAAAAAATGGAGAAGAAAATTGTTGATGGTATTTTGTATATTAATAATAGTTTAGTAAACATCAGAATTTCTTCACAATTAAAGTAGAATATTTAAATTTATAAAATGAGGAAAAATGAGCTATGGGGTCACCTAGTAAGTGATTACCATGGTAAGTGATTATATTCGTTAATGAACAACTGCAACACAAGACGAGTTATGAAGACTTTCCCGGCCTTTGGGAGAGGAGCAGGCTCTTTTCTAGGTCTCTTAATTGCATTGGACTTAGATGTGTATAGAGGATTTAAAATATAAGCTTATTCTCTGTTTAGTATTTTTATGCAGTAAATATATATTTAAAAGCAAATATTATTATAATTACATTAATAAGTTTATTTCGATTTTGTAATATTAAATGACAATGTACAGTGACAATATTATTATATATATTTTCTATGATATAAGAGGTGGTAAACAAGCACACAGTCCACCTGACTGTAAGTCATGACAGCGGTCCCATGATATCTACATCCATACTACATAAAGATTCAAGATGCACATACGTTGACATCGCTGAGAACTGAGATGGAACATTCCTATAATTGGGCCTCCAGATCCTACACGCAACATACAAAACGTAACACAAGTATTATGTTGCTTTTTAACGGAATGCAATAATTTATTCTGATTTGTTACATATTTTTTACATTTAAAATAAAATCATATATTGATAAGTTCTTCAAAAATTATTATAAATAGTGGTAGAGCAACAAACTGAGATTTTTTTAAGATCTTATCAATATATGATTTTATGTTAAATGGAAAATATATGTAACAAATCAGAATAACTTATTGCATTCCGTTAACAACGTTTACTATGTTGTATACAATATATTAACAATTCTTCGTCACTAGTCACGATAATTACCTAAATATTATCCGATCTCGTGCAACTAGAGCTTTATCTGGAACTTGTCGCAGTGATTGTAACAGGTACCTTTATTACCATAAAGTCAATCGACCTTACTGACTATAGTTGGGTACCTTTCATTATATTCAACTGAGTTACGATACATTTTATTTCAAAGCTCACATAACTAACTCGAGTAACTATTAGTTATATTTGTAACTAGTACAGGTAGGAAAATATATTATGTTATACTTGCAGCATTTTTAATTTGTCATTATTCTTATGTTACAACTTAAGAATAATGACATGAAATAGAATAGAATAACGCTGGAACTATTAATTAGCTGTAGCTAGAATATGTTGGCACGATCACGGAGGGACAATGTTTTCTACGCAATATCAGAGTAGGTTAGCGCTACTGTGTTTCGCCCGGTGAGCGAATGCTACAGGAAAATTTAATACTGGTGATATTTTATCTTATTACACACCCGCGACAACGCATCTTCAACATAATTCTTTATCGAAGATGTTTAAGATTATCACAAACCGTGGGAATATAATAACATTAAGTGAAATATGTGAACATTTGTTGCTGTTAATTTTATAATAACAATAATGACATACAATATTCTACAGAGCCATACTCTGAATTAAATTTCGATCACGGTAAAAATTTCTATTAAAAACTCCAATGTATATAATATAACGATGTAGTCTTACAACTTAAAAAGCACACTTATTATATACGAGTAGTTATAGTAGAGACCCTGTAACTACTCGTATTATATAGCTACGACTTGTACAGAAGGTGTCAACCGGGAATGAACCACGTCCTAGAAGAATACCACTAATAAAGTAGCAACATAACGCTGCTCCCTATGGTTTGTGTATAATGGAACCCAATTCTGAGTTACGAGGCATTCCATCTGAGTCCTTAGGGATGACATAGCATGTCACAGGCTGAAGTTATCACATATCATGTTACCACTTATAGGTTATGGGGGCATTTTTTAAATAATATTATAAATGCTAGTATCATTACGATTTACCACTCAAGCAAAGCTGAAAATGTTTGTGCTAGAAAATGGTTCACGACTACACTCGAATGGCGGATAGAACCCACGACCTTAAGTTTCGTAGACCGTACCCTAACCTATTGACGCTTGTTCTATTATTATGCTCCCTCTATTAAAACAAAGTAAATCTCTTCGACCGAACTCAAAGTATATACAAATACATATATGGAGATGCCCCACAATGAAGTTGAAAAGAAATAAGACGAAGAATAGTGTAATAAAAAAGCGCTGCCGTGAACTTTCAGCTTTCTGATATTTCCGCATAGAAATTGATATATGAGTACGATGCCCAGTGATTATTTTACATCCACATTCTGGAATGTATTCACTCCCTATTCGACTCGTGATCATACCGCCAGTTGATATCAAGCATACTCATCATCAACTACATACCGACTGACGGACAACCGACTAATATCAATTTTTTTTCATATAGAATAGATGGAGCAAGCAACTCACCTGATATTAAGTGATTAATTGCCTTCCTTCTGAGACAAATGATATATAGCTATATAGATACACAACAGGGACTTGTTTCTAGCTGAAAAAAAATATGATTAGAAATTTCTATGTCGTCGTACCTAATTAGCAAAAAGACTAGAAATAATTTTTTATCGCGTTTGAAAATAATCTTTGTTAAAGTAAGTATAAACAGAATATTGAAAGTAATCTTACTTTTAGCTTAAGGCAATTTGCTATTTCACCTCGGTCTTATGAGACTATCAAGAAAAGTAGTTAATATTGAAGTAAGTGAAATGCGAAACTTAAGTGAAAAAGAAAGTTACAAAGATAAAACGCACATCGTTAAACGAAGCTCGGAGCACAGTCATGATGAGACATATAAACTTATGCTGATATATAATACAAATGCGGAGTATAATTTTTTATCATTCCTTACCCTTTAAGATACCTTGTATCACAAAAAATCGCATTATTTTCATGATAATTAAACAAATATACAATAAATATGTCAATAAATTCATATTATAAGTTAATATTCTTAACAAACGAGAAATTTCGTATTCTTTTCTATCTTATTCCTGTAAGCCATTACTTGATAATAATTCTACCAGGCGTTAAGTGGCGACGTAGACATTGACAATAAGGTAATAGCAAAAAAGACATCGATATTGTATACGAAAGGCGATTAGTGTTAACATAGGTAACAAGCCTTAAAAACGATGGAGCATCTAAATATGCAAAATATCCACGACTTAAGGGAAAAAGAAAGAAGCCCGTTGTGCATCTTGATATCCGATGATGGATAGAGCACTCTCCAAAATATACCATGAATGATACCAAGAATCTTGCAAACCAGCACCTGTGCACAAGGCTAAGCAAATTGATTTTAACAATGTCTAGGTCACATTATACGGTATATCACAGACCATTGAATCTGAGCGTAACAAAGGTTTTTCTTTTTAAAGTATATTAGCAATATTATTAACATTACTAATATTCCGGTTAAACACTTCAACTAAGCTGAAAATGCTTGTGCTAGGAGATGGTTCATGGCAATAGTCGAATGGTGGATTCGAGCCTACGACCTTAAGTTTCGCAGACCGTACCCTAAACCATAAGGCTATTGACGCTTCTTCTTCTATCTAGAGGTAAAATTCCACTGCATCTTTTCCAATCATTTAGGAAGGCTTAGCCTAGCTTTCCTAGAGAATGGGTCTTAATAATCGCAGCTTGAATATTGCTGGTGAAGAAAAGAGGCCATGTTGGGGACACGGCAGGCCCAGTTTAGCCGCGGAATGGCTTTAGCAAGGCGCAATTGAATTCCCGGAGAGACAAATGATATAATCAGTGTGTGATACAGTGTTATTTGGTAAGAAGCCCGTTTATTTTCAATATTTTATTGATGTAAAGCCTCCTCCATATTACATACACAATTGAGCAGTACAGTGAAAACGATATCAAATTATATACAGTAGTTTCTAAATTATCAGGTAACAACGGCTGGCAAGTCCTATACTCCGATAGGAATTTAGAAAAGCTATAAAATTCTGTTTCTAGTTTTTGTGATATAATTCAGAGAAAATTTAGTTGTTATTATATCTTATCGTCCGGTATCTATATAAAAATAATGAGTGAAGCAATTTTCACTATATAGCTCTAAAAAAAAATCTTATGTGAATGTAAGTCGTAAAGTTTTCGATGTAAGTCGTCACGGGTAGTCTGACCCAATAAAGTCCTACCGTATGCGCCCCCACCTGCCAGACCACCGCAACTGCAGACATAATGTAAGAATAGGGTCAGAAAACACTTCCAATGCGATTACAAACCCATAGAGTAAGTCACGAGTCCATTGCTCACCTCGAGAGAGTTACATGTTGAGCAATTGCTACAGCAGTCTTGAGGAAATCCTCCCGCTAGTTACCATTTCACATAAGGTCGACGTATGTCCCCTAGCTACCACTGCAAAGGCAGACATAGTCATAGTTATTATTATAAATAACATATCAATAGCTTATTATTATTTATACATCTGGTACGGCCTAACTGACGTTGAGTATACTGTAGATTCGATTGCGTTTATCTCGCACACTAATAACTTGCCATCAGTATCGCAATTGTAGGAAAATAACACTTAATTATGTCAATGGATAAAACATGAGAGGTCAAAACTTCTGGAACCCCATCTTGGCACATTAATTAAATCCTCTAAATCCGATCACTACTAATGTGCAAATCGAACAAAAGTGCAAATTAAAATAAATTTATAAGAGCTTAAATATAATGAAACTTGGTTGCAAGATACAACCGTTTGGTGTAACCAAACGCTAAAGTAAACCATAATTAATATTTTAATTCTAAATGCCAGTTCAAGTTTTACTGTTAATCACAAAATCACGGATAAGGTATAGATTAATATTCTATAAGATGAAATTTTCAGAACAACACACGTTAGTCATGACTGTCTCTACATTTACATTTCCGGCCATGTTTCTCACATTGTATCGTTAAATTGCACATAACAACTACGCGTTATGTATTTCATCTAGTTCACATATCGCCGAACAAAACGCCAAGTGAGAATACGTCTCACGCAAAAAACAATACATCTTTGTTTCAGTAAAAGGATTATAATTGAATGATATCTGTAATATAGTGATGATTAGGTAAATTAAGATAGAGATTTCACTTTCACTGCAATTTCGGTCTTTTTTCACTCCACTTTCTCTATTGCTTATAAAAAATGTGTATAGTTTAATCAAATCCATATAATAACAATAACAGTGACCAGTTATGCTTTCTTTCGCACGTGTGGACTTTTACGATCGGAATTATATAAAGCATAATTCATATTTTACCTGCACTATAATTACATTGCATCTCTATAAACTAAATGCTAAGAATAATATTTAATTTTTGTAATAATAATAACTTAAAATTTAAATAATTTAAAGTTTATTTAGTTTTATTTCAGTTTTCATATCAGCTGAGTAACTAGGAAATAAATTTCTTGGCTCTTAATTATACTGCTTCCTTAATTATTTTTTGTACAAGAGAAATATTTATTCTTATTCTCGTCCTTCACAAGACCATCTTTTGATGGTATAATGAATAGCACCAGAACTTTGCATGCACCATATCTAAATGCAATTACATTATACTTTATTGGAAATTATGATGAATTAAAATGTTTAAATAGTTTAAATTAATTTAACAGTGGTAGAGCTACACTGCATTTTATTTATAGATGCAGAATGAATGGGTCAGCTCACAGATTACCAGGGTAAGATATCAGCATAATGCTGCTGTTTCGTGGTGTAGGGATCCAGAGAACTTTATTACTGGTGACGAGGCATTCCATCGCAAGCCTCAAGGGTAACAACGCATCTATATCAGATTATTTATAATTATATATTATATAATATTATAGATATATTCTTTATCTTCTAATATATTCTTTATATGCTTTATCCTTGATAAGGAATCAGATCTATATTAGATCTGATTTCTTGTCAAGGATGAATATAGATGTCATGGGCCGCATGTATTACTTGCCATTCGGTGAACTGTGTGCTCTTTTGTTATTCTCAATGTAATGAAAAATCAATTAAATATTATTCGCTACAGTAAGCCATACGTGGTTAACAAAACGGTACACCATTTCATTGCATACAAATGATCGAGAATATTTTCAAACAAGACATTCACGGTGCGGTAGTTATACCTACTGAAATTATTACAAGGTAAATGAAATTATTAAAAGAAGAACGTAATAAAGGATTTGTAGTCAGAGACCACGCCCGGGCGCGGTTGGGGCGATTATTACGCAGCGGCACGCACGCTTCACGCACCGCTGGCCCTCTATTGCCCAGCGTACTTTTTGTTCGAGTGAATAATTTCTGTGTTACACAAAATACCTGTTTTAGTGTATATGTTTGATTTATTTACCTATTTACAACAATCTTACCTTATCGGCTTATACTTTATTATAATTAGGGGTGACAAACGAGCACACAGTTCTTCTGATGATAAGCAATTATGTCATCCTTAATACAGATGTATTCACTTCTCAATATTTAGATGAAATATCTCGTTATAGAGAGAGATATTCCATTTGGATGTCAGCCGCTCTCACAAAACAGGGTGACGGTCCAGGCTGAGCCTCCCTCTCGGAGCCCTGGCGTTGGTTACCCATAAATAGAGGTCTCGACTGAGCGCCATAAGCGCACGGTCACCTTTCAACCCGGTAAAACTGTAAAAGCCCTGGGGTTAACAGCGGCCATCAGCCCGAAAATAACAAAAAACATCCATTTGGATTTCCCGATTCCTACACTCATCGCACCGAATGCGTATAATGCACAGCAGCGTCATGCTGCTATTTAGGCCTGGTGCGAAGTCTTTCTTTGACCATGTTGCTGGTAGATACTCGTATATACTAAGATATATATTTAAGAATAATAAACATTTTTATAATATAATAATACTAATTATAATATATATTCATAAACAATGTGGCACAAAGATGGCATAATTTATAGTCGTATTTTTAGGATATGAACGTAATTTTTATCAAGAAACAAAGTAATTAATTCAATTATACAATTACAAATAATCACGCAATGATATTTAAATTTGAAAAATATTTACATAGTTTTCATTTATTTCAATAAATAGGTAGCACTCATCAGTCAGTATACGTTCTTTGAATGTCACACTGATGTCACACTTTTAAACAAAATTGCAGCTTAGTATATTTCTATTAGTTTTATTAAAGTAATCTTACCAAAACATTTGTGTAGTGGATATTATTGGATATTTATCATGATCATTGAATAAATTAGTTTTAAAAATTTTATTACATTTAATTAAAAAAATAATTCCGACGTTTCGATTGCTTTCTAGCAGTCATAGATTCCTATTTTTATATGGTTGCCACTGAAGAACCTTTCTTCCCCATCAATTATTCGTCCTACTAGCTACATGGTCACCTCATCTTCTGTTTGCTCATTTGAACTATGTCGGTCACTCTCGTTTCATTGCTATATCAGCAGCTACGTTGCGTATTTTATCTTGCAGAGAAACACCGAGCATCGCCCGCTCCATAACTCGCTGAGCTCCATGACTCTAAGCTTTCACATACGGCCAGTAATGAAGTTAGACATAGTTCTTCAAGAATGTCACTATATCGTGAGTCATCACTGGCAACATGCACATGTTAAAGACTTTTATTTTTAGACATTGAGTGATATTTGACGAGAAGGTGTGTCGCAGTTTCACCGCTACCCACCTGAGTAGGATCCGTCGGTTGCACTCTATATCGATCTTGGACTTACCTAACTGGACTTTTACGTCTCTTAGGTTACTTGCCTTTGTTTAACAGTAACTAAATAAAAAGTCGTCGTTAATTGTATTACGTGAGAATCGACGTGTTCTAATTTCAAGCATTTTTGTCAAACATATAGTCCTAAACAGAAAATTATTATTATTTTAATATTTAATAGTAACCCGACCCATGTTTCTAGCGACGTTGTAGCTAGCCTGGAAAGGATCAATACCTCATAGAATAGAGGCTGTAGGAATCCCACTGAATCTATCCAAATGTAAATATATCAGTAACTTAACAATTACTTAAATTAAGTTTCAAAAATATTATTATAACCTAGCCGAACCTGTGATACATTATGTGCATGCCTCAAGTTTACGAGTGCGAATCGCTATTTAAAATTTACATATATTTTTTAGTTATCAGGCGACTCAAAAAAAACAAACAGTATATGTTAACTTAAGTAGCACCAACCACACTCAAATAGTTTCAGGCATTGTGAACATGGTGAAGCATGTACAAACGTATTGACAAACCCAAAAAGTTTGTTTATGATTCTATTATATAGGTATACAGATTCGATTATGTTGCTCCATAATTCATTCACAATAAAATTGGCTATACATATTTAATCATGTGACTTCACTTGTTTCACCAACCTTATCTGTGGAATTCCCGAATATATTAGAAGAACAGAATAAGCCCTCTTTCACAAAACTGGACCTTTATTTAAAGATCTGCTCTCAAATAATATGATAATTAAGTTACTCTTGTCGTTGTTTACTAAGGTTATATATTTAATTATGTATATGTACGTATTCTATAGTTATAGCGCATTTTTATTTTGTATATATTTTGATAATTATTGTATTTATTTCTTCGGTGTTGAATTAAACATTTCTTCAGAAAACTAGTGATTGGAACATATTTTCTTTTCTTTGAATTTTATATTGCATACGGATTAACTACCAGAGAATGCCTAAAGTTTGCATACTAAATATTAAAGAAATAAGGGCTAAAATAAGTTTTAAAACTGTAAATGTTTGTTATGTTACTTATTTAAATCCCACACATATTTTATAGATAGAACATTATAACTACACAAATATATAAATTTACCTTATGTTCGGATACGGACAATTGTAAAGTAATAAATAACTAAGTCTAGGGTCACACTAATTGACATAATTATACATTCATGTACCACGATAAATAATTATTCAATTATTTCGATATACCGCTGTCTGTAAGAAAATATCTTATTTCATAGTCTTGGAGTCTCACGTCTTATTTCTTGATCACAAATTAGACATTTTAAACATACAAATACCTTGAAATTTTGAAAAATGCCACCAGTCATAAATATATTGAGTTATAAAATGTAACATTGAATTTCGGAAAAGGTGAACTAATTGCTACCACGTCATAGTGAATTGCGTTCGTGAATTCAAATCCTTCTATTTTTTTAGGATTTCGGAATCTTACGAAAAACAATGAGTTACTAATTATTGCGCCTGATGTGGCCATAAATGTTTCACGTATATCTCTCGATATTGAAACCAAAGACATGAAAGACCTTTATGTTTGCACAAACTATAAACTATTACTTTTTAATCATTGGTAATTTTTTGTAAATTTGTGTAAAGTTAGTTCCCGCTGCCTTTTTTTTTATCGTACTTTGTGACGTAAACGATAAGGGTAAGAATGATGGGGCTCTTATTTCTGCATTTAGACTCTTGACCTTTCATAATTCGTAAGGACAAGGTTGGATACTTTAACCATCCTTCACTTATAGGCTACCTTGAGTGACCTCGGTGAATTGAGGTTTGTACTTAGTATGTTGCTACCCCGTCGCACACCAGAATTATGGGAGACAGTTTCTTTTGCTTTTAAGATATATCTAGTTTTTCCATCGGTTTTTCTCTGCTTAGGAAGAAGATTAGTACGCCGACGATAGACGCCATGTCTCGATATGGTCATCGAGAAGTTAGTTTTATTGAACTTCTCTCAATCAATGTCCCCAAAGTTGGTTACGTGTGTGATTATCGCGATGTACGTTATCACTGCATGGAGAGCAATCACGGTGGATTGTCCTCGGACACTTTATAACATAATCAGTGTAACTTCACAAAAGGACATTTATTCTAATCACTAATATCGGGCGTCCCACTTAGCGCGTACTGTGTTCGCGACGGAGCCAAAAATTCTGGCTCTGAAATTTTGTTGATGCCGTTAATTATTGGACGATAAGTCCTTACGTATACAGATGCCACTCATAGTAGCTGTAAAAGCGAAGTGAAGGAAATAAATCATAAGTACTTAAACTTGTGTTACATACAAGGTAATTTGTAGCAATAAAACTATATTAGCAATTTATCGCATGATTTCCGATAAAGGAAAGCGGACACAATAAAAACGTTGCAATTGTCAGATTCTTACCTGAGCAATAGAATTAATGTAGCAATAATTTTCTTAAATCATGGAATTCGATTCGGTGAAGTTTTATTACTTGTTGTACTCGATGTTGGCCAGTGGTAAGACCGGATACAGAATTAAGAGTCAGGTAGGAAGTGAGAAATTTCCAGCCAAAACATTTCAGTGTACAAATGGGAGTTTATGAGTATATTTTATCAGTGATAGAGCTATGCTGCAGTTTCTTTCTAGCTGCAGAATGAATGGGTCAGCTCGACCGGGGTAGGACCACGCCCTAACAGAAAACCAGCGTAAAGTAGCAGCAAAATGCTGCTGTGCTTCATCTGGTTAGTGTAGGGATCCGGAGACCTTTATTGCTGGTGACGAGGCGTTCCATCTCAGTCCTGAAGGGTGACAACGCATCTGTATTGCATCTGCTCAAGGATGAATGTAGATGTCATGGGCCGTAGGAATCACTTATCATCAGGTGACCTGTGTGCTCGTTTGTTACTCTCAATGTATTAAAAAAAAGAAACATCAAGTGTCACTGCTATAAATTGGAGAACTTTACATATAACACAAATAAACTCGTAAAATTCATTGCACAAACAAGCACCATCCTCCTCAAGCAGTTTCCTCACCATGTTTTACTTTCCCTTTGCCACCGAAAGAATGGTAAGACAGCAATTTAATTAGCAACAGGTATGCAACTAAGTCCATAGTTATTAGAATTTTATGTATCGCAATATGGTATAAATAACATCTTTTAGGAACGTGTGTTAAAAGGATGTGTTAAATTTTAAAATTGTAAATCATAGAAATTTATATATTTATTATATTTAAATAAATATTTTAATACAATTATTAAAATTCACTATATTATTAACAGAATCAGTGCTGATAATCCAGTCAATACAAATAGAAGCGTCGCTGGAGTTTCTTCGCGTCTTTTTCTCAAGCGCCCACGCATTCCAAAGTGGTGGTACAGATTGGTAATAATAATAATAGAGGTATTAATGTAGATAATTCTTAGTCAGAAGTAACTGACCGAGCCGAGGTTCAACCCTCTCGGGCACCCTCGAGTTAGATGCTCTCGCGGAACAGGGTAACGGTCCCAGCCGAGGCTCCCTCTTGGGAGGCCTTGTGCCGGTTACCCACTAATAGAGGTCTCGACTGAGCGCCATAAGCGCTCGGTCACCTCTCAATCCGGCGAAACTGTAAAAGCCCTCGGGCTAACAGCGGCCATCAGCCTGAAAAAAAAAGTGCTGATACTTCTTTATCTATTAACCCAAAATTATACATATTTTGTCAATAGTGATTAATACTTTTAACACTGATAGAGCCACATTAAAGGAAACATCTAGCTACAACATGATTGGGTCAGCTGTATTGGGGAAGGACTACCCTCACATATTATCAACGAGAAATAGCAGCACAAAAAATGCTATGCTCAGTATGGTGGATGTAGGTCATCCGAGTACTGAGCTGACGAGCGATGGAGACGATTCCATTTTAGTTGTCAGTAGTGACAACACATACACTTCCTAAATTTTTGTTAAGAATGATATAAATGTTGTGGGCAGTCACCTATCACTTATCATCAGTTATGTGCGCTTATTTGCCACCACTAATATAAAATAAAAATTAAGTAAATGAAGGTAGGTAGGTAAGTAAGTAAACTTCACAAAGGTTAACCTTTTTTGTTAACAACTAAACCATATCGTTTTGAAGGAAAAATGAAAAGAAACGAAAAATTTATATTGTATTTTTCTTAAAAAAAATTCTTTTGTTCTTTTTTTTACTTAATATGACTGTTTACCCTGTAAGATGATATCCTTTGCAAATAGTTTTGAGCATTGGGACCCTTTTTGCCTCACCAGCCCCCTGCAATATTTTGTAAAAAAATTACACGACAATTTATAAAGGTTAAGTCGATAAATCATAGTCCTCGTTAAATAGTCACGGAATAATAAAAAATAAATTATTCACCAGAACGAACGTTTAGTAAGTACGTAAAAGATAAGGAGGTAATTACCATACATTTTTTTATGATTTATATAAGAGTTGCATGATGTAGTAATTACATCAAGAAGTACGAAGTCATTCACAGATGGTAAGTAAGACAACGCTCGCGAGTCTGATTAGATAAAGCTGTAGAGGTCTCTGGACCAACAGCAATACTCACACACCAAAAAAAAGAAAAAAAAGGCGCTTATAAATATGATGAATTTAGAAAGCCACACCCTTTTAAAATATACAATTTTAATAATAAAATGCAAAAATTTCTGTGGGGCTTGTGAAAATTGCTTATCAATTATTTTTTTGACTAATCAGTTTGCACCTTTCGTATTGGAACTGGAAAATATTTTTTATATATATATATTATATTTTTTGATTTTTTATGAATTTAACATATTCTCTCTCAGTTAGAGAGGTAGTGCACATTTCCAAAATGACGTGAGGCATCAGTACTCAAAATTCGGTTGTGTTTCTCTTTGTGGTAAAATTCGTTAAGTTCGTCCGTCATCTACAGTCACTGAAGAAAAACGTAATAACTAGCGAAATTTTAAAAGTCATTCATTTAGTGCAACAATACTGCTGAAGTTTACCCATGGAAGTCCAAATGCTTTCAATGATATCATAACCGGAGACAATACACCTACATTAAGTTTCGCAGACGGTTTTATATATTAAGGTTCGGGAAAATCACAACAAACCATGTAAATTGGGTTTCTAAGTCAAGCCAAAATAATATCATAAGCCAGAATTCGCATCAACTTGCACCGTTATAATTCTTCTTTTCTCATCGTCAACAAAACAAGGGTATTTGTGTATTTTTAGTGGAATTTGGAAACCATCCTACATCATGCCACGTTATTTAATCAAATATTTAATGACTTTCAACTACCTAGTCCAAAATATGCCTTCAGATAAGTGGTTCTCTTGATTTGAGCCACTCATCTGAATGTTTTTATTGAATGAACAGGATTATATAATACAATAGATGATTGAAAAGCAAGAATCGTATTAATCTGATTATAAATCGATATATATAAATAATCTAAATATATAAAAAGTTTGATTTAGAAATAACGCCAAATATCTAATTATAACTAAGTAATGAATGACTAAAAATATTATGACTAACTATCATCAATTCAATGGTATTGTTTCCTTGTACCATTTCCTTCAAACATATAACTTATATTAATAACGTTACATGATTCATCTAACATAGTATGCACATAGGTAATATTGCGTACATTAAAGCTTAGGTCTTGTAAGGCAGTTCTTTCTGTGTGTATTACGCTTTCCTTATGTGAATAAAATTTTATATATAGAAAGTGCCAGTTGTATATATAATTTACTTTAAATATTTTATCTTTATCTTTTATCAGGCGCCTATAAATCCACATGTCAGGCTAGCGACCCTGTGACCTGGATATTGCGTTGTTCGGCCTCTTACGATATAAGATTATCTCGCTTCCCAGTCCAATATAAAATAACCTAATTCGATAAAATAATAAAATCAAATTGAGTAATATTTTTAACTAGGAACGGCATGAACGCTCCACAAGATTATCAAGTTACTAAATCGATTGATGAAGATAATATCTCTTCGAGAAAATAAAAGCATAATTGCATACACGCAATGTTGCGTGCATAGTGTTCCGGAGCGAGCACATCGGCTGTTACGTTAAGCAGGTAGGAAGTAAAGACGCGCAGTTTAAACGTAAACGATAACTGTAACTGTCTTCATTTGCCACCACATACCGAGTGATATATTAGTTAATAAACTTCTAATAGATTTATGTTAATTCAGAGTGTTAGATGAGTCCGAACGCTCGCCTTGAATTTCATAGTTCGCGACCTGACTGATCTATTTTTGATGTAACTAATGGTGACCAACTAGCATAGTTCACCTAATAGTGAGTGATGAGTGCGGTCCACGAACACCAACATCCATGCTTCACAAAGATTTATCTTTCATATGTGTTGTCACTGAGTGCTGAGGTAGAATGCCTTATTACCAGAACTTGGGTCTCCGGTTTCGTATGATCACTCACCATAAGATACACAGCAGTAATATGCTGATATTTCACTTCCCTAGTGCGCCAACTTATATATGCTATAGCTAGAAATAAGCTAAGGCGTGCCTCTACTATTGTTACAAATCAATGCAAAATCTTCCATGCTAATATAATTATTAATTACAATTCTAAATGTTTATTTCCACCTGCTCGGCAGTGAAGACAAACATCTTAAGGAGACCAGTAAATCTAAAACATTAATGAAGTCCGCCAATACGCATTGGAAATGCGTTGCGAGCTATGGTCAAAGATATTAACATCGTATTCCAACAGAAACTATGGTTTGTCTGTTTTACGTTTCTTTTTGTTTAGTCTTTTTAGTTTATTTAAAATAACTTTTCAAAACAATTTCCTTCTTAACGATTGTTTCATCCATATACTCGCAATCATCATTTAAAATTTTAAGAAGTTCTTACATTTACATCTAGATTATAGAATAATTAAAGTATATTATATAAAAAAGTATATACATGTTTTCTAAAAATTAAATCGTTGCAACTTTTTTATAATGTTTCAGAGAGCGCGGTGACATATGACGTGAAAGTAATACAAATAATTGCGTTAACATAAAAAAAACTTGACTTAAAAATATGAGGTTTACCACTTCGTACGAAAGACAAAGTATATTAATATAGTATATTAATGCCTTAATAAGTTTGGTTCTGTAAGTAAATAAGGTTGGTTCCAGTTACATAACAAATAAGTAATTGACGCATTATACGACGGACGCGTCTAGAAGTTACGCCATCTTTTTTAGAACCCATTAATAGCACTTGTGATAGCGACCGTCGGAAACGGTGGAATTGAAAAACAAGAAAGCAATTCGCTTAAGATTTATAGTTTACTAAAAAGATAAGAATGCAAAAACTGTATTTAAGAAACGGAAAAAGTTATTTAATGTATGTATTCCATGTCATATATTTTTGAATTGTGAATTTGAATCTGTCGAGTTCAATGTGGAGTGATGAAATCGAGATAAAATATAAGTCATAAATACAACAGCATTTAATATTTCAAAATCTAAAACAGTACTCTCTAAATATGTTTTGTATACTTTACGTTTACGCTGTTGAAAGACGAAGAAGATATTTCTCAGTTTTGCCTATAGAGCTTCCAACAACGGCGACAGCCACGTCGCGACGTATTTAAAGAAATTAACTAACAGAGTAGTTTTCAATAAGAGTAAATATAAAAATATAACCTGTTGTGCAAGTATATATGTTGTTATATAAATTATAAAGTTAAGCTTTTGCAATATGATTTTTTTTATAAGATTAGGTGTGACAAACTAGCAAACAGTTTTCTTTTTTTTATATATACTAAGAATATCAGCAATGCTATGAACATTACTAATATTCCGGTTAACTACTCTAACTAAGCTGAAAATGCTTGTGCTAGGAGATGGTCCACGACAATAGTCTAATGGTGGATTCACGGCCCAAAGGAATAACTATACGGAGGCTGCCCGTTCTTGCCACTGTATCTGTGGCACAGGTTGTAGGCAAAGTCCTAATGTTGGGACTCAAAGTGGCGCTACCCAAGTGCGAGGCTATCTGTTTCCACGGACCTCGGAGGACGCCACCGGAGTCCCACATTATTGTTAGTGATGTCCGTATCGAGGTTAGTTCCGACATGAGGTACCTTGGTCTCATCCTCGACAGCCTCTGGAACTTCCATGAGCACTTTGCTCGCCTGGCCCCTCGTCTAATGGGAACAGCTGCCGCCTTAAAGCGGCTGCTACCCAACCTCGGGGGCCTGATGCAAGTTGCCGTCAACTTTACATGGGGGTGGTGCGGTCGATGGCCCTATATGGGGCGCCCATTTGGGTAAAGGCCCTTACTGAGAGGATCATCGCCTTCCTGAGAAAACCTCAGCGAGCGATGGCAGTCGGGGTCATTCGAGGTTATCGCATCATCTCTTACGAGGTGGCATGTATACTGGCGGGATCCATGCCTTGGGATCTAGAAGCGGGGCTCCTTGCAGCCATTTACCACTGGCGTTTGGAGCTTCGACTCCGGGTAGAATGGCTCGCACCAAGGGAGTGGGAATTACGGAGGTTCCACGTTCGACAGTCATTGCTTCTTAATTGGAAGTAAAGACTGTCCCATCCTAGGGCAGGCAGCAGGACTATCGAGGCTGTTCGTCCGGTCCTTGAAGACTGGATGAACAGGCGGCACGGGTCCCTGAACTTCCGGCTGGTGCAGGTGCTATCGGGGCACGAGTGCTTTGGTAAGTACCTGTGCCGCATAGCCAGAAGAGAGCCGACAACCATGTGTCACCATTGTGGATGGCACGAGGACACGGCGCAGCATACGCTAGAAGAGTGTACAGCTTGGGCTGAACTGCGCCAAAATCTCGCCGCAGTAGTGGGAGACGATCTCTCGTTACCAGCGCTGATTAAGACAATGGTTGGAAACGAGAGGTCGTGGAGCGCCGTTGTCGCCTTCTGCGAACAACCTATGTCGCAGAAGAAGGCTGCGGAAAGGGAGAGAGAGAGATGCAATGATGTCCCAATCCGCAGCCAGAGAACTGGGCGCCGGAGGAGGGTATATCACGCCCTCCTTCAACCCCCATAACTAAGGCCTAGGTGACGGACACAGGGGTCAACCGTCGCTAAATAGCTAAGGCCTCGAGATGGCGCCCGCTCGTACATGAAGAAGGGGTCATTCAAAGAAGGGCCCGCAGCGGGCTAACGCTGTCGAGACTACGGTAGTGTGCGAAAGCGTTCCCGTAGTCCCGACCAAGGGTGTTGAGAAGAACACCGTGGGATTTTAGGTGGTAGGAGTCCGGCATAACCCTTTTGACGGCCCCGCGTCGGAGGGGAATCCATGAAAAAAAAAAGGAGATGGTTCACGACAATAGTCTAATGTGGATTCGAACCTACGACCTTAAGTTTCGCAGGCAGTTAACCCTAAACCATTAGGCTATTGACGCTTCATTTCTTCATCACCTTATGTTAAAGAAAGATGATTTTTAACAATTAATTTCATAAATATAATATGAATATGTTGAGCCATTGATAAATAAATAAAATAAAAAAAGATAACGCATAAAAAAATCATGCATTTTGTTACATCTTAGACGTAAACTCAGAATAAATTTCTCTTTTTAACAAATATGTAAATTGATGACTTTATTTACGAGTAAATTAAACGCGTCATATAATTTTTTTTCTATTATGATGAATTACACAGTAAACTTAATTTACAATACTTCCAGCTTGATTAGTAGTGTTACTGACTACAAGTTTTGTTGATTAACTTATATCTCTTCATCATCATTAGTCTTACCAGGTCGTGGCAGTAGGTCATGTCCTCCCATTTGTCCCACATTCATTGATTGTACATCCACTACCACTTCTTTCATATAAGTTTTCATAACAAAAAATCATGTCATTGCATTCATCTCGTATTAATTGATCTGTTGTACTTGTATCACGATATACTAGAACAATTGGTAGCTTGACTCGAAACTTCACAATTCAAAAATATATTGAAGGTCCTGGAGGCAGAGTTGTACTATTTTTTAAAGGAGACAGATTTTGGATCCCGTGACGCCGATGCATCTGCCCGGCAACACTCCTGCTTAAAGCGTGACGCTATTTTACAGGAGCGACCAAACCAAGGCTGGGATCTGCCCCCGATTGGGACCATTGAGGATGGAATGAAGAGTTTCATCCCCTGAAGTACCACATCAGAGACAGAATCGGCAACAGCATTGGGATCACCCAGTGAGAAACAAATCCACCCCCATGGGTATGATGCAAAACATAGACCGCATTCTGTCCCAATCCGCCGACCACCATAGTATCTTGCATTATTTAAGTAGTTGCACTGATACTATTGCCATAGTACATGTATTTAATTTAATTTGCTCCATGCCTTGTAATTGTGAGCAAATCTCAGAATTTTAGTAGATAGAATTCTTTTTTTTTATCACGTTGGATGCCTAGAGACCTAGGCAAATGCAGAAGCATCATTAACGTCGTTTTTTTTATTTAAATACCGTTATCTTATTTCTATGAATATTCCGCTGTAAGCAACCAAGTGGGTTTCCAAATTTCAAATATTCCACCACAAATCCAACTCCAAACATATTTAACAAAATACGTGGACAGTAATAATACACATAATTGAAACGAGTATATCTGCAGTGGAAACAGGTTAAACAACAAAGTCTAAAACATAAGCAAACATAAGTGGCTGGAGGATTACTATATAGTAGCTGTGCCCGCGACTTCGTTCGCGTAGACTACAGGATGCTTGGTATGTACACGCTTTTTTTAAAACTTTTAAAGGGGAACAATTCCGTCATATATGTTTTTTGCGTAACTTTAGCAGTTTACGCAGCACACGCAACGGAAACTCTCAAAAGGAATAATTTGAATGATGTCATATGCCATAAATGCACTATGTTGGATAGTTAGTTTAGTTTAGACAAAAATAATTATCAATTCGAAACAGTAGTTCATGAGATCAGCGCATCAGATGAAATTTCGCGTAAATCGTACGGTGATGAATTGCCAACCATCAAAATAATGGGGATGAAATTTTGAATTCTGTCACGATATTTAAGCTCAGCGGTTGGAATTAATCTGAATAAGGCTTTAAACACTCCCCATGGTAAATTCGATAAAAAATGCATATCTCTAATCGTTTGTGCATAATAGGGCTAAGCTGAAAACCAGTAAGGATTAGGCTGTAGTAGAGCCAGTGTAAAAAAGCAACTACTGTATTGAAATGCTGTGGTTAGTGTAGTAAATAAGGCATAGAAGACAAAATTACTAGTAACAATAGAACATCCAATCTCATTTTTCTCTCGGATTCGTTAATAAAGATTAATCGGTGCCACTTAAATTAGATCAAATAATAATTAGTTTTTCATCCATATTTCATTAAAAAATTAAAAGGTACAATGGCAAAATCGTGAAAGCAAACATAATTTAAATCGATCCACGGATAGATCAAAAGATTACATCTCGCATTGCGCAAATATTGTATAAAATTTCAATTTAAATTTTATACAAGGAATACCGAAAATTCTAAAAATGATAAAGGGTACAAGAATTAAATTAAATTTTTAATCATTTTTCCGGAAGCATTTACAACATAAAATTATACTAAAATTATGAAGTAAATCATTTCATTGGGTTCGAATTAATTACAATCAAACCGTAGCCTTTGTTCTAAGGTATTGTTTTATATCACGCAACAAGCCGACACCGGCAAATTGTTGTACGATTGAGTCGGTAACCTTACCGAAATTAAGAGCACGACATTATGCTCCGTGGGGATAGTGTGAAGTGTCCATGAGCACGCACGTTACGACAGATTTGTGGAATCTGTATGTTCTGATAATATGTATTATTCAAATATTTTCAATAAAAGTTTTGTAAATTCATGTTATTTTGTTTAGAATACATCAGTTAAAATTGACACATAATTTCAGTAGGTAATTTATTTTTAAGTAATTTATTGAAAGCATAGAAACAATTTAAAACTTAATGTTCTAATACTCGAGTTCGCATTGACCGCAATAACGTCGTCTAAATAATATGTAAACCCATACTATGGGTTTACATATTATTTTGACGAAATTTGTGTAAGAGGCTATCGTCTTAACTAACTTAAAGTTAACTATTTAACTTAGGCCACCATTACACGGTGATTTCACCAAAAATAAACGTAAAGAAAGCTTTTTGACAACCGCTTTTTATGAGATGTGGTAAAAAACATCACTGGAATTATGATGACTTATTTTGCAGTTTTCCGGGGTTTAGTGATGTAATTTCAAAATATTAAATAAATAAAATAATTATGCTATATATATATATGCTATATAATTTTTCTTTCTTAGTGAATAACGACAGGGTATATATATATGCTATATATATATACCCTGTCGTTATTCACTAAGAAAGCACGGATCCTTGTCCTCGCATATCCGTCGCATTTAAATAAAGCGATATGTTTACAGACTAAACATGATTTCTATTAATTATAAAGTTGAAATTATTAACAGAATGAATACGTTTTAACTAAGCTAGTTATTGATAACGTAAGGCTGCATGACATTGTAAGTATTAATTTACCATTAATTGAAGTGCAATACAGAATTGGGAAATTAAAGAATTAAATTAATTATTCACATTTATGCGGGTATACAGTGGAAACATTTTTCATATCCGTGGTCAACTATCTACAGCGTGAGATCAAATACTTTGCGAGATATTTACCTTGAAAATGTAATAGCTACCCGAGGCAGTACGTTGGACATACCACGTCAGCACTGGTTAGTACTGATATCGATTGTCGATGGTAATGATCGAAGGATCTACCACTAACTCGCACCATGACATTAATTGCCATTTTAACCATTCAAACGAACAGTTTAACATTCGGAAACCAGCAATAACGCCCATACATTTGTAGATAAGAGTACCCTTGACTTGAACGAATTTCCTAATAGCCAAGGGCTTCAAGGTGTAATACATTCCTTCCTAATATTTCCAATACCAACGTGCCATACTATGAAGCTTGAAAAAGAAATACAACTCAGCTTCCGTATTCCGATACTACTATTCTTTTTCGAATTTAGTTCTAACAATTTTAATAATACATCACTCGTAAAATCGGCAGGTTTCTTTCCCTTTCGCCCTAACCCACGACCGTTTGGACTACCCTGTCGAGGGATTCCCGACTGGTTGGCCTTTATATATATATATATATATTTGGTTTATTATATGTTTATAGTATTTTATTTATTTAGTTATTTATTTTAATGACAAACCAGGCGGAGATAGAAGTTCTATTTACAGTTTCTATAAGGTCCTTTTAACTAAGTAGGTACTGTACAAGATGTGCTCAAATTTATTACTTCCTGTCTACACTAGGAATACCTGTATTGTAGATGACGGCGCCCCACAACGGATACTGCGAGTTATATATTTGAATAACAAGCTAGGATTTGAAATTATACACATTTTTATAAAAGTCTAAGATATGTATTTTGGGTACTGTTTGAAAGAATGGGAGAAAATGAGCTTATTAAAAATGATAATTTATTATTAATTGAATTAAACTGAGTAATTGAATAAAGATTCAGTGTATTTAGACTCCATGCTTAATAAACAGTTTTTTAATTTATTTTTGAAATATTTTCTATTTGATATAAATATTTGTAGAATTCTATTAACTTTATTATGCTGTATGCATGCTGAATAACAGCGTTGTCATTTAATGAATTAGGTTTTGTATTGTCTTTCCGTACACACGCGGTCACGCCTGCGCTAGGTTGATTGTAGCTTGTCAGAAACAAGCGCTCCATTTTGGTGGAAAAGCAAACTTAGCTTACCCTATTCTATATATAATATAGACCTGTTCTATAAATCCTAAATATTCAATAAGGGACTAAAGGGCTGAAGAAAAGTTTACCTCAATCATGATAAATCAACGCATAGCTTGTAATTTAGAAGTTACGGTCAATACGCACCTCGTAAAGTTTTCATAACTTCCTCTTACTGATATAACCAGTTATTGCTCTTATTTTCAAAATAGATTTTCCGGTAGAAGTTGTATTGAAGGCATCAAAAATATTTATGAAAAAAAATATTGTGTAATAAAATATTTAAGGCAGTAAAGTTTTATGTTTGTTTCCCTCTAATTAAATATTTATGACCCACGTTTAAAAAACTTTAATTAAAAAATCTCAAATTAAAAAAAAACTATATTCAAGGTTAATTACAAACCATATATACATTGACTACGTACAGCAAAAAGGTTTAATATTACTAAAACATATTTTCATATCCTGGTGAAAGGTTCGTTAATATTTGCTATGTAAAATATGTCTACTTCCTGTAAGTAATATACACACAATTATAATTACCAGCTCCTCCTAGCTAGCTTTTTATAGATAAAAGTATTACTGACTGATTTTGTACTGCGTTTGGCCTATCATCAAATGTGTATTAACAAAATAGCTGCTACACCAAAAAAAGGCACTTGTGACTCGCTTAGTTATATCAAATTGTGGCAAAAACAGTGATAAATATAATTACTATGTAAACGAAACCATACTATCGCTTATTTTTTTTTATAACGGAGTTGAGTTTATCGTACCGAAGCATCGCAAACATCTATGCCATTGTTAAAATGCGAACTTTAACAAAATAACAATAGAAAGCCGGTACAGCGTTTTGTTTAAAAATCATGGCCTGGTTTTAATGTGAAATAGGCTTCGTACACCTTTGATACCATAAATTGTGAGAATTGTATCTTAATAATCCACCTAATTAACATAAAAGGTCAACGTGTATTATTTGATAAGATAACTTATAAATCTTTGTTTCATTTGATCGCACTTGACCCTCTTCTACTATTGCAACCTAAAAACCCTTTGTGTAATTACACACAAATCTGTCTATCATTCTTTTTTTAATATCCTGTGATACAAATTCGTCGTGGTAACAATCGAAAACGAGATAGTTTACACTTGTACAAATATATTGTTAATTGTTTTACTACATTAAAATTTTAAATAAATCTATGTTGAACAAATATCCAAAAACTATGCCTAAATTAACATATTATATATTTATAGAAAATGGTCTCTATCGTGAGATCTAAATCCGTCTTTAATGAGGAATAAAATGACGTGGACATGATGTGAAATAAATGCTATTGGCGGTACTTTGTCACCTACGTCTGGGCTGTAATGGTTGGCCGATCCGTTCCAGGAGCTAGTGACTTTAGGCTATTAGTTGAATTTAGGCACAATGGAGTAGAGTGCCGATATTGCGATACCGCGGCTAAATTTGATGGTGGGGCCCATAGACTTGATTTTCTGCAAGGGCCTTAAAGTTCTGGTGCAATGTTCAGTGGAGACATGATGCCGTATAGGAAGGTGCACCGCGCCATATCTGCAGATGAGCAGGGAAGAGATTTAAGATGGTATTAGCATATATGTATGTATAATGTTAACGGTTGTTGTTTCAGTATAGTACTAAATGAAATATTTATGAAATATTATATGAAATATTTATAGAACAATATATGAAATATTTTAGCATAGAACTCCACTTGGAGACAGTTATGTGTAGATTTATAAATGTTATTGATTATTTTAACTGTTAAGAACACTCCTGTTGTATCTAAGTATTTATTATCACCACCGACAACGTGATAATTTGGTGTGAAAATGGAAACAATAAAATATTAAAAGAAAAGTAAAGAGACCGCTTTGGATAAATAAAGATAACAGGCGTGTTTAAGTGCTATGCTACAAGTATTATTGTCAAGTATATAGTCCAGTAGTGATATTTTGATTCCATCCACTATACCATTTATATCTCTGAGTGCCTCGTTTTCTAAAGAAAAGTATCATGCAAGGTTTTCAAATTACAACATATGTTTTTTAAAATCAAGTTCGCATTATAGCAGGGTATTTAAAAAAACTATTGCAAAAGCAGTAAATCAAAACGCCAATTTTAACACCATTTTAACAATCAGGTTAAACAACAATCTTGCAATAATTATTTCGTAACAAACTCAAAATGAAAACACTTTCGTTAAAAAAAACTACGCTCACTTTTAATGCACTTCTTTCGAACTGCATTAATTTACGTTGCTGTCAATGCTTTTTATAAATATTATGTGACCCTTAAAATCACAACTAACACGTTGTTAAAACGTTAGTATCATTTCAATCAATACAAGGTGAAATTTTCCATATACGAACTGTTTCTCGACTAGTCCAATCACGAAATGATATTTATATGTAGTAATTGGAGAACCGTATTTATGACCATACAGGGTCGGTATGTTGATACTTTAGCGACTATCAGAAATCCTAATTTAATTTTTAATTTCTGAGAATGTTAACAAACTTTGGTGATATCAATTCACCTGTTTCTCGTATTCAACCCCTTATTTATTGGTACTTCCGTGGTAGACACTGATACACACTGCAACTGTAAACTAGTTATAGTACGAGTACAACAACTAGACCTGGGTAGGACCAAACTTTACGGAATCCGTACAATCCGAAAGTATGAAACAAAGAGTAGCAGTTTACCGCTACTATTAGCGTTTAGTGAAAGAAAGAAACCGGAAACTTTGTAATTTGGGCGAAGCATCTTGATAACCTCGGTGATAAGAGTGCATCAATTTTATGAGTGAGTGTCATGGTTCGCAATAACTTAGGGTCCTTGACTTCGAGACCTTCAAGAAGAGAGTCTTCTTAAAGGCCCGCAACTCATTTACGACTCCTTTGGTATTGCATTTTTTGTTGTTGTTGATGCCACGACGGAACTAATATTCCATAATTGGACGAATTTTTAAAGTATCCATTATGACGAAAAATGTTCAAACGTAATGAAAATACAAAGCTAATCAATAAACAAAAGACTGACTTTGTAAAAAGAATATCATATATTTAAAACAAAATTAATTTGAATTTAGAATTAACAGCCAATCAAAACTTATTTTTGATTTGAAATGGCTAAAACTGAAGAACGGCAATTTCATAGCTAAAGACCTAATAATAACAAAAAACTGGAATACTGATACCGTAGCAAGTAGGTTTGTTTTTTCTATTCCTATTCTATTCCTAATTCTATTCCTCATCTTCGAAAATATATATGAATGTTTAAGGGATCCTGGAGATCTCTAAATCTACTTAACGTACTTCTAGTTATTACAAAAACCACAATTAGAAGCTATTATATATATTAGACCTATTGTAAAAAACAAGGCAAGTTGATTAAACTAACGCATTACCAATGTATTGTTATAACTTGGTCAAATATTATAGAATACGTTTTAAAGTCAAATATATTTTAAAATAGAGAAATAAGAAGAATTTTATTTAAAAAAGAGTTTTAACTCACTCGTCTCACATTAAATACTCACTCTTTGAACGGTAATAATCTACCAGCATGTCCACCATTTTTAGAAGTGGCTCAATATTGGACGAGAAGATTCCACATGATATGTTTTTCATTTGAATTACACACCATACACTTGTTCATCTAGGTTAAAAAAAAACTATTACATTGTCGGCATAAAATAAAAAAAATACTTAATTTCTGTTTAGTATTTTTTGCCTTGTCAGGGGTAGATAGTTGAGTTAAACATGGTTCTACTTATCTAGCTACGGTACACTCTAATTTCTAATAAACCAAGTAACCAAATCCCCCTAGCTTAATGTTAAAAATAAATTCATTGTCAAAATTGTACTCATTCCAAAAAAAAACATTTAATTTTAAAACGAGAATTTGATATCTCATCTTAAAATCATTAATCAACTCTCTTAGTTGTGTAAAGATTGTAATAATTCTCAGGGCATTTTATCTTATTAATTTTTTAAGTCATTACATTATATTTATATAAAATATTCTGCATTTATTAAAAATAATTTTAAAAAACAATATACTAGTATATAATATTACTTATATTTTGTGTTATGTAGGTAATCAGTTTGGTAAGTGAGTGGCTCAATTAATACAGAAAATTACGTAGACGGCTATATTTGACGTCATAAAATATCAATAATAATAAATTAATACAACATAAAATCAAGACTATAAGGTTGTTTTAGCAAAAATGAAACAAAAGCAATAAAATCTAAGTATGACTGCGGTTTGTGGAAGTTTTAATCAAGAATTGATTTTATTTTATTCTGTTCCACCTTCATTATACAATCTTTTCTTTATCCTTCACTGCTTTTGTGGTTGCAAAAACTGTCTAGATAGATTTAGATAACTAGACTTTCATTAATATTCGTTTTATAAGGACACTTTAATTTTGAAAACAGAATTAAAAACTTTATTGAACCCTAAAACATTATAGGTATCATTATAAAAAGTGTTGCGGCATAACTGCTGCAGTATTACTTATCTGTTTATTGCGTAATTGGCTTGAAATTGAAGCAAAGAACTGACATTATAATCCCTGGAACATGTCGCTTATTCATATGCCCACACTTTTTTATTCTGTATACATTGACGAACGTTTCTGATTTAAAATCTAAAATGTCTCTAGTACTTGCTAAGAAAACATCAGAACCTAAATTTAAATCATTTAACGAGACGTTTCCGCATTGCGCTTTTGCACTAGCACTAGCTTTAATCTATCCAAATAGGAAAAATATTCGCGATCGAATAACTATTTTTACAATAGTTGTTGGTGTTAACAGTCTTATTCTTTTTTGGTTTATATTATATACGTACAAGTGTCTGCGTACTTTAGATATATATAACCTGTCAAGAAACGTAACTATTGGCATTTTGGCTAGTTTATTCTTTTTTAAATCCTTTTACGTTAACTGGAAAAATGATAAATTTGCTGAGTTACTTGAAAAAATAACGGAAGATCTCGTCAGAGGCAATAGTATGGATGAAGACTATCAAGAAATATATGTTTATTACGTCAAATTAGGCAAACTTGGACAAACCTGCTGGATTATCATACCCATTCTTTTAAGTTCTCAATTTCCAATATATGCTGCGGTTTGCATGATCTATGAGAGCTTAAAGACTGACCAAGGAAAAAGATATATGGTTCATGAGATGGAATTAAAATATATAGAAGATAAACAATACAAGACTCCGTATTTTGAAGTGATTTTTGCATATAATTTGATTCAGTGCGTCACTCTTTCACTAAACTTTGCTGGTTTCGACGGTTCCTTTTGTATCGCAACTAATCACCTGCGACTCAAATTAAAACTGATGACGCACAAATTGTACAGGGCATTCAAAGACGCTGAAAATAGGACCGAACTCGAAGAAAAAGTGAAAGAAGCTATTAAAGATCACCAAGAAGCACTTCAGTTTTATAACCACTTGCAAAACGTATATGGTGGTTGGTTATTGGTTGTATTTATCGTGACATCTTTCATGATATCACTGAATTTGTACCAGATTTATCTTACTCAAAGAATCGATCCAAAATGTGCCATTTTTGCTCTAAGCGGTGTTATTCATATGTTTGCGCCTTGTTATTTTGCAAGTCATTTGAGCAAGGTACTTATTTTATGCTATACATACTTGAGTTATTTAATCATATACATTAATGAAATCTACATCATTTCTAAGAACTTCATGCACACCAACCAATGGATTTAAATTTACTTCTTATCTTTTGCGTTAACAGGTTTTGTATGTACCTATGTTATGCGAATTTATAGCACATACTGGACGGCCATCGACCAACAAGATTCGACCTGCCGCCCCACGTCAATATACAAATCTGAGAGGAAGCAAAGCTCTTTTCTTTTCAATAGTTAATTTATAAAAGCTCATAACTTTTATAAGCATTAAATTTGATTTTAAAATTTTACTATTATTTTGATAAATAAATAAATAAAAATGCTTTTTATTTTAACTTAAATTAACTTTATGCCTATTACAGTCAGGTGAAGATCTAAGCGTGGACATCTACAGTGTCCCTTGGGAAGAAAGGGCGGATCCTGTTGTCACCAAACTCTTAATTTTCATGATGGCGAAATCTCAGCAGCCACTACTTCTTACTGGAAAAGGAATGGTCTACTTCAACATGCAGTTATTTATATCTGTACTACAGACATCTTATTCCTTCTTTACTATAATCTGTAGTTAAAGATTGTTGAATTTAGAATCATCGGTCTGATAATTGCTCTTTTAATGTTATTAATTGTTTTAATAGCCTTAATTTTGAAATCTTTTATTAGTGTTGTTTAAACTTATCCTATAAAGAATATTATTTATATTTATATATATTTAAAATGTGCATATATATACATTCATATATGTTAGCTTTACTCATACGTAGTCTGTCCATGTAGCTATGGTAGTTTTATTTTTGTCCCTTAAATATAGTTTACAAGGTAGGATTTAATGCCCAATGACATTCTCTGTCAGTCATGGGTGAGTGAGAGAAAATATTGCTAGAAGGTAAAAAGTTAAAATAAAAATATCAATCTCATCAAATATATATATATATATATATATATATATATATATATATATATATATTTATATATATATAAATTATGTTGTAGCAGAAGAGTTTCAAAATAAAGTTTTTTATTAGACGCAATGCTGCGCCTGACATCATCTAGAAGGGGGTTCCAGAGGAGTATAGCCAGTACTGTGGAAGAAGAACGTAAGAATCCAGTGCAATAGTATAAAATACTAATACTCATTCTTTTGTATTTAAAGATCAAAGTACACGGTAAAGAGTAGAATGAAGAGTTTGTAAATAATGAACACAAAATAGGAGAAAGTATTCCCCCTTGCGGTACACCAGTGTCAATATCAGCCCAACCAGAGGGCTGTGATCCCAAACGTAATAACTACTGGTAACTGCAAAGATAGGATGAAAACCATTCCAATGCAAAGTATAGAGGGAATGTTATTGTGATCAACTGTGTTAAAAGAAATTAAAAAGTCAACAAGTACTACCACCGTTACTTTCTATTCATCCAAGCCTTTTCTTATGTCGTTGATGACTTTAAGCAATGCAGTGGTAGTACTGTGACTGAACCACGATTGAAATGCATTCAGCAGACTATGTTTTATAATGAAACGAGAGATGTGCATATGAACACAGGCTTTGAGGACTTTAGATAGAAATGAGACGACTGACATAGAACGATAATGTGAAAATGCCTAATTTTAGAATTAGAACTAGTAATCTTAGGCAGGGGTTGTACAAAATCCTTTTTCCAAAGGGTTGGATGCTAACCTGAGTCTTGGGAATAATTAATTATGTGGGCAATAGCTGGAAGCAGGGCCTCAAGTATCATTGACATCCTGACTTTGCCAACCTCATCACAACCCACAAATTTAATAGCTAGCACTCAGCTACAGTTCTTTTAATCTCGTACTGAGAAACAGGAAAGAATTGAAATTGAGGCATTTTGAGTGGTTGCGCTAACTCAAACGAAGCTATTTTTTGTGCTCGGACAACTGGGTCTATATGAGTTATTAAGACAATCATGAAAATAAAATTCAAAGCTAGTGTTGGATGAGTTAGGCTTACCGGAGCCATGAGATTTTAGTAATTTCCACATTTCGGAGATTTAAGAAATAATAATATTATCATGAATATAAAGACCTTCAGCATTCTGTTCCATTATTGCATCTTTTTAATAATTTAAAGCGATTATTTCTCTGTACGATCTCTTTTAAATTTATGAAAATCCCGATTCCATCACGCCATCGCGACCTATACGCCTCTAGTCATGTTTTCACAATACTTGACGTGAAATACCTTAAAGTTCTTTGACTATTCGTTTTAAAAAATAAAATATATTAAATAAACACAGCTGGAAATAAAATGCATATATATTTTATTTAATGCGAAACAATAGATTATTACTTTTCAATTTATATTGTGAATATAATTATTTCATTCTACAAATAAACAGCACTTTGTTTGTATATTAACATTTATTCAAGTGTTTTACTTTTAATGACTTTCATTTTATCTTGCGACATTGTTTTTGACGCAAAACTGTTGGATACTATTGAATCGAATAACTTTTTCCTTTTGTTCAAAACAAAAGTTTTATAAGATGAATAACCTCATTTCAGGCCAAAATACCTAACATATTTTATGATTATCAATCTGAAGTAAACCTCATATTTAATTGAACAATTGCTAAGTACGCTGGAAAATAATAACAATCAAGATAACAAATTTTCAATTTCTAGAGAACAATACAAATCATTAGATAATCCACTTAAATATGTTTACAAAATACTTGAAGTCTGTGTTTGATAGATAAGAACGAATATCTTTACCGACTAAAGATAAAGGTCCAATACGGAAGTAAACAACGCTCTCTTTCTTAGACGTTGATTTAAGAATAGGTTTATAATTGATCAAAACAACGTTTTAGCAATTACTTTGTTAAATTGAAGGGATTGAGAACTCCAAAATATTGTGTATCTTTTTAAACAAGGAAAGATAAGTAAGTACTATATATTTCATCATTGTCTTATATAACGACCCCTTTTATTTGATATTTCACATATTGCTCGTGAGATTTTAATTAATATTTTTTTAATTTTCCCCATATAAACCCATAAAATTGGCTCATTTAACTCTAGTTTCATACCATAAATGCCAGAAACAGGGTCTTTTTGACAATACTCAGTGTGTTATTTTGATGTTATTTAGAAATGTGTATAATAATGAAAGTTTACTACAATAATATTTACATGATACCAATATATTTTATATACAATAAATATATTCCTATCTTGTTATATGATGTTTTTTCTTTAATCTTTGCTAGGAGATGAATCATGGCAATAGTCAAATGGTATATTTTTTAATAAAGTTTTTCATTTTTCGTCATCATGTCAAGATATTATCATGCTGTGATTGATACCTCTCATAATTGATGACGTAGTTGATATATTCAAAATAGCCCAGGTTTTTAGTATATCAAAGTATCACAAACTAACGTGGCAAATCAACGTAAAGCATATAAAGACCAGGTGTTAGGTGTAATAAATCAGAAAAATCATGGCGAAAAGACTGTATTCTAATCTCGGGTGTATATAGGTCATAGACCGTACATGTATAACAGTGATAGGCACGCTGTAACTAGATTCTAGTTTCTAGAAATCCAGGGACCCAATTAGAGATACCGATGAATTCCATCTCAGTATTTAGGGGTAGACAATGCATATTATGTAGATGTTATGAGCCGCAGTGATCACTTATCATCATATGATAATATAAGAAAAAATAAGATTCACTAACCCTTATGTGGATTGAGCATACAGTAAAATCTTGAGGAAGATTTTCCTGTACATCAAGCTTACTATACTCTAGAAGATTGGCCCTCAAAAACTTTTCTTTAACCGTAGATAGGTTACATATTACAGGTACCTGGCCTATTATTAATTTTATTTACTGATACATACAATTTAGATTTACTATATGTGTTTTCGTTTCTGATATATTTAACTCATACATCTTGCAAAGAAGCAACATATGTCTATTCCGTATTTTACAATGAATAAGAAATAGTTAATTATATTAGAAAATTAAAAAGAAGAATTGCCACTGTAGAGACAAAGTAGTTCTGTGTTGATTACGAGCAAACAGTTCGATACCAGTTGATGCAACCAGGGAATGCTTTAAATACAAATTGAAATGTTGGTTTATCACGTATTCTACAATTTAAAAAAAGAGTCGTGGGATGTACTTTTTTTTTAAATAAATAGAACAATAATATTGCTAAGACATGCAAGGTCTACAAATTGCAAAGTAGACGCGTGGCGGGCTACGCTCCTCAAACTTGCTCTAGACTTGTGCCTACTATAAATGAGAAGTTTTTTGAGAAATTCGTTACTTTTTTACGTTTTTTTTACTTATGTTGGATTCTTTGAAAATTTATTATCTTAATATATTGATAAATTACTTTTTAATTATATAGCAATTATATTTAAATATATAGCATTTTATAAATTGGCATTAAGATAAAACAATGAATACATCGTATGTTTTATAAATTAGTATTAAGTACTAATTTATAAAACATACGATGTATTCATTGTATTCAAGCGCGTGGTTTTTAATATTTATCTGATATAGCTTGAATATCTTAATTAAAAATTTAACACAAACCGGCGACCCTCCGGTTCCTTATACTCATCATTTCAAACGCAGCAGCGCCATACTGCATTTCACGCTGGTATTCTGTGTGGGCCTTGTACTTCGATCGTACCGACCCATTCATGATGAGATGATTGATAGCTATGCCAATCATCTGTAAAATTTACAGACCTTACATACAGAGTCTGAGATACTGCTGGGCACAATTCTGCTCTAGAAAGAGGATAGCGATCCATGCAGTTCCACTTCCGATTAGCGGAGTTCATGTGTCTCTGTTATATTACTTTTTTAATTATTTCTTCAGAGTGCATGTTTCACTGATGGTTTCCTTCACCGCCGAGCATTGAACTCGGTTTGCTTGAGTACCGTAAAATTAAAAGCGTTAAATTATTTTACAATAATAAATAACTGAGTGAAACATCAACTTCCTTTTTTAACGAATTCCAATGACACCGAAACATTATTCGATTTTACTCGTACATTCAATTTTCCAATTAACTTTCCAAAAAGAAACTGTAGGCTGGTTCTTAAACTTTCAGGTTATGAAAGTTATCTATAATAACTTAAAAGACGAAAGAAATTACAAGTTGTTTTCCTTCGCCTATCTAATTTAAAAAGATTATTTCTTTTGATATAACTGAAATTCAAATAATTTTAGTAGCATTTACGTATTAAGTATTTAAATTTCATTCTTGGATATAGAAATTAAAATACACCACGATTTATTATTGTTTCTATTGTAACCATTTATGATTTTTTTTTGGAAACCAGCGAAATCGGCAATAGAAAAATTATTCATGAAATCAATTTATGATCAACAATTACGTTATACCTCTACATGACGTCAGAGCAAGTTTTCAGTGTAACAGCACGATAGCTCTCGCACTCTGGCTGTCGATAGCAAAAGTGTCTGCCGACCCTGGATCGCTTCCCCTCCCCGCTGTCGGTAAATGGAGGGGGCTGCCACTTCCAGCTCCCTTCACCTTCGCGCCGTGTGCCACCGTTGTACGACCAATGACCGCCCGCCCCGAGCCGGCGAAAGGTTTTATATACAAGTGGAATTCGCAGTGCCAAATTGCTATAAGTCAAAATATAGGGTAGTCGGGCGGTTCAGTCGTTCGTCGCGCACTCGCTCAGCGTGCACCGGCTGTCGTTGAATATTGTTAGTGGGTGCGTTTACGCGCGTGCTTGCACGCAAATATTACGGATTAAACGCGTCCTGTTAACACGTGTCACCGGGCAAATGCGCGGTACTCCAGTGGATTCATAGCAATATACGACAGGCAACGAACTTTGTGTGTCAACATGGGGTTCAGTGTGAGATACTGTTTACTGGCTCTGTCCTTGTGCCTAGTGACTGAACAAGCCCTAGGCGTAAGAATAATGCCGAAAAGGAAGAAAGGTAAACCATCAATTAACTAATCTATAACTGTATCCTATATGTATGTGGTCAAATATTTACAATTTCTTTCAGAAAGTTTAAAAATCCATCTTATTACCATCTAATTAATAAATAACAAAACAAATGACAAGTGATACAACACTAAACTAACAAAAATATAATTGGTCACTGACGTTAAATTGTATCAATTTAACCAAGTTTTTGAAAAAAATTATTTAGATTAAAAAAATATTACATACTATTTACTATTTTAAAAATTAATTAAGATTATATATTAAATTATTTAAGAGTATACTAACATGCTGTGGCTGTATAAGTTTCTATCAGTATATTATTTATTATTTTTACTCACTATATGGATGTACGTAAAACATAAAGGTAAGAATAATATAGCATCGATCTCCTCTACCACTACGCAGGCCGTAGTAATAATATTAATAATATTTAAAAAGCCAATTATGTATTTTCTTTGAAAATACCTCACTTCTTCCTCAATAAACTATCCACCCTTGATAAGGGATCATCAAATGAAGGTTAGTTAACGTCTTAATAACAAGCTCAAAGCAATTAAATATTAATTATTATTTGTTCTTTTACTAAAAGATAAAATCTCAACACCGTTTCCTCGTATTCTTTTCTTCATTAAAATTGCGAACGACTATTTTTTTGTTATACACCAAGTTTCAATGACCTCCTTCCGTATCAATATCATTCGTATTATTATTGTCCTTGACTTATTTACTTTAATTTGTGATTTGCTATAATTATATAACACACTAAATATTTGATTATTTGAATTGTTAATTTCTGTTATGATTATTAAGTAAAAGATACTAATTTGTTTACTTAGGTCTGCGGAAAAGACCTAAAACTATAAGTCTAGTGATGAGATGCTAGTAAGGGGTAATGGCCTAAGACAATGATTGATTTGTTAGATAATACTAATTTTTCACATTAAAATGATAAATGTATATTTTCGACTCATAAACTATGAAAAAATAACTTACAATTAAGATATTTAATAATATAACCAATTTTACATTTTACTTAATTATGTAACATAACGATCAAAATAAGGCTTAAAGATTGATAAAATGATTGGATGTGTTTGTGATACCTAAATATGGAAAATAAAAGCTTATAACTGAACTTCCAGTCGTATAACTGGTTACATGGTCAATTTTGTCTGCCCACCTATAAAAGTCATCTTGCGCTTACGGTATTTATACACGGTAAAATAAAATACGTAACAAAAGAAGTTATTCTCGTATACCTTTAAGCAGTACAGCAGTTTTTACAATGATAAACTAAATAATTACTTTTTACACACAACGCTCACCGCATTGAACGAAATGTGATCACAGAAAGCCGTAAATAATACGGCAGTTTTAAATATTACATAATTTCTATTATTTAGTCTTATTAATGGTAATGCTATTAATGTTATTAAAATATAACTAAGATATATTCCTTTTTAGTCTCTTACATAAACTAATTTCATTTTATATATAATATTTAAAAAATAAAATATTTTTTAAACCAGATCTACATACATATAACGCTGCAATGTAAACAGTCATTGTAAAAAGCAATTGGTAAGTTTCTCGCCAAGTCTTCTCAACAGATATTTATGTACAATATTAGTATAAACTATGCAATGCTGTTTTGTATCAATGCTTCTGTAAATCCTAATTTACGGTTGCCATCAAATTAAGTAATATCTAAGAATAGATGTTTTCAGTCTTCTAGTTTATACCATTTGATTAATTGATTTAATGTATTCAACATTGCTTCCAGGACATTGACTATTAGACAAGAACGAAAGAGAAAAATGTTTAGAATATTTTTTAACAGTAACGAGACGTTAATTCTCTAATAAGGACTTCCAAAAATCTAAGGAAATATACAATATAAACAATATATATATATATAAATATATATATATATATATATATATATATATATAAATATATATATATATATATATATTTATATATATAAATTCCAAAATTATATTAGTTTTATATATACAACTATATTAGTATGTAACTACATGTACACGTATGTACCATATCTTTTCATGAACCGTTTGCGCTTTATTTCCTTAATGAAAATATATTAATAATATATAATATAATATAATATAATATATTATATAATAATATAATTTGCATTATATTATTTTATATATTATATTATATTATACTATTGCATAACATGGCCTGATGACATACTAAAGTTATACTATCATGATCAGTTCATTTTAGCTTTTCTAATCCAGCTCCTGCCAACCTTGCCGAGATCTTCGCTCCACCTAGCTTCAGAACGTTTTATTTCGACGTTTACTGGTTTCCAATTAAAAAACTCGATTACCCGAACGGTTATCGATACAGATGCTAATATGGCCGATCCATTGCCATTTCAGCTTACCAATCCGGTGAGCTCTGTTGTTCACTTTGATTCGCTGTCGGATCACCTACATACGTATATAATTATATATTTATATATATAAATATATATATATATTATATTATACTATTGCATAACATGGCCTGATGACATACTAAAGTTATACTATCATGATCAGTTCATTTTAGCTTTTCTAATCCAGCTCCTGCCAACCTTGCCGAGATCTTCGCTCCACCTAGCTTCAGAACGTCTTATTTCGACGTTTACTGGTTTCCAATTAAAAAACTCGATTACCCGAACGGTTATCGATACAGATGCTAATATGGCCGATCCATTGCCATTTCAGCTTACCAATCCGGTGAGCTCTGTTGTTCACTTTGATTCGCTGTCGGATCACCTACATACGTATATAATTATATATTTATATTACATTTATTTTAGCCTATTTAGCCTAAAATTAATCTACTCCACCAGATTCAATTTACTAATAAACAATAAAAATTGTACAAATTAATTTTTATTTTTTACAATTTTTACCCCAACCACAATACGTTTTATGCTTATATTGTAACCACAACATTGCTTTAATAAAAGCCTCTTCGTAGCTAAACTAATCTAAAAGCAACAGATAAAAAATAAATCGAAATAGGCAATGTCTTAGTACTTTTCTTGTCTAGTTCATTAGCTCGTGTAAAAACCGCAAGGCTGTTACTGTTGCAGTGCTCTTATTTCACAAGTTCTGTGATCACAAATATCCTATGTTTGTCTAACATAGACTTAATTGTAGATCCCTAATTTTATGGATCTTGAGCATCTCACAAATTAACTACTCTTATTTGTTAATTATTAGCAAAAGATTTGACTATATTTAAAAATATCAATACTACAGTTCTCCTGATGTATCAACAAAAAGGCTTCAAAAAAGAAATTTATAACTTTATCCATGATGATTTAGAGGCTATCTGGCGTTTGACGATGAAGGCAAATACATAAAGAAAAACCTCATTCACTCTGAAAATATTAAGTATTCATGACAAAGCTATAGAGCAGAGTTAAGTGACAAGTGACAAGTGAAAGACAGAATTACAGATTTTCAGGCAGTGTGTTGTACCACACAAAAACTATTACTAATGTTTTCATCAATATATCAAACTATACATGTATATTTTTTTTCAAATATTTTTACATGTTCCAATAAAAAATTAAATAAATAGCAATAGCATATATATAATATATTACATAGCAACTACAATTAATCAAAGTCCTTATATTTATTAATCAAAGAAATATCACCATACTTGGTGTTAACATTTGTAATATCTTATATAAAGACAAATGTTCCAATATAAAAATGATATTTTAGGATTATCTTCTAGTTATTACCTTACTTGAAAAGGATAAACAATTTTGTTTTAGACTGAATTCCAAAGATTTCAAAATAGCTAATCTTTGCAAAAGGAGCACAAACATACCGGATTGTTTTTTGTGCTGAACTAAAGAAAAACTTCAAGTCGAGGTGGAATTGTTGTGAAATGCAACCGTGCTCCATGTAAGTCGACGTGTACGCTTGCTAAATGTGCCATATCAATCAATAAAATATCTGTCTTCGATTGGGCGGCAGCTTGTTGGATCAGACTAACTGGCCACGCCCGTTGATTTAATGGCATTAATATAAGTTTTATTTGCCTTGCTCGAATTAATCCAAGATGGACAATACATATCATTCCTAACTAATGAATATTTATCTCACTTAATCAGGTTTACAGATTTCCAGATACCTTACTTTATTGCTAGCTGTTTCCCGACAAAACTAATCAGCTACCGGTTTACATTACATTGCAAAAAGAAAGATTCAATTAACAGCGAGAGTCGGACGACTGGTTTAATCGCGTCTCGCGTGCCAATGTCGTTTTTCCCGGCAGATTTTCTATAAAATGACTCGTTAAGGGCAAAATATATCATCAATAGCCTAACAGTTTACGCTACAGTCTACGTAACTTAAGCAAGTTTTATAGAAAACCCAAATTAAATTCCTGTAATTTAAATATATAAAATTTCATTTAAGTAATCTTTCAATATGTCACTGCTTATAATTTTTTACTCTTGTTCACTTGCGTCGATGCGAATTGATCAATCAATATCAATCGTACTCAGCATTAAAATATTACAAAATGTTTATTTGTTGTGAGATAAATTGTAAGTATTTCAAATAAACACTGATTTCTACATATGATCGGAAGATTATGATTTAAATATTGATGTTGTGCAATTTCGGTACGGTAAAACGCCGTATTATTGAAATGATATTGACATCTTGATTAATTAGCATTTCCTTATTTGGAAGTAATTCAGGAGCAAGTAAAAAGTTGCTTGCATACATGTGACTTAATTTATACTGGTTTAAAGTAATTTATGACAACGACTTGTGAAGGTGTTAAAGTATTTAGGTTATAGACGCTTAATCAATTAAATTTATACATTTTTAGATACAGAAATAAACAAAAAAGTAAAAATGGGAGAGTTAATAGATTTACCGTAAAAACTAAAATATATGATAAAATTGAAAACTGGTTCGCACAATGTCTTCCTATAATCTTGGACATGCTTAATTATTAGAAAAGGCTGATTCACAATTTAATTTACCAAAACAACATGTATATGATGTTTCGACACCAATAATACACTAACACATCCATACCAACAATAACAGGCAAAAGAAAATTCTTCAATAAGCATTGAAGCAAGAAATTAATTAGTTTTATTATACAATCACCGATACGAATTGCAATAAAACTTTAATATATAATAGCATATGAAAAAAAAAATCAGTCAAGATAGCATAACTTTAAAAAACCAATTATCCTAATTGTATTTAGTGAAATGGGAGCACATGTGAAACGCACTAACGTAAACCGGACACTTATATGAGCGAAATGACAGCATGCCTAATTCAAATGTACAATAAGATTGAAATGGGTGAAAATTTTACTTACGTAAGAAACACGTGATGTCATTATCGAACGCTGATCTGTCTGAGATTTAAAATGTCTGGTTTTACTCTTTTAAATTATTCTTATGTGTACCTACCATACAGGTTACCTGATGGAGAATGATTCCTGCGGCCCATGACATCTACATTCATCCTTGACAAAGAATCATAATGCAGAAGTGTTGTCACCCTTAAGGACTGAGATGGAATGACTCGTCACCAGAAATAAAGGTCTCCGGATCCCTACACTCACCAGACGAAACACAGCAGAGTAATGCTGTCTTTTTTCTCTGGTATTCTGTGAGGGCGTGGTGTTAGCCCCATCAAACTGACCCATTGATTCGGCAGCTAGAAACAAACTGCAGTGTAGCCCTACCACTGACAAAATGAATAAATAAAATCATTAATAAACTTGTCATCTTTGAAATTACAACAACATACTTTATTACGCCGTTCGATGATTCAGTTTTGAATGTATAAAGCTACCGTGTAGCTTTGGGTCTTTAAGACAATACATCTAAATTATTTGTAATATTTTACTTGGGTATGTATATGATCATCACTACCTTCGACTGTGTGTGAATACAACGATAAGGTGGAAGCTGTGACATACTGTCTTCAATATTGTATCTAAATTATTAGAATCAGATTGGCTAATCTTTTCCAAGATTACTATTCAAATTTATAGACTGAATAGAACTCGACGTCGACAAAGAGAGGAAAACTATATTCGTTTTAAGTAATATTTAAATAATTTATGATCAACCCTACTATTAAAAATTTTCTTCCATTATAAGCTAAAAGAAAACGAAAAATACAAATGTGCTAGGTGTTTATTCCTGACCGGAATTTAACACCTAATAATACAACGGAGATTTACCAATCTGAACCGATCATCGTATCCGAACACACGCCAGCAACAGCAATTGCAGATCCGAAATTCTTTTCAAAATTGTTTTGTATACAGTTTTAAGAAATTATATGCAAACCATAATATTGAGATTTATTCCAAAAATATATTGATAGATTGTACAATTTACCTAACCAAACAAATAATAAGGTGATAATTCCAGACACAAGTTATAATATTTGTATATATACATACATATGTTTTGTTTGTTCAGACTACATCGGCGTACGTTTGTGAATTTCATCCTTTATATAATAGTATTATTGAAGGATAACTTTGATTGTACCAATTATGTCAATCATAACCAGATGGATGCACGTTTTGCTAATTTTCTCGAGCTTTGAAATTAACACAAATCAGACGTATGACATTATTACTTAATATGGTGATCTGATATAAACTAAAACTTTTAACTACTAACATCTAACTTTTAATATTTGGCATAGTGTAATAGTTTCTAGTATACGTCATTTACAACGGTAAACCTTGATTATACCCACATTAGTTGAACAGAACAGTGTTACCTTCCATTATTTGAACCTAAAATTATCATTTGAACACCCACTAAAGTTAATATATAATTTATAAGCTATAAACAAAATTCATTATACAAAGTCTCATCATCGATACTACAGAAAAAAAAATCAAACACAAAAACACTGAGACAGACTTATTAGTTAAAAACTATCATTTTATACGGACTAGATAACGGGCGCCTTAAAAACCTTGTCCTGAAATTCATTCTTTCACTTTGTTCTAAGTCATGTTTTGTGTTTTAATGACCTGTTTTCCTTAACCCTACTTTAAGTATTGTTTATCTCTTTGACTCTGTCAATAGATACAAATAAAGTTGAGCCAACACTAATCGTGATTCGAAATCTAGGCCAGCCGTTAACCGGTTTCAGATTAGTTCTTTTTTGTTTAGATGATTCGATCAAAATTAATTCTCATATAAATTGTTTTGAATTTTGAAATATAAGAGAAATAATGTCCCTTATATTTTAATCAATTATTTATTATTTTTGATTTGTTTTTTTATATTTATGACGGATTCCATAACGATATAAGGTCACAACTTTCAATTTGTACCTATGTTGATAAGTACTAACTTGTCTAATCAACATCGCCCTTACTATAGTGTGTGCATGAGAATTTAAATTAACACTTGAACAGTGCTCCCAATTTAAAAGTACTACCAAAATAAGACACTTATTAACAACTTAAGAGTGTTATGTTAACTCGTTGTAAGTCAGTAACGCTGTTACTCGATAAGTATAAACAATTTCACCTTTAGCGAAGGTAAAATTCTAATCACACGTATCCTGGCTCGTACATTATAACAAAATACTTATAAATCAACTTTCTAATCTATGTAGACAACGGACCTTTTTTTCTAATTTGAACTTATTAAAATTCTGTTCAGACGTTGTTAAAAACGAAATGCTTTTTTTAATATAGTCTGTATAAGCTGACATTTTTAATAAGTTCCGGTATACATTGTTGTTATTATGTATACATTAAAATGAAAGTGGACGGACAAATTTATTTACAATTGAATACAGCCTCAGCTATGACTCAGAAAATGTTATCACTGTACCTCTATACTCTTTCGTCACATCAAACACGTTTTCCCACAGATGTTTTAGCGTTACATAATTTAATTCAGTTTTGTTCAATTCATGTTATTCAAAGCTATCGGGTTATCAATCCAATTTTTATATATGGCAAGGCGATATCGGAGCCAATTAGTACAGTTACTTAACGGCATTAAAACCAGTTTCTTATTTCGGATAAGACCATCCACTTAGTGTTTCAGTGCACGTGACCTTAACTAGATATATAAAGATGTAGTCTTAGTATTTGTTAAAATTCCTGATAGACAACACATTTTCATATTAATTGCCAATTTATCGTTACATAACGTTTTTATGCGCCTTATTTAATTTAAAGGTTTTCGCAATATGGTTACCGGTCTAGAATCGATACAATTACAAATCTGGCCAGGTCATTTGAAATCGTAACGTCCGATCCCGCTGGCCTCGAACTGGGTTTGACCTTACAAAGGATAAACTATGCACTGCCGAAACGTGCCAATGTAAACGTACAAATGTAAAAAACATACGAATTCGCATTCAAAAGAAACCGTTAATGATTACTGGGTTATTATGGCAATCGATCATAACCAGTCGGGAAATGACGGCTGGCTAAAGACCTGTTGTTACGATTCGTAATACGCTTTCATAATAATTTTAAGGTAAATTAGGACAATAAAAAAAATAAGCTTAGCCGAAATATATTCCACTACATTACTTGAGAGCTTATTATGTATTATTGTTATAAAACGTACATTAACTATTTATTGTATACCATAGTGTAGTTATGAATATTATTAACGACAATGCATATACATGATGTGTTTATTACACAAGCAATGAATTTTAATAACACAGGTCCCGGTGAAGGTATGCGGGGTAGTATGAAGCGAACAGATAGGATAATTTGACGAGAAGACCCCGCCCATTCAAATCTAACGATAAATAGAAGCCAACATAAACACACAATAAACAGCTCATTAGTGTCTGTACATGCAAAATAAAGCAATTTTAACGTTGCTTTCATTCAACAGTTGATAAGAAAGAACTTGTTACACAATTTCTTTATAATTACTGCGTAGTTTAAATCTGATATGATGCAATATGGTACGCATTGAAAGTGGCCAACTAAAACAAGTATTTGTAACGTATCAAAAATTATTACGCCATATTCATGTTGAGCAGCATTAGTCAATATAATAAAGCAATTCTGGTTTTCACCGTTTTCGTCAAATATAGAGTTTCGTAACAAAGTTTGTCAAGTAAATAATTGTAAAATCACTACTCTCTTAAGTGCTTTCTAATTAAATTTTGATTTCTGAATGATTTTGAAATCACTTTATACCTTTTTTTATTATATTACACTGAGAGTAACAAACGAGCACACATTTCACCCGATGACATGTGATAATATGATCATATGAAGATGAAGGCGAACGGCATCTACATTCAACCTTAATAAGAAATCATAATGCAGATGTGTTCTTACCTTTTAGGACTGAGATGGAATGCCTCGGCACCAGTAATTTATGTCTCCGGATCCCTCCCTTCACTCACCAGAAGAAACACAACATTACGCTTTATTCTGTGGGGGCGTGGTCCTGCCCTGGTCGAGCTGATCCATTCATTCTACAGCCACTGTCAACTTTGTTACTTGAAATACTTTGTGGAACAAGACGTCTGCTAAAAACACTTTCTTCGAAACTAACGTGAGGTCCATCGGCACCCTAATATATACTTACCCTAGGGGACGACAACATAACTGTAACGTATCTATATCGAGGATCGATGTGTTAACGATTTATAAATATAATTCACCATCAATTAAACTGTATGCTATTTTGTCAATCAATTTTTTAAAAAGCGCTAATAGTCTATTGGGTTCGGGAAACTGCGAAATTAAAAAAAACTGTGGGTCGTTTATATCCACCATTCAACTGTTGCCGTAAACTATTCTAGGACATACATGGAAGCTTATTTGAAATGATACCAATGCTATATTATTATTCTAGTTTGCCAAAATGTCAAATATATAAATAGATTTCGATCTGTTTTAAATACAATATTTTATTTTATTACGTAAGCTCCAAAATATGAACCCTTTCTTTGAGTATTTGCGTCATTGTCTGGATTATTCCGATTTTAATGTCAATTAAGTCATATCATTAAAAAAAATCCACAATAATAAAATAAAATGAATTCAATTCAATCACCTAATTATTTTCGAACTGTATAATACGGTGTCACTTCACTTAAGTGCATTCTATAAAATTTTAATATTGTTATAACATTACGTCTTAATGCCCACTTTCACTCGATATAGTCAATCAGTGTTGGCATAGGCCCTAACAAGAGAACGCAAATTAGCGCAAGTACAAAACGTGAAACCTCTCATGGACCTCCACTGGTCCATTTAATGTTTTTAAAGTTACATATACGATACAAAGTAAAGATGTTTCAAAATCTAAAGTCAACCCAATTATCGTTTTCACATAATGGAAATACATTTAAAATAATAAATGCTCGTATTTATTTAAAAGGAACATTCACAATCACATGAAGATTTTTATATAAAAATTTAAGACATCTTATACACGGCCAACAAGTCATAGAATGTAACGTAAATAAAAATTTCTATATTATATTATATATACTTATATTAAGCTTATATATGGACATACACAACGAGCTCTAGCCAAGTTTCTAAAAGCTTCGTTTAAAAGTGAGTTAAAAAAAAGAAAAATGTGCATGCGTACATCCGACGTCTTAACGCAGTGTTGTCGCCATCAGTATTACCAGTTTACGTTCGATGTATAATTTAAAACTTTCTCTAAAGAGACGACCGCTCCAACTGTGGCCGCCTCTATTGGTAAGATTTCCCTTTCCTATAAGTATCGACGATGCTTGCCTTTATTGCTATTCTAACCTGATATAATTTCATTATTTAGTTCGCACGTTCAGACATACAAATAAGATGTTACGTTTATATATTTTGTCCATGTCCTTTAGTAAAGGCAAAATGTCTGAAATAATATTCCGATTTAACTAAATCGTTTTCACAAAACAAATATTAATATTGATTACTAGAAATTACCAAAATAAATAGTTAAACACCAAACTCAACGACCCACGGAAATTATCCTACGATTGAAATACCAACTGTAATCGCAATGTCCGTGCGTCATTGATAACGGTATTTATTACGAAAAAAAACGCGAAGCAGAAAGTTTAGCTAATAAAAATGACTGTCGTATTTCATCAATGACTCATCACATCCGTATAAATAATCTTGTATATGTATTAGTTATTACTATAATAAAAATTCTGCACAAATAAACTTCGATAAACCAGTTAGATTTACATACACCTTATTATTATTATAGTTAGTTCATTTTGATTATATTTGTTATATATATATATATATTATATTTTGATTATATATATTAACAGATTGATATCATTGGCACAACAAAAAGCACAAAGGCGTGTGGACTCTCTCAGTTAAATAATGTAATTGATTGATGGAATTTAGAAAGGTCACCCCCTGCAGAGCTGCCCTGCAAAATATACAATTGAATTAACGATGCTCGAAATCGATTCTTTATGTACATTTGTAATGCTTTTTTCTCTCAAGCGTGGTATCGCATCGGTACGAGGCCTAGGTCAAGTGCGGCGAGATGACCGTGGCATCAAATTGGCTATATTTCTCGTCTTTACTGTCATCGAACTCAAATTAACAGCTGGATTGCTTCAACGTACGTAATTACAGTATTTAGATGTTTACCTGCATATAACCTTCACACGCTATTAGAGTTCGTTCCTCTGGGTTGTTTTATTATTTTAGAATGTTTCCTAAGAATCCCTAGATATAAGTAAAGTAAGTTAAAGTATATTATATATACTTATATTAAGCTTATATATGGACATACACAACGAGCTCTAGCCAAGTTTCTAAAAGCTTCGTTTAAAAGTGAGTTAAAAAAAAGAAAAATGTGCATGCGTACATCCGACGTCTTAACGCAGTGTTGTCGCCATCAGTATTACCAGTTTACGTTCGATGTATAATTTAAAACTTTCTCTAAAGAGACGACCGCTCCAACTGTGGCCGCCTCTATTGGTAAGATTTCCCTTTCCTATAAGTATCGACGATGCTTGCCTTTATTGCTATTCTAACCTGATATAATTTCATTATTTAGTTCGCACGTTCAGACATACAAATAAGATGTTACGTTTATATATTTTGTCCATGTCCTTTAGTAAAGGCAAAATGTCTGAAATAATATTCCGATTTAACTAAATCGTTTTCACAAAACAAATATTAATATTGATTACTAGAAATTACCAAAATAAATAGTTAAACACCAAACTCAACGACCCACGGAAATTATCCTACGATTGAAATACCAACTGTAATCGCAATGTCCGTGCGTCATTGATAACGGTATTTATTACGAAAAAAAACGCGAAGCAGAAAGTTTAGCTAATAAAAATGACTGTCGTATTTCATCAATGACTCATCACATCCGTATAAATAATCTTGTATATGTATTAGTTATTACTATAATAAAAATTCTGCACAAATAAACTTCGATAAACCAGTTAGATTTACATACACCTTATTATTATTATAGTTAGTTCATTTTGATTATATTTGTTATATATATATATATATTATATTTTGATTATATATATTAACAGATTGATATCATTGGCACAACAAAAAGCACAAAGGCGTGTGGACTCTCTCAGTTAAATAATGTAATTGATTGATGGAATTTAGAAAGGTCACCCCCTGCAGAGCTGCCCTGCAAAATATACAATTGAATTAACGATGCTCGAAATCGATTCTTTATGTACATTTGTAATGCTTTTTTCTCTCAAGCGTGGTATCGCATCGGTACGAGGCCTAGGTCAAGTGCGGCGAGATGACCGTGACATCAAATTGGCTATATTTCTCGTCTTTACTGTCATCGAACTCAAATTAACAGCTGGATTGCTTCAACGTACGTAATTACAGTATTTAGATGTTTACCTGCATATAACCTTCACACGCTATTAGAGTTCGTTCCTCTGGGTTGTTTTATTATTTTAGAATGTTTCCTAAGAATCCCTAGATATAAGTAAAGTAAGTTAAAGTATATTATATATATATATTATATTATATATACTTTACAGTGAGATCTTTATATGTAGGTTATTACCTATACATAAAGATCTCACTGTTAAACATATGCCATGTCTTTTAGAGGATAGTTAGTTAGAGATAGCTGATGGCCACTGTTAGCCCGAGGGTTTTTACAGCTCCACTGTGTTGAAAGGTAAAGCCCAGGTCTTTAGTAGTGGGTAACCAGCACAAGGGTTCCTAATAGGGAGCCTCGGCTTGGACGAGTACCCTGTTGATCGATAGCGACGTACTCGAGGGCGCCCGAGACGGCCGAACCTGGGCCCGGTCAGTTGCTTCTGACGAATTATCTAAATTAATATCAATATTATAACTAACAATCTGTACCACCAACTCGGAATGCGTTGGCGCTGGAGAAGAAGTTGCTCAAGAAACTCCAGCGACGCTGATAATTGGTGAACAAACTGAAGTATTTGATTCTATAAGTTGTAAATCATATGTATTAAATTTCGTAAACATTTAAATTCAAAAAACGTAAACATTTTTACAACATACGTATTCAAAAATATTAAGAAATATTTTTGAATACGTATGCGTTCACGTAATAATGTATCATACATGTTTGCATTTGCATAACAAGATATCCACTCGTAATTTTAAGACGACTGCGACGCGGTTGTTCGACTCAAAGTGAAAGAAATTCACTATTAACGAAACATATTTGGGCTATCGCCATATAATCATGTATAAAATACTAAAATGAGAGTATTTAAGTATGCAGAAAAACATAGCTTTTTCTTCTTTCTAATATTGTTTGTTTTATTGTTCCCTTTGTAGAAAAACGTACGTTTCGCTACATTCGTATTTAAGAGGATCAACTATGCACGTACAAACCTAAACTTGTGCTTTGATTTGGACCCAAAATTATCAACGTTACTGATATTTTAGGAATTTATTGATCGCTTGTTATGTTACTTTTACTTCTTATAAGCAGTTAAATACATTTTGGTACTATTTTGTACCAATAAAATAGATTAATAATTTGGTAATCAAATGAATAATGGTCACAGATACGTAAACAAAAACTAAATTTCAAGTTGCAAATTGACAGGGAAACTTGCTAATAGAATAATATTTTTAATTTCGCCATTCATACATAAAGTTCACACAAACACAATATTCAAAAAGCTCTTAATACTCTTAAACTCACTTATCCTTTATCTTCTAACAATTACCTAGCACCTTCAATTGATGTATACATTAAATTAGTGATTTCGCTCAACAATAAATTTCATTTCTCTTCCCAGTCGGCCTCTCGTTATTGGAGGGCCATGAACCGTGCAGAATCATGACCGTACGCCGGGGTCGATAATCTCTTTATGTAAACTCATTAACGGATCCATGGATAGTCCCGAGCTGCTGAGCCAAACATCCTTTAAAGTTCCTGTCGTATATCTTACTACTACTACTTAACAAACCTAGAGCACCACTCCCTAATACCTAGGCTAAGCAGACTGTACAAGGAATTTATTAGTAAGGATAAAGTCTATTGGCCTGTTTAGTGACAATTTAGAAACTTTTAAAGCTAAATTTATTAAAACTCAAAGTACTCCTATTTTTGGACGTTATGCTCAAGGAAAACGTGTCACAATTGTTATTTCATAATTAGTTTGTTTAGTTTAATATATTTAAATTATTATTTTTATTATAAATAGTTAATTTTCTCTTAATCTTAAGTTAGCTTACAACTCCTTGTAATTTGCACGATGTAACTACCAGTAAGTGGAATTATGTATTGTTTTAAGATTGAAAAATAAAAGCAATATGATATAAATTACCCGCGGCCACATATTAAACTAATGAGTATAATTGTTTAAATATCGGTGAAAATAATATATCTCATACAAATTATTTCTTAGTCATGTAGTAACCAATCACATTAATGGCGGTCGAAAAATTACATTAATAAATAATATAAAAATATAATCTAGTAACTTTGACGTTTAATACTATTTCTATTACAGGATAAGACAACATTTTCAGTATCCTAACCAAAACTTTTAAAAATGTTTATGAGTATTATTTCTATATCCACTTAGAAAACGTTCACGACTTTGGCGAATATAAAGTTAATAATTGCATTGTTATTAATAACTTGAAATGTATTATATATATTAACAGATTGATATCATTGGCACAACAAAAGCACAAAGGCGTGTGGACTCTCTCAGTTAAATAATGTAATTGATTGATGGAATTTAGAAAGGTCACCCCCTGCAGAGCTGCCCTGCAAAATATACAATTGAATTAACGATGCTCGAAATCGATTCTTTATGTACATTTGTAATGCTTTTTTCTCTCAAGCGTGGTATCGCATCGGTACGAGGCCTAGGTCAAGTGCGGCGAGATGACCGTGGCATCAAATTGGCTATATTTCTCGTCTTTACTGTCATCGAACTCAAATTAACAGCTGGATTGCTTCAACGTACGTAATTACAGTATTTAGATGTTTACCTGCATATAACCTTCACACGCTATTAGAGTTCGTTCCTCTGGGTTGTTTTATTATTTTAGAATGTTTCCTAAGAATCCCCTAGATATAAGTAAAGTAAGTTAAAGTATATTATATATACTTTACAGTGAGATCTTTATATGTAGGTTATTACCTATACATAAAGATCTCACTGTTAAACATATGCCATGTCTTTTAGAGGATAGTTAGTTAGAGATAGCTGATGGCCACTGTTAGCCCGAGGGTTTTTACAGCTCCACTGTGTTGAAAGGTAAAGCCCAGGTCTTTAGTAGTGGGTAACCAGCACAAGGGTTCCTAATAGGGAGCCTCGGCTTGGACGAGTACCCTGTTGATCGATAGCGACGTACTCGAGGGCGCCCGAGACGGCCGAACCTGGGCCCGGTCAGTTGCTTCTGACGAATTATCTAAATTAATATCAATATTATAACTAACAATCTGTACCACCAACTCGGAATGCGTTGGCGCTGGAGAAGAAGTTGCTCAAGAAACTCCAGCGACGCTGATAATTGGTGAACAAACTGAAGTATTTGATTCTATAAGTTGTAAATCATATGTATTAAATTTCGTAAACATTTAAATTCAAAAAACGTAAACATTTTTACAACATACGTATTCAAAAATATTAAGAAATATTTTTGAATACGTATGCGTTCACGTAATAATGTATCATACATGTTTGCATTTGCATAACAAGATATCCACTCGTAATTTTAAGACGACTGCGACGCGGTTGTTCGACTCAAAGTGAAAGAAATTCACTATTAACGAAACATATTTGGGCTATCGCCATATAATCATGTATAAAATACTAAAATGAGAGTATTTAAGTATGCAGAAAAACATAGCTTTTTCTTCTTTCTAATATTGTTTGTTTTATTGTTCCTTTGTAGAAAAACGTACGTTTCGCTACATTCGTATTTAAGAGGATCAACTATGCACGTACAAACCTAAACTTGTGCTTTGATTTGGACCCAAAATTATCAACGTTACTGATATTTTAGGAATTTATTGATCGCTTGTTATGTTACTTTTACTTCTTATAAGCAGTTAAATACATTTTGGTACTATTTTGTACCAATAAAATAGATTAATAATTTGGTAATCAAATGAATAATGGTCACAGATACGTAAACAAAAACTAAATTTCAAGTTGCAAATTGACAGGGAAACTTGCTAATAGAATAATATTTTTAATTTCGCCATTCATACATAAAGTTCACACAAACACAATATTCAAAAAGCTCTTAATACTCTTAAACTCACTTATCCTTTATCTTCTAACAATTAGCTAGCACCTTCAATTGATGTATACATTAAATTAGTGATTTCGCTCAACAATAAATTTCATTTCTCTTCCCAGTCGGCCTCTCGTTATTGGAGGGCCATGAACCGTGCAGAATCATGACCGTACGCCGGGGTCGATAATCTCTTTATGTAAACTCATTAACGGATCCATGGATAGTCCCGAGCTGCTGAGCCAAACATCCTTTAAAGTTCCTGTCGTATATCTTATTCCACCCTTTACCCATAAATTGTACTTAACAAACCTAGAGCACCACTCCCTAATACCTAGGCTAAGCAGACTGTACAAGGAATTTATTAGTAAGGATAAAGTCTATTGGCCTGTTTAGTGACAATTTAGAAACTTTTAAAGCTAAATTTATTAAAACTCAAAGTACTCCTATCTTTGGACGTTATGCTCAAGGAAAACGTGTCACAATTGTTATTTCGTAACTAGTTAGTTTAGTTTAATATATTTAAATGATTATTTTTATTATAAATAGTTAATTTTCTCTTAATCTTAAGTTAGCTTACAACTCCTTGTAATTTGCACGATGTAACTATCAGTAAGTGGAATTATGTATTGTTTTAAGATTGAAAAATAAAAGCAATATGATATAACTTACCCGCGGCCACATATTAAACTAATGAGTATAATTGTTTAAATATCGGTGAAAATAATATATCTCATAGAAATTATTTCTTAGTCATGTAGTAACCAATCACATTAATGGCGGTCGAAAAATTACATTAATAAATAATATAAAAATATAATCTAGTAACTTTGACGTTGAATACTATTTCTATTACAGGATAAGACAACATTGTCAGTATCCTAACCAAAACTTTTAAAAATGTTTATGAGTATTATTTCTATATCCACTTAGAAAACGTTCACGACTTTGGCGAATATAAAGTTAATAATTGCATTGTTATTAATAACTTGAAATGTATTATATATAGTTAAACATAACTAAGTAAGTAAACATAAGTTCAAGAACAGGTGCGTGGCCGGCTACTTTTACTTTTACCAAACTAGTGCAGGACAGAGCATTGACTGGTGGTGCAACGGGTTTCCTCGAGCTTACTGGAGCACCGGTGACAAGGTTGAGAAATACCGTGCAACTAGTTACACGCACTTGTTGTAATACGATATGAAAGGGTTTTTTGTTGACGCGATTTTTTTTAAATCGTTCTAATGGTGTGTACACATTTGAACTAATTACACAAGATCTTGTCTATATACGTGGGTGAATTTAACAAGCTTAAATACTCCAAATGACATGCAACTAGAGAATTTAAACTTGCCCTCGATAGTATTCGTCTGTTGTCAGTTGGACAGATTGAATTGTATGATAATATTATTCCCTAAACCCCTATAAATATTATTTTTTTAAGTTCACACGCAATAACAAATTCTCCTGTAAGTAGTACAAAAGTAATAAGAAACCATTTCATGAGAAAGAACACATACAAGACTTTGGTATCACTGTCGATGCCAAAATTAGCTTTAATAAACATATTGATAGTATCTGTAGATCAGGACGCTGTATGATTGGTTTTGAATTTATAAATTCCAAATTCCGTTAATAAATTTAGTATATAGTATATAAATACCTTAGTCAGAAGTAAATTGAAATATTTCACAGTTATTTGGAATCTAATTTCAGTAACATAAAGATTGCATAGAAAGTATCAAAGGCGACTCACACAATATCACAATGTGGTACCAAATAATAAAGGAGGCTGAAAATTTTTAGCATGAACTAACTAACAGACAGACAAAAATTACATGATATGTTGTTTTTTTATACAAAAATATAAATGAAATCACTGATAAAACCGACCTGTTGAACAAATACTGGTCACGATTTGCCGCTGTATCCCCTTTCATTACTAGCTTATAAGTTTTACAGATACAATTTGAGTTATCACTCCATATTACGAAGGCTCTGTAGACTGCTCAATGAATTAATAAAGATTAGTCCATTGATATTTTAAACGATGAAATATCAATTTCAATGTTTATTATACAATTATACCCGTTTTTCTTCAGATGATAAAATATGAGTCTAATTAATTCCTTAAATTTAAATTTCGTACTTTTCGATTGATATATATATATACCTATAAAATGTTATTATTTAAGTAATTATTTTTAAATGCATGCTATGACCACGTGTATGTGGAATTTTAGTAACCTTAAAGGCTCATATTTATAAAGTATTAAACACATGTACTTATAATTAGTAGTTTAATATAAATATATATAATAAGTAAGCACCAACCTATACTATCCCAATTGGTTGAGATGAAATAGCTAAAATGCTAGTGGGCAGAGCGGTAGTCACATCTTCTATGTTAGTAATTAACGAACAAATATTTACGAGTGATTTTTATACATGAGATTTCATAAATCTACACCTATAAGCTACAAGGAACACATAGCATCACAAACATTATCCTCCTTATCTAAGCGGTGATTATTTTCTTTTATAAAGCATGGAGTGGTATTTAAGACGACTGTTTCTGTTTATATTGTTTCGAAACAACTGCCTATCCGATTTCAATCCGCCGCGTGGAGGCATTCTAACCGCAAAACTTTAATTACGTTTTACCGAATCTACAGATACGCACGACAAAAGCTTTTATAATTTCCGGACCATTAAAGCGCACCTCATTGTGGACAAGGCCATGAAACGTGAATGGACCTACAGTGTTCACGACAATTGCATTCCTTATAAATTCTGCGTCAGCAAATCAATGCTAAGGAAATTAAACGCCTCAGGGATTCTCAATAGAGTTTGTTTTGCAATAAAGACAAGTTTGACAATTTTAAAAGCGGATCTAATTGATTAGAACCACGGGCGTAAGAGACGGATACTGACAACGCCCTTGTCATACAATTGACAGCATATTGAAGTTGAAATTGAAATACTCGTCGAGTTTTTTTTCGATTTTCTGATACAAGTTATGTAACATATTAGATATTAATAACAAAAGAAATAGAACAAAGATCAAACTTAATACAACACGTAAAGATTTTTCTTGAACGTAATGGTTTTTAGTAATATAACTTAATATCTAAAGACAACTTCAACGAACCGTGAGAAATATTATATGGAACTAGAAAATTGTTATAATCTTGCTTTTTAATAGTACCAGTATAAAGCCATATTAGGTACATACCTAGTCTATAGTATTTTCTCACATTAAAACTCAAAACCAGTTTTCAAAGTCAACACATATGATACAAATCTCAATGTCACTAGATTATAATTTCAGTAATATTGTTATATAGTACATATCTTGAATAAAACGAAAACCGGACGTAGAATAGCGTACAATTTTTAATTATGTAAGCGGAACATTCCTGAGGCAAGTAATCAATTATGATTCACAGAATTCTCTATTCAATGTATGTATAAGTAAGATTATCAAATTACAATACTGTTATCATCGTTGTGTGCATTATCATTTGAAAACAGAATTATTTATTATATTATTAATTATACCTTAGATTTATTTTGCTGTCTCTATTGCACCAAGCTAAAATGCTACAACTTTCTTAATACCTCTACTGTTACTGGCTACGGTAGCTAAACTTAAGGTCGTTATGTCGAGGTTAATTTATATAAGACACAGTGAGAACACAGTACCATTATATGAGTAATATTAAACCTTATAACTTCTTGAACTTTGAGCTTCAACTGCTAACAAAATTCTCAGAATCAGATCCGATACTTCTATGGCAGCTAAAAGCAATTCACTTTTAGACTACATAACTAAATGTTATGTCTAATACGTGGCGAATAACATAAATAATATGTATTTATAAGTATATATCAATGTCGAAGCGTTCGCTTTTAATTGGGGTACGCGAGAAAACTGCGTTCGACACCTGATGCCAGCACCGATGGAATTGCTAATTGCAATTTTAAGTCAAAAATTTTAAGTTGCTTGTACCTGTCTACGAAATAAACATAAAAAAAAATATTTCAAGATATGTGATGTCCACCAATCCGCAAGTAAGCCCACGTGACAGTCTGTTTCAATACCCTCTCTTAAGAGGAGGCCTACGCCCATCTGTGCCCCTGTTGATCATAATAACCTTTTACGACTAACATGGAGTTACAAAACAATACAATAATGGATATGGGCTTTAAAAAGATAAACAATGAAGTATTATTATGTTTTCATCATTTTAATTCAATAATTCCTCAATTTTTTATTATAAAATTAGAAATGTTTTATATCTCTGTTCAAAAAACACACGTCGCCCATTCCTGTACTGTCATTCATATGACATTAAGTTGACAGATGAATCGCTAAAGTACCAAATGGCGACATTAGACGTTTTGAACTTGTCAAAATGACTGGTTCAACTTTCTACGCAACGGATAACGGTAATTTAAAATTATTAAAATATTCACAAAGTCGTACATGACTTCTGCTCTGGATTTAGATACTTTTGTTTGAATCAAATTTAATGACTACGAGTCTTTACGTTTGTTGCGTTTTTTTGTTAAACAATTGGACATCTAATAACATCGTTATTATTTAAAAATATTACGAACTTGTAACGGTAACATAAATAAGAGTCTTAAAAAACATATCCTTTTACGTTTAAATTTAATTTAAAATTTATTTAATAAACACAGAGGATCGTCTTCGCGTATTATATCTTGTAATTTTGTTTTGATAGCTTAGATTATCTAAGAAGATAGAGAGAGGTTAGATTATCTAAGAAAAAATATAGAAAAGATAATTTATTGCAGTAACGGTTATACGGAATAATCACAAAATATTCAATTCGTTCTTAATATTAGTTTTGAGTAAAAATCGAAATGAAGACTTGCCTATATAGTCTGATTATTACGAGAGATATAGTGTACGTGAGTTATGTAAAACAGAAACTGTATTGCGAACTGTTAAACTCGCAAAATACCAAAAACAACGAACCGGCCACTAATTAATAAATTACTGTAGCTATCTGACAGTCATTCAACTTAATGCCAAACCTTATACGCATTCATTTAGCAGGTATATACTATTTACACTTTTCTTCCATTTTTTTAACACATCAACATCTATTTCCTGTTTATACACTTATTCCTAGTTTTATATCAAGGTTTAATTGAATTTTAAACTTCAACCTTCCATATAGCCTATAGTCAGTAGGTAATTGGTCTCAATACCAGATAATCTCGTTGTATTCGATCAATCGTCCAGAATGGCTTTCTTTTTCAACTGTTTTGTTCTTAATTGCATTTGGAATTTATGGAACATTTGTTTGGTTTTTTTTGTTTGCTTATACTTTTTGGTCTGTATCTTATATTCCAAATAATGTTCATTGGCTTAAAACAATAAATTTAATTATCAATGAATCACGCAATCGCTCTGCTCTGAGAAATATAGCTCACTGACAAAAAAAAACACTTCCGAGTGAAAATGTATTAGCTGGTTACATAAAATTTCCACAGCGAAACGATGTTATGCAAATTGATTGTAAATCTCACAATGGTGACACAAGATCGTGTGAAGTTTGCTTCGTTAAGCGTAGCACTTTTCTCATAACGCATATATGAACACTACTTCCAGAAATTAACTTAGAGTACTTTTCGTATTATTCAACACTTCCTATATAACTTCATAAACGGTCCAGCTGGAAACAGGAGGAGTAAAACACTACCAATTGATATAATTTATGAGTAAAAAATTTCATTAATTATATGTTATACCAAATTTTGTTAGAAAATATTTAGTTCTTCTAAAGATAAAATTCACTCGCCTCATATGCCAACTGTCTCTTTAGCTGTCTTCCTTAGAATGTTATCTTCACCAAAAAAAAAGCAGTAACGTGGATTGCAATTTAATAAAAAGTGGTAGACTAAGGTAGCAAACATACCACGGAATATGTAAAATATTCTAGTTACGTTTTTCATGGCACGTGAGGGAAACCAGCCCAGTTCCTGGAAAAGAGGTAATTCCTTCTCCATTCTTAGACAGATCTACAAATGGAGAAGGATTGTCACATCAGCACAGTGTATCTTCATTTTGATTTGTCGTAGAGAACACATTTCGTATAATATATATTATATTGGGTGAAACAGGTTGACGGTTAAACTACCAGACAAAAAGTAACCGTTATTCGTCAACGTTATTTCTATGATTTATTATCACGGATATTGTTTATTTGAGAGCTTAGGTCATTTTAATTTTCTTATAACTGCGGCTCGATTCTAAGAGCCTTTTAATAAAGCGCAATATCGTTTAAAAATATAAATTAGGTTTATTGCAATTTTGTTACTGTATCTTACGCTAAATTAAGAAAAAAATATTGTCAGTTTGAAAATATTTACAGGATTAGTAAAGACTTAGAAACTAGGTGACGTAAATCTTAAAACAGCCCCGACATCGGGAAAGTATTAAATAGCTGTTATAATGGAACAGTAATTCAAAACCGTTAATTTAGTAAACAATTTTTTTTCAAATATTACAGCATAAGCTGTGTTAGTTTGTTACCCTCGATAGAATTATAATATATAATAAATAATAATAATTCAAAATTGAATTTTTAAATAGATAACTTAATACGTAAGTTAACATTGACGGTCAACATAGGTACTTCCATATATTCCATTCAATAGCACTCGCAAAACAGACTTATTTGCATTCGACTGTTTCCCATACCACAACATATTATATATAGAGGTATAAATTCTAATATAATACATGCAAATCATTTTGAAATATATTTTTTCATTTATATTTAATACGTGTAGGTTCCATCGGTATCGTTCATCAAATCGAACATCGTTCTTTCAAATTTCTGTGAAATGTTTTGTTTAGAAATTGCAATTAACAATTTCATTCGTGCCGACACCGGCGACCAAACTAAGTTTGCTCGAGTACGATTTCACGAAATTAAAAGCGAGCGCTTAGTCACTAATCAACCACGGCTGTAACTGTCAAATACTAAACTATTACTACTCTACTACTAACCCGTAATTTGCATTGATTTAGAATATTATTTTTTTAAGTAATCCTACAAAAGCAACTACTGAAAAAAATTGGATTCTACACAAGCCACTCGTCAAGAAGGATACCTTAAATCAAACGAGAAAAAGAGCTAACGTACCTACTTTACTATTTTTAAAAAACGATCAGTGCCTTTCAGCGAAAGTTAGTACTCGCTCCAGATACAAAAATAATGTTTCTCTATCGAATAGTGAAACCAGTTACTAGTAAAGAACGCGCACGGAAATTAAATAACCCAATGCGAACGAGGCACGTACTCGCGGCGCTCTTGAAACCGCAAGTTGTCACGTTTAGGTAAAACTTCCGAATGTTAAAGGCATTTATCTCTCCACTACTAACACAAATCATCCAAAATAATATGTAAAGAACGCATAATGTATACATATCGAAATTTATCATTAATTACTAAATCATATTACGGTCACTGTATTTTTTCTAAGTTTACTGCAGAACTAGCTTTCAAAAACACTGGTAACTAGTTCAATCTATGAGGACCGCGACACAACGCGAAACATTATAGTAGGTGTTGCATGAAAAAAGAATAATAAAAATTAAAGGAAAAGTTAATTAATTAATAAATCACAAAAATACATACAATACGCCCTAAAACGAATCTCTGCTTATATGTTAAATGTATATATATATATATATATATATATATATATATATATATATAAATAGATCAGTTAACACAAAGTCTAAAGAATCTGTTCCAAAGGCAATAGAGTAAATTTCTTGTGTAGCATTGACCCTGCGGCTAATGCCGGTAACTTAAAACCCCAGTCCATTGTACTTTCAAACGGAAGTTATATACTACATATATAAGTACCCATTATAATATATACATCTCTAGGGATTATTCTGTACGGACAATTTATTGTATTGCAGTGTTTCTTTTTCAATTACAAGCATTACTTGATACTTATCGCCGTTAATTGATACTCCAAAACGTAATGACCACCCATGTATCGTTTTCTTTATAGTGATTATATTTTTAATGACGTTGTGAAGATTACTTAGGACAAATTTACATATATTTGCAGGAAAATAGCTCGTACAAACAAATTGAAAATTAAACTTATAAAGTTTATAAAACAAGAAAATAATATATAATATAATAATTGGTGAAAGTATATCGCCTTGTGAAATGCCAAATTCACAAAATACTGTGACCAATCGTGCCTAATATGAACTGATTGCTGACGTCCACGAGGAAAAACGTTCCAAGATCTATCGAATCTAAGGTGGGAAAGAACGTAAAAAAGAATATTATGGTCTCCAAACACCATCACAGTAACATTCCTACGTTCCATACATCTGATTTCACCATTAACTTGGTCAATACCAATGACATCACGCTTGATAAAAAAAATATATCTAATACTCCAGAATATATAACATGCCCAATTTATTAGCTTATGTTTATCACTTCGGCTCGTGAACACCTGCATCTATTCTTAAGAAAGATTCGTGATGAACATACATTTTCAACCCTCAAGACAGATGGAATGCGGGAGACAAAAGGAAACGGCAGTTTAAACCGCATTCTGCCAGAACGAGTTTCCTGTCTAGCTAACTAACTAACTGTACCTTGGCTCTATCATCTTTGTCACACGTTTACAAGAAAAAACTAAATTATATAAGATTATACATAGAAATACAGAAATAATATATTTAGTATTTTGTGTTGCGTTTTGTTTAGTGTTCAATATTCTACGTCGATATATTTTAACTTCTTCGCATATCAAATACCCATTGCCTAACAATCAAAATAAAAATACTAAAAAAAATGTAAAGTCGTAATTAATAAATGCAAATCTATTTCCACCGTGTATTTAATTTCAAACACCATTTAACTCTAACGCTAACAAAGATGATATGTCCGTCCGTAACACGATAAGATGTAGACTGGATATAAATGGGGCTTGTAGCAGTAGTGTTGCAACTCAGGCGTGAAACAATCATTATTTTGGGTTAAGTAATATTAATTGCTATCCAACATTATGAAGAAAAGATTTTGTTGCTAGTTGTAGCGATTAGCCCGACGCTCGTTAGTCCTGTGTTGCAATATACAGTGTTACGACATGTTTATTTGCCGTCTTTCTTAAAAAAAATGTGCTAGCAACGGAAACTTCGGTTATAATATTAACATATGCCAAAGCTAAGCTAATATGGTCATTATGCTGCATTACGTCGCCATTGTAAATCTGACTGATTTATAGCCAATTATTTACAGATAATGTTTATTGGGATTCATTTACATTGAAAACTGAAAATTATTACATTTATCGTGAAAAGAGAAACACTATTTGGATTACTATAAAATATATGTATTACCATATTAAAAATTAAACTTTATATATTTAAATGTTACCATATGATTTCGAATTAATTAAAAAATGAATCAATTCGAGTAATCTTGTGAAATCTGCTCTAATATCTACGTACAGTTAAATATGTACAACAGTAAATTAATAAATTGTTTTATAATTTTCTACGACAATAATTAATCACATTTGACTGGTTCTTAATATTTGACACCCTAATCTACAGCTCATATACAGCGGTATTGAGTTAAGCATATGAAATCAATCATCATTATCAACGTGTTGAAACCCGAAGGAGATATTTCTATAACAATCTACAAGATCTAACAAATTGCATCTTCTTGCAATGTGTATTATATAAGCATTAAATCTATATTTACGAAATCACTTCACTATTTGATTCATAAATATATACGGCATTAAATACTTCTTGTGAATTCGTAGTGGAGTACTAATACTATACTTAATAGAGACATGCTGCGACTATTTTTAGAGTTTTCACGATATAAATTGGTCTCCTCGACCGAGGAAGGACCACGCCCTATCAGCTTATCGAGAAATAGTAGCTTATTGCTGCTTTGTTTGATTTGATGAGTTTAGGGTACCGGCAGAAGTAATTACTAAGAATAAATTACTAGTCACCACACATATTAGTCCTCATAGGTGACAATGTATGTGCGTCTAGAATCTTTATTGATGATGAATTATGGGCAGTCATGCAGTCATCACTTTCCATCATATAAACTGTGTGCTCGTTCGTCACACACACAGTTTTATAAAAGTTACTGAGTCACAGCGACATTTTATTACTACACAGCCAGACTGATGTATTTGTGAATATTTTTATTATTTGCTAAATTTGAGCCCACAGAAGTAGCATCCTCTTATGATATACTAAACGTCTACGCATACTAACCAACTTTTCATAAAACTTCTTTTAAAGATCAAATAAAATTAATATAATATTTAAAACCCTGCGTCATTTAAATATCATCCTATGCTCATCATATGTTGTAAATCGCATCATAATAACTTTAGATTTTAATATCTCTGTTACAAAATGTGTTTCCGACTATACTCGAGGTTACTTTAACGCAGCAGCGACGTGGCACTATCATTTATAATCTCTCACGACACACACTTAATTTTTTCTATCCTACACTCAATTTAATATCGTTTTTACCATCGTGTACAATATGTAGGACATGATTGTCTCGAAATAATATTTTTAATGTCCCTATTAATTTTATATTTTCACACCAAAACTCTATAATATCAATGGATAGTTATTGTGATTATATATTAGAGAATAGATATATATTAGAGAATAGATAGACATTTGTTAACAATTTATGCATATTATTATATAATTATAATAAATTGTTATTACATGGCAGACGCAAGCCCATTTGCCTTTCTGAGAGTTTGTGAAATATTTTGAAAAAATGAAAACAATGTGAGAACAATGTATTTTCAATTAAATTTATGATTAACCATAAACCAATGTAAGTTACATTTTATATTTAATTTTGAATGGTTTAAATATAAAAAATTGAATAAACGCGTGTGGCTGGTGCGATTCCCAGACAATGTTCCCATGTGCTCCATAAATTGTGTGTCATTGATCTGGATGCGAAGTAGTTTATCCCAATTATATTAAAACTTTTCTCGTATCATAACATAAACATCGAATCAGTTAAGCCAAGGACGAATAACTACCAATCTAATTGAAATCATACTTTGGCTCTGTGAACTTTCTGGGCACTTTCTGAGAAACTCAAAACTTTTAATTAATTTACCGTGATTATAATAAATACTAATAAATAAACATGTAATTTTTCAAAACGTTTAGCATCTTATATTAAATTGTTATTGATAAAATAATCTTATGATGATGCAAATAAGATTATTTTATCTTCAACTAAACTAATTACTCTTTCTCGGTATAATTTATATTTTATAAACTCCGATTGTGCACTTTAAACACGAAATAATCTAACAAGTTATCTTTTTTACTGCACAATCATCTATTTATTTATTGTATAATATTAATTTAATCTTCTAGCAGTTTTCTTCTCGAAGGTCTCCTATGAAGAGAAATAAAAGCCCAGAGAGAATTTCATGGAACAGATAATGCAATATCCGTCTCAAATATCCGAAATCGATAATGTTTAATTATAAATATTTCTTTATTTTATGCGCCTAGAAAACATTGTAAAATAGGACATCGTCTTACATAAGATCATATCTAATCGGATCAATCCACTTATGAAATACAACAGTTATTTGTGCATGCTTTTTTTATTACATTGTGAGTAACAATAAGCACACACCTGATGGTAAACGATTCCTGCGACCCATGACATATGAATTCATCTTTGACAAGGAATTATAATTCAGCCAGTATATATCGTCACCAGTAATAAAGGTGCTGGAGGTAAACCAATGTATACAAGTGACTTAGGTTCGATATTTGTAGCAATCTACGACAATTCAGAAGGTGATAATAATGAGCTCATATTTTACAGGCTGATGATGATATAAAATAACTATTTACCAATATTATGTTTTTTTGCAAATGTTAACATAATTGTCAAAAAATCGTAGATTACTAACTCGATTTAGGACATTCAAATTACACGCACTACTTAGAACTCATTCACTCGGCCTTCGGTTTCAACATATTGTCTTAGTTTTTTATAAATATAACATTATGATATCGTATGTACAAATATGAACAATTTCGTAACGAGCATCATTGTTTACCTTTCAAGGCTTAGACAAACACGCTTTTTCTTTGATATAGGAAATCGCTACAGATCACAAACTCAAATTCAAAATTTTAAATCTATTATTTTTTACGCGTTATAAACTTTGACTGAAAAAAGAGAAACAAGACAAAGTTGTATTTTTATTATTTAGTCGCCAAATCGTAGGTATGTGTTGGCAAATATAAAATCACTTAATATAAAGTTTTATTATATGAAGCAAGATGTCTTAATTTAAAAAACATCATTAAGAAAACAAGTCCATGGTCACCTGCCACATTCAAAATTACTTTGTACAATTACACTTATTCATTTATTCCCATTAGAAAATTCTTTAAAAATTCAACAATACATGAAAAATGCAACAATGGCTTTGTTGCCTTTTGCAATTTAATTTATACGCTTTAATTAAAATATATTTCGAATCAACTAAATTGTTGACATATTTTAGCTCAGAAGGCGTATTATTTTTACTTTTATAAATATCTTTATCAGCGGATAATTATGTCCATGAATATATATTCCAATTTCTACATATACATACAGATCATAGCAATCTTTCCATTCTCCAGATATTTTCCAGCAATATTAATAAGATAATAAATTTTTGATTATTTAAGTAAATTGAGACTTTTATTTACGATTTGGAATTACCGAAATATAATTCATAACTTCAGCTGGCTTAATATTAATTTTCTTTAAATTAATCTATTAACAAACTTTTCAGAAAATTTGTAAAATAGTATTTTCACTTAAATATATAGAGCAATCGCATGTTCCAGCCGGTTCCAAATAGTTTGAATTATAGAAAAATCTACAAAGTAAAGGAAGGAAAAGGAATTAATCATATAGCTATTAAATATCAAATTTTCTGAAACACGTTTTTATGAGACTTCATAAATCATAATTTTATTTAGTGATGTTCAATCACTGTATATCCAAATAAAAATGGTATTAATCTAATAATAAATGTTAATAATTATTTAATAGAAAATACAGGAACCAGTAACCTATTTCAGTACTGTTTAATATACTGTACAAAATAAATAAGAAATTTAAGCTACACGGATCTGAACAAATAGGAGTTAAAGTTTGGAAATCACAACACCCACAGATTATCACTGTGATTGCGGAATTGAAATGCAAATTTTCCCACTTTCAGTTCGCTTTTGAACGCGAATTCGTCAATTTAGCTGTGAGTCATCGGTTCCCAGTCGTTTTGAGTAGTACCATCGACGCCTGTAGGTGGTTTACAATTTACCAAGCAAATTTGTGTGTCAGTAATTTATTTATTTCTAAACTTCTAAATTAGTAAATTTTAATTTGGTAGACATAACACCATAAGCTATCACCAGTCAACTGGTACCTATTACTCCAAATAGAATAGTGCAAGACTTAAAACTAAAGAAAATGTATACCTACATATCATATAACTAAAATACATATTAATATAAAATAACAACATAGTATAGAGTAATAGAGGTAATAATAAGCCCGCAATACGACTCAGCGTTAAGGAAATATTTGTGTATTTATATGTATGTATGTATACCAAGAGAAAATATATATGTATATATATATATATATATATATATATATCAGACGTTATTTACCTTCATATAATGTTGTCGAAGAAGGGATTTAAAATAAACTTTACTGGGAGCATGTTTGACATCATGCGGAAGGGCGTTTGGCCTGTACTATGGAAGAATAACGGAAGAACCCAGTGCAATGGTATGGAACACTGATTCTCCTTCTGTTTAGGGATCGAGGTACACGGTAAAAGAGGAATGTAGAAATCGAAAGTCATCTTTAAGATAAGACGGATAACTTGAATCATGTAATATGGAATAGAGAACAAGCAGAATTCTAGATGGTATATGGTATCACTAAACCCCAAATATTACAGGAGACCAAAAATCATGTCTGCGCTATAATAACAAGAGGTTTACAGAAAATACGCGGCTCATCTCTCATCCTCTGGTTATTTTTTTCTGGTTGTTTTATTTGATTCTGTTAGGCTGTCATTCGAGGATCGGTAAAGTATGTATGTCATTGGAATTTCGTTTCACATATACATTTCCTTTCATTCAACTTAAAATAAATTAGAGCGGCTTTATTTAATTTAGATAGTAGATAATTAACACTCGGTGATAAAATGTACTGCACTTAATTATTATATTTAGAAAAAGATCATCTCTGAATGTAAGAATATTATTATTAACAATATGATTTTATATAACAATAAATAGTGGAAGGAATAACATCTGTGTTCAATTACAAATTATCAATTATTAAATTTTCTGACTAGTTATAAACTATTGATGCTTAAAAATTACGTCCCAGAGAATTACAGTGGTAGTAATAAGAGCGTTTGTAGCTATTATTCCATTATCCAACCGAGTCTGTAATTTGCACCAACGCCCGCAACAGAAATACAGTGACGTGAATACGGAATCGACTTATCTCGATTGTACTGGAACCGATGGCACAGTCGAAAGCACCCGCGAACGGTGCGGACTCAATACTGATTTTCGATATCGATAAACACTAATCAATTCGGCACGACACTATTTACTGCTCTAAATTACTTTATTGAAATGTGAATTTTATAATGAATTTTATTATTTATTGACGCTTAATTTTTATAAAAGTTACCGGAATCAATGGAAGTCAGTATATTTATTATTATAAAAATATATGAAAGATGGGTTAACGAATTTTTTTTTTTGTTAAGAGATACAATATATGTATTATAGAGGCAAATCCTCATTATTCATTTATACTGGTACGTAGCGCCTTTACGCGCAGTTGAAGTTAAATTTAATGTAAATTATTAATAAATAATGTTAATTATTTTTTCTTCTGTTATTTTTTTATTTTTATTTCTTAACATTTTTTGTTTATTAATATGTGTAATAAGTATTGTTAGAAATGAACCACTGAAATTAAATTAATGTATAATATTAAAAATAATAAATTTTAAACACTATATTATGACTTAATATAACGTATAAAAATTATATATACAATTTTTACTGTGTCTACCTATCACATAATCTCACGTAATACAGACAATCACTGTACTTGTAAATGTGGAAACGGCATAAAAAGGTTACTTGCGTCCGAAAACGATCTATTAGATAAAACTGTAGAGGTTACTGGTCCAACGGCAATACTCATACACAAAAAAAAAACGATCTGTGATACCAAGTCGGGCATAAAACTAAACGTTATTACTGCTCGGACGTGTGATTAAATACGACCTTTATTCAATTATTATTAATATTGTAATACGTAATATATAGTAAGTACGAGAAGAATAGAACTTACGTAAAATTCAGATTAAAACAAGAATGTGAAATGTAAAATTAAAAGTATTTTCTGAAGTTAAGATTTTTTAATCAATTACATGTATAAGCATAAATATCTGTCTTCTAACAAAAGCATATTTTGAATTGAAGTCATCATATATTGTTAAAATTGTATATTTTCTGTTACTGTAATAAAGATTATTATATAATGAAAATTTATTTTTATCGTACGTGAAATGAATATAAAAAAATTATAAGGTAATATTAGATGTTTGAACTAATTAGAACTGATATTTTATTACTCCAATCAAAATCATATCGATTTGAATTAAGTAATTAATTTAAATCAAGTTCAAAAATAACGGTTTCACTAACAGTAATACAAACTAATTTTCTAAAATATTAGAGATGCTTATAAATCGATTGATACATTTGGCCGTAATAAAATATTACCGCTAAACGCAATCTAAAAAGTATGCATTCTGATTGCCATAAAACAGTTATTTACCTAATTAAAAATGGGATTTCAAACTGATCGTTTTTAAAAACGTATCTATTTCGTCTACACAGTTTTGACAAATATGTGTGTTGGACCAAAAAAAAAATAAAAAAAAATAGTGAAAATCACTCAACGACGAAGGGTGACCATGAGTGTTGTAAAATCGTGAGCAATCGCGGTGTCAGGGCCTCGTCACCGATACACTAAAATCGACACAGACTATGTACCAGATTTTTTTATGCGTGGGCGCAGGACTCAACACAAACACCTAATTATGCTCATAGCAACACTGAATTCAATCCACTGCCGAATGTTATTATAATATTATTCCACAAAAACGAGCCCTTCTGATATACGTTTATATATTTTTCCTATGTTGAAACCAACTTGACTACAATCCTAATAGACAGGAATTAAACTTACCGATCAGAATCTGCATCATTTTTATTCGTACAATTTTAGTTGAAAACAACGTTTATTTTTCAAATTTTATAGTGATAACGATGAGATCTCCTTGGGCGTTTGCGTTCACGGCTATATCATCTGGTAATTATCACCAAGTGACAACACATATTATAGTCGTCGTCTCGACTTGTCCAAGACCGGAGGAAGGTTCAGATGCTGTAACAGGAATACTTATAATTCGAAAAACAACAATTTATAATACAAAACCTGTTTTCTCCGGATGGGAATCGAAACTAGAATTGGCGCAGCAGTCAGTTAATCTAACCAATACGTCACGCGTATGTCATGTTTAATATTACTCAGAATACCAATTGATTCTTAACGCAACACGGTACATTTTGTTTAAGGGATACCTCTGTAGCCCATGGATCTTTTGTTTCACACTCTGTACTAAAGGTATCAAATAAAAAGGGGAAGTCTAAAAAGTACTTTTCCGCTTTTCTATTCCGTTCCGAAAATGTTGCCAAATCGCGGTAAATATTCAAAACATGATGACATTTCTTACGCATACGTATAACATACGTTACTACCACCATAGATATTTGAGAGATGTTAAAAAGACATTACCGTTAAAAATGTAATAACGTTGTTATATTTCATCATATTCATCACATCCTGTTACAAACATCGCAAGTTCTAATTGCGACAATCCACGTGACTCGCTTAGAGTAATTTTGATCCATAGTGGATCAAAATTACTCTACACGATTGTCTTTACTGAGAGCAAGTAGACAAAGGAAAATGTTCTGAACAAACACCAAATTAAGGTTAAGGTTAAGTTACAAAATAGTTTGTTTTTATAAGAAATGAAATCGACCCGTAATTTGCAATGTATTAGGATAGTAAATATTATTTACGTATTTTAATCAACGTCAATTCACGAAATGTATTGCAACGCATCCATTAAAGGACATGGGCCATTTTTGGCCCAGATACTCGTGCTCTCAAGGACATTAATGAAATATCTATGGAAAAAAACATTTCATTTTTACATACTTGTCATCAAAGTCTTGGCGATCATTGAATTAGGTCTGTGTCATAAATTATAGTAATATAAATAATATTTAAGCTGATGATGATGTTAAAGTGTCAGTGTATTGACAGGAAAATCATATGATATAACCTAAAATTCTTATCTTATTTTTTAAATATCTCTGTATCCCCATGCACAATATTGATTTTAATTTGTTTATAATAAAAGGGATATATAGTCTGTTATTTAAACTTAATTTCATTACTGCCCTTGAACTTCGTTTAGTGGGCTGTGCAATGTATGGAGAGTGGCCCATGTCCTTTACGACAATGAAGACATATCAAATCATTACATAACAATTGTTTACCTTAACAATAATATATATGCAATATTTAGTTCAAGTTAACTATGTTTTAATCCGCTATGCTACTACCGTTACTGTTTTAGCGTTTTTGTAGCCAAAAATTATAGACAATTTACAAATTTGTTGTTAACTCTTCATAAACCAGTTAATTCCATTTATTTATAAAAACAAGTTCGGAGTTATATAATACCAAAAAAAAACGAATAAAAACAAACCGGCTTATGTGCAGCAGGTTACATGATTATTGAACAATAACGTTCCTATAACTTTTGACAACAAATTGTCGAGTGCAAAATAAACAACTTTTTTTTATCAAATTAGTCGATAGTCACCGAATAATTAATTAAGTGTATCTATTGTCCGTCGTTTGAAATTTGTTAGAGTTTGTGAAATTGATTGCCATATACAAGATCAAACGTAGGCAACATTAGAATCCCTACATGTCTTGCACCACTTCCGTTAATCGCCCGTATCTTACGTCACTCGCAGAAGTCGCGGCCGCCGCAACGCCCCGCTAAGATTATACCCGGATTACACATTACGCGCACGCTAAATTACCCACCCATTAAACATGTCGCTAAACTGTCGTTGCGATATGTGTTACTGCTTCAAGTACTGGGTTAAATGTTACAATTGAAATGACAGTAACGAAGTTTCTCTTTTAAATCGCCTTCAAAATAGTGATCGATATATACCTTTGAATGTACAGTGAAATTATATCTTCGTTTTAAGTTGAATATAATTTAGAATTATCAAAATTTGTAGTACAATGCCATATAGTCCTAATTATCGCTGCGCATGATGGACTTATCGCCATCTCATGCATGTTATAGTTGATCATAAATTCTTAATCGATCGATCATAATTTCTGTATATATATTGATATATATATATATATATATTCTGTGTAAATGGGGTCTGTTCCGCATCTTTGTGAAAGGTGGCCGAGCGTTTAGGGCACTCAGCCGAAAACTTTATTTATGGGTAACCAGCACAAGAGTACCTAACAGGCCTATCTTTAGCTCGGTCAGTTTCTTCTTCTTTACTTTATTAATATTATTATTACTCTTAACGAGATGTACTACTTCGGAAATACTTCGATTCGACGCATTCGTTCTGCATCTCACCCCTCTCCACCACTATTAAAATCGTTGTATGTAAAAACGATTAACCAAAACTTTGCATATAAGCTACTATGTAATAGATGACCGTGTTGTGTACTGCTAGCAACTATGTAACGTGTCCTAAGTTCAGTTCCCTGCTGGGGAACAATTATGATTACCGCCTCCCATGATCATCCGCAACAATGGCGGAGTGACTCCTGATGCGCGGCCTTGAAGAAAGGCTCTTTCCTTGAAGGGCCCTAAGTCGCATCGGTTCGGAAATTCCACTGGCGACGACTGATTGCACAGATTCAATAAAATATATCGGGGCGGTCGAAAGATCTATTGATCGATATCTACTGTCAAATTTGTAAGTAATATTGAATTTCTAATGTTGGTAATAATTATTACATAGAATTTTCACTTAAGCCCTATCGCTCATAATTTAATGTCACAATAAAGATATAGTATTTCACAACACTTATCAAATAAGTTAAAATAAATTCGAAGAAATCCGTAAAAATTAGTTTTCATTCAATGTGTAGAATTCTGTAAATAATGCATGACATAAGGAACATTGTGCCACTTAATCATAATAGTAACCTAAAAAAATCAATTTTTCCAATTCCAAAATTATTGCGTATTTGTGCGTTATTCCAAGTATAATAACGCACCAATACGCAATAAAATATATCGGGGCGGTCGAAAGATCTATTGATCGATATCTACTGTCAAATTTGTAAGTAATATTGAATTTCTAATGTTGGTAATAATTATTACATAGAATTTTCACTTTAAATCGCCTTCAAAATAGTGATCGATATATACCTTTGAATGTACAGTGAAATTATATCTTCGTTTTAAGTTGAATATAATTTAGAATTATCAAAATTTGTAGTACAATGCCATATAGTCCTAATTATCGCTGCGCATGATGGACTTATCGCCATCTCATGCATGTTATATTTGATCATAAATTCTTAATCGATCGATCATAATTTCTGTATATATATTGATATATATATATATATATATATATATATATATATATATATATATATTCTGTGTAAATGGGGTCTGTTCCGCATCTTTGTGAAAGGTGGCCGAGCGTTTAGGGCACTCAGCCGAAAACTTTATTTATGGGTAACCAGCACAAGAGTTCCTAACAGGCCTATCTTTAGCTCGGTCAGTTTCTTCTTCTTTACTTTATTAATATTATTATTACTCTTAACGAGATGTACTACTTCGGAAATACTTCGATTCGACGCATTCGTTCTGCATCTCACCCCTCTCCACCACTATTAAAATCGTTGTATGTAAAAACGATTAACCAAAACTTTGCATATAAGCTACTATGTAATAGATGACCGTGTTGTGTACTGCTAGCAACTATGTAACGTGTCCTAAGTTCAGTTCCCTGCTGGGGAACAATTATGATTACCGCCTCCCATGATCATCCGTAACAATGGAGGAGTGACTCCTGATGCGCGGCCTTGAAGAAAGGCTCTTTCCTTGAAGGGCCCTAAGTCGCATCGGTTCGGAAATTCCACTGGCGACGACTGATTGCACAGATTCAATAAAATATATCGGGGCGGTCGAAAGATCTATTGATCGATATCTACTGTCAAATTTGTAAGTAATATTGAATTTCTAATGTTGGTAATAATTATTACATAGAATTTTCACTTAAGCCCTATCGCTCATAATTTAATGTCACAATAAAGATATAGTATTTCACGACACTTATCAAATAAGTTAAAATAAATTCGAAGAAATCCGTAAAAATTAGTTTTCATTTAATGTGTAGAATTCTGTAAATAATGCATGACATAAGGAACATTGTGCCACTTAATCATAATAGTAACCTAAAAAAATCAATTTTTCCAATTCCAAAATTATTGCGTATTTGTGCGTTATTCCAAGTATAATAACGCACCAATACGCAATAAAAATTATATAAACCAAAAGTTTCAAAGTATTACTATCATTACAGATTTCGTTTGACAATTCATGACTAAGGCGAACGTGAGTAAAGGTCTCATGAACTTGGCTTAAATAACTTAAACTATGTCAATTACGACCACTGTCTTGCTTCATTAAGCTGTCTACAAAAGACCGTGAGAAAATTATTTACAAGGACTTTATATTACAACGCTGGTACAACTTGCTCTTACAAACGCATACGAAATTCGTAAACTGTGATCAACAAGCAACACTTAATGAGTGTGATTCAACAATAACATACAAGGAAACTCTTTCAAGTATCTTAGATTACTGTTAGAACTCATTATAAATGTCATTACAACACGCCCTTGGTGTATTTTAGAGACGGAAGTCTTTTGTTAAATTTGCTAAAGTAAGAAAATGTGTCATGAATTTAGTATTCGGCAACAGACACAAAAGAAAAGTGATAAATTACCGGTCAGTTCCACAGCCTTGATAAGTAGTCCTAAAAGACAATGAAACGTTTGAGCACGATTAAGCAGTCAAAAATAGGAAAATATCATGACCCTTTCTGTGTTCCTATTATGTTGCATCTCTGTCCTCTGATCTTTATCCCCCTTAGGTGCTGTCCGACATAGAAAGGAGTTTCTTACTTTCGGTCGATTTCGAAAACGACGATATCTTCTATAGTCGACGCATTTTAATCTGAGTCGACAATTTAAATATAGTCAATGGTAGACGACGTCGAGTTCGTCAGTTGTGCAAAATATAGTGCCATAAGGTTTTGCGCAAATAAAGGGGTACTAATTCAACGTCCTCTTTCCTATTCCGATGTAATATATTTTTATTTATTACATATAGAGTAACAAACGAGCACACAGTTCATCTGATGCCCATGACATCTACTGTCATCCTTGACAAGGTATCATAATGTATATGCGTTGTCACCCTTGTGGACTGAGATGGGATGCCTCGTTACCAGTAGTAAAGTTCTCCGGATTTCTGCACTCACCAGACAAAACACAGCAGCATTATGCTGCTATTTTACGCTGATATTCTGTAAGGGACCCGGTCCAGCTGACTCATTCATTCTGCAGCTAGAATATATATGTGCAATAAGATCGAGATAAGGTTCAGATGCAGAGTTCAATAAAGGTGATACACAGATATGGTTCCTCCATATTATATGTAATACTTATATATAATATCAATTAATATATGTAAAACATAAATATGATATCATATTAGACTAGTCAATTTAATGACAATCGGATGATGCAGTCTGCACCGCAGTCATAATTCAGCCATAAGAACAAATAGGTAATTGGTAAATCATTCAAAGATATTTGCGCACCTAGATTCTGTTGATGTTGACGCTGTTAGCCTATGCGGCTCTTACAGTTTCATCGGACACAGGGCTCACGGAACTGAGGGGTTCGTGAGCTGGTTATGTAGTTTGGTTTTCTTACTTACTCAAAGCACTCACTGAGCATGTCGGTCTGCTCTGATCACGTTCCTATTTGATAGTGCCACCTAAGTTGCCAGGTTATTTGCGCAGTAATCGTCAGTACGATTTTCATATAATTTCAATGTGCTTCAAGTGAAACTGACCCACCCAATCACGATTGCTGAATTTTACGTAACATTTCCTACGGAATTTTCGCGAACTTAATAACCTTAATGATATCAATTCTTGAACTGTTAATAAGTATAATATACATCATATAAGGTACATCATATAAATTAATTTTACTTAGTCTTTCATGTTTTTGATGTAGTACCAATTCATATATTAATAAAGATAGTTCAGGGTCATGATCGGAACAGTGGGTCACTTCGAAGAAATTTACGGGGAAATCCTATCTTACACAAAAGGGGAAGTCCAGCGGGACAGTGAACTAACAATAAACTGAAAGGTGATAACGATAATAATAATACAACAATATTAATAACTTACAAAAAATATTAGTAGTGAAGAAACTAATTGTTAATTATAAACGGTGCCACCCCAAACATTAAATTAAAAGATTCATTAAGTAAATAATAATTTGAAATATAATCATTTTTAACACGCAATGAGCCACTGTGAATGGATTCATTCGACTTGGGAGGTTTTCTACGTTCTCTCTGTTCTTATAACTTAGTTTCTACTAAGAAACGAACCATCTTTATTAACACAAAACTTGATAATTAACACGCAAATGTAACCAGAGCTTTCCATTTAGTAACCTACAAAAATTACCTTGAACAAAAATTACTAAGGAAGTGTTTACAGTATCACGGAACCCTAGTTTTTGTTGGAATATAATTCAATTATAACACTAAAAAGAAGTAATAGCAACAAAAAACTCTTTTATAACGTATTTATGTCCAATTTAAATCTAATTCGCTAAATATGTAATAAAGGTATGCAAAAAAGGGTGCAAAAAAATACACAATGCAGAATTATAAATGACCCGAGGTCACCAAACAAACTGATAAAATAATAAATTCACACTTCGGAAATAATATTTCTTGCGAATAGCTGATTATTTAGTCAATAAGTCGATATTTATGCGACATATATGTATGTAGGTCTAGTCTGGCAGTTAGTGTAAATGTTCCTTATTGCTTATATGTTGTTCTGATATTCCCTAAATTCTCAGATCACATCGGATATTGAACGGTAATGACGAGTAAGAAAATATATTCAATAGAATGGCGCAATGGTTCTACCGTCTGGTGACTGGCTCCCGAATCCTGGGTTCGATTCCTAGCCGTTTAACAATATTTGAATATTGTACATAATTTTCATGATCTTCTGTTTTCCGCGAATTTTTACAGCACTACTTTCTAAGCAATAATAATATCATCATGACAGCGGTAGAGCTATACTGCATTTTGTTTCTTGCTGCAGAGTGAATGGGTCAACACGACCGGGGTAGGATCACGCATCCTGTGTCTCGTCTGGTGAGTGCAGGGATCTGGAGACCTTTATTACGGGTGACAAAGCATTCCATCTCACTTTATCAGCAAAGACACGCCCCAAAGCTTAATGTTCCCTGCAGCCTATATCGTCCATATTGATGCTTAAGTCTACAACACATAAAACTTGAATTTATCACCATTAGGGCACTGATAAACATAGATCTATATAAATATACGATTTATGAATACTAAGCTTTCAAAAATAGGCCGAACCTTGACATTTTGGATAGAATATGGAAGAGAGTTCCTCGATAAGTTTTAATGATATTTCGTCAAAGATTACTTACGGACAATGGAAGAGCTGCAGTTTGTTTCTAGCTGCAGAATGAAAAATTAAAAATCAGATTATTTTTAATCATTCAAATTGTATCAGGAGAACATCATCAACACAGTCGAAACTTGAACCAATTTAACAAATAATTGATTTCGAATTAAACGTCAACCGTTTATTTGTAAAGAGAACAAATACAATACAATGTGTACCCGTTAAGTATAAAATGTATCTTGTCATATGATAAATAATTATGTCTTTCATAAAATGGGTCTTACAACTTTATCCTTTAATTTTTTTCATCGTCAAATTGCCTTTTTAAAATAATTTGCTAAAGATAATAGAAGACTGCGATGTTTTAAGTATTTGAATGTTCTCGAAAAAATTTTTTTTCTTTTTAATTTTAAAGTACGCAGTATAAACATTAAGTATTGCCGCGATTAATAATTAAAACTAGACCAAATAGCAATCGATTTAAAATATATTTTAACCTCTTTTCTATTGACCTTAACTTATCTTTGAAGCGACATTTGCGTAATTTTATATTTAACAATCATTAATTGTTGAATATATTGACAATGACGCGACAATGTCGAGAATTGTAGCAAATAAAACACAGTTGCACAATTAATGAACAGATCGCACGCATGCGAAATACCTCGATCGTATCCGTGAAATTTGCCAACGAAGCTCTCCTTGAAAACGGTCCTGCAGTAAACGTAATCAAGGACGCATCTTATAAAAGAAACCGGCGGTTGTTTCATAAGGTGAATCACACCGCATACTTATGCAATCAGGGAACAACGCAGACACCATTTGCAGTGAAAGTGATCTTGTGATAACGAATGGTACTCCAGTGGTAATTACTTAGTAAGTTTGTTAAAAACACTATTAAGTAGAGATGTAATTTAAATGTATTGTATCTACTCATTATTTGTTTTGTTATATACTACTGTATAAATTTCATCTCAGTATATAATCCTTACACATTTTATGATTGCTATGCACTGACAGCGTCAACTTGAATTGGTTACTTGTTATTAAATAGAATGTCATTCATACATCTATGTATTCAATGACATTCTAATTAATAAAAGTATATACTACATACATGTTGTGTAAACATAATTTATTTTCCATAGAATAATAAACAATGCATTAATCTACTTTCAAAAACTTCTGTTTTTCTTCTTAAAACAATACTATATTGCAGAAAGACAAAAGAAACTAATAGGGCAATACCATTAATATTCACAATAATGAATATTTAAATATTGACAACCGTTCCAATTAAAATCATAACACGAATATAACTGTAGCCAATGGAATATTAAGTTGAAATTTAGATATTTAATTAATTTATATAGACAGCAACGCTATAATAATGTAAAACCAGTTCTGAAGTTTGTTTAAATTTGTTTTCAATATAACTGACGACCTTATAAGATAATATGGAAATTAATATCTTTAATCTTAGTAAACCAATACTTGACAAATTAGAAAATTAAATTGTACAGGGTTTAGTAGAAACCACTGATGATGACAAAGCAGCACTACTGTGCTGGTTCATCAGTGCTGCTTTGTACGGCCTTGAATATTAATGCAACTAAAACTAAGTTAACTAATTTATAAAGTTTGTGGCCAACCTTCAGCATTGAAGAGGCGCCGTAAGAAGAAGTAGCAGAAAATAATTTCCCAAGACAAAACCATCCCAATTAGAACAAGATACAAGTTTATCAGCAAAGACACAGCTCACCCGATGCTTAATGATTCCTGCTGCCTACATCGTCCAAATTGATGCTTAAGTCTACCACATATAAAACATGACTTTATTACCATTAAGGCACTGATAAACATAGACCTATATAAATACACGATATATCATACAAAGTTTTCAGATATAGGCCGAACTTTGACATTTTGGATAGAAATGGGAAATGAATCCAACGATAAGTTTCAATGACATTCGTCAAAGATTACTCACGGACAGTGGTAGAGCTACACTGCAGTTTGTTTAGCTACCTGCAGAATGAATGAATTATCTCGACCGGGGAAGGACCACACTCTCACAGAATACCAGCGTGAAATAGCATCCTAATGCTGTGTTTCGTCTGGTAAGTGTAGGGATCCGGAGACCTTTATTTCTGGTGACGTGGCATCCCATCGTTGTCCACAAGGGTGACAACGCATCTGCGTTATGATTCCTTTTCAAGGATGAAAGTAGATATCATGGGCCCCAGGAATCAATTGCCATCAGATGAACTGTGTGCTCGTTTGTTACTCCCGAAATAATAAAATAAAACGTTTAACATATGGTACTGATGGACTCCAATACAACTTCGTCTTAGCAGGAATGTTAAATTTTTATTAAGATTTCGTGATAGACTTGACTAAAATTAAAACTAAAAAGCAATTTACTTTCTCTTCCATTACAATTGGTACTGATATCAATTTATAAAATTAATTCATCTTAAATTGCTTTGCGTCAAGTAACAAAATCACCCGACACGCTTACCGGTCTGCATTATGCATTACATTTTAAATGAGTCTATGTTTTTTTTTAACTTTACACAATAAATTAGCTTTAAAGAATCAAAAAAGTAAATATATACATCATAACTTCAAATGCATCTGTTATTTCAACTCTTATAACTTTATCTTCTTTTAATATCTAATTCCTATGAAATGTGCATGAATAAATGTCATCGTTTGATAAGTTAATACATAGGCCAAACATTTACTGCCACGCTATCAGTAATTAGGTTCGAAGATTTATACAATTACCGGTTTGGGCATTTTATATTAGATAATTAGTCTAAATTTAAGCCTAATTCAATTCCTCGCTTATGACGGGCGATTATATTTAATATTACCTTACTATTCGGCGACACTGTAATGTCTTGATAAATTATCATTTCTAAAACAATTGGATCATATAACCAACCAGATACTATAAATCATAATAATGCAATGAATTTCGTAAAGCAAACTATCGTAGTTGATTTTGAACCTACACTAAACTGGCCGTGTTTAATAAGCGTGCCTTGTCGCAGTTCTGTCAAAAATGCATGGCCCATTTAGTAGTGCAATTTATTCGTTTGCAACTTGACTTAATATTTCAAAATTTTGAATCAAATATCGGTTATGCACAAATCTTAGTGTACGTTGACAGTTTATTAACGGATTACACTTCATAAAACGTTTAGACATTTTTCGCAATCATCAAATCTTTCATAATTCAATGTGGCGTAAAATGTCGAGCAAACAAGTTGTACCTACTAAGGCTGTAGTATATTATTATTGACAAATGTTCTGTACTTCCACTTGAGTATAGTACGCTGAATACAGAAAATTATATATAATAAATATCAACCACATTTGGTTTTTAAAACAAAATACGTGACTTGAATTCGAAAGACTTTATTGATTTTTAATAATAACAGTATGAATTACATTTGGTTTTCACGTAACTCATCAAAATGCGTATCACTACATCTTGTACATACGTGCATGACACAACTAAGATTTATTACAAGCAAATGGACGGTTAAGTGAGACGCTTAATCTCGCTGAGTGCTCGATCGAGTCCCATTTTTACTCTTAAACATCCGCCAAAGTAGACGCTTTCACTCTTTTCCGCTTGAATGCACGTGATTGTCCATTCGATGTTAAGTAAAAGCATTGTTCGTTTCCTCAAATTATTCTACCTAGCTTTGCTATTATCGGTTACACACCACTTCGTTTGTAACAGCTCAGCTCAGTGGTCAGTCTTCTTTAATTTTCTAGAAATATTGTAACAAAACAAGTAATGTATGAGCTTATATATATATATATATATGAATCCCACTTTTGGGCGTAGACCTCCGTGTTAGGGCAAAGTCCATTGTGTATTGTCAAAGTTCATATATCCACAATAAAAAATATTTTTATTTCTTAGGCATTTTAGGTTTTTACGATTTTTTCGTTCACCGCCGAGCGCGTGCTTAATTAGCACTTTAAATTGCAATCAACAATTTCATTGGCGACGGTACCAGGGATTGAACTCGGTTTGCTCGCGTAATGTGAATTAAAAGCGAGGGCTTAGACACTAAGCTACCACGGCTCTATATAAATATGTAATATCGTTATTATATAACAATAGTCTACAAAAAACAAACTATAAGTTTCCGCGTTTATTGGCGTTTTTGGGAGCATTTGACGGTGATAGTAATATAATAAATCTTACAAATCTATCATGAGTACAAAATGGTGCTAGTTTGTTTCAATGACTTCTTTGAATTACAACGTAGGTAAAGTTTTTACTAGATCTTGTGCCCAATGTATAGTTCACTATCACATTCAACGATTAGTAAACTAACAGAGAAATATGAATGTGCAGCATCAGGCACGATGAAGGTTTCCTCGCATACAATACATAGTACTGAGTTAATGAGATTGATCAACATTTCCTCTATTTTCTGTTTGCATCGTTATACTAGGATGGTAACCCTGGCAACCACGTCACGTTAGTTATCATTAACAATAGCTGATGAACAAAAACTACGATATTATTTGTATCCTGATAAACGTTACCTAATATTTGATCAGGTAGCGAACACAAAGTCCAAAATCCTTTAACAGTGAATTAAATTAACCAAAAGTTTTAAATTTTGATATTCGAACAGAAATATGTATAACGCATTTATCATATATTTAACATTTATAGAACACCTCCTACTTTGTGAAATTAACACAAATTGTTGCACACTCATTGAATATAAAATTGTTGTACTTGTTTATACGATTTATTTAGAAGACATTGTCACCATATACTATATTAGCAGACGTATGTTCAAGATCACTTTTGTGGTTGGCGATGTCGGTTTGCGGGTGTTTGGATATTATTTTCTCACCAACAGATACAGAGATATGATTTAAATTGCTCTATTTCTCATGAATTCTATTATTTTTGTTAAGTGTCACATCAAAATTATAACTTATACTTACGCGAATACACATTGAATATAAAATAATTTTGACGTCAAAAATCTTAGTCACGCTTACGGTCAAGGGGACGGGGACGGTTTATCTCAACTATTCGAGTGCACCACTTGTGCACTCGAATAGTTGAGATAAAAAACTTTAAACATAATCGCGATAAAATCTGTAAAAATTATTTACATTCAAACTAACCTCAAAATTACCACACGTTCAAATAGAACATGTGCCAAGATAAAAAAGGAGCTTCGGCTACTTTTTTCTTGTTCGATCGCTCAACAATAAGACTGAGAAACAATTTCTAATAAGTAATAATTTCATCTTAGCATTAAGGTTACATAGCACAACTGCATCTTTATTCCTTACAGATGACCAATGTAACAACTTATCTTAAAGATAACTTCCAAATTCTTTATTCTACTCATTATCCCGATCCTTAAATAGGCTAAGAGTTCGTGTTGCATCATTGTATTGGGTTATTTTTGGTTAGAAATTTTCATCGTTAACATTATTTGAAGGCAAATGAGATATAATTTATGTATCTGACAGTCACTAAAACACTATCTACATCCATCCTTAAGAAAGATTAAAGATAAACTTGCGTTATCACCCCTGAGAACAAATGGAATGCTGGTTCCTATAGTCACAAAACGATGCACAGTACCTTAATTCCTCCGGTTTATGATGGTATTCTGTGAGGGCATGGTCTACCGTCGGTCCAACCATACTGAAGTTACAAGGTAACTACAGCGTGGCGTCACCAATTTTAATATATTGACAGCGTAAATATGTACATACATCTAGAAGTAAATTAATTGTTGATATTCCGACAACTTCGTGTAGATTGTATTTGACGGCATGAGTCAAACCTAACATAGCAATTTAAGTACCCGCTTGTGTGAACACAATCGACGGTAATGATTGCTTCAAGTATGATCTATTGCTTAAACTCATCGACAACCATTGTATACAACAATAACTTACTCCACCGTGTAGGTACCGTAGCTCTTTATTGTTCATGTCTTACTGAAATTAATAAAGGTACCTGTAGTTTATTGTTGTGACTTTTGACCGACCTTTACCGTTATACTTAATCTGTTAAATAAATAAAAATATAGTCACAAGCGTCACTTTTCAATACTTTCATAATGTTTTGTAATCTTTTGAAAAAATCTTAGTCATACTCTTTATTAAGAAATCACTGGAAGTTCTATCCATTTACTTTGTCACATTTGATTTTCTAAATTATCAACATTTTATAATTTTTATTCTTGGTGTTGACATCTAGACTCATTACTTATTATCTCTCTCTATACAATAATAATAATTTAAAATAATATTTTAAAAATATTTAAAAATAAGGCATTTTCTTTATAAATATCATTTGTAATTCACATCATGATTAAGTCGTGCATTAAAATGTCGCCTTTAAATAAATGCATTTAAATTTATCTCTTGCTAAGCTGTCGCATAACGCATGACATTAATATTAAATAGTTATTAAACAGATTTTTTATGCTTCAAAACTTATAATGTTTGTAGTGGAGATTTATTCAATAAAGATCGTGTTACACCGTTAAATGAAATACCGGTTAATTTCTATTTTAATGGTATTTAAATAATAAACTAATCTTAATTATCAAAATAAAAAATCCTTCTTTGAAATTAACATATCAAACTAATGATTTTACATTTATCAGAGACAGTCAATTAATCAATTGATATATTTCTGTCAGATCGGTGAATTGTTCCCATGATTTTTTTTTCAAAATTCAAGGTAATTCTGCCGATAAAGTAGCGGATTATAATTCAGAACGCCACTCGACCACACATCGGTAAAACATAATGTATTTGCCCTTCGTATAACCAATTCTTGAGCCGATGAAATACACGAGGAAGGAAATCTTAATGAATCATTTGAGCCGGGAAAGGATTTATAGAATCGATGTAAAATTATGCAACATTAACGGAACAAATCGATTCTAAAGCTTGTTAACTTTCTCGCCGTTTCATATGCTATATTTGACAAGATCTTGAAATAATGTCTACGTTTTCGATTTAAGATATCAGTTATGTATAGATTTTACCAGCATATACCTATATAGCATATATTTGGCAGCATCATAAATATTTTTAAGATGAAGTACTTGAATTTCTAATGATATTTCGATTTACCTACAAACCCAAATAGATCAAGCACGTTCATAAAGTAATAATACAAATCGCTATTGTTAAATCTAGCTGTCAGTATTTCAATGAATCTGTTAAATTATGAAAACGAAATAATAAAGTAACTCACTGCTGCGGTTGTAATAAATATTAAGAGAACACCTGTCTCACACAATTGCAAATATCTGTGTTCGAAATAATGTTTAGCATACCCCTGTATAATAGAAAACAGTTGCATGACGTTTGATTAAGATCTTAAAATCATGACTAATATCACTACTGCCTCAGAAGGTTTTTAAATTTTTAATCAATATTCAAGTATACATTCAAGTAATTAAAATATTTTTTACCTGGTTTGTTAGGTTTATTCTCATGTTGTTTTCTTTTCTTTAAATTATTAAATAAAGAATATATTTTAGATTTTTGGAACAGCTTGGAATTATGTTCAAAGAAATATATTATTCGGTGCAAATTAAAATATTTATGTAGGTTGGAATAAATTACTAATGCAATATTGTAGAAATTTTAATTCCTAGAGGAGCATAGAAATAAATTTATATGTGAAATCACTGTTTTATCTAATGATAAATATGCAATAGATTAAACAAATACGCCTTAAGGCTATCCATGTATTAAATCTTAAGCACATATTAAGTAACTGAAGTTTCAAATTGATGTCTGTACAGCTGTGCCCATTCACGTAACAAATTATTTGCATAAAAGATTCAAAATTTCTTTCGTTTAGTCTTGAAGTATTCTGTGTCAATATTTTGATGTCAATTTTTGTCATTCATTTTAAATTTCCATTTTATTTTATTCATTTCATTTTTAATCCGATGGTAAATTTTTGACGACTCTGAAAATGAAATAATAAAGTCAGACTTACGGCGCTGCCTCGATAATTTGCATTAAAATATAAATTATTTTAAGAAATATATATATATATTCATAATTCAATGTCTAATCATTATAAATGCAAGATAAACTTAAACTTGATATTGATACATATAAGCATATAAATTATTGTTTGAAACATAAATCAGAAATAAAATATGTATATTGCATTAACTTAATCTAGATATATAAAAATAGATTATTTTGTATGACTGCATGTTTAATTTTAACACTATTTGATTAATCGATTCGATAATATATAAGTTCGTTTATAATTAAAAATACCTAATAAACTACTTACTAGTTCATGTGTCTCTTGTCTATATTTTCCTAAACCTTGGAAACGGAATGAGGTTAACAGGCCCGAGTAACTAGATACTAAGTCACAGTCCACGGTTTCCCTAATCTATAATGAGGGCTCTAAAATATAAATATTACAGTAAATGTCTTCTAATGACAACCAGATAAAAGACACCATCGTAAAAATTGACCCCTAAACAGTGTCAACGCCCTTAAAAACTACTTAAAATTTGTCTATTCTCGTCTGAATGTTTTTATATAATATTCCACTGAAAAAGATAGAATTGAATGAAAAATATAATGTTATGTTATTTACATTATTAGTTTAAAAAGGTTACTAAAAATTTCAATACATATACTCGTCATTCATGAAGTAAAGTAACTGAAATCTGTTATGCACAACAACAAGCAAATTTACGTTCCATCTAGATTGCATTGCATTTTTAAATTTCCCGATGATTTTTATATAATATTCCACTGAAAAAGATAGAATTGAATGAAAAATATAATGTTATGTTATTTACATTATTAGTTTAAAAAGGTTACTAAAAATTTCAATACATATACTCGTCATTCATGAAGTAAAGTAACTGAAATCTGTTATGCACAACAACAAGCAAATTTACGTTCCATCTAGATTGCATTGCATTTTTAAATTTCCCGATGATTTTTATATAATATTCCACTGAAAAGATAGAATTGAATGAAAATATAATGTTATGTTATTTACATTATTAGTTTAAAAAGGTTACTAAAAATTTCAATACATATCTCGTCATTCATGAAGTAAAGTAACTGAAATCTGTTATGCACAACAACAAGCAAATTTACGTTCCATCTAGATTGCATTGCATTTTTAAATTTCCCGATAATTTTTATATAATATTCCACTGAAAAAGATAGAATTGAATGAAAAATATAATGTTATGTTATTTACATTACTAGTTTAAAAAGGTTACTAAAAATTTCAATACATATACTCGTCATTCATGAAGTAAAGTAACTGAAATCTGTTATGCACAACAACAAGCAAATTTACGTTCCATCTAGATTGCATTGCATTTTTAAATTTCCCGATGATTTTTATGCAAAATCCGGAAATGTTCAAACGAAGAACGCGTTACATAGTATCAGGCGGTTAGTCGACAAAAAGTTAAAGAAGCACACTTTAACGATTCACTAGATCATGCTACGGCAGACAGTTCTTATCTTTGATTTCCAATGAAATGAAATTGGAATTTCTTTTTTACCATTCTTCACTTTATATGATTATTATTTATTATTTAAAAACACAAGAAACTAATTAAAACAATGGCGTGTTTAAGATTTTTGTTTTAATTACATTTTACGTTCATTCATTCGAAATATCAGAAGTCCGCCATGGCAGAAGTGGATCCGCGTGGTGGATGCTTATACCCTCTCCAGAGAAAAGGTGTATGCCCAACAGTTAGAATATATAGATAATTACTTTTAGCAAGGTAAATTGGAATTATGTTTATACTTAAATATGTTAAATTTGATAATTAAAAAAAATTGAACACTATATTATTAACTGACAGAAAGTTGAAACAAATTGATTACATCGCATACAATTCTTCCGTGCTTTATGATATCTCAGTTATATCCGTGTCATCTTGATTGAAGTAATTTATATTTTTAACTGCGATAAATCTCTATTGGATCCGCAATTATTCACGCCTACACGTAATCGCTCATGCAATCTATGCGAACTGCAGCGAAAGTTGATACTATGCTTTTATTATACAAAAACTCGCTACGTGAACTATTTCTGATGAGTATCGCCTTTAGTAATCTCGTCGGATCGTTAAGGAATTTCCTTGTTGTTATTAACGATAAAAACGTTTTTCACTTTTTTTTATAAATACTATCACAAAATAATTTATAACATTTTTTACTGACTGTATCTAATTCCCGAACACTTCATTCATTAAATAGGTTTTGTGTATATTAATTAATACTGCATCTCTTGAGTAGAGTATGCCTGTGTTGTAAAATCGATAATACTGAAATGTCCTAATTGTATAATATATTCCACTTGGCTTACTAAATCCTTTTATAAATGTTGATACTATTTCGTAAAATGAGTTGACTGTAATTAATAGATTGGCTACGGGTTTTATATCTAACCAATGTTTTAACAATAAGGAAGTAAAAGTAACTGCGATTCAAGGTCACAAATCCTAAACGGACCACAAATTTGTCATTAAAAAAAACAAGTACCGCGCCAAAGCCGAAGCCTTTACAACAGGCGTTAAGCAAGCGACAATGTTGCAATACACAGATTGTATCACTACAAAATGTTGAAGTAAACTTAAACTTCGATTTAACATGAGCAGGGTGCATTGACACAAAAACAAGCGACAAACGAGGAAGTAAAAGTCCTTCTAATTTAAGGACAGACATAACGAGAGTCCTTAGTCAGCATTCTTACAAAATGTACCTATAACAACAGTTGCGTTAGTAAAATCAACTTTACAACAAGGCAACTGTATAACGCACTTAATTTTAGTTCTGCACCTTCTATTTCTTGTAAGTCTTTGTCATTGCAATTTACTACTTATTTCCTGGATGACGTAAAAACAAAAAGTACTAAATTTCTGTCATTTACATGAAAGTCCTTCCGTCTACAATCTTAATTTATTATTAACTCAATTTATAGCACCAGTGGATGATATAAATTAAACGTCTTTATTGAATATAGAAATATTACATTTACTTATTGATAATCTAAATACAACTACTGGATCGGAAAAAGAAATCAGCCTTGAGAAAAACCGGCAACAAAAATTCAGTGGGATTATATTTTTAATATAAGTTTATTAGTGTATTTAGTTTATTTGAAAAGCTTGAAACGATGACTTTATTTTTAACGTGTGTTATCATTTAAATAAACATTAATATTATAATATAGCCACGGTGGATATACCAAAAATATCCCAAATATGTTTGATTAATATATACCACACCGTATCTCTCTCATAATTTACCTATACTATTTGGAATTTAATTCAGCAGATAAAATTAATTTCAGAATTTAAAAAATAATTTATTCTTACATATTTTATATATGTATATATTTAATATTTTTCGTAGCTAAATTGCTTCTACTTATTTTAATTGAATTTAACCAATTTCAAGTAAACAATAGTAAATTTTTTTTTTATGTTTCTTTCCACATAGATTTTATCGATTTACTTTCTGTATTTGCAGAAGCAGGTAACATTCCAGATGACCAATCAACATCAGCATCGTGGTGGCAAGCCGGTACAGCCACACCCTTCCATGACAGCAGTAACAGCGCGTTCTCTTCAACTCATGGGCTCGTTCAGACACATCCTTCTGTCAATGATGGATATTCTTTTGGCAACATCGGTAATTCAGTCGGAGCTTCATCCAATCCTTATGCCCAAACGAGCGGCAGCGGTCCGCTCAGTGGTAGTTTCCGAAATAATCCACTACCACCGCTTTCTAAAAGCGCTAATGGAAAGTCTTCTTTGAAGCACTTGGATTTTACGAGCAGTGCAACAGCTGAACTTAGGCGTAACCCTGCGTTATCTGCCCCTGATGAATGCGCAAGAGCATGCAGAGAGGGAGAACCACCGAGAATTTGTTACTACCACTTCACCCTGGAGTTATACACTGTTTTGGGAGCGTAAGTTTCAATCATATCATTCATAAGTTTTGCATATACATATATATTTTATTTAGCTGGAAGTATTTGGTTAAGGAGTGATATAAAAGGGCCAGATAGAAATAAATCGGTGTTACGATCTACGAAAAAGTACGACGTTTATTGGGTTGTACTCACACAAAAGTAACATATAATAATATATCTCCAGATATAAGCGATTGGTATCTCTGTCTACCCTTTCATACCAAAGACACAAGACTTTTATTTGATTAAAAATACCGTTCATGATCTACTTTTTTCGATAATTATAAATTATTTCAAACTAATTTCACAGTTTGCTTCACTTAGTTATTTATTGAGGATGCCTGATGCATGCCCCAAATGGCTAAAATCCAATAGAGTCCACTAAATAATAGTGATTGATAGGCATCGAAAGGATTTATGTAAGTCCGATTGGTCATTCAGGGTTGAACTAGCTGTAATGCATACGCCATCGATACGAAATAAATTGATATTACATCTTTATTATATAATTTTTATGTTCAAGATTTTAATAATACAATTACAGGGCTTGCCAAGTTTGCACACCTAACGCAACTAACGTCGTCTGGTCTCACTGTCAATGTGTGTTAGCCGATGGAGTGGAACGTGGTATATTGACTGCAAACAGAATGTTACCCGGACCATCGATTCAAGTGTGCGAAAATGACAAAGTAGTAATCGATGTTGAAAACCATATGGAAGGTATGGAAGTAACTATCCACTGGCACGGTATCTGGCAACGAGGATCACAGTATTATGATGGTGTCCCATTTGTAACTCAATGTCCAATTCAACAAGGAAATACGTTCAGGTATAATTAACATAGTTAAAATTTATTAGTAAATAATAGGGTAAAATAATATTATTGTATTAATATATTGTTGTGTGTTATGTTTTACAGATACCAATGGCAAGGTAACGCGGGTACCCACTTTTGGCATGCCCATACAGGCCTGCAGAAATTGGATGGTTTATACGGTAGCATTGTAGTACGCCAACCACCGTCCAAGGATCCAAACAGCCACCTTTACGATTACGACTTAACTACACACGTCATGTTACTTAGTGATTGGCTTCACGAAGATGCCGCTGAAAGGTATCCGGGGCGTCTTGCCGTTAACACTGGCCAAGATCCCGAGTCTGTTCTGATCAACGGCAAAGGACAGTTTAGAGATCCCAATACTGGTTTTATGACAAATACACCATTAGAAGTTTTCACTATTACTCCAGGCCGAAGATACAGATTTAGAATGATCAATGCTTTCGCATCAGTTTGCCCAGCACAGCTTACAATTGAAGGCCACAACCTGACAGTTATTGCAACAGACGGAGAGCCGGTGCAACCAGTGCAAGTCAACACCATTATTTCCTTCTCGGGTGCGTAGATTACATAGCAACTGTTACAATTACCTGATAACAAGTATACCTGATAATAGATAATCCTACTTGAATAAATTACTCTTACTCAAGCAAATTAAAACCTCATGTAACTGCCTAAGTCATTATTTTGTTTTCATTTAACATCGTTAACGCGGTATAACAACGATTATTCTACGTATATCGTAAATTAATAGTTAATTGTATCATGATGAACGGAATTTAAATAGGCACGCCTTTACTACGTTATAACAATTACCAACATAATTGGTGTAGCCACTGAAGCGAAACCAATTAGATAATATTCTTGCAGCACTTCCTCTCTTAGAACATTAACACATTTTCCAAAACTAGTTCTATACACCCGTTTACCTCAACACTTCAGGTGAACGATACGACTTCATCATAGAGGCGATAGCTGAGATTAAAGCTTACTGGATTCAAATACGTGGCCTTGGAGAATGCGGTATAAAGCGAGCACAACAGCTAGGAATTCTTCGGTATGCTAGAGGTCCATATCAGCCATCTACACCTGCACCTACCTATGATGTAGGAATCCCACAAGGAGTGGTACGTATTTGACTTGTGAAAAATTATTGTAATATACGAAGGACATATTGTAAATATTTAAAAAATATAAATTTTCTTACATTTGACAAATACAGAGGAACAATTAAAAATTATATTTCAATACATTTAACATACATACTCTTGGCTTAAGCCTATCCGTGGCAGAAAATAATTAGCGGATATTGCATACTGGCTTCTCGGAGTTTGTACGACAACCTCGATTAGGCTAAATCGATTTTGTAACTGATTGCTCAAACGTACATCCTTACTAGTCACTTCAAATTACTTTTACTAAACTAACTACTAGAACTTGTACAAAATAGGCAACAGTAGCAATGAATTGTAAATATCAAGAGCAAATTATTACATTATTAGTAACAAGTTTGTGACATGTATTTTGTAGAGGTAGCCGGATTAAACGGTTAAATTGCACCCTTTCTCAATATTTGCAACATATGCACTATGCATGTTCCGTTTTATTAAAACCTTCTTTTATTGATGCTCGTACGATATTATTTGTATCTAATTTTAAATCTATAAACCACAATTTAATAAAACGAAACTGCTATTAACAATCGAAGTTAATAAGTGCGCAAGGTTTATTTTTCCTTTCCTTTAATTAACTGAAATACAAAAAGCGGTAGTATATATAAATTGAGTAGTTATTACAGTAGATTAGTAATGCACGTAAATTTAGTAATTGCACGTTCTTTCCCCTCACTAACTATTCAGGTTATGAATCCATTGGATGCGAGATGTAATATGCCCAGAACCGACGCCATTTGTGTCAGCCAACTGAAGAACGCCAGACACATCGACCCGGCTATACTCCAAGAAAGGCCGGATGTTAAGATTTTCTTACCTTTCCGGTTCTTCGTTTATAGACCTGAGATGCTATTCCAACCGAATACATATAACAGATATTTAGGTAAGAATATTTGATCAAGAATTAAGTTTGGATATTATTCGTACACCGCACAACTTTAATCTAATTTCTATGTTTACAGTGGCACCGCAAGGAGATCACGTAATTAGTTTAATAGATGAAATTTCGTACATGTCTCCACCCGCACCACTTATTAGTCAGTACGATGATATAAATCCAGAACAATTTTGCAATGGCGACAACAGGCCTGCAGATTGCGGACAAAATTGTATGTGCACTCACAAGGTTGATATACCACTTAACGCAGTCGTAGAATGTGTACTAGTAGATGAAGGTATATTGCTCATTTATAAATTCAAGGGCTTTATCGTTTTCGCTATTCCACTCGATTACATATTTATTTTGATCCTATATTTCTATTTCCACAGTTCAAATTGCAAATCTTTCCCATCCGTTCCACTTGCACGGTTATTCCTACAACGTAATTGGCATCGGACGGTCACCTGACCAGAACGTTAAGAAAATTAACTTGAAACACGCTCTCGACCTCGACAGACGAGGACTTCTCCAACGTCACTTGAAGCAAGGAGATTTGCCGCCAGCGAAGGATACTATAGCCGTTCCCAACAACGGATATGTCGTTGTACGATTTAGGGCCACTAATCCTGGCTTTTGGCTCCTCCATTGCCACTTCCTCTTTCACATCGTCATTGGTATGAACGTTGTACTTCAAGTCGGCACTCAAGCCGACCTGCCTCCTGTACCGCCCAACTTCCCCACTTGCGGAGACCACCTTCCTCCTATCAATTAAATCGGTTCCTAGTAAACATTTTCAGTTTTCGTACATCAAAGAATTGGTTCAGCAGTTGAATTATTCTTGTGTTAACTAAGTGTAATTTTATGTTTGTTTTGTGTGATGTGTCAGGTAGATTCGAAGTGCTCGACTCTACCATTTGTGTTTTTTTATTCGAATGTTTCAACAGAAGTTCATGATGGTTTGTGATTTATTTAAATAACGATGTTACTTTTTTGAGTGGATCGCAGTTTTATAATATGCCATATTTGGTGATACTCGCATGTTGATGTATCGCCTAATATATTGTGTAGTTCGAGGCTCATTAATGTACAACGTTTTCTTCACCCAGGGGTGCCTTTTTATCTATTTTATATGAACGTGTTTGTTCAGTAACTAACGACTTGCCATTATATTTTCACCAAGGATATTTATGACGTGTATATATTTAAAATCTATATAGACGTATTTAGAATTTTAAGACATTCTACCATTGACTAACATCGCACTCTACACAAAATTTGTATGAAATGTAAATATGCAACATCTGTAATACTTGTAAATACACATACATAAGTAAATAATTTTGAAACGTACATTTCCCCAAACAATGAAGACTGTTAAATAACCATATGTTTAAGAAAATATATTCAAAAAGGTGTTACCATTCCCAGTTACCATAACCTTAAGAAATCTTTAAACTTTCATTTTGATTCCCAAATTGACAGCAGAGGTGGTCGTTTTATAATATTAAGAAAGAAAGAAAGAATATGTTTATTCGTAAGTAAATTAACAATATTGCATACAATAAGAATTCATTGTTTACCTGAAGAGGCAAATGTTCTTTACAAATTAATTATAAGAAATACTTTTTTCTGTAATTGCTGTATGCTTGAGTGGGCAATTTGTATTTATCACTTATATTTTAAGATTTTTGTAAATTTTAAACCACTTTAATAAATTTTATTAATGAAACAAATATTTCATTTTACCTGTCGGTGTGTAAAACGTTAACTTTTACCTAAGTTATGCTAAGCCTAATTATGTTAATAATTCGTAATGAATATATGTAAGAGCCTTTGTAAATACAAATAAGTACTGAAAAGGGTGTAGATTGAAAAGGTATGGTGCACAATTCCTATATTCATTGTTTGTACAGAGAATGCATGTATTATCATAAAGTTATATAACTCTCATTAATTATTAATTACATTCTTTTTCATAGGTATTAAATCCTCTAGATGCAATATGCGATGTACCAAGGAACGATGCTGTATGCGTCAGTAATTTAAAAGCGGCAAAGCCCGTTGATAAGGCTATATTACAAGAAAGACCAGACGTTAAAATTTTCTTACCATTTCGTTTCCACTTTTATAAGCCGAAGGACCTCTTCCAGGAAAATATATATAAAAATTTCCTAGGTAATTACAAAGTTCATATCTACATTACGTAACTCGATAAATAAAAGACATTTCATCAGCTTGATTTTGTTCTATACTGATAAACAAAGGTTTGATAATTTTAGATAATGAATAATAAAAAAAATGTTTCAGTTGGCGGTTTTGGCGGCGACCACGTGTTGAGTTTAGTTGACGAAATTTCTTACACAGCCCCTCCGGCACCACCCCTGTCACAAATGCACGAACTATCTCCTGAGCTTTTCTGCAACGGCGACAACAGACCAGCCAACTGTGCCGTCGATTGTCGATGCACGCATATGATTGATGTGCCGCTCAACTCCGTTGTAGAGATCGTCCTAGTTGATGAAGGTAAACCAATTAGTAATTTTATCTACCAAAGAAGAAATTACTTTAAAATATTTTGAATAAAACCTAACTTTTTAACACCCGTCGAGTTCTTTACTTATATTTACGGGGACGACTTGGATGTTTGACGTCTGATGTTATAGTTAGCAGGAATCATCAGCTTTTAAATATTATTTTTTGATGTTATATACGCAGAAAGAGCTCAATGTGTCTTGAGGCTTTACAGTGGTATGTTTGGTTTGGGATTTAAATTTTATTAATCACTTGAGTCTTTTTATCATTTTACGGCACCACTCGACTAGTTGTTTCTAGTCTTCCGTTAAGTCATGCGGTATCATAGTGCAAAGCGTCAATAGTCTAATGAGTTAGGGTACGGTCTGCGAAACTTAAGGTCGTATGGTCGAATCCACCATTAGACTATTGTCGTCCATCTCCTAGCACAAGCATTTTCAGCTTAGTTGGAGTGGTTAACCGGAATATTAGTAAAGTTAATAGCATTGCTAATATACTTTAAAAAAAAATTGCTTCCGAACCATCAGAAGCACGTGAAAAATGTTTTGCACTTAGCTCATTTCATTGCCTAATACAGTACGAGTTTGCTGACAAGTAATTTTTTTGTCAGTTTCAATCAGTTGTTATACTGCTTGAATAATGGATTCTGTAACTGAAATAGCCGGTCAACCTTCTCGTAGATTTTTATTGTAAGTTGCCAATGCCTGAAACTTTCAGTAAGCCATAATTAAAGCAAGAAACAAAAGCAAACTTAAATTTAAAAAGACAACAATTTCTTTATTATTCCTTTTTTTCTGATAATTATATTTTGTTCGTTCGTGAAAAGTTTTCGGGAAAAATTCGAAATTAGTTTTATCATTTAAATTATGGAATAATCTGTAATAATCTTACTTTTTCATCTTGCAGTGCAATCGCCAAACCTGTCACATCCATTCCATCTACATGGAACACCATATAACGTGATCGGTATGGGCCGATCGCCGGATAAAAATATTAAAAAGATTAACTTGAAACACGCTTTAGATTTAGATAGAAAAGGACTGTTGAAGAGACAGTATAATCTTCCGCCATTTAAGGACACGTTGGCTGTGCCAAATAATGGCTATGTTGTTTTAAGATTGAAAGCTGATAATCCAGGTAAAAAATATTTTTTCTCATACTGTAAATGTTTGGCAATTTGTTGTACGAATTAAATATTGAAAAAGTATGTTAACATGTTTTTAAAATAATATTCTTAATGCAGAGGATTCAATATAGATATATTATATCTATCTATTATATCCCGCACCAAAAGAACAAAGTTTTAATAATCAAACATAGGCACACGCCACTACAAAGAACAGCACGTGTGTGTTGGCGTAGCCCAAAAAGGTCCTCTTTCCGATAGAATACCAGCATCATATGTAACAGCAATTTGCATGCGAGATTTACATGGTGATTGAGAGAATTTGAAGATTAAATTACTAGTATAGAGGCATTCTACCTAAGTCTAATCCATGTAAGAACACACGCAGTATAAACTTCCAAAGAAATTATTTTTCATCTTGCAGTGCAATCGCCAAACCTGTCACATCCATTCCATCTACATGGAACACCATATAACGTGATCGGTATGGGCCGATCGCCGGATAAAAATATTAAAAAGATTAACTTGAAACACGCTTTAGATTTAGATAGAAAAGGACTGTTGAAGAGACAGTATAATCTTCCGCCATTTAAGGACACGTTGGCTGTGCCAAATAATGGCTATGTTGTTTTAAGATTGAAAGCTGATAATCCAGGTAAAAAATATTTTTTCTTATACTGTAAATGTTTGGCAATTTGTTGTACGAATTAAATATTGAAAAAGTATGTTAACATGTTTTTAAAATAATATTCTTAATGCAGAGGATTCAATATAGATATATTATATCTATCTATTATATCCCGCACCAAAAGAACAAAGTTTTAATAATCAAACATAGGCACACGCCACTACAAAGAACAGCACGTGTGTGTTGGCGTAGCCCAAAAAGGTCCTCTTTCCGATAGAATACCAGCATCATATGTAACAGCAATTTGCATGCGAGATTTACATGGTGATTGAGAGAATTTGAAGATTAAATTACTAGTATAGAGGCATTCTACCTAAGTCTAATCCATGTAAGAACACACGCAGTATAAACTTCCAAAGAAATTATTTTTCATCTTGCAGTGCAATCGCCAAACCTGTCACATCCATTCCATCTACATGGAACACCATATAACGTGATTGGTATGGGCCGATCGCCGGATAAAAATATTAAAAAGATTAACTTGAAACACGCTTTAGATTTAGATAGAAAAGGACTGTTGAAGAGACAGTATAATCTTCCGCCATTTAAGGACACGTTGGCTGTGCCAAATAATGGCTATGTTGTTTTAAGATTGAAAGCTGATAATCCAGGTAAAAAATATTTTTTCTTATACTGTAAATGTTTGGCAATTTGTTGTACGAATTAAATATTGAAAAAGTATGTTAACATGTTTTTAAAATAATATTCTTAATGCAGAGGATTCAATATAGATATATTATATCTATCTATTATATCCCGCACCAAAAGAACAAAGTTTTAATAATCAAACATAGGCACACGCCACTACAAAGAACAGCACGTGTGTGTTGGCGTAGCCCAAAAAGGTCCTCTTTCCGATAGAATACCAGCATCATATGTAACAGCAATTTGCATGCGAGATTTACATGGTGATTGAGAGAATTTGAAGATTAAATTACTAGTATAGAGGCATTCTACCTAAGTCTAATCCATGTAAGAACACACGCAGTATAAACTTCCAAAGAAATTATTTTTTCATCTTATTTTACTTTCTTTTTCAGGCTATTGGTTATTCCACTGCCACTTTATTTTCCACATAGTAATAGGAATGAATTTGATATTACATATCGGTACGCAGAGAGACCTGCCGCCCGTGCCTCCAAACTTCCCCAGATGTGGTCACCATTTGCCAGCTATCACGCCTGCATATTTCCCAATACTTCATTGAGAAGGACAAGCTTAATGGCACAGCCGATTTTCTAAATGGTTCTAAAGGTTTTACTTATACCTGATAATATGCGAACGAAAGACGCGGATTGTTTAAAAATCCGAATTGCCATATGCCGTTATAATATTGAAGCGTTGCAATGTACGAAAAAATATTAATTTGCAATAGATTTTTGTACATAATTCGTTAATGACTAGATATTATTAGATAAGTTTAATAATACCTGTCAGCTTATCGCTACTCTAGAAGGCCAAAGTTTAAACTCATACTAACTTTACCTTATATGTATCTATTGCAAATATATTTATGGAAACATTACATTTTCATATGATATATTAATAAATGTTTTTGTTGCTTGTTTTGTAGTTTTTTAAATTAATAAGTTGTATTTTAATGAAACCTTTAATAAATATATAATAATTTTAGTTGTTTTGAAGTAGGACGTGTAATAATTCATGTACAATAAGTTCTAGAGTTGTACGAATTAACTATCATTAAAATTGTATTAATCATTGATATGCGATTGGTGAAATCTTGCGGTTTTTAGGGCTTAATAATATTCAGACTTATCAGAGACTTCGAACCGTAACTATCGTTACTAGTTCTTGGTTCTTTGATCTTTACTGAATTCACAGTGTTAACAATATTTTCACTCTTTCTGGGATAGCAATCGCAAAGCTCACACGGTCGCCGTTTCACTTAAGCTAGATTTGCGTAGTTTTGTTACATACATATTCATTGTATTTATTTCAAAATGACCGGCCATATATTGACTATAAAATCATTTAACATTCATAATTTAAGCGCATAGAATAAATCAGAGAGAACAATAAATTAAAAATCATCTTCTGTGAACTTTCTTTTGAACGCTTCTTCTACATGCCGTTAATGTACTTATTTAAATACATTTAAACGCAAACAACACGTAGATTTTGCATGAATAACTTAATAACAATAGAGTGTAAGTCTAGCTTAAGTTTAACGTAGGAGGCTACGTTTATTTGACACAGAGTAGCATTTTAATCTAAAATACACTACTGTGATAGGAATGCCACGTAGGACCTATACTTGTTAACCTTACTTTTCCTACATTTGGTACGTCTACTAGTTAGTGTACGTTATGATTTGTGTTAATTAATTACATTGTTTGACAATAAAAAATATAGTCATGTTGAAATCAAAATACAATAAAATAAACATATCAACCGTGATCGCTTTTTACTCATACAACCCTCTAAATATCTTTGTTTAGCGTATGTATTCCTAGTTAATTTTAAACTCACATGTGAATTATTATATTAAAATCATTAAACGTGACCAGGTTAACAAAGAACACAGCCTTTGGTACTTTATGAGTTGTCTCTTTACCAGATGGAGCGCTGATCGGCGTAAGGAAATTAGTAAAACTGATTGACTGATTAAAGCTAAAGATGAGGCTAAGTGATGTACTAGGCTAGAGGCATATGTCCAGCGGTGGATTGCCGCAGGGTGTTGGTAACGTCATACTATTTAGGGAAGTTAATACATGAGTTACAGAAAAATACTATTTTAGTTGATTTTGATATCAATGAGTAAGTTGTATGTGGCTAATATGTGGATTTAGTATGTCGTTTTTGTTACAATATTTAAAGAAGACTACCATTTTGGGTATTTTTTTGTAGTTTCACAAATGAGAAATTGAGAGTAACAAACGAGCACACAGCTCACCTGATGGTAAGTGATTGCTTCAGCCCATGATATCTACATTAATCCTTGATAAGGAATCATAATGAAGATGTATTGTCTCTTTGAATTGAATGGTCTCTTTTAATATTTGCTAGAATAGGAGTAGATGTATCGTAGGATAGTAAGTCAAACACTTTTGATAGATCTAAAAAAAACGCGCGCAAACAGGCGTATACAATATCTGACAGTTTCCTTCAAGTCGAGCACAATAGCCTCTGTGGACAACCCAGGCTGGCAGCTAAACTCATGTAGCTTGATATGCATTTTAAGATATGAGTTAAGCTAGCTGTCAAAAATCTTTGCTTTAGTGTTGGCTAACGATGTTGGCCTATGGTTTAAGCTTTAACTACAGCTACCATCAGGTTTTGCATTTAATCATACATAAAATATGAGTGACTTAAGCACATGTTGAAAAAAAGTGAAGCACACGAGCTACATGCAATCAGCACGCACCGTGTGTTCGATGGTAAGCCAATCAAGCCTAGGAAATTTGCTTCGTGTCATTTTACCTAAGATCTGTTTAATATATTTTGCAAGCTAATCGTTGTCATCCGCACCGAACACCCTAGTAATACTCAGTATTGAACTGAGTTTTTAAAGCGCGGCGATATCCATAAAATTAGAGACTTCGTAGACACTCTTAGGAAAATCAAATTTAGACTTCGCCTTGTTTGTGGTAAATTTTTATTAAATTAATTTAGTCTGAGCTGGTATAATTTATTGATAAAACGTCAATTTTAATTTGCTCTTGATGGTTCAAGCACTATTCGAGTTTGCTTTTAAAAACTTTAAGCGCTCAGCATCACTATCGCTTCAAAAACTGGCTCAGAAGACGGGTTTTCATACAGAACCCAGTTTACTCTCTGAGCCTCGCCCACATGTTTGCTCCAAACTGTACTGTACTTAATGGTATACTTATAACATGATTATGGTAGGAATCATAATAATATTTTCCACAACATTGTTGCAATTCTACTGGAAAGTTAATTTTTCTTAATTTAGAATTGCACAAGCTCTCATATGAACGACACTGCTGTGGATTTCTTCCATATGTCCATATGACTTCATTACTAACAACAATTTTTATATATATGATAAAGCTAAATACTATAACGTGTTGATGTCCTTATTTTTACTTTAGTCAAATTCAGTATTTAAATAAAGTTTATTTTATGTTAACTACGATAGTACACTATACGAACTTTTGCCGCGTTCTTCAGTCAACAACACGAACCTCGAAGTTCATGACCTCACTAGGCACATCCAGACCGTCGTCGATGATTGCTCGTGACAGGTTCCCTCGGCGGAAGACCACCGGTGGACCCTGCCAAACGACTTATATCCCACTGAAAGTAACCGGCTATTGTTATGTACCCTTCAGCGTGAAGTTCAATCACACATAGCCCAGTATAGGAACGATCGGTGGGATAATCACCTCTCCAACATCAAATCTTCACATCTCGCCTACTAGCGACTTCCCAAATCCCTAAAAGGGGGCACCGCCTAAACAATGCTTTCCTAAGCGCGTCTCAACTAACCGCCCGCCTTCTTAGACGAAGAGACAGCGGAATGTCTGGCTGACAGTCTCAAGCTCCAATGCTCACCGAGCACCCTACCGATCGACGCCACTCACCTTCCAATGGTTGACAGGGAAGTCGACCGGAGGACTTAGAAACCACATTATACGTAACTCAAGTTACATGCGCCGAAGTTGAGTCTATGATAAAAAGCTGCGACCACGCAAGGCTCCCGTCTCCGACGGTATCATCAACAAGGGAATGAAACTCCTACCCATGCCCATTTTACACCTACTGGTGATTATCTACAACGCAGCCACATCTAAAGTCACTTTCCCGAAAGTCTGGAACGAAGCCGAAGTTATAGGGATTCTCAAGCCCTCGGAACATTCAACCGATCCATCAGCCTACCGGCCCATAAGCCTACTCAAAGTCTTGGGTAAGGTATATGGCTTAGGTATAAAGGCTCATTCTCGCCCGCCTAAAGGACTTCATGCGGTCCCAAGGGCTACCAATCAATGAGCAGTTCGGGTGTCACACCCAACACTCATGCACACATCAAGTGCATGAGTCACATCATCATGGAGCACATTCTCAGTAAATTTCTTCAGGTCTACCAAACTGGAGCACTTTTCCTCGACGCGGCCAAAGCTTTCGATCAAGATCTGGCACAACGGGCTCATATACAAACTATATAAGCTCGGTGTGCCAGATCGACTCGTACTTATCATACTCACCGCGTCGAGGGAACGCGTTCCGAGGTTCATCCCATTTGTGCCGGAGTACCACAAGGCTCCGTCCTAGGTCCTGCAACATGGAAGTGTGCAAGTGCCGCCACTTACAATCCCATCGCGAATCACAGATTCACCCACGTCCGATGAAGACCAAGACACGTCCTCAACGACCCTGACGACGCAACCACCAGGGCCCAAGCCCTACATAAAACACAACACATGTACATTGCAAATAAGGTTATTCGCGATACCGCCATGTCACTGGCCGGTTCTCTCCAGTCCATACAGATAGAAGCGGCACTAGAGTTTCTTGTGTCACTCCTTCTCCAACGCTCACGCATTCCGTAGTGATGGTACAGGTAGTTAATAATAATAGCTATATTAATTTAGATAATCCTCTGTCAGAAGCAACTGACCGAGCCGAGATTCCCCGAGATTCTCGAGGTGCCCTCTGGGGCACCCTCGAGTCAGACGCTCTCGCGAAACAGGGTATCGGTAAGAGCCGAGGCTCCCTCTCAGGAGCCCTTGTGCTGGTTACCCATATATAGAGGTCTCGACTGAGTGCCATAAGCGCTCAGTCACCTCTCAACCCAGTGAAACTGTGAAAGCCCTCGGACTAGCAGCGGCCTACAGCACGAAAAAAAAAAAGTTCGGTAACTGTACGCTAGAGGCGCTTGGCGGTTAATAAAAAGAATTTACTACGGTCGCCAATGATTTTATGATAATTGCTAATATAAACTCATGGTAAATGCACCGTTGAAATGATATAAAAGTGGTGATTTAAGTAAATTAATTATTTTTTTGCTTAAAATATTCTCCCTGCTTCGGTTCAGAATTCAACTATTCAAATTCTTAAAAATTATTTCTCCGTTAATAGGAGGACATCTTGAACGGATACGTATACCTAGTTTAAATTTAAGCCTTTTCTGGATTTTCATTTGGATTTAGAAGATCAATTGTAATTTATAATTTATATATGAACTCATATGATGAATGATTCATCATATGATTTCATACATAAATGTAAGATGTACAATAAATTGACTGGAGAGACCATAACATTTAATTAGCAAATGCACTTACTGTAATCAATCTTAAAAATACAACATAATAATTTTTCAACAACAGCCTCAATTAAGAAAAATGGAACTTATAATACCACTAACTACTTACTTAATGATACTATAATCTGGAGTCTGAGGAGGTACTGTTAAAACTATCATCATCCTAATTGAAAGAACCCAAATATCTCTACAAACAATAACATTCAAACCATATAGTAGGTGCCCCACTCAAACTCTGTACAACTGCCAAGTGTTTACTGTTAGACAGTTGTACATTCTATAAGTCGACATCGCCTTACTACTACGTACAATAAACAGCAAAAAAGGGAAACGTACAACAGTTAATGTTTTAAATCCTACAACATTTCGTAACTCCTTTGCCAAACGACAGCATAATTATCTCGCTACAAATCTATATAATAAGGTGAACAAAATATTAAATTTATAAAAACTAACGTATACGTATACATGCATACACTCACACAAACATACACACAACACACACACAAATATATACATATTTTAAAATACTTTTCTCAATTGTTGGCTACATTAAAAATAAGGTTTTTTTCCTAGTTCAGGAGTTAGAGATGTTGATACATGAATATCAATAAAGTATTATTATGATTATTATTATTATGGGATATTTTTTTTCCTATCTCCGCCTGGCTAGTTATTATTATCATTGTTATTACTATAACTAAATAGTTGTTCTTCGACAACATTATCGACTTCAATAAAAGGAAAAATGCAGATGATTATAAACGCTTCATTGGACAAACACTTTACTGTCACTACTATACATTTGATATTGGAATTAGAAATTCCATTGTTGCTGATTAGGTAGGATTAGATTATATTAACAAGTCTGTTGGTATTGTGAAATATTATTCTACCAAAGCCATATTGACCCATTAATACCTAATACTGTGTTATTTTAGTCTAACAAAAAATGCCATAAAACGTTCATATTTAAATGTATTTATATTGTTTCTATATCTCGTCTATTATTTATGTTTGATAGACTAAGATTTTTTTTCATGTTATTCTTTAATAATAGGCTAAATAGAGAATAACATGAAAGTAATTTCAGATCATTTTAATTTTATAGTTTAAATTTAAATGATCTTATATTCCGTTATAATGCTTATAGTGTTATGGTGTTTAATAAACCAAGCTTATCGACTTGCTTCAAATAGTACATTAAACTAAATTCTTGAATTACTAAATATTGTAATTACCCGTATGCAGTAAATAAACCACAATAATGAACCTTAAACTATAGAGCTAAACTATTGATCAGCACTCCTAATTAGAGTTAAATATCGTCTACATGCCTTCAATACACTTTAAACATTTGGTATTCTTTTAAGAAATTAAATAATAACTTGCTAGACATCGATGGGTGCAAATAGCTCTGAATCGTGCTTCGGGGTAATATAAGTAGAAAGCCTTTATTCTTTTAACAGTAGCTCTATGATGAGATGAATTGATAATAAAAAATATTACTTAATTAGCTTTAATAACTGATTAGTTTAATAGCAGTTAGTATAACACAAATGTGTCTGCTGGAATGGGCTATATATATATATATATATATATATATATATATATATATATATATATATATATATAAGTATTTCAGGATTAATTACGAAACATTTAATCACATTTTTTTAGTGATTATATATAATATAAAATGAACTAACTCTTGATCATCCTTAATAAAAACGTGGTAGTATATAAATCAAATATATATTATATAGTTAAAGATTGAAGAATTAACTTTATTATCGAATAATAGAGTTTCATATTTCAGCGTTACAAGTCAATGGTGTGGTACAAATTAATGACAAAAATTTCCTTTATCCAAACAACTTCTTTCTGATGAAGCCCCGCAGTGTGAAACCTGATACAATTTGCAACGTTGGTGAAGAAAAAACTAATAAACAACTTCAATGTGTACACGTTTTAAAAGTACGCGATAAACAACTTGTGGAATTGACATTCATAAATGAAGGTATTAAAAGTATACATCCTATTTTCTCTTAACTACCTCGTTTTCTGCGCGTATAACTATATACATTACACGAATTAAATAAAATAATTCAAACGATTTTCGGCCTGAGTTTAGCTTGATAACCGATGTGAAAGAAAGAATATCTTACGCCAACCTCTTATGGACAAGCGCACTGTATTACGACTAATACTAGATAGAACGACGATTTGTACAAATTTGCGGGAAGTTACCTATAACAATCTGCAGAGTAATGTTCGGAAGTGGATAAATGATAGGCCGAGATTATACGAATATGTAACACGAATTAAACACATTTTCACAGTAGAGCTACACTGCAGTTTGTTTCTAGCTGCTGAATGAATAGGTCAACTTGTCCTCGTCCTATTAGAATACCAGCGTAATGCTACTGTGAATGTCAGTCCTTTGAAACAGCACAATACCATATTTGAAATGTACCATAGAAAATCTCTCTTCCAAGAGTTTACCAAGTTTTATATATACATTAGGAAGACCACAAAAAAGCAAAGATACAAATAAACAAAGTCTTAGAAACCTGAAAATTGTCGAACAGTTGGTTTCAAAAAATATCTTCAATGTACAATCTTAACATAATGTTCCAAGTTGCAATTTTGTAACATCTGATATAAGTACTTGTTATATGCAAATCTAATTGCTTTGTGGCAAAGGTCTACGACGTTTCAGGAATAAATAAATAATGACAGATGGGCCACAATTATCTAAAAAGCATTCTGCTGTTAATGAAGCTTTAAAGTAAGAAGTAAGAGAATCCTTAGAGCAATAATACAGAGTACCGACATCCTCCAACTTGTTGAATTAGCGGAAGATAACGAGAAACGTCCACAGGAACGCTTTTATGGCAGCTTTTATTTTATTTTTTATTTTAAGATCCACTTTTGGTTTGCTAATCAACAAAGACAACAATTTTTTTGTTTATTACAATAACCGATAGTTCGCTACCTCTGAAATATTGTATGATGATAATGAACATATATAAATGCATACACAGCAATCGATTGCGTAATAGTAAACACTATGATCCTGCGTCCAATCCTTTATTTTCTTCTTACTTCACCATTTCTTCTAGCAGGTAAATACTTACGTCTTTTGTATTTATAGTTTAAGTTTAGGACAAACTTAATGGAGTAACTGAGAAGTGTGTCACGATTGGATTGAAAGGTGCGAGTTATAATACGAATTTATTTTCATGTTTAAATATAATTTAGCCATTACAGAACATAGACATGTCAGCACAATAACATCAGCCTTAAAGTTTCTGCATACAATTTCTGTAATGGTGTGTGAGATTTGTTTTACTTTTTTAATGAAGCTGATGATGCTGATATTATAGTTAAAATATAGATTAAACATAAAAAAATGTTATTTGAAATATTATATTATTTGACATCTATAAAGTTTAATTTCAGCTTCATACAAAGCTATAGAACCTAGAGTTATCGGTGGTCATGAAGCGGCACCTCACAGCCGTCCGTACATGGTATCTCTTCAAAAGAGATTCTTGTGGTTGCGACTACACATGTGCGGGGGGTCCATTATAAGCAAAAATTGGGTAACTGATATTTAAGTAGAACATAACGAATTTTTTATTATATTTTTCATTTTAATAAACAAGCTAATATTTTAAACATTTAATAATTTATACTAAACAAAATTTAGTTCAACAACATAAGAATATTTAGTACTTTTTTCATTTTATTTTTTAATTTCTCTTATTCTGTCTACTACTAAAAAACTGTTTGTAATATTATTTCAGGTATTGACAGCAGCCCATTGTGTTTCGGACTCATTTCTAACCAAATGGTTTCCTTTAGATGCCATTGCAGGAATTCATAATAATAATATTTTTGGTCCCAAAGCCCAAATAAGGACAATTTCTAAAAAATATCGACATCCAAATTATAACGGGTAAATAAACTATTTCCTAGACACAATCGTTTATTTCCGAATCCGTATAAACAAAACTTTAATTACTTCCAGAGGTATCGGTTCAGACGACATCGCCATGCTCTGTACCTTCGCCCCATTTAGATTTTCACGGGAAATACAACCAATAAATTTACCACACGACTTAAAACTTGATCAACAAACACTAACTTTACCAGGATGGGGTGTACTAAGCACAAGCATGTTCATGTTTGATTTGCCCGAAACACTACAAGAGGTTGAAGTAACATATCTTCCTTATGACGGTAATAACATAAATATTGTAAATAATTATAATGAAAAAAATTAAGTTACGTATTTGTGTAGTCTAAATATATAATAAAATTTTGTGTATTTGCTCTTCAAGAATGTTACAAGGCAGTAGAAGTAATTAAAGATGACGATGAATTTAATCCTTTGGATGAAGAAACTCATATTTGCACTGGACCTATATCTGGTGGTATCGCAGCTTGCAGTGGTGACTCGGGCGGGCCTTTAGTTTTACAACTTGAAAATAACGAAATGCGGAACGACACTAGTGTGATTTATAATAATGATAGTGTTTCTGCGGAAACAAGTGATAATACCATAAGTTCTGTGATTCTTGGTATAGTGTCATGGGGTATGTCACCATGTGGTGAAGAAGGAGCACCAACCGTTTATACCAACGTCTCCAAGTATCTCGATTTTATATATAAACACATGGATAAGTAACCTACAATTAGTGACCAAAAGCTGAGGTTAGGTTACTGATTTCTCACACATTTGCATTTTTTTAATTTCTCAGTTATGAAATCTTAAATATTCATTCATTACGAGGTAATATTTTTTATATATTATATATTAAAAATCTCTCTTCTTATCTCCAAGTATCTCTTTTACCTACCTTTTTTGTTTCTTTTGTCTAGATATGATGAGATGAGCGAATTAAACGTAAAACTGTCGATTATCATGCGTTTGAATTCTACGGGTCTAATCATCAATTATTTTCTCTGTTTTAGATTCTTACGGATAAAATATAAGAAGTTAAATTTGTACCCTATTGCTATCTTTTGATACCTTGCTTAGAATAAGAAATGAACATAGTATTAATATAAAAGACATTCCTTCGCAAAAAATATTTTACTATTATTATTATTACTTTACTATTTACTATTTTATATTATATAATATAATAATACGTCTAGGTTCAGTCTATTCTCCATGTTCAGTTTAAGAGCACATCAGCAGGTTTATAGCTACCACATTTTGGTAAAACATCAATGACTGCCATTGGCATCGATTGGGGCACATCAATAAGAATGGCTACTGGTAACGAAAAGAAACCACAAGATCTGCACTCCACCATCCAACTGCCGCCCCGGTCGGGCAGTAACCTCACAATTGTGTATCCCTTATTGGGAACGACGAATGTATCCTTCAAGGGTGGATTTTTGAGATTTCTGAAAAAGTATATGAGTGATAATTTTAAATTTAACAATTGTAATAACTTTTTTTTTTTTGATGAGAATTATTTTCAGTGAATTTACCTTTGAATTTCCCCTTTTTTATCAAGAAGTTGAAACTGTCCTTTCGACCTTGGTTTCCCGTCTTTCGTTTGACCAGTTGCAACCACTTTACCAGAATATCCATGCATATGAAACGTATATGAATCATTACTGCCAAAACCTGTAATTACAATTCATATTTATAGACATTAGAACAGTTTTATATTTCAATAAAATTATTGGGAATCAATTTACTACATCTACACTGCAGTTTGTTTCTAGCTGCAGAATGAATGGGTCAGCTCGACCGGGGTAGGACCACGCCCTCACAGAATACCAGCGTAAAATAGCAGCTTAACGCTGCTGTTTTTCGTCTGGTGAGTGCAGGGATCCGGAGACCTATTACTGGAGACGAGGCATTCCATCTCAGTCCTAAAGGGTGACAACGCATCTGCATTATGATTTCCTGTCAAGGATGAATGTAGATGTCATGGGCCGCAGGAATCACTTACCATCACGTGAACTGTGTGCTCGTTTGTTACCCTTAATGCTATAAAAAAAAATAATAATAATAAATAAAGATATATTTATTTATATTTTGAACATGGTAATAAAATAATTTTGTATAATCAATAAGCTAATGTTTGACTTCAATACTTGTAAATGAAGTCATTAGTGGCAAAACACTAGTGCGCTTAGTGAACACCTCTAACATAATAATCGTACAAAAAGGCTGACGCAAACTTAATATTCTAATCATCTGTTGTATTAAAAACGGCCAAACATAACAACCACAATAGGATGAAAACCCACCGTCTCATTAATATTGCATTAAGATAATGTACGATGGTTGAACAGGTTGGGAAGGGGGGTTAATTTTATGTAAATCTTCCGCACACTCTCCAAAATTTGTGCTGTAAAACATCGAGTACCTAAACCTCACAATAGTTTGTAATACCAGTTTTCTTTATCTTAAATACAGTGTATACAGGATAAAAAATGAAACGCGTTTGTTTAACAAAGCTAATTACAGCATTAAATATTGCTAATTTGATTACGAAAAGGGTACATTTAAAACTATCCCCTTGACTTGGTAATTTTTTTTAAATTACATTGAGAGTAACAAACGAGCACACAATTCACCTGATAGCAAGTGATTCCTGCGACCCTTGACATCTACATTCATCCTTGACCTTGAGGAATCACAATACAGATGCGTTGTCACCCTTGAGGACTGAGATACAATGTGTCGTCACCAGTAATAAAGATCTCCGGAACCCTACACTCACCAGACGAAACACAGCAGCATTTTGCTGCTGTTTTGAGCTGGTATTCTGTGAGGGCGTGTTCCTGACCCCCGTCCAGCTGACCCATTAGCTCTACCACTGTGAAAATGTGTTTAATTCGTTACTCGTTAGTTACATAATCGTATCATCTCCGCCTATCATTTATCCACTTCCGAACATTACTCTGCAGATTGTTATAGGTGACTTCCCGCAAACTAATAATAATATAGCACAAATCGTCATTCCATCTAGTATTAGTTGTAATATAGTGCGCTTGCTCATAAAAGGTTGGCGTACGAAATTCTTTCTTTCACATCGGTTATAAAGTTAAACGCAGGCCCACAATCGTTTGATTTATTTTGTTTTATTCGTGTAATGTATATAGTTATACGCGCAGCAAATGACGTAGTTAAGAGAAAATAGGATGTATACTATAAATACCTTCATTTATGAATGCCAATTCCACAACTTGTGTATCGCGTACTTTTAAAACGTGTACACATTGAAGTTGTTTATTAGTTTTTTCTTCGCCAACGTTGCAAATTGTATCAGGTTTCACACTGCGGGGCTTCATCAGAAACAAGTTGTTTGGATAAAGGAAATTTTTGTCATTAATTTGTACCACACCATTGTCTTGTAACGCTGAAATATGAAACTCATTATTCGATAATAAAGTTAATTCTTCAATCTATAATGTTAATTATTTTTCATGGAGAGGAAACATCGTGAGGAAACCAAATGTACTAAATAAATACATATATTTCGAAGATATGTGAAATCTGTCAATACGCAGTGGACCGCATCGTGAACTATGTTCAAACTCCGTCTCTTGAGAAGAGACCTATGCAGTGTAATTTATATATACTCATACAGTCTGTTGTAATACTTATTCTTTATATCTTTTCCTTACTTTATTGCGTACTGATCACGTAGCGGTGTAACATATGTGACATCGGAATCTCCCTACAATTTCCCGTTTTTTGGATTAAAAGTAGAATTGTTTTGTGACATATTAACGCAAGACTGAATTTATAATTTGATATAAATAGTACATATTAAAAAATTAGAATAAAAATTGTGATACATCTTTGAGGAAATAAAGAAATTACGTCCAAAGTTCAAACTTAAAAGTAAAGAATTGTTTCGTCTATGTCCCATATAAGCATCATATTTAGTTACATTCGAACTCAACAATCGAACCGAATTATTCAATTATATTTTACAATAGACTAGATTTCAATTTACAATAATATTACGTACACAATGCAGCGGGATAAAAGTTCTTCTTTGAAACAACATCACTCAAATATCTGTAGTCATTATCGTCATCTTTAAACGATATTAAATGTCTGTCCACTCCTAAATATATAATTTTAACATCTTTATTGAGATCTTGATCTTGAAGGGATACCAATTTTTGACCGTTTACTATACTTTCACTGTTCAAAAGTACGTCGCTATTCAGCGTCTGGAATTATATAAAACTTACATAAATTTTTGATTTCCTCTTACCGATAAATTATTTTTGTAACGTATTACAATATAACAATGGTGGAGCTACACTGCAGTTTGTTTCTAACTGCACAATGAATGGGTCAGCTCGACCGGGATAGGACCACGCCCTCACAGAATACCGGCGTGAAGTAGCCGCATAACGCTGCTGTGTCTCGCCTGGTGAGTGTGGGGATCCGGAGACCATTATTACTGGTGACGAGTCATTCCACCTCAGCCCTCAAGGGTGACAGCGCATCTGGTTTATGATTCCTTGTCAAGGATGAATGTAGATGTCATGGGCCGCAGGAATCACTTAACATCAGGTGAATTGTGTGCTCGTTTGTAACTAAATAAAATTTAAAAGTAAATTTAAAAAAAAATACAATATGAAAATATTGAATCTATATACAAATAAAAATTATTAGTAATAAAATATTATGTCAGTTAACTTATACTTATTGTAACATAGGTAAACAATTAAATTCGTTAGAAATTCAATAATCATAGGAAATGATTTATTACTATTTTTGTTATAAATACAACAGGGTGACTGTCTGGAGAATTTCTATTTGTATATAAATTGAACTGACTGAGAACTGATTGAGAAGACTGAGAGACACATTCTTCTAAATAAAATGTGGAAAACGTTTAAATGATGGCAATAATAATTTATTATACGAACACAATTTCAGACGACTTAGAAATGTATGCTATTTTATACGTATGTAGATTTAATAAAATGAAAAGAAATTAATCTCGAACTTAAAATAATTCATTTATAGTTGTGAAAAGTTCTTTTGGCAGGTCTAACCGTGAATGTTACGGTGCAACTCGGAATGGAAATAGCTGCTGAGAAATTCTTTGTTCAGTAGACTGATGAACTTTAACACAATTATAGGAATCGGATAAGCTAATCTAATAAAAATAATCTTAATTTTAATTGGAGATTAGCTTATCCGATAAATTAGAGTATTAATTTTAATTATGTTTCTTACCGGGCCTTGTAATAATGAGGTATAATTGAAACCTGAGTACAGGAACATGCTGTGAGCGCTCAATCCTTCACATGCACCCGAACCACGTACGTTCACCCAGTACCCACCACTCTCACGAGCTGCTTCTATCACTACGTCCATGCGCTCACCTGAAATATTTTTTATTTTTTTATTTCTGAAATATTTGCCTTTTATAAAACTATGCCAATAAAATGTAGCAGGCGGTAACGTTACCGATAGATATCAACATAACGTCGATAGTCAAAATGAAGTCGAGAATGTCCCGTAGTCGTGAATAACAGAGAGAATACCTTATTACCAGATTAGATACCTTATTTCCTTCACGGGGTAAATCAGTTTCCTATCAATTCGTGGTACAGCTACTTCTAAGCATTAAAGTGGCTCTTCACATAAACAAGAGAGTCTGCTTTTAATATTCCAATTAAAAACAGACTCCCTTGTTTATTTGAACTATTTGAAAGTACTGGTCAAATTTTAAGTGACAAAAGAAAAAACATGTTCCCTTTTTATTTATAAGTGAGTAAACCGCGATTATGTAATTCCTCTATCGAGGTACACATCTTTGAAGAGAGATTGCTACAGCGTGCAAATGGAAAGTTTTAATTAAAAGCCATCTAGGTATGCCGTGGAAGAAACCATCATTTAATCTCTTTTAGATGTCGTTAGTAAGGCCTAAGGTAAACAAGAAATGCTAAGAATATATTCTGACCTACGTCAGATACTGATATAACTATCGTAAAAATGCCAGATCCAAAATATCTCTAGACCATGCCCGCCATTTGCAATAAATAAGTACATAAGTAAATAAATATAACAAATTCTAATTTATTAAATATAATTAATACCTGTAAAAAGACAACAGGTCCTGTTTTGTAAACATACAATCAATAAAATTATATATTAATAAAAATAAAATACATAATCTTTTGTGTCTTTGGTGATGAAAAATAACAATAATAAAGAACGTATAACATAATTAAAATAAAAAAATATACAACTGTCTATGGAAATCACATTATCTTGAGGTACAATTAGAACACGCCGTATTTCGTTTAAGATCCGACATTCTAACAGAATTCCTAGGTATATGTTTAACCACAATATGCTTTGGTGTACTGAAGTATAATTCATGTGAAAGCTATAGTGATTGTTTTAGTCCTAATAATGATAATTTATTATTAGTTATTTAATGATAATACTCTTATATTTTATCACGAATCAATTATTATAATAAATATATATTACAAACAACTACTTTTAATTTTATAATATCTACAAATAAATAAACAAAATAAATGTTGCCAATATTACTCCGAAAATGTAAATAATAAAAGATGGATTATCTATTTACAAAGTAATTTCAAAAATTTTTCTCTTTTTCCAAACACAAACATAAACCTAACAACTGAAAATTAAAATTAAAAATAAATAATTTTTATTAATAATGTTACATAACATATTTTTATTATAATAATTTATATTAATCATATTATTTTATCATTTATATTTGTTTAGTAAGAATGTTTTTAAATAACTACATTTTCTAAAATATAATATAAATACATTGGCAAAGAAAGCGAAATGGTAGCATGAAACTGGTTGTAATGGTGACCTTTAAATCATAAGTGGAACAAAAGTAATGTATTATCAATACTAGCATCTTTCTCCTCTCTCTCTCGGCAGATGCGGTAAACGATGTTGTTAATGTATCCAATATTTCTTTGTTTATAATTTACGGCATAGAAGTATGATTGCAATTATTTTTCCGCTAAGAAAGGAACGTTGCAACGTGCAATAAGCCGTTGTTTTCATAGATACTAACCTATATTATAACAATATCCGCTTACTTTCTTAAAGTGAACCCAACATTGCTATTTGGTTACTTTCTCTTTCAATGTCAGTGTTATTATGCTCTATACTATTTCAAGCTTATTTTTGAGTGCCACAAAATTTTACAGTTCCATTTCAATACGTTGAGATTGCTTCTCACAATGTCAAGTAGCTGCCCGACTTTCACCGATAGGATGAACGGCATTTCTCTTTCTTGTACACCGTGTACAACTTTTCAAGTTTACAAATGAATGCTTTCAATAATAATAAAATTACCAACATTTACTTTTATCAATTCGAATTAAAGTTAAAATGATTATGGTTGTGCTAGGAGACAGTTGATTGGATGAACAAATAATATTAAAAAAATAAATCATGGAAACTCAATGTGCTTTCCACGTATATTATATTATTTCTTATATAACTACATGCCGTTCATCGCTGATACAACTAACAAGTTACTTGCGCCATGCCTATTAGCATGAGCAAAAGTGTCGCAAAGGCAATCTGCCGTGTACTCTATTTTTAACTTCCTGAAACTTCTTTAATCAGGAGCTGTAAGTCTCTGGGACACAAAATATAACATAATAAAATCTATCAATTAATAATTTATAAATTAATAATTTATTCAAATAATAATTTATAAATTATGTTAATGTTAAGTTAATAACAGTAATTTTAGAATAAATATTTTAACGAAATTTTATTTGTACATTTTTTTTGTTTTTATTTTATCTAATTTTATTTTATTTTATTTTCGTTTGTATAAATATTTAATTAATAGTATGGTCATTAAGAGAAAAGAAAGTTATTGTAAGAAGTAGACAAAAAACGCACCTACAATTCATAAACACATCTATTATGGAGAAAACAAATTTCTCTCTTCATTTCTCTATGGTCACACGACCGCAAGCTATACAATTTGACATTACTTCCTAATGCTTTGTCTACGTCTTAACGACGTATTTATTTTCATTTGAACTTAAAGCTAAATAAAATAAATTATCAAATCATATTGTTAACGATACATGACTATATATCGGACAAACTTACAGATTTTATGTTAGAACTCCAGGAAGTCCATTAAGCCTAATGAGTAACAACATATTATATATCTAATAGATAGCAAATTAAAATTATATCCAATATAACACATGCTTCAGTATTACCAATGGTAAATCTATGTTGCAGTTTGTTCCTAGCTGCACAATTAACGGGGACAAGACCACATCCTTCCGCTTCACTCACCAGACCACCAAGGGTCCGGACCCTTATTATTGCTGACTAGGCATTACGTCTTAGTTCTAAGGGGTTATCGAGGATCTACGTGTCTCATAGATCGCAGGAATAACTTACCATCGGGAACCATTTACTAAAGGATATACTTCTGCCGCTCTCTAATTATATAAAAAAAATATACAGAGTTCTCGTGTCTTCGAATAAGGACTGTACATAAATCAATATACGAATTAAAAAAATAACATAACTCAAACAAATGTTTTTTTTGCTTGTAATTTAGCTAGAATAATAAAAATAACACACACCTTTGGAATAATTGAATATAATGGCTAGAATAAAAATATAATATACCAGCTGTTTTTCTTCACGGGATTAAAAAGTCAATAATATAAAGCTAAGGGTAGGCTATCAAGTTGCTGCATCGCATGCATGTAGACATCTCGCTAAGCCAAACAGGAGTAAACGTTTATTTATATATGTACATTTACTAATCACGTACCTGGATACAGTAACACCTTATTAGTTGACACCGCCTTAACAGGTTTGCTGTCACTCGCTATCACGATCAGATTATGCTGGTCTATGTCAACCGCTAAAGGACATTCAACCGCAACAGCGTTGATTAATCTCAACCTGTAGGTATATCCGGGTATAACAAATATTCTGCAAAAGAAATTAGCGATCTACAGTAATCTTAATTTATTGGAGCAATTATTAGTATAATAACTTTGAAGCTCGAAAAGTTCCGTGACCGGCTGTGTCTTATTTTTTAGTACACGAGCATTCTAAGCCCAACGAGCAATTAAGCCTCCTTTAATATTTTGTTTGACCGTATCAAGTAGCATAAATCACTAATTATTTTAATTAAAAATTAGTTACAGGACGTCCTACAGTACGTTGTGTTATGCTTAGTTTCATAAATAAAACTATATAGATATAAATAGAGGCTATTCATCAATATATGAGGCTTATTGAGGACTTTAATTTAGTAAAGAACCAAGATTATATTTCTGTTCTTAAATAATAAACACTTACTTAGAAGTCATATATTCTCCGTTTACAACAAGTGAATCGGGTTTCATGTGCCTCCCGTTTAATTTTCCTGTCAGCAGTTCCGTAAATCTTGCACCTAATATTATGGTATGTTCTTTGCTTTTATCAAAATCGTATAGAGATGAATGTGGTTCCAGAGGTTGTGGTTGATCAACGATTAATGAACCGTAAACTCCATCGCTGTGATGGGAAACTGGAAATGTTTTTAAATGTGAGTGTTTTAGACCAAAAGTAAATAATTAAAAGATGGCGGTAGCCCGGAAACTATAACATCGGACCTCTACATCGGGAATTAAAAATATAAAAAATTAATATTATTCGATAACGACATAATTCGAAACTTAGTTTAATTCAATGTATTGAACTTTAGTATGATATAACTATAATAACGTACCTTTATCTTGACACTTCCCACATATTAATTTAGGTATCACCGATTGTAATGACCACCTATATTAGTTATACTGTATGTTTATTTGTAGCACTTTAAGAAAAATTTCCTTCTGGTTAATTACAACATTAAATATGAGTAAAAGACACATCCTTGTGTGTTTATAATCAACTGTATCGCCTGTACGGATGAATATAAAATCACTGATGGTTCAAATAGCACCGGAGGAAAAAAATAGCTATTGCTAAATGCTACAGACCAGCAACTTTTCTATTAAGGAATACATAATATATGTTTTTGAAGCTATCAGTGGTGCTTCAGTGTTATATTTTAGTAACACCACTGCTGCATAGCATTTAACGGACTATATAGCATTATCGGTCGAATTACGTTTTTATAAATGTTACTATTCCATTACGACGGCATACTAGTCGTAGTAGGTCGCAAGTGATACTTATGAGAAAAAAAGCAAACCTTATTTTTCGTTTATATTTAGACTGCTATGATTGTTCGTTGTGGTAGTCTGTGGGGTGGCCCACGTCTAACAAGAACAACTACTTGGGCTAATGGATGGCGAATTACGTATAAACGTTTAATGTTTTCTTGTTAAATTCATGTAAAAAAATTAAGACTAAATAAAAATAATGACTATTGATATCAAACTACCAAGTCTTCATTTAAAAAGCTGAACGGAGCTGTTTTTTTGCCTTAATGATATGTCAAGAATATGTCGGTTGCACTTCGATGTTTGAGTACTACGAAATAGTTCGTACTTGACAAATTACCGCAATATTTTATAAAACAAATTAATTATATTTCAAAATAAGCTTATAAGAAAAGTAGTTGATAAAAATACCTGAATCTGCATGATAGAAGAATGTGCCTGGGGATGAGGCGACGAAAGCATATGTGTAAGTGGATCCAAAACCTATCGGACATTGAGTGACCATAGGCACACCATCCATATACGGAGTGCCCTTTTGCTCCACACCATGCCAATGTATAGCCAAATCTTGCCCTGGGATCTTATTCAGAACATTGACAACAACAACGTCATTGATACAGACGTGTATTGCTGGACCAGGAGTCATATCATTAACAACAATAGCTGGAATTCCATCTCCATCTAATGAAGGTTCTATTTTGAAATGATATTTACATCGCCTCGGTTTCACGTTGAACTTGCAAGGTCGGTAGCATGATTTATCTGTGGAACGTTTCGAAATAAGCACACATATCTACGTAATGACACCAAACAACTTTTTCTCCTATTTCATGCGTATTTAATATGTTTTCTGTTAATTTATATAAAAGATCAAATTATAAAAAACAAATCAATTACCTGAATTTTTAGTTGTATCTGATAGAAGTATATTAGTGTTTGCGGGTACAATACTCTCAATCGAAGCTTTTCCCTTATTACTTACGTTAGCAATAATAATTAAACAGAAAACAAGCAACTTCATGTTTGTGATCAAATATATTAATAACTTTAAAGACACCACAGGGTTAATTTACATTATTAAACTGGTTTAGTATAATTGTTTATTATTATTTTAACTTTTGCATTAAATACATATTGCGAGTGCACACAAAATTACCAATAACACAGCACATCCGTTGACGTTTCGAACAAAACTAGCTGAGCAAGTTGTGTTGGCGTCATTTCTCCGTTTTGCTGCGAGTCGTTATTTCGCACGCGAGGCGTTCCGTTTGCTCGCTTTACTAGAATTTCGATCGTCGTTGCTTCACAGTAATCTAATAACCAAATCTGTTACTCCCCATTAACTTTGTATTAAATAATGTACACGGTTCTCCCGTCATCTTTTTATGAATAACTTTTAATTCAGGACAGAACACGCCCCTGACCCAGTGTTCATTTCTATTGCTTTTGTTTGAATTTATTATTAATAACAATGTATGATACATATCATCATCAATAATAATAATTATTAATAACAGTAAGTACAGTTTTATTTACTATTTCATGTTCGGCGTTGCTTAAAGCAAAGAGAACACAATAAAATAAGAAATGAAATTACATATAATATAAAAAAACAAAACGAATGCAACAATTGTTGTTTGTCTTTTGAAATACGTCGCTTCGTACATTAGCCAAAAAGCATTATTTCATCACCCGTCCGCTCCATTATATCTTAAGGTTACTTTTATAATATTACTCTGTCCACTGGAGTGTGTTACATCGAGTATTATTTGTACTAGTCGTACCACTACGCATATTTGGTATGGACTATTATAACAATAAATAACAAAACTTCGTAACTTGACTTATTTTATAAAAGAAAATGCACGGCCCCTAAACAGCTCGCCGATATCCATCCTCGATAAAATATCATACATATATCGATAAATCAATCAATGTCTGATTCTCATACTATAGGGAAAAGTGCAGTGATGCTCCTCAGCGAGCTCCCTGAACTGTATGAAATGTAATATTATCAGTAATTGGGATTTTAATCTGAAATAAAGTTTGAGTTTTATTTATATTTATAGTATTACGGTGGTATCGCGTGATAGCGTGATCGTTCTCAAGGCATGCCAAACTAATTGTTTTAGGTTTACCACAACAACAGGGTTAGTTAATTTATTAATTTATTTTTATGGGTTATTTAATTACTTTGGTTGAATAATGTGTTATAATATTTTTTTTTCTTATTTATAATCCATCCATGAACCATACAAGCTATGAATACTAAAAACAGGAACAAACAAGTTTTCGCTGACGTTATAAGTTTTTATCTCCAAAAATGTCTTGTATATTTACCAACAATTTTCTTTTTAAGATAAAAAAAGAGATATTTCTATTTGTATAAAAAACTTCAAAGAATAATCAATGTATGTATGTATGTGCATAGGTAACTGCAATATGTTGTTTCGTTTTTAAATTAGAATGTCTTCACGGTCGGTTATTACTATTGACCTTCTACTCGATATTTTAAAAGTAAATTTCTTGATTTACTTCACAATACGATGTTGTAATTTACATTATATTTGCTTTGTATTTGTGGTGATCACTGCCACTTATGAAAATCCGAAACCCCTTTCATTTCGGAAATACCGCTGATTCCAAGGAGTTGTACGTGACAAAAAAACATCGTATAAAGGGCATAGTGATTGCCATCCATAGAATTGGTAAGGATGAAATTATAATACTGGTGCGATGAACGATGGTTAATCTCAGCGGCTAAAATTAATCCCAACAGCTCCTTAGAACACTTCTTGTGCTAATTACGATAGAAAAATGTTTTTTTCATTGTGCATATTCATTAATCCTAATCTTTTGACTACAATCTTCTTAAAAAAATATTACATCCATACACTAACTGTACCAACACCGGCCTGGGACATGGCGGTATATCGAATAATTTTGTTGTTAGCGACGCCGTCGCCGTCGGTGGGGGCGGTATGAAGATGCAGTGTATGTGTGTAGAGTTTTATGGAGAGTTGATATGCGGACCGGACGTGAGTTTTTGTCAAGTGTGATGCTGACTGTCTTTTATCAAGGGATTTTAAATCCGCCGCATCTCTGGTTGGGAGATGCAGCGTTTTATTGCCTCAAGAGAAGTGCATGGATGCATTATTCGAAGCCTATCCCTGAAGCGATTTCCCTAAGGTTTGCCTGCGGATTGAAGGCGTTTACAGGTAGCGTCTGGTTTGAATCCTAGAGGCCGGTGCCATCGGTGAAGAGGGCTAGCTCTACACTGCGAGTGCGCGGTATGTCGTTGGTTTAGAGTGTGTTGAGAATGGGATCTAGGACGGAGCCGTTTGGTACTCCAGCTCAAATGGGGTTAACCTTGAAACGCGTTCCTTCTATCGCAAAGTTGGATTTCGGATAAAGTCTCGTATGATTAATATGAGTCGATCACATAGAGTTTGTTTTTGAGACCGTTGTGCTAAACCTTATCGAACGCTTTCGCCACGTTGAGGAAAAGCGCCGTGGTTTGGTAGCTCCAAATAAAATTCTTGAGGCGGGCATGGATGAGCCTTTTGTACACCTTATCCAAGGCTTTGAGTAGGCTTATAGGCCAGTAGACTGATGGGTCAGTTGGGTGCTTTGAGGGCTTGAGAATCCCTATGACATCGGCTTTCTTCCAGATGTTCGGGAAAGTGCTTTTGGACATGGCAGCGTTGTAGAATATCACCAGTAGCTGTAAAATCGACATGGATAGAAATTTAATCACCTTGATGGTGATTCCGTCGGGGCTGGGGGCCTTACGTGGTCGCAGGTTTTTAATATAGAATCGAACTTCACCGCATGTAACTTGAGTATCGCGAGGTGGTTCCTTAGTCCTCGGAATCGATCGGTAGGATGCTGGGATCATCTAAGAAGGCTGGCGGTTTATTGGAATGCGATCAGGAAGTCATTGTTTGAGCGGCATCTTGTTTAAGGGACTTGGGAAGTCGTCAGAAGGCGAGATGGGAAGGTTCGATGTTGGAGAGGTGGTTATCTCATCGATGTCCCTGTACTATACGTGATCGGACTTCACGCTGAAGGGTACGTAGTATCAGCTGGTTACTTTCGCTTAGATATAAGTCATGGCCACGTGTCGCTTCTTTCTTCCATCTCATTAGGTCTTTTTTGGCAGGATCCATCGGTGGTCATCCGCCGAGAGAACAGTCCTCAACGACAGTCTGGATGTACCTAGTGAGAGCATGAACAGCGAGGTTCATGTCATTGACTGAAGATATGTTCCTAGGAAAAGATGCGGTGATGTGGCTTCCTTCAGGTCGTTTCTGAGTTGGTGCCACTCTATACGTGACCTAGTGTGTATAGAAAATGGGTAGGCGCGGTAGGTTCTGCGAGGTCACTTGTACACAAATCGTCAAAATGTATTTATAGTTTTGACGAAATTATGGATGCCACACCTGCAGAAGGTGCTCAGTTTGTAGCCTCTGTTGCAGCAAGAATTTAGTCAGCGAGCAGTCACTGCCCAGTTCCATTTGAGCGAGTCTGCTGTATCAAAGGTATACAGAAGATACTGCCCCTTTAAATCGATGACCAGTGAACGACAGTACCAGCCGCCAATGGTGAGAGAGAGAGACGACCGTTTTATTATCTCAAGCGAGTGTTGGTGTGCAGCAGGAGCTGAGGCGTGTTCGAGAGTACTATCGGTAAGTGGATAGTTAGACACTCCAAAACCGCCTGTCACAGGCCAGAATTGTCTGCAGGGCACTGAAAAGCGGGCCTTCAATTTGTCCGAGATCATCAATTTTTAAGCATCGAGCAGTGGGAGTCGGTATTGCTTATTGATGAGTGCATGGCAGTGACAGGAGAGGCAGGCGTTCTGGCGAGGGATTTTCGCAGTGCTCTTTGTTTTATACAGTTGTATACGGCGCTTGCTCCTGCATGGTGTGGGCTAGTATCTCGTGAGAAGGAGAAACCGCACTCATTTTCGTGTCAGGAGGAAGCTGAGTAAGTAAAGTGAGCTGACGATTATACCCGGTGTCACACATCGCGTATCTTTTGTCAATTCCTAGAAGATATACGGACAATGGACTGACCTGCACTCAGCTCAGACATGGATTCAATAATGATTATAAGATCAATGAAGTGCAAGGGAGGGTAATACCATTGTTTTTCATAGATTTTATTTTTAAATTCGCATTTTCCCTACATTTAGATTCAGATAGTATAATTTTATAAAGTACTGAATAAATTTTGACAATACTACAGAGTACCAATTTGATGTGATGAAATGATGTTTTTAAATCGTGAATGATTTTTACGTTTAAGTATTTTTAAAAAAACGAGTAGATTTAGATGGTTCCGAGTGTAGCCATCGGTAACTCTGTAATACTGTATTAAATATTAAATGACACACACACAGAATAACTTTTGATAAAACTATTGTAAAAATTGAAAAATAAAATAAATAAAAAGTAAATAGAATTCATCTATTGTATTAACTTACAATTAAAATTTAGTAATCTTAATATTTATTTAAATTATAAAGAAAAAAACTCACTTGGGTAATTAAAGAACATCAACAAAAACTGATTAATAATTTGACTCTACGATATGAAATAATTTAATTCAAAAGGTGCAATTTATAGATATATAAAGATATTTAATATAGGAGAATAATTTTAGAATTATTATTTGTAGTAATTGGTATATTAACTGATTACTTTTATATTAATATTGTTTTATGTATTCCTTGATTTATTTATAGATAAGTAATTAAATCATGAAATTTAATAATTTTTTTTTTTTTGAAATTTATGCATATGAGAGTATCTTTTAAATTGGGAGAATAATGAAAGCGGTTTGAATAAGTAAGCAGTGCGTTTTTATAAATTAACTAATTTATAACTTGTTTTGCACCGTTGTAATTGTATTAGAAGTGAAGTAAATAAAACACTTTTAACTTGAGAATAATGCAATTTTATCAATATGAGAGGAACTGTTGATCAATGTTTACCATTAACTAATGCGTTAACTAAGTTCCACAAATATTGATATTTAAATTTCTAAAAACATTATTGAATATTTGTATTCTAAGCAAACTCATATCATAAATCATTACGCTCGAGTAATTATAACTAGAACAGTGTAATTTACATAATAAATCATATCTGAGACTATGATTAAAAACTTTTTACTCGTTATCCATATCCTATCCACTACTTCTGTATTTAATGAATACTTGTACGATATGATTTCAACACATATGAATATATAAAAAAAGATAATAAATGTGTAATAAATAATCGTAAAATTCACTATAATGTATGAATGAGTAAATAATAAGTAATAAATATTAAAATAAAGACGTATTAGTTGATAAATAAAAATTAAGTAATCATTTTATGCCATCGGTTCTATCATATTCCTGCAAATTTCAGTTTTTTAAGACGTCTGGAAGTGACAGAAAACGGAATTAAAATATAACGTAACATTCATTGATACATACATGTATATATGTATGATTCAGGTCAAATTAAAAAAAAAACTATTTACAGCCGTGCTATGATGACGAAAAAATCTATAACTATAATTAAATATCTATCACTAATTAAATCTCTAATATTCATTTTCTTTTTTACTTTTACCAACACCATTTTTACAAACACCTTATGCTAAGCGTAAAAGAGGACGGACCTAATTACTTGGTAAAAAGAATCCTTATTTAAAAAAAAATACGAATAAGCAATTCTTAAAAGAAAAACGAAGTAGAAGGTACAAGAAATATCACAGTTTTACCATAACCAATACACAAAAGGTTTTTATTGATTTTTCTTAATGTGGTAAAATTTGTAGCTCTCTCTAAGCGCTCGCTTTTAGTTCACGGTACGAGAGCAAACTGAGTTCGGTCTCGTACCGTGAACTACCAATTACGGCATTAATGAAATTGTTAATTGCAATGATAAAGGAAAACATCGTTGTGAACATGACATATTGGAAAAATATTTATAAGTAAATGATTATTAATACATTATTCTGCGTTTTATAACTACCGGTTATTTTTAAACAATATTTTAGTATTTAAAAACAAATCTAGCGAAGTACTGTGTAAAATAGAAACATCGCCACTATGTCTAACATGGAGACTGTAACACTGAGATTTGATAACTGGCAAAGAATTATATATACACATAATATTCTTTTACTATTTAATGGGATGCAAGGGGGTGCACCAACAAATGCGTGTGTAGACCCCGAGTCAACCTCCCCTGTTCGTGGTGCATTCTGCTGACCGACGTACGAGACTCTGGCGACCGACAAATGGCGGTATAACCATTTAAAAATGGCGTAGCTAGATAAACTGACCAGTGCCGGGCAACAGCGTCACTAGTCTGAAGAGTTACGCCCTACGGTCGGTCTAGAGACCGCAGGTCCAGTTTGGCGATAATAGGCAAAAACATCTATGGAAAGCCACAATACACCACGGCCCCCGGTTCCCGGACGCCCCACTATTCCTGTCCATGGCGGCGGTCATGGATCCGGCGGGGCAGGGGGTGAGAAGAATCCCCGGATTAAGTATCCGCCATATATATATTAGGCCGCCAATCTCATAAAAAAGTACTGACCCTGGCTACGTACAATGGACGCTACGACTACGAGTAGATGAGCACCTTCTGCAATTAGAAGAGGAACTGAAGTGTATATGGTAGCACCTTCTGGTACAGGGAGACGATCCCATAACCTAAGAATCGGGCCATCTATTGTTCTTTAAAGAGCGAGACCAACTTTCTCAGGGTGGTATCGGGTTTCTGGTCCATCAAGCTTTTGCTGACAGCGTTGTGGAAATTTCCAGTGTGCCGACAAGGGTAGCATACCTTATAATTAAGGTGACCTAGAGATACACTCTTAGGGTTTACGTACCGACTTCGGCACTCTTGGATGAAGACGTAGAAGTATTCTAGGAAGACATTTCCAAGGCTCTCCATAATACCACGATTGCCTACAACAACGTTGTTATGGGAAATTTTTTACTTACTTTACTTAATTTTTATTGCGAAGTGGGAGTACAGATTAGGAGCGAAACATCAGTGGTCCTATATGGTTGAGGAAGCAGGAATTATAGGGGGCAAGTGCTTGTTAACTTTCTCGAAAGGATGGGGCTGGTCATGATAAATTTGTTCTTCAAAAAACAGCCCCAAAGTAAGTAGACAAGGCGAAGCCCCGATGGCAAGACTAAAAATGAAATTAGAAAATTAGTATGCATGTGTAGCAACCCAGTACTTCCATTTTAGAGAAAGGACCAGGTTATTTGAAAGAATAAAAGCCGCAGTGAATGCAGTTGTCGTTCCGAAGCGTGTGGTCGTACTCCCACTTTAGGAAAAGGACTTTGAGTGTATTTCGAAATCGTAGGTTACCTAGGTTATTTCGCTGACCTTAATTAAGTATTCCCATTGATTACTAAGTCAATGGATAATATAGTATATATTTATATAATTAAGATCATTAAATAAATATTAAGACACACAAACACAATTTTTTAACATATGTTTATTAATATTGACAATTTTAAATATTTGTGAACAAACGAATACATTTTTATAATATTTTTTTACGCAAAAGGGTCGATGTTGGTGCCATTTCACTACCGTTTTGTACGATGTGTTAGGAATAGGATATCAATTTCATTATTAGTAGCACTTAGAAGTCTGATCAAACACTATTTCAAAGTATATTACTCCCTTCAGTTTCAGATAATAAATTTGCTTAATCTTAATATTTCATAGTTAGAATAACAAATACAATATAACACATAAGAAATTTATTTATAATTATTATGCGTGCTTGCAAATGTATTCAGACTTTTACAACGGTCACAAATTTGAACATTGCCTGCATAGAAGTAGCGAATGTATAAATATTGACAGGAACTATATCAGCGGCCAGCAACTGTACAGGTTTCTGAGCTTGTATTAATATCACATATATCAATTTCATTTCATTCAAATCAAAATTTTCCCATCCACAACAATAGACCGCAGTTTCGAATTCCTCTGAAGCATTGACCAACATTTGACCAAGGAGACAATACATAAAGTATACTAGAAAGCAATAAACTAAAACCGGCATAAATTTTATCCAATCTTGTAAGGGTAAATAAAAAAATAAGCAGATGCAAACGGCATTCGAGCCAAAGTGAATTCCAATAGGCATACTATACAGTAATTTCAAATCGGCAACTGTGCCAATCGTCAGACAATGACGTAATATCACGGACGGTAAATTTTTTTTAACGTTTATTCTATGTTCATCTGTATTAAAACTGTCATCTCATCGGCCATCAAATGATACATAGATGTGGTATGGGCGATCAATAGTAACAACAGAGCCTGATAATTAAGGACAATAGTCACTAAGGTAACTTCAACAGTAAAGATCACTGATAGGCAGATCTCTCGATTCGGGGTCGTTGATAAAGACTCAAGACCTTAAAAATAAAAATGAATTAAAAAAGATCTAAATTTGTTTTACCTTATGCAATTTGTATTCTCCTTACCTACACACTGCGTCATAGCATAATTATCGTTTTCCAAGTCAACACGGTGCGGCAGATATATGAAACATACATTAATCATGTTTAAGCCGTAGAAAATTAACAACATTTTCTTGATCACTGATAATAATCTTTTATGGCGCTTTTGAATAAAATTAGATTGACGGGACAATTCATCATTTTTAATGACCCACTTCAGCACTTTTTTACATAGTGGCCTGAAAATAAATATAACATGTATTTGTAACATTATTAATACACGTTATCACAGTGTGTTGACGAATTGAAAGATTTCATCAGTCGTTTTTCTGGCTCAAAGAAACAGAAAGTTGAAGTCGTGTGATGTGACTCGGCCATATCCTTACGCGGGCAAACATAGCGTTGTTGACGTTACTAGATAAAATGACGAGCAAATTGAGTCGTTACATGCTTAGTGAAATATTGTTCTCTAGGTTAGATTAAGTCTTTTCATTCTAACGCGACTCTAATGCGGACTTCTGTCTTGAAATATACATTTTTTTATTTATTACTGAGAACATCGTGTTGAAACCTTAAGCAAGTATTAGTTTACTAAGATTTTTCCTTTATCTCAGTACATGGTAATTCAGCACTTTAAATTGCATTAACAATTTCATAGAAGTGAAATTGGAGTGCTCAAACACTGGCTGTAACACGGCTATATAAATACGTAATTTTATCAACGGAAGTTTACTTACCACTTTATTAAAAACCAATAACTGCTGGTGATAGTCAGTATAAAAATTGATACATTTACGTAGCTCTTAATAAAATCCCCAGCACCTTTTGCATACTTTATTTGATAGACAAAACATCCAAGTCCATAAACATACAAAAGAGAGCAAACATGAAATATCCAAAATGGAACTGGAAACAAAAACTTATATTCGTCAAAACGAATCGTATTTCTTATTTAAACTCATTTCTTTAAGTCATGATAAAGATACAAACCCGTTAGTTTAGAAAATTCTGCAATACTTGGTATTAAATGTACTAACCATAGCAGACTTGCCAGATCATTCTGCTGTAAATGATTCTTACCCTTCAAAATAAAATCTTTTAAATCCTTCACTAAACTCATGATATTGTACGTGAATGAACAGAATATTTAAAACGATCTAAAGTAGACAATCCAGTAAACTTTACTGACCATGAAAAAAAAAACCAGAACCTGTGTTTATTTTAATGCAATATATACTAATCAAACATCTGACTTTGCGTAAAACTTAAAAGAAGTAACAATATTTTTGAAGACTATATTTTTTATTTATCTCAGTAAAAGGAATTTTATAAATATAGTACGCATCCTGCAGAGGAACCAAATAACCCTTAAATATTCAAGTTTGATTATTCAGATAGTTTACTTGAATAGATATCTCCTTATTTTAAATGGGAGTTTACATAAAGCGCTCAATAAATAAGTTTATAACAATCGAAGAACCATACTGCAGTACTTGCTTTTATACTTTTAGCCGCAGCATCAATGGGTTAGCTAGACTTCGCCCAAACACAAAACCAGCGTGTAATAGAAGCATAACGCATAGCGTATTATGTATGGTTAAAGGTGCACACGTGTGCATCTTGAATTTTCGTTAAGAATACTGTGGTCATGGTTGTACTATCAAACTAAAAATTAAAAAAAAAACCGCTGGAATTGTTTTCAAAACATTCCCAAACAAAACCTTACATGGTTACATAATCATCGTTACTTAACACTTATTTATATTCAATATAAAGCGATAATTCATTTTCAAATGTTATGTGGGTATGTATATAAAAGACGCTTTCATGACAAATTTTCTAAATATCCCAGAATTTTATACATATTGTAATAAATTAATTTTGTACATCTTGGCTATTTCCACTTTAATTCTTTATTGTTGTTCTGAATTACATATATGCCCGTTGTTATAGATCCGTTTACAAACAGACATATAAAATACGCAGACTTGTACTATAATACTAACGCCTATACAAATAATATGAGTGAAGAAGTGTGTAATTTAGATAAATCGATTTCGAATCGCGACTCCTTAATTATGAACTTTCACCTATTATTAAGAATATTTAAGGATCGAACACTGTACTTAAATCGAAACTGACACATATGTGTTTGTAAAATAAATCACCAGATATATATATTTTTAATTTAATACATCTTACATTCTAGCACGAATGACAATTACCTACAGTTTCAAGAAATATTATGCAATAATGGTGCTCTTAACAATTTAAAATAATATTCAATATAATGCCTGAGATAAAAGAAGTTAAAAAAGTAGCATGCGAGTCTTTTCAAAAACAGAACACATATATGTATTAAATTACAACGAAATGTTACATTAAAAAATACATTATCATTATACTCTTAAAGGCCGGCAGCGCATCTGCGGCTCCCCTTGAGTTGCGGATGTCCATGGGATAATCACTTAACATCAGGTGAGTGATAATAACGTTTGTGAATTAGAGTAGTAAATAGTAAATGCTTTACAACATAATTTTTTAAATATTTATGAAATGATTCATCATTTTGCTTAAGTTTTGAAGATCGTTACAAACTTATAAATAGACTGCATTGTATAAGCGAACGTGAAGATTCTAACTGGCACCACAGACGCTGCTAACAAAATCACAGGTCTCTGTGACCTTTGCAACATAAACAGTATCATTTTTTGATCTTCAATCTTAAAATTCTCCCATCCACTAAAGTAAACCGCCATTTCAAGTCGTTCTGCGGCCGTAGTTATTTTCTGCCCTTGATAGCAATACAAGAAGAAAACAAAAAGACCATGGAATATAACTGGAGCAAAATTTAAACATACATCAAGGGGTAAAGCAAAAAATAGACACATTGTAATTGCTTCTAGTCCAAAGCTTACACCTATTGTACTACTGTATATTTCTTGAATTTTCTCTACCGTATGCAAAAGTAAGGAATGACGATCGATTAATTTCTTGAGCCGATCTACAACTATTGCCGTTGGTTCTTGTTCTTTCCTTTCATCAATATCATTCAAAGACATCACTTCTTCTTTAAGTATTTCAAACATGGCTGCAGAATGGGCAAATATAAACAAAAAGGTTGCATCGTAGCTGGCCGTTGCCACTATAGCAAAAAGCTCTTGTGCAGCCAATAACGCCATACAAATTTCTTTGTTTGGACTCTTCTTTATTGGTTCTAAACCTGTATAAAATGAATGTCCTAATAAATTAACCTATTACTACACGAAGATAATAAATTGTTTTTTTTATCAAGTTACCCACCTACACAGGAGGCTACAGAAAATTCTTCGATTGCAAATACTCTTTGTGGAGTATATATAATTATTTCGTTAACAAAATGAAATAGATAGCATAGAATCACCAGATTCTTAATAGATTTCAAAAGTTGCTGATGCGTAGTAAGGCTTCGCTCATCGAGAACGAAATCGTCATTCATTTTTGCAAGCTCTAAAACTTTACTTAAACCTTTTCTAAAATCAAAACATATTGCTATATATAACTATTTAAAAAAATAGTTATACATATATTAAGTAAGACAATCATCAAATAATAATTATTCTTGCATAAATTTAATTATTATCAATAATTTAACATTCATAATTCGATTTGAAAGATAAAATTAACTCACCGTTCAAACAATAACCATCTACTGTTATTGTATATTATAATAAATATTGATATATTGAAATAACTGTTTAATGTATCGATAGGTCCATTCGCATAATATATCTGATAAATCACAGTACCGACAATATTAACATAAATTGTGCTGAGTAGCAGAAAAATCCAAAATGGAGCTACAACAACAAAAAGAACTATTAATCTACTCTATCTCAACTCAGCTTAGGATCGTGCTTAGTTTCAATCTGCGGTCGCGACCTACATTTATTCGAGAGCTCAAGATTATGATGATGATATCATAGAGTAAGGGAGAAGATATCAACTGTTTCTCCGAATGTCAACTTCTCTTCCGCACTGTGCACCTTACCAAACTGTGACTGATTGAAGGCGGAAAACTCACTGGAATATGCTGTGCTCAAATCTTACTAGCTATTGATGAAAAACAGCATAGCACCAATATGCTAGATGAAGCAGTATGAGTAAACGTTACAAAAACTACCAGGATAACTGTTATATTCTATAATTGACCTAAATTTCGCATTTTTATTCAAGCAGAGGAAAAGGAAGTAAATTTATAACTCATTCGTATTGCATTTGCGATCTAAATGGCAAATTAATCTAATACCACAACCAGAACCTACTACAAAATTCACCAGTAATCATCCAACATTGGTGCTATGTCTAACCACGAAAACACAATGTGTTTCAGTACAAAACGGAATATAAGTATTTAAATCGTTGATGAAATCATACCTTTTATTCTACAATCAAAGTAAGAAAATCCACCCATAATCGGACATATATTAATCAACCAAACAAGATTTTTAAAAGAGTTTTCCTTCAATTTATTTTTCATTTTTAATACAATGTCTTTCATGGTGACGGTTATGTTACAGGAATACTACAATACAATAAAGTTATTAGCTTAGGAACAAAATGGGTTAAATAACATATTCATGTTGTAATTGAAAGTGATTAGTAGTGTAATTGGATCGTAAATTGTTGGTCAACCAATTATGTCATTTGGCAAATGAACGCTATAAATGAAAATTTGATGTTTCGTTCGCATATTGAAACTCATTTACAGGATTTATACGCTAAACCGTATATTTTAATGACTTTTCATAATATATATATTTTTAAAAGTATACATATAATATTTTTCCCACCGGTGATGAAGCATTTAATGTCATCATCATAATGAAATATTGTCCCCATAAGTGGCAATATTACATTACGATCCATATCGAAAATGAGCTTGATAGAAATTTCATATCATTAGCTGAACTGTGTAATTTGTGATGCAATCCCCTAATATCCTGTGTACATTTCACACAAAAACTGCACCTCGAATGCTTATTATTCTCAATACGATACATTCCTTGCAAGTGGGTAAAATAGAGCACAATTACAGCAATATCACATGATATAGTGTCCGAAACTTATTCTGAGTTATTCAAGATTTAAAATTTTGAATACAAACCCCAGATTTCATGTTAAAATGTAGTGAATTACACGACATTTTGTGATATATTTTGATATTTTCTAATAAGTAAACTCACCACTAATTGAAAACCAATAAGCTAGAAAACGCCGATATTTTAAGTTAAGACTTCAAAAAATTGTATTGCTCATAGCTGCTGTTAGATGGGCTTTTACAGTTTCGTCGGGTTGAGGTGAGGCCTCTATTTGTGGGTAACCGGCACAAGGGCTCTCGAGAGGGAGCCTCGGCTTGGACCGTTACCCTGTTTCGCGAGAGCGTCTGACTCGTGGGTGTCCGAGAGGGCCGAAACTCGCCTCGATCAGTTGCTTCTGACTAACGTTTATATAAATTAATATCGCTGCGTGCCTTGGTCTCCTTTGGACGAGGGGAATCTATGATTTGCAATGGGACTGTAAGTGGCGGCACTTACAATCGAAAGGTTTGGGTGTGTTACGGCAGAGTGGAAATCCCGAAAGCCCGCTATAGGTACTGAGCTATGGTCGGCAGCTACTAAGACCTACGTATAATATATTACGCAAGAACCACGGTGCACCGGTGGCCTTGCATATGGATTACCTGAACTTGGTGAATGTGACGCGGGGAGGCATGCGCAAAGACGGGGCTTCCGTATATCATTATAGGCCGGATGTACGCTTTGTATAGTGTAATTTTATATCGCAGGGACATTTTACTATATTAATTGAGTAAGGGGTGCAAACCACCCAGGGTGAACGCTGCTCGATTCCGTACGCGGTTAATATGCGGCCTGAAGGTGAGTTTTTCATCTAATGTGATGCCTAAGTATTTGTCTTTTCCCAGGGTATTTGACGATGAAATAGCTCTAAGGTTGAGAGATACGGCGTTTTGTTGCGGCGAGAGAAATACATAGCTGCACTTTTGTTAGGGTTAACCTCAATCCTCCATTTCCGAAACCATTTCCCTAAGGTGTTGACTGCAGATTGAGGCGTTTACAGATAGCGTCTGGAATAAATCCATATGCGTAGAGGCCGGTGCATCGGCGATCGAGGCACCCTCAAACCCGTCACTCTCGCGCAACAGTGAAACGGTCCAACCGAGGCTCCTTCTCGGAGCACTTGTGCTCGTAACCCACTAATGAAGGTCTCGGCTGAGTGCTCTAAGCGCTCGGTCACCTTTCAACCCGGTGATGCTGTATAAGCCCTCGGACTAACAGTGGCAATCAGCCCAAAAAAAAAACTTCCTTTGTTAATTAGCTTTTAAAACTTATCAAGCATTAGCTTTTCATTCCTTTAGGACCCTATAATAATTGACTGTACAATTCCTTAATTAAATTTACCAGTGCAAGGCGATGTCATCAAAGAAACAAAACTCGCACATGTGCGCAGTAAGCCCGTGTCGAGCGTTATAGTTTTTTGAAACAACTTTACCTTTTTGAATAGCTAGTGAACAAGTGTAAGCAATATTTAATGATTTTGTATTTTGAGAGTCTTTATTTATTTAACTAAAATGAGTTTTTTTCGAACAATAGTGTTGTGGTTTTGTAGCCTTAACTTAAAAGCTTATTTTTTTTGAATACTTGTCTGGTCGTTTGTCTATCTGAAAATACCTGACAAAGAATCATTGAAGACTGAGATGGATTGTCTCGGCAACAGTGATAAAGGTCCCTGATCCTTAAACTCACCAGACGAAACACAGCAGCATATTGCTGCTATTTTACGCTGGTATTCGGTGAGTGCGTGATTCTGCCGCGGTTGAGCTGGCCCATTCATTATGCAGCTACCACTGTTATAATTAAAATAAAATATCACTAGGGTACATTTTAACATGAAACCAAAGGTTGTTATTTAAATTTCTTAAAACTTGGTTAACTCAGAAACACCGAGTTTCGGACGCAATATGAAATAAATAAATTTAATAAATGTGCTTTAACTCCTTGCAAGGAATGTATTGTATTTCCTGTCACGCACAAACAATAACAGTTACATTCATAAAAATTAAAAAGCTTCTATTGTATCAAATTCTCATAATAATAAAAATGAAGTCAATTTTCATAATATTTCAAGAGAAATTGTACACACTCTCACATCTATCACACAGGCAAATTGATGTCTTCACAAAAAAAAATTAAGTATTTTTTTTAAATAATCTAATAATAATTATTAAATCGTATCAGAATCATTAAAATATATCATTAATATATAACAAAAATGTATTTTTTAAAATATTGAATTTTTTTGACTATTTAGGTTTTTTATAATATTAGTATATGAATGATTAAAGTGGAATAAATAGCATGTATTTTTGACCCAGTATAAATGACAACGTTTATGTCCAAGGTGTGCAAAATACCAATGAGCAGCCAAGTTAATCAACGTAACCAGGAGTGCCCAATATCCCATTCAAATTAAGTCCTCAGAGACCAAAGTACCTACGTCTTGATTTTTCGTGAAGACGCTAATCACTGATATCACGGGCGCTCTTATTTACTTTGGAATAATTCTGTAGATCTAATACGTGCAAAAATATCATATGTTGATTTTTTTGGATTTTAGAAGTCGATTGTAACATATCCCATGGTTGGGATATTTAACACAACCAATTAATTATTTATTAGATATTTGGTGTCAGGTTCCCATTATCTTTTTATTGAAATCGAACTAATAGATTAATACATATAAATAACGATCACAATTCACACAGTAAAATTATATTTTTAAGTTATACTTTTCTTAATGAATTTATAAATAACTTTCGTGGTAATGAGCTTTCGAAAAAATTAATATTTTATTTATTTTTGAATAATCAACTATCAGTATTTATATTACACACTAATTATAAAAAGTTAATATAGAAATACAAAGTACTATAGATATTGTTCTACTCATAATTGATGGTCACGACGAGCAAAATAACATACAACGGAATTTAGTTTCAGTAAAAACTAATAATAAAAATGCAAAAACTCTTTAAAATTCGTTTTCATGACGCCCTCTAGTAAATGCAACAGCTCTTTTTAATGCTATAGTAAAGCTTCTTGTGTATAGATGGCGCTATTCTAATAACAATGATAAGTATTATACCTCTTCGTTTAATTCATTACTATCCTCAAATTAACGCATTACCTACCTAATAGATGGCACTAAATAGCTGTTTTACTTTCTCTATTGAAATTCTCTACCTTACAATGCCACGCAAAAAAGTATTCGTAATATAAATATGGCAACCATGTTGATTTTGATCTATTGCACGTAAATAATTATCCGTCAGTTCAGCCAACATCCGTATTATCAACGTACTTGTAATAGCTTATCTAATAATGGCTTAAGGTCTTCAATTCTAATTGTATCTAGACTCGAATTTTTAGTCAGATAGCAATGAAGGACAACAGTATTCGATATTAAGGAGGGGCGGAAGTAATGTCAGAGTCACAAGGCAACCACCGTATAACTCGAACTGTAGTAGGATAATTTTCACTCGAATTAATTTATTCGTATTATTGTGACAATGAATTTAAAGTCGCAAGAATATTTTTTTTACGGTGTTCCATTTATGTATTTACTAAATTGCTATTGTATTGTATACTATTGTGTATGTATAAATATATAAATATATATATATATATATATATATATATATATATATATGTGTGTGTGTGTATAATTAATATATCTATATGTATTATTTGCTTGTATTAGTTATTTTTAGTTTTGTTTTTCTTCTTTTATTAATTAATTTATTGCTACACCTATCATACACATATCTCAACACACCTTGGGTTGCCTGGTAGGGAATGCCTTTGGCATTAAGTCCCCCCTTTGTGAACTTTTAACTTTGTTAAGGATAATGCAATTAAGAGTAAATAAATAAATAAATAAACTAAGAAAGCTAACAACGAGCACATAGTCCTCCTGATTGTTAGTAATGACTGCATCCTGATTCATGATGTATAAGAATTATTATCCCTAAGGAGTGAGACGGATTGGACATCGACACTAACGAGTTTCGGAACCCACCATAAGGAATGTAGTGGCGTTTTTTCTTTGTTTCTTTATCGGGCTGATGGCTGCTCTTACCCTTTACAGTTTCACCGTGAAGAGAGGAGACCGAGCGCTTGAGGCGCCCAGAAGAGACCTATATTAGTGGGTAACCAGCAAAAGGGCTCTCGGTAGCGGTTTTTTATTTTTTATTAAATACCAATAAGTAAAGACAATTGTTTTCTATATAATATACACACACACGAGATTGTAATCCTTACCCAATCACAACGATAGAGAAACAGACCGCAGCGTGGTTGCACTCAATACAATGAAGATAAAATTAGTTCGTTCGTTCTCATCTCTGAGAATGAACATGGAATGGAAACACTTTAACATATAATGTCTTAAGATCCTCATACGGACCATAGGGAACAAAAATATTATAATTAAGCTTAGTTCCGCAGCATAGCACTACTATATTCATACCATCAAATTAATCGATAAATCGCTTATTACGCAGGAAGAAGGTCACAGATCCTTTTAAGTGTAATCGTTTATTAGGCCTTGATTTTAGACCCAGATTATTTAGTTATTAGCGTTTCTTTCTTTTCTTGCGTGTTAGTGTAAATAGTGTCAAAGATTATCTGCATTCCATTGGAGGCTATAATACAAACCTGTTTTTTTTATATTAAATAAAAACAGAGCCTTCGTAGAGGTCACCAATCAAATTGAAATTCGTCTTTCATTCTTTAGAAATTTAAATTTCAACCGACACTATGCTATTCTACATATATTCGTATGTTACTCCGTAATTCCGGGTTTTGCTAAAAGTCCTTATGTATTAATTAAATGTAAATGGCAACACCTCAACTTTGTCAACGGATATGTATGTACTATCCCTAATATCAGATGAATTCATTGTTATCTTGAATACTTGAAAATAGAACGGATGTCAGTTGTTTCACACTCTGTTTCCGTTTCAAAATGCTATGTTTTTTTTATGAACCCAAAATAACACTAGCAAACGCTTTTACTACCACGTGCACTTTGTTAATTTAGTTACACTTTTACATTCATTTGTAACAAAAAATTCTAATTAATGTAATAAATTTCAGTGTTGTTTCAATGTTTAAGCATTAAATACATTTATTTAGTTATTCAAAAACAATATTTAAAGTCAAAAAATAGCATCCTAGATTTTTCGTACAAATCTGCTTCTGATCATCTGACCTTATGATTTATTCAATATGTCAATACAGCAATTACATTTTTATAATTGTATCTGTTACACGTACACTAACATCAGTTACTTGCACCCGTATCCAGTATTACCAGCTCACGGAAAACTAGCTCACGGACCCCTCAGTTCCGTGAGCCCTGTTTCCGATGAAGCTGTAAGAGCCGCATTGGCTAACAGCGTCAACATCAACAGAATCTAGATACACCAGTACTGCGGTGCGGACAATGGAATATATATTTATTAAAAAACTTCTATGATGATATGTAAAAAAAGGCTATATAATATTATCTACCGTATATTTTAAGAATTGTTTGAAGAAGATTTGTTATTTCTATAGAGACGATCGTGGTGTCGTAGTGGTTAATTGCTGCTTCTTGGCTTCTGGATTCATATGGTTTGCGTTCGTTATGATTCATTGTAGCTTTTCATTGATCTTAAGCAGCAGTAGAGTCATGCTGCAATTAGTTTCGTATGGGGAGTGTAGGAATCCAGGTATATCCAATTACGGATAACTCGACATTCCATCGTTGTTTTCGGATTTGAAAATGCATGTTGAATATTTGTTGGGGATATATGAAGATTTCAAGTGTCGCTTACCATCGAATGAACTCGCAATTTGAAAAAATCGTATAAAAAAACCATTTAGTATATTTTAAAAATTGTTTATTTACAAGAAAGCTAATTAATTGGAATTGGAAACCATCGTTTCGACTTTTGCACTCTTCTAATCGAGTACCGAAATTTTAAGAATACGCGTCGGCAAAGAGACCGCGAGATTGGCGACATTTCGTCGCTGATTTTTTCTTTTAATTGACGTAGTGTATTTGGTTTATGGATTGGGATATATACAAGGCTCTTTAAATAACCCCATAAAAAGAAATCTGCTGGGGATCTGGACTTCTGGGTGGCCATGGGATATCGCCTCGTCTAGAAATCAGCTTTTTCGGGAACATTTCTTTAACCACCGGCAAGCATCCCTCGTTGGATGTGTGAAAAGTGCTACTAATACTCAGCAGAATTAAGTAACCGAACGGCCGCGAGAGTCTTCGAAAAAGCTTGGAAGATTGAAGGGGATTTTCGCTGCTCCAATAACTGCAATTCTGTTTGTTTACATGTCCGTTGAGGTGGAAATGGGCTTCGTCAGAAAACAAAAGATTGTCAAAATTACTGAATTGATCTAACATTGTTTCGGCTTACGACTTGCGCAAATTTAAATCTCTAGGCTTTAGTTCTTGCACTATCTGGATCTTATATTTCTATGGATCTCTTTCTTATATGGATGTACTTTCAAATCAAATTTCAAAATACGGCGTAATGATGTGCGGGATAATCCTAATTCAGCCGAAGGTTTGCGTGTCGATAAATCTGGATCACGTCGAACAGAAGTGGAAACTTGCTGCACGTTCTCTTTGCTTCGAGAAGTCCGGTTTGATTCAAATTTAGTGTAGATCCCCTCTCTTCAAACTTTTTCATATATTTCTTTACTAAAGGAGCACTCGGACACTGACTTGAATCGTGTACATCGTATTCAACACGAAATATAATTTTCGTGCGTTTCATAGTAATGAACGAACTATTGTCCCCCTTCCCCTCGGATCTTGCAAGAGAATAGACGTATTCGTCGTGCACTTTTATTTGTATGACCGAATTTTATTAGCAAATTATCTAAAATAAATTAATCATATAAATTAGGAGTGCATAAACAATGAACATTTAGTGTCACCTGATCAAGGCGTCACAACCACGCGAGACCTACGGACAACACAAAAGTGAGTCTTATTTTATAATTACGAGAAGCTACTACACAAGAGCTCAAATTACACCAGACGGAAAGCGAGATTGTACGAAACTCTCGATTGCGGCTATTTTAGAAGGACCTCAAATAAATTCTGTAAAGAAGGGCTCAAGATATATCAGCCCTTTAGAAAAGTTGTACTGAACTATCGCTCGTATCCAATTTATGAAGAACTCTACTTAGTAAATACGCCGTATAAACTTATGATCTCCTGGTACTAGCTTGTTGTATAAACGTCATATTAAAATGCCGCTCAATCACTCCCCCCAAAAATTATCACAGAAAGAGGCTAAGAAGAGCATGCAGCACCATGGGTCCGTGCCAAATATACATGCTAAGGCAGATAACGAACAGTATGTCAATACTGCATCAAGAAAAAGGCGTTTTGATGACGATTTGTCCTCAGAAATAAATTTAGTCGATCAGAAATTCTCCAGCATGCTTAAGACTATAAAAAATGAACAAGATTCTAAACTCTCATCCATTATTGACTCGATGACTGAAATAAAGACACAATACAATGATATTCGTCAATCGATTCAGTTTACGTCAGAAAAATATGATATTCTTCTGACAAAGATACAGTCACTTGAAGAGGAAAATAGGGACTTGCGCAGATATTCTCATACGTTAGAAAATAGAATTGAAAATCTGGAAATGGCTAACAATGGAACGCGTATTGAACTACACAATGTACCAAACAAACGACAAGAAAGCAAAAAGGATTTGTTATCGTTTGTAATGAGGACTGGTGAAGTTGTGGGATCTTTAATTAAGGAAGCAGACATAAAAAACGTATACCGTATTAACACTAAAAATAAAAACTATAATCCTATAATTACGGACTTTTCAAGTACACTGACAAAAGAAAAGTTTATAAGTGATGTAAAGAAATACAACAAAAGCAATGTAAAAAACAAACTGAACACATCTCATCTAAAAATAGAGGGAACCGCACAGCCTATTTACGTATCTGAAAATCTCACTCAAAAGGCTAGACAATTATATGCGGCTGCTAGAAACTTTGCAAAGAATAATAACTATGACTTCTGCTGGACTAGCGGAGGCAGAGTTTACCTGCGCTAGGCGGAACAAAGCCCACTTATTGTTGTCAGGTCCCAAGACGACTTAAGTAAATTCAGTCAAGCGTGACTAAACTCTGGGAAAAAAATAAATATGTTATTATTATTATTTTTTACGTACTATATTGTATTTCATAACAACTTAATTGTATTTGCATTGTATGAAAGACTATGTTTAAACTACATAAAACTACACAAAAGTAATTATATCACATTCACCTATACATATACAAAACTACAAATTGTTCTATTGAATCAAGTACAAAACTATTCTTACTATTTAATTAATGCACACAAACGTTTAGCTGTAAAAACATATAACACACACACCCACACACTTAAATACTACTACAGTATTTTTTTGGGCCTAATACAATTTTCTTCTAATTATATAGTCATAATCAATATTCCATTCAGCTCACGCCCAAGCAACAAGAAGTTTATACGGTTCAAAATTCAACAGTAAAACCAATGATATCCTTACAGAAATCGACACGTTAGTTAATCCCTTATGTAGCAAAATCGATGATCAGGCCCAGTGTTCCCACGCTATCCAAATTACAAAGGCTTCATTAACGGTGGTAACAGTTAACATTCGCAGTATCCACTGCAACTTTGACAACTTTCTTGCGTTTGTTTCTTCTCTTGACATCTTAGTTTTAATAGAATGTTGGACGGATGCAAACCGAATCCCACCACCGTTACAGAAATATCAAATGTTTTTTACAATAAAGTCAAATAATCAAAATGATGGTGTTGTAGCATATGTTCGAAATAGTATTAAGGTTGGCAGGAGTTGGACGTGCAAGAAGGAAACTGCTTGGCATTAAATATAGAAGATAATTGCACTGTCATTTGCTCAGTTGGATGTTTTGAGGGCTTGAGAATCCCTATGACATCGGCTTCCTTCCAGGTGTTCGGGAAGGTGCCTTTGGATATAACCGCGTTGTAGATTATCACCAGTAGGTGTAAAATGGACATGGGTAAGAGTTTCATCACCTTGTTGGTGATACCGTCGGGGCCAGGAGCCTTGCGTGGTCGCAGGTTTTAATTATGGACTCAACTTCGGTGCATGTAACTTGAGTGACGGAATCGCGAGGTGGTTCCTTACTCCTCCGGTCGACCTCGCTGTTAACCATTTCAAGGTGAGCGGCGTCGATCGGTAGGGTGCTCGGTGAGCATTGGAGCTCGAGATTGGCAGCCAGACATTCGGCTTTCTCTTCGTCTAAGAAGGCGGGTGGTTTATTAGGACGCGCTAAGGGAGGCATTGTTTGGGCGGTGCCCCCTTTTAGGGATTTGGGAAGTCGCCAGTAGGCGAGATGGGAAGGTTCGATGTTGGAGAGGTGATTATCCCACCGATCGTTCCTATACTGGGCTATGCGTGATCGGACTTCACGCTGAAGGGTACGTAGCACCAGCCGGTTACTTTCAGTGGGATATAAGTCGTGGGCACGAGTCGCCGCATTCTTGCGCCTCATTAGGTCCTTTATGTCGTTTGGCAGGGTCCATCGATGGTCTTCCACCGAGGAACCTGCCTCGAGCAATCCACGATTACGGTCTGGATGTGCCTAGTGAGGGCATGAACTGCGAGGTTCGTGTCGTTGACTGAAGATAAGTTCCTAGGAATAGCATCTAGGTGCGGTGATGTGGCTTCCCTCAGGGCGTTCCTGAGTCGGTGCCAGTCTACAATGGTTTTGGTGAAAGGTGAGGTTGGGGCGGAGGGCCCTAACCGAAGAAGAACAGGGCGATGATCGGAAGCGAGCTCGTGGATTACCTCTATGCCTTGGAAGGCGAGATTGATGTTCTTACAGATGGCAATATCAAGCACGTCCGGTGCGTGACCCAATATGTATGGAAAATGGGTAGGCGTAGTAGGCGCTACGACGTCGAAGTCGAGTGCGTCGCTTAGCGAGTCTAAAAGCCAACCCCGGGGGTTGATTTTAGTTGCATTCCACCGAGTGTGCTTGCTATTGAAATCTCCTGCCAAAATGACTGAGTTTCCAAGGGAAAGGAGCGCCACGAAGTCGCTTCGTAATACTTGTGCGTCACGTCTGCAAGGCAGGTAGACGGACGCGATTGTGATGGGGGCGTGGCCGGTCATGGCTAGCTGACAGACCGAGGCTTCTAGGAAGGTTAGGGTTGGCGTATCGACGGGCACGCAATTAAGGACTTTATAGTAGATGAGAGTTCCGCCATTAGCGGCGGAAGTTCTATCATTCTAATGATGTTATAATTCGCAATGTTGGGATTGCGAGTGTGCGGTTGAGGAATGTCTCTTGCACTAGGAGCACGTCGACTTGGTGATCGCGAACAAAATTGAAGATTTCGTCGCGTTGATTATTAATACCGTTCGCGTTAAAAATGCGACGTTAAGGGAACGCGGTTTTACTCTGCCGTTATAAAGGCCCTCTATGCTTGAAAATTGACGATGGCTGACACTACATGTTGGTAGCGCATTGTGGCAGCAATTCTGATTTCGGGCTTGCCATTGGAGTCCCTTAGGGCTTTTGCAAGGGCTGAGACGTCGGCGCCGTTGAAAACGGCGGCATGGCTGTTTACAAGGTCGAGGTCGCTTTCGTTAACCGGCCGTCCGGCTGATGGAGGGGGCTGCTCAACCGGTTGAGCGACGGTCACTACGCCAGTAGGAGGTTTCCATGCGGGACGTAGAGGACGAACAGGAGCGAGAATAGGCGCGGGAGCGGCGATCGGTGTAACTACCTTAGGTGCGACTTTAAGTGCCGGGCGTTTCGGCAGGAGCCTTTGGGCAGCCAAGGTAATTGGCTGTGTGTCCCTCTGAGTTACTGGGACACGCGGGGGCCGAAAGCAGCCAAAGGGCCTTGTCCTTGGGTCTCGGACAGTCGGTGGTGCCATGGTCACCCAGGCACTTTACGCATCTGGGTTTCCCGAAGCAGTTGCGAGCAGAGTGGCCATATAACTGGCATTTGTGGCACTGGCCCGGAGATGTTTTATGAGGCGCTCTATTGTGAGCCCAGAGAGGTGGCAGCACGTTTTCAGGTTAAATACCTGCTTCCTGCCTCGGACCTTTCGAGGGCCACAATTACCATGTTGAATGGCTTTTGTTATGCCCACTGTACATCCTATGCACGGATAGGACGGGTAAATTCTGAGCCTGGAGGTCCACTTTGATGAGGTCTGCGGGGATTTCCCGCGGAAGGTTTTAATAACAACTCTAAGTTGGCGCTCTTCTGCCAGGGTGTAGGTGTGAAAGAATACACCTTTGTCTTGTAAGTAGCGGGTGACCGCTCTATGGTCATCCGTGGTTTCTAGCTGCAGTTTAATGCCTACAGCGGTGGGGATCGCTTGATATTTGTAGCGATTGGAAAGGGCCGATACGACAATCGGCCATTTATCTGTATATATATCTGTATGAAGACAGGCGGCGGGCGTTTCGATGGCTGTGAGACAGCCGAAGTTTGGGGGGAGCCAGTAGTGGAGCGCTGAGGAGCGGCGGGGGCTTGCTGTGAGGCTGCAGAGGGGGTGCCATGGGGTTGGGCCACAGATGTCGATAGCCGGGGAGAGGGGACATCGCTTTCCCGTTTTTTCGCCTTGGGTGGCGGCGTCAGGGGCGGGTGAAGCTCGCTTTTTCGCTTCTTTTTCCACCAGCGTGAAGTTGCTGGTGTCTTGCGGGAGGTCCTCGGGGGACGAAGGGCTATCTAGCTCCATTTCGGAGACCGAGGAGGACGATGAGGCAGAGGCCCTTGAGGAGGACCTTGAGGGTGATTTTTGCCCCTCCGGTAGGGGTTGCTCTTTTATAATGTCTTCGAAGACATCGGGGTATTTACTCTTCAGGCAGCTGACCAAGTGTACAAGGAAATCCATTGTTGGATTCTCCATTGTACACAAATTTTATTAATATAACTACTATTACGCGGGATGTGTGGCCTCCGGTGGGGTGCCGGGGTGAGTAGCCTACTTCCCTCCTGCCGGGTATAGGCAGGAGGATGTGTGCCAGTTGGCCAGCCCTAGTGCGTCCAAGTGCCAATCTTATTTGTGCACTTGGGTGTGTGTAGAGCTAACTAAAAATACGCGTGAGACAATTATAAGTCTAGCGGGTTGGTCAGCCTTGGCTGGGGCACTGCAAGGCCAAGTTTACGTTGACTCCTTCCGCTATCTTGCGTTTCCCAGAAGGGGAACCGCGGGCGTACGGGGCTTGCCCTACACTAGCTTAGTTAACACCGCAAGGTATCCACTAGTATAACCACCCAGGTGGCTTTACAATAGCTTTCTTGGAAACTAAATTCCGATCACAATAGCAACAGCAATAAAAATTGCTCGGTGTATTGTTCTCGGAACAATGGATGCGCAGGTGGCTTGCTCGGGGGCAGGTAGCTCGGGACGATCGTGGCGGGGAGCCGGGCGACCGTTCTCGGCGACTGCTGAGCGTCGAATGAAAAATTACTGAATTGATCTAACATTGTTTCGGCTTACGACTTGTGCAAATTTAAATCTCTAGGCTTTAGTTCTTGCACTATCTGGATCTTATATTTCTATGGATCTCTTTCTTATATGGATGTACTTTCAAATCAAATTTCAAAATACGGCGTAATGATGTGCGGAATAATCCTAATTCAGCCGAAGGTTTGCGTGTCGATAAATCTGGATCACGTCGAACAGAAGTGGAAACTTGCTGCACGTTCTCTTTGCTTCGAGAAGCCCGGTTTGATTCAAATTTAGTGTAGATCCCCTCTCTTCAAACTTTTTCATATATTTCTTTACTAAAGGAGCACTCGGACACTGACTTGAATCGTGTACATCGTATTCAACACGAAATATAATTTTCGTGCGTTTCATAGTAATGAACGAACTATTGTCCCCCTTCCCCTCGGATCTTGCAAGAGAATAGACGTATTCGTCGTGCACTTTTATTTGTATGACCGAATTTTATTAGCAAATTGTCTAAAATAAATTAATCATATAAATTAGGAGTGCATAAACAATGAACATTTAGTGTCACCTGATCAAGGCGTCACAACCACGCGAGACCTACGGACAACACAAAAGTTAGTCTTATTTTATAATTACGAGAAGCTACTACACACGAGCTCAAATTACACCAGACGGAAAGCGAGATTGTACGAAACTCTCGATTGCGGCCATTTTAGAAGGACCTCAAATAAATTCTGTAAAGAAGGGCTCAAGATATATCAGCCCTTTAGAAAAGTTGTACTGAACTATCGATCAGGTCCAATTTATGAAGAACTCTACTTAGTAAATACGCCGTATAAACTTATGATCTCCTGGTACTAGCTTGTTGTATAAACGTCATATTAAAATGCCGCTCAATCACTCCCCCCAAAAATTATCACAGAAAGAGGCTAAGAAGAGCATGCAGCACCATCGGTCCGTGCCAAATATACATGCTAAGGCAGATAACGAACAGTATGTCAATACTGCACCAAGAAAAAGGCGTTTTAATGACGATTTGTCCTCAGAAATAAATTTAGTCAATCAGAAATTCTCCAGCATGCTTAAGACTATAAAAAATGAACAAGATTCTAAACTCTCAACCATTATTGACTCGATGACTGAAATAAAGACACAATACAATGATATCCGTCAATCGATTTAGTTTATGTCAGAAAAATATGATATTCTTCTGACAAAGATACAGTCACTTGAAGAGGAAAATAGGGACTTGCGCAGATATTCTCATACGTTAGAAAATAGAATTGAAAATCTGGAAATGGCTAACAATGGAACGCGTATTGAATTACGCAATGTACCAAACAAACGCCAAGAAAGCAAAAAGGATTTGTTATCGTTTGTAATGAGGACTGGTGAAGTTGTGGGATCTTTAATTAAGGAAGCAGACATAAAAAACGTATACCGTATTAACACTAAAAATAAGAACTATAATCCTATAATTACGGACTTTTCAAGTACACTGACAAAAGAAAAGTTTATAAGTGATGTAAAGAAATACAACAAAAGCAATGTAAAAAACAAACTGAACACATCTCATCTAAAAATAGAGGGAACCACACAGCCTATTTATCTGAAAATCTCACTCAAAAGGCTAGACAATTATATGCGGCTGCTAGAAACTTTGCAAAGAATAATAACTATGACTTCTGCTGGACTAGCGGAGGCAGAGTTTACCTGCGCAAGGCGGAACAAAGCCCACTTATTGTTGTCAGGTCCCAAGACGACTTAAGTAAATTCAGTCAAGCGTGACTAAACTCTGGGAAAAAAATAAATATGTTATTATTATTATTTTTTACGTACTATATTGTATTTCATAACAACTTAATTGTATTTGCATTGTATGAAAGACTATGTTTAAACTACATAAAACTACACAAAAGTAATTATATCACATTCACCTACACATATACAAAACTACAAATTGTTCTATTGAATCAAGTACAAAACTATTCTTACTATTTAATTAATGCACACAAACGTTTAGCTGTAAAACATATAACACACACACCCACACACTTAAATACTACTACAGTATTTTTGGGCCTAATACAATTTTCTTCTAATTATATAGTCATAATCAATATTCCATTCAGCTCACGCCCAAGCAACAAGAAGTTTATACGGTTCAAAATTCAACAGTAAAACCAATGATATCCTTACAGAAATCGACACGTTAGTTAATCCCTTATGTAGCAAAATCGATGATCAGGCCCAGTGTTCCCACGCTATCCAAATTACAAAGGCTTCATTAACGGTGGTAACAGTTAACATTCGCAGTATCCACTGCAACTTTGACAACTTTCTTGCGTTTGTTTCTTCTCTTGACATCTTAGTTTTAATAGAATGTTGGACGGATGCAAACCGAATCCCACCACCGTTACAGAAATATCAAATGTTTTTTACAATAAAGTCAAATAATCAAAATGATGGTGTTGTAGCATATGTTCGAAATAGAATTAAGGTGATAGCCCAGGAGTTGGACGTGCAAGAAGGAAACTGCTTGGCATTAAATATAGAAGATAATTGCACTGTCATTTGCTCATACCGACCACCATGTTTTCGCAACTCTAGCGTTTACATTAATTCATTAGAATCAATCTTACGAAACTATACAAGCACTAAAAATGTGGTCTTTACAGGGGATATTAACATTGATATACTTCCCAGAAATATCCTGAACCACAGTGGCAACCATTTGAGTCTGATGGCATGCTATGGTCTTAGACAAGGCGTTGACATTGCAACTAGGATCATTTTATGGTCAAATCACGTCACCCATGGCGTACGTTTGTTTTCGACTCTCTTACAGACCACTCACCGATAATGTTATTTCTAGAAAATGCCGAAATCTCGAATCCAAAGCTGAAACAGGACAAGGCAGTGATAGATTTTCAAGCTATAAAAAAAGTTCTTGCTGAGGTAAACTGGAACGAATACTATAGTCTTTCGGAAGTTGATAAAATATCAAATCATTTAGAATCAAAACTACAGAACATTATTAATATTAATACGAAAATTTTCAAAATCCCACTCCGAAAGAAATGTCTGAAGCCAGGATAACACCAGGAGTTCTCAAATCAATACGTAATAGAAACAAACTTAATAGACTACTTAAAATGAATCCTAACGATGAAATCACAAAAATGAAATATTGTAAATACCGGAACGCATGCACTAACTTAATAAAATTTCTAAAAAAACAATATTACCAATCTCAATTTAAAAATAATGTAGGTAACAGCAAAACTACATGGAATCTTATAAAAGACTTATGTAATCTAAATGCAAATAAGCAAAATGCCGAAGAACTCTTCAACATAGGACCCACAATAACTGAATCACTTGATTCTGTTAACGAGTACTTCACAACCATAGGGCTAAAACTAGCCCAAAGAACTATGGATAAACTGGGGGTATTTGATGTAGACTTAGCTAAGAGGGTATCTAAAAAAGATAATCCAGTGGACTCATTCTCAATGTTTTTAACGAACCCGATGGAGATAACTAGAATTATCAGAAGTCTTAGATCGAATTGTAAAAGATTCTTGCAACACCCTAAGTGAGCCGCTCGCCTACCTTTTCAATCGCAGCTTCGAAACAGGCATTTTTCCTCAAAGCTTCAAAAGAACAATAATTATCCCCATTTATAAGGCTGGCCAGAAAAATCTTCCCACTAACTACAGACCTATCTCTTTAATACCTACCCTTTCAAAAATAGTTGAGAAATTGATAAACATCAGGCTAACAGCATATTTAGAAAAAAATAAACTGCTTAATCCAAATCAATTTGGATTTAGGAAGGGTAGATCAACGGAAGATGCGATTCTAAAGTTGACTTCAGCGATTAACACATACCTTGACAAAGGAGAAAGATGTCTGGGCGTGTTTCTAGACCTTCAAAAAGCTTTTGACACTGTCTCTATTCCAATTCTTCTTGCCAGACTAGAAAGTACGGGCATTAGGGGTTTACCACTGGAATGGTTTCGGTCCTATCTAACCGGTAGGAGCCAAAAAGTTAAAGTTGACGGTCAATTAAGAAACGACAAAGATTGCGCCTATGGGGTGCCCCAAGGAAGCACTTTGGGACCAACGTTGTTTCTGGTATATATTGACCAATTGGGCGCTCTAAAAAGCAAAAATACAGACATTATAATGTTCGCCGATGACACTGTACTTCTCTTTCACGGACCATCCTGGAGTGTTGTATCCGAGCTAACCGAGAATGGTTTAAAAAAGGTTTCCACTTGGATGGAAGATAGCCTACTATCTCTCAACACCACGAAAAGTAACTACATTGTTTTCAGAAAATGGGCCCAGAATACACATTAAGAATACAACTCCACACTTACCCATGCAACAGGAATAGCACTATTACTGATGGCTGTCGTTGTGAAACTTTATCACGTGTGTGCAATATTAAATATCTTGGTGTTGTACTGGATGAAAGACTTAACTGGGGCCCCCACATTTCAGCAAATGTAAACAGAACAAGGAAAATGATTTACGTCTTTAAGAATTTGCGTGATGTAGTTGACCAAAATGTACTCAAAATTACCTACAAGGCTCTTTGTGAAAGTATTATTTCATATTGTATTTGTGTGTGGGGTGGGGCAGCCAAGTCTTACCTCATTGAACTGGAGCGTAGTCAACGAGCTATTCTGAAGGTAATGATGCGACTTCCATTTAAACATTCCACTACGGAGTTATATAACACATGTGACGTGTTGACAGTTAGGAAAATGTTTGTCTACCAAAGCCTTCGTAGATATCACCGTTTCAAAAGAGACTTTCTTACACACACACCATACACACATACACATACACACATACACATCCACACATACACACACACATTGTTATAGCAATAGTTTTCAATTTTGTTTGTTTATAATTTTTATTTTATTTAGTTTTTTTTTTTTCTATTCCTCTTTTTTTTAATTAATTTTGTTACTGAAAGATATATACTATGTAACTAGTGACATTAATTGGGAAGACACTGTAGCTTGTAACACAGTTTACACTAGCACAAGCTACAGAGTTACCACAAACTTGTAATTATGTCATAGTAAATAAATAAAGATTATTATTATTGTTTAAATAAAATTGTTTCACACAAAAAGCGCGCTGCGGCCCCGTGAGGCGATCCATTAGAAATAAATTTCCGTGAAACAACCTACCGGTAAGATCCCTCCCCGCGCCCCGTGCGGCATTTATTTGCGTGGGGTGTTAGATTTAAAGTTAACAACAAAAGCCATAAGCACCTACATTCATCCTCAACAAAGATTCAACACTGCATCTAATAACTCGATCTTAAATCGCACGTTCTCATTGGACCAGGGAAGAAGATGACTTCTGTATTTGGACGGATTATATGAATCGTCTAATTACAAATCGACGATCGAATCAATCGAAAATTTTTGTATAAAAATTCACCTACTGATGTCATCTGAAAATTCCCTTAATTATCTACTTTAATTTTAAAAACAAATAATGGAGTTAGTATTAAAATGTGACCCTAAGCTCGCGTGAAAAAGAACTTGGAATAAAACTTTATGGAAACGCAATGTGGCTCATGAGAAAGGTGAATGAAAAGTTACCCAAATCCTTACATAAATAGTCTAAAAAAAAATTCATGCAATAAACAGCAAGAATTAATAAGATAGGTAGGAAGTCACTCAATGGAATTCTAATAGTATGGATTATTTCAGTGCGTCGAATTTTTATTACTTTTACTTACTTTTTGATTACTCATTGCATTTATATCGTTTTATCTACTAATTGCACTATTGCCGCTAAAATTATTTTATCTAGTTTTGATTATTAATTAGGTATACTTTTTCTAAAAACGAGTCTACTGGACCACCTCAATTCTCAAAGTGTAACCCTGATCAAAAGGCGTTGCCGTATACTAACATGACAGGATGTCCGAAGGTTTCACAAAAATATTACCGATGCTCGAACAAACTGGCACAAGAAAATTTTCTGTTAAAATACTGCTCTGGTACTGACACTAAATCTGGCAAAGCTAGCAAGAGACAAAACACAATAAAATACTGTATTCTTGGAAAATAATTAATAAAAAATTAAATGAAAGGATTATTGTGTCAGAAAACTTTTACAGGAGCATTTTTGGTTAAAAAATGACCGTATTCAAGGAGTCTTGAATAGTATCTATAACAATGTCGGTTTTGGGTCACCTAGAACAGACGTGTGCTTGACTTGCATTGCAATAGATAAGAGTTTAAAATCCAAAACGGACGCATCTAAAAGGAATGAGAGAGAAAATTTTAGATTGTATATAACATGAAACATTATAAAAATGCTTCAAGGCAACAGCAAATCATTACATTCAAATCATAACATTTGACTGTAATAAAAATCAGGCTGTTCCGAAATTACCGGACTAGTCAGCTTATTAGAGACAGCAATTCAGTAAATATCATTGGAATTTTACAACAAAACATTCATGACAAGTGCAACCAGAGCTCATACACCTGGACCCCAGGGACCAGGACCCAGGATAACGAAGAAAAAAATACGTGTGATCTGTTGTGTTGTATTTAATTTTTGTTTTAATTTAGTGATAATTATTTCAGATTTATAATAAAACTCTTCACAACAGTACGGTGTTTTATTATTTCATTCAAGTTTTTTTTTCAAGTTGTTTATTTGTCAAGTTTCGTACAAAGATTTTATTACATAAAACTATCCAAACATTTAAAGATAATACAATGTGTATTTACGTTCATTGCAATTCCCGCTAAAATGATACCTGTAAAATTTTATAATCTTCTAAAAATATGGGTAAGTCCCTCTATATTAAATTTATTAGCCTTTACCTTTTAATTAATATAGTATTGTCTATGGATTTGCTATTTTCACCTCGACTTTTTATGGACGATAATATAAATACCTATAATGATAACTTTTCTTTAGTCAGAAACAAGAAAGAAGATTTTTTTTGTTTAAGAGTTTGAAGCCTCATATATAGTATATCCTGCCTAGCTAATGTCACCTGATAATAAATGATATTCATTGTGCAGAAACTGCAAAAACGAAATAATTTTTTAATAGTATCTTTTACGCCATCCATTTATTTATTTGAACTTTTTATCCTCGCCCTACAGTTCCCACTAGCCATCCAAAAAGTAAATAAATTAATTACATAAGTTACTTATAATAACTTGCTTAAGTTACAAGTATTACGATTCTTAATATGCTGGTAACAAAATGAAAAGCATACGCTCATGCTTTTCTCATCGGTAATAAAGACGCCGGTAATAAAACAATCAAATAATTGGATATTTTTTTTAATCAGCATGTTACCCCCAAAGCCGTAATTGACGGGTTCGTTTCAATATTATCAAGCAAAACATCTAACCACACTACATACATACGTACATTTTCAAAAAGTTGTAAATATAATTGGAATTTTCATAAATACGTAGACAACGGTCAATTGTGTACTTTATCTATAAATATAACATTCTTATAAATAATAAACGCTCTTTCCAAAATAAATTAAAGCTTTTAATTTGTAACTCTAGACGCCGGGGAATTCCCGGTTATGCTCGTGTCAGCTGTGTTCCGAACCAACGCTTCGAACTCTACGGATAAACTCCTCAACTTTCCTATAAGGGCTCTGGCATCTCTCTTGATTCGAGTCTATGAGGTACAAGCTGTTTTCTTGGCCTTCGGGAGAATGACGACCACTCGAACTGTCCGCCAGATTTTTGTTCAGAAATGGTTCCATATCAGGTATAACAGGAGTTGTCACAGTTAGTGACTTATTATTTTCTTCGTTAACTACCGCTTCCGCCTCTCTCTGACGCTGCCACACCGGAGAATTCACGTAAATTCTCGGTCTTTCTCGTAAAGCGTTGCACCTTTCTAAAGCTGGTCTTCTAACTGGTACGGGAGGTCTATAAGCGGCTGGTATTGGCACGCCTCTACCAAAAACAGTACATATCAGCCCTTTTAAAGCGGCCCTAAAGTCTTTTAGATGATAAGCGTAAAGTAATGGATTGATGGCAGAATTTAGGTGGGAAAATATAATGCAGAAATAGGTGAGTGGGTTGGGAATGTCTAATTCGGGCATGAAGGCTTTAATAGCGTTAATTGTGTACAGTGGTATCCAGCAAACTATGAAGAAGAAGACAATGATGGCAAGGTTCTGGGTTGCTTTGACTTCGCGTTTCTGCGCGGCGCCCAGAACTCGGAGCATAGTCCCACCGGTGGTGCGTCCGTGGCTCCCTTCAACCGTTACCACTGCACTCAACTGAAAAATTTAAGAAAAAAATGTAAATTTTCTTTAAATATCTGATAACGTATTTCTAAATAATAAAATATGTGATAGGACATAGGAGTAAAAAAATGTTCTCAATGCAGTGTTGACAATGTCACTTATGCTTCAATCACTTATGCGAGATTGTAGGAAACTGATTGATGCAGGTCGCTCGGGATCAAATCTGGTGGCTGTCCAGAAGAAACATGTTTAGCATTAGACTATCTATACGGTTGAGATGACGGTGAAGAAATAAAAGTATTAAAAAAGATGTTCTATAAAACATTTGCAAGCAAAAGATGGTGTTGTAATACATTAAATAAATATTATCGTAACACCAAGTAATTCAAATAAACAACAACGGCTTAACACGACGTAGTTATGAACTAGGTGTAGCTCGAATATATTAAAGAAATCGTGCCTCAACCGGTGTTGGGTTACGTTTTCCGGATTACAGGTATAAACTATAGGTTAGCTACTGTGTTTCTTCTCGTGAGAGAAATAAAACAGAGACCTCATTGCTGGTGATGAGGAAATCCTCTTAATCAGTGATTTCTCTGCAGTCCTTAATAATGACATCATGCGACATAGGCCGCAGGAATCACTTACTATGACATCTGTTTGTTACATATCATAAAAAAAATACTTTAACGAAATTAGCACATAAAACTACTTGCATATAAACGTAATAATATCACAAATATAAAATAAGTAACTACAATCCATATTTACATTCGCATGACACCATAAACATTAGCACACAGTTAGCTTTTCATAAATCGTTAATTGCAACACTTATAAGACTAAATTTTGTTACTGGCAACTGTGATGTCCCTCGAGCCTGTTAGTAGCATCAACAAAAAAGTGCAAGAAAAGGAAAGAATTTGTAATAAAAAACATAATCCTAAAAAATGCCACTTTCGAAAGAGAATAGAAGATTACACATTTTGTATAAAGTCGCTAATATCCATGCTTTCTATTCCAGACAGCTTTGTTATCGGCCATCTCTTTTGCAATAGTTATAAAAACTCAAAATATTATATCTAGCAATTAAAATAACAACAATAACAATCAAATTTGTAGAAAAATTAACTAATAAGACAGCCAAATCATACAAATCCACTCGATCTCAATGACATTGAGGAAAGTACAGAGCGAACGACAAAGCGATGAGGTGAATGCGCGGAAAGGATATTCCAAGTAGCGGCAAACTTGAATTAAACGTAATGTAAAACAACCTTTAGACTTGATGAAAATCAAGGTACTCTTATTGAGTAAGAATCTGTATTTAGGCAAATGTGATGGTAGTTAGACTAATAAGTACTCTAGCAGTAGATAGACAGACTAATCCCTTCCACTCTAAATCGGTTAGTTTGATAATTAGAGCGGCAGTTGGCCATGTCTTAAGTGATCTAGTAACACAGTGCGCTAAATATCGTCCTTGTCTTTCAGTCGCTAATCATTCGTCGCAAAGTGTACACATTTCGTGCTTGTACACAAGTGATTTCGAAAGAAATCTTTCTTCACGTAGTACTGCAATTACTGGAATTATACAAAGATGGCCTACCTATCAGTTAAAAAAAAACAATAATTACAAAAATATTTATTGTCATAAGATGTGACGTCACCAAGGTTTCATCAAGATCAGTATTTTGGGAATTTTTAGAAGTCGTGGTGAAATCATTAGTGACAAGTTTGGCGTTTGTATTTATACTGAGAAACTTTGTTAATTAGACAATATGTAAAGAGCATTTTCTAAATCTACCTCATCACTGTTGTCTAAATACAGTCCGCATTTAGTGAAGACTAAAGATCGTTTAGTTACAAGTATGTTATCGCTCGTCTGTGCAAACATATTACGTAACATAACAAGCGTCTTAAATTTCGTAAACACCCTTATTTCCCATTCGTCATCATTCATTGCATTATAGTGACTAAAAGTATACCGTACAGCGTGAAATAGCATCATAAAACTACCATGTTTCGTCTGTTGAGTGATGGGGTTCCGGAGACCTTTATTACTGGTATGGACTAGGCATTCCATCTAAGTCCTCAAGGGTGACAACGCATCTGCATTATGATTCCTTGTCATGTATGAATGTAGATGTCATTGGCCGCAGGGATCACTTAGCATCAGATGAATGCGCTCGTTCGTTACTCTGAATGAAATTTAAAAAAAAAAAGGTGGAGCAGGAGCTACGCTGCCGCTTTTATATTAATATTTATAAGATATCATGCTTGCTTTTAAATCGCCAGCAAAGATCCATAAGATTTGTTAGTAGCGTCTACAATGAAGTTAGTAACGGAACGGACGCGATAGTAACGCAAGTGTGACCGATCATAGCCAGCTAACATAGCGCGGCTTCCAGATGAGTGAGGGCCGGCGTGCAGTGCAAGGACTTTTTGTGGTATATAAGCTATTCGTAGTTAGACTATACAGGTCTGCCATTCTGACGATGTTAAAGTTCGCGATGTTAGGATCGTGGGTATGTGGTTATACAAATATCTCTTGCACTAAGACCACGTACATTTGGTGAACGTGAAGGAAGTTAAAGACCTTAAGAAGAAAGCGACGTTAAAGTAATCGCGGTTTTACTGTAGTGTGATGGAATATAAATAAATATATATATACATCATAACCGGTGACCCAATCGTCCCGTGAAATTATATAGGAAGAGTCCGAATATTCATAAATATCCATATTACCAAGCGTGATATTACGATTAATCTCGCATTTTCTATGATATTTTTTTAATTCTCTCGGACTTGTTTTGTTTTAAAATCAATGCGAAATAATTATATAAGCACGATAGAGAGGATAATATGTTATGATATTATGTCACTTTCGCACATTCATTGTAACTGTCGCAAATTTTCTACCGATAACTGACTGTAAAGTTTACCTGTTTCACAACAACGCGGTAAATGTGCGCATAGAAAGCGGCTAGCACCACACTGGGTGTTACGATTGTTGCGAAATATAGGAATAACAAATAATTGTAATCCATCACTTCCACAAAGTAGCAACCCGGCGCCGATTCCACCGCCGCGTGCCAGCCAAATAACGGGAGCAATCCAACCCCAGCACCCGCCACCCAACATGCAGAGATGATCCCTGAAAAATAAATGAGAATATTTATTATAACTCTATGGTCCACTAGGCGTGAGGGTCTTAACCTAAAACTTCAAATTGCGGTATCAGTTAAACAAAGATAAAATATTGTCCGATGAAGCTGTGAGAGCCGCATAGGCCCACAGCATCAACATCAACAGAAGCTAGAAAGATAATATAATAATTACGCTCATTATGTTAATGTTCTACTGTTCTGTTCGATTTTGGCGATAGCTTCTTGTTACACAGAGGTAACACCAACTGGGCAGAATATATTATAGTGTCGTAATCATTTTCGTAAACGCAAAGGCATTCACTCTTCGTCTCCGTAATCTAATGAAATGCGTGTGCAACAAGATTGGAGAAAGGTGCAGATGCAGTGTCAAAGACATGAGACAAATTTTAGTGATACACCAATATTGTTTCTTGGCAAATATTGAACCATGGAGCAGAGACGCAGTGCCAGGTAGTCTAACCACTACGCCGCACAGATGGCCGTATAGATCACTCATAAATGATTATCTAAGGCCATAAAATTTTTAGAATAACCAATAAAGAAGAATGATTCCCCAGTAACAATCTTGTACTAGTAAACGCTAGTCCTAAGAGTACTTTAATTAATGAAACGACAACCACCGCAAGTCTGCGGAAAGTCAATGGATTTAGATGGCGATAGAGAAGTCCGATATTAAATAAAAGACTATTGGCGAGCTAATACAATCAACGCTTGAGGTTAGCCTAGTTTTCTTTACGTACAATTGTTAACGACAAACAAAGAAAAAGGTCAGAATAACTAAACAGCTGTTTGAATCATAAATATACTCGTATGTACTTGCATAGAGACAAACAAATATTGTTTATAATCAAGAAATGCAGATTATCAAACAGGTTATCATAAGAAATAAACTGGTTAAAAGAAGTAGAGATAGCCTTTGGCATTAATCCGCCCTTTGTGAACCTTTTGTTAAGGTTAATGCAATAAAGAGTGAATATATGTATATCATATCATCAGTTCATACAACACATTTCACCAAATAATTAATTCCGCGGCCAACACCGCGGACACTAAAACCTAAATAAGAGTTCAAGATAAAAATGCATAACTCCTGATTGCTGAGATACAATCCCTTGTTATTCGCGATTAGATTTTAGTTTTGGCTGCTGGTACTCTAAGAAATTCTAAGTATTGTAGGGCCATTCGTCGTGCAGCTATTTAATTTGCGTTGCATGACCTTTCTACATAGAAAATAGCTATTCAATTCAATTTTCAATAAAAATTATTGAAGTTTGTTCTTATCAACGATACAAACGACAATATAAAAACGAATAATATAATACAATAATATAATATTATATAATATAAAACAATATACAAACGACAGTCATTAAGTTCTAACTGTAAATAATACGAGGTTATATCAAATAAAATTAGTTTGATTATGACTAAAAAAATGGTTTAAAGAAGCAAGAGCGCTTTGAACTTTTAATCGAAAATTTTGGTAAGTCTGCTTCTTTGTGAGGAATAGTTTTTGATTGGTGAAAATTATTCCTGAAAATCGACGAATTACTAAAAATGTGGACCTTGAGCGAAAACTGTGTAATGAAAAAATATTTGAACAGTGTTACAACGTTAATATCTTTTCTTGTACCCGTAATACATTCTTCAAAGAGTCACGGGTAGATGGCATCAAGGGGTACTTGATGTTTCGTACAAGATTGTTTGTACTAATGCAAATAAAGTATGAATAAATAAATAAATAACAAACACTTCGTTTAGCCACCCATTGAGACACCCGGTCATTAATTATTTTAAGGCTTGACATTACAACTCAATCCTCAGGGAATTGACATCCAATACTTTTAAAAATTTAATTTTTGTTGAGGGTGAACGTAGATTTTAATTAGCCGCAGTGATCGCACAGTTATTGGTCCTCGTTGCTTTTTACGTAATTGATTAATTATGGGACTAACTATTATAATATATTGACATAATACAAATCTTAAGAATAAAATACCCCAAGAATGTTAATTCCCAATAAATTAATTTTATAATATCGGAACTTGATCAGAGTATTGAGGAAAATAATAAAAACATTCATTACAATTCATACAAACGTGTATTCCAAGATCAAGTCTTGGCCTTCCTCATTCATCACAACATCAGCACAACATCCTCACTCTTTCTTTTTTTACTTTTTTATAGTGGCGGCTTTATGCCGCCCCCTAACATGTTTTTGGGTCAGGGACCTGGGGTGCGGGTGTTTCTTTATTTCTTTATTGATAAAAAATCTTAAACTTACAAAAATTCTTAAATCACAATATATATATATATATATATATATATATATATATATATATATATATATATATATATATATATATAAATATATATATATATATATATATATATATATATATATATATATATATATAAATATATATATATATATATATACATATATATTTATTTATGTTTATTTGTAATATGACATTTTTATCTAAATTAACCTTACTTAAGGTACAAAAAGAATAAATAAATCTTACTACGTTCTCTTCCATCGAGTTATCGGTAGAATATGTTTACTGTTTTACAAAATAATTATCATAATCAATAGCAAATAGAGCATTTACTTCGAACAAGTTACTGGAAAGTAAATTATCCTTATTTTTACTAACCATTGAACTAGACTAACAAAGAATACAAACACTTCACTCAAGATATTCCCATATTTAAAAAAATCGCTTTTATTATTATCTAAGAACAATAGTTTCTAAAAAACAAACGAGTTAAGGCCTTCGCAGATGTGTTTTATTATGTTTCTATGAGACAATGATTGACAATCAATTATCAATAACAGTGGACAATCGCTTTATCGTTCAAGACCACGACCATCATGCCATCATGTAATCATAAAGAGCAAACACTTTGAAGCCAACAGAAATATCTTCCCCGCGTCACATTCACCGACTTCAGGTAATACAAAATCGTTTCATGCGCAAGGCCACTGGTGCACCGTGGTTCTTGCGTAATGAAAATCTACACATAGATCTTGAGCTGCTGACCATAGCTCAGTACCTGAAGCAGGCTTCCCGCCGATATTTCGACTCTGCCGTCACACACTCTAACCCCTTGATTGTAAGTGCCGCCACTTACAATACCATCGCGAATCACAGATTCACCCGCGTCCGAAGGAGACCGAGGCACGCTCTCGACGACGTGACTACCAGGGCCCAAGCCCTTCATAAAACACAACACACGTACATTGCACCCTCACATCGCCCCCGCCGACGGCGAGGGCGTCACAAACAAGGATATTCGCGATACCGCCATGTCACTGGTCGGTTCTCTCCAGTCCATACAGATAGAAGCGTTGCTGGAGTTTCTTGCGCCACTTCTTCTCCAGCGCCCACGCATAACGAAGTAGTGGTACAGATAGCTAATAATCATAGCGAATTTAAAGAATCCTCTGTCAGAAGCAACTGACCGAGCCGAGGTTCGGCCCTCTCGGGCACCCTCGAGTCAGACGCTCTCGCGAAACAAGGTAACGGTCCAAGCCGAGGCTCCCTCTCGGGAGCCCTTGTGCTGGTTACCTATATATAGAGGTCTCGACTGAGTGCCATTAGCGCTCGGTCACCTCTCAACCCGGTGAAACTGTAAAAGCCCTCGGGCTAACAGTGGCCTTCAGCCCGAAAAAAAAAAAAAAGAAATATCTTAAAAGTTTCATGAGTCCCACACTCATGAATTGAATTAAATTGCACAAGGGAAATGAAATATATACTACGATAGATAGATGAGGTAGAATTAATCTGAGCTCATGTCAAAGGCTATGGAGCGAGAAATAACTGCCGCTCCGTTCAGTGCAAACAAAATCATTAATTTTTTTCTTAAAATAAATTAATGAAAGTTTAAACTAACGAAGACAGTAGTGAGACTTTCATGCTGCGACTCGAGTGATATTGAATAATATAAATTTAATATGTACTTACATACCGATAAATTATATGCATAAACGACTTCAACCTATAGTTTTTATAGTTACATTGAGAGCACACAGTTCACCTGATGGCAAGTGATTCCTGCGGCCAATGACATCTACATTCATCCTTGACAAGGAAACATAATGCAGTTGCGTTATTACCCTTAAGGACTGAGATGGAATGCCTCGTCACCAGTAATAAAGGTCTCCGGATCCCTGCACTCACCAGACGAAACACATCAGCATTATGCTGCTATTTTACCCTGGTATTCTGTGTGGTTTTCCGATATATATAAGTTAAGTCATACATTTCTATAAACATTGAGCGTATAAAACGCAATTTCAGTATATTTTAATTATGAATATGAAATCGATAAGAGTTTTTTTACAATTATAGTAGATTACTAAATAAATCAATTAATTTTGTGATCGATTACTCGGTTGACGTCTTTTTTTAATAGTTAGAATTGTTATCAATCAGCGCTCATTATATAAAAACCTTTGCTCATTTAAACATTGACAATATTTGTAAGAGACTAAGTTATTACCATATTCCAATTTAAATTGTAAGTCAAAGTAAATTCAGCTGAATTTCAATAGTTACTGAATTCGGTGAGTCTGCGCAAACCCAAACCCAATCGACTATTAAGAGGTCAATACTTAAATACTTATAATATATTTTTTAGATTTTTGTCTGTCACTGTGAAGCAGAGACTGTACCAATGTTGGTGTTACAATAAGTTTCTTTACATTGTAAAAGCCTTGACAAATATACCCCGGACGAGTTTCATTGGCGAAGCCAGGCCTCTAACTATTCGCGGGCATTCCGCGTTTTAAGTCAGTCAGTTTTTGTATATTACTATTAAATAATATCCAGGATTTGATTCTTTGTTACATTAAATTATAATGCAACTACACTTGTTCCTCATTTTCTTTTACGTATATAAAACATATATACACGTGTATAATATGAATTGAATAACTTTTAAAATTAAAAATGAGTACCTATTTTTGCACCCGTAATCTATTTACTTCTCAGCCCAAATGTCTACGGTCTAGATTTTTCACGAATAAAGTATAAATAAATAAATAAACATAGGCATAAACAAAACATACCAAACATTGTTTTATGTCTGTGACGGCCCTAAATGACCAGAATATTTCAACAGTCTAATTTATCACTATTTCGTTTATCAAGATTGCAACAAAAGGTGAAAGACCTAAACAGAATACATGCTAGTTATCGTAGATATAAAAAGTAAACCACGAACCTAAATGCCATGCTGAGGTCAGAACGTTATCGTATATCATGTCACACCTATTTGCTTTATAATCACAGTATGTTGTGAAAATATAGTATATCTATCCTCGATACGGAATTATTTTTTTGTTATTACGCTGAGAGTAACAAACGAACACACAGTTCACGACATTTTTGCACCTACCAACATCTCACACCCATGCATGGTTAATTGTCAAAGAATGTCAATTATAATTATGGGTATTAAGACCACCCTTGTAAACTATACAAAATAAAACAAAAAAAATTAAATATGTATGACAGAAGCTCGAAGATGGTAGATTCAAAATAATATGTAAAAGAAAGTTGCATTTATTCACTGATTATACAAAGGTAATCTAGACTTATATACTGTAATTCACTGATTATATAAAGGTAACCTAGACTTATATACTTTAATTCACTGATTATACAAAGGTAACCTAGACTTATATACTGTAATTCACTGATTATACAAAGGTAACCTAGACTTAGATACTGTAATTAATGTCTCTATAATACACTATTTTTTACTACATACATATTCACCGGAATATTGATTTTTTTTGTTTCGGGTTGATGGCCGCTTTCAGTTTCACCGGGTTGAGAGATGATCGAGATCTGACTAAGAATTGTCTCAATTAATATCACCAATAATATCTGTTGCACTATTTCGGAATGCGTGAGCGCTGGAGAAAAAGTGGCGCAAGAAACTTCAGCGACGCTTCTATCTGTATTGACTGGAGAAGACCGGCCTGTGACATGACCTTGTTTACGACGCCCATGGTATTCTGCGAGAGCGTGGTCCTACCCCGGTCGAACTGACTCATTAACTCTGCACCTAGAAACAAACTGCAGTGTAGCTCTGTTAAAACTACGACTTAGTTGAATAAGAGTTAGATGTATTATATCCAATAATGATTAATTAATAAAACTTCAAACATATAGCAATGAAGCAAATTGGAACTGTCAATCCAGTTTCTTATCACTTTTAGGATGGTGTTGGGACTGGCTAACACCTTACGTATCAAATTCATGTACCATTTATCGTGTATTCGTGGTAGTATGCCAGTATGGGACACGCGCTTTCCATTCCCTCTTTAGGATGTAACCATATGCCCTAGATATTTTAATTTATTGAATAAATGGTGGAATTTATTGGTAACTACCGCTATTATACTGTATTTTATTGTGTGTGTATATATGTATAATGCATTTATGCATCTATTATGTATTTATTATCCATATATGCATAGATTATTCTTTATTCGTATATAAGTTATCTTTAGTCTTTTCTTTTAATTAATTAGTTTATTCCTACACCTATCGCAATATCACACCACACCTAGGATTGACTGGTAGAGAATGCCTTTGGCATTAAATCTGCCCTTTGTGAACTTTGAACTTTGTTAAGATTAATGCAATAAATAAATATTTTAAGCATTCTTTTAACCTGTGACGATTTTGTATGACAGAGAAGTGTAGCTCCAAAGATCACATATTTTCATAAGCATTGCATAAGCTTCTTATATCTTCCTATACCGCTCACTGAGATATTCAGCAGTCCCATGTCATCCGCATAAGCTATTTTTTAATAATAAGTCTTTGCCTACGAAATTGCCGTTTTGTATGAAATAAGTTAAAGTATTTTTTTTTCAAACTTTTTTATTTCTGTTATTTAAAGTAATCGGCCATGTAATCGATACATCTTGTAGTTTATTAATGCCTTCTTTTAAAAATCTGCTGGACAGGAGGCAACAAAGTCATCAAAGGCATTTTGTACTGCCTATAATATTGAACTGCCGTAACAATTCGGTTCAAAATTCTTTAATTTCTGTGATTGTTGAGCAGCGCGAGGTAGGTCTCAACGCGTACGTTGCGCTGGCGATCGTTAAGTTCGTGGGCACCAATCTATCAAGCTTTTTTAATTTGCCAATTTATCGCAATTGGACCAATATTGCTTTGATGTTAACATCAAAAGCTGCTGCTAGCTCGGCTGTAGATTGAGTATCATCAGCTTCCACAATCGCATTTATATCATCATTGTTGACTAAATTGTCCAAACGACCACAAGGTTCATTTTTCAAATCAAAATTTCCAAAACGGAACCGGGCAAACCAATAACGGGTTGTGCGTTTGTTTGTAAAGTTCTTTCCGTAAACGTTGTTGATGTTACGTGTCGTTTGTGCCGAGTTGATGCCACGAAGGATCTCATATTCCATAATTACACGAATTTTTAAAGTATCCATTATGACGAAAAATGTTTAAACGTAATGAAATTACAAGGCTAATCAATAAACAAAAGACTGACTTTCTAAAAAGAATGTCATGTTTTTAAAAATGACATTAATTTGAATTTAGAATTCACAGCCAATCAAAACTTTTTTTTGGTTTGAAATGGCTAATACTGAAGAACGGCAATTTCTTAGGTAACGACCTAATACATACATTATCATATCTATCAACATTCAGACAGACTAGGACAAAAGAGGGATAATAAGGATTATTTGTTAAAATGCCGAACTCTAAAAAGAATATGTTTATGTTCACTTATAAATATATAAATTTATAGTGAAAAATGTACGGTCACATTTCGTACTTTTAATTTATTTACTACGGCACGCAAGGTAGGTTAAACGGTCAACGCCCTTCAATTAAGTAAATATCAATTACAACTATGGTAATTTCTAAACCAGCAGCAAGAAAAAAGTTGAAATTATATTTTTTTTGTTTTTTTACGTATTATGTTCATGAATCACACGATCGTACAGGAATTGTGCTTTTGTTTAACATTATTTCTTATAAGAACATAACATTATAACCATGGTGATTAAGGTAGCCAGCAAAATTTACGAAACCTTAGAACGTTTTACGTTTCTAATACTCCGCTTTCGAAACACAAAAGTACTAACTTGCTATTTTAGGCAAGAATTTCTTATTTATTTATTTACACCAAGCTACACCAAGTATATACAAGTTTTCTTATACTTTTGACGGTTGAGAGTCAAACCAAGGTCTTAATCACTTGTGAATATGTACATATATTTTTCGTACAGTATGTGTAATTACTTATTTGTTTTAGTGAGACAAGAAGTTTGGGTAATAGAACAAATACGCCATTTACACTCATAAATAATTTCTAGTAATATTGATTTGTGAAGAAAAAAACCATAAAATACTAAAGAAAACATTATAAAATTTTCTTATAGATAAAATAATAAAGTTAAGTGTTTACGATAGATGATGTAAAGTGGTTAAGACTAAACCATGAAAACTGAATAGCGTGCTTGAGTAAATATCTACCCGTATGTTAACATTGTAATTAAACATTTTGTTGTACAACATGCACATTGTATTTTATATGTTTTTGTTTTTGTAGAATAGGTGGCAATTTATTCTATTGTAAGTTTATTTTAATCTAGTTACAAGGGTATTACAGAAAGGTATTACAATTTACGTGAAATATTGATAACAAGTTAGTATGAATTAGTGGTTATTAATATTTTATGTATATATTATAGATCTAAAAACTTCAAGTAAGTCTAATTAAAAATATAAAAGTGTAGCATTATCATCACATCAAGAAGCGTTTCGGAATGGATTCTAAACTGTCATGTGGGTTATGTTTTTTTTTAAAAGGACCGAGGTCCTTTTCCGTATGAGCCAATCTAGTCATGATACAGCTAATTTTCAAACTTTTTCTTTCTACCAGCTAAAAATATTAGGAAATCCTATTAATACAATAGAATCTATAGAATAGATAAAAAACGCACCATAAAAAATTATTGTTATAGATGATCAACAATACAAAAAGTCTATACTATAGTTTTGATATTAATGTCGTTCAAAGATTATGGTTATCAAAAACTGAGCCTTCGGGATTTATTTGCATATGGTATATAACACTTTTGCAAATTGTTTATAACTTATTATTACATCTCATAACTTATTACATCTGCGTGTTGCTCACTGCAGAAACCAGTTTGAGCAAAAAAAAATTAAAACATTGAAGATCTTACCTCTCAAGGGCACCAAGTCAGAGTTATCGATATAATAAATAAAGTAACTATTCTCTCATTTATAACGCAATTAACAAATAACATGTACGTCTATCTGTTTCACATTTGTTAATGTATTCATTAGGTAAAAGACAGAGCTAATAGCTGAGAACTTTAAAATGTTAAAATATATTTTCCATTTTCCACCAGTTTCAGGCATCAAGATTTTAATAAAAATTATATTCTATGTTCACACTGAATTTTTATGATAAAATTGAATGACCAATGAGCAGACAGTTTACCTTATAGTTACTTTTCACACTGCAACATGTAAGACTCGGCTCGACCGTGTTAAAGCCACGCCTCACAGAATACCAAGGTGAAATAACAACATATTGTAGTGGATCGAACAACAGACAACGAGGGATTCCATCTCTGTCCTACGGCTTACAGCTTGTCCAGCGGTTACGATGCATGTGGATAATGAATCTTTATTGTGTTCCGATATAGATGTCAAGGGGCTTGCGGTTTTTTACTCGACCAACGAAAAACAGCTCTGAATTTTCGGTTGGTTTCCGTATAAATAGCTACGACTTGAGCACATATTAAACTTAGTAGTAATAAAATTAAAATGTGTTTTAAAAAAAAACTAAAGTAGGTACGCAATAATTACTTCGCCTCACGACACATTTCGACAAAATAGCATGACTAGTAGACTCTGGGGTGTAAAGGTGGGGTAGGGTACCCGCCCCGGTGTTTTAAATTAAATGTTCATTAGTCCTTACTGTTTACGATAGAAAAACAGTAGACTTATTGTCTATTATATTCTATTCAAGAAATATGAAAGGTTAGACGACGGCTATTTTAAATAATAATCAATATCAAAATTAATTTTAATAAAAAATAACTAGCTTCAAAGATTTCTCGGAAGCCTTATACAAGGTGAATAACAAAACTGTAGTCTTGGCTTTTTCATAACTGTTTGACAGATCCCTCGGAAACTTGCAAAAGAAATCTAAAAAGTGTTCTATCTCTACAGGAAGACATTGAAAATGTTGCTGGTTAATGTAAACGAAATGGCATGTGTGACCTATCATGCGTTTCACACGCGAAGTTAAATACTCTATTAATCATCTCCAAAACTAACTAAACTAACTAAACCAACGTCCAAGATTTGAAAATTACAATTACCTAATTTATTAATTTAATATGTTATAAAAATATCAATAAATCTGCGTGTAAAATGTTTGGATTTACATGTGGAAATACCACACCATTTAAAGAGCATTAGACTAAAAAAACTTTTATCCGCTACCTTCGAAGAAAATTAAAGTATTACACGGTCACATGGAATCCTAGTTATAATATACCTGGTACATAACAATCGCATATAAAACATACAGAAACGACATGATATGGTTGGTATATTTATACAAAATTGTTAACTGGCCATGGGTTACCCAGAATGGTTAAGCCAAATATTAATTAAAGCTCTCTGTTGTTTACCGCGATACCTTATTCCACTGTAGATACATAAATTCAATCAAACAAATCTAGGTCTCCGCTCCTTTCTCGCTTTTCATGGTGGGGAAATCCTTTTGGATACTCCTACCGACTAAAACTTAACGGTGGTCGCCATTGGCGCTGACAAAGGGTCGCGGGGTCTCCGTAACGAAAGTAAACGCTAAATCCCCATCGCTTTGCTTTTGATAGTCAGAAACATCAGAACCAGAAGAGAGTGAGAAAACTTGCTACTTCCTAGTGAAGTTTGTGGTATCGTCCTAGTCAGAGTCTCTACGTTCGGCTATCAGAGCCTCCACTCTGATTCTGCAATCCCATGAGCCCCGTTTATGGTAGGGGACCACCATACGAATATTGGAACGTATTTGCGTTAGAGCCGTGTGTGTGTGTGATGCTCTCTTCGCGTGTGTGTGCGTCTGTAAAATATGTTATTTACTCAGATGTTTTGTATTGTAAGTATCATATTCCACCAATAATCGTGAGGAAAAGAATAAATTAATACTGAATAATTTAAGACATTTATCAGACACATTTTATAAAGATCTGCAGTAGCTTAATACCTGAAGACTCGCGTTTAATGCCTTTATTGCGCGCTTTACGTGAGCAACATGAGTTTTATTCTAGTTGCAGGCAGAATGAAGACATTTCACTTAAGAGCTAAGTTATCATACGCTCATAAATTTTAGTAATGACCCCGCAAGGAAAATATAATTCGTAAAAAAAATAGAATTCGTAAAAATATACATATTGTAGTGCTGCAACGAAAAAAAACAAGAAAAAAAAATAAATAAATACAGCTGCAAATCATCAGCGTACAGATGGTACGAGCAATCAATATTCGAAATTATCAGGTTGATAAAAATTTAAAAAATTAAAAGGGAAAGTATACCTCCTTGCGGCACGCCAGTATCTACATTGTCTAAAGTTGAGTTTGCCCTATATTGACTAACTGCTGATGATCGCGAAGATACAATGAAAACCATTCCAATGCAGTAGGAGTGAAATTATAATGGATGAAGATGAGAGAGTATAGAAAGAAGAATTATCCACTGTGTTAAAATTATTCAAAAAATCAATCGACACCACCATTGTAATTGTTTTCTCACTCATACCCTGTCTGATATCATCAGGTCACTGGTTGGAGCAATGGTAGTGCTGTGACCGGAGCGAAAAACCGACGGATAGTTAGTATAAGTACGTTATATTTCGATATAAATAAGGATGTTGAGAATGGAGACCTTATCGTCAATGTTGGTAGCTGTTACCCCCCAGTGTATAAATTAAGCTTTAAGTCATTGGCAAATTTATCGTTATTAATATACAGAGAAATTTCGCAACGGAGATTGGCTGGACAGTGCTTGCGAGGCTTATACGAAATGAAAAGAACGTCAAGCCTAGATAAACACGACTTCTTGTCCATATTTGACAACATTGTCAGGTGAAACTCTTATAATAAGGTTATAATAGGACTTAGGTACCCCCTGCCTGTCGACTAAAAGGGGAATACGGGCTCGCGATCAGGGTAGGGGCTTGTTGGGAGCCCCTCCTTGATATCACCGTGTTTCGCCACGTTTCACTGAACCACATTTACTGGGCCATCGTCCAGGATAGTAAACCCGATGATAACGGCAACACGGAGTAGTCCCGGGTTTTGTTGTCCCTGGAACGTACTCAGAATTAGTGCTGAGGGGCACCGGTGCGTTCTTTGAGCCTTGCACCGAGCGTGGCCACCGAAAGGGTTTTAGTGAGTATAAATCTCGCATAAGCCTGTCTTGCCACAGGAGGCAAGGTGTCTTTTGAAGATTTACCCCGGATACCAAAAAAAAGGTAACCTAAACAAAATTCGCGATAGCGCAGCTCGTAGATTACTCCCGTAGTACTAATAATTAAAAACAGAAACGTTTATCGAAAATTATTCGTATTTTTTTAAAAACACCTCTAACTTATGTTAATCATATACATATTTTTAATTTGCAAACCAATGTCGTATTAAAGGGATTTTCACAGTTTATTCAAGTGACCGTTATCTTTGTTATCCAGTTTATTAAAAGAAACTTAAGGTAAGGTGGTCCAAAAGATCATGTTAAAACCTAATGGCATCAGTAGCATCTTACAAGCACCGCGACGTGACAATACAAAAATTGTAGGTATGAAAATATTTGTCGAATCTCAAACCATTGCTTATTATTTGGTTTGATCAATTTATTAGTTTTCGGTGGAGCCACAGGTTTATTTTAATAAACTACGTTACAAAAGCTTAACCTTGAAGTGCTCATGCTCACAAATATACTCAACAATAACAGGAAAATAGCCTTAGGTAGATACTAGATATAATTCCAGCGACAGGTAATAATCACATCTTGCAGATTAAGACAAAAAAATTATAGTTTAAACAAACTTATGATAAATATAACAGTTGCATGTTTTCTAGCACATCGCTACCTTAAAATGGTTTGTTCAGAGTTTTAATGATTTTAGATTTAAATATTCCCAGGTTGTGACTAAACAAATTTAAATTAATGGACTGGTATAGTAATAATAAATTGTATAATCTGCTTAGCGTAGGTCCTAAAATATGAATGTGAATGTGTTTGTGAATCGTAAGAGGATATATAGCAAAGTTTTCCTTAAATGCCCATCTCACTAAATGCCAACTCACCGTGTACCGGGCACCCGTAACGGGCGAAGCATGGTGACCAACTTGTGGGGGAAATTCATCGGAATATACCGAACTCAAAAACATTACAAACGCAATGGTAATGCTCATCAAAGCAACCGTTTTTAAAGTTGAGAGTATTTAAGCACCATTACGTTAGTAAATGATTAAAGCCAATATCCTAATTCATTTTTTTTTGTCTGTTGGTCCAGTGACCTCTACAGCTTTATCTAAAATAATCCTAATTCATCCTCGATATACAAATATATAAAAATAATGCAGATACGTTGTCACTTCTGACGATTAATATTATAATAAATTCATCACTCAGATATAATGGATTCATCACCATTAATAAGATCTCCGGATTTCTCACAATACGAAACATCAAAATTAGGCTAGTATTTTACGCTAATTCTGTGAAAGTGTGGCAATTTTTTACGCGAGCTGATCTATTCGTATTTTTTGTTTTTCTTTTCGAGCTGATGGCCGCTGATAGCCCGAGGGCTTTTACAGTTTCACCTGGTTTTAAGGTGACCGAGCGCTTATGGCACTCAACCGAGACCTTTATTAGTGGGTAACCAACACAAGGGCTCCTGAAAGAGAAGTTCAACTGAAGAGAGTGCCTGAGAGGGCCAAATCTCGGCTCCATCAGTTGCTTCTGACTACGGATTATCTAAATGAATATCATTATTATTATTAATTACCTATACCACCACTTCGAAATGCGTTTGCGCTGGAGAAGTGGCGCAAAAAAACTGTAGTGACGCTTCTGTGTGTTGACTGGTGAGAACCGGTCTGTGTCATGGCGGTATCGCGAATAATTTTGTTTGCGAAACCCTTGACGTTAACCGATCTATTCTTGCTACAGCAAGTTAGTCTACTATTAGGTAAAAATCAAAATACCCTTTTTCAAGTGAATATTTTTGTTATACACTGCCAATCAACGCCAACCTAGCGGGCTGGGTTAGATTAAATGCACTGAGTGAAAAGAAAAAGAAAGTTTTACTACCGTACGATTGGAAAGTCTCGTGATCTTAATAATTTTCTGCAGTGTATTTAATAACTTTGATATTTGATTTTGACAGTGGTGGAGCTACACTGCAGTTTGTTTGTAGCTGCAAATTAATGGGTCAACTTGATCGGGGTAGGACCACGCACTCACCGAATACCAGCGTCAAATACCAGCATAATGTAGCTGTTTTTCATCCGGTGAGTGCAGAGATCTGGAGACTTTTATAACTGGTGACGAGGCATTCCATCTCAGTCCTCAAGAGTGACATCATCTGCATTATGATTCCTTGTCAAGGATGAATGTAAATGTCATGGGCCGCAGGAATCACTTAACATCAGGTGTACTGTGTCCTCGTTTGTTACTCTCAATGTAATAAAAAAAAAAAAAGAATAACTTTTAATATAACTGTGTATTAAGGAAACTTGCTTCTTATTTAATAAATAAGCTTATGTAAATGCCTATAATTCTTACTGTTAATAGTATCTACTATACATTTCAATTACAGTTATTAAAATCGTCGTTAATTTAAAAAAAACAACTAGCCCGTGCTTTAATAAAAAAATACTTAATTTACTTTAAGAAAAAAAGTATGAGGGCAGTTTTAAAATAATTATGACTTTATAACAAAGATTTTAAAATTATTCTTATTGTGGCTCGCTAAAGGTAAAATTAAAGCAGGCAACTGAAGTTGCGCGTGCACATCTAATGACAATTAGACAGTATCAAGTTGGGCGTCCATGAAAATTATGAAATAAATATTATTTAAAAAGGTTATGGTTTTAATTAAAGCTTTATTAATTATATTTAATACCTGTTTTCGATCAATTTCTACTTCATTTCAGTTATTGTAAAGAAGTATATATTCTAAGTAGTAGTCATAGTTACTCCCTGGCTTTGTTTACTTTTATATCAATTATTAATATACCGACTACGCACAATATCATCTTAAATATTTGTTCAAAACCATTTATTTTTGTTACTCGCTCTTCGATATTCCTAATAGTGTTTTAATATGGGTAAATTTACTAAATAAGGAATTCACCGGACAAAGTGTACTATTTCAATATGTATTTTTCGAGTTAAGTTTAGTGAAGCTGTCAAATACTGATATTTATTTTATTCATTTAATGTATTCACAACTTCGCACGTCAAGCGTCAATTATAAAATAAATGTCCTCGCGTAAGGATCGAGGAATAATATCGTAGTAACGGACGGATTCCGTCACCGTTTTGTAAACATCACCAAAATTTGTCAATTTATCTCTCTACCTAAACTAAAATTTTACCGCTAAATTCTGTAGAATCATTATGTTCGACTCAAAATCTGAATTACGTTCAGCATTCGCCTGCAAACTTGCTCTATTAGAATTTATAAAATTATATTTACATGTAATGTATTTGGCACTACAACGGTTTAATTCATTACTCGTGGCTCATACGCTTTTACGTACGTATTGTGGGTGACAAACAAGCACACAGTTCTACTGATGGTAAATGGTTCCTGCGGCCCATGACACCGACAATTATCCTTGATAATGCAAATATATTGTCACCCCTGAGTTTAGTACTGGATTTATGGAATGAATTGTTACCATAATAAGGTCCATACGTGCAAGTTTTCTTATTATGTTACATAATTAAATAGTAATATGTAAATTAGAATTAATTATAAATATTAATTATTAGGTGAGAAATATTATAAGTAAGAATTGACAATATGTTGAATGAATACGTAAGGGGAAGTTTTTAAAGTAGCACCAGGCTGACAGTGACACAATGAGGATGGATTATTTATTTATTTTCTCTTTCACAAAGGTACACAAAATTAATACAGCAATATAACATATTCCTATATGAGAGACTGGTGTCTGCACTAGGTTTCCCGTCTGACAGATTACCAGACCCTCGTCTTGATATACGGATGTTGTCATGCCTTAAGCTTTGCAAGAAAAATAAAGATATAAGAGAAATATACTAAATTGAAAAATAAAAAAAGGGAAAAACAAAAGTGTCTGCGAGTGAGCGTTTAATTGTTTGATGAGTGAATCCATATATTGCGTGTGTGGGTGAGTGTTATTAATGATGTATGATTATGTAAGTGTTTGTTGTTGGTATTTTTCTGTATTAAATGTGATGAAAGCATTATTTTTAAGAATTATATATAATGTGAAGGGATGCAATGTGAGAGGAAGGACAAGCAAAATATAGATGGATTGTGGGTGATATAAAAGTGGATGTAAAATTAACGGAAAAAAAAATATTCGAAAAAGGTGATATAAAACCCAGACCTCAGATAACAATGGGACCTATTAAAGTTCATGATGATTAATTAATATACGAGGTAACAATAAGTTACCTTCAAAGTTTAGTTAGACTTCAACAATGGAAGTGTTATTATTATTTATTATTAGTTACATTTTAAAAAGGTTAGGCAAGTTAAAAATAACAAATTGTTTTTTGTTGCAAGCCAATGCTGTTAAATGCGATAATACAAAATATTAATTTTATCGAGTAATTGTCGTAGATGATATCAAAGACATTATAGTTATATTATGCTCTGTCTAAATAAGTCGTCAAATGAAGATAAAATAGATAAATTAAAAATCTATAGTAAACATATTTATAACGGTAATAATATAGTTTATCGGTGTAATTACCATTATTGCACAATGTATAATGGACATACCACAAAACACCAATTTGGATATGAAAGTGGTTGTAGAATTATAATATAATTATAGTTCTTTGTAACATGTTTCTAAAAGAATATTATAATTCTTGGAAGTTTACATGCTTATAGGATTAGAAAAAAATATTTCCAAACCAAAGATTCCAAACGGAATATTAAAGTATTAGTCGGAATAATTAAGTATTTATTTAGCCATTTCAATAATTAAAAGTATAACTCATACATGTTATATGTTGTACACAAGTGTCAGCCGCGCCAATGATTCATCGGTATTTGTTACGCCATATAATTAATTTGTCGTGCATCATTTGTATTCACCATTTTGGAATATTATATTACTATTAAAAAATATATGACAATGATAGAAAAAGATATGCACAGGTATATTGATGTATTAACAACAAAGAAACGAATTCTGTAAAACGATTGACGAACGAACACACAATTCACCTCATCAGATGGTAAATGATTTCTGCTGCCCATAAATACCACATTCATTACCAATATACCAATTCAATCAAATCAATCATAATACAGACATATTATTATGTCAAAACGTCAGCAGGTGAAGATCAGATACCTCTTTAGCAGAAGCAAGGCCTTCGATTTCGTTCACTCACGGACAAAATATAGCAGCACTAACCTGACTTTAAACGCGGGTACTAAGCATGTTCTTGCCCTGGTCAAACCGAAATATGTGCGCCACAGCTAGTTTATAGCTCCGATGTAGTTTGTAGCACGTTCATATACAAGCCAAATACAATGATACTTTTATGTACTACCTGACACTTTACATGATTTCCATCTAAAAAGTCTAATCTCCAGCAATTCAATAAAGCGAATCTCATTTGTTCCAATGTGGAACTTGTCTTGAGACGGGAAACAAAACTATTTACAAATATTATATCACAGATTAGGTAATATTTCTTTTAAAAAACTAAGGTCGACAAACGAGCACACAGTTCATCTGATGGTAAATGCGGACAATAAACACGATATATAACTGTTGTATCATGCTGTAAATAATTTACCACTGTATCTAAAAGTAGTATAACGATTTACTTTTGTTCCTTGAATATTTTCATTGTTTATGGACTGTTCTGTACTAAAGTCTATCAAGTCATTAAAGTCTATAAAGTCATCTATGGACCATAAAGACTATTTATATAAATAATAAATAAATAAAAACAGATTATTGCCAGAGAAAAAAAACAACATTACATAAACAACGTACTTTGGCAAACGGAGGTGACTCGGCTTTTATTGACACAGGATTATAGTCCCACGCAGCGATGCTTTTCAGCCACTCCCATCTCCCTTAAATGTAATGCGGGAGTCGTGAGGTTTGATTACCAATATATATAATATTAGTAATATGTGTTTGTCAGTTTTACTTGCATATAAATAAGTATAAGAAAAGACAAGTGCTAACAACTATCATACCATAATTTAATTAACAAATACAAAACTTTGGGACATAAATTAATTTTAAATTTGATGACATCGATGCTCATTAACTATCGTGAGTATAGTTGTCTGTTGTAAAAATTTATCGGCTCAATTCTAAAAAATAAAAATCCTTAATATCCTTTAAATTATCATCTTAATTTCCATGTGATGTGAAAAGAGTGTATTAAACATACGGACGATATAAAACATGGTAAGAACCATTATGAAGTTGCAAAAATTCTTAAAGAGAGAACTCTATAGGCCAAATTAGGTATACCCGCAATCGATCAACGCGGTGAAACTGTAAACTGGCTAACAGCGGCCATCAGCCCGAAAAAAAAAATATTAAAAAAAAAAATAAACCCGCAATCGATAAACATATATAATAGTGATAAACTAGCACTAATTCATCCGATGGCACGCAATTCCTTATAGTTCTAAAATCTATAGTTTCTTTCCCTCAACAGACACAAGGGAGTAATGCTTAGCTATTATTCTGTTAACGTGTGTTCCTTTTTTTTGTGTATGAGTATTGCTATTGGTCCTGAGACCTCTACAGCTTTATCTGATTAGACTCGTGAGCGGGAGGCCGGCTGAGGGAGACAACCACGATACTGCATGCTGGCGCGAAGACTGCTGCTGTACCACCGCTGCACTCCGACCCTTGTGGGCGAAAAACGTCGACGACAGAGGGGGGCGATATACGATTCCGAGGGCCCCTCATAAGGAGGTATGAAACCTCGACTCGGATCGCTATCGAAAGGATAACGTGTGTACATTTGCGGTTGTGTGTGAAAAAAATCTGTCATAACCAACCAAACATAAGTCTCGGTCTACCCCTCTGACAATCGTTAATATATAACCTGGTGTCCCGTAAGTTGCATGACAAACTTCACCATTTCTGAGATAGTGAGATTTTTTATTTTTTCTAAAAATACCAAGAAAAAAATCAGTGTTACAACTTTCTGAAATCTCTATTAAACATGTACTTCTTCTAACAAAATTGATAAAAAACAATATTTTAATATGATAGATCAATTATTAAAGAGTATGTAAAAAAAATAATAACAAATTTATCTGCCTATTAGTACACATGGTAATAAAAGGGAGAGTATTTTTAGAAAAAAAAAATCAATACCACGAAATCTAACACTTTTACTAAGGTGGCCGTCAACCTCTTCTTCCCCTTAAGTTTGTCGTGCTATTTACTAGATACACATTGTATATTGTTTTTTTTTTTTTGGCTGGTAGCCGCTGTTAGTCCGAGAGCTTTTTCACCGGGTTGAGAGGAGACCTATAGTATATCGTCTTTGTTTTATTTTATTGGAGAGTTCATTAGAAAGGATAACTTCCGCATTTTCTGAATGTTGGTATACTTGATGTCTTGATGGAACAGCGTAGAGTATTGTATATATTAAAATGTAAATCTCGTCCTTGCTTTCTCTAATCAATTACGTATGTATGTAGGATCGCAATGGTACATATATATATATATATATATATATATATATATATATATATATATATATATATATCGTCAAACGGAAACAATTAAAATCGTAAGTAGATCTGAAAAATAATAATTAGGCATAAAAATAATATTACTCATGTATTATTTTGACTTGAAATTGAATCTAGATCTCCTGACTCCATGTACTCTGGTCTAATATCTATACAATAGTTATAATATACGCAGTACACATAAAAGCGGTAATGTTAGATAAGAATTTCCGGTTCACGGAATTTAATTATTATTTATAGTATGCGAGGGTTTTTCGAATGCGAACTTATTTATAATAAAAAAACAATCACTAAAAAAAATTAACTTTTGATAGCCTAATCATCAGGACATCGGACTCATAACTTAGGTTGCGGTTTCTGACCCCTACACTTATACGTATTTTAAATTTCTACATGTAAAGAAATCACTTAGTAACATTTGGACTCGGCGTATCTACGACTCGTTCAGTCTCATTTGTTCCAATGTGGAACTTGTCTTGAGACGGGAAACAAAACTATTTACAAATATTATATCACAGATTAGGTAACATTTCTTTTAAAAAACTAAGATCGACAAACGAGCACATAGTTCATCTGATGGTAAATGCGGACAATAAAGACGATGTATAACTGTTATATCATTCTGTAAATAATTTACCACTGTATCTAAAAGTAGTATAACGATTTACTTTTGTTCCTTGAATATTTTCATTGTTTACGGACTGTTCTGTACTAAAGTCTATCAAGTCATTAAAGTTTATAAAGTCATCTATGGACCATAAAGACTAAATAATAATAAATAAATAAAAATAGATTATTGCCAGAGAAAAAAAACATTATTACATAAACAACGTACTTTGGCAAACGGAGGTGACTCGGCTTTTATTGACACAGGATTATAGTCCCACGCAGCGATGCTTTTCAGCCACTCCCATCTCCCTTAAATGTAATGCGGGAGTCGTGAGGTTTGATTACCAATATATATAATATTAGTAATATGTGTTTGTCAGTTTTACTTGCATATAAATAAGTATAAGAAAAGACAAGTGCTAACAACTATCATACCATAATTTAATTAACAAATACAAAACTTTGGGACATAAATTAATTTTAAATTTGATGACATCGATGCTCATTAACTATCGTGAGTATAGTTGTCTGTTGTAAAAATTTATCGGCTCAATTCTAAAAAATAAAAATCCTTAATATCCTTTAAATTATCATCTTAATTTCCATGTGATGTGAAAAGAGTGTATTAAACATACGGACGATATAAAACATGGTAAGAAATTAAAATGGTAAAAATAATAAGAGTATTTTTAGAAAAAAAATCAATACCACGAAATCTAACACTTTTACTAAGGTGGCCGTCAACCTCTTCTTCCCCTTAAGTTTGTCGTGCTATTTACTAGATACACATTGTATATTGTTTTTTTTTTTTTGGCTGGTAGCCGCTGTTAGTCCGAGAGCTTTTTCACCGGGTTGAGAGGAGACCTATAGTATATCGTCTTTGTTTTATTTTATTGGAGAGTTCATGAGAAAGAATAACTTCCGCATTTTCTGAATGTTGGTATACTTGATGTCTTGATGGAACAGCGTAGAGTATAGTATATATTAAAGTGTAAATCTCGTCCTTGCTTTCTCTAATCAATTACGTATGTATGTAGGATCGCAATGGTACATATATATATATATATATATATATATATATATATATATATATATATATATATCGTCAAACGGAAACAATTAAAATCGTAAGTAGATCTGAAAAATAATAATTAGGCATAAAAATAATATTACTCATGTATTATTTTTGACTTGAAATTGAATCTAGATCTCCTGACTCCATGTACTCTGGTCTAATATCTATACAATAGTTATAATATACGCAGTACACATAAAAGCGGTAATGTTAGATAAGAATTTCCGGTTCACGGAATTTAATTATTATTTATAGTATGCGAGGGTTTTTCGAATGCGAACTTATTTATAATAAAAAAACAATCAAACAAAAAAAAATTAACTTTTGATAGCCTAGTCACCAGGACATCGGACTCATAACTTGGTTGCGGTTTCTGACCCCTACACTTATACGTATTTTAAATTTCTACATGTAAAGATCACTTGATAACATTTGGACTCGGCGTATCTACGACTCGTTCAGTCTCATTTGTGTTAAATAAATTCTGCATGTGAATTATGGATTCCACTTTTTATGACGTATTATTTCAAGACGTAACTGAATTAACAGATCGATGATTATGACAACTGGTGATGAGAATATAAAAAGAAACATTTTTTTTACAAAACATTTATTTCCATATGTTGAATTTTTTTTTCATTTTAAATCAAAAGGTATATATATAATATACTATATAATTACAATATATATATATATCAATATATTGTAATTATTTATTTTTATTTCACTACATATTAAATGTAAATATTATATAAAACGTCACCAAATGTTTACTTTTTAATGTATATCACTTTTCCAAGATTTGGCATTAACATTTAAAATAAGATATACATGTGAATGTAGCATCTAACCAAGAAACTAATAAAAAAAAAGAAAGTCATCTGAGCTATTAGGAAGGAAAGAAACTGGTTATAATCCATTACGAATGAGAAAACGATTAGAAAGAATATTAACGTCGCTATTACACTCGACAATTTAGATCAATGCGTTAATTTTATTGTATTGAGAATGAAAACGAAACACAATTCACTACATGCTGATTCCTGTGATCATTGACGTTAAGATCAAGCGTAAAATAGCAGCATGACACTGTGTTCGTCTGGTGAGTGTAGGGATCCAATGACCTTTCACACATTGGTGATGACACATTCCATCTAAGCCCTCAAGGGTGAAAACGCATATGCTATACGAATCTATGCTCTGTCTTTACCTCTGTTAAAATTATATGTTATCATAGCACAGACACACTAATAACGTTTGCAGAATAGGTTATGGCTTTAACAATACTGAAATAACAAATTATACCTATTTTAAAATACGTAAAACGTTTTGTCGTTACTCATCAACTCATAATAATGCTTTAAAATCAAACAACAATACTGAAATAACAAATTATACCTATTTTAAAATACGTAAAACGTTTTGTCGTTACTCATCAACTCATAATAATGCTTTAAAATCTCTTACTGTGAATTTCAATGTAATAAAAGTGTTTGTGAGTAAGTGGCCTTTATTATATTGGATGTATGCCCAACTATATATATATATATATATATATATATATATATATATATATATATATATCAATATATTGTAATTATTTATTTTATTTCACTACATATTAAATGTAAATATTATATAAAACGTCACCAAATGTTTACTTTTTAATGTATATCACTTTTCAAGATTTGGCATTAACATTTAAAATAAGATATACATGTGAATGTAGCATCTAACCAAGAAACTAATAAAAAAAGAAAGTCATCTGAACTATTAGGAAGGAAAGAAACTGGTTATAATCCATTACGAATGAGAAAACGATTAGAAAGAATATTAACGTCGCTATTACACTCGACAATTTAGATCAATGCGTTAATTTTATTGTATTGAGAATGAAAACGAAACACAATTCACTACATGCTGATTCCTGTGATCATTGACGTTAAGATCAAGCGTAAAATAGCAGCATGACACTGTGTTCGTCTGGTGAGTGTAGGGATCCAATGACCTTTCACACATTGGTGATGACACATTCCATCTAAGCCCTCAAGGGTGAAAACGCATATGCTATACGAATCTATGCTCTGTCTTTACCTCTGTTAAAATTATATGTTATCATAGCACAGACACACTAATAACGTTTGCAGAATAGGTTATGGCTTTAACAATACTGAAATAACAAATTATACCTATTTTAAAATACGTAAAACGTTTTGTCGTTACTCATCAACTCATAATAATGCTTTAAAATCAAACAACAATACTGAAATAACAAATTATACCTATTTTAAAATACGTAAAACGTTTTGTCGTTACTCATCAACTCATAATAATGCTTTAAAATCTCTTACTGTGAATTTCAATGTAATAAAAGTGTTTGTGAGTAAGTGGCCTTTATTATATTGGATGTATGCCCAACTATATATATATATATCAATATATTGTAATTATTTATTTTATTTCACTACATATTAAATGTAAATATTATATAAAACGTCACCAAATGTTTACTTTTTAATGTATATCACTTTTCCAAGATTTGGCATTAACATTTAAAATAAGATATACATGTGAATGTAGCATCTAACCAAGAAACTAATAAAAAAAAAGAAAGTCATCTGAACTATTAGGAAGGAAAGAAACTGGTTATAATCCATTACGAATGAGAAAACGATTAGAAAGAATATTAACGTCGCTATTACACTCGACAATTTCGATCAATGCGTTAATTTTATTGTATTGAGAATGAAAACGGAACACAATTCAATACATGCTGATTCCTGTGATCATTGACGTTAAGATCCAGCGTAAAATAGCAGCATGACACTGTGTTTGTCTGGTGAGTGTAGGGATCCAATGACCCTTCACACATTGGTGATGACACATTCCATCTAAGCCCTCAAGGGTGAAAACGCATCTGCTATACGAATCTATGCTCTGTCTTTACCACTGTTAAAATTATATGTTATCATAGCACAGACACACTAATAACGTTTGCAGAATAGGTTATGGCTTTAACAATACTGAAATAACAAATTATACCTATTTTAAAATACGTAAAACGTTTTGTCGTTACTCATCAACTCATAATAATGCTTTAAAATCTCTTACTGTGAATTTCAATGTAATAAAAGTGTTTGTGAGTAAGTGGCCTTTATTATATTGGATGTATGCCCAACTATATATATATAGGTAATGCTTATGATAGGTACATAACAAAAAAACATTAATAATTTTCGACGGTACATTTTTTTATATTAATTTCAGTTCACCTAATGGTAAATAATATCTGCGGCCCAAATCTTCACCTGCAATGAATATTTTTTTTATTACAATGAGAGTACCAAACAGTTCACTGATGGCAAGTGACATCTACTTTCATCCTTGAGAAGGAATCATAATGCAGATGCGTTGTCTCTTGAGGACTGAGAAGGAATGTCTCGTTACCTGTAATCGAGTACCCGGATCCCTACACTCAATATACGAAACAGGTGCGTTATGCTATTTCATATATATATATATCTGATTTTACCAAATAGTTTTCTAAACAATATTAATGAAAACAACTCAATTCAATAATAGTGCTTCAGTAATCACGCTTTGTATTTCTATTTATAAACATTCATACTTTTTAAAAAAAAAGATAATATAATATAAAAACTAACTAATATATAAACATACATTGTCAATATGCACGTCTCATTAATTCACGTATCTGGGAGAAATAAATCATATAATATCTACATAACTTTGAACTTGTCAGTGGCTTTCAGTCCAGAATATTACATCAAGAATTGACCTTACATTAATTTACAGTACTGAGACACGACATTGTGGTGAATGCATATATATTATAGCTGCCTATCTCATAATCCGTATATATATATAAAGTGAAGAACCCATACAAGTAGGTATAATATAGACCTAGGTTTATAGATCGTTATTGTCGTGGTTAAATGTATTTTATTCACTTTATTTACTGACATTAACTTTTTCGTTACCACACTAATAAATATTATATTTCACTTTTTTTTTAATACGTGTATTAAAATTAAAACAATTTTTTGAAAAAAAATATATTAAAAAAACAACACTCATATCACATTACACATATACGTGACCCAAATATATCTCAGATCTTATTTTATTGTTTTAGCAGTTATTTTATACTAAGGAACTTAAATACTTTAAATATATGCCTTATGATTTATCGACGTTACATAAAATGGTGAAAAAACGGCTACGAACAAGCCTAATGTGATTCAAACGATTACATTTATAAATACTGGACGTATGAAATATTTTTTATTTTGCTACCACTGGCCAAGCAGTTATATTATAAATCCAAGAGATACTTACTATCTAAATAATTAATACAAGATAATTGCAACAAAAACAACACTTAAAATTGTGATGGATGGTATATGTTTTGGAGCCGAATTCTTGCGTATAGACTGGTCTGCGTAAGACTTTAACAGTCCACACGGCACACTACGTTTCATATTCGACGTACGGGAATTCCGAAGTACGTAGCATTTCATGCCGGGTGTAACATCGACCGGTTTTCCTTTTACATCTAGCGCGTTGGTCACTGTTGTATTTGTGGTTGTCGTTACTGACGTCACGGATGACGTCATCGCGTTGCCTCCCGTTGTACTGTTGTCGGTGGTTGTATTACTCACTGCGGTTGCGTTCATTGTTCCATTGACGGGCACTAATGTTCCGTTGGGTAACATCGTGTAAAGGGGGTAAGCATGTTCAGGGGGAGATGAATTTGCCTCTGGTTGTGCCGAGTTTGTTGTATTCACCACTGTCGTATTTGTCACCGTTGTGGTCGTGAACGTGGAGTTGGAGGCTCCACTGTTGGACTTGGCTTCCTCCTCGAATATGAAGCTCGTTATTAACTGACAGTCGATTTTGGTCTCTTCATAATCGCCGTTGTCTTTTTTTATGCCAAATTTGCAAACTTCGCCCGGTGCAGGTTTGTAATTCGTGTGCCTGTTTGCGTAAATACCACCGGCGAGAGTTCCAAGGTTAAGCAGCGCTAAACCAGCTAACAACGTTCCGTATTTGCTGCCAGAATCTTTATATTGATAGACGTAGGTAGGCGGAGAACCACGATAAACTGGATAGCTCATAGGGGGTCCACCATGTACAGGGGTGTATGAGATCTTCTGTGGCGGATTATAGTTGTAGTGGTAATGTACGTTTGTTGTATGACCAGAATTAGATCCAGCGTATCCCTTGTTTGCTGGATATCCATGGCTTCCTGAACCTGATAGCCCACCTGAAGCTGGGTACCCATGACTGTTTCCTGATGACGGGTATGTATGACTTCCTCTAGGAGGATTTCCATGATTACTTCCAGAAAGTCCCCCTGACGATGGATATCCGTGACTACCAGAAAGTCCTCCTGAAGCAGGGTAATGATGGTTGCTGCTACCTGAAAGGCCACCAGACTTCGGATAGCTGTGTCTTCCACCAGAGAATTTTCCTGCCCTCACTGGTTCAGATACACTGAGCACTAGAAGTGCAAGGAACAATAATTTCAAATATCTTAACATTTCACTAGAATTTAATACTTTCACAATATAAATACAATAAACACGTTATTGATTGAGACTCGTGCGCATAAAACTGAAGTCAGCTGGTAACCTGTTATTAGCAAAACATTTTACTTCGCAATGATGCTCGTGACGTATGCTTATGTATTGCCATTAAACTTTTTAAAATTCCAATATCGTCATTACCTATATGTAGTTTTTTAAGACATTTTACATTTAAGTAAGAACATATAAATTAAAAAAGTCATAGTACATAATAATTAGTAGTAGTGGCATTGAGTATACCATCGTATGAAGTAGTAGAATTTTTGAGCGTGAAATGGTACGAATAACCATGTATTAAACCCAGTATCCGCACTGACGTTTGTATTCGCGTAAATGACATCGTAATGCATAATACCATAGACTTCGTTTTATAAATATCATTAGCAAACTATATAGTAGCCATGAAATATAGTTTATTAAATACCCTACAAAATATATATATTTTTATAATTTAAGGAATTAAAATTTTATCGACATTATTTATAAACTAGGTTTTTTCTATTAGCTTTTCTTAGGGTATTATTTACAGTGTCACAGTTTTATATCACAAAAATATAAAACAAAAATCAAATCCAATCAAATCAAAAGAAGCTTTATTCAAAATACTTGAATCGTCAAGATAGCAAGGACATGGATAATTTCTGAATTTGAAATGATACATTGAAGATTGTCAATTGTTTCCTTTTTTGGTCATAACGTCTGAATGACGACGTCAGGTTACATATTAGTATGGTCGTCATCACTTTACTAAGACTATCAAGATTTTGTAGCTACTCGACTTATCTTTATTTGTTTTTAGAATTATATCACAAAGCATATTAATTTAAAGACTCTCGTCTTTGAACTAATATGCTTCACTGATGATATGATTCATCAATTTTAAAAATCTTTAAACATATATTAATTAGCCCTTCATTCTATAATGCTCTTTCGCTCCAATCATCCTTTACCCACCGTAAGATATCGTATAAAACCAATGGCAACACTGCTTATTCCATAGAGTATTTATATGGATCACTTGTGGCAAAAAGCTTTGCACCACAGAATATTGTCGTATTTCAATACTCAATATTCACACTGTGTATTATCTATGGCTGGAAAGAAACAAGTACTACATACAACAAGAACGCACTGTACAACATGGGTCAAAAGAACAAAAGTATCTTGGCCCTTTTTTAAAAGATAATCTTGCGCTGTACAGTAATTATAATTAATAAAAATTAATTTTACTCTGGTAGAGATATGAAATTTGAAAAAAATATGTAATATAGTTTAGCAGATAAAAGACTGCAAAGCTTTCAGACTTACCTCGAATACGTTCTTCTAAGTCAACGTACCATAAAAATTAATATTGCCCTGCGTTTTTCTATTTACTGATGAATGGTCCAACGGTAAAAGGGACATCAACAGAAGTTCCCGAGTAAATTGAACGAAGTCTATTGATCAATCAAAACAAATAAAAAAATGCATCAAGTTTCTACACAAAACACATGTTGGTTTAATATTGCATGCAGATTGTACGTCTCTATAGAATATTTTTTGTATGGAATTCTTTCCTTTGCTAGAATATTTAAAGTACGACTACGATTTGATCATGGAAGTAATGAACAAAGCGTACAACAGCAATGCCTACATTTTTACTGCCTACAATGATTATTTTTCTAACAGATATTTGGAAAAACAATTCGGAAGAGAGGAGAGATGTTTAGTGTTGCTCGAAAGTGTGTTTCCTAATTTCCAATTGCGGCTGAAAATTTTCCTAGGATTGATTGAAGATTTATAAAGATTTTTACACTCTGCTTAACACTCTTTTACAAAATCAGAATGCACTCATAGTTGTCAAAAAAATTTCATAGAATTTAAAAAAAAGTGTGGAAATATATTTTAAAAATTATTATCTGTGCACTGCAGAGTTTTATGATATTATGGGTGGTTACCTAATTATATACTCTTTGGTTAGATTTATAGCCATAACCACCTAAACTTTTAAATTATATCTAAGTCTAAAATAATACTGATTGTAGATTTATGTGGATTTGAAATTGTAGATACTAGTAAACATAGGACTGGCTACATAGCCATGCTAATAATGCTAACCATATGATATTACTACATAATATTACTTCGCAATTATTGCTGTTGAGAGGCAGACAACTCCATACTCTCTTAGTCCAATTCATTTTATTAAAATTGTTGCCATCTAAGTAAAACATAAATTAAGAAATATAAACACATCATGGAATAATTTCTTTGGTACAAGATATGACACAGTTCTATGAAATATTGTAGAAAGAGAAGAGGAAGACCTCCGTAAAAAATGGAGATTAATGTTACAATCACCATCAGTATGTGGTTGTCCAAAACTAAACAGGTTTTCCCAATGCCACTCCACTTTACTCAATCTTCTAGCTGTCTGAACACAATCCTCAGTCCTCTTACTTATTTCATTATTCAGAAGCAAGTTTCGTTAACATACAGTTATATTAAAATTACTCTTTTTTTTTATTACATTCAGAGTAACAAATGAGCATACAAGTTCACCTGATGGTAAACGGGAGCAGCTGGTGACATCTACATTCATCCTTGAAAAGGAATCATAATGCAGATGCATTGTCACCCTTGGGGACTGAGATGGAATGCCTCGTCACCAGTAATAAGTCTCTGGATGCCTACACTCACCAGACAAAACACACCAGCATTATACTGCTATTTTACACGGGTATTCTGTGAGAGTGTGATCCTTCCCTGGTCGAGCTGACCCATTCATTCTGCAGCTAGAGACAAACTTCAGTGGAGCTCTACTGCTGGTGCGTAAGAATGAAGAATAATAGATAAAAATACAAAATTTTAATGTCCACAGCATATTAGATTAGATTAGCATATTAGAGATAAAATTAATTTAATTACTAAAATTTTGATAATCATGATGGAATAAAAATTTGACTCTATCTTATTTAATGACATTTTAATATACACTTTTATAGATATATAAAATCTCTGTAATTTTTGTAAGGAATCTGAAAATAGTTCTTTTTACCCCTTATCTTCAATAACTTAAAAATTTTCACATTGACTTAATGTTTTTAATTGATATGCTCTTGTTAATGGTATAAGATGCCTGAATAAATAAGTACTTGATAATAAGCTTTTTTAATCAATCAACCAAAACTTAAGGAAAACATAAGGTACACAGATAAAGTTTAATGAATAGAAATAGTTTATTATTTTTTTATTATTACATTGAAAGTAACAAACAAGCTCACAGTTCATGTGATGGTAAGTAATTCCTACAGCCCATGACATCTACATTCATCCTTGACAAGGACTCATAATGCAGATGCATTGTCACCTCAGATAGAATGCCTCATCAGATCATCACCAGACAAAACACAACATAATATAAATAGCAATATGATATATAGCAAGATGATATAAATATAATATTTAAGCAGTGCTGCTATTTTACCCTGGTATTCTGTGTATACCTACCCCAGTTGAGCTGACCCATTCATTCTGCAGCTAGAACCAAACTGCAGTGGAGCTCTACTGCTGGTGCGTAAGAATGAAGAATAATAGATAAAAATACAAAATATTTAAGAATAGCTAAGAAAATATGTGATGAATTAGGGGAATTAAAAGAGTCTGTTATGATGGCAGTTTCCTCCTACTTATCGAGGCTTTTATCTTAACGTTTGCGTTATCCCATTTCCAATGAACATATAAAAATGTTTGTTTTGCTTTTTCACAATTTTAATATAAAATTATTAATATTTTTTTAATAGAATAGATTTTGTTTTGTACATAAAACATCAAGGATTTATTTAATTCATTGTTTAAAAACTTTTTAAAAACCAATCATTATCCTTACATTATGTGCTTATGTTTACTTACCGAACAACAATACCATATTTGCTTATTATATATGCGAAATAATAATAGTAATTAAAATTATATTATTTGGTAATATGAACTGTTTGGTATAAATCTATTTATTATTTTTTATTACATTGAAAGTAACAAACAAGCTCACAGTTCATGTGATGGTAAGTAATTCCTACAGCCCATGACATCTACATTCATCCTTAACAAGGACTCATAATACAGATGCATTGTCACCTCAGATAGAATGCCTCATCAGATCATCACCAGACAAAACACAACATAATATAAATAGCAATATGATATATAGCAAGATGATATAAATATAATATTATAAGCAGTGCTGCTATTTTACCCTGGTATTCTGTGTATACCTACCCCAGTTGAGCTGACCCATTCATTCTGCAGCTAGAAACAAACTGCAGTGGAGCTCTACTGCTGGTGCGTAAGAATGAAGAATAATAGATAAAAATACAAAATTTTAATGTCCACAGCATATTAGATTAGATTAGCATATTAGAGATAAAATTAATTTAATTACTAAAATGTTGATAATCATGATGTAATAAAAATTTGGCTCAATCTTATTTGATGACATTTTAATATACACTTTTATAGATATATAAAATCTCTGTAATTTTTGTAAGGAATCTGAAAATAGTTCTTTTTACCCCTTATCTTTAATAACTTTAAAATTTTCACATTGACTTAATGTTTTTAATTGATATTCTCTTGTTAATGGTATAAGATGCCTGAATAAATAAGTACTTGATAATAAGCTTTTTTAATCAATCAACCAAAACTTAAGGAAAACATAAGGTACACAGATAAAGTTTAATGAATAGAAATAGTTTATTATTTTTTTTTATTACATTGAAAGTAACAAACAAGCTCACAGTTCATGTGATGGTAAGTAATTCCTACAGCCCATGACATCTACATTCATCCTTAACAAGGACTCATAATACAGATGCATTGTCACCTCAGATAGAATGCCTCATCAGACCATCACCAGACAAAACACAACATAATATAAATAGCAATATGATATATAGCAAGATGATATAAATATAATATTATAAGAAGTGCTGCTATTTTACCCTGGTATTCTATGTATACCTACCCCAGTTGAGGTGACCCATTCATTCTGCAGCTAGAAACAAACTGCAGTGGAGCTCTACTGCTGGTGCGTAAGAATGAAGAATAATAGATAAAAATACAAAATATTTGAGAATAGCTAAGAAAATATGTGATGAATTAGGGGAATTAAAAGTGGGTCATGATGGCAGTTTTCTCTTACTTATCGAGGCTTTTATCTTAAGGTTTGAGTTATCCCATTTCCAATGAACATATAAAAATGTTTGTTTTGCTTTTTCATAATTTTAATATTTTTTGAATAGAACAGATTTTGTTTTGTACATAAAACGCCAAGGATTTATGTAATTCATTTTTTTAAAAACTAATTAACCAATCATTATCCTTACATTATGTGCTTATGTTTACTTACCGAACAACAATACCATATTTGCTTATTATATATGCGAAATAATAATAGTAATTAAAATTATATTATTTGGTAATATGAACTGTTTGGTATAAATCTATTTATTGTTTTTATTAATAATAACAAATTTTATATTAAAAAAAAATTGAGTTTAAAATAATAAAGTAACAAAATCAAAAATAGACACAATTACTTATTAAAATCTGTGGTGTAGTTGTATATTTGTCATGGTTAACAAATAAAGTAAAGAAGACAAATGTGTCATTCTACTTTATCTACTACCTAATGTAATATTAAAATGTACTTATATTTAAAATTACCTTACTTGTGTTCTAAAAATGCAGACAATTTTAATTTAAAACACTATAAATATATTCTCTATAATCTTTATATTGGTAATAGAAAGCTTTTAACACTAATAATAACATATACCGTTAAGTACGATTATTTACTTTCTAAAAATAAGTAGAAATTTATTTAATTAGGGTTTCTTTTAAATGGCAATAAATAAAGACAACCACCAAGGGGGATTATCGAGCCAAGATTGTAATTTTCTCTTTGATGGCAAAATTGCGCTCTCCGTCTTAGGTATTGATCTCTGCGGTTGCATGGAGTATTTCATTAAAACATTGCAGTCAACTTCATTTCTTATGCGATAATCTTTCGTTATAATATCCACTGCACATTTCATGTTCGTTGTATTTATTGGTGGGCCCTTTATCTTAAGAGGATCTGTAGTATTTGAAATAGTAGTGCAAGTTGTGACGTTCATCGTAGTTATGTTATAACCAGTTGATGAAGCGTTTGCTGTAATGTTTTGAGAAACGGTGGGAGTTGTACTGTTTAGATGAGAAATTTCTGTAGAGGAGTTTCGAGATGTAGTTACGTTTAGTGACGTAGAATTATCTGAATTAATTAGAGCTCTTGGTAAAACATTAATGTTTTGTGAATCATTAGATGCTGTAGAGTTTTGAGAAGTTTTCGAATCTTGTGTTGTAAAATTTTGTGTATAAATCTGGTCGGGCTCTGTAGTATTTTGATCATTAATAGAAGGAAGTTTTGTTGAATTTTGTAAAATAGTTGGAGGTTGTTGAGTAGGAGTTGGAGACGAAATAGGTAAAGGTGTAGTGAGGTTTTGATAATTAATTACAACAGGTAACGTAGTCTCTGTGGAGTTTTCTTGCGCAGTTCTATTGCCTGTTGTATTCGTGGATATTACATTTGTAACACAGGTAGTAATGTTAGTTTGGGTCTGTGTGTAATTCGACCGTTTGCCATCTTCTACGAATGTGGAAACGATTTCACACGGTATCTTTAACACTTCTAGCCTTCCGTTCTCATTAACTCTCAATGTGCAGGTCGCTTCGTCTTTAGGTGGTGCCCTTTGACCATAACTGTTGCTGCTTCCGCTATGTGGTGTATATTGTCTTCTATAATAGTCATCATAGTAATAGTGATCGTGGTAATGGCTGTGCGAACGACCCATGTTATATAAAGCCAGGCCAGTTAATATGTCCCCATAACGACTTCCTGAATCACGGTATTCCCGAACATATACATACTGAGGATACGTGTGATAGTTTGGAGGTAAAATGTAGGTTGAATGTGTATTACCACTGTAGCCGTGATTTTTATACCCTGATCCGTAACCGGAATTAGAAAGGTAGGTATTACTTGGACGATATGAATTATCATATGAAGGCTTGTTGTAATTATTACCGAATGAAGTTGGATGCGTATCTACTGCAGGATATGATGGTGATTTTGGTTTTTCATTTCCCGAGATGCCAGGAGAAGGAGGATAGCTATGAAATCCAGATCCAGATGTCGGATTCAAGGGCTTACGTGATCCTTGCGTTCCAGATGTTGGTACAGAGGGAAGCTTGAAAGTTCCAAAATCTCGTCCAGTTCCGGTTCCAGAAAATCCAGATGACGATGATGGATAGCTATGTTTAGGACCAGAACCAGAAAGTCCTGTAGATGATGACGGGTAGTTATATTTCGACCCAGAACCAGAAAGTCCTGTAGATGATGACGGGTAGCTATATTTTGACCCAGAACCAGAAAGTCCTGTAGATGATGACGGGTAACTAGGTTTAATTGATCCTATACCAGATAACCCTGATGACGAAGATGGGTACTGATGTCCAGAACTCGAAGATGGTTTCCAATTCGACCCAAAGCTCGAGCTGGAGGAAGGGTTATAGCTTGAATGACTGCTACCTCCTCCCCATGAATGACTGCTACCCCCTCCCCATGAATGACTGCTACCCCCTCCACGTGAATGACTCCCACTAGATCTTCCGCTAGATCTTCCACTACTTCTTGATCCAAATCTACAGAACACTGAGTCGGTTGTCAAACACACTATTAAAAGACACAATAAAGTTTTATTCGTCATCATGACGAGTTACCACTAACGGATCAGATTCCAAACTGGCTCTAAATTAAAGATCTCTGTATTATTGGACGAGTCTGACGTCAACAGGCAAATGGCGGGAATGTAAACTTGTTATTTAGTCTGCCCGTTCCAACAACAGATAACCGCGGGCTATAGGTGAAGTAAATAACATGATATTTTGATATGGCCTTAACTATTATACTTTAGTTTATCAGTAATCAAAACAATTGTGGATTAAGAAAAAAAAGAAAAAACGAAAAATCCTAAGTAATTGTAAAAAATATAAGATAGAACTAATTCGTGAACACTAAACACAAAAGTTGTTTTTTTTAGTAAAACCAAAGTAGACACGACACATTTCACTTGGTAATTATAAATATAAAGTTATTATTATTCCATGTTAGATTTCTTTGGTTTTTGGTTATGAATAGCCGCAAAAGAATGCCTTCTGTTAACTATGATATATGTATGATAGTATTTTTTGTTTGTATATTAGCGGAATATCATTTTTTTTTTGTGACGTAATACTTATTTAATATCATACGGGCCATTGCCTAAAGAGTTGTGTTATTTATTACTTTGTTCTTACAAGGTTCTCGGTTGAAATTTACCTGTTTTTGCATAACGGCAATATAAGTCGAACTTGAATTATATTGGCGTTTCCCATGATTTGGATTTAGGAAGCGGTCGGGGTTATCCATACCAACGTTTCGGCACGTAAATATTATATTTCTTTCAATCAGTGTTTTAATCAATGCATACTACGGGGTATCCAAGCCAATTAATTATGTACTCTATCGCGAGAGAGCGTCGTTGACGTCATGCGTATTCCCACTGTCGTTAAAGAGGATAAAGTTCCGTATGTTATTTCTCATCACGGAAATTATTAGTATTAATTACAAACATTATTTGAACATTGATAGAGCTACGCTAAAGTTTGTTTCTAGTTGCAGCATTAATAATAATCAACTCGACTGATAAGGGAGCACGTCCTCACAGAATACCAGCGTGGGAATCGGTGACCCTTATTATGGTGACGAGGCATTCCTTGTTAGTCATCAGTAATGACAAATGATCTACATTATGATATCAAGAAAGAATGCGGGTGTCATGGGCCGCAAGATTCACTTAACATCAGGTGAACTTTTGTCTCGTTTATACGATAAAAAAAAATGATACCACTATACTTGTAATCAATATGAAGTAGCGTTATCCACCATCTGTCGAATTGTTTAACATTACCATAACGCTGTGCGCCATACCCTCCCAATAATCGAGGCTCTCGTTATCGTCTGAGGACCGAAAATGAGGGTAGCATGGTAAATAAATTGAGAGTTAATTTGTCTTGCATTAAGTCCACCTTCCGTTAAAATAATTCCGAATATGCCAAACCCGAAAATTCTCATTAATATATACTTATATTCATGAGAACTTCAACCTCAAAATGAGATACATAATAAACAAGGAGATATTTCGCGAACATCTATTAAAATTGGCCATAACAATCATATCTAAATTTACTACGCACAAAGTACATTACGCAACGAGGCTACTCTGTAAGATAAATCTCTAAATTTTAACGAGCACACTGTACATCAAGTGAGGATTGCTCCCAATAACATTTACATCCTACTAGCTCACGGACCCCTGATCAGCGAGCCCTGAGACAGATGAAGTTGTAACTAACAGCACTAACATCCAGAATATCTACATCGATCGCAAACAAATTTTTCAGATACAACGTTATCAACCTTGAGGACTGAGATGGAAACCTAAGTTTCTACAAATTCATTGTCACTACACAAATAATCTGCAATATAGTACGTTTCCCTATTGTATATAAAGATACATTAATTTATAAGTATTCTATAATTTAACCAGTAAGAGAGTACAGCGCTTAGAGCTGAGAACCCTTTCGGGTGTTTAATAATAATAATATTTTTTATACTTTCCAAGTTATTTATTTTCTCGCCAATATATTTTGTATGTAATTTGTAATTTCCGATTAAAACCTATCGTTTCTCTCTTCTTTCTTTTTTTCACCAATAGCCTAACGTGGTTACTATGGGCAATACTTTTAAGAAGTTTATGCTGGCGCTTAACATGTGCCAATTTACTTTAATAAATTAAAAAGGATTTTTTTTTAAATTAGGAGGAATGCAAACATATTACCTTTGAAATTCTAGTACAGTTTTTACATAGGTAGAGCTACAGTACAGTTTGTTTCTAGTTACAGAATGACTGGGTCAGGGTGACACGACCAGGATAGGACCACGCCCTCACAAAATACCAGCGTAAAATAGCAGCATAATGCTGCTGTGTTTCGTCTGATGAGAGTATGTAGGGATCGGAGACCTTTATTACTGGTGACGAGGCAGTCCATCTCAGTCCTCAAGAGTAAAACGCATCTGCATTATGATTCCTTGTCCAGCATGAATGCAGATGTCATGGTCCGCAGGATTAGCATGCCATCAGGTGAACTGTGTGCTCGTTTGTTACTCCCAATGTACAAAAAGTAGTAAGTAGAATTATTAAACTAATATAAAATATTTTGTTAAGATAAAGTGATAAGATACTCATTGCTCAGATCAGATATATGTCACGTATGATCACTATTGGATATTTTCAAGGTTTGCTATGTAGAAATAAATATGGCTATTCCTTAACACCATTTTTCTATGTCAATCTAAAAATTGTATGACTGATAGGTAGTAATAATAATTTACACCGTTGACCGTGGCTCTGCTATTTAAAACTCCAATAGAGTAGACCAATATATCGTACGCTATCCACTTTACACAAATCCTAATCAAGACATGCAAGTTTTAAATAGCCACACACCTAACACAAATGTTTGCGAGTGTTTTTTTGTAAGTAAGAATCTGTAAACACGAAATTTGAAATAGACGAACCCATGACGAAATGTTGACCGAAGATGTGCTAACTACTAGGGCGCGAGTCCGAAGCCGTAGTAGATTATATCTACGTTCCTCTTTTAGAAGTTACTGTATTTAGCTAAAAAGTTTACATGGCACCGGTTTATTTATAAACATTATTTAACTGAAATTTTAAAACTAAGTTATGGTATATAATAACATATATTTAACAGTGGTGGCGATACACTGCAGTTTTTTTCTAGCTGCAGAATGAATGGGTCAGCTCGATCGGGGTAGGACCACGCACTCACAGAATAGTAGCAAAAATATCAGCATAACGCTGCTGTGTTTTGTCTGGTTAGTGTAAGGATCCGTTGACCTTTATTAGTGGTGACGAGGCATTCTATCTCAGACCTCAAAGGTGACAACGCGTCTGAATTATTCCTTGTCAAGGATGAATGTAGATGTCGTGGACCACAGAAATCGCTTGTCATCAGGCTGAACTGTGTGCTTGTTTGTTACTCTCAATGTAATAAAAAAAAAGAAGCGATTTATGAACAGTATTTAACTATCAATTTTAAACTAAACATAGTATCACTTTTGTTTGTTAATTTTTATGAAACTATGGGTGACAAGGGAAGAAACAGTTCGCCTGTTGGTAAATGATGTCTGCCATAAACACCTCAATCTGACAAAAGAAACATTCAATATGCACATGCGTTGTCATCCCTTAAAACTGAGATGAAATTTATTTCAAAAAATACAAACACAATATTGCGAAATCTAATCTCGATTACATACAGAGAATATATAGAAAAATATCAATACCTTATTTTAGCAATTTATATCTTACTGTATGTGTAAGCTGCGGTTATTACGAGTTATTTCCGAACGCTTCTGCGTTAGTATCGTATTAATAGCAATTAAAGTGCTGATTTACCAAAAATATTCAAAAAAGTACTGTGGAGTCGTATGAAGAGTAGCCAATTCGTAGTGAGCAATGCCCTCACTGGGGAACTAGGCTGTATGCTGTATATAAACGGGATTGGATACATACTATATGATATAAGATATCGCCGTGGTAGAAATCGTCCGGTTGGATTTATAATCATAAGTGTTTATTGTTATTTTACATTATCCGCTTTTAGTAGTTAATTTCTATTGCAAATAAATGCACATAATCAATAAAAACGGAAACGTTGTGTTGCGATTAACTGCATTTTATACTCAGCATTAAGGTTCCGGTAGTATTGCACGTGAGTTTCCTTATAAATACCAGACAGCATAGCAGACGACCTTTACTTCTTATGTAGAAGGTATTTATTCTACATTACTTGTAATCCTACAATAAAATAATTTTCTAAATAGCGTATTCAATTTCGCTTATTTTTTATGATGTCTCATACATAAGAATCATCTTTACTTAATTTATTAGACCAAGGTGTAGTTATAAATAGTTAACTAAATAAAATATAATCGTTTACAATAAAAAGGTATTTTTCTGGTCAACCGTGGAGCCGTCTTGTACTTGCAGATACCATAACTGCGAGTTTGTGCTCGTAGACTATGTTATATTTAAAGTATGGCCCCTTTATATTTTATAACACTTATTTAATTGACCCTAAGCAGATATACCATGGAAGTATTATGTACTACGTATAACAGGAATGTTATACGTACCCGAAACGCGAGTCGAATAAGATGCCATTAAAGGCACCGTGTTGCTTTCTAAAAGGTGTATAATATTACTCGACATACAATTAGAATAATACAGGCCTTTAAAAGTAACTAAATGTAAGATGAAATAAAATAATTTTAATGTGGCACGGTTAAGTTGGAAGAATGTTTTATTTACTTAATTATTTAATTTAGTAATAATATATTTAACAGCAGGTTTCATAGATTTTAATGTAATCCGGCTTTTGAACAACATTAATCCACGTCATTAAGTAATGGATGCAAGTTAGTCACATAAAATACCCATTACTACCTGGATTTTATGAGGAGTAAAGAGGGGAGGCGTGGTCTTCTAGGTCTTCTATTTTTTAGCTTCAGTGTGAAGAAAACTTATTAAATATTAGACTAATATAAAATATATTGTTAAGATAAAGTGATAAGATACTCATTGCTCAGATCAGATATATGTCACCCATGATCACTATTGGATATTTTCAAGGTTTACTATGTAGAAATAAATATGGCTATTCCTCCACACCATTTTTCTATTTCAATCAAAAAATAGCATGGCTGGTAGGTAAATATCTCTTTAATGAAAATTAAAATACTCTCGTAAATTAAATGGTAAAAAAAAATGTGTACGAAAAGAGCAGAACGAGAGTCGGGTTTAGCCTGAACAACATACTACCTACATCATTCTTTACGCATACAACCCGGGATATCATATTTATAATATTTACTTACACTATGTTCGATAACCAAAGACCCACCACCGCAATCATTACTTTTACCACTGGGCCTCCTAGTGGTCGCATTTATATATTCATAGATAATTAAGACTTCAATCTTCTTATGTAAATTAGTCTATTCAAAGGTGTATGTTAAACAATAAGATATTAATCCCGAACATCATACCTTTTTCCATCTGCAATTGCCATTGCGAAGGTCGGCCGACCCTGTACGTCTTTGCGGTTGTGACATAAAACAGTCAGGCTATCGCTTAGTTCCAATAATGATGTCATCGTAACAGCACATATAAAATGTCGTTCAGTGTCCTATTGAAAGTTCTGTTAATCACCAACGTGATTTGTTCGAAAGAAAATAGCAAGAATTCTAAACCCTACATTGTATTCCCCGTACCATTTGATCTACCCAACCGCAATGATCGTGCTACTCAGTGCTGGCTAAGAATTGAAGACGAAGAAGTAATTGAAACTGTCGCCGTGTATTGTAATATTGCACAGGCTTTTGTTCGTGATTTTATTCACGAATATAACTCCAGGAAAATGAGAGAAGACGACGTAGACGTTAATCTTTGGGTCGAGGAACCTATATCAATAGAAGACGTTATGTTAAGGCTTCCGGATAGCAATCGAAATATTAAAGATTGGAAGATGACTACAGTGTTGGATCCTACTACACGTTTGAGGATATACGTCACGCAAAGTGCAGTGTGCAAAGTGATCATGTATAGTAGAGAAGGGGTTACCAACTATAGGGTGGCTTGTGATAAGATTTTGTACTTTATTAACGAACGTTCAAGCAATATTGCTATGAAATGCTTCGAACAATCTAAGTTACTAGCATTTCTGTTTATCGGTGTATTACATATGTTTTTAATGGACTCTTATCTTTATTAGTTTTTGTAGAACATTATAAGTAAGGAGGCAACTTAAATTTTGTTACAATATAAAATATTGTAAGTTATTTATACATTTTACAATGATAAAACCAGTAACCAATATAGTGCCATACAGCTATAATATATTAATATTATATATTATAGCTGGGTAATATTATATATATAATATTATATGTTATATGGGCGTGTTCGACCTGGGATGGACAATGCCCACATAATGCCAATGTAGCGTATTGGAATTATGTGGACTTATTGTGATTCGTATGGTAAGTAACATAAGGGATTCGGATAACGAAATACTGGAAATGATGGTGGAATTTTATCACATCTCATGTGCAACTTGAAGATGGAAACAGGTGTTTATGGACTGCAATCGTCACTTACTAATAGGTGAACTGAAAAGAAAAATACAGGACGATGTTAACAATGCATTTATTTGAAAGCGAATAGGAGATAAACTTATATTTTCTTAGGTAATAAATTACGAAAATCAACTTATACATACTTATGAAACTGAAGTGTATTCATTTACGTATTGAATTTACTCATTGAAAATATCTGGCACATGAAGATCGTGAATATTAAACGAGATGTAAACACAATGGCACCATTAGCTGATGTTGTTTGTTTTGAAATATTATTACCACCACTAAGCTAGGAAATAAATTATTGGAAATGATTTTTAAAGAATATCTTTCTTTTGTCCTTATCTTCCTAAAACAACGTTGACGATCTAACAGCAAAAGTTTACTATTAGCTATTACTAACCTTTTAAAAACAAATCACTATATAACCCTATTTAATTCTAATATTTAATATTTTAATATGTTGTCAAATATTTACGCTAATGCAAACTGTAGTTATAAACTGAAGAAAGCATGGTTCGTTTAAATAAATTTAACTATTATTAAATCTTTTGTAACCTTCATTTTAGGAATAATTTTGGCAATTTTTCCATACAAATTTAATTAATGTCAAAATAATCATTATTCTAAGTATATTTTTAATAAATAGATTATGTTTGACTAAAATTAAATAAAGAAACCAATAAATATTTTTTTATTCTATTTTTATTTCAAAAATTTAATAAAAAAAATATTTAATTTTTTTTTAAATTAAATATTTATTTCAAAGTCAGATGAGTCAAATGAGTGTCAAATAAGACGAAATTGTAAACGGTATTGACAAACAACATCAAAGTTTTGTGCGTGTCTTGCCTGTTTTCCTACTTGTCAAGCGTAGTTGACGCATATCGGTGTAATCTGTTAACGTGTCCGTCATAATAACTCTATAACTGATCTATAAATTGTATCAAATCTATGATACAAATATCGTGATGTAACTAACTGAAAGGCTAATTGCAAGGTAAAAATTAGGTTACGCTTGCTCACCCATCCGCAACGTCAACCAACCGTATCATAATAAATAAAAAGTTTCAAACAAGATAGACACTATACGTACCTACGTACCAATATCGATTTGGTATACGAAAAGTTGATTTAAAAACAATGAATCATTTATGGTGACAGTTTCTCTATGATAGCATAAACATTGAAACATAAATAGAACAATGATATAATTAATTAATCACTACTAAATATGTAAACATTATTAAATAGTGTCATAAAGTTTCAAGCATGTTAAAAATGTATTAATTTTTGAATTGTTTTTAAATAGGTAGTTGCAGTTCAAAAATGCGAGGCCGTAAATTGATAATATCGTTAATTAAAAAATAATCGTATTGTGTGTAGGCTCCACTTATATGAAACAACTGATGCTATTCTTCGTGGGTGAGATTTTTAATGTTTTCTCGAGGAATTGCCGAAACTTCCGTTCGGCCGTACTAAATATTTTTAGGTGTGAATATGTGTGGTCTATGCACAGCTCAAACACGCGTTTATAATTTTCCATAAATGTTCATTGATTGTTCAATTTCTTTAAATAAATCAAGACCAGCTTGGATCGAGCGAAGTAAATGTGTAAATTTAGGTACCTAAATATGAAATGAAAATTACACTTATTAACATAAATTAAACTATGTTGTAAAGATCTAATTTTATTTTAAGAAGTTCTAAACTATCATAATGTTATGGAGCACCAAGGAGACAAGTGATTTGGCTTAAGCATGTTATGCATTCCTAGAATTTAGTATACTAAATACTAAAATTAAGAAGCAAAAAAAATTATAAACTTTAAAATAATGTACAAGTACACAAAATTAACATTGAGTATTGTTCAATTCAAGCACAATAGTTATAAAGCTATTGTTACAACTTCCGGTCCTGCTTACGTCAGTTCACCAAATAATCCAGATTATAATTTTATATTTGAATGTTCCAATTTTGTTAAGAAGTTTATATCAGTTTCAATAGCAAACGCTTTCCGTCTATCGACTTCCGGTGTACTGCGTATTAGTTTAATGAAACGTTTATAATCGGTGATTGTCAATCTTAAATTAATCAATATTTTCTTTTTATAATTTGTCGAATATTATTGTTAAATTTCTACAATTGACGCTTTAAGTCATTACGAGATTAAATTACGTATCGTGAATGTGCTCTGTCAGTTAATTCTATTAAAATATAAATTGTTTTACTACGAGCATAGACAGTGACTGCTGCTATACTGCATAACTCACTCTATTACACTATCCTTTATTTGGGACAGATTAATATGCACTTGTTACAACTTATTATTATTATGTTCCATCGTCCAGGTGCAAGAATTTCAGCTATAATAAGCTGGATTCCCAAACTGAACGTAACTGGAGCTAATGGATCACTTCGTAAAATAAATTCAAGTTCTGTCTATAACGATGTCAAAAAAAATTATACATTTCGGAAGAGTGACTAGCCTTCTCTTTCAGCTTTCGTAAATGTTCCTTCAGGAATCCTTCGCAGACCTATTAGACCACATTCTCTATCTCTAATAACTAAATATCAAAATAATATATATTACGAACAGAACATTAATGGTAAATAATTAATTTAAAGAAAATACAATTAATGACTGTTCCATGATTAGGTAATGTAAATGTGTTAATAATGTAAACCAGACCAACTGCTTGATTGAAGTTTCCAAGTAGCTGCATGTACATTTATTTGGTGGTAGAGCATTCCAAAATCTGATGGTATGCGTGGTAAAACAGTTGTATAAGAATATAATTTTACAAAAAGGAACGCGACGTGCAAAACTATCCGAAGAGTGGAGATATTCAGAGTTCATGTGAGTCATCCTGATATTGAAATTTGCATTTATAATATTCAGGGGCAAAACTTATAGTGCCAGATAGTATATGGGTACTAAGTAACATGTAGGTACGCAAACCAAAAATGAAGCTTTTTCTTTTAAATCAAATCGAATATTTTTAAACTATTTAATATTTTCTGCCAATTCCCTTTAATAAGCAGACACATATATGACTATCGAAATTCCTAACAACCTATTTTTAAAGATTCTAATTAAACGCCATCTATCATATTGCTAACAGAAATGCCCTCTAACAAAACTGAAACTACGATCTAGATTCAACAAGTCAACTACTTGTGATAAATACCCCATAGATGTCGCTTAACAAAAGTTCAAAGATATAAGTTTATTTTAGTATTAATTAATATTTATAATTTATAATAAATGCCCTTAACTTGTAGGGTACATATATGTATAATAATGTTATTATTTATAAATTATAAATCTATAAATAAATAAAAAGGAAGCCCAGCAATATGGCATAGTTCACTCAATGGCCAACTACGTACCTTTTAGTGCGTCAGAAACGTTCCATTTTACGATACATATATAACCGTCGCTTTCAAATTCGACCTTCAAATTTCATTCTCATCGCGCTTAAAGAAGTTTGACTTCAAAAATGCAGCGTCATTGTTCCTCACTCGCGAGTCGGCTTCGGTGAAGCTGTAGTGGCCAATAGGGCCAACAGCAATACACATACACGAAAAAAAAGCACGCAAAGTAAACCATTCATAGTGGAGCCGCGTGGCAGACATTGATCCAATGTTTGATGTGAAAAGGTTAGATTATACATAAAAAAAATTGTTAATATTACTATTTGTGCCAATTGTGCACATAAGCCGCAGACCTTCTGACTACGTCGGAAATAGATGCCTAGACCTCGTTGTACAAGGCCCAAGATCCCGCAGTAGACCCAAGAAACGCTGACTGGACGTCGTGAAAGCAGACATGGTGGAGAACAATCTCACAAAAGAGGATGCTGAAGACCAGGCAATGTGGAGGAAACTCAGTCGAAAAGTGGACCCTGGTAGTAGCGGACAGCTCGTAAGCCGTAAAATCGTTAGGCAGAAGAAGAGGATTACTATTTGTGCCAATTGCAGATGATATTTTACTAATGTCCCTGATAACTCGGTTCACCTTCCATTTTAGTTTTCTCTACCCGATGTCGAACTCATTAGATAAAAAAAATACGTTAATATCGGATCGGAGAAAGTATCGATGGCAACACGGGACAATTACAATACAAAACGGTGCCATCTTTCTCTGTCGCTGATCGTGTTTCAGGCTGGGAATAAAATCCACAACCTACCATCACTAAGCTGTCAGGTACTTAAGTCTACGTCAAGCATATGATGTGTAACGTTCGTATATTTGTACATACTGTACTGGCTGTGCACATAATAAATTCAATGGATTGGATTATATATTTTATTGTCATATATTTATATGTTCACCACGTTGTGGGTGAAATAAGTTATTACAGTCTTTATAAGTCAAGTTTAATTCCTGACGCACGATGCAGATGATTTCTGGATTGTGGCATTACGTAGACTTGACCGCTGACAAATACGATCTGGTGAGACGCGTGTATATTTGAAAATAATATTAGTTAATTAAGTAATAAAAAAGCCAGAGATCAAAAAATATTCACATGATCTCCGTGTACGTGTCCAATGATTTGTGCTTGTGGGAATCCTTAGGGGTTCGTTAACGCTTGATGTTGATGAAGCGCGGAGGGCACTCTCTAATTCATATTTCTCTTTCAACATGGGTACAACATGCACTTCATACACATTCTCTTCGTACTTAATCGTATGTCAGATGTTTTATAATTTTCAAAGTAACAGATATATTTGCTGCTATTAGGTGCATCACAAATCTTAAATTTTGAAAAAAAATTACTTTAATATATATATATAAGTGCAGAAGTGAATTTTGATGAACTTTAATGTTGACTACTATAGAGACGTCAACTGAAAAAAAAAAAAGTTTTACACTATGTTCTTAAACAATAGCCTAATGGTTTAAGGGTATGGTCTGCGAAACTTAAGGTCGTAGGTTGGAATCCGCCATTCGACTTTTGTTGTTAAACATATCCTAACACAAGCTTTTCAGTACAGTTAGAGTGGTTAACCGGAACAAATTTAAAATTAACATTGCTAATATTCGTTGTAAAAAAAAATATTTGCTCAAATCTATGTACAATGTATGTATCTACATAAGAGATTAGCGATCAAGGAAAGTAATTTAAATTATATTCATGTCTTACCGAATCTAGACAATAAATGTTGTACTGTGTTTTCCCCTACACCGACAAAAATAAAAATATAATCTTTAATGGTTTTCCTGTTAAACGCTTTCAATTAGCGATTGTTTTATTATCTGATAGATCCTCCAAGAGGTTACTAGTCTGTAATAAGCCCATAATCTATTTTTCTTCGTGATTGAGTTTCGTGAAGGCAATTCTCCGGTACTCTGCACATTCGTTATGCCATAAAGCCGTCACGACAACCATTTAGTTTCAATCAAGATGTCGCAGCAACTGCACATTTAAAATGTTACTCCGTGTTTTGTTCACGATTACATTACCCTCTTTAGTAATTTCCAAAGAGCAACTTGTCAAAGAATCGAAACCATACGCAATATTACCCGTACCCTTCGAATTCCCAAACCGGAACGATCGTTCGGACCAGTGCTGGCTAAGAATTGAAGACATCGAGTTGGTTGAAACCATCACCGTGTATTGCTACATCGCTGAGGCTTTCCTCCGTAGCTACATTCACGAATATAACATCAGAAAAATGGTTGAAGATAATATCGACGTGAGCGTATCAAACGAACGAAGCGAACCTATACAGAATTCGGAAACCGATATTTCTGTTGATAATTCAAACAATACAAAAGACTGGAGAGTGACAACAGTGCTGGATCCTACCGTGAACAAGAGGATATATGTGTCACGTAAAGCAGATTGTAAACTGATTATGTACAGCAGAGAAGGAGTGACGAATTATAAAGTAGATTGTGATAAAGTTTTATATTTCACAAACAGTCATTCATCTGGGAGTGTAAAGTTGGGCCAAGTACAAATTAAAATAATTTTCGTTATTATCTCTTTATTATGTTCAAGTTATTCATTTTAAAGCGTAATTCCGCGATACGTTCACATAATCATTACTGTTAATTGATGTAGTTAAAATTATTTTCGTTTAATATTTATAATTATCTATCAAATTTATTTATTATGAGTTTATATAATTATTAATAATAATTATTCTATTTCCGCATAAGTTCATGTTTTGATGAAGGTTGTTAAATGAATTAAAAATCTTTTAAATAAAAAAAAAATAATGTTCTTTATTATAAAATTATATATTTTCTTGTTGTTCTTAGGCATTTTAATAAGTTAATTAAACCGAAATAGAAGTTGACCAATATGCTATTAAATTAAAACATATCATATTTTTTAATTTATTATTATTAAAATATATTATTATTACATTAAAAAGTAATATTACATTGATTCAAATAATATTTTTATAATAGTCTTCAATGAACAAATTATGTTATTGTTTTCTTTCTATTGTTCACCTTTAGTTAGTACATTCATCATATTTACTGAACAAAACAATTGGCACGTGAAGGCCGCAAAGACAAAGCGGTAATTTGATTACTCTATAGAATTTTATGCAAAAAAACTGATGTTTTCCTTAAATGAAACCTTGACTTCGTCATACTATAACAGTGAGAATTATTGACGAAAGAGAAAAATTTATTACCATCTTAAAAATATCTAGCAGAATTACAACTTAAATTAATTTAATAGTGGGTCGGTGGTGGGTTAACCAGATGTCCTCTATTCCTTAATGGTAACGACTAAGAATATTTTATATATCATTTCTGTGGTCTCAGAAATAAACAGACATAAATTATAAGAACCATAGATTTGGGTCTATGACCTCAAACTAATCAACTCAGATGAATTTACCAAAAAAACTTATCTTAATCACAAACATAGCTTAGTAGCAAATTTTACCATAGACATGTTGATTAACCTTCCTTATCGTGATATGTGCGTAGTTTTCCTCAATATGGAGCATTTATTATTTTAATATAGTGGTAGAGCTACGCTGTAGTTTGTTTCTAGTTGCAGAATAAGGGTCAGGTCGACCCCACACCCTCACAGAATACCAGCGTAAAATAGCAGCATAATGCTGCTGTGGTCCATCTGATGAGTGCAGGGATCCAGAGATCTTTAATATTGGTGACGAGGCATTCCATCTCAGTCCTCTAGGGTGACAACGCATCTGCATTATGATTGCCAAGGATGAATGTAGATGTCATGGGCCGCGGGAATCTCTTCACCATCAGGTGAACTGTGTGCTCGTTTGTTGGTAGTAAAAAAAAAAGTAATATATCTGCTAATATATCCACGATCACTGTATACAAATCTGTTATCTATAGTGGAGGTATACACACATACAGGCACAATAAATGTCTAATTAGATAAAGCTGTAAAGGTGTCTGGACCAAAACCAATACACACACAAAAAAAGAACCTTCTTCCATAGTCTACTGTAGAAGAAGGTTTTTTTTATTGCATCAACAACATTCATTTATAGAAGATCCAAGAGGCACATACGTTGTCAGCCCTTAGGACTGAGATTGAAATATATATATATATATATATGTATATATATATTGCAGCGGACATAGATTATTACGTGACTCGCGGCTTCACGTCATATAACCGTCAATCACGTGGTACATTTGCAGTAAAGAATTTAGCGAATCACCGGAACTCCGAATGACTGAATCATACAGTTAATATTGAATGGATCCTATTCATAAGTATAGGTTATTGCATATTCACTTTTAAATTTAGTTGTGGGTTACTTTACACTTATAATATCGATAATGAATGCTAGAAAAACTTATTTATTGAAGGCCACTCTTTTTACTGTCCCAGCCAATCTACTCTGGAGTTCCTTACCCGATAAAATCAGGAAGACCAATAGTAAAATTTGTTTTAAAAGTTTGGTTCATGATCAGTCAGATAAGTTCATTATCCACATAAGGAATTTATTGATACTTACCGCTATTGTATTGTATTTATATATTTATTATGTATTTAATATCTATACATATATGTATCTTATATTTATATATTAGCTATATTTAGTATTTTCTTTTTAATAATTAGTTTATTGCTACACCTATCACAATAACTCTACCACACCTTGAGTTGACTAGTAGAGAATGGCTTTGGCATTAAATTCGTCCATTGTGAACCTATAACTTTGTTAAGGTTTTTTTTAATTTATTTCTACTACTTATAAAGAAAAGGTTAATGCAATAAAGAGTAAATAAAAAAAAAACACTTAACACATGCTCAAGATGAACTTTCTCAAAATTACATTAATTTCGAGCCTCTTTTAATTAGCAGCATTATTATTATATTGAGTATTGTTATTGAGTACTTGATATCATTAATGTAAGATTGTAACATTATCATTTGCGCAATATGGACTATTAAATAAATACCCAATCTCAATTAGGTAGGTGAAATTTTGTACGTGCCACTATGCCAATGCCACCGCACAATTGGTACATTCCAGTTAAATGAATTGCACGTAAACAACCGTCATGTTGGTCCTAAACTTAAATGTATGAAACTTGAAACCGATTAACTAACTTATCTAACTCTAACTCTAACAACTATTTATCTAACTATATTATTTTTTATTCAAGTTGGCTCTAAAGAAACCTGAAAGTGTTCCTTTTTTTTGCTTGAAACGTTGCGTTCATTGTAGTATGGATCGACTTGATCGAAAAAACCCACGGTCTTACATAGTTAAGATGATTTAAGAAAAAATACTTATTTACTTTTTTATATATATGATCACATCATTTTCATCTATATATATATATATATATATATATATATATATATATATATATATATAGAAAATGATGTGATCATATAATCGGTCCTATAATACTTTATAAAGGTAAACAGTCGTACGTGTAACGTACACGTTATACTTGTATATTTTATTGTACTTATGGAAACTTAATAATTTTACCCATGCTAGCATTCTTTTTTTTTTTTGAAAAGCATAACCGATAAGTAACAATGTTAAAATAAAACCAAAATCAACTTTTCTTCAAGTCGACAATATGCAATATCAAAAATGAATAAAAAAAAAACGTAAAGAGTATTAATTTAAATCTCAATTTTTCTTCTGATTTATAAAAACGACTAAACACTGGTTATCTATACAACAATTATCGGTCCAAATTTAAAAATGCAAGATGAAAAACAAGTTCCACATAGCCCGTCCTTGCACTCGCAAACATTTCCCCACGTAAACAAAAAGTCGTAATACTAGTATATTAAAAAAATACAATAATATTCAAAAAAATTAACAATATTATAATGTATTTTAAAAGTACAAGGATATCAATATAATGTACAAGGATATTATTTAAATGCGCTTTCAGTTTAAATGTAAAGTAACGAAGTGAATTTACTTGTACAAAAGTAAGGGCGTATATATTTTTGTCACGAAATCTCGTAACTTGAATACAAAACGACGGGGGCTAAAACTCCGTTTGACATTACTTGCGGGATAGCAATAACATTCTGGATTTCCTGGTGAACCCGCGACCTTGCCAAACTGTTAAGGTCACGACAGTCACAGCATTATTACGTGACCTTTTTCTTGTATCCTGATTATTGTACAAAATATGGGATGTATTATTATACAATAAGATCAAAGTGCTAAAAAGTATAATACGGGGAAAAATTGTTTTCGTATTTTATCAGAAAAAAGTTGCAGTAAAATCTCAAATAAAATATCCAACTGCTTGTATCTGGCTGGCTAAATAAATAACATTTTAGAAATAGAAAAATGAGAAGTAAAAGCTGTTTCCCGCCATTTTTCTATTGTTTTTCTACCTGCCAAAAGGGTGAATCAACGGGACCACTCCAGCACCCACGCATTCAAATTTAAGTGGTGGTACAGATAGCCAATAATAATAATTGTGATATTTATGTAGATAATTCTTTGTCAGAAGCAACTGACCGAGCCGAGGTTCAGCCCTCTCCGGAACTGACACTTTCGCGGAACAGGGCAACTTGTGCTGGTTACCAACTAATAGAGATCTCGACTGAGCGCCATAAGCGCTCGGTCACTTCTCAACCCAGTAAAACTGTAAAAGCCCTTGGGCTAACAGCGGCCATCAGCCCAAAAAAAAAATTACAAAAAAGGGAAAAATCCGACACAAGCCCCGTAAATAATTAATTTAAGTTACGTATGTAAGTACGTATACGTTTATGGACTTATCCTAATGTCAGTAAGAGTAGCAGAAAATTGGTTGAGGTGCGAGCTACATATGCAAAATACTCACAGACAAAAAGGAAAACTTTGTGTAATTTACAAATATTGGCATCAGTCTGCCATAATAGAACTCGGACCCTGCAATTCAGAAGCGTGATATACTAACCACTAGGCCGCTCTCTACTTCTATTTATATTAATAATAACATTTTATTGTATAGTATATGTTAGTTTTATTATATGTTTATAGTATTTTATTTCTTTATTTTATTGACCAATCAGGCGGAGATAGAAAAAAAAATATCCCCAAATTTTAATAATTATAATTAAGATTAATTGCCACCAAAATAAATATCGTGTAAAAAAAAGATCTAATGTATAAAGCAAATATTAATTACATAAGGGGATGCATCAAATGGTAGCAGACTCGTAGTATACTCAGTCCCCCATTCTCAGTTGCACGTCACATCAGGAACGTGAATATCAAATGTAAAATGGAAAATGGAAAAGTTATAAAATAAAATACTCAACTTCGAGGTATTCGCTTTATGAGCCCTGAAGGTGACCGTTTCTTTAGGGCTCGTAAAACATGTGAGTGTGTTCAAAAATTCCATAGAAGAAACTCCTGAGGAAGAATGGGAGTACTGCTTTTCTCAGTGGTTCCATCGAATGCGAAGATGTGTAGAGATGAACGGAGACTACTTCGAAAAACAATAAAAGTATCGGCAACTTTCCACATTAAGCCCTTTTTTGTTTTGTAAAGACTTTCAGTGTGTCTTGTATATACATATATTATATTACGATGTTTTATCTATATGCACGATCACGTGGCGTAGTGTTCAAAGTATCTGGCTGTTGCGACGCAGGTCTTAGCGATTCGAGCCGATGTTTCGTACCTCCTTACGAGGGGCCCTCGGGGGGGGCGGGGATCATAGTATCACCCCACTCTGTTGTCGTCGACGTTCTTCTTTCACAGGGGTCGGAGTGCAGCGCTCCGCGCCATCTTCGCAGCATCGTCGTTGTCTCTCTATTCAGCGGGCCACCCGCTCGCGAGTCTAATTAGATAAAGCTGTAAAGGTTTCCGGACCAACGGCAATAATCACAAAAAAAAAAAAGACGCGGGTCTTAAGTGCGATTCGAAGCTGTGTAATAAAATTAGTGCATAACGAATTTATGATTTTCGATTCTGAGAGTGAATTTTCGAGACAGTGCATTTAAGCTTTCCTCCATGATATATTGTCTTCTATACTGATATATTCAAGAGCATGATACGGCACTATAATTTACATGTACCTGTCGATGTTATCTTGCAATAGTGAAGATATCGTCATCGAAATCGACCAGGGCATCGTATTATAACAAAAGTAAAAGTTGAAAAAATATTTTACATTTCTTTCTGAAACCTCTGAAAGGCCTTTTTTTAAATAATGCCTCCGTCTGCCTATAATATGCTTATAATCTTTGAATCTTTGATTGATCTTTTTTGTTATTAAAGGGGGTTGCAATCTGTTCATTAAATAAGACCTGTACAATAAAAAATTGTTTTTTAAAGGTATATAATATACAGACGTTTTTAACACAGGTTAAAACCTCTGCTAAATTTAGCCGTGATTTATGACCTTCAGACGGGGGCGATTTACACGGGCGATCATTTATACTTATTTGTAATGCTATTTTGCGTTTTTATCGCGATATTGAGATTTCTATATATTCTTAATACATTTGGTATTAGGACGGATGTGATCTTATATCCTACTGTTGCAATAACATTAGGCGTGACCGTCAAGGCTCCCCTTGAAGGTTTAACATATAAATAAACTATTAGTTCATATGTTAATAAAATTTTATAGTGAAGTGGTTGCACCGGCTTTTTATTAACCCTTTTCGTTTTTCGCGACTTAAAAATGTTTAAGAAACAATGCTCCAAGCTACAGGATCAATTTCTTTTTAATTCTATGATTTTTTTGTACATCTTTTAATAGAAATGTGTAAAGAAACGTCTAATCTTTGTGCATACACGATAACTAAAAGACACAAACAATATACAAAGAGATCACAAAATACATATCAACAACGTATGTTATACGACCTTGCCCTTTGTTCCAACCATTCCATTAATTTGTCGCACGGGTACAACGGCTTACTACGCTATGTCACCCCATCAAGGGCCAATTAACTAACAAGTCCCTAATGATATTTGATACACAACCTGATAGCATTTGCAATTACTATTCAATCAAATAAGTGATATAACATGTCGTTTAACGTTTTGAGAGGAAAATGGACAAAAAAATTGTCATATTCGTACATTGTGTAAATGAATTAGCATATCATCTTTGTTTAACTAAGTTGACCTTTATGGTTTTGGTTTTTATTTATTTATTTTTTATTCCAATGATATTAACAAACGAGCACACAGTTCACCTGATGGTAGGTGATTCCGGTGGCCCATGACATCTACATTCATCATTGACAAGAAACTATTTCCCGTTGTCCCGATTAATGTTGATAAACACCGTAAAAATGATCTATCATACCAATAGATTACGCGACGTAAACACAAGTTTTTCAAAGATATAATATTTTTACTACATTGGTAAAAGTGCTCGAAATTAAAATTGTAGTTACTTTTCTAGATATGTTTTATGTTGTGTAAGTATCAATTGCAAAAAGCAAGAAGATTTACCAGAAAAGTGTAGAAAGTACCTCGTATGTATGTTTATTATTTTACATGGTCCATACATCATTTTTAAATATATATAGATATATATATATATATATATATATATATATATATATATATATATAACCTACAATACTAAAACATTATAGAAACACAGAATCACTATAGCCTTTCGTGACCGCGGCTTGGAGGATTACTACCAAAGTTGACCTACGTGTACCAATAAGATTTTACCCCACTTTAAATTCCTATGACGCTACCTTAAACCTTATTCTTCTGTTATAAATGGATCTAGTACTCATTATTATTTAACGACATTGATGCTATTTAATGAATCTTAATCTATCTATGAAGGAGAACAAATAATAGGTCTTAACCTATGAAATTGCCGTTTTGTATGAAATAAAGAATTTTTTTTCAAACTTTTTTATTTCTGTTAGTCAAAGTAATCACCGATTACATCGATACAACTATGCCAACGCAGTGGTAGTTTATTGATGCGCTTCTTGTAAAAATCAACTGGACGGGACGCAACAAACTCTTCAAAGGCATTTTGTATTTTGTGTGCCTCTCGGGAATTGAATTTTTTTCCCGCTAAAAAGTTGTCCAAACTTTGGAAAAAGTAATAGCCAGAGGGTGCAAGGTCTGGTGGGTACGGTTGTTGAGGGAGAGCTTCCAACCTCAACTCTTGCAGCTTGGAGACTGTCTGTTGTGCAGTATGGAGTCGCGCGTTGTGTAGGAGCAGCGGGGATGACCGATTGACCAAAGCTGGTTGCAGACGAGCGAGCTTCTCCATCATTGTCTTCAGTTCTGCATAGTACACATCTGCAGTAATGTTTATGTCGTTTGGTAATAAACTGTGATGAATCACACCGGCACTAGACCACCAAACAGTGACCATCAACTTTCTAGAGGTAATTTTTCGTTTAGGGCATTGCTTTGGTGCTGTACCAGGATCTAACCAACTTGCTGAGCGCTTTCGATTGTCGAACAGAATCCACTTTTTGTCGCACGTAACAATTTAATCAAATTAAATTCAATAAATTCGGTTCAAAATATTTTCATTTCTGTGCCTGCTGAGCAGCGCGAGGCAGGTCTCAACGCGTACGTTGCGCTGGCGATAGTTAAGTTCGTGGGGCACCAATCTATCAAGCTTTTTACCTTGCCAATTTGTCGCAAATGGACAAATATTGTTTTGATGTTAACATCAAAAGCTGCTGCTAGTTTGGCTGTAGATTGAGTATCATCAGCTTGCACAATCGCTTTTAATTCATCATTGTTGGCCAATGTGTTCGGACGACCGCGAGGTTCATTTTTCAAATCGAAATTTCCAGAACGGAACCGGGCAAACCAATAACGGGTTGTGCATTTGTTTGTAAAGTTCTCTCCGTTAACGTTGTTAATGTTATGTGCCGTTTGTGCCACGACGGAACTCATATTCCATAATTACACGAATTTTTAAAGTATCCATTATGACGAAAAGTGTTCAAACGTAATGAAAATAAAAAGCTAATCAATAAACAAAAGACTGCCTTTCTAAAAAGAATGTCATGTTTTTAAAACAAAATGAATTTGAATTTAGAATACACAGCCAATCAAAACTATTTTTAGTTTGAAATGGCCAATACTGAAGAACGGAAATTTCATAGGTAAAGACCTAATGTTATGTAGCAATATAGTAGCACGTGAGAGATAAGAGCGAACTTATTAACTTTTTGTAATTATACTATGATTGTTTTCCTTAATTATATGAATAAATAAATAAATATTTCAAAAAATTACAACAGAAAAAAAAAAAATTAATTATTAAAATTAATTTAATATTTTTTTTAATTAAATTAAAAAGTACAAATTAATTACAAATAATAAATTAAATTATAGCCTTATATAACAATAGTACTAGACACCACCCTTTACAACGAGACATGCACTAAAAAGTATAAAACGTTCACTGCACCTCTCAGTTTGTGATGGCTTATCACGAATTTTTTGTTTCGCTTATATAGTCTTATTCTCAAGGATGATATTTATGTGTCTAAATTAGTTGTATCAAGTACCAATAATAAAATAATGTTATGCTACTAAATTCCGCATAAAATTAGTGTCGGTTACCGAACACTCCTAAGCAAAAACCTCCCATTACAACAGAACGAGCATGCAAACTCTGCCTACCAAATGAATCCAACACCAGAACTACCAATCTCAATCATTACACTACCATCCAACACGGTAAAATTACGAAACACCTATTTCGCCTCTAAACGAGATGTCATGAAGCGTATCGACTCTACGACGGCCACTCGGCGGTTAGTTGTCGTCATTAAAGTATGAAATGGTACTTGGGAGCACGTTAGGATACACTATTATTTTGAGCAGCATAATTATATTTAACTTCTTGGTTATGAATCCGAACAAAGTATTATTGGCATTCACACTTAAGCGGAATTATTGACATATTGTAAAAATATATTTTATATATAAATGAAATCATTTTAAACAAAAAATATATTGCAATAAACATTAAATAAAGAGTGTGCCTAAATAAAAATTTAATTTAGATAAACTTGGTCAACTATTATTTTTATTAGACAATTACAAAATCGTGTCATGGAATAATTAAGCTTAATTTAGATAGGGAGAATGAATTCGCTACCTTGTTTGTGAATGTCCTATAGTGTCTACCTGCTACTCTGATGAGGGTGACCATGTCACAAAGGTCAATTTAGACTACAGCCAGATCTTCAGATGGTTTCTACTTGTTTATTTATTTTTTATTACATTGAGAGTAACAAACGAGTGCACAGCTCACTCGATGGCAAGCGATTCCTGTGGCCCATGACATCTACATTCATCCTTGACAAGTAATCATAATGCTCATGCGTTGTCACCCTAGGACCGAGATGGGATGCCACGTCACCAGTAATAAAGTTCTCAGGATCTCTACATTCACCTGATGAAACACAGCTATTTTACGTTAGTGTTCTGTGAGGGCGTGTTCTTACCCCGGTAGAGCTGACCTATTCATTCTGCAGTTATAAACAAACTGCAACGTAGCTCTACCACTGTTTCGAATAAAAGAGGACAGGTTGTGTCAAAGGTCTGTAAGTTTTCGCGCAAAATACAAAGGCACTCATTCATTATTTCACCTTTAGTATTTTTTTTAATAATATTATAATGACGAAAGAAGACAGTTTACCTGGTGCTAAGTGATAACTGCGGCTACATCTATCCTCAAGAAAAATTCTAAATGCACATACGATGTCTAGATACCTGTAATTGGTTTCCCGGTTTCCTACACCCACCAGTCGCGATAAGTTGTTATTCCACGCTTCTATAAAGACTTGGTCCATCCGCGGTCGAGCTGACTCCCAAAATGTTGATGTTAGAAACTAGCTGTTACGTGCCTCTACCACTCCAAATCCGATAGACCAGATTAGAGTAGCGATATAGCGAAACTATCTAATGAAGGTTTACAGCAGGCAATGTCAACGAAATATTAAATAATTACACACTAATATCCGATATCACACATTCTTATGTTATTTATATAGTATGTATGCACTTTAAATATTTTTGTTAGTGTCCTCGAATCAATATTTTTTATGATATGCTAGCAACCACTGTTTGACTTTCGTGAACTCTAATTAAAATACATGAATGATAAAAGTTAAAGAAAACATTGATAAGTAACCTGTTAAAAAGTATACGTGTTGATTACAAATCCGTAATGTCAAGTGAGCAAGATTCCCAAACGCAGTAGCTAATCAATCATCCTGAAATCAAAATGAGATGTAGTAAAAATGCTATAAGATAATAATTATTTATAAATGAAAACCAACAATGTGTAAATAATATGCCTTAGTCTGTAAACCGCTTCACGATTTACAAGAGTAAGAGAGAATAAGTTTTCATTAAAGAAAAGAGGACACGTGATGAGTTCTCTTTTACCCGTCAATAAATAAACCTAAACTGTGATTTATGTTCTCAGACGTAATATTTTTTTATCTAGATGTTATGTCAGGTACATATGTTAGGAATTAAATAGAGGCAGAAAAAAAGCAAAGGAGAGTTTTATTTTGTCAAGATCCTATAAATTAAAGCAATCCCCAGCCGAAGACAATACATTTAAAATTAAATTTAACTTTATTGAGATAACCATGCTTAGAATCTAACTCAAGTTTTGATTCTTTGAAATTTGATGCGCGTCCCGAAAAAATTTTTCAAATTAATCAAATTTTTTTTGCCCCGTTGATCCCCCACGGCTCTCATATTCGTACCATACGGGTTATAAAATATTTCATTTTGTATATTTTTGTTGGATCGAAATTTAATATCATTCGCGCTGCCTTGCTTAATGCTTAGCTCAATAAGTAATTAATTGTCTACATTACATTTTGAGAATGTCTAGATATTTTAAAGCATAAAATCATTTGTTCAGCTTAAGTTAATTGGCAAGTCAAATGACCATTACTCACGATAACGTCCTGACAGCTCCGTACGGTTCGAAGAGCAGAAACGTTCAGTCGGCGTTTTTTATATAGATTACATTTATCTTGACGGGGGTTAAGGATGGTATGAATGGTCAAAGGAAATTGGTAATATTTTATATTTTTAAATTACAGTACGCAAGTATATTGCAAAAGGGCGGATTTTAAAATAGTAATTATTATTTCCAGATATTATAATCAGCTCGCGTGGAATAGCTATATACTTATTGCAACCCACCACCAAATATTAGAACATCATATCTAATTAAGTCTCAAGTAGATATGTTATACATATATGAGACGTTTGTTAGGCTGACTATTATTAATGAATTAATATACTGCAAGGAAATACCGTATTTGTTTAAATGTAATGTGTAAGCTTTGCCTTTAGATATTAAAGGTAAATTTAAATATCTGCGAAATATAATCCATTTTGTTTCTCAAATATATATAGGTTTCTTGGTGGTTAATTTCAAAAAGGTTCACTTTTATGCCCACCTAACATAATTTAACTAAGATGACTTATTGAAGCTGAGTGTCTCTTTATATTATGAAGCAATGACTTGATTTGTTTTTCTTTTTTTTCATTGCTTATGGTCATTGTTATACTGAGAGCTTTTACAGCTTCACCGGGTTGAAAGGTGGCCGAGCGCTTAGGGTACGCAGCCGACACCTTTATTAATAAGAAGCAAAGGCTAGATTTGAGCGTTCGCACTTTATATTCGTGGAATCCTTAATTTTTTTTTAATAACTTTAGTTTTCCTCAAGTCCCTAGGCTGACAGTAAATAAGGAAATACAAGAACAAGTTCGTTATATATTGACAAAGTTTGCCTGCATCACACAACATCAATAAAGCAAAACAATCTCAACCCGGTCAACAAAATACATCTAAAAATATCCCAAAACATGTCAGGGGCATCCGAAGAATTTTATTACAAAAGTTATTTAATGTAGCATGTGACACCGAATGTCGTATGGTGACATTTAGTATAACATCTGTTCGTTAAATTTATTTAGCTTTCTAGGAGTATTTAATACTGCTTTATTATTATTATTTAAACTAAAGTAAACATATTTCAATAATAGGTAAGTTAATAGAAAGATTGTGTAATAATAACAATACTGTAGTAATCGACACAACACCTATCAGAATTGAAACTTTAAAAACACTTGCAAGTGAAAACTTGCTATCATTCTTTCTGGCTGCTTTAGGACCAACTTGGAAAATAAGATACAAAAATGAAAAATGAAATATTTTACGACTAGAATCCAAAAATAACGCATGCGATTAGTTTTCTAAACATTACATCCGTGAAAACGTGCCATATGTGCGGAAGGAAATCAGATGATTATATACTAAAAAAATACATAAAAATTGGTATGTTATTTGTCAACTTTATATTTTAGATTTTAATAATATTCATTGTAACTCTAAATTCATATTGACGACTTATAGCGTCTACCTGTGGACGACCTGGATGGTCCCTAATTTTTTTTTCTTTTTTTGCGGGCATGTTAGCCCGAGAGCTTTTACAGTTTCACCGGGCTGAAAGGTTATGACCGTATAAGGTACCGAATGCTTATGGCGCTCAGCCGAGGGTCGCTAAATCTGTACCCATGAGCACCTACATCTATTCACAACAATGATTTAAGATGCATACGAATGGTCACCCTTGAGGATTGACACATGGAATGCCTCGAATATATATATATACCTAGTCTGGCCATAAGTTCTGTTACAAATGTAAATGCATTTTTTTTTATGAAGTAATGCAATATTATTAAAATTTATACCTACATATTTATTAATCTCAGTCAAAAATAAAATAAAATAAAATATTCGAAATGGCCACCTTTAGCTTTTATACAGGCCTTTAATCTGTTTGGCCACGAATCTATGGAATTACGGACTGTTTCCGAGGGAAATTTCACCACTGCTTGTTCCAAATATCTCTTAAAAAACTCAATGTCGCCGTGTCGTTTAGAGCAGGCCACGTCCTCCCATAATTTGAAGTCTAAAGGGTTGAGGTCTGGGCTAGATGAGGGCCAGTCTTCAGATCTTATAATGTCCAGAACGTTGGTTCCAAGCCAGGCTTGGGTAGTTTGTGCCAGGTGACCAGGTGCAGAGTCCTGCTGGAAAGTCCATGGTATATTTTTAAAAAGTGAATTGCTGAGAGTATAATACGCGACAGAGTCCTAAAGGGAATCTTCATTTCGCGCGATAAGATTTTTTGCTTCCTAATGGGGTTTCGACGAATTCTGGCTTTAACAGCATTAACAGCCTTTGTAGTTCTAACAGCACACGGCTGCCCCGACCTTTTCTGGTCTTCGACAGAGGAAGAGTTGTTGTATCTGTTGATAGTACGATATACGAACATACGGCTGATAGCAAGCTTTTGAGTTTTTTAGCTGCTTTTTGGGGCAAAATGGAAAGAACGTGTTCCAAATTCAAAATAATTAAAAAGTTGAAAAAATAAAAGTTTTTATGGAACAGTATTTATGGCCAGACTAGTTATATATAGTATAAGTAGCAGTTATATTAAGCAATTTTTAGAAATTAAAAAAAAAATGCTCGCTGTGTTTTACTAATATTCCTTTTAACAATTCGAACTAAGCACAAATACTTATACTAAGATATGCTTTATGACATTAGTCGAATGTTGGGTTGGATCTTGAGATAGGTTTCGCCATACCCTCCCCTCCGAAGGGTTCTCGCTTTGTCGTAGCGGGGGGGCTTAGTAACCGTGGCTTGGTCACCCACGGTGAAGCTAAGAGGAACCCAAATGGCCGGCCTAAGGCGCTCTGAGGCCGGCCCGAGGTGGCCGCTCCGGGTGGGCTCTTTATGAGCTAACCTTGGATGCGTGTCGGTGGACTGCTGAGGGCGGATGTGGCGGAGCGAGGCCGTCTCCCCGCCCTCAGTAGCCGAGGCGGAGTCGCGGAGGGAGAGGAGTGTCGGTGTTTCGTTGCCGCTCTCCCTATCCTCCGCGACTCAAGCGGGGGTCGCACCGCATGATGCGGCTGTGGTGGGGCCGCGGTGGAAGAGGAGTGTCGGTGTTTCGTTGCCGCTCTCCCTGTCCTCCGCGGCCGAACATCGGTCGGCGGTGGAGCCGCAGACCAGATCCGCCGCAGGGGGCTGGGTTGGCTTAGTGCTTTCCTGGCCCCCATGGCCTCTGGGGGGCGGACTCGGGGGAGTCCGCTTCCCACCTACAGAGGAGGCCGAGATGGAAGGCGCGTCCGTGTTCCGGCGCGCCTTGCCTGAGAGGGGTGGAGAGGGAGGTGTCCTCCCCCGGAGAAGGGGCCGTCTGGTCGGCCGGCGCAGGCGGGGTCGCGGATGTGTGCGAAAGCGTTCCCGTGACCCCGCCATACGCGACGATGGAGGAACACCATGGGGTTTTAGTCGGTGCAAGTCCGACATAACCCACCCTTGCCCCCGCAGGGGTGGGTATGCGTAGGCATTTCCCCATGTAAAAAAAAAAAAAGGTTTCGCCATACCCTAATCCAAAAAAATACATTAGGTTGGTAGGTACATTTACGGTTTCTTTTTCTATTTAAGTAAGGGTAAAAATCAAATATCAAAGCACATAATAATCACATCATATTCACGATTGATTTATTGTCAAGCCATACATCCCGGAAGTATTAAACCCACGCGATACAAATAATTGGGTTTGAAATTCTAGCCTGTCATTGGGGAAACGATGTAACAGCCCGTATTTCGTTGCAGCGTAAATGTACCGCGTAATAAAGTTTATAAAATATATGGATACTATATTAACGCCTGTTAACTTAAACGGGTAAGCAAAGAGTGAGGCTTTTATTTTGCATGATCTTTACAAATCATAAGCATGGTAGGCTTGGTACCTTGTGTTTATAAAAATAGTCTGGTATGAGCTTATAAGCCCATAAAGAACCGAATATATATAAAGTCACGTACATAAGGTTACTAATGATTTAGTTAAATTCATAATCATGTTACAAAGTAACTATCGTAGTACCGTCAATCCACAGTAGAGCCACATGAAGGTCTACGCTCTATTTTATACTACGAGTAGCAGTGCCGTAAATTACTAACATTCCGGTTAATCATACTAAATTAGCTTAAAATACTTTTGCTGGAGATGGTGGTGATAAGATAGATCACGACAATAGACAAATACGACCTCACATACGACCGAGTTTCACAGACTTTAACCTAAATCATTAACCTATTAATGCTTCAAATTGACGCTCTCATCCCCTTTCTAGAGTGGAGGTCTATGCTCAGTAGTGGAATCTTTAGGTTCTATGCATATAGGTTATTTCTTTTTTCTTACTTACTTTTCTGTTACTATTTGAGAGAAAGAGTTCGTTTTTCAGAGATGCATCAACTTGGTTGAGCAACAACCCTTGAGTTACTCGAATTAAAAACAAATTAGTTATATTTGAAAACCTGTGGGTACATAATAGGGGGTACTGTACCAAAGGAAGATATAGAAATTTTAGCTTCTTTAAATATAGCATATTATTATAACATATTGTATGTTTATAAAAATACAACAAGGATAAAGTAATAGAGCTCTATTACTTTTTCCTTGAAACCCCTGCCATAATGTTTGATCACGCCCTGTACTAAAGTAATTAGCAGAGAATGTCAAACGGGATTAATTCTCTATATAGTATCATTTTATGCCCTGTTTTACAGCGGCTATTAGCCTGAAATAAAAAACAGTGTTTAATAAAAATGATGAAGAGATGTGTAGTTAACGGATAAAGAAATGAATGGAATTTAGATTTCGGTAAGAAAATTTAAATAAAAATAATAATAAACGAGTTTCGCTAAGAATATGTACGCGTATTTGTCCCCCATCTCCTTAAACTGTTGGACTCTATAAATAAAAAACGGTGTTTAATAAAAATGATGAAGAGATGTGCCGTTAACGGATAAAGAAATGAATGGAATTCAGATTTCGGTAAGAAAATTTAAATAAAAATAATAATAATCGAGGTTCGCTAAGAATATGTGCGCGTGTTTTTCCCCCACCTCCTTAAACTGCTGGACCGATGCTATACCTTTTTTGAACAAAACTTGGTACATGTATACTCTCACCCCTTGCAGACAAACTTAGTGGGTGACAGTGGATCAAGTGACCTTGCGGGCTTGAGGGCTTGAGGTTCAAAAATAATCATGTTACATTGTATAAATCATAAAACACATAGAGGTTAAGAAGCCAATCATTGCAGAGTGCATTTTCTCGTTATGTCGTCGTTTCTACAGCATTGTTATCGTCCATAAACATTACTTAGAATAAAAGCATTTTTATTTCTTACCACTTTTTTCCCGCGCTTTCGTCTACTTAGCGCTTGTTATACTTTCCTAGCTATCTCAGTTTTTATGTTGAGCTTTACGCTACTAAACTGAAGAGTTAAATATATGTAACTCTTCAGCAACCCGAATAAAAATAAGATGTAACATTGCGTCGTAACATTGACGCACAGAGGCTAAAATATATAGATAAAATATATAATATATATAAATAAAAGCTTTCGAAAGTGCAAAAGTCCGAATTAATTATATATGCAACAACAACAAACTAACATTATATTTACAATAACGATTATTTAAACGGAACCTACGTTATTGAAAATTCATTAGAAGATAAAAGGTACTAAAAAGGTACTAAAAAAGTAATATAATATATGTAGTATGTATAATGTTGTGTGAAAGCTATTAAACATTCGCGTTGAAAAGATAAGAGGAAATCATTTCTTAGATTAACGACAGCAAAATGTTCAACAAACACATGGTAACACACACCAACACCTCGGCCTAGCCCATGTAAACCCGTGACGTTCGGATTTCCCAACGACACTTTCGAACTGCGGAGACTAGCAACACAGACTGACGCCTTGAAGACTTCTCAAGAATCCTTCAATTCAATTCAATCAAGCCATGAAGAATCCTTATCAACCCCGCAAAATGCGCAAAAGGCACGGGAGTACCGACTCAAGCCTGCTTTTGTAGATGCTCAAGTTCACCCATCTCCCCCACTACCACGTGTATCTGGACCTTCAACGGTGCACACTATACCTTCTTCAGGGTCTCCCCCTTCACCTGTGCCATAAGGTTGCAGAATTCATTTTTCCAAACCATTTGATCTTTAATTTCCTTCCATTTTTTCTCTCCTCGGACTCTCCGTCTCCGTAGGGGGGTGATGTGCCATTCGGATTTCCAAACGACTCTTTTAAACTGCGAGGACTGGCGACGTGGAAGGGCGGTTAAAAATAATAACAATGACAAAAACGGGGCAACGTTTTTGGCAGACAGATTTCATGAATTCTATGAGAGTTAACGGTGATTTTCTGCCAGTGGGACTTCCTGGGGATGACAACAGAAATCAATCCGCTGTGTTAATCGCTATGTAATTTTGACTTCATCACAACTATAAACCCATTGTTGTGATACCATTGTAGTATGTCTCATAATTACATTCTTATCATCAAGCATTCTCTTTGTCCTTTATTTGATTATAAGTAACACAGAATATTCATCTTTCTTAAATATAAAATTAAATCTCCCTTCAACTGACGACAAAGACAAGCGGTAGAACGCTCTTTAACGGGTTCGTCAATAAATTTAATTCAATTTAAGTTCAGTATACAATTTCCTCAGCTTAGTTTTTGTAATGAATGCAATTGTCACATTCTAACACCATCCCATGGGTTAGCTGGTAGCGAATGGTAACGAAGCCGACTAATATTGCTGCCTTTATTTTTAAGATAAATTCAAAACAAGACAAAATAAAGTCACTGTAATGCTAAAGTAATTTTAAACTTTAAACTTACAAACGCTATGAAAACAGATTAAGAAAACAGTTATTACCTGTTTGTTATGTTGTAACATATTTATTTTTATGTATATTATTTAAGTACTTTCCTTATTATAAAGTACTTGAATACTAGAATTAAAATATATATATATATATATATATATATATACAAATATATAATACATATATATATATATTTAGATGTCTTTTTTATTCTGGCATCAAAAATAATTAAACTGAAAATACGATAATATTTATTTTCTTCAAATCATTAAAAAACATTAGATATTTGCCTCTTTTTTTTAATAGATTTCTCTTCTATCCTCCATAAATTGTATTCTTGTAAAGAGCAGAAGTAACACTTTTCTTTCGTGTTAACATCCTTTTAACAAGTTAATATTCACATTTTAGTAAAATGATAGGCGCTTCGTATTACATACGATATTTGGACTATTTGGGGAAACCAGAAATCCGCGCTTTCTCATTTTATCAAAATCGCCACACGTAAAAATAACTATAATACACAATAAACTACCAAAATTACAGAATATGTCTACAAAATTCTTAGAATTAATTCTTTATTAAATATAAGTGCTTTATATGGCCAATCAAGTTCCCGCAAAAAATCTCCTATTTATGTATTCAAGATAGATTTAATGTAATACATTGACATTAAAAACCTTTAAATTTTATGGACTTTTGGTAGTATAGTTCTCAACATTTGCATTGTAAAGTCTAAAGCACGAAAAATAAAATCTAGAGTATTACAATTTTTTGTTCGTGCAGAATATTTTAGGAATTAAATATAAAACGGTTAAATTTGTTCTTAACCTTAAGAAATCCTATTAGTATTTACCATGTGATTTAGGCGCGTCGAATATGTTGGAAGGCATAACGACAAGACAAAACGTCGCTGGTATACTAAAGGCATATCGCCTTTCAAAATATTCAATGGGATTAAATCCCACCTATAATGAATTCCCTAATTAAGCTCAAATTAATCATATATTGTATTATGTTATCTCATCAATATTTTATTTTAATTACGTAAAGTAGACACTTTTGTCGAGCTATGATACAGCTTGCTTCTTATTTAACATGAATCGGTCTGCTCGACCGGGGATGTGTACTCAGTCTTATAATTGGTTTACCATTTTTGACAACAATTTCTAGTAAATGAAAATTTTACTAATGCTCAGACTTTTTTTCACGTATTAAACGAATACCTACGATTACGAATTGGTTGACTCTCAAACCAACCAGACCGATCATAGCATAAATCCGTCTTTCTTCCAAACAAGTAGATGTTATTTTTCTACTAATTTAATCTAAACGTCACTAAGACTATGTGGTTTTAATATTAAAAACTTGTTTGAAACCATTCAGAAATAAAATCGTTTCCAAATTTCTTTTCATTTCTTATAGTTTATTAAAGTCCATTTATAATTTATTAAAATTTTAGATGTCACGTAATTTAAATATATCCGAAAGGGCTGAAATAATTTTATTACACAAATCCTGGCTGTATGGACTAAAGTCCTTTCCCATTAGGGATAAATTAATATCATCAGAAATGAGACCTTGTAATTTTGTGATGTGCAAACAACATTCAACCTAAGAGTGGTAAAGGAATTTCTTTGTAGACTATACCATACCACCACAAAATTTTTCGAATTTGTTTGCGATCAAAGTACCAATAACGGAACGTCAAAGAACTAACAGTATGCACGAGTTTATAAATAAATTAAAACAGTTACCGGTCAATGTTTATCCAGAAATAAATCCGTGTTCATAAATTTGAACTACGATATTTATGTGCACAGGCGCTGTCGCTAAAGACATTAAAAGATCTAATAAGAAGACAAACTAATATAAAATGGATCCTTTTTTTTTAAATTTATATGGCAACCATCGTTGTGATGATTCTGCCAACGTCTAGTCAGAAAGAGAAACGTGTATTAAATTTGTTAATATTGTTCGGTGACAAAAGCAAAGCAGAGGAATGCATAAGGAGAACACTAGGTTGAGATTTAAAAATAGGTCAAAAGACATCACGTATATTACCGCCACAATAAACATATTCTATTATAGCACATAATCAGTTGAATTTAATAAAAATGTTAGGTTTGGAAATGGACCCTTTAATATATATATGTAAATTACTAGTATTGACAAATAAATTAATATTTTAAGTATTAATGTAGAGTTTACAGGAAAAAATATAAAATTTTATTAAATATTGAAAATAGAACCTTTGAAAAGTACAATTTCGGTAGTAAATCTAATGTCAATTTAAATAAAATAAATCATTAAATTAATTCCATCCTCCGAAGTAACGATCTGTCTAAATGGAAGTGGTTTAAAAAAAGTGAAATTAGCGAAGAAAGTGTGTTCAGTCAGCGTAATGAGTTAAAGATGAAGATTGAAAATGCTTGGCATCAGACTCTTAAAGAAAACGTTTATTCTACTTTTTATTACATATGTTATATCTTAATGAGCTAGGTTTTGTTTGCTATCTCGTCTGACGATAGTGACGTTAGATAGTGGCGAGTCATGCAATACGAATGAGATTCACTTCGATCTAACAGCGTCCAACCTGCGCTTTGCAGACGATCTAGTCCTGTTTGCCGAAAACGTCTCAGATCTCCAGATGATGCTTGCAGATCTGCAAAATTTGACGACGTCTTCAAGTCCAAGCTCCCACAATGCCTCAAGACCAAGGTGTATAACCAGTGTGTCCTGCCCATTTTAACATACGCCTCCGAAGCATGGATGCTCACAAAGCACAAAAAAAATCTGCACAAAATTCAAGTATCACAACGAGCTATGAAGCGCGCCATGCTAGAAATCACTCTCATGGACCGCATACCCAACGTCGAAGTTTGACTGAGAACCAAAGTCGTAGACGTATTCAGATCATGAGACTGAAATGGCAATGGGCAAGACACCTGGCTAGGAGAGAAGACGGTCGGTGGACCAGGGCAGTAACCGAATGGTGGCCAAGGCAGGGGCGCTGATCAGGGGGCAGATCATCGGCCCGCTGGTCGGACGATTGATTGATTGGTTGATAACAGCGTCGAATCTCATATGATTGGCATGACCCCTATCCGCAAAATGAATTGCATACACTCCACGATGTATTCCACGACTGCGCTGTCGTTCTCTTACCAATAGAAGGCGAAGTATTGATGGGTATTTGAGTTGAGTATTTATGTTTAATATATTTGTGAGAATTATTTATTACGGGATATTGTTGATATATGTGATGTGATGTGAGTATGAAACATTTGCTATATTTTTATTATTTATATTTATATTTTATGATTATATTATGGATAATGGACGAGCACACACTTAAAGTGATGACTACGACGGGCACATGATTTACTACGTCCATCGTTAACAAAGATTCTTAAATCTCTGATAAATTTGAATGTCACAACGCATGACGACAACGTTGCACTCCTAAAGAGCAAAAAGCTGACGGTAGTACGGGTTACCTATGGCATCGGGACACCTAACAACTGCACCCCCCCCCCACCCCTCGCCTCCCTCGTGATCATGGCAGACATTTAAAATACGTAAATTTAGTTATGATGAATTCTTGTCTTCTTTTGAAATTGAGTAAATTATTTCTGTGTAACACTCTAGACACATATAGAATGGGCAAAGATAAATAAACTACCATTCAATAGAAATGTAAATTCTCCAGAAGCCAATTGATCATAACGACAGCGCAATGAGAATTACAGAACTACTTTATTTATAGCTATTGAAAAAATAAATTTTTAGTGAATCCCGTTCCACTCACTTTCCAAAAGTTTTATGTTCTCAAGGAATACTAAAATTTATAGTAGGTTCTACATGTAATAATGGACTCAATATTATTCTAAATCCGATTTCCAGCCGAGTAACATAACAAATTGTTGATTTTTGGGTCCCTATTTATACACAAAAACAGATAACTATAGATTAACTATAAATTACAAAGATCTTTTATAAGTGAAAAATAAACATGTTCTTGTTTGGTATTGAGTGTCATTAAAGTATTAAAATTTTTAAATTAAACTTTTGTTTTTAACATATATATATTTTTTAAAGATATTTTAGAATACTATTAACATTACTAATATTTTAAACTAAGCTGAAAACCTTACCTTAAGTCTCGCAGACCGTACCCTAAACCATTAGACTATTGACGCTTCAGGCTAGATAGGTAGTTATAAATTAAAGAGCAGATACTATATCCTTATTCCAACTAATATCCGTCAAATACAATAGGTGAGTTGAATTTATTCTTGAAACTAAAGTTAGATACAAAAAATTTTATCTATGTCTATATATATATATCCTAACATTTGCTATCAATGAAATAAAAAATCTTTGGTCGAAGGTTAAAATTGAATTAGAAGTTAACTCCAACTAAAATAGTTGAAAAGAAGGTTAAGAGGGTTGAATGACACTCTCTTTCTTGTTCGTAACCTTTACGGAAATCTGAAGATGACTGAATGTTAAATTTGTTTACGGTCATTTGTTACGATCGTATTGTCGAGATTATAGGGTTGTAGTATACGGCGCCGGTCGTTATCTTAAAATTTATGTTGTAAATTTATTAATTACTTTATTAGATTGCTTAACCAGTATGTACGTACACCTGTGCCTACGAATATTTACGAGTACGTAAGTATGTTTTAATGTAATGGTTTTTTAATTCAGTTTTCCATGTGCGGACGCGTGACATATCTTAAATTATGCAGAAGTTGCGTTGTTTTAGTCTGTCGGTGCTGTGTTCGTGTATTTACGCCCGCTTTATAAGCTTTTCTAAGATTTGTAGAAAAAACAAATTCAAATGAGATTATACTAATTCTTACACACTTACTATGACATAAATATTATCTTATTTTTTGTAGTATATTAATTCTCCCAAGCTGAAATACTAGTTAAATGAAATATTTTATCACGATTTTATTTAATAACGTTTAAGCAGCGCGAAATATCGCGTCGCTTCGCATTTATTACAATAAAATAGAATTATAAACAATTCGAACAATCATGCATAGAGAAATGTGGAGAAAACATTGGTAAAGGGAATGATGCCAATTATTATTCTGGTTTTAACCTTGTTAAACACTTAATCCCTTACTCGTGACCAATGTCACGTGTAAGAACGCCATAGAAACAAACGTGATGATTCGAAAATTCGTTATTTGTTTGGTTAATAACGTTTACTCTTCATAATTAATATCAACAGTTATATAAATAATATTGGAAATGGATTTAGGTTATTAGTTTCATCATAGATTCCTTAAGCGATTTATTATTTTATACATCGGCGGTCACATAATTGAGGACACTGTAGGGAAAATGTTAACTGAGATTTTTGATTATTTATCTTTACTCCGATAGATTGCAACAATATTTAAATCATTTGTGTAGGCATTGTAGAACAAATATTAGAAATATTTCAAGCTGTATGAATTGAACAACGACCATCTAATTGAAGACGCATTAACTAAGTAACTAAGAAAAAATATATTTAAATGAAGTTTATTATTATTAATTATAGACATTTTTAAAGGACGTATTTTGTCGCATGTCCATAAGCAGCAATAATAGCCCCAAATCGTTTTAGCATTGAAGAGATTAATTGGTTGCAAGTTGATATTGTAATTTACTCCCATAATGTTTCTTTAAAAGCCCTACATAGTTCATGGACGTGTGATACGTTTTCTGTCCATCATTTTCTTACATGGTACTATATGGGCTCACTCTAAGCTCGTTACCGATTGACTACGAAGAAAGTATTTAACCATTGTTTCTGTGTTTTTTTACCAGCGGCAAACCTTCCGGTACATAGGGTAACATAGTTCCTCTAAAATATTCTTGTACTAGAATATTCATCCATATTGATCCATATCTACAATTTGCCTAACAGGTACAACACCATGTGCGGAATAACCATCACAAATTTGATATTCCCTCCTCCATGTTTGACTGTTTTCGTCATATACTTTGGATTCATTTCTTTACTCGGAGGACGTCTCATTTATTGTTTCTGTCAGAATTAATCATATAATTTTCGTTTAAATAAAAAAAAGTTCCGAAAATAGTACATGTTTCTACTAACGTTCATTATATATGTAAATTATTATATTCATTATTATACATACTCGTATTTTACCGTATCGTACATTTTTTTTTGAAAACTAATCTGTTTCTCTTCTTACTGTTCTTGCTAACACAACTCTCGACCCTACAGCATCAAATACTTCCAAGAGTTTATTGCTCTGATCCTTTAAGCGGTTAATTTATGGTTACCAATATCGTTCTTAAATCTTTACGTGGGGTTGTTTTTCTAGGTCTCGGTTTCAAAGGGTCGTTTTCTGTTTTGATAAACTTCTCGAAATGCTTGATAGCTATCATTACCATATCTTTAGAGAATCGCAAGTGATTCACAATTTTCCTGTATGACAAAGCTTTGTCATACAAATTCAGAATGATCTTCCTTGTACAGGATTTGCAACTTCCGTTTTTCTCCATAGTAGTTGAACATTATCGAAATTATATTAATATTGAGATAATACTAAGCTAGTTTTTGCTTCAGTCGCGTTTCTTGAAAATGCCCGGGAAAATGGAAAAGGTAAGATAGTTATTTTTAAATAATAAAAAATAATAATTAATATTTAATTAGGTGGCCAGCAGAAAGCTTATTAAAAAAGTTTATGATATATTTGAAAAAACCATAAATTCTCAACTATTGCTAAATTCAAGTATTTATTGCCTCCATTAATAATATGGTGTTAGTGTAATGATTGATTATAATTAAAGTAGAATTAATACTTATCTTCGCCTTTGATAATACTATTAATAAAGTTGTATGTAGCTTAATAGAAGGCGCCTTTAATAATATGGTCATATATTAATCATCATATCATATCAGTCATATAGTCATCATATACTAATGGATATATTAACGAGAATGTTTTAGCATTTACGTACCTATTTATACCTAACTCAAAATGTATGTGCACATACATTATATTTAATCGACGAGTTAGATAACTCGATTGTCCCATCCCTTTATCATGGGACATCAAGATGTACCATGGATTTTCTTATGGAATCAAATTAAATTTGTATCAAACATGTAATGCAATAAATTTAAAGATGTATTTTCACGTTCTGTAATTTATCAGTATGTTATATTGGAAGAAAAATAATTACAGCTGTCATGCATTCTTTTATATTCGCAAAATTTTCCAGAGATTTTTAAAAGAGAGTTTTATATTATTCCAGCTCTATACACCTGAGAAAAAATAGAATAAATATTTTAGACGAGACTCTACCCAACAACTAAAAGGGCTATTATTTTAAATTCACATAATTGAGTAATTGCTTATTCATCTCTTAGGCCAAAGAGTTTAAATTAAATAAACACTCATCAACGGACGTCAAACACGGAGTGTTATACTAAAATAAAACTACCATTATAAATTTTCATACTGATAGGCGGGCGCTATCTTCATAAACAAAATAAATGTCAACTATTAGTATCACTCGTAAATATCTCTTCTTGACAGAAAAACTATTTCCTGAAGACATAACTAGTTCCATACTATTCTCATAAATTTCCTTAAAAATATCAAATACCATTTTTTTATTGATAAATATGTACTATAAAATTTGTATTTAGATATTTTGCAATAAAGACTTAATGTATGTCACAATGTTAACATATTTTAAGCATTAATTCCGACACGAGTAAGAAATAATATTTGTGTTAGACTCACGCAAAGTAGACTGACGAATCTTCGAACTAGATGTGATACAGATCTATTTTTTTATAGAATATCTGGCGATATATAATCGATCAGGAAAGAACCACAACTTTAAGCACATAGTAGCAATGTATCTCTATATATGAAATAAAGCATTACAATGCTATATTTCATATGGTAAATAACAATACCACCATTTCATCTTAATCCTCAAAAGTGGCCTTCTATTAGATCAGGAAAGAACCACAACTTTAAGCACATAGTAGCGCTATATTGCCAGAGATGAAATAAAGCATTACAATATATAACATATGGCAAATAACAATTCCATAATTTCATCTTAATCCTCAAAAGTGGGCTTCTGTTAGATCAGGAAAGAACCACAACTTTAAGCACATTGTAGCGATATATCGCTATATATGAAATAAAGCATTACAATGCTATATTTCATATGGTAAATAACAATACCACCATTTCATCTTAATCCTCAAAAGTGGCCTTCTGTTAGATCAGGAAAGAACCACAACTTTAAGCACATAGTAGCGATATATTGCTATAGATGAAATAAAGCATTACAATATATTACATATGGCAAATAACAATTCCATCATTTCATCTTAATCCTCAAAAGTGGGCTTCTGTTAGATCAGGAAAGAACCACAACTTTAAGCACATTGTAGCGATATATCGCTATATATGAAATAAAGCATTACAATGCTATATTTCATATGGTAAATAACAATACCACCATTTCATCTTAATCCTCAAAAGTGGCCTTCTGTTAGATCAGGAAAGAACCACAACTTTAAGCACATAGTAGCGCTATATTGCCATAGATGAAATAAAGCATTACAATATATTACATATGGCAAATAACAATTCCATCATTTCATCTTAATCCTCAAAAGTGGCCTTCTATTAGATCAGGAAAGAACCACAACTTTAAGCACATTGTAGCGATATATTGCTATAGATGAAATAAAGCATTACAATATATTACATATGGCAAATAACAATTCCATCATTTCATCTTAATCCTCAAAAGTGGGCTTCTGTTAGATCAGGAAAGAACCACAACTTTAAGCACATTGTAGCGATATATCTCTATATATGAAATAAAGCATTACAATGCTATATTTCATATGGTAAATAACAATACCACCATTTCATCTTAATCCTCAAAAGTGGCCTTCTGTTAGATCAGGAAAGAACCACAACTTTAAGCACATAGTAGCGCTATATTGCCATAGATGAAATAAAGCATTACAATATATTACATATGGCAAATAACAATTCCATCATTTCATCTTAATCCTCAAAAGTGGGCTTCTGTTAGATCAGGAAAGAACCACAACTTTAAGCATATTATAGCGATATATCTCTATATATGAAATAAAGCATTACAATGCTATATTTCATATGGTAAATAACGATACCACCATTTCATCTTAATCCTCAAAAGTGGCCTTCTATTAGATCAGGAAAGAACCACAACTTTAAGCACATTGTAGCGATATATTGCTATAGATGAAATAAAGCATTACAATATATTACATATGGCAAATAACAATACCATCATTTCATCTTAATCCTCAAAAGTGGGCTTCTGTTAGATCAGGAAAGAACCAAAACTTTAAGCACATTGTAGCGATATATCGCTATATATGAAATAAAGCATTACAATGCTATATTTCATATGGTAAATAACAATACCACCATTTCATCTTAATCTTCAAAAGTGGCCTTCTGTTAGATCAGGAAAGAACCACAGCTTTAAGCATATAGTAGCGCTATATTGCCATAGATGAAATAAAGCATTACAATATATTACATATGGCAAATAACAATTCCATCATTTCATCTTAATCCTCAAAAGTGGGCTTCTGTTAGATCAGGAAAGAACCACAACTTTAAGCACATTGTAGCGATATATCTCTTTATATGAAATAAAGCATTACAATGCTATATTTCATATGGTAAATAACAATACCATTATTACATCTTAATCCTCAAAAGTGGGGTTATAGAAAAGGTCTGTTATTTTAATTATTTATGGGACTTATAAAAAATATGTAATAATTTAAGCGAAATTAATTGAATTTTCCGATCAAAATAATTAAGTAATTACGAATGAATAATCTAACCTACGGCACACTTACGTAAACCCTTGAAAAGGCTATTAATTATTATTAATTTGCCCTCGGCTTAAAAAACTTGGAAAAGTCAATTATTTCCCAATAACGAATTTCATAATCAGTAAACTTAATTAATACTAAGGGTCAACGAGTTACTCTCTCGTTTCTTTTTAAGAACCACTGAGTTTTATTATTGCAAGAAAAAGCAAGAATTTATTGAATGGGTGAGTAAATCAAAATACAGGTTGGTATTCTGTCGAGGTGTGCACTTTCCCCAATAGAGTCGAGCAGTAGTGTTTAGTGTAGTATTCATACTACACCTAGAAAGTTTTTTTTTTATTATTATTACATTGAGAGTAACTAACGAGCACACAGTTAACACATCTAAATTCATCCTAGACAAGGAATCATAACGCAGATGCGTTGTTACTTTTGAGGACTGAGATGGAATGCCTCGTTAATGAAGGTCTCCGGATCACCTCACCAGACGAAACACAGAAGCATTATGCTGTTATTTTACGTTAGTATTCTGTGAGGGCGGGGCACACCCCAGTCGAGATGACCCATTCATTCTGCAGCTAGAAACAAACAGAAGCGTGGCTATACCAATATTGTTTTTTTAATGGACTTATAATAAAAGAATTCCTCAATGCGACTGTATTTTTTTATCTCTGACATTTATTCCCAATTGGACATATAGTTTTACTGTTTATATTTAACATCCTTAAAAGTGACAGCAAATTACGTCTGCCCAAATTCGGAGAACCACGCTTTCGGGAATACCACGTGAAATCAATAGTTTAGTACTATTGATTTTTTTCTGATGAAGGAAAGAACCCGGAAACCTTATTACTGGTGACGAAGAATTCCATCCCATCCTCGGATTACAACGCATTTGCATTAAGATTCCCTATACAAAATAAATGTGCTTGTCGTAGGCTGCAGAAATCACTTACCATCAACGCCCAAGAAATAACGAAATTCATTTAATCGTTCTTATTTACAAACTAAAAAAAATATGAAGCAAATAAGTAAATATTTTCATGCTTAAATGCTAGATTTCCGTGTCCCTGACATCAAACAGAATACCAACAAAAGGGTCCGTTAACAAGATAATTTGTTCTTAATATAGCGATGCTAGATTACTAACATCCGTATGTTTCATTGTTTATTTGAAACTGTAGATTTAAGACGCATCCTTGTTTCTTTTATGCAAGATAATTTTTATCTAAAATTAATTCTAGATGTCAAATATATACCCATATTCTTAGAACCACGCCCTCACAGAATACCAGCGTAAAATAGCAGCATAATGCTGCGGTTTTTCTTCTGGTGAGTAGAGATCCGAAGATCTTTATTACTGCTGACGAGGCATTATATCTCAGTTCTCAAAGGTAACAACGCATCTGCATTATGATTCCTTGTCAAGGATGAATATAGATGTCACGGGCCGCAGGAATCACTTGCCATCAGGTGAACTGAGTGCTCTTTTGTAACTCACAATGTAATAATAGTAAATAATACTCTACCATTTTCCATGACGAAAGAAGAAAGTAAGAGAATAATAGTGATAAATTAAAATCGATTGATTTTGAATAACGTTGCCAAAATGTAATAAACGTTATATAATGTAATAGACAAAATTTGGACTGTTTAATATTTTTCTTAGTAGAAAAAAAACACTAAAGTGTTTCCGTGAACGAAACGAAGTAACATCTTATTTAGACTCCGGAAACAATAGATCACCCACCTACCGATTTGTCCGCCATACATCTAACGCTTTCTATTCATTGTTTATTGAAACATACAATTTATGATCAAAGAACAACTGGTAAAATAATTTAAAATAAACTTCAAACTCTTGTTACAACATATAAATTTATTTCCTTGTTATATCATCGCCCGGTGTCCGAGTAACATTCAGAAAGAAAAATCATGGAAATTGAGCTCAATATACACTTCCGATATAGCTCGCTCTGTACATACACACATAAAACGCCACAATATACAATCATGAGATACCATAGCAAAATAATATCATACAGTATATTAAATTAAAGCATTTTAAAAATTTATTGATATAATATTCTTTGATCACTAAATATTCTCAACGAAAACAAATTATGTTGCATTTTTATTAATATTAACATTTACTTAGTGAAACACAAAAGACAATAAAGTTATAAACAACAAAATTTACTTTAACTAAAGATCAATAAATTTATTTTAAATTACGTTAAATTATTGGAATCTCGCCAGCAAGAAGTGCTTATATGCTGATTATATTGGATTTCAGATAGCACCCAGATATTAGTAAATATAATGTACTCTTTGTTACCCAATGAAGCTCCATCTAAACACTAAAAAAGAACTTCGTCGCGAACTATACTATATTTTCTAATAATTATTACGCGAAGGCCAATGTTGGACCGCTAATCTGCTGAAAGGGAAACTCCATTGGTCACCTGGATCCTTATAATAAATTTACTATCACAACTAATCAGCACTTTAAGGAATATAAAGTTAAACTGTGGACCAAATTACAAAAATGCTATCAATAATAATTTAACATCAAGAAACTTTTAATTAAAACACAATAACAACACGGTGAGGAAATGTTGTTTTTCAATATGTTATGTAAAACTTAAAACTTGTGTTCATCGTAATTCTGAAAGTGTAATAAGTTCCATTTAAAATATTCTATATATACATTTCATAGTCTTTATTTTTAGTCTCATTTATAAGAGACAAGCGAGCAAACCAAGTTCAATTACCGGTGAAATCAACATTAAATTTGTTGATTGCAACTTCAAATCGTGATTCACCATGAAGAATAATATCGTGTGAATCATAATATTTTATCTTTATTTTCTTATTATTTCGTAGACATTTATTTTAAAAAGTGACAGAGCCATGCTGTTCACATGTACGTCCTGAAATCAGATGAGCTGTGCGTTTCTTTGTCACCCTTAGGTTAAATGAAACGTCCAGGATGTTTAACAATTAATTGATAAGATATTTCGAAGACATCTTACGTCACTGAAGTAGGTAGCTAAAGCCAAACTACAGTTACAATCTTGTTGAAACACAAAAGAGTCCACACGATCAGAGTTTAATCATGATCTTACAGAAAAATAACATAGACTAGTAATATAAGTGTTCCGAACGATAATTTATAAAATCTTAACAATCAATTACCTATATGAGGATTGTACATGTTCTCAAATACACGAGAATATAACTGTATCAGAATACTTTGTCGAGGATAAATTTAGGTCTGAGCGTATTGCCCACAGTAATTAGGTCAAGTTTTGTACCTTATATTAATATAGAAAAAAAATTGATTATAAAAATGCTCTTAATATGTTCATATCACATATTAGCAAAATGTGCTTTTATGTACCAAACAATAAACATTTTAATATTAAATCATCGAAGTTATACGGCACAAAGCTACTTGGCACTAAGGAATGTCTAATAATAATATAATATTTATAATAATTACTTATTATAAAACTTTTTTTTATCAGTTAGAGAATCACATACCATCTGGTGAACTACGGCCTATGATATTCCCTGAGGACTAAAATAAAATTCCTCATCACCAGTAGAAGTCACCGGTTACTTTCAGATACCAGACGAAACAAAGTAAACTGCTTTCACGGTAAATTACCCACGTACGTAAAATATTTAAATAAATATTAAAAAGAAAAAAACCTATTAAATCCACATTGAACCCGATTAAAATAACAATTTAATACTTCGTTCAACAAGGTGAACTTTGATTGGATAATAATAAAAAAATATGAAACTAATTCTTGTACAAAATTTATATATCTTTATTAATAATAAATAATTCGTAGTCGAAAAAATATTTAATGTGAAGTATTGAAGTTAAAATGATGACAATAACATTTCATTCAAAACACCAAACACATCGAAAAGAAATTTATTACTATCGAAGTCAACGGTTGCACCTTCAGCCACTGAATAAAAGATAATAAGTCGCTTAATAGCCTATTGAACATCACAATAATACGGTGATGACACAAGAGTGTTTACAAGGCATATTAATCAACCATGCACACCACACAGTTTTGGTATGCGTATAGCGTATGCACAGGAGATAGTATTCGTGCATTTCGTGTTTCTTGTAAATATCAAAAACTATTTTTACATTTCAGCTAATTTTTCGTTCTCGTCCTAGACTTATGCGTAGTGTATGCTTAGTAATGTGTAGGTGTACTATTTATATATATTTGGAACTATTTTTATGTTCTAGTTCTATCGCGCAGTCTTAAATCTTGATTTCGGTGCTTGGCGGTGGGCATACCTGTCCACTGATTCAAGGGTTCTGAAATCAGAATGCTCATGTAGAAAATTTTAACTATTTTTACATTCTGGACTTGTGTGCATAGAGGAATAAGGTAGTGTGCGTAGTGGAGAAGTGTTCACACTGGAGGGAGTACCCATCTGGTCAAGTTCAGGTCTTATCTTGAATTGCCCCACCAACATTTTTGTGTAACCCAGAAATGTTTGTATTGCATCTATGTGTTATATCCTCTGTTTCTGTCTTCCAATATTATTATATATATGTACTTAGATAATTTTTAAAATATTTACGGTAATATTTTTACTACTGTATATAATCTGAAGATTAAATTCAACCAGATAAACATCCGAGATGAACATTTTATTGATAAGCTCAGTTGGATGATAAAAATTCTTTTAGTAGATTTATAATTGCTTTTTCCTTAAATTCAAATAATTATGTTGAGTTTAAAACAGTCGTTGATTTGTGTAGCATAAAGAGAATTAGAAATTAGAAAAAATAATAGAGATAGAGTCACACTTCAACCTTCAACCTTCAAACCACAGTATGAGTGGGTCCAGAATGGGCTGGGATATCCCCACAGCTTGAAATAAGCACTTACTGTTGCAATCGTTCATTCCTTCACTCATCGTTCACTCTGGCATCTGATACCGTGTTTCTTAAGATAAGTGCTCTCTAAAGCAAGGCATTCCCTCTCAGTTCTCAATGGTGTTGACGCACGTGCTTTTCAAGTCTTTGTGGAGGTTACCATCAGGTGAACTGTGTTAAACGATATTCGTTTGTCACCCCTTAGTGTCATAAAAAGAAACAATCAATATAATTTAACATTAAATAAATAAGTGTATATACGCCTGTTCATATAGTATAAGTTCTGAATGGAGTAAAGTTTAAACAGTTGTTTCTACCATATGTCAACTTACGGTTTAAAATTAACAATAGGTCGATCTTTAGTATAATTGGGCTATAGGTGCTAATACAAAAATACGACTGGGATGATCTCCTAGGCCATTTCGATCACGGTGATTTCTTCTGAGTAAGTACCAGATGGTAGCATCCGGGCAAAACATAACTATATATATATATATATAACAAATGAGCACACAGTTCACCTGATGGAAAGTAATTCCTGCGGCCCATGATATCTACATTCATCCTTGATAAGGAATCATGATGCAGATGCGTTGCCAACCTTGAGGACTGAGATGGAATGCCTCATCGCCAGTAATAAAGGTCTCCAGATCCCTTCACTCACCAGATGAAATAGTACCATTATGCTGTTATTTCACACTGGTTAAGATGCGTTGTAAAGGCTAGGAAACATAAATACAACACACCCAACAACTCATGAGTCACATATATAGTTCATATCATTATGATGTCGGCTTTAAAATATATTATCTTTAAATAAAACTATTCCACGTGAGAAATCTATTTATGTCTGTCATCACGCTTCCATTTAAAAATCTTATAAAATAATTTACAGAAAAATATATACATATAGATAATTTTTTCTGTAAATTATATACAATAGATATACTATATATGTTATTACTTTTATTGGTTATGACTTCTTACTGGTTTAATTTTAATGAATAAAACAAAAACCTCGTAAATGTATTTTATTACTCCCCACTAGCGCTAAGAATTGACAGATGATTCATTATATTTTACATAATCTGTTTAATATCAACTTTTATTCATATATTACGGATGGAGTTCTAGAATGTTCGTAAAAGCTAATGACAATAATACGTAATTGATAAAAGAAAATAGTTTTACCAGAAATGTAGTTATACGGCAAATCCATGCTGCAGTTAAAAATGGCTGATTTAGCTCACAAATGTCCTTGAGGAAATGGTATAGGCAAGTTTGGTCTTCACGGACTATCGTGCCAAAAAGTGCAGGCAGAATGTCCTCTCAAATTTCCCTTAATCATGTCATCCAAAATATTAGTTTGGTTTTAGAAACGAAAGAAACGATGTCGTGTCTATGGTCCGCTGTAATCACATAGCAACTTTAGAACTACATGAGGCCTAATTAGAAACTTAAGGAATTAGATGTGTTTTTTATCGTAATTATATCACTCATGTCACTAATTTATTATTCGCAATTACAAGTTAAAATTAAAATAATAAGTATTTTGGATAACTTTAAACCTAATAAATAAAATTAAAAACAAATTTGAGATTTTTATTTAACGCTGAAGTATTTCGATTGGCTGTTCCAATTTAATGTGTATAAAGTTAGTACACTTAAATTAAACTGAGACACTTATTTTATTCCCAGTTACCAGTGAACATAGTTCTTTCGGCACCAATAAATTTCTTTAGAGAAGCATAATATATTTTATAAAACTTTCTATTTTTTATATTATATAAGACAGTGTTTACGTAAATGTAAATTATATGTTTTGTTACTAATACAATGTGATTCAATTAATATTATTACGACGTACACCCTCAACAAAAATTCAAGATATATGAGAAGTATAAGTACTCACCGAACAAAAGTAGCCTCAGTAACGTCATGACGTTATTTCACATTACTATCTTGTGAGGGCATGGTCCTTTCCAGCACGTCCCGACCCAATCATGGTGCAGTTACAAACTAACTGCTACATTATTGCTCTACCATTTATAAAATGTTTATTTTCAATAACGAATTAATATCTATCTTATGATTTATTTATTTATTATAGATATCTGGACCCGATGTGCTTTTTCTAATTTTGTTATTATTAAACATTGTCACATATTTGATATCCATAAATCACCGCATCACATTGCGTATTCAATAAATGAAAAGTGCATTATTCCACAAAATATTGGCTTTGCAAAGCAAGTCATTATATCATATTGCAAAGTTGTACAAATGGCATATGGTCATAAAACATCAACTCATGAACGAAACTGGTTGTTTCTAACAGCTTTCAACCAGCACGCATTATCATAAAGTCTTTCGTATCTTGCAAACGTGATCCGCTCTTTTTCTCTAAAAGGAATGGATTTTCAACGACATATCAAATCTCTAATTGGAACTTATTGGCTATGCCTTTGTTATTTTAGAATCTATGGCTGCGTGGCTAAGTGGTCTGTGACGATTAATGGGGGGATTTGAGTTTCCCAATCGAGGTCAATATTTCATTGAATTACGTTGGTTGGTATGAGGGTATTTTATGTTTATTTTGTATTTTTGCATTATATCGGTCTACGGGACGACGATTCACTAACCGTCACCCTGTAAAATATGTGAATGAGCCTACATCTTGAGCCTCAGATAAATTTAAGGATGACGAAAACGAATGGTCCCTCAAAGACTTGCAGCACAATAATAAATCCTGCACAGATAATGTTGTATGTTTTTAACTATACGATGTCGATACAGTTGTAATTTAATATAAATAAATAAAAGATATACTCAATACATTATATCAGACTATATAAAATTTTCCTATTTTTATAGAAACAGGCAAGCGCAATGCTTAGTGTCATGTAAGATGATATTTATCTCCCTTAACCGCAAGTAGTCAACAACCATTCTTTCATTAAATTTTCTAGAATCTTCAGGAAAAAACTACTGGTAATATTTCACCATGTACAACACTAACAAGATGACTAAATAATTAAGACTTGTTTACACTTGGCCTTTCTTAACGATCTCATTCTAATTATCATAACTTCACATCATAGTGGCTTCACGTAACAAGGTGAGATGACATTGCTGTTAATAAATCTTATAGTTCTTATTTAGTGTCATTAACGTTACTATAATATTATACTAACAAGGCTCATATTATAGGTCCAGTTACGGGTAGTTTTGTTCTCGGGTTTGCTTTTATACAACTCTTACAAATTCTTATAGCGTTACGACGTAGAGTTAACGAAATAGAACACTGCTATTTAAAATAGACGAAAACTTTGGGTGTGCAGTAATATAGTTTATTCAATATAAGATTGCTTATAAACTACTAAAACAAATATATCTTATCGTCAATTATGCGTCAATGCAAAATATAATCTACTAAAATGTTTGCATTTCAGTATTTTATAAATGGAAGAATATCTCCAAAATTCTCTGGTTATTTAAAATGTTATCTAGTGTCGATTAATAAATTTCTTTTGCGAGATTCATTAATCAAAATAGTTCTAACTGTACAGTGTTACTATTTTAGTTGTATATTTGTTTACATAAATTAAGAAGTAGGAGTAAGTAGGTGCTAAGAAATATATAATAATAAAGTCATATCTTAATAATTATATATAATAAAGTCTAGTCCGTGTCTATATATGTGCCTTTAAATTTTATGTAAACATATAGTACAAACACTATATGTTTACATATAGTGTTTGTACTATATGTAACTTTCCCGGCATGTGTTTAGGTGTTAAGCTTGATTATAGAAAGAAATTAACCTTGTACGTAACAAAACGCTGCAATGATCTTGTTCATTCTGTAATGGCCGCTCTTAAAATATTTCCACCAATATAATATCAGTCATAGGAGTAATAATAGATTATTAAGTGTTTAAAAGGATTTTAACTTTTGATTGTGACCTCCAAATTTAAAACAAGATAAATCTGCTCTAACTCCAGCTTTAAATTTCTCTCCTGTATTGAAAGATACAGCAGGCTGTTCTAGCAATTAAATTCATACCATTGGGTTGTGATGAAGTGAGAAGAATAATGATAACTTTGATCTTTAACTACCTTCTTCCTGCCATTTCACAAATAATCGATTACTCTCTAGATTCTGGTCAATATTCCTCTCTATGGAAAAAAGCTTATGTCGTCCTCTTTCCAAAATTTCCAACCCAACTCTCCCTCATCATCTTCCGCCAATATTTATTCTTACCTTTTTTTTCCAAAGTTCTGGAAGCCTGTGTGCATAAACAAATATTCAAGTTTATTTCTGAACATGATCTACTGAGTACTTATCAGTCTGGTTTTTGCTCGTATCACAGCACCACTACCACTTTAATTAGTAAAAGTAACCGACAATATTCGTTAAGGGATGGAAGATAAAAAAGGGACTATTTTGGTCAAGATTGACTCCTCAAATGCTTACAACACAGTGGACCACGATATCATTCTGTCTATCCTTTCCTTTTTTAATTTTGCACGTACAGCCATAGAATGGTTTACAACATACGGTCGTGAACTCCAGTATATCCACGTGAGACTTCTTGGTTGGTTGGGCTGACAGAAACACTGATGTGCCGCAAGGCGGTATTCTCTTTCCTTTAATTTTTCTCTTTTTATAAATACTGCCTAAACAAATAATAAAAAATAATAAATAAAATTAAAATAAATAATTTAATAGCTTTAAAAGACTGGTCGTCTCGGATCGGATTAGTAGTAAATCCATCTTAATGTCAAGCCAATAATCATTATTGGCAACTGAAAAATGTAGACAAAAATTCAAAAAATAAATCCCGAATGTGTATTACGATACCATATAGGTGGCAATGATATTATGGCCATAACAGAAGAAATTGTCGTTTAACGTATTGTTTAACATACTTAATCTTTGTTTTTGAAGTAAACTTCACTTTAATGCAATTAACACCAAAATATCTTAGTGAAAACCCGTACCTATGTACATATAGTATTCATTTGGTACTCGAATCTTCTTTTATCGGAATCTTCAATTACCTTTTACAATATTTTGGTATTGACTACTAAAGTATAATAAAAGTTAGCACACACTTCATACAATGACTGCAAATCATAAGTTTGCACAAATGCCTTCGATAAAGTATAAGATTCTGATGTTTTATCATATCGATATCATTCTATTTGCCTAGTCCGGAAAACTAAGAAGACCAGAGAAACTATTATTTTTTAATCAAAACACATAGGATCTTTCCTAATTAATCTTGCTGGTACACTGAAGCCAGTTTATGTTACACAATCAAGACACCATTATCAGTCGTTTAATAGCCTATCAAACTTGCTATTGCTGTCATGTGACGTCAGCAATCTGGAAGCCATATTGGACGGTCGTGATGACGCACATCACGTTATCAACTCTATCGTTCGAAGTGGAGCTACCGTGATTGACAAACAGTGTACATGGGAAAAATGCTTGACATGACACTTGTATCTTTTGGTAAGAAACAAGCATACTCATCTGATTGTAAACAGACTTTAACAGAAGAAAATAGAACTCTATTAATTCAGTGTCGGGTCGCTCGCTTCTAATTGCACGGTACGCGAAAAAATCGATTTCGATCCCTGATGACAATGAAATTGTTAATTGCAATTTTAATTTACAAGTAAGGGTGTCTCAGAATGATTTTCGTTTTTGAATTGACCAATACGCGCCAACCGCAGATACCAGGGGAGGAGTGGACTCAAACGCTTGGCCGGCTTATTAAGTTTAGTAGCCATGATTATTTTCACGGGATTACAGAGCGCGTTTTGCGTGAGAGCGTTTTATAAAAACAACGATTCCTACACTGTTGTTCGTCGTCTCTACAGGACACATTTTAATTTAAAAAGCTTAAGACATGTGCGAAGTGCCAATTTAATTAAGCATTGGGTGTGCACGTTTGAAGAGACTGGGAATACAATGCTGGACAAATCGTCTGGGCGTAAAAGGACATCAAGAACGAGCATGAACGTCGATCGCGTTCGATAGTCTGTTATGGACGACCCACGACATTTGTACGTCATTGTAATTGCGCGCAGCTTCTCTTAATTTGAACAAATCTATATTAAATTGATATTGTTCAAGAAATGAAGCCTGATGATCCTGATAAACGAGTCGAATTCTGCAGGACAATGCAAAACCGTTCTCCGACGAATCGAATTTTCACATCAACGGTCATGTGAATAGACAAAATTGCAGATACTGGGCTTCCGAAAATCTGTTAGAACTGCATAAGAAGCCTTTGCACTCGCCAAAAGTTGTTGTTTGGGCTGCCATATCAAGTCAAGGAATTATCTGTCCTTATTTTTTTGAGGATGACCAAGGTCGAACTCAGACCGTTAATTCTGACCATATTGCCATATGATCCGGACTTTTTTGGCTACAGAAATGCAAAACCAGAAGGGATACAACCGCAACACCTTTTTCCAGCAAGATGGAGCCACTTCTCATGTTACAAATGACTCATTAGCTGGTCTTTACGATTTATTCCCTGGAAGAGTGATAAGTCGCCGAGGAGACATCAGTTGGCCACCTAGGAGCCCTGATTTAACGCCTGCTGATTTCTTCCTATGGGGCTACCTAAATAGCAAAGTTTACAATCCATTGCCACCCAATCTGAATGTTTTGAAGCAAAGAATCACTGAAGAAATCAAATCTATTCCAAGAGCGATGCTCCAGCGAGTTTTTGAAAATTTTAGCTCCAGGTTAAATGAGTGTGAACAAAATAATGGTGCGCATTTGCAAACGGTTGTTTTTCATAAATAAACTTCAAGAATTGCTCTTTAAATTAGTATTAAATAAAACGATATTTAATTGATATTTTGTTTTTTATTTAACACACATAACATACATTTTACATACTGAGACACCCTTTACAATGCGACTAGCTGCTGAAATAATATCCCGACACTTTTACATAATATAACAAATAAAATAAATTTCAAGCCTTGTACTTTATATTAAATGGAATGACATTTAAACAAAATGAAAACGCCTTCAATTGCTACTGTAGGTATGTGTTGCTTGTACCGCAAATCTCTAAATTGATCAATCATCATTCACATTGTCCTATACGTTAAGTTTCACTACGGAACGATAATATATTACTATCAAATGAATAACCTTCGTAAAAATCATATTGATAAGGGATAATATACAGTGTAGCTCACGTGGCGCATTGGTTATAACACCTGGCTGCTGCGGCTCGGGTTTTGGGTTCTATGCCCAGCCTAGGAATAATTATATTTGGTTTTCTACTCTGGGTGTGTTGTATAAAATAATATCCCATGTCTATGACGTCATACATGAATTATTCTCCGATATTATTATTACTTATTGGGGAAGGGGGCGACGTATGAGTGCCGTTGTGTTTGCGCTAATGCTTACGGCACTTCATACATAGATCCTGTGTGGTTTATTTCATCTGGTAATAACTTGAAGACACAAGGCTCATATCATAAAAAATACGTTATAGATACGCCTCGCTCATTTGTTTTTTTCGATATATTTGAAAATGGAACACTTCTTAAATTGAATTACTTTTTGTTAATTTATTTTTACCACGTGAAGCGATTTGTTTGTAACAAAGGAGCTCATCCAAAGTAATTTTCGCGTTATGATTTATTATGACTGTAGAAAAAGTTTAAGCCACAAACAATCTCTTAAACATCGAGCCACAATGTTTTATTAAGTTGCTTAATCACGAGAAACAACTTTAAATTGATGAAAACTGGGTTAGGTGTACAGTTTACACACGGTGATTCAGCAGAATTGCTAAAGAGCAGAAACTATCATTCATGGCAACTATCATTCATGGCAAGTATCATTCATGGCAAGTATCATTCATGGCAACTATCATTCATGGCAACTATCATTCATGGCAACTGTCATTCATGGCAACTATCATTCATGGCAACTATCATTCATGGCAACTATCGAGTCATGAACGGAGTTCGTGATAGCGCCGCACAAACTTAACGATTAGCAGAAAGAACGTCGCGTGAATTGTTTTAAATTAATCGGTGGAAATCCTACATTATTGGCCCCTAGAGCGCGGGTACGCAGTGGAAAATTGCCAAATAGTAAGTTTCTCTCGGACTATTTTAAATTTATGTTCGTTTATCATTTTATGGATAATTCAAAGAGATTCGGTAATTTTTATTTTGGTGCGGTTAGAACCGTAAGCCTTCCAACTATGTAAAGCGCATGTCATTTCAATAACTAATGCAAACCATACTGTAGTATTCGTAGCAAAGCTAGGCTAGCCCTTCTTATTAAATCTGCTAGATTTTCATGTGCCACCTATGTCGTTAGTGGTGTTTACAACTGAGCGCTTCCTTACTTCGGCAGCTCGTTAAGCTTTAAGGATTTTCTTTGATTATAAATTATTTGTCCATGTCGAGCGCTTTTGGGCGAACTATATATTCTGACACCATCGTTTTGCCTGTACGAAAGTTAGGCACAGGTGTTAGGTTAGAGTTTAGTATATTGTCTATATGAAAATCGTTATGGTATAAGCGATAAGTTACAGCACCAAAATTTATTAAATAGCCATAGATACGGAGTCGGTTTCAATATTACTCAGTACGAGTTTCATCTTCGCATTTCCGTTGTCTGAATTATAAAATACACACGTGAGCAAAAATATTAAAAAATGACACTAAATATTGAATTGTTTTTTATCATTTAATTTATGATTGTTTTATCTTTTTGTCTGTATTTTCAGTTTCCTTATTTTAGAGTTTAAGACGAATTTCGTGTAAATATTTTTATTATTAAAAAATAATTTATTAATATGAACATCATCTCATTTTAAAGCTAAAACTAAGATCTTTAATTTACAGTCAAAATGATAGTCAAAAATAATTTTTGAGCAACAGATTTTTTACGAGAATATTTTGACCGCAAGCAAGTTCTTTGCTTACGAGTGTATTTTAAAATATTTTTTTTTTTTCGTGGGTGAACAAATGTTGGTGTATCTTATCAATAAATAAATAAATCCATTACATACCTGATGCTTATAGAAACGCATTAACGAAATAAATGATAAATGAATTTCTTACGGCGGGAAAATAAAGTATCTTAAATCTTGAGTATAGAATATTTTTTCAGTATACAACGAACAAAGTCTAAAAAATAGTATCAATTAATAAAATAAAACGGGTTGTTTTATTAATTGCTACTATTTTTATAGTCGAAAATATTTTGCATAAGTCGATAATATTTTACATTTTAATATTAATTTATAAAATATAAGATCCAGTGATATACATAATCTCTTACATTAGGCTCATAATCACGGATCCATGAGTTCGAGAATTAGTGGAAACACTTATTTGACGCGTGGTAATGAGGTTTGCTACTATATTCGTTTAAATCAATGAGATTGTTAAGTTTAAGAAATCTCTCTTCTGTTCTATCCAATCGGAAACTTATAAAGCCTCAGGTGAGCCAAGCAGCACTTGCTATCTAATGTTTCCTTTCATATTGCGAATGAGTAGCAGTTATTGTAACCAGGTAACTGCGAGTCACATAAAAGGTTTCATTATCAGAAAAATGTAAGTAAGAATTATTATTTTACAAAATGAAATAGGACACGTTTTACGATTTTAAACGTATAAATAATATTAATATATTTTAGTTTATCAGACTTAATTGTTTAAAACGATTTTTATTCGCTTGACCAAGTTTATGTTAAAAGTATTTCATAAATCAAAATATAAATATAAATGGGGATAATTATTATAAAATATCAAATATTTTTTAATAATTATCCCCATTTATAAGGCTGGCCAGAAAAATCTTCCCACTAACTACAGACCTATCTCTTTAATACCTACCCTTTCAAAAATAGTTGAGAAATTGAAAATTGAAAATCAACGGAAGATGCGATTCTAAAGTTGACTTCAGCGATTAACACATACCTTGACAAAGGAGAAAGATGTCTGGGCGTGTTTCTAGACCTTCAAAAAGCTTTCGACACTGTCTCTATTCCAATTCTTCTTGCCAGACTAGAAAGTACGGGCATTAGGGGTTTACCACTGGAATGGTTTCGGTCCTATCTAATCGGTAGGAGCCAAAAAGTTAAAGTTGATGGTCAGTTAAGTAACGACAAAGATTGCGCCTATGGGGTGCTCCAAGGAAGTGCTTTAGGACCAACGTTATTTCTGGTATATATTGACCAATTGGGCGCTCTAAAAAGCAAAAATACAGACATTACAATGTTCGCCGATGACACTGTACTTCTCTTTCACGGACCATCCTGGAATGTTGTATCCGAGCTAACCGAGTATGGTTTAAAAAAGGTTTCCACTTGGATGGAAGATAGCCTACTATCTCTCAACACCACGAAAAGTAACTACATTGTTTTCAGCAAAACCATTCGTATGGGTCCAGAAGACACATTAAGAATAAAACTCCACACTTACCCATGCAACAAGAATAGCACTATTACTGATGGCTGTCGTTGTGAAATTTTATCACGTGTGTGCAATATTAAATATGTTGGTGTTGTACTGGATGAAAAACTTTACTGGGGTCCCCACATTTCGACAGTTGTAAACAGAACAAGGAAAATGATTTACGTCTTTAAGAATTTGCGCGATGTAGTTGACCAAAATGTACTCAAAATTACCTACAAGGCTCTTTGTGAAAGTATTATTTCATATTGTATTTGTGTGTGGGGTGGGGCAGCCAAGTCTTACCTCATTGAACTGGAGCGTAGTCAACGAGCTATTCTGAAGGTAATGATGCGACTTCCGTTTAAACATTCCACTACGGAGTTATATAACACATGTGATGTGTTATATAACTCCGTGTTATATAACTGTTAGTTAGGAAAATGTTTGTCTACCAAAGCCTCCATAGATATCACCCTTTCAAAATACCCCATCTTCCTTCTAATAATAAAAGAATAAATAGATGGCCCTTACCCAACCTCCAAAGCGTAACTGCACGAAGATTTTATGATTACTGTGCCCCACTATTTTATAATAAAATAATTATTGATAATGTTACTAAAACTTATAATAACCATAAGTTTAAAAAGACGTTATATAATATCCTCAAAACGTTAGATCACGAGTTCACTGAAAAGCTTTTGGAACGAGTTGAATAGAGACTTTCTGGATTCTTGGATGTGTATGTGTGTTTGTGTGTACACACCATACACACATACACATCCACACATACACATCCACACATACACATCCACACATACACACACATTGTAGTTTATAGCAATAGTTTTCAATTTTGTTTGTTTATAATTTTTATTTTATTTAGTTTTTCTCCATTCCTCTTTTTTTTTAAATTAATTATGTTACTGTAAGATATATACTATGTAACTAGTGACATTAATTGGGATTGACACTGTAGCTTGTAACACAGTTTACACTAGCACAAGCTTCAGAGTTACCACAAACTTGTAATTATGTCATAGTAAATAAATAAAGATTATTATTATTATTTCAATCTTATTTTCACTAAATTCCGATGTCTGAATAATCTGAAATTTTACAGACGTATTACGAATTGATTACAGTAAAATATTTATATGAATATGCGTGTTGTTCTAATTATTTAAGACACATGGACGCACTGAAAGTATTTAGAATCGGCCAGTTAGAAACACTGGCAATGGAAACTTCTTCTAAATTTCAATTATAGAACTTTGGTTACATAATGTGATATGTTGCATTCATTTGTCATTTGTTTTTGTGAGTTGGCGGCAATTGAAATTAAAAATGAAATTCAACGCGAGAAAGTTTTCGATCCATGATTTATAAGGATTTTCGTTGTGGTCTTAATCAACAACAAAGCTACGATAGACTTCGATTGGCGTTTAATTATGAAGTCCCATCTCGCTCCACTGATTACAATTGGTTTAATGAGTTCAAACGTGGGCGTAACAATCTCAATGATGATCTCCGTGAGGTACGTTCTTCAACAGCGACATTTGAAGATAAAGTCAGTGCTGTGCGATACATGATAGAGGAAGATAACACAGTGACCTACCAGCAGATGCGGGCAAGCTCGGGCATTGGTATGAGTCAAGTACAAAAAATATTACACGAACATTTAGACGTCAGGAAGCTTTGCACCAGATGGATTCCCTATACTTCGAGCGGAGACCAGAAACGCCTTCGCATGGACTGGCGTTGCGAAATGTTAAAAAAGTTCAACGGAGGTGACTCGAATGCTGTATTTGACATCGTCACAGGTGATGAAAGCTGGATATATTGCTACTAACCCGAAACCAAAAGGCAATCTCAGTGGGTCAAAGCTCAGTGGGTGTTTCCTTTTGAGGATCGGCCAACTAAAGTAAAGAAAGGAATAAGTCAAGGAAAAAAGATGATTGCCACGTTCTTTGGTCGGTAAAGTAATTTCGCAACAGTTGTGCTTCCTTAAATACGACAACGCTTCAGCGCACTCCGCAAAACGAACAATTGAATATTCAACTATGGCAGGTGTCGTGATAATGAGTCATTCGCCATACAGTCCTGACCTGGCGCCCTTTCATTTATTCCCGAGAACCAAGTATAAACTTCAAGGTATTCGCTTTACGAGGCCTGAAGATGCGGTGAGCGCGTTCGAAAATACCATAGAAGAGACCCACAGAATGGGCCCACTGCTTTTCTCAATGATTTCATCGAATGCGAAGCTGTAAAGAGAGGAACGGAGACTACTTCGAAAAACAATAAAAGTATCGGCAACTTTCTACATTAAGCCGTTTTTATTTTGTAAAGACTGTCAGTGTGACTTAGGTATAAAGATACTCTACATAAAGGTAGTTTAAAATTTTTGTATATTCAAACTAATGGATATAATTGTATAATATCACAATGGTACTAAAACAGTGTTATTTATAAACAAAACTAAAGGCATCGCAATACAATTAAATACAACCTAATAAGCCACGATTATATGCGTGCATTGTATACAGTATATATCCTATATTTAAAGGAAGCTTATTTTTGACGCCAAAAAAACAATTCAGTGATATTTACTATTTTTAATGCATTAAGTATACTCAATTCGATTAGTTACAAGTGGCAACTCTAAAGTACTATATAGTATCTAAATATTAGCAGTCCAACCGATCAGTCTTGGTCATATTAATTTTAATATGTAAACATTATGGATTAATTGGTTTGGCTTCCTATATAAGCTAGATTTGGTTTTAAAACAGTTGTTGAATTCAATAAAAATTCTAACACTAAATAAAATTACAACAAATCATCTTCAAATGTCCGATATTGCTTGACATAGGTACACCTTTTATACATACAGTTTTTTTAAACCATGTCTCTAGAACATTCTAAAAACAATATTGCAGGTTTACTCTACCTACAACAAAAATGAATGAAAATTAGCATGAATTGATAATGAACGCAAAATTATTTTGTATAATATATATATATATATATATATATATATATATTATTTATATAAATAGCAATAGCAAATTTTGCTCAAAATATTTTTATAAAAAAATCTTTGCAAGTTAAATTCTTATTTACAACTGAGTTTTACTACTAAAAGTAATTGAAATAAATAGTTGAATATATTAATATAGTAGAAGCACTATACGTAAGAAAGGAACAATATGCCATATCTAAATTTAAACATGTATTGTATGTATTAATTGAATGCTTTTTTTTAAATAATACATGAATGAATTTTGAAAAGTTAAAAACTATTGAATGAATTAATAAAACATTTTATTAGAAAAAACAATTAATAAGAACAATCATTCTTTTCATGAATTAAGAAATGTATGGGATTATAGTAAATTTTAGTTTTAATGTTTAATATTATAAGTAAGGTACGTTAATAATTAGATTTAAAATAATATAAACAATTTTAAAAGCTTTCTAATTCTGCCTTTTCGGACTTTGTTAAAATCTATGTATATCAAATCAATATAGCAATACCTTCAATAATACTTTTGTACTCGGTAAAGATTCCACTGTTTTGACACTTAGCATACATTGTATTACATCTACAAATAAATAAACAGTATTATTTTCATGATGAACTTTAATAATCAAATAAAATTACTTTAATGAACTGCTAACGAATTATTGTTAGAGAAATAATTACTGGTTAAAGTCGGATTGCAGGGGGGTTCATCAATAGCCATTTTTTTTTGTTTACAACAACTTTGACAGAAAATATAAATACCAATAACAGTTGCCAAGGTTAAAGGCAACCAAACGTACACTGGCAAGCCGTGGGGCTTCATAGTATCGGCATAATCCTTCAACAGAGCACACGGTATATTCACTCGCTCGTTCTTTATCGTCGAATTATGCCATATCACACACTCTTGATTTTGTGTCACTTTGATGACAGTCCCGTTATTATGTACTAATGCCTTCACATTAATCTGGGCCGTCGTGATGTCCAACGGGTGTGGATTTTTCAAATAATTACCGGAACTGTCCACGAAGGAAGACATCATGAAGCAGGGAAATGTTGTCTCCTCAAATAAATATCGGTCAACGATCTGCAGATTGCACTTTTCGTCTGGGCGTTGTTCGTAAAGCGTGTAATGCCACTGATCGTTTGCAGCTCTTCCGAGGTTGTATAGAGCTAATCCAGTTAGCAAATCACCGTACCTGCCTCCGTACTCTCTATATTTGTAGACGTAGGTTGGGGGTATACCATGGTACACGGGATAAGCTACGTGCGAAGTACAGTGTTTGCACATGAAGTATATATGACTGGGCGGATGGTAGGTGTAATGAGGATGGTGAACGCTGACGTGATGCCCGTGCGGTCTACCATGGTTCCCACTGAATCGTCCCCGTGGACCGCCACTGATTTTAGCACACACAAAAATTATATTTGTTAATAACGTGTAAACAAGTAGTATGTAGAACGGTTTCATAGTGCAGCGTTAAGGGCGGATCCCGGCGTGCGACTGGCTACGCACAGGGTAGTGAGGACGCTCGGCGCCAGGGGAGACGGTCTGGCGCCGGTCTGTCGCCCCCATTCACACGTCACGGGAAAATGAATGAAGGGGGAAATGTAGAATGGACAAAAATAAAAATTAAAGACATTAGTACCTGAAATACATTGATTATTACAAACTACATTAACTGTGATTTAATTTGGCTTTTATAATATGTACATATTTAATTTTATTTTTATAATTACTAAATTAAAACTTTGTTTTTATTGTTCTAAATTTTTCAACTTTATTAAAAAAAAAAAAATATATAACACCAACTATATCTATTTTTTTTTTTTATTAAATAATAAATTTACATCTTTTAACCACAGCGGGCAATTATCTTTGCTTGGAACGCAATTACCTTGAGCAGTATCTATTCATTGATCCTAATTCTTTGAAATTACAACAAGAGTACACGACTTAGAAATTACTAAACTAATGCAAGACAGAAAAGGTTACATAACCTACAAAACTTAAATTGTGATTCCATATAAAGATAAAAAAATCTCAACTATTCACATTTTTAAAGAATTTTAAACTTTTATAGACGATATTCAAAAATAAAAAATAGTACTAAGTATTATAGTATATATTTAATACATATTTATTATAGTATATATTTATTATTCCCTACAAAATTTTTATTATTTATAAAGTATACAGAACACTTAAATATAATAAAAGGAGACGTTTATTGCGGTCGGTAAATTACCGCCTTCTTACAAACGTGAAACCAAAGCGCAGTACAAAACGATCCTAGATTATTCCTTACTCCGTGCACGATCAGTGTACAGTGTCACAAATGATCTGGCTGGACAATGCACGCCTGCGCAAAGCGAGCGCTTCCTGTGAGGTATAAGATGGACAATTTCCTGATCATTGTCGTCGGAACGCCACGAGCGACTCTATAAACCTACATCACGTCATCTTTAAAAACCTAAACACAAAGTTTTCTATATTATATATAAAACTTGATACATGAAAGATTAAGATATTTAAAATAGCTTAGACCTTATATTTGTACAAATTATATAAACATTCATTATTTTATTTTTACAACATTGAAAGTAACTAACGAGCACACAGTGCACTTGATGGCAAGTATATATATATATATATATATATATATATATATATATATATATATATATATATATATATCTATATATATATATATATGTATAATAATATTATAAAAATTATACCTACATATTTATTAGTCTCAGTAAAAAATAAAAAAATATTCTTTTCGATATGGCCACCTTTGGCTTTTATACAGGCCTTTAATCTATTTGGCCACGAATCTTTGGATTTACGCACTGTTTCCAAGGGAAATTTCACCACTGCTTGCTCCAAAGATTTTTTAAGAGACTCAATGTCACCGTGTCGTTTAGAGCAAGCCATGTCCTCTATAACTGACCATAATTTGAAGTCTAAAGGGTTGAGGTCTGGGCTAGATGAGGGCCAGTCTTTAGCCCTTATAAAGTCCGGAACGTTGGTTTCAAGCCAGGCTTGGGTAGTTCGTGCCTTGTGACCAGGTGCAGAGAAATGTGCACAAAAATGTAGTTTTGTGACTCCTTGATAAGACACACCCCACCAAAACCATCACTGACGCAGGATGATGACCATGATCACCACCTTTCCGACCGCTTGAGCAGCTTCGTTAGAACTGTGAGCGTACACTTTATCATTTTGCTTATAATAGTACTGTTCTTCAATCGTGAAAATTTTCATGCGACAGAAGGCGTTTTGATCGATTTAATTGTAAATATTGATTTAGGGCATGTCCCTTATATCGACGATAAGCACCGAGCTTCAGGTCTTGTTTTATAATAGGTGACAGAGTCCTAGAGGTAATCTTCGTTTCTCGCGATAAAATCTCATCGGATTTTTTTTTTTGCAAGAAATTGTCCAAATTCCGAAAAAGTGGTAATCTGTTGGAGCAAGGTAGATGTCGGAGACGTTCCAATCGCAGCTCCTAAAATTTAGCGACTAATTTTTGGAAATTAGTCTATACTTACCGGATAAGTTGTTTGAATATGAAAATTTGATTGAAATAGAATGTCCCCTTCGTTGACATAACAAATCAATTGAATTTCCATAATAATTATACGTGTATTTTATGAATTTATCATTTATAGTTTTACAGTTAAACCCTTACAAAATAAAAGACTAAAGGTTTTTTTTGTTTTGACTTCTTGATTGAACGTACAGCTGTTTCTCCGTAAGCGACGTTCAAGATAAGTTCCGCATTAATTTAACATTGAACTGAAAGAACGACGCGTTGATTGGTGCAAATTTATCGCTCTTAAGCTTAGCATGGGTCATGAAGTGTAAGAGTCTAGAGAGAGAGCATAGGGGTCTTCAACCGAAAAACCGTCCAACAAAATATATGAAATAAGGAGTTATGCAGATAACCAGATTGGTGCCAGTATAGCTAGATCTAAAACTAACGATTGTCGTTGAAATGAAGTGTACTAAGAAAGAAACAGCACGAAATATAATTTTTTTTTTTATAAACGCTTATATTATGAAGCTAAAATTGAAGTATTGGCGTTCGTTACTTTAAATTTTGCCGTCTATATAGAGCAGTGCCATCTTAATTTGATACATATTTAAATTACAGGTATTACGTACAAAGATTCTTTCTTTACCTGTACACTCCATGACACGGGTCACACATCGGCGATGATTCCACTTACAAGCTGCTGTGCAGTTTTGTGGAAACTTTAACTGTGAATTTTACGATTATGCCTATTCTAAAATAAATATAAAAATGCATGAAGTAGGATAGTTTAACCGTTGCAACTACAAAGAACACTCCACGAAGCCTATCCTAATTAACTGTTGATCCTGAACTGACTCCTATAGAATGATTAATAATAATAATAATTAATGCAAATATATATTATCTAGAGTTACAATACCATAAAATACACGTTTTGAAAAGCGTTTTTTTTAATAGCATTAAGAGTAACAAAGAAGCACACAGTTCACCTGATGGTAAGTGATTCCTGCGACCCATTACATCTACATTCATCCTTGACAAGGAATCATAATGCAGATGCGTTGTCACCCCTGAGGACTGAGATGGAATGCCTCGTCACCAGTAATAAAGGTCTCCGGATCCCTGCACTCACCAGACGAAACACAGCAGCGTTAAGCTACTATTTTACGCTGGTATTCTGTGAGGGCGCGGTCCTACCCAGGTCGAGTAGACCCATTAATTCTACAGCGAAAAACAAACTGCAGTGTAGCTATATTTGCTAACGCTTTTTCGCGTAAAGAGAATCATTGGTATAATTAATGTTGCCATTAAAATAAATTACATAATACCCATAGAACAACAAGTGGTATCAATACGAAAATGATTGTACAGTCTACAAAAAAAGCAAGCAAATGTTTATATGAAACTAAGGGTATGGGATGACAAGGAAGGACAGAAGAGGAGGGTCGCCTGTAATTGGATCTCTGGATTCTTATAGCCACGAATTTAATACAAAAATACTGCTATTTCACTGGATTATTTTTAAAGGGCGTCTTTAATGGGTCTAAAAACCGGGTTAAACGGGTACAACGAAGGTGGTACCTATAACTGTTGCAGTTAGAATCTTGCCACTGTGTGACTCTTCCATTGTTAAAATAACTGTCAGATTAACAGCAAATTGGTATAAATAAACATTGTGTAATTTTTGATAAACCTTTATTCTATGGAATGTCCGTTGTAAAGAAGGTTTGTATTGCAACAGGTGTGATATATTGAATTGCCAAAACAATCTAAACATTCAGCCGTAAAGATAGATGAATGGCCCGATACAAGACAACGTAAAGGTAAACAATATGTACACTGAAATAGCTAAGTGATTCATACATTTTTATGCACAAATAATTTAATCGCTCTCAGTCCAAAATATATGTAAGTAATCCAAATTTGATTACTACTAAAATAAGAAATCTAAAAAATTATCTCAGTGTTTCTTCTTCTTATTAAGATAATAGTCACTGATATAATAATAGAGAAGATCGGTATTTTATCCTCTCTTCAAAAGGTGCCTGTTTAAAAAGTTCCAAAGTAAATGTAAAAAATAAAATTAAAAAATTTACGTTTTGATATTTTCTTTCTTCCCTAATGAGTGAAGTAATGAGGGCTAGAGTCCATACAACCTTTACATTTCTCTTTAATTCTTATCCATTTGCACCTGAGACCAACGCCAACTCTTCATTTAAATTCTTTATGGTATTTTAAATACCGTAATCTTGTCTACTTCGATGTCCAAAATATTTTTTTTTCTATCTTCTCTTGCTTAAGGAATTGTATCCTTTTCTTTAGGATATTAAATTTGATAACATTACAATTTATAGGAGTTTCTTATTCCGATTTCGAACTAACGTTTTCATATTTGATTTTGCGTAGTGGCATATCTACCAGCACCTGTGCAAACCAACCTTCATTATACGTACTTAGTACGCAGTGAACGCGATGTGAATAAAAAATCACTGGGTCCGTGACCTGCCGAATTCGCCAGTTCGATCTCGAGACATATAAATGTATAGTAAGCATCTTCCACGGAAAAGGATACGATAAGTCAGGCCAATCGAATGGACATCAATCGTCAGTACAATCGTAGAGCCAATACGCCGGATTTGGATGGTCGCAAACTTGAAGTCATCTTACCAAAAAACTTTTAAATATTTATATTGATGGAATAGCTGTTGAAAGTACAACTGTTATTGTAAGTCTACCATTTATTTTATGATCCAGTTCTAGCAGCCACTATTAATGGGTCGGTTTCACATCCGCACAGAATATTATAACGCTGCAGTGTTGCGTATGGGGAATGTAGAGATCCGGATAACCAATCAGAGGTAACGAGACGTACCGTCTCAGTCCCCATATGCATCTTGAATCATTTCGAGGATGGATGTGGATAAAAAGTTAGAAATATATCACATTACTAGAGTATTGATGGACAAAGGTCTGCCTTAAATTGTCATAATCAACACCTTCATCAGCCTTCGACAAGCAACTGGCTGGAGAACATCTCAACCAAGCAGTGAGACCAGGATTAGGTTAACGTAACGATGGATGCCCGAATGCAACGAATGCCATGCGAATAATAGTAACTAGCAATTAAATACGTGATATTAAAGAACAACCACATCCACCATACCGGATTACCATGCTTTAGAAGCGACTTAGCGACTCAAAGTACTAGACGGCTTATATATATAAGCTGAAATCATGTGAACTATACATGCTTTCATGCCTTCAGCTTATAAATATAATTCCTAACCTTATACATTATAATTGCCTGAAACTTTTCTCTTTAGCATTTACTTTACCAGATTGGAAAAACAAATGTAGCTTTTTATTTGACCGTGTGAAACGAATACTTTGTGAAAATATTCTTTTTAGTCATATGAGTATTGCCACAGCAATACTCATTTAATAAATAGATATTTGCTTAAAGATTTCATTTCCTAATAACACAATTATTGTAGTAACTTAATTCGTCAGAACACGAGATTCGGTCCTCTCGGACACACTCGAGACAATCGCTTTCGCGCGCAGGGTAACAGACCAAGCCGAGGCTTAATAAAGGTTTCGGCTGAGCGCACTAAGCGCTCGGCCACCTTTCACCCTGGTGAAGGTGTAAAGGCTTTTGGCCTAACAGTGGCCACTGTTAATGAGTCGTAAAAAAAATAAAGAAAAAAACAATTACTACGCAACATTTATACTTATTTTTTGGTGTAATTTGCTAAGTAAAGTTGGGCAAAAGCATTTTCTTTCGTTTCTCTTTGATTCTCAATCGGAATAATTATCACGTTCGCAGGAAATACGCGGTCGATTAGCGGAATGAAATGAAAAGTAGAATAGAAACTGTTCTAACTTCGCTAAATATGGTAATAATTTGTAACTTAATGAAACAAATGAACACTGTTACTTATATTGTTACTTGTAATTAAATGCTAAATTTCTTTGCGAAATCTCATTGTATGCCACATTTATCATTAATTTATAATTCAGACATTATGAATGCCACGTAGCGTAATGATTAAATAACCGGTTGCTGCGTGGCGTGGTCTGGATTCGATTCCCAGACGAGGAGCAATGTTTGTAGATTACAAGTCGTTGTTATTGGATATGAGTATTTAATATATATGTCATGTATTCCTGACTATCCTGCATCTCCATCTTAGTCTTATTGTTAAGTGATGGACTGTCTCTGGGTTTTCACAAATGCTGACAGCACTATTATATATATAGCACTGTCGATATCGTTTGGTTAAAACCCAAAAAGTTAACCAAAATGGACCAAGAGGACATCATGTTTCATTGCCCCAAGTAATAATTCTTACGCGTATTTTTTAAATGTTTAAAATCGTCTTCGTTGTATTTCTTTATAATCAATACAAATTTAGTAATAATCAAAAAAAAAGTATTAGTAAGTAAGTAAACTGTATGACTGCACTAATCTTGAGAACCACTCGAGAACGACAGATTGGAACGATTTCACTGTTATGATCTTCATTTCTCGAGTAAAAGACAACCAGACGAACGGCGATACTCCATCCCTCGGTTACTTCTGACTGAGGATTGGCTATCTTTACCACCACTTCGAATGCGTGGGCGCTGGAGAAGAAGTGGCACAAGAAACTCCAGCGACGCTTCTATTATTATCGTCTGGTAAGAACCGGCTTTCACAACATAAGAAGAATCAAAATAAGAATGAATAGTCTTTTTGAGCTAATTTATTTACCATCTATATAGCTACATACTAGGACTATCCAGTCAAGCAATGGCCAATTGTGACAAAAAAAAATATTGCACATGCCATGCAATATAAAATAATTTACGTTTACTCTATAATAAATTAATAAGCATATTTCTATTATCTCAATATTATCTACTCATAGTGTTAAATGAAATGTTCTAACATAAATATTTCTTACTAATTTTATTATATAATTGTCATTGAACATGACTTTGAAAATCACAAAAAGTCCAGAAGTCTTCAGAGTTAAGCTGGCAATAAAATCTGGAAGCATTTTCTAGTTTTTCACGTTACTTTAGCGTCGTAGTAATCGGAAGTAGAATTAAACTTCTGAAGCTAAATTATAATTTATGATTTACAGTGGTGCAACTAATTTCGAGATCTAATGTAAATGTATTGGCTCTACTGGGGACGCGCCACGCACACGCACGCACACTTATATGATACCAGTGTGAAATACTAATATAACATTGCAGTGTTTCGTAATGGGTGAGTAGGGTTTAGAGGACCTAATTACAGGTAAAGAGACAATCCATCTCAAATCTAATAATAACTAATATACCTAGGTAATAGCATCAGCAGTAACAGGTAATGCATGGCCGCATTTTATCATTTATCACTTGATGTAGAATAACTTTTTCTTCTTTTGCTACCACAATTTGAAATTCATGAAATTCATGAAAACAGCAAATTAAAATAAAATAAAATATTAGAAAACTTTGATTAAACCTAGGTAAAAAATGAGATAGGAAACACTTCTCTCAGATTTTCTGAGGGAAGTGATACCTAGTTTTACTCTTTTAATATACCTAACCAAAATTTGGTAGAGACACAGTAATAAGTTGTCGGTATGTGCATATACTTATACTGTGTATGCAATATTTATCATTTTTAACATCATTTTATATATAATAATTTCTATCCTTCAAGGAAATAATTTTATGTAACAAAATGTGAAATCACATATATGTATGTAAATCAAACCTAAGTGACCGCAGATAAAACCGCCGATTGTTGGTAGTTATTTATAAACACGTTAACTACTAAGATAGTTACACGAATGTCTTTGCATCTTTATCGTATAAATTTTAATCTAAATCTATACTTACTGAACTGTAGGGGATTTTAATTAAAATTATGAATACTCAGGAATTCGTCCGTTGAGCCCAGTGTTAGGCTTTCTTTAAAAAAACGTTTAATCTATGGGGTATTATTTTTATTTTCTCTTAGTTTTCATTCCTTCACACTGAAACTTAGATCACATTTAGATCTGAATAATTTTAAATGGAAATTAACAATTCTAGAGATAAATCTTGGACGTGAAATTTATTTATATACATTTTAAACCGTTTTTACTGTCAAAACTACATAAAACATTATATAACTCTTCTGTTACCTCTTATAAGACGGATAAATAGAATTTTTCACGTTTGGCAATCATTTAACGTACCAATAAGGATGCTCGCCAAAAATTCTTATAGACGACAGCTAGGGTTTCATAAGATTAATTGTGTTACTAACCAAGCAATTGAAGTTATTTATATTGCTACAACTTTCTGCAAGTTAAAATATAACAACCGCATTTTCGTGCTTCTCATTTATTTACGTTGGCGCATTCTTAAAAATTTATATGAGTAAATTTAATTTTTTAAGGAGGAGTTTAATATCTGTCATCGTATAATAAGTTATTTGGAACCGGGAAATGTACTACAACAATAAACAACAAAACGAGTATAATCTTTTCGATGTTCCATTATTAACCCATTATGGTTCTGAACCAAATCGTACTTTGGGCCTAAAACACCTCTTATAACAAATTTAATATCTAACATGTAAGAATTCATTGGGATATATTAGAGGTACTTTAACTGCACGTATGGCGCCAGAGTGCAAGCTGAAATTTAAATCTAGGTGATGCAAACACGCATCAACCTTGTAATTATGTTTACAGATCATAGTGTAACTACGGTTGTAATACAAAATACCCAACATCGATAGAAGCTTCGCTGGAGTTGCTTGGGCCGCTTCTTTTCCAGCGCCTACGCATTCCGATGAAGTGGTACAGTTAGTCAATAATAATAGAAATATTAATCTTTATATTCCATAGTCGAGCGGAGGATCGGCCCTCACGGTCACGGTAACGGTTCAAGACGAGGCTCCCTCTCGTTAGCCCTTGTGCTGATTAGTCACTAATAGCGGTCTCGGCTGAGCATCAGAAGCGTTCGGTCACCTCACAACCCGGTGAAACTGTAAAAGCCCTCGGGCTAACAGCGGCCATCAGCCCAAAATAGAAAAAAAAAAGAACTTATGTAACTATACATCAGTTGTAATACATATATCCGGCAGTAGATACGAAAATATTACTATAAATGTTTTTTCAATGTCATTTCCTAAATAAATAAATAGACTATGAAAAGAAATCTTCATAATTTTGTTTTGGCGTTAATCCTTTTTTTGTAAATATTTCATGCCGGAACGGTGCTCAGTTTTATCCATTTCTACGGAAACCGCGAAATTCGTTTGTTAAATCGTTCACAAATTTTGCAATTTTGACAGAAGAAAAACAAAAGACAGCAGATTATAATTAAAAAAGAAATGGCTATTACGTGCCAGTATTATTTTTTCTTTTGAATTTAAATGTCAACCTTAGGCTCAAAACTTTTCCATGTGCCCTCGTACAATTTAAATTGACCACTCAATGAGATTACCCACAATATGTTGCTAATCAAGTTATAACGTTATGTAAATATTAAAAAGATATTACTGAATCATAGTTCATTGCTTTTTTGTCACTTCAGACGTTATTAGTTAACGTTGGCTGAGTATACAGCTACATTAAAAACATAAAAGTAAGCTTACGAAGTCCACAACCTTTGCATTCCCTTCTAAGATTTAATTAAAACATTTATGTATAAAAGAAAATTGAACTTTATTACGATTTTTTTAAGTCTCAGGCGTTTCTAATATTATATTAGAAACGCCTGAGACGTAACGTATTGGGAATGGATTATTGACACACAGCAATTCACATGAAGCGGAGCATGATAGTCAATAAAAATTCATAATGAAGATCCCTGAGTTCCAAGATAGAATACCTCGCCACTAAGATCTCCGGTTTCTTTCTATCACCAGATAAAACATCAGCTATTATCCCGAAAAGCCTTGTCCTTTCCCGTTTGAGACGACCTATTTATACAGGTAGTTAATAACAACAGCGTGACTCTACCACGTAAGATATTATCAAATCAATCAATAGACAATAAATCGTGGAATTCAGATTGACCTAAAAATCGTTAAGTTTACAAAAATTCCGACTCGCGAGCTAACTTCCTGGAGAGTAAACATTTTTTAAAGTTTTTTTTTAATGAAACGAGCGCTCAGTTTACCTGAGTGACGACTACAGCCCATAACCACCTACGTCCATCCTTATCAAAGATTCAAAATCATGTATGTGTGTATGTGTGTGTGTGTGTGTGTGAGTACATACTCTTATTTCGTTTTCAATTGTGCTTATATTATTTTCTGCCTCCTCGTATATAACGGCACACCCACTTTATTAAAACTTTTACACTGACAATAGTTTTTGTTATATATCAGCGAAATATATATATATATATATATATATATATAATAATAGGAGCCTATTGTTAATGTGTTTCGTAAGGTGAATGAAACTGGGGACGAGGCATTCCATGTTAGTGTTCAGGGCTGAAAACGCATCTGTATAATGATTCCTTATCGAGGACAAATGTCCCATACACATTGCTTGGGCCCCAGGAATGATTTACCATCAGGTAAACTGTGGCCTTATTTATCATCCAAACATACGTATATATGAAAAAAACATGTATATTAAAAGCCATGATGCTTCTAAAAATGAGTATCCGTTCTTCTTGTATCCAAAAATATCATTCGATGTCTAGCAAGATACGACGAAAATATTCGAATTCCCTGTTTTTTTTCTTTTTTTTAAAAAAAGAATATTAGCAATGCTATTAACATTACTAATACTCCGGTTAACCACTCCCAACCAAGCCGAAAATGCTTGTGCTAGGAGATAGTTCACGCGGGGTGCCACGTCAGAAAACCTCCTCGAGTGCCTGGTCGTTGAATTTCTCTTTGATACTATTGTATCCGAGGGAAAGGCAACGCCGGGACAATTACACCCTGGGCACTGGTGATGATACGTTGTTGCCAGTGGCGAATGTTCTGACAGGGGATAGCTGCTCTGCGTGTCCCTCTGATAAGCGGAGGGCACTGCGGAGTGGCAGGGGTTGCATTTCCTCTTGATTTCCATATCCGGAGGAAAGGCAACCGAACGATAATTGCGCATTGGGCACTGGTGACGATACGTCGTTCTCAGTGCCCAATGTGCGGGTGGAGGTTGAATTTCTCCTTGATCAAAGTATCCGGGGAAAGGCAACAAATGATGGTGGGTATTGGGAACTGGTGACGATGTATCGTTTCCAGTGCCTAATGCTCATAGTGGAGGACGGGCCTGGTGTGCGTTTTACTGCCGCCGGGCACTCAACCGACGAGCGTTGTGGGAGGTTGCATTTCTCCTTGATTTCTGTATCCGGGGGAAAGGCAACAAATGATGGTGGGTATTGGGAACTGGCGACGATATATCGTTTCCAGTGCCTAATGCTCATAGTGGAGGGACGGGCTCGGTGTGCGTTTTTACTGCCGCCGGGCACTCAACCGTCGAGCGTTGTGGGAGGTTGCATTTCTCTTTGATTTCTGCATCCGGGGGAAAGGCAACAAAATGAGGGTGCGCATTGGGAACTGGTGACGATACGTCGTCCTCAGTGCCCAATGTGCGGGTGGAGGTTGAATTTCTCCTTGATTTCTGTATCCGGGGGAAAGGCAACAAATGATGGTGGGTATTGGGAACTGGTGACGATGTATCGTTTCCAGTGCCTAATGCTCATAGTGGAGGGACGGGCTCGGTGTGCACTAACACTGCCTCCGGGCACAACCGTCCAAAACTGGGGAGTTACGTCGGCTCCACCAGCGCGCCGTAACCCGCTGTACTCTCTTCAAAGACCCCATCGCTGACGATCATGGGGTACGTCGAGGTGCAGCGGAGCGGAGGGCTTGCCTTAATTGGCCGGCCCGCGAGAAGGAAAACTCTTTAAAACCAGACAGCGAAGTCTTAAAAACCTGTGGGTACCAGGCGACCCCCACAGTATTTAGCCTTGTCCCCGGAAAGGCGTCACCCGGGGATCGACCTTTTATTTCGTCCACACTCGTGGGATTTATCATGGAAAATTCTCAAAACGAAGTTTGTAAGGAGGGTGACTCAGCGCAGAGCGTTGAGACTGTAATTGCAGTGGCTGGCCCATTAATATCTGAGGGCCATAATAGCGGAAGAGTAGCCGTGTCGAGGGAACCAGTGGTCCCGGCACGAGACAGGCGGGGGCGATTCGTGCGCCCCAGCACGCCTGCTAGTTTGGGCGGCGAGAGCGATGGCAACAGGTCGGATGCGTCGCTCATATCCGCAACTTCGGAGGTGTCCGCAAAGACGGCAAGAAAAAGAAGGGCCAAGCCTGCAACGGTGGCGGCCGATAAATTTCAGGCGGTCGCAGCTGTAGCCACGGACACGGAGGCGCAGATGGAGGACGAGGAGGGGATTTGGGACCCTACTGTGGCCCAGTCCAAAACCAGGGCGAAGGGTAGCCTTCCAAAACCCGCCGATTTGGAGCGGGAGATGGAAGGCATGTCGACCATGGACCTGGATGCTTGCATCCGATCCAGTCTACTGGCGGTCGACAAGGTTGCTGATAAATCCGGCAATTTGAAGGGCACATTTGTGCATAGCCTGCGGGTGGCGGCCAGGATGGTCGAGGCAGCCGCCGCGGAACTGGCGCGGAGGGTCTCCCAGCCACCAACTGTCGAGAGGTTGGAGCGTGAGAACTCGGAGCTTCGCTCCCAGTTGACCGAGCTCTCGACCAAGGTGGGGAGGCTATCGGAAGAGCTCAGCGCACTCCGAAGGCGGGAAGAAGCACCTGCGGCTAGGGCACGTCCGGGCAATGCCGCCAAGACGCCAGTGTCTGCGCTGGCGAGCAGGGACTTTGAGAGTCAGCTGATGGAGCGCATCGATGCGCTCATCGAGAGAAAATTGGCGGCTTTTGGAGCGCAGGCGCCCGTGACGTCCCCTCATCCTCCAGAACAGGGTTCGTCAATCGTTGCCGCGAAGAAGAGGTCCGGCACAGGAAAGCGCGCCCAGCGCCAGCAGCCATCTCCTCTCGCACCACCCACAGCTGCTGCGCCTACCGCAGCTCCCGCGCCTCCCGCACCTCCCGCGAAGCCAGTGGAGACTGACCCGGTTGCGGCATCCCAAACATGGGCGGTAGTGGCTAGCCGTAAAGCCAAGAGGGTGGCTGCCCGGGCTCCACCTACTCCTGTAATGAAAGCAGCCGTGACCCGAAAGGCGCCGGCAAAGGAGGCGGCTCCAAAAAAGCCACTGGTCAAACCGGGTAAGTTGCCACGATCAGCGGCCATCACGGTCACCGTGCCGGAGCATGGCCAGGCTTTATACGCCGCAGTAATGGCTGCGGCGAAACAGAGGATAAAGCTGGCAGACTGCGGCATCGACACGGTCCGGCCAAGGAGGGCAGTTACGGGTGCGTTGATACTGGAGGTATCCGGCCCCGACTGCGCCTCTAAGGCCGACGTGCTCGCCGCTAAAATGCGGGAGGTGCTAACCGACATGGACGTGCATATAGCACGTCCACTGAAGACCGGCGAGTTGAGGGTGATGGATCTTGACGAGTCTGTCACCCCAACGGAGGTTGCAGCAGCGGTGGCCGAGGCAGGTGGTTGCGCTGTCGCAGACGTAAGGGTGGGCATAATCCATCGCACACCCTTGCGTCTGGGGTCCGTGTGGGTGCGGTGTCCTCTGGGCGCCGTACGGAAACTGGCCGCGGCAAAGTTCGTCCGGCTGGGGTGGACGGCTGCGAAGATTGAGGTGCTGGCGGCAAGGCCGCTGCAGTGCTACCGGTGCCTTGAGTGGGGGCATGTTCGCAGCAGGTGCCCCAGCGAAAAGGACCGTAGCGCTCGGTGCTATGCCTGCGCGGAGCCGGGCCATAAGGCGAGTCTGTGCACTGCGGCCGCCTTAAAGTGCCCGCTGTGCGCGGACCTTGGCCGCCCAGCCAACCATCGGCTGGGGACCAAGGCCTGCGCACCAAAAAGAAGGACCAAGGGGAGGGGGCAGGTTCCCCTACCTGAAGCCACCCCGAGTGCGCCGGAGGCTATGGAGGCTTCACCTTCAACAGAAGTGTGAAGATCCTCCAAAGCAACCTGAACCACTGCCGCGGGGCGCAAAACCTGCTGCTGCAAACCCTCGCGGAGTGGTCAGTTGCTCTGGCAGTAGCGGCGGAACCCTACCGAGTCCCGGACCACCCACGTTGGTTCGGTGACACTAAGGGTTCCGTTGCTATTTACTGGGGTGGCGGAAGGGAGGATCCTCCCTGCACCCTGATTGCCAAGGGGCAGGGATTCGTCGCCGTTGAGTGGGGTCCCCTTGTAGTTGTGGGCTGCTACGTTTCTCCCAACAGTGCCCTCGCCGCTTACGAGGCGTACCTGGACGGGCTGGGCGATTGCATCCGTGCATGCCTTCCCCGTCCTGTGCTTGTCCTGGGTGATTTCAACGCTCACTCTAGATCGTGGGGTTGCACCCGGGACAACACGAAGGGAGAAACCGTGCAAGAATGGGCGGCGGGACTCGACCTCCGACTTTTGAATCGGGGGTCCATTAGCACCTGCGTGCGGTGGCAGGGGGAGTCGATTGTCGACCTGTCGTGGGCGACTCCCTCTGCTATTCGCATGGTGTCGGGATGGAGAGTAGCGGAAGATGTGGTCACGCTGTCCGACCACCGCCACATCGTTCTCGATGTGGCGCTCAGCTCTCCCGACGGTGCTACCCGCCGCCAGCGCAGTAGCGGCCCTCCGCGGCGATGGTCCCTCAAGCGGCTCGACATAGATATGCTCGAAGCCGCAGCCATCGTTGCGGCCTGGACAGGGGACCCAGCCCAAGGGGTCTTGCCCGATCCCGAAAGTGAAGCGACCTGGTTCCGGGCTACGATGACGTCAATCTGCGACGTCTCGATGCCTCGGACCGGGTCCCCCAAGCTCCGGGCGGTGTACTGGTGGTCGGAAGCCATAGCACAGTTGCGTAGGGACTGTTTGCGGGCCCGACGCCAGTACACCAGAGCCCGTAGACGAAGGCAAGCCACTGCCGATGAAAAGGCGAGAGCATACGAGGCGTATAGAGGCGCCACAAAAGCGCTCCAACTCGCAATCGAGGATGCTAGGTCTCGGTCCTGGAGCGAACTCCTCGAGGGGCTGAACAGGGACCCATGGGGCGGCCGTACAAAATCGTACTAGGCAAGCTCCGACCATGGGTCCTCCGTTGACGGAAACCCTGGACCCTACTTTCGTTGGAAGAGTTGTGGACACTCTCTTCCCTAGGGTCCAGGACAGCCCCGCACCCTCAACATTGCGATCAGACGAGGTCGCGTGGTCTGATGAGTTGGGGGTGACCAACGAGGAGTTGGACCGAGCCGTGAGGCGCCTCGGAGAAAGGAATACGGCCCCAGGCCCTGACGGAATTCCTGGTCGGGCCTGGGTGATCGCTCTCGCCGCCGGGCTGGGGGGAAGACTGAGACAGCTGTTCAACAGCTGCCTAAGTGTCGGTGTCTTCCCCTCAGCCTGGAAAGAGGCAAGGATGGTGCTCTTGAGGAAAGATGGTAGGATCGCTGAATCTCCCTCCGCGTACCGACCCATTTGTTTGCTGGATGAGGCGGGCAAATTGTTCGAAAGGATAATTGCCGCCCGCCTCAACACGCACCTGCGTCAAGTGGGCCCCGACCTGTCGGACAGCCAATTCGGCTTTCGGCAGGCGCGATCGACTGCGGACGCGATCCTTCGCGTCCGAGAGCAGTCGCAGCGGGCGGTAACCCGGGGCGGTGTGGCATTGGCGGTCAATCTTGACATAGTCAATGCCTTTAATTCGCTGCCCTGGGGAACCATTAGGGAGGCACTGGCATACCATCGCGTGCCTCCCTACCTGCTGCGCATCGCTGGGGCGTACTTGCACGACAGGTGCATCCGGTACGTGGGTCGGGACGCGTCTGTCCACCTGAGGGAGGTGAACTGCGGGGTTCCACAAGGATCCGTGTTGGGTCCGCAATTGTGGAACCTCGCGTACGACGCGGTCCTGCGGGTCGATCTCCCCGTCGGTGTTAGTGTCATCTGCTATGCAGATGACACTCTGGTACTGGCCGACGGGGACAGCTTCGAAAGCACCATCCGGCTTGCTGAGCTTGGGGTGGCATGCGTCGTGGATAAAATCCACGAGCTGGGTCTTCGGATAGCGCCTCATAAGACCGAGGCGCTTTGGTTCCACAAACTCCCCAGAGGAGGGAACCACCCAGCTTGTCGATTCGCGTTGGTGACGTGCAAGTCCGGGTGGGACCGGTGATGAAATATCTCGGTCTCATCCTGGACGGTCGCTGGGGCTTCGAGGAGCACTTCGACCGCCTGGTCCCCAAGATCGAGAGGGTAGTGGGTGCCATGCACCGGTTGCTACCCAATCTCGGGGGCCCCAGGGAAGGAGTCCGCCGCCTCTACGCGGGGTCGTGCGATCGATGGCCCTCTACGGGGCGCCCGTATGGTCACATCGACTCACGGGCGTCCGACGCTGCAGAGCTAAGCTCAATAGCCTGCAGCGAAAGATGGCCATCAGGATCGCACGAGGATATCGTACGATATCTTTCGAGGCGGCCACTGTCCTAGCTCGGTTTCCACCACTGGACATCCTGGCGGAGATGGATGCGCGGGTGTTTGCCCGCCTTCGTCTTCCCCAGGTGGAAGCCGAGCCCCTGGATGCGGGCGAGGTGCGAAGGCAGGAGCGCAGACGGGCGCTGCGGGTGTGGCGAGAGAGGCTCCAAGAGCCTCGTTTCTTGCGCCAGCGCACGATCAGCGCGCTCTTGCCGAGCTTCGAAGCCTGGCTGCGAGCGGGGGAAGAGGTGCACGTCACCTTCCGATTGACGCAGGTACTCACTGGGCACGGGTGTTTCGGTGAGTACCTGAACAGAATGGACGCGAATCGACAACGCAATGCCACCACTGTGGTGGGGACCGGGATTCCGCACAGCACACGCTCGCCGAGTGCCCTGCGTGGGAGTCCGAGCGACGGATCCTGGTCCAGAGGATCGGGCAAGATCTCTCTCCGCCAGTCGCAGTAGCGGCTGCGCTGGCGGATAAAGGCGCGTGGAAGGCGCTGGTCTCCTTCTGTGAAGCCGTCATGGTACAGAAGGAGACCGCCGAGCGTGATCGGGAGAGGGCCGATCCCGCTCGGAGACGGCGACGCCGGGGCGGTGGCAGCAGACGCACCGGCCCGTCAGCCCTTTAGTCCCGGGCATAAGAATAGGGCTAAGGTACCCCCTGCCTGTCGTACAAGGAGACTAAAGGGGACTTCGGGTTCGCGGGTGATCAGGGTGGGGCTCTGACCACCCGGGAAGCGGACCAGGAAGGACGGCAACTCGGAGTGGTCTCGAGTTGCCGTAGCACCGCGAGGGTGCTAGGGGAGGTTTTTTCCTCCCCAGGGATGTGCTCAGGCACCGTGCAGAGGGCACCGGTGCGTTCCTATGGAGATCCCGGAGCCCCTCTAAATGCACTGAGGATGACCACCGGGGGGGTTTTAGTGGTTACAAGTCCCACATAACCCTGTCTCACCCCCAGGAGGCAGGGTATCTTTCGAAGATTTCCCCCCGATAACAAAAAAAAAAAAAAAAAAAAAAAAAAAGGAGATAGTTCACGCACCCCGAAAGGTTCTCACCTTGTCGTGGCGGGGAGCTTAGTAACTGTGGCTTGGTCACCCATGGTGAAGCAAAGAGGGACCCAAACGGTCGGCCAAAGGCGCTCTGTGGCCGGCCCGAGGAGGCCGCTCCGGGTGGGCTCGTGGAGTGCTCGCCTCGGAAGCGTGTCAGTGGACTACTGGGAGCGGAAGTGACGGAGCGAGGCCGTCTTCCCCGCCCTCAACAGCCGAGGCGGAGTCGCGGAGGGAAAGGAGTGTCGGTGTTTCGTTGCCGCTCTCCCTATCCTCCGCGACTCAAGTGGGCGCACCACATAGTGCGGCAGCGGTGGGGCCGCGGGGGAAGAGGAGTGTCGGTGTTTCGTTGCCGCTCTTCCTGTCCTCCACGGCCGAACATCGGTCGGTGGTGGAACCGCAGACCAGATCCGCCACATGAGGGTTGGGGTTGCTTACTGCTTTCCTGGCCCCCGTGGCCTCTGGGGGGCGGACTCGGGGGAGTCTTCTTCCCACCTACAGAGGAGGCCATGTTGGAACGCGCGTCCGTTCTCCGGCGCGCCTTGCCTGGAGGTTTGGAGAGGGGGATGTCCTCCCCCGGAGAAGAGGCCGCCTGGTCGGCCAGGGTAGGCGGGCTCGCGGATGTGTGCGAAAGCGTACGTGACCCCGCCCTACGCAATGATGGAGTTTTAGTCGGTGCGAGTCCGACAAGGCAGTCAGGTCTTGGTAACAATAATGATAAAAATAATATCACTTTTCCCTATCAAGTCCTTAGTACTAATGACGCATTTATGTATGGTCTTAGACCTAGAAGAATCACTTACCATCATGTGTATTATGTGCTAATATCATAAAAAATGGTGCTTAAACCAAAAAAGTGTAATGAAAATAAAAAAAAATCGCCACCTATGAGTTTCCGAAGCTAAACAACTGCATATAAAATGAAATCGTTCGAGAAATGAACAAAACAATTTCAATCAAAAGCAATTTACCACTAAAGGCATTGAAACCCCGCAAATGCTATTATTGGGGACAATGTATCCTATAATGAGAGGCAAACGCTTGTAGTTTAACAACGTCGGGATAACGTCACGGACACCCACACGACTTTATTATTTAATTATTTTCTGGGATATTCGTAATAGTGATCCATTTTATGAATGGCCTTCCAGTAGGTAGATAAGGTGGATAAGCAGAAAAGATGGTTGATATAAGATTGTATAAGTATAATATTGACAAAATGGTTTAAACAATTGTCGGAATAAAAAAAATCAAATACTTTGTAAACTTTGATTTTTAACAAGCTGACTTTTTTGGTATTGACATTGGTAATTTGCTAACGACAACAATTTTATCAGATCGCCTGCGCTCCGATGTTTTACAAATTACTAAACAATGATAATGTGAAATGATGATGATGATGATATTAATTTATCCCTATTGGGAAAGGCAAAGGACTTTAGTCCATACAGCCAGGTCTTGTTTGTATGATGGTTGGTCTGAAACTTTTTCTAATGTGAAATGAATATGAAACTCCAAGATGATTCACAACGTATAATATGATTTCGAAATTTTCATTATTTGGATATTTTTAAAACATTGCATTCTAGTTTTATTTTGATCGTATTCTATAGGGTGTCGTTGGATAAAAAAAATCAGAACCTTTACGGTAAAAGAAGTGCGTCAGAAACAAAACATAATAACAGTGTGAGAATGCTTCCTAGAAAATATGGATTTCCCAAAGACATTAATCTGACCCCACCAAACGCCAAAGGGAATGAACTACTGAAACTGACGAGTGTTTCTTTATTGGAAAGCTAGCTCTTGTTTATATATATATATATATATATAAATATATATATTTTTCATTTTTGGAAGTTATGGCCATCCTCTATTCATATATATACACATTCTTTCGCGACAGTTTAAATACGCAAGGTTAATAACATTAAATTACCTACGTTAAGTGCTGAAGAATGAAAATATGGATGAGATGAACTATAAATTCACAGATTTAGTATAAATAGCTAAAGTATAAAATCACAGTAGGTTTGATAATTTGAGCAGTGACAAAAAATCATTCAAACGTTTTATTAATTTACGAGGCTAAATGAATGAGTGACATTTACTATATTTATAAAATCACTAAAACAACGACAAATTACAGTTTAGCTTACGCTTTGCTTGGGTTTAACACTATTTAGATTTTTTTTAACTCTCGTTATAAATAAGAACGTAGGTACCAATGCAATCGCTTTAATTGTAACACAAGTGATGCCAAAATGTCTAAATTATATTTTGGAAAAAAAAGGAGTTTTTTTGTAAAATCTGCCACAAACATGCACTGTGTAACAAAATAACTTATCAATCATGAAGACTAATTATCCGTTAGCAGTTTAGATATTAGCTTTTTTTACGTATTTTACATACACAGCTGCAATATTTCCATTTACCGTTTAACACTTGTATGACTTCGGAATCATTACTATAAAAATATCAAGAATAAGATTGCATGATTGATGCATGACCTATCTTGTCAATCTACAATCAAAATTAAACTAACATCTCAAACAAAAACTACAATATTTGTGTTTGATCTGTCTGAAAGCTGCTAATGTAAATGTCAGAGAAACACAGTGTTTGATAATACGTTTCCATTTTCCGTTAGATAAACAAATACATGCCGAAAAACATTGTAAGATGACCCATATTTGTATACAGATAATTAAGATACAATAAAACGGTAGGACATTAAAAAAGATAATAACCTACCATATTAGTTGTTGATGGCTATTGTCTAAATCTATTGTATTCAAATAATGTTATCAATAAAAAATAATGACACAGAATGACCTCTGATAAAATATATCAGTAACCCTCCCACAAGGTTACGGCCAATTAAACTATTTAAGACATAAAAATCGTTTGCCAGTGCTAAAAAATTATCGTAGTGACGTCAATTATATTTCTTAAAAATACTTACATATAGCAGTTCTTGTGCGCACGTTCCTGGAGTAGCACATCGGGTAGAGGATAGCCCAATAGCGATCCACTGACACTGCTACCAAGCAGAAGATACTTATTGTACAAAGCATCACAAGTAACGACACTGTGAAGAGGCAAGCGTGGAGGTTCCTCGGTAGGCCAACGGAAGCCAGTATAGCGAAAGGTATTCCCAAGAGGCCAACTAGAAAATCCGCCACAGCAAGAGACACTATATAATAATTGGTGCGACGTCGCAGTCTTCTGTCACGGCGGAACACGTGTATCACCATAGCGTTACCCACCACCGCCACCAAAGCCACCAGGATCTCTAGAGAAGTATACGTCGCGTGCAGCTCAGGGGTTGGCGAGCGATGGGGGCCCGGATCTACCGTCGCTGCCTCCGTCACCATTTCCTCAGTAATTTCAACCATAATTATATATCGTCACCGAAATTACATTTATATTTGAAACACATTTTATTTAAAACTAACCGCACAGCCATTGCTTACTGCAATTTGAAACGTAAAATTTTCCTGATTCAATTTTATTGTATGAAACATTTTTTTTAATTTATAACTAGTGTGTATTTACTTTAAAAAAAAACAACTTTTAATTATAACGACGTGTAATGGAAATAAGATGTTTAATCGGATTATCGTGTGTCAAATGACGGTCGCACACTTGTCGTGAAGCGTGCCCGGTGTCCCGCTCGTAAGAAGTGTTTCCCACCACTGCGGCCGCGAATTGGCGCGAAACCACAGGCGGCGGGACGCTCGCCCTACGCGGTCTACGCCGACGCGTGTAGCACTTGTTGCGATCGCCGGCAACTGATCGCCCTTGAAAACTGAATTGACCAGTCTTTATTACACACATTTATCCACATTGCAAAGGATTGTAAACTACGTATCAAATAAATCTTATCAGTCATTTCTCATCTGCAATAAAATTCCTTATCGAAGATGAATATAATTGTCATAGGCTGCAGGAATCACTGTGCAACTTGTATACATCGAAGTGTGCGCTTGTTTGTCACTAATGTCATACAAAATAACAGTTCATCTGACGATTAACTTGAACGCCTCATAATCGAAAAGCCGGTCTTCGGTTCTCATTGTTCACATCTTACCGCGCTACATCTTGTGAGTTGAAATGTATTTTAAACAGTGTGTTTTACACGTAGGACAGCCACGTCGCAGTTTGACATATGAATTCAGGTTGACTTGACACAGGAAGAATTCATTCACTTCACATATTTTGTTGAGTTCATACAAAAACCCCATAGAAAAAAGAACTGGAAAAAATCTTATTTCTATAAGTTTTTCCCGAGTTTACAATTTGAACACATTTTAGATACAGTAGTGGTCATATAATTAGAAACACTTCTTATGAAAAAGAAAGTATAACTTCAACTACAAATATTCGTAAAAATATACACTATCAATAATTAATAATCATGCAATAATATAGCCACTCAAATAAAAACTCATTAAATGCATAAAATATAAAACATATCTTACTTTTAATTACACATGTAGGAGTTTATTTTCTGTTACTGGCGGCTTGAACGCCTAATTAAAAACATTTTAAAAAGCATCCATAGCTCGTTCTTTTTTTGAAATTGAAGAATAACATTTCTTTCTTGGCTTTTTCTATTATTTTGGCGGCAATTCAAAATTTAATTTGAATTTTATTTTGTTCAAAATGGGAAAAAATAAAATTTGTAAGGCGTCAACTAGGCAAATAATTGTTAATTTACATATAGATCATAAGTGGGCATACAGAAGAATAGCTGAGCATTTAAATTGTTCCGTTAAAAAAAAAAATGCAATTGATCATTATAAAACACATGGAACTGTTGAAAATGTTCTTCGAAAGGCTCGGCCGAGAAAAACCTCTCCCAGAGAAGATACGCTAATCGTTCGTGTTGCTAAAAAAGACCGAAGTAAAGGCTCCAGATTAAAAATGAAGTTTTTTCGCTTAATGACCCGAGAAACATCTCGTCAAGACTGACACGCCGAAGATTATGGAAGCTAAATTGTTTGGAAGAATCTCTCGAAAGGTACCGGTTCTTACTAAGCAACACCGAGCGAAGCGATTATTATTCGCTAAAAAATATGTTAATAGGACGGTACGAGAATGGAAAAAGTGTAATTTTCAGATGAAACAAAAATAAATATGGTAAAATCCGATGAAAAGCGCTATGTTAGACGTCCTTTAAACAATGCATTTAATTATAAATACACAAGGAGTATAGTCAAGCACGGTGGCGGTAACATTAAAGTTTGGGGTGTTTTTCCGGATGTGGAGTTGGACCCGTTCGGAAGATTGAAGGTACAATGGATCAATGGCAATACAAAAATATCTTAGAGCAAACAATGATTCCCTACTGGAACAATCATTTTCCTGTAACCTGGATCTTTCAGCATGACAATGAACACACGGCCAATAACGTCAAATGTTTCCTTAGCTAACAGCGTATATACGTTTTAGACTGGCCAGCAAATAGTAAGCGGATTTAAACCCGATAGAAAATCTCTGGTATATTGTTAAAAAGAAAGTCTCAAACAAACATAACACCAGTCAAAACGAACTATATGAAGCATTTGTTGAAGCATGGAATTCAATCCCCCTAAAAAATGTATGAAATTGATGGAATCAATGCCACGTCGTTGCAGTGCTGTTATTGAAAATAAGGGATACGCCACTAAATATTAATTATAACTATTAGTAGGCTGTGGTAGCTATTTCGTAAATAATAACACCAATTACTAATACTTAAAAAAAATTGGTTTTTATACTTTTTTGTTGTTGTTTCTAAATAGTTCACCATTATTGTTCATACCTTAAAACTAATTTAAATGTTTGTCCGTAATGTAATATTGGAACTGCACTTGTGTATTATTACTTACTTAGTAATTGTGATTTATATTGTTTTTGTAATAAATGATATGAACATATTGTTGTCCTATTTATTGTTTAATTTCAAAATAAAAACGATTGCGGTGAAGTATCTCACATAATGTCAAGGACCGTTGGTAAATTTTGTACTTATCCGACCACCACTGTATATATATATATATATATACATATATATATATATATATATATATATATATATATATATATGTATATATATATATATACATATATATATATATATATGTGTGTGTGTATATGTATATATATAGTCCACTTTGTGCAAGGCGATCACTGCAATCCTATTTTCTCTAACACCCTATTCCAAATTAATAATGAACACGAAAAAATAAGTAAAAGGCGCAAAATCGAAAGAAGAAGAAGTAAAATAATATACGTGTTCCAAATTCAAAATAATTAAAAAGTTGAAAAAAAGAAAAGTTTTTATGTAACAGTATTTATGGCCAGACTAGTTAGATATAGGAGAACTAAAGGTGACATGGTATTTCATCGAAGTTCTCAGGGGCAACAACGCTTACATTATATAGATGAATGAGAATCGTGTACTGTTTGCCGTATGCGACGTTGCTTGCGACGAAGTTAAACCACCATGAGGTAGTCGGTACGAGTACGCAAAAATCGGTCCTCCATCTGCCCAGCAAGGGCGATAACCTACACAACTTTAATTTTTCCACTTTACATATAACCGAATGGGAGGAAAGGACAGATTGAATAGTTGCATTTTCTTAGTGCACTCAGAATTCATCGTCCGTACTCATTCCTCTTTTTTTATTACATTGAGAGTAACAGATGAGCACACAGTAAGTGTTTGCTGCGGCCCTTGACATGTACATTCATCCTCGATAAAGAATCATAATGCTGAATTTTGATTTGTTGTTGATGTTGTCACCCTTGAGGACCGAGACGGAATGCCTCATCACCTGTAATAAAGGTCCCGGATCCCTACACGCACTAGACAATACAGCAGCATTATGCTGGTATTTGGCGCTGGTGTTCTGTGAGAGCGTGCTCCTAATCCAGTCGAGCTGGCCCATTCATTCTGCAGTTAGAAACGAACTGCAGCGCAGCTCTACCACTGTCCAATAACAATGCCTTTCCATGTCCTAGTTTTATAGATATTCAATAAAATCGAAGGTAGATACAGATGCAGTGTTATGACACAGCCCATATATACAACTCATCCAGACCAGGACAGGAAGCCGAAAGAAGAAACTGGAGCCAGGTATCCTAACCTCTACCCCAAGCGCCTATTACTCTAAAATCTGGGCAGGGATACCCCAATATCTGCTCCTTCCATTTGAAAGTATTCAACGTCGAGCGCTTAAATCGAGATCTTCCAGTGATTTACGATCACCTGGCTCTTTTACGGCGTACTATACCGGTTATACAATGGTAAGTGTTCATTATATTAATACCAGGCGCCGAGTACAACCATCCTAGTATCCGTCATTAATCCAAATCCCATCAACACCAACTCGAGATATCGAGGTGATGTTTGTAAAATTTGATGGTTGATGATATTAGCATACTCTTCTCGGGACATTTCATGTCATGCGGTAATATTTTGGAAGAAATACGACATTGGGGCCTACAAAAAAAAGAACCTATGATTCTCTTAGACTGGCAACAAACCAGCGTCTTTCTTTTTCTACAAAAAATATGTCGCAGCTCGGTTCTGCGTGTATAAACTTGTCCCGTGTCGTTGACACTATCTGAACCTTACTACGAACTTATCGCATATGTTTTTTATCGTAGTAGTGATTATCTGTTAATAATCGACATTCAGGAAATGTTAGGAACCAGTACAGGTGTTAAAAAACCTTCATAAATATTTTGTTAGGAAAGTTACGTATATAATTTAAGTGAGGATAAATGAATTATGAAAATGACATGAGAGACGAAAAATGTCCCAATGTAATAATAAAATATCATTCAATGAGCAACAAAAATATTTTCAATATAGTTTTACGTTTCTTAAGACAGTAGTACAGTTAAATGGAAAAATATCCCAACTATAGTCGACGCATTATGAACTGAGGCTAGGAATCGGGTCATAAATCTTATTTATCTGTGTGTCTCGCTCGCACTTACAGGTCTTATGGAGAGGTGTAGTGATGTGCGTAAGAATTGTAGAGGTGCATATCGATACCGGGATAGTAGTACTATATTAATCATATTACATGTCAATTACATACAATTTTATAATTTCGAATTGAAATATTTACATTTATTTATAAATGTAAGGTAAAATATACCTTTATCATGACCTGTAACTCTTAAATAAATAAACAATGTATAATAACTATATACATTAGATGATTATTATTGATTAATAAAATTATGAACACAATAATTTCACATTTTTAATAACTAAACATTCACTTTAAATTCAACCTTTCAACAAAGTGAAAAGGAATACCAATATTGTGAAGCGTTTTGCTATCAACTTGATTTAAATTAGGATGAAAATTTAGTATAGCCTCCCAACAGATCTCACTTAATTTTGGTATACAAATCCATACTTTATACAAAGTGTTGTTTCTACTAGCAACTGCTTCTTTTGGTTCAATTCCACCAAAAACATACATACAACCATATGAAGTAACTGTTGAAGAATGAAAATAGAGTGGATGTGGCAGTACAGTCTTTTGCATTAAGTTCCATTGCATATCCAATATATTTAACCTCCAAATATCTTCAAACATTGATTGTCCATCTGAACCACCAACAACAAACACTTGCAAGCTTGCTTGTGTTTCAATTTGCACAGCACTATGACATTTTCTTGGCAATGGGGCTAATGCTGTTTTTATGGTGGCATCAGCTTTTGGAGTTAATACTGTCCATGTGTTTGTATCAAGATCATACATTGGTATTTCCATAAGTTCAAATGCCCACTCTCCTGTACCACCTCCAATTATATAAAGCTTATTTCCATCGCGGGCTATTTCATGCCTATATCTGCCAACAGGTTCACCTTCTTGGCCAGTACCAACAAATACTGGTTCCCAAATCATTGTCCGCAAATCTAACCTGTGTAAAAAAATGAATTACATACAAGGAAATAAAAACACAATGAGGATTATAGTAGCATTATGCTATATTATACTACTTGTACTAGCAAAATTTGAGGACTGGGCTATATATACATTGAAGGTATCCAAAATAATTTGCACAGCACCAATGAGTGCTCTGTAGGGATTCTGCCCCAGTTTAAAATACAGAAAGTTGTAAATACAACAGTCATATATAATGCATAAGAGACTCAAATGAGAAATAAAACTTGGCTGACAAATATTCACTATTCTCTAAGGCCCTTTCTAGAGAGGAGGCCTATTCCCAACAGGATTTATATGTATAGGTTGTTACTTTACTTTTATTTATATTTGAATTTGCATAGAAAAACATGTTTTATCTTTTGATTTTTAATGAGGATAAATAATTAGTTGGCTTCATTTTAATTAAATAAGTGTAAGTCATTGCAAGGCACTTAGGTAATAGATATATAATTCTTAAAGCTGTTTCATAGCACATACCTATATATATCACAGTTATATGCAAATCCATTGGTACCCCCAATCGTGTAAAAATGACCATCATGACATAATATTGACTGCCCATATTGACCAGGTGGTCTAGTTCCTGTTACATCAAGAATTTCAAATTTTGCATCACCAGGATTTGTCCTCCATGTTATAACATCATTACTACATTTATTGCCAAATGGAGCTCCAGTACCACCAAATATCTGCAAATAATAATTAAGAGAATAGCACACTTTATCTAGTTTACTTTGGAAACTTTATATAGTTAACTTTTTTACCATGATAGTACCAACCATTAAGAATCTTCCATTCATACACATAGCATTTGACGCAAGCTCTTCTGGCATATTCTCTACAACTTTATGTTGTTTCCATATTCTAGTAGCAATACAGAAACTCCACAATTCTTTGAACAAGGGCCGTTGTGGGCTCCATGTAGGATCAACCCTTTGAATACTAGTGAACGGTAAAATGGGATTATAGCCACCGAAACAATAAATATTTACATCATCACACACTATCCTATGACCACTGCGAGGTCTAGGACTTTCAGAACCTCGAAATTTGACTTCTGTAACCTTAAAAGGTTCAAAAATATATTCCCCTTTCAATGAAAACATAGTGCACTTTAAACTGCCACATATAAGTATCTACTCCGTTAATTACGGTAAAATATAAGCAAATAAATTGAATTATATTTATTACTGAATATTCATTACGAGATAAAAATACGGGATTCCAAAATCACTTGACAGTTTTGACAGACCAATCGTACAACGTACAAGGTTCGATTTCGACTGTAAAAAATCTAAGCAGGTAATAATTATTTAAGCATGTTATCGGTTAATATTCTATTAAGTTTCTTATTAGGCTAGGCCAGATATTAAAAGTTATTTAAATGGAATATCAAATCAAATATTTTTGCTTTGAATTTCTAATATTTTAAATTTGTTTTATTCTGAATAATATAGCCAATTATAAGATGATAATTATGTGTAGTATGTAATAACTAAGATGTTGGCGGATATTTGCAAATAAATAATTAATGAAATCGTCTCGTCAAAGGGTATCCGTCCAGATACAGACCCATTATCCCGTTGTTCTCGAAAATAATGGAATCAATTTTGAACTGCCAGTTCTTGAGATACCAAGACGAATACTAACTGTTTAATGACAACTAGCAGAGCTTACGTCGGGTCGCTCAGCTGCTGAACTTCTAGTCTACTTGATTAATTAACAGACCTTGACGGTTAGTCTGGACATAGCAAAATCATTCAATCGGGTTTGGCACGAAGCGGTTCTTTCCAAACTTCGTTCCTAATGCCTTTTCGAGGAATTATGCAAGTAATGGCGCAAGTTTTCTCACGAATTCAAATGCCGGAACAAACTTGTGTCTGAAATCGAGATCGTGTTAAAACAAGTATCTTATTTGGTGCCGACTAAATCTAGTCAAATTCAACCTATATAAGACATAGGTTTACGTGTTCACCGCTAAAAAGACACCCATTGTCGTATCTTATATTGTAAACAACCCTTGTTATTGTTGCTAGTATCGGAATTTTTGTTGTTGTCATATCGAGTGACGAGCACCTTAAATTGACCTTTAAAAAGCTTGGTGTGCTTAGTAGAACGGAACAGTATTTTATGTAAACCCACTGGTTGCAATTCTACAAGGCTTCAGTCTCATATAGAATACTGTCCGTATCTTTGGGCACCCCAGTACCAGCTTCTTCCATTTAATTCTGTCTAAGCCACAGCCACCCGAATCTGAACTGTCGGTAACCCTAAAATTGTTAAATTCCTACCTAATAAAGCAATGTAACTTGTGATGTTCTATTATTTAGTTTAATATATTTTGTGGTTTTGTTGTAATTTAATTGTAAAAAAATCTTTTAGTCTAGGCTTAAAAAAATTGCTATGGTAACCTGACTGAAGTTGAAATTGCTGGTGGTATCCTGAAGGTTATTTTATACTGTACAATTTAATCTTAATGTTCTAACAACTGATTATCTCCAAAAGAAATAAATAAATAGGTATAAAAATGTAAAATAAAAAAATATATTGCCATATTATGTTTATTTTAGTGATTTGTCAGTAAAAGGATTTACAATAAACTAATAATACAGGCTTACACAAAGTATGTAAGTAACATCAATAATTTTTCCCATCATCTAACATGGTTTCAATACAATTAATAGATATTTATGTAGTCTACATTATGTGAATATATAGTGATTGAAAGAAGTACTTGGACGATTTACATAATGGCCATGCCATTTATTTCTAAGAGATTTAATGTTATATTATATGTATAATATAGTATGTATCCCTACAGATAATATATATTTTTTAGAATATTATGAAGCAATATTGAAAAACAATTTACAAACCTGTTTTTAAGTCACTTTATGTATGGATAATCTACTTGTCTACATCAATTTATCATATAAAAAAAAACTAAAAAAAACATATATTATAACCATTAAAAGTATTCCCGAAAGATTCTAAATTGTCCACTAAAATAGAAAAAATGTAAACTTAACTTTCATCTTTGATAACAAAACCATAAATTAAAAAAGTTCTATCTGTAATTATTTTTTATTACTGGATACAAAACTCATAAGTAAGAACGCCCCTACACAGATTAGAAAATTAAAATTAGAGATTATTTATTTAGCCAGTGCGCTGCATGCCAGTGGCAAATAAAACTTTTGGTTTGGACTTTTTATTTTTCTTGTTGGAGGGTGAAGGGGCAGCATGTAATGCGGCTTCTATGGCTTCACTGAGTACTAAAGCTCGTGGTCCTGAGCCTTCCTCATCTGGCGGCGGAATGGGTGGGGCAGTTCGAACGCGCCATGTGCCGCTAGTACTCGCCATCTGTCAATAAAATTATATACATGCAATAAAAATTTACCTTAAATACTAAACATTTATTAATATCCCATTGAATTGTCACACATAGAGGAAACAAGCTTTTCTTTCTAATTTAAAGACATAAAAACAAAAGCATCACACACCATGCCACTTTGAGGTACTTAAACATACATCTAATAACATCTCATATACTATTTAGTATCTTAATACCTTTGCAAATGACAATCCAGACGAAGATGGGCTTGGATTTGGACTTGTTGTCTCTAATGGTGGCATATTGACAGACAAAGAACTAGATTCAGCAGAGAATGATGCAGTCTCCATATGGGAGGGGGGGCTGCCAAAGGATGTTGAGGCGCGGGGAAAATGCACTTCTGATGAAAAATCTGGACGAGGTGGGCCTTCTAACGCACGACGGCACTGCAACTCTCGACGCTTTTCTCTGCGTTCTAAATTTGCACGAACTCGCTCACGACGCCTTATCTCATCTGTTGAATTGAAACAAAGTTAATAATCTGTAATATTGTTCTCTCTCTAAAATTTACTTACATGGATTGATGAATTATATTTATAGATAATTATTATTCCAAAATAAATATAGACTAGAATATATATTTATTTTCAGGTAATAAATACAACAGATATAAAAACAATATTTTACATATGATGCCTGTCAATATGTAATGCATTTAGCATGGCTAATCCAGTTGATTAAAATTTATTATATACCATAATTTGAGCCCTATAAACTTGTCTCAAAAGCAAAATTACATAGATTTGCAAAAAATTCAAATTTTTATCACTCTTTTACTCCTTTTCAAACAACAATGTAGGTGTTTCCAAGAGAAAATAGATATTATTAGGCTAGTGAATATTTCGATCAATAGTTGTTGTTTGTTGATTGTAGTGCACTAACAATTAGAACCAGTACAAGTCGAAGTATCTGGTGCTGATGCACATAATTGAGCACATGAGATGAACTTTCTGTTTTGTCGCCAAAACTATATCTAGCTTGCAAAGTGTCTCATGCACCTGTGAATTAGGTATTCGATCTTTTTACCATTTTTTTACACACCAAATATATTCCTAAGCTTAATAAAAATATTCATTAGTAAATATAGTAGTAATAAACATTCATAAGTAGCAAATAGTAATAAATGTTAATCCCAATTCACCTGAAAAACTTTGTAGGGCTGTTGTTGTCACAAATGGTGGTTGCAAATCCAACTCCACAATATCAAAGGAGCAGTAGACTGGCAAGTGGGCAGTGTATGGCATGTGTTTTCTGGTCTAACATGAATAAAATTGTATATTAAACTTTTGAACCATTATCAAGCCTAAATTAAATATATGAGAGTAGGATGTAAGTTATTTCTGCTAATGTTTCAGTTTTGGCTCAAATTCTCATTGGTAATTTTAGTTTCCTAGCTATTACACAGATAGCGTTCCAATCAGAAAAGGGTGAGTTTTAACACCTTACTTCGGTCAGTTGGTAGTATTTAAAACATTCAATAAGGGTGAAGATAATTCTTTGTATTTGTTTGATTGTTCCTCCTCTTCTGGCTGAGTTATCATGAAGTTGAGTTGTTGGAAGCGAAGGTTCACTAGCAGGAGACATCGCCGCTAGAGTGCGCAAGAAACATTGGAATGTTAGGATATGCACTATTTTTAACATTGTTTTTTTTTTCTTATGACTGATGGCCACTGTTAGCCCGAGGGCTTTTACAGCTTAACTGGGATGAAAAGGTGGCCAAGTGCTTTGGGCCTAAAGCTTTATTAAGCTTAATTAGGTAACCAGTACAAGGGTTCCCGAGAGGGACTGTTACCCCGGGCGCGAAAGCGACTGACTCGAGGGTGCCCGAAAGGGCCAATCCTCAGATCAGTGGATTGAAAATTTTAAGATCGTAGTTTTTTTCTTTGTACTTATTTGTAATTTAATGTAGTCTAATTTAACCTAATATTAACTTATTTTATATAAATAAAAACGTAAACTCGCTTAATCAACATTATATATATATATATGGAAGGTTATATATATATATATATGGAATTTTTAAATTTAATAATTTCAAAGATTTATTTTTAATTCAGTTAAACTTTCTTTAGATTTGTATTAACTGACTAGTTTTATTCCCTCAAAAAGTTTTATATTACATCTTTCTAATAAGAAATATACTATTTCTTTATAAATTTTTCAAATTTAAAATTAAATTAACATGTTCTCATTTAAGATTTAATTGTTTGACAAAAGCTCACAAATGAAAGCCATATTGCAATTATTTAAAAAATTATCGCAACATGGTGATTTCTTTTAACTTTAACTAGTCAATAAGTTTTATAAATTACATAGATACAATTCTAGAAATAATATTACCTGATCACCAAGTGACAATGTCTCCCGATGTAAAACTCGACCTTTAATAACAGGAGGGGCTGCAACAAGACCACCCCATGATGCATTTAAAATGCGTATGTTGAGACTATTGAGGAATATCTGTTGTCCATCGACAGCTGAAAACATTGTCATGTTTAATTTATGGTGTGCTCTATAAACAAAGTATATATATTCTTTATTCATGTGTTACCTTGATAGAAATAAAAGTATTTTGCCTGATTTTGTTTATCAATATCTGTAATTATATTGTTTACTTGCTCATCACCTGGAGGAGCACATTCTGTAAGTGGGAACTCTTCAATGTGATTATTATCATTCAGTTCATCATGCAAATAGTTTGTTACTTCTGAATTTAAAAAAGGTTGAGCAATATCAACTTCTATGGACCCCATATTTTCTGTTATTAGTTCAATGCAAGCAGCACCATCTTCTGTTACATCAAACCAATCTATTTTCTTATCACTGATTTCTTGTTTTTCAAATACAATAGGAGGAATATCATCAATCGGTTCTGGAGATTTTGGTTTTTCTTTTTGGTCTTTAATATCTTGCTCTTTTAGTTTCAACAATTCCAATGCTTGTTCTAAGTACACAATTTCTGTTGTGTCAATTTCTGCTAATATTTGATTGTTGATTTCCTCACGTTCTTTTTCCAATATTTGAAAGACCTAAATACAAATATAAATTATATTTATAAAATAATGAGTACAAATTATGTAAACTTCAATAATTATTTACCTGATCTTTTGTAGCTGTAAAGTATTTTGTGAATGGTGCGCTGTTAAGTTTTTCAAGAGGCAGTATTGGAGTTGCAAGGGAACTTGCTATTTGTCCACGAGGAGGTGAAACCTCAACTGTTGTTGTACCTCTAAGTCGGCGAACAAGGCGCATTGTTACCTGTTATTAAACATAATGACTTATCAAAAAAACTTATAATAAATAAAATTGATTAAAGCTGTATAGAGATGCTATTATAGTTGAATTCAAATAGCATTTCATCCTTAATGTTTAAAAATACATAGCCAGGCCAAATACCAAGTTAACAAGATTGCAATATTAAAATTGGCTGCAAACAACATAAGACTTCTAGATTTATGTAAAATTAGAAGGACAGCTTTCAGATGGGATTGTTAATGGCTAAATTTAGAAAAGCAAGTAATAAATAAAAATAAAATCTACCATCCTTTCAGTCTATAAAAATATTATACATAGTAAGAATAATATTATACCTCTTCAGCAGGTGGTTCCCACTGAATCATATAGGCAGGCTTCATTTCATTAATTTGTAAAGTTGCTGCACACACAGGGCATGGTGGAGGTTGCCTCTCATGAGCTGCAACATAATGCAAAACGCAGGCCCAGCAATAAACATGACCACAATGACCAACACGACCTGCCACAGGACTTCCGAGACATATGGGACACTCTGATCGCCCAGTGCTTCTTACCACCTATAAAGTTATAAATAACAATATACATATTTAAAAAAGCCAGCTTTTCTCAATAGAATTTTATTAACCCTTTCTACTTGAGAGGCTCCTCAAGGGCACCACAGAATGTAATGCAAAAGCATGTGAGGCTCGACAAGGAACCATTGTAATTGAAAAGATGTCAAGACAAAACAACTTATTTTTTACTTTATTCAGAGGTAAATCGCAATGCGTACTCTGCAGTGGTTAGTATTATACAATAATTGTTATGGTGTTTTTTGTGCATAAATTTTGAAAAGATGTCTAAAAATGACTTAAATATATATTTTTTTTGACCAAGGATATTTATTTGATATTTTTGAGATGTTGCAAAGGGTATATCTTTTAATGTTTAAATATTCAAACAATTTATTTTTGTTGAGTTGATGGTATGCTATTTTGAAAAGGACTTGAGTGCAAAGGGTTAAACAATGTGAAAAATATTGTTAATGTTATGTTATTATTATAGATTTATGCATATTTAATTTATATTATCTATTAACTTACAACTTCCTCAATCTGCTCCCATTTAATAGGCACATCTGGATCCATTAGATTTATCTTATAATCTCCATCATCTTTGACCACAAACTGACAACTAAAAAAAAATGTGTTTTTAATAGCACTGATAATAACTATGATGAGTTTTAATGGTATACAGTAACAATATCTTCCTGAAGTTAAAGGTACACTACAGTTCTTATCTACTTTACTGGTCTAACTGTAAAATATGACAACCCAAGTTTGGAGGAAAGTTCATATACAATCCAAACTATCCATTACTCATTCTGAGACATTTTAATACTACACTTACAACTTTCAAATAAATTTTCAAGCTTTCCTCATACCCACATTTTAATAACAAATGTTTAACACAGAGAGACAGAATTATTTTTAAAAACACATGGCCAGCTGCATACATGATCTGGCTAAAGCTTTTAAAGATTGGCATAAATCCGATATGTTATTACAATGTGCGTCTATCTAGACTTGGACCTCTGTATTTATCATGTGGGCCTATTCACTACCTCAAATATGCTATATAACAAAAAATCTAGAATAGTTAAATCCAGGCAAGAGTCAATATGAAAATAATTCTATAACATAAGTAGGTTGAAAATAGTTAGATAGTAAAGAACTTACTAAGCACGAAGATAGAGATCATGCTGATATTTGTGTGCCATATTTTGTACATTTCGTCGTGGTGGAGGACCTCTCCGGTCTGCTCCACCCCGTGCGGGATACATGAAATTAAGCAAATGGTTCATATTTTGCTTTTTACTTCCAGGTAGATACACAGAGCCTATTTCAGGCTCATCATCATCTCCTATCCTATAATTTCAAAAAAAAATCTGCATATGTAACAATTATATATCAATTAGCAAAGAGTTAGCGAATCTTATAAATTTTAAGTAGCAATCAATTTATCAAAAAGATAGAATTTACCCGGTGTTCTGCGTTCCACCCACAATAAAATTAGGTCCACGAGCGCGGGATCGTTTGTCAATTTGACCCCTACCTCTTTGTGGTGGTAGATTTCGTCGACAAGGTTCATTTTTGGAAGCAGCACCTGATCCTTCGCGTTTCTTATTCCGTGGCCAAGGTTTGTGTGTCAATTCTATATAATGATTTCAAATGTAATCGCAGTATTTCGGGACATAAATTAAAACAGTTCATCTATGAAACGATAAAGCAAAAAAGAACAACACAGAACTATATATGACCTTCATGCACTTACCAGTACTCTTTTTACAATCGATAGCCGGAGCTCTCGACTGTGATTGAGACAATCTGTTCAATGATTTTTTGTCCATTCTGGATTCCTCCAACATCCACAAAGGTAGCTGAGCGGGATCCTCCGCAAGGAGACAACGATTTTACGTTCAGGGCCGACATTTTAGAATGCCATGTTTATAATACAAAGAAAGAAAAATAAACGATTTTCTAAATGTACTCAATTTACCTATCGGTAAATACACAAATTATATAATTCTAACGTAAAAAAGGGAGTTTCGACTCCCTTTCGCCGATGACGACGAATTCAGTAAAGAAAAACAGAATTCCCTAGTCTACCACCAATATGGCGACCTGTAGGTCCAGCCGGCAACCTGCCAGATAAAATAAATTGCGCACTTCCTTTACATATTCTATAGATAACATCAAACTTAAATTGTAAAAAAACTATATAAAATATAATGTAAGAAGTAATCATTTTGACTTTATTTTCTTTGCAACAAAAGACGCTAAATAATATACCTAAATAATTAAATGAAGAAAAATATCTCGTAGCAAAATAAAACTTCGAACATTTTTATTATGATATGTAATGAATTGTTAATTTTATTATAATATTTTTATTACAATAATTATATATAAAAAAAGTTATACATAATACAATTTTTTTTTGTTAGAGGTTGGAGCAAAAAAAAGGAAGAAAGAATAAATGAGAGCGTTATTATCGAATGTGTGGCCACTCCCAACAATAATACTATTAAAACTCTTTTGATCTTATTTTTTATTTACTAAACTTATAACGCAAAAAATATCCACGAAGCCCTTGAATTTTATGAAAAATACAATGACTACAATTGGCAGCAAAAGTAATATTGCCAATTAAATGTTTTTTACTTCCATCTATCACATATCATATAATTTTTATGCGAATATATAGCCTGCACCCTTGTGCTTGTGCTCTGTTGGTTATTTCGATATTTTAGTTATATAACATAATATATGCATATTATACATATAGAAACATGCATAAAAGGAATATTTTCAACTACCAGGTGATACTTATTGGTTGATTTAATAAGATGTTAATTACATATAAACTTATGCACTGCTCTATGGCTATGTGAACCTGGCTTTGTAACTGCATAAAGTTGTAATAAAAAGAAACATATTTTTTAAATTGATTGCGTCATAACTAAATTTTGGAGGGAAAGTATTTGTTAGTCTTTCTAATTTTCGTTTAGCGCGCCCATTTTTATGATTAAAATGATGAAAAAAGCAACGCTACCTCTTGAAAAAGCTGTTATACCTAAAGAACAAGCACGACAATCCGTAGTAAGTGTATTTTAAATTTTTTGCAACTACTTAGATATCTTAAATTGAACCAATGTATCGTAGTTTTTATAACCAAAAAAAAATATGATTTGATGCAATGCATGCAAAGTAAGCTTTAACGTGGATAAAGACATACAACACGTTCAGACCCGGAAACCAACAATTTGTCTTATATAACACCAAATATTTTTTCTAGGCTGATGTTGAAGTAAGGTTTTCTAACCACAACGTTACGCTGTTGCTACAAAAAGAGTAAATAAACTAATTTATGCTGGTATTCTGTTACTCCGCTCTCGACGAGCCGTCTCTTACCACTTACACACTTTAGATGCAGCGCGACTTTACTATTTGAAATATATTATTGCTAGTTATCTTAAGATTGTTAAGCGAAATGTAGAAATAAGAATAAGTAATAGTATAATGTAGTACGATAAAAATTACGAACCGATAAACTAAAGAGTAAAGTTTATTAGTTTAAGTTTAAATGTGATGATGGATTTGGTCAATACGGCAAGACACTTAATTTTTCCTGAAGAACTTATCAAAATCTTATCAAAATATCATATATAAGGTCAAAATATTATATTTAAGATAATAACATAAAACTTATAGGATTTAACAGGTTCTCTAAATTTATTTAATTTTTACAGTCTAACAATGACGGTCATTCCGCAAGGAATAAGGATAAACGTAATTTAAAATTTTCTAATGAAGCTAATGGACGTGATTCTCAAAGCAGGTAATACGTTCTCAATTTGAGAAATACATACTTAATCGACTGTATATTGATTTCCGATATATTTATTTTTAATTTAAGCTAGTGTCAAACGAGCGCACAGATCTAATTGATGGTTAGTGGTAATTGTATATGTCTAATGATAAAAAATCGTTATACGTACCTTCGAGAAATAAGATTACGCTACTTCACCAGCGAGTCCTATTTCTCCGCTTTTATCGTGAGTTTTCGCGTATATCGTGAGATTGTATGGCTAGAGATTGTATGTGATTGTATAGTGAGAGCTTATTCCTTGTTCTCCTGTTTGAATTAGTGGTGCTATTGTTTTGCGTAATGTAACCCATTAATTAATAGTACAAAGTATGTATGCATGATATTACATATAATTCTTATTTATATATGTTTATGCATCGTAAAGTTTGTAATGATTTAAAAAAAACCGTCGAAAATTACGTAATGAATATTATTGTATATATTTTTTTATTTAAAACGATGTGTAATAAATAAATCCCACCAGACGTTTTATTACACAGACAGACACAGACAGAATTATGAAGACCTAGGTGATCAATTTCCAAAACGTTCACTCAACTTTTTCTAAAATAACTCTTAAAATCATCAACTGTTTTATGAGTTATATAACTAATAACAACGACTCAAAAATATAAAAATGCAAATTTGTAACAAGGCAACAGTCAGAAGGTTATATATTATTTACGGGACACATGTATATCTCTTAATTATATTTTTCTAAAATATATCATAGTTAGTCTCTTTTACTCTATACACCTATAATCGGATAATAAATGTAAAAGAAGACAAATAATTGCAAAACAAAATATTGAAAATTAAAGACTATAATACAAGAAAGTACATACACACACGAACAATACTTCGGGGCCGAGAATTACTTCACACAGAATACGGACCTGCGAGGTTTGATCGTGTATTTATATTTTTATTAATAGCAAGGTTTTCAATATTTTGTTTGCAACGCTTGTTGTTTTTACTTAGTCTAAAATATTCAATGAAAATTTTTAATCAGTTTGTATAAGGAAGTTCTTAGCCAGCCATTTGGTCTGTCACATCGTGAACGGCTGCTTTGGCTTCAGAAGCGAAGGACTGAAGGTTTGTGGGTGCAGTGTAATGATTGCGATCGATGGCGATATTTATCTCAAGTTATCGACCGCTATGAACTACCCGAGAAATGGTTCTGTAAGATGAACCCAGGTTAGTGAATTAAGGTTACATTTAGTTTGTATGTTATATACTTTGTTAAAACAGTACCCTAGTAGTTGATACACAGTTTTATAAACATTTCACCTCATGGTAAATGACGACTGCGGGCCATATCATTCCCATTCATCCAAGATCACATCAGGAATCATAAATCGTATGCGTCGTCATTTCTAAGGTCTAAGTTTGAATACTTCGTCACCAGTGATGAGGTTTAAGTGTCTTGTTTTCATCAGTCAAAACCCAGGAAGGCAAAGCTACCATTTTATACTGATAGCCAAAAAGCGTGGTGCTATTCCAGATGGGACAATCTATTCGTGCAAAATCTTTAACCACAACGACTATCCCGCGTTAAAACGTAAATTATCTCTTATACCTTGCTCATTCAATCGTCGCAACGTCATGTGGCGTTCAATCAAGGAGTTGGCCGTTACATCGATGCTTATAGTATTACTCGGCTTACTCTGAAAATTTCATTTCTTTTTTTCTAGGTCATAATATTAGGGATGTCATCCCATTTATTAGGCTGTATTTCATATGGCAAATGACAATACCGGAGACCTAGATTTATAAGCAATGCAATCCATCTTATACAAAGCACGTTTTTTGTGGCACGAGGGATGACAGAGACACGGTTCACCTGACGATATGTGATAGCTCCATCCATCCTCAACAACGATTCAAGATGGCACAACCGATGTCACCCTTGAGGGTCCATATGGAATACTTAACTACCAGTAACTGAGTCTCCAAATTCCTGCACGCACACACAAAACGAAACGAAACAACGTTATATTGCTATCTCAAGCTGATATTCTTTGAGTTTGTAGTCCTTCCCGGCCTATTTGACCCATTCATGTTGCAGCGAGAAATATGCTGCTGCAGGTAACTCTACCAATGTTAAAATATCTCTTTAAAATTGGAATACATGATACGACATTTATGTTAATCATTACTTTGGGCATTAATATTATCTCCCCGTCCTATTTGTGCGAAAACTTGTTGCAAATTATTAGCTGCATATAATCTAAGGGTAAACTCGTGTCATCGTGTGTCGAAATATGGGAATAGATCTGATAATATGTGATCTTCCATGTCAGGCTTTGTGATGACATCATTTCTTTTTAACTTTGAAAACGTCGTAAGTTACAAAGACTGGGCGTTGATTGTCACTGCATTTATTTAGACTCGATACCTTCGATTATGTCTTACAACAATCGACAATTATCGATTAATTGATGATATGAACAAATATTTCAATTGTGTATTTCCACTTAATATATTTATTATGTGCTTCTAAATTATGTAATAACTAAAATATTTAAGCTGCGACACACGTGCTATTAGAAACATATGTTTCGTTATAGATACAACTTTAGCTAAATGCTCGGTTTCGGAAGAACCAATACATTTGCATGATGAAGAAGATCTGATACATAGTCGGTTCTCAGCGGGATCAGTAGTTTGGGCGCAAATGCCCGGCTGGCCTTGGTGGCCGGCCATGGTAGACGATTGTCCAGACACCGAGCAATTCTACTGGCTAGACGGATTCTCCGATATACCTGTAAGATTATGCAGAATTTAAATTTTACTTTTGTTTAAAATATTTTTTTAATAACGAAATATATCAATAGCATTACTGACTCAATATAAAATATTCTTATTTTTTTAAATTCCACCTACAAGCAAAAGTATATGTCTTAACCCTCCAACCACTGTCAATGTCAATGCAATGGTTGATATAATTGTAGATAGCATAAAATTGTTGTTAATAACTTTATGCTAAAGATATTTTATAGAAAGGAAATGAGAACTACACATAAGGACACACAACATTTCAATGTACGCAAATTGACGATTTAGATAGTCGGTACGATGAGACTATCTAGCATAAATCATCATCAATTTACAAATTTTATAACCAAGAAAGTAGTTTTAGCACTAAAGTTTCGGTAGATCTTAACAGTTTTTAGGAACAGATAAAAGTGTCGTGCAAAATAATATACTTAATATAACTTTCAGACTGCTTACAATGTTGTGTTTTTTGATAAATCTGACGCTACACGTGCTTGGATATCGAACAATAAAATTGAATCATACTGCCTCAATAAAAATAGAGGAAACCATGCATTACAAAATATAAAGTACACAAAGCGTCTGAAAGCAGCTATCAGACAAGCTGAGGATGCACTTAATATGCCACTTACTGCACGTCTCGCTAAATACAGCTTTTTAAGCAGATACAAAGGCAAAATTTTAAGCCCTACGAAAATATCTAAAGCTGATATAGAAAAGTATCGTAAACGCCTAAAACGAACGTTTAACGTGGAATTTCCCTTGGAATTTGATACGGATGATTCTGATATAGACGATTGTTCTGCAACTAAACTAGATACACCTAAAGTTAATAAAGACTCCGTTGGTGCCACTCCGACTAAAAGCAAAGTTAAGGCGATAAAACCGAAGAAAATATTTATTAAAACAAAAGAAACAATGAACACTCATTCCACAAACGAAATTGATGCAGTGTCCGCTAACTTGGCTAAGCATAGTCAAGATGACGAAACAAAAGAAATAAATTCATTAGCAGCACATGTTAATAGAGCGGACTTTGGATTAATAAATGGTTTATTAGAAAAGGGTAAATTATAAATTTAATAAGCTATTTTTTTTTCGGGCTGATGGCCGCTGTCAGCCGGTTGAGAGGTGACCGAGCGCTCATGGCCCTCAGACCAGGCCTCTATTAGTGGGTATCAATAAAGGGGCTTCCGAGAGGGAGCCTCGGCTTGTTCCGTTGTGCGAGAGCGACTGACTCAAGGGTGAAGTTGCCAGCGGTGGACCGATACGAAATATTAATCGAGCTTTTTTTTTGTCTTTCCTTTCCCGGTGACCTCGGTACAGAATATCGCTCGATATGTCAACGCCAAGGGTTCCGTCTCAAATAGGTCTATAAGGGGTGTACTCCCAAAATAAGAAGATAAGATGGGGCTATTTTTAGCTGTAAATCGGCAAATACTTGCCTTCTCCCCTTCATCGTACTGATTAGATGTAGCCGAACTCAATCCGAAATTTTGTTTAACATATTTTGTTGATAGCAGATAAGTTTGTTCCGACACTCGTTGACGTGTTCTGGAGAAATATTACCGCGGCTAGTGATCAACGCATCGCATCTCCTGCGCTACTGTCTACAGCACAGCAATGAATATAATTAATATGCATAGGAGATAACACACAGCCTTGGGGAACAACAACGTTCAATTGTTTTGAATCGGAACATGTACCATTTACAACGAGCTTGATACTACGATTTGTGAGAAAACTCGTGACCCATTTATAAAAAACTACCAGCATATCTTCTCGGTAAATGCATGCGAAAGGAAGCTTCGAAATAAGCACTTTGTGCCCAACTCGATTGAAAGCATTCGCTACGTCCAGACTTAATGGCAAGCACCGATTAGCACAGGCAGCCGAGACCAAGGCTCGGATGCCTGCTGTTCATCGATGAGTCAAGTAGACTAGAAGATCACATGACCCACTGTCATCGAGAGTAGTGTTAGACGCAAAAAGATAGCTTAGGAAATTAGTTTTCTTCTTTGAATCATGGGGCCAGCACACACAGCCACACCTCGCCCTGTTAATCTTATATATATTATAGAAATATAAGTTTTACAAATGGTATTTTAATTCCAGATACATCTGAAACTTCTGTGCCTGAATCCTTAGTTTTAAATAAGCTAGCAGAATCTAATTCCCTAATTCCGCATGGCCGAGCTGACTCACCTGCTAGTGACGATTTCGAATTCTAACTTTTTATTTTTAATTATTATATAAAGAGTATTTATCTTTTAATGATATTTTTGAAATGTTAATGACACGATAATTGAAAGCAAATTATAAATTAAAGTTTTAAAGGACACATTATCTAGTTTTTTTTTAAATCATGAAATATCTCGGCAATTTAAAAAAAGAAAAAGTATAACTGAACAGATAAAGCTTTATTTAATGTAATGTTTAATGACAACGTTTAATAAATTTTGTTTGCTTTAATAAAAAATCCTGACATGGAGGGCATAGGATGGAATGCATTGTGATCTTTAATCGAGGATAGCTTTGTTATGAAAATAGAGTAAAATTGATCAGCACAACATTGATGTAACTTTGTCAATTATGAAGCATGATTTAAATTATTTTGACTTTTTAGTTTTTTGGCTTATGGGGATAAAATAGGGGCTTAAAGTTCTAATGGATATGAGTCCCGTATTGTTTACTAAAGTACTGAAACAAGATACATTTGGATAGAAAGTTCCTTTCGTAAGGTAAACATCCACTACGAAAGGACACAAACAGGAAGGAAGTCTGAACGAGTTAAAATGCAGTATTGACCTTCTAGTCCAGAAAAAGTAAAAAAGATATATCTAGAGAATATAAGGGAGAAAATGATGTGTTTCGTAAGTATACGCCACAATAGTGATGTGCTCCTTTTCCATTAAAAAGAAATGGTCTCCCTTTGACAGCAGTATCTTAATGTTAATGTCTTGTAGAGTGTAGGTAAACTCGTAGTGCAGTGGTACTTAGTCGGGTCCGCGGTAGCCTGATCTTTAAGAACCAAATAAGTGACCCCCACTAGTGAAGAGTTCCGGGAGCAACCTACGGTCGAGGACGTCCTGAATCTGTTGCGCGAGCACAGCGTGGCATCCCACGAACCCTTTTGGCCAATAGTGATGCATTCCATTGAGTCCCGAGCTTTTTCAGTTCGGGGTTCGAAGGGCCACCTACGTCATCCACCTAATCACAACACAGTGCATGGGTACATCTGCATTGACGGGTGACTTATAAAACCTCTTCTGATCACCCTGGAAGAGTTGATTCTGTTTAAACTGTGTCTTCCTCTCATCATATCGCTGATTGCGCTTTCCCCACCCAAGCAGCGATTCTTTGCTTCAGGTCGTCTATGTGCACCGGCAATTCACACAGTCTGCTAATGAGGACTCTTGCCTCTACGACACGGTCCTCAGTCCTTTTTCTCCACTCAATTGAATCCATATCGCAAAGGTTGGTTTCTAAAAAGATAGGCAGTAATGGATTTATAAGCCTCACGACAGCCCGATTCCAATTGCTTATAGGAATGCGAGGAAGTCACGGTCAATTCTTAAGAGACACACTACGTGTTTCGTTGTCGCCTCCTCTAATATGCTCCTCATCTGCTCTATTTCCGTCATTATCCCCCTCAATTACGGGGGCTGCCCTACAACATCTAAAGCTGTAGGGTGTTCTACGGGCTGCAGCATAGCGCTGTCATCTACAGTAGAGGTATCCGACGCAAGAATAGCCCCACGTCTTAGCCGTTCTAGTTCGGTATCATCAAATATTTTTGCGCGGAGGGTGTACCGTACTGCCAGGTTTTGCTCAGTGACCGTTAATAATGATTATTATTATTAGTACGTTTTATTGACATTGAATACGATATTACTTCGCACGTCTTGCCCAGTCGTTATCATCCGGTATAACCAGAGTAATGGCTACAATCCAAGCCTACCAGGATTCTTATTGATGTTTGCGCTGTTATCGGCTCTCACAGCTTCATCGAACTCTGGGCTAGTCCAAGCCTATCAGGCGGCTATCGTTGTACTTTAAGAGCCATTTAATTAATCGTAGAACTTTAATAACAAATTGCAATTAGAGGGCAACAATATTTTAAGTTTTATATTATTGCCAACATTAAGAATCGATGTATTGATTTTTGACATCGATGTTTCATAACAGCGATAATATTCAAACATCTCTAATCAATTATTGTCTGATGGTTTAATTTAATACCTATAACCACACGGTGAATGAGAGATATTATTCAGTGTTTATAATTAACTTATATATTATAGGATACAATATTTTTTAATATTTAAGTGTACCGTGTTCAACTGATAAGGAACTCATAGCTTGCGCTGTGGCTTATTAGTTGTAATGGCGACTATTTCATTTGCTAAAAGTGTGGTTAACCCAGGTATAAAAATTCATTTGATTCTTTATAGTCTCGCTTGATAAAATATTAAGCCCACTAAATAAATGTATACATTTACCCGTGCATTTAATTTTATGATATTTAATATTTTTATACTTAAATTTTGTGCTCAGAACCTATTATGTAAAAGGGCCGCTATCACATGAACATTTTACCCTATCTTTATTTATTATAATTTGTACACAATATAATATTACGTACATATAAGTTTTTGGTAGTAAATGTGCTATTAAAATATATTTATTGGGAAAATATAATATGTTTTAACCTATAGTCAAATTATACTTTGTAGATATTTTCTATCCACTATAAAACTTACCTATATATTCATTTTAAATCTAATAGTAAGCTAAAAAACTTCTGGTATATGATCTTAAACTTACCCAAATATAATGTTTTAGTGGGATAGAAAATTAAAATTATTAATATGTTAACCTAAAGTATGAATTTTAAAAATTTTATGTTGTATCATTGATTTATCGGAATTTCTACTTTTGGAACTTTTTATCAGATACAAATACATATAATAATAATATGCAAATAATACAGTTGTTTGGAGCTGCATCAATGCAAATAAGCAGTAAGATAAACAAAAATTCCTGAAACAGTTTGTTTAATGTAGACAGAGATAGCAAGTGCTATTTATAGTCCATGCCCGGGTTATTAAATACTCAATGTCCTAGTGTCATACTTAAAGCACTAATGTGTAAATAGTGACACATTAATAATCTTTAAATATATCATATATCTTTTCCAGCTCTAAAGTTGGTTCTTAAACATAACCAATGTTCCCACCTGTTAAATACATCTGTATTACCAGCATTGACACCATTAAGTTTAGTGCTCCGAAGAAACTATGCTGAAAAACAAGTGTTTGAAAGAACAAAACCTCATTGCAATGTTGGTACAATTGGCCATGTTGATCATGGAAAAACTACTCTTACTGCAGCCATAACCAAAGGTGAGAGGCTAATATACTTGAAGTTGATAAATGTGAATTTTTCAAGACTACAAATGCAGTATATTATTTATATCTTGAAGCTTTGTCAACATACTTTTATATTTTATATAACTAAATTTTAATTTATGGATTGTGACTGTTTAACAATATATATAATAGATGAGACAATTACAAAACAAAAAGACTGGTAGATTAAACACACAAGAGTCACCTTTGAGACCTATGTATATACAAGAATTATAATATAGAATAATGAATGATGTAAGCATGTAGAGAGATGTAAAGGTCTGTCCTTTGGTAGGGCACTATTTTATCTATACATTTTGTAACCCACAAATCCTAAACTCAAACAATAAATGGTTTAAGTCATTATAAAACCAATCATAGGTTTAATGTATACAATATTATAAAACTTTATTCTCAGAAGAAATATGCTATCTTATGAATATGCTAGCACATTCCTTTTAATTATGTATAATCCACCTTTAAAGGTATATACATAATTGTGTTTTATTTCTTAGGTTTCTACTTTATTATTCAAGAATAATTGATACAATTTCTAGCTTCAGTCAGTAATATAATCTTGATAATATCAAAATAAGGTAATTAATTGATGTTCCTTTTATCTCAAGCTATGTTGTATGTAGTTACAATTATAAGATGTTCTCCTCAACACAGCAATTAGGTATCCTATCTGCTACCCCACATGGGCAATGTTACAAAAATGTATATAAGTGTATGTATAATGTGAGTAAGTAAGTATATATAGTAATGCTCATTTTATATTTTATACTAATTTATTTCAGTATTATCTGATCTCAACTTGGCCCAGAAGAAAGGCTATACAGATATTGATAATGCCCCTGAGGAGAAAGCTCGTGGTATAACCATTAATGTTGCTCATGTTGAATATCAAACAGAACAAAGGCATTATGGTCATACTGATTGTCCTGGACATGCAGACTATATCAAGGTATAAACAAATATTTTTTCTGCTTAAAAACAGAAATATATACTTATTTTGTAATAGTTCAGCATCATTATGTACTTTTCGAAAGCTATCATAGGAGAAAGCCTAGAAGATTATTAAAACAAAAAAACAGGGTTTTGTTAAATAGCCACAAAAAATAGAAAAAAGAATTAGTGGTAAGAGTACTGTCAAGTATCTTCCAAATATTTCATGTGCAAGCAAACTCTTCTTACCATCTGAACTAACACCAGAACCACAGCCCAAAATTAGGGAAGATACAATTAAGAAACATGTTGCAACTGAAGATGAGGTATCAAGCTTATCAATTATATGGTGCCCAACCACCGAGTGCTTTTTAGTTATGGATTTAACATTTGATTATATTCACTATTTTAATAGGCCTGTTTAATGATAGCAAAATGTTAATTTTTCATCATCACATTTAATGCTCTATAGCTAAATCCTTTCAGAATATGATAACCGGAACAGCACAGATGGATGGTGCCATTCTAGTGGTAGCCGCAACTGATGGTGTGATGCCACAAACTCGTGAGCATTTGCTACTCGCAAAACAAATTGGAATTCAACATGTTGTGGTCTTCGTCAATAAGGTTGATGCTGCTGATGAAGAGATGGTGGAACTTGTTGAGATGGAAATTCGTGAGTTAATGAGTGAAATGGGATATGATGGTGATAACACACCAGTTATTAAAGGTAGCTACAATAAAATAATGTATTACTTTATTTTTGATTTAAACAAACAAATGTTATTATTTCGTAATATAGAAAAACAAACTGTTTAATTAATAGTTTCACCTTTGTCCCCTTGTATGTGTTTAAATTGCACTCAAATTACTGCAAAAAGTTTTGTCATTAACATATTTATGAATTTATATAGTAAAACTGATTTCTGAGTCTGAATTGCAATTGAAAATCATATGGAATATAAATTCTTACCTCAGATCTGTCTGTCTGTGTCTGTGAAATTGATTACATTGCTGTTTTTTATGTTGCATATAGAATGATAATAAATAAGCACTTAAAAATTAATTATATGAAAGTGATATAAATCTACTTTAGTATTGTATAATATTATATGTACAAGTTTAATCTTAACTATAACCAATTAGGATAGAATAAATCAAAAAGTTGTTTGATTAGACTTTTCCTATTTTTAGGATCAGCTTTATGTGCCTTAGAAGGTAAAAGTCCCGAAATAGGAGCTGATGCTATAAACAAACTGTTGCAAGAAGTGGATTCATTCATACCTACTCCACTGCGTGATCTAGACAAGCCATTCCTTATGCCTGTAGAATCTGTGCATTCTATACCTGGACGTGGAACGGTTGTAACTGGAAGATTACATAGAGGTATTCTTCTTTTTAATAATAGAACTTTTATCCTTTGTGTGCTACTTGATGATGTTAATATATGTTACTTATTATGTAAATAAAAATTATCTTTATCCATTCAACTTTCATTGAACATTTGACAGGTGTTTTGAAAAAAGGTACTGAATGTGAAATTGTTGGTCATGGAAAAGTAATGAAAACAACTGTTACTGGTGTTGAAATGTTTCATAAGACCTTAGAAGAGGCTCAAGCTGGTGATCAATTGGGAGCTCTGGTGCGTTCTATCAAGAGAGAACAAATTAAACGCGGAATGGTTATGGCAAAGCCGGGAACAGTTAAGGCTCATGATAATTTGGAAGCTGCTGTCTACATACTTAGCAAGGAAGAGGGTGGACGATCAAAACCCTTTACATCATTTATACAACTTCAAATGTTTTCCATGACATGGGACTGTGCCACTCAAGTTAACATTCCAGAAAAGGAGATGGTTATGCCTGGTGAAGATGCTACGTAAGTAAACAGTAGTATTATATTAGAAACTCATTAGATTTTAATGTAAATAATGGTGACCAGACCTAGCTACCACAACCTCTAAGCGTCTAAACATTTGCTTTTAATTTCACAGACTGCAAGCTAACTGAGTTTAATCTTTGTGCCAGCACCAATGAAATTGTTTATGAAAATTTTAAATACTTATATTTATTACATGCTCGGCGATGAAGTAAAATAGGAAACTGGGATGTCCAAAAACTAAATAAAAATTATTTAATGAAGACATGTTTGCTAATCTATAGTGGGACCTTGTCCCTCTGTCCATGGAGGAGGTTCATGCCCAGCAGAGGGATTTATCTATATAAGCTGTTACTTTACTTTTAAGTGACCTAAGAGCACAGTATACTTGATAGTAAGTGGCTACTGTGGCCCATAAACATCAAAATAAATAAATATGCGACTTTTATCCTAATCAGGGTAAATTAGATGGAAAGCTATCTGTATTTCACTAGAGCTTATTCAAGCAGTATTAGCCATCCTACCTAAACCAGGACAAAAGATATTATTGTCTATTGTACATTTATTTGATTTTACAGATTACATCTGCGTTTATTGAAGCCAATGGTTTGTGAAGCTGGCCAAAGATTTACTTTGCGAATGGGTGATTTCACATTAGGAACTGGTGTTATTACTAAAATAAACAAAAATCTTAGTGAAGACGACAGGTTGAAGCTCTTGGAAGGAAAGAAGGCACGAGAAAAGGCGGCTGCTAAAAAGTAGTTTTTAAATTATAATCTTTTAAGTTACATTTAGAATCATTCTGTAGATTACATAATATTATTGTATGCATTTAAAATAAATGTTTTGAAAACCCATTCTTGTTTTTTTTTAATTTTCGTCAGTTTGGCATACAGTTTTTCTAACTATTATCATGATGTTTTTGGAGTCAGAGGTGGAATTATTTAACCTAACCTCCGTATTTTTGAGAATAGTATTAATTAATTGGCAAGTGTTTTTTTTTTATATTGAAATTATGATTAACATATGAGCACAGTTCACTTGGTGGCAAATGATGACTGCATCCATGCTCATATGCAAATACATAGCCCATAACAGCACTGCAATGACATGCCTCACTACCTGTAACTTAATCTCTGGATCCCACGAAACAAAACGGCAATGTATTGCTGCTATTTCAATTGAGATCATTTTAGCGTTATGGTTTATGATGACTATAAAAAAGGTTTAAAGTTTTTAATTTTTAGCCGCAGCTTTTGTTGAGTGTGCTTGTTCATAAGTAATATTTTTATGAATGATTTGATGAATTTACAAGAAAATGGATTTGTAGATAGAATGAAGAAAGGTCGACGGCGAACCGTGGGCCAATGCTGTCGGTTCCTGAAAACCTATGATTTCAATGTTTTTTTATTGTAGTAGGTGACAAATGTCGGCCACCCTCGTTCTATTGCACACGCCTAAGTTGTGTTTTCTATCACGCAGACAAACACCGAGAATACCCCGCTCCATAGTTCGCTGAGTGACTCAGATTATTCAAGTATCTGAGTTTTTGTAATTTATCAATGACAACATGCACTGGTTAAAGACTTGTATGTGTGTATTTAGACGTTGAGGGATGTTGGACGAGGAGATGTGTCGCAGTTTTCCGAACGCTGCCCATACCAGTTGGATCAATCGAACTTTTGATTGAACTCTGCGTCAAAGTTGGGCTTACCTGAGCGGACACGAATAGTCCTAGTTAAGTGTACTCTTCAACAACTTCGAGAGTAGTGCGCGTAACAACGTCCGGTATAGGTGTGACATGGAAATTAGACATGTTCATCTCAAGACCTACCCGTTATTGAGGTCATTAAGCATAGTGCCTAGGTATCTCAGCGAATCTGTCATGACGACTATGTTGGCGGCAATTCGTAATGGACTGTACTCGGACAGATATTGTTGCTTAGTTTTTATATTAAAGTCTCCCATCAACCTCATGTATTGAGGTTTAAGAAAATGCATGGCTCTTAATGTATTCTCCTCCTCATACATTTCCTCCACCTCATCGGTGTTTCGGCACATAAACCTGTATGACCTTCAGTGAATAGCGTTTCATTATAAGGAATGTAACCCTCGTCGATACACTCAAACGTGAAGATGTTGTGGATGATAAATTTGACACGTCCCTAGGACAGATGGTTGCCCTCCACGCTGAAGAACAAGTTATCGGATTCACGGATTATCCTGTTCTCCTCCTGTCGGTGGACTTCAGATAATCTTACTCTGCTTAACTTCTTCCAACTCCATGATCTTCTCGTTGGTCCGTTGCCAGGTCCAGTCGCCGTTTGTGGTAGTCGAATATCAGCCGGAGATTCTTAGCATCCCTTGCCATGCCGTTACTGTGACTGCTACCAAAGTCCACCACCATTTACCTCCGACGCTGCTGCCCGTCATCGGTCTGAGTATTTGCGTCTGGCAATTTGAGATGGATATATTGACAGTGGTAGAGCTAGTTTGTTTCAAGCTGCAGAATGAATGGGTCAGCTCGACCACACCCTCACAGAATACCAGCGTAAAATAGCAGCATAATGCTGCTGTGTTTCGTTCGGTGAGTGTAGGGATCCGGAGAACTTTATTACTGGTGACGAGGCATACCATCTCAGTCCTCAGGGATGACAACGCATCTGCATTATGATTTCTTGTCGAGGATGAATGTAGATGTCACGGGCCGCAGGAGTCACTTACCATCAGGTGAACTGTGTGCTCGTTTGTAACTTTCGATGTAATAAACAAAAATCTGCCATCTGTCCATTTCTGAAATGTAGAGTGGTCGTTGGTATTTCCCAAGTGGTTTAGACGGATAGAAAATGTTATTGTACCCCAGGTGAATATGATTATGAAATTTCTTTTGGGATCAATCGTATAATGTGAGATTCTGATTTGATCGGTAAAATCTGGTTGTTACCAGGTATTGTCAATGGAATGTAACTATTAATTATAGTAATTAACTGTAGTCGTGCAAATACAAAGATATTTATTCACTCACAAACACACGCTGGCACAATTTTTTTAATTACTGCTTTACTTAAAAAGTTACTGCCAAAATTAATCGTATTTGTCGGTACGAGTGCTTCCTGAGATACAGGTTTTATTCCTAGTTCAGGGATAGAAAGTGGGAAACATATATAATACAATAAGATAAACTATACGTATATTAATTGTCCTGTATCAACATCGGCATTTTTCAAAATTTTATCCCCAAGAGGTTCATTAGGGGTTGAAAGTTTATATGGAAAGTTCGTTACTTTTGAAGGCAGAAATGCATGAAATTCAACAGTTATGCTTCTTAAATAAAGTTGAGGTAAAATTATTATAAACAAGTTTACATTTAAGCTCGATAGATGGCGTTGTGCACTGTTTCAGAATCGCGCTAAGGTTTCGTTTCGGCTTTTAGTTTTTTGACTGCTCAAACTACGAGCCATATTTTAATATATATCTCTACGCATGCGAAGCTGCGAGCGACAGCTAATCGTATATAAGGAAAGGACCAAACAGACGAGGGTATCCAAGCGGTCGAAGGATATAGCGAAATGGAGAGAAACCTGTGGACCATACCAGAAATAATTATTTTACATATTACGTTACAACGAATATATTAGCTTAAATTAATATATCCGTTGAAAAGACATAAAGAACGTCTGATGATCATTGAACACAACAAATACGTGTAAACTAAGTAACCGTCAGTGGAAAGAAAATTTTTAGCTGGTGAAACTTACATTGTACACATTTATCATAATGAACTTTTGACAGTATTTAAAAATATAATGACAATGTATCATGTCATTTTTCCAGGGTCGTTATAAACGGCAAATACCAGGTCCAGATCAAAGAGATAAACCTCTACTAAAATAAATAAACTTTTTCTACTATGTTAATAATTTCCAATTTGACTTCCGTTATCTCTGTTATGGTATGATGTAGAAGGGGTTGTCTTAGATGAAGCGAAATGAAAGTACCAAAAGAAAAGCTTGGACGAAAGTAGGCTCCACCTTTTAACAAAAAAGGAGACTAAATATCCTATGTTTTTTATCGTGATATAAAACAATGTTTAATATGTTCACCCCTACATCTATGATCCTGTTTTGTCCTAGGCCGAACAGACCCGCTGCCATAGTCATAAATTTAAAAGTATTAAACAAAAAAAATCAAATTTTTTACGAAATAGATATATAATTTTAAGTAATCAGTTGAATACAAGTATATTGAAGTTGCAATTACCAAGCCAGAGATGACCCTTTTAATCTTAAAAAAAACAACACGTCATATTATTTTTCTTTAATATTACACATTGATAGGATTAACAGGTTAATGTAATTATAATAAAAAAAATAGGGATAATCAAATCACAAAATTAACTTAATACATTTGTAGCTCTCATGGGTATACATGGTATTAATTGTATATGTCTTTATCTCGCTCTCGCGAAAGGGGTATATGGTCTCTTATTTAATGCAATTAAGGCCGGTAAAATCTGAGGTCAGTAATGACCCAACGACGCCAAATTAGGGTAAATAGGATTTTATACATTAAAAAACCAATCTAATCCAGTATTTTACCTAAATGTAAACCATATAAAAAATTAACTATTTTATTTAAACTACTGCAGGGCTTGCTGGTGGCTAAGTTACTAATCTTAGGTATGACTCAATACATTTGTCAAATGTTTTTATTTAAATTAATCTACAGGTATTATGGCAAATTAATTAAATTGTAAAAGGTGCTGGATTGTGCTATAATTTATATTATAATAAGTTCAGATGGTTTAAATACAATGCCTGCAAATTGTAATAATGCAGACCAATAATTTGTTGACAAGCATGTATTTTGGATTGATTAACCAAAATTAGGAATAGCTTTTAGGGACTACATATTTTCACAGTAGTTGGCTTAAATGGAACCACCATCACAGATCACACCATAGATGAAATAATTTCAGAGAAGTATTTAACAATCAAGCTACTGGGAATAATAAAATTATATATAGTTTATTTCACATTTTATTACAAAGTATCACCACAATTTTAGTGTAATATTGTCAGTCCTTGCCTAACAAAAAAAACATTTACACAAGATAAATTATAACACAGAATGGACAATCTATTAATGATCACAAATATTAACTTACATGAAATTAATATTTATTAGCTAACACACTGTAAGATCTAGAAATCAAAAGGATTGGACTTAAGAGTGGACACAATTCTGAATAAATAGCTTTGATCAAAAAGAAATACAATAAACTAATAATACAAAAATAGTGAATGAGTTATATGAGCTTTAAAAGGTATTTTATATTAGGCATTATAGTATTTATTACATATATATAATAATACAATTTATACAACACTACAAATCAGTAGGAAACATTTGTTTATATACCTATAAGCAAATTGTCACTTGTCTGTATTGTAAATGCAGTTTTATGAAGTTTTAAGATATCTTTAATACTGAACACTAAAGACATTACACATTTACCTTACAATGAAAGCAAATAGAAATTAAATAATGTAATTTTCACATTAACATAAGTGCGCCTAATAGTCTTTTTGGAAACTAATGGAATGAAGTTTTAACAAAATACATTGTATGAAGTGAACATATGCCTGCATGAGCTTTCATCACAATTTTATGAGGGCACTGGGTATTTAGTATAACAATGATATTTACAAGTCTTCATCCTCTTCCGGTAAAGCAGTGTCTTGTGCTTCCTTAAGATCTTTCTCAATTTGGTTTTGCCATTGAGGGTCCATTGTGACTTCTGGAGGCACCAACGCAGGCATGGCAACAAATTCTAGGTTACCATCTCCAATCAATTTTCTAGCAAGCCAAAGGAAGGGCTTTTCGAAGTTGTAGTTTGATTTTGCAGAGATATCATAGTACTGTAACAAATATTTAAAATTGTCACACAATTCTTTCTGGAATTTATTTTAGCTCTGTAATATAGCAACTATAAATAAAACACAAATATTACCTGAAGGTTCTTTTTCCTGTGGAAGACAATAGTTTTTGCCTTGACTTTTCTGTCCTTGATGTCTACTTTGTTTCCACAGAGAACGATTGGGATACCTTCACATACACGTACTAAATCCCTGTGCCAGTTTGGTACATTTTTGTATGTAACACGTGAGGTGACATCAAACATAATGATAGCACATTGACCTTGAATATAATAGCCATCCCGAAGTCCTCCAAATTTCTCTTGTCCGGCTGTATCCCAGACGTTAAATCTTATGGGGCCTCGGTTTGTGTGGAAAACTAAGGGATGCACTTCGACACCTAAAGTAGCAACGTATCTTTTCTCGAACTCTCCTGTTAAGTGTCTTTTTACAAATGTAGTTTTACCGGTGCCGCCATCGCCAACCAGCACACATTTGAATGTTGGCATATCATCAGCCATGGTAATTGTTTTTTATTCTATGCCTGAAAACATACAACAAAAATAATTAAATACTTACGGTCTAGTCCTTACCACTAAACCATATAAGTGCATAAATCCAAAGGTTATGTATTTCAGATTCTAAACTTGTTTAAGTACAACAAATTGGGGAATCTGATCGTTAATAATAAAATAAAATCATAAACTAACTGCCAATGACAAGTTAAAAATGTTTTAAGTTTTCACCGAATGGCGCTCAAGCACTCTCACAGGAATTTAGCTCAACGGTACCGAACATAACCGAAAATTGCAAATGAACTACATAAGCTGCACTAAAAATACAATAATATCTTAAAAGTCTTTTACGTATAGTATTGAAATATAAGAAACATGAACACAAATTACCAAGATTATCTAAGAAAATTGAGATTAAACTCCGTGCTCTCAGAAGTCGTTACGGCTCACAATGGCGTCACTTAACTAAACGGAAGATTTCACTGACAATGACAGGCGCGTTGACAGTACCAGTCATAAAAATACTTTTTTCACCCTTGTTATTTTATTAATAGTTAAATAATTTACAATTTATATTAAAATACATATATTAAAAAAAAAAGTAATGTTTTTAATTATTAAAAAATAAAACTTCCGTTGGTATAATGATTATTAGGCACTAAGCTGATATCCTTCTAGTACTATTTTACCGACAATACCCTGACGTCATATTTTTGGTGCTAATGCTACGCCATCTACAACACAATGAAATTGGTCTCAAGTATTCTGACGGATGGAAGTTTCGTTCGTTCGTTGTATCGATTTTTTGAGTGAAGTGAACTAGTGCTCGTGTCCCTTAGTTTAGTGACGTTTGTTAGAAAAATATCTGTGAATGGGATTGTGTAATAAGATAAAACGTTTATTTGGTGTGTGATTTTCTATAAAGGATGACGAAGGACAGGTTAGCGGCGCTCCAAGCGGTAAGCTGTTCACTTTACTTCTTCAAAATACATTATAACCAAGAGAATTTTATGACCTCGAATTTATAAAGTAATAGCATTAAAAAGTATACGCCAACTATTGTAGCTTGATTTAATCTTTGATGCTTTATTATTATACCGGCGATAACTTGGGATAATTTTGATATGATTCATTTCTGGTCGCCCCACCCGTGATCACTTTACAAATGATCGCTGTGGTGAGGTTGTTTAAATCAGAGAATTTGCTGTCTTTAAATATTGCTTATAAAAATGTACCTGTACCGTAAATATCCTTTTTTACATGATTTTATATGATGGGTAGTTAAAAATCTTAATGGAATAACTAAAAACTATCATTATGTATCATAATTGCATATATTATATATTATATATTGCAATAACAGTGGTACATGGATGAGATCCTGGTCAGGTAGGAGTCAAATGATTATTAAAATTTTAACTAGGGATATATAAGTGTAACATAGTTATATCTATTACACTGAAAACTTATCATTATTCTTGTTAATATGTAGTTGTCAGTTTGATGTAGTTAGAGAAGATGGAATCATTAATCAATATTCACCTATAAATGTATTTTTAAGGACACTAACCTGGGGGGGTTACTTTTTAGCTTAGTTGGCCTTAGTGCCGGTTTTCACATTTAATGGTCTGATAATTTTTTAATTTTAAAACTTAAATTTATTATTGCCTATTGTATGTTTATCATTGTTCTATTTGCCCAACATTATATATTATGGTATGCTTTGTAATGTAATATATTTATCATTGAAGGACACAGATGGTAGTCCCTCATCCATTGTAAAGGGATGGCCTATGTTGCTATGCTCATTAATGACAGACTGGGATAATAATTATTAATTAATCAAATAAGTACATATTTGACATAAAATACAGTAAGGGATACTTATTGTAAGAGGAGGTTATGGTATCTTTATATCTGATTATAGCTAGAGGTTGTATTGTCAGGGAGCTGAGTAAACACACATACAGTTGCTAACATAAGTCAAGTTTGCTTGTAAAGTATTTCTATAGTAGCCTTAACTGATTGTAATTCATATGTTCTAATTAGAATTTCCTATTGAAATATTTTTCCAAGAATGCAACTCTTGCATGTAGCCTTAACTGATTGCAATTCATATGTTCTAATTAGAATTTCCTATTGAAATACTTTTCCAAGAATGCAACTCTTGCTTGTCATCTTACTCTCCATCATGGCAGAACATTTAAAAAAAATATATCACTTTAATCATATGTCAGTAGTCCAATTAGTCACAACAGATAAGATTATTTCCAAATAATTCTATATAAAAAATAATTAAGACAATGGCATTAGCATTTGAGCTTAGTTGGAGTGGTTAATGGAATGTCAGTAATTTTAATACTAGTGCTAACATAATTTTTTCTTTTAATTATGTGTAAGGAATGTCAACAGCCTGTGGTAGTCTACTAGTGAGCAAAGTAAAAACTGATGCTTGAATAATAGCTTAATTTTTGTTGAAATGTCTTCAATCGTCAATCTCATAGTAATTAACATTTTTAAATAAGATCCCATATTTTTTATGTTAACTAAGGATTTCATTATAAATTCTTTAATTTGCATCCTATGCATATTATGTATTTTCTTTGAGAAAAATATTAATTATACTTTTTTCTTATGGTAAATACTTAAATATATTTGATGTTATATGAATGAGACACCACATTAAATAGTTGATTGCTACTAAGAAGTCTAATATTGTGTACTATACTACTTTAATTATTATCAAGGTTCATGATAAATAGAACTAACATGTTTGCATTTGTTATTCTTGCTATAATGCAATGAGTGATTATTGCACTTATAGTTGATTTAAAAAAACCATTAAAACCATGCATCAGTTTAGGATTTACTATGATTATTGTTGTTATTTTGTTACACTTGATTAAATAGTTAGTGAGGTGGGATTGTTGGTATCACTGCTTACTTTATCAGTTGACGGGCGCCAGCATCCGGCGCACGACCTTCGTTAGTTTTTGAGTCACTTAACATCACTCACAGTTACGTCATCAGTGTTATCAGTTGTATTTTAAGACAATTACCAAATGATTAAATATTGCTTATTTATGCATGGTATGGGTAAAAAGAGTAGTCTATAAACTCCTATATCCATCCTCAACATTGAACATGCACATGCTTTCTCAATCCTAAGGACTGCAATGGATTGCCTTGTTTCTTGTAACGGGGTCTTTGGGTATTGTAGTTGCATTGTGGTTCAAACACTAACACTAACTAATTGATAATACATCAGTCAGTAAAATTGGTGCTTGAAAAATATATTAGCATTTAAGTTAGGGGAGAAGACGCTTTTTTTTTCGAAAGGTCTGATAATGCGAATTTGTACAGATTTTAATTTGGCATGAAAATTCGCCATAAATATCTTACACCGTCGTAAGATCTCGGAAAAGTGTATCATATTAAAGCGGTGATATCTGTATATATAGATATATATTAGTTGGAACGGCGATGATCGTCAATGCTTCTTTTATATATATTATTTAACTTGAACAGTAAATAATGATGATTGAATGTTGAAGTCATTAGTTCCTAAATATCTTAAATATATTTCTTTATCTCATAAGTGAAGGATTCCCCAGTTATTACGTAATTGCCTGGAGTACAAATTTTTAATTTTCTTCATTGTAATTTCTTTAGATTATTCTCCGAAATAGTTTGTCAAGACGTTAAGATAACAAAGTCTCATGATTTGTATCTTTTAATAATTTAGGGGTGTTAAACAGAAATTCTAATAAAAGTAGGTGCGAAGACAAAGCCTTGGGAACGTCTATAAAAGTGTGTTACGTAAAAGTACCCACTTCATATCTCACTGAGAAGATAGTCGCAGGGGGTCCGCCTGAACAGCTGCAATCCCCCTTTCCCCTTTTGTTTGAATCATATGCAATTGCAACAATTGATTCACACGTCTTGCCTCGTTTCTATATTTAGCAACTGTTCCGCGTGTTGTCTGAGATACAATAATAATTATACAATAATGATTATACAAAAATTATGACTAAATTTCCAAATATGTACTACTAAACTTTATACTATTATCATGACAATATATGTAACACAGTTCACCTGTAGAATATAGAATGCCTTGTCATCAGTAGTAATAGTAACCTAACCTTCCTTAACGCGATATGTGCGTAGTTTTCCTTTATATGAAGCATTTATTATTTTAATTGTGGTAGAGCTACGCTGCAGTTTGTCTGTAGTTATAGAATGAATTTGTCAGCTCGACCGGGGAAGGACCATGCCCTCACAGAATATAAGCTTGAAATAGCGTCATAATGTTGCTGTGTTTCGTCTGGTGAGTGTAGGGATCCGGCAACGTTTATTACTGGTGAAGAGGCATTCCATCTCAGTCCTCAAGGGCTCAGTCCTCAAGGGTGACAACGCATCTGCATCGTGATTCCTTGTCAAGGATGAATGTAGATGTCATGGGCCGCAGGAATCACTTACCATCAGGTGAACTTAGTGCTCGTTTGTTACTCTTAACGTAATAAAAATAAAATAAGGCTGGTTTATTATTCACCATAAAAACAATGTAGAATCTCGTTTACAATATTATGTTGTTTTCTATAAAAGCTGACGATATGACGTATTCGTGCCTCTGTAGATAGATACATTCGTTATAGCTTAGTCACTGTATTAATAGTGCAATTAATCATGTATATCCATTGATTAAAATCTAGATAATCGATATACAGGCCTAAACAACATGTGTGTATTTATTTCTGATAATTAAACATTAATTGATCGTGCCATGCGTGTTCTATATCACGTCATATTAATTAATTTTCCTGTGCCATTCACTATGATTGTATTGACTTTGTTGCTTGAACACAAACTACATTATACGGGATTAGACAGCATCAATTTTAATTGTTACTGTGGCACCTTAAGTCTTACCGTGGGAATAGTGATAGACGTCTAAAGAGAATACTAATCTCCGCTTCCGTTCGATTTTTAGTAATGTATTTTAATGCTTGATAAAAAATAATTAGTTCGGTGATAGCGACCACTCTAACCTTGGTGACTACGTCAAATCCTCCCTTGACTTGGGTTAATTCATTGCCGTGCAGTCGACTTCATATATATGCTTATAATCTGAGTTTACGGCTCTAATCATAAACGAATATAACCAACTAATAAATAAATTTTAAAATCTACCATTATTAGGTTTTCAAATATTTTATTCTCATGGCAAGGTTACTGTAATACTGCGATTGAATCTCAGTACAACTAATAAATAGCTTAAGCACAAATCGAACCAACCGAGGTGATACAACGGGTAGCATAACGTGTTTTGTATGGTGAAAACAGAATGAAGAAAACCAATAAACCAATCATTTCTAACAAGGTGCCCATTTTACTCCTTTGTGATTTCAACGCAACTGATTTCTTGGTGATTTAAGTCATCAAGACTAAGTGCATTACAATTACTTATCCTAAATGAAAGTGGCTATAGTCCGTAGGAATCACCACCGTTTGTATTTTTTTTTAAAAAAAGACCGATGGTAAAAAATGTCTTTTTAAATATAACTGATAGATAAATATTTTAATTCTAGCATACAGATTATCGTATTTAATACAGTGATATCATTGAAGTGGGTGACTAAGACGTGTATGCCATTGTAACGGTTACCGACCGTGAAAACAAGATCATATGCAAATTTATTAAGAGTAGGTAATGTGTGCGAAATTGTTACTATTGGCACAGTTATGGTGGAATTAATTGACCGCTATAACGTAATGACGTAACAGCTACTGCAGTGTTATAGTACATTACGAACCTTACAAATTTTAGATGGTTTACGAGTATCAGATACTGTCGTCCCCTCCCGGCTTGGCTTCTGGCTTTCAGTTTACATAATTAATTGCAAATCAATATACTACCTCAAGCGATTGTTTGGATGGAGTCTCTTCATGAATTCAATAAATTATAAATGATTAAGAGCTTTCGCTAGAGCCATGCTGCAGCATAAAAGTAGCTGAAGCACAGCTCGATGGAGAATAAGCTCTTGAGACTGCCAGCATAAAATCTTTGCTGTGTTTGTTTTGTTATCAAAAGAACTGAGGACTATAAAGGAATGACTCCATTCCAGCAATTGAATACCGGGTTTCCCAACTCACCAGGTGCAACAAATAAACGATATTTCTCCATATTACGCTGGGAAACCACAGAGAGAGATCCTGATCGCCCACCATTTCGGAGTACAGCCAGTTCCTAAATGGTGCTGGGATCTACCACGTAAGGGCAAAAATGAAGTGTAAGAAAAAAAATCAAATATGTTCAGTTGTTGTTTTTCTCATTATTTATTCAAGACAAACTTGACACGTTGCGCCCCATGCGGATGCAGGCTTTTGCATATTTCAGCCTTTTCTTGTCGTCCTTATATGACCTGGTTGTATAAAGCATGTTTTTGTTGTTTTCATGGCATCTATGAAATTGACGATGAAATTATTTGTCCTATTTATGCAAAGTTATCTTGGTGATCTTAAAATTGTTTTCTTGAAGTACACACACAAAGTATTTCTTTTTGAATGTTTTGTTATTATATTTTAAGTAATAATAAAAAAGAACAGTTATGTCGAATTTTACTTCTTAAATATAGAGGTATTTTTATATGAATGAAGGCATATTTACGTAGCAAGGAGGAACGTTTGTTTTAAATAACATTGTATTCTTATTATATTTTATGAGGATTCGGTGCAAATATATGTTTAATAAATAAAAGTTAATTTTTTTTATTATGCAAAATCAGTGTCATGTATTATAATTCAAAATTGCGATATAATTCTTGAAATAAAACTTTACTACGCCCGTGGCGCTGTCAATCCCGCAAAGCGAAATTGGTATCACGCCCTCTACACAGTCGGTACACATCGAATTCCAGAGACCATTTGAAACAGATGTGATCACTGAACAATTTATACTATTCTGTGTGGCGCGTCTAACTTCAAGAAAATTTCTAATTGTAGATCAACGCCGCAACTAGTTTTTTATATGCAACGTGAGTAGGGTAGGGTCGGTCCGGACGGTGACGGACCACGCCCGTCACCCGTGAAATTTCTCAATACCTATTATTGTGCAGACGTTCTCTTTACTGGTATGGTACTTCCCATTTTTCTTTTGTATTCTGTGAGATCTTTTCCGAGTTCATCTAACCGATTCGTGCCACAACCTATTTCTAGCGCAATAAAAGCATCTCACTGCAGTTGGCCTATCAAGCGGCAAACATAATTTTTATTTTACTATATAGAGGAGGAAAACTACTAATTCATAGAATTAAAAATAGGATTTCATATTTGGTCTGTTGGATTCAACAACTGACTAAATTGCCTCGCTTGAATTCTACTCTATTCTGTCTTATCATGCAATGATATCTTTGTCCAATTACAATTTTCATATCTGTATGAAAATAGTCCTTTTTAATATTAGAATTTTTTATATATATATAATTCCATAGTATCCTACTAATCAGTTGTTACAGGACGACGTATTAAACTTATCTCGATAAGATATTGATGTTATAAAAAAAATACCATTATAGATCGTAGTTATTTAAACACAGTAAAACTACCCTACAGATCAAACAGTATATATTAAAACTACAATATTTTTATAATTTATACATCAAAACCCCTATCACAAATTATATTTATACGTGTCAGAATACGAACCAAAAGTTGGTAATTATTGGAGCTATAAGTAATTTGGCGGAAAAAGGACATTAATATACTTAGTTCTAAGATATATAAATGAGATGTGCTTATGAGAAACGGTAATTCAAACTCATTTGAAAGCCATTTAATTTTTTTTATTAAATATGACTCTTATTACTATATGTATTGAGTTTTTCATTGTTGTAACTTGCGCGTATAATATTTTGTGATGTAACATTCTGGTCTAGATAAATATCTATATGTGTACCTAAATACCGCTAAGTGCTCTAGCCAAATCCAGAGTAGTTTTTGGACCATTAAGTCTTGTCGCATAGTATTGTTTTATACGATAAATTTAATATTAAAAAAAAAACGGTATATATTCGTCCGCGACGAATATATTCAGACATTCGTGTTAATATCCCTGGCGATTGGCCAGCAACTACTGGGTTTCCCCTAGGTCACTGTGGTACACGCAAAATTAAACCATCCAGAATGCACTGTTACCAGCCTCGTATTGCGGGCAACGTCTCTAAAGTTAAACTTGCTAACTGAATTCTATTATGTTACTGAGGCGTTTCGAAATTCGAAAATTCCGTGTCACTGAAGCCTAAAATGCTTTGGCATGTTAATGAAATCGTGAGGTAAAGCGAAGTTACTTTATTAATGAAAGTTCCGCCAGTTGCAAAACAACTTTTGAATTGAATGAAAAATGAATTCCCCGTGTTGTGTCGCATTTCCTCGGAACTAATACTATAAAAGCCAGATATGCCGACAATGCCATTTTTTTAATTAATTATAAAAGGTTTGTGCATTCTCATTTGTAATAATTTTCAACATTGGTAAATATTATATGAGCAACTAGAGATTTTGTAGAGATAATCGAACTATTTTACATTACCCATACTATTGTAACATGTAAAGATATTAGGTAAAGATAGATATTTTTCTGCTTTTTTTAAACAAATTTACGGTAGTCAAAAACACGTCTATTGCTGCATTGTTACACTATATAAATAAACCTTCCCATCCTTTTTTCGGTCTATCTTTCGTGCTGATTACCTCTACTAGTAGCTCACTCTTATAGTAATATCTAATGAACAATTGAGATGCCATAATACCGATTCAGAGTTATAAGGATATTTAGAAATTTGGGGGTAACAAAGGGACTTATAGTTTATCATAAAGTTACGTGCAACTAGCGTTAATTTTAATACTCCTTCAGATGAATCACAACATATGCGGATTATCGCATCGGAAATGTACGTACTGTATAAAGAGCATCAGTTAACATTACGTATTGGCGAAACGTCAAGAAACCGCACCATATTTATATACATTTTGTATATCCCATATTTCCGTCGAGCTCTAATTTCGGAATGAGTTGCATACTGCTGTATATAAATCAAGCTACAGACAGACGGCGCCTATAGTTTGTGAAATTAATATCGTCGGCAGAGGCGTGCGAAATGAATTCGTATATATGCCAGATATCTTTTTTACAAATATAAATGCAATGAGATTCAACTTTTTAAAAACTAAATGCAATTACAGTGTGTCTAACGTCTGTTCGATCACAATCTCGAAGCGTTAATAGCCTAATGGTTTAGGGTTCGGTGTGCGAAACTTAGGTCGTAGGTTTGAATCACCATTCCGCTATTGTCGTGAACCATTTCATAGCACAAGCTTTTTAGCTTAGTATTGCTAATATTCTTTATTAAAAAAAATCTTTATTCATATTAAATGATTGCACCATTAATTTGAAAGCTTAGCTATAAAAGATGTGGCAATTACTTTGAAAATATATATTTCAAAAATGTAGGGCCAAGATAAAATAAATTTAAATACATACAAAATTTCCCCGTAAGATGTAACGACCGTTGGGGAATTGTGCGATACATTTTAATCGACTCTTTGGGTCACGTTTGTGGATTCTGTTATTTATATCTGTTGAACGAAATGTTATGAGAATTTAATTTTCTATAGTTTCGATTTGATATTTTGAAGTGTTACCTACTTTGAAAAATGTTTAAATAATTCCAATGTGTCACGTCTGCCGTGAAGAATTTTCACTAAGGATTTATAAGCTATATAAAAAAAATTAAAGGTACGGTTTTTTCGCTAGATTTGGTTTACGCGTTATATCAGAACAATAACACGAAAGAAGTTATGTATATGAGTATTTTAAAAAATACTGCACTCTAAATTACTTCACAATAAAGCTTTAGTGTACATGAATCACAAGCTAATCATGTCATAAGTTGATTATTACACCGATGTAATTTAATTTGCTACTTTTAGTGTCTACCTGTCGCATACATGTGATAATCAAATTATTAATTTAGGGACAGCATAGTTTAAGCCCCACGTTGTGTACACCGATTGAACAAACAGAATACGTAACTGGCAACAGCAATTGCTGGATGTAAATATTATATTACAACGGTATTTACAAGACCATACTTGCGCGTATAATTGTACGTAGTGGCACGATATGACTTTGCCGTTGTAGAGTTACGTTTTAACTTGTTTTAATACGTCTTAATTTCAGCTCCGATAATATATCACTACCAGTTAAGATTTTAACAGCGAAAAATTTACTCAAATGTGTAACTGTTTGAGGTTATATTTATATCGACATTGTTCGAGATTAGCGCAGTCTTAATGTAGATGAAAAGATCAATTATTACTTAAAATTTTACTAACATCCTCACCTCACCTCACCTAACACCTTAAGAGTTCCCTTGATATTGTTAACGCTCTAAGGATTCTACATACGAGTGTAGAATACTTCTTATTTTACATAATAGTACGAGATACGATATTACTTGGCCTATCTGTTTCCTAATCAAAATGCATTTTTATAGACAATTTGTTACTCAAGAATAAGTTTCATCAGGTTATCCATCAAAATCTGAAGTATTTTTCTATAAAATGTAATGAACTTTATATTGGCGCTGAAAGAGTAAGGTAAAAGTGTAAATTACAGCTTGCCGTTTCTTACCGTCTTTTGTTGCGATTCGAAATCTTTGCGAATTCTAAGAATCTCAGTAGAATTTTGTTTGTTTCTGATAAATATTTATAAACCGGGAGTCGAAGGCGGTATCGCCTGTTTGCACCTCAGTCTCGCACTTCACATTGGTAATGCCATAAATATTGTAAGTATGTAAAGATATTCTAAAGTTACTGTTTAGTAATATTGTTTAGCAATAAGACCCTTTTGGTATTAACTGTAGGGTCTTTTTTGTATATAAATAAATTAATTAAAACAACATCCTGTAGTAAATTAGCTTACTAATTACGCTTTCATAGACTCTCTACCGTATATATCACCGTAGCATGATTCTAAAGACTAAAGAATACGGAACCCTAAACTATAACTTATATGCCAGGAAACTACGTAAGGCAATCATGCAATTTATGTATGCTAATACAAAACAAGCTTGCTATCTCGTATATCGAGACTGCCCATGGGAACAGCGCAGCCTGCAATTATCTTATATTAACGTCTCTTTGTTGATATAAATAGACATTAATTTCACACGGAACATCTATAGTCATGAACATTAACCCAACAATTTTTATCTAATAGTTGACAAATTAATAATAAAGCATAATCCGAACGCAAACTGTATCTTATTTTAATGATAAATATTTGATAGCATCCAATTCTGCTTGGTCTCAAGTTTTCAGTTAATATAAAATGATTAGTAAAACCATCAATATATATTACTAACTCAAGTGGCCAATTTATTCGATCCCCTCGACAAATAATATTAATAGAAACCTGTTGCATATGCAACAAATATATTATATATATCATCTTTTAGTATCGTGTATCACGTGTACTATCTGGTACTAACAGAACCTAGGGTTCCGTACCACTTCTACATGTAGTTTTTTTTAAATGTTTTTAACATTGTCACCTACAAAGGAATACACTACCTGGGGCCCATCATACTTGCATTGATTCTAAATGAGGAATCATAATGCAGATGCGTTGTTAACATCTGAAAACTAAAATGGAATGCCTCATCACCATTAATAAGGTTTCTTTCGTTGACTAGAAGAAATACAGTAGGTCTAATCTATTATTTTACGCTAGTTTTTTTGTGCTACAACTAGTTTTTAACTGCGAGTTGACTCTACGACGTTGTAAACTCAACTATTAAACGAAATAAATACAACTAGTAAGTAGCCTGTATAAATGTGCGTTACCTTTACGTTTACGGTGAGTAATGAAGGGATTAGAAAATATGCGGCGGTAGTCGGACATTTACATCTGTGTCCATTTGTCGCGCGTGATCCGTCCTAAATCCGTTTTCAATTTACCAAATCCTTATAGGCATAAGACCTTTTGGATGTTATTTTGTTAAATATTTATAATATTAGAACTGATTTTTTAAAAATTTAAACTGACTAATATACCATTTGAATTAATAAAATATACAAAAATATATAAATAATCTTAGGTTTTCCTGGTCAAATATATAATTACAATGAATTAAATTTAGCTTTGATATCTTCGATTATTACGGATGTTTCTTTTTGGTTTATAAGTGAAATGTTGTGTTAAATCAGTCGAATTCGGTGCCGTGGATAGCTCGAATGAGTTTTGGACATGTCGCGCCATAGTAACACGCGGATGCTAGTAGTTAGAACATCACGCATGAATACTAGCGTGAAATAGCAACATAGTAATAAAGTATTATAAATAATATAAAGTAGTGCAGAGATCCGGGACCCTAATTACAGGGAATGAGGGATTCCATCTCAGTCCACGAGCATGTTTTGTGTGTTAGTTTATCACCATTACTGTTAAAAAATCTATCGCTAAAAGCTATTGCAGCAAAGCGAGGAAGAGGTTGTGGTTACGACTTCGTTGAGTTGATGGTGACTATAGTTGGGAGTCAGTGGAAGTCCTGTCCTCACTAGGTTGGCGTCCATGAGAATTTCATGGACTAATAACGAGGAATCGTAGCCAATAGGGGCAGTTACGTTAGGCCGCAACACCCGGCCACTACAATCCCTGCTTGCTGGTTTTCAACTATCCCTGTCATGTCTAAGGTAAATTCAACGAATATCTTATTTTAATGAATGAGTAATTTTGACTGTTGAAATATGAATTATACTCGTTTGAAAAAATTAAATTGAGCACTATCTCCATTACGGCATTAAAATTATTATATTTAAATATAAAATTTTGATTTTCAGTTGGAAAGCATCTTTAGAAAACCATGTGAAATTGCTAGGGTGAATAAACAAACAATATGATTTGGTACAAACAATTTGAAAATGAAAATTAATTTAACGCCAATTTTAACGCCTCACAAAAGGAACCTAAAATTTTTGTTAATTTCTAATGTAATAGGAGCAGATATTCATACAATTAGTGTTTTCATGGAACGAGGCAGCCGGGAGTTATCTCTTCATGTTGTCCTTGAGGGTTTGTAATATGACGTGTGGTTAGGACGGCGGTCGCTTGCCCTCCGGTTTTACGATTTAACCGGTGGGGTGCGTAAAACCACTACTTTATACCTACACCTGTGGGCCTTTTCTACCTCGTAATAAATCTATATAGACATCCCCCCCTCTTAATAACTACGGGAATAAAGCAACCGAGTTTTAATCGTGATAAGTCACGATTTTACAAGTTAGGTTATATACAACATAGTACTTTACGTATTTTCATATATATACAAATTATTTTTTTTATTCATTCATCGTTTGAATATAACGATTCATTGGCCATTTATATATTTTACCATTAACTCTCATTGATTGATTTTTATACAGATCGTGTCGCCGTTATAGAAGAGAATATATTATAAATATTTGTTCTTTTACTTTGCATAAAATATTGGGCAAAGCCATATAAAGCAAAGTTTTTAGTTAACTAAAATAGAGCACATAACTAGCAGTCAGCCTATAAAATAGGTCAACCGATACAGACTTACTTCCTAGTTTATAACATTATATGTATAGCTTTTTCTGTGCTCTACTAAATGTGTTACGTACAATTTATTTCTTTAGTTATTGAACTACGGTATTGGTATTTATTTTGTTTTTAATAATGGCATTTATGTGCCAGAATTTGAGTGACACATATATTGATGTGTTTTTTTTGTTCTATAAGAGAGGTTTTTAAACAAAGTAGGAAGTAATTAATTTGCGATTGAGTTGATAAATAAAAGGTTTTAGAACTAAATTTATTTCGAAATACGAATCAAATAGAATCGAATTTATTAATGTAGAGTAAGATGTTTTTGTATTTTGCTTTTTGCGCCGTTATAAAAAATAATACGATTTGTTGTTTGCGCGTAAATCGACACACTAGTTCACATTTAAGGTTTTTTTTAATGTGTGAATAAAGAAATTGGGGTGAATTTTAATCTTACAAGTTAAATATTTTGTTATGTAAATGCTATATGCAGCCGTTTAAAATGTTTTAGTAGTGCCGATGTTGAAGTAATTTATTTTTACAACGCAATATAAAAATAGTCGTTATTGGCTCAAACTTAAAAGCGAATATGGCCTGTTATATTTTAAGTAATTTCTGAAAAAATAAATACTACTGTCTCTGGCAATTTGGAGTCGGCCCACGTGCGGCGCCAAACTTTGTCTCCGTCAACGATATATAAGACGCCGCCAATTCGGGCTTCGCAAGCTCTAAGTGCATAATTTGCCAAATTTAAGTTTCGAATAGCTGAATTTGCAATAAAATTCCCATCATATTTGACCGAAAAAAAAAGTAATTTTCATTCCGACCCTGAAATTTTTTTGCGTTGAGATAACTTTATAGTTTGTGCTTATGCATACATCCGTGAATACTTGAAGACCGCTAACATTTGTTTGAAAAATGTGTATTTAGCTTTTTTTCTTAATTATGAAAGTGGTCTATGTGAAAAAAGAAGTCTGGGAACCTCTGTACTAAAGTAACTGACATAACTCAAAGAATTAGTAAGCTGTAATATAGCGCATAGAAACAATAACCGTTGAGTAAGAAAGGTTCTCGAGGGGCAATCCACGTATTGCAGTGCAAGACGACTCCCAACTAGATGGGATAACGACTCTTGTAAGTCTGCGGGCAGTCGATGGGTGCAGATAACTCAGGATCGTATTTTTAGCAATCTGTGGTAGGCTTACTTGCAGCATAGTGGAACAGGCCATGATTTTACGAACCCATTGTAAGATGAAAAAAGTTACAGGATCTGTAATTTTTTTCATCGTACAATCGGTTTAACATTATGATAAAATGCATGCATGCCATTTGCATGAAAGTTTCAATAACTTCGTGTAATCAGAGTAAATGCATTTGGGTCCCTTCACAAGGTCGCACATATAGTCGAAACGTTTGTCGCGGTGTAGCAATCGTACGGGCTATTATTAGGTGATACTTCTTATCTTTATTAGACTATGGTGCTCGCTTATGTCATAAATGAAACCTGTCATCACATCACAACAAAAGTTCAGGAAATCTGTTACTGGTTACTAGCCAAAATACTGTGTTAAAAATTATATGAGGAAATGCCTTTACGGAAGCTATTTCAATTATAGATATATATATATATATATATATATATATATATATATATATATATTTGAGCTATCATTATATAGATTTCCGGTATAAATATTTATACGTGAAAACGAAGTTTTATAATTATAAAACAATTGATAAGATAATGAATCTCGTGCTGCCACTAATTTATCGATTCAGTTTCTCAAAGGGCGCTTCACTCGTTTGATAGCAAGAGTCTAGTGAATCAACAAAATGATCTCATCAGGTTCAAAACACCGCCGCCCATGTCGGTCTCATAATAGCGATGATCTACAAAGCTCAAGATTAAATGGAAAAGTAGCAACGCCACATTTTGTATTCAGAATGTAAATTGACGACGTAGATTGCACTATCTAGTCTAGTTATCACAGTTTTCAGTTGTTACGTCATTTGCTAGAGGGTGAGAGTTGTTACGGCATAATTTCGAGGCTTGTTTTATCATAAAATTATCACAGTCCCTCGATAATAACGGGCAGCCTTTTACTGTAAGCTCGTACGTAAATAAAACAAGGTTTAATTTTTATCAGGCAATGAACGGGTAGGCGTAAGTAAATCAGCTAGACGTAATTCACGTTGAATATAAGGCTCCCTCGCGAGAAGATATGAAAGCCTTCATATATAATTGGCTCCAATGCGAAAAAGAGTTTTTATGAAATGAATATCTGAGTTTTTGCATTGTTCCGAGCGAATGGTTGCGATATTTCATTTGTACGCAACGAACGATCGATTTGCTGTAGCTATGTTTGTGTATGGATCGAAAAGTTTAGAGGTTTGGAAACAAATATGTACTCTAATCGGATTTCCCGCTGCTCTATAATTAAAAATACAAAAGCATTCGACATGGGGTTACATCATACGATACCCGGGTTTTCTTGCTATATCAATAATAATAATAATAGTATATTTATTTGATACTTTCTTATATCTATAGCACAAGGACACCTAATAATTAAATAAATACTAGTAATAATAATAATAGTATATTTATTTGATACTTTCTTATATCTATAGCACAAGGACACCTAATAATTAAATAAATACTAGTAATAATAATAATAGTATATTTATTTGATACTTTCTTATATCTATAGCACAAGGACACCTAGTAATTAAATAAATACTTGTAATAGGAGGTCTCGATTTTAAATAACATTAAAGTTGTAAAACATTAAAACATAAGGGAAAACCAAAAAATATATTATAAAAGGAAAATATTTACATTTTACACATTTCATGGTACTTTTTTATTTAGACAATGCAAATTCACATATTCATGCAGTGACGTTTTTATGTGTTTGTGTATGCGTGTACGTATATGTGTCTATGTGTAGAAATATTGTATTTTTTTTTAATTATTCTAAGGTGAAGGCTTCGTTTAAGATAATATATTTAATTAATTAAAACATTAGTAAAAGTTATAGAGAAATAAAAACTCAATCCAGGTTTTGTTTGCAATCATAATAGTTCAAATGGAAAATGTATAGCTGTGTATTTATTTTATTATATAGGTGAAATGATGGTTTGCTAAATTGATCTAATCATCTTGTATGTATAAAATGAATATGATAAATTTAAAATTTTAATCTGTTATGCTCAAAACTTCTTTTAAAATACGCACGGAATAGAGCAGTTTGATCCCTGATTCTTTTATGCTTGCGGGCGGCACGATAGAATTAATTTGTTTTTGTCTGTTGAATAAGATATTAACTTTAAAGCGTTAAAAGCTCTGTACAACTCGGGGACTACTTTTTATTATATGATAAAGGCGTTTGTGGCAAAAAGCCAACGTCGTAGCCGTCTCCTCCTATCTCGATTGCTTATTTAGACATAATCCTTAAATCTCAACCTCGGCGTAAGTTCGAAAAAAAGAGCTAAGTTATCTGTTTCTTTTAGGGAAAGTCCGAGCTTTGTAAAATTGAAATCGTTTGAAATGAGTCTGGACTTTTTGAAGAAAGTTGTCAGCTAACTTAATTTAATAAGATACCGTCGGAATGTTGACCACTTTACCATTTCGACGGTTTCTTTATATTTTTAATAATGTGGTATATTGTTAAAAATAATTAATATTGAATCAATGTTAATTTTTAGCTCAGCGCATCAATAGTCCAGGACGAAACAATTTTGATAATCGCGTGACTGTTGCGTCACTAAAATATATTCATAATATCACCAAAAATTCTCTCACAAAGATTCAATGCAAAAATCAACACTTAATACCGTAAGAAAAAAATTCGAGTAGGCAATCTGAAGTATCTTTTGCCGTTGTTTCGTTGTCATCGCATAATTAATAGTACTGACGGAGAGAAGTTGAGAGTCCACAAATAGGGCGTGTCGAAAAATTCTCGAGTGGCCTCGATGCCTGGGCACGCGTCCGCAGCTCTGTAATTATGTGTTGAGATTTAGAAGCGCTCCTATCCTTCATTTGACTTAAATCTGAGTAATCACATTAACGACTGTACCTCCAGTATCGAGTAGGCCTTTTATTGTACTCATTGCTAGTTATCTCTATCGGAGAATCTGAGTGACGCAATTTTTTATTTATTCATCAGTAATCACTAATCACCGAGTAATTTTACTCAATAAGATCTTTGTCACATTTTGAGTATTTAATTATGTGTGATAACTTCACAATATTTTAATAAAATCTTGTCATATGTTTACCATTAAGTAAGGTAATTATTAAATGATTTATAATATCAAATTTTTCAAAATCAACCAAACTATATTTATTCATTTCTAGATACTAAGCATCTCACTTTGGGCTTATCTCTAGCTAATAATGTACAAACAGAAAGGAATTGAAATTTGAATTGAAAAGTGTCATGTTTAGTGTAATTTTTTTATGAAATTACATTTGTGTATTTTAATTTATGATACATTTAAGTTGGTCTCTATTATTTCCTCTTTCTGTATAAGTATCCGGATCAATTATAACGGTACTATTTCCACTACTTCATTTGTGTTCGTAGGATTTCGCCTCGCTTGAATATTTAAGTGAAAGCTTACCTGTATTGAAGTTACCGTTACGAAGAGTTGGAACTGGCTTATATTTATATCGGTTCTCCCGCGAGTCCCTGTCGAAGGAAAAGGTGGAGGCCGTATTCTTTGCTAACAAAGATTATGGTACGGTTAAACTGTAGGCGAGTCTTGAGGCTACTCGATACACGAATGGTATGGATTTAGTTTTACGATAAGTGTATTAACTTTAAGACGACCAGATACCTGTAGTACAGGTTGAGCGTAGAATGTGAAAGGTATCTTAAACTGTTTAAGGTGTTGAGATATCTAGTTTTACCCGACGGTCTGAAGGGTTTTGTGCTTCGCGCAAATGTTCGAGTATATAACATTATTTATTCTTTAATAGCATGCAAACAGCAGAATTAATTTAAATCATTGTTCTATCGTTAGATTTGTGGTGACAGTCCAGATGAAAGGGATAGGGGAAGTCACAAAAAGAGTACATCGTGATGATTCTGCAAACTTATGGTTACTTTACTACATATATATATATAATTTTTTTTATTACATTGAGAGTAACAAACGAGCTTTAGTTCATCTGAGCGCAAGTGATTCCTGCGGGCCATGACATATACATTCATCCATGACAAGGAATCATAATGCAGATGCGTTGGTCACTCTTGAGGACTGAGATGGAATGCCTCGTCATTAGTAACAAAGGTCTCCGGATTCCTAAATTCATCGGACGAAACACAGCATCATTATGCTGCTATTTTACACTGGTATTCTGTGAGGGCGCGGTCGTACCCCCGCGGGGCTGACGCAATCAACCCAAGAAACAACAATTGTAGTTCTATTACCGTTATAAAAAATAAAAAAAACATATTAAAAAATTATAACTTAGCGTTTAGGCAATCAGCTTTTTCATAAAAATGTGTAAATTATTCTTATTTTTTGTGTGATGAATGTAGAGGAACAAAAGAATTACAAATTTGTAAACTCTCAAATGATAACACACGTTTTTTACAGTTCATTACACGATTCTAATTTACGAGTGACGCATAGGAACAGAGTCCTTACGTCCATGTATGTACACAAAATCACAGCCTCTCTCATCCACAGTAATTAGTTCACATGCTGAGTTTAACTCTTAAATCCGGTTCATATATGATCGTCCCGTCCGCGACCGCCGCATCGCTAATTAAATAATTCATTTGTATTATGCTATGTAAACATACGCCAATTACACGTAAATAATAAACGAGCTAAGATTTATTTTAATTTCAAATTCAATGCACAGTGAAAAATGCGCTGTAGAATATTTTATGTGAGGTATTAGTGTTATTCTGTTTTTTTATGTGATTGTAGAACGGGAATAATTGCTTAGTTTGCTAGCTAGCACGCCCAGTAATGACAGGTTAATAAAAGATTGGCGATAGTAGTAACAGTAAGTATGTAATAATATTTACATAAATGGTATTATGTATTTTTTCTCATTATGGTAAACATAAGCTAAATTCGTTATAAAATATATAGTAATCTAACTTTAATAAATATTTATAAAACAAATACTCAGTGTTAATGTCGCCTTGTTTCTTAAAAATGTCGTTTTTAACTTTGACTGCGAACCAATGGAGGACCATTACCAACTGGAAACTAGAAAGTGACAGCGGTAACACAATTATTAACGTTGGTGACGGTTGAAACTGTATTCTTTAGCAAATGTCATTGAATATCCGAATCAGCCCACTATACGTAATTAATCACATCCAACACTATAACTGACAGTTTATATTTTTTATGTTCGTAAAAACCTAATAAGAAAATTTTCAACTAACTAGAATACCAGGAAAAAAGTTTTTAACTTAAATAAAATTTTGGGATACAAATATTTATTATACTTTCATTTCATGTTTTATAATCAAAGGAAACAAAATTCGTATAGAACGTTTCTTGGTATACGTAGCGCGATTAAAATGCATGAATAGCTATGCAGTTGCCGTAATTACTTTTGTGTCAGGCTTAAATGTTATCTTCTACGGTGACTGCGGAAATCTAAACACCTTTCACTTTAAAAATGTCATGCTCTCTTTAATATAGTCTAGTAACGAGGCATAGTAATCCTCTAGACATATCAATGCATTGGAATTTTTGGTTTTTCGAAGAACAATAACTGTTGAACGAAATGTTGTCGTATTTTCTTAAGGTTCCAATGATGTTATGGCACATGCTCTCTCATCTCATCTCATCTCATCGGACCAGGGATGGGTACGACGAGTGAGTGTAAATGATTACGTCACTATAGTGTTAATGACATCGGGGTTGTTAGAACGAACTTTGCTAATCAACAATTTAAGAAACAGTCTAGTCTACCTATACCATAAATTAAATAAAAAAAGCTAAACATTTTTCCGCTACCTTCACGTAAGATAAAAAATATTGTAACAGAGAGGCTGGCTTGCTATACTCAAATATAGTGAGATTGAGTCATTGTTACAAATAGTTACATAAGTGACACGATATACATTTGCACATACACACGTACACACACAAACACACACACGCACGTAAAAAAAACTAAAAAGCTTAGTTATAATATTGTCTACTATTTTATTTAATAAAACAACACTTGTTAGATACGGGAGAGCGGGGCATCCTGGCACAAGTAAATATTTACTTAAAAAGATGTCTCAAATATGGATGTATTAATGTTTAAGGTTTTAATGCAAATAAACTTTTCATTTATTTATTTTATAACGCTAGTGGAGGAAAATGTGGTGAACAAATAAAAGGTAGCTGGTTTAATAACCGGAGGCCATCTTCTGTAATCGAAATCCACGAGAAAGCAAACTTCATTAATTACGATAGGCTTCAGGGGTGACAACGGACAGAATTTTATCCTTTGTCAATGATATACCATAACCATATTCTAGAGAGCGGCCCGGTCATAAAATTTACAAGATTCAGAGGGGATCCAAAATTATAAAAAATAAAATATGAGAAGAATAAAAGAAAAAACTCTGAAAGAATAAAAGAAAGATCTGGTTTTTTTATTTAACAGCCGCAATGACCACATGATGAAACCGAGACACAACATATACTCATTTATCATCAGATCAATAAAAAAAATAGCTATTTACTTAGGTAATAGCTCTCTAAATAAATACCACTGAATGGACGTCTAAATAGACTAGTTGAATGACGGCCGTGACCTTAGCAACCTTAGGTATTATATGTCTTTTAGTAGCTCATTGTCTAGTAAGAGTACTCTAGAAATGAGTGAGTTAATTTTAAAAAGTTTGATATAAAGAAAAATAAGATTTGCTATTGGTTTCGTTCTGGTTAAGTGTTTCGATGAGAAACGTTTTCTCCAAAATCTATGTTCCAACTCTTACGAGAGTCTACAGTTAAATGTTTAAAATGCCTTCTGCAATAATTCTTGTTCGAAGTTGTTGGGGAAAGCTAGTAAAGTTTTTATTTTTGCGTGGAAAACTATTTAAAAGTTTTGTAATTCTTTGGGTACATATTTAGTTTGTCTGTTTTCTTATAGGTATACGAATTCGCAATATACTATAAATGCATTTACATCACACACCTAGACTTATATTACAGTATGGAACCAAATACCAAATCAAATACCATATGACGTACTGTGTTTGTATAATTTTAAAATGTTTATGTACTGAGGATATGATTATAAATTCCCTTAAGAAAGATTCTGAACGGCATAACTTAGATATCTGTCTATCGCCTTCTCGGTATGGTCGCCTGCTTATTGTAGTATGCCCTATATTTAGACTAAAGCCTGTTCTACCAACTAGTCTACTAATGGCCACTTAATTATATAGATATAAGTTTTGAAAACTCGATAAACTCTATGGTGCTAATGTAATTTATTAGGTATAGTTGCAATTAAAACTGTTTTATTGGATGGATCTGATCGAAAGATACGGCTAAAAAGTTTAACTATTTACTATATTTTATTAAATAAAGATAAACTAATATTTATCTTTTTGTCATATCTTTTTTTATCGTTGATTGAATTACTATTGTATTCTCTTCGATCTAAATTATTGAAAGATTATAATTTAATGGTGTTATATATTGTAGTAATAATGAAATAATAAATCTAATACTCTATCGGATTCGATATTAAACTTACTAAATTCTTGTTAAACAAGAACTTATAATTCACGTACAATGTTCCTAGCATTGTTTGGTGAGATAAGAAGTTTTTTGCTAAACATTGTTATCATCATACATCTTTACTCTCTCAGTCATTACGTGTTTCGTGTTATAATGTTGGTCAAGTTCTCGATTGTCGAAGTTTATATGTTCGCAATGTTTTGTATGAACAAGTCTTGCTTAAACAATCTTTGTAGTGGGCAGAGTGTATGACGTTATCTTCCTTTGCGTTAGCATGATAATATATTTTCTGTTTCTTAATTTATTCGTTTGTAATGTATAATACTTAGAATTGAAGTTTTGCAAAAATGTTTGAAATTTGTCAATTGGGGAGGCGTCAATAGACTAATTGTTTACGTACGGTCTGAAAAACGTACCCTCAGGTACGAGGTTCGAATTCACCATATTATGGACTATGTCGTGAACCATCTAGTATTTTCAGCTTAGTTGTAGTGGTTAACCGGAATATTAGTAATGTTAACAGCATTGCTAATATATATTTTTTTTAAAATAGTGATTATAATATAGGGATACGTATTAGTATTTATTAGAACAATACGAGATTGAACATTATCTACCTGAATGTTTTAACGTCACATTTGTTCATGCGTCAAAATTAACGTTTTAATTATCACAATTATATAATGTATATGCGTATTTTTGAAATATAATATATAAAACATATTACAAAAATATAGTCTAATTACTGTTATATATTTAAAAGTGAATTTATTTTTTTCTTTTACGGTAAATAAGCTTTGAGTAAGTAAATGTGTAAGTAAATGTAAACTTTCTGTTCAAACGCTTGTACAATATGGGTGTTTGTAGTAATTATAAGAGATTGATAATAGCACGTTATTACAGCAAATGCACGTTACCATGACCTAGATCCGATTGCGACGGGTAACAATGTCCCCTCAGCCGCAATGCACCTGCATATGCGTAACGTTCAACAATGCCCCCTCTCCCCCCGCTAATATATGCATGTTTGTGGGAACGTCACGTGAGCTTATTAGCAATATACGATTGTTCAGAATACGATTCTTATTTATTAGTATACTAATAACTATATAAAATCTTCGTTATTAATGAATTGTTTAAATTAATTAAAAAACATCGTTCGTTTCTAAAGTTGTTTCCACGTGACGGAGCTGTCAGAGTATCTGTTGCATAGCGGGCCCTGAGTTCGATTGGTAGCCGAGAATAATATTAGTCTATTAAAATTATTCGGTTTCGGGCTTTATTAAATTTGTAATTTTTTTAAAAAAAAAATTGCGTCTGAAACATCGACCGACTTTCTTGAAAATGTTATATGTTAAGCTGAGTGCATCTGCGTGTCTACACCAATACTTATGGCACTAGTATATCCTGCACAGCTTTTTTAAAAAATAAATGATTATCGTTATGGTTGCTTGTATTCGTAACTAAATCTTAGTTTTTACGATTTATCTCATCATTGTGCAGATTGAAATCCTTAATTTATCTACGATCCTCGATTCGAATCAACGAAAGTACTTACTTGTACTTACTTCTACTTGCTTGTTCTTGTACTTACTTGGTCATGTAGATGTCGATGGCATGCATAGCCTACTAGGGCATTAAATGTCTATTCAATCTTAAATCTCACACATCTAACAATTCTTTATTCATAATAATCTACAAAGCTATATAGTGAATAAAGAATCCCTCATCTTGCCAGTCGAGTTTATAAAGAAAATTAAGAAAAGTCCCTACTACTTTTCCTTCTTTAAAAATCACCAAAAAATGTCAAAATGGTATAACAAAAAAAAATGTCTGTTACCTTTTTGGCAGCAAAATTGCGCAGAATAAATGACTAGTAATTCGTAATGACTAGTTATATAGTTATTAAAATAAAAGTTCGAATCTGAAATTACAAACAGCACTATTTTATATGCAATATTTTACAGGCTATGAATTCGATTGTCTGGGACTGCAGAGTGTATTGCTATTTTATCTACGTAATTACACACAATTTTTTTTTTACTTAGGAACATGAATACATACAACATATCTAGACCAGACAACAAATAAATATTGTTCTTAGGCCGTGATCGCTTGTAAGACTTGTTACTCAGAAGCCGAGTATAGGAACCGTAGCGCCAAGCAGCCATTAAATTAATTTGTAACAACTCAACGAAAGGAAAAGTGTATAATTCTAATGGACGAAACGCCGTCACTCCGAACACTGACCACCGATTCCGCTTTCCATTTCACAACGTAACTGTCGTAACGTACATCCGGCCCGTAGTAGACACCTTTGTAGACGCCGGCTGCCCTCACAAATGGAATAACGACCAACTCGCCTCAACCAAACCTCAACCTCACCTCAAAGTGGACCATATTTATAATATACATATCATATATACATACATATACTATATACATATAATATAAACATATATATATATATACACATACATATACATGTACATAAATGTAAAGGGGACGCTTACGCTATTTGTTCCGCGCACACGTAATATAATTCATTGGATCGATGTTTGTTTTGTATTTGCTTGGGTTAATTGGATTTTTATAGGGTTGCGCGGCAAATTTGTAACTTTGTTACTCATTTGTAGGGTTGTTACGTCATTTATATAGAATTGTTTCTTGCGTTAATAATATAGGTAGTACTAAAATAAGCGTTTTCTATTTCATATTATATATCTATATATAAAAAGTAAATAGAGCAGGACTTGATGAAAAGCCTTAAAATGAAAAGTCTTTTTATTAACACATTTTTTGTACTTATATGAAAACTTACGACTATAATATGTTATATTATGTGTAAAAGGTTATGATGATACTAGATGGCGCATTATTTTAAAGATGTCTCGACTGAGCGCCTTAAGCGCTGGGTAGCAGTATTTACAAATATATATTGAGTGATTTACTTTTAACTTCACGTTAAAGGTGAATATCTGAATAAGGTTTAAATACTTTTGAATAAGAGTAAAATTAAAATAGATTAAAAAGTAGAAACGCAGAAGTTTTATATTTTTTTATGTTTACGGGTGGTTACAACATTTCAGTACTATTTTCACTGAACGTTAAATTTTAACGTAAGAAACTTAGACATTGGATTATTTCTACTGAATGAAAACTGAATTTTTGATGCAATATCAGCATTCGACTTCTATAAATCGGCCCTATCCATACTAACATTGGGTCTTAAACACAAGTAACTATTTTTAACAGTTAGTTTAAAAAGCTTTGCGTATGTTTCTCATTCTTTTTATTAAACTCAAACTTTTCTTTGTATTAAAAATTGCCGTTGCGATCAAATCACATTCCACATTACCCACACGGTCTGCTCGATACTGCCTCTATTTTTCAACAGTGTTTTCGTGTTGAAGTGTTATTTATTAACACTAACCTAAAAATTTGTATTATATTTCTTATATTGATCTTTATTTTATTTCATTGGTCTAGTAATAATAACAGAGTAACGTATGTATATTACTGTAAATTTACTTTCAAGAAATGATTATAAAGTATGAATTGGAGGGAGTTTATTTGTTTATTTTAAAGTAGGGAATTCAATTCAGCTTACACTGAGATTTTATTTTACATAATATAGCATACGTGATATCTGGTGGGTTCATGAGCCTTGGGAATCACTAACCGTTATGTGTGATTCTCAAATCTAGTATCACACGTTTATTCATTATTATAGTTAGAATATAATTATAACGTTTATGACTACTTTTTTTGTTCGAGATTCAGTTATTCATTAGTGCAACACTAATAAAATTTATTAATTATTTTGCGAACACTTTTATAATGATGATCTGACTCCAATAACTTACAATAGAATGTGATACATTTTAGTAGATAAGATATTAACAGTATGAGAATAGAGGAGTTTGTAAATTAAAATAAAATATTTGTTATTACTATAAAAAACTTTCTAAAGGTAATTGAGTAGTAAATAATTTAAAATATCTAAAACACTTGCGTGTTTTATATTACAAAACGCATTTTAAGTATACAAACAGTCTACTGCTCGACGTGATCACATGGTGCTCAGATTGTTCGTAATCGCCACGTTTGGTAGACATTCTGCCCGTCATTGCCCAATATTTCATGTATAGCATGCTCACTGAGACGGCGAGTCAAATGGCTACAGCTCAGGTAGTATGGAAGTCGTTGCTCTCATGACCTAGCGCTCGTGTATTCGAATTGCCGCTAGCTTGTTTCTTATCTCTTTTAATATTTAAGATTATTCATCTATATTTCGGAGACCTGGCGCTACATTGGTAGAATAGGTCGGAACGATTACAATTACAGAGTGAAATAGCAGCATAACGCTGCGTATTTCAAGTGTTTATGTTGAGTGTAGGGGTTCTAGAACTCAATTATAGGTTTCGAGGTATTCCATCACAGTTCTCAGGCTTCACTACGCATGCGTATCTTGACTCTTTCTAGATGTCCGGCCAAAGTCATCGTATACCATCAGGGGAACCGTGTCCTCATTTGTCACTCAAAATATTATAAAAAAGTCCATGATATTCGTTTCGATTTCTTCCTCGAATTTTCACAATTCATGGATGGTGATTTCCCTTACCGGTACCGCTCAGAATTTTTATTTTTTTATCCAATTAAAAGGGGTGTTTGTTGTTAATTCACTTTAATTGTACGCTTTCGCAGAAGTACAATCATTGCAGCTCTACACAGCGCGCCTTGACCTAATCTCCCGGCATCAACGCCATTTTAGGTTGAATTTTTTTGCGAATGTGAATTTATACACTAGACCTAGTTCTCTATTTACATTTACAAATAAATATAACGATTTATAAATTGACTTAACTACAAATTTATATATAACTACTAACTTTGCTATATCAGGGACATAATCTGTATTAAATATTTGCGTTTGGCATGTTCATTACTGAAATCGTTTCATTATGGCGTACACTGTACTAATGACCTATTTTTTTCATACCATATTGCACGGTGATTTAACGGATGTAAAAAGCAATACAAAAGGTTGTAGGTATAGTATCTACGATCTACATTAAAGTTTCGTAGAAATGAAAGATTTTTCTTTGATTACAGGCGCAAAGCGACGATGACGACGTCGGACCCGACGATGTCAACGTCGCCGTTGAAGGCGGCTTCATGGACGAATTCTTCAGTGAGGTAAGTAGATTTTTTTAGGCCATTAATCACTGGCAGGTAAATTGCATTATTGCATATACAAAATATCTTTAAATGTTTCATAGCTGAGAAATATGTAAATAAATAATTTTTCTTTGAAATAAACGTATACACAATTTTACTGATGATAATAGATGGAAGTTAGTTAATGATAATAGATAGAAGTTAGTTAGATGTTAGATTCCGAAAATAATCATACTGTATATGACCATTCTTCTTCCCCTATCTCTGCCTACCTTATCATTAATGAATTGCACATCCATTACATCGGAATAGGGAAGGGGGACGACGATGATGTTAAAAAGAAACGAGACATACACTATCACTGCTGGACGAATAAGCAAGCTCGGTAATACCGGAAACCGTAGAGTTTGCTATTGCGATTTGTCATAGAATAATAGAACAACACAAAAAAAAACATATTTTTATAAAAGAAAGGAGAAATAGAATAAAAGAGATTGTGATCCGTAACGGATTTGCTAGCAGGAGGAAGGAACTCCCAAATAGCATATTACAAAACTGCTGGATGGCAAATACCGTCTATATTTGCCTTCCAGCAGTTGAGTTAAGCGAGCAATTTACAGGTAACGCGGCATCCATTTCATACTTCAGGGGTTACGCATGTTTATCTTGAATCTCTCTTGAGAAATTGTATAGATGTAATGGGCCGCTGTTATAAGTTACCGCCAGGGCACCTGTGTCGTAATTTGTCATCTCTAATATAATAAAAAAAAACATTATTTGCTGTTTTCAATGCATGTAGTATCGATAAGTCCGAATAGTTGTTTGCCATTATGTGGCCAGTCTGTTTATCTTGCTGCACTGCATTGTTTGACCGTGTTTGCAAAATCTTGAGCCTTTTAAGTGAGAGATTTATTAGATAGTTAAGCAGTCTAGGACACTTTAATTTAAAAATTAAGTACTTATGATTGATTTCGACTGTGGAAATAGCTTCTAGTTGAATCGAATGAAATCAACTATCCAGGACGGATTGTCTGGATTGTGTGGAGTGTTCTAGCTTTCGCGAAAACGTAGAGGCACAAACTCGACGTGTCCTTCCCTATTTCCATGTAATGCATATGAAATAAGATTAGAGGAAGAAGTATCAGTGGTAGGTAACACGGGACATACAATTCACGCTGACCCGTAACCAACACCCTGTGGTACACTAATGTTGTTCCTCTACTGGATATCAAACTCAGGACCCCAAGGCAGTTACGAAGTACTCAACGACAAGTAGTCACGATTCAGTCACCGTGTAGCGCTCTTAAAATATAAGTAACTATATAACCTGGGACTACATTTTTTCATTCATTTCGTCTTCTCGTCAGTATTTTAAGAGACAGCGTATATAACTACGAAGACTAGGATTATTGGGTGAAAACCCTAGTCCAAACAAACTTATACCATTATATATTATTATATACCCACTTAAATATATTTTTATTAAACAAAAATCGACATCCGTATTCTTGCTTAGTCTCTTGTTGCTCTATTCTGGAACCTAATGGAGATCATTTGTGTAATAATGTGATAATGTATTTGTTTTTTTTATACTTACTGAATGAATCTTCATATTTAATATTTATCATTATAAGATCAACTTATTGGTTTTTTAATGTATATTTAAAATAAAAAACATAAAAGCCAAATCCTGTAACGAGCTTATCAATGTCATCTGCAGGCGTTGAGTGGAATAAATTGGTTTCACAATTTTTTTGTTGCCTCTGTTTTGTTAGGCCCCTTTCATAACTCATAGCGTTTTTATGTTGGAAATTGATCAATTTATACATAGAGAGGAATAAAAATAAGACGTAAAATATTTTTATGTACGTTACAGACAACAAATTTTGTAATATTTTGACGAAACTTAACTTTATCGACCGTACTGTAACTGTATTGTTGCGTTGTTATGTCTTGTGTTAATGAAAAAGATAACAGCCTATGGCGCTATGCAAAATATTCTTTTGTTTGTTCTTAAGCTTTAAGCCGTTTAAGAACGAATTCTTCGTGTCATGTGTCTCCTGATTGACTTCACCGGAGTATAGAGTATAGTCCATAACGGACTGATTTTCACTAAATTGTTTTATATTAATATTATTTACTACTGTTAGTAGTTACTGCTTGCGTACACACAGCCTTTTTTCACCTCCATCTTACCAAATAAGATGCTATGATATATAATATATATCTGAGTGATAAGATTAAAGAAGAGTTAGATTCGTTATCGGTGGCGTTGATAAGGAAATAACGGAGATAACCAAAGTTTAAATCAAAATGTATTTCATGTGTTTTTTGAATATGTTTTTTCGCTGTGATTCGAGGATCCGGGTCTTAAATATCAACATCATCACAGCCTATCCATAGTCCACTGCTGAATATACCTCACATACCTCTACACTGCAGGCCAAAAGTTTAATACCGTAATTTAAGTAGGAAAATAAAGTAAAACTCCAATAAAATATTAAATTAATTAATCATAAGTCAGAAACACGTGTTTTCAGGAGCTAAATATTCCTAATTATTGACCAATACGTAACAAAAGCAAAGTAATTATATACACTAAAATAATTATTACGACTCTAACACCTTGCTCTAGCGCAGCGTTTGTCGGTGTTTGAAAACAATAGATGTTTATGGTCCAACAACTAGAAAGTAAACAAAAGTATGACTACTTTCAATATTCGATACTAACAATAGAATATGCAGATGTGCATTTCTTTTATTTATCCTGTAAGTTTTTATTACAATTGATGGATAATAATGTTGTTTATGTGCGGTCTTAAAATTTTGGCCGGCAGGGTATCTCCTGAGCCACCAGATCCGTCGACTGGCACTTAACGGCAAACATGCGTCGCTCCATGTAGGGAGGTGTCGTCCTACACTGCGATTGCCAGTCATATTGGAAAATAGGCATTTTAAATTAATATTTAAGGCATTTTAGTGAAAAAAAACTCAAAAAAATATTGAAATAATATCGTTTATCGTCTCGCATTTTTATATTTGGACCCACAATTGTTGTTTTAATATTGATAAAGGACCAGTGTTTAATCGTTTTTATAAATCAGAAGTAAAAAAATGATTTAATTTTTTTTTATAAATTTTTGATGTTGCATTTTTGACTTATTTTGAAATAAACTAAAAAACATGATGACTCAAAAATTGTATAATGCATATGTGGGTTAAAATTATCACAAACACCCCCTATCACCTAACTGGAATACGTCGAATTACCAAGAACCATGTATACATGTGTATACAGGCGTCCATCGTATAACACGGTACTTGTAAAACATGGTTTCGATATTGCAAGCTACATATTACCCTGATTTATATTATGTACATAATTAATTTAATAACTAAATAAAATGATAATTGAAATGAAATAAATATAAAAAGTCTGGTGTAACACGGTACGAGTTAACGGTGTTATACTAGATACCGGTATACATATGTACATACTATATTTAATATTAATAGTCTAATTTATCAGCATTTTTTTAGTGTGAATTTTATATTTATTGAATATAAAATATATTTATATATATATATATATTTATATATATATATATATATATATATATATAAATAAATATTTGTTTTAGTCTATGAAGTATATTGTATTTCCTTAGTAGGAAGTGCTTAAATTTCTTCAGCGTTCATAAAACTAAAAACATTTTAAACGTAATCGAAATCGGAACACTGCAAGTGTATCGTAAATAGGTAACAGCTTCCTGTAACTTAATTTAAATATTTCTTATACAGAATTCTTAATTAATTTCATTTTCAAACAATACTTTTTCTATTATAAATATCTTCTTTATTATTCTAATTTATTACTTTTTGGTATTATCACCACTTCATCCATCCGTCCATGTTTCGTTAATTTATTTGACTTTTGTTGACGCTTACCAACTTTATTAATCTTATTTTAAGCATAAAAAGGAGTTTTCCTATTTAATTAAGTTACAGTTAGCCATCATAGTAATTGATTACTCTTCGCCGTTACAGACGCCTTCATCCATAACAATCGAGAATTTCTTTATTTATAATAAATTAACGCGTCTGCATCATACTATTTTACACTAACATTCTGAGTATTTATGTTGTTTTATTTTATTTCATTGAGTATAATAAGCGAACACACAGTTCATCTGTTAGTCTGTGTCAGTTGTAAATGATTCCTGCGGCCCATGACATCTACATTTGTCCTTGACAAGGAATCATAATTAATGCAGATGCGTTTTCACCCTTGAGGACTGACATGGAATGCGTAGTCCCAGTAATAAAAGTCTCCGGATCCCTGCACTCAGCATTATGCGGCTATTTTACGCTGATGTTCTCTGAGGGCGTGGTCCTACCCTGGTCTAGCTGACCCATTCGTTCTGCAGCTAGAAACAAACTGCAGTGTATCTCTACCACTGTCAAAAAGTTGTACTTGTTAAGGAAAAAATAATGAGGAGATATATATGTTTAATAAATAAATATTTAGAGTTTAAAACCGTGACTATCGAGATATAGAGAGGGTATCGGCGCCCTCTCTAAAAATATCTATCTATCTCTAGTCGTCTAGTAGTGGAACTTATTGCCATAACGCACTTAAAACTTTTTATTTTGTAAAAATATAATGGTTATGCAGAATACTAGAATAACTGTGTACTCGCTCGTAATCCTGTTTCATAAAAAAAATATTGTAAATTTTTGTGGCTTTATGAGATGAATTAAAAGTAGTTGCGTAATAATTCTATATCAATATATGTATTAATGAACGAGGATATCTCATTTGCACCATGTTAAAGCGCTTCATAAATTATTATTACCTGGCAGTTAATATCAACTAGGCTTACATGTTAGTGTAACAATTCATCTTAACGACCTATCAATCCTCACTACAAGCAATTAGTCACAATAGGTATGGTATACTAGTCACAAACATTCAATGCGCATATTTTTTATATTTTTGGATGCTGTATAGTTAGTAGAGTTATAAACTGGCTGTAGCACATACATTAATAATAATCATACTTTATTGATAATCATTAACAAATGCATGTGTAGTCTATGACTCATGAACTAGGAATAATATCTCGGGAATCGGTGTCCTCCCAATTTTTTTTTCAAGTACATAGTTTTACAATAAATCTCGACAATAAAACTTTTTTAAAGTAACATAAAAAATTGAGAAAAGTAATTGAAATATGTAAATATTTTTGTGTGCGTGTATGCATGTACGTTAGTGTTTGCGTGCGCATGAATGTGGGAAGGTGGGCCTTTGTATTTATATTTATAACGCTTATTTATGTAAATAATGAATACATTATATACATGATACTATACTATCAAGTGAACTATGTGTGCTCTGTTACTATTCCGATTTAATATTGTAGAGCTACACAGCAGTTTGTTTCTAGCTGCAGAATGAATGGGTCGACGAGATAGGAACACGACCTCACAGAATACCAGCGCAAAATAGCAGCATAATGCTGCTGCGTTTCGTCTGGTGAGTGTAGGGATCTGGAGACCCTTCTGACTGGTGACGAGGCATTCCATCCCAGTCTTCAAGGGTGACAACGTATACACTTTAATATAAATGCAGATGCATTATGATTCCGTGTCAAGGATAAAAATGTTAAAATTGTCATTTATTATAACTAAAACATAATTATTGGTGAATAGGCATTCCATGTCAAATTCCTCAGGGATGAAAACGCCTTTGAAATATGTTTCCATTTGGACGATTGTTACTTGAATTGTCATGCCATAATATAAAAATAAGTCTACATAATATCTCATATTTTTATTCGTTAAGTTTATTTCAGCGTATATCTTTCATGAATGAGAATTCTGAATGCTGACGTCATGCGTTTTTAATTTAATCCAAAGCAATACAAGCGGACGTTATTAAAATTCTAGCCGCGCTCTTTACCCATTGTAATCGTGCAACTTCTTTGAATGTTATGAATATATGTCGGGAGATCGCGACACCATTGGCGTGAGCCCATGGTGTGGTCACGTAACTAATATTATATATTAAAAATATCACTGTCTGTAATCGTCTCTATTTGAGATACGTTGAGGCTAGGTCTTCGACTACGTTTTGATTATTCATCTAGGATGGACATTAGTAAAGATGAATCAATGATTACTGAATAGTGTTAAGTAGTAGCTTAGTGATAATGTATATATTTTTATGGAAGAAAGGAAGCGGTGATCCTAGCCCTCACGGATGACAACACAATTACATTATGATTTCTTATCGATGATGAATTTTCGGGTCATTCCTAATATCAATAAAAAAAAACTAGGTTTTTCAGTTTAATCTTTAATAAATTCATGTGCTTTTGCATGGAATTTCGAACTGAATTATATACTTATTACTTGTTCGATCCTTATAAAGTGTTATTGTACATTAACTCTTATATTTCCAAGATAGTAAATTAATACTGTATTAACATTTATTGTTTATTTGGACGGTTCCGAGTGGATAAATATTAAGTTGGCAAAATACCAAATAACCGGCATCGCGCAGTTGAGAACAGTAGACTGCTTACTTTATGTTCTTGCTTGCTTGCTGGTCTAATACGCTGGTAGCCTTTGAAAATGTTGTTCAAAGAACGGTTTTTGGAAGGACTTATCGTCAACTAATAAATATTATATTAAGTAATTAAATTACGATTATATTTTCGCATGTTCTAAGCGTCTAAGCATCTTTGACTCACTGGTGGTCAAGCCACTGGCTCAGCAAATACCTTTCTACTCTGTTTATGAAAACGCATATTTTATTCACATACTGTCTATACATGCCTGTACTGTTATTTGATTTCATTTATTTTGTAATAAATTATTGGTACAAAAACGGAATGTATATATTGAGAAAAAATATATGCCTGATATCAAGATAACACATGTTAAGTTGTAAACAACAAGGGAGAATAAAAATACATTACTGGTAAAAGAGGTTCAAAAGAGATTGAAAGAGGTGGCAAGCGATATAAATTAATTCGACCAAAAAACAAAACATAGATTCCGGTAAAATAAAACATCCCCTTTCAAACCATCTTAAACACTGTGCTAAATACAATTAATGACATGCGGAATACAAAACAAAAAAAAAAAACGGAGAAAAGTTTGTTGCCAACCCGCTAATCTATTCCAATCACATGCGTGATTTGTTACAATAATGATTTGTAGTAAAACATAAACAGCATAAGGAATACATTAAAAATTCAATGAATATTAAATAATAAGGTCACTTTGTGCTTTGATGTAAAATGGTTAGAACTATAGAACCATGAAAATGAAAACTATTTTTTTGCTATAAATATATCCTAGAAAACGTTTTTTTTTGTGAAAAGTTCCAATTGGAGGTTGTCGTCTGCACAAATTACTTTTTGATGCCATAAGCAACACAATTCGCAAACACAATGTCGATACAACGTCCCGCCACGTATCCGGAACGCGATCGGATGCATGGGAATGGATTTCCATTGCCATTCCTGATACCCAGACAGATACAAAATTTCTTATAATTTGTTATATTCTCAAGATAACGCGTAAGCTTTAAATACAATATTTATATGTAAAAAATCTATTTTTGAATTAGACTTGTTTAAATAAACTGAAGTAACATTTCTCTTTCTTCACATCAGTATGTTAATCCTTTTCCAAAGGCAGGCACTCTTGCTTCTCCTCTAGTGTTGCGGATGTGCGTGGCCGGCGGTGATCACATACCATCAGTGAGAAGCCAGGTCGTTTGCCGCCTCTAATATAAAAAAAGTGTGTCAAGCTATAAAGGGATAAGGATGTTATAGTTAGAATCTATTTTCGAACCCTTTTTTAAAAAAATATTCTGTTCAGAGTTCTGTATGTGCCGTGTCATCAGTACAAATGTGTCTATCTATATCAATTTTTGTTATAAAGCTACAAATATTTATCGTTGTTTGTTTGATATGTGTGTCCGCTACTTTATTAGCTGTTTCTTAATCTTCATATTATAATATGAAGATAATATATGTTATACTATGCTAATGCTATGTTATACTATGTAGATAATATAGCATATTACTCGTTTTAGTCTTATTTAATTTGATAGAACAAAAAACAAAACGGTCTTCTTTCTATCTAGACACCCCTTAAAATGGTATTTCGTATTACAGAGAATGAAGTGTGCTTCAGAAAAACGATTATCGTATCAGCGATGTGATGATTCGTTTTTTATGATATTATGGTTGACAAATGAGCACACCGTTCACCTGATGGTACAGAGATCATTAGTATGATTGCGGTCCATGAACACCTACATTCATCCTCAGCAAAGATTTAAGCGTGCGAAACGCAGCAGTGTTAACTCTATCATAATTTTACGGTAATATTTTGTTAGATTTTTACCTGACATTAAGCATGTCAAAGAAGTTTGTATATAGTTCTTTCGATGTCCAGTGCTTGGTGAGACATCAGTACAATTCATATCATCGTCGAAATGCATATTCCAATTAAAATAATATTTATTGTTTTAATATGGTACATATATATGTTTTACATATACAATGTACAAATGATAAATGTGCTACTCTCGCACAAATAACATATATACACGATTTAGACTTATAATAAGATCATCAACATTTTTAAAGAAGCCTCATGAGTTACATTAACGATTCAAGTAAATAGAGCAACATCCGAGAGAAGAGTTGAGTGGTTGTATTGTAAAGCCCTTTTTATGTTAGAAGTTTATTTCTTTAGCTTTGTGAACACTGCGCAGGGCTACAGATTATTTGTATTTGTATACCATAGTTTACATTTTTATTAATCAAAAAGTATCTCAAGTTGAAGCTTCATGGAACATGGAGCTTTTGACTGGCTTTGATGCAATGCCTTTACTGCCTCCTGGGCTTCTTCCATTGACAATACCTAGTGTTCAAAGAGCATGACTAAGTTTTTAAAACTGAGCAACGATTGCCCGAAACTGCATTCTATACGGCACCAAGCATGACTTGCCTTGGTAGGCGAAAGCACTCCTTACTATGCACATGCTTTAACCTACATTAAAAATGCATAAGCAGGGCAGTGAAACTTTTCAGATGACCTCTTTTAAGAATTACTTCGTAAGTGATGTTTTTCCATGAGAAATCCAAAATACTACGCACACAGCGCATCGGGAGAGATTAAATCATCGTTGTTGCTCATACAAGATAACAATAGCATGACGTAGATGCACTCTCGGTAGCATATTGGTTCCAGACGTGGGATGTCTCTAATCACACACACCAATATATATATATATATATATCCCACTATTGGACATAAGCCTCCAGTCTAGTGAGGCTCTACTGCGGACCTCACATGGTTAATCAGGTCTTAAAATTGCAATTATCAATTTATTTAATTTACACGGGGTATAATAATTATTTAATTACTTTAGTTAAGAAAATGAATTTTAATTCTTCATGAAACGTGACAAATTACCTCGCTTCATTAGTCCTACGAAGAAATTTTAGCGCGCGTATAAAATATTCAATAGCTTACTGAAATAGGTTAAATAGTATCCAAAATAATTAATGGAAAATTGTATAACATTGTTACTAAAGTAACGTGCAGAGTTTTTTTGTTGACTTTAAGGTGACAATCGATCACATTGTTCATCGATATATGATCATTGCAGCCCTTATACACCGGCAATAATCTTATGGTGCCTTGTCATCCCTGAGATCTAAGGTTAAATTATTCGTTACCAGTAATTGGATCTCCAGTTCCAGTTCTCTTCACTCATCACATCATTATTTATTTATTTATTTAATTTTATGTATTTAGCAATTAATAATTAAATATATATTTAACAAAAAAATATGTATCGTGTGATACAATGCCAACTGCTAATTCATATGTAGGCTAAAACGTGTATTTCGTGCAAGAATGTTGTTTCTGTTATGTTCAAAGGGCTGACTGTTGTATGAAAATATTTGTAGCGACAACGATGACCAGTATTATAGTTTGTCAAAGTTATCTTTATTTACTTTACCTATAGCAGTTTAATACGAGCCACAACAAGCTTATGCGCTACTATTGTGGTGATCTATCCTTCTGCCTTTGGAGTTACGGAAAGTACTCGTTAAAATGTTCTCGTCTCCAATCGTTGTATGTATACTTTAAGAACCCAAAGGAGACAAAGACGAAAACTCAGTTCGCCTTATGGAAAATGATGTTTGCAGTCAATAAGCGCTTAAATCACTGTCAACATAGAATCCAAGACGGACATTCCTTGACACGCCTGAGAACTGACATGGAATGTCTCGATACCCGTAACTGGGATCTCCACATTCACTGAACGAGTTATGCTGATATTTTACACTCATTCGGTTAAGGTGTGGCCCGTTCCATTCATTGTAGCTAGAAACTATGAGCTAAGTTTATTTCCCAACTTAATTTCATGAGTAGAATACTCATACTCACCTCCTAATTACCACCAGAAGCACTACCGCAGCTTTTATAGGAGCTTTAAGTGCTATGAAAGTTTTATAAGATTAGTACTTAGATTAAACCTTACTTAGTTCTATCTATACGATAAATAGCATATTTGTATAATGGCTTTATATAAAAATGCTTATCCTTATTACATTTCGTTATCTTTTTTGCATTGTATTTTTTTATATAACGGATATAGACTGGTAATAAAACAAAAAACTATCATCCTAAATATCTTACGACAACCAAGATAATTAAACTGTGCACGACGCGAACCGTCTGACCATATCCGACACCGGTCGTACTCATAACGAGTGATTAAAGCAAACTCCTATATAGGTAATATATTGTCTGGTAAAAATTTGTAAATGAACTAGGGTTAAGAGTAAATAAGTATTAGTTCGCACCATAAATTGTTATTTGACTGATTATATAACTAATATCAAAATTAGAAGATGATGATGATATTAATTTATCCCTAATGGGAAAGGCAAAGGACTTTAGTCCATACAGCCAGGTCTTGTTCGTATGATGGTTGGTCTGAAACTCTCAAAATTAGAGTAAAATCTGACATGTTTTATGACATGGTTACAGTATACATAAAATATAAATTGGAAAAGTTAAGTTTTTTTAATTTTATGTCAAATAATTGTATGTTCTTTAGAGTAATGGCAAAATATGTACATTTCATGTAAAAAAACGCAACTACGCATGTGAAAATAAACGATTGCTATATCAAAATTTGACAATGACTATTTCAAATTTATCACATATCCGATTATAACTTTTGCTGATAGGATTCAGTTACTAACGGAATATGATTAATAGTAAGTAAAGGAGAAGTGGCCCAAGAAATTTCAACGACGCGCAATTCGATGACTATATATATCGCGAATTATGTATACAAATATATGTCGTATTTGTACTAGCTTTGTGTAGAGGCGCCAGTACAATTCACCGTCGATTGCATATATTACATATACATATATCCTGCAGAATTTTATTTGACAAAGATTAATCCACAATATATCTTATTTAGACTGCAAATCGCATAAAGTAGCAACACCTTTTTAATTATAATCTTATTCGGAGAGTTACTTTAACGATACATTATCCTTGGCTCGAAAACGAGTATTACTGGGTATAATGTTTCAAATTATACAAAATAATGTACCAAATTAGAAACTTAACCTCAATTATTATTATTACCTTTACGCACAGTTGAAGTAAAGCTTAAAATACATTTAAAAAAACAATTACAAATCATTTATAATGTTCACTCTGTTTATGTTTTTTTATTTATCAACATTTTAGCACGTATTTATAAAATATTTATGAATTTAATTAATAAAACAATTATAAGTCCTGATAAGTCCTGTGAAGTTTAAATAAAATAAGAATAGAAAGAAATTTAAGTAGAACATAAAACAAAAATTGAATCTGGAAATTGTATGTGTGTTATATTCAGTTACTAATGATGTATGCAGAAACTGAGTAAATCCTTGCGTCCGTCCAAAAAAGATTTGTGTTACCTGATTATATATAATAAGAATTAATTATATATAAATATAAGAAGATAAGTATAAGTATATATATTTGTGTGAGCTTTGAGCAAACACAGAGAGACAGTTAATCTCCCATTCCCTCTTTAAATGTAATCCCTTGATGTAGACCCTTTATGACTTTATGTTTCAAGCTGTAAACGAGCATTCTATAATTTCTTTCTCCTTCAGGAGAAATTATAGATGAAAAAAAAGGTGGCATCTGAATTATGATTTCTTATCGCACACGAATCACTTACCACCAAGTGAACGGTGTGTTTTAGTTAGTCACCTCTAAGATCATAAAAATGAAATTAAAACAAATGTATACCATACCATGTATGGATGGTGTGATGAGAATATAAATGTAAATCTAAAAATTTTTAAATTCATCAATTCAAGTCATTTCACACTTAGACAAGTGTCTGTCTCTCATTTGTAATGTGAGTAGCCTACATTTAGGCTTAAAGACATCTTCACCCCACATGGAATTAAGAATTTAATGCGTTGTATATTACCTTTAATGATTAAGTCGAAACTAAATCTAAGTTTCGTTCTAATAATCTTTTATACACAACAGCTGCTTATCTTAAATAATTATGTTAAAAAAAATAGTATTTTTTTTAAATTGAATGAATATTAGTGATGGTTTTTAGTTATTCCGCAATAAACAATTTTTTAGAACAAACACACGAACAGGGTTTGGTATTGCGTAAGTAATATCGTAACGCTTTTTTATTTACAATTATTTATGTTTACTCTGCTTTTGCATACCTGCTTGTTGCGCCATAAAATAACGTGAGAGTTCTTAACGAGTGCTGACGTCATGCGTTTTTAATTTAGTCCCAACTATATAATATACGGGCGGGAGTAACGAATATTCCGGCAGCGTTAACCACTCGTCATAATCTTGAATATATTTTGAAACGTTCAAATTAAACATTTTAGAATAGCATGCAAGCAAAATCTTAATTTATATGTTATTTCGAGCGAAATAAAAGATTTCTGTAATTATTATTATTTGCTTTTATTCGTACTAAGCGCTGGATCATCATATCCTTATGAGATAAGATCATACCAAGCATTTTGAGTTATTACTTTTGTCTAACGGTACACAAATTAAAATTCCAGTATTTGATCCATCTATCATCATCCGCTTATAAAGAGTCCTTTACTGGATGAGTGCCGTATTGTAAGATGCTTATATTTGGATTGCCGGAATAGAATCAGTCTTTGACCGTGCAACTTTGCTTTACTTGTGTAAAGTGATTTTCCGATATGTCTTTTCTCGGCCCAATTTTTTCGATATTATTTGTAGTTTTATGAAATTAGACCAATTGTTTCAAAGAATTCGCAATAGTTTCAAAAAATGTTTGCAAAAATAAAAATGTCAAGAACTTCAAAAAATAAATAGTAACTACGATACAGGCATTATAATTTTTTTACTTCATGAGAACCCTGATAGATTTCGTGAAAGGGTCCGCAATTGTCACTATTGCTATCACTCTATCCTTCTTTATTCGTTTAATATTACTTATAATGAGCTTTCAATTTAAAACGAAGCTAATATGGAGACCGGTCAGCGTATAGAGACCGTTGGCGTAGCCAAGCGGCGGGCGACGGCGCGACGTCGACCTCCCCGTACTATCGAGCGCCGGTACCCCGTCGTTACAGCCTCAATATGTGTCCTATTTAGCTCTCGCTCTCAGACGGCGTTTTTTTATTGAACACCATGTCGTAAACTTGTTACTAAGTTCTTAAGCAATACAAAAAAACTGCTTTTATTAAAGTCGGCACACAAGTCGACTATGTTATGTACTCATAGTTGTAAAAGTTAAAAGTAACAGCCAAAAGTAACTATATAAATCCCACTGCTGGGCATAAGGCGCCTCTCCAGAGAGTGTTAGTGGATTGGTTTACTTCCAATGTTTTCGATTTTTGATTTTAATTTTATTTCTTATAAATGGTGAATGAAATATGGATTCATATAATTAAATAATTGTATTCTAATTTATACAATAAATCTATATTACTACTTGACGTTTAGGAACGGAATTGAAGCTAAACAATAATTTTTGTAACAGTTGTGAACTTTAATACACTATAATGAAGGTGAACTTTATAATTAAATTATGACCTAATAAATAAGTCACATTGATTAAATAAATTATATCTTATGTTAGTTTATTAACACGAAATTGAGCAAAACATATTTATAATAAATATAAGTGTTGTTGTGTTAAATATCTAAAAACATTCCGAATTATTCAAACACCACGCGCACAAAGTTGTGGCCACCACTTGATATTAAGGTCAAATTCAGCATACGTTTCTAGTTCCTCGGGCTTGAACATATAGATGTGAACTAAGCAAGCTTGGATATAACCACTCGCTATCAAGAGACCGAGCGTGCGATAGCCCTTATCACGGTAATCTGATTAATTGGTGAGTCACGCAGCGTGCTCCCCTCCGCTGTGCGCCGATTCGTATTGACCCAACGCCCGCCCGTGAACTTGTCCGATTGTACAAAACAAGGGAAATACCTTAGCTCTACCCTTTGTTACTCTTAATCCTTTCCAGTCCTATATTATACATATATGTAGTCTTTGTCTACACTACAGGGGGTAAAGATTGGTTTTATACCAGTAATGAACTTGGTCTCATTTTCTCAATCACATCCAATGATCAGTTCTGACTACATCTTGGCTCTGTCACGTGAACATGGTGGTAAGTGATGTTGATGGTATGTGAAACTAAACATCGTTATTGATATCTCAACTATTGTCTTGAAACATCTCAAGAACCCTAAAGCTTGGTGTAAACGTTCCGGAATCTTAAGCATATGCATATCTTTAAAAAAGCAGTCTAGACATATTTCCGTATGTTTTAATACGATCACTGCATAATAAAAGATGTTCTAAATGAACGTTAGAAAATCTCAATTAACTCATACATAGAAAACGTACAAGCAGTATGATCGACCACGATCTTGTTAGTCAATTAATAGTTACGGATTAAACTTTTATTAACCGATTAGTAATGTATCTATTCATTGACGCGTAGCCAACCATTGGTGAAATCTGAAGACTATTTTAATTTGAATTTTTATTTCGTTTCTAACCAATTCTTGCGTTTAGAAAATGTATTTTTTTAAATGAATGCTTTAGATATTCTACTTTATACTGCACTAGTTCTCAAACCTCGAGCCGTGATTGAAAAAAAAACCTGTTTCACTATGATTCTTTTATGCTTATATTTTCATTTATAGCTTTATGTGCTGGTTTCGGGAATTGTTTTTAATACCTTAAGCATCCTTCTTAGAATGGTCTTCACGTTTGTTATTTTTAACGTCTCCCTAGGGCGCGGGGGAAATTTTCCGCGGACCTTGATTTGAGACCGGAATTACGCTTGGATCCATTCAGCTATATCGACCCGATTGAGTAATGAACTAACAAATATTACTCCCTGATCTCTTTGCAAGGTTTATTATTTTCTTTGTTACTTTAAGAAATGAAAGTTTGGTAAAATAAATATGTAATATTTTTGAATTATTATATGTATTAGTGCATTTTCTATGTTGATTCCTACAAAAATAATTAAATATATGTATTTTGAACAATAATTTAACATACAATTGCATTGGAACAAGGGTCGAGGACATAGCTCAAAACATCAGCAATCTTATTTGGAAATTGGCTGGTTATGTAACTAGTAGAACCGATTACCGATGGGCGGACTGGCAAACGCAGCGTACGACGACTTTTCTCCTAATGGAGCGACACCTACGCAATTTTACGAAAAATCAATGAATGCAGGTGGCTTGGGATCGTGTTTTAGGGCAATCTATGGGGGATGATCAGCAATAGACTATTGATAGGTCGGATGACGAAGATTTTGAATAAATTTTATTATGCTTCGTCTATACCGGTTGCACTATGCCCTATAATTTTTTTTGTAGAATTACTGGAAACGAGCCCATGAACATCCGCAACACCAGAGATTTTAAAATATGTATAACTTTGTATCTTTGTAACTTCATAATTTTTGAGGTATAATCGTATACATATATCGTATATTTCTTTATTCAAATCACACCACATGTTTCTATAAACAGCTTCAACATTTAGCAGAGTAAGTTTTGGTTTTCACACTTGCAGGGGAATGGGATAAGTGCTAAGTGCAAATAACTTGAAGTTCACAAGTGTACGTAAAGTTAAGCTGCAGCTTGGTGGGCGTTAGTTACGCGGTTGGATATTTGCCAGAGCTTCCTGTAGCAAACTCAAAGTACGATTGTACAAAGAAAGTGAAACAACTTACTGCCGACTTCCCAAAGCCAATTAAATTAAGGCCCACTCAGAGATTTCATTTGGATAAACAAATTAACATAACTTGGTCATTTAAACTTTAAACTTTTTTTAACAATAAGCAGTTGTCTGCAGGGGATGTTTATTTGAAATTATATTGCTGGTTTATTTCATTCAGTTTGTGCTTTAAGCATAGTCCACTTTTAATTAATTAAAACAGTTTGTTTAATAATCATAATGTAAAACTTATTATATAGAATATAAATTATATTTTTTTGTGAGATTCTTAGAACCTTTTATCATAAATATAAAATGTTTTCTTCATCGATATTTATCAAATCCTGTATTAAAAATCCTGTATTTTTCAATTATTTTACATTTAATCATGTATTGCTTTGCACAATGGCTAAATAAATCAATCCCAAATATTGAATTTAATCCTAAAACTTCACAAAAAATACATTAATGTTATAGTTAAAGCTTTGACAGAACTCGTGCGAAATCCCTGATAAATTGGTATTATATGTGGGCGGTAGAAATTAAGTGCATTCACTCCGCCCACCTTTTGCTCTTTCAGATACGACAGGACATTCTAAAGGTCAGAAATGTAAAATAAATCTCAAAGGAATTCTGTCTACAAATTAATAATTTTACTCATATTACACAAACTTTAAAATGTCTGCTTTAAATTAGAAAATAGTAAAAGTGATTTTTTTTTACAATAAACTTTTCTGTTTATTAGGATAATATTTACTTTTCTATTCAAGTTCTGATTCTGATATTGAATTCATGAATCAAAAGCAAGTCCATCAATCAAAAGAACCATCTTCCATATTGTGTTCGGTATTACAATTCAACTATATCAAATAAAAATATTATTTATTTTTTAAACTAAAAGCGATAAACGAGCAGATAGTTCACCTGTTATAACTAGATAACTAACCATAAGTGATAACTACGACCCATAGACACATAAATAAAGATTAAAGATACAACCCTCACATGCGTTGGGACCTCTGAGATGTGAAGTGAGATGGAATATCTTGGTACTAATCACAGCGTCTCCAGATCTATTACATTTACCATACGAAACATATCAGCGTTATTTTGCTATTTCACGCTGGTACATTGTGACGGCGTAAGTCTATCGATCGAGTCTATACATTCATGGTGTAGTTAGGAACAAGTTGCACCAGGGCTCTGGCAAAGCTCTATATAATAATAAAATCAATGTTCTAGTGGCTTGGACTTATAATCTAGCGTTCATGAATTTAAATTACGGCTTTATATATAGTTTAAGTATCCGTTTTTCGATTTGTTACGCACAGAAAACACTTCTTTCTCACATTTATATCACAAGCTCTTCTCGAAATTTGTTGAACATAATAAGTTTCAGGTAGAAGGTATAATAAGTAATATATATATATACCACTTGCTGCCTGTTTCCATTCACACTGGTAGAAAAGACGGGAAAGTTATTTATTTACTTTTTATTAAATTTTCATTACGAATAGTGAACTACAAGTGTCGTGAAACTCGCCATAATTGGGAGTGTATTTTTGGATCGCGCTTAAGTAATTCGAATCGATTGCTGATGTTATTGGCTAAAGGCCAACTAGCGCGCGGTCGTCAGTTGTTCATTATTTTATGAATATTGTTTTTTTTTTTCAGTTACTGGCAGCGTTGCCGTTTTACCCAATATGATGTAAGAAACACAAAAGGCGTATATATATATATATATATATCTGAGTTCGATTCGTTGTAATATAAATATGTATTATATTACAACGAATCGAACTCAGATTGGTTGCATACATAAATGGCTGTTTAATCGCGAACTTCGAAAAAAAAATTAAACAGCGATGTGTTTAATGCTGTTTCATGTTCTAACTATTAGCTAAATTAGATAATTTTACTATATTATGTATCTATCGATTATAACTCTCATATAAATTTTGTACAAACCGTTGTACGTAACTTGTAAAATACTTTTAAATTTTATCATTACAATTGTAAGAAACACGAAAAAATACACAAATTCTAGCTTCCAACAGGGTCCATAAGATTGAACTAGTTTAAGTAAAATTATTAATTTTTAGACACTATTTTCATTGATTTTTATTTTACTCCCCTGACCTTTAGTATTCTGTTTTATCGGAAATGGCAAAAGGTGGGCGGGTAGTGAATGCACTTGATATCTGTCCACCACAGATAAAAACAATTTATCGAGTATGTCTTACGAGTTCTTAAAAATCATGGATATTGAATTATAAAAATATTTATGTATTTGTTCCGTCGCCGACTTCGACGTTTTTTTTTTCTTCTAAAATCGAATATTCTTTACAGGTGGAGGAGATACGAGAAATGATAGACAAGATACAGGCGAATGTCGAGGAGGTGAAGAAGAAGCACAGTGCCATTCTGTCAGCACCGCAATCAGATGAAAGTGAGTATCTTTCACATAAATACTTTGCTATTTACTCGCGATGTCTCCACGACTTTGGGTGCACTTCGACATTCGCAGCTTAGCGTCCTGGTATAAAATGTAATAAGTCATAAATTAAAGCCATTATTTACTGTTATCAAGATTATAGCAACATGAAAGAAAAGACTTTGTAAATAGCTCTGAGATGTACTCTCACTCGAATTTCACACACGTAATGTAATTTAAAAATAATGCGCACAAACCTTTCAAATCAGAATAAGGTATCCATTATCAATGGTGAAAGTCTGCCAAAATCAGGGAGTGCGGAGAGACTTTTTCGTATATGGTATGAGTAGATAAGTAAATATATATAAAGATAAGTTTTTTTTATGAAATCTACCTATTTTATGACTAACGAACGAACGAGTACTCAGTTCACCTGATGCTGAGTGATGGCAGCGGCCCATAAAAGACTACTTCATCCTTAACAAAGACTCCAGATGCACCTGCACTTGCCCAGCCATCGTCAACCCTGGTCAGTAGCTGGATGTGCGGTACCTACGAAACATAGGAGCGTTATGTTGATATATCACACTGATACTCTGTGAGGGCGTGGTCCTTCTCTGTTCTAGCCCACTCAATTATACTGTAGGTAGTAGTTAGACTCAGTGTGGCTCTACCACTGTTAATATATACAATTTTGTATAAAACTTTATATTTATTGTATAATAATATCAAAACGAAACATTTCAAATATATCGAATTGTTTCTTCTTTCATATCTGTAGGTCAATGTATCAATTGGGCATTGGTTAGAGTTTCAAACGTGTCTATACAACACGGTTTCATAGTTCGGCAAAAGTATGTATAAAATTATATAATCACATAAAAAAAATATCTTTCAAAATCTGCATAAAGTTATATTACCATATGAGTTTATCGAGGCGGCGGTGTTCATAATTTTAACTTAATTTTACAAAATGTTTCAGGTCGTATTGAGAAGTCTATAAAAATAGCTTGCCCTTTAGGAGTATAAACCGCCCACTCAGATCGTGAAACCGTGACTAAAAATATGTTCTCGCATAATTGTGTTGTCGTCATCTGATAGCTTTATACGCGGCGTGGGAAGATCGAAGCTAGTTCATTGAAATGTTTTACGTTAATTGAAGGGTGGATTTACAGACGCGGAGGCGGCCGTCTGTCGTCTGCCTTCCAATTGACACTGGGGTTTTTACTGTTAGATTGTGCTACTTTATGTAAATACTTAGAAAATTGAATTGGTTTTATGTATCCATTTGTTGATTCCCTTTTTAAATTGTTGATTCATTTGGTTATAGTTAGTTAGAGCTAAGGCTATAATTATAAAAAAAACTATGACTTTTAGGTTAAATAAACTTATTTATATAGTATTCTTTGGGGTGCTGAAGATGAAACTGTCCTATCTCAATGTTTGACTATCCTCTTTGCGTCTCACCAACGGAACGAGATGGCATGATATATTACTATATGTCAGAATTACAGGCAAAAGTGTATAATAATTTAATTAAAACGGAAATTCCCCGAGCTCGATTTAACAAATACATTTCTATTTTTATGACTAATAAATTGGGTCGTGAATACCACTGTCCGAGTTTATAAGAGGACAACTTAAATCATAATTATTAAAAAACATGGTGTAGGCGTTTTCTTTGCCCAGTTTCATTGCCATAATTGAAGTTTTTGTTTCGTTTATATTGCATTGTGTTTATATTTTGTTACGATTTTGATAAATAAATTACCTTAAAAATTTTAATATTCATGAATCGTTAAAAAATATCTATTGAAATGCAGAAATAATAGAGAATAATGCAGAATAATGTGCTTTAGGTAATCTCCCTAGAAACACGACGGTACTGTTTTCTGCGTCGCAGCATAAAGGAAGGGAAAACCTCGTAACCAGTCTGTATTATCCGAAACAATGAATGTATGTAGTTTGACTTAAATGTGTCCCGGAGGACTGTGGCTGAGCTGTAACAACGCGTTGAAAGTTCTCTACACGGGACCTTCGACCAGATCCCTCTTTCATTACTAAGTTATACTAATGTATTTATCTCTAAGCCGAATACGCATGAACGTGATGTGAGACATTTAGTATGTAGTATTTTAATATTGGTTATTAGACCTTAAGTATAAATATCTCTATCTAAACTTTAGGATGTACATATACACCGACACGTGGTTACCATATATTACTGACTGAATAAAACTTACTCAGACTACTTTGTACCATTTCTAGGTTCCTTAAATCGTCACTAGTAATAAGAGTTATATGAAGGAGTTGTAGGGACCTTATCGATCAAAAGATACAAGGCTTATGTTCAAGGGACTAAAATGATTGGTTAATTTGGATCAATTATAACAATGGCATCAATATTATTCAAAACATCTGCAGAGTTCGAAGTGCTATCGAGTACCAAATCCCGGCCCCTAGATACAAGTTCCAACACTTCTTGTTTTTACAGTCGTACAAATTTTACAGTAAAAACATTATTTTTATTATCGTTCTAGATTGATATACGTGTACTGCTTTTATAATATTTTTAGATCCTGATCATTACAGGTTTTTAAAAAAATATTAATACACTATCTTGCTTCCACACATTACAAGCAATATAAGGTTGGTATTTATTGACCTTATGGAACTATTGTTTGTATGCACAGTCGCAAGATTATTTTTTATTTACATGCTATAACAATGTTTTTAGCATTTTGCGAATTCAAAGTGTATCCTCAGGTCGCAAAAACTATTGAACTGTAACTTTTTGATTACCATGAAGAGACTTTAATTACATTGTGACTGATTTTTAACTGTTCTTATCTATTCTACGGAAAAGTAGAAAACAACTTTTGATTATAATCTCCGCACCTGACAAAATAAATGGGTAAATAATTATCATTATATATTTTAACAGTAGAATTGTGCTACGTGAATTTGTCGTTATTTGTGTTAGAGCTTAGTTCAATCAGTACCAGCTTCTATTATTTGACCGCATTCAACGGAGAGCGGCTCGAATCGTTGATGACCAGGTACTTTCCGATCGGCTTCATTCGCTGCCGTTGCGAAAAGGTGCTCTTTGCGTTTTTTACCGAATTCACCAAGGTGACTGTTCTGAGGAATTATTCGGATTAATTCTAGCAGCTGAGTTTAAACATCGAACATCACGACAGAATTCAAAATTTCAACCTCATCATCTCAATGGTTGGCAATCCACCACTGTCCTGTGGAATCGGCTGTCGCCAGCGGTATTTCCGAACCGGTACGACTTATGGACCTTCAAGAAAAAGCCTACTCCTTTCTTAAAGGCCGGCAACGCATTTGCGACTCCTCTGATGTTGTGGACTTTCATGGGCGGCGGTAATCACTTACCATCGGGTGAGCTGCTTGTTCGTTTGCCAACTATTCAATTAGAAAAAATTCTTTGGAGATGCAAATAAGTACAATGAAAAAAAAATACAATTTAAAAATATGGCATAACCTAACAACATTCTCAACACTCTCGCGGCGATGGCTCCTGGTAGTGAACCTTAATTTTCAACAACTCAACTTCATGATAACTCAGCCAGAAGAGAAGGATGAATCGAACAAATACGAAGAATTATCTTCACCCTTATGTAAATATATATATATATATATATATATATATATATATATATATATATATATATATATATATATATATATCTATCTTCCTCCATGAATGTTATAAACAATACCAATTGACCGAAGTACGATGCTAAAACCCACCCTGTGTGTACAAATCTTTGGGGCATTTTCTTTGAAACTAAGGATAATAAACGCATATAAATCGCCTCGGATTGTTTAGACCTAATTCACGAGCAAACGATTGCTTATCACCTACTTACAACATTAACGTTAATATATTAAGAATTTAAATTATGCCATTAAATCGACGCCAACTGATAAGCAGTGCCGGATGTTAATGTAAAATTTAAATCACATTGTTATGTGAATAAGTTAAGTAACGTTAAGAAGATTCCCTTAAATACATTTAAAGAAATATCGTTTCTGCCGTCCAATGACCCATTTTTAGTTCCATAAATTGAAATGATTTTATTATAGTTGGTCGGAAGCACAAGATATTGTTAAAAATTTCGCTTAGCACTTCTTAACATCCATTTGAAGAGAAGTTGTGTTCGTTCATAGTCAAGTGATAAAATTGACCTTCTTTTATCGTGATGGAATCACTTATGAATACCTAGATATAGAAACGGATGGGTTGGTAACTACGGGAACGCTTCCACGCCAGTGAATTTAACCTACGTTAACTATGACTGAACTTTCATTGCTAATAGAGTTATGGATAGGTAGACATACATATATTTACCCTAAAATTAATTCTGCAAACGTGTCTGATACCCAATTTAAGGAAAAAATATAAAAAATTCTAATAGTAATTGCAATATTAATATCCCTAAAGTAAGACTGATATTACTGTAATTCAATTTAGGAATAGAAACTTTCAGATCACAACAAATATCATTTCATTACAACAAACACTTTATTTATTTTTATTTTCCTATAAAGGATTTTTTTTCTATTTTAAAATGAGATAAATATTAATATTCCGGGTGTTTTAAGTTATATTCATACATCGTTCCACTTGCTTCTCTACCTCGTTCACGAGTATATCTGTGGTCACAGATCAGACAATGATAAAAAAAGAAAACAATACGTGAATACTACGCATTCCACAATGAACTTTAAGTATTTTAACAAATTAGTAACACATTTCCTTAATTTAAAAAAAATATATTTCATATTTCGAGTGTTTCATATTTAATAGTGCCTTCAAGATTTCTTAATAATTTGATTGTTTGTCCTGTAAAGTAATGAAATTGCATTTACCATATTCTGACCTATGGCCACAGATATAAAATATATAATTTCGTTGAAAAGAATCCTTACAAAATATAAATTGATTTTGCTTTTTGAAAACAAATTGCGTAACCGTACCTTGAATTATATTAGTCATAACATACTAGTTCATGATGCCTTAAAATAAGGTCTATATTTGACCAGTTAAATTTTTCCTTTTTTATGAAAAGGGTCTATTGAAATTAATTTTTTATTAAAACGCTTTCGTAGGAAATTAAAATGTTCTTCAGTAAGATACTTTGCGATCCTTTTTATTTTTACGAAATTGATTGATAATCGAATTAAATTAATATTTAAAAGAACTGATATCGGATCGGTAGACTTTCGGAAACCAGTTTCGATCAAATATTAAGGTTACCAACCCGACCCCAACGCAACGAAGACAAGGCTAAAGAGAAAGGCTTTCTTATTTTAGGTTTCTAGCCAGTATCACTCGTGCCTTAATGATATCGATTTTAATATTAAACTTTTCGTTGGAAGGTAATATTTTTCCTCAATATGTTAACTAAATGGTTATGTTGGTTATTCATTCATCAGATAAAGGTTACTTCGCAATTTATTTTTTATAGCCGTTAGAAATAACTTATTACGCGAATCTTTCATTGTAACACATGAATACAAAATGAGAGCAGGTTGATGAGGATGGTTGATTAAACTAGTATATCCCCTCTGAAGACTACTCAAATTTACAACAATTATTCTGCAGCTGTTTACCGTTCTTTTTCTGTCCATTACAAAGTAATGCGATTTTAAAGAAGTCCGCAAATATAGCTGACAATGAAATTTCAATCATGTCCTGTATGTGTATTTGTAGCTTAAATTGTGTAAAGATAGCAAACAGGCTATAGGAGCAGTAAAAGCGATTATTCTATGTTTCATGAATAAATATTTAATTACTAGTTATAATCTATTAATAATAGGTACAATAGAAGCTGTGGTCGTGATTCCATACGCGTAGGCATGTATCATCTATGCATCCTGTTAGCAAATACCAACGAAATGAGTAGATATTTCATAAAAAAATATTTTTAGTCATTACCGTAAAATAAATATTTTTTTATTTGTCAACAAATTCGCATTATGGTAACACTAATTGTAAGAATAAACTTACTATGTCCATACATCAAACTACATCGAAATTGTTTCAGCCATTTAGAGGTTAGCCTGCACGAACGTACGATTTTATTATATGTATAGATGTATCTTTAGTAAAAAGTAAGGAGACTTTAACTGGCACTCGATATAGTTAAATAAAAAATATGGTGGTAAAAGTATGATGTGAAATGTAAATAGTTATTTTTATTTTAATATTAGGGGCATGAAAATGAACAGAGCGCGCACGAGGCCCATGACATCTACATATACATCAACAAACATCCAAGTTGCATATGCGTTGACACCCCTGACGACTGAGTTGAAATGTCTGGATACCCGCAAATTGATCCCGGGGTTATTACACTCACCATTCCTAACACAGTAGCTATAAATTGCTATTTCACACTGGTATTCTGTAAGGGTTTGGTCCTTTCACGAATAGTCTATTAACAGAAGAGTCCAGAAGTCATTTAAGTTGTTTGGATAGCCGTATTGTCCACTTTCGTAACTACCAAATATTTAATAATATCTTCGAACATAAAATTGTAACAATACTGTATAACGTATTTGTTACTGATATAATTTTGATCATAATTTTGTAATTTTTAGAAAGCAACAGTGTGCTGTATTACGTTAAGACATGGGCACAAATTGTTTTCTGGTACAATTTAAGCCTTGCCCTACTTGCAAATGTGTCCCAGACTCTAGACTAATAAATTTTGCTTAAAGTATGTTCGGATGACATAAGTTCACCGCGATGGTGCCAAAAAGGTTGCGCATAAATCACACTTCATTCATTTATTTCATCGGCATTTTATTCAACCGTATGCATGAATGTAAACCCTAGAGTACCTAGTCCTGATGGTCAATATTCTTTCTACTTCAGGTACTTTATAAATTTTTAGCTTACAGTGAACGTTAGGAAATTTTTTACCTGGATTGAAAGGACTTATTTTTAAGTAACGCATTCTTTTACTGGTTCTTTCCACGACGTTGTGATTTGGCAACCGAACAATTTAATTTCTAGTACTAGCCAAATTGTCACATAACTTACGTAAATTTCATGGTTTAACTTTATGTTATGCAATGTAGATATGCTATTATTATTATTTTTATTCATTTATATAATTAAAATGAATATTGATCAATATTTAATCTGTGCATAGCCGCACATAAGACTTTCATAGAGTGGAGTATTTCAATCGCCATACACAAAGTACCTTGTTCATCTCTGGATTTAACATTAGATCTGACATATTCCCGGGTAAACTATCATCCACTAAGCTGAACGTAGTTAAGACGATAGGCAACCCGTGTTGTTGATTGTCGTATGTTCTTCCGTGGGAATTGCTTAGGCTTCATGTATAGGGGAATTTTCGGGCTATTTAGGGTTATCTTCAAGATAATTTAGTAATAAACCCTAGTTCAATTGAATCTGTCAGCGATAAAGCATGTACCAATCATAATTACATATAAGATATGCGTTACTATAACAGAATCATCAAAATACCTAAAAAAATTATGAACGTGTCATGTAATTCCTACACACCATTCGAAAATTGCTGGCAAAAACTTTGCTGCATTGGTTGCATCCTTTAATGGTCGTAATTCTGGGAACGGAATGAGTTTAAGTGTCACGTCGATTTTTTCTTTAGTCGACCCCATTTTATCTCCCATTGTGTCTGTGCAAAGAGTTCGCTGCTTTGTTTTAAAATAGATTGTTGAATAGTTAGTACCCAAGTCTAATTTAATTTAGTGTTTTCAAAAAGTTTAATGGATTAAATATAATACCGAATCAATTCTCTGCATCTTATATGTCACGACGCAGTTTTAATGCAAGAATCTTCAAAATTATGCAATATTTTTCGCAATTAAGAAAGTATGAAATCTACAACGTTTTATATTTTTAACTTATTCCTGTGCGAAATAAAACGATTTACCTTATAGCCAAACTGTCACTGACCTAAGAAAGAATACAAGATTAACTCATATACGCAGTTTTAATTTTATATATATATAGTTTTAATTTTGCTATCTTAGAAATGCCCTGCGGTGGGCTCAAAAAGGCGTCGCGATGATTCAAATAGTGGAAATCAAATTGAAATACAGAAGCATAGTTAATCGAGATTTTTCGTTAGGATGTAAATGATAGACATATCTTTAGACCTGCTGAACTATAGACATCGATAAATCAACAGCGATCGCTGGACGTCACGGGAGCTGGGAGCATGTATCGCAACCTATTTTTTTTATAAAAAGAGTTTTTTTTAATCAAAATGCTGTTGAATTTTTTCTCTTTATTGCATAGAGTTCAACGTTATTCACTTCTTTTTAACTTTATTAAATTTATTTGTTCGTGGTCACAAACATCTAATAATGGTTATTATTTTCTTTCAATTATATTTCATATTGTCTAGCAGTATAGTGTAACCGTTGTTTAAATACATTTAGATAATGATTCTTCATTGAACACTACAAAAGTTAAAATAAGACGTAACTTTGCATAGAATATGTTAGACTTGAATTGTCATTTTAAATAGGTCAGCGTTTGCATGACTAACGATCTCATACTGTGCTGCATTAGGACGGCTGAACTTGTAACATGTGATGAAAGTAATAACTAAGTTCTCACATATTTGTATGCAGAAATATTCCATCACTTTGTATAATATAGGAACAACCGTAGTTATTACATTATGTTCCGATTCTGATTTGGAATAATTAAACACGAAACTCTGTTTACAGATTTTTACTATAATAGCCAATCTATAAGCACTAATTATTTCTAACTCACAGTGCTTTACTACAAGTGAAAAATGATACAAATTTGCGCTTGAAATTCAAACATATGTATAATTAGTGCTTGATTGAAAAGGGAATGAGTTATATTCATAGTTCGTTACATAGTTCGTTTTTGTTGTTATAAAATAACATTTTGATTTCATTTTTGGCTAAGATGTTAAATCGCTTTTGTTAATGTATTGATTTTTTTCTTCATAGACGATTTTGACAAAAGTAATAACTAGATGATATATAATAGAGGAAGCGCCAGTTTATTGCTGCAATATGATTAGCTCGGCTTGACCGGAGAAGGTCAATAGCGTCAAAGATTAACAGCGTGAAATAGCAGCATTACGCTGCCGTGTTACGTATGGTGAGCATAGGAAGGAATAGGGGACCCAATAACAGGTAACGAGGTATTATTCATCTCAGACATACAGGTCCTGAACGGTAACGACGTATGTTCATCTATAATTTTTTTCGAGGATGGATGTAGATGTCGCGGGCCGCAGTCATTATTTATCATCAGGTGAATTGTGTGCTCGTTTGTCATCACTAAAAAAATAAAAACAACTGTGTAGAATCTATCAGTCCTTCCCTTCCCTAGTTAAATGTAAAATCGGATGAGAACACGAAATAGACCCAGACCCTAAAACAAAAAGAAATATTTTCCCGATTTAATCCCATAAAAATAAAATTGCTGCAAAATAAATAGCAGCAGGGCCGGCGAGACCCCAAAGAAGGTGGTAAAAAAAAAGAAACCCATATGCGTCGTAGAAGGAGCAGCCAAATCTCCTGACAACTACGGCCATTACATTATTGATGTAATGTGGGGTTAAGATTCGTTCGTTCGATAAAATAAATTTGTCAATCGAGCACATAAGTCATCTGATGATAAACATCCCTTGACCCTTGACACCCACATATATGATAAGGAATTAAGGTCCACATGATTTGTTACCAAAAAAAATACCTCTATTAAGACTACGTAATAAGTCCTGTTCATATTTCTTTGTGAAACAATAAGCACAAATGATTAATTGAACAAATGTATTCCATTTAATAAGTCCAATATAGCTGTATTCTATTATTAATGGCTGCACTTACATAAAGAATTGTTTTCTTATATGAATCTACTTTGTATATAAACCAAAAGGTGCCTCGCTCGGGGCCTGGTTTAAGTAGGCTTTTTAACTTTTGTCTAATGTGTTAACTGTTGCGTACCGTTGCTCAGTAAAAATAACTTGCCCTTTAACGCCGTAAACAATCCACCCGACGCTTATTCACAATGTTTGCCGGCACTTGTACTGTGTTATCTAATCACTTCGTAGATGGCGTAGGTAGATCCAAGTTATTTTGGAAACATGGATAATTTAAAGACAGATCAAAATCGGTGCTTTTAATATAATACAGTGGTGAACATTGTCGAAGACATGTCTTAAAGAGTATTGTTTTATTTGTGTTTAAAGTATACTTTTAATACTACAGTACTTGCATTACCAAATTTCAACCGAGTAAGTTTGGAACTATATAAAAAACTTTTCTGCTGTGATCGTTTATAATTTAACCTCATTTTAAAAAATATAGTTAAAAAAATAAAGTGCATACTGGAAATTGAAACAACGCTTTTAAAAGCATGATGAAAAGCTACTTTTCCATATATACCAATATAATATTCATATATATTTCTACGTTGTACATTAGAGAATTATTCTTCAACTTGCGGTAATTTATGACGACAAAATCAAATGTAACCTTTCTAAATTTATAATCACAACCTTTTTTTTCCTAAAGATTTCGGCCGAGTGGCCGAAGTCCTCGGCGACCTTTCTACCCAAGCTGAAGCTGAAACAGTGGCTGTCGGCCATCAAAATAAAACATTTTTTTACGTTATAAGGAAGATATTTTGCTTAAAATTGAATCGCTACATTACCTGATTTCTCTCTATTTTTTTATGATGAATCCCGAATCTCTTTTTCTTTAAAACTTATTTTCGCCTCTAGACTAATAAATTTCTAGTAAGCGGACACGCGTGGCATAAGGATACAACAATGGCACCAATGAGGTCGTCTATAAATCACTAAATTTCATTACTCTATTTATTGTATGTTCATGTATGTTACACGCAGAGTGGGCTTTGGTATTTTATGGTCAGAGAACATCGGTAGTGCAAAGACATGTGGCAATGTAAGATTGTTAGATTGGTAGAAAACCTGAGTTTTCACTCTTTCTGTCTAAATACAACGCGGCATTTCATTTAGTGCTTTACCATCAATCGCTACATATCCTTTACAACACCAACATATGAAATGAACTGAAACTAAATTCAATTTAAAAAATAATACTTATATTAATATAAACTTGATTAGAAATAAACATTACTTCGTAGATAATTGACATTTAGCTGGATGCGCTACATAAGTTGGAAAATACTTATAAATTACTATAATTTTCCTTGATTTCATTTATATGATACTTGTAAGAAAAATGTCAATTAATTAAACACATTTATGCACAGAGACGGCAATCATAACCAATGAACAGCTGTCGCGACCTCAATCAATTGAACAACTGCATAATTTTAATCTAATTTATCTTACAGTATTCTGGACGCCTTTGTAGTATATTTTACACGTTAATATACTCGTACTATCATTAAAGCCTAAAATTGTAAAAAATATAAAATTTAACACATTTAATGAGCTTATATGTAATTTACTAGCAAAGTATTTTTCCCCATTTTCTATATAGAATCATACATTCTTAACATTACCACAGTTTTGGGCATTTCCCTGCTGCGTGTTAGCTACATTGCGTGAAGATTTTAACACGCTAATATTCACGAAATAGTGAGTTCATAATTTATATTTTCGCCTTTACATAAACTCGTTTCTTCGTACATCGTACTTCGTAATATTAACCACGTTTCTATATAAAAAAAATCTTATATGTAATTATTTGGCTTATCTCAAATAAAAAATGACTTTCATGTTAAATTACACCTAAAATTTATAAAATAATCAGCTGAGAATATCAAAAAGGTATAATGTATAAATATTTGTCACTCACCCAATTTGCTCAAAATGTTTTATTGTAATTAATGATATGCGGTTAATTATGTATAGAAATAAAAAAAATCTGCTGTATTTAGATAGATAGATATGAATCTATGAAACAAACCGATTTATGACAAGATATAATGTTTCATGACCCAAAAGAACTAATTCCATTCCATTGTTGATTGAAAACCAATAGTCTAAGCATTATTACTCTTTTCGTTCTCCCTTTCATATAAATAAAATCATATGATCAACTCTTTCCTTGCCATTGTGTTTTGAGTTGGCAGGTGAATTATGAGGTCGAGGATACTTCGCAAATTCTTATTCTGCGTGTGACTAATAGGCAATGTTAAAGATATAAATATATCGACAGTTGGATGGCGTATTTGCAGAGTACCAAACTGCTGCATCGCGGGCCCTGCATTCTGTTTGATTACTAACCGAGAAACAAAAATTTTACAAAAATGTTAGTCAAATTCTTAGTTATTAGGTATAGGTGCGTTGTAGGTATCTCCTGTGGCTCCGACTGCGAACTCTGAACCTTGCTCGTTATTGTACAGCAATAAATTGCATAATGGTAATGGACCGAGTGAATGCCTCTGTTTGTGCAAATACTTACTGCATGCAATTATAACCAGAAAGACATCGTTGTAGTCGAATACGACCGTTAAAACAGATGAGTTATTTTTTATTGATTTAAAACAAATTGGACCAAATCTTTACAAGCGAACCATACAATTAGAATACTACTACATTACTACTACACTATAGTATAAAACTGACTTGTTTTTCTGTTATGGTATAAGTTTATAAATATTTTTGTTATTTCATAATAAATCTAACATTTCTTTACATTAGTATTTAATCAGTCTTATTAATATGTAAAAATATTTCATTGGTATCACAATGATATTTTCTTATTTTTCCGGTATTGGTCATCAACTTTTTAAATTGAAAATTTTTCTGCAGGCGAAAAGTCCCCTAGGCATTTCTCTTCTAAAATCTTTTCTCGTTATCAATGCAAGAGAATAAATAGAAAATTGTTTTCTACAGTGAAATAATTAATTAGCCTTAAATTTATAACAGGAGCCGTGGTAGCTTTGTGTGTTTAGTCCGGCCGCCTTAATTGTCATAGAAGTTAAGCAAATCGAGTTCAATCTAAGAGGTCTGCATCATTGAATTTTGAAACAGCTGCGTTACCCACGTGCTTTACGGTAAAGAAAAAAGGTGAAAAACCTATGTGCCGGAGAATTATGTACATACAAAAATATTCAATATCAAAGGTATGTGAACTCCGCCAGTCCCGGCTCTATGCCAAGTTTGTATAAAATTTGCCATAATATGGGATGAGATTTTACTTTAATTTTTTAAGCCGTTATTTTGCCTAAACGTGTTTTATAAATGATCAGATTATTTTTTTATTGTGATCATTAATAAGTTTCCTGTTTATCAAAATTTGCAGCTCATGAATCATTAATTATCAAACCGTAACTATTTTCAACGCTGTCTTGCCTACGACGGGGGTAATCAATCTTGGTCCTATTCATACATTTGCATTGTGATTTAATGCTTGCCCTCTTGGGACTGAGTTGGGATTGTGATTTTTTTTTATTATTGTCAAATTTTCATCAACATGGTGCGCGTACACAAAGGAATTATGGTCAAAGCAATTTAAGTAGGTCAACTTAAGCTTTTAAGTGGCCGACATTGTTGTGCGCATGATATAACTAAATGAATAATGTAATCCATCGCGTGAAGAGAGCAGCTAGCGCTAATTGAGTTAGGCTATAAGCCAGTAGTCGGTATACTCGTTTAATATTATTAAGAGTTTTCCTTTTTTACCCTTGAGTGTCGTAAGATTCGAAACAAAATAAGTTAGGAAGAATAGTTTGCAGCAGATAATTCCTGAAGTAACAAAAGACTTGACAATCATGAGGTTGCTATGTTGTTCAGACTTCATGTATAAAAGCCGAATAAGTAGTGATAAGGTTTCTGTTGGTCGTCATCAAATGAAACAAAGGAGCTACTATTTTCTCTGTAGTATTCTGTGAAAGCGTGGCACTTGCACCTGCCTGTGTTCGATCTACAACAATAAGTTTACTTTAACATCCAGGACTAAATTTAATCAGGTTAATAAAATTCAGAATGTAACAAGCTAAAAACCAATAGTATGATGTCTCTTTAATAAGTGTGTTATAAATTATATCACGAGAATTATTGTAATGGTAACAATTTATGCTTAAATGTTGCAGCTATAACTCAATTCAACATTGGTCATATACTGAATAAGTTAGTTAATGATGCAACCGCACTGATTTTCAATGCTCAAAACTTTATGAAATTATACCTTTTTTATAAAATTTTCATGTACTATATACATATATTAATCCACCGAAGCTATAAGTTGATTATTTTTTTGTGTCGTATTGCATTTATTTAAAAGTTATGTTAAAGCAGCGCACACATTTTTATAATATATGCATACGTGTAGAATTATCCTAGAGTAGCTGTTTGTAGAAACTAGTCAGGAGATAGTTAGACATATTAATAATTGTTCCGAGTTTAGAGGGCTAATAATATACTATACATTGTATCTTTAAACAATTACATGAATACATAATAATATTTGCAGGTATTTATAGAGAAGCTTTGTAAATTTTGTGATATATATTTTCACCAGCGATCGATCACTGTAATTTAATCTTGAGTCGTTTACGAAACGTATTTATTACTTCGAATTATTTTAAACTCTTGGCATAGGCGGAACGACGATCTTTCGTTTTTTAACATAAACTCAATTTTGTGTTTTCATTATTTTAATTTGCGAATTATGCTTTCGTGTTCTTCTTTTTCTTTTATATTCAATATATTTTATTTTAATCTTTCTTCTATAAACGTTATAAATATTTTATCTTGTTATAAATATTGGCACGACTAGACTTTTAAAAATACAATCATCATGTTTAAGATAATTCAATTATAAGTTATTGAAATTTGTTTGCTTTTGATGTACATAATATTTTATATCTCAACGTGATCTCCAATTCTAAATATTCGCATTAATATATATATATATACATATATATATATATATATACACACACATATATATATATACACACATATATATATATATATATTTTAATGCGAATAGCGAAGGATCGGAATTTTTTTCCTGTGGCATGCTTACGTCCGATTATAGTGTGGGCGTCTTCAACAAAAGAGTGCTTAGACATTTGCTGAGCTACCCCTTCTCGTCGCTGCACTGAAGTACGCCACGGTGACTTAAGCTACGTCTATATTGAATCATATTTTTTAATTTTATTCTTTATGATAACAAAATCCATCCAGATTCAGAACTTGACCTCCGTTTCCTTACACTCACAATACGAAATCGAGTAACGTTACGTTGGCTGTGCCCACTGGTTACCATTTTAAACTGTTACATGTTTTATAGTTTTTTTCGTTAAGTAATTTGTTGGTTATAGTCAAAACAGCTAACAGTTTAGGATAGATTAAAATAAACCAATTATTAGAATAACTCGAACAAGCAATTTTCATTTCCTCTTTGCAGACGGTACAAAGATAGAACACTGGTTTAAATTTCCTCTGTAAACGATGTCATTGCCTCAGCTCTTGTACATTTACCAATACCGTTTATTTATTGTATTCCACGTAATAAGAAGTTTTACTTCACTGCGTTCTTATCAAAACAAATCAAGACGTCTCTCCCTACCTGGCTTTTTCACAGAAACAGACTCGAGAGATTTTACTCTTCGTTATATCTCTGGTTGTTTGTAACAGAACATCTTTTTCTTTTTTATACATCAAAAGATTTTCAAGAAGAAAACTCGTCGCTATGTATTATTTGGATATAGTTATAAGCTCGGCTGATCATCTATTAGTGTCGTGATGAAAATATAAAAAAGACTAGGCATGCGATTTCATAAACGCAAACCTATATCATCTACGCGCGCAAGACACACTTTAAAATTGACTTATTTATTTGTCAACCGACTTAATTGATACTGAATTATATATTGTTCTAAAATGATTTATATAAAAACACTTGTATCAATTCACCACAGAAAACCATACACAAATTGATTCAGCCATTAGTGTGTAGTACAAGCTTACACATAAAAAGTCTGTTTATGATGTTATTATATTTATTTTATTATTATTAAAAAATAATTGAATTAAAAACAAAACTAATTAAAACGATATACAATCCAAAAACAGTTTTGCTGATATTGTCTTATAAGATTGGCAATAGATCACACAATCATGTGAGATATTGGTAAGCGGACCGGGCGGCACCCCTTAGAATTAAAGCCGTCAGCGCATCTGCGACTGCTCTGGTGTCTGCGCATGGGCGGCGTTAATCACTTACCGTCAGGTGCGCTGCTTGCTCGATTGCCACGTTTTCTATAAAAAAAGAAGCGGTGGAGCTGCAGGTAGTTTCTTTCTGCAGAATTAATGTGTCTTACGCTGATATGTTGAGTGAATAGAACCGGATACAAATGCACGTTCTTTTCCTTTGAAACTTAATTGATGAACGTGCGCTCATTGCGCCTGAAGGTAAGTGATGACACCTACAACCATCCTCCACAAATATTCAATATGTACATGTACCCCTGAGAACGGGGACGAAATGCCTCTTTACCTAAAATTGAGTCCTCGAACTTCCCAGCACTCACCATACAAAACATAACAGCGTTACACGGCAATTTTACACTGATATTCTTTATGCATTAGTATTAATTATAATAATTAAGTGCTAAGTATCGTTTCTGGGAATTATACCATAACAGACATGCGGGTTGATAAGCGTAGTGTCGATACCCGATAGCGATGTTGCGCGTCATCACCAGCGAGTTGGCCAAGTTCGAAATTCAACTAAACACAAATAACCTTGTCTGTATTCATTCCTCCTCTCACTTTAGTTTTAATGAGGTCCTCTTGGTTGATTTCGACGGCGTTACTTTCTGGTTATAATATAATCAGATAACTGTAAGAATTTGCGCAAACATAAGAGCGTTCATTTATCGTCTTCTTAACCAACTCTAATGCATGTGCATTAACAGCGGAAGAAGGTTTAAATATAGTGTTAGAGACACGGGACATACAATACACTCAGACCCGAAAACCAACAATTAGTGATACAGAAAGTTATTGTTCATCTGCTGAGAATCGAAACCAGTAGAACGACGCAGCACTCGGGTATATAACAACACCAAACGACTTTAAAAAGTAAAATAGTTTTAATATTTGTTAGTTAAATTATTGAAATCTTATGCTGTGGTATTAATTAGCGAACGTTAAAACATAATTTGTAAATATTACATAAATAATATGTTGTTTTAAAAATAATTTCTAATTTAAACTCAAAAACGTTAACAAATTTACAACGTATTGGGTAGGATTCTGGCCATCTTGTTCAGGGTAATACGGCTGACCTTTAATAAAACCTCGTTGGCGACTACGCTCCGACGTAATATTGCGTACATTTTACGGACAATCTCTTAAAGCGATAGGATTTTCGTTATTTATTTTAAAGCTTTACGGATGAAATGAAAAGAAAAGGTATATTTTACTTTATTATTTATACTACATACTACATAACTATTACTGTATACTAAAAACAAAACCAAGAATAAGGCAAAAAAAGTAATCAAACATAAAACACAAATATGACTTTATTACGTCACATTCTTCCTCCGTTCTCCACAATTCCTATTTATTGGTATTTGACATCTCATCATTGCAATCTAACGTTGTCTTTACAAAAAAACTGTAACGTCAACAAAATAACTATACATTTATATTTTAGTATTCGAATAAAACCAATAGCGCTACCTTATGACGTACGTACAAAGGTAAATACAACCCACACATAAAAAAACCAAGGAAGTAGTATTTATTTATATATGAAACATCAACAACACTACAAGAGTATATGCTACATTCGTGTGTATATTATTTACAACAAATAAAGCCTACTTCTTACCCACAACAATGAAAAAATCGTATTAAGCATATACGTCTCATCTTGTTTTTTTTATTTGATATTTTGTATCTGGGATTAGTCAGTCAATAGCCATCATCACTCATCTCGAACAGATCTCCATTTGATACAGCTGTCTTTCTCTGAGAAAATGGATAAACCACACCAGATAAGGCTGCTCTTATTTCTCGAAGCAGTGTGCAATCAAATTAAATGAATGATTCATTTAAGCTTATAAACGCTACGCGTATAGTATATCAGAGACGCATGATTAGCCAGTATTTGTATCGACCAGGATTTGCCCGAAGATTTGCTTCCCCCTCAGTGTGATGGCCGTTGGTGAATTCTTTAAGAAACTGTCACTTGAATGTGATCATGTACAGTCAGCACCTCTATGAAGCGCCTCGCAATAGCTCTGTTAGTCGGTGGGCAAAAGAATTCAAATTTCTTCACTTTGATAAATGCAAATTATAAAAATGTATAATTGAAATCCATTCAATGAATTCAAAGATCAATTACATTTATACAAATTACGTTGCTTCAATCTAGTTCAATGACGTAAAAAAGTAATGAAAAATAATGGCAGTTTTTCTTTTTCTATTCTTCTACGATTTCTTGAAAAATTTAATGAAAATGAAAGCTTTGTCATTTGGGAAACGATTTTTTATTCTGTTTTGCTGTACATAACGAGCTCAATCTGTACCCTGTCAGTGCTAACTCAATAACGTATAACATGTTTAATTAACTGTACTAAGTCATTTGAATGTGAAGATAGTATCGTCGTCAAACGAGAGTAATCAATCATCGTTTTGTGGGAACAGTTGCTGAATTGCATAAATCATATCTGTGGATATAAAATGTACATAAATAATCATCAATTTTGTATATGATTTAATATTTTAATTCCAACAAAAGGCATCATTATTTATCTGATGGGGGCTGATTGATGAATTAAATATGAAGTTACGAGATGGATCAGCTCTATTAGGGCATAATTAACTCTTCATTTCCAATATTACATCAATCATAATTCACATATTATACTAATAACAGAACAATGCTTTAGGTCAGTTACTTGTTGGAATAAGCTTCTCTCAAGTTGATCGTATAGGTCATAATCGCCATCTTTTCCTGCCAGGAAACTTGTCAGGATATTTCAGATCCGACAAATCATATCAGATGTAAATTTAATTTCGCGAAGGCGTCTCTTAAGACTTTAGGGGATGGGATAATATATATAGACCCCACACTGACGAAGTTTAATCAAAAATGTAAATAGCACTACAATTTAAGTCTATAATATATGGTATACCCTAGTACATTGAGAGGCAGTCATAACCTAAATAATCAGGCAGGCAGATATAACCTACCTAGTACACATATGGAAACCATACTACCCATTTGGTTAGAAGCGTCGCTGGAGTTTCTTGCGCCACTTCTTCTCCAGCGCCCACGCATTCCGAAGTGGTGGTACATATAGCCAATAATAATAATAGAGATATTAATGTAGATAATTCTTACTCAGAAGCAACTGACCGAGCCGAGGTTCGGCCCTCTCGGGCACCCTCGTGTCCGACGCTCTCGCGGAACAGGGTAGCGGTCCAAGCCGAGGCTCCCTCTCGGGAGCCCTTGTGCTGGTTGCCCACTAATAGAGGTCTCGACTGAGCGGCATAAGCGCTCAGTCACCTCTCAACCCGGCGAAACTGTAAAAGCTCTCGGGTTAAGACCGGCCGTCAGCACGAAAAAACTAAAAAAACCCATTTGTGATGCGTTTGAAATATTTCTAAAACACAAACCTGACATAGTTAAAACGATGTTATGAATCAAAATGCTTCTAGGTAATGTCTTGTATCTAATACTCTGTAAGCATCGTTACGAGCACGTCACAATGTAATCCTTGTCGCTGAGTAAGCTTTTCACGCCAATCGAGTTAAGCTGAACAGTAAACACTTTTAATATGAATAATAATAGAACATAGGGTAATAATATTATAAATAACATCTAAAGCGTCAATAGTCCAATGGTTTAGGGTACGATCTGCCATTCTTGTGGTCGTAGGTTCGAATCTGACATTCGACATTTAGTTGGAGTGGTTAATGGGAACGTTAGTAATTATAAACTACTGTTAGCAGTATTTTTTTTAAGGTTTTTTTTTAAAATAATAACATCTTACTTTCATAGAATAATAGCATCAAACAGTTATGTTTGTCGTTACAGTAAGTCGGAAACACAACTTGACTAAATGCATCTATATCATGTTCATAGACGATGGCTGATGTGTGGGTCTGTAGTCATAGTAACAACTTACAAAAGCTTGTTAAACTTGATTGCGAGGTTTGCAAGGGCAGTATTAACATTCGTACAAAAGGAAGCTGCTTCCCGACTCTTAAATTATTTATTTCCTCATTTACCTTCCGTGACATCTACGGAATGAGATGGAATGATAGATCATCTTTCTGAGCGCCCCTCCCCGCCTTAGGCAAACGCTGTCACGTCCTTTTGGTTTCTTTTTAATTTATAACTTCGCCTGGTTGGTCAATAAACTACAATATATACAATGCAATACAATTGAATAAACATATAAGGGACCAACCAGGAGTCCAAACCTTCGAGATTCAGGAGGAGAGGGAGTGAAACCGGCAGACGATACGGACTGTATCGAGGGGCGCTTATCTGAGGCATAACAGAAGAGGCTGGTTAGGATTAAACCGTTTGCAATTCTCCGTATCCCTAAGAAGGTCATCGAAACGTGTAGTTAAGGGAGGCAACAGAGTCTACAAACGGCTCGTGAAGAACCTTGTAGTGCCTTCCAAGGAACTTTCCATACGGCCTCTCGGTAGGAGACGTTCTGTAAACCCGGGTTCTGTTATTGGTTGGCTAAAGCTAACACAGAGGGATAACCCCTTTATCACATGCTTCAACATTCGTATCGGAAAGCACTACCAGATCTAGTCAGAAAGTAGTTCCGGAGGCTATACCCTTCGCGGTTTGCATAGTAACGGCACTTAAGTGACCACGGCCTCCACGCCTTCTCGGTAAGGACAGCATCATTACTAGTTGGTCAATAAAATAAATTAAAATTTAATAAAACAGATCAATCAAACAGTAATCCATCAACGGTTGGGGTCTAGGGCGAAAGGGAGATGGACCTACGGGCATTTCGAAACGCTTTTGCCTTCGAGTCCGGCACGGCCCGTCAGGGAATCCCAACCGCCTCAGATAATTCAAGAGGCTAGCTGGGATTAACTTGATTTCAGCCGTCATACTCCCACATGTCGGTCACCTCGTCCAGATATTTTGTCTTATTGTCTGTGTCGACTTTGGGATGGTAATGTTGACTTTATTATTAAAGTGCATAAGCTGTCCAGTATTTGTGCATGTAAATAGGAACGTGGGAAAATGTACTTCGTAACTAGCAAAGTTCGTTAACGTTGCAACTGCATACGCTACAGTTTGTTTGTTTGTTTGTTTGTTCGTCAGCTGTATACGGTACTCGATTAGTTCATTTCGGCGTGTACACAAAGCATCTTTATACAAAAGCATTGGTTTGTGTTGTCTGGTGCTTAGTTATCATCAAGATTGATTTTCACTAGGTTGAAGATAGATGATTGTGATTGCTACAATACACAATTAGTCAAATCTGATATTCACAAAAATTGCGTACAGCTTACGACCATAATACCGTGGATCGTGTAGGGATCTGAAGACCAATATTACAGTTAGTAAAGCATTCCATCTTAGTCAGTTGTTGAGGATGGATGTAGGTATATGGCATGGGGCCCCAGTCATCACCATCAGGAGAACTGTGGGTTCATTTGTCACCCATAATGTTGTAAAAATATTTACTGATATTAATAATATAGTTTTTGAACTTCTCCGAGGGGTGATCTATAACTATTGATAATTATCATTAAACATGGTGATTATAGCTAAAAAAACAATTTATTTTCTACATAGTCTTCCATCAAGTCAATGCATGTAGTCCACCTTTACTCTGAACCCAGAATTCCCCTAGAAAGAGAAAGAAAATTTTTTGACCCCCAAAAAGCCTTCACTTCGCTATCATCTTCAATTTCTTGCCTTGGAGGTGTTCCTTAAACCTAGGAAAGAGATAGAAGACGCTGGGATCTAGATCTAGCGAATAGGATGGGTGTTCGAGCAGCTCAAACCCCGCTTCTTGAATGGCAGCTAACGCAACTGCGGCTTTGTGACCCGGTGCGTTGTCTTGGCGAAACAGTTCTCCAGGTCGCTCTTTGCCGCGTCTTTCTTAAATGATTCTTATTTTGTTTGTTTAGTAAGAGCTCGAAATAGTGGCTCCATTTTTCAAATATTCTACCATAATTATTCAGCGTCCCCCAATGTTCGGAAACATTGTCCAGGTCACTGTGTTTGTCTATAAGAATTTCTTTCAAACAGAGGTACTTGAGCTCTAATTTCGCTCTTATCCATTTTCATGTTACATCTTCGACGGTTCGGATTGGAATGACTCCCGGGAATCGTGGCCTATTTATATTATTTTTTATGCTGATCTAGTGGGTACGTCGGCAAGCAAAAACAGATGGAATTATCTGTTTTTATCATTAGTAGATCACCCGATATACGACATATCAAACTGATTGAATAAAAATTCATCAGCCGAGAGCACCCTTGTAAATCTTAATTGAATTTACTACATAAGTAAGAGTCTTTTATCTCCATTTCTTAAGTATTCGTCTATGAAATTTCAAGAAGAATATATTTTTATCTTATGTATGAGCGCACAACGTTTAACTTAAAAACTTTAAACCTTTCACGTGGTTAGATTCACTCCGACTAAGCCGTAAGAAAATACAAGTGTTTTATATGATTGTCTAGATGTATATGAGGCATTATCAGCTGAAGAACAAATCTCGATCTAGCCGATATATTTAAGTGAGAACTTAAAACTAGCTACGGCGTGGCCTGTCAACCTCGCAGGATCTTAAACACCGAATCTGGAATTTCGTTTATAAATATGTCGTAAGGTTTAATATACATACATTAGCGTTATTTACTTAAACACAGTATTTTATGCGATTACTTAATTTAAATAAAACTTGTTTTACGGATTGTATCGTAATTTTAAACATCCCTAACTGTCTACAGTCAACTGTTTAACTGTGACATCGGGATGTCAAACACCTCAATTCTTTCTTGACCGTGAGTCCTATCAAGCACTCGAATACTCGGGATAAAAAACATTTAAAATAAACGTGATAAAATTCGTAAAACTAGTGTTATTCAATGTGCAATATTCGCGTAAATATAAGAATGATAACTTAAGTCCTGAAATGCTTGTCGAGCACATTTGAAACAATCTGCTTGAGATTGTCGCTTGTGTTCCTAGTCTTATTGAGAACGCTGCCGTTGATAATCACTTTGTTTAGGTGTTCTGTTTTATATCGGTATCAGCCCCGATTACTTCCTGTCTGATACTCGTTGACATATGGGCATGGAAACTGCACCGAATGCGGTAATTTTTCATCAGGAGGTCTGAGATCTGTACCAATATGTGACGTGTCATCAGGAACGTGTGGGAACTATTCCAGAATAACGGTAGTGTCGTCTACTAGACGAGAAACAGGCAGAATTCACAGCATCTAATTAATTGTGCCCCATAAATTTACGCGAATAGACACTTAATTTCTATTACATTAAAAAAGTGTCCTAATTCTGAGGGTATGGTCGGTGAATCTGAAAGTCTTAGGTTCGAATCCGCAATTCAACTATAGTCGTGAATCTTGTCCTTGCACAAGCATTAAAGCTTAGTTGGTGTGGTTAGTGGCAATGTTGCCAAATTGAATATCACTACTAGCACTCTTTCTATTTAAATTTAATTATAACTGCATGTGTAATGTTAATATTTTATAATTGCTTGGTACTTGTAGTAACCTTAATTATTTGTAGTGATATTTTTCTAGTTATATATGTATTTTATAATTATGCATATATTGTTTGTTTATATAATATAATAGTATAGTTCTTTAAGCATACACCTACCTCATTTCATCTCTGCCTTGCCCTAAGGTTGACTGATAGAGAATGCCTAATGCATCAAGTCCGCCTTTATACATACTGTATATGAAGCTTAAATAAATAAATAAATATTATTTGCAATGCATTAAATCCACTGTATGATATAAGGCATACTTTCGAAGCAAACATGAAATTTAATTCTATGCCGTAGTCACTAACGGAGTTTTACAAGTATACCGGGTCGGCAATTACTTTGCTAAACTATTTGCGTCGCAGGAGGCATTCGTTCGACGAACCAACTTTAAATTGTTTACGTGGAGTTTCGTTTTGGTGTAGAAATTGTTATCTGCTACCCATGAATAGTTTTTATCGCGCACCTGTTTGAATTCGTTTTTTTATTCAAAAGTCGTCGCATGGTGCCGGCGGGTGTTTGTAAACCGTCATTATGACTGCCGCGGATTTTAGAATGTATCTCGGCTTCTGAGATGATAAGAACCAGCTCGAATATGCAAGACGAAACACCGAAGGCTGGAAACAGGCAATAACCTTCTAAGTGTGTCTAGCATGATTTATGCTACCAATTATAATTAATAGATGTAACATTACCTTTAGACTAGATTAGGTTTTCAAATTTCTAGTAGGTATTACTGAATGCAACAATATTGCAATTGCCATGCATCCTGCTACGTTTGCACAAAATTCTTGCCGATTCTTAAGCCGCGTTTTTCAGCAGAAAACTATTGATATAAATATACATAGATTCTTAACTTGCATTTATAAAAAATGTTAAGTGACCTACCTTTAGCGTCAATAAGGCTGTGAATTTTTTTATTGTTAGAAACTCACCTACCATAAAGAATTTTAAAACTTTATTTTGTTTATTAAATACAGTTGTTGCTACTACAATGGCATTTAAGAATAATAAAAAAATAGGAAGTATTTAGAGCCGAGAATAAGAGATTAAACATTTCGTATCAACTCACATTATCGCAGTTAGGTTTATAAAGCTATTGACGCAAAGTACTCTATTACCAAAGAAACAAGTTTCCTGGATATAATTAACCACCCGGGGGCTATTTTCAGAGGCCACTTACGTAATAATGCAACGTGTGCTAAAATATAAGTTTTTTATAACCCACGTTAATAATTTTAATTAGATGATATTTTTTTGTTAAGCAAAATCGGATGAAAATATTTAAGCAAAAATCATTTTATTCATTTTTCATCATATTATTTCTGCAAAAATTGCAAAAATCATTGCATATTCCATTGATTCAACGATTTGAAAATGGAAGCATACACCTACCTCTCGAGGATATTGGATCATTGTTTACAGTCAGTAATAAGTCACGCGACTCCAATGTGTAGTAGCAGAATGAGAGGCATAGACCTCTGCAAACTTTTTAAAAAGAGCGTATCTACTAATTAAATAGGAAGTTAAGGAAGTTATATAACTATGGGAAATAATTAGTAGACCATGCTCGTGACTTCAGTTTACAAAATATTACATGTAGATTGCATGTGCAACATGCTATTTCCTCAAAATGATATATAAATAACTTAAAGTATGCATATTAATAACAAATTGTTATTAAAATGTCTGATGTTTGGTTTGTGAGACGGGCTAGTGTTAGGTCTTTACTTGGTTAACTATACATGTATTACAAATCTCCTAGCCCTTATCTTCTTAAAAAGTTGCTATACACAAGAGGAATCAACTCTGCCTGAGAACGTAAACAGCATAACCCAATTAGTTGTCCAAATTTTCTCAGTTCCTATGAAAGTTAAGGAAGTAAATTAGATGATTTTTTTATTACAAGTTATTCTTTGGATATTTTTCTTCCCGTTTACAAGATGTTTTATGAATGCCCTCTCTTTCACTTGCGATGACAAACAATAAGGGAAGTTAAGTACGGGAGGGTTCCGTCGCTTCTTCAATAACTATTCTCTTCTATTATTCGTGAATTTATTTCAGTGAAATGAGGTCAGGCACTTTTATATTGATGCTATTGTGTGTAATAAATAAATGTCTACAAGATTTATATCCGTCTCACGTTTGCGCGTGATTTTTAGTATATAGCTTTATTCTCTCTATTACAGTGGTGACAGGCACTTTCATTTTGACTCATATTCGAAAACCAAATTGAAAGAGCATATATTTTAAATATATGCTCGTTTATCACTCTTGTAACTAGTATTACTGTAAAAACTAAATACCAATAAAAATAGTTTTTACAGGCTTATTTTTGTTTTAATTATAACAGATCCACGGAGGTTAAGAGGTGGTGAATCAATATACAATTGCTTGACAAATATAGTCAAAATGGTCAAATGCTCCATATTCGCTCTTATCCGTTTGCGAGTGACGCAAGAAAACATAGTAGCTCATTTCGCCCTACGATTGTCGCATGTGGAAGTTAAAGAAATACTACTTAATTCTTGACGGCGACCGATGGCCACCAACATAACGACTGTTGATGAATATGTGCCGCATACGAGAATTTAGTAGTATTTCTCCAATAAGCAATAAAAAATCTCATTATCAGTAATTGAATAATCTTACTTGAGCTAGTAGTTACCCACTAATAGAGGTCTCGACTGAGCGCCATAAGCGCTCACCGGACCCCCACCCTCTCAACCCGGAAAAACTGTGAAAGCCCTCGTGCTAACAGGGTCTGTTCATCAATCAGCAGGAAAAATTAAATAAATAATCTTATTTGACAGCAAATAATAGCAATAATAGAAGCTAAAAAGAAGTAAAGTAAAAGCCTATACGAGGGTAATCCCAAAAGAAATTTGTAATGTAATCCTTCCTCATTAGTTTTAAACTGACAAGCTATACACACCATCATAAAGGGTGGTTATTTGCTTATTTGTCGAATTTTTTATAACTGTATTTTTCTGAGATAGTTTCGGAAATTTGCTGGTGACGGTGACTCTCGCTCGACTATGTCGCGTTATGATTTATGACGACTACAAAAATATTTAAAGCCGCAACGATGTTATGAACTTTTAACTAAAACTTTTGATGAGACTTCAACCAAATGTCGCTGTGCGCGAAGCACACAGTAACGAATGATTACATCATTTTTTTGCAAGATGGGAGGGACACATTGTTGTTGTGGATAGACCTAAGGATATTTACCTCCAAATTGTATGTGTGACAGTTGGTTCCCCGAGTGTTGTTCTTCATAACGTAAACGACGTTTGGCACAATTCTGCGTGAACACTAGACTATTTCAAATTATGTCTATCTTATCTGCCATATTTTCGTGACCTAGCGATTTTAACTTCTTTCTAATAATGATAACTAGAGTGCAAGCAGTCTTAAACCAAAGATTCCCTTGCCTTATAACTTTGAGATTTATGAGGTGGGAGACACCTCATAAATCCTCTAAGTGTGATATTACTACATCACATACACATTGGTATTTTCCAAATGTTTTAGATGAAAGGAAAAGTGTATACGTATCCAAGATTATATGAAGATCGATATATACAAGATATTTTTACACTTTTTGAGTAACTTTTGACATGACCGACCGGAATACATATAAGGACTCCTTTCTAAAGGGGGTATTAGATTATAGTTCACCACGCGACACAACTGAGAACTTCAACTTGTTTAGAAATATATATTTTTATTAATTTCTTAGCTATGCAGGTTTCTCGCGTTGTTTTTCTTCACCGTCGACCACGTGCAAACTAAATAAAACACGTAATTTTTCTAAACATTACTAATTGTATTACCAACTTTATTGGACACTTGACAGAACACATTGCGCTATTACGACGGTTACGCGGCGTAGTAATTTAGCGGTATACGAAACAGGATGCTTCGTCATAATGAGCCAAGTTCGTTATCGCAGGCACCGCATGCGTATCCGATTTTTGTTTTGCTCTGCACGTCACCTCATTACCGTTGATAAGTTCTCTGTACACATTCTGTACACGGAACAATTAATGAACATGCTGTGTTCATTAATTGTTCCGGTTGTGCATATGCTTTTAAAAAACTTCTATATTTTAATAAAACGAGATTTAAATTCTTAAGTGAATAGTTCATACATGGGGTACATAATATTGGGTCTGCCAATGTACTTATATATAGCTTACGGTACAAAAAACGGATTGTAAAATTAAAAAAAATCTTGATGTAATTAAGTAAGTCTTTTCTTGGAAAATTCTTTTAAGTAAGCTTAATAGTATTTTCCAAGACTTAATATATTTCATTTTAATCTTCCGCGAAAACTTGGATTTCCTCTGAACTCTTCGCTTACCCTCATTGATTTTTGGACATTTCTTACTATTTGTATACTTTATTTGACGATAAAATGAAAGATAAAAGTTTTTAATTTTCACCTGGTTCGGGCATTAGAATATCTTACGTGGGGACAACCTGGCTACCTGCCAACTGTCCGGCCATTTTTCTCTATAGACAATCAAATCTCCGTGCTCTATTAAAATTTAATCAAGCACCAGATTTTACCATTTACTTAAATTTGTGAATTTATTAAAATAAAGTTCTGTAAGTTGTTACAGACGCTACATTTTTGTAGAGCCGTTGCAAAGTTTTGTGGATAGAATGCAATCAAAATTTTCCTTTTAGTCTTCGTTTTTTAAAGATTTTTATTTAACAACCAGCCTTATAGTAGCTTAGCGACTAGACCTCCACTTAAAAAAGATACAAGAGGTCACTGTCGACTAGCAGTTTTTTTTTTGCGCGTTCATAATCTTGACAACACGATAAGGAACGTAAAGGAATATATTCGGATCGTTGATTATTAATAAGATGTATCTATCGTTAATAATTATACTAATTAAGTCTTTTATTCTTTTTATTTATAGATTTTATTTTATAAATATTACAAATTGACACTTGAGACCCTCAAAGTTATTGAAGTTTTAGATCTTGCACATTCTCGTATCGTCTACTTATATTTACATACAGGCATACATGAATAGTTATACGTATATATGAACTCTTCGCAAGTACAGTCATGTTTCTTTTGTTTAAAATATTTTACGTATTCACATTTAATTTAGAAACTAACTAAGATATCTTTATAAGAACCTTAAGCTTCAATAATGGTTTAATGTACGATCTGCCAAACGTAGGGTCGTGGGTTCGGATCCGCCATTATGCTATTGTCGTGAACCATCTCCCAGCGTTTAAGCTCAGTTGGAGTGGTTAACGGAATCTTAGTAATTATAGCACTGGTAGCCTTTTTTTTAAAGGGGAAAAAAGAGTCTGCAGTTTGACAATGAGTGTATATTATGAGCAACCTATTCGTAGGAACTACGGTAGTCTCATACCATTACGAACTAATAAAGCGACATTTGCATTTTTTCATATAACTCAGGCTATTATTGGCTAGACTGATAAATCTTACAAATTATTTAACTAGAAGTTCACACAATATTTCACCTTACGTAAGAAGACACACACAGCCACTTTGAAAGATCTAATTCAACTGATAAAATCATTAACAACTATTATGATCCTATTAAGGCGAAATCCAATAGTTATGTTCATTATAAGTTTCAGAACTCTTCTTGGGTTGGGTTTTGCTATTCGGACAATCTTACCGTAATTACGTGATTTATTTGTTTTTTTACAGTTTTCTGGGTAGACCTTTCACCCGATAGTAAGTGACTCCTGATGCCCATGACACCCAACCCACCTTCATCGTCGATAAGGAATCGTAATGCAAATGCGTTGTCACCCCATTACTAAGATGGAATGCATTCAGTTATAAGGATCTCTGAATTCCTACACTCACCAGACGATACATTGCAGCGTTATGCTGGTGTTAACGCTACTACTCTGTGACGTTTTGTCCTTCTCCGGGACAGCCATTAATGCCACACCTATAAACAAAGTTTAACGTGGCTTTACCACTGTTCATTGTATCATTTTATAAAATATAATTATAATTATATAATATTTTTTTTATATAACATATTTTTAATTTCAGAAACGAAGCATGAATTAGAAGACCTTATGGCTGATATTAAGAAAACTGCCAACAAAGTTAGAGGAAAGTTAAAACGTAAGTTTTCTTTTTAAATTTTTCTCCGATACAATCTTCGTTATCTTTTGACGGTTGGCTGGAAAAAAAATCTCTTTGAGTCTACGTAGCACACGGCTATTCAGAAAAGCGATAAAATACCTCCGATTTATTCATGTTTTATACCTTGAATTATATTCTCTCTCTTACAATTTTCACCGTATTTCGAAGTACATTTAATTTGTTTAGATTCTACAATATTCTCATTTACAGGATTTTCTTTTTTAATTATAATTAGAATTATAATCTCTTATTTTCTTTTTTGTTTTAGTAAGAAATTTTTAAGGTTTGACGTTATATATATATATATTAATTGAGTTAGAAATTGTTTGCTTTTTTAATTGAAATAGGTTTCTTACTATACTATAAAATTAGACATCGATTTAATTTTAAGTTGCGATTTTCAACATAATAAATAATTTTCAGTGACAATCAAAAGCATTATTCAGCATGCAGATGTTGCATCTCTATGGATTTTTATGTATTGTACGAATTTACCCCGGGGAGTGTTCTGAGGAGATGTATGGATTAATTCCAACAGCTGAGTTTAAACATCTTAATTCACGACAGAATTCAACATTTCATCCTCATCATCTCGATAGCCGGTACAGTGCACTTTACGCGAAATTTTCGGCCACGCACAACTACTTAGTGGAATCGGCTTCAACTTTGTAGTGTCGCCAGCGGTATTTCCAAACTAATGAACGACTTAGGGACCTTCGAGAATGCGGATCTCCATGGGCGGCGTTAATCACTTACCATCAGGTGAGCTGCTTGCTCGTAAAAAAAGTGTGTTATTATCTTGGATAAAGATGCAATCCTTCAATATCCGTAACTGTGGTCTCCTGGTTCTTCCACTCTCGTGTGTGCGTGGCTCGTTCCTGTTTGAGTCGACCTATACTTGTTACAACCGTGTATTGCTTAGTGTTTGGATACTCGTTTATTTTCACGATACCCGAGGCAAACCAAGGTCATTTGGCGTTATCAAGACCGATAATTTTTTATTTAATTCAAAAGTTAACTGCTTATTTGTAACGCTTACAGCAGTAAAGAGAAAAGAAACAGTTTACAAATAAATTCTAACCAAACAATCCACAGACATAGAGCAGAACATCGAACAGGAGGAGCACTCGAACAAATCCTCAGCCGATCTGAGGATAAGAAAGACGCAGCATTCAACGCTGTCGCGCAAGTTCGTGGAGGTGATGACCGAGTACAACCGCACGCAGACGGACTACCGAGATCGCTGCAAGAACCGAATACTGCGCCAGCTCGAGATCACGGGCCGTGCTACCACCGACGACGAACTGGAAGCTATGCTCGAACAGGACAATCCGGCTGTTTTCACTCAGGGAGTAAGTTTATCTTTCATACATTTAATATGTTTTAGTATAACTGTAGCATGGCTCTACCTTGTTACAATTTATCTTTATCCTAATACAGGAGGGTGGATGTAGAAATCACACTTTTCACCTGAACCCTAGCGTAAGTCCCCGTCATAGGAAGTTGAGCTTATCGTCATAGTCCGGATAATACGATAATATTACAATTTATCTACATCCTAATACAGGGGGGTGGATGTAGAAATCACACTTTTCACCTGAACCCTAGCGTAAGTCCCCGTCATAGGAAGTTGAGCTTATCGTCATAGTCCGGATAATACGATAATATTACAATTTATCAACATCCTAATACAGGGGGGTGGATGTAGAAATCACACTTTTCACCTGAACCCTAACGTAAGTCCCCGTCATAGGAAGTTGAGCTTATCGTCGAAGTCCGGATAATACGACAATATTATAACTTATTCGCTCATCTAATAAACAGTCTATAACATGTTAGTAAAGTACTTAAAATATATAAGTATAAAACAATTTTTTAAAAATATATTTTTTTCATTTAAATAAATATAAAATTCATTTTTATTCATCGTCAACGGCTTTAATGGATAGCGAGAGTTTTACACGACCAACATCAGAGATATTTATCAGGCAAACGGTGCTTGTCAAAACTTTTGAAACGATTTGTAAAGTATATTTAATAACTACCTTCTGTATTTAACTTTAAACATACTTGTACTTATTTTACTTATTCCATACATTAATACTTTTAATCTATTACACCATTATTGGGTTTCGCCTTTTAGGGCATTGAAAGGTTCAATTACAAAATATGTTATTAGAACGATTAATAATCATGAGACATACTACATTCTTTGATCGGTATGTGCTATAATCCAAATAATTGTGGATATAACATTTGTAACTTTAACAGTTTATGGTTAACAAGTTTGTTGAAGATCTATCGATAATGGAAAATAACAGTATTCAACGATATTCAAAAATAAACATAATGTTAATTAACATTATGTTTATTTTTAATATCGTTGAACATACCATTACGAACTTATAAAGCGACATTTGCATTTTTTCATATAACTCGGGTAATTATTGACTAGACTGATAAATCTTACAAATTATTAAACTAGAAGTTCACACAATATTTCACCTTACGTAAGAAGACACACACAGACACTTCAAAAGATCTGATTCAACTGATAAAATCATTATCAACTTTTATGATCCTATTAAGGCGAAATCCAATTGTTATATTCATTATAAGTTTCAGAACTCTTCTTGGGTTGGGTTTTGCTATTCTGACAATCCTACGTAATTACGTCATTTATTTATTTTTACAGTTTTCTGGGTAGACCTTTCACCCGATAGTAAGTGACTCCTGCTGCCCATGACACCCAACCCACCTTCAGCGTCGATAAGGAATCGTAATGAAAATGCGTTATCACCCCATTACTAAGATATGGCATAATTTTCCAAAATAATCATATGTTTATATAATATCTCGCACTAAAATCTGCTTGCATTTGTTCTGGCATAGTTTGAATGTAATTTTCATATCGACTTGAGCTATGCTGTCCCAAACAGTGCTGTACGTATGAGCTGATCAAGTGTGTGTGGTGATTTGTTCTTTGGTATTTAAACGATGGTCATTCTAGTTTTAGGATACCAACCTGAAGTACTCTTACGCATATAGTGCTGCATGTGGGAGTGTGTGATAACGCATATCAATCATTTGGATCCGGTTTTCTCCGTAACTTCATAATAAGATATGTATACTTACATGCTTCTGAAGGATCTCCATGCATTCTTGCAGTCAGTTGATTGCCGACGATGACTAGATCCGGTCTTTATAAAATATAAGAAAATTGATTGCTCCCCAAGTCGATTTCAGTCCTTTTTTTTATTACATTTAGAGTATAAAACGAGCACACAGTTCACCTGATGTCAAGTGATTACTGCGGCCCATAACATTTATCCTTGACAAGGAATCATAATGCATATGCGTTGTTACCCTTGAGAACTGAGATGGAATGTGTCGTCACCAGTAATAATGGTCACCGGATCCCTACACTCACCAGACGAAACACAGCAGTAATATGCTGCTGTTCTACGCTGGTATTCTGTGAGGGAGTGGTTCTACTCCGGTCCTTGGCTATATCGATGTAAAGAGATTTTATCCGCTATATTAACATGAGTTTAATACAATTACAGATAATAATGGAGACGCAGCAAGCGAAGCAGACCCTGGCGGACATCGAAGCGCGGCACGCTGATATCATCAAGCTGGAGACCTCCATCCGCGAGCTGCACGACATGTTCATGGACATGGCCATGCTCGTCGAGAGTCAGGTCACTCGATTATTATACAATTACATTGCAGGATACGCCTGGAGATATTTATGCTGATTTGTCAGACAGTAGTCATGTGTATTTAGATTAGATACTTTTATTTATTTTTAATACAAAATATTAGTAATGCTATTAAAATTACTAATATTCCGGATAAACACTCCAACTAAGCTGAAAATACTTGTGTTAGGATGATCATGATGGTTCAGGAAAATAGACGAATGGTGGATTCGAACCTAATACCTTAAGTTTCGCAGACTGGTGGAGATGGTCATTCTCTCATCATCAGTCATTTAGATCCAGATCTTTGAAACTTATTAAAAAGATATAAGGTATATTATGCAATTAAAATAGTATAAACATACATTTTCATCGAGTCATACAGTGGACTACACATTTACGGTACTAGGCGATTTTTTTTTTTTTTCGGGCTGAAGGCTCTACAGTTACCTTCATTCGCCGTACGAAACATAGCGGCATTACGCTTGTGTTCTTTTGAGGGCTTGGTACTTCTCTGGCCGGGCCGACCCATTTATTTGCATCCAGAAGGAAGATAAGAATCATTATTTTTTACAGATATATGTATGTAAGAGGTGTTGTCGGCCGTACGATGTAGGCTGCATATGGTTTTGAATGATTTTAATCTTAGCACAACGTTTAACGCATTTCCCTTCCCCGCTTAGGAAGAACATTTGTGTACAGCAAGGCGTTGCCTCCGTATTATATCCTGCACAAATTGATGTTATCCGGTAATTATAGCTATAGCTACTCTGCAGTTTTTTCAAGCTGCAGAATGAGTGGGTCAGCTAGACCGGGTAGGACCACGCTCTCACAGAATACAAGCATGTCTCGTATGGTGAGTGTAGGGATCCGGTGACCTTTATTACGTGTGACAAGGCATTCCATATCAGTCCACAAGGGTAACAACGCATATGCATTAAAATTCCTTATCAAGGATTAATGTAGACTTCATGGGCCGCAGGAATCACTTACCATCAGGCGAACTGTGTGCTAGTATGTTATTCTAAATGTGATTAAAAAAATAACTACAAGGTATCGTCGTGGTTTAAATTGATTGATTAATTTTTGATGTCTTAATGTGATCAAGGGAATTGAAATATGATTTACAACTCGTGCTAAGCATTTTACATTCTAGTTATATAATTAAAGGTACTAAAGGCACTAAAGGCTTCCGTGTTCCCTCCTACTAGTAATAAGTGGTTATTGTGATTGACCAAAGGGTTTCAGATTAGAAGTATCCAGGTCTTGTCTTATTTTTATATATTATAAGGGTGACACACCACCAGACAGTTCGCCTGATGCTAAGTGATAACTGCCAAGATATTTCATCATATTTACGTTGCAAATGACGTGGTCACAACCGAGAACAGTGATGCCTTGATATCAGAAACTGGTGCTCGTAGTTTTCATACTTAGCAACAAATTGTTATTCTAGAAAATGTTGCACTGGTAGACTCTAAAAGATGAAAAAAAAAACATACAGTAGACTTAGCTGATTGCAAAAATTAAATAAAGCTCGTATGGATACAGGGTGAGATGATCGACCGCATTGAGTATCATGTTGAGCACGCTGTGGACTATGTCCAAACTGCCACACAGGACACAAAGAAGGCCCTAAAATATCAGAGCAAAGCCCGACGGGTGAGTTAACACATTCCAACGTCGGATCATTCGTTGTTAATGCGTTTTTGTTTTGTTTGTCTCTCCCCATCCCCTCCGCGCCCGGTCCCATTTCCACATTTCCCGCGTTATGTTGTGAACGGCATATTTGATCCTGTATTTTGTTTACGTTGACGATCCGGTGATTGGTTCACACCATTTTTATGTTAACAATTTTTAATTTTATATATATCACGTGTGCATCCACGATTTGGCTTTAAGTGTTATGTAACTAATTGTTCATGTCTCTCAAACTAACACTCGATGGTAATGACCTTCATACTTTAACATACTCTGTGTATCACTGATTTGACTTTGGTTTGGTGTGTGCGTAATTTGCCTCTTCTTATTTTGGTTGTATTTGTTATTTGAAAACTGTAATATTATTATCAATGTACATTGAACCGAACATGTTTATTATTTAACAATCATTAAAATACTGTAACTATATAAACTTTATATGTTCCATAAAAATATGTAACTTTTTTTTTTATTATTTTAATATTAACTCACTTGTGCGTCTGTGTGTACATTCTTTGGTGTTTCGGGCATTTATAATCTTAACACATCCGTTAGACGGCTTATGGTAGGTTGCTGTTTGTGCTTAAGGGCTATATATTAAAACCGTATGAACCAATCGGCCGTGTGCAAAATTCGATCGTGCGTCCCGTTCCCTCCCAGCGGATTCGACCTTAGCGCAAGCAGGGCGAACTGATAGATCGCATCGAGTACCACGTGACGGAGACCACGGACTACGTGGATTCGGGTCACAAGCAGCTTGAACAAGCGCTCGACTGGGCACAGAAAATTCGGAAGGTAATACACGTGACGTGAAATTTATCTTCCGATAAGATAACATATATTCCTTACTAAAATACCAGTATCGAGCACATCTATATGTAACTTATTTTTTGTAATGGGATACGATTTGACCTAAACGTCTATTTTATTTAAATCTTCTACTTTTCTAGACCTCTGGGGGAAGGTTTTAATCTTTATAAAAATAAATCGGATTCTAACAAAGGCAACTCTCTCTCATATTCAATAATTTATTCTTTATGACTATTTTACAATTATATCACTTTAACAATGCATGTATTTATTGTCTATGGAAGTCAATATGCATGTACCTTTACAAAAGTTAAAAGAAATGAAATTTCTCTATACTAACAATTTTTTTTATATTAATCGATTTACTAATAAATAAAAAATACAAATGATTCGTGGTTAATAAATAAACACCATAAACTACGTCAGTTATAAAATTTTACATAGTAGTTACCTTACTGCAAATTAGAAAAAGTAGTTTTTTTAGTATCGATATCATAGATAATAGGTCTAATAAAGACAAAAACATTGGGTCATGATAATAAAGTTGAACTAAATATATATTTTTAAAAAAACTTTTATGAATATAATTAGTGCAGTATCTTGACATAGACGATAATGTCATTTATTTTTTTGTCTATGTTCATTTTTTAAATATATTAATTAATTCTATATTATGGCAAATATAAAATCTATATGTATATTATCGGGAATGTATTTAAAGAAACGCATACTCGTAATAAAAAATGTATACGACAAGTTTGAAAGTAGTTTTGATATCATATTTGCTTAACCATGTTTAAAATAGTAAGGTTTTTAGCGATATTTATGGATCAAAATTTCCTATAACTTAAAGCATATTTATATTTTAAGTTAAAAACTTGACGGTGCCACTAAATGTCATGGCTTTGTAACACTTGCACACCGCATATTAATTGTATATATTTGTGATGTGGAATTTGTTTTTTGTTGTGTTCGCCAAATGCTTGGGTTTTGCGGGACAAATGGTATGAATTCAAAGCTTTAAATATTTTGATTATATTTAAGTTTGTTGATCACTTTTTACTACATTTGAATTAATTAGTTTAAAATGTATTTTCCTTTGTTTTGGTGCGGTCTTTATTTCTGCGATTTATTTATTTGTATATGGCGGTATATGAAAATTTCAATCCAATTGGTAAATAATTGATAAACTAAAAAATAAATACATAGGTTTGATCGGCAATTTAGCGTATTTTCATCACAATACATAAGTATTGCGTCAGCCGATTACATATGTATGGAATTCTATAATCGCACAATTTAATTGTTGAACGCAAAACAATTTTATGCACCGTATAAAAAACAGGTTTGTGTGTATTAGTCTTTATCCTCTACATAAATTTCAGTGTGATTCGCACTTTATCTTGTTTGAATCCTTGCCTTTTTTTTTAAAAAAAAAAAGCTCTTTCAGGGAAAATACATTTTATCAGTATCCTACTCTTTCGATATTAAGTTTAATTTTTAATTGGCTACGGTGGTAACGAAATTAACAGTAAACAGTTTTCATTTATCCATCTCGGTGATTATATTTTCTTTTTGTTTCTCCTTTATCATTGCAGAAAAAAATCTTCATCATAATATGCCTGTCTGTTACGCTGGTTATATTAATAATTGTACTTGCGATCGCGCTGAGTTAAACGTCGAACGAAGAGTTCAGAGATTCAGTGACGACAGCTGAGTTTACGATGCAGAAGGACATTGGTATTTAATTTAATATGATCACATAACTTTGCGTAGTTATAACATTCTTGTCACATTTACTCAAAGAAAGCCACGTATGCTTACTGGGGTTACATAATAGACAATAATTTGGAAAATATTATGATCGATTTGATTAGATGTTTAGAGTTGTGAAGCCGGCCTCGAAGACGTATGTATATTGCACGAGCAATATGCTCGAAACTGTGCTGTTCAGGTGGAAACAGTCATTAGACGTGAAAAAATAATTTTCTGGTCTGATGTTTTTGCTGAATTAGTATTGAAATGTGTCAGGCCAGAGTTTGCCCAACAACAAATGCGTACCAAAGGTGGTACATAAATAACATACATCTTACGACATGACGATACGTCCTGCGATTTGCAATTGGAAAGTACAATTTTGCGTATATAAGTACTAACTGTCTATTAACTCGGAAAACTTAATATATTATTCAGATAAATTGTTATATTCGAAAGCCAAAGATGGCGTTCGTACATTTCATTGCAAGATAAATCCGTAACTCTAAATAATACAGAGACCGTTTCGTACATATATTTAATGTTTGTTTCCACCTTACTACTTTTGTATTATTAATGGTGCATTTCCAATAACAAATAACTTTTTTTATATTTAAGTTCCGTATGTGTTACAGCTAATGTATTTATTATACCTTTGGGCATTTTTTTTGTATATTTTGGTATTATGTGAAATGGTCTAATAATATATATATAAACATTTATTGATTGTGTAACAAATCTTTATCTAATATTCCTTAGTTAACGTATGAAACGGCTTTTATGCGTATGAACTTTTTTATTTTATTATGTAATAGCTATTCTTAAATACATAGGATATATTAAACTCAAAAGCTTGAGTACAATTCGTCAATAAAAACGATATATTTATTTGATCATTATCAAAAAATGTGCCTTAAATATTCTGAAAAAGAGTCACACCACAGGCCGAGACGACAATAGTCTAACTTTTGAATTTTATCAGAAGTTTATTAGCTGCAACATATATGTACCAATACAGACTTGAATCACTAGGGGATAAAATTCCCAGAGTCCACGTGACGCGGGGCAACGTTGCGTTGTTTGTCCGCCCATGCTGACGCTTCGTATATATCGGACGCGGGGATTTTATCTGCTTGCTTGTTGCCAGCGCTCTGAGGGAGAACGCACTCACCTCGCGTCATCCTTCTTGGCTATAAAAGTGATAATGAAAGGCCCTATCATTTCTTTATAGTAAAGTATCAAAATCTAACACAGAATTATCGTTGTGGTGCGTGAACGAATTGGTCTCGTACATATCTCACGTTCCTATTGCTCCATTTGTCTCCTAGTGAATCCAGGGCTTAACGGTGTAAATCACAGGTAATTTATCTTGATAAATAAAATCTTTTTACGAAGTGTATAAATAGAATAAGCGTGCACGAATATTCTAGCAATATCCAATATTCACGCTTCGAAATATATCAATGTATATATTGCATAAACTGTGTTGCAATGAAGACAATATGTATGATGTGCAAAAAAACTAGATTGTGCTTTAGAAATAAGTTATGATGTACGTTTTGGTAAAATCTAATACCAGTACTGTGTATACTACGGATGATTATTTATGATGTCAGTGTACATAATATTGTTTAATTAATACTGGAATGTTTGCAAGTATTCGAGAGTGATTGTATTTGTGTCCCAGTTTTCCCGCATTAAGGTGTCGATTCTATTAATTTATCTTTTTTCTAATGTGTTCATATTGTAACCGACATTTAAAATAATATGTCACTTTTATTTAAACATACAGAGGTATATTTTTTTTTTTACATGGTTAAAGTTAACATCCTTACTTTTTTATTTTTTTTTAAATAAGGACTATTATGCACTCTAGGGCACCGTAATTAAAGTACACGCGTATCATAAACTTTTTTATGTATCATGATCTGGAATCATTAAAATTGTAAATACCCAGTTATTTCTAATAAATATATCTCTAAATTTATTAAATATCTTTAATAATTAGTGCTTAGAATTTATAACTGTTATTTCTTCATTGTTTTCTCGCTTATCCTACTTAATAGTTACTAATGCGGCGACCAGTATTTCCTTAGTTTAAGTTGGTAGCACAAAATAATTATTGTTTATAATCTGTTGTATGAATATTTTATAAAACTTGTTAATGATGCCGAATTTGAACACAAATATCCTACATGGTACTTACATTTTATGATAATATCGACATTTATGTTAATGCATTATTCAGTGTTCGTCACGATTTCATTTCAGTATTTAGTAGACATCAAATTATAGTTTTCTTAGAAAACAGTTGCATTTATGTAATTATATAAAATGTACGTGCTATTTTTTGGTATAAATACACAGATACTTGCATTATGCATTATGTTTACTGTGATTTAGTCATTTGATGGAACAATTGACAAATCATTCATTTGGTCAAGCGATTGAAACTGGTTAAAGAGTTATTTTGTGTATAAAGCTTGTTCAGATGACGTCGAACTGAAAAGTTAAAATATTTAAATAATATATTTCTCTAAGCATTTTATTCAATATATCTCTTCCTAAATGATTAACTTTCCCAAAGTCATATAGTACATCGTAATATATGTGGTTCTTGAAAAAAGAAACCAAAATACCCCACGTCATCTGCATAAGCAATAACTTTACGCACTTATTTATATAATTAAAAGACTGTGAGATATAATTTAATGCCATTTTCATTATTATTAATTATAATTACTTAATTATACGATCAACCTGGTCAGAGGGTTTTGTATTTTTGTTTCATATAGTCAAGTTCTGATTTTTCACCCGTTCAGAGCGAAGGGTAGTTACAAATTTGTTTAGAATTTATATATTCTAAAAGATTTACTCATGATGTAAATATGTTTAGAATTATGAAAAATTACATTTATTTATTTTATTTCGATTTATTTATTTTCATTTTAACACCTATTAATTTCCGTTCCGTTAATATGAAGGCAAATGACGCACCCACTCGCCTAGGAACGAAGCCTCATTGCAGTGTAATTTACTTTTGTCACATTGATTTGTAAAATTGAGAGCGAGATACGGCGGCGCTCGTCGCCGGGCCGAGATTAAAGCGTAATGTTGCATGCCCGCCATCCGACACGACAGAAGAAGATCATGATCCTTGTGTGCCTGCTCATACTGGGTGTGGTTATCGTGGGCTACGTGACGAGCCAATTCACCGGCTGAGCGGGCCAACCACAAGTCACACCACCGTATGCTCTATAAGGTAAAACTCACATTCGCCTCGGCGGGCCAACACCACTTCGACATATGAGTGGATGTTTGCTCGCCGCCATTTTCTAACTACTAACCTATCTCGTGTTTGTCCCATGCAGAAGAAGATAATGATAATGCTGTGCCTCCTCGTGCTCGGCCTCATTGCAACCGGATACGTGTATAACACGTTCTTCTAAACTCGGGGAATTCGGGGCAGGTTTGATGCGTTAACTGGGCTTCCATAGACAGCATCCATAGTTAGAATACTTTTTTTTTTATATCGACTCATTGAGTAGAGGCTGTTGGGTATATTAGGTACGAGATCATATCGCTTGCATCGAGTTTAGTTAGGTCTCGGTGAGGCCACTCATTATATTAGGAGCAAAATGGTAAACAACATTTTCGAAAAACAACACGAACACAAAAATTGCATGCCGCCATATTGGCACAGATGTAATTTAGCATAATTATAATAGTATAATATTTTTTATGAGAGTATCTGTACAGAGTACTAGAGTAGAAAACAGACACATATTATTTATACTTTATTTATTTCATTATATATAACGTATAAGCTATTTAAAACACCTTTGCAAATATTACCTAGTTTAATATTTATGTGCATGTAGATTATTTGAGTGATGATAAATATAACATTATATGAAAATGTTTTAAAAATAGACCTTTGAATCAAAAAACATCAGAGTTTACCAAATTTGTTTATAGTTGTAATAACCTAGACCGCGACAAATTGACACCAAATGTAATAAAAATGTCTAATCACCTAAACGTAAGTATACAAGGCGACACTACTCTACACTACGTCTTGATGCCTTGTACCTTGAGTGTCACCGCTGTAACACCAAGCTTCGCATGCCAGTGCAGACTGCCGCTTTTGCCGCCGTGTAGGCAAGGCGTGTAGAGTATCAATGTGTCGCTGTGTTGCCCATATGACGCGTGTATAGTCAAATATCGTTATATATATCGTCGTGATATATTTTTATCAGTGGTAGATCTATCTATCGGAATGAATGGGTCAGCTCTACCGGGGTAGCACAGAATACCAGCGTGAAATAGCAGCATAATGCTGCTACGTTTCGAGTGTAGGGATCCGGATACCTTTATTACTGGTGAGGTGGACATTCCATCTCAGTCGGCAAGGGTGACGACGCATTAGAATTATGATTCCTTGCCAAGGATGAATGTAGATGAAATGGGCCGCAGGAATCACTTGCAAACAGGTGAACTGTGTGCTCGTTTGTTACTCTCAATTTAATAAATAAGAAATAAAAAAGACTCAATTTGATTTACCTCGAAGCTTCGGCAACAACGTATCAACAGACTACAAGAATCTTTTTGGTTTATTCAATACACTCTGACTGGTACACTGCCCTATACATGTCACACATGTCGCCATGAACATTGCATCGTTAAGACGCCAATGTCGAGACTTGTGTCGGGTTCGTGTTCTATATTTATCATGAAATAGCAATAACTTAATGCTGTTTTATTAGATTGCGTGAAATATATTAATAAGTGTATTATGGAATATATGACTCGCAGGAAACTTTATCTGGAAAACTCTGATGTAAATTATTTATCATGACTTTTACAAAATAAAGGGTTTGTGTCCAATTTTATCTGCTAGTTCTTATAATACAATATAATACTTATAAAAATAATCCATATTTTTTGTTTATTTAGTATTTATAAATCTGTCTATTTCCCTATTTTTCTTTTTTAAGAACTTTATTTATTTTATTTTTATAAGCTTGCAAAGCAAATTTATAACAAACTTTTATAAGGAAATTGGACAGCCCTATCTTTGATTCATCGTGTAATCAACATTATGCACCTGTTTTTATCTTTTTGCACCCTATTTTAAGTTTATTATTTTTAAGCTTCTTTAATCTTCTAAATACCTAATTATTAATTTTAGCTATTTTTCCTTCTACTCTATATCATTCTTCAATAAAAAATAACAAACACTCGTACATGTAAAAATAATCTAACAAATAAACATATAGATACCCTTTTAATGTACGTAGATAGGATAAAGAATTTTAGAAATTAAGACTAGTTTCCAAATAACAACTAGGGCATTTCTATTACGTGTGAAATAATTTAGCAAATAATATAGTTATTTTATAGAGCATTATATTTAGCTCTGTTGTTATAAAAAATTATAAATAAGAATGTATTTTTTTTTATATTTATTTGGAATAACCAACAGCTACATAATATATATTACGTCAATAATATAATATAGCAGACACAGTGTGATTACGTAGCCAATGTCGTTATTCACAACTTAAGTAAAAAGTAATAAGAAACTAAAGAAAACAATATTATAAAAGTATTAAAGTTGAGTTAAGACAGAATAAATGAATACAAATTTAAAATTTAACACAACTAAACAAACCAAAATTGATAAGGTTATGATAAGTTAACTTACATATCTTCATAGCACGCACAACACCCCCTAAACGACGCAGGCGACTCCGCAAACAGATCAATATCCATTATTTAAAGTACTGTTAGAATATAAATATCGGTGTTTAAATAACCAATTTACCAAGTGCATACAGATTTATTTTTAAGTACGAAAAGTTATGAGTTAAGTAGTATAAAAATAATGTAAAAAAATTTAACAGTATTATCTATTTTTTTTAAAGTTCTATAATCATTTCCTCATTCTTGAAAAGAATTATACAAAGTAAACTTAATATGTAATGAGATTTAATCAGTAAGCTCTCAGCGAATACTCAATCGAAATATGTCATTTTGATATATTTGCGCGAGGAAATACACTTTTATGTGATTTATAACAATGATCTTCTATGGGTTTGTGTATGTTATGGATCAAGTTGGCAAGGTATTAATACTTAGTATTTAACTTTATTTTTATTGCAAATTCGTTATGAATATTGCACGAGGTTTTGTTTTTTTTTTACTTAAATTTGACTATTAATAATATATCGGATGACTTGACTTCTAATTTTACAATTTTATTCTTATGTACCTATAAACGCGTACTACATTTTTAAGTAAGTTTATAGTTATAGGCTATATATTTTTAAAGCTATAAATAACTATATATCTAGGCTCATAAAAAATTACTGCTCTAAATACCAACTAACACGCTAGTAAGGAGTAGCGTGCCGATTTTTGCCATTATTTTCGATTTCAAACTTTCTAAAGGGAGGAGGGCGGTTTCCCACTTTTTTGGGGGTTATAAGTCTTCCAAAGAGTATCAATTTTCGTGTCTCCTAATTAGACGCGCTTTTGTCCTACGGTGGATTTAGAAATCCTTAACCCTCACTATAATCGCAATTTTTCTACAACTATGACAACTCAACTCTTGTGTAAAATTATTAAAACATCTTGAAGCGGAATTTACTTTTGACCACGACAACATCCTAAATGTCAGAACATAGCTAATTACTTTATTACCATTTGTATTCTTAACGAACGAACTTGTATTTTGAGATATTTTGCATTATCTAAACAATACACGAAGTTGCAACGACAATCCCCACACAAGAATTTATTTTACTGTAATTAAGACATGTTACACTCCGATGAGTCTTTAGCGATATAGCATGTAAATAATAAAATGCGTTTGTCGTTTTATGTGGTACTTTCTTTTAAATAAAAACGTTAATTACAATACATGGAATGTTTTTGTAATAAAGTGCAACATAGAACTACAACGTGTACTTATCCCACTAAATTTAAAATGCACCATTTTTGAAGACTAAATTTTGCTAATGTATTCCCACAGGACAATCAAGCAAAGAAAGATTTGTTGCTACCGTGTGCCTGCTTCTCGTCTGGCCACAAAGAACAAAGCCGAGCAAGTCATTCATTAGTAAAACATTTCATTTGCCATTCATTACTTTATGTTTAAGTGTATTTATACATGCATTGTTAAAATTTTGTAAACTTGTATAAAAACAAGTGTTTAATTGAGTTGTGAGTTCAATTTTATTACCGGGACAGATATACTAATTTAACGCAGATCGAATTCCATCATAATGTATTAATATATCATATAAATCAATGTATTTTTTACATTAATGCCAACACATTAATGTAAAAATACATTGATATTATTTATTTTTGATTATCTAGTCTTTGTAACCTTTAATGTAAGATTTAATTTACTATCTTTGTTCTACACATTATTGCCTTAGTTATATTTTTTATTAATTGTACACTATTAATCATTATAAATTTAAATAATTTCCAACTTTTTTAGAGGTTACATAGACTTTTAAGTATTTCAGATTATTTACTAACATGTAGCTTACAATGTCGTAACCTCATTCATAACCTAACCTGCAGTATATACCTGTGGTCATAGATCAGACAATGATATGTACATCTTTGCTCAGTATGACTTATTAATATAGGTATAATCGTCAATAGTTAAAATATAAAAGTTATCATAATCTGATTAGTAATTAGTATTCAATACAACAGTAATATTTTGCATGTAGTTATCCTGATATGACCAGATTAAAGAGCATTTTTTTGGCGATTATACGTAATAAGTCGTACTGCGCAAAAATGTACTTGTCATTGTCTGATCTATGACCACAGATTTATAGATCATGTATTACAATATGTAAACGGAATTCTAAGTACACAAATACCAAGCTGTTTCAAAATATTACACTCTTCAATACAGATAAACATCACACAAAACGCCAACGGAATTTTATGTATTTTTATTGCATGTCGAGCTACGAGTTAAAAGCTTCGAATGTATCGTTTTAGAATATACCATGGTATGATATCGGTTAGATACCATCACTGTGATACAGTATAGTGAGTTCATATATAATGTAAAGGCAATATATAATATCTTATCTGATATCTTGTGAATTATTGTGATCAGTGTTTACTAATCTGATTCAAGTATGTCAGTATATTACGACTAACTAATAACTGCCTCGTTCAAATTGATAGTAATCATTCGTTACTTGCGCCAAATAGTGACGCTCGATCGAATGATTATCGTGTTCGATGTGAAATCGATTCTGGCTCGCATGTGCGGATGTGAATTTGCTTCGCGCACGAATGATTGGGCTAGAATCGGAAGGAATAGAATAATAAGGGTGGGTCGGTGAGGAATTTAAATGTATAACAAACTAGAGGCTGAAAGGCTTCATTGACAACAAAGTGCGTGTAGACGCCGCCGCCGTACCCAGCATATCACGCCGCGTGACGTCGCCCTAGCAATAATATTCTATTACAATTTGTAAAATTGTTTTAAACTTTCGAATGTGTGATAGTAGATGCAGTTGTTGTTTAGTTAACTTTAACATTATAATAAATAATTAACTAATTGTTATTGTGAGTGTAACTTTTAATAAACTGTAAGAGTTTTCAATATGATAGTAAATACACACATGCGGACGTTTCGACGGTTTCGCCAATGAAAAAAATAACAAACAAATTCATAGACAAACAAAAGGTACTTATTTAATTTCAGTTTCATAAATTTTAAGACGACCTACTTTGTACAGTAAAACAAATGGAGCTGTTTTAGCTAGGATATTTTTTTTTATAAATTAAATATTCCATATTACAAATTTGCAGCAATACAAAATATAGATATCAAGCCGTGTTTTGCGTTAATGACAAGGTATTGTAGAAGTACACTCAATATTTAAGCACCAACATACCTAGCATAAAGTTTACCTAATGTATTATTAATATTCGGAGAAAATATCATCGTAGTAGTCATGGTGTAATTTAAATGCGAAAATTACAAGGAGTGTTTGGCGAGAAGATAACGGCACTAAATCAAATCCTTTGGGAGCGTGCCCAGTCTCGTACTCACAATCCTAGTATGCAGTCGCAGTATGTAAGGACAAGAAGCAATGTTAATTTTAACATTATTAGCGTAATTAGATTTTTATTATTAAGTGTAGGTTTTCATCTAGTTGCCTTCGTAACGGTATAGGAACTAGTTATTACCTTTTCTGATTAGCTTCGTTATAAAAGGAAGTCAGTCGCATGTTTCCACTCGCCAGTCAATTGTCTGCTTGCCTTCGTGAGCGAGAGTCGATGCTTTATGGCTGCTCGCGCCTTCTGTCTGTCCGTGTACTTCGTCGCTCGCACTAGCTACACGCATCTCGTCTCATCATATTTAGGATAAGTATATTATCGGCCTCGTAGCGAGGCTGCGTACCTGACACCAATTAAAGATAACGGTAGTAATTTGAGTGCGTAAATATATATAATACACGTTCGCACAAGTCACCCTGACTCACGGGATAGTCTCCTTATTAAAAAAAATAATGGTTAGCGTAGTCATTACCAGACTTCTAATTAGCTTTCAATGATATCTGTTTTTTCCATTATCTTAATCTCAATATCGCAGTGGTACTGTTCTGTTACTAGTGTTTACTCTAAGTGTCTCGTGTTCAAGTAAGTGCTATTCTCGCCGCCGGCATCTCGTCGTGCGCAATAACTTATAACAAATCTCATTCTTATCATAAATAAATAGATATTTTCATAATCAATAGTATGCATATAGTTATTGGATTGCTAATTTTTGTATAAGTACACAATTAGTATAGTATATATACTTATGTGTCAATTCTTATAGTGTTTTATTACATTAACAGATGATAGCTAATAAGTGTTAAACGTAAACCAAAGAACAGTCTTGTTCAAGCTTATCTAACAATTTACTGTTCTATATATCGGTCGAAGTATTCGTATATTCAGACTGTATTCTTCAATAGAAAAGTATCCTTGTACGGTATATAAATTAAGTAACAATTATCTATTCTCGAGTTAATATTAAATTAATCCAAATTATTAGGTCGTGCTGTAAAATGTGGAATCTCAATTGATAACCTTTCTTAATTCTTCTCGCTTGTGAATTTATGAGACAACGAAACATACATATAATAATTTTAAGAGTCATTGAATAACATCTTCATTAACCTTTATGTAAATCTAATTAAGACAGGTTCTATCAATTATAGCACCTATATTTCGTCACGTTGTTTGCCTTTCTACGACTTTCCCCTAAAAGTTTTATCAGAAGTTAAATTAGAAACATACATGTTTCATACAAATCAGCTACTTTGGAGGTGTGAGTGAGTATCTCATTGACTTCACTCACTTCGAATACAAGAGAGAATAAAATTAATTGCAAGACTTCGGAAATCGAAACTGAGACTTATTAAACCTTGTTGTCCAAACCGTAGCGTCGCTAGACTTGATTTCGTAGTTTGAATCTTCGTAAATTTACAAACGTGCTTTGTTCCCTCTTACTAATTGTTGTTGCTTGGCGTTGAATGATGTAAACATTGAAAATGTATTAGAGTTTATAACTTTTAAATCATGTTGTTTTTGTACATGTTTAGTTTAGTCCAAAATGTTGAAATAGATTAGTCCTGTTCAAATATGTTTCCTATACGTATATTTATTATAAGTAATATTCAATTTGTTTATCCCTTTTATGATAAATTTAATACTTTATAACATTATTACGGTTAAATATGATATTACGAATTAACACTGAGATTCTGGAAAAATTGTAAAATTCAAATTAGATTGGTTTTATAGTTATACTCTGTATGTAGGTTATCAATCTGAAATTCTCTCATAATTATAAAATAAACGGTGTTTTCTGCTGTAACTGCTCTTTTTATTACACCTTTTATTGTTTCATACAACTAATTGCTGATTCTCAAATGATCCATTAAAACTAGATATTGAAAATGTGTAAGTACGTCATCACTTATAACTTATAAACATCATTATCATATCAGTCCATCATAAATTCATTGCTGAAAATAGGCTGCGTTCACAGATTGTCACCAAGCACAATACTAAAACACGTGAGTTGATGTAATTCTTACGAACTGGCGATTTTTTCGCTCCGTCTAGAACTCTCCAATAAAGAAGAAGCTATCGACCTTTGAAATTTTCTTCTACATTGGTGAACCAGGGAAGTAATACGTACCACATCATTTTCCTTACCAGATTTCATTTCTAATTGGGGTCAAACATCTTGTCCGTTCACCTTTTTTTCCGTTAATTGAACATCCGCTATCATTACTTTCATGTTTCACACGATCTATCTTTCCTTAATCTTGTTCTACTAATAATATGACTTTCATCTCTTCTCTTTACATGCCACACGAGCCAACTACAAGACAGAAACATAGCAAATATTAATTATGTGTAAATTAAATGAAAATGCGAGGATACAGTTCAATTGATGGTAAGCCGTGGTTCCGATCGTGATATCCTCTGCCTTGTCATCACAGATCTATTAAACTTGTAAGCAAGCTTTACATTCGCCCACATCCCGGACGTTCGCTTAAAGCGCCTACAAACTTTGCAAAACAAAATTTTCCGCAGAGCGTCAGGCGCTCCAAGGTTCGTAAGAAACTCGGAATTACACCGAGTCATTAAGATACCCTCCATAAGGAAGTACTTTAAGGGGGGAGCCAGCTTTAGAGGCTTCAAAAAAACGATTTTTTTTGAAGCCTCTAAAGAAACTATCCAAGAATGTGTCCCTAAAATTTCAGAAGCAAATTCAAATTATTTTCGGAGTTACAGAAGAAATAGTGAGCAAGCGTCGAGCAGGTAGGTACGAGCGGCCGGATCGCTCGGAGTGCCCGCACTCAGCCCCTCAATCTATTGTTTGTATTGTACGTATTGTACGTATCCAAAGTGACTAATAGTCCTTCGAGACACTATAAACTATTCGTAGAAGGTCATTATGGAGGTATGGTAGGGATAAAAGTATGTATTATAACGGTATATATTAGCTGGCTTGAGCAAAATATAGCATTTAAGTTCAGTATTGATTTGTTTTTCGGAACGTGAACATCTTAAAATCATGCAGAGTTATCCAAAAGTGCACAAATCTTCAAGTGAACGGACTGGAAAGCCACGGAAGCGCAGGTTCCATGGCAATCAGTTTCATAATGTTTCGTCTGCGGACGAAGTTAATACTAGCCGTAGTGAAAAAAAATTGGCGTCAGCAACTACGGACGATGTTATAATTTATCCGTCTCATTGCTATCGGATAATCGAGTTTGTCTCAGTATTTTTATACACACAAAATGCGAACGAGTCATTCAATTCCACTGTGTGGCGCATCGCACCTAAACACCTTAACTCAGGCATTAAAATCGTCGAGATTGCTGCTTACATCGCTGGAGGAATGTTCAATGAAGGCTACAGTGCAGTATTGAAAACCATGCAGTTACTAGACTTGAAAATTGGACAGCAATGCAACAATTTCGCAGAGGGAGACAAGGAGCGCGTCACCCGACAAAACAGGCGCGATGCATTTTTAAGTAAAGAGGCCAGAACAGACACAGGGCGTAAACCAGTTTTTTGAAGAGTCTGAAGGGCTACTCTATGGACCAGGAATCGCTGATTAGCACATTATTGTGGTAAGTTCAAGATTATTACGATTTTTTATGTACGAAAACTTTGACGAGCGATTTTTCGGTTTTTCATATTTACGGTTTTTGCTAAGAGACGAGAAAGATAGAAAAAAATTTAACGTCCTATCGAAACGAGACAAAATTGTTTTTTGTTTTAATTTTTAATATGCAAGAAATTTTTGAATTTCTCACTTTTCTTTGAATTTTCTTGGTTTAACTAGAAGCTATACTTTTGAAAATAACATTTTTTTTTGTTTTTTTTGTTTCAGATGGAAATTGCGACCTGCATCTTTCCCGCCGCACGACACATGCACGCTCGAGGCGCCTTGGCGAAATCCTTGTACCAGGCATAATATGACATGTATTTTAATGAAAAAATTTGAGAAGACTGTAGAAATATATAACAATAAAACCTGAAAGTTTCGTTTCAATCGAATATTTATTTCCTTCCCAAAAACATCCTCGAAAAAATCGATTTTTTTATGCCTCTAAAGCAGGCTCCCCCCTTAAAGAAATATCTCTACGATATTTCAATTCGACTGTAATCACCCTAACCCGTTAATGGTAGCAGTAGGTAACACGTCAAAATATAACTAAATATCTATTTGACTTTCTCGGGTCTACTTTAAAAACGCTGTATGGACGATCCCTATTGTTTCGAAATCCCAGCAATGACAACAAAAATGTTGACATTATCGATACGTATGAACATTAATTTTGTTCTCGTTGTCAAGTGTAGTTAGTCTGTGGAACAAGTCAAATTCAACACATCCCTAGCTGTCATTATCAATCTCTAATGCTATAAAAGTACCAATATATTTGTCAATATTTTTTTGTTAAATTTATTTTTTTAATGTTTTAGGGGCTACAAGTTGTTATTTTTAATTTTTATCATTATTACTTCACAATCTTCATAAAAGGTAACAAAAGATGAATGCGCCACCCACATTCGAGTCATTTCTTCTTTATGACGGAGAAAAGAAGTAAGGTTAATTCTATTTAGCTTCTTAATCAAACATTTTATGATACAAATTCATAAACATTGACTTAGTTAACGCCATAATGGTTAAGAGTTACACCAACGCTAAATATTAAATGCATTCCAACGTGATGGAAAATATGAATGTAGTAATAGTAATCAAAGTAAACAGATTTTATATAGTTTATAATTATATATATGGCGTGATCAAAAAATAACATATATAATAAATTCAATTTTTTCCTGAAAATAAAGCTAATTCGTTTTTGGGATTACCCAGGGTGGCAAACGAGTATAGAGCTTACCTCATGACAAATGATTACTGCATACCATAAACATCTACAGTAATACTCATAGAAGATGCATTGTCATTAGTGAGGACAGATGGAATTCATCGCTATCGCTGTCTCTGGTTCTTTATATATATTATAGGACTATGCAAATTTTTACTGGTGCCACTCAGCAGTTTGATTAAAATTGTTTTCATAACAAGTTATAAATTAGAAGAATTGAGAACTTTCAAAAGCAGTATTGGGATATTTGAATTATCACTATATCTTACCATTACTTAATTACAGAGTTAAAAAAGAAGAAGATACAAAAGTCACCAATGCTGCTATATTCACTGTAAATAAAGAAGATCATACACTGGGTAATATGGTTCGACAGTAAGTTTTTTTTAATATTAAATAACAGATGTGTAGTAGTAGCAAGAAAGTTTAAGAGACAATTTTAACAATAGAGTGATGTAGTGAATATTAGTTTCAAAAGCTAACTCCAACATTGAGTGACATTAAAACAAGGAATAAAGTAACATTATTTAATTAGGGCCGTACAATATATATTATTTTTATAGTTTACCCTCATTCATGTAAACTTTTTGATTACTTGCTTCATTACACAACACACATTAAGTGCACAATATTACTTGCAAAGAAATGTGGGCTGCAGCACATCAGACTTTTTTTATCCAAATGTAGTTAAATTGAAAAAAAATGTAGTTAAATTTCAAAACATTCCACTATGATACCACTTAATTATTATTTATTTATATGTGGTAGCTTTGAATGTTAGTAAATATTAGTTGATTCTAATGAATTTGTTACATTGCCTTATCCGACACAAATATTGTTTTGATGTTCTTAAAATTTATTTGAAATGTATCAAAAAATCTCTTTTTTAACACTAAACTTATCAGTACTATGTGTATACCATATATATATACCATAGCAGGTCAAGTGTCCCATTTTTAAAATGTTTTATATTTTACTATGTATAATGAAAAATATATCATTTAACACAATTTGGTACATGAATAAAATATTTTTTTCAAATAACTATTGTAAATTATTTATATATTAAATTTAAAAACATAAAAATAATACACCAAAAAAATGTTCTTCAATTTAATCCTTAATTTAGAAAATAGATTATTATTTAGAAAATACTTTATTTATTTTCATGGCATATTTTGCAAATTATTGGGTTCTCAAAGCCACATTTTCCACACACATATTTGTTGCATTTGAAACAGTTTTTTGTACTTTTGTTTTCTATGCAAAAACCTATTTGGCACCTTTTTCTCATTTGCACATAAGTTCAGATAACTTGAATTTGTTGAAGTTTATATGTTTAATTTATTTTTCTTCCCATTGCTTATGTTGAAAATCCTCAGCAAGTTCTTCAGCTTATTGGAATAAAAAAGTTGTGTTAATTTTTTTTTTCCGGTTGCCAGTGATACCCACATAAAGAAATTATCTGTAGTAATGCTTCTGCATCCTGTGAACAGTTCCAGTAGTTTGAGAACAACAAATTCTCCTCTTTTGTCCTGTCCAAACATGGAAATGCATTTATAATGTATTTCCTTACATGAGATGCTATCCAAAATTTGATAGCAAACTTATCCCGTTTGTTGAGTTTGGTTGTTGTTATATTGTGTAAACATACACCTTGCTTTGTCGACATTTTCCTCCTTGTAATGGTTTTGGCTATTCTTGATGAATTTGTACCAAACTAAAGATAAAGGAGCAAATATTTCTTTTTGTAACCGCAGGTGCTGGCGTAATACATTGCCTTTATTTTTATCAAAATTATTAACCGCATACTTTCATGAAAAATCACTCATGCGTAAAAAGGGCAACGTGGGGTTCCGCTTTTTTTTCAAATTCTTAATCCATAGATATGAGATGTTCAAATTGTTTGCCTGATATGCGCCATGTGCATATAATACACAGAAGGCCAATAAAAGCATTTATTTTCACAGGATAAGATATATTTATTTCCTCTACTTTAATTCCAATACTCGCGAGGCTTCTTCATTTTCTTATATGCTCCATTACACAATCATCAATAAGCAAAGAAAATGCAGTTCTCACTGCCCTTCAAAATATGCTGTCGGGTCTACAACCTTGCCTTAAAATATTATAATTTCAGGTGTTGAGCCTTGTTTTATTTCTTGCCAAATTGTATCATCAGCTGCAATTTCAATACATTGGTCTTCCACATCACTTTCTGAACTGGATATCGGTATTTTTTATTAATGCAATGGTTTTGTATCACAACCAAAACATACAAATCTTCATGATATCAAATGAATCTTTGCATGTGTTGAAAGATTCTTGTAATCAATAATATTTTAGAAGAATTAAATAAGAGAAGTGTAAATATTAAAAAATACATTTGATATATTTTTATTATGATAAGTTTAGTGTCAAACTTATGCATGGTTAAAAATTATATTATTATTTTATGCCATTTATTTAATTTTATGATTTAAATTCCAAAATCATGACAAAACTGTACACATCGTACAGTACATGAATAGTGTTTATTATGAGTAACACTTAATTGTTATATTACTTTCTTGCAGGGATGCATGCATGAGATTACATCACTTTCAGGGGTACTGTTTTGTGTTACAGTATGGACATACTTAAGTTCAATACACTCAGAAAGTCTATCTACAAGTTAATAGGCATATTTCACAGTATCTTCACTTTTTTTTATAGCCAACTCCTTAAAGACCCAAAAGTGCTGTTTGCTGGTTATAAGATACCACATCCTCTGGAACATAAATTTGTCTTACGGGTCCAGACTACATCTGATTACACACCTCAGGAGGCATTTATGAATGCCCTTACTGATCTAACTTCAGAACTATCACTCTTTGAAGAGAGATTTAAGGTATGACCATACAGAGTGGGTACTCTTTTTGGTACTACTCTCACTTGGTAAATTTTCAGTCATATGAAGTACATAGTATATTTTTGTTAATATCTTTTAATTCCGTCAAGTAATAAATTATTATATTGAATATCTAACATATATTTACCTTTCCCAGCAAAGGTATTCAATAAAATAATTCAAATATGTTGTACCATTTTGTTGTCATTATCATGATCTTTTAACTCATTTATTTTATTTTGTTACAGGAAGCAATAAAAGAGAAAAAAGATGGTCTAGATTAAATAATTGTAAGAAATTGAAAAAGTTTGTTTATAAGTTTATAATAATAAATAAGTGAATATATTTATGGGCCGTTATTTTATTTTCTTTCATAAACTAGTCTATTCAAATATAGATTATATTGTATAAATATTAAATTAATGAATTGTATAGCCAGCAGCCATTACTGTTATGATGACTATAGGATCCTCCTCTGAGGAGTTTACAGCCTTTGGAGCTTCGAAATGTATGTGTCTCTGTCTTCTGTTGAAAGAAATAACAGCCTAATTTTAATATTCTTAATGAATACTACATTAAAATATTCTTTTTCAATCTTAGTAGAGATTAGGTTGTATATAGGGTAAATCACAATCAATTGAGTTTTAAGCGCAAAGGATATTTATTGTTTATTGTGTAGTTTCCATCAACCTTTTCACATTATCAAAGATACGAGTTTGTCAGTTACAAATAGATCTGCGTTAGGAAAAATATTTTGCTGTAATTTAGCATGTTGTATAGATTGAGTGGTGTTGTTTTTTTCTAATAGGTTAAAATTAAGTAAAGGCACATATATTTTATGTTAATTTAATTTCTTTTACAAAGTGTCATAAATATTTTGGTTTTTTAATTTTAATCATAACAACAGTTGCAGTAGAAGTACAATAAAGATAAAATCATGATTGTGATTGGAGTTGCACATATGCTAATTAAAAAGTTTCTCAATATTCATTATGTCCAGATAATGCATAAGAGAAAACATTATATTTCTTTAAAAATAACATGCTTAATCAAAACTTAGATAAAACACCAATGTATCTTATGTACAAACATTTCCTAGATATCGACTACAAAACAAGTTATACCTAATAAACGGTAAACAATAATAAATAATACTCAAGATAGAGAGTAACAACAAACAACGGTAACGTTAAAATTAGTTTTAAATAAACAGGCGTTAGAAAGTTTCTTCTTCATCACAGTTCTCGGTAGCGTGGCCAAACACTGAAAAAAGGAGGAAGCTATTAATTTCGTTCAAAAAAACCGCACCTACCCACCCCTGCGGCGGTGGTTAGGGCGGTATCCTATTTCAAAAGATTCTAAACTGATACAGTATGCCAATCATACACATAATTCTCTAACAAACGCAAAAAATTTTTGAAGAAACTGGTTAGTGCAGCAATTGACAGGAAAATTATTAAAAAATTACGTAGATAGCGAATTAAGTTTATAGATACCTCTCTCTCTTCCATTTTATATCTATGCATACCATCCTTGTCTGTTATGGATTATTCTTGTTAACTTGATGTTCATAAATTGATGATTTGTTTTTACTGTTCATCCACTATGAACGTTTATATACGTTTTTAGATTGGGATGTAGATATCACCAAAATTTTGAAGTACGTTATGATGCACTTGCGTTGATTATGTTGTCGTATTTCAAATTGAACAAGTTTAGGGAACTATGATAATATAACTAAAATTGATATTTAATGAGCTAATATGAGACAATTAAACGGACCGCTTTACGGAAACTAGACGGATCAATGTATTTCAAGATGACGGATCAATGTATTTCAAGATGACGGATCAATGTATTTCAATATGACGGATCAATGTATTTGAATATGACGGATCAATGTATTTCAAGATGACGGACCAATGTATTTCAAGATGACGGATCAACATATTTCAAGATGACGGATCAATGTATTTCAAGATGACGGATCAATGTATTTCAAGATGACGGATCAATGTATTTCAAGATGACGGATCAATGTATTTCAAGATGACGGATCAATGTATTTCAAGATGACGGATCAATGTATTTCAAGATGACGGATCAACATATTTCAAGATGACGGATTTATGTTCAGCAGTGGATGAAAGATTTAATAAATGTCTGTGGCCTTCATATATGTTATAATAGGAGTGTACCTTCGCATATGTCGCAGTAGGGTCTAGCCGGGGGTGGAACCCGCGTCGCAGGCGGTGGAGTCGAGGCGGACTGCCGCGGGCACTCCTCCGTATCGTGCGCGTCGAATACGTCGCATATGTCGCAGAATAGACGCGGCGCACGCGTCTTTCGACCATTACTGTACGATAATAGAAAAAGTTGTTAGATAAGCTGATGATACAGATTACGCTCCATAATCTCGTCACTTCAGAGACCAACGAAGGTACAGCTAACGTAAAGAAAAGTGACGTGACACAGCACACACAAGACGATAAAATAAAGTTGTAGAAACTAAATCAAAAGTGTGTGGGAGGAGTCGAAATTAACACACAACGGATAGGTATATGAACAAGTCATTTTTGTGCGCTCAGCTTCAGGTAAGATTACAGTCGTCATGGATTGTCATCAACTTTTTGTCTTGACATGTGTTTTTTTGCACTACCATAAACAATCAAAATTTATTTTCATTAATTAGATAAAGCTTACAAAAGCGGAGGCTCGCTAGGTACCGTTGCTCCTTCCAGTGCTTGAACTCTTGCCATTAGTTGCTCATTTTTACGCTGCATATCGACTATCACCGAATTCAAGAAGCTTACTTGACCGTCTATCGTTTCTTTTTCTTCTTGCATCCTGTTATGTTAGAAAATACAATCAATAGAATAGTTTTACACACATGAGATAAATTTTATCAAAATGCATGGGCGTTTTAATTCAAATTTCTTACTTTATAGTCACATTGTCTCCTTGCCCTAAAGTACCCATAGCGTCGTTATCATTTTTATCACGCAGGCTCTTACCCATAGAAGCCATTTCTTTTTGAAGAATAGCCTTATCCCTTTCTGCTACTTCCAGTTTGACTTTGTGATTCTGTAAATTTTATCCACAGTTAGCATGTGTGCTTATAAATATAAAATACGGCTCTGGAATGTTCACTGTTGTTTACCATTTACCTTAAACTCTTCCTGTAATTTAGTTATCATTTCGTCTTTTTGTTTTAAACCTCTTATTTTATTATCAACTTCTATTTTCAGATTTTTTATAGTTATATCACTATTGGCCAAAGATTCGGCACTAGATTTTCTTGCAGCTTGTAATTCAATTGTCAGTTTTTCTAATTTCTCATCTTTACTAAAATCGCTAGTTTGTTGTACAGTTAATAATTCTAATTTTTCTGATAAGTCTAATATTTTTTTTTCAGCGTCCATAAGTTTACTTTGAAGTTGATTTTGTTTTTCAAGTTCTTCTTTAAGTTTTTCCTTTGATTCTTGCAACTGTTTCTCGAAGTCACTTATTTGATTTTTTAGTTCATGCCTTATGTTTTTATTTTCCTTTTTATACTGATCGAATTGTGTTTGAAGTTGGTTATTTAGATCTTCGTAATTTAATTTTTGGGCTTCATTGATATTTGTTAATTGTTTTATATCATTTTCAGATTTTGTTAATAATTCTTGTAGTTCAGTAACTTTTTCCTGAGTTTTGTGGAGGTTTTCTAATTGTTCATCCTTTTCTGATATCTGACTTTTTAGCAATTTAGTTTCATGCGTAAGAGATTCAACTTCGTTTTTAAGTTTTTCTTTTAATTCATTATTTTCTTGCTGTAGTACATGAGAGGCTTGCTGCGTTTCATCGGACTTTGATTTCAAAGCGTCCCTAAATTTTGTCAATTGAATTTCGTGTTCTTCTATAGCTTTGTCCTTATTTAGCATTTTTTCTCTAAAATCAGATATTTCTTGTTCTAATTTTTCAATTTTTTCCGATCCTTTTTTAAATTGGTCAATATGGGTCTTAATTAACTCATCTTTTTTCTCCATTTCTATAGATAAATTCATTGTAATATTTTCTTTTAGCTTTGTAATGTCTTCGAATTTATTTCTTAATTCTATAAGCTCATTTGAAGTATCATTATATTTTGACTCCAAAATTGTTTTCTCATTGGCTATTTTTAATATTTCTTTTTTTAACGTTTCCATTTCATCCAATTGTTCTTTTAATATAGACTCTTCAGCTGATGCATTGCTTAATAAACTTTCATATTTTTGTTTAATAGCCAATGCTTCCGCCGACAAATTGTTATATTGTTCCTCTAAGTTCTTCTTACTGTCCGTAACTTTACTGAGGTCTTCATTTATTTGCGCTAATTGTCGGTCTTTCTCAGTAATCAGTTCTACGTGTGACTTTACGTCGATTTCAATCATTTCAATCTTTAAAGTTAAATCCTTAACAATATTATGCTTTTCTTCTAGAAGTTCCTTCAATCTCAATTCCTCTGTTTTGTGTTTTTCTAATTCATTACTTACTGAGGACAAATGGTCTTGAATACGAAGGATTTCCTTTTCATGCTGAAGGTTTTGGTTATTCATTTGAGCAGTCATGTCATCCAAAATTTTTTGTAAGGAATCTTCATGTTTTCGAGCTTCTTCGAGTTTATTATTTAAATCATTTTGCGCTTCCGTTAGTTGATCTACCTTCTCCATTAGTTTAACCTCCGATGTCGCTCCTTCAGCTTTTAATATCGATACCTGTTCCTTGTATCTGTCAATTTCCATTTCTAACTTTTTGTGTATAGATTCATACTCTAAACTTAATTCTTGTTCTTTTACTTTAAGGCTCTCTATTTCTTTTTTAAGAATAGAGTTTTCGTCTAATAGTGAATCGTTTTGATTTTCTAGTTCCTTTATTCGATTATTAACTTCAATTGTATGCATTTCAAATTCTTTAACTTTGTTTTCTCCTGCTTTCTGTTTTTCAACATGTTCATTTATTGAGCCTAAAAGTTGGCCACGTTCTACTGAAAAGTCTTCTTGCAATTTAAATATTTTCTGTTTTAGTTCTTGTTCTACTCGTCCAAAGTTATTGCCAATTTCCCTATGTTTATCTCTTAACTCTTGCAGGTCTTTTTCGGTGTCTTTTAAGTGCTGTGATAATTTATTGAACTGTTCATTTGAATCTGTTGTTTGACCCGTCAGATTCATGTACGCATTTTCTACCTTTTCCTTGCATGTCTGTAATTCTTCACATTTTTCTACACTACTATTTAGTTGCCGCTTTAGTTCTCCAATTTCTAATTCCATAGCTGACATCTTTGCTTTTAATTCATTATTAGCCTGAGTAAGTTCATCAAGAGACTTTTTCAACCGCTCGTTTTCATGTTTCAATGCTTTTAATTCGTCATTATTAAGCGTAAATTGTGAGCTAAGAGTATCTAGTTCCCCTTTACTTTGATCTAAGGCTTGTTTGTGACTTTCGATTTCTTTCATTAGCTGTTCTATTTTTGAATTGCGGTCGTCAATTTCTTTTCTATGTTCTTCAGCAATCTTGCTATGTTTAATGTTAAAATTAGCTGTAGTTTGTTCAAAATCATCTTTAAGTTTGATTATCTCCTTATCTCTTTCGTGCAGTGTTTGCTTATACTCATTAATTAGTATTTCATTAGAGTTAGACGATTCATTAGACTCGGAAAGTAGCCTCTCGTAGTCTTTTGTCTTAGATTGTAAACCTTGTTGTAATTTTAAAATTTCTGCTTTGTTTTTATCATTTTGTTGAGATGCCTCATTTAAGAAACTTTCGTATTCATTTACTTTAGTTGCTAATTCTTCTTTCACTCGAGTAATTTCATCTTGCAGGCTATTGCATATTGTCTCTTGTTTTTTCTTCGTATCCTGCAACTGTTCTATGTCTAATATTTTGGCGCTCAATTCCATTTTTAATTTCGTTATATCTTTAGTGAGGCTAACTTCATGTTCTTTGCTCGATCCCAAAACTGTAATTTCAAGACAAAATTTATAATTCATGTTAATATTTTCGATTATGAAATATTTTCACTTACCTTTATTTAATTCTAGTGTTTTATCATCAAGGACGGCTTGAAGTTGAGTTATTTTAGTATTAAGATCAATAACTATTTGACTATTCTCTTTATTTAGTCTTTCTACGTTCTGTTTCTCTGCATCTAATTTCGACTCAGCTAATTGCAGTTTGGCAGTTAATACCGATACCTGAGTCTCAAATTCTGTTTGAGCTATTGCGATTTTAGTTTTGGCTTCGTTTAATGCTTTCTCTGATTCTGCTTTAACTCGTGTTAATTCCTCGGACATACTCTTACCAAGAGAATCTTTTTCACTTTCCTTTTCTTTGAGTAAGGCATACGCTTCATCTAACAATTTTTGCAGTTCTGATGATAATGCTGAAATTAACAATAATAATGTTAATTGACCTGAAATTATAAACTATCCACTGAAAGTCATATAATACTACTAATCAAATTATCAGAAAATATTAAAATTGTAATACTAACTATGAGCGGCAGCCAGTTCATCTTTGTGCTGTTCGACCATAGTGGCCGCTTCAGAGCTGCGCTGATCTTCAAGCGCTTTCATCGCCGCAGCGGTCGTTTCGGCCCTTGCCGATTGAAGTGCTATTTCTGCTTCGAGTTCTCGAATATGTTTGTCTCTAACAGCTTTCTCATGCTACAATTATAAAACCAACTAGGAATAATGTTTATAAAAATTAATCCTTCTTTACGAGACGAACCTTTTGTTTATAGAATGAAATGTTTATTTATTAGATCCTTACAAATAAATAAAACCTGTCCGAGACATAGAATTACAAGTTTTTATATATATATATATAACTTTATTCAGTTTTTATCTCCTGGTGATTTCAAACTGATGTGATTTATACATTTTAAGAAATGCATAGTAGTAGCAGTGAGACCAATTTAATCCATGTGTAACTCAGTATCTCAGATTAATAATTTATGATAAAAAAAACAAAGGGTTAAGTCTGTTTTTAGGAAAAGAAAATAAATAATATGGAAACTTACCTCCATTGCTTCTTTATATCTCTGAAAAAACAAATTTTACATTATTTTTATTTTAAATTAGCTTTGAACACTTACGCTTAAGATTTTTTACTATAAAATCTAAATACTTACGTTATAATCTTCCCGGTTAATATTTTCTTCTTCGTTACGGAACATGAGATCTTCCACCTTCTGTTTCTCGTCTTCCAGCATTTTGGTGAGCTTGTCCAACTCGACCTTGAGTTTCGCATTTTCTGTACTTGTCTGAAAATCACGTGTTTTCTTTTTAATTTTGCTTTGACAATAACATAACTTAATCTTTTTTTTTTGTACTATAAAATATTGTATGATTATAACTTATATAAACTGTATATTTACTAAAAAGTACCTCTTATACAACCTTTTAAAACGGCGCAAAAAAAATTGTTAGAAGCGGATTTATTAAAAGAAACGTTAGGGCCAATAATTTTTAGACGGTTTCCAACTTACCTATTAAAAATGGAGAAACAAAAATGTAAATGAAATGTATAAAACTGAAAGTAAATAAGATGTAAAATAAGAGGAGGCGTATGTACAGAACGTATACAGGTTGTATATAGAAATACTACTGCTATTTTTAGTTTTTCAGGAAGATACTCTCTTTTTAATACTTGAGAGAAAGAAAGTCTCAGTGTTTTTTTAACCAGGACCAATAGTCTCGTAATACAGAAACGTTCACGATTTTTATCTGAAGTATATAATCTTCAGATAAACCAGTTAAGATTAGTATGTTTAGCACGTTAGTAATGTTAAATATTTAAATTTAATTTAATGTAAAGGTACGCTAACAAGTGGAAACATTGTTGAACATACCTGTGTTGCTTGCTTTTTAATCTGTTCCAAAGCACTCTCCGCTCTTTCCGCCTGAAGGGACACTTTGGCGACCTCGGACCGTTCTAATTCTCTTTCACGCATTAACCGCTCCAGATGATGCTGTTTTTCCCGCAATAACTCCTAAAGTAAAATTAGAAAAATATATACTAACCTTTTTATTGAAAAATATATTAAAAAAAAACTTTTAACTTTTATAAATGTGTGTTCCACAATAAACCATTCTCAATATAACAGCTGGATACACTATAACATATTTAAATTAAATACAATTTGTATTCGATGCTACAAAATATAAAAATTAATACTAAGGATTTATCATTAAAATATATAAAAACTTAAGACACTATTAGACAGAAAACGTCGGCTAAGAGCGCAGTTAAAGAAAATAGTTTCTTGTTTTAAAAGTACAAGAACTGTTTTCTTAATTGTATTAACAAAACAGGTTAGTGTGGCTGAATGGCTTAGTCAATTCTGCCTATTATTTCTTAATATATTGTATTTAAAAAATTTGGATCGACAATTGCAGACACATTTTAAATTTTTTTTAATATAGTATAAAATAACTTTTTAAAACAGGTTTACGATTCTTGTGTTATATCAATCACAATAATATTATTCCTACAAAATACATGCTACACTTATAATTATATCTAGATAGAACAACATTAAGACGTTGTACATTGTTTCTTAATTGACGGTCGATTAGTTGACATCATGGAGCATTATGCTAATTGAACTCTATAAGGCGCGGGTTATTAACAGCATATTCGGTCGACAGTGAACAACGGTTCTAATTATATCTATTACTACACGTTACACATAATTCGTTTCATCTATGATGTAATTTATTAAAACTAATTAATATCTTTAAAATGAATAGACGGTTAACTTCTTTTTTCTTCTTGTAGATGCCAGTAGCCATTAGGAGCGGAAACTATTTTTGGTAGATAAGTTTATAAGCAGAAAACCTATTTACTATGTTCCATTTGTAAAAAATTAAATGATTTAAAATTGAACAATAAAGTCGAATGAAATTAATATCCCTATATGAATTACAAATGATCAAGACATTTTTAAACAATTGTTCAATTCTACATCAATAAAAGTCGAATGAAATTAATATCGCTATATGAATTACAAATATTAAAGACATTGTTAAACAATTGTTCAATTTTTCATCAATAAAAGTAGAATGAAATTAATATCGCTATATGAATTACAAATGTTAAAGACATTGTTAAACAATTGTTCAATTTTATATCAATAAAATCTCCCAACATTTGTTAAATAAATTCCCATTAATAAATATAAAAGCAGTAAAGGGCTGTAGCGTCTAGAGAAGAGAGCATGCTATTTTAGCCTGATACTGCAGTTACCAATAAAGTCAGGGTTTACCCTGAAGAGGGTTTATTCAGATATGTCTTCTTTAGGTCGATGATTTCTTTTGAATTGTAATATTAATAGCATATTTTATCAATTTGAGTGAGGTCAAACATGACAATAACGTCTCTCGCGTTGTAGGTTTTATTTGCAGAGTACTGATAAGTTATAATTGCGTGTGGGCGCAATATAATGGTACTATCTCGACGATATCTTGACCGGTTTGTTTGTTATTTATTGCATTAGCTATTGTAGGTAGGCTTTGAACAAAACCTAAAACAACAATTAGATCAGATATTTAAGTGTCTTATCCGTTGCGATTTTAAAGTTAGGTATATATATATATATATATACACACACTCATATATATATGTATATATATAATACATAAAATTGGCGTATAATTTTCTGCCTTCTATCTTTAAGCGAATATTTAATTAGTATAAAATATCTTACTTGCTGGTCTGAGTAAATAAATAAAGCATAGAACGTGCCACCTACTTCTTTATGCGTGCATACCTATGTAGGAACTAAGCAGTAGACTATAGGCTGGCAAATCACTACAAGCCAAGAAAGTCAAACCAAACCTTTGACAGAAAAGCAAAATTGGTGCGTGCATTCATTGACCTTTAACAACTTAATATAATGACCTTATAATGTAATGTAAATCTAGACAATGATGAAAAAATCTGATAAACCTAATTTAATACAATGTTAAAATATATTATATATACGTGACTTTGAACAACAAATTAAAAAAAAAATTAAGCCACTCAAACTTGCATTCCCGCGGACAAAAATGAAAGAAAACGCAAAATTATACTAAAGAATGGTTATTTTAAAGATCGTGTAATGTATGATAATACCCATGAAACCCACGTGTTTTCTCCGAGTGTTGTGTTTACGGAGATTAAATTAATTTTATATACGACGAATATCGGGTTCGACATGTAAAGGGAAAACAACAGTCACCTATGAGGACTGAGATGAAATGCCTCGTCTCCTATATTTATCATACGAAACACAGCCGCGTTATGCTACTACATCGCGCTGGTACTATGGGGGCGTTGTCTCCGAGTTGAGATAACTCATTTAAGTTGCAGCTAGTTGCTAGTTTTGTGGCTATACCAATGTTAAAATATACAATAATAGTGATATAATAATTCCATTTGTTTGCTTATGTCATTACCTAAACGAAGGTATTAACGAGCCATTCTGGGAAATTACAACATCGGGAGCATAAAGCTAACGCATGCCGCATTAACGCCCTCCTACGCCACTCCGCTCGCTAATTGGGCGCCACCGTTCCCACCGCGTGACCAAATCGCTCCGACTAGATACTATGACTAACTTTAAGGCTTGTTTATTTGTTTACTTGCTCTAAACAGACATGAATAATAATAAATAAATTAATGTGTCTTTATGAGAAATGTACTTATATGTCAGGTTTATCGAAATGCAGCCCAACTCGAACTGGACAGTTCAATAAAAGGATCTATAACGTATTTTAATGTATATCGAAAAATCGTATAAGGGCCCTAGAGTTGTTTATTGCGCTTAACTTGCACAAAATAAATATAATATATAATGTACAGAAAGGCCAAAATGTATTCTTTCCCAGTCTACCTTTCCAGCCACTAACAAGATGTTAATCACACCGCGGTTTTATGCGTAGAATTATAAACATTAATATCAGCTATGCAGCCAAATATTCCCAAATGCAGTACATCCGTCTTATATTAAAAAAAGTTAACTCTACTTGAATGTGATCTCTACGTTTTGTATTGTTTATTTTTTGGTATATATAGTGTTTTCCAACTAATATATATTTACCTATAAAATTATTTTTGTGTTTATAGATAATCTTTGACTGTTTCAAGACATTGACGATTTTTAAGAGCACCCTCTCTTTAAAATATAGCATTTGTAACATACAAACTCGGCAGTTATAACATGTCAGACTATCGTTATTTTGTATTGCAGGGAAAGATGTCGTATTTATAAAACAGTGACCTAAGAGCATATAAGATTAATAGATATTTGCATTTTGAAGTGAACCATTCGAAAGTACGATAATTATAGAGACAGTGTACCCACAACCATTGATAAGTTCGGCTTGTTTATTCCAGTAAATGTATATTTTAGATATTTCATTTGCCTTCGAGTACAATTCTTTAGTAAAGCGTTTTACATGCGTATATACAACATATATTTTAATACTAAAGGCCCGTTTCCGAAAGTCCTAAGTAATTCTAAAGTAGTCTAAAAATATGAGTTATTCGACACATAAATATTGTCAACCAGGTTAACCCCCGTATTTTTTCTTATTACTATAGAGTAGACAAAACTAGATTGTATCATCTCAATAGTTTTATTTGACAAAGTTGAGAGGCTGTAAGACAATTAAAATGTATTAAAGTATAGGCAATTCTTCTATAACCAAGTGAAGTTCCCAGCACAAAAAGCAGTTTGTTTTTATGGTTCACTGTATCCTTATCACGTTGCAAACTTTTGCCCTATCAGTATCACCTGAAATTTTTTATATAAAATGTCTACTTTGAAAAAAAAAAATGTCCCGTATATTGTTTTCTTATATAGTAACAAGCACGATTAGCGATTATTAAATCGACCTTCTAAAGTGATATCAAGAACATTATAACTAGAGACCAACACTTGATAATTATTGAAGAATGATGACGTTGGAACCGAAACGGAAACTATCCTAACTATTCGATCCCCCAGCTAATAGCAAATAATTGGCGATTTAAATTAAATATCAGTTAATTGTAACAAATAAAAAAAAGGAATATATTAAAAAGATTTATTTCAAAATCAAATGATTTGTTTTTTATAAATATTCTAGAATTTTTATTTTTAAAATTAAGGTTAAACAGAATTTTACTTATACCAAACTAAAACTTTTACAGAAGCACTTTTAGTAGTATTTGCTGTTATAAGAAAAATAATACATAATATTTCTATGTCTAAAGTTTGTAAACGCAACGTCCAGGCACCAAACGGCAACACAAACATGCGCTCGCGCAAGCAAACATATAGCGTTATTGCAATAAAACCACAACAGTTAGTTATAGGAATAACTTTATTATGCCGCAAATATAAAATGGGATAGAATAATAACACACCACACATCATACATGGTTTTTTAATCTTATATTAATGTTTACTGCCTTAAAAATTATTCATACATTACGTATAGCGTTAGCTTCTTAAATAAAACGTAGTACTAAGAGGTATATAGACACGTCAAATGCGTTTAAAATAGAGAAGTTTATGATAAGACATTACTATACAGTAACATTGTTAGTTTATGTGCATTATTTTGATTATTGTTGAGAAAGCATTTTTGTTTTTACGTATCTATACAATTCTTAGCTCTATCTAAAAGTACATTAGGTAGTAACTAATTAAGTCATCATATAAAGACTACGATTATAAGATAATATATTAAAAGGAATGCTTAAGAGTCAAACATGTTCTTAAATATATGAATATCATCAAATCTTACAGGCACTGGTTTCTTTTTATAAATAAGCACAATAAATAAATGTGTTTCCATTGCACCAAAATAAATATAGCAAAAATGTACAAGATATTTTGTAATTAAATTATGCAATGGTTTTCAAAATCAAATAATATCACAGTTTTTGCTACTGACAAATGCTAAAAACGATTTTTGTGTTTACATCTATAACAAAATATCACAACATAACGCCTAGATTTTGTAATTAGAATCTGGTTTATTGTGGAACATGATATTTAATAATTTCTTTGTACTTTACTGTGCATGGTTGAAATACAATTAATTTAACATAATTAATTAAATTGTAAGATCCTGAAATATAAAATTATGTTAAATCTTAGTAGTAAAAACATTAAAAAAAACTAAGAGTAAACAAAAACACTCTGAAAGACAATCGTTGTATTAAAACATTTTATTTTAAAACTTTAAACAACTGCATTCGGAAATTATTATAAAATACAAAGCTCCAATATTACAACACGGTAGTCGGGTATTCAATTGGCCACATATGCGCTAAATATCAAAAGACCAAAAAAACAAATTCTGCAGTCTTGTTTAAAATAAACGAAACGAGTTATAACAAAAAGTATTATTTTATCAATAAATAATGTACATAAAATATTTTTTAACAAGTGTTGCAGAATGTCTTTTGATATAAAGCGCACGCGTGTATAAACCTTGAATACATTACGTCGATACAATGGGATTCAGTCACAGAGCATAACTCAATACCGTGGTACAGAAGCACCTGCATGCACCAATAGACCACCGTGTCCAATATCTTGGAGCGTCATTGGACACGATGGTCTATCCATTAGGCATGTGAAATACCGGTGCTTTACCGCACCCCAATAGTGGGAAACGTCACCTATGTGCAAGGTAATCTGCTGAATCCCACAGGTGGACCGCCTACCGTGCGGCAATAGTGGGATACCGTACCTGCAACGCGTTCTTGGCGCTGACGGGCGTGGAGGAGGCTCGCGGACCGACTCGCTGCCGTGCCGTTAGTCACATTGCGAAACAAACATGGAGGGGGGAAACAACAAAATAACACCCGTTAACGCACTCAGTTCCCACTGCATCTATATAGCTACTTTGCTAAGTCTATAAACACAGGACGCAATGCTATCGTGTGATACGAAACACTAGAGATTGTGGGACGAATAATATTTTTTTTTTCATAAGAATATATATTGTGTGCTAATATAAAAAGAAACCTGAAAACTCCGGCGGTATAGTTTCTATAGTCTCAGTGTAACGTATACATCAGATCACATCCTGTGGGCACAGGCTCTATGTCCTACTAAAATTTTGATGTCTATCAAAATTCTAAGAGACACAGTGGTCGCAATGCATGTCCGAGTGAACCTCGAACTTGCATTGTGGTTAAGGTTGGACAGTTGTTTTATTAAATATGATGATATCTGTTTCGTTTAATAACCAATTATTTTATTTATTATGTAAAGGTATTGATGATAATACTGACATTATTTGGGATGTTTAATACAACAACTGTCCGAAATTTAGCTAATAAAAAAAAAGCATACTTAAATAAAATAATGAACTTGTTCTAGTTATTATAAAGCCAATGAAAATACTAAGTACTAAAAACAATTGACGTGTGGGTGATTCGGGCAACATTTTGATGTGTCTGATTTTTTTAATTCTTAACTTTAATTACAAACTGCGAACCAATTTGTAATCAACAATTTTAGAAAGCTCTATAAAATAAGATATAGAACTAAATTAGAAAAAAAATACAAAAGAGATTACGTTAATCACACAAATATACGTAATGAATTCAAATAGAAGATCTTAAAAATAATATCACAGATAAAATCATAATAAGTTTCTATGATATGACTACAACAGTCTTAATAATTGTGTGGAACCAAAGGCGAAGTAAGCGAGTTGAAAAGAAATCTACATACGTACTAAATGAAAGTAAAATCTATAAATAAAATGGGTGAATTACAAAATATTTTTTTAGTAACAAGGGCCAAACCAAGGGGTGCCAACTACAAACGAAAAAAAACCGATGCTCATGCAAACGCTAAGCGAACTCTACACACCATTTCTCCTGCTTCCTTATGAGTGTCGATTGAATATTAGTGATTTTGATAAACTGTGGAAAGTAAACGGTACAGGACGGACATTTAGTCGCGCCAAGCGCATCGGAACTTTATTTGGGAACTATGGATTTCACGAGTCGAGGAACTATTCTATTTATATATATACTACATTGGGGTAGGTGAATTGGAAAGGCGATACGCAGGAGAAATGGTAGCTCTTGCCGAAGCCGGAGAAATGAGTGCGCGGCGGCGGCAGGTTGACGAACAATTCGGTGGCCCCGCGGCTGGCCCTCGTCACGGCGGCCGGCCGGCCCGACACACGGACCACTTCGCTCCCACTCACACTCACGCTGGAACCGCTCGAATCGCTGCGCCGCGATCGCTCCGAACGAGAACATTCGAAACTCATAACACTTTCCGAACATCGCCAAGATTTCGGCAGCGTTTCGCTCGACCAACGCCTCGGTTTCAACTCGTTGCACTTCGGCTCAGAACGAAACACAAGGTCGTAGTACACGCGCGGTTGTGACAGAGCTATCAAGGCGCAACGATCCTGTTCCACGTGCTTCACTAGCAGCGTCTTATCGTGGAGCTTCGGCGGCTCGGCCGACCGCGCGCGAGGCTAGCCTACCTGAGCGCCGAGTGACGTCACGCCGAGCCTCACCCCCACGCGCGACGACGCAATCGAAGTGCCGAGCGACGTCAAAGACTCCCGCGAGTTGGAGCGCCGCACGGGTGTTGCCCGACCATTGCTGTGGATAGCGCATGTGCCTGGCTTCCTGTTCGACGGCGATTTCGATACTTTCGAAATTGGCGCGAAAAGACCGAAGCGTGGCGCGCATTCAAAGTACCTGAAAATGTTTCGGAATAAAGAAATTAAGAGCTTATGAACAGATGGCGATTGATGTAGTCTATTCCCGTAGATGTAGACTACAAAATCTTCAATAAATGCACAGTACTTTCTTCAAATCTCAATGATGATTAAATCATTTGCATTTTCAAACAAACCTCTTCCCATCGACAGAACCATCGTTCTTTCCAAGAGGATCATCAAGTTCGACACCACCCCACACGCCGGAAGCGAATTCTGTAATGCCGACGTAGCGCAAAGTGCCAGCTTTGCTGCCACGACTGCTTGATACTATAACACGATCACCCAGACGGAGTTCACCATTTGTCGTGGTCGAAATCGAAGCATCTGGAAAGTCAACCCAATATTAATATACGATAATAATTGAAAATAAAAATATTATTGATAAAGAACATACTCATCTTACTGCTGACGATGCTCCGCACGCTTCCATTAGGAGAGAGCGTGCGCCTGGGTCTAGCGGCGCCAGAGGGCGGTCGTTCAAAGACACTGCCAGCATCAGAAACCGGAGAAGAATCATGGGGAGCATGGGTCACGAGAGGCGCCCGTGTTAAACGTGTCAAGCGCGAGAAAACACCTCGTTTTTCTGGACATTGAAAATAACGGACACCCGCAACAGATCCATCGTTTTTACCTAGTAACAAACAAATACACAATTTAAACAGTACTTCAAAATATACAGTCGTTAACGTAATATAAAGTTATTTTATTATAATAAGCCTTACCAATTGGATCATCGAGAACGATACCAGCCCAGTCCCCGGGAGCGAATTGTGTTTCTCCGATATACGCAATCTGACCAGGCTTAGTACCGCCTACCCAAACCCTCTCACCAATTATGAAGCTATCAGTATCCTCGGTTAATATGACGCTATGATCTGAAATGGTATAACACGTAATTAGTCCTTGGTGTAGATTTCTACAAGATTTTACAATTTAGTCGGGAATTTGTAAAGAAAGTGACGGGCACTAAAGTTTATAGACGTCTGAATGTGGATATCCTCTTTGCATTCCTTATACACCATACATATTTTACAATGTGCACACGACTTGAATATCGTTGTGAGCAACTGCAAGGTCCATTAAGCGGCCATTTACATTCCGAATTGCATACATAACGTTTTGCTTGCTTTAAACTATAAACTTTCGCCTGGTCGCATTAAACGGAACAAACTGCATTTGACTTCTATCCGATGAAACTATTTCTAAATATCATGCAAGTAGATATAATAACGACTATAACATAGCAAAAACCACGGGCTACAACCAAGAGCGTAATCCCAATGAATTGGCGGTAGCTTCCAAAGCGCATGTGTAGGCGGGTCATCTATAAGAGGCGTGAGCGACGTACATGATAATAACGTAAATATTCAAATCATTTCCACGTGAATGTTCTTTGGCCTTGGTGTTAGGCAGTGGAATGTGATTTGTGAAAAGGGCGTAATTAAATGCTGATCATACCTGATGACCTCCTTAGGCCAGCCTCGCTAAGGCGACGAGGGTGCTTCTCCCAGATGGCGTCCATCGAAGTGCCGCTGAATGTGCTGCTAGCGGCTACGTACACAAGTGACACACACATACATTAGCCACTACTAACCAGCGCACACCATGCCACTAACATATAGCTAACACAAACACATTAATAGGAAACATTTTCAAATAAATATCATAATTAAAAGAGTACTTTTGTCAGTAGGATTATTAAGATTATCATTATATATTTACAGAAAACAATAATAAAATTTACTTCAAATTGACTTGCGCTTTTAGAGATTAGTAAATAAAAGATTAAGTTATCAAATTACAATAACAAAAACTATGTCGGATGTAATAGATACATCAAGACAATGCCGTTCATTAGGGAGGCATTATTTGACGAACGAATGTAGGTGTGACCATTATATTTGTCAAACATTGGTGTCACAAAAACATCGAACATAATTTATACAATGTTTTGTTAAACTTATTATTACTGCATCATGCTTTATTTTGAGTTTTCTCAAAGTTAGAAACGTTACATAATAATAATTATATTAATATATTATTTTCATCTATAAAAATATTTGTCTTACATAATTGTGGCTGGTTAGGAATGCTGCTTCTAAGTTCCATCACCGTGCTACGTTGGTAATATCAGATGCAAATGAATGTAGCATGCCTTCACCTCTTTATATCACAAATGACACGTACACAAACTTTAACCTTTTTATTGAGAATGTGACATTTACTATCTTCATGGCCGCCTTTAAAGTTTGTGTTACATTGGACTGTTATGGCGTGCTTCCCAAATGTTACTTGTATATTAGTGTGAATGACTTACTAGATGCCTTTCTAAACGTGCGATGTCTATCAGGTAGGCTGCTGGACACCTCGTCTTCTTCGGCTTCGATTAAATCTGCTCCACGACGTGCAGAAGCATGACATAATTGTGAAATGTGACTTTAGATATGTACAGATTGGAAAAAAGCTATGACACGATGGCATTTCATGCTAAGAGCATGATATTGGTAACCATCAAAGGCAAATGCATGCTCTCGTGCGTTTCTATGTGTAATATCTATTATATTTTTAAGGCAAAGAAAATGACACTTACCTGTTAAATGTTTTCGTGAAAAGTCGTCACTAGATTTCCTCAGCGTGTCCGTAGAGCTGGCGTCTACGACAACAAAAAACGAAAACACGTAAAGCAATAACTAAATACATGCCGACAAAAAACATTGGGAAGTTTGTGACGATGATCGTAACGTAACATAAACGTACAAATTGAACAAAATTACATAGCGCACGATTGAACATAGATGTTGCAAATCGTAATGTAATGGAAGTCTCTCACATTGCATTTGGTAGAAAAATATACATTGAAGAAAATTAGTGTTTAAACTTATTATTATTAAGAACTATTCATATTAAGAATCTACCTCCTCCTTCATTATTAATTGTATCATCATAATTTATATCTAATAAAATCTAAAAGATTCTAAGACATTATGACCTTATTATATATATGTATATATTATGCACTAGAGCTATTGACTGATATCAGTAAGACAACGCCGGCCAGTCGGTTCTGACTCGTGTCCGTCACTGATCAACTTTTGCAGATTAATCATCTGCGACAACTGCGCAACGGGCCGACCTTGCACCACGCGTGGGGGGCATACGATTCATAATTCTTATGTATAACTGAGGCTCATCGCGGTCCCTACGACGCCCACATGTATCACTTGACAATCGAAAAACCTGAACTCTCAATATTGACGTTGCTCGTTGTTTTTGAATGGTCGTAAATATTTGGATTGATGTTGGTTAGTGGAACACTATATATGAATCGTTACTACAGAAAATTTACCGCTTAAATATTGTGTAGGCTATACAACCATTATAAATTATAAAATTGGTTTTAATAAATTAATTAAGATATAATATATGAATATTTAATAATATGTTCTGGAATAGTTTCGTCAGTTTAGATCTTAAGGGTTATTCAAATAAAATACTAATTAAATATCAAATAAAAAAATAAAGCGGGTAATTTATAAAACATTCATTTTTATTCTAATTATATTAAAGAAATCATTATTATCCACCTGCCCTCTCAACATGTACAAATTCTCTCAAATTTTTAAGTGTAAAGTCATCACTAAATTTGTCATACCTAATTAAAAATTCCTGTGGTACGGTAAGATACGGTAATTTAAATAATGATTTTTAAAGCTTTAACTTTAATTACAGTATTTTGCATAACAAATGGAAATTTTTCACCTTTGTCTGTCAAATGACAGTTCATATTGTTATGCTAAGAGGTCATAAGTTAGTAATACAAAATTACTAATAGGTTTATTTTAAAAGAATTTCATTATAAAGGCATATTAGTTTTATAACAGGAATTTTTAAGTTACGCACGTAAGCTGCGTTGTATCCAGTATTTGCGGTAAATAATTCTTTTCACGAAACCATGGCGCACTGATGAGATGAAAATTATGGCAATTTTAAGAAGGGTTGTGTGTAAATCAAATTAAAAAAAATCATTTTCTTTTTCAAAATAAATAATGTTAGTCTTCTTCACAAAGCCAGTCAATCAATCATTCAAGTTTATTCCTAATATCACTTAAAGGTTTCGCGATTATCTTATTGTTAGGGCAAGGTCTACATCAGATAGTAGAATAATTACTAGTGGACTAAGTAACAGAAATACCAATCTACAATTATATTCTCTTCTTATTCTTATTTTTATAATAATCCACAAATAAATGAGATCAGAGAAAACAGTAAAAGCCATATACGAAAATAGCATTTACTACAGCAATTTGAATTGGCATAATATATTCCTTAAGTCAAACAAAGCCCGAATCAGAATACTCAAATTGAAGACTGATAAACGATAATGTATATATTTACGCTTGGGTACAAAAGCCGTAAATAAATACGCTATTGAAACTTAACGTCGATGATGTAATTGTTATTGAAGTACGAATATTATTTATCGAAATTATTACCAAATGACCGCTTCACTGCATAACGTAACCAAAGCGTCGTGTGCAACGTTTCGGTGGTCAAGTTCAAGTGTATAAAGATTACATTTGTGGAAAGTTCGAGAAACTACTTGTGAAAATGGCATATAACTTTTGCATACATCATTGTCTTCGGTTAAATATCACGGCGAATTTCAATCTTAAATACTATAATATATGTAGTAATTATATGTAGCGTTACGTTTATTCAAACACAAAAAACACTAACATATCTGATTTAAAGATACGCTCAAATTACTTACTTATACATACGTACGTATAATATATACTTTCCCTAACAAGAGTAATTCGCCAATTGAGGACAACTAATCGGTTCGTTCCCGTGTCATTGAAGCGGTCCTCGGCAATCGATGCAGGGGGCGTACGCATGAGGCCGTAATTCTCAATGGCAATTATACAATTCGTTGCACTTTATACGGATAGCCGAATTTTCACCTATTAAGATATTTAACATTGCGTATAATTCTTAAAAGAATAAAAAGCAATTATTTACAGAAGCAAATAATCGTTTTTAATCGTGCCTTACGCTTTCACTAAATTAATATTTTACACACAACTTGTGACTGACATACTACTGTTTACGACACGACAAAATGTACTCTTAAAATTTAATGGATTTCTTGCAATATCCTCACTCCTTCAAAAGTAGGTTATAGATCCGTCTATGTGAAATAATCTATTATATTTATTAGCTATGTCCGTGCGAACGTATAAATTTTACACAAGGGCTTTAGTTTTAAAACTAAACAAGATTTCTAAAATATTTTTTTAAAAAATTGATCCTGTACTAAAAATTACTGTTGCCTCGTTTGGCATTTATTTGGCTAAGTATGAATTGGAAATAATGTATGTACGTAACCTTTCTAGTAAAGATCACTGATCACGAGGAAGTGTTTCAGGAAGAGTCTGTGGACGATCTAGTTCTAGAGCGAAAATACTAGGTGTGACCGAGTTGGCTGTTGCATCACTACCGCAATCCTTACGAAATGCACGCCATAGGGAACGGGCTTAAGAAAATCGATACTTTAGGCCGGAGCTGTGATACCGTAGTGCAGACTCGAATTTTTCGTTTGATAAACATTATAACCATTCAATAAAGATCTGTTGAGTAATTGTAATAACACGGGTAATTGATTGTGCATGAAATTCTTATAAATAGAATGAGTCACCAACGTATATGGAGACGGCGTTGTTAAAAGACAAATAAAGTATTACGAGTAAACAGTATGGCACGATAATATATAAAAGGTATTTTGTGTTCTACGTCTTAAATCAGGATATGATATATTTATTGTAGCATGTTGGTATATACGATAGTTGTTTGAATGACACAATCCGACTCGTTAGTCCCGGTTGCATATACTATTGTAAGTTCGTATGACGCAACGCAAGATGCATCTCCATGCTACTGCTTGTTAATGACAGGGCTATTAAGATACTGACGTTAATAACAACTGTTTAAAATATTAACGAGTTCATGTAGTAAGCGGTACTTCTAAAGATTAATCTATTCGTTTGATTTATAGTAATATAACGTAGGAGCATAATATTCTTTCTACTAGAATAGACCCTATTCTGCAGACCTCCTGCTCGCTACTCTATTTTGATAAAGCTATGAAGGACCAATAGCATCATATATACACGAACATCTACTAGAATAGTACATGTATATTGAATTTTTTTTATATTACGTGGTACCGTCACGCTGCAGTTTGTTTTTGGATGCGATATGAATGAGTTAGCTCGACCGAAAAAGAACGACGCCCTATGTGTGCAGTGATTCGTAGACTCCTATTACTAGCCCACGAGGCATTCTATCTATGTCCTCAGGTATATCAACGCATCTGTTCAATCAGCATTATGATTCTTTTCAAGGATGAATGTAGGTGTCCGGAAAAATCATTAACCTCTAGGAGAACTGTGTGCTAGTTTGTCACCCTCAATACAATAAAAAAAACTAGCTATAGTAGAATAGGTTGGTTTGATCTAAGAAGAATTACGTTGTTATAGAATAGCACTATGAAATAATAGCTTAGCGTTGATGCGTTTCGTCTGGTGAATGAAAAACGCCAGAGACCTTATCTTATAAGTGGCGACGTGGCATTCATTCTTTATCAGGTGTGGTAATACGCATCTGTCTTATCGTTCCTTGCCGAGAATATGTGTGTATTAGTTGCATTATGCTTAGTGTTGGTATTATATAGTTTATATTTATACGCACACTTTAGAGTTAGAGATAAAGTTCGAATACCTATGTAACGATACTGTGGCGAGGAAAATATTTTTTTTATTAGATACATATTTGTCTTCCCGATGGATTTCGATCAAGGCGACATACTTCTAGTTATTACCGGAAGATACAGTATTGTGTTGTAAGCATTCATGAAGGGCCACTCATTCGTCAGCCCCTTACCAAGTTAGATGTTTAGATGTTACACATAAGTGAGAGGTCGGAGGAAAGTTCAGGTGAATCGCCAGGAACACAGGTCATACATAAAACACATCTTAATCAGAAAACAAACTATTTGTGGTAGAGCTATGCAGCAGTTGCTTTCTACCTGCAGGAGGTCTATCAGAATACCAGCGTAAAATAGCACAATAATGTTGCTGTTTTTCATCTAGTGAGTGTAGATCCGGAGACCTGTATTACTGGTGACGAGGCATTTCCAGATTAGTCCTCAAGGGTGACAACGTACCTGCATTATGATTCCTTGTGATGGACGAATAGATGTCATGAGTCGCAGGAATCACTATCAGATAAATTGTGTGCTTGTTTGTTACTCTCAATGTAATAAAAAAATATATTTGTAATGCACATTTTTTTCGTATATAGTATATTATAGTAACGACGCACGCAGTTTCGTGTAAATTAGATTAAAAAAAACATGTTTATTTTTTTTACAATGAAAGGATTGACTTTTTTAAGACACAAATCAAATCAATCAATCACATAAAAAATTATATTTGTATTCCAAACGGTGGTCATTGCGAACTAAGTTTGCATAACTAATTAGGTGCGGCTATCGTCCTATAGGAGCGCGTACGGTGTGCCCAAATAGGTTAGGACAGCGGGACATTTCCGGTTTTGTACGATAATGGCTCGTAATAAGCCACGGGATTCAAGCCACCAGTAATTAAGGTTTCCGGGATAAGTAAGCGAGTTGACGGGCGTGTGGTACGATGGTCAGAGTATCTGCTTTCTTTTGTAGTAGGTTCAGTGTTCTATTCTCACCTTAAGGAACAATATTTATGCTGCACACATAAATTCTGGAATTGTTGCGTGTATGTCCCTTGACCGTTAAGTTCCTTCCGATGTTATTTCATATGTATTACATAGGGGACGAAGAATTAATGCCTTTGTGTCTAAGTGTATACTAACACGGCATTATTAAATTTCTTATTCAATGGTGCTAACCAGAAGATATCACAGTGATCGAAATCGACCATTATCATTATGGGTGCTGTTCTTTATCCTACTGTCCTCTAAAGTAGATAACGCCTTTGTGGATAGAAGAAAAGTCAAATAAGACACGCAAAAGTTGCAGTTACCGCTGGAAAAGTAATAATTTGTGTAAAAATGGTAATTTTTACGATTCAATGCTTGGGCTGCGTTCAATTCCCCATCCGTCTTAATAGGCAGAGGTAATGTTGATAATACTTTATATGATCGATAAACTTCACCATAGAACTCTACCACTCTCACCTATGAGCACATAATAAATAACAAGCAAGTGAAGTAAGTCCGTAGTAACCGATGCCAGCAACTACTCCACTGGAAAACGTGTGGATGCGGCAAATTAGATGATTTTTTAAAAAATATCCAAATTCCTACATTCGTTGATTGAATAAGTAGAGTACAAAAATATAAAAAAACCTTTACTATTTTAAACGAAACACTATGTTTTTCTCAAAACTTTTTTCAAATTTAATAATATATATTATTATTTATTTTAGTTTATATATTACATTCACATATACATCACGTATTACAAATGGTCTCCAATCATATGACAAATACAGTATGCTATTACTCACAGATTAAATAATTAGTAGATATAATTAGTACTCGCATATTATTAATATATTAATTATAACAAAAATGTAAAATGAACATTTTGGCACGGTAAAAAAATTTAGCATTATTTATTTGTACCATAAAAACATTTTTTTCTTTTATAAGCTGATTCATTGTTAAATTTATAAGGTTTCAAGCGAAAATATTTTCAGGAATCACGCAAAGTAATAGTTTTATTAATAGATAGCAACGAGTAACGGTACGGGCTGCAATTATTTCTCACGCGGGCAAATACCACGCCGATTGTAATCGAAGGGGAGCGAAATGTAAATGAGGTAACCTCGACCGATACCACTACAAACTAAATGTTAAGTTCACGTGAACTATCCTGTGAGAATAATTACGTAATATTTCCAGTGTTAGAGAGCACAACGTTGCAATTTCTAAATGCGTCGTGGTCCTACCATGCACGTTTTTTAAACTTTTAAGTTAGGCAGTATTGGTGGATATTGACTTATTTCTTTTAATTATAAATAAATAATAATGAATTATATAAATGCTCCATTTTTCTCTATAGAAATAAAGAATTTTGTGCTATATAAAGGTTATAACTTGACTTTAAATGTGAAAGAATCGATTCCACAAAAAAAATTATACACCATGGACCGAATATTGTTTATGGTAGAACTACACCGTAGTTCGAAAAGGTCGGCTGGAGCGGGGGAAGATTACAATTTCATAAAAATACCAGCGTAGAATGTAATTATGTTACTATTTCTTGTGGCAGGCGAAAGAAAACTGAAGATCTAATTACTTATGACAAGCTTTAGTCCTAAAATGTGATAATGCGTCTACATTCAGATTCGTTCTGTACTGAAATACTATCGTACGTAAGTTTACCCAAAAATGTAGGTTGGATCTTTGCACCGTCACGACGAACGATGTACTTTTTTAATCTGAATTTAAAGACAAAGCCAGTGCGGGCAAAGCGAACCTATCTCCTTATCTGATATGTAAGCACGCAAGTATATAAGATGACTGTCTCTGTACCGTTGCACCATACTCAATGACGGGCACTTGGGGTATGTACATATGTGTGAAGCTGCCAACTGTGTACACAGACCGTATAAGTGTCGAGGTATGACCAGAATATTATACATCAAATATTATAAATATATCGCGAATCGTGTAAAATTTTTCGACGATATTAAATCAATAATTATTCATATATTATAAAGAAAATGGTGATAGAACATGAACGACTCGTCTCGGCCAGGACAAGAGTACGATTTTACGGAATACCACGTAATTTGGTAACTTAACGCTGTTGTGTTACGTAGTAAAGTAAACGAAATAAAGTTCCAATTTAGACTTCAGAGTTGACAGCACGTCTACATTATGATTACCTGTCGAGCGTTAGTTTTGGTGTCATGTTCTGCTTGAATCTCTTTCCATCGAGAGGATCTGTATGCGCGTTTGTCTGTTCTGATATTATAAATAAAAAGAACAGTGTAAGCGATAATATCATATTTGACAAAAATGCCAACTCTTATTATTTAACGGCCGAGGCTGCGACGACCAACTGATTCAGTTACATCAATCAAATTTTGCCTTATCAATATTGAACAGGGATAACTATACTACTAACTCAGACTGCGATTTTTAATAAAAAAAACACCTTTTTAAAGCAGGAAATGATGTTATTTGCTATGATCGCCTATCTAGATTTCTCATTTTCCTAATCCGATTTAATCCATGTGCAATAAGATCGAAAGAAGGTTCTGATACAATTCCAGGGACAAAAAAACATAAATAAAAAACAACCAGACCCGAAAATTAACAATTTGTTATGCACAAATTTTAAGTCTCGGTTGGAGATCGAACCCCGAACCCGTGTAGCTAGTTAACTTGACCATTATGCCACACAGTCGTCTTCCACGGTTTATTTACTGGGTAAATTAGAATTCAGTTCTTGCCTATTACCTAAAAGAATATACTGATGTAAATAATGTTTAGGTATATATTGAGTTTAAATTTTTAACATTTTGTAAACATGACCAAACACTACACAGCTAGCTGTTTGAGTTCCCCAACAATCTGTCACCTTGAACTTGCGAGCGCGTCTCCAACCAACACTGACGTAAGTGCCTAGTCAACAAACCAATTTACACTGCCTCTTGAACAAGAACGCCTCCGCGACAAAGGCTGACTTATGTAAAATGATATTTACTAACACGTAACTTCGAGCTGATCGATAATGTAAAGACAATATGCAATAACGTAATTTCGATGCGATAATTCTTTGCTGATTTGTCTAAAATACACCAAATAAGTGGAATAAAAACTGCTGATTCGTATTCGATGAGGAGCAATATCTCGAACGGTTGATCGTATTTTTGTTATGAACGAAAGCCTCGTCATCAGAAATAATGTATCAGGTCGTTGTTTCACTCACCAAGGGAACCACGGCAGTGCTATGCTGTGGGTACTATCGGTATTCTGTGAAAGCGTGGTCTATCCTCGGTAAGTACACATTAATTCTACACCTAGTGTAAAACAGAGGTGCAATATTATTTTTTTAATTTAGCAGTTTTGTTGACTACAATATTTCATTTGCAACGCCTTTACATATATTGATTTGAAACTTCGAATTAAAATTGATTCGAATATCGACCCAAACAGGTTTCCATGTTAGAGGTTGGGCTGTTTTGCATTATTTTGTTTGCCTCTAAATTTGTTTAAAAGAAAATTTAAAATAAAATTTAAATTCTCAACATAAATCTGACCTTATTCCTTTGAAATAAGGGAAATTAATTTAATTGCCATAGTAATGTTTTTGCACGATTATTTTTTTAAAGCAAATTGATTATACCTGGATGGATATAATTTAATTAAATTTTATTATCTTTGCGATCGCAAGCTAAACACCTTTCAGGTGTGTGAGAAGGACAGCTTATACGAGTGAAAGAGAAAGCAGTTTATATTCTTACGTGTCTCTGGAACATTCCAGAAGAAGTGCGAGCAAGATGACTATGTGCGTAAAAGAGAGGGACATGTCTACAAAATATTCCAGAAATATGTGAGAAGCATAGCTATATGAGTGATAGGAAGAGATAGTGTCATGTTCGACTACGATCCGGAACGTTACCGATGATGTGTACAAGGGATCTGCATGCGAGAAAGAGACACTAGAACATCCCAAATTTTTAGTGCGATTTACTGCGCGTATATGAGCGATAGGATAATTTCGGTAGAGATACAAAACTATATATATAGGAGAGAGATCGAAACGACTAGTAAGTAAATTTCCTTAGAATTTTTGTTATGTGTATAGTGCTACAAGTGATTCCTTTTTAGTTCAATAAAATAACTATTATGTTAACGGCTATTTTCTATCGAAAGAACCTTAGAGCTCGTAACAATATGAACAGGCAAAAGTGTTATCTATATTTATTAACAGGATCTTATCAAAGTACCTTTGCATTAATATATAAAATGAAAGTCCAACAATAAACAATTAGTTTTTTGCTGCTAGATTTAGATAATGTCAACGATCGAAAAGAGAAATGATCGAATCGTAAAAGGAAGGTTGACCGATTATGACTGTCATAATATTCTCCATTTTATTGGTTTTTGTTGGAGGCGTAGTGTCACCGCTAAACAGTAAACACTATATTTATGGAGTACCACCACCCCCGCAACATCTGCCATTCTTAAAGATATATATGTATAAATTGTACTTTACATTTATAACAAACTTGTTATTTAATGTTAAAAATACTAAAGTTTAAGGAATTTGGCATACCGGATCGAGAATTGCGGGCCAAACCTGTGACGCCATTTTTGTAGACCGAATTCTCAATAATTCATTGGCGTGAAATAATGAAAGGTTATCGGTAATGCGACGCCACTTTTTGTTATGTGCACGATTGGACATAATTGCATGATAATGGGGGGAATACCACGGGTATAATGAACGGATCGATGAATCGTATGCATGCTACGTACGACATCCGTATATAAAATAGTGCAGTTGGCACCGTGGGCGGGTCAAAGGGAATATTCAATAAAGTCTAGTCTAGACAAAACGGCGCCTGGTGCCAGAGGCTATAAATAAATCGTGTCTTCAAACTATTCCATAACTGCGCTAGATGTGTTGTTAAATGAAGATGTACTACCGCATTTGGCGAAGATCCAGATGAATGAATGTCAAATATTTACGTCTATAGAATTTAAGAAGATATACCTGCTTCTTCTATAACAAGAAAAAAAATACTATTTCAAAATACTATTTCTGTATAAAATTGTTGATATCTAGGCATATCCCGTTTTGTCTTTGAGTTTACAATAATTAATACTATTTCATGATACAGTCATGCAAATTATTAAAGAATATCAACACGAATTTTGCCTTGTAAGAGATAAGTCCTATATCGAAGTAAATAAATAATTTCCATAATTTATTTCAACATTTATAGGTTCCAGATATATGTAGGCATGCTGATAAATGACGAATGTCATATTTAAGTATTTGCAGCGTTCAATAAATATAAAAATAAGACATTAATAAATCATTTATTTATAAATCTAGTATAATCTAATACACATAACCATTTAGTAGTACGTAAGTAACAAATAGTAAGCGTAATGGTAAGAAAAATACAGAAACATTTATTTTTCTTCACCTTGATTATTGAGCGCTGGCTTTTTATACACAAAAAAATGAATTTCAGTAAATTGTAATTCTGACTTCTAAATAACCAAATTATGAGCATAGAACTACAATTACTTCGTTACATATTGACATTACATGTCGCTACGGACATTATTTATACAAAAACTTTTATGCAAAAAATTCTACAGGTATTAAACTACACATTAAAAAAAAGGCAATAAGTACAAACTCGGTAGCGAGTAACAAGTTTTTAGTGGCGCCACGCAATGTTTAAAGGCGATTACGAGCGAACATTAAAACGACTATCCAAATGAGGCTGAAATCACGTTTTTTTTCTTTTCAGTGTAAGACATCACGTGTGAGATGTATGGCGTGTCGTAAGTTGTCTTATCTAGGAGTGAGAACAGATAAGCGGTAATGCTTACTGATGTCAAAGATTACTATCGTCATGTTTGGATTAAGGAGAGCAGTGTGAAGAGACGTTATCGGGCATACGTAAATATAAACACGTAGCATTGTTTATAATCGGCACCGTATAACGTCATCATGCGGGCTTGCCCAAAGACTTAGTCTCGAGTTTTGGCAACACAAAAAAAAAAGCGTATGTAAAACGAAACGCCGGTCGATGATTGATCACTGAGACATATTTGGTTCGGTCCGTTACGCTTGATAAACGTCGCTGTCACTACAATACACACATGAAATAGGAACCGGAGTCCAAGGCGTATGGACTGATTCACAGCGAAGATAAAAACACCTCAATAAATTTACACGACTTGTACATAAAGACATTACTTGTTTTTTATAAATATAAAAACCTTATTTTAAGCGTCAGAGGAAGTATACCGTATTTTACTATTTGTGGCAGGAAATAGAAAAGTGTAGTACAATTAACTTTCGATTTATTCACTATTTTGACAAGAATTGTATTAATTTGTACTTTTTATGTTGTGGCTGTGGGATTAATAGAAGGCACTCACAGCTGTCTGTCAGCACATATGAATTTATATCGGAAATGATCAAAGCAGGATAAGTTGTGTTATTTTACGCAAGATATGTCTCACACATAATTTTTTTAACGAAACCAAGCGTAACTGCGATCATAAAGCCTGTAGGCTTGTCTTCCCTGAGGACTAAGAATTGAATTTATACTATCAGTAATTGGATCTCCGGATCTTTACAGTCGTCGAGTGAAACACAGCAGCTTTGTGATGATATTTTACGTTAGTATTTTGTGAGGACGTATCCCTCACCGAGAATGAGAATCCACCCAATTATTCTAAATCTATGAGCAAGCTGGCTGCAGTGTGCTTCTACCACTGTGAAAAAAAAAACAACTGTGCCGTGTGTAAAAAAAATGTTAAAGATTATCATCACAGCTTAGTAGCTAAAGCTAAAGTAGAACATCGGATGTGATTGCATACGTAAATAAATAACCATCATATCAATAATGAATCGACGCGCTCTAGCCCTTTGATCGTAATCTCGAAGTCGTGTGCGAACATAATGAGAGTCTATTGATATGACACTGGGCGATAGAGCGTACATCACGCAAAACAGTCACGTAAGTCCCTGCAGGTAACACCTGTTCTGCAGTATCGCCACGGTTGACCGACAACAATGCCAGCTAGTGTAATTGAGCAATTCCGACGCGGCCAGCACATCTCCGATAAGGATAAGACAACAGGAAACTGTTAGTTCAGTCAGACTTTTTTAAAACACGATCGAGGCGGATATGAAGCGGTTTCTACATATGCAGAGGACCGGATGGTAATGGCTCTTGAATTGAAGTATTAGTTAACAAAATAGGTTATATATATATTTTTTCCCTAAAGTACTGGAAGGAAAATAAAAACGTCGAATGTGTCAGGGAATGCTAATAGTAACTAATAATAAATAGCCAAACGATGTTTTTGGTAATTGTAGGCGAAAAATTTTCGTTCTTTTTCCCTCTGATTATTGCCCACAGTGGCGTCAAGAGAGTTTATTAATGCTCTACTTGGTCTCTAATCGATAAAATGCTTGATGCTTTTGTATTTGTGGATTATACTTCAAATTAATTAGAATATTAACTAAAATATTCTATAATAGATTAGTATCAACCCTGGAAAGTTGGCCTTGCTTAGTTAACTGTTGATTTTATCGCTGCGTAGCGCTTTGAAGGACAACTCTGCAACATTGAATCATAATATACCTGTATTAACGAGACTAAACTAGATAATCGAATTGAAGAACTATGTACAAGCTATTGCAATATTTTTTTTCTAACATTAGGAGTGTCTATTCTCAAAGATTTAAGTTGCACATGCGGTAATCCGTCAGAAGCAACTGAATGAGTCTAGGTTCGGCCTTCTAGGCCACCATCGAGGCTGGCGCTTTCGCGCACAGTGTAACGGTCTAAGCTGAGGCTTCTTCTCGGGAGCCCTTGTACTGGTTACCCATTAATAAAGGCTTTCGGCCCTAAGCGCGCCACCTTTAAACCCGGTGAAGCTGTAAAAGCCCTCGGGGTAACAGCAAAAATCCCATCACTCAACAAATAAAAAGAACATGCAGTTAAAATTGAGATAAGGCTTGATTCCCCACAATTGGGTCTACGGATTTCTATCACGCTAGTATTCTGAGATGACGTGGTCCTCTTACCGGTTAATCAAGGTTGGGAGCAGAAACTAAATGCAGCATTACTCCATTGCATTTTTTTTTATTTATTATCTAAGTTGAAGCATAATTGAGGGTAATAAGTAACATAACTGCATGGTTATTACTGAAGAAACACTCAAATAGATATTTTATTTATTGGTAACATTGGAATCGTATTACTTGTATTAGCTCTGTCAGATACGGAACGGCGGAAAAACACAAAAAAACTTCGAATAACAACCATTGGAGTTCGCAACGGCTGTTTAAAACAACAAACTTTTTATATATCTTTTACCTTATCGTCAAATGGGGACATGTAAAAACGCAACGAATTTAAATGGATCCATTTGCACGTTTCAATATATTCGTTTTAATATTTGATACATCTCAAAATCATTTGAGTCAAAGTGTGGGTTTTTTTTATGTTTTATAATACGTTATGCCAATAACTTAAACAAGGTTAAGCGGTTGGGGACACCGCTTACTAAGTTGTGGCTTGTTCCCGCAAAGTTAAGATACACTATACTAAGCAAGAATAAGGCGGCACGAAGGGGTCACGGTCGTCACGCATCGATAACATGACTAGAAAATTAATAAATATTATTAATTATCTCTATCATTTTTATATTAGTTTTTTAAACCAAAGTAGTTCCTATTAAATTTTTCCTTATTCCTGATATACACATTGTACAATTTGTTTTCATACTGTATATGCATAATTAAGTTAAATGCATGCAGTTGTAGTGAAGATTTTAGTTCAATGTGTAACATAATCTCATCATGTAATTATATTAGTCATATTTACCTTGACAGAGGTAGGGCTACGATTCAGTTTGCTTCAAGCTATAGAATGAATGGGTCAGTTCGACCGGGGTGGGACCACGCCCTCATAGAATACCAGCGTGCATATTATGCACTGCTATTGCAGTGTAAAGCTGCTGTTTCGTCTGGTGAGTGTAATGTTCCGGAGACCTTTATTACCGGGTGTCACCCTTGAGGACTGACATGGAATGCCTCGCATTATGATTCCTTGTCAAGGATGAATGTAGATGTCATTTCGATTTGCCCGCGCATTCCGAAGTGGTGGTACAGATAGCTAATAATACTAACGATATTAATAGAGATCGATAATCCTTAGTGAGAAGCAACTGACCAAGCCGAGCTTCGTCTTCTCGGACACCCTCGAGCCAGACGCTCTCGCGAAACAGGGTAACGGTCCAAGCGGAGGCCTTGTGCTGGTTACCCACTAATAGAGGTCTCGACTGAGTGCCATAAGCGCTCAGTCACCTCTCAACCTGGTGAAACTGTAAAAACCATCGGGTTAACAGTGACCATCAGTCAAAAGAGAAGAAAAAAATATATAAAATTTGCCTTAAATTTCAGGTTTTAACTATGGCAAAAGAATAAAATATACAAAGACCACTAAAGTCAATTTAAAAAGTTTTTAAAAAAAAATGTACTACATTTGAATACGCTGCAATGCGCTCTTGGTCATATTAAAAATTCAAACAATCTGAAAGTTCGTTTCATAGGTAAGTAGGGGACGGTATAAGCCACGGCGCGATGTATAGGCGAAGTTCTGCGTAGAAAGGGCGGGGGTGGCGAAACGGCGTACCTTATATATTTATAGGTTATAAATAACCTCGAGTAACGTAAAATACGAAAAGATCGTTATTTTTATAACCCTAAAGGTTCTGGATAGGCAACCTCGGTCTGGTAAGTGTATTGTTTGGTAGACCCATATATTCCTATGAAGCACATGGAAATCATCTAAGGGGGAGGTCAATTTTAGCTGGGGACTATTGACAGACATGATGATAAATATAGTAAGGAAACGCTTATATTTCTTTTTGGAGCGAGTTGAACATCAACGGTTTATGAGACAACGTTCCGTGATTGTTGACAATTATTGGATCAAAAGGGGTACTATATAGTTATAGTTATTATGATACATGTCATATTATGATATGTCTTTAGGCATAAACGTTCGTTTATAACAAAGGGAAAGTGGCTGTGTAAGTCACATACATAAAACTAACAGTGTTTCTTATTTAAATGAGATATCTTTTATGAGACACGCGTGTTTGTAAAGGATAAAACGAGGCGGAGAAAGCTTTCAGACACACATAAGTATTTTAAAATGGTAAATGACCGTAAAGAGACAATGAATTTCTATTAGAAATTGTTTAGTCACACCGTTTACACTGACACTATATGTCTCTAAGTTATTTATACTTCATAATTACACATATGTTGTTTATTTTTATAATATAATAGTATTTTAACCACGACAGAGTTTTTAAGCATACACCTACCTCGTTTCATCACTGCATTATCCTAAGATTGACTGGTAGAAAATGCCAAAAGCATTATGTCTGCCTTAATACATGTACTGTACTGTATATAAAGCTTAAATAAATAAATAAAATAATTAAAAAATAATCGTTAGTTATAGTACTCTAACCTATTCATAAAGTCGGCATCGATGTCTGTTAGCAATGACGACGGTGATGTGTATAGTGGTATAATATCTGGCTTTTGAATCAGGACTCCTGATTTCGTTTTCCAGTCGAAGATATCGTCCATGGTTGAAATTTAGGAGAATATTGAAAATTAGTTTCTACCAGCATTGTGTAACCATATCATTATTATATATAATATATTCCACGAGCTATTCAGAGAACAGTGGACGGTGCATTATTGTCATTTGTATGATGGAGAATTCTAGTCAAACATATAAGAGCAAGACAGTTCGCACACATAATTTATTATCTCATGCGGAGCGAAGTCACGAATCGGAACCGGCGAACCTGAGTCTACAAAGCTACGTAGCCTTGTTTTATTATAGGTTAAGTGAATGTGGTCTATTATTATTGTAAATTGAAATAAATTACTAGTCACAATAAATACGCCGTGGAACGTGATAGAGTCACGCCCCGATGTAGAAACAAAGTCAGCTGTAATTTATAGGTAGGCTCGCCGGGGAGGAATCAGGTCGAGAAATACTATAATAATGGGTACAATAGTATAGCGCTGATGTGTTTAGTCTGCTGAGAGAACCTAAGAACATTTCATCTTAGTTCACAGGGATGACAACGCATCTACGTTATGATGCCCTATTGAGGATCAACTTTGGTGACATGGGACGCAGGAATCAATAAGAACTGTTCACCGACCTCATTGTAACTTTACAACAGTGTAGGGTAAATACGTTTTGTCCTATAACTTTAAATTTATAATCACTTACAATGATAGCATATATTAATCAAGTTACTGTGTCGATTAAAATTAAATGTATTCATTTCAGTATACATTAATTTCATGAATAAGGGTTTTAAAAATATCAAATTTATAAGTATTATTTATTTAATGCAATGACCGAACAAGGAAACTCAAATTCAAATTCTCCGTAAGGATTTAAGTAATCAAATTTTGTTTAGACCTTAAATTGTACTGATGCCAATTTTAATTCCAAGTTGGAGGGAGTAAACAGGTCAGTTATTCATAATTGTGCTAATGGAAACTGCAAGCTGACGTTTATTTTGTCTAAAAATTCTACTAAATAAACGCCACAGCCCCTACAGCTAGGTTTACGACGGTCCATAGAAAACACTGTCTTATTTTTTATTATTACACATATAAAAAGATTATATTTAAAAAAAATCTTTAAAATTAACTTGAAAACCATCTTTTGTAAGTGTAATTTCTCACTCTCTTAAAATATACTACATTAAAATAATGAAATTACAACGAAAATTATTCGATAATAATTCATGTTGACAGTATATAGCGAGTAATAGTAATATATAAGCGAGTATATGACGATAAAAAGTATATAACATACAAGTATAAAACAATATAATCAACCATTCTTTAAAGCAGAATTCAATACACGAGTTTACGTGAAATAACACAATCCTTATGTATGACAATGAAGTGTAAAACTAAAGATAAGACTTACCGGAAAAGCTAATTTTCGTTTCAACCGGCATCTTTTTACTTTCTTATAATTTGTTTTAATAAATGGCCGAAAAGAAATTGTTCCCTGAGGTACAAAATAGGATGGAGAGAATACTAAAATTTTAAAATTAGGAACTGGCCGCTGGTCCTTTGAGACAGTCGCGTTACGTACGTCGATACGCGTAGTTCGCTCGCTCGCTGAATGTGCACTGGCAGGCCGAGCGATTCCTACGCCCGCGCGCCCGCCCTTACGCGACACCCAACCAGCCTGTGTTTTTGTTTTTCCCGCAGCCGCCCGCCGTCTCGATCGAGGGGGCGGATTTCGGATACAAAACACAAACTACGCATGATACTACGCCATAAGTAAAAAATTACGTAACCAAAAATAAGATGCGTATTTAAATTGCAAAGCTGAAGGATTGTTTGTGGAATATCAAACATTTCGCGAGACGTTGACGGATAACATTTCATTTGGTTTGTTAAGTAAAACACTTACATATATACGCAAAACATTCGAATTGCAAATACATGTTTGGAAACAGATCATTGAATATATTTATTTTATATTATCTTTACGTAACGGATTTTATATATATATATATATATATATATATATATATATGGGATAAATATATAATATTTATTAAAGTATAGCTAAAATAAAGAAAACGACGCACTGACCTATAAGACTATCAGGCTTATACTAATAATATACTTCTGATAAGACTGGGCGGCACAAAGATATCGCAACGCGTTCCGATCATTTCAACATTCCTATCTTAAGACTAACTGATAGACAACGGACACTAAGTATTTTTTGGAGAACATCTAGCTTTCTTATAATCAAGCATTCTTATTTTGTAAATCATTTACCTCTTGTATATTCTCAACGATGAACTTAAATAAAGGACTTAATTCCAAGCCTCAGGAATCACATTTTTTATGTTTATAAGGGTGACAAACGAGCACACCTAATATATGGTAAAACAATACTGCGGGATGCTCGAAATAAATAGGACTCCACTCTTACAATGATAGCGTGAAATAGCATAAATAAAATAGCATGCTTGTATGTTCGTATGTTAATTATAAGGACCTGGAGACCCAATTTCTTGTAACATCTCCGTCCCTCTGAGATTACAACGCATTTGCATCATCAAAATATTCTTAACGTTTTTTTTTATAGAGAAAAGGAGGCAAACGAGCTGGCGTTAAACGTTAAACTAAACAGGCTCTTAGCGCACGCAGGGATAGTTACGTCACAAATCTAGTTTTCCACCTAATATGGGTATTCGAGTTGCGAAGTGGAAGTATCGCAATCCATACGCTGAGTTCGGCACCGCCACGCGATTTCTAACGGGTCAAAGAAAGCGAGCGGGTCGAGCATTCTAGCGGATCCACGTTACCGCATCCGTTTCTATAATGTTACTTTTATTATGGCATACTCTTATGTTTAGTGTAATTGTCGTATTAAACATGTACGAGTATATACATATGTTCGAACTATCTTCACTTGATCACGAATCAGGGTCATGTTACTGCTGAAAAACTCATGTGGGGTGTAGTAGGATAAACTTGCTTCGATCTAGGGAAGTTTAATCAATTATTAGGCAAAATTTTACCTAGTGGCAAGAAACAGCTAAAATTACAAAGCACTTACACAACAGATTTAAGGGCGCAACAAACTAACGAACACCAACAATAACATGAAATTGTTCCGGGTGCCTTGTTTGTAAACAATTGAAAAAAATTAGATATAAAATAAAGGTTTAGAATTAGTAAGTTTTGTCTGGTCCTTGTAAATAGTAAACAATTGAAAAAAAAATTTGTGATAAAATACCGGTATAGAATTAGTAAGTTCTGTCTGGTAAGTTATGGAAACTCGATATTTGTGTTACGAAAATGATCTCGTAATGGTAAGTGATGACTGCGGCCCTTAAACTTCTACATTCCATCATGAATAATAGTTCAAGATGCACATGCGATGTAACCTGGATGGACAGATGGAAGGCCCCATTACCATTAGGTCTCCGGTTCTACCTGACCATATGAAACACAGCAGCGGTATGCATTTCACGGTGATAATCTGTGAGGGCGTGGTCCCCGATCGGCTGAATAGGCTCGAGTCTATTCCATTAGATATACCTATTTATGGAAATAGTCGATGAGTTGTTGATTAGCTCCACTAATGCTGCATAGTTTGTACTATGTTAATTATTCAATTAGCTGTAAGAATGATATAAGAAGATTGCCTAATGCTGCGTCGCGGATACGAAAGACAGATGGTTGCAATAGAAATGATTAATCGCCATTAATGTTTATGCAACTATAAGTAATAAGATAATCATTTCATTATACTTCTAATAATGCATATATGATTGCTTGTTTTTATTAATTATTAATCTTGTAATTAGTTGGAAGTTTCGTTAATTCTATAAATATTTTTTACTCCGCACCTATCAAAAGCACCTTTAGGAATCAGTGAATTATGCAAAATTGTGAGGATGATTTTCGACTCTCATCTAGTCATGACATCCACACATCCAAGAAGTTAGTCGTAATATTCACTTTGTCTTTTATTCGTTGTCTTCACTTGTCTTTTTATACCCTAGGGGTTATTTGCCCTTGTCAGCAAAGATCTTTCGTTCAAGCACATTCTTTATCCCTATTAGATAATACTGAAGTTTGTTACTTGGATGCTACATAGAAGTTACCTTAATAAGCTTGAGCGCCTATAAAACTCGTACAAATTCGGACTTAAAAAGTTCGATCGTGTTTCCTATTTTCGTAAACAACCCAAGTGGCTTCCCATATGTTTTCGCAGTAACACTCAGTTACTTTGCTTCCTTTTAATATCCTTCATTCCCCAAAGTCATATCTTCGTAAGCGGTTTTCTTTTCTATTTTTTGTATAATATATACATATAAATATACTACGTGTCTTATTCAAAGCATTTCGATAAGATTTTTATTGTTAAAATATGCTGCACCTTTGTACCCTGCCGGCCAAAAGTTTTAGACCGCACATAAAAAACATAATTATCGATCAATTGTAATAAAATCCCACAGTATAAATAAAAGAAATGCACATCTGCATATTCTATTGTTAGTATCGAATATTTAAAGAAGTCATTATTTTGATTACTTTCAAGTTATTGGACAATAAACATGTATTGTTTTCAAACACCGACAAACGCTACGCTAGAGCCAGGTGTTAGAGTCGTAATAATATTTTTATAATGTTCTCATTACTAATTATTTTCCTTTTGTTACGTATTGGTCAATAATTAGGGTTATTTAGCTCCTGAAAACACGTGTTTCCGACTTATTATTACCCGAGTTTACTTGGGTTTGTTCACAAACAATCTCAATTAGTCTAAACTTGTGGTTTCTACAAGAAGACGCCTTAAAATGGGAAAAGCTCGAGAAATTAGCAGTGAAGTGCGTTCATCCATCGTTGTTTTACAAAATGAAGGCAAATCCGAACATGAGATTGCTTCACAACTAAAGTTATCGAACACTTGTGTTCATGGCACAATAACTCGATACATGGAGACAGGCAGTTTTCAAGATCGTCCACGCTCGGGAAGGCCTTGAGCTACCACGTCTAGTGAAGATAATTTCATTGTTGTTACCAGCAAGCGAAATAGACGCTTAACAGCACCAGAAATCCGCGTTGAAGTAAAAAAAACCCAAGTTAAACCTTTATCATTACACTACAGTAAAACGGCGACTGAGAGATTCGAAGTTGTATGGTCGCGTTGCCGTTCGAAAACCTCTGCTAAGGCCGCAAAACAAGAAAAAATGGATGCAGTGGGCTCTTGGCCATCGAGATTGAACTCTCTCTGAAGATTTTAAGTGCTTTCGACCGATGAATCCAAGTTCGAACTATTCGGTTCAAAATGTAGAATTTACGTTCGACGCATTGCCCAAGAAAAGATGATGTCAGAGTGTGTAGTCCCAACAATCCAACATTGGGGGCTCAATTATGGTCTAGGGTTACTTCTCTAGCCAAGAAACTAGCGATTTATTAAAATCAAAGGAATTTTGAAAAGGAACAGTACAAAAACAAAATACCGTTTCTTACAGGTTGCGATTAATTGGAGATGGATTCATTTTACCAACAAGTTAATTATCCGGAGCATAATAAATAATTTAGAGGAGATAAATTCTGAATATAGAAGAGAAAGAGGCACAAGGGGGTGTTAAAAACATGCTTTGGCCTCCTCAGAGCCCGGATCTCAATCCCATTGAACTTTTGTGGGAAGAGCTTGGTAGGAACGTCCGTAATCGTGGCCCATCCTCGGGAGAAGAAATGTGGAATGCTTTATGCGAAATTTGGAACAATATATCACAAGACACCATTAACAAATTGATTGCCCGTATCGTACAAGTCTCGACACTTGTGAAAAAGTCATATAATGAAAAGTAGGATTTTTTGATGAAAAATCAGTTTAGCTAACTATAGCCTTTTTTTGCATGGACTGTTAATATTTCTTAACGCTTTTAAAGTATATTGTTTGTCAATCAATGTTCTATTAGATGATTAAACAGGTTAATTAAACATTTAATATTTTATTGGAGTTTTACTTTATTTTCCTACTTTAATTAAGATGGTCTTAAACTTTTGGCCTGCAGTGTATATACGACATAAGCCCTATATTGTCATAAATATATACAAAGTCAAAACAATAAACACGGCGCTTAATACTTTTTGCGAATAAAATGTTATCTATCTACAACGATCTAATGCGTACGTTGAATTAATATGTATGTTTTGTCTGATTTTTACATACATAATATGACCTTTTTGCACAAGGTCACATCCATTTGGTTAATTTTGACGAGATGATCAAACAATGCGTATTTAAAACGGGAGAGAAATTATATAATTGTACTAAAGATTATAAAGTTATATAGTTTTATGTTGAACATGAAGGATCGAGGCCGCGAAGCGCGATCCGAAGCCACCGCAATCTTTTAACCCCATGCATTGACTTGCCGAAAATTTGCTTCAGTCGGTTTCGGTTCGGCAAGTAAGTCCGGTTTTATCCGCCATGGTGACATGCGAAGTGCCTTGTGGGGTATCTCTATCTTGCAGGGTGCACCGAGTACTGATTAGGTTAGTATTTAGAGAAAATTATGTTACTTTTACCCTTAAACTCCGTGTATATTATTTAATTATCCGATAAATATAATCTTTTTTTGTTAAACTAAGGGTGATAAACGTTTACACGGTTCACCTAATGGCAAATGGTGATATAAACACCTATGTTTGTTCTCAATCAAGATGGACATGCGTTGTCGCCTCTGAGAGTTGAGACGGACTAACCTTACGAAATACAGCAGGGTTATGATATTTCATCTTAGTGTACTGTGAGGCCGTGATCATTGCCCAGCAAAGGTATCCTATTCATGATGCAACTAGAAACTATTGTATATAACTATTAAAAATTCTATTTCCTTCGCGTTTAACTAATAATGTTTACACGTCATTACTTATGATAAAGGCTGTCAAAGACAATTTAGTGAGAGGGGAAGTTAAAGTATAAAAAATCATTTCATTTAAATGCAACAAACATAGCTTAAAGTTGGGTATAAGAGAAAAGCAATGTACGAAGTACGTGCATAAGAATTACTGCATTCAATGAGTCCACGAGATTTCACTTATGTAAAACAAGCAAAACCTAATAAAAATTTTACGTGACGCTAACGCGACATAAGGCATAATGCGAAGCTGAAAGTTTTCTCAGAATTGAACATTGTTCTTAAGCATGACTTGTTTGCAGTGCGTGAGAGATTGCAGTTCTCTTGGTTCAGGTACTTAAAGAAGAAAACGTTTCAAACGGTAACATATAATAATATGACGTGAAAAATAATAAATAATACAATTAATTAAAAACTTATGTTTTACACGTTTTCTGGTATGAGATAAGACAATTTCTTATCACATACCAGAAAACACATGTCAAAACAACGTATATACAACGTAATAGACCCTTTTTAGTGTTGTTAGATGTGTATTTTTTTCGTGGCTAATTTACGTAGATGATTGAAAGGCTTTGTTAGAATAAAAAAAGGTATTCAAACACAGATGTGAGGTTCAAATGTTGAATGGTCTAAGTAACCCCCTCATTGGATGGTTTTGTGGGAAAGACGGAAAGTTTGAAAAATAGCTCCTAAAACCAGTAATTGGTATGGTTTTTATTGGTTACATTATCTGCTCTTTTACACTAGTATTTAATGTGTGTTGATGACTCGACGGTAAGCGCATGACACACGCACACATGCTCGATAACGAATCATAGTTATAGTGCAGATGCATGATGCGCCTCTATCGACTAAAATAGAATGCCTCGTCGTCTTTTACTTAACGAAATAGCGTAGTGACGAAACGCTAACTACTATTCACGTTGGTATTCGGAATATGGACCTAATAATCTTGCTACAGCTAATTTATAACTGCGACTTTAATAGTAATATATAAAATAGTAAAGACAATAATAATAATAATGATATTAGTCCTTTTAAAATAACGGAGACAAAGATTTAAGGCATAAAATTTAAATAGTTGTAGACATAAAATGAAAGCTTATCTCTCAAACGTAAAAACCTATATCTTTAGGAATGGAAAACGCCGAATTTGGCATTTGTTTAAATGTTAATTGGCCACCCATGAAGATCCTTGATAAATACATAAAAATCAACCAGGTGACAGTGAAATTTAACATTCTCATTTCGTATTGTCATTAGTAACTGCTCGTTACTGTACGTCACTGTATATATTTTTATTTAAAATGTAATCAATAATATCTTATTTTCGTATGATGATATAATTCATTAAATATTAATGAAATGTTTTACGTCAAAAAACGAGTTTATATACAGTAGATATAAACTCGTAATTATATATATAGGAATTAAATAGACTGACTGTAAAAATGTTCTTTTTTTATAGAATAAGTAGCAACCAAGCAAGCAGCTCATGAATGGTAAGTGATTACCGTCGCCCATGAACATCCGTATCACCAGAGGAGTCACAAATGCAATGCCGGCCTTTAAGAAAGCTGTAGGCACTTTTCTTGATGGTCCCTAAGTAGTATCGGTTCGAAAATACCGCTGGCGACAGCTAATTCCATAGAATAGTTGTGAGTGACAGGAAATTTCTCATAAAGCGCTGTGGTGGATTGAAATTTTGAATTCTGTCGTGATGTACGATGTTTAAACTCAGTGGTTGGAATTAATCCGAACAACTCCTCATGGTAAATTCGGTAAGAAATGCAAAGAGATGGAACATCTCTTCGCAACACTAGTGAATCAAGCCGTTCATGTGAAATATTTAATCAAGTAGCTTTATTTTATTAAAAAATATATCTGTAATAAACTTTGTAATACATACACTATGAAAACGTTTCGGTATAAGCAGGCAACTACTTTGGGCTAGACTTACTTTTGGGAATTGTGAAATAATCTATTCACGAATTAACTATTATAATCGCTGCCGTCAATTATAGTGACATAATATATTCCTAATATTTATGGATGCCGATGGTAGTTAATTAATAATGGAAATAGCCCACCGGAGCAGTGACCGACTGGTATTCAAGCGGGCCTTGAGTCATGGAGCGGTTCGAGTTTGCGGCAGAAGGCACGTACCTCCGTGCTCTTTGACCGGATCACATTTCTGCTTAGCGAGTTAACAGCACCTTATAATGAATTGTGATTTGGTAAGAGTACTGCGTTGTTAGTTTTTATATATTTAATTTTATACTGTAATAAGAGAGAGAGAGATTGATTTTTGTATTTTATTTTTATAATAATATAAGCTAACTAGGGGATTCTTACATTCATTATCTACATTTTGTAGGTTTGGAAATGTTTTATAATTCATATTTTTCAAATGAAAGATTCTACCTTTCTTAATCTTATTTCAAAACGAATGAAGCAAATGGATATACTATAGGATGTGGTATTGAGTATGTTTTGTAAGAAGAGAAAGACGTATAGATAACAAATATTTATTGCTTATTAAAATAGTCTTCATGTGGCGCTGGTTGATAAATACAATTCCAATCTGGTCTCGTCGGTGGCGTAAAAGTTTAGAGACAAATAATAGAAACGCTTCACAGATATCTTAATAGAAGGCAAAATAACCATCTCAAGTTAACCACCAGGTAACCAGCTAAAGCGCCTAGGATGCAAATACTTTTAACTTGAGAGCGTATTTTCTGTACTATTTATAGAGGCTGATGACGTAAGAGCAACAAAAATAAGTTCATTTTAAATAAATATCACAAAAGTTTAAGTATTTCAAATAGTCCTATACATTACACGTAGTAAGGTTTTTTTTTAGTACATTGAGAGTAACATACGAGCCACGCAGTTCACCTGACGGCAAGTGATTCCTGCGGCACATGTCATCTACATTCATCCTTGACAAGGAATCATAATGCAGATGCGTTGTCACCCTTGAGGACTGAGATGGATGCTTTGTCAGTAATAAAGGTCTCCGGATCCCTACAGTGATTATGTTGTTATTTCACGCTGGTATTCTGTGAGGGCGTGGACCTACCCCGGTCGAGCTGACGTATTTATTCTGCAGCTAGAATGTTTTCGCATGTCAATTTGTGTGCGGAAGGCTAATTATTAATAGTTATTATTCTACGTCTTGACACGGCGGATATACGGTGAATGTAATTGGACATTCATTTGACGTCGATATGCACCCTTCGTATGTGATAATTTTTGAGTGCGAAATAGTTTAAGCAGATAATTATTGTAGTTACAAAATCAGGGTGAGGATTTTGTCAAATATTGACTTGATGATGTGGACCGTCATATATATAAATATGTCTATTTGAACAATCCATCCCCCAAAAAATATCAATATACAACATGCGCTTTTACTCCTGAGAGCTGAGATGAAATGATTCGTTTTTAGTAATTGGATCTCTGGACTCATCGCATGAAACACAGCTTCGTTATTGCACTATTTCACATTGATATTCTGTGAGAGCATGGTGTTTTCCCGGCTGAGTCGTGGTTCTTTAATTACACTGAAATTAAAATTTAAGAACCCAATTTTACATATCTTTATATTTCTTAACTTTGTGTCATAATAAAATGTCCTATCACAATCGAATAAAAAATATTCAATATAAACTTGAGGTGAAGTACGAAATAAGTAAAAAAAAATGCGTATATTTTTAAAACCTACACACTAAAACCTACAACCTACGGTACAAACAACGGTCCTATTTGCAAAAGGGTAAGGGATAAACAGGAATGATGTGGTGTGCGCTATTCTTGGTAAAGAGTAGGGCAAACAAATGGATATTGCATCCTCATCTTGAGAAGAGTACTTACACGCACTTTTTTAATACCTAGGGGAACGAGCGTGCCACTCAGGATACAAAATAGTGAGTGAGGGTAAAAGAAAAATACTCAAGTACAGATCTTCGTAGTTCATGTTCCTTTTTTTAATGTTACATTTAGACTAACAAATTATTTACAGAAATCCCAAACACGATACGTATTTTCGATATGTTTTTATTAAAAGCAATTATTGTGTTTAGAAATGGTGATAAATCCAGAAACATCCGTAGGTATCGTAAAAAGGTTATGTCAAATTTGTGTTATCTGGCAATATCAACTTTAAATAAAATTGAATAGACGATAACCCATAACTGCAGTGGTTGGTGTATCGTTTTGTATTCCAATGGTAAATCCACTTGGTTTGCGTTTAAGAGATATTGTACCAATTTAAGAGTGGTGTAAAAATAAACCGTATTATGTCGTTACACTTATATCTCTCAAATAAATTTTTGGTAAAGCATATAAGGATAATAAACAATTTGTATCAAAAAATATTTAAAACGTGCTATAAAACAGACAAGTTATAAATTCTTTCCACCTCAACCTTGACTAAAGGCTAATTAATTTCCTAATTAAATAACCCGACTAACAATGCAACTGCATGTTTTTTTCTTCTCAGTATGTTACAACATAACGTAATTGTTCTAAAACAATAAAGTCATTCGGATACGTCAACAAGCTCAGCGTGAAATTGTGATATCGTGTTACCGTGAGATCAAGACTACGATGTTTGTTTTGGTTGATCTTCGCTTATGTGTGACAGGCAGCCAATTAGTGGCACCCAAAGTCACGTACAATAGGCGTGTTTACCAAAATCTGCAGCCATGTGCAAATATATGTGAGGTTTTTGCCGACTTCACTCACACCGTGACGTAAATAAAAAGCGAAGATTTTTTTCATTTTAAGTAAACGTGATGATCATACACACATGTTTAAATATTATCGCGTCAATAGTCTAATGGTTTAGAGTACTTACTGTCTACCAAACTTTAGGTCTTAGATTCGAGTCCACCATTCGACTAATGTCATCAACCATATCCTGGCACAAGCATTTTCAGCTTAGTTGTAGCAGTTAACTGGAATATTAGTAAGATTAATAGCATTGCTAATATTACTACATTCAAAAATTGTATACAAAAGATTTACAATAACGAAAATATTTTGTTTACATGTATTATATATATATTATGTATAGTATAATAGTACTCAAGAAGATGTAAAGATTAAAAGATCTTAGAGATTAAGTCGATGTGATTAAAGAAAATGCAAACGAAAGTCTCATCAACATTCACTTACAATTTTAAATTATAAATCGATTGTACTTTTAAGATATCTTCATTTTATATTTCAAACGGTTAATAAGTTATGAACTGAGTATAACGAACTGCTCAGTATATTTGATATGACTACGGACTGCGGATGTTCACGCATGCGTCGTCGTGTCGCACACCAGAACACTTTCCCGTAACGATTGCAATGTTCTAAAATTACCGGGGATACTTCCTCGGAACATATGTGTATACGGTATACTATGCCTTAAGCCAACGTCCAACTAAAAGAAGGTTAGGTTATATTATAGCAATAAAATAACTGTATGCTCGCCAACTCAACTCTTATAATTTTAACTGGCTTTATTAAGCCAAAATATGCTAAAATTCTTACCATTAAAAAAATCTTACAAAAATATTATTTGATATTAATGTTTGTTATTCAAATATATCTTTTAGTTCTATCGCGTATTAGATTTATAATTGGACGGTGTTTACGCGTTTTTCACACACACCATACAGTTCATATTTGTTACCTCTTAATATAACAAGTTCTAATCTGTTGTGATTATAAATAGAGTGCACGTACATAATCAAATCACGTCAGTAGATCTAGACCTTGCCCAAATCACGTAACAATAGACAAAATAGGCTACGCTTGTTAAGCAGAAAGCAGACAGTCCAATGGGAATAGGATTTTATCTGCTATATTCTGAACTAAATTAATTTACGAACGAGGGAATGGAGTCAGAGCAAGTGTTCATTTTTTTTGTGTACGTATATTGTTGCTGCTCCGGAGACCTCTACAGCTTTATCTAATTTGACTCGCGAGCGGGAGGCCCGCTGAATAAACACGTCTTCAACAAATACTATGATGTAATAATAACAAATGCGGTGAATGTTGGAAATCGGTAAGTTCGTTGCCAAAGCAACCCCTTCACACCGCAGAGGCGCAACGAACTTCTCTTTGATATGTTATCAAAGATGGAATTACCATTTATGTAGGATCTAGGATCGTAGTAATCATTTACAAATGAATAAATATAACCGCTTCGTGCGAAAACAAATTCACAAACGTATGTGTGTGTACGTTATATCTTAGGTTTTACCCGTTATGACGTAACTGGTAAACTAAATGTATTTACATTAAGATGTGAAGAAGGTTCAAATGCAATGGTCAGGGATGTGGTGTCGACGAAGATGCCGATAATATAGGACTAAGGGAATGACGAATGTGTTAGGCCGAATACTAAATGTGTTTGGTAAACTACTAGCAGACATCGCCTTGGTCCAAAATCGACCGGTAGCTCCATGATATAACTACACTCATCACATAGACCTTCAAAACTGTCTGCTATATGGTGGTTGTCAGTGACATATTTTCATACAAGTATTAGATAGCGGTTAATTGATAGGTTGAAACATTAATCATATCTAAAACTAAAGTCTTTCGCCGCTAATTGTATTGATTGATTATAGTAAATATAAAAAAAAATATATGCGTTTCAAATACTGACCCAAAGTGGTTCAGTGAAAAAATACTATATACCCTGCCGACTAAAAGTCCGCACATAAACAACATAATTATCCATCAATTGCAATAAAATCCCATAGGATATATAAAAGAAATGGACATCTGCATATTCTATTGTAAGTATCGAATATTTAAAGAAGTCATTCTTTTATTTACTTTCAAGTTATTGGACAATAAACATCTATTGTTTTCAAACACCGTCAAATGCTGCGCTAGAGTCGTAGGGGTGGTAGAGTCGTAATAATATTTTTATAATGTCCTCATTAGTAATTACCTTGCTTTTGTTAGGTATTGGTCAAAAATAACGAATATCTAGCTCCTGAAAACAAGTGTTTCTGACTTATTATTACCCGAGTTTACTTGGGTTTGTTCACAAATAATCTCAATTAGTCTTATCTTGTGGTTTCTACAGTGACGACGTCATAAAATGAGAAAAGCTTGAGAAATTAGCAGTGAAGTGCGTTCTGCCATCGTTATTTTACATAATGAAGGCAAATCCGAACGTGACATTGCTTCACAACTGAAGTTATCGAACACTTGTGTTCATGGCACAATAACTCGATACATGGAGACAGGCAGTTTTCAAGATCGTCCACGCTCGGGAAGGCCGAGACCTACCACGTCTAGTGAAGATGATTTCATTGTTGTTACCAGCAAGCGAAATAGACGCTTACTAGCACCAGAAATCTGCGTTGAAGTAAACAAAACCCGAGTTAAACCTTTATCATAGTTTATGTAGTCACAGTAAAACGGCGACTGAGAGATGCGAAGTTGTATGGTCGCGTTGCCGTTCAAAAACCTCTTCCAAGGCTGCAAAACAAGAAAAAACGGATGCAGTGGATTCTTGCCCATCGAGATTGGACTGAAGATTTTAAAAAAAGTGCTTTGGACCGATGAATCCAAGTTTGAACTATTCAGTTCAAAACGTAGAATTTACGTTCGTCGCAGTGCCCAAGAAAAGATGATGTCAGATTGTGTAGTCCCAACAATCAAGCATGGTGGTGGCTCAATTATGGTCTGAGGTTGCTTCTCTGGCCAAGGAACTAGCGATTTGATTAAAATTGAAGGAATTTTAAAAAAGTAACAGTACAAAAACATTTTAGAACAAAATGCCGTTTCTTCCGGATTGCGATTAATTGGAGATGGATTCATTTTCCAACAAGATAATGATCCAAAGCGTAGCTCAAAATGATGTAGAGGATATTTAGAAGAGAAAGAGGCACAGGGCATATTGAAAACATAGTTTGGCCTCCACAGAGCCCGGATCTCAATCCCATTGAACTTTTGTGGGAAGAGCTTGATAGAAACGGAACGTCCGTAATCGTGGCCTATCCTCGCGAGGAGAAATGTGGAATGCTTTATGCGAAATTTGGAACAATATATCACAAGACCCATTAACAAATTGATTGCCCGTATGCCGAGACTTGTGAAGTAATAAAATGTAAAATAGGATTTTTTGATGAAAAATTTATTTTAGCTAACTATAGCCTTTTTTGCATGGAATATTTCTTTACGCTTTTAAAGTATATTGTTTATCAATGTTCAAAATAATGTTGTTCTATTCGATGATTAAACAGAATAATTAAACATTTAATATTTTATTGGAGTTTTACTTTATTTTCCTACTTTAATTAAAGTGGTCTTAAACTTTTGGCCTGCAGTGTATAAAATAATAATTGAAAAAAAAATCATGATATCACCAGAGCGGCATTAACATTGCAAAGACGACCTTCGAACGGGATCGCCACAGCCACGTATTCATGCGGTTCTTTGAATTTTATTTTCCAATTATTCACTCACAAGAGACTATTGTAAATATATAACAATTTGCATTATGCCACCCATTTGACCAATAGGCTAATATTGCTTCAAATAACAAAACGAAATAGTTTGTAACAAATAAATTCATCTTATGCCATGTTTAATATAGAGCAGTTACTCTTTAATGTCCACCAAGAACAAAAAATACATTAAACGAAATAATAAATCAAGAGCTAGTAGAATAGGAGAGTTATATTGAAAAATACTAAAGATATTTAAACACTTATTTCTTTATCCCATTGCGATGAAACAGAACAACAGGGTTGTATCATTGTTGACAATTCTAAGAGAATCAAAGGACGACTAGTTAGTTAGTTATTTGTCAAAAAAAGCTTAAAACCTCTACCCATAAGCTAAGCTGTGCTCACTAGCTGACTTAGTATAAATGCCTGGGAAGAGAAATAAACTGCGAAGTCGGTTCGTATCAACAGTAGACTGTCGGACCCACAACGAAGGTTTACAGATCTTGTAATGAAGTTTAGTTTTATTTACCGAGTTAGGAACCTCTTGCAATACTATGGCGGCACTGGCCGGTGAGTAGTTGCTATTTAAAAAAACAACTCTACTCGAATTTGTTCCACATTTAAAAATTTATAATTCGCAACTTTGCGCATGCCGCCGCAAGCCTGTTGGCTACTTATCTAGCTATTGAATAATACGATTGTCTGTATTGAGCGTTATATTTTTTTTCATAAAAATTAATAAATATAATTGTTAGCCATAGTTGATGCCTTAAGACGACACGTTCACATTGCGAAAATATATCGAATGATATATTTTTAAATGGCGAACAACATAGCTAGTGTATACAGCGACGAGGTCCTTAGCCTCGTCACAACCTAACTATATTAGTTATTAGAAACTATTTGAGCTTAAAAAAATTTAGTACTTTTGTTTACCGCCGCTGGATAGCCCGCTACTAGATGCATCATCAATGTAAAATTGCAAAATTGTTGATGAATGAATAAAGGGTGTCGAGGATAGTGGCGCGACTACGTCAAGAGTTAAAATAATGGGTTAAAGTATATATGAGTTATAAATGCTATTTATAACCGTTTCAAATTATTACATGGTCCAATATTACACATTTCTTTGAATTAGAATATGAAATATATATTATGAAATAATATGGACCTGCAAATATGCTATATTACTGCAGTATTATATGGAAGGAGCGATGCGCCAGGAAATAGGCGTCGCGTCGGTAGATAGCATCGTTTGCCAGCTTTATTAGCTTCTGTGCTAAATAGAAATTGACATAAATAAAATGAATTTCCTAGTCTAGCGAGCTTCTAGGAACCATATTATAACTACGATTATTTTTTTTATTTTACTTGAAATATTTAAATTTCTATAAGCGTTAAACAGGTTAATCTTTTTATTATTCAATACTAATAATAATCATATATTTAGGTTTAGTTCTTCAAGCGAGATTTATAAAACTGCGTCTGTTTTCGTCATAGCTTTGTAATTATGATACAAAGTAATTATACTTTTGCTATTCAACAATCGGTTTTTCGGTCTGCCACCATTCTCTTTCCGTACAGTACAGTAAAGCCTGGTCAGTCAGTTTTTTTGGTCATCAATGAAATGGTTCAAAATAGCTCGGGATTTCTTAAATATGGCGAAATAATGAACTTCTAATGGATCCTGTGATCGTGCAACGTGGATGGACTGTTAATGAATATCTAAGAATAGAATAATATTCGCTGCCTCAGAACAGCGAATTTTACGGAAAAAAATGTACAAACATTTTCCTAATTAAAAAAAAATGTATATTTTATAAAATAGGTACATTTTACATATCTTTTTTCCGTTACAAAAACAAACATCGATCTCTAAGGTCAGACATCTCGACAACAATCTAGAGCTAAAAATATATTTATTGCCGACGTCTATACTACTAAAGAAAAGCAATTCATCGTATATATTAAAAGTAAAAACGCTGTAATGCTTTATCCCGTCTGTCTTATAATTTTATCGTGATCATATCCGCTGTGTATTAAACGCAGATATCTTGGCCTTTGTCATAAAATAGAAGAGATATGATGAGAAGCTTTTTATTTTTAGTTAATTGTACCACTGAACATAATTTCGAGAGATCACGTGTAAGCGAAATAGTAGCATTGGTGTTTTCATTAGGTTTGCTCCTAATGAAAAAGATATTTTAAGTAGCCTTGTAGGATACTTAGTGGTAGGACAATTCTTTTTAAAAGAATGCTCGCAATTAAAATCACTAACATTCCGGTTAACCACTCACTTAAATTTGGCAGGTCTACAACATTAGGGTAATTTCGGGAATTATTACTATAAAATGTTAACGATACTAAAAATTAACTAGATAAAATTGATATGTGAATACGTAAGTAATAAATCTAAGGCAAAATAAATTTCGGCATCTAAACATCATTAGAACGGTAATCCCTGTGGTAGCAGCATTCAATTGCTTTTCCAAAGAAAACATTAGGCAAGCAGAATTCAATCACGTCCGTTGCGTTATTGAAGCGAGACAAGTGGCCCGGCCCACGTCCGCGTCGGTGACTGCTATATACACATCTAGTGGCGACCAAATTAAAAGTCACGAAGGCAATTTCATGCTTTTATTTAATATCTACATTCATTTACAACACGTAAACATAAGAGTCGTGATAAATTTGCGTACATATTGTTTATGAGCGACGTATATATGCAAAACTAATCTAATCATATATATTTTTTTAATTATAATTCCAGTTAATTATCCTGTTACCCTGAGGTTATTTTTATTGGAAATAATTTAACATTACATTACATTACAAACATTCAGATGATATTAATATCATGATGTGAAATATCTTTTTTAAACATGTTATGACAAAAGTACGAGTTCTACATCTCATAAAACTTAGATGAAGGTATTTTTATTATTTTAAAGCAAATTTATCGAGTCATTGTGGCGATTAGCGCACAAACTAACAGACAAAAAGTCGGGTTCACCTTTTTATTATATGTGTAAAAGATCAATTAGCCGTTTATGTAAGTTAGCAATTTATCTTGTAACTCGAGTGTTGAGTTTATATGAATTAATTCATTTATGTAATACCAGTAACGTCTATCACATTATCAGAATTTTTGCTTCAAACTTGAACCTACATACGTAACTAATTAATCATCCTGAACTATATACGTACATTACATACGTACGTACGTAATGTATATGTAATAGTACATACGTAAATTCGTCGTCTTATAGCTAAAATCCAATATGTATTATATAGTTAACATTTTAATAATAATTGCATTTTTTTTAGTACTTTTATTAAACTAGTTGTTTTAAAGAAATAAGAGGATGCTATTTTTGAGTTCATCATAAATTTTATGTGTTAAAAACGTGTTTTTTTATAAGCATTTAAGTAAATAACACGACACGCAGATGTAAACGACGGGATGTTGCTTTGACCGTTTAACTTCTGTACAACTTAGCACATCCCATCGGGTAGTGTTAATCGTGTTGAGATGCAGACAAACTATAAGTTGCGGCAAATAAGTCTAGCGCTGACCGTTAATGCGTAAGCGCTCGTCTCTCCAGTGGTACTCTGCCCGCGCACCGATACGACACCCCTCTCGCTCCTGGTGTACAGTCGCTTTCTAAATTATCATTGTAAATAAAAATTGTCACTCTTTTATTTTTGTGGAAAGTGATACACTGTAATATACATTCTGTACATTTGTAATTAAAAAAAATCTACTAACTTCCGCCCGCAACTTCGTTCGCGTAAAAAAAGTAGCCTTCCAGACTATAATCTATGTCCGTGCTAAATTTCATCCATACAAGCATCCAAACTTTCGCATTTATGATATTAGTTGAGATGATGATGACGATTTATTACATAACTAGCTTAAACGAACAGCTTAGACATAACAAAGTACAAACGAAAACACTTAATTCGTAATCATTTTACGCAGCTATCCCCTCCACGTTTCGTTCACCGCTAGACTTATGTGCCGCGACTTATACCTGAGACGATAATTCGTTTCGCTTGTTACTCGTGTCGTCACTTTCCAAACCCGTCCTTTGTTATGTGTATCCATTATTTCGCGTGACAGTACAATCTCGAATGCATTACACTGTACTTGATTCTGTGAGTTATAAATGTCACTCCGTATAATGTTATTTGGTTATACCAACGATACAACCTCTCCAACTAAACTTTTATCATACAGAAGATGAGTTTCTTAATTTGTATATGTCCAGTATAATAAACATAATTTTTTACGAAAATGTACGTAGATGACTTTTCGATTTACCGAATGTCATAATCCATAAGAAGAAAAATATAAGTAACTTCCTTTAAGAATTTATAATCAAACACGCCACATACCTTATAAATTGTAAGGTAATAGGAGATATTTATTGATTCTATTTAAAGATTTTTATATGAAACTAAGAGTGACAATTGATCATAAAGTTTATTTGAAGGGATGTGATGTTTGCGCCCTACAAACACCAATATCGACTCTCGGGGAAGTAGGAAAGAAAAAAGAAGAAAGAAGAAGAAGGGCAGGTATATCTTCAGCAGTTGACTAATGGTGGGCTTGACGGTCGCATGGTGTAGTGATTAGAGTATCGTACCGGACCTCGTCAAACCAATCAGTATTTGTGTTGGTTTTCGGGTCTAGTAGTTAATAATAATATTTTTTTAATTTAGTTAATCCGTCAGAAGCAATTGACCCAGCCGTGGTTCGGTCCCCTCGGGCACCCTCGAGTCGGTTGCTTTCACGTCCAGGGTAACAAACAGTCCAAGCTAAGGCTCTCTCTCGCGAATCATTGTGCTGGTTACCCATTAATAAAGGTTTCGGCTGAATGCCATTACCCATTAATAAGCGTTCGGCCACCTTTCAACCCGTTGAAGCTTACAAAAGCCCTCGGGATAACAGTGGCCACCAGCCATAAAAAAAACGGGTCAAGGTATATCACATGTAAGTTCCTCGTGCTGGCACTGCATGTGAACTTTCTTGTTGACGCGTGTTCCTCTCGTGTTTATGTAAGTGGTGGTGTAATTTATCCTACGCAGTTGACGTCACCGGTAATAACCAGAAGATATAGCTATGTCAGATAGGAACGTGATCAGAGCAGATCGTCACGCTCAGTTTAAGAGCGCTTTGGTGTAAGTAAGAGAACCAAACTCTGTAACCAGCTCACGGAACCCTCAGCTCCATTAGCCCTGTGTCCGATGAAGCTGTAAGAGCCGCATAGGCTAACAGCATCAACATCAACAGAATCTAGATATAGCCATGGTCGAAATCATTTAGGGGCTAAGATAATAAGGACAAAATTATTTTAGTTGTGACAAATAGGGAGTCATATCTCGTCTCCATATAGATTATTTTTATCGTAGTAGAAATACACTGCAGTTTGTTTCTATCTGCAGAGTTATTGGGTCAGCTCGACTGGGGTAGGACCACGCCCTCACAGAAGACCATCGTGTAATAGCAGCATAATGCTCCTGGGTTTCGTCTAGTGAGTGCAGGGATCCGGAGATCTTTATTACTGGTAACGAGGAATTCCATCTCAGTCCTCAAGGGTGACAACGCATCTGCATCTGATTATGAGTCAAGGATGAATGTAGATGTCAATGGCCGCAGGAATCACGTGTCATTAGCTGAACTGTCTGCTCGTTTGTTACTTTCAATCTAATAAAAAGTACAAATGCCACAAGCCATTTACCCTCGGGCTTTAAAATGGTGCCTCTCGTATATGGCGACTAAGAGTTAAAGGGCGGCCGGGGCTGCTCTGATCATACACGGAAGCGAACCCAGGGAGCACGGCAATATGAAGTGGCCCAGGTTTCCGTAGCACAGCTAGGATACTAGAGGTGGCGAGGCCTCCCCTGGGACATAATGAAGCTCAGTGTAGAGGGTCACCTGTGTTTTCCGCAGTATATACCGCAGTATCTGCTAATTTACTGATGTTGGCCACCGAGGGGTTTTTAGTGGGTACAAATGCCACGTAAACATGTCTTCGTCTTCCCCCAAGGACGCAGGGTAGCTTTAGAACATTTCCACCCCTGATACAAAATAAATGGAAGCAACTGCCACAGCTGTCACGCCAACCAGGTTCCCAAAAGAAAATCTTGTGTATCACTTGCTTTTGCTCGGTTGGTCGACTTGGCATAAACGTGACCATAAAATCTGATATATTTTCCTACGGTAACAAAACCGATCAATGAAACGGAATTTTTCTCTCCAATCTCATTTAAATATTTATTTTATCAGATTAATGCATACGTCCTATACGTACGAACGCTATGGACCGTTGTTCACTCAAGCATTGAAACGAAGCGCTGTATACTAAAGTACCGATAGAAATTCTTTACTTATCGATGTTTTCGATTTGTTTTAATACACAAAGTTGAGCGTTCATTGGTATTTACCGATATTCTGCTCAAACTTGTGTACTTTGTGCTGTTTATATTCTCAAACTTATTGCTTTTTTTTTCTTTTTTTCAGGCTGATTACCGCTGTTAGTCCAAGGGCTTTTACAGTTTCACCGGGTTGAGTGGTGACCGAGCGCTTATGGGCTCCCGACGGACGACTTGGACCGTTACCCTGTTCCACGAGAGCATCTGACTATAGGGTGCCCGAGCTGGCCGAACCTGGGCTCGGTCAGTTGCTTCTGACTAAGATTTATCTACATTAATATCATCATTATTATTATTGGCTATCTGTACCACCACTTCGGAATGCGTGGGCGCTGGAGATGAAGTTGCGCAAAAAACTTCAGTGGCGCTTCTATCTATATTTACTGGAGAGAATATCGCATCTCCATTCAAGTGCTCAGAAATTACGAACGTCCATCGTCTCACAATACTAAAGATATAAGAATTTTAAAATTCATAAGGGACTTTAGAAAATTTTATTTCTTTTAAAATAAAACAAATGTACGTAATATGATAAAAAAGAAACATTTGTTCCGAGGGGACATGTATTTTTTTTTACTTACTGTAATAAATTAAGTATGTGAATTAAGAGTAATAATGTGCAAATATAATCATATAACCATTACAGACACTTAACATAAGCATATTTATAGAGTAATAACAAACGACAGAAGAGTCTATCACGCTGGTATGGAGAATGGCAAAAGACTTGCATATAATATAACGACCGTCATTCATTTATTTATTGTTTATCCTTTTCAAAGTACATACAGTGATTAACAATGATGGCTACTCCAAAAATACATGTCTACAAATCTATATCGAAGTCATATTTATATACTCAAGAATTACTCAGCTCATTAAAAGGGAGTTTCAAAAGGCTATACCTAGCGGACCGGAGTAGATAGGTAGTACTATAGAAGCCCTTGTGCTAGTCCGATTGTGTTATGTGATCTGAGACTTACGAGATACTTAAAACTGAACATGTTACAAATAAATATATCCACTAATGCTCACGGATAAATAAAATCAGTGGGAAAAATAACTCAGATATAACGAAATAAAATATTTCTAAGAGATCGCCTTGGCAGCTATAAAGTAGCTGTATCAAAAATATATCTCGGGTCCGCCACAACACGGTACTGTCTCCTAGCTTAAAGAATAGGGCCAAGATATGCCACCCGATAATTACAATGCTATAAATGTAAAATATATTTAGATAGACAGGGCAATGACGAAACAAATGCCAAGGCAGAACGAGTATTAACATTGCCTGCCCCGAGCAAGCCACCTGCGCATCCATTGTTCCGAGAACAATACACCGAGCAATTGTTATTGCTGTTGTTATTGTGATCGGAATTTAGTTTCCAAGAAAGCTATTGTAAAGCCACCTGGGTGGTTATACTAGTGGATACCTTGCGGTGTTAACTAAGCTAGTGTAGGGCAAGCCCCGTACGCCCGCGGTTCCCCTTCTGGGAAACGCAAGATAGCGGAAGGAGTCAACGTAAACTTGGCCTTGGGTAGTGCCTAGCCAAGGTTGACCAACCCGCTAGACTTATAATTGTCTCACGCGTATTTTTAGTTAGCTCTAAGCACACACCCAAGTGCACAAATAAGATTGGCACTTGGACGCACTAGGGCTACACAACTAGGCACACATCCTCCTGCCTATACCCGGCAGGAGGGAAGTAGGCTACTCACCCCGGCACCCCACCGGAGGCCACATCCCGCGTAATAGTAGTAATATTATTCATAATTTGTGTACAATGGAGAATCCAACAATGGATTTCCTTGTACACTTGGTCAGCTGCCTGAAGAGTAAATACCCCGATGTCTTCGAAGACATTATAAAGAGCAACCCTACCGGAGGGGCAAAATCACCCTCAAGGTCCTCCTCAAGGGCCTCTGCCTCATCGTCCTCCTCGGTCTCCGAAATGGAGCTAGATAGCCCTTCGTCCCCCGAGGACCTCCCGCAAGACACCAGCAACTTCACGCTGGTGGAAAAAAGCGAAAAAGCGAGCTTCACCCGCCCCGACGCCGCCACCCAAAGCGAAAAAACGGGAAAGCGATGTCCCCTCTCCCCGGCCATCGACATCTGTGGCCCAACCCCATGGCACCCCCTCTGCAGCCTCACAGCAAGCCCCCGCCGCTCCTCAGCGCGCCACTACTGGCTCCCCCCAAACGTCGGCTGTCTCACAGCCATCGAACGCCCGCCGCCTGTCTTCATACAGGCACAAGATAAATGGCCGATTGTCGTATCGGCCCTTTCCAATCGCTACAAATATCAAGCGATCCCCACCGCTGTAGGCATTAAACTGCAGCTAGAAACCACGGATGACCATAGAGCGGTCACCCGCTACTTACAAGACAAAGGTGTATTCTTTCACACCTACACCCTGGCAGAAGAGCGCCAACTTAGAGTGGTTATTAAAACCTTCCGCGGGAAATCCCCGCAGACCTCATCAAAGAGGACCTCCAGGCTCAGAATTTACCCGTCCTATCCGTGCATAGGATGTACAGTGGGCATAACAAAAGCCATTCAACATGGTAATTGTGGCCCTCGAAAGGTCCGAGGCAGGAAGCAGGTATTTAACCTGAAAACGTGCTGCCACCTTTCTGGGCTCACAATAGAGCGCCCTCATAAAAATGGCCCTCCGGGCCAGTGCCACAAATGCCAGTTATATGGCCACTCTGCTCGCAACTGCTTCGGGAAACCCAGATGCGTAAAGTGCCTGGGTGACCATGGCACCACCGACTGTCCGAGACCCAAGGACAAGGCCCTTTTGGCTGCTTTCGGGCCCCCCGCATGTGTCCTGTGCAACTCAGAGGGACACACAGCCAATTACCTTGGCTGCCCAAAGGCTCCCAAGCCGAAACGCCCGGCACTTAAAGTCGCACCTAAGATAGCTAAACCGATCGCCGCTCCCGCGCCTATTCTCGCTCCTGTTCGTCCTTTACGTCCCGTATGGAAAACTCCTACTGGCGTAGTGACCGTCGCTCAACCGGTTGAGCAGCCCCCTCCATCAGCCGGACGGCCGGTTAACGAAAGCGACCTCGACCTTGTGTGTCGCTTCGCCGCCGTTTTCAACGGCGCCGACGTCTCAGCCCTTGCAAAAGCCCTAAGGGACTCCAATGGCAAGCCCGAAATCAGGATTGCTGCCACAATGCGCTACCAACATGTAGTGTCAGCCATCGTCAATTTTCAAGCATAGAGGGCCTTTATAACGGCAGAGTAAAACCGCGTTCCCTTAACGTCGCATTTTTAACGCGAACGGTATTAATAATCAACGCGACGAAATCTTCAATTTTGTTCGCGATCACCAAGTCGACGTGCTCCTAGTGCAAGAGACATTCCTCAAACCGCACACTCGCAATCCCAACATCGCGAATTATAGCATCATTAGGAATGATAGAACTTCCGCCGCTAATGGCGGAACTCTCATCTACTATAAAGTCCTTGCACTGCGTGCCCGTCGATACGCCAACCCTAACCTTCCTAGAAGCCTCGGTCTGTCAGCTAGCCATGACCGGCCACGCCCCCATCACAATCGCGTCCGTCTACCTGCCTTGCAGACGTGACGCACAAGTATTACGAAGCGACTTCGTGGCGCTCCTTTCCCTTGGAAACTCAGTCATTTTGGCAGGAGATTTCAATAGCAAGCACACTCGGTGGAATGCAACTAAAATCAACCCCCGGGGTTGGCTTTAGACTCGCTAAGCGACGCACTCGACTTCGACGTCGTAGCGCCTACTACGCCTACCCATTTTCCATACATATTGGGTCACGCACCGGACGTGCTTGATATTGCCATCTGTAAGAATATCAATCTCGCCTTCCAAGGCATAGAGGTAATCCATGAGCTCGCTTCCGATCATCGCCCCGTTCTTCTTCGGTTAGGCCCTCCGCCCCAACCTCACCATCCACCAAAACCATTGTAGACTGGCACCGACTCAGGAACGCCCTGAGGGAAGCCACATCACCGCACCTAGATGCTATTCCTAGGAACATATCTTCAGTCAACGACACGAACCTCGCAGTTCATGCCCTCACTAGGCACATCCAGACCGTAATCGTGGATTGTTCGAGGCAGGTTCCCCGGTGGAAGACCACCGATGGACCCTGCCAAACGACATAAAGGACCTAATGAGGCGCAAGAATGCGGCCACTCGTGCCCACGACTTATATCCCACTGAAAGTAACCGGCTGGTGCTACGTACCCTTCAGCGTGAAGTCCGATCACGCATAGCCCAGTATAGGAACGATCGGTGGGATAATCACCTCTCCAACATCGAACCTTCCCATCTCGCCTACTGGCGACTTCCCAAATCCTAAAGGGGCACCGCCCAAACAATGCCTCCTTAGCGCGTCCTAATAAACCACCCGCCTTCTTAGACGAAGAGAAAGCCGAATGTCTGGCTGACAATCTCGAGCTCAATGCTCACCGAGCACCCTACCGATCGACGCCGCTCACCTTGAAATGGTTAACAGCGAGGTCGACCGGAGGAGTAAGGAACCACCTCGCGATTCCGTCACTCAAGTTACATGCACCGAAGTTGAGTCCATAATTAAAACCTGCGACCACGCAAGGCTCCTGGCCTGACGGTATCACCAACAAGGTGATAAAACTCCTACCCATATCCATTTTACACCTACTGGTGATAATCTACAACGCGGCCATATCCAAAGGCACCTTCCCGAACACCTGGAAGGAAGCCGATGTCATAGGGATTCTCAAGCCCTCAAAACATCCAACCGATCCATCAGCCTATCGACCCATAAGCCTACTCAAAGTCTTGGGTAAGGTATATGAAGACTCATCCTCGCCCGCCTCAAGGACTTCATGCTGTCCCGAGGGCTGCCAATCAATGAGCAGTTCGGGTTTCACACCCAACACTCATGCACACATCAAGTGCACCGCATCACGGAGCACATCCTCAGTAAATTTCTTCAGGGCTACCAAACTGGGGCACTTTTCCTCGACGTGGCGAAAGCTTTCGACAAGGTCTGGCACAACGGGCTCATATACAAACTATATGAGCTCGGTGTGCCAGATCGACTCGTACTTATCATACGAGATTTTCTCCGAAATCGAACTTTTCGTTACCGCGTCGAGGGAACGCGCTCCGAGGTTCACCCCATTTGTGCCGGAGTACCACAAGGCTCTGTCCTAGGTCCTACTTTATACACACTCTACACCAACGACATACCGTGCACTCGCGGTGTAGAGCTAGCCCTTTCGCCGATGACACCGGCCTCTACGTGTCTGGATTTAAACCAGACGCAATTTGTAAACGCCTCCAATCTGCAGCCAACACCTTAGGGAAATGGTTTCGGAAATGGAGGATCGAAGTTAACCCCACCAAAAGTGCAGCCATTTACTTCTCTCGGCGCAACAAAACGCCGCATCTCCAAACTATAGAGTTATTTGATCGTCCAACTCTGGGAAAAGACAGTCAAATACTTAGGCGTCACATTAGATGAAAGACTCACCTTCGGTCCGCATGTCAACCGCGTACGGAATCGAGCAGCGTTCGTCCTAGGTCGTTTGCACCCGTTACTTAATAAAAATAGCAAAATGTCCCTGCGTAATAAAATTACACTTTACAAAGCGTGCATCCGACCCATAATGACATACGCAAGCCCCGTCTTTGCGCATGCCTCCCCGCGTCACATTCACCGACTTCAGGTAATACAAAATCGTTTCATGCGCAAGGCCACCGGTGCGCCGTGGTTCTTGCGTAACGAAAATCTACACATAGATCTTGAGCTGCCGACCATAGCTCAGTACCTGAAGCAGGCTTCTCGCCGATATTTCGACTCTGCCGTCACACACCGAAACCCTTTGATTGTAAGTGCCGCCACTTACAATCCCATCGCGAATCACAGATTTACCCGCGTCCGTAGGAGACCGAGGCACGCCCTCGACGACCCTGACGACGCAACCACCAGGGCCCAAGCCCTTCATAAAACACAACGCACAAACATTGCACCCTCATATCGCCCCGCCGACGGCGAGGGCGTCGCAAACAAAGTTATTCGCGATACCGCCATGTCACTGGCCGGTTCTCTCCAGTCCATATAGATAGAAGCGTTGCTGGAGTTTCTTGCGCCACTTCTTCTCCAGCGCCCACGCATTCTGAAGTGGTGGTACAAGTAGTTAATAATAATAGTGATATTAATTAAGATAATCCTCTGTCAGAAGCAACTGACCGAGCCGAGGTTCGGCCCTCTTGGGCACCCTCGAGTCAGACGCTCTCGCGAAACAGGGTAACGGTCCAAGCCGAGGCTCCCTCTCGGGAGCCCTTGCGCTGGTTACCCATATATAGAGGTCTCGACTGAGAGCCATAAGCGCTCGGTCACCTCTCAACCCGGTGAAACTGTAAAAGCCCTGGGGCTAACAGCGGCCATCAGCCCGAAAAAATAGATAGGTAGTACTATAGAAGCCCTTGTGCTAGTCCGATTGTGTTATGTGATCTGAGACTTACGAGATACTTAAAACTGAACATGTTACAAATAAATATATCCACTAATGCTCACGGATAAATAAAATCAGTGGGAAAAATAACTCAGATATAACGAAATAAAATATTTCTAAGAGATCGCCTTGGCAGCTATAAAGTAGCTGTATCAAAAATATATCTCGGGTCCGCCACAACACGGTACTGTCTCCTAGCTTAAAGAATAGGGCCAAGATATGCCACCCGATAATTACAATGCTATAAATGTAAAATATATTTAGATAGACAAGGCAATGACGAAACAAATGCCAAGGCGGAACGAGTATTAACATTGCTTATGAACGCGGGCAAAAACAACAAACAAAGTAACAAAATATTGTATTTAATATGTTTCAATGACAAATTCATAAATTGACGTTTTTTTATGCGAGTAATCTGTAAGTTCGAATAAATTAAGGTATAGGGGATATATTGTAATTAATATTAACCTTTTTTCGATTATTTTTTTTACTTTTATGACATTACTTTTTTTATGCCTAAAGATATTCTCTGGCCACACAACAAAATATATATAAATTAATTTACGTAATTAGTAAATTAAAAAATATACGTATTAAAAAAAGTAAATCGATGTGGAAGAAATCATTCAAAAAGACATCACCATTCTTGAACAGTGGTAGAGGTAGAGGCATGGTGCAACTAATTTCCAACTGGTTGAATGAATGGGTCGGCTCGATCTCGACCGAGGAAGGAAGGACCTAGCTCTGCCTAAATACCAGCATAATGCTGCTTTGTTTTGTACGTATTATTTATTTTCTATCTCATATTATAAATCTTATATTATAAATTTTCTATCTCAGTCCTCCCTCAGGGGTGAAAATGCATGGGAACCTTAATTCTTTGTTGAGAACAGATGTAGGTATTTATGGGTAGCAGTCATTGATTACCATGCGGTGAATTGTGAAAATTTGTGAAATGCTTGTTCGAAACCCTTGGTTAAATAAAATATTTCTTGCTATTATTGTAGTGACTTAAAAATGCAATAGACAAATAATTATTTACAATTACGTTCTAGTGTCTGACGGCCTTGTTCTCGTGATAATGAGTCGGCTGAAATATTGTCGGTCAACACGACCGTAATCGCCACGGAGAAAGTAAACTGAGAACAACGAAAAACAAATGGACAGGCCCCGACTTAGACACGAGGCTATTTTCGGACCGCGGCGGTATTCCATTCATTGAAGACGAAAATACAACATCTTAATATATCACTTATGAAACGTGCAACGAATTGATTATCGTTTTAATAAATCGAAATTAGATTTTTAATATTCATCGCCTGAATAAATTGTATAATCATATTTAGTATAAGACACTACATGATAATGAGCTAATTTAATTTAACAGATTAAATGCTGACTATTAAATTGACATAAAAATATCTCAATATAATTAACAAAAACTCTATGACTTGCTGTTATGACAGCAAGTAACGGTATAAATAGTTACGTGAATGCTTAAAGTGAAGGTCGTGTCAGTAACCGGTTCAGAAAGTAGCCATTAGGCGGTTGATGTAGTTGGTTTCATTGTTCTCGTGTTTTTCGTACATTTAAACGTATAGACAAAAAACGCTTTCGAAATGAAAGATATAAGGGAAAGTAATAATGAAATATTGCGAAAATAAATATGTAATTAAAATTTGATTTTCGTGGAAATTGTTGCTCACACAGCTTTTGGCACAAAAGTAAGCGAGTAATTGTTAACCAGTTTATTTGTTAAATATATATTATGTTCTGGTTTTATATACTGAACAACTACGGTAGGTGGCGAGAATATTCCAAGCGTAAATAAAAGTTTGGTCTTAGCGTTGATCCCTACGAAGGTGACTTGTCCGATGCATTGAAAAAAAATAAGCACGTTGAAGAGAAATCTGTGATTATGCCGTTATACGATCCACATTAATCGAAACGCACTTATAAGCCGATACAAATCGCCGATTGGACATAGTTACTGGTGAAACTGCGTGACGATTGTGCCATATAACAATTAAAAATAAATGAATAATGAATTTAACTAAAAAGAGCTACGCGGACTATTGAACTGAACAAATAGAGAAATGTCATAGTTTATAAAATAGACAAAGAATACATATTTTTATATTCTCATTTGTCCTATTTTATATTGTAGTATTTGTGGTATGTTTGTAGGGTTCTTTTTCGATTTAATAATAAGTCAGCGGTAAATTCAACAAGCCAATTAACAGATTTTCGGGTCTAGGTATTATGTAATTGTAGCGTATCGCTGACACTATGTCTGAGCCTCGCTTTCTTCTAGCACAAGGATTACATCAAAGCATCATTAAAGTATGTTCACAAATAAAGCTGAAATCGGTGAAGGAGGTATCAATATATTTTAAACTCAAGTTATGTCCACATGAAATGGTTATTATATCTACATTAACAAAAATTCTTACATTTGTATCAATTATGCCATGAATTAAATTTCATTATCACACCATGTGCCAATGGCATAATATAATGTGACCCCTATATCCAGAGCATAGATCACATTAACGCAACATAAAACAATATAGTCTTCTGGCTTTGTCAGATGACAAAATTAATGCAGAGTGGGAAGAAGAATTTATGATTCTGGGTATAAGAATCCTCAATTTGCCAAACAAGTCCAGAAATGTTTTGGGAAAGACATTCAACAGAGGACTGACTCGAAGAATTTACATAGAGTATTGGAATCAAAGTATTTGTATAAATCTTAGATAGACCTACTTACTGTGTGTCCTAACAATATTTCTATTATATTATTAAACATTTAGATTATATCTCATCAATAACTCATAACTAAATCACTCCAGTGATCATCATATACAATATAAATGAAAATAACTTCAAAAATTTTTATAATACCAGTTTTTTTTATTCAGGCAAGGTTATGTGTTTGAAATTAAATGATAATCCAGCAATAAAGTGAGAGTTGAGGTCACCTACCACACACTTCAATGTGTTGATGACCTAATGCTTAGATCATCTTATGGATACTGGTTTAATAATTTAGATTTAAATCTTAAGTAATCCTTTAAAATAAATGATTAAAACTATAAATAATATGTAATTTTGGTGTAAAATTTTGTTTTTAATATTTTTATATTATGGATAGATCTGATTTAAAGTTATTTTTTATCTTTGAATTTAGTTCTATGAATGTGCATAAAATTATAAGATAGAAAATATCAAAAAGTGATTTAAGGTAAATGAAACTAAGGCTTTGAAATAAATTTAACATTCAAACTGAATGTCATACAGCTGATTTAAAAATGGCTTATGCTAAATACTATGGATAAAATATGAAGTGATACTAAATTGATAAATTATTTAGAAATGAATGCCTTTTGGCATTGAGTAATACATACAATTGTAAAGGAAATTATGTAATGAAAACTGATGAGCACATTGACTAATGGGCCAATAAATATAAATGTTTAGGTTGTCAATTGCAGTTTGTAAAGAATTTAAAGGTTTAATTTATAATTAAAAAGTAATTTAATAAAAATTAGGGCAGACTTACCACTTCGAGGAGAGATGGGAACCGCAGGCTTGGGTGCCGAATTTGAGCACAGCCGTCCTATCTTCGAAGGTGGTTTCAGGCCGGATGGCTTGGACAGAGATGTAGGCCTGGCATATTCCGATGCCCGGGGTATGGATGATGCTGTGGTACTGACTGATGCATTATCTGATGAAGCAGAAGATGGTGCCGGAGGCAGCACTGCGACTTCCGTTGATTTTTCTTGTTCACTCATTTTTTCTTCACTTATCTTTCACTAATTTCTCCAATTTCTACGTGCTCATTATCATAACACCAAAAACGTTTGTACGCTGACAAAACAAAACAATAAGCAAACGACGCGACTTAAATAAACTTGCGACTAATAAACTAAAAATATCGCAAGTTCCCGCGCAATAACAGGACACGCAATCTGGATCACGGCCATAACGCAACACGTTAACGTAAATAAAATTGATGTTTTTGCGAATGCCGTTATTTTACATTACTTAAATTAAACTACACATGCGGAAAAAATACAATTCAAAATGTTATCGTGGTAATAAAAAATAATAGCAAATATTAATCTTTGCCAGCAGAACATAGAATATTGTAACGGCATACCTGGAGACGGTAATCAGAGCACATACAGTGCTATCCGTGACTTAGAAAAACTCGCGAAATATTTACCGCTCGCCGATTCAGCTGAACTTGACAACGTTATCACTACACGTAATTATACCTACAATTTACTGATATAAAACTTTCAACCTTTCCATTTTCACCACAAGAATATCAAAAACGAAATAATGTGACTAAGCAAAAAAAAAGAAAAACAACCGTCATCAATATCCCATGGAACACAGCACAAAATTTATAACGAAGAAATTACATTGCATTATACCACAGAATGTTCAAATTTTTTTTAGTATACAGCTTTTCTCAAGAGAACGATCTCCTTTTTTCGTTCAGAAACGAGAAATATTATTTTAATTATAGATTAAGGAAGAAAAATTACTGGATTTTTAATATACCATCTTAACATTGTCTAACAAAATTTAGTGTAAATGGAGCACAAATAAGTATTAAATCTTATTTAAATAAATTGAATACATAATATGCATATTTCAAATTATTTCATGTTTACGAACGCAAAGTTTCGAGCCAGTGTAAGGCTATTTCTTATTTAATAGAATTTATTAATATTCACTTCTTTATTTTTAAGAAGACGTAAGAAATTTGATGTAGTGTAGTACTAATTTGTAATATATGACGCTATTAAAATTATAAATCCTATAGTTTTAAAAGTCGCGTCTAATTTTCTAATAATAATTTGTGTGTATAAAGGCAAAACTACAATATTAATTATTTACCAAGCTATATTGTCAACATAAATTATATAATTTTTTTCTATCTAATATAACTTTTACAGTATGTTATTTATATATTGTATGCTACTATTCGTAGTACTTGACAGTATGTAGTGATCTGTGGATAAAACTTGAAAGTTAATTTCAGTCTGACATTTGATTAGGCTGACATTAACATTGACAATGAGAAAAGCGAGGATTTTGAATTCTTGATTTAAATGATTATCGATGTATTTAAGATTCACAATTGAACAAAAAAATCAAGTATGTTTATAGAATAGCAAAAGTTTGTAAATTATCAATTATAAAATGAAGCTAACACATAAAAACATCGAAAAGGATGGTTGCGGGTATGTCATTTAAATACAATTTCTAAATAGGCTTTAATGTGACATATTGAGTATGTTAATATATTTTTTAGGAGTATTGGACTCATCCCCGAGGATTCGGAGGATATGTGGCACGCATACAACTTAATCGCAGAGGGTGACGCAGTCACTGCCTCAACGGTACGAAAAGTCCAAACGGAGTCGTCTACTGGGTCTTCCACAAGTAACCGAGTAAGGACTACTCTAACCATCAGAGTCGAAACCATAGATTTCGATACTCAAGCTTGTGTGTTACGTTTAAAGGGCCGCAACATAGTAGAAAACCAATATGTGAAGGTAATACACATAGGAATACACATAATTATCCAGCTTCATGTTGCTAATATTAAAATAATTTATTTACTTTATGGTGGGTGCTGTTACTAAGATAGCTCTAGCCATCCTATGATCTGTGTTAAAATTGAAATTATTTACTACAATTATATAGTGAAATTATTTTGGATTATGTTAAAGTATGTTGTAATTGCGTTTTTAGTCTTTTCATGTGGGGATATCCAATTCCACTTGTGCAAAATATTCTTAATAGTTTATATCAGTCCTACTATTGCTGAGAAAGTACAAAAGTGATATGCAGAGTGTGTGTTAAAGATTTATTTTTCCTTATAATTTTCACATAGTAATGAGCAGCTTAATAATTTTTACAAGGTTAATGCAACTTACTGTCTTAAGTATTTTTGTTTATAATTTTAGATGGGGGCATATCACACATTGGATTTGGAGCAGAACAGAAAATTTGTTTTACAAAAAATCCTTTGGGATTCAGTTGCTCTTGACAGAGTGGAAACGGCTTGTGATCCAGCTGCTACTGCTGATGTGGCTGCAGTTGTTATGCAGGAAGGCCTGGCAAATGTGTGCCTCATTACGCCCTCTATGACATTGGTAAGATCAAAAATAGATATTACAATACCAAGGAAACGAAAGGGATTTGTTCAACAGCATGAAAAGGTGAGCATACACATACTTTGTAAAAAAATTGACAATTTAGGTAATGACAAATATTTAAGATGTGAAATATGTTGATCCACCTTATGATCAGAATATTGGTGCCTGTTTCACACAACCAATATTTTATAACTTACTTTATTTTTCCAGTGTTAATTTCAATGGTCATAAGATTAGTTTTTAGGTTTAAGATGTAATTAGAAACAATTTCTAATTTAAGGGTCTCAACAAGTTTTATGATGCTGTTATGCAGGGCATATTACGGCATATAGATTTCAACATAGTTAAATGTGTGATTCTTGCTTCCCCTGGGTTTGTTAAAGACCAGTTCTTTGACTACATGATACAGCAAGCTATCAAGACAGATAACAAATTGCTTATAGATAATAAAGGAAAATTCTTATTGGTTAAAGCATCATCGGGATTTAAACATTCATTAAAAGGTAATTAACAAAACATATACTTGATTATATATTAATTCACTGTTTATAATTTTGTGTACAACAGCACCATACAATGTACACAAATCATACTTTCAGCTATGGGGATGACATGGAGTCTGAATTACCTACTTATTTTTCATTTCAATCATTTACATCCCCATACTATCACATTTGCCTCCCCCTTCCCCCACCATTGATTTGTTTCATAGGTGCATTGTTCAGAAATGATTCACCTACACTTCTCCACTCCACTCTGAAATTTAACTTTGTTCTTATTGGGGTAAATCAGCTCGGACAGGTATTTTGATCACTAGAATATGCAGCCATTATATTTTACAGGCAACTGTATAACATTGTAAGTGTTGTCTAATAAACATGTGAAATAAAATAAAATAAAATTTATCAATAATGTTTGATTTTTTTATTTTATGTTTCTTAATCACCTGATTCTAGTGTGCCCAATGACTTATGACACCTATATCTTTTTTAGATTTAGATCCCTAAGGACTAAAATGGATAGTTCTGATATTAGTAACAGTGCCCTGTGTTTCATTAATTACACATAATAGTGTATCATATTATAATTTGCGGCAAATAAATCTAGCGCTGACCGTTTGAGGGGGCGCGGGGGGCCTTGCGTAAGCGCTTATTGGCGATACGACACCCCGCTCGCTCCTAATATACAGTAGCTTTCTAAATTTTGTATTTCTTTTTTATTTTATTACTTTATTTGGGATTTTTAATAGTGAACATGCCTAGAATACATACAGTTTTGAGAATTGTTTATTTGAATTAAATTGACGAAGCTACGAATATGTTACTCAGTCACTCGGACAGCATCACTGTGGATTTAAACCAGATAAAACAAACTATACAACTTATTAAGTAGAGAAATATGAAATTAAATAGCGTAATCAGTGATTTAGGTAACAGCCAAAAAAGAAAGCAGAGGCCACAAAAACATCAAGGTAAGGAACATTTCTACTCAAGCTATTAGTTCCGATTTGATCGAAGTGTTCAGAACACCTGATAAAAAAAGTTGTTGAACAAAACCGATTATCGATATCGATAATTTCGACCAAGGAGTTATAAGATGTATACACAATTTTCACAAAACAAATAACGAACTACCCACCATTGCAAAGCTGAAAAGTGAACTAGAGCAAGACATCAATTTCCAAGGCTCAGAACGTAGTCCTCGGCGAATCATCAAGGATTTAGGGTTTCGATGGAAAACGACTGATAACAACCGTATACTGTTGATAGAGTTTTCAAATATACGTTTACAACGAATCGAATATTTACGCAAAATAGTGGTAGTCGACAACGCGTCATACCATAATAATCAATGGGATCTCGCACCAACCTCAAATTCGAAAAAAGCGGACGTGCAGACTTGGCTCACAGGAAAAGGTATACAGTATGACGCTACATTTCTAAAGCCTCAGTTGTACAATGTAATAAAAGCGATAAAGGAAAGATTTAAAACATTTTCCATAGACGGAATCCTAGCAGAAGAAAATCACCAAGTACTAAGACTACCGCCGCTCAATCCCATTGAAATAGCATGGGCCGCTATAAAGCAATATGTAGCGAGCAAAAATGTAAAATGGAATATTAATACCTGTTTAGAGCTTATTAAGGAAAAACTTTCGCTAATGGGTGACCGGGATTGGGACATGTTATGCAAGAAGATGAAGGTTATTTAAGAACAACATGGTCACTGTTTGCACTCTTAGACATGCTTACAGAGGGAATTGTTGTTCGCGGTACTGAAGACAGGTCTGTAGATGATTTTGAGGATTCTGATGATGACAATGCTAATGATAACGAGGACCGAAGCAGCCCTGTACCTGGGCCCTCGTCAAGCAAAAGGCCTTGTACGGGCCAGGCATATGACAATTTAATGGAGGGCGTCCTACCGTTACCAGACTCGGGACTAATTCTTTTTTAAATAAAAATTGTCACACTGTAATGTACATTTTGTACATTTGTAATGCATAAAAAAAAACTACAAAATTTCGCCCCCAACTTCGTTCGCGTAAAAAAACGTAGCCTTCCAGACTATAATGTATGTCCGTGCTAAATTTCATCCATACAAACATCCCCATACTTTCGCATTTATGATCTCTATATTAGTGAGATGATGATGATTTATTATATAACTAGCCTAAACGAACTAACTTACACATAAAAAAGTACAAAAAAAACACTTTATTCGTAATCAATTTGTAGAAATTAACAATTGCGTTCGCGACAGTACCCATATGCGCAGCTATCGCCTCCACTTTTCGATCACCGCTAGACTTATGTGCGACCTATACATAACATATATTCGTATCATTATCATCTCATACCATTTATCAATCCCCACTGATTGCTACGATCCTGAAGCACTTGTATCCATTATCTACTGGATGACTGACACAATGTGTATGTACATCCATAATACAATAAGTCAAGTAACTTGACTCCAAGGATCCGCAAAGGCAAAAGGCAAGAGGAAGCTGAACTGGCAAATGCTGGCCATATACCTCATAGAACCGACCTTATATTGGCAACTGTAGTATAGGACAACCTCCGTCTAGAAATGGAGTGGCAACATGTGTGTATTAAATATATTTATATAGAAATTACTTTTTCCAGAGGTACTTCAAGAACAGTCTGTAATGGCGAAGATATCTGATACAAAAGCAGCTAGTGAAGTAAAACTACTGGAGAGCTTTTATACAATGTTGCAGTTGGAACCTGCTAAAGCATTCTACGGGAAAAAACATGTTGAGAAAGCAAATGAGGCGCTTGCTATTGAAACACTTATGATTTCCGATAAATTGTTTAGGTGATTATTTTACGTATGATTATCGAGATTCAATGAATTATAATGTTACAAAAACTTTATTTTAATTGTTAAAAGAATTTGAATTTTAAAAACTTAATAAAATACAAAGTACTATTTATACTGTCACTATACAGGATTCTAATACTGATATAAATGATTGGCCTGTAAAGAGTGGCTGAAGATTAATACAATACAAATAAACATAATAAATTATATTTGAATGCTTTTTACATTGCCACAAATTACACAATGTATTGTTATACAAATTATAGTTTTGTATAAGTCCAAGCAATACTGTTATTTCACTTGAACTTTCTTTTATTCAGATGTCAAGATATTTTAAAGAGAAAAGAGTATGTAGCACTTGTAGATACTGCAAGAGAAAATGGCTGTGATGTGAGAATATTCTCAAGTATGCATGTTTCTGGTGAACGTAAGTAAAATCAAGTTTTTAATATACCAAATAATGTTGTATATTCTATGATTACACATCTTTTTGAAAAATGTTCTTTGTTAAAAAACAAAGTTGAAAAAGTTAAACTTGTGATTTATTTTTCTTCCATTTTAGCCCTCTCATAATATATATATTGTGAGACTTATGTGTTTTAAAATCTCATAATAATGTTAAAACTCACATAAATTGATGTCCACTATTATTAATATATTGAAACCTTAGTAAAATGAGTAAGCCCTTTTAAACCATTATCCAATGATGAATTTATAATTCTCTACTGTATTTCTTTAGCAAATTAATGAGATTTCGATCAAAACTAATTAAACTTGACTGTAAACTCAGAGCTGTGTTTAATTGCTCGCTTTTAATTCATAGTACGCTAGCGAACAGTGATAATTTCCTGTACCAAAGAAATTGAAAATTAAAATTTTAAGTGGTGCCATGTTTGGGGCAGCGTGGTGAAATTCCCCCTATAGAGAAGCGGCCTAAGCACTTGTTTGAATTTATATACATATATAGTTTTATTTTACTTTATAAACTATGTTCTGCAACAATGTGATATCCATATAATCCTGTTGCAGAGTTGGATCAACTGACGGGTATTGCTGCTATACTTCGTTTTCCAATGCCCGAGCTTGAAGATAGTGATGCGGAAGAGGAGAGTGATGCGGATTCTGATTGATATCTTCCACAAAATATAATTTTGCGTAAACTATTATTTGTCTGTTATTAAATATGCAAATATATATTGTTTGTTTTTTGTGTTATTATATGAATCTAAGAAAAACATTATAGAGTTGATTTATTGCCACCAGACATTTATATTTTATGTATGTAATGGGGAAATATGGAAAATTCTCTGACCACTCCGCGACCCGGCTGTCGGAATGTGTAACATTTTTTTTATTTTAGTATTTGTGCAAACGAAAACACTACACTAGTCCCCATATTCCCGTGACATAAGACCGTGGACAGGTATAGAAGCAGTGAGTAATCTCTGCAGACTATGACATTTATATCTAACTTAATAAATGCCTATTACTGCCGCCATACGAAAAAGGCGAGAATCGTGCTCATGTTTTAAGTTTGGTGAAAGTGATTCATTTATGACACAGCTTATTTTTAGTCGCAACGTGGTTACTCTACGAAACCCTTTGATTATATTATCCTATGAGATTAGATGAAATTATTAATAAAATAAAGATATGTAGTTTACAGAAGTAGTATTTATTTCATCAAGCAGAAGCAGCTTCAAGTGCTTGCATCTTCTGTTTACGTTTTTCGACTTTCTTTTCTTCCTTGACTTTTTCGTCGTGAAGACGCCGTTTCTTTCGCAGCAGCCATATCTCCTTCTTCCTTTTCTCTTGGCCTGCTTTCATACTTTTATAAAGATTTCTGTGCTTTTTGCGTACAAGTTTCTCTCTGAGTCTGAAAGCTTGTTTGTCTTCTATTTCTTTCTGATAAGGATTGTCTTTGTGAGGTACACCAGTTGAAACAGCCATTGCCTTTTTCTGTAAATCAGATTATTGTTTTTATACATAAAATATCTTTCGATTATTGCAAAAAGATAATTTTGGTACATGATGCATTTAACTTAAAAATGACTATATATGATAAATAATATACTATGAATTATATATTGTATATACAAATTGTGAAATTTAAATCATAATGGTTTAAGGTACGGTTTGCGAAAATTAAGGCCGTAGATTCGAATCTGCCATTATACTATTGTCGTGAATCTTCTAGCACAAGCATTAAAGCTTAGTTAACCTAAAAAATTCTCATTTTTCGTGATGTTAACTGTAATGCATATTTCCCACACTTGTGGGTAATATGCAAACTTGGCAAACTTGACAAATGCATATTACCCACATTTGTCAAGTTTGCAATTTCAAAAGTGGCTTAATAGGTGAGAACATTTGTTTGTATTCGCAATCTATGTCTACATAAATGTAAATAAAAGATGTGAGTTTGTTCTTCCAAAATATAAGTATTATAACACAAAACCTTTTCTTTTGCTAGTTTCTTTTTATCAGGGTCTAAGCTGTTGTCGCCATCTTCATCATCTTCTGAGGGGGAGTCTTCAGCCATTTCTTGCTGATATTGTCGTGTTAGAGCCGTTTCACCATCTTCATCCTCTGATTCTTCCTCACTTTTTTCTTCTGCATCTTCGTCACTGGCTTCTTCAACATCACTTCCAGAAGGTTCATCATTATCTGAATAAAATACTTTTTTTTAATATACCTTTAATTCTATTTCAGTGTGGATATCTAATAGATGAAAGATCTAATAACATCTTGTGGATGTTATTAGATCTTTCGTAGGAAGCTTTTATTTCTTTAGACTCAAAGATGTATGTCAGGAAGATCTAAAGTGCAAGACATTAAGACATGAAAAATGCATCTTCCATCAAATTTAACAATATTGTAACTTTACTTGACTAGAATGAGTGATTGGAATGATTTTGCACTGATAAAAATAAGATATAATTAATTATATATTAATAGTGGATACTGGAGGTTTAAAACAGTTACCTAGGGGCTTGAAGTCAGGGTCCTTTAAAGCTCTCTCTCCGGAGGCATGTAAACTTGGTCCTTGATCTTGTCAACAAATGGTGACAAGTGAGGAGGTAGAACAGCCCCATTAAATACTTATTAATTGGAAGCAGTGCTCTTGCATTTACACTGTCAAATACCCACTGAGGCTGAACATAATAACGAGAAAGATATTGTTTATCCATTGTAGGTCTGTCTATAATCTGGTAAGCAATGGATTCATCAGCTTCATCGAACGTTGCGCCTACAAAGTGATCTCGATCCCATGATACTTCACCACCAAAGCACCTTATTATGAAAACCAAAGGTTCTCTTGGTACTTCTCTATTTATGAAGAATTTGATACCTTTGAACATGGTTTTTAATTTTTTGACCTTTTCCGCTTCTTGCTTTGCTTCTTCTAGTTTTTGGGGATCATTATCTTCTGTCTGAAAAATATCAATCTCGGGTAGTTCTTCTACTTCATTAGCACCGGCAACTTTTGCTACGGAAATATTTAGAGCAGCAATTCTTTCTGCTACATATGCATGTTCGTCTATAAGGTCCTTCTCTGTCTGTGGTGTGAATCCTGCTGTAAGTTGAGGTGGATACACTAGATTCAGTGAATGGAATAGCTTGAAGTTTACAAACCCAAGCATCATTGTGAAGAATTCAACAAATGTTGACATTATCTTGAAGTCCACTTCATCTTTGCTTTGTGGCTGAAATTTGTAAATATTTTTGTATTAACAAAATGAATATAATTTATTAAATAATTAGGATCGTTTAAATAAATTCATATTTTCTTTTTATAATGAAAAAGTAAATGGGTAACAAAGAAAAGTATACCGCACCCACTAAATTTACTGCAAAGAAATAAACATTTTTTTATACAGCTATTTTATGCCCCAAAAAAAAATCAAAAATCAATTTTGCTATTTTTTTTAACAAAAGATAATCAATTTTAAAATAAGTGGAGCAACATTGTAATACTCATTATATATACTTAGGTGATAATAATAAATGACTTCCATTGTCTAAATTAGTTAGATGATCTTTTTTTAAATACCAATTCTTTGTTCAAATTTTTTGAATTTTTTTGAACAAAGTTTGAATAACTTTTTGATCAATAAACTTTATTTTTAAAATTAAGTCTAAATTACCAAAAAGTTTATGGCTTACCTGGAAGGAGAAGTGGTGTGGTACAATCCATGTTATAGTTTGTCCTTCAAATTCAGCTTGGTAGTAGTACCCTTTTATTGAAACAAAAACTTTACGTAAAGCTTTTGCTGCAATCACTGCATGCATAAATTCCACTGTCAGCCTTCTACAGAGCAAGGACTGATTTCTGGGAACTTTTTTTAGAGAAGGGAAGGTACTAAAGAGAAAGCATAAGGTAAGACAATCATCAAGATCCCTTAAAGCATCCACAAATGTTGGATATCTTTCTTTTACAATGTGGTCAATGTTAATTGATGGGTAATCTCGTAAATATTTTCTCATCCGACCAAATTCTCTTGTAGCTCGAGCTCGACGAATTTTTTGTTGATAAACCTATAATTGGAAAATTAACATATTATATAAAAAAAATTAGATCAGTAAGTTCATATTGAGTAAAAACTTATTTGTTTTAAGTGCTTTTTAGTTTTTGTTTTAATCTTTTATTATATATATATTATTTTGAAAAAATGGCACATTGTGATTATGTATATAAGTCGATCTCATCCGACTTATATACATAATCACAATCGGCGAATTTTTCGGCTTATAATGAGTTGGGTTTTGTTTAAATATGAACACTTTTTGGGGCCTGAAACATGCATTTTTCGAGTTTAATTCTAAAGCTAGTTATGTAACATGTCCATTTTCTTTTCAATGGCAGATTTAAATTATAACAAAAATAGAAATTAATGTATACTCCCTGGGACAACAGAAATGATAGTATCAACAATAGAACAGTCTATCTGAAATATTATTGTGTGGGCTTCTTCGCAGTATTTATGTACAAAACAATTATCAAATATCAATATATCAAAATTTCCATGATTTATCGGAAAAATATTATAAGGGAAACCTAGTTTGAAAAATAGCAACATTTAAGAAAACTTTTCCTAATCACATGAAAATTAAATTTACTATGAAAGATAATGTGCAGGAAGAAAAAAATATAATTCATGCTAAGACCATATCCATAAATCAAATACGAGGGCACATTGAAAAGTTTTGAGCCTAAGGTTGACATTTAAATTCAAAAGATAAAATAATACTGGCACGTAATAGCCATTTCTTTTTTAATTATAATCTGCTCTCTTTTGTTAATTTCCAATGATCTTTGATTTTCTAAGGTCTCTGCCAGATGGAAACCCAGACTGCTTTCAGCCGAAAACAGACGCACCAAACAGTATCACAGAATTGTTTGGATCTGTTCCAAAGTGTTCCTCAAGATTTTCTTAGCCGTTTCGTAACTATGGACGAAACTTGGGTTCACCACAATACACCAGAGTCCAAAGTACAATCCAAGCAATGGAAAAGAGCAGGGTCACCGCCCCCTAAAAGAGCTCGCGCCATTTTGTCAACCAAGAAGGTAATGGCTTCAGTTTTTTGGGACTGCAGAGGGGTCATTATGGTTGACTTGAAAAAGGTAAAACCATAAATGTGGACTATTATTGCACACTCTCTTACAATGTTTGCGTGAAGAAATAAAAATAAAAAGGCCTGGTTTGTTGTCTAAGAAAGTTTTGTTCCACCAAGATAATGCTCCTGCTCATACTGCGGCGAAATCAATCAACAATTGTAGCTTTGAATTGTTGCAACATCCACCCTATTCGCCGGACTTGGCCCCGTCTGATTACCATCTCTTCCCCAATCTAAAAATAACACATGGGAGGACCAAAATTTTGAAGAATATCGAGGTACAAGAAGCTGTGTCTGAATATTTTGATGAAATTGAAGATTCTTTTTTTTTAGAAGGAATTCTAAAGCTAGAGACAAGATGGCAAAAGTGTATAGATCATTCTGCTCAAAACTTTTCAATGTGCCCTTGTATATAACAATTATGTTTCCCAATTATTAAAGCCAAATATTATGATGTCAAGAAATTGTGTGACATTTGACATTGTGTTTCACACAGAATACTTGAACATGCAAAATTGCAATGGCAATGACAAACTAATGGATACTGACATAGAAGATGAAATTGAAGAATATGAGTAGAACATTAAACTCTTATCAATTTCATCTCCTTTACAGAAATGAATCCCAAATCTAAGTCAAATTAATTATTTGAAAGTTGCAGTTGATTTTAAAAGAACTGCATTTAATTTTCTCACAATAATAAAGATTTTTTTTAATTATAAAAGATTTTTGAAGAATTGAAGAATGTTTAGATGTGATTTTCAATTACAATCTTAAGTGAAGTGATTTTCTTTATAGGAATATGTCTAATGCATAAAGATTTATTGTTATACTGTTAGTATAGCAACAGTAATATTTATTGTGATTGTTACTTTTATACTCAATAAAATAAACTTCATATGTTATTTTTTCAATTGACTAAGATTTTAAAAGTTATGCCAATCCCTCTTTTTTATTTTGTATCAACAACCAAGCAAATGACATCAAAAATGTGATATCAAACATTCCATTTTCAGGTCATTTAATTTAAACAATATTGCCTGTCTTGTCATAAAACTTTCAGTGACAAACAAAGTAAATAGCCTACTATTTTTATTATTGCACCACACCTGATAAATCATTTTGGTTTATTCTGAATTTAGACCATAGAGTTGTTTGAATCTTTTTTTCCTGCTGCTAATAAGTTACTGTTGCTACTTCAATCAGGTTCCCTTACTCTATAAAAAAAGGCAGTTAGAAGCACTGTATTTAATACATAGTGTGTGTGAAGTGGCACCTCTAACTACTCAAGTGTATATTTTTGTTTTTTATTTGATGATAGGGTCAATAATTGAAGTTCCTTATTGAAATTCAGAGAAGATAACTGACATTTAAATGTCATTATCAGTATTTTTTTTTATAATTTTAAACATAAAATTGCTCCAATATAATGTTAAAAAAATTTTGCTTGAAACAATTACCTTTCACCATATGTAACACAATATTTTAGTATTCATTCGGTTAAGCAAATTTCATTTGATTTAAAGTAATCAGCTTTAAAATATACAAACCTTCAAGTCCCTTATCTTCCATATTATGGGTTCATGCAACAGGAATTTAATATCTTTTGTATGATATAAGGTTTTGATTCCACCAGCACCTTTTTGAGCTCTCTTACGGTTGCGGGGCTCTCTAGGATATATGCCTTTTAAAATACAGATACGTCTGAAATCTTTTAAAGAAAGTTGTAGTTTTTTTAGGGCAGCTTTCCTTGTCATAAACTGCGCCCCTTCTCCTGAAGAATACTGAAACCATTAAATATAGATTTCATATAAATACAATTTACGACTCTTTCATTAGATTATGAAATTAACATTATAAGGTACTGAGAGAAATAAAAAAACACACGTGTTAATTGGTTATGTGAGGTTTACATACCTTCTTTTTTTTCTTGGAAACCATTTTAAACTGTATTAATAAAAGTTTACAATACGATAATTAATAACTTCAAAAAATATTAACTTAATTTTTTAATAATATGTCTATTAACCCAATGGAAGAAGCATGAACAAGATTGACATTTGATGATATAGTGATGTAGGCCATTGTGAATCAGCGGTAGGACATAAAATACCGATTATAGGGTTTGAAGTACCGACATCCTATTTTTATACACCGGTATTATAAAACAGAGGCTGTCATATTTATTGTCAATACAATGTACAATGTACACTGCAGGCCAAAAGTTTAAGACCACCTTGATTAAAGTAGGAAAATAAAGTAAAACTCCAATAAAATATTAAATGTTTAATTAACCTGTTAAACATCTAATAGAACATTGATTGACAAATAATATACTTTAAAAGCGTAAAGAAATATTAACAGTCCATGCAAAAAAGGCTATAGTTAGTTAATAGTAAAGTAATTTTGAGCTTTGCTTTGGATCATTATCTTGTTGGAAAATTAATCCATCTCCAATTAATCGCAACCAGAAGAAACGGCATTTTGTTCGAAAATGTGTTTTGTACTATTCCTTTTTCAAAATTCCTTCAATTTTAATCAAATCGCCAGTTCCTTGGCTAGAGAAGCAACCCCAGACCATAATTGAGCCACCACCATCCTTGATTGTTGGGATTACACAATCTGACATCATCTTTTCTTGGGCACTGCGTCGAACGTAAATTCTACGTGTTGAACCGAATAGTTCAAACTTGGATTCATCGATCCAAAGCACTTTTTTAAAATCTTCTTCAGTCCAATCTCGATGGGCAAGAGCCCACTGTATCCGTTTATTTCTTGTTTTGCGGCCAGCAGAGGTTTTCAAACGGCAACGCGACCATACAACTTCGCATCTCTCAGTCGCCATTTTACTGTAGTCAATGATAAAAGTTTAACTCGGGTTTTGTTTACTTCAACGTGGATTTTCGGTGCTGTCAAGCGTCTACTTTGCTTGCTGATAACAACAATGAAATTATCTTCACTAGACGTGGTTCTCGGCCTTTCCGAGCGTGGACGATCTTGAAAACTGCCTGTGTCCCTGTATCGAGTTATTGTGCCATGAACATAAGTCTTCCACAACTTCGGTTGTGAAGCAATCACACGTTCGGATTTGCCTTCATTATGTAAAACAACGATGGCAAAACGTACTTCACTGCTAATTTCTCGAGCTTTTCCCATTTTATGACGTCTTCACTGCACAAACCACAAGTTTAGACTAATTGAGATTGTTTGTGAACAAACCCAAGTAAACTCGGGTATAATAAGTCAGAAACACTTGTTTTCAGGAGCTAAATAATCCTAATTATTGACCAATACGTAACAAAAGCAAAATAATTAGTAATGAGGACATTATAAAAATTTTATTACGATTCTACCACCTCTACGGCTCTAGCGCAGCGTTTGTCTATGTTTGAAAACAATAGATGTTTAAAAATGTGTTTTGTACTATTCCTTTTCAAAATTCCTTCAATTTTCAGCCAAATCAATCAAATGGCCAGTTCCTTGGCTACAGAAGCAACCCCAGACCATAATTGAGCCACCACCATGCTTGATTGTTAGGATTACACAATCTGACATCATCTTCTCTTGGGCACTGCGTCGAACGTTAATTCTACGTTTTGAACCGAATAGTTCAAACTCGGATTCACCGGTCCAAAGCACTCTTTAAAATTTTCTTCAGTCCTATCTCGATGGGCAAGAGCCCACTGTATCCGTTTTTTTCTTGTTTTGCGGCCTTAGCAGAGGTTTTCAAACGGCAACGCGACCATACAACTTCGCATCTCTCAGTCGCCATTTTACTGTAGTCAATGATAAAAGTTTAACTCGGGTTTTGTTTACTTCAACGTGGATTTTCGGTGCTGTCAAGCGTCTACTTTGCTTGCTGATAACAACAATGAAATTATCTTCGTGGTTCTCGGCCTTTCCGAGCGTGGACGATCTTGAAAACTGCCTGTTTTCCTGTATCGAGTTATTGTACTATGAACACAAGTCTTCGATAACTTCAGTTGTGAAGCAATCTCACGTTCGGATTTGCTTTCATTATGTAAAACTACGATGGCAAAACGTACTTCAAGCTAATTTCTCTAGCTTTTCCCATTTTATGACGTCTTCACTGTAGAAACCACAAGTTTAGACTAATTGAGATTGTTTGTGAACAAATCCAAGTAAACTCGGGTAGTAATAAGTGTGAAAAACGTATTTTCAGGAGCTAAATAATCCTAATTATTGACCAATACGTAACAAAAGCAAAGTAATTAGTAATGAGGACATTATAAAAATATTATTACGATTCTACCACCTCTACGGCTCTAGCGCAGCGTTTGTCTATGTTTGAAAACAATAGATGTTTAAAAATGTGTTTTGTACTATTCCTTTTCAAAATTCCTTCAATTTTAATCAAATCGCCAGTTCCTTGGCTACAGAAGCAACCCCAGACCATAATTGAGCCACCACCATGCTTGATTGTTAGGATTACACAATCTGACATCATCTTCTCTTGGGCACTGCGTCGAACGTTAATTCTACGTTTTGAACCGAATAGTTCAAACTCGGATTCACCGGTCCAAAGCACTCTTTAAAATTTTCTTCAGTCCTATCTCGATGGGCAAGAGCCCACTGTATCCGTTTATTTCTTGTTTTGCGGCCAGCAGAGGTTTTCAAACGGCAACGCGACCATACAACTTCGCATCTCTCAGTCGCCATTTTACTGTAGTCAATGATAAAAGTTTAACTCGGGTTTTGTTTACTTCAACGTGGATTTTCGGTGCTGTCACGCGTCTATTTTGCTTGCTGGTAACAACAATGAAATTGTCTTCGTGGTACCTCTCGGTCTTTCCGAGCGTGGACGATCTTGAAAACTGCCTGTGTCCCTGTATCGAGTTATTGTGCCATGAACACAAGTCTTCCATAACTTCGGTTGTGAAGCAATCACACGTTCGGATTTGCCTTCATTATGTAAAACAACGATGGCAAAACGTACTTCGCTGCTAATTTCTCGAGCTTTTCCCATTTTATGACGTCTTCCCTGCACAAACCACAAGTTTAGACTAATTAAGATTGTTTGTGAACAAACCCAAGTAAACTCGGGTATAATAAGTCAGAAACTCTTGTTTTCAGGAGCTAAATAATCCTAATTATTGACCAATACGTAACAAAAGCAAAATAATTAGTAATGAGGACATTATAAAAATATTATTACGATTCTACCACCTCTACGGCTCTAGCGCAGCGTTTGTCTATGTTTGAAAACAATAGATGTTTAAAAATGTGTTTTTGTCCAATAACTTGAAAGTAAGCAAAAGAATGACTTCTTTAAATATTCGATACTTACAATAGAATATGCAGATGTGCATTTCTTTTATATATCCTATGGGATTTTATTACAATTGATGGATAATTATGTTACGTATGTGGTCTTAAACTTTTGGCCGGCAGGGTACATAGGTAGGTTAAAATAGGCAAATACTAATATCTACTTCTAATGTTCTTCGTAATGGGTACGTTTTTGTTTCGTTCTATATCGCAAATTACGGTAAGTCATACTTAACTCCAGTTTAAATGAATTATTTCAAAAATACTTTTTAAAAGTGATTTTTACATACACCGAATATATAAACTTATCGCCTATCTCAGGTGCAGAAACACTTGTTCTTTGTGATGTACTGTATAAAATATAATAAGATTTAAATAAAAAAATAAACGATACAGGACCTATACCAAAATCATATTAAAACAGAGAATATCTGCGTAAACGTTTAATCTTGAAAAAGTGATAATTTTGTACAGTAAGGAAATCTGACACTGCATAAAAATAATCATCATGATATGTATGTATACCGTGTCTTGTTTAATTGTATATGACTTTAGTAATTGATGATTGAATGATATTGGATTTACTTTTGTGGTACTTTCTGATATCATACATAGTATTTAAAAAAATTAAAGTTTATGGCTCCGCCGCCGACTTCAATTCAGTCGCAGAAATATCCAACAATCCTCTCCCTCCAAGGACCTACCGTAGCCGCATCAGCGCAATTGCCGCAATGAATCTACTCCCCGCGACTCACGATGGGACAAAAAGTGCCTTGCACACCGCCTCAACACACGTCCAAAATAAGTGACGCCACGCCGAGCCAGCCCACCACAATGGGCTGGCCGTACGTGGGTTATGACAAAGTTTCCTTAAAATTGTGTTGAGTGTATGAAACAGGTAATTAAGAGGCAAAGTCAATGTGACTTAAAAATCGTGGCGTTGTGCAATATATTAAAAAAAAAACGGTTCAACAGAATGTATGTGTTTAGTTTATAAGAATGGCGTCCACACTGTTTGCCAGTATGCTGTTGAACATTCATTCTCATCTGTTGAACCTTTTGTTTCTCGTGACTTATTGGTTCTTTGAGATTAGAGTCTCTTCAACTTGCTAGTCTTTTGAACAATATTTAATCACGCAGCGAGTTTATTATAAAATTACGCGTAAAAAGATATATGCATTGGTATTTATATGAAGAGGTGAGACACGAATAATAATGTAAGACAAACAAGGCCAAGCGAAATTAACCCTCATGTTAGGATAATGTTGAAATAGTTTGACTACTTGGAAAAAATGTAATAAATCAAATGATTTTATTTAATAAATAGTAATAAAATTAATTGACAATAAATTACTTAAACAAAAAATAGTCAATATTACGTTCCTAAACGTATTCTATTCGGAATCTATCTTTCCTACAGTTTCTTTTCCTGATGTTGTTGTTTGCTGTTGAGGCCAAGCAGTGGGGCCCAACATTATATATTGATATGGATACGCATATGCTCCTGGCCAATGATGTGGAGCTGATTGTGGAACCTTTGCACCATTATCCTCCTCATCGTCTCTGAGAGCATTCATTGCTGCTGACAGTGCTGTCATCATTGGCGGATAGTAGTAAGGATATGGATACGCAGGTAGTCCCGTATGTGTTGCTACTCCTTCTGATTGACAATGTGACCCTTCATCAGATTTGTGCGCGTTGGATGCATAAAGACCATATGAATATGGGTTAAATGGGCTTACATCCGTTGCACCTGACATAGGTAGAGCGTAAGCGTATTTCATGACAGGACTATTAATTACAGCTCTTTTTTTAGTAGTTACCGTTTCCTCCTGTGGTGAAGTGCTTTTCGTAATGGTTGACGTGTACGTAACAGGCGTGGAAGCTGCTTGAGATTGAGTGGATGTAGACGTTGATAGAAAATTAATGGGATGATCAGTCAACCATTGAGAATTGACGCCGTTGTCTTCAGTTGCTGCAACGTACAAGTCGCCGGTGACTCCATCTTCCGATGGTTTAACGAAGAGTCCGTGTACTGGATTTAGTTTATTCTGCAACCCAAACTTTCCAGCATGAGCTGTTGCAAAGTAAAATGTTAATAAAGTGGCCGTGATTAATTTCATTGTGAGTATTCTGAACTATCTCTCGCCTTCATGCATGGGAAAAGTTTAAATACTTAGACGTATAAAGGTTGTCACTATTATTAAATGAATGGCATGCAGAACATCATAATTTATACTCTTAATTAAAAAGATAAGGAATGAATCCATAATCAAGTTTTAGAGATCTGTTTGATTTACATCATGGCACGTGCAGTTCAGCAATTTCTTCAATCTACACGTAATATGATAACGCATGTTTGTCAATTTTCTGGTAATGTGAAGTAGTTAAGAGAATTAATTTCCTTATAACAGCCCTCACTCAATAAACATTGAGCCATGCTTAGCTTGTTATACAAATAATTAGAATACATTTTCGCAGTTGCAAATTGTAAATGTCAGTAAAAGGATTTATTAATATTACGGGTGACAGTTTACCGACCTTGTTGTGGTCTGCGTACGAGGTTTCTATGTCGCGGATCCAGGGTTCAATCCCAGCTAAGGAACAATATTTGTATAATATAAATTGTCGGTTTTCGGTCCTGGAGTATATTGTGTGTATGTTTCGTAAACTGCGACCTACTCTCCCCCCGTTGGTATTGTATGCGGCATTACATAGGCCTGCCAAAGGGGGTGACGAGTGCCTTTGAATTTGTATATTTGGGACATTGTAACATATCCTGCCCAATTGATGTTATCTGATAAAAACCAATCAATATCGCCAAGCTTTGAAATTAACCAGAAGAAGAGATTGACCAGAAAGCAGTCAGGGAACATGTAATTATAAGGCAAGTCACATCTCTTATCCATTTACCCATTACCAATAGTGGCTTTAAGTAGTTTAATAACCTCTTGATGGTCTGTGGTTCTCAAAAGGAATAAAGGCGGAATGGTTGGGTATTTGTAGAAATCTTAAATATAAGAAGAGGTTATGATTCGATTTTTATGAACAACAACATTTTCTCATATGTTGATAAAAAACAACTGGAAATTAAAAGTAAAACACAATAATAACACTTTTAGTTATAATGGATATAGAAAGACAAAGAAGTTAAATTCATAACACCACTCTTTTTTTTTTTAAGAATATCAGCAGTGTTATTAACATTACTAATATTGCGGTCAATCACTCCAACTAAGCCGAAAATGCTTGTCCTAGGATATGGTTCAAGGCAATAGTCGAATGGTGGATACGAACCTTCAAGTTTCGCAGACCGTACCCTAAACCATTAGGCCATTGACGCTTATCTCGATTATTGAAGACTTTTTTCCGATAGCACATCTCATTGTATTTTTATTGTCATTTTATGTCGTGTTATCTGAAATCACATAAAATCCATAATGTTTTTGCTCTATCGATTCGTTTCGACATGTACTTATTGTTGTTACACATAACGAACTCCATAAAGTTCACAGTGACCTATAAAACTTCAACATGTTTACGTGAAAACGAAGAGTTTTCCCTTTGCGCTTGGAAATGTCCAGCCACTTGTGTAAATATGCGGCTATTGGCTCTTCCAAGTTCACTCTGCCCCTGGACTTGGGAGTGTCGTGTGGGCTGCCGATGCTCAGCAGGATACATACGAGATGAATACAGCAAGAAGTGCATATTGGTTCATCAATGCCCAGGCGAGTTGAATTTATTATATTATGGTATAGCCGCGTGAGATAGCTATTAGAGAATATAATTTTTGAGTACCAGCCGAGGAAGAATATTATCGGCATATAAATTGTTTGATCTTTAAGTCTTGTTGTGATGTACGTATATATCTTTCGTATCTATGATAGTGTATCCTAACCTCCCTACAGTTTATGAAAGGGAACGATAAGTGAGTGCCTTGGTGTTTGCACGAATACTTATTGTACAATAATTCTTAGCAGTGGATGTCATTTGGTAAAATAAATGAGCTCATAGTTTAATTGCTGTTGATCGCATGGATAATCTCATCCATCTTATCAACAATAAGAAACTTAGATTCTTAGAGATCTCCAGTAGAAGGAAAAATTGTTGTTTTTTTAATGAAACTAGCACGACAAATGAGTTCACAGTTCACGTGATGGACTGATTAAGGTGATGACTGGCGGTCCATTAGCTTACATCCTCAACATAGATTCAAGATGACTACGCATGTGCAGTCCAACTTTAAGAACTCGGATAGAAAGGTTGGTCCCCAGTAATTGGGTTTACGGTTCTCTACACTCACCATGAAATCAATTCAACTAACTAGTATGGCCATAAATACTGTTACATAACTTTTTTTCAACTTTTTAATTATTTTGAATTTGGAACACCATTTTAAAATTTTCTATCGATTTTGCGCCATTTCACATATTTTTTCGTGTTCATTATCAAATTACAATATGGAATGTGGTGTTAAAGACCATAGGATTGCAGTGATCGCCTTGCACAAAGTGGGTATGGAGCCGTCGGTCATATTCCAGACACTTAAAAGCTTGGTATCAGCCGTATGTTCGTATATTGTACTATCAACAGATACAACAACACTTCCTCTGTCGAAGACCGGAAAAGATCGGGACGGCCGCGTGCTGTTAGAACAACAAAGGCTGTTAATGCTGTTAAAGCCAGAATTCGTCGAAATCCCATTAGGAAGCAAAAAATATTATGGCGAGAAATGAATATTACCGCTAGGACTCTTTCGCGTATTATAAAACAAGACCTGAAGCTCGGTGCTTATCGTCGATATACAGGACATGCCCTAAATCAATCTTTACAATTAAAAAGAGTGGATCGATCGATCGATTTTATATTTTTTTACACATCATCAGGTGAACTGTGTGCGTCGTTTGTAGCTCCGAATGCAATTAAAAAACAGATATACAATGGCATAGAGATAATATATAAATATATATTACTTGTAGTTTCATAGAAAAAGTTTTGCTTTGTCTTGTCTATAACAAAGTAAATTTTCATAACCCCAATTTTTCCGACATGCTGGTCTACGGCGTGACGTTACGTCACGTCACGTCTAGAAGAATTAAGTAAAATATAACCTTCAGATTATTTAAAGAAGTAAAAGAATGAATTGAAAGGAAGCTTGAAATGAAAAACGTGTATTTAAAATTTTAATTAGAACAGCTGTGTGACGCAGCACTCCTCTTTTCTGCTCATAAGCAATTTTATAGAATTCATGAAAATCAAAGCATGTCACGTTATGAAATTGTGTATATCTCAATGCATACATATACGTGTACGTAATCGTATAATTTGTTTGTCGTAGATTATTTGTTTGATACTGACGTGACCTTTAATACAAATATAGGATTGGTCGTTCTATTTCATTATCTAAATATGACTAGTTTGGTTACGTATCTCAACTGAATTTCAAGTTTAAAATATCTGTATCTCAGATTGTCTTTCTCCTATAAATTTATATAAAAAATATATTGGTAGCACAAGTACATACCACATTAGGCATAAATATATGATTAATATATGATGTAAACCTTTCTTATATAAATGCTATATAATTATATATAGAAAATCTTCAATAAGTCTCTATTTTACTTTGTACGATACAAATAGAATAATTGTAGAAATATTGAAATTAGTTGTGGAGCAATACTTATTTCTCACTGTATGGGTTGGCTCTACTGGAAGGCCCTCACAAAATACCAGCATGAAATAGTAGCAAAACGCTGCTGTGTTTCGTTTGGTGACCATAGGGATCCGGAGACGGAAGTGAGGAGATGGAATATTACAGCTCTCAGGGGTGACAACGCATATCCATCTTGAATCTTTGTTAATGATGAATGCCAATGTTAAAGGACTGCAGTTATCACTTACCAACAGGTGAATACAGTGTGTTCGTCATCCTTAGTTTTATAAAACGTACTTTGCTTTATTAATATATTTATAAGTAAGTAAATATCAGGAACTACGTGTAAGCAAAATGATTCGGCCACGTTCCACTTAAACAAATGATATTAAATTGCCAAGTAAGTTGTCTTGTTGAAAATTCACTTGCATTAAAAAATATATAAATAATGACACGGTTTGTGTTTCGGATTGTATTTGTAAAATAGCGCAATAATGAAGGTTGTGCTTACGTTATGTGTGTTAAAGGTTATTTGTACGGTGCTCGCGGCTCCCATAAATGAAGAAGAAGAGAATTCTGAACTACCAACTGAACTAATGACGGAGATTCAAGAAGATCCACGGGACAAACGGTCAAACTATGGCAATCCTCACGTGAGTCCCTGCGCAGCTGCTTATTCTTCACTGTCCAATACTCCTAGCAATCAGCTACCTACCTATCAACTAAATATTGCACCAGTACAGCAATACACAAACCCTTACACCTATGGATATAACAGCAACTATTTACGATACAGCTTAGTGGATCCAAATGAAAGTGAACTCCAGAGTTTCTCAGATATAAATCATTTTACAGCGGAGAACTGGCCCGTGGGATATGAGAGGCGCAATATGAGAAACTATCCAGGAGAACCTCGGATGGCTATTTTAAACTCTCCAGCGGTACCCGGACAAAGTACGCAGTCTTTCGCTGTCTTTCCTTATACCAATCCTGGAGGTGTAAGTCAACCTCTTCTTTTCAGCTGTACTCCGTCGGTAGTCCAGGGTCAGATGGTGTATTCCCAACCGCAATTTTACTCCGAGTACCATGCGCCTGATCCCTATAAGACCATTGAATTACCGCACATGTTTGAAGCTCAAGACCACATGTCTGCACAATCTGAATATTCGTCCCTGCCTCAGAAACCGAACGTTGAAACCAACCCCCAGTAAAAAATATTATAATTTAAAATGTAATAATTGTCATACTCAATCTTTGTAATATTTAATGTATTAAATATAATTAATTCGTGTTAACTATTGATAGGAAAACTAATGAATTAAGTTTAGTAAATATTTTCACAATACAAAATAAACATCGTTGAAAATGGTTTACATTGTTTAATTACTAATCCGTATAGATTTATTATGTATCTAATTATGACAAGCATACAGTTTACTTGATAGCAAGTGATGTCTGCTGCCCATAAATACCTTACATCCTGATCAATCATTCAAGATTTTTAACCCCGAGGGCTGAGATGAAATGCATAGTTACCAGTAAATGAATCTTCGGTTTCCTTATTTATTTATTTATTTACTCTTTATTGCATTAACCTTAACAATGTTCAAAGTTCATAAAGGGCGGACTTAATGACAAAGGCATTCTCTACCAGTCAACCCAAGGTGTGGTGAGGTATGTGTATGATAGGTGTAGCAATAAACTAATTAATAAAAAAAGAAAGAAAAAAAAAACTAATACAAGCAAATAATAATACATACACATATATATATCGAATACATAATAATGAATGATATTATAGTATATAATATCATATTAATGATAATTTACTAACAGATAATTATGTCTAGTGTTCTACAAGAACGCACAATAAACAAGAATTGGTAATATATAAGTCGTTATGTACCACTACGTGTGAATTATATATTTATCAACTTCCGTATTACATAAGTTTCTATAGAATATTACTTATAGTTTTAAAATTTAAAATAATAAATGATGAAATTGTGTTTATACCAATCACATATAGAAAGATTAATTATTTATATTCGTTCTTAGAAGTCCTCCTTGTCGATTTCGACCACGACGATATCTTCTGAGTATTAATAGATGTTATATAGGACATAATATCGTGCTATAAGCATCGCGTATTCCAATATAATCCTTAGGCAATAAAATCGTAGGAAGATTCAATAAATTGTAATAGACAAATATTCTTCGGTTGGGAATCGAACTTAAGAGACGTATCGCAGCAGTCAGCTATTCTAACCACTTCCATACACCACACGAGGCCGTAATTTTTCAATAAATAAAAGATTAAATGAAATATAATAAGTCGATGTTTCTTGGTCAAATACTAGTTTACTCGCATTATAACAAAATGTTAAAGTTTAAATAAATGTATTTTTTAAATAGTAGTAATTTCTATTTGTTTTGTCGTTTTATCACTTTTTCGCAAGGCTAGACAATAGATTATAAATAAAACAATTGATGTTTAAAAAATTTAAACATCAATTGTTATACCTAAAAATATAACATTATTTTAAATAAAGGTTTTTTTTTAAAAAAAACCAGAGGGTGACAATGGCAAACATCCATCCTTAATAGAATAATATACGTTGCCTAATAGTAGTTATATACATCGAGATATATAACCTCGTCTGAGGGCTTATGCAGTAGCTACGATTCAAAATAGTGTCACAATTGTTTCTGCTAAACAAACATTTTCTGACCGACAATTTTCATTGGAATGTATATGCTAACACCAACGTACGTGTGTTTTATTGATAACTAATTTTACGTGCCGTTGGTATAGTTAAGATCTTCCTTTTTTTTAATATTTGTGACTATATTACGCGTTAATATGAGTAACTGAATACATATTGCTTAGCAATTTATATATTTGTGATTCACGTTCTAAGTTCGAATTACTGCAGGCCATAAGTTTAAGACCGCCTTAATTAAAGTAGGAAAATAAAGTAAAACTCCAATAAAATATTAAATGTTTTATTAACCTGTTTAATCATCTAGAAGAACATTGATTGACAAACAATATACTTTAAAAGTGTAAAGAAATATTAACAGTCTATGCAAAAAAGGCTATAGTTAGCTAAACTGGCTTTTATCAAAAATCATCTTTTACATTTTATGACTTTTTCACAAGTCTCGTCATACAGGCAATATATTTGCTAGTGTTGTCTTGTGATATATTGTTCCAAATTTCGCATAAAGCATTCCACATTATTTTCGCGAGGATGGGCCACGATTACGGACTTTCCTATCAAGCTCTTCCCACAAAAGTTCAATGTGAATTGAGATCCGGGCTCTGAGGAGGTGGTTTGGCCTTTTAACATCCCTTGTGCCTCTTTCTCTTCTAAATATCCTCTATATAATTTTGAGCTATGCTTTGGATAATTATCTTGTTGGAAAATCTCCAATTAATCGCAACCCGTAAGAAACAGAATTTTGTTTTTGTATTGTTCCTTTTTCAAAATTCCTTTAATTTTAATCAAATCGCCAGTTCCTTGGCTAGAGAAGCAACCCCAGACCATAATTGAGCCACCACCATGCTTGATTGTTGGGACTACACAATCTGACATCATCTTTTCTTGGGCACTGCATCAAACGTAAATTCTACATTTTGAACCGAATAGTTCAAACTTGGATTCATCGGTCCAAAGCACTTTTTTAAAATCTTCTTCAGTCCAATCTCGATGGGCAAGAGTCCACTGCATCCGTTTTTTCTTGTTTTGCGGCCTTAGTAGAGGTTTTCGAACGGCAACGCGACGATACAAATTCGTATCTCTCAGTCGCCGTTTGACTGTAGTCAATGATAAATGTTTAATTCGGGTTTTGTTTACTTCAACGCGGATTTCTAGTGCTGTTAAGAGTCTTTTTTGTTTACTGGTAACAACAATGAAATTATCTTCACTAGACGTGGTAGCTCTCAGCTTTCCTGAGCGTGGACGATCTTGAAAACTACCTGTCTCCATGTATCGAGTTATTTTGCCATGAACACAAGTCTTCCATAACTTCAGTTGTGAAGCAATCTCACGTTCGGATTTGCCTTCATTATATAAAACTACGATAGTAGAACGCACTTCACTTTTAATTTCTCGAGCTTTTACCATTTTATGACGTCTTCACTGTTTCTACAGTGACTCTACCACAAGTTTAGACTAATTGAGATTGTTTGTGAATAAACCCAAGTAAACTCGGGTAATAAGTAAGTCAGAAACACTTGTTTTCAGGAGCTAAATAATCTTAATTATTGACCAATACGTAACAAAAGCAAAGTAATTAGTAATGAGAACATTATAAAAATATTATTACGACTCTCTAGCGCAGCGTTTGTCGATGTTTAAAAACAATAGATGTTTATTGTCTAATAACTCAACAACTGTCAAATAAACAATAGAATGAATTCTTTAAATATTCGATACTGACAATAGAATATGCAGATGTGCATTTTTTATATTTATCCTATGGGATTTTATTACAATTGATGGATAATTATGTTGTTTATGTGCGGTCTTAAACTTTTGGCCGGCAGGGTATTTATATACAACGCCTTTAGTCAAGATCTTGTTATTATATAAACTTCGCGATTATATCGATTTTGAACGCATTTGATTCCTTATCGAGGATGAATATAGATATCATGGACCACAGGAATCACTTACTTAGGTCACCCTCAATAGGACAAAGAAAAATATTTCAACTTTGAATACGAATTAGAATTAATTAATTAGAATTAAATAATTAGCACCTAACAGCTCTTCAGACTAGCATTATAACATTTAAAATGTTTGCAACAATAACTTATAGAAAGGACGGTGGCAAATGAGCACACTATTTCATAAATATTAAGAGATCGCTGCAACACGAGTTGTGTGCTTATTCTTGTTTTCATCCTTCTATATATAAATATATAATAGTAAAAATAGTTTATAGTACCGATAGATCAATTATTAGGCGGGGAACATTTTTTTTATTACATTGAGAGTAACAAACGAGCACGCAGGTCACCTGATGGTAAGTGATTCCTGCGGCCCATGATATCTATATTCTTCCTTGACAAGAGATAATAATGCAGATGCACTGTCACCCTTGAGTACTGAGATGGAATGCCTTGTCACCAGTAAGAAAGGGTCTCCGGATACCTATACTCACCAGACGACACACAGCAGCGTTGTGCTGGTATTTTGCGCTGGCTGTGAGGGCGTGGTCCTATCCCGGTCTCATTCATGCTGCAGCTAGAAACAAACTGCAGAGTAACGCTACCACTGTAAATCTCCCTCGGAGTAATCAATAGAAATATAGGGTGTAGTATTATTATTTATTTATTTTAGCTTAAATATTATTTTAACCTTTTTAACTTGTATTATTATTGAAATTATGTAATTTTTTTTAACTTTTTTATTATTAAAATGTTATTGTATTTTTTAATATAGCAAATAGGAATGGTTTTAACTAGAAGTGGAAATAGTGATAAATATATATGATATTAGAGTTAAGAAAATTTTGTAAATTTTAAGATTTTTTATCAATAAAGAAATAAAGAAACACCCGCACCCGAGGTCGCTGACCCAAAAACATGTTAGGGGGAACGAGAGAGCGGCATAAAGCCGCATATAAATTAAAAAAAAATGCTACCACTGATAACATTATTTGTTCATCACAAATTGTTGCTTTTCGATGTCTTGTATGCACCCCCGTGTCTTGGGCACTGCACTTGAGTCCTCCGATCTTCTTATGCATTGCATACATTAGACTAGGGAAAGAGATGACGACTGAGTGCTTCTATGCTTGCGTAAATGTAATCGATTCTATAATATATCTTTTGTCGCTGCGTTGTGTAGTGGTTAGAGTAACTGGCTCCTGAGCCACGGCGCGGGTCCTGGGTTCGCGGCCGAGGAGCAAAATTTGTGCATGACAAATTGTTGGTTTTCTAGTCTGGATGTATTTTGTGTATGTCTCTAATGTCCCTGAAACTGTATGTGAATCTTCCCCTGGCCTATTGCATATGTATTACACATATATAAACAGTACACCGTGCGTGAACCATGCGGTCGTCATAAGACTTACATAAAACGTACTATATATAGGTTGCTACTATATGTACGTGGTACGCGGACCATATTGCAGCTATAAACTACTTGTAGCACCAATAGGTCCGTCTTCATACTTACTAGACCTAGCACTTTTGGACAATTAAGTATTATGATGATTTACAGTGCAAAATATTTATTAAATAGTATATTAATAAAAAAATTTTTACAAACAATGTTATATTGATATAATACACGTGATTCTTGGAAATGCATGAAGGAATATTAACTGCTATGTATTCGTAATAATTTTGCGATGCGGAACAACTCAACATGTTCCGTAAGTAAAAATAGGCACGTATTGTTTGTATTTCATTGCTAAAACTTACTTTACTCTCACTGGATTGTTTAATATAAAAGTCGAATACAATTTAATCTCACCATCAATAGCATCGAAGAACACAATGAAGGCACTCATAATTCTTTGTGCTTTGTTAGCGATTTCTTTGGCAAAACCAACTACTCTGGAAGAATCTTTACATGGATTAGAAGCAACTGAACGCATACCCGACTTCATGCAAAATAACAATATACTCGAGAAGAAGATACTAGTACTTCGCAACACTGATAAAAACGATGCTTCAGAAATCGCTAAATTGTCTGCCGATGCTTCAAATGTAATGTCTGTTTCAACTCCCGAAGAAAGAAGTCACAAAGGATTTAAAAGCCCGATTATAGTTAAAAAAAAGGTAGGGTATCATTTATATCGGGACTCTGACGAGGAACAAGAAAATGCGGATCCCAAAGAAAAGTGCAGGAAACAAGTGAAAGTAAAGTTTTGTGAAGATGAAAGTGATAAAAAGTCTCATTCCCGCCCTATAGGTGATGATTCATTTTATGAGACTACTGACGATCATATGACTAAAGATGAAATGAAACAAAGTATTAAAATGGCGAAAGAAGCTGTTGAACATTTACAAAGAGATTTACAATTAACGGAAAGCAGGTCTAAAACTGATACACCAGCACAAAATAAACGGTTCCAAACTGATACAGATACTGAGCTACACAAGGATATAGAAACAGCAAGACAAGTCCTTGAACATATACACAATAATTTTGGTAATCTACAGTCGATGAATTTTCATGCTGCAACATTAGATGATAAAGAGCTTAATAATATTGATTTAGAAAACAGCCGCATGGCTCAATGGAAGGAAACTATTAATAACATACAAAAAAATATTGATACAGGCAAAAACATTGAAGATAGGTTTAAAACCGACGCAAATAACAATGGCGATGTAGAAATTATAAAAGATTTACAAGAAGAAGTTGAAAAGAATGGTGAATCGAGTACGCCAAATAATGGAGAAGGAAGTGCAGATACAACATCGATTAAATCTCAATTACGTAAAACAGAAAACGATCGTTTCGAATTACAAAATGAGGAAACGACGTCAAAACATATTAAAGATAACTCAGAAATATCAATAGCACAAGATATCAACACTAAGTCAAAGTTACATAGTGATAGCTTAATAATAGAACAAGGTTCAAATACTACTCCACAAGCACAAGAGCAAAAATTATTATCGAATTCAGCTAATTTACTAACTAATACTGAACACAAAGATGAAACAAAGTCAACTAAAGAAACAGAACATACAAATAATATGAACTTTAATGCCAAAACTGCTGAGATTTTAACGCCTATGAAATTAGATGAAACTTATCATGAAAGCCTACAAACTAAAATTTTTGATGAAGTAAATACCCCAAAAATAAGAAACTCTGATGATATAAATGTCGTATTAAAAAGAGAAAATAACTCAGATTTTAATAATCCAACAAATGAACTCGATAATAAACAAGTCAGTCGTACAATAATTAACGATATTCCAAATCAAGTAGATCAGATGAGTAATACGGAAACGATATTGAATAATAACGACCTCTCTTTTCATACAACAAATTTGCAGGAACATAATAGCGGGATGAAGGAGAAATCGAATATAGAGGTAAATAATGAGAAACAGACAAGAAGTGAGTCGGTGAGTAAATTAAAAGATTCCCTATCGAACGTTTCCACTCCAAAAGAATCCCATGATGAAAATATAAGCAATCAACCTATGCTTAATCGTTTCGCTCAAGACAGCACCGATCACGTAAATACAGAAACATTACAAAAATTGCAAGCAGTTAGCAAAAAAACTTTATATACACCATTAGGTGAAGATCATACTGCAATGCTTTCACGAAAAGCTACAAATACTTTAACAGTTAAAGATACATCGAACTCACAATTTCAGACGGATGAAAATAAGGAAAATCCTATGGATCAACGTTATATTACTGAGCCACTAAATACTCGTCTAGCTCATGGAAATGACATGACAATGCAAATGAAACAAACAAATACTGCAGAAATAAAGGATCACCACAGAGCAAAGCAAAATTCGTTTAATGATCATCCATTAAACATGGAAATTACGGGGAAAGCTATGACTTCCGGGAGAATGGATGAATCTTTTCAACAACAATTAAATGAGCATTCCGATACAAGATGGGCACAAGAAAGTAGATTAGGTACATCAATATCACATATGAATCAAGATATGGCGCAATCGGGCATGTACTCTCATGATAGTATGGTAAATAGTAATCATGCAAGTGGTTTCGATATGTCGAGAGTACATAAAACCAACGATCGACAAAGTTTGGCGAATGAACATAAAAATATGAATAGGGCCCATGAAAATGAAGAGTTGATTCCTCAAAACAGTTTTATGATGAACCCTTCTCACAATACATTTCATCGTGAGAAAATAATTGATTCGGATAGTATAGTACAAGCAAGTGAGCATGCAGATATGAGAGAGGCGATGGAAAGGTCTGCAGCAGACTATTCTCATCAGTGGTTTAACGGTTACGGAATGAGCAGAATGGCAAACCAGGAACAGCCCAACATGTCGACGATACCTAGCGGCACAGGTGCTGTAGGTTTGTTCCCAAATGCTAATACAGGAGGTTGTGCAATTCCATTATTACTAAGCTGTTCGCCATCAGTTGTATCCGGTACATTAGCTAAAGGTCATTCCTCTTATAATGCACCTTCGTTTAGATCTATGGATGCTTATAGATATCATAAAAAACGTGAAACAAATAACCATAATGCCAAACTAGTTATTAAAGGCAACCCTACGATAATGTTAAAAGCGAATGTTGAACCAGCTGTTCATAACATATAAAAACAATCATATAAAATAAGTCTTTTACTCAATATATTTTATGTTAACATGAGAAGGCATCACAAAATTCAATAAAAGTTCCATAGTAAAGTTTGTTTTCTTTCTTTCTGAATAATGGACGGCTTATTGGGAAAATTATCTGGCTTTGGAGTCGTGGGTCTTGGGTTCGATTCCTAGAGGTGGCTAATATTTGTACCACACACGAATTGTTGGTTTTTCGGATTTGTCTGCATATATCTGTGTTCAAACCTATATGTGTGTCCAAACCTGTTGCGCATGAATTACATTGGCAATCTCTCTCTTCTTGAACACTTGGTGTAATATAAATATGTCATGTCAGAAAAATCGATAGGATTGATATATACAGATATATATATATGGGATTAGATTACTATTGAAAATAAAATATTTAAAGTAACAGGTTATATAAACAATTTTAAAATCGAAAGTCTATCCTCACAAATGTCAAAATGACAAATTCAATTGTGAGGCCAAGTAAGTGAAGTCGATATTTGTTGATTTCTGTACTCAATTTTTAATATTAGCGAAGTGAAAAACTCTCTCTCTCTCTGAACAGTTCACTATAAACTCGGCAACATTAGCCCCCGACCATAACTTAGTTCCCAACCATAGCTCAGTACCTGAAGCTAGCCCGCCGATATTACCACTGTACCGCCACACATTCAAACCCGCTGATTGTGAGTGCCGTCCTTACATTCAAAGACGAAATGTGGATGTGGCACACCGAGCACATACAATTTGTATATGAGCCCGTTGTGCCAGACTTTGTCAAACAAAAATTATTCGCGTTACCGCCATATTTCAGGCCGGTTTACACCAATTATTATAGAAAGGAGCGTCGCTTGTTTGTAGTTTTGACTCGCGTCTGCGGTTTCCCGTACATGGTAACGGTCCAAGCCGAGGTACCCCTCTCGGGAAACCTTGTGCCAATTACCTTTTAATAAAGGTCTCGGCTGAGTGCCTGAAGCGCTCGGCACGCCCGTCCTCGGACAAACAGTGGCCATCAGTCATAAAAATAATCGGCATTATTTGAATGTATATACATAACATTCATATCTGTCTTAAAAGCACTATAAAATATATAGTCACCGTCAATGATCTAGAGAATGGGCCGAGTGATATATGGTCCAAAACATACTGGTATTAGTGCGTACTCGCACTATGATTTAGTTCTTCGGATGTTTACGTGCAAATACCACTCGTAACGTCAAAGCCTATAAACCCTTTGAGAAAACAGTGCAATTTTAAAAATGATATTCGCTTCTTGTCTATTTATACCCAGGTAGAAATAAAACATATTGTATATATTATTCCATGAACAAGTTAGGAACTGGGTCTTTTAGCATATATTGGCCAGTAAAGTGATTTTTTGGACGTAAACAGAAAAAAGAACTCAATTACGATGGTTCCGCTCGAAAGATCACAACCTCACATAATACCAGCAGGAAATAGTAGCATAAAGCTGCCGTGTTTCGTATGGTGAGTGTGGGGATCCAGAGATCCAATTATAAAGTAATGTGGTATATTATCCCAGACTTCAGAGGTGAATCCGGATGTCTTTATGACCCGCAGTCATCACTTATTATTAAGTTATTACTTAAATTAACTGTATGCACATATTTCACCCTTTGTTTCTAAAATCATAAATTAAAATAACCCCAAGATCGTCATCGCTCTAATTTCACCACTTTTAAGTAATTGAAATGTAATATAGTAAAATATACTAATGGCTTACCAAAACCTATAAAGTGCATTTGCTAAAATGCATATAGAGTGGTGACATTGATTTCAATATAGTGACTTTAAAAGTGCATACAAATGAAACGTGAAACTTGTTTTAGTTTTATTAAATAGAAACAAAGAAACCTATTCGACATTACTGTTGCGTGGAATCAGGTGAAATAACGTTATACATTATGGAGCGCAGTGCTAGAATAACAATATTGTTATCAATTTATTTCAGTGCAGTTAATTGTTCGGTATTAAAAGATGTGCGAAAGGCTGATAGCCCTGGTACTAAGATAATCGAAACAGTATATGACATAAGCGGTACATCAAACGACTTTATTTCAAAATCATGTTCAGAAGAAGAACATTCAAATATTCTAAATGATGAGAGACAAAGCCGTATGCTATCGAGACTTTTAACGGCATTTGAAGTTCCTGATACGTATGCTGATAATAAAGAAAACCATGACTATGGATATAGAAGGGCGCCTACCGAGTGGCAATCCTCGACGGAGTCGCAGGGATTCATAAATAGAAATTTAAATCGCAAGTTATATGCAATTAGGCCCTTGCCTGTAGTAGATACTTTACCACCAGTCTACATTACCCGGCCCCGGGGTGTACCAACGTTTTTGAAAACAGAGATACATTTGACTATCATGATTCCGAGTTACGGAAAATACAAAATACTATATTAGTTCCAGTGAATTTAAGACCACAGAGCGCAACTACTGAGGACGAATTTTGGGCGCAACTGTCTCAAGATGCTATAATGAAAAATATTATACCTACAATGGAAGTACCGATGCCACGTAATTCTAATGGACAATATCAACAACTATATATTGCGCCATATCCTTTAACGGCCAGAGAATTGATGAGTAATGACCGTGAAATTGCACTTTACCCAGAAAATGAGTTACGTGACTACGCAAACTCATTTTTGGTCAACTATGAACCAAAAAATATTTTGCCAAAACAGTTTTCTGAAAGTTATCACAAACAGAAAACCCATACAATCGAATAATGTATGGAAGGTACCAACCTACATTAACCGATAGTCAAACGCGTTAAAATATTACTATAAAATATTTACTGCTATGAAACAATTACTAAATATGTATTATTTCTTAATAAATAATAATTAAATAATATAAAATAAAATAAATAAATTTAAATATTCATGTTAATTTTTACGAATTACCGTCAAATAAATTAAAATCTTGTGGAAGTTAAATCTTGAGGTGGAAGATTTATAACTTATATATTTATTACCAAAATCCTGTTATATAACAGAATGTTAGTATACAGTTGGCAGTAATTTTTATTCTAACAGTAAGCGGTAGTTAAACATTTAATTATTTATAAAATAGTTTTATATTTTCTTATTTTGGCCCCGTGAGTTTTGTGTTTTAGTGTATCTTGATGTAAATATGTGACATTAATACATATTCAAAGACAAAATAATCAAAAATGATTGCACCGTACTAAAAATTTTGCTTACTCTAATTTTTTAACAGAGGATGCAACGTGTCCCCCTGGCGAGACGATGGGGACCAATCTTCAATGTATTACCCGCCGACGCATGACAACCACAAACGAATCTCATTGGCAAAATTACGACAGCTAAATATATTCAATATGTAGGTTATAAAATAAATATACATTTCATTATCGATTTATTTTATTTGAAATCCAAATAATGGTACCCCTAAACCTAGGCAAAGATTTTTTTATGTATCTCTTCGTTAATGGTATAATAAAATACATATTAGAAAAAGATACTGATTTTTTCCATGTAATAACATACGATATACGATAAGATTAATTTAAGGCTCGGTACTATTTGATAAAGCTTTAAAAATAAATGTATTAGTTTTACGTCTAGATTATAGACAATGGCTTAGTTGTGTTACGTAAAATGCAAACGTATCGTATGCTTGCAAAATACTCATATGTAACCGACTTCTGAGAATTATCCAACATACAAGAGTACATGCCCGATACTATTTTACTTAATTGTCCAAAATAATCTATATCAGTTTTAACGCACGGCTGCGCTCGTGTATTGCTTCATACTAGGTAACAATTTTGTATTAAGATTTGTTATTTTAATTAGTTGAAGACAACCATTCATCAAAACAACACAACAACACAAGCGAATGAAATGAAATGTTCGCTACACACCATTTAGCTACTTGTAAGGCTTTCTCGTCTTTGCCTCGAAGTATATTATAAAAATTGGCTTTTCGAATATTAAATAAATGATGACATAATAAAAATTAAAGTAATATGCAGACAGACCATATTGTTGAATTACTTTATGATGTATCTTATAGACGTTATCTAAAAGTAATATGTATTTCTGCTTTATAGTTTATCTCATGGAAGTCAGATAAATAAATCAATATTATCGTTATCGGTGTTTAAGTCCGTCACTTTCCCCTGATAAACTCTAGCCTACCCATGGATTGTAACAAGTCACGGTTCAGAGACACTTGAATCTATGTAATTTTTGCAAACATGAACGACTTTAACGTCGTGGTTTGTCGTCTTAACCCATGTTTGCTACACGATAATATTTCTATATCACTGAGTCACTATTTATACGAGACAAATAAATATTAAATACTATATTTATTGTATATAAACTTTTCGGTTAACGGTAAAGACGAAGAATAAAAAGGATTATCGGTCATTGTGCGACCATAATTCTTTTATATAATTTTTAAAATACTTAGTATAAGCATGTTAATCGCATTTATATGTGCGGGATACATAAAGTTCTATTTAGTGCTTGCAGTATTAAAATGAATACCATACATCATTTTTTGAATATGAAAATAAATATATTTTACCTTAGCACTGCAATATAAATATCAAATGAAAAGAACCCGTACAATGATTTCAATACATGTTTAATATTCGACTCAAAAAAAAAAAAATTATACTATACTTTTTTTTATGTATACTTACGCTTATGTATGCGGCGTAAAGAGTTTAGATTATAACAGATTGTAAAGAAAGGATGAGATTACTTTGTGCATACGTAGCGTGTAATCATCAATTAAAAGGATTTTTGAATGTTATTTTCCTTAAACACTTGCTTTGTATAACTGGAAATAGAGTGGAAACAAACCGCTGCTAATGATTAAAATGAAATTTATTCTAGACAATCGTTATCATAAAAACAGTTTTCGCAATAACAAAAACAAATATTATCTAATACATGTACAACACTGATATGTAAAATTTTCTCAGTACTAGCAGGATTTCTAAAAGTTGACAATGTATTTATTTATTGCATGCGTTGTTACGTGTATACCTATTGTTTATTTATAACAACTATATAACACACGAATTATTACTCTACCTTATCTACGACATAATCAAGTTAAGTTTTTCAATTTTTAGGAGCTTTTAACTTTCCAAAAATTTTGTAGTTATATTAATAGTAGGTTAATTAAAACCCTTATAGTTTTTGAGACCCTTATATTTAAATATACTTTTATTATATTAATAGTAGATATAATAGAATATAGAGGCTTACAAAGAAGGAATATAAATTACACCTACACTTCATAATATAGCTAAGGTTAATCCGGAAACTGCATTGCAACGACTTAATCTAAAGGATCCTGCTCTGCGTACGTTACAAATAAGATGAATTATGATGATGATGTTACTTAGATGGATTATATTATAATATATATATTATATATAATATATTATATTATTCAGGGATACCAAATTTTCCTATTTTTATTAAGAAATAACTTACAACGTCAGCGTTTAGAGATCCTGGGTCTAGGTCTATCGATCCTGTGCCACAATCACATACATTTTTAACAGTGGGTGGACCCCGTCGCAGCTTTTTTTATTACATTGAGAGTACTGCAGCTAGAACTAAACTACGGTGTAGCTCTACCACTGTTAAACTGCTACTTTCTATATGCGCCATTAATAGGTTATCATGATTGAGGAAGGAGGAGATCGCACTCTTACAGAATAGAAGCGTAAATAAACAGTACAACGCTGCTGTGTTTCGTTTTGTTGAGCGCTGGGAACCACAGTCTCAACTGCAGGTGTCCAATTTCCAAACAGCTTTGTCACTTGTGAACATTATGTCACAATGAGAACTCCTCAGATGTGGCAAAGTTATTTGCATCTTGAATCTTTGTTGAGAACAGATGTAGGGGTTTATGGTTCGCATTCATCATTTACTATCAGTTTAACTATCTACTCGTTCGTCACCTTTATTTTCACACAAATGTGTGCTGTGTTAACAATAGTATTTTTTTATAATATTAGAGGCCGCAAACGAGCGCACAATTAACCTGATGATAAGCAATGATTGCGACTCATGAAACATTCATTCAAGCATTCGCATCAAAGATTAAAGATGCAAATAGCGTTGTCATCCCTGATGACAGAGATGGAAACCTGTAATTAGGGCATATCACGTAATCGTTTCATTAAGAAAGGTCGACTTCTGAACGCTTTCAAAAATAATTTCAACCACATTAATGGGACTGTTGTTATCGTGATTAAATGAAAAAAAAAATCGAAATAGAACAGGAGAACCTCATCATTCATTCATGATCTATATTTCTTCTTTTTAGTCTATTTATACATTATCATAATGAGGGTTATAATTAAATACATATAAAAGTATTTTCCTGGAAATATGATAAATTTATTAAAAAAAAATCTTTCATGCACCAAGGAAAATATTGCACGAATTATAGGAATTTATCTTACATGGTATAATGGACTTCATGACGTAGTTTAGCCAGATGTAGGAATTGTTAGTATAACGTAGCTTGATAAAATAATTGTATGAATTAGACTCACATTGCGTTACGTCATATGGATAAACAAGAAAAACGCACAGTCTGCCTGGCACCTATCTGTGAAAATAAAGTACGCCATTTTACTTGGCCTATTAGGGTTGCCATTTGCACAATGCAATGTCTTTTTATGTATGAGCATTTCTTTGATTGAAATCTAAGAACAGGGAGTCTTATTTCGTCTGTCAGGTATGCATAATAAAGCATTCGTAGTTTAATACACGTTAACTTTAATTGATTGAAAATGAATGATTTGCGTTATAAATGCACTGTTATGAGTGAAGAAAAATCATCATCAGTATCACCTAACTGCTTTCTACAATTTGGCATGAGATGATCATTGATTTTTTTGTCATAATGTGCTCTTCCAGGCACCAACTGGAATGTTATGTTATATTTGATTCAAGTGGAAGATAAACGAGTCACAGGAACAGCATCAGCTCAATGGTACCATAAATCCTATGGAGAAGACTGCCGATGGAAGAATGCTGCATACGATCGTGCAATGTGTAGAGAACTCTTTGGCAGCATTGAAGGAACGAGAAAGAAGAAAGAAGAATCATATGTCAGCTAGTATATTAAACTGCCGTATAACAATATTGAGAAGATATTACCATCAGGAGGATGTCTGATGTAATATAGCATGATATAGCTAGATGATTATAGCAGCTTAAGCATACGCACAGAAATCCTCAGCTCAAAAATCTTTCTTCAGCTCTATTTACACATGTATATTTAACATAATACAAATAATTGACATTTATCACACTTTCGTACGAATTGACACTAAAATTGAATTTAGGAATAGTTTTTTTTGTGATCATAGTAAGCTACGGATGCGGAAGCATAGACAAAGTACATCACCTAAGCTAGCAATAAAGTTACACTAAATGCAACCTAGGTATAGTATATATTTGAAGACTAAGTAGAAATGATGTTCTGGTTAATAATTCAGCATCAACTCGTTTACTATCTTACTCAGCATTTCCTATCTTAGCCTTCATGTCTTATAAATAAGTGGAATAAACATTTACTTAAAATGTTTATATGTGGATTTGCTTATATAAATTTCCTTGTGTAATATATAATTAGATAATATCTATGTATATCTGTGTATTTATTCTACAAGTAATCCATTATTATATTAGCACATAATAAAAAATCATTATAATTTAGTAATGAAAGTGTAATTATTCTTTACGCATATACTCGCGCAACAGGGTAACGTTGCAAGATCCTCGCGGGAGCCCTCAAGAACTGGTTCCCCACTAATAGAGGTCTCCGTTGAGCGTCATAAGCGCTCGGTCAACCCTCAAAACGGTGAAACTGTAAAAGCCCTCGAGCGAACAGCGGCCGTCAGCCCGAAAATTAAAAAAAAGTATAATTATTTGTTACTATATGTTAACTGCGCAGACTCTATTATAGTTCTGATGATTGATAATGCGTTAGAAAGGCGAACAAGGACTCTACGTTGTGGAACGAAAATAAAATTTCTAAGTTCTATCTGCAGCAATATTGTATTTTCCCGTGCAGTGGCAACCCTATGACGCACAAGTTTGACTGGAAAGATAACATAACGACACATCATTTATAAGACGGGCGGTGATCCTTATTTGACATACAAATATTGGCCTTACCAATAGGAACTTCGTGCTTATCGTTATTTTATTTTTCCAAAATATAAGTAGAAATGAGTCGATTTGCATTAATATTCGTGGCGGTAGCCCTTTACGGGGTTTTTGCAAATGCTAGACATATGCATATAAGAGAATCAGAAGAGAGTGAAGCATATCTATCTGAAATGGAGCCAAAACCGACTACGGAAGAGTTGTCAGCCGTAAGTATTTATACACAGATTGAGTTTTATTATCTTTGAATTATCAACGCTAAAATAAAAATAAACAAACGAGGTTATTGTTTATTGTTATTTAATATTTATTTCATAACGCCGCTGTTTATAAAAATACCTTAATTAGCCACTAGCTTACCTAATTTTTGTAATTATATATACAAGGATTTTTTAAAATATTTTTTTTGCAAGAGTATAAGTTAATCTCTCAGAAACTACATATAGTAGGTAGGTAGTAGTGGCAGGTATCGTAGGTTGGATTTGATGTGGTGTGTTTGATTTTTTGTGTGATTGTGGAATTTTTATTTTAAATTAAATTAAATTGAATAAAAGATTCCTTGAAAGGTTATCAAGAGGTAAATCTCTATTACAATTAATTTACCTAAGATTATTTATCTATACTTTATTTCTACCAGTAAAACAAACATTGACACAAGAAACAGTACCTAATGCGAAAAGACATTCTCTCCCAGCCTAACTTTGGATTGTGAAGAGAATATATTACCTGTGCAAGAAGCCTTATTTTTAAATTTAAAAGTATATAAATGTTATAAGCGATATATTAATAGAAATATAAGGTTATTTTTATTTTCTGTTCGCATCACGTAAAATTAAAAAAAAAAGGTTTTCAAAGTCTATTTTTGCCACAGCCCACGACTATATTTTGACATGTTTCTAAATTCTTGTTACTTCATTTTGACATGGTCCTAAAAGTATGTTCTTATCGTATATTTAAAATTATATAAGATGACTAACCTCACCTTCCTTTTAATAACCATTATTGAAGTCATGTCACGTTATTGCAAAGTTTCAAGGTAACTTAATGAGTTTTCAATTGTCATAACATAATTTACTCTATCAACTACAGCAGTTGTATCTGGTAGAGACACACCGCAATTAAACTAGCTTTGACACGATTAATCCCCACTACCTGACAAGGATCATCCATTCTGAAAATTAAATGAATCTTAGTGGAACTATGTTTCGTTTGGTGGACGAAACTGGTCACTCTATTACTAGTGTCGAGGTATCCGTCACCAGTAGTAAAGCCCGTCCGTGAGTTATTAGCGATGAGTTATAAAAGAATAAAAACGTAGGTGAGAAATAAAAATTACTAAAGAAATTTTGGGTCCTGTAGTGTCAGTACTAACGTTAAAAATAAATCTTAAGAAAAGTATAAATAATAGTTTATTCTTTTGCAGGATATTGTCCGTGATTTCATGCCTATGAACACGATTTTATTCTTTAAGACATACCAACTTTGTGAAGAAGGTTTCAAAAGGGATATATTGGGTGTTTGCAGAGAAGTTTGGGATTAACTCCATGTACATTATACAATTACGGCTGCAGTCAATGTGATATTAATTTAAGAATAACATGTATTAAATTTAAAAGAACATTAATAATGTAATGTGTGTAAATAAACTTGTTTGTATTAAAATTTATAAAAAAAAATGAAAACATTCTCTTATTTCCAATCCAATTAAAACCGTAAACGTGAAATCACAATAATTTATTTAAAGCTTTTTTCTTATTTAATTATAATTATATAGCAGCAAATAAATACATAAAATACACTGCCGTTAATTTTATTGTACTTTATCAGGAACAGTTAATTAGTAGATATATTGTTGTTTGTAATAAGCTCGTACAAGCGGCAAGTTGAAAATTATAATCCAAATTCAAAACTGTAAATTTGTCGAAACAGACACGCCATTTAGCGCACTCGTTCACATTTTTACATTTCTATAATCCTTATAATTAAGAAGTATATCACATTAGTGAAGCCGGCGGCAGAGTGACTGCCCCGTGGCCAGAGAGAGGTGACGGTAAGGTTGCCACTCCTCGAATCCAAGCCCCTCGCTCACAACAGAACGACTCCACGTGGCTCAATGCACGCATATATATCGTTGTTACGCCTCCTATGAAAATTATTAGAGTTATGATATGCAAGAATAAAGCAAGCCAATGTTACAAAGATATAAAATAAATAGCACACAATTAACAGTGATAAAGCCATGCTGCAGCTTTTTCATAGCTACAGTACAATCGGCAGAAAGACTGTTTGGTCTTCGGAAACAGGTGGGATTAGAATATCAGCATAATGCTTATGTTTCGTATGAATTACACATGACGACCAGGCGACCCACATACTGGTAGCAAGGTATTCCATCTCATTACGCAAGGGATTTTGAATCTTTGTCGTAGATGGATATAAGAGGTTATGGTTTGCATTCATAACTTTCCATCTGAACAGTGAACTGTGTGCTCGTTTGTCACCGTTATAATAAAAAAATACAGCATAACTTCATATAAAACAATACAATTGTGGGTTTTACAATTAAATTTAATGAGAAACGCTGTTAAAATTGATCATAAATTATTTATCACCACACTCTGAGCTATTATTAGAGAACAAATGCATTTTGAAATATAGTTTCCTGTTTCTTATATTAGTTTATATTCACCATGGTATGTAGCCCATATTTAGGTTTTATATAATTACTATATTAGTTTATATTTACCATGGTAAGTAGCCCATACTTAGGTTTTATATAATTACTATATTAGTTTATATTAACCATGGTAAGTAGCCCATATTTAGGTTTTATATAATTACTATATTAGTTTATATTAACCATGGTAAGTAGCCCATATTTAGGTTTTATATAATTACTATATTAGTTTATAATTACCTTGGTAAGTAGCCCATATTTAGGTTTTATATAATTACTATATTAGTTTATATTCACCATGGTAAGTAGCTCATATTTAGGTTTTATATAATTACTATATTAGTTTATAATTACCATGGTAAGTAGCCCATATTTAGGTTTTATATAATTACTATAGTAGTTTATATTTACCATGGTAAGTAGCCCATATCTAGGTTTTATATTTGCACTAATATCAAAATAAAAGTTATTTTCAAATATGCCTAAATGTCTTTTATAGATCTCATTTGATCTATAAAAGATTAAAATATTTCAGATCGCAACAAACAAAATTGATAAAAATGTGTTCTTCTTGTCAAATTCATTCAATGCCAAATACTTCTCGTAGTACATTTGTGATGGTGGTTTAATAATTTCATAAAAGTAAATAATCAAAGATCCACGATACATACAATAACAACGAAATTACGCCGCCACTGTAATTTCGTCGTTATTGTAATAAATGCCATATAAATCTCGTCGACTTCAACCGACGGCGAATGTGATGAACGTTTGACGAAATTATGGTTAAAGCGTACAATATTGTAAAAGGTCTGCCCAACAGTGGAGTGACGTGATATGTGATGTCTTTTCTTTTATTATTATTATTAACTGTATGTAATCTTTTACTCTTTGATATTGAAACTCGATTAATATACTTTATAATAATTTTTAACAGTGGTGGAGCTACACTGCAGTTTGTTTCTAGCTACAGTATGAATAGATCAGCTCGACCGGGGTAGGACCACGCCCTCAGAGAATACCAGCATAAAGTAACAGCATAATGCTGTTGTGTTTCGTCTGGTGAGTTTAGGGATCTGGAGACCACCAGTAATAAAAACTGGTGACGAGGCTTTCCATGTCAGTTCTCAAGGTTGTCAACGCATCTGCATTATGATTCCTTGTCAAGGTTGAAAGTACATGTCATGGGTCGCAGGAATTCTGTGTCAGGTGAACTGTGTGCTCGTTTGTTACTCTCAATTTAATAAAAAAAAAAGTTCTATATTATTTTAATTAATTATTATATTTTATGAATGATAATGAATTGAGAAGTTGTATGCCAGTAAAGTAGAATTATATTTATAGTTATACCTTCACATGCACTACTTGTGAAAAACAAATAAACTAAAATATTAATTCTGCCCGAAAATTATTGAGGCACGGCACAAATACCTCATGGCAAGGTAACACTTTTATCACAATAAACTGCACCACTAGTGAGCGGTCACGTCCCTACGCCATTTCATTATTATTTTCTATTCTAGACTCAGTCAGTCAATAAAATAGTTAACATTAAATAAAATAATTGAATAATTAAAGCAAATATAATCCCAAACATAATATAAATTAATAAAGAACGACCAGAAAGAAGTCCTTCGGCTGGGAGTCCAAACGCCCTCGGCCATTTGGACTTCAGGGAATGGAACCTGCGCACTATCGTGGAGCATATGAGCCCCGAGCGCTCCGCTAACCGCGTCCGATGACTCGAGATGCTGATTGGGATTAGCGAATTAGCAGACGTCACTATAGGGATAATTATGGTGGGCATTTATCTATACTTTCCCATAAGTCGGTCACGACGTTTGCCAGTTCAGATATTGCGTTAATATCACGAAAATTATAAAATAAGGTTATAGTCAGACCTATGATAATAAGCTGGGTTCCGAGATAAGCAAGTGCATGACCGTGCCGAGGAATTGACATTTCCGTTTCTTGTTTCCACACCCGTTCCTTCCAGTCCCAAACATCTATAGCACCTACGCTGCTGGGAGTTTTGTCCTGAAATTTGAATATTAAGTCTATTTCACAATTGTTTTTCGTGGCATAAAGTTTTTTTAAATGTTAACGAAAATATAATTATAATAAATAGATGAATCTTCTGGGGAATATTGTCTTTGACGCCACTATTATTCGACGAATTAATCGGCATTCGCGGCAAAAACAGTTTAAAAAGTGCATAAAAAGAGACGGAACTGTGGATGGTCACGTGTAAACTAGTTTTTTGTACTAATCGTAATAGGAAGTTTCATGAGGAGAATAACTGTAAAATTTTAAATACTCTTCTTGACATTAAACCAATTTTTCATTAGTTTCTTGTTTACTCCAACAAACCAAACAACAACAACAACCAAATCACGAAACATAAAAACCGTTCGACACAACATAAGACGATCGCTTTGCGTCAAAATGTAACGTAAAATATAAACATATGTACATATGAACGTGCAAATACTAAAAATATTTAACCGGAAATTACAGTCAGTCGTATGCAATATTAGCTCTGACTTTACCTAACTTTAAATCGGTTAAATATTTGCAGTGTATGGAGTGTTATGACGTACTTTTTCCGTAATCTTCCCCGCTCCACCGATTATGTACAGATTGTCATTCATTGTAAACAACGTCGCAAAACATCTTGGAAATCGGAGACTGTAGATTTCCGTCCAACTGTAAGCAATTATATGATTGTAAAATGATAATTAAAATTATTACGATAATGACAAATTTATAAGGAAGGAAGGATTTTGTGGTGAGCTTTATAATATATATTATATATATTTAGATAACTAATTAATTTCAGAGGCAAACGAACTAAAACGAAAATTCGTGTGTGCTTCGCTTGGTAGGCGAGAGGATGATCGAAATACAGTATTAAATTGCCACTTTCGAAGCGACTACCCGACAACAACCTGATTATATTAACTGTCGCATTCTAGATACATAAGAGACCCTAAAGTTTTCCTGTCGTTTTTAGCAATGCAAAGCAAGATAAACAAGGGATATATCTGTATACATCACGAAGTAGGATATCTAAGTGATTGATTCAGTTTTTGTGTCTAGTATTATCGGGGGGAGAGTAAAAACGAACACGCAGTTCATTTGATGGATAGCACATGCGGTTACTGACTGGGACGGATTACTTCGTTTACCTATAATTTGGATTCTGTGTCCGTACACTCACGATACGAAACACATCAGCGTGTTCGCGCTAGTATTCTGTTAGGGTGTGGTCCTTTCCCGTTCGAGAAATTCATGTTGTAGCTAGAAACTAGGTATGCTTTGCCACGTATGAATAAAAGTTTGTTACCACATTGCATGCAATGTACATAGATCGCAATATTCAATAATTTGTACATTGAAATGATACGAAATCTCGACGCCCACACAATACTGGCGGAATTTTGTTACAACTCATGGTTAAAATTATTTTAATTTCTATACTGTGTTTAATAATATTGATATATTTTATTTAAGTAATAGTTGATATGGGCATAGAATAGAGAATTGTAGTAATATCTTTTTTAGATAATACAAGATGAAACTAACTCGTTAGTTTTGGAATTGTAGCATTCGACAATTTTGCAGACGGGGTTTTTCTTCTCCCCGGTCATGCCGCCAGCTACCCAGATGTACTCTCGATATTTCACTGCCGCCATCGCCATTCGAGCGACGCTCATTGAACGCACCTCACTCCACGACCCCGTTTTAAGATCAAACCTCTCTACAGAGCGGAGGACTCTGAGAACAAATGAATGTCTATACATTACACTATTATTACACTTTACTATTATAATTGTCACTGTAAAAGTAAAAACGGTGAGAATAATGATGATATTAATTAGGTGTTCACTTAAACAGGCACTATAATCCTAGGAGGAAAAAGAAATGACAGAATAAAAAAAAAGTAATCACTATGGTTGATAAACATCCATCGTCATCCAATCAAGTAATCAACCTTAAATCTATAAAGCTGCGTTGTTACTTTTGAGTTCTAAGATAGTGCAACTTGTTAGCAGTCTTCCAGTAGTAAGTAATCCAGTCTTCATGTAACTCTAACATCATAGCAAATTACGCTGGTATTCCACGATGTAGTTGTAGTTCTTCCCGGCTTAGTCCTTTATTAATTTTGCGATTGGCAGTTTCTTGCTGTATCTTGTTTATAAACGTAACAAAAATATTAATTTAATTCTTTACCTGAATAATCTTTTATTTACCTGCCCTTCTTATCTTGTCCACCAATTGCGTAAAGAGCCATGCGATGAACCACTAAGCCGAAATTTTTTCTAGGTATTGCTAGACCAGATTCACTGTACCAAGACCTCGTCACAGGTTCATAACTCCACACTGTTGATACGACCACTGATTTTCCACGAGTATCATCGTCACGTGGATCAGCACCACCTAGAATAATATCGTTTAGTAAATCCATAAATTAGATAAACAATAAGAAAAAGTAATTCTGTCAACAAACAGATTTATTAACAAAATCATTTTTCTTACTTATTACGTAATAAATTCAAAAAATATTTAATGAAAATGAAATATACAAAACAAACACACAGCACATAGAACACAAACACATAACAAAAAAAGAACATTAGAAGGAAGAGAATTCAATTCACAGTACCCACAAGATATACTCTGCCTCTTAAGAATGCCACAGAGTGATGGTGCCTTGGCTCGGGTAGATCTCCCACGTAATCCCAGGAATTCGTGACTGGATCAAATCTTATATCATAGTAACAATGTATTAGGTAAGAAAAACAGATTTGATAAATATGTAATAAAACTAAACCAATTAATGTGTGTCATTTGTGTTACATACCTACAAATATCTTTTCCTGTATTGCGCCCAACTCCATATGCAGTGTGCGGATCAATTCCACCAAAAACGAGCACTGTTTCTCGATCCCAGTTAAATAACGATCCTTCCATTGTATAATTCTTGTTAGATGGTCCGAGTATCGACGTAGACAGTTTATTCCTGTTTACACATTGTAGGAATGAGATAGATAGTTTTAAATTATTAAAAACACTGAAACAGTACCGTGTCGTGGTATTGCAATGTTCTGGAACAAGCTTTTGATAGCACGAGGCAAAATCTTTACTGGAACAGTACCGTGCTGTGGTATTGCAATGTTCTGGAACACGCTTTTGATAGTACGAGGAAAATCTTCACTGGAACAGTACCGTGCATGTGGTATTGCAATGTTGTGGAACACGCTTTTGATAGCACGAGGAAAATCTTAATTTAATGATGATTTGTCACGTGCTAGATGATGACGGAAAACATCGTGAAGAAATCTAAGAAAGAAAAATTCTATTATTTGATGACATAAGCTCGCCCATCTACAGTGGAGCTGCTTGGATTCGTGATGTGAACATCAATTTGTCGGATTAATTAACCACACAGGGCGGAAATGTACTACCTTTCAGAATTAAATTATAAATAGAAATAAAATTTAAGTTTTTAACATGAGACTTACATATTGATTTTGGCGAGTATTTCCTTTGACTGATTGAAGAGTGACACTTGCGGGCTACTGATGTTGTTCTGGGAAGGCGGTCTCGCCCCCCTCGGGGATTGGTCAGTTTGAGAATTAGTTTTGGCCGTTTGCAGACGGGATGCTGAACTTGGCGACATTTGAGATTCTCTACATTTCAAAAATATTTATATTAAGAAATTATCCTTAAAATAGTTTCTCTGATTATATACATAAAAAAAGGTAAAAAGTTTAAAATATAATAGATTTATTATGCCTCTCCATATAGTTAGAAAACATTTTCACTTCTCTTTTCTCTAATTAATATTAGGTGAATATATAATATAGTCAACATAAAGTTTGAAAAATTTTAAAGCAGTCATACAAACCTTCGAGATCCAGTTAAGGCTGCAGTGGCAGTAGCCAGGTAACAAGCAGCCACGCTGTTATGTCTGGTGTCACCAGGATTTTTTAAATATTCATCCTAATGCGTGAAAAATAGTAAAAATTTAAACTTAAATTGATCTGATTGATTGATGAGAATTGATTGGATTACTAAAATTATATGTTGTATGCCATGTTTTTCTTTATTTATCATAAGTATTACCATACTAGTAATGAATATACAAAAACATAACATACAACACATACTTTTAGAAATCCCTTGCGTTCACAAAACAAAATATCAAGAGGAAAATTACATTTGAATTGAATAACAATAATTTCACTAAGATATGGAGAGCGTTTGCGCTCTAAAGTGATTCATCGTCGGCATTTAATTGTACATGGACTTTTCCAAGTTGTAAGAACTTATCATTTCATACATGTTTGGCGTACAAGTCGGCAATCGCAGTTTTAGCTTTCTCTCTTAGATGTCTGTTGTCCACTTGTCAGTGTTCTGAAGAATTGTTGGGATTAATACGAGCCGCTAATGGCTTTATGGCTTTTAGCCATACACACATTGCGATAAGACTAAAAATTCCATCTCCACTATCGTGATGGTAGGTAATTCAACATTGTGCTCTTTGTATGAAGTTTTTTACCATACACTTTGTTGCATTAGCTGTCGCTACTGGTAATTTCGAATTTTAAAGACCGTCAATGCACAGAAAACTCAACGCTGACGATGAACACATACCATCAATGGAGTTGCTCGATTGCACCTTGTCTATAAGGTGAAGTCGAAATCTACACGCCTTCTCTAAAGCTGCCTTACTTGATTTGATTATCTTGGACCGATTATCGTTTTACGTATCTTCTCAATGTTCTTACACAAATTTTACTTCACCTTTTCAGTATAACTGGTCTCGACAGTTTCACTACTACTGGCACTTTTTGTAGTGTCTAAGTTTTCATATGAATCTTTTTCAGGCAGCTCGTACATTTGTGAATGCTGGGACATCTGACATAATGAAAAACTTTGAAGTTTTACTAGCGACAAGTTCTTGCACTTTATTATGTTGTATGTAGAATTATTTATTTACAATAAAAAAAGTTGTATATAAATAATTCGAATAAATTGTAAATAGTAAATAATAATTATTGTTTTAAAAAAATTAAATCAGTCCATATATTACTGCCCATACGCCTCAGAAGCATGGACGCTCAAAAAGCAAAATCTGTATAAAATTCAAGTAGCACAAAGAGCAATGGAGCGCGCCATGCTAGGAATCACTCTGATGGACCGCATACCCAACGTCGAAATTCAAAGAACCAAAGTCGGAAGACGTAGGTATGCGTATCATGAGACTGAAATGGCAATGGGCAGGACACCTGGCTAGGAGAGAAGACGATCGGTGGACCCCTGGTAACCGAATGGTGGCCAAGGCAGGGGCGCCGATCAGTGGGCAGCCCATCGGCCCGCTGGTCGGACAACATCGTCAGGGCAGCGGGGCCGCAATGGTTTCGGGCAGCACAAGATCGATCTGAATGGCGCGAAAAAAGGGAGGCCTATACCCAGCAGTGGGGAGATACGGGCTGATTTGATTGATTGATTGATTGATTGAAATAAACTCACACTACTAATTAAAAAAAAAGAAATTACATTTGTCGGTTGTATTGTGCCCAAATTAATTTTTTTCTGATTTTGGTTAAAATTTTGATTTACGTGAGACATTTGCTGCTCCTAAAATAGTTCAAAAATTGTCATGAAAACAGTTATAAGTACTAATTTTTTGTCAGATAATTATTTGACACCTTCAATGATAATTTATATAAAAACTTAAATTAAAGCGAAAAAATTATGATGTTATTAATAATACTAATTATAATTATAGGAATCAACGGTTTTCTGACATTTCTTTAATAAAAAAGTACGTTAAATGATGTGGCCGATTCTCTTACAATGCCACACAGTAATTTTTTGAGATATTCTAAATTTCTATTTCAATCATTTTTTCAAAATTCTTTCTGTATCAGTATTAATAGTTTAGAAAGAGGTCTGTACATTTGCATCCATCGGCTTTTGTAGGTTACAGTCAGTTTCGACGTTCTTTCTGGTCGGCTGCGGAGTAATCTGTTGGGATGCCTTATTTGGGCCCTCATATTCATGGGGCGGCGATCGCGTAGTCGATCTAGATTGTGTGGCTTCTTTTGTCTGAAGAATAATATACAAGGAAATCATCAGAGTAAACAAACAGAACAACTTTTTTATTATTACATTCAGATTAAGGAACGTTCACCTGATGGTAAGTAATTCCTGCGGCCCCTGACATTCATCCTCGACAATGTATAATAATGGAGATGCGTTGTCACCCTTGGGAACTGGGATGGAATGTCTAACCACTAGTAATAAAGGTCTACGGCTCACAAAACGAAACACAGCAGCATTATGTTGCTATTTTACGCGGCGCTATTTTATTCTGTGAGGGCGTGGCCCTACTCCGGTTGAGCTGACCCATTCATTCTGCAGCTAACTGAATATAATGTCAATTGGTAAACTTCCATTAGATAAGAAACACTGACTCTCTGTCAAAAAAGTTCTATTTTATATGAATAAAGATTAATCCTTATCAATTATACAAATATCGTCATCATCATCCACGCAATCAACGAACGGTATGAGAAACTTAATAATGTTAAGCATTGTTTGCGATAGACCAGCAAACGCTAGACCCTAAAGAAGGAAATATAGTTAAAACAATATTAAATCAGGTTTATAATATACTATAATATTTGACTGTGCCAACCTTCCGTCTGTTTTCAAAGAATTCACTCATCGTTGTAAACTTGTCTTTATCACAACCAAGTCCATTTAACGTTCCAGGCAAAGGAAAATCCATCTTCGGCCGTCTCATTTCCATTTTGTCGTTATCCATTCCGCGCAAAGTGCCTGATCGTGAAAGACAATGTATGAGTAAAATACTCGATTTTAAACATTGCTGTATTTTTATGAGCAGGTGATGATGCAAAAATGTTTGAAGAACTACTTTATTCACTGTGATTTTTTAACTATTACTAATATTTCGCCATAAATAGATCATGCAACAAAAATATTTAAGTCATTGTTTACATACTGGGTAAGTCATCGTTTCGCCTCGGCGGTTGCATCATTGACAATTGTTGATACATCTGGTCTTTAGGAACCATAAAATGTTCTAGATATTTTAGGAAATCTTTGTACGTCACATGATTCTGCAACGTAAGCAAGTAGTTCAACGTATGTGTTACGTTCCCGTTTTTTAATAGACAGTGACGAGACTACAAATTTTCCTTGTTTATTATAATAATTAAATACTGCTTTGTCCTCCATTTTAAGATATTAACATTATGTTTATAAAATCTTTGTCAGTATTTGTAAAGTAAAATTGTAAAACACGATCTTTAAATATACTCGGAAATCAAAACAAAGTGTCGGATATATTCTATTATATGAAATAGAAATACAGACTTATTTAAGTTTTCTTTCAGCGGCTACTTGTAAATTAATATAATTTATTTAGCACCTTTTCTTCGCCAATCCAATTCCTTTCTGCAGGTTCAGTAAGTCCAAGAACGTCTATCCAATGATAATAATTCTTTGAGTTGTTACCATACCAATACTTTATTATGACATACCTGTGAAAAATATTGTATAATAATATCTTAATTTAATGTAGAGTATTCTTTATTAGCTTCTATGAATTAAAGCAGAATTGTGATAAGTAGAAACTCAAATAGAAAAATATTTACACAGATATTCCAAAATTTTTTGGACTTTAATTTCCTAGTCTATTTAATAAATATAATAAATAATATACTGTAGCACTGGTTAATGTATAAAATGATAAAATATAACTTAAACAAAAAGAAATTATGTGTAATATACAATACAATATAAAAATAAATAAATAAAAAGCAACCAGATGGGAATATCTCTACAGTGGAGTCGAGGAGAGAATCGAGGGTTAGAAGGAAAGGGATTATCTTTGTCGGTATTTTCTAGGATTCTTATAGTCAATATTCGTTGACGAAAGTGTATCAAATAGCTTGGAGGTATTTTATTTGTATTTATTTGTGTGGTAGTCGATTCTTGAAGCAGTAAAAAGTTGGAGTTATGACATGTTGTTATAACTCGATTAGGCAATGAATACCTCATCGATTTCCCATAGTTTCAAGTTGAAAACAAGAAGAATTTCCTTCAGATGTGGTGCATGAAAATTGCTTTTCATATGCCCTGGGTTATTATTTATTTTAAATTCACCAACTTGAGGCTTTAACTACCTGGAGACGGATAGCTTTCATGTCCGCCACCTAAGGCTGAATTATAGGGTTTAGTGTTGGCTCTCTGGAAACTCAGAACTGGGGAATAATTTTATTCGATATATTAAATCGGTGTTTCACGACCTATCTGTTCCGACCATAGCCTTAATAAACGCTGAGAGCGACAGATCGTCTCTGTGCCAATAAAGGACTGGAACTGTTCATCAAATCCTCGGAGGCTGGATGTTTTTTATTTGGCCTAGTTTTACTAGGCTGACCTAAGAAATCTAGTTTTATTTAACATTGGAGGTAAACGTTCATGCGGCTCTTACTATCCACATTCATACTAAATAAGGAATCTACGTATGAATAGAATGGAAAACATCGATAAGTAATAAGGTGTCCGGTTTCCTTCTTTCCCCCAAACGAGTAATTTAACATTTCCAGAGCACCTATAGTCCGTGTAACCGTACCCCGGTCAACCAGATCCGACCTGTAGCGTAATTCTAAAAATATGTCAGTGTGGTAAACAAAGAAGTATACATTTCATTTACGACATAGAAAAAAAAACCAAATCACATAAGGACATGGCTAGAATGCTTTCGTTGACCTGACATGTAAATTATTGAGTCATGGTTATCATTTAAAACAAATCGAAACACCGGAACTGAGAATGTGGATCTAATACATATATTGTTGTTATCAATAAATATTAAATACTAACGCCAGTCCATCGTCCACCATCTGCTGTACGTCAGGCTCATTGACAATTTCAAGAATCTCAGCATTATCAGGGTTCCGTTTGATGTCAACAAGCTGCCAGGGGGAGATAAGGCCGAATCGGATACACCTCATTATGTCAACAACTAATCGACGCCGTGCAGGCCAGTTGCCATAAAGCCATCGGACACCAGCCATTAAAACTTCTATCTCACTAAAAATTTCATTTTTCATAGAACAAACTATTTATTACGTAGCCTCCGTGTATATTGCAAAATTGTATAATTTTGATATTGTTAACGTTGGTCTTAAACCAGTTGTAAACCTTTGTTGATGAAACATGTGCTAAACACAAATAACATTCATTTTCAACTATAGACATTGCTGCTCTTGTTTTGTATATTCAGAATAAAAATCTGTACTTATAATAATCCAAGAGATTATCTCGTAAAGAGAATACGTCAACATTGTGATTGATTAACGCACCAATTTACATTGCACGCAAAGATTGCTTCAAGTACTCGTAGCATGTTTTTTCGTGAAAACAACGAGTCAACTTAACTAGGAATTATAAAATAAATAAATAAACCACACTCCGTCGTTTTGAGTAAAACCTTACCTTGTGACGCATATATAATTAGACTTAAAAAATGTCATAACTTCATCCGGTTCCAACTCAAGGAAATCTTTTGAAGCGACCAAAGGTAGAAAAAATCTCATAACACGAGGGACCTTTTAATAAAAAGTTTATTAATAATTAGCTGGTATTCGAGAAACGTAATTTTATATATCACAATAAACTATGTGTACCATTAAGTCCATCACTGGGGTCATTCCTTTTGACCTAGCTTCCCTGTATAGGGCGAATGCAGTGTCTTCAGTAAACAGGCTTTCATCCACAATAAATGACCAACATTGATCCTCTAAATCTGTTTTTAAATTAATTGTCTAATTTAATAAGCAATTGCGACACTGACAGAATTAAATCTAATAAAAATACCAATTTCACCTTTTATAGACAGATATTGAGCAGCACAAAATAATTCCAAAATATTTTCTCTCTTAAGAACTTTACTGCTTTCTGAACCACTGAAAATCATCCATTCATAGATCGTTTGAAATGCTTCAGGTGTTACATTTGACTAAAATAAAAAAAAAGGTAAATATCAGAAATAAATGAACGAAAAAAAAATTTATAGTAATTTGAAGTCGTTATAAATATCTATATAAAAATATAATTTTCTTAATTATATTTTGGTTTCAGCTTATAGTTATTATACGATACGATATTTCATGTATAAAATTGTTAGTTATTATTAATCAAATAACTAAAACACATTTTCGATAAATAATGATTAGTTATTTATTCAAAAGCATTCGTAAAAAAGAGGGCATTTGTGCGCAGTTAGTTAGTATTGGTGTCCAGCGATGGTTCTATTTGTACGGACTGGTGAGCCCATCCTGTCATGGCGGTAGCGCGAATAGCCGTGACGCCCTCGCCGTCGGAGGGGGCGGATTGACGGTGCAATGAACGTGTACTGAGCTAGAGTCGGCAGCTCAAGGTAGCGTTGATTTTCATTGCGCAAGAACCACGGCGGCTTTAGTAGGGACATTTTGCTATTTTAATTAAGTAACAGATGCAAACGACCTAGGGCGAATGCTGCTCGGCTGCATTTTTGGTGGAGTTTACCCCAATCCTCCATTTCCGAAAGTATTTCCCTAAGGTTGGCTACAGATTGGAGGCGTTTAGAGATAACATCTGGTTTGAATCCAGCAAAAGGCAAAAAGGGCTAACTCTACGCCGCGAGTGCGCGGTTAGTCGTTAGTGTAGAGTGTGTGAAATGGGACTTAGGACGGAGCCTATACCCTAGGCTGGAGAACAGCCTAGGGTATAGGGTGAGCCTCAGAATGAGTACCCCCGACACGGTACCGAAAGGTTCGATTACGGAGAAAGCCTCGTATGATTAGTAGGAGACTATCTGGCACTCCAAGCTTATATAGTTTGTATATTAAACGCTTTCGCGCTTGGTTTGGTAGCCTCGAAAGAATTTATTGTGAATGCCCTCCGTGATGCGGTGCACTTGATGTGTGCATGAGTGTTGGATGCGAAACCAGAACTGCTCATTGATGGGTAGCCCTCGGGACAGCATGAAGTTCTTGAGTATGAGTTTTTTGTACACCTTACCCAAAGCTTGGAGTAGGCTTATGGGACGATAGGCTATCGGTTCGGATCAGTTGGGTGTTTCCAGGGCTTGAGAATCCCTATATCGTCTGCTTCCATGCAGGTGTTCGGGAAGGTGCCTTTGGATATAGCCGCGTTGTAGATTATCACCAGTAGGTATAGAATGGACATGGCAATTGTGAATTATGAAAGTGAATAAAAATGATTATTGATGTGGGTTTTAGTTTTCGATAAAACTAATAACCGTGAAATATAAATCATTAGTGTATCTTCCATTTACCGGTTATCAAGGTTAGTTAAACATAAAATTTTATCAGTGTATGCTTAAGCTGTAACTTCGTTTAAATATCGTATAACAACAAATATTCGTTGTCTATAGATATCTAATATATATATATATATATATATATATATGTATGTATATATATATATATATATGTATATATATATATATATGTATATATATATATATGTATTTCAATTTATGACGTTCACAAATGTTAAAGATAAATATTTATTCTACAAACTTACAATTGGTAATTCCAATTCGCGAAGGTTATTCATATTGAAGAATGTGGAGTAAATCTGAAGAATAATTTGATGACAATGGAATTCTTCGTCGCCAATGTGTACTATTGTATCAGTGTTGCTATAAAGATAAATTTAATAATTCATCATAATGTCATATGCATTTAGAACAGGTATAGATACAGTCGTGTCACGGCCTAACTACTAACTATAGGTATATAGCTCAAAACAAAATATTTGGCTTAGTGAAATATTTTCTTAGGTTAGAGATGAAACTTAGGGTCCGTGTAAAAGAAGCCTGGTACTCTAAAATATAAATATCAGTAACAACACGATGATATTTTTATTAGTAACGATATATATTAGTATAAATAATATTATTTTATGGATAAAATAAATTATTTATACAGTTTTATGATTATATTCTATATTACTCCATCAATTTATGTTTTTCTATTTGTACTTTAAAAAATAATTTATTTCGTAAAATCCAACTAACTGCATTATTATTAAATAATCAAAACAAAATAAAACGTCGAAATAAAATATACATTACATATAGTTAAGTATTCTACGATAAAATTCTTGAAACAAATCCTGTTTCTTAGGTAGTTGTACACGCATCCAATCGATTGGTTCTGCGATCGCATATCCTAGACTTGCCAAGTCTTTGCCTTGCTCTTCTCTCATAGCTGGGAATTTTGATTTAGTATGGCGATCGTTTACCGATTTTAATCTTAAATTGACTAGATCTTTTGGTACATATTTTACTTGCGATCCTGACTCATTTTCATTATTCTGTAAAGAACAATTCTTTATTACAGGATATTTTTTTAAAATACTTCACTATTAAAGATCTCACTAACAAAACTGTTTTCAATTTTATCAGGGTCACCGGCTGCTTTACCCTCAAATTTTACTTTAACCTTAGCCTGAGTTGGGTCCGCCAACAGCACGCCCACAGTTGAAGACTGGAAAACGACCTATTGCAACAAACAGAAGAAGATTTTTTAGAAAGCTGTAAGAAAGATGTAATTTATTCTTCTACTTAATTTATGATAGACAAGTTTAACATAGAGTACATGATAATTTAGACACCGTATAGTGAACATATAGAAAATAGACGTATGTTAGTTGAAATCAGAAGTTTATATGTGATTCACTAAGGCTAAAAAGCAATTTATTCGCTAAGAGGGTAGAATCTAGGAGAGTAGGGTCTAATTTTTGCTTGAGGATGTCACGTTTCATGGTTAACACGAGCTAATCAATATCTTATCAGTTCTTGGTAATTCACCATTTTTTTATATTTTATATTATTTTATTTGTTAATGTATTTTACAGGCATACCTGATTTGATTGTACTTTCAGGTTTCCACTTGGTGTAGATTTGAATGGAAAAGCAGGTCGTCTCTGTATACTTATTTCATCTGTGCTGCATGTGCTATAAGAATATTTCTATATTGAGTTTTATGTTTAGTCACGAGATATGTGGATTGAATATTACGTGAACTGACTTGGTAAATTTGCTGCTATTTAGGAAAATAAATATAAAAATTCACTGAATATCACATTGTTCCTATAAAATAAAAAAATATATAGTATATAGTTTTATATTATTAAGTGGTTATAAAATCTTATTTACAATATACAATTTTCTTAGGTTACCTTGAGTTTTCAGCACATGATGACATGTTTGCATCTCCTTCATAATTTTTTGTTGTCCCTTTCGAATTAAGTTCTGGAGACATGATTTCTATTTTCTTTTTTAATTTTCTATAAAAGTTAGATATTATTACATAACAGAAGTTCTTTATTTATTAAAGTCAATTAGTAAATCATGTTATTTTGTACAGGACTATATGAGCGACAAGAATATTGGGAATTGTAACAAGCGGGAATGAATGCCAATAATTTAAATTTCCAAACTAGCTGTGCAATTTATTACGCGCAAAACAGTAACTAGACACTCGCATCGTACTTTAAAATTGACATATCTTTTTTTATTTGTCAACAGATTTAAACAAAACAAAGACTGAATATTAGCCCAAGATTATCTCAATATATGCTTGAATACCACACGATACTTATTGTTTTAGCTGATGTAGATTAGCGTACATAAACGCATAGAAAGACAAAAATCTGTTTACGATTTTTTGCGAATGTACAATATATGAAAAATATTTACCAAATTTTCTACCTTCACTCAACAAATCAGATTTTAGTGTAATATTTTACTGTGGTTCATGCCACCCACACTCATTTTCGATAAGGAATCCAAATGCAGATGCATTGTCACCAGTGAGGATTAAGATGGTTTTGTTTTTTTTTATACTTTCAAAGCAAGTGCCTGACCACGATCCCACCTGATGTTAAGCGGAAATGCAGTCCTGGATGGTAAGGCGCACTAGCTCAGTCAATGCCTATTCCCTCTACTCTTGAAAACACCCACATTATAATCGAAAGGAAAGACAGACGCGGGCAAACTATTCAAGTCCTTTGCTATACGAATAATAAAAGACGAAGCAAAGCGCTTCGTTAGGGGTTTGAGGAATGTTCACAACAAAAGAATGAAATCCAGCAGTGCGTCGTGAGGTCCGATAGTGGAACGATATGACGAGAATGGTTTGTGTAGTCGCATGCATTAAAATTCGAGCATATTAGAGTTGGAGCGGAAGACGGAAACACTTGCAGTGTTAGTGTTATGACCACTATGCTTAATTTGATGTGATGAAATTAACCATAATTGCATATAACTTTCAAACAACGTGGTCGTGAACAGTTAGTCCCTGTCAAGTTCAAATTTTAAAACGTCATTATATATTTTGGTATGTGTCATTTATCAAGCAGTGGATATGTTGGTTAATTTATATAAATATATAAAATTATATTTTTAATTTCATTGTTAATCTAACTTACATTCCTTTGTTGTTCCACGACATGTATCGTGGATCGATAATATGATTGCAGTAAAGTGTGTTACAAGCGTCTCCAGAACAATATTGATTACTTGTTTGAGTTCGTAAAAACTTACTTGAATTCTGGATAAAGTCTAATGCTGAAATTAGGTCAAAAATGGAAAATTAAACAATTAAATTTAATAATTAGACAATATAAGACAAATTAAGGAAAAAAAAAAATTGACATGCTTGCTCTTATCATTTCTTGACGATATGTAACAATTTATACAGAGAAGCATATAGTTCCGATGGTTAGAGATTCCTACGGCCCATTATTCATTATTCTTCATTTAGCTTAAAAAAATACTATGTAGCTCGATCGTTGGTCCAATTAATTGGTTAAAGCAAGTTTACGTATTATATGTTTTTATAACAGTGTTAGAGTCACTCTTTATCTAGTTTCTGGATGCATGTATGCATGCTGGATTACAAGTAACTTGTCATTCAGTCTCAGTCCTTAGAAGTAATGACGCATCGTGAATTTTGTTACGGATGTTTAAGGTCGCGCAAACAGCACACAGTTCTCCTAATGGCAATCACTTGCCATCAGAACTGTGTGCTCGTTTGTCATCTCTAATATTATAAACAAAATACACACAATCACTTTTTTATAAAAGAATATAAATATCATTAATAATAACAGGAACGTCAAAGATAGAGCCAAGCGTGACTTGGTAGAGATTTCACTCCAAGTCTGAATGACTTGGATGAATGTAAAAATTATGATTATAAAATCTTTAGTTAAGTGTAACAATCTTAAAATACTAACAAATAGGACCAACTCACTAAAATCACTAGCATTTGTAGCAAGATCCGATAACGAGCTGCTTTTTAAAAGCTTTGGCTTAACAGTTATGTGATATCGTTCGAAAATATTATCGAGATTATTCCGATTTCTTCTTTTTGGCTTAGTATTCCTGAAAATATTTTGTTTTCAAACTACTTATTAAAAAGGCTATTATTTAATATCCAAGGCATATTTATGTCTTCATAGACAAGAATGTGGAAATAAAGTGACGGGAGACGTTGTAACTGGTGATGAAGCATTCCAAGTCAGTTGTCGAAGGTGCCGATCCATCTGCATTCTGCTTCCTTATCGACGGCAAACATGGGTGTCATGGGCCGAATGAATCACTCACCATCAGATAAATCATGTGCTCATTCGTCATTCCTAATATCATGAAAGTAACCACGTACCACATTACATACCATATACATAAACATGTATTTTGAAAAATTATAGGCTCACCGGTGTCGAATATTTATGGCTGATCCTGTCTCCAGGATTATTTGAGTCTACTGTGTACGATAATGGAATAATGAAAAGGATGGTGAAAGGGAGAAATAACGTATTCAGAAAGTAAATGGATGCCATTTATCAAGGGGAACGTTTTGGTATGTTACCAGTAGTAATTATTATAATCGGTTCTGCGTCAATATTTCTTATTTTACTTATACTATTCACTTACCTACGCGTGTTTTGGACAAGACTGTCTCTCGCATTTGATAATTGATTCCCACTGTTTATCTGAATATTTGCATATTGTTTAGTTTAATATTACTTAAAAATTAAAAAATTAAAATAAATCCCACTGCTGAAGGCCAGAAGGCTTTTGTTTAGCAATGAGAGGACTCTAGAGGGGGTGTTGGAATATATTTCATGCTCTTCCACTGCGGATTTCCGGACTTTATCTGAATTATTTTGTTTAATTACTTTTTAGATATGTGGGTTACATCACGCTATTATTGTTCACCGTCAAGCACGTGGTAAAATTAAAAAAAAAATTCAATTAACAATTTCATGTCCTCGACAAGTCAAACTCAAGTTGCTTGCGCACCGCGTCATTTAAAAGCGGGCGCGCCAGGCGTTGGTCTACCAGAATTGTTTTATTTCTTAATCCCCATTATTATATACAATTAGCTATCATATATATTTATTAATTAATTGGCATAATACTTTAAACAGATATGGCTTCAGTGAAATAGTATGAGAATAAATTATATAAAATTCTTAATTTAATCCTCGTTTTGTTTTGTTTGTTAATGGTTTTCTTATATAGTCGTTCTATATTTGGTAAATCAAAAAAGGTCATAACAGTTAATATTCATTTTAGTAGTCAAATATAAAAAGACTAAGTTGCTATTAGAAGTTAGTAATGGCTCGATTCGACTGGGGAAGATCCACCGTCACAAAATACCAGCAAAACATTCCGGTATTCGTTTACTGCTGCTGTGATTCATATACCAAGTATGGGAACAGGCGACTCAATTACTGCTTTTCTGTCAGTTCTCTAGGATGACAATGAAATACGCATCATGAATCTTGAGAATTGTCCTAGTCATCACTTACCATCTGGACACTGTAAGCTCATTTGTGCCACAATATTGACAATAAGTAGCCGATGTACTAAACAACAAAATACATCTTACGTTGGCTGAGGATATTTTTAAGCACGATTATAATATAAAATCAAATTATTTTATCACCATTTTTAACAAGACTTCAAAAACAAAACTTTATAAGGAAAATATATTCGAAAGACTCGGTAAGTATAAATGCAATTCTAAAATAATATCAATTAAATCTATAAGTCTCTTACCTTTTCCAAACTCAAACTTTTTTGCATTTCAAGCTCACAAGAGTAATATATAAATAATAACCATAATGAATATATAATTCTCTTCAAGCTTATAAGAAATAACCGAAACTCTCTAAAAATTTTTGACAATTGCAGTTTTTGACATTGAGCAAATAAATTTAGTTTGAATGTATTCCAAACTTTGACATGATGAAAATCAATTCAACCGCTACTCATTTATCAATAATTGTCATCTGTACTAAGTTGCAAGCCACATGAATTATAAAATAATACTTTCATACCTGTTTAATTTTTATTCTTTTAAAATATATTAACAAGATACATATATATATATATATATATATATATATATATATATATATATATATATATATATATATATATATATATATATATTATTATTTGTTTATTAATTATTACATTTCTTCTTTTATGCTGGTGAGGTAAAGAAAAACACACAGAAATATGTCAGCTTTCTCTTTGGTGGATAAATTCAGTAAAGGAACGGGACCAGACATTTTCTTAGTCCCCAGGAGTAACAACGCACCTGCATCATGATTTCATAACAAGGATTAATGTAGGTGTTAAGGGCTGTAAGAATCACTTACCTAGACTTACCTCGCTAGTCTAATTATAAAAACCTCTACAATAATAAAAAATATGTTACAAACACGATTTATTGCTGTACAAGGTAATATAATGCAAATAAGACAATTCTATATTTAGACTGGTTTAATGCTCAACGCAATTATTCTATGAGTGTAAATTTATTTCTGTTTGTTCAATGTATTAAAATCAAAATTAGATTCATATTATTAATTTCTACATCACGTCAGTGTCCGGTACTTTTCGAAAATGCGTCACGAGAATAAGAAATGAAAAATGCGGAAACTACGAATGGATTAAACGTCCATTCCGAAGAAACGTTTCTGATTTAATTGGATCAAGCTATTTGTACATAGTTACGTCAAGATTACATTTATTTATGGTTGTGTAGCGTTGTGTTTAGAGTATCTAGTTTTTAAGGGTATTGGCTTCTAATATTCACCACGGAACAAAATTTGTGCAAAGTAATGTCAGTTCCAGCTTTTGGTTTGTTCATGACAATGCGTCCGGAATTTCGAAACCACTGAGTGACGAATTGACGATAATTATAGAAAATTTACCAATCGTTTGTTTCGTGCTAAAGGATCTTATTTTGAAGACAAATAGATTCTTGTACAAATTAAGGTGAATTAACCTTAATTATATAACTTAATTTATATAACTAACTTAATTTATAAACCTAAGTTATAACTTAATTTAATTTGTGTTCAAAGTTACTTAAATAAATTTTATAATAACTTGTGAACGTTATTTTGGTTCCTCCTATATAAATTTACGACACAGAGACGGCTTAATACTAATTTGCAGAATTGTTATCTATCAAACAATTTTATCAATGTTAGAAAGCTGTATAGATATAGATACTCGCCAATGGTTATGTTTAATTTGTTAGTAATTTAGTAATAATGGCGAAGGCGTAGCAGTACCAGTACAAACAGTAAAGTACCAGGTTCAAAGTCACAAGTTCTGGATTCGATTCACCTGGATTATGTTTGTGTAACAAAAGTAGTAAGATTTCATATCTGAGTACCATATTTCTCTGTTTAACAACTTTAAATTTATTTACGGGTTGCCAGAATAAAGATGTTGCTGTACAATAAATATGTAAATGAAACAATGAAACTGTAAAATGAAACGTTTAGACCATGCATAGACATGACATGCACGGATCCACTAGACCAGGGAACGCCCTCACAAAATACTAGCGTAAAATAAAAGCATATCACTGCTGTTTAGTGTCGAAGATAGATTTATCAAACTACCAAAAATATTTTAACTCACCATGCGATTTATAATTAACCCGTTTTACGATATGTTTACAAAATATGTCCCTTCGTTAACACTATATCCAAACCTTTCCCAGGTATAAAAGAAAAAGTGGTCACATCTGGAGCTTGATATAATATTATTGATATGAAGGGGCAATAGACATAAAATTTCAACGTCAATATGCAATAAATTCGTAGTTGAATTTATCGTATATATGTAGTGAGATTAAAGTAATATATGTCATGTAAGAAGCTTTTTATGTGATGGAGCAAATATTCAGACCAAACAGCAAAACTATAATCGATATAAAATTATACACGGAAATATTTACGTTTCTGCGCTTAACCATACGGTAAACTAAAGATGCCGAGTAGAATAATGATGTTTCCGTGTTCTCAAAAATCATGTTCATGTGATCATGTTTTCAAAAAAAAATCAACTAGGATATATTATATTACAGTGCTTTATATTTTGCTGTAGTACCATAAATAGCTCATAAAGAGTCATTCACATGTCTTCACCTACAAGGTCTTCTTCTTTGCCTTCTTTTATTCATTAACTAAATGTTACAAATGAGCACAATTTGCACAAGTGCACAATGGAATATTATAACTGCTGTCCATAAAAATCTACATACTTCCTCAACAACAATTCAAGAAGAACATACGCTGATTGCTTCCGTGAGGGTATGGTTCCATTTCTTCAGCTTCAGCGTAACGTATATGATTAAATTTGATCGTAATAAAGTTTGCAATTGCATCCTACGCCGCTGTGGTACACACAACTAATAATATCATAACAAATAAAGCAACTCGTGCTATATTCACAGCGCTTCGTCTTAGTCTTATTACGTTTCAAACGTGACAGTAAGCTTATCGTCGTACACCGGTGTGTAAGATGTAATAGACCAATCCAGGATATATAAAAAAAACGATAATATAGTACCTACTGATAAATGACACGTTCCTTGTTAATATGAGCTACGAGTAAATGTCCTTCGCGGTCAACAATTCTTTGCTTTGATAATTTGATTAACAATAAAGTCTTTGATTTCTTATCTACATTTTATCGGTAAACGCCTCAGCTGCTGTTTGTTATGTCTGGAGTATTTTCAAAACACAAAAATAATGTATTTGTTTGAACAACAACATTGATTGAGAAATTGGAAATTGCGTTGTTTCATGCGCGTTTAAATCGCATCTCTATTCTTGACTGTAATAATAGTTTATTGAGATTAAAATCCTTCTGACGGACATATTGGAGATGACTATTCTGCTTTCGTCGTTCAGCGACCTGGCACAGGAATATGCTCACAGTTTTATTATTGAATCGAAGATGGATGGATGTGATATGAAAGAGAATTAAAATTTATCAAAATTATCGACTTAGCCCATCGAACAAGCTAGCTGAAGTGGTAATAGGCCAATCATATATCCACCGAACCGATAACCGTGGCTAAAAGAGTACTTGAGTGGAGGCCACGCACCAGTAAACGTACTATAGGACGCCCTGAGTGTAGGTTGAGCCACGATTCGAAAGGTAGAAAAAAGACAAAAGTAGTTCTTAGTGGTGGGCAATAGACTAAAATTAGTTAATGATAATGTTGATTCCCTCAATGGGAAGTAAGGAGGATGTGCCTATTTTTTTATCATATCCCTCACTTTATTATTTACGATTATCCAACATTAAAACATTCAAATAATAAAAACAAAACAAATCACATTATTGCATTCGCTCTATTATAGTAACTATAAATCAGTCAATACAACACATATTAATTAAAAATACAACAATTTGGGAAATAAAACTCTTAAGTTTAATTAACATAATTATCACAACAAAAGTTTAACTTAAACAGTATATGAGAATATTTCAATACAAGTTTAATTAAAATAAACATAAGTAAATTCTTAATTTTAAAATAAACGATGAAACGTTTAAAACTATTAATCGAAAATATTAAATATATCAATTGACTAAATAAAATTCGGTAGTAACTTTTTAAACCTTGGCTTTGGCATACTTTTATACATATAATTACGTATAAAAAATATATAAAATCAATTCGAATATCCCGAATCTCTCTGACTATATATAGACAATTAAACGTACTAGCGCATCTCTATCGTTGCTACATTAAAATAAGTTTACCTCATGGTAATTGACAACTGCAACCCAGAAATACCTATTTCTACCTGATTAGTAAGATAGAATTCCACTTTTCCAGTTATTGGATCTCCAGTTCCCTTTATTCTTGTGTTGTTCAAGTTTTTAAGCAAGCACTATGTCGGACAGGACTGTGTTTTTCTCAAACGTGGACTTAAATTGATTATAAATAAATTGTTTTAGTGTCCGTTGCATCAGATGAGAGTTGAGGCTATGGGTGCGGTAGTCGTTTTTATCTATGTAGTATACTAGGAACTTTATGCGGGTGGCAGGATCTATGGAGTCATGGACTGCATCGTTAATCATATATCTTCTAATAAATAAATAAAAAGGAATATTTACATGACTTGTGTATCTGATAGGGCGGACTTGTCCACAAATGCCCCACTTTAGAGAAGAAACTTGTTTTCCACCAGTAGCAGTAGCAGAAAACTGGACATACGTGATAAAAAGCCAATGTTTGAAAGTTAAAATATTTTACAATTATAATACATACATAATACCTCTTACAGTACTAATTGAATTGGGGATTATTAGACAAATTTTATTCCTTTCCAAATTACGAGTACAAAAAAGATGTTTAAAAACTATACGGTCCGCTTCAGAACAGTTTTCGAAGTCGGATGAAACTTAAACCACTCAAGTTTACCTTGATTCGATACGTATATTGCTGATCAATGACAATGTATTTTCTTATCTTGTTGATAAAGCAAATGATGCCTATCCGTATAGTAAGTACGACTGGAGGAATGTAAATTGTATTATCGATTGGTTTCAAGAATTGTGCCTTGATATCTTAATTGCAAATGGGTAATTTTGATTGGACAATTTGAATTCTAGAAATATAGAATTATAAATATTAAAAATCAAGCGTTAAGTCTTAAAATATAACAACATAACATAAATGACACAAAATAAGTCTTAATTATGTTAAGAAATATCCCATATCGTCATCGTAACATTTAGGTGGTTTTCTTTAGCGCTGAGCATGTGAACACTTTTAATGATTTCTTGACCAATTAATAAACCTTATTTCGTCAGGTTTATCATCGATATATTACTTTCGAGAAATTAGTGTTAGTAGTTATAATTAAAGTTAAAAAACTGCTGCAAGATTTTGATGAAAATATCTTTTTTATTTAATATCATTTTTTATTTGTATTGTTAAAATATAGACTAATAAATTTTGGGCAATTTTAGTTTATTGAATAAACTTTAACATTATATACATCCGTCTTATGTAAGAGAATACATTAAATAATATAAACAAATTTATGTGATTAATTTTTCGTATTACTTTTACTACAATTAGTATGAAATGTAACTCACCACACGATAAGGATCTAAAATTTTATAGAATAATGCATATTTGGAACATTTGATAACCGTTGCATATATTTCTATACTAAGAACTGTCATGATAAAGTCTATTTTCCTCTTTGTATTGTAAGGGATAAAAGTGCAACAAGCTTTGTTAATCTAGTGTTTTATAGATCTGATAGTATTGATTATTATCTTCAGTAAGTATACCAGGAAAAATATAGCTAAAGCTAGCTAAATATAGCAGGAAAACAAACGGCCGATAGCTGAAAATTTCCAGGGATCCGGTGTTTACCATAGGAATTCGGGTCGATTACTGACTCATAGTGACGTAGAGCAAATATGTGCAATTTGCAAAAGATTAATTCGTAAGGTGTTTGATATAAACACGTGGGAGGCGAAGCGCCAACATAAGTTCATAAAACATAGTGCAGAGCAGTCGTGGCGTGAGCTCTGATCTTGGAATTACTTTTACTGATAAACTAAATTGTGAGTATAATTTTCGTACTTTTATTTTTAATTTTACCATTGCTTTCGAACTTGGTTCATGAATATTCTTTTCTTTACAATATTTTTAATAATTTTTTTAATATTCCGTTTTTTTTTGTAAAAAGAGTATAAAATGCAATGAACGGCTTTTTACTATGTTGCAAAATTAACAGAAATTTAGTTTAAAGTAGTATCTAGTATTTATTTAAGTTTTAGGTTTTCAAATTGTTACATTTATAAAGATTTTGTATTGATTAATTGACTGATAACATCCAAAATTATTTAGGCAAAATACAAAAAATAAAGATATATATTCAGGCGCTGTATAGGTTTTATGTTCTTGTTTGAAACTTTATATTAACTTTAATTATTGTTTATTATATATCTTGTATTATATGTCTTGTATTGACTAGGACTTTCTTGTTATTAAAAGCCGTCAGTGGCATGTAGCTAATAATAGATTCGCAAACCAGAACCAAGCACAAGTTTATGCCTGTTCTAACAATAAATTGTCTTTTATTAAAATAACGGAGTATGGTTTGGTCTTAATCAGCTACGGTGTAATTCTTGTAATTCTTCAGTGTGAAAGATTTTTTTCACCTTTCATCAGATTATTTCTGCCATCTAGAAAGCGAAGCATCGGCATATTTTTTCTTCTTGACATGCAGTTCTGTATTTTGTTGATGTTAATGCTATTAGCCTATGCGGCTCTTACAGCTTCATCTTTTCAGGGTAACGGAACAGGGTTCCGCGAGCTTACAGGGGTCCGTGAGCTTCATCGCATGCATGACATTTTAATTAACTCTCCATTGACAACTTATTATATCCTAGTACATAGGCTAATAAATAGACGCAAAAATTATATGAACAAGGATAACTATATAAATACACTTTTATAATATAGAATTTCTAAAATTATCTTTAATAATGTTTTGACTTCCTAATCCTCAATGAGCTTCACGAATTGGTTAAGCTAATTTTAGCCAGTCACCTTGTTACATTGCGTCATATTTTTTATAACAATAAAAACAAGACGACAGTGATCGTGATTACGAGTCCAAGCGGATCTACCATTTTTAGGGGGTCAATGACATAAAATCATTTTTAACTTTATTCAGTGCTACGTATTTAAATGTAAATGATAAAATATGCTTTGAATTATTTATCAAAAGATAAAACATACGTAAGATAATATATAAGAGATATTTCACGATTCGGGGAAAAACGTGGAAATTGTTTAATAGATGTTATAAAATTGTGTGCACGCCGGTGGAAAAGGTGATACGTTCAAAAACAGTAAATTAAGAATAAAATACTTTTCGTTTATTTGGTTTTCTTATCCCGTGTATTATTTCCAATATACAAATACTTTTATTACAAGTTGTATAGTAGAGGTGTATTTATATAAATACAACATATTAATATATACACCATTTATATATTAATAATTTCTTAACTACTACTAGTAGTTATAGTAGTTAAGAAATTATTAATATATATTAAAATCATAAAAAGGTAAATTTGACTATAAATAAAAAGCCTATGGATATATAACTTTAAAATATATCTAACGCCAATAAACTTGTATATAATAACCGCAATAAAATTTTGTAACTCATTTAATTAAAATAGTATTGTTACTATTCTAAACTTAGATCCATATTATAACATATGAAATATGATTAACAATGTTTCGACTGCGATGAAGATATTAATTACATAGCTATTTGTATATAGAACAAAAAAAAATGAAGTTTTGTTTTTGATTAAGAAAGTAAATTGAGTGAAATATAATAATATAGTTTCTGTTACGTTACTTTTAGATACGCAGTAGATAATATTATAGGTTTAACTCGTTGGGTGTAAAAGTTAGCTATAAATTTTAATAATTATATTAAATCTTCTATGTACATTTAACATACTTATTAAATTTTGCCATAATTTTGTTTGAGTTACAATACGACTAAGTTTTGTAAATATGGAATGGAATGCATTGTTTTAGTATTTTTCAAGAATAGAACTTCTAAATTATTAATCATTAGTTCGATTATTCTAGATTTGGTGGTAAGATAGAAATCGGTAATTTAGTTGTTAGTTTAATTTATTAAAAATAAAATTAGTAGAAATAAAAATATATTTTTATACGATTGCCATTCCTTTTCAGAAAAATGGACGACTCTGATCGTATTGTTTTTCCTGATGAAGTGGAAGAAGTAAAAGAAGCTGCAATTGTAGAAAAAAATGGGACGACAAGTGAGGCGAGCCCTGAAATTCCTGCAAAATCGGATTTGCAGATGCGTAACATGATTTCTGTCCCATCAAATTGCCCACCTGGATTCAAAATGGGCGCCGACGGAGTATGTCGAGAAGTTTTCAACTAAAACATCTAAACAACACATTTACTATTAAATAATTTATGTTATTATTTCTTAAGATGATCGTCCACACTGACACAATTGAAAAGTGAGATAAAGTTCTCATTTCAGGTCTACCTTTAATTGTCGGAATAACTAATAAATTTAGGATTAAGGAAGAAATTCGAAATAATTTAAGTTAAAGTTAGGAGGTAATTATTTTTTATGTTCGGCCACAGTATTATTATGTTCCTTTTGTGTTATAAGATTTATCTGGGCTAAGTGGTTTCTTGTCAAATTCTATGTTCAATAAAGTGTTACAATAAATCTATTAACAACTGAGTTTGTTTTTCATTATTAAAATTTTTTGCCGTTACCCAAGTCCATTCCACTTAGCTTTCTAGATGATTACACTAATATTTTTTAAGAAACAAACTCGTATTATAAACAATTTCCTATTTGTAAATATTGCTCACACAAATGTATCTCAATAGTTAATGAAGCAACATACAAGTTTCATTTTTAAAATTTGACCTGATTATAATTTTTGTCTTAGTGTTTATTAAACCTTCTGCAATTTATTAATAATTCAGCTTCACGGTCACTTTGGACAAACTATGCCAATTTCGGTTTAAAACTAAAATGTATTAGTAGATGAACTGAAATACGTCAGTTTTACCTATTCGAAGTATTTGTGGTATGGAGACGGATTCGAATCATGCTTCACGCCCATTTTCGTGGCCTATTATAAAAGTGTTTCTGGTAGAGCCAAGAAGGCTGGCTTCCTTTTAAATTGATAACCGCAGTTTTTTTTTAAAAAAAGTGTTAGTATTGATATTAATATTCCGAATTACCACTCCAACTAAGTTTAAATGCTTGTGCTAGGATGTAGTTCAAGACAGTTGTCGAATGGCAGAGCTTAAGTTTCGCAGACCATTAGGCTGTCAATAGCTTTTACGGTTTTTTGTGCAAGAGATTCTAATTGTGTATTTTTTAAAGGCCATTTGATTTTGCTTTTGCTGGAAGTTTTCATAGATAACGTAAGTGGCATGAAAGATATTTGGAAACGATCTATATGGATTTAGGGACAAAAACCAATCATACAAAAATTATTATTTAAGATCCAGAGTCAGATTCAAAATATACCACGTTGCACATTGCTCATTTAATTGGTAATTATATAAATAATTATAAGGACCTTCAGACCGTACCGTGAGTTCAGCCGGTACGGCGTCTATTGGATGCACGCATACCGTAATATTAGTATAACGTAAGAATGTGTTTGCTAGTTTAGGAATGTGAAAGTAAAGGAAGCATTAACGGTGAATGCATAATTACCCTCTCATTTAATTTAATGGTATATGTAATCATGGTGGTAGAGTAAGTGGAAAACCTTAGCGTGATGCTGAACAACCTTATGCTGATGTTCTTCTTATCGGTTCGACCACAACGTTCCTGGGTTATTTATTTATTACCAAATACGTATCTGAATGAAAATGATAAAATATGCTTGAATTATTTATCAAAAGATAAAGCTACGTATAAGAGATATTTTACGATTCGGAGAAATACGGAATGTGTGCACGGCGGGTGCATCAAAAAGGTAAAAGAAAAAAATACTTTTCGTTTATATCGGTTTTTTTGCCCGTGTATTATTTCCAAAATACTTTTATTACATAAATGACTAAATAACAGCAAGTTTTATTGTAGAGGTGTGTTTAGATAATAGTTAAGAAATTATAAATATATATTAAAATCATGAAACGGTAAATTTAACTATAAGTAAAAAACCTATAGATATATAACTTTAAAATTTAACGTAAATAAACCTGAATGTAATACACGCAATAACATTATGTTACTCATTAAATTAAAATAGTATATAATGTTATGATTTTGTTACTATTCTAAACTTAGCACTCAACATATGAAATATGATTAAAAATGTTTTAACTGTGATGAAGATGTTAATGCTATTTGTATAGCTAATATATAACAAAAAAAAAGATGTTTAGTTTTTGATAAAGTAAATTAAGTGAAATATAATTAAGATAAAGTAAATAGATTAGTTTCTGTAACGTTACTTCTAGCTAAGCAATAAATAAAATTACAAGTTAGAACTTGTTGGGTGTAAAAGTTAGCTTTAAATTTTAATAAAAATATCTTTTATGTACACTTAACATATATAATAAGTTTTAAGATAATTTTATTTGACTTCCAATACGTCTAAGTTTTCTAAATATGGAATGGGATGCATCGTTTTAGTATTTTTCAAGAATAGTATTTCTAAATTATTAATCATTAGTTCGATAACTCTAGATTTGGTTGTAAGATAGAAATCGGTAAATTAGTTGTTAGTTTATTAAAGATAAAATTAGTACAAATATAGATATATTTTTTTATACGATTGTTCGACGTTCCTTTTCAGAAAAATGGACCACTCTGACCGTATTGTTTTTGCTGACGTAGTTGAAGAAGTAAAAGAAGCTGCAATTGTAGAAAAAAATAAGGAGACTAGCGAGGTGGCCTGAAATTCCTGTAAAATCGGATTTGCAGATGCGTAACATGATTTCTGTCCTATCAAATTGCCCGCCTGGACCTAGATGGGCGCCGACGGAGTATGCCGAGAAGTTACTAACTAAAACATCTAAACAACACATTTAGTATAAAATAAGTTAAGTTATTATTTCAAAGTGGACTCTTAGGACGATCTACTGACACAGTTGAAAAGTGAGATAAAGTTCTTATCTCAAGTCTACCTTTAATTGTCAAGATATACCTGAAAAACCTCAGTTTTACCTATTCAAAGTATTTGTGGTATGGATATTTGTTAGGGCTTTGTATTATGTAAGGATCAGTTAGCTGAACCGACAATGGGCCTGGCCGATCATATCTCGTAGGACTGAAAACCGATGATGGGAAGGGAAAAAAGTTTATTTCATTATTTTCGACTAGCAATCTTAGTGTAGATAGAGGTAAGTGGATCGTCCTCTACTACTACGGAATGACGAAATTTACAAGTTTGCAGGAAGTCAGTGGACGCAGGTAGCTTCATGCTTCACGGCCATTTATTGTGGTGGCCTATTGTAAAAGTGTATCCGGTAGAGGCAAGAAGGCTGGCTGCATTTTTATACTTAGGTAACCTCGCTTTAATTTTCAAGCCGCTTAGGTTAAAAAGTAAAACTAAAATCTACTAAGATTAATTTGTTTTACAAAATACTGCCAGACATATGGGGCATACTAGTATACAGACCTTGAAACCAACCAATAATTTTTAGTATACAAATACCTCGCGAAACAGGGTAACGATTCAAGCCGACGCTCCCTCTCGGGAGTCCTTATGCTGGTTACTCACTAATTAAGGTCTCGGCTGAGTGCCATAAGCGCTCGGACCCGATAAAAAATAAAAGCCAGTTTTCTAATAATTAACGATCATTTACTTTAAAATTTCATAATTACACAATAATCTATTATTAAATAATTATTACTAAGTTAAAAAATTAAATTTTATTTTTAACTCAAACTTTAAATAATATCATCTACGGAAATTATAAATAACCTAATGTAGCATATGTTTTAACAAAGGGAGCGTCGCTCTCGCAGGAATTCCTGGAAAAAAATATAATGTATATAAATAAAAAAACAAGTCTTATAAATTTGTTGTAGTGTATGAGAATAGAGAGGGATAATAAGTGCTTAACGTTTCATTACATATGAATCCTTTCACCGTCAGCTGATTAGGTCCCAAACGTGACAAGGATGGCGTATCATTTTTATACGTAAAAATCCTAATAACTGAAACTTTTTATACATATAGGTGTGAAATGAACAAATATCTTATCTGGTAGTAAATGTAGAATGGTAAATGACTATATTTTTTCTTTTTCTTTTTATTATATTATGACCATTTTCTATATATATTTATTTAAATTCTTAAAATGTAATAAAGTTATTTGTTAAGTGTTGGATTATATTATCGTAATGGTTTGAATAACAGGAAACGTTAATTCATGTAACATCTATTTCGCGATCTACATTTATAGTTATATATATTTATATATTTCGCGTCATGGGTTTTTCAAATTTCAGTCGACATGTACATGTACTCGTAAATAATGAAAACTAAGCACCTGAGCAGTGTAAAGATGGACTAGCCTAAAGTGTAAAAATAAGCAGTAGCTACTGCGACCTATTCACAGTAAAACAGGTAGACTCCGTCGCCGCGCTTCTTTCAGTAAATTCGATTCTAAAATGTTTGTGTAAAAAGTTTTTACCCAATTAGCATATGCTCTACATGCTAAAATTTTCCGTGTACATTAGCGTTTTTCGTAATGGAAAAACCTTCATGATCTGATGCCAATTAATAATCAATTACGAAGTACAAATTTATCATTAATATCCGCTAGCAAATGCATGATTCTGTAGAACACAAAACGTGGCCTTATCGTTTTACTATCTTATTAATCTATCAAGAAGTGATTATATCAAATGCACTAAATTATTTCATATCCTTTTCATATAATGGAGTTATAAGGAACAATTATAAATAAATGTTTACAGATCACTGCTATAATCCTTTTTAATAATTAATTATTTAAGTTAATGTTTTTCTTGTCTTTTTCATTTCATAACTAGTTTTTACTGTTGCTGTACAGGTTTTACCATAAATAACGAATTTCCTTTCATCTACCGGTTGGTCATACTAGGGCCCAATAGAAAATGGACTTCTACTACAATAATATATTTTCAATATCAGAATAAAGTTTTATGTCTTAGTAAAGGTAAGCTCTTAATATATTTTCACTTTTTGTAATTAATAAAATTAAAAGACCAATAAAATATTCAGCCATTTTTGAATTGTCATAAAATTGAGGACTTAGAACTTTGAACCCCTTGTGACTTAGAATAGCAATTTCGTTCCAAAAAAAGATAGGATTGACTATTTTGGAATCTGCATAAAATAAGTATTTTCTTTAAAGATGGCCACATACTAAATATTTTACTCCACGAGTGCACAAACATGAACATAAAAACTAGAATATTAAAAAAAATAATTTTACGTCAGTTGGTCTACACAATAGTCCAATGAAATACTATGATTTTTTATTAATATCTTCGGATTTTTATTGTGTGCCTATTGAATTGCGCTATTGTGAAATGTCACGTTCATTAATAACTAAATAAAAATCTAAATCTGTTGGTTTCGATACGTTACAAATTCACCATTTATTTTATTTCAGTAATTCCGTCCGAGGTGTACAATATTTCCAACTTTTATTTTTAATTATATCTTGAGATTTTGTAAATGGCGTGCATAAACTAAATACTATTTAAAGTGACGTAACAAAAGATCTTTACTACTTATAGTTTATTGTCTTCGTATGCGCCTGAGATACTAATGTGGAAATAGTACAACTCTATCGTCCTGTTCGTTTGTTACGTATTTTAAACTTAGCTGTTCAACATTTTATATTTTAAACTGTTTAACTTTATTTTGAACATAGTAAGGTCTTAAAGTTTGTAGTTTGTTGTTGCAGCATAAATAGGTTAACTCAACTGGGAAAGGATCACTTCTTCAAGGAATACCGCCGTGAAATAGCAGTATAACAATTAACAATTTTTGAGTGTAGGCATCTGGAGACCCGATTACAGTTAATGAGGCATTCCCTCTTAGTCCTCAGGGGTGAATCTTTGTTGAGGATGTATGAAGATATCGTGAGCCATAGTCATTATATACCGTCAGGCGAGCAGAGGCTCCCACTCGGGAACCCTTGTGCTGGTTACCCATTAATAAAGGTCTCAGATGAGAGGCCTAAGCGCTCGGCCACCTTTCAACCCGGTGAAGCTGTAAAAGGCCCCGGCCATTAGGTATGTGCTTGTTAGCCACCCTTTAATATAAATAAAAACAAAAACTACGTCAAAGAAACCTTTACGAGATTAAAAAAAACAGTGAGTATGTGTGAAAACAAGCATGTTGTAGGTTATCTTTCAGTAGTTTTGCTCTCCGATTAAAATCACAGGACATTACAGGAATAATTCAATTGTAAGTTTCAACAAAAAGAGGAAAATACCACGGAAGTCTCAAAACAGATGTAGGCAACAATGTTTTCTTTAAAAGTAAAAAGGATGAGCGTAAAAAGGTTGACCATGCTCCTGAGGAATAAGAGGGAATGTCTCGTCAGCAGTAATAAGGTCTCCAGAATCTTTCTTTTTACCAAATCAAACAAGCAGCTAACCTATTTCTGCTACGGCTAGTTTATGACTTTTTGAAATCTTCAAATATCTATTTCGCTTCCTGAGATGATCTCGGATTATATTTAAATTATATAAAAACTAGCCTCATAGAAATTTTTGCATCCTAGACTTTGCCGTTACAGAACATCTGGTCCGTTTCTGTATATATAAAGAACAGTATCACACACATCAGCAGCACACAGACGGCAACAGTGGCCACGTTAAATAGCTTTGTTTTTTTTTTAAATCGTTTTTGCAATGGGTATATATTTAAATGTTTTATACACTGAAGCATACGTATGTTTTATACTTTAAGAGTTTGTATTGACGCCATTCGGGGCTAATAACAAAATAGTATTTATACTTATTATATATATTGTATAATCAATCATCTGAATCATCTTCTAAGCCTTTTAGAATATATTTATATCAGTAGGTATGTTTTGCACAAGTAGGAATCGTAAACGCTTATTATTATCACAAATGTGATTATATACTGCTCGTACAATCACTTTGAGAAGACCGTTAATAACCTATAAAGAATATCTTGCCTTTAGTACTTTTAAGATTAGACAAAATATTTTCATTTTCCTCGTTTTTATTGATGGCATTTTTAATAACTTAGGCCATCGTAATAAAAAATTTAGCCAATCTGATTAGAAGTAATGTTTACTTTTGCGCAAGTTTTGTTTACTTTTGCCTAGTCTGAGATTTGGAGGTTTTATATGACCTCCGTGTGATGTCGAAGGTGGAATACATCGATTTCATAATATTCGATAAGAGCTATAATATTTTTATTTACAAACAGTCTTGTGATACTGAATTATCTACATAGATGGGGCACTATCCAGTTGTAATATCATTTTTCTAGCGTAATATTGCGTATATACAATTTTAATTCTTGTAATCTAAACAAGATCCGTATAGTGACTCCAATATCGTGATTTATTAATATGCACTAAGTTTACCCTATAAGTAATTGAATCAATCTTTATTGCAATATCTACGTTAATTATCAGAGTAGAGCTAGATCCGTATATAGATTTAGATTTGCACAATATAGCATTCAATAAACGAGAAGCGTAATTTTGTAAACTACATAATTGTTTTTTTTCATATTTTAACTAGACTCTTTTTAAAGAAAAATTAATATGTGTAATATATGTGTAGTATAGTTGTCATTGTGGTCGTATTACCACGCAAGAATATATACGACATTTAACAAGTTCGTCGAAAGATCTAGTTGTTTCCATCGTCAGCTCTAAAAGCTTATAATTTTAGTGCGTGGACACTAAAAATTCAGTCGAAGTCTGGCCGTTTCTTGTAAAGTATATTAAATATTAAAAAAATAAATATTATTAATAACTTTTTAATAATACTATTTTAATACAACAAAGGTTCCTTCTCAAAGAATCAATATCTCCTTGTCACGCCAGAGGAGTGATACGAGATTACATTTGAAGCATAGTTTTTTGTCAAAATGCAAAGAAAATATATAAATATATTAGGGTGGTCTAAAAGCTGTTTTGTACAGATCGCATTAAACATGATGTCCATACGAACAATGAAGAGGTGAAGATGAATAGGAACTATATTTACGATTACGTTTACGAATTGTAAAGAAATATTGCTACTCAGATGTCAATAGAATTTCTAGTCGCCTAGAGAATATTAGAAAAGCTATACATATATATATTTATTTGCGGATATGCTCTAGGACATTTTTCAACATCATTAGTAAAGCGTCATAAACGTTAACGGAAAAACCTAACAATAATAACATCTAGCTTCATAACAATTATGATAAGATTATTGTTTCCGTTTATTTAAATGGGCTTATCCATATAACATACTCATATCTATTGAAGACATTGTAAGTTTCTTTATCTGAAGAATAATCTTTAAAACTGTATTGAATCTGCAACAGTGTGAGTCGACCAGGGATAGATCATGCCCTCATAGAATTTCATCGTAAGTTAGTAAGTAGTATTTTCAAGTATATATACAGAGGGAGAGAAAGAGAGAACTGACAAAAAAAGAATCATAACATTGATTTGTACTCTAAAAATGGTGATGATGTTTCCTTCAACGGTAACGTATTTTTTTGTTTGAATTCATTTTTGTTGGAAGTTTTGAAAACTTTATTTTTGAATGATGATCCTTATGATTTTATAAAAAAGCATACAAGTACAAAGATGGATTTGTATTATTATTATATTTGTATAGATATTAGCCCAATTTGTTTAACAATTTGAAGCTTAACGGCACTAAAACAAACAGCAAAATAAATTAAAACATACATAATGTTATATGATTGTAATCGTCTTGTTTCAAAACCAATAGTAACAAAGTTCATTAGGGTAATTACCTCATTGTAGTACAGAGGTAGGTTAGTATCTTGAGGTAAAGAACTAAAATATCAAAAAATTCTAAATTAACATTTAAAAAAAATATAAATAAATACAATGGAAAATAAATGTTTGGCAGTTGAATTATAGCATAACAAATTAAAAATATAAATAGCGAAAATAGATATAAAATGTCTAAATAAAACTCTTAATACAACATATTGTCATGCGATAAAAAAATAACGTGGCATGAAATATTGTTCGTAGATGCTATGCAAACTACAAATAAAAAAAAAATTCAGAGCATTTACTACGTTTCTTGTGATACAATTTTTTTTCCAAAATGTGGAATACTTACTCGTCCTCCCATGGACAAATGTCGTTTCGCTGCTTACGCTCACCGATACCGTCTATTTTTTCTGGCTTAACAATATTGGATTCAGAAACCGACGACAGTTCGTCTTTATGAGCAATTTTTTTTATCGCGTCAGACTCGGACGCCGCCTTGCACTCCCCTGAGACCCGCTGAGATGGCTGCGAAGGCACTTTGTCCACATTGTCTTCGTCGACCCCGATATCTTCACAGACAGCTAGCGGTGCTACCTGTGGACGAGCCAGCGGCATCTCGACTGCAGCGGTTGCCTCCGTGGTTCTACACGCAACACTTGGCAAGGCAGAAACTGCACTTCTTCCAGTGTACTCTACCGACTCTGACGATGGCGCCGTGACCGAATCTTTTCTAGACGGTTTTCCCACATCGTTCTCTACTTTTCTCATTCCATGCACGGGGCAAAATATGTCTATCACATCTACCGCCTCGTCTTTATCGGATACACTTTGTGGAAGATCGTCAATTTTGGTACTTATATCCTTAGATGAGGCCGGACTGATTTCTTTTGTCGTTGACGGTTCTCGGGACAGCGTTTTTTGCACGGAGACAACGTCCTCATCTGACGACTTCCAATTGGGGGCTTTCGAATCTGCGCAGGAAGCTGTGGAGTCGTACGAGACTGTCGACAGTGCTCCTGCGGAGGACTCGTTTAACACTTTAACATCTACATTTAAAACATCAGTTCTTGTATCACAACTATGAATAGAAGTAGATATTGTTTTAACAATAGCGAGAGCACACCGATCTTCAATAGATTTGAAGTTGGCGACAGCTGGTTCGGTGGGCGTTACATCCGCCGAGGCGAATACCGAAGAAGGTTCTTCTGAAGGTGCAACAGAGCGGCGTTCTTCTGGTGAGCTGGTTTCGGGTGGGGAGTCAGCGGACTCTTCATCCGGAGCTGAACTGACGCTGATAGTCGGCGTTGGATGTGGTGGTGCAGATTTGGCTGGAGGTGGAGGGGCAGGTGCGGGGCGGGGAGGACGTGGAGAGTGAGGCGGCGACCCAAGTGGAGCTAAGTGCCTAGGTTCTACCGCCGATAGACGCCTTAATGGTGGGGGCGCCCCTCGGAGTCCCCCATCTAAAGTACTCTGTTGCGGAAGGCGTCGTGTTCGCTCGGCCACCACTACTGCCGAACTCACGTCCGATGACGAACTGCCGGAATCAGCAGCGGAGTCTTGACGCCTCCTGCTTCCACTGCCATATACGGCTTCCCGCGAGGTACACTCCCAAGGAAGAACGTCCGCTGTATCATCATCAAGAGGGTCTCTGTAAAATCAATATAATAACAATTATGAGCTTGTCATCTTCTATAATTACATTATGATATCCAAAGTACAACATTAAGTTTGCACATCGCGTTGATATCAAAATATCGACATCCTGCCGAGTCCTGGTCGAATGACAATCTATCCATTAGCGTAATCCAGATTTTAAAAAACTTTAATTTCTTTACATTAAATCGGTCTAGTTTAGAATCGATCATGATGACGGTTGATGTATATTTCAATTATTATTTTTTCCTTCACTCATTAGGAGAAATAGTAAAAATCCCTTAATAACCTTTGTATTCACCAAAGGCGTCTTTGTGTATTATTATTAAGAAATAATTTAAAAAATAACTTTTTATAGAAATCCATAACTTTTCGCGTTGAACCGTGAGTTGAAACACTTTTGAAAGTTTGCGATTAATGACTAATGAACAACATTGTGATTAATGACTAACGGCGAGGACTTTAGACCAGCAGGTTCATTAACAATATTTGTGCAACTCAAGTCACACATATGTATATTACACAATACACGCAACACGCGCAGACCCGCTGGGCGTGTTGCGCGTATGTCTCGTGCGTCTACATTAGTGTCATTCGTGTTACTGCGCATGGAATTAAAGTATATATTGCGTACTTGATTTCATGGTGATAATTAGAAGATGTCAGCGAGGTCAAAATAGACAAGTAGGATATCGTCATTCATTATTTTTAAATAGTCATTACCTAAATGGAATATCGCACAAGTTAGACTGCGAATGACTATGGGGTGGAGGTTCCGGCGCTCGCGGTGGCTGCGCGGCGCACACGGCGAGTTCATGAGCTGATCCGGATAGCGAGCGATCAGAACCACGCCGCCGAGATAGACCCGGGCCGCTCGCCGTGCTCGGTTTCTTTTTCACTTGCCCTCCGAAGTTGAAAAATCTGGAAAGGGCTCAAATTACTGGTTTCTCATTAGCTTGAGTGTCTCCACCCATTTTTTTGTGGTTATTTTTATTTTCTCCCGATTATTTTTGGTTATATAAGTATCAATTTTATTGGTGAATTTCTACTTTCGAAATAGTACGGTTACTCTAAGACATCGAGAGTAGGGAAGTTAACTGTTTGACCTTAAAATAATAATCGATCTAGACTAGAAGCAATACTTGAACAAATGTGATACTCCAATCTTATTGGGCTTGCCATTTTACATCAGTTTAAAAGAGATAACTAAGTGAAAGTTCCTCAGTGTATGCCCAAAATAAATTCTGGGATCGCGACAAAAGAGTTGTGGTTTGAAATCATTCTGAGGATTGGCAGCTCAATGAAAACTGAACTTACTTAGCCTTTTTGGTAGACGTTTCTGCCTTCAGTGAGGAGACGTTGGAAGTGATCGGACCGTATGAAGCGAGGATAGCAGTCCTTCTTGAGCAACAAGCCGTACACGTGGTCGGCAGCGTGGTCGAGAGCATACCGCGAGCCACTTCGCAAGCCCTCCGTCACACGCTCCGCGGTCGCACCGTCTATGTTGATCTCACAAGGTGCGCCCGGCTTCAGGAATTCCCTAGCGAATAAAGGTAATGTAAAATTCTAGTGATGTATACTATATAATAATAACACCAAGAATCTAACGCACAAGCACAATGTATTAAACATGACATCATTTAAAACCTGATTTATACCTAACTTAGACATCCGCATTAGTACAAGGGTGACAGATATAGCTCAAGGGATTAGAAAGCTAGAGGCAATGCGCTGGCCATATAGCTCGTAGAACCAATAACTGATGGGGATGGGGAGGTTAGTTCTTGAGTGGCATCTCGGACTGCCAACTGCTCAGTAACGTGGTTTGTGGCAATCTATTGGGGAGGCGTTTGTTCAGCGGAGGAGCATGGACAGGCTGTGATGGTGATGATGATATCTATCTAAAACTAAAAAAATACTAGTCTCGTGACCGTAATAAAATATCTTTGTTCTTTTTGTAGTGGTTTATAAATATTTCCTTAGATATAAAGGAAATCATTGAGAAACGCAAAAATATATAAATATCAGATAATTAGAATTGGGACGAATAGAAGACTATCGTGTTTAAATATTGTTATACTGATAGAAGTCATTGTTTTGATATATATTTTAGATAAATATTACGTAATAAATATTAGAAAATTGACAATATGATAGTAGTCTACTATTACGCTATTTTCACTGGAATCTTATCATGAAATTTTATATATGCCAATAAGAATATTCTATAATACACCAATTCATAACCCGTTTTCTACAGTGAACGCCAACATCTGGACCCCGTACGTAATCAAAAATCAATGAGTTTTAATATTTTTACTTACTCGTAGATTTCTTCAAGCTTCTTCGGTATCTGCTTTGTGCTACTGCGCCGTAGATCCATGACCGCTAGCCAAAATCTGATGTTCTCATGCGAGTACTCCTTTCGCAGGAAACTAGTGAACTCCTGCAAACCAGTGGGATCCGATACCAGCTCCTCGATCGACAGAGCCCAGCGTTGGACGCGCTTCTCACTTGGCACCTCAACACTGATCAACACATTTATTTAAAAAAAAGAACTAAATTTTAAAATTACGATATAATATTATAAGAGTATAAACACACTGATGTTTGATTAATTATAATTTCTTAGGTAACATCTTAATATACAGCTAGAACAACTAGCATAATGCGATGATTTTTTTAATACACAAGCTACAATCGTACTTGCCGTTAGGCGCTGATGTAGGCGTTGATGTATTGCGTTCTAGCTAGCCTTTTGTTGGCAATAATATAGTAATTTAAAAGTGTAAAAACCTCATATCCGTAAAATAATAACAAGTGTACGTTGAAATTTATATTCCTAAATACACTTGCTATTCTGATCTACCAGTAGTTGGTTTCCTGGTTCACTATACTGACCGTACTAAAGAAAACAAATTTATGCTGCAATTTCTCGTTGGTATTCTGTGGTTTAAATAAATGCCTAAACAATTGTCGACCGCAGTATACTGTTTATAATATAGTGTGATAGAAAAGTATTTGTATGTGTGTGTAAATCTAAAAAAAAGTGTAGTTAGAATGCAACCTTCATTTCAAACGTGTATAAAACTATTTCCATCATAAAATCTGTCAATCGCTGCAGTGCACTATGACGTAATCTTCTTTCTCTACCCCTGAATTTTGCATAATGCGGTCTGCACGCTTCGCATGTCGCGCATCGAATTTCGTCGATTACGTAATAAGGCTCGCAAGGCAATATGTACTAAGCTTGGAATCTACAAAATATACTTCCGTTCTTACTTGACCTACATGGCTCCGGCTTTGTATGTCCTAAAGTCTGAATCGCGGCGGATGCACTTGCAGGCCGAGCAGAGGGCTGTTAAGAAAATCGAGGGGATGGTAGTTATCACAACTTAAAACTTTTTAAATTCGAGGTCTGGACAGTACGTCGCATGTACCAACGACCAAACTGGCAACAGGTTACATCATGGCACCATATAAACATTGCATCGCCGCATACTGTACTACCCGTATACTGAACTACTCTCTCGAGATTGAGGCAAAGACAAATTTAACGAAAAATGCATTGACATTGGAAGAGCTGTACTGCAGTTTGTTTCTAGCTGCAGAATGAATGGGTCAGCTCGACCGGGGTTGGACTACGCCCTCACAGAATACCAGCGTGAAATAGCAGCACAATGCTGCTGTTTCGTTCGGAGACCTGTATTACTAAAGGCATTCCATTTTAGTCCTTAAGGGAAACAATGCATCTGCTTTATTATTCCTTGTCAAGGAATAATAAAGAGTCACTTGGCATCAGGTGAAGTGTGTGCTCGTTTGTTACTCGCAATGTATTAAAAAAAAATCTTTACTTACAGGGGGCTGTTTATCTGCCAAAAGGTTATGTCATCAGAAACCCAGGGGTTCGCAGGCTGCGGTGGCGATAACCAACAATCGTAAGGAGCAAAAGTCTCAGCGTAGGTCACGAGAGCCTCTAGAGCGATTGAAGTCTTCACTCGTGTACGATCCAAGCTTGCCTTAAGATGTTCGATCTAAACACGAAAAACAAATATCATCAAACTAATATATTTTTGTTCGTTGTGAATTAGTTTGGGCGACCGGGGAAGGACCACGCAACTCACAGAAATAGTGGCATAACCCTGCTTATTACATAGCGAGTGTAGGAAACCGGTAATCCAATTACTACTACTATAACGAGGCATTCCATCTTAGTAGTCAAGCGTGCATTTTGAATGTTGAGGATGGCTGTAGGTATTAATGGACCGCAGTCATCCCTTAAATTAGGTGATCTGTACGCTTGTTTGTCACTCTACTCGTAATTTAAAGAAAACAGTGTATTCCGTTTTAGTTGATGGGTTTAATAAAGCCGTTAGAAACAAAAAAATAAGCCAGCGACTGTGAATCGGAGGGGTTTTGCCAATATTTTTTATTGGTTGGTTGTTACCTCGTATAAAGCAGGACGAAAAATCCCATATAAATCCCTGATATATTTTGCGTGAATATATTTCGGTCACGCAGCGTGTTAAGTTTATCTATCTCAATGAATATTTTTATTATAGTTACTGTACCTCTCTGGTGAGCTGGTGTATCGATCGTTTCTTTGGCCTTGGGTGTCGAATCCGTACGGGCACAGGACATGGTTCCAGTGCGCTGGCCACCCCGGGAGGCGGTCGCGCAACTCGCCAGTACGCGCGCTCCTGACTGTCGCTAACGATTTTGTCACCTTTCTTCCTCTCCTTTGCTAATCTCACCTGTGCAAGAATAACCTTAAGGCGAATTTCACTGAAATATTCTATTAACACATTAAGCCTATATTACATGCCACACTATCTAGGCGCTGTATAATGGAGAAGAGGATAAAACCCAAAATTAGTCATCAACTACATATCGGTTCGACAAGTCGTCGAGTACGATTAGGCCCACCCCAAGCCTAATTGGCGTTGTGTAATGAAAAATTCATTAGTAATGTCTAATGAGCGATGAAAAATTCATTAATCATGTGCAAATGTCTAATAAGCGCCTTTAAGTAATGGCGATATTAGGTTAACGCTTGAAATTAAGTTATATTCACATAAAAGTAAAAAGAAAAATTGCAGGTTTTAAAAAGAGCTCGAAACGGAAATCCGCAACGGACCGATTAGACGGCGTGGGTGTTCTTTCCAACGACTATTTTGTGTAATATATAATAAAATGTAGTGTAAAATTGACTATTACTTAACATGCAATGATTTTTTAGTGGGAGAGCGGATTTTGGAGCTCAGTCTGCCAACTCAAAATGATTATGCGAAAACAAAAAAATACAGTTATTTTGTCACCGTTAGGAGTTAAGAATTATTTTGATGTGATTAAAGGACACGATTTAGTAGTCACATTCACAAACAGAGATAACAGGGCCTTTTTCCTTTTGGATTTAGGCAAAAAACTCCTGGTTTGATTAATTATTACCTGTTCCTCCGCTTGCATAGTGATGAAGTCCCACTTCGCGGAAAGGTTCTTCTTAAGGTTTGCGAGCGCCTCTTGCTCGTAGTCCTCCAGGGCATGACGCTGCTTATTGCGCAGGGTTCGCTTCACGAGGTAGATGGCGTATTCCACGTTATCTGGACCCAGTGTAGGCGCACTCGACCCCCCGCCTGCCACTCGGGGGGCTTGCCACGGCCAGTAATATGGACTCTGTATATTGAAAGTCATGCTTAATAAATAATATCCAGTATTATCGATAATTAAGTTTATGCAATGACCTAAACAAGAATGTTATTGACGATATTCATAGAATAAAAATGCAACAAAAATGACTATATCTTCTAAAAACAAAATAACTATGTAATTGAACATATTCAAAGTGAGACTATATAAAAAAAAGAACGAATAGCTGAAAGTAAATCAATAGTATATCAGATTTGTCTTTGGAAGATTTAGATTTCTTTGGTTATTATTGAAATTTATTTATTTTAATGTATAATTTATATATTATGACCAATTGTTAAACGCAATTTTAGTTTTGATTTACGTTAAGATGATTTGTTTTTTACGGCTTCACCGGGTCGAAAGGTGCCTGAGTGCCCTAAGACAGTGGTACAGCTACACTGCTATAATTACTTACTTGGAATCTATAAAGAGAAGAGTCGTCCTTTAAAACAAGATTTTTAGAATCGTTGACAGGAAAGAAGTATCCGTATTGACAAAGTTGATTAGCTAAGTTCAATGCATCCGCTGTAAAATGAAACAAAATGTATTAGGAAGAGAAGGCATGTATGTGAAATTTTATGTACACTTTTTCTCGGAAAATAAAATGATATTATACATAAAAATAACAACGATCATTTCATCCATTTCTATTTCTGCGATGGCGTAATGTAGAGGCCCACGTGTCGACACTTTTTATGTTTTCTTTTTCGGGCTGATGGCCACTGTTAGCCCGAGAGCTTTTACAGCTTCACCGGGTTGAAAGGTGACCGAGGGCTTAAAGCCCACAGCCAAGAATTTATTAGTGGGTAACCAGCACAAGGGTTCCCGAGAGGGAGCCCCGGCTTGGACCGTTTCCCTGTTGTGTGAGAGCGTCTGACCAGATGGTGCTCAAAATGGTGAAACCTCGGCTCTGTTAGTTGCTTCTAACAGATCTATCTCATCTAAATTAATATCAATATTGTTATTAACGATTTGTACGATCACTTCGGAATGCGGTGGCAATAAACTTGGATTGGACACTTAGAGGCCGGTGTCATCGGCGAAAAAGGCTAAAGGGCGAAAGGGCTCTGCACCGCTAGTGCGTGGTATGTCGTTGGTGTAGAGTGTGTAGAGAATGGGACCTAGGACTGAGCCTTGTGGTACTCCGGCTCGAATAGGATGAACCTCGACACGCGTTACTTCGACGTGGTATCGAAAGGTTCGATTGCGGAGAAAGTCTCTTATGATTAATACGAGTTGATCTGACACAACGAGCTCACATAGTTTGTATATGAGCCCGTTGTACCAGACCTTGTCGATGAAGAGCGCCGCGGTTTGGTAACCGCGAATGAATTTACTGTGGATGTACACCGTGATGCAGTGCACTTGATGGGTGTACGAGTGTTAGATGCGAAAACCGAACTTCTCATTGAGGGGTAGCATTAAATCCTAGAGGAGGGCGAGGATGAACCTTTCATACACCTTAACAAGACTGTGGGTACGCTTATAAGTGTACAAGATAATAGGCCGATAGGCAGATGGGTCGGTTAGATGCTTGGTTGGCTTGAGAATCCCAATGACGTCGGCTTCCTTGCAGGTGTTCGAGAGTACCAGAATAGTAGTAAAAGGCAAATGGGTAGGAGTTTGATTACCTTGCTGGTGATATCATTGGGGCCAGGGGCCTTGCGTGATCGCAGATTTTTAATTATAGTCTCAACTTCGGAGCATGTAAAGGAATTGCGAGGTGGTTCCTTAACCCTCGCTGTCAACGATTGCATGGTGCCCGACGTCGATCGGTAGTATGCTCGGTGAGCATTAGAGCTCGAGATTATTAGCCAGACATTCGGCTTTCTTTTGGTCTAAGAAGGTGGATGGTTGTTTGTTTGAACGCGCTAAGGGAAGAATTGTTCAGGAAGTGCCTCCTTTTAGGGATTTAGAAAGTCGCCAGAAGGCAACATGGGAAGCTTTAATGGTGATAATGGAGAGGTCGTTATTCCACCGATCGTTCATTTACTAAGCTATGCGTGATTGACTTCACGTTGAAGGGTACGTAGCAACAACCGGTTTCTTTCGTTGAGATATATTTCGTGGATACGAATCGCCGCTCGTGTCAACATCTTGTCCAATGCAAGGCACAGTATATTTAAATCCCATATACCATGATATCGGAAAATACTGCGCTTGGGAATCGAATTCATGGCTAGCAATTAAAAACCAAAACTTCTATATATTAAGAAAGATATAATAAAAAAGCTTTTAAATACAAAATATATGTGGGCTTCATTTCTGGATACTGTGACTATGCATTTCAATTCATAAGTTCAGTTTCAATTTATTTCATAATTTATTAATTACGTCGTGTAACATTGTCATGATTTGTCATAATGTAAGTCCTCTAAACCTATTTTAAACTTTTATTGGTCTGAACATCGAAGCCGGTGATAAATATATTTTACTAGACAACTGCATTCTAATACTTTTTTAGAGAATTTTTTGTCAGTCTGGAAACAGCCAAACCGGTAACAGTCGCTTAGTGAACTATACTGATAAGCTCAACTTGCGTCTCCAGTAATAACATAAATTTCGTCAATTTCGAATTCCATTTTAGATATTTCTGCCTGTTCAGCAGTCAATCCATGAAGAAATAAACGTAAAGAAACCTTCGTGACTCTTTGACGGCGATGAAATCTGTTTGTAGATATTTTTTGGTACAGAAACTTTTTAATGCTTCGATATTTTTTGGTTACTGAACACAAGATTTCATTTCCTTGTTAAATTTTAAAAAAACTATCTTCATATTGGTGCATGAAATGGTGCACATTTTGAAGATGTCGATATTAATATATTTTGGAACTCCCTTTCATTTAAATCTACTGTAAATCATATAATGGCCGCAGATGCAGTGTCATCCCTTGGGAATACGATAGCACGCATCGTGGCCAGTAATAAGTTTACTGTTTTCTTTTACTACCACATCAAACACAGCAGCAATAACCTATTATATTAAGAAGGTATTCTGTGAAAGCTTGGTTTATAACTGCGATGTGGATCTGCAAATACGTAAAAACCTCAAAACTAGAATATGCATAACAATTTAAACTATATTCAGGTGAAGCAGTGGCGGTGGTCTAAAATTCATCGCGCCAATCCATTCCATTCTCCATCTGGATACGACTAGATCGTGGTAAATACCACATAAATCTCGAGGCTTCTAACAGTTGGTGTAATGTCCATCTCAAATACGCTCTTCTTAAAATATCCAAAAACAGTGAGAGGCAGCGGCGATTAAAATAATTTAGTACTATCGCTAAGATGCACAGTGGTTCGTTTGTCAACCCTAATATAATTATTTATATTGATCAAATAATTGCATTACGTTTTAATTGAACATCACTAAAAAATAATTACGCTTTAATCACGTAATTATTAAACATTGATATGATAACCTTACATAAACATTGGCCTTAAGATTAATAAATAACGAAAAACTTACAATTATTCGCTTCTTCGATATTAAATCGTTCCATTAGCCATTCAACAAGGTCGTACCCTGAAAAATCAAGGATTAATTTAATGAGAGTTACATATTACTACTACGTATACATATTTAAATAACATAAATAAATTATTATATAAGAATTCTTATAAGAACGGCGTATAAAGTTATCCATTCATTGGTTTATAAATTTTATTCCTAACAGAATATTATCGAAGTTATTTATTATTATTTTTAATTTTATTAATTATTACTATTTTCCGTTAATCGATACATTGACTAACGTAAACTCCTAGTAAGTCGTCGAACATCGGTAAATGGTTGCCGCAGACGGTATATACTAGGTATGTGTCGGTTATTGATTTTACAATTAGACGCCTCAGACGGGCAACTTCGCGCAGCGACGCCTAGACACGATATCGAAAAAAGAAGCTATTGTCGAAATTACAAGTATATAAATAATATACTTCGAGATGACGTTTTCGTTAGAAAATTATCTGCATTTTTATAAAAGCTTATAAGTATTTTTTTTTAAATGAGCTTTTGATTTAAAGTATAGCATTTAAAATGAGACTACAAAGTCGACAATAGTCGAATGGCGGATGCGACTTTAAGTTTCGCAGACCCTAAATTAATATTAAGCCATTGACGCTTATTTTATTGTTATTTTTTATAAATTACTCCCTAGACTATATATATATATATAAGTCAGATATATTGTTTTTATTATTTTCCAAACTGATCACAAAATATATACAATCTTAGTACATAACAGTTCTATCATTGACGTGAGTGGAGTCTAGGAATAGAATTTAAGTTCGATGTCGATCGAGGGCCTTTTCAAGTGAAACAAAACATACTTTACCCATAAAAGCAGATGGAATAACACTGAGAAATAGTTTTTGACTTCTCACTGGTACACCGGTTTCTGGATCTTGCATTTCTTTAATTAAACTTTCCATCTGAAACAAATAAAAAACCAATAAAATAATCAAGAAAAAAACACTTTATAATATTTTTTTTTTCTTTGCTACGGTATGATCTTTCTTTATAGGAGTTTGTGCTCAGCATACAATGTGGGATTGATACTTTTAATGAAAATAAAAAAGCGTATATGATAATACGCATATATTTTTTATAAGAGATATTTTTATAGGTAAAGTATTTTTGTATTTCTACACAGCTAAGCAACATTGTCCTAATAACTGTATAGTAAATGAGAGAACGTCCAATAGTGCATGTAAATTTATAGTGGAAATGTTTAATAATAGGAATTGCTATTTAACAATAATAGAGACAGATGATTGGAAGAAATGCTAATTGTTTTGTCTAATGTGATGCTTCGCTGGAAATTATGTTTCCACTTTCTAAATCGATAGATCGTAATACAACAGTAAGTTTCAATAAACATTGGACATAACCATTTCATTGCCATTAAAGTCTTGAGTTTATTTATAAAACTAAGCGCGTGACAAACGAGCAAATGGTTCAACTCATAGTGTGTGTCGAATGCCGCCAACAAATACCTACATCCATCTTCAATAAAGAGGTAAGACACAAATGGCCCTTTGAGGCAATGGTGACCAAAAAATTTGGTTTAGGTTTCTCAACAAAAGTTTAAGATACACATTTTTCCTCTCCAATGCCTTGCTGCTAATAACTAGATCTCTTGTTACCTTCACCCCTCACTATACAAAATACAACTGCTATTTCACGCTGATGAAATAGTTGAGTTTTTTCTTTTCGTGTCGAAAAAACTGAAAAGTTGGGAAGTCCAATTTTAGTATTCTGATTAGATTGATTTAGATTTTATATTGATTCCAAAAACAGAAAACTAACTTGTTGACGTAAAAAAATCGATCATTCACCATTTTTATTATTCGGCATTCTTTTATTCTCAGTTTAATCCCGTATTGGTATCGCCGCACTGATTTCGATAATTTTTTTAAAAAAAAGTAAAACAAAATTCTGATTAAGAATATCGAAGATCAACAAAGTAACTCCTCAACAGATACCCTAAACGCAACTTATATACGATTATAGAAATGTTGTCTAAAAAGATGATTTTTTTAAATTAATCTACCAACCTAATTCATGAAATCTTCTTCACTTCTTTGTAGACTATGTTGTTCTCCATGTTAATGCAATAACTTGTTTAAACAATTATCTTAACTCGCCCTATCTTATTGTGAACATATGTTTCTCATTTTATTTTAAAATTCAATGCTTTAATTAAACTTAATACTTTATTCATTGAAATCGACGTATCGATTGTATTTATAAGTATTTGTATAACATATATAAGTATGTATATTTGTATTTGTTATATATGTCTAGCTATATATGTATTTCATAATTACGCATATATTGTTTATTTTATAATGAGTTAATCGCTACATTTTCTAAACATACAACTACCTCCGTTCATCTCTTCATCACCCTAAGGTCGACTGGTAGAGAATGCCTAAGGCATTAAGTCCGCCTCAATACGTAACTGTATATAAAGCTTAAATATCATTAATTTTACATGTATGTATGTAAATCTCTTCAGATTACAAATAAAAGAAACGTACGTCGACCATAAAGTTTTCAGCGAGTTTTCATCGATCATTTTAGGTTAAAGTGTACTTGATGGTCTGAGAGTAAGGTCGGGGTAGACGCGACCCTGTGAATAAGGCTAGTCGAGTGACTCTCGAGCCGATCGAGGGTCTGGCCTCGCCGAACACAAAGCCGCTGCAACATCGTATTCAAGTCTATTAATATTCTAAGAGCTATAAACGCTTCTAAACTTGCAACTGAGGTGTTCAATGCAAATTTTATCACATAATTGAAACTTACTGTTGAGTATAATAGTTTACGAGATTTGTTAACATAACTGCTTTTAACTAAATTGGTACATAAAGTATATAGTTTATTTGTTAGTTATATGTTTTATTATTTTTAGGGAACCGGAGACCTTTCCATCTTAGCGTCAGGGATGACAATGCATCAGCTTTATTTCTTATTGAGGATAAATGTAGGTGTAATGGGCCTCAGGTATAATTTACTATCAGGTCAACTGTGTGCTTGTTTGTCACCATCAATACAATATTAAAAAATATATATAGTTGCTGTGCCTATATTTCTCAACCGATTAAAATTAAACAAACACTAAATGTCCAAGCGTATCTCAACTTGAAACCATATCTAAATTAGTTCAGCCATCTTGAAAATAAGCGTCTGCAAACGCCGAACAGATAAACGGATAAAAGTCTATTTACGATTTTGTTTTTTGCGTATGAGATAGAAATAAAAGTATACTGTATCTATTTCATGGTGGCAAAGAAAACATATGTAAGTTAACCAATAATAAGTTTAGGCAAGCATAAAGGCGTTATATGGATGTCCCGTATCTTTGAAATTGCATTTGAAACTCTTTTTGATCTAGAAGGTCTTCCTTTCGGTTATAAGTTATCTGCGACGAATCCTTTCAAAGAATTCTTACACATCTCGTCATCTCCGAGGCTTCCAGCGGTGTTATTGTGAGCTTTGTGTTGGATCTCCTGAGTGTTATGGTTTTGAACCAAAACTCATTTGAACAAATAACTATTTGTATTAAACGAAACCGAAAAAAATATCTCAATAGTTAAGCAACAGTAACAACAAAGTAGTTTCTAGCTGCATCATGAATGGGTCGGCTTGACCGTGGACGAAATTATGCTGAATAAGAAAATATGACTAAGAAAATATGCTGAACTAGAAAATATGCTAAATTAGAAAATATGATGAAATAGCATCGTAATGCTACTGTATTTCGTATGGTAAGTGTAGGAATCCAATGATCGTACAACTAGTTCGAGACACTCCATCTCAGTTCTTGGGGCCGACTACACTCATGCATCTGAAATCTTTGTTAAAGTAGTAGGCGTTTATGAATAATATAATATAGGTGAATTATGTGCTTGTGTGTCATAGTCATATAAAATACTAAAGTATATATATAACGTACATATATACGTTTTTAATTCCTACTAAGAATTTTCTTATCCCAAATTTGCTGGCGTTTATAAGTTAGGTTAACGATACATATTACGAAATAATTGTAGACGGACAACTCAGTCTTTGGGTTGTGGTTTCGAATCCCGACTGGTTTGTTAAAACATAATATTTGCTCTCGGGCTGTGACAAGCTCACCTCCGACATCGAGTTCGTTTTATTAAATTACTTCAGGTAGAAAGTGGATAGTGCGTGCCATATATTCTATCTCTGTCTACCCCAATCGGGCTATACGACGCAAGGGCTTATTTTTTATTGTTAATTCGGTATCTAGTTATTGGTAATCGTCATATCTTTTTAACATAAAGAAATAATTTTTATTTGTCATAAATGATAAACAATCACACTTATTAATATTTAATCACTTCACAATCACAATCTTCATTTATATAGCGTTGGATTATCATAAACTATATTAACGAACACGATTTGTTGTTATACTCGAAGTATAACAACAAACCCAGTTCTGTTGTGTTTTATTTTTATTCTTGTTTTCTTCTTATTTACAATGTATGCGCTACACCTATCACAATGATTCTCCACGCCACGGGTTGACTGGTGAAGAATGCCTTAAGAAGCACGCCCTTTGTATCCCTTTTTTAAGGTGTGACCAATAAAGTTTAAATAAATAAATAAAAAATAAAATATATGACAATTTTCCAAAGGAGGCCACCATGAAAAAGCAAACGACTGCCTCGCAAATCAAAAAGTAACGTTTGCAACGATGATGATGATGATATTAATTTATCCCTAATGGGAAAGGCAAAGGACTTTAGTCCATACAGCCAGGTCTTGTTCGTATGATGGTTGGGTTGGTCTGAAACTCCGTTTCCAACGTTCCCAGAGTTCCATTTTCGAATTCAGTAATTGCTTTTTCATTTTTTTAATTGTTAATGCCCATTTCCCATTAGCCATAGCCCACGTAATATATCTTATTCGTTATCGTTAATGTTAAAAACTGTTTAATTTATTAAAAATATAGACGTGACTTTTTGAGTTTGCGGAATTTATTTAAACCAGATTTTTTATATGTGTACTAATATGTAACGTTACTAAATGTACCTATGAGATTGTATGGTATTTTTTTAATATATAGTTTGATTAAAGTACACACACAGTGTTAACTTTTTTCTGTCACAGGCTGAAATTCGTTATTTTAATTCAAAAAACTTATTTTTTCTTAGAACAAGCCCGTGGGATTCTGTATTCATCGACATACAGGCCTTCGCTATACTCACTAAATATTTTCAATATATAAATAATTTCCAAGTATAAATATCCATCGACATAAAATTAATTTGAATGCACCATTTATATACTAAAATTAATCTCCTGGCTAACTAGCGATAACTTAGTGGCACATTCACCTCAGTATTTCGCATCAAACAAACTACATATATTATTTAAACCATACTTAGAGCCCACCCGGTGAAACTGTAAAAGCCCTGGGGCTATAAGCCCGAAAAAAAAAACTTAGAGCTTCGGGAATAAACGTAGTAGAAGAGGGAGACAAACAAAGCATAGCTCTTTTTTAATTTAATCATTAAGTTTAGAATAAAGAATATCTTTTTTTTTTATTTAATAATTACGGCCAGAAGCAACCCCCGTATTCCAGTAATAATTTTTATTTTCCATATTTTACTTTTAATTGAGTAAGGGTTTAAAAGCGCACACTTTATTTGATGTTAAGATTTCAAGTTCCGTGTCTATTATAACGGGGTCCCTCAAATGCATAAAATTTCGTGTTGAGCTCTGATCAAGATGTTGAATGGATAAGAAAAATTAATAGTAGCCACGATTTTGTCACGGGACGAAAAACGATGAGTGAAAACCTTTGTATGTGCAAATACTTATACTGCACAGTTAATGTCATGCGGCAATAGTAATATCACCATGTTTGCCAGGGATCAGGGAGTAGGACAGCATCATAATTTCAAATTTGTACTGATATTATGATATTATTGATATTTGGCCACTTCGGCGGAATATTTTCAGCTTTTCGTTCCCCGCATAAAAAGTAAACAAGGTGAGAACGACGTACGCACATACATATATATACATGTACAAATATATAACTTATATTGATTCATAAAACAAAATCACTTTTTGTATTGATCCTACGGCTGAATTCATTTAATATTGAAAAATTCCCTCATTCGTATAGACTATGTGGTATGAAGAGTCATTTGCATGTGTTCATAAAAATGCCTTTTAAAATGTACGTGGCAAAACCAACGAAATAATAACTCCAGTTGTTGTTTAAATTATGAAACATCTTAGGTTTCATGAAATGAAAATGTCAAGAATTTGAAAGTGAACTAAACTTTTGTTTTGTTATGGTTAATTTTGTAATTATTTCATTAAAATACCAGATCTGAAACAGAAATCAGAACTTTCGGCTATGGTAGCACTGGTTTGATACCTTTTAAGACTAGAATCAATTTTGTTGAATCAGTTTGGATGGATATGCTTTATGACATAATGCTTTTATAATTCATGCTAGAATAATTATTATTATTAATATATTCCTACTCCTTAGTGTGTAGAGTACTTTAGTTGCAACTAACACAGCTGTTTTCTGTATATTTCTTATTAATTAATAAATTCTAGAAAATGAAAAAGTTAATAATGTAATGTTAAAAGTAAAAATATAGAAACCATTAGAAGTTCACTAAAAGCAAAATCTTTTAGATATCGATGTGAAAATTATTATTTGCGATGAGAAGAGATTTGTCCCGGGCACGTACCGCGAAGGTTAAGGCGGTGACGTCACGGGTGCTATCGATCCGGGGGAGGGGTCCCACAGTACCCAATGCCTCCGCTTTCTCCGCGCACTTTAAGCTAAGATTCATCCCGCCTAAAGGTCTGTTTGTTTTCAGCATCCCCAACTATATTGCATTTTGTGTACAATGGCATTGTGCGAATACAGATATTTTAATGAATAAGAATTCTTTTAAGAGATACATATAGAGATATTATTGTGTTTGCTTTTAAATCTTTAACAAAACCATAGTATATAACAAACTTTATATAGAAAACTCTATTACTTATTTCACGCAAACATTGAAAATAAATAATTATATTTTCTGGCAACAGAAAGAGACGTTAAAATTGCTGTAATCGTCGCTTAAGGCTTTCAAGATATTATCTAAAGAATAACCTGATACCTGTACAAATATGCCCAGATCCAACAGTCGTTATGACTGCTTCCGAAGCAGTAATCTTAAGACATTGCAATAAAATTGCTGCAAAAAGCACGTGGTAAATTTCAATTGACAACCTCAGCTTGCTTGCTTCCCGTGAATCAATATCGAGCGCTTAGTCACTGAGCTACCACAGCTCTAAGTTTTAAGTACAACTTAATATTTCCATCTTAACTGGTAGTATGGTAAAACAATAAGCGTACTCAGATAAGTTATATTCAAATAACTATACTGTATACTAAACCAAAGAAGAAAGAAAGAGTTACGTTTCAGAATTCGAATTTGATTTTATTAAAAAAAAATAGGATTAAATTGTTGCATTCTTAACTCAGACTTTACGACCTCCGTCATCATTCAAACGAACACGAACGAACGTTTCATGGCTGGTTAATTTTAATCAGCAGTAGGTAAAATAGCGATCAATAATCTGAATTTGGTGAATCTAATGTGTTTTGCTTGTGTATTGTTCGCCTCTTCATTGTACATTATGGTCGGCCGTCCCCTGAACAGACGTAACAAAGGGACAATCAGGGCATATGAGGTTTCATTACAGACGCAACAAAGACAGTTATGTAGTAAATCACAAACATCGGAAATAATTAAAAGGCTGTTTATAAACGATAATTTATTATTACGAAATGATTATTGCATAAATAAGTAATCGATATATTATTAAGTCTTAAAGTTTATGTAGTAATAAGATGTTTTTATTTATTTATATCGGGAGGCAAGGATCTAAAAAAGTCACTCCGTGACGTGGGCCGGCTTGATCGAGGCCCTGCTCTGAACGCTCGCGAATCCGAAGTCCATTTATATGACAGGCGAGATATACCTTAGTCCTATTCTATAAGCCGGGAACAACAGGGCTGACATATGACAACAATCTCTTGGGTTGTTATAAACCCCTTTTGGAAATCTATGTTCTAGCACATACAGTTTATTTGGTTTGGATAACGGAATGTTAATATAATATATCATTTGTTTTTTTCACGCATGTTGCAAAACATCACGACATATTATAAAGCTAAGGCGTATGACGCATTCTTAGTGATCCCGTGCTCGCAAGCATTTCTCGTATGTGTTCCGCGAACTATCTACGCAGATTAGGCGATACAAGGTCGCCACGTCGCGTCATTGGTAACGAAGTGACCTCAAGCCTTCGCGTATCTTGTCTTTTGTATTGCTTTTTATTATATGAATATAGCGTCGTTTGTATCAAATTTATAAAAAAATATAATCGATTTCATCAAAAAGTGATGAGAGTACGGAGAGAATGTCCACCTGGAGATTAATTGTTTCCGTATCTTATTGATGGATAGTAAAAACGGTTTTGAATACCTAGTTGACAAAAAAATTGTCGGTTCCGACATGACATTATGTCTGCATAGTAACTGCAGCTATTATGTTTTTTATGATACTATGGGAGACAAATATGCACACAGTTCATCTGATGGTAAATAATTCCTTCGCCCCATGAGACCGATTCATCCTAGATTGCTGTTGTGGATTTTTTTAATATTTTATTTACTATTTTTAATCTAATATTTTAAATACTTAATAATAAACTTGATTAGGTACGGGAAAAATCAAAGTTCAATATGAGTAAGGTAAATATATAAGTAAAAGCCTACATATATATATATATATATATATATATATATATATATGTATGATGATCCCATTGTTGGGCTTAGACCTCCTGTCTAGATAGGCTTCCTACACGCGGCACTGTGGATTTCGTTTTCGAAATACGTTTTTATTTCTTATTCATGCTGGTTTCCATCTCGATGTTTTTCTTTACTGCTGGACACGTGCAGCATCAGTACTTTAAATTGTACTTTTTTTTTAACTTTCTAAGCAAGTGCTTGACCACGATCCCACCTGTTGTTACGTGGAAATGCGGTCCTGGATGGTAAGGCGCACTAGCTCAGTAAATGCCTATTCACTCTACTCTTGAAAACACCTACATTGTAATCGGAGAGAAAGACAGACGCGGGCAAACTATTCCAGTCCTTTGCTGTACGAATAATGAAAGACGAAGCAAAGCGCTTTGTTAACGTACTTAACGATTCCATTGGTGCCGGCACTGTGGATCGTAATGGTTTATTTGCATACCGTGAAATTAATAGCCAGTGTCCGTAAAATGAGCTTTTGAACTTTTTATTGTATTTAAGGTAACGAACGCGCACAAAGTTCACCTAAAGGATAATTGATAAATGCTTCCTGGGGCCCATGATACCAACATTCATCCTCGATATGGTATCATGATGCAGATGCGTAATAAGGGTCTCCAGATCCAGATCTAAACACGAAACGCAGTGGCACTATGATGCTGATATTTGACGCTGGTAATCTGTGAGGGCGTGGTCCTTCTTCAGTCGAGGTGGGCTACCTTCATGCTGGAGCTAGAAATAAACTGAGCTACTCTCAATTTTATAATTTAATAATCTACGATGTGATTAATCTATTTTATAATAATTTTGTAAATTCATGTATCCATGCTTTTATATTTTGATGAAAACTATTTAACCAACTAATTTCGTAAGTCAACACAACAATTAAATATATGTTACGGACTAGAGCTAGGATACAACTTCAAACTGAACTGTGTTTTCGAATACCATCACAAAAGAAATAGAAAAGCGCTTCTTTGTTTTATATGGCGGCTGAAACGAACTGTTAACGAGGCATTCGGTTACGTTTTTCCACTTTTTTCGTATAAAAAATAGTTTCTTTTGTAGTTATTAAACATTTACCAACTTTAATAAAGTGCTTACAAATGATACTTAGGAAATATAAAAAAGTAACACAAGAAATAAGAGCAAAAATTAAATATAATTAAGCGTATTAAAGAAGCGTTTGCCAACACGGAAGCGGCACAAGAGTTTTAGCTTTCTAGGGCAAGGGTTTTTATGAAACTTCGTATAATACTGAAAAATGATAAAAAATCTTTTACTCTAGACAATTTTCTTGCTTTGTGCTCTCATGTATGAGAAATTAATAGTTGCCCTCTTTGGAAAAGATTTACAGTGTTTGGTATTATAAAGTATGTTGGTAGCAGACGCCCATTTACAGCTAAGGAAATCGCTATCGGAACTTTTATCAATAAAAAATATTTATTCAGATACTTTGCTTACGCATATAGTATAAGATTTATATAATAGTATTGACAAATTTACAGAATGAAAATGTGTTTTATTTTTTTGACTTCGTTGCCATGGAATCATTTTTATTGTTTGAAGTTTAGTTCATGAATTCGATTCGATATAATATTGGTTTCGGATGTACGAGTATATACGCACATTTTTGAATTCAGAATTAACGTAGGATGTGACGTAACGTGGTATTAACTATGCAGTCACAGGGAATTACAACAATAACATAGTTTGCATGGATCAAATTAAACGTGAGGAATCTAATAATCAAATGAATGATGTCGATAGTTGATATACTGCATACTAAGCGTTCTTTTTATGGACTACGGTCACCTTACGGACGCGCAAAGGCAATAAGAAGCTTCATAATTCAAATTGTAAAAGTAGAAATCAATTTTTATAGCTTATGTTAATAACTGAAACTAAATATCAATTTTAAATAATTTACTATGTGTTCTGGAAGGATAATTTCGGAGTAATCAAAACACAGCGAAAAAAGCTGAATCTCAATGAAATAATGAAATAAGTAGTGTTAATTATGTCTTTATAGTATGACTGAGTATTGAAATAGTGGAACGACCAACCTCCTCCTATTCATTAAACAAGATCCCTTAAAGGTTTGTAGACAGAAAGTCGAAGATGGATTTTGAAATAGCAGCAATCGGCAGCGTTAGTATAATCTTATATTTGGATGAAAATTGTTTCAACTATCTCTTTGTAATATGATTTTGAAAACTTATCTTCTTTTTTCTTTCATTTATTGTCTTATATTTTTTTTCATTATTTGTTAGGGTTAACGTTATGTCTTGTATTTTAATATTTAGATTAAGACAAATAAATATCTTAATATTATTATCGGACCACCGTTATACTCTAAATAAATACAGAAATGTATTTTTACTGTATATTTAGCGGCAATTAATGTTATTAGTATCGGTATACTATAACTGCAACAACATTTATTACCGTTACTTTGAATACTTCAACTAAGTTTGAACAGTGTTAGGAATTGGTCCATGTCAAATCATGAATCCAAAATTACGAAATCAAGAATCCCTAACCAACATCATTTAATTATCATACAATAGAAAAGGGACTTTTTATTATATTAGGGTGACAAGAGAACATATAGTTTACGACGGTAATTGATTGCTGTTGCCTATAATATTCTCATTTAATCTTTGATAGTAATCGTAATGAAAATACGTCGTCACTTCTGTAGGACGAGATGGAAAGTCAATGTACTAGTACTGAAGTCTTCCTGTACTTAACAAACGAAGTGCATCTCTTCTTCAAGCCAAGCTGACCTTTTGATGCTATGGCTAATTTAAAAAAAACCTTATTTATGTAATGTTGGCAATATACTAGCTACACTGCGGCTATTCAGATATATGGTATGTAGTAGAAACTGTCGAGAATATCTCGGTTCGACTGCGGAATAACCGTCGCTATGCATAAAACGCTACATAGTTAATGACTTGGTGGGCCATATTGCTAAAGGTGCGATATTCTGTAATAATCCTTAGGACTGACTGATGGATGAATCTTGACTTGCCGCTGATAGATAGAGAGGTCTATGGTTTACAGTTATCCTACATAGGGGCTTTGGGCACACCGATCTTGTTTTGTCGTGGATGGATTTAGGGTCGTTGGGATCACTTAATACCAGGTGAAATTTATGTTAAATTATAGCAAATAAAAAATCTTAGAACTTACCTTATCGAAGGCGAGGGGTCGATGTCGCGGCACATCGGTAAGGTCCATGGCGTCGGCGGGTCGGTGCGGAGGACGCGGGCGCGGGGGATGCGCGCGCGCCGCTAGCCGACCTCCATGGGCGTCTGCCGTCGGGGCCGCATGCCGCTCGCGCCCGCGCTGCGCCCCCGACACCTGCACCATCACGCTCGATTATTCACAAAAGGGAAACCTTTTTAACTGGATTTTTGATGCTTTACTTTGTTATTATATATATATACATATATGTATGTATATATATGAATGTGAACTTTGTACATATTTATGACTTTTTAAATGCTAACTTTACGTATATCCATATGAAATTCGTGTCATCTGGCATATTGAAGGCATAAAAAATACTTAATTGACTTAACCTAATAACTTTGAAATGTTTTACCATGAAACTAAAAAGATCCCAGGCGTATAAAATCTTTTTTACGTCAGGAACACAACACAGCAATTTGACCAACCTTTGGAAAGAAACCGCCATTTGTTTTTAACAACACGAGAGCTCAAGTCTCTGTTCTGCTCAGGAGTTTTTTTATATTTTTATGAGCGACTGTGCAAGGTATGACTAATTATATTATTTTAACTGTATGTGTATAGCTTTCCGACGTTTATAATAATAAATATGGATTTACGTAAGTTTTGAAACTAACGTAACATGATCTGTTGTTAAGTCGAGTGTACACTATTGAAACTTAGTAATTAGCTTCTCTGTGGCATTAAGTAAAATGTTTTTGTGAGATATATGTATATATAAATATATCGATTGTTATTTACTTTTAAAATGCAGCTTATAGCAGTAGAAAAGCACATCAGCAAGATAATCAATCATTAAAAATAATGTAGAGAAGCTAAATATAAAATTACGGCGCCGAAAACAAAAGTAGAAACAATTATGAATAAACGGAAAATAGAAAAAAAATCTGAGGAAACAGTAAAGAAGTAACAAAAAAGTAAACAAAAAACAGTAAAATAAATCGAGAAAAACAAGACTTGCAGATAGGAAAAAGCTACAACATTTGGGTTTTTGTAGAAACGAACTACGAGACTAAAATCGGTAATATAAAAAAATACACTAAAAAATAAAAATGCTATTGTATTGGCTTTTAAATTAAAAGGTGTTAGCACATTTATTAATAAAAATAAATAAATAATAATTAGACTACTACAATTATCACAGTTTTCAACTAGTTACAATTAAGATTTCGTTAAGTTTATGTTTCCATATTATTTTATTAAAATAAAAAATAAAGACTTCTTCATAAAAGCAATTTGTTTTAGGTTTTTAAAAATGTTTGATTACTGTAAAATAACATTCAAATACCATTAAACGAATGCTTGATCTACTCAGTTCATTTGGAAAATTGCGAATATCTACAGAAATTAGGAACTTCTCTCATGTATTCTAGGTTTTAGTTCACGTGTGCTTCCTTCATTCATGCAATGCAATGAATGAATTAAGGGAGCACACGTTGCACGCATGCATTACTAATTCACGACTGCTATTGTACAATTTTTGGCGGCTAAGCTCAACAGGTTATGCTCGACAACTAAATAAAAAACATCTCGATGAAACTATGACGTGTGAAGTCCGCCAATCCACAATTGAGCGGTGACTACTAATTGAATATTTGCTATTGAAGATATTAGAGTTTTTTTATTAGGATGTATGTAGATACTTCTTTCTAGTGGCACATATAACCACTAAAAAGAAGTACTGTACGGTACAGTACATACAGTATCCTAAACGTGTTCAACAGACACTGAGGCTGACTTTAGACGATGAGGATGTTTGCTATTTTATACGATATTGTCCGCTATGATATTGAGTCCTATAAAAGTTGTAAGAGAGTTGTAAGTGTAATAGTAGTATAGCAAGTTAATTAGAATTTTGCAAATATGCTATACCTTACTGATCATATATTAGGAAAAAAGTTTTTTCGCTACTATAAAAGGTGAAGGAAATGAATTTTAGATTGTACGATCACTTGGTACAATATTGCCAGTATTATTTTAATTTTTATTATTATAATCATAAATAAACTGTTAAATAACTTCCACACAACTGTTAAACTAACAAAAATTACCGAAGTCATACTATTCCGTATATAAGCTTTTATATTAACGATTTTAGTAACTTTTAAATCATATTTAAGCACTTCAATCTTTGTTTTTTTATATCGTTGTTTTACTGCTTATTTTATTAACTTAAACTTGAAGGCTAAAATGTCGATTCAACATATGTGAATGGTTTGTAAAGAAAATGAATCGGTATCTAACGATAGTAGTAAGTATCTACTTATGCACAGAAAATATATGCAATACAGAAATAGTCAGTTACCCGTCTATCAACACTTGGGGGGAAAATACTCAAAAGATACATAATGCAGCAGCAACTGGTTTTTATCGGCTTTCTCGTGATGTTCATCCACTGTTTCGATTGCATAAAATAACTTGCGCATGATTGATGAGGCTTGAAACGTTTCGATTGATCGATTTCGAGCAGCATAACTTACATACCTTGATGTAACGACCGATGGTTACATACGGTCTGGACGAGTTAATTGTTTTATTATATTAGAATTTAATTATGCTTTAATACGTAAAGTTTAATTATGCTTTAATACGTGTGATAACTCTTAACCATTCTGATATTGGGTCTTAATTTTTCTAGAGGATACAAACGTTGGTTATGTGTAAATATGTCCAATATTATTTTAGATATAAAAAATATCTATAATAATGGACATGTTCGTAAAATTTTGTTCAATTACTTACTATCTTTATACAAATACAAATACATTCTCCAGCACTTTAAGATACATTTGTATACCTGGAACCATTATTCAAAATCTAAGCCCGTAATCCAAATGTCGTTGGCTGTGAATGATGCTTCAGCTCGATTTTGACCATAGCGATATCTAGTTATCACCAGATATATTTGGTATCATAAGTGTTTGCGTATACATCGATAAGTATACTCTTTCACCTTCCCTATTCGGATGTAACGAAAACAACGTGCGTGCACGATATTTATAAACACACCCACACGCGATAAGCAACATTGTTGTTACACAAATATTGGCCTCAGCTGGGAAACTAAACAAGAACCCGTTACTTCAGGTGCGTGTCAGGTACTTCGCGCTGTTCATACAATCATGTCATACAATGAGTCCATAAAAAACATGAACCAACCATTGTAAGAATAGTCAATAATCAAAGTCAAGAAGCGTCAATAGCTTAATGGTTTAGGGTACGGTCTGCCAAACTAGGGGTCGTAGGTTCGAATTAGGCATTCGACTATTGTCCTAGTAAGCTTTTAAGCTCAGTTGGAGTGGTTAACGGAAATGTTAGTAATTATATCACTGCATTCGTTAAAAAAAATAGTAAGTATTGGCGGGTCCGATATCTTTATAGGTTACATGTACTACATTTGCCTCGTGGTGTAGCGGATAGAGTACCTGAATCAGTAGTCGAACTCAGGACCCGCGAGGACTGCGTCTGATTCCCAGCCGATGACCAATATATGTACGTGCATCACAAATTGTTGGTTTTCCGGTCTGGGTATTGTATACACTATACTACATTACAGTTTGCTTCTAGTTGACAGTGGTAGAGCTACACTGCAGTTCGATTCGAACTGCAGAATGAATGGGTCAGCTCGACCGGAGTAGGACTACACCCTCATAGAATACCAGCGTAAAATAGCAGCATGATGTTGCTGTGTTTCGTCTGGTGAGTGCAGGGATCCGGAGACCTTTATTACTGGTAACGAGGCAATCCATCTCAGTCCTCAAGAGTTGTAACGCATCTGCATTATGATTCCTTGTCATGGATGAATGTAGATGTCATGGGCCGCAAGGTCTCATCGATCTTATTGCATATGCAATACATCGAGTAAGGACTACGACAACGAATTTCTGTTTACGCAAATGCTTAATGCATTATAAAATATTCTGCGCAAATGATCGACCAGGAGGATATCATCATCGTCACGTCTATATTTAATTAAACATAAGCCTGATAGCTCGATAGCGTGCTGATGGTCCGGGAACCGTCTAGAACACCGTATGCGGAACAAGTTGGACGGAACATTTAACATTAAAGCGGTTAAATCACGAGATTTTCTGTATTAATATATGTCTTTTGTATCAAGAATTGTGTTGACTTTTTTTTTCATTCAATTTTATTGCATGAGGTATTACTTTATTGATCTTATTATAGTTACATGGACTTAAAACGGTATCGTCTTCTAGCAAAAACAGTTTTGTACTTATCTGACGAGACAAAACTGGAGCTCCGGCCCGCTTAGCCTCAATTATATTATCTACTACATTGTTTCTCAACAATGATTTGTGACATCCCACGATAAAGCCAAAAAGGTAAATAAAAAACCTTAAGACCCCTTTACTATAAAATTTTAATTAATAGTTTATAAGTTTAAACTCCCAGGAAGTCCCAATTTTATTGCAGCAGTAGGATATAAGATCAACACAAAATGTAGTAAGACCAGATCATTTATACTTATAATACACAAAGTTGTGCTATATAAGTATAAATTGGGCTTGATCTTATATATAGATCTTAGATCGGGCGACGTCTTCCCTGTATGAAGGTCTAAAATTACGGCTGTCTAGGCGAGGTTTTAACCTGCGCCGTACTTGCATGAACTTGTCAAATAAACAAAAAATGATTTAGCACTAAGTCAGATCTATAAACATGCATAGCATTATTGGCAGCATAGATACATAATTTACAATTTGCTATGTGTATCTTCCACAAACAATAAGGTGTAATATAATTTACAATTTGCTAGATGTATCTTCCACAAACAATAAGGTGTAATATAATCTTTAAAGAAGAATATAGGAATTAATACAGTACCAAGGCTTTAGAAACAACAAGGAAGATTAGCCAGCAATAACATTTTTAATTCCCATCTTGCCTTTCGATGACATGATGGGAAAAACTAGCAACGGCATCTTCGTTTTATACTTGTTCTGAATCCAAACTGGTTATCCGATATAAAGTATAATTTTTCAAAAAAATTGCCATTTTGTTCCAATATTTTTGACAAGACCTCTAAAATAATATTTTCTATATTACCAACTTAATTTTAACTAATACCTACCTGACAAATTAATGCCTTTTTAAAGGCTTTTGGGGAAGACTCTCATTGTAATAGAAAAGTTACTGATGTAAGTTATGAGAGTTATACGAATAGTATTTGAAATTCGAAATACCATCCCATCTCACCGCACCATAATGTCTCAGTTCCAAGAGAATTCTCTCAACTTCCTAATTGTCCACTTCTAATATCACTAAAGAATTGCTTGGCGATAATAGATAGTAAATTAGTAAAAATAATAGATGCATTAATTTTATTTTCGAGGTCAGACTCCTTCCAACATTTGCGATAAACCTATTTACATCGTTCACAGATAAGCTCGGATCACCAACTACGTTAAGTAGTTTCTTTGGTATATCAAATCGACGTTGAGTTTGTATTACTTTTTTAATCGCATTCCACATGCCCTTAGAATTACTCTTAGCTTCAATTTTTAAATTCGTGTTTTAGTTTTCGTAAGAATTTATTGTAATTTTTTTTGTAAAGTATTCCTGAGAATAAGATTGTGGGGTAATTTTTTGAAATATTTGGGTATTTATTATGTATATACATTGGAGCAAACCTGATGTGATCCACGGTTTAATAATCCCTTGTTTGTTAGGAACGTTCACCTTCCTTGTGTACTTATTTATAACTGATCTCAATAATGATATGAGACTGTCCGTGGTCACATTTACATCTATGGCTGACAATACATTTAATTAGTTTTTATTTATAAGTTCCTCTTAATAATCAATCTTAGTGATGGTACATATTGGATACAAATTTTTAGTAGTTTTAGTTGTTAGTAAATTTAGACAAAGTATTACAGGTAAATGATCAAATCACTCAAATGCCTGCTCCATCAAATACCATTAATCGGGTTCTTCCTGGTGGAAAAGAGGAGCACCGCTTGACACTTGATAAGGAATCATAATATAGATGCATTGTCAATATTGAGGACTAATAATGAATGCCTCGTCACCAGTATCCGTACTCACCAGACGAAACACAGCGTCATGCTGCTATTTTACGCTGATATTCAATGAGAGGGTGGTCTTTCCCCGAGCAGCAGTTTGAAACCAGCTACAGCATGTTACCATTAATCGGTCCATGCATAATTATACCATAATTTCCAATGAACAATTTATCATGACTATTCGTCATTACATTAAGAAAAATATCCAATAGAGGTTTAAAAGTACTTATAATGTTTTAAGGACCGTTTGCATTACTAGGCAATTACCGCATTAAAAATGAATGGACGACCTAAACGGGGTCTGGAGTAAAGTTATTACGTATTAAAGAAGGCAACGGTTGTTAGACTTAAATACCGCCTTGACGCTAAAATTAAGCTCCTTGAACATTAAGTTAGTAGCTATCTATATCCCGTAGAATCGTAAATTTATTATTATATAACAAGGGTGACAAATAAGCACACAGATCGCCTGATAGTAAGTGCTGGCTGTGACCCAAAAACACATAAAAGAAAATCAAATAATAATCATCTTCAAGAAAATTCAATAAACCGTTTGCGTGTTGCTCCTGAAGATTAAAATGGAATGCCTTGGTAACTCTACTCGGGTCTCCGGTACACTAAATCTCTATACTACTAATATTTAAGATTTCCCCGGAAGAGCCGAGCAAACAGTACTTGGATATTAGCTACATGCCTCTACTTATGTGATAGAACTGAAGATAGTTGTTAGGCTCGGTGTACTAAGTCATCAGTTTTCTAATTAGATTCAATAAGAGATAAGCTCCGCACAAAATAGTACTTTACAATCCTTTTCAGACAAAATATTAATAGTGATGGTAAATACCATTATTTTGAACTTTTGTATTCCTTTTTATGCGTTGTTTATATTCGGATTATATTAGTCAAGGCAGATATGAAAAAAATTGTCCGTTTAAACATTAGCCTGTATCCATCGACTTGCCGCATACTTCCATAGGTTGCTCCATTTAGTAAGCGGTAGTCCTGTACTGCGATTGCCAGTCGGTGGTTGCTACTCATCTTTCTATGGCAAGACCATTGCCACTTCAGCTTCCTAATCTTTTCAGCTAAATCGGTCACCCTCGTTCAACTGCGGATATCTAGGTTGCGTCTATCAGGCACAGAAGCGAGAATTGCCCGCTCATTAGCTCGTTGAGTGACTGAGCTTTCTGATGCAGCTGTATGAGAAAGCTCAGAGTCATTCAACATATTAGTGATAAACCATGTCTCTCTAGCGTAAGTCTTCACTTGCAACACGCATTGTTTAAAGACTTTCGACTTTCGACATTGCGGGATATTGGACGAGAAGATATGTCGCTAATTCCCGAACGATCCAATCCGAATTGGATTCGGAAACATAAGTATAGTTAATATAATATTTATTGACGCTGTTTAAGATGAAGACTGCGGAAGCGTTAAGATTACTTTACTTTTTAACCCCCCCCCCCCCAATTCTCGGCTTGAGAAGGCCGCTTCGGGTGAGCTCGTAAAGAGCTCGCCTTGGAAGCGTGTCAGTGGACTGCGGAGGGGCGGAAGTGATGGAGTGACGCCATCTTCCCTCCCTCAGCAGCCGAGGCGGAGTGTTTGTATTCCGTTGCCGCCCTTACTGTCCTCCGCGGTCGAACATCGGTCGGTGGTGGAGCCGCAGACCAGATCTATCGCCGTAGGGGGCTGGGATTGTTTACTGCTTTCCTGGCCCACATGGCCTCTGGGCGGCGGACTCGGGGGAGTGTTTTCGGCGCGCCTTGCCTGAAGGGGTGGAGAGGGAGATGTCCTGCCCCCGGAGTAGGGGCCGCCTGGTCGGGGGCAGGACATCTCCCGGCGGAAGTGTTATCAATCACAGGCGGGGTCGCGAAAGTGTGCGAAAGCGTTCCCGTAACCCCGCCATACGCAACAAAGGTGGAACACCATGGGTTTTTAGTCGGTGCGAGTCCGACATAATCTCTTACCTCCGCAGGGGTGGGTATGAGTAAGCATTTACCCATGTAAAAAAAAAGTTACTTTGCCCCACAAAATTTAAATAATTACAATTTCATTTAAATTAAATTCATTAATTCAACAATTTCGCCACAAATTATAAATACTAATTACCGTAATTTTTCTAAAATTATAAAGATATATAATAATAATAATAAAAAAAAACTATTAACTATTAAACTGCGATTAATCGCATAAACGCTTCAAGTGATCGAAGAAAATCATTGCAGACAGTTATGGCTTACTGAATATCTTTATAATAAAGTATTTTTAAAATACGCTTACATGTTATATAAATAGAACTTCTCTGTACCTTGATAAGCCATGTTGATGAATTGACGAATTCATCTACGGATGTCATTTGATAACTGTTTCTATCTGGAAATTTAATACGGAATATCACTGAATATTTTAGAACTACTTTGTATACCTTATACACGATGTCTATTGAGAACAACAAAACATTACTAACCTCTTCCAACTTATTTTAAATCACACGTTATGAATAAATGAGTCATGATTGCTCATTTATTCATTTCGTCACCTCCTTGAGGATATGCGGTGATAGTTCTTAGCACAATCTGTTTATCGAACAACAATCCTCGAAACAAATTTCCCTCTCTCATACAACCAACGTTGAGTATACGACAGTTCTTTATTGTTTAACGGCAGAACGCGTCGCATCTCGCAATATCGCCTGATAAAACAGATAAGACCGCGTCCGCTTAAATCTCATCTAAAGTTGTAAATTTTAGAGTCATAGGGGAATTTTGGGAGGCTTAAGCACCTTTAGATAATTGAGATAAGTGGACGCCGTCGCACCCGAGAGGCGCCTTGCGTGGATAATAACTTGTATAGTATTTGAAGTACTTGACATACGTGTGCATACAAAGTCACGGACAATTACAGCCTCTTGTTATAAATTGCTTTCAACTTTAAAGGACGTATATATGTATTATAATGTAATTACAACCGTATAGTTATATGCATTTATATATAATTATAGTACATTTAAAGAAAGATTCAATATGGAATTAATAATAATATACTGATTCAAGACCCTTAAACATATCTGTTGTTAAATATTTAGTTTATAGAAACACAACAAATTTACCTCGTTACATTGTCAAGATTTTTGCATACGTAATTTATATGAAAATCATATAAACGTTTATTAAATAATATATTTTAAATTACAATTTCGCAAGATATATATATATATATATATATATATATATATATATATATATATATATATATATATATATTTATATATCGTCGTAGTTAAGTAACTCTTTACGCGGCTATCGACACAAATACTTATTCAGTGAATAAAAGTAGAGGAGTAGAGTAAATTATCCTTGTGATATTTTCCTGCAGACGAAATCGAATTCACAATTAATAAATAATAACATATTTCACGAAACACTGTGGGAGAAATAAGAACTTATTTACATCTTTTCATCTTTCACATAGTCTGAAATTATGTAATGATCATATACATACATAGATAACAATAACTTTACAAATAAGTACTTAAAAAAATGTCCCGATCGTTATGAAAATAGTTTACCTGACTCTAATCTATCAAAGAAACATGCTAAGAATTTTGTACAAATAATTTATTACAAAACATTTGTAATGAATTCCTTAATGTGAGTCCCTACCACGGTATCACGCAATGCGGAAGCAAGAGCTGGCTGCCTTAGCGTGACTGGATTAATGAGTTTTAGTGCATACATTTTAAACCTCTTTACTTATGGTAAATGTAAAGTAGGTCTTATAGGAAACTCCATAATAATTTAGAAAATAAATCCTCTATTAATAGGCAGAACATGAAAATAGTCTAGTTAAACCATTAAACATTGATACATTAAACATTTTTAATTACATGAAAACATTACGTTACAATATTTCAAAACAAGCATGCAACATACTAATTGTATGAAGCAAAAGAATGTGAGAAACTTTAGGATTCAGGATTGGATAATGAAAATCTCATACCAGTAAGGTAAAGAGTGCTATATATGTATATGTGATGTAAAATAGAATCCGTAATGAGTAAACGCCATTACAGATGGAGGATTCTCGAGCGGCTGAACGTAAAAGAAAAGGATAGAAAAATTTTGCGATATCTGGCATAAAACAAATTGAACATCTCGTATGCCAACAATAACCTAAGCAGAGGTAGGTGTCTGATACAACGATTAGTACGCCATCTTTACGACGTACGTACATCTGTACGATTATATTAAACTTCTCCTAATTCGGAGCAAGATGATTTTGGTAATTTTTAAACTTCAGCTAAAAAATTAGATCGTTAAGGCGACTGTTGGCCGAACTGGTGAAATGTATAAATAAATATAAAAAATCAATTTTAAATATTCCAAATTATTAATTAAAAATAGAAGACTCCAAAATAAGTGAATAGGTCCAATTATAAACGTATTAAATGAACGTATCCCTGAACCACGAAAATCACTTCTTTAACTTAATCCAAACGTAATGTTGAATGTAGTAAAATACTATTCAGTGCAAGCTGTGTAATAATTTTTATATACACAAGATATAAGTTTAAAGCATTTGGCTAGTGCCAAAGTTATAATTAGAACAACGTACGCCACCCATGCGGTTGCTGTAACTCATTAACTACGATCCAAGCCACTGATCTGACACTGTCCAAAAATCTGTGAATAATTGTTTATAATTAGAAATTTAACAGCTTTAAAAAACCCTATGAAACCTACGGACTTTTGAAGGATTTCGAAAGCGAAGTCTCCTGGACAACAGGTCCGCGTAATATATTAAAGTTGTAATTAACAATTTAGACACAAACTTTACTATGTTATTTATACGAATGTATAATGCAAGACGAGGTGATTCTTTTTTTTTTTTATTACATTGAGAATTACAAACGAGCCCGCAGTTCACTTGATGGCAAGTGAACTGCGGCCCATGACATCTATATTCATCCTTGACAAAGAATCATAATGCAGATGCGTTGTTACCATTGAGAGAGAGAACTGAGATGGAATGCCTCATTACCAGTAATAAAGGTCTCCGGATGCCTACACTCACCAGACGAAACACAGCAGCATTATGTTGCTATTTTACCCTGGTATTCTGTGAGGACATGGTCCTACCGCGGTCGAGTTGACCCATTCATTCTACAGCTAGAAACAAACCGCTGTGTAGCTAAACCACTATTTATTTGATACGATAAGATAGAAGTAGGAGGGTTTGTTGTCACCCAACTGGAATATTACATATATTAGATAATATGATTAAAAGTATTTAAATAAAAAGTCTAGACATTATAAGAATAAAGTAAACAGTCTACATATACTGAATAAATGAAATTCTATTTTTAGCTCATTCACCTCACAACCTGAAATTAGCCTAAGATTTTTTTACCTGCCATAGAGTTAAGGAAAGAAAAAAGGAAGCTTTATAGGATTCCAATTGGAAAAGGATATCGAATATTATCGTAATTTTTTGTCAAATAATTTATTTTTTTAGCATATTTTTTGGATTTAAAACTTATGTATTATAAGGACAATTACAACGTGAATGTAGGTGACGTCGTACACTTTATCAATAATGACATGGCAAATTGAACCCACTTAAGCTCAATATGATTATTAACCGGAAATGAATTCACAAGGTAATATACACTCGTAAGGGTCAAATAGATTTGAAACGTCGTAAGTCGTAGGAAAATATTGTAAAGGAAAATTTTATATGTTTTAGGTTTTAATTGTATATCTAGTGGATGGTGACCGTCACTGAAGAGGATGGCACCTACACTGCGTTTATCAGTATAACGTAGCCGCTGGAGAAACGATTTTTCGCAACAGTAATAGAATGTGTGTGTTCTTAAAATAAAATTACAAATGAATTGTAGCAAACTTTTAAGGAATACGTTGTTACAAGTATATCTTAAACACCTTAGTGTTGATATTTTTCAGGTATCGTATAGTTGTTACAACATGCTTTAGCCTGAACACACACGTATCTTAAATTATTTCTGAATAATTTAATCACATCGATTATAACTAAACTATAAACTTGATTCGAATAACGTAACATTTTATATATTGAATGCAAAATGAATACTACAGTTATGTGAATCCTTTTTTTAATTTTAGTTTCAAAAACTTTAATGTGCAGTAGAAAGAAGACGAGGATGGACAAGGAAATTGGGCAATTATTTTGTTTTTGTCTTCAATTACTCTATCCATGCATATTGTTAGAACGTGATTTTCATAAATAACATATGCATAAAATAATGTTTAAATGTTTAGACCGGGCATATGAATTATTTTACGAAATTTATGGTGCTGATCATAACCCTGTATCGAAACTTTAAGTGTGAAACAGTCCGACGATGAGTATAAACTCGTTTAGTTTATTGGTTTAGCAATAAATATTTACCCATCGCGAAATCTCGCGGCCGTTAGCAGCCGGCATAAGTGGGAAGAAGCCAATTTGCTCAGCTACGTCAGGCCACAGGCTCAGGTGAGTATGAACCAAATGTTTGTTTTTATATAATATATGCAATAAATAAACATACAATACACTTCCAAAGAATATATTATTGTCTTAGGTATTTTATAAATTGTTTTAGAAATAAAAGAGCTTACTTAAAAAAAATATTTCTACTAAAATAAAGCGTGTCTACATTAAGTATTTATAGATGTTAGAGCCACGTCGCTATTAAAAACTAGCTGTCACAAGCATGAGTGTGCAAGACCGGAAAAAGTCCACAGGATACCAGAGCAAAATAGCAACCTGGTGTGGAGACCCATTCACTCTTAGTTCTAAAAAACTCAAACAAACTTTTAGTTTGTTCTTCTGCGCTTTTGTCCACGCTAATCTGCACAATGATAAAACGAATTTGGATATAGTTTGATGTATTGATATAGCGTTGAGCTACGATTGTCTAATTTAATTCAGTTTACAAACGGAAAAGATATGCCAATTTTAAAGAGCGCGGCGCCCGCATATTTGGTGCGTGTTTGCGCGTATATAATGGCAGACACAGCTAGTTTTATAGAAAAATGTTACAAAATTTATGAATACGTTTTTTTTAATAATTACGTTTGCACTAAGAGACGGTCGCAAGCATTTGGTTCGCTACTATTCATAAAATTAAAAGTCTAATAATATCTCGGAAATAAATCAGTAAGAAGTAAAGCGAAGAAAAATTTAAACAAACGTATAATCTCTCACGTCTATTAGTAGACAAAGAAAGCATATTCAGTTTTACTTGACTTAAAGGACATCCTTGGGTCTTGACAAGTAAACTAGTGCGGAGTTCCGTTTCCCGGGTGCAAATGTTAATGAATGATTAGTAATCGTAACTTCCGTATAGCAGTACGTAAAGTTGCCCTTTTATCAACAAATTTATATCCCACTATACAATTTCGACACGACACAGCGATAACTTCCGGTTACCAGATGACAGCAAATACGCAGGATATTTTATAGTAATGTAAACATTTGCGAAAACTTAGAGGTATTTCAGTTGTCGTCCTCGTTTATCATCGTATTCAATTCATAAACATTAAGATCAAAGGAAGATTAGAATGCAGGGTCAGAGAGCCCCCTTAGCCAGAATACCTCCTTGTTACTGCGAAGTGCTTTGTTGCCCTGACTTGGTCATCCACAGAAAGCGAAGTGAAACCTACACACTGCAGGCATATGGCGTTGCTTCGGCCCTGAGAAGTTGTTCCATATGGGCTCGTTATGCCAACATTAGGAGCTTACGCGGAGGGTTTATGGTATTGCTTTACCTCTTTACTTCTTCACTCTTTCAGAAGAGGATTTGCCGGCAATGGAGACGCAGGGAAAGGAGAAATATGAAATTATTATAGCTCCCTACCCTTTGCGCGCAGTATGTCAACACCGGCCAAGATCTGCCGTTGAGCGCTCAAGAGTTAGTTAGTTAATTCAAGTCCCCATTGGCATCTGGGTGGTGGAGTAGTTCGGGAGAGTCTGGCTATTAAGTCTGGTTAGGAGGAGGTTATGTTTCATGCAAAATCCCGTATTACGAGACAATTTTAGGTTTAAAATCGAAGAAATGTCAAAAAACAAAACCAATTTTTTTTCGAACGCGTACATTTTGTTCCTAGACTGAGAATCAAACCGAGGAAACTGTACCCTTATAATATGGTACTGTTACCACTAAATGTACTCACGATACAGTAGTCAAGAATTAATACTTCAATCGCTTTTCTCAAATTAAATTCTCGGCTTCTTACGTGCATTAACACATGGATTTATTTGTCCGGGCCTTTGGCGAGAGATAGGTAAGTATATTTAAGTTATCAATTCATTTCGGATAGCATTTGCTACGATGAATTTTTTTTTAATTATAGGAGGCGATAATGTTCATATAATACAGGTCTCCTTAAAGTATATTTGAATGGCGAACCTTGCTAGCTACGTAATTGGAACGACGAAAAACAAACAAAATTATATTTTATAGTCCTATAAAAAATCTGTAAAACATAAACTAGCTGCATCATACGAAAGCTTTCGTGTCCATATAGGGGTGTACATGGCGTAAAGATGCTCGTATATTGCCCTTTAGATGCGACCTGCAACTATTTAATTACAAAATATCTTTTGAGCAGAACGCGTGCCCGCGCTAGCTTTAATATTTTATCTAAAATATTTTAATTTATCCCAACACAGTAGGAGTAATCTAAAATAGGCCTTTATCGATAAATTATTTTAAATTTGCTAGTGTTCGTAAAGTTTAGAACTAAAAAGTATGAAGAAATATATATAATACTATTCTAACATTAATTGTAATTAAAATAATTAAGAATGTCTCTGAATCTGATTGATTATTTTATTAAATAATTATAATTTTCTGAAATAGTATTTTATTGAAATAGGGCCTCGTGTTCGCTTTTCATGTATTAACATGATACAAGAATGGAAAACTCGAGGAATTCTTCTGAAATAATAATTGTAAGTCGGCCCAGAAGAAAGAGGAAAAAAGGAAAATTATAATAAAAACACCTTAACCTACAGTCTCAAAGATTCTGCATAAACAATAGCAGCACGACCAGGACCACAATAAGGGTCGTAAAAAAAACACTACTGGGAACCCATTTACTAATTACTAGGCATACCATATCAGTCCTCAGGTCAACGCATGTGCACCTGAATGTGATTTTTTGTTGAGGAGGGAAATAGGTTTCATGGGTGAACTGTGTTTTATAAAAATAGAAGCATTATTATTCTGGTAAGCTAAGTTATAGGTTCCTCCACTGTTACACGGACATGTCACAAAAGTTTTACGACGGTACTCAGGATGTGATGTGGCGGTATTTTCCTGTCAATGCCACAAACAATTCCTAACCGAATCTTGGCTATACCATGATGACGGTAATACATTTGTTGTGTTCCTCTGGTCCATTTCGACCACATGTGGTTGTCACCAGATGACATCAACCGCCTAAGAGTAGTAACTGTGAGTTTAATCTGTGCGACACAGGTACTCACTCGTTCCCGTCTCTAGTTATAAGGTTCGAATGCAGTGTCAGCGACACGAAACATAAACATAACACACCCTGAACCTAAAATTTAAAAATTTGTGTTGTACTAATATTGTTCTTCGGCTGGAAATCAAACAATTCTGTGTTTCCAGAACTCAGAAGACATACTCTCACTACTATGATATACTAAGAAGAGATCGTGATATAATATACTAGCCAGAAAAATAATTTTAGCGGTGTATGAAAATGGCCCTGGAAGATAAACATCAACCCGTCGGTCATTACTCTCAGAAGCCATTATCTCGGGAGGATGTCGATTTTTGACACGCATGTATCATGAACAGAAACTTCATTTCGCACAAATCTCACACCTATTTGCTACTTTAGTCCAATACATAGCCTCCTCTAGTACTTTTGTAATCTGGTGGACATGCATTAGTCAAGAGGTCCCCTATCGACTTCGCAAAATTTTACACCATAGTATTCCTTCATCGCCCTTACCTTATTGATAATTTGGTATACATACTTTGTAAAACTACGTGGAACTACTATATCCATATATGATTCAAAAGTTGTCCTAAAGCAATCACGTTTTTATGCGGGCAATGGGGTAAGAATTGAACACTCTAATCCTATCTAATCCCTTTCTCGACTCGCTAAGGAAAATACTACTTTCTCTTTAGATGTGTTATATATGTGTATATACATGATTCTAGTTTAGATGTGTTATATGAACTCTCTTTATAGAAAACCTCATCTTGAGTCTTTGACTTCTCATACCTCCCTTGCTATCGGTATCAAAAATATTTATTTTTACACATTCAACCTAAACCTAAGGATAATACTATTTAGGGCTTACGTCAGTAACGAATAACTCTCTTTACATATGAAATTTATGATTAGTCGAACTGGCCACTTTGATCTCAAATAATTTGGTGTTTGGTTAGGAATTGCAAATTCAAATGTATTTCAAATGTAGGCCTATTTAGTTTTGTTTAGAATTTAGTGATTCATTTGTTTACGCGCCATTTGTTTTTCTTTGACATCCTTCTGTTAACAAAACGGAAAACTTGAAATATCGCGTTATTTACGAATGCGAGTTACATTGTGGCACAGGGCTGCAGCGCTGCAGAAAAAGCTTGAAGGATTAATGATGTGTATGAAGAAGCTACTGTAAAAGAAGGCACTACATTTGGTTCTAGAGACTTTGACCTCCCAAATAAACCCCGCGGACGGCCGGAGACCCAAGTTGACGATGAAGAATTAAAGGTGATCGTGGAAGCGGATCCATTGCAAACTACGTCAGAGTTAGTGGCAGGCTTCGGTGTAAGCGACAAATCAATTTTATTTCACTTGAAACAAATTGGAAAAGCTAGATACTCTAGGCCACTGCTGCTTCATAACAACGCTAGACTTCACGACAGACGGTCGCCAAATTAAGAAAGCTGCGTTTGTTAAATCTCCGACACGCACCAAACTCCTCGTACCTACATCCAACAGATTACCACTTTTTTCGGAATTTGGACAATATCGTGCTAAAAAAGGGGAAAAATTCAATTTCGATGTGGCAGTCCGAATCTCTTTCAAAGATTTTCATTCACACTACCAAAATTTTTTCAGCAATGGAATCAATCAATTATAAGTTAAAGTGCATAGATAATAATGGTACTTCAATTGATTAAATATATAATTTCATAAAAAAAAGTTTTACTTTATCCATATAATACACTAATTTCATATGTAAGGACCTAATAATCAAAGTATAAGGCTAAAAAACAGTAAAAATAAGGAATTCTTATTGATTCATTAATTCATAGATCCATTATTATATTTTTAATTAACATTGATTTACATAACAAAAAAGGTGGATCTAATATGATATAAGGATCCCATAACAAACAAAAGTGTCTATCATCGCTATGAGGAGAGGAACAGGTCCAATAACGAAAGAAGTTTTAATACAATATTGTTATAGATATGTTTCTTTAGTTATCTCGATATATAGTAAACTTACTGCACATACGATAACAGGTAATATATATTAGAAGACTTTTGTTTCATAATTGTTATAATTACACACTTACGTAACATATGACTTTTTTTGAACCTCCACTAATTAATTAGATTACCATTCATCATTTTATTTCATTGTTAATTATTGATAGTACGACGCCTGCGTTAATTGTACATTACAAGGTTACGCTACTACAAAATACAATATATTGTTGATTCATATATTCATTGCCGCTTCTGTTATGTTTCTCTGCTACAATGCATCGCGAGTCGATTATTTGTAGTCTACAGCATAGATTGCTTTTATAAACTCTATCCGTATTGAAAAAAAAATGGTATAGAATAATGGTAACGTTTTTGATTTACGACCAATTTAATTTCGCATAATAAAACGTTTTAACAACCTATTCTTCATTACGCAAAAATCGTTTTAAAATTTATTCCTTATTGTTTTGTGTCGAAAGGAAGTTGTCCTAGTCGCAATAATATAATTGTTGATAAAAATGATATAGCTAGATAAAGTGGGACTTTATTAATTATAATTATTACTTATAAGATCAGCAATGTATTTTAAAAGAGTTTTGCAAAATAATAACTAAATATTTGTAAAAAGAAATTGTGATGGAAAAATTCATTGAATTTAAATTAAGTAATAAATTAATAAGATACGAAAATAAAAGATTTTTCTAATATTTATTCTAATATCTTTCTTCTTTCTTTCTTATCAACAACAACTACATAGCAATCAAACTGTTATATAAAGTCGTGGCTAAGTTATTTACCGTCGTATAATGTTTGTTTATTTAGTGTTAATATTATAAAAAATAAATAGCGACGAAAATTAAAAATGTTTTGAAAAATGTATGAAATTTTTATAATCAAAAAACTAAAATGTATTCAGCCAATTTTAATTTAAAATTGGCTCAATAATTTTTAATTTAATTTATTAGCATTAATTTAATTTCAAATACCTTAAAGTTATTTTTTTTTAAATTACTAAAAACTGGTACTACTGCGTAATATATCTTAACATAAAGATGGCTTTGTGTTCCTTGGGAGCACGCAATTATGAAGGCGAGGTTGAAAGCTCTACCGGGGCTAAAGACGCTCATTATGTAACACTTACCTAGAAGGTCTACTTAGCAATTACTTATATAAAACGTATGACTATAACACCAAGCGTATCTACTGCGACTTTAATATAAAATGAAAAGAACTAACCAATAGAACATGAGAGCAGTCGAGTGCGGAACACACGTTTGGGTCGGTAGGTGGGTGTCGATTCCGAGTTATTCGGGGTCCGGTGTTATGGCCGGGTGCGGTGGTGCTGGATACTTTACCTAGCGGCGTGGGCGTGGGCTCGGGTCGAAGTGCGGTCAGCGGGCGCAGTGGCGCGGCGCGGCCATGGCGGCGGCGGGCGGCGACACTCGCGCACTGCCGCCACACACCGCCTCGCCGCGCCGCGCCGCCCCGCGCACGCGCCCGCCGCGCCCCAATTGATCAGGCCGATTCTCGATTGCGATGAAATTTATGATAGCTCACGGTTCTATTATCGACGTGATAACCTGCCCGATGGGGTAACGTTTACTGTTACTATTAGCGGATTTACATAAGCTTTTCATCATGAAAATTTTAATGATTGAATCCATAGCTTTTCATGCTATCTACGACAGCTTGTGGATCTCTTATCAAAGTGATAACCTGTTCGATATAACATATACTGTAATTAGCGTATGTAGTATTTCCAGTAATTTTTTTTTCCAAAAACAGATAAATGCATAGTTTTTCTTTTATCCATAGTTAATTATTTAATCCATAATTCATTGTTCTCTTTCCAATCTATTATTTGAAAATACAATTGAAAAAGTATCGAAGTTATAACTTGTCCGAATAGAATAAAGTATCTGTAATTAGCACAAGATATAGCTGACGAACTTGCATAGATTTTATTTCGCAAAGACTTATACGACAAAAATGTCCATAGAGCTTTAAATTGAAATTAATTGTTAATGGATCGTATAGTATAGTCTAATTAGCACTAGATGTATCTGGTTAAATTTCTACGGATTTTCTCCTTGTAAAATTTTGATTTATACTATAATGGTAGTCTTTTCCTTATTAATTTATAATAACTTGAAGATCGACGACGTATTATGACCTCATATGCTCATAGTTTATTAGCGTACGATCGAGTTAAGTTTGATATACTGAGTTAGCACACTTAAAAAATGTAAGAGCAAGGGCGGCCCTTATCACAGGTCGTCTAAGCATCCTACACAAACGCAACAAAGTGCCCTTATAAGTCAAATATATAAAACTTGCATACGACCTGTTATGTCGTATGCAAGCATTGCATTCGCACACATCCCGGTGGCTCGATTAAAGCGCCTTCAAACGTACCGCGGACCGACCAACGTCACCGACGCGCACACTCACCAACATTACACAATCCATACACGTAAAGTCAGACACGCCACACCGAACTCGCCGGCAAGCGCGACGTCGTCTTCCTCGCACAACGGCTTCTAAAAATCAACCTGTCCTCCCTTTAGACAGCGATCCGAGTCGAGGTTTCGTACCTCCTTATGAATCACCTCATAAGGAGGTACGAAACCTCGACTCGGATCGTATTATCACCCCCCTCTGTTATCGTCGACGTTCTTCGTTCACAGGGGTCGGAGTGCAGCGGTGGTGCAGCAGCAGTCTCCGCGCCAGCTTCGCAGCATCGTCGTTGTCTCCCTACTCAGCGGGCCTGCCGCTCGCGAGTCTAATAAGATAAAGCTGTAAAGGTCTCTGGACCAAAAGCAATACTCTCTAGTTGCATCCTCATCATCTCGATGGTAGGCAATCCACCACTGTGTGTCTTACGCGAAATATCCTGCCACGAACAGCTGTCAGCTGTCGCCGGCGGTGTTTCCTTTCTTAAACGGCGGTAATCACTTACCATCGGGTGACCTGATTTCTCGTTTGCCACATATTCTCCAAAAAACTGGGTTTACTAGGCTTAAAAACCATCCTTGTTGATTCATTTATTAATATCTCAATCAAATCCAAATTCATGGGTGGCATTTAAAGAAGTATTGTATATTTGTAAATCTGTCTAATAATCTAGTCTGTTTAGAGTCTAGACTATTTTTTATGATTTATTATGATATTCGGTTAGTTTTTACATGTTTATTACATACAAACAAAACAAAGGAGTGGTGTGGCTGTATGTACGAAGTGCGTATCTTAGCGCACTTCGTACATAAAGTATGTACAATATCCCGATGAGGTAACGTATTTCACGGTGTGTTTTAATTCGTGTAAATTTTCGAATCATTAAGGGTTTTTACCAATAATAGCGAATTAGTTAGAGTCGTGCTTCTTACCGTAGTCTTGATGCTGGAGATAAATTACTTCTGTGTTCCGATTACCTAAAAATAGTGATGACGTTAGAGTATCTGATTATCGTGTCTAAGATCGATTTTTTTTATTTCATTGAAAGCAGTAAACGAGCACATATTTCATCTGAAAGTAAGTGATTCCTGCGGCCCATGACATCTACATCCATCCTTGACAAGGAATCATAATGCAGGTGCGTTGTCGTCAGGACTGTCATGGAATGTATCATCACCTGTAATAAATGTCTCCGATATCGTCACTGACTACGCCGCTATTTTACTCTGGTATTGTGAGGGCCTACCCCGGTCGAGCCGACCCATACATTATGCAGCTAGAAACAAATTGCAGCGTACCTTTACCACTGTTCAAACTGTCAAAATCGTCGATTCTCAGACGAGGTACAATATTTGAGTATTCATATCACAAATTGTTGGTTTGGGTGTGTGTGTGTGCCGGGTCTTTGGCATCGCGTGGGAACCTTCCTCCGATATTACTGCACATACATAATGCGTCCCGAGTCCTAGGTTAGATTGTAAGCCGACTAACAGAATTTGTATATCACAAATTGTTGCTTTCAAATTGTTTGTATAATATCTTTTCTTTTATTTATTTATTACATTGAGAGTAACAAACGAGCACACAGTTCACTTAAGTGATTCCTGCGGCCCATGCCAACTACATTCATCCTTGACAAGGAATCATAATGCACATGCGTTGTCACCCTTGAGGACTGAGATGGAATGCCTCTTCACCAGTAATAAAGATCTCCGGATCCCATCTAATTTAATTATAACAATTTAAGGTTCGAATCCACCATATTACTATTACCGTGAACCATCTCCTAGCACGAGCATTTTCAGCTTAGTTGGAGTGGTTAACCGGAATATTAGTAAAGTTAATAGCATTGCTAATTCTGTTAAAAAAATAAAATAATAAGAAAACATGTTTGAGTAATCTGTCATCTGTTGCTACAAGAGATAACGGTAGAGTCTAATTCCAGCTAAGTCTAAGAGTCATCACTGAATGACGTCACGTGAAATTACTACCACATGACGCTGTTTTACACATATTGTGAGTGTAGAGTTTGGGAGATCCAATTATATCTAGTAACGAAGCATTTAATCCCTCAAGCGTATTATAAAAATAGATTAATCTTCAATACACCAAGTTGAAAATTTTCAAGCCTTTTGGGAAAAACTGAAAGCTTCTGGTATCATCGTAGATCCAGCCCCCAACAGTGCCGCTAACATCGGTCCAACAGCGAATTAGAAGAACGAACTTAAACTCGATGACCATATAGAAAATGCTACTACTTTTTTAAGGCTGATGCCAACTGTTAGTCCGAGAGCTTTTACAGCTTTATCGGTTTGAAAGCTTAGGGCACTCAGCCGAGACCTTTATTTATGGATAACCAGCACAAGGGTTCCCGAGAGAGAGCCTCGGTTTGGACCGTTACCCTGCGCGTGAAAGCAACTAACACGAGGGTGCCTGAGAGGGCCGAACCTCGGCCCAATCAGTTGTTTTTAACGAATTAACTAAATTAATATTATTATTAGCGATGCCTCTACTTGAAATGTATTTATGTTTAACAGTTTTATTCTATTGTATTAGACTATGATAGTCTAACTAAACAAATCAAGTTAATAGCCTTTTTAACAACATGTAAACTACGGTGGACAGCGAACAACTTATATTCACGGCAGGACGCCAAGCTGGCTGCTTAGGGGGAATCTGAAGCGAGGATGTCACGCAATGCCGCAGTTTCGTGGCCCGCACTAGTCACTTATTTGATCGATATCAGGTCGTTCGCTCAGCCGCTTTAGCAGTTCGACCGCCTTACGGGATTATTTTTAGAATCTTATTACTTATTTGGTCACGCGAAGCGATTATCGAATAGGGTTGCGCGTGCATTATTAGGTCGTAATCGTTACGGACCCTTATACGGGTAAAACTTTTGCGTCATGCACATATTTATGGTCATGTATCATGTTGCAAATATGCAATGTAATACGTTATTTGAGATACATGTTGATACTTAATTAAAATACAAGTATATATTTAAAGATTTTTTAAAATTTTAATAACACATTTATGTTCTTATATTCAACTTTTTGTATAAGGAAGTCGCCGTTTGTATATAACGTTAACACTTTATTTTATAAATAAAAGTGACAAACTAATATACAGTTAACGTTATGGTAAACGGTATCTGCAGACCAGAAACACCTACTTCCATCCTCGAAAATGATTCAAGATCAACTTGCACTGTCTCCTACGAGGACCGTAACGGAATGGCTTGTTACCAATAAACGGGTTTCCGGTTTTCACTCAACACAAGAACACGCAGCGCTATGTTGCGCTATTCGGCTAGGTCGTGGTTGTACTCCGGCAGAGTCGACCCAATCCCATTTATCCTACAGATCGAAATTGCAGCGTAACTAACATCAACTACTTGAACAAACTTGAATGCTTTATTTAAAAAAAGCAAGACGAGGTGTTAAAATAAAAAAGTAATATGGAATAATACTTTATAATTATTGAAAAAGCAGTAATTTTTTTTTAAATTAAAACATTGCAATGATTTGTATGGCAATTATGCAACTTATACTTAAACTAGCGATTAACTTGGACCGTTTACTTTTAAAGTAAGAATATCACAAATATGAACATGTAAATTCGATACAAGAGTAACAAGGAAACATCTATAAAACATAATAGATACTTAATTGTATAGAGAAATAGTAAATTATGCTCTGGATTTATCAGATTTGATGAATTTGTCGAGATCGGCATCACTGTTTGGGTCTACTTGGGACAGTTGGCGGAAGCTCTCGTCGTCCACGAAGCAAATCTCGTGGTCGTCAGGGTCCGCGAGTATGATCACTCGGACGGTAGCCTTGCCTGGTGTATCCAAGGAGATCAATGGAGTAAGGATTTTTCCATTCGCCTCACGTACCTTCTGATCTATAATTGGCTGCTCTTCGAATGGGCAAGAGAAAGCAATACGACCATACGCCTTCGCATGATTCACTGGTTCACCTGGAAAAGACAAGAATAATTTTAGATATGTTGTTCTTTTATTAATTAAAAGTGCAATAAGTGATATATACATATGTATATATATGTACATATATATATATATATATATATATATATATATATATTTCCACCTCATCATCATCATGGTTGGCAATCCTCCCACAACTACTCTGTGGAATCAGCTTTTGGCAGCGCCGTTGTCCAACCGTTACGACTTAGGAACTTTCAAAAAGAGACTAAACTCCTCTGGTGTTGCGGATTGTCATGGGCGGTAGTGATCACTTACCATCGGGTGGGCTGCTTGCTCCTCTGCGACCTATTCTATAGAAAAAAAACACCTGACAAAACTTACCACTTCTGTACTTGTGCGAAGTCAGTAAAGGTTAATGAGTCTTTAGTAGTTTTGCCAGATAGCAAGGACAAACGGCACAGATCTTACAGTCTTATTTTGTGGTGACTTATTTAAGTATGTAGATTTTATTGATATTTTTTATTTTATGTAATGAAGTGCATAGCAGAAATATCTATGTGTGGACGCGTGTAATGAGCTATGCTTCTTATACATACTGTATTTATATATTATGATACTTGCCCGTAAACCTTCCTTAAACTAATAAGTAATATTAAATAAACATATTATATTTAAAAATTACACGGCAAAATTACATAAACATTTAGATTTATGTAAAGAATCTTTTTTGGTATAAACAAACGGTCAGCCCTAGCGTTAGAATTTATGAACTGCCCAAACTCCACCTAAAGCCCCTTACAACAGACACCGGCCGGCACATTATAAGTTAGTGCCTCAACAAAATGAGTGAAATTATATTATAGCCAGATAATCTTACAGAGATATAGCCATGCTGTAGCTTGGTTCTAACTGCAGCTTGAATGGGTAGGCTCGAGCGGGGAAGTGGGACCACAACCTAGATGAATACCACTACAGTTATCCGAAAACACAATTAACTGTATCTAAGCATTCCATATCTTCAAGATGAATCTTTATCTTATCATATGCCGGATTAATAACTTACCATCAGATGAAATATGTGCTTCCTAGTCAAGCTAAGTTTTATAAAACGGAGTTCTTTTCTTAAGCTCTTCGTTAAATTATTCATTATTTTGATAAGAACTTTGTGTACAATAAACAAAATATAATTTCTAGACAGAATATTAAATAATTTTTAATACACAATGCAATAATACCGATGAAAGATTACATATAACGACACCGTAATGTTTCGAGCAAACATATGTTTGACCGACTTCCGCTTTTGTAGTTTTTATGTAAGTAAGCAGAGGCGAGCACACTGTTCACCAAAATGCTCCAGTCATGATTTTACCCTAAACACATGCACCCATGCATAACAAAGACTCAAGATTCAAGAAGCAATGCGTACTCACCCTTGAGGGCTGAGATTGCCCCGTTACTCGTAAACGGAGGGCTCCTGTACCCTTTTCTTCGTCGAGCCGTTCCGTTCACGTTGAAGCTAAAACAAGCTAAAACTAGCTGTAACGTGGCTCGACTACCGCTAACCCACTCTTTCCTTATTACGCAAGACCTATACGGTAATAAGCAATCAATACAAATGTATTAGAAGCTAGAATCCCCAAGTAAATTTCACTGCAACCACGAGAGTAGCTATGGGCCGTAGTATGAGACGATTCTCATTGCTGTCAATTTAACGTCATAACAATACAACAGTGATAGTCTCGCTTTTAATTAAAATACATACCAATTTCGACTAACTCTAGTTTTGTTTGATCATCACCAAATCCCAATACAGCAGATTTATCTTTCTTCTCAAACATTTTCAGATTCAATAGTCCATTCCAGTATGCGACAGATCTAGCGAGATTGGAGCTTGCTAGCGAAACCTTTGTCACAGGATCTGGAAACAAAATGCGCCGTTTAAAGATAAAACGTTATAATAATAACGGCGTCGTTGCTAGCTGGGATGCTCGTCTTCAATTTCATTGTAGGAATGCAACTTGTGTTGACACAAGGGGATTGTTACAATCTAATGTGCTCATTTACAACTTTCGTGGTGCAATGTAAAGAAACCTGAATGTATAATAAATAAGAAAAAAATGTTTAAAGTGTAAGTGTATATAGATAAATAATTTTAATAGTGGTAGAGCTACACTGTATTTTGTTTCTAGCTGCAGAATGAATAGGTCAGCCCGACCGGGGTAGGACGACGCCCTCACAGAATACCAGCGTAGAATGTTGCTGTTGATGAAATAATGCTGCCGTGTTTCGTCTGGTGAGTGTAGGGATCCGGAGATCTTTGCATTGCATTATGATTCATTGTCAAAGATGAATGTCGTTGTCATGGGCCGCAGGTATCACGTGGCATCACGTGAACTGTGTGCTAGTTTGTTACTCTCAATGTAATAAAAAACAGATATCGCCACCTAGCTTCGGCTCAAGCCTACTTACGACAATTTAGAATGCGAAAAAGCTTGCGCTTTAACTGTTATATAGAATATTGCTTTAACATATTTTTTGTTTCTTTTTAAAGTCTACTAAAAATATGTATTTTTTTTTATATTACATTAATTATTATTTTTTATTTAGCGTGGGTGGTTGGACAACAGATCTACATTATGATGCCACATCGAGGATGAATGTGGGTATTACGTAACGCACGAATCGTTTACCATCCGATGTCATTCATATGTGGGTTTGTCACCCACAAAACTTTAAAAATGATGACTTCAAGATTAATTTTGTAGATTTTTAACATTTAGTTTGTTAACAATAAACGGTATCTATTTATATACTATTATATCAACGTACAAATTAAGAATGGTATTATTAAACTAAAAATAAAACCATTGTTTTAGATTTCAATTAGCAATGCCATGATATAAACAAGGAAATATGACGCTCGTAAATTTAAATAGCCTTAGTCTAAACAATCGTTGAGATCTCGAGGTGGATGAAGTTAATTACAGATAGAGGATCACTTAAGCAACCTCGTTCCCTGGCTTAATGATACACCACGCACGTTAAAACATTAGTAATTTTTTTTTTGTTTGATCATGGCACTCGTTACTCATGTCGTGACGTAAAACAATGACTTACAAAATTGTCGGGCATTTGTCACATTCGACAAAACCTACGATATAACTTATTTTACGAAAGTATGTTAATATCGATTTTCGTAAAGACTAGTTATTCAAAACCATTAGTAGATACTGCCGCTTCTACCTCGACTTATATGGCTATTTTATTTTTAATAATCTTAGGTGGTGGATGATCACTCAATTTTCACACAATTCATCATGACACAGTTTTCGATTAAAAAACAATGTTCTTTTAATCGATTTCCAGCACCCATGCAGCACTCTCTCATCGCCCCGTCTCTATTCTTAGACAATACCTAATACATTTAACGGAACATACATAGACTCGACAACCACCTATTTGTTACAAATATTGTTATCGCTCAGGTGGGAATCCAACCTAGGACAGGCGACGGAGCGGACGCTGATTGAGCATTAGAATAAAATGCCTAGTTATAATTAAGGGTATTTTTTTAACCTGCACTATTGTAAGGTTGCGGTCGTTCAGTTTGACCCGGTTTGTGTTACAACCAATATTAAGCCAAAGCGTGGTTCTACCCACTTACAAAGTACAGCACAACGACAACATAGAACGTTATGAACTGTGAAAGGAATTAATTTGTCAATACCTCACGTGACTAATTAGATTAAATTCCTTGTTAGTCTCCGCGCAATTATACATATTTCACCATACTGCTTCTGAGTAGCAAAAGGTGTTTATGTTCGGACAACATTTTGGTATCACAAGATAATATAAAAATTTTATCATGGGAAAACTTACGGGTAACGCAAGGCAAAGTGGCCTGCCTGCGCTCGACCGTAAACGTCTTATTGACCAACAGAGAAACCTGAACCTACCAACCGTAAATATCTTTGATTACATTTTTTATTGTCCTACATGAATACATCGCTCATAATTAAGTTAAAGATTTTCAATTAATACAAAAATTGAATGAATTCCTAAGAAACAGTACAGGAGAAATAATTTATATTCATTCAATTCACATGTTTTGAACATATATACGATATTAATACTTGTTTATAAAACTATTGAAGGATTTAGAGTATATCCACGAATGCGAGATAACAAATATATTCTATGATTTTTTATAATATTGGAGATGACTGACGCATATATGTAGTTCATCTGGTGTAAATAATGACTCCGGCCTATGACATCTACATCCGTACATAAAAAAAATCTACATCCATTTTCAACAAAGAATCAAGATGCACTTGCGTTGTCTTGAATGCCCAGTAACCCCTGGATCGCGGCTAAAGTGCACGAACGTGAAATAGCAACGTCAAGCCGCTATTTCACGTTGGTATTGTCTACCCTTATTTATTTCTAATATGCAAACAATTATATTTATCATTGTAATATATTAAATAAGTGTTGTGTAAAATTGTGCAATACTATTTTTGAACTGTTGATACCTGTCTATTAAACAATATCATATTATCTGACTGACCAATATACTGACTGATTTATCATTTCTATACTGACGTCGAACATTGGAGGTCTTAATCTATTTTAGGAAAAAACGCTACCACATTTTATAGATGTAGACATTAAATCATGTGATAAACAAATGATATAACTTTATTTGTTCAGATAAATGATATAAACACACTATGACTCTGAAGTTGTTTACAGCAAGTTTCAAATTAAAGGCCTTAGACCAACTATGAAACTTTAAAATAAAAAAAAATGGAATTTAACATATAATATACATAAATTCCACTGCTAAGGCCTCGCCTTTAGAAAGAATCTTAGAGCATGGTCCATCCCGCAGCTAATTGGCAGACTTCACAGTATGTCTTCAATTTCTTTTTTATTTATTTCTTTGACATGCAGTCTTCCTCACAATGGTAGTCAAACCCATGATCATTGAATCATGAGTATAACAGTGTAAGGTTAGGTTTTAATTTTATTACTGCCAATTATACCTAAAAGATCTATCAAATGAAACTCAGCATGACATTTAGCTTTTATATAACTTTTACTTAGAATTATAGAACAATGGCTGTGAATTATGTTAAAGGTAAATATTAAAGCAATATATCGAATTTAAAACAGGAATTTCATGCTTATTGCAATTTCTGTTAAACAGTTTGATGGAACAATATTTTTCCATCTGAATATTATTACTTGACATATGATTCTTGTGAATTTTACATGTAGATTGCATCTAAAACTTATATAATATCACAATACTTATTAAGAAAAATCTTTTTTTTTGTTTTTTGTTATATAAAAATTTGGTAAATTTAAACAATATAATTTTCTAGAAAAAGAGAAAGATTTAATTTTTAACTATATAGAGATGAGTTTTATTTTGTAGGTACTACAAATATACTCCAATGGCAGGATAACAGTAATCCTCAGTCACATTTGGTTATAATTTTTGTGCAACAGTTAAGCAGTAACCAATCAATTTATATGACAGATTTATTACAAACTACCTTTTTTTGCTTCACCTATGAAACAGCTAATTATATATCATCTCTCAGCTTCCAACAGCTTAATAAACAGGTGTCATATTTAAATCAAGTTGACATGTGAGCCGCTGAACTGAACATCCTTCTAGCATTTTTGAGTATATAGGTAATAAACAAATATAAATCTTCAAATAATTCAATTCAGTCACTTATTCAAAAATATTATCATAGTAGATTGACTTTTTATAAACATAAAAACCATGTTGTATATAACATAAATACAGTATATGTTAAATTTAAACAAATATTTAAACATTAATAATTGCTTATTTGATATGAAAAATGTTTCCTTAGTATATTTAAATTATATCTTATTTTTTTACTTATAAAACTGATACTTCTACCTTCTTTACTTTTAGTTTACCCTCAGTATAAACAAAAAATATCACTTAATCTTTTTATAAAGGTTTAGTTATATATTACAATATGCCAATGTGAGTACTTTTTGTCATAAATTACTGATAACTTAGCAAATTAAGTTATGCAACAATGATATGATACATTAGCCACAACAACTGATGAATATAAAATGTAATTTTGCACTTTAGGCATTTAGAATGTTCTTCCTGAAAAGGGATAAATGGATACCATAAACGTTTCAATTAAACACTTACCTTTATCTGTAGGTTGTGGCTGGTCAATTATATAGAACTTGTAACCTCCCGGTGCTTTAACAAACTTCTGACCATCTGATTCTTCAATCGGCCAGTTTGCAGCTGCTGCCCTCTTCAAAGCTTCACTAGACTGTATTGTAATACCAAGAAAATCATTTCCCTGTTCATAATGTGTTATACCATAGTTGTATGTCAGCTCTACTACAAAATGATTGTCTTCCGGCCCATAGCCCACCATAGTCTTGCTCCATCTGTTTGCATAGGGTCTGAAATAATGATAATTGTGAAAGTGGATAATTTTTCAAAATGCTAAATATTCACTACATGGCAATGTAATAAATTCATGGCTCTCTCTCATTCATGGCTCTCTCTCAATGGCTTTATATAGTGGATAAGTAAGGGTAGCGAGCAGTAAATATAAACTACCATCAGATGGGAGTATCATCTTTGTCAATATCATCATCACAACCTATGAATAATCCATTGTTGTAAATAGACTCTCCCATAGATCCATAACACTTCCCACAAATTTGCATATGAGAATAACCATTTGCAACAAAAAAACCCACTGATGCTGAGGCACTAGTATATAAGATGTATTCTGCCTGGTATTGCATTCAACAATCTGCCTGCTGGTGATTAAAAGAAAGCAATTTATGCCATAAATATAACCATCTAAGAGTTGGTTCACAATAATAATTGAATACCGGTTTCAAAGCTACAATGTTAAGTTGTGCATCCTGTACCCTAAATCATTAAGCAATGACAATATTTAAAATTATGTGTACCCTAGTGATGCTATAAATGGATGGAGGGAATCTATTCTCTTTTCAAATGACATTGCCCATAACAGCTATTGGAGCTAGTAAACATTACAGTATTTTATTTACTAACTTTAAATATAACATTGTAATTCAAATATAATAATAATAATAATTTATTAGCAGTATTTACACATATTAATACACTGAAAACCGTGGGTCTTAAACAAAGCTAAGCTTGTATCTCAGGACCCTGAACTGAAAAATATGTTTTAGCAGAGTAAATAAACGTAATAGTTATAATTAATTAGCAGTTAAATAATGTTTATGTACATAAAAAGGAATAGCCTAAATGCATTTGGGTCAGTATTTGGGGTGTGTATTGTGTGTGCATGTATTTGTATTTAATACACCTTATGATGCTATAAACATTATCTAACGAGCTCTTCGGTTTCCTTGTAGTTCAGTTTCCATTAATGAGTCTTTAGCATATTCATATCATTATATCATTATTTATATTGATGAAGGTATCTCAGGATCCTGCTATGTGGCAAATTATAGGGGAGATTTTTTTATAGAATAAGTGGCACACTAGCTAGCAGCTCACCTAATGGCAAGTGATTACCACTGCCCACAAACTCCAACTATGTTCTATGGTCTATGTTCAACAGTGGATTTCCACTGTTTGTGATAATGATAATGAGGGATTCAAATAACGATGCACTAGATTCTTGTAACTTTTTAGTAAAACAGAATAAAACTTGTTAAAAGAAAAAAAAGAAAATAAATTTTCATTCTAAATAAATATATTGAATTGCTTTTATTACTTACCCATTACAGGCTGCTTCACAACCTTCACTAAATTCCTCATGCCGGAGAACCTGCACATGTGCAAAAGTGACACTTATGTAATAAACATAATTGTATCACACATTGTAACAACTAGGTATGTTGTTATAAATTATAATTTATTATATAATTTAAATTAAAAGATTTGAAGGAATAAATAGAATTTTATAACTAAGTATTTAAACATACCAAAAGGAAGACATAGAAACAGAAAGTAAGGTGGAGTTATTTATTATTATAAAAGTAATATATAAACAGATTTATTTATTTATTTAAACTTGATTGTTCTTGTTCACACCTTCACACCATTGTGCATACATTGTAAATATATATATATATATATATACATATATTTATATATATAACTTTTAGTCAAACTTGATTATTTTACATTAATGAACATGAGTTGTTTGTAAAAATATATGCATTGAGATAAGTTGCATGCGTCCTAATAATAAGAAACACAAATGTAAAAAATATCGTTGTCATTCGTTTGTGCTCAAGTTACCGGTTGTCTTAGCCGTTTGTTCTAGAAAAGTGACCTTGCCAATAGGCGCAACGTGCAATTATTCAATATTTTTGCTACTGCTAAATGATCTTATACGTATGCATGACTTCTTTAGATATAATACAGCTGGTGATACAGTTAATTGACAAATTGATAATTACCTTCATACCCAGAACTTCTCTATAAAATTTTGCAGTAAGTGTCCTGTCAGCTACTTTAAAGACAAAATGCAATGCACGCCCACGAACCATTTTGACTACGGGAATTAAATTTACAAATCAAATATTATTTTCACAAAATATATTTATTAGATTACTTTATTATTTTTTCTTTTTATCACAACTTTTAGAAAATATTACAAACACGACCACGACCTCACCAAGCGCAAGTATAACTGTGGCCATCTGTCAACTGTCACTTGTCATTGTCAAACTATAATATCTTATAGGGACACTGAATACCTCCTTACAATAGTCAGCTCTGTTATTTTTGTTTTGCGTTCGTACACTCTGTAATAAGGTACTTTTTGCAGAAACCAGGTGTACAGTATAACTTGGGGAAAACGACTACGCTTAGAATCGTGAAATAAATTCCAAATCTATTCATGATAAGACAAAGTGATAAGAGATTAGATGAAACGAATAGGTGATAGCAGACGTAAAATATTCCTATTACGACTTTCCACATTATCTTAACTTTGATTAGTATCTTTTCATGGATAGTTCATCGATCGATTAATCGAGTAACGACTACAAGAACAAGTTACATCAGGCTAATAGATGCAACTTAGGTGGCACTATTAGATAGGAACGTGATCAGAGCAGACCGACACGGTCAGTTTATAGAGCGCTTTGAGTAAGTAAGAGAACCAAAAACTACATTACCAGCTCACGGTTCGCTCCTGTGTCCGATGAAGCTGTAAGAGCCGCATAGGCTAACAGCATCAACATCAACAGTATCTGGAGTAATAGATGCCTAATGATTTATGTCGGTTTAAATTGCATAATATTATAACTTTATGGTATTCGGGTTGGTAAACACGTACACATTTCATCTAATGCAAAATAAGTCCAGCGGCCAATAACATCTCAAAAAATAGTAATCATGTAGATATACATTTTTACCCATAAGGATTAAAAATCATAATAAAGGTTTTTAATAAAATATACTAATAATATTTCCAATTTTGTGTTAGTCCAAAAAAAATGGTTATTATTACGGTGTGACAGTACCATGCAAAAAGATTTTAGCAGATTTCTAACTGAAACTCCATCATGCAATAAATTTTGAATTATTGGCCTGTGATTAGTCTACAACTGTAGTAAGTTTTTAGAATTATGCAAAAAATTACAGTAATATTCAATGGCAAACTGGAGGAAACTTAAAATCAAAAAATACTAAAAAGATACTGAAAAATATTGTACATATGTTATATAAATTGATGAATCATACAGAGGCTTAAATTGGTATAAGCGGTGACTGCTGCGCAAAGTAATTACAAAATGTACGCCTATAAGTTATTTCCTACACCTGACATCACACCGTCTAATGAGGATGTACTACTATAGTCGACGTATTATGAACTGAGGCTTTGGGTCATAAATCATATTTATCTGTCTGTCTCGCTCGCACTTACAGGTCATATGGAGAGGTGTAGTGATGTGCGTAAGAATTGTAGAGGTGCATATCGATAACGGGATAGGTACGACCGATATGCTAAATTATGTGAAGTATTAATAGGAATAATTTTTCGCTATCTGAAAATAAAAGTTTTTAATTTGTAAGATAAAATGTTTGTTTCGACGTAATCATAGAATAACTTATTTTAATTTCTTCAAAGAAATGAAAATAAGTACATAAAAAAAGTTATTATATTTTAAAATAAATTCTCCATTGTGCGTATTGCGAAACGAAGTAATGTAATGAATGTCATAACAAAAATATTATATTTATAGAAAAACAACAACCTTACTCGTAACGACCAATCAGGAGTCAGAGTGGTAATGAAGGTCACGATAACGCATCGACTCTACGTGCCCAGGTAGTTAAATATCGATAACGCATAGCATTGTATTGCATGCACATTCCTTCTGTCAGTAATATTTATTACCCCACGACTCAGTTTAAAATGCGTCGACTATACGACAAATGTCTAACCAGATGAACTGAATAACGGAAAAAGTGTTCACAATATTGAAGAACAATGGATGAACGTGATAGGAAGTTATGCAAATAAATGCAAGGTAACAAGTTACTCCGTCAAGGAAGATGACGAATTAGAAAAATCGCGAAAAGCTTAAATTATGAGTGATATCCGACCGCTACATGGTCACCTCGTGTTGATTGTTTTTCGCAAGGACAAAATTAATGTTACAATTTAAAAGGTGAAACCAAATTAGACCAAGAGGGGAGAACTGGAAGAACCGGTACCAACCTGATTCGGCTAATGTATATTATATTTATTTAAAAAAAAAAAATCCAATTTAAACAACTTTGAACAACGAATAAACTTGTTTCATTTATATATTGTACAATTGGTGATCTAAACCGTAATAAACTATAGATAGAGGAAGACTTATATAATAATATGAAATTATATACTTTTTAATCATCACTCGTTACGTAATTTCTTTAGGACTTCCGTCACGAGATGAATAGTCCCACGGGCAACGACAATATATCTTTTGATCCAATCCATTAGACTTGATAATTTTTTCTAGATATTCAAATAATAATTTCGACCAGGGCGTAATTTGGCAAAAGAACTGGATGTAACAGTGCCGTAAAAGTTCGCATGAACAAAGAGGCATTCATTCGTCATCCTCTTCTCTTTTAATATAATGCAAACAGAGTCAGTGAAAGGACGAAAGAAGGTTCAAATACAGTTTCAGAAATGCAGTACATACAATAAACATACCTCCACCTAAAACAAAATTTGTGATACACAGATGTTGTTCCTCAGCTGTGAATCGAAACCTGAAGTATCTAATCAATAAGCTATTATAATATATTATATTATATATATATTTATGTAATAAAGCGAAAATATCTCAACTTTCTGTCGCGGCGAAGGCTTACTAGACATGGTTTGGTCTTGTACTCGGTGAAGCAAAGAGCCACACTGAGGATTATGATAGCAGCTGAGGTAGCAAGCGGATTGTTTTCAAAATAAGGAGATGCGACAAAGGGAATCTTTTTAGCAGTAAATGTTTGCACATTTTTGTGTTTTCGTTAAATCAGACTAGATTTTGTCGACCCCAATCTAAACTTTATATAATAAAGTCTCGACTTCAGACACAAGTTTGTTCCGGCACTCAGTTTTCTCGAAAAATATTGGTACGCAACAAATCCCCAGTATGTCGGGGACCCATCCCCTGTCACCCGCATAGCAATGAATGTCATTAATTTGGAACATGTCATTGATATGCAGAAGAAACAAGGCAGGAGATTGCACACAGCCTTGTGGGACACCAGCATTCGCTGTTTTGGAGTCTGAGCATGCACCGTTGACTAAGACCTTTATGCTACGGTTCGAGAGAAAACTGGTGACCCACTTGCATAATTTCTCGGGAAGCCCATAGGAAGGAAGCTTCAAAGAAGCACTTTGTGCTAAACCCGATCGAAGGCCTTCGCTACATCCAGACTAACCGCCAAGGCCTCTCCTCTTGGACTCGATCGCCGGCACCCATCGATGAGTGACCCGAGCTTTGGCGAAGGACCAAAATGCACGGGTTCCCGAAGGGAGACGAACTAGTCTTTCGTCAATTTTGCCGATTTGCACAGACTTTGCTTCTGCAATATATCTTTTGAAGGTCCTGGAGGCATAGTTGTACTTTTTTTTAAACAAAACGGATTTTGTATTCCGTGGCACCGAAGCATCTGCCCAGGCCCGGTAACACCTGCTTAAAGCGTGAGGCTATTTTTCAGGAGCCACCAAACCAGGGCTGGGATTACATCAGAGACCGAATCGGCAACACCCTTGGGATCATCCAGTGCGAAACACATCCGCCCCCATCAGTTCCATAGGGTCGCCTGAGCGTGGACGCCCAGTGATTCTCAAAAACTGAAAGTTCTGGTACCCTCCTGGGGTAAATTAAACCGCTAACATGTTGTTTTAGCGAGGGGGGAGGGGGTGGGCCTCCGGCTACCTCACTCGCCGGATGTGTGGAAGTGTATGATACTCCTACTTTATTAAATTTTACAAATTTAATAAACATAAGTTGAAGATCTGAGAAGATTGTATAAGATTAAAATATAATGTTAGATTAGATTAGGTTACCAATGATTACATGATTTATTTGATATTATATTTTTATTGCTATAATTTCTTATTACGATGTAATAAGTTTAATTAATGAAAAATCCCATACAGTCTTCTACAAAAACGAATCAACACCATACCATATGTATTTTTTCCAATACAATCAATGCGCATTTTGCCCAAAGTTATATTTTCATCTTGAATAGACGAATGGTTTGAAAAAATTCATATTGAACATTACTCGTAATGTCCTGGCCTTAGCAAGTATCAACTCAATATGTTTGGCGAACAAGCGGTTTAAAGAGGATTATATGACATAAAATTCAATAGTCGTTGAAATTATAGGAAATATATTCCGTAATCAACTTATTAAATACCTTGATATACGATCATACTTATGATATACGATCTACTATATATTGAAGATGTCATACGAGACCTTACTGAAAATGTTACTAAATATATTGCTCTGTATATAACTAGACTTCAAAATAACACCGTTCTTTCTGATAATAAACACACGTGTGCCATGCATAATTTTGTCCTACTTGCTCAAAGATCGAACACAAGAAGTCAATCTCGAGAAAAACACTTAGGTGATAAATCTGATGATGATAACTGATATCTTGATTATTAAATACGGCATTCCACAGAGTAGTGTCCTCTAGCCTACCCTCCTTCTTATTTATATAATTGACTCAACTAATTGATGGAGCTACTCGTATATTGTTTTATGCAAATGAAACTGCGTAACTCTTTCGAGAAAAAAAGCTGAATACGAGTTACGAAAAAATTATACACAGCTAACAATATCAAATTCGATTTTTATGTACCTGAACATTACCAACAAAACACATCTAACGAGTACACTACTACTTGTTCAGTCTACACTCTTATATCGTATTAAAATCTGGAAAGCCAAATTTATGTAGGACCCAAAACTATGACAACACACAGGCTCTCTTTCTCTCTCTCTTTCACACACTCACAAAGTGATAAAACGAGCACACAGTTTACACGATGGTTGGTGATTCTGTGGATAAATCATATTTAGATACACATAAATAGATTATATTTGTCTTCTCCCAAAAATAACTGTGTTTAATCTCTGTTTTAAATTACACGATACACGAGGACATTGTTAATTACAATTTAAAATGCACGTTTGAGAATAAGTGTAGTCATGTCACACTAATGATCTAGCTGTAATAGAAAAGAGGTAGAGGGGAGAGGGGGTCCACGAAAATTTATTTCCTTTCGATAGTAAAGAACTAAAATGTTGGCTTGACTTCACCTATTAATGTAGGCAGATAATATTTTAAGAAGCTCAGCGACTGTTACTTGTAAAAACTTGTATCAATCAATAAATTAATTAACCAATCAATTCTCTTTTTTTTTTCGAAAACTAATTCATGGTTGGTTAAATTACTGAGCCGCAACGCAAATTTCCATAGTATGATCTAATCTTCACATTTTTTGTCAAGTTTTGGGAATATGGTACATATGTAACTACAGGAGGTCCACCGAAACCAGCTTAATTTTGAAAGTGGTCTATGAGACAAAAAGTCTGGGAACCTCTGGTCTAATGTGACGCCTATGTATTTGACTGTCTTTACCCAGGGGATTGGATGATCATGTAGCTCTATGATTGGGAGATGCAGCGTTTTGTTGCGTCGAGAGAAGTACATGGCTGCACTTTTGGTGAGGTGAGTTCTTGATCCTCCATTTCCAAAACCATTTCCATAAGGTGTTGGCTGCGGATTGGAGGTGTTTACAGATAGCGTCTGGTTTGAATTCAGTGTAAAGTGTGAAAGTGTTTAGAGAATGGGACCCTGGACGAAGCCTTGTTGTCCGGCGCGAAAGGGATGAACCTCGGGGCGCGTTCCCTAGACGCGGTATCGCAAGGTTCGATTGCGGAGAAAGTCTCGTATGATTATTACGAGTCGATCTGGCACATTAAGCTCATACAGTTTGTATATGAGCCCGTTATGCTTGACGTTTTCGCCACGTCGAGGAAAAGCGCCCTGGTTTGGTAGTCTCGAATGAATTTGCTCCGTGATGGTACACTTGATGTGTGCATATGTGTTGGGTGCGAAAACCGAACTGCTTATTGATGGGTAGCCCTCGAGACAGCATTAAGTCCTTGAGGCGGGCGAGAAAGATCCTTTCATATACCTTACCCAAGGCTTTGAGTAGGCTTATAGGCCAATAGGCTGATGGGTGAAAATAAAGAGTCGAAGATACTAAGTATACGGCAAACCATTACTTGTGGAGGTTGTATAGGTCTAACGTGATAGAAGTGCAGTGTACACTTGTTTAGTGATAAGTGCGTGTTGAAATGTATTTACATATTTATAAAATAAAACATAGTAAACGCACGCTATGACCAAAACAAGGTCGTTTTGGGTTTATGTGGCACAAACTATATTAACACTTAATTATTAGGTCTTAATACTTTTGTTTTCCGTGTAGTCAGAACGGATGACCTTCTTTTTTACTGGTAACAACATTTTACATCTTAGACCTCGCAACTGCAGCGTAGCTCTACAACTGATAAAGATACAATGGACTACAGAGATCATTTACACGCAGTTGAAATGTATGCTCGTTATGTCAACTCCATAAAGAAGTCAAAGGGCTAAAGGCTTAATCCGTTAGAAGCAACTGACAGAGCCGATGTTCGGCCTTCTCGGGCACCTTCGAGTCTGTTGCTATGACGCGCAGGGTAACGGTCGAAGCCGGGGCTCCTTCTCCGGAAATACTTGAGCTGGTTGCCCATAAATAAAGGTCCCTAAGCGCTCTGCCACCTTTCAACCTTTCTTTCCGGTAAGCCCTCTGGCTAGCTGTGGTCATAGACGCGAAAAACAAAAAACGCTTTGCTTATATTTCACGATGGCGTTCTTTATAATCGTGGTAAATACCACGGTCCTGGGTCGAGATGACACATTTATATAACAGGTATAATGCAGTGTAGCTCTGCCATATAAATTTAAATAAAAAAATATATTATCACTGGCAAGTTGAAACTGTATTAAAGGAAGAAGGGAACAAGCGAGGAAGGTACTAACTGCGCTAAAAGCAGGTTTAAATAATATACATAATTGAATAATCCACATATAAACTACATATAATTTCATACAGAAATACGGTTAATATATTTTTTATCTTAAATCTATAAACTACAATCATAATTTTGTGGGTAAGTCATATTTTTTTTATATTTTCCCATATGCAATTAATACAATATAATCTAATATTATAAATGTCATACGTAGATATATGTATCTCAAGATTTCTATTGTGTCTGCTCTAGTTTGTAAATATTAAGATCTCAATTATCTGATAATTTTTTATCAGGTATTCCGTTTATTTTGGATATGATACAGTATTTTTTTTTTTTTAATTTTTAAATTTATAGTATACTTTTAAAATGGATATACCGTACACAGTTCAAAGAAATAACATAAATAAATCACTTAAGTGGCATAGAAGTGCTAAAAATAAAGGCAAACACTTATTGTTATTTAGCCATATAATAATAATTAGTTACTTTAAGGACTAGAATAACGATTTTACGCATTTTATGCGTAACAACGAATTCTGAAGTTCAAATGGACATTTTTACGAAGAATTCTATTTTTTAACGTGTCTCAATGTTAAAAAGTTATAGATTTTGCAGGTACTTAGGTGGTTATAAAGTTACGCAGTAAAGTAAATTACACTTTACAGAAATTAGGCATTTTTGAAAGTTACCAAACATAATGCTGGATACGTAAGACACCACAACAATTGACTATGAATTCAATACGTAATTATTAAGCGAAATATCAAAAAAGGAATCAGTACCAAAACTGTCAATAAAATAAGAATATAAAAAGTATAAAATACAAAGTCACAAGAGTTATTAAATGTTTATATAATGGGCTTTTACTGTATGTAGTCTATGATATTTCGTTTTTTAAAACCTAACAATAAGAGCCTTTAAAAAGAAAAAATAAGCGCAAATACTGATACTATTAAACAACAAGGCGTCAAGCAAATACATCTACATAAAAATATCTGGGCTAAGAATTTCAATTATTATAAATGCAAGATTTTAATAACAAAACTTTTAATTAACTACTTCAATTCTCAACCCAGAGACAATTACCGAATTTACACAATGAATATATTGGATTTAACAGAAGTCTAGATCCATTAACAAAGTAGTGTTCGCTTAAGCGGTGCGTAGTTCAGGTGCTTATTTCTCTTTCTCGGTGCCGTCTTTGTCCTTTTCCTTTTCTTTTTCTTTGTCCTTCTTTTCCTGAAGTTGTTGCAGATGAGCCGGTAGAGCTTTTAGTATCGCGTGTACCTGGCGAGGACGAAGAAAAATCTATTCATAATAATCAATTATAACAGTAATAGTAAGTCCCAGAATGTTCCTAATCTATTATTTTATTTAAAATTGACAAACAACCTTACAGTTTACCCAATGCTCAGTGGTCACTGGAGAATAAAGGAAAAAAGGAACGCGTCTATGTTACTTAATAAAAGAATCTAAATCAAAATCTATAAATATAGTCATAAAAAACTACCTCTTCAGCAACAGCCATGAGTACAAACTCGAACTGTTGCTTGTTGGCGACGGTGCGCGGGCGCTGGTCGCGGATGTGTTCCAGGGTGGCCGCGATATCGATCTCCTTGGCGCCCTTTGCCATACGGTTCAGCACCATGTCGATTAAGCAGTATGTCCCCGTGCGTCCGGCGCCGTCGCTATCATCAGAATTTATTATTTATAATCATAAAAGAAGACCTAATTTATAAATCTCAAGCTGAGTATTTGCAAAAGAGTAGAAATCAAACGTTGTCGAGTTTCAAACGCGTTTTATTGCGTATCAATGCAAATAATGAGGAAAAATTTTGATACCTATATTTTTTAGGTTATCATTTCGACAGTCAAACTACTACAATATCCTTCGTTGTTTTTAATTCGCACTTTAATTTTGAACAACATCTAGGGTTCGATACGTGATTAGCCAACATTAATAGCAACAGCAAATGTAATACGCATAACGAATAGGATAACTTTTACACACTGCCTTGTGAGTTGGTGAAACTAGCTATTTGAAGTGCATAAAGAAAAATCTTAGCATTTAATACATTCAGTTGAGTTTATAGGACTTTACAAATATTAAGGATTTGACATTATCAATGTATAAATAATATCCATATATTTCATATTATATATCAATTATTTGATTTATTTCATCGGTCATTTATGCTGATAGTTTATAGAGATTACTGTTTTAATTTGGATACTCTTGTCTAACAAGGGTTATTATTCTATTTTTAAGAATTGTATTTGCTAAAATTAGACCGATAGTGGACAAATAGACTTTGAAACAGGCACAGTTTTCTTTCGCGTTATTTATAATATGTGATGGTACTTGAAGCTTGAATATCACATCTTTGTTTCTTTATTAGCAAGACTATTGGTTAGTTTCTACTTTTGATGTTTAATTTTATCTTGTTAGGTTTCTTTGTACACTCCATAGAAGCATTATTATTATATAGATTCTTAATACTTTTATTGAGTTTCTCTCTTTTATGATTAAAATCTTGTTTATTTTTTCGTTCGTTTTTATTTTGTATTTTTGCCATAGTTCATTTCTCGTATTAATTCCCTCAAGAATTTTTTATTAATCCAGTCTTGTTTCGGCGGTTAATTTATTATAATTTTTCAGTAATTATCCTCATTATTATTACTGTATTTTTGTATAGCCTAGTGGATTTCATATTTTATTGCTGTTGTGTATTATTTTAATACATATTTACATGTCTTTCAAACTCTATCATCAAATTTACAAGTCCCAAATAACTAGCATGCAGATTCCGGATCCACGAACCCAGAGTTCGAAGAAGCTGTAAGAACCGCATAGGCTAACAGGGCCAACAACAACAAGAATCCAGACTCAGATCTGATTTGATAAATATTATATAATTAAAAAAATGACATAAAATCATGACAGACGTAAGTTATCAGTGTCTAGGTTCAACGACTGTCTAACAACTAATCTAACTTCATCCTTCTTCGGATAACATGTGACGTTATGTAAAGTTTCACGTGGCTAAACAATAAAAACGATAGCGATTCAGAGATAAAATATGAAATTGAAATGCACGCATTTCAATCGTGATAAGATGTTAAGTGGGAATGTAAGATTCCATTTTAAATACATTGTTTCTATAGAGATGCACAATAAACCTTTTTTTTTGAGAGCACCATTCCTTATTTTTTAATTTTAAGTATTGAGAGTGGCAACTGAACATCTGATGGTAAGTTATTCCCGCGAATCATGACACCCACACGATAATAAGTCATAAATTTTTCATTTACTAAGAACGGATGCCTCGTCACCAGTAATAATGGCCTCCGAATGCCCTACACTCACCATTCATAATTGCTGCTGTGTTATGTCTCTGGTATTATGCTAGTAGTTAGGTTATGGTCCTTCCCACGATCGAGACGACCAATTCATGCAGTAGTTAGAGACACTGCAGCATGGCTCATTAAAATTACTAAGAAACAATAGTATTAAAATGCTTTTATGTGCTGTATAAGGAAACGTCAAAATATGTGGAAACTAACCAATAGTGTCAATTGTAACCAAACAAAGGAGGAGGTGACATAAACAATATACACACAAATAAGGTTAAAGAAATTTGAGAGTGGTAAGAATAGGATAGGAGTAGGAATGATTGGCTCAGCTCGACCGGGGTAGGACCACGCCTTCATAGAATACCAGCGTAAAAATAGCAGTATAATGTTGCTGCGTTTCATATGGTGAGTGTAGGGATCGGAGATCTTTATTACTAGTGACGAGGCATTCCATCTCCGTCCTCAATAGTAACAACGCATCTGCATTATGATTCCTTGTCAGGGATGAATGTGGATGTGATGGGCCGCAGGAATCACTTGCCATTAGGTGAACTGTGTGCTCGTTTATAACTCTCAATGTTATACAGAAAAACGTAATCTGTGGCTGTTTCGACGTCTATAGTTTAACTATTTTGCATGTTTATTCTGTTTAATATTATTCAGCCTATCAATATCTATTATAGTCTCTTTGGTTTTTTATGATTCTAGAAGTTTTTTTATTAGTATTGGAATAACGGTCTTGTTGTGCATTGTGTCCTTTGTTTGAACAAAGCAATAATAATTGTGCTTATGACAAGGTTGACGCGAGAAAATCGAATGTATAACATTTCTCACAACATTCAATTTTCTTTACGAAGAAAAAATTCCTAAAGTCGAAAAAAAATATTTTTTCATTATATTTATGACGACTTATTTCTATGATACAGTATAGTCGACGCATTTTAAACTGAGTCGTCGGGCACTAAATGGCACTGACACTGCGCACGCGAGGTAGATGCGTCATCGTGATCTTCATTAGCACTCTGACTCCTGATTGGTCGTTACGAGTAAGGGTTGTTGTTTCTCTATAAATATAAGATTTTTTGTTATGACACTCATTACATTACTTACGCTTCGTTACGCAATACGCAGAATGGAGAATTTATTTTCTAACGTGATTTTGAAGAAATTAAATGGTGACATCACCGCTCAAGCTCGGACTGGACACAACGTGTTCCTGTTTTGAAAAGAATTGAAAACTGACCCCGAGAAAAAAGCTTGCCTCAATTTCATTAATCCACGAGAGTTTGCACATTATGATTTATACAATTTCTCTATGATTACGTCAAAACAAACATTTTATCTTGCAAAATTAAAAACTGTTATTTTCAGATAGCGAAAAATTATTCCTATTAATACATGACATAATTTAGCATATCGATCGTACCTATCCCGTTATCGATATGCACCTCTACAATTCTTCCGCATATCACTACACCTCTCCATAAGACCTGTAAGTGCGAGTGGGAAAGACAGATAAATATGATTTATGACCCAAAGCTTCAGTACATAATCGACGACTATAAAAATAAACCATGCTTACCTGCAATGCACTACGATTGGGCAAGATCTTCCTCGGTACGACTTGTTCACTTTTCTGAAAAATTTTGCAATTATTATTTTTTGAACTCATAATAATCAAATCAATGGCAATATTATAACATAAAAATCTAATTATCAATATGGAAATAATATTTCTTTTAATAACTCGTACAAGTGAAGGAATTTTACTGCTTCTAAACAAATTTAAAAAAAAATGAAGAGTAGAAAAAAGTAAATGATCCACTAAAAATCACATGGTAATTATAATAAGTACCTCCTAAACTCCAGCAAAGCCTTAGTGGAGGAGGGCACCCCATTCTCCGGCCAGGACAAGAAGTGGAACTGCGTCACAGTGCGCGTCTCGCCGGTACGTTGGTTTTTCAGATAGAAACTGCGGACGAGGTAGTCGTCACACCAGATATGTTCGCTGACTAGATGCACCTGTATAGCAATTAAATATTTTTATGTTAATGCTAAAGTATTATTTTTAGCTTTGAATGAGTAATATAGATAAATAAAGAAAAGTAAAATACAGATAAGACAGATAAATACTGAACCATCGATATTATAAGAAAGTACATTAGTTTTATCTACTAAAATATTTATGTTGACTAAACTCTAAAATGTTAAAGACTCATAATTCATAAATATCAATATATACTCAGGTAATGGATTCATCTATAAATTTAACAATAAGGATAAATCAACAAACTAAAGCCTATCGGTTTAAGAAAAAAATCGAAGTACTAGGCTTTCAATTACCTCGTAGATATGATAGAGTTCGGAGCCTTCTTCAGGCCAGTAGCGGTGGCAGAGTTGTTGTCCATTTTCAGTTAAGCGAGTCAGCATGACCATCACGACACTGCCTTGTTCCCAAACCATCTGCCAGAAGTCGGGTGCCGTTTGCGCAAGAGGACCGGTTGATGCTATGTACGCCGGGTTGCGAGGATCGTGGTCCGTCTAAACACATGGTATATCATTTTATACAACATCTTCGATGCGTTGGCAATATGGGTTACTCTTCTTGGAATCTTGACCATTGAACAGCTTTTGGCAGCCACAAATTAGCTGCCAAAATTTGTTTAACACTCAAATTATTAATAGCTACTGGAAGATATCGTCGTGTGTAATAACGTTAGGAGGATACTGTCAACATTGTAATTGACTAAAGGCAACTTTACCACCGATCGTAACTTGAGGACATCTATGTTTAATAAAGTTTAACAATAGTGAGTCTTTTTTTCGAAAATCGTTGTAATAGGTTGTGTGACATGTTCACATGACTTACAATAGTCGAAGCATTGATATAGTCTGATCCGAGGTGATTGGACAGCGTGTTCAGGGCGACGCGCGAATGGTCATAGGGCAGAACATCAGGGTACCGATTCTTGCTAGTGTTTTCGGCCTTCAGAGCGGCAGCGGTTGCGCAAGGTTCAGCCTCGTAAGCGCATAAAGCACGCCATTCTTGCTCCAATCGGTCCTTGTTCCGTAAATGATCCTCCATATAAGCCTAGTAGTATATGTATAAAATTTAATTAAAAATAAATCGCATTTTTAATTTTTAATGTTATATTACATAGACAGATATTTTGTTTAATATACTGCTGTTTGAAAATTTATATATATTTGTAACCAACGTTTTTTAATTCGTTTGTTATTTACACTTTATATTCATAAATTCTTCACGCATGAAAAAAGAAATTATAATTGATATAATAAGCTCCGCCCACAGATTTTTAACGATGTGATTTTGAAAGTGTTTTTTAATTATGATCATTATTAAATTATGCTTTTATTTGGCGTACTTTTATAATGTACTGTACTCAATATATTATTATATAATTACATCGTAATAAATATGAGTATTTTACGACGTAAACTTTTCAGACTCTTTCGAGTTTTCTGCATAATGTTTATCAATCGTTATTACACAATTGTGCAGGAACTTTTAACTGAAAGTTAAAAAATTAAATTAAACATTTAAGGGTTTTTATCATTAAAAATAAAAAATGAAAATTTTTATTCACATGCAATACTTTGAAAAAATTATACGTATTTTTTCTGACGAGAAACTAGCCTTTAACACAATATTTCATAGATAATCATGGTTGCCAATCATAAGCCTGATGCCAAAGTGCTCGTCGGCCTTCATTTAACGGTCTGCTTATCTATCACTCACCAAGACCATGTGTCCGGTAGATATGTCCATATTAGTCAGAGCCGGTTCCTCACTCCTGTTGAAATAATACATTTATATAAATAATAAATATAGTACTTATTAATATTTGACAATAAATATAAATATTGTTTTGTTTCTGTTGACTTGTATGATCGGCTTTGCAAACAAGCTGCGGTAGAAAACTAGGTTTAGCACAATAGAATCCACTCGAACTAGGAATGACTATACTCTAGTCCACGCACCCATACAGACTCACAACTTATAGCAAAATGCTATTCAATTAGATATTAAGATAAATCTGAAGGTAGGGTACTTTTTTTTTCATAACGCTTTATGCAACGGATCGGTACTTATAAACATTATATCATCTATATATATATACATATACATCTGTACTTATAAACAATATATTGTTTATTGTTACATACAAAAATATAATTTACAAACAGGATTAAAAGTTCAGCTATTAACTCCTCTTATATGGACAGGAAAGTAACTCCATAAACGTACAGCGAAAACAGAATATGATTTACTTAAGAGAGAAGGAGAATTCATGGGAGTTCGTTGCCTAGTTGGTGAAAGAATGAAGAAATCGGTCGGGGGACATTACAATTCGTTACCTGTCTTAACCAATAATAGACTAGACTTCTAGAAGTAATAGAATTTCTACGAGATTATAAAGAACAATGATGTTAACTTAATTTAGGAAAATATAATTAGTACACATATTAACTTCTCTATTTGGGTTTTATAATATATAATCTAATATGATAATACTTACCACGAGGAGGTGCTGGATCTAGTAGAGGGTGAGTTACCATCGGGTTCTCGTGAAAGAGAGGTAATGCGCTGAGGAGGTTCAACGGGAGGAGGGGGCGCAACCGCTGGCTGACCAGACCATTTGCCGGACATCCTGGCACGGCACAACTCCTGGACACAGTGGATTGAAATTAAATAAAACTGAACATGAATTCATTTGATCCTTGCACGGCATATGCCCTGTTCATAGACCAGGTAATCCAAAAATAAAGTTTTTAAAAACGAGGCAGCCACACTTTCTGTAGTCACCGTTTTATCGCTTTTGCAATTCTCTTTTATTTTAATAAAACAGTGCGACAACATAGAAAATAAAAGCTAAAATTGCACCATAGTAGAATTTACCATGGAAATATAGATAATAATAACAATACGTCATGAAGAAAGATTTTTTCCTCAGCTAATATGGCAACATGTGTTTAAGCATACATAAATCCCATTTCCCATTTGGTTAAAATTCTATCTCTTAACTCAATAGACATGTTTTTGTTCAAAGCCATTGTATGTGGCCTTGACGAAAAACCTCGTTACTGGTAGAGAATATCTGGTAAAGAAGAGAGAATGATCTGCAAGAGTCACTTACAATTAACTAAACTTAATCCCATAATCTCATAGAATTATTGACTATAATATTATTTGGTCTATATATTTAAAGTAAAATGAGCGATTTTTGAAGACTCGCTGACAGGATAAAAGGCTCCGACACCACGAAAATAACTTTCATTAATCCAAATTATATAATAATATCTGTCAACCTGGTAATCTCTTGTAGCTTCGGCATCAATGTCGGCCGCTGAAGCGAGTCCACCCATTTTTCTCCTGGCGTCCCTGTCTCGTTTTAACATGACACCAAAAATCACCACGCCTACTAGCATGACTGTTAAACTTCCTGTCATAGTCAGCAGAATCGGCAGCTCATAGTCGTTGTCCTCGGATACTGAATCGTCTGTTACATTTATCACAGGTCGCTTACTCTGTACAAAATGGAAATAATTAATGCATAGTGTTAATTTCTTTAAATATATTAGTTGAAAAGTGGTAGAGCTACACTGCAATTTCTTTCTAGCTGCTGAATTAATGGGTCAGCTGACAGAATACCATCCGTAAAATAACAGCCTAATGCTGCTGTGTTTCGTATGATGAGTGTAAGGATCCGAAGACCTTTATTACTGGTGACGAGGCATTCCATCTCAGTCTTCAAGGATGACAACGCATCTGCATTATGACTCCTTGTCGAGCATCAATTAAGATGACATGGGTCGCAGGAATCACTTGCTATCAGGTGAAAGTGTGTGCTCGTTTGTTACTCTCAAGGTAATAAAAAAAAACGAAATTAAAGTATTACCCGATCACCCACTCCTGTAGACAAAACTTGTACTCCGGTTGACCGACGTAGTTTGTCTTTTAAGTCAACTGTAATCAAATGTCTATTAGTAGTAGAGTATTTCTATATAGCTATATTGCAGTTTCCACACTTTGGATTGGGATATCCCTTGCATCAAATCGATCAAAACAAGACTTGCGTGCGTAACTGTTTGTGTCCAATTACAAAGTCCTCAAGGACAAAATTAATAGGCAATTGCTTAACTTTTCCGTTTTAAGTATCATCTAAGATTGCATCGACACTGGATTCATTTTGTCAAAAATTCTCCAATGTGTGACAGTTTACTAATATTAAATATAGAGACAGTCAATATAGTGGAAACACATGATTTTTTTTTAAATATTTCTTATCTGAGCCGGTGTCGATATAGAAAAACATACGGTACATATTAAAAAAAATAATACGTACCCACACGTCTTGCGACATCTTCTGCTTCATATCCCTTATTATTTTTTTCAACTTTAAACGTCACCTCACCAGGGTCCACACTACAACAATACAAAAAGGCTAATATAACTTGAATTACTAACAATATTTAATAAGAAATAAATGAAAAATAATAATAAAAAAGAATGAAGAAAAAGCAATTACCGAGGATTAGTGAAAGTGTTTTGGTCTAAACCAAGCAAATCCTGGAGTCTGGTAATAAATTCTATTCCCCTTTCCCAATTGGTCAAGATCCTGTAGAGAAAAAACATAATTAACATAATTTTCTATGCCTATACCAATAATATTCAAACAACTTCAAAGTTTATAAACATTTATGTATTACTATTTGGAGAATTAAGTACATTAATAATTACAATGTTTGAATCTTTCTTAAAAACCCAATCAATTACTATTTACTTATTATTAACTTTTTCATAAAAGATTTTCTTTTCAAGTAATCTTTAAAAATAAAACTAATTATTTTATAATACAGTAGAATGTCTATAACTCGAATGTTAAGAAGGGTAAGGCAAAAAAAATCGAGTTAATGAGTTTTCGACTTAACAAGAAATTCGACATAGAAAGGATTTAACTGCTAAAATTTGATTTTATTGCTGTTGGTTCATAGACCCTTACAGCTTTATCTAATTAGACTCGCGAGCGGGAGGCCCGCAGAGTAGGGAGACAACGACGATGCCGCGAAGCTGGCGCGGAGACTGCTGCTGCGCCACCGCTGCACTCCGACCCCTGTGGACGAAGAACGTCGACGACAACAGAGGGGGCGAGGGCCCCTCATAAGGAGGTAGAAACCTCGACTCGGATCGCTACTAAGGGGTCGATGAGGTAAATCGCGTGTAAGCCCCTGTGCGAGGATGACGACGTCCCGCTCGCCCGCGAGTGTCATGTCTGATTTTACGTGTATGGATTGTGTAATGTTGGTGTGTGCGGGTCGGTGACATTGTCGCTCACCGCGGACGGGACTATGTCAAAGTTAATGTTTACCGTCAGAATATCATCAGGCGTTATGATTGCGTATTTAGGACGTCTTTTGTTACGAGGGGTGTCCCTCACGAGACCGCCACCTGCTGCTACCACTAACAGGTTAGGGTGATTTACGGTCGAATTAAGGGGAATTCCAAGTAAGACTTCATTATATATGACTAAATAAGACTTACAGTCTCTTTTTGAAATTCGAGTTATAAAGTATAAATAAGTCTTATCAATACCTCGCATGGAAATAACATTTTGTTCGAGTTATGAAGTCTAAATAATTCGAGATACAACGGTTTCTACTATATTAGGGGTTCAGCGGAAGGGAATGGTATTTCTTTCGCCTTATTACTTTACGCGGTTCGAGTTATAGATATTTCACTGTATGAACATTACCTATTTTTAAAAGTAACGTATGCATACGATGGGTCATAGTCATAGTCGTTATGGTCGTGGTTTACTCGGTTTGATGCCTGATGAGATGTTGTTCCTTGAGCTAAAAGGAAATATTTAAAGGAATAAATTTTTTTTAGATAAAAAGTACTATACACTTAAAGGCAGATTTGAAAAATACGAGACTTAAAATTATAACTTTATATTGATATTTCAATTTATTATCTTAATAAGCTTTATATTTATGAAAAAACTGTACAAATATAGTTTCATTACAAGATTTATTGACACATAATTTTACAAACACAGGTTACAAATGATAAAGAGCAGTTGCAATGAAGAGGAAGACACAAAAAGGTACTAACAATAGGTAAAATTAAAAAGAAAACTCTACGCAAAATATAAAAACATTTAGGAATAGAAACAGAAAGCAATTATCCTATTAAAGGAGGACCACCATAAAACCTCATGCTTATGCAAGACACAAAAAGTGCGGACTGAGGGAAACATTTAGTGCACATGTTCTAGAAAAGACGTGGCAGTGCAAATATCAAATGTAATAGTATAACGCATCAATTATACTCGGACGCAGAGTTAACTGATAGATTGTAGGTCACATCGAGAGAAAACAGGTACTTCAGACCTTCGTGACACTAACCTGTCACCGACTTATTGTGGTATAATATCTTTAATGTTTTCGCGTCCAGACGCGGCCCAGGCTTTTTAACATCGTCTCTTTCCCTACGTTTAAAGCCCCAATCTCTATTAAGCAAATCTTGCAATTCTTCAGATAGATAAAATTTGGAACTTTCACCTGAAACATCGTCGGTACGTATAACAGTCTAAGTCCGGTATAATTTACCGGTCCGAGTTTTAACTTCAACCCGTTGAAATATCTTTTTATTGAAAACTTTTGTTACATTTCTTTTAATTATCTTATCCTATAAAAACTCAACTGATATTTAAATATTATTGTGCCTAGAAACATCGAAAATAAAAGAGAAAGCAACAAAAATTGTCTTCTTTACAAGGATAGTTTCTGCTTATTATGTCTACGGTAAGATTTGTTTTGTTTTTACCTGCCATATCATTAGGTTTCAGTGGGCCACCCTCTGCATATATGGCTTCTTGTGGTTTTAAGTACTTTAGTCGCTGCCAATCATTAACTATGTATTCCATAAGTTCAGAATTTTTACCGTCAAAACCAGGACGATTATTATCTGATAAAATATGTTAAAATTATATTGCGCAAAATTTAAAGCACTTTTGTTTCAAAAATTCAATTCTTACCTTTTAAATTATAAGCGTTGTATTTCCCACTAACTGTGTCCATAGGAATCTCATCTAAATCATCATTGTCTATATAAATTCTTGGTTCTTGGAAATCAACAGGATTTTCGTATTCAAATGGAAATTTTTTCTCGGCAAAACTTTGTTTGTATTTCTGTAGAGCATTTGAATGTACTTCTGCATCTAGAGGTGAATTATTACTTGTAAGATACTCCGCCGTAAAGGGCAATGGTTTAGTTTTCAGCTTCCTAAAGTGAGCACCATGACGCTCTTCAGCGGCAAATTTCTCGGTATTATCGACTCTGTTAGTATTTGACAATGACTTTTTTTCCTTATCTGATGGATTAAAATACTTGGTGTCTGGTTGTTTTGCTTCTTCTTCTGCTTGAAGTTTCTCTCTAAACCCTTCGAAAGGTGCGATGTCAGGTGATTCGCTTAAACTGTTCATTAACATTAAGTTCCTTATTTTATCACTTGGATTTAGACCTTCCATTTGAGTTTGAACTGAATAAAAATATTTTTTTTAATTGCAAACCTAATCAGTATTATTAAAAAATAGCACATTTTAATTTATTAATAAATTGATATATACCATTTGGTACTATATAAGCAGTCAGGTCATCTTCGGGTGCAAATGGAGGACTATATATCTCGTTTGCGTAATCACTTAACATTGAATTAGGCGTGAATCGCACAAATGCAGTCTCCTCTGGATCCACCTAAATTGGATACAAGAAAAATTATGTTAGTGAATTACGCCTAAATATTTAAACATAATTCATGTAAATAACACTTAACAATATAATTAAAAGAAATTTTGTCATCATTAGGAATGATAGAACTTCCGCCGCTAATGGCGGAACTCTCATCTACTACGTGCCTGTCGATACGCCAACCCTCACCTTCCTAGAAGCCTCGGTCTGTCAGCTAGCCATGACCGGCCACCCCCCACCACAATCGCGTCCATCTACCTGCTTTGCAGACGTGACGCACAAGTATTACGAGGCGACTTCATGGCGCTCCTTTCCCTTGGCAACTCAGTCATTTTGGCAGGAGATTGCAATAGCAAGCACACTCAGTGGAATGCAGCTTAAATTAACTCCCGGGAGTTGGCTTTAGACTCCCTAAGCGACGCACTCGACTTCGACGTCGTAGCGCCTACTACGCCTACCCATTTTCCGTACACATTGGGTCACGCACAGGATATGCTTGTTATTGCCATCTGTAAGAACATCAACCGGCCCCGATGGCATCACCAACGAGGTGATCTAACTCCAAAACCCATGTCTATTTTACACTTACTAGTTATAATCTACAACGTGGCTAGATTCAAAGACACCTTCCCCACCTGGAAGGAAGCCGACGTCATAGGGATTCTCAAGCCTTCGAAACACCCAACCGATCCATCTCCTACTCAAAGTATGGGGTAAGGTATATGGAAGACTCATCCTCGCCTGCCTAAAGGGCAACCTATCAATGAGCAGTTCGGGTTTCACACCCAACACTCATGCACGCATCAGGTGCACCGCGTCACGAAGCACATTCTCAGTAAATTTCTTCGGGGCTACCAAACTGTGGCACTTTTCCTCGACGCGGTGAAAGACAAGGTCTGGCAGAACGGGCTTATATACAAACTATTGAGCTCGGTGTGCCAGATCGACTCGTACTTATAATACGAGACTTTATTCGAAAACGAACATTTCGTTACCGCATCGAGGGAACGCGTTTCGAGGGTCACCCCATTTGCGCCGGAGTACCACCCTAGGTGCTATTTTATATACACTCTACACCAACGACATACCGCGCACTCGCGGTGTAGAGCTAGCCCTTTTCGCCGATGACACCGGCTACTACGCTTCTGGATTCAAACCAGACGCTATTTGTAAACGCCTCCAATCTGCAGCCATCACCTTAGGGAAATGGGTTTGGAAATGGAGGATCGAGGTTAACCCATTTTAAGTGCAGCCATGTACTTCTCTCGGCGCAACAAAACGCCGCATCTCCCAACTATAGAGTTATTTGTTCGTCCCTGGGTAAAGACAGACAAATACTTAGACGAAAGACTCACCTTCGGTCCGCATATCAACCGCTTACGGAATCAAGCAGCGTTCGTCCTAGGTCGTTCACACCCGTTACTCAATAAAAATAGCAAAGAGCCCCTACGTAATAAAATTACACTACACAAAGTGTGCATCCGACCCATAATGACATACGCAAGCCCCGTCTTTGCGCATGCCTACCCGCGTCACATTCACCAACTTCAGGTAATACAAAATCGTTTCATGCGCAAGGCCACCGGTGCACCGTGGTTCTTGCGTAACGAAAATCTACACATAGATCTTGAGCTACCAACCATAGCTAAGTACCTGAAGCAGGCTTCTCGCCGATATTTCGGGATCCGAAGGAGACCGAGGCACCCTCACTTCTTACGCCACTTCTGGTTCAGCACCCACGAATTCCGAAGTAGTGGTACAAATAACTAGCTTATAATAATAGTGTCCTTAAATCCTTAGTCAGAGTAGAACAGGGTAACGGACCAAGCCGAGGCTCCCTCTAGGGAGCCCTTGTGGTGGTTACCCACTAATAGATGTCTCGACTGAGTGCCATAAGCGCTCGGCCACCTCTCAACCCGGTGAAACTGTAAAAGCCCTCGGGGTAACAGCGGGCAAAAGCCCGAAAAAAAATTGTTATTCTTTAGAAAAATCAGAACTTACTTCCGTATTTCCATCTTCATGAGTTTGCTTTATACTGATGAATTTCTTGTCGGCATAACGGTCACATGTCTTTAAGTCCACATCAGCAGTATCCCTAAATTAAGCCCATGATCAGTTGAACTTCAACATATTATCTAAATTTATGTCATTACGATATTTTTTAACTATATTTAAGGATTGCTGGCATTAGATATTGGAGCATAAACATATAGATCGTATGTCTTCGAAATATTGTTTTTGTTTACTTTATTAGTAATAGTATATCATGTCACAATTTCGTCCTCAACTGATGTCCACTTCTCTTTGGCGGAGCGCCACGTAAAGTACTTCAAGAGATACTTACGAAACTAAACTGTATCATTGGAATATATATGATACAATCATCGTATGCAAAAGAAATTACTTACACTTTGTACCTTATGGCATATAGCACTGTCTGAAGCACGCACTGTGTGTACGTGTGCTCCCAGAGATATCTTCCAGCGTTCAGGCGAATGAGCTCACCTTCTAACCACTTTAGTTGCTCCGTGTTCATTGCATATCTACAAGGATACAATTCTCAATAACAATATAAACAGGAGAGTTTTGGTAATATTTTAACTGTAAAAGTGTCTTTAAACCGATATTTTATATGATAAGTTTAGGCATAAAAATTCTATTAATGTTTAAATACTTTTATTTTAATTACAGTCATTATTTATTTAATGCCTGTTGAATTATTAGTTTACTTACGTAATATAGTAGTTTACAAACCGGTAAAGCGAGTCAAGGCGTACTTCCTCTTCGCCTTCGAAGTCAGGCATACAGGTACCGAATGCGTAATCTACAAAATAATGAAGTAAACTTCAATATTCTATTCCTACGGTATCGCACGTTGCATTATATAAATTATTGTGTACGTACCGTCGAAGCACCACTCCACTTTTCCTATGCATATTGTTGCACTGAATAAGCAACCTGTCGAGTAATGAAAATATATGTATATATAATATATTAATTTTAATAGAATTAGAGAATTTTAAAAGCGATATATATTATATCTTTCGTAATTGTCTCAATATAATAAAATAAAAATATTTTTTATTTATTTCGCCATCCTCTCGATTTTTCTTCACCTTCAAGCTCGTTTTCCATAAGCACTTAAAACTGCAATTAAAAAATTCACTGGCGGCGGCACCGGAGATTGAACTAGACTTATTTGTGTATCGTGAATTTAAAGAACACAAGGAATTATACTTGCTATTTATTATCTTAAATACCGTACTATCGTGTGGTTGCAAAGGGCAATAACACGTTGTAAGAAATTAGAAAAGAGGCCATAGACAACTCATTATGTAGACACTCCAAAGAGGACGTTGAAACAACGTACTATGAGACTGCAACACCCTTCGTGTGAAAAAATAAGATTTTCCGAAAAAAGGTTATCCATAGGCAGTTGACGGTATTGGGATGGTAACGTTACATTTCACCTAAATCACCAGGAATGACAACGCATGCGCATCTTGAATCTTTGATGGGAATGGATGTTAATTACCTACGGTCATGACAATTAACATCAAACGAGAGTATTGTTTTCCACTTGATCCACTTTCCACTGATTGTTTTCCTGAATATTAAAGCGAGAGAGTTTTTCTGAAGCTTTAGTGATCTGAAATTGACTTAGTCAATAGGGGTAGGAGAGGACATTCACCTTCCCCTATCCATTTATCGTTTTTTATCCCTTTCCCCTTATTTCCCTAGTCAGATATAGTGCATGTGCTGAAAGATTGAAGAAAGTTTGAAATGTAGTATCGAGCAGCACTAATGGGTCACGACGACTAACAATTTGAGTAGCACAAAAGTGTTATCAGTCGATAATCAAACCCAGGGCCAGCGAGTTCATAAGTATGGTACGCAGTATCAATTAAAAATCATTCTTGCTAAAACTGTGTTCTGATGAGTCGATTATGAAATCTTTACTCCAATATCACGTACCTGGTATTGGGCAAAGTCTTTCATTACGTTGCTTTACTTATTCTGTTATCGCCCTTGAATCCTCTATAATCGACTATAAAAGGGCTTATAAAGTTGCAGGGACTCTAGATAGTCTTACTGTACTTACAGTGTTTAATTTTAATAATTCATGCAAAAGAGTGTTACAAATAAAAATTAAAAGTACATTTTATTATCAATTTAACAAGCTTTATGTTTATATTAAAATAAATTTATGATGTTAATAGAGACGTTTTTGATGGTTCAAATAGAACCTCTAAGGTTATGTAGAGTAAGTATGAAATTCTAGATACATCGTCTAATATTGATTCGTTTATTTTACAAGGACGAACGACTGAAGGTGAGTACGAAAATAAATACATATACGATTAGAGCTGACAGTAGACAGATTAATATCGCTTTATATTTATTGTACACCTTACAAAAGAATCATAACAAAAGATATACTATAACAGTATGTATAATATATACCTTTTGATGGCTGTCTTCTTTTTTATTACATTGTGAGTAACAAACGAGCACACAGTTCACCTGATGGTAAGTGATACCTGTGGTCCATGACATCTGAATTCATCCTTGACAAGGAATCATAATGAAGATGCGTTCTCACCCTTGAGAACTGAGATAGAATGGCTCGTCACCAGTAATAAATGTCTCCGGATCCCTACACTCGCCAGACGAAACATAGCAATATTATACTGCCATATTACGATGGTATTCTGTGAGGGCGTGGTCGTACGCCGATCGAGCTTCGAGTCTGGTTTTTGATTGTAAATATGTCACTAATACTGTAAAAAGATATAATTGCGCACCTTAAAATATATAATTGCGCACCTTAAAAGATATAATTATAATATATCTTTTAAGGTGCGCATATATATAATATAAAACCTTAAAAGCGAAGTGGACAGGCGCTCAACTATATATACAATTGAGCACAGTACATTCCATTGGCTATCAGAAGCTCTAAGCTATCCATTAGTTTTGAAATACTGATCTCCCATTACTAAATCACGTAGTGATATTGCATTTTGATTACTTTTAAACCAATATGAATAAATTGTTATCTACATCCAATCTTGTATTAAACGGCGATAGAATGACGATTTATGTGATTTTGCGAGTAATCGTTGACTTCACATGGAACACAATTTCACTTCGTTGCAATCTGTTCACCTCGTGGCAAATCTCCTCTTATATATAGCAAACGTACCGCGCTAATATGACGATTGACAGTAACGGCATTAATATTAGTAGAAGAACTGTGCAGCTTTCCTTTTTAATTACATTGACAGTAACAAACGAGCCCACGGTTCACCTGATGGTAAATGATTCCTGCGGACTATGACATCTACATTCATCCTTGACAAGGAATTATAAAGCGGATGCGTTGTCACTCTTGAGGACTGAGATGGAGTGCCTGCTCACAAGTAATTAAGGTCTCCGCATCCTTTCACTCACCAAACGAAACCCAGCAGCATTATGCTGTTATTTCACGCTGGTATTCTGTGAGGGCGTGGTCTTAACGCGGTCGAGCTGACCCATTTATTCTGCAGTTAGAAACAAACTGGAGCGTAGCTATACTACCACTATTTACCATTTATTTCTAATTGTAGGGCGGGTTTGATTGAAAGGAACACACCCTAACAGAATACCAGCGCGTAATACTAGCATCCGAAAATCCAATGGCTAAGAGACACATGTTCATCCTGAATTAGTGTGTGCTGCTTTGTTACGATTAGTTCTATAAAAATACATATGTATATGTCGTATAATAACTATAACTAAACATTTCAAATGCTCTAAACAGTCCGTTATAGTCACGCTAGACTATTTACTTGGATCTTACGGCATAAGAAGACGAATGAGTGCCTCTAATGCTACATTTACTGTTCTCCACGTAGAGAGCAGAGCAATAATTTTTTTCTATTAATTTTTTTAATGTTAAAGTGTAGTATTTATAAAGGGCATATTTAGTTATAGAGCTTTCTATAGAATACGGGTACCAGCGGTACAGTAACACTTTTGGAGTTGGTTGCCTTTTTGTTACTGTTTTTGTTTTGTTACTGCATTACAGTCGAAACATTGCTAACTTAGTTTTACTTTGGTTGCATCTTGTAATTGATTTTATTTTTATAATTCTTATTTTGTTTTAATGAATATAATGTATAGATATTAAGATGCTCGTGTACTTTATTTTCAGTATTGAATCGTAGAGTAGTAAGTACTTTACAGTGGACATCTGTTAACTAGAATCCGTTGACGCACAATACATTACGATTATGATATTTATTTTTTCCCTAATGGAAAGGTAAAGGACTAATTCGTACAGCCAACTCTTTTTAATATTATTATTTTTTTTATTTGATTAATTAATTATTTTTCGTGGTCGAAGTCGACTAGGAGTATATCAGCGGTGGATCTATTGATGACTATAAGTCACCGTGACTTACCTATGTTTCCATCAGCTCGCGAGGGCGCCAGCGCGTACAGAACCGCTAGCGCCCACAGTGCCTGCCGCCACGACAACCGGCTCATTACATCTGCAATGTCAATAAATACATTTATCAATATTTTAGACAGTAACAGCTCACGTTTACTCAGAGCTACGTCTATAGAAAAGAAACTTTAACAGTGGTACGGCTACTGTGTAGCTATCCTATGACTGCAGCATGAATGGGGCGACCCAACATGGCAGAAGGTACGCGTAGCTAAAAACCAAACTGAAGCGTAGTTCCGCCACTGTTAGAAAAAACTTATAACCAAAATACGACACGACCCACCTTTAGTTCAAGAAGAAGGAAGTTGAATTAATTAAAATTAGAACTAGTAATAACTGCTATGTTTTATTAAAAAAAAAATTTTACGAACATGGTCTCAAATTTAAAATGTGAATTTTTAGCTTAATGAGAAGTGAAAGTAAGGTTTTCTTTACATTCTTTAATTATATTCCTTAATCCTATATATATAATACAAAATATATGTGACGTATTTATTTCTATTAACACGATCATATGAAATGGATATCTACTATGTACATATATAAATCATAAAGTGTACAAAAATGATTTAAACATAATATGAATAAGTGCAGAGGAGTCAATTAAAAAGTTAATAGGTAAACATAACCAGGGGCAAAGTAAATTTATTGAGAATTTTATTTTTAACAATAAAAATATTGTCAACTATCTGTCACAACTTTGATACAGTTTTTGTATTAAAATAAAAATGTAGATTAAACCGCGATAATGTACCTTTTGTCTCAAAATATAATTTCCATTTACATAGCTTAAAATTCTCAAAAGGTAATTTGGAATATGGTTAAAGCATACAAGATCAGTAGATGAAATGAACGAGAAACAAAACTAATACGTTTTTTGTTTTATTATATAACCATTAATATAGGTTTTGGTATCTCAAAACGATCTATAGGCTATTATATGGACGCCAGTGACGTAGGTAGCTGTGCCCTTTACATCCCACGCAGTTCGCGCTCTCAAAATGAAAATGTATTGAGCGAATTTTCCGTAACGAAAATTAATTATGTATTCGTAGAATGTGTCTATCCTAAGAATATTTAACATTCCTTAACATTGGATTTTTTAAAAAATTTAATAGAATATAACTTTGGTTCATTGTAATATAGGACATAAATAAAACTTAGCCTGTAAAAGCCATAAAACTGGTTGTTAGTATTCAAAACGAACATCATTTGTACGATATCTATCAAAATAGTAGTTAAAAAATTGATAAACAAACAATAGCATATCAATTCAGTAAACCTATGGTATAAGATATGGCGTAACAGGTTTCACGGCAAAAAACTTCAGAACAATTTCAACAATTGATTTTTACGCCTATGAAATATGTAGCAGACCCCTGCTACATATTCGTATGATGTGAGTGTTATTGTACGTACCGTTTTAATGTCGCCAATTAGTCCAGAACATTTCCGTGGAAAGGAAGATCACTGAAGTCTCTCACAGATAGGCACTGAGACGCAGGTCGTGGAGCGTTAGTCGCGGAAGGCTGGGATGCCGCCAGCTGTATGTCGCCTCACGGGCCTGCGCACTCCGCTCTATCGATCCTGCGCCCGTCCATTCACATGCTGCCACTTCGCCGCCTACATAACGACACGTTCCGAGTAGATGTTATACTTCAATCATCATTAGATAACACGATATTATCCGAGCTCTCAAAGCCTCCACAATTAAAGCACTCCGCCGAAATGTTTCGATTTATTCCACTGCACTTTACGCCTAAGAGCAATCAGTGACTTGACCAATTTATACACACATATATATATATAAATATATATGTATATATATATATATACAGAGAGACGTTATATATCTTATTATTACACAGAGTAATATGGTTAAGGGAAATAAAGATTAATTTAATATGGTGTCAGGCACGCTCAGTAAAGTCTGGAACGCAGTGGCGCCCACTCGCTAAGTTATCGCTAGTAGAACCCTGCATGCTAATGACATTTGGTGTGATAACGCGCCTGTTAGCTATGTCGATGCTACCATTTTCTCGTAATTATTCAACCTTAAACTCAATGTCAATATCGTATAATTAAAGTAGTAAATTGGACAAGTACTATATTAAAAAATCGATGAACCTGAAAGATTACTTTCCCTGTATAAGAAATCAGTTTGAATTTATTTTTGTCTTAGCTGTTATTGCCTATTACATATGTTAATAAAAAATAAATACTTAATATATATAGGTATATAGTAATATATTAAATATAACTTATAAATAACTTATAATGTAATTACAAAAATCATATATTCCCACGACTAAAAAGAGATTATAAGTAACACATTATTTTTCGAGGTTTAAGTAAATTTGTAAAAGGTAATGCCTTCGTACTAAGTACAGTTTATATACATCCTCATGACGTCAATCGAGATAATTCTGAAATGTGACTTTAAATCGTAGATGAAATTCAAAGGTTCGGATCCACCCACGCATCGTTGCGGATCAAAGAAGGTTGAACACAAAATCAATACACGAATACTTTTATAAATTTATTTGAGCGTCGAACATTATTTTGTGACTTAGATCACTAGCAACAGTAATAACACTGTAGTATGAAGTTTTCACAATTTACTTGAGTATTGTTTATTTTCATGAATTTTCATTATCCTTTAGTGAACTGGCTGGAACTGAGTTTGTTACTTTTATTTCTCGAAAAAGGGATTTTTTGCCAACATTTTGACATATTACAACACTTGCTTACTATTTGAGGTGATTCAAATCCTGTTTAACAATAAATAATTATAATGTAGTTATCGTTACCATAGTGTGATTAGAATTTTATATATACCGGATGATTGGTAATGCGATAAGATCCGTTATAGAGTGGCGAAGAACACTTATTTACAATAGATTTAGGTATTTAGTATAAATTACACTTTTTTTTTTTTTTTTTACATAGGATTTTAAATAATGACGCTGTAACTGAAAAATTATTTTTTTTAACTTAGTGTATTCATTTCATTGTAAGACATTGCTAACAAGTCGGCGATCTGAAAGTTTTAAATAATTCATCAGTTATTTTTTGTCAGAAATTTAATATTTTTTTAAACTCTCATAGTTTATCTCGGAAACTATTGATTTTGAAACAAAGTACTAAGTGTAATCTTCCAGATTATATTTTGGTCACCTGCAGCCATGTCATCATAAAGCGAGCCTAAACTAGGCTTATTTTTAATAAAAAAATATAATATAAGAATGTCGAAGACAAGAGAATGAGAAATGAAGTGAAGACAAAGATCTTGAAAGTTTCCTTCGGCATGTCTTGTATGTTTGAACCTCATGTATTGGTCTTAAAATAAAATATCTATAATCTTAATATACAATTTTCCAATTAGTAGCTAATACTCTGGTTAAAATTCCCTAATAGTGCAATGAAACATATATTATTTCTTAAAACGGGGGCTTATACTTCGGAACTTTGAAGTCAAATTAAGGTCCCTTTAGTAATTTTAAGTATAGATTTATATATCAACATATACTCGTAGATGCTAACAAATGAATACACAAAAATTTCCTTTTTCGTATTCGAGTTATTTATTTATTTATTCTTTATGTTCCTTAAAATACAAGTTTACAAAGGCGGACTTAATGCCCAGTAGCATTCTGATATGTCTCCGTTAAACTTATTTTTTATTTAACCAAAGTTCGTTTAAATTTCGTGAATTTATTATTATTATTATTTCAAGACCTGAAACGTGGGCGGATTATACTCCAAAACCCTCCCTAGAGTCCAATGCCCAGCAGCGGTATATGTATATACATATATAGGTTGTTACTTTACTTTTTTTAATATTATATATTCTATATTATAATTAAATATTTCTAACAAAAGTAAACTATTTGTTATATTTATAATTATATGAAGTTTAATTATAAAGCGTGATTAATAATTTCCTGTCGCGTCGCCTGCTTAAGCCATGGAAAAATTAAGCCCGCGTCTACCTTCATTTCAATTTAATCGTCTCCGGACAAGACATCTGATATTACTAAGAAGCTGGTATTGGAGTGCTCCCGCCCAGAGATGTGACTCCATGAGGGGCCGCACTTGCGCCTAATACAGTTGTCGGTCGGGCCAACGCCTGCCAGGGTGAAATACTGCTTCGCCCTACTGAGCACGCCCAGCTTTTTTGAGGCCAGCGTGGCCTTGTCGTCCAAGTAACCGCGAAGTTGAACGTCATTTGATATGTCGACGCCGAGAAAATACTGGGTGAAGCAACCAGGGGAGTGTTCTCAAAGTGGAGATTTACGACAAAGGGATCTTTTTTAGCAGTAAAGGCGCAGACTTGTGTCTGTTTGGGAAAGAAATCGACAAGGTTTTATCGACCCCAATCTGAGACTTCACCTAAAAGGGTCTCCAGTTCAGACACAAGTTTGGTCCGGTTCTCATCGGGAGTAGCCCGAGAAACATTAGAGCGGGCCGTATACAAAGCATCACCAGTGCAGCTATCGTCTGCATAACAATGAATGTTGCTTATTTGCAGCATATCATTGATATGCAGAAGAAACAGGGTGGGCGACAGTACACAGCCCTATGGGACACCAGCATTGATTGGTTTCTGGTCAGAGCATGTACCGTCGACAACGACCTTGATCCTCCGACCCTCCAAAAAGCTGGTTATCCAGACGCATAGTTTCTCGGGCAGCCGATGGAAAGCCAACTTCGAAAGAAGTGCTTTGTGCCACACCCGATCGAAGGCCTTGGCCACGTCCAAACTAACCGCCAGGGCCTCCCCCTTGCCCTCGATCGCCTCCAACCATCGATGCGGGAGGTACGCAAGAAGGTCACCAGCTGAGCGACGCTGACCGAAACCATACTGAAGATCGCTAATCAGCTGGTGCTCTTGCCTGTAGTTGGTCGGTTCCGAGCTATCGCTTTTCTTTGGGATCGGGTGGATAATGGCAGTCTTCCAAGATTTCGGGACGGTGCCTAACTATTGAGGCACATGCAATCTATTCGGAGGATTGAGCTGGGATGATTCGTTATTGGGTGTCAGGCTCGCAACGAAACACAGAAGCGTTACTCTATTATTGTACGAAAGTGTGGCCCTGTCTTTGTACTTGGGGCTTCCAATTAATCAAAACAGTAAACCACGCTATATGAGACACAAGAGTATGAGTCTCTCTTTCTCTTATCTGATGATGATAAGCAAAATGTTCCTTCCTCAAGTACACAATACGCTCAGAGGTCAGAGGTTACAAATATTGATCTTGGGGATAAGTAAGCTAAAACTTTGTGATTTACTTAGTAGCCATGTAACATCATTACTGATTTACCACGGATAAACTTATACACGTCATATGCGTTACCCATTAATAATTTTTTCATGGTTTTTACTAGTTTTAGTATTGGATAGAACAACACCATACTTTTAGTATCGATTTATAGCCTGCATACATTTTATGGGTCAAAGGTTAAGAGGGAATGAAGTGGGCGATAACCCCGGAAGCCGCCTACGAATGTACGAAAGGGCACAAACGGAACTATGGTAATAAAACTCTTCTACAGTTTTGATTAAGTAGCAGTATATTTGAATACTTTGTACAATTTATATTTAAGTATTAAGATTTTTACAAATATAGGTGTATCATTATAAAAAACAAAAAGTATATTATTTATTTAATAAAATATTTATTTATTTAAACTTTATAATATTCTATTTAATTACAACGCTCCTGATAACGGGAATTATTTCAGTTTGGGTCTACAGCACGCTTCTTGTTTGTATCAGCGTCTACGATGAATTTTATAAATTCGACTCCAAAGTAGTCTAGTCCACAGATATTACATATTATATTAATTATTATGATTATATTAATGGGTAATCCGCTGAGTCATAATCATTGTATTTTATAATCAAGTGACTACTTGCCCACGAGCTCCCCCGAGATTTGAAATCGCCACACAACCAACTCTCATAACAATACTAGTAATGTCTGAACTCTAATCTGTATATATTCAGCTTGGCATTCTCTAGATGATTTTTCGCTTCCCATCTGTCGGTATTATAATGTGTGACTACGTTATTTAATTACAAAAAAAAGAATAAGTCAAATGCTCCTGAGCAAACGATTACAATTTGAACGTGATCGTTTCAATATACTCGGTATATTCGATTTAAGTGTCAGGCTGGCATCCTGTTCATGAAAGACAATACTTTGCTGAACTTCGTCATCGGCGGTGTTAGCTACCTGTAAAGGTTGTTCATGTTTTTTCAGTCTCGGAATTATATGATTATACGGTAAAAGATGACGCTGCTGTCACATGTCATCACACCTAGCAAATGTTAATGCAGATAAAATAGATTTACTTCATCATCGTCATCATATTAAAGTGGTAGAGATACTATACACTTTAGCTGCGGAATTAATGGGTCAGCACGATAGGGGAAGGATAGAATACCGACGTGAAATTGCAGTACAACGCTGCTGTGTTTAGTCTGGTGAGTGTACGGATCCGGACATTTTTAATACTAGTGATGAGGCATTTCATCTCAGTCCTCAAGGATGACAACGAATCTATATTATGATGGAATGTAATGTCATGGGTCGCAGGAGAATTACTTACCATCTGGTGAACGGTGTGCTCGTTTGTTATTCTCAACGTAATAATAAAAAAAATCAAAAAACCTATCAATACTCCTGACCATAGACCTCCTCCCACCCTCATATCGCCGACGGCGAGGGCGTTGGCGATATGAGGGTATTCGCGATTCCGTCACTGGCCGGTTCTCTCCAGTCCATATAGATAGAAGCGTCGCTGGAGTTTCACGCCACTTCTTCTCTAGCACCCACGCATTCCGAAGTGGTGGTACAGGTAGTTAATAATAATAGCGATATTAATTGAGATAATCCTGTAAGAAGCAACTGACCGAGCCGAGGTTCGGCTCTCTCGGGTACCCTCGAGTCAGACGCTCTCGCGAAACAGGGTGACGGTCCCAGCCGAGGCTCCCTCTCGGTAGCCCTTGTTCTGGTTACCCATATATAGAGGTCAACTGAGTGCCATAAGCGCTCTCAACACGGCGAAATTGTGGCGATAAGCATGAAAAAAAATAAAACCTCCATAGATTGCCATGAAGCATCGCTACTTCTACTTGCTGATCCTGATTGATGAGCTGTCATTTTAGTTCACCGATACAAAATTATTTAATCTTTTTATGTACTCCATATTTTTTTTTTTTATATAATACTGCGGTGCAATAAACATTACTAACATTCCAGTTGTTCACTATATTTCACATATATTATTCACATTGCCTAAAATGCTTGTGCTAGGAGTTGGTTGACGACAATAGTCGAATGGCGGATTCGAAACTACGACATTAAGTTGCGAACATCGTATCTTAAACCATTAGGCAATTGACGCTTTTCATAATAAACGGGCCCGTCATTGTCATATACAGTGGTGGTCATATAATTAGAAACACTTATTATCAATAAAGAAAGTATAACTTCAACGTACAAATGTTCGAGAAAAATATACACATTCAATATTTAATAATCATACAATAATATAGCCACTCAAATAAGAAACTCATTAAATGCATAAAATATAAAACATATCTTACTTTTAATTACAAAATGAGTCTTACACATGTAGGAGTTTATTTTCTGTTACTGGCCGCTTGGACGCCTAATTAGAAACATTTTAAAAAAGCATCCATAGCTCGTTCTTTTTTTGAAATTGGAGAATAACATTTCTTGCTTGGCTTTTTCTTTTAATTTGGCGGCAATTCAAAATTTAATCTGAATTATATTTTGTTCAAAATGGGGAAGAATAAAAGTAGTGATTAGGCAAATAATTGTTAATTTACATATAGATCATAAGTGGGCGCACAGAAGAATAGCTGAGCATTTAAATTGTTCTGTTAAGAAAGTTTTTAATGGAATTGATCATTATAAAACACATGGAACTATTGAAAATGTTCTTAGAAAGGTTAGGCCAAGAAAAACCTCTCCCAGAGAAGATGCGCTAAAAAATACCCAAGTAAAGGCTCCAACCAGATTAAAAATGATGTTTTTTCGCCTGATGACCCGAAACATCTCGTCAAGACAGATACGCTGAAGATTAGTGGAAGCTAAATTGTTTGAAAGAATCTCTCGAAAGGTACCGCTTCTTACCAAGCACCACCGAGAGAAGCGATTATTATTCGCTAAAAAATTATGTTAATTGGACGGTACGAGAATAGAAAAAAGTGTTATTTTCAGATGAAACAAAAATAAATATGGTATATTCCGATGGAAAGTGCTATGTTAGACGTCCTGTGAACAATGCTTTTAAATATAAATACACAAGGAGTATAGTAAAGCACGGTGGCGGTAACATTAAAGTTTGGGGGTGTTTTTCCGGGTGTGGAGTTGGACCCGTTCGGAAGATTGAAGGTACAATGGATCAAAGGCAATACAAAAATATCTTAGAGCTCACAATGATTCCCTACTCGGACGATCATTTGCCTGTAACCTGGATCTTTCACCGTGACAATGACCCTAAACACACGGCCAATAGCGTCTAATGTTTTCAACAGCGTTTATTCGTTTTAAGCAAATAGTCCGGATTTAAACCCGATAGAAAATCTCTGGTATATATTGTTAAAATGAAAGTCTCAAACAAGCGCTACACCAGACAAAACGAACTATTTGAAGCATTTAATTCAATCCCCCTAGAAAAATGTATGAAATTGATTGAATCAATGCCACATCGTTGCATTGCTGTTATTGAAAACTAGGGATATACCACTAAACATTAATTATAACTATTGGTAGGCTGTGGATTGTGTAGCTATTTCGTAAATAACAATACTAATTACTAATACTTAAAAAAATATTGTTTTTTATACTTTTTTGTTGTTGTTTCTAATTAGTTGCCCATTATTGTTCATACCTTGAAACTGATTTAAATGTTTGTCCGTAATGTAATATTGAAACTGCACGTGTGTGTGGATTTATATTGTTTTTCTTATAAATGATAAATCGTTGAACATATTGTTGTCCTATTTATTGTTTAATTTCAAAATAAAAACGATTGCGGTGAAGTTGCTTACATAACGTCAAGGACCGTTGGTAGGGTATCTAATTATACGACCACCACTATATGTGTATAATTTAAGTCTTAAGGCAGCTTATTATTACTAATAATTGTAATTACCGCGGTGTTGCTGCTGTTCATAGTTGGCGGTGATCACTCAGTGTTTTTAAAAACAAAAAAAAAAAAAATAAGCATTTATTCATTTATTATCAAAACTATTATACACAAGGTTTCTTTATTCGAACGTACTGTATGTACATTTATACAAGGACAGCTGATATCGTCTGTTATATTCCTGACCATAAACAACGCCACGAGATATGATGAACAAAAATTGGATATAATTTATTACTACTAGACACAAATCTTATTCAAGTATATTCTTTATATTATGACTAAATGAGTATGCAGTGTCATTAAAGAATTCTCAGGTATCTTATTATCCAAACTTCTCGTAAAAGGATACTCTTCAGTCAAAATCCGCACCACTAATGTATCCGTCAATTAACAACCGAAATCAAAAATGTGCTCCGGCCTTAATTATATCAAGTCGCTTAAATAAAATGTCTTCGAGACATTAAAAAATCTATAGCGAGAAAAACTAATAAGACATTTAATTGTATAACGGCAATAAAGAGATTTTACATTAATTGTTGTTTACATATAATATATTTTATTATATATAAAAGTCCTAACAAGGACTTGCTATGAAAATGTTATTCTACAATAGTATAAAAAATAGGATCTTAGAACAAACTTCAATGTTTATTGCCATAAAGGTTAATTTGTGTATCAATGTGTTAAACGAAAAGGAATTTTAATAAGCTTAGTATAGTAACCAATAATGATATTAAAATATTATATAAGGCTTAAAATTAAATTCGTTCCAATGGAAATTTGAAATACCATAATGTTATAACAATTCTATATTTAATACACATCTTATCTAACAGGTACTTTAGTGAGGCACCACTCAGCAATATTTAGGCATAAAAATCAAAAATCCTTGAGTAATCGAACTAAAAAATAATAGATGCGTTAATATTACCAAAAAAAAACCAGTAACTGCATTAATATAAATTGCCCGAAAATGTGTGGGTGTTACATATGTTCGTACATCTTAATGGTTGCCAAATACTATGCACAAAGATTTAAAACGCGTAAGCAAAGACGGTAATCTTAAGTATCGATTTAAATATAACAAAAAAAAAACAACAGCTGTCAATGATTGAATGAAAATTTTTGTTTCATTTTCAAACATTTCAAAATTCAAACAAAAGAAATCAAACATTCCGAACGCAAAAATCAATTTCAGTAAAAAAAAAACAAAATTAAATGACTTATTTTTTAGACTTCAAACTTGCAAAATCTTGTGCGAGTTTCATTGGCACCCAACCATAATCCATATAGTCATTTAAAGTTTGATTATATCTAAATAGTTATAGCATAAAATCCTAACACATGGAAAAATATTTTATGTCAGAGGTTAAAAATACTATTAACAAAAGCAAAGACCTAAAACTTAGGATAAATCACATATCTTAATGAAATGTACAAAATCGTTAATATGCGGTTTGATCTGTGGAATAAAAATTACCTGCTAATAAAAAAAAGTCGAATGTATTATTATTCAATAAAATACGTAAGTATTTAATGAGCAACGGGGCATTTAAATATAAATGGCAAGATGTAGATATTATTGTAACATATAATTGTTGATATAATTTACATAAAACGTTTTACGTGACGGAGTTGAAATTGTTTACTTATGAAAATTAACTCAATAATAAACAAAAAAAATACTATAATATAAACAAATCAAATACTTATCTCAATAATTATTAATTAACATTTCTTCATCAATTACTCTATAATAGAATAGAATGTATTGTCACCTTAGAAAATAAAGTGGCATTAATTGTGCATCATCAGTATCATAAAGACAAAGACATTTGAAGAATATAAATAATACATTTAAATAATGAAAACAACAGCGACGTACATTCCATCTTCTCTGAAGACTACCATTGCATTTGCTCAATGACAAAGCCCATTTTTCATCAATTGACTAGGTATAGCATTTTTCGTTCATTTCTCTCACGAAATATTTTCTATCTACTTAATAAGCACTGGCCAAACAAAACATGTACACAACATTCTTACCGTCTTGATATTAAAGTTAAATATTCGAGTTGAAAATATCACCACAGTTCAAAACAATGTACTCTTTTATGCTAATACATCCTGATTTAGATTAGACCATCATAGGGATTGCACAATTACGACTATAAATGTCTACCACAAAATAAAACTAAAACAATATAAATCACAATATAAAATTTTAAATAAAACTGTCCATCTTTTATAATCAGTAAACTTGAAACATCCCAAGATAATCTACCAACCACATAAAGCATAAAGTAAATTATATAAATTTGTTTATAACTGTTTAAAACCGTAATGTAACATAAATACTAATGATTCGATAGGTTTAATAAATGGTATATTTGACGAAATTCGACATTGAAGTACTACAAGTATTTATCAATGTAATCATTCCTGGGTTTTAATTTTAGTTTTCACTAACATTAAACAAATAAAATTAAATAATTCAAACCAATGCTTCAGAAACATTCAGAAAATAGTTTGATCATTTACACAGTAAATCAATGTTAATCCAAAAATGAATGAACAGATTACCTTTACGTTACCTGACAATTCACTTGGTGGCGCGCTAAAGAAAGGGCGTTTACATCAATTTTTAAAAGTATAATTAAAAACAAATGAAATCCTCGACAAGTAGAAATTAGAACACTTACAGGATCACATGCGAGTTAATATCATTATTAATGATTAATTGCATATCGATAGTAATTTGAGCTTAAAAAATCGAGTCAGACTGCTCTTTATATCCTTCAATAAAACTGAAAGTAAATAATGGTTTCTGAATAAATTTTAAATTTGCGATCCACGAGTGTACCACTGCTATTTGGGCTTAGAAGGACATGGCGGCGCTGGTCTATGCGGTCTAGGGGTAGGCTCTTCGTAAACTTCGTCATACAAACAGGCGTTAGTATAAGTCGCTCTATTCGAATATACTTCCTGACCCTCGCTGATCTCACTATAAATGTTGCTGGCAGTTTCAGCGACTTCATCGTAAGCGCCTCCTACACGTGATGTGGAGGGATTGAAGCCGTAATTGTCGGCATAAGCGTACAGATCGAAATCGACGTTTTGATACTTCAATGCGGAATAATTCTTAGAATTCTCCAATGAATCGCTGAAATTCCGCAACTTTTCAGCTTCCTCTTCATATTTAGGGACGTATATATTTTTTTCGTAATGTTTTTCTTTCGTCGTTTCAGTAGGCGTGGATAACTTTGTATAGTAATCTTGAGTTTCTAAAATGTATTGTTGTTGATTGTGGTTTGATTCGTAATTATTGTAAATGGGGAACTCATTGTTCGAATTATTTGTTGAGTGTTTTGACGAAGTGGAAGGTGCATCGTAGGCATTGCTGTTAGAGTATATGTTTTCGTTGTTGGTATTTTTCGATCTGAGATTCAACGATTCTGAGATTCTGTCGTCCAGCGACATTTGTGCAATGGATGCAGCTATGTCTCTATTTGGGTCATTTGGTGAATAAAGTCTATCAGACGAATAGTTGTTTGTGTTGGTATTGTTTAAAAGGGTACCGTAAGGAGTATTATTCTGAATTGAATAGTGACTTCTATTCATTGAGGATAAATTATTTGATACCTGTGTCGTGTCAACATTTACTGATTGAGAGTAATTATTCGAATATATTTGAGATTCATTATTGCCAATGTTAATTGTGTCGCTTATTTGGACATCGTAGGTTGGTCGGCTCTGGGGAATGTCTTGATAGGAAGTCCAAGCCTGAACCGTTTCGAATGGGTCAGTATGGCCCCCGGAATTCTGGTTATTGTGTGTAGAGGAAGAAACGTTAAGATTGTCCAATGATTTAGCACCATATAAGTTTGGGTGATTTTGTAATTCTGAATATGTTGGAAGACTTTCTATACTCGGCTGTCCCCAATCTGATTCATGAGCTGGAAAAAAGATAATATATATATATGATACTTAATAAGTATTTTACATTAACGCCAATTTACAATAATTATATAAAGGTTATATATTGGAATCAAATATATTTATTATACATATTGTCAGTAAAAAAAGGACATTAACTGGTTTTAATTTCGACACTTTTTATTTGAATTGCAGTTTTGCTATAAATTACAATATAAAACAACTTTCAGAAGTTAGAAGAAGTATTTATTAGCGTGGTTGGGGAAGAGAGAGGTCCGATTCGTTAAATGTTAATTTAAATTTGAAAGTGAGGAAATTGAATTAGAAAATTGAAATTTCATCAATTGAGAACAATCTCAATTATAAATTAAATAATTTACCAATTTCAGGCACATCAATTGGTTCATCAAGTATAGACACAGCGCTATCCTTTAAAGGCTTTTTAATTGGAGAATTTGCTTTTATCGACGGTGGCAGATCCAAGTCGATCAACAAGTCTTCTCTCACTGCAAAGAATAAGAAAAAAATATTAAAAAAAACTTATTATTTACTCAAATAAACGCCTGAGACTTGAGGGCGTAACCACCGGCCGCGTCGCACCGAGTGCATGCTACATGAATGAGTCGTCTCAACTGGAGAAGGACCACAAAACATAAAAACATTACAAAATATAAAAGTAAAATAACAACATAAAACTGCTGTTTGCTGTATCATACACGTGAGGGGCTCAATTATAGGTAACAAGGCAGTTAACAGTTGTAGCGCTACGCTGCAGAATGAATGGGTCAGCACGACCGGGGTAGGGCCGCGTCCTCACAGAATACCAGCGTGAAATAGCACCATAATGTTGCTGTGTTTCGTTTGGTGAGTCTAGGGATCCAGAGACTTTTATTACTGGTGACGAGGCATTGCATCTCAGTCCTCAAGGATGACAATACATCTGCATTATGATTCCTTTTTAAGGATAATGTAGATGTCATGGGCCGCAGAAATCACTTGCAATCAGGTGAACTGTGTGCTCGTTTGTTACTCTCAATGTAATATAAAAAAAGGCATTCCATCTTCAGGAGTGTCAATGCATGTCCTGTCTTGAATTATTGTTGTAGATGCATTTAGATCTCGTGGATCAATTATCACCTGTCGCAAAGTGAATGTGTGCTCGTTTTTCATCCCCCATATCATATTATAAAATAATATGCAATACATGAGACTACAACGCAATACACATAAAGATAAATTACCACATACAATCGAGAAAACAAAAAGAATTTTGACTATTGCAAGCTACCGAGAATAAACGAATAACAAATAGTAGCACTAATTATCTGATAAATATCGACTGACTATACTGTTTGACCCTCAGTGCATTGGAAGGGGCTCCAGGATCTACGGATTGCACCTGTGTCCCTCTAAACAGCGCAAGTACCAGGGGAGGCTAAGCTCCCCTTAGCAAACTCGATGTGCTACGGCAACTCGAGTCCCCTTCGAGTTGCCATCCTCCCCGGATTCGCTTACCTGGATGGTTAGAGGCCCCACCCTGATCGCCCGCGCACCCAAATTCCCTTTTTAGTAACCTTGTCCGACAGGCAGGGGGTACCTTAGCCCTATTATTATGCCCGGGACTAAAGAGCTGACGGGCCGGAGCCGGTCGCCATCTCCGAGCGATATCGGCCCGCCATGACTGCTTCACATTCCAGCGCCTTCCACGCATTTTTATCCACCAGTACAGCCGCTACTGCGACTGAGACTGGAGAGGGGTCTTGCCCGATCCTGTGAACCAGGATCCTTCGCCCGGACTCCCACGTAGCGCACTCGGCGGGCGTGTGCAAGTCCCGTGCCTTACCTTGTATATAAACCATCACCATCCAACTTGAGAAGAGGACTAGTCCCTTTGCGCAAAACCGCGGTCGAAATCGAGCTGCCTTCACTAACTATTTTGAGTAAATGTTGTATAAACATTACCTTGATTTAAACTTTTAGAGTGATTATCCCGAGCCTCTCTGGCGATTCTCTGCACGCCCAGGGTAGCGGCTCTATCGTTGACCAACTTGTTGTAGTTGAAGTGCTTGCTACCGGAGTTACCGGCGCGGGTGCTTGGCGGCTGGGTGGACTCTATGGTGCGACGTTTGCGCAGTACAGACGAATCATCCGAAATACTGTTTATGGGTGACGATGACGTCGACGATTGAGCTGTAAAAATAATAGAGTAACTTATATTAATCATAACATTTATAAATGGCGAAAACAAGGCACTACATTTTATTATTCTATTATGAATAAATATCTCTTTTCCAGTTCGTTGTGATTATATTTAATATTTTTTAATATTTATATTTTAATTATTTACTATTTTAAGCGTCGCAATTTTCAGTACTGATATACCAAGTGTCGGACTGAAGGAAAATTTTCTTTTTCAATTGTACAGTAATCAGTCTGTAAGCGAATACGTTTTTAATTCGGTGGTGATATATATGTAAGATGGACGAGGTCATATAGATTGTAACTAGTCTGGCCATAAATACTGTTACATAAAACTTTTCTTTTTTTCAACTTTTTAATTATTTTGAATTTGGAACACGTATATTATTTAAAACTTCTTTCGATTTTGCGCCATTTCACTTATTTTTTCGTGTTCATTATCAAATTACAATATGGAATGGGGTGTTAAAGAAAATAGGATTGCAGTGATCGCCTTGCACAAAGTGGGTATGGAGCCGTCGGTCATATTCTAGGCACTTCAAAAGCTTGGTATCAGCCGTATGTTCGTATATCGTACTATCAACACAGATACAAAAACACTTCCTCTGTCGAAGACCAGAAAAGATCGGGGTGGCCGCGTGCTGTTAGAACTACAAAGGCTGTTAATGTTGTTAAAGCCAGAATTCGTCGAAACCCCATTAGGAAGCAAAAATCTTATCGCGAGAAATTAAGATTCTCGCTAGGACTCTGTCGCGAATTATAAAACAAGACCTGAAGCTCGATGCTTATCGTCGATATACAGGACATGCCCTAACTAAAGCTTTACAATTAAAGAGAGTGGATCGATTAAAACGTCTTCTGTCGCGATACGCAGGTGAAAGGCACAGAAATATCCTCTTTACCGATGAAAACATTTTCAAGATTGAAGAACACAACCATAAGCAAAATGAACGATCACAGTTCTAAAGAAGCTGGTCAAGTGGTCGCAAAGGTACAACGTGGTCATCATCACGTGTCTTATCAAGGAGTCTAGGAAACTACTATTTTAGTGAAAAAGGAGTGAAAACTTCAGCCAAAGTGTGTGAAGATACAGTCTTGGATCATGTTGTGAAACCTCTCAGCAATACACTTTTTAAAGATATACCGTGGACTTTCCAGCAGAACTATGCACCTGGTCACGAGGCACGAACTACCCAAGCCTGGCTTGAAACCAACATTCCGGACTTTATAAGCTGGCCCTCATCTAGCCCAGACCTCAACCCTTTAGACTTCAAATTATGGTCAGTTTTAGAGAACATGGCCTGCTCTAAACGACACGGCGACATTGAGTCTTACAAAATCTTTGGAGCAAGCAGTGGTGAAATTTCCCTTGGAAACAGTGCGTTTCCCATAGATTCGTGACCAAACAGATTAAAGGCCTGTATAAAAGCCACCTTTCGAATAGAATATTTTTTTAATTTTTGCTTTCCCTTATAAATATGTAGGTATAATTTTTAATAATATTATATTACTTCATTTAAAAAAAATGCATTTTCATTTTTTTGTAACAGAACTTATGGCAGGACTCGGTATTTTGTTTGCTGATTGTATTATGAATACAGTAAAACACCGATCCGTGGAGTTGTGTCATTACGTTTCGTCAACAAAAACTAAACACGGGATTTCTTTTTATTGCTTTTATTTATTCGTTTTGGATTCTATAGCGGTTGTTCCATAAATAGCGGTATTTATGGAACAACCTGAATCTATTAGAACGACGTCGATTTCAGACTTAAGAGAAACTGTATTCAAATATTTAAAAAAAAAAACTTGCGGTTCGACACGAATCCTTTTCTTTAAGAAAACTGCATCGTGTTTTATTTATGAATTAATCTATTTATCAATCTAATTTATTGCACTAAATATATTAACATGGTCTACTTTTGTGGGTAGTGTACTTTTGTAATACAGGTGAATCTTTTACGGCTTTTATCACCTGACTCATCACACAACTACATATAAGCTTAGATAAGCTTATATGTAGGCACCATGGATATCCGGTACTTGTGCAAATAAAAGCGAAACTAGATAATGTTCTAATATCTATTCCATTAGTTGACACGTTATTTAAAAAGGCGTATATTCTTCAAAGAAATATAATGCGAAAACTATATTTAGGTATATTTATTAATACCATGTCTTGTTTGTATCAAGTTGAGGTTTCTTGATTGCGGTATTCTGTCCCGTTAGATTCTTACTTTGTTAATGGTAATTGGTGTGTATGATAATTAGTTATATATCAATTGTTCATTTCATTAGTCAACTCTGAATTTTGATAGTTTTTTTAATTATAATTAATAATCTATTTCGTTCCACTTTTATATATTTCTTTTATTTTGATATTATTTAGTTGTAAATCATCTATATGAATCATTTTCTTCAGCCGCGATCAATATATTTGTAGAACAAAATTGTCGGTTTTCCGGTCAGGATGTGTTCGTAAAATGTGCAGTGTCGCCTACACTACATCCAGAATTTCCTCCGATATTATCGCGTTTATCTTCGACTTAGGGAAAAGTAAGCCTGTGCCTAATTCATTTGTAATAATAATACTAACAAATTAAACTGAGTCGGTAATCAATGTCACTGACAGCAGGAATGTGCACGCAATGCAACCCGTTATCGATACTTAGCTACCTGCGCACGCGGGGTCGATGCCTTGACCTTTATTAGCACTCTGACTCCTGATTGTATGTTATGAGTAAGGGTTGTTATTTTTCTATAAATGTAAGTTTTTTTGTTATGACACTCATTACATTACTCACGATAATTACGAAATCAAGCACCACCTCTGATAATTGGATGAGGATTTTTGAAGAACTAAGAAATATCCCTAGAAAAGATAAAAACCTTTTCAGGGTCACATTACGATCTATACAGTTTCTCTATGATTCGAATTCGTCGAAGCAAACATTTTATCTTACAAATTAATAACTTTTATTTTCAGTTAGCGAAAAATTATTTCTATAAATACTTAACATAATTTAGCACATGGATCGTACCTATCCTGTTATCGATATGCACCTCTACAATTCTTACGCACATCACTACACCTCTCCATAAGACCTGTAAGTGCGACCGAGACAGACAGATAAATATGATTTATGACCCGACGCCTCAGTTCATAATGCGTCGACTATAGTATGTATGGACCTTCAAGAAAAGGTCCTTTATGGGTTGAGGTAACTTACCATCAGGTGACCTGCTTGCTCGTTTGCCACATGTTCTATAAAAAAGAATATACATAGAATATTCATATTACATAGAAGATGCCGCCAGATGATCACCAGGATGAAATTGACCAGGAAGGCATTATCAATACATCTTATGAAAGAAAGGCGTGATAGAGCCTTGTGGGAGAGCAACACTGCATGAAAGTGACTAGATGCGATGCAGCCTCTAAAAGCAACATGAATGGGTCGCCTCGACCGAAGAAGGATCACACCCTCACAGACCGACGTGAGATACCAGTAAAATATTTCTATATTTCATATGGTAAGTACTCGGAGCCTAGGTAATTTGAAGCGAAGCATTCAATCTCAGCCCTTGGGAACGGGTGTCGGTGTCGGTGTTATCGGTGCTGTCACCTGAACCTTGGGCTCGTTTGTACCCTGACTTTTATAAAAGAATTGTACTCCCATAAAAAGACATTAAACACGTTACATTTGCACATCCATATATTGTATAATTTAATTAGATACACTGGTGATAAAGTGTTCGCTTCGCTAATATCATACATTAGCGATAGTCAAGGCCAAGTGTCTTAACTTACCTATTACAAAACTTACGTAATTTATCAAGTCACTTAATCAACCAATGAAATTTAATATTAAATCGATAAGTTTGAAATTTATGCAATACGTGCGAAAAATTATGTACGATTAATATTTTTTTAAAACGAACACAGCCCACTTGTATTTAACTCATCCTGGGGGCCATGTTATCCATTCTTGATGAGGAATAAAAAAAAATACACAAGCTCTGTCAGTCCTGACGTCTGAAATGGAATGCCAACACGGTTATAATACCTAATAATAAAAAATACCTTATACCAGTATTCTGAGAAAGCGTGTACCTTCCTCATAAACCTACTTCTTCGTGCTAATTCTAAGTTATAGATTCGATGGCTCTACCACGTAATTAGCCTTCAGAATGAAGAGGGACTGACAATAATAACTAGTTGTATTGCGGTGTACGCAAGTGTTGTGTAAAATCATGGTACACCCCGGTCGAGCTGTCATGCCTGAGCTTTCGAGTTCCGTGGGATCCTCTATAGGAGATATGGTTCGAAACGTGAAGAGAGTATCGCAATTGGTGTGAACGCGGTGTACGAATACTCGCTGTGGACCCTGAAGATTCAAGTCGACAATTTACGCGGAGGTGTCGAGTCAATTAGTACCTCTCTAAGATGAGGAGCCGATAATTGATGGGATAATGTAGATAAAAAATCGGCACATTGGATCCCTAACTACGGACTAAGGGTTTCTCTCAACCCTTAACCGATCACACATCGACACAGTTTATCGCGTAAATATTTATATCCATCCTCAATGGCGAAAGATCACATGCATCGTCAGTTTTGAGGACTGAGAAGAAATATATGAGATGGTGGAGAACTGTCCACTGGACGAATAAATTAATTATAATAAAAAAAATATACAAATTCATGAACACTATAAGGAACAGAATAAGGAAATATACAAAATAAGGTAATGTAAAAAATGATTCTTCAACTGGATGACGTAAAAGATTGTCAAATAGTTTAGAGAGATAATATATACCTGATAAAAAGTGCAACCCATGCATACTTGATAAAGGCTTCATAATGCAGATTGTCTACCGTGCAAATCAACATATAATGAGGCATTATAAGTTGTATCAGTTATTTTTTTATACTTTCAAAGCAAGTGCTTGACCACGATCCCACCTGATGTTAAGTGGAAATGCAGTCCTGGATGGTAAGGAGCACTAGCTCAGTAAATCCCTATTCACTCTACTTTACTCTTAAGGTGTCCGGTTTCTTTCTTTCACCAGACGGGACAACTATTTCAAGCCTAACCCGGTTGAGTTGATGATTTGTATAGTCTAGCTGTAGCACGAATAGATCGATCTGAACTGAGACGTCATTCTAACATATAAAAAAAATCGAAAATAGTAAAAAATTAACTATCCCGTACACAAAACAACACCAAGTATTATTCCGACCAATACTATTTACTAGGCGAAACTTTAATACGGAAGGGGGGAAATAGATGGAACGAACTGTGCATATTGTCTTTTACAGGATGCGATTACAATGATCGTAGATGTAGGGGGGCTGACAACAGGCCGCTTTCAACTAGCACAATAAACTGCAGTAATCTAATACGAGAAGCAATCAACTAAAATGAAAGTAATGTGTTATTTGTTTTTGTGGTATGTTATGTTTTCCGTCTTCATTAAGTACTTGTAACACGAATAGGTTGGTTATTTATTTATTTCTATATTAATGGACCAAATATAAGAGTTCCGTACTGTGACCGGCTTAGAGTCCTTAACGTTATGAAGTTATCCGATAGGCGCACGTTACAGGACATGTTATATTTTACAAGCTATTAAACATTCTATCGGATAATTCCGATCTGCTTAGTCGTTTTTCCTTTGATGTTCCAACTCGCTTGCCACGCCACCACAGATTCATCCTCACTCACAGAACGTATAAATCAAATTTGGGCCATCATTCCTTGGTTCCGAGGTTGAGCAGACTGCTGCAGTATTTCGTAAACAAAGATAACTACATCGACATATTTCATGATAAATTACCAATGTTCAAATCCAAAATCGTCGGGGTATTGAATCCCAGTACAGTCGCAGACGTCTAAAATATTTTGTTTTGTTTTGTTTTGCCATATCATAGACAGTGACATAATCATATAAACATTTTTGTTGTCAAAATTGACAATTTATAGTCCTTACACAACTAGTTTAGTTTAGAGGTTAACTTAATATATTTTTTTCTATTCTCTAGTTTAAAATTGCACTGTAGTTTTGTAATTTGTTTTTATTTAGTTAGTGTTTATGCATAGTCACTTAACGCAAGATGTGTTTATCTTTAAGTGTAGTTACACATGTTGCATGCATTTTTAACTTGATTTAAAATGTTAAACCATGAAACCAATTATGTAATTATGTTGATAAGACATAATAAATAAATATGGAACAGGACCACGATTTCCAGAATACCAGCGTAATATAGTACTTTATCCCGACTGTTTCTTGTGGTGACTAGACATTCAATCTTAGACTTAGGTGATAAAATGTCTGCATTATGATTCCTTATCGAGGGTGAGTGCCTTTGACGATAAGAATGACCTACCATCATAGCCCGTTCGTTTGTCAACTGCGTTTAAACGAACTTAGAAGATAATCGATTATCGACAGAAACCTAAAACGAACTAGAACTTTCGCGTATCGTACCCATAAACTATAAGGTTACATACTGGCGCTTCATTTTTATATTAAAAGTTAATGGTTATTGATTTAGGTAATGATATATAGGAAGTAAATAAAGATTGTCCATAGTTTATTTCGCTTAATTTTATATAAATCGAAAAAATTAAATTACACATCCAAGTCTCTTAATATGAGAGGAAATTACGAAAGTAAACGTAACATTATAGTTACAGATAAATGATAATATGTAACAACGCAATACACCGGCAGTTTTAGTCCATTAGTACAAGCCTCGCATAATAATTAGTGGTCTATACGCATTGCGCATGTGCTAGCTCAGTGTATAAACAGCACACGCTTTTAATTCATTGTACGCAAGCAAACCGAGTTCGATACCGGCACATATGAAATTATTACTTGCATTGTTAACTGGTACTGAGTTAGGACGTGCTGGGCTACGAGAGAAAACATCGTGAGGAAATCTGCAGGTCTATGAAATATATAAGGAAATATATATTTCAAAGACATTGATATTTTTAATGACTTAGAAAGTATGTTAAAAAAAATTTTGAAAAAAATTATAGCACTATGTAATGTCTAGTATAAGTTTTAATTATTCATTTTTATTTTATTTAAATAAATGTTTAAATTAATTGATGTAATGTTATGTTGCTTAGATACGTAGATTTTAATAAATAACTAATTTTGTATACACCTGTAAAGGCAAATCATTAAGATTTAGTAAACATAAACTATAAGGGTAAAATGATATTGTTGATAAAGATACACACCATCTTTCTCAATAAATAAATAAGTCCACCAAACGCAGTTGGGCAACTTGGTGGACTATTCTTTTACATCCTACGCCCAGCAGTGGCGTTAGAGCATAGGATTTATATATACATTTTATATTTACTTACTTATTAACTTTTTATTACTTTTTATACTTATTGCAAATATTTTTTTATTTGTTATGAACATGTTAATAAATATTACGACAGTGCAAGACAAAGATAATTTAAAGGGAGCAAATAATAGTAAGAAAATATTTAATATCAAATAAATTATGGAAAAACAATTAATTTTAACGGAGGCAAAGCGACGCTGATGGTTGTGTCTAGTTGCAGCAAGAATCGCTGAGCAAGACCGGGCAAGAACTGCGCATTTACAGAATAACGCTATTGTGTTTCGTAGTGTTCGCAGTACTTACTTAGGGTTGACAACTCATGTGCATATTGAATATTAATTGAAGATGGATGTTGTTATTGATGGGCCGCAGGCGTTACTTACTATCTTGTGGAACTTACTACTTTGTGTGACACTTCAATATCATATAAAAAAAAATCCGAAATCAAAACGTGGCATACAACTTACATATATGTATACAAAAATATATCATAACAGTATTTTTTATAAAGGTCACACCGTTAATTAATAAAAAAAACTTACCTTTTTTTAACGGTGAATCAGTTTGTCTTTTTTTGGTTGATTGCACATTTTTGCTTTTTGCTGCGCTAACTAATGTACTGGAAAAAAAAATAAAAGAAATAAATAAATTTTTGATTACTTATTAAATAAATTATTTAATATTATTTACTATATAAAATTTTACTTATTAAATAAATATTAAAATAACTTTTTAATTAAATAAAACGAACATGTGGTTTAGTCATAATAGTGATTGAATTTGCGAGTCCCAGATTATCAACTAAAATCAATTTTTGTGGGTTACTCGGACTTAAAAGGACTGTTATTAACAGAAAGCAACTTTGGAACTGGTCCATAAACAGGCTGAGGCAATACAAAAATCTTTGAGTTTCTTAAGCTATGCTAAGGCAAAATCAAAATATAATTTATTCAAAGTGTAAATGGAATATCAGTGCTTTGAATGTCAATAATTATGCAAGCAAACCCAAAAAAATGCCTACAAATAAGAAAATCTGATGTCTACCTGGGAAAGAGGCCCACTTCAAGTGTCCGCTGATTCTGACCTTTCCACCAATGCAACTCTGGCCGCTTGTCGATTAAAATTATCGCATCGCCAGCTTCTATGGTCATTTGACCCTGTTTATGGTAACTACAATAAAAAACAGGTATTGTTTAAGGACCCTATAATTAGTCTTTAGTTATAAGTACCTAGTATAGTATAGTACCGTTAAGCGACTAGTCCACAGGTATTGTAAATTTGTCTCTAGAAGGTTGGGACTATCTCATAATCGTCATGCTTGTCTCATCAAACACAAAGAAGAAAATGCTTAGCCCTGGTTGTGTATTTAATAAAAACTTGCAATTTAATATGCACACTATATTTCATAAAATAATATTAATTCAAATAATAAATGAAAAATTGAGAAAAGAGTGCATAGGTCTTCCAGGAATTTTTCCCTGTCTATGTGGATGGTATATCAAATATGAGATTAAGACATATTCCAAAATCCAATTCCAGCTGCTAAAATTTCAGGTAAATTAAAGGGAACCCTTTCTATTACTATGTTACATTTGTACAAAATGTGTACTGTGAAATATACTTCATTATAATAATTCACCATCCAAATTTTCATGGAATTGATGGCTTTTAATCCACCACTAGATAAAGAACCAAATTATATATAATTTGGCTTAATGGTATAATTTGCTAAAAAGTCTGTAGATAACTAAAGTCTGTATGGAAAGCAAAATGTTTGTCAAGTGTGCTTGCATGACGATTTATGCTGATTTAATAGTATATATAACCGCAACTTAGTAGAGATATAAACCTTTACAACTTTAATGGTGTTATCACTTTCCGTGTAGTAAAACTCCGAACTTGCTCTTTTCTAGTATACACTGGTTAAAATACTTGTACAGTGGATGGAATTGCACAACTTCAGATGGACTAGAGCAGCAAGATTGTGCTGTATGTTATAAATATTGGTAATAAACAATTATTGTCTTACCCTAAGGCAGCAATTGCAGTTTCAAACTTATTAGTTTCCATATATCTTTGTATGCCAGCAAAAGTGGGCCGCTCCTTGGGATTTAGATCCCAGCATTGCATCATGAGCATGTAAACGTCGGGCGGACATGCCGCCGGTGCTGATAAACGTTGACCCTCGCGCATAATTAGGCGAAGGATCTCTGAGCCATTTAAACCTAATAAAATAAAAATGGTTTTGACTAAAAATAAATATTCTCCATTTAAGAAAGATGTCGTAATCTTCAGACTAGACAGGCAGCTTAGAGAATATAATGATAATAATACTACAATAAAATGTATATAAGCATTACTGCTTGGAATTTTGAAATGGAAATTAAATTATGTTTATATTTAGATTTTTTGTGAAAAAAAGATTTTCTTGTTATTGAACTTATTATGTAATTATTTAAACCTATCATTAAACTTGTAATTAGATTAACTTCATATTCACACTTTCCAACATATAAAACAAATGAAAACACAAAAAAAATTACTCAATACACAATTTTCTACAATTATAAATTTGATTTGATTTGTTCCATTTACTAGTTTGTTTTACTACTAAATTAAATTTATTATTAAATAGATAATGTAATATTTAACATGTTTTAAGTACTCACCAATCCAAGGTTCCTCACCAAATGAATACATTTCCCAGAGTGCAACAGCAAACATCCAGACATCAGATGCATGTGAAAACTGTCGAGATCGCAATGACTCTGGAGCACACCAAGGGAATGGAACCCTTCGTCTCTCGCTCATGACATAGCAATCATCAGCATCTGGTAATGCTCGCATTAGACCAAAGTCACCAATTTTAACCTGAATGAAATAATAGAAGAATGAATAAAAATACATAACACTTAAATTTTCATCTGTAAAGTCACTCAACTTATTTTTTCAGCATTTAATTAATTCAGTCCATACTATTCTCATTAAATAATACTGCTTATAATAAAGTTTATATAATAACTAAAGTAACAATTCAAACAAATATGGATTAACATAACTTTTTAACATTTTTTTATATATGGTTTTGTGGCATCTATTGATTATACTGTGGAATTATCATTTACACTTATACTCAAATAGATCCTCCACTAAACACCATATTCCAGATACTCTTAGCCTCATGATCATCTGGTATCACTTTGTTTTCTATTGTACAAGTTAACCGGATTTACCATATTAGAACCAAATATAACAAATATTATACTACCAAACATTTAAAAGAAAATGAAAACAAAAACTATTATATTTAATAATAAGTAAATTAAAACCCATACCAATTCTAAACTAGATAAAAGTATATTTCTGCAGGCTAGGTCCCTATGTAAGAATCTTGACTTTTCCAAATAGGCCATTCCAGCTGCAACTTGACTCGACCACTTAGATATGTAATTTAATGATACTTTGCAATTTTGAGCTCTGACATAATCTAACAATGCTCCCATATTTGCCAGTTCACACACCATCATCAGAGGGTGAAATACAACTCCGTGTAGTTTAATTAAGTTTGGGTGTTTCAAGCTGTGCATTGCCTCTACTTCTCTTCTAAAGTCATCATAAATTCCAGGTTGTGAAAATGCATCAGCTTTTAACACTTTCACTGCTACAGGCACCATTTGATTTGATTGGTCTGACACTCTCCATTCTCCTCGTTTCACCACACCAAATGATCCATTACCTAATTCATTATGCAATCTGCAAAAAATGTTAAATTTCATAATTGATATTGTTAGAATAAGCTCTTAATTATTTTAATAATAACAAGCAAACTAAAAACTGTAATGTTTGTGTGGATATTGTAAGTGGTATATTATAAAACGTGTAGCAAATATCACTCTGGCTTTAGGGCTTGATATAATAGCATAAAATATCTCTTCTAAGATGTATAATTTATCACAAACCATATTTAGCCAAAAGTTATTGTTATTGTCATCCACAATAACTTTTTACACTCAATAGCTATATATATATATATATATATATATATATATATATACATATATATATATAACAAACTATACAAAGCTTCTTGTTACAATCTAAGCAATTACTCACACAATATCTTTTTCTAATATTATACAAGTAGTAGTTCTTGTTTCAATTGGTGCTTGCTGCCTAAGAGTCAAGTCTGTTTTCTCTCGGGTTACTGAACTTGATGAACCAAAAAGCTTATTCCAAAATTTGCGATTCCAAAGTTGAAGTTTCTTCTTTCTTACAGCATCAAAAAGTCTGCGCACTCCAGGCTTACTTATGCCAATTTTTTCAAGATCTTCTGCATGCACATAGTCAAAATGTGCCAATCTTGTAATCTTTAATAAAAACCAAAACATATAGAAGCTACTAAAAATATTTCATTTGAATTTGCTTGCATTGTTTACCTGCAATTGATCTCTTATTGGCAAATAGAATTGTTCTAGCTGCACATTCTGTAATATCTCACCAAGCCATTCTGTTCCCGAATCCATATTCAAAACTGAAATTGCCACCCTTCTACCTTTGCAATATATAAATTAGAAATTTGCTAGAAGGTAACATCTCAAGCAGGAAGCACAAATTATCTCGGGAAAAGTGTATAGTGTATACAAAACAAGCTTTTAATTTAAAATTACTTAACACTAATTTATAGATATTATTTGAATTTTATAATCTCTTATCTTTTTATATTAAATTTTAAACAATAATCACGTTTGATACATATTCACAGCAACACAAAATAACACGATAAAATTTCACTACAGTTCTCATGCAGAAATAGAAATGTCCCTGAATCGATATAAGTTCAATTTAAAAACCGATAGATTTGATGATACAAAAATCGATAGGTAGAATTAATATATTAAAAAATGTACTCGGTAGTTTGTATAAATATTTTTTTAATCAATTAAAAATAATAAAAATGTAATAATGTTCAGAGAGTACCATTAAATTATACCAAAGGAACGAGGTACGTTTTTCGGCCTCTCATTTTAGGGTAACAGTATATCTTTAAGTATACGTATCTATGTGAATCCTTAAATCTGTTTAAATTAAGTTACGATGACATAATTTTATGGACCACGGCTTCTTTCCAAACTCATCATTTAATTTAATGAGGGTACACGTGCCACGGGTATTCGGTATTGAGCTCGGTCATGTTTTTCAAAATTAATGCTTGGTACATAAAATCGTGGTGTTGGTAGTGGATACGAGATTTAACCGCTGACCATTTAAGCAAGCTCAATGCCTCTCAGTAAGCTTTGGAGACAAGCCAGCAATTTTTAGTTTTGTTCTGCGTGTAAGAATTTCCAACGCGGATACCTGCAGTAAAACGAAGGTAACCGACATAGCTCAAACAAATGGTAAACTGAAGTGCCAAGTTGGCCATATAGATAGCTCGTAGTACCTATATTCGATGAGGAAGAAAAGTTCTCAAATGGCTTAGGTTGCCTATCTGAGTCTTGGCTGACTTAATATGGAGTGTAAACCTATGCAAGTGTGGGAAATCGATGGATGCAAGTGGCACGTGATCGTGGTCTTTGTTTAGCACTAAACTAGTAATGAGATGATGAGAACATGGAGTCGCCCAGGCAACTATGTTTTTTCACCAGAATAAGATTATTTCTTTTTGTGTTCAATAAATATATAATATTCAATCTACTTATTCGTTAACTTATTATTTCCAAAGAAAAACCAAAAAATAATGGCGTGTCCTGCCATCGGCAATTTAATTAGAGACAGGTAACAGGTGTTTTTCACGTGTTATCGCGGATAATGTTCAATACCTAATAATAACAGTGAATATGTCCAAACTAGAACAACGAAAATATAATTAATTTTGTTTAGTGCATTCTGTTACTAAATCTGCTTGGCTTTTCAGTATTTTTTTTTTCAAAATAGTAAGAGACGTGTAGAAACGTAACTATAGGAACGTACTTTTTTATAATTGATACATACGTAGTAAATAGATATGTACCAATCTTACCTAAATATGCTTCTTACGTAATTCTTGTGACGAACGGGTCAGCTAGTACAGAATGCTGTAATTTGTGAGAATTTGCCTGGAATTATTAATCGATAAGGCCACTCATTGTACATTTCTATTATTTTTAAGTCACATACCTAATTGTATTTTTTTAGAATTTTCATGGTGTTATATACAATAAAGAGCATCTATGTATAGTTTGCCATACATATTATATATCATATATTATCTTATTTACCTTATATTTAGGTTAAAGTATGACACGGAAATGCATGAAACACTACAGAATAGCAGTCGAAGTATAGTATGGTAAATTTTATAACATGTCATATTTTTGCGTTCATAAAAGGTAATGTATTAAAACTTCATTGCTTACGAGGTATAATAAAAAACATACAAACATATATGCTTCATCCTTACCCAAACGACAAAATCTTTATCAAACTTAGCTACTATATGATATATAATTTATTATAAAAATTAGTAATAACGTTAATTTCATTTAGAAAAATCTTCGCTTTCTTCAAGGATAAAAAGCTAACTTTAACTTAATTATCTCGAATAATGTCATAATGTTTACATACTACATATGAAACGTCAATTACATTATTTTGATCTTTTGATTATAAAGTCATCCTAGTCTTTTTCAATTGAGATTTAATATTTTATTTTATTACACATGCAGAACTCTTCGGATGATAGTATTTCTGAAATTAAATTCGTAGACTTTGGATCTATTGCCGTTGATACGATCGCTGAAAAATGTGTTTTAGTGCGAAATAATTTAGAAGTAAGTGAGGTCAATTTTAAACATCGTCACCATCAGTAAAATTTCTAATTCCATTGCTGGATATATCCTTGAATCTCTCAAGGTTTAAAATAATCCTTTTTCCATCTTTTCTCACTTCATACTCTCTCTCAACTACAACGAGAAAGTTTATGCTTAAACTTGGTACATATGGCGCATTTTTCAATTTATTGATTGCTTTCTGATCTCGTACTGGGAGATACTCCATTTAGGCATTTTAATTGTGATGAGTGTTAAAATGCAAACTTAACTTCTATGATGTGCGATATGTGCGCCATAGTCTAAGTGTTGAGTTTTTAAATTATAAAACAGTACTGACCTCTGAGATAATGATTCTCATACGAATCTGTTTTGTTTTACTCTCTGACTCTTTCTGCTTTTTTCTGTTGTACCAATAAAACAACCTCCTTCTATTCAACAAACTTAATTTTTTAAAATCATGTCTCGAATATAACAAGTACGTATGTACATAGCGAATGTATACTCCATATACCACCACTAGATTACAACTCCAACATTGTACCAATTAAATCATCGCCGATTCAAAAATTAATGATTAAGTTATTTATTGACAATATTTATTTTTTGTAGCGGCCTTTAACATATCGTATATCTTTACTATATATTTTGAATAGTATAGATCAGGTTTTTAAAGTTGCAATTACTTCGACACCTGTAAAGCCACAAGAAAGCGCAGAAGTAACAATTATTTATAAACCAAACGTAGTAGGCTTATCTTATACTGAATACTACATCATTGACGACATATGTGGAAACAGTTATAGATTAACTATCACTGGAAAATGTTTTGGTAAATATATTTATTTCTTAGACTAATATTTAGAACTTATGGCCTGTACAGATATTGCAAGCAGTGTCTCGTAAATATCATATGGAGTTGATGCCCATATTATCGGTGAGAGTTAGATTTTGAGCTTATAAACTTCAAGCTTCATTGCTATTGCGAAGCAACCAGGTATAAAACCTTGAAGCAGAAGCTTTTATAAAAGCTCTAAACCTGTGATATGCGCAAGTCGCAATTGTTGCAATTTTATTTGCCTCGGTCCGAGGCATGTGTGGCGAGGCATTTTGATCGTTTGCCTTCTATCCGGATGAGATTCTCCAACAAAACATTATATTGTGCTTGTTATTTATTTCTAATAAAAATTACATTATTATTATTATTTAATTACATTAAATTATAGAATTAGAAAACCTGGAAATGTGTATATCTTGCATTGTTTACCTGCGAACTAAAAGTGTAAGGGTTGAAGTCTAGTAATTATTTAAATAAATTATCTTAGTATGTTAAAATTAGGCAATTAATACATGTCTTTTTTTTATGTATCAGTTTCGTTAAATTCATGGTACGCGAGAGTGGCGCAGTATGCACCAAGACTTATTTTTTTTTTTATTAAGGACAAGGAATATAATTTTTTTTTTTCATATTAGTTTACTACTTTTTTACCAAATAAATTATATTTATCAGAAAAAACTTAAAAGAATTTGTAAAAATCTATTATATTCTGCAGGACCTAAAGTATGGCTGAACAAGAAAAAAATAACTTTCAAGATTTGTAAAAATGTTTCGGAGCAAAGGAAAGATATAATAAACATTGTTAATAAGACTAACGTTGATACCACTTATCAGTGGCTTCTACCGTACGGTGGGCAAGGATTTTTTCAAGTAAGTATCCTGCAAGGTAACAGTATACTCTTACAAAGTGTATACACTTTTTCCATTTTGAAGCATAAATACACCTTTTTTTTTTGCAATAACCAATAGCTACATAATATGTATTACATCAATAATATATATAGCAGACACAGTGTGATTACGTATCCAACGTCGTTATTCACAACTTAAGTAAAAAGTAATAAGAAAATAAAGATAACAATATTATAAAAGTATTAAAGTTGAGTTAATACAGAATAAATGAATACAAATTTAAGAATTTAACACAATTAAACAAACCAAAATTAATAAGATTATGATAAGTTAACTTATATCTACATAGCACGCACAACACTCCCCCTGAACGATCAGGCGACGCCGCAAACAGATCAATATCCGTGAAATGATCATTGTACAACCTGATTACCCTCCACAAGGGGGCACGCTCGCCTGCGTGCGTATTGCATCGTTTTAGTGCAAACAGAACATGCCTCGAATGTGATATGATCGGGCAGGTACATGTAATTGTATTTTTCCTTCCCCATCCCACCCAATCAAATCTTTTAGGAATGGCTTTTTTGTTGAGTTGGCTGTGAAGTATACAGTGGGCTTGTAAAGCCAGATAATAGTAAAGAAATGTTCGATCAATCCAATAACTTTATTACAGATTTCGACCGGCAATTGTGGCCTGATTCGAGCATATGAAAACATTACTACGACCATCGCCTTTACGGGTACAGCTATTGGTTTATATACGGCTGAACTAGTTTTCTTAGTATTAAATCAGGTAACTAAAATTTCTTTTACTCAATTACTTGATTTTACCTTCTATAAAAGAGTCATTTAATTTACACTATAATGGGTAATCTATATAAATAATAAAAATAAATACTTTATATAATTCATTATCTGAAATTGCCGTTTTGTATGAAATAAGTTAAAGTATTTTTTTTTAATTCTGTTATTTAAAGTAATAATAAGATAAAATTAGCCATGTAATCGGTGCATCTTTGCCAACGCAGAGGTAGTTTATTGATGCCCTTCTTGTAAAAAACAGCTGGACGGGAGGCAACAAACTCTTCTTCAATTTTTTTCTCGCTAAAAGTTGTCCAAATTTTGTAAAAAGTAATAGTCGGTGGGTGCAAGGTCTGTTGAATACGGTGTATGAGGGAGAGCTTCCAACCCTAACTCTTGCAGCTTGAAGACTGTCTGTTGTGCAGTATGGGGTCGCGCTTTGTCGTGTAGGAGCGACGGGAAAACCGATTGATCAAAGCTGGTTGCAGATGTGGGAGCTTCTCCATCATTGTCTTCAGTTCTTCACAGTACACATCTGCAGTAATGTTCATGCCGTTTATAAAAAAAACTGTGATGAATCACACCGGCACTAGACCACCAAACAGTGATCATCAACTTTCTAGAGGTCATTTTTCTTTTAGGGCATTGCTTTGGTGCTGAACCAGGATCGAACCAACTTACTGAGCGCTTCCGATTGTCGAACAGAATCCACTTTTCGTCGCACGTAACAATTCGGTTCAAAATTCTTTCATTCCTATGCCTGTTGAGCAGCGCGAGGCAGGTCTCAACGCGTACCTTGCGCTGGCGATGGTTAAGTTCGTGGGGCAACGATCTACCAAGCTTTTTTACCTTGCCAATTTGTCACAAATTGACCAATATTGTTTTGATGTTAACATCAAAAGCTGCTGCTAGCTCGGCTGTAGATTGAGTATCATCAGCTTCCACAATCGCCTTTAATTCATCATTGTTGACCAGTGTCCGGACGACCACGAGGTTCATTTTTAAAATCAAAATTTCAGGACGGAACCGGGCAAACCAATCTCTCCGTAAACGTTGTTGTTTAACGTATTACGTGCCGTTTGTGCCGCGTTGATGCCACGACGGAACTCATATTCCATAATTACACGAATTTTTAAAGTATCCATTATGACAAAAAATGTTCAAACGTAATGAAAATACAAAGCTAATCAATAAACAAAAGACTGACTTTGTAAAAAGAATGTCATGTTTTTAAAACAAAATTTATTTGAATTTAGAATTCACAGTCAATCAAAACTTTTTTTTGGTTTGAAATGGTCAATACTGTAGAACGGCAATTTCATAGGTAAATACCTAATATGTGTACTATATCCTAACTCCTATAAAGCGCCCATATAGTGAGTGTTAGTTTAGAAATCGATCGAAGTGGTTTAGGAGATGTGCACACACATTGAAACAGTTATTTTTGTTTATGTATATATGTCCATATATCGAGATTTTATTTTATACTATAATGATAAATCAAACACCAATATTGTTCATGTTCCTAGGAGCCGTTATTCGTCAATGTCATAGCTACAGTTACATTACCCGGTAACATGACATACTGTGTTGACGATCATGTGTTCGAGAAGCGTTGGAAACGCAAAAGCCGTTCTTGCCACTTGATGGAGAATAGCTTAAACCTCTTGGCTTACATACCCCCAGCTTCAGTGTTCGAAAGATACCTCGACTTCGGGATGGGGAGTGCTACAGATATCAGTATGAATATATCACAGACGCTGTGTGTCACTAATCATGAGCAAGTTGAAGGTTATATACAGTGGATTCCAGGTTTGTGTATACGTCAAAACCGGCCATTACATATTTATTATTTATTCATTTATTTTATTTATTTACTCTTTATTGCATTAACCTTACCAATAAAAAATAAACCAAAGTTAAAGGTTCACAAAGGGCAAACGTAATGCTAATGGTATTCTCTACTAGTCAACCCAAGGTGTGGTGAGATATTGTAATAGGTGTAGCAATAAACTGATATTAAATTAAAAAGTAAAAATTACTTATATAAATATGGAATAATGAATTCATATATTAAATACATAATACGTGTATAAATACATATGTGCAGATCAAAAAACGTATGGAGAATAATGAGTCCGGTACTCCAGTCGCCATTAACTAGTCAACTAAAACTTAAAAGCCAACTAAACAGAACTACTAGAAGTTAATGTTACTAATAAACGTCTTTTTGCCGGAATTACATCCCTCCTGGGTATGCGCAAGTATAGTCAGACATTACAGCTGAAGGGCATGCCTTGGTCACCTATTTATCTCTTTACAATCTTTTTCTATAATGTTGAAAAGGTGGTTTAGTTATGCTTATGTTTGGAGCAGCTATACTGGAGTAGATTTTAGTTTTAAGAAAACATAATTTATGATACTTCATATTCTGTTATTAAGGTAAAAGTTTTTTGTGTGTTGCTTACACAACACGCTATTTTGACATAAAATTTCTACTACAACCTTGTTGTGAAATCATTGCTTTGCTCTCATTGTCAACTCATTGTCATTGAGTACGTGTTTTTGGTCCAATTAAAATAGCTATAGACAGTTTTAACATTACTACGATATTACGATATCTAGTATATTTCGGATGAGCTCTATTGTTGGTTTTTAATATTGTACTCATTACCATTCATAATATATTAATAAAAATCGATGAGTTAAGTAAGATTCTTTCCATTAAATTTATCGTCAATACGTTTTGACTTTAATTGACATATAAACATATTGATTACAGATCCTGATAACATATTTTTAGTGGACCCGATAGACTCATTGATCCCATCTAATGAATCAAGGCTTTTTACTATTCGATTCAGGTAAATATCGTTAATGTGATTTTAAGAACTATTATGAATGGCATTCTACAAGCGTAAAGGTCCAACCCTGCTTGAGCTAACCTCTTTATTATGAAACATGGATATCAACTGCAGAATTTTAATAGTGAAGAAAATAGTGCTTGTATTAATGATTTTTAGTTTTCTTTTTCTTCTTTTATTAATTAGTTTATTGCTACACCTAGCATACACATATCTCACCACACCTTGGGTTGACTGGTAGAGAATGCCTTTGGCATTAAGTCCGCCCTTTGTGAACTTTTAACTTTGTTAAGGTTAATGCAATAAAGAGTAAATAAATAAATAAAAAAAAACAGTGGGTAACTACGCTACAGTGTTTCTGGCTACAGAATGAATGCGTCAGCTCGATAGCTCAAAATAGCAGCATTATGCTGTTGTCTTTCATCTGGTGAGAGCAGAGATCCCAAGTACTTTATTACTGGTGATAGGAAATGATCTGGATTATGATTCCTAGTCGAGGGTGAATGTAGATGCCATTGGCCTCAGGAATCACTCACCATGTTCACCTGGAACTGTGCTCGTTTGTTACTCTCAATGTAAAAAACTAGCATGAAATAGCAACAAAGCGGTATTGTTTGAGTTGATGAAAATAGAAATCTTGAGACCGAGTTACTGTTAGCGGCATTCCATCTCAGTCCACCGCAGTGGTAACGCATGTGCATTTTGAATATTTATTCATTATGTTTATGAGCTGCAGTCATTTTTTACCATTGGATGCTAATTATTTTGATACTTACGACCTATACGTGCTTGATTAAGGCCAAAAATAGAAAACGAAGCATACGGCTACTTGCTTTGCGGCGACTACCAACACAAGATCAACACCGATGATCTAACAGATGCAGTTAAATTTAAACACACCTGGTTTCGGATTCCGTGTATAGGCAACACTTGGTCCCCCTGTACTGAGTGGTTGTCTGCTTGGGGTTGTCCTATTGAGGTATGTATCAAAGAAAATTTCTTTAAAAGCATCACATATTTTATCATAAAAATAGACGTTTTTCATGTTATGCTTGTACTTCTTTGGCGCAATTGAATAAACTTAATCGGGATAAATATTTGTGTAATCTGCTTCTTTTTTTTTGTAGAACGACGTACAAACATTCCGTTATTATAAAATATGCCAAATTTCACCCTGACTACATATATATATATATATATATATATGCAGAAATATCTCTTCACTACTCCACAGCTAGAAAGTTTGCTTTCCAACAGATTCGAGCCCATCATCTATCGATCTTCCGCAGGCCCATATAGGTCTTCACTCCATCTATAAGTGACATCTTTAACTAATTAAACTTTGTTGAAGTTTACTAAACTCACTAAAACAATGCGTGCACAGGACATTTTTGAATTTGTTTTTTATACTTGTGCACGTTGAGATATATTATACAATAAAATTATGTACCAAAAAATCAGGTGCCAAGTTTTTATCCTTTGATAGCTTCTTACTTTTGCATTCAGAAAATAAACCGATGACATCGATGCTGATCCATCTTCAGAAAATACAAATAAAAACTTGTGAACATTAAAACTTTGAAAAAGAAACAAAAAAGTATTAAAAAGATCTAGCCTAACCTTACATTTGCACTTATATAAAATTTTAATCTTCATTTTTTTTTAATTTATTATATATATATACATTTTAGGGTACGGTCTGTGAAACTAAAGATCTTGGGTTAGATTCCGTCATTTGACTATTGGCGTGAAATATCTCCACCTCTAAGCTCTAGCTCTAAGTATATTTAAGCTCACTACACTAAATATTTTAAGCGGGTGGTTAACGGGAATGTTAGAGATAATGGTACTGCTAGCGTTATTTAAAACGAAAAAAAAACTATTTACTTGCTTACACACTGATGATACATGTGTTGCGATTTTTTTTATATATTTTACTTTTAATACTTGTTTAAACATTGGTAATCCTGTAGTTACTTATTTTTAGGTAACTTTACCGCCAACTGTACCAGCAAGAACTACCTTTACAAACTTCATGCTTTCGAATAAGCTGGAAATACCAATGTATTTTAACTTTCAAGCGCCTCATAAAACGTAAGATTATTGTATTTGTAATTTATAAATTCGCAGATTATATAACAGATAAATTAGAACTATATATTGAGATTTAGATTGAGATATACATTGACATTGAGATTTAAATAGAATAATGAATAATGTTACTGCTAGGCTCAAGTCTCCACTTTGGTTTTAGAACTTTTTTTTATAGAATATATGGCAAACAAGCATGCAGCCCACCCGATGGTTAATGATTACCGACGCCCATGGAACATTCGCAACACCACAGAAGTCACAAACGCGTTGCCGTCCTTTAAATAAGATGTAGGCTCTTTTCATGAAGGTCCCCAAATCGTATCGGGTCGGAAACACCGCTGGCGACAGATTCCACAGAGTAGTTGTGCGTAGTAGGAAATTTCGCATGAAGCGATAGGGGTGGATTGGCAACCATCGAGATGATGAGGATGAAATTTTGAATTCTGTCGATATAATACAATAAGCGGTTCCAGTGCGGATTACCTTTTGATATTCATCTTCAAAAAAAATCTAAAATTATAAAATTATTATTAAATTATGTCGTTTATACTAACTTCTTGATTTATAAAGTGATCGATCTGAATGGTCATTAATGAAATACTTATCGTACGTAGTCGAGGGTCGAGTTTGATTGATTTTTAATTTGAATTTGTACAATTGAAATATTCAACGAAAATAATTAGTTTTCTGGATAAGGCTGATCTGGATATCTTGATTTTCTGATACGACGATGGTAAAAAAAGTTAAATAAATATTCATATCCTTACAGGAATTTTGTTGTTATGCCAATGTGTGGTATAGTACAAGGACGAGGATGGCAGATAATTTCGGTGGCGTTGGAGCCAATGTCGTTCGGAGAATATTATGAATCATGGGATTTAATAATAAATAAAGCTCATAAGGTATATTTATTACAACCATATCGTAAATATGGAACTAATTATACTATCATTATGTCCTCCTGATCCATTTCGACCAGGGCTGCCCTCTATCCAACTATATATATATGCCCTCTATCTGACATCTACTGGTCCTTACCAGATTTTTTTTTATGGTACGTGGTACGTCGATCAATGGTACGTCGGAATTTTGTTTATTATAAGTCCATAATTTTGTGCAGGATATCTAGTAATTATAATTTTTCAACTCCATTGCTAAGTAAAAAAAAAAAGTCAGACTAATCTATTACCTTTTCTACAATCTGTTTTTTTTCTGATAATTATCAAATAATGTTAGTAGTGGGCAACGTGTAAGGTATAAATATATATGTAGAAGACATGTACGCAGCAACCCCCTTGATGAGAGTGACAATTTTCTGCAAATCTTCATCCAACGTTTGAATAGTGATAATGTAATTTAAAATTACGCAAATAGTCATGCATTAATAACTATAGTATTAAACTAAATCAGATTATGACATAGATAGATTGATGGATATTATCTATAATATTCTTGATCGTCGTGCCGTCTTTTTAATCTCTGGTAATGTTGTTTAGACTCGTGTCTCTCTATGTGGCAACGCAGAGGTGAGTCAAATAGATGTGATGTCTCATGGGTATAACCCGGCCGCTAATGCCATGTACGAGTTCCCACCCACCATCACCGGGTGTACTAATTACTGTACCGCCTATCTCCACAATTTGACGCGAATGGAAATACAGTAAGTATACCAACATTAAATTAAGTAAATTACTTTGTCCGTCTCCGATGCGTGCGTTAACTTTTGTCTATTTCGATTTCGATTTATGAAACCTGGTAGTTTTTTTTTTTTTTTTTCGGGCTGATGGCCGCTGTTAGCCCCAGGGCTTTTACAGTTTCACCGGGTTGAGAGGTGACCGAGCGCTTATGGCTCTCAGTCGAGACCTCTATATACGGGTAACCAGCGCAAGGGTTCCCGAGAGGGAGCCTCGGCTTGGACCGTTACCCTGTTTCGCGAGAGCGTCTGACTCGAGGGTGCCCGAGAGGGCCGAACCTCGGCTAACCTGGTAGTAAATTTATTTGATTGTATGTAGTATACATTGTAATGTAGTCAAGTGCCTGTCGAATTTTAAGTTTTTAATTTTATTAAGAAACAGAACACACAGAAACTGTACGCTAAATGCGTCAATGACTAACAAGTCTACCATGTTATATAGTCGTATTTTAAGTAATAAAAATAATTTATTTTTATATATAATTACACTGAATTATTAAAAAAAATAGGTCAAAGATTTTGAAACCCGTAAAAAATACCGAATTTCCATAAACTTCGGTAAAACACGTTACTTCAAATTAAATTTATAATTTCCCTTGCATTAATTGTATTGAAATAACCATGTAGTCCTATTATCGAGTAATCATATTCATTAATATTTTTATATAGGTATACGCTTTTTCTTAAATTTTAGATCACATTAGACCAGTACCCGTTGGGTGTTTCAAAGAAATTGCGTTTATAAATAAAATAATTTGCTGTTTTGGTGTACAATAAATTTTCCATAAATATTGACGACACTTCACTGTTTATGCTGTACGACTGCTGGATCGAACTTCTAGTAAAAGTGGCTTGTCTACATTTTTACAGCATGAGAGTTCTTAATAACGTGAATTGGCTTGGAGCAGATGATAGCGGTACTATAGTACTTCCACCAAGAGAAATAGTACGGTATCATTGGTGGTTTTTTCCCAACATACCGGACAAAGTCTATAGAACAACTGTATGTTGCTCATGCGTATGCCTTATCAATGGCAGGTAATTGAAATTTTTTATATACATGTTTTGGACGCAGTAGAGTTACTTAATACTAGCCTTAAATAGAAATTTAGCGCTATGTTTCGTTTGGTAAAAGAAAATACCTATTACTGGTCATCTTAGCCTTTAGGGGTGATAAGGCTTCTGCATTATGATTCCTTATTCAGGATGAATCGTGGGTATCACAGACGTTAAGGCTCACCATTGGGTGACATGTATACTCGTTTTTCAGCCCTCATATCATTTAAAAGTTATATAACCGTCACATTTGGAAATAATATTTTACAAAAAACTCGGCCCAACTTCCCATGGATTTTTAGTTGACTTAGTTATAAATTATACTTACACACTTTTCTCGATTTTGTGTCTATCGATTGTGATAACCTGAACACAATTTGTTCAGTGTGTTACAAAATTTCCCGTACAGAGAGCAGGGAAATCTCTTTTATATCATACATATATTTAAACAATATTAAAAGAAGTACATGGGACTATTGCTTGTCCACTGCAGGCCAGGTGGAAACAGATGTTCTAGTTATATGTTAAAGTCAGAATACATTCACAAATCATCCATTCTATAATCACATCCATCACGCTATATGTATTGAATAGGTTTGTCTCAATATTTCTTTTTACTTACATATATAGGTGTTATTCCATATCTAAATTTACCTAGCGGTTACTTACGTTATATCTTGGATGCGACGCTTTAAGCATTTGCAAAGACAAAATTGCAAACAATTCGGCGATTTAAAAAAATTGTCCCTGAGTTTCTTGTTGATTTTTCACACCTTTTTGGAACCTGGTGGCAAACATAATTAATTTGACGTGTACAAGTGCCTTCCAAAGTTGATGAGAATAAATTATTTTAATTAATATTATGATATACAAGTTTTTCTAAAGACTAAAGATTTATGATTTTAGACCAATTGGGGAGCCAACAGATATATTTATTAATATAACGGGATTTTCAGAATTGCCGGATTTAAGGGTAAGTTTCTTGATTTTATAAGTGTTTAAATAGGAAAATATTACCCGTGTAACATGTATTCAAAAACTAAATAATTCTGTAAAAGATTCCACAGTGCGCTTCAAGACTTGAGTGTCAAAGCCAACAGATACTGTGTCCATTAAAAAACTTTTATTGATTGACATACATAATCTTTACACTGTACAAAAAAAATAACTCATTACTATTATTTCTGCAAAACAAGAGTTCTCAATAAATTAAGTAAAATGGACAATACTTCAGTTCAATACAAAAACCCTCTATATCATATTTATTTTGAGATAAGACTCGTTCAAAAATTAACATCTGTCAGTCAGCTGTCAAGAGTGAACTTTGCATCTTAGATGGAACCAATCATAGATAGAGCTGTATGCGCTCGTACAGTAGACTGTCACTGGAATGTTTTACAAGAATTGTCTATGAATACGAGTGTTAATCTGACTTTGATGTGTTATTCGCTTAATAACCGTCAACTCTTAAAGACAAAAGTGGCAATAATAACATACATGGTAGAACTAGGGCGACCGACATAGCTCAAAGTATAAGCTGAAGCGATATTAGGAAACCATTATAACTCGTAGAACCGATTACCGATGAGAGAGAAAGGTTCAGGCGAGGCGAACGCAGTATAGAACGAACCACCACTAGATTAACTGAAGACTTACGCCTGTTTATGGGAAGACGATAAATGCAGAAAGACACATGCTTCGCTGTAATATGAGGGGGTGTGGGTGATACGATGATAATAATGAACTAGGAGACTTGATTGTTATATAGGAGTCATAACTTTGAACATGTCAGCATAAAATTACTGGCGTCTTATTCAGTTGTTGGTTTTATTATTTTAAGGTAATCCCAAAGACAATGAACCTTCACGACGTGGTAGTAGGTGAAAATAAATCATTTACAGTAACATTGTATAATTACGGCTCGTGCTTTTTTACATCTAAACTGTTTTATGACATTGATGGCATGGGAGATGATTGTGGCAAGGACGGGATTGATATCGACACCACCATTGTAAGTATTTATTTACTACGAAATAGAGCAGATAGAGATTAGTTCTGATCGTATACTGCATATAATACGGTCAGTACCTGGTTAGAGTACCTACCTACTGCGACGTGGGTCCTGGTTTCGATTCCCTTCTTAGGAACAATATTTATGTTATCACTGATAGTTGGTTTCGGCTCTACGTGTGGTCGTAAATATATCTTTTTCCACGAGCATTAGGATTAGAGAAGGGGACGACTAGCGAATGTCTTTGTGTCTGTGCAAATGCTTTTATGGCACTATAATATATCCTCTGTAATTGTAATTTGCTGCAATGCATGGAAATGGGACCCCAGAAGATATAGCCGTGGTAGCGATCAACCAATAGAAGATTAATTAGTGCTTGGATGATGATAATTAATACTTAATACCGTCTATAAGTTCTTTATAAGAAAGACCTTCCGATAGCACGTCGTGGGAAATCGTTCTAAGGTTCACCCCATTCAAGCCGGAGTACCACAAGGCTACGTCCTAGGTCTCATTCTATACACACTCTATACCAACATCATACCGCGCACTCGTAGTGTAGATCTAGCCCTATTTGTCGATGACACAGCTTCTACGCGTCTGATTTAAACTTGACGCTATCTGTAAACGTCTCCAATCCACAGCCAACACCTTATGGAAATGGTTTCAGAAATGGTAATGCGTCGAGTGAAATATACTTCTCTCGACGCAACAAAACGCCGCATCTCCCAACCATACAGCTATTTGATCGTCCAATCCCCAGGGAAAAGGCAGTCAAATACATAGACGTCACATTAGATGAAAACCTCGCCTTTAGTCCACACCTCTACCGCGTATAAAATCGGGCAGCGTTTGTACTCGGTCGTTTGCACCCGTTACTTACAAAAATAGCAAAATCTTCCTACGAAATAAAATTACATTTTATAAAGTGTGCATCCGACCCATAATGATATAGTACGCAATCCCCGTCCTTACGCATGCCTCTCCGCGTCTCATTAATCAACTTTAGGTAATCCAAAATAGCTTCATGCGCAAGGTAGCTCAGTACTTGAAGCAGGCTTCGATACTTCGATTCTGCTGTCACACACCCAAATCCACTGATTGTGAGTGCCATCACTTATATCCATCTCAAATATCCCCCGCGTTCGAAAGAGACCGAGGCACTCCCTCTACGACACCAACGACGTGACCACCAGGATGAACACGCTACACTCCAACACTGTACCAACCTACCGCCTCCACCGTCGGTGAGGGCGTCGCCAATATAATTATCGCCATACCGCCATGTCATGGGCCGGTTCTCACCAGTTACCACAGATAGAAGCGTCGCTGGAGTTTCTTGCTCCACTTCTTCTCCAGCGCCTACACAATCCGAAGTGGTGGTACAGATAGTTTATAACAATACTGGTATTAATTTAAATAATCCTAATCGATAGTCTGAGTAGACGCAACTGACCAAGCTGAGGTTTGACCTTCTCGGGCACTCTCGAGTCAGTCGCTCCAAGCCGAGGCTCCCTCTCGGGAGCCCTTGTGCTGGTTACGCACCAATAAAGGTCTCGGCTAAGTGTTATAAGCGCTCGGTCACCTTTCAACCTGGTGAAACTGTAAAAGCCCTCGAGCTAACAGAGGCCGTAACATCGAAAAAAACATATTATCAGAAAGAGAAGGAAAACGTTATAAAACATTTATCGAAATAAATATGACGTTAATTCAATTATTTTATTTCACGACTTTGGAATTAGAACAGTCTAAAGCCATCAAGCTATTGCGATGTGAAAATTATGGTGACACCAAACGGTGCTGGTTCCCGCCAAGTGAACATCAGGTATACTATATTGCACCGCACCGCGTACGAAGAAGTTGAAGAGATTCAACCCGTAAGCAAATCCATCTGTACTATTTGGTATGATGGCATTTATCCCACTCTCAAGGTAAGTACATTGTACAATTATGAATATTTGAAGTACTCGGATTCCTTGAATTGGCCCTATGGAATTGTTCAAAGAATTTAGGAAAATGTCAGAAAAAAATGAAGCGAAGGACTTTGCTCCAAGCACTCTCGAGAGTAATATTTTCCGGAGGTTGACCATGAAGGAAAGCAATTGAAAAATAAAAAAATACCCAAGACTTATGAAACCCGTTCACATAGGACTCGCGTCAAGCATAATGCTAAAATTATAATCCAGACAAGATGGCATTTTATATTTATTACATACAATTCTGTACCTACGAAATTCAACTTTTGATGAACAAACATGCTTTACTTTATTTGGATCGAGTGACATACTAAAAAAGTCTGAAAAGTTTATATATTAGATTTCTCTTTCTTTAACACTACGAATATTTTCATACGTTAATTCTAAAATAATTCGTTTATTTTTCTCATTACATTAACAACAAAACTACGCTTTATTTCTAGGTGAAACGCACAATTTCTGTCAAATGCCCTATAATTTTAAGTAACCATTGTTTATGGAATATTGTAAATGTAGACGAGTGAGTAACTTTCTATTCTCTGAATTATTTTTTCTTGATCTGATCCGATTTCTTTTGTCGAATATCATTCATGTTTTTTTTTAATTTAAGGTTTAATAAAGCTTTAGTGAACGTTCGACCGCAGAAACCTTTGAACGTAAATATTTACGCTCCTGATCTGTGCATTAAGGCGGGCCAAGTGGAATTGGTTTTTGTATTGGCTTGTGTCTATGCTGTGCCCGTGTCTTGGAATATGCGAAGGAAGAAAATATGCGACTGTCCAATGGTCGAAGTTAAAATTGGTATTTCAACCTACGAGAAGAGACATACATGTGTCCATAGAAATTTCATCGAATTGTCTCCAAACAATGGGATAGTATCGGTAATTTTAATTTGATATAAGATTAAATCATTTGCTAAAAGTATTAAGAAAACGGTAAAGAATTATTTCTTATAGCATCGACTGTCAATCGAAATATTTATAATTTATAATTATTTGTTCATCTTTTTTGCACGGTTGTGGTTTGCGTTATATTTGAAAACACTTTGTTCAGATTATCACGGAGTTTTGTCACCAAAAGTGTAAGCAATACAGCTGAAAAATGAATTATCACTTCTATTTCTTCTTCATCATTTTGATTTTAAATGAAAGTGTGCAGTCTTGTACCGTATTGTAATTGTAGAATAGGAGTTTATATTTCAGCCGGAAAATCCTAATTTGCTTTTCATAAACATTAACTATGGCTACGAAGGACTTAACACTTTATGTTTTGTGATGACAATGTCTAATCAAAGGATAATAAATATATACATCAATGTTTATGCGCATCTAAACACTAAAGGTATATTGGTACCACTTAGACGACCTTATAGAGCTGACGACTATCTAGCTGTGCTACATTGTGGGAGAGTACCGATAAACAACCTGGATCCCGTAATAAGGGTAATATATAAGATATTAAATGTTGTCCGTAGCTTCGCATGCGTCGATAAACATATGTATATTAAAATATGAATCGTAGTTTGAGTAGTCAAAAAGCTAAATCGGCATAACGATTCAGAAACAGTACACAACGCCATCTATCGGACTTAGATATAAACTTTTTTCCTATACATTATATAAGAAGCTTTCGTATTGTATACTATATTTCATGCTTCTTCCTTCGAAAGTAACGAATTTTTTTTCAACCTCCAATTTACCCTCTTAGAGGTAAAATTTTGAAAAACGCCGATAGACGTTTGAAAATAACATTCATTATATATTCTACCCCCTTAGGGGTAAAAATTCCAAAAATCCATCCTTAGTGGATACTTATAACAATAAAGTTAGAAGAAGAAGAAGTAAAGAAAACAAAAAATTTTGATATGAATTGCGAAAATTTCAAATTTGTAGCCCCAGCGATTTAGGCTCTGCGTTGATGAATAAATCATTCAGTCAGGGCAAGTAATACAATGAACCCATTTTAGTCCACCGTTAACCAAAGTCCTCCCCTAAAGTTTATCCACTAATATTGCAATAACTCTATCCATATAGTACCGCAAACTTTATATGATCTCTTTGTTTATAGCGATATGCTTTAAAAAAGTAATATTTTTATTATAATTATAAATAATAGGGACCCCTTCATAGGAATGATTACGTCATTTTTGATTATATTAACTGAATATATTTTAATACCGCAAATACACGCTTTCTTATTAGCATTTATGTAATATAGTGTAAGAGATATTACGAAACTCATATTCATTATATATTCTAAGTTTATTTCGACCTTTTCTTAGATCGTCTGGTTGTACAATCCTACGGAGGTGTTCACGACATGGCGCTTGTTGAGTGGTAACTCTTCAACTCTGGACTCCACTATCCGTTGCCTCCAGTATTTCGCTGAAGTATCACCTTTAGATAAGTTGGCTATACCATTCGCTTTCCTACCTACAGAGATGATTGATTATGAGGTAAAGTTTTAAGAGACATGAAAGAAAGTAAGAATATAAAATTACAATAAATATCTTTTTCCATCTTATCTCAGTCTATTCACCACCTTACTAATCCAATCTCCAGGGCAGGCCTCCCACATAAAATATCCTAAGCCACCAGAAAACCTCATCAGATATCCCCATATCGCCCTAGACCGTACACCGATAAAAAATTGCCATTCATAAACCTGTCTACCACAACTTCATTTATTCAGTTGTAATATCATTTAATAATAATATAATAACTTTACCTTTTGTAAGCTTAGAATTACAAATGGATACCAAAGCCAGATAATTTTATTAAAGTAAAGTAATTCCACATTGATTGCCATTTTAACGATGGTGTAATGTTAAAATGGCAATGTAAATAAACTATTGAAGTCAAAAAGAGGATACGATATTTTATAAATATGCCAATTTTAGAAAGATGTCTAAAGTGCCATCATCTCTTGCTTGATCACTGCCTAAATTGGAATTAAAAACAATTGATTTTTTTTAAAATAAGAAACATTTTATGATCACAGACAATATTTATGTGTTCTTTCGGTTACGATATTGTGAGGATACTGGTGAAAGGACAAGGCGGACTACCAAACTGTATCGAGACAAGGCTTGACATTCCAAGTTATGTTGAAAAAAATATACGTTCCGCGTACAGAAATAATGTCGTAAGTGGAATGATTTAAATAAATTTTATAGTGATAAAAAATATTATTAATTTACGTGATGCTATGACACACTCCACCATTATTAATAATGCTATTTAATGTTTGTAGTTTCATAGAATACGACACCAGAAATTAATAAATAGATTGATAGCCGTTTACCCTAAAAGTTAATATTTCTCTACAATTGTGAAAGTATGTAAAATTAATAAACCTCGGAAAAAAGTTATTGCTACACCTATCATACCCATATCTCACCTTGGGTTCACTGGTAGAGAATGCCTTTGGCATTAAGTCCGCCCTTTGTGAACTTTTAACTTTGTTAAGGTTAATGCAATAAATAAATAAAAAAGAACAGTACTGTTCATAGTGCTTCAAACAATTACAGATTTACCTTTCAAAAGATCACATGACTCTGCCTATAATGCCAACTCATTCACTCTCAAGGGACGTAATAGCTATTTGTAATGATACGGATCATCTAATGAGATTTATATGGCTTCCGTAAGTAAAATTTAATTCATTACGCGGTTATGTCGAATTTTTAATTGGTAAAAATGAAAAATAAAATTGTTGCAGTGAGAGAGTTGCGAACATAATGAACATAGTAATAACTCCATGGTGGGGAGTAATAGAACCTCAAGCAACAGAATGGATAACAGTGACTGTCTACACTTTACAGGAACCGGCCACGTTCACGTATGGTTGCATATTTTCCATTTACACTCCATCCAGAGCTAGAAGAAACCTCTATGTTCGAGAAAAATATATTTCTAATATATATAAAGTCTGCCAAACCACATTAGACCTGCGATATCAAGAATTCTCGCAGATTATCAGTGACAAGTAATAATATAAGGGTTTTGAGTTTCATTTGGTGAGTGAAGGGAACTGGAGACCCAATAATTAGTAACGATTATATCTCAATCCTCAGGGGGTCGATGCATGTGCATCTTGAATCTTTGTTTTGGATAGATATGTACATGGATCCTGGCAGCCTTCTCTATATATACCATCAGGCAAACTGTGTTCTCACAGATTATCAGTGAAAAAAAATAATATAATAAAATTGAGTTACATATGGTGAGTGAAGGGAACTGGTGACCCAATAATTAGTAACGTTTAATTAGATCTCAATCCTCAAGGGGTAGATGCATGTCCATCTTGAATGTTGGTTTAGGATAGATATGTCCGTGGATCCAGGCAGCCGTCTTATATATAGGTATATATCATCAGGCAAACTGTGTTCTCGCAGATCATCAGTGACAAATAATAATATAACGGTGTTAAGTTTCATATGGTAAGTGTAGGGAACTGGAGACCCAATAACTAGTAACGAGGTATTAGATCTCAATCCTCAGGGGGATCAATGCATCTTGGATCTTAATTTAGGTTAGACGTTTTTGTACATGTCGACTTTGTACGTGGATCTGGACAACCATCTTTATATATATAAGGCATGCCTGAGGTGAAACTGTGTTCTCCGTTATATGACATGAAGTAGAGAAAGAGAGGAGGGCTCTGACACTCTGACACATATTCTGGCTGGGAGGGATCTCCCCAGTTCGTCCTACACCCAATTTGGTGAAGAAAGTCAGTAGTATGACGTATACAGGCTATTGATTTAAATATTCTTTAAGTTTCATTCGTTTTTTCCTGTTTAATGCTTATCTTAATTTATCACTAATAATTGTCAAACCGCTAGTACTACAGTTTCGTGCGAAGTTCTGGATTTGACTGAGCGACGACGATATCAACGCAATGAGCAGTTACGGAAAACTAAAATAGAGAAATGCACCCAAGAATTCATCATCACAGACGAAGGGCTTTCCCATCCAGTATGTCCTTTGTCTTGTCTATTCTTTTCTATGTCTTGTGGTTAGATCAAGTTAAATAAATATCATTACCATTGGCAATTATATAAAATATTTAGTTCATTACCGGTAATGGCCGCATGGCGTAGTGGTCAAATTACCTGGCTGACTACGACTTATTGCCGATCGAGGAACAATATCTGTCCATGACAAATTCTTGGTTTTTGGGTCTGGATGTATTGCATGTATGACTTGTGTTCCTTGCACTGAATCTGATATTTCTTCTAGAATGCACAGCCCAAACCTTTTACTACGATAATCGGTAAAAGTTTACCATATCTTCATTTTTTGGATCATTGAGCAAAATTTCGTGTTAATATAACCAAATATGGCTCTTAATTCAACACGTAAAATATTTATTACTTGTATACAAAACCCTAGTACCTACCAGTACTAACATTTTCAACCATAAAGTGTACGTATTTGTGAAAACAAAAAAAAATATAATTATCACATCACACAAAGTTATTTTATGAACGATATCAATTATTATTATTACAGGGCCTTAATGACAGTCCACCGTTTGTGTTAGATATAGAAAAGCCTCAACCATTCTATCTCTCTATGTCTATATCGATCTCGTCCAAAGGTCAGCGTGACGGGTATCCTAGGATGCTATTAAATCAAATGTGGGAACAGGTACTTTAATTATCGATTAAATAAAATAAAAAAGAGCGCGTGTAACTCAGTATTCTTCACAGGAGGACTTGAGGAAATACAACTTTTTAGGTATATTTTCATAAAACAGTAAAGGCTTAAACGGCAAATAGAAAAATTAACCCATAGCCGTATATATAATATACATAGTTCTATAAAACTGACCAAGAATCTATGTTCAATCCTTTTTGCGTTAGAGAAGTTTCATTAAATATTATTGGAACTCAATAGATAGTTTTATATGAATACTCTCTGACAAATAAATGTTAAGTTGCAATCAATACCATCCTATAAACTCTGGCTTCGGCACGTGCAAGTTTCACCTACTCGGAGATATAAAAATACATATCCAATAGTAATAATAACAAATATGGAGAAAACCGCTATCGTCACAAAGAATACTGCATAAATTCCTCTAATTTAACGACGGTTTAATTTCATATTTATTTTACCTATTACGTAATTTTACCTACCATCGTTTTTGTAACACTTGGTAATTAGGCAGTGTCACTGGAAGTGTATGTACCCTAAAAACGAATAAAAATAAAGGTAAAAAAAATAAAAAATATTTTTTATTGATACTATATATTTGATGATTTAGCGATACATTATATTTTGTTCTTTTATTTCTTATATAGAAATAAAATAGTAGGGTTTTGTCTTTTATGAGTTTCAGTTATGTAGTTATCTAACCGTGAGCAAATTGCTGATATGGTATAGACACGTTCAAAAATCATGTTTTTAGTAATAACAATAAAAATATGTGACTTGAAGAATCCCATCAAGTGTTGCAAATTAATTGCGTTCCCCATCCTGCGACGAGAAAATCTGTGCTAATAACTATGATATTGAATATAGACGTTAAAAAAAAAACACTGATTTTCAGCTCACTTTGAATACATTCGTTTCGATTGTTCGCAGAGGTAATCAATGGACCTATTTAATAGGCCGGTAGTAACAATAGTATAACATTATTTATTGAACAGTTTGCCACTGTCCTTCACTTGCAAAAATAAACCGAGGATAACAGAAAAACATTTCTTTAAGCACTAACTTTCTTATTTTATAGACTCCACCATATGACTTATTGTCTACTGAGATGCACTTCCACGACGGAGGGAGGGAATTGACCTCGAGTGGCAATAATATGACGATAAGTGATATCATTAGAATTATAGAAGGAATATTATGGTATGGAAAGAGAAGTTAAAATAATTAACCATGTACACAATACGGCTTGTTGACGAATTATTGTTTTTAGGGATGCACTACATAGTAAAATGTTTAGATTCCACATTGAACATTATTCAAAGGAAGAAATACCTACGTATGAACATTTAGTTAAAACTATAGAAAGTGATTTAAAGCCAAAACTCAGTAAACGGTATCTTTATTATTATTTTTTATTTAACTATAGAAATGGTTATTAATAGATTTAATATATATTTTTTTTACAGAATTACGTCCGGTATTTGTGACGCCATTGTCAACAAAGCAATATTCAACGTTTATAATTTAAATTCCAAATCAGTAATATCTATGCTGGAGGCCGAATAACTTACTATAATCGTTATAATTATTTTTAGTAAAATAAAAAAAATATGTTTTATTTTAATTAAAACTTTTATTACATTAATAATCAAACTTAACTTTTGTAAGGTACAAATGCTAATCAAAAATATCACAGATTAAAAATTCAGTTTAGAATCTTATCAAGTTTAAGTTGCAGTTTTTTAGGCTTTGGTGTGCCTATAACAGTAACAGCGACTCGGTCCCCGAGCTTCGGTGTTTGGTTTCCTCCTAAATTGCTTTTATGTATTAGTCCATTGTCACCAACACCACAGTCAACAAAACACCCGAAAGGCACCACGTTGCGAACTACACCTGAAATATATTTTTTTTATTAATGACAGAATAGCAAAAATTTTTTTTTGTTTATTTATTTTAAAATATTACACAATTTTATTTATTTATTTAAGCTTTATATACAGTATGTATAAAGATGGACTTAATGCCTAAGGCATTCTCTACCCGTCAACCTTAGGGTGATGCAGGGATGAAATAGGTAGGTAGGTGTATGCTTAAAATTCTTGTAAAATATTATATTAATAATATTATATAAATAAACAATATATGCGTAATTATAAAAAACAAATATATAACTAGACATATATAACAAATAGAAATAGACATCCTTATCATATATAAGGATGTCTATTTGTATTTGTTATATATATATATACAAATACATAATTATTTAATATTGAGATGATTCTGCCAATCTGTTGAGAAATTACTTTAAACGCGTAACGATTTATAGCCGCCCTGACTTCAGAAGGGAGAGCATTCCAGAGAAGAACAGATTGAACAAAGAAGGAGGAGTGGAAGACGTCAGGACAGAATAAAGGGTAGTAAGAGCACGCAGACTTCGCCGCAGACGATTGGGTAGCCACTTTACTTGAGAACGATAAGTAGATACGTGGTCATACTTTGGAAGGTTATATATGAATCGAATGCAGTTATTTAGAAGACGATCAAGTTTGTTAAGGAGATCTGCATTCAGGTCGTAACACATCGCCTTTCGCAAAGGTATAGAGAACGCAGGGTCCCGGTAACTTTTTGGCTAACATGAGTCACTTGGACTTGCCAACACAGCGTTGTGTCAATGTGAATACCGAGGTCTTTAACAGAAGAGCGCATTTCTATAACAGAGCCATTAAAAATAATTGCGAGTAGAGCGACTGTGTTCAGCTTATGTATTGAGTGACAAAGGAGAAATAATACCGCCTTGAGGAACACCAGCATGTAGGCCACACCAGCTAGATGAAGATCCATCGAAGCGGACTAACTGCTGACGTCAGATATCAGCGAGAGAAGAGGAAGTAATATTATTAAGAATGTGTCAGCGTTTGGCATTGCGTATCATCTGATTCCTTGCAGCTTTAAAACATGTCCAATTGTCATTAGATCGATCTTTCCTAAACTTACGAAAAGCCGGATCCCTGCGTCTCATCGCTTTCCGAACCAATCGTGTTACCCACAGTGCAGGTGGACGCTTGATCCCCATCAATATTGTGGTGAGTGGCTTGCAAAGGAAGAACGTGGAGGCCAACCGAGGCGACAATTTGAAAGAGTTTAGATGACCGGAATGAGTCGGTAGCAAGGAGATCTGTATTGAAATAGCTCATGACGATATGATGCGAGTATTCCGACCCTAAAGATTGCAAGAATCTATTCCAGACTGGAAAACTAGTCAACAGAAGGGGAGACAACAAAACACCAAGAACTGATTAAGCTCCTTCCACGATAACTTCAAGAAAAAGAACCTCTGCTGATGCGGAATGCGGAATAATATGGAGAAGAGGAAGTTATAACTTTAAAAGGGATTTCTCTTCGGAGATATATAGCGCCACGCTTGTCAACACGATTATTACGTATCAGCGTGAAGCCAGGGAGTGGATAAGTGTTCGAAAGAAGATGAGTTTTGAACCAAGTCTCCGATGTCAGGACGGCATGAGCGTCAGCGTCAGAGAAAGTCTCCATCAAGTCACTGTAGTGACTAGGTATGCTCTGTGCATTCATATGGCACACATTAAATAAAGAGTGACTTCGGTCAAACGTGTGCCGAACGTCACTCAGCGAACAAAACGTCAGTCACAGAACAAAAACTGTCACCGTTAGACAAAGTACCTGATTCGTAGGCTGAATAGAAAGAAACATCATCAGATTATTATTATAAGATTTATATATAAAATATTAACCAGGTGGTGCAGATACTTATAATATACAAGAACTAAGACATAAAACAAAATATAAACTTAAAATACAGCTCATTTACACTTACCAAAAAAAAAGCAAAGTACAGTCAAAAACAAAACACAGTGTAAACGGCATCCAGGAATTTACTGAACAAAACTATTCGCATAAAACAAAATATCAAGTTGACAATTGACATAAAAAATATTAAAATCATAAATCATAGTTTAGACCAACATTAACAAATAATAATGGGACACAAGTACCGACGTTTTAACACGAGTACAAAAAAAAAGAATAATATTACAATTTAACTATGTGTCTAAGTATAAGTTAGTGCATATAGTGAGTAGGTATAAGAAAAATCAAATCAAATTAATAAAAATAGTACGGTTGTAACAATAACAAAAATAAAAAATAACTAACTAAAATTAAAAATAACTCTAGAAGCTATTAACATATAAGTTTAAAATGAATCATTTACGACATTTTGAGCTCGAGCCGGAAGATCCCACACTTGCACTTGCACACAGCGATGCACTTGCCACCTGTCGAAGACATAGCAACCACCTTAGGATACTTCCCCATAAGAGGACACAGCTCGTCCTTGGTAGTGATTTATTCCGGGATTCATCAGCAGCTTTCACCACTACAGTACCATTCTGAGTCCAGCATGCTCGCATACCGAGATGCTGCCAAGCTTTGTCAAAGACAGCTTGTCGAGTCTTAGTCAAAAACTCTTTCACTGAAACTGGAGTTCCTTTTAGCCTGCACTTGGCCCTCCACACTGCTGACCTGGAATCAACACTTGCAAATCTCACAAGGATTGGCCGCTGATGGGTTTAAGAAGTTTACTCCAATCCTGTGACAAACTCTGATGCAAGTAGCTGTAATGTCCTTGAGCCTCATCCTATGGACAATGCTCAGTATAGCAGCCTTGCAGTTCTCTCCCTCTTCTTCTGTAACCCTCATTAAGATGAGAGCCTTTCGACGATGCCTGGTCTCAATAGCATCTACCATATGGGAAACATAAGTTCCCTAAGGGCCGGAACTCTTCCACAACCTGCAGTGTCCTTGGCCGGTCCCCCAGCGTGTAGCTGCGCTTCCGGCTCTGCCATTATGTTGGAGAAGCATTCTTCTAGACTCTTCTGTGCAGTTTTGATTTCTTCGAGTAGTGACATTATGTTTTTTGTGTATGTTTCAAGTGAGTGTGATATGCTGGCAGGTGGTGTAATAAATAAAACTTATGTCACATGTACGCAGTTGTAAAAACGTAAGTAGTTGTTATTATAGTTACGTTACATTCAAAATTGTTACAAATAACACTAAATATTTCTTTAATTTTTTTTTATACTTTCTAAGCAAGTGTTTGACCACGATCCCACCTGATGTTAAGTGGAAATGCAGTCCTGGATGGTAAGGCGCACTAGCGCTCAGTGAATGCCTATTCACTCTATTTTTGAAAACACCCACATTGTAATCGGAGGAAAAAATAAACGCGGGCAAACTATTCCAGTCCTTGATTAAAATATAAAATTAAATTTTCAATTCGATTTTAGTTTTTAGTTCAATTTTATTGATTAAGATATAAAATCGTGTTTACTTTTTCACACGTTCGATCCTTATGCATGTTGAATTTTTTATGGATCAAATGGAGGAATGACAGATTTACATTATTTGTGGGATAGAATACCAACGTGACGTTACAGCAAAATACTGCTGTTTCAGCTTCAGTTATCACTTACCATTAACAGGTGAACTGTGTGCTCACCCTAATAAAATAATGAAACAATATATAAATTTTTGGTTCTCAGGGTCTGGGTGTATTGTATACACTCTTACGAACTTCGAACACTGCAATGGAAACTTTCTCTGACTTTTAGAGCAAACGTCACGTCGGACACGTACGACGAGGTTTCAGACCAACCATCATACGAACAAGACTTGGCTGTAATGACTAAAGTCCTTTGCCTTTCCATTAGAGATAAATTAATATCATCATCATCAACGTACGACGATTGAGTTCCTGATTTCCGACAATACTTGCTAAGCATGACATGATTACTTAAACATTAATACATGTAAAATAAACTAAAAATAGCGCATTATATGTTGGCTTATAAGCAAAAATTAATCAGAATTGTCATACCTGTCAAAACGGTGCCTTTAGAAAGTTGCTCTGACGTTTGAACGCAGACAGAATAAACTGGTCGACAGAAACTTATTACATTATCCTCATATGGCTTTTGTTTAAAGGCACTTAATATTATTTCCAAAGTGGACACGTCCGTATTTAGATCTTTACTCATTAAAACTAAGTCGATGGTCGCTGTCTTTCTTTCAACTATTTCTGGGAAATGAGCCATAGTAAGTTCTTTTATACTGATACCTATTTTCTTAGCAAATCTGTAGTAAAACGGATAATAAAATTATCTTTTAGTATGTGGTAAAGTCACACTGTATGTGGAAACAGGTTTTGCCTACATTAGATATATGTATGGATAAGCTTGACCAGGGAGGAAAAAGAATTTACACAGATTACGATACCGCTCATCGTTACTGTGTTTCGTACGCTGATTATTAGTTTATTGATACTATTACAATATCTTACCACACATTAGGGTGACTGGCAGAAGAGAATGCCTTCGGCGTTAAATCCGCCCGTTGTGGCAATATTTTGTTTAGAGATATGCAATAAAGAGTAAATAAATAAATAATAAAAAGAATTACAATTTAGCTACACTGTAACTCTCCGGATGTATAATGGTTGCATCCAAAGGTTCTGTCCCAGTCAAAACCTTGAGGAACCCAACACACTGTTGGTATGTGATTTTTCCAATACCAGTAACTTTCAAAATTTCTGCTCTAGTTGTAAATCCTCCATTATCCTGACGATAAGCTAGAATTTTTTTAGCACGTCCATCGTTCAAACCCGAAATGCGTCTGTAGAAAGAAATTTCAATCGTTATATTAATATTATTTTAATTCCAACAAATCAATGAATCTATGCAAGTGTTCGAGAAGTCGCTAGATGCAAGGGGCTTATTTATTTTTAAATTTTAAAATATATATAATCTTGGGTTAACCATTGCAGTTGGAGCAATTTTCAATATGACCTGTCATTTCACTACAACTCCAAGTGTTTTTTACTATTTACAAACAGGTACTCCTGGAATAATTTTCATGGATCGAGCGCCTCTATGGAAGTTTAAAATGTTGCTGTCATAAAAAAACGAGTATACTTTTTAAAATTATGTTAAATTAATACAACATAATATAATAAATAGAAAGTTCTGAAAAATAAAAATTACATCACAAAATTACATACACGAGAGTAAAATGGTAAGATTACTTTCGTTCCTTCCATTAAATCAAACAGGATCAACTCTATACTCTAACTATACTCTATATTCTAACGATGGACTGAGATAATTCTGTTAACTTGGCTACTTATACTAGGGCACATTGAAAAGTTTTGAGCCCGACCTTTAAACGATTTTTTTCTAAATGATTATTTTATTTCTCTACATAGTCTCCAGAATGATCTAAACACTTTTGCCATCTTGTCTCTAGGTTTAGTATTCCTTCTAAAAAAGAATCTTCAATTTCATCAAAATATTCAGTCACAGCTTCTTGTACCTCGATATTCGTCGAAAATTTTCGTCCTGTGATGTGTTTTTTTTGATTGGGGAAGAGATGGTAATCAGACGGGGCCAAGTCCGACGAATAGGGTGGATGCGGCAACAATTCAAACCTACAATTGTGTATTTGTGCGATTGATTTCGCCGCAGTATGGACAGGAGCGTTATCTTGGTGGAACAAAATTTTCTTAGATAACATACCAGGCCTTTTTACTTTTATTTCTTCACGCAAACGTTTTAAGAGTGTGCAATAATAGTCCGCATTTATGGTTTTACCTTTTTCAAGGTAGTCAACCATAATGACCCCTCTACAGTCCCAAAAAACTGAATCCATTACCTTCTTGGTTGACAAAACGGCCCGAGCTTTTTTAGGTGGCGGTGACCCTGCTCTTTTCCATTGCTTGGATTGTACTTTGGACTCTGGTGTATTGTGGTGAACTCAAGTTTCGTCCATAGTTACGAAACGGCTAAGAAAATCTTGAGGATCACTTTGGAACAGATCCAAACAATCCTGTGATACTGTTTGGCGGGTGCGTTTGTTTTCGGCTGAAAGCAGTCTAGGTACCCATCTGGCAGAGACCTTAGAAAATCCAAGATCGTTGGAAATTATGTTCTGTGCTCGTTCATAGGAAATGCCTATTGCTTCTGCTATCTCTGCAATCGTCAATCTCCTGTCATTCAAAATCAGGTCTAATATTTTATTGGTATTTTCGTCTGTGGTAGCCGTCGGTGGCCTACCACTCCTAGGTTCATCTTGCACTGCTTCTCTGCCACGTTTGAAATCCGCTACCATCTTTTGACAGTGGCATATGATGGAGCGGATACCCCCAAAATCTCGTATATATCTTCATAAATTTGTTTTGACGTTAATCCTTTTTTTGTAAATATTTTATGACGGCACGGTGCTCCATTTTATCCATTTCTACGGAAACCGCGAACTTCGTTTGTTAAATCGATCACAAATTTTGCAATTTTGACAGAAGAAAAACAAAGACAGCAGATTATAAATAAAAAAGAAATGGCTATTACATGCAAGTATTATTTTTTCTTTTGAATTTAAATGTCAACCTTAGGCTCAAAATTTTTCAATGTGCCCTCGTAGCAATTAAGATCATTGCATTGTTAATACAATGTGAAACATACCTTAACATAGCTTGTGAAGCGGTGTTGACATCTACACCCACTAAACTAACAACTTTCTCCACAGTAGCGTCCAAGCCAGTTTCCAACATTTTTGGCGGGATATCGTGTTGATAAAGACCAACGCCTAAATTTTTGGGATCAACCTAATGGACAAATAAAGCAAAACGTTGGTATAAAGAACAGACACAATTACGAGTATATTATACCAAAGCATTTCAAATTCCATCAGCCGTAGAGCCACACACAGCAGCTAGATAATATTATGTATGGTGCGGGTAGAAATCGGAGAATCCAATTACAAATTGCATCTTGAATTGTTATTGATAACTTATGTAGATTATTATTATAAAAGACACACAAAAAAATATTTACTTTAATCAACTCGCCTAATGGATCCAAAACTCTTCTGGCTATTGATAATGCTGATATAAGATTGGGATCCATGTCTGGGTGTTCCTGAAAATCAAATTATTTTATTAAAGTACACACAGTACGACATGAAACTAGTATGTTACACGTCTTGCGTTCTCATATTTTACTCAGTCGTTAATATTCTTAAATCTCTTAATTTGGAACCAGCAACGTGGGCGAAATTTGCTGGCGTAGCATTTAGTTTGGATTTGAATCACAAATACCTTATTTCTATACCAAAGGGTATGTAATGATTTTTACTTTTGAGGTTTTCTTGACTTTATTATAAAAAATCATATAAATAAAACACCATAATTATTCCTTCGTTAATATTAATATGATGATTAAATAAATCGGCCCTCAATCAACTTATATATTACAATATGATTAATTAAATTGGCCCTTAATCTACCTACATATTACAAAATGATTGTATAACAACAATTAGCAATTAGCTGACGACAATTGACTATTATATTGCACTAGATATTTGGGTTTATGAATGTATGCCACTCAAATTTTTCTCTCATATCCAAGTATATAGAAATGATTTTCAAATTTAATAATTAATCTATTATAAATTAACATTATTCAAGCTTGTGTTCATACCTTTTGCGCTTCCTTGCTTACGGAATATATAGAAGCTCCTTGCTCCGGTACTATAATTACTGGAATGTTATCAGATATATGGTGAGCTTTCAGCCACGATTCTGTTTCGCGGCATGCTGTGCCGTTCCCCAAACCAATGAGATCAACCCTGAAGGAGGCACAGAAATTTTAAATTTGACTACAACAACAGTGACATATTGTGATGATTGAGATAATATAAACTAGACAAGTCATATTATACTGCTGCATGGTATACCAGCATAGACTAGTAGTTTAGTGCAACTGGGTTTCATCTGGAGGATGAAAGAAACCAGAAACATTATTAGTGAGTATCTTTTTAACCACTAATATCTTAAAAAATAGTATTTAAATTCAAGAAATATTCAACAAGCAGTCAGAAGCAGTCTGCAAAGAACTAATATAATACATATAATTTTCAATTACTAACCTGTGCTTAAACAAAATATCTCTAAACTGTTTAACAGCATAATCATTCTCATTATGTCGTCGTAAGTCCGGATAAATGGTAGAAGCATCTAATTTTTCCCCATTAGCATTTATGATTCCAACCTGTGAAATAAATACATATTTAGTGATATATATAGGATCAAGCTAGTTTCATTGGATGATCAAGGAAGGCCCATATCCTTACGGAATACCAGCTTACAATAGTAGCACATCAATACTTGTGTATCTTGTGTAGAATGTAGGGATTCGGCGACCCAATTATAAGTAACAGGCATTCCATTTTTCTCCATTCAATTATAAAAAAAATAGCTATAATGTATATTCTTCTTTTTTAGAAGCTAAATGGTTTAGGGTACCGTCTGCAAACAGAACGTCATAAGTTCCAATCCACCATTCGACTGTTGTCTAAACCATACTAGTACAAGGCTTCGAGTGGTTAACGAGAAAGCTAGTAATGTTAACAAAGTTGCTAAGATACTTTTGAAAAAAAAGTCTTAGTTTAATACCTTATTTAATGCCAACCAAATTAAAAATTGGTGGTTTTAAATAAGGATATACAGAAGATGAACCTATTTTCCATCTTTGTTTAGGAAGAATTTAGATAACATGTACAAATCAGCACTTGCAACAGGACAACTGCATGTTCATATGTCTCCCCTAATATTATAAAAAAGTTTCTTTTGTTTGCTATTGCCACATGACATAAGGTGAACTTAACTTCTATGTTGTATTCATTTACATGAATTTCCAAATACATAATGAATACACAATAAAAAAACATTACCTTACAACCAGCTTTAAAACCAGGGTCCAAACCTGCAATAGTTCTGTTCTTGATAGGTTCAGTCAATAGATACTTTTCTAAATTAGCTGTAAATGTTTTAACTGCCTCTTTTTGAGCCGCAGCTGTGAGCTCGGACCTTACTTGTCTAGACAGCCAAGGTTTAATAAGACGATTATATGCATCATTCAAGCCTTTCCGAACCCAATCACCACTTTTCCATAGTGTTAAGCAATACCTAAAATTAAAACAATAATAATATGTGAAATGGCCTTACTTCCCTCTAAAAGCCAACCACACCTGCATTTGGTGCACCTTACAGTTTTTAAAACAAGACCCTCTAGGGTGCAGCACAAATTTAGCCAAAATATGTTGAAATTTTCAAAATTAACTAGATATTGAGTATCTCTTTTCACTATGTTTGCCATCTCGACTCAATAATCTATTAATGTGGAAGACCTTGAAATTTTCGTTTTGAAAAAAAGGAGTAGAATTTTGCAATATGTCTTCTTTTGGTGATCAACATATAAATCATCTAAAATTTAATTTAGTAATAATAGAGACTGGGAGACCGTTACTGCTAGTGCAGCAATCCTTCCACCAGTAGTTGTTTATGGAAAACTGATTCATCAAGTGAATCTGGTGAGCTTATTTTTCACTCAAACATAACACATGGATTCTGTAATCATTTATATTTGTATATGGTTAGAATTTTAGATTTTGTTATCATTGCCAAAGGTAAATTCTTAGATTTTACATTTAGACATTTGAAATTTTGCATATGTGTTATACTTATACACTGTACCAGAACTTATACAAAAAACCAAAAACAAGATGTATACAGTAACTGCAATTGGCAATTGTCTCCCAAGTATGGTGATTAAGACAAATTCTTTCAGTTCAAGAGAAGGCTATGCCTATTTATAAGATTTATGACAATTTTAAATTTTTAAGATAAAAAGTACTTGAATATCACTTGCCTCTCGAGTCTATTGTAAAACCAATCTGGAATTAATACTTTCACAGTAAGTATTTTCTCATCCTCCCCTCTGTTAATTGCTAAAATTTGGTATGATTTAACAAAATGTACAGGACACTTCCAGTCAAAATATATCTTATAAGTTTCAGGATCTGATTTACTATCATATTTCTTATTGTCTACTTTATTTTCTTTTGTTGAACTTTTTGTTTGGCTACTTTGAATTGTGAATCTTGTTTGTTCTTTCCTATTTATCAGTAAAAATAAACTCAGTTATGCCCTTATTCTTAGGAGGTACTAGAATTTTTGAAACAATATATATTTATATTGCTTCAATAGTTTTTAATTAGATTTAAATAAAAAAAAACCAAATATGATTTGTTTGGTGGGTATAGAGAATTGGACCGAATTACTGGCAGCGAGGTATATAAACATATTTATAATGGAACAAGTAAATTAAAAAATAAAACTAAATTTAATAGTGGTAGAACTATATAGCAGATTGTTTTTGGGTGGAGCATAATTGACCTAATTATGCTCCAGCCAAAAACAACCTCAACCAGTTAGGACCATTTCCCCAGCATAATGCTACTGTATTTCATTTGGTGCATATAGGAAATCAGAAACCCAATTACTGGTAGGCATTCCATCCATCTCAATCCTCAGGGGTGGCAACTCATTTAAATCTTGAAAATTTATCTATTGAGGATGAATGTAAGTGTTTATGGGCTGTCAGCCATCATTTACGATTATGTAGATTAGGGATGTTACGGAGGTTCGATTCCGATTACGAAAGGTCGGAAGTTCCGATTGATATTACACCTCCGATATCGACTTCGGATCCGGTTATATTGAACCGGAGGTTTTAATCGGTCGAAGCCTACATAAGGGGCGGCGAAAGCAGACCGTCGGCGCGTTCAAACAGATTTTTTTAGTATAAACCGGGATTCCCCGTACGACATATATAAACTTTATACATGTGGTACGGAGAATCCCGGTTGCAGGGAAGATAGTCGTATTATTTTATTTTGAATTGCTCCTAATACATTTCCTTTTTCCCTCTGTCTTCGTTTCCGATTTTGATTCTGTTTCCGGTTCTGGTTCCGATTCCGATAAAACAAATTTAAAAACTCCGATTCCGATTCCGATAAAAACCACCTCCGTAACATTACTAATGTATCTAGTTCACCTGCTTATTTGTCACATGGTATATAAAAGAAAAGTAACATACAAACTTCTCATCTCAGTCAGAACTCTTGAATCCTTGTAAATTATATCAGCAACTATATGAGTCACATGAGATTCCACTTTCTCAACTGTTGTCAAGTTTTCATCATCATTACAAAGCCTATGTAACTCGACACCCTCTCCATTCAGAGATTTGATTGCAAATGGCTCAATACCAAGCTTGCGAGCCCTTTCGGCTAATGATAGTGAATTAGTCTTAAGTGGTGCATACTATAACAAACATAATGATAATAAGATTATAACTATTAACACTCATTTTAATTTTTTTTAGAAAAAAGGTTAAACAATGATGGTAAAAAATCACCATCAGCCCATGAAAATCTACCAGTCCAGAGCATTGCTATTCTTTAAGAAAGTAGTAGGCTCTTTTCTTGAAAGTCCCTGATTGTATCAGTTCTGAAATACCGCTGGCGATAGCTTCTTTTTTTTATATATCTAAGGGCTAGGAATAAAATCTTTATAACTCATATTAATATTAGTAACATGCAGCAACTATAAGCCAGATCTAGAAATAGTGTTCAGAAAGTTGTGTAAGTCCATATAAAAAGATAGCCATGTAAAATATGAAATTTAACACAACTTACCACAAAGTCAAGTTCTGATAGATTATGGGCATTAAGGATACTTTGCTCAATCTCAGGTGTCAACTTCTTTGATTTCCTTAATGTCTCTATCACAGACTTTACTTTCTTTGTAAATTGTGTTACTTTCTGATAAGATTCAAACAGCTCTTGGAGACTATAAAATAAAATATGAATTAAAGTAACTCAAAGAGCTTAGAGTTTACTAATGTAAATTTTAAGAATAGCAACATGAATATTCATCATAACCAGGGAAGGACCATAATTTCATAGAACCTACCAATGTTAAATTACAGCAATATTTATAGCAATAACACAGCAGTGTTTAATATGACAAGTGTAGTAAATCAGACACTAAATAACTGGTAACAAAGTATTCCATCTCAGTACTCAAAAGTGACAACAAAAGTGCATCATGGTCTTTATTGAGATTAGATTTAAATGTTAATTGAAGACAGGCAGCATACAGGAACTCTTCATCTCAACCAGGTCCAAGCGTGATGCTGGGCCAACTGCATGCATAAACTTCTTGCAAACTTGCATAGGTTGTCAGTCCATTTTGTTGACCAATATTTTTTACTAGCAAAAACCATGGGTTCATATAATAATAATAGAAAATAATAACTGCAGGCCAAAAGTTTAACCTTAATTAAAGTAGGAAAATAAAGTAAAACTCCAATAAAATATTAAATGTTCAATTAACCTATTTAATCATTTAATAGAACATTGATTGACAAACAATATACTGTAAAAGAAATATTAACAGTCCATGCAAAAAAGGCTATAGTTAGCTAAACTCATTTTTCATATAAAATGTGCTTAATATTACGTGAATTTTATAAATTAAAGTAAAACCATGTACATGTAAATAGTATGCATAGCAGCTGTAAAGTGTAATTATGTAATAACCTAGATGTATGTCCAGCAAAAATTCGAATAATGATGATGCATTATTTTGCTTACCGATCGGGTTTAAGATAATCCACAACGTTTTTACGATATCTGGCTATAAATGGCAAGGTGCAGCCTTCATTTAGCAATGTAATGAACTTCTCTGCCAATTCTTGGGAAATCTTTTCTTCATACGACAAAATTTTTGCTTCTTCCCAATATTTATAGCCATTCCCCACCTCAACAGCTGTTATAGTATTTTCTTTAGTCACTTTCACATTTTTCTTCGAGGCTTTTGTTATTGTTAATTCATTTATATCTTTATTCTTAATCACAGATTTTTCAGAATTTTTTGTTTCCTTAACTCTAGTTTTTTTAGGAACTTTAACGCACTCCGCTTCTAATTCTTGTAACTTCCTTTTTATTGGAGCTCGTTTTGGGTGCTCCATTGTTTTATTAAATCTTTATTACTTTTAACATAAAAATATGGAACTATTTTACATGAAATAACGAAACTAAACGTATATTCAAATTGTAAACATATTGTCTAGATTCTTTGTTGTAATAAACGTTTTCAGAAAAGGCTATGTTACCAAGTCATACAGCCCAATCTTTTCTTTTTATATTTGTCTTAAAATGTGAACATTTAAAATAATTTACTTTTCTATCTTTCTTTGCTTCTTACATAAGTTAATTCTTTGTGCCATTTTGAAAAAATTAAATTGTCCGAAAAACAATGTATTCCTATTACTTATATATACAATGCCGAATTGTATCGAAACCGATATCGTGGTATCCTATTTAAACCGTGTATCGGTTTAGGTGTATGAATCTAAGATGGGTTACGCGAACCTAAAATATTACGATATTAGAATATACAATTTTGAAATTTGATATTGAATTGAATTGATTCAGATACGATTTTTAAAAAAAGCGATACGACCCATCCCTAGTGTTATGGGTGTCGGTTCAAAGGAAAAATAAGTTTGGTGTATTCTGTAGTGGCAGTGGTATGTGTTACCAATTCGTATGCACCCACATTTTTTACACGTTCATGTTCTTTAATAACTTCCATATTACGACATACTCACTGATTACGTACACGTTGTGAATTATTGTGTGCATGTTTATGTTAGTGTAACTTTAAATAGACAGGGTGATCCGACTTACAGTAGCAAAGTCGTTACAATTTTAACGAGTCAGCCAAACACATTGACCGCACTTCTAGTGTAGTGTCGGATTTATAAGCCGTACGCTCACGCAGCGCGCGCCCTCGTCACTGCGTCGTAACATTTGCCTTCTTCCTAATTTATACACTGCAGGCCAAAAGTTTAACCTTAATTAAAGTAGGAAAATAAAGTAAAACTCCAATAAAATATTAAATGTTCAATTAACCTATTTAATCATTTAATAGAACATTGATTGACAAACAATATACTGTAAAAGAAATATTAACAGTCCATGCAAAAAAGGCTATAGTTTAATTAGTCTAAACTCATTTTTCATCAAAAAATCCTCCTTTACATTTTATGACTTTTTTCACAAGTCTCGGGATACGGGCAATCAATTTGTTAATGGTGTCTTGTGATATATTGTTCCGAATTTCGCATAAAGCATTCCACATTTCTTCTCGCGAGGATGGGCCACGATTACGGACATTCCTATCCTCTATATATAGCTCTTCCCACTAAAGTTCTATGAGATTGAGATCCGGGCTCTGAGGCCAAACACTGTTTTTTAACACCCCTTGTGCCTCTTTCTCTTCTAAATATATCCCTTTCTAAATATATCCCCTACATAATGTTGAGCTATGCATTGGATCATTATCTTGTTAGAAAATGAATCCATCTGCAATCAATCGCAACCCGGAAGTTTTTGTTATATTATAGAAAATGTTTTTGTACTGTTCCTTTTTCAAAATTCCTTTAATTTTAATCAAATCGCCAGTTCCTTAGCTAGAGAAGCAACCTCATACCATAATTGAGCCACCACCATGCTTGATTGTTGGGACTACACAATCTGACATCATCTTTTCTTGGACACTGCGTCGAACGTAAATTCTACGTTTTAAACCGAATAGTTAAAACTTAGATTCATCGGTCCAAAGAACTTTTTTAAAATCTTCTTCAGACCAATCTCGGTGGGCAAGAGCCCACTGCATCCGTTTTTTCTTGTTTTGCGGCCTTTTTCGAACGGCAACGTGACCATACAACTTCGCATCTCTCAGTCGCCGTTTTACTGTAGTCACGATAAAGGTTTAACTCGGGTTTTGGTCACTTCAACGCTGATTTCTGGTGCTGTTAAGCGTATATTTCGCTTGCTGGTAACAACAATGAAATTATCTTCACTAGACGTGGTAGCTCTCGGACTTTCCAAGCGAGGACGATCTTGAAAACTGCCTGTCTCCCTGTATTGACTTATTGTGCCATGAACACAAGTCTTCGATAACTTCAGTTGTGAAGCAATGTCACTCTCGGATTTGCCTTCATCATGTAAAACAACGATGGCAGAACGCATTTCACTACTAATTTCTCGAGCTTTTCCCATTTTATGACGTCTTCACTGTAGAAACCACAAGTTTAGACTTATTGAGATTGTTTGTGAATAAACCGAAGTAAACTCGGGTAATAATAAATCAGAAATACGTGTTTTCAGGAGCTAAATAATCCTTATTATTGACCAATAAGTAACAAAAGCAAAGTAATTAGTAATAAGCACATTATTAGAATAATATTACGACTCTATCACCTGGCTCAAGCGAAGCGTTTGTCGGTGTTTGAAAACAATAGATGTTTATTGTCCAGTAACTTGAAAGTAAACAAAAGAATGACTTCATTCGATACTTACAATAGAATATGCAGATGTGCATTTCTTTTATTTATCCTATGGGATTTTATTACAATTGATGGATATATATGTTGTATATGTGCGGTCTTAAAATTTTGGCCGGCAGCAAGCCTTGAATATGGAATATTTATGCTACCTATTCTTACTTTTGACTGCCTAATGTATATAAACAAAGCACGCAACGCTAGTCACTACCAGTCATTGCATAGGCAACCGTTTAAACGAAACAGTACGTTAGGTAACTCACTCATGTTTTATTCTGCTATCTGTGCTTTGCTGGGTAATGCAGTGTAACTTCCTGTTGTACTTACTTAGCCTAAATTCCATGCGCTTTCTGAATTTATAACAGAGGTTACTAATTCATTTAATTGTAGTATAATCTATTTTTTATCTTCCGCAATCCCCAGAAGTCATATTGACGTTGACAGGTCACATAAGACCTTTTTGGCGGGAACCTGATTAGTTTTGAAGTGGTTTCATTTTTAATTGAATTATTAGTTATTTCATGCAAACTGGATTATATATAGTAAAAATATAAATTAATGAAAATAGAAATAAAAAAGGAAATATCTAAAAGACTTCTGAAAATAACTTTATCATAATCTTAAAATAACATTTTCATAATTACTTGTAAATATACTTTACTGTGCTTTCCTAGTGAAGATTTTCGCGGATAGTGGAGCGGCCTTGAAGCGTCTGACCGAAGTAGTTAAGGTTATAAAATATGTGATGTGGGATGTCTTATTCCAATATTTTTGATAAAATTTATATAACACGTACCACTTCTTTTAATTAGCACATGAAAAGGAAAAATATTTATATTTTATGATGACTGAATATAAAAAAAATATAAAAACAAATGTTATTCATAAACTTGTGAACAATTTTTTTAATGGAAACTTGAAGTTTGTTTTAACAGTAAGTGCCTTTGCAAATGTTTCTTGTATTATTATGAGTCTCTATTGTATTAAAATCTATTTGATAATACTTAACATTTCAGCCAGCTGAAATTAATGAGTTATCTTTGAAAAATCAAGAGGAATTCTTACAATCAACCATTTATAGTTCCATTTTTAAAAATTATCCTTTAAGAGTGGAATTTTGTAGATTATTTTTCAAAAAGCTCATACAACATTTAGAAACATATCAAGAAATTCATGATGATATTTACAAATTTGTATGTGCATTAATGAAAAACAAACTTGAAGAAAATGAGTTTTGTTATCGACATTACACATTTGATAGTGATTTAAATAACATCATTACAATAAAGGAAACAAATAATATGGTTGTTAATGGAACTACTGGCATGAAAACTTGGGAGGTAAAATACCACTTTAGTAAAATAAAGTACATGTTAATCAAGTTATATGATAAGGGATTTAATATTTTGTATGTGGTCGAGACACTGCAGTCATAACCTAGTTCTCACATTTAAAATAGGTGAGCACAACTGTAGTAGGACCATACTTTCAGGAGTGCCTGTATAAAAAATAAGTTTATCCCTGTTAGGTCATAATGGAACATATCTGTAATATGATGTCTTATTGAGGATTAATATGTGTTATGGGTTGCAGAATTGCTTACCATCAGTTGTTTGTTTGTCAACCCTAATTTTACTCAAAAAAGTGATGTCCTTCTGAGGACTTACATGGAATACCTTGTCACCCATTATTATGTTTGAGGTATATTTAACACTCTAGGTAAAACACATCAGAGTTAAAGAAAGCTTAATCCTCTCCCAACTAAGCTATTTCATTCTTGCTTTAGCTAAAGCCGGCTCTAGCTCAGAAGTCCATATTCCATTTAATGATTCATTCGGCTTTTTTATAATTGTACTTACCATTCATACTTTGTAATTTCTCATGTTTTTAAATATTTCATCAATTATTTCTTAATTTCAGGCTGCAATCATGTTTTCAGATTGGATACTTTGTAATAAAGAATTATTTCATAACAAAAGAGTACTGGAACTAGGTTCAGGTCTAGGTTTTACGGGTATAACAATAGGAAAATTTTGTGCTCCAAAAGCAATAACAATGACTGATTGCCATATTGATGTCCTAAAACTTCTTGTTGAAAATATTGAAATGAACTTCTCAGATTTGCAAAGAAAAGTAGCTTCACAGCACACTTATTTTAGGGATGAAGAAAAAGATATTGGTATGAAGCACTTTAATAATAGTTTTATTAATATTGTCCAACTCTGCTTGTCTTTATAATCATTATGTATATCCTATAAATACATAAAATATTGATGAGAAACATCTTTTAGTCAAATCTTGGGTTCACAAGGATAATCAGCGTAATCAGACTAAACAACTATTACCAATATGCTGTCAATATACAAGCTTAATCAGTGAAAATGTGTAAAATGTCTGACATAAGTTCTTTGATTGACAATCACGATTTACTACAAATTTCAATTAAATTTTGCTGTATACACTAAAATATTGTCTTAAAGCTGATCAAAATGTTTTCGATATTTAATATTAAAACAATAATAATTATTTACTTATATTAAAACAAACTCCCAGCTGATACACTTATTAAATTGTGCAGAGCATTAAAGGCTATAAAATCATCTCACATCAAGCTTGATGGATGAATAAGAAAATGATCTACATTAAATAGTAAATTTAGACATTGCCAAATGTGTTTTTTTTGCTTACAGATGTCATGAAGTTAGACTGGAATTGTATTAAAAATATAGATGAGATTCCCAAGCCCGATATAGTTATTGGTGCAGACATTATATATGATCCATCAATATTATTGCCTCTTTGTAATGTTCTTCAAACTTTTTTTAATATAAATCCTCATCTACAAGTATATATTGCAAGTGTTATAAGGAATGAAGATACTTTTAATAAATTTTTAAAACTTCTAGGTAAAGATTGTGTATATATGTAAAAGTTGTTTTAAAATTTATTTATTTTTAAAAATTAAGAAAATTTGAAGAAAATTATGTTTTTTAAGGAAATAGTTTTCTTTTTATTTAAAAGCGACTAGAATATTTAGCTGCATTAATAATACAATCTTTTATTTTTTAGGTAATATTAATGTTGTAGTCGACAAACAGATACCAACAAAATGTACTTTTTTAAATTGGGATCAAGAAATGCATAGATGTCTTCTAAAAATAAAGAGAAATTTGAAATAATATAACTTCCTCATATTTTGTACTATGGGAAAAAGCCAATAAAATTTATAGAATACAGTGGAATTTCTATAACTCGAATGTCACGGGAAAAGCAAAATAAATCGAATGAATGAGTTTTCGATTTATCAAGAATTTCGAGATACGAAGGATTTGCTAAAATTTCTAAGTATCTTTTTCGACTTATAGAGAGTTAAGTCGGAGGAGCCGGCAAGAGAGTAAAAAGCAAAGCTGGGACTACTGTTCCGTTTGGCTGTCAAGAGAGAACTGAACTTTATTCGATTTTAATTGTACATGAAAGCTCATAATCTATGAAACATTGTTTGTTCATAGGTGTCTTCTGTTTAGTAGATAACGTTGCGTTGCTACGCCGACGTAACTCCTTCCCCCTTAAGAGTGTGGCAGGCGGAAGACTGCTGCTGCTGTCGAGGCTGCTGTAGTGGTTGGAGTTGCAGATAAACCTGCTGTAGGCATGTCTTTATCTGATTGTATATTATAAAGGGGTCCATCTGTTCTTTCTTTTTCGTTAGTGTCTTGATTTTTCGTAATATCATATTCACGAATGAATTTGGTCATTGTTCCGAGTGTTTGTTTTTTTATCACTAATCTTTTAGCGTCTTGGATTTCATGTTCTATTCTTATTGCGTCGACTTGGTTATTGCTTTAACTACCGATTCTAAGCAGTTTATGAGGCCTCTTCTAGTTCTAGGCATATATGTCCTGCTTACACTAATAGTTATAGAGCCTAAATATACTAATTTACTTTCTATGATGTCTACAAGATATTCTATTTGTTCTCTAATAATTATTGTATTCTTAAAATTAGGTAACTCCTTTTGTTTTAATGCAATAGTATAATAGTTACGTGCTATCTCTACGTAAAGCTCGTGAATCTGTGTTACATTGTATATTATTATTAAATGATAAGTATCTATTTGGTGATATACGGTGGCTTCTTTTAAAATTCCCCCGTATTACTATCGATATGGTTATCGATTGGTTCTATGGTGGCTGCTACTTCGGTGAGCCAGTTGTTGTACATTTGAATAGCTTCGGTCCGATTTTATTGAATATGTCCTTTACTACTTTACAAAATGATGGGTAGTGTTTCTTCAGTAGTAAACTGTATTTTATTAATTATGCGAGAAAATAGGTTATAGTCGCGGAGATGTCAAGAAGCCACTGGCTCGTCATGCCGGTCCCCGTCACGCGCTCCCGCGGCTGCGGTACGCCCCCTATCTCCATAGGTTGCACCGACATTCTCTCAGGGTTGAAGGTCTTCAAAGAAGTGCGAGTATACATATATTGTTGCACGCTCGGCGAATGGTGCCCCTAATCGTCGGGATGTCGGCGACGCGAGGGACTCTGTCGCTACCTGGATGCAGCTCGACTACTCGTCCCAGCGACCCAAGCAGTGGAGGTAGACTTATCTCTAATGAGCACAAGAGCGCCTTTCTTTAGTTCGCTCGATGAAGCTTGCCATTTTGTTTTATGCTGTAGCAGAGAAATATACTCATTACTAAAACGAGGCCGGCAGTGCTGCCTTATATGTTAGATCCTCTTGTAGCGCTCCAGCCGAATGATGTTGACTTCAAACACCTGTGGTTGAAGAACCGATATAAGTGGTCGTCCAATTAAAAAGTGAGAAGGAGTAAGGGCTATGAAATCTAATGGATCAGAGGAGAGTGCGGTTAGAGGACGAAAGTTTAAAACAGCCTCTATCTGAGTTAAACATGTCGCCATCTCTTCGTATGTAAAATGGGTTATTTGTAGAAAGCGACGAATATAATGTTTTGTTTCAACCCGTTGTGGTGAAGAGTATAAAAACAATGCTCTGTTGTGCCAGTTCAGATGACACGTCCAATTCTGAAATCAATTTATGGAGATCATTACTACATCCGACGAAGTTAGCACCGTTAACGGACGTTATTCTATTAGGTTTCCCCGACGCGCTGTGAACCGTTTAAGGGTGGCCATGTAGCCTTCTCTTGTAAGGTCTGTGACGAGCTCCAAGTGAACAGCCTTAACGGTGCAGCAAACGAAAATGTACTCATCATTGCTTTATACGGCTATACATGCGGGTTGTACCAAGGTGTCCTGCTATTGGGATGTCGTGATTTTCACGAAGGATTTTAGCTATTTTGTTAGGTACTGGGTAAATTATGTTGTTGTGGTATATGTGAATTTTTATCTCACTATTACGAAAAAGGTAAGTTAGTATACAGTAGATTTTTGTAAAGGAGTATTTTTCAAATGGGTTCTTCAGGTCGGAGATGCCGATTTTCTTAACGTCTCCAAATACAACTAGTTCATCTCTTATAGTTCGTAAAACTATGAATATTTCAGGATATGATGCTTCATCAAGATGTGTTTTTCAGAGTTGTATGGTAGAGTTCATACGGTCTATCTTGTCGTCACGCTTATTCATTCGATCACCGCATTCACCGTCTAACGTTCCATTTCACTCATCCTACAATCGGCCGTCCTGTAGTCTAGACTGCCCTCAGACTTAATCTAGACTAGTTATATCTTAATACTAACATCATGGATTTAAGTTACACTACATACACTTCAAACTTTTAACTAGGTGACTCAATCTTCTTAATCATGTTAGGTAAGTAAAATAAACTTAAGTAGAGATAACACTTAAATAACTTAACATTAAAAAAAACTTGAACTAAACAGAACATTGCATAAAGTGTTGATAAAAAATGAACAACATAGGTATACGGCTGTAAATAAGCAATAATAATGCATGTGCATACATATTGGAGCAACAATTATAAATTGGAGTCAGACCTCATTGTCCCCACTTGGCCACCGCTTCATATAGTCTCAAGAGGTTGTGGTGATCTGCGGCCCCGCTGTAGAGTCATCTGTCAAATGTCTTACTCGTTATTGGTCGCGTCCAATTCTTCCGATGACTTCATATGGACCTAGGTTTGAGCTTCATGCCAACACAAAACTGGGTCCTCTCGATGGCGACTCTATAACCTTTATAGGAACTGCTCTCCTTTTTTCGCTTGTTGTAGGTTTTTTTGTTCTCTTTTGGTATTCGCAATATCTGTTCTTTGGCTCGTTTTCTATTCTCTTCTCTGGTTAGTATAAAACTGTCTCTATTTTCCTACTCTATCAATTCATAAACTACAGAGTATTCTTTCAGTTTAATTTTTGTTCCAATTAACATCTCAAATGGAGAAGTGCTGATACTTCGTTGTAAGATACTGTTTATAGCCCTCTGAACTCTATTTATGTGTCGATACCAATGTGTTGGTTCCTCAAGACACAATTTTGTTAAAACACTCGTCAACTCTATGTACTCTCTCCACTTGTCCATTTCCCCATGGAACTCCTGTAGTTATCTTTATGTGCTCTATATTTTTGTCTCTTACGTATAGAACTCTTCAAACTGGCTGCTTGTAAAAGATGTCCCTGTATCTGTGATAATCCTCGTTGGATTTTCAAAACATTGCTGGTATATCAGAAGTTTATCCAGCGTCTCTTTGGAGTAGTACTCTTGACTGGAAATAACCAAACAAATTTGTTAAAGGCATCAACCAATGTCATGATCATCACGATATGGTCAATGTGACAATCTTGAAGTGTGTACCATATAGGTAACAACGGAATTTTTTCTTTCTTTTCTTTACACCTTCGACAATTGCTAATCTTTATAACTCATAAATACTATATTTTGCCTCAGCTGGAGTAGTTTTACGACTCATGTACTAAACAGGATGAAGCTCTTGGTCATCATTGCTTCTTTGTATCAGTATTGCTGAGTAGGCTATAGCGGATGCATCTGTATGCATTTCGGTGCTTAACATTGGATCATATATCTTTAATACTGGTTGACACGCTAATCTGTGTTTCAATTTATTGAAAGAGTCTTTGCAATTGTCATCAAAGTCATACATACTCTCTTTAGCAGATCAGTTAAGGGTTTTGCAATCAGTGCAAAATCTTGAATGTGCTTTCTGAAGTAGGAAGTTAGTCATATGAAACTATGTAACTGTTTTAAGTCAGCTAGTTCTGGAAATTTCACCACTGCGTCTGCCTTCTCAAGTGAAGGTCGGACTTCACCATTTTCAATCACATGGCCTAGATATTACACTCTGTTTTGGATCAATTGCGTCTTGTTCCAGTTGATTTGCAGTCCATACTGTGATGCTACATTCAAAACTTCAGATAGTCTGTCAACAGCTTCGTCTTAATTAGTTGCGGGTATAATCAAATCATCGATAAATATTATAACGATTCCTTTGGCTATAAGGTCACTGTAAATAGCATTAATGAACCTGGTGAATACTTTCGGACATATAGAGAGACCGAAAAGTGCTTTTAGAAACTCATACTGCGAGGCAGTGTGCAGTATACTTCACAGAATCTTCATCTACAGGTAAATGGAAATACCCATTTTTCAGGTCTAGCGTACTAAAAACTTTAGCACCTGCTAATCTATCTATGTGATCTTCGATTACTGGCAACGGATACTCGTCTTCAACAATTTTCTGGTTCAGTCTTCGGTAATCTACATACCACCATCCTTCTTTCTCGCTAAAACTAATGGACTGGCTTAGTCAGAGAAACTTATCTTTATGATTATTTACACAATATAATATAATGTTGCAAAAAACTCTTGACCAAGAATCATTAAGTAGTATTAAGCATATCGTCTTTAGAAATTACATAAAACACGAGGTCTGTTTACCATTGTTCATCGATAACAATGTATAAAGATATACGACCATATTACTTCACTTTACTCGCGCCTAAACCAGATAGGTAAAGTTCGCTTTTATTTAATTCGCGGACTTAAACTCGCGTAGTAGTCTATCGTTATTAAATTTACGTCATTGCCGGTGTCAATTAGCGCTAATATGTCTTTATTTAATACTATAACAGCCTTCATCGGCTTCGTAGACGTTTTGTTTAAATCTGTTATGTTATCGCCCGATCTGACAGTTGTCCATGTCGAACGTTCTTCAGTGCTAGTACTGCCACCTTGGCTGTCACTACTAGTGATGTGACTTTCACCAACGAAATTCCGCTTCGCGTTGACACTAGTGTTTCCCGTGTAATTTGATATCTTCGCAGTGCTGCCAACTTCGCCGTTTCCGCTTACCGTTGTGCTGACGTCATTTCACCCGCGTTTTGTCTGTGATGAAACTTGCACTGAGAAGCAATATGGCCCAAGTCATTGCACTTAAAACATTTTAATCCTCTTGATTTATGCGGTCATTCTGCTGATGCATGGTTCATTTCTCCACAGCTGTAACAACGTGAAATTCCTCTTCTGTTCATCTTGTCTACGTACTTCGACTTGCTGTGTTCTCGGGTTAAACTTGAGATGTTTTCTTCCAGCTGTTCATAGAATTTCATTATCCTTGATACCTTCTATAATTTATTTTATAGCAAAATAATCAGGCATCTTCCCTCTTTTACCTAATTCTTTCACGACAAACATGTACTCGAGGCATGATTCATCATGTTTATTATGTCTTGCACTCATCATATCGTGAATCATCTTCACATCCACTGTGTCTGGATTTTGAATTCTCTTGAGATCTGCGTCTTCAACTCTTACCACGTTTTAAAAGTACGTTACGCGCGCAGTCATAACGCAGCTGTACCGGTCAACGACCTTCTCGCCATCAATAACTGTTGAACTGCGATCCGAATATCTGGCCATTATCCTCGACGTCTTGAATCCATCGGGTAGCAGGATACGTCTTATCTTATCCGCTGAATCGTGGAATGAGGCCTTCGGTAAGATGTAACATTCCACCGTTCAAATCTCGTGATGACATTGCTGTTTCGACTTTGTAGTAGCTGAATTGCTGTTACGTCTTGAGTTCTTATTCGGGATGTCATCTTCAGAAGTTATCGTCGTAATCGTCTTCCACAAGCTTTCAGTAGCACAAATCTTTTTTTAACGTCTCGAACGTTGATGTACCGTTAGGTTAGGTATAGTCATCTTCTTTATTTCGTCGGCTTCTTCAATTTATTTCAAGTCCCGGACGAGCCCCCAAAAAATTGTATTATAATTTAAATATAATAATATAATGCCGACACGTCTTTTCTCTTGACAGATCTCTTATACCCCTCCGTTATTTCAAAAAGCCTAATATGTCACATATTCGTCATCTCTTTCGTACGGTCTATCTTGTCGTCACGCTCATTCATTCGATCACCGCATTCACTATCTTACGTTCCATTTCACTCATCCTACATTTATGTGAGTACGAGTATATTACAATACCGTCTAAGTAGATTAAGATAATTTTTGGAATGTGGAAGGTGCATTTTTAAGCCCAAATGGCATTTTAGTGAATTGGAAGTGACCTTCGGGCATAGGTAATGCAGTCTTCTCTGCATCTTCAGAATTACCAAGGATTTGATGGAAACCGGAAGCTAGGTCAAGAGTGGAAAAGTATTTGCTTTTATCCAATTGGTCAAGGATTTCTGGTATCTGAGGAATGGGATAGGTTTCTCCTATGGTTAAATCGTTCAGTTTCCGGTTATCGATCACGATTCGTCATTTAAGTTGGTCTCGTGAGTCTTCTTATTTGGGGACAAAGCGGTGAGCTCCAAGGTGAGGAGGAGGGTTTAATAATTCCTTGTTCGAGCATTTTGTTTATTTGAATCTCGACTTCCTTTTTATGACATTCAGGGAATCTGTAGGATTTTTTTTTCTTTGTTTGGATAGGATTATTGTGAGTGGTTTTAATTTCATGACGTATAGCGGAGGTATGAGTTAATTTGTCGTCGGGAAGATGAAAGATATAATGTATTTAGAACAAAGTTCCGTAAGTGCATTGGATTCTTCGTCATTTAGATGTTCGGTCCTAAGTGACTTGAGGACATCATTGGTCCGATAAGATTTTCCTTGGATGGGTTGAGATGTAGTATTATTATTATAAGGATTGTAAATTGAAGGATAATAAAGTTAATTGGACTAAGGGTTAAGTTTAAGTTTGAACTAAGGCATATTGCTCGCTCCGAGGTATTTATGACCGATATATTTACTCGTTTGTTGGCTTTCACTGAGACTATACAATTTGATACTAATAATTCTTCTGAGAAAGTGTCGGTCTAGGACTTTTCTCGGGATTGGATACAGAGCACTCTATTATTGTTTCTGTCCTAACTGGGATAATGTATGTGGGGTCAGAGAAATATAATTTAAGTTAGGTTTTTCCTATTTTTAAATCTATGTTACAACGGAATGTACTTAAAAGGTCATGGTCTATTATGCCATCATAGGAGAGGTCTATATCCTTGATAATATGGAATTTATGAGTTAAATATTTTGGATTTGGTTTCTGGGTCATGAGTTGGAGGTGACCCTCGGGCAAGGTTGGGTCCTCACCGGGGTCTATGCCTTTAATTTTGATCGGCTCTTTGGTAAGCTTTATGTTGCTTTTTAAGCAAGAATATTTTAATAGGGTTATTGTTGCTCCTGAGTCCACTAAGAGAGATAATGGGGCGTTGGCGGATGGCGACTCAAGGATGATATGAGGAAGCATTTTTTTTGAAATATCAAGATTGACTTTGTATATTTTGGAGTCGATTTCGATAAAGTGTCGACTTTCAGTTTGGGGCTGGTTACCCCGTCGGTGAGTCGCGTTCGGGTTTGGATCTCTTAAGGTGTCTGTTTTTGTGTTTTGTCTCGGAACACTGGAACACCTGGGCGAGGCCACTAATCGTTTATAGGTTCGGGAGAGATATCAACTTCATCCTGTCCGATTTCTTCGTCGGGCTGTTCGAGGAAATTTATTCGTTGGGGTGGCCTGTAAGGGCCTTGTGAAGCCCCATGAGAAACTGGTGGAGGGTGAGATAATCCATAAACGCAGTGCTACCTGGCAATTCTTTGGCTTTTACGTTGGATAAGGAAATTTCCGTCAGTAACTGTGAGAGGTAGGACTCCATGTGTAACGAGTATTGGCTTACATTTTCCTGCGGGCCCTGTCTACTCTCCTGAATATCGGAAAAAGATGCGCTAAATTGTGTGACTTAGAACTCCTTGAGCTGGTCCCATGATGAGGCTATCCCATCCCAGGCTACTACCGCTTTTCAGTTTATTTGGCTAATTGTAAATTTAAATCAGATAGACCTCTGGGCCTCTGTAGCGTGCTCATACGCGTTGTCACAATTTACAAAAAATGAGTTAAGACTTTCTCTACTGCTGTCATATGGCTTAATAAATTTGAATAAGATTTTTAGGTCTATTTCTGCCATTGTGAGAGCTGCGGTGGTTTTACTAGTAGCACGAGGTGAGCCAATAGGAGATTTAGTTGTATCATTGTGCCATTGCTGGGCTTCCAAACACTTTAATGTGGCTGACATCTGGCTTCCTCCCCGTCCAGAGTTTGGAGTTTTTGTCAAACATGATGCCAGTGTTCTATTGCGCAGATAAACAGCTGTGTTAACTGCTTCTGTTGAAAATTTCTTCGACAAATCAGCGTCAAACAACATACAACGAGCTCCACCACTGTTCGGTTCATCCTCTCATACATGCCTTTTTGCTCTGGCGTGTAAGGGTTTGTTTTTTGATGCACTACCCCTGTTTTTGATAAAAAAAACTTTCCATTACTGAAGAGCAAAATTCACCGTTATCTGTCCTCAATACTTTTAGTTTCTTTCCAGTTTGAAGTTCAACTAATGTTTTAAATTCCTTTAAGTATTTGAAGACTTCATTTTTCTTCTTTAGGAAATAGACAAAAGCCATTCTACTATAATCGTCAACAAAGAGCAAAAAATATCGTGATGATCCAATCGAGACTTGCTACGTGGGTCCACATACATCATCATGAACCACCTCAAGCACGGCTTCAGTCCTAATACCTTTGTGTGTAAACGGCAGCCTAGCCTGCTTGCCCTCACAACATGTAATACATAAACACTTGGATTTATTAATCACAGCTCTGTCTGTATAGCTTATACCTTCAACTACACCACTTTCATAGCACTAAGGTCATTTTTATTTATATGCCCCAACCTTATGTGCCATAACGCACTAGTTGTGGCTGTAGCTGAGCCAGCAAACAACTTCTCAGGCTTGATGCGAAACCTATAGACTCCATTTACTAAATCTGCCTTCCCAATCAGTACATTCTGTCGATTGCATATGTAGCAAATTTCTTCATCGAAACGGATACTGTTTCCATTTCGAATCAGCTGACTTACTGATAGCAGGTTTGTAGTAAGTTTTGGTATGCACAACTCATCTTTCACGGTAATATGAAATTCTGAGTCGTCAATCATTGTTGTTATTCTAGTACCTCCTGCGCACACCACGGGTATTGTATCCCTGTTTGCAACTATTATATTCTTCACAGGGTGGTCGATGTACCAACCCGAATTGTGAAACTGATTCTCTGGATTCAAGAAAATAGGACTACATGCATTTTCTGTCCTGTTACGACTATTCTGGGGGCATTTATTCATAAAATGTCCTTGTGGTTTACATCGATGACACCGAATAATTATTGATGATTTCTGATTGTTCGACGCGTGCGCCTTTGAGTTTGACAGCTCCACCATGTTGTTTGTGCTCATAATTTAACAGACGTTTACTAATATTTTGTTTTATACATAAGTAGAATTGTTTTCTAATATCAGTTTCTACACAAGTTTATATTTTCTGTAAATTCTCATGAAATCCACAAATTACGGCTAACTAATTTTGTCGCTTGCTCAAACATATCTAAAATGCTTACCACATCATTAATCACCTTCTCTTCCTCGTTCGATATATATTCCGGTGCCCTTATTAGTTTTCTAGAAACTAGTGCAACGCAGTCAGTGAGCTGTAAAATTCTTCTCAGCATGTGAAAGACGCTGTTCCAACGTGTTGGAACTTCCTGTATAAGTTTTAAAGGAGTTGTGTTGGGGTTTCTCTCTAATTGCTCTGATTTTAGTGCCTCCGTAGCTAAAGTAGACTTTCGGAAAAATTTAACTATTAATTTACTACTAATGTAACAATACATTGTAATTCGGGTAACTCTAAGGAATCTTGAAGCGTAAAGTTAAGGGAATGGGCAAAGCAAGGCATGTTTCTTTTTTCATTTCACACATTTCAGTCATATTAGAGGCATTATCTGTAACGATAGCAACTATTTTATGCCTTATATTCCATTCTGAGATAATATTGGTCTTAAATGCTGACAAATTTTTCGCGGTATGAGATTTGTTAATACCTTTAGTGAAAAAAATGAGCGGCAACTGTCATGAAGGATTCCATGTTTTGGCTTGTTCAAAGATCAGTTGTTAAGGATACATGATCAATTTTCTCAATTATGGTTTTCAATCGAGGATTTGCTTTTAAATACTGATCAAGCGAAATATCATAACGTATTTTTGTCTATTTGGTAAATTGTAACCTGGATTCAATATGTGAACAAACTCTTTAAACCCTTTATCATCTACTATAGAAAAAGGTTGATAATCTCGAGCAATCATTAGAGCTAAGTGGACATCACATTCTTAGTATATGCTTAAAATGTAATTGGCGTTGCAGTAACTGTGTCGATCTATCAGAAAACTCAGGGTCAGTTTTGGTTTTTAATGGTATTGTCATGCTTAAAAAGGTTGTAGGTTCTACATGCATTTGAGCAGTATTACTGTTAAAATATGAGGAGGATGTAGCAATAGCTTGAGGGTGTGCTCTATTTAGATGTTTTAACATATTAGATGTACCAGACCTACCAGATTTTATAACTTTTCCCCACAACTTACATTTTATTGACATTCCAGCTGTATCAACCTTATCAAAATAATCCTTCGTTTTAAATTTCACTGTAGGCATTCTGAAAAATAAATCAAAACAAAGGAATGAGAATCGGCTTAAAAAAAATTATGCTTCTCAATGAAGTGAATGTAACATAAATGAACTTTAAATACTTACTTTTAATTAGATTGGTTAATATGCTGTCGTGAACTTTTATTTTACGCAACTAACCACATCACTTGCTTACTAAGATACGAGAATAGTTCAACGAGACGTCATATTTAGTAATATAAATCATAAATTCAAAATATCTACACCAGCAAAAGAAAATTTTCAGCTGCGAATGCCCATTCGTCATAATTCTCCATGCCTTAGAGTTTAGGCATGTTTACGATGTATCTGCCCGCCAGAACTGTAGGCGTATTTAATCTTAACTTTTTATTTAAACTTAGTGAATCATAGATTGTCCACGGAAATCTTTAAAAAAAAATATACCAAACAAAACGACTTTTATGCGAAAGATTTAAACGCGGTAAAGATTGACGCAGTTCAAAAGTGATTCTAATAGCAGAGTTTTTGTATTTCATCGCCATATAAAACACAATGTTTTAACAGGTTTCAGAGACAGACTCTGTAACTCTAATAGAGTAACTTTCTTCACTTTCAAGTTCTATGGATCGGAAGTTTTACGAGTAGTTTGCTCACAAAACTCGTAAGTAGTAATAACCCTCGTAGCATTTTCAATTTAAATCAATAATATCGTTTCGGTTAGTGTAACCTACTACTAACTAAAACAGATAGAGAAAAAATAAGAATAAGCGTCAAAAAACCTCATTTTTATATGAAAAAGGTTTAGGACCTAAATTCTGACACTGCTCCGATGACACGATTCCGTACGCGATTGATATGGGAATCGAAGGTGAGTCTATATCCAAGTATGACGCCTAAATATTTGAATCTCTTTTCCCAGGAGATTGGACGATCAAATGGTTGGGCTCTATGGTATTTTGTAGGTCTTGATATTCCATTGTTGAAAAAAAATTGGGAGTGGGAACCAATAAAATCTTTGAAAGCGGTTTGGACTGCCTCATCGGAATTGTTTTTTTATTCCAAATTCCGAAAAAGTGGTAATCTGTTGGAGAGTCCGGGGAGTATGGTGGGAATCGGAGACATTCCAATCGCAGCTCCTCTAATTTACGGTCTGTCGTGAAGTATGGGGTCTAGAGTCGTGTTGTCAGTAGCGGGCTAGAGCAATTGGTAACTTTAAATATCCGGAGTCCGCGGTTTTGTTTTGCAGGTCAAAATCTCCAGAAAGAAAACGTTGGAGCCAAATGCGTACCGTGTTTTCTTTTACAATGGCTTCCCCATACATATCATTAATCCTTCGATTTGATTCTGCAACGCGGTGGCCACGGTGGAACTCATATTCTTAAATAACGCGATGTTTAAAGTTTTCCATTTTGTTAACAGTAGGATCTCAAAGAAAAAACAAATGGTGCGAAAAGAAATGAATCACTAAATTCCACACAAATACACAAGCCTAAATTTGAAATACATTTGAATTTGGAATTTCGAACCAAATGCGTGGCCAGTTTGATATAACGCCAAGGTAAGGACGCGCTGAACCATAGTGTTGTCAAATGTCATTCACACTTAACTATGGATGATATACGGCGCGGAAGCCTAATTATAACGCGATTTGATTTGTGCGGCTTGTTTAAATATAGATTTTGTACGTGGTAATTCATGCGGTTATGAACTAGCTGTAGCACGAGGTTCACTCGTCCGAGACATGCTTTCCGGACAACTAAAGTAAAATGGTAGGTTAGGGCTAATGCCTTCCGTCGAGTAAAAATAAATAAATCGGAGATGTTATTACTGTGGACGAGGCATTCCATGTCAGGCACTCAAAGGTGATGACTTCTGCAATAAAATTCTTTATCGAAGATGAATAAAGAAGGCAGCATCAGGTAAACCGTGTGCTCATAAGTCAGACCTAATATAAAACATTTACCTGTACCTAAGTATTTTTGGGAGGAGACTATGGCGGAATTTGCTACTATTAAGTATAATTTCCAACTCAAAATAATCAAGTTATTGATAAATCAACTATTTTATTAGATATTTAATAATAGGTATAAGGAATATATAGAAGCTGTTGTGGGGTTGATTTTGATCGCCCAGAAGAAAAGACGGGTGATCTTCATGAATCCTATTTAATACTTAAAAGGCACATAAAAAAATTAAAAGCATTTATTCGATAAATGATCATACTACAATACAACCAGGGACGGGGGTAACTTGACGTTGAGACTTAGAAAGATGTAACCTGGCTTGCATCATTTAAGTTCGTCTTCGTTAGCTCCTGGCTCCAGTGTTTTTTCCCCTCTTAAATTATGACGAACTATCATTTTCATAATTCTGCCAGTATCTAGCCGGAACGAGGCACACATATTAAATTAATTAGGCGGTATATTAAGTCGAGACCTTAAAACAGTGATTCTTAACCTTATTCTTGTTTCGGCACACTTTCAAAATGACGGCACACAGAAAAAAATATGTTTTTTAATTTTTATAATTACCTCTACCTTACCTTTTCTTTTTAAATTATATTATTTAATAATTTAGCATATTCTTATAAATAAGTACTCTTAATTATTTTAAATTTCACTCTTAAAAAAACAATTTTTACTATATATATTTATAAAATTTGGCAGCACACAAAAGTGAACGTGTATACACAGTGATTTAAAATCACACGGTATATACACGTTCCACTTTGATGCTCATTGGTTATTTTTAATGAAACAGTTAAACTTGGAAACAAATATTAGTAAACTTATTGATCGTTAATTGTTTTAAATTTATTAAAAAAAACATAACTTATTTTATTTTTAATAATAAAATGTTTTTTTTAATTATTTTTTATTCATTTATAATAAGAGTACATAACACTATATAATTACAAAAAAATAACATTCAGAAAACCACAGAGGTTTGTCGAAAATGTTACTTGACAATAATATTTACAATAAAAATGTTGAGCAATACATGCAAGTACCTAAATTAATAACTAAAAATATAAGACACTGAAGATCTTAATTTACACACACAGAAGTAAAGGTAGTAAAAGAAAGAGCACCGATGCATTCAATGCACGTACAGGTTGTTCAAGAAATGAGATTTTAATTTTTGCTTTATGTTTTTAGCTGTGATGCATTGAATGAAAGATGCATCCATATCATTAAGAATGCGTGGTATGAGATACGGAGTGGTTCATTCACCATAAATATTAGTTGCTGCGATAGTGACCAATTTTCCTTTAGTTTTGTGCCGTGTTTGGAAATGATGGGTTATTTTGTTTTGTATACTCTTATTAAATATTTTTTTTTGTATGATGCTGTAGGTGGCTTTAGTGTGAACAGGAAGTACCTTACAATATCTAAATAATGCCGACTCATCGTTATGTTTAAATTGTTCTTTTACTTTAGGTGGGACAATCATTTTTAAAATTCTAATTTGCAAGTTAAGTATAGAGTACGCTTAGGAAAGCTCTAAGTTTTTGACATACATTAGTGATTTGATGCAACCAGTTAAACTTATTATCAATAGCTATTCTCAGATACGTGTGCTTATCAACATAATCAATTTTAGGGCATTGACAGGATCCCCTTTTTGCATGCATGCATTGATGGTCATGAGCTACAAGGTATGCGTCAGAGTTAAGTTGACCCTTGTTGTTCGGCGAGCGAATATGAACGAGTTTCGTCTTTTTAGCATTTAGCACTAGTCCATTATCATGACATCACTTATTAATGTTATCGAAGTCTGCTTGCGTCTGTTTGGCCAGAGGAATATCAACATCACCATCAGCAATGAGCAGACAGGTGTCATCCGCGTATTGGTAAAAAGTGGACCAGCGAAGCACACCATTCATATCATTGACATAAGCAATAAAGTGAAGAGGACCAAGGACAGAACCTTGGGCTGTTCCTTCTTTAACTGGTAAAGTTTTACTGCTGATATCCTTAACATTAACGCAGTATGTCCTATGTTGCAGGTAATTCTGGCACCATTTCAGTATTATGTAGTTTAGTAATAAGTCTGACATGGTTTAAGGTATCAAATGCTCGCGAAAAGTTAATAAAAAGAGCTAATACATGCTTCTTGACTCCAAGTAAATAAGAGTTAATCTCATCAGTAAATTGAGATAACAGAGAAGTTGTACTTTTATTAGGCTGAAATCAATACTGATTTTTACATATAACGTGCCGTCCATAGAAATCATGAATTTGTGCGCTAATATATTTCTCAACAATTTTATTAATAGAAGGCAGTAAAGTAATCGGACGATAATTTGAGACATCATCATGCCTGCCCCCCTTATAGACAGGACGCACACACCCTAGTTTAAGATCGTCTAAATAGTTACCAGTGTTGAAACTAGTATTACTAAATTGTCAATAGCAATGGATATTTTATTACTGATCTTCTTGATGTCTAGAATTTGAAATCCGGGGCCTTAAAAGTATTCAGGGAATTAATAATTTTGTTTTATATGTTTAGTTAACTCGGTGATAAATAGTTTGTTTGTGGAAGGTGGCCTATAGATTGCGCACACGGTTATCGAACTATTGTATGATGTTACTAAAGTACTGTATGACGTATACGAAGTATTGTATAACGTTTCAAATGAGTGTGTTTTTATGGACTGAGTTGTTTTAAGTATTTTTTAATGTACATAATTATACCACCCCTTTTTCTATTATTTCGTAACTGTGTGTACATTCCATAGTCTGGAATTTGGAAAAGGTTACATATGGCTGGAGAAATACCCGCTTCTGTTACAATAATTATATCCGGCATTAAGATTGAAGAATCTATCAGACAAAGTAACTTAGAAAAGTTTCTAATAAGTGAACGTATGTTAACGTGAATACAAAATATATTAATTTTTTGATTATGGGTGTTTGTGATAAAGGAGTTGACTGATTTAGAATTTCTATGATATTATTAGACATAACTTGCAGATAATTTACTAAGATATAATTTACTTAGTATGGTAATAGTTTAACAAAGTGATTCAATATCAGAGAAGGAGCGTATTATGTTCACCTGTCTTCATCCTTTTTTGCGTATATTTACCTTCTTTGCTCCAAACATATTTGTATGATCCTCCCAGACGTCGTTTGGCGTTAAATAGCAAACTTTTGGTATGTTGCGTGAGTGCTGCTCTTATGTAGATACGGCTAGCTGCGTTTTCGGCTGTCAGGTCCGATATGATATTTCCTGCAAGTAACTGCTGATTCCTCGAAGATGATATCCACTGCTCTCGGGCACTTCTCGAGAGAACATCGAAGATGATAGTTCCTGGTCTGTCCTTACGGCGTGTCAACAAACGACGAGCACTCACAATCTCTGGACTTTCAACTTTTAGTTTAGCTGCAACTAGAACGTTTTGGTTGGGTACCTCAGGGAGACCAGCTATTTCCAGAGTAGAAGCTAGGAGTTTTTGATCAATTTCCTCTGCACGTTGTTCTACCACAGCAATACGGAGCTCCAGATTTATGTTCTTATTGACGAGGTCTAAGTTTTTGTTTACTAACATTTTAATAGTATTATCTTGTTGCTTAACGATATTTTCTAGGTCCGCTAATTGACTGTTGATGAATTCTAAGGAACACGTGATGTTTTCTAGTTCATTTTTAACTATTTTTCTCATTTCTCGGCTGATGTCACCGAGCAATTTTACGGAATCAAATTTCATAAGTCCATCAGTTTCCTTGTCTTCTTCGTCGGTGTCCTCCGGTAGAAAAAATGAAGATCTTTTTGTGGTGTTGCGCGGGCAAACATCGCAGCTCCACTCCAGACCATCGGAATTGCGAAGTTTTGCAATTTGTTTGTTTGTAAGGTTTGTACAGGCTGTAGTTGCATGGACGCATTTATGACATCTACTCCATTCGAGCCCTGGCGCCTTTTGGTAATATTTTTATTACAGCTAGAGCACTTTTTTAACACCATTTTTATGTAGGTACTTTCGAAAAGAAAAGATAAAAATACGCGTAGTGACAGATGCACGCTGCTCAACGAGTTAAGTTATTAAGTGTTGATGAGGGTTGCAAAGTTAACGGGACGGGGTATATGGTTGAGAAGAGCGTAGTATAGATGACAATAATTTTTAGCATTAAAAAAAATTATATGATCAGGGTTGCTATCCTCAATCAAATATAAGTTCCTGGCTTTTTATATAAAAATAAACTCTAGGTGTAATCTCTGGTTTTGTTATGTGGATATTTATAATCTGAATACGTTTAAGTTTAAGTTTTTAAATTATTTGTTCAAGATTAATAATGACTAAAACATAGCATCTATAAAGAGTTGTTGCTCACTATCAAGTAGCCAAATTGTTGGTATTTTTGCAAGATATTAGTTTACAAAGTAATAAAAATAAATTATATACTTTTTGACGCTCGTGTTGCTGTCATGTGCTTCTTTCTGTCATGTATCATTTTGAAATATATCACTAATAAGTTGGGTGCAAAGTTACTTGTGTTTTTGTTTAAATAAATTGTTTTATGATATTTTTTAAATAAAATTATAGTAGACGTTTTATAATTTTTTAAGACCGGAGCTTAATAACAATTTTGTGATACTACAGCTTTTAAAATAAATTTTCTCAATGTCAGAAGATAAAAATAAGTCTTCACAAAATAAAAGTAATGGAGATAAAAAAGAAGAAGCCTGGGGTTATGATTTGTACCCTGAGAGGCGAGGAACATTTTCACCAAAGCTGACCAATGTGCTTATAGGTAAAGAGGGAAAAGAGAACATTGAGAAATATAAATGCGAAAAAAATGTTTATGAATGTGTAAAAGATAGTAAGTGTATATTGTTCATAATAAGTAATTACTGGAAAAGAAGAAGTTCTACTTGTTTAATAATATTACGTTTTGTTTTATTAAAGGTCCTATTGTAAAAGTGATGATGGCAGCTTTAAAAAGTTCTGGTTGGTGAGTTGCGTAATAAAAATGTAGTTTAATTATTAATTACATTTATAAAAAAAAAGAAAATTATAATTATATTAAAACATTACACCACTTGTAAGAAATTTAGCAATAAATATGAAATAAGACTAAAGAAGGAGAAAGGTTAACTTTACTAGGTTTCAGGACTATTTCGTCTTGAAACCTTCTGAAATGGAAAAAAGTTCATTCACAAAAATCTGTGAAAAATACTTTCAGAACCGTTCGCAAAAGTTTTTAAATAAAAAAAACAATTAATAAATAGAGGATGTTTATCAAAAGATATACTTTTGAAAAATGTACTTTGACATAATTCAAAATTTCATTCTCAGTTTTTCAATGGTTGGCAATTCACAAGAAGTTTTCTGCTACATGTAACTACTCTGTGGAATCAGCTGAATTTTTGAACCAATACTTAGGGACTTTCAAGAAAATAACCTATTCTATTCTTAAATATCTACAATGTACCAACTTTTATAGTATTTGTGTAGTGCTGGTGATCACTTAACATCAGGGAAACTGCTGGCTTGTCTGCCACCTGTTTCATTAAAATCAATATTTTAATAGAGAAAATTTGCAGAAATATTTTAATTTTGAGAAATAATTTGAAATTATTATAAAAACATTTCAGCCCAATTGACATTCGAAGACATATCTCTTGTGAGGTCTGTGATTACTCTGTTAGTGGAGGCTATGATCCTGAGTTAAATCAGGTAAATATTTATTTTTTAGTTCATTTTCATGTCCAGTACAATAGTCCTCTTATTGGTAACCAATTACTGTGGTCAATGATCAATCTTAGCTTAAAAAATTAAAGTAATATATGTGAAAAATGAAAGTATATTGGTATTTCAGGACTATAGTGTGATGTGACTAATGGGCCTCTTATATTTTTATTAATATATGAAACATCTGTATTGAGCCACTGTTATGCCTAGATATTTTGTGAAAGTTTCATACTGATTAAGCTTCATATTAAATTACAGTATAACCCTTCTGTATTTAAAATAAAATAAATAAATTTATAAAGCAATAACCCACCATAATTCCTTTAATAGTCATTCAGTTAAGATAACAATATGTATTTGTTAATGTACTGTATTTAAACTGTGTCCTTGAAAAATAATACTAATTAAAGTTAAGTGTATGATGAAAGTAAGGATCTGGGGATCCAATTACAGATGTAGAGTGGTAGCGGTGCAGTTTGTTTCTAGCTACAGAATGAATGGGTCACCTCAACCTGGGAAGGACCACACCTTCACAGTATACCAGGATGAAATAGCAGCTGCTGTGTTTCATTACTGGTGTCGAGGCATTCCATCTCAGTCCTCAAGGGTGACAATGAATCTTTATTATGATAGTCAACTGTGCATATGTTTACTACAACTAATATAAAAACTGAAATCAGCCTCCCACAGCTTACGTAGCCCCAATTACAGTACAAGAAGCCATTCCATCTCTGTCTTCAAGGGTGACAATGAATGCACATTCTTTAATCTTTGTTGAGAATGGATATAAGCATGTATTGTTCATAGTTATCACCACAAGGTTGTTGTCACAGTATTGATATAAAAAATAACTAAAATAAGAAAAGAAGTGGGAAGCAGCATTAACATATCAGATACAGATGGTTGATATTGCAATACTACTTACTATTATTACTATTGATTAATTAGTAATTAACTCAACAAAGCTATTTTTAACATAAGACAAGGAAGGTTCAGTGATAGGTATTCACCTATATATCACAAAACATTTAAATTTACTTTATTTTTTGAAACAGCATTCAAAAAATAAAGTAATTTTAAATGTTTTGTGAGCATTCATGGATTCTCACCAAGCATCACACACATTATTATGAAAACATATAGTATATATTTCTTGTTTGATGCCACCTAATCATAAGTTGAAGATATTGCCATGTTTGAAAATGGTCAGTGCAATATTGTCATTTCAGAATTATCAATATGGTTCTGCAATAGTGCACTGTACAAAAAATTAAATCTGTTTACGCGGTCTAGCTCGTTATGGTTAGTTCACCAGCTCAAGTAGGACTTAAAGGTATATAAATATAATAAAATATAATTTCTCATGGAAAAATTCTGTGGTAATATATTGTTTCAGATTGTTGTCTGTCAAAATGTTTCAACCAGAAAGGGGATGGTACAAGGTGTACTGGCACATGAAATGATTCACATGTTTGATTATTGTCGCAATGAATTAGATTTTAAAAATATGGAACATTTGGCATGCACAGAAATCCGTGCTGCTAATCTTACCCATTGCTCATTTACAAGTGCATGGTCTCAGGGAGACGCTTCTTGGACAAGGTTAAAAAAAGCACATCAGGTAAGGAAAAGAATGTTACTAAAAAAAAAAATTCTTTTTAAAAGATTGCGGTCCATATTTTGATTTTTTCTTATGGAATAGGTGGCAAACAAGCAAGCAGCTCACCTGATGGTAAGTGATTACATCTGCAACACCAGAGGAGTCGCAGATTAGCTGCCGGCGTTCAAGAAAGGTATAGGCTGTTTTCTTCACGCTCCCTAAATCGTATCGGTGTCGGGAATATCAATGGCGACAGCTTCTTCCACAGAGTTTTCGCATAAAGCGCACTGTGGTGGATTGCCAATTATCGAGATGATGAGGAAGTAATTTTGAATTCTGTTGTGATGTACGATGTTTGAATTAAGCGACTGGAACTAATCCGAACAACTCCTCATAACACTTGGTAAATTGGGTAAAAAATGCATAGATGAGATGCGAAATGAGAGATGCAACATCTCTTCGCAATGCCAGTGAATCAAGCCGATCGGAAAGTACCTGGTCGTCAACGATTCGAGCCGCTTCCCGTTGCATGCGGTCAAATGGAAGTGGGATGGCCGGGTCTGAGATGAGAACCGTATTCCACGTGAGGCCGCTTGTAACTTGCGCTTTTTTTAATTTTTTTTTTTTTATAAAACCTCCGACTTGGGTCGGAGTCCTTTTTATATACTTTTTATTTTATATTCGTTATTTATTTCTTTTATTGGCGTCTTCTACTATTTTGGTTCCAAATTTTATAAATGTGTCTCTACTTTCTTTTCCCACCATAATGTTATTGCTTAAGCTATCTTTTGTTAGTTTAAGCATTAGTTGTATTTCAAGGTCGTTTCTTTCTTTATTATATTTAGGGCATTCAAGAATTAGGTGTTCGATTGTCTCATTTTTGTTAGGCTCGCATATACATGCTGGATTAGGTTTACATTTGTATTTATGGAGGTACCCTGCAAAGCCTCCATGTCCCGTGAGTAGTTGGGTGATTTTGGGGGTTATATTTATTTGCCTTATAACTTTGTACGCCGTTTCTATGTTGGGTAAGAATATTTTAGTTGTTCCTGCTGTACTCTCCTCCGATTATCTTTTTTGCCACTTTTGGAACGTTTCAATTCTTATTTTCTTTTTTATATGATAAAGGGCATAGGTCGCATTCTGGTGCTGTGTTTTTGAAGAGTGCCGCATCTTTGGCCAGTTCATCCGCTCTTTCATTGCCCTTGATGCCTATATGCGCTTTAACCCAAAAAAGTTTCAGCTCTTGGTTCCTTCTATCCAACTCTGCGAGGTTTTTTCTGATGGTAAAGGCAAGCGGGTGAAATGTGTCTTTCTTCTTCAACAGTTCGAGTGATGATCTGGAGTCGCTAAAACACACGGCTTTCTTTGTGTTAGAGTCCAAGAGCTGTTGTGTGGATATATGTAAGGCATAAAGTTCCGCCTGAAAGACTGTGCAGTGATTCTCCAGTTTAATTTTTTTGTATTTTATTTCCTTTCCGCCCCTCCACCAGGATATTGCTGCTCCTACCTTATCCTCAATTCTGCTGCCATCCGTATATATTTGTGTTATTCCTTCGTCTAGATCTTTAATGGTGTTGGGGTCCTCGAGGATTTCGTAGTTGACTTTCGGTTCGTTTGCTGGGTGAGGAGCTTCTAGGACACTCACTTTTTTCTCCACTGTACGATCTTTTATGAGATTTTCGGTTTCTATGCCCCTCTTGGCTTCGTATAGTGTCTTAGACTCTTGTGCTCGAAGATCCAAGGGTATAGGTCCCGACATCACTAGGGAGGCGTTTAAGGAGACTGTACGATAAGATCTACTTATTTTTTGTGCGAAGCCTCTCTGGGCCGCTGCAAAGTATTTTCTGAATGTCCGTTTTTGTGCTGCCGGTGCCCATACACTAGCAGAGTATAGTATAATGGGCTCTATCACCGCGATGTACATCTGCCTTGTCACTTCCGGATTAAGTCCCCATGATATTTTGGCTGCTCTAGCCAGTTGTTTGTAAATGTCTATTGCTTTTTTACTTATATATTTAATGTGACTTTTAAATGTTAATTTGTGATCTATTATTACTCCTAATATTTTAATTTCTTTCGATATTTCTATATTTCGGCTACCCATCTGTATGAGTGGAGTATTGTATTTGAGTTTCTTTGTTATTATCATTGCTTTTATTGGCTGAAAATTTTAATTTGTAATTTTTACCCCACTCATACACATAGGCAAGTGTTTCTCTTATTTTGTCTTGTATAGTGTTGGTGTTTTGTCCAGAGAAAACAAGAACGATGTCATCAGCGAACGCCTGACCGTATACATCCCTTTTGTCCACCTCGTCAAGCAGTGGATCAATTAGCAGGTTCCAAAAGATGGGCCCTGTGATCGAGCCTTGTACACAGCCCTTCGAGGCCGGGCGAAGATGTTCTGCTCCTGCATAATTTATGAGTACTTTTCTGTTGCTTAGATAGTCTGCTACTAATAGTCTCAAGTTTATGGGGCAGTTTTTTTGTTTAAGTTGGTATTTAATGGCTCGCCACCACGCGCTGTCGAAGGCTCCCTCTATGTCTAAGGATATCATTACTACGATTTATTTTTTCTTTAATCTTCCTTGAATATAAGTTATAAGATCATAGAGGGAGTCCCCTCCGTCGAGCGCTAGGGGACGAAGCCATACTGCCTCGGGTTTGTTTTGGGTAATAAGTGCCATTTGAGTCTTTGGGCTAGCATTTTTTCAAAAATTTTGCCAAGCACAGTGAGCAGACCAATTGGTCTATAGGATTTTGGATTTTGGTAGTCAGTCTTAGCTGGTTTTCTTAGCACAACTATATATGCCATCTTCCATGTTTCCGGAAAGCATGCGAGGTCTAGGCACCGATTAGCGATGATCAAATAAAACTCTAAGTTGGCTTCGATGGCAGCTTTACAGATATCGCTGGTAAACCCGTCGGGACCTGGTGCCTTTTTTACGTTAAAACTATTTATAGCGTTAGTTAGTTCAACATGGGTAAATGGGGGGTCTGTTGTTTTATTTGTTGCGTTGTCCGGTCCGTCTATTGTTTCTCTCATTTCAGTGTGCTTTGCGTTATCATCTTCTAGGCTATCTGCTGGAAAAAAAGGTTTCAGCCAATAGCTTTGCTGAATGCTCCGCGTCTTGAGGTACTCCGTTCACAGCTAATAGTTTATCTTCCTTACCCTTGTCTGTTGTTCTTATCACTCTATACAAACTATCCCAGAAGCTCTCTTTCTCTTGTTTTGAACAAAAAAAATTCCAACTCTCTGTTTGTGTTCGTTTAACCTCATCTTCATATATTAATTTTGCCTCTAGATATTGTTCAACCACATAAGCTTTCCTTTTTTGTGCAGCATACGATATTCTTCTTTTCCTCCTAACCATTTCAGATTTTAACTCGTTTAGAACCGGTGTCCACCATATCGGTTTCTTCGCCTTCCTTGGTGTAAGTTTTAGTTTTGGTATATGATTTTCACAGGCTCGCTCTATTATTTTTTGATACTCCTTTACTAGATTTTCTAGTTCTTCCTTTGTTTCTGCCGTTTGTACTCTTTCTATTACAAAGTTTGTTTCTTGTAAGTTTTTCTTAATTTCTTTTGTAAATTCTGTCCATTTCGCCTTTTTTGTTTTGTACTTCCTTGTCCCGGTTTTTGTTTCTATTAATATAGGTTTTTTAAGGTCTAGTGTAAAGGTGATTGCGTTGTGATCAGAACTTGTAATGCTCTTGTCAACTCTCCAGTACTCTATGCTCTGTAATAAGTCAAAACTGCATACTGTAATGTCAACTACACTTTTATATAATTTGCTGCCTCTTATTGTCTCTGTTCTTCTCCTTGGTTCAGGAGGTGGAGATCCATTTCGTTTAAAAAGCTTGACAATCCTACTCCCCTATCGTCCTCCTTGGCGCTACCCACCAGAAACTCCACGCATTGACGTCTCCGCCCAAGATTATATTTTTGTTTGCAGGTCTTCACAGATTTTCTTAATTTTTGAAGGTAAGGCTCCAAGGGTTCAGGTGCTCCTTCGAGATAGACCGAGATCACTCCTATACTCCATAGTGGTGTTTTAAGATTACGCCTACTATGTTCTCACAGACCAGTTCACATTCTCCTGTATTTGGATATCACTATCAAAGACCACAATAGCCGATTTGACGGGTTTTATTCTACTTTGTGTGCATTGTATTATTCGCGTGCCATGATGATGTTTTAGTTCGTTCCTGGCTCCAACATAAGGTTCTTGTATGAGTGCGACACTAATATTTCTTTCTATTGCTTCTATAAAAAGTTCTTGAGTTGCTAATTTCTTCCGCTGCAAATTTGTTTGTGCTACCCTGTATCCCTTCTTTTGTATTGTCCATCTTCCCTGAGCTCCCCTTACCTTCTTCAGCACATCCTTGTATCCTTATCCTCTTCTGAAGAAACGATGATTGTGTGATTAGGCTGCTTATTAAGTGGATGCATGTTCATTCCCAAGTTCTTGCTAGCTATCTCTGCGTACGTTGGTGCAGTTAGTTGTTTCATAGCCAATTGTTCGGTTTTCAGCTCCTCCAGGAGAGAAGTCACCCTGGCGCTTGGTTCGTTCACTGTTTTCCGGATTTCTCTGACGTCCTCCGAAATACTTTCGATCTTCTGGGTAATATCTCCCTGGAGATCAGCCTTTTGTGACTGTTGGGTGATGGGCTCAGCTACATCAAAGAGGAGTATTTGTCGGATCGATTTAACTTCGTTTAGTATTTCTTCGACCGCAGATTTAACATCCGTTTCTCGAAGCACTCCCATAACCTCTTGGAGTCGGCCAGCATGTTCTTTTCCTTCTTCATGATCTCACAATCTGGCTTATGTTTACTTCTTTCAAGCTGAAGTTGTAGTGTCTGCCTAGATTCGTGCATTCTTAAGATGATCTCATACATTCCAGTAAGATTGGCTATGACTTGGTCCTTAATTGAGGTCTTCAGGTTCCGTTGGGTGGATTGTTCTCCTTAGATATGCCAGAACTCCCTTTATCCACTGATACTGGTCTTAACAGAGCTTTCTTGCGATAGAATGCTTCCCCAGTACTACTAGTGCTGGCAGGGGATGGTCTCAGTATCCTTGCTAGTCATTCTAGTCATCTTCTTGGTAGGTTGTTTGGAAGACATATTTTTCGAGTTTTTTGAAGCAGTGTTCTGGAGTTGGACGATCACTTCTTCAGATCGAAGTGTGTAGGATGTGTGGAAAGGCCACCTTTTCCTAATAGCTTAATGGTTTAAGAAACGGTCGGCGAAACTTAAGGTCGTATATTTGAATACACAATTCCTTCTTTATGTTTCGGAGGTAAACGAACGCACAATTCCCTAATAGTAAGTGACTCTTGCGGCCCGTAATACGTACATTTATGCGTGGAGTAATAAATAGTCATTAAGCATATATGCTGTGACGCGTACTAGAATGGAATGCTTCGTCAGGAGGAATCCTTGTTAACTTGCGCTTTGTAAAGTTGCACATAGTGAGCCGACATGAAATACCGTCTTTCTCTATTAAGCACGCCCAGTATTTTAGAGGCCAATTTGGCCTTACCCATAAGCGCACGACGAACTGATCGTCTGGCAAGGATTCCGATACTAGCTGAAGTAGCAAGGGGATTGTTGCCAAAATTAGGAGATGCGATAACAGTAAATGCGCAAACTTGTGGATTCGTGGTATTAAATTGGATTAGTATATACCATGGTTTTTCACGGCCCTCTGTCTAGATTCAGTTGATGTTGATGCTGTTCGCCTATGCGGCTCTTACAGCTTCATCGGACACAGGGCTCACGGAACTGAGGGGTCCGTGAGCTGGTTAGGTAGTTTCCTATTTTTGTGGTTCTCTTACACAAAGCGCTCATAAACTGAGCGTGTCGGTCTGCTACACGGCCCTCTGTATACACAGAGAGTATATATATACCACATTTGGGCGGCAACTATGATAGTGTGATGCACGTCCTTTTGTTGTTCCGTATGTCAACGTCATCACTGCAACACATTTATTTAATCTTTTTTAATTTGCGATTGTTTTTTTCACTAGTATTAACGTCGTCAATTTACAACTCAATGGTGGATTATTTTACTAAGATTTTCTATGGAGAACTTTTGCCATTTAAAATCCATACTACGTATTATTATTTCAATTTCACAAATGTATAAATTAAACATACACACTATATTGTCTAAATAAAATCCATCGAAATATACACAGTTCCCGCCATTTTTTTATATTGTATAATATGTTATTTTTTCAGGATTGCGTAAAAACAAAAGCTTTGTATTCAGTGATGGCGGTTCGTCAAATAGGAAAAGCAGATGCTGTTGATATTATAGAGAAAGTGTTTCCGAAATGTTACGCTGATTTGGAACCAATAGGAAGGCGAATTAGAAGGAATTCCGAAGATATGCTTCGGGCATTTAAGGAGGCAGCGTATTATGGTTATGAATAACGATAATCAACAAAAAGTAGTTCATAAGTAGACAAGTAAATAAAACAAATTACAGAGATTTAAAATAATGTCTTTTATTTCATTATTTAATGAACTATTTACAAAATTCTTGCCTTGTTTCAAACACTGTTACTGTTCTAAAACAGTTTTATATTAAGATATGAAATATTAGTCAAAAGCTAATTTTTCATTGAATTTTCTTAGTATAAAATTGATTGTGATTAAAAGGCACTAAGCTTAATGAATTTCAATAATAAAATTCATTATGTTAATAAATTACATGTTCTATGCTTTCTAATAACAGTGAAATTAACACTTTTTTTATTATTAAATTGTGTATCAGTTGAATCGCCAATTTGATAAATTTATTTTAATATATTTAATTAACAATTTTATATATTATCAAATTTTGTGCAGTATAATGATTTGTGCTTACATTTATTTTCTTTTTAGTTTTTATTTAAATTTATGACTAGAAATTAGTTTAGTATATATCAGTTAAGTCACGCAGGGTAGATGTAAATATAGGTGATTTAAATATAGTTTTAAAAATCCTTTCATGTTCGTGCTTTGAATTACGGTATGGAACGCAACGTATGATTTGTATGTGGTTGTTGTCTACTATTTTGGTTACAGCTGCCACTGCTGCCACAACAAATAAGTGTATAATATAAGTAAATATATATAGAACAAATAATTGTTTTTAAAGGAATCATAAAAATCATGGCTTTTTCTCAAACATTGCATTTCCTTTGAAGATGATGTTTCATGGTTTTTTTTTCGGGCTGATGGCCGCTGTTAGCCCAAGCTTTTACAGTATTATCGGGTTGAGAGGTGACCGAGCGCTTATGGCGTTCAGTCGAGAACTCTATTAAGCACAAGGGCTCCCGAGAAGGAGCCTCGGCTTGAACCATCACCCTGTTCCGCGAAAGCGTCTAACTACAGGGTGCCCGAGAGGGCCGAACCTCGGCTCCGTCAGTAGCTTCTGACTAAATGTTATCTATATTAATATTACTATTATTATTATTGGCTATCTGTAGCACCACTTCGGAATGCGTGGGCGCTGGAGAAGAAGTGGCGCAAGAAACCCCAGCGACGCTTCTATTTTTATTGTTTCCGAATCCCTTGCCGTCGGCGGGGCGGTATGAGGTGCAATGCACGTGTGTAGTGTTTTATAAAGGGCTTGGGCCCTGGTGGTCGCGTCCCAAAATTTATAATTCGCTATGGGATTGTAAGTGGCAAGCACTTAAAATGTTTCATGTTTTTGTATAAATATGTAAGGGGCCATTTACCCCAATATATATAACAAAATATATGTAACAAATCTAGTATTTTATGGTGATGGTTAAGTGTAAACATTTCTTTAGGAAATCATCATACCTAAAATTATACAATAAAGATACAAGGTCCGTAACAGATATTCAAAGGGTAAGATGTTCAAGATGTCGTAACGAAAAGGCGAACGTACCGGGATGCTGGACAATACTACTAATTCGTTTATTGTCATATTTCACCGAACAAAGGTTGAAAAGTAAGATCAGTTAGGAAAGTTATCAAATGGTCTATGGTCTAGACAATTAAGAAAAACATATCGTAAATTGCCTATTTAGGATATTTGTGTGGTATGCGTTTTAGGGGAATTAGAAACGGCTCGGTTAATTTTTTTCTCTATATTGTTTACAATTACCCTGCTTGACCCTTTTATTTTTTACAAGTTATGGTATGTGCTAATTAACTAAATTAAATTAAAGCAACTGGTATAATATTTTTTTTTCTAACATCTTGGAACTATTTATTAAAATATAATATTATTCACAATATTTAAATTTCTTTCTGATATTTCTATATTTCGGCTACCCATCTGTATGAGTGGAGTATTGTATTTGAGTTTCTTTGTTATTATCATTGCTTTTATTGGCTGAAAATTTTAATTTGTAATTTTACCCACTCATACACATAGGCAAGTGTTTCTCTTATTTTGTCTTGTATAGTGTTGGTGTTTTGTCCAGAGAAAACAAGAACGATGTCATCAGCGAACGCCTGACCGTATACATCCCTTTTGTCCACCTCGTCAAGCAGTGGATCAATTAGCAGGTTCAAAGATGGGCCCTGTGATCGAGCCTTGTACACAGCCCTTCGAGGCCGGGCGAAGATGTTCTGCTCCTGCATAATTTATGAGTACTTTTCTGTTGCTTAGATAGTCTGCTACTAATAGTCTCAAGTTTATGGGGCAGTTTTTGTTTAAGTTAGATACGCTCGCCACCACGCGCTGTCGAAGGCTCCCTCTATGTCTAAGGATATCATTACTACGATTTATTTTTTTCTTTAATCTTCCTTGAATATAAGTTATAAGATCATAGAGAGTCCCTCCGTCGAGCGCTAGGGACGAAATATACTCGCCCTCGGTTTGTTTTGGGTAATAAGTGCCATTTGAGTCTTTGGGCTAGCATTTTTCAAAATTTTGCCAAGCACAGTGAGCAGACCAATTGGTCTATAGGATTTTGGATTTTTGGTAGTCAGTCTTAGCTGGTTTTCTTAGCACAACTATATATGCCATCTTCCATGTTTCCGGAAAGCATGCGAGGTCTAGGCACCGATTAGCGATGATCAAATAAAACTCTAAGTTGGCTTCGATGGCAGCTTTACAGATATCGCTGGTAAACCCGTCGGGACCTGGTGCCTTTTTTACGTTAAAACTATTTATAGCGTTAGTTAGTTCAACATGGGTAAATGGGGGGTCTGTTGTTTTATTTGTTGCGTTGTCCGGTCCGTCTATTGTTTCTCTCATTTCAGTGTGCTTTGCGTTATCATCTTCTAGGCTATCTGCTGGAAAAAAGGTTTCAGCCAATAGCTTTGCTGAATGCTCCGCGTCTTGAGGTACTCCGTTCACAGCTAATAGTTTATCTTCCTTACCCTTGTCTGTTGTTCTTATCCTCTATACAAACTATCCCAGAAGCTCTCTTTCTCTTGTTTGAACAAAAATTCCAACTCTCTGTTTGTGTTCGTTTAACCTCATCTTCATATATTAATTTTGCCTCTAGATATTGTTCAACCACATAAGCTTTCCTTTTTTGTGCAGCATACGATATTCTTCTTTTCCTCCTAACCATTTCAGATTTTAACTCGTTTAGAACCGGTGTCCACCATATCGGTTTCTTCGCCTTCCTTGGTGTAAGTTTTAGTTTTGGTATATGATTTTCACAGGCTCGCTCTATTATTTTTTGATACTCCTTTACTAGATTTTCTAGTTCTTCCTTTGTTTCTGCCGTTTGTACTCTTTCTATTACAAAGTTTGTTTCTTGTAAGTTTTTCTTAATTTCTTTTGTAAATTCTGTCCATTTCGCCTTTTTTGTTTTGTACTTCCTTGTCGGTTTTGTTTCTATTAATATAGGTTTTAAGGTCTAGTGTAAAGGTGATTGCGTTGTGATCAGAACTTGTAATGCTCTTGTCAACTCTCCAGTACTCTATGCTCTGTAATAAGTCAAAACTGCATACTGTAATGTCAACTACACTTTTATATAATTTGCTGCCTCTTATTGTCTCTGTTCTTCTCCTTGGTTCAGGAGGTGGAGATCCATTTCGTTTAAAAAGCTTGACAATCCTACTCCCCTATCGTCCTCCTTGGCGCTACCCCACCAGAAACTCCACGCATTGACGTCTCCGCCCAAGATTATATTTTTTGTTTGCAGGTCTTCACAGATTTTCTTAATTTTTGAAGGTAAGGCTCCAAAGGGTTCAGGTGCTCCTTCGAGATAGACCGAGATCCTCCTATACTCCATAGTGGTGTTTTTAAGATTACGCCTACTATGTTCTCACAGACCCAGTTCACATTCTCCTGTATTTGGATATCACTATCAAAGACCACAATAGCCGATTTGACGGGTTTTATTCTACTTTGTGTGCATTGTATTATTCGCGTGCCATGATGATGTTTTAGTTCGTTCCTGGCTCCAACATAAGGTTCTTGTATGAGTGCGACACTAATATTTCTTTCTATTGCTTCTATAAAAGTTCTTGAGTTGCTAATTTCTTCCGCTGCAAATTTGTTTGTGCTACCCTGTATCCCTTCTTTGTATTGTCCATCTTCCCTGAGCTCCCCCTTACCTTCTTCAGCACATCCTTGTATCCTTATCCTCTTCTGGAAGAAACGATGATTGTGTGATTAGGCTGCTTATTAAGTGGATGCATGTTCATTCCCAAGTTCTTGCTAGCTATCTCTGCGTACGTTGGTGCAGTTAGTTGTTTCATAGCCAATTGTTCGGTTTTCAGCTCCTCCAGGAGAGAAGTCACCCTGGCGCTTGGTTCGTTCACTGTTTTCCGGATTTCTCTGACGTCCTCCGAAATACTTTCGATCTTCTGGGTAATATCTCCCTGGAGATCAGCCTTTTGTGACTGTTGGGTGATGGGCTCAGCTACATCAAAGAGGAGTATTTGTCGGATCGATTTAACTTCGTTTAGTATTTCTTCGACCGCAGATTTAACATCCGTTTCTCGAAGCACTCCCATAACCTCTTGGAGTCGGCCAGCATGTTCTTTTTCCTTCTTCATGATCTCACAATCTAGCTTATGTTTACTTCTTTCAAGCTGAAGTTGTAGTGTCTGCCTAGATTCGTGCATTCTTAAGATGATCTCATACATTCCAGTAAGATTGGCTATGACTTGGTCCTTAATTGAGGTCTTCAGGTTCCGTTGGGTGGATTGTTCTCCTTAGATATGCCAGAACTCCCTTTATCCACTGATACTGGTCTTAACAGAGCTTTCTTGCGATAGAATGCTTCCCCAGTACTACTAGTGCTGGCAGGGGATGGGTCTCGAGTATCCTTGCTAGTCATTCTAGTCATCTTCTTGGTAGGTTGTTTGGAAGACATATTTTTTCGAGTTTTTTTTTGAAGCAGTGTTCTGGAGTTGGACGATCACTTCTTCAGATCGAAGTGTGTAGGATGTGTGGAAAGGCCCACCTTTTCCTAATAGCTTAATGGTTTAAGAAACGGTCGGCGAAACTTAAGGTCGTATATTTGAATACACAATTCCTTCTTTATGTTTCGGAGGTAAACGAACGCACAATTCCCTAATAGTAAGTGACTCTTGCGGCCCGTAATACGTACATTTATGCGTGGAGTAATAAATAGTCATTAAGCATATATGCTGTGACGCGTACTAGAATGGAATGCTTCGTCAGGAGGAATCCTTGTTAACTTGCGCTTTGTAAAGTTGCACATAGTGAGCCGACATGAATTACCGTCTTTCTCTATTAAGCACGCCCAGTATTTTAGAGGCCAATTTGGCCTTACCCATAAGTGCACGACGAACTGATGGATCGTGCAAGGATTCTGACACTAGCTGAAGTAGCAAGGGGAGTGTTGCCAAAATTAGGAGATGCGACAAAGGTATTCTTTGTAGCAGTAAATGCGCAAACTTGTGGATTCGTGGTATTAAATTGGATTAGTATATACCATGGTTTTTCACGGCCCTCTGTCTAGATTCTGTTGATGTTGATGCTGTTCGCCTATGCGGCTCTTACAGCTTCATCGGACACAGGGCTCACGGAACTGAGGGGTCCGTGAGCTGGTTAGGTAGTTTCCTATTTTTGTGGTTCTCTTACACAAAGCGCTCATAAACTGAGCGTGTCGGTCTGCTACACGGCCCTCTGTATACATAGAGAGTATATATATACCACATTTGGGCGGCAACTATGATAGTGTGATGCACGTCCTTTTGTTGTTGTGTATGTCAACGTCATCTCTGCAACACATTTATTTAATCTTTTTTAATTTGCGATTGATTTTTTTCACTAGTATTAACGTCGTCAATTTACAACTCAATGGTGAATTATTTTACTAAGATTTTCTATGGAGAACTTTTGCCATTTAAAATCCATACTACGTATTATTATTTCAATTTCACAAATGTATAAATTAAACATATACACTATATTGTCTAAATAAAATCCATCGAAATATACACAGTTCCCGCCATTTTTTTTATATTGTATAATATGTTATTTTTTCAGGATTGCGTAAAAACAAAAGCTTTGTATTCAGTGATGGCGGTTCGTCAAATAGGAAAAGCAGATGCTGTTGATATTATAGAGAAAGTGTTTCCGAAATGTTACGCTGATTTGGAACCAATAGGAAGGCGAATTAGAAGGAATTCCGAAGATATGCTTCGGGCATTTAAGGAGGCAGCGTATTATGGTTATGAATAACGATAATCAACAAAAAGTAGTTCATAAGTAGACAAGTAAATAAAACAAATTACAGAGATTTAAAATAATGTCTTTTATTTCATTATTTAATGAACTATTTACAAAATTCTTGCCTTGTTTCAAACACTGTTACTGTTCTAAAACAGTTTTATATTAAGATATGAAATATTAGTCAAAAGCTAATTTTTCATTGAATTTTCTTAGTATAAAATTGATTGTGATTAAAAGGCACTAAGCTTAATGAATTTCAATAATAAAATTCATTATGTTAATAAATTACATGTTCTATGCTTTCTAATAACAGTGAAATTAACACTTTTTTTATTATTAAATTGTGTATCAGTTGAATCGCCAATTTGATAAATTTATTTTAATATATTTAATTAACAATTTCATATATTATCAAATTTTGTGCAGTATAATGATTTGTGCTTACATTTATTTTCTTTTTAGTTTAATTAAAAATTTATGACTAGAAATTAGTATAGTATATATCAGTTAAGTCACGCAGGGTAGATGTAAATATAGGTAATTTAAATATAGTTTTAAAAATCCTTGCATGTTCGTGCTTTGAATTACGGTATGGAACGCAACGTATGATTTGTATGTGGTTGTTGTCTGCTATTTTGGTTACAGCTGCCACTGCTGCCACAACGAATAAGTGTATAATATAAGTAAATATATATAGAACAAATAATTGTTTTTAAAGGAATCATAAAAATCATGGTTTTTTCTCAAACATTGCATTTCCTTTGAAGATGATGTTTCATGTTTTTTTTTTCGGGCTGATGGCCGCTGTTAGCCCAAGGGCTTTTACAGTTTTATCGGGTTGAGAGGTGACCGAGCGCTTATGGCGCTCAGTCGAGAACTCTATTAAGCACAAGGGCTCCCGAGAAGGAGCCTCGGCTTGAACCGTTACCCTGTTCCGCGAAAGCGTCTAACTACAGGGTGCCCGAGAGGGCCGAACCTCGGCTCCTTCAGTAGCTTCTGACTAAATGTTATCTATATTAATATTACTATTATTATTATTGGCTATCTGTAGCACCACTTCGGAATGCGTGGGCGCTGGAGAAGAAGTGGCGCAAGAAACCCCAGCGACGCTTCTATTTTTATTGTTTCCGAATCCCTTGCCGTCGGCGGGGGCGGTATGAGGGTGCAATGCACGTGTGTAGTGTTTTATAAAGGGCTTGGGCCCTGGTGGTCGCGTCCCAAAATTTATAATTCGCTATGGGATTGTAAGTGGCAAGCACTTAAAATGTTTCATGTTTTTGTATAAATATGTATGGGGCCATTTACCCCAATATATATAACAAAATATATGTAACAAATCTAGTATTTTATGGTGATGGTTAAGTGTAAACATTTCTTTAGGTAATCATCATACCTAAAATTATACAATAAAGATACAAGGTCCGTAACAGATATTCAAAGGGTAAGATGTTCAAGATGTCGTAACGAAAAGGCGAACGTACCGGGATGCTGGACAATACTACTAATTCGTTTATTGTCATATTTCACCGAACAAAGGTCGAAAAGTAAGATCAGTTAGGAAAGTTATCAAATGGTCTATGGTCTAGACAATTAAGAAAAACATATCGTAAATTGCCTATTTAGGATATTTGTGTGGTATGCGTTTTAGGGGAATTAGAAACGGCTCGGTTAATTTTTTTCTCTATATTGTTTACAATTACCCTGCTTGACCCTTTTATTTCTTATAAGTTATGGTATGTGCTAATTAAATAAATTAAATTAAAGCAACTGGTATAATATTTTTTTTTCTAACATCTTGTTGGAACTATTTATTAAAATATAATATTATTCATAATATTTGAATATTTATTATTCTGTAAAGTTTATGACATTATATAAAATATATTTTATTTTGCTTAAATTAGGCTAGATTACCCTCCCCATGTTTTTGTTGCTGGTCAAAAATAAGCTATCTGCATCGAACAATTTTGTATAAACATATCTATGACGTATGTGATATGTAATGTGAAATATGCTCAATTAAATATTTATTTTGCTTAAGCAAGTGTTTGTCGTTATCATTTTAGAGGTATTTTTTAAAACTGATGATTTCTACAAATGTTTCTGTTATCTATTTCTGATGAAATTATATCAATTTAAGGGATTCACTCAAATGTTTTATTGTTTCGGAAGTCTTCGGAATCTTGAAATAGCTAAAACATCGCCGTAATCCTTTAAAAACTAAAAATAGAAAAAAATTCATATTGTTTAACACGTAAACTTTTTTAGCTTGAAGTTCCTAAAACTGGTGTTTATATCTGCGAAATTAGTAAGACATTACATTAATTAAGTACTTATCGACGTAAATTAAATAAATGAAAAGTAAAATAGAATTAATGCCAAGTATTCTACATGAAATAAATTATTTAACAAAATGCAAAAATCGTTTCTCTGCATAAATAAATTAGTTTATAAACGAGATTATATTTACCATTGCAAGATGTTATTACCATAAACTAATATTTTTGTCTGCTCTATAATTTACTTAATATAAAGTAAATTAATAAAGTTTATAATTAATAAAATTAAGCGATTACTAACATTTTGTTTTCCTAGAGTTAATTAATTTTTTTATATATATTTATAACTAACCACGAATTAGGCTTTTATCTTTTCTATACTGCTTCTAAATACTAAATTTCTCTTTAGTTAGACTTCCGAGAAAAAATTGTTTGTGATTGTATTTTGACTTTCGAATATATTGAGATTATTAATTGGTATAATTAGAAGGGTTACTTACAATATTAAAATTTTTACATGTACTTATTTTATATTAACCACAAGGCACCTAAGTTAAGGCGAACTGTATCAAATTTAAGTACTTAGCCTTATGGTCCCCAAAACTTTATTTATACATATCAATAAAAGATTATGTCTTATTACTAAAACGTATTGCTAGGTCTACACAATAAATAGCTAGGTTATTACAACCTCTAACAGAATTATACAAAAAACTCATACATACTAACATTATTTTATAGGTATGAATACTTTACATAATCCAATGCCAGGTAATCTGTAATTTATGTATTAAATTTAGACACACTAATAGCATCGCGTGAACAACGATTAATTAAATAATAAAAAGTTTTTCAGATCGTGGGTGGAGAATGAAATAATTAAATGGATGTCAACGGCCATAATTGGTATTCTTATGTTGTGTATTGTGTGCGAGCAATACAAGAATGCGCTCTGTCTCGCATTGCGTTAGTTTCCTTTTTAAGTAAATAGTGCAACCGTGTGATATATATATAATTAGCAATATTTTACATACATTTACAAAGGTTGTCTAGAATGTTTTTCGTTTTTTATTTTAACTGCTATGCACCATACACGGGTAGCGATGCAGGGAGTTGATGTGAAACGCTTTTCGGATTTTTTTAAAGACATTAATAAGATCATTTCACCACAGCGAATGTTGAGTGTCTTATAAAAACAACGATTTGCACATTGTTGTTCAATGTCTTTACAGGACACATTCAGAATCATGAAAAATGTGTCGACTGCGATTTCAATTGAGCGTAAGCGCAGCAAGTGCTTGATTCATTTGGTAATTTCCACTCCTACAAAATTGCGATGAGATGAAGCCCGATAATTCATCCTAAGAAGTCAAATGCTGCAGGACCATCAAAAATCGTTTTAGGGAAATTTTATAACATATGGTTCTCTGATGAGCTCAGCTTTCACATCAACGGACACATGAATAAATAATATTGAAAATATTGGGTAGACGACAATGCGACTAGAACTGCACGAGTTTCATAACACTAGTATAAGCTTGTCGTTTGGGCTACCATATCAATTCAAGGTATTACTGGCGAAAGTTAACCGTGGATGCACTCAGATTATTCTTGCCATACTTCCGATCTATATTGCCATATTTTTCCAACTAGATGGAGCAAATTGCCACGTCACGAATTACTTAGCTGCTTCAATGCTTTAGCTGCTCTTTACGATGAATTCCTTGAAAGGTTAATTAGACACCGAAGAGACATTAACTGGCCACTGAGTGTAGACCTGTTTTTTTTCCTTTAAGGATATCAAACCCATTGCTATTAAACTTGAATGTTTTAAAGGAAAAAATAACCGACGAAATCCACGCTATGTTAAGAGCGACGCTCCAGCAAGTGATTGAAAATTCAGTTTTAGCCTTAGTATAAATATTTTAGTTTTAGTATATAAATGATTGCTTTTCATAACTAAAAAATCAAAAACGAGTTTTACTTTGACAAAATGTTTATCAAAAGGGATAAACATTCTGAAACACCTTTTATGTATACACATTACACACGTTATCCTGTGATTTGAGTATTGTTAAAATTATTAGTGTGTTCGAAAAATTAGGACAGCAATAGTTGTTTACGTCAGCTCATTGATATGATATAGTAACTGAGTAACTGAGAGCAAAGTACAGGATAAGTTTGTTTGATCGAGTACTGATAGTTAATTTGTTATTCTGATTGTACAAGCAAATAACTGTAATAATTTAATTAAAATTTATTCCGTCTCTTTATTTTTTAATGTATAGGCTTATTTTGGAAGGGGGATATACGATGGAACAGTTCACGTAAATGTGTGTGATTACAGTGGTACATAACTGCTTAAATACATCGTAAAGCAAAGATATATACCCCTGAGGACTACACTCAAAACATTAAATACTAACGCGACATGTTTTCTCCAGTCAACATTCCACCAGTTTTTCACGCTGCATCATTGATATGCTACGCGAACCGTGTATTGTTTACTTTATATATATGATGAATATATTTGGTTATATTAAAGTTGAAATAATAGCGAAAATATTCCCTGGAATATTTTAGGAGTGCCTACTGATTACGTCACAAATATTAATTTAAAATCCATATCATTACAAACTATCACTGGGGCTACTAATTATTAAACACTAGATGTAGCCGCGACTTTAAATTCGCAATCGAGCAGCGCGTATTCATCCGACTTGTGATCGGGTCACATAAAGAGCGCGCGAGATGTACTTTAAAATTGTCATATACTTTTTATTTAGTATTTGATTTAAACGAAACAAACACTGTGTCAAATGTGAGTTCATATAAAAATCTCTCGCTTATTCATCAATATAAAACTGAAAACTACATCCAAATTGGTTTAGTCTTGTTGTGATTAGTATGCTCAAAGGCACAGACAGACAAAAAGTCCGTTTACGATTATGTTATATGCATAGATTATTTTTACTTTTCTTGTCTCTATTACAAATATATTTAGAAGGCACTCTTTAATTGAAAACGCTCTGTAAAAATAAATAACTTTGATATTTTCATCAACAAATGTACATATAATCTTAAACACACTAAAGTAATTATTTCTTATATAATAAGTAATTGCACTCACTATAAAACTTAAAAAATTATTAAAAAGTTTAACAATAACATGCATCTTGTTAAATAGTACGTCTTTAGGGTATCACTAATATTTTCAAAATGGACTAGCAACTTGTCTTATATGTAGTACAAATATGTCTTATCACTTCGCATAATTAGGCACTATTCACACATCGTTACGTATGTATCTCTCTTTACAATTCACTTCACTCGTGCATGGCTCGATGAGCCTCACTAAGGTAAGTTGTCCAGTAAATTATTGTAAAAAGAATAAAACATATAGGGAAAAGCATAAGTGCGAATTTATCGAGAGCCCCATGTTGAGCCCCACAAAACATAACACCATGGTCCACAATCGTTGCGATACGTGTCAATAATCCTCTGGATGACCCACTCGGAGGCATTGTGTCCAATATGGGTGAATCCTTAAATGAAAATTGGAAATACATTATAATTAGAAACAATTAACTGAAACAATAAACATAATAAACGTCACGACTGAATATTGCTTCGTGTCTAGTTAGCCTGTCTATTCTGGTCATGTTGGTTTACTTCTAACATCTAACTTAATCAAGTGCATTACGTTATAAGCGTTTGTGAAGTAATCTTTATATGTTCGCTTTCTATCATACGAGTATTTATTTAAAAACAGTAGCAAAACCAATTTATCTGTATATTTTATTCTCTATATCTACATAGATTTAGCCACAATGTTTCTTTTGAAGTCTACAATTCATTATAACGATGCGTGAATAAATACATCTAAAGTTTGGAATCGCAATTTATTACTAAAATCTCGATTCAGTCGAAGTACGATGATATGAAACTAGCATACTGTGTACAGCGTCCAGAAACACAGTGCAATTTTTTCTTAATAAAATTTTACCTTGCTAACTGATCTTGTTTCACATCCGATCTTATTGTCTCTCCAACTCCTTTTATCCGAGGAAGATGACTAAAAATTTGTGGCCTTAGTTTAAAATTATGTACTGTAACAAGTTCTACGTGTTTAGGGACCTTTATTCGTGCAATACAGGACGGCGTTAAATTAAATTAATATTTACCCTTTGTATTGTCTGATGTGAGAATTGTTGCTTCAGGCCCTCGTCCTCAACGCTCAGTTGCGGTGAAAAGACGCCACCTTGAGGCGTTCCTGTCACTGGTGTGCCCATTCTCTACAAATTTAACGGAAATGTTTCTAATGCTTAATTATTATATATGTATTTTTTTCACACTTTCCAGATTGTTAAAAGGATTTTATATTCAATTATATTTCAAGATAAGTAAGAAATTGAATTAGAATATATAAATAGAAGAAACATAAATGGCCGAATTTTTAGCCTTCTATTATATTACTGTTTTCGTATTCGTAAACATGACATAAATGTTAAGGTTACGACCAATATTATAAAGTAATAGTTATCCTAACAAGCGTTGTTGCCAACTCTTCCTATTGAGTTGCCTGGAAAATTGCGCTCCGTAAACTCATACGGGAAAGACAAACATTAATTTATTAAATTTAGCACTGAATCAGGAAACTGTGGCTATCAAAATCCTTATTGATGAGTCCTATATTTAATACTATACTGGTTAAGGAGAAATATGAACGAATAGTTCGGACCTGTGAGTGGTTCACGTGCAAAGGCGGAGGAGCAAGTTGCGCTGCGGAGTGAGCTCTGCGCAAGTCCTGCCTCCGCTTACTCCAGCTCTTGTCGTACCGGATACCGAATAACACAACGAAGTATTCCAGCAAAGCCAGGAACACGAATATCGTGCACGAGATCAGCCAGACTTCTATACACTTCAGCTCCAGGGCGTCTGGCGAGTTTGTACTACAGGGATATGTATATTTTATATTAAATTAAATTGGATAATGGTCATTAAAATTAATCATATTATTATAGTTTTTCCATAACACGATGGATTTAAAATGTATGTATTAATAACATTATTATATGATAATAGTTCACGGTCAATTAACTAGAAGCATGTTGCATAACTGACGAAAAATTTCGCAAGAAAGTTTACTTTTTGTTTTTTTTTATTATCAAGGTTATTTTATCATGTTTTTTTACTAAGAGATACACGTACAAGTTTTGCATTGCTTAAAAATGCATTCAATTTATCTGCTTTTATTTACATATTTATTTATTATAAACCATATCTATTATTATCATAGTAATAACAGCGGGAAATAGGCAGCGTAATACTTTGTTTCGTAGTGTATGCAGGGATCCGGGAACTTACTGCTAAGCTAAGGGATCTGGAGTATTAATTTGAATAAATGAAGGTGCTTATGAAACGCAGTAATCACCATCAAGTTAACTGTGTGTTCGTACGTCACCCTTAGCATCATTAAATAAATATGATAACTAATTATATATTATAGTGCTGTGAGATATTATTAAATCTATCATCATCGGTAATAGTATGGAGATTAGTAATGTTATAAGTTTAATGTTATTTCAATCTATTTGAATATAAAAAAAATATATTATAAAAATAATTGTTCTACGAAACTTATTATTAGATATTTTTAAATTAGTAAAATAACTTTTAAATTAGTTCGATACCTTTATGTTTAGTGATTTCTGATTCTAACCTGACTGTGTCAAACATCGTGACTAGAGAGAGCAGTGTAGTCACAAGGAGAACCATACGACCGGGAACTATCTCGGGTATTACGCAGAAGCTTCCCCACGATATGATGACGAATAATGATGATGGGAGGTAGCTCTCCAGGAGATAGCTGCGTAGCTCCCTTGAGAGTTTGATTTGCAGCCTAGCCGCAGAATGTTCACCTGTAGAATACACAATTGTAAAACACGATCTACAGTTTTCATGGCTAAACACAAAAGCGTTATAATACTGTGCATTACGGGCTACGAAGATTTGCAAATATTTAAAAAAGCTTAAGGTGGATAAGATCCTAATTGTTCTATATTAATTTAGACCAGTTAAAGTCAAACTGAAGTTATTTTAATACAAAACATGTAAGTAAAGAAATATTTAAAGTTTTATGTGTAAGTTTTTCCCGATTCGGAAAAATAAATGACGTTGGCAGATCCGAATAATAATCTACCGTAATAAGACTTTTTAACATTTGAAAGACTATATTTCATTGGATGTTGACGTAGTATATTATTCAATTTATAACATTGTGAGGTTTTAGACCGCGCGAGTTAGATTAGCTTGTCCCCCGCGAGTGTGGATATGCCATAAAGTTCCCAAAGTGTAAAAAATAAATAAAAGGGATTAATATATCTCAACTTACTAAACTAGACATGGTAAGTTACTGTGTTATACAGGCTTTGGATAGTAATAAAACTCTTGTATGCAACATGGACGAAACATTTACTACACATGCACAACAAAACACAAAATTACAGAGAAAGGACTTTGTGCTGGGCACGGACGGACAACCTTATATGCTGTTGTTCTTAGAATGGATAGTTTATCTAGGGCAATGCCAACTAAAGAGGTGATCTTAATAAACATTGTATGGTAGTTGCACACATTTTTTTTTTTACGCTAGTATTGTGTGTGTGTCTTGATCTTGAGTACGTGTGATTTCATACTTGTGTCAGTTACACAAGTTTGAAATCATACGTGTACGAAAGTATTCGTAAGCTAGAGTCATCTGTGGTTACAACAGGCATCTACTTTATCTTTGAAAGTCAAGACTTTCAAAGATAAAGTAGATGCGCAAGTGAACCGTTACGCATTTGACTACCATTAGTAAGGTCATCCGCATACATCACCGGCAGCATCATGCGAGCGTACAGCGACGGAGAGTTAGCATAAGTAAATCGATACATGTTAATCAATTCGGTGCGCAAACTTAAGCGCAAAGCAATAAGTATACATTTACCTTCACCAAAATTTCGAATATGATTACTTTTGTCCGTGACGAATGTGACCACGTATTTGGGCAGACGGAATTGGCGGCGCTGCTTGCCGACCAGACCTCGCCACGGTGCGCCAGCGTGCCATTCGAAGCGGACGTCCTCCGACGTATATTTGTCTGCATAAATAAGAAAGGTTTTTATTTTCCAAAAAAAAAAATGCATAAAATCTTTACTTTGTTAATGCATAATTTCAGCTTAATCTACTGAGCTAACTCTTGGTTCGGTTCTCTATTAAAAAACTACCTAGTGAAGATAATGGGCTGCAAAAATCACTTATCAGTGGGTATCGTGTGCTTTTTTGTCATAGATATTGAATAAAAAAAAATTACTTCCCGGCATAAAATTGAACAATATATTAAAACTCATTTTAAAATACTAACTGCCTATATCTCAGCGAACAGCAAGAAACAGCTGAATACTTTTGGTTCGGCTTTTAATGATTGCGTTCGACGGTAGAAGTACTAACGAGGAAACGGTATTTTCGATTTGTGCTGCGCTAACATTCTTCCTTCTGGTTGGGTAGAAAAATGCAATTTTTTGGTATCCTATATTCTTCAAGCTGCTTAACATGGAGGAACACTATAATGGTGCAATATTTTTTTTAGTGAAGTTTAAAAAAAACAAAATATCTGTTTAGTACAGCTGTAGATGCAATGATTAATAATAAAGTTAATTAGTGCGAGAATTTGGAAAAATTATCAGGATCAACTAAATTAAATAAAATGTTACATGGTATACGTGGGGCATACTGAAAGTTTCTGGAAGTGGCCTAGTGAATAAAAACAATTAAAAAGCAGTTACCGAATTCGAAAATGAAACTCTCTGGGAAGTCGTACGTTTTAATTTGCGAGACTGTAATTTTATTCATTGTGGCATCTTTCAGAAAATTAAGTGTCACTATGTTATAAATTTACCTCGCGATTTTTTACGATTTTTACTGTGGTAAGAACTTAAAGAGTCAACAAGACAGTTGCCAGAGACTTCGATTGGCATTTGGCGACGAAGACCCATATCGTAGTACTGTGTATTCTTGGTTCGGAGAATTTTGAAGAGGACGAGATCATTTCCATGACTATGTATGTACGTGAAGGTCGGCGACAGTGGTTTCAGCATTCAATATTGATACCGTACGATAACCGATTAAAGCTGACAAAAAAATACTTACCAAAAACCAAATTCATACTTTACTGGCTTTGGAATGAGCTAAGTGTAAAGGGTTCGGAATATTGCACTAGACCCCATGATTTAACAGAAACGACTGCTTGTCGAGTGGTACCATTAAATGATAAAAAAGTTTAATGGAGGACAGTCTGTCAGAGTGAGGTGAGTGAGTGAGTGAGACTGGTGATGAAACCTGGGTGTACTGCTTTGAACCAGAAAGAAAAAGCCAGTCGGCAGAAAGGGTCTTTCCGTTTGAAGACTTGTCGACGAAAGTTAAGAAAAGTCGGAGCACCTCTAGGAAAATGGTTGCTTCTTTTTTTGGTAACTGAATAATAAACAAAATTAACAATAAGTTTTTTAGAGAATTTGGCCTTACCCTCAATGTAAACGTGGGGCTGAACGTCGCTCGATATGTCAACGCCAAGGATTTCGATACTAGTTGAGGTAGTAAGAGGATTATATTCAAAATAAGGAGACTTGTGTCTTCGTGGATTTAAATTGGATTAGATTTTATCAGCCCCAATCTAAGATTTAGGTTAACGAAATCTTGACCTCAGACACATGTTTGTTCTGGCACTTTATGATGTTATCTCGAGAAAATTTGGCACGAACAGTGAACGCATCCCCTGTGCTGTTGTTAATTTGCAATGTTGTTCATTTGCAACATGTCATGGATATGCAGGAAAAATAAGGTAAGAGATAGCACACAGCCTTGGGGAACCAGTATTCACTGGTCTTGAGTCGGAGCATGCACTGTCGTTTACGACCTTGATGCTACGGTTCAAGATAAAACTGATGACCCACTTGCATAATTTCTCGGGAAGCGCACCGAAAAGAAGCTTCGAAGGAAGCGCTTTGTGCCAAACCCTATCGAAGGCCTTTGTCGTCCAGACTAACCGCCAATGCCGAGCGACCCTGTCTGAAGTAGGCCCGTAGTGGCAGGCGTTAATCAGGTCGTGTTCCTTTAGGTAACTCATGAGCTTGCATTTTACAACGGATTCTATTATTTTCAAGAACAACAAGGGCAGCAAAGCAATAGGCTTATATATAGTTGGATGGATCTGGGCGATCCACTTTTTTAAAGATCGGTTGCACAAACGCTCAAAGAGTAGTAGCACCGAAAGAGACGCGTAAGAACCGTTGCTAACTACTCAGGCCTACTCAACTTGTACTTTGCGAACTCAGACATGGAGCCCTCACACCTCAAGATGGTCAGCAGCGAGTTCCCCCTGTCGAGTTGGACGCAAAAACAGAGCCTAAGAAATCGGCTTACTCCCATGACGCCGAAGCACCTGCCCAAGCCCGGTGACACTCCTGCTTATAGCGTGACGCAACAGGTGGCAGGACAAAACTAGACCATAAAGTATCACCTAGGAGACAGAATCGTCAACAGCGTTGGGATCTTGCAGTGAAAATCCCCCATGAGTAGGATGCAAATAAAAGCGCACCCGGAGCCAATTCGCTGACCTGTAGTGCCAAAAACACCGATAACCTGCAAATCGCAACGGTCACGTGAGAGGCACCATACTCCGGATCAAACAATGGTCCAATGTACTTAGAGTTGTCCTGATTAGAGGTCAGTAGAGGGCCACAGGGACCAGAGTGTTATTAAAAGTACGCGTCTTTGCAGCAATGCCGTCGTTCACCACGATAACGCATCCGCACATTCGGATAATAAAGAAAGCGTTTTTGAAGGGATCAAATGTGGAACTGATGACGCATCCGCTATACAGGCCGGACTTCGCACCATGCGACTTCTTTTTATTTCCGAAAATTAAAGATAAGCTTAAAGGTTTACCATTTACCGTGACAGAGTTCCCTAAAGGGATTTAACAGGACCCTACAGGAAACTGGATCCACTGCTTCAAGCATTTTTTTAAATTATATTAAGAGTAACAAACGAGCATACAGATCACCTGATGTTAAGTGATTCCTGCCGCCCATGACATTTACATTCATCCTTGACAAGGAATCATAATGCAGATGCGTTGTCACCCTTGAGGACTGAGATGGAATGCCTCGTCTCCGGTAATAAAGGTCTCCGAATCCCAGGTTCCAATAAATGCAAAAATTTGTAAATAGTGAGGACATATACTTCGAAAAACAATAAATATATCATAAACATAATTATCTTGTGTTATATATCAAAGTCCAGAAACTTTCAATTCTGATTCTAAGTATATTAACAAAGCTTACGTTAATGAATAGTTTCAGCATTGCGTTCCATTTGAAATGTGCTATTATGTTACGATATATACTCCGAATTTAACTAAAGGAGCTATTATATAAAAACCACAATGATATATGAAAACCTCTTTTGCACAAAGAAAAGCATTTAAAAATATAATTGGAGCAACATAAAACTTTTTAATAATCGTTATTTTTGTGTGTGCATCTATATTTAAATATAAAGACAACCACTTCGTTTCGAATTACGAATTTTTTACTTTTATTTTATACTATTATAAATATAATAATTTTATTTTTTTAATTAAAAATCTTTTCGTGCGATAAAATTTAAATATGTCCACCTACTAAATTAATGAAGAGGGGTATAATTTATTAGGCTCTTGGTAGCTATTAACTTAATGGTTGAATAAATTATCTATTTTTAAATCGCTACATCCATTTAGCCTATTTTTCTATTAATTTTTGATTAATGATTCCCAATTATCTACCGGAGCCTCGGCCATTTATGACAAGCCATTTTTAAGGACTACACTTTTCGTAAATTCATGGATTAGAATTAAAATCAATTAATACTTTTCACGATGGACAATGTTAAGATAAAACCAGGACGGTATTATTGGTAAAAAAGCATTTGGTTCCGTATCTATATATTTATTTAAAAACCATTGGTTACTATTTATAAAAAGTTTTATTTTCTTATAATTTCAATTAAAGTAATCCAAAGTTTAAAAAAAGTAATACTTTTTTCTCCCGTCATTATTTTTTTATTTTACCATATTTGGTTACTGACAAATAAATACATCATTCATATGACGGTTACTAATGAACATGTATTTATGAACTATATCGTAATTCATGCAGTAAAACACAAAATAAACAAAGTTTCAATTCGTTTTAATACTTACAACTGCCAAAATCGATGGCGCATTTTTGCACGTCCAGCGGATACAGGACAAAGTCCATTTGACATTTAATTGTTATAGTGGCGCTGAAATAAAAGAAAAGCGACTTTATATATTTATTATTATTAAAATAAACATTGCATCCATGAGTATATTGAAAAATAATAATATTAAGATTTTATAACACTAAAATAATTGAATGTGAACAGTATAAGGTTTTTCGTTTGAAATTGGATTAAACATCTAAATTGATGAATGACTTTATTGGGGATAGAACTCAAATTAACAATTACTTTTTTATGTTTTGAATATAATTTCCAAACTTTGAACTCAAGTTCAAAGTTTGGAAATTATATTCCAACATAATCCAAACTAATTATATTCCATTATTTAATCGGACTATGATCATAATTCAAAAGTGTTTTATTTGAGCCTATTCGTACAAAGTATCTTTTGATTTATTAATAGGATATGTATCTGCTGTCTATTGTAGTATATTTTTAAATATATATTAAAAAAAACCTTATACTTTTTGATAGCTAAAGTACAATATAATTAAAAAGTGTAAAAAATAGTGAGATAAATTTAACTAACCCTATATTCACTGATATAGTGCTGTTGGAGTAAACCCTGAGTGACGCCATCTCTTGCAATACGGACATTGTTCTCATAGTTTGCAGTTGCCATATGTAGAGATCAGGTGTCCAAATCAACTGGCGAAACTCCCAAGGCAAGTCAATGAAGGGCAAACCTGGTGGGATTTGCAACTGACCGTCCTCCCAGGATACTTGCAGGAAAACGTCCAATGTTATTTCCTTGAAAAAGTATTATATGAAATATTATATTTATTACAAGATTACTTTTTGATTTGGTTTAGGCTTAGTTGAATGATAAGATTAAAAGTAACGGTATCTGTAAGAAAAGAAAGTCTTCAGAATATCCAAATAAGAAAAAGAAGATAAGTTCATTATATTTAAATGGATTGAACTGTGTATCCTATAAATAAATAAATATAAATATGTACTATATGCTACCAATAGAGCTTTCGGATCTTCAACAGGAAGCATAGGCTCAGCATGAACTATTACTCGATTGTGTTTTCCGAGATTGCAATCCCTCACTGGGCGAGTTCACCCGATCGTGGTGCAGTCAGTTTCCAACTGGCAAGAACTTGTACAAAGTAATAATTATAAGTGGATATTGACCAAATTCATAATGAAATTATTTCTGAAGTATCTATTATACTAGTTGACCCCACAGAATTTATTTTATCATCAGGTATGCGTGACTTACAGAATTTAGACAATAGCATATTGGGTCATATTTTTTTACTCACTTTCATTGGTGTTTTTGTTTTGATGACCTACAAATTGCGTGTTTGTGACTTAGATAAAAATAAAACAAAAAGAATTGGTAATTTTCGCTGTTTGGTTTTGATAACTTTTGGTTCGATGTAGTGAAGATATTTTTAAGTTTTTTTTATAATAGTTTACACAGTCAAAAACAAATTTCCAGTAAGGTAAACTATTGGTCATGTGAAAGTATGGTATATAATAAACTTATATAAGAGTAAAGAATAAGTTAAGAAATCGTATTATTCAAAATGAACACAACAATTATATTGTTATTTCTTACAAGAGTCTGCATAATTTAATTAAGAAGTGAATAAGTTAATAAAAGGTCAAGTAAATATGATATGAATAAAAATTTGCATTGTGTTTAAATTGACATATAGAAGCTTACCTCTTTGTTCTCGTCAACTCCTGACACCCGATTGACATTTATTCCAATGTACACTGTTGTGTTTTTACCTGGAAGAGTTTTCGCATTAAATGATTACTGATTTTGAGCGGTTTTATTGAATCAGTACGGGTATTACAAGCAACTGTTTTATGGTTAAGCTTCGGGGATATCTCCGACGAGCGCAGGGTTGTGGCTTAACTCTACACGTAACCATAATATAAATTCGAAAACGATATAATCTCGATGTTTACATTGATATGATATTGTTAGAAATTATAGCCAATCGTAAAGAAACTTCTAGATTTAATTACGTAACTCCGATACTTAATGATAATTATGTTTTTAATCAATTAAAAAAAAAGAGCAATTAAACTCTCATTTTAAATTCGAGGAATATAGGCTATTGTATTACACAGGAGCTGCGCCCTGTATTTGCATCAAAACTACTCCCAAAATTTTGTATACACCCTTATCTTATGTATAGAGTCAGTCTTCTGATATTTTTAACCCCTGTCATTCATTTTGTCTTCATTTTCATTCCTTTTAAACATATCAACTTCAAATGTAGTATTAGTATTATCTTTATTATTTGCGGTTTAATAAAACGAAAATTTAATTAGCATTTAAAAGTAATTCGATGATATATTCTAGTAACAACTAGAGAGGGTAGCACATATTTATTATCTTGACAACGGGGTCTAGGTATATTAGCATGTCGCTGACACTGCATCCTATCGCTTCGATTTTATTACATATTAGTAAACACAAAGTTACGAGTGTAGAGTCCCACATCTTATTTAACTTGATATATTTGCTAAAAATTGTATAATTTATAAAAAAAAACTAAATACTTAAAATATTTCAAATGATGTCTAAGGTATAAATAGAGAAGATAGTTTGACTAATGACCGGCTAAGCGTCGGAAGTGTTGCTGCTGAATAACGTCCGGCCTTAAGTGGATAGCGGTTTCTAAAATCAGTTTCATCACTGTAGCATAGCAAAAATTATAGTCAGTATATTAAAGAAACTATAAAAATATCTTGGCACAATCATAATGCAAAATTATAGCATACAAAAATGTATTATTAGTTACAAGGTTTTTTTGTTAGGATGACGATGACGTTTTCCTAATTGATTCGAAATACAGATGACTATTCGGATTGTAACAAGAAGATATCGAGTGTAGCGGATAATCCGGTTCTGTAAGCATTTGGATAAATACAAGTCTTCATTCTCCTTGTCCCATTAAGCATTAAGATCGTAGGAAGGGTCATTCGACTAATGATGTCTCTGTTACTTTAAGTACTTTAAATAGTTAAAATAATTACGGTTGCTTATAATAAAACCTTTTGTTAATAATTAAATGAATCGTATTGATGAAGGTCACACACATACGTATTTAAATCAACTCGACTATAAAGAAATTTAAAGATATCTTAAATCTACGTCTACTTGTGTCTAATGTATATATTAATACTACTGATATATAAAAAAAACACACGTGAGAAATAAAATTGTAATATTTACTAAGTACGAGTTCAAATTTAAGTTTATTGTCAAGTTATAACTGCGATGACGTGGGTGGAATGTAACAAGCGGACAATTGCTGTCTTTTTTTTGGCAGATGTTTTTTAAACACTAATTGCGTACATTGGTTTCGTATATAAATGCGTATACATCTTACCAGGTGGAATGTTTCTATTGTAGTTTTCGGGAATCTTATATGCATGCTGGTTCATGTACAGGATCTGGCTGAAAGAAATTTATAATAATTTAAACATTGAAATAATCAGAGATTTCGGGATTATATTGCAATATATTTTTGGGGACGTTTTCAGGAATAGGATAAATATATGACCCAATAACTGAAAGCGGGCATTGAATCTCACTCCTCAGGGTCGATAATACTGTGCACCCTGAATTTTTGTTAAATATATGTGTTTATGGGCCACATAAGTCACACGTTTAGCACTTATCATCAGGTGAATCGTGGTACGCCAACATTAAATAGCAGTATAATGCCGTCATTTCGTGTGGTGTGCATTAGAGACTGAAGAGCTAATGATCAGTTAAGATGCATAATTCTTAGTGATAACGCATCGGCATCGTAATTCTATTTTAAAATAGATATGCAGATAGTCCGTCTAAACATCATGCCCGTGTGTCATTTAAAATAAACAAATAAATAAAATTATAAAGCAAGCAAATTAAAAAACTCAATTTTCGATAAATATAATAATAGTTTTCAGCATTTCGCATATTTATTTATTTACTCTTTATTGCATTAACCTTAACAAAGGTAAAGGATTCGCCAAGGGCGGACTTAATTTTTCATTCTCAACCATTAAACCTAAGGTTTAATGACATATTGTGACATGTGTAGCAATAAACTAACTAATAAAAAGAAAAGACTTAAAATAACTAACGTACAAATCATGAATAATACATACACTTATATATATTATATACATAATACAAGTTAATTGCATAATACATATATAAATACAATATACACAAACAATTTATAAATATATATATATATATATATACATAATAGGATACAACACGATAGAGGTAGCTACCAATAAATTCCATATGTAGACCTTCCTGATGTCAGTCTAAATATATTAACTATATATACGTGCATATGTCTTCACTCTGTAAATGCTTAAGTCAGACACGAAAGTATTTTAAATCGACAATTTAAACGTATTAAATATAAACGATCGAAATATTAACGTAAACACGTATTACGTTCACGAGGTTCATTGTTTAGAGCATCTTTTTTTATGAAACTTCCTAGACCTTTGCTACTGGTGGCGAGGCATTCCATCTCGTTCCTCAAAGGTGACAACGCATCTGCATTGATTCCTTGTCAAGGACTAATGTAGATGTTATGGGCCGCAGGAATTACTTACCCTCGGGTGAACTGTGTTCTTGTTTATTAATCTCAATGTAATAAAAAAAATTAGCACATGCATTGCCACCCCTTGGGACTAAAATGGAATACCTAATTACCAGTAATCGAATCACGTAGTGAACATCAGTGGTGCCATTTCACGATGGTATACTCTCTGTATCTATGTGTGGGCATGGTCCTTTTACGGTCGACCGGACCTATTTGTGCTACAGCTAGGAACGAGTTGCTGTGTGGCTCTCGCATTATTAAGTATTTATCTGGCTGCTGAGTAGTTTTTTCCGACTTCGATTTCCAGTGGGGGTAAATTAGCTGAACGATCATTTTGTAATTCAGTTGTCATATCGTAAGATTCATTTCAAGAGTTTTGTCTTTTATTTTTCAATTTAAAGCATGAACTATATAAAAGTTTTAATTGATATTGTAAATTATCTTAATATAAATAGTATTAAGTATTATTAAAGTATTAATATATCGTTGAGTTTAAACATTATTGCGTGATTAATATAGAGTCTGGGAAATCAAACCAAACTAAACTATGCGTCGTTATATATTCTAGCATAATAATATAATAAGCATTATATATAATATAAATAACTATAAAGAATAAAATATCTGAATATCTAAAAATAGTGTGGCCATCTGTAAAAAGAATACAAGGTGGTTATCTTACATTGTCCTCTAAATACACCTTTTTTTTATTTGAGTCTGAGCAATTGCTGTCAAGAACCAAATATTTGTATAAAATTATCACTAAGCTCCACATTCATTATTTGAACACAACATTATCGGTCAAGTACTAAATAATTTAGGCAAATGATTTATTATTAGGTCATCATAACATACAGAACTGTATTTACTTATATCAGCTGACATTCTATTATCTGTTTGTGTGTATTATTATGGGGGATGTAAATGCAGATTAATTTTATGTACAGTACATTATTCTTCTATGATTACACTATTTGTTAGCCTTGTAATAATCTTAATAACGACGTTTAATATTCTTTATTGTCTAACACGCCCAAGGCGGATTCATGTTTGCTTGCCACTTGAATAGAGATTTTTTCTTTTGTGTTTATTTTATTAATTAATAAATAAATATATTATATTCAAGTGTCATTTTAGGTATAAATCCTAGATGGTTTGTATCAAAGAGTTTTCGTTTTTCGGACTCTTATGTATAAAAAGTCACTCGCTAATATTTATGGTAATTCACGTAGCAACGTTTAGCAATATCTCTAAAAAGCCAATTACTGTTACACGTATTCTTACAGTATTACCATATATCCTGAGCAAAAGATATCATAGGACATCATAAGACGAATGATTATTATATATCTACTCATATTATCCATAGCACTTAGTTCATAGTATACAAATAAATTTTCCCTGTGATCTATATTTTTAAATATTGTATAATTTCAAAAACCAATAATATTTGAGTGCTAATAATAATAATTACAAAAGGAGTTTAAAAATATTTTTCTAATACTGCAGGTTTGTAACGAGAGCATTTTGTATTTTGGAATCTTGTATTAGGAGACCAAGGCTTTACTCTGCCTAAGTCAAGCTTATGCGATTTTGTGGAACAGATATCATATAGCTCCAACATGCTCTAGCAAACCAGGTTCATATAAAATATCTAAAAATTATAGTCGTAAATTGACCGGTAATCATTGTTGTAGAAAAGTCTCAAGTAGCTATCAACCGCAGGCGGTTTCAATAAGATCGAGTGACGACGCATGCGAGTGTGTTGAAAGTCTATAGAAGTCTGTAAAAGGATCAGTGCTTAGTTAGGCAATTTTTCGAGCGAGCACACAGTTCTCTTGATGTTAAGTGATCATAGCGGTCCGTGACATCTACACCCATCCATCATAAAGATTCAAGATGAACATGCGTTGTCATTGAGATGGAATGTCTGGTTATACGTGATTGTACACTATGATGATACAGTAAGGTCTATAAATGAGTGCCTTTGTAAGACAATAATACAACTATCATTGAATTTTAAAAGCGAAAAACAATGTGAAAATCTGTATTGCATTTTTAAAGATCTGCGGAGAACTTTACTTTCGTTGTACTTTTCAATATAATGTTTAGAATTGTTTCACTGGATTAGCGACATTCAACGGCCGAAACATAAAATTTGCCTAAGTTCCATTAAATACAGAATACAGAAGGCAGTGAAACGTTGAGGCTTCGTTGTAAGTTTTATGTTCGTATATTTAAATGTCTAAGGAGCACGACTGTTGTATATTTATATTGATATTTTAGCTTTAGCTTTGAACTCAGTAGTTTATTTTGTGCATAAATCTTGGTTGCTCTTTCATGTTGTTTGCTAATCTCGATCTCATCAACGTGACGATACAACTCAATGTAAATTGTTGCAATCATCTGTCATTGTCATCCCAAGACAACCGTATCGGGCTAGGTTCCTCCAAACCTGAAGGAATTAGCAATCTCTGTATTACTATGCGTTATAACCACATAATATTTGTTCCACTGTCTCTACGTTTTCCTTGCAGCGGCTGCGTAACATTAACTAGAACACTTATCGTCTGTAGAAGATAATTAGTGCTATAGCGTCCTATGACTGATTTATGTCTCTAATGCGCCTTAGGCTGTAATTTTTTTTTACAGTCTTCATTCCGTTATTATTTTAGAAAAGTTTTTGTCCAGGTATATTATATTGCGTGTTATTTTTATCTACCGCGTGCTTAAATAGACGCTTCTGAAACCATGTTTGCCTGACCATTAGCCATTTAGTTTTCTTCAGTGTTTATATTTTTTCATTATATTAAGCGTGATAAACGAGCATACCTGATGGTAAATGATGGCTGCGATGACATGTACTGGATGGAATGCCTCGTTACTACTATAATTGAGACCCTGGATACCGGAATACAGTTAAGTATACATATATTTAAACGCACCTAGAGTTTTAAGTGCTGCTTGAACCTTGACTATGTGTTGCGCTTGAAGTTTTTACTATTACTATGAATAGAATCTAGCATTTTAAAATTTCTGATAATGATATCATCTATGTATTTATTTATTTGCAGTTTGTAATTCAAGTAACTTCAAAAACACATCAACACATAGGATACTATTTTTTAGTATGTCTAAAATCTAATTACTATTTTTGTTACTGTTGTGTCACTTTCGAGGAAACGGTAAGTGAAAACTTTTATCAATATTTAAAATCATACCGTTCTGTCGCATGCATTCCATTGTTTCCCAGCCCATTGAGTCGAGATTATTATTTTTTCTTTATTTGTTTCCATAATTTGTTTTAGTATATGTTATCAGGGACAGGCGTGTAGTTTAGAAACTGTCTATCGCCTACGTGTTCATCTACTATCATTTTGCAGATTCCCAATTTGTGTTAGTTGTTGCAAACCAATTAATTAGATCGCCACTGGTTTTATTTCTTGACGCTTTGTTCAGGATTTTCGGGCCGGTAAATTGTAAGACGTCATCACACTTGACGTATAAAAGTCATTGAACAAGTGTTATGGAATCAAATTCATAGCTTTGTGCTTGTTAAAATGAACAGTGAAGAGCAGTGGCAATAATAAAGCTTACCAGAGCGGAGATAGAGAGGAAAAGAGCCGAGAAAAGGATAACACATAAATCATTAAAAATGTAGGAGATTGGTGTCTAAATCTGTAGTTTTTGCTGCACGAACAACCTGCGTATTTATTAGGAAATGGGATTATTTTCGTTTCTTTGTGTTTATTGTCACTACTCGGCATTATCCATTTATGTCACTATCTAATAGTTTCTAAAATCCACACTTTACCGTCTAAAATCAATAGAAATCTTTCACGTTGTATTTGTCCTGCCCTGTGCATTATTTTAAAATTACTTAAAATTCTAAAGAACCATCGTTGGGTGCTTAACATTCAAAGAACATAGAAGTTATATTAATTCACATACAACTGAGGATATATGGTAAAAGAGACTTAGAGATTTCGCGTCAATAGTTTTGTTTTGGATTTGTTCTTTCGCAATATTACGTATTTTGTAAAGCGTTATAGAATTCGTTGTAGCATAAGATTCCGGACAAGCACTTACAAGAATGGAGTGATGGAGAATGGTAATTAAAAATAAAGTTGAATAAGCAGTTTTGGTGTTTAATGAATGTGTAAGGAAGTTTCTTACATTGCCATATATGTTACCTATTTCTTATGTCTAATCTGTTGTAAATATTACTAATGCTATATTATAATTCATACATTGAAGCTATTACTGCAATATGGTGTATAGACGTACCTGCAGGCCAAAAGTTTAAGACCACCTTAATTAAAGTAGGAAAATAAAGTAAAACACCAATAAAATATTAAATGCTTAATTAACCTGTTTAATAATCTAATTGAGCATTGATTGACAAACAATATACTTTAAAAGCGTAAAGAAATATTAACAGTCCATGAAAAAAGGCTATAGTTAGCTAAATTGATTTTTCATCAAAAAATCCTTTATATTTTATGACTTTTTTCACACGTTTCGGCATATAGGCAATCAATTTATTAATGGTGTCTTGTGATATTGTTCCAAACTTCACATAATGCATTCGACATTTCTTCTCGCGAGGATGATGGCCACGATTACTGACATTCATATCAAGCTCTTCCCACAAAAGTTCAATGTTAGTTCAAACTTGGATTCATCGGTTCAAAGCAGTTTTTTAAAATCTTCTTCAGTCCAATCTCGATGAGCAAGAGCCCACTGCATCCGTTTTTTCTTGTTTTGCGGCCTTAGCAGAGGATTTCGAACGGCATCGCGACCATACAACATCCAATCTCTCAGTCGCCGTTTTACTGTAGTCAATGATAAAGGTTTAACTCGGGTTTTGTTTACTTTAACGCGGATTTCTGTTGTTGTTAAGCGTTATTTCACTTGCTAGTCTCAGCCTTCCCGAGCGTGGACAATCTTAAAAACTGCCTGCCTCCCTGTATCGAGTTATTGTACCTTGAACACAAGTCTTCGATAACTTCAGTTGTGAAGCAATCTCACGTTCGGACTTGCCTTCATTATGTAAAACAACGATGGCAGAACGCATTTCACTACTAATTTCTCGAGCTTTTCCAATTTAAGACGTATTCACTGTGGAAACCACAAGTTTAGATTAATTGAGATTGTTTGTGAACAGACCTAAGTAAATTCGGGTTATTGGAATTAAACAACTTGAAAGTAAACAAAAGAATGACTTCTTTAAATATTCGATACTAACAATAGAATATGCAGATGTGCGTTTCTTTTATTTATCCTATGGGATTATATTACAATTGATAGATAATTACGTTGTTTATGTGCGGTCTTAAACTTTTGACCGACAGGGTCATATTCGATTTATTTATCGATGAGTTAGTATATATATGTTCTGACGTGTGACTCCGTTAGTGTAACTTTTATTGATTGCATATATTATTCGGCTTGTTTCACCTCCTTAATTTCATAGTCATCTCTAATCTAAAGAAACTGACTAAAAAATTAAAATTTAACTGTTGTTTAACAGCAACCATTGTAAAATAAAAGCCACAACGAAGTATTAAATATGCATAATAGAATTACACTTCTTTGCGTTTGCATGGATTAAGATCCGTCCTTTACAAGGCTTAAGTATTTATATATGGACCGCTCGAGAATTTATATAACGCTTCGTGTCTCAGTATCCTATAGCACTCGTATGAATGTGTCGGAAAATTTAATAGCGTCACTGTTGCGCTTTTCAAAACTTATTAATTTTCCTAACTTAGAAATTTTCAAAGTTAAAAAAACATGTAAGGGTTAAAAAGAACACTAAATATGGCATATTAATTTTTCACTCCATATTAGTAATTTGTTAACGACGTTTGTCAGTATTTTAAAGTTTACAATAGTCTTATGTGTATATTTATGACTGTTACTTGATCAAACTACCTTAGGTAAATAAAATCAACTGACAGGTATATATATAACCATCGATTATCCGCTAATGCATTCATTCATCCATGTTACAGGCTTACACTTTAAAGGTTAACGTGGTCGACTTGTAAATGAAGGGGCTATAACTTGAAAATGTATAGATTAAAAGACTTTGTGAAGGTAGAGAATTTCCAAATGTGCTATCAATTATTTTTTTACACAAATTCATCATAATTTTTTTTATATTATGCCACAATTTTAGAATAAACACTGCTAACATGGTGAACCACTCGATCTAAGCTTAAATGCTTGCGTGCTACGAGATGGTCTACGACAATAGTCGAATGGGAGATACGAACCGGCGACCTTAAGTTTCGCAGACCGTACCCTAAACCATGGGGCTATTAACACTTCAAATTTAATTTATACGATAATACGAGACTAACGAAGACGAATCCATCTCTGTCGGTAATGAAGTCTACGCATATACAAGCTACATGTCACATAATATATTTCATTATAAAAAATCACCTAGCACACAATACGACTATACGATGAACAGAAATGAGGAAGATATTTTTGACAGTGGTAGCACCACGTTACAGATAGTTTGCAGCCGCGTGAAGGATAGGTCCGTTTGACCGGGCAAGGACTATGTCCCCATAGAATTGTAATAGCGCTGCTGCGGTTCGTATGATGAGAGTAATGTTCCGGAAACTTAAATAAATGAGAATTTGAGATTACATTTTGTTGAATGTTTTTGTTGAATGTGAAATTACAGCAATTGAACAGCTTTATTATTAAATCGTCAAGAGCCTAATGGCTTGGGGGACGGTCTGCGAAACCGTTGGACTTTTGTCGTGACCCGTCTAGAATAAGCATACCGGCTTAGTTGAAGTGGTGTAATGGAATTAAAGTAACGATAATAGCACTGCTAGTATTCAATAAAAAAAAGGACTGGAGGAAGTACTGGAGGAAGGAAAGAAACTCCTCAAGAGGACGACGCATGTGCATCTTGAAACTTAGTTCTAAGCACATGATAGATGAGATGAAAGTAGATGTCATGGACAACCGTCACGTGAATTTTTGCTTCTTCGTCAACCCTTATTACAATACAAAAATATATTATTATAAAAATAAAAAAACTATAAAATTCGTACTTCATCAATTTATATTTAATCTTTACAGCTGAGGGAGATTCTTTTTATTGAATCTACATACATATTTTTAAAAATACGAAAATCAAACCGTTGATTTTTGTATCTACACAGATTTAGATCTATACAATGGTAGAGCTAATCTGCAGTTTTTTTTTTAGTGGCAGCTTGATCGGGATAGGACCAAGCCCTCACAGAATACTAGTATATAATAGCTGCATAATTCTACTGTGTTTCCTCTGGTGAATCTAGGATACCGGAAACCTTTATTACTGGTAACGAGACATTCCATCTCAGTCCGCAAGGGTAATAACGCATTTGCATTATGATTCCTTGTCAAGGATGGATGTAGATGTCATGGACCACAGGAATCATTAACCATCAGATGAACTGTGTGCTCGTTTGTTACTCTACATGTAATTAAAAAAAATGTAAAAACAAATCCTGTACGTCAATGCTAGAATATAATTATACCTTTGCAGTTTCTTGAATGTTAAATGAACTTTTAATATATACAATAATTTGTATTAGAATAATGTATACTAAAAAGTTTCTTACGACATTAGTTTACCGTTTCTAATCAAATATTAGCGGTAAAACTCATGTGAAGGCAATTACGTGGATGGTAAAGTTGCATGCTCACACGATATGTTGTCATTGGAGCTAAAGCTCGCGTTTATTGTAATTATATTTATTTTATTTTCTTTCAGAGCGTTGAAGAAAAGTCAATACTGAGTACATAATATAAAGAATGAAGTAAGGCAATATTTGAAGATTACGTAAGAAGAGTTACAATTTAAAGAGTAGTAGACACACTAGAGATTTGTGTAAAGCATGAATACTGTATATGAATGTAACGGATCGATCCAGATAGTACTACAATGAAATAGAAATACAACGTGAAATAGAAGTATAATACTGTAGAAGGGGAGGAAGAAGAAATCTGGAGGGAGGCATTCCATCTAAACCATCAGGGTCAAAAACGCTTTTGCATCTTTATTTTTTATCGGTAAGTGTGGTATGGATGGTATGGTATGAATCTAGCCGTAGTGATCATTTACTCTTACACTGTCAAATCCCCATCACGCAAACCATGTGCTTGATGATCATCCTGCTATAAAAACAAAACAAGCTACAATGTATCTTGGGTTCACCAAGTTGTTAAACAACCATGTTTGTCTATTTAATTACTCTTTATTGCATTAATCTAAACATAGTCGAAGGCAGTCAAAGCGGAACCATGTATAATAGGCACGTGAGACGCTCTTAAAAATTGGCCTAGTAATTTTATTTGTAAACCATTAGCCAATGTGGAGAGAATATACAAAAAACTGTTTACGTAAATTGTATAGAAAAATATATTAACACCTATTAGTTCCTATACTTAAGTAGGCCACTTTTATTTCCAAACATGACTGTGTACTAAAATGGTATGGCGTAGTTTAACGCAAGGTTAAAATTCGTGCAATATTTAAAATTATGCGACTTTTTTATTTTATGTCCGGACACTGAATTAGCCACGGCTAGCATGTAATCCTACGAAGAAAAAGGAAACATTTACTTAGCAGTAGGATATATAAAGTCCATTTCACTTTGTCTATACTGGTGATAAAACCTGCAAACTTTTTATTTTTATTATTATAAGATATCTTTTTTGGCCATCGGTGAAATTATACGAAAAATAAAGAAGATGTATGTTACATAAAAAGTGCAATTATAATCTACCGTGAACAAAATATCCGTTATCATTGTATAAAATCTTCCTTAAATATTTCCTTAATCAGAAAATTTGTCGTAAAGCGCCCAGTGGACGATTGCCAACCATCGAGATGATTAGGATGAAATTTTGAAAGTGATATAGGATTTATACCGTGATACAATGTTTTTACTCTCTGGCTGGAAATAATACGAAAAATATAGCGAACGGAAAATACAATTACTGGTAACGAGGCATTACATCTCATCTCAAGGGTGACAACGCATACTTATCTTGAAATTTAATGGAAAAAATAAATAGGTGTCTATGAGCGTGAGCAGTTATCATTTACTATCAGGTAAGCTGTGTGCTCGTTTGTCTGTTCGTATGGTCTGGAGGAATGTGTAGGAAACCGGAGATTTATTTACACATAACGATCTCGGTCTTCAGGTCGGTAAAAAGGTCGAAAATTGGATTGGAAATATCCTTGATTACCCAGTCGTCAACATTAACTTACATACTAAACAATTTTTTACCTGACATTCTGATTTTGCCCGATATATATGTATATATATCGCCACCAAGAATTCCATTCATCAAAATTATTAATGTTGGATGTGCGATGTAGTTTTTTTCCTATATTGTTTACATCGTGTTTGGAATGTTGTCGTGAACGAAATGTCGGAAAGCCATAATAATATCAATATTGTAGGCATAAATTAGCTTGTAGGAAAACTGAAATCCAATTGTCAAGCGGAATACGAAATAAAGATATTTTATAAACAATAATATAGTGGTGCTAAAGTATGTTAAATATTGATGGAGCCGTAGATAATGATATAAGTAGAGAGTAGTATAGTAAAACCCGATGATTAAACTCATTGCAGAGAGGCACAGCCCTCGTGTGGGATGCGACATGCGTAGACATTCAGGCTGCCTTTAACAATTCAGAGGGTACCGTTATCAGAGCTTGGGTTGCTTCATAGGCAGGCGAAGCAAATATCACAAATATGAGTCTCTGAGTAAACACTATTAATATTTGTCCCATTTACGGTCGAAACGTTGGGTCCGTGAGTGGGGCGATAAAGTTTGTTAAAAGAACCCACAACGACTCGGAGGTTCTAAGGAGATTCGTTTTGAGGAAATGCAAGATTTTTGGTACTTTACCCCGATAGAAACTTCATCCTCAAATAAATATTTATAAACATATATACTATACTACTATATAATAACTATACTATATACTACTATACTAACATATATACTACGTAAACTTACACTTTTTAAACAAACATTTGCTTTGTGCTTCTATGATATTGTGGAAATAAAAACTAAAATAAAATAATATGTTCGTGAGACGGATGTTCTAACCACAGTTCTAACTGTTATATACTTATATACTACCTGTAAGAGAAAAGTAGTAGTGCCATACTCGTATACCTTTCTGCGATCATCACTAAATAATAACCTGCATAGTGAAGCGTTTGACAACGAATCGAGAAATTCAACGCGTCTCAGTTGGCCTACAGCCAGTTTGTCTGCTGAATCTAATTAGGAGAATCACGAGTAATAATATTAAAATAGTTAAAAGTCTTTTAGTCGGTACGCATTTAAGATATAAAAAATTCATTTATCTTTGTATTGCGCGTTATCTTGAATGCGTCTTATCTAGAACTGTTTGTGGTTTTCAGTCAAATCTCCAACAGACAGATACCTTTAAAATGCTGGAACCTAAAAATATTTAAAGTAACAACGGACAGTGACTAACGTGCAAGGCAGACACCAATCTGCCAAGATAGCATAGTGACTACAGCGAATTTGGACCTGAGTAAGGAAGGCCCATGTCAAAGACAGTGGCACATATTGTCGGCAAGATATTTTGACTCGATTTAGTCAATTTGGGAAAGTGGAACTTCAAGAGGTTTTCGCTTATGCGAGTCCGATATCATCCTTGCCCCCGCAAAAAAAGACCCTATACGTCTAGAAGAATCGCGCCTAATCCAAGTATTATTAGCAATTAATCAAGTATTATTAGCTTTAACAATGTACCAGAAAACTTATTATTTGGTTGAAATAATATATTTTTAAAAGAGAAATAAAATCGCAACGTTTACTAACGTCATTTATTCTTGCAATGCGGGGCATTTAGATTGCAATAATATAATATAGGGTATTTTATTACACCTGATAGTCTGAACAATTTATTGACTCTCTTAAAATAATAATCGGCCTGTACTGTGCCGTATTAGTATCTAACGGATATCTCCGATTTAACTTTCCGAGATTAAATTTAAAGTGTTGATATATTGTTTTTACTAATTATAGCAATTACTTCGCACTAGTTTCCCAGTGAAATTGTTAAATGTAATTTAAAGTGCTAATTTACCACGTGTTCGGTGATAAACTTCACTTTATAAAGTGTAACAAACAAAACAAAATTAGTGTCTCGGATTAGTAGCTAGTAGAGTGGGCGCACTGGTGTTGAAATTAATTTGTTTTAAGAATAACACAACTTTAAAATGAATTAGTCTGACTAAACAAATTGTTCGGGTTTACTTTTGGATAGTTTCGTTTTAAAAAAATCAAGGCTTAAGTACCTTACGTATTTTACCTCTTGCAAATATATTTGTACTAATATTATTTTAGTATATTTAAGATCTCATAAAGAAAAATGTTAAGAAGAGAAATTGTAACAATTTCTCTTCTGAACTGGTAAACGCAGATTTAAACTACCTCAAAATTTTACCAGACCTATGAGTAAGTATGGTTATGGTTTATAAATAGATACAACGCATTGCTATTTGTCTAGATACATTTTGGGAAAAACGACTACTACATAGTATGGAACGTCCATGAAATGAAGGAATAATTTTTGGAGATTGTGAACAAGAAAAACGTCCTTCGTGGCAATCTGTGGTATAGGTCTATGTTCAGCAGTGGACTAATATGGGCTGATATTATGATGTTTATGTACAAGAACTGCAAAATCAAATTCTAACAATTCTTTCCGTAGCTGGAAATATAGACAAACGGCTTCTTTTGTTTATCCTTCAGATGGAGCGCTTCGTTTACAACAAAGGATTTCGATAATCTGCCTGCGATACAATTCCCATCCAATTATGATATGGTTATATCTTTATTGAGTGAATTAAATTTTACTAGTGTGTTTTCTCAACAAGTATGTAGATTCAATAGAAGCATATTTATCAGTATGCTCTCATAGTAACTGGTCTAATGGATTGATGATAACATACAGTATAAACTGGTAAAATATTTTAGTAGTATGCTAAGTAAGAATAAATATTAGTACAAGTTTTCGGCATGTTGATGAATTAGATAGATCACTGAATGCCACAAAGGACATGGACGTCCTGCAAACATTTTTTAGATAACATATGTGGCCCCTCTATTTAGCTATGCTATTTATAATAGAACAACATATATTTTAAACTATAGAAGTAAACAGCTACATGAAGCTAAGATGGGCGGTATCTACGACGAGCAAATAATACGCACAGCAGACGTAGTAGATTCTGCAATGAGAGTGGTATTCAGAGCAAGGGTTTATTTTTGTTGTCACAGTTACCGCAACTAGCCAGTCTCGTTATATTTGGGTTATTAGTGACGCAGATAGCTGTGATAAACGGGTTTAATTTGGACGCTACGCTTCTGAATAGCTATTGTTGTCTTTAGGTCAATGGGATTCATTATCATTTCAGTCTGTAGTGTATAATTTTTGTTTTAACAGTCATGTCAGTATAAATTATTATGTAATTTGTATCTAAGAATAGAATTTTTGTTTTTGCATATAATTAATATATGTTTAGTAGGAATGACAAACGAGGATACAGTTAACTTAATATTAGGTGAACATTGCAGTACATCTTTCTTAAAATTATATAAATTTTGGAATTAAGATGCATGTTCATCTGTAGACTAAGATAGAAAGTTTCTTGCAACTAAAACTAATAATAGTGTAATTTGTTATTTTCGTAGAGGTGTTTACATTCGATTTATTATTTCTAACGTATCCTTTCTCAGTTGCGTCGGCCCTTCATGGGCGAATAATTACAGATTGCAGGCGGTAACTGGTAGTATGGTATCCATAGCAGTTGTAGCTTTTTAATGGGCAAAGATTCAAAAAATCTAAATCCTTCATAAAGACTAATCTTTCCAAAATCATAAATTTTGTTTGTCCATCAGTTGAATGGATTGTTGCTATAAATGTTTCACTATTTGGTAAAACTTTGATGGTTAATTAAACTATTGAACACAATATTTCAGTTAGTAATATTTTTAATTGCTTCCGTACCTTACCTATCATAAGAGAGATCCATCTATAGTTCAGAACTTACAATAGTCTGATTCATGGTCTTATTGGTTACTTGATGTCGAATGACTAAGTGGCTAGGTCAATAAAAATATGAGTTTTAATAAAATATTAAATTTGTTTCGATTTAAAATTTTTAAATGAATTTATTCTAAAAAAGGTAAAGATAGCTGTCTTTTAAAAAGAAGGTGTCACTGTATATGAGTGACATGCTGAACGCGGAAATGTTTGCCTCACATGCATATGTTGGGTATCAGAATATTTTTTATGATATAAATATAAGAATAAAAATAACTATAATAGTATATAGTAACTTATAATTTGAAGCTTAATTATATAACTAATCAACACACATAGATTAATAGACATTTCATTAATGTTTTATATTGATAACAAAAGACTAAGTTGGTGACCGTTATTTACTTTGGGCATTTGTGTTTATATTTAAGGTTAATAAACATGCAATTTAGGGTACTATGATGTGTCATATATTTATTTTTTGATATTTCTACGGGTGTAGAGCCACTCTTCATTTTGTTTCTAGCAGTGGCATGAATGCCTGTTAGAACGGGGAAGGACCACGTCCTCACAGAATACTAACGTAAAATAGCAGCGCAAAGCTGCCGTGTTTCGTCTGTTGAGAATGGATATCCAAAGACCTTTACAATTGGTGACGAGGCATTCCATCTTATTCCTCAGGGGTGACAGCGCTGTATTATGATTCCTTATCAGGGATGAGTGTGCGTGTTATGGGCCTTAGGAATCACTCGTCAATAGGTGAACTATGTTTTCGATCGTCAACATCATCATCAACGTCAAATGGTAATTACTGGTACTTCAACGGAATAAGTTGCTAAAAACCAGCCTGCTTCTATCACTAGAGTACAAATATTCACGGCACATACCTGATGATGTATATTTACTATATCATTACATCTGTACGACTACCGTTTTTGGATTAAGGGGTTGCAACCGAACATACAAGTTGTGGGAACGAGCCCACATTCATTTTACGTCAATTGTTTGTTTTATTTGTGAAAAGGAAGTATAAATAATAAGGGGATTATGATACAGACGGTATGCAGAGCCCATCGTTTTGCTCTCCTCATCGATGAACTCTCCTGTTCATCTACTTTTCTGCCAAAAGAATTGACTTAGCCCGGGATAGATGACTTACTCGTACTAGAGCTACTAGAATTACAGGTGCAGTGTGCTTCTACTATATTACTACTATATACTATAAAAATGGACATAGAATAATGATGAACCACTGAGAACTGAGATTTAAATGTGATATCATTGGTAATGCGATTCCATTGACTTTTCTTAATTTAACACACACAGACATAATACGTCTGTTATACTTGAAAAACGTGCTCCTTATCCTAACGAGACAACCGAGGCTATAGTAAATTTAAGTCAGCAGCTGTTCTTAATCACGTAAAAATTAAATAACTGTACACTCAAAGTTTACTTTTAGACTCCATCTATTTTATTCGTCTTGACAGATCTTTAAGTATCGTTTTTACTACTTTTATATACTCATAGATTACGAAATAATGCCAGACATTCAGTAAATCGTGGATAAAAATGTCGGAAATTACTTATTACTTGGACATAATCGAGATTTCTGTTATACCCGCAATTAGCTCTAATAATTTATTATTATTTAGTTGCTTCAGAATTAAAAAAAAACCAAAGATATTTATTTCTTAGAATTTGAATCCAGTTTCGCTTGATGGAAGCCTGATGCTGAGTCTTATAGGCTCTAGGTCATACTAGCGATGTTTGTTATAAAATTTACAATTCAATGACAGAATTAATGGTAGCACCGAGCTAGCTACGAAAGATTATAGATGCCAATATCGTCTGGTAGTTTTGTCAAAAATGTGCCAGATCGTTGCACCTGGCCAAGCTCACTTAATCGGCACTACATTATACTGAAAGGCGGGAGACGTGTTTATGTCAACAACTAGCCTTGCCAAGGAGACGAAGTAGTGACTCGCACTGCACGATTTCGGTCGCCTCATTCCGCCACGCCAGTGGGAACGTAGCTGCCAGATTTTTAAATATTTTTATAGTTGTACTCGTAATATTATTGCATTTATATTGTCTTATGTCAGGTAAATAGACCATTTAAATAATTTGTGTTAGCTTTTAGCAGTAGAAAATCATGGGACTTTTGTGACAAAATATGTAGAAAAACAGACAAAAGAACTAAAATCAGGTACTTCTTTCCGAATATCTTTAAACAAGTATTTATCTGTCAGTTATAATTGAGAGTGGAAAAAGATGTAATCTTATTGAGTATCCTAAGATTTTATACTCATTATTTTTGCCGGACGAGACGGGCAAACGGCCATGTCTGGCGTATACATCAGAAATTATTTTTGTAGCTCATTCGAGGTCTTAGTGGTAATGACTGGATCTGTAAGTGTATAATTGTACAACCACTCACACTACCTATTACGGTAATTGTCCCGATTGTTCGTATTCTACGAACCTTGCACACTCAAGTAGCTCCCTGTTGGGCGCGAAGGTGGCACCGCCACCGAAAGCGACGAGCGCTGATAGGAGTCCCAGAAGCGTCCACATTTCGAGCTTTAGGCTAAAGGTGCGCGGGCCGGCGCCGCCTGTAGCCTCTCGCGCACACTCTCACAACACACATTCGCCGCCTGCACATGATCAGCTAGAGGCACATCACTGAGCGGGTTCGGACTTGGTTCACGAGCTCCGAGGTTCGAGGTCCGAGGAGCAGCGAGCGCGGCGCGATACTGCGTGGCTGGCGTCGCTATCGCGGCGGCGGCGGGCGCGGTCACGGGCGTAACCTTCGCTTCCGCGCGATCTCACCCTGTGATGCGGCGCGGGAAAAACTAATTCGCGGTACGCAACCCGCTATGCAGCCATAGTCCCGCATGCTCCGGTGCGACAGCATGCCATGGATGCCCTTGCGCTTCCATAAATAAGTAACTGCGATTATATAATAATTAAAAAAAACGTATACGTTGCTTTTCCTAAATAATTGAATTTATCTGTTAAAAAAATGTCCAACTTAAGGTTTAGGAGCGTGTTAAGTTTGCGTGACAGAGCTTGCCGTGCCCATTCGTTAGACAACATTTAACTTTTGCAAATTTACTCGCAATGACGAAACTACAGACAATGGTGATTAAACAGTATACTTATAATATCCGCTTTATATAATGTTAGTATAAATTAGGAAAATCTATTCTGGGACACAAAGAACGTATAACAAATATCAAAAAGTATTTTTTTCTTATCATGATATGAAAGCAGGATACGTCAGTATTGAGAGAGTTTATTGTAGAATTATACGTAAAAGTTAATGTCTCTATCGTATTTCAATTTAAGGATATTTAGTGGCTTAACACTAAATTTGCGTAGGAGATATAAGTAAAGATTAGAACGAATTTTTGTAAATTACGAAATTACTCATATATGCGAATACTATTTGGAATGAATAGGCTTTGTCGTATTCAATAGAATTGTAATAATCAGCGTTATAAATTTATTTCGCATCGTTAATGGAAACGAATTGTACATTACAAATGGACTTTCGAATGGATTTCAAAGGGTGTCAAACATAACCATTATGTTTATATTGGTAAAATATGTAATAAAGGTATTAGTTTTAAATGATTATGCTATATTTAATCTTTTTATTTATTTAAATCTTTCTGCCCGTGGTTAAAAAAAATATCAGCTGCTTTTCTTACTTAGCATACTGAAAAAGCCAATTAAATAATTCAACATTTCAATAATGTTTTGGGAAAAAGTTTTTATATTTTAAATTCATTTTCGTTTTTATCATAGTTTACTATAATATATATGTTCCATTTTGTTCGATAACTTGTTGCCGTTTTGAAGGTAGTGGACATAATCCCATTCCTATGGAAATTTTGATGAAATTTTACTATCAAAAACTCCAACCAGTAGTTTTGACCCTTCTTTACATTAACTTAAGTTTGCCAAAAGAATTTTGAAGAGAACAAATCCTGTGGAAATCTGAGGGTAGGGGTCTATATAGTGGATACATTAAAACTTATCAACCAATCTCTCGCAATATTTCCTGTGTGGCTAAAGAAGTGGTCTGGTGTTATCATAATGAAAATCCACACCCTTTCTTTTGATCAATTTCGGCCGTTTTTTAATCTATTTCTTGCTTGAGTATCATCAGCTGTTGACAGTAGAGTTCCGAATCGATAGTTTTGCCCAGCAGTTAAAGCCTGTAATGAACGATTCTCTTCCAATCCCACCATACATACTTTATTGCAAGGTAATCCAGGTTTTGCTATTGTCTGTGGAACTTGACTACCTTTTAACCATGATTTTTTCACACGTTTTTATCATAGGTAATCCTTGTCATATACTGTTCGGTTTCATTACGTTTCAATAGAGAATCGCAAATGAGTACACGATTCATTAGGTTTCTTGGAGTGAGCTGATGTGGCATCCAAATATCCAGACTTTTTCAAATAGGTTAAAACTGTTTTGTGGTTAAACTCTAGCTTTTCAGCTATGTCAAAACTACTAATATGGCAATCTTGGTCTCCTTTTTTCAAAAATTGCATCGACTTTATCTGTAAATGATCGACCAGAGCGAGCTTCATCTAGGACATCAAAATTCGCGGACTCAAAACGCTTGAACTAATTTTGTGCTACTATTACTGTTTACTAAGTCTGTGTGTTAAGTCCATAAACGTCACAAAATTTTTCCTGACTTGTGTCGCATTTTCCCTTTTTTGTAACAAAACTTCAAAATATTTCGAGTTTCTTCGTTAGATTCACTGATATTGAGGGACAGAAAAAAAAATCACGGGAAACGTTTTAACTTTTTATTTTTGTGTTTTTAAAATATCATGTATTTAATGGCATCAAAATCAGTCAGATACAAATACTATAACCAAAAAGATTTTACTGCAACTTTTAATTATAAAATACGAAAACTATACTACACCCCTCAAGTATCAAAGTCAATATTTATTTGTAAGACCAGCACTGGCTGATTCTGATGACATTCAGGTTATTAGACTAACATGGTTGTTGGTTATTGCGTAAATAGCGTTATAATAAATAACGAAAAATTAAATAATAAACATAAATAAAATTTTATATACTGTGTTTAATATTCAGTAATGAGGTTGTATTTATCGCAGAGGCATGGTGTTCGTGGGCTTTTTGTGCCACCACTGTGAAGTGTGAAGCCTCTGTAACTACTTTCTAATGGGATCGGGTAGTGCCAATATAATCCATACGGGCGTTGCACGTGACAAAGGCCTTTTACCAGTTTGCAAAGGCAGGATGCGGGTGTATCGACATCGTCGATATCTGCCGAGCTTGCCACCGGCCTGTGGAATCCTTCAAGCATGTTATCTCCGTTTACTAAATCTGCTCATATACAACCTAGTAGCCAGGATTCACCACCTCACTCTGAAATATGATCTCATAGAATGGAGTAGCCTTATAAGAGTTTATTCCGAAGGCTGTTCTTAAAAGTAACCACGCCAGGCTTTACTGGGACCGGCCTATCATTATGGACATGTCTATTCTTCCAAATAAACTTGACATCATGCTGATGGACCTGGCACAGGGACGTGGATATTTTTAGTCGATGGTACAACCCCACACAAAATAATGTCTCGTGAAAGCCGAAACAGATAAAAAGACAGAATATCTGGACTCCTGGATCACAAGGTGACCGAAGTTACTCTATACTACCTTGTCTCCAAACAGATTAATCCCCACCAGCCTTTCCAATTATCAGAGGCGGTTAGGACTCCATGTCGGGCCGTTCTAGGCTCAAGTTCAATAGATGGTGCTGCTTGTTCCAACCTGTATCATCCGCTGGTTTCCTTTCCTCTCTCCCTAACACTCATCCGTCTGGAATATATTTATATGTATTATGTTTTGTTGTATGTTATAAAAAATTTAAAAGCGCATTTAAAAATTTTTATAACATCTAATTTAATTAATTTATAAAAAATATATATAATAATTAAATATATTTAATATAATATATACAATTTATAACAATTCATAATTTTTTATAGCACCAAGGGTGAAAAATACTCTTCATCTTCACGCTGTCATCACTTATCAACAAGTGAACGAGCACACAGTTCAATAATTGATGAACACAGGACTGAGGTGGCATGCCTAGCTACCAGAAACTGGGTCTATGGATCCCTACTTTCATCAAACGAAGCAGCAGTGTTGTACTGTATTTCATGCTGGTATTCTGTAAGTGATCACTCACCGATTGACTCGACCACTTCAAAGTATAAAAATATCTGGATGCTAGGTTCTGGTTTTTGACTTCGAGGCATAGACATTTTGTTTTTCAGGTTGACCTGACTTGTTTGTAGTCCATGAACGAGGTTCTATACCGCCGAAATGGACCACAGCATTTGCTTACTGTTAGATGGTCTGTTTGCTCGTCTACCAATTAAACTTTAGAAAATGAAGTAAAAATGTTTGTTTTTAATGTTTTACAAATTGTATAAACTGTTTGTCCAAAAAATGGTTGTTACATTTTTAATATCATTTGAAAACACAAACTATTTAAATGAAGTAATATTTATTACGCGTAAATGTAGAAAAATATAATTATAGATTCTCCATAATTATATTAATGGATGGTTTTGATGTAAATGCAGTTAGCCAACTGTGTAACGCGATGTCACATGACGCAGTGTATGTAAACTTGCATTTCATCGGATTCACTTTGCCCCTGCAATGTTAAACAACCTACCTATAATAATATATGTTAGTACTTAAATGGATATAGAAAGAAAAATGAATTGCGTCTAATTCTTATATATTTTTTGTTTATATAATAACTGAACTTAACCATACGTTTCATTATGATATTTATTATAATTGCAGATGCTCATAATAAAAATTAACTCTGTTTAACGGAAGTATACATATATTTGAATGCTTTTAAATTTTATTATAATCTCTCGATGCCACTATAACTATAAGAAATATGCATAGTAGCTTAAAATGCTTTTAAGCTTCAAAAAGAGCCGAAAACTAAAGAGGTATCTTTGATACATTCCACGGCAAGCGTGGTGACCACGATAAAAATCTGTCAAATTGAGAAATTTCCTCAAGTAGACTGATATGATAATAGTTTAATAAGATAAATTAAAATGTATTAAATTAAAAAGAACTAATTACCCACCGTGAATTATTCAGGTTAACCTATAAAAACAAGCCTATACAGTATACACCAGTAAATGCAACAAATTGCTGTTTTTCGATCAACGAGTGCAAGAAACTCAATTTTTGGTAGTTTTTACTGCCATAATGTCTTCAAAAGCGATAAAAGGTATCTTATTTTTTATCTCGATTTTTTATCAATTGTTGATGTGAGTGATTATGGGCTTAATGGAATCATTACACACCAGATGAACTGTGGGCTCCTTTGTCACTGTAAAATTTATAAAATTATATTATATGAGAAATATGTTAAAATTTATCAAATTGAAGTGTTTCCACGATATAAATAAGCCTACCTCCTAAAATTTCAGTCAATAGTAGAGAAACATTCTATCTGTTGTAGGTGTTTATGCTGGTGCTCTGGTGGTGCTCTTTAGTCACCCTTAGTTTCTTCATAAAAAAGGATTGCATAGATTACACGCTATTTAATTTTTCCCACATGTTCTGGATGAATTGAAGCCGTGGCCATCAATAAGAAATAATAATATAGTACCATAATTACTTCCACAATCACAACGGCACTCACTTTTCATCGCTTCAGGAAGCAATAAAAGGCCTATGCAATAGGACCGCTGTAAAATTTTGATGTAGCATCATGGACATAAGGCAAATATGAACATAGCTTAACCATGAAGTTAACAATTTGTGTTACCTATACAAATATTACCTGCACAGAACCGTAGTAGCTCAGTGTCTCATTTAATTCAAGGTACGCGAGCAAATAGAGTTCGATTCCCGGTGCCAGCGTCAACAAACTTTGTTAATTGGAATTTTAAGGAATAATAATAATAATAATTTCTTTATTTCTCTCCACAATACATGTTAATTAAATTAAGTTAAAACGATAATATTTACATATGTTGACGCGTATATTGCGGGAGACTGATGCGCCAAACTAAGCTCTGGGCTGGTATTGTCGGGTTACAGGCCTCCGCCCTATCATATGCTAGACAATTATAATACATCATATAAAACAAATATTAATATATTTAAGTATTGATTAACTACGTGTTCTGTGGCGAAGGAAAACGAACGTTGTGAGGAAATATTCATGGCTAAGAAATTAATAAAAAAAAATATTTCGTAGACATATGAAGTCCACCAATGTGCAGTGAACCCTTTCTAGGGAGGATGCTTATGCCCACCAGTGGGGTTTCTTTATATATACGCTGTTACTTTACAAATACAAATATTGTTCAGTCTTCGGAATCGAATTTAGGGTTCAGTCGAACAGCCAGTTGACTCTGACCACAATAAGCGGTCGTTTATTCATAGTGATTCAAGTATATAAACCGTCTTGTTTCATTTCTATAAAGTAACGCTATTCTATTAACAGTACGTGGTCAAAACGGGTCACGAGGACTCACTATTACACCGGTAAATTCAAATCTATAGCATTTATTCATACATCTTCTTAGATCGATAAAGTTATATAAGATGTCAATAAATACGTAGTGAATAGGTTGTTTATAGTTTACGGTTTGTCTGTAGTTCTACATTACGTATTAAGTAACAATAAAACATTGCGTTATTATGGATTTGAACGATCCGTAAATATTTTGTCAGCGTTTCAGTACGCTCAGGAGCTAGATAGAGGCGCGCTATAAATAAACGGAAATGTTATAATGCAAGATGCGTGAAGCAGTGACGTAGGCTGTGGTGATCGTACATACAACCCAAATGGATTTGTGACGTTTCGCTCATTGCATAAGGACGGCAACATGGCAAGGTTTATTTTAAATTAATACACAAGCTTTCATTTATTTGATCGTAATTTCATCCTATCAAATAATCTTTACCAATTCTATAAAATGTTTTGTTAAAATGTTTCAATGATAACATACCTTATCGTTTTGTAATCATTGTGCTGATTACGTAGATATTTTTAATACGAATGTTGTCCTTAGTCTTGATATAAGATTCGGATCTGGCATATCTACAAAATAAGATATAAATTAACTATCCTAGATAAAGAATTAAAGGCCGATAGATTGACACTTGTGGGGCATAAATTACAATGGTGTTTAACCGGTAATAGGGGCTCTATTTCTCATTACTTCCTACACAAACTTAGGGTTGGTTTATTATTTATTAATTTATTATTATCCATAAAATATAAATTATAATAATATAACCCTTATTAAGAAACAATTATATTGTCACTGAGTAAGCTAAGATGATGTCTCGCGACGTAAATAGACACGGTTCCCTTTACTCACACAATTCAATTATACTTCGTTTGCCTTTACTACGTATTTCTAGCGAATCCTATTCAGTGTTATATTTTACTCTTCGCCCTAATTTGGTTTAGTGAAAAATTCATCATCATCATCTCAGTCCATCATAAGTCTACATCCTACAGTCATAATGTATTCGTATATACCTACGACATCGCCCTACCACGAAGTAGATTCGCCAACAACAGGGCCGGCTAAAATCACTAGTAAAGTGTATGAAGTTTTAACTATCACGCGTCGAGTTATCGGATTACAAAAAAAAACAATGTTTCTCTTTATTATTTCAGCGGGTTGGTATTTAAAGAGCGCAGACAACTGTTCTTCCCGGGACGTCACGGGATATTGTTCCACGACGCGGTTTCGTATGCGTAGGCAAATTTTTTCATGTCTGGCCGTCGGCCAGGTGTTTTGGCGGTCTTTGTCAATGTTGGATTTATTAATACATCGCTTTGTGGCTCTACTGACACTGCTAATAGTCTGTCCTTTAGTCTAATTTCGTTAATCTGAGTTCTGCCTGCTGATTTATTTCTGCATATGTCAATCCGCAGGGAAGTGGTGTTGTTATAGAACAGTATATTGGATGACTATTATGGATTTTAATACATTTATATATGGGCATTTATTTTATAACAAATACTATACATAAAGTTAGATATAAAAACATTTTCAAATAATAGTCAAAGCTACTGCAGTTATGATAATGATGCAGCTCCCCTAACGGAAGACCACGCCCTCTCAGAGTACCGTCGTGATATAACGAAAGTGTCCCAACACTCACCGTACGTGCTGTTATGTATACGTAATACCGGACACCTAGTTATTAATGCTCAGGACCTTCTTCCAAACTCTCTCTTCCGGTTAATTATGGTTAAATTTGGGATAATAAATCAGTTTAAAATCCTCGCAACTACGTTCGACGCATCGTGCATCTCCTATTCAATGATTCGAGAGTGTCGTTAGTAACGCTTTTGTTTATCGTTACGCTACTTTTATTAGATAATCAGTGATCAGATCACAGATACAATAAGAACTCTTTGATGTCTAATTTTATGTATCAAAACTATAGAAATCACATAAAACAATTCTTTCAAGTTTCCATGGCGGCTCTCTCACCAATGGACAGTAAAGTGCTCTTAGAGAAGCCGTCCGTGGAATTTTATCGGTTAAATTTACTGAAATTGTTAATTAATTATAGTTAATCATAAAAAAATACAAAGATCTCGGTGAAATATATATGTGTATATATATATAGACAGAACAGGCATAAGGGTTGAAAGTTCAGGACTTTAACCGGTTTGTGGTCACAGCGGTTTTAAAATTTTAACCAGTTTGCAAACCCTGCAATTACTGCTAATGAGGTATTCCAACTCAGTGCTAACAGAGCATTTGCATTTTGAATTTTGTTAAAGATGGATATAGATATTTATGGGTCGTAATCTCCTTAGTGTCAGAAACAAAACCATTGTGGTAGAAGATACCCAAACACCTAATTTCGAAATGATAATATAATTTTAGCTGATTTCATCATCTTATTATTATTATATACAAAATATTAAAGGTAAAAATAGAGCACACATTCGTTCTCGAAAGCTAAGTCATGATTTACGATAAGATCGGCCAAAAGTTCGAACGCTATCATAATCTGATGAGGTAGCTAATACTGATGAAGTTCTCCTGGTAGATTTCGACCGAGGTGATATATTTTGGTTATCACTAGATGACATCAACATCAACGCAGGATATATTTTAGCGCCGTAAACATTAGCACAAACACAGAACCACTCACTCGTGCCGTCCATTCCCTGTTCCCTTATAAAATACGTCAAAGGTTCAATTACCACGTTAGGGATACTGGGCATACTCGTACCCAATCTTGTACTGTTCATCGTTCCAGTTATGGATTGTCTGCCCACTGAATTCGTCGCGGCTGCACGTTGGTAGACACTCGTGAACCTATTTTTCTCACGTTAGGAGCACTGCATTATTTTGCCAATGAGTCTGTATGTATTCTTTTATATGTACATACACTACAGACGTACATACATACAGACCTGTACGATTACCTACGCTCAGCTTGACATGATAAATACAACTTGGTAGCGTTTAGAAAATTGTGAGGATTATTCGGAATTTATAAAATACACTCTGTATTTTCTCTAGAGTTTAAGGCGGATTTTGTATAAATATTTTTATTTAGTAATAAAAAAGAATTTATTATTATGAATATCATCTCAATTTAAAGCTTAAACCTTGAACTTTAATCTACTATAGTCAAAAAATTTATCTGAGCAACAGACTTTTTACGAAAATATTTTGACCGCAAGCGGACGGCGTGAGTCGAGTTTTTTTGCTCACGAGTAAAGTATATTATTGTGTCTCTCCTAATACAAAACAGTTCCGAAAATTTATCAAATTATGCTAATGAAGTATTCACTGTTATTTTAAAATAAATTTAGTAGACAAAATTAAGAAACTGGACCACTCTTGAAATCAGTCGTCAATTAGTATATAGAACTCCTCACTTTTTAACCCCATACGCTATTCTTTTAACAGTAATCTGAGCGCATTGGCCGATAGGTGCTTTTCGCCTCTTCAGAGACACTTGGTTAACTTACATACTCTAAAATCTTTACATAAAAACAAGGTTGAAGGTTTTGTAATTATTTATTTTCTGCATTCATTTGAATTTAGTATCTTCATTATTAATTTAATTTGATTAATTAATACGTGCTTATTGTATTTATTTTACTAACAATAGATTAAGAATAAATACAACAAATTTTACTAACAAAGTATGGAACTGGTCTGAAATAAATGTCGTTATTATATTATTATATTTGTAATACCTTTTAATAAAATATTAAATATCGTACAAGCACTAAATAAAAACATGTTATTTACAAATTTCACTTGTATGAAGAGAAAAAGAAGCTTATGAGTTCTGCTAAATTTAGAGCAAACATTTCAAATTTAAGATCAAGGACGATTCGTTCAATCTTTCTCAATAAATTAACGTTAAATCGTTGACTAAAAACAACGCAACCGATGCGACGAATATATAACACAGGATTGAAAAGTATCCGGAACAATTATCGGAGCAAATCGCTTCATCAATCGGATCAGGTCGCTTGGTAATCTGAGTTGTATAAAATTAGAATATATTCCCCTGAATGTGGGAGAGTATATACAATCTATTTCCCTAAATACCTATCTTACCTATATACTAAGGCTCTGCTAACTTAGCTAAGTACTACTCTCCTAAATAACAATTACATTTAAAGTTTGATATATGTATATATCGGATGGATACACGTAAATAAGCTTGATTAGCGCAAGTGTACCGTGCATGCACTAAACAGAATACCAGAATATGGACAACTCGCCAAATAAGCGACAGTTTTGGTTGTGTATCCTTGGATACACTTATTTTCTGCAATGTTAATGTTGTTAATTTAAGTGATCAACCAGAAAAGAAAAGAGTTTTAGCCCTTCATTTCAATAACTTCTTCCTTCTATAAAAATAAGAATGTAAATAACGGGAAACGGACGAGATGCCTAAAGCAAACGCCTCGTCATTAGTAATAAGTAATAATTATGTTTGAAAATAATCTCTATTTATTTAGTGTTCGCAAAATATTATTTTCACCGATAAATGTTGAAGTCGATAAGTCGAATCGGTGCCAAATATATTTTCCGAACTCTAACTGTGAATATTTAAAAACAATTTCAACATGTTTACCTAAATTGATTTTAGGTTACAAAATAAGATAAATAAGAAGACCAATATATAATGTTTTCGTATTAATGTAAATATTTCTTATTAAGACTTCATGGCAAATGCGTGCGCGCAGAGCGCAATATGTCAATATTAATTACGTAACGTTGTCTGGTATCTGAAAAATTTAATTATCTGAATGTTCAGAAGCGAGTGGCCAAAATAAACCGTATGCGACGGTTGGTGCCAGATTCCCGGCGCGTGCGTATCTCGTTGCCAGTGCCAGCCCCGCCCGCTACTTGTGGGTACATCTGCGGAACTAAAAGTGATATTTACCTCTAGCGTATCATTATCATTAATTAGAGGTAAAGTGGATCTGATGATTGCTAGTTTGTATGAAATACATGTGCAATTGAATTGCAAGGTTGGCGTCATTGCAAAAACGCATTTCTTTAATTTAGTGCTTAATTGGCATAAACTCAGCTACCCAACAAGTAAAGAATTTTTATGATCTTAGGGGAGTAAACGAGCACACAGTTCTCGTGTTGGTAATTGATTCCTAGTGAAACATGAACTCACGTTCATTTTTCGATAAGGAATCATAATGCAGAGGCGTTGTCATATAAAGGCTAAGATTTACTGGACGTAACACAATAGTGTTAATACAATCTTTTTACGCGACTAACCAGGAAAGCGTGGGCTATCCTCGGTCTATGTTTACAAAATGCATTTCGAAACGTAACATATTTATGTTGATACGTACATATTAACATTTAAACGTACCGTATACATTATATTTTATTACAGAGTATACTCTGTAAAAAAATGCAGACCAATAAATGTAATCATTGATAATTTATTTACGGCTTTTTTAAACGGTGACTAGTTTTTTTGCATAGTGTCGAGGTATGCCTTCGATTTGATTACTGTACGTCAAACGAAAAATATCAAATCGCTTTAATATTATTTATTTTAATTATTATTAATATTTTTCTTTATTAAAGATCGTTTAGTACCCAACACTAGCGATAATCTAAAGATAGCTTCAAACTACTACTTTTCCATTACTTTTTAATTTTTTATATAAAAATCTAACTGTCACACATTTCGATCCTCTATATACCCAATAGATATAGAATATCATTCGGTATCTGCGATTTTAATAGGCGGCAAATCGATATATTGTATGTAAATTTGGTAAGAATATTAATTTCGTACCTTAGTTTGAACTTTAGATCATTGAATTAGTATTTGTTATTTCCAAGGATGAAGAAGAAGAAAGTTCCTATATTTTCCAGTGGTAATATAATATAATAGTCGTAGTTTCTTGCTGCAGTTTGAATGGGGGTGTCATTTAGGGAAAGATAACTCCTTCACAGAGTAACATAGATAATAGTAGCGTAACATTGCTCTATTATCGTACGGTGAGTATGTCCCCATCCGAGGATCCAATTACAGTCGTTCCTTCTCGAACCTCGGAGATGACGACGCAATCGAATCTGCCGAGGATGGCTGTAAATATCATGGGCCGCAGTCATCACTTATAAAAAGGTGAAATGTGAGCTCGTTTGTTGCTCTTAATATTACAGTGGTATAGCTACACTGCAGTTTGTTTCTAGCTGCAGAATGAATTGGTCAGCTCGACAGGGGTAGGAGAGCGCGCTCACAGAACACCACCAAAAATAAATATGCCATAATGCTGCTGTGCTTCGTCTGGTGAATGTAGGGATCCGGAGACTTTTATTACTGGTGACGAGGCATTCCATCTCAGTCCTCGAGGGTCAAAAACGCATCTGCACTATGATTACGTCAATGATGAATATAAGTATACTAGGTGTCATTGGCCGCAGGAATCGCTAACCATCGTACACTGTGCTCGTTTGTTACTCTTAATGTAATGTATTAAAATAACTACTGTTTGTAATATGTAATAATGTGTCTCAGTATTATATACTTGTTAACAAGTTCATTATAAAATTGGATAAACTATAAATTAAAGACACGGACAGAAGAGAATAAAAGAAGAAGAAGATTTAAGAACTAGACGCATGTGCATGACTTTATACAGATCTAAAAACTTTTTTTTACATTGGTAACAAACGGGCACACAGTTCACCTGATGGTAAGTGATTCCTGCGTCCTATGATTCATCCTTGACAAGGAATCATAATGTAGATGCGTTGTCACCCTTGAGGGTTGAGATGGAATGCCTCGTCACCAGTAATAAAGGTATCCGGATCCCTTCACTCACCAGACGAAACACAGTGGCGTTATGCTGATATTTCACGCTGGTATTCTGGGAGGGATTCCACAGCTAGGAACGAGCTGCAGTGTAGCTCTACCACTGTTAATAATTAATTATTATCTATTCTTAAGGTTCTGTAGATGATTGTCACTAAAGTTAATAAAAAAATGTATAAGATAGTTTAATTGTTTGTGGTCTTATCCTGTAGTATATTTCAATACTTTGTTTATAACCGACACTGCGAGGTAATGTGTTGTAGATCGATGTCAGGTGTAACTTTATCGGAGCAAATAGAAAGCCGATCGTTGGCTCATGGCTGATGGTTTCATGGCTCCACAGTCAGAGCTCCTGAGTGACGTGCTTTCAGGTCGAGCCAATATTTGCTTAATGTGCAGTTTCATAGGTACTTATAATTTTATAGAACTAACGTGACAGATGACTGGGAGTTTCTATCATACAGCTACATCGAGGTCGGCTCGACCGTAGAGTAAGCGTGCAATAGTGGGTTTCTTTTATAGTATTGGGGGTGACAAACCATACACACAGTTCACCTGATGGTGGGTGATGATGGCGGCCCATGACACCAATATTCATTCACGATAAGCAATCATAATGCAGATGTGTGTCACCCCTGACGGTAAAAATGGAATGTCTCATCACCGATGACGAACTAGTAACTCTGCCACTTTTAAAAGTAGTTTAGAGCTGACGTGTTTCCTCTGATGAGTAAAAGAAACCGATGACTTTATCTTCGGTACTGAGTTAGTTAGTCAGTTAGTCAATTATAGCCTAATTGACTAACTGACTAAATAACAAATGAATATTATGGTTCCTTATCGAAGGTGGGTATTATGATCTATAGGAATCACTCACATTGTGTGCTCAGCCCTTAATTTGATACATACAACAGAATTGATGCAAAAAATCAAGATGCAGATGCCTCATCATCATGGACTATGGTGGAATGCTTGTATGAATTACTAGCAAATTAGTGTTAGTACAGTCTTATTCCATGAGAGCTGATAGTGGCAGGCGTCTAGCAGCCACTCCAGACCAGACGAAACACAGCAGCATTATGCTGCTATTTCACGCTGGTATTCTGTGAGGGCGTGGTCCTACCCCGATCGAGCTGACCTATTTGTTCAACGAAATGAAAATGCAACGTAGTTCTACCACTGTACCATGTTATGTATGCGGTTGTTTATTGTTTAGTCTAGAAGGAATGAAAGTCAGGGGTGCAATATAAGAGGAATAGCGAAAATACTATAGGTGACAAATAAACACGCGGTTCATCTTATGGTAATTGATTGCGACCTATGACATCTACCACCAAAATCAACAAAGTTTCAAGATGCAGTTTAAGATATCACCTCTAACAAATGAGATGAAATCTCACGTTACCTGTTATTACTTATCCCCAAATCCCTACACTTCAAGCTGGTTTGCAGGATACGAAGGCGTGACTCTTCCCCAGTCAAGCGACCCATTCATGTTGCATTTAAAAAAGGATTATAGGCTATAAGGCAATGGTTTACTTATTCTCTAATAGGGCTACAGAACCATTATTTTCTAATATAGCCATGTGTCGAACATTCTCTTGTCTATTATTTAACTATAGGACATGTTTTAAACTTGGTTGTTGTAATAAAAATGAAATAAAGGATTTTTTTTAAATAACTTATTCATTTCGATCATATCGTTGTTAAAATTGATAAATTTTATCATTCTTCGCAAGAAAATGTTAATGATTTAAAGAGATATTTTTATTTGCCTCAACAACTGCGTACGTTTCTTGACATTGACAAAGGCCTTCGGTAATTGTTTCCATAATTGCTGTTTTCTAGCCGCTCTGCTTCATGTGTTTGCTGTTTTGATGTCGTCGACTCATATTTTTAATAATCAGCTTTCCTCTCTTGTCTATTAGGTAAAAGAACCTTACAACTTTGTATCGTTTCTCCCATTTCTTGAATGTGTTTCTGGCCATCTCCGTTTTTAATTTTTTTTGTTTTCATCAGTACAACCGATGTTCTCGTTAGCTTTTTGATAGTTATAGTTCTTATATTATCGAATAATTTTTTGCTAACAATCTCCTCATTTGTAGAAATATAACGATTATAAGATTATATAGAGAAATAAGAATATATAGATTATCCGGTGTCTCAATAGTGTATGTGTTTGAGTGTGTTTTTTTTGATGATATGTGAACCATACCGAAAAGGGTTGTGAATGAAAGACTTTTTCTGTCTTACTTACACTTTTGTGAGTTAATTTGTTACTTACGATGGATGCAGGTGGCTCAGGATTCGTATCAGGTGGAAGTCAGTCAGAAGTAGTATCAGGATCAGAAGGAGTACTTTGTGGCAGTCTGTGGGGGAGGCTGATGTTCACCAGAGGACTAATGATGGGCAATAATGGTGACTTTGTTATTTTCCGCCCGATATATTCCACCTCTAAGGAACTCCATTGTTAGGACTTCTTTTCTAATTATCGTTGGTGATTGTGTAGTTACACTTGGTAATATAATGACGAATTCTAGTCCTTTTTCTTTATTGGTCTACAACATATTAGGTCTTTACCTATAAAATTGCCGTTCTTCAGTATTGGCCATTTCAACCCAAAAAAGTTTTGATTGGCTTTCAACAATTGAAAACGCTCAGCAAGTTGGTTAGATCCCGGTTCAGCACCAAAGCAGTGCCCTAAACGACCTCTAGAAATTTGATGGTCACTATTTGGTGGTCTAGTGCCGGTGTGATCACAGTTTTTTTACCAAACGGCATGAGCATTACTGCAGATGTGTACAATGAAGATCTGAAGACAATGATGGAGACGTTCGCACATCTGCAACCAGCTTTGGTCAACCGGTCATCCCCGCTGCTCCTACACGACAACGCGTGACCCCATACTGCACAATAGATAGTCTCCAAGCTGCAAGAGTTGTCTCCCTCATCCACCGTACTCACCAGACCTTGCACCCACCGACTATTACTTTTTCCAAACTTTTTAGCGGGAAAAAAATTCAATTCCCGAGAGGTAGTACAAAATGCCTTTGAAGAGTTTGTTGCCTCCCGTCCAGCTGATTTTTACTAGAAGGGCATCAATAAACTATCACTGCGTTGGCAAAGATGTATCGATGACATGGGTGATTACTTTGAATAACAGAAATAAAAAAGTTTGAAAAAAAATACTTTAACTTTTTTCATACAAAACGGTAATTTCATAAGTCTATTATTACTTAATTGAAACTAAAAGAATGTTTTGACATATTTTAAAAGTTAGTAAATGAAGCTGGTCGGGTTTTCTACCTGGTTTCTATCAAAAATAGACTGTTGGGTTTATCCTAAAAGTAATGTACTGGTAATAAGTAACCTAAAATAAGGGCGAGTGCATAATAACTACGCTAAAAAAATATTTTTTAGGTTTCATTTTACCTCTAATGTAATTGCTTGTAATAATGTAAAGTGTTATTACTGTAATTGGTAGCAAGTATGCAAACAAATGCCATATTTGAATCAAAAATTCAAATTAAGTTAGTCTTTTATTCATAGCTAGTATTCATTTTTTAATCGTTTATGCAAAACTGAGTATGTTTACGTGCTGTGCGTGCATGGTCATATGCAATGCAATGGGGGCATAATAAACTTATAATCTCAATGGGATTTTTTTCAACCGCGTTAATTATGCGGCAATTAATACCAACATTCAGTAATGGATACCCCTATAATTTAGCTTAGATATCCTATTCATTTTAATATGGGTTATAGGAAGTTGTCGAATACGTTTCGGCCCCTTCTTTTCGTTACTAGAAAATATTATACACACGGGATATAAAGCCGTTAGTATTTCTTATATATTATATATATTCTTTAATTAACGATTACTGTATTGTTTAAAACTGCTTGGCCCATGTGGGTTTGCCCGACCTTGGAAGACAATTCTTTAACAAACTATCCGTATAACATTTTTTGTTTAAAACTGGCTGTCCATTAACATTTACTAAAAACATCCTTAAAGAAGTCGGGACAATACATTCATGGTGCAGCTAGAAATACAATTTAAAAAATATATGTATTAGGTGGTATTTCGTTAAATGAATTAAAATAAACGTCGATACAATCGCTGGTAACGAGACATTCTATTTTAGTTCCCAGTGACAGCGCATTTGCGGATTCTGTTGTCAGTGAATCGTAAATATCACTTATTATCATGTAAACTGTTTGTTTTTTATGGAATTAAAAGTCACAAGCGAACATACAAACCTAAAGATATGTACTCGACGACACTTCGAGATAAAAGTGTGTTGCCAACCCTAAAAAAAACTTTTATCATCCTAATATGCTCACCAACCAAGACTGCATGAACACTAACCATGGGGTGAGATAGATCAACGCTGGCGTATTTAGACTAAAAATTTTTTTTAAATTCAAAAAAATCCTTTTAATTGTGTAATTTGTCAGCTCATTATAAACTACAGCGGGACAAATGTCGTGCTTCCCAAATTATGTGTGTGTGTTGTGGCAAAACTATGAATAAAATTATTTTGTCGTTAATTTTAAGACTGCTTGTTTATAAGAAGTTTTTGTGAACACGTGAATTTTTCACTCAAGGACAAGGAAATGAAGGTTTCACTTTGTCACAAAAGATTTATAATACATTTACATATATTTCACATTTTCGTCATTGAATTGGATATTAAAGTCGTTTAAAAATTTAAAACTGTTTCTTTTTCTTTTTCTAACACAAAGTGTGGTAAACGAGCACACAGTTCACCTGACATTCATTACTCGATAAGGAAATTTCAGACGGATACGTTGTAATTCCTGAGGGCAAAAACATAATGTTTCGTAACCATTAACGAAGTCACCGGCTTCTTTCTTTCTTCAGACAGAACATAATAGCGCTAAATTACTATTTAACGATGGTATTCCATAAAGCGTAGTCCTACCCAGGTTAAATAGCCGTGTTCACGATGAAACTGGTTTATAACTGCAGCGTAACTCTTACAAGTTAAAATGTATTATGTTGAATATGTAATATGTAATTAAAACTAAATTTCAAATATATGTATGCCAGTAACATCGACGTAACAATTCATTACTCCAACTCGGTTGCTGAGTAACAGAGGGAATAACTATACAAAGTAAGTCAGAGTATTATTACAGTAATATTTCAATTCTGGTCTTATCTTTTGTTGTTGTTACCGGATCATTGTAACTACGATGAATTTAATAGAGTGGTCTCAATATTCACGTGATCTCTGAATCGGTCACTCGTCGTCCCATCCCAAATCCGGCGTAAGGCGCACGTGAAAAAGTTGCATGAAGGTTTCGATGCAGTGTCAAGGACACCGGTCATTTTGCAAACTCACTCTGATTCGAAAAATAACCATTTTTGCCGCTCAAATATTTCTCTATTCTCTCTATTTGTAAATAAAAATAAAATAAGCGTAAATATCGTTTTACAATACATTGAATTCAGTAAATCTTTCCAAAGCCTGAGAGTTTTGAAGAAAACTAATGAATTACACACAGCATTATGACCGTGGCCAGATATTTTTATTTGATCGTTACAGGCGCGTGAGGATTATGCTTCGTAGTATAAAATAGAATAGATCTTTTAGCTTTAGAAATCAATAGTAAGTTTTAATAATCAGACAAGACAGTTCACAAGAAGTTAATCGATCTAATCAAATTGCCATGATTTTTTTTAAAAGGCATGGAGTAGTCTTCTGTATTTTTATATATCACTTATGGTTTTTGGGTCTGCGCTTCATCATTGCATGTCCGTACATCTCGTGTCCTTTACACTATATCTGAACCTCCCTCCGATCTTTTATCGCATGCATTATATCGGTACAGTGAAGGAAACCATGCATGAGTAGTTGTTGCAATACTTTCTGCACAATTGATGTCCTCTAGTAATGACCAGAAGTACTCCGTGGTAAAAGTCGATCTGGACCACATCACACTAGCATATTAGTTTTTATGAACACGCTGCTAGTTAAGCTAAGCGACACATTAGATATTGAGTTTAAAGTATCACATGGTTAAAGTTAATGTATATATTGATTCTATTTTAATAGTAAATTATTCCAATAACAGTAGCATAGAATTCTTAAGTATCCATTTATAAATATCACTGTAAACTAAAAGGTCAGAAATTCATGTCAATGAAAAATTATATAAGTATAAATTTAACGTACAGTCAGACAAATATTTGATCGGTGATTGTAGGAATTTTTGAAGTTTAGTTATGTATTTAAATAATACTTAACTTAATTATATAAAAAAATATTATTTATAACTATTTTTATTATAAAATTATATACCATTATTTAACCTCTGCTGGTGAAATACAGACTACATAAAATCTACGTTCTCCTTCGATGAAGAATTAAACCGATCGAAACTTTTAATAATTTATTAATGATAGTTTCTGTTTATTATTATATATGTAAGTCAAAATACACCTACATTATTATATTTATATTTATTTTAACTTTATTTAATTACAAAAAGGGGTACTAAGGGCGGACTTGATGCCTTAGGGCGTTCTATTTATTCATCATTCTATTAAAAGTAAATATATATTATAATAATGAATTAGAAATAATTCTACTAATAAAAGAAAAAAATTAAGATAGATACATATAAAAGTATTTATGTTTATATACATATACACATATATATATATATTTACATATAAAATATATAATAAATATATATAATATACAATAACATATACATATACAATGCTAGTATATTATATATTCTAGCATTGTATTTAAAATGCTATTTATACTATAGTACCAGTTTTTACTTTCGCAAATTATCTACTTAGTAAAAACTGGTACAGTCTGAGTCATCTTCCATTTATCTAGAGTAAGTAGTTATTTGGACCCCTTCTGGTTATAAAGCCCTTTAACTGTATTTAGAGTGTTTAATTCGCTAAATTTTGCTTTAGTTTTTATGTTAGAAGATAAATTAGTTTCTATTTACAATGTAGCTCTACTTCATTCAATAATAATATGAAGCCTTTTCACATTACAATGAGTATAGTCTAATTAGTTTAGTTAACAATATTCTAAATTAAATTTGCTATTGCAAGTATGATATGACTAATAGTCGTAAGTAGGCGAAAATTCACATTTGGTAAATATAAAATGACATGTAAATGCATTTTTGGAGGCTAATATGTTCTTCATGAAAAGGCTCAAACATTGTTAAAATAAAAGAAAAGAACGACGAAAGAAAGTCGGCTCACAATAATTAATGAATTATACATACATGCATAGATTTATTTATTATTTAATATGTCCATGTGTTTAGAGAGGCAAAAATAATTGTCACTAACGTTATTGAAATTTTTATTCTACAAATTATACATAATATTATTACAAAATAACCGATAAATTGGCCTAAATATATCGGAGCATTCGGTGTGCATTACAAAAGGAATGCATCAAATCGAGAACCTTTACTTTAGAATAAATTAATTCAAGTCAATTAAAAAATATATGGGCTAATTAATAGACTCGAATGGTAATCATATGATAATGATTCTGTATACTTAAATGCCAATAACATTTTAAACTAGTAACGATTGCTTTAACGAGTACCTTTTTGTCATTTTGACTATACTCGAGTAGTTTTCGTGATATAACTAACTGACACCCTGCTCCATGCCTTGCTAAGTAAACGATGGCCCGTCATTCATTCAACAAATGATAGTTTAAAAATTTAGAGATTTTCTTGACTTCTTATTGACGTAAACAATATTAATAATAAAAATCTCAGTCGTGGAACAATATTTGTGTATCAGATGTAGTTAGCTTTTGGAATTGTGTGTTATTGTATGTATGTTTCGTGTTCGTGACATTGAAGGACTGAACCTATCTACGTAACCTACCTATCTATACCTATCTCTGATCTTATTGAACATTTTATATTGGACTAGAGAAGGGGTTTTCTTTTTGGCTGAAGGCCACTAATAGCCCGAGGTCTTTTACAGCTTCACCGGGTTGAAAGGTGGCCGAGCGCTTAGGGCACCCGGCCGAGAGCTTAAGTAAATAAATAGCACAAGGGTTCCCCAGAGCTGACTCGAGGGTGCCCGAGAAGGAGCCTTGGCTTGGACCATTACCCTGGGCGCAAAAGCAACTGACTCGAGGGTGCCCGAGAGAGCCGTACCTCGGCTCGGTCAGTTATTTCTAACGGATTAAAAAGAGAAGAGGGCCACTAATAAGTGTCTATGGGTTTTTGTCAATGCTTACGTTCTCCTCATGCGCGACATATGTATTTTGAATCTTTGCAAAGAAGTATACCGCTCTAGCGGTATTGAAGATCGTTTTTACCGATGTTCAATTGCCCATCGAGAGAAAACTCGGGTAATGTAGATATAACCAAAGCACGTAACAACTACGTAGTAGTAGAGGTTGTAATATAGAAGTGATGTTTGTGACCCATGGCATTATTTACCATAAGGTGCACTGCGTGTTCGTTTGTCTACTTTCTCTCTCTTCAGTCGGTCGCTCAGGTCTGAGGATCGAGACTTCGTTGTTTGGCTGTGACACGTTTCCACTTGTTGCGAACAGTAGCTTCATGTAACGGGGTGGCTGATTTGTATCTGCAGTTGTTCGGATACCTGGTCTGCCCATCTCTTCGGGCTACGTTGGTCTTTTTGCCTGTGACGATTGGTTTTTCAAGGTTATCGGGGTTTCTATATATATTGCTATATGCCCGAAGTACTTCAATATTCGCTGCATGCAGATGCTGGATAACCGTTTGGTAACTTCAAGTTGCAGCTCTTTTATAATTATCTCCTTTAATATTACATAAACAAACTATAAGCTACTCATATATACATTCGCAGTTGATCACTGTATATCGTGCTATAATGTGCATATCATCACACTGAATGTCGGAAAAATATTTTTGTCATTCGGATTAAAAACTCTAGTTCTCATTAATCCAGCCTACCTAGTACTTTAAAAAAATCTATAAAACCAGTCAGAACAACGTGTGTCATGTAAGCAGAGGTAAAATATGCCTATTAAACTAGCGTGTTAGAATGAGCATAACAATTTTTTAGATAAAAAAAAAACTTGTAAATAACTTAAAAATAATATAATAAACTAATAATTTTGTTCATGTACGAATATTTATTTGATTTGAGAAAGGGTTAGTACTAGATTATAAAATACATATATAGTCTAAACTGTAAATCCTTTCTCATTGTCTCTTTGCAAATTTTGGCGAAACCATTCGTCAAGGACGAAGGAAGGTACATGAGAGCAGGTGCGTGACTGCGTCCAAGGTTCTCTCGACACACAACGCAATGTTCGGAACAAATGTCAGGTTCGTATTATTAATAGCGACAGTGAACAAGGAAGTTTTGAAGTTTAACAACCTTCAGATTGAATATTTGTAGTGATTCATATGCGTAGATTCCCTATTTAGTAATTGGCCCTAAGCTTTATTTTATTTTTAGTATATAGTTCAATAAGAAATTGATATGGTTGGCATTTGGCATTGATATGATCGGTTGGAATCGGCATGGATAAGGTCGGCAACGTATCTGCGACTCCTCTAGTGTTGCGGATGTCCATGGGCAGCGGTAATCAGGTACCATCAGGTGAGCAAGCAGCTTAACATCCTGGGCTAACAATGGCCGTCAGTCCAAAAAAAAATCCATAAATAAAATACCATCTAGCGAACTGTGCACGTTTAGTTTGATAGAAAAACGTTCCAGTGCATACCGTTCTTCTTATCGTAATTAAATTACTGATCGCAAGATAACCCTCCTAGTTATAATAGATGACGATGAATTGGGTGCTACGTCAGAAAACCCCCTCGAATGCCTGGTCGTTGAATTTCCCTTTGATACTTGTATCCGGGGGAAAGGCAACGCCGGGACGGTACATCCTGGGCATTGGTGATGATACGTTGTTGGCAGTGGCTGATGTTCTGACAGGGGGGGATAGCTACTCTGCGTGTCCCTCTGATTAGCTGAAGGCACAGCGCAGTAGTGGGAAGTTGCATTTCTCCTTGATTTCTGTGTCCGGGTGAAAGGCAACACAGTGGTTGAGCGAATTGGGTACTGACGGCGATATGTCGCTCCCAGTGCTAATGCTTTTTCGGAGGTTGCATTTCTCCTTGATTTCTGTATCCTGGTAAAAGGCAACACAGTGGCGGAACGCAGCTGTCGAAACGGTGGCTGAAATAGACGACGAGGAGGGGATTTGGGACCCCATTGTGGCCCAGGCCAAAACAAAGGCGAAGGCTAGCCTTCCAAAACCCGCCGATTTGGAGCAGGAGATGGAAGGCAATTCGACCATGGACGTGGATGCTAGCATTCGGTACAGTCTACTGGCGGTCGACAAGGTTGCCGATAATTCGGGCAACCTAAAGGTCACATTTGTGCATAGCCTGCGGGTGCAGGCCAGGATGGCCGAGGCAGCCACTACGGAACTGGTGCGGAGGGTCTACCAGCCAAAATATCGAGAGGCTGGAGCGTGAGAACTGGGAGCTTCGCTCCCTGTTGTCTCGCCGAGCTCTCGACCAAGTTGGGGAGGCTGTCGGAAGAGCTTAGTGCCCTCCGAAAGAGTGGGGAATCTCAGGCAGCCATTCCTCCTCTTCGTCGAGCTCCTAGCACCCCAAAGTCCGGGAGCGTGGACGAGGGGTTCATGGAGCGTTTGGGGGTTCTCATAGAGGCCAGGTTGGCCGCCTACGAGGCTAAGATTCCCGGAGAGGGCGACCCGGCCCCCCTTGGGAGTGCGGTCCGGGCAACCTTCCGCGAGTGCTATGCAACCGCTGCCACATCCGGTGCAGGCGGCACCATTGCACTCACGGAAGTCGAAAAAGAAGAAGCCCTCCCACACTCCGGTGGCTGACCTGCCTCCAGTGGCGACACCGAGGCCACTGATGGAGGTGCCCGCAAGTACATCGTGGGCACAGGCGACCAAAAAGCCCAAGAAGGTCAAGGCACAACAGCCGGTGGCCCCCGCGGCCACCAAGGCCAAAACAAAAAAGGCGAAGCTCATACGCACTCCGTCCACGGCTGCCGTGACGGTGACGCTGCCGACCGGCTCTTCCACGTCTTACGCAAAAGTGATGGAAGTAGTCAAGTCGAAGATAAGGCTAGCGGACATCTTCGTCAAGACTGTCCGAAAAAAGCGGGCTGTGACCGTTGGTTTCCTATTGGAGATCAGCGGTCCTGATTGCAGCTCGAGGGCGGATGGTCTCATGACTAAAATGCGGGAGGTCCTTTCCGAACTAGACGTCCGAATTGGCCGCCCGGTCAAGAACCCGACATAGAGCCGGCGAACTTCCTCCCTCGGTCCTCCGAGATTGGGCAGTAGTCTGTGCATAGCACTCGCTACCCTCTCGATCTGGGGGACTAGGCGCTCAAAATGCTCTTCGAAGCCCCAGCGACTGTCCAGAGTAGGGCCCAGAGCAGGACGACGGCACCACGTGGTACCGTGTCGTCGTGATAGTTCCGCGAGGGTTCTGGGGTTGCGATCCCGCGTACCCCTCGCGAGCGTTAGTGGCGACCACCGTGGGGTTATAGTTGGTGCGAGTCCGACATAACCCGCCCTCGCCCCCGAGCGGGTACGCGTAGGCATTCCACGCTAAAAAAAAAAGATGACGATGAATCTCCCAACTTGATTTCTTATCGAGAATGATCTCTACGGAGTGCAAGGATCATTTACCGGTTACACATTTACGGGTTAAGTCGGTGCTTGTTTGCCATCCTAACTTTATAAAATGAATTATCCGAAGTGGAATAATCTGTTTCTTTGTTTGAGAGTAATTTATCGTAACAATCCGAAACACGAAAACTATGTACAAGTATCGTTAGAAATGGAACCTAAGACCACTATATTGAAAGTCCGAAGTTCTAGTCATAAGCTTATCACAATTTTATTGAGACTAATATAATATGAGAAGATCGTATAGATAGTGTCGAAATCCGACACAAAGACGTTTTAATTATGCTTTAACTGCTGTTAAATTATTTTCAACTGTAAATTAAAGGAAATAAACATTTAAATATTATTATATAGGTATATTAATATTTAAGCAGATGTAAAGATGAAACTTTTAAATGTATAATTTATGAAATAAATGCATAGTAAACTCCAAACACCTATTAATTACTAATTAAGACTAATTTTGATAATCTAGAAATGACATTTAACTTATTCAAACAAATTTCAACGTTTTTTGCGTTAAATCTGTTAATAGCAAAAATATTTTTCACTGTCGTCATAAAAGTTATAGTACAGTCATTATATAGTAACATTAACAATTATGTATATTGATTATTATTGTTCGGATATTTATTTCCATTTCCGCTTTGTTGGTCAATAAAATAAAAGAGTAAATAAACGCAAACATAATACATATATAAAGACCAACCAGACGGGAATCCCTCGACAGGGTCGGTGATTCGATAGGTTGCCTGGTTGGAATTAACCCTTTTGCAGATATATATATAGGAATAATTTCGGTCGGCATACCACCCTGCATGTCGGTAACCTCCAGATATTTTTAATATTTGTCTGTTTTGGCTTTCACGAGATTCTCGTTATGTAGGGATTGTGAGGGCGAGCACAAGTATCCTCGATTGTGCCCGGTCAATCGACTCGATAACAGGCTTATTCGCAAGAATAGTCCCGTCCGTGATGTTGGGCCGGTCGCAGTAGAGCTGTTGTGCCTGTGCTGATACTCCAAGTTATAAAGCATCGAATAACCGGTGAAAACATGCCTAAGGGACTCTCCAGGGCATGTTCGTCAAATGTCGACGATGCCGTCCTTCAGGATGTATGTATCTTCGATAGTTGTTGGTCTTAATAACCTGATTCTCTATCATACAGGGAAAACCCTTGGTTTCCCTAAAATGTTTCCAGAATCGTAGGCAACTGTAACTACAAACGTCTCGTGACGAGTCACGTGGTACGTCTAATGGAGCTCTTTCTCGTTCCACACGGCCTCCCGTCGGAGACGCTTTATATACCCGGGTCCTGCTCGTAGCTAAGGACAGAGGGGTAAACCCTTTGTCAGATGCTATAACGCCTGTATGTAAGATACTGCTTGATCTCGTCAGAAAGTATTTACGGAGACTGCACACTACGCGGTTCTGCATGGTTACGGTGCTTAAAAGGCCACGGCTTCCATGGCGGTAAATACAACCTCATTACCGACCATCTCGCAGGATGCATACTGTGGGATATTATAATTGTACAGACTTGTCTATGCATGGCTTCTAGTTCGGTTTGAGTCCACTTGAGTATGATATAGGTACATATGAGGGCAGGCATGATCCAACCGTTATATACATGCGTTTTATTTACGTTCGAGAAAAATCTGCTTACTGACGACTTTCGATTTTTTTGGTCAGGCGTCCAAAAAACACGACGCGAACCGATTGTTTCATGCTCGCCTCATCGATACCTATTTATTACTGTTATTAAAAGCTGTAGCAGACGTGGATAGGTTCTATCAGGATCACGGAGCATCACGTTTGTACAGAATACGAGTGTAATATACCTGCAAATCGCTGTTGTGACACTCGCTGACAGTAATTGCAGGTTTATGAAATGAACAGGCACTCCACATAAGAGGGCTACATTAATCAATACATACAGTCAGGCAAACAGTCTCTATGCTTGTGGCATTCATAAATATAAAATATAAATGCTTTAATTGTTAAGATTTTTATGTCCGACTCGTCTTTTAAATGTACATTTTGTACTTTAACGCCATCTAGTAAGTGTTTAGGAAAATAACAGATATAACCTCTTTGATAATCTTTGGAAAATGACAGTAGCAGAAAATTGTGTTAATTGTCATGTACCATAGATGACGCTAAATACTTTTTCAAATGTAATGGTCTCATCAATACTTTATTTTTGTTGAACAATGCAGACGAAATACAACAATTAACCGATAAAGAGTTATATTATATATTAACGTAGGAGTTACTTTTAACGAGATTGGTTTTAACCCGACTAAGTTCAAAATCGGGCAACACACAAGTTTTTTCTAGGTCTGTAATTTGAACAACTTTCTCAGTAACTATAGATCTCATTTTGGCATGAGGTATTCAATAAAATCGGACTAAGGTGAAACGCCTTATAACCATCAATAGCATCCTTGGGTTTGGTAAGTAGTGGGTAACCAGCACAAGAGCGAGAGCGTTTAGCGAGCTTGTCAGTTTTGTTAGTGCTTTTGTTGTTTATTACCCGTTATGCTATCTAGATGGCATTCGTGAGGTCTAAACATTCTGAAACGAGGTCTGACTCTTGGTGTATACCATATTTTTTTGTAATATTTAAGAACCTAACGGTGACAAATGAGCAAACCGTTCACTCTTTTTATTTCTACACAATAGATGTGATGATAATTTATAACTATAGCATGTTACTGTAACTTTTTTTAGTCTGTAATTGGCTATTAACTCGATTGAACCTGGGATCTAAGTTCGTAAATCAAGTACAAAAATCGTTTGTATTTTAACTAAATAACTAAACTAACTAAAAATATTTTCACTTTTTATTATTATTGAAAAGAACTTCTTAAGAGCACCGAGCACATAGTTCATAAGATGTTTTAACACCTGAACAGAGAACACTAACAAAAGTTTAAAAGGCACACGTGTTTTAACCCCTCAGGACTAAAATGGAAACCTTCGTTTCCTGTATGGGTTCTGGTTTCCTGTTCCGTGTTTTCGTGCCAACCCATTCATACAGCAGTGATGTTGTGACCTAAAGTATTGTAGATACTGCTAGCTGCTAGGTTCCGTCCGAGCCGAGCGTCAAGGGCTTAACCGCGGACCGACCAACGTCACCGACGCGTACACACACCAACATTACACAATCCATACACGTTAATTCAGACACGCCACACCGCACTCGCCGGCGAGCGCGACGTCGTCTTCCTTGCACAGCGGCTTACACGCGATTTACTCGTGTTCTAGACCGCTTCTAAATATCGACCTATCCTTCCTATAGATAGCGATCCGAGTCGTGGTTTCGTACCTCCCTATGAGGGGCCCTCGGATCGTATTATCGCCCCCCTCTATTGTCGTCGACGTTCTTCGTCCACAGGGTTCGGAGTGCAGCGGTGGTGCAGCAGCAGTTTCCGCGCCAGCTTTGCAGCTTCGTCGTTGTCTCCCTACTCAGCGGGCCTCCCGCTCGCGAGTCTAATTAGACAAAGCTGTAATGTTCTCTGGAACAACAGCAATACTCACACAAAAAAAAGCACCAACTTTTGTGACAGTTTGCTATAAAAAATTTAATTGAATAGTCAACATTTACCGTGAGTAGCGGTTGGCAGAAGCTTTGCGCCGGCACCATTGTTTGATAGTACGTTGATAGGCATAAATATTTGTCCATAGCTTTACGTAAAATTGGAAAGATGTATTGTTAAAAATATCATATTTTATATATTTGTTATGGAAACTTTACTGATCCTTATAGAATGAATGATACAGTGGTAGACACACTAACGCTAGTTTCTCGATGCACCATTAATCGCCTCGACCGGGGAAGGACCACATTCTGACAGAGTACCAGCGTAAATTAGTAGCATACCGCTGCTGTGTTCCGCATTACGAGAGTGCTACCGCATACCTCACGCATAGCTTAGAACAGTGTGCTGGTATGTCAACTTTAGTTTATTAAAACTACCACTATTTTCAACTAAGATGGATGGTCTCATTACCAATTATTGGTTCTCTTATATGCGTAAAACGCATACTAAAGTAACCGTGATCTTTTCTTTGATCGACTCGAGCTATTAGGATGATTTGATTGATTATGAAGTTGGTGTTGAAGTTATGGAGGTGTGCTTAAATTAGGGCGAACATTTCAAATTTACGATCAAGAAGGATTCGTGTAATCTTTTACAATAATTGTATATCGTTGACTAAAAACTATGAGTTAACTAACTAAACTATGAACTATGAGTTTTCTCTTTGTATAATATGCATTTCTCTTTGCTAGTTTGCACCGCATTCCTTCCATAGTATTTTTACCTGATTATCTTTGCTTTTAACTCACCGCTAACGAGATTATAATAAATGAGAGATGAAACTCTATTCTCTTTTGAGCACGCATGTGCAATTGCCGTGGTGGACCGTACGGACACTTAACAAAAATCATTTTTGTTAAGTGTCACTTTATCTTGAGCGGGACATTTTGTTAACTGTTGATTTATATTTTCAATTTATCGTAAAGATTTCATTAAAAGGAAACACCATAAGACCATATAATTATGATAGATATATAATAGGATGCTATGCAGAACATGGCCCAATAACTTCTACATTAAACCTCGATGTGGGATCATAATACAAATTACACCTTTCTTTTTATTCTCTATCGCTGTCACCTTTAAGTACTGAGATGAAAAGCCTCAATCAGCCAGCCTCAATCAATCAAAGCCGTAATCAACCAGATGTATGTGTGTGGATTGAACTTAAGGTATCATCACACTCGATCACGTTCGGATCAAGCTCATGTGAATCTTAGCCGAGTAAAAACCTTCGTTAGTTTCGCTATTAGTACATTTGATCCCAAAAAAATGTAGGATCGGGCGCATGATCTAAACTCTCTTAAAGACTTTCAACGTCTACGAGATCTTAACTGATATCTTGCAGTAGCTTAAACTTGATAAAATTATTGAAGTGTAAATGTAGCATAATATAATAAAGATTTTATAATCACTGGAAAATACAGTGCAGGACGACTTGATAAGGTGAGCTACAGTGCAGGTCGATTAGGTCCATGCTTCGTGGTCATGCGTATCGTCATGTATATCGTCCACTGCTGACAATAGGATCCTATTGTCAGCAGTGGACGATATACATTTTTGCATAGTAATAATTTTGTCCGGCTTTAAATTTATATAAGGTGTGGTGTAAATGTATAATAGTCTGGTCTTCGTTATAGTAATCTAAGTAATCAGTAAATAAGGTTTCCGATTTTTGTCACTGATAATCATTCCACGAAAGCGCGGTTCTCATTGATCGTGTATTTCATCATTAATTCGCCGCTACTAATTTCTTTCAGTATGGATTTTGTAAAATTGTAGATGTGAAATTACGGAAAATAGAGAAGTGGGATACGTGGTGCACCGACTGAAATTTTAGGTGTGGTAGTATAGTATAGTAATAGCATATTTTTTTTTTGAATGGAAAATACACGAATACATTTAGTATTGTTTAAATACATTATATATCGTTATGTATCTATCACGCTTCTTAGAAAACAGTCCGTAGGCACGTACGGGATGTGTACACATATAATAATGTTTATTGTTTCTCTTACAAATTAAGATAGTTAGTAAATATGCTAAAATATAGATTTTGTAGAGATAAAACAGCATTAGTGAGAGACTGGTGTCTATATTAGGATGCCGTGTATGATAGACAACCTAGTTCTCACTTTATGCGTTAGTTAACACGTTTGCCACACGTTTTGAAACCATGCTATTAGAAGTATTCGCCAAGACTCGTAGATTTGATAAATATTTAACGTTAAGACAACGTTAAATATTTATCAAATCTGCGAGTCGAATGCCGGTGAAATTGATTGTATAAATTGTAAAAAAAGCTTAAGTTAAAACGATTCCGGGCAATACCAGAAATAAATTGACTTTATGTAGATGTTTGAACAGACATCTTGATATAAAAGAATCTAAATAAAGGTTTGTTCGGATGTATCTTAGAAGCGGTCGGTTAAATCTCATTTACTTTGTATTCAAACGTTTTCCATCTAAATTAAAAACCAAATTATGAAAATAAATTTTTATTTTTATTTCAGTAACATAATTGATTACTTAGTTCTTTTTTAAAAGACTTTATTTATTACACCCATATAATTAAGGATTACTTAATTATCATAATTATTCAAAAAAGATTCATTACAGGATGCGTACAAGGATATTAAAGGCCTTACGACCTGCATGTTAAATTAATTTTATCGTATATCATAATAAATTTAAGAATTATAAACTTATTTTATAATATCATGAAAAATTTACGAGCTTAGCTCTTGTCGTTGAAGTAATTTCCAGGTTCCTCTTTTTTTAACTTTTACAGAAAAAGCAATATTAAGATTTTACTGAAAAACCTTCTGCCTCCTGCTTTTGTGGTATAATCTCAATTGAAAATGGCAGCCAGTATATTCCACAGAAGATATATCATATGTATCCGTTCCACATTTTACTCATTCAGATTATCCGATGTATTCATAATAATAATATTAGAGTAATAATAACCGAAGGAATTGATGTCCATGTTTATTATATTAAAATTTGATATGTTAAAATTATAAAATTATTGTGTAGCATTTTTTTTATGTTATGTATATTGCTGTTGGTCTTATGACCTTTACAACTTAATCGAAACAGACTGAGTGAGGGAGGTAACGACGATGCCGGCACGTAGATACTGCTAGACCACCGCTGCGCTCCAACCCTGGACGAAGAACGTCGATGAGCTGGGTGATAAAGGATCCGAGGGCCTCTCAGAAGGACATTCTAACCTCGGCTCGGATCGCTATCGATAGGGAGGATTATTGTCGTGTAGGTCGACCAAGGATACTTCGAGACAATTTAGTTCTGGATCATTTTGGTGTCCGCTTAATAATTTATATAATTTCTTAACGTGCTGTTTGTGTAAAGACCACAGGTGGGGGTTCTAGGTGGAAAATTGAGAAGGCTTCCTACCTTTGTTTATCTTGAATGAGATAAGAGACGCAAAGGCTTATGATAATTTTTTTACTTAAAAAATATAACTAGTTATTTTTTAGAATTTACCATAACCGTTAATCTGCTTGAAGATGAAATGAAATGCTAGTGGAGGATCACTTTCGGGTATATTTCAAATGTTTATGCGAATGATTACGGCACAATAATTATTATGGCACTATGATATATTCTGCGCAGTCGATCATAACGTATTGTAATAATAAGATGAATACATGAAACGCTTCTGTTTTTCTTTATGCCATCAGATTTAACGTCTACGGCATACCAGCGATTGAAATTACGGATACGGATTCCTAACAATGATATAAATTACTTTACTATCTTCATCCGGAGGTGATATCCACCGTAGTCATCTCTACAGGGACCAAACCCTTTCCTTAACACTTTCCTTTCAAAAGCCGCCAGATTCTATAGTTCTCTCACTGTTAGCGATCATGTCTCACATCCATATGTGACTACAGGGCGTATTAAGGACTATACTATATTGGATATAGACATTTTAGATTGCGTATTTTAGTTTCTGTTAATGCGTCTCCGAATTCTACTATCACGAAATACAATAGTGTTATGTTGCTATTACACGTTGGTATTCTGTGACGTCATCGTCCTTGCTGCGAACACTGTCTTCAGATGAGACAAAAGAGCTACGCTGCAGTTTGTTCGTAACTGCAGAATGAATAGGTCAGCTCGATCGGGATAGGGCCACGCCCTCACAGAATACCAGCGTAAAATAGCAGCATACTGTCACAGTGTTTCGTCTGGTGAGTGAGGGATACCGAGACTTTTATTACTGGTACCGAGCCATTCCATCTCAGTCTTCAAGGGTGCATCTACATTATGATTTCTTTTCAAGGATGATTGTAGATGTTATAGGCCGCAGGAATCACTTATAAAAAACAAGACTTTGATGAAGTTTGGAACGAGTTTACTATAATTATTGAGGATTATATATGATCAGCAATCAAAATTGAATTATATATACCTGGGATACTATTCGAATGACGCTTTGTTACTCCTGAAGATTAAGGGGTAATGCAAGAGTAATTGGGTCTCCCGTTGCTTACATTCAACCACGTAACTGCTGGTTTTTATGATAAATTATGTCCAATTTAACAGACGGAAGAAATAATGAGGCATTGTACACAGTCTAAAGGTATTCAAGCAGGCACGTGATGGAAATGATTGGGTTAAAATTAGATTCTCCTCGCTACAGACCTAATGAGACAGAATCAAATCTCGCTGACCTTAGGAGTAAACTTTTGGGTCTAATGAAGGAGAAATAATTTGGTTAAATTTGTAACCTTAATGTCACCCGTTTTAAACATACGCATATGTAAATTCTATTTTGTGAACACTAACATGAGAAAAGTAAATTAACTCTACACTGGATTTGCTTTCAATGATTTACCGCGCAATGAAATCCTTCATTGGACGAAAGAAGAGCCTTAAGCCGTATAAGCTAAGTGATTTTCGTATAGACGCTTCTAATGATTTTTTTGTTTATTTGTTTTTTTAATTCCTTTGGGCTTCCATGATAAATTATATTTTCTTGTTTAATCTTTTTCGAAAGTTTTTAGGATAAAAGTAAAAATTATTTATAAATACACGTAATTTAGTCTTATGATATGACACGGAGCATCATAAGTTATTTTATTACATTGCATTTTTACTGAACCCTTAAATACATAGGACAGTTACAGCAATATACAGCAACATAACATTTAAATAGACTTACATTATAAATACTGGTAGAGAATGCCTTACGGCATTAAGTCCGGCTTTTGTAAGGTGTGACCAATAAAGTTTAAGTAAATAAATAAATGTTTAATTATAAATACGTTTGATCGTGTTTTATAGCAAGAGAGAAAATGGAAGAGGCATATGGAAGCAGTGAAGCTGATATTAGTTTTAAATGTAAAAACATACCTACTTTTACATTACTAGAGAAAACGAATGCTTTATGTGCTACCGTTACATAGCATTTATGAAGAAATTGAATAATAGATGTCGAAAAATTATCTCACAAATAAGCTAATTATTTATGTATCGCAATGGCAGAACGCTTAAAATTATTTCCGCAATATCCATCATAAATCCCTTGGCAAAGTCGCACAGTTTCCGTAGTCCTAACTCGCTTTTATTAATAAACGGTACATAGTATTTTTATGTTTGTTACAGGTATTATGTATATAATTTTGACTTCTGATGCTTTAACTGCTATGTGTGTATACACAACATAAACGATGGGGCGGAACTTAAATTTTTCTCCTATGAAATTTATATCCAAACAATTAAATATATTTAAATTTAGGTCTCATTAATTTAGTCTGTCAGGAATCTATTCTCTGTTCTGAACATTGTGAATTGGGAATGTTTTAATGAAGTGAATAATAAAAAAACACCCCAGGCTGCTACGAAGCACGATCCGCTGAATAAATATTCCCTTGAATATATAAAGATATCCTAATTAGGCTGTACATTTCATATAAAAGTTATGCCTCCTAAACTGAAGCGTTAATAATGGCCTATAATTCTCTCACGTAGGCTATTTTATTTCTGATAAAGACATTCGAAATTTTATTTTACGGGCATAGCTTGTTTTCTACTCTGTTAATCAGTGGAATTTATGTCTTAAGCAAATGAAATAAAACACGTTTTTCAACTTTATTTTTATAATAAATGCGTATAGATTGACAACCCTTATGTTTCACGCAATATCTACTCAACTGTAAACTGCTGTCACATTGAATCCTTGTCCCGTGGTGAAGGCGGATTTAATTTGATGGTTGACGTTAGACTCCTTATTAGATTATTAGTATAATTTTTAAAGTTTACAAATAATTATTATATATTTTCAGCTGGATTCGTCTATTTTAAATTAATTTGTAAAATTTTAATCTAAAGTAGTCAATTCTTAAAATATATGAAACAGTGGATAGAAAACAAACGAGAAAGTTCGGTAGTTCTTCTGAAGTAAAAGTGTAATAACGACTTTAGGAACATGTATAGAATATATATGAGAAAACTATCGTTAAGTATATTAAATGTAGTAATTAATCTTTAGTGAATTTTGTTTTAGAAAATAAATATATAAGGTTTTCCTCTTATCTTTTGTTTATATATGGAGGTCGTATACTTTCATCTTCTCTGTCATCAAATATAAGATGTATTACAAAAATGGTCCGCATATACACCAATCAGTGAGAGTTCTTGCTACCCCCTACTACTACCCTAATTTAAACAAGTATAATTATGAAATTTACAACATCGTACTTAACTAAAATCTAAACAAACAAATGTATTAAAATGTTCGCGGCCGTGTTTTCAATAATTTAAAACTTTGTCATTAAACAGTTTCGATTCAATTTCTGAGTTCCTTAATTATATTCTTGAAGATAATAAATCCTGCTCCATGGTAATATGCTTCGTACGAATGGATTAAGTACCGTCTGCACGTGTAATTTAGACCGTATCGACCGACCAAATCGATAAAGATTATGACGGTGCCGTACCTCTCGACATCTATGTAGTCGTTAATACCGATACGTTTCAAGTGTGACATTATTTTCTATGATTTTGTATTAACGTAAAAGTTTATAAATTAATCATATCATAGTTTATCATTAGTTCACTGCTCAAAAACGTCTTCATGTCTCTACTAAAGCGTATTTCCAAATTAAACGTTCGAGAAAAAATAGCTGTCTTTATTTTACGAGTATTATACGATAACTTTATATTGGTGACAAACGAGCATATATATCTTCTAAATAAAAGTAATATTTGCAGCTTATAAAACATAGACAACGTTATGATAAAGGTTTTTTGTTGTAACAACTTTTGCATTTGGATTGAGGGACGAGGGTACAGTTTATCTCTGAAAGAGCTACGAGAGTCCGAAATATCACCGGGTGCTCTTCGCGCGCTGATTGGATCCATTGTTCTAGATCCATTTTGGTTCTACTCAGGGAAGTTCAGCCCTCTATGGGATATCAGGGTGTGTTATCTACTTCCCTCCCCGCCGGGTATAGGCAGAGAGGATGAGTGCTTGGTGTGTAGCCCTAGCACATCGAAGAGTAAATCTTATTTTGTACATTCGATGTGTGCTTAGTTTAATTAAAACTACACGGGACTTCAACGTCTACGAGTGAGTCGGTACTGACTAGGGTTCTACCCAAGGCCAATTGGTTACTAACTCATTCAGTTTGTTGCGTTTCCCAGATGGTGAGCTGCGGGCGTACGGGACACACGCTTCACTAGCTTCGTGGGTTTAACGAAGCAATGGCGTGGATTTCAAGAAATCCCAGAAACGTAACAACTACCGGCTATAACATCTACATCTATCTTCAGCAAAGATTCTGGATGCACATGCATTGTCACCCTAAGGTCTGATATGGAATGTCTTGAAACTTGTAACAGTTTAACAGTAGTTTTTTTCTAGCTGCAGAATGAATGGGTCAACACATAGAATTCCAGCGGAAAATAGCAGCATAACGCTGTGTTTCGTATGGTGAGTGCAGGTTTCGTATCCTGAGATCTTTATTACTGGTAACAAGGCATTCCATCTCAGTCCTCAAGGGTGACAACACATCTGTATTATGATTCCTTGGCAAGGATGAATGTAGATGTCATGGGCTACAGGATCAGGTACCATCAGATGAACTGTATACTCGTTTGTCACTCTCAATGTAATAAAAAGGTCGCAAATCGGTTTCTTGTTAAGCAATATCTAAGCCTAATAAGCATGTTTTTTTATAAAAACAAAGGGAAATATAAATAAATAATAATAATAAATATATAAAAAAAAATTATGTTATTAGTTCTCTCAGATATATCATGAAAGTGTTGCAACAGTCAAATTGCTTTCTGTCAAACTCGGAATAGAAGTTCATAAAGTTGCTTAATATATTTAGAATTTATTTGTTTTATCTAAAATCCATGTGTATTTATTATTCTATATCTATCTTCATTTATAGCCTAATAATATTTAATGTAATCAGTGAACCACAATGGAATAACTTAAGCTTAAAAGTAATCTTATTGAAAAAGCTAGCCCCTTATTATTCCCTCTTACTTACTGTGATATTGTGTGTGTGTATACGAGAACATTACTCATGTATAATATTTTATAACATAAATGTTTTCACATAAATTTATTTCAAACGATTATCTAAATTATTATATCAAATATTTTTTGATTTCTCGTAATTTACGAACTTTTGTATAAATATCTGTACATAAGATATTTCTAGTTCGAGGTGAAATAATGAAAAATAAAAAGGCGCTAAAGTCTGTGAATGGTTTCAGATCTGTTTTTTATTTTGAGATGAAAAATTTCTGTCTCTCTGTCCGATGTAACATTATGTAGCAACTCCGACTAGCGTTCATAATTAAGCATCACATGAACTTTTTATTGAAAGCTTCTAAGCTTCTAAGCTTCTCTCTTCTTTTTACCTGAAGATTCTAAGCTCAACTTTCTTTAAATAAAAACTGTTTTTTTAAAAGAGTATAAGAGACAATACGCGTAGGTAAAGGTCAATGCATAAAGTATTAATAAATAAAATAATATATGTTATGTTACTATCATAATTAACTTACCAGTAAACTCCACTAGGTTTTCAACTAGGATTAAATGCTAGCAATAACAGGACGCTTCAGAACAATAATACTGTTGCAGATTATAACATTAGGGTGCGTAATTACGTTAGGATTTTTATGTTTCAACAAATTGTAATTTTTTTTAATGTTAATCACACAGTTCATTTGATGGTAAATGATTCCTGACGATCATCCTCGGAGGAAACATAATGTAGCCATTTTCAACCCTGAGAACTAAGATGCAATGCTTCATAATAATAATGCAAATTATTCTTCTTTTCTTCGTCTTAATTTTCATAATCCAAATTTCATTACCTCAATTTATTTATATTACTGAACATCGCAACAAATTATGTTAACGAGGTTTAATTAAGCTAAGACTGAACCGAGGCATTGTTTGCTTTTGAATAATTTGATTGCGAGTGCTATTAAAAATTATATTGTTGTTTTATTATGTAAATGTGCTTCAATAACGAGATTAAATTTAAGAGCTGTGACAATCTGGGCGCTGGGCGTCACCTTCGACGTGCTTTCATAGCATATATACAAACGTTTTGCTAAAATTCGCCAGACATCGTATTAGATTATATAGAATTCTATGAGAATTATTAGGGCGTTCGCATTTGTTCACTTTGAAATCGATCTCGAAGTGATTGCCTCTGTGCGACTCCTCTACCGTTACTATTAAAGACGATAACAGAGTCAAAGAGAATTTTGGCTTCTTCTCATATTACGAGAACTCTCTCTAGGGTCGGTCCCTCATGTCTGAGGATCGTGGTCACCATGAGGGTTGCATCTGGAGCGGATGATCTGTCTCCACCGGTTTCTGTCCAGCGCGTCTCTTACGATCGTGTAAAAGTTGGAGGACGACGAGTCGCTAATTTGATCGACCCATCTTGATGGTGAACGGCTGCAAGATCTTTTTCCTTCGGTGTTCCCAACTACAATCCAAATAAATCCCAAATAAAAAAGTTTCTCGAGACTATCGTCGTTTCTGCTCATTGTGTGGCCGAAATACGCTAGGATTCGTTGTTAGCATGTGGTGGATAAACGAATTTTAACTTTTAGCTGGCTTACGATGGTGCGGTTCGCAGTCCAAGGTATCCTTAGCATTGCGTTCAAAGGATGCGTTGCGTTCAAATTTTGAGCTAGGCTTTGGATCATTATCTTGTTGGAAAATTAATCCATCTCCAATTAATCGCAACCCGGAAGAAACGGCATTTTGTACTGAAATTTTTTGTACTGTTCCTTTTTCAAAATTTCTTCAATTTTAATCTAATAGCCAGTTCCTTGGCTAGAGAAGCAACCCCAGACCATGATTGAGCCACCACCATGCTTGATTGTTGAGACTACACAATCTGACATCATCCTTTCTTGGGCACTTCGTCGAACGTAAATTCTACGTTTTGAACCGAATAGTTCAAACATGGATTCATCGGTCCAAAGCACTTTTTTAAAATCTCTTTGAGTCTAATCTCGATGGGTAAGAGCCCACTGCATCCGTTTTTCTTGTTTTGCGGTCTTAGCAGAGGTTTTTGAACGGCAATGCGACCATACAACTTCGCATCTCTCAGTCGCCGTTTTACTGTATTCAAAGATAATGATTTAACTCGGGTTTTGTTTACTTCAACTTGGATTTCTGGTGCTGTTAAGCATCTATTTCGCCTCCTGGTAACAACAATGAAATTATCTTCACTAGACGTGGTAGCTCTCAGCCATCCCGAGCGTGGAAAATCTTGAAAACTGCCTGTCTCCCTGTATCGAGTTATTGTGCCATGAACACAAGTCTTCGATAACTTCAGTTGTGAAGCAATGTCACGTTCGTTATGTAAAACAACGATGGCAGAGCGCGCTTCACTGCTAATTTCTCGAGATTTTCCCATTTTATGACCTATTCACTGTACAAACCACAAGTTAAGACTAATTGAGATTGTTTGTGAACAAACACAAGTAAACTCGGGAAATAATAAGTCAGAAACTAAATGTTTTCAGGAGCTAAATAATCCTTATTATTGACCAATACGTAACAAAAGTAAAGTAATTAGTAATAAGGACATTATAAAAATATTATCACGACTCTATCACCTAGGTCTAGCGCAGCGTTTGTCGATGTTTGAAAACAATAGATGTTTATTGTCCAATAACTTGAAAGTAAACAAAAGAATGACTTCCTTAAATATTCAATACTAACAATAGAATATGCAGATGTGCATTTCTTTTATTTATCCTATGGGATTTTATTACAATTGATGGATAATTATATTGTTTATGTGCGGTCTTAAACTTTTGGCCGACAGGGTATATACAATACAATATACAATAGCCAGACCTCTATTAGAAATATGACCTGGTAAATCGGGCACTGGATGTAGTACTGACGGAATCCACATAATCTGATAATAAACTGTATTTGGAATTGCGGATATTATTATTATTATTTTATAATTCCTCAAACTTACCTTTATTATATGTACTATAATCTTCTCACATTATTATGTTAACGAAAAAAATTAGCACATACTATGCAATAACACATAATACCATAAAATAAGATGGTTAGTTTAATTGAAATGAATTATCCTTAGTCTAGTTTTTCTTTATGAGGTGCTTTTTGTTTAATTAAATTGTCTAATGAGAATCATATATACGTATGCGAGCATTCCTTATCTCAAATACATGTCATAAACACAATAGCTCTAAGGCGCTTATTCAGTAAATATATCATAAAATAGTAACAAAAATATGGACTGCAAAATTTATTTAAAAATTTTGCAAATAAAATTGATGAAATAATAAATGTGAAATAAAATAAATGAAATAAATTTTATGAAATAAAATATATGAAATAAAAATGTGAAATAAAATTTATGAAATAAAATAACTTTACAAAATGGGTTACGGAGAAGTTGATTCCCAACCTTACAAAACCTTCTCTAATTGTCATGGACAATGCCAAGTACCATTCTGTACAATTGAAAAAACCGCCTTCACAAGCCGACCGTATTGCTGTTATAAAAGAATGGCTTCAATCAAAAAATATCCCTTACGACGATAATTTGCGTAAATGTAAATTACTGGAAACAGTGAAAAATCATAAGTCTGAACCTAAACATCAGATAGATGAGATTTTAAAATCACACGGCCACGAAGTCTTGAGGCTCCCACCATATCATTGTACGTTAAACCCCATAGAATAAATCTGGAGAATAATAAAACAAAAAGTTGAGGGTAAAAACGTTAATAAGAATAGCAAAAATCTTGTGAACATGTAATAAAAATTAATGAAATAATAAATCAGTTCATAGAACAAGATCGATAAATTGAGATGCAGGAGGAAAGGTTTATCATAAATACTGCGTCTTCCTCGTCTTCGTCTTCCGATGAAGACTTTTTTACGGATGTGCAGTATTTGGAACCACTTTCAAGCTGTGATAGCCTATAATTAATTAATAAACTCATGAACAGAGTAATTGGAGTTTTCATCTAAATTTCGAACCCCACATTCACCATAGTAAGATTTTCAAAAATTATCCTTGATCATTGGATAATTTTTTATATTTGCATGTAACACACACATAATCAGCCTCTATAAGGAAAAAAAGTATCAAAACGTTTTACTCTAATTTCCCCACTATCATCAATTCCCTTTTTCCCGTTTTGCCATCAGATCCTGGTAGACCTGTAGTTATTTCATTAATTTTATTTCACATTTTTTATTTCATTAATTTTATTTCACATTTTTTATTTCAAATATTTTATTTCATAAATTTTATTTAATATATTTTATTTCATAAATTTTATTTAATTTATTTTATTTCATAAACTTAATTTAATTTATTTTATTTCAAATATTTTATTTCATAAATATTCTGAAATAAACCAAAGTTTAGTATACATTATATAATACACACGAAAAATGCAATAAACCAAAGTATCAAAACGTGTCATTCCTACTAACCAGTCAACGCTTGCAGCATGGCTCAATATCGATGATTGTGTTTGTTCTGCACCTTGTTCATCAAGTATTCTTTGATAAACATTGAAAACAATATTTCTTGCTTGCGATCGAAGAGGTTTCTTCAACATTTTTACCACTTTTTAAAGGAAATTTGAAGCCAAACCAAAAACAATTCCTTGAAATTTCAGTTGACAAATGACATTTTTTGTGTTGCCATATGAAAATCGCTATTTTTTAAACTTTTTTTTTGCCATCAGATCCTGGTAGACCTATAATAAACAAAACGAAGTTTTGTTTGTACGTAATACGTCCATTGTTTTCGAAACTTCATCGTTAGTTTCCATTGTTGGAATTGTGTATGTATAATCTGTTACGCGTGGAAATGCAGTCGAAAGTAAAATAAAATTGAGATAAAATTCATGCACAGTTCATGGCCAAATGACTTAATATGTTTTTACTCTTTGTTACGTGTAGTACTGGGTATTTTAATGTGGTGAAGTTGAATTTCCATTACATCGCATTAAGCTAATTTCTTTAGAAACGGATATTCGTAATTAATTATGCTAGGAGCTAATCGTTAGTTAAAGAGCACATCGTCCATTTGGTGATGCCCATTTTGATTACTGCGTCCTATTAGCTGACAGTATATATATACATTATATATATACATATATATATATATATATATATATATATATATATATATATATATATATATATATATTTATATATATGTGTATATGTTTCTATTTACACACATTATTACAGATAAAGGTTCCGTCCACTCCTACCAATTTATACAAGGTTATTTTAAGTTTCTTGTGCAAAAACTAACCTTAGATTCATTTAATAACAGTAAAACTGCTTTTTAAAAAGTGTCTTGGGCTTGTTCTCAGAGAATAGTTAAAATAGTAAAAAATTAACTCACACAGGCACAAAAACACAAGACATGAAAATAAGTGCAGTTACTTTTGAGAAAATTTTGATTCCTTTACTCACTGTTCAACGAAATTTTCGTTTAAAGTAGTAAATTATAAATCCTTTCTTGGGTATATAGTAAATTTGTATAGGTATATTGAATGTTCAATTTTGATAAAAACAAAGAAATATAAAATAAATAGTAAATATAATTAATTATAGATGCAGTGTGCGATAATAAATCCCTCATAAATGAAGATAGTAGTAGTAATTGCAGGTGTATTTGTTTGTAGTGCATTCCGAAGCCTATTGATAAAGAATTAACTAAGCCCACATGCGGGTTCAGTCAATCTAGTTTACGTGAACCAAATAACAAACACAAATAAATAAAAAGATAAAGTTATCAAAATAAAAGAAAAATATAAATAAAGAAAACAAATAACTACAGAAAGGTACATGCTATTTGAACGTGAATTTTTATCGATAATGTCTTATTCATAAATATATCAAAATAATAATATTTAAATTTATTGTTAGGTTAAAATAAGGTTCGTTATAGAGGTCGGAAGCGAGGTGCCGAAAGCTTAGTTAAGCTCTTTACCAAGGCTAATACCTGTTGAGCACAGTAGGGCAGCTGGCGTCTCGTGCGTTTTGGATGCTAAATAATATATATGTATATATATATATATATATATATATATATATATATATATATATATTTAGATAGGATTAGTTTCATTATCTCCGCATGAATACCGAAAGGTACTCATCCTCTTTTCCTCGATATTCTTCGGATTCGAAAGTTAACATTAACATGCTTTTATTACATCATATCAATAACAATTTTAATATTAACTTACTAATTACTTACGTGAGCAAAAAATCGACTCACGCCGTACGTTTACGATCAAAATGTTCTTGTAAAAAAATTTGTTACTCAGATTTTTTTTCACTATAGCATATTAATGGTGAAGTTTTAAAATGAGATGATCAATTATTTTTTATTAATTAAAAAAATATGTATACAAAATTCGTCTTAAACTCTAAAATAATGATGCATCCACCCGAAAGAAAATACATACAAAAGACAAAACAAACCCTCCCCTCTGGCTCTAATTACAGCTCCTAATCGGTAAATCCCGAACTTTTCGTTTTAGCTCGTCTCATAAATGCTGAATAGGATTTATGAGACTATGAGCCACTCCATGCACTGAGTAAGTAGTAAGAGACGTAAGCTGCAGTACGTGGACGGGCATTAGCACAAAGTTTTCACCAATAAAACCTGCGTAAGGAATGACATGATCCCCTTACATGTCTTCATTCGCCGTCAAACCTTCAAATCTGCCGTTAGTTTCGATAAAAACCAACTCAGGTTTTGCCTCCATTGAAATCCCCGCCCACAACATCCAGGAACCTCCTCCAAATGTCCCTTTTTCTCTTATGCAGCACTGAGCGAATCGCTCTCCAGGTTTTCTGTAGACTCGTTGTCGTCTATTGTTGCCATGGAAGCCAGAGTGTGTCTCTGCTTTCATTGGAGAAGAGAACAGAGCTCCACTGTTCGTCCAGTTCGCGTGTTCTCTTGCGAACGGAAGTTGGGCTGCTCTCGTAGATAAGCTGGGATTATTAGTCTTCTTCTGATTGTCCAGTCGCAAACTACTTGCATTTCTTTGAGCTCTTGTTGGACTTGAACGCTAGAAAGGGGCCAAATTTAAGCGACTGAGAGACGATGATCATCCCTCTCTAATGTCCACCTTCTTCCACCCAATCCATTTCTTCGGTTAAAGCTTCAAATCTCCAGGTATCGTCAGTCAACTCTGGACACAGTAGATTGGCTCATGTTTAACACACGAGCCACTCCTGGCACTGCCTTGCGTAGGGCAACCGCTTGAGCCATTTAAAATTATATTAATAAAAATGTTGTATACCCGCCGCCATTGAAATATTTGTATTGTATAAATAATTAAAAGCAAAATATTTTCAGTTTAACAAAATTTTTTTTTGTTGTTTATAGTAACCAATATTGGAAACAAGAGTTGTACACAGAATTGCAATATATTAAGATAGGCGCGTGACTGGATTATTGTTTGGTTGAAATACGGTTCTCCCCGGTAAGGATTGACCTAAAACAAAACTCTTGGGCCTAAGTACTTGGCTCTAAGAACTTTTGAGATTTACTGTTTATTAGAATTGCCTACACATTGCTACTTAAAACATATGTTATATCAAAATTTATCACCAAGTTGGATATATTTTGTACTAGCTATGCTTCTATTAATTGATGCTAAACATACAATATTTCTGGGTATATTTATTAAATCATACTAATAATGTTAGGCGTTAAAGGGAATTTAGTTTTAATTTAGTTAAAGGGACATTACCATCATTCCCATTAATCACTCACAAAGAGCTGGATCCAAAATTGGATCCGAACCTGCGTTGCAAAGTTTCAGTGTTACTGTACCTTAATGGGAATGAAATAATAAAGTTGCTTCTACAGTTATAAGATTTGACAAGTTAAGCGCAGGACAGTTTTGAAAACCCAAAATGATATTGATATTTTTTAATAGTTGAAGATAAAATATGTTACAAACACACGGCCACATTCCATGTCGCCGTAAGCAAAGCTTCGCTTAAGGCATGGCAGTAACGTACATGTTGACATATAAATACTAAAAATAAAATAGAGGGAGACAAAACCAAGCAAAATTTATTTCTATTTGCACAATGACGCACGCGAACACAAGGCACTTGTTGCGATGACAACTTTATAGAGAATGAGCTTTGAAATTTTGAAACAACATATCCTACACTCAGTCCTAATTTACTGATTTACATAAAGTGATAATTTTTTTACTCAATGTTGATGAATGTTGTTCAAAACTAATCTTAAGATTTGACAAACCACTGTTTACACGCCTATCATTTTTATTTCGATTTTATTTAAAATTGAACTACGTATTAAAAAATCAAACAATCAATATATTACACAATGGTTGAACGAAGTGATACATTATGGATGATTATGATACCGAACCGTGGGATACTGTGAGGTCGATATGTTTATAAAAATGAAAAAACGGGGATGTTAAAATTTAATGTAATGAATTTTCGACCCATTGTGCACAGTGAATTTTTGAAATTTATAATTATAATATTTATCGTTAAACGTTATAACACAATAAACGACCTTCCAATATGGATGGACATTGAAAGTAGTAACTGTACTTTATATAAGTGAGTTCCATAAGTTTTGTGATCTATTTATACACTGAATTACGTTTCTAGATCAAAGGTGACAGATGTAATACTCGTGCAAAAGCAATAGATTTAAAAAAGTAATGAAATGGAATTAATTTTAAATCGCCATGAAGGTTATTGTTTACCGAACTTCCACAAAGTTTACCTTGTAACAAATATTAGGATTTAAAAGTAATAGCAAATATGTTTTTAATTTCTCCGATTGGATATTATATATAATAGTTTTATATTAAATATCAAGTCCTTTTCTAATCCTATGTGTTTTGTGGTTTAATACGTGTACAAAATTTCAGATTAATCAAATTCGTCTGGAACTAGGTGAAAATTTAATTGAAAAATACATATATAAATATATGCATACAAATATACATACATAAATACGTACATATATGTATATAAGTCAATCTAGGCAAATTTGATTATACACATGACATCTTTAACGATAGATCTTTTAAAAATTATACTAGTGCGGTAAAATTGATCATATATTTGCTAACGTAAACGAGTTTATTCACTTTGTGGATACCCTTTACAGTTAATCTTTCTCTCCTCAAAGGAAAATTGAAATAGCTCTACTAGGGCTTTAAATTTACAAACGATGTAGGTATAGTAATTTTAGAGACCACTAATGCTTTTTTTATTCCTATATTACCGTTGAAATGGGTTTAAAATGTTTCTTGCTAAATATATTTTTAGAAATACTCCAAAGTTAGTAACATCGGAGAAAAAATTCACTATTTAACGGTGTTGCTTTGTTTATGTTATGTAATCTTTCCTGCGCCTACGGCTAAATGGCTATTAAGATAAACCCTTTTATAAAAAAACAAATGTGCCTTTACGATTTTTAGGGTAATAAAATAAAGTCGTTTAATAATAACATATTAATAAGATGAAATTTAATCTTCTTTGATTTAAAGTAATAAACCAATTATTTTTAAAAACAAATTATTATTTTATTAATTATTATGTACTATGAATAAGTTTAGAAATATTAGTAAAATACGTCAAATTATGATCGCACTTAGAAGTTCTAACATCGCCAAGTTTATGTTAATATAACGTAGGCGGCATTATTCAAACTGTACTGTCACACAGTATAATGTCGACGACAATACCTTCCGCCTCCACATATTTCTACAATAACTTTCCAAAATACTAATAACTAATAATGTTAGTCTGAAGTTCGTGTAAAACTACCTACGGAAAATAGTCACCCATAATTATGGAAGTTCTCCTCTCTCTCTTATCTTTTCATTCATAATTAAAAGGCGGCAAAATCAATCATCTATGTAGCATATCATCGTGAACACAACCTCTTAATATAGTCTACTGCTAAACATAGGCTTTCCCATAGATTAACATAAAGATTCTTAGCCACCTGCACCCAACGACTACCGGCAAAGTTGCTTATGTGGTCGATCAATACACTGCCATCCATCGGCTGTCAATACTGACAATTGCATATCAAAGAAATAAATAAATAAAAAAACAATATTTTTAAGACATGTGAAGTCCACCATTTCACAACGGAACCGCGTGGCAGACTATGCTCTATACTGAGGTCTAAATTCTATTCGATATTCGAGAAAACGTATATCTTACTATTGGTAAGATTAAGAACAAGAAGAAAGTTTTCTCGAATTCGATGGTTATCATTAAATTATTTTTTGGTTTTTACCAGGCGATATCAACAACGCATATGTATATAATAATGCTGGAAGTATTTGTCTAAACACAGAGACACCAACCTTCTCTTACACGCTGTTATAAATATCGTGTACAATAAGACGAGAGTTCTAATAAAATGTGTCCTCCATATCCAGATTAGTACACCCAGACTCAAAGACAAGTAATTTGTATTCATATATATGAATTATGTTTAAGTACACTAACCACTACGTATCGTAGCCAAAATACCTACAGATATGTTTGACCGATGTCTATTCAAACAGTCAAAGGTAACTAGCATTTTTTTTTGATTCTAACATTAAATAAAACAAAACATGAGTGTAACACAGAATCGTAATATATTTGGATTGGTGCGTGACTGGATTATTGGTTGCTTGAAATAAGTTCTACTGAGCAACGAACCTTTGCTATAAGCGTATGATTTATATTTTCTCTTTATTAGAAAAGCTTTGAAAAATCCGATTTCAAAAAAAATGTTTTCAGCTTCATCTGACTTGATTCATAATGAAATGAAATTCTCTCAATATTTGGTTTAACAAGATGATTTAATATTATCGCTAAGTTCAATACATTCCATGTAATGCCGTGGGGTCTTACGTTTGTGATGTCGTTTGTCGTAGAGGATAATTTGAAGTAAATAATGCAAAGGAAAATATATATATTTTAAAATAACGCCATCAATACTTCTAAAATTGACAAAAAAATGTCAAAAGCTTAACATGATTGTGCAAGGAGTTGGTTCACGATAATAGTCGAATGGGAACCTTCGATCTTAAGTTTTGCAGACAGTACCATACCCTATAAACGCTACACTTTCATATACTATTTTTTTTTTGTAACACGAAACAAAAGAAATATTACAAAAATGTTAAGAAAGGTTTTATTGAATTATAAATTGGTTTCAGTTAACAGTTAATTACTATAAGATGACAATGTTGATCGTGTTACTTATCGGTCTTATATCGCATTCTGGTTACTTTACGTCTGCATGGTTGATTATTCCCGTATCTCCGACGGTGAATCTCCCAGTTTAATCTCATTATATCGTACATTATTCAATTTAATTGCATAAAAATGTACTCGAAATAAGAATTTCCTTTCACAAAAGGGAAACAAAAAGAAAGACGATAAAATACTTTATAATATATGTATATTTATATACATTATATATTACGTCCTTTCAAATGTAATTAGCGTATTATATGGAAAAAGTAAAAAAAACATATTTTAACGAAATTATATATTTAATCAATCGTAGTATGTACCATTATTATCTATGCACTTTCGCCATTTCTGGCCAGATCTTAAGAAACTGTAGTGTATGACACTGGGCCACCATATACTCACCAGTACCTTTTTAAGAGTCAACTTTCGCTTGGGACAGGGTTTGGTCGTTTCTCCTGGGTTCAACTACTGTGATGAGCGTTTCCGATTGTCGTATAGTATTCATTTTTCATCACAAGTAACGATACGATTAAAAATGCCATCCCATTCTTCCGCGAGTGTGGCTTGAAGCTCCAATTTCGTAGCCGGTGCAGGATTTTGAACTTTTTGTTAAGTCCGTCCCATGATTGATCAATAAGATTTAATTCCGGACGTAATGGTCACTCCATGTACTCAATATAAACCTCCTGCAGGCACCGCCAAACAGAAGCTACAGTATGTGGATGGCATTGTCCTGTATTAGCACAATGTTTTCCTGCCTGCGTAAGGAATGCCAATGTGCACAGGTGCAAAAATGGTGATTAGCAATAACATGTTTTTGGGTCGTATTCTTGGAAAAGATAGCATTTGTTTATATTATTTAGATATAGACATACAGCTCTAATAATTCAAATGAAAATTGTAATTTAGCGCTTAGTTATTTAAAGACCTCAAGAAGGTTGAAAACCTCGTGCATGAAGCTTGAGTCGATTTATTTTGCTCACGAGTGCATTTATGAGGCCTATGCTTGTATGATAGGCTGAGATGACGATCATGTAATTGAAACGATGACATTTATATACTTGTTTCGTACGCTGGGACGTAGGCTGGGAGAGACTGCCTTTTAGCATTCAGTCCGCCATTCTATACAACGTTAGTTTTTCTTATGGAAATAAGGTATAAATAAATAAATATCACAGTTTCCATCAATCAGAGGCCATAAAAAGTATTATTTATCAGTGGTCTTATATAACAAATTTATCATACGAGATCTTTTACCAAATTAGGAACATACCTACGTTGTATACAGCAACCGTTCTTTTCAAACCATTCTGAAATATTATCCAATATTCATTTTATTAACCTCTGCGGCTGTATTTATTCTTGTGTATTCGTAGGAGTACGGGTATGACTAAAGTAAGTATATACGAGTAACTTTTTATTAAACTTTATTATGAGTTGAAATGGATGATTGTTTTTCGCAAACTATTTTTCCAATTTATTGGCAAACAATGATAGCCTACTATGTAACTGACTGAAGTAATTGGAATTTATTTACCTCATTTTGCACTTCTGTTGTTAAATCGAATGAAAAGGTTGCATTTAAAAAATAAATTCATGAGTGACATGAGTTCAGAGTATGAGAGATGAAAATTTGTTTATGTCTCACGTTTAATTACATAGAAGAAATGTTAAGTTCTCTTGTAGTGGATGAATTTGTTCAGCAATGACTCTATTCTATAAAATATCTTTTATAGAATAGAAGTAAAATAAATTACATATTCTTATGTATTTTATTTTATTATCTAATGAGACTTACCACGCTGAAGCTGATTTCAAAGATGCACTATGAATTATTTGGCTCGACCGGGGAATGGCCACTTCACGTCATTCAGCGTGAAATAGAAACACAACGCTACTTAGTAGTGTGCGAGTGCTGTGTGTGAGCGTTGAGATCCAGGGACTCAATTATAGGTAAGGCGAGGCGTTCCATGTGAAAAGTTATATGCATCACGAATTTTTGTTCAGGGCAGATGTGGATGTATTTAATAGACCGCAATCGTCACTTTACATTAGACGAAACGTTTGTCACCCCAATATTATAAAAAAAGAGGAAGTCTGCTTAATAAATAACGGCAGAGCTGCATTTTACGTTTTTAAATTAATCTCCTGAAATAGTTACGGGCTTTTTCTCTCTGTTACTCTGTTAATGTTTTAAATTAAGTGTGAATATTCGATTGAAACAAACAACAGAATCTTGAAAACTTAATGTCTTTATCTTCATTGCTATCACTTCTTCAAAACCAAGTACATAAAATATAAAGGTAAGTACGTAAATTATCAAAACAATTTAACGTACTTTGATAAACACATGGTTTAATGTTTAAAGTAATAGGGTACTGAGTGTGTTGAGATCTAGGTTCGATTTCCATTCGTGTTAAGTATTCGTGTGATAGAGATGTTTTTAATTTATCGGTGTATATTTATTATGATTGTGTGTAGGTAATAGGCAGGTAACCTTTCTTTGAACGTATCCAATATAACAGCAAATAATATAAATGATTGTTTTATGAATACTCTGCATAGTATTCTGTACCGGCATTAAGTAATATACTCGTATCATATGCTGTTGATATAACCATAAATCGTTTTAGTCGAAATCGATAAGAAGAAATTTCAATTACAATTTTCATTTCACGTCTATTACTGTATTGACAAAGTGAAAAAGGGGAAGGAAAGATAGAGATGAAAGAAGATATGAGATGAAATAATAGTATATAAACAATTAGAATTACAATAATTAACGTAAGGTCGGTTGGACCCATATGCCAATGTGCAAATACTATCTAGATGATAAGTAGCTAAATAACTTTTTAAACTAAATAATACATATACTATAAAAACTAAAGTCTATGAAATGAAGCTGCAAATAAATTACATGTGTGGACTGTGAGCGTAGTGATAAATAATGTGTGATATATTAATACGGATTTACTACGTCTCCTTTTGCCTTTCTTTGGCTTCAGAATTAATTACATCTAAGTCTGATTAAGTACAAATGCTAAATGTAGTAATAACATTTGAACAAAACATTAATTATATTCAAGATAATTGGACCGTTTTAAAATTATTGTACAAGTTCTATTTGTTATAGAAATAGGTATTTTAATGAATTACATAAAGTCACTTTATTTTATGTTCGATAAAGTGAATGGTATCGTTCGCTTTGAGAATACATGTTATAGTAAATCTTTTTCTTCTCAAAGGGATTTTGAAATAGCTCCACTGAAGTGAAATTTTATAATACGGTGTAGCAAACGGTGACGCAAAAGTCTTGATATTGTTAGTATTTTTTTATAATAATATAAACCTTAATATATTGAAACTATCATTCAAGTATTTTTGGTATTATAATGGCAATCATCAAATTAATAATAACCTTAGTTTTAAGTGTTTCTTAGTTTATACACATTTTGCGTTTTTCTTCAGACTTGAGGTACGAATTTTGTTTCAAAAAATTCTATTGTCCATTTCTTTTGTTACATAGAAAACATTTACTTCATATTTATTACACTTCCGGTAAGTAGGCGCTTATGTCAATCATTCTACTTTTACTAATTATTTATAATATTACTACTATACTGTCTATCTATCTATATTCTATATTATATTTATAACTTTTTTAAACATTAACAGGTTAAATAGGAGAAAAATGCTATTGTATTTCGTGTGGTGAGCGCGAGAAACTATTTTGACTATGAATGTTTAGTGTTTTTAAATTTGTACATAAAAAATAATTTTAAAATTTCGATGGAATCTAGTTTACTAAGTGTGGGTAGACTATTACAAATAAATAATTCATTTGCTCACAAATTTGTCCGTGTCTTCGGTTGTAACTCTAATCCCGACTATAGTATATTAGTTTTGGCGGAGCTTAGCTCGTTTTTGTCGTTATTAGATTATTATTGCTATGCCTTTAAGTTTTACGAAGCACGAAATCATCTATCTTATAACCCTGTGTAAAGTATCCTCTTCGTTCGTGTATTTCTCCCGAATTATCTATACCTTTTCATGGACATCGTTGCGTCAAGCGTAGTCGCTATTCATTTGAGGTAAGGCGTGATATTTGGGACGAAGTTATCGTAATTGCGTACATGTCAGAAGCTACGTCATATGTTGTACGCGCAGCAACTAAATTAAGAGTGCTAAGATGATAAAATATAGAGCAGAGACAACATAAGGCATATTCGAGTATTTTTTAATAAATAACTTATTATTAATGAGTAATAAATACTGTCATTATTAATAGTAATAAATATTAACATTTATTTCTACTATACGACTTTTATTATTATTATTAATCATTAATAATTATTAGTCAATATTATTAATTAAATATTAGTCAATATAAATAATATAGTATTTTAATCGCAACGTAGTTTTTAAGCATACTCATTTCATCTCTGCATTACCCTAAGGTTGACTGGTAGACACTATAATATAGGTAGGATTAACATTTCATTTCAATATTTTACATCACGTAAGTGCATAGAGATTCATTAGACGAATACTGGTAGGTCAACGAACAATGGTTCACATAGTGACCACTCAAATCCAGTCGATTACGTCGATGTTAGCGCTGTTACAGTTGTTGCGGCTACAACAGTTTCATCGAGCTCCGGGGGAATTTAAATAACATAAACACATTGTTTCATGCGACAGTTGTACCTATTACCAAAATACCAAAGATCACTTCCACAAGATGCCTGCGACGTTATCGTTTTACAGGTACCTTATCCTTATATTGTTAAGAGTGTTTTACTGCCTGTCAATATTTGTGCTGATAATGTAGTACGAAAAATGAAAGTTGTTAGTTTTGGTGTATTGTGTACTTTATTAGTTTAACAGACATATGTCAATTATTATTGACTGTTTTTTTTTTCATTTTAATTAATTTAAAACATAAAAAGAAATAAACATACAATATTATTTTCTTAGCTTTTAATTATTTAATTTTGGTTCAATCTACGCAAAAGGAGCTCAGTATGTAGATGTAGCCTACCTCTACGTCTGTCGATCATACATTATTAACGCATGGTTGATATAAGTTAATAAATTACAGACTTTACATAATTTATGCACTGTCAACGTTACGAATATTTAATAAACCGTGTGTTAATTGCATCATGCTTATATGAGCGTGAAAATTGGAAAAGTGCTTTTGCATAATATGTGTGAACGACACTGCTTTGTTCAAGACAGAAAGAATAAGTTATAGTATAAATTATTCGTAATAAGTTAAATTGGCTGTTTATTAAAATCGAAGAAGGAAACAGCAGTATTTGAGAAACATCCTGTTGCGGAGAATCCCATCAAACTAAGGGTTGAACGATTCGACTTCCGCAGTGGGAATTCCACAACGACACGGTAGTGCGGGTGATGCACTCTAGCATTCGAACTCAACGGGAATCGAACGTGTCTGGGGGTCCTTCTCGATTTTGACAAGTCCTTCGATATAGTAAAGCACTCAGGTCTGCTGCATCAGCGTCTAGAACATACCACCATTTCACACGCGCTCGTACGAGTAGGGGCATCATATTTCTAGCACAGTCAAGGAGGCCGACTCGGATAATAAGACGCATTGAGGCTGGTGTTTCTGGTGTTGGTGGCAGAGCAGTTGCCCATTGTCGCAGGTTGCGTCACAAAGTGGGAAGACATACCAGTATTCGCGGATTATAAAGTGTACTTTATTTACGTCATCGCGTTGAGCCGACATATCAGCTAGGAAAATACCAGTTAGACAAATAGAGGGTGTCTGTTAATGTGGGGAAGGTAACCGTAGTCACCAAAAATTACGAGACCTCAATATCTCCGCTTGAGTAAATCTCCGCTTGAGTTATGAGGCACGGCGATCGAGTGGAAAAATACTGTCACCTAACAAGGATGCCAAATTGATCATGCCCTCAACATGACGTGGTACGACAAGCCAGGGCACTAACAATCTGGGAATATATAAAACATATCCGCTCTCGTCTGACCTACGTCACTCGAGCGTGGCAAGCATCAAGCACTTCCAGATACGACTCTAGGCCCAACAGAAACTGGCTGTAAAAAAAAAGTTGTGGGGGTCGGTCGGTACAGTAAAACGTTCTACTAGCTCAGAATTTAAAGTTATAGTCCAAAGTAAATTTTTTGTCCGAACAACGCGTCATTTGTACGATCGCGCTGAGAACAGGCCACACTTATACCTACATGGTTTTGCATTTCTAACTAAGGGTAATAGTAGGTCGAGGCAACAGCAGCTTCGAACATACCACCCGATGGTAGCGACTCTATCCTTTTTCAAGTTTTTCATTTTATATCAGACTCGTAGTAGTAAAGCAAGGTCCTGGCATAAATTTATACTGCTTTCGTCAATGGTTACTAACCAATCTTCAACACATGCCAACCAAGTTCTAAGAATAAATTCATGTGGGAAATTAGGAATGATACAATTTTTCACATGAAAGACTGCACATTTTCCGTAACGACCTTGATACTCCCGTAATTACTATAATCGCGTATACCAAGAATTAATATCTCCGTCAGAAGGAAATAGTAGCTAGTATCGAATACCTTGACTCCATCCATGAAAGGTGAAATCAGATTTAAGAATCTATAAGATTAACAAAACAGAGTCAAAATCTCATTCTTTCGAATCAATGTCAGCTTTACTATACCTATTTCATAAATCCAATTATTGCCTTTTCATAAGTATTCGTTTTTGCTAGAAAGGAACTTGAAATAGTTAGCAAAAAGTGTCACTCTGTACATATTGTATTTTTACCTAATGAACTAAAACAATACGTTCAAGTCGTTAGTAAATTTAATGGAATCGACATTTGCAAGCGTTTGTAAACGTTATATTTCGTGTAAATATTCAAATCAAGTTAGAATCAAAGGAGCCTTCTGAAATTTTGATTGTATATTGTATTCAGTTCAATTTGACTTTGCTGTGTAAATAACAAGGATGTAAATTGCACATTATTATACAGTATTTATATAATACGAATAAAATATAAAAATGTATAAATGGGTGACAAAGAAGTGCTAATTACGGATAAAACAAAAGTTGAGCCTTTGTATGACCAATCTAACTTAACTTTTTTTGTACATAATTATTTTAACTACTCACCTGTGGCCTGTAATCAGTTTGGATACAGCTTAAAGGAAAAGTCAAGAACACCCAGAACGTCATGAGATGAATAACTTTTAATATGTACTTTCTAAAAAAATGTAGTGTTTATAAAATATTAAAAGCTTTTCATACACTTAAATTTCTAATATTTGAATATAAAAGCGAAAACCGTATGCAAATATTATACATTAAGTATTTCTTTGTTAGTAAAAGAGTGTATCTCTTGAAATATATACATAATATGTATAAAACATTTATAGTGCTCTGAAGGAACATGCAGTTTTAAAAGACTGTCAGCATAAAATATATTTTGCTTAGCCTGAAATGGGAATGCGATTACTTGCATTTGAATAAATTAATTTCATACTGTTATCTAAATTGTTTGATAAGAACATTATTTAAAATGTTATGTTGCACTCATTTAATAACAATTGTTAACATTTTGTAAATAAATCTTGTACGACAGTTGTTTTCAATATTTGAGTGAAAATTTAATTTAGTGCTGCGCTAATGTAGCTGCTAAAGTTTTTAATTTTCCGACTTAATATTATAAAACTATTACTTTAAAATTTATTTATTAATTTTAAACTTTATTGGTCACACCTTACAAAAATGAATACAAAGGGCGGACTTAATGCCGAAAGGCATTCTCTACCAACTCGTGGCGTAGAGAGACATTGTGGTAGGTGTAGTGCCTACATTGTAAATAAGAAAAAAATATATCTTAAAACTTAAAATGTAATATATATGTAAATAAATAAATATATATACATATATATATATTATACATAGTATATATTATATATATATATATATATATATATACAAAGTATATATTATAATAATGAATTACAAATAATTCTACTAATAAACATAAAAATAACATACCATACATATAGAGGGGCTTACATATATACATATATATATATATACATATATATATACATATATATATATATATATATATATATATATATATATATATATATATATATACATATATATATATGTATATATATATATATATATATATATATATATATATATATATATATATATAAGGGGTTTTCCAATAGGGACTTGACAATTTAGAATTTAGTGAACGCAACTTTTCACTTAACATCGAACTGTCACTGTTAGTTTATTCAGTAGACATAACCTTTTCACCATGGTGAAGTACACGAACGAACAACGTCTGCAAATCTTAAAAAATTACTACAGAAATTCGGAGTCGGTGGCCGCTACTTTAGCGTTAACTCCGATTTTCGGTCGTAATTCTCGCTCTAGTAGACAGGCAGTAACAAGTTTAGTGAAAAAGTTTGAGTCTACATATTCGTTGTGTGATGTTGCCGTGCCAGTGAGACTACGGGTTGCTCGAAGTGTCGAAAATAACGCTGCCGTTGAAACGTCCGTAGCAAATGATCCAAATCAGTCAATACCACGGCGTTCTCAAGATTTGGGCATCGCCAAGACCACTTTATGGCGAATTTTGCGTAAGGATCTTACTTTACACCCATACAAGATTAGGCTCACTCAAGAATTGAAGCCGAGGGACCATCCGAAGCGACGTACGTTCTCCGATGGGGCTCTGGAAAAGATGCGTCAAGATGATCAATTTCATCGTAAAATCATCTTCAGTGACGAAGCTCATTTCTGGCTCAATGGGTTTGTCAATAAACAAAATATGCGGTATTAAGCGGGTGAAAATACACATGTGCTTAATGAAAAACCTCTTCATCCACAAAAGATAACTGTTTGGTGCGGTTTGCATGCCGGCGGCGTCATAGGGACATATTTTTTCGTCGACGATAGTGGTCGCCACGTTACTGTGAATGGTGATCGTAATCGCGCCATGATTATCGATTATTTTTGGCCCGAATTGGAATATATGGACTATGACAGCATGTGGTTTCAACAGGATGGCGCCACAAGCCACACAGCACACGTTACAATCGATTTATTGAAGAACTAGTTTAATGAGCGTGTTATCTCAAGAAATGGACCGTTCGATTGGCCGCCTCGTTCGCGCGATTTAACCCCTCTAGATTTTTTTCTTTGGGGCTACGTCAAGTCAATGCTAATAAGCCGACAACGTTGGAAGAGCTCAAAGCCAACATTGAACGCGAAATAGCAGCCGTTTCGGCCGAAATGTGTGGCGGAGTCATGGAAAATTGGGTCCAACGAATCGACCGCTGCAAACGTGCCCGCGGTGGCCATATGAGTGAAGTCGAGTTCCATTCATAAATGTTTTGAATTTACTTCAACCCGATAATAAAGTTTTGAAATATCTCAAATGGTTTTCATTTTATTTTGAAAAAAAGTTGTCAAGTCCTTATTGGAAAACCCATTATATATATATATATATATATATATATATACATATATCTATTTAGATACATATAAAAAGCAATACATAATTAGCGCAAAAATTTACTCTTCACCTTAAATCACGCAGTTTCTAAGCAAACTGAGTTGATATATCCTGTTAACTGAGATATTATTGCCGATGGTGACACCGATGCAATCTCTATCTGTAGTTTTAACTTATAAACTTTCGACAGCGAATGAAGAATTTTACGTGAAAACTATGTACTTCAAGGACTCGTCACATATACAACTACTTTATCGCATTGGGACTGCGTGACGGTCTCTGGTTCATTCCCTCTCACTGAAATAATGTGTATTTATGTTTGTAACGTTTTATGGTAAAAGCATCAAACAAGCAAATGGTACTGAGTTCTAGAGTAGCAAGATTATGTTTGTACAATGCAACAATAAGTCTCAATATAAGATGAATAGTTATTGCAAAATAAAAAACCCTAAGGCTATTCTTGCTTGTCTATACATTGTATTAATACAACTGTTTTCTGAATAAATTATATCTTCAAATGTTTTTAACATAAACCTTTATTTTTAACATAATAAAAAAAATTGAGATATTTTTCTGTTCAGATTCTGTAATACTAATTTCCGAGATATTACAATTACTTTTACGCGTGTAAAATATAAACACAAATAACAGAAAGTCGATTAGTAGAAAGAAATTGGTGAGGTACTCGTATAAGAGTCATCTATGACGTCTTAACGCTTTAAGAAATTTTACTCCAAAATATGAGGGGATAGGAAACGCTTTCTCAGTACTTGTTTACATAATCAAGTATTAGAAAATTATAAATATTTTTTTTTAGAAAATCAAAAAGTTACAATCATACATTATTCCTAAAAAATCTCTAAGTATTTTGATGATTAAATTGGTTTCTATATATATTTTTATCTGTGAGTATTATGCACCTGAACGAAAATATAAAATAAAATAAAACTTTGTGAGTTTCAGTTAATTATTTCTCTTACATTGCATCTGAAATTTTACACTTTCGATCAAAGAGATTTTGAGTCGACCTCATTAAGTCAGTTGCCAAATGAGAACTTTCTCCGTCACACGTATATATAACTGTGTTAACATTGTGATCAAACTGGTACAATTCTAATATCGGTGTATATTACAAAAGTTGGGTAAAAAAACCTTTGACTGGTTCAACCTTAAGCAGCAGTACTAAAGGGTTACAATTAATAAAAGATTTTTTTAAATAAAAAAACATTGCTAGCATCCAACATTCCGTTTAATCACTTCAACTAAGCCGAAAATGCTTGTGCTAGAAGATAATTCACGACAATAGTTGAATGATGGATTCGAACCTACGACCTTAAGTTTCGCAGAGCGCACCCGAAACTCTTTTTTTAGGCTATTAACGTTTCAGCTCTACGTTCTGATCCAACGCTAATAATTCCAGCCGCTGAGTTATATATGGTATATTACATTAAGACAAAATTCAAAATTTCAATCTAATCATCTCGATGTTTGGCAATCCTTTACCGTACTACGCAAAACTACTCCGTGGAATCAGCTGACTATTATGCGCGCGGTATTTATGAACTGATACGATTTAGGTCCAACCTTCAAAAAGAGTCTACACCTTTCCTAAAGACCGGCAGTGCGTCTCTGACTCCGTTGGTGTTGGATATTCATGATCAGCGGTAAGATGCTTGTTCGTTTCTTAAAAAAACTTTATGTAAATTAATAGTATATAATATATAAAATAGTAAACAACAACCATTTGAGCTGAGAGGCATGTTTGCCTTAGAGTTTCATATGAAGCGTAATTAATTTGATATTCGTACCAACGACGATAATTGTAGTAAAGAAAATATCTTGAAAACACCTTCAAAATTCAGCCCGCAGTTTGGATAGTGAGTAATAGTAGTAAGTGATGGGTGTGTGTTCTATTTCCACTGCCTCTTGATGTGCGCGTAAAAAGTAATCGGAAAAAAATATATGCAGTGGTGGTCATATAATTAGAAACACTTCTTATGAATAAAGAAAGAATAACTTCAACGTACAAATGTTTGTAAAAAATATACACATTCAATAATTAAAAATCATGCAATAATATAGCCACTTAAATAAAAAACTCATCAAAAATATCTTACTTTTAATTACAAAATGAGTCTTAAACATGTAGGAGTTTATTTTCTATTACTGGCCGCTTGGACGCCTAATTAGAAACATTTTAAAAAGCATCCATAGCTTGTTCTTTTTTAAAAATTGGAGAATAACATTTCTTTCTTGGCTTTTCCCATTATTTTGGTGGCAACTTAAAATTTAATCTGAATTTTATTTTGTTCAAAATGGGCAAAAATAATAGTTATGACGCGTCAACTAGGCAGGTGTTAATTAACATATAGCATTTAAATCATTCTGTTCAGAAAGTTTTTAATGCAATTGATCATTATAAAACACAAGGAACTGCTGAAAATGTTCTTAGAAAGGCTCGGCCAAGAAAAACATCTCCCAGAGAAGATACGCTAATCGTTCGTGTTGCTAAAAAAAGACCCAAGTAAAGGCTCCAACGAGATTAAAAATAAGTTTTTTCGCCTGATGACCGAGAAACATCTCGTCAAGACTGATACGCCGAAGATTAGTGGAAGCTAAATTATTTGGAAGAATCTCTCGAAAGGTACCGCTTCTTACGAAGCAACACCTAGAGAAGCGATTATTATTCGCTAAAAAATATGTTAATTGGACGGTACGGGAATGGAAAAAAGTGTTATTTTCAGATGAAACAAAAATAAATATGGTAAATTCCGATGTAAAGCCCTATGTTAGACATCCTGTGAACAATGCCTTTAATTATAAATACACAAGGAGTATAGTCAAGCACGGTGGCGGCAACATTAAAGTTTGAGGGTATTTTTCCGGATGTGGAGTTGGACCTGTTCGGAAGATTGAATGTACAATGGTAATACAAAACTATCTTAGAGCACACAATGATTCCATACTCAGACGATCATTTGCCTGTAACCTGGATCTTTCAGCATGACAATGACCCTACACACACGGCTTATAGTGTCAAATGTTTCCTTAGCGAACAGCGTATATCCGTTTTAGACTGCCCAGCAAATAGTCCGGATTAAAACCCGATAGAAAATCTTTGGTATATTGTAAAAAAGAAAGTCTCAAACAAACGTAACGCCTGTCAATACGAAATATATGAAGTATTTGTTGAAGCATAGAATTCAATGCCCCTAGAAAAATGTATGAAATTGATTGAATCAAAGGCCACGTCTTCGCACTGTGGATAGTAGCTATTTCTTAAATTACAATACTAATTACTAATCCTTAAATAAATATTGTTATTTATACTTTTTTATTGATGTCTCTAATTATGGTCAACCATTATTGTTCATACCTTAAAACTGATTTAAATGTTAGTCCGTAATATAATATTGAAACTGCACTTGTGTAATGGGATTTATATTGTTTTTCTAATAAATGATAAATCGTTGAACATATTGTTGTATATTGTACGATTGCGGTGAAGTATCTTACATAATGTCAGTTACCGTTGGTAGTGTTTCTAATTATACGACCACTACCGTATATATCTCTCTAATGCCTGTAGCATTAGGAAAAATATTAGAAGTGTTCGATGAATGTGTAACAGTGGTTTTGCAGGGTAGCAGCAATCTCAGTCTATACTTGCAGTAAAACAATTTATATTAAATATATATATATATGTGTATATATATATATATATATATATATATATATTATGAAGGAGAAGTATTAAGTACATAATAAAATGCAAGAACACATAATTTCCAATAACCTTTAAATATATATATATGTGTATATATATATCTATTTCTTTTGATAGTTTGTTTTTTTTATGTGACGCCTATAACAAAAATGTTAATTGATTGCAGTGTAGAGAGACAGATTCTATCGATGTCGATTAAAACAGTCTACTATACAGAGACAATGTGGTAACTAATACGATATGCCAGCTCCATACGCTCATCAATCACAAATAGCAAACAAACATATTGACAACAGTAGAAATGATCAATGGACAACACTACAAAAAATATAATACCAAAGTTTATAGGTTGAACTGCATACCCAGTTACATATTTTATTATTATTTATGTAAAGTACACGAATAGATTACAATTAAGTATAATTAGGTATTCATAAAATTTAGTCTTACACTGTACTATACATAAAATACATTTAAATATAAAACAAGAGCACATTGAAAATTTTGAGCCTAAGGTTGACATTTAAATTCAAGAGAAAAAATAATACTGGCACGTAATAGCCATTTCTTTTTTGATTATATTCTGCTTTCTTTTGTTTTTCTTCTGTCAAAATTGCAAAATTTATAATCAATTTAACAAAAGAAGTTCGAGGTTTCCGTAAAAATTGATAAATTTGAGCACCGTTCCGTCATAAAATATGTACAAAAAAAAGGATTAACGCCAAAACAAATTTATGAAGATATGTACGAGACTTTAGGGGGAATCTGTTCCATCATATGCCTTTGTCAAAAGATGGGTAGCGGATTTCAAACGTGGCAGAGAAGCAGTGCAAGATGAGCATAGGAGTGGTAGGCCGCCGACGGCTACCACAGACGAAAATACCAATAAAGTATTAGACCTGATTTGGAATGACAGGAGATTGTCGATTGCAGAGATAGCAGAAGCAATAGGCATTTCTTATGAACGAGCACAGAACATAATTTCCAACGATCTTGGACTTTGGGTACCTAGACTGCTTTCAGCCGAAAACAAACACACCCGCCAAACAGTATCACAGGATTTTTTGATTCTGTTGTGGCCGTTTTGTCAACCAAGAAGGCAATGGCTTCAGTTTTTTGGGACTGTAGAGGGGTCATTATGGTTGACTACCTTGAAAAAGGTAAAACCATAAATACGGACTATTATTGCACACTTTTACAACGTTTGCGTGAAGAAATAAAAATAATAAGGCCTAGTATGTTGTCTAAGAAAGTTTTGTTCCACCAAGATAACGCTCCTGTCCATACTGCGGCGAAATCAATCGCACAAATATACAATTGTAGGTTTGAATTGTTGCCGCATCCACCCTATTCGCCGGACTTGGCCCCGTCCGATTACCATGTCTTCCCCAATCTAAAAAAACACATGGTAGGACGAAAATTTTCGACGAATATCGAGGAACAAGAAGCTGTGACTGAATATTTTGATGAAATTGAAGATTCTTTTTTTAGAAGGAATACTAAAGCTAGAGACAAGATGGCAAAAGTGTATAGATCATACTGGAGACTATGTAAAGAAATGAAATAATCATTTAGAAAAAAAATCGTTTTTTTTTAAGGTCGGGCACAAAACTTTTCAATGTGCCCTCTAAATGATACACAAATGATATATTATTGTGTAAATTTGTTCCCTTTATAATTTTCTTCATACAAAATATAAAAGTCCTGTGATTTTGACAAAATATGTCAATGTACCTGTCTTTCTAATTGCATTGTACAGTACTTATTCTTATTATGGGATTGTAATTACAGGTGTAATTCTTGTATACGGGTTTTGGAGCTCTGGATCTGTAATAGTTATTAATATAGGTGACCAATAAAACATACGTCCCTGATACCGCCCCCGCCTAAGGCAAGGGTGTCGCGTTACTGCCATGTATTCCTCACCAGACTATAATGATAGAAGCGTCGCTGGAGTTTCTTGAACCACTTCTTCTCCAGCGCCCACAAATTCCGAAGTGGTGGTACAGATAGATAATAATAATAACGGTATTAATTGAGATAGATAATCCTTAGTCAGAAGCAACTGACCCAGCCGAGGGTCGGCCAATGGCTTGTCTTCGTTTCTGTGAATAATTTAATTTTAGAAATTTAGATCATAACATTTTCGAAATAACTAAAACACCATTCTCAATTGAATTAGATTTTGATAAGAACTAAACTAACATTTTAACAACAATAAATTTAAAAACAACTCAACATCTTTTGCTTTATCGTTTTCCCAAGATCGTTTTATCGTAAGTTTCATCATAGCCTACAGAAAAAATGTTTATACGACAGTCGTTTTCTTTCACATAACAATTCCATTAAATGTAACTAGATAAAAAGCTACTAGGAGAATGTTAAAAGCTTTAAGAAAGATTAACGTTTTATATGAAATTTGCTAAGAAAATGATTTATATGCATACTTGAAAGCTTTTTTACTGTGTTATGAATGTCTATACTATATCCATTTAGTATTATTAAACAAATGCTGATGATATAATACTCGTATTACAAACATTGCACTGATCAGACTGTTAGTCAAATTAAATAAAGACTTCAAGTAGTGTTTTAATATAAACAGTACTAAACGTAGACCACTTGACGTAGTGGAGTATGTAGCTGATCGCTTAAAGGTATCCATGTAGTAAGATCATCCCGTTTTTCCAACATAGCATCAGATACCTTCCTTTGAATTTAACGAGTTAGTTTTCCATCGAATTGAAAAAACCCGACGAAGATCTAAGATAATTACTTTTTAGGAAAATTGTTAAATTATATTTATTAATTAATCAAAATATTGGCTTAACTTAAGTAAATTAAATTTAACGTAATAGTAGATGAAAGAATAATACGTATTTTAACATTTTTGGTGTTATATTTATTGGTCTACCTTTTTCTTCGAGGTTTTCATCGTAAAATATATTAAGCTATAAATAATAGCTCTAGCCTTGAGATATATTGAGTAATTATTATATCGGGGATTTGGAATAGACAAACGATATCTAGCAATATTTTTGTTACTAATTTAAGACACATTGAATCGTTATTTAGAATGGAATCTTTTGCACTGATGCAAATTTATTTACATAATTCTTTTAAAGAATTATTGCATACAGCATAATAAGGAAATAAAAATCAGTAAAATGCAAAAAGTAAAGAACAAAAAAGAGTTTAAAAAAGTAAAGAAAAAAACGATGTTTTAGCACGAAGAATTACATCGAAGAATCACACTATCACAAAATATCAGCGTAAAATAGAAGTTGTATAAAGCTGTGTTTCTTTCAATGTGTGAAAGAAACCGGAGACCTTATTACCGGTAACGATGCAAACTATCTGTTACCTAGATTCTGTTGATGTTGATGCTGTTAGCCTATGCGGCTCTTACAGCTTCATCGGACACAGGGCTCACGGAACTGAGGGGTCCGTGAGCTGGTTATAAATCGTGTTCCCTATTGTGGTTCTCTCACTTACACAAAGCGCTCATAAACTGAGCGTGTCGCTCTACTCTTTGGTCTCATACCTATCTGATGATGCCACCCAAGTTGCCAGTTCCCTAGCTATCGAGTGATTCTCCCGAGTGGAGAATGGATGGTGATAACTAATGACCGTCCGAGGTTTTGGTGTGCGAACCTAGCCTCTGACGGACGCCACCTGTTTTCATATCAATCGGAAGCTGAAGCCGGTGAGAACCGCCCTGACACGCGGGTGTAACGAGTGTACGCGGTGTCGCGAAGATTGCGTCGCACTCGGAGGCGAGGGCGACGCGACGAGGTGTTTGAACTGTGTGTGGGTCCGGGGTCCGTTGAGGACGGACTGGCGTTAGGCTCCCCCATGAAGTGGTGGTCGTCGAGGACGTGACGGGTTCGACGGTTCCTAGTATCCGGGTTCGGCGCCGGATCGCAGGATGCGGCGTTTACCACTAGCGGGTTGGAGTGCAAAAGCACTTTATCGAAGAGAAGAAGAGCGCTGGCTCATGACGAACGCGGCCTTATTTCTCGCATTTTTGATATGCGGGTGGAAGCTAGGTTTGCGGTCAAAGGTGACCCCTAGGTATTTGACCGTTTCTACCCACGGAATGGGTTGGTCGAAAATCGTGATACGTCCTAGCTTTCTACGACTAGGTACTGATGCGGTGCAGAATGGGTCGGCTGAGCCTCTCCAGAAGACTATCTGTTAACACATGACAACACAGGCAATCCTCATCAAGTTTGAATATGGAGTGATATGGTCCACAAATTACACAATTGAAAATTTCTTGGCAATCTGTAACTTTTTTGTAAGTAGAAAATAATTGTATAACTAGTACATGTCGATATCAGCAATTAATTAGAAAAGCTGAGAGGTAAGACTATGCAATAATCTTTATTGGTTTGCTTGAAGAAGTTCTAAACTACACCTGTGAACGGTACTTAATCGTACCCAAGTCGTAAGACCTAGATATATTAAGGGACTAAAAGGTACTATATGTATAATTAAGTCAGAGTTCTATAATCAAAGAATTATAAATTTATTCCTTGTTCAGAACAAAATTTTAAATTAATTATGTTTATCTAATGAAATATGAATATATAAAGAAAACTAAGCCGTTTACTTTCTAACAAAAGTCTCCTAATACTAGGGGTAAACCTGTGATATCAATTTTAAATTAATTATGTTTATGTAATGAAATATGAATATAAAAAGAAAACTAAGCCGTTAACTTTCTAACAAAAGTCTCCTAATCCTAGAGGTAAACCTGTGATATCAAATTTAAATTAATTATGTTTATGTAATGAAATATGAATATATAAAGAAAACTAAGCCGTTAGCTTACTAACAAAAGTCTCCTAATCCTAGGGGTAAACCTGTGATATCAATTTTAATTACATTTTATTGAACTGCTTTAGGTACAGTAATGCACTGTATTTCATCAAGCAAGAGTAAAAAGATTTTTTAGTAGATTTTTTAAATAATAATTATTTTCGGCTTTGTTGGGTAGAAATCTTTTATATTTTGCGAGGAGCTCAGTTTAAACGAGCATTATACCTATCTATGTACGTGACAATTCAACAAAATTGCTTTTGTTTGCATTCAGCTCGATTGCTTAAATAAATACCTGATCTACTAAATCGGGGCGTGAGGACTAATACCCTTTGAAATTTTTGTCTTATTCGAAACAAAACAAAATAACACTCGGTATCGTGTTGTCAGAATAGTTCCGCGAGGGGGTAGCGGATATTATGCACGCCCCCGGGACGGGCTATTCCAGCGAAGTGATGGAGGGGTTGCAGTTGCATCCAGGGACTTCTCGTCAACAATGATTGCGATCACCGTGGGGTTTTAATTGGTGGGAGTCTGATATATTCCGGTTGTTCCCCTAGCATGGCCTAACCGGCTATCGTTTAATCCATTAGGCTTTACCACGTTAAAGATCCATCTATGGTGTCAGGCGATCTTAATAACAAACACGCCATCTGGCACTCAACTAGGAAAAACGCCAACGGTAGGTTTGTCCAGGAACTGATGGGGCCCTATATCTTCGATTTTAATATTGATCCTAATTCCCAGACGGCATATCCACTTCATAGAGCTTAAATCCTTGTTAGCACTAATTGAAAATATCATTCTAGCGGTCGACTCCATAGACACGCTACACGACCTCACATCGGAGCACTTAAAGGTGTTAGTCAAGCCCCGACGGCAAGTGAGGTCCCTCACAACCAAAACTAATGTGGACGTATTCCTGAGGGAAAACTTGGAGTGACGACCACCGAGCACTTAGACGAAAATTCTAAAGAGATCGACTCACCCGACAAGATGTTTCGGGCGATCGGCTCGCTGTCAGTACACCTTAGCTCGGTCGTCGAAGAATCGAAAGGAAAAGTCCCCGCATCGACCGATTGGTTCGGGGTCTTTTTCACGAGTCTTCAATGTTTGATTAGGAAAAATAATCACGCAGCCAAGCACACTCACACTCGTTTCATTACGATACCAACCGGAGCCGAGACTGGTATCAGCGTAATACCGATCTCTGTAATGATCTACATTTTCTGACTGTACCGGAATATTTCCAAACCTTATCGTTTTTGCCAGAGAGTGCTCTCTCACTCCAACCCTCTAGTAGTACCTACGAACCGGTAACAAATCCGTTGATTGATGCTGACGCTGTCAGCCTATACGGCTCTTACACAGGGCTCACGGAACTGAAGGTCCCGTGAGCTGGTTAGAGAGTTTGGTTCTATTCCAGAGCGCTCATATGCTGAGCGTGTCGGTCTGCTCTGATCACATTCCTATATGAATGCCACCTAAGTTCCAGTTCCCGTCTTTTAGATGATTCTCCAGAGTGGAGAACGGATGGTGATGTCTACTGACCATCCAAGGTTCGGTATGCGGACCTAGCCTCTGACGGACGCCACCTGTTATCTGATTAATCGGAAGCTGTGGGCGGTGAGAACTAGAGTACGCGGTGTCGCGAAGATTACGCCATGCTCGAAGGCGAGAGCGATATGAGATGTCGGAGGTGTGTGATGGTCCGGGGTTCATTGAGAACGGACGGGCTCTTGAAGTAGTAGACCACGTCATGTTCTCGGTGTCCCCAGTTTTTCAGGAGAATGCCTGGTGCGATCGGAATGATACTCGGAAAGTATCAGTCTGATTGCTCCAGGCACTGCACCACCCACCACAACCAAATCACGCTGCCCTCGACTTTGAGCGCGGACAAATCAACAAACTACACAAGATTCGCCGGTGCTCCAGGGCGGTTCTCACTGCTCCCTGTTCTTTACTCTGGAAATACTCAAATGGCTAAAATCTTCGGTGGCAAGAAAAGTTACGGATAGAAAACGTTTTAATGTGTAGCACTTTATAGCAACACAAGGAATCCCAGCCAACTTCATAACTTGCGGATCCCTGATCCCGGAGTTCGATGAAGCTGTAAGAGCTGCATAGGCTAGCAGCGATCAACAAGATTCTAGGGTCACCAAGACTCTATTTCTGCTTACACAAAGTAACGTTTATATAAACAGTTAATACTTGCTTAGTATTTTATTAATTTTATGTGTGATAATATAATTTCAAACTATTCTAATTTAACAAGACCACTTAGCATGAACTTGTGTTAATGAGTCTTTTGTTACTCCTGTCTAAATTAAAATTAAATACAAACTAGTTTATCTTGGGATAAATACAAAGCAAGAGAACATTCCATATATGGCTTGCCAGTTTCTGTCTAGAAAGTACATTCACAAAGGTTCGTAGATATTCTCAATTGCCACGTAGCTGCCATTCCATTTATGGTAATTTCATAATAAATGATAAAGGTTTTTATATATATATATATATATATATATATATATTCTCAAGACCATTATTTTTCTAAATTATTTATTTATTTCAATCATTTATACGTTACTAAGCTAGCTACGCCCCCTACTTCGTTCACAGTATGAACGACAAATACAATTTTTTTGTATGTGATTATTATGTTAACGCCCATAGATTATGGTTATGAATTTATTCAGATATTCTTTCTTCGTCTGGATAAGTTGCTTTGCCGATTATTAATATCGAGGTCTAGTCAAAGTCTATACTTTTTTTTTTCTCGTAATACGCATAACAAATACACTTGCCTCTACTACCTCTGATGGAAATCACTTATAAATTTCGCCAACAGACCGTACTTCGTTTGCTTGTTATTATTATGACGGTATTGTAATTTTTAAATTGGAATGCCCTATTTTGCCGCCTATTCGTAAACTATGCAAGGATTATATAAATAATGAAAATCTTTGGTAAACTCAGTTCATCTGTTCTCATTAGTTCTGTAAAGGAACGTAACGGTCTGGGGCGAAGAGTGGCTATAAAGACTTTATAGTCCCTTTAGCTAAAAAATAAATTATATTAGTTTGTATTGACATGAGAGTATTTTGGCTATAACGTAACAACTTTATACTCACTCCTCTTTACTTTAAACGCTATTTAGACAAGGCAAACATTTTACAAATTTGTTCTCTCTAAGTCTAACATGGAAGAGAATATAAAAATATCCAATCACTAATGAATATTTTTATAAATTTAGTTTACTTCTAAAGTTAATTTATAATAACGGCATTACTTAAAAATATTTTTTTCAGAAAGCGCAGTAAAACCCTTAAATTAAACATTAGGCCATAAAGGTTAGTTAATAATCTCATATATCTCGCGTTCATACCAAAACCGGTGCCAGATGGCAACATCTATGGTGTAACGTATTTAGTTATATGCTATTTAGCTAATGGCACAATCATAAAATATATAAACACTGAATCAGCATTATATTTAAGCAGCTTAGGTATTTGCAAATAAGGAAATTTACCAATTTTAACAAGCTCATTACCATAGAAACAGTGATAACACCACCTTACAGTAAACGTTGCCATAACAGAATACCAAGGTGTAAGAGCAGCATAAGCCTACTGTATTTTGTATGGTGAGTTGAACACAGGGATTCAATTACCGCTAATGAGTCATTCCATCTAGACCTCAGGGTGGCATCATGTGAATATTGAATCTTTGCTGAGGATGAATGTCATTTGCCGTAGTTTAAACTCACCATCAGGTGTGCGATGACTGCGGTGCTCGTTCTACCAAAATATAAAAAAAAAAAAAATACTATAAATAAAAAGAAAAATTAGCTCTATTTTTATCCCTGCAAGGTATTATGCCGGATATATTCAACAGGAATAAAAAAGGGCACATAAGAGAATTATGGACTAAATTATAGATCATTACTCATTATGCACGTTTTGGTTTTACGAGATGTAACTTTTATGTCAAAGGTGCGCCATAATTAGGATATATTTTTAGATACGAGGAAATATTTTATGAGGCGATCGTGCTTGGTGACAATCGCTGCAACCAATGGGCTGTTCAGTTCAGATGGAGTAAAATTATGATCGTACACGTAGCCTAGTGGTCAAAGAATCTGGATGTTGTAGAGTGGGTGCTAGTTTCAAATTACAGTCAAGACCAGTTTATACTTGAAACGAATTGATGATTACCAGATATGATTCAGATTCGAACTTTCCTTCGACTCACATCTTTACATTAGCTTAGGCATGGGAACGAAGAATAAGTGCGTATTTTGTCCTCATACAGCTCCGACACACGTCCTGTCTCTTATGTTAACAACATCGAGTAACAACTAAAAATTTCACTTTGGCTGTAATTGGCCAGAAGACCCACTTTAATATTATAATATTACGGTTTATTCGATGATTTTTGTAATAATTTAATCATACCAATCATATATAACACGTAAAGATATTTTTATACCCATATCACAGGTCGTTTTAATTATAATCACAATCTTTTTCATAATTTATTTATAATACATTTAAATTTGATTTAATCTATTATATATATATATGCCTTTGATATTATATGCGGATGAGAAGGATTCAGCTCGCCATTAAACTGAGAGTAACTAAATTAACATCTGATGATGACATGGTGGATTATTTGGAAATTGCAGGAAAATCATTACTAGAATTAAAACTAGTATAAATAGCATTGAAAAGCAGAATGACTAGGTCATTTTATATTTACAACCTGAGTGAACTTAATACTTTGTTGCATATTTATTATCACAAGTGGAATATATAATTTCTCTACACATAAAACTTTGTTTTAAACGCAATTTAAAACTATTTCCTATTTCTTCTTATTTCTACTGCAAAATTTACTTCATATTATAAAAATATTGTAATTAAAAAAGAAATTTTTACTCTATTAGTGTAACTTATAACCAATAAAGATTTAGTATTTTTTTTAATATAAAAGATTAAGTAAATTATTAATGTTCCGAAAGATGATCGAAATTGGAGTGGATTGTTTTGCCGTTTTTTATTGAACGTTTTTGATTAGTGTTCATAAACGTTAAACAATTTATGCGTGCGGTTTTCCGAGGTCAAAGTTATATAGTGCAGACTTATTAGATCATTTGCGGGAATTTTCACCAAAATATATTAAAACGTGATTTTTTGGATAAAACGATACATATGTAAGTTTTGGGATTTCCCGATTATGAACGTTACAAATAAGAAGATAAATAATAAAACCAAGATAGAGGTAGTAATGTTATTGAAAATAATTTTTCTATATAAATTAGTTCTTTATACCCGATATTTTTTTAATACTGTTAAGGAAAAACAGTTGTTTCCCGTAGACATAGTTACGCAAGGGTACTTAAATAAATAATGAAATAATGGCCGACAAGTAGAAACATCGGAAAAGACTAGGCAAAAGTATATTGTGAAAATATATTTGTATATTATAATATTTAAAAATAAATCTTAATTACTATAAAAAAATATATGTGTATTACCAGAGACTATCTTACATAAAAACTAGAGAATGTAATTCAATAGTTTTTTTTCTTTGGTACATTACATATAGTCTATCCCAGAGAAATAATATTTTTTATTTCATTTTTCACGTCACACCAGATTATGTTGAAGTTGAATGAAGTTATGAAGCGAAATGTGTTTTAAAGGTCCGTTTAAACATTGACTTATGTATTTGTGGTAATTATAACAGGTAGGTATAAACTTGTTACAAAGGCACATTGTTGGAAGTAGAATAAATACATATATATTTATTAATTAAATAATTGGTACTGAACTTATTTGAATACAAAGCTCAATTAATCTTTGTTCAAATTAATTTCATTTAATATTAATTTAACCTTGTCAATATAATTCGTAGTAAGGTTCAACCCTGCAAGCACAATGGGTTTATTATTATTAATAGATTTTTGTTTACGTTAGTTTATATGCTAACAGTTATAGTACGTAATAAGTTATTTTTTTATTACATTGAGTGTAACAAAAGAGCACACTGTTCATCTGATGGCAAGTGATTCCTGCGGTCCATGACATCTACATTCATCCTTGACAAGAAATCATAATGCAGATGCGTTGTTACTCTTGACTGGATGAACTGAGATGGATGGTGTAAGGATCTGGAGACCTTTATTACTGGTGTCGAGGCATTCTCCAGTAATAAAGGTCTCTAGATCCTTACACTCACGAGACGAAACACAGCAGCACTATGCTGCTATTTTACGCTGGTATTCTGTGAGGACGTGGTTCTTCCCCGCTCGAACTGACCCATTCATTCTGCAGCTGGAAACCAACTGCGCTCTACCACTGTTAAACAAAGTAATAAATGTTCAACAAATACGATCAATGGTTCGGATGCAATTCCTGGTATATCAGACAGCTACAAAAAGCACACTTAGCTCTAATAACCAAAAATTTTTCGGTTGCACAAATACAGATCTCACCTATAAATTAACCATTCAAAATCTTAATACTCGAACTACTGAAATGAGTTCAGTAGTCTGAGGTCTGAAGTTCTGTAGAATGAGGTCTTCCAATACGTAGTTCCTTAGAATATTTTATCCATAGTTCTTACATGCTAATATGTACTTATACGTATAATAGTTTCTACCTAAGAAATACAGTATTAAATCCTTACTGAGTAGAGTACTGAGTGGATTGCAAATTTGAACAAACATATAGAATTATACGCATACTTACATACAAGAGCTATCTATTATGGAGTCAAATACAAGATTATGGCATAGCTAAGAATCAATTAAAGAAAAAGATATTCAGTTACTAAACGTCACTTAGTTTGCTAAATCACAAAACAAGACGTAATTCAACGGTAGTAAATGCTAAGCGAAATACTAAAGTTTGCATCGGATAACTCAGTTTTCTGTTGTCTCTTGTAGGAACTGCCTGGACTTTGATTTGCAATTATAAACATCACTACTACGAGTGCTTATTCTTGAATAATTTAAACAACTACCAACTAAATCTTACATTTAGTTTTGTTTATTTCCCATTTTCATTTATTTGATATTAAAATATAATTTTCATCTGTGTTCATCTTATATTCACAAATGAATATTTAATTCTTTGTAATTAATAGATAAACGATGCATGTTGTCGTTACTTATTACAAAGCAAAGCTCATTTTTATAAACAAATTCAAGAAGGCATTAATGCCATTAGTTGTAATCTATAATATAAAATCTATAATATAAAAATGAATCGCAAAATGTGTTGGTAAGCGCATAACTCAACAACGCCTGGACCAATTTGGCCAAATCTTTTTTAAAATGTTCGTTGAAGTTCAAGGATGGTTTTTACGGCGAGAAAAATTAGAATTATTGCTGGAAAAACCCTAATAATAGCCCTTTTCTTTTTCCCATACAAATGATTTGTAACTAAAACGTAGTCAATTTGAGCTTTATTGCTATGGTATAAAGTTCATATTAAATTACAAGCACTCACTGTTGTCTAAGCAATGTAGGTGTGTTCCTAACGTCAAAGATCATATCTATCAAAACAATGTGCATGTGTGCGTTGGAGCACAGAATACATAGTTCGAGGAGTTTAATGTCGCGTTCCGAAACTCGCGTTTCTTTTGTATTAGTTTCGGCACGCGAGATAAAATGCATCAGTTTCGACGTCATTACATCAGTCGAACAAAAATCGCGTTACCAACAGTGTTTTATTATTTTTAATATCCAAATTTTAAATAAATAAAACAATTCGTACGGCTTAAAAGGATTTGACTTCAAGTCATATCAAATTTAAAAAAAAAAAAAAGTTGTCTGTTACCTAACCACTGAGTTTGCTTTTGTCAACTGATACACGAAACAAATTCGCATATCGTGTTTTGTGCAGAGTGTTTAGTTAGTGTTTGTTTAGTTCGTGATTTTTATTACAAAATCCTGACAGTTGTCTCATTTACCTAGATAAAAAGTGTCCTATGTGCTAATCCAGGTTATAAACTATTTGTGTGTTTAATTTCATTCAAATATGTGCACTATTTTTTAGATTAAAATTTTCAGAGGCTTATTTCACTACGTAAAGCAGGTAGCACTTCTTCGTACTGTCGGCCACCTAAGTTTGCTTATGTTAAATTTGAAAGACACACCACACCGCATTCGCCGGGGTGCGACGTCGTCTTCCTCGCACAGCGGCTTACACGCGATTTACTCGTATTCTACGCCGCTTCTAAATATCGAATCGAATATAATATAGTCGAAGTCTCGAACCTCCTTATGTGGGGCCCTCGGAACGTATTATCGCCCCCTTCTGTTGTCGACGGTTTTCGTCCACAGGGGTCGGAGTGCAGCGTTGGTGCAGCAGCAGTCTCCGCGCCAGCTTCGCTGCATCGTCGTAGGTAGACACGTACTCAGCGGGCCTCCCGCTCGGGACTCTAATTAGATAAAGCTGTAAAGGTCTCTGGACCAACAGCAATACTCACAAAAAAAAAGTATCGTTGTTTCCGATTGTTCATAAACTAACAGATACGACGGGGATTTCGTTTCATACAATAACGAGATGACGGTTGTACATATTTATTTATTAAACTATCTCAATTTCAAAGTATATTTATCTTTTAATGAAACCTATCGATCTTATATATAACGCAGCAAATAAACCTATACTCTATACATTTCAGGTATAATATTGTATGTATGTGACACCCGAAGCCTCTACTTCCAACTAATTGATGTGTAGATGTGTAGGAGAAGGAGAAGGAGAAGGAGAAGGAGAAGGAGAAGGAGAAGGAGAAGGAGAAGGAGAAGGAGAAGGAGAAGGAGAAGGAGAAGGAGAAGGAGAAGGAGAAGGAGAAGGAGAAGGAGAAGGATTAGGATTAGGATTAGGATTAGGATAAGGATTAGGATTAGGATAAGGATAAGGATGAGGATAAGGATAAGGATAAGGATTAGGATTAGGATTAGGATTAGGATAAGGATAAGGATTAGGATAAGGATTAGGATAAGGATAAGGATAAGGATTAGGATTAGGATTAGGATAAGGATTAGGATTAGGATTAGGATTAGGATAAGGATAAGGATAAGGATAAGGATAAGGATAAGGATAAGGATAAGGATAAGGATAAGGATAAGGATAAGGATAAGGATAAGGATAAGGATAAGGATAAGGATAAGGATAAGGATAAGGATAAGGATAAGGATAAGGATAAGGATGAGGATAAGGATAAGGATAAGGATAAGGATAAGGATAAGGATTAGGAAAAGGATAAGGATAAGTCGGATCGGTATATTATATATTAGCTATTCTTAGCCTTTTCTAAATAATATATATTTTTTCTCTTTTCAGAAAGGTTCACAAAATTAATAAAATAGATATTACGATTAAATAAGACCTACTTGAGATATTTTAAAAGAAACATCGAGCATAGCCCTCTCCATATCCAAGCTAATTTGAGATTCCTCATACGGCCAGCAGTAAAATATATAAAGCCAAGTCTTTCATTATTTAATAAGTCGAGGATATTTAAAGCGTTTCGTCTCTGATAGTCAAATTTTTGAAACCTCCCAAGATGTAATGTTAAAAGGAGAGTACAGAGTACGCAATTACAAAAGTGTACGGTACCTCTGGTGTTCGTAGTGATGTTATTAACCCTTAGTATTACGACATAGCTAGATTAAGTTTAAGCGTACTTTTATGTACTCGTAACATTTACTCGTACACTATGTAATCATAAAGGATTTTATATAATATTATGGGTTCATGATTGCAAATGATAACTGTGACCCATAACATCTTCATCTGTCTCCAACAAAAAGTAAAGATGTACATACGCAGACATCCCTGTGAACTGATGTAGATGTTACCACTGCGTCTGCCTGGAAGGGTGTAGAGGGGGATTGTCCTCCCCCCGGAGGAGTGGCTTCCTGGGTGACCAGTGCAGGCAGGATCGCGGATGTGGGTGAAAGCGTTCCCGTGCCCCGCCATACGCGGCGAAGGAGTAACACCATGGGGTATTAGTTGCTGAGAGTCCAATATAACCCATCCTTGCCCCCGAGAGGTTTACTTAGGCATATCCCCCATGAAATAAAATAGGATCCCCTGCCCCTTGTAATTAATAAATTCGTATGCAAAGGATTAACTGTCACTATTAAAGTAGTACCGTAAAATGAAATTAAAATTGAAACATCTTTCGGGGCGTGTTATAAAACTGAGGGTGACAAACGGGCACACAGTTCACATAAACATCTAGATACATCGATCCCCAACAAAGCTTCAATATGCATCATAAGTGGACTGATTGTACATATTACAAAGTCAATCCAGAATATTCGAAAAACGTAAACGGGTAAATACTCTCTTTCTTTATTTTACTTATCTAATGCAATTTATTGCCGGATAAGGTCGAAAGATGATGATTCAAAAGCTGATACAGTACATTCATGATATATGTACGTACACCAAAACTTTTCTATAGAATGAATATCGAACACGAATGAAAATCGAACCTGTAAACTTGTAGCCTTTAAACAATAAGCGAGGTAGTTCTGAAAGTAGAACATTCGTTATCGATACTTGTAAAGCCCAGAGTATAATCTGTATTCAACAAATAAAAGCAATAAATATAAATAACTAAGATAAAGATAATATATAGACCTGAAGATTTTGTTGTTTTCCTATTATATCGCAGAGAAAACAACAAAATCTTACAATTGTAAATTAAAACGCTTTTGAACATGACAGTATGAATATCTAGTAATTATATTAAACCTACTTACAATCTAATCATAATTAAGGAAAAATACAGTTTCAAGAATTAATATCGAGACAGAAATTCATGTCATTAATGAATATATTTAATTAATACTAAACATGTCTCATCAGAAGTACTTGTCGTAGAACAATGTCTTAAAAAGTTATTCTAATAGTCGTCTTTCCACGGTTATGCTGTTGCCTCATTCTATGAAGCGAGCTAAAATACATATATTGTTATCATATTTGAAGAACTACCTTTTATTTAAGTTAAGCACACATCATTTCTTATATATACGCGCATACTGCACCGATGTGTTTCCTAAAAATGAATAATTATCAAATAATTTTACGGATTATATCGAGTTCTTAGTTAACCATAACTACCATGAACTTTTAGTTATTTATTTTTGGTCCTATCTATGCATAAGAAGTTCGCAGTATCTTGAGGTTTTGCAGTGGTATGCCTGGTTTGGAATTTAATTTTATTAATCATCATTTTCAGATCTTCAAGTCAATGGAATATATGTATATGAAATAAAACTACATTGCAAACTAAAAAAAAATAAAACTAAAAATGGCAACCAGTCATTTGGTCACACTAGTGAAATTGGGATGCTTTTTTTAATATAAGTGGGCAAGCGACAACATTGGTAGGAAATGTTGTTCCTTGACATTGTTTTGTGGTTTATCAAATTACACCATTATCGTGTGGCTTATGTAATATATGTCACAGATTGCAGACTTCCTAGAGCGTCGATTTTAAGTTTCAAGTCTTTCACGCGAGTCCTAGTTGATCTTTTTATTTGCCCTATGTAAAACCACATTCACAAACAAGCTTGTAACATTCCTGCATTATGAGGAATGATATTGCGAGAGCACTTGACAGATGGACTGATTAACATTTTTTTGTTGGTTTGTAATATGATATTATAGAAGTCCGAATAAAGATATAACTAATCTAGTCTGACTATATTTATGCATACAATTGTTGAACCATGGAATCACAGACATAAATAAAATACTTACGTTTACATATAAAGAATAAAAAAAATATAATTAAATAACATAATATCAGTTTACTGCTGAACAAGGCCTCTACTATAAAATGGGGATTCGGGAGACTTCTAATGCGCCAAGTCTATCATAAATTACCTCAAGCCTTACAGCTTTACTACGATGTAATTAAATTACGAATATATATGAAACTGTATTTAAATATTTGATTATTAACCGTTTTATTTAAATTAGGATTAAGATGGTTTAGTGCTATAAAGTCATCGTCTAAGGATCAATGTTAGAGGAAAGTATTAGTATTCAATTTATAGGTCCCAAATGATTAGAGAAAAATACTTTGTAAGTAGAAGAATTCCGTTATATTTATCATTTTCTCATTTCTGCGCTAAAATACATTGAATAACTTTTAATATATACTTATTATCAGCTTTTAATTCATTCTACTTTCTAGGACAAACAGTGTTTTTGTAAGTCCAATGTCAAACTGGACTTAACGTATGCTTTCACAAGGTATTACCCCGGTGTTGATTTTTAGCAAACTGGTGAAGGTAATCGTTTTGTCGACTTTACTTTTTACGTAAACTAAATTGTTTGTACTTATTAGACTCTAAATGTTTCAAGACTAGAATCAAAGAATTACTCTTAAAGCCTAAGATTTGACCTGGGTTTATTAGACCCGTTACGAGCAGAACCCAAATTTAATCAAGCTATTCCCGTCACGTGCCTGTTGAATAAACTGCGATCGTGTGAGCAACTGTGTACAACTCTTGATTATCTAATGTAATCATGGAATGAAAACATTTATATTAGTTATTTCACTAAAATGGGTTAAATGATTTCATATCCTGCAATGAGGTTTTTATAGTAAATCCCAAGTGTTTGGCACATCGTTTTTCTTTGTATTTAATGTAATGAGACTTGTTCGTCTTTTTTTACCTTGTATTCTATATATACATATTTTTAATATTAGTTTTCATAATTTCACAACCTAGTATGTGTAATGGATGTAGGTATGCACTATATCGTGACCCATGACAATGATTTATCTATGCATTTATATTTTCTATTAACGCTTCCTATTCATATATTAAAGGCGAGGTAAGTTTCTGACAGTGAATTGTACATACTCTCAGCAATATTCTCCAAAATGAAACTACATTTCTGTTCTTAGTTTCTACGCAAATGCCGCAAGTTACGTTAATAATGCACCGCGGGCCCTACAATAATTACTAAAGAATAAGATGCCTGCATGCAACACATCGGATTATACCGTATTATATATGATACCGCCGAGGTAAGTTTTTATTGATAAAAAACATTTGGATTAACTTTCAAGTAAGTATTACCTTACGGAGGTGGGGAGTGAAAAAGTGAAAAAGCATAGAAAAAGAATTTGAGAATCGCGCTTGGAAGAAACTTTAAATTTTGGACACAGTTCATTTTTGTACACAGTCACGATTTGGATTGTTTGGTTAAACTAAGTTCCTCGGTTACGAACTTAATTGAATTGTAAATATTTTTATTTGGTCTTACTGAAAATATAAAGTTTATAGTTTATGAGTATAAGTTACTCGTTGATATATAGATTTTTTAATAACTGCTCTGCGTAATCTAATATGTAAGTTTTAAATATATTTGGAAAAATAAATAACTTGTCGACGAGTCCACCAACAAACTGAATATACTCGTATGTTATACTCACTATGATTAATGTCTTGAAGATCTTGACTACCAAATACCAAACATATTAGTTGCTACTTCTGGGTATCTGGTCTAGCATATTATAGAGAGTTATTTCATATTCAACATGAGAAATCACTACTATTTCCTATCTGATATTGTCAAATACTTGAAATTTCTTCAAGTACGACCATGAATATGTCGAGATATTTACATTTATGTACAAGTTATTTGGTTTTTTAATCACTGCTAAAGACATGAGGTATGAGTGTAATATATACACACATATATGCTGAACACTTTCAACTTCAAACCGTTTACTATAAGTCAGAGTAGAATTATATATATATATAACTATTATACTACTGAAAAACCAATCCTCGTATACTACATCTGGTTTTAATACACAAAAATATCAACAACAAATACTTATAGCAGTTATAAATCACACTATATAGATTCAGTCATCACACAATTAGATCGCTCACTCGCAGACATTTCCAATTTTGGAAATATTTTTCTGTTATTAATTTATGTTTGTTGCAACATTAAAGGCAAACAGTGATACACTGTATCACGCCGAAGACCTGGTAATTTGTTAGACAGGGCAACCAGATACCAATCTCTCATAAAGGAATATTGCTTTACTAATTTGTGAACCTTTGTGAAAGATCAATAATTACATTATTATTATTGGTATTAAAATTTTATTTCTGCCTGGTTATAAAAATAATAATAATACAAATACATACAATAAAATACATATATCGACCAAACAGACGGGAGTCCCTTTATTGGGTAGACCAAATCGTCGAGTGTTAGGGCGAAAGGTAAAGAAACCGGCGGACGTTACAGGCGCAATCGAGGTGCACCGCCTTGTGCTCAAATGCGAGCCCGGTGCGGCCCGTTACGGAGGCTCAACCTCCTCAGACGATTCGAGAGGCTGGGATTACCCCGTTTGCAGACACGAGTTAGGGTTAGTTTCGGTCAGCACACTACTGCACATGTCGGTCACCTTATGTGCAAGGCAATCAAATTTCAGGAACGTCTTTTTAACAATAAATAGCTAAACTTAATTACAAAATAATTTAAATAGCGTGTTACCATAGTGGGATGCCAACAACGACTGTACAAACCATCACCTAAAACTAAACCGTAAAATTTCTTACTCGAACTGAACCTACGTGGGAACATAATGCTCAGTTATGAAAGCAATTTAAGTGAGTTTTTCAATTTAAGCTTTTATGTTGTCATACGCACGATGTGTGCAAACCATGCTTCCATAACAAGGTCCAAATATTTTTTCTATTTATCAGTTTCGGTTTTCACAAGGTTCTCGTCATACGGAATGGTCTAAAAATATCTTAGACAATGGCCGGTCCATTAGCAGTTAACCCCATGGATTAGCCGTACGAGTTCGGTATCATCAAAGATTTTTGCACGGAGGTCGTACCAAGCTCGGTCTGCCAGGTTTTGCTGGGTGACGGTAAATGACGGCTCCACCTCAGAAAATATACGATGCATCCTAACCCGATACGCACATCCCACAATCTCTTCACCCTCCGCTCTGTAGTCGGTAATTCGTTTTCGAAATAACGTTTCGTCTACAAAGTATGCAGTGTATTCTACCAATGCCAATTGCTGGATCTGCGAGGACTCTGCGTTATTTTTAACATGGGGAAATGCCTACATATACCGACCCCTGCGGGGGCAAGGATGGGTTATGTCGGACTCACACCAACTAAAACCCCATGGTGTTCCACCTTCGGGAACACGGGAACGCTTTCGCACCCGCATAGACCTCCCGCATTTTAGTCGCGAGACCATCCGCTCTCGAGCTGCAATCAGGACAGCTGATCTTCAAGAAGACCATCGGTCACAGCCCGCTTTTGGCGGACAGTCTCGATGCGGTTGTCCGCTAGCTTTATTTTTGACTTGGCTACCTCCATCACTTTTGCGTAAGACGTGGAGGAGCTCGTCGGCAGCGTCACCATCACGGCAGCCGTGGACGGAGTTTAGGCTTCGCTTTTTTTATTTTGGCCTTAGTGGCCGCGGGGGCCGCCGGCTGCGGTGCCTTGATGTTCTTGGGCTTTTTGGCCACCTGTGCCCACGATGTACTTGCGAGCACCTCCATCAGTGGCCTTGGTGTCGCCACTGGAGGCAGGTCAGCCACCGGGGGGTGGGAGGGTGGAAGATCTTCGGCTTGAAGGCAGCCAACCTCGCCTCTATGAGAGCCCTCAAACGCTCCATGAGTCCCTCGTCCACGCTCCCGGACTTCGGGGTACCAAATCCCCTCCCCGTCGTCTATTTCAGCCTCTGTGTCGACAGCTACGACTGCCTGAAATTTGTCGGCCGCCACCGTCGCAGTCTTGGCCCTTCTCTTTCTTCCCGTCATTGTGGACACCTCCGAAGTTGCGGATATGAGCGACGCATCCGACCTGTTACCATTGCTCCCACATCCCAAACTTGCATCCCTGCTAGGGTACACGAATCGCCCACCACTGGTTCCCTGGAAACGGCTCCTCCTCCGCTTTTTTGGCCCCCTGATGTTAAGGGGCCGGCCACTGCTAATATAGACTCTAATTTTGAAAATGTTCCATGACAATTCCCACGAGTAAGGACGAAATAAAAAGTCGATCCCCGGGTGAAGCCTTTCCGAGGACAAGACTATATACTGTGGGGGTCTTCTGGTACCCACAGATTTTTAATACTTCGCTGTCTGGTTTATAAAGAGATTTCCTTCTCCCGGGCCGGCCAATTAAGGCAAGCCCTCCGTGCCACTGTATCCTCGACGTACTGACGATATTGGGGTCTTTGAAGAAAATACAGCGGGTTACGGGTGCGCTGGAGGAGTCGACGTAATTCCCCCAGTTTTGGACGGTTGAATTCCCGACGGCAGTGTGAGTCACGCACGCCGAGCCCGTCCAGCGCATTTGGCACTGGGAACGACGCATCGCCACCAGTACCCAATTCGCTCCGCCACTGTGTTCCCTTTCACCCGGATACAGAAATTAAGGAGAAATGCAACTTCCCACTACTCCGCTGTGCCCTCAGCTAATCAGAAGGACACGTAGAGCAGCAATCCCCCCCTGTCATAATATCAGCCACTGGCAACAACGTATCATCACCAGTACCCAGAGTGCACCGTCCCGGCGTTGCCTTTCCCCCGGTTACAAGTATCAAAGGGAAATTCATTATATTTCTCCGGGGGAGGACATCTCTCTCTCCACCCCTCCAGTGAAGGCGCGCCGGAACACGGACGCGCTTCCGACTCGGCCTCCTCTGTAGGTGGGAAGTGGACTCCCCCGAGTCCGCCCCCCAGAGGCCATGAGGGCCAGGAAAGCCCCAACCCCCTGCGGCGGATCTGGTCTGCAGCTCCACCGCCGACCGATGTTCGGCCGCGGAGGACAGGGAGAGCGGCAACGACACACCGACACTCCTCTTCTCCCGCGGCCCCACCGCAGCCGCTTTATGCGGTTCGACCCCCACTTGAGTCGCAGAGGATAGGGAGAGCGGCAACGCAACACCGAAACTCCTCTCCCTCCGCGACACCGCCTCGGCTACTGAGGGCGGGGAAGGCGGCCTCGCTCCGCCACTTCCGCCCCCAGCAGTCCACCGACACGCTTCCGAGGCGAGCTCGTTACGAGCCCACCCGGAGCGGCCTCCTCGGGCTGGCCACAGAGCGCCTTAGGCCGGCCATTTGAGTTCCTCTTAGCTTCACCATGGGTGACCAAGCCACGGTTACTAAGCCCCCCCGCCACGACAAGGCGAGAATAGTTCAGGAGTGACGTGGCCCCTGCCTACACTAAGCTGACTGGTGGGAATGATGGATTCGAGGGGTTGTCAGGTGGTCGAGCAACCCCTCGCGTTCGCCTGCTACTAGACTTGACTCATGATACTACTTACACTTTATGTTTTGAAAAATAAATTTTATATTCTCTGTTGCAGTAGGCGAGATTCAAAGTTCTACTAATCAACATAATCTCGTCAAAGATTTGACAATTAACAAATAAAGTATATTGAGATAAACAGGCACGTGGCTACCCTATCGCTCGTAATATACATACCAAAGCCCGCGAGCCCCTTTGTTATTTTTTGGATATGTTCGGAAGGAGACGCCGTAGAAATTCCATGGAATGAGCAGCAATATTTACAAATTATTATATTTCTAGTCGGGGTGTGTTGTATATCCCGTTATATGTCCCGTCTCCCTGTCACTGCATGTTAACCTTTCTCCGATCATATTGTACATGCATTACGACGGAATAGGGAAGGAAGACGAATGAGTGCCTGTGTTTGCGCAAATGTTACGGCACTATTAAATATTGCAATAATATGGCAATAGTCTGGCAATAACCAAGTGATATAGCCGTGGTCGAAAGGATATCGCCATCATCACCTTGCAAGGTAGGTAGAACAAGAAAGTAGTATGCTTTATAGTGGTAGATACCTATGTATTAAAATATACTAAAATGATTTTCTTTTTACTGTCTAACAAAAAAAAATTGTGACATACGAGTATATACCAATTACGTTTTTGTGTATAGGTGAATTGGCTTTTGTTGCCTTGTCTCCGTTAGCTACTTTATTTAGAATTTATCTGGCACCTTGCTGTAGGAGTAAAACAATGTGGTAATTGATCGGCCTTATAGCTTAAAGATAACCGATGGAGAAGAAAGGTTCTCGAGCGGCAACCTCGTATTTGATATTGAAATATATGATGACCTTCTACTAGATGGAGTGACAAACTGTGCAAGTCTGAGAAGTCAATGAATGGTGGCGATAGCTCGTGGCTAAGGATTGCGCTACGTGGCAGTGGTGAGGGAGGCCTGATTCAGTAGTAGACTACTGGTGGGCTGTGATGATGATCATGAATAAAACAAAATCTACTCGCGGTATAATGATATTGTAAAAAGGGAATTTGTATTCAGTACGTTCCCGTTACGCACATCTCGAGTCAATTTATTCAATAAACTTATTGTAGTCTGAAAAATATACGTAACCAAGTTTCTACAAATGCATCCGTAATTTAATTTAGAATATAACTTTAATATTGAGATTCTTTCCTTTGTTGTAAATCACTGTATATATGTATAGTTTAGAAGGCTGCGTGGTGGTGGTGGGACGGAGCTAGCGGCTCACCTGATGTCAAGTGACCGCCACCCACGAACATGCGCAACACCGGAGGTGTCACAGGTGCGCCGCCAACCTTTAAGAAAGATGTAGGCTCTTTTATTGAAAGATATATAGAAGATTGAAAGATATTAAGTAGTATCGTTTCAGAAATGAGGTGATTCCGCAGAGCAGTTGTGCGCGGTATAAAATTTCGGGTAAATCGCATGGTGGTGGATTGCCAATCATCGAGATGATAAGGATGAAGTTTTGTGAATTTCGTACAATCGCGGTATTCCATTCTAGAAGGCTTGGAATATAATAAAAAATAACTCAAGGTGCTTTGCATTTTCCATTGTAACCCTCTTCAATTTTCAGAAAGTAGACATGCCCTAATTACGAAAAAGTACTTAATTATTTCAGTAATGTAAAAAATAAAAATGCGGATTTAGAGTTGGACATTTTACCTCTGTTATTTGAATTGCCCAAAATAAGTAAAAAGCTTAAATTATATTCTCATAAAAGTTTATATATTTCTATCCCATAATGAATGTTTTTCTCGCCTTGTCGCGGAGGGAGGAGATTGTTTCTCCCTACCCTCCACGACTTACGCGGGGGTCGCACTGCTGATGCGGCCGTGATGGGGCCGCGGGGGAATAGGAGTATGGGATCGCCAGTCGCTCTCCGACTGCCCTCTGCGGCAGAACTGTGGCCGAGCCGTGGTCCTGATCCGCCGCAGGGGGCTGGGGTTGTTTATTGCTTTCTTAGTCCCCATGTACTCTGGGGGGTGGACTCGGGAGCGGAAGGTGTAGGTGGAATCGCGGATGTGTGCGAAAGCCCATGACACCGCCATACGCGACGATGGTGGAACACCATTGGGTTGTAGTAGGTGTGAGTTCGACATAATACATCGTTGCCCCCGCAGAGGGGCATGCAGGGTATGCGTAAGCATTTCCCCATGTAAAAAAAATGGTTTCGCGAGTGTACTGTGGAAGCCATCATCACAAACGCACCCGGGACAAGCTATCTTAGTGAAACTCAGAGGGTTTACAGTTACGTACGGGCTTACGAAGATCCTGCGACCACTCGGTAACGCTGATGGCGATCACCGTGATGTTTTAGTGGGTGCGAGTCCAACATAGCCCGATTGACCCCCCTGGGTGACCGGAAATCCACTATTCCCCCACGCAAAAAAAATGGTTTACAACAATAGTCGAATGGCAGATTCGATACTAAAACCTTAAGGCCATTAGGAGTCTGACGCTTTAAACTAATATACTGAATAATACTCTCATTATCATTATTGTGTAACTTATGGACTATAATTCCCTTCCGTTTTAGGAGGCATAAATTTTATATTAACTGCGGAGCCTAATTACGACTGCTTTTCTGACGTAAATAAAAAGGTTTGTTGAATAAGATCCATTGATATGGTAAAGACAAGATCTTATAACATAGCCTGGCATATAACTATAACTAACTTAAAATTTCGACAGTTACTCAAAATTTAATTAGAATAGACTTGACTCTGACTTGACAGAAATGTACGCAAAACCTCCCCTTTATCGCAACTAATATATATATGTAATATACATGCTTACAGGATTTTTTAACTAACTTTATGGGTAGGCTTGGACTTTTTATTATATAAATAAGAAAAATCTTTTACTGTTTTCAAACATTACATAAATTATTCTGCAGCTGTATATATTGAGGCGTATTCAGACAAAAATTAATATACCTACAAGTTTTTATTGAGCTTTTATTTTTTCAGGCTGATGGCCGCTGTTAGCCCGAGGGCTTTTACAGTTTCGCCGGGTTGAATGGTGAACGAGCGCTTATGCCACTCAGTCGAGACCTCTATTAGTGGGTAACCAGCACAAGGGCTCCCGAGAGGGAGCTTCGGCTTGGATCGACACCCTGTTCCGCGAGAGCTCAGTCAGTTGCTTCCGACTAAGAATTATCTACGTTAATTGAACATTGAATGAAATAAAAATGCGGATGACTTCAGAGAGTTGACAGTGATGAGAGAGAGCGGAGAGTACCAAGATCAACCACCATGCCACTGGCTGAAGTTGTCAGTACTTTGGTTTTTCATTTTTAACTCTTGTCTTTGCAGTTACAACAGTTATTCATGGATATGAAAGCCCGATATTTTGAAATACAAAACAATTTCTGTATAGAGTACGAAGGTGAAAGGTTGTTCGTTTCCAAAATTCAATCACATTGAATTAAAGCTTTAGTATCATTTTTAATAGTATAAGCCATGACATCATTAACATGCACTTACGTTTTCACAAGTGTGGACTAAGAAGAAGTTCCTCATTACCAGCAGATATGTTTCCGCGCATTTACAGTACTAAACAGTAGGGTTAGGCTACTAATTAACACAGATATTTTATGTTGTCCTTCCTGGTTGAGCTTATTAATACTGCAGCTAGAAATGAGCTTGAGCGTGACTATATCACTGTATATGAACTTTCAACCATTGTTTACAAAAACTTGTTAAACTATTGTGTCAATAAAATACAGTTCTAACATATGATTTACCTATATGCTATGGTTGTAAGTAGTTGTAGGTTACTTTTTAAAATTTTTAGGAAACTTGAAAAATGGCTTCGAAATTTTATACATTTATAAAATTATCCAGTAATAATTTTCAAAAGGAGTATGGTTATTGTGATGTCATCATGTCTCTAATAGGGTGACCATGCTGCGTACTACTTCCTAACAGAACATACATGTTTATTACCTTAATTAGATAACTGATTAAGGTAATAAACATGTATGTAGGTTTAAATACTAAGTTTAATTTATTAAACATTTAAAAATATGTTAATTTAACGAAATTATTTAAAACGTTAATTTGAGAAATCTAAATGTTGTTCATTATATGCCATTTATACTATACCAACATTTCATAACAAGGTTCTTTTAGTTTTATCTATCAATCAAATAATATTACATATTTGGATATTTTGGACTTTTTTTATATTTTAGTCAAGAAAATAATAATCTGCTAGAAAAAATTATGAAAAATATCACAAAAAGACAATAATATTCTTATTTAAATATTAAAAAAAAATATTAATATATTATATTATACTATAATTTCTTGTTATTAATTATGTACAAAGAGTTTTATTTCCATGATGTTTATCAATTTCATGGATGGTTAATCCATCAAATTGATAAACATCAAACCATACAAACTGAAAATTAGACAAAATTTTTAGTTTGTATATGTTTTGTGTTATTTTGTATAAACGAAACTTCCTACAAATGGATTTCTTTTGGTTTTGTCTATGTGTAATATATTTGATTAATACAAAACAATTACATTTATAAAATGTCTAAATATAATATAAAATGTATAAATAGCTTAATACTTACTTTATTGTGATTAGGAAATATGGTTTCCTAGTGTTCTATACGTATATACGTACTACTCCCATGATGTAGATATTCCGTGAAATAGAGGCGCATTTTAAACAAATAAAACATTAAAAATAATAATGTAATCTGCTCTTTTTTCAATAAATACGAACGTTCGAACCATGGGGTACGCTACAACAATAGGCTCCCTGAAACTTTGTTCCTTTGTAAAGAATAAAAAACAATGGCAGTGTTGTTGATTGATTCGGTCATTGGCATTGTTAAATATATTAATAAGAATTCAATATTATGTCACTTCCTTCATAAGCCAGTAATATAATCAAACTATTGTATTTTTCTAAAACATCTTCATCATATAACTTATACTTTTCTTTATTCTAAATAATAAACCCATGTTAAAAGATAACCAATTTTATTCACATTGTATTTATAACATTTTGAACGTTTTAAATTCTAATAAAATGTATGAAAAACCTAAATGTTCCACTCTTAAATAGATGGTGATTTAATGAATGATGAATAATTTTATAATAATAAATTATTAGTTTTGTAAAGATTTCAAATATATTTATAGATTAGAAACTTTATATAACGGGAATTGATTTGACGGTTTGTCGCTTTGTGATTTATGTACATACAGGGAAACAATGAATGTCATCTGTTTTTATACTCTGGTGTAATTTGATGGAATCAAGTACGTTGGGTATCAGCGCAAATTTAAAACGTAAATTCTTATTCTATTCAAATAGAGTTGCAAATACTGCCCCGAAGTGGTCCTGTCTATGAGGTCAGTTTTGACATGCGCAGGTGGATTGCGGTCCCCCTTTCATTTGCAAGTCACTTTCCAGATCAACAGCCAGGTCCGGGTGATGGTCTCAGAAGGAAAATGGGGTTTCCAATAACCACGTGTAGATACCATTAGAGATACTATCTGGGTGTACTTTATGTTCTGGCTAGTTTTGCCTGGAAAAGATGAAATGCATGAATGGAGAAGGAGGAAATATTTTTCTAAGAAGGGGCTGACTTCGTGCGGCCAGTTCTGTGGCAAATACGTCCTCGACCCAGGGCTCATGCACATGCAAAAGGCGTACCTATAAAAATTCGTTTATATACTACTCCGGTTTGCTATTTAATAATTATCGTCCTGGAGTAGCAATCTCAATCTAATATATAAGTCGTTTATTATTAATCAATTTAGATTATTTGCTAAATCGAATTGTTTCATTAAAATTCGCTTCAGTTTATCATACCATATAATACAGCACATGAAAGTACTGAATCCGATCTGATTTTATAGGATAATTTAAAATATTGCTATCACTTGCAGCATGTCCAATGTCTGATCGGAACGGTGGTGAACCCTCTTGTCTAACCGCGACGTGCTCTGTCAGAGAAGTGCAAGTAAGGAGAAAATTTATAACCAATTTATTCTGGTGAATAAATTAAACTAAATTATTTTGAGTTGGTTTTTAATTAAGTGATTTCTTCAGTTAAATCTACGTTTTAAATGTTTCAACCTAGTGTTTTAGATGTTTGAAGTGAAACTTCTTTGGGCGCGTTAAGTCATTTCAAGGTAGGATTTTATGTTTCAATATATACCGTTTTAAAAATAAAACTTTTTTGACACGTACAACGAAACAAAGGTAATATACCAGAGATAAAAAAATTATAGTATATGTTAGGCCTGTTTTTGTCTCCTGTTTCCTCTTTACTCTCTCTGTCTCTCTACCGTTTTGGCCATACTATATATTTATAAATCTAGGCTTAGATTGTCAAAGATGTTTTACTTCTGTCACGTGTACTGAGATCTACGGGTCCTTTTTTCCTCTAATATCAGAGTACTGCGTATACCTTATATATATCAATCACTAGTAGTAGTACACATCACGTGTAAGCCTAAAACTAAACATGTATGAAAATTTTATAACTTATCTTAAAATATTGTTCAGTTTTCGTATTAGCTCAATTTATTTAATTAATTAAGAAAGATCTAGACTAAGGACTAGACTAGACTTTAGGCTAAACTGATAGATAACTTGTTATTGTTGTATCATAAATAATATGTATTCATATGTATTAATATAAATAAAAAAGGAGAATTAGAGAATTTTTATTAATATATATTACGTCTATTAGGTTTTATTATTAATAATCATTTCACTTAAAGTTTAAGGCACTAAATTAATTACATTGCTATTAATATGTATACAATGATACTCGTGTATTTTTAAAATATAAATATATCTTAAAAAAAGCAATGCATAAGTAATTCTTCTAAAACTTTTCTCTTTATCCGGATCTAAGAATATTGCGGAAGATGCCACAAGGCACAGTCTGCATCCAATGAATGTTTTAAATGTTGACTTTACCTAAAACTAACCCAATATACTAACAAATTATAAATATACTAAATATGGTGGATAGTAATAAATTTGCGACATAGACAACAAATTTCCTTAATGCTTTTTAGCTTTTTTAAACCTTTGTATTACTTTTCTGTAATAGAAAATGATTTGTACAAATGTTATGTACATAATACAACTATCTAAATATTTTTAATTCGTAGCGTCAGTATACCAGCGCTTCAAACTGAAATAAATTACCTAAGGGAGTGGGAATTGGTTCTTATCGTTCGCGGTTTGAAGCAATCACGATAAGCTTTCAGAACACGTTTCGTTACAGCAACTTAATGTAGCAATTCGTGTCATAACAAGCACGTAACACTATCGGTGGTTTTTTTAGTTCACAAGGAAGCAAAATAAATATTACAATTATTTATTTATACATACATATCTTACAATATTCTTTTCTAAATGTTTGCCTTTTACTTTTCTTTTATTCAATTACTGATCATTCTATTACATGGTTTTCTCCATTCAATACGAGTAAACGAGCTTGTAAAATCGCGACTCTTCAAAGCAGTTGATGAGTGGCAACAGTAGAATTACAATTATTAATCATAGAATCTAGTGAGCTGAGTAAATGGTCTTTAAGTAGTGAGTAAAAGTGTCACCGTGGTGGAAATGGACAAGTAGGATTAATATATCCTAAGCTTAGTTTTGTAGCGTTCAATCATAAGCTGTACTTTATTTTAAAGCTTAGTTTTTTCTTAGCCAAAGAAGAAAGGAGATTCCTACGGTACAGCCTGGATAATATGATCAACATAGATAGATGCTTTATATAAATTTTTATTTATTTTTAATGAATTGAGATCGCGTATTACACTTTATATCAATCTAGTAACTAACAAATCCTTTTACATTTACACTAGGAAATGTGATCAACAATGTGGTTCATATGAAAATTACAAACGATATTTTTATCGCTATACCTCGTGAACAGTGTATTAGTGCAAATTATGGGCCATTATTCACGCTCCAGTTTTAGGAGGCGTAAATTTTATATGAATCATGATTAGGATTTTTTCTTTCTAGGCATAAAAAATATTCTATATTTTATTATCATAGTATAAGTATGACGGTTTTTGAATGATCATTTTTATCTTGAACAATCTTTTTTTTTTTTTTTTTTTTTTTTATTTAAAAAAAATAGGAACGGGTAATATGTGAGTGGTATGTGATTACATGCAATATATCAATCTGCTTGATTTCATGCCATCATGTATGCAGTTATTTCCGTAGACCAATATTATAATAAATAATATTGGTCTAGGGAAATGGCGGAACGGAAATACGGAACCGCTCTTTTCATATTGGGAAGATAAATTTTTAAAATGAGGACAGTAGCTCCTTATACACTAAGAGTGTTTACAAAGAAAATAAAAAAAATCCATGTGCTAGAGCTAAAATATGTCTAACAGATAACCGTATATAAATGAATTTAAATAAACGCTCCTTTCAGACTAGACAATTATTCCTTTGAAGAGATTTAAAACATTTGTTTTTAACAATTATAGAAAACAGCTTGGCAAAAGCAATTTAAAAATGGAATATTTTAAATAAATAATTCTGAGTTTTAGTTATTAAATGTTGGATAAAAAGAAATAAAATGATGATTTTTAATACAAAAGCTTCTAAATACAAAATTGAGTAACATTTTATACTAATACGTCTGTAATATGTCAACGTATTACAGTATTCTCAATAGATATAGAAGTAGATAATATTCGCTTGGATTAAAGTTCAAACTCACAAGCTGCAGAGTCGCGAGTTTTGGGTTCGATCCCCATCCAACAAATGTGCATCAAATTGTGAATTGGAGTATTACGGTAATAGTATTACTATTACTACTTCGTTATTATATAAGATTAGTAGGATATTAAATGTACACGTACAATCTAAATTTACGCAATTATCAATTATTTTATGCAATTTTCTAGGACTCGACATAATTGGTAGCATATTCCCGAAATCCCTAAAGTTAGTTCAGATGTTAATATTAATCCAATCAAAAAATCTATATTTTGATTGGATTCATATTTTAAGATTAATGAAGCTAAGCAGGACCTTCGAGGGCTCTACATCCTGAACAGTAAAGAAGTAATTAAAGAGACCAGCGTTGTGCTGTGGTATAAACATTGCGACGGTTAAAAGGACGAGATACGCATTTAATGGATATCGCTCCAACTTATTAACAATGTCTCTCAAAGAGAGAAGGGAACACACATCAGCATAATCGATAATGGGTAGAATGAGTGACTAGTATTAAAAGGTAAGAATTTTTTGAGACGGTAAAGGGCACTTACGGTTATTGCTTAAGTTCATTATGTTTCTCTTTAGTTAATTTTCTTCTATTCTTCCTTTTTTTTCTTCTCATTATATCCGTTTCTTACAGCCGTAGAAAATACCGTTGAGCCGAGAAGTAAAACAATCATAGTAATGAATACGACGACTAAAAAAAAATATAATGCGTTTGCAATAAGATCGCAGGAAGATTCAGTACAGTGGTGAACCTAGGGGCATACATACAATACATCTAGATACGAAACCTGCAATTTGTCATGCATAAATATTGGCTGCCATGGAAACCAGGAGCCGCGACCTACCCTCAATATTGCCCATCGTAATAAATAGCAGATATAAAATAAAAGTTCCTTACATCCATTCACATTAATAGTTCCTGATATACCACACGTTGTTACCCTTACGGACTCAGATTGAATGCCTATAATCATCAAAAGACACGCAGCGGCATTATGCCGCTATTTTACGCCGGTATTCTGCGAGGGCATGGTCCCGGTCGACCTAACACGTTTATGATACTAACCGGTATGGTTAGAAACTAGCTATAGTCTTTTCATGTGTATTTTATATTTTGTATATTCCAACAAGAAGCCTTTGTGTTACTGTAGGAATATGCACGCGGCAATTCAACTATAATTATAAGTAACTTTTTTTATCGATTCCTGTACATATGATACTAGCTAATGCCCGCCACGTATTGTAACCCTCTTTTATTACTTTTCGTAATTTATGGTTCTATGTCAGAAACTTTCAAGTAGCGAACGATACGTGATCACATAAAACACAGACATAATCATTTATATATAAAATAGTTATGTGTTAAACATTTTCCAATGGTATAATACAGGTCATTGTACAGCAAAAAGTACCTAAAGGGCAATTTTGGCGCCAAATAAATTATATCGGCCATTTGGGAATAGAAACGTAGTGATAAATTATGTGTAATATAACACGGGTTTGCTGCTCATTCTTTTGTTCTTCCTTGTCTTCAGAATTAATTACAACTAAGCCTGATACGTTTATCATACGTATGGTATCAAAATCTTGAAAAAAATAAATACCTTGTTAATCAACCATCTCTAGTATTTATTAGAAATATGTAAAGATAGATTTTTCTACGAGTTATAAGATTGAGAACAGAATTTTAAAAAAAGTTTCTATAAGAAAGGAAAAAAAGATTATCGTCATATCCTTTTCATATTCCACTGCAGAACATTGTCTTCCACCATAGATTGCCACTAGCCACCTGCATCGATCGACTTGCAACAAACCAGCCCATTGCCACTTCAGCTTGCTAATCTTTTGATCTATATCGGTCACCCTCGTTCTACTGCGGAGGCTACGTTGCGTATTCTATTCGCTTCATAATTCGTAAAAAATCATATATATTTTTTATTACGTTGAGAGTAACAAAGGAGCACACAGTTCAACTGATGTAAGTGATTCCTGCGGCCCATGACAACTACATTCATCCTTGGCTAGAAATCATAATGCAGATGCGTTGTCACCCTTGAGAACTCAGATGGAATGCCTCGTCACCAGTAATAAAGGTCTACAGTCACTCGTATTCTGTGAGGGCGTAGTCCTACCCCAGTCGGCAAAAACTGCAGCGTAGCTCTGCCAATATAAACGTTATATGAAAAATGTTAATTTATGTAAGATGAATCAAGATATTATTATATATTTTTGAATCAACAAATTTTAAGACAAGTAGAATCAGTATCGAAATGTAAAATAACACATATATATACACTTACAGTCTTCATCGATTAATCGATTGATGACTGTAAGTGTATATCACTGTACGTGTACAATGTGTGTAATTATTGGAATTATTCTACAGGGATTAATTAGTTCTACATTGACGTTAAAGTACGAACTTACAAGTACGTACGAAAAGTCCGAAAGCGACGAATTTAATCTTTATTAATAGGGTTCTCGATATTTTGGCCAGTTTGATTTAAGTCAGCAAAACCGAGACCGCCTTATCCTTTGCCAACCACATATCACAATTGTCTCCCGTTGAAAGAATTAGTATAGCAACTACTTAATACATATTTTCTTCCAAAAATAATCAGTCGGTCATTTAATGATATTAGACAACTGTTATTCCAAGCAGCCAAAATATTTTGAGAAGTAATAGAGGAGTATTGGGAAAATAAGTAGTTATAATAAATTAATTAATTATCTTTTTACAATTTGAAATGATTGATGGCAACGAAATTTATTTTTAATTACAATAATTAAACATACATTCAACATATATTCAAAGGTTTATTGCCTATAGCTTAGATCTTCAAATAATATATTGACTTTCTGTAAGATTAGTGCGAGCAAAGAGAGATAACAAGTTTTCAATACCAAAATCATAACTGAAAATTTAATGGAAAAAATCCAAATCTAGTTTTACACATATAATTATAGACAGAGAAGAAAAGTTATTATAATTGAAGCTTTCTAGGTTTAGTTTCAAAAGTATCATGAGGTTAGTCCATCACTGTACATCGGCAAAAACGATTTATTTTGTACATTAGATATGCGGATAATATTGCTACAAGTTTCAATTCAAAAAAATAGAATATAAATACGATGGCTTGGCTAATACATGCCTTATTTTCAGGGCTATGGCATATTATTTGCAATAACCGCACTAACTGTAACTAAAATTGAAATCAGGTGATTATTCGTTTGTTCCCATATCAGATATGATAACCAACTGCGGTCGTATCCATTAATCCATTTTGTTTCATTTTAAAGATGATACTGATACAAACACACAAGCGACTATATAAGTTTCAACATAAAATGATAAACACCACCCTAAGAAAGAAACGGGTCCCTTTTCACAGACACTATCATGTCAGTGATGTTAATGAAAAGATGATACTGATACAAAAATAAGATAAGCGACTATCTAAGTTTCAACATAAAATGATAAACACCACCCTAAGAATGAAACGGGTCCCTTTTCACAGACACTATCATGTCAGTGATGTTAATGAAAAGATGATACTGATACAAAAATAAGATAAGCGACTATCTAAGTTTCAACATAAAATGATAAACACCACCCTAAGAAAGAAACGGGTCCCTTTTCACAGACACTATCATGTCAGTGATGTTAATGAAAAGATGATACTGATACAAAAATAAGATAAGCGACTATCTAAGTTTCAACATAAAATGATAAACACCACCCTAAGAATGAAACGGGTCCCTTTTCACAGACATTATCATATCAGTGATGTTAATGAAAAGATGATACTGATACAAAAATAAGATAAGCGACTATCTAAGTTTCAACATAAAGTGATAAACACCACCCTAAGAATGAAACGGGTCCCTTTTCACAGACATTATCATGTCAGTGATGTTAATGAAAAGATGATACTGATACAAAAATAAGATAAGCGACTATCTAAGTTTCAACATAAAATGATAAACACCACCCTAAGAATGAAACGGGTCCCTTTTCACAGACACTATCATGTCAGTGATGTTAATGAAAAGATGATACTGATACAAAAATAAGATAAGCGACTATCTAAGTTTCAACATAAAATGATAAACACCACCCTTAGAATGAAACGGGTCCCTTTTCACAGACATTATCATATCAGTGATGTTAATGAAAAGATGATAATTGATACAAAAATAAGATAAGCGACTATCTAAGTTTCAACATAAAGTGATAAACACCACCCTAAGAATGAAACGGTCCCTTTTCACAGACATTATCATATCAGTGATGTTAATGAAAAGATGATACTGATACAAAAATAAGATAAGCTGACTATCTAAGTTTCAACATAAAATGATAAACACCACCTAAGAATGAAACGGGTCCTTTTCACAGACATTATCATATCAGTGATGTTAATGAAAAGATGATACTGATACAAACACACAAGCGACTATATAAGTTTCAACATAAAATGATAAACACCACCTAAGAATGAAACGGGTCCTTTTCACAGACACTATCATGTCAGTGATGTTAATGAAAAGATGATACTGATACAAAAATAAGATAAGCGACTATCTAAGTTTCAACATAAAATGATAAACACCACCCTTAGAATGAACGGGTCCTTTTCACAGACATTATCATATCAGTGATGTTAATGAAAAGATGATAATTGATACAAAAATAAGATAAGCGACTATCTAAGTTTCAACATAAAATGATAAACACCACCCTAAGAATGAAACGGTCCCTTTTCACAGACATTATCATATCAGTGATGTTAATGAAAAGATGATAATTGATACAAAAATAAGATAAGCTGACTATCTAAGTTTCAACATAAAATGATAAACACCACCTAAGAATGAAACGGTCCCTTTTCACAGACACTATCATGTCAGTGATGTTAATGAAAAGATGATACTGATACAAACACACAAGCGACTATATAAGTTTCAACATAAAATGATAAACACCACCCTAAGAATGAAACGGGTCCCTTTTCACAGACACTATCATGTCAGTGATGTTAATGAAAAGATGATACTGATACAAAAATAAGATAAGCGACTATCTAAGTTTCAACATAAAATGATAAACACCACCCTTAGAATGAAACGGGTCCCTTTTCACAGACATTATCATGTCAGTGATGTTAAACACTAAATGCTAAGCAATGTCATACGGTTTATTAAAAATGTGCGACAACAAAAGCTATATAAATCCGCGCCAACTGTCGACACAACGTAAATTGCAAAGCGGCTTTGAATTTATAACTCAACTAGTATGCTTTTCACAATAATGAACCTTAGAATCAACTTCGGTTAAGTCTAAAGTTGAAAGAAGATTCTAAGGTATGTTAGACTCGTAAGCTTAAGCTGGGTTCCAATGCCGAGCTTAATCGAAACAATTTGGTATCGTTAAACGTGCGAGATAGAGATTAATGTTTTGTTTAAAAATATCGATTGCGTAAGTACTTATACTGCAAAGATCTTCTATAAATATTGAAATTTCTCGAGACAATACAATATTTTGCCAGAAAACAGCGGCGGTATTTAAGAATTGTTACAATAAATATCTTAATCATAATAAGCTCAGTTGAACGCACCAGTTCTGAAACGTAACGAATAGATGTATTAAAGGTGTTCAATAGTTATGGAGTAAGTAAAATATCATATTTTATAACGTCGTAAAATAGTACAAAATAAAAAATATTTAATTTTTGTATGTATTTTCCAAACACACCTTTTCTCTATATTTTACAACCTTTAGAATACAAGCTTATGAATTGGAAATTCATAATTTCAAGTAAAATATGTATTCCATCACAATCCTCAAAGCGGATATAATATAAAAAGCAATAACTCTACAAAATAAATTACATCCCTCGCCTACCAGCGTAGTGATATATCGTGTGATTTATAACACGGATTTTCTCAGGGTATTTTACCGGTTCTTTTTCCCTAATACATCGAATTGACGAAAAACTAAAGAATATGTAATACAAAATTAATATATTTATTTTGTAAGAAATAAACACAATAAAATTATGAATTCAGTACCCTAGTAATAAAACAAATAAATTACTTTGTTATGGTAATGCTCGAAATCGTCTCCATATCCAAATGTTTTTAAAGAAATAATTATTACTATTTGTCTCATTAACCGGTCCATCTAGGGCTTAATGCTTGTGCTAGGGGATGGTTTTTTTTCGGGCTGATGGCCGCTGTTCCCAGAAGGTTTTTACAGTTTCGCCGTGTTGTAAGGTAACCGAGCGCTTATGGCGCTCAGTCGAGACCTCTATAATGACTAAGAATTATCTACATTTCTGACAAAGAATTATCTACATAATGGGGATGGCTTACAACAATAGTCGAATAGTGGATTCGAACCTACAACGTTAAGTTGCGCAGTCCATACTCTAAACCCTAAACCATTAGACGAATTTCAATTTTGGTCTATTTTTAGTATCATTATAGGTTTAAAGGATCAGAAGAGTCGATTTTTTTTTCGCATTAGTGGACGTGCAAAACAATACAAATTCCAGTTACTACCACACTAACAATGTACTATGTAATTTTTGTGGTTAATAAATATTATATATAAATAGACGAGTAAGTAGGTCCATTGTTATCACTGTCTAAGCCGTGATGTAATGTGTGGGGATGATTTTTTTCAATTTTAAGTAACTTCAGAAACGGAGGACGCTCTCAATTTAATTACCCATATTTCTGCCAGAAATATCAGTTATCAACGAATGAAAGTTGAATCGAAGCAGTCGAACTTTTTAGGTATTTTAATTTTTTATTTATAAACTTTTGTTCAACTCACATATGCACAAAGGTGGACTTAATGTCTAAAGGCATTATCTACCAGTCAACCTTGAGAGGGTTCAGAGAAATCAAGGTATAATATAAATAGTATAATAAAAAAAAGAAGAAACATGTATACAGTTCTGTCTAATGTTGTATCTAAATACTTATAGAATTATATATATATATATATCATTATATATTATCTTAGTTATTTACTTACTTACTAAATAAAATAATAGATATTTATATACATTTCAATAAACTATAAAAACAAAAATATATACATATTATAAATACAAACATATCTAAAAATAAATATATATATAAATATGTACATAATTATTATCGATGTAGTGAATCTGCTGACGCTACTTCCAACAAATGCTTTCGAATTTTGCGTTTAAGCTATAAGCGATTATCTAGCTGTATATGTATAAATATGATCATGATCTGATAAAAACATAGAAGATATGATATGAAAATTTTAAATAAAATACCGGCAATTATGAGATTTTTTTCTTAAGTCTGTTTAATTAATTTGTTTCAATAAAAAACAAAAGTATCATTCGCGCAAAATATACGTAATCATTATTTGTTCCAATAAGTCAAAGAACAGGAATCTGATGGATTGACTTCTTTCCTTTCTCCATCGGTTAAATAAATGACGTTCTTTGTTTTTTTTTTATAGTTTAGGGTTCGCGAAAGGAGAAATGATCATTCGGCAGCCGACATTTTTTTTATAGAATACCCTCCATATCTTTTACGAGTACCTTCCATGCGGAACGGGACGAGCGATGAAAACAAAAACATTGAATATGCTAGTCCTCTATTGCTAAAGGCTTTTGATATTTCGATATAGTTAACAACTTGTTACTGCAAGCTAACAGTTAATTTTTTGAACGTTATAATTTTAATGCTTAGGAGGTTCACCCGGTGAAATGATCTTGAGTTTGAACCCGATGAAATGATCAATGATTCCATACTCAAACCTATTTACTCTTACCAACCATGATAATATAAACTTCTAATAATATAGCCGCTTTACATTGTAAATCATAACAGACATAAATAATTTAAAATGAAGTTTGTTGTCGAACGTTTAAGGTCTTTATTTAAATAATCATTTTATTACAAATTCCTTGGAGTATTTATAAACCTGGGAACTCAAAACGTGTTTGAATATTAATTAAGACAATATTGTTTTATTACTTTTATTTTGTTGGATCGATTGACTAAATTCTCTCGATGTATTATTTCATTTTCAATGATTACATATATCATACAACAGTTAAAATAAAATAATAAATTCGTTGAGAAATATAATAGTATCAAAAATATTTTAAGGGGAAGGAGCGTAACTAAATTTAATTATGTAAAACGTAAAGCTCGTTCTTGGTATTGTTTTTTTAATTTTCGCGTAGGGATGAAAAAAGAATATTATTCTAGAAGTAGCATTGCATACAGCATTGAATGATATAAATTATCATTTTCATATAAATTTAAATCGATTTTATTTCACTATTAATTAGAAAAAATAACCCTTTGGATTTATAAATCGTCAAAATACTCAAAAAAAAAAGAGAAAGTTAATTAATTATTTTTGAACCGAAGTGGCGCTATAATCTTTCGCAATTTCATATCAAAACATATTGTGAGTATAAATAGGAAGTCATTAAATGTAAATGCTTAAATATATTTGTTTATGTATGTATCGTGGGCAAAAAAATCGACTCCTACGTCATCTATTAACTGAGCCCGGAATTATTATTTTCTTTTGAATTATTAAAGCTGATGTTGTTAATGCTAATCACCAATTTTGAACCTGTTTACAATAGCGCTAATTAGGAGTCATTTACCTGATCTACCCTTATAAGTTCAACCGGTACATTCATCCCTTATTATTAAACACAAAAATTGCCTAAAAATAGACATATCTATTGAAGAAGTGGCTCAAACGGTTGCCATATCGGAATAAGACCAGGGTCTGCGAGAAGTGGCTTGTATGTTAAACATGAGCCAGCCTGACAGATCACCAGGATCAGAGAGGGATTACCAATTCATCGTCAGTGCTTCGCTCAGAAATCGGGACCTATCTGGCGTTCAAGTCCTGAACCTGGAAAACGATTCGCCCAGTGCTGTATAAGTTAAAATGTGGGATTTCGAGGGCAATGCAGGGCTATACCCGTCCACATACGCATGTTTGGCGGAGGTAGAAATTGTGCGCATGGAGTGGCCAACACGTAGTCCGGGCTTAAATCCTATTGAGAATTTATGGGACGAGCTTAAAAGAAAAGTTCGGGCTAGAAATCGTGCGCCAGCTACGAGATCGGAGCTTAAACTCCCACTCGCTAAAGAATGGAGTGTTGTTTCTCAAGAAACTGAAAAATCTTATCGGGTCTATGAAGAACTGATTAGGAGATGTAATTAGAGCCAATAATAAGGTAACCCTAAATATTGAATTGTTTTTAATATTTAATTTATGATTGTTTTGTCTTTTGTCTATATTTTTTTTTTAGAGTGAATGTTTCCTTATTTTAGAGTTTAAGTCGAATTTTGTATAATTTTTTTTTGAATATAAAGGAATTGATTAATATGAATGTCATCTCTACTATAAAGAAAAACGTCTGTTGTCCAGATTAATTTTTTTACTATAGTAAAAAAATAAATCTGGGCAACAGATTTTTTACGAGAATATTTTGACTTTGACTTTGCGATCAACGTGAGAACGTGCGTACGGCGTGAGTCGATGTTTTTTGCTCACGAGTGTATATTTATACTTACTACCATATGAATTTATGTTGTTTAAAGCCCAAATAATTAAAGATAAAGTAAATATATGACATCATTACGTAGACCGATATATTTAAGTATTTTAATTTGTTACCTTACGTAGGTCCGTTAGCGTAAATAGTAGGAATAAAGTTTTATAGTGCTTATTTTTTAGCGATTTAACTTTTATTCTATATCCTTAAAAATAATGATTCATAATTTATTATTATTCTTTTAGTTGATTCTTCGTTATTCTGAGCTCTCTTGGTTTTTACAGCATTTGCGGGTAAGAACCAAGTAAATGCAGTATGTGTGTTGTGATTGGGATAGAAGATAATCAAATGGGACCTATTTGCATGAACTTTCTAACAATTATACATTCAAAATAACGGATTTTTGCAGAGTTATGTAGAGACTTTCATTTAAATTTATAAGTTTCAGGCTATGGAGTAGATGATGTGGGATAATACCTGTTGTGGAACACTATAGGGACGACGTGAACTTTTTGTTGTCTCCAGATTCTAGTTATTTCGTCTTTTAATTTTAAATATTTGCAAATTTTTTCAGTGATTGTCTTTTGTTGTTGGGAACCGCAATGCCACTAATTGACTGATGAATAAGGAATTTTATTTATTTTATCTTGTTTATTATTATTATTATTATGAAATTATTGAGGCACTTTATTTAGTGTTATTTTGTACACATATTCGATACCTAAGTATACTCCGGCTTAGTATACTAATAAAAACGCAGATCTTGGTAAACAAAATGGTAAACCATTCTTGTATAATACTTTCGTTCTAAAAAGACACAGCAAGCAACTCCAAGAGAAAGGTTTTCCTTGTACTGCATATAATTATTAGATAAGTATATTTCGCTAAAAGATTCGAAGACAAAATCTCCATCATTTAGGACTAAAGAATTTATATATTCGCCGAAGAAATAAATTTGGTTTCATTTCTTATAAATTTAACTTAACTACCGAGTGGCGAACACTTTTTAGTGAATGCCTAGGGGCAATGGTCTAGGTTCACGTCGTCTCTGTATCACCAGAATTTATTATACTAAAATTAATGTTATTTTTATTACGATTATATTATTGAACAAAACATAAGTAATTAAACATTAACATGTATGGGACTTGTATTATATAGTACAACAAAGTAAAATACTTAAAGGTTCACCAAGAAAACACCGCCACACCAAGAAACATCTAGGAGTAATATCCGTTTATTCCACTAAAGTAATTTACTAAACCGTAACCGACATTGGGATAAAGGAAAAGGACATTCATCAAACCGTTTGAATAATAATGCTATATTATAATTAGTATAACGCAGTTTAGGCCAACTACTCAGGATAGATTAATAGACTGATAGAAAAGAAATGCTTAGGATCGTGCTTTGTAGTAATATATGGGTCTGAGATATTTGACGTCTTTTATTCCAATCAGAGTATTTTAATTAAGTAAGCGCTATCCAATTGTCTCTGTTAACTTTTAATTTTAAGCGCTAATTTCGTAATTAACCTAACGCCATAAACAAATTCGAATATTTAAATTAAAAAAGCAGTCTACAATATAAAAATCCCACTGCTGGGCATAGGCCTCCTGTCTAGAAAGTGTGTTAGAGTATAGTCCAACACGCAGCTCCACTGCGGATTGGCGTAGTTTACATGTTTACGAAATATTTCTTTTTATTGTTTCTCAGATATGCAGGTTGCCTCTCGATGTTGCAGGTTTACCCTTACCACCGAGCACGTGGAAAATCAGCACTTAAAATAGCGATTAACAATTTCATAGGTGTGAAACATTGAACTCGATATCGCTCGCGTACCGTGAATTGAAAACGAGAGTTCGACACTGCCGACTTCATAATATAAAAAAAATATATAATTCAAAAAATTTTCCATTAATAAATTAAAAATAAACGGAAAACTTCATGACGGAAACAATTTAGTGTAATAGAAAATATTCTAAACAAGTATACATATACACCTTATATTATCTTTAAGCATTCTTAAAAACGTTGTTAAACTTGATCTAATAATATTTTAGACCTATTCTGACTACTCCATATTTTTATACTATTTCATAAAATTTCTTAATTTTTTTATTTGTAAATTATGTATCTTTAGCTTAATGGTATGATACGATATTTTGCATTCTGTTATGTACTTTCATTTGGTTTAAAATTTGAATTAAAACGACGTTTAGTATACTATATATAAAGGTTTTTAAAGATCTTTAGTATAGTAAATTATTGTATTGTAGGTATTATTCACGTGTCTCATGAATAAAAAGCAACTGACATCCTAGGATCAATAAAAAGGGGACTTTTGTTACAATAGAAAATTTGTTTTTATTTATTTGGTAAAAATAAACATTATGTAAAAAAAAAAAAAAATACATGAAGACAAATAGTGCAGATATTTACCAAAAAATATAATACGGTTTATGTAAAAATGTGATAACCTTATAGTTTATTAAATTCTGTCTGTTGATACATCAAGCGAACTAGTATTATAAATTGAAAATATACAAAACAAACCGTAGTAATGAAGAAATTTCAGTGCAACTTTTTTACATTTAATTTTGTTTATGATAAATGAACGTAATATAAGATAAATTAAAAAAAACTATGTTTTAAAAATGAGAAAACTATATTTTAATTAAATTATATTATCATATAATAAGAGCCCATTTTCGGATCGGCCCTACGATCCCAACCAACAAGCTTCATGTCTCTTAGTTTTATGCTACGAGATTGAAATGTCCTCGATACCCAGTTAAAAAAAATACTGCTGTCTATATACAATAACATAGCCATGCTAAGTACAAAGATTCAAAAGTTACTAGTATATAATATTCGTTTATATATATATATATATATATATATATATAAAAGTACCTACCACAATATTTCTTCAAGCCCGGGTTGTCTGGGATTAAGTTCACTCTTTACTAATATTAAAGATTTTGCAATAAAGAATAAATAAAGTAATGTTTATCGAACACCAACTGGTTTGTACCAAGGAGTTCCCGTTTTTTGTTTGGGGCATATATGTACATCTCTCACTAATTCTATCTATTTCTAATTCCATACAGACATAACATCCTTAAGTTTATCAGTCGGAAGTAGACAGTGGAGTACCATACTTAACTTACTTTCTTACAACATGATGCCCATATGTCCTGTTTTTCAGAGAAAGAATATTCTATCGGCTATCAGATATACCACAATAATTCATTGACAAGCCACAGTTCTATATTAGGTTCTTATACTGCCCTCATGCTAAATTAAATTTAATTAGTGAATTAAACTAATTCTCCTGATTTATCGAGTAAATTATTACTATAACAGTAGTTATTACTATAGGTAATAAGTTTCATTATTTAGCATATTTACGTCGAATAGCATATCAAGTTTTAGTGAAGAAATCAATTGACAACCTCATTTTTGTGAAACAAGAATATTCTTACCGTAGCAAAATGTTCTATCCCATTAGAGCGTTTCCCGAGCTTTATGCGGCGCGGGGCGGTCTAGCCACCGCCACTCGCCCGCCGACCGCCTCCTAAAGCGCACGTTGGGAATTTGCCGCCGAGTTTAAAACGCGCGTACCGCCACGCCACAGGCTGTTGGTCGTCAACATAAAACAATAATAGTATGTCTTAGGTGTCTCGTCGGCTATCAAGATGAAGGGCAGACACCAATTTCGACGCAGGTTCAGTTTACAACCGTCCTTTTTGAAGGAAGAGCCTGAGGAAGAAAGGAGGCCCCACAGGTGAATATAAAAGACAAAATTACTTTTGTCAATATATAATGCTAATCGATACTATAGTATATATTTATATATATATTTTCAGCGTCATTTTTCTCTTTTTATAATAATATTATCCTTTCACATATACTTGAAGACTTCCCTATGTATTTGTTTGCTTATTATATTTATAATAAGCTTATTTTGACATAAAAGCGAAAATGATTGACAGATCAGGATTGTTATCGCAGTCTTTTTGACCGCACGTTATTCTCATTGTTGAAATAATTCGGCTTTGAGACGATCTCGTTATTTATGAGATGGGAAGGCAATTTTCTGTAACTTAACATCGATTTCCCGGGTGCGTTGCTTTCTCGTTGTCTCCTGATTTAGCCGTTATGATGTGAATATTTTTTATTTTCACACATATACTTTATTTTATAATACTGCAATCATGTGTGGAACCTCTTTTGATATTTTTTTATTTTATAAATTATATATTATATTTTATGAGATAGATTTTTTATTTTATAGATTTCAAATTTTCTGTTTATATATTATGTATAAATTTTGATTTAGCGGTTTCATATTGGTATGATAAGTATTAAATTTGTCGACAGATAGAGAATATTTTGAAAGCTTTATCACCAAATTCAAATGTAACCTAAAAAATATTTTTTTTGCTTTTTAAATCAAAAACGAGTAAATTAGTTGGTAAAGGTCCGCGTAGACCTTGTTGTTACGTACCATACGCATACCTGGTGGTTTTTTTTAATAATACTATATTAGTAAATTTCATTAATAACTACTTTTTCATAATACCTAGTCTATTTCACTTTACGGTTTTCTTTTCCGTGAAAGTAAGGATATTTTACCGAATCTTTTTTGAGTCTTATTTTAGTATACTATTTTATTGTTTACAATATTGTATTTTTTATATAATATTGTATATGTAAATGTTTAGAAATATAAATAAAGGAAAATAAGTACAGTGAGAAAATATTTATAATTGACTTACGATTTATTATTGCAAAAAAAAATTGTTATGCTTGATGGCCACTGTTAGTCCAATGGCTTTTACAGTTTTCAGGGTTGAAAGGTGTTAGAGCACTTACTCGATGCCTTTATTTATGGGCAACCAGCACAATCAGTGTTCCCGAGAGGGAGCTTAGGCTTGACTGTTATCCTGTGACAGAAAGTGACTGACTCGTGGGTGCCCGAGAGGGCCGTACCTCATCGCAAAAATATATATTGAATAGTAAATATTATATAGTGTTTATATACCAACAATATTTACCAAAATATATATAATAAAAATCTATCCCAACGAAGAAGATTTTCTTCTAAATAACTATTAGATAGTATTAAAAGTGACATAGTTTGTTAAAGCTTTTTTGTGTCAAAGGTATATAATAGACCAGTACTTTACAGCAAATCATCTTGTTTTTATTTTTTTAGTTTTGCTTCTCGTAATAGACTTATATAATATGGTTTCTATCTACTTCCGACAATTCTATGTACATATTATTATATGCGCACTCAAGATCGTCGACAGATAGTCAGAGATTACGAATTTCTATTTTACCTGATCATAACACACGTACTTCTATTTATTATTAATGTAATATAAATATTTAAATATAAGTCCTAGTAGTACACGTTTAAAACAATATTTAACACATAAAGTTTAAACATTAGCTTTTCGCATCTTTGTCGAGATATTCTTACAATTATTATTTCATTAGGGCTTTAATCGTTATATAGTTTGGAAAAAAAATGAAATATACACATTGCTTTTATAAATATTATACATCTCCATTGGAAAACACGACTATGAAATTAATTTATTTAAATTTTTTAATAATTTTTTTTTAAAGTTTAAATTCATTGACAATCAGATGATTTTAATAACAATCATTCATATTATTATTCAGTTTTACTGTAATTATAAAAGACAAACAGTTTTGCCCATCTGACACCTTACTCATTAAATCCCATAATGGTTGAATACGTGGAGTTTTCACTAGTATCAATAAAACGAAGTTGGCTTTTAAAGTTACAAAGTGAAATATTATTTTATTTTCCCTTAACAAAAATTCTATGGACGTCGCACCCTGTTATTACGCCTATAATTTTTTTATCAACGAATCATCCGATATTAATGCCTTTTTAAAAGCCTTCAATGACTCAGTAGGTATATGGGAGGTTAAAACAAACCTTTCGTGAAACATTCGTAAAATTTGTATTTGATAAGTGTCGATTACTTATAGATTATTTAAAGTAAATACTTTAACGTTAACGTTTAACAAGTTTCGCTACAATTGTAATTTAATAAACTTACGTTATGGTAATGATTTAGAATGATAATCATGCTTAACTTAGTAACTCTTAATTTTTTTTAGAGATGGCTACATGACCTTGACCTTACGAAAGTCAGTTAGGACAATTTGGAGTATACTCACCGATCCAACGCTTATCGGAATAAATTGGAAGCAGGGTATTATTATTAGGCAAAGAAATGATGGAAAACGATCCTTATATTTGGAAAAAATATAATATCAAGTTGTTAAAATACAGTTTTTTTTTCATAAAATATTCTATTAAGTTTAGAAAAGAGGACTGCTAAGTCAAGTTTATATTCAATGAAACAGAATAAATAATTTCCACATCTTCAAGTTGTTGAAGTAGAAGTTAAAGCACATTTTTTAATTTCTCATACATAAAGTCTTTAAACGTAATAGTTTATATTATATAATAAAATGCTTTATCGTGAATCATGAAAACATTCTAAATAAATTCATACTATATTAACTAGGAAACTATCCGGTCGAGTCCGGGAAGAATTTCGGCACTTTGATTTCATTTTCATTTTAAATGTGTGGTTTCCAAAATAAATCAGAAGCCGACAAAACTTATATATGTCCCGAGGTTCAATAGATATATATTATAATCTAAATAGTATATCATAATCTAAATAGATATTAGATTTGGAATTACAATATTGTCTCAAAATACTGCACATATGATATGCTATATAGCAATATATTGCTGCACGGTTTCGTATCGAACCGGACCTCCGGGACCAGAGATGCGATTACTAGTAATCAGGCATTTCATATAAGTTTATCGTCCATATCGACGATGGATAGATGATTGTCATGGGCGGTCGTGTTTATATTCCATGTCGACGGTATATTATTATATTTCCTCTCCCAGCATTTACTTACCCTGATGGTATTAACATCTGCATTTTATTTTAATATTTGTTATTACGTTCAGAGTAACAAACGAGCACACAGTTCATCTGATGGCAAGTGATTCCTACGGCCTATGGCCATTACGGCCATTCATCCTTGACAAGGAATTATAATGCAGATACGTTGTGATCCTTGAGGACTGAGATGGAATGCTTCGTCACTAGTAATATAGGTCTCCGGATCCCTACACTCACCAGAAAAAAACGTGTGGTCCTACCCCGGTCGAGCTGACCCATTCATTCTGCAGTTAGAAACAAAGTGTAATGTTAAAATTAAAACCACTGTTAAGTATTAACTCATGTGGTGGTGCACGCAGGGCAATTTATGTTGAATTAAACTTATTCAATTTATGGTTTTCGGAACGACCTGATAATATTTTATTTGCTGTGTTATCTAATGGGCCTTGGCGGCTATTGTCTAGGAGGTAGACCATACGTACGCCCCAGTGATCACTTAACATTAAGTGAACTGTGTGTTCGTTGGTCAACCTAACAATATGAAGCGTCAATAGCCTAATGGTTTAGGGTACGGTCTGCGGTCTTAACGTCGTAGATTCGTATCCACCATTCGTGAACAATCTCCTAGCACAAGTATTTTTAGCTTAGTTGGAGTGGTTAACCGAAATATTAGTAATGTTAATAGCATTGTTAATATTTTTAAATAATAAAAAAAAACCTAACAATATAAAAAAAACCTGTCTTTACTTTTAGGCAGACAAGGGTTTTGGAATATTGTTAGTGTAAGGCGAAAAGTCAATATAGTTCATGTCTCGAACCTCTTGTGTGAGTTGTGTCAAGTGGCACTAAAGGCCCTCGAAGCTCTGCCTATGTGGCAAAGAAATATAGACGTTTGTATATATATGACAAAATGAGTTTTCATGTTTTATTGACCGACCTCAAACATATTTTTCTTATCTACGTATATTATTGTCACGAAATTAGAGGGGTCATACATAGTTCACCTGATGATAAATGATGATTACGGCCAATAAAAATCAACATCCATACTCAATAAAGATTAAAGATGCACAAACGTTTTCACCGCTGAGGACTGAGATGGAGTATCTTGTTATCAGTTATGTAGATATTAGAGGTCAAAATTGATATTTCTTCAACTATACACGAACATTTAATAGTGCTTGAAAATCTGTCAAATAGTATTCGAGATATATATTATTGTCACGAAATTAGAGGGGTCATACATAGTTGGCCTGATGATAAATGATGATTACGGCCAATAAAAAATCAACATACATTCTCAATGAAGATTAAAGATGCACAAGCGTTTTCACCGCTGAGGACAGAGATGGAGTATCCTGTTATCAGTTATGTAGATATTAGAGGTCAAAATTGATATTTCTTCAACTATACACGAACATTTAATAGTGCTTGAAAATCTGTCAAATAGTATTCGAGATATATATTATTGTCACGAAATAAGAGGGGTCATACATAGTTGACCTGATGATAAATGATGATTACGGCCAATAAAAAATCAACATACATTCTCAATGAAGATTAAAGATGCACAAGCGTTTTCACCGCTGAGGACTGAGATGGAGTATCTTGTTATCAGTTATGTAGATATTAGAGGTCAAAATTGATATTTCTTCAACTATACACGAACATTTAATAGTGCTTGAAAATCTGTCAAATAGTATTCGAGATATATTATTGTCACGAAATTAGAGGGGTCATACATAGTTGACCTGATGATAAATGATGATTACGGCCAATAAAAAATCAACATACATTCTCAATGAAGATTAAAGATGCACAAGCGTTTTCACCGCTGAGGACTGAGATGGAATATCTTGTTGTCAGTTATGTAGATATTCTGCGGTCAAAATTGATATTTCTTCAACTATACACGAACATTTAATAGTGTTTGAAAATCTGCCAAATAGTTTTCGAGATATATATTATTGTCACGAAATTAGAGGGGTCATACATAGTTCACCTGATGATAAATGATGATTACGGCCAATAAAAATAAACATACATTCTAAATGAAGATTAAAGATGCACAAGCGTTTTCACCGCTGAGGACTGAGATGGAGTATCTTGTTATCAGTTATGTAGATATTAGAGGTCAAAATTGATATTTCTTCAACTATACACGAACATTTAATAGTGCTTGAAAATCTGTCAAATAGTATTCGAGATATATTATTGTCACGAAATTAGAGGTCATACATAGTTGACCTGATGATAAATGATGATTACGGCCAATAAAAATCAACATACATTCTCAATGAAGATTAAAGATGCACAAGCGTTTTCACCGCTGAGGACTGAGATGGAGTATCTTGTTATCAGTTATGTAGATATTAGAGGTCAAAATTGATATTTCTTCAACTATACACGAACATTTAATAGTGCTTGAAAATCTGTCAAATAGTATTCGAGATATATATTATTGTCACGAAATTAGAGGGGTCATACATAGTTGACCTGATGATAAATGATGATTACGGCCAATAAAAAATCAACATACATTCTCAATGAAGATTAAAGATGCACAAGCGTTTTCACCGCTGAGGACTGAGATGGAATATCTTGTTGTCAGTTATGTAGATATTCTGCGGTCAAAATTGATATTTCTTCAACTATACACGAACATTTAATAGTGTTTGAAAATCTGTCAAATAGTTTTCGAGATATATATATTATTGTCACGAAATTAGAGGTCATACATAGTTCACCTGATGATAAATGATGATTACGGCCAATAAAATAAACATACATTCTAAATGAAGATTAAAGATGCACAAGCGTTTTCACCGCTGAGGACTGAGATGGAATATCTTGTTGTCAGTTATGTAGATATTAGAGGTCAAAATTGATATTTTTTCAACTATACACGAACATTTAATAGTGCTTGAAAATCTGTCAAATAGTATTCGAGATATATATTATTGTCACGAAATTAGAGGGGTCATACATAGTTGACCTGATGATAAATGATGATTACGGCCAATAAAAAATCAACATACATTCTCAATGAAGATTAAAGATGCACAAGCGTTTTCACCGCTGAGGACTGAGATGGAGTATCTTGTTATCAGTTATGTAGATATTAGAGGTCAAAATTGATATTTCTTCAACTATACACGAACATTTAATAGTGTTTGAAAATCTGTCAAATAGTTTTCGAGATATATATTATTGTCACGAAATTAGAGGGGTCATACATAGTTCACCTGATGATAAATGATGATTACGGCCAATAAAAATAAACATACATTCTCAATGAAGATTAAAGATGCACAAGCGTTTTCACCGCTGAGGACTGAGATGGAGTATCTTGTTATCAGTTATGTACATATTCTGCGGTCAAAATTGATATTTCTTAAACTATACACGAACAAACTAGACAAATAGACTATCCTGAAAGCCTCAGTGCCCCCAAAAATAACATCAGTTACACTTTTACAATAATATGCAAAACGAAGTTTGTATTAATATTGAGTGGGAATGAATATGTACTTACTAGTTTGTTTTCTCACGGGTGTTGTTAAAGTCAGCTTTGGGTCTTGAAAGTTTCGTATTGTAACAATGATGCGTTTTATCTTTTATTTAAAAGGTTACTAGTAATCCTCATGACTGATGTAACTTTCGATGCATATTGATTTATACGTTAATTTTGTAATATAAAGTTAGTCTAATGTTGCAGCCATATAATAAAATAATTGAAAATAAGTAAATAAAGATATTGGGCAAGTAGTTGCATTGTCTCTTAAGAGAACAAAAAATGTCCTTTTTACCAATAATGGTGTTACCAGCTTTTTTCATTCACCATACGAAACTTAGCAGGCATAGGTTGCTATTATACATTAATATATTAATAAACTTATTTCCAATAATTTAACTTTATATATAATTTGAAATGATTTTAATAACCTATAAATGTAATACGGTTTTAGTGATATATTGAAATAAAATCAGAGTAACATTATTTCATTTGACAAATAAAATTGATATATAAAATTTTAAGTGCGCGCCACGCACGTCGTTCATATATGTTGTACGTATGAAATCGCATATGAAATCACAGTTAATAAGAATTATATTTGATATACCTTCAAGTGCTACAGATGTTTAAAAGTAATTAAAATACCAAAGATAATAAAAAAAATAATCACATTAATGAACTTATATTAAGAGTTTGTAAATTAAATTAAACATATGACATAAAAATTAAATATTTGACCTACAGACAAATCTTGTCAGGATTAAGAATAATAATTATTAGGCTAAGATAATATACGAAATATTTTTTAAAGGCGTATATAACGTAATTTCGATAGATTTTTATGTGATAGAACACCACAGATAGGAGCTGATGATGGACCATTGCTCTTATTTTCATATTAGACAAATCTAGAATAAAAATGTTTCAATGACAAACAAAAAAGACTACAGATTTTATAGAAAAGACTTAAGACTTAGCTTATTTTAATTATTTAATAATAATACATATGTTGATAGATGCGACGGCCAGATCATAAAGAAACTACTTCATCTTAGATGAAATTTGCATCGTTTGATTAGTTAACAATACACTGAAATCGCTAGAAAAAGAAATTTGTGATCAGAATGGTAGTTACAACATAGATAATATTTGGTATATTTATTTACATGGCTACAACATATTACACATTTTCAACAACACACAAGCTAGGGAACTTGTTATTTGTATTTTGTTAAAAATCTCTATTAAAGATTCGGAATGATATTATATTAGTGAAATAGATATCATAAACGTGTTTTACTAGTTCTGTTTTATAAACATCGCATAAAACAATTTAGGAAAAAGGTTCTAGTATTCTAGATACTAGTATAAATTGTTATGTTAAAGTCACAACTTGCAGATTTCGCACATCGATTTTCTGATAAACTTGCAGTTTGCTGTCATAATTTAGATACCACTGGCTTGAGACCATATGATTTCTAATATTAAATCTCTCATAAATAGTACCCATAAAATCCGTAGTTTTATTTCATGTGTAGTTTTCGCGAGAATATAAAGAAATCATTATATATCATATAAATCTAAAATGGGGAAGCTGCCTAATGTATTTGGTTGTTATTTTCAAAACATTTTCTGTTATTAATGAGCAAATTGTATTTATTATACGTTTTACGATGAGAATCTCTCAGATAAATTGGCATGGAGACTGGCATGTTGTGATCAAATCTTTTTTAGATTTTAAGTAAAGAAAAAAGATCGTAAATGATCTACGCGTCATGCGTGTAATTTAATTAATTTAAATTTGTTAATTTCTCCGGATAAACCCTAATATTAATCGAATAAGTGAAAAATTACAGTACTTGAAGTGATAAAGATGATTATGTTTAATACCTTTATTTGTCGTTTACATCAAATCAATAAATTCAAAAATATAAACAAATATAACAACAGAATATAAACTTATTTAAAAGCGACCTAAATACGGTTAATTCATTTCAGACATTTCATTTGATTTTCAAATGTATCAATGAAGTATACACCTCCTAGAGGCTAAATCAATCAGTACTCGTACTGTGATGCAATTGTAAAATATTAACAGAAAATAACATTGCACTCATAATCTAAAATGACGAGCATACGGGCCTCACCACAAATTTTCGCAAAGCACAATCCATTTCCCGCAATTTCTATATTTTATCGCTACATCTAATGCAAGGTCGTTCGACAATGCGTTTTCCAGTTTGATTTACGTGGTTTTGTTGTTAAATATCGACAAGCAAGTAAACTAATATCTGTATAAAGATATTCAATCTAAATATCTTGGACATCTTGTCTTTTACCCTGAACAATAACAACCTGATCTCGATTTCATGGAAACCACTCTGTTAACCGAATAAAGTCACGACCTCGACGTCGGTTTAGCTAGCTTCCGAAAATTATAATTTTCCGTTTATTGTTTGGTTAGTACAAAATAATCTCTAACAAGTACCTGTTTACAGCGATGTTCCTTTCATATTTGGTACCTTAAAAACTCTAAGCGAAATGTTCGGCACTTACTCAATCCAAATTTAAGTTAAATGTGTAGCGGATAGGGTTCATTTCGCGAAATTGCAAATAGAATGGGCTAGCCACAGTATAACCGATTCTCAAATTATCTTTAGGTGATAATGAACAAACTTACGTTTCGGAGACATGAAACCATGCAATTGCAAATCTATTTACAAAACTATTTAGGTCTACCCCGGTGGAGATAATGGTCCTTTTTATATTAATATATAAAAAGTAGCAAATTTTATTCGGTGTCAAAAATTAAATCTTATCTTTACAAATCCGAACGGCGGGTTATTGCAGCCTTAGAATCACGTTCAATTTTAATATATTCCAGCCGTACTTTCCCTCGCATTAAATCCCAGAAGGGATCCTAAATTCGTTGTGGTTGAAAAATTTAATCTCTTGAAACAGAAATTCGGTCTTATTTCGCAATAAGTATCTCTTGTCATATTGTGAATAAGACACCCGGCCAGGCTTCGTTTGGCGTTTTCGGCTTAAACAATTTATTTAGCAAATTAATATATTTCTACCCAAAAATGATCGATATGTATAAGTTCCTTGTTATATTATATATATATAACAAGGAACTTATACATATCGATCGATATATATGTTATGATTCTCTTACATTTATACACATTTATTAATTAAATATACATTATTTACTAAGTCAATTGTATTACAAGTAATGTATCATAGTCATCAGTTTGTTTAGTTTTTAGTCTTTTAAGTTTAGTTTAGAAGGTTTAATTATAAATATTTATTAAGGAAAGCAAAAAGTGTTAATACATTACCAACTTCACTTTTTTAAATACAGTTATTTATAATTTGAATCCTTTTACCAATGAACTCCCAATACATTATACTAGGTTGTATAATTTTTTTTCTAGAAAGTACCCGATACAAGCGATTCGTTTACTAATTTTCCAAAAAAATGTGGAGGAGGTACATAGTTCCGCGCACACTCTATTGTCGTATAAAAGGAAGTGAAGGCATCTGGCATCCTGCCGCATTTTGCTCCTCGTCAACCAGAACCATAAGATGCCACACATACACTACAGATGCAAACTAACCACACATCCAATTTTAAACGCTATATTGCAATTAAACTCGTTGATCATAGCATTTAATCACTAAGACGCCACTAAGTTCCCAAAGGCCAATAAACTCATTGATAATAGCACCTAAGCACTAAGACGCTACTCAGTTGCCAACGGCCATTAAACTTATTGATCATAGCACCTAAGCACTAAGACGCTACTCACTTGCCAACGACTATTAAATTTGTTGATCATAGCACCTAAGCACTGATACGCTAATAAGTTGCCAACCGCCATTAAATTTATTGATCATAGCACCGAAGCACTAAGACATGAGCTAGAGTTTACCTATAACGCCAAACTACATACTTCGCCATTCTCAAAGAACCAACGTGCAATAGTGTAAAATATTATGATGCCAATCATCAACGGCAGTTATGAAATGTGCATGCATCACTATTTTATATAATTGAAATCCCAATTTCATTATTATAACACTTTAAGTTTTGTACAACACAACTGCAACAATGATTGTGTACTATATGCAACAGAATATTCGATACTCTACCTTTAGATACACGAACACACACTTGCGTTTACATGTTGAGACTGCAATTTATCGCAAGTTTACAGTATTAATGATTGTAAAACAAAAGAAGATCTTACAGAATTAAGAATAATAAAAAATAAAAATCTTTTGAAGTATTTGAGATATATACCTTGGAAGACTAAGTCTTTTAAGAGCAAACATAGATTAATTTAACACTTGTAACTATGTGATGTGTTTCTATTGTTTTCTAACGATAATTCAATAAAACTAATACGATACCGCCTGCTGTTAAATAAAGCATTTCGCACATAAAAAGGTTATTGAAGCGAAGACTGCTTTTCTCGTGGCTGTGTGACCCATCAGATCGAAATTATCTTTTATTTCCACATTAAGTGATCATTGTCGACGTCTATTTTGTGCACACAAATGTAATTTGTTTTCATCGCACACCTCCCATTAATAAACTGGTTTTTTTATTTTAAATTTCTTTTATCACTGTCATAAAAAGTAATATTTATAAATCCATATGTAAAAATATTTACAACATTGTTAATATTATTTATACATTTTGCTGTTATTGGAAATCGAATAATAAAATAATGATTTCAATATATGAATAATAAATAGGTATATTAATTTTATTAAGAGAGGTATAAGAGAAACCTTTAATATGTACTACAAGTAAAGATTTTGCATTGCCATAATTTTTTTTAAAAAAGGAAGTTTTTTTTATTAATAATTATCAACGAAATATGATATTTGTGAAAACTTTAACTGTCTATGGTATATTAAACTGCTGTAAGCATTCATGTTGTCAGAAAACCAGTCATCGTCATTATGATTTAACACTCTGCAGCGTGCTGTACCACCTTGTTTCTAGCTTTTAGCAGAATCATATCATATACGGTAAATTAAGTTTACAGCGAACTAAGCAAATCATCCCTAACTTAAGATGCACTTTAGTACCCAGATCTGTGGATCTCTACACTCATCATATGAAGCACCCAACGTAGATATACCGAGAGAGTGTGATTGTGTGGTTTCATCCAGGTTTTAGCTGAACTATTCATAATTCACTTAAAAACTAGCAACAGCGTTACTCTCCCACTGTATAATATATATGTACACGCACAACCAAGAGAGATAATTAATATATTTTGCAATTTATTTGACGGTCGCGTGACGATTTGTTGATTGATTCAAGTCCTGCCTTTGAGCGGTGGCTACATTTCTTCCATTCCTAAAGACAGAATCATATTTAGCCAACGCACAATGTTGGCATTAGGATCTAAGTGTATTGTATGTATATGTTCCTGACACTGACTATTTAAGCTTCTTATAAATACAAATGTATAAATTATATTATATCTTATATTATATTAATTATATAATGGACAATATATGTGTAAATATACAGTATATTGAGATGCCAAACTGTTATAAAAAAAAAAAATTATGATCATCATGAACGTGTAAAGATTTGTAGCTGCCCTGTTTTCGGAAGGGATAGTGTTCCAGAGAAGAATGGATTGGACAAAGAATGAAGAGTGGATAAAGCCTTAAAGAGTGGTTGTTGGTTGAGCAAAGATTTTTATCATGGCATTGAAAAGTTATTAAATTTCAGTTACATCAAAAATCTATTGAAAATTAAATATAGCCCCGATCTTAACCTATTACCTGGCTACGAAAGACGAAAATATGTAAATTAAACTGTTGAATGGCACTTTTACAATTACTGAGTGGTTAATGTTATCTAGATACAACTAGAATATATCGCCGTGGTGTGTTTTCCAGTTCAACATTTTCTTAGAGTAGTATAGTAGTTATTGAGTAGATAATTCGTTACATTTTGCTACGTTACGACTATTCAGTGTTATTGATCGCTGACATGATATGATTTGCGACCGATAAGCGACGGTGACACATCGGACATCAGATAGGTGCAGTCACTGTTATCGTTTGCGAAGGGGATAAAGGCGAAGTTAAACGCAATATTGTGCGAATTATTCAAGGCTGGTTTGATGAATATCTATTAAGCCTTTAAGTATACACTTAATTCTTAAGTTCTTAATAATAATATTAAGCTCTCTATCCTTTATTTCAGTCGGGGTAGACAAAGATAGAACTCTCTATTTTTTTTCCACTTAGAGCTTTTTGAGTCATGCATGACAGAAATGAGTAGTTAAGACTATCCTATTATGCAGAAGCGCAAAACCTATTACTTTCTGTTTATATTGTTCACATTGGTCATATTTTATTAGTATGAAAGAATTCGAGAAACATAATTTCATTGTTAAAGCCATTCGTAGCCTCGGCCAGATCTTGACTGATGTTCAAACTGTTAGATATTCGGCCTAGTCATACTATTTGCCTTGTGTTCACATCTAGTTATTGCACGATATCAAATTATTTTATATTATTGAACTGTCACCGCTTATTAATAACCTATTATTGAACATAGGCCTGCCCAATAGATTGCCGCACGATCCTGAGTTTCCTAAATTTATTGACTTTTCGCTAACTTGTATACATCGTTGTTTTTGTTTTGCATACTCGTGATTGTTGTTAGGTTTCAGCATACATTGAAAGTAGCTCATTGTCCAGACGTTCTACATCAAATTCACGCTACACGAGCAAACCGAAATCGATTCCCAGCGCTGACACCTATGAATTTGATAGTTACATTTTATGTGGTTTATCACATCGTCGACGGTGAAGAATGACATCGTGAGAAAGCTGAATGTCTAAGAAATATAATAAAATGTTACGGAAACACTAATATTCAATTATTACTTTAAATAAGTGTTTTGTTAATAATTCACACCAATAAACATACATTCATAATTCTTTTTAAATGAAACAAGACTCATATTTTACGTAATACTTCTTCTATTCCATACCATAACAAGAAACGTGAGAATTATAACCTATCTATTTTATAATTTCAATCTTTCTATAGGAAAAAATACACGTCATATTTATCTAATACTCTTACATGTTTCAATATTTATTCATCAATCATTTTACGCTACACCTCCCACTAAGTACACAGTTAAATTAATTTGAATCGTGGGCTCTAATCAATACATACTACATAGTATTCCTATCATAAAACGATGTCATGTCTGAAGGACTATTTCGAGGTCACAAAATGTACCTTGTTTAGAAATTTTATTTGTTCGTTACTTATAGTCAATAGATTCGAATACTACTGGATAGACTTATATGTGGTTGCCGAAGTTTATTAACTTCAGCCTTAGGTTTAAACGTTCACGCCGCTGCTAACTTTTTACGTTTTTAATTGCAGCAAGAAAGGGTCAGCCCAGAAAAGACCACGCCTTCAATATACCATCATGAATGATGAATCAGAATACCAGCGTGTAAGTGCAGAATAACGCGGCTGTTTTACGTATGATGAATAAGAAACTCCAATTGCTTTTAATAAGGCATTCTATCACAATGCTGAGTTGGAAAATGAGGTGTTTATGGACCACTGTCATCGCCTAGTGTCAGAAAAAATGTGTGTAATAGGAAGTTCGCGGCATAAAATGTATTTCTCTTTATTTCATAATATTCGACGAAAACTACGTGTGCATTATTTTACATGGGACAAGCGATTCCGATTTACGACACTCACGGGATGTTGCGACATGATTATTACGTGGATTTAACATTCTTATTTTAATAGCATTTTTAGTATACGATAAACCTTGCCAGAATTTTAATAATTTTAATTTTTTTGTCAATTTTCTTTAACAGTCGGGCTGAGAGGACTGAAGATACAGTATCCGGTAGCGGCAATCTGACCAATAATGCAGTGAGACATAAGATCGTTGTATTAGGAGCTGCAAAAGTGGGTAAATCATCACTAATAACACAATTTCTGTACGGCACCTTTTCCTTCAAATACAAGCGGACCGTAGAGGAGATGCATCATGGAGATTTCAATGTATCTGGTGTTCGCCTTACCTTGGATATATTGGATACTTCCGGTGCTTATGAGTTCCCAGCAATGCGGACTCTATCTATGCAATCTGCAGACGCATTTATCCTAGTATATGATATAACGGACACGAACAGCTTTGCCGAAGTGAGAGCATTGAGAGATCAAATCCATGAAGTCAAAGAAAGCACGGCCGTTCCTATTGTCGTTGTTGGCAACAAAGTTGATTTAGCTGAAACTGGACAGCGAGAGGTAAGATTTCTTTTAAATAATATAAAACGAGAAAAAACTTCAAACCGACAAAGCCACTAAGTATTAATAGGATAAAATATTAAAACATTTCTATGTCACGGTTTAAATTAACTTAATTTTCACAATACAGACCCTTCTTTTCTTTATTAAGTCTCCACAAACAAAATATTTATGGAACGAAGACCTAATTAAACCCTTAACAAAGACGTTTCATCTAAAGATTTTCTTTGTCAAGATACTTGGCCCTCACACATACGAAACGAACTTCGGTAATAAAGCGTTAGATTTATTACCCAAGTTTGTTTACATTTCAGTGTTTTATATATATAACCTATATATTATATATAGGGGTATATACAATATGTTAATATATAACCCTAACACATTTTATCTCAGACTTCAGGAAGATAACGCATCTGTATTATGATTCCTTTTCAAGAATCAATTTGGATATTAAGGGCTGAAGGAATCACATACAAACTGCCCGTTTGCCAATACTAAAAAAAATTTGAAATTTGAAAGTAAAATAAATGTCCGTATATAATGGAGCTAATTTTTTTCTACTTTCTTTTATCACTTTAGAAATTATTGGCGATGATTGCCAATAGATATACGACATCTTACTTGCAATCATACAGTGGTGACTGGCTTTTTTTTAATTTTTTTGTATTGTATCGATGGTGACAAAAGAGTACACAGTTTAGCGGATGATAATTGATTCCAACGTCACATGAAATCCACATTCATCCTGCAACAGTATCCTGAGCACTGATGCAGTGAACACTAGGGAGAAGCAGGCCTCATTTTGTCCCTTAAAGCGAAATCAAACAGAATCCTTTTTTATTATCCTATTTAGTTAATTTTCATTTCAATATAAGTACAAATACTGAAAATGTTGTAATGACTTAATTATCCAGTTCCATTAGCAGACATGTGAATGATGTCAACATTAACTCCTATTAATGCTTTTATGTTAGTATAGGAAATGCCTATTGGAAGTAGACGCAGCTACATGCGGTTGTTCATGTATTTACGGTCACGTGGATTTAATTTCCGTGTCATGATTGATCACATTCTATTCTATGTGGCACGTCATGACGTGTTGCAACTAGGTGACGACGATCAAATGTCGGAAATACATCGGACATGACAAACACTTAATCCACGGCACCTCCCTGCAGTCAGTTTAACGTCTAATAAAATTATATTTCATGTTTTTGAAACCATCGTCCAAATAAGATTTGTAAGAATTACTTTAAATAATGTTATTCCAATTTAATCAGTAATATAGCAGTATAAAATCTGAATATAATAATCGTATTTGATATTAAACACATCAAAATTGGTGTCATTAAATTAAAGCTATAATTATTCAAGTTTTATTACAAAGTTAGACAAACAAGATAACCTTTTTCAACTCTATTGTTTTATTTAGATATATATCAAACAAATTTTTCATAAAGAACGGACTTTATACCGAGTTTATCAAGTAGAAGCCTCGATCAGCCGTATCTTAAAAAAATATTAAGGTAGACATTATTTAGGGAAAGATAACAGATAGTTTTGCAAATAGGTATGTAGAACTCTACAGCCGCAAAAAATCCGTTCTATGAATATGTTTGCAGTTCTATACAGCCTTCTAAGCTGTAAGTTAACATGAATTAGTAGCTATGGAACTAACTACTGCTTAACTAAACTGATGAGAAGTCCTAGGTAACGGAATTCTTAACACCAGCTCTAATACATTTTCTGCACCAACACCCGCATTCAAAGCAGTTTATCATTAACATACATATTACACTTCGCTGAAGTTTTAATTTAATCGATCACTTGTTGTATTCGGGCTGTGGGTTTAATTTTATATATTATTGACAAATATATGTCACTTCATTATTAGTATAATTAAAAGTATTATTCATAACTAGGTTTTACCCCGGGGGAAGGTATTAAAGATACCTATATGAATATATACATTTTACAATATTTAGTATAACTAATCATTATTATATAAAAGTTCTTCTAATGTTATTATTAATTCAATGAAATATAGTTTTTATGTAGAGACATGGGCTACTATAATTCAAAGTGCGCGTTTACAGAAATTTTGAACCGTGGTGATATTTCTTTGTTTTTTATATTTATTACTTATCAAGTAAATTAAAATAATACTGAATCTTGACGATTTTTGTTAATATATAAATAAACAAAAAGCATTTTAAAAATTTTAAAGGCTACGAAACCCCGCACTATTTGGAGAGTTACCGAGGAATTGATGACGATGCATCACAGACAAAGTTGATGATTAACAGTAACAGTAAATAAACCAATTATTATACCTGCCTTTTTGTTGGTATTATTCAATATTTTTACAGGTGGAGTTTCACACCACAGAATCGGTAGTGACAGTCGACTGGGAGAATGGGTTTGTAGAAGCGTCAGCGAAGGACAACGTGAATGTATCGCAAATTTTCAAAGAGCTTCTCGTACAGGCAAAGGTGAAATACAATCTGTCGCCAGCTCTACGACGAAGACGACGACAGTCACTACCAACTGGACCTCAAGGCCCACCAGGGTCAAGTAACTCGTCATCAACGGTCGCTAATCAGCCACACGTTCCATCACCAGCCCAACTAGCGCATCTACAGCAAATACGGGAACGTCACGGCAACAGCAAACGTAATTCATGTGTCATTTCCTAAATGTTTACTCTTTACTTCTATTTACTTCTAGTAGAACCTCATAAATTTTTGAACGATAAAATTGATGTGATTCTTCTTTGTGTCTCAAATGTATGTTACTCTTGACATCTGTAATGCCATGTATTGTGACGTAGAACGTATTTAATCCATTACCATACAACACACTACAAAGGTTTACGCCGATATTCCTTTGTATCTCAAATGTATGTTACACTTGACATTTGTAATGACATGTATTGTAACGTAGAACGTATTTAATTCCATTACCATACATCACACTACAAAGGTTTACGCCGATATTCCTTTGTGTCTCAAATGTATGTTACTCTTGACACCTGTAATGACATGTATTGTGACGTAGAACGTATTTAATCCATTACCATACAACACACTACAAAGGTTTACGCCGATATTCCTTTGTGTCTCAAATGTATGTTACTCTTGACATCTGTAATGATATGTATTGTAACGTAGAACGTATTTAATTCCATTACCATACAACACACTACAAAGGTTTACGCCGATATTCCTTTGTATCCCAAATGTATGTTACACTTGACATTTGTAATGACATGTATTGTAACGTAGAACGTATTTAATTCCATTACCATACATCACACTACAAAGGTTTACGCCGATATTCCTTTGACTCTACTATACACACTTGATAGAAGGTCTCGAAATAAGCTACATTATAAGTATCTTGTAGTGAAAGTTTATAACTACATACATTTTATATACATATTTATTTTTTAACTTAATATCTAGACATTTATACTGATTTATATTATTACCTTGTAGTGACAGCCTGTCGTAAAAAGCTGAAAATATAACACGTCATATACCTAGCTATTACACACTCTTCACTATGTATACTGGCTATAGCATATTGCCAATTTACCAAAACCTCGATTCTATTTACCGAGTTTTATTGCACGTTAAGCAATAAACCAGCTTGCAAATTTGGTTATTATCTTTATTTTGTTTTCTTTAACAGTTTTATAAACGTGAAAAATTAGATTTTTGTTTATTTCTTTTTTTTCTATATTCCTATTAAAATCTCAGAGATTTCTATATAAAATCGTTGTTCGATTCACCTCACAAGTCAATAGGAAATAAGTTTCCTATTGACTTGTTAGGTGAATCGCTTTGAAGCGAATTTGCTTACTTATTATAAAGGCATTATGTATTATAAAGGAGTAACAAATTCGTGAAACTTATTTATATAAATCAAAATTATCTCTTAGCAGAAATATTAATGTGTCATTGAAAAGCACCACGAAGCTTGCGCATTAATCTTCAACTAATTGACGTCTCCAACAATTGAAGCCACTTCATTGAAGAAGTTTATATTAAAAATTAATTATAATAATCAAAATAACGCCAATGCCACGAGCAAAATAATTAAAATTTAGATAAATGTTTTTCTTCATATGTGTATGGAAAGGTGATAAGCTTAGATTGACTTGTATTGTGACTGGTTTGTTGTAAGTAAATCTTTTATTATTCTACTATTACTAATTAATAAGACTTTCATAAAAAAAACTGATTGTATACAGTGTATTTTAATTATTAATACATAAGCGTAACGATTATGCAATATTTCTTTATAAAAGAGGCACAAACATTTTAGTAAATAAAGCAAAACACTATACCACGATATATATATATGTATTTACATAAAACTCAGTGAACACACATTTGTAAAGGTAATGTGTTACACAGTCTATTACTATTTATTCTTAATATAATATTCGAAGCGTCAATAGTCTAATGTATTAGGGTACGGTCTACCAAACTTCGGGTCGTAGGTTCGTATCCGCCATTCGACTATTTTCGTGAACCATCTCCTAGCACAAGCAGGAGTGGTTAACGGGAATGTTAGCCATGATAGCACTGTTAGCATTATTTTATAAATAATAATGTGGAGGCAACATTTTTTAAATAATAATGTGGAGGCAATATTTTTTAAATAATAATGTAGAGGCAACATTTTTTAAAAAAATAATGTGAAGGCAACATTATTCAACACTTAGAGTCCTCAACTTAAATATATGCAATGCTACTCATTTCTATTCGCAGTATAGTATAGCTACTTTCATTTTCTCGAGACAGTCCCCATAGGAAATAAAATACCAAGAATAGGCTTTCTGTAACTTTCGTAACATTTTGTTCACGCCTAAGGAGATGAAACGAAATGCCTTAGAACATGTTTCTCGAAATTCAATCTTTCAAAATGTATGAAATAATACATTGATACTAACACCAAAGATAAGTTTCGAATGAAGAAGGACATATTCATAAAACATGACGTACTGAAACATGACGTTGTAATTAATTGTCATAACTTTATTAAGCTACGAGGAAAACTTTTGCCATTTATACAACTTGATGTGTGTTTAAACTGACATGTCATCTTTATAATATTTGCCATGGGACAATTAACTGTAATTTGTGCACCGAATTTTTTTGATTAATAGACCATAAACTTTACCTTATATGCGTCCATTATCGTTTCGTATTTTAAAGTTAATCGATTTATTTTAATATACTATGTTATAATATCATTATTACGTTTAAAGTTTGTATATTGTTTTGAGGTTGATATAGATAAAGAAGATTTCATTCTAATGTCTTAAAATTCTTTTGTGTTCTATTATATTCTTTTGTTGAATTACAAATGACCTTAATAAATATTCTGAGACGTCATATAATTCAAACTAAGAGGATTATTTTTTACGTATAATGTATTTATTTTACTTTAATCGACTGGTATAAAAACAAAAAATACTCTTCTGTTTTTATAACAACGTACATGCGAAGTCATAAGACGTTTTATGGCGTCACTGTTAGAACCTACATAAATTGTGTATAGACAAATTCGCGCGCACATAAATACAGCTCAAATAAATTTGAACATATTTTCTATAATATTTTAGAAATAAATTTTAATATTCTTATAAATAAATTTCATGGATGTGCCTTTTTTAAACTAGTATTCTTAGTTTTTAATATAGAGTGAATTATTTCAATGACATAATACTTATTTTATGCTTTACATGCGTTTTATTTTTTATGCTTTTAATTTATGTACAAGTAGATTTAGTTTTCTAGAAAACTATCAGAATAAATACAAGTAATGAGTCATTCTATTCATGTTTAAAACTCATTACTATTTAATTTAGTATAGTATAGTCTAATACCGCATAATTCTTTTAAAAACGTTGTCTGCTCCCTTTTCTCTTTTCTCTTTTCTCTTGTTAAATTTTAATTAATTAGACATATTTTATTTACTTATGTATTCTAGTCCCGTTATTGATGTCTTCCAAAAAAAAATTAATATCACCTTTTTGTTAAGATACTAAAGCCAATAAACTTTCAATCATTTGGCGAACACGGATTTTAAGTATTCTAAATGTTTTTAATTTGACGTATTCATCAGAGTATTTTTAAATAAATAAATTACTAGTCATCACATTGTCACGTGTATTATGCATAAACTTAGTAGGTATATAATATGTGTGAATTTGTACGGAATATATCAAAAACTATATCTCTAAATAAATATATTTACTTCTGAAATCATTTGTTTTTATGTCATATTCAATAAAAATTAACTACTTTTGTTTTCAAAATCTATTGAGAACTACTATAACACTTAATAAACTATAACTTTAAATTAATTCTAAAGTACTCTTTTCTTAACTCCTTACTGATTTTAACAATTTTGATGAATGAAAATCTAAAAACAACATATGAATGATAAGTATTTTAAATTGAATCATAATATACTTATAAAAAATAACACAATAGAGGTGCGATTTCTGGTTACTAAACATAAATGTGCATATGCAATATAAGATTATGGAGCAATAATGAATAATAACAAATTTTACTTAACTGGTATAAAAGAATAACGCAATTGTTTATACCAATTCAGTTGCATCTGTCAGGTGCGTATAATAAATATAGTAATATGTTTATAAGGCTAAGAAAAGAAATGAAATATTCGATTGCCCCAGTGTCCGTGTGTAGCAGAAACGCCAGGCGACAGGGGGCACTTGTTGCGCAGCGCACGCGATCGATATTGCTCTCGCTGGGCCACGACCTGCAGACTCCGACACCTCCCACCGATCCCTCCACACGCAGACACTTTCTATTCAACGGAAAAATCTCTTCAACCCCTACCACAAATCACTTAGAAAACAATCTTATCCCACAATCCTGCTCCGTCCCAATATTCGTAGCCTTAAAATTTAAGGCAGTCTCATTTTGCCTTACAAATCAGAGCTCGTAATAAATTTCCGAATATTATCGCCTGGCTGAAATTTCGTACCTGCGTGAGAAAGTTCTAAGTGGCATCGTCAACTTTATTGTCTTCATTAATCTTTCCCTCCCTGGGAGCGGCTACTTGAAATAGATTATTCATCGGTGCGATGAAAATCTTATGTGACAGAAACGATGTTAAAAATATATTATCCGTAATGACCTCATTTCCGAAACCAGATTTTTAACACATGTCTCAAGTGTTCATTTTTTAAAATGATTAAATGGATTGCACCGTAAGGGCTATGATAATTATCATTCATCCAAAAATATTCCGGTGAAGTATGAAGTGGAATATTGGAATCAATCAAAAGCTGGATATGTCAATTTTCTTACGATCGTTGAAGGTTTACATATATTGCGAGGTACGAAGAAGTCACCTGTTGCTGATAGCTTCTTGAACGACTCTCTTTAAATTAGTTTTTCGTCAAATTCGTGCACAACAAACATTTAAAAAAATGTTAAATATTGGTCATATTATTTATTTATATACTATATATATATATATACGTTATATAGGTATATAAAACATATACTCCTACGTAAAAAAACATGTTTAGGCCTGAAAGAGAATTGTTATTCAGAATGAAGTTTAGGGGTTTGAAGGAAAAGCGTGGGAAGATCTCAATTGAAATTAGAGCAATTTCAATATATGAATAATTCATAGATAAGTGAAAACATCGACTATGATGATACAGTGTCGTGAACTTGTTCAATTGGAAAAATATTATCAAGAAAAACTAGCATAAAATTAAGTTTAGCAAATATATAAAAATTAACAAACAAACAAACGGCACTTAGTATATGGGAAAGTGTTGTTAATCTACAACCGTAGTTTTATTAACAACGCTTTTAACTATATAACATGTAAATTCTTCCTCAACAAATTTTCAAGATGCAAATGCATTGTCACTCCTGAGGACTGAGATTCTCATTATAAAAATCACAGTAGGGTTACGTTGATATTCTGTGAGAGTGTTCCTTCCCCGGTTGAGCCGACTCATTCACGCTTTACCCATGTTAAAAACTTGTTATATGCGTAGAGTTTATATCAATATCGTACGTAGTCTGAAATGGTGGTAATAGTAATATTATTAATTTAGTTAATCCGTCAGAAGTAACTGACCGAACCGAGGTTCGTACCTCTCAAATCAGATGCTTTTGCACCCCGGGTAACGGTCCAAGCCGTGGCCCACTCTCGGGAGTCCTTGTGCTGGTTGCCTATTATATTAGGTCATGGAAACATCCGACAAACTACTCACTCTTTAATTGCCAATAATTCCTATACAAAACAATAACTTAAAATGATCCAATTATTTATTAGTAGTCCATATCTTACTCAACCAGCCTGTAAGTGTCTACAGATCAATCCCAGGCATTTCCGTCTTCCATATAGCTTGGTTTTGAGTATTAAAAGTTCTTTAATATATCATAATATATCGTTTAATCGTAAATTTGTATTTATTCAATTTAACTTCATTTATTTTACACCAGCCCATATTTTCATTTCTGTCATAGTTGAATATACCACTGGTCTTAAAGCCGTCGTTATAAATGAGTATATAAATTAATATTTCTTTGTGAAAAGTCTAAACAGTATATATTAACTGTCCGTTGCCAGGCATTATTCAGATCGGGAATTCCATTTCATTATTACTGTTTTGTTTACCTAAAATACGACAAAATTACGCACCCATTTATATGATATGATATGATTTTTATAATTTAATTCAGTTAAGAAATGTAACATTGTTCTCATTTTGTTGTGTCTTTTTTAATTGAGGATTATGCTGTTATTTTAATAGCACGTTTTAATTGAACCTATAAATTAATCTTATACCGTAATAATAAAGTAGTAATCATAAAAGTCGTCATAAAGCTGTAATAGATTTCTCATGCACTTTACGATAAAGTATTGTTTATGTTTTTGACCGTTAACAGTTTATATTCTGAGTATATGTATATGACTTTATATTTTAAAAATATAATCTACAATTGGCTAATATGCGTTTTAGAAACAGTAAGCATACCGTGTGACCATGTAAGGATAATAAAAAAATATCGTTTGTAGTATTTAGTTTTTCCTCAGAGCACATTTTCATGATTTCAAACAATTTGTGTTATTATTGGATCGAGATATGTTTTTTTATTTCATCATAATATAAAATACATATAATAACATTCACTCGGCGAACTATTTGGACAGTGTTCGGTGTTTCTCTGCGTGATATAATACGCAAAGTTTACCTCCCCATTAGAACGAGGGTAGCCGACATAGCTCTAAATATTAGCAAATTGAAGTGGCGGGTTATATAACTGAATTGGTCATAGAATTGACAACCGATAATGAAGGAAGGTTACTGTGTGACTGACTACCTTGGATTGGCAGTGGCAGCGTAGGATGAGTCCCCACTAGATGGAGCCACTACCTACTACGACCTGGATGCAGGCGGGTCAGGATCGTGCTTTATGGCAATCTATGGGTTAGGTCTATGATCGATACGCTGTGATGATGATGATGATATAAAATTAGTCTATAATATTAATCTAAACATAAAACAATCTTAGTCATTATCTAGATCGTTTGTTATGGACGTGCTCTATGGTCTATGGTATAAGTCGATATTTTTTTTTGTTGTATGACCGACACAATTTTCTTGAAATTATAAATTAATCATCGTCATATTTTAACCACTTAAGAATATCTCGCACTCGCAAACTGACAAAATTTATCGTAATCACAATTACAAACTTTTTTTTATAAAACAAGAGGTGACGAACGAGCACAGAATTCGTCTAATGGTAAAAGTTGACTGCGGGCCAAAAGCACCTACATCCATCCTTACCAAAAATTCAAAAAATGCGCCTGCGTTGCTAACCCATAAAACTGAGCCGATAAACCTCACCATAATAAGCACAGCAGAGTTATCTAGAACAGAATCATATGGAAGTGATACCGTGCAAGACGATTGACTTTAATGGATTTGAAGTATATATTTGACAAGGTAATTTCGCTATCAGCGGACAGTATAATTACTTATTGTGAGTCTTCCTATAGTTAACTCATAACATTTTTACTGTTACTCACTTAAAAATGTTTTTTCGTTAAAAGGAAGTCCTATGATCTCATTAAAAGTTCAAATATTTCTATACAAAATAAACACTCAGTTTGCAAATAAACTTATGTTCATTGTTTATTTCCGTGTATAGCATTGTTGTCAAACAATTAAACTAGTGCAATACAAGTTCGTGTATTCAGTTTAGCTGCAGAACTCTTAGTGATAAACAGAAAATGTGAAAAGAGCATTATGCTGTGAATAACAACAATTCCAACATGGTTTATTCTTTAGACATTTAGGTAGCATAATTTATTTCAGAAATAGATAAGTAAAAATGTAACCGTATATTTTGAATCTTTTGGCAAATACTAAACAGTATCTGTGATGTCGTACGTGTGAATTTAAATGACTAGTAAGGAATATCGTTGGAAGGGGTATAGACAAAATAACGTAAGAGTATAACAAATTTGTATGAAATATAATATGTAATAGATGTCAGATATTGTTCGGCAGATTTTACTTTTAAGGAATTTATTTTTACGCTATTGCTCGACAATACGAGTATATACCTCGTAAGTTTCTTCTTTATGAAGAACCTAGCACTTTTATTGTTGTAAACTGCTGTTAAAACTGTTACTGTTTAAATTAAAATATTGCAACCTCTGTAATACTTTTTTCAAGATTTTCCATATTTCATTTTATGTATTATATATTAAACAACAACAACAACAGTTGTCAAAACAATTTATTTCAATCCACATCAAAATTTAATTACATAGTACGGGTCCCTAAAAATTGCCTAACAAATACTAATCAACCAAAATAAATCTAATAAATTACCAATAAACATAAAAAACCATAATTATCTAAAAATCCTAACAGTATAAACTTAGTTAAATATTTCGATATATGTATTTTTTTAATTAATAATAATAATAATATTTTTATTTGGAACATACGAGTAAATTGTCTTGGTATTACAATGAAAAAACTATAAATCGAATAATAGGGTGTTCTATAGATGTAGAAGTCACTTGTTCTACGCAAATTGTAAAAAAAATCTGTTTGCTAGAACTGGATAATACATGATAAGACAATACATGAAATAACTTCAATAACCAACTCGTAGGGAATTAAATAACTACTCCTATAGATCGTGCCTTTAGGGAGTGCTGTACTCAGGTAATCAGACGAAATATGCCCCAAGCTGGAATCTTGCAGATGAGTTAAGTACATCCGCATGTACTAGACTTTGCAAAGGCCTTTGAGTCATTCAGCGAAATAGGAAGTACTCCATCGTAGTTATTGAGATCTCATCCCATAGTTGTGTGACTTGTTATAAGAAATATTCTTTTGTAAAGTTTTACTTTAACTATATAATTGCACAGAAGTTTATCATCGGATATTTGTTGTGTTTTCTTCTTTTATAAAATCTACCCTTGAATTCAATAATAGTCTCTGGCTTGGGTATTGTTTTGTACTAGATAATGCACACCATATTTGCAATGCCAACTAAACTACATTAGAAAATTAGGCACAATACAATAAGGCAGCAATAATTATACAAAGTTTCGATTCAATCGGAACAACGATAAATTTTAACACAAACGTAAAATTTTTTCAAGTAAAAGAATATATTTAAATAAGCGTAAATTAATTTTAACTACCACGAAATATCGTATTGTTAATTACCTGGCTTGATAGGTGATTTACCTGCTTTTGATATTTGGTTATTTTATATAATATATTATATTATTGTGAAGTGACAGTTATTAGTTTGGTAAAAGGGTTATTTGCAATTATACCGTCGTCTGCGATAATATGATATGGAGGTTTCTTTTTGTCTATATATTTATTTGTATTGTATATGTTATGTATTTTGTTTTTAATGTAAGGTTTATATCGCTCTGAATAACTTCATCTTTTGAATCGATGCCCTTGATCAATATGTTATTAGATGTTACTCGTCTGTGTCATTTAATAACATAAACCCAAAAGCCAAAGCCATCCAAACATTCAGAACCCAAAATGCTTCATGGAACGCCTTTATTTACTAATGTTTATTATGTTATTCATATTAGCAAACCTTTGTACACAACTAAGTTATATATATGAAATATAACTTAGGAAATATAACCTAGCTTACTTTTTTAACACAACGCATCACAGATGTGATGCATTCATTATATTAATAGATAACCTCAGAGGGCGTATGTTAAAAGGGCTCCACTGGTTAAACAGTGACAGACGTGATGCAGAATATTCACTGAGCTGTAAACTTTGTTCATTCTCGTATTTATTCTAAGGGTTATATAGATTCTTTATTTTGTAAAGTTTTTTTGTTGCAAAATAGGCCTGCTGCATCCAGATAATGTAATAGAGACGCCAAGTGGAAAACACATCATATATAAACGAGCTTGCAATTTACCTCAAGTAAGAGATTCCTGTCATCCATGAAACACACATTCATTATCGATCATAAATCATAATGCAGTGCACAATGCGTTGACAATCCTAAGAACTAGGATAAAGTACCTTGTTAATAATAATATGGCCTTGGGTTACTCTCACTCATCCAATGGAATACAGTAACGGTTAACTTTTATTTTAAAATGATATTCCATGTATGCAGCAATTACTTTTAGATGAACCCTGCATTGTGTGCATGTGTTACCTCATAAAATTCATTTATTATTAAAGTTGTGGAACTGTGTTTTATTTTAATGAGGATTCAAAATTTCGGGTTGTAGGTTTTAATTGTACGAACTTGCAACCGTTAAACCTTTTTCGTCATATTTCAGATTCGTACGTATACTGAAATATTTTTGTCACGTAAAATATGAAGCTTATTAGATCTCAAAATACAGTAGTCATTGATTGAGGTCTGTCTAGCCCTACAGGGATAATAATGTGAGACCTTATTTATTAATAATATTTCCAATAAAATAAAAAAAATATACTTGAGTTGATTTACTTCCACTGTTTGATGCTTACAGAGTTAATGAACTAGTATGGAGTTTATATGAACAAACAAGCAGTTTACGTTAAATTTAACTCCTCTAAAATTCACAGCCTAAGCAAACAGATTTCCATATATTATAATATAAGGTTATAGAAAATTAATTATCAAAGTCAAAATACAAAATGTTCTTTATGTAGACGTCTTAAATTTGTAATGATTCTTTATATTAATTATCTATCTATGTGAAGAAATTATGCGGTATTGTACTCTTTGCTTAAGTTAATAAAATAAGTAAAAAAATCTTATAAATTCAAAGTATAATTGGGTTAGGATTGGAGAATGAAAATGTATATCCACCAAATTTTACTATAGAATACAATACACGAACGCCTAAAATGATGATGTCCAGGCCGATTTCGGCCATGGCGACTGTGTCACTGGACAAGCATCTTAACTATGAGACTTCATTCTTGTAGGGCTTAGGTTTTCTGCCCTCTCGTGTGCTCTTTGGTGGCTGGCGTACCTGAGCTTGTTGCTAAAAGCACTAGAGCACTTTGGACAAGTCAAAGTTCTACCAACATAATTGTAATGAATGGTCACTGGTTGGCGGGTCTTCAGTTCATCTCGCCTCTGGACAATAGTGTTCCTGATGCGGTCGGACCATCGGATGTTCATTATGTCTCGGAGGCATTTGAGGAGAAACCTGTCGAGTGTACGGATATGCTTGCGATACAAGAGCCAAGTCTCAGAGGAGTACAGCAGACTAGGTAGTACCGTTGACATGTAGACACTAACTTTGGTGGAAAGTTTTAAATCATGCGATCGGAATACCCTCGTTTCCCATTAGCAGCAGCAGCAGCTCCTATCCTGGTGTTGATTTGAGTTTCTAGGTCACACTTGGATGTAATCGTGTTACCAAGGTATTTAAACTTCTCAACATTCTTAAAAACATTTCCATTTATGCATACATCGGAATCAGGTGTGTCAGAAGTTTCAGTGGCCATAACTTCAGTTTTTTTAACACTTATCTTAAGGCCAAACCTGGTGCATGCCTTAAACACAGGTCATAAATCTATGCATACCTAAAAACTATATTTGATTTCACAGAATTTAATTATTTAATATGCAGTAAAGTGAGTGGCAGTTAATTATTTATATGACGGCAGTACGAAGCGGGGAAACGGATACCGGGAATGCTGTATTAATTAATAACACGAAAATACTAGTATTTAAAACTACACTTTATTTTATTTATAATGGCTATTTTATTTATATATATATAATTCTTGGAACGTTACTTTTATATGAAAAAGACAGGTCAAGCAATTTACTAATTCAATTTATAAAAATAAAACAGAATTATTCTGTACGCAATCGTTAGTCAGCTACACATATGTCTAAGAAATTCTGTCACCTGTATTGTGCTTTTCAAGGGATCAAAGAATTTGAGTCAAAGAAAGTGAGTGCAGTAAAATATCCATGAAAATCTTGCGGTAATCAATTTATTTATGTTTCTATTAGTGTGTTATCCCTTTGTTTCTTTTATTTAAAAACTGTTACTTAGACTTTTTTGCGTATTTTTCAATTAAATTGATTATACTGTGACAGAATAACCTGATTTATTTCTATAAGTTATCAAGACCCGTGTTGTAACCACAGAGACGATTTAAATAAAGATTGACAAATAAATAGATAAGTTTCTTAAACTATTTTTGAATTCAAGCTAAAAATAAATATAATACAAAACTTAACAAAAGAAAAGTCAACATAAATTTACGACTTATCAAATTAAAACCTACCAAATAATCTGTAGAAGTAATAAAATATATCGGCTCAATACATGATCCATTAATTGAGTATGTGAAAACTAGTTGAAAAGTGGGTGCTTTAATTTCACTGCAACTAATTTGATATTTTTTTGTGTTGCGGCGGTGGTCAATCACTCACCATCTGGTGTTCCGCTTGCTCTTTTGATACCTATTCTATAAAAAAAAAATAAGGAATTCTATTTATACATTATAGGAAATGTATAAATAGAATTCCTTATTTTTTTTTTAAAAGAGCAGATATTTCGAAGGATAGGCATTCTTGCTGGTGAAAAGCGCGGAGTCTGAAAAATCCTGAAGATGAAATGACTAATGTATAACGCGGATACTGAGACCTATTAATTGTGGTGAATCTAAGACGTCATCAGGAATGGAGTCGGATGTTGTAAACTGTAACAGCCATTAATACTAAGCAGAAAAGTGGATGCCGTTGTCTTGTCGACAAAGATTTCTTAACCAGCTTCTTCACCCGTGACGTGTGCAGAACGCCTCTTAGCCGTTATTAACTGTGTTCCAGTGAGATACAATCAATATTTTGTTTATTTTTACCTAGTTATTCATGATTTCAATACGGTGGAGTAATAATTCTCTAGAAATAAACTGTTGGCCCAATAGTATGCCCTACTCGGATCGATAAGTTATTTGAAAAGTGATGCTCTAACCTGTCTTAACTAATTGATAATTACCACTCATACTCCCAATTTAAAGTTAATACAATTATGCTATGCACTTTTGAAATTGGGTATTATTAGATATCGACGACTTCTCAACTGACTGAACTTATTTGTGGAATTACTGACCCGCAGATTTCAGTCCTAGCTATTAATGCGCATACTCTTTTCAGAATGTGCAGTATATACAATCGATTTAAAAAATACTACAATCGCTTAGTTATTTTCAATGTTTCTTTTGTTAATTGCATATTCTTAATGATTTAATGCAAATTGTGTAGATGGAAATCATGTTTCACATAATTTATTATTTATAATACGATTCGGTTGTTTTTAAACCTTAGTGTATATTTTTAATTTTGTAAACGATTATTATTATTTTAGTTTTGATGGGAAGCTTTAAGAAGGAAGAACTTTGGCAAATAAATTGTTCACCTTAGCCGATGCATGTAAGATGAAATAGCTAGTTATTATTTAAACATATTCCACGAATGTGAAATCTTGTTGTTAGGGTTCCATATTTAAAGAAATAAAAATTAATGCTACGTTAACACCTTTACTTATAGAGAAATTTTGAAGCTTTGAACTTGAACTGTTTGAAGCTTTCCAGCGTGCATTGTAAAGGAAATACATACTCACAAATATCAAATAGATTTCTGAAATTATATGAATTGAAACATTAACCCTTGGGACTTAATGTTTTTACAGGATCTCTTTGGCTATAAATGCAAGTTCTAAGCGATGCTATTTCGGTTAACGAAGTATCTCGTTGCTATTTCCCAATCTAAAAGTATAACTTTTGTAAATAGTTAGGCCATCTCCCAATCTAAAAGCGTACTATTTGTGATAAGGTAGTTCATTTCGAAAACAGATGTCTTTCGTAAGAAGAACGGGGATTGGAAACAATAGCGTTTAATTTTGACGTGAAATTACAATGGAATCAAAGATTGTTTACGGATATACCTGTAGACTTTCATGCGTTTCATTGTTATCTTCTGATTTAGTAAAATATTTCACGTGTCAACATGGACAACACAACAACGCGTTTCGCGGTTCAGACGGTTCAATTTATGTATCTGGTAGCAGTCTTTTGAAACCAGCTACCATACATATCTTGTTAGAAGTAAATAATGTGATCATTAAGTAAATAACGTAATTCGATTTTCTTTATTAGAAAACTTGTTTTCATTAACGAAGAACTCGTGTAATATGTAATATTTATGATGAAACTTTATTTTTTTATTTTCAATATTGAAAACATTAGCACTAGTGGATTTCTCTAATAGCTAATGGTCATTTAACCTTTCGCACTAAAAAGTTGGATACTCAGGTAGAATTAGTCAAGTTACCATGACCAAGTTCCGCAAACCGGATATTATCATAGGTATAATCTTAATTATATTAAGAACTACTTGCGTTGCTGTCTTTTTGGTAAGTTTGTACATACTCTGAATTTAATAAAGATAATGTATCCTTTGTTGAAATAAGTTTGGCCCTGTTTTAAAATCACGTTATCTTTAAGACTGAAGTCAAGTCAGATGGACGATGGGATAGGCCCTAGTCTATACGCCGTAACAAAGTTGGTACTTTTGAAGATGAAATGTAATTAGATCTGGGGAAGAAAAACTGATGTTTCGTATTTCGTATTCGAGTCTACAGAGTAAAATCACCGAAAATATAAATAGAAATGAATCACAATATTTGACTCGAATCAATAATCGATAATCGAATGCAACACTTTTTAATTTCTTAAAGGAACCAATGCATACTACGGCGAGGCCCGCACAGAGCGCAGTATCAGTGGTTCCTCATACAATTTATTTCCACGAGATCCAAGAGTACATCCACGAGACTTTATTTTAATGAGCGTATCTGCTTACTGAAAATGGCCTTCATAAATATTATTACTATTTCTAATTAGTTGAACAATCGATTCATTCTCAATATAAAAATGCGTAAATGTAATTTGATACCTCATCTCTCTTCAGATGATTTATTAGTTAATAGAAACATTTATAAACGAGCGTCGTGGTGATTTATTTTACTGTCGTGCAGTAGGTAAATAGTCCGCTATAATTACATTTCGCATATCACGTCACATCACGAAAATCGATAAACATTTTGCGGATACACTTTATAGTTTAATTAATTTTCACTACGTTCCATACATTTCCTTATTCAATTTATAGGTTATTGTGTACGATTTAATAATACCATTTTTGTATAACCATGACAATGTTCCTATTTAGTATAATCTCAAGAGGGGTAAAACTATGCTGCAGTGTGTTTCTAGCTATAACTTGCTTAACTTATAGAAGGACCATGGCCCTCACGAAGAGCTAGCGTGAAATAGCACTACAAATCTGCTATTAACTGCCGGAGGACTGATCACTGGTGACGAGGCATTCTATCTCAGTCCACAGGGATAACAACGCATGTGCGTCTTGTATTTTTGTTTCACATCACACACACACTTATCATCAGCCTGTATCAGTCCACTGCTGGACATAGGCCTCCTCCGTGGCCGCATATCTCGGTCTTCTGCTCTTCTTCTCCATTCTGTGTCCGCTACAAAAAAAAAAGAATTATTATTATTAGATTATTATTTGCCTTAAATTTTAAGACTAATTATATTACTGAAATGTAATTGTAATTAAAAGAAACTATAAATATCTTCGATCGAGTTGTTTCAGTTATGTTATAAATAATTTGCAACATTTAGATATATGACAGAGATTAAACATAACACTTCATTTTTAACTTTTATTTTTGCTCCAAATTATTAGATATAATACCTACGTGGTCTTTTAAATTAGGTACAAGAAAATATATTATTTTCTGTTATATTTAAATTATGAATATTTAAAATTAAAATCTTATTATGCATTTATTACAAGGCGAATAAATATACTTACAATATTAATTTGATTTATTTAAATCTATATATATACCTAATCCAGCCATAAGTTCTGTTACAAATGAAAATACATTATTTTAGTCAAGTAATGTAATATTATTAAAATTGTTTAGAGCAGGCCATGTCCTCTAAAACTGACCATAATTTGAAGTCTAAAGGGTTGAGGTCTGGGCTAGACGAGGGCCAGTCTTCAGCTTTTATTTGCTGCTGTATTTCGTCTCATGAGTACATGGATACAGAGACCTGTATTACTGTTGACGAGGCATTCCATCTCAGTCCTCAGAGGTATGTATCTTTCATGGGCCGCAGGAATCACGTGCCATCAGGTTACTCTTTTATTACTCTTACTGTGCGGTCGTTTGTTACTCTCAATGTAATAAAAAAAATGTTATAATATTATGTTATGTTGAACGCAAGAATGAGGATACATTATGATCGTACATATATACATATTCCAAATAAAACAAAATAATGTTTAGAATATAACTGTACATATCTGAGTTAACAAGTGCAAGAAATTCAATCCTTATCATGTATACAGTGAATGGCAGTTAATGGGGTGACGGAGATACCAAACAGCGAAACGGAAACTGGGTCGTTGTTTCCTTTGTTGCATTTTTAATTACACAGATTTTAATTACAATATACTCTGCAGCACCGTGCTATCTTACCACAGGAAATTGAAAGGACGTTTTACATTCACTGTTTTTAGCAAACACGAGCCTTAATTTATTTACAATTTCTGCTCGTGATTATTATTGAAAACGATTATATATTACGATTTATTCGCATTTCTTTACGAGCACAAAAATATGTATTGAAAATGGTTAAAACGTAATTTAAATTTTTACCTTTCAAAGGTTTAATACATTATATAAATCGTGAAGACCAGCTAATGAGTCATTTGTAACATGAGAAGTGGCTCCATCTTGCTGGAAAAAGATCTTGCGATTGTAGCCCTTCTGGTTTTGCATTTCTGTAGCCAAAAAAGTCCGGATCATATGGCAATATCGGTCAGAATTAACGGTCTGAGTTCGACCTCGGTCATCCTCAAAAAAATAAGGACCGATAATTCCTTGACTTGATATGGCATCCGAAACAACAACTTTTGGCGAGTGCAAGGGCTTCTGATGCAGTTCTAATGGATTCTCGGAAGCCCAGTATCTGCAATTTTGTCTATTCATATGACCGTTAATGTGAAAATTCGATTCATCGAAGAACCAGATGTTATTGAAACTCCTAAAACGGTTTTTCATTGTCCTGCAGAATTCGACTCGTTTATCAGGATCATCTGGCTTCATTTCTTGAACAATAACAATTTTATAGGGGTGAAAAAGTAAATCTTTCGAAATAATGCGATGAACCGTACATTTGTTCAAATTAAGAGAAGCTGCGCGCAATCTCAATGACTGTCGTGGGTCGTCCATAACAGACTCTCGAACGCGATCGACGTTCATGCTCGTTCTTGATGTCCTTATACGCCCAGACGATTTGTCCGGCGATGTATTCCCAGTCTCTTCAAACTTGCACACCCAATGCTTAATTAAATTGGCACTTAGCACATGTCTTAAGCTTTATAAATTAAAATGTGTCCTGTAGAGACGACGAACAACAGTGTAGGAATCGTTGTTTTTATAAAACGCTCTCACGCAAAACGCGCGCTGTAATCCCGGGAAACGATTCATGGCTACTAAACTTAACAAGCCGGCCAAGCGTTTGAGTCCACTCCTCTCCCCCTGTTGGCGTGTATTGGTCAATTCAAAAACGAAAATCATTCTGAGACACCCCTATATATATCATACAGTTTTACTTCACTTACCCTATGCGAAGGAAACGAAAGATACTAGGAAAGTTCTATTTGCCCTGCATATTTTAAAAACCAATTTTTTGTTTATTGTATCGAGGAATACAAACAAGCACACAGTTCACCAGATGATATGTGATTGCGGCCCTAGACCCATCATGAATCAAAATTCTGATGCATTTTCTCCCCTAAGACTAAGATGGAATGCGTTCTCATCAGTAATAAGGGATCTCTACACATAATCCGGGATCCCGTAACACAGCGTTATGCTGCTGTTTTACGCCAGTACTCTGTGGGGGCCTGGTGTAGCTAGAAATAAACTGCAGTGTGCCTCTACTATTATTATTCAATTTTTTTAATAAATCTTCATAATAAAGGGAACTAATTGTGCTTCTTTTTATCGAAAGATCGCTGCCCACCCCATGCCTCATAAAGCCTTCGCACACTGAGCTAACAATTACTTATAGGTAGTTACTACTCATCGTCGTTGAGTATTTGATATATTTATTTCATACTGTCTTTATGTCTTCTCTCTGTACTCTTTCAGAATGAATGATGGTTCACAGTTTCCAAATCAATTAATAAATTCAAAATGTTTCAATATTCTGTTGAGTTCTTAAACATGGTTAATGTGTTCAGAAAGCTGTACAGAAATTTAAATTTTATGTATTCGTATTTTTCGATTATTTTTTACATTTAAGCTCTTTCCCCTAGATATATGAGAAGCTTCTGGTGGCATTGAAACTGTCACCATTCCTCTAAGCAACTACAATAACTATGGGTTTAACACCATTTTTCAATCCATTTTTCATCTCCGGCATTTTTTGTATCGCTGCTCTGTCTAGGATTTCACGGGATAGGCATTCTCATCAACCATTCTTTTCTTTTTAACCTTTGTTAAAAGAAAAAACAAAAGCTATGAGTTTAATACCTGAGATTATTTTGTATATCAACCCTATTGCGGGTTACAGGGATGTTTCTTGTATAGTTCAATTAAATTAAGTTGAAATCGGACCAGTTAGTTTAGGACGAGATGTGGGAATTCATAACTTGATGCAGTATAGCCATTATGGCGTACAATATCATAAACGCAATTTAAAAATAAATGTAATCATAAACGTATTCATAAATGTAAAATAATTATACGAATTTTCTTCATGTTATGAAAACGATCATGTTTTTTTTAGTACTAGCAGTGCTATTCTTACTAACATTGCCGTTAACCACTCCAACTAAGCTTAAATCACTAGCATTTAGGAGATGGCTTAGGGCAATAGTCAAATAGCGGATTCATATACCTACGACCCTAATTTTAGCAGACCGTGCCCTACTCGTACCCTAAACCTAATCAAGCTACCGACGCTTTTCAATAAATCAAATAATTGATAGAATTCCGAAATGAATGAATGATGAATATGAATAAATCTGTTGTTACCACACAACATCGAGAGCGCTGCACAGATTCAAAATATGTTTTATTACCTTAATACACAAATGAAAAGAAGAAAAGACAAAGAATGAATAAAAAATAATAATTATATAAATATAATAAGAAAAATAAAGGACAATTTATTTTGCACAAATATTGTTCCTTATTCTAGGCCCTAGAATCTAGGGGCACGTGTAAAAAATCCATAGAAGCTATATACTCGATTGTGATTGTAGTTTTTGATTTTTCTGAATACTTAAAGTAAATCAAAACATCGCTTTCCTTGTAAAGATCATTTTTTCGAAGACATCGAAACAAATAAAAATTAATTATAAAAAATTAAAGATAAACTTAAAAATGAAAATGAAAATTTTAGCATTTAATTTTTCATTTAAGATGTTTTCCAACTGACGCGTATTAGTTGAGTGTGTTTAAGTTTATCATGTAAGATATAATATCAATAAAAAGAAGGGATTACGTTCGAATAAAAGCAACAAGAGGCGAGAAACCTTAAAGTACCTCTTGATAATAGAAATGGACTTTGACTGCGTCCTTTCTTTCTTTTATAATGAACCACAAAGAAAATATCCTCTGCTATAAAAAAGGAACAGAAGCAGATTGAAACCTGCCCTAATTCAAAACCAGTAGGCTCGTTGCATTTTTTATGAGTTAGATTACATTTTACATTCTAGTATAAAGTTATATCATAGTAGCATTTAAAATTCTAATTTAAATAGTAGTAAATATTATTTAACAACCAAATACAGTTTTCGACATATAAAAATTAATAGAAATTTAATTATGATAAACACATATAAATATATACAAGGTGTTATTCCCTCCTTATCGCAGCGGGGGCTTAAAAGTCGCGGCTTAGTCACCAATGGTGAAGCTATGAGGAACCCACACGGACGATCTTATTACGCTTTATTAGGATTCTATTAGGCCGGCGTAGGGTGGCCGTTTTAGGTGAGTTCACTGAGTCCATCTTAGACGCGTGCAAGTGGATTGAGGTGAGTATCCCTGTCTTCGCATGTGGAATGGCAGATAGAAAAGAGTATCGATATAACATTGCCTTTCTCCATATCCTCCACAGCTGAATTGTGGCTGGCGACGAAGTGATGGACCTGACCAGCAAGGGCCTGATAATAAGTAATGATTGCAGCTTTTTTTTATTAGGGTTTTTTATACTACATAAAATAAGTTAAAGTTTTTGGTGACAAATCTAAGCCATATATTTCAGAAAACTTGTCTTGTTAAGCTTTATGTATATTTACTGCTATCGCTACAGTTACTAATATATCCTTAGATGAGTGAAATATATTTAATTATCGAGTAATTCTATGAGAGAAAGAAAAATACTGAAAGTCGCAGCCGTTTTTGCTCTCGAGCTAACTGTAAAAGTGATTTAAATAATTAAGTTTACTATAGCATAAGCAATAGATTAAATACTTATCATAAGAAACAAATTTTGTTTATCTCTTAACCTCTAGATATTGTGAACCTTATGTCAAGCAGGTTCAAAGAAACTTGATGGTATACTTATATAGACGGATGAAAGTTGATATATACGAGTATATAGTATTGGCATCATTTCCCTTCTGCTTTAGGATTAGCGTAAACCTTTCCTTTCTTATACGTGTTTTAAAAAAGGTAAAAAGCTATTTCATGTTTGTATAACAGCAGTCCGCAGTCCGCTTCATGGTAAGTAAATGGGTGGTCTGTAAACACCATTATCTATCATCTGTAAAGAATCAAAAAGGGAGGAGATTTTTGTGGATTCTTACACATGAGCACTAAAATGGAATACCTTTCTGAAGATCACTATAGAGTTTCTTATTCTATTTCACCATACAAAATATATAAGCAGAATACTTCTACGTAACTGAAAACCTATATAGGATAACATTATGAAAATATTTATTTAAGATTTTTATAAGATATATTTTCATTCCAGTATTATTTTCCGTACCAAATATTTAATCACCATAAAGCTCTCCGATTTCAGCACACTTGAGTTGTTAAGTAGTGCGTAACCTTTTCTGTTATCTACATTTTATCTTACAGGCGAAGCTTAAAAGTATGCAAATGACTAGGGTAAAAAAGCTACCCGTATTCTTTAAATTTCCTAATATATATATGTATATATATATATATATATATATATATATTTATATACACTGCAGGCTAAAAGTTTAGTTTAAGTTTTAAAACTTCAATAAAATATTAAATGTTTAATTTACCTGTTTAATCATCTAATAGAGCATTGATTGACAAACAATATATTTTAAAAGCGTAAAGAAATATTAAGAGTCCATGCAAAAAAAGCATTCCACATTTCTTCTCACAAGGATGGGCCACGATTACGGACGTTCCTATCAAGCTCTTCCCACAAAAGTTCAATGGGATTGAGATCCGGGCTGTGAGGAGGCCAAACGATGTTTTTTAACATCCCTTGTTCCGCTTACTCTTCTAAATATCCTCTACATAATTTTGAGCTATGCTTTGGATCATTATCTTGTTGGAAAATGAATCCATCTCCAATTAATCACAACCCGGAATAAACAGCATTTTGTTCTAAAATGGTTTTGTACTGTTCCTTTTTCAAAATACCTTCATTTTTAATCAAATCGCCAGTTCCTTGGCTTCTTGGTTCCTTGGAACCGATTAGTTAAAACTTGGATTCATCGGACCAAAGCACTTTTTTAAAATCTTCTTTAGTCCAATCTCGATAGGCAAGAGCCCACTGCATCCGTTTTTTCTTGTTTTGCGTCCTTAGCACAGGTTTTCATACGGCCCCCCCGAAGGGTTCTCGCTTTGTCGTAGCGGGGGGGCTTAGTAACCGTGGTATGGAGTTAACCACGGTGAAGCTAAGAAGAACCCAATCGGCCGGCCTAAGGCGCTCTAAGGCCGGCCCGAGGAGGCCGCTCCGGGCGAGTTAGAGCTGAGCTCGCCCGGATGCGTGTCGGTGGGCTGCGGGGAGCGGATGGACGGAGCGAGGCCGTCCTACGCACCATCCGCAGCCGAGGCGGAGTCGGGAGAATGGGGTGGCGGTGCGGGGACTGTCAAGACCGGTACCGCGCATCGTCGCCCCCATCCTCCGCATCCGAGACGGAGTCGCGGAGGGAGGGTAGTGTATCTTCTTATCCTCCGCGACTCTCGCGGGGGTCGCACCGCTGATGCAGCCATGGTGGGGCCGCGGGTTCAGTGGAGTGTTGGTTGTTCCCGCCACTCTCCCTGTCCTCCGCGGCCGAACATTGGTCGGCGGCGGAACCTAACACCAGATCCGCCGCAGGGGGCTGGGGCTTTCCTGGCCCCCATGGCCTCTGGGGGCGGACTCGGGGGAGTCCGCTTCCCGCCTACAGAGGAGGCCAAGTTGGAAGGCGCGTCCGTGTTCCGGCGCGCCTTGCCTGAGAGGGGTGGAGAGGGAGATGTCCTCCCCCGGAGAAGGGGCCGTCTGGTCGGCCGGCGCAGGCGGGGTCGCGGATGTGTGCGAAAGCGTTCCCGTGACCCCGCCATACGCGACGATGGAGGAACACCATGGGGTTTTAGTCGGTGCGAGTCCGACATAATCCACCCTTGCCCCCGCAGGGGTGGGTATGCGTACGCATTTCCCAATGTAAAAAAAAAAAAAAGGTTTTCATACGGCAACGCGACCATATAACTTCGCATCTCTCAGTCGCCGTTTTACTGTAGTCAATGATAAAGGTTTAACTCGGGTTTTGTTTACTTCAACGCGGATTTCTGGTGCTGTTAAGTCACTAGACCTGGTAGCTCTCGGCCTTCCCGAGCGTGGAGGATCTTGAAAACTGCCTGTCTCCCTGTATCTAGTTATTGTGCCATGAACACAAGTCTTCGACAACTTCAGTTGTAAAGCAATCTCACGTTCGGATTTGCCTTTATGGATGATCAAACAACGATGGTAGAACGCACTTCACTTTTAATTTCTCGAGCTTTTCCCATTTTATGACATCTTCACTGTAGAAACTACAAGTTTAGACTAATTGAGATTGTTTGTGAACAAACCCAAGTAAACTCGGGTAGGTAGTAAGTCAGAAACACGTGTTTTCAGGAGCTAAATAATCCTAATTATTGATCAATACGTAACAAAAACTAATAATAAGGACATTATAAAAATATTATTATGACTCTACCACCTGGCTCTAGTGCAGCGTTTGACGGTGTTTGAAAACAATAGACGTTTATTGTCCAATAACTTGAAAGTAAACTAAAGAAAGACATCTTTAAATATTCGATACTAACAGTATAATATGCAGATGTGCATTTCTTTTATTTATCCTATAGGATTTTATTACAATTGATGGATAATTATGTTGTTTATGTACGTCTTAAACGTTTGGCCGGCAGGGGATATATGATATTTTGAATTACATTTCATCTTCAGTTAAGCAAGTCCTTTGGGCATAAGTGAATTGTGATCTCGCATATACTTCTTTTAAAATTCCTTCAGAAGTTGCAAGTCCGTAGAAACCAACCTCTGTCACTATAACCAATATATTACGCGTATAACCTCGCTTCTTGTCGATGTCAGGAATAGGAGCTCGTACAGTACTTCTCAAAGAAGCAGTGGGAATCATTGTCTTCGAATTAATTTTCATTTTTTGGCTTGTATTTCCAGACTAATATGAGACTTTACCATCAATAGCATTTTAGCTTTGAAATAAAGGGTGCACAAAATATCCATTTCATCATCTTTACCAGCTAGGCAGATGGTACGACTTATTTACCTTTACGCCTTTATTTACCTTTACTTCAGCTGTCAGAGTTTTTGGCACTGGGAATCAAACTCGGTATGCTGATGTATGAATTAAATGTGAGCGCTTAGATACTGAGCTGCCACAGCTCCTTTTATGCTTATACTTAATATATAGTAACTTAACAGAAGCAAAATACGTTTCGTGCTAGTTTGTATGTTTCATGAAGTTGATATGAGCCTTGTGTAACTACTGAGCCTGGGTTTTTAATATATCTTAATACGTATATATACAATATTAATTACTGTTTAGGTATATACACGCCTATTATTTAACAAGAGGAATAAAATAGCTTTATGTGTTATTGAGGATATGGAAAAATTATTTAGTCATCGTTAAGTACCAGAAATTGTGACTGAATATTTACAATCCCTTGTCTATATTATAATGCTCTTTCTTTGCCTTTATCTTCGTAAATGTAAATATTGTTAGTTAATATTTATATATTTGAAAATGTTAAAGAAAATTCCGACTAGTAGAATCGATATTTAAATACCGGTTCTATGTAAACTTTCATTTGGGTATCATCCTTTATTATGTAAAATAAACTTTAGCAGGAAATCCTTTCTTCGTTACAAACAGGAATAGCAGTGGAATAAAACCTATAACTATGTGTGCCTCAAAATCGGTAGGCGTCTGTTACATTTTTGTCAGATTTGTGAGATGATAGAAAATATTATTCTATTTCTTTATATATCTTCTTCTAGATCAATAAAAAAATAATCTTGAATTGGATTTTCGCTCCTCTTCGAATCTAATGATAAGACCTCCTCATCACGTCACCGATTTTGTCGGCAACTCCATCACCAGGGAGGATTTTAGGTTATTATTACTATTACTTTTTTCTTTTTTTACAATGCATGCTCTACACTTACCACAATGTGTCTCCACGCCACGGGGTGGCTGGTAGAAAACGCCTTAAGGCATTAAGTCCGCCCTTCGTATCCCTTTTTGTAAGTAATAAAGTATAAATAAATAAAAATAAATAAATACAGTAGCATTCAAATTATATTTATCGGAAAATACTTAGAATTCAGACGAAATACCGAAATAACAGCATAACAGCAGAACGAACATCTTCGTTTTGTTAGCACGCTAGATATGGAGTTGCTAGAGGCGAGAATCTACCTCACAATAGACATAAAAATTATATATCATGATTTTTTGATATTTTGTCAATTAGCGTATTTAAAATTTGAACTAAAACATAATAAAGCTGGTTGTAATAATTATAAATGTAAATAAAATGATTGCCAAAAGCGCTTCTATATGAAGGAACGACCAACGAATATCAATAGATTCAGATGGTTTAGAATCATGCTTTGTAGCTGTCTATTCTACAATAGAGTAGTGATAGGCAGATGTTGACTATAATGTTGATGATTATTATGTTTCATGTCCGGTTCCTTAATAAATTTGCGACATCCATCATAATTGTAACTCAATTAATTCTAACAAGTGATTCTGGCAGATTAGCTTAATTTCGTTTTGCAATAACCTAGAACAAATTTTGATCATCGGTCTAGTTAATCCAATCCACGTTTGGGCCGTTAGACTTTGTCGTTTCGACATTTTTATTAGTCATATTTAACATGAGAGAGATGTGATGGGTTTTTCACACCCCACGATATAGAAAATGAAATAATATTGACAAATTAAAATACGCTACTTTGTTTAATAATTTTTGTACTATTAACATACTCGTACATGATATCCTTCTTATTTTTTTTTTATGTTACATAGTACTCATTAAATAAATACTACTATATTGTACGTTCCCGTTTTTTATTTGCGTAAAAAAATAAGAAGGTAGTGAAATATGTTAACTGAATAAAATATTCGCCCATTCGCTAAATAATACATATTCTAATTTTCCACATCGCAATATTTGCGTAAATTTTTCTGAGTATGCCAGATACAGCGATAGAAAATGCTGTCAAAAATCATTGTATATTGGCTAGCTGATTGATCAGCAAGCCAATAGCTTTTAGTACGTAATAATTCACGTATCAGGATAATGAGTCAGGAAGGTGGCAATTTGCAGCTTGTTTCTTGTACGCACAGCATAAGGACCAAGCCCTCACAGAAAACCATTGTGAAATCGCAGTGTAACGCTGTAATGTTTTGTACGGTGATTACAGTGATCCGGGTATCCAATTACTAACGCGAGGTATTCTATCACAGTCCTCAGCGGGACATCGCATCTTGATTCTTTGTTGAGTATGGATATAGAGTTAAGACTCTACATCTTACATTCATCCTGGGTTGATGGTAAGTGATGATATGGCCAAATTACTGACAAAACTTTAGTATTTTCACAGAAGGGAACTTTAGTTAGCAAAAGTTTAGTAATCGTGCTTGGAGATATCAAGGCAGTGAGCTCTCACAGGTATTAACACGGATTACTAGCAGTAAGTTTTATTCTCAAAGGAAATATCTTCTCTATTAGTATAAAGTATAAAGAATTATATTAAAGATATATATGTATATATATATATATATATATATATATATATACATATATATATATACTTGATACTTTACTAGTTACAACATTATGAACATTTATCTCTCTTCCAACACATTTTTCCATTGTATGCATAATTGGGTCATAATTCAGGGTAGGTAGGTACATAAGTAGACAATCTCGAGCTTTTTTATTCTCATTTTGTATTCTTTTCCATTTTCTTTCTTTTCTCGGTAACGATCTCTTACGTTTGAATCTTCAGATTTTTGTGTGACTGAGTAATATCATCCGCTATAGGAATATAGTCTTTTTTTTCTACCCAACTTATTTTTAATCACTTTAGAATATCTAGGTTTTGACGATGCTTCCATAATTTCTTCTAATGAAACTGCCATTGGTCTACACTTCAACGATTGGATGTAGGTTTCGAAATCATTTTGTGGTGATTTTTTTAACTGACAATCCTTACAAACAATCAGCTGCAATTCCCCACCCAGGTGTATATACAACTTTAAATTTATATGCTAGAAGGCGTAGTACCCACCTTTCTATTAGAGCGCACGGATTTGACTTGGGAAGAGGCTGGCGATGGCGATGACTGTACGCTATAATCCTGTCCATGATTGCCAATCTGGACTAACACTGTCCCTGGTCCTACCGGGCTGGCATCTGTTACAACTAAATCTATGACGTCGTTGTAACCTAGGGTTGGTATGTTAGATAACGCCAATTTTAATCTATTAAATGCAGTTTGTTGTTTAGTACCCCAAACATGCTTAATTACCATGGTCTTGCTTTATTATTTCTTAGTATCATTTACAGTAGTTCAGTAGCTGTCGCCAAATTCGGATTCAGTTTTCCAAAATATCCAAGAAACTCTGAAGCTCGCTAACGTTCATAGGTGAACGAAGTTCTTTAATGGTTTATACATACAATTTATCCAGTGGTTGCACTCCCTCAGCTGTTCCTTAAATATGCATTTATCTTTTCTCATTATCTTCTTGTAAGGTTTTCATAACTTTTGCCAATCTTTGACCCTAATAACAAGCATTCTTAAGTTTTTTTGATAATTTGAAAAGTATCTTTTATATCTAGTTTCGAAAAGTACTTTGCATTTTTTATTTTGGATATTAGCTTGTGCATCGAAGGTAATAGGCTATTTTCACGAAAGCTGGCTTTATTCGTTCTTCTCATATCTACAAATGTCTACTGTTTTTCAGTACTGGTATTATTAGGGACATCCACTTTGAGTACTCTTTAACTTCTTTTATAAAGTCTCTTTCCAAGAGTTCATTTTATTAATTTTTTCTCTCCGTTTTTTCTTCTTATAAACCCCTAACGAAATGTCTGCATGGAAGATAAATTAGATCCACCATATGTTATATTTTTTATTGTTTCTAAATGGATATTTAGGAAAAATAACGTGTTGCGTGGGTACGCAAGACGTTATTTTTTGTTTAGTTTTTCCTTAGTTTTATTTTGACTATAATGAAAAAAAATCGTTATTAATACAAAACTAGAACTTAAAGTTTAATCCTCGTCGCCATAGTTAGTATACGCCGTACTATGATGTACAATACCCGTTGACATATACTGGATTATAATGTACACAGTAGATTTGCTAACAGATTGATGGTATAACTATAACCGACTGTTACCTTCTTTTTTTTTGCGAGTATTGCTGTGTGTCCAGAGACCTCTACAGCTTTATCTCATTAGAATCGCGAGCGGGAGCCCCGCTGTGTACAGAAACAAACTGTTCCCACCGTTCGGACTCGTTTTTATATCAAACGGTTGCACCCGAGGCAATGACAATAGTTGTTAAGTAACAAACACTCGCTCTATCTGCTACTCCATACTATTTATAAGTTATAATCATATGCACAATCTATCAATCTCTTCCATATCTGTCTATATTATCTCTTGGCCTATTTATTTATGTACGCTCATCTCACAATGTCGCAACCATTTTGGGTGTGGTTTGATTTGTATTTAGTTGTGATCGTGGCGTTTAAATAGATATTGCGTGACGGCGTTGCGTTGAAAAATCTAATACGGAATACGACTGTTTATGACTGCTGCTGGTCTATATTATTTTTTTAAGAAAAAATATTTTCAGTTCATTTAACCATTGATATACCATATTAATTTCAAAATCTTTTCTTTTTCTAAGACGTCTCTAAATTTTAAATTATGAAATAACACGTATTCTCAAAATAAAACAATAAATTAAGTTATTAAACAACAATATATACTTAAACATAAAAATATACGATGATATAAAGGTATTAAAAAATTATACGAGCAACTTAGAGAACAATCTGTGAGACTGCATGTTATATAAAGACACTTTGGCGTGACCTCTTTTTGAACATGTGTAGCGTTGGACACATTGTAATTACTCTGGCTTTCTTACAAAGCAGTAGAGTATGAATATATAGTATTAGTTAAAGTTTTCCCACGCCTTAACTTTCTTTAACAATTTGCAATATAAAGTCAATTTTGACTAAACATTGCGAAGCCTAAAATGACTAAATACTTTTTGTTAACAAATTACATGTTACTTTATGAAATTCGTGATGTTACGAACTTTTGTTTCTTGTTGTTCTCGATCCTTCTGTGTTTCGTGTATTGTGTTATCTCAACTGGAAGTTGATTCTTTGTTGCGGTATTATTTATACAACATGTAGTGACGTGATAGCAATGCTCGCATTCTTTTATTTTGGTTAAAAAACCCCATTTTTTATGTTCTAATTGAAAATGCCTATTTATTACCAGGTTACGAGAAAGTATTATAAACTGAAGCTGTTGCAAAAAACTGTAAAATTTAAATTCCCACATTGCATCCGTCTATATCGGTTTCCTATAAACTGGCATGTTTCGATGTTCCATCTAGTGGGAAGGAAGGTTCTCCTACACTACGGTTGCCTTTATTCGACATCCATTAATTTCCATCAATTCTAATTGCAGAGATATATCGAGCATAACTCAATCGCTCTCAATAGCATCTCATCTGCTCTTCATACGTTAAACTTATTGAGAGCAATTAAATTAAGGGTTTTAGTTTATTTTCTACAATTTAAAAAAAATATTTTACATCTCAAAATATACCTTTAGCTGTTAAATTTAAAATTAAGTAAATGTTTATATTTAAAATTTTTGGCTACACTGGAATTGCATATAACATAACAGCTTTATTTAATAAGGTATTGCTTGCACCGAGGAGGAACAAAAACCAAGGCTTTTTTAATTAACACATGATTAGAAAACTGACAGTTTCAATATTTTGGGGGTTAAATAGTAAAGAATAATTTAAATAGTTTATTTATTATTTGCACTTTAAATATATCCCCATTTGATACAATTATACACACACAAAACTCACGGATATTGTGTAACCTTAAATATTTAACTTGTTTATCCGCTTTGTAGTCTGCAATGACTGACGGCGAGCAGTGATTTTAATATTTTATCTTTAATTATTGAGCTACATTGCATCTTTACTTAAAAAAAATTTTTTTTTGTCTTTTACTAGTGTTTTTTTGGCTATAGAAGTAGGCCTAGTCTAGTTGTCTGGGGTTCGGATGAAAATGTATGGGGATGAAAGATAGAAACTTTTAATTATTCATTTCTATTGAATACAAAATGTACTAGCCTACAAAGTTTGCTCCTTATTTTTAGTATGTTTACCATTGTATGTAGTATGGTTACCTTTGTTAATAAAAGAGGTATACTCAACAAACAAAACTAAATAAAACAGCACAAGAGTCCGTACATTTTTACAACAAACAAAATTATTTCTATTTAAACCGAAAAACAAAAAACATCTGTTTTACATAGAAGTCCAGCACTTTTTGAGAATACTAATGAAAGTGTACCTCGTTTATTTTATTTATTTACTAATTAATTCATATACGCATAATACACATAATCATCCTTCATAGAATAGAAATATTTCGGCTAGTTTTTTAAGGGCATTCTTTCGTTAAATTGATAATAACATATTTTTATTTAAATACCAAAATTGAAATATTACTTTTAAAATATATGTATATAATCGAATTATACTATATATCCCTAACGTGGAAAAGTGTTCTGGAAATGTAAAAAAAATCTAAAATGCAAAAGAAATAGACGCCCAAGATATTTATAACAATTTATAATTTATGTAAATGATAAGAACATACAGAAAAACGATTTTTTCGAGAAAACGAATCGACCCACATTGCGTGTGGATTATATCCATAGATTACTGACATACCACTGAATCTAACCGCATTTCCGCTACCGTGGTTCGACACGGTAAATTTTGCATAATTTGCTCCGTGAATTATGTAACTCTTTTACACATTTACACAACCTTTAACTTTACTGAAACCGCAGCTTGTAATTGTTTCTATAAAATCTTTATATTATTAATTTTAGAGACTAAAATAGCGTAATAAAACTGTGGGTGCTGTGTGTGTTCTTATGTACAAAAATATATTGTGTATGTTATATAAAAGGTCATCACTTACTATTAGGTAAACTGTGTACTTATTTTACTTACCCATACATCTAAAATAATTTAATAAGAATTTTATTTCGTACGAGTTTCGTAGTGCTGTTGTCCGTATGGAACTTGACAGCTTCACCGGAACAAACTTGCCGAGGGTCCACAAATGGGATCCACTCGATTAAATTTTATTTCTAAATTTAAAGGCTGCGAACTGTCTTAAAGTTATATAACCGTTCATATAAGTATCTTGCTACATTTTTTTGCGAAGTCAAAGGTGAAAAATAAGCACCTCACCTGATGCAAGTGATTATTTCGGATATCCATTCAATCCTAATCTATGAACATATCACATATTAGGACTATAGTAGTCCTATCACGATCAAGCTACCACCTCACGTAAAAGAGTTCTAGTAATGTTATTTACATTTATACGTTTTTAACTAAACATAAAAACAAAATATTGATAAGTGTTAATTGTTGAGACACATTTAACAGACTCTGATTTATTTTGACAGTGATAGAGCTACACTACAGTTTGTTTCTAGCTGCAGAATGAATGCGTCAGCTCGATCTCGCCCTCACAGAATACCAGCGTAAAATAGCAGTATAATATTGCTGTGTTTCATCCGGTGAGCGCAGGGACCCGGAGACTTTTATTACTGATTACGAGGCATTCCATCTCAGTACTCAAGAGTGACAACCTTTAACATGATTCCTTGTCAAGGATTAATGTAGATGTCATGGGCCGCAAGAATCACTTACCATCAGTGAACTGTGTGTTCGTTTGTTATTCTCAATGTAATAAAAAAAGATAGTTATCTAATTAATGTATTTATTGAGAATGCCAATGGTATCCTCCTGGCCTTAAATCTGAACGACATCTGTAACAGGTGCAGTTTAAGCGACAATCCATACAACTAGGAAGACAAAGCGCATTTATCATCAGGTGAACTATGTGCTCGTTTGTCATCCCTAACATTTTTTTTTTATTACTATTTTTTTTATTTTATTAATATAATATTATACAAATAAGTCATGAAACAATTCACGTACGTATGAAAAATAAAAGTATCTACAGGACATAATTTCATATAGTCGTAGCCCGGTGAGGAAGTAATTGTGTTACCTGCTACGTTGCTAGATCTTTCCGCTATTACATCAATACTACTCACAAGTTCTCGAAGGAAATATCTTCTATAATTTTTATTACTCCAACGAGGTTTCGCAATAGTAAATTCAGTTTGGTGCTGGATACAGGAGGATATAGTTTTTTTTTATTTCAATACAAGTCATTACATAAATGATATGGTTCACGTAATGGTAAATATTAATTACAGCTCATAGACACCGTCTTCAGCAATAAAGCAGCTATATCGGATGCCAGTTAGACGGTTCGTTCCACATGGCAAGGGTCGACCACGTAGTTCGACAGCCCTGGGCTGAAAGGGCAAGGAAATTGTAAACGGTTCTGGTGTCCGAGCTGCCAATCCGTGCCAAGCTGTCTATAAGAAACATCTATCTATAAAATATAGCTGCTCACGAGTGACCTATTGCAGCTCGAACCTGGTACGTATTAGGCTCAGCTACATAGCGAAAGCATGTGCAGATGCAGCAGAATTAGGCTCTGAGAGTGATAGTGGAGGTTGGCCGTTACATCAAGCTTGACGTCATTACTACCATGAGCTTCTGCTTATTCCCACCGGCTGATAAAGGTTGAGGCAGTTAATTTCCATTAAGTTTACATGAGACATCTGACATATTAATTCGAAACATAACCTAAAATATTTTCAGGTACTGATATTGTAGCCAATGTTAATATCGGAAAATAACTTCTTTTTCGTAGGAATTATTCCCTTGGCTAAAGGAGAAGAGTTGGCCCACGTATGCTTTTTATGCCTTTCGAGCCATGCGTCTACACATCGAGATTTAATGAGTTATAAGTATGCAAAAATACGTACACACCATTACGATATCCACTAAGCGGTAGATAAAGCACCGGCGGCGTGGTCACCCCCCTGAGTGAATGCCCGGGTAAAGGGGGTAGCTCCGAGCTCATTACAGCTCCTAAGGCTGTGGATGTTCCCCTAAATATACGCAATTCCCGTAAGTAACTAATGAAGAATCAAAATAATAGTTTTTATACAACCGAAAACTTTTCAACAATGGGAGAAGCAATTATTTTACATTAAGTGGGTCTCCGGCGTTCGTCCTTGAGTATGGCCGCGACCATTTCACAATAACTTAATACTAAATTTCAAAATAATGTTTTGTAAAAACTAGCGAAGTGACATATCATCTTAAAAAGTACGTAGAAGCCATATCTAGAAACCATGGTGGAACAAAGCAAAGCCCATAGCTCATAACAAAGTTAATTTAAGAGCAGTTTATGTGTAATAACAATGCCATACTCATGTTTAAACTTTGAAATGTTTAAATTATAAAACAAAACGTATAATAAGGTCTTCATTATTATTATTATATATTACATATATTATTATGCTACTGTTGCCTAGGTCAATAATTGAAAGAAAATTAATGAACCTTAATATAGGCCTCATTACTTCATATTGTTTAGTAAAACTTGAGTCAACACAAATTGCTCATCACTAATTGGCCTCATATAATATAGGATTTTATTATTAGTCAACCATTTTTATTTTATACCGTTCCATGGTCTTACTTAGTTACGAAAAACATAGTTAAAAATATTGTAATTAATTTAATCTTATGAGTGACTATAGTCCGACTTATTTATGAAATTAAGGTAGCAGACGAGGGGACGATAAAATTTGAAAATTAAATCGAATGTAAAGATTTATCACGTGCTCAGTGGTTGAGGCAAACTACGTGGGAAAATCTGCATGTCTAGTCAAAATTAAAAAAATATATTTCGAAGGCACATGGAGGCCGCCAGTCAGCATTGAAGCCGCTTAGTGGACTATACTCTAACACCCTGTCTAGACAGGACGTCCAGACCCAAATAATCCAGGCATTCCAAGAAAGTATGAACAATTTTTGTATACGTTAAAGTTATGGTGTGGGGGACAAAAAATTTACTGTTTGGCGTTGAAAATGTTTTTAAATATATATTAAGCTCCATGGCAATTATAAGTGTACCAGTTGATTTGTTGTTCGAAACTAAACAAAGCAAATAATTCCATTAATCTTTCGACGTTTTAATTTAAGTGATCTAAGGGCAAAACAACATCAGCGAATTGGAAAACAATACGAAATAACTTCGGAGTCTTAAGTAGCGCAAACAAGAACATTTTCCGGATAAAGACTTTAATATTATATTGTTTAGTAAAACTTGAGTCAACACAAATTGCTCCCAGGCATGATGTTTTGAAAGTGTGGTCCTTCGCAACTTTGAAACTGATTTATCCCTTTACGACGCGACATTCACACTAGTCAAGACAAGACAAAATATGTCTACATACAGTATATAATGAAACGAAGGAACTCATAAATTCGTGGATAATCTGAAGTTTTTCGCTTTATTAGTTAGTTTTGACGTTATAATCTTAGACAAATAATGACGAGTGGTTATGTAGTAAATGCTCAGATTTATTTTTTGACTATAGTAGATTAAAAATGAAGATTTTAGCTTTAAAATAAGATGACAGTCATGTCATAACAATAATTTCTTTTTTATTAATAACAAAAACATTTTTACAAAATTTAAAAAATACAAAAGTTAAACTTTAATACAAAGGAAACAAATTTAGTGTTATCCCCCACCTTTCCACCCTCCACCCCATCCCTGGTTCTAATCACAGATCTTAATTTATATAAATTAAGATCTTGTTCTTCATAGACCGGACAAGATTTTTCACCGTTTATGAAGAAACGCCGTACCATTCTTCAGCCCATTCCTCAAGCCCGCCGCTCCTAGCGGGAGTCCCCCAGGGCTCCGTTCTCTCCCCCCTCTTATTCTCACTTTACACAAGTGATATTCCGAAAGATCCGCAGGTAAGTCTTGCTCTTTTCGCAGACTATTCAAACTTACACAAGGGCCGTATCACGATTCGTCTCCAAGCCGCAGCCAACCGCCCCGCCGAGTGGTTTCGGTTATGGAGAATCGAAATTAGCCCGGATAAAAGTGCAGCAGTCTTCTTTAGGAGAGGCTCAGCCGACCCATTCTTCACGGCACCAGTACCTAGTCGTAGAAAGCTAGGACGTATCACGATTTTCGACCGACCCATTCCGTGGGTAGAAACGGTCAAATACCTAGGGTTCACCTTTGACTATAAACTTAGCTTCCGCCAGCATATCAAAAATGCGAGAAATAAGGCCGCGTTCGTCATGAGCCGGCTTCACCCGCTCATCTGCGCTAAAAGCAAAATGTCCCTAAGACATAAACTCCTTTATATAAGTCCTGCGTAAGACCAATTATGACCCACGCCAGCGTCGTCTTCGCCCACGTAGCCGAAAACAAATTAACTCAATTACAGATGGTTCAAAACCGCTTCACCACAATCGCAACTGGAGCAAAACCTTATCAACGTAACATCGATCTGCACAGTGACTTACATCTCGTCACCATACCGGAATACCTCAAATCTATCTCGCAGCGCTTCTTCGATAAAGCGCTTTTGCACTCCAACCCGCTATTGGTAAACGCTGCAACCTACGATCCGGTACTGAACCCGGAAACTAGGAACCGTCGACCCCGTCACGTCCTCGATGACCCCCACTTCATGGGGGAGCCTAACGCCAGTCAAACACCTCGTCGCGTCGCCCTCGCCTCCGAGCGCGACGCAATCTTCGCGTTACCGCGTACACTCGCTACACCCGCGTGTCAGGGCGGTTCTCACCGCCCACAGCTTCCGATTAATAAGAAAACAGTTGGCGTCAGTCAGAGGCTAGGTTCGCACACCAAAACCTCGGACGGTCATTAGTCATCACCATCCATTCTCCACTCGAGAGAATCACTCGATAGCTAGGGAACTGGCAACTTGGGTGGCATCATCAGATAGGTATGAGACCAGAGAGTAGAGCGACACGCTCAGTTTATGAGCGCTTTGAGTAAGTAAGAGAACCAATATAGGGAACACGGTTTATAACCAGCTCACGGACCCCTCAGTTCCGTGAGCCCTGTGTCCGATGAAGCTGTAAGAGGCTAACAGCATCAACATCAACAGAATCTAGGTCTAAAAAAACGGAGTAACTAGAAGTTTAAATTATAAAACAAAACGTATAATAAGGTCTTCATTATTATTATTATATATTACATATATTATTATGCTACTGTTGCCTAGGTCAATAATTGAAAGAAAATTAATGAACCTTAATATAGGCCTCATTACTTCATATTGTTTAGTAAAACTTGAGTCAACACAAATTGCTCATCACTAATTGGCCTCATATAATATAGGATTTTATTATTAGCCAACCATTTTTATTTTATACCGTTCCATGGTCTTACTTAGTTATGAAAAACATAGTTAAAAATATTGTAATTAATTTAATCTTATGAGTGACTATAGTCCGACTTATTTATGAAATTAAGGTAGCAGACGAGGGGACGATAAAATTTGAAAATGAAATCGAATGTAAAGATTTATCACGTGCTCAGTGGTTGAGGCAAACTACGTGGGAAAATCTGCATGTCTAGTCAAAATTAAAAAAATATATTTCGAAGGCACATGGAGGCCGCCAGTCAGCATTGAAGCCGCTTAGTGGACTATACTCTAACACCCTGTCTAGACAGGACGTCCAGACCCAAATAATCCAGGCATTCCAAGAAAGTATGAACAATTTTTGTATACGTTAAAGTTATGGTGTGGGGGACAAAAAATTTACTGTTTGGCGTTGAAAATGTTTTAAATATATATTAAGCTCCATGGCAATTATAAGTGTACCAGTTGATTTGTTGTTCAAAACTAAACAAAGCAAATAATTCCATTAATCTTTCGACGTTTTAATTTAAGTGATCTAAGGGCAAAACAACATCAGCGAATTGGAAAACAATACGAAATAACTTCGGAGTCTTAAGTAGCGCAAACAAGAACATTTTCCGGATAAAGACTTTAATATTATATTGTTTAGTAAAACTTGAGTCAACACAAATTGCTCCCAGGCATGATGTTTTGAAAGTGTGGTCCTTCGCAACTTTGAAACTGATTTATCTGATTACGACGCGACATCCACACTAGTCAAGACAAGACAAAATATGTCTACATACAGTATATAATGAAACGAAGGAACTCATAAATTTGTGGATAATCTGAAGTTTTTCGCTTTATTAGTTAGTTTTGACGTTATTATCTTAGACAAATAATGACGAGTGGTTATGTAGTAAATGCTCAGATTTATTTTTTGACTATAGTAGATTAAAAATGAAGATTTTAGCTTTAAAATAAGATGACAGTCATGTCATAACAATAATTTCTTTTTTATTAATAAAAAAAACATTTATACAAAATTTAAAAAATACAAAACTTAAACTTTAATATAAAGGAAACAAATTTAGTGTTATCCCCCACCTTTCCACCCTCCACCCCATCCCTGGTTCTAATTACAGATCTTAATTTATATAAATTAAGATCTTGTTCTTCACAGACCGGATAAGATTTTTCACCGTTTATGAAGAAACGCCGTACCATTCTTCAGCGAGTGCCGATCTCGTAGCTGACACAGGATTCCAAGCCCGAACTTTACTTTTAAGCTCATCCTATAAATGCTCAATAGGATTTAAGTCTAGACTACGTTCTGGCCACTACGGTGTTCACCCAATTTCGACCTCCTCCAGGTACCGCCGAACAGAAGCTGCAGTATGTGGACGGTCATTGTCCTGCATTAGCACAAAGATTTCACCGATAAATCCTGCGTAAGGAATGACATAATCCCCTAATATTTCATTAATATATCAAGAGCCCTTTTTAACTAAAGAACTCTAAATAATAACAATATATGTATTATAGGATTCTTGTATATGTATATCGTACCTAATATACATTTTTATAAATAAAATATACTTAACAAATAATACAAATCCTGACCATGTACCTCCCGGTTATGCTGAATAGTGTGTGCCTAAAGGTTGTAAAGGAAACGAAATACCTAGGACATATTGTTAATTACAAACTTAGAGACGTTGCCGATATTGAAAGGGAGCGCAGGGCGTTGGCAGTAAGGGGTAACATGTTGGCACGCATGTTTGCTGGATGTTCCAAAGAAGTAAAGATACACCTGTTCAAAGCTTTTTGTCATGTGTTTTACACTAGTAGCCTATGGTGTGATTTGATGAATCTAGATTCTGTTGATGTTGATGCTGTTAGCCTATGCGGCTCTTACAGCTTCATCGGACACAGGGCTCACGGAACTGAGGGGTCCGTGAGCTGGTTATATTGTGATTTGATGAATGAATCCAATACAACAACATATTTAGGATTCTATTGAGGCTTCCACGGTATTGCAGTGCTTCGAGCATGTTTGCAGAGGCGTATACCAAGTGACCATTGGTCAGAAAGAAAGTAGATTCACTCGTACATCGTACTAAGGCGGCCTCTAATAGTCTCGTAAGGGTGTTTGCCGATAGTAGCGATTGTTTTCTAATTCGTCGGCTTATAAAGCTGCATGTCTACAGCGTAACAGTACGCTGATTAAAAGTATTTTCTTTGTATTATTTTTATTATTATTGTCTTATGTAATTATGAATGCTTTTGTAATTATTATTATTTTTAATTTATTGTTAAATTTATATGTTTGTAATGGATCTTTGTAATATAAATCAAATAAATAATAAATAAATAATTATCACAAATGACATAGTAAATAGATAATATAATAAAAATGAATTAATAAATAAAATAAATAATTAAAAAGCAAATCAAATGATTTCCCTTGTTTGATACTCATCATGAATTAGTCTTTTAAAATTAATTTTATTATGTATATGTAATAATATGATATAATTAGTTATAATCGATTATTATTATTATGTTATAATGTATTCTATAATTATAAGAATACTTATATAATCGAAATATTTGCATGCCATTTTCAAAGGCTGAACTTGGAGCACAAAAATTTGTAAACCATCTTATGTAACACTAGTTCAAAGGCGAATAAAGATTATTATTATTATTATAGGAACTCGCTTAATGTCATCAAACAGGGCGTTCCAGAGAACAGTAAAAGAAGAATTAAAGAAACCAGTGTTGTACTGTAGCTTAAGAACATTGTAACAAGGTAAATAAACAGACATTTACACCACCGCATTCATAATTAATTGTTACCAGCTCTGTAGAGCGATACCAACCAGCTGTAGCAAGAGTAAATCGGCTCGACCAGGGAAGAATGACGCTTTTACAGAAATCAAATACACTGCACATCACACATTCCAACGATTCTCTACACATTTAATATGTTATAAGAAAAAAAAACAAATAGATATAGATATAAAAGTATTGTCGAAGAACACTTGATATAAAATGCCTATAACTAATACCGTTTGTGTCCGTATGTGGTTTTAAGTACAATGTTAGTTTAAATAAGCAAGAGTCGGGGCTTCGTGTAAAACCTAGTGCAAGCATCAACTCCTCACAAACTCTGTTAGAAGAACTACACATTATGTATGACAGTTTACAAGCACATTGTTTGTAGAATGAAATAAAGTCTATTATTATTTTTTAAAGCTAATTTTTATTTTCCTCATGTATGTAACCAAGGGTGACAAACGAGCACACCATTTGACTGATGTTAAGTTATGATGGAGCCCAACCATCAATCCTCAACAAAGATTCAAGACGCCCGACCTAGATTCTGTTGATGTTGATTCTGTTGATGTTGATGCTGTTAGCCTATGCGGCTCTTACAGCTTCATCGGACACAGGGCTCACGGAACTGAGGGGTCCGTGAGCTGGTTATAAACCGTGTTCCCTATATTGGTTCTCTTACTTACTCAAAGCGCTCATAAACTGAGCGTGTCGCTCTACTCTCTGGTCTCATACCTATCTGATGATGCCACCCAAGTTGCCAGTTCCCTAGCTATCGAGTGATTCTCCCGAGTGGAGAATGGATGGTGATGACTAATGACCGTCCGAGGTTTTGGTGTGCGAACCTAGCCTCTGACTGACGCCAACTGTTTTCTTATTAATCGGAAGCTGTGGGCGGTGAGAACCGCCCTGACACGCGGGTGTAGCGAGTGTACGCGGTATCGCGAAGATTAGGAGAGGCGAGGGCGACGCGACGAGGTGTTTGACTGGCGTTAGGCTCCCCCATGTAGTGGGGGTCATCGAGGACGTGACGGGGTCGACGGTTCCTAGTTTCCGGGTTCAGTACCGGATCGTAGGTTGCAGCGTTTACCAATAGCGGGTTGGAGTGCAAAAGCGCTTTATCGAAGAAGCGCTGCGAGATAGATTTGAGGTATTCCGGTATGGTGACGAGATGTAAGTCACTGTGCAGATCGATGTTACGTTGATAAGGTTCTGCTCCAGTTGCGATTCTGGTGAAGCGGTTTTGAACCGTCTGTAATTGAGTTAATTAGTTTTCGGCTACGTGGGCGAAGACGACGCTGGCGTGGGTCATAATTGGTCTTACGCAGGACTTATATAAAAGGAGTTTATGTCTTAGGGACATTTTGCTTTTAGCGTAGATGAGCGGGTGAAGCCGGCTCATGACGAACGCGGCCTTATTTCTCGCATTTTTGATATGCTGGCGGAAGCTAAGTTCATAGTCAAAGGTGAACCCTAGGTATTTGACCGTTTCTACCCACGGAATGGGTCGGTCGAAAATCGTGATACGTCCTAGCTTTCTACGACTAGGTACTGGTGCCGTGAAGAATGGGTCGGCTGAGCCTCTCCAAAAGAAGACTGCTGCACTTTTATCCGGGCTAATTTCGATTCTCCATAACCGAAACCACTCGGCGGGGCGGTTGGCTGCGGCTTGGAGACGAATCGTGATACGGCCCTTGTGTAAGTTTGAATAGTCTGCGAAAAGAGCAAGACTTACCTGCGGATCTTTCGGAATATCACTTGTGTAAAGTGAGAATAAGAGGGGGGAGAGAACGGAGCCCTGGGGGACTCCCGCTAGGAGCGGCCGGCTTGAGGAGCGCGTGCCGTCGACTCGATATCGAAAAGTGCGATTCGACAAGAAGGCTCGTATGATGTGTAGTGAAGTTTATAAATTAAACCGTTGTGCCAGACTTTGTCGAATGCCTTTGCGACATCGAAAAATAGTGCACCAGTACCAATGGGGTTTTTCAGGGTTAGCCCTGCAAGAATGTGTTCCATTAAGCGGAAGGCCTATTGAACGCAGGAGTGCCTATTCCTAAACCCGAACTGTTCGTCGGGAAGTAATCTATTGCTAAGACGTGTTCTTTTAGTCGCCTAAGAATAATCCTCTCGTATACCTTGCCCACGGAGTTCAGGAGACTGATTGGGCGATAACTGTTGGGAATGTTCCGTGGTTTGTGCGGTTTGGGGATCCCAATGACATCCGCTTCCTTCCAGGCATCCGGGAAGGAGCAGCTGGAGAGGAGCGTGTTGAATATTGCCACTAAGAGGCAGATAATATTAGCGGGAAGCGCTTTGAGTATTTTATTGTTAATCCCGTCGGAACCGGGAGCTGACCTCTTTTTGAGGATTTTTATGATGTTTGTAACCTCGTTGGTGGTTCTAACGGATTGCCCGCTGGTGGTAACGACGCCCTAAATATCACGTCGGCCTTCACCTTTCGGAGGTGGTCTTGGTCCGCGGGGGCGTTCGACGGGGAGCATTGGCACTCTAGACTGTCCGCGAGATATTCGGCTTTCTCCGTGTCATCGAATGCGAGAGTAGCGTTATCCGGTAAAATTAGAGGCGGCATTTGTGAGATGGTGTTGCTTTGAGACCCCGCGCTACCTACCAGTAAGCGGTATTCGAAGGCTCGAGGTCTGCTAGCAGGTTGCCCCATTTGTCGTCGTTATAGGATTTTATGCTCTCTTTAACCTCCCTTTGGAGGTGACGCAGTCTAAAACGATTAACGTCTGATCTATCGTGAATCTTTGCCGCGCGATTTTTTGACCTTATCAGTCGACGGAGACTCGAGGGAAGGACCCCGAATTGATCGGTCGACGCGGGGACCGTCCTTTTCAAGTCTTCGACGGCCGAGCTGAGGTGAGAAGTTAAGGAGTCGATCGCCCGAAACGCCTTGTCGGGTGAGTCGATCTCGTTGGGAGAAACGTCTAACTGCTAGGTGGTCGTAGCTCTGAGTTTACCTTCGAGAGCACGCCAGTTAACGATAGTTTTGGTCTGAGGGACCTCGCCTGCCGACTGGCCCAGCTTGAGGAGCACCGGCCTATGGTTCGATGACAATTCGTGTAGCGGTTCTATAGAATCGACCGCTAGGGTGATATTTTTAATTAACGCTATGTCTAAGACGACGGGTGTTTGACGTGTAAAGTTTAGAGCGTATCGTGTCGGGAAGTCGGGGGCTATAACATCGAAGTTATAAGAGCTCATGAAGGCGTGAAGCGCCTTGCCGTTTCTATACTCCCTTGTCGAGTGCCAGGAGGCATGTTTGCTGTTTAGGTCGCCTGCTATGACGACCGAGGGACCTAGGTTGATTAAGGTCCTGATTTCCGATTCTAGAACTGTTTTCCTCGGTGATAGAAAACCGAGGCGATAACTATCGGGCTATGACCGGTCATAGCCACCCTGCACGCTGTGGCTTCTATGTTCGTTAATCGCGGAGCCTCGAGCGGTACGCAGTGCAAGCACCTTTTATAGTAGATCAGGGTACCGCCTTTAGGGGCGGTCAGCCTGTCTCCACGGATGGTTCTGTAGTTTGCGATCTTGGGATCGCTGTGGCTAGGTTTTAAGAAGGTTTCTTGCACTAGCATAACGTCGACGTTGTGTTTTTTAAGTGGATCGCTACTTCGTCTTTTTGAGACCTGAGTCCGTCCGCGTTGAAGTACGAAACAGTCAGAGAGCGGGGTTTGACTCGACCTAACGGTGTGTTAGACATTTGAGACCGAGTTAGGGGGTTGTCCGGCTGGGCATTGGGCCATTCTGAAGTGCCCAGAAGGAGCGTATGGTGCCCATGTGTTCTGCAGTGATCTGCAGCATTTCGAAGGGGGTTATGGCCTGCTGGAGGCGGATCCCCTGGCCTGGGAGCAGGCGCGGCCCTAACTGGGATGGCTGGGGTTCGTGCCACTTTTTTGGGTTTGGCTTTTTTGCCTCTGTGGCCTTGCCCGCCTCGTTGCCTTTGCGGCGCTTTGGGACACCCGCAGTAGCTCGCTGGGTGGCCCTCTGCCTCGCATAGGCAGCACGCTGGGGCTCGGTCGCTACGGTGGGACGAGAGCAATCAGGAGTGCTGTGGTCACCGATGTATTTGACGCATCGGGGCCTGGCATAACTGATCCTGATCCTCTGTGGGGTATTTTGTGCCATCGGGTATGAAATTTTTTGGGTGGTGAACCACCAGGACACGTCTAACCATTTCGATTACTCCTGCAGAATTATAGGAGGCGGGGGCTTAGTTTTGCGCTCCGCGGGGGGCGCTTGGTTGTAGCGAAACTGTGGGTCTGCCTTTTTTGCCGGCGTAGCGGTCGGAAAGACCGAACCTGGCCTGGAGAAGGTGGCCGTATTGATGACGGCCGGCTGAGCGGGGCGTTTCCGCTTGTTTGTGAGAAGGGTGAAGCCCTCTTCTGGTCGGCATGATCCTACCTCCATTTCCGATTCGGAGGTCTCCGATTCTGAGTCGGAAGACGCCCGTGATCGGGGAGAGGCGGAGGTGGAAGGGCGCGCAGAAGCCGCAACGGAGTCGGGAACGAATGGAGTCGTCGGGTCCGGCGATTGCGGGCTGTCGCTGAAGGCGACCCGTGGAGTTTCGATTTGACGCATGTAGTTGTCCCATACATCGGGACACGTCGCTTTGATGAACGCCATAATGCGGTTGGCATCCATACCTAATCGCTTAGGGCTTAAGGCCCATCCGCGAGGAAAAAACGATTCTGTAATAAACCTATTATTATATTCGGTGTAATAAACCTACAATCTATTCGGAAAACCTAGGGTCTTGGGTACGCTACGGTGAGTTCCTGTCGGTCGCCTAATGCGACAGAACAAAGGAAATACAATAGCTGCCTTTGAGGCGAGCGGGTGTGGCAACTTACGGGGTCGTTGAGTCAAGTAGGCGCGCAGGTAGGCGCGCAGGTGTGCACGCAGGTGTGCGCGGTGACGCACTCACTTCACAGGGCGGTAATCCGCCCGCACTTTGTCGCACCACATATCCACTGGTCGGTTTTGGTTTTTCCGGCACTTTTTATCCTACTACCACCACTAGTACTCCCGAAAACAAAATACCGCTATCGCACTGTAAGTATTAATTGCAGCTTCTGGCTGCTTGCACGTTTGCCACCAATTCAATAAAAAAAAACTTCAAATAAAACATACAAAACATAGCAACACTAATATGCTATTTTACACCACCATTCTATGAAAAATTGATCAGTTCCGGGTAGAAATGACCACGTTATACTGTTTCTAATTTCTATTTTAAAGAGTGGCTCATTAAACAAAAACATATTTATAACACCTACTAATCCTTTAAAAATGTAACAAGTTACATGTTTTTTGCCTACTGCAAGTTCTATTTTTAATATAATTAATGCAGTCTGTTCTAAGGTGAAAACTTATTAAGGAAAATGCTCCTGTAATAGCCGTTTTTGTGAACTTATCAAAATTTATATACAAAAGATTCATTCAAGCATTCCCCAGGGCGGTCACGACTTTTGAACTTTACAAGATTCTAGCTCGTCTTTTATATGGTGACCTGTCAACGTTGTGTTATAGCGTTTACTAAAAGTTGCTTGAGGTTTTCTTCTTAGAGCTCTTTTTAATTATTTTAAAAATGTTTTTTTTTAACTTCTTAATTCTATTTGCTTTCAAGGTAGATTTTAGAACAATTTTCATACGAAGACATAAATAAGCTAAAACTTCCTATTATTTTATATAGAAAAACGTAATCATTATATAAAAATAATTTTTAATTTTATATAATGATATTTTTTTATGAAGATGTGCATTGACAATAACAAATGCTTTATACGAACACAATATACCTAAACTTTGTACTTACGCACTTATGCAAATTTAGGTTATATTAACAGTGAAATTTTATTTTATACTTTATTTATTTTACAATTAGTTATAAACTAAAATATTCGTATTGAGAAACTTTTAAAATTATATAATTTTAAAATAAACTTACATGATTATAACATTTTTCTGAAATAAAAACAATTCTTCTTGGTAAATAAACTAATTATCACACAACAATTAAGTTAACCACTAACTTCGCAATTTCATCAAACACGACATAAATGTGACTTAATTTTTGTTACAGCTACTACTAAGTCCTAGGCTGATGGCCAATTTACTTAGGACGATATCATTAGGTAACCATTTTTATAGCAAGATATAAAAACTTTACCGTCGCTACACATGCAACAAATAAAGGCAAATGTATTAAAATTCTTTCGTATTAAATCATTTATCATATGATAGAAATAAATACCATAGAAGGTTCATCTATGATTTTCAATATTTATTCGTTTTTTACAGAAAATATTTTTAACGTTAGTTTGGCAATATTATCACTTACTGTATTTTTTTTCTATCCCCTCAGAGTAATAAAATGTTAAAACTGATCTATCTAGCTTCTTTAAATTTGACAATGCTAGAAAGCAATATTGATAGACCTTCGCAATTATAAAAATATTATTTTTCAATAGTGAAACCTTTACCTAACAACTATCATTTCAATTAGCATTTTGATAGCATTGGTGATCCAAGAGATAGTGATTTTTTAAGAGTGTTATTTAAGTTATTTATTGACGTTACTACGAGAAAGATGTTCATCTCTTTGATTTCTCTCATTGATTTGATATAGCAAGTACTCTTTTTCGGGGACTTTTTCTACTAATCATCTGGAGTCTTTTACTTTTCACCTTTTTCCAAAGGTGTGAGCCGGTCTATGTTTCTCATAAAAGATACCGAGGGAAAATTGCTCTCAAATAATAAAAACGATGGCATCTGCTATAAGTTGTTACCGTCGTTAATTACAATATTGTATGGTTACTACAAATAATATTATTCAGTTTTTATAATGACGGGTGCAAAATCATTTATAAGCGAGATTGTTAATCTTTTAACGGTAATTTACAATAGTTGTAATAGTAATTACAACTTATCCCCACATTACACTGACAGCCTTTATTTCTACTATATGTGTTAAATCTTCATTACAATTATATTGTACGAACCATGTAATATAACAGGTAGTGCCAAGTTGCAATTGGTATCTAACTACAACATGATCGGTCAACTAGCGATCTTCTAGTGACCGCCACTCATCTCTTTGGTGAGGCTCTCGAGAACAACGGTGAAGCACACTGTCTGACTTGATGATTCGAAAGCCTTTTCAGGGTCTGGTATGATAGCCTTATCAGGAAGCTTCCAGCGTATGGCATCTATCCTGGCTTGATCACCTGGACAGCTGACTTCCTGAAGGAGCGGTCTCTGTGAGTAGTCATAGATGGCTGCTCGTCTGAGAAAATGGCGATAAACGCTGGAGTTCCTCAGGGTCAGTTCTCTCTGCCACTCTGTTTCTTCTGCGTATTAATGTCAAAATAAACCCGGTTATTTTGGGTATGCAGACAGACGACAGCACAGTTGTAGAGAGTTACCAGTTAGGTGCTAATGCCACCAAGGATCAAGTACAGTCCCAAAGAATAGCCATGGTAGAGCGATTGAGTCTCACATTACAGGAGGTTTCCAGTTAGGGCGACGCCAATCTTGTGAGATTTAATGCCACCAAAACACAGGCGTGTCTTTTCTCAGCCAAAAGGAGCCAGTGCACTTTGGTTTCTACCTTCCAAGATCTATGTGTGGAACTCACTGATCACCTTCAATTATTGGGAATCGAAATTTCATCGAACCTTAACTATGGACGATTCATTGAGTCCAAGGCGAAGATAGCTGCAAAAATTGGAATCCTGGTCATAGTACAGCGGTATTTCTCTGCGAGGCAGCTTTTAACGCTCTATAAAGCTCAATTCCGGTCGTGTGTAGAATATTGTTGTCACATTTGGGCAGGCGCCGCTAAATATCATCTCGCAGCTTTGGACTCGGTGGAAAGACGGGCTAAGAGGCTAATTGGTGACGCAGCTGAAACCAATCTGCTCAGTCTTGAGCACAGGCGTAAGGTGGCTAGCCTTTCAGTGTTTTCCAGAATGCATTTTGGAGAATATGCTCAGGAATTACATGATCTAATTCCCCCATCCCCGTTCCACCATCAGACTTCACAACGCACTGCTAGATTTCATCCTTTTGTCATCCCTCAAACCTGAACGAAGCGCTTTGCTTCGTCTTTCATTCGCTGTACAGCAAAGGACTGGATAATTTGCCCGCGTCTGTCTTTCCCTCCGATTACAATGTGGGTGTTTTCAAGAGATGAGTGAATAGGCATTTACTGAGCTAGTGCGCCTTACCATCCAGGACTGCATTTCCACGTAACATCAGGTGGGATCGTGGTCAAGCACTTGCTCAGAAAGTTCAAAAAAAAATTGGGTCACCCCAACCGGCGAGAACCACGCTCTCATGGGATACCAGTCTGAAATTGCAGAATTGGATAACGTCGCTGTGTTTTGTCAGTGTTGGAATCCAGAGCGGAGTTGGGCTACAAGTGACGGGGCATTATATCTCAGTTCTCAGGCCTTTTATATGCAATTTAAATTATTCTTTCGCCATCATCATTTCATTTTCACACCAGGAAAATTCTGTGCTCATTGGTTAACCCTGATATTATAAAAAAAAGTGATCGTAGCCACGAAACTATTGCCATAATATTATAAAAAAGTTTAGTTTAGTTAAAGTCTATTGCCATTTAAATCAAGTTCCTGAAGATTCAAAATGACACCCGTGTAACGTAGTGAATAGAATATCTATGTGAAGCATCGCAGGTCATTGATTTGATTTCCAGAAGTTTAATAATTCTCTCAAATAATTTCAAACCATAAATTATGTTATGTCTCCACCACATGGTGTCCGTTAAATCTAAGTACTAATTTCTAGTAATAAAGTGAATGATTTTACTTAAAATTACTTAATTAACTTTGAAAACCTCGATTTAATCATTCATTCTTTACGACATTTCATAAATTTTAAAGATACTATTATAGGAATGTAATAAAGCCACATTTAAAAAAAAATATCACAAGATATACAAATAAATTACATAGAACACAAAATAATGAATCACCTATGAAGCTTGATCACATTGAAATGTGTCTGATTGTGTTCAGTTATGAATACAAGACAGTGTTTAAATTTTTCGTCTATCATTTTAAGAGCGTAACGCTTATATCTTGTGGATATAAACGTTTCTTCTTGATTCTGAATGAGTTGACAAGCGTAGTATTAAAATGGCGTTGCCCTTATATTCGTCAAAATCATTGTGGCATCAAAATAGATGTAAATCTATTATATATGAATTTATTTTTAATATCATCACTTCCATAGTTAATTATTTATTTGCACCTATCAGTTGTAAAAAATAAACCCTTTTTTTACTATATATATATTACAAAAATGTTTACTGTTAATAAAGTGAGTAAAATAAAAAAGATATTGCTTATTACCAGAAGCCGTCCCAGTCATAGGACCACGTCTCCTGGCTTGTAAATTACTCGTAATATATAATAATAATAATAAATGAGACCTTTAGGCATCGATACGTTAAAAATATACACTCCGTATTTAACTTTTCTTTTATAAAAATATTATTTGATTTTTTATTATTAATTAAAAAAATATATCGCTTTATATTTAAAAACTAATACTAGCAATCATATAAACACTGTTAAAATTCCTGTGAACCAAGTAGGCTTAAATGCTTGTGCTACTAGATGGTTTACGACAATAATCGAATGATGGATTCGAACCTACGACAGACCGTTCCATATCCCTATATATTTATCCTAAGCTATTGGTGCTTAAATTTATAGACCAGTTTATTTCGACAATAAATCCAAAGGAAGACCACTGTAATGCCCAAACAGAAATTTAAAAAAATATATTTATATTAAAACTTGATACAATGTGATTTTTCTAAGATTAATACTGTCTCCTGATTCTCTCAGTTACCTTGCCTTTATATCATGTACGATGATATTTTTCATTTGCATTCTGTTAAGGCATGAGCCGACGAGCCCGTCAATAATTAATATTCAAAGATTTCATACAGACACCGTCCGAAATAACCGAATATAATAGCAGAAAATTTTGATTTGCATTACGACTAGAGTGAAGTTGTTGAAATTTCGTAAATATTAAGAATAGAACGCTAAGTATGCGACACAATGATTATAGTTTTTTTTTTGTATCTTAACTATATCGAACATATTGTTCGTGTTTTTGTGCGTGTATTTGTCGCTTCATATAAAACGCAAGATTAATTACATCATTATTCCGAAATTATATTCCAGCTTACACACGTCCATATCCCCTAAGAGTAAATTAAAAAATAAAAACATTAGTTGATAACCACTTGTTTTCTTACGTTTCGTTAATTGAAAACATTTGTGTTAATTGATTCCAATGTAAACATTTATGTAGGTGGCTTAAATACACAGACGGTCTGTAAATATTTACACATTTTGGTTTTATATTTCTTTGCCAAATGTGTATTTAAGGATTTTAAAAGTTGGCCATTTCGTCACCACTAGAAAAAAACAATCAGATAACGATTCAAAAACTCATTTTATTTTTAGAAACAGTCTATGTCACCTGACGGTACACACCCTCAACACCGGACGAGTCGCAGATGCGCCGCCGGCGTTTGATAAAGATGTAGGCTCTTTTTTTCCTAAGTCGTATCAGTTCAGAAATACCGCTGGCGACAGCTTATTCCACAAAGCAGTACTTGAAATGTACATAAAATTTCTGTGGTGGGTTGCCAACCATCGAGACTATGCGTACGTAAAAGTTATTGCCGTATTATGAGACTTCGTTCCTTTTTGTGATTGTTCATGTTAAGTATAAAAAGAAGCTATCAAAGTTATATAGATTCATTTTCCACATAAGAAAGTTAAGGTTTACTCAATTAAAAACATAAAATAAGAACTTACGTGACAACGATGTGTGGTAGATTCGCCATTACTATTGGACATTACGCCGCAGTTGTAAGCTAGACTGGGGTAGGATTAAGATTTCCCCTTTCAAGATGACCAAATTCAAGCCGAGGCTCCCTCTCGGGAGCCCTTATGCTGGTTGCCCATATATAGAGGTCTCGACTGAGTGCCATAAGCGCTCGGTCACCTCTCAACCCGGTGAAACTGTAAAAGCCCTCGGGCTAACAGCGGCCATCAGCCCGAAAAAAAATAAAACAAAAAAAAATTAACTAAGTCAACATCATCCTTATCGAGAACATTTATAGAGAACGTAATATTTATAAATTATAATCGGTTACCATAAGGAGAAATTTTATTTGTTCGCCATTTTTATATCTTAAAAAATATAATAAATATTATACTTCCCAATTTTTGGGCAGTTTTCGTGTTCCACACGCGTTCTGGGTCGTTGATATATAATATTATCGGGGTAAAGTAGATTTTCAATGACAGCATTCGGAGATATGAATTTTAAGTTTTTATTAATTGTCAATAAAATAATTAAATAACATTTAAAGCTAGAAACTAAACTTTCTTATAAATAATTTAAACTATTTTAACCAATGGTGTATGATCTTTTAAACGTAGCATTACGTCTTCTCCTACAAAATTTTCGCTTGTATCTCCTTCTTGTTGAAAATCCTTTAAGCTTTTCGTTATTTGTTATGTTTTCTACGATGTGTGTCCACTTTTGATCAAGATCTTCCGGTGGTTTGTCGTTGACTAGAATAATAGGAGTTATAAAAGTAACACTCTTATCCTCAGTCTTTGCTTTTTTTTCATCTATTACGTAGGTGGAAGATGTTCTTGGCCATCCTTTACGCACTGAACCTTGTGGAGAATTCAACTTGGAGCTGTCTTTACTCGATATCACTGATTCCTCTAAGTTATTGTTTGATAATTGAGAAACGCGTCCATCGTTATCGGCTAATTCATTAGCCGCGGCCAATGCAGCCTCTGCATCTTGTAGTTGAAGGAACTGGAACAGACATAAATTCAACATTTACAAGAATAGTTAAGACCATTTTCAAATATATATATATATATATATATATATATATATATATATATATATATATATATATATATATATAGGTATATATATATATATATATAATTAGTACCTATATATTGTATAAAAAACTATTAAATACTCTTAAAACATCGTGTTTATTGTCAAAAAAATTATAGAAATTTGATTTTTTTTAGTAAATTAAAGCAAAGTCGATTGTGTGTTAACATGCTTAATGAATGCTTAACTTTAATACGAAATGTTGTCAAATTTAGTAGAGGCTGTAATACAGACCAAAACTATTTTATTATATATTACTGATATCTTTTATATTATTGTCACGGGAAAGTTAGATTATTTCATAATAAACACAAGAAAAAAAAAATGCAAACAACAGCAACAAAGATAGAAATCGAAACGAGTAATTTCCTTGGAATTAATTCCTTTTTAACGATAGCAGCCTAATAGCGGAAAACAGACAGTCAAACGTAGAAATAAACTCAACGCAATACACAATTGGGGTTTTAAGTATAAAATCGTAAAGGCGTCGTAAAACGCTGCAGACAGTCTTGGAACAATAAATTTTGTTCATGAAATAATTTTATTATATTTAGTACATAACATTACTAGAGCATTGTGGTTAGAACATCGGTTTTGAGCTGTAGCGGTTATTTATTTGAAACTTACTGGGCGATTACTTTCCAATTTTTTTATTTTTACGTACAAATAAATTACATATTTTTAAATAGTGTTTGATGAGAAGCTCACCTCCTGACATTTTTAATAAGCTTAATAAGCTCCAGGTGACATGTGCATACCAATCACAATTAGTACTTATACCGCCTTTGTTTCTTAAGTAGTACATAAAACTTATGAGTAAACTTAATAATATAGTTAAACATACTTGATATTTATATATGCTAGTCTATGTGAACGTCTCAACAAATGTAGCGAATAGCTTTTTTTTTATCTGTGAATATTTCTGTTGGTCCAGAGACCTTTACAGCTTTATCTAATTAGACTCGTATAGATAGATAGAAAAAAAAATATATATCTCTGGTTGGTCAAAAAAAGAGTTAGGGCAAACCTCGGAGCTCCTCGTTCCGATGTATCAACGACTTCAGTGATTCAAGAGACTGGTTGGGATTAACCCTTTTGCAGATACGACTGTACTAAAAATTTCAGTCCCAATACCACCCTACATGTCGGCACCTCGTGTGCCAGGTCCAGATTTTTTTTTTATTGTCTGTTTCGGCTTTCACGAGGTTAACGTCATATAAAATGACGTTGACTAAAGATATCCTTGACTGTGCCTGGTCCATCAGCACAATATCAAGCTTACTGGCCGCTACCAGTAGAGACTAGCGCACTTATTTTAGAGTACAGCCTCCGGTGTGTACTTCTAATGAAAAATCTCCGATCCACAAGACCATATTTCAGAGCGAGCTCCAGCTGGGGAATTCTGGCTATTAGGTTGTCCGTGCAGAACTAAAATCGAAACATTATTTAGGTGATAAAGAAACCATCTTCATGCAGGTGTTTATATTATATTAAATGATAATTATAGTACGTTAAAAAAATTAAATTTAATATTAATTTGCTAACAGCTAAAATTATTGAATTGCAACCGTTATTTCCAATATCTTATAAGATATAAAATCATTTTATTAATTCTCGTTTGTATATTTTAATATCTGTATGTATTTTAAATATACTCAGATTAAAAGTAAAAGTTTATACTGTAGTGGAAAAAGTTCTCCAAAAAGAAAAATAATTTACAAACTCATGATTGCACAAGTATTGTTTTCAATCCAAAATCAAATGAAACATTTTTATTCAAAGAAAGGCATTATTTTTCGCGGTCAACTAGGAAATCAACCACCCTGCACGAAATGTAGCTACACCATTTTGCATACCAGGCATTGTGATTGACAATGTTTCTTACTTTAATATATTTTTAAACACTGGAACCGTCCCTTCTCGATCTATATCGATCGATATAACTGAGTAGATCAATGGTTAATATTATATTAATAAAAGATTAATTTAAGCCCAGAAAATATTCATATAAATTATTTTAGAGCTTAATTTTAAATTTGCGGAATAATATCTGGTAAACAGTATCTGATATTGATACTCGTAAGAGCAATGACCATATCATTCATTGGCAAGTTCATTACCTATAAATCTAAAATTTATGTTTATACAGGTTGTTACCGACTTAACGACGTTTCTGTGTACTTGTTTATTTTAAATCTCCCATAAATGGCTGACTGTCTGAAAGAGATCACAGTTCTACGTTATAGAACGTATATATAAGATTAGATGAAGTAAATTCTTGATTAGCGGTACTCTTCTGGAGTGTTGTTGGCCAGGTACATTTGAAAAAATTTGCCTCAACTACGCTGGCAGGCATGCAAATCTTTCGATATGTAATAATTATATCCTGATCAATATTATTTAACATGATCTATAAGAAAATAAATAATAAAATAATAAATAAAAATCAATAATTTTTTCTTGATCGATTTCGACTATGGCGATTTCTTTTATTATTACCAGATGACATCAAACGCAGTTGTAGGATATATTATAGTGGCATATGAGCATTTGCACAATCACTCACTTGTCCCCTTCTCAAGTCAATAGTATCTACACGTGTATACGTTCAGTTACAATGTCAAAGGTACGGGACACACACAGTATATCCGAAACTCAACATTTTCGCCCTCTAATTTTATGAAGCTTTGTGCGTAAAGAAACTATAATTAACGTATGGACCTACCGCGGAAGCTGTAGCTCTCAAATTTAAAAATCAACATTCCAGCGTTTGTTATTGCTACCTTGACTTTGTTGTGAAGAACTACTACACCACGTGTTGTTCTATTAATAAAGGAAAAAAGAAGTTAACATTGAGGTATGGTAGGGAATTACCAACTTAATGATTTTATTTTATTATTAACCAACATTTTTACGACTATCAATCTGTATTGACATCGGTCAGTATAAAAGGAATTCCTTGCTTAATAATGTGTCTGTATGACTGTGCTTATAATTTAAGATTAAGGGATTTGAGTGCAGTTGTCGCTTTTATGATTACCTTGAAGAAGGTTTACGTGTATTTAAACTTGCAGTTATAGGAGCTAAGCCTTAGCGGTATCTGTGAAATAAGTTAAAACTAAATTCTACCTTAACGTACCCGGCCCGGACTGTTTGTAAGTATAAATGAAAAACCTTACAATAACAATATTATTTACTTTGGCAAACGGAGGTGAGTCAGCTTTTGCTGAAACAGGATTATAGTCCCGTGCAGCGCTGGTTTTCAGCCACTCCCGTCTCCCTTAGATGTCAGATTAAAGATTTACATAGGTTTATATTTAACTAGCTGTTACTCACTCGCATCGGTAGACCTAACTCGTTTTATTTTATTATTTATGTCCGTTACCATGGCCAAAAGTAAAACTATGCCTTATTTCACTAAGACCCCTTCAGATCTTCGACGTGATTGAATGAGACGCATAACCATACAAACTTTCACTTTCATAAGAGTTTCAATGGGAATATCGTTGAATTTTCACCATTTTAATGATTTCGAGATATTTAACAATTATTTCTATGCGTTCGTTAATGACATCAAACTGAAATGCATCTTCAGCACTTTTGAATCCACTGTGAGTGCACGTTTTCTCTGCATATCTAAAGCAGTTCTACCGACTCATTACCAGATTCAATTATCAAGATATTCCACGAATAGATGAGGTTGACGTTTGAAGAAAAAGTTGGTATATTCTCTTAATAACCCATAACAAAACATTTATAATATAAACTTAGCTAAATTAAACCTTATATTAAGTCAGTATGTAACATAATACGATAAGGAGGTCAATGGTAAAACGCTTTAAATTTTGTTAACGGTCTTCGGTCGTTTACGGCACGAAATAAAACAACATATTGATATCAATCGAAGAACATAAAGGACTAAAAATAACATTAAATAAATCGTGAACATATAAAATCTACCAACTTAAGAACCTTGTGGATAAAACAGTCCGATAAAGATGTGCTATTCATATTTAATTTGCAAATAGGTAAAACTTGTCCTAAGATCGTTGTTAATCATTATTAAACGTTTTATAATTCGAAGTAACTATTGTGATAAATCAAATTACTATTATATTGCGTTACTCGGAAGGGTTACATTCTCGTAAAAGTATATTACTAAAATTATTTAGCTTAGTACAAATATCTTATGATGTTTATCCCATAATCAACGTACGTACGTATACAGTTCATACGTTCATGGGGAAACGTTAAAAGATTGAAATTGACAAAAATTTCAAAGAAAACTTTACGAGCTTAGAGTTACATACTAGTTTTTATGACTCATTACTACAATACAATGTGTGATTATATCAAAGCGAAATCTTTTACACATTCTGAAATACCCGTGCGCCTTTTAGTTTTTTATCTTAGCGAATTGTTAAAAATTGAAATGAATGAATCATTTGAATTTCTTTTTGAAACATCTATCAAAATAGTGAATTCGTTAGTCAAAATAGTGACATGAACAAATCGTTATTTACATTTATGACATCAAGTCAATATTTAGTTCAGTGTAAATAATATTAAAGTCTCATATATTTCTTGGATAACTACATGGTCAGATAAACGTTTAAAACTTACAATCGACTACTATATTGCAAGTATTTGGCAGCTTAAGTTCTTACTTAACTTACTTACGTTCGTACGCCGAAATATCGTTATATCGGTGAACTGTTTATCATATAAACTCCTTTGTTTTCTTTATTTATATATACAGTTAGTTTTATTAACTACTTCTATTTACGAGTTTTATATAGTAGTAATAGTTTTATAGAGTTCCTATAGAAAAAAATAATAATTAATTCGTACGAGGTTTACTCTAGAAGCAACCGTTTGGTTAAAAATATAACATACGTTATAACATATTACTGTAAACTATTGTAGTTTTAAATCATATCGTCACTTAAGTTTAGTCATAAGTTAAATTAAGGTTATATAGGAATAAAAATATTACTTCTTTTTCAATACCGTCCTCTTAGTGCTAAATAAAATTACACATATATATAGTGCGTGTAGTTTTGTTAATAAGTAACAACTCATTCTTATAACATAATTTACCGAACTACCTTTAAATTACTAATTATTGTATGTGTTAAGTATAATGCGTTTACAGTGTTAATAAATGTTATATTATATATTATTATTAATTTTATATGCGTTATTTAATATGTAGTTATTAGTCGCACCAATTCATGCTCACTGGGCTTACCGACGAAATAGTCAAGTCAGAAAAAATATTACATAGAGAAAATGTTAACTTATAATATATATAGTATATTTTCGCAATTATATCACATATTTATGTATTAGATACGACAACAACTTTTCACTTACCTGACCTTTATCTTTAGGATGGACTAAAAGAACACAAAGAGAAAAACCATTTTATTAATTACCAAAACACACGTCAAAGAAAGTTTGTTTTACCTGGAAAAACTTAGATATTTTTAAGCTGAAAATTTCGTGTTTTAATTTTTAGGTATTTGTTCTTTGTTTCAAAATATGTCATTAAAACGAAAATCCTTAACGTAAACCTCCTCATTTTTTCATATAAAAATCAAGTCGTATGTTCGTGAAGTTTTTTCATATGAATAAAAAAAGAAGTGAAGCTTTTTAACGTTTATTCTTGTTTCTGTCCGCAAGATATAATTGTCGGTCTAGCATTATCAGAAGTTCCCGATCACGGGTAACTTAGCTGATAGAGCACCGCGGCCGCCCAACTGTTCATACTGCTGTTCTGAAACTTAACATCAGACTGCTGACTGCACATGATTCATCAGTCCACGCCACTCAAATCAGATCACAGTTGTAAGCCGCCATCGGGCGTGAAATTAGCGCTGAAAACATTCGAAATTGCTTACACGATTTGTTTGGATTACGAGCAATGAACAGACAAAAAGGTACTGGAGAGCACCAATGAACAGACGGCAAAGACTCAACACATATTACAATGGGCGAGGTAACCTCAAAGTGAAGAAGACGTGCGGAATAATTGCCTTTTCGTTGCACACCCTGATCAGTACTTGCACAGACAATCTACGTGTCCATGTCTGGAGAAAGCCTGGAGATTCGGAAAGACAAGGAACTACCACTGGAACCGTTCAGCAAGGCGGCAAATAAGTGTCGTGGAATAATGATTGAAGATAAAACACCTTTGAATATATACCAAGGCTCCGTGAAGGCAATTTTTTACAAAACGGTCGTCATTACGGGAATTTTTACCTATTCGTGTTTGTCGATGATAATGCGCCTACACATCGAGCCGAATGAAAGAACCCCGCCCTACGAAAATACAACTTATCATTCCTCTCCCCTTTTCATCATTGTTTCATAGGATTATTTGACTTCATTTTATTTAAAAATGCAAAATAATATTAATTTATTTTATAGCTCAAATACGTACGCGCGTATTTAAACAAGATAGCATTACTAAAAAGTTTTTTTTATATCATAATTAGCATAATATATCTTAAGTTTTCCAATTCAATGCAAACTTTTTTCAGTGTGTGTATATTAAAATTTCGAATGGAATTTTTTTTAAAGTTGGAGCAATTGTGTTTAACATTACGTGGTCCAAACAATTGTTGAACCTCGTGGGGTTGACCAGGTAGCATGCCTAGTTCCGCCGTTACATTTAAATATGATGCACTATTTCTATCATTATTATTGGCCATAATGTTAATGTTGATGTAGGCCATCAGTAAAACGTTTTTTGCAGAGATTACTGATCGAATGATATTTTCTAACGAATTTAAAAAGTACAGTAACTGCACAGACACAGTTATCGGGGACCGGTAAATTTCCAAAATAAAGATATATATTTTCTTAAGTAAAAGAAAATTTGCTCCAACAGGCTCCAGGGCTTCAAATGTACTGCATTTAACATTATTTTTAACGTGTATGACAATACGATCATTTTGATTAAGACATTTACGGGAGTAATAAGTGTCATAGTTAGTAATAGTAGGAATGGGCTTAAGTTCACTAAGAAATCTAAAATTGAGAATAAAATTAATAAAAAAGAAGTAAAATTTATAAACAGCAGTCGCTAAGCTGGCGCATGGAATTCTTTCAGCACCTCACAATTAAAATTACCTATTCTGATGTAATTCATGCGCAAAAGTCGGCAGGAAGAGTAATAAAACAAGAAGCAGTTCATATGCAACATCAGGGACTGGAGCCATACAACAATACATCCAGAGCCACCAATCGATGTTAAAATTTTTCCTCGGCTCGGAATCGAATCCAAAAACCGCGACGCAGCTACGCTACGAAGCCTTAAACTAAATAAATATATTGTATATAGATATATATAATTTATGCAAACGTAGGAAATTATTTACATGTTCGCTATGGTTAAAGAACACACGATTGTACACTGGGTAGTACTGTTTACATATTAACGTCACTAACTCGGCACAGTACTTTGATGTTTGTGTGCAAATAATTTACGGTTTGATTGGCCGTTCCATTCCACCGTGGTTCCGAACTTAACTGAATTTCGGGGTGTCTGCTAATAATATGATTGTTTTCATAGCGCAGGATTAGATTTCCAAAGATTTTCTCCACATTTTATTTGTTATTTTAAAAACTTCTAAGTTTTTTAATACAATATCACATTTTATAATTGTAACAATAACGTTTAAAAATAACACGTTTAAATTATCTATTAATTTAATTTAATTAATTATTACCTCTCTAATTTCTATTACGTGAGATAAGTTAAGTTCTTTTAAACGCTGTACGTACTATTGTGTAAATAGTATAAATATTAGAAATAAGCCTGAAAAAAGCAAAACACAGTACGTGAGTACTCGGGACACGTACGCGTACATTATTGCTCTATTATTAAAAAATTGAGTAAAACGACAATACATTTTTGACTATGTGTTAATAGCTGAATAATAAGGTTTACATTTATTGATATAACTTTAAATTACGTAATAAATATTTATTGATACTTTAAAACATATATACATACTAAAATTCCTATACATTAACTTATTTAGAAATCATAAAAGAGCGTCATCTGCCATGTTACATGTTAAAAATCAATAGTTTACAAATTACATAATCGGAAATCATTTTTTTATAACTGTTAATTTACGAAGACATCGTTACTATAATTAACACACAATTAATTTAACTCGTTTCAACACTGTGTGTAACGACCCAGCTCGTTATCGTTGAGAAAATATTTTTACTGGCACAAACGTGCAATAAATCTAATCGTTTAATAGCACATTACCTATCGGTGTGATCTTCTCTTTATCGATTCTGAGGACTGAGATTTTGCGATGTCGCCACAAAGAGAGCGATGTCAACTGAGCATTTTATATTATTATAGTGACGTAACATTTGTAAAATCAGAGACAATTAAAAAATTCGTCTTCATATTCCTTAACTCAATTTAATTACTATGCGATATGAGTCGTTGACGATGGACAGCTTAATTATAATTTGAAACCTGAGAATCAATTATTTGTATATTATCCAAGTCTTGGAACTGCAACTCGAACACTTTTCGAGGTATTCTATCCACTACATGACGTGATGGATCACATATTATGTGATAGAAGCAGATATTGCACTCAAACGAGTGGTTCGTTTACGAGGTTTTCTGTTTTATTCCATGGAAATGACATATTCATTATTATCACTCATCGAAGAATATGGTTACTATAGCCGTAGGAATCACTTATCACCAGGTGAACTGAAACGGTCATTTGTAAACCTATAAAATATGAACAACATTTACAATCATAAAGAAAAAAAATATCATAAAAACATTCGAATTGAATATTCCCGAAAAGTCTAAGGACTCCTATATTCAGCAATTATTCATTTATTTACTTAATAATATTATATTTAACAAACGATTTACAGAGAACACCATACATTTTTCAACACTTAAAACAAACCATTTAATTTATTTGGTTTATTAATCTTGTCTCATACAACGCTAGTAGCACACTTTTATTCTTATTTATTCTTACAATATTTTTTCTTTAGTAATCGTGCTAGGTCCTAGACATGTGTTACAGTTACTAAGCCCTTCCTTCAGATCAAGCATAATTTATAATAAAACTTAATTTAGTTACATGCATAAGCTGTTAAAAAAAGAAAATATCATAATTAGGTAGGTAGTAATAAAATATCATTAGGTTCATCGTACACACAAAATATGACTAGTGAAGTGATTTAACGTTTATATTATATCATACTTGCGTGGTAAAAGAGTTCGTACATTTATATGTAACTTAAAGTTATAATAAAAATGTGTTTACGATTTATAAATAAACATATATTTGTTACTTTGTCTTAGAAACATTACGTTTACATACCGAATGTAATTTACTTATTTAATTTTAATTAACTTTCTATGTCCTCGTACTTCCTTTAAATTGCTTTTGAGGACTTGCTTACATTTATTATGAGTTAGCGTATATAAAAAGATTGCATTACTTATTCTTTTATTAAGGTAGGGCCTCAAATAATATACATATCTATGAGCATAGGAGAAAATTATTTTACTGTTAATATAATTCTGTTCAGAGAAAAGTTATGACATTGGAAATGTATAGAGTTTATGAACTTTTAACAATGGCCTCTGAGATCGTTCGATTCGCAAAAGATAAGTTTTACAAGTACCCCAGACAGACACAATAAGTCAATAACGACTGGTAGAGAGCATAGTAGATGGTTTTCAATAATTCTAAGTGTGTATGTCTTAAGCGTTTGAAAACAGGTAACAGTTTAATTCTACCTTTTGTAGAGTCAAAAGTATGCTCTTAAGAAGAAGTCTAATTAAGAAAGGTATCGACAATAGTGTCGAGGTATTTAATGGATTTAACCTTCTCCAACGTTACACAGGCACATGTTAGTGATAACGAAAATGCGCATAGACGTGGTAACTATTAAGTAAAACGTATTTTTTTTATAAAGTATTAGTATATGTTTAGTAGATTTTAATACTTGAAATTAACCATTAAAGCCTGGTGCGGAATGAGAATTTAGACTATTGGTTATGACTACAATTTCAAATGAATCTGTGGTCAATAAGCTGAATAATTTCCTTTCAAATGTTAAATTGATATCAGTAGAAAGGTCATCTACAAGATTTTTTCTAATATTAGCAAAAAAAGTATTAATATTTTATGTTTAAAAAGTAGGTATATTACTATCGTTAAAATTAGAAAATTTTCCACATTTTCTTACTGTCCTTTTCGACTCTTTTTATTTAATTTCTATCGAAATCTATCCTAACTTTTTTTACAACCAACAGCAATTTAAAAAGCCCTTTTTAGGTACATATTTCAAAAAAATTGTTTCGAACTAAATACCCACAGATCTAAATCCGACGCAACTTTATTATAATTAATAGCTTTTAATTTTAAAATTATTGAGATAGAAGAGTTGTGTGATGTCAGCCAGTCAGCTAATATAGAAAAACTTACTAAGGTTTTTGCTTTAAAGCAAGATTTTAAAAATACATGATCAAGATAAGAGTAAACTCTAGTCCGTAGTGTATGCGCTGGCAGTAAGTCATAAGATCAAAATAATAGTCGTAACCCATAGTATTTTTTTTTTAACTTTCAAAGCAAGTACTTGACCACGATCCCACCTGATGTTAAGCGGAAATGCAGTCCTGGATGGTAAGGCGCACTAGATCAGTAAATACCTATTCACTCTACTCTTGAAAACACCCACATTGTAATCAGACAGACACGGGCAAACTATTTCAGTCCTTTGCTGTACGAATAATGAAAGACGAAGCAAAGCGCTTCGTTGGGGTTTTGATGGATGTTCACAACAAAAGGATGAAATACAGCTGTGCGTCGTGAGGTCCGATGGTGGAACGGGGATGGGGCAATTAGATCGTGCAATTCCTGAGCACACTGTCCAAAATGCATTCTGTTAAACACTGAAAGGCTAGCCACCTTACGCAAGGATTAATTAGGATTTAACAAATCAATAATATTATATTCATGTTATATGAAACATTAAAAACGGTAAACAGTTTTTACTGAAACTGATATAGAATCAATGGAAGACAAAAAATTATCATATGAACGATATGAGGGTAGACGATAATATGCGCAGTTTTTTTCCCGAGTTTAAGTTTCCTTCATAAACAAGGAGCTCAACTACAACAGCCGATATGTAATTTTGTTTGTTTTGTGTATAGGTAAAGTTAAAAAGTATTGATATGTTCCCAGATTCCAGAATAAGTTAACGTTAAGTAACACTATTTTATCTAGATTATAAGAATACTATATACACTGAACTATAAAATAATATAGTTCAGTGTATGTAGTATCGGTAATGTGTGCGAAATGTTCGTTAAGTATTAGTGAATTATTTAAAATAACTAAAATATATGTAGATGTATTTATGTATACAAAGATTAAAATTGAAGATCGTATAAAAATTAAAAAGAAAATACTTTTTCTTTCTTCTCATATTACTCATGGTACGGCCGCTCGTCCAGGTGCCTATCATCTTTAATAATCCTATCTCTTTTAATAAAACCCTCTTTTTATACACTAACATTATTTTGCCGTAAGAGTGCCAGCAGTAAATCATTATTATTACTTTTTGCTTAATCTCTAGCATGCATAAGGAGCTTTCTCGTTCTAGTTGTAAGATTTTCAGATACAAAGATCAGAACTGGAGGATAGTCAGAAACCAAAATGTGGGTATTCCTTTTTCCCGGATACTCTTTATTCATTTTCTTTGCGGTATCATTGAATTATTTTGTAGTTGAGAGAATTGAGAAAATAGTTGAGAGTCATCTTTCGATTTAACAATTACTTTGTATTTATGTTGTATCTCTGTTTTTCAAATATCTATATCACGAGTTTTATTACACTATATTATATTCCTTATTTTCTATTGTTTTTTCTATAGTGCTTCAAGTTTTTCTTCAAGCTCTTTAATGTAATTCTTAGTTTCATTTCTTTTCTTCTCTAATTCATTTTTTTCAATTGTTTTCAATGATTCGTTTAAATCATCCTCGGCGGGGTGATATCTTATGAAGCGAACAAAACAACACACGCATATTAAAAAACTAATAAACTCCAGCATTTTAGCTATGGTAAACTTGGAAAACGACCGCATTGTACATTTATTGGTAACACATTTTGAAATCGATTATACCGAGACCGTTTGGTTTGCAGCCAAAATATTTTGCGTGACTTACAACCAAGAAAAAGTTTCAAAGGGTATAAAAACAATTATAGCTTGGCCCGCCTTTCGTGTGAAAATGAACATCAAAAATAATAGCCTGGTGATATGAATAAAACACCTTTACCCTATATACGAATACGTCATATTATTACAGATTTCGAATCGAAAGATGGGTAGAAAGAGCACCGATGCTCTTTCTACCCATTACTTCTATGTGTGTAAATTAAGATCTTTAGTGTATTATATTTTGAGTTATTAATTACTACTTGCATGTGTTGCTCAACATTTTTATTGTAAATATTATTATCAAGTAACATTCTCGACAAACCTCTGTGGTTTTCTGTATGTTATTTTTGTAATTAAAGTGTTATGTACTTTTATTATAAATAAATAAAAATAACTAAACAACATATTTATAGAGATGAAAGTAGGTTTTAAAATACTACGTTCTCGTACAACAACTGTAGAAAGCAAGTTGGTTTTATTGTTTAGTCCAAGCCTCCTCGCTAAATCGACATCTTTATCATCTCATTTCAGAGCAAATCAGCACTTAAAATTGCCATAAACAATTTTATTGGAGCCGGCCCCGAGGATCCCGAGGAGATGAGTGAGACACGACTAACGCGTACCATAAAATTAAAAGCGAGCTTTTGGACACTGTTCTATCACAACTCAGACAAATGTATGTACGAGTCACTAAACGACATGGTAACCGTTAAATAATTGGTACGAAAGTTAAATTCAATTTTAAATAATTTAAGTCTTCAACTTATTTTATACAAGTACTTAATTGACTTTTTTAATAAGTGCTTTATATTTTACATCTCAATTGACCTAAATTAAGCTGTGAATTATAATTCTAATTATTTTATTTAACACGTGAATTAGAATTTAAATTATTTTATTTAAAATTAAGAATGTGGCTGTTTTTAATTTGCAGTTATTCTAAATGTAATCGTCGTACATTATATTGTGGTCTAATTTACAACTTGCAAAACCGCAACATTTAATTAAGAGCGGATGAATGAAACTTTATTCTCTTTTATTTAACATGAAAAATATCTCCAGCATACTAGTTTTATGATCTATTCCGTGTGCTAGTAAAACAAATGAATTTTTATATTAAAATCATAGTTTCGATATAATTTCATTTCTGTTATGCAATAATAGATGTAACGCTGCAAAGTACTTATATATATATATTTCTATTGGTATGCTAACACTAAATGCACTAACCAACAGACAGTCCAAACAGAATACAAATAACGATATATATATACAAATACGAAAGAATATTTTACTCAACATTATTGGTGATTTTAATTATACAAAAAACCCAAAGTTATTCGTAATTTTTTTTACATATTAGGGTCTGTAAATATGGGCCACTAAAATAGAACCGTGTATTAGTTGTATCAAGTGTAGATCAGCGGCCCACCCTGGCTTCATCATGATGGAATTTAGATTTGAAATGATTCACGAATACCGCTATAACTGAGCTCCTATGTGTGAGCTTTTTACAAGTAATATATATAAATCTGCCACAAGAAATGAAGATTACAATAATGAAAATTGCACTTAAATGTATTCAACGGTTCTCAAGATTAATCATACAGACAGACATCGCATGCCGGAGACTTCCTATTACAATTGTGAATGGATCAAAGAGGAACATAAAATACAGAGCAATATAAATGCATGCAGTAAAGCGAATTTTATATTATTCAACTCCAAATTCCTAGTGAAAATGTGACGTCGTAAAAGACTCTTTGTAAAGAACTCTGTAGAATCGGCCGTCGCCAGCGGTGTTTCTGAACCGATACGACTAAGGGACCTTCAAGAACCTACACGTTTTTTAAAGGCCGGCAACGCATTTGCGACTCCTCTGGTGGCTCAGGGACGGCAGTAATCAGTTACCATTAGGTGAACTGCTTGCTTGTTTGCCACCTATTCTATCGAACTAAGTGTAGTTAGGTCTAAGGTAGACCTAACTACATGTTACGTTATTCTCTTATTCAAGATGATCCTATATTCATATCTTAAACGGACGTTTTTTAACTACAATGAAACACAAAATATCAAAATAAAAACTTTTACTCAATTAAAGTAATACGTTGGGAATAGATATAGAATATTTTTTCTTTGTGAAATACGGTAATAATTTTTTTTTTTAGGAAGTTCAACAAAGTTTACATTGTAAACTAAATTATCGGTAGCAGTATTAAACTTATATACAGGGTGGTTAGTAATCCATGGGTAAACAGCGGCAGCTGACTCACGCGGCCTGTTCATTAGGCTGAATGTAAACATCTGCGTGAAACCGGGCGTCGGAATCGATTGACGCTACTTTGACAGTATGTTTATGAAGTTCCCTATTGGTTAGGTTAGATTAAAATGTCGGAAATTTTTGTTTACTGCTTAATAACTCGGAGGGAGTTTTGAGTCTAATGACGCAAACTTTGAAATAAGATTTATGATATCATAAAGCTAAGACTAAAGTCTATACAAAATCAAGAGTAAGTGTTATTTTTTATGAGTACCTAGCAATCTGGTCATTATTCCAATCCGGCTTAAAGACTTCTTACTCCCACGACAATACGGTTGTGTAAATTCGATGACGCCGCCACGCATGTTTTAATTAAGTCAATCGTATGTAGCATTATATCGCAAAAAGATATTATATCTATAATGAGTGTAGTGTTCGAAATAAAATAGGAATCGCATATCTCTTTAAGGTATATAAAGGTATTCATTTTACTTCATTTCCAATCAAGAAATTGCTAATAAGGATTTAAACAAAATACTTTAATATATGTATTTTTGCTTGCTATTGATGAAATAATCGATACTGTTGATATGGCTCTGCTTACTTTTGTTTGCTAATTTCGTACAAGGTGTTAACAAACCTCAAGATAGCTATTAAAGTGCGTGCCGTTGACTGGAACAACGATTGGAATAGATTTTATAAAGTATAGACGGTTGACCTGCTATCCGTTGTCTGTGGTGGTTTTATTGGAATTAATTGTATCATTCATCAAGAATACGGACTAAAACAGAGTCCGTCATTAAATAATAAAGTCTTATGAGAATCAGAGGACTAAATAAATCAGAGGCTAAAAGAGGACACAGATATTTTTTAATGGATCAGATCAGATTTATCTTTTACGAAAGTTCGTCGGCATAGTCCAGCGGCTATAAGGTAGAAAGTGTTTTGATATTTCATGCCCTGTAGATATCATATCATAAAAACTGCTAATTTAAGATGACTTTCTGCCTGAAAGTGCTTATTTAAACAGAAAATGAATGAATACTAAGCGGTACGGATGAAAATTATCATCACTTTAATGTATTCGTATATTCAGGCGTTCCAAACAAAATTAATAATAAAAGTTAATAAAAGATAAAAGAATATCTCATAGATTCTTCTCTAGCTTCTAAATAAAGATTATTATTTTAATTTTAGTTTATATGAAATTTATTTTAAGTCTGACCCATTAATCACGCCCTAGGATCACTTGATAGTTAATAAAAGAACGTACATACCTATTAATAACACAATTCTTTTATGAAATTAAGGGTGACAATCGAGTACATAGTTTACTGGTGACTATCCCCATAGATGTTTGTAAATACTATAATAAAATCATACAAAAATAAACACCTACATCGATTCGAAGGTCCAACATGTGTTGTGTCTCCGGTGGACTGAGTTTAAATATTTGGTTACCAGTATTTGCATTTTGTACTGGTAAACAAATCTCTCCCAAAATCAAAATCTCTCAAACTCACAATACGATTAAAAAAAAAATAAACAATGCTATATCACGCCTTCTAAGCATATTTGTTATCTTGTGAGTGTGTGAACCTTTCCCTTTAGAACCGACTAATTGATGATGATGCAGCTAAATACAAGCTACAGGGTGACTCTACCATTATTGTTAATAACTATTAGCGAAATAACTTTCTGTGGGTATATTGTTCTAAAATATATTTAATTAAAAAAAAAGATTAAGCCATGTACCTTATGTTTATCCCTCGATGCCGTATAGAGCACCCAGCCTACATAGACAAACATAATCAGTGCCGGAACGACGAGACTTGCGACCACGGGGATACGTCGAACCCACGCATGGTAGATAGCTAACAATAGCAAAGAAATGCCTACTAAAATTGCTATATACCGACCCGTCCGCCGCCGCTCCTCCTGGAACAGAATGAGGAAAGTTTTAATTTCCTTTTTCCCGCTCAATCAAAAGTTGAGATTTCTTCTTGCAGAACTGAAGATGATGTGAATTGGTACATAAATTCTACTCATAAACTAAGGTAATTTTTTTTTCTCAAACGTTAACACATTTGACATAACCTTTTTGGAAGCTCTCTTATGTTTTAAGAAAAGAAAACACATTAAAGTTTATATATTGTATAACAAGTACTGGAAATGGAATGTTAAACTAACTAAATATATTATATTCCACTATATAACACCCATCTTTTTATTAAACAAAAGGGTAGGGCTATTAACTGATCCATGGATTTAATGACATCAAACAGATAAAAATATTTCAAACATGGTTTACGCAATGCGAAATTCATTGCACTAGTGACGTAATTTATACCTGTGTGCGTATGTACACATAAGAAGTTCAGTGCGTAGGTGTTTTAGTGCGTAAATGATACGAACATAAATTAACGAACGCTAATTACATCTGTCTTTATAACGGTGGACACTTGGTACTAGACATAACTTGGTATTAGATTAATGTCGTTCGTCGTGCAACAAACTCGACGTCTCTTCGGACTACATCAATTGATCAATCACTACGCTTGATTGAATTACGGTACTAATGAAATGTACAAACAACTTCAATATGCATGGCCATCAGCGCTATGTAATTGCATTGAATTGTTATTTCCTGTATTTAGCCTGTACAAATTTAATTATTGATGGATTTTATATATTTATGTGCATCCACGATCAGCAACACAGTTCATAAATAATAGTAAATATTTGAAAATTTTCATCGTCACTATATAATTGGAAACAATGCGCATTAATCTTCGGAATGATACATCAACCATAAAAAACTACAAAAATTTAAACAATATATATACAAATAAATGAAATATTGTTGTAGAATTATTAAAAAAGCAAACATATTATAAGATTAAAAATATATTTTCGTTAAGACATCAATTTTAAAGGCAAACCTTTTTTAACATATGTTCATCAAAATTTTTAATATTTTTTAGTTTTTTTTTATCGATGATCAAGGTTTTTCTTATCGATGATCAAATATTAGTCTTTTAGATTGTGGAATGGAATATTTTCACGGCGTGCAGTCTATGTAACTTACATTAAACATCTTCCGGATACAAAAATCTATATATTTTTTTCTAAGAAGAATAATTAGAACATTAATTTTTACTCACGTGCTGTTTTATATAAAAGTCTTCAGCTTCAGGTCTAAATATACGTACATATGTAAACATTGTAAAGTTCACTACTATTATTAAATGTGGGAAAAGTTCGCAATTTAGGATGTAAATTCTCAATACTCGAAACACAGGGGAAAATCAACACGTATTGCTCAGTCGGAGAGGCGCGCCTTTACTACGAAAAAAGATATTTAACTAAAAGAACTCAGGTATACGAAAATTAGACTGAGTAGGCGTAAACTTCCAGCACGTGGCTAAACTATTTTATTAAGTTTTTGCCATTCGGTTGCGTGCGGGGATCATTTATCACTGTTGCATGGTCCACGCTGTTAGGGAAGAAACTCACTATGCATTTTTAACATTAAATATATTGAATTATTATAAAAGTTATTTATTTATTTAATAAATAAATAAATAAATAACTTTATACATATCCGATAAAAATATTTATATTCACTAAAAAAAATTACACGTAGTCAATAAATAAACAATTTATTTATTAGTTATTAAGCCCAGATTACCGCAGTCTTGCATCTGTTTTTTTTATTACTCAAGTATTTTTCAATGCATTTACCTTTATAGAAGACACTGGCGGCGTTTGCAACAAACTGACAGAGCCTCGAACTTCGTTGTTTAACTTTAAATTCATTTTTCTAAAAACAAATGATTAATTTATCTAACAATATTCTATATCAAAACTTTAGGTAAATACGAAAAGTTTATTATCATAACTTTAGCACTAATGGTGGTTTTCATTATATCAGCTAGGAAATTTACTCATTTTACTTGATCTGGTTTTATATAAAAAAATATTAAAATGCTTTTAGAGACTTTAAAACAATTTACGATATAATTAAACAAGATAACAGCTTCACTCATACTTGACGATGGCGCTTTTTAGAAAGATATAAAAAACACCCATTAAACGAAATTACCCGATATTATTAAGTAGTTAGTTTACTTTTTAAACAATAGTTTCATTAACCAATACTTTATATTTAGACCAGCACTTTATAAAAAAAAATAATAGAACAGTAACATATGAAGGCATAAACAAAACACACCTTCCACACATAAGCTACCAGACGGAGTAATATCACGATTCCATCCGCAACTAATCCAAGAGCACATCGCAACAAGGGTATGCGTGTGCGCGTGACGCCCGAGACGGGCAGGAATACACTGCAGGCAGAATTAACGCGACTGCATAATGATCTTACGCCTTATTTACTTCGGCCGTAAAAAAAGACGTAAAAACCTTCTAGCAGTAGGCATCACTCAGACTCGACCGTAGTTCGCGAAACAGCGGTCCGACCCCGAGACAATGATGCAATTAATCACAGGAAACGTAAATATCGATGCCTGAAGCTTACCAGATCGGATTTTTATTGGATGAATAATGTTAACCATACCACTGTATCTCTAAACATTTTTCGCCAAATTCCTTAATTTACGATAGTCAATAACACCGGGAAATTCGCTAACAGATCCAACCAGCGAACCATTTACGTAGCTAGCACTGGCCTGAATAAGAAACTGTTAATTTTAATGTTAAAGTTAATAATAACCTTCTTTTATTTTTTTTACATAAATTTATTCTATGATATTAGACGGTAATAAATAAACGCACAATATATTTCATAATAATTGTTAGTATGTTGTTGTGGTGTTCTACTTAGGATTCTCTAAATTCATATTAAATAAAATAATTCAGTCCTTTACAATATCAGTCCAAAAGCACTGTTTCAACTTATGCGCATGAAATTGTATTATGGTTTTTTTTAATCTATGCACTCCAACGTTTTAGTCAAATGTCATAAATCTTTTAGGTTTACCTTTTTTTATTGGCTCTAAGTTTTCCAAAAAGAACAAAATAAAATAAACATTGGGTGGTACACCAAAGGTCTTTTAAACCAAAACTTCGTTACATTCAAAAAGACGTTTAATTTTCATTTAAGAATCGAAATCTTAATGCGTTAACATTGACAACTTACTTCCTTTTGTAATGAAATTCCCTAAGCACCATTAAAGTCAACGACTGGAAACAGAAGCGAACCATTAAACATCGTGGATCTTTACAAACTTTTCCATTATCTAGAAATGAAGGTATTTACTACCAAGGCCTAGAAATTTTATTTCATTTATATTTCGTTTTTCAATGAGATTGCTGTAATGAAATATAAGGGAATGAATACATAATGAAATAAATTAATTAGATCCTTTCATAGTGGAAATTGTTGGCGGTTATATATTGTACTCGTCGCCAAATTGCGCATTCGGTATTTTTAAATACACACCTGTGCGTGTTTTCATTCATGCGGGTTCTTTTAAAGGGTTCCATTTTCTCTGAATTCAATATTTAGTTTGTTTTATTGTTTTTCAATATTATAGTCTGCATCGTTATGGCATTGAATGAAAGTTATTGATCTAGCATAAGCAGTTAGAAAACCGAAGTAGCAAGAGTAGAGATTATATTAGATATATCGTATAAATTAGCACTTTATCGCAATCAATTTCAAATAAGTGACACATGAAAATTATATTATAAACACATTTTGTATAAGCACGTTAAAACCAACTATATATGTACGAAATATAATAAAGATGTTACATTAGATTTTGAGGCACCTATTAAGGAAACTAATAAAATTATGCCAATTTCCAGTCTCAACACAGCTTATTCTATATTATTTAATAGAATAGAAGTAGTACTCCATTACTAAGTTGCACAAATATTAGTAAAAACAACGCCTAAGAGTTGTACAGAAATTTTCAAGGTTATAATTATGGCTATTGGTAAAGGTCGGATCGAGTTGAGAGACTAAGTTTTCTACTTAAAGTTACGTTTAAAAATCTCTATTTAATAATATTTTTACAAAACAAGGGTGACAAGCGCCCTTTCAATAGTTGATCGTCATTCGTAGATATCCCAGAGGACGGAGCTGAAAAAACAGCGGCATTATGCTGCCATTAGACTCAGTATTCTGTAGGGGCGTGGAGTGTCGCCGGATGGACCCATCTCATTATGCTGCAGGGAAAAACAAGCAACATTGCGGCTCTTTTAAATTTTAAAAAATCGTTCGTCTAAGGTGGAAAAATATTTAACATATTTAAGATTTTTTTTTTTGAGTTTTACTACGTAACGAACCGATAATGACCGAACCGATGAGACCGAACGTCTTACTTTACATTTTTCATGTAGTTTTATTGTTCATATAAAGTTCTAATTACTTATTTTATTTTACTTACTTTTAAATCCTATGCAATCAATTCTAAGGTAGGTCTAATTTCTAAGGTAAAAATAGATTTAGCAATGCAAATGAGAATAGATTATTTATATTTGCAATACTTAAAAATAAATGCACTTTTAAAAAATAGGCTAGGTTACGCACGCTGTATGCCATTGAACCCGGGATGGCAGGGTGCCCATATGGCGCTGCCAACTTTGTGACACCATAACTCTTGTCTAGTGCCCTGCCAACTATTAGTTACTTTTATCAAGGGAGCATAATTCTAACTCGAGAACTTGTTAGTTAGTGCAATGTACTAACTAAAATAGAAAATACATTAATAAAACTTAAAGACGTATTTATCTTCCATTTGAATATGTTGCGAAAAACTTCAATTCGATTCCCGATGCCGGTACCGATCAGAATAATCTTCGAGGAAATCCGTAATCAATGTAGAAAATTAAAATCACTCTTTTCCGCATAACATAGAAGAAATGGTGTATCTTAGTGAATGGTGTACTTACCTAGTAAAACTACAGTCCACCATACCATGGTATAGAACCGTCCTCACCCTCCCTGAAAAGTTGTGCATGCAAATTACTACCGACACTACAGATTACAATCTTAACTTCCAAACCCGTAGCACAAAAGACTTCCCCATCAGTTAAACACTACGTAACACCACAAATAAATGGAAGTATAAGCTCATTTAGTTTACTATTTATCAATCGTAACGTCTTATTAAATGCAAATTAAACTAAAATTACATGTCGTAAAGAATATTTCGGAAAATACACTTAAAATATATTCCTCCACTCGGAATATTGATTAAATATTACTACTATAATCTAAACTTTTCTTCCCCAATTGTTCTGCAGTTTGCCGGTGTTATATGTCACATGTATATATTTTCGTAAAAGTAATAGAAAAATAAGCCACTGTAACCATTTTTCTCTATTAATATTGTTTAATTTCCTTAATAAGTTGAAGTTTAGTACTGTAACTAACCGTGAAACCAATGTTACCAATTCTGGATTTTATTTTTAAAAATATTAAAAGCTATGATAGAATATAAATAGAAGAATTGCCGAATGATAACTTCACATTGCAAGAAGTTATCATTCGGCAATTCTAATATGTATTCTTAGGTATATTATGTAACCGGAAGTGGTCACAACAATAAAGATCATGATATAATAATGTGTGCGCATTCAATAAGTGGAATTATATAATATTTTTATTGTATATAAATATTTTAAGTAGATCAATTACGTCACTAATATACATATATAGTCCAATACAACTGAATTCCGCTTCGAATTATAATTGTTTCATCATTCCTTATCATTATAACGTCATAATAAATTTTATTAACAATCTAATTTGTTAATTTCATTTTATAATTATGAAGAGGCAATGTCCTAATATATTTTAAGGTGTGTGTATCCCACTGCTTTAAGGTGAATTTTCATTAAGTAAAATTAACGGTGATTTATGAACAAGTGTAACGTATAGCAGTTTATAAATCAGTACGCCTTAAAAACTTTAATCACAAAAAATATACAAGAATTTATAGTAACTGCATTATTATTACTACATGGTGGAAAAAAATGCCCACATGAAACTATTAATCATGATAGCATGGGTACTAATCATAAAGATAAACTTAATTGAAGGTGAAGCAATATGAGTTAAAGTCAATTAAAATAAAACACATCGCAATATCATAACATCAATAAAATTTAAAAAAAGATTTAATAAAAACGTACGAGGAACGAGTACGAGTATTTCTACAAAAAAAAACATTGAATGGCAGCGAAATATCATCGTTCATTTTACACAGTTATTATATTAATGATCAATAAAAAGGCACACGTGGCACTTTGCCGGGTATGTTTACAAAATTAAAGCCGTACCTGACCCAATTACAGAGAGCAATGTTATTATTGTAACTCTCATTGTTTCGCTTATGAATTATATGTATGCGGAAAAGCTTAATATTATGTTAATACTATAATCCATTATTTAATAAAACATTTCAAATGAATTATATGTATGCGGAAAAGCTCAATATTATGTTAATACTATAATCCATAATTTAATAAAATATTTCAAATGAATTATATGTATGTAGAAAAGCTTAATATTACCGATTTATACCGATTTCTTGTTACACGTCCATTCATACTTACATGTTTCGGGGACCGTCTGCAAAACTCAACAAGCATTTAAGCTTAGTTGGAGTGGTTAACGAGTTAGTAATGTTATCTAAAAAAAAAACATTTGCTTCGCAATTTTACATCACGTTACTTACAACTAATGATGTTCTGATTGATTTAGAACTGGGTACACCATACAGCTATTTTCCATTTTCTTTTAAATTATTGTGACATACTAGCACCTTTGTATGTACTATAAGAAATCAAAGTTCAGATGAATTTTCATCTCCTAGAAATATAAACTTACAAGTAATAATTAGTCCCACTATTTCACGTTGATATTCTTTTTACTTTTATTTCCCTAAATTTTATGCTCTATGAATAAAAACCTTTAATTTATATATTTACAATCTCAGAGCTTATTCTACTCTATCATTAAATTTTCATCGAGTAATTAAAGCCAATGACCTAAAAACTAAACAACCCCAATAATAAAAACTGTGTCTGGAAACGTTCTATTATTTTACGTATTGTACACAATGTGCGAAGACGTTACCGCCAAGAAAAGGTGTAAAGTTTAAGTACGTGGTGCATACTGAAAGTTTCTGGATTTTGCTAAATAAGACCAGGTATTTATATTTATTACACACTTCGTTTTTTGTTGTAAGACTGATCCATGTAATATTTAACGTTTTCATTTGAAGTAAGGGTTTTGATGTATAAAAAAATCTTAGACTCCACAAAACTAATGATCCAAACGTGTAAGGTGGTGTAGTAGTACATCCCATCCAAACTGTGAAAGCTTTTGGTGAGTGATCAAACTTGTATGAGGTCTCTATCTTAAGTTTACTGTACCTGTATTGTAATATATGTACTACCCTTTATACTAATCAATTCTGCCCTTTTCTGGTCGAGTTAAATTAAGTTCAATTATTTAATATACCAGTTTTGAAGTGCAATATTAAGTTTTGAAATTAAACCAAGGCGATTCACAGTAAACATAAACTCGATAAATATAATATCCCAGAAATTTCACGAATTTTTATTCGAATGTTTGCATCAATCAATTTCTTAATTTTATCTTCAACAGTTTCACATGGCCTTCCATGTAGATGAAGAAATGTTGTACAAACAAAATGAAAGATTTGTTTAATTCTGCTCAATAGTTTTTATTCGGTGTCCTATCAAATATGGAAAGTATTTGCATTATATATATTCATATTATAATACATATTTTCCTTTTTTACTATGAAAAAATGATGTTCAAACAAAAAAAGTATCGAAAAAATGCATTGATTCAACGCCAGTGCCAAAACTCATCTTTATAATTTTGTTCCGACAATTTTGATCTAGACGCTATACCTCTGATGACATTTATACAACTAATAAAGGAAAATATGTATTATAATATGAATATATATAATGCAAATACTTTCCATATTTTATAGGACACCGAATAAAAACTATTGAACAGAATTAAACAAATCTTTCATTTTGTTTGTACAACATTTCTTCATCAACTATCAAAATACATCATCACCTTACAGTTAAGTGTGAAGTTTGCTGTGTTAAAAATACTATTAAGTTCTCTGCTGAGAAAAAACGAAATTACTTTCGAACAATCCCGAACAGCCCGATAATAAAGATGAAAATTAAGCTCGTCATTCTTGTATTAATATTATAAATTTAATTAAATTTTTTATAGCACATTTTTTTTAAGTGCCTTAAAGTAACTTTTCCTAAAAACTTAGTAATTGTAAAACACAATTGCCTTTATATGATAATTGGTCTACTATACGATTAGCTGTTATAGTTGCCCTTACCATTATCGTAAGTGTATCTCCAAACAAATGTGAAGTTAATTCATTTTACCTTAACAAACAATTGAAAATAAAAGGAAACACTAATGCAATCTGCATTAGTGTTACTGATCCTAATTGTACACCGCCACCGTCGACCAACAGTAAATTGGATGGATAGTCAGGTCGACGTACAGTTAAGTCACGTATATAGTACGCAACGCGTTATAATCCCTAATTCACCATCTTAGGATTAAAGTTTGTACATAATTTACACATTTATTTGTAAACAGAAGCAGGTATATGATACTTCGTGTTTCTTACTTTTAAAATGACGGAATTCCATACAACCGTTCATCCCCTATTTTACTCCCTTAGGGGTGAAATTTCCAAACATCCTTCCTTAACGGATGCTTACAACGGTAAAGGCATCAACTGACAAAATTTGAAGCTTGTAGTCTCAGTGATTTAGGTACTGCGTTAATGAATCAATCAGTCAATCGGGAGAAGTAATTAGATTATGTATACATAATGATTGCAAGTAGGATGTTTTTTAAATATATTCTTTTTCTTACATCTAATAATAGATTTTAGATTATTTTAATTGACTACAATATGAATAAGACTCAATAATCTATCAACTCGCCGTTAACACACTTGAAAAATGTAATATTATATATTTTTGCTTCCAATTAAACAGCTTGACGTAAATAAAATGCTAATCGTGGTAAGCAAACATTCAACAATAAAAATTCGTTGATGCAAATGTGAAGGCGACTATATTAAAACTTTGTCTTCAAATATCCACCTGAATTGTACTTACTGTTCCTTACTGTTCAACAGACTGCGGACCAAAGACAACCTCAACTTGCGCCGAATATCATTGAGGCTCTGACAAGCTCGAGGGTCTCGACTTGTATTATGTTTATATCTTCCCATTTTCCAACTGCCCATAATGCTAAGTATATGAAAATTACTTGCAATGAAACCCAATGCAATGACCGTACGAATCGAGCCGAAGGGCACGGTCTGCGAGACTTAAGGTCGCCGGCACAATGAAACTTATTAAAACTTTTGGTTATTTTAACCTCTGCAGTCCCCTGTGGCCTGTAAAGCAGTATTACAAAACATACATCTACTAAAATATATACACAATAACTATGAAAAGCTGACAGTAAATAGGTTATATTTTATATAAAACTCTCAATGAATTTCAATTTATATTATGTGCAAAACAGATCCAATTACTTAGTTATACATATAGATACAACGATAAAATTTTCAACTGCCAAACACTGTTCAAAGTTTGCTTTTACACAGAAGGCAATTAAAAGTTAAGCGAATTTATATTTAATCCTATACGTATCGCTTTAAATACTTTGAAGCGGAAACTTTGGTATTTTACCTATTGTATGCAAAGTTATAAGTTTGTATAAACTAGAAATAATTTATTTAGTCTTATTTTATATTGTCGTATATAGTATTATTGTTACTTTATTAGATTTTATTATAAAACGTCTTGAAAGTTTAAGTATGTTATTTCTAACAAATAGTTGTATCTTAAATGTGTTTAACTGACAACGAAAGAAGAACGCATTGTGTCTGTGAGTTTGGTGACCTTGGAAACCTTCAATCCAATTACTGAGAAAGTGGTTAGTTAGTTCTCAGGAATGACAAAAAATAAAGTGCAACTTGACGACATACTCGAGGACGGATGTAAGCGTCTATCTCGTTGTAGGGATAACCGATGATTAGGGCCATAACCCGCTAGTTTGCTGCATTTTAATGAAAAACCGATACAACGTTGAAGATTGACATCCTCCATTCAACTACTATAAAGAGCTATACACTATAGAATACACTATAGCTATACACTATACAACATAGATCTATCACAAATATTAAATTACATAATACAACAACTCGTTTGTACAACCACTAAAATTGTTGTATTTAAAAAGTACTCTTACTGTAAATAATAGGTCTTTACCTATGAAATTGCCGTTTTGTATGAAATAAGTTATTATATATAATATAGTTATTATATATAAGTTAAGTATTTTTTTTCAAACTTTTTTATTTCTGTTATTCAAAGTAATCACCCAAGTAATCAATGTATCTTTGCCAACGCAGTGGTAGTTTATTGATACCCTTCTTGTAAAAATCAGCTGGACGGGAGGCAACAAACTCTTCAAAGGCATTTTGTACTGCCTCTCGGGAATTGAATTTTTTTCCCGCTTAAATATAGTCCAAATTTTGGAAAAAGTAATTGTCTTAATAGTAACAAAATACGAGTTAAATTCGAATTTACTCGTATTGAAGTTGGTTAAAAATAAATAAACTTTGTGTTACATGAAATAAGGGCATCCAACCTAGGACACTCAACTGCATTAAATACTCCAATACGTCACGTGATCGTTAATTACCAATTTATTAAGTTACCTTTTAAGCATATTTTAATTGTAAGACGTTTTCGGTTAGCTAATTGTCACATCGACTCTAAACTTATATATATATATATATATATATATATATATATATATATATATATATCTATATATATATATATATATATATATATATATATATATATATATTTAAAATACCATTTCATTTCGTTAAACCAATATTTATCCTTGTTCTTTCCGAATAGATTTTTCTATTTCAATTACGGCTAAAAGCGGTGAACCATTAAATTACATCCATCGTGAATCGTTTTAAACATTCAAGTCATCCCGAGCACAAAATAAATCGAAAATGTATTGATTCGAAAATGATAAACGGATATTTAATAATTTTGAAAAAATATAATGTAAAACATTACGAAGCTGAAACATTTTGGGGTCAATCATAACTGATAAAAGAATATCAATGTTTCAAAATAAATTTCACAATGTATTTTATGACGCATATTTGCGACATTTAACGACAATCTGGGGAAAGTACAAAGTAACTTCATTGCAAAGCTGATATGATATATATGCTCGAATAGTATATTAAACTTTACAACAGACTCAGTCACTGAAATAATATCGACTGTTAATCAAGAGTACAATAGTTTCAAAATGGTAAGACGAGTTTTTTTTTAATATTTGTAGAACTTCACATCGAAAAATTCCATTGGCACGAAAAGTATTAGTACTTGCTACCTACCATGGATGATACCAGTGGTAGAGCTACACTGCAGTTTGTTTCGAGAATGAATCAGAATGAATGAGTCAGCTCGACCGGGGTAGGACCGCGCTCTCGGAGAATATCCGCGTGAAATAGAAGCATAATGCTGCTGTGTTTCATCTGGTGAGTGTAAGAATCCGGAGACATTTATTACTGGTGACGAGGCATTCCATCTCAATCCTCAAGGGTGACAACGCATCTGCATTATGATTCCTTGTCAAGGATGAATGTAGATATCATCATGAACTGTGTGCACGTTTGTTACTCTCGTGTTATAAAAAAAATGCAGTCCTATCCTGCCATTCGATGCCATATAGCATAGCTTAGCCCAGTGAACATCTAGAGAGAAACATAAAATAGCAACAAAACGCTTTCCTGTTTTTATATTATTAGATATCATAGTCACGAGAACTTGCGACCTAGTAATTTAGCATTTCAACTTAGTCCTTAGGGGAAACAAGGCATCTACAATTTTTCAGTTGTCTAATCACTTTTCATGTGTATCCCTGACTGTCACTTTTATTAAAACAAAAAGTTCTTGTTCAGTAGTGTTCCATGGTTTATTAATTAGATTACATCACTAAAAATTTATCACTTTAAGATCCATAAGTCACATTTAATTATGAATCTATACATAATAAAGAAATGCTCAATAAATTTACAATATTGCTTTTGACAGATAAATTTATTCATTGAAGTCACTCAACTATAAAGTTAATCAAGGAAATTTTGTAGAAAAACGCCTTTCGTTCATTTGATATAGGGTGACGTAGAAGTCAGGAGGTCTTTGGGGTAGAAATTTAACAGTTACAGTGAGTCCATAATTTTTCCTTTTTGTTCTGTTTGCTACTTAAAACTTATAAACGTAGATAAAATTTTAAGAGCTGAGCGATATTTGGCTTGACCGCAAAAAATAATTTCAATAAATCGTTGTAGTGTGTTGATTGAGCGGAATTTAAAACTATACTAGGTAAACCCCAAAAAATCATATGAAAACTTTAACCGCACTGGGTTTATATTTTCATGACTTGCAAATAATATTACATTTAATATAACTTAGGCTTCATTTCCTAAAGTGCTTTACTATTTATTATATACGAGTTTGTATTATTAAAAGATACCAAAATAAAATAGACGCAAAAGCAGCAGATTGAAGACAAGGGAGAATTTTACGATCGATGAGTGCCGCGCTACATTTTTAGTTTTTTTTGTACCTAACGGAAGCGATGATATTAATACTGCTGATATGAAAATACTTCATGTTTTGCAAAATGAACCTTAACTTATGGAAATAAATATCGATTTCATCGTAACTTAACTTTTATAGACACAAGCCCTCGTTTGAAAGCCCCTGTGTTCTGCAAAGTTCATCAAGTTCTATTTATGTGTCGAACATAGAACTACTTGACACGTCGCTTAACAATGATCTGTAATCAAAGGTTAATAACACTTTGTCAAACATTACTACTTCTTAATCTGGAAGGCTCTTAGTACTAGACGTATAAAAAGGGGCCAATCGGAAGCTTATAAGGTTCATTGCGATTTAGATTTATTGCATACCAAATTATAAATATTATATTGCGACCTAATATTCGTACAGCATGTGAAATATTGTGGCGATACCTTAAATTTAAACTTTCCCAACATCAACTACAATGATAAACTAATACCTTTTTCCAGTAACGTAAAAAATTTAGGTCTATATATTGTCAATAAAAATGAACTGGGACATACAGATCACGGAAGTCAGCCGTAAGATCTATGCCGCGTTGCGATCACTACATAGTTTAAAGAATTTTCTTCCTTTTACCACCAAACTTATGCTTGTTCAGACACTGATACTACCTATTATCGATTATGCAGGTATGTGTAACCCGGATTTGAACAGTTTCTCATAACAAGCTAGAGCGCCTTTACAACAATTGCATCAGATATATTTTCGGCCTTCGTAAATATGATCACATATCTCAATATCGTACTCGCCTTAAGTGGCTTACCATTCAGCAGAGGCGCAACTCTAGAACTTTACTTGTTCTTTTCTCAATTTTGAACGATCCAACAACTCTTTCTTATTTTAAAGATAACTTTCAATACCTTTCTTCAACTCACAACAGAGATCTTCGCTCCTCTTCGAATCTAATGATTGGAACTCCTCATTACGTCACCGATTTCGTTGGCAACTCCTACCCCTTCAGGCTACACGGCTCTGGAAGTCCTTGGCCGAAGATATAAGAAGAGCATCCAATAAGGTCTCTTTTAAAAGGCTGGTACGGGAACGCTATTTAAAGACGTCTGATGCTTATTAATATGGTAAATTACTCTTGTCACTTTATTATGTATTTCTATATATATGTTAATATATTTATGTGATAGTGTATATATATATATGCATGGTATATTATTTTTATTTTTTATTAGTAGATTTTTTCTAATTCTTTATTATAATATATAGGTATATACTTTTATATATTTGTGTATGTATATATGTATGTGTATATATGTATATATACATATATATATATATATATATATATATATATATATTTGTAGGCACATAGGTTGACTGGTGGAGAATGCCTTACGACATTAAGTCCGTCCTTTGTATCCCTTTTTGTAAGGTGTGACCAATAAAGTTTAAATAAATAAACCTTCATTACATCAGGTATCGAAACATTCTTTAAAATTTTTACTTTTTTATTACACCATATTAATTAATATTTGTTAGTAAATTCTTTACTTTAGTTTAAATTATAAATTATACACACACACAGATATTTTTAATCCATGTTACGAATACTATGTTATATAATAATTTACGTACACTTAAGTATACCTATGAAGATATTTTCTGTAAACTAATGGGCCTTATATCCTCTTCTTTATGCTCGGTTTTTATATATTATTTTATGTTTAACATCTCTTAAATTATCTATTTTAACGTTAATATAATATATTTGTATTTTTATAACCAGTCCTTTCATTTGATATGTCACATAAACACTTGAACATTTTGCCCCCCAAATTATATAAGGCATAAATAAAATTAAATTTTAAAGTATAGATTTACTTATAGAATAAAATCTAATACTTTTTCAGTTGAATATCATTGACCATATTATTATTTATGTCATTATCAACATAGCACTATCAGACACGTTTTTTTTTAATTTTAGTCAATAGTTCTACCAGAATTCCATTTAAGTTAAGCGTCCACTACATATATGGAAAAACGTGTTTTTTTAATAGTTTTTCTTACAATATATGATAGTAGCATAAGTAATTACTTCACTGTCATAATTATGTGTGTGCATGTGTTTGTGTGTGTATCGTGGCAATAAAGTATGTAAATAATGATAGAAAGATGAAATGATTAATAAAAGAAGTATAAAAAATGCTACAAAATACAGAAAAATGTAAAGAAAAATATTCAATGAGCAACATAACTTAGACAGACTAAAGATTTATTCCAGCAAGCTTTAAAACATGAATGCCTTAAACTAAAGTTACTTTGTGATATGCCTATCGGCAAAATGTGACCTGCGAAAAATGATAAAATCCATTTTAAATTTTAAAGCAAAATGTACTCGGAAAATAGTGCATTTTTTGAGAAATATCAATTTTTCTCACAGGAAAAGGAGTTAACAAATTTATTTTCTAAGTAAGAAAAGAATTCCTCACCTAAGTTCATCATTGACATCCATTTTACTAATACATTATGGTATATGATATCATTTACAAAAGTATTATTTTTATTATGCACATTAAGGTCTACACAATGCTAATTATGTTGTACAAAATTTAAAAGAACCATCTCTTGTCTTCCAACAAAGTTCCTAAGTGAATAGATTTTGTCTTAATGCTATAATAAAGTCTATATCTATATACTTTCGAAATAATATGCATTTTTTTTTAATATCAAATACCTTTAAACTCTCTTTTAACATAATGGAAATAAGATCAGTACTGGTGATATTATAGCCCGATCGGACAATTACAGAAAGGTTCAGGAAACATTTCCGTTTTAAGCACATATCCTTTTCACGCTTCGTTTACAATATATGTCGTGCTTTAGATACTTAAGCTTTTGAAGTTCTTCATAACGGATATAATTTATCGGCTCAGCGTTCTTTCAAATTTACTGGATATTAATATTTTATAAATAAAAGCCCAATTTATTGTTTATACCTAACTTAATATCTTTATGAAACATATATTTTATGACAATCTTAATCTAAAAACTAAACATTAGTTAAGTAAATGAAAATAGTATTTTTTATTTGTAGTGGCAAAAGGCGCTATGTGGCAAAAGATGTGTTATACCGTAGCTAATTTATAATTCAGCATGATGGATTCAGTTAAAATGAAAATGAAAAATTTGCCAGTTGATCCGTAAAAAGTCCGAGAAATTTGCATAGCATTCGATCCATGGATAAACTACAAAAGAAATTTATACACTTATATCAAGTGCAATTATTGCGTGTTTTCCTAATTAGTTATTAGGCAGTGGTAACTTAATAATGATTTATTTAAATAAGTAGTGATGCTTTTATATCGATTTCAAAATCACGCCTATACTCATAATATCATCATAAAATCGTAAAAACTCGTATCAAGCGTTACAGGCGTTATATACGAGGTCTATAACGCTTGAATGTCTATTTAAAAAATAACTGAATCCCGAATTATAATTTATTTTCGAATGATTGAAGCTGTATGTTTTAGCTTCTAGATAATATACATCTTTTCAAAATGTTATCTTTTCCAAGAATACGAAACAAAAACATGTTGTTATTGCTATTCACCATTTTCACACCTGTGTACAATAGCGCTAATTAGGGGTTGTCTTGCCCTATAAAAGGTCATTTCCAAAGGTCAAAGGTCATGAACCTACCCTGTCTGTAAGTCGTCAAACGCAACCGGTACACTTATTCCTTATTATTAAATACAAGCATTGCCTAAAAATAGACACACCTTTTGAAGAAGTGGCTCCAGCAGTTACCCTATCGGAACAAGGCCAGAGTCAGCAAGTCTCATGTGTTAAACGTGAGCCAGCCTGAATCCAGAGATTACCGGCGATACCAGAAGTCTGGTTCCTTTAACCGAAGAAGTGAATCCGGCAGAATAAGGTGCACATCAGTAAGGGATGATCTATTCATCGTCAGTATTTCGCCCAGATATCGGGCCCTCTCTGGCGTTCAAGTCCAACAGGAGCTCAGAGAAAGGCTAAAAGTTGCTGTTCGTGGCTAATTTGACCCCAAAAAGGCTACTGGTCCTAAGTTGACCCCAGCTCAACAAGCAGCCCGACTATATCCGATATTTCGCAAGAAAACATGTGAAGTGAACGGAGGCAGTGGAGCTCTGTTCTCTTCTCAAATGAAAGCAGTGTATGTCTCCATGGCAACGATAAATAACAATAAGTCTACAGAAGACCTGGAGAGCGATATGACTAGTGCAGCATACGTGAAAATATGACATTTGGAGGAGGTTCTTGTATGGTTTGGGTGGGCATTTTAATGGAGGCAAAAACCAAGTTGGTTTTCATCAAAATTTATCCGCAGATTTAGAAATTTAACGGCAAACCGTTCAAGATATTAGGGAATCATGTCATTCTTTATGCAGGCTTAATCGGTGAAAATTTTTTGCTAATGCAGAACAATGCCCTTCCACATACTGTAGCTTCTATTGGGCGGTCCCTGCAGTAGGTAAAAATTGAATGCATGGAGTGGCCAGCACGTAGGCCGGACATAAATCGTAGTGAGCATTTATGGGACCAGCTTAACGGAAAAGTTCAGACTAAAAATCCTGCATGTGTTTTCTATTCTGTAATACATTATAATTTTTTGAGGTAGGACACTGCCCCTTTCTCCTTCCACTAGCTATAACTTTAATGATGCATGAATTGAATCTGTATCGCTAAAAGTTCAATATTTCCAAAAGATAGGTAATACATCAAAAGCCTTAAATAATGATGAACATATTACAACATATGGAATGATAAACCAACAAAGGAACTACAATGTTTGAGTAATGGCGTTTCATTAAACAGCTTTCTTTTTACAGTTCGGCAGTATTGTTTGCAAATTTTATGACTACACACGTTTCTTGAATACGAGAAAAACATAATTACAAAGGTTTATGTTAATGTAAAACTTGTAATATTTACTTCAAAACAAAAAACAATAAAATTATAAACTTTGTTTTTTATACTTAGTACAGCATCATTTAACACCTACCTACCTGCATAAATTCACTTTAATTGCTCTTTTCAAGACGTATGTGCTGAATTTTAAAATTTTCGAGTGGAAATTGTTGTATTCAGTCTTTTAAAAATTGAGTTTAGTAGATTTGACTATATCTTATTCCAAGAAATTTATAAGTTGTCCATAAAACACGGTCTATGACAATTTATTCGCAAACTATCAGAATGGCAGAACGTCGCACCTAAACACTAAAATTTGGCATCAAAAGATTGTGACGAGAATTTTCCATTGTATCTACAGTGTGGTTAACAAGTATAGTACAACAACTCTAGGATCTATAAATTTTGGCAGATACCTCAAAACTTCCAGATCGTTCGCTCCTTATTATTGTCTTGTATATTTTTCTATTAACTGTACAATACTACGAAATGAATTTGTATAAAATGTTAAGCTCTTTTAGCAGAGAAAAACACATTTCGTTGTACTATGATATCGGGACGCGGCACTTTTTTTTTTTTTTAACTTTCTAAGCAAGTGCTTGGACACGATCCCTCGTGATGTTAAATGGAAATGCAGTCCTGGATGGTAAGGCGCACTAGCTTAGTAAATGCCTATTCACTCTACTCTTTAAAACACCTACATTATAATCGGAGAGAAAGACAGACGCGGGAAAACTATTCCAGTCCTTTGCTGTACGAATAATGATAGACGAAGCAAAGCGCTTCGTTCGGGTTTGAGGGATGTTCACAACAAAAGGATGAAATCCAGCAGTGCGTCGTGAGGTCCGATGGTGGTACGGGGATGGGGGAATTAGATCATGTAATTCTTGAGCACACTCTCCATAATGCTTTCTGTAAAACACTGCAAGGCTAACCACCTTACACCTGTGCTCAAGACTGAGCAGATTGGTTTCAGCTGCGTCACCAATTAGCCTCTTAGCCCGCCTTTCCACCGAGACCAAAGCTGCGAGATGGCATTTAGCGGCGGCTGCCCAAATGTGACAACAGTATTCTACACACGACCGGACTGGAGCTTTATAAAGCGTTAAAAGCTGCCCCGCAGAGAAATACCGCTGCACTTTGACCAGGATCCCAAGTTTTTTTGCAACTATCTTCGCCTTGGACTCGATGAATCGTCCATAGTTAAGGTTTGATGAAATTTCGATTCCCAATAACTGTAGGCAATCAGTGAATTTCACAGATAGATCGTGGAAGTTAGGAGCCAAGGTGCTCAGGCTCCTAACTTCCAAGATACAATATGCAGCAGAAACAGAGAGGCAGAGAGAACAGACCCCTGAGGAACTCCAGTGTTTATCGCTATTGTCTCAGACGAGCAGCCCTCTATGACTACTCGCAGAGACCGCTCCTTCAGGAAGTCACCTGTCCATGTGATCAAGCCAGGATAGATGCCATACCCTGGAAGCTTGCTGATAAGGCTATCGTGCCAGACCCTAGCAAAGGCCTTGGAAACATCAAGTGAGACAGCTAGTGCTTCACCGTTGTTCTCGAGAGCCTCACCAAAGAGTGGCGTGCACTAGAAGATTGCCAGTTGACCGGTTTTGACGAAACCATTACTGTCGGTCGCTAAGGATGTCATAATTTTCTAGGTATGCCACAAGGCGTGCATTCAATAACCACATGTAATAATTACTCGTATTTTTGTTGTTCGCAATAAAATATATAATAAATTCTATCTTCTAAAATATTTATTTAATAGGCGTTATGTGACGACAAAATTTGTCTACATTAATTGCCAAATATTAATAAGGTACTAATAAGTATTAGTTAGATACTATTAGGTAATAAATTTCATACAAATGTATATGATATAAAATAGGCTTTTATGATTATCATATGGAGATCTTACACTTATTATTAATTTAATTTAATACTTTATTTTACGTTCCACGTCACGGCTTATCTCTGCATAGTATGACCGTGGGTGAGTATTTTACATTTTTGCATTCTGATCATCATAAGCTTTGCTAGGTTCCATTACTAAGGTCGGAGCTATAATTCATCTCCTTTTTCTGTTTCCGCCCATTACAATCATCGTTGCGTTCGTTATCTCCATCATCATATAGTAAGGCTATAAAACACAATTGAGAAGCAGCCAATACATGTTTTCTTTTTAATTATATTCACCGATTATTTTCTATTCTCGATTAAGTTAAGAAATTCATGTGACTTATTAAGCTATGACACATCCGCTCACAGAAAATAATTAAGCAATATCTATCTCAAAAATAGATAATGATGATGTGATGAGATAATGTGTCTACTAGTGTCTTATGTGGCGACGAATTCTCCATCTGGCACAAAAATTGGTAGTCTTCCTTCGATGACATTTATAAAAGCCATAAACAACGTAATTACAACAAACTAAACGCACAAAATTTCATACGTTTATTTATCCAAATAACGGTACCTTTGATATTCCTAAGTTATTTCTTTTATTTTTGTATATAATTTGATACCATACAAATCACCGAGAAAAGATCCTATCAAAGATTCAATTATAATTTATTTGATTTGATTAAGCGAATTACTTTTTATTCTCGAAATTTCTTTTTTCAGTAAAAAATGTCATACTATAACCTATGAATGAATGAAGACCATGAAAGCTTAAACAACTAAAGTATCCTATAGTATATTTTATATATAAATATATTACATGTGTATATGTTTATAGTATAATAGGTTAATAAGTATATATAACCATATAGATTTTGTACCGGTAGATTGGAAACGATGCGTATAGTAATACATGTGCTACGGTTTCTCGACCCTGCCGTAATTGGCTAATACTACTATATTAACGCTACTCTTGAACTTATTTTATCCATTTCTCTTTCAATATTGACTTCTTATTTATCCATATTAATAGAGAGTTGAATTATATTAGCTGTTATCGATTCATTTTTAGGTTGCGAATCTATATGATGACCATATCTCCCAATATCTCAGCTATCTTAACATTTGATTGCGTATTGATATTGATCAATTACGCTTTTTCCCTTCTCCGTACTAAATGATCCGTCATCACCTTCTTATCGTAAAGATCAATTCCAATATCACTCTCTATCTCATGACAGGCTTCTCCGATCTTCGTTTTATAACGAGATCTGTATTCCAGCTCACTTCAACGGTTTTTTTTTGCATTTACTGTCCGAGCTACACTACTCAATCCTTGCCCTATGTTATTAGGAAGGTAAGAAATAAAAGCAGTTTTGACATGACTACTTACTTAAGTTAGCTGTAGTCTGATAATTTCATCATCCATATATAGAATTTGTAAAAGTAGGTACCGATATTGAGTTGTTTATATATGTATTTATGTATGTATACACTTACATTTTGTAAGTATATTGTGTGTATATATTTATTTAATATCCATGTTCTTTATTTGCATATTTTATATAAGCTAGATGTAGTCGAATGTGCTGTATGTATGTTTCTTGTCCCTAATGCTGTAAGATGCTTTCTCCGATCTTGTTGCATATGGGAGCAGGGACTTCACGTTATTGCTTATCGTAATAAATTATTACAATTTGGCGGGTATGATATGCGTTATATTTCAGTCTTCTTTGTCGTTCGTATATATATAAAGAAATAGTTATTATAGAACATTTCTTCAATTTGAATTTAGCTGTGACTCACTCCGTTGGTAAAGAAGTGTGGAGTCGGGCTCGGTCGACAGATGGCGGTATAAGGGATGCAACCTACTACGTTGGTAAAGCGGGGCTGTCATTGTCTGAGAGGTTTGAAAGATATAAGAGTGTAATTTATTATTGTGTTCAAGTGTTGAAAATATTGAAGAAAAGATTGAGATTGTGAATAATAAACGTTAAATGTCGTTTCTTTGATTACAGAGCAACACATGGTTTTATTCACTTACAATAATAGAACGAAACATTATATATATATATATATATAAGAAGTTTGAAATATTTTGAACATTTTCAATAAATAGGGTTTTATACTTGTAGCATATTTTCAATACGAAATGTTAAATTAATCATTAGCGGTCAATGATTATTTTTACTTGGGCTACGCATTTAAAAGAGGAAAAATTTACTTTACGTAACCATTGAACTGTTGCAAGAAAATGCTGTCTTCTAGAAGCAGCATATTAACACTTTACAAAGGATGAAGGATAGAGAAGTAGAAAGGCCAAATATGATACTAATAAATTATGTCATAGGTAAATGACGAAGAGAGCTTGAATAACATCCAAACATCCAGTGGTGAAAGTAAAAAAAATATTTTAGTTTATTTACTATTAACTGAATATAAATATAATTTTTCTTAGTTTTATCCGTTAATTTAATCGAACTTAATCATAATGTCATCAAAAACTTTAATTCATTATTAGGTAAGTTTAAAAGTAAAATTCGAAAGCATTTGTTTGTAGTAGCGTCAACAGCTTCACTACATCGATAATAATTATATATATATTTATTTTTAGATATGTTTGTATTTATTATATGCGTATATTTTTGTTTCATAGTTTATATGTAAATGTACATAAATATCTTTTATTTTATTTAGTATTATAAATTCTAAATACAATAAAATAGTATATATAATTTAATAATTTTATGATCTTATTGGAGAAGATCTAATTGTTTATTGTCATTCTTTGTTTATTTTATGTTATTGTCTATGTGTGTTGTGTATTAATTGTAATTTATTTAAATGTATGATTGTATTAATGGATCACTGTTATCCGATCATAAATGAATTGAATTTAATTGACTTAAAAAAATCAACCTATATTGATTACATATTAAAAAATGTACTGATTATTTATTATAAAATCTAATCATGACATAACTTTAACTTAAACTATGCGATTACAAATTCTAAATATAATGAATCGATGTATCGGGAAGCAGCTCGGTAAACCAACCTAGATTTTAGTTCTCATTCCTAAAATACTTACATATAATAAACACCATCTGTAGTTCAGTTTAGTGAAAACAGAACTTTTTACTTTATCCCACGATAAACCACACTTCACCTTATAATCTAGCCGTATATAGATTGGCTTGGCTATGGAAAATGGGATACTTTAACGGAACACCTATGAAAAATAGCAGAATGCCTGTAATGGTAAAATGGTAAATCGAACAACAAACGACTGCTTTCATTCAACACTTATTATATAATATCCTTATGTTACAATTATTTTTAAATGCAAAGAACAGTGTCATGGGTCCCAATAACAGGTAACGAGGCATTCATTCTATCGCTGTCATTTTGGGTGACAACGCATGTCCTTGAATCTTTATTGAGTCATCGTCTGCAGTCAACACTTATCACTAAGAATATTAAACCCCAACCCGTTATATTATTAAATAAGTTTCATGGGCAAACGTACCCTGCCGGCCAAAAGCTTAAGACCGCACATAAACAACATAATTATCCATCAATTGCAATAAAATCTCGTACAATTTTAGAATCAAAGGGAAAAACGATTTTACTAATGCAATACTGCATTGCGATGACGGCGCTATTGTAAAACGATGTAACGATATATATTTTAATAATTTGAATTTATGAACAAAATAAAACAAAAAGACCACCGTTTTAAATTTATTACAATGTACATAATGATTTTTAATAAAGTACCTGAGTCGGTTAAAGAGTTACCAGTGCATAAATTCATTATTTCGATAAAACATTGGTATTCGAAAAAAAAGAATTACACTGTAACAAGTTCCTAAGCTATGAATAACTTTTCTCTCAAATACTTCCCTTGCAAAAAGATGCAACACACAATATAAAATAGTGGTAACAAACTGCATATATTTAAATTGACATATAAAATTATAATATTTTGACGTGACAACGTTTTATAAATCGGTAACGCTAGGTGGTATTCGCAAAAAAGTATGACTCATTGTCCCGTTACGTTCGGTGTCCTGTTACTCTCGAGCCGAGAGTAACCGAATCAAGTCGAGTTAAATATTATATGTTAATTATCATTAAATGAATAAAATACTTTAATTGTGATGTAATAAATTGTGTATTAATAATTCTTATTCTATGGTACATGTATATTGTTATTCTGTGCAGAGTGCTCATTGTTTTAGGGTTCGTTGTCACGAATTTAACGTCCGAGTGTCTTCCGCCCAGACACCTGGGATTTTTTTGACAATGATCATTGTGTACGTAATTAACGAATTTTTTTTTTTTTTTTTTTTTTTCGGGCTGATGGCCGCTGTTAGCCCCAGGGCTTTACAGTTTCACCGGGTTGAGAGGTGACCGAGCGCTTATGGCTCTCAGTCGAGACCTCTATATATGGGTAACCAGCGCAAGGGCTCCCGAGAGGAGCCTCGGCTTGACCGTTACCCTGTTTCGCGAGAGCGTCTGACTCGAGGGTGCCTGAGAGGGCTGAACCTCGGCTCGGTCAGTTGCTTCTGACAGAGGATTATCTTAATTAATATCACTATTATTATTAACTACCTGTACCACCACTTCAGAATGCGTGGGCGCTGGAGAAGAAGTGGCGCAAGAAACTCCAGCAACGCTTCTATCTGTATGGACTGGAGAGAACCGGCCAGTGACATGGCGGTATCGCGAATAACTTTGTTTGCGACGCCCTCGCCGTCGGCGGGGCGATATGAGGGTGCAATGTTTGTGTGTTGTGTTTTATGAAGGGCTTGGGCCCTGGTGGTTGCGTCGTCAGGGTCGTCGAGGGCGTGCCTCGGTCTCCTACGGACGCGGGTGAATCTGTGATTCGCGATGGGATTGTAAGTGGCGGCACTTACAATCAAAGGGTTTCGGTGTGTGACGGCAGAGTCGAAATATCGGCGAGAAGCCTGTTTCAGGTACTGAGCTATGGTCGGCAGCTCAAGATCTATGTGTAGATTTTCGTTACGCAAGAACCACGGCGCACCGGTGGCCTTGCGCATGAAACGATTTTGTATTACCTGAAGTCGGTGAATGTGACGCGGGGAGGCATGCGCAAAGACGGGGCTTGCGTATGTCATTATGGGTCGGATGCACGCTTTGTAAAGTGTAATTTTATTACGCAGGGACATTTTGCTATTTTTATTAAGTAACGGGTGCAAATAATTAACGAATGACATTGTAATGACTATAGGATTTGACATATCTGACATTTAATATTTTTATATTTTTTGATGTAATGCTTTATCATTAATTAGCATGCTATATGTAGAGATACGAGAGAAACCATTGCATAATTTGAAATTTATAGCATCCCAATTAACATTTTGTATAATGGCAAATAAATTATTAATATTACTAATTAGTTTTTATTTTTTTCTTCAAACAGCTCATTCGAAGAAGCAATTCTCAAAGATGTCGAACTATATCGTCCAAATTCATATTATTTTGAAGAAATGCAGCCAGCATACTTTGAACTTACCCAACCCTTGGTTAAACTAACAAGGCCTATTTCCACGGTGTTTTACGTAAATTTTAGTTTTTATGTGATTGTAACTACATATTTTTTCTAGTTAAATACCCACCTCAAATTCCGAAAAATGACAAATTGTCTATATGGACAGATTCTAAATTCACAAAGTTGGGCAAATATTAACATTTAAATCTATAATTAAACCTAACATTTTATCAAACTTTTGTTATAACATCAAATAATTTTCTAGTCTTGATCTCTAATATACGTATATGCTTTTATTGACTGATTTTCTCTTATATTATTTGCAGATTTCAGTTTTTAACTTATATGGTAATATTTTAATATCAAATTTGAGTAACTATGAGTTTGAATGGATTCCACTCTCCACTCTATTCCCATATAACGGAATAGGATAATCAAAATACGAATAAACACGATAATTTCAAACATGTAATAAATATTATGACGTCACGCGATAACACGCCCAATGTGCGCATATTTGGTGCACTACATAAATACTTTGCGGGGGCCCCGAGGTCGAAATTGATCAGGACATCATCAAATACTTTCGGCGCAAATGTATTTCACAATAACTTCAGAAGCAAAATGTAAACAGTAGCAAAAAGTAAGAGGTAAACTGTTTATTTAGTAAAAAGTAAACATCAATATTGTAAACAATATGATTTTGTTAATTTGAGCAATAAGTAAAAAAAATATCGTTGATTTTATCGACTGGTTTTAATTGAAACATTACAAGCTTGTAAATATTACATAGAATTATGTATCCAAATTTTATTTAGCTATGTTGAAACACTTTAGTTAAGTCTGCACATATCATTTATATCACAATCATTTATTGAATCTCGGAAGTACTCCCATAAAATGTTTATAGGGCAAAGTTCCTTGTCGCACATCGGTAGCTTGATGATACGTTCTTGATGGAGTGTTAGTACGTAATCTCCATCTTTACACCTGTCGACATAAATAGTGTTAAAACATAAAATCGTTTAGAAATAGTTGAGATATACATACAGGCTTTAATTTGCGAATCTCCATTATAAAAAAATATATATATTTTATTTTTATTTTACGTGGATTTTGCAACACGGACTTTCTATGGTATTTAGTACATACATATACACATAATTTATTTATCTATATATTTTATAATTTTGAGAGAACTTGAACCTTGTCTGCATAAATTTCTTAATAGATACGGGAGGCTTACTTATAGTTCTCGCATATTTGTAGCAAGTTAATAAAATTAAAAATGCAACTGACAAACAGAGTTGTTATCAATAATACAAAACAATATTATACAATACCCATGTACATGTGTGTATACAATGCGTAAAGAAATACACCGCATATATAAACCAATTTACAATAATACTAGTGTTTAAAAAAAAAAGTAAAATATTTATTTATATCTGTGCTCTGCTTTCGGTTGTTTGGAAAAAGATGGTGTTATCAAATTAACTTCCAGACTAAATTTTTCCAAGTGTTAGTCTTTATTTTTATAAAGTCAGTTGTAATAGGCGTCTCTATGTTCGGATCGGTTTTTACCTTATTGTATGTACTAACATCCGATAAAAGTTATCGCATTTTTAAATTGTAATCCAAAATATCAATTATTACCGTTTCCCTATCTCTGCGGAAAAAGTGTTTTGTGTAATTAACATGTACCATGTTTTTGGGGCATGCTGGGGCTACAGATAATATTCGCGCGTTCCCTCCCTTCAACCACATCCGAATTGCTGATAAAATTATTTCAATTGACGCGTTAGTACAGTCACTCGTTCACACCTTTAATTTATAATAGTTACTTATGTTAGGTGACTGATAAAAAAACACCATTTCCGTTCATAACCAAAAATAAAAATCATGTATTGTCTTGAATTTTTTTTTAATACTCAATTAATGAATTTCAACGTGATACATTTTTACATCCTTTGATTTATTCAATTAATTTATTTTTGCATTGCGCACACATCAAAAGAGATAAACGGAGTCCACTATAATTGACTAATATATTTGTATTGAAGTGTTGTATTTGACTTGCTAATTACGATATTAAACTTTGGTTACTATGTGTAAACGTTCACTACACGTCACTAGTATATTTTAGTGTATTCTTTGGTATATGGAATTACAAATGTCTTTCATTTATGTTATTGGGTTACATACGTATAGGCGTAATACCGTTATTTGCATTTTTATACGTTAGGTAATTATTCATACTGAATACGGACCGTTCCGTTTATGGCCATGTATTAGTACATATTTACGTACGCATAGTATTGGGAAATTCCCAAAATTTGTCTTTTAATTTATTATTCTGAATATAATCATTGCTGTAACTTACTTATAAAGAACGAAGGCTAAATTCGATGCAAAGCAGTCAATATTAGAAGCTCGCCATGTCCTATCCTTGTTCAGGGCGTCTCCCAATAGAGGGCGCTCCGACTTGTAAAGTTGCAAATGTGTTAAAAGTTTTAAAAGTGTACCCGAATGCGCAAACAGGAATGTTGCATCCGGACCATCACCTCTGTAGAAAATAATAGATATTAATTTTATACAGCAAAACCATAGTAGGGTGCGAACACGGGGACCCCGTGTTGTCATTTTCGCATTGAATTCACCTTTCAACTACTGCTACTCAAAAGTGATAACAATTTAATTGTTTTAGTTAACTTCAATTATTGCAACATAATATGTACAATCGTGAGCAACCAAATCAACTTCATATATCCATTTAAGAATTTTTCATAAAATATACTATATATTTATAAAAAAACATGTGAATAAAAAACTTGATTAATTAACAAAACATTACATTGAAAAATATTCAGTATCCTTGTAAATAAACAATTTAAATGCGGTTAGGGTAAAAATTGACTCCCTGTCGTACCCACGAGTTGCGCTACGAACCACCCCTATAAAATGTGAATACTGAGATTGCCAATAAACCCCTTCCGAAAATGGTCCGAGCCGACGTTTCGCACCTTCTTGAGAGGGCCCCTCGGATCATATTCGCCCCCCACTGTCGTCTTTGACTTTCCTCGTCCACAGGGGTCGGAGTGCAGCGGAGTTGCAGCAGTCATCGTGCCAGTAATGTCATCGTACTCCTTACTCGAGGGCCCCCTGCTGAAGCTGTAGAGGTCGCAGGGCCAACACAACACATATTCCACAAAAAAAATCCAATAAACCTGGCAAATGTGCAGATATCGTACATACGTATATATACAGTACAGGATATAAATCCTAATATAAATATAAGTCCAATCACATTTGATAAACATCGTACATTAGTTTGGTAATTTTGCTGATCAGATCTGATATTTTATTTTTATAACGAAAGATATATTTCAAAAGAAAATTTTTAGGGAAACGATTTAATTTAAAATATGGAAAAAATATAATGAAAATTCAACATAATTGAATTTAATAAAACAAAATCACAAAAACGCTAAAATTGTAACTTTTCAAATATACCATTATAAGTATGGCTCGCGTGTCGTTTAAATAAATATTTTTATTAAATAATCATTTAATTTTTGAAGACATACAATTCGTCCTTACCTAAATCTATCAAACATATTTTTCGTCAACATGCAGGCCTGACGATATGTCAAATTGTGTCCGTAGCCATCCAACCAATAATGTTTTAGGTCTATGAAGTACTCCAACACCTTCAAGATAAGATTCCTTTAAAGTAAATAGGCTACATGACCTTGATCTATTCAACAAATTATTCTTATTGAGTATAATCACTGAATTATGATAATCGATAGTTGTTTTTAATACATTAAGAGTAACAAACGAGCACACATTTCACCTGATGACAAGTGATTCCTGTGCCCCATGACATCTACAATAATCCTTGACAAGGAATCATAATGAAGATGCGCTGTTACCCTTGAGAACTGAGATGTAATGCCACGTCACCAGTAATAAATGTCTCCGGATTCCTAACACTCACCAGATGAAACACAGTACAATATCTATATATCAATCCATATCAATATGGATATTCTCCGAGAGCGTGGTCCTACCCCGGTCGAGCTGACTCATTCATTCTGATTCATTCTATAATCAAACTGCAGTGTAGCTCTACCACTGGTATCATCCATGGTAGATAGTAAGTACTAATACTTTTCGTGCCAATGGAATTTTTCGATGTGATTATTGTCAAAAAATATTTTAACACATATACGAGGGCACATTGAAAAGTTTTAAGCCCGACCTTAAAAAAAACGATTTTTTTCTATATGATTATTTTATTTCTCTACATAGTCTCCAGAATGATCTATACACTTTTGCCATCTTGCCTCTAGCTTTAGTATTCCTTCTAAAAAAAAAGAATCTTCAATTTCATCAAAATATTCAGTCACAGCTTCTTGTACCTCGATATTCATCGAACATTTTCGTCCTGCCATGTGTTTTTTTAGATTGGGGAAGAAATGATAATCAGACGAGGCCAAGTCCGACGAATAGGGTGGATGCGGCAACAATTCAAAGCTACAATTGTGTATTTGTGCGATTGACTTCGCCGCAGTATGGACAGGAGTGTTATCTTGGTGGAACAAAACTTTCTTAGGCAACATACCAGGCCTTTTTATTTTTATTTCTTCACGCAAACGTTGTAAGAGTGTGCAATAAAAGTCCGCATTTATGGTTTTACCTTTTTCAAGGTAGTCCACCATAGAGCCCTCTACAGTCCTAAAAACTGAAGCCATTACCTTTTTGGTTGACAAAACGGCCCGAGCTTTTTAGGGGGCGGTGACCCTGCTCTTTTCCATTGCTTGGATTGTACTTTGGACTCTGGTGTGTTGTGGTGAACCCAAGTTTCGCCCATAATTACGAAACGGCTTAGAAAATCTTGAGGACCACTTTGGAACAGATCCAAACAATCCTGAGATACTGTTTGGCGGGTGCGTTTGTTTTCGGCTGAAAGCAGTCTAGGTACCCATCTGGCAGAGACCTTAGAAAATCCAAGATCGTTGGAAATTATGTTCTGTGCTCGTTCATAGGAAATGCCTATTGCTTCTGCAATTGTCAATCTCCTGTCATTCAAAATCAGGTCTAATATTTTATTGGTATTTTCGTCTGTGATAGCCGTCAGCAGCTTACCACTCCTAGGTTCATCCTGCGCTGCTTCTCTGCCACGTTTGAAATCCGCTACTTATCTTTTGACAGTGGCATATGATGGAGCAGATTCCCACAAAGTCTCGTACATATCTACATAAATTTGTTTTGGCGTTAATCCTTTTTTTTGTAAATATTTTATGACGGAACGGTGCTCAATTTTATCAATTTCTACGGAATACGCGAACTTCGTTTGTTAAATCGATCACAAATTTTGCAATTTTGACAGAAGAAAAACAAAAGACAGCAGATTATAATTAAAAAAGAAATGGCTATTACGTGCCAGTATTATTTTTTTCTTTTGAATTTAAATGTCAACCTTAGGCTCAAAACTTTTCAATGTGCCCTTGTAAAAATAAAAAACTCTTTTCACCATTTTCAAACTATTGTACTCTCGATTGAACATTAGATATTATTTCAGTGACTGATGAATGTATTATTATAAATGAAATAAAGGATTCAAAGTTAACCATAAACACCTTTATGATCGAACAAGGGTGAATCTAACAAAATATATTTATCACAAAACCTCTCTCTATTACCCACGTAAGCAAGATATATCGATAAGCATTAATGCAAACACAGAGACATCCCTTTCTCTCCTGAGTTTTCATGTCTTTCTCGGAAGTAATACAAGTACCATTAGATTGTAGGAACTTGGGTCTCATATATACTCTGACAATTCGCGGTCGTGAAATATTTGTAAAATATATGATAAATTTACCTCAGCACTATTGCGATCAAATGCATAACACCAGGGTGAAAAATGATGTTTGCGCCATGAAGTTTCATAACCACAAATTTTGTAAATAAGAACTACAGTATCTGTAAAGAAAAACACAGGCTTTTTGAAATCAAACAGTAAAAAAGTATTTATTAAACAATAGGTTGTGGTAGAAAAAGCTTAAAAGCAATTAATGACGATTGCCTATTTTGTTTTATGGAACTAAGGGTGAAAATACATGCACACATTTCACCTGACAGGAAGTGACTGCAGACTACAAACACCTAAACCCATCCTCAATAAAGATTTACATACATATACGTACATAGAATGCCTGTGTGAGAATGACTGGACCTCTAATGTCGTCGTAGAAGTAACAGTATAAGGTATGTCTTAGCATTAAAAATATTTTATTATTGTGGTATCGTTGCAAAATAATGGCAGTATACATTTGTATTAGAAACCTGTGTGACGCTGTTGGACCAGAGACCTTTACAGCTTTACCGAAACAAACTCGCGAGCAGAAGACCCGCTGAGAAGGGAACTATATATTTTGTCAACTTGCATGGGTTTTATGTAGAAATACTATAAGAAAATCGATAAACACTTCCATGATTTAAAAAGATTTTATTAAGTTGTTTGTTTAAAAATTACTTTGAGCCTTTTGGATACATAGTTACCAAGTGAAAGATTTTTTTTTCGTTATTTTTGACAACTTATAAAGTTTAGATAAATTAAAAGTATTTTTTCATGAGATTAGTTTATTTCTTAATTTAGCATGGAAAAACTTAAAAACAGATTCCTTACACGCGTAGGTTAAAAGTGGAAGGAGCTCCGCGATCGCTTTTCACTTGTCTATTATTATATAGATCCCACTGGTGGGCATATGGCTTTTCTCCAGAGAGGATTAGAACATGTTCGCGATTAGCGGATTTCACATGTATTCGCAATATTTTACATTTATTTCTTGTGTATACATGCATTTCTAGCGATGTTTTCCTCAGGTATGTATATCAGCACTTGAAGTTGCAATTAATGATTTTACTGGTTCCGAGACTCGGCTTGCTCGTACAACGTGTATACAAATTTTAATAATATCATAAGATGTACTGTACTTATTTTGTTTTGCATACATAACGCAGCAAATAGCAAAGCAAGCCATTAACTACCCATAGGCTATTACAAACCTAAACTCAATGTTCTATTAAGACCAAGCCTTTTAGATACAGATTCAAGGGTATCATTCATTAATTGGCTAATGCCAAATATTTTTTGTTCCTTATATGTACTAGGATTTTTCTTAACTTGCTTTTGCCACTTGTCACAGTGTTTATAAAACTGAAAAATTAATTCAAATATAATATAGATATTAAATGACATGCAATATAATTGTAAATAATTTACAGATCTAAAATATTATGGTATGTCATAAAAAAAACTACACACGAGGTATATTGATATATAAATTAGAAAAATTTGTTTGACACTGGCAAGCGACACCATTGTAAAGACTGGACTTATTTACTGATAAATTTGAAAATGGAACAATTTTTTTTTTCCGAGATAGTATGGAGGGAATTTGCTAGCAACAATCTCTATCTGTAATAATATATGTAGTATCTGTAGTAATCTGTAGTATCTGTAGTAATCTGTTGTATCTGTAGTAATCTGTAGTAATCTGTAGTATCTGTAGTAATCTGTTGTATCTGTAGTAATCTGTAGTAATCTATAGTATCTGTAGTAATCTGTTGTATCTGTAGTAATCTGTAGTAATCTGTAGTAATCTGTAATATCTGTAGTACCTGTAGTATCTGTGTATCTTTAGTATCTGTAGTATCTGTAGTATCTGTAGTATCTGTAGTAATCTGTAGTATCTGTAGTATCTGTAGTATCTGTATTATCTGTAGTAACTGCGTTTTGAATTATTATGACAATAAAAAAGGTTTAAAGTCAACACTTTTAGCATATTTTATTGACTTTATTGGCTTGTTCACAAACAACAGGTTTCAATTGCTCAAGAGCCACGATTTGCTGGATTTAAAATAGGTGGAGGCTTTTCAGATGAGGCAATGACAGGTCGCTGAAGTAGTGGATCCAGTTTCCTCTTCAAGGGCTTCGCCGAGCGCCTTCACCACCGCTTTCGGGATTGTAAATCGTAAAACTTCTAATCTCTAATTTTCGGAAATAAAAAGAAGTCGATAAGGTGTGAGGTCCGGGCTGTATGCATCATCAGTTCCACATTTGAGGACTTCAAATAAAAATTCGTTATGTTAGTGATAAGTGCGGGCGCGTTATCGTGGTGAAGGAAGACATTGCTGCGAGGACGCTTTTCTCCAACTTTTTCTAACACTCTGGGAAAGCAATTATTTACATACTAATTTGCAATCGCTGTCCTTTGGTTGAGTGCCGGTGCTCCAACTTTTCTCAACTTTCGTCGGCAAAACTTTAAAAGGAAAAATCCATTCTGAAGACAAGCTTTTCCTTTCCGGTTCAAAGCAGTACCAGTACCCAGGTTTCGTCACCTATCACGATATTATATACAGACAATGACTGTCCTCCATTAAACTTTTTTATAATTTTATAGCACCACTCGAAACGCAGTCGTTTCTGGTCTTCAATTAAATCATGAGGTATCCATCAAGTACAAAGATTCTGATCTTTCAGATGCACATCCTAAATGTTTTGCTCTTGGCTCGTTCCAATGCCTAATTCAACACAAATTTGCGGACAAGCTAATTTTTTTAGCAGTTCCAATCAGCTGTCGTAGGTATCAATATTGGATTCTGTCGCCAGCCAACCTTCACCAACATCGTTATGGCGATGATCAAGTACACGTTCAAATCCTAGCAGGATTTGAACGTGTACTTGATATCACGATACACAGAGCTGGAGCTTCATGACCAAATGACAATTGATGTCTCTAACAACTCTCTTGTTTACTTAAACCACAGCGATGATCGTAAAAATATCATTGAGTAAAAATTTTCACAGGTTAAATTCATTGTAATAGCGACATACAATTTTCTAAAGGAGACCCAGAGAGTTTCATTTTCGAATTCCGTAATAACTTTTTAATTTGTTTATTGTAAGTGCCCAGTTCGAGATACATTACGTATATAACATATAGTAAGAAAACCTTTTATTTTTGATAATTAACAAATTAGAGTAAGGATTAAAATGAATACATATAACTACATTAAGATAAAAAAATTCACTTATCCCCTTAATTGGTTCTTCAAAGCTGGCCGTATGGAGAAGTTAATAATCACTCAGTTAGCTATAAAGAGGCCTATGTTTGGTGTTTCTTTGCGTGATCGAATACTAAACATGGATATCCGCAGCAGATCTAAGGTAACCACTATAGCTCAAAGGATCAGAAGCTGAAGTGGCAATAGGCTAGCCACATAACTAGTAGAACCAATAATCTATGGGGAAGAAAGTTTCTCGAGTAACAACCTCGTAATAATCATCGCAGTGTAAGAGGATCCACCAATAGCAGGAGTGACCAGTGCAAGTCTACGGGAAGTCAAAGGATGAAGGGGTCTCGGGATCATACTCTGTGGCAGTCTGTAGGGAAGGTTCAGCAGTGGACTAGTCATGACATACGCTTAACAAGTAATTACTGATATTCAATACATAATTATTAAATCAAGCATTTCTAAAATTTACACAAAAATATAAATTATTAATATTTAAGGTAAGTAATAAAGCAAAGTTTATTAGAAGCTTAAATACAAAAACATACCCTTAAAACCATATCTATTCTTGTAGCTGGAGCAAAAATAACATTTTGTGAATCCTTTTTATTAAATAAACCCATGGTGAAATATCTGGCACTTTGTTGAGCCCTCTGCGTTGCCGTGTAACGAAACTGAAAAGTTAATTTTGAAAATGTTTTACACTCAAGATGGATCAGTCCTGACACAACTAAAGTCAAAAAGTAAAAAAAAATATGTTAGTAAAAATATTTTTTTAGAAGCAAGCAAATTTATCATAATGTCTTAACTGTGATAGTATGGAACTTTTGAAATGTGGAACGGATAAACTTCTTACTAGCTAGATTATTGATCAGAGTTACTAAGCTAATTTCAAATATTATATCAAAAAATTCATCTTATGTTTGCTTTATTTGAACAAACAATAAGTTTAATTTAAACTGATACTATGTTTCCTGTAATTTTCTCTAATAAAGACCATAGCAAAAAAAAGTACACTTTTATCTTAACTAAATTATCATACAGCTTGCTACACATAAGAACAAAAAGAATCAGGTGTAAATAGGTTTTATTTATAGATTGCTACTTAAAGTTGCTTACCTCAAAACTATGATTACTATATTCCTGCTTTATAACATTAGGAAATCTTTTCTGTGTTCGCTCAGCTAGTAATATCATTTCAGCCTGTCCCTCATATGTTAGAAACTTTTCTTTATCAATCTCTAAATCACTAGCCCATTCTTCAAAAGTGTTTAACTGTTCAGGATTTAATGGTCCTTAAAAACATTATAATAGGTAAATAGAGTAATATTTTTTTCTGTTTAGAATGAATAGAGATTTCAATAAAACTTCAGAAGGTTTGTCTAGATTTAAATTTCCACCAAGGTGAATATTAATATCATTTTGCAAAAATCAAAAGTGGCCTTGTGAAATTAGCCATGTAAACAATTTCCCATCACTCAATTTAGCAAACATAAATAAGTTTAATATGCCATACATGAGCAGGAACATTGCATATGTAATTGAAAACACACTGGGCTTAATTCAACTTTTCAGATAAACAACATATAAAAATTACATCTACAACCTTATACATTTTATCTAGTATTTACCACATTTGTGTATTTATAATATTTTCATTATATATACACAATACATATAGTATGTAGAATAAAAGTAAATGGTGCAAGTTAAAATATATTAGTTAAAAAATAATGGAACTAAATTTGTCTCTACCAAAAGTGATTCAGTGTTGGCTGTAAATATTGAACCAAAGCAACTGTGGCTCAAAAACGAAGTTTTCTTACATAATATGAAATACTCATACCTATTCCAAGTTTGCGTTGCATCAAAATTTCGTATTTTAAGTCTTTAAGTGTATTGTTCATACCCAATATATCCTTGGCACTTGGCAACCTTGTACCATGGCGTATCATCATCCATATTTTTGAATCCCTGCAATCTGAATAAAAAGATCTTCATCATCTCGCATTCCATTTCACACTGATATTATGGTTTTATTTACTTACAAGGATATTTAATTTTAGAGGCTTCTTCATTAAACTTAAATCTGTATGGAGTTCTTGTGCCTAAGTTATAACGAATATCTTCGATATTCATACTCATAGACGTATAAAGAAAAGAACATAAAATCATTAACAGACTCAGAATAAATATAAACATGTCTCATATGTCTTTCTTTGCCGAAAACAAATTAAAACTTTGGAAACTGGAACCTAATAGAAACTTGACAAACACAACCAAAATACAACAAACAAATAAATATTATATTATTATATTTAATCGTTAAAGAGAAAGGCAAAGGATTATATTTTACATCCAAAACGTTTAAAATTAAATAATTAAGGTAAAATAGCGTTAAAAGTTTAATTCAATTATAATAATAACAAGTAAATACTACTTGCTATGTTTTAAGTTAACTAATTGTATGTTGTTTACATTGTAGGCTTTAAGTTATTTACACTTATAAAAAAAACTATATTGATATCACCGTAATATAAAACTCAAACTTACTATAATTGACACTGACAGTGTCACTTTATTATCAATTTAGCGAAAGCATTTAATAATCTCAAGTGAAGAGTGTATTTTGTAGCATAAATCTTTTAGATTTGACCAGGAGTACAAAGTGCTTTGAACAGTTTAATTAATATTTCTATGTTCAGAAAAACTTGATATAATATTGCTATCCAAGTAATACTACATTTCTAACCTCTACAGAGATGGCCACAGCATACGGAATTCATATTGGTAACAGTTCCGGTTGTTTAGCTGCATTTGCAAATGGCACACCTGCAGTTATAGCTAATGACGCAGGTGACAGAGTGACTCCCGCAATAGTAGCGCTAAATGCTTCAGAATGGGAAATTGGTTTGCCTGCTAAATCGGGCCAACCCTCATCAAAGTCTATTATAAAACACAATAAACGACTTATGAATTGTGATTTCACTGAAGAAGATCTTTCATATGTGGAAGCATCATCTTCTTGTCGTATACAAAATGAAGAAAAATTGGTATATGAGTTTGAAACAAATTAAAACTTTGGAAACTGGAACCTAATAGAAACTTGACAAACACAACCAAAATACAACAAACAAATAAATATTATATTATTATATTTAATCGTTAAAGAGAAAGGCAAAGGATTATATTTTACATCCAAAACGTTTAAAATTAAATAATTAAGGTAAAATAGCGTTAAAAGTTTAATTCAATTATAATAATAACAAGTAAATACTACTTGCTATGTTTTAAGTTAACTAATTGTATGTTGTTTACATTGTAGGCTTTAAGTTATTTACACTTATAAAAAAAAAACTATATTGATATCACCGTAATATAAAACTCAAACTTACTATAATTGACACTGACAGTGTCACTTTATTATCAATTTAGCGAAAGCATTTAATAATCTCAAGTGAAGAGTGTATTTTGTAGCATAAATCTTTTAGATTTGACCAGGAGTACAAAGTGCTTTGAACAGTTTAATTAATATTTCTATGTTCAGAAAAACTTGATATAATATTGCTATCCAAGTAATACTACATTTCTAACCTCTACAGAGATGGCCACAGCATACGGAATTCATATTGGTAACAGTTCCGGTTGTTTAGCTGCATTTGCAAATGGCACACCTGCAGTTATAGCTAATGACGCAGGTGACAGAGTGACTCCCGCAATAGTAGCGCTAAATGCTTCAGAATGGGAAATTGGTTTGCCTGCTAAATCGGGCCAACCCTCATCAAAGTCTATTATAAAACACAATAAACGACTTATGAATTGTGATTTCACTGAAGAAGATCTTTCATATGTGGAAGCATCATCTTCTTGTCGTATACAAAATGAAGAAAAATTGGTATATGAGTTTGAAACAAATTAAAACTTTGGAAACTGGAACCTAATAGAAACTTGACAAACACAACCAAAATACAACAAACAAATAAATATTATATTATTATATTTAATCGTTAAAGAGAAAGGCAAAGGATTATATTTTACATCCAAAACGTTTAAAATTAAATAATTAAGGTAAAATAGCGTTAAAAGTTTAATTCAATTATAATAATAACAAGTAAATACTACTTGCTATGTTTTAAGTTAACTAATTGTATGTTGTTTACATTGTAGGCTTTAAGTTATTTACACTTATAAAAAAAACTATATTGATATCACCGTAATATAAAACTCAAACTTACTATAATTGACACTGACAGTGTCACTTTATTATCAATTTAGCGAAAGCATTTAATAATCTCAAGTGAAGAGTGTATTTTGTAGCATAAATCTTTTAGATTTGACCAGGAGTACAAAGTGCTTTGAACAGTTTAATTAATATTTCTATGTTCAGAAAAACTTGATATAATATTGCTATCCAAGTAATACTACATTTCTAACCTCTACAGAGATGGCCACAGCATACGGAATTCATATTGGTAACAGTTCCGGTTGTTTAGCTGCATTTGCAAATGGCACACCTGCAGTTATAGCTAATGACGCAGGTGACAGAGTGACTCCCGCAATAGTAGCGCTAAATGCTTCAGAATGGGAAATTGGTTTGCCTGCTAAATCGGGCCAACCCTCATCAAAGTCTATTATAAAACACAATAAACGACTTATGAATTGTGATTTCACTGAAGAAGATCTTTCATATGTGGAAGCATCATCTTCTTGTCGTATACAAAATGAAGAAAAATTGGTATATGAGTTTGAAACAAGTGAAACAACTCTTTATTCTAATCCAGACAAAATAGCAACAAAGATGTACGCAAAGCTTTTTACCATTGCTAGTCATTCCGTTGGAAATGATGGTGACCTAAAGGTAGTTTTAGCAGCTCCCTTGCATTGGACAAGTGCTACTCAAGAAAGGCTAATAAAATGCGCCGAATTAGCTGGCTTTGATGTCTTACAAGTTATTAGTGAACCAGCAGCTGCACTGCTAGCTTATAATATTGAAGATACAACAGAGGATATAAATGTTTTAGTGTATAGATTAGGTGGTTCTACTTGTGATGCTTCAATAGTTAGAGTGTCGGGAGGATTTATGACAGTTGAGAAAAATATATTTCGTTCTGATTTAGGTGGGCAGTGTTTGACTAAAGACCTTGCGGGATATATTGCTCAAGAATTTAGGCAAAAGTGGAAGTTAGATCCACATGAAAGTCGTAGAGCTATGATGAAATTACTGCATCATGCTGACAATTGTAAACATGTTTTGTCAACCCTAAATTCAGCACATGTTTTTATTGAATCACTTCTTGATGGTGTAGATTGGAGTCAAAATGTAACAAGAGCAAGATTTGAAAATATTATCTCTTCAAAAATATCTGCATATATAGATCCAGCACAAAAAGCAATCGAAAGTTTTGAGGGTAAAATTTCTAAAATTGTGCTCTGTGGTGGAAGCATGAAAATACCAAAATTACAAGCTGCAATTGCTAATTTGTTACCAGAAGCAGAAGTTTTATCAGGAATTAGTCCTGATGAAGTAATTGCTGTCGGTTGTGCTCGTGAAGCTGGATTATTACTTGATATGCCTGAATCTAATTTTACAGATATGAATACAGAAGTAGAATTTTTAGGAAAAGATATTTATATGAAATATTTAGATCAAACTGTTAAATTGTTTAAAGAGGGAACTCCACCATTTGCTCAAAATACAACTACTGTAGATCCTGGACAAGATGTGAAAGACATAAATTTTACTTTGCATGAAAACCCTAATGGTGAAGAATTTGCTAAAGAGTCTTTTAATATTGAGAATTTAACTAAACCATTTACATTAAAAGCAACTTTACAACAGTCAAGAATTTCATTGCAACTGGAATAACAAAATTATTAGTATGTATTATTGTAATAATATTTTTCTACAATATAAACTTATGTATGTACAATATAAACGATGTTATACATCTTTTGTTATTTCTTTTTAACTTCATAACACTTACTTTACTTTTATTTATTAATAAGTTATTGACAACAAACAGTAACAGAGGCACAGTATGTGCACACCTAGATAAATTAGTTATATAGTAGCTGTTTCTCTAAGAAAAAAAACTTGAAGATATTTACAGGTTATATTAATAATTGTTCTGAGTGCTAAGGGTAAATATAATAGTAAGTATATAAAATCTTATATTTGTAATTTCAGAAATCTCACATGATTATATTAAGATTTAAGAATTCCAAAAAGAAAACATCAATGTAAGCAAATTTTATAAAATTTTGAGTGACAATTTTTGTAAATACATTTTGACTTTAGCTATGTTGGATTAAAAAACGTAAGATTTCAATGCCCTAATTTCACCTCTTTAAAAAAAAATTATGGCGCAAAACATTGTCTTCAAATGACATGTGGTCAGATGGTTAATAAAACTTAACTTTGTTATATGAATAAAATTTCTATATAGGTAGTTAGATATCGGTTTTCATAAATGGATGATAAAAAAACTGAAAAAAGTTACTCATCTGACCGCCTACAAAATATAATAGAATTTTTTTCTAAATGCAAAATTGTAATTTCATAAAATTTTTTACACATATAATTTACAACACTTTTCTCTCATTTTAAAAATCAATAATTAAAACAGGAATATTTTAACGAAAGAGAAGAATGTAAAAAGTTAAGGGAAATTAACATAAAACTAGAAATGGATCTTAAGGAAGCCCATGAATTAGAAAAGTCACACCGCTATCATTTACAGAATACTCGTGAAATGATTGAAAATCTACAGGAAACTGTTTCTCAATTACTATATCTCAAAAGAGATGCAAAAAAATTAAATGAAGATATTGTTTTGAAGGAGACTACCATGGCAGCAATGGAAAAGGTAAGTAACATCAAAAGTTTGCCCCATTATAACAATAACAAAGTTTTATTGCAGGTTTTTATGAGCCAAATCTCAAAAACAATACGGAAAAATAAAAAATATAGAAAGTAAATAAAGTTATGAAACACATCGGGTATGTTTATTATATAGTATGCATATGTAGGTCCTTATCTAGCTGCTTTTTTTCCTGTGCCTATCAACAGATAGCCAATATCCTATATAAATAGTCATAATCCAGTGGAACTCCAACTTCCGCGGACATGGTCGAGGCACAGCAAAATCTGGGCAATCGCATTAGAGTGTTAATTGCATGTGAATTATATTGCAACTACACCTAACTACACCTGCAACTACAACTACACCTAAGTAGTTAAAGGTGACCGAGAGATTAGATTATAGGGATAAGAAAAGTCTTGGGTGAGCACCCTAAGCGCTGAGTTACCCTTAAGGAGATGGGGTCTCGGGAACCCTTATGCTAGTTCCCGCTAGTTGCGTGTTTTAACTGTGCCTTTGGGTGCCAAGGTAATGTAAGTAAATGTAAGGCTGTGTGACCCTCTGAGTTACAGAGGACACATGCGGGAAGACCAAATGTGGCTAGGAGGGTTTGTCCCTTGGTCTGGAACAGTCAATAGTGACGCCAACACCAACTTGACGCACCTAGGTTTGCCTAGACAATTGCGGGTCAAGTATCCATAAAGTTGGTACTGGCCGTGTGGACCGTTTTTGTGGGGGCAGCAGGTATAGGATGAAAACCTGTTTGCTTTAGGGCTACAATCACCATGTTAGATCAGTTTTTATTTCTGCCGCTATACATCCGATTAACGGATAGTACGGGAAGCCTTTGCGCTATTAAGTCCTCTTTTATGAGGTTGGCGGGAATTTCTCGCGTGATATTTTTAATCTCCACACGGAGCTGGCGGTCCTCGGCAAGAGTGTTGGTATGAAAGGACACACTCTTCCTCACAGGAAGCGGGTTACCGCTTGGTAGTCGGCGGACGTCTCAAGCTGAATCTTGATTCCGACTGCAGTGCGGATGGCATTGAATTTGTACCTATTTGATAATACAGATACGACGAAGGGCCACTTGTCCTGTGCTTGGATGAACACAGGCGGAGGTTGTTTGGAGGGCTGTGAGGCAGCTGAGGTTTGCTGTGAGGGAGTCAGCAGTGGAACTGCAGGTCATGGCTGTGGAGCAGTAGGATTTGGTTGGGAAGCAGCGTGATGCTGTCGCTTGCGTGCGACAGGGCTGCGTTGGCGACGTACTGAGGTGTACGAAGAGTTGCTACAATCTCTGTATATTCTTGTTGTCTAGTCTTTTCCGGGACCGGTAGATTCCTCTTATGCCGCTTCATCAGAGTCCGTCCTATCCGGCATCGTGGGGGACATTCAGGGACAAAGACTGTCCAGCTCCATCTCTCATCTCAGATTCAGAGTCATTAATTCTCCAAGATGCAGCTTTCGAGTGGGGGAGGGTGATTCCTTGGAGGAGGAAATTCAGAGTGATTCAGTCGCGAGATTGCTAAACCCATCGGAGCTGTGCGCCTGAAACTCGCGGTAGGCATCGGACTACTGATGCTTTTCAACCATTATTTTCCTAGAACGACTTAGGGGGAGTAGGCGTCCGGTGAGTGCCTAGGTGTGTAGCCCTATTGCGTCCAAGCGTAGATCTTATTTTGTACACTTGGGGTTGCGCTTAAGTTTAATTAAAACTAACCAACCTCAACAAGAGAGTCGATACTGGCTAGGGCTCTACCAAGGCCTGTTGGTTACCGGCTCCTTCCGTTTATTGCGTTTCCCAGAAGGGGAACAACCGTTCAAATAGTTTCCTATTTACTAGCCCCCAAACAAATAGGCCGGTAAGGATGACAGATCACCATTTCTATTTTTGACAATCGGGACAGCAAACGTATCCTTGAGCATGCACCATGCCAAGCCGCTGATGAACCTTGAACCTCTTACTAAAGATATTAGTTATCTGTGGAAGCAAATTGATCAAAATATTACAAATTCTTCTCCTTTCAAGCTCACAAACAATATCTTACTTAATTTTCTCTTCGTTACTTTGACACCAAGTTGAATTTTACAGGCTAATTTCTTGCAATCACACACGGGTTCCGTTGACAGCTTATCCGCAGCAAGCCAGTTTTTAAAGTGTTTCCTGTATGTTTTTTAACTCTTAGAACGAGAACCCGCAATCATTTTTTACCGTCACTTTTACCGCCGGATTACAGTAATTGATTTATATAGATTATTTATAAACTTCATATGATCATTAATAAACACGCGTTGAAAAATCTCCGAAATGGAGCTGGATAACGCAGCGTCCACTGAGTATCCCCAAGCCGAAGACACCAGCGATTTCACGCTGGTTGAAAAAAAAAAGAAAAAAGCGGGCTTCACCCGCCCCGACGCCGCCTCCTAAGGCGAAAAAACGGGAAATGAAGGCCCCCTCTCCCCAGCCATCTACGTCGGCCCTGCCCCAGGGCCCCCTCATAGCTGCCCCACAGCAAACCCCCGCCGCTCCTGAGCGCGCCCTAGCTGGCTCAAAAAAACCTTCGGCTGTCTCACAGCCATCGAAACGCCCGCCGCCTGTCTTCATTCAGGCACAAGACAAGTGGCCGATTGTCGCATCGGCCCTATCCAATCGCTACAAATATCAAGCGATCCCCACCGCTGTAGGTATTAAACTGCAGCTAGAAACCACGGACGACCATAGAGCGGTAACTCGCTTCTTGCAAGACAAAGGTGTTTTCTTTCACACCTACACCTTGGCAGAAGAGCGCCAACTCAGGTTAGTAATTAAAACCTCCGCGGGAAATCCCAGCTGATCTGATCAAAGAGGACCTTCAGGCCCAGAATCTCCCAGTCCTGTCTGTGCATAGGATGTACAGTGGCCATAATAAAAGCCATTCAACATGGTGATTGTGGCCCTCGAAGATCCGAGGCCGGGAAGCAGGTATTTAACCTGAAAACCTGCTGCCACCTCTGGGCTGACTATAGAGCGCCCACATAAAACGGCCCACCAGGCCAGTGTCACAAATGCCAATTATATGGCCACTCAGCACGCAATTGCTTCGGCAAACCCAGATGCGTCAAGTGCCTGGGTGACCATGGCACCACCGAATGTCGAGACCCAAGGACAAGGCCCTTCTGGCCACTTTCGGTCCCCGCATGTCCTATGCAACACAGAGGGACACACAGCCAATTACCTTGGCTGCCCAAAAGCCCCAAGCCGAAACGTCCGGCACTAAAATCGCCCCCAAGGTCGCTACCTCGACCGCCGCCCCGCGCCAATTCTCGCTCCTGTCCGACCTCTACGCCCCGCATGGCATACGCCGATCGGCGTAGCGACCGTTAACTCAACCGGTTGAGCAGCCTCCTCCATCAGCCGGACGGCCGGTTATCGAAAGCGACCTCGACTTAGTGTGTCGCTTCACCGCCGTCTTCAACGGCGCCGACGTCTCAGCCCTAGCAAAAGCCTTAAAGGGATTCTAATGGCAAGCCCGAAGTCAGGATTGCCGCCACAATGCGCTACCAACATGTAGTGTCAGCCATCGTCAACTTTCAAGCATAGAGGGCCTTTACAACGGCAGAGTAAAACCGCGTTCCCTTAACGTCGCATTTTTAACGCGAACGGTATTAACAATCAACGCGACGAAATCTTCAATTTCGTTCGCGATCCGCAGAATCGACGTGCTCCTGGTGCAGGAGACATTCCTCAAACCGCACACTCGCAATCCCAACATTGCGAATTATAACATCATTAGGAATGATAGAACTTCTGCCGCTAATGGCGGAACTCTCATTTACTACAAAAAGTCCTTGCACTGCGTGCCCGTCGGCACGCCAACCCTCACTTTCCTAGAAGCCTCAGTCTGTCAGCTAGCCATGACCGGCCATGCCCCCATCACAATCGCGTCCGTCTACCTGCCTTGCAGACGTGATGCACAAGTATTACGAAGCGACTTCGTGGCACTCCTTTCCTTGGAAACTCAGTCATTTTGGCAGGAGATTTCAATAGCAAGCACACTCGGTGGAATGCAATTAAAATCAACCCCGGGGTTGGCTTTAGACTTGCTAAGCGACGCATTCGACTTCGACGTCGTAGCGCCTACTACGCCTACCCATTTTCCATATATATTGGGTCACGCACCGGATGTGCTTGATATTGCCATCTGTAAGAACATCAACCTCGCCTTCCAAGGGATAGACGTAATCCACGAGCTCGCTTCCGATCATCGCCCCGTTCTTCTTCGGTTAGGGCCCTCCGCCCCAACCTCACCCTCCACCAAAACCATAGTAGACTGGCACCGACTCAGGAACGACCTGAAGGAAGCCACATCACCACACCTAGATGCTATTCCTAGGAACATATCTTCAGTCCACGACACGAACCTCGCAGTTCATGCCCTCACTAGGCACATCCAGACAGTCGTCGAGGATTGTTCGAGGCGGAGTTCCCTCGGTGGAAGACCACCGATGGACCCTGCCAAGCGACATAAAGGACCTAATGAGGCGCAAAGATGCGGCGACTCGTGCCCACGACTTATATCCCACTGAAAGTAACCGGCTGGTGCTACGTACCCTTCAGCGTGAAGTCCGGTCACGCATAGCCCAGTACAGGAACGATCGGTGGGATAATCACCTCTCAATATCGAACCTTCCACCTCGCCTTCTGGCGACTTAAATCCTAAAGGGGCAACGCCCAAACAATGCCTCCCTTAGCGCGTCCTAATAAACCACCCGCCTTCTTAGACGAAGAAAGCCGAATATCTGGCTGACAATCTGGAGCTCAATGCTCACCGAGCACACTACCGATCGACGCCGCTCACCTTGCAATGGTTGAGAGCGAGGTCGATCGGAGGAATGAGAACCACCTCGCGATTCCGTTACCCAAGTCACATGCACCGAAGTTGAGTCCATAATTAAAACCTGCGACCACGCAAGGCTCCCGGCCCCGACGGCATCACCAACAAGGTGATGAAACTCCTACCCATGTCCATTTTACACCTACTGGTAATAATCTACAACGCGGCCATATCCAAAGGCACCTTCGAACACCTGGAAGGAAGCCGACGTCATAGGGATTCTCAAGCCCTCAAAACATCCAACCGATCCATCAGCCTATCGACCCATAAGCCTACTCAAAGTCTTGGGTAAGGTATATGAAAGGCTCATCCTCGCCCGCCTCAAGGACTTCATGCTGTCGAGGGCTGCAATCAATGAGCAGTTCGGGTTTCGCACCCAACACTCATGCACACATCAAGTGCACCGCATCACGGAGCACATCCTCAGTAAATTTCTTCAGGGCTACCAAACTGGGGCACTTTTCCTCGACGTGGCGAAAGCTTTCGACAAGGTCTGGCACAACGGGCTCATATACAAACTATATGAGCTCGGTGTACTTCAGATCGACTCGTACTTATCATACGAGACTTTCTCCGAAATCGAACCTTTCGTTACCGCGTCGAGGGAACGCTCCGAGTTCACCCTATTTGTGCCGGAGTACCACAAGGCTCCGTCCTAGGTCCTATTTTGTACACACTCTACACCAACGACATACCGCGCACTCGCGGTGTAGAATAGCCCTTTTCGCCGATGACACCGGCCTCTATGTGTCTGGGTTCAAACCAGACGCTATTTATGAACGCCTCCAATCTGCAGCCAACACCTTAGGGAAATGGTTTCGGAAATGGAGGATCGAGGTTAACCCTACCAAAAGTGCAGCCATGTACTTCTCTCGGCGCAACAAAACGCCGCATCTCCCAACTATAGAGTTATTTGATCGTCAATCCCTGGGAACAGACAGTCAAATACTTAGGCGTTACTTTAGATGAAGACTCACCTTCGGTCCGCATGTCAACCGCGTACGGAATCGAGCAGCGTTCGTCCTAGGTCGTTTGCACCCGTTACTCAATAAAATAGCAAAATGTCCTGCGTAATAAAATTACACTATACAAAGCGTGCATCCGACCCATAATGACATACGCAAGCCCGTCTTTGCGCATGCTTCCCCGCGTCACATTCACCGACTTCAGGTAATACAAAATCGTTTCATGCGCAAGGCCACCGGTGCACCGTGGTTCTTGCGTAGTAATCTACACATAGATCTTGAGCTGCCGACCATAGCTCAGTACCTGAAACAGGCTTCCCGCCGATATTTCGACTCTGCCGTCACACCTCTAACCCCTTGATTTTAAGTGCCGCCACTTACAATCCCATCGCGAATCACAGATTCACCCGCGTCGAAGGAGACCGAGGCACGCTCTCGATGACCCGACGACGTGACTGCCAGGGCCCAAGCCCTTCGTAAAACACAACACACGTACATTGCACCCTCACATCGCCCCCGCCGACGGCGGGGCGGTACAAATAAGGATATTCGCGATACCGCCATGTCACTGGTCGGTTCTCTCCAGTCCATACAGATAGAAGCGTCGCTGGAGTTTCTTGCGCCACTTCTTCTCCAGCGCCCACGCATTCCGTTGTGGTGGTACAGATAGCTAATAATCATAGCGAATTTAAAGAATCCTCTGTCAGAAGCAACTGACCGAGCCGAGGTTCGGCCCTCTCGGGCACCCTCGAGTCAGACGCTCTCGCGAAACAAGGTAACGGTCCAAGCCGAGGCTCCTCTCGGGAGCCCTTGTGCCTGGTTACCTATATATAGAGGTCTCGACTGAGTGCCATTAGCGCTCGGTCACCTCTCAACCAGTGAAACTGTAAAGCCCTCGGGCTAACGGTGGCCTTCAGCCCGAAAAAAAAAAAAAAAAAAAAAAAAAAAAAAAAAAAAAAAAAAAAAAAAAAAAAAAAAAAAAAAAAAAAAAAAAAAAAAAAAAAAAAAAAAAAAAAAAAAAAAAAAAAAAAAAAAAAAAAAAAAAAAAAAAAAAAAAAAAAAAAAAAAAAAAAAAAAAAAAAAAAAAAAAAAAAAAAAAAAAAAAAAAAAAAAAAAAAAAAAAAAAAAAAAAAAAAAAAAAAAAAAAAAAAAAAAAAAAAAAAAAAAAAAAAAAAAAAAAAAAAAAAAAAAAAAAAAAAAAAAAAAAAAAAAAAAAAAAAAAAAAAAAAAAAAAAAAAAAAAAAAAAAAAAAAAAAAAAAAAAAAAAAAAAAAAAAAAAAAAAAAAAAAAAAAAAAAAAAAAAAAAAAAAAAAAAAAAAAAAAAAAAAAAAAAAAAAAAAAAAAAAAAAAAAAAAAAAAAAAAAAAAAAAAAAAAAAAAAAAAAAAAAAAAAAAAAAAAAAAAAAAAAAAAAAAAAAAAAAAAAAAAAAAAAAAAAAAAAAAAAAAAAAAAAAAAAAAAAAAAAAAAAAAAAAAAAAAAAAAAAAAAAAAAAAAAAAAAAAAAAAAAAAAAAAAAAAAAAAAAAAAAAAAAAAAAAAAAAAAAAAAAAAAAAAAAAAAAAAAAAAAAAAAAAAAAAAAAAAAAAAAAAAAAAAAAAAAAAAAAAAAAAAAAAAAAAAAAAAAAAAAAAAAAAAAAAAAAAAAAAAAAAAAAAAAAAAAAAAAAAAAAAAAAAAAAAAAAAAAAAAAAAAAAAAAAAAAAAAAAAAAAAAAAAAAAAAAAAAAAAAAAAAAAAAAAAAAAAAAAAAAAAAAAAAAAAAAAAAAAAAAAAAAAAAAAAAAAAAAAAAAAAAAAAAAAAAAAAAAAAAAAAAAAAAAAAAAAAAAAAAAAAAAAAAAAAAAAAAAAAAAAAAAAAAAAAAAAAAAAAAAAAAAAAAAAAAAAAAAAAAAAAAAAAAAAAAAAAAAAAAAAAAAAAAAAAAAAAAAAAAAAAAAAAAAAAAAAAAAAAAAAAAAAAAAAAAAAAAAAAAAAAAAAAAAAAAAAAAAAAAAAAAAAAAAAAAAAAAAAAAAAAAAAAAAAAAAAAAAAAAAAAAAAAAAAAAAAAAAAAAAAAAAAAAAAAAAAAAAAAAAAAAAAAAAAAAAAAAAAAAAAAAAAAAAAAAAAAAAAAAAAAAAAAAAAAAAAAAAAAAAAAAAAAAAAAAAAAAAAAAAAAAAAAAGCACTACTTCTCTTGGAATGCAATGGTATCAGCATCCGTACAGATTTCTCGAATGCAGATACGGATCTTTTGATAGACTTACAGTTGTAAAAACTATGCAATCTTTGAATTAAGGGTGACAAATGAAAACATAGTTTATCGTATGATAAGTGCTATGGTCCATAAATAAAACATCTTAATCCTCATAAATACTCCATCTTCTAACAAAGATTTAAGAACAGCTGAGGTCTGAGATGGAATGCCTCGCTTCCAGTAATTGGGTTTCCGAATCCCTTCACTCGGGTTGGCTTAGCGTGGGTCTATCACTGTTAAACCAACCAACTTTTGCTGCAGTTAGGAACAAGTTACAGCATGGCTCAACCGAAAATACTAGCAACTAGCCCAATGGCTGTAAACTCCCAGAAGGATTTAGCGGTCTCAATTTTTAAATACGAGATCATGATAAAAGAAATTAAATACTCAAAACTTATAATATAAAATTTATTTTTATTCACATCTAAACCACTTGGGAAATACCAAAGTCTGTCTTTAATAACATTCGAAACTTCAAAGTGATATTCATCTTCTTTATCTTCTCTGCTACCTCTGTATCTGGTGTATGTGGACAAAGCCTTCGATTCTGAAGCTTGGGCCGTGCTTCTGTCCCGTCAGTGATGCCAAAGTGAATATCGGTGTCTATCTGTTGGTATATTGACAGTATCTCAATATACCAAAAGTATATGATGATGATGTCTGTCCGAGTACAGACCACCAGTAGAAAACCAATCCAATTGCAGAAACTTGTAAAACAGGTTTATATATTATCCTCGAAACTTCACCGCTGCATTGGGAGATCCTTTTAAGCTGTTGTACTGGAAAAGATCTGGTATTAACGTCAACGGTGAGTCACGTCACTCACGTTTGATTTGCCAATCACAAGGTCACGCTTCGTCAATCACGGTAAGGCAGAATCGCTGAGGCACCTGTGAGGCACTATATTACCAATGACCTCAATGGTGTCTCCTAACAGGTAACGTGAACATGGACAAGGCGAAGGTCATGCCAAATATCCATGTCACACCTAGGGTAGCCAAGCCAAGCCAGGTAAGGTAGAGCGTAGTACCAACAGGTAGCTCTAGTTGGGAGCACTACGCTCGAGGTTGGTGACAAGTATACTTACCTAGGACAATTAGTACGGTTAGTTAAGTCCAACTGCGACGAAGATTTCGTTCAACGAATCCTACTCGGATAGACCACATTCGGTTAACCACAACATATCTATTCATCCAACATCGCTTGATGTCTAAAAACGAAAATCTTTCGCCAGTGCGTGTTGACATTGATAACTTACGGTGCAGAGACGTGGAAATTCACTGCTGGCAGTATGTGAAAGTTTAGAGTCACTTTACGAGGTATGGAGCGGGTTGTCGAGCTGTTTCCCTGCATGATAGTGTACCCAACGTAGTCATCAGAGGTAGGAGGAACGTCGACGTTGCTCAAAATATTAGCCAGCTCAAGTGGCATTAGGCTGGCCATATAGCCCGTAGAACCAATAACTGATGGTGAAGAAATGTTCTTGAGTTATATCCTCGGAGTGATGGTCGCAGTGGAGGACAACTCCCCTATGGATTAGATGCCTATGAAAGTTTGCAGAAAGACGATGGTCGGAGATGGTTCAGGATCGTTGTAGCAATCTATGGGTGTGGACTACAGATAGACTTTAATAATGATGATGATCATCTATGCTTTTAAACCGCTTGTTCTTCAACTTATTTTTAATTTGTATAAAGAGGCAAAAGTCAAAGTACGAAATATAACGTATTAAGTATGAATTGTATTTTTTTAAATTGAAATATGCATGTTAACTTTTTGAAATATATTCAGCATTCGGGACTATATATAACTTCATTGTTTAAAGTTATTATTTTTAATCTACTGCAACACTCACAAATGTATACCTGAGATAATTACAACAATAGACGAACCAATTTTTACCTCGAAATAATTTAGTATTGTCCTATGCCTAAAATAAAGATCGTAATGGGCTGAGAATAAAAATTGTGTGAAATAATTTTAATATACGTACAAGAAACTTATTTCGCTTATCTTAGACTTTTATTACCACTCATTATCCTAATATCATAATTCATTATTCGACGCAAAACACACAAACAAAAATTTTGATAAGAAATGTCGGTTGAAAATTATAAGATTTTACCACATGTACTAAAAGCACATATCCTAAAAGACCCTCAAGATTTTAATCCTAAAACTAAAACCTTCGTACACGCAACAGCAGTGTAGAACCACTGCCACTTCTGTTATATACAGCAAAATCTTTCTCCCCTTCTGGCTTTTCAATACATATTTTATTTTATACAAACTATACCTTTTCAGAAATTAGAGGACTTGGAAGAAAAACTCAAGCAGACTCAATTTAAAGAATACGCCGCTCAAAGTTCTTATCCATCGCATAACGACAGCGTGGTTGAACGACCTTATTCAGTTAACAGAGATTCGTACACAGACACTTGTTCTGTTGATTTGAATCCGGTACTAGAGAGTCCGAAACCGCTGCCAAAATGCATGATATATCAGAACAAATTGCCAAGAGTAACTAACGCTCTCCAAGTCACGTACAGCGGTAATAAAACTCCTTCCAATACCTCGAGCAAGGAAAAGAAAGGACAATTTAACATTACAAAGAAACGTAAACTCTATACCGAGAAGGATTTTCAAGATTTTTAATTGGTTACTATATCTATTTATCTATTTATATTCATTGTAAATTTAGATTTTTATACCACATAAAATACAAAGCACGTTCTAAACGTCTCTCTGGTTGCTATGTATTTACTTTCACTTCCGTCTAAAGTGCATTTTAATTTTAAACATACGTTTTTGGTATTAAAAATACTCTTTCTTTGTTCAATGTATTTTTTTTCTATATATAATAGTTTCAAAACATTTTTTTGTTGATTTTATTGTGGTATATAACCTCTTATCCTCACAATGATCAGTACAGTGTATCAACTGCCTACATATACCCTTGTAGATTACTAGAGACTCGACCTGTATTTTGGATGCACAAGTAAATGTATGAGTTTATGTAGACCTTTTTAGTTAATGTACGACTTCAATCAACTCCAATTAGTAGATGTGAAGTAGTCGGTGAAGTCTCCCAAAGGAAGTTGATTGAAATTTCATGTAATACTATTGTCATTAGAAACCTAGAAGACGGTATGTCGCCGCCAAAGCCACCAATGAAACGGTTAATAATTAACGGTTACGGTTTGTATAATCGCATAAGTACATACATACGTGATCATTCTCCGATTTGCTTGTTATTAAAATGACAGATTGTCATTCTAACCCCAAAAACTGGATAATATGTCTTTACGCCATTAGTTAAATGACCAAATCCGTCACCACTATTCATCAAATTCCCGCACGATATTTTCGATTACTGCCAGACAAAATAAATAAAGTAAATTTTTAGCTATTGCATTATTGATACGAATATATTATTAATTATTATAGCTTACCTTACACATCGACATTACACAACGTGTGTGAATTACGAAGCAAATTTAAATTGATTAAAATGCAAATTGTTTAAATCGTTGTTTTTTTTATGTTTCATATTTCATAGATCACATGCAGAAAAGGACACATTTAGAGTTTATTTTTAATGATAAATTGTTTTATATCTGCAATATTAGATTTTATTGTAGACTTACATAATATTCGGAAAGATATCAACGTATTATTTTGTGCGTTTGTGTCATGTTGTTCAATATTAAATTCTGTACGGAAATAGTTCTGGTTTTTAATATCAAAAGGACAGGATGTATGTTATAATTAAATCGTTAATCGGGAGCATATGTCAGTTTTGGTAAAATTCAAGGTTCAGTACATAATTGCACATACAGTACACAGAACGAGTCACACAAATGGTAAAGAGTTTACTTACCATCAGGTGAAATGTATTTGTAAATGTTCTTTCTTCTAATTTATCAATTTCGAAACCAACATCATTGGAAATTTAGAAAATCTTTTTAGATATTTTTAATATCATATAACATGCTTATTTCTCCTTCCTCTATAATATATCATAAATCAGAAAATTAAAACAAATCATTTAATCCAACTGCTTTGCCCGGTAAGAATTTCGTGTCCTCAAATTGCTTGTAACGAAATATTGTAACACTAATTATGTTTAATGTAAATTATAATCGCCCTATCTGTTCGTAGCCGTTTCTAATTTAGTCGTTGCAATGCCTCACGCTACGATGTTGCCATAAAAAAAAGATGTTATGATAATTATAACGTGGCTATTTTATATTACATCATGCCGTTATATTCTTCTGAAGCGTAAATATAACTCAACTGAGTCGTATTTCCTTTCTAAATAGTAATAAGAATAAAAACTAGCTTTGTATAAATATATTTACATATTTACGATAAAGTTATAAACGAGTACACAGTTCAATTGATTGCAAGTGATAAATGCGACCGATGAGATCTACGTACATCATATACATAGATTTAAGATGCACAAATGTTGTCACCCTGGTGGACTGAATTATAACGCCTCGTTATTTGTTATAAATACCTTCAACTCCGTACGGAACATTGCAGTGCTATGATGTTATTTCACGCTGATATTCTGGAGATACGTAGTCCTTGCCAAGACCCAATCTTGAATTGCAATAGAATTGCAACACATCTCACTCACTACTGATATAACCACAAAATAATAACTATGTGTGAGTCGCAACATTAAAAATTGTCAACCATAATATATGCATTCGAACAATTTTCTACATAATAGAAAGTATAAATAATCTTGAACGCACTCGTTTTAACTCTCTAACTAATGAATATAAACGAAAGTTAACCACACCATAAGATAGAACGATAATATCAGGTAAAGTGCTATTTAACCGCTACGTCTACGGCAACTATTTCTAACATATTTTTATAGGGAAACTAGTAATTTTAAAATGATTTACAGCTACCAAAACTTTTGGTTCTAAATACAAATGTCCTCTAAAAACTGCGCCAAATTTTAGCTTTATAAATGGCCGCATGGGATCGAGATTAAACCAATTGTGCCTGTTCGAACCAAGTTCAATTTGTTTTTCATATAATTAACTAGTATATTTGTATGTAATTGTAAATTATAAATTTTTATCTGATGATAAGCGTACAAAAGGCACTTAATTATTCCCGAGCAGGGAAGGCAAATCGAATCGAAATTCATACAGCCCTGAATGATGATCGTTTGTGTAGAGAAAGTTTTTTTAGTTTTTCGATTTATTTTGCCAACCTAAAAGGCAACACACACACATTTTTTTTGGAGATCTATATCGCGCAGTATTTTCGAATAATATAAGTTTCATTCCCCTCCTTTAATACATAAATACTAAGAACCGTACCATAATAAATATTTACATATTATTATATATTATGTTTAAATTTGCAATTTCTTTCTATAAATGTTGTTAATTGGCAGTCATTGACAATTGGAATTCAATTTTAGTAGTACTCATCGGAAATTAAATTCAGACGACTAGCTCATCTATTAATCTTTATACGATCCAATTATTAATTAATTAGTGTTTTATGCGAATATAAATGTGAAATAAAACAGGATTTCTCCTCAACTGTCTTTATTATCTTTGGCCAACACTTATCAAGCTAACAAAATGAACGGTTAACATATTTTCCACACAAGTGAAAGATTATAAGATATTTATTGTGTATACATAATAATCTATAAAATAATAACTATATATATATATAACGTTTAGTATGAGTTTTGTGTTGGTTCATTCTGCCATAATTTCTTTTATTCAATCAAAATCAGAGTAATCCTTAACTAGAGTTTGTGACAATGTTATGTAAGGTTACGAATATATATATATATATATATATATATATATATATATATATATATATATATATATAATAGGTTGTCTTATATATATATATATATATATATATATATATAAGACAACCTGTTATAAATTCTAATTAGTAATAATAGATAATAGTAGACAATTCAGTGTAGTATAGAAAAATAAAAGACATTAATAATTTCATTTTATCCCATTTTGGTACTGATACTGTTTAAAGTTCTAGTTAGAGAACAATATTTAGCTTCGGTTTTTCAATCACATTTTTCGTTTAAATATAAAAGTGCCAACCTTAAAAGGGTTTGCTAAAAACAGTTCTTCAATATAGTACGTCTGATTCTTCTTTCTTCATTTCCATTGGCCAATGTATTGCATAAAATAGAGAATAATCACATAATACATGTTAACAATGGCACACGTAATGTGTATTCGCATTACCAAGCCAATGACATCTGCGCAGTATTTTCTCTCCTATGCGACGATATCGAAAGTGACATAGTTGACATAGTCTGTGCTTGCAGCTTGTTACAAACAAAAGACTAGTTTTTTATTATGAATTCTACTACGTACACGTTTTAATTAAAGGAATTAAAGTTTTTAGTTAATTCTAATATCTATTGAGTTTGCTTTGAACTGAAAAATATCTTCGTGAATATTTCTCAAAGTTCGAAAACTACAGTCACAGAAGATATTTTTAATTTATTTATAGCCTCTCCAATTCTACTTTGGCAACATTAATTTCTCAATCTATAATAATTTTATTTTCCGTTTAAACTTCACTGGTTACGTATAAGTCTATCGAGTGAATTCCAGCTACAGGAATAGTCGATCTGTAGGTGACCGTACCTCGAAAGGTGGAAGTTGTCTGGGGCCGTTTTAGGAAATGGCCGGGCCCAATCTTCATACTCCGGCGACAAACTTTCGTAACCGTATTGCTCGTACGCATCTGCCATCCTTTAATGCAAAAAAACACAACACATAAAAAATATGTAAAGGAAAATTTGATAGTTTTTATGATTTTGGATACAAGAAATTAACATTTGGTATTACGACGGTAAGTGATTACTTCGGCCTATTCCACATCCTCTATAAGAAATCACAGTGCTGATGCGTTGCTGTCCCTGAGGACTAAAATGAAATGCCCCGCCATCAGTAAAGAGGTCTATTTCACCTATTTTATTCAGTCATTAGACCAAACACTGCTGTGCTCCAAACTGCCGCTTAACTACTATTTTAGTAGAGACGACCTTTTCGAGATGCAGTTAGTTTATACCCGCGGCGAGGTTCTACACGAAAATATCAATAGTGTTTTTGAGCATATCTAATTCATGAATTTTAGAAGATGTTTTATTAAGAAAACAAGTATCTTAAAATTAAATATATTATATTATTTTTTACTTTATTTCTTTAAATATAGTTAAATACCTTCAGCTGCATATGTATGCAATTATAGGAGTTAATGAAGGGAATTGGGAGAACAATAATTTTGATGATATTTAATTATCGGAAGCAGTAATTTCTAATGAACTAGTATGCAGCCTAGAGCGATGTTTCATAGGCTTAGAGAATCGTGTGTTAATTTTAGTGTGCACAAAGGATCATTAGGAATGTAAATTAAACAGGTCAAATACGAGCAGAGTCACGCATTCACATATAAAAATAGCGATAGAGGTAGAAAATGCTACGTCTTATCGTCATATAAAAAGGAGTCGTTGGAGATTGAGTTGTAATAGATATGGCACATAATTATGTATTATATTTTATAAGAAAAAGACGATGCAATGATGTTAACATTACCGATTCAAAGATAAATTTAAACACTAGTGCTTAGAAATGATTCACGACACTTAAGCGAATGCTTGATTCGAATCTACGGCGTTAACTTTGCAGACCGTTCTCTAAACCATTAGGCTATCGACGCTATGTACCAAAACTAATGTGATGTGATAGCCCGGTTGGCTTCGCCTGGACCTTTCAGTTTATATAATTTATTTAGTGAATCAATTTTTACTCACAATTTATTTGACTCCAACGGTAAATGTCGAAAAGAAATTCTCGGTAGGTGCGCAATAATGGGTCGTGGAAAAAGTATTTTTGTATTTTATAAGTAAAAAGTTGCCGTAAAATCTCTTTGGCTGTTCTGTTTGTATCTGGCTGATTTTGACACCATTGAAAAGATGACATTTTAACTGATGACAAAACAGGATAATAAAAAGTAAAAACGGCTTACCGCCATTTTTTATAGTTTTTCTGACTCCTAAAATGAGTCCGACTAAAAAGGGAAAAAACCACAATAAAAAATTGTGTTGTTTATAGACTTAACGCAGTGTCAGTAAGAGTAGCACAAAATTGGTTCAAACGTTTTAGCCCTGGAATTTTGATGTCAAGCATGCTCGCACTGGCCGCCCTGTTACAGATAAAGCTTATACCATTTTTGAAAAAGTGGAGCAAGTTCGGCATATTAGTAGTTACGACATAGCTGAAGAGCTTAGGAGTTGAACACAAACCAGTTTTGACCCATTTTAAAAAGTCTGGATATACAAAAAAGCTCGATATTTGGGTTTCACACGAGCATACTCCAAGAAACATAATGAATCGTGTATGTCATTTGCGATTCTCTATTGAAATGTAATAAAACCGAACCGTTTTTGAAAAGATTGATCATTGGTGATGAACAGTGGATTACCTACGCCAAGAACGTGTGAAAAAAATAATGGTCAAAGGACAGTCAAGCTCCACGGACTATAGGGAAACCTGAATTAACTCCCATTGCTGGTGCTGTGTGTATTGGAATGGCATCTTTCATCATGAGCATTAACTACCGGGTTTTATCGATTCGGATCTCTACTGCTAACAGCTGATTTGTCTATTTTATACATTTATAAATTTCCATTCTTCTTGATTCAGTCTAACCACAGATAGTAAAAGCATCCGAGATTAACGTAAGGAGTACAGTAGTACAGTAAGGAGACGCGATAAGGTTATTGATGATTAGCTTAACGTAGCCTGAGAATAATACTCCAAGCTAAACCATGAATGATGAATGATAATGCCCACGCTGGATCTTGGGATACGCTTGTACACTTGTTCACTTTTGTGGTCGCACACTTTAATGTTTTTTGTTTTTATTTTTTCATATGAAATAAGGATTTACGGTTTTTTCCCGCGTATTTTATTCCCTCCCTAACAAAGTCCGGGATTTCTCATACTCTCTCTCTCTCTAACATATCTTGCCTTTATTCAAACGTTCGATATTACGATAAACAAACGTTAAAATTTATTTTTAAATTTTACATTATTTAAAATTTCGGTTAACCGCAGCGTAAGAGTACAATACCGCGTCTCTGTCTTAATTTTTTTAAGATTCAATCATAGTGAGAATCAGTTCGTGGATAATTCGTATGACATATGACGAGTCGGATGGTGGTATATTAAAGTATCAAAACTTATGCTGACAGGGAGTCCCGTTTAAGTGGTCCGAACCCGAACCTTACATTTACATCTACCTTACCTTTTGGTGCTCCTCTCTCGTGGACAAGGTCCGTTTATGTCGTTTAAATAGCAACTAAAACCCTGCAAGGTTTCACCTTCATTTGTTATGGTAACGCCACGAGAACGCTGTCGCCCACTTCCGCGGCCGCAACAGCTCCGGCAGTCCGTTAGTACTCCGTTTCGGTGGAGTAATAAAAGTTAAAGCACATTTACACGAATATATTACAGGAGGCACTCAATGTTAGGCCAGAGCATTCCTGATCGTTCCAGGTGCTCTGACCACTAAGTCAAACGGCCGTCGAATTATTACCTGCGCTTAAAAACGTAATTGATTACCTTTTTTTTAGTATCTCAATTCTCATGCTATAAATATAACAATCCATTTGCATATTTTTTATCCGATTTGCGCCTTATTGACCTGACCATCAAACAAAGTAGTTTCTTTTTAATGATACGCATCGCAATCTTTCATCCGTGTCAATGCATAATAGGCCTTATTAAACTTCGCATTAGATAACCATCGAGCGGTTTTCTATGACTTAAGACTTCGCACTAATTCGCAAACGTTATGACGATTATACTCAAGTCTCACTTTCTAAATTAACTCAACAAAATGTATGTTCACGTAATATTAGATTTCAAATTTGGTAACGCACATACTGTTTAAAATGCCTATGGTCAATTTAACCATATGTTTCTGTAGAACGAATGTGTCGATCACGCCCTTACCAAATACAAGAGTAAAATAGCAGGGTAATGCTGCCATGTTTCGTCTGGTGAGTGTAGGGATCCGGAGACTTTTCAGTCTCAAGGGTGACAACGCATCTGTATTAATCCTTGTCAAGAACGAATGTACATATCATGGGCCACAGTTCACCATATGGTGATTTGTGCGTTTGTTATTCTCAATGCAATAAAAAACAAATGTTTGCTGCTGGGAACTTTTTTGTTAGAATGTTTTTTGATACTGACGGCTGGTGTTTTATGTCCTCTCTAAGGTCCTGACTCTGTTTCCAGCTGAGGAGCAATATTTGCACACTACAAATTGTTGGTTTTGGGGGCTGGGTGTGGTGCATATACGTCTTGTCTGACATCCTGATATTCCATCTGCATCTTATATATATATATATATATATATATTATCTATATATCTTTTACATTATTACTTCGGAATAGGGAAGAAAACAGCGAGTTAGTGCCCCTGTGTTTACCAATACTTACGGCAATGTAACATATTCTGTACAGTGGATGTTACAATCACAAATATATTACTGTCATCGAATTCGTATGGTTTGGATTTCGACGACACGAGTACAATCATTGAATAATAGATGTTTAAACGATTGTCTAGGAATTCACAAATAAGTTGAATTTAATGTTCATTCATTGCCTTTCTTATTGACTTCTATTTCTCGTAACTCTATGCATACAAGTAAATTCAAATGAATTATATAAAAATCAAACTGAACTTCTTACTTTACTGGTGCGAATGACAGTGAATACAGTTTACAAAGACACTAGTAACAATTAAAAGTTATAATATTTGCCATTGCAATGCAAAAATTAAGTTGTAAGTTTTTTTATGCAATTTGAGGTGCATATAGTTCACCAAATGCTGATAACTCTTTTAAAGAAAAAAAAAAGAATTACTCCCAAAAAAGGTAATGTTAATAATAATAAAAATATCTAAAATATTTTTTTTACGATATTCTTTTAAATTACTCGGTCAAAGACACATTTTCATTAAAACAGCGGTCAATGCTAGGAACAAGTTTCTCTACATAAATACATAAACAAGAAACGAGCTAGATTCCCACAGATGCAACTTTCATTTGTAACAAGCAAAAACGGCCACATGTTCACACGCTGGGTAGCCAAGGCATCATATTAAAAAATAGAGCTGACTTTGTCAAAATGGCGAATAATTGAAATAATGAAAACAATACTTTATTATTAATAATGTCGGTGTTCTTACAACGTTGGAATATTAAAGGCGATATATTTTTATTTTTCTTTTATTATCTACAGATAAAAATAAATAAAAAATGATGTATATTGAAAATTAGTGGAACATAAATAAATATAGCAATATTAAAAAAAAACATAATTGTCGTCATAAACTTACTTAAACGAAAAGTGTTAAATGGATGTACAATTGTTACACACCTAAAAATATATTGCATACAAATCAAAAAATTTTAAAAATTATAAAATTACTCTACATTTTGCTTACTAAGCGGAACCGTACATCGTTCATTCGTATTTACGTAACTTGAACTTTTTGCGGGGTCGGACCTGTCCATCCTATCCATATCTAACAGATTAGTTACATTACGATTCTAATGCCTCTTTTGTTTTATGCTTCCGTGTATCATGTAATTCATACTGATATTTGACCTGTAAGTTTCTATAATTTGCTAGATAATTTTCATTTTCGCAGTAAAGTATATGGAATTGTAAGAAAAGTTGTATTTAATGTATCCGCGAAAACTTCATTCTGTAAGTTATTCTTTACCTATGTGCCAAAAGGGATAGTTAGTTACAGGAATCTTAGCTGTAGGTGATTTTTATTATTAATACGTCTCATTGCCGTGAAAATGATCGCGTGTTTTGTTACGGTTGCCGGCAACATCTCAAGCGTCTCAGTTGTTGTGACCAGTGGGCGTGACGTCGCCTATTATGACCATCTTCACAATTACTTAGCATTTCACTGCAGTACTGACAAGTTTATTATAAATTAATTTGTTTTCCATAAATGGAAAAGTAAGAGGGAATAGGTTCATGCGTTCTATTGTACATAGATTGAATTATTGAATGTTAAATTGTTTTTTCCCTTTATTCAGTCGCTCTTTGGTAAGGACTATGAAGTAGATTTCCTTGTCAATTTACACATTCTTGTCTTCTTTTTCATATTATAAATTTAATTTAAAAAATTACGAGTTGTTTAAATTTCTTTAAGATTATTTTTATATTTTCAATGAATCCCGTTACGCAAAAAGACACTTAAATCGTTAAACTTAATCTTAAAATTAAGAAAATTTTACAGTGAATTTAAAAATAATATGTACCATATACCACGCTATACCTATCCACCAAAACGTTACTGTCGAGCTACTACTCAAATATCATTATAATTATAAAAAAAGAATCAATTATAAAATAATTAGTCAGTATTGTATAATTTGTAGTATTATAAATAGAGAATTTTATTGTATCGTAATTCTCATCTTTACGCCAGTTACCTGTAGTAATAATAACACTAATGAACGCTTAGCAGAGTTATTAGATCGAAAAAGAAAATGCGAGAGTAAATGGCAGGGAAGTTATTAAAAATTTCTCAAATGAAATACCCAGGGTAATTCATTTTAGAAATATATCGTTTGATTTCACTGCAGACGCTAAAAATCGGCTACAGCACGAATAGGCCGGCTTAAATATCGGAACGACAACGTGAAACTACGCTTCTGAATAGTATTAATGGATAAGAATGCAATATGAATTAGGATATTATCGTTCGCTATGATGAATTACCATCGAGTGAACTATGTGCCCTATGTGTATCTATTTAATCATCATATGACTCTGAGATCGTCATGTATCAGATAATACGTTTTACGTAAATATAAAGATAAGATAAATTATTATGATTTGGATATATGTAAATTTATTCCGGATGTTAAAATTATAATTACAAAAATATTATACCAAAAAACAAAATGATGTCTCAGATCTCCAGATGATGCTTGCAGATCTGCAGACGTTTTTGGCAAACAGGACTAGATAGTCTGCAAAGCGCAGGTATGACATATAAGCGCCGTTGATATTAACACCCTTGTGGCTCCAATCCAACGTTTACATAATGTCATCTAAGAAGTTGGTAAAAAGCTTGGGCGAGATGATATCGCACAAATTATAGTGAGTTATTATTTTTTATTTTTCAAGCTGATAAACAACAATACCTTGGTATTATCAGCATGATATTACCACCTAACATTAGATCGCAAACCCGACTTCCTAGCCCCTAGACCATCAAGGTTTTATATCATTATATTTTAAGATAGTATATTGAATTATATCTCCATTAACTGAACCGTTAATGGACAATATTAATTGAAGAAACGCTTTAGTGCATGTATACTATTTATATTAACTGTAAGAATAGACAGCACTAGTAGTTTTTAATTAAATTCTAAATTATAATCAGGGTTACTAGTGCGTAAAAATGAAAAAAGAATTTATGTTATGAAACTGTATTACTTGAGTATAATACAAGTTTATAAATTCATTTTCAAACTGCTCACTTAATATTCCTTGCGGGTCACGCAATATTGATGACGCATAGGTTTCTTTAAGCAATATATGCATATGTATTCATAATGGGTACGAATACGAAACTCGCAGTTACCTGGATGGTCTTCTATGTTTGTCGTAGCCGAGGTTAGCCATTGCATAGTCTTGCTGGTGTGTCAACGATATGCGCGGTCTTTGAACAGGCATGTAACTAGGTTGTGGTAGATACGCATATGGTGTTTCGTACACCATTGGATGTGGAGCATACATGGGCTCTTCAATGTACAGTGAGCGCCTTCGATCTGCTGAAAGGACAATCACAAATCGACATGAAAATTTTGAACTGTCAAATTTTTATGGACAAAAACAAAAAAGTAAAAAAAGTATAAATTTTATATCTGAATAGTTTTATTTTATAACAATTTTGCTTTGCTTTTTTAGTTTTATAATCAAATTATTATTTTAAATAAAACATTTTAATAAACAGAAACGTTAAAATAAAGAAATTACGCAATGTGCCATGATATAGAAAATTTGATAATACTCACGGATAGGTCTGCTACTGTAAATTGGCGTGTCGGAGTACTCCGGCATAACTACCCTCGAAGATTTTCTTGCATATATAGGGTACTCTGGAACTTCTTCAGGTGGTACAATTCTTTTTATCGGCGCCGGGAAATCTTCCGCGGAATCGTAGTTCTTAGTAGGTACGTAATAGAAACTGGCGCTTACAGGTTCACCAGCAAACGAATTTAATTGGTCTCCTTGGCTCGACTCAGGGGTTTCTCCATGAATCATCCCAAAAGCGTCATTGTCCCAAGGATCAAGATACACTCGATGATGAGACAGTGAAGTTTGATCATCGTCACCTTCACTATCGAAATCCACTGCCGCCCAGTATGGGCTTCCAGCGTGTCCCGGCATCACTACCGACTAACTAAATTCGTCTAGTGGACACAACATTTACCGCACAGTGCTCAATCACTCAGTTTGGACACATTACCATTAACGCAAGTTTGAACGTTCTACCCGCCGATGGTCTTGTTTGTAATTTATGGCCACTTGAGAACACTAACATTAATTCTTATCACGTAGCGCAAGTACGTACGATTGAGGAACTATGAAATTGGCGAGTTAAGTATCTGCGTATCACGCGGCCGCACGCGCCAACAACTGACTTCGAATAAGCGTCAGGCGTGCGCTCGCGCACTCGTGGCGTGCTATCAGCGCACGCTCCTGAAGATGCAGGGCATGTGAGGAATGCTTGTAAACTTACGAGATTGCACGTCAACTTTGAAAGCGGTGTATTCTGTCTCAAAGTATTTATTATGCGCATGCAAATAGACTTCTCTTTCGAAGAGCCATTTTTTATATATATATTTATTTATAATTAAGTGTTATACATAAGCTTACCGAGTTCCCTTGATGAGTATCTCGTTCATATTATCCATCCATATTTACGTTGACAAAATTGTATCTCGTTGTGTTTTTTGTGACGTCGCCTATTGTTAATCGCCTAATAAATACCTCAATAATTAAAAGCCATTACAGAAAATAGGAATAAAGAATTCCAAATAGCCAATAAAGGTGTCAAATATAAAATTATTACAGTATTAAACATAAAAAAGGTATTCGTATAGAAGTTAACACTATTTCTTAAATTTAAAATGTTCATATATTCACATTAAAATTGGTTACAGTACTGTTAGAGTTTAATGTGCCAACATGCCTTTATCGATATTAAGGTTATTGTATGTTTTTCATGTACTACTTTTTTTTAATTTCCTAATTATATGTAGATAAAGAGTTGTTTAGCCATCACATACATAAAATAGTATTTGTTCAAGTGTTCGTTCATTGTACGGCCATTGGCTAACCTTCGGCAAAGATATTCGTCACACTTTTTTCCCTTTATAAAACTACGTAGCATGTTAACAAATGAAAACAATAGACACGCGAAGCAAATTTAAAACTCATTTGGCCTACAGTTGGTTTTTTCATTTGTGTGATTTTAAAATATTTAAGGAAAACGGGGTGTTGTGAAAGTAAATATACACCAGCCTTTTTAATAATTGCGATAATTGACTTTTGAAGGAAAATCTATCAGATGATAAAGCATTTTTTGCCAAAAAAGCATTATCAAAACATCCCTAAGAATCTGTTGGCATAATTTGAAGAGGAACCATGGTTGTCGTAGAAGAAATATAGTAGCATGTACCTATGATTAGTAAAGAAACCGGAGATTAAATAAAGGCAAAAATCACTTCATTTTTGACCCTTAAATAAAGTCAAGAAAAGAGTCCTTAAGGGTGCGGACAACACATGTGCATCTTGAATATTTGATGTAAGACTGATCTTGATACAGCAAGGCTCATCTCTTTATTTGGTTTCTGAGTTATTTCCATATTGTTATGAGGAGAGGACGCGGATATAAAAAAAATATTCTTCAAAAAGAGCCATCCAGGCTAACTATGTGCAAACTAAGAGCTCGAGCTTCCCTCAAAGATATTTTTTAATAAAATAGGATTTCTTACGGTTTCTTCAAAATATATTTAAAGTAATTATTGTATATTTGACAAAATATTCATTTATATATGATGAACAGTGACATACATGTTATAAAAACTATAAATAAGGAATTTGTAAGTGAATCCTTTACGGGGCAAGGTATTCCCGTCTAAGATTCCAAAGTCACTTAAATATGCGATTCCATCAATTTGAAACGCACTCCAAGACTATATGAGGAACATAAATACTTGGAACTCGTTGATTCTTACGTAAAATGACTAACCATATGTGAAAATAAAAACATAGTATTGATAAGAGCATCTGCTGAGATTCTCAGCTGCTCTTCTCAAAAGATATTTGCATTCCGAGCTGGGCATAATTTTTAAGGCGTAATACTAAAGTATTCAAACACAAGCATATCAAAAAAGCATTGTACAACACGTTGGTTCGAAGCCAATTAGAATATGCATACACCATATGGAATCCTTTTTATAGTGTCTGTTCACAACGAATTGAAAATATCAAACGCAAATTTACACGACAATTAGCTTTTGTATCTAAGGGTATTAGCCATCGGTGCAGTTATACACAACGACTTCATTACTTTAAAACAAGGAGTCTAAACCAGCGTCGAAAATTGCATGATCTGATGTTTCTATACAAATTATTAAACAAACATATAAATTGCAATGATATTCTTAACATTATTTCTTTGACAGTGCTCTATAAAATATCTCGGAAACCTTTGACAAAAATGTTTTAGACGCCGATTGTCAAGACGAATCTAGGCCTCAATTCTCCTGTTGTTAGAGTATGTAATGAATTTAATGCACTTAATGTCCGAGCTGAAAACATTGATTTATTTAACGATACACTACATACATTTAAGACGAGAGTACTAAAATCATTCTCTTAGGTTGTCTCTCTTTTTTTTATTTAAGTGTTTATAATTAAGTCTTTTTTTTTGGTGTAATTTACAGATTTTACTTTTTCTGTATATTGTTAATATTTTCTCATTAAAAATTATTTATGCCCATATTTTATACTGTATCTCAAAATGTCTAAATATGTATATATAATGTCACATACTACTTTGGTAAATGCAGTGCATACCTGTTATTGGTGTACATATTTGTTTCTAATGCTATACAACTTTATTAACTATTATGTATGTGTGAATATGTACATTGTTGATGTATCTACAATAAATAAATAAATAAATAAATAATGTGAAATTAATTATTAATTATTTGCATGGATCTTGGTAGTCACAAAGAACCTATATAATTATGACTTTATTCATATGCATTTATTACTTAAGAATTTTTACACGCCATTATTAATGGTTAGTGAAAATATACCAGTACAATTCAACATAATAATATATAAATGATTTAGCACTTACAAACATTACCAATTAAATTATTCAATATTTATCGAAAGTAACAAACAGCAGCAAATACCTGATGTGATACTGATTTTGAATGTTTGAAATCTGAATCCTGTGTTATATAACGTATAGTTATTAGTTTTTGATGGAAGAATCTTGTAAAAGTACATAAGAAAATTTAAAAATGTTAAAACCTGCTAGTAATGTTATGTCACTTTATTAATTTTTTATCGTAGATATTATGAATTGTTTAAAGTTATAAAGAAATTAACAAATTTATTCTGTAAACCTCGTCTATGCGAATGCAGTAGTAAAAATATTGCATAAAATTAATCAAAGAGACATCTGAAGTTAAATCTCTCTTAGTGGTGGAATTAGGAATGGGTATGCCTCAAGAAGATTGGGACATTGTATAACTGATTTTAATCATTGACGACTATGTCATCATACCTTAGATCGGCATCAATATTACACCAAATTTCATTAAACTTAAATACTCGTAAAGGGACATTGATATTTACTAAAGTTGAATAAAGGTGCCATTGAAATTAATAAATGTATTCGAGAAGGATATTTCATTTCATTTCATTGAAACTTGCCAAGATCACTCCAATCTATAAAACTATAACTATATCTAAAGATGGCACAAGTAACTACAGACCAATATCTGTGCTACCTATTTTCTCAAAAATCTTTGAAAAGATATGACGATAATAATCTCTTAACTTCTAATAATTTTCTCTCTGAGTGGCAATTTGCTTTAGGTCGAAATCTTATAAATAAAGCTGAAAGAGTCAGCTACAATAGACCTTTTTACAAAACTGACGACCAGTATAGACCATAAACACAGCTCTTGGAGTTTTTATACATTTAAACAAAGCATTTGACACGTCACGAAATCCTACTAAGTAAGCGTTCTGCATTTGGTATAGATGGAACGGCCCTACAAATGCTTACGTCTTACCTCACAAGGACTCTCCTAACAAAAGATGTCCTAAATACGCAATCATAACGCCTGGTGATATTCTGACGGCAAACATTAACTTTGACACAGTCCCATCAGCGCGGAGGGGTAGGGACTAAACGCTACCCGACCATGGTCACCGACACGCACACACAACAACATTACACAATCCATACACGTAAATTCAGATAGGCCACACCGCTCTCGCCGGCGAGCACGACTCTTGCTCGCACAACGGCATACACGCGATTGACTCGTGTTCTAGGCCGCATCTAAAAATCGACCTATCCTCCCTTTAGATAGCGATCCGAGTCGAGGTTTCGTACCCCCTTTGAGGGGCCCACGGATCGTATTATCACCCCCCTCTGTTATCGTCGACGTTCTTCGTCCACAGGGGTCGTAGTGAAGCGGTGCTGTAGCAGCAGTCTCCGCGCCAGCATTGTCGTTGGTTCTCTACTCAGCGGGCCTCCCACTCGCGAGTCTAATTAGATAAAGCTATAAAGGTCTCTGAACCAACAGCAATATTTCCACACAAAAAAAAGATCTCAAATTGTTAAAATGGGTATAAAGTAAACAAGGAGAAATATCTTGGTCTATCACTGGATACCTGATTGTCTTGGAAACTAGATCTTGAGGAAGTTATTCGAAAATTGTTACCATTGTTAGGAAGTATAAGAAACATAGTAAAATGTCTGCCATTGAATGTACTATATGTAATACACTCGTCAAACCACATATCGACTATCTAATCCAGGTATGGGGTACCGCACATAGAACAAACCTGCGTGCGTTACAAACGACACAAAATAAATTAATCAAAGTTTTATCATAATTACTTGACACCATCTAATTTTATATATCAAGAAACTAAATTGTTTTATATATTATAAATACATCAATATAACACTTGTATATTTGCGAAAATTTACAAAATATTCTATTTATTAAATAAATAATGATATTCATTCTCAGTTATTATTTTAAAAAAAAGTACAACATATAGCGAAAGCCAGAACAGAATATGGGAAGAAAAATATAATGTTTAAGGGTGCAAATTTGTAAAACTCTTTACCTCAAAACATAAAAGAACTGAAAACATTATTTTTATACAAAATATATTAAAACGCCATATATTGGAAGACTGCCACAAAAAAAGATAGTTTGCCTACGCAATTATCTTTTCTGGATGTTCGTAACACTTCATATCCATTCTACACCTTCTGGTAACAATTTACAACGCGGCTATGTCCAAAGGCACCTTCCCAAACACCTGGATGAAGCCGACGTCATAGGGATTCTCAAGCTCTCGAAACACCCAACCAATCCATCAGCCTAACAATCTATAAGCCTACTCAAAACCTTGGGTGAGGTGTACGAAAGGCTCATCCTCGCCCGCCTCAAGGACTTCATGTTGTCCCGAGGGCTATCCATCAATGAGCAGTTTGGGTTTCGCACCCAACACTCATGCAAACATCAAGTGCACCGCATCACGGAGCACATTTTCATTAAATGAATTCGGGGCTAGCAAACCGGGACGCTTTTCTTCGACGAAGCGAAAGCATTCGACAAGGTGCATTTACAAACTATATGAACTCGGTGTGCCAGATCGACTCGTAATAAACATTTGAGACTTTCTCCGCAATCGAACCTTTCGTTACCGCGTCGAGGGAACGCGTTCTGAGGTTCACCCCATTTGTGCCGGAGTACCACAAGGCTCCGTCCTAGGTCCTATTTTATACACACCCTACACCAACGATATACCGCGCACTCGTGATGTAGAGCTAGCCCTATTCGCCGATGACACCGGCCTCTACGTGTCTGGATTCAAACCAGACGCTATTTGTACACGCCTCCAATCAGCAGCCAACACCTTAAGGAAATTGTTTCAGAAATGGAAAAAGGTTAACCCCACCAAAAGTGCAGCCATGTACTTCTCTCGATGCAATAAAATGCCGCATCTCCCAACCTATTTGATCATCCAATCCCCTAGGAAAAAACAGTCAAATACTTAGGTATCACATTAGATGAAAATCTCACCTTCGGTGCGTATACAAACCGCGTACGGAATCGAGAGCGTTCACCATAGGTCGTTTGCAGCCTTTGCTTAATAAAATTAGCAAAATATCCCTACGTAATAAAATTACTATTCAAAGCGTGCATTCGACCCATAATGACAATCGCAACCCGTCTTTGCGCATGCCTCCCCGCGTCTCATTCACCGACTTCGGGTAATTCAAAATCGTATCATGCGAAAGGCCACCGGTGCACCGTGGTTCTTGCGTAATGAAAATCTACACATAGATCTTGAGCTGCCGACTATAGCTCAGTATCTGAAGCAGGCCTCCCGCCGATATCCCGACTCTGATGTCACACGCCCAAATATTTTTTTTTAAAATTAATATTCTTAATTGTAAGTGCCGCCACTTACAATCCCATCGCGAATCATTATAGATTTATCCGCGTCCGAAGACGACTGAGGCACACCCTCAAGGACCCCAACGACGCGACCACCAGGGCCCAAGCCCTTCTTATAACAATATACACGTACATTGCATCATACCGTCCAACGACCCAAGCCAGTCCTCACCAGACAAGCGTAGCTGGAGTTTGTTGGATGGAGAAGTGGTGGTACATATAACTAATAATAATAGCGATATTAATTTAAATAACCCTTAGTCAGATTCTCGGGCACCTTCGAGGCAAACCTCGCAAACCTTCGGTTTACTTTTACAAAATCAAATTTATCAATAAATATTGCCTCAGTTGAGGTTTTACTGGCAATAAAACTAGGAAATGGACGATTTAACTAATAATATATGCAAATATTTATATCAAAAAAAATGAATAATAATTAAAAAGATGGCAATGTATCATTCTAAATGAGAGTATTATAATTATGTAACTAGTTAGAACCATCTGATGGTGAATTTGAATCATTGCAATAAGTGCATATTATTTGCGTTGTAGAATGGCGTTTACACGTAACATAGACATATTTGGAGCACTTCATTGATGCGGATGTTCTCTTCTTTTCTAAAACGCTTATACGACAAGTTCCCCATTTTGCCAGACTCGTTGAAAATTTCTTCCACTATCTTTTCGAGTTCAGCTTGAATTTTTTTTTAATCCATTATTACAAAATAGTCAAAATATATTCAGTAAAAATATCGTATCAAATGATAAAGCACTAATAATAACAAAATAACCGCAGGATCCTTACATGAGCAGGCGCGCGTCCTAAAATTTACGATACTTACATATTTTTCTTGGAATAACAAATCAAATAAACCCTTCTTTGCAAGTCCGGTAAAAGAAGGTACCCGAAAACTAATTTTATCGTAAATTTTATAAAGCACGCCCGCTCAAAGGTTAAATTTTGCAAGGAAAATCACATCACGATGCTTTTGATTCCATCACACAGTTTTCACAGAACACAGCCACTTGATATATTTTTACGGAACCTGCAAGCTGCACGAATGTAACAGACTTAGCTAAAAGATATTCAATGTCTATGGAGTTACCATATGATGTTGCAGGTCTTTGCAACAAAGCTTGTACATACAAGATGCGAATATAAGCAAGAGAGAAGCTGGATTTCAATCGACGGGAATATACCCTTTGAGCCCAAATGCTTTTACTGATCACATTCGTATACAAAATATAGTATGTATACAGTAGATGTTTTTTTAACGGGCAATAGCATAGACTCACTTGTCTTCATTCGCGCCAGAAATGCGTCTCATGTCAAAAGTATTATTGATATAATTTGTAATATTTTCTAAAAAATATATGTATTTCGACGTTTTAGTGTAGAATTAAGTATGAATTTATATTTAAGTACCACATGAGCTAGTGTTGTTAATCTTTCTATTCAGATACAACGTCGTATGGATATGTTCAGTTGCAATAAATGCTATTCGTTATGCCTCTAAAGGCATATGTGGATTTTATATAGTAAGATACAATTTTATAGTTTTTTAAGCGAATTAATGGTAGTTGTGTAATTTATAGAAATGCCAGAAGACACAACTATTGGCCCGGACCTGGAAAGAGTTCTTGAACAGTTAGACGACTTTGCCTTGAATGCCCAAAATTATCAAACTATACAAGATGCTATAGAAAAAAGTCAAGGAAACATAAAGGTAGCAGTTTTCGAGAAACTACTGAATATATGTGTTTACGACCTTAAAGAAGATGTGAAGAATACAGTCAATAAATTAAATGTTATTGTTGCTGTTTTAAAAAAGATTCAGGTATGTAAAAGAATTAAATTTATTTCAAAGTAAATATTCCTGAAATTAAGGTTTAAATCTAACTGTCATAATACCAATGATACAGATAAATAGTTTCATATTTTATATCTCAATGTAATAAGCAAAAAATTTATGACTGATGTATCATCTAATTATATTGTACTACAAAAAAAAATATTCACATCAATTGGTGCCATTAGAGGAATATAGGACATGAAAATAAAAGCATTATTTTAATAGTATAATAGATTTTGTTGGTGTACTATTTCTATACATTTCTATTTCTAAACAACAAAACTAATATTTGTTGATAGTAATTAGACTGAAAGTCAGTTGAAAGTAATTGAGTCCAATTTTAGCAACTTATATATTTATGTATCATAATATAATTATATGTAATGTATAAGTTACTTATTTTTGTAGATAGAGGAATTCCAGCAGTTGCCAGACCTTGTACCATCAGCTATTGCTATTCTTCAAATAATTAAAACAACTGCACTGCTTAACAATGTGGATCGACTTAAGATGCTGTGTTTTGAGATTATACTCTCTTATCCTAATGATACCCTGACTACCTTGGCTGTAAGCCATTATAATGAAATAATGGAAATGGTGAATTTATACAACAATCAACGAATTCCACTTGATATGAGACTTCAGGTTTGCATTTTAATGTAAAAAAATTGTATTTTATTACAAACTATCAATAGATGTATACTCACTTCCATAAAGAGATGATACAATTTAAAGACCCACACTTTAATTGGGAAGTAGCGGTGCTATGAATTGGGGATGGAGTACATAAGTGTTCTGATGTAAAATAGGTAGAATTTTGGTGCTGTGTTGAGGGTGGTGAGTGAGATAATCCAAAGATTTAATCACTGGTAGAGGCATTTTCTTTAAACCCTTAAAGGTCACAACTAACCTTTTTTTTTTAGTGTAGGTAATGGTGGATAATGATTATGGATTATGCTGTGTGTGTATGAGTACAAGTGATTTTTTAATATTATATGTATAATGTACTTCTTTATTACCAAAGTAATAGAAAATTTGCCCCAATTAAAATGAAAATGATTATGACTTATGAGTAATGCATGCAAACTCAAAAAAAAGCAGTAACAGTGTTGTTGCTTCCAGTTTTTTGGTAGTGGGGGTAATATGATACAGATTAGCATTGCACTTCAGTGCTTAGTTCAGTTCAAATATTTACTATTAGATATTAGACTAGTATTTCCTTAAAATTTTATCTATAAACAAAATTGTCATTAATCTTATCATTTAAAGAACTTGCAATAAACATTTTATGTAGAAACTAGGAAAAATATTTGGTTTGCTATCTTATACTCTAGAATTTTAATATGAAATACTGTGATGAAGTAAACAGTTATTTATTTTTAGTATTCCAAGTGAATAAAGAAACAAATAAGTATATCCTTTTTCAATATTTATGTTGATTGTATATTGATGATGAAAAATCTGTTTATATTATTTTACTTATATATTTTATAGTTATATTGTGTAGTTTTTATATTTTATAGTTATAATTATTTTGGTATTTCAGAGCATGAACATAATCTTCAAATTATTAAATATTTTGCCACCTGACAAACGAACATTATTTGTCAGGGATGGCATTGGGATCTGGTTTTCTAAAATAGTACCAACAGTAATGGCATTTGCTACTTCTGGAAACATAAAAAATACAATGCCCATAGAAACAATGGAGATGTTGACAGAAGAACTAGTCGCCAGTGACTATGCTAATAATCCTAACTGGCAAACAGTGTTACAATGCGTTTACACCCCACAAAAGTAGGTTTTTGTATGTATACAAAAATAATTTTGTTTGCTTTGTATTGTAGCTTGTTATATATCACCAAAAGAAGTCTGTGGGAGATATACTTTATGCAATAGATTATATATTCTGATTTATATTTCAATTATAAACAGAAAAATTGGTTTATTTTGTAACATTTAATTAAAGATATACAATAACTAATTTAATCAACATTATTAATATTAGCATTTTAAAGTTGACACAGCCTATACTTAATATTTATTGCAATCAACTATTTACTGCAATAAATCTAATCAAATCTGACCTAAATCTACTTAATTGGTTAACATATATTCTTGACTTATAGTTTTTTATTTAATGTTTACATAAATAAATATAAATTAATTTGCATTTGAATGTAAATAGGTCATTAAAGAAACAACATTAGGCCACCAGTAATTAATTATTCTGACCTTTTTTTATTTAATACTTTTGTTATTGAAACAAAGCTCATCTTACTTGTAACTTTGTTCTAAAAGGAAGTTACTAAATTATTTAAGGTACCCTGCAATCATGAAGAATCTTTTGGATAATGGCAGCGATATATGGTACAGATTATGGATTGTTTTCATAAAATTACTAAAGAGCCAAATTACTAAGAGTAGCAATTCTATTGGGAGCCCTATTAACTCCATGTTGCCAGTTGTGGAATCCGCATTTAAGATGAATGTGAAAAATAGATGTAGAGCGTTTCTATGCTGGAATGTTTTAATTGACAATTTTTCAACGGAAACAAATGAGGTCTATATAAATAAAAGACTAAAATTGCTTATAATTCCACTGACATCAAACAATGCAAAAGTGGAAGAAACTGCCCTTGCTAAGCTTAATACATGGTGGCATTTAATAAGACAATTTGAAACAAAAATTAAAAACAGCTTTGACACAGTAATTCTTCCTTTTTTATATTTCTGTTTTGGCAAGCCTGCTGTTCCTGAGAAACCAGTGTTTGCTCCTGGATTGCTTACCATTAATACAAAAAGGCAAGTTTTGCAAGCCCTTGCCAATATTGCAGGACATGTCAATTGTGATTGTACTGTAAATATGGCCAAACTCAATAGTAAAATACTAAGTAGTAATTTGTTAGTTGAATATTGGAAAAATTGGACATATGCATTAACAATGACTATAAGAATATGTGTGAATGACAATAGTGATTCTGCAACTCAACATTTTAAATGTATTTGGAAATCATTCATTGCAACTATTGCCGAAGTGGCTGACTGTAACATTAGACATAATTTATTTGTTGAGCTCTTAACAATACTCGAAGTGTTGCTTCAGGTAAGTTTGATTGGAAATGTGTTCTTTTGGAAAAGTGATTTTTAGGATTTTGTAATTTTTACCCAATGTAAACTATAATTATTCTTGTTACAGAGTCCACGCTGTGAGAAATTGGCAGATTTAATATTTAACATAGTGACAAACTCAATACTTGACCATAATGACAAGGTCCAACCATTATTTATAGCAGAAAATGAAGAAAGTGATGCAATTCATAAAATTGTTTCTTTGATATTGAATCCTTCTCTTGACTATGTGTTCACAAGGTAGTTTTCTTTTTTTATATTGTATGACATTGTTTATATTATATTAATTATGTATGTGCTTATTGAAATGTATGTTACCTTGTATGTTTGGTGAAATAAAGAAACCTTAGACCTACCTTATTACTACTGTCAAGGCATTCCATCATACCACAGTAACAATGTTGTCTCTGTAGTTCTTTATTGAGGATGCACAAAGTGGTTGTTATGGCTCACAGGAAGCACACCATCAGGTGAACTTTGTGCTTGCTACCCATATTAATATAAAGAAGCAAATATGTATAGCAAATGTATATACAATAATTATAAAGCCATGTTATAATTGCCTGAGATAGAGTAATAAGATGGAAATTAATATATTTCAGATATGATGCAAAAGAAATTGTGATCAAAATTAAGCCGCTCACTAAGTTTATTGCTGAAGAATATTTAAATCAAATGGTTGAAGGATACTTAAAGAAACCACTACTTAAAAATAATAGCCTGATGCTGTGGACTGCACTTTCAGAATCTATATGTGAATTGAAATGTGACATCAGTATGGAGATATTGCATACTATGCTATTATTGCCTTTGAAATCAATGAGTTTGTTTACATCGGTAAGGAATATTACATTGTTTTTTCATCTTCTTTTATTTCGCAATAATGATTTCTACATAATGTTGACTGCACAGTATGTGATGTGTGTGTCATAAATCCATAATATGTATTTGCACATACAATCAAACATTCACACACTCACTCACTCTCATGGCATGGCATGTCATGGCATTGACTTCCCTGCCCTTTTCAGGCATATACCACAATGTTTAAGAATGGTTTGTTTTACCATCTATAGGCAAAAACCAACAATCTGTGTGATAGATTATTTTTTCCTGCCATGTATATATATACACTCATTCAATTTTAATAATTGCCAACGAAATTGTTACAAATTACACCGTCTTTAATCAACAGTCGACAGTAGGGGTCAAGAAATTTTACTTGACTTTAGTTTTATTAAATCATTTCCACTTAAACATTACATATTTATTTTCTTTTCCATCACCTCAATTATTTAATTAATTAGTGTTCATAAAAAGGTAATACTTATAGATAAACATTGTTTAAGTTCTGAGAATGACTTATGAAAGTACAACCTACTTACAACTGTTATAAAACAATATTATATAAAACAATACTGCTCTTTTCATAGAGTAACAACAACACTAATCTACCCTATCATACATTACCATCTGTAAAGAAGTGTATTTGCAATTTAATTCTATTTTGAGTATGGATGTATATTTCATTTATATGTCAGATATCCATCACCATAAAGTGGAATATGATTGATTTTCATGTTACTTAAACAATATTTCACTTAGTTGTCAGGTACAGTATACAACCTGACAACTGTATATAGTACACAGTAGATATATATCATATATATCACACTTTAGATAGTACACAGTAGTGTACAGTCTACAGTGAGATAGTAGGATATTTTAATTGAGCTAACAATTAAGTTGAGCTCTACATAAAAAAATGCTTCAGTCTACTTTTATAGTATATACAATCTACAAGAAAATGCTGTGACGGATCTTTAGCTACGCCTGCCAGTAACTAATTATCTGTTTATGATCTATTATTTAATGTGTATGTGTTGTTGCAAGAACTTATTGTTTAGTTGTAAGACAAGTCAACAGTAGGGTATATATTTTATGTCCAGGTGGAGATTTCTGCCTCGGCATGGCTTTTATTATACAACTACACAAGAAGTAAACTAAATGAGTCTTCTTCTGCCGATGGAGAAATTTGTGAAATGATGTCTGATCGAACTATTACAAGCACTGCAAATAAACATTTTATATTCAGAGCTTCACTGGCCCTTTTGAATAGCAGAATGACGAGTAGCAACGGTTAGCATAAACTTGTAATATATGATTTATAATTAGTAATTCAATAATATTATACAATTGACACGGGGAAATATATGAGTAAAGTATTTATAAAATATACTTATTGTAAATACCTATTGGTTGAATAACCCTTCAGGATGTTGTATTACAAAATATATTTATTTATTTATTTATTTATTTATTTATTTTCACCACAACTAAAATACATAGAATAATTTTTACATAATAGAAACATGTTCTCCTTAATAAAAACATTAGTACATAGTCGTGGCTCACTGATGCCTGCAGTAGGTATTAAAAAACCTGTAAATCACAGGACATCAGGTCACCATTCCGCAGAACTTACGTATACAAAGAGTTCAGTAAAGTTTGCCAAATATTCCTTGAAAATTAAATTAAAAGTAAAATAAACAATCAATTAACATTAGGAAGCAATAACAAGTTATAAGACTTATGATAAATAGGCTTATTACCTTATTAAAATATGTGAAAATTTTTAATAAATCTAAAATATACATAATTAAAATATATTAAATAATTAACAATCTAATTAACTTAATTTAAAAAGAGCGCCCAAACACTTGTTGTGTTTTGAAATACTCGCTCACGTATTGAAGCGTACATATGTGTTTGCGAGTGTAATAGTGTCTCATGTTTGTGATATAATATATACTTTAACATAAAATTATTAAAAACTATTAAGAGATCACTGTTATGTATTATGTTGATGTTGTTTTCCTTTCGGTTTCGAGTATTCGGGATGTAACCAAATGGTAACAAACAGAAGCCTTAGTTCATATGTTATATATATCTCCTGTGTGAATGATGTCACTCAACCTTCTTCTTAATAAAATAAAAGGCCATGTTATTGGGTCAACGTAAACATAGCGGTTTATTTTTTTCAAAAACAAAATTCTATTTTTATCAGACATTAATAATAGAGACAATGAGTAGAGTAGCATGAAACACATAAAACATTCCCTACTGATCCAGAATGTTACTGTGCAATACAGTACCGACTTTTGCCGATATTTTTTTTTAAAGAAAATTAGTTGACATTACTAATATTCCAGTTAACATGGAGATGTTTACTGGAATATTAGTAATGATTGATTGATTGAGTGATTTTCATCTTAAATGGAGATTTAAGATGAAAATGCTTCAATTTGGAGATGGTTCACGAGAATATTCGAATGGTGGATTCGAACCTACGACCTTAAGTTTCGCGGACCGTACCCTAAATCATTAGACGATACGCTCTGTAATTTGAAAACATTGTTTAATCATGAATGTACTAGAATTAATGTTGAATTTATTTAGCACTGATATGATAAACATTTATTAAATACTTTCAGAAAACCTTATTTGGAAAATAACTGAAACACTCCTGTGTATTACTAATGGAATCGATTGCCAGTTTGTAGAATATGACTTTGAGTCTTATGTAAACACTCTCATTTTATTACTCAATAAAGTTACTGAAGTCACTGACGAAAAACTGGCTAAAACGACAATATTGATTATAAACAACCTCTTTAAATTATGGTCCAAATATTATAAACAATGTGACACTGTAAGTATATGCTGTTTAAAAAAAACTGTTCTGATGTAAATTGTCATATAATGACAACTTACATTAATTAATCTCAATAGCAATTGAACATTAGGCCTAACCTAATGTTAAATTGCTATTGATACCCAAATCAGGGTTCAGTAAAATATATTGTAATATTTTAATAGTAAAATAAAGTTACTGATTGCGTTCAAATATTTATTTAGTTAAATTGATTTTGTAAATGTTTACAACCTATGTTCATCAGAGATCATTAGTCAAATCTCACCATAAAAAATACACTACTATATTTTTTTCTGTCATAAACTTTTCAGGATGATCAGGTGTCCAATTTTGTAATAAAACTTCTTGAGCCGTTGGACTTAATGTTAAAAAAAGATGTTTATATTGGTTTAAAATCAATAGTAGTTGATGAGTTAAAAAAATGTACTCCCCATCTCAAACATAGTGGCATTGACAAGAATGTTCTCACAATCATTAACAATATGCTAAATCATAAGATGAACAAAAGTGAACCAGTTGTAAGTCCCATTGTGATATCAGATGAAGAAGTAAATGCCACAAATCTGGATGATCATAATAAGTTTACTGCACCAGTGGTTAAAGCGATTCCTAAGAAAGGAAAGAAGAAAGATTCAAATATCATTGATACAGTTGTAGAGAATGGAGAAGAATATGTTGTTGTAAAATCAAATTGGAAATTTAATCCAAAAAAGCTAACAGATAATCAAAAGGAAAAATTACATAGAACTAGAGAAGATATACCTGCATTGTATCAAGACTTATCTCAATCTCAGGATGAATTTAAAAGAGCTTTCAGAACAAATTCTGTTGATTCTTCTACTGGTAGTAAATCTACCACTACAGAAAATGAAGATGCATCATCTATATTAATAAATATGCCATGTTCTAATGTTTTTCCTAGAATTATTGAGAATATCTTAACAGAAAGTTCTAAAAAAGAAAGCTCAGACCATAAAACAACCGATTCTACCTTAAAAAGCTCTCATATTGAGCAGAAATTAACTGACATCAGAAGTCCTAAGTTACCTCGTGTTGCATTAAAGGATAGAGTATTTAGAAATGTACGAAATTTAATTGAAAAGTCAGGATTGCAAATAGACGAAGTTGAACTAAATTCTACTGTTAATGAAAATCTGCTAAATACACCTCCATTGAAGCAACAAGCAAATTCTATTGTTGTTAATTCTGCACCTTCAGAAATAAACTCCGAAAGACCCTCTCGAATAAAAAGAAAGCCTAAAAAGTTTGATGATCTGAAGCTGTTGTCTTGTAAGAGACGACGAAAATTGGTTGGGCAATATGACTCTCAAAGTTTTAATAATACTGTATTAGAAGAACCCAAAATAAAAGATATTGAAGGGAATTTAGATCATGGTAATATTTTAAACGCTGATAAAAGCATTGAAGAAGCTTTACACATTGGAAATGTTGATAAAGATGTCGAGGTTACAAAATATGTCAAAAATATATCTGAACAGCCAGCGAAAAATTCAGAAACGTCCGAAACTAGTAAAAATTGTATAAACAAAAAGGATATTACAGAAGACAAACTGAATACAGGTGAATCGGAAAGAAAAGACAAAAGCCCTCTTCAATTATTAAGTGATTCTACATGTGCGGTCGAAAGTTTAAGTGATACTGATTCTTGCAATTTAAGTGATGACAAAAGTTTATCAACGCCAAATAAACTTAACAAAGATATAAATACGCCAAAACGGTCGAATAAAAAAGGTGGAAAAAGAAAATCCCGTATTGAAAATGAATTAGTTATTGATATGGTTGAGGGACATCCATTTTTGAAAATGCAGTCAGAAAAGCGATTAACTAGGAAAACTGTTGTAGATATTTCCCCTAATGTCATTAATAGAAAAAAATTAGTAGAAAAATTAGACAAGTCGAAAAGAGATGTAAATAAAACAAAATCAGAGAAAAAAAAGGATAAAGACATATCAAATGGGTCCAGTAATGAAAAACAAAATGATTCAATTGAAGATTTTGCTTCATTGCAATCTCAAGATATTATAGAGAGTTCACAAGATTCCACAATATCCACAATATCTGTAAAGGCTACTAAAAAACCAAAAAGAATACCTGTTGTAGCTTTGGAAAATCTTAAAGATTTGCCCAAAGGCTTGAGTATTATTCAAAATACTTTATTAATAGATACCCTAAACAGTGAAGTTAAAACAATTGAAAATAGAGAGGATATTGAGTTACCTCGCAATAAGACCATAGTTGAAGACAAGGTTGATTTCAATTTAACTGAAAATATGGATGCTGTGCCTGCGGAAAATAATACAAGTGCAGGAGAAGTTATAGAAATCACAAACAATGAGCGGCCAATAGTAATCAATACCGATGATACTTATAGAGAATCAGAGGATACAGCTAATGCTATTACACAGTCACTCGACTCTGCTCTCTTAATAGAAGAACCAAACTCAAGTAATTTACAAATAGAGCTTGTTGTGGAACAACACACCGCAGTGTCAGAAAATAACATAGGTGAAATAAGTCAAACTCCAAATATAATAACAGAAACTGTGGAAAATATACAGACTTTCAGTGAACCGTTAAGTACCTCTCCAGTCAAAGATATTAACCCTGATTGCTCTCCATTTAAAGATGAAGAACAAAGAAAACAAGATTTTATGAACAACACATTAGAGATATCACCAATTAAAATATTAAGTCCAGTACAAGAAGAGAAAAAATCACCAACCCCAGAAACTAGCAGTGATTTTGTGGTTATAACATTAACATCCCCTGTGCAAAGTGACGGAGAACCATATGATAAGTCTGAGTCACCTGAAATATTCTCAAATGATAAAATATCACCAGACAAAAGAGATCAATCACCTCCAAGGGATGAATTAGTGATTAATAATTTAAGCCCTAGTTCTTCATTGTCCTTAAAGAAAAACCGACCACAAGTAAGACCTGGTGGTAGAGCAGCACAGATGCTCGGCTTATGCGTACCTGACAGATTACAAACAATTATTAACCTAGAAAAATCTATCGAGCCTGAAGAAAACAAAAGATTAATGGCTCTAAATACGTCCGCACGCCGTAATTTGCGAATTCTGTATAATTCTACGGGTGAAAATAATGAAATGTGTGATGAAAATGAAGACAGCGATTATTTCCTCAAATTAAAAAGATCTCTTCCCACAATAGACAGTAGTCCTTCCGGTCCTATATTAAAACGAAAACATAACGACATAATTGACGAAACAACCATTTCTCCTGCGTGTAAAGTAAGAATTTAATTCCTTTTAAATATTACCTTTCGAGCTATAATCTTATAAACAGCTCTAATTTTTATTATTTTTTATTTTATATTTTCAGAGAAAAAGAGTTAGCTTCCACGATCCACCGGTGTCTACAACAATTTGCGTTAAAAAATACATAGAACCAAGTGGTATTCGTTCACCTCAGAATTCCGCATTAAAACGACAAGAAAGACAACTTCGGGCTCAAACAAACATGAAATCACCAAAGAGGCTTGATAGTGTATTTAAATTAGAAAATGTTTTGACAAAGACTGTCGAAAGCTTTGTGGAGAATGACAAAAATATGACAAATTTAGATGATAGTGAAATGAGTTCTCTTGAACAGACTCCGATAGCAGAGGTAGTAACAACAATTGACTTAAATGACACGGATCCAATTTGCTCAGCGCTCCTTAACTGTAAGGATCCTATAGATAATATAGCAACAGAACTGTCATCTCCTGCAATGAAATTATTACTTCTAAGAGAATTTGAAGGAAAATTAGAGACAATTGGCGATTTAGCTAAATTGACAGAATTACAAGTAAATAGACTATGCATTAAATCTCCTAAAATTCAAGTCGCAAAGAGAGTATTGACTGATTATGCTTCAAAACGGATATATTAAACCAAAATGAGCCATCAAAAACCAGCACAACCGTAAACAGCGAGTTTACAGTTGATTCAGAAGTTGAAGAAATAAATAGTACAATTCAAGTAGAGAAAGTATTGTCAGATAAACCTAGTGAAGAACTAATAGATATGGAAATCAATACACAAACACAATCATCGTCTACTTTAGCCTTTACACAAACAGATTCTACACCCAACAATAATGACAACGGTACACAAACTATGCAAACTGTAGAGGAAACTACATCAAGTTTAATTAAATCTCTATCTGAAGTAAGTTGCGTTTTTTCTTATATTTTGTGTAAAAGAGAATATTTCATAGCCTGAAATAAAAAAAATAATTTATAAAATTTATCATTTATTATAATTTTTAATTTTTCTACTATGCGTTTGTTATTGATATTTCTGCTTTTTCAGAGACCAGACTTTGTCAGTCAGTTATGTGAACAGCTTGAAGATTCTTCGAAGCAAGAGATTGCAAACAAAATGTCGCTTTGTTCCATCACCGAGGTGGTGTTAGGGAAAGTTAATGTTTCCAACTTATTCGGCACTGTAATCGCTTTATTAGAACATCACCGTACTCTCATCTCATCGGAGGGTGGAAATAGTACTCAATTATCAGTCTTACAAAATTATTTGTGCGACAGGTTTGATGACAAGGATTTAATTTTATTCTGCAGTGAAATTTTACGCAGAGTGTACGAGAAGTCTGCGTAGGTTAGCAAAATTTTGTAGCTTTACAGCATTGTAGAGTTGTTATTATTATGCGATTATATTACACTGTACGACATGTAGTGTATAGGTTTACAATTGTTAATTTGATTTGAACGTTGAAACTTTTTAGTTTTTATTCTGAATGTGACAATTGTTATAATAGAAGTTTGTAATCATTTAATACACTCAATAATCGTTAAAGCGTTAGATTTAAACAGTCTGTAGTAAATAAAAGTAAAAAAAGTATAAAAACTAATTTTATTTCATATAAAACAACTTCAAGTATTTACATTATTCAGTCATGAGCAGTGGCCGTGATGGTCACAGATTTATATCCTTTCGTTTTCATTCGTAATTTTCATACAAGTAACAAATTCAATGCAAATTGTCTTCTCCGTATGAATGAACTACTGTTATGTAACAGTTGTTTGGTATTAGATATTTTACGCTCACAGTAAAGTGTTGAAGTAGTACCTTTTAACTGAAAGTATGTAGGCACATGGCAGCGGAAATGTATCACAATTAATATTTACATAGTTTAAAAAGATACAGGTAACGTTAAAGCTTTATATATTCATGTAGACAAAAATACACACATATGTACAAGTTTCTATAAGTCTAACACACCCATCCCAGATCTATAATAATTATCACACTATTCATTATGAATAAAATTAATCATTATATAGCCTTCAACACTTTGTCAGATTAGGAGCATGATCAATTGCTTGTTAGCCTACATTTATTTTATACTCTAGGAACTCATATGATCAAATAAATTACGTATAAAATCGCTTTCTCCGATAAAGTGTTTGAATTACATTATTACATAAATACTCTTTATTACCTACCAAAGTCCATATGCAAAACTGGGTTCTAGATTCGGCAATAATAAAATTGAAAAAATTAGATGAACATGGCATTATCATTATGCACAAATTGAACTAGAAAATGTATAAAAAAATATGTTTTATATTATTTTGCTATTGGTAAAAATGAAGTGTTTAAGGAAAATTATATTCATAGTTCCCATCCACAAGGTAAGTGTTTTCAATCAGTTCAATCGTTTTAAATTTTTCATGCATGATTCTCTCGACATCGTACATCTCCTTAAATAAATCCCATTATACGTAATCTTATGAAATAAAGTTAACATGTTTTACAATGATAAATTTGAAACAACTATTTTACAATTAAGCGCAAAACATTATTTTCATTTCCCATATAGGATAGTGAAACTTTGGTCCAAACATTGAGCACTTGAATAAATCTTGACCTAACTTTATATGTAATAAAGAGGTTGTTTGGTTAATGTCAAGGAAAGCGCATTTCCGCTACATAATCTAAGTTTTCGAGGTTATGTTGGGAGTTGGAGCGCCGCGGGGCACGGGGCCTGTGGATATTGTGATGTGAATGAGCACGCATCACTTTGTAGGGACCTTCGCGATGAGGTCCTGCATCACTTGTTTTACGCGGTGCCACCCAATCATTATCTCTGTGTACTTCACGACTTTTACGATAATTATCTGCCAACCTACGACCATCCTCATGGCGTTGTCTCTGCCAAGTCTTGTCTGATTCGTGCCCATATAAGTCTAACTCTCCAGACGGTTGAAATTGGCTGGTGCTCTGGTAGCTTGATCTTTTCCATCCGTCTTCGTACTTTTTTCGCGCACCTCCATCGTTACCAATTTGCCTACGCTGGGACTGATTAGAACTGCTTTCACTCGTATCTTCACCCGAAGTACCGATTCCCAAATCTTTATCGTCGCCGTATATCTTGTAGACGCCGTTAGGATTAATATTTTTCCCATTGAAAATGTGATCGTTCAGTACCAGTTGTGGGTGAGGTAAACAATATGGATGAGGAAAACATTTATCTACTTTCAACATCTTTATGTCATCTGTTTTCCTAGTACACGACCCGGGACCGAACAGTGATAGTAAAACAGGCAAAAGGAATAAACCATGCATCGCACCAAAAAAGATTACCATAAATACCATTTTGAAGAAAACTGAAAATATGTAGCTGTCCGCTAGTAACAACGCCACAACTCCCAGAATTGTGCTGAATGAACCCTGCACTATAGGTAGTCCTAGTGAATATAAACATTCGCTAACTCTTTCATTGGGAGTTTTTGCTTTTGATGCCATGTAAGCGTAGCAAATATGAGCTGTGAAATCAACGGAAAATCCTATGCACATGATTAAGTTGATCATCGATATAGAATCTAAATTGATGTCCCAAAGTGCCATGTATCCTACAACGCCAATTTCTATAGATATAATGCTAAAGGCCACCCATAAAGAGCATGAAATATTGGGAATAAAAATAAAAGATGTTAACATCATCATTAGTGCTCCGTAGCAGAGGTTCTGAAGCGACGTTGGTCTGACCAGCTCAAACTAAAAGAAAAGAAATATATCAGAATTTATATATCATGGTTAAAACTTACGTATTTAATGTATCAAAATATATTACCTGATCAAAGAAGACAAAGTACGGATGGAATACTGATGCGTTGAGAGACGACTCGGCCACAACATCTCTAAGAACTTTAACCATCTCTTTTTCGTGATTAGTACCGCTGATATTGATGGCTTGTATTAAAAATCTCGAGGCGACAATTTGATCCCCAGCTTTGTTGAATTTAACGTCCAAAGAAAACGGATTGGCGGGGAAGAGCCATAACTGAAAACGAAAAGTTTAAAGTGATTGGTGTTACATTTCTTAAAATTATAAATATATTACTAACGGCACCGATCTTTGGGGCTTTGTGAAAGAGTGGAGATTGATTTGCGCATTGTGTAGACACATAATCACTAATGGTGCTAGATTTTATCCTGATCATAGAATGAGGCCAAATGAGTGCAAAGACCAAAGATTTAACCATATCGAAGCGGCAGTGATAAGCCGCTCATAAATCTAATCGGAAAATGAAAAGGTACACAAAAGTATACTTTCTGCTTACCTCTTTAAGATTTTTGATAAAATCGGGTTCATTGTCAATAGTGACATTTAAGTAGTCGTTATTTCTCGATACGTAATTGACGAATGTTCGTAGCCACGATTCGGTATACAGTGAGTTCGATATGTATGACGTATTCTCCAATTTCTGCGTCAGCATTTCGACTTCATCCTGCACTTTTGGATCAGAATAGTTATATTCTCCGGTGATCACAACCTGTAATAATTTTATTTATTCACATAAACAATAAATATCTAAGTGTATATGATGATATACTATAGTGAGCATAAATGCTCATACTGAGTTTATGACATTTATTTTTTCAGCGGTATACTCTAGACATCCGATCACCATAAAGGCGCTAGACGTCACTGTTCACAATGTTTCTAAACACAATTTCTTGTATAGTTGATGTGTTACATCCATCAGCCTATCCATAGCAATATGTATAAAATATATCCTAAATATTCACTGATATCAAGATGTTAAAATGATAATGTTCTTCTATTCAATTTCAACAACGGTGTATCTAGCGGTTATTATTAAATGATATTAAATACGCAGAATATGTTATTGTGACAAGAGCATTCGCGCCAGCACAGAGGCGCACACATCGTCGTGACATTCCCTACTCAGATAGTCAATAACATCATACAATCATCCGGATTCAAAACCCACAATTTTTGTTGCATAAATATTATTCCTGTAACTACAACGTTGCGACAGCCATGCGTACGTTCAGAAAGAGAAACGGCACAATGTCTGATCTATTCTGGGTAATAAATCTTTGACAAAGAAGATATTTTTAAAAAATGAACCCTCCTGTTATTTCAATCAAGGTATAAAAAACACATTTCACCCAACACGTAACATCTTAACGTCCTTCACCTTGAACAAATATTGACGATTGATTTTTTATGTAAGTAAAAATCTAAAAACCTCTAACAGACCTATAGAAATATATGATTTAGTTACTAGACAATCGACGTTATATATTTAGATTTTACAAAATTCATCCTAATTATTCTTGGCCGCGTATTCCTAAAAGATAATTCACCGCACATATGCATATTCGTAATTCTTACCTGTATTCTATAGGGGAATTCTCTGTAATAGAGATCTTCGCGATCAAAGAACTCAACAGAATACGAATCCACCTTAGACAGTTTCCTCCTTTCCAAACCTTCTTTCAAGTTTGTAACACCGTAACCGGCTCCGGCTAGATAAATTAGAAACACAACGATGACTAAAGCCTTCACTAAGTTGTTATTGAGTATATTTGCCATTGTGGTTCGGAAAAAGGCCATAATGCAATGTTCTTTATTGTCGATAGGATTATCTGGGTCGGCGACATCTATTCCTCCACTGCAGAATATTCGGTAGAGCCATGATTTCTCTTCTGTAAGAAATATTTTTATTATTTTATATTTTCTTTTCCATCGGATTACGAATTGCAACGTGTTAACCGCAGAAATGTTACCGAATGATTTTTTTCTCGTACGAATGTTAAAAACGATAGTTCATTGCACAAGACATCTGCGATTAAACCCACGATCGATGAATGCATTCGACTTAACTGCTAGACTTGCCGGTTACAATTGTTTTTATACTTTTGAAATAAATAAAAGATAGTATAATTAAAACCATAAATGCATTACACGGGTTTTTTTTATTACATTGAGAGTAACAAACGAGCACACAGTTCACCTGATGCCAAGTGATTCGTGTGCCCTATGACATCTACATTCATGCTTTGCAAGGAAACAATATACATATATCGCATGTGCGTTTTTACGCGAAGCCTCGTCACCAGTTATAAAGGTCTCCGGATCCCTACACTCACTAGACGAATAACAGCGTTATGCTCCTGTTTTACGCTGGTATTCTGTGAGGGCTTGGTTCTACCCAGATCGAGCTGACCCATTTATTCTGCAGCTAGAAACAAAGTGCAGTATAGCTGTTAAAACGCGCTTACTAAATTCATCATTGTCTCAAACCAACGTTTCACAGTTGTAAAGTCCTGCTGCAGACGCTTACGCTTAGTAAATTACATTCTTATATATGTCATTATAAGAGGCGTCTTATCTCTGAAGTAAACGCGTTCACGTTTCTCTTATGGGCCAAAATGCATTATACAGTGAAAGTAAATACCGGGGGAAACCGGCACGTTCGAGAATAGTTTTCAAATAAATGAATAACCTGTTTAAGGCTAATGAATTCCCGTTTTATATTAATGTTCAAATATATTAATAGTAATTCCAAATTTCATAAAAAATATTAACATCATTATTATACGTTCCACGTTGCGGGTAATTTATAAATTAAATATAAAATATTACAAATAACGTTACGTAAAATACGTAAATTATATATAACCTATTTTAAATCAGTAATGCTAAATTGATTTCTGTGTTATTATTTTAATAGCATTTTAAGTTTCTTCTGCGTTCAAAAAAAATTAAATTTTTCATTCATTGTCAATGCTAACTAAACTAATTTCGTTACGTGTTGAATCCATCTCCCGGCTATTAACTGGTTGTAGCGTGCATATTTCCGCTCCACCCGGAAAAAGATCATGTTTTCATGGAATACCAGAGTAAAATAGTAGATCATGCGGTGTTAAGTACGCGGAATATAAGACGTTTTACGCTAGACGACCTTAATTATTTTCGTAAAGACTAAAACTCTCACTCTGTCTCTTTTGAGCTAGTACATATTAGGCGTTTTGAAGTGAGTGCTACGGTATGTGTTTTAAAAATAAAGAGATACACACGCGCGTTGTCAGATTGACACAATGGGCGTTTTGCGAGCATCAGCCGCGTATTTCAAGATATACTAGGCATTTGGGTTATCTCCTAGGGAAATCCTTATACACGGTATTAGGAGACCGCTTCCGAAAACGAAGACAGACGATAGTACTAATGACACCTTTGATGATGGGACGCAAAAGAAATCGATCCTGATTAAAAAAAAAACATATATTTAAAACGTTTTATTAGAACTATTTACGCTCCGTGTTAGTACAGCTTACTGTATAGTTTCATAAAAACTACATTACTTTACTAAAAAAAAAACCAGCAATGAAACAAAATCATAAACAGCTGATGCTCGGAAATAATCAGAGTGCCGTCAACGGCGGCCGCGGCCCACCGCAAAAGGAGCGATTTGTTTTGGCGGGATTGATTATTACGTTTAGTATTTTCAGTTTTTGAGACAGTTTCGCCCGTGCGTTCGTTGATCGAGCATCAGCTGTTTTTAATTTTGTGTTTCATTGCTGGTTGTTTTTAGTAAAGTAATGTATTTTTTATGAAACTATCGTTTCATTTAGCTGTACTAACATGATGGAGCGTAAATAATGCTTATAAAACTTTATAAAAATATGATTTTTTTTAATCAGGATCGATTTTTTTCCGTCTATAATCAAAGGTGTCATTAGTACTATCGTCTGTCTTCGTTTTCAGAAGCGGTCGTCTAATACCCCGTATGTGTTTGTGATGAATGCGTGTTTTCGTTTAGAGTGGACGCACATTCGTCAAAATGGAGAACGAACATTTTGATACAGAATGAATAGTCCAAAAGCGACCAACTTTTATGCCAATTAGGGCCTGTAAAAAAATAGAGTATTGAAATAACCTAATTGGGAACAAATGGTGGATATTTTTGATGATTTTAAACATAGTTTGGAGAAAAAAACTGTTAGGTTTTCCAAACCAAAAATCCCATTATCTCTGCAGTTCTCTTTTATAGATACGTAGAGGATCTACATACATACAAGCAATTAGTTCTATAGCCGATTAAACCATTGAAAGATGTATTATTTATGTGATTACTTCGTATAAATTTTGGATGTACTGACAGCGACGTTAAGAATATTGAACACTAAATTAATTAGCGATATATTCTGACTATGCTGCTGACTATATTTCTGCTGATATATAATTATGTTTTTTTAACTGCAGATAGTTAATTACCTTTGCGGGCCCTTGACTCTGGCAGCACTTTCAACCACGTGATAGTGTGCCTATTTTGCTTTTCGCGATAGCCTGACACAGCTACACAACCAGCAAAAAATGTGAGATGCCATACGAACGTGAAGCATACGGCTAGACCTTAAAAACAAATTAACAGATGTTATATATAATATAAATAAAAGTATTTTACCAATTATATATTAAAATTCGATACGTAAATTTACCTGAATACATGCAGAATATTTGTACCGATGGAAATGGTGAAAAGATACCGATGAAAAAGGAAAGCATATCTGTGACCGATGTGATCGTTATAGAAACAGCCGCCTCAGATAACATCGTTGCCATTCTCTCTGGCACAGGAAGCTTCGGCGAAGTGCGCCTCCATGCTGCCAGCATTACGAACGTGTCGTCAATACCGATGCCTGTTAAATGTAAATGCCATAATTTTATATTTATGACATATTTTATTTTTATATAAAATTTATATTTATATAAAATATTGAGAAAAAATATTTACCGATCATGAGGAATGGTGCAGCTAAATTTATTCCAATAAACGAAATTCCTAAATATATTGCACACCCAAAAGCCGCAACTGTAGCCATAACGGCCGATATATTTCCGAGTAAACCTAACCAAGGCTTCGAACGGACCCAGTCTCCCATCATGCAAGTAATTATGGAGAATATTCCCATCAATATAAATGTTGAACTGAAGAAAGGCACAACAGTCCGGGTGTTCTTCTCCAGTTCGTGGTCGAGAGTTCGTGAAGCGAAGCGGGCAACGGAAATATGCTTGAATCTTCCAGTATCTTCGGCTATGCCCACGTCGTCGAGAAATGCGTCTTCCCAAGCAGCACCTCTGAAATTATATTAGAAGAAACATTAGAATACGTTGTATAAAAATTTCAAGTGTCGTAAAAATTTGCAATATGAATGTTTGCAACATTGAAAAAAATGAATGAATTGTTGCGTTAAATTAAATAGATCGTTTAGAACGGTTAAAATTTAATTACATTAATCGTAACAACAAATGGTTCATAGATATAGTTCGTAATAAGTAACGAAATGTTGACCTACGCTGTAAAATTTATTCATCTACCTATTTCTACCTTTCTATTCGTATTCTTGTTGGATATTACGCAGTGTTTAGTATTCAAACCGAAATTCTTAAACCGTGTCAAGATCGATGTCTATTATTTAAGTTATGAGATTTCGTTGTTCACGAAAGCATTTGAAGCTATTGATATTGAAAACAACCCATAAAAAAACGTTGTGTACCAAAATGAACGTAATAATTTACAAAGGACCGATACAATAACTTACATTTATGTTTCCTTTCAGTGTATAATCGAACTTACTTACAATGATGGCTTCCTTATATTGCGTGTGTATGAATATTATACTCGTAACTACCTGTAGTCTTATAACTTTACTGATTGCGACTATATATATATATGATAGCTATACTCATTATGTATATGTATATATTATATATTTAATAGATATACTCAAGTTAACTAGCTCGTATTATTTTTTATTTATTTATTTATAAACTTTTGTACAACTAACATATGCACAAAGGCGGACTTATACCTAAGGCATTATCTACCAGTCGACATTGGGAGGGTTCAGAGAAATCAAGGACATATGAATAATAATAATGAAAAAAGAAACATACAGTACATCTTAATACTTATACAATTATATATACATATCATTATATATTATCTTAGGAATTTATAATACTAAATAAAATAGTAGATATTTATATACATTAAATAAAACAAAATATATACATATTATAAATACAAACATAATAACAAATATATGTATAAATATATACATAATTATTATCGATGCAGTGAATCTGCTGACGCTACTTCCAACAAATGCTTTCGAATTTTACGTTTAAACTCTAAGCTTCGACTTTTAGTACTTATGGTGTCCGTGCCAATACCTTATGTTTATTAAACAATTTTAAAATAATTATGCAGTTAACTATGTGACACTAATTAAGAGCAATGACTGAATATCAATGTAAATAATAAACAAAACGAAAAAGATTTTTCTGAAATTTCGTTCAAAAACACATACATAGAAGGTAAACGTATAGTATATTTTACTAGTACCGATAACAATAAGTTTAATAGTGGTAAAAAAGGAGGAGGAGGAAAAAAGGTTGCTTAAAGGTATTTTTTTTTTAAAATGAGCAAAGGAATTAATGTAAAGTAGAATAAACCAATATGCTGTTTACTTGAAGGGAAGTAATCATCGTAGCATATAATACTATTGTGACAATAAAGATCATTTTTCCTTAACATAGAAAACGTGAGTGTACCTCTTGAGGAAACAAAGCATGAATATTACTTACCTTTCCTGCTGCAGCTTGGTGTCTGTTCTAACGAACCACACTAGCTGAACGGCGGGTACTGACACAATTGTATCATCCACTATCTTGGAGCCACCGAAGTACACGGGAAAAGCGTGAGCTTCCCATGTTACAGGATTGAACATTATAGGGAATGTAAGATTCAATTCGCCGTTCTCAACCTGTAAAAATGTTTTGATGTATAAAAAATTTAAATAAATTTAAAATACCATATTGAAAATCCAGACAGCAAAGACATGAAAACATTTTGGAAACATTTTTAAGGTTTCTTTAATTCTTCTAAAAATATCTAAATTGATCTTGATTTTAAATTTATTACAGGTGTTATCTATTACGTAGTGAATATTTTTGAAATGGTAGGGTTATGACCCTACCATTTTAATAACACTAACTGCAGCATACGGCAGTGTTTAGCTGCAACATAAGTGGCCATCACAGAATACCAGCGGGAAAAAGCAGCATTACGCTGTTATATTTCTTATAATGATTTAGGTGTCCGGGGCCCGAAGAAGAATTAGTCATACCATTTCAGTCCTCAGGGATAACGAGACAACGCTCGGGCATCATGAAACTTTGCTTAGGATGGATGTAGATTTCGTAGCGGTCTTTGCAGTTATAACAGCACGAACTGCGTGCAGTTTGAAACTCGATAAGTTATAAAAAATTAAGATTCGCGTGCAGGATCTTTATAAATTAATGATTTTGTATCAACATCTGTTTAAATTGAAATATATTTATTTGTTTTCCAGGTTCATATATTGATCTTAATACCTAGGTATGATGAGTATGAATTTGTTTCTAAGTGTTTTATCCAAAAATATAGTTCATTTTACGCAAATGTTTGATAGCATATTTAACGTCAATAAAGTAAACAATGTGTAATATACGTTACGGCTTTTTATTGTTTATTAGTAGTAAAGAAGAACCGTAGGTGTTGAAGCCAAACGGTACTTATAAAACATAAATTTATGCAAATTTTATGTTCAAATAACAAATCCATATATGTAGAAACATGAAGAAGCCTGTAATTTTTATATTTGTACGAATATCTTTGCTGTCTCGCTACTTCTACAAATACTATAATATAAACTTTTCAGACTAGAAATCTTAATTGAGCGATCTATAATGTATACGATGGCACATTAAAAAGTTTTGAGCCCGACCTTAAAAAAAACGATTTTTTTCTAAATGATTATTTTATTTCTCTACATAGTCACCAGAATGATCTGTACATTTTTGCCATCTTGTCTATAGCTTTAGTATTCCTTCTAAAAAAAAAGAATGTTCAATTTCATCAAAATATTCAGTCACGGCTACTCGTACCTCGATATTCGTCGAAAATTTTCGTCCTGCCACGTGTTTTTTTAGATTGGGGAAGAGATTGTAATCAGACGGGGCCAAGTCCGGCGAATAGGGTGGATGCGGCACCAATTCACCTACAATTGTGTATTTGTGCGATTGATTTCGCCGCAGTATGGACAGGAGTGTTATCTTGGTGGAACAAAACTTTCTTAGACAACATACCAGGCCTTTTTATTTTTATTTCTTCACGCAAACGTTCTAAGAGTGTGCAATAATAGTACGCGTTTATGGTTTTACCTTTTTCAAGGTATTCAACCATAATGACCCCTCTACAGTCCCAAAACGGCCCGAGCTTTTTTAGGGGGCGGTGACCCTACTCTTTGCTTGGATTGTACTTTGGACTCTGGTGTATTGTGGTGAACCCAAGTTGCGTCCATAGTTACGAAACGGCTAAGAAAATCTTGAGGACCACTTTGGAACGGATCAAAACAAACCTGTGATACTGTTTAGCGGGTGCGTTTGTTTTCGGCTGAAGGCAGTATAGGTACCCATCTGGCAAAGACCTTAGAAAATCCAAGATCGTTGGAAATTATGTTCTGTGCTCGTTCATAGGAAATGTCTATTGCTTCTGCTATCTCTGCAATTGTCAATCTCCTCGTTCAAAATCAGGTCTAATATTTTATTGGTATTTTCGTCTGTGATAGCCGTCGGCGGCCTACCATTCCTAGGTTCATCCTGCATTGATTCTCTGCCACGTTTGAAATCCGCTACCCATCTTTTGACAGTGGCATATGATGGAGCAGATTGTCCCAAAGTCTCGTACATATCTTCATAAATTTGTTTTGGCGTTAATCCTTTTTTTTGTAAATATTTTATGACGGAGCGGTGCTCAATTTTATCAATTTCTACGGAAACCGCGAACTTCGTTTGTTAAATCGATCACAAATTTTGCAATTTTGACAGAAGAAAAACAAAAGACAGAAGATTATTATTAAAAAAGAAATGGCTATTACTTGCCAGTATTATTTTTTTTTTTCTTTTTTGAATTTAAATGTCAACCTTAGGCTCAAAACTTTTCAATGTGCCCTCGTATATACAATCTATTTGTCAAAAAAGAATACATATAAAATAATTTCTATTACATTTTATTATATCAGTTATGCTAGTTGCCCATGAGTATGAGCTCTTTAAATTATATATACTATTACGCATTTGGAATTCTCACAAATTTATTATAATCAAAATATTAGCTACTAAACGTACTCGGTAGAATAAGTCAGACAATTCAACGTACTGGCGATGAGGTTTGTCATCGTTAGCCGATTATGATCTGTGGTCTTAGTGTCTTTTAGTCATGAGTAATAGCCTATTGTTATGGTTATATAGAAGTACATAATTTAATGTTCTTTGTATTAAAATACCGAGACGTAACGTTTATATAATAAAAAGAAAACTAGCAATATGGTTTATGACCTGGGAAATTATTTTCAGTATTGTGCCGCACATAATAAATTACAAGCCTTCAACAGGTCTCAATATTATTAATATTTATATGAAGCCAACAATGTACACTTAAGATAAATATTCAACTGTTACTAATAAAAGTACCAACTTACGGTTTCTGCAGTTGGTTCGACAGGGATCGTACCACCTTTACAGGAATATCAGCGTAAAATAGTTGTTTAGCGTTACTGTGTTTTGTTGGATAGAAGAAAAAAACTGGAGATCGTAGACGGATTACCGGTGTGTGGGCGTTCTATCTCAGTCATCCGAGTGACAATGCATCTGCATTATAATTCTTATAGTTGTCTTATTGTTGTTCGTAGCATGGGTCCTAGAAATCACTTATCATCAGGTTTAACAGTGGTAGAGCTACAGCGCAGTTAGTTAGCTGCAGAATGAATGGGTCATCTCGACCGGTGACCTCGTCCCCACAGAATACGAGCGTAAAATAGCAGTATAATGTGGCTGTATTTCGTCTGGTGAGTGCAGGGATCCGGATGTCTGAGATGGAATGCCTCGGCACCAGTAGGTGACGAGGCATCTCATTTCATTCATTCAGTCCTCAAGGATGACAATGCTTCTGCATTATGATTCCGTATCAAGGATGAATGTAGATGTCATGGTCCGCAGGAATCACTTGCCATTAGGTGAACTGTATGCTCGTTTGTTACTCTCAATGTAATAATCCTATCTATCTTTATAAAAACATCTACTATCTAAACTTACCTCGCCGATAATCTTATCCAGATTGAGGATATCGTTGACAAAGCACTGTCCCTCCCATCTTGCGCACTCTTCCCTGTACGTAAAAGTCTCTCCATTAGGCAAAGTTACTGTTATGTTTTGCACTAATTCGTCCAACTGTCGAAGCTCCTTCCAGACTTCGGTACGCAGCATATTGGTGATGTTGTCCTTCGCCACAATGATCACCCGGCCGAATCTTCCTGTTATATAATCATTTTCTTACCAATAATCTTAATTTGTTGCATAATCTTATAGTCAAAGAGCCTTTAGTATTTTGGTGATAATTTGCTCTTACGCAGGAGCGCTTGAGCACGCTATTAACAACCCTATTTGAATTCGATAAGAAGAATAAATTATCAGTGAGAAATTGCTCGAGCAGCTTTTCCGCTTAATCTGCGCTGACCCTTACATTGAAATTTGTGTTAAATTTGTAAAACAATTGTAATTTTAAGTGTCGATTTAAACCTGAGATTGGGTACCCGAGAATCGCATATCGTTAAAATTGTGTTCAAAATTTTCAAATGTTTGTACATGTTATTTCAGGCCACTATACCTGTCAGTCCTTTAGTCGTGGACTTTTAGAATGGGGCTAAAGTACCCCTTATCTGTTGTATAAGACGATTAAGAGGTGGCGATCATGATAGGTTCTGATTGTCATGGATAGGGAAAAAATCCACTGTACCTGTAAGTCAATGGCACATGGGCTGTTACTTTGTTTTTTCAATTTTGAAAATTTATTATTTGTTTACTTATTTTCATTAATGAGTTACAGATATTTTGTTATTATAAGAAAATAAACATTGTCGATCTATAGCTGTTCATCTTAAAATTTAAATGTACCTGCTCGAGTGATCCTTCCAACATTAAACCGGTGGGAGTAGTTGACTTTAAAGTGCTCTTCTACGATTCTTCTTTCTAGTTTTCCCTGGCCACTGACTGGTGAGAACAGGTACTCGGGATCCATTTCATAATGCACTCGTTGGTAGCCTGTGACCATGAGTAGGGTGAGTAGGATCGGGATCACGATGAAGTAGCCTGGTTGCTTGCCAACAATTAAGCCCAGTTTGTAGAAGGATCGATTTAGAATGTCGTCGACAAATGTTAGTTTGCAACCCATCTGTAACAAGAGATCAACTATTAGATTTTGGATCATTTGTATCGTTAAGCTTTGGCAAGATTAGGAATAGTAAAAAGGAAATATGATTTAAACAGGCATTAAATTAAGCGTATAGTTTATAATCAATTCGTATATTTACGCGAATACTACACATTGAATAAAACTAATGATGCGGATTTTATTGCGTTTATTTTAACTTTTTATACTGCCGACATTTCTAGCGCTTTACAGCACGAAGACACAGGTGTTTGGTGTCCTAATATCCGTTATTCCGGAATAACATAGTTAAGTCCGGTTATCTTATAAATATAAATATAATAGTACTTTATTTAGTAACGGTAAAGACTTATTTCACAAGTTTGAGGACAGTCTCTGTATAAAGATATCGTTTGAAATAACAATATAGGTATAAAAAAAATGCTACATCTATCGTTATAAAGTGGCTTAAAAGCTGCATACTTGAATCAATATTTGTTTTTTATGTTTCTTTTAAAACAATTATCGAAGTTGTGAACAAAATAGCCAATATTTACCTACTAACGTTTCCTACACTTCAAAATACAACGTAACGTACTATGTATATTTGATAAGTAACAGTTTTTGTAACAGAAAAGACGTATTTAATGAGCTTTATGACATACGAGCTAAGTTAGTAACCGATATAATTTAAATTTGTAATTAATTACAATCGACAAAGCTATTCTTTTGGGTAATTGCGTAATTATTTATTTGATTAATAAAGCCTTAAAGGTAAAGAAAATAATAATTGAATTGAATATTCAATTCCGTAGGCTAAAACAAAACTTTTCTTAGTTTTGTTAAATAACAAAATTATCTTAGTCTTTTTAACATAATCACAAGTGTCGGTGTCATCAAAGCCTTCAGACGATTCTATCATACTATGTAGATTATCAGTGCGGACCTCCTTGACCGGCTGTATGCAACCACCTTTCACTTATACTAACGTAGTTCATACTGTAAGACAGGTGTTTTAAAAAAATTGTCTTAAAAATAATAAGTCTTATAATTTTTAACATATTATACACTCACTGATTTTCTTTTAAGGCAGAATGCTCAATATTCTTTGTATATAATTTTCAAAAGTTTGCATAGATGATAAGTTACATTTGTATTAGATTATTTCTAATTTTTATTTTTTTGTATTAGTTTACTTTGACGTAATATATGCCAACTGGTTAGTAGTACCTGACTGGAATTGCGGATTTCCGATTAAATTTCCAGCTGAGGCACACTTAGTGCCCATTTAGGAAATTTCGCACACAAAAAATCAACACACATTGGTTTACGTTTGTGTGTACAATTTTCATTGTCCGGTATCGTAGAGAAATTACGTCCATACCTTTCGAAGAAGACGATGGAACGTACGTATTGTTTATAATAAATATGTTCTTCGCAATTTTTCGAAATTAAAGTAAATAATAAAGGCATAAAATCTAATATATTTTTAATGAAAATTAACGTGACACGTGTGCACAATTAACCTGATGGTAAGTGATGATTGCAGTGTAACCTACTTTCATTCTCATTAGAGATTCAAGATATAAGCGTTATCACCTATGAACTGCCTCGTTAGCATTACCATTATTGGTTTGTTGGTTCCCTTTTTACACCATACAAAACACAGTTGCGTAACTAATTAGTAAAAAATAAATAAAAAATCTACGATGATGAATCTTAATAATTTTAGAATAATATAATACAATATAATTATAACAATATATAGTATAACAATATATAGTATAACAATATATAGTATAACTATATATAGTATACTACTAAACTATAAATAAATATTTAATTATGTTAAAATATAGGCTTTCAAGTCCTCAGCATTTCATTGGTTCTATAATCAATTCATATGATTTACTTTTCATTATTGTTTTCTCGGTTTGCTAAGTGTAATCACTTTGGCAATTCGCTAGCCTTTCAACCTGGAGATTAATTTGTAGACTATAGAAACCTGATAATAAGACGTGCTCATATATAAAAGTTATCATGTTCTATCTAAGATTCAATGTTCATTTTCAAAGAGCACAAGTAAAGTTAGTGTTGCCATACGACCTTTGGCATGTCTCCAAATGTAAAATGCCTTTTAAAACTTTGTTACTTACATCGCATATTGGGTATTGCTCAATCAGGAAAAAAAGTAAAACATAATGCGTACGGTACTAACGGTACAGTACGATACCATAAATAACAAAAAATGCAGCAGAAATAAGGTTCTTTGTTTGAGTGTATTGGGTTGAGTCTGTGCGAATGAATCGATATCCAAATTACTAGTAAGACATTTCATATGAGCCCTAAGGGCTGAAAACAGATGTGTTTCTTGAGTTTGTTTTGTGGATTGTTGGTGTTGATAGGCCGTAGTCATCAATTATCATCCGGTGACTGTGAACTGTTTTTCATCCGTAGTTTCATAAAAAAACACTCTTTAAGTAAGTTGTAAAATCTAATTCAAATACTCATTACGCAATTCTGTCTAAAAATCTAAATATAATCGCATTGTGATGAATACTCTATTATGATTATATATACATAGATATGCGAGGTCTTGATGTAGAAAGAGTTACAGTTATAATATGATTAATTTTGAAATATTTACGACTCTATTACGTGAAACTCATAGAATCGATTTTGTTATATATGAATTGCAAAACAAGTATTATAACAGCCTAAAAGTTAACTATAAATCCGAATTTGTGTTGGTTAGGAGGAAGACGTTTAAAGACTTCTTAGATTGTAATTTATTTGAATAATGATTTATAACACTGTAATGGACTCACCCACGACTTAAATGATAACAATTGTACAAGGTGGGCGATTCTGTCCGGTACATTATCAGTATATTCGAATAGCTCCATTAGGTTAAACACATTCTTGGAAGTTGTACCTAAATTGAAGGAGAAGGTATCATTTATGTTTTATCCTAATTTAGCATACTTATGAAAATAGGATTTTAATGTTTGTACCAAGGTAATGAAATTTGATGACTGTAGAAGGTTGATTCGTGTGGGCATTTTTCGGTATCAAAATTTATTCCCTGTAATATAAGTCATCGATCACATCGGGACATTAACAATATTATGGTTTTATTTGTTATTATACTTTGTTTTCATATTCTTTCTCTTCATTCGGTTCCTAAGTGCTGAGCATCGTGACTCCGTTGCTTGGCTGTGACATCTGTCCAATTGTATATTGTGGTTATATACCCGAAGTACTTGAATGCTGGATGGCCGTTTGGTACGTTCGAGTTGCAGCACTTTTAGAATGGACACGTCGGTGTGGAAGGCTGTCCAGGGAATTCAGAGCATGCATCGCCAACACCATATCTCAAACGTGTCCATTATTTTCGGACTTTTAGTGTTCACAACACTTATATGAAAATCTAAAAGATAAATGTACGAACTAAGTGTGCTTGTACGTTTGGAGATGTTTCTATCTTTCTATATTTTATTAACCTGTGTCATTCCCGTTTTCATCATTCAAATGCGGCGACAAATTACTGATTCACAGCTTCCCTTGTTGTTGAAGTTTGACCCAAAGTATATAAGCTCCTTAGAGTTTCCTAGTCACACGGGAGATTTGTCGGGAAGGCTCCAACATCAAACCTTCTCATCTCGCCTTCTGGCGACTTCCCAAATCCCTAAAAGGGGCACCGAACAATGCCTCCCATAGTGCGTCCCAATAAACCGCCCGCCTTCTTAGACGAAGAGAAAGCCGAATGTCTGGCTGATAATCTCGAGCTCCAATGCTCATCATCACCCTACCGATCGATGCCGCTCACCTTGCAATGGTTGACAGTGAGGTCGACCGGAGGAGTAAGGAACTACCTCGCGATTCCGTTACTCAAGTTACATGCACCGAAGTTGAATTCATAATTAAAAAACTCCGACCACGCAAGGCTACCGGCCCTGACGGCATCACCAAAAGGTGAGGAAACTCCTGCCCATGTCCATTTTACACCTACTAGTGATAATCTACAACGCGGCCATATCCAAAGGCACCTTCCCGAGCACCTGGAAGTATGCCAACGTCATAGGGATTCTCAAGCCCTCGAAACATCCAACCGATCCATCAGCCTATCCACCCATAAGCCTACGCAAAGTCTTGAGTAAGGTATATGAAAGGCTCATCCTCGCCCGCATCAAAGACTTCATGCTGTCCCGAGGGCTACCAATCAATGAACAGTTCGGGTTTCACACCCAACACTTATGCACACATCAAGTGCACCAATCACGGTACACATTCTCAGTAAATTCCTTCGAGGCTACCAAACTGGGGCACTTTTCCTCAACGTGGCAAAAGCTTTCGACAAGGTCTGACACAACGGGCTCATATACAAACTATATGAGCTCGGTGTACCAGATCGACTCGTACTTATCATACGAGGCTTTCTGCGAAATCGAACCTTTCGTTACCCATCGAGGGAACGTGTTCCGAGGTTCATCCCATTTGTGCCGGAGTACAACAGGGCTCCGTCCTAGGTCCTATTTTATACACACTCTATACCAACGATATACCGCGCACTCGCGGTGAAGAGATAGCCCACTAAGTATTAGCACCCGTTACTAAATAAAAATAGCAAAATGTCTCTGCGTAATAAAATTACACTATACAAAGCGTGCATCCGACCCATAATGACATACGCAAGCCCCGTCTTTGCGCATGCCTCCCCGCGTCACATTCACCGACTTCAGGTAATACAAAATCGTTTCACCGTGGTTCTTGCGTAACGAAAATCTACACATAGATCTTGAGCTACCAACCATAGCTCAGTATCTGAAGCAGGCTTTTTAAATAATCCTCTGTCAGAAGCAACTGACCGAGCCAAGGTTCGGGCACCCTCGAGTTAGATGATCTCGCGAAACAGGGTAACGGTCTATGCTGAGGCTGCCTCTTGGGAGTCCTTGTGCTCGTCACCCATGTATAGAGTCCGGACTGAGTACCAGAAGCGCTCGGTCACCTTTCAACCCGCTGAAACTGTAAAAGCCCTCGAGCAAAAAGCGGCCATCAGCTCGAAAAAAAAAACCGGAGATTTGATTGTGGCAGTGATGCAAAACGGTCGATCACCATAATTTTGGTTTAACTTTTATTGATCATTGTTTTTCATATCATAACAACAAACAATAAATATAGCCCTAATGTATGATAAAAGATAGATTAAGGCTTCATTAATCCATGCTCCTTGTATAGTGTGAGGAAGCTTCGTTACATTGAATAACTCTGTGCTCCAAGTGGTGAAAAGGTGTAAAAGTATATATCTCTGTTTTTACAAAAATGTATAAGAATATTTTTTATTATAAGGATGTCAGTTGCGTCCAAAAGTTTCTTCGTGCCATATTCAGATAATTTAAACACATAAATATTTGCTAATGTAATAATGTGGTCTACATTTCTGTAGTAAATCAACTAACACACTATCCGTGTGAAGTCTAGGCTGTTTGGCTTCGAGAGTGGCCTGTGAAAGTAAACACAACCGGTCGTCGACTCCACGTCGCGTGCCCAGTGAATTATTGGCGGCATCAATGGTCTATACCGCTACCACGATTGTACGAGTACATCGGTTCGTCTTCTCTTTACATAAATCATATTTTTTGCGATTGGATTTGACGTTGTATTAGTTTCTTGTGCTGAATATCGGTATATACCTATTTGTGTTAGAAACTGTTTTCTATGTCAATAACATACAAACGCCATTCATGCTACAGAAACATGCAGAGCGGTTCTATCACAATTGAAAAGTATATATTGAATATGTTTAAAAATAAGATATAATGTATTATATCTCATTTTTAAACATACTTTGGTCTTCGTTCAATACAGTGCTGTTTTCGAAATTGGTAATGATATATAATATATTACTTAGTAAAAATATTTGAATATTTTTCCATTTATGAATTTACGTATATTTGAGTTTTATTCATTACAAATAATACATCATCACGATTACTGGACGTGTAATTTATAAATGCTTGTTATACTAAATAAAGGTGTCTATGTTTAATAACGCGTGCTGAATTACTGGATATAACTTATTCGATTATTATTTTGTGTTCGATATGTTCACACACGCACATATTTCTATTTTCATATTGAGCCAAACAGTCGGTTTCATTATTGAATTATAACGTATATAATAAAATATTTAACACATATATTTTAATAAATAAAATACCTTATAATACATAATTTTACATACATTAGTAATAAAAATATAGAATATATATAATAAATATATTTAATAATATATAAAAAATATTAGTAATAAAACACCAATATTGGATATTGTAGACGCTTAATTATATCTAATTATAAGTTATTGTAATTGAAATTCGAACAAAATATTAAATTTGAAATTAATGAAGAGATTACATTAATATTTAAAAAAAAATGCTAGCAGTGTTATTACAAACTCAAAATACTTGTTCTAGATTGTTCACGACAGTTTTCGAACGGCGGGTTCCTATTATAACCTTAAATTTCGCATAAAGTACCCTAAACCATTAATCTATTGATCTAAAGTTTATACCACAAAAATGTATCAGATATACAACACTTTACATAAAAAAACGAACCAAATAGTTTGGCTGAATATTCGGTTCGGTGCATTATAAATCGAATCTTCTTGCCACATATTCGTATTGTTTTAAGTACTTTTTTAGTTATTTGTGATTAAATCTAAACGTCTTTAGAAAAAGTAAAATATGTGGTAAATATATACACACTGAAATATGTGTTGTAATTTTTTTCGAACGCAACATATAATCATGATAATTTTATAAATCTTTATTAAATATTACCTTAATACGGATAAAGCTAACGGTTTCTACATTCAAACCTTAAAAATAATGATCCGACGAAATATAACCCAGAATAGTTTGTAGAAATATTAGGCGCCTGGAAAAATCTCGTTTCTATCATCAGTTACGTAGATAAACTTATCAGCTATGTAGATTTAGTCACAGCACATCCAGTCCAAAAAAAGACTGAGTTTGAATCCTAAGATGTTCAGTACTCAGGTACTGCGGCAATTTAGCAACGCTGCCCTTACTTAACTATGAACTGCAATATAAAAAAATTTAATCATTGTTAAAATTGGTAAGAGGACCTTGGCCCGGGAAGCTTGATACTTGTAAACTTGAACTGCCCGTAAGAAATCTTGCAAGACGACTAATTCGTTACATTTTGGTTGCCAAATCGCGGTATCAAGTGGAAAGAGGTAATTTTCCATCGTTAAATTATGATTAAGCACATCGCTTAAAAGATGGCGAAATTTTCATTGACTTAAGTACCGACCAGGGGTACTCTATCCGTAATAACATTTAAATATTTTAAGTTTAAACCGCGTATATCTAGGGTTTAGTAACTGACACCTAAATCATGGACCCATAGTTTGATTTCGTGCCAAGCGAAGTATTTTATAATTTGTTTTCTGTTTTGATTATTTTATCATTTTTTCTCGTGTATCTGACTTAACGGTATTAACTGCATTTAGTGCCATACTGAATACTGTTAGATAATTCACAGTTGGAGAATATGCATCTTTCTTTAAGGATTGGTTTTGTGTTTGGCATTTTTTATAACACCAATGTGAGAGAAACGAGCACAAAGTTCACTTTATCCTGTCGCCCATGATAAGATTATCCTGATTACTAAGTCTGAATACCTTATCATCAGTAGCTTACTTTTGTTTTTATATGTGCAATTACTGCTCTTTGTCATTATTTATTTTGAGGTGTATCATAAATGCTCCCCTGTCTCTAAAAATGTACTCGTATAGGAATCGTATCGCTCAGAATAATCAAAGGAGTCATCCGTCCTTGTTGATAATATCTTACTTTCCCTTGCTGTAAGGTAAATGTGCTCGTTTATCACCCTTAGTTTCATAAACATTGATCGTTTAAAACAAACCTTGCTATATCTACAAACATACCTATGCGCAGAAATACATATACATATACATAGTGTTTGGCTTCGAGAGTGGCCTGTGAAAGTAAACACAACCGGTCGTCGACTCCACGTCGCGTGCCCAGTGAATTATTGGCGGCATCAATGGTCTATACCGCTACCACGATTGTACGAGTACATGGGTTCGTCTTCTCTTTACATAAATCATATTTTTTGCGATTGGATTTGACAACGTTGTATTAGTTTCTTGTGCTGAATATCGGTTTATACCTATTTGTGTTAAAAACTGTTTTCTATGTCAATAACATACATACGCCATTCATGCTACAGAAACATGCAGAGCGGTTCTATCACAATTGAAAAGTATATATTGAATATGTTTAAAAATAAGATATAATGTATTATATCTCATTTTTAAACATACTTTGGTCTTCGTTCAATACAGTGCTGTTTTCGAAATTGGTAATGATATATAATATGTTACTTAGTAAAAATATTTGAATATTTTTCCATTTATGAATTTACGTATATTTGAGTTTTATTCATTACAAATAATACATCATCACGATTACTGGACGTGTAATTTATAAATGCTTGTTATACTAAATAAAGGTGTCTATGTTTAATAACGCGTGCTGAATTACTGGATATAACTTATTCGATTATTATTTTGTGTTCGATATGTTCACACACGCACATATTTCTATTTTCATATTGAGCCAAACAGTCGGTTTCATTATTGAATTATAACGTATATAATAAAATATTTAACACATATATTTTAATAAATAAAATACCTTATAATACATAATTTTACATACATTAGTAATAAAATATAGAATATATATAATAAATATATTTTAATAATATATAAAAATATTAGTAATAAAACACCAATATTGGATATTGTAGACGCTTAATTATATCTAATTATAAGTTATTGTAATTGAAATTCGAACAAAATATTAAATTTGAAATTAATGAAGAGATTACATTAATATTTAAAAAAAAATGCTAGCAGTGTTATTACAAACTCAAAATACTTCTTCTAGATTGTTCACGACAGTTTTCGAACGGCGGGTTCCTATTATAACCTTAAATTTCGCATAAAGTACCCTAAACCATTAATCTATTGATCTAATGTTTATACCACAAAAATGTATCAGATATACAACACTTTACATAAAAAAACGAACCAAATAGTTTGGCTGAATATTCGGTTCGGTGCATTATAAATCGAATCTTCTTGCCACATATTCGTATTGTTTTAAGTACTTTTTTAGTTATTTGTGATTAAATCTAAACGTCTTTAGAAAAAGTAAAATATGTGGTAAATATATACACACTGAAATATGTGTTGTAATTTTTTCGAACGCAACATATAATCATGATAATTTTATAAATCTTTATTAAATATTACCTTAATACGGATAAAGCTAACGGTTTCTACATTCAAACCTTAAAAATAATGATCCGACGAAATATAACCCAGAATAGTTTGTAGAAATATTAGGCGCCTGGAAAAATCTCGTTTCTATCATCAGTTACGTAGATAAACTTATCAGCTATGTAGATTTAGTCACAGCACATCCAGTCCAAAAAAAGACTGAGTTTGAATCCTAAGATGTTCAGTACTCAGGTACTGCGGCAATTTAGCAACGCTGCCCTTACTTAACTATGAACTGCAATATAAAAAAATTGAGTCATTGTTAAAATTGGTAAGAGGACCTTGGCCCGGGAAGCTTGATACTTGTAAACTTGAACTGCCCGTAAGAAATCTTGCAAGACGACTAATTCGTTACATTTTGGTTGACAAATCGCGGTATCAAGTGGAAAGAGGTAATTTTCCATCGTTAAATTATGATTAAGCACATCGCTTAAAAGATGGCGAAATTTTCATTGACTTAAGTACCGACCAGGGGTACTCTATCCGTAATAACATTTAAATATTTTAAGTTTAAACCGCGTATATCTAGGGTTTAGTAACTGACACCTAAATCATGGACCCATAGTTTGATTTCGTGCCAAGCGAAGTATTTTATAATTTGTTTTCTGTTTTGATTATTTTATCATTTTTTCTCGTGTATCTGACTTAACGGTATTAACTGCATTTAGTGCCACACTGAATACTGTTAGATAATTCACAGTTGGAGAATATGCATCTTTCTTTAAGGATTGGTTTTGTGTTTGGCATTTTTTATAACACCAATGTGAGAGAAACGAGCACAAAGTTCACTTTATCCTGTCGCCCATGATAAGATTATCCTGATTACTAAGTCTGAATACCTTATCATCAGTAGCTTACTTTTGTTTTTATATGTGCAATTACTGCTCTTTGTCATTATTTATTTTGAGGTGTATCATAAATGCTCCCCTGTCTCTAAAAATGTACTCGTATAGGAATCGTATCGCTCAGAATAATCAAAGGAGTCATCCGTCCTTGTTGATAATATCTTACTTTCCCTTGCTGTAAGGTAAATGTGCTCGTTTATCACCCTTAGTTTCATAAACATTGATCGTTTAAAACAAACCTTGCTATATCTACAAACATACCTATGCGCAGAAACACTCTTTGCCTATTGTTTATATCTGTAATTACGATTATATGTACCGCATTCTAAAATAATGAATTAAAATATGGCACCAAATCCTGCTTAATTTATTTTAGCGTCGTAGGTCGTAAGTCGCCTATCTTTATAGACTTCTTATTCGACTCTCTTACTAGACACTTTCATTTTGTTTTAATAGTTTAACTTGAAGTTGTCAATGTATGTAACTGTGAATTATCTAACATACGTATTCAGTATGGCACTAAATGCAGTTAATACCGTTCAGTGGGACTTAAGTAAATATGTTGAAAATTTACAACCCACTTTTGTAATTTTTTGAAATTTTACACTAATATATTATCTGAGAATTTATTACTTTATATTAATAAGGCCATTATTATTTACCATAATTTATAATGTAAGGATCGAGGAAAATAAGTATCAATAGACATAATTTACGTTGACAACTTGTAAAATTAATTTTAATTATAAATATTAATAACACAAATTTCATCATCATGTATATAACATATTGCAACGCATATTTAATGTTACCAAACAAGGGAAGAAAAACCTTAAAACAATGCTTTGTTCTTTCCGTGCTCAATGATCTAAAAACAATCGTAGCTCGATCATTTGCATGTAATACGAGACTAAGTCTACGACCCATAACTGGGTTGCATGCATGTCGGCTTCTAACCCGCTACATTATACCGCAACTCATGCATGCTGTGTCTAATAATACCAACAAATACACACTTTAGTTTCCAATAGGATACTCTTCAAATTTTTAGTATCAAGAAAATTAACATTACAAGTGGAACTGTAAATATATTGGCAAGACTTTCAAGTACTTTTAATTTAGCTTAGTTTTTATCGTCTGTGAACCTACATCATTTTTGTATAAAAGCTGAATATGTACAAAAATGATCTAAGTTCGAAGACCGGTAATAAAACGTGTGCAAATTTATTTTTACTTTTATATCTTTTGACTATTGCCGCGTATTCCTTGCACCGCATCTGTATTTTTTTTATGATGTCGAGGAAACACAAACGAACTCGCAGTTTACTTAAGTAATTCCTATGGCTGATGGTATCGACGTTCGTCCTCAACAAGGAATCATAACTTAGATGAGTTTTTGTTTGTCGGTTAGATTGAAAGCCTCGTCAGAAGCTATAAGGTCTGCGATCCCATTAAGTCGCCGGACGATATAAAACTGCGTTAAGTTACAAGTTATACTTTCCACCCATCACCGTTACCAGATAAATGTTTACCAAGCTCTATAAACTAACATACATGAAATAATACACTTGTCCACGTTTCATATACATTTTAAAAATGTACAACTACGATTCAGGTCATTACCTGAATTTGTCGACATATTGCGAAACATGTTGGAATAGTTTAGTTTTAAAATAAAGTAGAGTGAAACTTCTATAAAGTGTTATTTCTTGGGTGTAAAAATGTTATGCCATCAAGAGATAACAATCGTAAGTATATCTCTACAAACTAAGTTTAAGGTATTAAACTGCAACGCCAATTGGAAAACAGTATAACAAAGAACGCGTGTCCTTATGAATGCTGTAAGTATATTTAAGTTAACAGATAATCTTTCTTATAGAACATAATATTAACATTGTTTTGTTATGTTAAGATTACATTATTTAACTGTTAATTATGTAGAAGATAACAATTAAGGCTAAGCAAACTAAAGCATAAGTCCTTAAGTACAAATGTAAATCTTTGTACAAGTGTATAGTTTATTATGTAATTACAAAATAACTACTATAAAAGTTATTTTTATTACATACATTATAGTAATGCTTGTATAAATATATACTTATGAAAAATGTTATTAGCTGAATTAAACCTATGACATAATTGGAGGTACTTTATTAAAGGCCGTTATTTGTGGCCTCGTTCACTAAATAGCGACGTCGTACCCAATTCATATTTTTATTGACATTGCGCGTTTGGAAACGTACGCGTTGCAAAATCATATGTCCTTACCAACACGGCCGTGGCTTCCTGATCGTCCCGATATAGTATCAACAATGTCAACAAATTAAAATAGTTCGGCTTTTAAAGACATATGTCATGTGAAGCGACAGTGAAATTCATGTGGCTCGTGCCACAGCGATTACTTTTTATATATTTTGATGTACCATTTATTTCCATTATGAAGAGTCTGAAGTGGAGTTTATAATGAATATAAAAGTTTTGTTAAAACATCTAGAGGAAATAACGGCTAATAACCAAAAACTAGCTGTAGCATAAATAAATCGTGTCTACCGAGGAAGAACAACTGTAATGGTATCTCTTGTTGTTTGTGTTTCATTTCAAGTCTGATAGATCAAATATCGTGGTGAATTAAAGATACCAGATCATATTCTTGGACTGTATTATATCGTACGTCTAACAGCAATAATTAATAATCAGTATTATATAAAATCATCGAATTTTGGATCGTAAATAAGAACCAGAATTTTAAGTAAAGCGTACCAAAAAGCAATTCGTAGCCTGAAATTTTAGTCCTAGACCTCAGGACTGAAAATCTGCAACTTAATTTTGAGGATAATGTAGTAGGTGTCAAAGAGTGCTCGTTGTTCGCACTACACCATAAAAAGTTTACATTGCAAAATCGATTAAGAAGCTTTTCCTTTAAAAAAAATTATGGAATTTATATGTTAATATTTTCAATAATTTTAATCACTATCAAATGCCATTTTTATTTAAACCGACTTTCACGTTGTTTTGAGCATGCACCGAACCGGACCGTTTTGTGTCAGGCATAAATAACATTCTTTCGTTTTTTTTTTAATGCTCAAGCTCTGCTAAGTGATGCCGCCTGTTGGTCGCTGTGGCACCTAAGCATTAACTGATATATGGTTTTTGTTATTTTTTTTTACGGTTCTCGGAGTTAAATGCTTTGAGTGGTGTAAGTTTCGTGCTTTTAGTGTTTGGTAAGAATTGTAAAGGTAACGTTTATTTATCTAAGTAACGAGAATGTCTGGTTAATGGTCAATAACAAATATGTTTTGGGTTTAAATTAGAGCTGAGCTAAATTAATCTAATAAAACATCTTAGACTCGTTGTGGTCAAATTCTTTAAAGTACATCAGAGCCTTGGACAATGAGAAAGTTTCTCCTAAATATTGTAGTTTCAGAATTAAGACGTCAAGTATGTATTAATTAAAAAGAATATCACGAAATTAATATTAATTCTGCAATTTTCTTTTAATTTTTGATATCGTTGAACGGTAATAGTTTAGATATCGGACAACTGATTTAGTGATTGTATTAGAATAAGAATAAACAGTTTAATGGTAAGTGATGACCGCAGACATGTCATCTACATTCATCTTCAATAGAGATTGCATTGAAGTTGCACAAGCATTGTCACTCCTGCAGACAGATGGATCTCTCGTTACGTGTAATTTGGTTCCCAGATTCCTACTCTAACCAAATGAAATGGTGGTTCATGGTGGTATTCTCAAGAAACTTACGTGGTTTTAACATTGATCAAAGGTATAAAAAATCACATGCTTATATAGTGCTGTTACCACGTTTGGGATCTAATAAGGACTTCCTGCCAAACATGAAACAAAAGACGTGAAAGTGATGTACAAAATGTCGTTATAACTTTAATATCGAAACAATGTTTAGAATAAATTTTCCGCCCTGTCCGGAAAATACAGCGGAAAACTATTGACCCGGTAAAATTTGTGATCATGCATATTAAGAGATTGTGAAGATACCAATGAAAGGAATTGGACGAGGCCGTGATGAAGGCTGCAGCGTGGTCAGGTTAAGGCAAATGGTATTACGAGGTTAGAACGAGGCTAAATGGGCACTCGGTGCTTCCCTTAAGTAATATTCATTTCCGGATTTGTCAATTGGAATGAGGGTTGGTCTATTTTAAACAGTTTTAATTTATTAGACAAACAATTCTGTGTTTTACTAGATTTATATGACACAATTTATATAATTTAAATTAATGTATATCAATATATATTATTTAAAAATAGACGATAAAATGAAAGAAAATCAAATATAAAATGACGAATCTCGAAACCGTTGTAGAAATATTAAAATATGTAACAAGAATTGCATTCTAGCATCTAAGTGGTTCGGTAAAGCAATGAAGTACTTTTAGTTTAATTTTTGCACCTATGAAGAAACCCTTCTTCATAGGTGGAAAAATTTGTTGTTTAACTTTTGTCAAAATATAGAATTTATCAAATCATAGTTAAGTGCTGCCGCTAACAATGTATGATCAAATAAATTTAATGTAACATTTAATGATTTCATGTCTATAATAACCGTTACGGATATATTTTTAAACTGAGTTTTTTGTAAAAATATTGGTTCATATGTAAAAATTTGTGAAGAATCTTCGAGAAGAATATCAAGATTCGTGACCAAACAAAGAAAATTAATGTCAGGTACAATTTTTTTTATAAAAAAAGGATTTAAATTACCTGTTGAATTTAAATAATGGAATTAACCTAAATAGAGAAGATTTCCTAATCTTCGAATCTTGGTTCAAAGACCGCTAAGAAGGTAAGGAAATTAGGAAACCGTTTTGTATATTACTAAAGTATGGCCTCATTTATTGACCTGGTCTTAATTTAAATCATGAAATATACGAATTGTTATAAACTTTGAGAACTTGCCTGTGATGATTATCTTAAAAACTCCTCGAGGAGTACATATATAACTTCATACATAAGAAACGTATAATTGCTTTATTTGATAAATAGGATACAGATAATAAACTGTGAATGTCATTAAAATGCATTGCAACGCAAAGATGAAGGAAGATTGAGGAATTCTTTAAACGAAATATAATTGAGTAATAAAATTTAATCTGTTTTCACACTTCATTGTACTTTACAATGAAGTGTGAAAACAAATTAAGTTTTTTGGATTTATTTTTCAGAAATGCAAATGTTGGTTTCACTGTTGAGCACGTTCAAAAACATCACCATAGTTGGGACCTACCTACGACCTGACCACGGTTCCAATGATGTTGGTTTTGGCGAAATATATTTAAGAAATATTTAAAAACAGTTGTACGGCTCACGAAACTTCCGACCATAGTTCAGTATATGAGCATCCAAATAAAACTTCATCTTTGCCGTCACACACCCTAATCAACTGGTTGTAAGTGTACGTACAACCCCATCGCTTTTTACAACCCGCGGAAAAAGGAGACTAAGATACGGCCTCGGTGACACGGGCAACGCAATAATATGGATCCTTGTGTTGAGTACCCACAGTAAAAGTTTAGGCTGGGTGCCCTTAGCGCAAGACCACCTTTCGATCCGGTGAAGCTGTATAAGCCTTCAAGCTACATTGTCCATTGGCAAAAAAAACAGCAATTTTGTATTAGTCATGCTTATAGAAAACTTAGTATATATTTTTGAATAAGAGAAATAATCTTATATATAGCAATAACACTTGTGTTTGAATTACAAAAAGGTAAGAACGAGAAATATTAAAATATATCGATGAGTTAAAAAAAAGAGATAAAAGCTTCAAAATATTTCCTTGTACACTGACGAGATTATTGTTTTATATTTCTTATAATATATTATTTAAACGTTGCTAAATAAATAAATTGTAGTTCATTTATGCCTCTATTTATTTTTTTGATTTGATAATAACTAGTATACATTGTTCGTAAATTGTTTTTGTTTTATCTAATGCCTTCGTGTGGTCTTGTAAGAAAATATGGATCGATGACCTTACGTTTAAGTATATGTAATGGAAGTCTTTGCACTACAAGTCACTCAGCAGTTTCTAGCTGCAACGTGAAAGTAATACAAACGTGATTGAGCAACATTCCGCTGCTTCATTTTGTATGGTGGCATCTGGGTATCCATTTTCAGGTTCGACGTATACCATGTTATACCTCAGGAATACGAACTTTGGAGGACGATCGTTCTTTGTTTGATGGCTGTAGATGTCACAGGCCGCAGTAATTATTTGCCACCAGGTACTGTGTGCCCATTTGCCACCCATTGTCTTATATAAAAAGAAACTGCAGAACAATCTGTGAATCTACAGTGCAGATCCATTAGATAATGACAATACCCAGACTTATAACGGACGTCAGCAAGTTCTCCAATAGTGAATAGCCAATCGTTGCTATTAAAGTTGATACTCCGTACTTGGGAAAAACCATTATCTCACAGTGAACTCTTTAAATGCTCTTTAAATGTCGATGATGAGATAATATTATATTATAAATAATATCTTAATAGCCTGTATTATTACTATGGGCTTAGTCACAACAGTACATCTTATGATTCTTACTGATATTCAGCTTTGTTATTCTGAACAGGTACATAGCATGTCATAATTGAATACGTAACAATAACAACTTATAAACAATAGACAATAATTAGATATTTAATATGTTAGATCTGTTAAAATATGTAAAAAATTAGCAATTTTGATATCAAAGACAAGGTACATAAGTTTCTTAAAAGTAACTTTTGAATTTCGGCTACAGTTTAAATATAAAAAGACCATACAAAGAGTTTATTTGGATCTAGCGGTATATAACATAAACTATGGAAATATCTCTAATATCAATAGCCTTGGACAATTTTCTTTATAGTTTAACTATTATACTTCATAGAGTAAGAAAATGAAAAACGTATTTATGTAATAAAATTCATGAAGAGAAATGCAACTGACGGTGCTAACACGGGCATTTACTCCCGGCCCCGACGGCATCACCAACAATGTGATGAAACTTCTACCCATGTAAATTTTACACCTGCTGGTGATTATCTATAACGTAGCTATATCCAAAGGCACCTTCCCGAACGCCTGGAAGGAAGCCGACGTCTAGGGATTCTCCAGCCCTCGAAACATCCAACCGATCCATCAGCCTATCGCCCCGTAAGCCTACTCAAAGTCTTGGGTAAGATATATGAAAGGCTCCTTGCCCGCCTAAAGGACTTCATGCTGTCTCGAGGGCTACCAATCAATTCAATGAGCAGTTCGGGTTTCGCACCCAACACTCATGCACACATAAAGTGCACCGCATCACGGAGCACATTATCAATAAATTTTTTCAGGGCTACCAAACTGGGGCACTTTTTCTCGACATGGCGAAAGCTTTTGACAAGGTCTGGCACAACGGGCTCATATACAAACTATATGAGCTCGGTGTGCCGGATCGACTCGTACTTATCATACGAGATTTTCTCCGAAATCGAACCTTTCGTTACCGCGTCGAGGGAACGCGCTCCGAGGTTCACCCTATTTGTGCCGGAGTACCACAAGGCTCCGTCCTAGGTCCTATTTTGTACACACTCTACACCAACGACATACCGCGCACTCGCGGTGTAGAGCTAGCCCTTTTCGCCGATGACGCCGGCTTCTACGTGTCTGGATTCAAATCAGACGCTATTTGTAAGCGCCTGCAATCTGCAGCCAACACCTTAGGGAAATGGTTTCGGAAATGGAGGATCGAGGTTAACCCCACCAAAAATGCAGCCATGTACTTCTCTCGGCGCAACAAAACGCCTCATCTCCCAACTATAGAGTTATTTGATCGTCCAATTCCCTGGGCAAAGACAGTCAAATACTTAGGCGTCTGTAACTCAATAAAAATAGCAAAATGTCCCTGCGTAATAAAATGACACTATACAAAGCGTGCATTCGACCCATAATGACATACGCAAGCCCTGTCTTTGCGCATGCCTCCCAGAGACATATTCACCGGCTTCAGGTTATACAAAATCGTTTCATACACAAGGCCACCGGTGCGCCATGGTTCTTGCGTAATGAAAATCTACACATAGATCTTGAGCTGCCGACTATAGCTCAGTACCTGAAGCAGGCTTCTCGCCTATATTTCGATTCTGCTGTCACGCACCGAAACCCGTGGATTGTAAGTGCCGCCACTTACAATCCCATTGCGCATCACAGATTCACCCGCGTCCGAAGGAGACTGAGGCACGCCCTCGACGACCCCGATGACACGACCACCAGGGCCCAAGCTCGTCATAAAACACTACACTCGTACATTGCACCCTCATACCTACCCCGTCGACGGCGAGGGCGTCGCAAACAAGGTTATTCGCAATACCGCCATGTCACAGGTCGGTTCTCTCCAGTCAATACAGTAAGAAGCGTCGCTGGAGTTTGGAGTTGGTCATCTTTCAACCCGGCGAAACTGTAAAAGGCCTCGGGCTAACGGCCATCAGACCGAAAAAAAAGGGCATTTACTTTGTTTTTTCGCTACTGTATCACTCTTATTTCGTTTACACACTTTCCCATAGCAGTGAACTATAAATTCAATTCATACCTAAGTTTTTTTCTAATTTTTATTAATTTTAATACATTTATGTACATAAAGATTTTGAACTGTCGTTTTGGTCGTTCAACCTTATTTTGAGCTAGGGCTTATGATATGCGGAGGTCAGCTGGTTCACAAACAGCAGTATCACCACATGAAATTCCTAGATTGAAACCTTATTTTTATTTTTTTACTTTTACTAGTTGGTTGAATTTATGAAATAATGAGTCCTATTAATAATTTTACAAAGCACAACGCAACAAAAAAACTTTCTTTTTTATAGACATTTAAGACCAAAGAAAATTTTTAAAGAATAATACTCTGTTGTTATATTAGAAAACAAAGCCCTTTATTGTAATAGTTTTGCACACCGCACCAAACGTGAACGAATTCTTTGGCTAGTAAAAATAATTATCTATCGTTTCAAAATTACGCAGATGACAACTTTCTGCGTTCGCCTTATCTATACGAATATCATTATTTAATTTCTACACAGCGATATATATCTGTTTAATACAAGATAGATAAAAAATCTTTTCTTTTTCTTTCTAAATAACATCAATTGCGCAAATATTTTGTAATGCAGTCGGCATTTGCGCAAATACTGAGACACTCGCTCGTCATTCTCTTCCCTTCTTCTATTTTTATTTAATTTTTAACTTTTATATTTATTGCATATACAAAAAAATCGGTGATAGATTCACATGTAGCGATATAGACACGGGACATAGAACACCCCCAGACGCGTAAAGCAACAATTTGTTATGCACTGATATTGTTTATCTACTGTGAATCAGATCAAGATTCCGCGACGCAGCAGCCAGACAACATATTTCCGCGACCGTCAATATATACGCTAAAATTATCGAACAAAATCCGCCGAGTTCGAGGTAGAGCAATTTTTGTTGTTACGCATTAACCCGTACCACTTGCAAAGTTTTCAATGTTTTTTTTATATTGCAGTTGTAGTCTCTATCTTCTTTTTTATTTTCTATGCGCTGATAAATAGAAGGAGACGTTAAGTTTGTAAAATCAACTTTAATGTTATATAATATAGAGTTTAATATTAAGTTTAAAGTTTGTTTGTTTGTGTAATAAAATAACTTTTCGTGTCCGTTGTAGATTGTCAAGGTGTCTATTTCGCGACGAACAATAAGGCAATATACTACGGCACCCGAAGCAAATTGAGACCACATGGCTATTTTAAAATTTGTACTTGTCTGTGCACAAACGTTAACACATTTTAGTATGCAACAGGTATTATAAACATTTACGATACCAATGGTTTAAGCAATAAAGCAACAGAATGGATTTTAATATTACATATTAAGTTTGTATGCGCGTCACGGCCGTTCATGAAGGTATTGTCAAATTTTATATATCCTTTATAATTAGCACCAAAAAGAGCAATAAAATTTATTGTGAAAATCAACAATAGTGTCTTTTTTTAATAAGTGATGAATGCTAAAAAAAATACATATGCCTGCCACTATGAGTATGGTAATCATCTAACACATGGCCAATAAAATAAATTACCACATACCTAACTTTCAATACAGACTATAAAATTTCGACATGTTACTAAAATTAATAGCAGTGTGGATTATATGTCGTCATTTTCAATGTAAGCTACCGTTATATTTCGATCTTGCATTTTAATACAGTATTATGTAATTCGTAGTGATTCCTTAACGCTAGGTGAACTGAACTGTCTGCTCGTCTTCCATCCAGAATCTTTATATACGCAAATCTTTATACAAAGAGCTAGAAAAATCCTGAGTGACAAACAACTTCCTTAAGTGACTCTTTCTATTATTAAACTCGGAGGTACACAAGGTGGCTGGACGATAACTGACTATCGCGTATATGGTTCTTCATTAGTTTCTTCATTCTTGCACATCATTAGCCATTACTAGAAACACAGCATGGCTTAACCTGGATTCATAAATTGGCAAGTTTATATATGTGTATATATAATCTTATCAATTTATAAATCCAGGTGAAGAATATAATCTTTTCAGTTTTTTATTACCTACTCTAAGGTAGTTTTTGTTTTTTTAATGGGACATATTCTTTTTTTTATTTGTGTATTGTCGTTTTCATCTTTTATAGTAAAGTGAGGTTCAGTAACAGCTTATACACAATATATACATCCCGTGTAAAATTAAATACTAGGTATAAACCTTCTCCCTGGTGTTGGAGCATAGCACGCCACACGACTATACATGGTACTACTGCGGTATCAACGGTCTTCACATGTCTTCGAAGTATTTTTTTAAATTTATTTCTTAGATATGCAGGTTTCCTCACTATGTATTCCTTCACCGACGAGCACGTGGTAAATCAGTACTTAAAATGTCAATTAATCTTTCCAAAATTAATGCGTAAATATATGCAGCGTGGAGATTTTGGTATATACTCAACTGATTTTCTTTTAACCTTAACTTTATATAGGTATGTCTATTTTTAATCCCTAATAGCGTTCATGTTCACTTAATTATTCATGTGGTGTCACATCATATTGGTTTTATAAAACACTTTTACATCTAATTATGAAATTAGAAAACTATCTCTTAATAAATAGACCGAAGAAATATGCTTCCCACGCATTGATAGAGATCAGTGTCGAAGAAACAAGTATCCAACTTTCTTTTCGTTACGTTGTATCTAATAATTCCCATATTAAACAACATAGATCAACTTTAACTCGCCGTGGTGACTTTATAGTTATTAAAAGTAGTAAAATCAGGTGACTGAGCCACAGTGCTAGAGCCACTCTGCTGATGTATCATGAATGGATCCTCTCGACCGGGGATCTGGCCTCATATAATACCAGCATAAAACAACAGCTAATTTCTGTTGATGTTGATGCTGTTAGTCTATGCGGCTCATACAGCTTCATCGGACACAGGGCTCACGGAACTGAGGGTTCCGTGAGCTGGTTGATAAAATAACATAATGTTACTTTTTCGTTTGATGAGTATAGGGTTGCGAGACTCAGTGAGTGATAGCGAAGCATTCCATCTCAGTCCTCAGGAGATTTCAATTCCATTTTATTTTAAATTTTAACAGTTTTTTGCTTTGCTGTCTAATTAAATAATCTAAGCTAAATAATGTAAATCCGATTTTTGCTCTAAGATTTACTCATAAGAATGAATTGTAATATTATGATTTTGTAATATAATAAAATAAAATAAAATAAAATAATATAATAATATAATATAAAGATATATTAATATAATAGAAGAATACAATATGAAGATTCCAAATGTACGTACATAAAATATTTATGTACATGTGGAATCTTTTAAGAGGATTTTGACGATGTTGGTATTTATCGGCTGCGTCGATTACCATGGTATGTAGGTGAACTGTGTCCTCGTTTGTTACCATTAGTCTCATAATATTTACAAGTGGTGATAGCTTAGTGAGTAGAAATTTTCGCGGTCGAGCGGTGTTGGGTCCGACTTCTGTTATTGAATTTTAGTTTCTCCAATGATAGTATCTCTTCACAAAATCTTTATAAAATACGTATACGTCAAATTAAGATAAAGAAAGATGATTAACAATGAAGTTATTGCAATGAAAAAAGAAACAAAGGAAATTAGCTCCCAATTTTATTGATAAACTAAATGATCAGTTCTTATTGTTTCAGACGTAAAGTAATTCTGAAAACAAAAGCACTTCCGTTGACGCATTTATCATTAAATATATTTAATTTTACCACCAATCTCACCACGTTGGTTTCCATTCCATTGTCTCTTGCTTCAGACTGTATAACAGTGTTATTTTAACAAGATTTATTATTTTGATAAAATACTTTTATATTTGAACTTAGCCCATTTAAATATCTAATGCACGTAAAAAATAATCCAGAAAAGACTTCTGTAAAGAATTTTTACAACATTGATGCGTAATGTGAAGAATTATAAACATTCTTATAATATATAATTAAATACCTTTTACCTACGTATTAATTAAAGTTTTTTTTTAAGTTTATAAAGGTTTGACAATACTTTATCTATGACTATTAGCAAAATGACTATGGTATACTGAAGTAATCATAGGGATGTTTTCAACTTTTAGGGTAACATTGTCAAACAGAGTGGAATGGTATAGTAGAAATGTAAGTAAATAATCCCCATATAAAATCATTATAATACATAGTTGATTTTATTAGTCTTCAAAATTACCTTTTACTAGCATATATATTTAAATAAAAAATAAAGTTATATATCCTAATAGTTATTATCATTAATAGTTAAAATCTTATATATATTTAGGCCCAGGGCTAGTAATAAACCTTCTAGATAAGATATTGGTATTGGTAGTGGATATTTCACGTCTTGATCTCACGATTAGGCGAGTAAATGGCGAACGCTTAGGGTGCTATAATGTATTCCAGGTAGTTGTATAATATAGTCAGAATATATCGGCTTGATTGAAATCGACTACAATGTCATCATATCGTTCAATTGAATAGAATTATAACAGAATGGCTCGCTATAGACGAGATAGTATATAGCGAGAGTATATGGATATTTTGAACAGTGGTAGAGCTACACTACAGTATGTTTCTAGCTGCATAATGAATGGGTCAGCTCGACCGGGGTAGGACCACGCCCTCACTGAATACCGGCGTAAAATAGCAACATCATGCTGCTGTGTTTCGCCTGGTGGGTGAAGAGATCCGGAGACCTTTATTACTGGTGACGAAGCATTCCATCTCAGTCCTCAAGGGTGACAACGCATCTGCATTACGATTCCTTGTCAAGGATGAATGTCATCTACATGGGCCGCAGGAATCACTTAACATCAGGTGAACTGTGTGCTCGTTTGTAACTACAATGTAATAAAAAAAAGTCTTTAGGAGTTTTTTTTTTCACCTTCTATAGTCTATCTGCCGAAGATAAACCTTCCTAATCTATAAATTCATGACAGTGATTTCAAAAATAGCTTGCCCAATTCAATTTGAATTCAAATTGATTGTTAACTAAAAGTTAAATGGCTTACACACGATGTTTATTCGTCTCAGACATACAGGTTTCCTCACACTGATTTCCTTCCCCGCCGAAAAAGTGGTAATTTAGTACTTAACATTGCAATATACAATTTTATACGAGGGGAGTAATCGGGGATCGAACTGTGTTTACTCACATATGAAATTAAAACCACACGTCTATCGATATTATTTACCAATTTTGCTATCTTTATATTTGTATAGTACGCATTCAACATTATACGGTGAAAGTTAATTCTCAGGGCTATTGGAGCCTGTATTGCTATGATATGTGTCGATTATATTGAGTAGAAAATTCATAACAGTGAAGATAGTCTCTATTTTTAGGGTTAATGACCACTGGTGTCGCAAACAGTTCTGCAACGACGCCGATTCTGCAACACCAGTGACGTAACGCGAGCTGCCACCGCTTGATCGTTAATCGTTCTTCGCTTACGTATACGGTGACTGGGTAGGAGTACGGAATGGGTCGGTGTTCAGAGAACTGTAATATAATTTAACTGGAGGCTCCTCGCCTCTCTTAGTTTTCGACATTTAACTTTATTAAGTTGTTTCGCGATACAGTATATTCTGTATTGTATTTTTTTTTACTCGACGACTCAACGATCTCATAATGTCACTGTAAGTAAACAATGCGTGTTTAATACTTAATGACATTATCACATAATGATTAGCGTGTATTGACGCTAGACGAATTATTACGTAAAAAAAATAGCTAAATATAATTATATTTTTTCTGTCCTCTGTACTCCTAGTATTTAATATCTGGAGTTTTAGAAGTTCACTTACGCAGCCACCCGAGTTGTCTCAAAGTGCGGTCTGGACCTGAAAACTAATGTGTGTCGGAATGTAGGCTCGTGAATCTCGACTGGTACTGCAGTCCTGCCTGTTTGGCGGCCTTAAACTGCATACATAGTTTTAGATCTGATGTTTTTATAATAAAAATGTAAAGATTTCGGTTTTGTATTATTTTCTTTATTTGTTTTATACATATGTTTGGACCGTCGCCCTTTGTCGTTACTACCATTGTTTAAGGTCAGTATATCCTTTTTTGTAAACGCGGAAATCGTATACGGTATGGTATACTTCTATGAGTCGGTAATAATGTAACGGTAACAATTAATGAATGCTCTCAATACCACATGGCACCGTAAGCAAATTTTATTTTAATAATTCTAGTAGCCTTGCTATAAATATTACTAAAACTGTTGTGCTATGAGATGGTTAAACAATAGTCGAATGGCGGATTCAAACCTTAAGTTTAGCAGACCGTACCTTTTGAGCAACCAAATATGTATTGAACTTGTATACACGTAATTATTCCGGAAACAAATTCATTTACTGTTTTTGTCGAATAAACGGGCAGCCTTTGCCAATTTTAAAAGACGCTTACGTCCTAGAAGCGCACGGTTTAATATTTAAACATTAAAAGAAAGATAGAATTCATGTTTGTTTTATTGTTAAAGGTGTAGAATCAGAGTTTTGATGCTAATAGTTGAATTATATATCGGATTATAGTTCCATGGCCTAATTTTTTTAAACTGCTAGAAACTGAAACTCTAAATGCTTATGTTAATAAATGGTTCACGACTATAGTCGAATGGCGGATTCGAACCTACGACCTTAAATTAAGCAGACCGTACCCTAAACCATTGGGAGTTTGACGCTTATTAAAATCAATATTAAATCTCTTTTTGTAACTAACCGTTTCATTAGTAATGGCGTTGCTTCTTCTGTTGATCGAGATTCTATATACCCCGATCTTGTGCTGTTTCCATAGTCACACAAATAGCATTTTCATTGTTTCTTATATCTGACCTGGTCTTGTTATAATTTACTTTAGATGACAAGAATTTTAAAATAACAATTGCCTAGTACTGTATTATTTGAATTGTAGAAATTGGAAAATCCAAATCTTAAGTATATAATTTCACGAATAAATTATGAATAGATTCCAGAGTTTTGTCACTGATCGTATCGATTGAATCGGTAGTTCTCATAATATAACTTGTGGTTAATATAACGTTACGGACAATCGCAGAAACGATAACGCTTATATAAGAGCTACAGTCAAACACATAATTTTTGATATGTTGTATTTCAACGCGATTTTGTTTTTTTCTGTTACGATGATTAGTATTTTTAACTTCTGTATTTGTCTTTCAGCGTTGACATGAATTTTTATTTGACGTTATTTAAAAACGTTTAATCAAATATTACTGATCAATCAGTCATCAAAGGTCATGAGATACTCAGTACATATTTTTGTTTTAATATTTAAAACAAAAAAAACAAAGTGTGGGGTAATATTTAAGTTAATTAGTTATTTAGTGTCATAAATTTTATAGTTTATTATAATTATGTCACACTATAAGGATTTGTATTAAGGGTAACAATAACTTAAACAGTGGTAGAGCCGCTGTGCAGCTATTGTGTAGATGTAACAGTAGTGGGTCGACTCAATAAGAGGAGGAGCACACTCTTCGTGAATACCAGCGTGAAAGGGCAGCATTACGTTGCTGGGTGATGTTAATCGGGATCCGGAGACCTTAGAGCTGACAACGCATGTGCATCTTCCAACTTTTCGAGGGCCCCAACTGTGTAATCGTTTGTCATCACTAATATTATTAAAAAAAATGTTAGGATTTGTATATGTGGGAGCATTTTATAACTCTTATATTTAATAATTTCAGCAATTTGCAGTAATCTTTAGCTATGATTTGTACCCAAGTCGATTATGTAACCGTAGTATTTTAATAAATTCACCCTATTGCAGAGGACGTTATTATCGTAATATTTGTACAGTGTACGCTCTACACTTGCAGAGTTTTTAGGTAAGTTTTGATGAAGTTTATATTGTGTAATTGTTCTTTAGTTAGAAAGTATACTTTTCTTAAGTACAGGCCACATAAATATCTGACGTAATCTTTTGAATTATCTATAAATCGAAAAAATTAAAAATAATCGCTTATTCAAATAAACAATAAGAATTCCTGGAATATACTTGGATATAATGTAGTAAATAAAAAACTTGTTTAATACTGAACTTTAGTTGTAGTACGCAGTTTAAATTGTTTAATGTATATTAAATGTTACCTACATTTAGCCAACAGTGCGTAATCGCTAATTATTGTGCGACAGGTTAAGTTACCTTGAAAATATTACCGTGGTTGTTTTTGAATGCACTTGTGTTGATCTCGAATGTAAGCTGTTACAATTTTATAATTTAAATATATAAACAATAACCATGAACTTTATTTTTTACTCGATTGCACACAAGCATATCGTATACCTTATATATCTTATGTGTATAAGATATGCTTGTTCTGAACGGTCGACCATGGCTAATCTTCTAGCTTTTGTCGATGGTCGTGAACAGCACAGAATATATAGTGACATAATTATTCATCTATTTATTTGTTGAATCTTTAGCTTATTTTTACAAAAAAAAGGTACAATCGGCGGAGTTAATGCCTTTTGTCATTATCTACCAGTCAACCCTTGAGAGGGAAAAATATTGACTGTAGGTACCAAAAACTATATAATCCTAAATATTAGCAAATTATACTTAATATAAAACATATAAATATATATAAAAATGCTTAATACAAATAATAATAAATAGAAGACATTAAATAATAAATATTATATAATATATAAAAAGAATAGACAATATAAATAGACTGATATAAATAACTAAGTAGTAAATTCAGATGATTGCCCCCTATAATAATAATAATAATTAGAAAAACATACAAAAAGGCAAAGGTAATAGCTGTCTGGTAATATTGATATTACCAACAACAGGAAAAGACCAACCATGTGGGGTCGTATTGCAAACGGGTTAATCCCAACCAGCCTCTCGAATCACCTGAGGCGGATAGGACTCTGGGACGAGCAGTTCCGGGATAAAATGCAGAAGGCTAAGGGGTACCGCCTTCTGTATTTGATCCCGGAATACTGCTTGTATTGTTAACCACAGGTTTCCTTCCCTTTGGCCCTAACCCACGGTTTGGTTTCCTCTGTCGAGGGATTCCCGTCTGGTTAGTCTTTATGTATGTATAATATCATATAGTTTATATTTGTTTTATTATATGTTTATAGCATTCTATTTATTTATTGTATTGATTGACCTACCGAACGAAGATAGAAAAAATATATGTATATATCGCCATAATAGTTATAATAGTTTGCGCAAACATTTAGGCACTCACCCTTTTTTCCTTCCGTGGTCTCGATCTATTCGAAGTCATATCGGTTTTTTTTTAATATAAAATACATAATAAAAAATCGAGGCAATAAGGAGTATAATTATATTATTGAGCAACCAAATATGTATTGAACCTGTATACACGCAATTATTCCGGAAACAAAATTCATTTACAGTTTTTGTCGAATAAACGGGCAGCCTTTAATATTTAAACATTAAAAGAAAGATAGAATTCATGTTTGTTTTATTGTTAAAGGTGTAGAATCAAAGTTTTGATGCTAATAGTAAAGTTATATATCGGATTATAGTTCCACGGCCTAATTTTTTTAAACAACTGAAACTCTAAATGCTTATGTTAAGAGATGGTTAACGACTACAGTGGAATGGCGGATTCAAACCTACGAGGTTTAGTTTTGCAGACCGTACCCAAACCTTTAAACAATTGACTCCTGTATATCCTATATCTATAGCCTAAGGTTCTATTATCTTTAAGTATGATTTACGCTTTACGGCAACAAGACTGTTTGATCAAACCGACGTGAATCACGATATTACAATTCCCGAACAACAAAAAGCTGTTGGACGCTCTCCATGCCGAACACATTGCCAGGTGGGAAACCTCCCTTTCCTTGCATCTCAGTTTCATTTCGTTTTTAGCGAGGATAGTTGTAGATCTCTATGGGGGTCCCTCACTTACACTCATCTTAGTCTTTCCTATTTCGAACTACTGTAACAAGGACGAATGTGACCTCAATCGCAATGTCAGCGAGAGTGTTTCAATATACTTAACACTAAAAAATAATAATAATTGTGTTAATAATTATCTATACAAGATTCAAACCGAAGCCCTAGAGTTTTAATATAATCTTCGCGAGTTTTGCACTAGCATCGTTACACAGTTGGTTTGAGATTTAGTTAATTATATTTATTTGATATCTATACTATTTTAGTTTATATCTTCAGTTACAAGAAAAGTATATTAAAGGCTGACATTAAAATATCCTTTTTGTATATTTCCAGTAATAACAATTCTTTATTAATATTACCGGAACGTAGATTATATTAACTAATTCAATATAATCTACGTTCCAGTTAGCTATGTGATGTGATTTATGTTAAACGCAGACCTGGATTTAGAATACCTAATTATAATATACCCGTGACCTAAACAGTTCGTAGAAGTATTTTGTATCATAGCCATTTTGTTGTTTATATATCACTAAATATTATAATAGCATAGCTAAGAATGTAGATTATTAGTATTATAAATAATGATAAGGAGTATTTTTTTAAACTAAGTTTATGGAAAATGTTTTTATCAGAATAATAATCAACACAACATGCTACTATAATTATATCTGTCATTGTATGGGACACGATATCGGACTACAATCGCGTCACAGATCTGCTGCGTACTAAAGCGACCGTGAAATTGGATTGTTTCACTCTAAAAGCGGCGAACACGTTAGTGAATTGGATCCGGGTATTTATGATATTCTAAATATGGTAAAATAAGAAGAAAAGAGCTACTTTTTAACAAAATGTCTCTCTTCTAATTTCCTTCTGCAAGAGTAAAAACAGAATACACGAAACGTTCTTCTTTTTCAGAGCTTGATATCATAACCCTGTACCGAGTTAGGTAGACGACAACATCCCAACGCTTTGTAGGCAAATGGATGATTGTATTTATAACACCTTGTTACACAGAGGTAGCTTTAGATATCACTGGTTTAGATTTAGTCTTGGTCCTATGAAATTGCCGTTCTTCAGTATTGGCTATTTCAGACCAAAAAAAGGTTTTGATTGGCTCTGAATTCTAAATCCAAATTAATTTTGTTTGAAAAACATGACATTCTTTTTACAAAGTCAGCCTTTTGTTTATTGATCAGCTTTGTATTTTCATTACGTTTGAACATTTTTCGTCATAATGGATACTTTAAAAATTCGTGTAATTATGGGATATGTGTTCCGTCGTGGCATCAACGCGACGCGTAACATCAACAACGTTTACGGAGAGAACCTGAAAAATTAACCTCGTGGTCGTCCGGACACTGGTCAACAATGATGAAAAACAAAGCTGAAAATGTTTTTGTTGGGCACGACGACAATAATCTAATGGCGAATTCAAACCTACGACCTTAAGTTTCGCAGACCGTACCCCATACCAAAAATGTACTAGTAACAACCCCAAAGCGCAAAACAATCGGGACGGGCATCAAGTATTTGGGCATCGGTTTATTTGTTTATCGGGAATTTAAAGTGAGCGTTTCCACTTTTCAAGTTTTTTTAATGTTGCACACAAATGTGCCGTATCAAATTGTGATATTCATGGTTTTTAAATTACAATACATCAAATAGATTTTTCGACACTTATATTTATCGTTATTTATGCGTGACCTAGATGTATCGGAGGCAAAGTATCTGGCTACTAATTTGAGGCCTTAAGTTCGGTTATCGAAGTTAAGAACAATAACTCGTGCAAACTCACTGAATAATCCAACTCACTTACGAGTAACTGACATAATATATTTTGCATATCTCTTAATAACCGGAGGATGTCATCATAGTCAATTTTTAATTTCGCAGTAACATTTGAATATTCATAAAATATCTGTTATATACCAATAGGATTTACACTACTTTTAACTACTAATTAAACTTAATTTCAACCTCAAATGATTTTAGCCTTTTCCTGATTGACGTAAGTGACCGAAAGGGGTTATCCTTCGAAGTTCAAAAAGTACAGAGCGGGCCGTAAAATAAAAGGCTTACTTATGTTTCGTAACCACTTCCTTCTGTTTATGCTTCCGCCTCAGGTGTCAGAAGTCAGTAGTCAGTTATCGAAACTGTCTTTTATAATTTACTGTTACGACTGAGGTTTAGTTCATTTTATTGCGAAATATATCCATAATGGTACAATGTCTTGTTGATAGTGAATTCCCACTTTTCTCATTACAAAATCTTCTCCTTTTTATGAAGTCGGTTAAAGTAGTTCTTATGCGCTAACAATGAAATCTTTTATGTATATTTAATTGAAACGAACCAGCTAAATTCAAACGTGAGATAAGATTAGTGAATGAAAATTAATCTGAAATTAAAATAATACACTCATAACTATTTATCATTTCAACTTTTTTTTTGTAATTTTGATTATTGCCATTTTAATTTATGTTCTATATATATCAGTCTTCTGCATTTATTTATACATAACTTTATGTGTTCTATAAATATGTTATTAGAATAATATATTTTTTACTTGTACTGCTGCGAGGTATATCCTTGATAGAGTAGTTTATATAATTTGAGACATTCACCTAATTAACTTTTTATCGCTACTATTTAATTCACACGCATATCCATATTCACCAACTATAAAGTCTATTACGGGCGTGCATAAAAAATATGAGGTACTCAGGTACGGCTATAGTTACAATCACTCTCTACAATTAACCTTGAATGGTTCATTCGGTGTGTTTTCGAAATAAAATTCAATCGATCTAACTTGTGTGCATGTCTTAATTCTAAACGTTTTAGCATCATCGCAATTATATAAAAATACGTGACACGGGCACTAATCAGATTCTATTGTTTCAAGGTGGCAACACCGTGGACGATTGCAACGTTTTTGGTCAGCTGTATTAAACGAACGAGGAAAGTGTATTATCTACTGCTTATTTCTTATATGTATATGTATTTTTTTATATGTAAATGATGGTGACAAACAAGCATACAGTTCACCTGATGGTAAGTGTCTTCTGCGGCCTATGACGTCACATTCAACCTTGTCAAGGAATCATAATGCAGACGCGTTGTCACCCTTGAGGACTGAGATGATTTACGTCGTCAACAGTAACAAAGGTCTCCGGATTCCTGCACACGACAGACGAAACACGGCAACATTGTGCTGCTATTAAACGCTGGTATTCTTTGAGGGCGTGATCCTGCCCCGGACGAGCTGACTCATTAATTCTGTAGCTACAAACAAGCAGTGTAGCTCTACCACATATTATTTCGATAATTATCTATTTTTTGTTTATTAAAATGTTTGTCGATCAAAATGTAACAAGCGTCTGTGGTTGCATTTAGTCTCAATTTGTTTGTTGGTTTAATATGTTCAGAAAACAATCAATAATATGTTATTATTTATTAAACTTTTATGTACACAAAGTGTTTATAGAAGGAAACTAATATAGGAAAAGTATGTACAAAGATGCAGTTTATTTTACAATAAAAATCTCTTCCAGCACGCCTGGTTTTGGACATATTATGGGAACTAATAATACTTTATTGATAATCATATAACAAATGCGTGAGTTCTTTGACTCTTGAAATCTCTGGCCTGCCAACCAGCCCTGTCTCTTTTTTTTAAGTACAGTTTGTAAAACTGTACTTAAAATAAATCTACATATATGATATTAAATTAGAATTATATTTAGGTTCTTTACAGTATATCATTTTAATACAAACCTTTTTAGTATTATTCTTTGTATAACTGTTTCTTTCTACTATTAAAATGACTATACTGACTATATTTAAAAATATTAATGTCAGTACTTGTCTATTCTCATGATTCGACTTAAATTTTGGATACTAAATTATAATTTTATACCTTAAAATATGCGACGTCATAAAATTATTTATTGCCTGTGTCCCAATATAGTGCATCACTAAACCCTTATTCGTTTTCTTATTTACATACACCGATAGATAAAGTAGACGTATGTATATAAATCATTACATTGTATTATTCATAACTAAAAATTACAATATAGATCACTAGTAATGTACTCCTTTTGCATTAAAAAGTCATTAGGCATTCCATAATGCACTTCCATTTTGATTTGTGCCATGTTAACAAATTGCCGGCAATTCTTTTTGCCTTTTGCACCTTGTGTACTGCCATTACATCGAGTGACTCAAGCCATTTTAGCTAATGTAAGTTGCACCATCGCATTACGTATACAAATTGATTTATGCGTAAGCACGCAAAGCTTTCTTTGTATTGGGTAGTTTTGACTTAATTGTTAGAGATTTTTGCCTTTAGAGCAGAGATATTTGAGCTCTACGAAGACTTTCAAGATTGTGGCACCGGTGAAGTTTGAATGTGGATAAAGGTATACATTTATTTTTTATCGATTCATATGTTGTGACTTTAGCTAAAGCATGGGTAAACGCGATCAACGAAGGGCCACTTTCATCACATCACATCACTTTCCGGATACCTACACTCACTGTTTTGTGAGTGTAGGTATCCGGAGATACTGTTAGCGGGGTATTCCTTTTCAGTCTACAGGGGTGTCGACGTCTATGCATTTTAAATCTTTGTGATAATAGATGTAGGCGTTTATGGTCACCCTAAGTTTATAAAACTAGATTTCCTAGTCATAGCTTATCATTAACCTCTATGAGAAATCAGGATATGTACTTTGTTAAACTTGAGAACTTAAGTCGAAATTTTAATAATATTAAGGATTTATTTGTGATCTTATAGATGATAAGCGAACACAAATTAATCTAATATAATATATAAGTAGTATCCTGAGAAAGGAATCGTAATGTACATGCATTCTTAGGTTGTCAACCCTGAGGCTTATGTTGCCTTGTCACTAATAGTAACGTTTCGGTTTTCTATCACTCACTAGAGAATAACACACTACAAGGGCTAAGTTACTATTTTATGCCGGTATTCTTTGTCGGCATGGTCCGTGGTCAAGACCTATTTATGCTACAAATAGTTTATAGGTGTGTCGTAGCTCTATCACGTAAAAAATCTAAAAGTGGTCACCACCGCCCATGAACATCCGCAATACCAGAGGAGTCGCAAATACGTTGCCGGCCTTTGAGAAAGTTATAAGGCTCTTTTCTTCTAAGGTCCCTAAGCCGTATCGATTCGGAAACAACGCTGGCTACAGCTGATTCCACAGAGTAGTTATACGTAGCACGAATTCCACTTTTGGTTTTAAGATTCATATGTTCGTGTACGAGTATTATGTTCACGACCCGTGTCCTTGGTACTGTATGCGTACCTTACCACGATCTTATTACGCGTGTATTACAATAGACTAAGGAAGTGGTCGACATTTGAGTGCCTTTGTCTGAACGCAAATGTTAACGACACTAAAATATATCCCGAGCAATTTATGTCATCAGGTAACAGTCAGAAGATATCACCGTGGTCGAAATCAACCAAGAGTCCTTCTTAAGGATACTTCTTTCGAGGTAATTCTTTGTAGCCGGTTTCTATTATATGAATCTTTACCTCTGTAGTCTTTGTACTGTGAACTCCGTATAAGTTTGCTCTCTGTATGACCTGCCGAGATCGACTTAATTGAATGAATTTAGTCTCTTACCCAACATCAGATACAGACATTAAAGTATAACTGTTAATTCATCATATATTACATGAATAGATTTCCCAAAAATGAGGACACGTGATAATCTTTAAAACTTTTTACCGTGGTAGAGCAGTGATCAGATCGGCTTGACCTGTTAAGCAACACATAGAGTATCGGTATAAAAGCCTTATGCTGCTGTGTTTCGTTTGATGAGTATAAGGATCCGGAGACTTAATCGCAGATATCGAGGCATTTCAGGTATCTCAGTCCTCTAGGCTCGCGGCGCCTACGCGTCTTTAATCTTGGAATGATCATGTAATCGACCGCCCTTATCACTTAACACAAGGTGAACTGAGTGCACCTTTTTACCTCAAAATTATATATAAAAAGAAAATCAGTATTAACAAGTATCATTCATCTATGAAAAAAGTATGATGTATTCACAAATATTAATCCAGAACTTCATAATAACTTCTTTCATCAAAATACGATATTGTAACTTATTTATATAAACATTTCGATTAAAATCCAGTTTATAAGTAATACAAATTGTGGGATATCGTATTTGCATATGGACTAAGACTGTTTTTCATAACATTTTAATCTCAATAGAAGTTTTCAAAGAAAAATGAAATACAAACACTTTATATTCTACATTTATTCATCAATATTTCTTACTTTCAGTTACATCTCCATGATCGTATTATTTTTGTAAGCGCTCTTGTTCTGAGTGAGCAATTGCATTCATACATACACAGACATACTGGTAATGCATATACTATGCAAATAAAAGCATTTACTACAGAAGCGTCTATAGCCTAATTGCTTAGCGTACGGTCTGCGAAAGTTAAGGTCCGTAGGTTTCAATTTAACATTAGACTATGGTTATGAACCATCCTATCACAATATATATCCATTCCTAGCACAAGCATTTTTAGCTTAGTTGGAGTGGTTAACGGGAGTATTAGTTATGGCACCTAATAGTATTGCTAATATTCTTTTTAATACAAAAATAAAATATATAATAATAGTAAGATACGATTATGCCTTTCGGTGTCGATAAACAAACTGACAAAAAATCTTTTAGATGTAATTTTGAAATAGTTTCTAGTAATTTTTTCAAATTATATCACCAATGTACGGACACGTATCATTTGGAACTCCAAATATACATATAAACATAATAATTCGATATATTATTATTAAACTTAATAATAATATATAGATTTATTACATCGGTAGGTTCAAGTCTGTTTAAATTTTGTCTTTGATATTATCGTTCTTATGATACATTATTTTTAAAATAATTTGCACGGTAGTTAATAATTTAGTCTCCATAAATAAGTTAGTCTCCTGCAGTCGCTAAAATGTTAGTACGTTTATGTAGAATGTGTAAGGAGCAGGCTTTATTATAAATTCAAAATACTACAAATAGAGAAAAAGTTTTAAAAAAAATGTATACTTCCGTAGTGAATGCTGAACGTTAAAAACTTGGTTCCAATTTGAAGGATATTAAAATGACGTCATCCATATCACACATGATAATTATGTACGCATAGATAAGGTGATTATTGTAGCCCTTAATGTACAAAAAATATCCCTATATGCAGCCTTTGTTTGGAAGATTGGGGCATGGTCTGCGACGCGGTCTCAGTTCTGATCAATCAGATTTGGACATCAGATATCTTTCAAATAGTTTTTTTTCCTTATTTATAACAGATTTCGTTACGATTATTTTCTTAGTTACAAAGCATTTACAAGCAGATAAAATTGTATTTAAGAATTTTATTGCGACACCGTAGATGGATGGACACCGTGCGGACTTTGGTTGCGGAATGAAACTCAAGGGAAACGTTATAACGCTGAGATATAGTTTCTAAATTTTTAGTATCAGATTCAATCGTGTTAGATATCAAAGTATAATAACGCCTTTTTCAAAAATTCCAAGGTTGGGGAATGGCCACTTCTCCTGAGATGGTTTTGGAACATAGTCCACCGCTGTCCAACGGATTTGGAATTTTAAATGTCTTCGAAGTATTTTTGATTATCATCTTTAATACATAACTAGATTTTAATAAGTCTAAACACACAACGTTTTCCTTCACCCATAAACACAAGGAAAATTTATTTATTTAAACTTTATTTGCACATAAAAAAATAATTGTACAAATGGGCGGACTTAATGCCAATAGGCATTCTCTTTCTGTCTACCCTTGTGTTGGGCACAGAAAGTACGGCAAATATGGAAAGACATCTATAAAGATATACAATAAATGAATATAAGAGTCGTAGTAGCCCAGTGTCTATGAGCTCGCGTGCGCGAGCAAACCGAGTTCGATCCCCGGTGCAATTATTAATTGCAATTTTAAGCACTAATTTACCACGTGCACGGCAGCTAAGGATAACATCGCGAGAAACCTGCATGACTAAGAAATAAAAAAAAAAAATTCGAAGACATGTGAAGTCCGCAAATCTGCACCGTGTAGTGGACGATGCTGTAACATGCTCTCTAGTGAGGAGGCCTGGGGCCACCAGTGGAATATTTTATATAAAGACTACTTCACATTACTAAAAAAACGTTTAAAACGGCTACTTAATACAGAAATACAATAATTTGCTGTACAAATTATTAATACATTTATTTTTTTAAATGTATCATGTTACCAATATACATATATTACATACAAACATACTACATATATTAAAAAAAACTTCATAACGTAACAAAACATAAACCTGATAACAATCTAACAGTGGTAGAGCTACACTATAGAATGAATGGGTCAGCTCGATCGGGATAGGACCACGCCCTCACAGAATACCAGCGTAAAATAGCAGCATAATGCTCCTCAAGGGTAACATCGCATCTGCATTATGATTTTTTTGTCAAGGATGAATGTAGGAAAAATGTAGATGTCATGGGCTGCTGGAATCACTTACTATCAGGTGAACTGTGTGCTCGTTTGTTACTCTCAATGTCATAAAAAAAACGGTCTACCACTAAATATTACACCTACCATAAGACGTATATAGTATATATTTTTTGGGTTAAATATTTCAGTGGAAGTACCTAAAGATATTAATACAAACGTCCTATATACATTATTGATTTAGGCATCACCGCTTTTATAACCGCCTCAAAAGGCAAAGCGATTGGCACCTGACATCGAATAACAGGCCATCCTATCTACGGGACACCATTGTATAGCACAAAGAATCAATTTACGACCGAGAACCATGATGCAGTCTTAACCAAACCCATCCCTAAATCTACCTGCTCCGATCCTGAGTCATTGTTTACCATTTTCCCTTTGCATTTGAGTTACTTTTTTTCTCCCGTGGGTACAATTCTCTGGAACTTTCACGATGGCAGTGCGATATGTACTCTTAAGGAATTTTGTCAGAGAAACTAATTAAAAAGACAACTATAAATAAATCAACGTCAAAATCATTTTTATAAATGGTTCATATTGGAGAGGTCATTAGCAACAATTAACTAATAAACAAAATTGTACGTTTAATAACGACCTCAACCACACTTTTCAACGAAATCGATTTTTTGTGCTTAATTTAGGTCGAGAAGTTTACCTTGTACTTTATAACTCTTGAGTTTTAAATGTCGGATTGAAATACGTAGAGTTTATATAATTTCTCACACTTATTAAGTCGCGCCTACTTTCATTGTGACGCCCTAATAAACAGCAGGATGAAACGTTTCTGAGAAGAGCATGTAGGTATCGTATTTGTGAACCGAGTAGATATGTATTAGGTATATATTTTTTATCTTAAAGCATAATTAAGATGAATAAATAAAAATACGACGATATTACCAGTTAATAAAATTCATATTTTAGTAGTCTAGTGGTTTACGGTATGGTCTGTGAAACTAAATATCGAAGGTTCGAATCTCACAATTTTCTATTTAGAAAGAAATTCAGATATAATATTAGTATTAATAAACCCCCGGTAACCACTCCCACTAAATTTAACATGCTTGTGCTAGCAGATAGTGCAATAGCCTAATGGTTTAGGGTAAGGTTTGCGAAACTTAAGGTCGTAGGTTCGACTATTATCGTGAACAACGTCCTAGCACAAGCATTTGCAGATTAGTTGGAGTGGTTAACCGGAATATTAGTAATGTTTATTAATAGCATTGCTAATATTCTTATATCAAAAAAAATAAATATTCGAATGGTGGATTCCAACTTACGACATAAGTTTCGCAGACCGTACCCTAAGTCATTAAGCTATTGATGTTTAATTGTCGTGAACTATCTCTGAACACAAGAATTTATGCTTAGTGGGAGTGGTTAACGAAAATGTTAGTAATCTTAATATCATTGTTAGTATTCTTTTTAAAAAAACCTGGTACCTACCAAAGGTAAAAAGTATTAAATCTTCGAAACAAACCTGATAATAAAAACGTAAAAAATGTAATGGCAATAAATTTACTTTATAACAATATAGTTCCGAACTCTTTTAGGTGGAGTATAATCGATTGAAATTTATTATTTCTTAATAAATAATTTAAATCATAAAATAATTGTAATCTCAAACGTTACATGTTTAACATAACGCAATGTGAATGCGTTTAATATTCATTTATATAACGAGAGACTGCAACGAAGAAAAAGAAACGGCACTGTGAAAGTATGTTTGCGATGAAAACATCGATGCATGTTGTAATTATCAACCGTGCCCGATCAATAAAACTGCAATAGCAATCGGGCTATTAAAACATGAAAATCGAAAAATTTTAAATTACCTTGAGGTGGTAAAGGGTTGCACGAGAGCTCGACGAAAGAAATCCTTCACTTAATTTTCACACTGGTTAGTTGCACTGCGATTCACAAAAAAAAAACGTTTTCACCTCAGCACTGAAATCGAAGACATATTTCAAAATAGTATAGTGTTTGTGTTCGGATAATGTCTGCGCGTGCGCTGATACGGCGTTCAGCAGTCGCGGTAGAATGCGCTATGCTCGGCGCTGGGGCCAGTACTAGCCCCACTCCGCTCGCTTCGACTGCTGTTGAAACAGTACTCAGATAAGGACCACCACTTATACTCGTATCCCGCCACGAGGGCATAATCCTTTATTCGATGAGATACGAGTCCATGAACTACGTTACGGCTTTTTAATTGTCGACTTTAAGGAATGTTGGTTGCTTATGATGCGTGACACTTTGAAAGGAATTACTGATTACCTGCGACATTTAAAAAACTTCACAGTTGTGAATTGTGTGTGTTAAGCATTTATTAATTCTAGTTTACTCTTTTTCGAAGTTTTCATATATTTAAGATAGAGTTGCCATAAAGTTCATAGGCGGATGCACTGTTATGCTGTAAAAAAATAAGATAATAACCATTTTAGCTCCGAAGTTGACAAGTGATTTAGAGCCTGTTCGATAGTAATCTGATAGTCTTTTGTTAAAGTATTCCTTTGCATGCTCGCCGTGGGTGGTTACGTATTCATAACGATCAACAAAAATATTGCTTGGTGAAAGGTCTATGCATTGTGCCATTAGCAATTTTAAATAAGTTGTCATTTTAATTAAAAAAAACACACACAAATCTGAGTATATGAAAATTCAAGATGACGATCGATGTATTTGTTACCTGTCAAAAACGATTAACGGTTATTTTTTTTTATTTTTACTTTTCAAATTATTCTTTATCAGTATCCATTATAGTAGGTTTCTGCATATATTATATTCCAAACAGCGAAGTAATTCTGTTTTGTAACTCTAAATTGAAAACATAAATATAATACTTAATAAGTAAAACTTAAAACATAAATAAGCAAAGAAAATAGACTTGAAAGAAATTCAAAAAAGTTAAAAGTATATAAAATATGGGCACGGGTTGCCGGTTGGTTGAAGCAAACGATATTCAGAGAAATTGTTCTCAATTTGATACATTTTCTGTACATTAGCCTTCGCAGCTAATAATTAACAATATTATGAAATAATTATCTCTACCAGGGACGGACTACGCCTACGCAGAATACTTACGTCACGACACTGAACACTCACATAAAGTCATACTGCTGCCCTTTGTTTAGTGAGTAAACGAAACCGGTCACCCAATTACTGACAAACAAAAAAATTCTTCTTGGTTCTTCAGACGAAACTGCATCTAGTGATGTGTGCGGGCAGCAAGGATCATTTTCCAGCAGGTGCGTGTTCATTTCGTTACTTGATGATTGACATGATTTATAACTAAATTAAATACTGCGTTCAAGTTGAACTCATATTTCATCTATCAAAATCATGCATTTTAATACAACTTGCGTGTTGTTAATATAAAGGCGTATATAGAAGGTCAACTAATTCATTTTATCTTTAACACGCCGAGATACTTTATTTAAGACGTAAAATTACGTAAACATTGTATACAATAAGCATAATATTGCTTTGTGAATTGCTTAAAGCATCAATAGCCTTACGCTACAGGATACGGTTTGTGTAAACTCAAAGTTCTGGGCCCAAATTTACCATTCATTTATTGTCGTGAACCTCCTAACACAAGAATTAAAACTTAATTGAGGTAGTGAACGGGAAATTAGTATATTAATAGCAGTAAAAAAATGGCATCTCGAAGTGAATATATATATATATATATATATATATATAAATATTCATTGTGAACGCTGTTAACCAAACATAGGTAGAAAGGTAGAATAACCACTTACTACCAGGTGAGCTATACTATTTGTCACATTTCAATTAATAAAAAATAAAAATCTGTTTTATTTATCATTTAAATGAGACCTTAGATTTTGAAAACTATAAAAGGATGTACATCCTTAAAGTAAATACAATTACCATCACCACACTTGAATTCAAACTGTTACCTTGTATTATTTTAATAATAGATTTGCACCTTAAATTTGTCATTACGTAAAAAGGAAATGTTAACCTATATGATACTATACCTATATGATAGCGACTAAACGCAAAACTGAAACGAAATAAAACGTGCTTACTTCACAATTAGATTTCTTTACTAGATTATTCTACTCTACCACCAAATTTACTTATAAACAGCTTCTGCTCTGCTGTCTTAAAGATAGACCTTTACGAATCCTCGCAATTATCATTCTTGGCTGGCGGTAGCAAACGTCTTCTATTTTTCTGCCGCTACATCAGACTGGTTTTTATTTATATAAGCTATATATTATGTCAAAATACGCCGTCGTTTGACCACAATCCCGCTTGATGTAAATTCTATGTGATGCCCATTGTGGGTTGATCCCGTGTTGTGAAGTGCACTCCAGCAAGGATAACAAGTTTGTTCACTGCCAGTTTTGTTTTTACCTCAATTAAACGTTCGAAGTTGAGGTCAGGTATAATTTCAACACCCAGTAACTGGAGACGATGAGTTATTTCCAAGGTTACGTTGCGAAAAGGCTCCATTTAACAGAGATTAGACACACCTGCGTTTTAGCGGCGCTTACCACAACCCTATGTAAAGTGATGAAAGCATCCTGAACACCGTTGTTATACACAAAAATGTACAATATTTTCTACACCTGTTTCCACGAAAACCCAATATGTAAAATGTGTATCTACCAAGGTCAAGGAACCGCTTAAAACAAATTTCAATGTGCATGGACGCAGATCACTGCATGAAGTTGGAAGATACCAGACAGTAACTAGGTAGTTTGAATATGTTGCACCCGAAGCCACCTTTCATGACATATGACGGAATAAATGGTTACATCTTAAACCGTCATTAAATTGCTACATTACTTTCATAACTTTAAGGCAGCCCATTTAGACTTTATTAAAGAGCTCGAATATGACAGTCCAAGGAAGCGTAAGCATAACTGGCTTTTCTCGAAAGGGTGGACCCTACCAAGGGCAGGCTGGAAGTTCCGCTAGGGTTGTTGCTGCCTATTATAGGCAGTAAGACTTGGGTTATATAAGTTTTGAATAAACCGGTAGTCAGCTCACAACATATAGGTGAAATAGGCAAATGGAGAAAACGTTTGTGTCTACTTCACACCTTTCCAATAATGAAATAAGCGGGAGTGGTAGGGGTGAGCAACTGATGGAAATAAGAGATAAGGTGAAATGCCATACAACTCTGGAACTCTGGAACAACAGGTTATGGAATCAGGAAAGGGTAATGATTAAATGATTACATTAATCAATGAGATTTAAAAATTGTGTATATACCTTATGCATGTGCTACTCTTCCCGAATAGAACATAAAAGTAAGTAAAGAAAAGTGTTTTGGTATATTATAGGCTATAAGCTATCACTGCCAGCTTCCATAGTTAAAACTATCTTATTTTTGTCAACGGTGTCACCATCAATGAGTGTATATAATTATGATGATAATCTGACTCATCAAGGAAATGCAGATTTGTATGTAAGTGTCGTAATTCTTATATAATATTATTATAATAGTTAGATAGTATTGAAGAACTTTGTTTAGCAATGGTGAATGTACTCGTAGTTTGTAACAAATTCATAAAGTAATGAATAAACCATCAAACCAAGCACTTTTCTGAATGTACATACGTGTTTACTCAAGCGGAATTACAAGCAATAATTCTGAAGTAAAACTTCCTCTCCGTCGGAAACACGCCGTTATTGCCGTCCTAATTCGTTATTGCCATTCCTAATAAAACTTGACCTTACTACTTGCGAAAATTGCTTGGAGACAAGGATCGTGCTCCTTACCTATGGCATGTAGAATGTAGACAGCATAATGAAAGAATTACATCCAACATTTGGCATGCAGGGTCGCGCTCCCACACAAGACAGAATACGTACGTGCCGTCAAATTTAAGAATAAATCACTTCAGAGGATGTACATACAAATGTAGAAACTATAATACGGTCGAGGCGAGCGAGGAAAACTCATTATTTATAATTAAAGTAAGGTTTGGTATAAGGTAACATTGGTTTAAATTTTCCTGTCCACTTAACAGCAATGAAAGCTTAAGAATACAAAACAGATGGGTAATTACATTAATGTTTATTATAAATCCTGACATGAAATGAATTCCATATTAGTGCGGGCTATGAGCAGTCTGTTGTGATTCGTCTAGTGGAGAACCATATTATTCGTGACGCAGCATTTTATCTTAGGCCTAAGGGTTAATAACGCATCTGCATTATTATTCCTTATGATCCTTATCTCCTAGGGAAAACCTTATACAGGGTATTAGGAGACCGCTTCCGAAAATGAAGACAGACGATAGTACTAATGATACCTTTGATGATGGGACGGAAAACAAAACGACCCTGATTAAAAAAAATATATTTTTAAAACGTTTTATTACCATTATTTACGCTCCATCATGTTAGTACAGCTAAACGTAACGATAGTTTCATAAAAAATACAATACTTTACTAAAAAAACCAGCAATGAAACACAAAATCAAAAACAGCTGACGCTCGGACTTCTATCGCATGGGCGAAACTGTCTCAAAAACTTAAAATACTTAACATAATCAATCCCACCAAAACAAACCGCTCCTTTTGCGGTACGCCGCGGCTGCCGTTGACGGCACTTTGATCATTTCCGCGGTATCAGCGCCGCGGCGCCGCCGCGCCCGGACGTTCGTTGATCGGAGCATCAGCTCTTTTTGATTTTGTGTTTCATTGCTGGTTTTTTTTATTAAAGTAATGTATTTTTTATGAAATTATCGCTTCATTTAGCTGTACTAACCTGATGAAGCGTAAATAACTCTAATAAAACGTTATAAAAATATGTTTTTTTTTTATGCAGGATCTATTTTTTTTCCGTCCCATCATTAAAGGTGTCATTAGTACTATCGTCTGTCTTCGTTTTCGGAAGCGGTCTCCTAATACCCAATATAAGCTGAATGTGGATATTATGTTATTCGCAGTTATCTCTTAACATCGGGTGAACTGTATGCTCGTTTGTTATATTCGTTTATTATATTGAGGGTGACCGAATATAATAAAAAACAAATATTTACAAAACGAGAATGTCAAAATTTATCTATGTTAGAAATATTAACCTTGTTAGGAACTAACTTAGGACCCATTGCTACCAATTTAACAAATAAGTACGATTTACATACCTGTCTATGTTTTTGACGTTTGTTAATTATAAAAATAATAGAAAATCATAAAATAAAACTACGTCGTTGCACGGATTTCGTGCGCCCTCTCCGTGCCTCGCAATCTCATATATGCGAGCAAACTAAGTTCGCTCTCCCGTGCCTGCATCGATGTATCAAATGAAATCGAGATTGTTCTTTTCATAGGCTTTGACATGCAACATTATCGCCTCAACGATTGGATGAATGTAGCAGCAGGTCCCAAAAAGTTGAACTAGAGTGAAAAACCAGCAAACAAATCACGGGCCACTCTTTAAATTGCCATATGCCGTGTGCTTTGCTGGGAAGAAAAACGTCCTAAGAAAACGAAGATGTCTAAGAAATAAAGAACATACATATTTCGAATAAAGGTGATGTCCGCCAATCCGCAGTATAGCCGCATTGATCTATGCTTTAGGGAGGAGGCATGTACCCAGCAGTTTATTAAAAATTTTACCTGACTAGTAATGAGGGCTTTTTACTTGTAAGATTCAAACTTTTAATTTAAATTTAAAATTTATATTCTGATGGTAAGTGACAAATGCAGCTGTATTAAGATCCATCCTGTATTAAGATTCAAGATACGAATACGTACGTACCCTGACAAATCCCTACACTCGTTAAATAATACACAGCAGCGGTATATCACGTTGGTATTCTGTGAGGTCACGGTTCTTCCCCGGTCGAGCCAACAGATTCATGATGCAGTTAAAAACAAGATGCAGTGTGGCTCTACCCAAAGCTCGCCACGGAGCACGATCAAAACAAAAACCTAATATCCAATATATGATAGGTATCCATAAGCTTTATGTGGCACTTTAGTTTAAGTTTAAGCATTCTATTATCTCAACTATTCCTGTAGTAGGTGTGCCCGTAAACTTACGCTTGTCTTTTAAAGATAAGCAAAGCTTACGCTTTCCTTTTAAAAATAACTATCTTGCATCGGACTTATTACGGTGCCAGATAAGCTGCGAGATATGTCTAAAACTTAAGCCTTTCTTCGTTACATAAATATATTGTCAGCTATTAATATTATTAAGAAATATTAATTTAGTTTACTCTATTAATAGTTATTTTATTTAAATTAATATTTATCGGATATAATCACACAACTTCGCATCAACTGCGCTGGTTTTATTGTAGTGCTGTTTGCCCTGCCTGCACAAACACAGAAGCACTCAATCGTCATCCCCTTCCCGGAGTGCATTTGGCCAGTGAATGCTTGCATGCATTTGATTCAAGGAAGACAACGAAAAAACCATTTTAAACATGGAATAAGATCGGAGAAAGGTCCAGTACCTTGCAGTATCGAAAATGTGACACGAACACGCCCAGATCTAAAAACAAATAATTGTGTGTGTCACATATAATGTTCCTCAGCTGATTATGAAACATAGGACAAAATTATTTATACCTAATTAATTGATTTATACTTTTTGATGTTTGTGATTTAGTCTACAAGCCTCTTTTTTTAAATTGCACACATGCATAGATGTAGCAAATCAATTAACGAAATAAAAATGTAACATTAAATTCGAGACGTATTTTCGAAAAAAAGGAAAAAGTTCGTTTTCGTTTATAATGTTAATTTATTTTATGGCGTATCTAGACGTGATCTTTGTGGCCTTTGATTGTATCAAGTGAGGAAAAATAAGCGGCACTTTATGCGAATCCGTTGCATTGTCCTAAATACATGTCACATGTGATACTTTTGTTTTGAAACCGTGATATCATCATATTTATTACCATATTAATGTTTGTTATTTATATGAATTTAACGGGAATAGTAATAATAATTTATTAGCAGTATTTACACATATTAATACACTGAAAACCGCGGGTCTTGAACGAAGCTAAGCTTGTATCTCAGGACCCTGAATCGCAAGTTATCTACTATTTATGGGGGACTTTTATGAAAATACAAATTAAAACTAAATAGGTTTTTGCAGAGTAAATAAACACAATAGATATAATTAATTAGCAGTTAAATGATGTTTACGTACATAAAAAGGAATAGCAATCGTCATATTTCCAATTCCTAAATTAATTTGGGTCAGTGTTTGGGTGTGTATTGTGTGTGGTGTGTGCGTGTGTGTATGTGTGCAGGTGTGCATGTATTACCTTATGATGCTATAAACGTTATTTAACTCTTCGCTCTTCGGTTTCCTTGTAGTTCAGTTTTCATAAATGAGTCTGCAGCATATTCTTGCAGGTGTACGGGGATCTTTTTATCAATTTCTCTTACAGCATTGTTGTACACTTGGTTTTGTGGATACAGTGGACTCCTTTTGTATAATTACGATTTGGCCATTTGCATGGGTATTCTAAATGTTCGTTTACCTGTCAAATCTTTGTAATCTTGTCGGGTTTTAATTGTTTAATGTACTTTTAGCGTAGTAAGGATGTATAACTGGCGCACTTTTAAGACTTTGAATTCCTTCCCCACCTTGATAAAGACTCGCTGAGATTTTTTAGAATTGTAAATACTGTTTTTCCAGACACCAATGCAGTATTGGATTATCGACTGACATAGAGCGAAGTAGACAGTTCGCAAGGTGTCCAGAGGCGCAATATCTCGTATCCTTCTAATTGTATAAATAAGATTTATTTTACAATTATTCAATATAATTAACAAAACGCTTTTGCATTAATACGCATCGAAGCTTTTTTTTATATACATAGAGCTGTTGGTCCCAAGGGTCCTGCTAGTAAAAAGTGTGGCGACGATGACACGAAGAGTTGACGCTCGCTGTCTGCAACACCGGTTCATTTCAACCCCTGTTAGCAAAGAAACGCCCAAAGGCAAGCAAGGATCAGACCGCAATCGATAAAGGGGAGCAACGTAGCTACGACTATAACGTTTTATACTCTCTATTAACTCGTATCCTAGAAGTCGCCTCTCCATAACTCTTTATGAGTCGCTATATTTATCTTATGTGCATGTATTTTTAATAAAAATTATGCCAATATAATATTACAAAAGCCAATATGTATCTTTAGCAACGTTTTAATATAAATCGTTACTCAATTCTAATAAGTTGCTATCTATATGTTTTTATCGTTTTTATATGTACTCTCGTAGACATCAGTATAGTATACTCTAGAATTAAGTGGATATTTCTAGTACGTTCTATAGTTAAAATACCATAGGACTTCGTCAGCAACGTCTCGATTATTTAGTTGTCCCGCTTATGACCTGCTTCCGGGCTCGGCGTCACTCATTGCCTTATATAAATTACGTCATTTTCACCTACGATCTTACAAATCGTCTCATAAGTTCGAATCATTCTTTTGTGGGAATGGAATTTGTATGATTCTCTTTCAGAGTTATCATCTAGTTTAAATCGTAACTGGCGTCTACCAATATTTTTTGGATTTTCTTCTAAGTTTGTGACCTAATCAGTATTTTCTATTACATTTTTGATACGTTAAATAGTTGAAAGCTCGAAATGCAGATCTCAATTAGCAGTTGCTCATTTCAATACTTAATAGTTTTTACGTAGATTTTGTTCTACATAAAGGTAGTCTAATCTATGTAAAAATTTCATCATTACATAACATAAGATTTATTTTTTCCTTTTTTGCATTAATAGTTGAGACTTTCTTTTAAGTAAAAAATACCTATGGCAGAAAGACTAGCTCTTTCGTAGCTAAGATAAGTTATAAACATTTAGAAAAAATCTCTAACTAATCAGCAACCTTAGGAATCCCCGTTTCCGTAGGTCCGTCGAAGTACCAGTACATGCCAGGACTTACACACAGCATCATATGCTCATGCCACAGTCCGTGCCATTGCTTAACTTAAATGAGCTATGTCATAATCTGACATATACACCAAGAATAAAGTAGGACCAAGAACACTACCTTTTGGTACTCCATATGTTTTCCAATTTTTACACTTCACTTTCTGTTTCTTAAGTAAATAGCATAGTTCAGCTGAGGTGGAAAAACTTCCTTTCTGTAGCACAGATTGCTGCAGAAAGTGAGTTTTGCTGACAAATTACAGGAACGACTTGTTCTTTCTTCGACTGGGCAAGTTTTAAGATGTGAACAGGGATATTCCTTGCCCGGGGCTTTACTCTATACTTACTTCTTCTTGGAAGGTATCTCATAGGGAAAAGGATGAACACAGGTGGGGGGAGTTTTCGAAAAGTTGGAATGTTTGTGCGTTAGATAACAAAATACACTCACCAATATTTTTACCAATTTTTGTGAAAAAGGCAATAACATGATTAATCGATTCATCAAATGACGTCTTACTGTTAAAAAGTTATACCATTACCAGTATTTGTTGATGTTAAGTCAACTTAAGTAAGATACGTCTTTAACATTTTATTGTTTAGTCTGATATTTGACCCGGTCATATTAAATGTAATTGTCATATATGTTAAATGTAATTTGTGAAATTTCGTTTTCCGGTTACGTCTTAAGGTTCTTATTACGATTTTATATGCACTTTAAATTACCAGGAGTTGTTATTACCTTAGGTATTAATATATTTAGTGTTTTCTTGAAGGGATTTTAAATTGTTCAACTAAAAAGTGAGGTTCATTACTAAATAGAAATTTTGGTAAGTTAGGGGTCTCTAAGGCAAATTAGGGGTTACAAATGAGGATATCGTTCATCTCGTGAAGTGATGACTGCGGCCCATAAGCACCTAAATCCATGCCTAACAAAGATTCATAGGTACGTTGTGACTTCTGAATGGAATCCCTTGGTACCAGTAACTGAATGTTCGGATCCCTACAATCACCAAATTAAACACAGCAGTGTTAAGTATGTTGCATGACGTGGCATGTTTTATTCTCAGTTAAGCGCACCCATTCATGCTGTAGAAACAATCGTGGCTCTATACTATGCTTTTAATATTTACGGACGTATTAATATTGTTATGTTTAGCTAACGTTTTATATATTATCACAGACTGCGAAATCGTTTTCTGTTAGGTAGTTAATGTCACTCAATGTAAATGTCCCGTTGCTGGGAACATCTTGCGGTTTCACTGAGTATTTACGTTAGTGTTTAAAAAACAATTTCAATGCAACAATGTAGAACTAATTGCAACGTATATAAAATAACTTCTGTAATGATTTCTTATATTTACGCAAATACTGCACATTGAATAGAAGCTACTTTTAAGGATTCTATTGCTTCTATCATTATCTTTCTTATCCCGACGTTTCGAATGCTTTACATCTCTCGTAACATCGTCACGGGGAAGATATCGACCACTTTGGGAATCCCTGGTATAGGCTAGATGAAACCTAATAGGGAAATAAGGCAGTTGAGTCCAAAAACCACCTTGTCTTTTCTCTGAACAATTATTAAAACACACCTATGTGACTAAAAGGTTAATGATTTTCGTGTGTGGCTAAGGCTGTTCTTAATTCCCTTGCCCAAAATAGATGAGTAGATTTTAAATATCGAGGTATCGTTAAGATTGTTGTAACGGACCACTCTTTATGTGTCATCACACAAACTTAACCACGGTGGCAGTACTTTATTAGTTTAGTACCTTATTATTTATTTTAGTACCTTCATTTAGTCAAAATAAAAATAAATATTCCCTTCGATCGATACGATAGGACGCTAATGATGATCCGATATATTATACGATATATTAGTTTTATGAATTGTAATAAAAATAAATAATATATATAAAATATATATATATATATATATATATATATACGACTAACACCTAAAAGTGCTATTTTTCCACTTTATCAACATATAACGTTTCATAAATATCTTCAATAAAACAAGAAAAATATGCATTAATCTACTAATTTCTTTTCAATATGAAATATTCTCCAAACGGGTAAATCACAACACGCAGTGCGTTGTGAAAGTTAGAGGAAAACCAAATACATGAACGTTCTCGCGGGTAAAACTAGCCCCGTTCCGCGTACTGCATCTGTTGTGTCAGCGGTTTTATACATAATTCAATTTCCGCTTTGAATCGTAGTAAAAGATAATAAATAAAAAATGTATTACAAAATGGGTGATGCTCAACATGTATGATGCCTATGGAAATTCTTACGTCATCTTCTTCGTTCATAGAAGTATGATAGAAATGGCCGTAAAATGTAAAAAATTAAATTTCTTAGATCGAAGAATAAAGTATAAATATATAAAATATAGATGATTGAATAACACAGTTTATCTGATGGTTTATGATGAAGCCCACACCTAAAGAAATTGTAATCTGCATCTTTCACAAAATGTGATCTTTCTTATATACAAAGTTAACAGAATTAAATACATTTTCAGATTAATGTAATAGGTCTTTACCTATGAAATTGCTGTTTTGTATCAAATAAGATAAAGTATTTTTTTTTCAAACTTTTTTATTTCTGTTATTCCATGTAATCGATCCATCTTTACCAACGCAGCGGTAGTTTATTGATGCCCTTCTTGTAAAAATCAGTTGGACGGGAGTTGAATTTATTTCCCGCTAAAAAGTTGTCCAAATTTTGGAAAAAGTAATAGTCGGTACGTGCAAGGTCTGGTGAGTACGGTGGATGAGGGAGAGCTTCCAACCCTAACTCTTGCACTTTGGAGACTGTCTGTTGTGCAGTATGGGGTCGTGCGTTGTCGTGTAGGAGCAGCGGGGACGACCGATTGTCCAAAGCTGGTTGAAGATGAGCGAGCTTCTCCATCATTGTTTTCAGTTCTTCACGGTACATATCTGCACCAATGTTCATGCTGTTTGGTAGAAAACTATGATGAATCACACCGGCACAAGACCACCAAACAGTTAATGGTCACTTTCTATAGGTCATTTTTCATTTAGGGCATTGCTGTGATACTGAACCAGGCACCCATCTATCAAGCTTTTTTATCTTGCCAATTGGTCGCAAATGGACCAATATTGTTTTGATCTTAACATCAAAAGCTGCTTGTATCATCAGCTTCCACAATCGCCTTTTATTCTTCATTGTTGACCAAAGTGTCCGGACGACCACGAGGTTCATTTTTCAAAATTTCCAGAACGGAACGGAACCGGGTTGTGCGTTCGTTAGTAAAGTCCTCTTCGTAAACGTTGTTGATGTTACGTGCACAAACCGCGTTGATGCCACGACGGAACTCATATTCCATAATTACACGAATTTTTAAAGTATCCATTATGACGAAAAATGTTCAAACGTTATGATAATATAAAGCTAATCAATAAACAAAAGACTGACTTTGTAAAAAGAATGTCATGTTTTTAAAACAAAATTAATTTGAATTTAGAATTCACAGCCAATCAAAACATTTTTTTGGTTTTAATTGGCCAATACAGAAGAACGGCAATTTCATAGGTAAAGACCTAATATTAAAATAAATTATTTAAATTATACAACGAATCGGTTTCCCACACACACACAAAGGGACATTCCTCATCTTGTTTCATGGATTCGTAAAAGAGTAGCAAGACAATTAATTAATCAGATGTCCGGCTCCTGATTAATTTATTGCATCTTGTCATGTCATATCTTTTCATGCATCTTTTATACGTACATTCTGGTGAATAAGGTTGACAATAAAAGTGAATTATTGTTATAACATCTTCAGAGAAAATTACGATTTCCTTTTACAATTTTCAACGACCGCCTTTATCTGTAACAGATCGAACAGAGCGAGCTTCATCTTTGATACCTCAATTCCCGGACTGAAATCGCTTGAACCAATTTTTGTGTTATTCTTATTGACACTGCGTTAAGTCTATACACAATTTTTTTCACGGCATAAGAAATTTGTATTTAAATTGAATGTGATATAAATTTCAATTTATATCAAATTTCTTCGTTATAAGCACTCATTTTGTCGGTCAGAAAAACAATAGAAAAATGACGGGAATCCAGTTTTACATTGTTTTTAAAATGTCATCTATTTAATGGTATCAAAACCAGCCAGATACAAACAGTACAACCAAAGAGGTTTTACTGCAATTTTTTACTTATATAATATGAAAAAAAATTCTCCGACTCATTATGATGGAGAAGTCATGAATGTGGCATTACGATATAATACGGGTAATTTTTTATTTACTATTACCACGGCTGAACGATATTAAAAGTAACTTTTCATTACTTCAAAACATATTGCACGAACTTACATTGCTTAGGAGTGAAAGATAAAGTTCTAGAAAGATGCAATATATACTTATACTACTTCTTTTCACGCACATTTCATTAGTAGACGATATGCGATTTTGTTTTCTTATAGAATAGGTAGCAGACGAACAAGCAGGTCATATGATAGTAAGTGTTCACCTGCTGCCCATGAACGTTCGCAACACGAGAGAAGTCGTAGATGCGCTACCGGCCTTTACAGTGCCGTCATATTGTACTTGCATTGTATTTTAATCGAAGTGTAAGGGTATGTGATGCCTTTGTTATGTGACCAGGATGACTAACGATTTGTTCCTTGACGTCATCACATCATTTGAGTCATCAATTGACATTGCGTGAGCTGTGTTTGTTGGGCACATCTAATAATAGATCAAAAATAAAAAGATCACCTGTTATTAGGCGACTTTAGTCCGTCACATAATACATCTATCCTGGATAAGGAATCAACATGAAATCTTATCCCTTGGCAATAAATATAAATTTAATCGGTCATTATTTATCATTTGACGTTTCCAGATATACCGGTTTCACTAGCCATACAATGCACAACATTGCTTAGCTGCTTTTTGACGCTGGTATTATGTGGAACCGTAGTAGAATAAGGGAACGTGCCAGCCAATTTCATATTGTTACCATGTACAATATGCGACATATGTATATCTTTCTCATAAGAGATATTTATGATTTCACCAAAATACAAAAGAGAAAGTTTAAACGTTTATCTTCATTTGTGTTTTAAGCCAGTTCACACGAATACAATTAAGGCATAAATCTCGACATGTGAACATGTTCGCCCGTATCATTTATCTGACAGTATTTTAAATAATTTCCAAATCGGTTTGTAATTCATGAAATTTAACGAAATTCAAGGGACTCTGCCCATGCTTACACTTAGTATCGTGACATACTCATTGTCATTATAACTTTTTTAAACGTGTTTACCCATAGAATTTACTGACAGCGTTTTAAATAATTCTTGTAATTCTATCATGACCATTTATCAATTTGCAAATATATCAACTTACTGTACTCGATATGACAATAAACAAAAGGCTAATTGACGAGTGCAATTTGTACTCTATATACAATTACTATATCGAGACTGTGGAGAAAGGTTCTCAGATAACTCCGCAGTAAATGCATTTCGCAACCTAACATTTTTTATTATGTAACTAAGGGGGTTTTTCTTGTTTTAAGCCAAGAGAAAGAACGATAAAGCAGTTACTATCTTAATAATATATAGGCATGACTTTAAAATTTTTAAATTAACTATTTTATAAGTTATTGTATTTTCGCCGTGAATTTCTTGTGAAATCTTCAATATATTTAGGTTGGTTATTCAGTAATATAGGTTATTCAATAATTTAAATTGGTCGTGTTTACAGAATTTAATTATTACTATGTAGTATATCAGCATAAAGTTTGACAGTGGTAGAGCTACACTGCAGTCTGTTTCTAGCTGCAGAATGTCAATATGGGTCAGCTCGACCGGGGTAGAACCACGCCCTCACAGAATACCGGCGTGAAATAGCAGCATAACGCTGCTGTGTTTCGCCTGGTGAGTGAAGGGGTCCGGAGACCATTATTACTGGTGACGAGGCATTCCATCTCAGTCCTCAGGGATAAAAACGCATCTGCATTATGATTCCTTGTCAAGGATGAATATAGATGTCATGGGCCGCAGGTATCACTTGCCATCAGATAAAATGCTCGTTTATTACTCTCAATTTAATATAATATGAATATTTATACATTCTCTGCTCAATCAAAAGGTAGTCTGGTAGAGAATTACTTTTGATAAATTAATGAATAAATGAATGATATAATGAATTAAATAAATAAAACTTAAATATATATATAAATATCTTAAATACCAATAATTGGATGCGCGGCTCCCTGAATTCAACATACGAAACATAGTAGCACTGTTATACTATTTCGCCCTGCTATTATTCTCATACTGCAGCTTGAAACTAGCTCTACTACCGTAAACAGTATATAACGATTATTACTAATTTTGATTAAGATTTAATCGAGGGAATAATAAAAAGTGTGAAAAAAATGTACCAGGAACACGTGAAATTATATAAAGAAACGCACGTAGAAATTGCACGGATCGCTGAGCGCATGTCATCGCTTTATTGCAACACGTTATACTTGTATGCAACGGAGGACAGTAGTGCCCGTCAACTGTAATCGTTATGTACCTAATATCTTTCGTTATGGATTATTATAATGATAGAGACAAGTATCAGGTTTTGTGGTTGCATAAACGGACCGGCTCGACTGGGGAAGTACCAACACCTCACGAATGCCGGCGTAAAGTAGATGTATCATACACCTCTGCGTTTCGCGCGGAGAGTAAGATAAATGGAGGCGCACGCTCAGCCTTCCCCAAACAACATAGTAACGGTACGAGCTACCCTATTCAACACAGCCATCCTGCCTTGGGCAAACGGAGCAAAACGGCATATATAAATATATATATATAAATATATATAGATATATATATATATATATATATATATATATATATATATATATCTTGAAGTCCCATTATGGCACTACATTTCAACTTTAATGCGTGCCATAATAATAGGGCCCATAGTGGTAATACCGACACTGACGGATTCCCATGGAGGCGGATATTTTTCTCACTGGATGATTCCAACGCTGTTGCCAACTCTGATTGAATAATATATTCCATCCTCAATGGTGTCCACCGCAGGCAGATCCCAGCCCTGGTTCACATTCACATAATTGCGCATTTAACGCTGAAAAGAACCCTTTTTTGTCCTAATTTTGCAGTTTCGCGGTCACTTGGACGGTAACTCGGCGTGCTTTATAGAGCAAAACGGTATTTCGTGCTGACCCACCGTGTTCAACTTTAAAAGGTACAAGTTCAGCAATATAGCAACATAATGCTGCTGTGTTTCGTCTCGTGAGTGTAGGGATCCGGAGTTCTTTATTGCCGATGACGAGGAATAAGTCCTCAAGTCCTCAGTCCTCAAGGATGACGACGCATCTACATTATGATTCCTTGTCAAGGATGACTGTAGATGTCATGGGCCGCAGTAATCTCTTGACACCAGGTGAACTATTTGCTTGTTTGTTACTCTGAATGTAAGAAAATTGGGGGCTAAATAATAATAAAGAAGTGTTCTATCTTATCCTCAGAGAACTTTGACTTTCTACGACTCACCTTTATTTTGGGATCCCTATCTCCATTCTTTTAGTGTCACTATCGAATACTCAATCGTGCGTGATATCATTAATCATTAAATAAAAATAGGTGTGAATAGTTCTTGCTGTAGTCGATATGTTCTATACTATAGAAACATCCGGCTTTCTTATTTACTGAACTGCGTAACGGAAGCAATGGAAGTAATTAAACTCATTGCTTCTTAACAAGAATTATCAACTCTTCTGTTGATGTCAGACAATTACTTTAGGGATAACCTTTTTTCTATAAAATTAAAGGTGACAAGAGAGTGCGCCCCGTGGATCACATATCCATCCTCATATAAGATTCAAGATTTTTAACCTTGAGGACTGAAATGGAACATCTCGTCAGTAGGAACAGGGTCACTCTCTTCCTACACTCAGTACGACGACAAACATACGAAACACAATTACCTTATTTTACAATATTTTATTAAAGTGAGAGTAACAATCGAGCGGACAGTTCACCTGATGGCATGTGATACCTGCGGCCCATGACATCTACATTAATTCTTGACAAGTAATCATAAAGGGGGTGCGTTGTTACCCTTGAGGATTGAGATGTAATGCCTCGTCACCGGTAATAAAGGTCTCCGGATCCCCTACACTCGCCAGACGAAACACAACAGTATTATACTGCTATGTTAGGAGGGGGTGGCCTAACAGATCATCTCTTTCATTAGCTGTAGCGTGGTTCAAACACTGTAACCTAATATATTTAGTCAATTTATACATTTTAAATAACTAAATTGGCAACACAAAAAAATTACTAATCATTTACCTAATTTACGTTTACCTATACCAATACGTACAGGAGGTAAATAACACGCCCAAGTTATGAGTATATTGATAAAAAGAACGAGTGTTACTCGATTGTATCAACTTTAATTGATAGCTTGGCACTTCAATGACAAGATGACTTTATTAGTTACGAAATAACGGATTTCTAATTCGACCTATAATGCAAGGACAGAAGAGAACAAAGCCATTTAAATGGTATCAAATTTGAAACACAAATAAGGTGTAATTTTGTTTACAAGTAAATGAAAGCTGGCGTATACAGTGGTGAACAAATAAATACCTATTCGTGCTAAAATGTTGCGTGTTAATACCACAAAAAAGTTTCTTTGCGGCTGTGTTGAGTTTGTGAGCGAGTGTACGCCGTCCCCGATTCGCGTTGAAGCGTAAATAGCGTTGCGTCACATCGGCCATCATTTTCTTTAATTCTGATTCTGGTACCGATAGAACTAATAATAAATTCTTTTAATATTTCCGTTAGCAGTATATACGGATTATAAATGTAAAATAATTTGTTAAACTTATTACGAAGTAATTAATTAGTATACAGTTTTCAAGATGTTTTCCGGCGTCGGTCAATTCAGTACATAAAATTGATACTCACAATTTTATTGGTGCTGGCACCGGGGAAGGAACTAAAGTGAAATTAAAACCTGATCTAACATTTAAGGAAACTGTAGGAAAGACATTATACTAAAATATTTTTTTTAGTGACATGGAGTTTTTCAATCTACCATAGAGCCGTGATGACTATGCCCATATTTCTATCTTTTTTAGAAAGGAGGATTTAGTAGTGGAATTTATATACGTTATACGTTATAAGTGCTATTGCGTTATGAATTCCAACTTTATCTTAGTGACTGCTTCACTTTTATTCTTCTCATAGCAAGTCTACTTTTTACAGTCCTTCTCACTCGTCCACTCGCTATGATCAATAACTTCTTCGCTCTTCTTCTCAATAAATAATAAATCACTTGGTCGACGGGTAAGCAGCACGTTTAAGAAAGAAATAAAAAAAAAATTCGACAACAGGCGAAGTCTGCCAAACGGCAGTGGAACCGCGTTGTGGACTATGCTTTACCACTCTCTCCAAGGAGCAGGCCTGTGCTCAACACTGGGATTTAACAAAACGGAGGCTTTAACTTTATTTAGATATATAACTATATAACTAGTTGTTTCCAGCAGATTCGCATGCGTAGTTATATATATATATATATATATATATATATATATATATATATAGTATATATTAAAATATGCCTTGCAGTTTGAGTAGTCAAAAAAGTTTACTTAAAACTAAACCCCAAAATAAAAAATATAAGATTCGAATTTAAAACACACCCTCTCCAACATTCAACACGAGAGGTTATTCTCATTATTTTTTTTTGTTTTCTTGTTTTATATTATTTTTCCTATGTTAACTATTTTGCATTTTTTTATGTATGTTTCTTAGTAATAAAATCAATTTTCTGGACTGGGGAACGGCGCCGAAATATGGGTTTTTATCCTATTTCGGCAACGGCTATGCTCTGTTTATTTTCTTGGGCATATGGTGATGTTAGTTATAAGTTTGAAGTAAATTGTACATTTATAGGAAAATAAAATAAGTTTGTATAACTTTTATCTTTTGCCTGTTAGCTAATGAAGAAGGCTCTGGTGAACTGATGGCAGAAAATACATCCAAATATATAAAATCTCTATATAGTTACAACCAGACATCAGTGCTAAGTTATGCTCTGTTCGTCGTATAAAGCAATTAAAAGGAAACTTCAGTGTTGCCGTAGGATGAGAGCACACTGTAGAGATGTCCGGGGCATTGGGGCATTTTCTTGAAGAACAGAGCTGGATCAAAAAAATGTTTTTAAATAGGATTAATCATAACACATTGAATTTAATAATTTGATTTGACCTTGGCTTGGTTTATACACAAGTTTTATTAGCATATGTACTTATTATTAATAAACGAAAAACATGCTACAAGTAGTACAAAAGAGTTTATGAGTAAAAAAAAGAAAAAAGTATCGCAAATACTGGTCTAAACATCACCTTCCTGGTGGTCTGCGGTAAAAGACGCTAACAAATAGTAAAAATACAGTCCTATTTTATTTAATACAAAATATTATATATTATATTAAAATAATACATATATTATAAATTAATACGTAAAATAAATAAAAATAAATATAGATGAACAGATATGATGCTTAAAAAGATACTAAACAGTACACACAGTCTAATTACAAACGTACAAACATTTATAAATCGAATAAACTTTTTTGAACATTGGTGAGGGCCATGCTTTAAGTTCCAACATGCATGGGGAAGGCAATATCAGAATATTGCTACAGTGCTACGTATGATTAGTGTAGGGATCCGGGGCACCAATTCCAACATTGAGGCATTACATTTCAGTCCTCAAGGGTAACGACACCCGTGTACCTTCGATCTTTGTTGATATTAATGTGAATATCATGGGTCAATATTACAGTTTCATATATCACACACACATACAAACAAACTTACTTATACATAAATAGACGAAAATACTTATGAAATTATTTAAGTTTGTTTATGCGTGGGAATCTTGAACAATATTAGTCGCATATTGGAACATACAGGTCAATTCCAGAATCCCATTTGCAAAATCGGTTAAAACAATTTATTTTAACTTTTATAAATACTTTAATTTTTACACACATAACCGGAACGCACGTTCGCTCCGGCGCCAAACTGTTGACTCACAAGACATATCGACGTAACGTAACAACTAGGTTAGTAGAGAGATAAGTTAATTACTTAGCATTAATCTATCTGCCGGTGATTTATATAATATTCTCCTTAAGTTTTAAAACTATTATAAAACCGTCTGTTCCGATTTTACATACCTATTCACCTAATTTAGAAACACAGTTTCAAAAACACTAAATCGGATATTATCTATATGGCTAATATTAAAAAGGTAAAATAGATAAAATATTTTTAAACTAGGTCATTTTGATAGATACCATGAAAAATGGGTTTTAAAAATCGTAAGGTTTTACCTTTTATTAATCGAATTGTGTTGTTTCTCCGTATTGTTAATTCTGTAGAAACTAACCTCTTATTTCAATGAAATATATGTTTATTACATATTCTGTATTATTTAATTTTTGTCATTGTATTAAAAATGTAAGCTTAACCAATTTCAGGTAACATTTTATTAGATACATAATAATTACCCTTATGTTTAAGTGTCTGGTTCTGTAACGCAATCTTGGAGTTTTTTTTGCCACCTCATCGCAATAATATTTCTACGCGTAGTTTCAGTTCAATTCGATACATGACAATTATATTTTACGAGTATCGTCACTTCCGGAACTTCACAACCAGCATTACTACGGTGACAAAATCGTAAAGATCATACATGTTTAATTAAAAATCTACTTTAAAAGATATATAGATATACCTTTATTGTTCACATTATGGTTAAAAGATAATAAAAGATAATTAAGATATAGCCCCATACAATATTTTAATAGGCGACCTTGTAGGCGATCTCATCTAGACAACCTTTGAATGAATATTTATATTCGTCCTCAAACGTTTTTATAATACGATGGTATACATAAAAATAGTATAAGGAAAAAACACAATAAACATAAATATAACTTTAATACGCCTATATAGATCCGTTTAAAGTAATATATTTCAAGTATATTTCTTATAAGATACGGATAGTAAAGTGAAAGCGCTGTCAAAATCTGTTGAACGAAAAGATCAGTTTGACCAGGAGTCAACGCTTTCCGGAATATCGTTATAGTAGCTTAAAATATAAGTTAAGTAAAAGAAAGAAACCTGAGGCCTTATTACTGGTACTATATTTTAGTCCTCAAGAATGAAAAAATATCTGAATTTTGATATAAACAATGAATGTGGGGCTCATCGGCCGCAAATATACATTATGAAAAGTTATCATCATCTTAATAATGACAACAATGAATGTTAAGTTATGAAGCTTTTGAAGATAGCCCAAGACATGGCAAGATAGGGATGGATGAAGCATAATTATGCCATATCCAGTTTGCTGCGTGTAATGTACTGTAAAAATCTAAGGAATGGAAACGAGTCTTTAAATAACATGTTTTCGAAAAGCGTAAGGATGATGAGGGTTTGGATAGATGAAAGAACTAAAATGTTGCTTCCGTTAAATTGGGGTAGGAAGAATTAAAAACATGCCATAGGGAAGAGAATATCTATGTTTGTTCTGTCGAAGGCAACAAGTATCTAGTAGGTAGACTAGTAGGTTGCAATTATGCGCTGCCCAAATATAAAAATGTTGCAATCTGTTAAACTTATGAAGATGATCTTCAATTAAAACGGTATAGCTAACGTCGGAGAAATTTCTCTTCAGTTTGTTCTTTATTTTTCAAAACCATACCCACATTACACCCACTCTTTTTTTGTTCTAATTTATATATGAATTGTCTTAAAATAGATCGTCTTTGATATCATTTGCCTGAACTCAAACTTACGTACATCATTTGGCGCAATTGCTGCAAGAAAAATAACCAGTGTTTCTTTCATACAGTGATTTGATGAGACAAAAAAATTACAATTAATTAGTATATTGAAACATTCACATTTTGTAATAATAAAGTCAGAGTTAACGTGAATAAGATTTAAAAATAAAACAAAGTTTACCTTTTTGTTAACGTGTTGAACATTTCGTTGAATAAATAAACGACCTAAAAGCGAATGCTTATGACACCAGCAATTTTAGGATCAAAAGAATATATCATTTAAATATACCGTTGTTCAATAGTATGCTAAACAGTAGCCACGTTTGATACTGCAAACGCTTCTAGTGAAATTGGATAGTATCATGGAACCCGCCCACAGTAAAAAACATATATATATTTATTTATTTATTTAAGCTTCATATACAGTATGTATAAAGACGGACTTACTGCCTTAGGCATTGTCTACCAGTCAACCTTAGGGCAATGCAGAGATGAAGTGAGGTAGGTGTATGCCAAAGAACTTAAATAAAATACTATTATATTATATAAAGAAACAGTATATGAATATATGTATATATATATATATATATATATATATATATATATATATATATATATATATATATATATATTTACATATATAAATACATAATCAATTAATATTGAAATGATTCTGACAATCTGTTGAGAAATAACTATAGGAGGCCAACAAAATTTTCCCAATATATATAGATTCAAATACCCTTTATTTTGTATTTACACAAACATTAATAACGATTAATACATCTGCTCCAAGTGCTATTGCATGATATTAAGCCAAATCCCGTGTAAAATAACATACTAAATTCAACGTTCCGATTGAAAGTTTTAAATTCCTTTTAAGTTTAAACTAAAATATCATATTTTTAACCTTCTTTGGCGTTGTATCAGATTTATAGTGTAACGGTAAAGGAAATGAAAGTGGAGTACTCGACCCTTTCACGTAAAAGTGACGACGTGTATTTTGCCAGTCTTGTGTTTTCAATCATGTCATATAAGATAATTTATATACGTTTAAAAATAAAATGTATGACTAAGTTAAGGATTTATGCCAGGGAAAGTAAGAAAATAATGTAAACATATTTCTCTTGTGTTTTCGCTACCACTGTTTGAGTCAGCGGTCAGTGAGTGTACTTATCGTGTTATTAAAAACAATTCATATAGTTTTATTTGTTTAATACCAACGTTTGGTAACAAAAGTATTTGATTGTATTAAAGCCGACTCGTATCTAAATTTAGTGGCCCTTAACATATAGCTGATATTTTTTGTTTAAAATATTTTATTTATTATTATGTATATTAAGTACGTTACAAATAGTTTGCTAAAGGCACATATGTATAGTAAATGTATCTACATCTCAAGGGTTGGCTGGAAGAGAATGCCAAAAGGCATAAAGTCTGCCCATTGTACCCTTTAGTTATAAAAATAAGTTGAATACATTTGAAAACTAAATAAATAAAAAAAAAAATATCAAAGATATTTTGTTATAGCAATAACAAATAGCAAAGGGGACCCTTGCCTCTCGTGATGTGATCAGCGGCTTGATAAAGTACCTCTAAATTTAGACGCTATATCTGCTTTATTACTATCAGTTGAAGTTCGTTCACTACGACATAGTAAGTGCCCGTTTTGATTAGAGAGAGCGGACATGCCCAATTTGCATGGGACCCCTCTGGTCGCGCCGCGTACCGTCTCACGAGCACGTGTAAACGTGTTTAATTTTTAAGGGCTCTGTTGTAACTATGTAGTGCAAGAGTCTCAAGTATATAATTCAAATACGTACACGTGTATTCTCTTCAATGTATGTCAAAGAATGGGCACCCCCATTGTTCACCAACAAGGAGAAACATTATCTAATGGTGATCGCGTCGGCACATTGACTAATGATTTTTATTTTAAAAATGTTATTACCATTTCGTTCACGGCAATGGTCGACTCAAACCAACAACGTTAGCTTCTGTAGACTGTACACTTAGCTATTTGCTATTGACGTTACACGACGTTCCTCCCCGGTAAACTACATAATACATCACATAAACATTGTTTTATGTGATGTATTCTTATTAAATGGTTGATCGATTTTCTTCACTAAACATTCGAAATAATAACTTATTCTGCTTAAAGGACAAATGTCAGAAAAGGTTAGTAAAAAGCGTAAACGAAAAAAAAAATTGAAGAAACTCCCTGTCTTGGTGTGAGAATATAATAAAGAGAGATGAAATAATATCTCTCTTTTCATATTCATGTTCACACGCCATTTTACAGAGGTTCTATTAATAAAAAAATAATAGGATCAATGGATTCTTTATTGATTCTCCACTGAAACATTTTCGAATTATGTAGGTGGTGAATCGGTAAGCGGTATTTAAATGATTTATATAAAATTAAAAAAAAACCATTCTTTTCTACAATAGTAGAGGGCTTTATAAATACCCCTTCACACTCCATAAGCCTTAATTTTCCTCCTCCTGGTCCCTAAATATGAAATTAACGTATAAATTTATTTATGTACTTTTTCCATGACCATTACCATACCAGAAAAAGTAAAAAACGATTCTTTTTATGAAATTATATATTTAATCAATCCAAATATGTACCATAATCATCTATGCACTTTTGCCATTTTAAAGGTGGTTCATTGATTCCATTGATGAAAAAATTTTGGGAGCGAGTATCAATAAAATCTTTGAAAACGGTTTGGACTGCCTCATCGGTATATAATTTTTTTTTGCAAGTAATTGTCCAAATTCGGCAAAAGTGGTCCACAAAACATTCACCAGTGCCTTTTTCTGAGTCAACTTTCGCTTGGTACAGGATTTGGCCGATTCCTGGGTTCAACCATTGTGACAAGCATTTCCAATTGTCGTACAGTTTCTATCCATTTTTCATCACAAGTAACGATACCATTCAAAATTTCCTCGTTATTGCGAAGGTTGAGTAACACAGTACTCAATGCGTGTTTGTTGGTGTGCTTCACTCTATTTATGCGGTACCTATTTCTAGGACTTTGTCACTTTTCCAATTCGTTTGAAGTGAATTAAAATTGTATTGTCATTCACATCGAAGCCTGCAGATAATTCTAACGTGGTTTGAGATGGATCCGCTTCCACCTCAACCTCACCTTTAATTCTTCATTTTCAACTTTAGTTTCCGGCCGTCCTTGGGGCTTGTTTTAGAGGTCAAAATCTCAAGAACAAAAATGTTGGAACCAAAACGGTACCGTGCTTTCTTTTATAGTAGCTTTGCCATACATATCATTAATCCTTCGAGCTGTTTTTGCAGTGCTGGTGTCACGGCGGAACTCATGTTCCTAAATAACGCGATATTTCAATTTTTGTTAACAGAAACATGTCAAAGAAAAAACAAATGGCGCGAAAACAAATGAATCACTGAATTCCTTTGACGTAAGTATTCAGTAGCAACATTTATTTTTTATAGTAAAGGCGGCAAACGAGCATGCAGCCCGACTTTCCGTATTTCCGAAATTCCGCAATACTAGAGGAGTGCAAATGCGTTGCTGGCCTTAAGGAAGGTGGAGACTCTTTTCTTGAAGGTCTCTAAGTCTTATCGGTTCGGAAACACCGCTGGCGACAGCTGATTCCACAGAGTAGTAGTGCATGGATCAAACGGAAGAAGCTGGTACTGGGGTGCCCCGGCCCAGAGATGAGAACAGTATTCGATGTGAGGTCGAACTTGCGCTTTGTAAAGTTGCAAACATGAAACGACATGAAACTGTCTCGCTCGATTAAGCACGCCAATTTTTCTAGAGGCCAATTAGGCCTTACCCTCCAAGTGACCGCAAAACTGAATGTCACGTCATATGTCTACGCCAAGAATTCCGATACTAGCTGAGGTAGCTAGGGAGTGATTTAAAAATAAGGAGATGCGACAAAGGGAATCTTTTTACCGGTAAACGAGCAAACTAGTGTCTTCGTGGGGTTAAATTGGACTAGATTTTGTCGGCCCCAATCTGAAACTTCAGACACAAGTTTGTTTCGGCACTCATTGACGTTTTCTTGAGAAATATTGGCACGGTCGGTGTATGACGCATCCCCTGTGCTGTCATCCGTATAGCAATTAATGTTATTAATTTGCAACATGTCATTGATATGTCAAGGTAGGAGACAGCGCACAGCCTTGTGGAACACCAGCATTCACTGGTTTGGAGTCAAGGCACGCACCGTCGACTATGACGTTACGGTTCGAGAGAAAACTGGTGACCCACTTGCATAATTTCTTGGGAAGCCCATAGGAAGGAAGCTTGGAAAGAAGGGCTTTGTGCCCCGATCGTAGGCCTGCGTTACGTCCAGACTAACCGCCAAGGCCTCTCCCTTGGTCCCGACTGCCAGTGCCCATCGATGAGTCAAGTAGACCAGCAGGTCACCGGGGTCACACAGCTGAGCGACCCCGATGGAAGCCGTACTGGCGGTCACTGATCATCTCATGTTCTTCTAGGTAATTCATGAGCTGACAGTTTTCAAATGATTTCATTATTTTAGAGAACAAGGAAGGGATAATAGCAATAGGCCTGTAGTTGGAGGGTCCAGATCCCTCTCCTCTTTATTAGGGATTGGGTGCACCAAAGCTGTCTTCCAGCAGTTTGGGAGGACGCCTTAAGAGTAGGAGTACCGAAAAAGACGTGTAAGAACCGGTGCCAACTCTGGAGTACACGTCTTCAGAATAATTGGGGGACCACCTAGGCCTATTTGACTTGTGCCTGTCCAGGGAGAGAAGTGCTTTGCGCACTGATGTCATTAGAAATCGGACATATATCATGGAGCTCTCACACCGCAAGATGGTCGGTGGTGAGTTCCCTCTGTCGTCAAGAGTAGAGCTGGATGCAAAAAGAGCGAGAGACTACAATGCACGGGTTCCCGAAGGGAGATCAACTAGTCTCTCGCCTTTTTTGCCAATGTGCAGACTTTGCTTCTGCAATAACTCTTTTGAAGGTCCTGGAGGCAGAGTTGTACATTTTAAAATTACAACTCATTTTGCATCCCATGACGCCGATGCATCTGCCCAGACCCGGTAACACTCCTGCTTATAGCGTGACGCTATTTTACAGGAGCGACGAAACCAAGGCTGTGATCTGCCCCCGATTGGGGCTATTGAGGATGGAATGAAGAGTGCCATTCCCTGAAGTACCACATCAGAGACAGAATCGGCAACAGCGTTGGGATCATCCAGTGAGAAGCAAATCCGCCCCCATGAGTAGGATGCAAAAAACCTGACAGTGATAACCTCCAAATTGCAACACTCATACACATAACAGTTGTTTATCACCTTCTTGTTCAGTTCCCATTGTATCTAACGCCTACGCTATAAAATTAAAAAAATACTCGGATTTCAATGTCGGAGGCATGTGAAAATCAATCGTGAATAGATTATTGTATTGAATACTCTTCAACGAACCCAAAAACTTATGATTTGTATCTTACACAAATTATGATTTCGACCGTAACTCCTGCTTAGGTTGCCACTAAAAGTTATTTTAACCATTATTTTATGGTTAATCGTTCTAAGCATTACTTAAAGCATTTGCTTTTGATAACGATAGGTAAAAAAACAGTTGCGTGCATACAGGCCCTTGTGCTACTCGAAAACTGCTGTTTCAAGGTGTTTTACATTACACGTTATACCACCGGAAGGTGTTGTAATTTGGTGCGTGTGCCGAGAAGTTCGGATCAAGGGTGTTTTTCGTAATCCTGACTAGTTGTTTTAAATATTTATACAATGTAATGACATCGTGAGGTTCTTTATATAATGTTTACCCAATTTTTGCTTTTAAAAACTCCTTTTTACTAGATAATTTGTTACCTACTGTTGTGATTTTTTTACCGACGTTTATTTTTTATTTTTTTTGTTATCTTAGTTCATGTGTTTTTTATTGTTAAAAAAGTAGATGATAGGAAAAAATGCTTAGCCGTATTTCTCTCTCTTTCTATTGTATGTCTCTCGTTACTGATGATCGTGGTCATATGGCATTTTGCAACGGACAATATGGTGCCAACGGGCCCTCTCCACCATGGCTCTCACCGCCTGATTTCCTTTTTACTAGCCCTTTGGAGAAGGTGGCTTTTTAAACTTGGTTAGACAATCTAATTGGTGAACGACCTCGGGCTCTTTTTTCCTTGCCTGTTACCAAATACGACCAGCTTTTCAAGGTTTTCACCTCCTCGTCACATTACGTGGCCAAAGTTTAATAGCACGTGTTGGCGAAAGGTAGTGGATAGCCGTGTTTCGTAGGACAAATGTGCAAGAATAGAAGCATTTGTACGTTCGGCAGTCCAAGGTATTCTCAATATCCGTCTCCAGCGCCACATTTCAAATGCATCTATTATTTGTCTTTCTCTGACTCGTATTGTCAACGTTTCTGAGCCGTACAGAAAGATTGGAAAGACTAAGGCTCTCACTAGCCGAGTCTTAAATCCTATTCTGCGATTTTTTCAGATATTTTGGAGTGAGTCCTGGGATTGCGTGCGTAGGTCTATTGAAGAGGTTCTTGTTAATATTGCTAATTGGCTCAACAACATATTACTCACTTTAAATATTTTAAGAACCAACTTTAGATGTTTTACAAATTATATTCATACTCAGCCAACATTGATATCCGAATTATTCTTCATACATATGAAAGTTAGAAGAAGAAAAACAGAGTAGCTCCAACACTCTTTATGAAAATTGCTTGAAGACAGTGTATTAAACAATATGCAACTTTATATAACGTTATGAATAAAGTATTAAATATTTGTCGTGTAAATCAATACAACTGTAATGAAATTTTAATTAAATGGCTGTTAAACAATGACAGAGACGCTTTTGGAAAAACAATTGCTAATCTACCGTTAGTGATATAAATATATAGTACTCATTTTCAAACGTATAGTATATAGTAGTAGTATATAGCAAATACACATACATGCACACATACACACTCAACACACATACATCTTTAGCCTGTACGAATATATTCCTAGTTTATTCTATCAATTTTTTATTTTTGATATTGTTTTGTAATGTCTAAAAATAATGTAAGTGCTATGGAAGAGTGGAGTCTACTAACACAAGATTTTAATACTTAAAAAGATCATCCACCCATCCCCGTCTATATTGTACTATGATCTTATAAAGTATCAGCAATTTTTAATGTAATTTAATATCTAGAGATAAAAGCTTTTTTAGGTTTTGCAAAATTATGTAGGTTATAAGTTTGTGAGGCCATGTTCAAATTACAATAAAAACAATAACAGTTGTTGGTTCACTTTAATTATGTTTGAGGACAGTTCAAAATTCAGAAGCAGAACGAAGAATAGTAATATTTACTGTGATTACAATTCTCACAATACATAGCATAAACAGGTCATTATAATAATTTTCTGATTGTATAATCCAGTAATTATATAATTTGCGTTATGAATCTCCGGTTTTGCTAATATTGCACCCGATTCTTCCTCGAATCTAAACTCACTAGGTAAGGGAAGACAAAAAACCCCAAGCACTTAATAACTTCTAGTACACAAAAAATGTGTTAGTAGTCTTAATTATTTGGAGGACATAAAGCAAACGCACTGCTACATTTATTACTAACCGTTTGACTCAAATTTGCCGTTGCTTCGAAAGCGTCCGCTGCGCCCGTTCCTCGTCATTGTAACCGCATGGATGTTTGTTTTTGTATATTTTCAAATTTCCCGCAAATTTTAATGTTATTGTTGTTAATTTTGTTTATAGAATGTAATTTATAGAGTTTTATTTATGAATAAGGGTAAAAGGAAACAGTGCAGTGAGCCACCTAGAATTGAAACCGTGGAGATTATGAATTAATCTTTCTAAAAAATGTCTTTTGATAGTATTTTCTTAGCTGTTGAACAATGTTATAATAAATAAATAACATGTTAAGATTTTGTTTTTAATTACTTTGTACAACTATTAGTATAAAAAACTTTTTAAAAAACAAACATAAGTATGAATAGTAACATCTAGAGTAATCCGAACAGATATAAAGCGCTGAGTAAAATGGTGGGGAGAGGTGAGGTGAGGTTAGTTCTGCACGCTTTGTGTTTGTGATATAATCATGAATTATGACCTTTTTCAGAGTCAACCGACTACGAAAAAGGTCTGAGTCCAAAACTATATTTAAATGAAGGATGAAATATGGCAATAACAAGCCGCGCGATGAACCAATCACCCAGTGAGAGAGAGATGCTATTTCTTTATATATGATCTCGTGCATTGGTAAACAATGATGGTAATAGAATATTTTTTAAGGAGAATGAAGATTAAAAGTTAATTACCACTAATATTGCGTGGTCAAGTAAGCATAAAAAGTATCAAGCGTCCTTAGCAAACGGCCAGCCCGACAATTCCAAAAAAATAAATTCAATAAACCGATTTAGTAATTAGTACCAATCTGATCACATTGATAAAACGACGAGGTAACTGTAATGATTTGCAAATGTATTTTATGCTGCAGTAAAATAACTGTTGCGCATTATTGAATTGTATGTATTTAGTAGTAGATAGGTATCTGAGTAACCCATGTCGGTCAACGACCGCGAGGCAAATGAGGGCAATTTTTATAAGTTATTATTGCAAGCGTTCCATGTTGTATATACCAGCACAATTTAATATATGTAATATATATTAAATACACCATAAATGTGTATATAAAAATTATATTGTATAGTGAATAGGCAACAAGGAATCGTAATTCAGATGCGGGACCTGGTATAGAAGTTATGTTACCCGCAATCCACCAATGGTGGTTTACTATCAACTTACTTTATTACTTTTAATTTTCAATAATTATCCTGTGTGGAATGATGGTTGCCTAAAATAATGGGACCCATCATAGTCCTTAGAGATATGCTGTATCATCTTTACAATCTAATGCGCTCTATTTTACTCGGATACTGCGACCCGTAACACAATTTATCCTAGATTGTTGGATCACAGTAATTGTAGGTGAACTGTGTATTTATTTGTAAGAAAAAAATGCTAGGAATACCATGTACATTACCAATTAAACTTAAATGCTTGCGCTAGGGTATGGTTAACAGCAATAGTCTATTGGGGGATTGTAAACTATGACGTTAAGTTTCGAAGACTATTAAATTAGTAGCCTGTTGACGCTTTTTTTTGCATATTGTTGATATCATAATAGTTGCAGTAAATAGAAACCCGTATATTCTGTTTAATTCTTCTTCTTCTTCTGCTTAGCGATCTCCCGGCCTACTACCAGGGTCCGCTTACCGACTGAGTGTCCACTTTGCCCGGTCTTCGGCATCCTTTTTCGTGAGATGGTTCTCTGCCATGTCCACTTTCACGACTTCCTGCCAGCATTTTTTGGGCCTACCGCGGGATTCGGGTCATGTACAACGAGGTTTAGGCATCTATTTCCTATGTAGTATGGAGGCCTGCGGCTTATATTTTCATAACATCGGAATGGACTTTCCTGCAGCTTGTCTGCTATGTCCCGGACTCCAAGGCCACCATAAATGAGTTCGTTTCTTATACGATCTAATCGCGTAACGTCACACATCCATCGCAGCATCTTCATCTCTGCGACGTGTAGAAGATATGTCTTCCGAGGATTGGCCACGCTTCGCTGCCATACAATAAGACTGGTCAGATGATGCATTTGTACACTGCCCTTTAGCTTCACCGGTATTCTGCGATCGCAGAGGACGCTGGTTACTTCTCACCATTTTACCCATGCGGCACTTATCCGGGCTTGAACATCGTAATCTATTGACCGTAGCGCAGACCATAGGTATTTAAAATTGCTGGTCTTTGCGACGCATTATTACCTACTTTTATGGGTTCGGAGTCGCACTATTGCATTGGTTCACGGTTTGCTCCAGTTTCTTCTTGTCCTCGTCTGACAGCTCAATGTCATCGGCATACATCATCAGCCACGGAGATGGTTTGTGAGCATTCGCCGAAACTACATCTAGCACTACGCTGAACAAGAAGGGACTCGGAGTTGAGCCCTGGTGAACACCAACCGTGATCGGGAATGGACAAGTATCGCCAACGGCAGTCCTCACTACATACAACGAATTGTGGTACATGTCTCCAATAGTGTCAATATAGGCTTGTGGCACGTTGTTTGGTACATCCTGTTTAGTTATTTAAATAAAAATTTGCCGTTAAAACATATCCTGCTTAGGCGGATTTTTAATGAGTATTTTACATGAGTATGAGTATTTTTTTAATACACTTTTATTTATATCACGTTTTAGAATTGGACCCTTGAAACTAAAATAAAGTTGAGGGATAAAAAACGATTAAGATAATATTTTTTTTGTTTATATTAATTCTTTCATTACATTTTATAATTCTCAGGATTAAAACCAACCAACAACCAACTTTTTTTTTGTTGTTAACACGTCCTTGTTTTCTCCGTGTTTAATTATGAACTAATAAGCAATAGGTCCGTAAAAATGTTATACAATATTATTTTTAGTATTTAGCGACGATTTGAAAAGTTTGTTTGTAAACCCAGTTAGGGGTAACAAATGAGTACATAATTTACCTATTGAAATGTTCACGAGTACAGTGGACGGGGCCATGCAATCCCTGAGAGCGTAGTTGCATTGCTCCACTGACTAAGGGAATGAAAAGTGAGTGCACGTTTGCGACCTTTTATATAAAAACTCTCACTCGGCACTCTTACTGACTTTCCCATACAACAGGTGTGTCAAGTGAATCTGGAAGTTTTTCTTTAGTGTAAAACAATAATAAAAAAGATACGTAATATCTCTAATTATATGTTTAATTATATTTTTAAGAACTACGTACCTACGTGCGACGAAACAGCGTAATCTGAAATTATTTGTTCTAATGATGTTCTTACTAATAAATTATTTTTTATCATTTCTATATAACAATATGAAAGTAATTCACAAGGTATACTTACTGGAAAGAAATAAAACCTTAACTCGGTGAGTGTTTGATATTTTTCCAGAAATGTCTCACCAAATTCTAATTGTCCCGAAACTTCACGCCATCACGTTGCTAAACCTTATCGCGATAATATATTAGCACGTTGCATTATATGTTATTGCAATTAAATAACAACCATTGTTCAAAAAATAGTTATTTAATAATTAAAGCTATGGTGACAAAAATGTCCCCATATGAAAAAAAATATGTTTGCTTAACCTACTTTTGAGTAAACGTAGTGTATGACGTATACCTTGGCCAGAAGGAACGGAGATCTTCGCAAAGCGGCAGCGGGCTGAATCTGGATGAGGGTTAAGAAGAATACCTTGACAAAGGCCATATCCAGCAGTGGACTCTCGCAGACTGTCGATGATGGGGATTAATGATACACAAGTGTATCTATATCATATAAATTATAGTCTATGACAAAAGATGTATCAAAGACCACGATTCTCACAAATATTTTATTATCTTCACATGAACACCGAACAACCTAACACCGTTTTCTATGGAACTTTATCACCGTAATGAGCTAATACATTCAGATAGGAGTGCTTAGGTCATACTCGAACACTTACTATTTACCTTAATTATCTATGGACATAACTCGCAGGGTTGACATCCGGCCATTGTAACTCTGTGTCCGTGTTAGTTAGTCCACCAATAGTACATTACTGTTACGAGTTAACAAATACAATAGTTTTACGATGTTGCTAATGATGTTAATAATGCCGGTAAATATGTCTTAGACGCTTATTAAGTGCAACGTAATAACACTAATTTAATGACATACAAGTAGTTGACGTGACGCTAAGGTCTTCTGTCATATTAGCAACGATTTAATAACACCGATTAATTCCTTTCCTCTCCTCACTTTAAAATACTAGTACTTTAAATTCCACACTTCGAACAATAAATCTAGATTTTAAGAGATAATGATATCAAAGCGGTGACCAGCGTGGATAGTCCAGTTATTTTAATGTATGTTATGTTAACGTATATTTACATAAAAATCATATCTCCATATTATGAATATTATGAAGCGACGGATGATTATTTTTTACTTAAAAAATTATCTACTACTAGCGTATTGTGGGGCCCTATTTTTTGAAAACACTCTGATTAACAACTTCAGAGATTAATAATGGAAGTCTTCGAGTGGTGTGATCAAATTACGTGCGATCGGCGCAAGCCTTTTGAATCCGTCCACCCTCTCATTTTTCAAAGACTCCCACTTCAGCCTACTTTATATTTAGTGGAGGACAAACAGTCTTTATTCCCATGCTAGGTGGGCACATTGGTAAGCTCATTGAACAGATACTAACAATTGATAATGTAAGTTGTTTAAGTACTTGGACTATAAAAACGCTATCACTGGTACTAATTAAATTGTTGATTGCAATTTCAAGTGCTGATAAACGCAACAGATGAAAAACGCAGAGTACGTTATAAATCGCGTGATTATCACGTTCACTGCGTCGAAAGAAAGCATCGAGAGGAAACTTATATGTATAAAATATATTATTATTTATAAATATATATATATTATATAAATATAAATGATTTCTTGTCCTTAGAAATAAAATATTTCAAAGATACTCTTATGAGTATGCACCGTGCGCCGTGGCTAAACCACAATGACTATCCTTGACTTTTGTGTACATTATTCATACTAAATCTCACTGCTGGGCGTATGCCCTTCACTCTAGAAAAGGTATTTGTTAATAAAAACAACAGCTTTTGAATATTAATTTGATTATTTATTGGTTTATAGAAAATTTTATATTGCAATGGTTGCGGACGTTCACAGTAAAAAAATAGAAGCGGGAAAAGAGCTGTGTTGCCACAGTTAGAGGCAGAAAAAATGTGTAAAGGCCTTAAACTATTCTACAATATTATATTTAATTTATTATTAAACAGTATTGAAGCAAAAGCTAGGAGCTCCAGCATACTCTTATGAGTAATAATTTACACAAAAGTCAAGTATAGTCATTGTGGTTTAGCCACGGTGCAATTAATTTCTAGGTGTAACATGAATAATTACTAATTTTTCTTATGACAAATTTCGAATGAAAGGTATCCGAGAACCCAATTACTGATAACCCGGCTTTTTATCCAGATATCAGGGTTGGCAACGTATTGCATTTTGAATCTAAGTTGGGGATGGATCTAGATGTCAGATCGCAGTTAACACTTAGTATCAGGTGTACGGAGGACTCTTATGTCAACGGTAATATTATAAGAAATCAAAATACCATTGATGTTTTGAATTTTGAGAAACCGGTGGTAGATGATATGTTATGCAGCATGTTAATTTGTTTAAATAAATATGTTGAGGTCGTCTGTATTCTATAACTAAATAGCATTGCTTATGCTTAGACTTTAATGAAATCCTTTTATATTTAAACCACTTTTTTTAAATATACGATTATTGCATAAATAATACGTAGGGTCCTATTATCAGTGTCACACGACATCGTCGAAGAAACAAGAAAATAGAATGAAATTAATTTCGATTCAAAAATTAAAACATCACGCTCCGTTGGTTCCAATAACAATGACAAAATATTGAAGTACTAGTACGTATTTTTTTTACACAAACCGGATAGATGTTTGATGCTTAAGCCGAGTCAGATGTCTCTCAGGATACTAACTTAAAAGTAACGTAACTTTGTGTTTTATGATGTTTCGGTTAATAGTACGAATTACTAACGAAGCATTTTACCTTTTTTTTGTTGTTTGCAGGTGCTCCAAAGTCATATGTTCGGGACGGAAAAGGAACGTTCTGTCATAATATGTAGAGAAAAATAATACATATGTGGTGTTTACGTTCTCTAGCTACTTACTATTAAGCGTAACTGTAAAATAATGCAGTTGCGTTGTCACCCGTGGAGACTAAGATGGAATGGGACCAAAATGGAACGTCACCAGGGGACCAGTCGAAAAACAGTAGAGCTGTGCCATTGTACACTAGTATTCTGTGATAGTCTTTCCCCGTTGAAGCGGATCCATTCATTGTGCTGCTAAATACAAATTGCAGCGTGGCTCTAACGTTGTTTGAATTATATAAAAATAATTAATTTTACTTATATTGTCGTTACATGCCTATCTAGGCATATAATATTATAAGATTAAATGTACAAATGTGTGAAGTGATTCGTTAATTGTGTAATTTGCTAATTATAGATAGATTTATCTTTTCTTATTTGTATTATATCCTCAATGCCCTCGTTTATTAAGGCAATAATATGCAACATTTTAATTTTAAAGTATGAATTATAAATTTTCATGATAACATAATATATTACTGCAGAAAAAATTTGAAAGTAGTAAAATTAAATAGTTGAAGTAATTAGGAAAACAATTTTAATTTTAAAGGTCGCTCCGAAGGTAAACCGACCAACAACGTACCGACTGAAAGATCATTTAAATTTATATTAGAGGTATAATATGAATGAATCATAAGTGCAATAACTTGGTTCACGTGAAGTTAAGGCAAACGACATAATGCTTAATGCGGTAAAGTAGTGCCCTTGCCGGTTGCCCTACCATTGCCCAACTAGACAGTAACTTTTAATTTACTTGACTTAAGTTTCTATCGCATTAAGGGCCGATGGAGTTACGTAACCAATCTTTCAAGGCTAAAATGAAATATATTTATGATGGTAAAGTTCTAAAGTTCACCACGATTCACTTGTATACGTCAACATTGGATGTTCGCGGAATCTTTTCGATCCATATTGTGTGTTTATTGTTTTCGCTTCAAGCTATTACGAGTATCGCCATTTCGTTTCGAGCATCCGTATGTTCTCATTTTAGATTATGTCACGCAAAGAAATAATGAAAATTATGCTCTCGAAACATGGATAAGGCTAATATATTTTGTATTAAATAATTTAGATATATTAAATTTAAATAGTAAAAACTAAATTAATTAGCAATATTGCACACTGATTACGTGATAATCAACTGATCTGTGCGCCGTGGTTCTTGCGTAACGAAAATCTACACATAGATCTTGAGCTGCCGACCATAGCTCAGTACCTGAAGCAGGCTTCTCGCCGATATTTCGACTCTGCCGTCACACACCGAAACCCTTTGATTGTAAGTGCCGCCACTTACAATCCCATCGCGAATCACAGATTTACCCGCGTCCGTAGGAGACCGAGGCACGCCCTCGACGACCCTGACGACGCAACCACCAGGGCTCAAGCCCTTCATAAAACACAACACACAAACATTGCACCCTCATATCGCCCCGCCGACGGCGGGGCGTCATAACTAAAGTTATTCGCGATACCGCCATGTCAATGGCCGGTTCTCTCCAGTCCATACAGATAGAAGCGTTGCTGGAGTTTCTTGCGCCACTTCTTCTCCAGCGCCCACGCATTCTGAAGTGGTGGTACAGGTAGTTAATAATAATAGTGATATTAATTAAGATAATCCTCTGTCAGAAGCAACTGACCGAGCCGAGGTTCGGCCCTCTTGGGCACCCTCGAGTCAGACGCTCTCGCGAAACAGGGTAACGGTCCAAGCCGAGGCTCCCTCTCGGGAGCCCTTGCGCTGGTTACCCATATATAGAGGTCTCGACTGAGAGCCATAAGCGCTCGGTCACCTCTCAACCCGGTGAAACTGTAAAAGCCCTGGGGCTAACAGCGCCCATCAGCCCGAAAAAAAAAAAAAAAAAAAAAAAAAAAAAAAAAAAAAAAAAAAAAAATCAACTGATCGATTCCGAGCACGGCGATCTCTTTTGATAATTAACAAATGACAGTGGGAGATGTTTTTTTTGGATGTGCTTTGAGCTTTCGCTTTGTGCACAGTGGCACTCGCGCGTCGTTTCCTCCTTATTTAAAATAAATATGATTACATGTTACGAATAAATAAATCTGACGTCAGTACGAATCTGCCAATCTTCCTCTTTTCGAAATATATTTACTTTAGTCCAAAATATTTAGAATGATGATCGACTGGGTTAATGGAAATTTTACAGATAGAGAATATCTATTGACATTATATTTATATACGGTAGTTTCATAATCATACGTACGAATTTCTGAAGTTTTTCACCCAAATTGGAGGAAAAGACATTAAAAAGAGATACAAAAGCTATGTACTTCAACCTGGAACTATTCAAGTCCCAAGTATGACAACTTATCGCGGTACACTAGGGATTAATATTTGGGGTAAAATTTTCGTACGAAATTATCCGCAAAAGGGCAATCTGGTAGGTAGCATTCGCACCCACTTCCGCTAGGTAAGTCCGCTAGTTGTACCAGCAATAGTAATAATATTTTTTTTATTTCTCTTTTATTAAACTCTACAAAATGAATAAAGCAGTGTATAGATACAACATATAATATTCATCTGTGAGACACTGGATCTGGATTAGATTGACCCGTCTGACGTCCAAGATTGACAAGGGTCTAATAATCTTGAAACAAACTTATAACTGTTTACCTATTAAGATTGATTGATTTTTTCTAATGAGAGAAGGAATGACAAATGAGCACTCAGTTTACCCGATGGGTAATAGACCCATAAAAATCTAGATCAACAAAAATTCAATAATCATATGCGAGATGGAACGCCCCGTCGTCATAATCAGGTCTCAGTGAATCCTGCGGCCCATGATATCTACATTCAGCCTTGACAAAGAATCATAATGCAGATGCGTTGTCACCCTTGGGGCCTTAGATGGAATGCCTCGTCACCAGTAAAAAAGGCCTGAGGATCCCTACACTCACTAGACGAAACACAGCAGCGTTATGCTGCTATTTCACGCTGGTATGCTGTGAGGGCGTGATCCTACCCCGATCGAGCTGTCCCAATAATTCTGCAGCTAGAAACTTCAGCGTAGCTCTACCACTATAACCACCATACGAAACACAGCTGCAGTATTAATCGATATGATATATATTCTTACAGCTGTATAATTACCACGACCACGCCCTCAGAAAAATGATAGTATCTCCGGCCGAGCCCGCATTCTGTGACCCCAGAGTGACTCTACCTCTTTTTAATTAATAAATAATCGCCACGAAGGGATTTAATCTGTTCCTAATTGATATATAAATATACACTTCTCTAGTTACATAACAATTAAGCAGTAACATAACAATGATAGCTGTTTGTCTAATTTAAATATCAATTGATACCACCAGCGGACCATTTATACTGAGCAAAGGTCATTGATAACCGCAACATATAAACACATTCGCCCTACTATTTGAAAGTACCCTACACATCGCATGGACACGTGTTCTCTTTGAATGGCTACGTGGCACATAAATCATAATAGCCTGCTGTGATCCTGTATTCGATTCCCAACCGACGTCCAATATTAGTGAACTCTTTGTTTCAACATATTATTTGTTTTCGGATGTGAATGTATTGTGTACAAGTCCCATGTCACTGATACTGCATTGTCAAACATTCGTCCAGTGTTACTGCATATGCATTACATTGGATTATCGAACGGAACCAGGAGTGTGTGCTTCTCTTTTTATCCGAATTCTTACAACACAACAACATAATCTAGTTTCGGGAGCGTCCTACGGCCTTTCAAAAATAATAACTCAATTAGCGTATTGCCATAGTGGGATGCCAACAACGAATGTCCAAAGCGTTCTTTAAAGTTAAACGTTAAAATATATTAGTGTAACTTAACCCAAGTGGGAACATAATTATGATCTGTTATGAAAGCACTGCAAATGAGCTTTTATGCGTATTTTTTACGTACCACCAACAATGTGTTCGGGATGTGCTTCCGTATATATATATATATATATATATCCTGCGCAACCAATCTCATCTAGTAACATCAGAAGCTATCGCCGTGGTCGAAATTGGCTAAGAGAACGTTCTTATGTAATTATGGTGTTTTTTCTTTAATTATATAATTATGTACAACCTTACTCTACAACTACTACTCGCGACATATCACGACATATATTTTATTTGAATTGAAGTGACAAACGAGCATACAGTTCACTTGAAGGTAAGTGGTGACTGCGACTCATAAACAATGACATCGATCCACAAAAATGAGTAGTACATAAGATGCATGTAGTTGGAGACCCTTGAGTGTAGAGATGTAATGCCTTGTTTGCCAGTAATTTGCTCTCCGTTTATCCACACAGTAAGACAGTAAGTGTTATGCGGCTATTGCACAATAGTATTGAATGAGGGCATGGCCTATTGATCGTCGAGTGGTCGAGTTGACCTATTTATGCTTCAGGTAGCTGCAAAGTGAAAAGTAATAAAAGTAATAATAATGATAATAATAAAGGTTTATTGTTACCAAAATAAAAACAATATACATAGATTCATTAAAAAAAGAAAGAAAGATCTTATCTCTAAAACAACTAATTATCGCACAAGGAGATGCAAGAAATAAATGTAGCAAAAGGCGTACACTGTATGATGGTCACGAAGTGCTGATTTTTGGTCTAGTTCATTCACAGACCGCCCCATCACAAGCGTGAATTTAAATTGGAAAAATGATATAATAAAATAGTGATTCAATTTTAATTTCAATATTAATATAAATAATTGCATCTCAATATTGGGCCCAGACCATCTGTCTAAAGAGGATTTAGGAACAGTCTATTTACCCGATGGCACTGCCAATTTGGGTACTTCTCTGGTAACATGAAAGAACTGAAAATAGGTTAATTTTGGCGCCATATTATTAACATAAATTTTTCCTTGAAATATTTTGAAAAAGTTACCATTTACTGTATTTTTATGTAATAGTTGAAAACGTTGCAGCATAATTGGATCAAAATCTACTTTTTATTTTCTAAAGTGAATCTTGGTCTGTGCGGCACGCTTATAGACATCCGTGATGACACTCGGAAGACTATCAATTGTGCTTTAGACTTTATTTCTCAATCTTGTCTTAGACGAATTAATCGCTTTAAAGAGACTAATGGAGAGTATCTAAAATAATATAATAAAGCAACTCAAAACCATCACTGCAAGAAATGGGTATTGTCGCAGTCAGTCGCGGCCGTAGTCACCATTAAGATGAGTCACTCACCTTAACCGCTCGCTCGCTGAACACGGTGGTGAAATGTCAAAAAGTAAATATTGGATATTTACACAATTAAAAACATTTGTACTCTGTGTAACGAACTACACGGGATGTGCATGCAATCCCTGTCGTAACATCCCGTTGCGACGCGAGCGAAAAACAAATGAGCACATGCTACTTCGTTGAAAGATTTATGTTTATAAATTTTGACGACATTAATCCCATGAATTATTCAGTATAGATACGTTGTTAACATTTTTATGAAACTGTTAATTGTAAATAACTCAGCGTACAGTATGGCTTACATAAGCAGGAATGATTTAAGAAAAACTGGTTATATCTCGGTAATGATTAATATTACAAAAACGTCATTGATTTGTCAATGTTTATATCAATAATAATATATCAGTATTGTAATAAATAAATTGAACTAGTAATGAATTCCTGATATTCTGATGTTTTAATTAAAAATACACAATTTTTTGTATATCTTTGGATTATTATTAAAAATTTATCAAAAATGCTGAAAGTATTTGACAATAATTTAAATCTATTAGTTCCTTATCATAAATTCTACAATTGAGATTGTAGCTAGACCTAGCATAGAATAATTAATTCTACAGCACCTTTGGATGGGATTGATTTATTCTGTTAATAAAATATAATGGAAACTTGAAGCAGTATAATTTTGTAAACTATAATAGTAGTAATATTATTGGTACTATATTCTGTTGAATTCAAGTATGAACAAACATTTATTTATAGATTTACAGATAAAGCTTCTCATACAATTAAATCTAATTCTTATTATTGATCAATCTATTTCGCAAAAGTAGTTGGTATATTTAAGACATATAGAACCGTGTGGCGGCAGCATTTAGCAATGCATCAAATCGTAACGCCGACCGAACCAACGGGTTCCGTTAAATCTCGCAGCATCCATGATCATGATGTCGCAAGATGATGAAATATCCCAATCTTAGATATCGAAACCTATGATATAAATTAAAGTACTAGCAGTTCATTATTGTTATCACGAATCATAAATAAATTGTTACAGCTTGGCAAAAGAGTATGGGAGAGAGAGAGAGAGAGAAACAAGAATATTTTCCAACATTACCACATTACCACTTTATACAAATACACTTCAACAGGATTAAGAAAAACAATGCTTAGGAGACACACTAAATTCCGATTGGAAAAAATCATTTATTCAATTGTCGTATTCGATTTGTATTCTACGAGTAGCCGGGCCAAGTGAAATACTTCAAAGGTCACCAATATTATCTAACAGCATTATAATTACGATGGCAGCTCACCCACCTGCTGCGTTGCGCACTACTAGGGTGACCATGACTGTTCAATTAGGAACAATTCATCAAGCTCGATGGTGAAGGAAAACATCGCGACCTTTATAATTGAGAAATAAATAGGACAAGTTAGCTTACAGATCAGATATTATGAACATTTATAAAACTCCTCGCAACTTTATAGATAATAGGAATAAAGTAGTATCATGTAAAAGTATAAAAAATAGTAAAGTAGATCGAAAACAAATATTTAATGAATTGTTGTTATTTATAGTCATGATGTACCATGTACAAACTTAGCGGTTGGCTTTCTCTTAATGTTATTAATATATATGCTTATAATTTATTTATTTATTCGAGAAACCTACCGCAGCTAGTTAAAGTTTACAATAATATAATACACAGAAGGGCAATTTAAGTTAATACAGTTTATACTTAAGTATATACAAAGAAAGTGTAGACAGGACAATAATGGTAGTACACAAAATATTTCAAATATAGAGTTAATGGTGATCGAAAAATACGTTGTTAAGAAGTGTTTTCACCGTGGAAAACGAAACTACAACTACAAAGTCCCTGCGCCACGACAAGGCTTCCCACCTTGTAGAAGAATCTTCTTCTTCTTACGGATTATCCCGGTCCAGAGCGAGATGAAACAATTCTTCGGCTGACGTCAACATCAGAGAATGGACGGGTAATCCTCGTGATGTTCTCTGTAGAAGAATACATTGCCAATAAACACGTTCCCCACTATGAGGTAGATGTGTATTTTGCCCAACATAGAGAGTACAGAAGTGATCATTAACTAGGCTACAAAAGTCTGGCATCAAAAGTACAGATGGAACCTGCTAGGATTATAATTCATCAAAAAAACTTGTTATAATTTAAAATTTTTCCTTGTTTTATTTTAAATAAATTTTTATTTTGTATATAATTTTATTAATAAAATTTTTAGTTTTTGTCTTTATAATTTTTTTATAAATGTAATTTTGTCAACGATTTTGGAATTTTCATTTTTTATCGTGTACATAAGTATAAATACAAGACAGTTTGATGCATCAAAGTGTTGGTCACCTTATTATACAGCGCCTCGCGAGACGGAACCCACTGACATACTTCGGTTTCCGTCAACTCACGCGGCACACTGACCGGCCTAGCCCTTCATGTTATATAACACTGTGGTATTTATGATTCTGGTACCTAAATGCAACAACTATATTTCAATCAGTACTTGCCATTGCAGGTATACCGACTTTATTTGTCTAATAACTGTGACGTATACATAAGGACACCTATAAGAGTTTGTTATAAAAAGCTATCGTAATAGCGTAATAAATGTAATAGCACTGTAATTGCATCTGCATTTAAGTTACAATGTTACATACAAGTTACAACTAATGACTAGTTCGAAACTGACTGTCCTGGTGCTTTCTACACTTAATTAATCCTATAATCCAAGTATAACCCTCGGACTGCGATGCAATGCCTCTGTATCATTACGAGTATATGGATCTACGGTTCTTTCTTTTTAATCTATTAATATATATAATTATTAATATAATATTAATAATTGTAATATTTTCACGGGTTGTGAGGTGACCGAGTGCTTATGGCGCTCAGTCGAGATCTCTATTAGTGGATAAGTAGCACAAGGGCTCCCGAGAGGGCGCCTTGGCTTGGACCATTACCTTCTTTTGCGAGAGTGTCTGCAGCTCGGTCAGTTGCTTCTGACTTTTTGTTAGCTATCTATACCACCACTTCGTAGTGCGTGGGCGCTTGAGAAGAAGTGGCAAAACATTATTATTCTAGTGTAGAAACACCATGAAGTTTGCATAAACATGACATAATGTTCCGTACTTTAAGAAATTTCACTTGATAGTAGATCTCGTCACCGACAAAGAACAACGCAGTCAATGATCGACGTAACTTGGTAACCGGTTTATTGTGACCAAATAACACATTTTTAAAGCACAGTAAGAAAACAGCTGCACATGTCCGGTCTACAAAGGATAATTTGATATAAATTATGAGTTCTTAAGATAACTGTGTTACTTTGTTAGTCTTCAATATAGGATATGTTGTATTTAAAAAAAGTTGAAACGAGTAGAATAAAAATTATACATAAGGTTTCCATCAAGAATATACTACATAACGGGTCGGTGTGCTGCATCCCCTACACCTAGACGATTTATGTAGAAAAAGTACTGCCAAGGAAAATTGAAGGCTTGTTCGCCACGCAGCTCCACTGGGCTACATCAAAAATATTGTAATTTTTTGTTTATTTGATATTTTATTGATGTCTTCCTTCACCGCTCCGCACGTGGTGAAATTATAGTTAAAATTGCAATTAAATATTTATTGGAGACCGATCTCGGTTTGCTCAAGTACCGTGAAATTATAAGCGAGCGTCTAGACTTCGAGTTAGTATGACTCTTGTAAAGGACTATTATTCGACTTTGTAAGAATAGGTCATATGAATACCATGTTCATAGGTGTGGTCATAGGTATACCAATGAATTACATTAAAATATAAGCAATTATACCCTTAATTGATACTGACTTAATTATATAATATATTCCATACAGTAGTACCGTACTTATAGAATAGTACTAAGGTATCCTGTCTAAAGTGTAGTATAATAAACCGTCTAAAAGAGGCCTTACGGTTCATGTGCGATTTATTCGATGTAGATGTTGATTCAGTAGAGGTTGTGCTTAGGCTCCACGCAGAAAGGCAACAATGCTTTCCTAGAAGATCCCGGAGCCCATTATTATACATCCCCGTCTTCCAGGAGGAAAGTATATTTAGAATAGAATAATAGAAAATATATTTAGAAGATTTCCCCAATCCCAACAAATGGGTTATATAATATACATTATACAATATTAACGCGAACAGATTTCGCATTCATTTTGTGGGTGACCCGAGTATCTTCTTGACCGAGGTATTTCCAAAAATCGTCACAACCGTCCGCACGACGTGTGTGTCGCAGTGCCTATATAGATCAGTGTACTGTACACTAAGAACATAAATGTCATATGAAAGTAATAAAGTTACCTACGATGCAAATTTCAAAATCAGTAAAGATAAGAGAATGTAAAATTTGTTCTGTAATAGATGACAAATGATTATTACTGGGTTTCACTTGAAGACACTTCGTTTAAGTCTTCAGGGGCGCAACAAATTCTAATCTTGATTCCTTATCGAAGACAGATTGGAGGTGTCATGAGTCGCAGGGATTATTTATCATCCATAACTGTTTGTCGGAACTTAGATTTGTACTCTAGATAATGAGTAAAATTCACAGAAGCCGCTTACAATAATGCGTCAGAAATTACACAACTGCAGCGATATTACGTAAATTAAATTAGAACGCGATTTCCGTATTCATCTTTATACACTTTATTGGAATGCTCACAATGAAAGTTTACATTGGCTAATTGAAAAGGACTATGTTTGACACAAACGTTGGGTTTTAAATAATAACTTCGAATGTTTATTTTAAACATACATTTCTTAACACGTTCCCTATATCCTGGTTACCTATGAGTCAGGAGTCAACGAAATTCTTAGCTGAGGTGATAACTTGTGGTGTATCAGCATGTATATAATGTACTGGAAACATGCCTCCTTTCTAAAGAGGATATTAGCTAGATTATACATCACGCATACCTATGTAACAACGTTGACAAACACATCACCATTTTCTAATAATTTATTTAGCGGTTATATAGTTTTAAGATTTAACGAAAATGTAAGGATAGATATAGAGAAAGAGAATAAAAATAACTTTATCCATACTGAAATAAGCTTATCTCAGACAATTTTAACCAATAAAAAAGACAACAGAAAATTACAACCTATATATGGCAATTTTTTAACAAAACGTTGCTTAGAATATACGATACCTTCAAAAATTTAATGGTATATAAGAAAGTATTAATTTTTATTTTATCATCTCTATCTAGATCTCATCACTTTCTAGATTTATAAATAGAATAGGAGAAAGTGTCTATTACTGACTCATTTACGTGTCGACACCATAAGTTGTATGTAGAACAGACTCACCAGAAAACTTGTTCAGTTACCGTAACCTGAGGGGTAAGGTGCTACGTAATAAGGTAATAGACCTCGTGTGCTGAATGAGTATTGGGAACGACACTCGCGTGTGCCCATGTCGTAATATAACAAACGGTACATAAACATAATCGTTACCAGCATTCATCCAATGTTAAATCGACTTGATACTCGTATCCTGCGATCATTCTTTGGGTAGATTTCGTAATCGTATTACCTCAATTTTGATTTATTTTTATATCAGAGCACTCACCTCTTTACATAATTCTCTAAATCCTTATTCTATTTACATGCATAATTCTATTTATTTCATATAAGCGTTTTTGAATATAAATTTAAATAAATTAACGTATATAACCGGTACTGGCTTATTAATAAAATATGAAATTTAATTGAAAATAGCAATTCAAAGAATGACCTCAAATATACATTCATCAATTTTCCCATAGCATCTAGATATCCTTTATAATGCTATTCTCTAGATTCTGTTGATGTTGATGCTATTAGTCTATGCGGCTCTTACAGCTTCATCGGGCACTGGGCTCGTGGAACTGAGGGGTCCGTGAGCTGGTTAATAATGGTAGTACATACAGATAAAGCTTTTTTATGATATTAGGGGTGAAAACGAGCACAGTTCACCTGACGCTAAGTGACCCATAACCCACTTTCTTATTCGAAAAAGAAACAATATAGATGAGTTGTCATCCCCGAGTACTAAGATGGAATCCTTCAATTTTATTTCGTCTAACCAATCACAGAAGCGCTTAACTACTATTTTACATTGGTATTTACGAAATCGTGGATCTTCCCCGCCCGGGGCGAGCTACCTATGTACATACATATGTCATAGCTAGTACATATCTGCTTCGTTACTGTAAGGAAGTTAAAAATAGGAAACATTATCAATTCATTATAAATGTATGAAAAGTTTACTTCTTGAATCAACAATACGTTGTATATTGAGGCATACTTTTCCCAGGTCAAGTCAAAACTATATCTGAAGATGAAATTGATTAACGAGTGGAACGACACAAGTACAAGACGATGTTAGTCATACAACATTACATAACATCGGCAGGTAATGTTTGTGGTCTGAAAGACAAGCAAATGGAACTGTATAAGCGGTACTATTTGTTCTCCCAAAGTTATGTTGGAGCCAATAAGAGGTAAAAAGCGTCATACAATGCGTACATTATATATATGCATTGCACTGACTATCAACGGAATGCTTAATGTATATATTTATATTACTTTGATTCTATTTTATCTTGGTCCTAAGTAGTTCATAATATAGGTAATTTACTTTCTAATGTTACTTACACACACTGCACTACTACACACTGTTAGTGGTCTTCGTGTTCATTAACTACGATTTTAATACCTTTTCGATTACTAGAATATATAATAACATACAAGTATTGTCTAGTACTTTGCATAAATGAGAATTATCATTATAATTATAAATTATGCTTCATCAATAGCTTGTGACCACCATGCCGTTCTTTGTTGAGTCTTTTATATTGCTTCCTGGATATTACACTACATAGACTCCAGGAGTTGGTTAAGTCGGCTGGCACTCCGCCCTGCCTTTACTTCGACTTGTATAAATTTATCCAGGTTGTCAGACTCCCGGAAATCATTCCTTTTATATTTTTATACACTGTCATGTCACTGTCCACCTATAAAAAAATATATCATTTACATTGACAAGCAATATGCTACTTTTAGAAATTTCCAATTCAAATTTTTATTTCGTTAACTGAACAACTACCGCATTGTGTGATATAAAAAATATTTTTTGACCGTTTATGATTTTATATTTTTTTGTAAGCAACGGTGATAACCGGTTACCCACTTCCTTGGTTAACCGATGTTTAGCGAATACTACCGTTGACTACATCTTCGCTCATCATTGAAATAAGTCAAGATAAAGGTAAATATATCCTTGAGGACTTAAATAGATTGCATCTTAATCAAACATTTAGTCTTCGGATTTTTTAATCACCATGTTCGCATTCAGTCATGTCAACCTACAGCTGCAGTATGGCAGTAGAGCTAGGAGGTAAAAGTGAGTAGAGCTTACTTGGCGGTAAATCACCCTACGTTTTTTATTCCTCTGATGTAAGTGATGATACAGATACTGATACAGATTTGGACGGTAAGCACACTAGCAATAGAAGCATCATTCATCAACACTATAATTAGTCACACAAAATTGAAAACGTAACTTATTAAGTAGGGTTGTTCTATGACGCTCAATAACTTATCTACCAAATAGCAGGATCACCGTACATTATAATGTTAATTTTTTAATAGTTGGATTGATTTAAAATAATTAATGATTGATTGACACCAGGAACCAATTCAAAAAGCAAAAAAACTTTAAGACAGTAAAACATTTACACTCGTGCATTTGTTAGATAAATATTAATAATATTTCTTCAAATTATACAGCTAAAATAAAACTGTGTTTTTGATTCCTACTCAATATCGCACGGTAAGATCCGTCTCGATAAGAGCTAGTTACAAATTCTAATTCATGTTGCAAATGCTAAGAGACTTGAGTTTTATTTTTATACCTTAGCATTTAAAATAACAATGAGGTGACAAGTTTTCAATTGGCTACGTTATAGAACTTTTTGTAAGATTCATTTTTTATCGAACTTTTTACGTGTCACTAAATATTGAACACAGAAATAGAGCATTCTTGATTCCATTGGTGTTACCCTATTACATACGGCTATGCGGCTATTACAGCTTCATCTGCTACAGGGCTCACGGATTGGAGGTCGCGGAGGACAGCTATAATAGAGGATTCTTACTGTATACCTATGTTATGACAATGTGTAAAGTGAGTGGTAATAACTTTTAGATTACCCATTATGTATAACACACGAAATTTTTGGAAAAGCTAAAATGATATTTTAATTTAAATTTAAGTGATCCGTCAACTCGCTCTTATCTTAAAGATAAATTCTAATATCTCTTTTATCTCATGACAGAATTCTTCGATTTTTAACAAGATCTGTATTCCAGCTCATTTTATCGGTTTTCTTGTAAATTTATCCCGCCCGAGCTACACTACTCCTTCCGGAATTCCTTGCCCGATGACATCAGGAAGGTCCGTAATAAAATCAGTTGTAAAAGCCTCAATTCATGACTACTTAATTAAGTCAGATAAGTTTATCATAAGTTTATAGAATTTATTGGTAGCTACCGCTATTGTATTGCATTCTATTATATATGTTTAGATATATATATATGTGTGTATATATGTGTTTTTTATTTATACATGTTTTATGTATTTAATATCTATATATGTATGTATTATTTTTATTGGTATTACTTATTTTTAGTCTTTTCTTTAAATTATTAATATATTGTTACACCTATCACAATATCTCACCACACTTTGGGTTGACTGGTAAAGAATGCCTTTGGTATAGAGTCCGCCCTTTGTGAACCTTTAACTTTGTTAAGGTTAATGTGATAAATAAATAAAATATTATAAATTCATAATATATGATCAATGAATATATTATAAGAGAAGATTAAGAAAAAATTACTAGGAGAGTAGAAAAATCCTAAAATGTGTCAGATGAATCTCTTCCTTAGAATTACGATAAAGGCCAGGCGACGCGTTTGCATAAAAAAAAATATTAAAAATTGTAATCTAACTATTGATTAATCGACTATATGTTTGTGTGCACATAATTCGTATCAATAACATCGTAGTTAGTGTAGTACTTACTCAGCAAGAGCAAGATATATAGCGTAAAAACGTAGTGGTATTTTTTTAATTACAAAGTGTTATAAATTAACACACAATTCACCTGATGGTAAATGATGGCATACCTACCATCACCATACGAAACATCGGAGGTTGTGAAACCAAAGACTAGCTATAGAACGAATGGGATGGTTTGACCTTTGACAGGAACCTTGTTTCCCATGCATCTTTTACCAAATCTACAATGGGGAACGTTGCGAAGAACTTTTTAATATTATACCAGCGTCACCTTGATATACGTTTCATACCGCAAACTCTGTGGAATAAACTTCCAGCAAAAGTATTCCCTTCCAGTAAAAATCTCCAAGAAAAGAACGTTTATAGGTGCTGCAGATGTTCAATGCCGGAGTGGTTACCTCATTTTCTTCTATTTAAAAAAAATATAATGATATAATATCTTAAGAATTTACACTACCTTTACAATAGATTCTGTTTACCCAGCAAATGTAATGATATATTAAGTACAACTTGAAAACATAGCAATCAGTGCAAGATCAATATAAAAACATTAAATAAGTATGTCACAAAAGTATAAGATCTAGAACAACGGAAGCATTTTAAAATACGCTTTGGTTTTTTAACGGCATACTTATGCAAAGAGGTGCACCTTTCTTATTTGACTTGACTCCATTGTCCGTTCTCGTAACATAGAGCAAGCACTGTGACGGTATTATGTCACAATGGATTGTCTTGAACTGGCAGGTTGAACGTGATAGCTTTGCTTTTAATGATATAAGTAAGATGAATCTAAATTTTTCATCTTAATTTACTGTATAAAAATAATATATATAGTGTGTGCGCTTATGTGCTTACTAAGAGACTTTGATGAGAGAAAGGTTCCAATGCAGCGTGAGGTGTACTATATACATGTCGCAGAATATAACAGCTGCCTTTTACAAACAAGTATTCTTTTTAAATATTTTGACGATAGCGCTACCGAAGGCTTAAGTTGGTGTTACGAATAGAATGTATGAGTAGACGATACATTCAACCATTTTATATAACTACAACGTTTTGTAAAGTGAATGAGATATCGCGGGAATACTGTAATTTTTTTTTTGCCGAAGTATAACAATAAATTTTCAACTCAATTTGTAATCGCGGGAAGATGTATCACTTACGATTAAGTGTGTGTCATTGCTTGCTCGTCATGCTTAAATATAATAAATAAATAACCTCTATTTCATTTCAACACCCTTAATGAACTAAACGAGAGATCTATTTTACTTTTGAAGCGCTGCCAACTAGCAAAATTTTGTCACATAGTGATACATCGAGAACATGTTCCTTAGTATCTACGCGTTTTACTGACGCGATATGGGCTCATTTAAATCAGCATTCTACGCAGGTCACCCTAGCTTAAGAGTTTATATAATTATCCAAACAGTATATTAGTTACAGAATAACATGAACGGCTATATGCGTCCGGGGAGTACCAAGAACTCACAGGATCACTGCATGAAATAGTAACGTAACTCTTAAACTGACTTACGGATAACGCGGCGTTTTATCTCAATTCTCAGCGGTAAACAACACATGTGAATTTTGAATATTTCTTTTAATCTTCGCCATGGACAGCAGACATTTACCATCGGGAATTGTGTACCTTTTTTTTCGTCTAATATTATACAAATCATCATATATGTGTGTTTAAGAGGGCTTATTAGGTTTATATTAGGCAAAATCTAAGAAAGTGCGTTAGAAAATAAAAGGCAGGTTGGGTTAAATACATTGTCAGTAGAGCCATGCTCCAGCCAGTTCAGCTATGTGTGGTATGAAAAAGTACGACCAGGGAAGAACTATGCCCTTATATAATACCTGCATTTAATATCGGTATAGACATGTGATTAGTTTTTGTTTCAATGTATTAAGAGCAACAAGCGGGCAGATTCCACCCAAACGTAAGTGATTCCATTGGTCCATAACATTCACATCCACGATATATATTTAATCGGTTAGAAGCAACAGATCGAAAGCACAGGGTAATGGTCCAAGCCGAGGCTCCCTCTCGGGAACCCTAGTGCTGGTTACCCACTATTTAAGGGCTGAGTGCACTAAGCATTTGACTACTTTTCAACACGGTGAACCTGTAAAATCCCTCGGGCTAACCTCGTGGCCATCAGCCCAAAAAAAACCACGAATCGTAATATAGATTAGACTAAACTGAAATGCCTCCTAACCAGTAACAAGTATCTTCTGATGCCGACACTCACCAATCGAAACGCAGGAGCGTTATGTTATCCCCGGCCGAGACAACACATTTCTACTCTAGGTACAAAATGAATACTAACAAACTGCAGCACGATTGTACCACTGTTCCTGTTACTGTAGTATGGTAACCAAGTAGGAATAACAAGACGTTCCATTTTAGGTGTTCAACGGTAAAATGGCCAGATGGCAATGTCAAAGTTATAGTAGTTATATTCGGTTAAATTGATAACACGGTAACAAATGCTTAATCTTGATACCGTGTTAACTTTATCCTAAGATTAAAATTACAAATACTTCTAGCAACAAGATATTCTATAATGTAATATAGAAGACGTAAATGTTTTTCCGAAGCCTTAAATACCAACGTCAATTTTCTATTCAGTTATTTGTGACTCTTAGGATCTAAATCTATATAATAGGTTAGATCTTACTTTATGTAATGCGGTAAAAACCTGAACCTGGGTGGTTCATGATTTGTACATTTGTACTGTGATTAGTTTCATAATCACCAACAGCCTAGTGGATTAGGGTTTAAATGGCTATAACATAATAGTTTCGGGTACGGCCTGCAAAACTTAACATCGTAAGATCGAATCCAGTATACGACAATTATCGTAAAACATCTCGTAACTTAAGCATTTTGAGCTTAGTTGCAATGGTTGACGGGAACGTCAGTGATGTTTATATCATTGCAAGCATTGTTTCAAAAGAATTATTATAAGTTATGGCAATACCGCAGTGTGTGTATCCTTGTGTTGTATTACAGTATCACATGTCATAGCTACAGTAGAGACGTAAGACTTGTTCACTCGTCTTTCCATGCCCACATCCCAATGGATTTCAACGTGACACGATACTAAATCACCCATTTACATTTACCTTTTGCACAATGAGAAAAACAGATTATATCTTTTTTTAATAGAGTGCAATAGCGCTATGATCCTGTCTACCCCAATTTGGATAAGCTTGAAGCTTATATTCTCAGAGGGTGAGGATATCGTCATACTAAGCGAGGCACATAGTAAGCTAGTAATAATTGTAAATATGTTGTGATAGTTGAAGAACCCAAACTACGTAAAATTATTGTCAGAACTATTTAGGATTTATTAAATTACAGACCACTATACCAGTACCAGACAGTTAGTTCGCACTTCTGACCTACTAGCTATATTAAACTAGTATCACATGTTATATATTACGTGAATACGGCATCAATACTTATTTTTATTTTATTTTTTCTTTTACAAAGGTACAGAAAATTAATACAGCAATATAATACAATATAAAATATTCCTTTGTGGGAGACTTGTGTCTGCACTAGGTTTCCCTGTCTGACAGATTGAAAATAAAATAAAATAAAACGTCATCTAAAAACTAAAATTATACACATTGCATTATACACATTTTGTGTAGAAATATTTCAAATTTATTATTTGAATATATTATGCGGAAACGATTAACTGTGAAATATTGCGAAAATATTAAACAATTTAGAATTAATATAAAAAGGCTAATAGAGCGTTTAATTTGGAAAGAAAGTGTTACATAACGGAGTAGGACGCGATAGTCGGCGGTACGGCGACGTTTCGAACCGGCCCGCTGCGGTTACGTCACGTGACACCATGACCGCACCGATCCTTATAATACGAGAGTATCTCTTACGAGTAACGAAAGTTGAAATTTAATTGAAAATTATCTCGTATAGTCAGAACGGCGACGACTTTTATAACAAGAATCCCGTATTTTCTCGAAAATTAAATTTATATATCTACATTAGTAACTATTGCTTTAAATATATTCAGTTATATACAGGTATTTAATTTAATACATATAAAAATAATGGAAAATGTTATCACAAATACATATGTATCTATATATACATCTAAGAAAAGCGAGATGAAAATGTAAATAATATTTGGAGGGACAAAAAGCTTATAGTTACTGGTTGTCAGACTGTAGATTCTTGCTGCAGCATGAATATGCCGTATCGACCTGGGAACGTAGCGCAAAATAACAGCATGAAATAGCACTATAATGCTACTGTTAGCTGTGATAACGTATGTGCATCTTGTGTCTTTGTAGAAAACGGTTGTTGATAATTGTGAGGTCGTTTGTTCAAATTTAGTTTTATAAAAAAAATTATTGATCCGAGTCTTTGAGATTATATGTAGTGCAAACAAATAGAACAACGCAGAGTGAGCTGACTTTTTTGTAAAATTGTCATAATTACCTAAAACCGTTGTATAGTGAGAGTAGGCTGGCTGCTGGATTGCGAGTCCTACTTTCGAACAATATTTGTGACAAATTGTAGGATTTTGGATCTGATTATGTATGCCGTGTCTCTGAAACTGAATCTGAACCATACTCCTATCCTATAGCACATGCATTACATCCTCTACCTAGAGTAACTTTGCTTTGCCTACTGATTGCCTAAATGTTTACGACACTAAAAATATTCTGCGTAGTTGACGTCATCTGGGAATAACCAGAAGATATTCCAGTGGTCGAATTAAACGATCATCATCACAATCACCTAATAGTTAGGTAACTATTAGGTGATTGCTCCTGCTTAGCTCTGTATCATTTTATGACGTCAACTAAGCAGAATATATTGTAAGGTCGTAAGCATTTGCGCAATCAGGCACTCACTCGTCCTATAGCTTAGTTTGATGTCATGCATGTGCAATAAATAGAAGAAAAATTATGATCCAGTGTAAATTGCGCGGAACACAACACACGTGTTCAAAACACAAAATCGATTTGTAATGCACTAATTTTCTAGCTTAAAATCGAATCCAGAACCGACAACGCAGCGGCCAGGTACTCTGGTTTTTAAGGTACACGGTCGTCAGGTTACCTAAGCCGGTGTTCGACAATGATGTTTACCCTGCATGTTAAATATTTCTTTTAATATCAAATGTCGGTTATGTATTCCGCGTATATTCGAAGTTTAACATGCCCTCATTTATACCGACGCGACGGCTTTCGTGTGTGCGCGGTTGACAAAACTTTTCCTTGAAGTCGTTAACAAACTTCCTGCACGCGGTATTGGTCAAAACACGCACAATTACTCATAATCACACTAAACGACTTTCAACTCGATAACATAACTTTTTAAGTAGCTTTAAATAATTTGTCCCAGTTACAATAAGTGACAAATTTAGTTGGATTGTGGGCAGGTGGTATTAATATACGAGTAACTTTTTTTTAAAAAAAAATAAAGGAAATTAGTTAGCTTAAAACATTCCTAATATTCCGGTTGACCACTCCAACTAAGGTACGAGATGGCTCGATAGTCGAATGGTGGATTAAAAGCTAACAACCTTATATTTCGCAGACCGTACCCTATACCAATTAGGCTATTGACTCTTCAACCATTAATTAATGTATGGTTTACAGTTTTCTTTTAAAAAAAAACAATTGCTTCTATCAGTAGTTATCCATTAGGAAACATTACTTTTTCAAGTGGACATATTGGAATTGCAACATATTATGATTATCTATCTATCAGTGGGCGTATGTGGATCTCGGAAGGGGTTAAAGCAGCATAACAATATAAAAATTCTATGGTGTGTTGTGTTTACAACGGTCTGGTTATTGCTTCACCTTTTTTGGACGGTAACGCATTGGTGACTCCTCTGGTGTTGCAGATGTTCATGGGCGACCCTTTTTAAAAATAAAAGATGCTGTTTTTTTTCTTTATCCCGTCTTAAGTTTTATATATATATATATATATATAAAACATTATATATATATATATATATAATGTTTTATTATATATATATATATATATATATATATTTTTATACATTTTTTTATACATATATATGATTGGCCTTAAGACATCTATTCCAGATAATCTATACAATGTCGCGAAGACATTTTTTTTGATGCCTATATAAGACGATACGAGAGCGGCATCACTAACTGACAGGGAAAAGTAGTAGTCATCATAGGTTTTACCTTTCCAGAAGAAAGCATCAGAGGCCTCACGTGTATAACCTTCGTCGGGAAGTCTGGTTTCCTATAAAGCAGCGATGGAGATTACTAATCTGCTTAGTTTGGCGTCATTTACAACACTTTTGCGCAGGTCTCGTGCGCAAACTGAACCTCCACAGGTGTCCGGGAGGCCTGTCCTCATGTTACGGACATTCCATGTTGCAATGTGCAAGGATTGGCGGGGCGATTTATTGCTGTGTTTTTCCAGTTTGGAGCGGGTGGTTACTGATCAATGGATCTACGATGGACCCTCCCAGCTCGTCCCGCGGGCGTGCGTGAAGATCGCACCCCCAGACCGCTCGCGGAACTATGACGACGACACGTTACCACGTCGTGCCGTCGTTCTCCTCGGGGTCACTCATACTGGACGGTCGGAACCCCCACTCCGATCGTTAGTGATCCGTACGGCCCCGTCTCCGAGCAGGATCGGTACTCTCTCTATCCCGCTCCTCAGCCTCTTTTCGGACCATTACGGTCTCGCAGAAGAAGGCTACGGCCCTCCACGCAGATTCCCCGCGCAGCATCGCCGACACGACTGCTGGCAGGGACGGGTTCCGTGCGATCGGCTTCCCACGCCAGGCAAGCAGCGAGCGTGTGCGATGCGGAGTCTTGGTCGTCGCCACGGAGATGTGTTGCAGATTAATGCTAACATAACATAACATAAAGCATATATATATATGTATATATATATATATGTTTTAGTTAATTTTATCATGTTATTTTTTCACTATATCTACCAGAATAGAAGAATTACGTTCTTATTATGTCTCTGACAACACTGCCCATTGTTGGTTATCTCCATTAATTTAATGAATATCTATATCACGGTATGTCGACGGTTATAATAAATGGCAATTGCCATTCGAGAATGTTTCGTCCCCTTCACTTCTATGAGCTACATGCCCTATCGCCACTTTAGCATATCGATCCGTTAAGTACCATTGCCTTTGTTTCGCTGCGGATATCCGCAACCCCATACTGACTATGTCTGTATAAAGCTCCCCACTAGATGAAACGACGATCCATGCGGTTTTGTGTCAAGTCGATGGATGGAGGTAGCATCATGTTTTGATAAACTGTGAGGGACTACGTACAAGAGATGAGAGTCTATGGTGTTCCAATATAAAAAAAACAAGAGAACCACGTTTTTTCTCTTTTGCTTCCTATGCTTTTTTTTGTGCCCGACATCAATCTTGTCAATTATACTTTGTACCTTCAAAAATTTCAAATATACTATGTACCTTTTTTGTCTACAAAGGTACAAAGTATACTTGAAATTTCATAAATAATTTTATAATTCACAATACGAATTAAAAATTACTATTGGGCAAATAGAAATTCTTTTAAAAACAATAATTAAATAAAAATATAGCCGTAACAGCAGTTTCTCTGTGTTATACTTAATAACAATTCGTTTTTCTAATTGTTCGATCTAAAGGTAGCACTAACAGTTCAATTCAATAAAGTTTTCCACTTTTTCTACGGCGATTGGAGACTTCTGAAAGAGACCTCGAATCTCTTGGTTTCTTTTTTGTGTTTATGTGATGCTGTTATACCAGAGACCTTTACAGCTTTATCTAAGTATACTCGCTAGCGGGAGGCCCCCTGAGTAGGGAGACAACGACGATGCTGTCAATGCTGGCACGAGGACTGCTACTGCACCACCGCTGCGCTCCGACCTCTGTGGACGAAGAACGTCGACGACGACGGAGGGGGCACTATCACTATCTAAAAGGGAGCGAATCTCTTGGAGCTACCTATAATCATAATGTTGAGCAAGCGGGTTGCTTATCCTAGAATTAGTATCTCAGCGCTAGTGATTTCGATACTGGAGTCTAGTCAGAAAGATTTCGCACACAAATCTTCCTTGCAGGTATGAACGGATTTCTTTAGTAATCAAAGCCTTGTCCGTTAACCAATAAGATAGACTATAATAATAAGAGTCATTTATCTCGTCGATATACAATTATGCTGCTTTAGTTTAGCCTCGTGAATGTAATACAAAACAGAGCTTTCCCCGGTTGAGCCAACTCAGTTTTGCCACAGCTAGAAAGAAACTGCACCGTGGCCCTACTACTATTAAAAACTGGGCATGGTTTTGTGGTTTAAGTTAATAGATTAGGGTGCTAAAGCTCACTATTTCGACAAAAAATTAAATAAATTAATTACCAAACTAAAAAAATGTTAAATAATCTAACTCATAAGAACCAAATATTTCGAAATGGCTCTTGCCCTTGGTTTTGCAATAAAGCAACTGCTTTAATCAATTAATCACTGAAGTGTACCGTTCCAATTTAAAACAAATCGACGAATCGAGGCTAAATATAAATATATGTAGATATGTAACAGCAATAAAGAAAAAGCAAACATATTACTCTCTCACATCTATGCATATGTATTACGTCTTAAAATTCTATGTAGTTTACTAGAAGAGGTGGTTTTTTGGCTTAATTTTTGTTTTAATTTCCCATCAATAACCTATAATATACACATGCTTATCGTTGCACATCCACTGGAAACATCTCACCAATGATCTTTATAGTAATCTGTTAACAGTCCAGAACTGACGTTAATTATCTAGTTGATATGACATGACCATTTTTTGGATCTCAAATGAGACTCGCAACAATTTTTTTTTAAGACCACTGGACGATTTGCGTTAAAACGGGATAGTCTTGTTCAATGCAGTACGTATGGCCACTTTTAGAATTTATACTTTATATTCGTCATATATTAGACAATTTTATTCTTTATAAAGGCATATTAAATTAATGATCGGAATCGATAGTTTCAGAGATTAAGAGTACATTACAATGATATTTTACAGTTGTACAATAGTTGTTTTGAAACGCCCTCTAGCAAGAAATAAAAGTAAGACCACGAATTGAAAATGGCGTATAAGTTTCTTTTCCCCACAAGGAATTGTAGTTCCTATATGTATGAATAGATGGCACTAATTATATATTTATTGTTGTTTTAAATATATTATTTTTAATCAAGTTATAAACTAGAATTTATTATATGCAACAATTAATAATTTTATAAAGGTTTTAAAATAAAATATAGATTAATTTGTTTTTAATTTTAAAACCCTTATAAATCTAGGCATCAAGTCCGCCCGTAAACCTTAGTTTAAAGTGACAAAAATATTAAATTAAAAAATATTATTACCATAATAACACTATTATCGCGTTTATCCGTCTGTAGGTACTAATGTCTCAAACTTCTTAACAGCTTTCGCTCAATTTTCACCAATTTATAGAATGATTCAAGAGGAAGTTATTTACGTATGCCATATAAATGAATTAGGCTGAAAAGTCAGAATAAAGCTGGGTAGAACTATCCATTTTTTTCAATAAGATATTTTATATTTCATTTTATTATAAAAGAAGATAAATCGTCAAAACTACTGTCATTTGAAGCAGATGCGTACTATGTTAGCTGTATTTGGTGAATCGTTCCTCCCTTAATCTCCGCGTGGGTGGTTCGTCAAGGGTGTGCACCTCGGAGGCATATTTCAGTGGTGTGGGGCCTACGCCGGCTGTCCTGTTTCAAAGTCATCGCGTTCATTGGCCACGAAAGGGTCGTTTCCATAGTCCTTGTGAATTACAATAATTCTGCGTTGTAGATTCTACATGCGATTATACAATATATAGATAAAATTCGTGGACGCAGTGTGAAGAAGGTTGTTGAACTAGACTTTCAATTTGGGATCCTTGTTAATATCTACATCATGAATTACGTTTTGAATGAAAAAAAAACATTTTGTTCGTCCTGATCAGGGTAAAATCATACACAGTAACATCTTTTCTTTCAAATAACTATTTATTTAATATGTAACATACCTTCTAAGATGTGGATAAATCTGTTGCCACAGAACAAACAGTTCGACCTTCACTCGTCACTGGTATCGCAAAATTGTATAGATATATGCTGTGCATATATCCCTGCCTGGCAGAGAAAAGAACATTTAGGGAACAGTATTAGAGCCGAGATGAACTGCATTGTCCGTTTCCAGCTTTTCCGTTGCAACTTGTTATACATACATATATGTATTATGTATACTATATTTTATTTTGAAACAGTATTGATGAATGAAAGAATTTTCTTACATTAGTTTGGGCGATTGATAACTATGTTATTAGGTATTATACTGTATAATTCCATATTTGACTTTTAACGGATTTCACGACGTACGAAGTTGAACTACCGCGGAGAAGTTAGTTGTGATTTTATTTTGATGTTTTTTTTTTAATTCACTGTGTATCTTTTCACTAAAATACTATTCAATAAAACTGCCGTAAGCACAATTCAGTTCAGTTCTGCCTCCCTGAAACTATATCAAAACAATCAAATTTGGCGCATGGTTCTATGATCGGTATTTGAATATCGATCTCGCCGCAGCCCTTTTCCCTCCCACCTCCCTACACAACTAGGGTTGCCATCACTTATAACAGTATTGGTATATATGTACATAAAACAGAATAGTTTTGAGTGGAAGTAGAAAACAGGTTTCACCGAAATCAAATAATGAGAATGGCTAAAAAAAATTAAGACATGATATAGGGATGGAAAAGAAACACTATTCAAATTAATACAATTACACTGCGTTAGAAATATAATTGTATTAATCTGCGATCATTCATGTTTACTACTTTTCAACACGTCAATATCTTAAAAGGCGACAAAGGGTAAGAACAAGGTATGCAACATAGTATACGGCAGCCTAAAAGAAAAATCTTCCATTAACATGGCCTGCCTTAGTATTACCTATTATTTATTAATTTTATTGTACCGTGTTTGTTTGCTAAATGTTAATATTTTATTTATTTATCTGTATTTTATAACTGCATTTTCTTATGCCTTACCCACTAAGCTAAACACTTACCCTAATGTGCCTTTATGATACAATCAATTGTTTTTCTAAAATTAAAGGGTGCAAGTGCTTTTGTTATTGTTAAAGCAAGATCGTTATTATCTTTATTATTTCAGAATAAGTACTTACTCAAGCTATCCTGAACTCCAAAGCCAACTACTCAATTAAGCTATTCGATAACATTAAAGTCACGTACATAACTCGTTCATGTTATGATTAACGTGTTGTATTTTTGGATGACAAAAAGTAGACAATTCACCTAGGAAGTTATATATTCCCGTGGCCCGTGACAAACATCTATCCTCGATTCGGATACTGTCAGTGCTCAGATTTTGGATGGAATGCTTTATCAGCGAATTCTAAAGTAGTAAGTAATAAATATTTTTTTATAGTTTAGGCGGCAAACGAGCGTACAGCCCAACTGATGCTAAGTGATCACCGTCGCCCATGAACATTCGCAAAACACCAGACGAGTCGCAAATGCGTTGCCGGCCTTTATTTAGTTTTATTTTATTTTATAAATCTCTTATATATTTTATTTAAATTTTCATGTTTTACTAAAATTTATCGTTTATAAGTCTGGTAAGCTTTAAGTATTTATATACGTATTTAGTTTGCTAACAGTTCAGAGATATAAATTGTCCTCTAAAACATTACGTAAAATACATTTAGATCGTAACAAAGAATTAAGCTCATATCAGTTCTCAGATAATTGGATGAAATCTTCTGATATAAACGGATCACGAAATAATCGCGTTGAATATGTCAGATCTAAAACACCAGACGAGTCGCAAATGCGTTGCCGGCCTTTATTTAGTTTTATTTTATTTTATAAATCTCTTATATATTTTATTTTGAAACAGTATTGATGAATGAAAGAATTTTCTTACATTAGTTTGGGCGATTGATAACTATGTTATTAGGTATTATACTGTATAATTCCATATTTGACTTTTAACGGATTTCACGACGTACGAAGTTGAACTACCGCGGAGAAGTTAGTTGTGATTTTATTTTGATGTTTTTTTTTTAATTCACTGTGTATCTTCCCTCGCATATCACCTTGTCCGAATGGAAAGTGAAGGTGTCAAAGTACTATTCAATAAAACTGCCGTAAGCACAATTCTGCCTCCCTGAAACTATATCAAAACAATCAAATTTGGCGCATGGTTCTATGATCGGTATTTGAATATCGATCTCGCCGCAGCCCTTTTCCCTCCCACCTCCCTACACAACTAGGGTTGCCATCACTTATAACAGTATTGGTATATATATGTACATAAAACAGAATAGTTTTGAGTGGAAGTAGAAAACAGGTTTCACCGAAATCAAATAATGAAAATGGCTAAAAAAAATTAAGACATGATATAGGGATGGAAAAGAAACACTATTCAAATTAATACAATTACACTGCGTTAGAAATATAATTGTATTAATCTGCGATCATTTCATGTTTACTACTTTTCATCACGTCAATATCTTAAAAGGCGACAAAGGGTAAGAACAAGGTATGCAACATAGTATACGGCAGCCTAAAAGAAAAATCTTCCATTAACATGGCCAGCCTTTGTATTACCTATTAGTTATTAATTTTATTGTACAGTGTTTTTTTGCTGAATGTTAATATTTTATTTATTTATCTGTATTTTATAACTGCATTTTCTTATGCCTTACCCACTAAGCTAAACACTTACCCTAATGTGCCTTTATGATACAATCAATTGTTTTTCTAAAATTAAAGGGTGCAAGTGCTTTTGTTATTGTTAAAGCACGATCGTTATTATCTTTATTATTTCAGAATAAGTACTTACTCAAGCTATCCTGAACTCCAAAGCCAACTACTCAATTAAGCTATTCGATAACATTAAAGTCACGTACATAACTCGTTCATGTTATGATTAACGTGTTGTATTTTTGGATGACAAAAAGTAGACAATTCACCTAGGAAGTTATATATTCCCGTGGCCCGTGACAAACATCTATCCTCGATTCGGATACTGTCAGTGCTCAGATTTTGGATGGAATGTTTTATCAACGAATTCTAAAGTAGTAAGTAATAAATATTTTTTTATAGTTTATGCGGCAAACGAGCGTACAGCCCAACTGATGCTAAGTGATCACCGTTGCCCATGAACATTCGCAAAACACCAGACGAGTCGCAAATGCGTTGCCGGCCTTTATTTAGTTTTATTTTATTTTATAAATCTCTTATATATTTTATTTAAATTTTTATGTTTTACTAAAATTTATTGTTTATAAGTCTGGTAATCTTTAAGTATTTATATACGTATTTAGTGTGCTAACAGTTCAGAGATATAAATTGTCCTCTAAAACATTACGTAAAATACATTTAGATCGTAACAAAGAATTAAGCTCATATCAGTTCTCAGATAATTGGATGAAATCTTCTGGATATAAACGGATCACGAAATAATCGCGTTGAATATGTCAGATCTAAAACACCTGCACAGACTAGATTGGCAGAAGCGTCCGATACTATTTTTATTGCGATTTCCGAAACGGCGAATTACTGAAAATTATTCTAATCGGCTATAGAAATTTCAATGCCTATGTGATTATTATATAATGCGAGTGCTTTCGTTTAATTTTCAATCACTGAGCTAATACTCCGTCTATAGTCTGTGTTTAAAATGGCTACTCCTTCCATAGGCCCCACCCGTCGCATCTCCGTCGTAATTCAGTAAATTTCAGGCTTCAGACGACCCTTCCCAAGGTCGCAGACGTTTACGCACACACGCATTCCACGCACAGCCCTTTGTATCGATGCCTGAAACGCGTCTGTCTGCGTGTCGGCCATTAAACTTGAGGTAGGTAGGTACATTCTTGTATGACACGGACTAAGGTTGCATAGGAGTTTTTAAAATTAAAATAATATAATTATAAAATGCTTTTATAAAAATATATCTAAAATTGTGAAAAAATTAACTAATCATAATATTCGTCCATACTAGATTTTATCTGGAACAGAAAATAAATGTTATTTTTCATTTTTAAAGTGTATACATTTTTAGAATTTTATTATAAATATATTAAAAAGAATATAAATTACTAAAAAATAAATTTACCCCTGGTGGGACTCGAACCCACAGTCCCCGGCTTAGGAGGCCGATGCCTTATCCATTAGGCCACAGGGGCGGTTAGAATTAGTGTTGAATTACACAGTTATTATGTAAAACGTTAATCATATTCGTATTCTATAATTATATTCTCATCATATGTTCTTCCGATTTTCATCTTCTATTTGTTGATTTTAACGTCATTATTGCTATGATTATATTCAAATACTGTTTCAAACAATAAATAAAACAATTAAGTAATATTAAAATCCCTTATAATCCAAAATTCGTAAACTGATATCTTAAAGGTATTATTTACAAAACTGCAAATATATCATTAATAGTATATTTTTTTTATTGTATTGGTATAATTTACGAGCGCACAGTTCAATAGGAAATTATGCCTGCGGCTAATTTCACCAATTTTCATCCTCGATAAGGTAGCTTAATGCAAATGCATTGTCTCGCCTAAGGACTAAGATGGAATGTTATCACCAGTAATAAGTGATCTCCGGATCCTTGCACACACCAGACGAAACACAGCTGCGTTATGCTGGTATTTGACGTTGGTCTTCTGGGAGTACGTGGTCCTTTCCCTGTCGCGCCGCTACATTCATGCTGCTGCAAGAAACTAGCTAAAGCGTGATTCTGTCACTTAACTTTTAAACTTAAATTTCTATATCATTACCGTGTTAACGTTGAGCTCTTAGATAATTTCTATTGACGTTTCACAATTGGTTGAATTTATATTGGAAGGAGTAGATTTTGAACTTACCATAGCCAATCGTAATCATATATATCTCTTTACCATCGAAAGGTGACGTCGCGGTGACGTCATCAGAAAACTGTAGATGCATGCAAGCGTGCGCTATTCGAGGGTTCTCGCCCTGTCAAGAGTGCTCCAAGCAACCAGCGATGCTTGCCATTAATGCCACAAAGGGTAGCCGATTCAGGTCAATCATCGACTTCGGCAAATATGCAAGAACCCACTTAGCTGTTCTGTGGTAGTTGAAAACAAACAACAAGTTGGGGTAACGCTAATATTGGAAATATTCTTTAGCCTACAGAGGGTTTGAATTAATCTTGATTTCTTTTTTAAATGCTGGTAAACCCGAATCACTTGATTGGGTGTGTGCTTCAAGGGACAAGGTTGCTGTTTCGAAAACACAGAAATCCAATACCAATTCTTACAATAATTTTACGATACACATTATCACGATTATTTTGATCAATAATTAAGTTGGAAAATAAATAGTTCAATAGTTAAGTTATAGAATTGTATCGCACTGATTTTAAAATACTACAATAATTTAGCGTCAATATAGAAGAGTATAATAAATGAAATTAAATCCTTCTATTATAGTAGTATTTATCCAAAACGTATAATGTAATTTTTACAGTGTTAGAGCTACGCTGCTGTTAGTTTCTAGCTGCAGAATGAATTGGCCAGCTCGAACGGGGTAGCACCACGCCCTAACAGAATACCAACTTATATAAATGATCCGAATAAAGGGAAATGGGAAAATGAATAAAGGATTCCGGAGATCATTATTTACTGGTAACGAGGCATGACATCTACATTCATCCTTGACAAGAAACCATAATGCAGATGCGTTGTCACCCTTGAGGACTGAGATGGAATGCCTCGTGACTAGTAATAAAGGTCTCCGAATCCCCACACTCACCAGACGAAACACAGCAGCATTATACTGCTATATTTCGCTGATATTCCGTGAGGGCGTGGTCTTACCCCGAATGAGCTGACCCATTCATTCTGCAGCTATATACAAACTGGAGTGTAGCTCTACCACTGGTATTAGTAATTCTTTTTCCCTGTGATATCTGCGGCCTTTGACACCCACATTCATCCTCGATAAGGATCATAATGCACATTACAAGAGTTGTCACCCGTAAGGACATAGAATACTTGGTCGCCTGTAATAAAGATCTCCGGATCAACATCGACCAGACGAAACACAACAACGTCATACTGCTAGTTTATGTTGGTAATGCGTGAGGGCGTCTCTAACACTACTTAAAACCCACGGCCTCGTTCTCAGACAGGTAAGATACTGCAGGTAATTATTATGGACAAGATCGAAGGCAAATGTGGATCGCAGAAAGAAATCGTGGCACCGCAATACTCGGTGGTGGACAGGAATCGCGACCTTACCTTAACTGTGCCCACCGAAGACTAGTTGCTAACCTTCTGTATTTGTAGGGGCACAGGTACAGAACAAGTATCGTAGTTTTAACAAAGACAACTTTTAAGTCCGGTTCAGTATAAAATTATATAGGTGACCAACCCACCACTTTCCCATGGCTCCACCAGTATCCCAGCCATACGAGCTGAATTGTGGACGCTGAACGCGGTTTTGCCTTTAGCTGACTCCACGCGTTCCTTTCTTGACTCCCTACTAGCAGGTAAATTCTGATCCTTGTCCCTAAATCGTTACTTTTAGACAGCACGTACACGGCTACTATTCCGAAAACATCTTTGTCCCAATCAGTTAATCCAACTCTGGTCTTCTTCTCAGCTCATGCCATCCATGCGCAAAATCGGGCATTCGTGCGAAATTTGCCTCGACGCTGACCAGGTCCATGTAGTACACCACATATTATATAGGTGTACAGTTATACTCCGTTTCAATCTTAGTTCGGTTGTATAAAACGATTATTTTATCGCAAATGGTAAGGTGAGGACGACAGAGCGTTTTGGCGGACGCTAACAATTCCATAATGTGTCCTGGCAGACAGCAGTTTCCGCTAGTTGCCGGAAGATGTCTTAGTGGTCGGAAATTAGCCTTCGTTGACGTCATTGCTACGTTGCATGAAAATATTACCATTGTAGAACTATATAAGTTAGTATAACAATTTCTTTGAAAATAAACTTATTTAATGCAAATATTGTACGAATTATTATTATTAATACTTACGAACAAATGTAATACGAAATTACTACCGATTATTATGTAATACACAGACGGATGACAATCTGTGCCTAAAATTTTATATACATATACTGTTTCCTCCATCAGCAAAACACGGCATATATTCAGAATATCAATCGTTGATTTCCAATGCTAACTGCGCGGCCATTCCCCAGTGATCGGCGAGACGTCAGGGATTATCATTGTTTTCCTGCTATAAAACAAACGAGACACGTAATGTGACCATACTTGAGTGATTTGAACACAGTGCAACACAGAAATATTTGTGTCAATGACGAGGCGTGCAAGAGCGAATAAGAAAGCGCGGATGCGCTCCCAACACGTGACTTAATCTCCTTTAGAATACTGCACCAATTCCATACAAATAAAGCGGGACCTTGGAGTCGGTCCACATAATGTTTGTGTAACGGTAACCTGTTGCATTTACACTGGTACGGAGGTATAAATATATATCCATAACAAAGCTAGAAATAATTATTTCTCATTGAAATTTTCTTATTAACCTGTTCTTGGGTGTTTTGTACTTTATATTATTGTTATTTTTATTGGTACACTCAGTTTGTTTCTAGCTGCAGAACAAATGGGTCAGCCCGATCGGGGTACCACCACGCCCTCGCGGAACACCAGGGTGAAATAGCAGCATAATGCTGCTGTGTTTCGTCTGGTGAGTGTAGGGATCCGGAGACCTTTTTTATTGGTGACGCATCTGCATTATGATTCCTTGTCAAGGATGAATGTCGTCATGGGACGTAGGAATCACTAACCATCAGGAGAACTGTGTGCTTGTTCGTTACTCTGAATGTAAATTAAAAAAAAATATTTCGGTCAGATATTTATAATTTAAGGTTGAGCTACAAGAAAAAAAAAGTTATCAAGCCACGAGAAAAGAATCTTGTAAAGGCTTTTTTCTCGGTCGAAGCTGCCATGGATACCATTAGCGAAGAGATGACAACAACAACAGGAAGAAGCATTTAGTGAGGGCCTAAGAAGGTTCGACTAAGATCTGGCCGAGAAGAGCGATACTATCGTCATAAAACGTATACAATATGTAGGCGCGTACGCAAGTCAGAGTTTTCTTGTCTACTGGGTTCGGACGCTTTTTCATATGGGTTATTTATGATAGATTTTTTATGGTCTTGGGATATTAAAGAGACATCTTCTAGGCATAGTGAGCACCTGCAGTCACCATCAAGGGGTGTGGGTGATTCTTTGACCCGTCAACTTATTGGGATAGGACCTCAAACATTTGCAGCATAAAAAACAGATCAACACTATCATGTTTTGTGTGATGAGAGAAGGAAATACCAGCTTCTCTCAATGATCATTTCTCAATCATTGACATAAAGTCATTCCGCGTTAATTTGTAACAAAACCCTTATATGAAGTATATGCCTTGAATTGATTTAAAAAGTACCGGACGCCTCGCAGGGTACATAGTAAAACTTTTCAGAACATTTATTGTATTTTAGATGAATGTTCCCGTAATAACGTAACAATGAATACGCCGTATAAATAATATTAGATATATTTTCTAAAAAGAAAGTATTTAATTTCAATAACTTAAGTTTTTATGAAAATTTACCTTCAGTGCTTTAAGGCATCTCAGTTGAGGGTTAAGATGAAATGCCTTAACAGGAGTTGTAACCATGTATTAGCACACTAGTCAACACTAATATCATAAAAATATTTTATAATCTTTTCTTTTTTTGTGTCGTTAGCATCGTCATATTTCCGAACGTCGCCCCCATCCCCGCACCCTGGCACCTCACCGATGTATGAGACATGACAAATGCATGCTCGATTATGCTAAAAGCATTCGGCCCGCATTTCAATTGTGAACATACACAACGAACAGATTAACAAAGAATTTCGTTTATTTACCAACATTTTTCACGACGTAACGTATCCTTCGAGTACGCTGCTCGAATAGAGAATTGTTTTTTTGTACAATTGATACATTTTTATAGCATTCTGAGAAGTATTTTATCATAGTTCGATCAGTTGTACACCTTGCGAAAGCCAAGTTGAATGTCATAGAATAGTTTTAAGGTGAATAAAAAAATAACTTGCAAGTTCATACCGCATTCATAAAAAGTAAAGTGTTATCAATTATGAATAGCAGTATAGTTTCAACACGTTTTTATCACATCTCATCTGATATTATTATCGAAATTACACGTAAGCCAAAAAGACTTCAAAATAGGCAAAAAAACTACGTGTGCTTGGTTTTATAAAAGACTCAAAAGTTGATCAGAAACAAAGGTCCGATTGAAGTGAAGATTAAACAATAAGACTAATCAGGAAAAACCGGGATGTTAAATCATTTTAAATTCGCAAAGTAATAGCATAGCATAGCATAGCATGATGATAAACATGATGTTGTTATTTATTTATAACACCTTGATTAACATACCATCTGTAAAGGATTACTCTCGGGCCTTAGTTCCCAAAGTGGGGGAGTCTACGTTGGCGTGACAAAAAAATGGGAGTTCACAATTCCTAAGCGGGGGTCCACGAAAAATTTTTGTTCCTTTCGATTGTTAAGGACGAAAAATTTGGCTTGACTTCACTTATCAATGTAGGCCGATAATATTTTAAGAAGCTCAGCAATTGTTACTTGTAAAAATTTGCATATTCCACATTTTATGTCGAGTAGTCCACCGGAACTAGCAAAATTTTGAAAGCGGTCTATGAGAAAAAAGTCTGGGAACTTCTGCTCTAGGGCAACATGTAACATTTAAATAGGCATCACTGAGGTCTTATTTATTATTAACTATATTTCTTATTTTGAAACTATTATTTCGACTCTTTAAATAATGTATTTAAAATGTCAATAATTATAAATCTTAAAAGGGACGGGTGAGATTCTTAGGAGATGCCCATTTTATTTATTATGATAAACTCATCGTCAGCTACCAAGAACTGTTTTAAGAAGATTCGGAATTAATATAATGCTGCACTTCGGATGACAAAAATCTTACATGAAATACAGCCTCAGTAAATATAGTAAATAAAAGTAAAAGTAAAGACAAAACGAAGACACGGAAATGAGTTAACAAAGTTTTAGGATATGATAGCGTAAACAAAATACCATAGAAATAAAACAATTATGAGTAATAGCCACCTTATTAACTATAACAAAATCTTCTGCTTCTATTTATTTATTTAACTTTTATGTACAAATAACATTTATACAAGGAAATTAAGAAGAACTAAGGCGCAGCTTAATTTACAATAAAAATCTCTTCCCACAGGCCTGGTGTTGCACATGTTATCAGAAAAAAGAAACATAAATAAAATAAAATAAAAAAATGAATACCAGACTATATTTATTTACAAACACATGCGTATAAATACATAAATAATAATACGTATAATATATAATTTAAACATAAATAATAAATATATTTTACCATACAATAAAGCTAACATAATATTTAATTATAAATTCAACTGATAAAGTTAAATAATATTCCTTCAAACGTTTTTTAAATAGCACAACAATTCTCGAGCCATGATTTTTTCAGGAAGAGCATTCCAAAAGAATTCCCAGCACAGTTTCTATACCAACTCATTCAAAGTTGGTATAGAAACTAACTAGAAATTCAAGGAGAGATCTAAGTTGCGATCTGCAGATTCATCAGGCGGATATACAAATGAAAACCGTTTGCGGAGATGTGACGAAGTCTTAGGGGAATGAACGATATTAAAAAGGAAGCAAAGAAATCGAATGTTCTTACGAAATGTATGGGGAACCACTTGAATTATTTACGAAAATGTGAAACACGGTCGGATTCATTTCACTGGGTACGGACCACTGGTTTCAATTAATTCGCCCAATCTTTATTTACATAAAATCATACGACGCTACACAATAAGTTTTTTTAGCGACATTTAAATCAATATTCATATCATGTTTATTTGGTTCCCGTAATGACTTAATCGCGAACCACCAGCTTAAGTAGGCTCATACATTTCGCAATGCAACTGCATTGTTTCTAGTTACAACACCTTATTAAAATTCAAAGTAGGTTTTGGCCTTAAATGCACACAGTGTACTATAGATGCGAGGCTTTTTGTGTACATGGCTAAAAGTAAATTAAAGTTATGTTAATATTTTTAAACTATATACTAGCTTCTCATTCATTTTAAGCGGGAAACGAGCACATGTTTCAGACTCCGTTGCAGGCAAACTCCATTGGATGCAGGGATCCTTGAATCCAATGAATCTATGAGCTGCAAGAATCATTGGATACATCCATCTTTGATAAGGAATCAAGGTGCGACTGCGTTTTAATTATTGAGGTGAGATTCATCAGTTTTTAGCCTCTCCTTTACTCGCCTCGAGACTCCCACATGGATAATTAGACAAAGATTTAATCAGCAACTTAATGCAGTGTAACAAGGAATCGCTTGATCTTTTGTGAGTTTAGTTTTTAAGGAGCTTTATATCCTACATATAAATAAATATATATATATATATATAAACATAAATATATATATATATACATATATGTATATATATATATTTATTTATGCTCGTGCCTACCTATTCGGTCTACAGCTAGTTTATAGCTGCGGTGTGACCCTACCACGTAGAATATACGCTTGTATTGAAAGGATTTCAGCGTATTAATAATAATAAGATTTTTGATTGAGATTCTTTATTAACATAAAAAATATCAGCAATCAATAATAAAAGCATTATATTTTTTTTCCCTGCAGAGAAATTATACATTCAGTTTTATATGTCTTCCAGGCCTACATGAAAGCATACTTTCAAATTCTTCTAAAGAAGCAATAAAATTTCTTCGAATAATCAAAGCATATCTTTACGGCTTGGATAAAATAATATAACCCTAAGCTTAACTGTGACATTTTTCTTATTGCCATACTATATAACTTGACATGTACATGGCAAGCACTGATAAAAAAAACTTCAATACATCACTGGGTACAGATAGTAGGAGTGAGGTAAGAGATAATGAGTTTCATTAGCCTGTCCGTGCCTGATTGAGGCGTAAACCCGGCGCTCGTGTCATGCGATAGCGCTCGTTTCCAAACCCATAAATATCAATCAACGGTCATTAGCAGCGAAACACTTGAGACATACTCTTGCATACGTTGAATAACCATCCATAGGAGACCCACAGCACATCCGAAATATCTACAAACTTAACGTTGAACCATATGTAATTGAATGACAAGAGGTTCTAATAGAGTGGTTTTAAAAATATTTCTGTATATTCAATGTGTTTCTCTCCATCTAATGTTGGTAGTAGTATTTATCATTGCTGAATCATCATACATTATACAATGTTTTTGTCCGCTCGAGGATTTTGACGCCTATTTAAGAGAAATGAGCCATTAAATCATTTTAATGGTTGCCCACTCCTTTCATGATACTGATGTATTGAATATACGAATAAAGTCGCACTGAAATTTCTATTTGTGAACGTAATTCAAGTTATTCGTGGGTATTTTCGATGAGTTCTTTTTTTGTTATTACGTATTTGTTTGATTTATATTTTTAGTCTAATATACCTATCGTAATATAGTTATATTATGATGTTTAATCGTTATCATAATAAAGAGTTAGTTTTATCAGATCAAAATACAAATGTATTCAATAAGAAATAATAGACTAATAAAATACAAATGTATTTAGATCCGTTCTTTTAATTCAAATATTGTATAATATATAATGTCACCCTGATATGAGATATGGTATATATAATAGTGGATATATAAGAGTGTCCATGTAATCGTAGAGGCACTAACTTGACTGCGCCGAAGTATCGATGAAGGCATTCTTGTAATAGCAGTAAAACTCATTAATAATTACTAATTTCAATAAACTTAAATCCAAAAACAATAATTTGTTTGGGACAAATAAAGGTTTCAGTTGAAGATAAAATCGATACATGTTTTACACGAATCGATGTAGGTGTTGGTAATAACCACATGATAATCTTACAGAATTGTTTGTTGTGAGTTGATTGTGATTTTGAGTTTGCTATGTGGAGTGTGATTAAAATATCGATCTAGATATATATTTCAGAAGCCCAATTTTTAAAATAAGGCTAGTTTAAAAAAAGAAAAAGCTTTAATTATTATTATATTGTTATAATGCGGACCGGACTATCCATCTGACGACCGCCAGACGCACATATTGTTTCGTATTCGACGAATGAAATGAACGAGGTTTTGTGCGTTTAAATTAACATATAAATGCTATAAACATAAATGGAAACTTAATATAAATTTAAGATGTTGATAAGTCCTAAACCAGTCACGACCACTTTAATTCGCATTTTAGATTGTGTCATTTAATACAAGGCGTAATGATTTAGAAATACATTGATTTTTTTAATATAAATATATACGTTGAAGGTCAGTACATACTAAATTTCATCTTATCTACGTCAAACATCGGAGATATTAATAGAATCTGACGTTACTTTGCGGTTTAACTATAAAAAACCCAAAACTGCCTGTAAATGTAATAGAAAAAGATATAGAGAACCACCACCAAGAATATCTGCCGGTACCATCATTCTCGAGTACTAATTATTTATAACACTATTCTTAACTTACCACAAACACTTGTGATTTTTATAGTAGTTTTATGCACATACTTTTGAGGGAGGATATTACGTGTTTCTCTACAGACATTTCATTATTTCGATTTTACGTGGATGATTATTTATTTATAAAATAACCATATTGTAACCAATAAATAAGGCCAAATTCAGACTTACACAATTGGTTAGAAGTTATTTATGGATAGTATTTAAGTATGAAGATGTCCAACATTTTTAAGATCACCATAGATAATCACACTACATCATAGAGATACATTAATATCGTTATAACCATTGTCACTCCATCCGCTTACTTTCATATGAATGTATAATTGGTTATTTAACACAAATTACCAAGATAACGGAAAAATAATAATAATACAAATAGGTAAATATAAATTATTAATTAATTCATTATTATGTTATATTACTATAATTTATCTGCTATGAACAGATTCTTCAATTTACTATCTATGTATACCAAATAATAAATATTAATAATGTCAGAAACGGGTTTTGTGACCAACAATTAATCAAGTATCATTTTTCAACAGTAGCAACGGATGTTGATTGCAGATTTGCTGTAGTTTGGAATTGACCCTCTTTAATTTGATGCATGCAAATCGAAATCGTTTCGGCCCTTAAACTTTATCTTGTTTTAAATAGAACATAATATAATTTATAACTAACTTAATTGCATTTAAACATTAATAAAAAATTACTTAAAAATCTGGAAGTGAAAAGTTCTTCGTATCTAACTCAAGAAATTCACTACCCACCTTAATGTTTTATAATACCAGGTTTTCTTTATAACTTTTTATTTATATTATTTAATAATCAGTATGATATTAATTGATATAATATCTAACATTCTGTTTAATAAATTCACGTGTTTTTTTGGTTTATGTCCTGATCGATTTCGAACAAGGCGATATCTTGAACTGATAAAAATCCGCACAGTTTTCACTAGGAGGTCTAGCTAAATCTAAGACTAGGGGGACAAAAGGAGGATTGGGAGGTATTAAAATGCAACAACTCACGGTCAAGCTAAGTCGAGATAAAGAGAGTGAAATATTTTGTAGAAATTTGTAGAAAGAAAGTACCCATGATAAAATTCTTCATTAATTGTAACACGTTATAAAATATTAATTATCACACTACACTTTATTTTTAAGAATACTTTTATTAAAGTATCTTTGTCTCGTATTAAATAAGATCTTAATAATAATTTTACCGAAACATAACAATAGTTAAATAGTAAAAAGCTGTCAAGCTAAAATCCACACATATATTATTTCTGGTATAATATATTTTATTTCTGGGTGTGTCAAGGAATAATCAAGTGTGTATCAAGGAATAAGTTTTTGGACATTGTTGACTTTGTTATATTTCTTGTATGTGCAGTATTATTTTGAGTGTATCGTATGTAAGGTTCTTGAAATCAATAACACCCGTTTCAATATTTATGCGTTATGTAAGGTAAAAGACTACATTGGATCTCGCGTGCCTCTCCTCAATCCTCCCCCATGGGTCGAATGAGGAGAGGGTAATCCTACTAATCACTTCTAATTTTAATCATTAGTGACCCTTGACTTGCTAAATCACGGTAAAGTAAATATATAATATATGTAAATAATAAAGTTTATTTTACATTTACTAACTTGAAAATCCTTTAAAATTGACACGATATATATATATATATATATATATATATATATATAATATTATTGTAATATTTAATCTATTCGGAAAAACTTTAACATTATCTTTATTGTATAATTATTATTCCAGTTGTGGCAAGTTTTTGTATTTGAAATTGTACCAAGTAGAATAACTACACATACCACAAACTTGTAAAAATTAATACATCAATCGAAACTACTCATAAATATGTCACGAGGCGTTATTTATTTTATTTACATAACATTAGCTTTCCTCGTAAAAACAGTTTTACGGCTGTCCTTTTAAAATAATAAATTAAATTTACACAAACATTTTAACGACTCTAAACCTCCTTTTAGCATAAAAAAATATCAAAACATAGTTTAAATGGAGGATCATTAACATTTTCGGAGTTCTAGACTGGTCTCTAATGCAAATTTGCGGCGATAGCGGTGATAGTGTTTCCCGAGCGCAGGCGGCGGTCCCTGTTCATTAGCCGCGAAAAGCGTCGCCCAGGTATCCCGCATTCCACTAGAATGCCGATTAAAACTAAACAATGCAATGGATATTGTGCTATACTGCTATTTTTAATTAAAGAAATCTGTCTTATATCATTTATATTTAAATTCATGTGGCACATATTTGAAATTTTGTTATATTAGTTTAGTTTTATTTTTTTCAGTTATGATGCTTTGGCTTACTTAAATAGAGCATGCGATGAGATTGAAGGTAAGAAAATAGGACAAAGGATTTTTAGTACTTTCTCCTTTACTAGTCATTATACCATATACGTTCTCGGGGACAAGTGGCGTAGTTCCATTGTTGTAAAAATAGCTATTTCTTGTCATTTTTATTATTTTTATCACAAACTAGGTGTCTAGATAACGAATTCAGAGTATATGATAAATCTATATCTAGACTTTAAAAAAGAAATCGGTGCTAACCAAGATACTCCAACTCAGGTTAGTCGCTATTCGTGTTCTAGTATTATATATATATTAAAACGTAGGTCTTTAAGCTACCACGGGCATGTTAATAAAAATAATTATAATTATAAACGTTCATACTCTACTCGCGGTGATTCAAGAATCTACATGAACAAGTCATAAGTCATCGTCCAAAATAACTGTTACAGCAATACCGCATCTAAAATCTAACTACAGCACGAATAAGCTGACCCGCCCAGTGAAGGATCATGCTTTAACAAAATGCCAGCGTAAAATAGTAACTTAGCACTGTCTTCTTCTCTCTTTTGACTGGTGAAACACGAAACTTCACGTGAAAATTGCACACGTTATCATCCTATAATACCACAACACAAATGCTACACTATTGCATTAGGGACTGAATCAAATGCAGGTTAATAATAAGCTATAAGTATAATTTTTTATCGTAAGACGAATACCAGTATTTATTCAACAGCTAATGAAATGGTAAAATGTTGATGGAATAATAAAGATTGCTCATCGTAGCATAGTAACAGTCAACTGACTTGAAAAATTGAATGGAACGAGGTTTTAAAATATTATTTAACATCTTTTTCTCGTCTGACAAAAAAGGATTCTTTAATCTTCGTTAACATTTAAGTTTGTCTGACGTCTTTATAATCATCCAAATGGGTTCATCTTTGACAGTCAATTGAATCATTCTTCCAAGAAATGCTAACTAATTATATCTTTATAAAACGATTAAGGTTCCTGTTAAAGATTTAAAATGAAAAAAAATATTAAAATATCGCGAAATCGCTGATGGATCGTTGCTAGCTTCTTATAAATGCATTTAATAATATTTCTATATATTATAAAAAGAGCAATATATTATTGTAAGTTAGTTATTATAAAACAATTATTTCGAGTCAACTCACAGCTGTTGAAGTCGTCTTGGTCCATTTTGGTGGAATTCACTCGAAATAACAGGAATTTTAAAGTTAAAAATTAAACTCGGTAAAATCCATTAAAATGGTTTTATTTAATGAGAGTAGTATGCGCATAAACATAAGAAATACTGTTGACAATGAGTGCACTAGAGATGAATAATATTGAATTATTGATAATATATTAACAACACTCACTTAGCTTGTCGAGTCCAAAGTACTAAAAGCTCCAAATTAGTTTCACAGTACAGATTACTTTTATGCTAAATCTAGAAGCACATTAATTTATGTTCATAGTTTTCTTAGACATGAGAGGAAACCAGCATACGTCATAAAGAGTCAAATAGTTGAGTGACTGTACATAGGTAAAATGCCTTTTTACCAGTAATACTAGTCGACCATATATAAAACATATCACTACCACCAGGCGTGATGACGTATCTACTTTATGATTCCTTTTCGTGAATGACTGTAGGTTAATAGTTTTACGGAATGCAGTAATCAATAGTGGTCCGAGCCGAGTTTCGAACGTTTTTAAGGAGATACTTTCGGAATGCTACATGCTTTTTTCTATTTGTCCTTGTCGTTTCCTAGTCAATAGAGGTGCTGCAAACAGCGTGCGTCGAATCTTCCTTGTCATCATGCCAGCTTCGTCATTGCACTCTTTACTTGCGGGTCCTCGAATCGAGTGAAGCTGTAGAGGAAATCGCTTAGCAACCTTTAAATAGTAATGTGCATCGTACAGAGCAACACTGGATAGATATGAAGAGTAAAGTGTTAATCTTAAGACTCGATGTACAATTATCATCTCTAGGAATGACATGCTTTTATACAAACGCTGTTGAGAATTATTTATTGTAATATCCATCCAATTATGTGACTATACCATAGTGAATTGTTTATGCATATATCGCTAGATTACTAAGAGAGCTTTCAGTATTGTCATTTCCTAATTGTTTGCAAATATGTTGTAGACGTCAGTGGGTAAATATCCGTAGGAATATTTATGTAGATTTACACAAGTGACCCCGGGATGAACCGAGTTTCAAGCTAGCATTATGTAAGCCTTTATGCAGCGATTACATCATGACCTCTTTCGGTTGAAAAATCATATGAAGAAACTTTGAAGTAAATTATGTCTTTCTCATACAGTATATCAAGTGCTTTTTTCTTCTAGTTATCCTGCAGCAGTGGAAAAATATATTAACTAAACGATGAGCATACAGGTCTGTATTGGGTTGAGGAGGCTGATAGGGCGATAGCTGTTGGGATGGATGCGCGGTTTACGCGGTTTGGGTATGCATCCGCAGAACCTAGTGTAGGGCTAGACCCGTATAAGGCCAAGGTTGACCAACCCTCTGGACTTATAATAGTCCGCGTAGTCTTAGTTAGCTCTAAGCACACACCCAAGTGCACAAATATGATTGGCATTTGGACCCTTCTTGCCTATACCCGGCCGGGAGGGAAGTAGGCTATTCAACCCAGCATCCCACCGGTGGCCACACTCCCCGCGTTCGAAGTAGGATTAAAAAAGAAAAAAAAACAGAACAGAGTGCAACATGGAGGAATCTTCCACTGAGTTCATGCGGCACTTCATCAGCGTCCTAAAAAACAAAAACGTCCTAAAAAAACGAACCACGGCAGGCAAACAGGTATTTAACCTGCTGCCACCTCTCCAAGCTTACAATAGAACGCCCACATAAAAACGGCCCTCCAGGTCGATGCCATAAGTGCCATCTTTATGGCCACTCAGTCTGAAACTGCTTCGGCAAACCGAACCTTGTCCTTCGGAGACCGAAGGACCAACTATAGAGTTATTTGATCGTCCAATCCCCTGGGAAAAGATAGTCAAATACTTAGGTATCACATTAGATGGAAGACTCACCTTCGGACCGCATATCAACCGCGTACGGAATCGAGCAGCGTTCGCCCTAGGTCTTTTGCACTCGTTACTCAATAAAAATAGCAAATTGTCCTTGCGTAATAAAATTACACTATACAAAGCGTGCATTCGACCCATAATGACATACGCAAGCCCTGTCTTTGCGCATGCCTTGCCGCGTCATATTCACCGACTTCAGGTTTTCGTTTCGTTTCATGCGCAAGGCCACCGGTGCGCCATGGTTCTTGCGTAATGAAAATCTACACATAGATCTTGAGCTGCCTACCATAGCTCAGTACCTGAAGCTGGCTTCCCACCGATATTTCGAAACCCTTGATTGTCGCAAACAAGTCGGTTATTCGCAAAACCACCATGTCACAGGCCGGTTCTCTCCAGTCAATACAGATAGAAGCGTCGGTGGAGTTTCTTGCGCCACTTCTTTTCCAGCGCCTACGCTTTTAGAAGTGGTGGTACAAACAGCCAATAATAATAGTATAGATATACATGTAGATAATTCTTAGTCAGAAGCAACTGACCGATCCGAGGTTCGGCCCTCTCAGGCACCCTCGAGGCAGACGCTCTCGCGGAACAGGGTGACGGTGCAAGCCGAGGCTTCCTCTTGGGAGCCGTTGTGCTGGTTACCCACCAATAGAGGTGTGGACTGAGCGCCATAAGCACTCGGTCACTTCTCAACCTGTAACTGTAAAAGCCCTCGGGCTAACAGCCGAAAAAAACAAATCTAACTCGGTTTGCGTCCGAAGGGTATCGCTCGTGAAGCTTCGCTACGTGGTATTTGATCCTTATCGGTCTTCGGAGTTTCGCGGGGAGGAACATTTTTGATTTGAGAGGTTATCCGCACACAGATTTCTGTTGCAATAAATAAATCACAAGTCATCTGTAGCAATAAATAAATCGTTCCAATATTTAATGAATTTGTTGTTTTATATTAATAAGTGTTGTAGGAAATTAATAAAGACATTCAGTGAAATCTCCGAAAATTCTACCAACAATTTTACTAATACGTTATTATGATTCTAGTCACGCTCCTCGTACAATATTAGTAGGTACCTACGTATATGAATATTCAAATGGCAAGTCATTGACGTCCAAAGATCGCGTGATCCTTCAAACTGATTTATTAAAGCTCTTATAATATTGTTTTCATCATATTTTGGTTAAATGTTTCGCCGGATATTTCCTATCTTATTTATTATAACGTGTATAAATTTACTCTTAAAATAATTCTTTTTTCTGCTATTTTTCACGCTTTCCTCTTTCAAGCTATTCCAGAGTTGGGAACCCGTCAGACAAGTATTCGTGTTATATACGAGAATACATTTTTAATTAAAATTATTAAATTGTAAGGTAAGTCGGTTATAGTTTTTAAAATCAATGTGTCATTAACAGCCCCACATTAAGGACGATGTAGGTAAAATATTTATAGGTATCCTGCTTGTTTGTTTAGAAAAAAATTAAATGTTTACAATGTCCCGTGTCGTGTCGTTGACACTGCATCACCCGCGCCCTCTTTATAATATAATAATAACTCCTAATTAATTTGAATATTATTAAATACGTATACGTAAATTGCTAATAAAAAATGGTTATTATAAAATAAAAACAAATACAATAAAAATAAATTATATGAGAAGTGCGAATGTTTTTTGTTGAAGTTAAAGCAGCTTAAAATAGTTGATAGAGAGAATTTAAAGAGAATGCTTAATTCACCTAGGCAAAAAGCGATTACTTAATTGCAGTAATTATTGCGCTAGGAGTGACACAAAAAGTACTTAATAGTTACAACATCGTCAAGATTGACGGATCATTGTCTTACAAAATAGATATGCTTCTTTCTATCCAAACAAGTATAGCCTAATATACGATAGGGTGAGTTCAAGGTTGTCTATACTAAAAGCTCGGTATCGCATCCATCCATAGTGTGCCCTGCGCTTTTATCAATACCAGCGCACTTCAGCGCCGCCTGCCGGCCGCAGCCAGTACAACTCCGGACTCGAGTGCGCACGCTCTATGCTCCCCGACATTGCCGCATTTCTACCGCCTATAATTCTTTCACCCTCAAATCAATCCCCTCAAAATATTGCATTTTATAATTTTCACGGCCTAATGCATCTATCTCTAACGTCACCCACCGTCTAGTGTCCGCGGAACCTAACCTAGCGATTACGTCAATACGCGACGGATCTGGCTTGTAAACTTAATCGCTCGGTCTGTCAATGTTTACGTTTCTGTCAGAGTGCAATTTTCACCTGAAAAAGTGCCATTTCGACGCGACCATTTTGGGGATCTTAAACGGTAAGTTGTTTTAATGCTACAACTAATTTTCAGTTGATTTGTGCGTGAAACGGTGTGTTATAACTGTGATGGAGTCAGTTGCATGTGGGCGCATGTAAGTGTTACTTTCGCTGCGCAGCGCGCTTTGGAATGAGGTTACTCTCTAAAATAAACTGCGATTTTTACCGCGTCGTTTCAGCTTCATGAGACTCGGCTATACGTTTGTATAGCCTAGTCTCATGAATTTAAGTCTGTTCATGCAAATGCAAATCTTTCACGTTTGTAAATAAAGTTTTTAACGCTTTATTATTTATGTTATCTTGACTTTCATAGACTGCAATATTTGTCTGAAAACATATTATAAATTTTGTCTCAGATCAAACTGTAACGTAAGCTGTTTTTGTAGATTTGTGTATTTAAATAGTTTAGACATGATGTTTTTACCAGATTAAATACTTCTAAGTCGGACCTCCAATAACAAACATAATAATATACCGTACAAATATTGCGTGCACTGCGTATATTGCGTACTGCGCCAATGTTTACCATCTTTTGTACCCCAATAAAAGAGGCGTCGCTTTAGCATATACTTAATTCTTTTGTATACACCCTGCATTCAATATCGTGAGAATGTGTGCCAAGTTCAGGGTCACTGCAACGATTGTGCCACATCAATGTGTGTAGAATTCATTATTTCCTATGTACAATCTGGAACTTCTCTATAGAACCGGTCCTGTGTTAAATGAGTCGGAAACCACTACCGATATAACAAGCGTTTTGCTATTCATCGAATAATGATTTCGTTCAGGAAATATCCGAGTCTAGTTTATAAAAGAATTCTAGTTTTTGTTGAATCGCTGGAGTGTTTGTGAAAGTGATTTCGAGTTGTCGTCTAGCCTGGGAATAAAAATTGGAAAGAATGAAAAATATTGTTAGTAACTTCGACAATGGGAATGTGAGGCAATTTTCTATAATGGCAAATAATCTTATAAAATAATATAATCATATTATATGTAAGGAACGGACAATGCTAATTGTTTTATTAGTAGGCAAAAAATATATCTATTTTTTTTTGTCAAAGGTATGTATATTTAATTTATACTTTAATAAATAAATTAATTAATATTTCATATAGCAATATTGGAGACAGGTTATTTCTTCTATTCTTGCTCTAGCTCTACATATATGTAATTTATCGGTTGTACATTATATTTACGAATAATTTATCGATTTCTTAAACATATTCTTTTGGAGCCGCGGTGACGTATCTTCGCCTCACTTAAAAAGCTTCTCCGTCTCCTTTTAAATTGAAGGAAACTAAATCTCTTTTAAAATAACGATAACGTTCGTATCTGTAATATGTGTGCAGTTGTGCAATAAAGAGTCAATCCACCCATTCGCAACTGTTGATCGCTGTGTGAATAAACCATGTGGTTCGTGGTGGTTGGTAAGGCATTTATCTATAAGTCTTTACTTAGTCTTTCATGCCAGAACATACGTTATACACATTAGATATTTCAGCTAAAATAGTAGCAACTTTGCGAGCTTTGGTTAATTTTCTTTCATATTCTTTCGAATCAGATGAAGGACTTACTTATTTCAACTTGTGATATTTGTTTTTATTGATATTCTGGTAGAGAATGCATTTGGCATTAAGGCCACCCTTTGTGAACCTTTAACTTTGTTAAGGTCAAACTAAATGCAATAAAGAGTAAATGAATAAATATTTATTTTTATTTCTAAGTGACAAGAAATGTGTCAATGGAGATGTTGTTTTCCAGGCGGCTTAAAATGTTTAGCTGGAAATAAGCTGAATATCGAGGCTGTTTTTGAATTAACAATGGTGCCTCGGTGGATAAAATAAGGGAGCTGAAGAATTTATTTTTGTAGAAAACTTAAGGATAATCCAGATAACAGAGGTTTCTATTTTTGGTTATTATTTTCCGCTTCAAGTAAACAAAAGAATGACTTCTTTAAATATTCGATACAATAGAATATGCAGATGCGCATTTCTTATATTTATCCTATGGGATTTTATTACATTTGATGGATAATTACGTTGTTTATGTGTGGTCTTAAACTTTTGGCCGGCAGGATATATATGTATGTATTATTCTTTGCTTGTATTAGTTATTTTTAGTTTTTATTTCATTTTTTGCTACACCTATCAAATAATGTATCAAAGAATGCCTTTGGAATTAAGTCCGCGCTTTGTGAATGCAACAAATAGTAAATAAATTAAAAAATATATATATAACAGAAAAATTTAAGCAGTTTTATTTAAGTTAAGTAAGGACTTGCTAGATCGTTTAATAGTCTATATTTGTGATTTCATTAAACTATTGTTTAAATAAGAAATTATTAATATTTTAGTGCCAACTCGGAATTAATAACAGTAACATAATAATTTACGCTGTTAAATAACTTCTTAAGAAGCCAACGCAAAAACTTATCTAAATATGTTAATGTTAATAAATTACAAAAAAAAACTTATAAATGCATTTAAATGTTTGTTAAAAAGGTTATTATTATTATTAATTAACAAAGCATGATAAAATGTTTGAACTGTTTTCATTGTTTTTGGACAAGTTTTGTGGACAGTGTTGAACGAGTTGTAAGTAATTTACACCACATAATTTCCACATAGAAAATAAAACCAAGAGTTAATTATACTAAATATATTAATAAGTTGTATTACATTTTTTAAAATCACGTTCAAATTAGCTATCTGCAGTAACATTATGTGCCTTCAAAGAGGCCCGTGAATTTGTTTGGGTTTGCCAAGCCTGAATTGTGGAGAAATGATTTACTTTATTAAAAAACCTGCTACGTATACGTCATTTCGTTCAGAAATTTATGATTAATGACGTTGGTGTCCAAGTAAACAATTTTAATCAGGATAAACATTCTCTAGAAAATGTTCAAATAAATAAAAATGTAATATTGTTACGCTTACGTCGCTTTTTATCTGAGTGATTTTCGAAATTATTATAAAGGGAACTTGGTTTAACTGCTATTCGAAAGATATAAGTATATTTATGAAAAGCTTTTTCCTTTGCTCCGTGCTCAATTTAGAAGCTATAAAAAAACTTTAACTTTTTTTCATACACTTAATGTGTCAACATTATATTTTTAATTATATTAAAAATTCAATGTTATTTTTTTTATGAAACTACAGGTGACAGCCAAGCTCAGGGATCATGATGTTGATTATGATTGGGCCCATAAACAATTTTGTTCAATGTCAATGTTCATTATTGCCGCTGAATTTATACATCGTACATCGCAACAGAATCGCGAAACAATCCATCTGTGAGCTTTACGAGTTTTTTTGCCACGCACTACCACTCTATGTAATCAGCTGTCGACAGCGGTATTTCCGTACCGATATAACTTAGGCATCTTCAAGATAAGAGCCTACACCTATCTTAAAGGCCGGCAGCGCATCTGCCATTCCTCGGGTGTTGCGGATATTCATGGGAGGCGGTGATAACTTACGATCAGGATACCATAATTTGTCACCAACTCCCTAAACAAAATTACATACAGGCGTTGTGACAACTCTGAGGTTTCAGTGGCACCCCTCTAGTGACGATTTTTTTTTTGAAGTGGCTAACCAGCTCCAATTTCACCTAATGGTAAATGATGACTGCAGCCCAGGACATTTACATCAAAAAAGATGCACCTGCGTTGTCATCCCCAAGGACTAAGATGGAATGCTTGTAAATAGTTCTCTGGATACATACCCACAAAATCACCATACGAAACGCAGCAGCATTATGCTGTCATTCTATGCTAGTAATTTGTGAGATCATGGTCCTTTCCCGATCTAGTCAACCCATTTACCTTGCAGCTATGCCACTGTGAAGAATGTATACAGCTTAAGTAAGAGTGACATATTAAGTACAGAGCATAGCAAAATACTATTATTTTAACTCAATTACTATAAACATGCATTATTTCAAAGAATACCGACTTCATTTCAGACGATGTTTTCACATTTATTATTTGATGAAACTTGACGCTTCGTAATCTTTTTTATTTAAACAATTTTATAAATTATTTTTTAAGCGAACGATATCCTTACGGAATGAAAATAGAATCACGAAAATCAGGTCAGAATTTTCGGAGAAATCAGTGTACATTTATAAAAATAAGAATCGATGATCTCATATTTTTTTTTTGTTCATTACGAACCATTATTTAATATTTGATAGTACATTTAATCAATCAACCCCCCGTAATGACACTAAAAGATTACTTATTGATAATACAGGGCAAAAGAATAATTTATTATATATCAATTAATGCGTCTTATCGCAATCTAATCCGATGATACTGAGTTATCCTTTTAATTACATCGCAAACCTGAAAATTTCTATAAATTCATTTTACAATATTTTTTTAGTTCATTTACACTGACCATCTACAGATTATTTTACCTGGGCACCTTAAAATTACTTCACAAAAATTACAATATTTTACAAAATATATATCTTTCGATCACCTAAAAACAAATATATACATAGGAATTACTACATTCTAATGAAACACTGTTGGTTTAAGCTAAGGAAACTTTGCTTTCATAATAATTTATTTTACGAGTTAGTTAATTACTCCATGTTTAGCGTCTTAATCAATTCTCAATAAACTTCTAGTTGTTTTTGCGAACACGAATTTGCTAAAATACTCCGAAGTTTGAAAGAAACTAAGGCTTCATTCAATTGTTCCATATCAAAGGGTCGCTGAACAATTGTCGGGTGCAAAACCCTCACACTTCGACTGTGTAAGCCACTTCAAAGTATATTCAAACAACCCCAAATAAGTCGTTACTGTTGTTGCGAATTATCAGGGTTAAGCAGTGGTAAAGTGTTAAAAAAGAAAGCTTAATTATTTTTCTTATAGATTATGGGAGCCGTGGTAGCTCAGAGACCGAACGCTCACTTTTGAATTAGTTGTGCGTGACCAACCTGAGCTCAAAACCAACTTAAGGTTCAAAGCATGTTTAAGATACCTGGACGGAATATGAATACTTCAATTCTTCGATTCTTCGACGCTTCAAATAATTCAGGTCTCTGCAGTACTAGTCACGTCTCTGCAGTGCTCAGCATGGCTTACAACATGCCTTTGCCTAATCAAATAGGTCTTCATCCCAACCCACTATGGACACCATAAGACTCTGGCACTTCATCATCCGTTGACGATGAACTGGCAAATCTTTGGAACCATTTGGCCGATTCGTCAGCGGTTTACTAGCAGCGATACTGCATATGTTGATTAGCTGTTAACTATTTTACTAAAGGCAAAATATTTGTCTTAGAAGATTTTTTGCGATAGGTGCCAATTTTTATCTGTTAGAACTATACACTATTAACTTAAAACTTAAGTGTTGTTTTACCGATGATAATGAAAGTGTGGTAGTCTATTAATTATTCGCATCCAGTAAGTATTGTAATAACTGTCAGTTTCTTCTTAAACTAAAAATATTAGATACTTTTTTAACCTTGGCTACTATCGAATATCATAAAGAATGCAATAAGGTCCTTTCTTAGATTGGGTAAATTAAATGTTGTATATATTGAATATTACTTGCATTATGTAACTTATACATTTTATATTGTGTAGATACAAAAAAAGTAACTTCCTAAATTGTTACAAAATATGCTTAAATGTAACCAGTTTTCATTGTTTCTATTTCAATAGGAGAATTTTTAGTGTACTTTATGATCGTGCTCCATCGCTTTCAAACTTTCGTAGCTCTTGTCAACAGATTGGCAATATCGAAGGCAAATTCGTATAAATAGAGGCGATGGAAATGAATTGTATTCGATCACAATACGAAGCCCTGCACAATACTCGGAATTAGCGATAACTTTGATTGAAATTCCTATTGACTCTTAAAGGAAAGTACACAATTGAGTGGTTCGTGGTTCTCTGCCAGGCAATGTTTCATTTGGTTTTCGGTTTCATACGACAATTAGGTTATGAATAACATTCGGTAATGTGAGATAAGTTTCAGTTTGAGGTTGCCTGGCTTCTCATGTAATACGCTACATTTTATATTTATGTATAAGTAAGTATGTATTATTATACAGGGTATTAGGAGACCGTTTCCGAAAACGAAGACTGACGATAGTACCAATGACATCTTTGATTATGGGACGGAAAAAAATCGATCCTGATTAGAAAACAAACATATTTTTAAAACGTTTTATTAGCATTATTTACGCTCGATAGGAAACGATAGTTTCATAAAAAATACATTACTTTACTAAAAAAGAAATTAGAAATGAACACACAAAATCAAAAACAGCTGATGCTCGTATCGGTTTTTGATTTTATGTTTCATTGCTTGTTTTTTTTTGATGTGGAGAGTAAATTATGCTAATAAAACGTTTTATAAATATGATTTTTTTTAATCAGGATCTATTTATTTCCGTCCCATCATCAAAGGTGTCACTAGTATTATCGTCTGTCTTCGTTTTCGGAAGCGGTTTCCTAATACCCAGTATAATTTAGAAAGTGTGGTGATGCATAATCAGTCTACTTTCTAGAATATATCAAAGCATATTTATATGTATTTTCATACAATTTACAAATGTTATATTGTTAGATAGAACCAGATAACATACAATGATACTCATCACTGTCTACTATTAATTCTGAACATGTTCAAAAGTGCTGCCACTATCTATTGCTCAGACTTAGAGATTGCCGCAGTATTTATATCTTTATAGATAAATATAAAAATTATACATTTATAACGTAAAAATTACGTTCTTTTCTTTAAATAAGATATGATACGAGAATTGAAAATTGGTCAAATAACATGGTCAAATGGTCTAGAAAATATGTTTCTTTTTATACCTAAATAACGTAATGGTAGCTTGCGTTTAGCGTATGAACATTGTATTAAAATATTTTACTTTTATTGAACGTAAGTGTCAACAATCATATAGTATAGTAGTTTAATATTACTGTTTCATAACTATATGAATACTCAGGTCTCCCAGTCTCTATCTTTTCTTTTTTTTTGACTAGAAAGATAGCACCTAAGTACTAAACCTCAGGGTTGACAAACCTCAGGCCTGTTCGTTTCCTTTAATATCCCTTACCATGTGACACAGCCAAAAATTATTTATATTCAATCTCTATAAGAAATCGTTATGTGGACGCGTTGTGACCCTGAGGACTAAGATATCAAATGAGCACACATTTCACCTGACGGTAAGTGATTCCTGCGGCCCATAACATCTACATTCATCCTTGATAAGGAATCATGATGTAGATGCGTCGTCACCCTAGAGGACTGAGATGTAATGCCTTGTCGCCAGTAAGAAAGTTCTATGGATCCTTACACTCACCAGACGAAACACAGCAGCATTATGCTGCTATTTCACGCTTGTATTCTGTGAGGGCGTGGTCCTACCCCGGTCGAGCTGACCCATTCATTCTGCAGCTATAAACTGCAGTAGCTCTACCACTATAAAACGTCTAAGTCCAAAATAAACTTTAATAAATTACTTTTTAGTTTCCTTTTCTAATAAATGAATAAAAATGATTACTGTTTTTATCAAGCTACAGTAGTAGGCGTGGATAACAGAAGCATGGTAATAATAGGCTGCATTTATATTATAAGTCCAAACATGAAGCCATTAATTTCCGTGACAAACATCGTCCAATAAAGCGGCCGCTATCAATCTCTCGTGAATAACTTAATTGGTTTTCGTGGCTAGGTTGATAGCCGACATTCAAGGTTAGGGTCCCAAAGGTACTGTCCTCTCTTTGATTTACAATGTTGCTAGGGAAGAATTAAACAGCAAATAATTCTGTAGTATGATACATTGAAACGGTTCAAACTGAAAAATTTAAAAATGTTTTGTTCGTTAGTTTCACGTATGTATCATTTTGGTGATCGTTTTAACTAAAAAATATTATCGTTGGCATCGTCATTTTGCAATTTTAAACCTAAATAAATGCCTAAAACAAATACGCGTAATGTTACGTCGGGAAATTGTAATAAATATATATAATTTCATATAAAATTATATTAATACTCGATAAATAAAATTCTTATCTGATCGCTCCCGTTCCTAATGACCATTAACAACGAACCATCGATCGACGTGAATTCCTCGTTTTTGTGTTTTTAGATACAGGAAAAATATTTTTTCATGACTTTAAATCACTTCAGAAATTCGATGAGTCATAGTTTAAACAAATTACAGCATTGTTATGTAAAACGTAGACGTTACCGCGAGGTATTATTTTTCGATCTATTAGAACATAATGAGATAGGGATGGCAAATTAAAAAGAATAACATCACGACATCAACTTAATTATTACCACCACTTCAGTTATACTGGTCCTAAAGTTGTATTAACGGTTGCGTTAGTGGCTGGCTATAGGCACATGATGCCATAACCTCCCCCCCCCCCTACACTGCAACGGGATCAGGGATGAAGATATTTGGAAGGTATTGCAGTATAAATCAAATTCTATATATTTTATATACTTTTTACGCCTGGGTTACAGTGAGTTTAATATTTCCATGGCGAATATTACAAAGTACTTTAAAAATACAACATCTGTGTAAATCGTTTGGACAACCCAGTGTGAGGTAACCCTACATTAAGATCGAGTCATCGACCGCAGCGCTAATTTATTCCTTTCAAATCCAAGACTATTGCGGGACATTATGTATCGAAACAAAAAGTTTTAAGAAAAAAAAACATTTTAAGTGTCGTCCTCTAACGTGTTCTCAAGGTTAACTTTTGTATGTTATTGATACTACCTAAAACAATGTAAGGCCCCGTCAACTGACCAAGCTACCGGCGAAACGTGATTTCGCTTTGTAATTGTAGATTTGACTTATATTTGTCCTGTTGAACAAAAAATATTAATTTGTTACACGTCCTGACCTTGCGTTCTGTTCCGATGCACAAATATTATCGTTATCGCGGCTTGGAATTTTTCAGACTCGTTGAATTGTATGTTTTTGTAGACTGCAATTAAAAATAATTGTTATTAGTGGTTATATGTATAGAAAACACATTGTTCTAACACCGTATTGCTGGTAATGCTCGTACGGAATGTCTGAAATGAGAACATTTCTTTAATTATAATAAATTTATTCAATAATTTTTATTTTGCTTATCCGCGGAGTTTCTTTTTCTTGAAGTTATCGTGGGAGGAGCTAAATCAGTTCTTGGTGTCATCTATTGTCCCCCTTCTGTGACTACTTTTCCAGTCTCAAATCGATTCTGGAATTTTTAGGGTCGGAATACTCGCATAATATCGTCATGGGCGATTTCAATACAGATCTCATGGCTCCCAACTCATTCCGGTCATTGAAACTTCTACAATATTTATGGGGAAAATACCTGGCTTAACTTAATCCTTACACTTTGCAGCAGGATTTTTGATGACATGACCACCATGACCTTATCTTCCTTTCTTATGTCCTTAAACCTCCTAAACCTCTACATGAAATATTGCAGTTGCGTTGTTTTGGTAGCATGGATATTGAGAAGTTGCGCATTGATGATTCTAAATTAAACTGGGAAAGTGTGGTAGCCGTCACAGTAGACGAAAAGGTCGATGCATTTAATGACATTCTTCGTTTATATAATGTACATGCACCTTTTACAAAGTGAAGATCAAGCGTCCGTCTGCACTGTGGATGACACGTTTGGTTCGGATAGCGATGAGACGCAGGGATCGGGCTTTTCGTAAGTTTAGGAAAGATTGATGACAACTGGCCATGTTTTAAAGCTGCAAGGAATCGGTGTAATCAGATAATACGCAATACCAAAAACCGACACATTCTTAATAATATCACTTTGTCTTCCCCCGCTGATACCTGGAAGTTCCTTGGGACCCTGGGTAATGGAAAACAGCCACGTGTTGAGTTTCAGGGCGCAGTTGGTTTGTAAATGGTGTCTCAGAATGTTTTTTGTTTTTACATGTTAAATAAGAAACAAAATATCAATTAAATCTTGTTTTATTTATTGTTAATTTAAAGAGCAATTCTTGAAGTTTATTTATGAAAAACAACCGTTTGCAAATGCGCACCATTCATGTGTTCACACTCATTTAACCTGGAGCTAAAATTTTCAAAAAGTCGCTAGAGCATCGCTCTTGGAATAGAGTTGATTTCTTCGGTGATTCTTTGCTTCAAAACATTCAGGTTGGGTGGCAATGGATTGTAAACTTTGCTTTTTAGGTAGCTCCATAGGAAGAAATCAGCAGGCGTTAAATTAGGGCTCCTCGGTGGCCAATTGATGTGACTTATCACTCTTCTAGGGAATAAATCGTGAAGACCAGCTAATGAGTCATTTGTAACTTGAGAAGTGGCTCCATCTTGCTGAAAAAAGGTGTTGCGATTGTAGCCCTTCTGGTTTGTATTTCTGTAGCCAAAAAGTCCGGATCATATGGCAATATCGGTCAGAATTAACGGTCTGAATTCGACCTCGGTCATCCTCAAAAAAATAAGGACCGATAATTCTTTGACTTGATATGGCAGCCCAAGCAACAACATTTGACGAGTGCAAGGGCTTCTGATGCAACCTAATGGATCAATATCTAACGGATTCTCGGAAGCCCAGTATCTGCAATTTTGTCTATTCACATGATCGTTTATGTGAAAATTCGATTCGTCGGAGAACCAAATGTTATTGAAACTCCTAAAACGGTTTCATTGTCCTGCAGAATTCGACTCGTTTATCAGGATCATCAGGCTTCATTTCTTGAACAATAAAAAATTTATAGGGGTGAAAATGTAAATCTTTCGAAATAATGCGATGAACCGTAGATTTGTTCAAATTAAAAGAAGCTGCGCGTAATCTCAATGACTGTCGTGGGTCGTCCATAACAGACTCTCGAACGCGATCGACGTTCATGCTCGTTCTTGATGTCCTTTTACCCCCAGACGATTTGTATTTTTTGATTTGATTGGCATTGTATTCCCGGTCTCTTCAAACTTGCACACCCAATGCTTAATTAAATTGGCACTTGGCACATGTCTTAAGCTTTTTAAATTAAAATGTGTCCTGTGGAGACAACGAACAACAGTGTAGGAATCGTTGTTTTTATAAAACGCTCTCACGCAAATCGCGCGCTGTAATCCCGTGAAACGATTCATGGCTACTAAACTTAACAAGTCGGCCAAGCGTTTGAGTCCACTTTTAATAAATAATCTTAATCGTAATCTTTCTATCTAATCCAATACTGAGGGCTGCAATAATATCAGCCGTCGAATGATTGTCTACATTCTGGACTATCACATCCCACCTACATATATCCCAAATCATTAACTTCTCCCAGGATTCTGGAACTAATCCATCCCTTTGGCGTAAAACCTACATAATTACTTTACCCAAGACCTCAAATCCTTCTTTACCTAATAATTTCCGCCCTATATTCATTCTACTATACTTGAGGCTTATGTGCACAAACAGTTAAAGCGGTTTATCTACCTGAATAACCTATTAGGCTCCTGGCAGTCTGACTTCAGGCCCGCTCACAGTACTGTTTCCGCGCTTCTCAAAGTCACTGGTGATATTAGAGTGGGCATGGAGGACACCAAAGTCACTGTGTTGGTTTTGGTTGTTTCTTCAAACGCTTTTAATACCATCAGTCACGACATCCTTTCTCGTTTCATGATCTCTAAGGTGCTTCGCACTTGATTTGTTTCTTATCTTATCTTCGAGTATGTCAGCAGTCAGTCCGCATCAATGGATCTTCATCTAGCCGGTAGCCTACATGATGGTGTTCCTCTAGGCGGTATTCTTTCTCCTTTGTTATTTTAAATTTTTAATAATATCATTTCCCAAAACCTTCAGTGTACGTATCATCTTTACTCCGTTATTACTATATACACTTATATTCACAGGCGAGTGTCGTTTGTGTATCTGCAGCGGTGGCTATGGTTAACAGGGACCAAGTGATTCATGTTAGCCAAAAAGTTAGCGGTACCCTGCGTGCTCTATAGCCCTTGCAAAACTCTCTCCCGTCCAAGACCAAAATAACGATTATGCAGGGCTTAATTCCTTCTGAATATACATCTCTTAAACAAACTTGATCGTCTTCTAAATATCTGCATTCGATTCATCTAAAACCTTCGGAAGTATGACCACATGTCTACTTTTCGTTCTCAATTAATGTGGCTACCCATTCATCTGCGGCGAAGTCTGCGTGCTCTCACTCTTTAATATATCCTGACATCTCCCACTCCTCCTTACTATCTAGCTTCCTATTTTCAATACCTTGGCTCTAACCAGGATAAAACCTACGCTCGACCAACAACCTTCTACTTCTGTGTCCTTCTCATAACTCCGACTACTCCTTCTTTGTTCAATCTGTTCTTCTCTGAAATGTCCCTCCTGAAGTCAGAGCGGCGACAAATTGTTACGCGTTTAAGGTGAAACTTCTGGAGCTATTTCTCAACAGATTGGCAGAATCAGCTTAATATTAAATAAATATGTATATTTATGTATTTGTATATATGTTATATATAAGTATGTATATTTGTATTTGTTATATATGTCTAGTTATATATGTATTTTATAATTAAGCATGTCGTTTATTTATATAATACATTGTTTATTTTCATTCATATAGTAGAATTTTAATCGCGGCAAAGTTTTTAAGCATACTTCTATCTCATTTCAACTCTGCATTACTCTAGGGTTGACTGGTAGAGAATGCCTAAAGTCCGCCTTTATACATACTGAATATAAAGCTTAAATAAATAAAATTGGTATGGATGTGTGGAGATAATAGAAAGGACAATATAAATAATATAAGTAGCAGAAATTTAAAAGTTGCACCTCTGATGAATAGGTTGAGAATTCACATACTGGTATGGTTTTGAATATGGAAAGAAAGGTGAAAGCCAGGGGAGTGAAGAGTATGATGTGAAGGGATACAATAAGAGAAGAAGAACAAGGAAAAAGCGGATGGATTGTATGAAAAGTGATATGAAAGTAGCATGAGTAAATGTGCAAAAATAGATATAAATGTGGCGACTTCAGTTAGTAATGTGATCTGGTAAGCCTAATATTGATTGTTCTAAAACCATAAATCATAACATATTGAAAACATTTTAAGATGATTTTAAGAGAAATTATTTATGCAATTACTACCTTTCTTGATGAAATGACTATGGCAGACATCTAATAGCAATATTTTAAAATTATTTCTCTAAACGAGTGGGAATCAACTACTATGGTTAAGGAAAATTGTCACTGCCGATGGTAAGGTAAATTGACGCCAGCACTTAAACAGAGTGATGTTTATGTAAATGCAATAATATTGACCAAAGTGAGTTGCTTGAAACTGGTTTAAATGATCTTATATTGGTATACAGAATACCCAACGCTATTCCAATCCCGCTAGGTCCTATTCCCTTCCCGTAAACCTAAGCATCTCATCCATTCCCAGGTGAGAGGTGTCTGTTCTGTTTTCTGTTCTGTTATTCTGTCGTCATATACTGTGCTTGCTAGTATCGCATAAGTATCTTACTCCACAAGCGTTTATCACTTTCATGTGTAACGCATCATGTTACCCTCTCAGCTTGTTTAAATGGAATTAGATTTGATGGTAATTAATATCTGCGAGATTTAAAGACTTATACCCATCATCAAATAATATACTTAAAAAATCGAGCACACAAGTAGTGCGATAACTTAAAAAAAAATTAAAAAAATCTTTAGTTTTCGAACATTGGAAAGGTGTTGAAGAATAGGCAATCATCTACATTTTGGCAGACTTAAATTATTTAATTCTGTCTAAATGTTAACATTGTTTATTAAATAATAAATATTTAATAAAATTATTAATATAAAACGTCACTGTCAAATAATAACAAATCAATGCCCATTTCCCCAAATAAAAAGGCGTCATCAGTCGTGCCGAAAGAGTGAATGTCATGGTTTTTGTCCAAAGCAATCAGGACTCCCAAGAATGTTCACATCTTAATTCAAAGCGACGTCGGCTCGCGAAACGCGCCGATGATTCCGCGTTTCCGTCCGGCAAAAAACGTTCGACCTATTTAAAAATGGATTTATTGGCTGCGTAAAAACCGTGAAGTAATTTATAGACGCCGGTCCTCCTTGTGTTCGTTACGGTGCCGACACAGAAAGGATTTTAATAAGGTCACGATGTCGGCAAGCGGTTGTTCCCGAAAATTTATTAATTCCTGTCGTCTCAATCAAATTTCAATATGCAGAGCTGACTGCTAATCCAAAACTTAAATAAAAAAGGAATAATAAGCTTAGGATAATGTTAGTCTAAAAATATTTAGATTAATATTGATTTATTTTGAAGGGTTCAGATTTGGGAGAAAACTGGAGAGAATTAATAATAATTATTAGTCATATATGTAGCTCACTTATGATGGCAAATGTCAGTTTCTGAAACTACAAGATTTACTTAAAATTGTTTTGAGCTTTAGTACCTATATTCTTGCGAAGAATATCGTATGAAAGAGTATATTAAAATTAGCAAAGAATTTGAGGCGGCTGCGGGAAGGCGACACGACGAAATACGTAAAATGTTTGTTAAACATTATACGACCAAGACGAGGGTTATCACTGTCAGGTATAAAGGAACCAAATACATGGATATAAAAAAAATACCTACTATAATATAGTACCTTGATTACAGACACCTATTTAATGTTCATGATGAGGATAAAATATTGTGTGATGTAAATATATATATATGTATATTTTACTATACTTACCATTTTTTTTGATTTTTATTAAAATAAAAATAAACAAACTTTCACTTAATTTAATGCCAACAATAATAATATGTTACCCAAAAAGGGATTTTATGTGAACTATTAAATGTGCATAAAGATAAATAAGAGTATAGGTCATATGGTAATAGTTATAAAGCATTCTGCGAAACAATCGTCATGAACCATCTCCTAGGACAAGTGTTTTAAGATTAGTTGGGGATTAACGGGAAATTTCAGTAAAGCTAACACCGTTGCTAGAATTCTATCGAAAAATCAAATGTACCCCAAAAAATAGCGCCATTATGTATACATGTTAAGCGTAACAATATTTGCATTAAAAACACAGCCCTATATCAATGTGGTAGCGCACATCAGTCATCGGCCTCGGCTTCCGGCTGCGTTCCGTAGTTCAATGCCTCAACAGATTTGCGTCTCGATGCTTGACCTTCAAAACATTCGGCACATAGACGCTGCAAATCAAATGGATATTAAATATACTACATACACTATTGCTGCTTTGATCCTATGTACTGTATTTCGTTCCGTATAGAATAACAGCATTGAACGTTAATTTACTTTTATAATCACATTTGCACTTTACTGCTCGTGTAAACGTTAATGCATTGCATGGTTCTGGGCGTACCAGATTTTGATGTTCCGCTTCTGTTTAAGTCTAATACACACGAAGGCAGAGATTTATGAGGTGTTGTTTTATGAACCTGTTTTATTATTTAGCAGCAGCAATAAAGATAAAAAGATAATGCGTACTTAAATAATACACATTCAGATCACCTGATGATTATGATTGATTTTGAATAATGATGATGAAGATAGCCCATAAGCATCTACATCTATGCTCAACCAAGATACAAGAACACACGCTGACGCCCTTGAGGAATGACTGAGTCTCCGAATTTCTACATTTATCAAATCTTATGCTACTATTTCTCCCTAGTATTCTGTGAGCATGTGTTCATTCTCCGACCCATCCAACAAGGTACAGCATGCTTTACCACTAAAATTTTCATATACAATATTATATATAATCGTATTTTGGTGCCTGCATATCGATATAATTAAGTTTTCTAGATATTCCTAACGGGTACACTGTACTCATCAGCTGCTCCTGGACAATATTCGGAGTTGGGATGATTTGTTATTAATCGCCGTATTTACCTTTCATTCATTAAATGCTTTTGAATATATAATATGCTATTTTCTGTCTTACATATTTGAAATTTTAATTCCCCAATTTGTCGAGCAGCATGAGGTTTGTCCAATAGTCGTTGACGACTCATACAGAAAATTGTAGAATGTTAATTCCATTACGTCAAGTTGTAACGTTTTAGAAAATTGTATAACTTTCTAAAAAATTGTATTAATTATATAAACTATCGAATATAATAGTTAGTAATAATTTGGGCAATAATCTCAATAAAATACAAAAATCTCTTTAGACTTATTGTTTGCTACGTAAGCGCATCGATTTCTTCTTCTCATCCCACGGTGGTCGGTTCAGAAGTTAAGTCGGTGATATCAAAAAATAATCCCTGACCTTCGACTGATAACTAACCAATATCAATGACCTCTTTACAATCTGTGTTTTTAGAGGTGTCATTTTTTTTTGGTAATATATAAATCTACACTAAAAATAACAATTATGTCTTATGGGCTATTTAAAATGGATATTCCGCCATACTGTAAGAAATGAGGAGAATTACATGGTCACGCTTCACTTATAAACTGGTTGAAACATCGATGGGTCAGTTCGACCAGGGTAGGACTAACCAGTGTAAAAGTAGGGAGTATAGCGCTTCTGTGACCCATCTGGTGGAAGAAACTTCATAATGGTCACGAAACTTTCCATTTCAGTCCTCAAGGGTGATGCATTACTTTTGTATTATGATGCCTTATTGATCATGAATGAAGATGTGATGAGCGCATTTATCGCTTACTATGATGTGAATTAATTTCAGTTTTGTCACCTGTAATAAGATTCAAAAACAAAAACATCGCTTTCCTTTAGGGCTTTTACAATTTATGGTAAAAGCGACATTATTAAACAATCTTCCTATTAAGTATTTCGATTACTGAATTTCTATCTTTTTTTATTTTTTTCGGGCTGATGGCCGCTGTTAGCCGGAGGACTTTTACAGTTTCGCTTATGGCGCTCAGCCGAGACCTCTATTAATAGGTAACCAGCACAAGGGCTTCCAAGACGGAGCCTCGGCTTGGACCGTTACCCTGTTCTGCGAAAGCGTCTGACTCGAGAATGCCCGAGAGGGCAGAACCTTGGCTCGGTCAGTTTCTTCCGACTAAGAATGATCTATATTAATATCACTATTATTGTTATTGGCTATCTATACCACCGCTTCGGAATGCATGGGAGCTGGAGAAGAAGTGGCGCTAGAAATTCCAGCGACGTTTCTATCTGTGTTGACTGCAGAGAACCAGCCTGGGACATGGTGGTATCGCGAATAACCTTATTTGCGACGCTCTCGTCGTGAATTTGACCATCGTTGACAAAGCCCACTGGATTATCTATAGGTTGATTATGTGTTTAGTAGATGTTATTTGTATATAAGTTTTCTCCAATTTAAATTTTTCGTTATACACTTGTACTTAAAATATCTATGTTGTATATTTTCGGACATGGGATGCTTTATGTTTTATTTCAATATCATGGTTATAGTTTTTAATAACTTTTAATGTCTCATTCTCCTTACCTACTTTCCCAAACCTTTGACAATATCTTGCGAGGTACCTTACTTAGTATGCGACAAAGTCCTCGAACTATCTTCGCGTAGGTCTACCCCGACCTGTATTTTCATCTCCAGGCACCCATAACTTGACGATTAATATCATTGGGGGCGAATTTGGAATACATGATCCAACAAATCTGAGTTTGAGAACGCAGTGTAATGTATATTCTATATTATTATATAATAAGTAAGGATTGTTTTTTAAGTCCTTTCGAAAGATGTGCATAGTAATATCACAGTTTATCTAGTATGTAATACTAAAGACAATTTTATGTAAGTGACATCCAAGAATACACTCACGAGTCACTCCCCAACGTTTCGGCATCCGCCGCTAAACTGCGTCCATATTTTCAATTTGCGTGGCCATCATCTTATTTACTCAGACGTGAATAAATTATTTTTTTATTGCACTGCTGCAGCAGCCGCTGTCGATCATTGGTTTGACATTCAAACAGTCTAGCTAACATATTGCAACGGCTGGAAAGTCACACCAAATGATTTTAAGCCTTTAGAGTAAGACTTAGAGTTCAACATCATTCGTATAGCGCTCAAAGAGATTGCGTCCAGTGCGAGCGCATCGGTTTATTATCTCGTATATTTCTTACCCAAGGGCAAGGGTACAAATAGTTCGTTTTTATTTGTTTGGTGAAACTGGTACAGACGATATCATATACCCGTATAGCTGTAGAACTTATTGTTTTCCAAATGTACTATTTATTGACACACAATTAAATTTCCTTCATTGCTAGTCTTTTTTACAACTTTTGAACTCGAATTTCGCCGCTCAAGCAACATTATAAGCTAATCAAACAACTCTGTTGTTGCTTCTAAGGCGACAACGTTGACATTCAGAAAGATATTTAATTTATACCTTATTTTTTCACTTGTATTTCATTATTTAACAGTTTTTTTTAAAAAGGTCACACACTATAATAACGGCAATTTTTTCAATCTTCCATGAAAGTGCTCGCGCCAAGTAAAATTGTTTTTAAACATTAGTTGGGAGTACATTAAAATATTGCCCGAGCGCAAAGGGTTACTAATTAATAAAAAGAAAATGTTAAGAACAGTTATATAAAATATACAAATAAAGAATAATACATACATATATAAATACAATATACATACAATATATACACACAAAATATATACATACATACATATTATATATGTAAATACAATACAATAGCGGCAGTTACCAATAAATTCCATATGTGGATGATAGAATAATCTATAGGTATTAGGACTACAGGTATCTAAAATAACTATTTATGATCCAAACTTTTAAAACTGCTTTTATTGCTGACCTTCCTGGTGATATCTTGTAAGAAATTCCAGAGCTCGGACAGAAAATGAGAAATGAATTATCAAAAAACCTAAATTGAGCTGGAATACAGATCCTGTAATGAAGTAAATGAAGATTGAAGTCTATCGTGAGATAAATAAAGATATTGCAATTTATCTTTAAGATAAGAAGGTGACGATGTATAATTTAATACGGAGAAGAGATATTATATTATCCTATCCATTTCTTTGTTTCAGGTCTAAGCAAGTCGAAAGAAGTAAATGCGCAAGTGAAACTTTACAAATATACTTAGTATAGGCACCATCACTGCTTTATGAGATAAGTGAGACTTAACTGCCAGTTGCAATAGATAGAGTTAATATTATTTTAGACAAGTTTAAGTGAAGTGAGAAAAGTGGAGAACTTAACGGCAGCCAAGAGAAATGCGGGGTTTACCCCGGTAACGGATAGGTAAGTACAGATTTCGTTAGAGTCGAAAATTATCGTTAGGTCTAGAACATCATCGTCATCACGATTATCAGTGTGACTTGTGACGAGACATGAATGCGGGTACAATACGTACCAGGATTTTTATGACCTCTATTTTTGGGGTCTCGCCAGGCCCTGCTGATATTGATTATTGAGAATAAGTCTTGGGTTTTTCTGTTTTTTTTTTTGAGGTACCAAGAATTGGCCATCATCAGGTGAGTAGCGTGCTCTTTTAAAAATGGTAAAGATACGCTGCAATTTGTTTCTAGCTATCGCATGAATGGGTCAGCTTGACCGGGGAACGACCACGCCCACACAGAATATACCAGCATACCACTGTTGTATTTCGTTTGGTGTATACGGATCTGGTGACCCTTAAAACTAGAGGCGGGGCATTTCATCTTAGTCCTTAAGGGTGGCAACGCATCTGCATTATGATTGTTTATCGGGAACAAGTGTGAATGTCGTAGGCCGCAGGATTCACTTACCATCAGGTAAACTAAGCACTCGTTGGTCAACCTAAATATAATGAAAATAAACCAGACATCTAAAAGCTAGTTCTGTGCTTGGTAAGTAGCCGAACAATATACTACTCGAACTGCCATTTTTCTGTGGTTTTTCTGTCTGTCAAAATGAGTGAATCCAATGAAGAAATTCGATACGTTTTGAAGTTTTATTACAAAAAAGGGAAAAATGGCACAAAAGCCGTGAATTTTGATGTCGAAGCTGGAGCTACCTCTGGTCGACCAGTTATAGATAGAGTTTAACGATTGGCATGTTAGTTACGACAAATCTGAAGACCTAGGTTGACCACAAAACAATTTGACCCAATTGACAAGGTCTGGATATACAATAAAATTCGGTATTTGGATTTCACACAAGCTCACTGAACGAATCCTAATTAATCGTGTACTTATTTTAGTTATATTATTATACTATATTGTACACTCTAGAATTATCATGGTCCTCTAACCTGTAACTCACCCGACAAGTGATTGCTGCTGATCCATGAAAATCCTCAACACTACAAACAGAAGTAGTACAGGTACAATGGTACAGGAGTAGACGTGCTGCCGATTTCTGTAATATATTTCGAACAAAAAGTGAAATCCAGAGATCACTAATAGTACAAGGTTACCATAACAATATCTCGATACCTTAATACCTATAAACAATTTGTGCATAGCATGACTATCGGATACGAAGGTTGAAAAGAGGCCGTACCACTCATCAGGTAGACATGAAAAGTGTGCTGCAATATCGAGAGGTCCTCTGGATATTACGGTACGCTTCAACATCAAATTATCGTTAAATTTAATTCGGTGGTCTACAAATTTCTACCAGTACGTTTATAGTTGATTGCACTGTATAAAAGCTTAAAGTTTTATTTTTATTTTATTGAATTACTTCGGTTAATTCATTCAATTTATAATAGCACGACAGGAAAGTATTTTGTCTTATCTTAAAGTGTCCATCACATAAAAGATGGTAGTAGATATATACTTTTTTGTAAATGTCAACTTGCAGGTGCACCACATTAACTTAACGTTGAAGTGAATATGTCAGTTTAAAGATAATATATTTATGATCTTTTCATTCGATGTATTACGCTTGCAGCTATTTTATTACTTGGATTTTTTTAAAGCGGCTAATGTAAGTCAATATTCTGATGTTATATAAAGAACACAATTAACCGAACCATCAAAAATAACTGTTACCGCCGCCCATAAAGACCCACATCAGTCCTCAACAAAACGTCAAGATATACCTACATCCATCGTAAGTACACAATACAGTTAAATTTCGTACATCGCGACAGAATTCAAAATGTCATCCTCATCATCTATATTGTTTGCGATCCGCCACTGTGCGCTTTCCGCTAATTTTTCTGCCTCTCAAAACCAGCCTGTAGAATCAGCTATCACCAGCAGTAGCAGCAGCAGTATATCCGATTTAAAGACCTTCAAGAAAATGGCGTACACCATTCTTAAAAGACGGCAGCCTGTGCTGGTGATATATATATAGTGAACTGAAGCTTTTTCCGAGTTCTAGGACCGATGATGCACGTAGGCATAGAGTTTCGCGTGGTGAGTGCATGATTCTATAAAGAAAAAACTATCAGGTGAGCTGCTTACTGGTTTACTATCTATATCAAACTGCGTGGCCGCAAGGCCTGTTTAAAATAAAATTAAATGTCACATTACCAGTAATTGAGTCGCCATTTACTTACACTCACGATATGAACCAGCAGCCTAACTTTATTTTTAATTTTATTTTTTTATTACATATAGTAACAAACGAGCACACAGTTCACCTGATGGCAAGTGATTCCTGCAGCCCATGACATCTACATTCATCCTTGACAAGTAATGATAAAGCAGATGCGTTACTCTTGAGGACTGATATGGAATGCCTCGTCATCAGTAATAAAGGTCACCGGATCACCACACAAAACACAACAGCATTATGCTGCTATTTTACGCTGGTATTCTGTGTGGGTACGGTCCTACCCCGGTCGAACTGATTCATTCATTCTGCAGCTAGAACAAGCTGTACCGCTGCAGCCTCTAATTACTCATTACGCAATTGCAGCTTATAATTTTATGGAGGACTTACAGATGAACTGTTTGTTTGTTTGTCACGCCTAATATTATAATAAAAAATATAAAGTAAATAGACGTCCCGTAAAATTTTAATGGTCAAACGATTCCATGTTTATGGCGCGCTTGAGGTCGACACCTTCAGGTTCAGGTGTGATTAATTAGCTATTCGCTCACGTACCAACTATCTCTGTTCATTATCTAGTCGGCTCAGGCACGATTCTGTAGATTTACTAGACTGGAAAAAAAGACTATTTGCATTTAAGTGGCTGAATTGCGATCCGCGTGATGTAAAGAAAAACATATTTGATTTCTGTTAACACGGCGCTGTGTGCATAATGATTATTTGCGTTTATTTTATATTTGTTTAGTTTTAATATAAGATATATGATCGAGAAATATTTATTATTGCTTTATTTAATGATAATTTTAAACGACTGAATCTTTAAATGCGGTGTATAATACAACACGCTCAGACATGTAAACAAAATATTTATGATGTACTAATATTGTTCACCACCCATCACATTTTTGACAGTGGTAGAGCTACACTGCAGTTTGTTTCTAGCTGCAGAATGAATGGGTCAGTTAAACAGAGGTAGAACTACGCCATCACAGAATGCCAGCGTTATATAGCAGTATAATGTTGCTGTGTTTCGTCTGGTAAGTGCAGGGATCCGGAGCATTTTATTATTGGTAACGAGGCGTTCCATCTCAGTCCTCAAGAGTGACAACGCATCTGCATTAGGATTCCTTGTCAAGGGTGAATGTAGGTATATACCACAGATCGCAGGAATCACTTACGATCGGGTGTACTCTGTGCTCGTTTGTTACTCTCAATGTACTAAAAAAAATAACTGACCATAACGCCACCTATTTGTATAATGATAGGAATATTAGCATACAGATTTCATCACTGAAAATTAAGATGGAAAGTCCATTACCAAAGTGATTCAGTGTTTGTTTCTATTCTTCGTATTCCGGCTAAGTTCTTTATAAAAAAAAAGACTTGTTTTAATAATAACTTCTGTTAAATCCTGTTTTTAAAAGGGTAGTTTTAGAAAACAAAAGATTTTTTTGTATTAGGTCTCTTTGTATATATCAAATAAATATTATAATAAACATATTTTGTATAGCATTATTATGACGTATTATGACGCTCTCAAAGAACACCAGCGAAAATTAGCTACAACGCGCTGTTTCGTTTAATGGGTCTAAGAATCTGGAAAAGCAGTTAATGGAAGCGAGGCATATTCCATATCAGTCCAGAGATCACCCCTTAATGAGCATCCTTAAATTTTCTTAAGTTTCTTTTTTGGACCGATGTTTATGGGCAGCTGTCACCACTTACCATCAGATATAATGTGCTGATTTGTCACCCTTTATTTTATTTTATTATATTGTTATTGAGAAAGTGTTAACATTTCATACTTTGATAGTGAACTTTTACGAGTTTATGTTAACTACTACTCGTAAAAGCTCGTTATCGACGTACAATGTTAATACTTTTATATAGATATATATAAAATAGATCTTCTGCCGCGTGTGCGCTTTCTGCTTGCCGCCAATAGAGCAGTATAATAAATACGCTTCAAGTCGTTTCATCGTGAGAACAGGTCTTTGGATTGCAGAGATCATAAACAGGCTCTGGAATTTTGCATAGAAGTGAGCTATGAACGATGGGTGTAGATTCCTTACTAATGATTTATAATTATTTGTGCTAATGACGCAAAGCAAGATGTGAATAACGAATTTGACCTTATATCAAAATGTAAATAAATGGACTTTATATATATATTTTTAATTCCAATATTCAGATACTGAGAGCATCATCTTTCCCATGACGCTCAACTAAGTACTTATTAAAAAAAAAACATTACCTTCCTCGTGCAAAGCCGAGATCTATCACTTTTACTTGCAAATGCCGACAAAACTATTGTATATCCTTCGATGATATCATCTGGTAAGTAATAACTAAAAGATATCGTTGTGGTCATAATCATTATTCAACAATCCTCCGTATTGGTTACATCTTTACGAAATTAACGTAAGAGGTTCACATTAAGGGCCAATGTTCCAATTGTCAGATGACTCATTCAATAAGTAATTTTGTTGTTTTCACAAATTTTATAAACAAACGTCTTTCCTCAAGTCTTATTATTTTATCTCTTGGTTAATACATATCTTAAAAAATATTAACATATAGCGATACGAAGTTCATTCAAGTCCAGTTCACTGAAAAGTTTACGATAGCTGATACCTCTATGTATGATTCATTAAATTGTAACAACCAGTAGATTTAGCGGAGGAGCGAGTCAAGTTAAACTACCCACCAAACTGAGGTTTTTATTGCCCCACGGGTTAACTTGAATGACCTGGCTCGACTCTCTCCGACACTTGTTTTGCCGTAACTTTCTTTCGTTTGACACTTGGCAGCAAGGCTATATTGTTTGTGATTGCAGCTGCTTGTAAATCAAATTATTGAGGCCAATCGTAAAAGACAATAAATTTTGTCGTCTTCGCACCATAAATGTATTATAATCAGTGCGCTTATTATGCGGAGTTGTGTAATCAAAGCACTTATACTATGCATCGGTAAGATCACCTGACATGAAATAATTATATTCTGAACGTTTCTAATTTCTGTTTTAATTGGTCCCTGTGTACAACGTACATAGATAATTATCAGTTAATTAAACAAACCATGTGTTATTAGAATACCGTAAAAAAAATATTCAAATTATTTATATACAAATTATTTAGCCACAGATAATCAAAACTTTCACATTCGATTCGTTATCGTCCAGTAGTTTCTTGGAACCACTAAAAATTCCTCTATAAAACGAAATCCATTTTTTACTTGGTTTAAATATCGGTCAATTCTCAGTATCGGATCGCGTGTCCGAAATTTGCTGAGCCGTATATTATTGCGTAATGCCGGAGCAAATGCTCTTCGCTCGCGTGCTGCGCTCAGCCTTGCCAGTTATCATGCGTTTCCCGGGCCGATGTCTGGGTGACCTTTGTATTCGCCGCTCGAAAACTAGGTCGTCGGCTTCTGACCTTTTTGTTTGTGTTGTAGTGGATTGAAAAAGACATACGATCTATGACGAATGCAAACGGAGATGCACGAGCTCTATTTCGGATGCGAGCGGACGATATCGCGAGGTTTAATTGTCTAGGTTTACATTTGGGTGGTTCAAATGTAGGCCAGGGTGTGACTAAGCCTTTTAAAATACTTTAGACTCAATTGGGGATAGTTTTATAGATTTAAATGCGTTTTTGTGGATGGACAGTTGTCAGTGCATTTTGGAAACCATATCCTATCAGGTGGATTATGCGTTTATTGGGTAGCCTTAACAAACATACAAGTAGCCAACAACCTAGGATGATAATAATAAATAAATAAATATTATACAATTCTCCTACTTAAGATCGTCTTGTCATTGTAAGAGTTTGTACTAAAAAGACCCAAGTGAAATGTAGATTGTCAGTACCACTTATAAAAACAATACGTAATAAGTTACATAATAAGAGATCACTTATACACTTTGATATTTTAAAGTCGTTTTATTCAAATTCCTATCAAAATATATATTTTAATTATAATATAATTTCTACATAAAAAATGATATAAATAAAATGTAATATCTTTTAGAACTTCGATGCCTAAAACAAACAATACAGTTTTGCACATGCATTTCCAAACCAAAGATCAATTCTCGTTAAGATATCATAACAGATGTATCAAACAGTGTAAATTGTGAACACACGACTTAACCATAACGTTCGTATTCACTGCCAACAAAGTTCACTTACACGAAGTTGCAGTGTGTTCGCTGTAAATAGAACAATGATTAATTAAGTCGGTTGTCTAAAAGGGCGCACTAAAATTGACCCTTTGGCCGACCGTTTATTGACTGATCGGGACTACTCTTACAAGTCTCTCAATGACACGATGACCAGGAATGTTTTCAGTTTAACAATGCAAGAATTCCTCCCTATCTCGTTCTTCTTGTCCATTTCTTTTCAAATTGTATGGTATTAATAAATTAAATGACTAAGATAGACAAAACCTTAAATATGCTTTAAATTTAAGTTACTATTCAAAAAATGTCAGCTTCGCACTACAAATGAAAATAAGAAAAAATTGTAACCTGTTGCGTCAAAATTGTGACCTTCTATAGAAATAACAGGATAGAGTCACGAAGGATCAGAAGAGAACCTTGATAAGAATCTAAATGCCGATTGACACATGTAAAGAATACGATGTAATGCCTTTTTTTTAAATTATGTATTCAATTTTTGTTCACCACGTTAAATGCGTGGGCGTATATTCCTAGAGGCGATAGCAGCCTGAAGCCTGGATTTATATTATTCTAGTAATTATAATCTAAATATGTCTTACTATAATGAATTATAAACTGCCCGGGGCACTGAATTTGTAAATACACCACTGAATATCATACGGCAACAAAGTTTGTATTCGTATTTCATAAATTGACATAGTAGAGAAACGTTTGCTATTCTATTTGTATACTCTTTAGTAGCGATTGTACTAAACCAGTTTTAAGCTATTGCGTAGTTCTATCGTTGAATAAAACCTATTATTAAAATAGGAGTGCCCTTGGTAAAGTAAAGTAAAGTAACAGATTCCTTATGATGCTCTACTTTACCGCAAAGCTCGTGGTAAATAAGAAAGTAAAGTTGCAACAATTTTATTGGCACCAAGGATCGGACTCGAATATTCGACTTCGATATAAATTATATTATTTTCGTTTTTTTTATATCTCCTTACATGATTACTACAAGGTAGGAGACGTAAAACATTCGTATATGTAAGATATACCTCTGTAAGATAATCATGGTCTTTCATTCGGGTGGCAAAGACTGGACGCCCGTGAAATTTAGTTTCTGATAGATGACGTATGTTTTTTCATATATTTTGTTATAAACTTTTAGGTCCTAAATGAAAGAAAAACAGCAACCTACCGCATGTAAGTCATCTTGATCCCTAAACTTAGCATAAGACATTTGTTATATATATATATATTTACAACTATCAGTGTTAAGTTGAATTTACCCTATTTGACCATCTTAAAACTTACTTAAGATGGTCCAAGAGGGTTTCTTCCATCATCTATATCTGAATATTGTTGTCAATTTTATATGCGCAAACTAAGCTAACATAACAAAGATAAATAATAAAAATATAAAATATAGTATTTACCGCATATTATCTTTGCAAATACCATAGTTTGTCAGGAATGATTTATGTATGCTTTAATCGAGTCTTTAATTGACGTATGCCTTGGCACGCAGCAGAGGAAGGGGATAACTGTAACCCAGTTGCAGTGACCGGGTCACACACAGGCGCCCTGACCTCCAACCACCTATTAACTTTAAATGATAATTTGTATGTCACAAACTTTTTCAGCCCCTTTTGTTATAAGTTGCAATTGAAGACGATAAAATCGTCAAACAAACAAATAATGCCATACATAAGTTTTGTTTCATATGTAATATAAAAACTTATTATTAGATCATAAAACTTTGGCTTCGCTCAAAGATTAGCACAAGGCAACGACCTAAGCCACCTGCGAATAAAGCTTCCTTTACGATACGATACTCACTTCACCTTATGGTAAGTGATTCCTGCGTTTATGCCGCAGATATAATCTAACTGTAACATTCATAGAACACTAGCGTACCTTAGTGCTGTTACGTTTCATTAGGCTTGCGAAACTGGAAATCAAAATATTATTAAAAACTATATATAAATTGCAAAGGCCGAATCTGCTTTCTTTATAGATTCCTTATCGAAGATATATTTGGTTGTTATGGAATACAGGAATGACGTAACATTAAGGGAACTGTGAGGTCGTTCATCATTCCCAAATATGCAAAAAAAGTTGTATACAGAGCTCTAAATCGATTGGCTGTATCCCTGGAGACGTTTAAATTATTGGTATAAATATAATTATATGTATATTCTTATAGAGAAACAAACTCAAAATTCATTTACTTTGATAATATAACAGGCGTAAGCGTTTTGTAAAATTGTCTATTAGCCTTTAAATTGGGACTTCAAAGCATGAGACCAGACCAATATCAAATAACAGTCACATAGCGGAAAATGGGAGCGACGTGCTTATGTTCACACGTGTGTAAATATTAACTCAACAAACTTCTTCATTACTCGCGGGATCGTTTGTATCATAATTTTCCGCTGAGTGGACTCAACTAGACGCAAGTATGTTTGATTATATAAACCTGTAGTTTATATATTTGATGTATTGTATTTTAAAGGTAAACGTAAAAAATTTCGGTGATTACTCACTTGTTTTAAAGTTGCTCGCGTAAAGCAAATTGTTTTATTCAATAATATATTTACGCGAACTGGATCACAAATTAATAATTAAAAGCTGTATCCTCAGTTAGGACGTTTTTTTGTAATTGGAATTGCTTTGAGAATCGAAGTCGTCTGACGAGCATTTGATGTTTATCAAATCCGATGTGTAGCGGTGTCAAATTTTCATGTTGTCGATGAATACAAAGTGACGTGATACATCAACGCTCTAAGAAGCGTGTGATCATATTCTAGATTGCATGCAATGTGCAAATAACTGTTTAAGTTCAACAAAAATCATTATTGAACTCTAAACTTAACAGCAGTTTTTCGGTCTATATTGGTATTTATTTGATATATAGCTGCCTGCTGACGATGAAGTCAAATAATATGAAAATAAACATTCGTAGACAAATAAAATATTTTTCCTCTCACACCCAGTGAAGAAAACACGTGTATAAAAACCGAAAAAATAAATTTCGTGATTCATTCCATCAACAACTGTCAAAGTATGTTGAATTCGTGTTAAAATACGGCTTTGACAGAAATCTGAGATGTCAATACCGATTCTCGTTATCCGTTTAAGTACCTACTGATAAAACATACAGTCGTATCGAATAAGTATTGCGAGTTAAACCTCGGCTTAAAGGAAATTATTTCCTCCAATCCAATTTTGTTTTTAACGAGTAGTCAACTAATAAAACGATATATGGTTATAATCTATATAATATATGCTCAAAACACTTAGAAATCTAGTTGGGCGTAAGTTACAGAATATTAAACAATGTTTAATGCGAAATAGATTTAATTCTACATACGAGAAAATGCGTAATTAATTGCCTCTTATTATTGTGTTACCACATACGGAGATATCTCCTGGATTTCAGAACTGTAATTTTACAGCAGTAAAATCACGCTGCAGCCATCTTCTAGATAACAACACTCTCACAGAATACCAGCGTAAAAACATTATGCTATTTGCATAGTGTTTTACATATGGTGAGTGAGCGGATCCGGGGACTCATTATGGGTAACGAGGCATACCATCTCATTCCTAAGGGGCGACAACGTATGTGCATCCTAAATCTTTGTTCAAGATATCATGGTCATTACTTAACATAGGTCAACTGCGTGCTTATTAGATAATCCGTAGTCAGAAGCAGCTGACCGAGCCGTGGTTCGGCCCTCTCGGACACCTTCGAGTCGGTCGCTCTCGTACAACAGGGTAACGGTAAGTCGAGGCTAAGCACCAATAACGCTCGATCACCTCTCAACCCGGTGAAACTGTAAGAGCCCTCGGGCTAACATCGGTCATCAGCTCGAAAAAAAAATTTTTTATAACCCTTTTATAAAAAGAAATCGAAGCGTATAATTTTAGAAAGGCCCGAAAAGTATCATTTTAAATCGAAATTCTTGTTTTTCTATTTACTTATAACTATCATCAAGAGTCCATTTTTTAATCTAATAGTACAATACTTTCTACTTCATTCGACAGTTAGATTAGTTCTCTACGCGTGCGTTGACTAACAGAATTCACTTTAAACATATTGTTATATCATAAAAATTTTTCTATTCCGTTATTGGTACAATAAAGAATATATTGATTGAATCCTCTTATTTCAGGCTGTCACAATATAACAATAATAATAATAATTTTTATTTCAAGCTTAAATATTATGCTCATAATTTTGTTAGTAAGACACGTAATAACTATGTTAGTAACAATACATATAGATATTTTCGTTCCTAAAATGCTACATACAATTATCCCCTGCCACATGCAGTCTTAGGCAGTGATTGACAAACTTACAATCTAGTGTACATGCAATCATATAACAAAAACCCTTAATTTAATTTAACGGCATACCCGAGATGATATATTGGTGTTATTATTTTTCCAATAGTCCCCCATGAAAGGATATAAACTTTTACAATATTTACGATACCGTTACGTAGTAATTAATGATAGTCGAGGCAATAGTTCGATAATTTTGTCATATTCACGGTCGGTTGCTCGAATCGCCGACATCCGCTCCGATGGTCAGATATTCGTACATCCGGTAGAACTAGATATTAACTAAGTTCTGGGATCGAATGAAGCTTTACAAATATCCCTTATATTTATAAGATACTCTCCGGTCAATTCTCACTATATTACATACAATTTGGATGATGTATCCAATAATTAGAAATTCAAAATTTGAAATATGAAATTTAAAATTTGAAAGTAATCAAATTCAGTTTATCGTCATAAACTTCGTTATAATTTTATAATAAACACTTTACGGTTTCATAGCAGAAATGATTTAATCGAATCCTCTATAATTTCGTCTTATCCGTCCTTCCATCCTTTATTGATTAAATTTGGAAGGTAGATTTTCTTTGAACTGCTAAGCAATAGTATAGTGCAATTAAAAAAAAATAGAGGTGGTATTGCATGCATGCAACTGAGAAATAAAAAGAAATCAGTTCACATAGTCGTGTGGGGATCGCGTGCGGTTTAGATAGGCCTTGAAAAATGATACAGAAGCCTCAAAATGACTCTGTTCTAAGTCAATACTTTGTGAGATATGCTTCTAAAGTTGTAAAAAGTGTGTACATGTGTACAAAAATTACATTAAAAAAACGTTTCAATTAGATACAGTAAGTATTATATGAAATTTGAGATGTATTAGTCGAATTAGGGAACGCAGAAATAACTTTAGTTATCGTAGTGTTTGTAAAATACAAACTTATTATATTATCCTTGTTTCGTCTGGCAAGTAAGAGAAATTAAGATGTTATTAGTGATGATGAGGCATTCCATCTCAATTCTCGGAGGTAACACCACATTTGCATTATAACTCCATAACGGATGGATGTGTACCGCAAGAACGTTACTCTCTTGTAAACTCTGTGCCATTTATCATTTATCACCGTTTATCATCATCCAAATTCTATGAAAAATTTGCTTTTCTAATTCACAACAACATTACAATTCACTTTCCTAACTTCCAAAATGCATGTACCTAAAAAATCTCGTGATAATTTTATAGTAGTCCTCAAAATGTAGGCAGGGCATTAGTGGCTAAAGCTATGAAAATGGTCAATTATATTATATTTCTAAAAATGATATCACTTTATTGCATAGACCCCAGCCTTGGCACAGCGTTGCAGTATAATATGTCGTAATATATTTCGCCGCAAAAATAACAAGTCGTCGCCCATTGCATGCCCGGATACCATCCGTGACGGAGTCCTTGGCTAAAGACGTGTGACTCATAGTTCTATTTCTTATTTTCTAAGAATATATCGAAAACTGCATTTGAATGACGCAGAGTTACATTAGCAAACCAATGCTCCTGGCGACGGGGGCGATGACCCCGTGATCTTGTGCACATAAGTAATTATCGCCGTATGAGTTATTGCCATTTGTGACAAGATGTTTGTGTAATATTTTCCTTTAAAATTAAAACAGTCATAAAATATTATTATTAATTAAGTATTTAGGACTCTACCAATAGAATATTGACGATGCATCCCATGAAAAATCCACTCATATTCTTGTATTATTAATCTCTTTGATCTTAAAACTACCAGTGTAAACAGGTATAGAAATCTGATAATTATAACTTAACAACATAAGATACAAACGTCCATGAGTATATCGGCTAGTTGAGTAGACAGCCACGACTACAGTGGCCCATGAAACCACGTTTTTACTGAAACACAGTATCAAGGAAAAAGAAGGCTAATAACGCATTTAATGTAAAGAACATTTCTGCTTAAAGACTATTTTTATTTAAAAAACTTTACTATCAACTTAAGTCACGATCAAAAGAAACCTAGAAAGCCTTATGCTTTACAGAAACAGCGAACTTTCATTTTGAACAAGTCTGGTACGATGTAAATATTTCTATGATTAAATGCCTATTTAATGCGTTTAGCATTCAAAAATATAATGCATGCAGTAATTCGATTACAATCCCACCTTGTGAGTATTATTGTTTGATAAACGGTATTACATATACATATATATGGAATGACAAATAATATACAAATTGATCTTTATTTCTCCTACAGTTGGCGGATAAGACCAGCTGTCGACATAAAGATTCTAATGAAAATGAAATGAACCTACAGTACAGTGATATTATATTATAATTACATTTACGTACAAGGGAACGCTCGCTCCCCCCATTCACTTGAGCATTGAAGCCGCAAATCGGATGAAAGTTCAACACACGCCAGATTCAAGATGAAAGTACAAATTAATATAGAAGTTTGCTTGCTGCAAGCGAAAGTTTACCTCTTGTAATTAAGAAAGCACGACAGTGAAATGCAAATGCCCTGCGGCTAGTATCGACCCTCTTAGGTTTTAAACATGACTGAATTCATTAAATACGCGATAGTATCTTATTAGATAATCGCGACCGCTTATAGATCTTGTCATTTCACTTTTGATTCTAGTTCTATTTCTTTTTGTAATGGCAACACGTTAAAGGCAACGATGCACATCTTTGGAACGTGCAACGTATGCAGTGCCACGAGACAAGTTTTGTCTCGCAAGTAAATTGAGCTGGCGCGTGTAATCGCCTTCGAAGTTGTCTCGTTCCCCATCAGCTCCTCTCAAGGTAACTACGTGCCCTGTTGGACGTGTAGATTCTTGGCGAGATTCCATAAGAGCGACACTTGAAGGAGGAGATTTAACTTGGTATGTTTGGTATCTACTTTGCGTAAGTTTAGGAGAGAGTGTATTAATTTATAATACAAATATACTATATATTTTTTACTTTGTATGTTGAAGTTACTTCTGATATGCTAGTATATTTTTTTTTAATACGTAGTATATATATTATATTTTATACATTGTATAGCAGTGAAGAACGTTTGATGTGCGCGCGCGTTTCGTCATTATAGAAATGAGCTTCTTGAATCATTTTTAAGCTTTCGCTCGGTAATCATCACTTGCTCTCAGGCGAACTGTGTGCACGATTTCTATTCCCGGTTTCTTAAAAAATTACAAATAAAATAGCTTGCCTGCTAACTCAAGCCGGTATATGTACGAACGAATTATAGTTATGTATTATAATCAAAGCTGTATTAAGACTCTCAGTTTCTGCACAGTACAAGTTGCAGTGGATTATTTTAATGAACACGCCTTTGTCTGCTCCCGGCAAAGGGTTGTTTGAATAAGAAAGTAGAACTTCCACTGCACCATTCCCGCTATTTTCTTTCGTAATTGAATTGGATGGAAGCACGTTACTCTCTAATGTTTATCCTCTGGTATTAAAATAGGAATATAACTTGTTATAGTACTTCTCTCATGTTTTTAAATTGTTTTCTTGATATATATTATATTTCAACAGTGGTAGAGCTACACTGCAGTTTGTTTCTAGCTGCAGAATGAATAGGAAATGGGAATGCAGAATGAAATTATCAAAAAATAATAATGATAAAATAATGTTATTATTTCATTCTTTTTAAAACCGGTTAAGGCGCATCATCCGGAAACAAAACAGTGACGTTATCCTTTAATATAGTTTTCTATTCAATACATTTCGTAATTTTTTGTTACTTTTATATAATGTTTGTTTACATGAATAATATCTAAAATTTAATAAATTATTTTAAAGAATATTTATTCAATCATTCATGTTAGCTTTTCACTTAGAAAAAAATATATAAATTTTCACTGAGCAGAGAGTCATACGATATTTTTATTTACTCCCAATCACGTGCATCAGAAATTATTCACTTTAAGTTGCTATGAATTATCTTTTTCTTGTATTATAAGGGCTGACTATATGAGCACAGATTCCTATTTAACTGATTGTAAATAATCCTTTCAGCCCATGATACACTAATTTACCGTCCATAAGCAATCATATTTGAGAGGTATTGTCAGTCTGATGACCGAGATGAGCCTCCCAGTAACAAGGTCACCGGGCTATATTCTTGACAGTCGCCCTGAACTACCACTTCATGTTGTTATTCCGGAAAGCTTGGCCCATCCCTAGTCAAGTCGATGTATTCTTGCTTCAACTAGTTTATAACTACAGCGTGTTTTAATTAATTTTAAATTCAAAGCAAATTAACACACGCCCACAATCTATGGATTCGAACGATTCTTTATGTCCGTTAAAATTGCATTAAAATTATTTAAAAAAATATGAAAATATTTATCGCTCTTGAGTAAACTCATTACGCGTACATGTGTATTGCCAAATCGTGACTCTCATGACCCTAGGGTATTCATGTATTTCGTGCCCTTGTCTTAATCCGCACGAAGAGGGTTGTGATCTAATGAAATGAGTTGAGCGAATGTGTCCTGATTTCCCTGGCGGATGGATTAAATGACGAGAGATGAAGTGTTGCCTCGAGTGTAAAGGAAGATCGTTGACAAGTGACAATGAATCGCAAAGTTCATGGCTATTGATCACGGTGGTGATTATATAATATAAAATAAGATAATTCATATGCACTTGCACTGTACATAACTAAGTTTATTTTAATGCGTATTTAAAATAATCAGTATATAGTACAACAAATAAATCTACGACACGTGAATATATTCCTAGATTTAAATGATGTTTTCACTTGCCAGCGAGGTTTAAATCTGTTAAAAATTACTAATCAATTTGATAAAAAAATCGTCGATTTGCTATGAAATGCTATTGAAATGTTTTTGCGGAAAGCGCTGCCTTCTCAGTATTTTCTTTTATAATAATATTTAGTTTGACTAACTACGGCGCAGTCAATCATCACTTGCTATCTGTTACGCTTAGTTTCACTAAAATACTGGTGTTTAACTATCTAGTAATATTTTAGAATACAAATATTATAAATAATAAAACTGATTTTTTTGTTATTATATTATTAATATTTATATACGTTAATTTTTTTACTTATCGTATCATATCAGTTCACCTTAATCTTGGCAAAAGATTAAAATTTAGGACTTTTGTATTAGTATTGTATTTTAGGTTTCCTTCCCAACTTAATGTTTTGCTCTTGCAAAAGTTCCCTACGATCTGTGCCTTTATTTGCGCGTTGTTTAAGCGTGTAGTTGTATCCTCAAGTCTCGGGTCATGGCCGCGCGCTTGTTTCACAGAAACAGTACCCCGCGGCAACCGGCAGTACCCGTTTTTACCTACGCTGCATCACTAAGGGTCGGACTAGGATAACTCTGTACATCGCCTCAGGCTATTCATCCGAGTCGAGCTGATAAAAGCTACGTTCCACGAACTATCTTTTATGCTCCACTTTCTGAAAGCAAGACCAATCTATTTTTATGGTTATCGCTTCGGAAATAATTTTCTTCGTGGATAATGGAGCGACATTAATTAATCAATCGGTGTTTATGGTTCTATACGGGATTTTCGATAATAGACGCTGTGTATTCGATTTTAAAGCATCAATTTGTGTATGTTAGATAAGTTGCCTTACTTATTAATAAAATGTTTTGCGCCACTTATCTACTTTTTACCGGTGGTAATACATTTTTTATATACATGGGCTATTTGCGAAAATTAGAATAACTAAATAAATAAATTCTACTAATAAAAATAAAAATAAAATTTTAATGAATTTTTTAACCTTCGAAATAGTATACGTACATAGTGGATTTAGTAATGATAATAAGAACCCTCTCCTTATTTTTTTTCCGCTAATCTTTTAAAATAATACATAAATATAAAATAAGATGTATTATAATAAGATATTTATTTGCTCTATAGATCTCTAGTAATCTGTGTGTTTTCATGAATATATTTAACCTTTTATTCCTACTGTCAAGATCCATGTTATAATTGGTTTTTTTTTAATTCCTAACGTGACAGCAATGAGCCCATTTATTACCTTACAATGCAAGAAATATAAGTGACTAATTTATTGTATGTAGGATTGTAACAATATGAAAATCGTAAACTTTTTGGTTAACACGATTTAAATCAACACTTTGAAACTATCGTCACTTAACTATCAATATCTTATGGAAATTAGTACATTCCAACTACTCATTTATTTATAACTAAAGATATCAGGTTACCATTGCAAGCTTTTATTTTATCACCCCAAATCTGACTGGTACACTTTCCTATATTTATACGCAACACATTTGCTCACTCTTGGCATTTTTTTATTATCAGTTTTGACTGACAAATGACTAATGTTAAACAACGCAGATCGTGATGACTACATCGATCAAGTCTGTAAATGTTCCATGACATGGAGTACTTTAGACTCAGTCTTGCTTGGTCATCAGTAAGTAGGAGTATTTTATTTCAGGCATATACCATTCCATGTGATTATTTAAAAAAAAACATAATTTTTATTGAGATATCTGGAGAATATATACTTCGTACGTCTTAAATTTTAAAATATAAGACGTACTTTAAAACAAGAGCGATAAGTTAAAATTTTCTTATTATATATAGTATTTTTAAAGAGAAAGTGGAAATTTGTTTATACTATATTTTCTTGGAATCAAATATAATTTTCTTTTTTTTCTTTCTACAATAAGAAGGAGCGCACTTACTAAACTTAGCGAAAGCTATGTCGAAAATTAAGATAATTAGGCCACTAAACCGTTTAATTTATTTACTTAATAATTATTTAAACACAAAAGGAAGTTGTACCAAAAAGTGGACTCTACCTTTTGTCTACCAATAGATAGTGTAAAAAAAACAACAAATGCATATATTATCTATATGTATCACTTAATAGACATTATCATATAATAATTACACTGCAGTTGTGTAAACCTCTCACGATTCTGCGGAGGAAATGCGTTAGTGGAAAGCTGGCACTGTAAATATCAAATGTTTATGGCCGTGTCAACTGTGTGTTGCGCTCTTTGAATTATTTATTATTTATTTTCTTCGCTTAATACACATACTTAAAATAGTTTTATGTTTAGACAACTATTTGAGAAATATAATATAGTAAAATTACAAGATTAAACATTCTGATTAGGATATAATTATATCATTATTATGCATGAGATGATCTTTATCCCCTTAAGCAGTAATTTCATCATCTTAAATTACTGGAACTTAAAGGTTCTTGTTCACTTGGCTCATTGATTACCACAAATAGTGTAACTAAGCCACCTGCATCCATATAATTCACAAATATTGTAGGTCTTCACGTATTCGATACTTGAGATCGTTCTACACTGAGTTTGTTTGGTGCGAAAATTGAATTAAATATATTATTAGAAATACCGAAAATAAATCCGTGTTTTTAAGCATTCGCTTTTCATTCGTGGATACTAATAAAACGAATTCGATCTCAGTGTATTAATTGCAATTTTCGGGCGGTGAAGAAAAATGTCATGAGGAAGAATCTAAGAAATGAAAAAAACCGAAGACGTGAAGTCCACCAACCCGTAGTAGAGTCGCGTGTTGGACAATAACACCCTCTCTATAGAGGAGGCCTATGCCCAACTGTGGGATTTATATATAAATAGGCTACTTTATTTTAATTTAGATATCGGTCAAAATCTACACGCACAATAGAATATAGGACTCTTATTGTTAGCTGCGTATTATTGGAGTGTAATTTGAAGTGCTGCCCTATTGTCTGTAGTCTGTGCTTTTTGACTACATTTTCAATAAATAACACGAAGACAGCAAACATTATCAGCATTTCCATCTTCTAGCATCTTTATAATATAAGGTAGTTCTTATTGCACTAGATTTCATTTTATAGAAAACTAAATGAATTGTTACTGATTCTAGAAGACAGTGGTATGCAATACATCCATGCTCATACAATCAAAAAAAAACAATAAATGCACGTTTGCTCAAAATACCTACAATAACTCTTTGTTCCTTCTAGACTCGAATTATTTTGCCTTCTGACTGTTTCATTCTTGGTTGCTAACTCTACACTGAACAGAATAGTTATTTACGCCTCGCCTTTGCCTTTCAGCGAATGTCAGACGAAAATCGTTTAACATCAAAGAGACGTTTATGTATCGCATTTCGAAATAAAACACGCACCATCGCCGACGCTGGCCGCTGCAGATTACATCGGCGTACATCCGGCGAACGCTCTCGCCCACAAAGCCACAGAATAAATAGACCAGTAGGTCAACGCCAAATGAAAGGTATAATATCACACCGCAATTTATATAGCCTATTCCAATTTGAAAGGAATTCTAGAATGGAAAACTTCAAACATTCAAAATACTGACAATATTATTAATAATAACAGATGAATAATAAACGATTAGATTCAATGAAATATTTAAATTCAATTAACCAAAATTTTCTACTTGAAAGCAGAAATATTAGTCAATATTTTTTACTGGAACAAAATGCAGTAATTATCGATAATTAACAAATACTACGTAGAAACTAGTTAATTGATGCAAAACAGTACAAATAAAGTGTAAATCTGATAAGAAACCTGCACAGGCGAGTTCTCTAATGACTGCAAAATATGCATGAGAAAAGGGTTGCGACTACAAGAATAAAATCTTAAGACTAAGAACTAGCATCTTGAGTGGCAATAAAAACCGTAGCATTGAAGGCGCCATTGTTTAAATTTCTCTAATATTTAAATAGTTTTTATCTCTCTGATTAATTTTTACATTTAACAAAAAGTTTTAGACTGATTTTAACAAAGTATATTCACTATTTGATAAAGTCTAGATCATCATACTTATTCGCTTTCTACCTTTGCTACCTTCTCCAAAAGAACTAAGAAGATCTGATTTTTTATTACAGGGTTACGTCGCCTTTTTGACGAAAGATCTTATTCGTCCACCATTATCTCTGTAACAAAGTACCTGTAACAAAGTACCTGTAATAAAGTACCTGTAATAAAGTTTTCGATTTAGGAACACTAAGACTGAATTAAACAAATACCCTTCAACCATTTATTGAATTACCTATGTTTATTTGGATGTTTTGTAATATTTGAAGTCAACTGTCCAGTGGAATCCAACGACGATATGAATGCCCTACTCAACTATAACCTTTCTGTTACATTTCTTTCCATCAAAATATGAAACCTAGATTCTGTTGATGTTGATTCTGTTAGCCTATGCGGCTCTTATAGCTTCATCAGACACAGGGCTCACGGAACTGAGGGGTCCGTGAGCTGGGTACGTAGTTTGGTTCTCTTACTTACTCAAAGCGCTCATACACTGAGCGTGTTGGTCTGCTCTGAATACGTTCCTATCTGATAAAATATGAAAAGAATTGCTATTTTATATTTGCAATAAAATTACATTTGATCTTGTTTCCTACTAGCATTCATGATTCATGATTTCATGATTGAAGTAATCTCCAAACTAGAATCGTAAGTACGTAAACACGCGCCTTGTAATTAAATGAGTTGTAATTTACGATATATTAAGTTCGGGACATTTCCTTCTATTAATCTGGATAGAGGTAAGTCAAACAACACCTTCGTTTTACTTCGCAGGCTTGTACTTGAATGAGATGATAAAAGTCACAATGTTATTAGTTTTTTACAACTAGACTGATTTTTTTTCTCATTTTTGTAGTCAGCAAAAAGTTTTGGATTTAAACAATTAGAGAAAAATAAGTTTTTTGTTATTTTTTATCATAATGAAAAAATAAAGGGTAAAAGCATATTGCGTTCATTCTTTGATATAAATAAAACATGTAGTGTTATAGTGCGAATATTTTCTGTAGGCATAAAAATACCATTTAAACATTGTGATATGGTAATAAATTTCAGAATCAATGCTATAATTCAATGTGAAAATGAACTTAAGTAAAAATCTGCGAACTACGATCACCCTTGAACTAATTCGTCTAACAATTCTGAATTATTTCGATTTACTAATGTTTCTTGGAAATGTTCTATTTTCTACATTACCTTAGAAATGTAACTTTTGATAGCGATGCAAATTCAAGAATCTTCTACAGGTTTTATTTATATTTAAGAGCTTTTAAACTACTTTTTTGTTATTGCGTAGTATGGCGTCGAAAAGATTAAGACACTGTCAAATGTATCATTCCATAAAAGGCTTCCCTCATTAGCGATTGTCATTGTAAGAAGGTTAAGAAGCGTATATAAATTATTACAACATTTTTAATCAAAATTCTTCTTAATAATGTTAAGACGACGTTTTACTGTCAGGCAATTGAAATGTTTAAAAGGTATGGGATAAGGATATATTAAAACTCTATATTTTCACGTAAAAACACCATATGAAAGCAACTTTGTTATATAAGATACCGTAACAACTCTTGATTATTATATAGTATGCGTCCTAGGTTAGTTTTTTATTACCCAAACCCTTCAAATAAACTTGATTCCTTACAATTACTAAAGGTCCGCTCGCCCTTGAACTGTATAAAATTACACGCGTCGACTTCTAGTTCTACCATGACCATGTGCAAGAACGTTTACCGCTTCGAATGGCGTCATTAACTTGGCATATTTCTTATGCCACAATTACCGAGACTATTCACTAAATAACCAGTGACTTGTATTAAAGACGTTCTATTTATATATTTTGTGACGCTCGTGTGGTTTATTTAGTGTTCCCCAGATTTTGTTAGTTGCGGGTCTTAGTTCCGATTCCCTGCTGAGAAACATTATTTGTGCAACGCAACCAGATTCGAAACTCATTGTTTTTACCCATATCGTATGAAAATATGTCCGATACCCCGGATATTGCATAAATCTTCCTCTAAATCCAAACATTAAACTTCTCATTAAGTGAGTGCCGCTGTGTTTAACCGTATGTAAAAGCCACATTGCTATAATTACCAAACCATTGATATACACGATATCTGTGTAGTTGATGTCATAACGTTGATGCGTTCCGAAGATATCACCGTTATTGAAATCAAAGGTAGATATCATAATTTTATGTTCTCTAATTTATTTACCTTTTCCTATAGTCACCATTATATTTTAGATCAAATATTATTAAGTAACAAATAAAAAACTGGTACGTTCTATTATAACGCGCTTTTTGAAGCATGGAACCGGTTTTAATTTAATTGATTTATTTTAATATGGGAGATAGATTATAATCATGAGCTTTTTATATGATTGACCTTCAATTAGCGATATTTGCGAAATAATTTCTAGAGAGGAAATTTTACACTTTGTAAGCTCACGCCTATGTACAGAGAACAGGGTTTACAGTGTTGAGAGAACAGTCCCGTTTGATTTCTAACCGAGGATATTATTTATGTTACCTAACACCCAAGTTAGCCCCCTTGCCTTGCAAACTTTGGCAGCCATTAGACATGAATGTGACTTATCATCCCTGAATAACTTAAACGGAAAGCGTTTAACACAACGCAGCCACCGCGACGATCGTAGACCGCGTCACGTCACTCGACCACCTCAAACTCTCGCGCACCTAATAGCCGCATAGGCTAACAGCGCCAGAATAATGCAGCTTGTATCAGTGTAAATATTCGTCGTCGTACGTCATCTCATATAACAAGTTCAAAATACTATTGTCGGACAAACTTTTTGTTACTGCTTACAAATGCTTCCATTTGCATAACACTACTATATAGAATAGTGAACAAGGTGTTATGTATTGTATCCATTAAATATTTTTTAAAGCAATCATCTTGTGTACAAAATCGACAACGACATTTGCCGGATGGACGACGGCAGGATTATCCAGTTATATAATAAGCAAATTATTATTAAAGTTTTGTAACTAATTGACGTATCAATCAAGCGTCATTTAAAGTTGTTAAATGCTCCAAGTATGGTCGACAAGTTGCCCGAGGCATGCAAGCGCCAGCCACCCTATGGTTAGCTTAACTGAAAGATCATACCGCTTGTTATTACAACTGGAATTCGACAATTATTCATCGATTACATACTCAGCTGGTCCTCAATTATTATTCTTGTATTATTCGATTATAGGCAATGTGATACACGTATAATTTCGAAACCTTTATACTTATGTCATGATTGTCTCTTAAATATAAATGATAAATTCCGGACGATTCATCTCACGGTATCCTTGGTGTCCATACCCTGGTTGACCCAGCGGACAGTTGACAAACTATGCATTTCACCTGATGATAAGCGAATCGAGAAAATCTTATTTTTATTTATACTTAGACACTGGCTAAATATGATTGTTCACGCGAAGATCAAATAAAAAAAAAAAGGTTTATTCAATCGCTTTGTTGTTGATGTTGGTTGATCCACTCATCGCCTTTACCTTTTTTAATCGACAATGTTTTTTTCAGGTATAGTGTTATACTGACGATCGCCACAACAGCTTCCGACGGATTCACCTTGATAAACGGTGAGTAAGTTTTAAGTTAATTTTAAGGATCATAACTAACCACCACACCATTTCGTTTATTTATATTTAAAGAATTTATATTAGACAAAATATTAAAACTTATATAATACTATACTATTAATTAATTGAGTGTTTTTTTAATTCCATTTGCCATTCTAAGATAGCAACATATTTACCCTAACTTAATTTTTTATTTTTTAATATTTTTACTGTATAGACATACAACCTATAAATGCATATAATGAAAACATTTGTATTACACATTTTTTACTTAGTTATGGATGACGAACGAATACTAGATTTTTCGGATTTGGGTATGTTGGGTCTATGTTTCGTGTCCATGACACTGCTCCTGGCCTTCTTCCACGCTGATTGCATGTACAACTTGACTCTAGGATAGCAGTATACGAATAAGTGCCTCTGTGTTTGCGCGATCACACCGTTGATATCTGATAATAATCATACAATATCGCCTTGTTAGACATCACCTTATGGTGAGTGATCCCTGTAAATTTTTCCACCTAGATTCTTCATCGATAAGCAAAGAATCCAGATGAACGATGTTCATTGTCACCCTTAATAACCACGATAGGATGCCTCGTTATCAGTAATTATATTTCAGGATTTTTTCATTTGCTATAAGGAAAATAGCAGAGGTGGTAAGTTGAGCTTAACTATGAATCGTCAATAAAACTAGCTCTATCTACTTCTCTGCCTTTTACAGATTTCTAATTGGAGCGGTGGCTTCAAGCCACCGCAATTTATTGTACGCGAGTTTGAATCTTATTGATTTTAAATATATACATGTGTCATAATAAATGATAATATATATATATAATGAATTCGAAAATAATAATATAGAACAATACCAAAAATTAACAACCAAATCCAATGTCAAACGCATGTCTCGACATTTGTACGGAACGACAGATAAGAAATAACTTCAGACAGATAAGAAATTACGCGCTGTCTATAATCTGTCAAATCTCCATGGAATTTCTAAACAAATGTAAACTAATTAAATATTTAGTTTGGTAAATTTCGAATAATATAGAAAAAAAATATATTTAAGTGCAGGGGCGAGTGCTAGGATTAGTAGTTCTGGTGCGTTTGGTATAGATTCTCGTCACGTCAAAATAACGTCTATAATTACTATCGTAATGATTAATTTACTTTTAAAAAATCATATAATACTTTTGTGTGCTCTTTTGTCACCCTTGGTTTCATAAAAAACTTGCAGCCCAGTTTATAGCACGTTTCACGTAGTTTTCACGTAGCCAGGTACACGTTTGGAAAATATTAAGCACCAGTTGAAATTCAGACACCACGTGCTGATAAAGTTAGTAAACCCGTTAGAAATACGAGAAAAAGGCGACTTATTAATAAATCTTAAAAATAAGTTTAATAAAATATAACAATAGCTAAAGCACGTTAGAAATTTTTTTTTACAAAACTATAATGTCATCTGGATTTGTTCACTAAAACAGTACCTATTTTTAAAACTTGTACAGCCGGTTTTGACGTGACTGCCTAAATACTTAAATTTTATGGAAGCTCTGGGAGTCTTAGGAATACTATGAATTTACTCCGACATCCAATATTACACGATTTCATTGCCCGGCCACGGTCACTAAGCCGAATTATTAAACTGTTTTAAAGTTAAAGGCCTGTTAAGGAACCAGTTCAGGGCAAGAGAAGTGAGTCACTTTCCTCAGCGTTGGCGAGTTTTGAAAAATGACACAGATAAGTTTTGTAATAATCATTAGCAAATATTCTCATCAGTCAGTTCTACTTTTTAATTATTTTTCTACAATTCAGGTTCCCAATCTCAAGTAGAATCCATCTTCTATCTTATTTTATATATAGCTTTTTATACTTAATAAAAATATAAAAAGAAACGTGAGTTCATTCCAACCGATCTTATATCAGTTGCTTGTGATAAATGTTCACTGCTAATATCGTCGTGGTCGAAAGTAACGAAAACGACATCATAATCGCCAAAGTTAATGTGGCTCATAGATTGACACATTGAAGAATAACATTAAATATACCCTTATTAGTAACTAGGTCTTGTCTGTTAGTTGGTTTCCGTAATTTCCGCTCCGTAATACAAAATCATGCAGCATAATCCTGTATAGCGGCATAGCCCTATGCAGAAGATCGATCTGTTTAATGCAAAAATGGCTGTCAAAACCCGTGAAATATATTCAGTGGTAAAGCTACGATGCAATTTGTTTCTAGCTGCAGAATGAATGGGTCAGTTCGACAGGTGAAGGACTCCTCACAGAATGCCGGCGTGAAATAACAGCACAGCACTGCTGTGTTTGCTGTGTCTGGCGAGTGTAGAGATCCGGAGACACTTATATTACTGGTGTCAAGGCATTCCATCTCAGTACTCAAGCGAAATAATGATTCTTTGTCGAGGATGAATGTAGATGTCTAGGATTGTTAATCTTAGTATAAAATATATATATATATGATCACAGATTTAAAAAAATAAAGGCATAATGCAGTTGCATCTCATATGATAAATATAAATATAAAGTTAAACGAAGACATTAAACACAAAAGATTTGACCGAATATTGAAAAACATTTTGTCTCCAGATCTAGCACTCACTATCCGAAATTCAGCAATACTTAGATGTCAAGATCATACACTGGTATTCTCAGGTCCTTTACTGATTGAGCAAATCGCCGGTCCCTGGATCACTGACCATACGAAACACTGAGATATCACACTGGTATTCTCTGAGGGCGTCGAGAATAGAAGCCCTAATTGTCCACTATATATATATATGCCCACGTTATATATGTTTATATTAATAAAAAAATAATAGCAAGTTTTTCTTTATAACTATTCCCTGTGTGAATATATACCACATACATACCTAAAACAGTTTTCAATTAAAATAATTCTGCAAAAGATGATCTCATGCTTTCCTTGTACTGTAAATGTGTTTGCCTATTCTCAGGCTTCTTAAAGCTATTATGTAAAGAAGGATTAGCTTGCGACCGTCCGTCCACTTTAATAGGATTCTGTAACTGTATCTTATGCATTGTGCATTGTGCTTTTCGCAAATAGTAAATTATTGAAGCATCTAATAAAAATAATAGTAAATAATTGGAGCATTCCATGATTGTCTTTGGGATTTTAAGAATTAGGTCCTCGAAATACAGAATATAAGTAACGTTTCTTACATATTGATTAATAATAATTAACAAATAAATTATTGTTGGTAAAAAATAACTTCGTAACATAATTATTCCCAAAATCTTAAAATACTATGTGGACAATTATTTCATCAAGTGTTAAACTTTTGCAGTCATAGTCATGCAAACTGAAATACAAGGAGCAATGGAAGTAAATTGCACTATTATGCGAGTTATTACTAGTACTGTAATGGGGTACCGATCAGGAGACAAAACAAAAATCATAAGAGAAATGGGGTAAAAAATAAACGAATAAAATATAAATACGGGAATACGGATAAAGAAGGAAAATTTAATACGATCGTGGAATTAGACTAGATACACAAGCTGAAAGTACTTATCACTTTTAAATAACTTTTAATTTCGATACATAGATAAAAGAGCAACCTGACAAATATTAAAAAATTTAAAGTTGTGTAAGTAAAAAATCTATAATTGTAACGGAAGCGTATGCAAGAGGTCACTGGCACTTTAGTAAATCAAAAAAAATTAGCAATTATATTTTAAAAATAGGCCTCAGAGGCAAAAGTTTTGAAGACATTTTTTCAATAAATCTTTTCCTTTAACTAACTCTTCTGTTATAATTACACTTCCGATTATATTCGGTTATAACTTATTAAATGAGTTGGTTTCTATCGGTCGGAATTATGACCACATAAGGGGAGAGTTTTCAAGCAACCTCATATTAGACCCTTTTTTAATTTCAATTTGCTAACGTCTTCACAATTTTTTGCACAAAAATGGTGACATGTTCACAAAAAGAGCTATTCTTGCTACCGAAAGGAAGTATCATAAATCGTAAAATATAATAAAATAGGCCGACATAAAAACGCTAACGTTTCGGTCTGTTCACTGGTAGAACCTACGAAGATTACAGTAGATAAATCCAGTTAAATATGTCTTGTTTTTAACGAAAACTTTAATAGTATACGTTTATAGTAAAAAAGACGAAGTAAATTTAAAAAACCATCTAATGTGTTTGTACTACTGCCTGATTTCAAGTCCAGCAACATCTTTTGTATGTTAACAGATTATGCTGCCATAAAAGCCATATAACATGTGTAATCATAAGCAACTTACAATAGTGTTTTGTTATTTGTTGGTAAATAGAGTAACAATCCATATATACAAATCACACTGCTGGGCATAAGACTCCCTAGAGAGGGTGCAGGAGCATAATCCACCTCGAGGCGCTACTGCAGATTGGTACTGTAAATCGTCTTCGAAAAAAAATTCGTTAGATATCTCCTCTCTTGCAATTCCTTACGTATCTTCACGATCTTTTCCTTCGCCGCCGAGCACGTGTTAAATCAGCACTCCAAACTGAATTTAATTATTTCATTTTTGCCGTCACCAGGGACCGAACTCGATTGGCTTACTTACGGTGATTTAAGGGTTGTACACTGAGCTACAACGGCCCGAAAATTTTTACAACTATTTTCAACTTTTAAAATAAAGACAATATAGCATTAATTAAATAAGTCTGAGTACTTTAAAAAACAATGATTTAATTATAATTAATATTAATAAAGGCTTGAATGTAAAAACAATGACAAATGCATTTACTGACAAAATCCAAGAAGCATTGTTTCCAGCAACAGATAAAGAAATAAATAATAAAAACAACTCGGAGTTATTAAAAGTAAACGACAAACGCAATTTGGGTGTAGGTTTCGTTAATGGAATAATGAATCAATGACATTTCTGTATTGGTTGCCATTTATAAATCTAGTCACAATGCAGCAGCATCGTGTAAGGTACTCAATATTTGTATTTGTAATAAAAAGACAAATGAGCACGGAGTTGACCTGATAGTATGTGAAAGCTGTGTAGCTTAAACATCTATATCCATCCACAACAAACAATCGATCGCGTGCATTTCATTCCTATAGACTGAGATGGAATCCCTAGTCACCAAAAAATCGGGTCTCCAGTTCTCTCAGCACAGAAAACACAACAGCATGGTCCACTCCTTGCCGAGCTGACGCATTCGGTTGCTCGAAACTGAGTTTTTGGGCCCGTGTTATTAAAGTAATTTAAGACAAAAGACCCATTGTGAAGTTGTTAACCGACTTAGGTTTTCCCTAATGCTTCCTTTTTCAGCCTACTGGCGACTTCCCAAATCCCTAAAAGGGGGCAACGCCCAAACAATGCCTCCCTTAGCGCGTCCCAATAAACCGCCCGCCTTCTTAGACGAAGAGAAAGCCGAATGTCTGGCTGACATTCTCGAGCTCCTATGCTCACCGAGCACCCTACCGACGACGCCGCTCACCTTGCAATGGTTAACAGCGAGGTCGATCGGAGGAGTAAGGAACCACCTCGCGATTCCGTTACTCAAGTTACATGCACCGAAGTCGAGTCCATAATTAAAAACCTGCGACCACGCAAGGCTCCCGGCCCCGCCAGCATTACCAACAAGGTGATGAAACTCTTACCTATGTCCATTTTACACCTACTGGTGATAATCTACAACGCGGCCATATCCAAAGGCACCTTCCCAAACACCTGGAAGGAAGCCGATGTCATAGGGATTCTCAAGCCCTCAAAACATCCAACCGATCCATCAGCCTATCGACCCATAAGCCTACTCAAAGTCTTGGGTAAGGTATATGAAAGGCTCATCTTTGCCCACATCAAGGACTTCATACTGTCCCGAGGGCTGCCAGTCAATGAGCAGTTCGGGTTTCGCACCCAACACTCATGCACACATCAAGTGCACTGCATCACGGAGCACATCCTCAGTAAATTTCTTCAGGGCTACCAAACTGGGGCACTTTTTCTCGACGTGGCGAAAGATTTCGACAAGGTCTGGCACAAGGGCTCATATACAAACTATATAAGCTTGGTGTGCCAGATCGACTCGTACTTATCATACGAGATTTTCTCTGAAATCGAACCTTTCGTTACCACGTCTAGGGAACGCGTTCCGAGGTTCACCCCATTTGTGCCGGAGTAACACAAGGCTCCGTCTTAGGTCCTACTTTATACACACTCTACACCAACGACATACGGCGTACTCGCGGTGTAGAGCTAGCCCTTTTCGCCGATGACACCGGCCTCTACGTGTCTGGATTTAAACCAGACGCTATTTGTAAACGCCTCCAATCTGCAGCCAACACCTTAGGAAAATGGTTTCGGAAATGGAGGATCGAGGTTAACCCCACCATAAGTGCAGACATGTACCTCTCTCGGTGCAACAAAACGCCGCATCTCCAAACTATAGAGTTATTTGATCGTCCAATCCCCTGGGAAAAGACAGTCAAATACTTAGGCGTCATGAAAGATTCACCTTCAGTCCGCATATCAACCGCGTACGGAATCGAGCAGCGTTCGTCCTAGGTCGTTTGCACCCGTTTCTTAATAAAAATAGCAAAATGTTCCTGCGAAATAAAACTACACTATACAAAGCGTGCATCCGACCCTTAATGTCATACGCAAGCCCCGTCTTTGCGCATGCCTCCCCGCGTCACATTCACCGACTTCAGGTAATACAAAATCGTTTCATGCGCAAGGCGCGCCGTGGTTATTGCGTAACGAAAATCTACACATAGATCTTGAGCTGCCGACCATAGCTCAGTACCTGAAGCAGGCTTCTCGCCGATATTTCGACTCTGCCGTCACACACCGAAACCCTTTGATTGTAAGTGCCGCCACTTACAATCCCATCGCGAATCACAGATTTACCCGCGTCTGTAGGAGACCGAAGCACGCCCTCGACGACCCTGCCGACGCAACCACCAGGGCCCAAGCCCTTCATAAAACACAACACACATACATTGCACCCTCATATCGCCCCCGCCGACGGCGAGGGCGTCGCAAACAAAGTTATTCGCGATACCGCCATGTCACTGGCCGATTCTCTCCAGTCCATACAGATAGAAGCGTTGCTGGAGTTTCTTGCACCACTTCTTCTCCAGCGCCCACGCATTCTGAAGTGGTGGTACAGGTAGTTAATAATAATAGTGATATTAATTAAGATAATCCTCTGTCAGAAGCAACTGATCGAGCCGAGGTTCGGCCTTCTCGGGCACCCTTGAGTCAGACGCTCTTGCGAAACAGGGTAACGGTCCAAGCCGAGCCTCCCTCTCGGGAGCCCTTGCGCTGGTTACCCATATATAGAGGTCTCGACTGAGAGCCATAAGCGCTCGGTCACCTCTCAACCCGGTGAAACTGTAAAAGCTGATGGCCCGCTGTTAGCCGGCCATCAGCCCGAAAAAAAAAATCCTTTTTCATTAAAAAAACCGAAAATAATAATGACCACAATTATATGTGATGTTAATTGGCAATGCTCTTTCATACTTCTAGAGATAACTACGTTATAATTCTCATAGATATTAGATGCGTTTTATATATTATAAGCGTTTTCGCATTGCACTGATTATAATATTATATTTGCACGTATAGAGAGACTTGTATAAACTAATCATGTTATACCGTCCACGTCTGAAGGTGAAATGAAAGAACGAAATAATTTATATACTCGGAAGTGTTGACCGTGGTCAAACATACTTTTGCTCATGCTTGATGTTGGCAGTTAATGAAATATCCCTGCCGGCCAAGTTTAAGACCGCACATAAACAATAAAATTATCCATCAATTTTACCATAGGATAAATAAAAGAAATGCACATCTGCATATTCTATTGTTAGTATCGAATATTTAAAGAAGTCATTATTTTGTTTACTTTAAAGTTATTGGACAATAAACATCTATTGTTTTCAAACACCGACAAACGCTGCACTAGAGCCAGGTGGTAGAGTCGTAATAATATTTTTATAACGTCCTCATTACTAATTACTTTGCTTTTGTTACGTATTGGTCAATAATTATGTAGCTGTATTATTTAGCTGCTGAAAACACGTGTTTCTAACTTATTATTGCCCAAGTTTACTTGGGTTTGTTCACAAATTATATCAATTTGGTTTCTACAGTGAAGACGTCAAAAAATGGGAAAAGCTCGGGAAATTTACAATGTAGTGCGTTCTGCCATCGGTTTTTTACATAATGAAGGCAAATCCGAACGTGGGATTGCTTCATAACTGAAGTTATCGAAGACTTGTGTTCATGGCACAATAACTCGATACAGGCAGATAGGCAGTTTTCCAGAACGTCCACGCTCGGGAAGGCCGAGAGCTACCACGTCTGAAGACTAACTTCATTGTTGTTACCAGCAAGCGAAATAGACGCTTAACACCACCAAAAATCCACGTTGAAGATAGTAAAATTGAAGGAATTTTGAAAAGAGAACAGTACAAAAACATTTTAGACCAAAATGCCGTTTCTTCCGGGTTGCAATTATTTGGAGATGGATTCATTTTTCAATAAGATCCAAAGCATAGCTCAAAATTATGTAGAGGATATTTGGAAGAGAATGAGGCACAAGGGGTGTTAAAAACATGGTTTGGCCTCCTCAGAGCACGGATCTTAATCACATTGAACTTTTGTGGGAATATATTGATAGGAACGTCCGTAATCGTGGCCCATCCTCGATAGAAATAATGTGGAATGCTTTATGCGAAATTTGGAGCAATATAGCACAAGAAACCATTAACAAATTGATTGCCCGTATGCCGAGACTTCTGAATAAAGTCATAAAATATAAAGAAACATTTTTTGATGAAAAATCAGTTAAGCTAACGATAGCCTTTTTCTTGCATGGACTGTTAATATTTCTTTACGCTTTTAAAGTATATTGTTTGTTAATCAATGTTCTATTAGGTGATAATACAGGTTAATTAAACATTTAATATTTTATTGGAGTTTTACTTTATTTTCCTAGTTTAATTAAGGTAGTCTTAAACTTCTGGTCAGCAGTATAAAAAAATGTTTATAATTATAATTATTTTATTTCGAGCAATATTGTCTCGTATGTGTTAGTAAAAAATGATACTTAAATCTATGTCACTCCTTTATTTGTTTTCTTTTTCCTAAAATGTATGCCATAAACCATTAGTTTGTTTCCAAAACATATGTTTCAGATATTTTTAATAAATTATAGAAGAAAGAAATTCGTTATAATACAAAGAAAATCTGTATTTTAGTTTAGTAGAACAATCGTATAACTATATAAATACGTAATCAATGGTTTTTGTTTTCAGTAAAAAAAACAATACTTAGATGAGACTTTTGAAGCCGTATTCTCGCACACTGTGCTGCAAGCCGTGTTGTTAGCGAGGACGGCGCAAGGGCGCCGAATGTCATCGGGTCGATTCTCTCGCACTTTACTTGCTTAATTGCTAACTAATCATACCATACATCAAATCTTCGGGTTTTTCACACATTACTTCGTTCATCCCTTTTGTTTTATATGAAAATTGAAGATTGTAACTAGAATGATGTCATAAAATACATCTGATCACTGGTATTTTACTGGCTGGAAAAAAATATTGTGTTAAAAATAAATGATGTCATTAAATTCTTAAGGTAACATTTAAGTACAACAATCAGAAATATATTTACATAATACTTTACAAAATTAATCTGAGCGTCTAATTTTTTTTCTCACTTTTTAATATTTATTTGATATAAATAAACGTAAAAAATATAATAAAGTAGTTGAAGTTATAAACTCTAACACAAGAACATAATTTGCTCGACTGTAATTACTTAATATTAATTAAAATCCAACTTGACTACTTCATAGTAAATAAAAGACGATCGTTAATGTTATAAATGGCAAAAAGTTCCAAGAACAGATTCATATTAATTATTATGTTATTCACGCTTGTTAACTATCATAAAGAGCCACCGTTAAATTAAAAGTGGTGGTAAAACTCTAAATTACGTAAAGGTACGTAGACGTACATATCTATATTTCCAATTTCTTATCAGAGAAGTAAAATTAATCTCCGCCAAATAAATTATAGGATTTTATATATAAGGAAAAACAATTTAAAGTACAAACAATCACATCATGGCGGACTAAATTTCTGCACGCGCGTTAGTCAATTTGGGCGTTCGGCGGTGACATTTTTCACGCGTGCTGCTGGGGAGAGGGGGCAGGAGGCCGGCGCGAAGGCGTCAAGGTCATCGGTGACGTCACCCTGCGAACAATGACCTCCCGAAAACGAGGCGGCCGCGGCTCGTACCGATTGTGTCAACTCTCCGTGATACTTGCCGACTTTTGTTGACACTGAACGATAGAGTTTACAACGAGTGTAGGGTGGAATTGATTTACGGGCTCTACAGAAACAATTATACAGAGAAATTGGAGTTGTTTTGACGTTTTTGAACTTTTTTTTGTTTGTCTTGAATTAATGGTCTTCTTTTTAATTCTTTATTTAAACTTAAGAACTTAAACTTAGTTTTATGTGAATAAGATAATTGATTATTAAGAACGTGTCATAAAAAAAACATATCAATAATAAGGAAAGTCGTAGCTACACGAAAATTTGTTATGGTAAAAAGTTTAAAAAAGCTGAGGTTTAACAGCTTTACCATATCCGTTAACATTTACACGACCGGCGGCGTTTTAACGTTACACAAACAATAATTAGTCGTTCACCGATAATGGTAATTACACTTATTGACGTTTGAATAACAAAACTACCATTAGAATTATCTAAGAACTTACTAATATGTAATATTTTTTAACGTGACCAAGTGAGACAGATGAACCGTCAATTTACCTGCTTCTAAGAGATTTCTGCGTCATTACAAAACTTAACTATCTATTTATGACACAGAAAGTTACTCCCTCTGGGAACTTGGAATGAAATGTTTCTTAACCTATAATTATGTCAAATATACGCTAACATCCTGTAAGAACGTTATCCTTCCCTACCCTGCTAACCAATAAGAGCTCTTTTTTAACTGCAGTCAGTTAGTGACAATTACTGCGTTTTTAAAAACGTGTGTACCATTCAGATACCTAAATATGATTTTATTAATACATAGTAATAGAATCTTGTGAAATGGCCTGCAAATTTTGCAAGACATGCCGTCAAAGTCATACCAAAAATGACGACAAGGCGAAGAAAAGTACGTTGAAATGTCCGGATCGAGTGTGGAATCAATCTCAGCGAACTAGTCCAGCGTAATCCATAGCTTTATAATACATTTAGCTAGAAGAAGATAGTTTTTTTTGTATGCTTGTCAATTATACTAAGCAGAATTTTGGTGGAGATTTGAGTATATGAGTAAATCTAACAATATATAGTTACCTTGTACATACTTTATTATTGAGTCGGTCATTTCTTATAGCTCCCACGTCCCTAATAATTCCAATTTCCGTGATTGAACTTTTCTTTGCCTAGAAAGTAATATTTCAACCATATCTAAAACGTGGCCTATTAAATCCTATTTACAAATTATCCTAAAAGCTATTCTTTTCGTTTGAATAAATAAGTGGTCGAGACAACTTTCTATTCGGTTTTTTTATACCTGGTACTAAGTCATTTTGCCAAAATATATGAGACTCCTAGATGCTGATTGCTATGACATGTCTTTTATCAACAGCAGCGAAGACCCTCTCTACGGGGATAATGAAATATAGAAACTGAAAGTATTCCCTAAAGAAGGATAGCGTTACAATATTAGAGATTTATAACAACCAAGCAGTTAGCCTCATTTAGAAATGGTTCGGTTGGATTTAGTAGGCCTCACATCCAAAGGGCCAAACATCTCTTATATAAACATGAACATTTCCAGTTCGTTTATGATATTTACGTTTTGGATATAATCTGATCTGTTTCTAAATTACATGAGACGAATCGCTAAATATAACACTTAAATAATCGCTTCAAAATTCATAAAAGTGACAAAAAATGTATCAGTTTTTATTAAAGATTCTTGTATGGAAATCCGGCAACGCACCTGCAACTTCTCTAGTGTTGCGGATATTCATGCGAGGTGACCACTTACCATCCGGATGTCAACTAGTTGCACGTGTCTCCTCTTTTTTAAAATAAAAATATTGTAATGATGTAAAATTCGTGAAGTATTAGTTCGATATGAGTATGATATTTACTTTATAAATTCTGAAATTGATTATAGCTAAGAAAATCATAGTATGCTTTGTCAGAATAAAGCATGCTATGATTCTCTTAATTATAATTCAAACACTACGTTATCGACCACCATTTTTATTATTAACACGTCTTTTCTGAACACCTAGACATGTTTAAAATAATCGTATTACTCATTTTAAAATTTTCAAAATAAAACTACGTTTTACTTAAAATTCCCACAACCGAATGAGAAACAAAAAAAACAAAAAGGCTTATTCAAATTAGATCTGATGTAAGAATTATTGGTATGCCCAGATTATATGAAAATAAGCAAAATAAGCGCATGGAAATCTTATATTGTCAGTTAGCGCCGGCATAAGTAAAATTAACAGTTCATTACTGTCACATTCCATCAGGCCGCGTGTGGCCCCCTGCATTTGAATAAGGTGCAAGATAAATAAAAACATTTCGCATTAGCCACGGCAATCAAAGTAAATCAATGATTATATACTCTGCCCGTTCAATTGAAAGGTATGTAAATGGTATCTGAAATTATTGCCTTGGAAGTCAAATGTCATAAGCCACAACTATTAGAAAAACAAAATGATTTAAAATTATTTGTTAAGTTTCAAAGTATAAGTAATCTAAAAAAATACGTAGACAAGAGACGGGCACCTCACATTAAACTGCAAATTAACACGAAAGAATTATATAATAAATTTTCAATAGATTTAATTTATCCACAATAAGCAAATTACGCCAATTTCTTCGACTCTCATGTTTAGACAAAATTTCACGTCTTCTAGAACATTCGCTAACAGAAAAACATTATCAATTAATTATGGACGACATTAAATTATAAGACAAGGCGTGTTATTTAATACTTAGTTATGCCTTAGCCATTAAAATATTAAATGCTGTAAATAGACTTCAAATATAGAAAGCGATGCAAAAAGTCTAATGTGCGGGACTGATATTTTATACTTTTGTGCCATGGTGAAATAAATTGTTATCTATATCACAACACATATGGTCATATACCTCGTAGAACCGATAACCGATGGGGAGGAGAGATTCTTGTGTGACAACCTCGGACTATAAGACGACCCCCACTAGATGGAGCGATGAATCAAGTTTGACGACATATATTTTTTTATTGCATAACTAAACATCAGGTGAACTGTGTGTTCCACAGTTCACCTGATGGCAAGTGATTCCTGCGGCCCATGACATCTACATTCATCCTTGACAAGGAATCATACTGCAGATGCGTTGTCACCCTTGAGGAATGAGATGGAATGCCTCGTCACCAGAAATAAAGGTCTCCGAATCCCAGCACTCACCAGACAGAAACACAACATTATGATGCTATTTTACGCTGATATTCAGTGAGACCTCTCAACATTCTGGTGATGTTGATGCTGTTAGCCTGTGCGGCTCTTACAGCTTCATCGGACACAGGGCTCACGGAACTTAGGGTTCCGTGAGCCCTGTGTCCGTGAGCTGGTTATGTAATTTTTTTGGTTCTCTTACTTACTCAAAGCGCTCATACACTGAGCGTGTCGGTCTGCTCTAATCACGTTCCTATCTGATAGTGCCACCTAAGTTACCAGTTCCCTAGCTATTGAAAGATTCTCCAGAGTGGAGAATGGATGGTGATGTCTACTGATCGTCCAAGGTTTCGGTATGTGGACCTAGCTTCTGACGGACGCCACCTGTTGTCTGGATGGTCCTACCCCGGTCGAACTGACCATTTCATTCTGCAGCTGGAAACAAACTGCAGTGTAGCTCTACCACTATCAACTATATGTAAGTCGATGGATGCAAGTGGCTCAGGGTTGAGCTTCATGGCAATCTTTCTATAGCGTGGGCCTATATTCAGCAGTAGACTATGGATGATACTTAACGATGATAATTATGTCACGTAAAAAGCTTCAATACGATTGAAAACATTTGTTTATATTGATTATTTGAATAAATTGGTAGAGTTTGTATGAAAAATTTCCCATTGATAATAAGTGATAATCCGTCAGAAATAACTGACCGGGCCGAAGTTCAGTCCTTTCAAGTCACATTAATTTTGAATATACCTTTATTGTTTAATAATAATATTATGTTACAAGTAGTGAAATTCAATTTATTACAAAATAGTCTTATTACACTCTTATTATTTATGAAGCCAAAAACGCAAAAATATAAAATACAAAAGAAACAACTTTTTGATGATACTAAATTATCTTTACGTCTACTCTATTATCTATGGCTATTGATTGTTCAAATGCAAAGTTTAAGTGCTCTCTAAATATATTCAACAGGATGCAGAATAGCACATGCTTCACCGCTCGCAAGGATTTTATTACTCGAAGGTACATTGACTGACGGGGAAACAGCGAATTTGATTTGAACACATTGCATGGCGCGGTGAAATTCCATTGTTTGTAATATAATAAAATGTGAGTACATTTTTTCCATCGTTTAAATGTTGTTTGTGATTTAAGCGTTGGCCACTTACTAGCGGTAGGATAAAATACATTTCCAAGAAGCTTGGGTTTTGTGTATTGGAAAAAAAGTACCAGAATCAGACTAATAATGAACAAATAAGTACCTTATCATATTTAAATTCTTCTTATATTTAATTTGTATATATTACTAGGTCAAGAAAATTGACACTATCAAATGTTAGCACCATTCATGATACGTGGAATATCTTGACCAATATAATTGAATCGGAAATAACTTTACAAATGATCTTTTATATATATACTTTTATATACTATAACAATTGTATTCGGAGTTTGCAATATCCTGACTGCTAACTCTATGCGTCTCTTTTTAATCCAATGTACTTTACGCAATAGAGTAATTAAAACCTTCTTGTACATAATATTCATAAATATTCGTTTGAATAGGAAACTTGATACAGCTATTTCTATTTTAAATTGTTTTCCAACCCCATATACCCAATATTATAATAGCTAAAAAGGGTCAGAACATTGTTAATACTATTCAATGGCCGCCGCCACCTGCAGGTTACAATGGCATACTAGGACATGTGTTTCAGAGGATATCGTGTATGCGGGAGGTGTATGGTTAATCTGACAGTTGACGTCGCGAATATTGATGAGCCATAAATCAAATGTCTACCTACCCTCATCGCTTATTTATGGCATACGTTTTATAGCTTTTTTGTTTCACCGTTGCTATCGGGTCGTAACCGCATATAGGCTCTCAGTGCATGCGCTAAGGGATTGCAAGAGAAATTTTTGTTTTGCGAGAGAAACGAACCAGTAAACATATTTATGCACGAACGCAAATATACACATCTGTATACAAAGAACTATAGGTTATATTATAAAGGTGTAACGGGACCTTTATTTTGAGTCCCAATTTTACGCCCTTATATATATATATATATATATATATATATATATATAAAATATGAAAGTGTCGTTACGTTCACATTTGCATTCGCGCAAGCACAAAGGTATCGTCATCTCCTTCCCTTTTCGGATGCAGGTACGTTTAACGTCATCACGTTAAATTGGCAGCTGAAACGAAGTGCCAGTTAACGTAGTCATTATCAGAAAGCACCCAATTTCAATTAATTAATAAAATTGATAAAAAAAAATTTCTATCGATACCTACCTGATAAATTAGGACCACGGCGGAAGACTATCGAAGGAATATTCAAATAGATTGTCATGGATAGAGATGATGGTGATAATTTATATAATTAATTAATTTTTAATATAAAAAAAATAATCATATATAAAACTATGATAGGACAATACAATTATATTTATTGTAAATACAATTATTGACAAGGAGGTTTCCGTCTTAGTTCTTCAGTTTGGGTCTTCATAGATTTGAGACCCAACGGTCTTTATTTCTTATTCCTCTGTGAAATTGTATTTTGTAGGAATAAAAAGGTCATATCATATTATAACAAAGTAAGTATAATAAATAGGTTTGTCACTAATGAATTCAATTAATGAATGGAGTATTGCGTAACTAATGGTAATTTTAAAGACTAAAGGTTTGAGTAAAAAATATAACGCGCTACGTTCACCAACAAACATTAGATAATTAATGATAAGCAAATTCAATTGTAATAAAACCAGAATTTCGGTTTAAATATTTTACAGGCACTAAAGTTACTTAAGATATTAGACACAAGGATAAGACTACTATTTCCCATCAAATTTTAATTTAAATAATGATTATACACGCTTTAAATAATTAATTAAGATGGTCTTTGTTTATAAAATTACGTCAGAAGTCTTGCTAGTTCTACTGTAAAAAGATTTAATTTTTGAATGTTGGTAAATAAAAGTTTATAACGTTCTGAGAGTAAGAAGGAAGCAATGGGGTCATAATTTCTGTTACAAATGAAAAAGCATTTTTTTTAATAAATTAATGTAATATTATTAAAATTTATACCTACAAATTTATTAGTCTCAGCAAAAAATAAAAAAATATTCTATTCGACATGGCCACCTTTGACTTTTATACAGGACTTTAATATGTTTGGCCACGAATCTATGGATTTACGCACTGTTTCCAAGGGAAATTTCGCCACTGCTTGCTCCAAAGATTTTTTAAGAGTCTCGATGTCACCGTGTCGTTTAGAGCATGCCATGTCCTCTAAAACTGACCATAATTTGAAGTCTATAAGTTTGAGTTCTGGGCTAGATGAGGGCCAGTCTTCAGCTCTTATAAAGTCCGGAGCGTTGGTTTCAAGCCAGGCGTGGGTAGTTCGTGCCTTGTGACCAGGTGCAGAGTCCTACTGGAAAGTCCACGGTATATTTTTAAAAAGTGTATTGCTGAGAGGTTTCACAAAATGATCCAAGATTGTATCGTGATACACTTTGGCTGAAGTTTTCACTCCTTTTCACAAAAATGTAGTTTTGTGACTCCTTCATAAGACACGCCCTACCAAACCATCACTGACGCAGGATGATGACCACGTTGTACCTTTCCGACCACTTGAGCAGCTTCTTAAGAACTGTGAGCGTAAACTTTATCATTTTGCTTATTGTAGTGTTCTTCAATCGTGAAATATTTTTCATCGGTAAACAGGATATTTCTGAGCCTTTTACCTGCGTATTGCGACAGAAGGCGTTTTGATCGATCCACTCTCTTTAATTGTAATGATTGATTCAGGGCATGCCCCGTATATCGACGATAAGCACCGAGATTCAGGTCTTGTTTTATAATACGCGACAGAGTCCTAGCGGGAATCTTCATTTCTCGCGATAAGATTTTTTGCTTTCTAATGGGGTTTCGACGAATTCTGGCTTTAACAGCATTAACAGCCTTTGTAGTTCTAACAGCACGTGGCTGCCCCGATCTTTTCTGGTCTTCGACAGAGGAAGTGTTGTTGTATCTGTTAATAGTACGATATACAAACATACGGCTGATACCAAGCTTTTGAAGTGTCTGGAATATGACCGACGGCGATCACTGCATTTCTATTTTCTTTAACACCCCATTCCATATTGTAATTTGATAATGAACACGAAAAAATATGTGAAATGGCGCAAAATCGAAAGAAGTTTTTACAATAATATACGTATTCCAAATTCAAAATAATTAAAACGTTGAAGAAAAATTTTTATATAACAGTATTAGTAACTAGTCTAGTTATGCACCTCAGTCCGTCCCACTTCGGCGTAGAGGTCAATTGACGGATCCAACTTATATACAACAAAATATTGGTCCAATTGCGACAAATTGGCAAGGTAAAAAAGCTTGAAAGATGGGTGCTCCACGAACTTAACGATTGCCAGCGCAACGTACGCGTTGAAACCTGCCTCGTGCTGTTCCTCTGCCTCAACAGGCACAGAAATGAAAGAATTTTGTACCGAATTGTTACGTGCGACGAAAAGTAGATTCTGTTCGACAATCAAAAGCGCTCAGCAAGTTGGTTAGATCCTAATTCAGCATCAAAGCAATGCCCTAAACGAGAAATGACCTCTAGAAAGTTGATGGTCACTGTTTGGTGGTCTAGTGCCAGTATAATTCATCACAGTTTTTTACCAAACGACATGAGCATTACTGCAGATGTGTTCTGTGAAGAACTGAAGACAATGATGGAGAAGCTCACACATCTGCAACCAGCTTTGGTCAATCGGTCAATCGGTCGTCCGCGCTGCTCCTACACGACAACGCGCGACCCAATACTGCACAACAGACAGTCTCCATGCTGCAAGAGTTGAGGTTGGAAGTTCTCCCTCATCCACCGTACTCACCAGACCTTGCACCCACCGACTATTACATTTTCCAAAATTTGGACAACTTCTTAGCGGGAAAAAAATTCAATTCCCGAGAGGCAGTACAAAATGTCTTTGAAGAGTATGTTGCCCCCGGCCAGCTGATTTTTACAAGAAGGGCATCAATAAACTACCACTACGTTGTTAAAGATGCATCGATTACATTGAATAAAAGAAATACTTTAACTTATTTCATACAAAACGGCAATTTCATAGGTAAAGACCTATTATAATATATGACAAATAGACAGTGATGATGATGAAATACTCAATTCATACAGAATAAGTTTTAAAATAAATCTATCACACAAAAAACTATCAGGAAAACGCAACTGGCAAGTTGTCTGTAAGTGCAGAAATAATTCCATCACGAGCGTGCACTGTAGCTTGAGATGCGAAACACGTGTTCAATAGCGTAGAGTAGGTGTTGAATATGTGCACGGGCGGAAGTATTGCACAGAGATTGTTTTTCATTCAAGCGACATGTCTGACCACTAACTGACAAAGACGTTATATCGTTTATTTGACTACGTAATCATATAAATAAAAAAAAAAGTGAAAACTAACACTTGAATATCACGCAATTATAAAAACAGTTCCTTATTTTCCTTGTTGAAATGTTAAATTCAATACCAATTTGTATATTTCCATATCTCTATTGTTTAGGTTACGAAAATGAATATGTATAAAATGGAAGTAATAACTTTATAAGTAAGTTTAAGTTGTTACAATAAAAGCACAAAATCTTTTAACTAAATAAATGTGATACCCTATTTACAAATATAGCTTATTATATAATATTATACAAACGTATGTATCGCCGTGAACTCGGCATATGCGACAGCAAGTGGTTTTTTTGGAAGTTGGAAGTTGAAATCTTACTTAACTTATACAAGTTATATGACATTCGTACTATAATATATTTTTCGCCTATTTGTCGATATTCTGCTAGCTGCATTAAATATTTTGTCGCCTACTTTAAATCATATGACAATAACAAGAACAACAAGTTATTAATTTAAGTTTCTGATATCAGCACTCTGTCTATTTTACTATAAACAGCGACTATGAACTTTAGTACTGCCGCCCAGAGTTGAAGATTTTGTTTTGTAGTTTTAATTTTTTTTTTTAATTATTAAAATTATATTTAATTAATGCAATACGATATAAAAATACATAATTAAAAAATAAAAATAACTTTTTCAATTTTAATAATGTCTCCCGCAATGACGGTAATATTTTCTTATTTTTATATACGATGACATCGGAGTGTAAAGCTTTACTAAGAACTGTTGTGGATAATCTCTTACGGTGATAGATTAAGACTTGGTTAATTTATTTCCTAAAATTCATTATCATTATAATCAAATGACCAAACAAATTACAAAAAAAGAAATTAAAAAAAAAATTAGATTAATTAATCTAATTACTTAGTTTCTGATCTAATACCATTAATTTATTTATTCCTTGTAACTATTAGCAATAATAAAATGCTGAAGATAACATGTTATCACTATAGCGTTAACATGATTATTTTATAATCATTCATTATTACTTTTCAAGTTCAGCCAAAACTTGTGTATGTCAAATTATTTAAATGTTCTTCTGCAATGTTCTTACATCATTGAGTCTTTACAATTCCATGTCACGTTAACGAGGTATGCACATAAAATTCGAATTTAAAAAAATATAAGTGAATGCACGTACTTGATGACTGATAACGAGGGCATGCAAACATATGATGAGCTAATGCCTCAATGTCGAGACTCGTCATCAATTAAGTACGGCGGTGGTGCGGCTCGGGTCCGTACATAATTCACGTCGTCGAAGCGCGGCTAATGATGGGCCTTATGGGGTGTCGGGGTCGACGTCCGGCCTTGCTTGTTTTAATTCTATTCGAAATGTTTCACTTAATTGACTTCGAAATTATGGCGTTCTGTCACGCATTCGTGACGCTTAACATTTATGTTTCTCAATCTCGAAACATTGTTACGTCAAGCGCTATATTCGTTGTCCGTACCTATAAAGCGCTATAATCGCTTTGCGGGCTTACTCTTGAGTGACAAGGAGATGACGTCATAAGAGTATGATGAGCGGGCAGTTGCTATTTTCTCAGGCTGGGTGCAGCCGTGACCATTTGGTGTGCAGGCGCAAATTGGCGTGGCAGACGGCGCGTCGGATGTCGCAATTGTCGCAGTCACCCGTATCGTCCCTGTCTGCCGGACCCAAACATGGCATGTCAGAAGCTTTCAAAACGGGTACGGTAACGACTTTGTCTATATGTGAAAGACAACATAACGAATGTATGTTGGTTTGTAATTTTAATTGTTAGTTACTTGCCCAATTCTCAGATGGTCTTGGTTAGCGTTAAAATACAAAACAAAATTTAGACTATACTATACTATACTTTATTGGAATTTACATTGACCTGAATGTTTGATACTCACCAACATTATCAACATGGCAATCTAAAGAATATGGATTAAACTACACTGTGTTATAACGATGTTAGTACTTCTTTGCTATTGCGCTACTCCTAAGCTACGATAGTATTGAGATCCTTAATAGTCGGTCGGTCTGAATTCGAATGGTTTCTGCATGTGTTTATGTGTATTTCATTGCAAATACACTAAATCGGACTAGTGAAGGGGCTGCTTACAGCCTCTCACTTAATTGATTGATGTCACCCGGTAGCAATCAGACTATGGCCGAGGTTGACATGATGTATAAACGTATGACCTATATAACACCCTTATTGTCGCCTTAAACAAGGTTACTTACAAACATACTATTTTGTAAGTTCTGTAATAATTACATTACATATAATTACTGGACGCGAAGCATTTCATATCCGTTCTCAGGGTTGACAACGTATACACATCTTCGTCGTATTTATATAGGTGTATATCCTCATATAGACTTACAAACACTTACCACGTCGTGTCTCTTATTTTACTAAAAGACAACAATCATACAAGCAAATAAGAAGTATTCAAAGATACCCAGTGTAGAGCAGATAATGCCAGCATATACTCAGTACAGTAAAACACATCTATATAAACATGACATGTTAATTATATAAATATATTTATTGTTATAATATGTTGTTCTACTGTACTTGCTATAACGTGGAAATTCTATAAAAGTTGAGAGTTCTTAGAATTATCGTATAAAAAGAGAGAATGTTTTGAATTTTTCAGGAATGTAGGCAATTGTAGGTAATAAAGCGTAGTTATTTAGAACTGTCAGGAATTTCCAATTGACGTCCCTTCGAGAGAAACGTGGCACGAATGTGGTTAAAAATATTTCTAAGACATATAAAGTTCACAAAGTAGCAGCCTCTTTAATAAGTTGGTCTGTACTCATCAGTCAGACATATTTACGTTCATTGTTAGAGTTTAGTTTGTTTTTGTATTGAGAATGCTTTCAGGGGCATGTGATAGTATTTTAGTTCCGAGTTCGAACCAACTAATTCCTACGCAAGTTTAATTGCACCATGACTCTACTACGTATCTTAAAAGGTATGTAAGGTATGTAGCAATAAAATAAATAGTAGTCCTCCGAATTAATGGAATATTGGATAACTTGCGTTAGATATAACGACAATAGAATATATAACAGTACAAGCGTAAGATGTCATTATCGTAAAAGGAATGTAAATAAGAGTTGGATTACAGATTGTCAGCATTTGTTATAAGAATGAAACAATAAAAGATCTTTTGTAGTGTTACTAACCTGGGTTCGAAGAAATACGTTAATTGCGTACTCTTCGCCGATGCGGGACCTTAAAATGCCCATTACAGCTAGCTATATGTAAAACTATATTACTTGAGTGTTATAAACCGTTTGTGATTAAGCTATGGATATACGTTGAGACTATAACAAATTACTCGTATAGGAGATTGTATGTTGTTTTGTAGCTTTATTGATCTATATAATGTGTTCGTGTAGCCTTGAAGAGCGGCGCGGGCGCATGACCTCGTCTCCAACATAGATCACACATCGTTCCGGTTTCTTCGCGCTGAAATATTACACCCACATTAACGTTGATTATTCAACCTTCGTTGTCATGTATTTAGGTATGACTTTCGACATGACAAGATTTGATTTATCGAAAATAACATCGGAAGTTGACGTTATATTTTGTAATATTCAAACGTAATAATAGAAGTAGCGTGAAGTGACAAGAAAAGCAACGTGACAGATCACTCTTAAATTCACCTTATGATTGCTATATTTTGCAATTAAAACCAGCCAATTTGTATTATCCCGGGCAAACTTAAAAAAGGTTGATCAACAAATGCTTACCCTAATAAATTACGTTTAAAATGAACTTAAAATACTGCAACATATATGTACAGGCTGAAGAAAACCTACAGAGGTCGCTGACTTCGCTAAATATCACCTTGAGTGTATACGCACCATTATGTTAATACTGTATCGATTCGCCGAAACGAAACTAGCTTCACGTATTGTTGCAGGTCAGTTATGGTGGCACGATTATATTACACCCTTTAGAATTTTTAATATTTGCGTAGTTATAGATAAATGTTAAAACAAAAAATAACCCACCATGGGTTGCTTTGTCGATAGAAGAACAATGGTTTTACATTCTATATCTATTATGTAGCATAAAAGGTAATAGTAAACATTCAGTCAATTTTACTTATACTCTTGTTTAACTTGAAGGTCCACATAAATTATTTTCTTATGTAAAACCTGACTGGTCCATTTTCACAATCGTCTTCTTTTAATTTACTACTAATGGAATGTCAGGTACTTGTACGCGGAGTAAATTTTGCTAGAAATTATTGGTTATAAACAAGAGTGTATTTACCCTATATTGATTGCGCTTTTATTGGCAATTAGTAATTGCAATCAGTGGCTCAGTTTTAAAATGCAAAGAAGAGAACTCACACAGGGGTATCTAATAAAATAGTACCTAAGGCTTCCCTAGATTATTTTACAGACCAATCTTCGTTAAGTAATAAAGCAATAAATAGCACAATATTCATTTGCTACAAACTTTTAAACTTGGTCTCTTCTCCTACTCGTCCTAATTACCTTATACATATTTTCCTTTTTTTAAATGCATATACATTTATATATATATATATATATATATATATATATATATATATACATGTTTACATATGTGTGTGTACATATATATTTCAAAAAGTATGTATGTTTTTTTAAACTTAATTTATTTCAAATTTTAGAACACAATATCTAAGAATTTAAACAAATTTAGATGAGGCCGTGTGAATATAATTAACTAGAAATGCTTGTACACCGTTTAAAAGCTTCTCAATGTCGTCAAAACAGCAAGTGAAATTTAGGTTAAATAAACTAAAGTATATATAATTTGATAAATAAATATAGTTGCGCAAAACAACAATGTCATTGAGTTATGCCCGGCAGAATAATGCTTTAGATAAAAGAGTGCAAGGCAGGAAAATAAATTAGCGTTGAAGTCACAAAAATAAATTTTAAAAATATTTTCCTTTGTGTTTGTTGCTCAGGTAACCAGATAAGTGTCGTTAGCCGTCACTCACGCTGGATACTTGTGGCAATAATCCAAGTTCGCCTCTCTCATTATGTCCACTATCCTGCTCCACAGGTTTTGCTACTAGTCCTTCTATAAATAGTGGTCGTAAGAATCCGACTCAATAGCTTGCTTCACTATATTTGCTGATGTATAATGCACTCCATTATCTATTCGCTAAAGATCAAATTGGCGTCAAATGGTAATGTGTTGTTAAAGACATTCTCAAATGTCTCCATGCGTGCACAGTGGCCCAGTCGCAAGTGGAAGGAATGAATTTCGTAGACTGCTTGCACTTTCAATATGACTTGCTTTATGAGTTGATTCATTATTAGCTCTCTGAATAACTTTTATGGCGCAATAACCAGCTCGGAGCAAAGAATATCGTGAAATATGTTTTCCTTTCAGATATCATAACGATTCTTGGAAAGTGATTGCTCTCCTAAAATTTGAAATGTTTTCACTTTTTATTCTTCCATTGTATGCTTTTATCAAAAGCATTATAAATAGCACTTTAAAATTTCAGTTTGTATTTTTGTTTTTTTCTTTTCGATGACACAACAAATTCAATGGATTTGAGTTAGAATCATGGAGAAATGATTAGCGATCTGCTTGATGAAGCATGGCAGATTCGTCAAGTTTATACTCAAAACATGTGTAAGAAACCAGAAACCTTTAGCTATCTATATCTCTTACTTTCGATGCATGATGCAGTGCAATAGTATAGTCTTTAATCTCATCTCTCTTCCATGTAATCTAGGCAGAGTCCGACTTGTCCTTTAACTGAATTCCACATTCAATCGGAATTACAATTTTTTATGTTATTTATTAATAAATATGGAGAAATTTGACACTACACTAATAGATGGTACAAAAATAACACGACGTACCAGATTTCGTAGCAAAGATGGTGGAGGATTGCACTGGCGTCGCATAAATTACGAGTAAACGTATAGTCCTTGGCGGCAACCGGCGGGCCCTTTGCCTCGCCATATAATTAAGGTTCGTCTACAATGCACAAACGGCAGCTATGTCCCATTTAGTACACAAACAATTATGTGTGGCCTTTTAGACATTGTTCTTTGGTCAGCCCTATTAAGCCCGTTTTGTTTGGTATTCGCAGGGACTTAATACATTGCTTATTGTATTCTTCAGTATGTGATTGAAATTATTTAAATTTAATTTGTGTACAAATACTAAGCAAGTCACAGTTTGGTCATTAAAATAAACTGTCTGTAAATATGAAACGCCTAAAGAATATATTTTATATAAACTTAAGCACTTTGTTAAAAATCGGTTCATTGAATGTACTATATCTAATTAGTGTTAGATATATTACAATCAAGAACAATGTAAATCTCCTTTATAAGTTAAGCTAAGTTTTTACTATAAAATCGAATACGGGAATAATCTTCTACCTATTGAAGTCTACAGGGTTCAACAAACAGGCATACCTTCAATTTATGGAACACTAGCAACCAGAGTTGAATTCACATTGGCGGCACAGATGCAATTATTAATTTAAATTTTAAGATCTGATTTACCACGTGCTATGAAATCTACATCTAAGAAATAAATTATAAAAATACGGCAAACAGCACAGGACCTGTTTTGCCCATAGCTATTTTGCTCATATTTGATATTGATTGGCAAACGAAAGAAGTTTCTACTTAGTACATACAAAGAGCATTAGGAATTTGGTTTAGAGATGGTTGCCAAACTGTGAGAATGGATCACGCGTCTTGAAAAAGATCCTTCAAGATGCGTGATGCATTGTGCTATTAATTAGAATTGCCTTTATTTAACGCAATTTGCCCTATATATTTGCATATAACCTATTGTTGTATAAAAAAGATTTTTTTCTAAATGTTATGTATCATATGTGCATTTCGTATTTGCACTTCCACCTGAATATAAACAACCATCTATATGGAGGGTGCTTATGGCCTATACATATGTCGAATGCTCTTTGGGTTTGGGAGATGGTGACAATCGAGTGGTGGCAATAGACGCTGAGGCCTATCAGCACTTAGGCCCGTGGTGTAATTGTGTTCATGAGCGATCAGGGTGAATATGTGGTCTCCGATCGTTAAGGAAAAGCTAACAGTGGCCATCAACGAAAAAAAAGCTACGCTTGCGTTCGAAACTTTTGGACTTCATTGGATTCATATAAGACGCAACAGATACCTTTGATTCCGTTTATCTCCCACTGTATAGTGCTTCTGGCGCAAATTTCGAAATCAAAGGAATCTAATATCATATATTCAGGAATTTTGTTCTACTTAACTTTCCATACAGTAATCACTGACGTATTCAAATAAACTCGTAGAAAACTAATATCATTATCATATTACACAATCATATATTTATATTAAAGTATATGTGCTTAACGATCCAGTCACCTAAATAAGTTATAACGAAATTCCGTGTGCGAGCGCGACCTAGAGAGGTGAACAAACGTCCGATATAATGGAGTTCAACCCAAATTTTTGACCCGATTCGATGTAAAAACCCACCGTAGTGGGCTAACGACCGCATTGACGTAAGTTTGGATAGACAAATAAAAGAAGCGCGGAATGCAGCCCAGCTCTTAAGGCTTTCTTTTGCCGAGCCGACTGTTTAATCGCTGGTTTCGGCTTCATAACGGGAATGGACCGCTAAGGGTCGATAGACTGATTCAACAACCAAGGCCCCATACTATCGTGTTCTAATTTTTGTTCAAATGATTCTTATTGTAATAAAATATAAGATTTAAGGCCATTACGCGGCCTTTAATGAACACGTAATAAAAGCTCAGTTTCTTAGAATTAAGGCTGCTTTGAGCTTTAAAATAGGACATTTTAGTTTTAGGTTGTATTTATAGTTATGACATAGATTCGAGATAACTCTGATATTTTATGCTGTTAATCTTTCTTAATTAATATTGTTTATAAGGAACTATGGTAAAGGAATATACGAGTAAAAATATAATTAAAAATAATTTATTAATGAAATAATTAAAAACAAACCAACAGTAAAACAAATATTTTATAAATGTGCAAGTGAATAAATGGGTCAGGTTTTTTAGCAGGAGCATGACGACCGGGAAAGGATTACGTGCTCACAGGATACCACCGTGAAATGTGGTTCGAATATTGGAAGAAAACTTGAGATCCAATAACTGGTAACGATTACATTGAGAGTAACAAACGAGCATACAGTTCACCTAACGATAAGTGATTCTTGCGGCCCATGACATCTACATTCATCATGGACAAGGAATCATAATACCGATGCGTTGTCACGCTCAGGACTGAGATGGAATGCCTCGTCGTTACTAATAATAAAGTTCTCCGGATCCCTGTACTCTCCAGACGAAAGCACACAGCAACATTATGCTGCTATTTAACGCTGGTATTCTGTGAGGTCTAGGAGGGTGGGACTACCTACCCCGGTTGAGCTGACCCATTTATTCTGCAGCTAGATATAAACTGCAATGTAGGTCATCATGAATTTAGTGTTTATGACCTGCAGTGATCACTTCCCCTTAGGTTAAACTGAGTGCCATTTTTCAAACTTAATTTCATTATAAATTTCTAACTTTAAGAATGGACACATAATGATGATAATTATGGTTTAGTTTACTCACACTCTATTTAATACGTAGCCCACTTTAATACCCGAAATCTAGGACATCTATCGGCATATTGACATATGCTTAAAAGCCATGGCCCGTTGCCAAATACGTAGAATAGAGAGACAACTAACATGCACTCTCCATACCTTCAATTATAAATAAAAGTCCAAGGAACACCTTCCATGTATTTAGATCAAGGATGAATCGAGCAATTTGCAATGTAGAGTCTGAGAATGATAAGTAATCAGAGACTTATGAATTATGAATAAGAACACCTTCATATTGTTCCATTTATTAAACTCTTAAGGTTACATTATTTGTGCAAATTTTATTTGTATATGTTAACGTTATTTCTTGGTGGACATAGTACTTAGTAGCGTGTCCGATTCTGGGTTCGATTGGTACATTGATTAAATATTGTTCTGATTAAAATTTAAACTTAATCGACAATCGAAAACTTTAAATATTTTTGTGTTATGTCGATAAAATACTATAAACGTCTTATTAAATAAAGGCAATTATAATTAATAGCACAATCCTCTTTTTCAAGACGCGTGATGCATTCTTCACAGTTTGGCAACCATCTCTAAACCAAATTCCTAATGCTCTTTGTATGTACTAATTTTTATAATTTATTTCTTAGTTATGTAGATTTCATAGCACGTGATAAATTGGATCTTAAAATTGAAATTAACAATTGCATTTGTGCCGCCAATGTGAATTCAACCAGTGCTAGTGTTCCATAAATTGAAGGTATGCCTCTTTGTTGAACCCTCTACACAGACACACACACACATATATATATATATATATATATATATATATATTTATTTTTACAAAAAAGTATATATGTAAATATGTATAAGTTAATCAGGACGAGTAGGAGAAGAGACCAAGTTTAAAAGTTTGTAGCAAATTAATTTTGTGCAATTTACTGCTTTATTACTTAACGAAGATTGGTATGTAAAATAATCTTGGGAAGCCTTAGGTACTAATTTATTAGACACCCTGTGTGAGTTCTCTTCTTTGCATCTTAAAACTGAGCCGCTGATTGCAATTACTAATTGCCAATAAAAGCGCAATCGATATAGGGTAACTACACTCTTGTTTATAACCAATAATTTCTCGCAAAATTTACTCCGCGTACAAGTACCTGACATTCCATTAGTAGTAAATAAAAGAAGACGATTGTGAAAATGGACCAGTCAGGTTTTACATAAGAAAATAATTTATGTGGACGGTTACCTTCAAAGTTAAACAAGAGTATAAGTAAAATTAACTGAATGTCAGAATTCTGTTCTATTATGTAGCATAAAAAGTAATTTCCTTAAAAAAAAAAGATCTTTTATGCTACATAATAGAACAGAATTCTGACCGCCAAATCTGAAAAGAAGAAGAAGTGTGATCGTCGATAGACCCAGGGCTATGCATCACAGTGCAAGGTTAAGAGGCTCGGAGGACAGGAAATGATAATATTGTTAAACATAGACTTAGCCATACATTAAGAAATCATAGATGTAGGTAGATGGCTTGTTTAAAATGATTTGGCTGGCCTAAGACCGTAAAGGAAGAAAACAAGTACAACACTTATTTTTTGGGCCCCGGTCATCACTTACTATCGGATAAAATGTGTTCGTTTTCTACGTACATTATATTGCAACCTATTTATTAATAACTACTCTTGAACAAACGCATAGAAGAGTGTTGTTTAAACATTTGTCAAACAACTGCGCATGCGGCAATTCGGATATGCATGTAAGCGGGAGTTAATTCTGTGTGCCGTAATTGAAATAGCTGCAATGGTAAATGCGTCGCGCTAGACTATCGACTGCGCGGGCGCAAGTAGGATTTCCTTTTTAGACCATACCTACACGTCCGTCATTGGGTCAGTGTGCGATCGCCGCTAGGGCGAATCTGTTTCCTACAACACCATGCACTTTGTCAAACATATGTGCTACTTTGGGCATCATATTTACCTGTAACAATGACTTGGTTTAATAATTTGTACTTAACAATTTTTTTTAAAAAATTAAATGACATATGTTATTTAAATACGCACAAGCAAAATTCTAAGTCATATGAGAATAGGTCAAGATAATAGTTGCGCGGCACTTCATCTCTGTACCTAAGGATTGCCAACGTACGTGAATTATGAATCTCATTTTTGAAAATGGATGGAGGATAACAGATAGGCTACCAGTTAAAGCTTACCATCAGGTGAAATGTGTGAACGACAGTCGCCCTTAGTTCCATAAAAAATGTTAATGTTAAAGAAAGGTAGTGATGTAGTTTATCTTTTTTGATCTGATTGAGATCTTTCTTTTAAGATTTTACTAACAGCTTCTTTTTTTTAACATCATCTCAATTTTTGACATCCATCCTCAACAAAGATTAAAAATTTATCAAAGGTAAAGAAAAACATCAGCGACTCCTCCAACCCAAGTGGATCCGCATGGTACGTGGACTATGCTTTAATGCCCTCTCTACAAAGTGCCTTTATCCAACAGCAGGGTATACATAGATATAGCACCTTGCTCTTTTCTTAATATGTTTGGATATATTTTAGTCATTTGTTTATGTATAATTTATGTTTTAAATCGTGTAATTAATTTATATTATATGACAATTGAGACTAATTGAAGTTGAAAAAAAATGCCAGTTTCGCCTTATTGGAAACTTTTATAAAAATTAACATCCAACGTATTAAAAATTTTTGACGGTTAATCTATTAAGTGTATTGTTTTCGATCACTTTATTACTACCCACAATTTTCAATGTATCTTAAGATAGCTAGAATAAAATATACAATATTTTTGTCCTGGATTAACTTATAAATAGCTATATGTTATGAGTAGAGACTGGTTATAAATCAATTATATTTACGGCAGCGTATCTGTGACTTCTTTGGTGTTGCGGATGTCGATGGGCGGCGGTAATCACTTACGTGGTGAGCTGCTTGCTCGTTTAGCCATTTACTCTATATAAAAAAAAAACTTTCAATATAGACTGTCTGCTTTTCATGATATTTTATATGATGGGCTACGAAGTGTTTTTATATTTGCTAATTTTCTATTACATTTGTTATATTTCTATTATATAGAGTCTTTTATTTCTATTTCTCTGGTTTAATTTGACTATACGTATTTTGAAGTTCAATCTATCTTACAAATTTATGTCATACACGTAAGTGTTAAAAAGGAGTATGTACGTATATATAATTAAATAGGTTATTATGACACTTACACATATGTACTTAACACTTTTAAAACAAAACGCTATAAACGATGGTCATATTTACTGAACGATTTTGATTTTACTTTTAGTCGAATCCTGAAACTCTGATGAATATACGACAGGCTGATTGGATATAAGTTGTCACCATTGTTTAATCCTTTATGCTCGTCATGCATAAAGGTCGTCTGACGTAAAGTACTTACTGCGACCTATAAAGGCCTAGACCTTTTTATTTATGTACTACTTGATTGGTATTCTCAAATACACGAGTGTTGATCATGATAAAATTCTGGGGATTATATTTCGCAAGAATATTTTTTCATCCGTAATTGGATGTCTCCCACCATGCTAAGCGCATCAAAGGTCCATTTATTTTGCGTTATATATTTTTTCATTAGAGTAATGATAATTTATACATGAGCATAATGATTTATTACGGTAACTAAATATTTTGAATTATTATTAACAAATATCATTTACTCGATACCATAATATAATAAATTCTATGGCTTAAATAAAATTGACGTATCCTCGGGCCCGTATCACCATGATTCGCCATTTTTTTCTCAATCTTAAAATAAATTAAGACACATAAATCAAACACCCGCATAATTATACAATAGCGGAGGAGGTTACGTTTTTATTTGTGCAAGAATTGATTTATCTGAGACTAACAATTGACTTGGGGATTGCGCTGGGCCTGGGCGGCGTGTGGGCTGGAAAGGCGCCGAGGCATCCACAAGGCCGCTTTGACCTCCGCAGGTGTTAATTGTGGGCCTCGAGAATAAAATCATTAGCTGCTACTGAAAAAACTGAGATACACGATTTTTATTTTGCTAATAGAGGTAGAGTGATCAAGAATTATATTTACTTTTATTTTAGACTCGATTGATCAGTTTACTTATATGTTGTTCTAGAATTATATTTCAGATGTAACGTCTGCATAATAAAGATCTAAGCTGAGAATCGAATATCGAGTCTACTAAATATTAGGTTTTAACTACCGTCTCTAGACCTCTGTTCCTAATCTCATAGCCTCATGGCTCTAACGAGAACGGGTGCGCTCGACGAGGAAAACATCAATCTGTCCAGAAACTCACTCTAACAACAGTATCGCACACATGTTGAACCATGCAACAAATATATTACATGTAATAAAATTAAATGTATAATAAAAATATAATTAAATAAAATTTTACTTTATTTTCTTTTCACCATCATGTGAGAGTTTTATATCGGTATAATAGTAGCAGAAATATGCTGCAGTTTGTTTCTAGCTGCAGAATGAATGGGTCAGCTCGGCCGGGGTAGAACAACGCCCTTACAGAATACCAGCGTAAAATGTTTTGTCCGGTGAGTGAAGGGATCCGGAGACCTTTATTACTGGTGACTAGTAATTCCATCTCAGTCTTCAAGGGTGACAACGCATATGCTTTATGATTCCTTATCAAGGATGAATGTAGATGTCATAGGCCGCAGGAATGACTTACCATCAGGTGAACTGTGTGCTCATTTGCTACTCTCAATGTAATAAAAGAGTATATACATGTATATGGTACAACATTAATAAATGTATATGGTCAAACTTAAGAAATGGTCGCATTTGTTATTTAACATTATGGTGTCAGTTGACATAGTAGTTAATGAATCTGGCTGCCGCGTTACGGATCCTGTATCCGATTTGCAGATGGGGAATAATTTTTGTATAACATTTGGATATGGGGTCTGAGTGTGTTGTGTGACCTTGACACTGCACATCATAACCATCTTTCGATATTATTGCATATGCCTTGTATCGGATTAGGGAAGGGGGCGACGAGCGTGTGCTTCTGTTCTCTGTCGAGGATGACGTCATCGTCATTTAAAATAACATCGTTACCAAATCTGGTTTTAATTACCGTAGTACGCACATTTTGGGCAAACTTTATGTGCAATAATAATAAGTCAGTCCCCAAAAAGGTGGTTAATGATATTAATGAAATATTATAATTGCCATGCATCCTGCACTCGGTCATTGACAGCGACATCACGTTATTTTAAGTCTGGCGAGGTTTGCGGTGCCATTGTACAAACTTTTAGCTAATTGTTTCTATACTCATATCCATACGAGACACATTAACCGCTATCGATCAGCTTTGTTTAGGCGGATGCATTTGCGTAAAAATGTCATTAATAAACAGCTTCGTGAAGTGCGTGTTCGATGGTGAATTAGAATTTTGTTCTAGTGACAAGTGTATTCATGAATGGTTTTTCCATTCGCAATGAAATCCACTATAAATACACTACAATACAAAAGTACATTTTAATTTAATAGTTTACGTAGTATGAATCACGGTAGAGCTAGATACAACCATATTGTGGTGACAAACGAGGACATGATTCAGCGTCAAATAGCAGCATAATGCTACTGTGTTTCGACTGGTGAGTGAAGGGATCCGGAGATCTTTATTTACGAGAAATCTTCAAGGATTACAACGCATGTGCTTTATGATTCCTTGTCAAGGATGAATGTAGATGTCATGGGTCGTATCACTTACCACTAGATGAACTGTGTGCTCGCTTTACTCTCAATGTAATAAAAAATGGATCTCCAGGTCTCTACAATTACATAATGAAACAGCAACATTATGGTGTTAATTGATGCGGGTATTCTGTGAGGGCGGTAGTCCTTCTCTGTCCGACCAACCCATTAATGCCGCAGTTGTAAACGAACTGCGGCGTGGCTTTACAAGAATTATAAATTTTGCATGCAGTCTTATTTCCTGCAATGGATTCCTTAAACAGTGGAGATAAAAGAAGATGCAATTTCCGCTATATAATTAGAATGAAATACGATTTTAATTTACCGACAATGTGTAAAATGTATACAGACCATTCCACTAAGATGTACGTAAGGCAACAACTGTACAAGTGCATCATATGGTTAAAAATAATAAATAGTGATTACTAGTTTCTATATCTAAAAATCAAAATAAATTAAAATAACAAATTCATCAAAGCAATATAAAAATAAAAAGTACTTAAACATACCCGTGTTTATTATATCATATGAAGATGTTAGCCAGTATCTAGCCCTGCTCTTCTTTTTTTATATAGAATAGGTGGCAAACGAACGAGCAAATCACCCGATGGTACGTAAATACCGTCACCCATGAACATCCGCAATAATCGTAGGTGCGGTGCGGTCGTATAAGAAAGCTGTAGGCTCTTTTCTTGAAGGTCCCTAAGTAGTATCGGCTCGGAAATGCCGCTGGTGACAGCTGATTCCACAGAAAATTTAAAGCGCAGATTGTCAACCATCGAGTTGATGAGGATGAAATTTTAAATTCTGTCGTGATGTACATTTAAACTCAGCGGCTGTAATTATTCCGAATAACTCCTCAGTACACTCCCCATGGTAAATCAGGTGGTGCATTTGTGTTTATCCAATCCTTGTTTCCCAACTCTTTGAATAACTTAAAAGAACTGAATAACCATACTACGTTATAACTAAGAAAAATTTACACTTTTTTAATAAAAAAATTAGTTCACCATACGGAGCTACCTTCACAGTGAAGTCAACCCAACAAAATCATGTGAAAATTCCCTATTACATTCGCTCGCTAGCAAGTGCAAAATAATAGGTTATTTGTAGTCTGTTACGACTGTTTGTTGCCACTTTTATATCCCAACGAAATGCGAAAATGTTTCTTTGACAGCTAACAGAAGTGAGTGGTCGTTTATGTTGTATTGTCCGGCAACGTACGTGGTTCATGAGAATCGGGATTGCCTTCGTACAGGCGCGTCGGCGTCAATGTTCACCAAAGCTGCGACTACGAAATGCCACTATGGCTCTATAAAGGGCCGCGCAGGCAATCAACACATTGAATGGCGAAACGAAAAGAAAACCGCTTCTTGAACATGTATTACACACAACAACAAAATATTTCGTTTTTTTTCTTTTTTTTTGAATTCTTACGAACGAGTCTGAAAAGGTGTTAATTTATAATGTATGGATAATTTACAATAAAATTTCTAAATCAAAATGGATTTATCCATTTCAAATCAATCCCAAAGGGTGACGATGGACCCTCATCTTGATTTTTCACTGAGGTATAGGTGTAATTGCCAGTAACCTGCAATTATCGGTTAACATTGGGAAAACTATGCAATTTGACTGATGCTGTTTTACTATTCTTCCGAAACATCAGAGTACGTGAAGATGCCGTTGCCATTGAACCAAGGAGTACGATCTTTTTTTGAAATAGGAAATTCGGTACAATACACACAGTGGTCAACTTTGCCCATCAACGAGATCAAGATGACGATGTTCAAGATGCAATGGACGATCGTGATACTGAGCAACTGTAATTAATCCTAAATACTCTCCAAGACACTGGATGGTATAGAAATCCAAAAAATCTCGCATGGCCAGTTCATCAAACCGATCGGAAATATGATTCGAAAAGCTGATACGTGATAATTATAGTACTTTACCAAAAAATTTGTAACAGTGTAAAACAGTATTCCAATAGAAATCGAACTTGCGCCTTATATTGCGCCGAGTAGCAAAGATTCGTTTGGCATGAAATACCATCCAGCTCTTATGAGCACATATTAAGCAAGGAGCCCAATTTGACCATCCCTTTCAGATGACCGCGTAAATAAATGATACGTCAATGCCGAGGATTCCAATAGCCAAGGCAACAAGGAAATTGTTTTCAAAATGAGGAGATACGACGGAGGGTTTCGTTTAAACGGTGAACGCAAAAACTGGTTCACTGTTCACCTGGACCTACTTGTCACTTACATTCGGAAAAAAAATGCATTGCAGTCTTTTTTACAATGAATATGAAAACATATATTAATAGAATTTTATTTTTAAACCTATATTGAAAACAGGTCTTCTGTAAAGTTTGAAAAAGATTTTTATTTGACCGATTGCTTTTTCATTGTTCATATACAACTAACGTGAAACATTTAGATGGAAATTAATGTTCCGCAAACAAACCAGCCGGTCGATTATATCGAAATGCAGTATTAGTGGTCCACACCAAACTGAGCAAAAAGTTCAGTAATTATTTTCTTGTTTACATGTTAGGTTTTACTCGTCAGCAGCCGTTTTAGAGACCGGTCCCGTCTTGTCCAATCCCCGCTGTGACTTTTAGTTGTATTCTAATTTAATATGTTGGTCGCAAAAAAAAATGTTGCGATATATAATATGACTCGACCATAACCAACCAAATTTTATTAACTTAATTATTTATAATTATTATGCATTATAAACGTCTTATATCTATAATTAAGCGTATATGCAACCATGTTACACATGTTTTTAAACTTGTGCGGGATTCATATCCCGCTATCACAATCCCAATTCATTCTAAATTTTACACAATAACGTTGTTAACTGTTAACACAGTTGTATATGTTGTACATAGTGTTACCAGGTGTTTTCTTCTGTCTACCCAACTACTCCTACTTAAAATTACATTGATTTATAGAAACCTTTTTAATTCACTAAAATCCCAATTTACAAACCAGTATTCTGAAATTTAGTATACTGATATATGGTGATAAAGAGAGTGACGAAAATAAGTTTCGTTCAGTTAGAAGTATATACATTATATTCCTGGGTAACAAATGTTCATCTATGCCGTTTTTACCAAATTTACTATGGGGACTGTTCTGAGGAGTTTTTCGGATTAATTCCACCCGCTGAGTTTAAACATACCTACATCAAGACAGAATTCAAAGTTACATCATCATAATCTCGATGGGTTGACAATCCACCACTGTGCGCTTGACGCGAAATTTTCTACCACGAACAACCAATTTATGGCATTAGCTGTTCCTTAGGGACCTTCAAGAAAAGAACCTACACCTATCTCAAAGGCCGGCAGCGCATCTACGACTCTTCTTTATCTCTATCATTAGATGAGCTGCTTGCTCGATTGCCACCTTTTCTATAAAACAAATGAAGATTTTGGCCAATAGCATCCACAAAGATTCAAGATGTATATGTGTTGGTACTCTAGAGAACTGATGTCGCATAGATCGATACCAGTAATTATGTCCCCCGAATCCTACAATCACCATAGGAATACAAATCTAGCAGCATAAAGCTGATGTTCCACGCTGGTCTTCTGAGAGGGTCCATGGTGAGGGTCTCTGGCTGAGTAGACCTATTTACATTGCAGCTAGAAATTACCTGCAACGTTAGGGGCTAACACCAAATAACATATTTAGCAGAAGTAGTACAGTAGATTTTGTACATCGTACGGTTTGCATAATCCAATACAATCAACTCTTACAAATATGTAATGGACCCTAATAGAATAGAAGAGTAAATTTTCGGTTGTTGGAAATGAGTGAGGAGGATAGATGATAGAGTTGATACCGCAGTGATCAATTATGATAATGTGATATGATTGTTTTCCACTTAAACTTACATCACAGAAGAATGGTGGTAGAGCTACACTGTGTTTGTCTCTAACTGCATAATGAATGGGTCAGATCGACTTGGGTGGGACTACGCCCTCATAGAATTCCAGCTTAAAATAGCAGCATAATGCTGCTGTGTTTCGTCTGGCGAGTATAGGGATCCTGTGACGATGCATTCCATCTCAGTCCCCAATGGTAACAACGCATCCGCATTATGATTTCTTGTCAAAGTTGATGATGTCATGCGCCGCAGGAATATATTATTATACTTATTCCCCTTACAGTGATCTTATTAATTATTCTTATTGACGACATATTAATCTATTTTATTTTATTTACTTACTATTCTACTCTACATCTTTTATTTTATTTTACTCAGTTCACCTTTTCTATCTTACATAACTCGTAACTCGTTTACTCGTAACTTACTTCTATTTTTGGTTTCATATTTTTAATTTACAATTTATATTGATAAATGTATTTTTGTTTTGTTATTCACATACATAGAGTTTTAGAGAGGACATTGGTGTCGAGGAGGTTATGACCAGCTCCTCGAAGACTGGCTTACTTTGTAGAAAGCGATAACCCAAGTGGAGATTTAGGCTTATGGAATCTATCTATAAATCTATACATTGATAGAGTCACAGTGTATTGCTAATTTGCTTAAAAGATAGAGATGACCAAAAAACTTAAAATAGGTAGTTAAGAGGGTTAACTTGTTTATTTTGTGGGTACTCGTAAATATTAAGTAAAATCTTAATTGAGTGGTGATACATGAGTTTTTAGTGCAACATGATAAGAACAGAAATCTACGCATCTCACCATTGAAATATAATTGATTTTGCATTAAAGATGTATTTTCATAGCTACTCTGTATTCGTATTTTTGTCTCAAAGCTGATATGATATTTTGGCCACTCGTGAAACATTGACGTTTAGGAAAATTTAAATACACTTAGTACTTTGTTTTGATAGTAATTAAAATGTTGGAATGATTTTTAAAACTTTATTGCAGCCACTCTCCTTTTTGCAGAAAAGGAGAAGTGTAATATAAAAGTATAATATTTACAAAGTCCTTACATTAGTTTAAAGTCAACTTTTTCCACTGCTAAGTGTTTCTGGCAATGCTCCGGGCGCCGGCGGAAGTCGTGATTGGCATCCCGGGCGACCACCTCCGACGAACAATCCCGTCCTTGTATAAACGCTACATACTGTCTTTTACTGGCTGCGCTATTTTTGAATTCAGCATTTATATGTACTGACACATTGTATGCATGAGTATAGGTTCCGCCTTAAAGCTAAACTTGTTCTGGGTGGTTTATACACAATGGTTAGGTTCGACCAGGGAAGTATTATGCCCCCCCGATGGGTTCTCGCCTTGTCGTGGCGGGGGGACTTAGTAACCGTGGCTTGGTCACCCATGGTGAAGCTAAGAGGAACCCAAATGGCAGGCCTAAGGCGCTCTGAGGCCGGCCCGAGGTGCGCGCTCCGGGTGGGCTGTTTATGAGCTAACCTCGGATGCGTGTCGGTGGACTGCTGGGGGCGGATGTGGTGGAGCGAGGCCGTCTTCTCCGCCCTCAGTAGCCAAGGCGGAGTCGCGGAGGGAGAGGAGTGTCGGTGTTTCGTTGCCACTCTTCCTATCCTCCGCGACTCAAGCGGGGGTCCCACCGCATGATGCGGCTGTGGTGGGGCCGCGGGGGAAGAGGAGTTTCGTTGCCGCTCTCCCTGTCCTCCGCGGCCGAACGTCGGTTGGCGGTGGAGCTGCAGACCAGATCCGCCGCAGGGGGCTGGGTTTGCTTAGTGCTTTCCTGGCCCCATGGCCTCTGGGGGGCGGACTCGGGGAGTCCGCTTCCCACCTACAGAGGAGGCCGAGATAGAAGGCGCGCCTTGCCAGAGAGGGGTGGAGAGGGAGTTGTCCTCCCCCGGAGAAGGGGCCGCCTGGTCGGCCGGCGCAGGCGGGGTCGCGGATGTGTGCGAAAGCGTTCCCGTGGCCCCGCCATACGCGACGAAGGTGGAACACCATGGGGTTTTAGTCGGTGTGAGTCCGACATAACCCATCCTTGCCCCAGCAGGGGTGGGTATGCGTAGGCATTTCCCCATATAAAAAAAAAAGAAAAAAGGGAAGTATTATGCCCCCAAAAGAATATTAGCGTGAAACATCAGCACAACGCTGCTGTGTTTAGTATCGTCGGTGTAGAGATCCGGGAAGATTCAAAGCCGACGAAGATTCCATCTTTGTCCTTCGAGGTGACATGTATCTTGAGTCTCTATTGAGGATGGATGTAGAGATTATAAGCCGCAGTTAATATCACCAGGTGATGACGTTCTCTTTATTGGCTCGACCACGGCGATGTCTTCTGGTCATTGCCAGAGGAAATCAAGTGCGCTGAATATATTTTATTATATCGCCGTAAACATTTGCGCAAACACAGAGGCAGTCACTTGCCGCTACCCTATTCCGATGTAAAGCATGCACAATAAGGTCAGAGGAAGGTTCAGATGCATTGTCAGGGTCACGGAACATACATACAATACACCTAGACCCGACAGCGTACAATTTTTTATTCATAAATATTGTTCTTCGGCTGGTTATCGAACGTACGGCTACGGTACAGCATATATCTAAGCAGTACACCACGCGACCACATCTTGTGAACTGTGTGCCCGTTTGTTATAATAATGCACAAAACAAATATATAAGAAAAAAACAAGTAAATTCGGTGCTTTTAAACTTTTATTTATATGAACGTATGCGTTTCTTTATTAATTTGGCAAAGCAAAATGGGACTGTTTGGACATTTCGTTAATTAACGACCGCTATACAAGAATAAATCGCTGTCGCAGAAACTTGATGTGGTATGACGCTTGCTTGTTGATGTCAATTAATATTTATTTCTTATGGTTTCACATTCAAAATACTTGTGACTTGCGTGCGAAATCTGAGTACGTTAGCTAAATTATTTTCTTTTAGGATTGAAATATTTCAAATCAACTTTTCGATGAAAATAAAGTTTGAACTAACCTATGTAATAAAACAGTAAGGCTAAGCTCGAAGGGTCTATTTTTATGGTTGGAAAGTTAATGGCACGATGAAATCATCTCATTCAAGACTAGCAAGAGTTTAGCGATCACGGTGCGTGACGACAGCGTACACGTTTTAACAACCTTGAGCGTGGCTTGCATCGGAGTCGAGTAGCGCGACGCGACTACGCGACTAGTGTTCGCCGTGACGCCCTCACTACGCCCGCTATTATTAAACGAGTTCATTGGAACATCTATTTGCGCAATTTGTAGCAACGCGCCTAAAACATTCCGATAACCTTACACTACCACCACGCGGCGGCTCTATCATTGTATTGTTTTCGACGGTTCTTTGGGCTACATGAAGGCCAATCTATCCCACTCGTACGTCGATACAACGACTTCACGACGAAAGTTTCAACAACGTAATACAATCGTTTTGGACCCTTCGCTGATTAACCGTTTCGTTTGAAGCAACGTTGAGAATGCACACTAGAAAGAATTTCCTCTAGGTGCAAAGGGAGAGTGTGTGTAGCGCATGCGCTCTCGGTCTCTCTACACGCGCTACCCATTCACTGCGCAACTAATCCGTCGACTGAGACGGCACAGCACTCTTTCATGTTGGTAAATATTCCGATAGGCCGATCAGCTCGCGTCGCTTCGTCGGACTGGAGATTTTAAAGTCAAATTGGAAATCAAATTTTAAAATATCAGCGGATCTGGCCGTCCGGCGAGTCGCTGTGCCTGTGTGCGGGGCGCGAGGCGGTGCGGTGTGAGGTGCGGCGCGAGTGTGCGCGAGTGCGCGTGTGGTTGTGAAGCGAGGCTCGTCGCGGCGCGCCCCGTCAGTCGGCGGCGGCGAGTCACGCGCGTCGTCTGTACACCTCTCTCTGCAGCGTCGCTGCACTCCCACCCGCGCAACTGCCACCGTTCAGACTTCGACGGCTCTCACGCTCTCGAGCGTGGAGGTCGCGTCGACCTCGCGTCGCGTTTTCGGACCTCGGTGGTTTCACTCAGCGCTAGAGCACTGCAGCGTTTGTGCTGGTGCCGTGACTCCGGTGGATAATACGCGCCGCCGCGTGCTGTGACAGTGAAATCGTGAGCCTCGACTATCGGTGCGGATGTGCAGTGATGGATGAATAAGACAGTGTGCACGCGCGAACCATTAATTCGATTTATTTTTCTAGCAGAGTGCGAGAGCGGGCCGTCAAAATTGACCCCAAACTGTATCTAGGTGGGTATCGTTCTGCGAACGGTGGACGGTGTGGAAAAGCCAGTGAGAGCGTTGCTAGTTGGCGAAGTATCCATTGAATATTTATAGCGTACAAGTTGGAAAGTGTCACTAGTATGTCGGCAAGCAGGCGAGTGCGATCCAGTCCGCACGCCCGCACGCCGCTACGCACAGTTTTGGCGGCCGTATGCGGGCGCACAGCTGATCCCTTGTGCTATCAATAAACGATAAATATTTCATTATCATTCTTAATTGGATTGTCTATTGGATGTTCAAAATCATTGACGATGGACAAAAACAATGTATGCACGTCTGAATCAAATTATTCAAAACGTCTCTAAGAGTCGAATGCTGGTTGTGTAAAAGCGTGAGGAAGTAATTGTTGCACCTCTGTTTTTTTGGTGCTCATTAGCATAATGACTATTGAGTGTGTCTGAGAACCGCATGAAGAACATACACCGGAATTATAAGAAAAAATCTCATACTTTAATTTCGGATTACGTAACAAAAGATTCAACTTAATAACCGTGACAATATAAACAAACCGTTTTCTCGAAACTTTGTGATAACTATTTAATTTGATTTATGTTGGATACATTATTTGTATCATAACAGAATTAACAATTAGTGATTCGGTAGGTACAAAATTAGCAGTTCTTTTCAGACAAAGTTTTCTCCACTCTATTATTTTAAATCTAAGTTTCATTCAACAAAAACATTACTTGCTTCGTCACTCACCGAGTATAGGTTATGATTACCATACTGTTTTGATGTCGCTTTCACAATGTTAATTTTGTCATTGATTACAATATAACCCCACAATTCTTTTTTATATTGATAATAACTTTATTTTTAAAACCATTTATTGTTAAAAAGGAAGGTGAGTGCGTACTTTGAATGATATTTTGAGTAATTTACAAATGAAAAAAACGCGTATCTTTCACGGATACGTTTAAATTTAATCATCTTTTTATTAAAAAAAAACATTAATCATATGGGGATTGTAACGGTTTTAGGAACGTTATAATGTTTCCTTTTAAATAGTAGTAAAGAGGGTGAATTTAAATCACGATAACAAAGAGAGTAGTTCGGGAAGGATTGAGTGAACGCTACGAGGGGTATTTAAAGCAATAAATGCGTTCTATTGCCGACGGCAAACGAATACTCAACCAGTGCAATAGGTAACTACGCAGTCAATTTGCTAATTTGACTTCGACTCGAAGCAACAAGCGGGTTTATTCAGCCACGGTGCTACTTCGTTTAATTTCCAATTCATCATCATCTAGTGCTAAGTACTTATTCATCCGGTTATAATTTTATCAATTAAAAATATTTATAACGACTAAGTACAAAAAAAATCTTAGTGTTTCAACATATTTGTACATTTTAAAGTTTTATTATTATTATGATTTCAGGCCATTATTTGTTCACTATTAGAGGTAGTACCTACGCGATAGGTTGTAGTGAAACACGGCCTATTCTTAAAAAAATTGGCCGTGTTTTCATTATATCATCTAATCTATTATATCACTAACCATTAGTGTCAAAATTCCACGATAATATTCACTGAACACACAGTAAATCATCAAGAAATTTTATGCTTATCTTTATAAGCGCTCTACTTTCGACTTCCTTTAGATTCTTGAATTACAAGCGATACAATTTTTGATTATAAATAGTGATTATTATTATTCATAAAAAATAATGAGAAATAGTTATCTAAAGCTAAGCTACAGATTCGAGGAAGTAAATTTAATATTATTTAACAGAACGAATTTAAAAATTTGTTTTAAATGCAATAAAAATTGTTATTTCTTATGTCTATAAATTTGTTTTCAAATAAACTTACAAACGCCTTAGTGAAAGCACTTAAGGAGGTCTTCAGTAAAATAGGGCGAGCGACACATGTACTCTGTGTAGCTGTAGAATGATACCTGTGGTATTCTAATAGCACGTTAATCTCACTTTCTCATGTCCGCTTGGCGATAGCTCGAGTGTAGATAAAAATGTGCCAATCTTCGAAAGCGGGACAAGGCCGCGCCCTCGATTCCCACGCGGGAAAGCGTCAGATCACGTAATAAATCCGCAGCTGTGAACTCTTACTGTCCTTCTGTAACCCGATATACATTCGCCTAATTTCTCGTTACATATTGCCACCGGACAATGTTTTTCATGGCACATTTAAATTAATTTTAAAATAAACTTTGGTAATCACTTATCTATTTTCAACTTCACAACTGAAAAGCTTCAAAACTGTGAAGCTTTTCACAGTTTTGAAAACTTATAAACAATATCCCCTTTCTTTCAATCTATACGATTCCTGTGTGTTCTCTTTCTGTAGTCATTTACTTCATACTTTTTCTTCTACAAAAGATTTGATAAACATCGTTAATCAGTTATTGAATTTATTCAAACGTCAATATTTCTTCCCTTCGCAAGATGAAATTTTTACGACCCGAACAACCGGCACAAATGGACGTTACAGGGACTGACTACGTGCGTGCTGCAGCGAAATGGAATAGAGATATTTTCAATATAAACAAACATCAACTCCTTGACTGCGGAAACAATCCATGCAGGATACACCAAAGTATACAGATGTACGGAAATAGCCTGCACGTAAAATAAACGCAGCAGTATACATTGCTCGCATGTAGGACTTTAAAACACATGCCAGTTTGTAGATCAGCGTTACTACGGCGTTTCAATAACAATATAAATTTTTAGGTCAAGAATTTTTACCGATCCGACAATTTCGCAAACTACAGTACTAAAGCCTAGAACGGCGAATATTATTTTAAAGTGTATACCAATCACTTTTTATTAATTATGTTCTGTTATATTCAATGAGTACTACTTACATAACATGTACATGTAAACACGTTCTTCAACATAATTGTATAAGTACTTAATCACGTGTAATTTTCTCTCTAATTTCCTCCGAACTGGCAGCTAATTTCTATCGACTTGTTTTCGGCTCTCATAATATGAGATATGTAGAAATATAAATTCACGCTTAAATTTCAAATCTCAAGTACATTGCACCGACATTCATTATCACTTGGGAGCGTCACGGCGTCAGGCGGTTGTTGGTTGTGTCAACAGGCGGCGCGATTGCAGGTGCCTTCGAGCGGGCTCCGGTCGTTCACCCCGCCTGTCACCGATATTTGGCCACAGTATACAACACCCATACGTTTATAAACCAGTGTAGAGCCGCTTTTAAAGATAACGGGGCCCGAGTCGATTGCTACTTTTCGGCGATACGTTACGTTTCGGATTCGGGAATCGGGACGCTTTGGTTTATTAATATTATCTGAATATGGAATACTTAGCGCCTATTAAAGTGGGACAGCTGTTACGTCAATGAGCTGTCATTATTATGCTTTTAGATATTGAGGCGAAATAATATGTCACTTAAGCATACTTACCATAATTACTTTAATTCGTCTTAATATTTGTGGACTTGACCAAATTGCCTTGGCAAATTTGTAGATATGATAAAAACTTCTTCTAAATTTAATAAAGCTAATGCTAATGGTAGAGCTACGCTGTAGTTTTTTTCTAGCTGCAGAATGAATGGGACCCTCACAGAGTACATGCGTTGTGAATGCTGCTGTGTCTGGTGAGTGTAGGGAGGGATCCGGAGACCTGTGCACCAGTACGGTGACGAGGCATTCCAACTCAGTCCTCAAGAGTGACAACGTATCCGCACTATGGTTCCTTGCCTATGTCCGCAGGATTTGCTAAGTTGTCATAGAAACTGGATGGGACAGTTTTGAATATCCAGTCAAAGTCAATATTTATGCAAAATGTTGTTTTAGTGTCTGAGTGTGTCGTGATAATTAGTGCTTATCAACCTAACCATCCGCTATCTTAAATTATGGACATTGTTTCCACGGTTTCCCTGATATTTGAGGTATTAATATATCCTGCGCAGTTAACCAACTTACGTATCAGAAGATTTCTGATGTAGTTACGATCAGGATGTCGTCAAGCTAAATGCTATTAATTTAAAAATTTACTATACAACAATTATTTATATTGATCTATCATAAATATAACAAACGAGAACACAGTTTACCTGAAGGTTTAAAAAAATCTAAAAAATCCGACACATGGCAGCCGCATTCCAGAACAAGGAATCGTAATGCAGATGCGTAGTTACCCCTTATGCCTCCCTCCCTTATATGGTACTTGCCGTCAGTAACAAAGTTTTTGATTGTTTTTAAATCACTCGATGCAACAGCTCTAAGCTATTTAAACTGGTATTATGGATGACCAATACCGATCTATTCGACATATTTGTGTTACAGATATATTTTATAGTAATGATGGTACAAAACATCATGTCCTATATAAGTTTTTCACTTTATGAATATTATACCGTTACATAAAAGTAATATTGAATATTACATTCTCTATCTTTTTTCAACTTTACATTTAACATTTCCTTTTTCACAAGTCACTATTTTACTTTAACGTTTTTACTTTGCTGCTCTGAATAACATCTAGTAAAATTAATTTTAAAATACTTATTAATAAATGAATTACTGAACTACCAACATCCACCTATTTGGAGCCAACTTAAGTTGGTTTCTCGTAACGCCGTCCAATCCATATTGTGGACTTCAGGAAGAATGAAAATGCAGGTAGTTCACGATCGAATTTCCCGGCAATCAGTTCCTTCATTCAGAAGTAGACATCTGATAGGCTGTGATTACGACAATAATTTATTTACCAATAAAATGCTCGATCTACTTGACATTCAAAATGATAAATAATTGAGCTACGTTATACTTCTTCTATAGTAATAAAGTGATAAACGAATGCATCGCAGCTGTTCAATACAGATTTCTTAAATTGAGATAAGTTGGCTACTATTTGGATGGGATTTTTACCAACTCGCCACTAACTAATGCAACTGCATGTCCTTAAATCCAATGTTATGAGGTGACCTGAAATAGTTTGGTGATGATGAACGTAAGAAATATCGTTTCACTAGGATTAAAAATAAATGCTTGGAAAAGTGTCTTTTCACCCTATCTTTGCCCTCTAACAGTGTTCCCCGGAGTTTGGTCAATGCAAATAATCGAGATGAGGTCTTTGGATTTCGATAAAATCGACACTAAGGAAGGCAATGTCTCGAAGTGGTGTCTTGTCGTTGAGCAAGATACGCGATGGGATGGGCGCTTATATAAGCGCAGTGATAGAGGGGTTGATGTTGCTCTGCTCGATTATTATGACCATACGATGAAAATTATATTAACAAGCGTTATCCTTCACCTATAGAGCCAACTCATTAGAGTTTTGCTAGTATTTAGCTATAGCGTGCCTCAAAAATATACTAAAGTTGACGGTACGATTCTCAGTATTTTTATCACTAAACCTACCACGACCGGTCAAATGACCGTTTTTTATATTTTGCTCAAAATTTTCTAAATACAACGTTATTGTTAACTTTCACGAATTTTCTTAAAATATTCATACATTTGTTTCTTTAATATTCTAAGTACATTTCTTTATTATTAAATAATTACTATCCTCATTGTTTAATAAGAAATATAATCAATTTCAAGACCGGTCATTTGACCGTTCACGATAGGTATAGTTATTTGACTGGTAGGTTTAGTTTTCTTCAACTAGGTGCCCCAATTACTTAGAAAGCAAAGACACTGTAATAAATAAAATTATATATATTATTTATTTCCGTATTTAAACTTTACTCTTCACAAATTATTAGTTTTGCTTTCTTTAGTTGCTGAGTACCTCTACAATATAGTTCATGGTACGATACTCATTATGTTTAAATAACACCAAAACTAGGTGCACAGACACTGTGTAATAAATAATATAATTACTTATTAATTAACATTCTCCAAAGTGTATAAGAAAAGTTTACAACTCAAAGACAAATCTTAAAGGTTTCCGCAATTCAGTATCTGATGAGAAAACGGATGGTAAGTGCTTTTAACTTTGGGTGCCAAATTAAACAAACATCTTTTATTTCCTTAGCTTAACTTATTCCGAACTTTTTTCAATTAACTTGACCATTATTTTTAATTAAAGAAAGTTAATTGAGATATGACTTCTTTAAAAATATGCTTTTAGAATTCGTGATCAGATTCTAAGTATGTATCATAAATACTTAACTGATTTTCTAGATGACAAACAGAAATTTAAATTATTGAACAAAAACAAATGCATAAGTATTTATTATTAAAATGGAAAACTTGGATAAGTTCAGTACTAGGATCTCCAAGATTCTTATCAGATTTTTATTATATATCTGGGAATTGGTGAAGCCAAAATACATCATACTAGATCGGTATGATGTATTTTGGTAATACTGTCTTACCAAGTGATATCGCGGTTAGCAATTTTAATTGAGAAAGTTGAAGGCATTAGTAGTATCTTTTTTACATTAATCCATATTAATAATTTTGTTATTATATATTACTGGTTTTAAAGTGAAAAAGAATCTTCAACGATTAAAATGCATTAAATGAAAGTTTACGGAGGCGCCACTTTTCCTCAGCCCGTCGCGTGTAGCATGTCGCAGGCGGATCGGATCGGCCGGGGGACGCAGAAACTAGGACAATGCGCGGGTTATTTCGGGGCCCGAATCAGGGCGGCCCGTTAAACTTCGAGGTTTTCGAGTCACTCGCGGGTTGAAAACAGGCTGATTTACTCGCCACACCTGAGTCACCTGAGACAGTCTCTTGATGCATTGAGTGTCCTTAGCGTTGGTGGGCTAAAGAACGCGTGGGGATTTGGTGAGCGAGAGAGATTTAGCAATAAAATTAATACATTTACGCGCGTCAGGAATTGTGTAAGATAATCTTCAATTGCTCTTTGTTATGTCGGTCACGACGAACATTGCTTATTGTTACGCTGAGACAAAACTCAGATTGAAGCTTAATATGGCAGCCCGTTTTGAATACTCTGAATCGTTATTATTATTTAAACTAGATAAGTAGAGCTTGTATTAATGTCTTTTTTTTAAAGTTACATGTTATAAATGTTACTACATCATTATAAACCATCAATATATCCCCATACTGTAATACTATAGGAAGTAACAAACATATTCACAGCATATTAATTATTATATTTATAAGGAAATATTTTAAAATCGATAGTAGATACGAGATAAGAATATAAATATATGATTGAAAAATAAAATTCTTAAAAACCATAAACCATAACCATAATCTTATAAAATATATATATCCCGTTCGGGCATATAAACTATATTGTATGTAATATAGTTTATGTGTCCGAACATATATAATATATATAATAGTCGATTATTGGATACCCAATAAATAGTATATATAGTTGCTTAAATATATTTATATAATTAAATATTTTATATATTTTTAATTATATAAATAATGACATGAAAATTCGGAGCAGTACTCGTATTTTAGGCTCTATTGTCCAGGTATGTACTTAGGAACTTGGGTCCGGATACTTTATTATTTATAAACCTACATATACAATTAAATAATATGAAAAACACATCTAAAATAATATAACGAATAGTAAGCACAATAATTTAAATGTAAACAAAATGTAAAAAGAACACCTTTTGGGCCTCAAACAAAAAGGTAAAGAACTTTGAATCAACTTAAAACAGCATGACAATGACTTGACAGGTTCCAATGAATCATCCCAATCGCATTTTTTAAAATCTTACTCTTAGTCGATATCAATACTTCATTATTTACAATTGAAATGATCGATAAATCTAAGACTGTATATATTAAAAAATAAAATAACAATTTGCATTCATCGAACCAAACAAATAACAACGAAGCAGTCGGAAAGATATTCATGATTAGTTATTGAATAAATTCAGATTTTTGCTCAGGTCAGTGGATACGAATGCGAATGTTTTGTATCCGCAAAAATATTTGTTGATTACCTAACTTCAATAATAATTCAGAACCTACCTTTTTATTTCGATTTTTAATTGATATACTTTAGTAGACATAAAAAGAGACAAAAAATATGTTATGTATAATGACTGTTTAAATTAATTAGGCATTTAATTAGAGACTATTGAATAAGAATAGAATTATAAGCCTCGAAACTAAAAAGTCGATAACCGACTCACTCGAGTAAACTATCATATCACGCCGTCTCAGTCCGTCCCCATGCATTCCACAACTTGCTCACCCACAGCGGACCGGTCCTCGCGCTTTGTACGAAACTATAATATCCGTCCGATAGAAATAGTGTGCTGCTTAGCGCAGTATTGGAACTGAGAGGTGGTAATACTTCTCGGCTGGATTATTTGAAGCGAGGTGCGGTCTCAAGGTGAATCGCCCGGTCAACATACGCTCGATCCGATCGAATGCCTAGACCAAACACTACCGCGTGCCTCTAACAATAAATATGTAATACAAATGCACACTAAATTTTGGATGCTGCGTCATCAATAGTTTTAGGCTTAGGACTTAAAACAATGGCTTCAATGTGACAATCGTGGCAACCTTCCTTTGTTTATCATAGCTGATTTTTACATAATGTATTAACGTAAGCTAAATTCAATTTAAATAGATACAATCTTCACTATCCTTAGAAACACAGAAAATAACAGCAACCGTACGAAGATCAAGATGTAATTTACGTCATTATTTCCGACTCTTGAATAGGCTGTAATGACACTATAACAAAACCATGAGACGCAGTACGAGAGAACTATTTTCGCAGAAGTAGCTCTAGCAATACGCTCGCAGTGTTTCGTTTTCTTCGAACTTATTTAACATTTATTTTACATTTGCTTAGTTGTCTAATGTATTTATTTATTTATTTTCTACTAGCACATGTAATATCAATGTTTTAGGTAAATTCAAAGGTAATTGATAAAGTTAATAATACAGGTAAATGTAATTCCTGAAGTTAAAGTTCCCATTTAAACGCACTTTTTTATATATCTATGTATATGTAGTTAGATAACATTATATATTTTAACGACAATGTGACGACGTTTTATTTGCCCATGAAGTGTGGGCAGTGGTCAAAACCATGGTTTATTTGAAAATGGCTTGTGTTTGCATGATAAAAAAAGTATTTGCATGCCGCCACTCACGATTACGGTAACCGCTCTGTAACCAGTTTTTGCGGGGCATTTCAAAAGTCTACCCGAGCATTATTGTCGCTGTATAAAACAGTTCCGACTCGGTTCTGCACGTGCGTAGATTTCAATTTAATAAAAATGGTATTAGTCTATAAGCGGTCGTTATAACTCTGTGACGGCGTTATTTTAGTATGGTTAAATCTAACCCCAGGGATCGATGTCAATGGAACGGACACAATGGGGCCGCGAGCGGCCGTTGACCGAAATAAGAAATAAACACGAGAGACTAAAGTCGTTAGAAACGGGAACTCGTGATTCGCCATTGAATGGGACCAGTTTCTTTCTCAAGTTTTAAATTTTATTTGAAAACGTTACGGATTACTCGGGGGTAAATGAATCTTTACATTTTTAGAATAAGGGTTTAGGAACATTGAACGATTACTTCAAGGTTGCGAGTACAGCTCTGCAATTTGTTTATTTTTTTTTAATTTTATTTGAAAACATTACGGATTACTCGGGGGTAAATGAATCTTTACATTTTAGAATAAGGGTTTAGGGGAACATTGAACGATTACTTCAAGGTTTCAAGTACAGCTCTGTAATTTGTTTATTTTTTAAATTTTATTTGAAAACATTACGGATTTCTCGGGGGTAAATGAATCTTTACATTTTTAGAATAAGGGTTTAGGAACATTGAACGATTACTTCAAGGTTTCAAGTACAGCTCTGTAATTTGTTTATTTTTTTTTAAATTTTATTTGAAAACATTACGGATTTCTCGGGGGTAAATGAATCTTTACATTTTTAGAATAAGGGTTTAGGAACATTGAACGATTACTTCAAGGTTGCGAGTACAGCTCTGAAATTTGTTTATTTTTTTTAAATTTTATTTGAAAACATTACGGATTTCTCGGGGGTAAATGAATCTTTACATTTTTAGAATAAGGGTTTAGGAACATTGAACGATTACTTCAAGGTTGCGAGTACAGCTCTGCAATTTGTTTATTTTTTTTAAATTTTATTTGAAAACATTACGGATTACTCGGGGGTAAATGAATCTTTACATTTTTAGAATAAGGGTTTAGGGGAACATTGAACGATTACTTCAAGGTTTCAAGTACAGCTCTGTAATTTGTTTATTTTTTTTTAAATTTTATTTGAAAACATTACGGATTTCTCGGGGGTAAATGAATCTTTACATTTTTAGAATAAGGGTTTAGGAACATTGAACGATTACTTCAAGGTTGCAAGTACAGCTCTGTAATTTGTTTATTTTTTTTATGAGTAGACATTCGTATAATGAAAAATTATTTAACTATAATACATACAAAACGATTTTTAAATCAAATTTTGTTAACATTGATGCATAAAACACAATTATGTTTTTTTTTAAATACACCTGGTGGTAAGTGATATCTGCGTGTCATAATCATCCATCATCTTCCAGCCCAATACTAGTTACATGCTGAACACAGGCTTCCCGGTTGAAATTCCATCCTGAACGTACATTCATGATGCATTATCAACCTTGGAAGCTGTAATGGTATGCCTCGTTACCAATAATTGGCTCTCACCGTAGAGAGGGCGCGCTCTTTCCTCATTCAAGCGAACCAATTTATACGGCAGCGTGGCTTGACTACAAAAAAAACAAGCAGTGAAATTCTCGAAACGTTAAATGTATCTGAGGGACAAAATTATACATTCATATGAATTAAGGGGATATAACTCATTCAATGCAAGCGGTACCAATGTTAAGAACGAAATTCTATTGCACAAGAACATCGCAACTAACAATGGGCATTGGAACCGAGAACGACCTACTTGCCCATCGGAGCGGTAACACCAGATGTGAAAATTGGCCAAGGTGATACTAGACCTCAACTTATAGTTTCGTACGTCGGTTCCATGAGGTGCAAGTTACACTACACTACTGATATTAAGTGATTCCTACGTCATATGATACCCACATTTATCCTCGGTGAGGATATCAATCTTTTTGTTTTATTATTATTACATTAAGAGTAACAAACGAGCACACAGTTCACCTGATGGTAAGTGATTCATGCGGCCCATGATACCTGTCTACATACATCCTTGACAAGGAATCATAATGCAGATGAGTTGTCATTCTTGTGAACTGAGCTGGAATTCCTCGTCCACCAGTAATTAAGGTCTCCGTATCCCTTTACTCACCAGACGAAACACAGCAGCATTATGTTGCTATTTCACGCTGGTATTCTGTGAGGGGGTGGTCCGTTGTTACCAGAAAATTTCAACTGCGCAGGATATATTTATAATGCAGTAGGTATTTGCGCAAACACAGATGCACCACTCGTAGTCCAATTCTCTACCCTGGTGTTATCCATGCGTAATAAGATCGGAAATAATTTCGAATACAGTGTTAAAGACACGTATCGATGAAGAAAGCTCCATCACCTAACTGTGATGAATGTGGTATGGTCGAGGACGTACAACACATTTTGGTAAAGTGTGTCAGGAACAAGAACGTCATAGCAACATATTTTGATCGAAATTACTCCAATGACTTGGTCACTTAAACGTTATGTCTTATCAAATGTCGGACGCGGTCAAGTATATTTTTAAGCTGGCTAACTTAGTTTTAAGTAAATAGATAATTTTGTATATATATGTCTCTTTGCAGTTCTTACGGGGCGGTGTGGTACAAAGCACCTCTTTATAAATAATTAAAAAAGACACGGGACGTACATACAATACAGACCCGAAAATCAAAAAGTAGCAAAGATATTTTCCCTTGAATTAACTTGTTCTTGCTCGTTCCTTTAATGCTGAGAATCGCTACCACGAACAATCAGTCTCCAATGAGTACGGACATATGCGGAGTGTACCACAAGTCGCATGCTACCGCCAACAAAATTTTAATTAACAATGGCAGCTATTTTCTATCATAGTAACAGCCTTTATGTAATATATAGGTTGTGACTATGTTATTATCAAAATTTCAGTCTCATCATCTCGATGGTTAGCAATCCACCACTGTGCGCTTTTCGCGAATTTTCCTGCCATGCGCAACTCTGTGGAATCAGCCGTCGCCAACGGGATTTCCGAACCGATACGACTTAGGGACCTTCAAGAAAAGAGCCTACACCTTTCTTATAGGCTCGCCAGCAACGCATTTACGACTCTTTTGGTGTTGCGGATGATTATGGACGGCGGTAATCACTTGCCATCGGGTGAGCTACTCGCTCTATCCTTTAAAAAAATAAAGTTGAATGTCACGCACATTGAACATTTTTTTTAAAGGATTGGTGGCAAACGAGCATGCAGCTCACCCGATGGATCTTTATACCTGATGAGGCATTTTGTCTCAGTCCCCAAGGGTGGCAACGCATCTGCATTATGATTGGCCGCGGGAATCGCTTAACATCAGGTGAACTGTGTGCTCGTTTATTACTTTCAGTGTAATAAACAAAAAATCGTGATCGTGTAACGTGCATCTTGAATGTTTGTTGAAGATCGATGTAGATATAATGGGCCGTAGTCATTTTTCAGTTACCATCAGATGAATCGTCTGTTACAACTAATGTAATAAAAAAAATCAATTATATTTTGACACTGATAAAACGTTACCATAAATTTGAAATAATATTTTTTCCAACCCACGCAATCATTTAGTAAATCGTTAACAAGAACTAGTTTTTGTCGGTTTATCTGAATAACAACTATTCAAATTATAGACTTCTCAGACGGAAGTGGTTCAAGTTTATACATTAATATATAATTTTTGTTTCTATGCAAATAATTTATTTTATATTTTATGAAGAAGTGTATTTTAAGTAATTAGAATTAAGAGGTTTTATTCTAATCCATTGGAAAAAGTTGTATTCTATTTTGTTTTATATAATATTAGAAATTTGATTAAAAATAGTATTTAACCTTTTCCAAACGTTACTTAGTTATCGCTTCCAAAAAAAAACGGAGAAACAGGCACATTTCACTACCGTATAACAAATGTAATGGGAACCTTTGTTAGTAACGCAGCCGACATATGTAAATGCCATATTAGCGCAAAAGTAGATACATATTATAGTCGGCAAAGTATTGATCGCCTATTTGCCGCCGACGGCGAAGACTAACCCACGATAGTACTAATATCTTAATAACGTGAACACTGCAATGCGATGCATACATCGCTACTCGCTACAAGGAATCATTATGAAAGCGTCAGTCATGCTTATACGCCAGCAGTGTACACCGTCGTGAGCGATAATTGATCATATAATATTAGTACTACTTCATAATAAACCTCCGCGCCGGTCATTGCGGCAACGCATTATGTATCAGACTATACTGCAAATGAAAACACGTGACAAAATAGTTAGTTCAGGTGACTTTGTATATTTTATGTCCGAGTGGTTTTAAACGACGGAAACAATTATTCTTGTTGTGCCGAATGTAATTGATAACTAAGGAATACCGCAAAAATTCAAATTATTTTAAAACAGCATATTTTTTTATAACATTGTCTCATATAAGGTTTTGTGTTTTTTGGTTTGATATACGTGACTAACTTCTAAGAATTGATATACGCGTACTAAGCGCGTTGCTAAAATATAATAGCTGAGATTCGTTTTTGTTGTCGACAAAGCTACATGGGGGGAAGTTGGCGCCACGTGTAAGCAGGAAATTGTGTAAGTAGGAAACAGGCTATTGATCAGGGGCCGTGGGGGCCGGGGGGTCTGCGACCGGGGGCTGTGGCAGAGGCGCGGCGTCCGTTTGGGCGGGCGGTGCGTACCGTGTGCGTTCCTCCGGGTTCACGGCCAAGGCCTGCGCCCATTCAGTTCGTAGCACGTGCCCGAAAGTAAATATAGTACCCGTTTCGCCGTTCCATCTAATAAGCTGGATAATCATTATGTAACGATTTTTCGCACAGTAACTTAATGTTATAACTAAACGTATGCGTAAGGAAACAAGTAATAATAATGTCGTCTTAGAACTAGAGAAAAAAGAACGATCTATCGTTTACTAATATTTGTTCCCAAATTTAAAATTTAGGTACTCGTTTATTTCTTTCTTTAAAATGTTCTCCTCGTTCTCATGAACAATACTTTAAAATATTTAAATAAATACAATTCTGGTAGATTGAAGAAAAATCGTTATGACGTTTGACTTGTTAAACGTTTTCTTCCTGATATTGAGCGTAAATAAACCAGCACAGTTCACCTGTTGTTAAATGTTTCATTTTCATTTAGCTCCACATTCATCCTCGATAAATAATCATATTGTGTGGTCACCCCTAAGAATTATAGTGAAACGCCTAATCACTAATAAGTTGATATTACATTATATGTACAAGGTTTTTATTCTTTTTATAAATGACTATATTTATATTATTGTTATAACTATTACTCTTTAACGTTGATGAGTGCGATAAAATACAATCTTGAATACAATAGTCAGTCAATCATTCATGTACTCGCTTCATCACTTAGAAACGTAATTAAGTGTACGAATTCATAACAGTACTCAGAAATAGAATAAGAAATAAATCGTATATATAAACCAGGCGCTTTGAAGCCGAAACGACAACTCGTGAATCTAGGACATCACTTACGATACCATCGGCAATAAAACAGATTAAAGATACTGAATAATGGATTGTACCTAACTGGCATACAAACAAATAGCTAGGACCGATTACATAAGGAGGTGAACGAACTCCGTCCAATATGGACTATCCGTAATAACTAGGCTGGCCTTCAACAATAGGTCGATCGAGTGCGATTTAAAATAGTTATTACTACGATGAACACGAATGATGAAGTAATTATGAAAGAGTAAACTGGTTTATGTACACAACATATACTCTAAACTATAAGCAAACAGCAAAACAGGAAATAGACATGAATGGAAAAGCCGGCGACTTTATGCAAGGTTGTTCATGTCGCTATTCATAAAAAAATTACGACTGAAGTCTGAATAGATTATTGCCGATAAAAAAAACTGTGAGGACTTTATGAACTGTTTTTTTTACAAAACTAAGGATAACAAAAACACAGTTCACTTGAGGTAAGTAATGACTGAAGCCCATAAACACCTACATTCGTTCTCAACTATGATTCAAGGCACATGCGTTGTTATTCTTGAGGACAACTCCGCCGCTGCTCATTTCACTTGAGCTGAAATTTTGTATTGTATTAGTATATTTAGTCATTTGATTACGTCCTGGCTGCTTATAAATACAGAACCATATTCTAGTTTTATCACGTGACGTTCGTTCTTCGTCTCTTTCTCTTATTCTCTGTAACCCTGATGCGATAAATTCAATATACCTCAACAAAAACAATTTATATTTTATAAATTTTTACGTCTAATGAGGAAGTGAGGACACTTAATTAAGCAATTTGGACACTAATCCGGGGCTAAAATTTATTTCTTATTTTTTTATCACGAAACAGAATATTTGTTATAGGTAAATAGTATTCGATAAACTTGACATTAGTGTCTAAAAAAGACATTCTTAGTTTTATACTGGGTTTTATCAGAAAAGGTATAATTTCTTTTACATTAGATTTAATTTTTATCCCAATAAGCCATAATTATATAAGGAAATATAGTTTCTAACGGGATTGTAGTCTTAACTGCAGATATTTATGTTGTTACTACGGAAGGGTTATGTAATCTATATGAAGCAAGTTGTCGGATATTAGGCACTTAATTATAGAGGCAGAGAATAACTTTCGCGTTCACGCCAGTTGAGATCATCAAACTAATAATATCCCGGTTGCCAAGCCGCGGTTATGTGCCAAGCTCGCTCTCCAGCGACGACTAAATTGTTATACTTGTTAGTATTATTGTTTTTCTATTCAATAATATCCTTTTTCAACGATTCAATTTGGATTTTTTAATAGAGAATATTGATACGAGACAACATTATCATCAATACATTTTACCTTAACATAGGCCTATTTAGTAATTCGGCATTCGCTGTAAAATTATTTTAAATTCTTACTATTTTATTATCCTATAAAAAAATATGGAATATTGTGATAAGAATAGATATATAATGTACATTAGTTCGAATGTACAATTTTTAAACCGTCACACGTATTCACTGACGCTAGAAAACAATAAAACATTTGTTTTAATGTTTGTAATTACTGTAGCGTAAAATGTATCACAAGTTACATACAATCCCTAGGGATCTATATACATACTTCGCGCCTACAGAGGCGGGCGGTTATCTCGCAATATCGCACGCACAGTACTTACTAGCTACATAGCTCTGTTGAATACAAACACAGACCGGGGAACAAAAACAAAACGTCCCAGAATTATGTAGCCAGCAACGTTCAAAGGACCCCTTGTACGTGCTCTCCTATAATCATAAACATGGAAAACGCACAAAAGCCTCTCGGCGTCGAGTCGCGTCGCTGTCAGATAAAGTTGTTGCGTTTCTTTTGCGAGACGTACTCGCAGAGGCGATCTTTCGCGTGTGAGCGAGAAGGAAGAGACTCCGATCGTTAGCCCTGATCTTCAGCGCGCCACAAACACACAGCCCGACCGAGAGCGAAATTGCAACGAGAATGCACCTAGCTGTGTTATTACCGCGGCGCGGCACGTTGCGAAACGGCCTTCCTCCGTTCCGACCGCCGTACAACTTTCGACTTCATTACGAACCGATTCGGTTCGAAATCGCTCCGGCTTGGCGAGGAACCGGTTATGCCGTCTGGTCAAGCGATTGTGTACGTTGATGTTGCGACATAAGTTCGTTTCCTAGCGAGCTGGGAAAGCACCGAGTTGTGTATATTTAGCCCGCATTTCGAGCCGTAGTGGGTGTTTTAGGTCGCTCGCACGCACTGCTGAACTAGTCGGAGGGCTTCCTATTATCGATTTATGTTATACGAGATGTCGTTGTGTGGTATCGAGTGGTTTAACCTGAGTTTTTTTGTCGTCCAAACACAACATTTCTCTATTTTCCAAAGCGTTGCGCGAGCTCAATTTCTCTTTCGCTATGCTTAAGTGAAACTTGTAGTTGAAGAGATGCTTTCTCTAGAGTTATGATGGTGCCGGGAAATTTAAAGAATTTTAATGTAAACTTTTAAAAGCACGTATATTCTTAAAGAGTTGTTTGTTATGAAAATGCGTTATATCGACAGCTACGTTTTATAATTTGCTAATTGTGAATAATGATACAAAAAACTATATTTATACTAAAAAACCGCATGTTTGGTTTATTACAGTTTACTTTTAAAGCTTCTGTAATATTAATATAGTCACGAAAGTAATTTAGTCAGAAATACTGTTCTGCGTTAAGATCACAACCTTAAAAGCTTTAAAAGCTAAAATAAAGTCTTTATAGAAAGAATCGTATAAAAGTTATTCGAAAAATTTTGTATGCAACATCGCTTTGCCTTCACTGCAGACAAGTCAGATCGTAGGCACAGGTACAGGCATCCGGGGGAGAGTCTAGACCGGGGAAGGGCAGGGGGGGGGGGGTCAGTGGCAACGCCCACACGCGCGATTACACCACGACTTTCTAGACGTCCACGGACATTTCAGGCAACCACAAAACTATATAAACGTGTTCATATAAGTTGAAATTTGCACTTAAGCGAAATAGGTTTGCTTTATCCATTAATTGTGCGCTTTGTTTCGGGAACTGTTATGGAATTAGTATTCTAACACGGCATGTACTAACATCCTCATTATACTTTTCAGTTGATAAATAAACTTGTCATCTCAACGACAAAATTTCTTGTTAAATTTAAATTAAATTATTACAATATTCAATTACAATTCTATAATTTAAGGATGTAGAAAAATTACAATAAACATAATCAAAATCATATCAAACGTCTAGAGCAAAGCTATGAAGACATATTAAAAAACGCACAAGCCTTTAATTTTAAAAGGAAATAGGCGTTACGTTCAGTTCTCACAGTCCACAATTATACGTTAAGTCTTCGCCACAACACATGGCCTTAAGTGGACTTGCTATTTTCCCTCCAAGTGTCATGCGACAGCTGGGCGGTTGGACATGCTCTTCAAATAGTCCCCGTGTAATAAAACTTCTGACTGGCGTAAGAATACACCTGCAAAAGAAACTAGTGGTTAGTTTAAACGCCCTATTGTGCTGATCTTCCTGTCTGCAATTTCGAATTAAACATATGCCTACGCAAATTGAATTTTAAAACTTAAATTGACATACGTGCTATATAATTTATTCACGCATGTGAATCAGATAACGTTTTTTTTTCATCTTTTTAATATCTTTCTTTCGAAATCTTTCCTTAACATACGTACATGTACCGTTAGGTATTTTGGTATTTCCTTTACAAGATCTTTGTGAGGTATCTCTGAATCACTTATTTGTTCGAAGAAAATTATCTGAAATGTAAGGTTATTTTATACAGAATTTGAAATTAAAGAAATACTTGATATATTTTACTCTGATTGAAATATTTTGTGTATATATTGAACAGATTTATTAATGTATACAAAATATTTTAAGTATGAAAGAAGTCTGTATACATTTTAATCAAGGAAAAAGACTTCCTTTCAAGCCATTTAAAAATAGGAACAAAGCCAAAACGTTGATTTTTAAGCCGCAGTGTTTACATTTACGCCCCTACGAAACCGAATAGAGCGCTAGCCTGAACGTGGCCCGTTCAACATCGCATGTACGGCGAAATACATCGCTAAATATAGGCCGCAGTCGTCAGGGAAGCGAGTAGTGATGGTTGTGCGTGGTCAGGATTCAGGACCCCCCGTGCCACCCCCTTGCCACCCCCGCGCACACCCGCCTACAACCTAGGGCCGTCAGGAGACCTGGCAACGCCGAGCGTAAAGAGTAGCTCAGTTTGCGATCTGTAATAGAGACGTGAAAGTGGTTTCACTTGTTTCAACGTTACGTTTATGGACTTATATAGCTAATTGTTGTTGTATTTTTTATTTAGAAAAATATATACTTGTGCTACATAATAAATAGGAAGAATTTTACCCCATTTGAAAAAAAGTTTGCATCTTTTTAAAATGTTATTTTCAATACGTAAATAAATTTACTTGTATGTTATATATATTAACCTTTTCAATTTTCTCTTTTATCAAATCTCTATATTTATCTACTGTGTATTTGTCTATGATTTTTGTACAATAATTCCGATTGCTTCCATTAATTAATACTATAAGTTTTAACCAAGGCACACCAACCCTAGCGGGTATATAAAAGGAACACGGGAACGGAGCACATAAGCCGCGTGCGTGTGCGTTTAATGCATCACATTAATGCATGCGCTGCAATGCAATGTATATGGAAAGAGTCTGGAGCGCGGTCACTCGGGCATAGTACTTTGGGCGCAAAATTTCCTATTGCGTTAGGTCAGTAAATCAAGACTTTGCAATAATTTTGACTACTTAATTATAGCTGTTATATTTGTTTAATGATAAGAGATAAACAATTTATATTATTACAATGTAAAAGAAGTATATATTAAAATGCAACAGATAATTGTTATTAATGTAATTTAAATGACAGCTACGTTCTAAATGTTGTCCCTTTACTTAATGGATTCACATTGCTATAATTAGACCTGAGTTATATTTGTATATTATACATTTTATTATATTTTAATTTTATTCATTTACGTAATAATATTTGCGTAACTTGTAATTTAATTATTCCGGTGTCAAATTTTAGTACAAATTACATACCACTGACGTTGATCATGACGTCTTGACGTTCCCACCGATAGCATCAGGATTAAAGGGATAAATGTTATATAGGTACATGTGTAAGAAAACAAGTATATACATATTTCATAGCAAACCACTGTGGACCGTCAGCCTTTGCCTGAGTCTCCTTTGTTTCTAGCTGCAATAAAATTTTATTTTTCGCGTAAATAACCGGCTTTAGTGTCCCTAACGTCCGCTGAGCGTGAACAAAAGTCGCCGAGTACAGAAGTGCTGAAGTACGAACTACAGTCTAAAAATCGGAATTATATAATAAAATTTATAAAATCACTCCGTGTGCCCGACCAATTCATATTCAATCATTCGACAATATTTATGTATTTATTGTAGTGTAACCAGTTGGCAGTGTAAGACACGTATTAGCCTCGTATTGCACTTTTTATTTATATGTGAATGTTATACATAAACAAGCAGAAGAATTAAGTGAATTCGAATGCGTTTATCAGAATAAAACTAATCGTATCGTCAAAACACCATTAAAGCAGAAGAAACGCGTAGTCCGCGTTCATAATTCCCATATTACATTCGCTGCAGCCTGCACAATCGGTCCAGCTCCATTCATCATTGGATGATCATCATCAAGTACATTCATCCTCAGCAAAGATTCAAGATACACATATGTTGCTATCCCTAAGGAATGAGATAATATGACTCGCACCTCGCACTCGCAGTAATGGGTGTCCCACGCAACATATAAAACACAGCAAGCATGGTCCTTCTTCGGGCGAGTAAAACCTATAATCCTCTGCTCTGCGATTATCACTAAAGAAGAACTTCATTATTACGACATTAAGTAAGCTGGACGTCAGAAAACATGATTTCTTTAGTCGGCATCGACAGACATTCCAAATGAAATACGATCACGTGGTCGATGAGAGAAAAAAAGACACAAGAAGCTCATAGCAATCGCGAATGAAGACGCTTAGCCAAGTGGAGGGTTATGTTTTTCTTATTATAAAATAAGAGCAAGCGTGTGCTTTTAAACTGTCTAGACGCACACAGGACAGTACATACCGCCTCCTATGATTATGGAAGTCAATCTGGGCGTTAAATATATTTTAGATTTTACGAAACTATCAGTGACAAACGAGCTCAGGTCAACTGATGGTAATTACTCACTGCGGCACATAAACACCTCATGCATAATGATAAAGATTCAAAATGCACATTCGTTGTCACCCTGAGGACTGAGGTGACATCCTTCGCTGCTAGCAACAGAATATTTAAAACTCATATTTAATGATTTCTTATATTTCCGTGATTTTTTTATTTCAAGTACGTTACAACACCGATAGTCATGAGGATTTTGACATCCCGATATCGTAGTTAGCCCCAACTACCATCAGCTTTTAAATTATTTATTTCCGGTCCAATCTACGCAAAGTTCACAGTGTCTTGGAAGTCTTGTGGTATGTCTAGTTTGGGGTTTAATTTTATTAATTACAGCAAATAACAATTATTTGTTATGTTTGACCGATAGGTGCCTGAAATTAATAATTCTTCATATCGGGCTTAAATTGAAATAGTAGATGTAGTCGGCTTATTGCCGAAAACAAAATAAGTAAATATTGATCTAAGTTAATAAAAGCAGTTAACAAAAGTATGCAAAATTTTATTGTGTCAATATTTTCTCAATTTATTGATGGTTTATTTTTTTTAAAAGTAATGAATAGCCATCGATATTTTATATATTCGGTCTCGCTACATTACCGAGTTTATTGCCTTTTTCTTATCGTCACACCGTTAGGAATTTGTTTAGAATGGGCTTTACTTTTATTTTCGATGCTGTTACTATTTATTCATTAAAGCCAATCTTAAATTAAATAACTTAAACAAAATAACACTTTTACAAGACAAACTTGACAATGTATATTTAAATTTATTTCAGTTTGTATTGTATATAGTTTCTTATTATATTCGTGCCGTAACAAGTCAACGGAATAGCTATATGTTAGAGGCCGCGAACTCGGGCGCATAAAGCGCGTACATCAGTGTGTGTGCAAACCTGAATTAAGACATGACAGTAACACTACCGCGCGTCGCTGTGTGCACTTTGTGTCCGTGTGTACCACACGCGTCATAGACGTAGGCTACAATATGGCAGCCGTCTATCCATGTGAATACTCGATCAGTATGTCAGCTTCGTCCGTTGCTATGTAAGTTGTTATTGTGTTATTAATGTAATTCATTAATTTCACGGCATCTTGCTACGTTTTCTTTAATTTTTTTTGCAACCAAGGAGCTATGCACTAATTTTGAATATATAAAATTACTACTATTAACAAACCTGCAATCTGGTAAAAATAAACTTATGCAATGATATGCAATGTGTGCTAAATATATAATTATAAAATTTATTACTGGTCCCCAAGGATGACAACGCATCTTCATTATGATTCCTTGTCAAGAATGAATATAGATGTCATGGGCCGCAGGAATCATTTACCATCAGGTTAACTGTGTGTTCGTTTGTTACTCTCAATGTAATAAAAAAAAATGTTGTACTACATATAATATGAAACCCAATAAACACAGATCAAGGGTAACATAATGATTGATTAGGAGTTTACTATCTAGGAAATCAAATCCGTCTTAAGTTAAAAAAGTATTAATGAGATAACATTATTATATCAGGTAAAACGCTTTGCAGGACATTACCTTACTGAAAAAACATTAGAAACGTGGACAATGCGGACAAAGAGTGAAAAGAATTCCATTTATAACGATCACAATACGTGTAGTAAAGAAAGAAAGCACGCAACACATCCCCGGCTTCGCGCTAATTAAATTATGTCGTTTTAACGCGACTCGTAGGACCGACACCGAGGAAATACGAGTTATAAGTGAATGTAGAGGTCAAGCTAAACTGGTTATGTCGGGTTATACTGTAAGCAACATAGTAAGGTTGCGTAAGAGCCACGCGTGTCATTTACCCCGCGGCCTTCGCTCAGTTTCATGGTCCGTAATCGAAGCCATCTAACCCATTGAACTAATCAAAATTAATAAATTCTCAACGGCGATATAAGTTGTGTATCTCGAATGCAATTTGTTAGAAACATTACAATACGAAGAAGGAATTTATTGGAAGTGAATCAAGTGAAATACGTCGGAACTTTAAAGTAGCTGTAGCACGAATAAGTCGAATCAAACGGTAGAAACACTGCCCTCCATATCAGCGTAACACAGTTGCGTTGTTGTTTTGCCGGGCGAGTGGATAGGAACCGGAGATATAACTATTTACGACGCATTCAATTTTAGTGGCTCAAGAGGGACAATGCAACAACCGCATTGTATCGCATTTCTCAGTGGTAGAGCTACACTGCAGTTTGTTTCTAGCTGCAGAATAAATGGGTCAGCTCGACCAGAGTAGGAGCACGCCCTCACAGAGTACCAGCGTATAATAGCAACATATTGCTGCTGTGTTTCTTCTGGTGAGGGATCCGGGGACCTTTATTACTGGTGACGAGGCATTCCTTGTCAAGGATGAATGTAGATATCGTGGGCCGCAGGAATCACTTCCCATCATGTGAACAGCGTGCTATTATGTCAACCTTAACTTCATGACAAAAGAGAAATTTATAAATCAAAAACTTTTTTAATCGTTTCGACTTGGAATTGATTCCGAGGAATGCGGAAAATAATACAATGCGCCTTGAAAACAGTCGTTTGCCGCCAAGCGACTTGTTAAAATTCCAAACTTGCTTTAGTATTGTTACCAGCTTAAGGATTCTAAACTCCATGGTAAATTTTGTTCCGTCTAAATAATAGGCAATTGTTCGTAATAACGAAATAATTACAAAGTATCAAGCAAATTTCACAATTGAGTTAATATATTTTTTTATGGAAACGGGGGTGACAGACAAGCACACAATTCACTCGATGTTATGAAGTGATAACAGTGGCAGGGTTTCCAGATCCTTAAGAGAGCCCTCGAATCGTATGCGCCGCCCTCTGTCATCGATGTCGTTCTTCATTCATTCACAGGGGACGGAGTGCAACGGAGTTGCAGCCGTTATCGCATGCCAGCAACGTCGTCGTAGTCTTAACTCGAAGGCCGAGACAAGGCGAGAAACATTCGGGCGTGGTCCTACCTCGGTGGAGCCAACCCATTCCTGCCGCAGACAGAGACAAACTGCAGCGTGACTGTTCCATCATATTACACAACCAGAATCTCTGCATGTAATTAAACAAATTTATACTAAAAACACTTTTCTTACGAATTCAAAATCATGATTATTTCTGACCAACGAAGGTGTAAGTAACATTTGATTTCATTTTAGTACTTTCGCATAACATAATAATTGAAGTCTGAAAAGGAACTCATTGTCCCAGATGTCTGAATGACGAAATTTATGGAGAAAACTGGAATTATTTCAATTATCTTTATATTGTGTCATGGATATCGTATATATAAGAATGTTTTATTTGCTTTGCTAGGAAATATTCCGTGATTACAAATACAAACTTGTAATTTTATTGGTTACAGATTACAACGCCGCCCCGCTGTTCGCCTCGGAAAACGCCTCCAGTGGTAAGCACAATTCTGTTATTATGTCTATATAATTTTACTAAGTTTAATTCAATAAAACGTAGTAAGAACAGTTTACAACAAATATCTTTGCTATTGCTTAACTTGTTGTTGTTATTGTAACAATAATAGTTAAAGTAATTATTACTTCCTAATATCGGCTTGTTTGACAAGAACATTTATTTGAATATTAATTATTTACGTCGCGTTTATTAAAAAACCTGCTATTAAATATACATTTGGATACTCACCTTTAAAGGGAAATGAAAACTGAACATTTGTTTTATTTTACACGAATTACAAAAGAATAATAAGGGGTTATTACCCTTTCACGAGTTGATCTAGTCACTAATTGTGCTTAATTTCATTACCCCTTTAAGCAGTAGACATCCCTTTTCTTTATTGTCGCAAATTACCGGAAGAATACACACCTAAGCCGTAAAAGCAGTTCAAGTTATCGTGTTCCTGCAAGAAGGGATGAACAGTTGCTCGGAATATGCCTCAGTTTGCTGACTCACTGAGCTTACTGGAGGTTTCAGGAGACTGATGCCTTTCGGAGTAGGAATGGTTCTAGGTGGCAGCGCTGCACATCGGGAAGAGACCATTAAATTGTTAGCACTGCGTTGAGGTCCACCAGCAGCTTAGACGGACGGCGTAGCTGGCTAGCGTAGTGAGTGCACATTCCGTAGAGATTTAAAGGCTTTAAAAAGCCTGCCACGGAACCAAAATTGAACAAAAAGCATCATCAAGCCTGTTGTTGATTTCCCCGGAAACACATGAATTAGACCATAGATCAATGGCGCTCAGTATTGCTCTTCGATGACAGCAGTCTGCTTGAATGGTACGATAGATGAAAACGGATCTACAGGAGGCCATGGGAGCGATATGCGCGATGCTGTATCGAAGAGACAGTCGCTAATTCGGGAGGTTCCTGACATCTCAGGCTGGCATCTCGCCGTTCGTGGCCGTGGCTTAACGGCTCAACGGTATATTAAGGAGATTCTATAAAGCCCATGTTGTCCTCTATGCTGAGTCAACCGGGGACAAAACTTCATGCTGATGCACGAAAATGCTCGACCACATGCTGCAGCCAGTGTTCGTTTTGCAGTTCGTTTACCATGGACTCAGCATCGAAGAATTCCCGGCTTGAATCCTATCGTGCACATCCGGAAAAACCTAAAGAAAAAGGTTCGACTAAGACCCCTGCGAGTGTTACCGAGTTTCTCTATGAATCGATTACGAGCAGTGATCAAGAAAAAAAGGGAAAAAGACACTGAAAACTGCCCGAGAAATAAGCTTTATTTTAAAAGAGAATTTTGTATCATTTGACTTCAGCTCGTTGGCAATGAACTTGTTAAAATGGAATTTACGACCGCTTCCCTGGAACACTAAAAACGTTATAAAAATTGGAAAAAATACCACGCTATTTTATATCACTGTAAAGCTGTAACACGTGGCGTTGGTAATTCTATATAAATATATGTCATATTTAGAGTTTTTTTTTAATTACAGACATGTATGTTGTACATTCCTTTATTTGCTAGACAGGCTGTCCGTCTTTATTACTCGAACATAATACAGGAATGCTTCCGTACGTAGGTATGTCACTCGAGTTGGCAGGCGACAGTGACGAAAATTTGCTCACAATGCCCCTGTGACACGTGACATTACGTTGCTAGTTTTTACAAACACCTGTTAAAGACTTGAAGGAATTCACTGTTTGAAATACAATTGCATAATAAATCCATTAAAAGTTAAAAAAACATATTTTATGAATGGTACTAATAATTAATTGCAAAGAATATTTATTTTATTTACTAGAAATACCTAACCTCTCGATACCTCCATAGGTTTTTGATGCACTACGTATACTATTTTTTCCTGTTATAAAAATTCCATAAACACCATACTTTTTGCATTTTAGTAAAATGCCATAACATAGCCAACCTAACTTTGTACTGGTAACGTAGTTTTTCATTTTAGTCCAAGTCTGAAGAGACCGTAAAAGTATCATGATTATTCGTGGATGATAAATAAGGAGTAGCTAAAGACACAACGACAACCAGCAGTGCTAGAAAGTAATGTGATCACCGTATGTGATTTGTATCATTATGTTCAAAATGCCTATTTATTATGAAACCAAAGATGAAAAGTGAGCACTAAACACCTGTAGTGCCACCATGCCCAAAAAAGTTCGAAGACCAGAGGACTGAGATAGAATCACTTGCCCCTAACTGGACCCCTGTTTATTGCCATTTTGTGAGGCCTGTTCCTACCCCTGTCGAGCACATCCATTCGTGGTAACCCGTTGCAATTTGTTTATAGGTGACACAAGCTGCAAAGGGACTCTACCACTGACAAAAATAGCATACAATGATAGAGTTACGTTAAGAAGTTACAGTAATGAGTCCTTAGGTTTGACAACGAATCTGCATATTGAATCTTTATCGTGGAAGGATGTAGATTTACCACCACGTACTACTCGTATCACCACGAATTTTATAAACAAAATAAAAATAAACGTATAAGTTTATTAAATATAGATTCATTTATCAGTACTTTGAAATACTTACACGTCCACAAATCACAAAGTTTTGAAATGTTTGCAAGAAAATTTATTGTCGAACTATGAATACAGTAGGTCGTGTCCTGCCTTGGGCAACTACGACCGCTACCAGAATGCCTTTCTCCGCAGATTTAATAAATTTCAAACATGTACATGATAATGGCTTTGCATAGGTAAGATTTATGAGGAAAATTTTGATAAACCTTTGTATATTTTTATTTCTTGTCAGGTTGTGATATATAACGTGGATGATACCATATTTTTATTGATATATTTTCTTAGATATTATGCTCGAACAAATTTTAACACAATAGCTATAGTGAAAAGTTAATACAATAGTTTTATATTAATGTTAACAAACTTGTAATCAGTTCGCGTTTATGGTAAGTGATGCCCTCAGTCCATGATACCCTCATAGATTCTCAATAAAGAATCATAATACATTTGTTCACTGGACAAACAACATTACACTGACTACAAAACCTGAAAAACTACACATCTCCCTACTATTTAAGGCTGGTAATACCGAAATCTTGAACCTACCCCGGTATTGCGCCTATCCGCGTTGCACCTACAGTCAGTAGAAATAAGCATCTTGAAACAGTAAGGACAACAACGTCTAAACTGGCCTCGCCGACAGAATAGGATTACTCGTAAACGCCTAGAGTTTCAACTCTATTGTTTGTCAACAAATTAACCATGGAAAGTAGCTGAAATTTTTGATATCCATAAAATTTTCCAGTCAAAACCGTCTAAGGTGTGAGTTACCTGATACTACCATTAAATACGAATAACGGCAAGTTACTCCATCTCAGAAGAGACTTAGAGCAGTGGATAATGGTGACGATTCATGATACCGTCTTGTTTTTCGAATTGAAATTTTAGCAAGAAATTTAAAAAACTTATAATGAATAATATCGTTTAACGGAGTGAGGCCATTATATTATTTCTACCAAAGAAAGATCGTTTACTGAAATTCAATAACGTTATATAGAAAATTTTATATAATAATTTTCGTTATAAGCCCACGCTTACGCTGTAAATTAAAGCTGTATTACATTAAGTTCTTTTTATTGAAATTTAATTTGAATGTTTTTTTTTTCCTTAATAGTAAGAATGTAATATCAATCAATTTTGAAATATTTTTTATCTAAGAAGACTGAGCCATTCTTATTTTAATATTGTCAACTGTAAAAATTGTTTGATAAAATAAATATAAAACAATATGCTTCGTTCATAAAAATTGTCTACCTAACAAGTTAACGAAATAAATTAATTTGAAAACATGTCAAATGGCTGATAATATTCTAATATCTAACTATATAGAAAGATGTAGCTTATAGCAAACGCTTGTATTAGCTAATGGCTACATTTTCAGGTAGCATTTACTACCATTTGGCCACAATTATATCAATTTAACTAATTTCATTGCCCCATAATATAATCTTTATGGTATTTGATATATTTAATCGTTTACTTATTCAGAAAATTAAAAAAAAAATCTTCATCCCTTTCCCAATGTTTTCCATAATTAAAGAAAAGAAGTAAAGTTATGGACTATATATATAAATATATATATAAACCACCTCATTTGAGAGGATGTGTGGGAATGGTCAACCAAGCGGATTCTCTGGGGATTGTAACTCACATGTCTTCGTTTTAATTTATTTCTTAGACATGTAGTTTCACCACAATCATTTCCTTCACCGCCGAGCACGATGCCCATCACTTAAAATTGAAACTATCTATCTCATTGGTACCGACACCGGAATTCGGAACATTGAGCTACCATTCCTCTTGCACTACAATACACGTACTTAAACTTATGTCTACGAGAAAGTTAAGATACATTATCATACGCGGGTTAATTAATTAGTTTACACATTAGTGAATTGGAAAAATACGAAGCAATTTATATTTATTTTCAAATTATCGTAAAACACTTTGAAAACTTTCGAATATAACGTCTTTAGCGTACGTAACGATAATTTTCCATTGTAATAAATTACCTTCATCTATAGAAGAATATTCATGGGTTTTAATAGACGATGATTACAGGTTTTATAGTCTATTCAATTATATAACTTATAATTCGTAGTTTATCTGATCTTACGTCTATTTCAATTAAGTATCGTTATCCATTAGGTTATTATTAGCTCTAACGTGAGAACTAGGTACAGTTTACACACGATTCTGTAATAATATGATGCTGCAGTTATGCGCGTGTAAAAATTATTTTATATCTTAATATTGAGACTAGTAGACAAATTACTTGTAGAAATAAAGAAATATTAAGGATTAATATAATAGGGTATATTAATAAATATACGAGTATACTTTTTTTTTTTACGTTTATATTGGTAGCACAATATTTCGATGTATTGCTTTTTACTCTTGGGACTTAAAAAGGTCAAGGTAATAGCATATACAGTCACCTCGATGAAGATAATGCTGTTTTATTTGTAAATATTTATATACAATGTCTCATCTGCAGTCTACAATGCATACTCTATGGTAAAGATGTGAACAAGTCAAGTGATAACAGCGTCGTGATTGCAATGATATTTCCAATAGCCAACTATCGGTTATTAACCTAATAAGATAAGGTATCGGGCCGGCGCGAGCGTCCTACATACTTCCGCGCTGTTACGAATGCAGTGCGTATTACTTTGTTCGCTAGCTTATGTTGGATGTAAGGTATGCCCACGCGCAGTGAAAGTAACGCTTTTACACTATATTTTAGCATTGTTCTATTTCATTGCGCGTTCGTAGACTGGTCTAAGCTTTTACATTCATATTATGCACAATTATGTCTTAAGATACAAAGAACTAACACATAATCCCTCGCGCCTGTAGAGGACATCGTGTACGTGCAGAGCCAATTGACCCCATTCTCGATAATGATTATAGATTCAATAGATAACCTACAGCAGAGAAGAAGCGGATGTTCCATCCTGCATGTAACGGGTTTTAAGAGAATGCAGCGTAAATTAAAATTTATATCTTGGAAGGATACAGCTGTCATGCAGTGTAGGAATTATCACTTAGCACTTAACCTAACTTGTATGTACTGTGCTCGTTTCTCACACTTTCTTCCGTATAAAAGTACGGTCGGTCCTGATGCTGCTATAATTTTGCGATATTTTTGCTTAAAAATTGAAGTTTTTTTTTGTTAACCAATATATTAATGAACATATATTTTCCTTATTACTTATTTTGTTAAGATAAATTATACGAGTTACTTTCACTCTAATTAAGAAAATGTTGATATTGGCTTTTATAATTTTTAATCTTATCGTATGTATCGAAATAAGTAAGAATAAGCTAAAGAGGCAAAGGTCGGCCACAAAGCGATGACCGTAGTAATAGTGTAGGACAACTAGAAAAAGTAACTACCTGCTCTGATAGGCTGAGATAAGAATGATGAGGTGTCGTAATAAAAGTATAGTAGTAACTAACGTTATTTATTAAATCTATTTGAAGTACCCGAATCTATTGTGGTCTGAACTTCGTGTCGGTCTACGAAGTTCCTCACAAGTTCGGGTCGGATACACGCTAGCTTATTCCTATTAATTTACAATAATTTCCAATTATTAGGTGTCAATAAATTCAAATTATATTAAGGACGCAATTATATATCTGTAACTATTTTTGTGTACCTAAGGGTGACAAACGAGCACCGTTTGTGATTGACGACTGGAGACTATAAATACCCGTATCTATCACCAGCAAAGATTCTTAATACGCATACGTTGTCACCCCTTAGGATTAAGATGAAATGTCTTAACTTCTCTACACTTACCACTCGAAACACAGTAGCGATCTGTTGCAATTTTACGGAGATGTTCTTTAAGGTCCTTTCTACGCCGATCGAACTGACATAGGTACATACATGCCGTAGCTAAAAGCTAGTGCCATTATTGCTCTACCGCTGCAAAAATCTTGTACTGCTCGCTATCTCTATTTACCTCGTTTGAAATAACAAACGTGACAGTTTGTTACTTCATTTTATTTTATTACATTGAGAGTAACAAACGAGCACACAGATGGTAAGTAATTCCTGAGGCCCATGATACTCACATTAATCCTCTGATAAGGAATCATTATGCAGATGCGTTGTCCTCCCTGAGGACTGAGTTGGAATGCCTCGTCATCAATAATGATGGTCTCCTGATCCCTAAACTACACCAGGCGAAACATAACGCAGCTACTCTGGTATTCTGTGAGAGCGTGGTACCTCCCCGGTTGAGCTGATCAATTCATGCTGCACCCAGAATCAAACTGCAGCGTAGCCCTCCCACTGTAAAATGTTTTATTATAATTAATAATTTTGAAGCGTTCATAGCCTAGTAAATTAAGGTTATGGTCTACAAACCTTAAGGTCGGTTTGAATCTGCCATTCGGCTATTGTCGTGATATATCACAAGCATTTTAAGCTTAGTAGGAATGGGTTAACCGGAATGTTAAGTGATGTAAATAACACTGCTAGTATACGTAAAAAAAAAAACTTACTGACAAGTGAATGGAGATTGGACCGCAATTTACTGAAAGAAAGGTCAATAGTTCCGTTTCAATTTCTCCTCTGTTTGCTCTACTTCAATTTTTTGCAATACGACAATGTCGAATAATACCTGATTTATTATTGTTATTTCTCGTATAAAATTGGCAGTGTACACCAATCTATAACAATGATTGTTCAAAGTTAAACTAGTATATTTCGTGCGGAGCGGAACTCCTCGTTTCTCTTTTCCGGCCGTTATTTTTAAAGATACTACATAATATTAAATAACATTATCTAAAACTATATACGTATTCATTTATATCTGTGTATTAGGAGCTAACAAAAGAAATATAAAACTGAGATGACTGAGTTTTATTAATTTTCTTATAAAAACTATTCACCTCCAAAAAATTTTGAAACGTTTTATTCAATGTCCTCGTGTACTTTTTTTCTTAATAGATAACGCTTACCTTAGACAAAATTGGAGAATAAATAGTTTGTTCTTTTTTATTTATAAAGGTTATTTATAATTTCTTGATTGAAGGTTATTAGATTCTCACTAATATATTGTGTAAAAGATGAATAGATGCGTTGCACAGAATTTCACTGCATTTTGACTAGCTATTTCGCGGTGAAAACATATTATGCAAGGGGTTTCTACGTCGTCATCTGTATGGACGAATATAAGTACACGGATTGGTTTTTACAATATGAGTATGCGTGTATATTTGATAAGGGTTACAAATGATAAGTGATTGCGGCCCATTAACACCTACATCCAATCTCAACAAATATGCGTATCACGCTGTGGCTTGAGATTAGTTTACTCTGGTTTTCTGTGAGGGTGTAGCCCTTTCCTGGTCGAGCCTATTTTCATAATTGTATCTAGCATCGTTATGCATAAAATTTATAAAATAAAAACGAAACGCCCCTCTTCAAAATGCTCCAACATACTAATGAATCTCGATATATCTGTTACTTCAGTATAAACATTGCATACCTTCCTCTTGATGTATGTTTAGTATGCTGAAATAAATGGGCCAATTACCTGCACTGCATTATCCGAGCAACGAGCGTATGTCTGGCAGAAAGGCGCGCAATAGTGTATGCTGCGGCGATCACACGTTATGTCTGGACTTGACAGGTAGATATATCATTAAATCGGTTCGGTTTAAAGAATCCTTGGTGTTTCCATGGCCAATTATTAAAGATATACACAATAATAAAAAAAAAATAAAAATACAACATAAAGAATTTTATTATAATAATAGGTAACAAGGTAACGCAACGCAAAGTTCAATTGATGGTAAGTGAAGACGCGACCCTTAAACACCTACTTCTATTATCAACTAAAAATCACGATACAAATGCGTCACCATATCTGAGGAGTTAGTGCTACCTCGTTGCCAGTTATTGAGTCTATAATATTGTCTAGATATTTCAATCATTAGACGTAATCGAGCAAATCGAATTTGCTTATATAAGCTGCTATTTTGTGGTCCTTTACCGATTGAGTCCAGTCTTCGGATCCTTACATTTCCCATACGAAACACTGCAATTTTTTGCTGCTATTTCATACTAGTATTAGGTCTAAACATCAAACAAAAATATTTTCAAACGTTATTAAAAATGTTATAAGTCTAGTTATTGCTTTATATCAAATAAAATATTCCACTTCAATGACACTGCCACAGTTAGTGGGGTGAAGTTTCAACGGGTATGCTTTCAGCTCTCATTTTGCAGCGAAGTTCATTTGCGAAGCATTTAACCGAGCACCGGGTCCCAGATGTGTCGGTGACGTGACGTTGTTAAATGAAAGTGGATGCTCGCCGGGCAGCCCGTCATTAGCCACGGCTTGCAAAACGTCGCTACTTGCGGTGACCGAGGAACTGATATTATTAAATTTACTTTCTCCTGTTAGCTACGGATATTGCGATGTTTGCCACCAATGAACGGTATCAATCAAAATAGTAGTTATGCTTATTGGGCTATGGCTAGCTAAATATAATATGTTGTGTTATTCCAGTGGCAATCGTGGTATAGCAACGCTGCAGTTTGTTTTTGCCTTGATCAGGGAAGGACCACGCCCTCACAGAATCCCAGTATAAAATAACAGCGTAACGTTGCTGTGTTTCGTCTGGTGAGTGTAGGGATCCGGAGAACTATATTACTGATGACTATATATTCCATCTTAGTCCTCAGGGTTGATAACGCATTTACATATCGAGGATGAATGTGGGTGTCATAGGAATGAAATACCATTAGATGAACTGTGTGCATGTTACCCTTATTACAACAAAAATACAAACCAATATAGTTATCGTTTAGATCGTCAGTAACTCAAGCTCTAACTTCTTAAACTCAAAGTTTACATATTTCTTACAACGGAATCTATTTATATAATACCGGGTTATTAGATCAACATATGACACCAATAAGCATTTTCGAAAATCAAATCACAGAATTCAGAATTAAAATGCTGAAGAGTTTGTTTGGTCGGTTTCGAAACTGTTGGTGCGTGTGTGAGAAAAAATGGCCTCACCAATATTTTATTTACAAAGAAGATATAGTATAGTAGCAATCGTTAAGCTTTATTATTTAACATTTCAGACTAAGATGGCATTGTAAATGGATGATATGATCTCACCCCCGTAGTAGAGACCCGTTTACTAAAAATGAACGAAACAGCAACATCGGAACTGAGGTATATCAGCGTACCTAGACCTATTCGTGCTACACGCACTTTCTGTTTATATATTTGTAAGGTATTAGTAGTAATATTTACTTTTCAAACACCCAAACAACCTTCTCTCTTTTCTTTTCCAAACACCCTCGAGTATACATGAAATAAATGCATATCATAAAAACAAAGATTTTATTTTTAGTCTTCATTTGATCGATTCACTCATTAATAACAAGTTTCTACGAGATTTGACTTTGAAAGTGTCTATCCAGGTGTTCTCTCCTGTTTCACATCGATGGTTGGTGGTGGACAGTTTATCTATGAAAACATTGAGTAAAACATGGGGAATAACAAACAAATTATTCCGTGTTGCACTAAACGTATGTACTAAAGTCGAGCAGGCGAGCTTTAAACGAGTTGAATACAAATTTGTTTTGTATCGATATGAATACATTGATATTGATGCGGCCGATACGTACATCAAACTGCGTCAATGGAACCGCTATATAAATATGAGGAGAGTGGATCTCACAGGAAACTGTTTTAGGTGCCTGATACTTTAAATAAACGCCACTCAGATGAATTTTGATACAATGAAATATTAATGCCTGTACACTGTTCCTGACTGAAGTTATTTTGAAAATTGACGGCCGCGTGGCGTTGTGGTTAGTATAACTAACGGCTACGACGCACTTCGACAGTGGTAGTGCTACACTGCAGTGTTTCTAGCCGCAGAATGAATGGGTCTGCTCGACTCTGGGGGTAGAACCACGTCCTCACAGAATACCAGCGTAAACTAGCAGCATAATGCTGCTGTGTTTCGTCTAGTGAGTGTAGGAGGATCTGGAGACCTTTATTATTGGTGACGAGGCACTCTGATCTCAGACTTAAAGGGTAACAACACATCTACGTTATGAATCCTTGTTATGGATGTATGGGCATCACTTACCATCAGGTAAACTGTAAGCTCGTTTGTTACTCTCAAAGTACTAAAAAAAATCGTGGGTTTGTCATTTTCGTGACTGAGACTATTGCATATATATCTCGTGTCCGTGACCCATCTGTAATTACCACCCTCGTTGCATCGTAATAGTTAAGGGGACGAGGACTTAGTACCTTCAGCACTGTTACTGCACACTAATATAACCTGCGCAGTTGATGGTTTCTAGAAATAGGCAAATGATAATACTTGAAATTTGATATTGTCTTTTAATTTCCTTCATAACATGACAAATTTAGATCACACATATCGAGTGTAATCTAGCAAACAGGTATTGTAGAGACCGTTAGAACTTTAATACAAAACGCTTCGTGAACATCGCACACTAAAAAGAGGAGAAAGTAGACGTACGGTAAAATAAATGTGTATCAAGGGTTTCTCTATAAACGTATGCAACTATTGATAATATAATACTAGAAGTCAAGAAAAAGATATCCTTGATTGTAGTGACTCTTTCTTAGCCTATCGACTGCAAGTCACTAAAACCTTTTCAAACATAAAAATATTATAGATTTAGTACAGCAATTGCTTTATTCGTTTTTTCTTTATCTCCTAACAATTCTATGTGGCATTCCAATTTGTAAAATATTAATAGAGACAAAAGAAACTTATAGATGTAAAACCTTTTTATCTTATTTTATTTTTTGTTTTGATCCTTGATCTGTATTCTTATATTACCGTCTACAAATTATTAAAAACTCAGCACTTAAAATACTAATGATCATAGAGGACGAGTTCCAAAAAATATAATGTTTCAATTTTTTTCATAAAAATACTATTCTAGCTGCAATGTGTTTACATAATTGTACATATTACTCTTGGACTTTTTAAATACTCTTCTTTAAATAAATTTAAGACCTGAATTTATTTATTAATAGAGATTGTACTTCAATAACAGATAAAAGCAGATGCGGTTGGCCAAGTGCATTGAAGTCGTCTGTAAATTTATTTGCTTTAAAACATCGGTGACGTTATCGATATAACTCCAGACAGTATCCTTTGTTGTAAACGTATTTATGAATAAATTGTTTTCTAGTGTAATTTTGAAGTTGAAAGATTTAACATGCTGTTCTATCATTGTATGCCATAATAATCGTGTCTTAGGAGACGAATAATGCATTTGCTTACCGCGTTGTCAACTGATTATTTATTACGTGGTAGAGTCACTAGCTGGGGAACAACTACTTACGCTAGATCGGAGTAGGCACGCCGGAATGCTTACGTAAATTATTAGTTTATTATTACTGTATTTCGTCTGGAAAAAGTAAACAAACATATAACTATTGACAAGACTTTCTGTTTGAAGGATGGAGATGCATCTGCATTATAATTTCTTATCAGGTATGAATTTAGGTGAGAAAGGTTGCAAGATTTACTTAGCATTACCAATGAAATATCAAAATAAGTATCCAAATTGTTTCATTAAATAATATAAGACATGAGAATATCTTAATTTTAGAGCGTTAATAGCTTAATGGTTTAGGGTACGGTCTGCGAAACTTAAGATCGTGGGTTCGAACCTGCCATTAAACTATTGTCCGTGAACCATCTCCCAGCACAAGAATTTCAGCTCAGTTGGAGTGGTTAACTGGAATGTTAGAGATTATATCACTGCTAGAATTCTTTTAAAAAAAATCTTTCCTTGTTTCATGTGATTGCAAAGTGACACCCCCAGCTAGCAACCGACTGGTCACCTGAGCTTTATTGAAGTGTCCAAAACGTACCTACGCGCGATTATGGGACAACGTGTCAAATCCTACGAAACTAATTTGTTATTTTTTTTCATCACTAATATGGCAATCGATTAGATATGTTTTGACGCAAAAAGCAGGAGGGAAAAATATCGTGACCGTAACCAAAGAAAATTAAGGTGACACAATTAAAATAACTACTAAGAGACATTGGAACAAAGGTCTTTTCTACTTGACATGATACACGTGTTATGTCAAATATTGACAAGTTCACTGCGGATCGGTGTGACCTTTCCTATCGAATGTCTCTTACAAAGCATGACAAGGTGATAATGGGTCCTTTTAGGTATTTTGTTTCTCGGTGTCTATTACGCGAAAGCGACACACACTAAGGGTCATTTACCTTGGATAAGATAATGCTTGTTTTTCTCCCGTGCGCTATGCAAAATCATAGTAGAAGTCTTTGTTCGAAATTAATGAATTAAAAATATTCATATTTATTACGAACAACCTTTTACAGTGACAGTATTCTTGAAAGAGCTTACTTTTAAGAGCACCTTCATGATCTATCGGAAGGTTATTTACGATATGAAGAAATTATGATTTCATATAAATAATGCTTATTTGTAATGCCTGATATAATTCTTAATATTTAAGAGTAGAAAAACGTTACAGACGCCTTTCTTTGTTCTGCTTGTAAAGTCATGTTAAGCAATAAAGTGTTAACTAATTACTTGGATATTACTTAACACAACTCAAATACTACTTACGTACGTATACGTACTTTAATCGTACCGAGTTCAATGACCAATTAACCAAATCCTTTTAAAACCGGCACAAAAATATATTGACTTGTATATGACCATGTATTTTTAAACCGGAAGGAATTTAAATAATTGTAAGCACGGGCCGAGCGCTTGTGTTCAAGGAAATGACGATAATGACATGTGTCCAATTTTGCTATTAAAAATATCTGTTAAAATAGATGTTGTATATATATATATATATATATATATATTCTTCTACCCAACAACAAATCAATCATTAATATGACGATTTTTATTTAGAAAACGAGTTAACGAACGAATTAAAAGTTTCGTGAACGCGTTGTTGTGAAATCAAAGGGGTCTTGAACTCTAATTAGGGCATTGTTCTAACTTGTCATAAGTAATTCAAGGTTACGTCGTTGTCAACACTATGAGTTTTTTACTGACTCATTACACGAATTCGCGTAGACAGTTTTATGTGAAACGAACGGCGCAAGTACATTTAAAATAAACCGATATATAATTTGTTATGTTTTTAACCTTCCTTTTGTATACGTAATATGTTATACTTAACGTCTTTAAATTCTATAACTCTTATTATGGGATGGAAGCTGGAACAGTTTGTTTTGGCCAAATATAGAATATGTGAACGTAGGTACTAAATTACTAATCAGGTTCTAAGTTACTAATCAGATTTGGGTCAGGTATTTCATTCTTTCGACATGCAGGTTTCGATAGGGTTACATAGGATAAAGAAGGGTAAGGACAAGTGGATTCTCCTGTATTAACACCTTTTGTCAATCAAAAGATATTGCCATCCACTCCGTCTACTGACTTATTTAGCACCACAATATGCCATTTATGCTCTTGTATCTATTAAATATCTGCTTTAAACATATCATGTTATTTTACTGAATATATACTGTATTTTCATTTCGCAAATACATTAATCATTTCCAGACGAAATTTAATTCCCCTTTACTTCTTTTCTTACTCTGGAATACATCACTTGTTTTTTTTTCCTCTTGACGATGAATGATCGTAACAAACAGATGGTAATGTAATGAGTTATATGCGGAGTGCGGTGACAGAATGGAAATATGAATCCGCGAACCGAGTCTATTTCTGTAAAGAGAATAAATTTATCTTGTCTCCAAACGAGTGAACACGTCTCGGGATATTGTTATAAATAATTTGGAATTGTGCGCCGAAATCGTCTTGTTTTCTTTCTGCCAATTTTTTCGTCCTTTGGGTAGGACATTCTATTTCAGCGTCGCAAAAAGTCTAAAGTGCTTTGAATTTTATTAATTTCCAAAGTTAAGGAAAATGTATATCTATATATTATATATTATATCTCTACATTATAGATAAGTACGACATAAATTAATATTGTATTATAGAATAGACTAGAATAGTATAAATTTGTGTTGCCTGTGCAATCCTTCTTCCTCCATTTTGTTGCAAAGTTGATGAACGTTTAATAATACGTTTTCCGTTTACATGATTACGAGAACTTTGTAGTTTTAAGTTTTATGTTTATATGATTATATGATTACGTACAGTTTTGCTTTAACATTATTTTATTCATTCTACTTGGAAAAGAATTAATAGTAAATTTATTCTGATCCAATATTAATCTGAGAATTTGATTAATGAAAGACACCAGAGACAAGTTTATTAGTCTCGAAATATTCAATAATCTTCGTAAATAGTTTGAAAGAGAATGATTATGCTCGACACAGAATTTTCAAGGTATTGCATATACAAATAGTCTCATCTTCGGGTAGGTCAGGCTCCTGGGCGTCCCGGGCGACAGAAACTGAAAGTACGCGAACCAGTTCAAGTGCAGCTAAGAGCGGGGGAAGAGGTAAGGGGGAGAGGCGTTAGGGCGTGACCCGGTCGTAGCCCGGTGCCCGGGCGGGTGGCAGCACCACAGATAAAAAGTTTCAACAAGACACCAACTAGTTAGGCAGCAGCTGGATAGGATATGCTTATTATTTGATACTTTTATTTTTATAAGAAAAAAGATCATTTTACGCTTACGCTACGCTTATTCCGATGTAATAATACATGTGTGCAACAAGATTCAAATGCAGTGTTAGATATATATAGAAGAGAATTGAATTTTTGGGTCCGAGATCCGAAAACCAATATTTACCTGTAAAGATAACAAAATGTTAGGAAGGGCTGTACATTATATAACTGCCCCCATTTATTTTCTTGTTTACATTTTTGTAAAAAAGGAAAACCCTTAAAATAATAAAAATAAGATACATATTTCCATAAATTTTACATTAATTGTTATTCTCGTTGCTCACCTGAAAGTAGGTTATCAAATGTAAATTACACCGTCAATGTAACCGATACTCGGTTCAATCGCGAAAGGATATTCGATATTACACGTCATATTCAAGGACAGTAGCTTTTCAAACGGAAACGAGATCAAATAAAAAGTATAGTACGAACAATACATAACCGTGACGCTGCTGTGTTTCGCATGGGTGAGGATTTATGGACCCAGGGGTAACAACGCATGTCCACATTGAATCTTTGTTGTGGAAGGATGCTGCTGTCTCCATTGGCCCTGTCATAAATTACAACCAGGTGAACAGTATTTACGATTGTCATCATTAGTTCAATAATAAATGTCTTTGGTAATTTTAAAAACAGGAGGTTCTTTATTCGTATTTTTTGTCTATGCTACGAACAACAATTTCTCCGAAATTTCACGACATTTTGGGCAATCAATTGTTTTATTTGGTAGCCTCTCAAAAATTTAATTATCCTTGGTTGAGTAGTTTTTAACTTCTGCAATAACAGGATTAATATTGTATTGTTACTTAATAATTATATAAAAAATGAGGCGTCATCGGTCGTCGCTCAACAGAAGCGAATACTCTTGGCATTATATGTAAAATCTAATTTATCAAAGCTATAAAATAAAGTATTTAAATACGAATTTATATCTTATTTTATATAATTTCGTAATAAACTCCCTTTTACTATTTTGTTCTCCGTATGTCTCAATCACATGGTCAACAATATAGTACGCAACCCAACCAAGAAGATGCATGGCATCATTCTGATCGTTTTACTTTTTGTAAGTTAGTTCCTAATCCCGAAAATGCCTTAAGAAGTTACTGCACATACCTAAATTGTTTAAATGAACCAAAAATTGACTTCATTGAAGTCGACACTTAAATTTTATTCCATTTCTAAGTTTTGTAGTGCTCGTGCGTTAGTTTTAATCTATTACAATTTTATATCTTTTTTATTCAAGATAGTCAATGTTACGTCACAGCTTCGTTTGATCTTAAGCTATGACATCGATATCTTAAGATATATTTTTGTATTAATGAACCAAATTTAATCTACTTTACTTTAAGTCTGCTATAAGGTATAATTTACACATCAAATTTTATTTGTATTATAGAATCACTGCAATGCTTTGATACTAGGGAAACTTCACTGGTTTGTAATTTTATTTTAAATTCATAATTAGAAGTTAGTTAATATTAATCGACAGCAGGTTCGTTATACGATATAAGAATATAATATGAAATATTTTTTACATTGTTTAGTCAAAGTATAACAAGTTTGCATAAATTTAAATATGTATTAAATAATTTTACAGATATTCATAGACAATAGACTGGCTATTGTCTATGAATATTTATATGCAATTGTGTTTTGAAATAACGGTCCTTAAAGTTTTATGTGTCACTGTGGACTAATTCTCTTTAAGCGACGGAAGACCGACGGATTGACGGAAGAACTCGTGTGTAAACATGATAAACTTCAATCTAAAGAACAGAGATTTAAACAAGTTATTTATTACGATAGATTCCCATATTTAAATAATATATCTAATAAATAATCATCTTGATCAATCAGTGTCAATTGCATCAATACTTAATAATGTCTAAACAGCCCCACTTGTGTCGAGTAAAATAAAATTGACTAAGCCACTAAAATGTTAAAAGTATGCATTGCATTATTTATTGCATATGCATTTTGTTAGCCGATTATTTTATTAATTTAATCATCTTATTTTAAAAAACCCGTGAACCCTTCAGATAGAGAAATATCATTTTTTTTATAGAATAGGTGATTGACATGATAAGTGATAACCGGCGCCCATGAACATCCGCGAGAAAAGAAAACCAGAGGAGTCGCAGATGCGTGTCGAAGGTATAGGCTCTTTTCTTGAAGGAACCTAAGTTGTATTGGTTTGGAAATACCGCTGGCGTCAGCAGATTCCACTGAGTAGTTGTGCGTGACACAAACACGAAAATTTCGCGTAAAGCGCTCAGCGCGTGGTGGATTGCCAATCATCGAGATAATGAGAATGAAATATTATGTTCTGTCGTGATGTACGATGTTTAAACTCAGCGGGTGGTGAATTAATGCGAATAACTCCTCCACTCCCCGTGATAAATTCGGTAAAAATTGTATAGAGATCCAACATCTCTCTCTTGGCCTGCTGTCGAGATGTCGGGCCCAGAGATGTGAATAGTATTCAAGGTGAGGCCAAACTTGCGCTTTGTAAAGTTGCGCACAGTGGGCTAATACGAAAAACTGTGTTGCTGTATTAAGCACGCCCAGTTTTTAGAGGTCAATTTGGCCTTACCCTCTAAGTGACCGCGGAACGGAGCGTCGCTCGATATGTCGATGTCTAGGATTCCGATACTAGCTGAAATAGTGTTTTCAAAATTTCAGTCGAAGTGTTTTAAAAATTAGGAGATGTAACAAAGGGATTCTTTTGAGCGGTAAACGACCAACCTTTGTCATAAAAATTCCGAATGATCTTCGTAGAGCTACTATTGGAATAAACAAAAGTTCGTAGCTTTTGTTTATTCCGATATTAGCTCGTTGTAAATGATCAATATGATGTTAACATTGAGATAACGATAAGCTAGTTTTTGCTTTAGGCACGCTTCTTGAAAATGAAATAAAAATCGAGGGCCGTTCTTTTTTAATTTTAAATTAAGAACATGAAACATTAAACTGCCTTTTATTAGGTGGCCGGCCAGCAGTAATAATATTAAAAAAGTTTGTGATTTATTTAAAAAAATAATGAGATATCAACTGTATACAAGTCTTTATTGTCTTTATTTTAATAACAGTGTAATGATTATAGTACTTAAATTAGAATTAATACTTATCTTCACTACTGATTACTATCAATAAAGTTATATGTATGTAGCTAAATGGAAGATGTCTTTAATTATGTGACCAACACTTTATATAACGTACTTAATATACATAATAATAAATAAAATTAATTAAACAAAAAATGTCATAAATTACATAATAAAACATAAATATCTTATATAAAGATTAATATAAAATAAAAATAGATATAAATAATTAAACTGCAAATTCATTTGATTTCCCTTGTGTAATAGAAGCACGCTTAATGTTATCCTTATAGTATAAAATAATCCCTGAAGATAATATTATCTTCATCACCATATGGTGAATTATGATTGTTTAAAATTGAGTATAGGCCTTGTAGAATTTTGATTCGCCTTTGATCGATAGAAAGCCATTTAAACTTAGAGCGATAAAAGGAGATATAGTCATACTTATGTAAGCCGAAGATAAATCTAATACAGATATTGAGGAGACGCTCCACTTATTAATAAGCAGTATAATCAATGATGAGTAGAATGAGGAAAGCCAACAGACATAAGTTTAGTTTTGTAGGAAAAGAAGTTTTTATTTTTCATTTTATTTATATACGAATACAGCTAACTTTATCACACAATTACATAGGATAATAGAAACTAGTATACACAAAACTGATAAATTAGCCAACAGGTTCATAACAGCATTATCAGAAACAATTTATTAAAGTTAAGTTTACTAAGTTAGGTAAGTACTTAAATTATGAAGCGTCAAACAAGATTACGTTCTTATACATTCCAGTATTTATTTAAACTAAATAAGACTAAGTACATACAAGATTTTATTTTTTAAACTACAACTTTTTGATAGGTGAAAAATATCTACATCACTGAAGTTTTCATTGTACAGACGGTAAAGTGCACGTAGAGTGGTATGACTTTTTGCATAGTTTCAGCAACATGAATATCCCAAGTCATGGAGCTGCCCAAGAGCAAGTTTTAATGTATTTATTAAAGAGGATTAATATAATTGTAGAAATATAGAGTAGTTATCAAAATATATCCTAAACCTGAGCCAACATCCTTGAACTGTCTGCAATCATGACTATATTTGGTACTATTAACCGAAACTCCATGTGTCGGATAATATTCTAATAGCATCAAGATTTCATTGAGCATTTTAATAGTATCGTAAATAAGGTTGGATTGGGCATAAAGCTGAAGATCGTCAGCATATTCTGAAGAAAACCCCGATTGATAAATGTTCAATACGTTATGTCTTGTAATAAACAGATATTTTCTTATGAATGATGATTTTGTTGACCTCATCACATCCCATAACTCTAAAGTAAATAGCTAAAACAGCATTTTTTTTATTTCATCCGGAGTGTAAATAAGGCATTGAAAATGGTTGCTTTAAAAGCAATGGATGTTATTGTTTGAGAACGGACTATAGGATCTATTGTACATGTAAAAATAAAGTGATTATATAAGTCATCCAACGTGTGTGAGCGGTTTTGCAACATCTAGTTGCTTTGATTTCGTAGAAATTTGAACCAACTGCAGTTTTCTACAATGCAACCTTTTTTACATTTTGGGAAAGTTCGATCACATGTTGCCAGTGTCACCGGAGCGCATTTTATCATCCATGGGTTAGACGGATGCTTTACTTTTACCTGATGTCGGTGCATGAGCTTTATGGAAATTGAGAATAATCTTATTTGAAATGGAGACTTTCTCGTCTATTGTAGAATATGCAATTAAGGGGTAAAGATCAATAAGATTTGTGTCGTTTCAAAGATTATCATTTATATTTTTTTTTAAATTGCGTAAGTTCAGAATAGTACGATTATTTTTAAGTAACTGTTTGTAAGGACTAGTAAATTAACTTACACTGCATGCATCATCCGAACAGTTGTCTGATTGTATGAATACTAACAATATTAACAATAACATAAAAATTCACTTAATCAAACTATTAACAGAGAAAAGAAAAACAAAAGGATTACTCCGATTGAAAATTGAATAAAAATCACTAATACACTAATTTTAAATCAGAAAAACATGTAGGGTTTATACAATTATAATATAATATATTTTATTATATAATTATAAATTAATAGACTCTATTTATATATGTAGATGTCATTTTCTAGTGCCAAGTTACGCAGCGGCATGAAGTATAAACCAGGGCCTATATTTATAATTAAAAAAACATGAACCACGGGAATAATTAATGTATATCACTTTTGCATGATTGCTATAAAATAATAATTATATGATAGGAGTGGATCAATTGTACAACATACACATAAAAAGAAAATATATATGACTGAAAATATATATATATATAGTATTGACATTAAGAAATATCTGAACGATTTTCTGAATAAAAAAATACTTACTTTGACACGACAAGAAGGTCAAAAAGTAAAATTCCAAATATCAAAACAAAGTATAATCACAGGGATTATAAAAAGTTTTTGTTGTTATTAAACGAACTTTACTAATTATTTTACTAGGAGAATTAAGACAATATTTAACTTGGGATCAGAAAGGAAAAAGATTTAAACAATGAGAATGATAAATTCAAAAACGGTGTTAAGATATACATTCGACATATATCGCCACTAAGTAATTCACTTCGTGAATATAACACGTATTGCCCTTTTGTTTTCATCGCTCAGAGAAGAACCACCCTGTTCACGACGGTGTTGAATGTTAGCGGCCCAACTTAGACAGAATTTTGTTTTCACTTTATTCACAAATGCAGTTTAAATCAGATGCTTTTTTAACCTGGTAAGCGACCTTTAAACACGCGAAACTTCGTCGAGAATAATATAACTTAGTTTTAAGTAAATAGGTACTTTTGGACAGGTGTTTCTCATTGTAGTTGCTATAGATAATTTTTTTCATATCCGTTTAATGGTTCTTCGGATTAGCGCATCACACAGACAGACATCGCCCGGGGACATCTTTTTATAATATATACGGATTTATGTAGGTATTTTCTAGATTGCAAGACGATTAACATAAAATACCAAAGTAAGGGCTTATCGAAATCAGAAGAAAATCTGCCTTTAAAGCCATCAACCAAATATGTTATCACTAAACTAATATATGTATTTTTATTGGAAATATTTAGCCAATTAACAATAATAAAAAATATATATATTTACAGTTACAATAATCTGATAATTATCATGTGTCCTCAGGTTAAAGTATCTTGATACTTAAATTATATAGCGTTCTTGAACGCTGTCTGTATTTTTATAATTTAAAAACTAGAACTTCTTACGCTTGCATCTTCTAAAATGACTAAGATTTATTCGGAGTTAGAAACAATTTTGAACCATTCCTTCCATTGATCTTTTCACTGATGACAAAGCGAGACGCACGCATTGTCCAAAAACGCTTCCCATATCGGGCTCGTGTCGCAACCACAGTAAGTATTACATTCGTCCACGAGGCAATTCGCTGACCCATTTATTATTTGTATTGCATACGCAAACATTAAAACCGGTTGGCATTAATATCTTTGAATGCTTTGGTAAATTTATTAGTTGTTACTGGTATCTGTATCTAGTTTTGTTTTTTATTTCTTACTATGCATCAACAATACAACATATTCAAATAAATGGTTTTTATTAGTTACCTCTCTTTAAAAGGAGTGGTGACCTATACGGGCAGATGCAGGTCACTCAGGGGCAGGCTTCGTGGCAATCTCTGGATGAGGCCTAGTGAGATGGTATGTGGAGTAGTGAGACTAGTCTAGCTTTTTATCACTGGACAATAATTGTTCAAGACACAAATTATTGATTTCGGAACTAGGCACCAGTTGATGTCATTCAGTGACCACTCGTTGTTACAGAATATATTACATTATAACATATATATTATTAAATGTTTGTTTCTATTGTGTTGTGTTAAAAATGTTAAACGTATATTCAAAGAATATATGTACATTCGGATATTATGGAAGAAATTTAATTTTGGTAAAAGTATATTAATTTAACGAGTGACAATACACTCAAATCGATTCTATCCACATTTGGTTTACATACAAAGAAGGAAAGATTATTCTAAAAAATAGTGATATTTGGATGTATGTCTGTCATCAAAGTGAAAGAAAAAGAAGAATATCTAGTTATTTATACATTCAGATCAAGCTTCTTCGCAGTCTTATCATTTAATATTGGATTAAAAACGTTTCCACTTAAATTTTTTGTCCGTAGCAACAAACTTACCGCTCCTTAATGGCTGTGTTTGTCTTCATTTAATGTATTCCCGCAGGGTCCTTACAGGGATTTGCGAACTAAATTACGCCAATAAGGGTAATTCCCTTAATCTGCAACGTAATTACTGTTCTTTTCGGCAACGAAAATACGCCTATTTAATTACAAATTATACTCGGCTGTCGCGATATAACCTTTACCTGAATATTCAAAAAAATACTTTTATTGATTCTGTCTATTTACTAGTCTGTATTAGTTTGTCGTATATTTCTATCTAAAATTATTTCCTTGAAAGATTCTTTTTAGGTCTATGGCTGCTTGACAGCTTGGATTAGAATTGCGGTACTGGCATCTCGCTTCTCACGCAGCTTATATAGTTTAGAAATCAGTGGACTAACGTAAGCTGCAACAGCCTTTATGATCTGGATGTTTTATTAACGGACTTTAAAAAAAACTGACTACATTACAAAGATATTAAAGTCAACCTATGAAGTTTTTAGATTTCTAAATGCCTCTGTAAGTACACAATTTAGGCTTGACAAACGAGCACACAGTTCACGGGAATGTAACTTATTCATGCGGCACATGACAAGCATGTTAAGTAATCATATTTTTGATACATTACCTCCCATGAGGCGATGTATAACCTGTTATGTTTGTTTCACTTACCAAACCCGACACAGCAGTGTTAAGTTATTATTTTATTTCTAGTTTCAGTGAAGTCTTCTTCGTTATAAAAGTTATATACTTATGTGCGTCCGCTTTTATGTAATTAATTGAAATGCCTTAGAAGTAGGTGTCATATGATATACATATTCATTTTCCTGTATATTTCTTTTACAGAGTGACCGAGTAGATAATCAATTACAAATTTTAAAGTCACGCTACTAGAAACTGGAAACTATGCCGTGGAAAACCGGACCCCAAGTATTGGTTTTGGGATATTCCATTACAGTCTTAAGGGATGATAATGCAGCTTCATTGGGTCTCATCTGTGTATGAGCTGCATTGACTACTTAACATTAGGCAATCTGATTAGACGCACTTAAATTATTTATAAAAAAAAATATGTATAATAAATTTCAATCCCTTCATTAACAATAATACTATAGTAATAAACAACATCTTTGGCAAATAATTATTTTACTTCTATTAAAAGTCGTGACTCAAACCTGTATATAACGCTAATATAATTTCAGGCATAACATATTTACTTACATTGCAAAGCGACAAAGTTATTTTTGCGTCACACCCACTATTGCATTTACATAGTGCAACAAATTTATGCGATACAATGAAATAGCACACATCGACACGTGCTCTGTTGAGAAAATAAACTGTGACTCTATTGCAACGTATGAACGTTATTCATTAATTAAGTGTTACTAATCAACAATTTGCTTTTAGTACATACCTTACGCTATTTATAGCCAAATGCCACTCTTCCAACGACTTAATGGGTAATGCAATTACCACCACTAACTGTTTTTCTTAGTTAAATAAAACCAACGCCACTAAAACTCTCAATAACGTGCGTATCGATTTGTCTCCAGATGTAGGTCACAGCCTCGCAGGTCAAAGGTCACGGGTAGGTCACCTCTCGGCTTATCAACCTTAAATAATGGCCTTTCCCCACACGATACTCTTTCCCGCAACTTCTTAACCGATATGCGGTCGTCCGTTTACTCTTACAATGTAATCCACTCGTAAAATTAGACCATAAAATACAATGTTGCTTTAACTCTTTAATGGGATTGGTCAGTATATTCGACGTACTTAGTTTCAAATATTACTTTCTGGCTTTATGAGCCTATTGTTAAAGGTTAAAGGGAATGCATTAAATATTAGTTATGCCTATTATAAACTGCTCGTGCAGTGCAGTCATATCAAATGTTATAGAAACAAATTCACTTGAGTTTGAGTTCCATAAAAATAAATTCAAGGAAATAAAAGTATATAAAATTCTTTCACATACGTTACAATAATGTGATCAAGAAAATAATTATAAAAAGTAATACGCTATTTCGAAAAGACGAAAAACCTTTTTTTTGATAGATTTAAGATATTAGATTTCTAGATTTTAGATTTGCCCCCTCTGCAATCGAAATAGTAGCTCATCTGATGGCAATGACCGCCGTTGCCCATAAACATCAACAAAACCAGAACTCTTTTCTTAAAGGTTCTTCAGTTGTACACTTAATCGACGGTTCGGAAATACTGCAAGCGTCAGCTGATTCTACAAAATTGTCATAATGAAAAGTAAGTACAAAGCTCATACCTGAAATGGACGAAGCAAACGGGTGATCAGTCAAACGAGGAGTGTCCCAAATATAGGTGTCCTGAGAGAAAAGAGGTATTAGTCTGAGAGGAAATCTGCGTCTCGATAAGAAAAAAAAAGCGTGCCGGAGCGACCGTAATTATGTTGCTCCGTTTAGTCCCTGCAGTAAATCTATGGAACAGACTTTAGATTCAGAGATCAAAGCTTCCGAATCTTTAGATACACATTCTCGTTCCAATGCACAGTACGATTTGATAAGAAGTATTTTTTATTATTATTATTTTTGTTTCAATCAGTTGTCGTACGGTCTCAATATTGTATTCTATAACTGCAGTCACCCGCTGCCCTTCACGTACATCGCTATAGAGATGTTCCCGTCAATTCGCCGAACCTCGAATACACAGTGTTGCGACAAAGGGCTTCATCACCAAACGGTAATTAAAGTCTCTCGCAACTCTCTTGATGACTTAAGACTTAGCGAAAATCGTAAAAAATCATTAGTAGAAAATTTTCACGAGTTAAATAGATTGTAATGGCCACACACATAAGGAAATCTGGAGGACGATGATGAAAAATAAATGACAGTCTCGTAAATTAAAAAGTAAAATCTTTCCAGAGAGTCTATTCTCAAATTTCTTAATATCTTTTTTCTTTTTGATATAAGTGGGCAGTTCTTAAAACTTTCAGCATGCCCCACGTATTTAATATACTTATATATTTAAATACTGAAAATATAACGCTTTAAACAAAAGTTCTTATCATTTTTGAAGTTAGTCCACGGCAATACACCAGACGCGAGATTGATCGCATAAAATCTTCGGCGGCTTCTGAATACACTCTTAACACAATGTTACATCTTACATTACATCTTTATTTACTTTCTATAGTTTTTGAGTTTCAATTTGAATTTTTTTTAATTTTAAAGGCAAAATTTCCTAAACCGGAAGCTTTCTTGAAAGATTATTAGAACCTCAACATATAATAATGCAAATCGGTAAGGCAACCAGCTTCTGCAAATTATACATTCCGTCCAGTGCGCCGAACACGCAATCACGTATTAGTGCAGCAGGGAAACGGGGCTTCTTTGAAAGCGAACAACATAACCAAAGATCGTTGACATTCGATCACTATATATATACAAGTAAACACGGGTAAATATAAAATGGACGGTCGAGCTGTAACAACTCATGCACTTTCTCACGCTCTGCACAAAGCCAATTTTCCACAAGAGCAAAAATAACAAATTCAATTAGGGTTACGTTTTCTGTTTTGCAAAGCAAAAGGGAGAAATTTATGGGTGCAAGATAAGAAGTGGCGCTGAGAACCAATCGCCAGATAGAGCCACCGATTGTGGTATTATGTAAAGAGACTATTTATTGAGGTCGGAAGGAGCGCCACTGTCGTGTATATGCATGAAACGTGCATTGTTTTACTTGCATTTATATGATATAACGACATCGCAACAATGGACAACAATCTTTGACCGTATGTTCCGCACATAATCTGGACGACACGCTGGAAGTTGTCTATCGTACCCGGAAAGTGGATCACGTTGGTAAAAGGAATACACTTACACTTTGTTGCTACAAGGATTGATTCGAGGCGTCAATAGGTTAATAGGATGCGGTTTGCGAAATTTAGGGTCGGAGGTTCGATTCCGCCATTCGACTATTGTCGCACAAGCATTTTCAGCTTAGTTGGAGTGGTTAACCGGAATTTTAGTAATGGTACATTGCTAGCATTCTGATTTAAAAAAAAATTGAGCTATGTACATATATGCAAAGATATCATCCGTTTGTTTAGTCTAGAAAATTTAGAAGTATTATAACATTTACGGAAAGAAATATATAGTAGTATATAAATCCATATAAAAAAATATAATTTTATTGTAGAAGTATTCTATGTAATTAATAAGTAAATTATTAAATTGCCCAACTTATCAACTTTTGACCGAGTAAAACTACCGAAATAACCGAGCTAAAAAAATACAACGCAAAATTTTTTTTTAATTCAAAACACGAACAATTGAAGTTATAATTGGATAAACACTGAAGGAAAAAGTGTTTTCTCTTTAACAACGCTTCGTTAAGTTGATGAACGGTTAATTCCATTATTCATCTCATTTCATTTAATGGACACAAAATTCCTATCATTACATAATGTAAGCTAATAATATTCTTAAATTTTACTAATTTACTGAAACACTTCTTACCGTAGAGTCAAGCATCAATTTGACTTGCTACATGATTGGGCCCGGCTCGACCGGAGAAGTACTACCGCCTCACAGAATACCGGCGTGATATATGTAGATGTGTCGTACACTTCTGCATTTCGTCGGGTGAGTGAGTTAGCCAGGGGTCCCCCCTTCCCCCACCCCAAACAACATAGTAGTGATATTTTCAAAACCTTCCCGGTATTCTCCAAAGTCCTTCTCAGAGCAGACCGACACTCAGTTTATGAGCGCTTTCTGTAAGTAAACCAAAAACTACTTAACCAGCTCACGGATCCCTCAGTTCCGTGAGCCCTGTGTCCGATGAAGCTGTAAGAGCCGGATAGGATAACGCATCAACATCAACAGAATCTAGTCAAAGTCCTTCGGTTTTGGAGAATCTTTCACTGGGCCACACATGCCGCCTAAACTAAAAGAAAGAGCCACACTGCATCTAGTTTCTTGCTGCAATATGGATGGGTCGGCGTGCAAGCAATGCAACAAGCATGCCCACGCGGAATACCAGGGAAAAATAGCACTATAACGTTCCATCACAGTCCTCAGAGTTGCTGCAGTTCAAAGATTGAAGATCCAAGAGGATCTTTGTAGATGATGGATTTAGTTATCATGGGCTGCAGTCACTTACCAACAAGGGAACTGAGTGCAATTCCCCCTAATATAATAAAGAAAACTCAAAACTTCGCACTTAGCCCTTAACTCTATACAAATAAAGATATACCGTTAAAGAGAATATTTTATTGTGGAATGCACAAAATATTTATCGATATCGATGCGTTAAGCAATAACATCTAATGTAGACTGCGCTCTCGGTCGACGAGGATTGTGAAAGTATAAACAAGCTCGCAAGGAAATTGGCTGGCGTGCAGATACAGAGAACAGTTTGAAAGGAAATCGAAATCTGGAAGAAGTCTTGAAAGTTTGCAATATACGAAGTTACGCTTTTGGTTTCATATCATTACATTACAAAGTTTTATGATATGTCAAAAGTGTTGAAAAATTAAACATCATATATTTGCAGTAATATTATTTCTACAGAGTCCATAAACTGTTCCGTTTGTTGCGTAACTCTCTTACACAGATAATAAAGCACTTATTACGAGAAGTTAATTAATGCTTTGATATCTGTTAATAAGTGCTTTATTTTACCTGGCTGGCAAACATCCTTTAGGTTATACGATATTGCTCTATATTGACTAAGCAATAAGAAAGAAAATATTGTTACAAAACAATTTTGTGTAGATATTTTTCTTTAACTACATGAAAAAGGTGGGTTGTTGTCTAGATTCTGTTGATGTTGCTGCTGTTAGCCTATGCGGATCTTACAGCTTTATCGGACACAGGGCTCACGGAACTGAGGGGTCCGTGAGCTGGTTAAAAAGCGGTAAGGTGGGTTGTTGATGAAAACATTTATGATTTTATCCACATCTTTACCAACTGCTAACAGCGGTTATATTTTATCGCGCGTATAACACACAGTTCACCAGATGGTATGTAATACCTGCTGCCATAATGCGTTGCCATCGCTGAGGACGGAGGTGTATTGCATCGCTACGTATATCTTCAAGTTATTTAAGGGACAACGATCTCGGACATTATAATATGGGTGTCATATAAACGGGCTTATAGTAAGCTTGATGATAATTAAAAATATATATATAAGTATGAGTGCTGTATGGTGTACCATATACCACCTACATATGGTGTAAATAAAAAACTTCCACCATATCTTGATACTTGTTTGCATGTTACTTTTATAGTTGTTGAGAACGCGCAAGTCCGTCGCAGAGAGCATAGTTTATCGCTTGTCGGTAGATTGCGGTAGGCAGGGAAGGCGCGGCTTTAACGCATCGGCCCGACTTGTACCGACCAAGAGTATAATAATTCTAGAAAGGACACGCCTTTACCTTCACTCTTGTGTTATAATAAGACAAGCGGCACTTCACTTAAGGGAAATTCGATTTGCTTAACTTATTATTGTATATAAATAAATTTTGAAAAATCTTTGACGTATTATTTGAAAAAGTTTGTCCTACGCCGGTCTAGCAGACCCATTAGCTCTGTAGCTAGAAACAAACTGCAGTGTAGCTCTACCACTGTTAAATGTAAGAGGCGACAAATGAGTACATATTTTACCTAATGGTAAATGACGTCTGCGGCTCAAGGCATCCAATCCAAGGCAGTCATCCTAAACTAAGATACAATGATGCACACGCGTTGTCATTCTTGAACACTGGGATGTATTGCTTCGTTAGTTGGAATTGGGTCCCTATACTCACCGTATCAACAGCACTATGCTTCTATTTCAAACTGGTATTCTGTGAAGATATGGTCCTCCCCCGGCTGAATGGATTATTTCACATAGCAGCGAGGCTTTTCGCGAAGCGAAGCGTTGAGCTACTGTAAAAGTATATAAGAACGTATTACATAAATACTCATGTAATAATAATTATACTTGTCATAGTTACCATAATGTTTATAACATATAAATTTTATTGTCTTACATCACTACTCGCAGTCTATAATTAGGGAATAAGTTAAACAGACATACGATTCGGATTCAGTAGAATCTTTGTTTGTGTGCCCGACTAACCCACAACATAGTTGCCACTTCAAGTTGTGATTATACCTTTGTAGGCGCAGTCGGCTAGGTTGAAATGAGGGCGCCGGATCGATAGCAGTAGACTGTCAGACACAACAAGCAGCGTTGCCGTTCCATGCCCAGTTCACGCCTTGGACTCCCCTTCCCCGTTCCCCTATTCGCCTCCCACACAAAACAAATAACTTGCGACTCGGACTGACTCGACTTGGGACTGCGTATTCAGCGAATTCTAAATAAGAATGTGATACGATTTGAATGGATAAATCAAATTATGGAAAGCAAAAGTATACTCTACAAAGTAACAAAGAATAAAAAAAAATCTTAGCTTAGTTATGTATAAATTTGTGTATTATTTTAGTCATGTTTGTAGTTAACACAAAAATTTTAAAAAAAAAATCCTTAAATAAAGAAAATAAAGATTATACGTTGAAAGAGTTGGGCGGGCAGCGTCACTTCTCTATAATAATAATAATAATTTCTTTATTTCTCTCCACAATACATGTTAATTAAATTAAGTTAAAACAATAATATTTACATATGTTGACACGTATATTGCGGGAGACTGATGCGCCGAACTAAGCTCTGGGCTGGTATTGTCGGGTCATCAGGCCTCCACCCTATCATATGCTAGACAATTATAATACATAATATAAAACAAATATTGTTATACTATGGTTGAGAATGTCACTTAATATTGATTTTCATCACATATACCCACGACATAGAAAGATTCCCCATTTCCACCTCTTATTTTATAACCGTCTGATGATTTTGTTTATTGAAAGGTGCCGGTGATGCCCTACTTCCAATTTTTATAAGCATTGATGACGCAAAAGTTAACTTTTTTAAGAGAATTTTCTGCATTTTTCGTATAACAATTAAAATAATTCATATTGTTTTTGCAGTTGTTACACAACTACCAAAACAATACACTAAAAAAAAAAAAATTATTTTTTAACGAGAAATAATTAAATAAATTCTTAATCTTCGTTTCTTTAATATACATATGGCAACGTAAGAACGAATAAAGGGCATTTAGCAACAGAGATGGTAACGAGCAGATGAGTTGTTCAAAAATAAACAATTAGCAATTGATGGAAATTGCCGACAAAACACCTAAACAAACATGCAGAAAAGCAGCCTTTGTGTTGGGTCTATTGACCCCGAGTACCATGTATTCTTATTACATCTGTACTAAATATGAATATAGTTATTTCCATTATATTTATATAAGTATTTTTAAAGAATTGTTATTTCTCAATCAATAAAGGGAACAAGACATCGAATAGTAAATAGCTAAATTAAATGTCTAAAAAAATACATGATTTTAACTAAAAATATACATTAACAATAACAACCCCCTTACAAACAATCAATTATAATATGAAAATATATTAATAAACAATGAACACTTCGCAATATTTAAGAAAATGAGTTAAGAGATAACACGAAAATAGTTTATAGTAAAATGTACATGTTTACAAATGTACACTTAAATGCATCTAGCCTATGATAAATCAACATAGCTTGTCAATTCGACTGTACTTTGTTCACTGGGATTTCTGTGTGTGACGAGTGTCCGAGTACCGATTTAAAAAATCCAAGATTTCATAAAAAAAACTTCGAAGGAATGAGGTGACAAGGAATAATTTGTGATTGCGCAAACTTCCGTGTAAGTGCGTTTTACCTCTCATAATAATAATCTGATACTAAAAACGTTTAAAAGTTTTTAAATAAAGGCAGAACCGACTACTTAGAAGTCGCATGAAATCTTCTTGTACTAATATTAAGTCGGTCAGAAAATACGGCGGTCAATGATGTGGAAATTTGATTTATAACATCACATCTTACACCAAGCAACATCACTTGTATAATCGTAATTATAACGGAATATATATTAAGGGTGTAAGAATCGCTAGGTACTCTGCAGGTATGACTTAACTTTCTTAGCTGGCATGAAGGTCGGCTTGATCGGAAGGACCACGCCCTCACAGAACACCAGATAAAATAGCATAACGATGTTGTATTTCGTATAATAATTGTAAGGAACCGGAGAATTACAGGAAACGAGGCATTGCATCCTAGGCGTAAGGGGTAACAACACATGTATGTCGAGGATGGATAAATTTTCTTTGGGCCACATTTACCATCAGGTGAACTATTTGCTCTTTGTCACCCTTACATTCGTAAATAATAAGGAAAACGCAGTACGCTCTTTAACTTCCTGAGTTCCTTTGTTAGTTCCTGTGTGTCTTTATTGTTTTATGACACTCCTATTTTCCGTCTATCGTCTATAAAATATCTGCGTAATATTCGTTTTCTAACTCGCGTCTTATTGTAATGTTATGATTCTATTATTTTCGGTGGACCTTTCCTGTAATAAAAGTAGGTTTATAGACAAGATTAGACTGTTCAAACTAATTGATATACTGCTATGTTTTATTACGAACTTTTTACAATTATAACAAGCTGTAATAATTCCAAGGCAAAGTGCATGTATATATAAAATTATAGTTTGTTTTTTAAATAAAATCTGTATTTAAAATTTTCTTGAAAACGAAAGTTTGAAAATTCTTTCTTCATTGAACTACAACCACATTTTATTTTATGGCAATCGTTACAAAATTTAAGTTAAGAAGAGAGAATTTAATTTAAGAATATTACTTATAAATTTATTATATCGATATTATAATAATAATATCTAATAATTTATATTATTGAATTGTACCTGGCCTTTTCCATACAACACCGCTTAGAGCGATCGGCTTAATCCAATTGCTGGCAACTTTAATAAAAATAAAACTGTATACTTTCGCAAATTATAAAAATTCCAGCTACTGTTTCTCGTTAAATTTATCTGGCACTCGCTCTTGTCCTGAACCGAGTTGAGATAAGACACCGTACACACTGTGCTCACCGCGTGTCTGCGATTGCACATTTAGATGTAAAGTACGGACGTGTGGCGTCATAAGGACACGTAAACCAAGCGCTATCTACTTCTGCATACAAACTACAATTTGGAGGCGATAGATCAAGTGTTCTTTTTTATTTGATATAAATTACCTATGTAATACTGACAAATAACACGTCAATGTTGGCTTTTCGATATTATGTTGACTTAGTAATTTGCTCTTGGTCGTTGACTACTACACTACTGTCATTAAATTTTTTTAGTATGTCAATTGAAAAATACAATTAATAAAAACAACTCCGACATCTTCATTTGTAGAGAAAAAATTATGTATTTAAGCTTCATAATTATAGACAACAGAACATAGACCTCCCCCATAGATTGCCATCATTCATGATCGACTTCCAGCAACGACGCATACGTCGACACTCAATCTAGTGGAGAGCAGTCCAATACTGCAACTGCCGAGGTTGCCGCTCAAGAACTTTTTAAGTTTAAAGTAACTAATTAAATTAATCATCAGCATGAACTCGACCCATCACTAGCACATTGCTGAATATAGCTAGGGTGGGCACAGATTGTCGAGTGGCACGATCTTGAACCATCCTACCTTCTTCAAAACAAATCAATGAGAGGGAATAAAACAGACTTATTGCCACCGACAGTATGGGACAGGCGGGCATTCAAATTGTAATTAAACTTGTAACATATAAATCCAGCACTTTAGAACGAGTAGGCGGAAATTTATAACTGCCATTAAAAAGATGCACAAAGGAAGCCAATCCGATGGGGCTCCAATTAGCAGCTAAATTGTACTTCGGAGCGCGTGAGTAAATCCAGTAATAAAAAAAAAGTAATAAAAACATGAAGCTATTATGGTAAAAATTTAAATGAAAATAATTGATAAAATCAACGTTGACCCTTATTCTATTTCTTTTTTAAAATATATGTTTTTTGCGATACTATCAAAGTTTGTATTATTTATTTTTACACGATGGAACGTGTCAACTATCAACAGATAATATTAGATTCAACGATGCTCAGGTATATAAAACTTTAAACAACTTTTAATATTACATGTGGTCCATTTGAACTGGAAATAGGAATAACCGTTATGCAAAGTATATAACTTCTACGATATAGCAATTGATTTCGTCTTTATGCTCTTACTCGGACCCGTAATAAAGTAGTGAAATTGAGTATTGCAGAACTAATGTAATAAACTTTTCAAGTACTGTCATATAAGGGACAGTCAAAGTCAATATAAATTTATTAACTTATCAACCGATATGATGGTATAGTTATGAAAGGTCTTTTATTACAATATTTTTAAGTCATTCAGGCAAAAATATTTTTCTTGTTATTTTCATGCCTCTCTGAAATATCTCAGTAATTTTATACGCATTATTAATTGTTTCGCTTTCAATTTTTCGCAAGAATTTCATTTATACACACTTTTCGTTTTTTCATAGAAGAGAAAAAATAACGAAATATTTCACAGTTCCATATTTTTCTTGTATGTATGCCGCTATAATATTTTTTTCTCTATGAACGCAAATTATGTCGTATTCTTCATATTAATTTTTATTAATTCGATTAGTTCTTTACATATTTGTGATTTTATATTTCGATTTTCAACCGGATCATTTACTTCTAGTGTGATATTATTTTACAAGGCCTCATAAAATACAGAATTTTTTAATGGGCGATTGATGTTCGCATCGTAGAAGATTGATGCATTAATTTATTTTTACCTTACACCTGTTTACGACACTGTTAGTCAAATTAGTTCATTGTTTTAAACTAGGAATAAGAAGGAATCAGATCAAAATACATTGAACTATATATTTATGGAAAAATTTAAGGGGGTTTCAATGAAAAACAATGAACATATTTATATATTTAATCCTTTTACCATCATACGGGAACTTAACAATCAGTATTCGAACGTCAACGAGATTATTTTCTTAAGTCTAAACATAGGTACATAGACAATTGTATGCCCATAGCGCTTTGTCAATGCATAATCCGGACTCAAAGCTGACAACTTTCGCAATATTTGGTTTAGTCATGTCACACACGATCAAACTGGTCGCCATCTCGTGATAAGCTGTGGCCATATTAGTTAAAGTGCGCTCTAACAATCGCACTCCTTGAGTTACAGTTGAGTAATTTGTAGTGGCGCAACGGAATAAGGCCAACTAAAGAAAAGAATCATCTCGTATCTTCAAACATTGCAAACGATTTCGACATTCGTTATGTATTTTTTTATGCTCAGAACATTTATATTTCTCCCTTCTTCAGTTAGGTCAGCGTATTATATCATATACTCTCCATATTATAATAAGTTTATATAATTAATTGTATATCGGGGTATACTATTATAGAACAGGAAATGAGCATGCGCGTATCCCGATGTTAAGTGACTATCGCCTTTAGACATCAACATCGCCGGAGAAGTCGCTTTTAATTAAAACATACATTTTTAAATAAATAAACTGCGACGGTTATATGAGAAATAAAAATTATCTACATATAGTATTAAAATAATACAAACAAAAATGGAATTTTATAAAGTGACCTAATCTGCAAACACTAAAAATATGATTATATTATAATCTTTCCTAGTTAAAAAACTTGTCAATATAGTCATACAACATCAATAAGACATTTTTATTTTAAATTAATAACCAATTCGATCATAATCTACTTTTACCAATTCCACAAATCTCGCATCTTGATCACGCCAGACCACTATACAAAATCCCTGCGACGACATAGTACGAATGTTCTAATAAAACAACGGAATGATTTGTTCACACGGATCCTGATATCTGCACCTTTCTCAAACGTCTTGCCCGATGCTGTAAACATGCTATCGTCTAGTGGGAATATCCCTAGGATTTTGCATTCGTAACCAGTCGACAAATTGCATTATCGAAGCACTCTCTTGTAAGTATCAGTTTCTATATTGGAAACCACCATCGACATAGCAGATTTATATAACGACCACTATTGTTTGTAGACTGGACATTTATCTTGTATCTTATTGCAGTAGGATTAGTGAATTCATAGACGACCTTGTTTTAGGACATTAAAAAAAAAATATTTTGAAAGACAGTAGAGTCCTTGAATTTCTCTAGTGTTGCATATATAATGCGACGAGAAGTAAACTACGGGAAATTCATTTAACTTATTTAATAAATTTAATACTAGGGTGACGGGTGGGGCGGATTAATAAAGACGCTAAGCTTGACTTGGCTATAAATTTTCATTAACGTCTAAACTCGCGTGTGTATTACAAACCGATTATAACAATATATTTTGGTATTTAGTGTTTTGTAATATTGTTACAGAGCCGTAAACCTCCCGTGGGAATGATAACAATTTGTTTGCAGCGTATAAGGCCAGCAAGAACGCTTCAAACTCAATAATGCATGAAGACCGCTGTACGTCCGCTGAGCCGAACCGACTCTCTAATTACGACAAACGACTCAAACTGTTCATTCCCACCTAGTGGCACGGTTATCGAACTCGCTTCTACCAGAAATTTTATATATAGCTACCTAAAATAATGTCATATCATTGCTACCGTCGTAAGCGATGGTAAATGATTAATAAGAAGAAGCATCAATGGCCTAAAATTAGGGTCGGAGGTTCGAATCCGCTATTCGACTATTGCCGTGAACTCGTGATCTACTAGCACAAGCATTTTCATCTTAGTAGGAGTGGTTAATCGGAATGTGAGTAAAATGACTAGTATTGGTAGCATTAATTTAAAAATGAAGAAAAATGCTTTAAATGTGGCAAGCTTGACCCGATAAACTTATGATCAGCACAGGTTTATTTTCTTTTCTTATATAGGAGCCCACAATTGTAGCATAGCGATGCGCTAATGGACTACGCCGAACTGTAATTATCACATCAAGGTCTTTATTACAACAACAATGGTAACAACAAAGGTGAAACGATGACCTCAGCCATTGTCAGCACATTCGAATCGGTCACGGTGCTTGTTAATTCGATTTCCGTATCATCGATAATTCATAATGTCCCAGAAACGAGTACAATTGTAGAGTCACTACGCATATTTAAATCGGTTCGGACATATAGGTAGGTACTAGGCAAATACAGCGCGCCACGCGGACTGCGTCAATATAAAAGTGCTACATGAACTCCGGTAGATTCCCAGGGCAGTGGCACGTCTTTTATTCGCAAGAAATCACTTCTTTATGCGGCTCGAAAGAAATATTGGCTGACCGAGAAATTCGCAAGTCATACGATTCTTTGTATTACGCCGTTCCTTAATCGTGAAGCGAATGATATTACTCTTGAATATCAATGAGAGAACAACATATCTCCTTTAAATCAGATCACAGCAAACCACAGGCGGGCCTTAGCCCTAGATGAATATTCTTAAGACACACACAACTAGGTTCAAAGGCGCTTACATTCTATCTAAATATGGTTATTACAATAAAATATTAAGAGTATTTGTTCGAAGTCCTGTGTCGGCATAAGGTAATCCATTACCGCATCTATCGCTTGGTATCGTATACTTGACCACTTGTCAATAATCATCGCTGCTTATCTTTAATCCGCCTGAACACTACACTTCCCCTTAAAGTTCTACAAACACAAGGCCCATTTTAGAGTCAGCGCAGACCGATGGACCAAGCAATATGATTTACTTTTGCTATACCAATTTCAACGTGTGCAAAAGTAAATTAAATTGAATTTCAATTATAACATACTGAAGGTCTGTTACAGGCTGATAATTATTTTCACTTTCTATAATATAGCAGTAATGTATCTGCCATAAATTTAAAAATTTATTGATCGCGTATCCTTTTTCTTTGTCACGAGATTATTAATTTTAGGGAATTAATTTTAATGTAATTCATTTTAGGCAGGCATAACGTACATTATATTGTTTTGATTATTACGCTATTGCTATATATTACTTACTATTTTAAGTATTCCTAATAAGTTATGTTAAATTAACCCAATGCACCTTGCGTCTAGTAACATCATAGAAATGTATTATTTCAGTCTTTTTAACTATTTTATAACATCATTTTATGCATATATACATAAAGATCATAAACACTTGAGCTGTCAATGCTGGAAAAGGAAAATGAGGCATTCCCTCATCGCTCAAGATCTCGATTTCTTTCTTTCACAAGACGTTTCATTTCACGATTTTACGATTTTATGCTGATTGTATTCCGGAAAACGTGGTTCGGTACCCCAGTGGAATCGATCTATTCGTGCTAGCAGTAGCACGAATAGATCGATTTTCATTACAGCATAACTCTACCGCGTAAAAATAATTTATTGTTATTCTTTTTTATATTACATTGAGTAACAAACGAGCACACACTTCACCTGATAGTAAGTGATTCCTGCTACTCATCACATCTACATTCATACTTGAGAAGGAAGCATAATGCAGATGCGTAGTCACCCTTGAGGACTGAGATGGAATGCCTAGTCACCAGTAATAAAAGGTCTCCAGAAGGTTTTATCAGCGTTAAATGCAGCAATTTGCTGCTTACGCTGGTATTCTGTGAGGCTATGGTCCTACCCCGATAGAGCTGACCCATTCATTCTGAAGCAAGAAACAAACTGTAGCGTAGCTCTACCACTGTCAAAAAAACATATAACTATTTTATAATATCGCAGAATTCATTCAAAAAGGGCGATGAACCATTGAAATGAAACGATAACCACTTTATCATTCAGTAAGCACGGCCACGTATTCATCTAATGGCGTGGAATTGTGAAGAAGCTCACGAATGCTGAGAAAGCCCGACATTGGGCTGGTATCGAAGTGGGTTGTTGCAGGCGCGCAAGTAGGTGAGCGTGTCGAGGTCGTGACGTCACGCGCTTTCTCTGTGCCTGCGCTCGCGCATTGAGCAATAGCGCCACGTTCTCACTGCTCCGGTTGCACTCTACCCTGTATAAGCTTTGATGCATCAACGTATTCTTCATCATTATCTGAGACAGATGCTTTATAATTGTATATGATTATAGATTTAATATATAAGTTACTCCATTTTGTTTCCTAATTTAAATTTTGAAAACCGTTTCGATTCCTCGTTTTTCTCATATATATTTAACTCATTATTTATTAACAGTCGTTTTATCAAACTTTTTATGAATCGTATAAACTACGTGTGTGTTTAATCAAAATAAAGACCAATGTACTATTCTAATGTCTGATACATTAGAATAGTACATTGGTCTTTTATTTATAATTCTGTTATTCATAGTAAAGTCGATTTGCATCCCCCCTATTTCTCGAGCGGATGCAAGAGAAAACTCTTTTATAGATTTATATTTGTACGTTCTGTTGAAGTAAAATGTTTAAAATACCAAAGTATATTGTTTGCCATAAAACTTTGCTAGCGAACGTGCATTAATATAGCAGCCGCAAATAAACATCACCGGTTATATGCAATGCATCGTTGAAATCGCATGACCAGACAGGTTAATGTTTACGAACAAAGAATTCACTGCTAAAGAATCTAGGTTAGGTAGACGTCCAACCTCCTTCCATCACTTCCAACCTTCAAATGTGAATCTGCTGTACATACATCAGCATAAAATAATCAATGAAACTATTATCAAAAATATCTTACTGTATTTTCTTCTACGTTCAAAGAAGATTGTATGTTGTACTTGTTAGATCGTTAAGATTGGAAAGACCGTATTTGTTTGGATTTATCGTAGCTTTTATTTATTTGATTAATATATATTAAGATGCCACATATAAAAATAAAGTTTTCGTTCATCGAAATGTAACACAATGGAATAGTTATAACGAAAATGTCGGAACCGAGTACAATGAACATAAACAAATCGGTTAAACTCGCCTCACACCGTGGCGAATGTACTGAAAATATTGACAAATATATATATATAGAACACCATGAAGCCTAACTATATATATGTACATTATAACCAACACTGTACAGTAAATAAATACGCTCACTTAGTCATTAAATATTTTTGACGATCGCAAGTAAATTGATTTCTTTATGCGTTTTTTGCACGAAACAAAATCTTTTCATCTTTGCTATAGACTATACCATAGTCTGAAATTTGTATGTAGATCTATTTATTTTACATTACGAAAGAGACGATATAGGAAGTTCTCTTCTAGGTAGATAGTCGGTGAAAAGCCATTCACACCACTTGCACCTGGACATCCATTATACTGCTCTTGTCGTCTTATCTGTCATAGCATTTATAGCAATAAAACTAAGAGGATAGTCTATGAAAAAATATATTAAGCAGTTGGTCTTATAAGAATCCTGATACTCACATAAAGGATACAGTGGTAGAGCTACGCTGCAGTTTTTTTATGCCTGCCGAATAAATGGGTCAGCTCGACCAGGGTAGGACCACGTCCTCACAGAATACCAGACTAAAATAGCAGCATAATGCTGCTGTGTTTCGTCGGGTGAGAGCAGGGATCCGGAGACTTATTACTGGTGACGAGGCATTTCATCTCAGTCCTCAAGGGTGACAGACAACGCATCTGCATTATGATTCCTTGTTAAGGATGAATGTAGGTATCATGGGTCGCAAGAATCACTTGCCATCAGGTGAAATGCGTGCTCGTTTGTTACTATCTATGAAATAAAAAAAAATATATAAGCTTTTCAGTACCTGCTTATAGTTAGTAATGTTAACTGATTTTTTATTAATAAACTTCGCAAGTTACAAGAATATCTTAGAATTTTATTAAGAGTACCTTAAATCAAATAATTTTGTTTAATAAATAATATGAATAAAATTTTATTACTTGATAACAAAAAATTCAGAAATTTAAACAAAGAAACTTCAGTCTTGAATAACGTAAAGTCCAAGAACATATACGAGTTCGTGTTTGATATCTCGTATTACCTCCACATTATTAGATCCCTTTGTTCTTTACTTGAACGTTGTAGCAATTTATTTTGTTAGTGCTTGCTGTTCCGATCCATCGACGAGATAAAATATTGTACAGGGTCATGAGAATTATATGTTAGGTCAGATCACGTTAGTTTAAAATTATTATAGTGTAACAACGAAAGAGTAATTTTCCAGACAACAGATTTTTGTACTTTTTATATTTACTACAACAAGACGAGTACAAAACGAAGAAAGAGAGAGACTATTGTCCAGCATTGTGATATACCGGTGAAAATATGGTTAGAAAAAGGTGGTTATAATTTCCATTTAAAAATCAGCTGTTCAGCCTTATCAGACACTGCAATATAAGTAAGTGATTCCTGTGGCAATGAAATCTACATTCATCCTTGAGAAGGAATTATAATGCAGATGCATTGTCAGCCTTGAGGACTGAAAAGGTAACCCACCAGTAATAAATGTTCTGGATCCCTACACTCACCATACGAAACAGAGCATCAATATATATATATATATATATGTTGCAATTTTACGCATCCTACCCCGGTCGAGTTTACCCATTCATTTTGCAGCTAGAAACAAACTGCAGTGTAGCTTTCCATTTGGCCATGGCCATTTTCTTTATATTAGATTCTATAGAAGTTGTTTAATAATATTCAGTGAATGTGCACACAGTTCACCTGAGTTTGAAGATTCATGATGCATGCATGTGTTTCGTCACCTCTGAGAACTTTGATGTAATGTCTTCTTACCTATAATTAATAATAGTTATAATTGGGTCCTCCACATTCAACATAACACAGAAACAATTTTACACTGATATTCTGTGAGGGCGTGGTCCTTCCCAGGTCGAGTCGTACCGTTCACGATACAATCAGAAACTACCTACAGCGTGATTAAACCGTTGTTAAGAAAGTATTAATTAAATACATTCAATTAATGAAAACGATTTTTTTTAAAACTCATAAATAACTATACGGAAAGTATAGTTATTTATAAGTCTTCCAATCAAAGGTAATTTTTTTGAATAGATGTTAGGTTGTTACTTATAAATATAGTCTATGGCAGCACTAGAATTTGCCTTTGTCATAACTTCTAGAAGATTTCAATGTCTCTCTAACACGATTGCTCGGGCATAGCCTACGCAAAATCTAGATTTTGACGCTGCTAGCCTATGCGGCTCTTACAGCTTCATCGGAAACAGAACATAACCAGCTCACGGAACTGAGGGGTCCGTGAGCTGGTTACAGGGTTTGGCTCTCTTACTTACACCAAGGCGCTCATACACTTAGCGTGTAGGTCTACTCTGATCACTTACCTAAAAACTAAATCCTTTCTGGTTTTGTTGATCTCTGTGGGAATACATAATATATAATAATATAAAATAAAAGAGTAGCGGCGTGGGTGAACAGTTCCGCTCAAATAAGATTCTTTTTGAATTTGTGGAAGTGAAGGTTGGACGGCTCCACGACACATACGTGTCTGGTGCCCAAGAGGTATTTGTTCACCCTTCAGTCCTGTATACATCTCACATGTATGTAACAGGCACACATTTTCACCGACTCGATCAAGTGAACCCAGGGCTTCGAAAACAATAGGAGCACCGGGTAATAATTTTGTTTGTCCTTCTACTTGTATTTTATGGACCTCTAAGGTCTTGAGTTTTACGTTCTCCTGCCAGCGCTTTGGTTGGTCTACGAGGATGGTGGTTCGGGACTTTGACTTACTTGGGCCCGGCTGATGTGACCTGGGCCACGCGTGGGCCAACAGTTATTACGTAATTAAAAAGTGTAAACATATGTGTTTACCCTAGTGTATGCACTAGACTAGAACATCAATTACTATTTTTATATTAAAAAAGTTGATACGTGAAAAGGTTATGCGTATAATTTTTTTCCCTTAAGTCCTTTATATGACCAAATGTTACACAAACTTTTAACTAGATAATATCTTTCTTTCTTTGAATTAGAAAATGTTAAGAATATCCAGGTTATACTTCACTACTGTGGAAAGTATGACCACAGCTAAATAAAAATGAATTTAAAAAGGGTTGGTTACCTAGGGATATGATCTTGCTATTTATTCTGCGTTCCAGATATATAATGATATAAAGAAGTCAAAATAATTACTATATCAATGTATTATTTTCTTAGATACACTTTGAACTTTTTGCTATCATTATCATGCTGCCAGCAGTAGACTACTACAGCCAAGGCCCCAAGCCCCAAGTTGCTAGGCGGATTAGAGGTCATTGCACCTAATTTCTCATACCTATACTTTGGTGAACAGTATTTAGACCTGGCATAATTGAGATGATTATTTACGCCTGTCACTAGTTTTATTAAAATATAAATTCGTAATACTAATTAATTTCCTCAAATTGAAAATAACACATGGCATTGTCTACAGAAGTGTGGAGCGCGGGCGGCGGGGCCGGCGGCGCGGCAGCATGCGGTAGCAGCGGGATGGATCTGAAACACGAGGTGGCGTACCGCGGCGTGCTGCCCGGGCAGGTGAAGGCGGAACCCGGGGTCAGCCACAACGGTCACCCAGCCAACGGGCACGTGCGAGACTGGATGGCAGGTGGCGCGGCAGGAGGAGGCTCGCCCTCACCAGGCGCTGCGGCACAACCCCAACCAAATAACGGTTACTCCTCGCCGTTGTCCTCCGGCAGCTATGGACCGTACAGCCCTAACGGAAAAATAGGTAAGTTTCAAATTACTTTTTGCGACCCCCAAAGTCCTATCTATAAAGAATTATAACGCAGATCCGTAGTCACACCTAAGGTTAAATCTTTTTTTCTTTTAGATTTAAACGATAATAGCTTAAAGACTACGGTCTGCGAAATTTAAGCACGAAATTTCAATCCGCTATTCGACCTTTATTATTGTAAACCAACTCCTAGCACAAATTTTAATCTTAGGTGGAATGGTTAACGGGAATAATGATAATTTTAATAGCACAGCAAGCATTCCTTATAAATAATTAGATTCCAAGTCTTGTGATACTAATAAAACTTTAACAGAACTCTCAAAACAGCTTCATACCTGGTAGATCGACACCGCCCCTATAAATTTGCTGTAGAGCGAATAATACTAGTCAAACGGGGACGGACTGGGCTTCCACAGAAAGATGGCGTAAAAAAAGTAGACTAGCGCTGCTCTGTTTCCAATGGTGTAATATAGAAACCCGAACCACCAAGGATAATTTAACCTAATATTAAACTAAAATTTTTGATAATTAGTTTCTATCTCCATTATGATTCCTTATCGAGGACGACATATGTCATAAGCCGCTGAACCCATTTACTTGAATCAGGTCAATTGTACGAAGGTCGTGCTGAAAGGAATGAGCTTATTAGCAAATTTATTCTTTATCAATCTTTTGACGGTTACTGACTTGGACACGTTATACACGTGTCAATTCACAAGTCGTTGTTACACGAAGTCATTAATTTTGGGGCGAAAACTGTCACATATCATACGGCATTAACTCTTATTTTAGTCTACTGTAGTGTGTTGCAGAAAAATGAAGCAATAATTTGTGCCCGTATGCGTCGCATAGTGACATTTCGTTGGACTTGGCAAATCATCAAAGCATCGTACCGTCGACTGACGCTTTGTTTAAGGATCGTAGTTATATAACCATTTTTCGGAACCTGTCAGAATATCATAAACGTTAATTTTTCCCCCGCTCCGAAGTTATCTATCATAAATTTGCACCAATCCATGTGACATTCATTCTGCCCATGGCAGCCGTCTCGAACAATATGACGCGACTCATAATAATTGTTCATGAATAATAGTTTTAAATGCTACTGATCCAAAAATATCCAGTTTTCGATCAACAGCAAACCAATTAAAATTTATTGCTCGCAAAGAATCAGACTCACCAAAACTTATTGCTAAAAGTCCAAACCCCACTTGCGGGCGTAAACCAGTTTTATCGTCATGATAAATCATAACACGAAAATGACGTTGAGTGAGCAATTGTGCGAACGAACTCCCGCAAGGTTGGACTTAGTGTTACATTTTTAAATTCATTAAAAAATAACCAGCTTTTACGATGGTGTATAACATCCCAGTGTCAAACAAATGAGTAAAGAGTAACATACTCCTTACTTTTCTTTTGGCATGAAACTCGAATGAGTATAACCCCTAATACTGTTATCATGTTTTTTTTTGAATTGCTATATTTAAACAAATAAAAGTTTTATTTGTCTATGCATTGATAATTATTAATGGACAATCATGGATCAATCTGACATTGATTAAATAGATGCGTTAAATGTGTTGAAATATTTAAAGGCTACGAAGCTAAGACGAATATATAACTTTGCAAGATTGCACATTAACACGCAACTGTTTCACTCTTGTTGAGGTTGTTTCACCTTGTACAAAATTACATAATTTGTTACTGATTGCTTCACTTAAACAAGGTACTAAGAAATATTTAGACGCTCTAGCATTATAAATAGAATAGAGAATTTTATTTATAAATCAGTTGCTGAAATATATGCTTAAACATAGATATAAGAAATAAGTACAAAATTAGAAAAGAGCTGAATATTTAACTCATAAAAGGAAGAAAATTGTGAGACCGAAATATAAACTAATACAAGAACCACTAAACAATTGTCTTGCTGAAACTGCGTTACAGTCGACCCAGTTTTAAATAATGCTGTGTGGCCGTATGATTGTGTAACAGCGGGAGCTTAACGCTACTCAAGTATTGAATGCATGGTTTACATACTGTTATTAGCAAAGAACTACAATACTCCATTTCCTAAGAGCCTTCAGTCTTTTGCGACGACCTCGAGGAGAGATGACGCAACGGGCGGTAGTTATAGAAATGTGCAAAAATTAACGACAGTAAGGATACGTGTTATTTTTATCTTTTGTATGAAACATTCAAAACAACTGTATGGTAACAAAATGTTCAAAACTCGCTGCAATTATTTACAATGACCTCAATGACGCACGCAGTCCTAAGGACATTGGAAGCATTATCTTGTTACTGAACAAAACAAAGTTGTAGCAATTTATACTGATTCCTCCAAACCTGAGCCTTGTATTAAAGATATATTGAAGATACTAGAGGTCACTTCAAACTGGTGATCGTAATCATCGGCACTAAAAGGATTTTTCCGTGTTTAATGTTATCGCGCCAAAGGCGATAGCGGGGACAATGACCCGACTATTGCGTGATATAGATACGACACAGCAACGCGTTTGATAAAATTGATTTTGTATATAGGAAACGCAGATATGAATGAGTTACATTGATAATGGATTAATATTGTCAACAGAAGTAGATCGGTCAAGGTTTGACCTTGACACTTCTCTTGCGAATCGTATAATTCCACCAGTGTTGAACTTCCTAATGTGAAGCTTGAGTTTTTCCACTAGCGTGAACTTGAATTCAAATTAAACACGAGGTGTGAGGAGTTCTCGGACTACCGCTAATAAATATAAACATTGCTACGACTGTGTGAACGCTAATAAACAGACATAAAAATCGGTACCAACAGAAAGATTCGAGAAACTTAAGCACACTCCAATACGACTTTACCTGTATTATAGCAGATCAACGCCGAATAAAATGTAATATTTTACTTTACTTCCTTTTTATTGGTGGACAAAAAGGCGAAAACGCCCCAAAGTTTCCAAGAACCAATTATGTATAACTTGTTCTGCCGAAAAATACTTGCGTCCAGCTAAAAGCATCATGTACCGTAGTCGTATATCCCTCATTATTTTCTCGTTAAGATTTATACCACTGCCGCACGTCTGCGCTCGCTTTTATTCTGATTAAAAAGAAGATGCTATCTATAGTATCGAACATAACCACAGCTTAACTATATTTCAAAAAAGCTTCTTAACGCACTTGTTAAAAACGACCTCTATTTATAATTTTTTATCAAAATTTGATTTTAATTCTATCTTGGACTTTTGCATTCAATTATCAAAAGTCGTCCTTTTTTCATACACTTATATTGGAAATTTATGTTTAATATTAAGTATAAAATCTTAATTTATTACATATTATATTCACCAATAAACCACCAAAAAAGTTACAGGCATTATTTACTATTTTTTTTTATACCTGACATTAGGAAAGACACAAGTAGGTAAATACCTGAATCCCAGTCGAAACTTGGTTAAACGTACCTAAGTCTTTTTCTTATTTGTGTGAACGATTCGAATTTGACCGCTAAAGGTTAAGTAAAAAAAAAGAAAAATTACCCAAGGCCCAGTGCCATATCTCACGGGTCGTCCGACAGTATACAGTCGAGGTATTTAAGGAATTCTAATTTAATTTTTAAAGTGGTAACGGCAAAATGCAACGAAAAATTGCGTGGGATGATGCCCTCGCACATTGATTATGTTTTTTGCGTGAAAATAATATTCAATTTTGAAGTTACTTACCAACGGGAAGTAATTTCACATTTTTCACAAACATTAAATGAATGCACAAATATTATTATTTCTGTTTTGGCTTATTAAACAAAATAAAATAAAATATTTTAAAAGATCTTTATCCGAAATCACAAATCTGTTTAATTGTGTTTAACGCTAGAAAACTAGATACTTTCAATTTTACTGCAATTTAGTTTTGTACGCTACTTTTTTACGTAAGTGTTTCCCTTGACTTTTTTTTTGTTTTTAGTTGCTATAGGTTAAGGGCCTAAATTCGCAAAATGTTAGTACTGGAAGCTTTCTTAGTTTTTACAGCTTCAGAGTATCTGATTAAATTAAAATTTAATTTTAACATATAACCAGCGCAAAGTAGCCGAATTACCATCTAATGAGTAAAAGAAAAGGTATGCCTTATTACTACTGGTGACGAAGCATTCTTCATCTTAGTATTCAGGGAGTAACAACGTATCTACATTATGATTCCTTATCGAGTAAACATTTATCTTCAGATCGTCAGACAAAAGGCTATAAGGGACATTCTATACACCCAGTTGTGTCAACCAGCTATTTTAACATATTTTTATATTTCATAGATAAAACGGATAAGTTAACCATGCCTTGCAGTTTCATAAAATAAGCAATCAAGTTGTTAGTTTTATTAATTTTCACTTGCGAAACCTTTCAGGGCAAACAATTTAATGTCTATTTTATATAGTAAAATGTTTTTTCTGAAAAGTTAAAATGTGGACCCTTTTCATTGTATGTTTAAAGTAAATAATAATAATGCTTATAGGAAACAGGCAGCCCCTTTAATATTATTTTTTGAATAAGGTTAACAAACACAATATGGAATTCACATAAGCCTATGAGCAGTACCTTGCATAGCAGAATCCCAAACGAAGCAGGCACCGATGTTTTGCACCATAGTAAAATGGCATAACATTGCTGGGCGCCGTATAGTGACTAACAGGAATCCAACAACCGGCCGCGCATCTGCGACTCCTCTGGTCCATGACTCCTGGATGTCCTGGGGCGACGGTATTCACTTACCATCAGGTGAGCGGATTGCTCGTTTCACACTTATTCTATAAAAATATAAAAACCTAATTTTGCATAAAATCCATTAAAAATGGATAATTTATCATCTTAAGACGCTTCTAACAATACCTACGATTTAAGGTAGCGGTATCGATATGTTCTTAGTTATTAATAATTACGAGTGTTATGGAACATCGAAATTATATATGTATAAAGTGAGGATAAATTTTTCATATAATTTCATACATCATGAACTATCTCTTAAAATGTAAAGTCTGAGAATCGCCAAACATAGCTTTGATAATGTCGCTAAATCTGCAACAAAATAAATAGAAATAACAAAAATTACCGACAAACGTTTCTCCATTCTTATTGGATTTTATAGTTTCAAGTACGTTCGATGATACGATTTCCGTCGTTTATTGCATCGTTGATATTTTCAACATGTATTCGTTGAACAGAGCGAAGACACTAAAATAAGACATAATAATACATAGAAACACAACAAAACGATGCTCTACATGTACCTCGTGATTTATATTACCTATTAGAATGAATAGAGGAGCTCATAGACATTGCTGTGTCATATATATTATTGAGAATCCTTTCATAAATATTTATTCAAGCGAAAGGAATATACTTTGCAGTCTATTTAGTTTTCTATTATCAAAACTTTTATTTACATGATTTGCTAGAAAATTCTTTACGTAATAAAATAAGTCAAAATTTCCCTGTAGTACTAACTATTACTTACTAATTACTACTAATATTATAAGGTATTAAAGTGCTATAACATTTTTGTTTTTTCCATTATCACCGTTTTTAATTACGTAATTACTTTTAGATTCACTCAAATGATTGATACTTACTTTGAGATACGATACTTGTTTCTTAATAATAAATGCACAAGAAGCATATTGAAGGAACGAATCAAGAAATAAAACCTCAGCTCTTTCCTATATAATCACTAACAAAAAGTCACAACATTGATAACTATAGGTCTGGACTCCATCTTGAAGTTGATGAGATTAACGATAAATTAAAATAAATTAAAAGAAATATTTTGTGTTACAAGAACATTCATAATAAACGTAGTTGCATAGGAACCAAGTATATTTGTGTAATTCCGTTCAATAAAAATTTTGCATTGATACGGTCGCATACTTATACCTATTAATAATGTTTACTCAACATACCATTATTTTTGTTACTGTAAGATCATTGACAATCATTAATAAAGTAAAATGCATAATACAATAATTAACATACATCATTTTCTTAATTAAGTTTAAGTTACACAATGGTTAATTATAAGTCGAGAAATGTAAAATGTGAAACGACGAAGACATCGCAAATGCATCATTATTCTTCGTTACATTACTAAAATGTTTTTAACTTGTAGTTTATAAGTTAGTGGAAATTATTCATTAATATTAACCCTACCAAAAGCGTATAATTTATTAGAAGCTGTCTTATCACTATTCTTTTAGAACAGTTAATTTTTCTTCATATAGGAACTTCTATGATGAGTAAATTGTGTTATATTTTCGATCTACAAAGCGGTAATCTTTTCTACATTGACCACAATCTCAAGAAGCAAAATAAATGTCTATATTAATACATCTATTTTTAATATACTATAAAAACTAGCGAACGCGAACTAGTTTGCCTCTTGGCACCTCATAGATACGTAAAGTGGCATAAGCCTCAAATATGTTGAAATAAAAAAATATTTAGAATATTTTGTTGTCTGGACCCATAGCTCGTAGCTTAGGAATCATTTCATCTATTTTGTGTATAATAAAAATATCAAATTGAAAAAAAAACATATTCTAAATTGAAAAATAAATTTATATAGTTCATTTTTTTTATTAGTTATATTTCGTCCCTGTCTTATATATTCAAGAATTGTTGGGGAACATTATACGAATTGAAATATAATGAAATAAATAAATATATGGATGCACTGAATACCATAGTATTGAACGATATTGTTAACAGTACCTAGAGTACCTTTAAAGTACTTGAGAAAAGTAATCTGTTTTCTCACTCCATTCCGAGGTTTTTGTAGTGGATGTAGGTAAAGTTTTATGAGGGTTTCATAATTGCCATTGTTTATCGGGTGCACTGGGGTCAAGGTCGATTTTATCGCACAGCCTGAACTCGTGTGAACTCGGCGTTTCACAATCCCTACTCTATAACATATTCTACGGTCAAATCTAGCGCTCTTTATTGCTGATTACACACGACACAACTTGTGTTTATTTTTTTTTATTACCAATACATCAAATACAATATGTGCACCTTAAATAAACTATTTTATAAATGTGTTCGGGTAAGCCTAGCCTTGTAGTTTAGAATACAGTCAGTGAAAACTTAGTAATTTCGATTCCACCATTCTAATATTGTCATGAACCAACTACTACACTACACTACACAAGCTTTGTAGGTTATTTGTTGTGGTTATTACTGTTAATAACATTGCTAGCTTTCTTTAAAATTATGTGACATTACATATAGTTGCCAATCACTTCATACCCAGTTATAACTCTAAAATCACTTTAAAAGGGTCTAATAATAGTTACATATATATGGGAATTTAACATGAACGAATTCTTAATTTATTATTGCCTCATCAATGAGGAAGGGAGCAAAAACGGTTACTAAAACAGGTATATTATTTGCTTTTAATTAAATAAGTCGTTCTTATTTTATTCTTAGATCATTTTTCGTAAATTCAAAATCTAGTTTCTTCTTATTGGAACGGATATGATCTAACGCTAATAGGCATCTAATGACAAGAAGCAAAGCTTCCGTATCACTTCTGAGTAATACCAATTAAAACTCAATTAATGGATTTATTAAATTATTCCACGGATTGTATATTCTTAAAAGCACTTTAAATGGAATCATATTAACTTAATTTTTAGTTTAAGTAAGTTAAGTACTAGAAAACCGTTTACCTATATGTGACTTTTAATTACTTCCATTTCCGCTAAAAAGAAAACATTTTAAATGTATGAGCGATTAAATAACAAATTGAGTATATATGTTATATAAAAACCTTATCAGTATTTATGGCATATAGCGTTTATAATGAGCTCGATTTTTTTTTACATAATTTAAACAGCCATAACACTGATATCATAAACAAATCAATAGTAACGGCTTCAGTACAGTACATACCACAGTCTAAAATATTCAGTCACAAATAGAATTAAATTGATGTAGCAAACTCTTCTTCAAAGTTATCTGAAGTCAGTTAGTGGAATTAATTGGTACCTACCGCTATTGTATTGTATACTATTGTGTATGTTTATATATGTGTATATATATATATATATATATATATATATGATTTATATATGTATATGTATACGTAATGTATGTATGTATATATATTGTGTATTTATACATGTATTATGTATTTAATATCTATATGTGCATGTATTATTATTAGCTTATTTATTTTTAGTTTTTTTTCTACTTATATTAATTAGTTACCTATGATACACATATCTCACCACACCTTGGGTTGACTGGTAGAGAATGCCTTTGGCATTAAGTCCGCCCTTTGTGAACTTTTAACTTTGGTTAAGGTTAATGCAATAAAGAGTAAATAAATCAATTAGTGCCTTACAAAATGTTGTTTTTCGGTTTTGGGTATTGTATCTAACCACACTATATCTGAACCTTCCACTGATCTTATTCCACATGCATTAAAATGTCGAAATATACCGAATCGACCGTCGTCATCATTACGTCGGTAGAAATAAAAATTTATGCCTAAGTTACAACTCATTTATAATCAAAAGGTTTTTCTTTAACGTGAATAGTATAATAATTTGAGTATAAATAAAACGTCTCAAATTGGTATAGGAATTTCAAAAATTATTTTAAAATAATAAATGACAATTAATCTATACTTACATTGGTATCAGAGCATTATTCCTATTACCCTTGACATTATCAATCCTGGTGTACATAGGTCATAGCGATCTCGTTCAAAAAAATTGTAATTTATATACAGGGTATTAGGAGACCGTTTCCGAAAATGAAGACAGACAATAGTACTAATGACACATTTGATGATAGAATGGAAAAAAAATCGATCCTGATTAAAAAAAAAAACAACAAAAACATTTTTAAAACTTTTTATTAGCATTATTTACGCTCCATCATTTTAGTACGGCTAAATGAAATGATAGTTTCATAAAAAATACATTACTTTACTTAAAAAAACCAGCAATGAAACACAAAATCAAAAACAGCTGATGCTCAGATCAACGAACGCACGGGCGAAACTGTCTCAAAAACTAAAACATAATAATCAATCACGATTTTGTGTTTCATTGCTGGTTTTTTGTTAGTAAAGTAATGTATTTTTTATGTAACTATCGTTTCATTTATCTGTACTAAAATGATGGAGCGTACTAAAACGTTTTTAAAATATGATTTTTTTAATCACTATCGATTTTTATTCCATCCCATAATCAAAGGTGTCATTAGTACTATCGTATGTCTTCTTTTTCGGAAGCGGTCTCCTAATACCCAGTATATATACATACATATACATACATATAATAAAATCATAACCACTTTTTGCAAAAGATATACGCCGAGTGCCCTACCACCGGACACCTTTTAATTCGGTAGAGCTGTAATTTTCAGTGATGTATGAAGAGGTGAGATTGTTTTGTTGTTTGTTTAACTGAAATAAGTTAACAAACAATAAGATATGTCAATTTTAAAGAAGGCGTACACTAGTCGTGAGAAAAAGCACTACTTATTTGCTCTTATTAAAAAGTAAATTATTAATTTTTCGCGACTTCCTTAGATTTTAGTTACATACTCGTATATTTATATTATAAAAGTAAGTTAATAGACAAGTTATATTTAAATAATTTAAAAAATATATAATTAAAAAAATCTTCCTTGGTGCTCTTGTGATTGATTTATTTCCTTTTTTTCACATATAGAAATTCTAATTTAAGTGGCGGATTTAATTATACTTATTTTTTTCTATTTTGTTTTTATTGAAATACTTCTTTATTAACTGCAAACAATTGTTGGTACGATTATCCAATTGTAAACAACAACAAAATAACAAGTCAGAAATTGTTTATGTAATTTATTGATTCAGCTTACACAGCACCGATGATGTTTCTAAATAATAAATATTTATCAAAACAGAAATGATGACTTGAGGAATGCGGTAATCTACTCTTGGTTGGTTATAGGCATCTTATAAGTCATTCCAGCCACCTTGAACCTTGGCTTTACGCTATGTTGCACATGGATTCCATTCCAAAATCAATAACATAAACAATTTATGGATCTTTTTATTAAAATTGTATAAAGCGTTTTATTCGTACCATATTTATCGAATACGCCATTACCAAATCTAATCGAGTTTACTATAATAGTCAAAGTATAAAAATAAAACTACAGCGATAAAAAGTGACATTAGGGTAACCAACCTAACCTTAACCTTAGTTTAATTTAATTTAACCTTTTAATTTACATTAAATATCTTATTGTAATTATTTCTTCAAATCCTTGTGAAGACTACACATATTCATGATTATTTAAAAAGAATTTTATTGCGTCCGATAGGTCGCTTTATATTTTACAGTACGCTAGTAACCCTAGAACCTTAGTAGTCGATAGTCGATCCCCAACGGTTTTCAAGTTAACAACTTTAACACTATTTTTAACTTTAAATGATTTACAACATGGTGAGCATTAAGAAATCTTTGAGAGATAACATATATGACTAAGAAAGAAAATATAAAATATTTTCAAGTTACGTGAATTTCACCATTTAGCGCTGGTGGTAGTGGACTATACTCAAATTGTTTGGATATCCAATTATTGACGTTTATACTCTAGAAAAAATCTAGGCAGTTACTTTTTTGTTTATTATTCTATATGCATTACGAATAAGATAACCATCGACTGATATGCATTCAGCGATCACAATGAGCATTGCTGGCCCCAGAAGTGGCCTCGTGCGAGAGGATGCACGCAACACTCGTATCGATTACAATCTATCCACATTCGTATTTCAATAGCAAATGAAATAATTTCAACAATAGGTTTTAGCACTCATAGTAGACTTATCACGGTGCTACCTTCCACTTAGGAATAATCATTGTGATTATCTATTTTCTATAAATGCTGTATTCCTAGTGAAGAAATATTTTTAAACTTTAAAATTCAATGTATTTAGCATTCAATATGTAGTTAGTTTATTGTTTTCAATTTTAATTCTAGTACTATTAAGTAACCTTTGTGAAATTATACATGGCGAAATCCACTATACGTAGTAATTTTTTTACTTTTAAATATAAGCATACATTGCATCAATTATGTAAAATACAAAGTAACGAAGTAAAAATGTAAAACCATTACACTTAATCTAACTAAAGCTTTGTTCCAAAACTAAAGCCACTTCAAAAGTAAAGTCAGTTACACTGTAGGAATAGAGACTGCTTTAAAGGTGGGGCCGGGCAGATAATACTGCGCACGCGCATCCATACAATCGGGGAGCCCCATTACGGCGGTCGTGCGCGGAATTGATGCGCTAACAATTGAGCTGCAAGCACACACTATTGGCAGTGTTGATATACAATAATGGATCTACAGGCGTTGCTCAATGGGAGTCAGTGTATTGTTTACGAGCAGCGACGCGTGAAATTACTCGCACTTCATAAGTGTTCTGAAATTCAACACAATACTATAGTCCTGGGCTCAACGATATTAATTCTCATATTTAAAACTTTATTTCAAATAAGTAAACTGAAGTAGATACGCTCTATCTACCAGAAATGAGTGTGTCGTTATCATTTGGGCTATCCTTTTTCCATTGCATTATTTCTGCATTCATTTACTTCCTGAAAACTTATGTATAACTAGTATTTCTATATAGCTGAGGCGTCAATAGCCTAATGGCTTACGGTGCGGTCTGCGAAACTTAAGGTCATAGTTTCGAATCCACCATTAGACTATTGTCGTAAATCATCTCCTATAGTTTTAATAATAGTTGAAGTAGTTAACCGGAATATTATTAATGTTAATATTTTTTAAAAAAAATCCTATATAGATAGACTTATAAAATATTATTGATTTACTTCAGAATTTACTTCATTATAAAATATGTTATATAATGAAGTAAATTCAAAGAATCATTAGATTTAGTTGGTATAAAATGAAATTTCAACGACTAACTAAATACACAATTACCTACGTAAAAAGTAAAATCTTAAATTTACTTGCAAACAATTAATTTAAGACTAGGTTATATTATTTGCGAAGCAAGAAAGACCCCACCATTTTGACAAAAATTTCGCCTCTAGGCGTCTTTGTCACTTCTCTAGGCGTCTAGGCTACTTTATAATGTAATACAATTAGTAGGATTTAAATAATTTTAGATTACTTTGAAGATATGTATCAGACGATTGTGTTTTGAAACTGTAAGTTTATATAGATATAAAGTTAGTTTACTTTGTCATCTAATGTTGTTAAACGGGAGAGAAGTCTGCAACGTTATTTCCAGAATAGACGTGAGCGAGTAGATTAAATTTAAATTTATACAAACTTGAGTATCGTTTGGAAAGCTATTTAGGAAACTTTGTAATTTTCTTTTATAAGTAGCTCAGGAACACTTAAATCATAACACATTTGATCGTTGTCTTTAAAATAACTCTTTTAGGTCTTTATTGTTGCACGAGGAAAGAAAAAGACAAATGAGAAAGCTGCCACTATTCCCGCGAAGTCAATGAAAGGGCACGAGATTTTTGATGTATATTTTATTATACATTAATGTCAACTGTTAAGGTGTAATGTCAAAGAACACAATACCCATTGAATCAAAAACCTCAGCAATAAAATACCTCACAAAAAGAACTTGCGAAGAAGTTTTGAAACTCGTTTAAGTAATAAAAATATGACATATATTTTTTTGATTTCGAGCATAAGCCAAATTTATGTGATTAAAGGATTAAATTTACTTTGAATCAGTTGGACATGTGAACGTTTCTGTTTAAATATTATTTATACTAACTCGGACATTTTTCACATCAAATTTGTTAGTAAATTTTTATTGCCCTACTGCAATTTGCAATTTAAAGCATGGATGGGTCGGCTCGATCGGGTAAGAATCATGCGCTCACAGCATACTAGCGTTATATAACTCATGGTAAATAAAGGAGCTGGAGAAGCAGTTACAGGGAGTGAGGTGATTCTTTCGATCTCAATACTCTGGAAAGGCAACGCACGTGTATATCGGAGGAACATGTTAACAGGTGTACAGTTACGCTACAGTTTGTGTCTAGCTGCAGCATAAATCTCGACCGGGGAAGGATCACTTCCTCACAGAATACCAGCGTAAAATATCAGCATAATCCAGAGACCCTAATATCTGATTTTAACAATCAATTTTAGTCCTCAAGTGTGACAGCTCATCTGCATAATGATTCCTTATCGTGGATGTGGGTCCATGGCACCCATGTCATGGTTCGCAGCCATCACTTACCATCAGGCGAACTGTGTGCTCATTTGTAAACCTCAATACTATAAAAACGAAACAAAAGAATTGTGTTTTAACGGTTTGAAGCATCACTTGACATCAGGTGAATTGAGTGTGTGCATTTTTGAATAAGAAAAACTAGGATCATTATATATCTAGCTATTTTGTTAAATCCTATTAATGTCAATGACATATAAAACAATGTAATATTTTACATTCTTAAGTCCTATACAATCCAGCAACGATTGCCAGTATAACCGTTCAATGTAATGTGGGCATTACAAGTGCCCTTGGGGTATTTTGAGGTATTCTGGTAGTTGTATTTTATAGCCACCATTGATTGCTGACATTCAATGTCTTCCGGTGACGTCAGGTTGAAAATCAATACAAAAATCTTGCACCTCTTAAAGTTACACTTCCAATTTGTATAAACATACATTATAAACTATCTGCGATTTAAAATTTCAACTAAAAAGTAAATTTCCGTGGATTTAACATTTTTCTAACACACGGTCGATGATAACTGCTTCCCATGACTATGAAGTCATATATGAATATACCATAAATCAAATTTTAACAGCGGTAGAGCTACGCTGCTATTTATTTCTAACTGTTTAATGAATGGGTCAGCTCGGAAGGACCACGCCCTCACAGAATACCAGCGTAAAATATCAGCATAATCCAGAGACCCTAATATCTGATTTTAACAATCAATTTTAGTCCTCAAGTGTGACAGCTCATCTGTATTATGATTCCTTATCGTGGATGTGGGTCCATGGCACCCACGTCATGGTTCGCAGCCATCACTTACCATCAGGCGAACTGTGTGCTCATTTGTAAACCTCAATACTATAAAAACGAAACAAAAGAATTGTGTTTTAACTGTTTGAAGCATCACTTGACATCAGGTGAATTGAGTGTGTGCATTTTTGAATAAGAAAAACTAGGATTATTATATATCTAGGTATTTTGTTAAATCCTATTAATGTCAATGACATATAAAACAATGTAATATTTTACATTCTTAAGTCCTATACAATCCAGCAACGATTGCCAGTATAACCGTTCAATGTAATGTGGACATTACAAGTGCCCTTGGGGTATTTTGAGGTATTCTGGTTGTTGTATTTTATAGCCACCATTGATTGCTGACATTCAATGTCTTCCGGTGACGTCAGGTTGAAAATCAATACAAAAATCTTGCACTTCTTAAAGTTGCACTTCCAATTTGTATAAACATACATTATAAACTATCTGCGATTTAAAATTTCAACTAAAAAGTAAATTTCCGTGGATTTAACATTTTTCTAACACACGGTCGATGATAACTGCTTCCCATGACTATGAAGTCATATATGAATATACCATAAATCAAATTTTAACAGCGGTAGAGCTACGCTGCTATTTATTTCTAACTGTTTAATGAATGGGTCAGCTCGGAAGGACCACGCCCTCACAGAATACCAGCTTGAAATAGCAGCACAATGCTGCTGTGTTTCGTCTGGTGAGTGTAGGGATCGGGAGACCTTTATTACTGATGACGAGGCGATCCATTTCAGTCCTCAAGGGTGAAACGCATCTGCATAATGATTCAATATGATTCATTTTGTCAACAATGAATATATATGTCACGGGGCGCAGGAATCACTTGCCATCAGGTGAACTGTGTGCTCTTTTGTTACTCTCAATGTAATAAAAAAAATATATTATTGACGACATAGTCTAAGGTTTTGCCAAATTAATGTAAATCTTTTGTCACGATGATTGTGAAAACCTATTATAATTGGGATCGATTATTTAAAAGTTATTTTACATACGTCCACAGCTTAAGTTTTAATGTTTCGCTTTTTAAAAACTGTGTTACCGGAAATTCATACTTATACTAAAATATCAAGCGTTATGTAGACAATTCCGTAGCAACAGCCTTGTCTTTTTATAAATTATTTACTACAATATATTAATTAGTTTATGTATATTTTATTATATATTTTATTATTTACTACAATATAGTAATTACTAATTTTGCCTTTTAAAATGTCCCGCTGTGGCCATCCTTAATTTTATAATGTTTTTAGTAAGGTTTCTACTTAGATCCAAAGATAATTAGCATATCCAATTTGTCAGACTTCGGATGTTTTTTGTAATGTAAAGAGGCAAAAAAATATAAAAATAACATTAACCTGCTTAACCCGTTGCTCCCTTACTGGCTGCCATCTTGTTTTTCGTACATAAAGGTCTTTTAAAATGAATAAAAAATGGACACTATTTAACTTACGTACATTGATAATATAATTTTACTTCAACCTTCTACACTTAATAACTCAATTTAATATAAAAAAAAGTCAATGAAGTTATATACGTATATTTACCTGATTTTAAACTTTTATATTTAAAGTTATAAGTAAGTTATAAAATTATCATAATTATTTCTTATATTAACAAAGTTGTTAAATAAACGCAATAAAATTAGTTATATCCAATATGTTTTTGAATGAATAAAGATAAGCAGACAAAATCAGTTTAATTAATGTAAATTGTTTTATCATATATAAAAGTAATAATATTTGTAGTAATGTGTAGCTTAATGTGTAGTAATAAAGGGCTTCACTGGTTATTCTCCTAAAGCACTTACTGTTCTAAAACACTTAAACCTTGATTCCAAATGCGTGGATCGACACATTCTCCACAACTTTACCTTGACTTAAAAAATAACTCCAAGACTTGATGGTCTTATTGCTAAATGTGATCTTAAATTTGCATCCAATAGAAAATAATATACGCAACGCACATTACGATTTGTTAAGTCGATACTAGTGATGTAACACTTAACATTAAGGTAATAATTATGATATATAAAAACATAAAATAAATGTTTGCACGATTAGATTATTTAGATTATTTTACGATTATTATTACGATTTAGATTATTACAAATACAACAATTTTCCTTAATGTTAAGGCAAAATGTGTTCAGATGAAAGGTATCTTCATTAAATCTCCAACATTTATATGGGAGGTCTATCGCAATGCTGGAATGCGAGATATTTGTTAACCATGTAGGCTGCATCGATATTACAATGTCACCTGTCATGTGTCTTCCTTTTTTAGTTCTGTTAATTATGTGTTTCTTTTAACAACACATGAAAAAAAATGATTTGAAAATACAATAGATTATTGCTGTAAACTGTTTTAGAATTACATTTCCCAATAAGTTTAAGTACAATCAGAAAGAAATCTCTTTTTAGTTAATTTAGCTTACATATTAGAATAGAGGATCTAAGATCAATAAAGTTAATTAAGTTAAAATTAAGGATATTAGCGTATTTTATGTTGGTATAGATATTTTATGTGGATGGGTTGTATCCCAACCATATCCATTTTCGATTAATCGTCGATAGGCAGACAGAAATAACACAACACAGCTACTAGTGTCTAAATTACAAAAAATAACATGATTTCTTCTTAAGTTTCGTGAAAATAAATAACAGACGCTTTTTTTAATTTAATTTAGGGCTAGAACACCTGACGGTAAGTGATACCACGGGTCCTAAGATTCAAGATGCACATATGGACAACAACCCACCACCATTACACTCACCATGATAGTGAACACCCTAAGTTGCCTTTTCATTCTGGTGTTATGAGTCCCCTTCCTCGGTGAAGCCGGCACATTCATATTACATCTAGAAACTAACTGCAGTGTAGATTTACTACTGTTCCATGAGAGCAATAGCATTATCCGAACAGCGTTTATTGACTCTTTTGAAACTTACCGATTTTCGAAAAACAAATTCTAGTTATTGACAACAACAAGTCTGTGTTCTAAATTCAAAATTGAAACATGATCCGATTAGAAACAGCTTATGCGGAAACGTGACTGGCTGCGTACCGTTCAAAACGATGTTAGCCCCAGATCGGCCTGCAAATTAGGGCAGCCTGACCAGCCTGCAGATGACACTGTTGGTCTGTAAATGATCGCAGGGAGCACAAGTAGGTCGTGAGGCAGGTCACGGTACCGCGCCGGGAATTGGGCCGCTCCTCCCCGCCTCCTGTCCTACTTTACGCATCCAGGCACAGCGGTGCCGGCCCGACCACGATGCCGATGAGAATTATATTTACTTTTACATTATTTAAATAACGATAGGTGAGTTTGTTTTTAAGATTATCTGAAAAAATATATAAAAAGTGGTAATCAGGCCGCATGATGTATTCCGGACAAGATGTCCACACCATTACTATTTTTACTTGCACTAAGAAACTGTTTTCTACTCACTAATTCGGAATAGATTTTTGAGTAAAACAAATTTTTCAAAATAAAATAGACATCTACACGAGTGAATAATATGTTTTTAGATGGTAGAGACACACTGCAGCTGTTAACTTTCTAGATAAATCCTAGATATAAGACAAATGCCCTTTAGAAGGTTCAATAAAAATAATTACGTTCTAACCGAGAACAAACTAATACTAATGTAGGTCACTTTCAGGTCGCGAAAATACAATTTCCAGAATCCACCGGCTGCAGAGGACAAATAAACAAACTCAATTACTCAATGAAAGTCGAGGAAATTTACCAATAAACGAAAAAAGCGTGAAAACGAATTGATTTATCGTTATTTACTCATCGATTACGAAATATCTTAGCCATTTGTACAATGTTAATCACATCTTTTTTTATTAAGAACATTGGTCTAAGAATTTCAGAAAATAATAAATGGAAATAAGTCATGGCAAATAATTGGAAACCTTTTACAAAAAATCAACTAAACGTGTTTTTATTGCGTTTATTCAATTATATTTTGAAGTGTAGATGGTACTCATTTTTGGTTTTTCCGTAGACTTAAAATAAAACTCGTATAAAGTAAACAAGTATTTTTACATTTCGATATATTAAACAAGTTTTAAATAAAATAGGGCGAAAATAAATGTTTTTGTGTGTAGATAATTCTGCCAGTTTTCTCATACCGACATTTTACGAACGAGTGGCACGCGGCACAACAGCCAAGTATTTTTTTCCCAGGGCATGTGTCATTTGTAATCACCGGGTGAATTGTGCGCACTTTTACATTTACGTTACAATATTTTTCATTATTTTCACTTTATTTCACATATTAGGCGTGACAAACCAACATTGATACAATTCAAATATATTAGTAATAATAAACTCGTATTAAATTGTCTTGAACCATCTCCTAGCACAAGTATTTTCAGCTTAGTTGGAGTGGTTAACCGGAATATTAGTAATGTTGAAATAGCATTGTTAATATTCTATTTTAAAAAGAAATGTCCTCTTAATATCTGATGATGATATTAATTTATCCCTAATGGGAAAGGCAAAGGACTTTAGTCCATACAGCCAAGTCTTGTTCGTATGATGATTGGTCTGAAACTCCCTTCTTAATATCATTAAAACAGTAAAGTAACGCCGAAAATAGAATAGAATAGTATTCATTTGCAAGAACGAAAAAGAAGGTAACAATGCAATCTTACAGAATACCTGTATTCAGTATGCAAATAAGAAATAAATTAAAAATAAAATTATTTCATACTATTTAACATTTTGTCTAGGTTCAATCTTCTAATATAAAAAAAAAGTCTTTTAGTATCATTTGAACAGTACAAGTTAATGATACCTCATATTTTATATTCCAATACCTAGATAAAATTTCTTATTAATATTCTTTTTATGATGTGTAACCACGGCAGTACAAATAGGTATTGAAAGATAATACTCATTTACACGTCGCGTAAAGTCTTAATTTAGAACATATTCTAGAAATATGTAAAGGATCATTTTATGTTCCAATGTAACTTAATACCAGCACCGGCATTATACGTGAAAAGATTTTATCGTTTTCGTTAGTAAGAGATCGCAATAAACTTCGCCTAATATATGATTACACCGAATATAACGATTTGTAAAAAAAATATTTGGCTTGCTATAAGGGACTACGTGCCCTCGTTAAGAGACGATGCCTTGTTCCTATCGAATCTCTGTTTTTACTTAAAAGATCGGTATCACTCACTGGAATTAACTCTTAACAAAAATTAATGTAAAATTTAAAATAATTTAAATGTCTCCTTATCATTTACGCTATATATCTCAGGTAATCAATTTGTTTACTGGTATCGTTGTGTATTTACTGAAGAATGTTTATGTCGTATGTAAGCAATAAAGTCGAGCCGACTGAATGAGTTATTTAAAAGATCGTTACACTCACTGGAATTAACCGTTGACAAAACTGAATGTTAAAATTTAAAATCATTTAAATGTCTCCTTATCATTTACGCTATATAACGCAGGTAATCAATTTGTTTACTGGTATCGCTGTGTATTTACTGAAGAATATTTAAGTTATATGTAAGCAGTAAAGCAGAGACTGCCATGACTGCAATGATTATACAGATAAGTGTCTTCTCAATTAAGTGTTCAAGCCTTATCAATTATAAGATTCATGCCTTCTCAATTAAGTTGCGAAATAAGCATATGGGTGAATGTAACCGAACGAAAGTGTATCCAGTGACGTGATATGGAATATTCGATATTTATCGACGTTATTACCATCATACATTACTACAGTAAGGTGATATTCTGTTAAGTATTAAGAATATTTTTACATATTCATAAACATTGTTCATTCGCGATCGCGTTTCCAACGATATATAATCATTGTTTTAAAAAAAATAATAACATAGCAAAGTACTACATCTTTAAAATGAAAGCTCGATAAAAAAAATATCGTCCAGGCCAATTGCGAATTGCACTACGCATACATAACGTATGAGCGGTTGAGCGGGGACGCCTCATCCGTATTCAAGGCCGCGCGGGCCGCCTGCAACCGAACTCCAGAACATTCTCGCTGCATTCACTGACGTATCCTCTTAAAATACATCACAGATATCCTGCATCCTTGTTTTTCAGTGCCGTTCTTAACCTCGAATGTTTCTATAAAAAGCAATTTCCCTTCTCGTTCGTAATTGCCTAACCAGCGAAAAACTTTTAGTCAAGTTTAGTCAATTCAAGTTAGCATCAACATTGTCTTCGATGCCTTTAAAGAAAGAACCGTGATGAAATACAATAATTTCATCGGTCTGGTGATTACAAAAGCGACGGAGTCACTAAGGTGCATAACAAAAATATTGATTATGAATGGATATTAATGCCAACGCGCGGCAGTACCAAATTATAATCAGAAGACAGGCATCTTAATGAGAGCGTCCGCAAAGTTGTGAGAAAATTGGTTAGTACAAGAAGTGGCACCATGTAGTTGAGGGGTTGCCCAAATTCAAAACATTGAGAAGGAAAGTTCGTAACATTTATCATCTTGTCAGGTGGTATAGGGAAATGGACACGCGCATAGAAATCAGCCAAATTTCAATCCTTTGCAAATCAAAAATGATAAAGATTGACGTTCGCTTACCTAGAATATCTTTTACGAACCGTGTGACATACGTGTGTAGGCGAAATCTCCATCATATGTTCTGAAAAAAGCTACTTACTGCACCTTTTCATAGCTGAACTGCTTTTGATCAAATTTGCATAACACCCCGCTACTAAATCCAAAGTTGCTAAGTGCTAAAACATAAACCCAGACCAAATGCGCCAGTAGCTCCACACACAACTGGACCAGAATTTTGTATAAAGCCCCGTCTTGAGTACCGCCAACTTTTCTCAAGATATTCTTTTCTTGAAGGTACCCAAGTCATAACAGTTACGTTGTTGATCTGAATATTTTTCTACAGAATCTCTTCATATAATATACGTCTAGTTTTCTGAGCATAACAATAATTTCAGTTAATGACCTTTTGAAAAACGTCATAGTGCCCAACAGATCATTATTTTTAATGTGCAAAAAATATCCAATCTCAGTCTTTTACTGCTCAAATGATGTCTGCGTCGTAGCTACAGACTGTTTTCTCACAATAGAAATTTAACTATCCGTAAAAGCAAAGAGCCTCGCTAACGACCGCCATATAATGGAGGTCGAGCTAATTTAAAGGGCAGTTACAACCTTGACTGCGCTCGTGAATCAACTGTACATTCGTGAATAGACAGGTTCTGAGCGATCTGTTCAACGTGTGACGTTTAATGTAGTAATTGTTTTAACGCAATAGTAGATGTTTTTTTTTTAATTTATTTTGAAAGGTTATACAAAGTTAATTCAATTGTTTTATTCATTTCTTATCTACGGTATATGAACATTGACTGGTGACAGGTTTCAATAACTACGAGTAACTATTGGTGATTAACACTATCATCAGCATCCTACGGTAGGCATATAGCTCCAGTCGGAATGCAGAAACTATATTTAGTAGCTGAAGATTGGGCAAAACTTATATAAAATTACTATCTGTCAATTAACACAACTTAAATAAAGACAGATCTTTAACTATAGTCTGAAATTAAACTATAATTTAACAGGATACTTAGATATTGCTAAAAACGAATAGTTCCAAATAAATATCTAGAATAATTAATCTATGTCAATTAGTTATCATTTATATCGACAATTTTGTTTAAGAAAAAACGAAGAACATACCATAGCAAAAACATTATGGACTGATAATCAATTGTGAATAAGGACCTTTTTATTAAGACATATAGTGATTCAATATTTAATTTAAGTTTGAATTTAGTTCCTTTTTCTATGAAACTTAAGAACATAAACTACAAAGATTAGCCGCAATAATAATCACAGTTTTGTATCATTAGCGAAATTAGTACACTAACGTCTTTTTGTGATTTACTATACGTTCTTAAAATTGTTCTGTATTTAAATACTTATAGAGGTCTCGGTTCTGCTGTAGATACAAATTGTGTTAAGAGGCACATATAAAATGATGGTACAAAGTCACAGATGACCTGATGTTAAATGATCACTGCTCCGATACATACCTTAATCCTTCCTCGACAACCAGGTAAAGGTGAAAGTGCGTCGTCAACATTGTATATTATTTTCTAAAGACTGTGGTATTATGTGGCATCACAGAATACCGGCGAGAAATAGCAGCATAACGCTGCTGTCTTTCGTCTGGTGAGTTAAGGGATCCGGAGACCTTTATTACTGGCGACGAGGCATTCAATCTCAGTCCTCAAGTGTGACAACGCATCTTCATTATCATCTTAGTCCTCAAGAAAAAAAAAAAATCATAGACAATGATTTTTTTATTTGCACTTTACTCAGCATACGAAACACAACCGTGGAATGCTCTAGTAGACTCTAGTGCTTTATATATTCTCCTTATGTTTAAGCAAGTAAGGCGTTGATTCAAAGTTTATAATTATTTAAATATGTTTTGATAGTCTATTTATTTGTATGCATATCATATCAAACATTATAACAGTCTTCTAAGCTTTGCCTTCTTTACCTTTAATATTGGAAAGGGTCCTTTCGACATACAAGTTATATTTAATGATTATCATAACATAAATAAACACGGTATTTAACATTGAGTGTAGACTATATGTAAAAAATCGGGATAAGTGGCATATTTTGGGAGAGACTTATAAAAAGTATATCCCTGTTTCAATGTAATAATATTTTTTCTCTGTAATTAATACTGAATACTAGTGACGTACATTTTAGTTTATTCTCCTTTACATTACAATCCACACGAATAATTTAAAGATTGTAATAGTCATTTTTAAGGATATATTAGCTTCTTATATCAATAAACTATAACTACTGAACATCCGTCTTACGGCTCGTAAACCTGACGGAAGTATTGATAAGTATGTAAAATGTATTGCTAATAAAAAAATATGATGGCAATTCGATAAGTTTATTTTTATACGATACTTCGAGATGAACATGATTCTATAATAAAGAATACATAATATTACTAATTTTCAAAAGCGCGATATGATGTCTCAATGTATAATCAAAAATATATAAACAATTTATACATGGAATATCGCATTGCATACCTATATTTTAATGACGTGTTAACGTAACGAAACTTGAAAAGGTTTGACAGTTATTCATTCAAATACGTACGAGTATGTGTACACGTACCAATTCAGTATAGTTACTGAAATAGTACCTGTTACTGAAATAGTACCTGTTCTAAGGTAGTCCTTAGGATCATAGGCTAAGTAATAATGGGTTGAAGATAATATAAGGTATAAAAAATTATATCTTTATATATACCATGGAAAGTCACAATAATAAATAACTCCACAACTGGGACTTGTTTATATCTAGAAAAATCTTTAACAACAGTAAAGGTCTGAGAAAATACAAACAACAGTCCCTAGAACGTGACACAAACCTTTAGAAGTTATAGGAGTCGGGAGCTCATTATCCGCGTCGGTGTAACAATACCGACCCACACGGGGATCTGTTCAGTTCAGTTTATACCACACTAGTATATACAATGTATTCGTACACTAGAATTTATTATATAGCCAATAAACTTAGCTGTAATTCCATCAGGGACTGCGAGTCTTTTAAGTTCTCCGCAAATACAGAGGTATTGTTATTGTCACGGTGTACCCACAGTTTGCAAGAATAAAGTTTAATAAACGCTGATAGATAATGAGGGTAATTTTTTTTTATATTTAGGAGTAGACCCCTGAGTACTAAGATGGAATTCGTCGTAACCTGTAACTGGATCCCCGAAACCTTACATTCACCATACGAAACATGGGCTTGTGATGAGTCTCACAAAGGAGTTCTGTGAGGACGCCGTCCTTCTTGAATCTATATTGAAATTATGTTATAGGCCCTAATCAACATTTACCTACTACAACGTGCTTCCTTGCTGCACCAAATTTTATTATAAAAAAAATATGAAACAAAATTGTCCCCATAATGTGTCTGGAATTGTCTTCATGGAATAAAAAATTCTCAACAACTATATTTTATAATTAATTAATATAATTTATATATGCTCTATTGACCTTTAAAAGTAAAGTAGGTACAATGGTTGACTTTAATGCTATGTGCATTAAATGTCAGTCCACCTTTAGGTTAAACCGAAAAAGATTCCTAGTCAGTACGGACAGAAGTAAATACATAACAAAATTAAAATAAACGTATCCTCGAATATTTACCATAAAAATAATGTACATGGTTATAAATTGTATACACTTACATATATGTGCACATATACTGGCACACATACATAGCGGTTTTTTTTGGGTGTGTGTGTATTGCTGTTGGTCCAGAGACCTTTACAGCTTTATCTAATTGGACTCGCGAGCGGCAGGCCCGCTGAGTAGGGAGACAACGATGATGCTGCGAAGCTGGCGCGGAGACTGCTGCTGCACCACCGCTGCACTCCGACCGAAGTGGACGAAGAACGTCGACGACAATAGAAACAGAAGACTTCTTATATATAAGAGATATAAGAATACCATTCAGTTGTAAATGATATACTGAAATAAACTTTCACAGACATAAGATTGAACAAATGGCTTTATTAATTAGACGATGCAATTTCCTTAGTATGCTATCACTTATCAAAGTGAGCTTAGACTAGGTATATATATCTTTTTTAAAAAAAAATGCGTATATTTTAAGCTCCACTAGTTGCATGTATTTAATAACATAATTATGTATATACTGCTTGTAATTTTTTTTTACACATTATTTTTGTTGTTTCAGGTGAGAACGCACATTCCTTACTTCCTATATATCATGATGGTAAGTATTTTATTTGACGGTATTTGGCTGCAAGTCCCGCGTTGGCACTGCAACCGAGGAACAATATTTGTATATATATATTTCGATTCTGTGATAATGTATTTGAACATTCGTCTTATTGCACTCGCATGAAATTGAACAAACCAAGGCACTTTGGTATATCTACACAATTAATGTTTTCTGCTAACCCGTCCGAAGATATCTCCGTCGTCGGATTCAATCAAATGAGAAGAATCATGTTTATGCCGTTTTAATGACGTGGCTATTTGCTATAGCTTATTAATTCAATGAAATTAAAAACTAAACAAATTTAAACAAATGAAAAATTAAAATTTAAACAAATGTTGTTGCTTTGTTTTACATTTGCATTCAATAGTAAAGAGGCGCCATCTATTGAATAAAAACTGAGCTTCTTTCTTACCATGACCGTCTTCAAATGACATAAAAATAACGAAATAATAACCGCGAACGTTGATTTGCGTTCGTCGCGCGTCATGACGCCGCTAGAGGGCATGGAAGTACCTTGATCATCGTCGAAATTCGTATGCCCATTGTCGATCGACCTTTAGTCGCAATATTGGTGTATACCTTTCCAAGAAACTGAAAACAATTGAAGATTAAAAATAATATTTTCCATTAAATTAATAAAAGTTTTAAAATAAATTTATTTATTTAATTACTTCCTTAGTACGATTAAAATTAACAAGTTCCAATGACTGGATATGCCGCCGTTTTATATATTGTAGCTTTGTGTGTTAAATTCAATTCATTCAAATGACCAATTAGGATAGGCCTAAATAACAAAGCTATCTAAACGTTTCACCTGGAGTTTATTGTCCATCCCAAACATAGGTCCATCGCTTTACACCAACCACAAGTATTATCCAGTGTCTTTTTCTATGTCCGAAACAAAAGCTAGTTGGTACATGCCATTTATGATTCGTACACGCTAAATTGCTAATTCGTCAGTCTCAATTACTTTACAATTAAAATGTAATTATGTAATTTACTACGTAGTAAATTATTCCAAAAATAAAATAAACCATCCAACATCTGTTATAATATATAACAAGCAGTTAAAGAAAAAGGATATGCCTCTTATTGCGTAGCCATTGATTTAAGAGAACTTTCCACCGACTAAATTCATGAGTAAAGAACGGAAAAAAAACGTCAGCTCTGACGGCCGATGAGTAATGGCCTGTGCTCCGATGAGATCACTTTCAAATGGTGCTAATTTAAAATAGCCGACAACCCTGAGAGTCGTTATACTTTGTTGTCTTGTCTGATCACACTGTGCAGGAAATCCAAACAGGATTTTAAACTGTATGGATATTAAAACTTATTTTATAATGTTATTTTTTCCCCACAGAATTGACAAAATTTACTTATGTAAAAACAGTATTTCATAAATAATAATGCCTTATTTTGCATATCTCATTCATTTTCGTAAGTAGTATTTTTTTTAAACCACATTAAACCTACAATAATTACAAGGTATACATACTACATATATACATGGTATATATATATTACACCTCATGTAGTCTGAACTATAAACTAGTCTACGATAAAGTAGCAAAAGATATGTCCGTGTCTTATTCCTATTAGTGTACTAGCGCCATCTCTTATCTTATAGTATAACTAATTCAATAGTACATCGTGTCGACATTGACCGCTAGATGGAAGTAGTAGTATTAGTATTTGAATGACGCAAGCGGTAAATGAACGTTCTTGACTGAGCCACTCGAGTTCACGCCGGCACAACAGTGGAAATCGTGCCGTGGAATGAACTCGCAGCTCACGTGCAACAGCGTCACCTTGGCGTAATAATAAGACAACTACTACTATTGGTAGTAGTGTTAGTTAATTTTATCTATATATTTTTTTCTTTTAAATTTGTACCCAGCCAAGTCATTGCAGTTAAAACATTATATTGTTTTGTATTGGATAATAGTGTGTTCAATTGATTCTGTATTTCGATAATAGATTTTTGAGTATATTCTAAACTTAATATATATTTGTATATTTAAAGATGTCAGTTTAGATGTTATGTGAAAGCTCGGTTAAAATGGCGTTATTTATAGTTTCATATATATTTTGCACATCTTTTCAATAGATGGCGTTAATTTCGAGGAACGCACAAGAATGGGAGAACTATAGCATCTTGAATATAGCAATCATGCATAAAAAGCAAAAATGCAATCTTGTACACCCTAACCCGTTAGTTGTAGCAGCAGGTGACTACACCCCAGTGATGGACACCCCTCACACAATAGACGTCCTAAATACGCCATCATAATTCCTGATGATGTTCTGACATTCAAACATTGACTTTGACACAGTCCCATCCGCGCCGAGCGGCAAGGGCTTAACCGCGGACCGATCAACGTCACCGACGCGTACACAGACCAACATTACACAATCCATACACGTAAATTCAGACACGCCACACCGCACTCGCCGGCGAGCGCTACGTCGTCTTCCTCGCACAGCGGCTTACACGCGATTTACTCGTGTTTTAGGCCGCTTCTAAATATCGACCTATCCTCCCGTTAGATAGCGATCCGAGTCGAGGTTTCGTACCACCTTATGAGGAGCTCTCGGATCGTATTATCGCCCCCCTCCGTTGTCGTTGACGTTCTTCGTCCACAGGGGTCCAAGTGGAGCGGTGGTGCAGCGGCAGTCGCTGCAGCTTCGCAGCATCGTCGTCGTCTCCCTACTCAGCGTTCCCTCCGCTCGCGAGTCTAATTAGATAAAGCTGTAAAGGTCTCTCACCGACAGCAATACTCACAAACAAAAAAAGAAAAAAAGCAATCATGCAACTTATAGCGGCAATGTCGAAATCAATAAGTAATTTCAAATGATAAAAAAAGTCAACGTCATAATAAATATCAGCAGGTGCTAAAACATCATTCCAATATACTAGCCGCTGACTTGGTAACTCGAAGCTACTGATAATGACTGTAAAGAAAGACACCCTTTCTTTGTCATTGCGACTGAACATGCACATGTCATGTACTTGTATCATGAAAAGTTGCCATCACTGAAGGACACATGCAACATGCTTTCATCCCACATGATAAGAAGTTGTTTTTATAAATTTGGTGGTGACAAACAAACACATATTTCTGGTAATATAACACTAACATACGGAAAGTGAAATATTTTCATCAACACAGGTTTAAGAGATGCACGTGCGTTGTCTTGTCTAAATAATAAGCTGAAATGCCTCACTACACGTAATTGGATCCCTGGATACTTATGATTACCATACATATCATAATACAAAAATACATGTTATGGTGCTATTTCAAGCTGGTACTCTATGAGTGTTTAGTCCTTTCCCGGTCAAGCTGACCCATACTTGTTGCTGCCAGAAATTAGCTGCACCATGACTGTATTATATGAAACAAGATTATACATTTTAAGCAGAAGAATAACTGAAAATAATACATATAACCTCCAATCCCGTTTCCCTACTAAAATTATTCTTGTTTGAGATTAGTTCTTTTTTTTATACGATTAACTTTTTACGTGATGGCACAACACTTCAAAAGGCAGCATGCTATCGCCCACAATGTCGCTTCTGCATATCAAAAACCTATTGCAAATGAGTATCATTCATTGTTATGCAGACGACAACACAAGTGATATACTGGCCGCGACAATATTTATCGGGAACACGTCGACGATTGCGGGAGCAAAACTGTAGTCAAGATTTTTTTAAACAATGTTACGGATTGGGTCTACTTTAACCCTAAGAAGACAAAACTTTGCCCGTTTACCTTCTTAGTATCTCCAGTTTTTTTGTTGTATCACATTCAACAAAGAATAGCCCTAATCGTCCACGACCAGGTACTTTCCGATCGGCTTTGCAAAAGGATGTTGCGTTGCATCCTTTTACATTGGTTACTTAGGATTTGTTTGGATTAATTACAGCCTTGAGTGGCTGTAATTAAGTTAAGTTGTGGCTGTGTTTAACCATCGAAAATCAAACAACCAAGGGTGGCAATCTACCGCTGTGCGCTTTTGTACGAAGTTTACTGCTATGCACAACAACTTTGTGGAATCAACTTCACCAGTGGTAATTGCGTACACGCAGGAGTTGCAGATAACTCATCTGGTGTTACAGTTATTTATGTACGAAGGTAATCATTTACGATCAGGTAAGCTACTTGCTTGTTTGCCATCCATTCTATTAAAAACACTTATTTTCCTTTTAATTGTAAATAAAAATATTACTATAACAGGGTGGTGTACATGAGATATATTATTATAAATGCCCATTCTTCTGTGCGTGGAAATCGTGAATGTTCTTTTTAACCGAGGCGACATTGAGCCGAATAAAAAATGAACATAAACAGTGTGTGGCGTGGCGTAGTTTGGATTTTTTATGTACCGGGACAGAGTCGTAAAGCGAGGGAAAAAGGACATAGGAAACAATGTGCATTGCTCCAAAGGAAAAATTACTCTCCGTAACAGCGACGGGATTGTGAAGAGTCGGTTTTTTTTTTTTGAAAAAAAAAAAGGAACTTTTCATCCACCATATGCCGCACTTTTGTTTTTATAAAAAGACGACAAAAGGACAGAGGAGACTGAAAGTTATTATTGCCAAAAGTAATGATTTGGTGCCGATTGCCGCGAAGATTTTGAAGCTTTAGCTTTTGAAGCAAGTTTTAGTTTACCTGCAATATACTGTTAAGTTATATATTTCGTAGACCGTACCTAACCAGTAGGCTATTGACGCTTCACTTTAAATTACTTTTCATTTATTTATTTAAAATCATTTAAGCCTCTTTAAAGCACTTGATTTAATGAGTTAGTTTTAATCAAGAAACCTTAATGTTTCGTCCTAATAAATATGTCCGACGGAAACTTGTGTTTAGTTAAACAAGTCTTTCCTAAACTGTGTAATTAACAAAGTTAATATTTAGTATGCATCTATATAATTCTAAAAACCTTATGCAAAGCGATCTTGCTGCAGCTAAGCCAATAAATAATGCGCCATGTTAAATGTAAATTTAAAAAAAAACTTTATTATTGCAACCTTCGTATTAATCAAGACACACGGCTGGTATAGGGTCTGATTGGACCATCAGACTTGATTAACTTCAATCGCCGTCAGTTATTTCAAGCAATAAAGTACGAAGATTTTCAGTTTATGTTTTCCATAATGATCACATCGTCTGAAACGCATAAGTTATGCATACATTTTAATTAGAATAGATCCGTCTGTAGAAATTTGTAAAGTATATTTTTAATATTATATTTAATATATTTTATACAGTGGTAGAGCTACGCTGCAGTTTGTTTCTAGCTGCAGAATTAATGGGTCAGCTCGACCGGATAAGGTCCACACCCTCACGGAAACGCGAAGGCGCGAAATAGCAGCATAATGCTGTTGTATTTCGCCTGTTGAGTGTAGGGACCCGGGGACCTTTTCTGTTGACGAGGCATTGCATCTCAGTCCTCAAGAGTGAACTTGCATCTGAATTATGATTCCTTGTCAATTATGAATGCAGATATCATAGGCCGCAGGAATCACTTTCCATCAAGTGAACTGTGTGCTCGTTTCTTACTCTCAATAATAATTTAATTTTTTTTTGATTAAATATTCCAAAGAATAGCATACGCGTGAATCGCAGCATAACACCCTTGTGTTTCGGATGCTGTGTGTAGGGATCCGGAGAACCAATTACAGGTAACGAGTCATTCCATCAGTCCTGACGGGTGACATCGGATATGCATCTTGAATCTTTGCTGAGGATGGATGCAGATGTAGTTATCACTTTCCATTAGGCGAACTGTGTGCTTCTTATTCTAAAAGATTTGCTTATGTTTAAATTTCTAATTTATTTTTATCTTCGTCATATTATAAATAGACATTCATTTAATGTGCACAAACTCCCTTGATGTTAATGATATATAAAAATTTTGTGAAGATCTAACTTTGAGGATTTGTTTATTACTCTGTAAGGAAAGATTTTTATTTTTAACCCTCAAATGACACACAAATATCTCTACATATGTTTGCCCTTGAACAGCTTTTCGCGGTTGTAATGTAATAAATTTACCGCCCTTAAAAAGTTCTTTATAACGCTACTAGATGGCGCTAGTAACTTTACATTGCTTTGTTTTTTATTTATTTATTCGTGAATATAAATACAACAATATTGAGCAGACGTTATAAATACAAACGAACATTGTATCTATTTCGATGTAAGCGAATTCGTTCTACCGTTACTAATGTAGCGATTATTATCCCCGAAAGCTTGTTATGTTAACAACTTCGGTATGTCTAAATATAATAAATGATCAGATACAAGGAAAGATTAAATTTAAACATTGTAGATTACATAACTTTTGGAATTGAATTTGTCATTATGTGTTTAGAATGTATTTAGATTTTTAGTTTTGGAAATTCCTTGAAATTATGTAAATAATATTTTTTTATTGAATCGAGTGTGGTAAACGAGAACACTACACGTAACAGTGAATAATTCCTGCAGCCCTGAAATTGATTCCCTAGATTCATTTCCGATAAGGAATCATAATGCAGATAGATGCCTTGTAATTCCTGAGGACTAAGATGGTGTTGGATCTCCGTCCTACAATCACCAGACGAAACATATTCGTCATCGTTCACTGCTTAAATGAATGAATGGAGTACATAAATAAAAACATCTTTATAATGTCTAAAATCTCAAATACAAAATCTTTATCGTTATTAAATTATTATCAAATATTTAGACTCGCTTACGTACATCTGTTCTATAAACATACGAGATTAAAGTAATTAAATTAACATTTTTATATGAAAATGAAGTAAATATATTTTTTATTAGTGATTATTATATTATGTATAATACAATTCACAAGAAATATGCAGTAACTAAAAATTTCTGTAAATTTAAAAAAACGTCATTATATTGCGCAATTGCCAATAATAGGATTTATACTAAAGTAGACATTTAAATAATTGATTTAAATTTATATTACTTTAATATAAATCCTTCACTGCTGCACCTATGATAAAGCTCATAATCATTCAACGAGCTAAGGGTAGGCTTGGAGTTTATTTGCATGACAGAATTACCAACATAAAGGATCAGTAAGATGAAATGGCAATAACCGACGATGAAGAAATTTTCTCGTACGGCACATCTCGGACTGACAATCGTAGTGTAGGACGACTCCCCACTAGATGAAGCAATGATCTATGCAAGTTTGCGAGAAGTCAATGGATAAAAGCGTCTTGGGGTCGTAATCCATGACAAGCTACGGCATAGAGGTCTCGACTGAGGGCCATAAACGCACGGTCCCCTCTTAACCCGGTGAAACTGTAAAAGCCCTCGGGCTAACAGCGGCTATCAGTCCGAAAAAAAAAAGGCAAGCTACAGGAGAGGCCTGTTTTCAGAAAGGGGCTATTCATAGACTTTGGTGATGAGGGTACTAGAAGTAGATGAATAAAAAGTTAGTCATGTTATTTTAGAATAATTTGTAAATACTAAAGCGGTCACTAAATTCTCGAGAGATACGAGTATTTGCGAACACCATTTCGCAGAGCGACATGACACAAAAAGTAAAGGTCAAAACAGTTTAGTTGCGTCACGTACGTTTTGTGACATTCCCAGTGTTATAGCCGAAATACTTTTGTGACACCATTTGTAGGAAAATATTATTATAATGGCTAGAGAAATACAAGTTTAAATTACTATAAAATTGCTCCTACATTAAATTTTGTAACATATAAATCAACGTTTACGTCATAAGAAGGACAAGAGAGCCTTATGATTCAGTTTTTATATTCGTTCTGTTTCTGTATTACCTTGAAAAATAAACTATGAATTGCATAGACGTATTTCGAAATTCTATATCGTAGGACCATGGTGTAGCTAATAACTATGTATTTATTTGTGGTTAGAATGACAATCAGACTGTTGCGTTGGGGGATTGACTATATATATTGGACAATACATATACCTACGTAAAAATATAAGCATTTAACAATTTGATTTGGTACATATATTTAATTGTTCTTCTAGACAAACTATATATGAATTTTACGCATTGTCAACTTTCTTACTATACATACGGATGAACATTAGAACCGCCTTTTTAAATCGGATATTAAAATGTCTTTTATAACATTATGATTACCCTATTGTAAATTTACTTTAATTTTTTGAACAACAACTGTTTTGAATAAAATTAATTTTTCGAAATGTAGAACTGTCAGTGATATTGACAAAAAAACGCGCCGTTTCCAGGCGAATGTGCCTCTGTGGTCTCCTGGAATGATCTCATCAAGCTGCACCGACATTATGAACATTGTGATTAATGTCCGTCTGTCGCTCTTCGTTTATAAATTATACGTGGACGTTATCCGTCGATCGCTAATTGAAGGAATTGCGGCAATTTACAACGCAGCGAGCCTTCGGAGGCGGCAGTGAATTGAGTAATTAGCGAAATCGTTATACCGCTTAATAAGGAGACAATGGGTGGAGAGGAATGGTATCTATTGGCAAAACTTTCAGCGATTGCTTAAATTCAATAGATTATCCAATCGTCCTATCAATGTTCTATACAAACAGATCGGCATCGTTTTTATAGCAAATAATAGGTCTTTACCTATGAAATTGCCGTTTTGTATGAAATAAGTTAAAGTATTTTTTTTTTAAACTTTTTATTTCTGTTATTGAAAGTAATCACCCATGTAATCGATGCATCTTTACCAACGCAGTGGTAGTTTATTGATGCCCTTCTTGTAAAAATCAGTTGGACGGGAGGCAACAAACTCTTCAAAGGCATTTTGTACTGCCTCTCGGGAATTGAATTTTTTTCCCCCTAAAAAGTTGACGAAATTTTGGAATAAGTAATAGTCGGTAGGTGCAAGGTCTGGTGAGTACGGTGGATGAGGGAGAGCTTCCAACCCCAATTCTTGCAGCTTGGAGACTGTCTGTTGTGCAGTATGGGTACGCGTTGTCGTATAGGAGCAGCTGACCAGAGAGACAGATTGACCAAAGCTGGTTGCAGATGTGCGAGCTTCTCCATCATTGTCTTCAGTTCTTCACAGTACACATCTGCAGTAATGCTCATGCCGTTTGGTAAAAAACTGTGATGAATCACACCGGCACTAGACCACCAAACAGTGACCATCAACTTTCTAGAGGTAATTTTTCGATTAGGGCATTGCTTTGGTGCCGAACCAGGATCTAACCAACTTGCTGAGCACTTTAGATTGTCAAACACAATCCACTTTTCGTCGCACGTAACAATTCGATTCAAAATTCTTTCATTTTTGTGCCTGCTGAGCAGCACGAGGCAGGTCTCAACGCGTACGTTGCGCTGGCGATCGTTAAGTTCGTGGGGTACCCATCTATCAAGCTTTTTTACCTTGCAAATTTGTCGCAAATGGACCGATATTGTTTTGATGTTAACATCAAAAGCTCGGTGGTAGATTGAGTGTCATCAGCTTCCAAAATCGCCTTTAATTCATAATTGTTGACCAAAGTGTCCGGACGACCACGAGGTTCATTTTTCAAATCAAAATTTCTAGAACGGAACTGGGCAAACCAATAATGGAGTGTGCGTTCGTTTGTAAACTTCTCTCCGTAAATGTTGTTGATGTTACGTGCCGTTTGTGCCGCGTTGATGCCACGACGGAACTAATATTCCATAATTACACGAATTTTTAAAGTATCCATTATGACGAAAAATGCTCAAACGTAATGGAACAAAGCTAATCAATAAACAAAAGACTGACTTTGTAAAAAGAATGTCATGTTTTTAAAACAAAATTAATTTGAATTTAGAATTCACAGCCAACCAAAACTTTTTTTTTGGTTTGAAATGGCCAATACTGAAGAACGGCAATTTCATAGGTAAAGACCTAATATAGTCGTTCCTCCATTCAGTGTAAGCTATTTATTAATTATATATACATACTTTCCTTGAGTGATCTAGGTGAGAATCTGAATAAAGTTTGTAACATAGCAAGTTTATCGCACTCATTGTGTGGTTCTGAGTATTTTTTTTTGTTCGAGCACAAAGTTCCCTGATGTTATGTGATCCCTCATGACATCTACATCCATCCTTGACAAGGAATCATAATGCAGATGCGTTGTCACCCTTGAGGACTGAGATGGAATGCCTCGTCACCAGTGATAAAAGTCTCCGGATCCCTTCACTCACGAGACGAAACACAGCAGCGTTATGCTGCTATGACACGCTGCTATTCTGTGTGGGTGTGGTCCTACCCCGGTCGAGCTGACCCATTCATTCTGCACTTAGAAAGAAACTGCAGTGTAGCTCTACCACTGTGTAATAGTGTTACATACATATGATATATGAATAGTGATGACATTTTTACTGCAATTTTTGCAACTATAAATAGGTTTATAATCTTAATTCATAAAATGAAACATGTATGAGAGTTTTTATTAATATGGAATTGGATTTGGATCGTTTGCGTAAATCTGATTTGGAATCTTAATACGCCAATATAAAGTTATTAAACAAGTTTATTGACTCTTAAAAAATGGCTGCTTCGCTGATTCATTGGCTATATCGCCATTCTGTTGCCCGACGTGCCTATCGCAAAGAAGTCAATAATCTACTTGACATTTAGTTTATAAATTATTTATTAGTGCAAATGTTAACATGTATACAAAATACGTCGAAGGTTTGTCCGCCATTAAAACGGTGATACTTTAACAGCGAGAACAGAATAGTTTAATATATTCGGATATTTACAGCATATAATATATATATATATATATATATATATGTATGTATATATATGTGTGTGTGTATATATATATTATCGCTCTGCTCATGCCAGGCGTGCCAATTATGGCTAATATACCCTGGCAAGCGTATTGGCAACCGCAGTTACTAGACACCTTGTACCTCCGACGCTGGTGCCAGTCTACTGTCTGAGTATTGCAAATTGCGTCTGGCAAATTGAGATGGATATTTCGGCATCTGTCCTTGGCCACTTGGTGTTTACGGCGAGCCGATGTATCGTGGTAGGATCGTGCTTTGTGGCAATCTATCGGGGAGGCATATGTTTTGCAGGCCACTGCTATGATGCTGATAACACAAAATGTTTATTTTGGCCCTGATACGGACTAACCACTAAAAATAAAAAATAAAGACTCTGTAGACAGTTTATTACGTTTTTTTAAATTACTTTGCGAGTAACAAACGAACACACAGTTCACCTGATGGTAATTGATTCCTGTTCATAAAAGATAAACACAATTTTAACGTATGTACTATGTACTAAAACGTCTATCAATGATTGAGATCGTTCAATATGAATAAAGTGCATTGTCGAACAACAACAAACTGATCAATGTATGAATTTATCGAGCTGTTCGAAGGGCTACTTGTGCACGCGCTTAAACCACCGATGCAGCCTTCCGGTCTCCCGTTTTCCGTTTATTGTCACAAGCGTGAGAGAGAGAGACAGAGAATGTATTGTATTAAGGGTTTCTTGGTAACAATAAACGAATGATCATCTCTTACAGCTTAAATTTAAAAGGATATATAGTAAAGATTATAGTTTTGATATAACAACTCTTGTACCCATGGGCGAGATTCTATCCGTCTATTCTTCTTGTCTTATGTATTCATGTATTGAGCTGGTCGCGTGTACACAACCGCAAGCACCTGAAGCACCGAAGCTGTCTTCCGGTCTCCCACATCACTTTTATTTGCCGTTTATGGTCACACGAGGGAGACAGAGAATGTATTGAATTAAGGTTTTGTTTAAAGTAATAAACGAATGATAATTTCTTACAGCTTAAATTTAAAGGATTACTTTGGCATTTAATATATAATATAGTTTTGATTTACAACTCTTGTACCAATGGATGACATTCTTTCCGGTCTACTCTTCTTGTCCAATGTGTTCATGCATCGAGCTGGTCGCGTGCACGCCACCGCAAGCACATGAAGCACCGACGCTGCCTTCCGGTCTCCCACATCACTTTGATCTGTCGTCGTACATGTTCACACGCGAGTACGCCGTCTCAAATAAAACTATGAAACCAGGCCGTAAAACTACCCATAAAATTTAATGTCACACAGCGACCTCTTGTTATGGACATAACAGGAATTCCGGACCCATTCTAGAATATAGCGCTGTGAATATTACCATCTACAAACCTAAGTTACGAAATAAAAAGTATAATTCTACCAGCATTTGCACGTGTACTAACTGACCCAACAATGACTTTGAGTTACATTAACTTTCAAGATTATTAATGTTGTTTATTGCGGTATATACCGCTTTATAACTTTATCGTGCAGTGCAGTCTATTTATCGGCGTAATTGCACATTTTCATATTGTGTAATTATTTAATATTGTGATTTTAATTCAATAAAGTTTTTAATAATCTTATATAATTATAAATTAACTAATTTTTTTTACACAAATCTTTGTGATTCATACTCAGCGTTTACCGTCTACATTATTTATTTATTTAATAATATATTCGTGTTACATACATTACATTATTATTATTATTTATATTACATTAAAATAATAAAATAATTATAAATTAATTAAATTATAAAAATGAAATTATAATAAAAACACACAAAAAAACACAGTACTTTAAATGTGAATAAAAACACAGCTTATGCGTCGACAATTTCTGTCGTGAAAAGGTGACAGAGGTTCAATAAATTCGAAATTCAAATTAAACGTTTACTTACGTCAAGGCATCACAATTTTTTTTTTTTGTAAATACTCAATTCATTTTGAATTTACAAATACTTGGCAAGTTACGATCTACAGAATATGCACGGAACGTAGATCGCCACCAACAGATTACGAATTCTTGAGTGACAGGGGCGGCAATAAATACCATGGGCTTACCATCAAACTCGAGACCGGTTATTTAAAACCTTGACATTCTATATCCCTCTAGATGATGAATTGGAAATTACAAATCCTTGTCATTTCAATAGACGTTAATGTAGTATCTAAAGGTCCAATGCATATTTTATTGGGTGCATCGGAATGGCTGACCGCTGCTCCTTTTTATTTGTGATTTAATATACCACCTATACTTACAGCCCTAACCTAACTGGGATTGACGGTAAATTAAAAAAACTAATATAGGAATAACTTTTTTAATGGTTAACCTGTTACCATCACCGGTTTCAAAAATATATATTTTTATTTTCATAATTTTTAAGGATTTGATTACTAAAGCTGTAATTTAATCCAAACACTTTGATTCATGACTCTTGCACCATTAAATGGGATTAATTTGGCTTTATATGTGAACAAGATTTTAACTTAATTCACTATATAAATTTTATTATATATCTTTATAACAATTATATTCTATTCTATTCTCAAGTATTACGATGTGCAGATTAATTTTGTATCGTATGAAAGTCTACACAGCTACATATTTTTTTACTGTCATTATTATATTATGCATTAATCAATTCAATGTCACATAAGTTACGATTCCCAGGTAAATTTACATTTAAACATTATATAAATATTGGAAAGGACTTCACTTCGATTGGTTTTCACGAACGGAGTCGTCTTCAAGGTCGGGCCACACTACAACGCAAATATTAATATCTAATAAAAATCAACATTTTATTTGGTTTTAACTATCTAGCTTTATCATTTGTTATATTTGATAGCTGTCTGGCTGTATGTACATATATTATTGAATTTACATGAAATATTTTTATTTTGTAATATTTCGTATAAAGCGCACGTGGCTCAGTTAATGTATTGGATATTTAATTAAATTCGTGTCATAGGGACTATTATTTTAATTTTAACCTATACGTTACTCACTTATTTGACACTGACAATCATATATTGTAAAGGTTGGTTACACCTATAAAAAAGTGTTTGTTTTTTATTTTCACGACAAAATCCGGCGGGAGTTACGTCGCAACAAACTGCTCGACATGATTTTGGAGTTATGATTGATTATGACCATAAGAAAGGTTTTAAAGACACAAGAATATTTTGAGTTATTAGCCAGAACTTTTGGTGAGTCTTCTTGGTCACGAGTAATAAGTTATAATTTGGTTTAGTAGTTTAATTTAAAACGGGATGGAAAAGCTACGTAGCAGAGGATGCCGCCAACTGCAATTATTCAAGGAAGTTGTTCAAGATGTGGAAAAAAAATCATGACAACGGAAGAATTACATATATACGTAAAGATTGAGCGAATACTGTATATCAGGAGCATTGCAAATTATCATTCATGGACTGGTAGACCTGCGTACATATTATTCAAAATTGGTCCCGCAACGTTTAACGATGAGCAGAAAGTACATGTGGATTGGTGTAAATTTATTTATTGATATATTGGACGCCGGCGTGAAAGACACGGTTGTCTTTCAAGCATGGTTAAGTAACTATCATCCTTTTTTTTTGTTATCGGTCGGGAAATCTTCCAAAGATACCCTGCTTCCTGCTACCACTCAATCGGTGGTCCCCTTCTGTACCATGACGCCTTTATAGAAGGAGACCAGCGCCTTCCATGCATTTTTCTCCGCCAACGTAGCTAACGTAACTACGACTGACGGAGAGAGGTCTTGCCCGATCCTCTGGACCAAGATCCGACGCTCGAACTCCCATGCAGGCTACTCGGCGAGCGTGTGCTGTGCGGAATTCCGGTGCCCGCCACAGTGGTGGCATTGCGTCGTCGATTCGCCTCCAATCCTGTTTAGGTACTCACCGAAACACCCGCGCCTGGTGAGTACGTACCTGCGTCAGTCGATAGGTGACGTGCGTGTCTTCCTTCGCTCGCTGCCAGGCTTCGAAGCTCGGCAAGAGCGCACTGACCGTACGCACGTAATTATGATCCTGAGTCAAGGCGACAGTCAGTCAGTGAGGTATGGTGCTTTGAAGATCACTATGCACGAAGCACACAGAAAGTTTTGTTGTTCATTTTTCTACAAGACTACACGTTGTTACTGTTTACCAAAGGGCAGTTAACTACGACTCCTATGTAACAGTTTGTGCCCCAAAAGTGATGTCACCTTATTGTGACTGGTGGTTGAAGTCAGAAATCCGGCACGTTCTCTGGTATCGCCAACGGAAATAGTATAGACGAATGGAAAAGTGTATACGTGTCTACTTTGTAAATATGGGTGGTACACAATAAATTTCTCAATTTTTGAATATTAGGTATTTTTTTATATGGTTTACCATCGTGTACTAAATTTTATGGCAATTATTGTAAGGGAAAAAATACTTATGGCGCCCATTAAGGGGACTGCCCCCATGTGATAATATTAAATTCATATAACTACCTTAAAGACATGAATATAAATTCACCATAATAGGTACGGTTGCTAGACATATAAGATTTTTAACTCTTTGATTAAAACGGCATTGCCAAACAAGTAGACAGACGGACAGGTTTTGTATTGGAACTATTAAAATAACAGTGCGGTAAGGAAGTTACCTTCCGCTAATATTCAATTTAAGATATTAAAATTATTCGATATAATAAATTGTACACTTAGTTTGAATTATATGAGGAAATAATTAAAATTTATTACATCTTGTATTCTACAGAGTTCGTAATAAAAATAAATTTGAAAGGTATTTATAATCGCGTAAGTTCTCTGTCTTAATACCCATTCACAAACAAAGCCCGGAAAGCACAATCAATCTAATTTAATCGATCTATTTTAATTATTATGAACACTGTTTTTTGTTTATAAATATTGTACACAGTGAACTAAATATTCGTCAAATTTCAATAAAAAGAAAAATAATACAGTTATAAATGTGAGAGACGAACAGACGATTCACCTGATGGTTAGCAATTCTGGGGTCCGGCCATTACACCTACTAGGACCTCCATTCTAGATAACCTATGAAGATGATGTACACACAACGCATGTGCGTAGGCACACCTGAAAGCTAAGATGAATTGTTCAGTTATGAGAAATTGCTCCTGTTTTGTTTACTAAGTATACGAAACACAGAAATGCTGAAGGCCGTTTATTTGTGATTGACAACCCTCTATATCTCTTGATTCTCTTAACATTGACATTGGGGTTGTAAAATGGTTTTATGGTTTCTCAATATCACGCCTATATATTATATGCGCATATGTATATATGTGCAATATCCGCGTGAAGACGCGCGTCACACTTCGCACCCGCGCAGTTATTGTGGAAGAGTCCTTAGCCAGGTTGAAGTGCACAAACACTCGCGAACTATCTCGAGACGGTACAAGTGCCGCTAATGTTTACCCCCGGCCAATTGCTTCGTGCAAATATCGTGTTACCGTTCGCATATACAAATGTATTTGCACAAGTACATCTATAAGTTTGATAAAACGGGATACAGGGATGTTTATACTTGATCGAATATATGTATATGGCAATTTTTGTGTAAAGATCCTAGCTGATTTTACTACCATATCTTACGGTTATTTACTCTCTTAGCAGGATTTTAGTATTGCATGCATCTGGACAGTACACGGCACACATTTATCTTCACATTGCTGATGAAAACTCAGTTTAACACAATAAACTACAAGAAATATTTATGCAGTATTAAAATCACTTAAATATATCGGCTAAGATATTTTTAGTGTTCTCAATTATTAATGTTATCCAATTAGTGAAATCACCGTGTCTCAAAATAGAAAGACTCCAGAAACTTATAATAAAAAATATAAAATTATGTTTAAACTGGAAATCTAATCCTTTACTCGATTTATAATCGACTGCTAACCGTGTTAAAATAAAAAGAAAACCATGGCAATCCTGCAAACGCCCCAGTCGACAGATTTCAAATTTTATTTCAAGCGCAATTACAAACGTGTTTCAAGATGATTAGCTGCTTGTGAATCAAAAGGATTAAAAAAAACGATTTATACTAATAGTGTCCTAAATTCCAGATGTTTGTCCTTTTACGCTTTAATTTATGATGAATGAATATTAAATAATGTTGATAAAAAGGTCGAGAAATATTTGTCTAAATATTACCTTACACAGATAAATGAATCAATGCCATTTTGAAGCAGTTTTCGAATACCTCATTTAAACATCGTTCAAATGTTACAAAAACAATTATTTAGCCATTAATCAAGCAATGTTGCGACTAACTAGACACGGAGCGTATTACAATTGCATCTCGCATGCGTCGACGGAGAAAGCGACCTGCCGGGAAGCTGGTCGTTGACCCCGGGCTAAATTCGGCCAAGGTCTACCGGCGGCGGCGACATTAGTCTTCCAGTCGTTGTTGCACTCCGTGTAAATGTTGAGTGCGACATTTAATTTTTTTTATCACCAGATCAAGTAAGTGGCTGGTTATGGCTTTAAAAGGTCTGTCGCAAATTGTACACGATTTATGGGTGTGGTTGCTAATAATTGCAAGTAATAATACACTAATAATATAAATGTGTATATATATATATACTTTTTTTATTTATATATATTTGTATTACTGGTTATTGAACAATCGCGTACCGTGAAATTTTTGGCCAACAGGGTATATATATATAAACCACCTTCCTTGTAGACCAGCCGAAGTGTTGATACAGGAGCATAGAACTAAAACCCGAAGGTATTAGCCCCAGAGAAAGAAATTATTCTTAACTTATCAAATGCTCCTGACCTGACTTACCTGCTTGTGTAAATCTAATGTAAATGAAATATGTACATATGTACGTATTATTATACACCACACGGGATATATGTACATATATACGTATTATTATACACCACACGGGATATATGTACATATGTACGTATTATTATACACCACACGGGATATATTTCCGATTTTTTGTTGCTTCAGAGAATAGACACGGTCTTCCTCTCAACGCCAATATTTTGCACTCGTTTCGAACACCATGACCTTTCGTGGGAATACTTTTATACCAAGAGGGCTTTTGTTGACAAACTAAACTAAGTTCAAAATACTTATCTACCACTTATGCGCGTCATGCGCCATCGTCATTAATACTTTATTATGAATTTTATGACATTATTAAGAGACAACTGACTCCTATTAAAAGTGAAAGATGAAATTTCATTTTCTTCAGAAGCGCTTAAGATACTTGAGCATATCTTGCGCTGTTGATGTAATTTGGTAATAACCAGAAAATATCGCCTTGATCTAAATAGTCTTTAAAATGCCATCTAAAAACACCTTTAAATACCAAGCTCGCCTGTTAAGTAATTCGCCCGGATCTGGTGGGATGTTGCAAAATTTATATACGTATGACGGATTCAAAGCTGATAGGCTGATGTTGGGGAGAAGCGTGACAACGTTACAAGCGCAGGGTTATGACAGCCAACCTGGTGCGTACGAGCGCGTATCTACGTATAACTACTAAAGACGTTTTCGATAAAGCATTAGTTAAACCGGCATTCATTAGTATATATATACAACATGTATAATATAATATATAGCTGTTCAATATATGTATAATATATAGCTGTTCAAATTTGTTGGTAAAAGAATTTGATGGTGCGTTCCTCCTGGACGATCTTTACCACGGCGATATCTTCGGTTACATCAACTAAACAGAACATTTTATTGTGGCATAAGCATTCGCGCAAACACAAGAGTCACTCACTCGTCGTCACCTTCCCAATTCCGATGTAATACGTGTACTATAAGATCGTAAGAAGTTACAGATGCAGTGTCAAGGATACAGGATATTGACAATACACTCAGACCCCTTACGAGACCCTTACCAGAAACCCTAAAATTTTTGATGTATGAATATTGTTACTCAGCTGACAACCGAACATAGAATCTGCAACGCAGCAGCCAGTTGCTACAACACTACGCACTCGATAAAACAAAAATACGGAGTTTATACAGGTAGTTTTAGGAACGATGTTTTAAAGAGTTATTAATAGTAACGTTTAAATTTATGATTGAACACGTTTTCAAGGTGTAGGTGTAGTTACAAAATGGATGTTATTAAAAATAAACAGAACACTTTTTATAAGTGATTTCCTGAAGAAAATATATTTTTACAAACAATGCGTTCAAATTCACGAATCTAATTCAATTCATGGTAATTGTGAAACGTTCTTCGCGTTTATTCTCGTTCGTCTTTACAAAACCAATTACCATAGCATCTGGCATGTAGGCGTATTTATAAATCAACTGGATCATAAGTATAAAGGAAACAAGTTGAAACGTAAACTTTATCGCCAACCCGGGAAAGTTATAAAACGCGCCAGTAATTCGTACGTCGGTCGTCGAACCAGCGTTTAAAATCGGCCAAGGTCCCATCGCGGTCAACGACCATTTGACTTCATCGTCCAAACATTGGCCAATACACACATCTTTCCACTAACCCACCGTGTTCTTTGCTGGAATAAATATTAAAAAAAAAACATTAGACTCCGTATTGCATTTCTTAATTCATTCCCAATAAAAGGTACGTACATAAACTAAAACAAGGCTCGTCGCGGAGTCCATCGAACCGCGTCTAAATCCAGCCAAGGTCTCAGTCAGCTGAAGGGCGCTGCGTCCGTGCGCCTTTGTACCGGCCATTAACACCGACTGCGATAACAAAAGGTTCGTGAATACCTACGACTCTGACTCAACTAGCCGAGACGCAAAAAGAAAGTACATTCGTGTAAATCATAATACTAAGCCTTTTCTTAGGAATTGCATTAAATCGCAAGACGCTCTATATATTTTATTTTTCCAAAGCTGATTAACATCAGTTCGGGGACCACCCGCCGAGTTAAAACGAACGACGCTTAATAAACCTCAAACATTTTTAAAGCTATGTGTAAAGCGCTAATAAATATTAAGCTGCCAGTGTAAAAAGACCTCGGGAGCTGTACAGTCATTTAATATATCGCGTAATTTAGTTATAATCAAAGGGATTATGCGGATCTGGGGATAATGGAAGTGTTTGAATTTTGCGGCTCATTTTTTTTTGCTTGGCTGATGATGCCCATATAGATGGAGAATCTCCTGCTGGGTTCCCACAATTGTTAAAACATTTGTGTCGAGGAAAAAAATAGGATTTACCACATAAAAATATACTAAAAAAAATATAAAGTATCAAACAGTAAAACAAATAATACGGTTTTAAGGTAATTACTACGATTTATTTACTAGACAGATAAAGCGGTAAGCGACTTATATCATATCACAAAGGGCATTAACCTCCCCGACCTGCCCCAAGCTAAACTTATTTTCGCATCGCTGATAAACCTTGCGCTCACCGAACTTTCCACGCCATAACAACGTACGTTCGAAAACAGCTAAAATTGTTTAACGCTTCGCAGACATGAACAATGGTCGTGCTCCCTTAATGACCTATATTCGTTCCCCCAGCACTTAGGGCTTATATTGAATGCCTGTGCCTGACCTACCGCAATGGCGTCGTACTTGCGGATTGGCAAACTAAAATAACTGGGACGCAAGTCAGCTGCGCCGTGTCCCGTCGTTGTATGCATCCACTTCCGCATTACTTTCTCATTGCCACTTTCGATCGACGTACGCCGTTAAAAAACGACGCATATATATTGCTTGATAATATATATCCGATATTATAACTTGCGTAGAACTTCTGAAATATTAAATATATTTAAAACTGCAAAACCGCACTAATCTTGACATTAAGGCCATTGACGCACATATTCGAATTAATCATTGAACAAGTTTTTGGTGCAGATAATACTTAATATTTCATTTAAAAAATAATTTACTAAATATTAGAAAATTTTAGAAAAATTACATTTTTAACTTTTCATTGCAATGCGTTAAAATGTTGTTAAATACCCTATACACTATACCCTATAAATACCCTAGTTATGGCACATTTTATTTTTTAAATTAAACATATTAACCTTAACTTTATTAATTATATATATAATATTTAAATATAATGATGATAAGATTTAATACAGTACTGTGAAATTATAAAGTTGTAATTTTGTACATGTTGTAAAGTGAAGTTGTAGTTTACTTAGTGTTTAAGAGTAAAACAATATTTAAGTCAATTCATAACTTAACTGAATTTCTAAACGACGATAAAACATCGTAGGTAAACAGCCATAAGTAGAAATGCTAAAATTTACTACGACGCAGACAAGGGACTTGTTTGGCATCCATTATTGATTAGTACAACGCAGTGCATCGCCGCATTGTTTGTGGGATCGATTCCTGCGCGTCTCCTTCGCCCCCACTTCTATTTTTACCGCTTCATTGCATACTCCCCTCGTTGCTTGTTTCCTGCCTTTTATTAAACTATCTGTATGTTAATTAACAACGACCTCGCCGCACGGTTTGCTTATGTTTACTTTTACGAAACGTTTTACAGAAACGTTTATTTGCTATTTATGGAGATCGCATCTAAAAAGTACTCAAAACTACCATTACCATTAACAGCTGCGTACACCGTAGCGAGCTCGTGTTTTATTTGTCATACCTTAATTACAAAAAGTTTGCTTGGCCATCATAATGTCACATATATCCTTTTATTTCTCGGCCTTCAACTATATTTAATTAGAGTTCTCTGCACGTTGTCAAACCGAGCCCTAATCCCTTGTATTTCCCTCTTTTTCTCTCCTTACGCTTGGTTTTATTAACGTCTCTCTCTATAGGGGCATCTGGTATACATAAACCTGCGTCTGTTTACGTTATGTCTACATGTTTATGTCGGACGTGTGCGCGTGTGTGCGTGAGACAGGGGTGCAAGCATGTGTTGGTCGCGTTCCGTCTACAGCTGTTGTGGGTTTGTCGGGCTAAAGTATCGGCTCATCTAAATTTATGCTTCCTCATGACCTACGTCTCGTCTTTACTATAATGTACAAATGCATTAATGCCGTGACTAAGTTTTATAAATCCGTACATTGAGTTGTATACCATAGTAACAGATAGTTTAAATGCGCCTAACTTTTACTTTGGCGTCGTTGTTAACTTATCCGCTAACTATATATGTTAGGTTAGGATCTTTAGCTGGACTTTAATAATATACCTATTGTTGGCTTTAAAATACGATAGGGGATATAGTAATGAAACTTTAGTCCTTGAGGCTCGTTGTCTATGAAGAAAATTATATTAATAGTCACATGATCTTCGTGAATAATCACCACTGTTACGTTAACAACCACATGTACCGGAGTGATCCCTGCACTTGCCTAAGACATCACAATAGTGGCACAGCTGGTATGAGGTCAACGACTCCGGGTGTCAGTGCAAATTGAAAAGTCATACACAGTAGAGACAAAAAATACGAATATCTTGTACTTCTCGGAAGACGAACTCGGTACGTCAAACTCACAAGTACGGGTTAGTTCCAACCTTTTTTTTTATCCTTGTTCTAACATTTATTTAAGCGCAGAATTGTTATTTATATTTACAAAGTAGTGTGTTCGAATTAGTAATATATTATATTTTTAACATTACTATTAATATTTTAGAATGTTAATAAATAATAATTTATATTATTTCCATTTAGGAATGTTGAAATATGAGAATAATCCATTAGTTAATTAAATATTTCACTTGATTAATCCGTATGGTATTCCAAATCCCATTGGCGACTCATTGTTATCCTATGACGTCACAGCCGAAAAATCCCGGGGTCGTTGCTCGGGCCCCTACCTGCATTTTTTCATTGCATCCCTCCGTGACGCAAGCGGAATCGACAAAAAGGGATACTGTATTCTTTTCATTTACTATGTCGGTGCCCCGTAGTAATCATGGTTCCGGATTCTACCGCAAACAGTAAAATGTGGGTATAGTTACTAAACTATAAGCATTAGCATAATATAATACTGATGACAATTTATAGTTTTCTACAGGTGTTACAGAAAATGGCTTATAGATTCAATATATGGTATAGAAAATCTTAATTTCCCTCTTAGCCGGCGAAGGAGGTAATTCAGTAATAGATGATATGATATTTGACAATGGACACGAATACTTTTTTTTCTATTTATAACCAAAACAAACTGATTTTTTATTATGAAATATTGTTCTATGAATAACGCTATAATTCAAATGATATTGACAAGAACGCTAGCGCCATAATTGGAAGAACAATATGTTCTCTTTTATACCTAAAGAACCCAATAGCATATAGCTTGTCTTTACATACCCCTAAAAGAATTGCTGGAACATATATTTATATAATCTGCATCTAAGGATAAAACAAAATAAGTTTTGTTTGATTGCACTGTTGTCGATTCAGTCTGAGTGAAAACGTCCTCCGTCCTAAAGCCCTACATTGTTGATTGGCACAACCGGCTTCCCGTTGCGCAAGTCGACGACGCAGGTCGCCGATCCCGTATCCCGCACAATTGGGCCGCCCAAAAATGTGTCAAGTTGAATCTCGGTCGTTCACCCTGCCTTGCTGTATTTACGTTCACCTCTTTTGCGATGCTCCAACGCCGTGAAACGGCGGAAGGTGCTTTTTGTTACTCCCGAGCGGAACGCACTCTCAAACTTCTGTTCTCGTGTTGCCAGTAGTGAGACACAGCCTTCGTTATTTTTTTTGTTATGGCAATCATTCCAAATGTTTCGCACGAGCGCTATGTATTCCGGTATGTTCAGATTAGTAACACGGTTTTTATACAGGTAGCAATCTGTCGAACTGAAACTAAAAAAAATGTTCTGCAAGTGAATTGTAAGATATTTAATTGGGCAAGCGTTATGGTAGGTAAGTACGAACAATAATACGATTAACTGAGCTTGAACATAAAGAACTTACGAAAAACCACCTTAATGTAGAGATTAAGATACAATATGAACTGTGTTTTAAAAAAAATGCCATTGTGATAACGAGACTATTGGATGTTTTTTTCTATAAAACATAATGTATTAACAGCTCATTATTCAAGGTACTTACCATCGAGTATAAAAAATAGTTGTAATGGTGTCTACGTGAGAAATAAATAATTCATAGCGATCTTTTGTAAATATCACGGTCGAGGCTGCGCGGACGCATTATACTTGTAGATCCCAACATAAAACTCACTCCCGCCGACTTATTTTTTACTCTAGTTTGTCAGTAAAAGTATGGTAAATAGAATGAACCGCTATTTGAGAACAAATATTGGAAAACAAAGTATCGTGAATATTATCAAAAACGGTACGTGAGAAACGGTAATATAAAAATCATGCGATGATATTTATAAAACGTTTTCAAAACCAACTTAACCAGAATTAAGACAGATTAAACACAATAAAAAGGAATTTGTAACTACAAGTAGTTCTCGGTTCAGGATCCTCCACAAATGTAGTTTATTAAACCAATATTTTATTTTATTTTATTTTATTAGGGTTTGCAAACGAGCACACAGTTCACCTGCCGGTACGTGATGACTGCGTCCCATGAAATCTGCATCCATCGCCAACAAACTTTCAGGATTCACATGCGTTGTTATCTCTCTGGTATTATTTGAGGGCTCCAATCTCGTTCGACCCGATTCATTGTTATTGCATCTAGAAACGGCTCATCACTGCACTTAAATTTCATTAGTATATTACATAGTATATACACAGTATGTACTTTACACGGTATGTGGCAGTTATGGGAATAACACAGAGAATAAGAAGATATAAAACTACACTTACCTATTTCCTGTCTTCACATTATGATTGTAGCTATTATTTAACGATTGCGTCTGCAAATCGTACAGCACACTCTCTTACTTTGCAACAAACTAATTTCTTCGTAGCCATACCGTAATGACTTTCGTCATTAAAAACGCAATAGAAACTGGCAAACAACATCCACGAAATACAATCTAACATTATTCGTTAGAATAATATAATCAAACCTTTTTAGTAATTTAAGAATATTGTAGATGTAAAAATGTGCTTAGCCGTCGCTAAGTGACTGTTTAGTTTATTATCGTTCTGTCATTAGCCTTTAATAGGGTTGTCCTTTAGAATTAACTAGTGTGCAAAACTGGAAATGTGTCCTTGTAGCAACATACAACGACTGTTCGATATTTAAACGACTGGTTCATGGTGCTGGCAGGTTCTACATTAACCTTTAACCTTTTAATTGTTTACTTGGTATTCAGCACCTGCTGGCGGCCGTTGCAACCCTCACTTTCATGCGGATGCTCTTGACTTCTTTTTTCACCTTTGTAGTACTTCTACCTTTACATGGGCCTTTTATAGATTCAAACGACCCTTAACTTATTTGTTAGTGAATGGATATTGTTTCTTATTTACCCTAACTATTATTTTCTTTTTACAATAATGTGCAAGTTCCGTGTGAATTTATTTAACGTTCTAAAGTTTATTAAATCAAGTATTTAATAATTTCATTTAGTTGCTATGCAACCGATGGTCATCTTTCATTTGATAAGGAAGCATTATTATTTCTGTACTTGATTTTTTTAATATACAATTAATATATGTGAAATTATTTTTGAAATCATAATGTAGTACGCAATGTCTAAATGATGTTCTTGTATTTCAGAGAAAATTGCTGACGGATCGTTTTATTTTATAAAATAAATTTGGATCAGGAAATTAAAAGATTATATAAATAATGGATGGATGATAAATAATGATAACAATCATCGAAAGAACATGATATATTGGTCTCCTAATTAATCAAATATCGTCCGGTGATACCTAAATATAAGGTGCATAGAGTTTTTATTAATTGCATCAGTACAGAAAGAAGAGGCTTATACTATGCACGATCTACCGTTCTAATTCTTCGTAAAAAGGATAGGAGAGTTTATAGACAAGAAGAAACAAGTAATCCCGCAATGCCTAACTTTAGTTACATACAATATTACTTTCGACGATATTTGAATTTTACATCAACAAAATCGTGCAATATATTTTTATAAAAGAGAACTTTATCTATATAAATCTTTAATGTTTCTAAATATATTTAAATCAACAAAATACAAAACTAAAGACAACAAAAAAGTAATAATAAAAATTGCCATTTTTTATTACAAATATTAATCATTCATAACGATTTAGTTCTTTGTGTTTACTCTAAGCCATCATGGACATACAATATTGAGGATAAAATAAAACCAATAGAAAATAAGAATATTTATAATCTTGTTAATCATTTTCTAATAAATCAACAAAATAGATAAAAAAACTAGCAGCTGTTTTTAAATCTCTTTCAACTCTCAATTACTATCGTTCAATTATTGTGAAAAGCACAACAATTAAATGCAGGGAACATTGTCTGTCTATTCAGGTTTCTAATATCCATTCTAACAGTCCCTATCTATGCGAGTACAATGTGTATTGATTAAAAGATAGTCCTTCGTCCCCGCGGCAAAATGACGCCCGTGGCAGGGGATGTGTGCCCTTTTGGAATCACACACAAAATTCTACGTGTTGGAAATCCCCCGGTGAATATTATTGACGAAAGGACGATGCATTTCGGGAATGCGAAGCGTGTGTTCTTGTTAAAAAACGATTTTTTATTGACGTTTCGTTTCGAATGGTCGTCAATAAAATACTTACTTGCCTTTAATTTATTGTAAACTATTAGCTTCACATTTTTGTGTTATAACGCCGTTTTTTCAAGTTATTAGATTATAATTCCAAGACAAATCGTACAACTTCACTAAATACTCAATGCTTATGGCGTTTCATTGCCGTGATATGGGTAAGTTACTCTCAAAGTTCACGTCTACGAAAACTTACCACTTACTTTATGAAATGTGAAAAACAAAAAACCCTCGCAATATCATGGCGTGGTAAGTTTTATGTTATTAGTGATGCACTTCACACTTTTAAGGCAACTGCGTCTCAAAAATTTAAAAGAACGACGTTAGCGAGAGATTCAGATTAAACTCGCAAATTGAAGCGTCGCAACAGAATTTTAAATGAATATTTTATCCTTCGTTACACCGAGAGCTTAGTGGGTAACTTCAAAAAACCTTTTCTATGTCTCGTCGTTAATGTTGAATATCGCTTGCAGTGTGACGGATTCCAAGAGGAATACGTCTTAGCGTGTTCACAAAAAAACTAATCTAAAATGCGACGCGGTCTGCATGGAGGATAACAAAACAACAAAGCTTATGCAATATCCTGCTATGGCAGTCTGCTATAGAGGGTTACATATAAAAATGTTTGTGGAGTGAGCTCGCACTTTGTCTGGCGTGGCCTTGGTGTTCTTCCAAATCGCCGAGGCTGGCCTCGAGCCCGGCAGGTGATTAAGTTACATAAACTTAGTCCGTCCCCACTTCCTGCTGGCGCGCTTTGCACTCGTGGGAGGCTTCTAAGAATGAACCGCATTCGCAGGCCGCCCTATTATTTTGCTCTTGTTGCTTTTCCAGTTTCATAGGTTTAGGATCTACGTCCGCGATGTTCCCTTCGAGAATGCATGCTATAACTATATACCATACTACGACTATATTATAAATATGTACATATATAATAACTGTTTGATATCTTTTTGTCGCTTAGGGTCGCAAATGATCACTCAGTTCAATCGTCTCAATCATTAATATAATTATCATATACCATCATAAAATATAATCGTAATATATCCAGTTCTTTTTTAAAACAACAGTGTGTTAATTATATTTTGTTATATTTTCATTGAAGAAATAGTTATTAATGAGCAGGTGCTTTTAAAATTTTATGTTTCTTGATATATGAGACGAAGTAGTTTGTGCAGTGTATATAAAATGGTTTATTTTTGTCTGTGAAAAATTCCATTAAGTAGGAATAAAAACTTAAAAGTTTAATGGGCGCGCTGGCATACGAGTGGAGTGAACAGCATAAAACTGGTTTGGTCGCACGCGATCCGGCTACGCCGCAGGGACATGCAATGAATAAAAAGAAACCTAAATGCAGCTCTAGGAAATGCTGACCTTGAACGCAAGAGGCGCGGCACCTGGTGTTTTTATGTCCTTCGAAAAAATTGCGAACCCACGTTATAACTTACTACGAGTAATTTTGTCGGCACTTGCGATACACGTACTTTCGTATGATGTAATAGGTACTTTAGTTTGGAGGGTATTCGAGAGTAGTGCGACGGGATCGTTTTACGACCTACGCAGTTGTTGAACAAGTTACATCGGGTCGTATGTCGTGGTATATGTCATTGGCGCGACGGCGGTGACGCGCTTTCGTTGCGCCGATATGTCGGTCGTGGCATCGGTTGCGTAACCGGTGTTGAGTCGTGAGGAAAGTGAATGCAGCGTTTGAGGTCACGTAGAAAGTTGCCGCCGCTTCCCGCCCGCTTACCCACCTTCGACCAGAGACTAAACTACCATTTACCGCCGTAACATTTCTACACTTCAAAACGCTGTCTATTTACTGAATGGCTATAGACATACTTTTTTTTTGTTAGACGATAAGATTACCGTGTTAAATATGCAAAAATCCACTAACGTCACGCAATGATGTTGTTGATAAAATGACGCCACGATCTTAAACATTATAATTAATGATGCAACGAAAAAACTAAAATGACCCGAAACGTATTAAAATGTTGCATAATAAGATATTCAACCCAGAACCTTTTCCGATGTGGCATTAAAGAATTCCAAGGAGTTTTGCACAAAAAGTTACACGTGCCAGCCAGCTCAATCGCTTTGGGCTATTGAAATTTTGACCATGGTCAGTCGGTCCGCCTTGCATATAATGGGACATCAATTCAAATCACATTGAATGAGAGGGTAGAACGGTTTTAGATTCGATCTAAACAAAAGACTCTTTGGTTTTCGAGTGTGAAAGATTAAATTGATTCCCATTTATTATACATTGAATGTCGTTTTAGTGGCACATTTCAAAGGAAATGGATTGTTTGATTATAATAAGCAACACTAGCGGAATTCAATAACCGTTAAAGGTTAAAGGCCGCTACGCTTCTTACTTTTGCTGCATATCTGTTAAGTTTTCTTCATTGTATACTCTTCATAGTTCAACTAGGGGAGAACAGCAAATATTATTCGCGACTAATAAAGTACCAACATGTTGCCCAATGGTGTCTTTCACTTTTTTACATTGCGTTAAAGATCATTGTCAGATAAAATTTATTGCAAAGTTTGTTGAAGCAAAAACACTAATTCATTCTCCTCATAGTCGATTTGTCCGAGGTTTTTTATAGAAGCGACTAGCTATAGTTAGTTGGTATCGTATTCATGTATCACTCGGCCATTTACATATGAAACGAGAGACGTTTCAATGTTTTGATTTTTACTGAAGCTCTCGGTCCTTTGTGCTCCAAGGTCCATTCTTCAGTCGTGAGTAGCTCATGTACTTTAAATTAAATAGCACGCCATGTTGGGAAGCTGTTCGTGTATTTTTGTTCGCTTTAAATGCGCGTTGAATCTTTATGGAATGCGTTGCGAGTCGGAACCTTTAAACGTCGCTATGTGTTTTCAAGTGCTAGCCAGGAAGGCTTCGTTATCTGTCAAGTCTCACATCAAGTGCCCCGCTTATCTCTCCGCATGTTTGATCAGGTGCAAGTACAGAGGATGCTAACATGAGCCACATACGCGTATCTGTGGACACGACGGCGCTCAAGGCCTTTATGTATCATTATTTGACCATGAAAAATTAGATCCTGTTCCATCTGTATCGCTATTTAAGTATTCGTTTAAATAAGTTATTTTTGTACTATGAAGATAGAAGATTTTTAGCACATAATAAAAATTATAATAACCATTGCTTCCTCGTCTAGTACAAAAGGCGATAACCGTTTCTTTGTCTGTCTGAGACCTTGTGAGGTTTTGGCTTTGTACCATAATGACATGGCACAAGGAAATTCGACACTGAGCAAATATGTTAAAAGGACCTCATACATACACCGACACTAACGTTACTTACAAACATAACTACAATTTGCAAACACGTTGCAAAATCAACGAAGAAACTTAAAAATAAAGAAACAAAAAATATATACTACTCTATAATCATCAATATTAAATAAAAAATGGCCAGTAGAATTCTATCACCATCGTTTGTGTTAAAGAGAAAAACAAGGTTTTTGGGTTATAGTAAAGACGATGGTATAATCGGCTTAGCGTTAGACATAAAATTGATATGTCAGATTTAGTAAAACGCGACCGAAGTTTGTAAAAGTTATTTATGTTTATGTGTGGCACTTTAAACTTCACGATTTATAACTAGCCTGTTTAATAGGTTTATATTTTAATAATATTTTTCCTGTTCTTTTAATTTCAAGCGGATTGAGATATATAACATATATGCTCGTATAAACATATATATTATATATATATATATGTATATATATATATATATATATATATATATATATATATACCCTGCCGGCCAAAAGTTTAAGACTGCACATAAACAACATAATTATCCATCAATTGTAATAAAATCCCATAGGATAAATAAAAGAAATGCACTTCTGCATATTCTATTATTAGTATTGAATATTTAAAGAAGTAATTCTTTTGTTTACTTTCAAGTTATTGGACAATAAACATCTATTGATTTCAAACACTGACAAACGCGCTAGAGCCTGGTGGTAGAGTCGTAATAATATTTTTATAATGTCCTCATTACTAATTACTTTGCTTTTGTTACATATTGGTCAACAATTAGGATTATTTAGCTACTGAAAACACGTGTTTATGACTTATTATTACCCGAGTTTAGTTGGGTTTGTTCACAAACTATCTCAATTAGTCTAAGCCTGTGGTTTCTACTGGGAATACGTCATAAAATGGGAAAAGCTCTAGAAATTAGCAGTGAAGTGCGTTCTGCCATCGTTGTTTTACATAATGAAGGCAAATCCGAACGTGTGATTGCTTCACAACTGAAGTTATCGAAAACTTGTGTTCATGGCACAATAAATCTATATAGGGAGACAGGCAGTTTTCAAGATCGTCCACGCTCGGGAACGCCGAGAGCCATCACGTCTAGTGAAGATAATTATAAGATAATATAATAGGCGCTTAACAGCATCAAAAATCCGCGTTGAAGTAAACAAAACCCGAGTTAAACCATTCATTTTTCATTCATTAATTGACTACAGTAAAACGGCGACTGGAAGAGATGCGAAGTTGTATGGTCGCGTTGCCGTTCGAAAACCTGCTAAGGCCGCAAAACAAGAAAAAACGGATGCAGTGGGCTCTTACCCATCGAGATTGGACGGAAGAAGATTTTAAAAAAGTGTTTTGGACCGATGAATCCAAGTTTGAACTATTCGGTTCAAAACGTATAATTTAAGTTCGGCGCAGTGCCCAAGAAAAGATGATGTCAGATTGTGTAGTCCCAACAGTAAAGCATGGTGGTGGCTCAATTAAGGTCTGGGGTTGCATATCTAGCCAAGGAACTGGCGATTAGATTAAAATTGAAGGAATTTTGAAAAAGGAACAATATAAAAACATTTTAGAACAAAATGCCGTTTCTTCCGGGTTGCGATTAATTGGAGATGGATTAATTTTCCAACTAGATAATGATCCAAAGTATAGCTCAAAATTATGTAGAGGATATTTGGAAGAGAAAGAGACACAAGGGGTGTTAAAAACATGGTTTTGCCTCCTCAGAGCTCGGATCTCAATCCCATTGAACATTTGTGGGAAGAGCTAGATAGGAACGTCCGTAATAGTGGCCCATCCTCGCGAGAAGAAATGTGGAATGCTTTATGCGAAATTTGGAACAATATATCTTAACAACAATACACCAAGACACCATTAACAAATTGATTGCCCGTATGCCGAGACTAGAAACAAGTATGAAATGTATATATATATATAAATATATATGTATATATATATATATGTATATATATATATATATATATATATATATATATACACACATACATCTCGACACTTACCACACGAAACCGCAACTTTACTCTAAAACGTATAAAGTCTCTATAAAGCCAAATTCTATAAAGGTTTAGTTATGTAACTTCCTCGAATCAAAATGTAGAAGAGTACAAAACACATACATCATAAAATATTGCTGTTTTCACATCATATAAGGGAAATCATAGCATATGGACGTAAATAAAAAAATGATTTTATTAATTCAATTTCAAGTGGAAACTACAATGATCATAATAATAATTGGAATCGTCGCTAAGAATACCAAACCATTAGTTTGTTCCGTTTTTGTCTTAACTATATCTTTATATCTTAATTACGTATTATTACAACGATTTACGGGAATGTAATGGTGGATTGTTTCGTTATAAAAATTTTCACTTGACCTTTCGACGATATTAATCCGAGGTGGGAAGTAACGGTTTACTAACTTAATGTGACGATAAGAGGAGAACGGTACTTCAGAGAAGCCGTTTCGAATATTGCTCTCATTGAACACGCATGGCTTGCAATGCTAAGGTTAAATAAAAGCTATTTTTGTTTTTCATTATTGATTGTCCCACTTAGGAGTGCATTTCATGCAATACTAATGTAATGTGCAGCTGGAATGGAACTATTTTGAATGTGAATGGTTTGATTTGAAAGCTTGCAAATACGCCACCTTGGCGGTGTAATGGGGAGTATACTTTCTTAAAGGCCGTCAACGCATTTGTAACTCCTCTGGTGTTGCGGATGTTCGTCGGCGGCGGTAATCACTCATCATCGGGTGAGCTACTTGCTCGTTTGCCAACTATTCTATTAAAAAAAAAACGAAGTAGCATTTATGATAAATGTGTTCATGTGTTCAAAGGCTACTTTAAGTTGGAAATAATTTGATACTTTAATACAAAATAAAGATCGTACCTCTCCTGTAAATCATCTGTGTACAGTGTTTATGATGACGACACCTTAGTTCATGGCTGTGTAAACCTTGATGTTTATATGTAGTAATTATAGGTATCTATAATACAGGTACTTAATAAACACATAAAATATAAAGTTTTATGACTCATGAAACTAGTTTAACATTACTGTACTGATGTTAGGTCTTCATTACAAAACTAAACTGTTTATTTCGTATTGTATTGCAAAGCTGGCACATGATTAATACGTGTGGCTTTATCAAGGTATTTTTAAGACAATTAATACTTTTGATGAAGACATTGATCAAGCACTATAGTTATTAAATAGTTATCAGGTTCAGATCATTGTTAAATGTGAAACTTTAATTCGGTAGAACAGTTTGTATTAAAAATTAACAATAAAACATACAAAATTAACAATAAAAAGTCATTTATTACAGCAATATTATTTACTTATTAATATATGTAACCATAGATATTTTAAGGTCCTATTTTACACCTATGTACCTAGTTACAACCATTTAAATATTTTATTGTAAAAAGATTTTTATAATACATTAGTTCAATTAGATTTGCAAGTATTTTATAGTCAACACGTGACAGACAGAATTGACAGATTATGACAAAATTCTTTGGAAAATAACAAGGTATTTTTTTACATAAAGGGATGTTAACAGTGACAAAGCTAAACTGTAGCTAGTTTCTGTCAACAATATGAATGGGTCAGCTCGACCGTAGTAGGACCACGTTCTGATAGAATCGCAGCGTAGTAGAAACTATTCAGGGATCCGAATTGTTTTTTGATAGAATAGATGGCAACCGAGCAAGCATCACACCTGGTGTGATGGAGGTGTGCTTGCTTTTGTGATTACCGCCGCCCATGAACATCCACAACACCAGAGGAGTCGCAGATGCGCTGGCGGCCCTTAAGAAATGTGTAGACTTTTTTCTTGAAGGCCCCTAAGTCGTATCGGTTCGGAAATACCGCTGGTGACAGCTGATTAGTTGTGCGTGGTAGAAATCTTCGCGTAAAGTGCACAGTGGTGGATTACCAACCATCAAATAATAATCTGTTGATTGTAAGTGCCGTCATACATTTCCATCACGAATCACGCATCAGAAGGAGACCGAGGCACACCCTCAACGAATCCGACGACGCGACCACCAGGGCCCAAGCCCTCCGTAAAACACTACAAACAGACACTACACCATATACCACGCGGACGGTGAGGGCGTTGCAAACAAAATTATTCACGATACCGCCATGTCACACTAACAGCTCACGGACCCGTCAGTTCCGTGAGCGCTGTGTCCGATCAAGCTATAAGAGCCGCATAGGCTAACAGTATCAACATCAACAGAATGTAGACATGTCACAGGCAGGTTCTCACCAGTCAATACAGATAGAAGTGTCGCTCGGTCACCATTCAACCCAGTGTAAAAGTCCTCGTGCCAATCATGCTGCCGAATCGAAGATGATGAGGATAAAATACTTAAACTCAGTACAGGGAATTAATCCGAACCTAATATAAATACCGAAATACCTCAGAACACTTCCTATGGTAAATTCATGCATGCAGAGTTACAAGTAACACACCTATCCTATATCCATAACCTATATCTTAAATCTTTATTGAGGACGTATCTGGTGCCCAGGTCACCAGCTCGTTTATAATACTACACTACTATTCCTTATGAATTATAAACCGTATAACCGTATATATATATATATATATATTATAAATTATATTATATAACTAAAATATTTAAAAAGTATCAAGTTCTTGAAATCTCACAACGTCGATCTGAATTTATTTTCACCTCAGGATCACGTGTACTGGAATATTTTTATTTAAGACTTGTTTCACATTTGTACGTTCATGCAAAGCAAAAATAATGATGGTTCATGCTATTGGAGTCTCAATTTTATCGAGAATCGTTGTTGAATGTTGAAAAATAAAGACTCATACGTATGACCCAAATGGGCGGCTGGACCGTGTAGGTGTAGCGAGGGTAAAGAGATCCGTTTTAATGGACATTAATCATATAAATGAACAATGTGCTGACGCTCCCAAGATATACATCACTCCTTTACGGACTTTTAAAAATAAATGAACACTGTCGGAAACATTCTATATTCTACTTTGCCTAAAGTACTTTGATGTTTAAATACGCTATTACGCTGAATTCGCTGATTGAAACTCCAACCAAGTCACAGCAACTATAATTATCCGGCACCACTGAAATTTTTAATTGCCGATTTGTTAGTGACGATTTACTAGGCTCTCGTTGGGCATTCCTTCACACATTGTGAGGAAAACTTTAAGAAATAAATAAAATATTCCGCAAAGGCGCCGTGTGGTAGCTTTTATATATATATATACACATATATATATACATATGTATCTTATAAGCCACAAAGCTCTTCGACGCTAAATAACATAGTAAGTACATCTAAGCAAATACAAAAGCCAGGATACACTGCTGATTTTAGGGAAATAATATTTGTAAATTTCATTATTATCTTATGTACCTGTACTTGTATGTACAGTCGGTACAACACAGATACACCCGAGTGGTTTCCTTGTTATAACTACTATTGGCAAAGTTTAATTAGAGAAGTATAAGTCTGAATAAATTAAAAAAAAATGTGCACAACATATTAAAACCTCTGTACCTTTGTACGCAGAACGAAATGTGGCAACTGTATTCGTTTAAGTCCAAGTATGGTTCGGGACATAGTACAGACATAGACTTCTAATGATTATGGGAATTCCTAGAACAACCATAAATCGTGACCAAAGAAATGATTGGTTGCAAAGGTTACACAATGCTAATAAGTTTTAGGTATAAAATGTATGTAGCCAAGTCAAAGTGCAACGTAATGGTACAAAGGTATTCCGTCCGTTACGAAGTGGTCGTGGTTATGTAGTAGCATCGTAGAAACTTGGTATAATTTTAGTAATTATAAGTTTAGCTCTCGATTACTGTTAATCTTTCACAATGATATATAATTCATAGATTTAATAAATTCTTTGGAAACCACAGGTGGGTAGGGGATACCACCTGTGGTTTGTGTTACAATGTGGTTACAATGTATATAAAAGAAGTGACTGCTTAGCGTTTCTTAAATTGTATGTATATATCGAATCAAATTACAAAAATTGTTTGATATTAACATTTATAAATGATGATTGTATGTAGATTATGTGTAGATATAGCGACATCTTCTGGTACTTCTAGTGATTACGTAAGATATATTATAGTATACTTTTGCGCAATCGGAGAGGCAATCATAGTCAGTCGTCGATCTCTTCCTTATGCAGTGTATATGCACATAGATCTGTGAAAGGTGCACATGCAGAGTAGTACATGGGAGGATACATAAAGCACACCTAAACCTAAAAATAAAACAATAATTTGTCATATTACAAACAATGTTCCTCTGCTGTGACTCGATCAGAACATGCCACACAGCCTTCAGGTACTGTGTACACCACGGGGTCAATTTATAAATATCTTAATTATGTTTATATGCCTTACCATCGTCGTGAATATTTTTTACTTCAAGCTTATTGTATATTATAAAACCTCAGTAGACACTAATGATCGATTTGCTAAAATAAATCATTTTGCCATATAATGAATGTATAACAGATCCGTAGCAATTAATATTCTATAACCACCACAAGGCATGCCTTAATGTTCTTGCTGCGAAGCGGTGAGGGATAAAAAATCCTTTATCACGGCTCCGCGATCATAGTTCTAAACAATTATTATTCTCCCTCCAATACAAAAAGCCGTATTCACTTCCCATGACTTGATTTACTGAATTACTTCTTTTGTATTGCCTTGCACACTGAACGTTCTAACGAGTTGGTTCAAACATTTCTATAGTTAACTTAACGAAGAATCCGCTCTGTGAACTAATGAATAGGGTACCTAATATGCTTTAAGACAAAAAATTATATTAGTATGATCATAACTTGAAGTTTTATATAAAATTTCGATATATAGGTACTAATTTAATGCAAATGTAGGTTCAAATAGGTTAATAAAAACTCGGTTCAAATAAAAGTAAAACCTAATTGAAAAAAAGTTATATTTTACATCCAAAATCCCTACTATTTAATGGTAACGTTTAAAATAGTATCATTTATAATAAAACAGTTCGAGTCCGCTATTATTGATTGTCTCGCAACTTGATTCAAGCAAAAAATTACTTAGTCAATACGCTAATACCTACGTGCAAACCACATTCCAAAAGTTTTTTGGTACCCTCAGTAAAGATGAGAATATTGTTGCCATTAAAGTCCTTTGGGTCTCAATGACGCAATGCAACGTGAGACGCAATTTGAAATGAACCTTCGAGAAGAGACATCGTTTCGCCATTATTAAATGTCATGAATGTGCTATAAAATATAATGTTTACGCCCAAAAAGTTTCTACGCCTTTGCCGTTTTATTATTTTATTAGCACAAATAATAAGGATTTGAAAATACGTATCAAGCGCTATAATGCGAGACTTCCGATAGGAATAATATAGACAAGCATTGATTTCCCGCTACTGGTGGCCTTGAGCATGCGCGCGCGCAGACCTTGATTCGAGAATATGTTCAACTTAGATTGCGGCAACCCGGCAACGTGCGCGTTCGCCGGGGCAAGCTACGGCGCGTTCACTAAACTTTGTGATTACGTCATTTTGTATTTTGGTACGTTTTAGATGAATAGCCTCTGAACAAAGTTCTACGATCGAGATATTACCGTGTTATTCTTTTTGCCAAGGTATTCAACATTACGTTCACGCAGTCGTGAATACAAATCGCCTAGTTTTTGATTATGTAGTGATCATACCGTCGTGTAAGATTTGCTTAAGCACATTATGATGCAAGGGCGACGTTGGTGATTTATCGTGTCGTGAATTTATTGCACCATGTTGTAAAAAATCATTACTCATGCGATGGGATGACCAAACTGGTGCCCTTCTCACCCACTCGCGGTAGAGCTATGTAGATAAACATTGCAGCGTCACGATATGTTATAAGTTACGATTGTCCGGTTGATTTTTATTCATTGATTTCACATACTTGATACTTTAATTTGTATCGAAATATTAAATGTGAATATCCAGACTGTCTTATCTACTTAACTTTTATACTCGTGGAATTTAGATCTAATACTACGACTAAAACTGCAACAACCATATATTTATTTCATTTAATTAAATTTATGCATGGGCATTGACTCCACTTTAAATACCCATTATAATTTACACTGCAAATAGCAATGAAACACCACACTCAGGTAAAGTAAATTCCATTCAGTTATTTTCGTTTAAGTACTGAGCTAGTATATGTGTCAAATACCTACTTATTTATTTATGTGTGGTTATCAGTTTATTTGTGTTTCGTCAATGTCACCGAGTTGCTGTGAGGGCAACGGACGCCGTATCTATACACACACAGATACCTATTTTACGTATGAAAATGTTGTTTTATATTCACTCACACAGGCACATGGTGTTGATATATTTTCCTATCTGAACGTTACGGCTAGGGCTATCAATAGCTAATGCTACCGTGCATTTTTTCAAATCTTCGCCAGTACAGGAATGCAAGATGCAGTAAACGATCTAATTTCAGGTTAGCAAATTCACTGTTACTTTCCATATAAGATCACGTCACAATATATGTACTTAACAGGCCTAAACAGTGGTTAGTACACGCTGTAGCTAGATACTTCATGAATGGGTTGGCTAAACCGGGGAAGGACCACACCGTTACAGAATACTAGCGTGAAAGAGCAGCATAACGCTGCTGTCCTTTTTTTCATTTGGTGAGTGTAGGAAGACTACAGACCCAATTACAGGTAACGAGACACGCAGGTCCTCAGGGAAGATAACGCATGTATTGTCATGGACACCAGCCATCGCTTATTATCAGGTCAACTGTGTGTTTTTTTGTCATAAACGAAATGCAACTTTCCACATTTACCCTGCGTTGAGTATGTGCCAACTACTAAAGTAATAGTCACCAACAACACAATGTTATAAAAAAAAATCTAGTATTCATTTAAATTACAACAACAAGCCAACCCTAGAAACTAGTGCAAAATGGATTATGATGTTGATAAAAAGGGGTATTATAATTCATTGCCCTTGCCATATATCTCTTCAATTCAATCATGTCTACCTACCAAAGATTAAGTAGTAATAGAATGGAAATTAGACTTTAACCTGAATACCAGATAAGCTTAGCAAATTTCTTGCGATATTTTTTGAATGTCTAGAATTAAAGTTTTAGCATTCTCCTCGCCATCTGCTTGTTTTATGTTATTTTCTATCTATTTTGGTCCTAAGTAATTTACATATATTAATTTTGTAAAAAGAATATTCTTACAAAGGTATCCTATTGATGTATTAAAAAGTATTAGTTATTCTCCTGATTCTAAAGTAAGTATGTTCTTAATATTGATTTAATTCCACACTGATTATCGGATATTTTACGATATCATGAATATGTACCAATTACAAAAAAAATCTATTTTTTTGTAATCGTCGATTGTAACAATGTCAGTTATTTCTCTCAAACGCTATTGTAGCACTCCACGTGCCGCGGTGGACCGAAACGCCAAAAGTAGTGCCGCACTGAGCATCAGGTCACGGTTTGCTCTTGCGCAACTCTACCCGTTTTACTTGCTTGAGAAGAACACTTGGCGGTCACAAGGTTTGGGCTCAAATTACACCTTAATGTCAACGCACTCAGCCTAAATAATTTGATGGTAACTGTTTTATTTGGCTTTGTGCTCGAAAAACTTATTTCTTAAATTAATGTCTAAAATAAATCTTAAATAAAGTAGATTTTAAATGATGTCTAAATAACTGAAAAAGTTAAAAACTAATCTAAGCATATAATATAGCATGTAATAAACATATATTGTCATGCATTTATTATTTAACTCTTCGGTATAATAGATAACATTCAGGCATAACTAAACTAAACAGTTAAAAAAGCAGATGAATAAAAAAATTGTGTAGTCTTCGAGTCAATTTGTTTATGATGACTATGACTATCTAACAATATATTAGACAAGAGATAAATACATTTACAGATTACGTCGCTCCAAGAAATCTGAATTTGGTAGTCACCAGAACAGGTGCTATGATTAATGAAATATCATCAAATATCGAGAAACAATATCGTCTACAATATTTACCAAGCAGTCGCGCAGAAACATTATTCGTCATCTTAAATAATGAGGTATTGAGGTCGATAACGCAACTCCGGTGCATGCAGATCTCTATGGGCGGAGACTTTTGATCCTCTTTTGTCTCCGATCTTATTGCACATGAAATACGAACTTTATTATTGGACTAGTGATGGGACACGACGAGTAAGTGCCACTGTGTTTGTGTATCAAGTAAGAATCACATCATGGTGGATACAAAAACGTGATCACAAATTAATTCACTATATTTTTCGGTGTAAAGGCAAATCGAAAAACTCAAAGCGTTGATTGAAATACAAATTGTCGATAGCCTTCTACATTTCCGTGCAATTACGTCGCGGCTTTGAGCATTCGTGATTCGATGTGACAATGACGGACGTAACATGCTAATGAACGCGATTTTAGTTTTGCTGATAAATGAGTTTCATCTAAACTTCATCGGCGTTTCCTTCGTTGTTTATTATAGTAACATAAAACAAACTAACTTTAATTTTTTAGTCATTAGTCATTTAGTTCGAAAAACTAAAATGACCAAAGGCAAATATGGGAGCCCCTATATATAAATTACATAGTGCCATTTCCAATAATAATAGATCACGGAAACTGAAGATGGTCTGAGCTGACAAGAGGATTTTCTATTTATTTAAACCTTGTATTAGTTTTGTTAAATTAATAAAAAAGTACGTTTCCCTAATAAAATTAAAAAAAAAACAGTGGTACGAGAAAATAAATTCTTCTCCGTAGCACTGTGGCACTCTACCAGGAAGAGAGTATTTCATGTAAAATAAGTATAATAAATAGAAATAAGTTTTTGTGTACAAGAAACATCTCAACAAAGTCTCTATAAGTTAATTAAATATAAGGTCATACTTAAATAAACTGAGCTCGCAATCAAATATCATCAATCAATATAATTATAAGAGAATGCAATTTCTTAGTCTCATCTGTTAGGTTCGAAATAAATCGTTGCGGGGCACCTGTAGTTTTTTAATCGTAGCTACGCAACAAAAAGCATTAGTTACTCGATTTGGAGTTATTTAGGTGTGCGTGCCCCCGTTATTTTATAGAGACCGTTAGGTCCAACCTTGTGTTGTAACTTGCTCGATTTCATTGTAACTATTCTGTATTAAATGGTGTCATTAACTCAATTACACGATGTCATTAATATATAACTATTATTATAAAATTGAAAGCTCGGAAAGGTTTAATAATTTTTTTATTACATTGAGAGACATCGACACAGTTCACCTGCTGGTAAGTGATACCTTCGGCCCACGAAATCTACATTCATCCTTGACAAGGAATCATAATGCAGATGCGTTGTTAACCTTGAGACCGGAGATGGAATGCCTCGTCACAGCAGCATTATTCTGCTATTTTACGCTGGTATTCTGTGAGGGCGTGGTCATACCCTAGTCGAATTTACCTCTCATATTCTGTAAAAAAGAGACAGTTACTAAAACAAAGAATGATGATGTTTATTTTTTTAAAAAAACAGGTATAAAAACATGAAAACAAGTGAACGATCAAGAACGAGAAAATGAGAAACTCATTTAAGAGGACAATAAAAAACTAGCCATTATGACCACACTACTACTACTACTATTGAAGTAAAAGTTTGTTAGTTTGTCATCTGTTTCACGTGAAATTCGGATACGGCTGATATAATTATCGTTAGAATACTAAGCCGGCTGCCAAAAATGTTTAAAGTAATCCTTATCGATCGACTATCGATTATTCTATTTGGAGGCGACTATGATTAATTAACGCTTTTGTTTAAATAATGAATATAATATTTAAATCGTAGTCCTTCACATTTAAGCTAATATATAAATTATATAGATTCCTTAGCAAGATACGAAACATTTATTGTACTAACATATAAAGGATCTTCAATAACACGGAACACCAAGATGATTTCTTAATACGTTTTGTGTTAAATGACTGACTCTACCATTAAATTGTTAGATAATATGGAGGGCATATGTGGAGAGTAGAGAGTGTAATATATATATATATATATATATATATATATATATATATATATATATATATATATTCATACTAGTATAAAAGTTCTATAATGTTAGTGTGTTGATCGCCTTGAAGCTAGAAACAGATAGTAGTGTCGATATAACATAAATAAATATAAAGAAATTAAGACATATATACTCGTCTGAACATTGTTAATTTTTTTAAGACATACTAAAGATACAGTGTAGGTAGGTTGTAAACAATTTACGAGTATATATAATCTTATATATATCGCGAATAGATAGAGTTGAATAATTCAAAAATTCGCATGAGGCAAGTGTGAAGTCGACAACCCCAGTTCGGATATCAATTATCGATTTTATAACATCGATATAAAAATCGCTTAGTGATTTCTTTTTATTTTTGTAATATTATGTTTTCGAAGTGACACACCAGCACCCAATTCACGTGATGTAAGTGATAATGAGGCATTAACTTACCTGTAATTGAATCCTCAGATCTCTACACTCGCCATAGGAAACACAGCAGCGTTATTCACGCTGGTATGCCTTGAGGACGTGCATGCCGAATAAAAATTTATAGCAATGTTACTCTTACTTCGTTCCTTTTCAAGGAATTGTTACGTTCCGTTACTTGTTAATTGGTTATAAGTTTATTGTACAAGACAAATATAGAACAGAGGAATATGTTTACTTTAAAATACATTTTTGTAAGCTTATGGTTATATATATGCACATAATTGACGGCATCGCGTGCAATTTTCAAAAATAAAACTTTTAAATAAAAGCGGTTACTCGTTATAAAACATCTGCCTTTAATGTCAATATACTCAACGTACAATCCGCATCTTGTTCCTACTGCAAGACGGTGTGATAGGCGGCCAAGTGGCACTATTTATAAATTCCATACAGGTGCTAGGGGCGGTGCAGGTGGCACATTGTCAACTGCACAGTATGACCTTTGCATAAAAATATTGTTTGCATAGTAATACTTAGTGTAACGTAGGAATATATTCATCACATTACAAAACAATCGCTCATTAAATGATGTAAAGGTATAACGGTATTATGACACTCCTGTCCATATTATATATGTAACAAATTATTTTTATCCGATATAATACAGTTGGATTACTATATCATTGTAGAAAAAAGGTTCGCTATAAATAGCCCTGCAAAATTTATTTACTTTGGTTGAGTGGTTCTTTTTCAACTCTCAAAACACGTATGATTGATACTAGAAATGATAAATAAAACAATACACTGCCGACAAACTCACAACATTAAGGGCCCATTTCACCATTTGTATTCCAAGTTTAATAAAACTACGTTTTACTTCATCGAGTTTATAGTTCCATTCTAATCTTGGTGTACGTTAAACGGATTTCACTAGCTACAATTTGATCGCGTTCACGAAAACGTAGTTTAGTGACATAAAACGTAAACATCGCCTTAAATTGAAGCAAAGTTTTGTGTTTTGTTTTGTGCAGTTTGTCCACGTCAAAACTGTCACATACCTATGAAGCTGTCAAATTGACATCTCTAGTTTTGTTGCTAAATTCTAGACTTACGTGGTGTTTTCATTTGAACATTGTATGCCGGTACTTGATTTTGATTATTCAATTCAAAAAATCACAACTCTTCACAATTGACCACGGCTTCGCTCTACGGACTAATCTGGACTTTTGCACGATTGATCACGACCCCACTGTTGGAACGTATATTATCTTGTGTTTTGTGATAATGTCAAAACATATTTGAACTAATTGATCCTCAATAAACTCCATTACCGTCAGGACTGTTGACTTCGTGTGACTTGTTAAGAAGTCTTGGTCATCAAGAGTGTCGAAGTGTTCTTTTCTCTCACTTATCCATCTCGGCCGTTCAGAATTTAAACTCAGTTATGCTCCGCGTATAGTTTATGTTGGTGAAATGCAATTTGGAGCTCTAAAATCCGCTAAATGAGTAGACCGAGTTTATGTCGAACTAATTACGTTTATTTTCAACGATGAAATCGGTCTTAAGTCACACATAGTTGATTACTGCGGCCAATTCAACCTATAATAAGGAATTATGATACATTGTTAAAATAGAAACCCTCATTTCTAGCAATCGAACCTTAGGTGTTTTACGACATGGAGCGTTACACTGTTATTTTACATCAATATATATAATGTATCTCTTTAGTGACTGTTACATTGTGGTAGAGCCACACTGCAGTTTGTTTATTGATGCAACATGATCCAGGTTCTACTGCATAACGAGGCATTCCATCTCAGTGTGCAGAGTAACAGTGTTTGTTATGAGGATGACTCTAGTTGCTTATGGTGTGTATATGCCCTTAATATCTGGTGAACTGTGTGCCCGATTATCAGATATTGTGTTATAAAAAAATAACAAACTAAAAGAGATACATTAAAAATTTAATTTTATATTATATTTTTATTTATTTTTTTATTTTTATTTTATATTTTCATTGAAATCAATCATTCTTTGGAACTGGAAATATATTGCTTGTGATAAGTGAATTTCGCTACTGACTTATTAAGTACATATTCATAAAATTATAACAATATAAAATTATTGCATGTTTTTTGGGTTTTCAAAATTTAAAATTGTCTTTAAAAAATAATGACCTGTTAAATATAGTTCTAGTAAGACTGGAATCGTCATTACTACATGCGGTGCCAAGGCAAGCTTGGGTTGTTGGCTTCGTATGCCTACAGACAGAGGTGATTGTCTCTTAAGCCAACTCACTTGCAAAATATGTTCTTGATTGGTTTTTACATGTTTCTAAGATTTCGTAATCAATATTCGTTCATATCACATACAAAAATACTCAGGTGTTTTTAGTCAATAATTTTAAGCAGTCAGTTTTACTTAAAAATTCATAGAACAATCTTACTCTACTTATCTCTAGTTTTCATCGGCTTCAGCGTCTTAAGTTTCGGGGTTCACCGGACTTGGTCAACGCTAGGGTGCTATATAATATGAGGTGTACACAAAGATTCCGCAATTTTCTTGCTTCAAGTGGACGTTGCCTTCAAATTTCAAAATAGCAAAATTGATGTCGTGTGAGAATATCGTTCCAAAATATGCAAACAGATTTATCTATCAGTAATAAATAACAACTCCCAGCCACAAGAACAATAGCTTATATATCGTGAATAATGCGTGTGTTCTTACGTTGACCGTCAAGAGGACATCAATTTTCCAACGCTTTTTCAGTGTTCAATCAAATTCAACGAATACGTATATCGTAAGTACGTTCACGCAATTACTTCCGAAAACTTTCGTCAAATACAAACAATACCTTATTTAAGTTACTGTGACCAAATATCTGTTCGAAACACAAAACTTTGATAGTATCTATTACATTAAACTATTATCCATTTCATATTGCAAACCAACTCGGGTTGGCTTATCAGGCGGCAAAAACGTCTCATTGTATGCAGGTTTTTATCGTCAGCGGTTTTCGGCAATGACGTATCTAATGCCAAATGGACGGGCTAAAAAACAACATTAAGAATAAATCGAATCACGTAGTGATTGGTTTTTGCGATAAGCCAAACTTTTCTGGCTATTATTCTTGTGGCTGGGAGTTGTTATTTATTACTGGTAGATAAATCTGTTTGCATATTTTGGAACTATATTCTCACACGACATCACGTAAAGTATTAACTTAATACTTCTTAATTTTACTTTATAGAAATAGAATATATTTTTTGTTTGTTTGAATATATTTCAATAGCAGTGGTTCAATATGTCTACGACATCATTTTTTATTTTTTATGTACTCTTAGTTTGAAATGAAGACGGAAGTATCCTTCAAATCTTTTAAATACGGCTAATCTTTAGCCGAGTATTACACGTCTTGGGCTTAAATAAATAGATTATTTATTTAAATTCTATGTGATTCGAAAAAAGGTTGTATTTCTTATAATTCAAAAATGTTTAATTCATAATATATACTTTTATTATAGAATAGCTTATACTGATGTGTGATCTAAATTAGAATAATTATTATCAAATTTGCCATATTTAAGCACAAGGCCGCTAAATAGCGCAAATCGCAAGCGATCGCAGAAAACAAGCCTGTTTATCAGATGCTCGCGATGTGCCCGAGATAGCGCTGCAGTAAGTGGACCAAGGGCAGTAGACTGCGATAAAACAAGGTTGACCCACTGTTCACACTGTACTGTGTACGTTGTTGGTGCAATTTTCATTTTATATGATACTCGTGATATTTATGCCTAATATTTGTGTATCACATTTTTTTGGTATTCGCTGTATGTGTGTCCTCAGACTATCAAATGGGCGATGAGTTGGTATTTGTATTCGCACGGCACTATAATTTATCTTGAGAAGTTGATTAAAACCGGAAGATTACACCGAAATGGAAATCGGTCATCATCTATTTAATTTATGCGTAACTAGACGAAATGACTATTTATAAAAAAATGTGAGAAGTTTATGGATAGCTGCCACCAGATTGGAACTTCGGTAACAGCAGTATAGTAATGATTGATCATTATACTTACTTTCTGTCTCACTTCTGTTTTTCGATGTTTCCTTCAAAGAGCTTCCTAAGCTAGTGCAACTTTAAATGGCGAGGAAGTGAATTAAGTCCAGTTTAGCTTGTTGAAATTTGTGTAATTAAAAAACTTTATTTAATATGTTAAATAGATACTCGTATAATCTAAGAGATAACAAATATGATTGTACAATATCCAAGTCCAAATAATTCCTAATGATATAATAAAATTTCAAACACATTGCGGAGAAAGAAATATGGTATATTTTAATTTGACAAAAAGCACGTAATTGACGGAATTGAGCAATAAATCATTCTACACCGCACAGCGTAGCTCAAGTTGACCGTTGAGGACGCTTTGTGTCATAAAACTTTTGAAATTATATTATTAGCATTTCATATCCTGTACGTGAAAAATATTTTAAGTGCATTTATTGTGTATACTGTAACTTTACTATGCAGATATGTATAGTACCAAGCTACTGTTAAAATAGCACATAACGTTTTTGGGACATAGGATGTTTCTAGTATCGTTTCATTGTCGCCATTGCCAGCATCTTCGTTTTACTCATAACTCCTGCTCCTTTGAAGCTGTAAAGACTTATAAGGCATACTACACATAAGTACAAGGAAGGAGCCACCAGCAATGTGTATGATATCCGCCAACAGATTGATGTTTGAATTAATTCTGATATTTTCAACTAGAGTCTAATTCTAGGTTCAATGAAGCTGTTTTACATACTCGCTGAAGCTTGGGAATAGCTGTTAGTTGCGTAGCAAAGCTTCTTAAAATCTTGCGCAAAGCGCATTTTCCTCGCGCATCTTTTCACACACATAGTTTCGTAGCTTAGCCTTCCCCTTGCTCACTGCATATCTGCTGCGCATTTCTTTGGTCGAGGGGCAGCCTAAATGTGTCTAGTTCAGTTCAGTGTGTTAATGCAGTTACCGTATGCGGCTCTTATAGCTTCATCTGGGGTCTGTGAGCTAGTTTTAGGTGTCTGGGGAACGTCTACTGTGACGGCGTTTTTATAAGCCGAATTGTGTGCACTTTTGGCAACGTACATAAATTTAAGTGTATGTTTCTACTTCTCGTTTTAAAGACGATTCATTGGTGGAATATATTTAGTTATTCGGAATATAATATATAAGGAAGCAATATTATAATAAAGTAAACTTGTATAAATTAATACAAACAACCAAAAACAGGAAGGTTACGCGATAACAGCAAATGCATTGTTTTCTATAGAGGTCGACACCGATAAGCATATCGTGGCCTCGTGAATGCGGAAGAAATCGTTTCATTATTATTTTAACAAATTGCGATGGAGGGTGTAGATGTGTCCATACTACAGATAAAGCTGCTAACAAGTTTTTGTTGGTTAAATTCCTCCGTAAATATGTATGTCGCCGACAAAGGAACTTCAAGGTTGACCTCGTAGATAACGCATGATAATTTGGGACATGCCCTGTCTGTACATTTGCGTTATAAACAAGGATATTTTTGTAAAATAGATTTTGGTTATCTCGTTCAGATTAAAGATTCTTTAATATGTATTTTAATATTATAGGGATATATTTGTTAGACACTTGACAAATGTTTTGCGTAGCAACTTATGTACAAACCGTAAATAGCGGCGTGTTGAAGTGGCTTGATAGAATAATACGTCCTCCACAGCCTTGCCCCCGTTCTGTGACCCAGTTGCTGTTTACAGAGCAGGATGCTCTTTCACGAACGGTGTGACGATTCAGAAATGTGCAATTATAATAATACTATTACGTAAAAATACTTTTACTTCAATTAAATTAATGATTAACATAAATTAAACAATGGTATGTAATTATTTTTAGGTGATCAGACAAACGGACGCCTATTTCATTATGTTATATGATATATATATATATATATATATATATATATATATAATTCAATATCTTCATCAAAAAGATGTACATTAGTTGTCACTCCTGAGTTCTTATACGTAATAATGTAAACTCTTTAACCGCATAATTTATACAGTTGTTATATAAGGAAAATATCAATGGCCAATATATGGCAAAAAAATATTTATGGTGTCAAACTCAAATATTTCTTGACACCATAGGCATTGTTTGTTCAAAACATTAAAAATACATATTTCGTAACCTGTTACTCTATTATAAATAGAGGTGGTCTGACGCAGTGAGTGCACAGGCGATGCGCGATGCACGCGACGCCGGTGACTCAGTGCGCCGCGGCCGGGTCAAGGCTGCGCGGGCGACGGAAAACGATCCGATGACCTGGTTCCGAGCTCCAATATCTGCCCTCAATTCGAACCTGTCAACTGTTTCTAGAAATTACTACGAAGGTTAAGCACCCGGCAACCAATTGATAGAACAATAAGGCCGTGTTCACATGTGTAATGTGGACAACAGCTAAACATGTTATTCTTTCTCAAATGACATTGGTAGTTTGGATTTAAATTTAGTAATGAAATTAAGGCAAAACATATGATAATCTCCACTCAAGGTATAAACTGCGACGGTTTACATTTTGATTGTAAATGTGCAATTAACAAGAAATTTTATTTAATGCAGTCACATAATATATAAAATAAATAAGATATCCGATTTATTATTCGTACAAACAGCGTGACCTCGTTTTTCAGTTTGCGATTTAAGAATCAATGTTATAAGTGATTAACACGAGTACATGTACTTTTCAAATTAACAAATATGTTACTCACGTTCGTGAAACAAATCTATCATATTCGGCTTCCGGATGCAGATAATATTATTTTGTAGTTTAAAAATATAAGGTTAGTTTTTAATCTTAAATTTAATTTCATCTCATTTAGCTTGTCTAAATCTTATGATGATAATCATTTTTTTTATTGCCATAAATAGCATTTAGCTTAGTATATATAAAGATTTGTTTAGTTTACTGTATTAACTTAATAACTGATTTTCTTAATCAAATTTAAAAATAATACCAAATATATATCTATAAGTAACCTAAAGATAAAAGAATAATGGATAAGTGATTCTTAACAGCAATGCTTTTAGAATGAAGGATGTTCAGCATTAAACGGTTAACCATGCAGTGCGTACGACGAGATATGCTTTTGTGACCTATTTCCAGCGACCTCTGTATCCCCGACCAGGTGCCTCACAGCTCAGCCCCGCAATACTCTCGTTGATTTATGACGTCACTCCCGTTTTCCTAGTTAGTGCCTGAATCAATATTATCGTTAATTAATTCATGCAGCAAATGCGTGAATAGTCGGCAAATAAAGAATACAACTGTGGTCTCTATAATTTATGCAATTGTCAGTATGTTTCTTTAAAGCTTCATATAACTAAAGGCTTAATTATTGTATATAAAGCTTCATATAACTAAAGGCTTAATTATTGTATATAAAGTGACTAACAGTTCAAACTTGACATAAAATATAAAATACGGTATATTATAATAGCACGAAGAACACAGTTCCGATTTAACAGTGTTTCATAATAGTGATTTGAATTAAGTTCGGAACATAAAAAATAAAAATAAAACATATAAAATATCGACTGTACATAGATCAACAACATATGTAGGGTCAACTGAAAGAAAAAAAAAAGGAAATTAGTTCAAAGTTAAAGGGTTTTTTTCAATATCGAGGTGAAATACCGCGAAAAATGCTAATCCTTGTTACTTGATAAAACCACAAACTAAGGACTCAGTTCGTGCCAATAATGTTTTTATCTGACCATCCACGGAATGTAGACGCAGCGAAATTGGCAAACATCCCGATACCATTGGTATGGTACTATTTCCCTAAATTTAAATATTTTTCGCGTATTTATAATAAATAGGAGGTTCTATTGGCATTCACTGTATAGAACAACATCCTACTAGATGGACCTGCAAGTTTCCAAAGAGGTCAACGGATACGGGTTCACGGTCGTGTTTCGTTGCAATCTCATATAAAATAAAATCAACACAACAAAATTGGAGTAAAGATAGTCTTAAATGTTAATGATGAAAGGAATTCGTTTCCAATAAATCTAACACGTGATTAATAAAGGTTTGTAAAGTAAGTTCACATAAATTCAGATAAATGGACAAAGAAAGATTTTTTTTAATTTATAGCTTAGTTTGATCTTCTGTTGATGTGATTTAAAATAAATCATTGTCGGGAAATGGCAGTACATTAGGTTACGTAATTGACCGAGACACTCGACAAACATTGTTATCTCAAGGGCACGCTGATCGGTGCAGGACAACGGACAACTAGACCGTTCATGGCGCGAGCGTGACCAATGCTGTCATAGTTCCACGCCGTAGATTATATACATTCCATAGATAAAATTTAATGTTCTCTTAGTCTTTTAACTTCGATGCAACGGTATTTTTAATGTGTAAAAACATCAAAACAATGATTGGCATTATTTTTTAATGACACTTTCTTATTTGGTTCACTAGGCTGATTTGTTATGTAATTTTGGTGTACTGAAATAAACTAGACATCTTGAGATCTTAATTCTTTGATTTCTTTGAGATCAGATTCTACAAATATTATAATTTACTCTATATTTTACTATAATAGTCAGTCGATAATGACAATAGGAAAAGAATAGCAAAATAAAATTTTAAAAGAGTACTCAAATACTTCAGCAAATATCAAATCTATAGATCTAATGTTTTACACTCTTTTTTTAACAACCAAATATTACAACTACGCATTTTCACAGACTGTGTCAGTTTAATTTGTGTATAGCTCAAAGATGCGCTGATTGATTCATGTCCTTCCGGTAAACTCAAGAAGTGTGCTCTATTTTGGAAACGCCTCTAAACGTCAATGTATTTTCATACACTGTGACGACACGAACTGCAAACTATTCCAGAGTGCATGCGTTGCAATGACTGGTAATTATTTAACTACTCAGTGGCGGCAGATTAAAAGAGAGTACAACTGACATGACCATTATATTACTGATGCTGGAGAGACTATCCAAATATTTTGAATCATAATCTCTCATAAATCTCAAATTGTCACAGTTGTGTTGGGGAGTAAAATCATTTACGCCAGCGTATTGTCCTCACCAGCACGTTTCGCCAGCATTCCTAATGTAGAATAAGATTGTATTTGCACCATTAGTTATCTAAAGGGAACTATCAGATGGGTCAATAACACCGTAAACTTCTGTTTCTGTTGGCAATAGTTCAATGGCAATGAATTGAAAAATGCAAGATTATTTTGATTCATTATTTACTCATGGTTTTAGTACGGTATTTAAAGTTATTTTTGTATAGTTAGGCTAAAGCTAATATTAACTGATATTATGATACGAATAGTAGGGGTTTATAGGTAGGCCAATCATATTAAACGTAGAACCAATAACCGTTAGGATAAACGAGTTCACAACTGAAGACCGCAAGTCATTACTAAAGAGTAGATTGAGCGAAGAAATGAATGAGAGTAGACGAGAATTGTGCGAGTGCCGTGCAATTAGAAAGGTTTATGAAGATTATACATAGAAGAATGTCTTCCATAACCATAGCGTATTCAATATAACTTTTCATTAAAGTTTTCATAGAGCTGTCCTTTTCTTCAGATAAAGTTGACTTAATTATGGGATTAGTATATACGTACCTATATGTATGAACTTAAAATATAATTATGCGCCTATAAAATTAAACTATACGTGGACTTCTGATAATTACATGTTTACTTTTTTCTCAGAAAACAATACGTTTCAGTTTGTTCTAAACTTTTAAGTGTCACATTTAAAAATGTAATCGTTTTTATTGCGTCTAATCTACAATCTCATGCTAAGGCTACAGAACATAACACAGCGAATGTACGGGACAGACAAAGAAAAAAAAGGTATTTATACCAGCTGTAATTATGATGATAGTGGTCGTTGAAATGTCAGACTTAATGTGCTGTATAAAAAATGAAGATGTATATACATTGGACCTGACGTGTCATTTTATAACATGTAAAACAAAGGGTTAACCTAAAAGCTACTTTAAAAATGTGCCTTTTGACATTGGTATTTTCAAATGGTTTGCGGAATTCGTTTCAAAACACTTTTTATTAAGTAATATATAAATTTAGATTATCGGGTTTACCGATTGTGCCCAGCCCAAGTCTTTGAAGGAAGATTCTTTCATTGTGGATCAGTGGCGATGATGATAAATTATCTGAAATTTATAAAAGATCCACTTATTTCACACTGAGCCTTTGTGTGTTTTTCCCATTTCAGGTAATTTAATATTGAATTTCCTTTAATTTGGATTAGCTTTACGAAATAAATTATATTTTATCAATTCATTTTGATTGTATATTTGGACAATTAAGCCTCCAAAATGATTAACAACTCTCGATTAAAATACGGCCTCTTAGTGGAACGTTGCGAGATCGCCTCGGCTATTATCGCTTATGTTCAATAATTAAAAGTCAAAAGGTTTCGCATTGGCATTGTTTATGAGCATCGTAATTACAAGTCTCTTTTATTCGTCCCCGTCGACAATAAATTGTGGTAGGAGTCGAAGTCTCTGTCGATTTCTGTAATAGAAATCCTGGTATTTTTAGATTTAAATTCAATCGTGGCACATTAATTTATGAAATAATATTTAATGGTCATGGAGATATTTCTGTCATAGTACATCCCTAAATCAACAGATAAACCTTGTACTAAAGCGAGTCTACCACGAAATTGCTTGTCTGCTAAGCTACTGGTCCGTTCACTTGAAACCCGCAGGACATGCTGCTGCTTTCAAGGAAAGAAGTGGAAGTGGGGAAATGGAGACCCATTACTGGTGACGAGAGCATTCCATCTCAATCCTCAGGGATGTTGTGAATAGATGTTCAGCTTGATTCTATTTTAAGGTGCGATAGGTGTTTATAACCTGCAGTTGGGTTACTGTTGTAAAATGTGTGCTTATTTGTTATACTAAATTTCATAAAGAAATTACATAGCATAACAATGGTAGAGCTACACTGTAGTTTGTTTCTATATGCAGAATGAATGGGTCAGCTCGTCGGGGTAGGAGCACGCCCTCACAGAATACCAAAGTAAAATAGCAGCATAGTGCTGCTGTGTTTCGTATGGTAAATGTAGGGATCCGGAGACCTTTATTTACTGATGACGAGGCATTCCATCTCAGTCATTATGATTCTTTGTCAATTAATGTAGACGTCACGGGCCCCTGGAATCACTTACCATCAGGTGAAATGTGTGCTCGTTTGTTATTCCCAATGAAATAAAATACAAAATTATCGCTTTTTTTAGTTGGTATAATTATATATAATAGTTTTCGTATGTATTTAACATAGCAATAATTGCAACATTTCTATAACACTAAAATACAACCATATTAAAGTTAAACCAAAGCAAAATCGAGGGGACTCACTAGTGTATGACGCCTACGAAGCCATTCCACTGTAGCTTCTAGAAACAATAGGGCCGGTAGTAATACAGCCGGCCAGTCACTCCCCGTCGATCACTGCACGAGTTACGATGCTATAAATTTAATATAGTAAGACTTGCCCGTGACCCGTGCCGCATTCGCTGCATGCAATCAGCCCCTGTAATACGAAACTTGTATACATACCTAAACAAAACTATTCGTGCCCGTGTGCTAAGGTGTTTCATTACCTTAAAATAAGGGTTCGTAAATGTATATTATAGTTATTCGAGACTTTTACTATTAGGTTTCTTAGCTGGGTTAGTCGTATTTTATCAATAAACTCGCACTCTCGAACATATTTCGTTAAAATGCACATATGTTGAGTAACCTTCATAACAATATTAGCACAGTTTTAATTACGACTTTAGGATCCAGGGGCCACTTCAAACAAATCTCGATATCTGAGAATACTCTAATTCATGCCTAGATGAAACCTTGGCCGTTGTCCAGCATTGCATCTAGGACAAGTGTGCGTTAGACTCTATCGGTAAACGGTGCGTTGGCAATCTCCATAATGGGTTATGTGAATTTTGCACAAGTGAATGCGATAGAGAATTATTCATAGCGTGACACAGAATGTGTTCAATGTAAAAACGTTTGACGTGGGCTACAAAAACTGTTGAAATTAAATTTTTCACTACCCAATAATAGATTGGGTTTTTGCGCGTTTTATAAATAAAGCTCTAAGTCAACAATAAATGACTTTTTACATTCAATCCACTATCTAATAAGTCAAATAGCCGATCTATTTCAAAGAGTAAGTTTCCTATTATTAAGATTTGTTTTGTAAAACCTTCCAAGAGCAAAATAACAAATTTCGCATATTATTTTTAGTCAAGGCTTTTTAATATTTTTACTAACAGTTGTATGAAGTCTAAGCGTGGCATTGTTAAAATTATATCATTATTACTATTAATATATCCTATTCTATACTATTTCAAATTCCGAAACGCGATTACTCTTGAGCTGGTGAATATGGAGAATGACAGTACAATGATGCACCTGAATGACAGACCTTCGTTGCATCTTCCTGTGTTGTTGCTTATTGGTGCTTATTGGCCATGACCGTGAGTCGCAATTAGGTATAATTATCTTCAATTTGTACTGCTACCAATGTTATTCTCTGTGATACAGCTGAATGTATAATAAATACACTATGCAATTACTCTGCATACACAAATTAAAGACTCTAGCTTACAATCGCGGAAGTTCACGTTGAAATGTCAATGATTGCTGACGCAATAAATACTTCGCTATGGGTGATTTTATACGCCATGGGAACGAGTATTTGTTAAAAATAATCAAGTTTGGCCGTTTGTCAGAAGTTTTAAGTTATTAATCTTCGGGTAATTATTAATTCTCGAACAGATGTCGGTTGATTACTGATCGAGATAAAAATTACGACCCAGTACAATATATAAAAACTGCACATGTTGTTCGTTTAAAATATAAATAACTTTATTATCTTGTCTAATTGCAAAGTTGGCAAGGAAGTTGTAGGCGACGCAGGCTGTCAATCTATTCCAATAATAAACACTTACACGTTGCTTTTTGCCAAATTCCCTCTGTCCTAGCTGGAGTCAATGTCTCCTCTGACAGGCGACACCGTCTCATGTCTAAGAAATAAATAGATACTTTTCTGTATAAAAATAAAATTTCTTTGTCGAGTTATTGTTCCGCTGTGATCATGAGAAATTACTCGAAACACCCACTTCTTAATAAATTCTTAGCAATCTTATTTTCTCCCTGTTTATGTAACTTTTTCTAGGGTTCTGCAATAATGTACTGAAGCAAAATCTTATTATTCTTTAAATAAGTGTACAATTCTCGTACCTCTGCCACCCCTTGTTTACCTCTTCAATGTAACTATAAACTCAAAAAAAATCTTTTCTAATTAATAGATTAAAATCATGTAAAAATAATAGTGCAATATAAATTGTCAAGTCGACCATTACCATAATAAGGTTCTGCGAGTAACTTTCCGTTTAATTTTATGTATTTAAACGGCAGTGGTACAAGTTTTTATTATTACATTCTTACAGGAGTTATTAACGTAGTAACTCGAATACTTTATCCAGCTATAAATATACTCACTTCTTTTTAATAGTGTTATTTCATAGACCTTTCTAATAAAAATCAGCTATGTTTTGTCCTTTAGTAATATCGTTGACGGCCTAATTCGGATTGTGTCATCACTACACAATCGCAAGCACAATGCGTTACGCAATGTGCATTCGAAGGCGGCGCACGCGCATACAACGGTTGTACAGGGCAGCGCCACGTCGCCGCCGCGTCGCATCGCTTGTGCATTGCTTCTGACCTATATCACTATGCAATGTTACAATCAAGTATCCTTTACTATTACGATACAATGTATATATACCAATATTTTATGGTATTCTATAATATAAAAAGAGAATTTCGTTATTGATATTGATATTGAATTTGAGTTCTAAATACACGACAAAAATACACACCTGATATGTAAGTTATCCCTGCGGCCTGTACATGCACACATCAATCTTTAACAAGAAATTAAAATGTTGATGGTCAAGTCATACTTGGGAATTAAAAGGGAACGTCTCATTAGCAGTAATAAGATTTCTTTTGACTGAATTGTGAACGTGGTTTATGAAATTACCTAGTTTTTGACTTCCATTACGACGTATATTTTAAGTCAAATTAGCGGTGAGATGTAATTTAATAATATATTTGCTGCAGTCCTAATTTTATGCTCAAAATAAAATATATTTAGTAAGGTGAGAATGGAACACGTTATATTATTATGTTGCTTTCATGCCTCGAATGTAAGAATTACTAGTCAGGGGATAGTTTTATGTTGATATTTGTGTTGTAAAATGAGCACACAATACACCTAATAGTAAGTGATTCCTGCAGCCACAATGACATCCACATTTACTCTCAATGTCAGGAATGATAATGCAGATGTGTTATCACCCCTGTGAGTACAGATAGAATGTCTCGTCACTAAACGAAATACAGTAGCGCAGCAGCTTAAACTACTTTACCCCGGTATTCCGAAAATCGTGGTCCTACCCCGTTGCAGCTAATCATTCGTGCTATAGATCATAGATCATAACTGCGGCGTAACCCTGCCATGTAAAAAACGTTTACGATGCATTCTTCACTAATTGCTATGTAACACGGAACTTATCAACTCTAGTTTGAAATATCACGGCCAATATCCATTGAAAATTCGTTGACCAATTGAAACTATCGTATATTGCTACAACTAGTATTTTGTAATTTTATATTATGTGTATATGTACACATCAGATATTTTAGGGTTATGATAAAATATGTAAAATTATTAATAATGGCTTTCTTGCTTAAGTGTAAAACGTATTTCGTAACTTCATTTGAACTACAAAAAAAGTATTTTGTATATTTAAATAAAGTGAAATGAACGATCCTATGAAACAATTATGAAAAGAAAAACGCTGAAGATCAAGTTATCCAGTAACTGTTGCGGTAGCCTGTCCTATGAAAGCGGACCTCGTCTTCTTAAAGGGGGAAATACTAGGAGGATGACGATGATTGTATTATACTTATGAATACAATGGAAATAAATATAAAAGAAACCGAGAAGCGAGGCATCGGCTGTAACTAAACTAATTAATACTTTTACTGACTTAAATATAGCCATAATACTGTCGAGTGCGTTGGTGGTAATTTCCTGTCAATTCGGTGCCAGGTTGTTTACACAGGCCCGTAATAAAGAGCCCAACATAAACTCCTAAAACAAACGTCAATATTTCACATTAAGTTTGTTTCCTCGCAAAAAATAACTTGCTCTCGCGAGAAAACGTCGTAAATAAGCTCATAAAGCACTGCCGTCCCCAATTATTACATTCCGCTGACTTTGAACATGATAAATGTTATTCACGTACACTGTAATTAACAAAAAATCTTCATTATCATATAAGTCTTAAATGGAAATAGGTTATTTTTTGTTTTAAGGGTGTAAAACGAGCACACAGATGACCTGATGGTGAGTGATTCCTCCGGCAATATTCATCCTTGATATGGAATCATAATGCTGATGCGTTGTCACCCCTAAGGACTAAGATGGAATGCCTAGTAGTAACAAGGGTTACTCTGCTGCACGCTCTAGACGAAACACAGCCGCGTTATGCTAGTATTCTCTAAGGATGAGGTTGTTCCGGTGGAGCCAACCCATTCATTTCGTAATTAGAAACATACTGCAACGTGGTTTTACCAATTATAAAAACTGTTCAAATGTGTTACTCATTAATATGCATTGTAATAAAACGATGGTTCCAGTTAAAATACATACTTTTAACATTCTTCATCCTCTACTACTCAAAACTGTCTACTAAAATTTGCATTTGCATTCATTTTACAGCATGTGTAATAAATTTATTCTTGTATAAAGTATATTTTTGTAATTACAGATATCTAAGTTTTTAAATATATTAAAAGCCCACATTTAAAAGGTAACATTCGATCATATTCCCATATGACTGCTCTGACTCGATAGTTACATCACGTAAATTACAGCATTCAAACTTCGTATCCAAACGGATTTAAATTAACTCTTCGTAATCTCAATAATAAACTTAAATGTCTAACATATTAGAATTAGATTCGCGTGCCTTGTGCAGACTGCAGTTCTTGCAATCGCACTTACACGTATAGTGCAATGCGAATGGCCTTCAAGCGAAAGTAAATCTAAAGTTCTGCCCTCAAAGACTACGATCACCTAACATCAGATAACATTGTCTAGGCTGCATTATGTAAGTGTTCGCGATTGTGAGGAACGGTAACGTGGTTGCTTTGCAGGTTACATTAGTGCGTATGACATCAGTGACTGTCAAGTGTATAGGAGTCAACGAACAGGATTCAGGCATTGCGTATGCAGTGGATGCGACGTAGCCTTGACTTCCTCCTGCGACTGTGCATGGCTTCTAGCCAGAACCATTCACTGACCCACTATTACTTCGGAATTTCTTTCTTACACATTTTACTAGTCGAGGGTGTGCTCAAACAGTTGCATTTTTTTTCTTATAGCGTATACTAGCAAAACGTACTATGTATCATGTAACTAAGTCAAAACATCTACCTCCATCCTCAACAAAGGTTCAAGATGCATCTGCTGCCGCTCCTGAGAATTGAGATGTTATGGCTCGTGATTGGGTGTCCTGTTCACCAAACACTTATGTGTTTCGTATTATGAGCACGTGCTATTGCGGTCTGGTATTCTTTAATTATGTCGTGCGTGACAAAACAAAAATGTTGTATAATTTAATTAATTTATCTAATCTTATTCAAACAATGGTGCTATTTATGAGTCTGCAGTTTTTCTTTTACATTGTGTACTTTTTGAAAAAGAAAATAATATACAACAACCATCATGCTCATTTTTAATAGAATTTATCCTGTTCTCTTCATATACACAATATTGAACAAAGTACATCAATGACTATTTTTATATTTCCATTCCTGCGTCTGTAGTCTCGTTATGTTAACGCAAAGGACGACTGACCAGTACTAGGTATGCTATTTAGGACTATGCAGCCGGCGTGTTAACCCTGCCATTATCTTTTAATATCATCGACTTCATTATTCGCTACATTTTTTGCAACGGCTTCGAGGCGCGGCTGGCTGCGAGTCGCCGACACGGGTTTGATAACCCGGAGACCTTGGTCTTAATTGCGCTTCAGCAGACCATTCCGCCGCGTCCACTTTTTTATACGCCTGCACATCGCTAGTAAAACACGACACGACATAAACGCGGCCATTTGTGAACGTGGGTAAGGTCGAAGACAAGTTTAGCTAACCGAGAGCTCTCGCAACTTGACCGGATTATCCAAAGTGCGCTCTACCGAGAAAGCAACGCTTAGTCGCAAAGATCCTTCGCAAATCTTTCGCGATAAATCACATTCTTTATTTTTATAAAACTCGTTGCTTTAAATAACACGTCTAGGATTGCATAGATATTAACAAATATTGTGTTTTATTTATATTTAAAACTAAATGTCGTTTATGTCTTTGTTGCAGGTAAGGATTTTCAACGCATATTGAGGGAGTAGACCGAACTAAACAAGGTGCAGTCATATTTTTTTTTGTTTTTAAAGAATGCTAGCAATGCAATTGACATTACTAACGTTCCCGTTAACCACATCAAATAAGCTAGAATAATTGTGTCAGACGTTGGTTGAAAGCTCCAGCTCCGCCCTAACCGCAAGAAGTTGCAGCAGTGTACGCAAGCGTTCCCCCGCGTGACTAGAGTCGAGAGGAACACTGTGGCGATTTGGGGGTAGATGGTATAACCCTTGCACAGCCCACGCTCCGGAGAGGGGCTATCCCATGATAATAACCCCACAAACAGTAAAATAGGTAATGGTCGAACGCTTCGCGGATTAGGTTTTGCAGAGCGTACCCGGAATCATTATCCTATAGGCGTTCAAATGTAAAACGGATTTTCTTTACTATAAAAGACAATAAGCAATGGTAGGATATGGTTCAGGGCCAAGTAATATAAAACATCCTTGTGTAACAAAGCATATAACTATTTATAATTAAATTAAGTAGTTAGAGTGGTGTTACTTCACAGGGCCTGTGCTCAATCCTCAGATGAGAAATTTTCGTTTACAGCTATGGGTGTATTGTGTATTTCCCGTGTCTTTGTCATTACATCTGAACCTTCATTCAATCGTATTGTATATGTTTAATAGTAAAAGGTAATGTATTTACTTACATTATGAAGTATAAGGAATATTTCATAAATAATACATTTAAGTTTTATAGAAATGTATGTAATTAAAACTCAAGGTTTTGTTAACATACAATAAATGTCTAACTTCAAATTATAATTATCTAATTAACTATCACAAAATTATGAAGTCACTATAAAATTGAATTTATTTCTAAACCAATTACTTCACCGGCTATCCTTCCAAAATCTAAAATAGCGTGAAACGATTGAAGTATACGTTTTTCTGAATAAAGTTCAAACCGCGGCCTTGGGAAGCGATAGTTTACCGGATCAGTTCATCCAATTTACGGCTAATGGAAATATTTATACAAAAAAAATTGATCGATTTCTCCGCTTGCTAAAACTAGTTTCATTTGCTCATTAGGTTTGTATCTATCGTACCAGTGACAAAAGCTATAACCAATACTAGTTATTTGTACTGAAAAAACGAAAAACTACCTACTCAGAATTTGTGTTTAATTGGATTATAAAATTCTGTTTTTAAGCAATAGATATATGAAACTGTCCAAGAATATAGTAAACACAATGTCGCCAAAAGCATATGTCTTCTTGAATTATTTAAGTTAAGCTACAAAAGTAGACTCTAGGTTGGTGTTGTATTTACATCACCATGAAAAATACGATCTTCCGATCGGAGATTTCAGCACAAGAGTGGACGATTTATCCACTCTTTCGGTGCATGGCACTTTGATCATATCCACGCTTGGATATATTTACGAGTATGTTTGCCATTCCAGATTAAGGACGCATCCATTGAAACAATAATTATAAAAGTATATGACCAAACTATTGTTTTAAGTGTACACATTACACAGGATAGGCAGTAGCCTAACGTTGGTCTATTTTGAATGTAAAAAAGAAATTGAAAACAGTAGCAAAAATCAATAAAAGCATAAAAATAAATTGATAAATGATTAAATACCAAAACAAGGCTTTCTGCTGGAATGCAACATGAAGTGGGCGGATACAAAGAGACAATCGAAAACTTCGTTCCACGCACGAGTTGCCACCTCCATGACTTTCCGAACGTTTTCGGTAGAGCTGTCAAAAAAGTTTAAGCTGATGGTACGTTTAACTGAAGTGAAGCAAAGTGTTTTTAATTGGCAATTGTGATTGCTGTTACAAGAATGATACTGATATGTTTTAATTTATTTTAGTTTTGAATGGGATATAGGACATTTAACCCTTAAAAATGAAACAAAATGTTCTATGTATGATTACTGGTCTTTAAATATTCCAGTTTAATATTCGAAATGAGAACGCACTTTTACTCTTCAATGTGGAAAGAAAGTCTTATGCGTCGCAGTAATGAGATGTACTGTGTTTAAGTGAGATACTTTTATTTCGAATAAGAGGAATATAATAAAGTTTCCTTTTATGCACACACAGTATTTATACAAGAAAAATAAGATGAGAAAAATATGTATAAAGGTGCAACTTATATATATGTTAAATAAATAAATGTATCTTTATTTTTTATTTGTTATGAAAATATGTAATTAATTCTATAACTTTCTGAATAATACGTAGTTTCGGGAGATCTTCAGAGATTCTTTCAGATTTCTAAAAATAAAGTAAAATATCAAAAAACACACGAATTATTTATTTTTCCGCTTAAGATATAATTCTTTCGTATATACAATTCAAACTTCTCTCCTTTTATATGTCATGTTATGATACTTCGAAAAGCTTAAATGGTGGTTTATTTGTATTGTAATGAAGTTGAATAATATCTGTACAAAGGTATAAAGTTTTCAACTGTCTATATTAAAACAATGACCGCATGACTTTCTGGTCACAGTACACGATTAATAAATTGTGGATCTTAGGTTGAGTTGTGAGCAGAATTTATATCGGGGAACACAAAATTTCCGACAATTTCTTTCGTTATTATACTATTACATAAGTATTTTACTTTTAGAATATATGGTTTTTTTGTCAAGACAATTAAACTCTGTGCACAATTTGTCACAAATTAGTAACAAATTTTATGCATGTACGTAAAAAATATGTCATTTATATACATATACATAAATTTACTATTCATAAAATATACATGCATCTAGTTATTTTTGCACTTCACATTTCTATCACTGCAACTTAGCCTTAATGCTTGTGTTGGGAAATAGTTCAGGAGATAATGGCGGACAAAGATTGCATTAATTACAATATTTTGAAGCTGTTTTTTTTTATATTTTTTCGGGCTGATCGCCTCAGTTAGCCCGGGCTTTTACAGTTTCGCCGGGTTGAAAGGTGACCGAGAATCTGAAAATTGAACGTGGTTTTCTAGACTATCACGTACAGACTGTCAGGCAATATATAATAAAATTGGTGAGGATATCATTGTCGCATTCATAAAAGAAATTAGAGTGGAACTTATTATATATAATAAGGAGTAACAAAACAGCTTCTGTAATATAATAATCTTTTTGTGCAGATTATTAGGACGTTAAATAGTAGGCATCTTGGAATATAAAAAATAAAAATGATATTCGAAAGAGGCACAAAACCAAGGTATTTTTATAATTTTCTACTTCCATTCTCTTCATTCTTTCAATTTTCGACAAGTCACGAATATTTACAAAGTTACGGAAAAACAAGCCAAATGGACGAGAAAACGTGATTTGTTTTTTTCTTTCATCGTCCACTGACTTCGAAATAGTTTAATGTTATGCGGAATTGCTATAATGAATCATTCATTTTTTATTTAAGAATTAAATAACCAACATCTTTTCATTAGAGTTTTAGCGTCTCTCCGAGGACGTAAGAGTTGAAGTATTTTTAAACACTTATTAATACGTCAAAAGATGGCGTTAAATTAATTTTAATAAATATTTTTATTGTTCATAGTGCCAATCTCCGATTATTTTACAGATAAATAATAATTTTGGTACTGCAATACGGAAGCAATGTGCGCGTAGGTTAGTGCGTATTTCCAAAACATTGGTGGGTCAATGCCCCGCGAACACGTGATGCGATGACGAGATTCGGCGCTCGTCGAACTTCATACAAGTTTCTACGAGTTCATAATTTAATCTAGTCGTCATATTTAACATAACCCATAGACTTAACACCAATATTCATACTGTCTCAAAACAAAAATAGTTAGGGGATATAGCTTCCCTTCGCTTTTTACTTTATACCATTTTTAAATATACTTTACGTAGGCATAACAAAAATTCTATAACTTACTAATGTTGATGTTTTTTTTAATTTAATACTTTTAATTATTAAAAATAAGAGTTTCATAAATTCATAAATCCATATTTTTGAAAGTACCACCTTTACTGGAGTTACTAACAAACACAGTAGATCTGATGATAAATAATTCCTGCGAGTCTCATCTTCATTTATTGTCGATTAAGAATTATTATGCAAATGCGTTGTCACCTCTAAGATGGAATGTCTCGCCAACACAGCCTTCACTCACCAGATGAAACAAAGCGGCTCTAAGCTACTAATATGCTTTGGTATTCAGTGAAACCGTAATCCTACCCTGATGACCAGACCTATTGGTGCTACAGCTAACTAATAGAAAATATAAAATAATATTAAAAATTTACGTTAAAGACAGAAATTAATAGAAAATAGAAAAACAATTGTACTTAATCACACGCGCAACTATTAGGGACACAAAGTGTTTTGGCACGTGTTCAGAAATGTAAATATTTATCCGATATATTAAAAGTATAGGTTTAGTATTAATTTACTACAAAATTACTATGCGATACATGCCCATTATATCCGAAAAAATCAAATTACTATGACTAATCGTCCTCAGCCAATGTTGTTTATTCAGCTGAATTATCAATCAAGTATGTTTTATTTTATGTAATATTGGTTTATTTATATATGAACCAATGAAATTAAAAAGCTAAATATCAATTAATTAAACTCTGTGCTATAATTTATTTATCGTACGTCTATGTCAATTTATTGAACAAACAATTTAAGACGTTTCGACGTTCCTGATGAACATACTAGATTTTTTTTCTAATTTATGACTCTCCAGCCCAGCAGAAGTACTTATGGTTTATACTTTTATATACTTTTTGGTATTGGTAAAATCAAATATTCCAAATTCAAAAACTGTTTTACTTGAAAAGAACTGATAATGAGTACTTTTATTGAGAAAAAATACGTATGTCAAATTATATAAAACATCACGAATACCTCCGTATGATTGTTGGAAAGAATTATTGATGACGAATGCGTTCCGAGGTTCACCCCATTTGTGCCATAGTACCACAAGGCTCCTTCCTAGGTCCTATTTTATACACACTCTACACCAGCGACATACCGCGCACTCGCGGTGAAGTGCCCTTTTCGCCGATGGCCCGGCCTCTACGTGTCTGGTTTCAAACCAGACGCTATTTGTAAACGCCTCCAATCTGCAGCCAACACCTTAGGGAAATGGTTTCGGAAATGGAGGATCGAGCTTAACCCCCTCAAAAAGCGTAGATCCAACCCACGGCGAGGGCGTCGCAAACTAGGTTATTCGCGATACCGCCATGTCACTGGCCGGTCTCTCCAGTCCATACAGATAGAAGCGTCGCTGGAGTTTCTTGCGCCACTTCTTCTCCAGCGCCCCCGCATGTCCGACATCCGAAGTGGTGGTACAGGTAGTTAATAATAGTAGAGCCCTTGTGCTGGTTACCCATATATCGAGGTCTCGACTGAGTGCCATAAGCGCTCGGTCACCTCTCAACCCGGTGGAACTGTAAAAGCCCTCGGGCTAACGGCGGTACATCAGCCCGAAACAAACAAAAAGAAAAAAAAATTACTGCTGTTTTGCTACATGTCAGGTAGCATACATATTACTATTGAATAGTCATGTCAAATAAAACAGTAATGAATAATGATTTTGCGTCTAAAGTGCTGAAAAACGAGGGAGATAACCTAAATGCGAAGAAATGTAAGTTGTTGTGCTAATTTCATTCGAAAGACGGTGTCATGGGACGATGTTGCAGAATTTTATGGAACACTTTAAAGATCCAAAGAAATTTAATAATATTTAATTTTTAAATATATATATATATATAATAAATAAATACTATTTATTATATATTTTTATGAAACTGAATGTGACAAACTAACACACACAGTTCACATATCAAAAGATTTTGGCCATCGTCTTCCATGTCTTTAATGTAGAGTTGTAAGTAATAAATAATAAAACAAACTATATAATATTAACTTGACGTACACAGGAAAAAATAAATATTATATATCCGAAATTTTGTGTGACGATTTGTTTCTTAAAAAATTATAACCTATTTAAAATACAACATATATATTCTTATTTATTAAGTAACACTGCTAATTACGACACGAATCGCATAAATTTCATTGATAAAAAAGTTAGTCGAAAAAACAAAATACTTTCTCAAGTTCAAAAGTTGCGTAAGGAGCGAAGTTGATTTGATAAAGCAAGTAGAGTAGAGCTGCTACATAAATTTCACCAAGGGTGTTATCGCCGCGTTACATTATGTCGCCGGTGACTTGACTTTCTGTGCCACGGCTGCGCGGCGGAGACGGGGTGACGGGGGGCGGGCCGGGGGGCGTGACGTCACGCTCGACCGTGGCAGTGAGAGCGGCCGCGTCGCTTGTTCGCTCGCTCTATGTACTCCGTTGACGACGGTCGCGCGCGCGCAACGTGCTCGGTTTCTTGTCGCAGTCGAACGCGGTAACCTCTAGCATCACCGAACAAACTTGTGTGACGTGACTCTCATCTCACCTGTTGCACGTATTGTGTTGTGTTCATAAAAAGTTATCATTGCAAGACTTCTAGTCTTATTCAGTGAAACTATTGAGACGGTGGGAAACGATTTGATACGGTTTCGACGCTGCGTAGACGAGTGGATGTCGCTAGTTTAGCTTTTTTGATAGTTCAGTGCGAGGCAAAAGTGAAGTGATAGGAGTACCAGAGGATGTCCGTCGACGATCGTGGCTCCGAGTGCGTGTGACGCGCTCATCGACATGAGACGCCGCTGGTCTAATAACGGAGGCTTTCATTCGCTGCGAATGCTCGAGGAGAGTTCGTCCGAAGTGACTTCATCATCTGCTTTGGGTTTGGCGCCGGCTATGGTTATGTCGCCAGAGTCGCTCGCCTCGCCGGAATACGGGGGGCTCGAGCTATGGGGATACGACGATGGAATTACATACAATACAGCGCAATCGTTGCTCGGCAATACATGCAATATGCAGCAGCAACAACAGCCGCCAACGCAGCCACTGCCTTCCATGCCATTGCCGATGCCACCCACGACGCCTAAATCAGAAAATGAATCTATTTCATCAGGTCAGACTTCATATTTTTCTCATCTTAATTCTATTTCTTTCCAGCTTAGGAAAGTTCGTTTGTAAGGCTTACGTCTATATTGGATTTATATTTTTTTAGATATTACGAATAGTTCTATAAACATTTACTCTTACTTTTACTGGGTATCGGTCGTTTGGGAACATTATGGTGTTAACGATTAAATGACGATAAATGTGTGTGATTTCGCTTCAAGGTAGCGTTGTATTTCTGATCGTAGAGTGCGATTAATTGACAAAGTGTGTTTACGTAAAAATTTGGCGGCAAGCTGTGGTGTTGCAGTATAGAGGCCGAGAGGCGGTGTGGCGCTGTCATCGACCTTTGGCCCGGATACCTTGACCGGGCGCCGCGGGCCGATGTCTCCTTGCCCCGTTCACAATACACATAATCACAAACGTTTTGTTTACCTACATTTGTTCTTGCGAAAGATATTTTTAACAGACTATTAGGATGATGTTATTTTCAAACTTGTTTACGTTCGGTTCACAGTATAGAAAGACACTAAGTGAAAATATTAGATAATGTTAGGGACGACCTTGTCTACATTTCCATGTATATTTAAGATTATCGCACATGTAAACAATATTTTATTTATTTAACAAAATAACGTTACGAATTGCCACAAGATTTGAAACATGAGTATAATAATAAATAGATGGATAAGATGACACCTTGAGTATTGTCTCCCGACAAGCCCAAACCACGCAATCAATTCGTGTATTTCGTGAGTGTTTGTAAGTGTGACTAATCTTTAGAATGATAGATTGTCTGTGGGCGACTGACGGTTAAAAATACGTCACCAAAGTACAGCCAGCATCGTCGAAATTCCTTTTTAATAAATAAATAAAATAAGAACACTAGAAATTATTTGCTGATTTCAATTAAGCAAGACTATATTGAGATGAAGACTACATTATAGATAATCTTGCAGATTCTAAGACATAACTAGTTTTTTAAGGTTATTTAATTAATTTTACGTGTAATAATAAGATAATTGTTTTTACTGATTTGGGATTTTATAGATTCATGATTTTTTACAGAGAATTGTACTTTTACCTTGCAATCACATATCAGATTCCTATTGCCCCACCTATGGACAAACAATTCTCTTGCCTATGTTTGATTAGTGACCGCTAAATGACTACCTACCTACTAACATACAATGTGGGAGGATAGCCATAGAATGAGTAATTCTTATCGTGGCGTACACGTTCAAGGTAATGACGGAAAACTTGCTTGAACTTCCCATTCGAATACTTGACAAATCGAACGCAATTAATATAAAGTTACCGATAATACCACGCTAAGCACGCGAATTCGTAACAATTTACCTTAATTATTTAGTTTTCAATACGTTTTTTTTTGATTTCACTGCGAATTATTGTGGATTATGTACAATTACAATTAAATTATTGAACAAGTATCACATAGGTTTTATTACGTTGTAACACAAACACAATATTGAAACATTTCTGACTGTCAATATTACGGGAATAACTACTCCGATGTGCCCGAATGCTTCCTACACTTATCGTGACGTACACGTTGCCAGAATAGCACAATACTTAATCTATCATCTGACGCCACGCGAGGGCGAAGGAAGGCGCAACGAGAGGGGATGGAGGGCCGCTCCCTTCTATTAACCATCAACCGTTGAATAGTGACAGCGAAGATATGATCTATTTTTATCATGAAAAGAAAATATGATATCACGACAAATAAGCGATGAGAATGAGACAGAAAATGAGAAATAGATGCTTGTTTGGATTTTATCTTAATATTTTGATCTTTGTTTCTGGATAGTTTTACTAATTGATTTAAGTGCGTACTATAAAAATGTTTTAGTTGTGCATTGTTGTTTGCTTCAATTAAATTTTTTTTCAATGTCATCAAATATTTACTTATACAGAGAATACTGTTACTTAAAAATAAAGAAAAGTAAAGTTATTTATACAAGTCTAAAAACAACGGAGCTTGCCAAATTATTTAGGTTATACATATTATATTCAACGGTATATTTTTATATCATATTGACCCTAAAAATATATCTTATTACTACAACAGTGGTAGAGCGATACCGCAGTTTGTTTCCAGCTACTCTTTCTAATCTTTGTTGTAGGTGTATGGGCCGTAGTCATCACTTGTCATCAGGTTTTTTTATTTTTTTACATTGAGAGTAACAAACGAGCCACCAATTCACCTGATGGCAAGTGAATCCTGCGTCCCATGACATCTACATTAATTCTTGACAAGGAATCATAATGCAGATGTGTTGTCACCCTTGGGGACTGAGATGGAATGCCTCGCCACCAGTAATAAAAGTTTTCTGATGCACTTCACTCACCAGACGAAACACAGCAGCATTATGCTGCTATTTTACGTTGGTATTCTGTGACGGCGTGGTCCTACCCCGGTCAAGCTGACCCATTCATTCTGCAGCTAGAAACAAACTGCAGTGTAGCTCTCCCACAAAAAATAGTGAACTGTGTACGTACACTCGTTTGGTCACCTTTAGTTTCATAATAACAAATCTGATTTTGAATAACTGCATTTATCCAAAATACGCAAGTAGACTTTTGTATCTTTTACAGTAGCAGATAAGATAAGATTTATTTTTCCCTACATGTGGACAAAGTGTAGAACTTGGATTAGTAGTTATATGGTCTTTATTCTTCGTCATCTTTAAACTCGAACAATCAAAAGTAACTTTAAAAGCGAACGCCTGGCATCGTTTCTTACCATTTAAGGTTGTCAGTGTACCATGCGCCATGTAAAGTAATATGGTATAAACAATTTTAAGGATGCTGGATGCAACAGTTTCGACGAAGAGACTGGCGCGCCGGTTCGACCGGTTTAGAGACCACTTCTGGTGGTAAATCGCATCGACTGACAAGCCAACGTATGATATATAAGTATGTAATACCATGTTGGTTGCGCATGATCTAATTTTATATATTTCATATTGCGATTGTTGTCTCTTGGAACTCTATCATAATTTTCAATAGAACATTAAACACATTTAGAACGAAAACGACCAAACTTAAAACAAATGAATAATGAACATCCAATGTGAAATGACGTGAGATGTGACATTATATTTCTGTATATATAAAAATCTCGCCACATTATCGTGGGAAAGAGACAACAGATTATTATATTGATAAAATGACGAAGGTGTTAATCACAATAATTCATCTCAAATAACATTCCTCTTTGGCATTATCCAAAAAAATATTTATTGAATCTTCCAATACACATAATATAACTCTTACAAATAATCTTATTTGTACCAGTTGTTCCCTTCATAATTTTTAACATTTTCGCATTAGAGCAAGATGCTATTATTTGTTAGCTCCGCCTCTTCGAGCATTATAAATTAAAATAGAGATGAATAGTTTCTTAATTCACTAGTTTTAAAAAAAATTATACTATAAATAAACATGGAATTAATGAAAATTTGCCATTAATGTTCAACATTTCTGTCATTAATGTGTTATAAAATACAGTATATGCATAATATAGTATTATTTCTATTTTAAATAGGCAATTACTATTACGTCTTATTTAAAATGTGTGCTCTATAAATAAATATTGCGAAATATATGTAAGTTTATTTTTAGCGTTAGCTATAAATAAACTTATATATATGTATATTTATAATATATCATTACATTCTTTATAATATAATAAAAAAATAATTGTCTTTGCATTAAAATGGTATAAATTACAGTCATTTTAAGTTACGAACAGACTCGGCATCACATTCAAAGATAATTTTCTGCAGTCAGTACTGCCGCCGACACCGGTCTTACTCTTTAATGTTGCGGGCAACTTTTTTTGCTTTTTTAACAATATAACTTTTGTTTCGAGTAACTTCTTCATGATACATAACTTTATTAATAGTAAAATAGAGAAAATGTAAAAAACTTCAACTATTTCATTGTATAACTATTAGTAATTTTCCTTTCAGTTTGTCTTGTGAATAAGTTTATATGTTACCTTTTATCTTTTGACTAGTCAACTATTAAAATAAATCTATTTTAACATCGACAGCTGTTGAAATGTAGGTTTTGAGAGGTCTTTTACTAGTACTACTTTTTGGCTTCAGGTAATTTTATAATAGTGGTCTTCGTGTTGTCTTTTTTGTCAATCTGCGCATCTGAATAACACCATTATTATGGCATAGGCGAATTAGGGGGTGCCTAACCCTATTCGACCCCAAGTGTATGGTCGGCGAGTGTCTCTTTTATCTTTGTTTCTTCGCTTACATTTGTGTATCACTTCTTGCTTTAATACTTTTGACAGCTAGTGTAGATAATGAGTAGGTGTAACCGTACTGGAAATTTGTTACAATACAAAATTCAATAAGGGTTTTTGTAATCACCGAAGGACTAGTATTAAATGTAAGTTTTTCCTCATATGTTTAAAATTATCAATGCCACAATATATTTCTGTTGCAAGTTTTTTTTTCACAGTCACTGACCTCAATTAGCAAATTAAATTCACTTATCTTGCTATATTAAGCATGTGGTTTAAGATTTCATGGATTGAGATTTACTCAGTATATGCGTTTGAAAATATCAAATTAAATAACGCTTGTGTGGTTTCCTATTTTGTTATTTACTTTTCTACTTTAATAGTGATTTTATTTTAACATTTTTTTGAATCTATTTAACCTCCTTTTCAACATCATCACACCACTTATGACATTTACAAGTTTTTTTTTCGGGTTGACTTTTACGATTTTTATTTTTTCAAACAAATAATAGTAAAGTTAATAATAACTATACTATTAATATAAATTTCTACATAGAAAATCTTACTCTTATTTTATTTAATTATAATTTTTGGCCGACGACGAAAGATGTTTTCTGGTATAATATGAACATAATCCATATTTCAATAGTGACCCGCATCACGACAAAGGCTAATGCGTCAATAAAAATTATTTTAAGTGACGGAGAATTAAAACTATCACAGATAACTTGCACCAGTTTATCGTACACAATACAGCATGCGGGTTGTTTAAAATTAAGTAGAAAATAAAGAGATGTTTTGTTATTTGTTTTGTCAGCATTTATATAAACGCATATAGAAATCTTATATTAACATCTGCGATATTTGTTGGAATTAAAGATTCGGATAAGATAGTAAGATAGAAGTTTATATGGGATGTAATTCCGCATTCATCTTACATAGTTGCAGATGCGTTCTTATTAACAGCCCTAAAGATTGAAGATTGAATTGTTTGAAGTGAATAGCTTATGGTTTAAGGTACGTTCTGCGAAACTTAGAAGTCTGTTCTAGTCTAGTCTAGTTCTAATCCGCCATTTGACTATTGTCATAAAATATCTACTACATCCTCCATCCTTAATAAAAATTCATGATCTAATTGGTGTCGTCACATCTGAGGGACATGGAATGTCTCGTTACCTGTAAGTTGTTACCTGTAATTGGGTCTCCAGTTTTCTCCAGCAGCGTTTCTGCTGCTTTTTATTTATATATTATAAAAGAATATTAGCAATTTTTACTAATATTCCGGTTAACCGCTCCAACTAAGCTGTAAATGCTTGTGCTACGAGATAGTTCACGACAATAAGTGAACGGTGGACTAATGACATTAAGTTTCGCATACCGTCTTCTAAACCATTACGCTTTCGTTATGCTGGTACTTTACTATTATGGTATTCTTTGGATGACGTGTCCCTTTTCGTGTATAGCAGATCTACGTTGCTGAAGCTTGAATAAATAACACGGGCATAGATTGTATGTAATCACGTTACTAAAATGTGCCTTGTCAAGATATATATCTATCTGTAGGACATTTTTTGATCCCCACGGGCCCCACCTGCGCCGAGGTGAACGGAACGGCGGACGCGCGGGGGCGCCAAGGTCATGTCGGTTTTTTGACACTTCGCATTATAAATAGTGGCAAAGCGTTACCGCGCACTAGTACTAATTACCGGCTTTGTACTTTTTGTTCATTTAGACGGAAATTATTTGTTTCGCGTTTTGAATAATCATTAATTGTCGCATTGCAGTCGGAACGCGGGGGTGACGGGCCGCGTTGAAGTTCCAAGGTTGATTATCGTGATCGTGGACCGAAATTGATTTGCGTGTTATTGAAATACAAACCTTAAATTCTATTATAAATATATTTTTTAGCTAAAGGAAACCCTATATATTTCTTTATGAAATTCAAGAAAAGGTACGAATACCATTAAAATAATATAAAAACAGTATCAAGTACTCTCTAATAATCTATCTTAATATGGTATCTCCCCACGTTAGGTCAGATTTCAGCTAGTACTGCAAAGAACAAAAACACAATATAACCAAAAGAAATTAGATACTTCTTACTTATATGTGTGACAAGTTACACCATCATAGATTCTGGTATTTCTTGATACATTTGAATATGAAAATTTAAATGGAATTATTTATTTTTTGAATATGTATATTTTCTGAAATAATCTCTATGATTTATTATGACTATAAAAGGGTTTAAATCCGCAATAATGCTTTATTCTGTTAGCCACGACTTTTGATGTGTCTGCTAGTTCACGAGAAACAGTTTTTTTTTGGTTTTCTGATTTTAAAAGAGGACCGAAAACCTTTGTAGATGAGGCGAAGACACGCCGGTCGCTAAACGCCGTTGCTTAAAAATAATTCGTGGAAACCAATAAAATACATACGCAGAGTTTAAATTTAATTATTATTTATTGTCTAAGATTACAATCCCTCTGTTAAAGTAACTCGAGATGGATGCCGCCGAAACTTAACAATGACCTGAAATAAGGTCGCGTCAATTGTTGCAAATTTATGATAGATAAATTCGACTGGTGACGAAGTATTGTTTTATAAATATGATCTTGAAACAAAATGAGCCGACGCCAGCAAAATATCGCCGTGTACATATCATACAGAAACGGATGGACGTCTGATTTTTCTTCAATCAAATCAAACTAAATCAGTATTAGACCGTTTGAGCTCCAAAAGTATAACAAACGGCCGAAATCAGCACTACTTACACAGGCGTCGCGTCGTCCCCACTTAGCCGTACTTCTGGCAGAATACTCGACTATTTTAATTCAAATAACGTGCCTACATATCCCCTTGAAGTGGCACCTGGTGATTTTTGCCACATCCCAAACATTAAAGGTTAAGCGATTTGAAAAAAACCAAAGGGTCTAGCTGTTTATAACCTTGAGATTTCTGATGTTTCTAAAGAGGAGTGTCATTGGTATTTTATTATTGTTTTCGACGAATGGAAAAGTGTGTACGTGTCCATTGAAAGCACAAATAACATTTATAATTTTGGAATATTTAATTTATTTTGGCATGTTCCCCGCACGTCTGACGAACTACGTAATGACGTAATATTAAGAACATGAAAGACTATTACACAATCATTGAAATAGATCCTTATAATATTAACATTATATGAATGATTGTATTTACATACTGACGCCCGTTCCAATAGTGTGAAACGCGATATCCTCCCGAGTAGGTACGACCATGATTGATGATTCCTTAATCAAAGAGGTTGCTGACCCTACCGAGACTGTACAGAGAAGATAGCTTATGACTTCATCTGTTTTAAATAAAATAATAATAAGTTATATAAGGAATAATAAATCAACTCAACGGTTTCGAGTTACATTACATATAAACAAGTTATATTCTTTAATGAAAAAAAAAAGGTTTAATGACCTAATTAATATTACATACATATCTTTCATTATTTTATGATTATTTTAAAATAAATTTGTCTAATTTTAACATCATTGACATTCATATAAGCATATTCTCATTTTCTTACATTTTTAGAAATAAAATATAATCATTAATTAATTATCTTTGATATAACAAGAGCATTAGAGTAATTCTTTTGACAGTAAGTGTATTAGCAGCTGTCGCTCACAACTTACTACAGATGATTCAATTATTTTCATTATTACCAGGGCTTAGATTTGCCAACCCTTTGAATAAACTAACGGGCGGGTTGGCCCCTGTTTCTGCAGTTTCTAATCTCTCGCTTACGTTAAAGCATAGAAGTCACACAAGGTATTTATTGCATGCGACGACCCCGCTACATGAATTAACATTTGATTCATGTAATTATTTTTTTACTTTTTAATTCAACAATTTTACGAACATTAATGCCACTAAATTCTACATATTAAGAAAATCCGAATGAGTACATTACCAGCAGATTTATTTTGATTTTAATATTTAGTCAGGTAACATCTGAATTTATCCTTGACAAGGAATCATAATGCAGATGTGTTGCCACTCTTGGGAACTGAGATAGAATGCCGTCAACAGTAATAAAGGTCTCCGGATCCCCTGCACTCACCAGACGAAACACAGCAATATTATACTGCTATTCTGTGAGGGCGTTGTCCTTCCCCAATCCAGCTGACCCATTCATTCTGCAGCTAGAAACAAACTGCATAATATACATAATGAGTATCCGTTATATGTAGTTCCTATGGTATCTTTTTTATTTGATAAAATGGCGTCTTGTGACCATCGTCTTTATGTCTTGTGTGGTAATCTATCGTTTTAGAACACAACGATACCTCAACAATATCCGTCCACCTAGTTACGTGCAAGGAAGGAATAGTGAATCATATAAAGATAAAGACGTGAAGGAAAGCAGCAATCGAGTTAAAAAAAATAATTAAAACTAATCTCTAAAGAAACGTAAACGCAAACCTGAAAAAAACTGTTTTCGTCGTCAAACTTTATGAACGAAACGTTTGAACTTGAAACGAGATAACTTATAAATGAAATTCAAATCTCCGAAGTTGTTATTGTTAACCTCTGGAGTTCGTTGGCACACGCTAACACTCGCGCACATAGTCGACCGTGTCTCATTACGTCTATAGACATTATCACGATTCGCTAAACACTTGCTGAATGTTTTAAATACGCAAGTTCTCGCGACTGCATTATAAATCCATATTAAAACCCTTTTTATTTCTACAAATAGTTAAGTTTAAGTTTTTTTATTACATTGAGAATAACAAACGAGCATACAGTTCATCTGATGGTAAGTGATTTCTGCGGCCCATGACATCTAGGTACATTCATTCTTGTACAAGGAATATGCAGATGCGTTGTCACCCTCGAGGACTGATAGGAATGGCTCGTCACCAGTAATAATGGTCTCCGGATCCCTAAACTCAGCAGCATTATGCTGCTATATCACGCTGGTATTCTGTGAGGGCGTCGTCCTACCCCGGTCGAGCTGACTCATTCATACTGCAGCTAGAAACTAACTACAGTGTAGCTCTACCACTGTTAAAGAAAAGAAGAAGTAGAAATAGTATTTGGCATCTTCAGTTTGATTACTTCTTACATATTCTACTAGTATAATGAAAACGCACCCGCATGTCTGCTATAAGCCTCCTCTCTTTTTATAAGTTTGTGATCTTTAAAGATTGTTTCGTGATGAGAGGAGAGATTAAGAGTTTTTGATACGCGATCCATACTAGGCTTTGTATGATTTCTTCCTAATGTTATGACGATTTTTTATTTAATAATTGAAAATATAAGTTATTCATAACGGAATTTATAAGATAGGAGGAAAATAATTTAGTAATTTTGCCGAGTAACTATTTAGTTAACACGTTTCGTGGTCATTCAAATGATGTTAGAGATGGAACAGAAACGGTATACTACGAGTATATATTTGACATAATACAAGATCTAGTAACTATAACTTTTTAAACAAGCACACAATTTAACTAACGGCAAGTGATTTCTTCGATCCACTTGAATTAATACTCAATAAGGGCGTGTACGGGCCTAAGATGAAATGATGAGGCATTAGACTAGACTAGGAAAAAGGTCACACGGTTACTTTTAATCGGCCTAAACAGCAGTGTTTAGCTGCTATTTGAAGGTTCTCCTCCTATCATCTCATGTTGCTGACTTAATCGTGCTACAGCTAGTTGATAGCTACGGCATGAGTGTACCATGTGTTATTAAAAATGATATGTTTGGCGTTTGTGAGCAACCGCAAGTAAGTTTAGTCTTAACAGTTTGAGATTGCTTTTGTAGCAGTGTAGTATTCTATTGTCCCATGGTTTTTCTTAGCGCGTAGTGTAAAACGAGTCTAGGAAAAGGCATTGCGGCGGATATGCGGTCGGGCGGGCGTCTCGCTCCGGCGCGCGCTCTCTGCCATCGCGTCGCTCGTTACCTCCATTATCTCCATTCGAGTCCGCCGCAAGCGCCTAGATGGTGCCTCGATATAAATCAAGTCTCAATTTCAACCAACACCACGATCCTCCTACGTACTGTTCGGCATACGATTTACTTTTCTTTATTTATTACTTTATTTTTATATAAGAATATTAATTTCTTATACACATTACCAACTCTTTCATATAAAAACTATAATCAAAAGTAATTATATTAACGTTATTAATAACCCCCTGAAACAACGAGGTGATGTTTTGATATATAGCAAGACCTAATTTACCACCAACGCCATGCCTATTCCTACGTACTTACAATGTACTGTAACTGTGTGTTACTTTCTCTATCTAATTTTAATCTGCCTTTAATATATATATTTCTGTATATTAAGGTAGTTTTATTTATATCATTACACATCCCTTAATATATTTGATACGTGAGATTTTTTATGTAATAGTAGGCAATGTGTATAAGTTATGACCCAATCCATGCGCTTATATATTTTAAAAAGTTTATGTTCTCGCAATATATAACGTACAATATAATAAATTCGATAAGAATTAGCCATTACATATACGACACGATATCACGGTCACGACTGTCATCATAATTTTCCATTACGTGTTACATAAAAATACATTTAAATCTAGTATTTTGTTTGAAAGTTTTGAATTTTCTCATTTCACTTTAGTTAGTAATTAAGTGGTGTGTGAAATCTATACAATCATAATAATTGTAAATAAGCATTACAAAATCTCTCGATATTAACAACATTAAAAAAAATCAGATGAGATCGTCTACTGTTAGGTCACTGAACTCAAATGCACGGTTTTTGAGATGTTTGTGTGATATATACGTGGAAACTATTGACGTATTTTATTGGGGTTTTCTGAGTTAAATGACATAGATTTTAAATTATCTACTTCTTTGTGAGAGTGTGTAAGAGTGTTCATAAATAAATATATTCCAAGCTCAAAGTTGACAACTAACCGAGGTTAAAGTTGTTATAATTAAAAGAAATGATTTTAATTATAGCATTTCTTTGTTCTATGTTCTTATATTCTAGCTTTATGATCCCTCATTTTTATCGATACTAAATTAAATAGCAAAGCGGCATAAAAGAATCACGAACACGTAATTGAAAAGACCGAACAGATTAAAAACACCGAAAGAAACGTATAAATAATGAATGCCTTTATTCGACTTGTTTTTGTAACTCATAATAATTTTATTTATCTCGCCGAGTGTATCTTTGGCCACGTTTTGAGACAGTTATCTTGAACCATACGCCGGATCTCTCTTAAGCATCTAAGTCGGTTGATCATAACGGAATCGCTAATATCTCTTCTAAAAAGTATTGTTGTCAAAGCCTTTGTATAAGACGTTACTGTTTAAAATAAGCACAATCAACTAAGATGTCAGCTCGAAAACTACGGACGATGATCTTATTATCTTCTGACCGGTTATTTGTACTCGCGTGAATTGTTCGCATTTAATACTCAAGTAAACCTGTTGCTTATTCAGCATCCAATGCAAATTACTTTACGCGAACGAAATAATAAACGTCTTAAACGCCTTAATTTTGTTATACGTAAAATGTAAGGTCATTGCCCTCTTATTACCCTGTAAGTCATTTTTTTCGTATTATAGGTGCACGGGAGCCCGCTAGCGATACTCAGGTAAATATTTTGTTCTAACAAATTTAATTTTTTGGGTGTAATGGGGCAAAGCGACGATTTTGAAGGAAGTGGATAGATTCAGCTGGTGATCGTGCTTTGCGGCAATCAATTGTAGTGCCGTTTATTTCGTAGTGAATATATCGGTTTACTTGATGGTACACTGCAGTTTGTTTCTAACAGAATGAATGGGTCAGCTCAACCGGGGTAGGACCACGCCACCTTTATTACCGGTGGCAAGGCATTCACTCAGTCCTCAAGGGTGACAACGCATCTGCATTATGATTCCTTGTCAAGGATGAATGTAGATGTCATGGGCCGCAGGAATCACTTAACATCAGGTGAACTGTGTGCTCGTTTGTAACTCTCAATGAAGTAATAAAAAAAAATTACAATTATCAACAACTTGCCCGTATAAATTGAGTTACCTTGTTTAAGTATTAATAATACCCATGCATCAAAGATGTAAATAAAGAGATTAAACTGTAGCGCCGAACAAAGAGGAAATATACTTAATGTAAAACTTTATACGTGACTTGGAATAAGATTTATCTTAACAATGTCCTAGGAGTGTGGAGGTTGTAACCACCTCCACGCGGTTGTCCCGAGACGGTTTATTATGCCATCATCGAACTCTGCCCACTCTATGTAAATTATGACTTCGCGTGTATTAGATGTACGATAGTGTTATGTGACTTATATACTGTCAATTGTATGTAAAATACGACGAATATACAAATCCTTTTATTCTGTTGGACTTGTTCTAATGATTTATAATATTTATCAACTTTCACACATTTATGGGATTGACTTGATGAGGAATAAATACATACCAGTAACCTTAAAATGATTTTAAATTATCTATAATGTCTTTAGATAGATAAGTAACAAACTATATTATCTATAAAATAAAACTCTGCTTTTTTAGAGGCCTTAATAAAGATGTTACGGTGACCTTTACTCGAGTACAACGGCCGAGGCGATTATGTGTCTAGAAGCGGCTAAGTTTATTCTCACAGTAAACGTTAGTAATTGTTTTGGACAGCCAGCAAATGTGTTGAGACCTGGAGTCTGTTTATAACGGAGTCATTTAACAAATAATTGTTGATTACACATACATATGTATCAACTATTCAAGCAAAGACTTTAAAATATATATATATTAAGATTATTATAGATATTTAAGTTTGATATCACATTAGCGAAGTAGTTTTCGTATTTGTGATTATCTGTCTAGGTGATTATATAGATTGTAAGTTGAAAGACTGGTTCACAGATCTCCGTATGGTTGGTATGTGATAATCCTTATATCCCCGCAATAAAAACGAAGGTTTGGAACCGTCGTTATTTCAGAAGACTAAGATCGTAAGAACGTATCCAACGTTGTTATCGATATCTTTGTTACTGTTTTCGTGTTAAGGATTAGAAGTTAAATTGAGACCAAGTTATGCTGGTATCTTATGTTGGTTTTTACTAATTGATTTTCAACCATTTTCTAGTTTTATTAATCATAGTAATAATAACTTTTATTTTCATCTCCACAAATTACATAAATTTAATTAAAACAGTGGTATTTATTATGAAAATGATAAGTCTGTACCTTAGCTCTATAAGATGTCTTCTTCCTAGTCGAATTAGATCACGGCGAGATATGGTCTGGTTTGTTCTATGTAATGCACCAAAGATCAAATCACGGTTCAGATGAAGTGTCTGAGACAGGACATACACACACAAAACGTTCAGACCCGAGAAGTAACAATTTGTGATGCACAATTATTACTCATCGATTGGGAAGCGAACCCAAGACCCGCTACGTGGTGCTCTAACGTCACACGGGTTCTCATCTGCCAGATATACAGTGTTGTAAACACCAGTTATTAAAAAAAAAACTATTTATAGAAAACCTGTTTTTGAAGAAGCCTCTGATAATTACAATAGTTAATCGACCTCCTTGTTTGGAAGATTCTCTTGTACAAAATGTTGTAATTTTAATTAATCATTTTTTTTATCTCATGCATCTGGCGGCACATGTATAAGATATTAATATATTATGTACAAAAATTCCATTCCTATTTTGTCTCTAAATCAATTAAACTATTAAAAAACCACAAGACATTTTATAATTATTTTAGGACTTTTTTCTATGATATAAGGGGGTGAAAACTGAGCACCGTTCGCCTAGTGGTAATAACTAATTACTGTAGCCCATGTCACCCATGTTCATAATCGTCAAGATCAATATAAACGATGATCATTTGTCTCCCCGAGGACTAAAATAAACACTTCGTCACTAGTAAGCAGTAAGGACAAGTAACTAGCTTAGCCTGATTTGTATTTTAAATGATTTGTCAGACCGATAAAGTCTCATAAAATGTTTTCAACGACGATTAAAGATTTTATTTTATTTTGCAAGATGTTGCTGTGTCCGTTTATAACTAGTAATGTATACAAGATAATAAATCATATGTCGTATAATATTATATAGCGTTTAATTAATAAAACTCGGGCTTGATTAGTATATTAAATTAATGGAAATATACTCTTCCCTTGGTAGGCAGGGTTTTCAATAAAAGAGAAAAGATGAGATGTGTTTAATGTAGAGGTTATTGTATATTGGATATTCTATATTTTTAGTAATAATATTAGTATTATTAATACAGTTCTAAATTTTCTGTAGTGTATGATGTAGAACTATATTTCATTTAAATAATCAAAGACCGCAAACTATTTCATTATTGACTCGTTCATATTTCAAAATCATGATTTATAGAGGAATCTGTATGTAGCGTGTAGTTGACTATATTTCATTTAGAAAATCAAAGACAACAAACTGTTTCATTATTGCCGCGAATTCAACAACCCTATCGTTTATGAGATAGATATTTGTTACATCAAAAGGGGATTTTTTTGTGCGAACTTAATGAACGAATATAAAATAATAATTATTCTTATTATATTGTCCTGAGAATGAGAATGAGAATGCTCTGTTTTAAGTATAGGGTATTATATTTTTATTATATTGTGAATGTAATTAGTCTTATTAAGAAAGAATTATTCTCTTAGAGGTAGAAACATGCTGACTTGATGATCTTCTAGTGAAGAAAAAATGTAGGATTTTAATATATTGTAAAAACAAAAAGTTTTTAGCTTAAGCTTATTATGCTTTGGTGCTACAATTTAAATGACTCGTTCATACTTCATAATCATGATTAATAAAAATCTATATAATGTTTACTGTATCATTGCAATTCATTATACATTTAATCTCTTATTGTATTTGTTGGTTTAGATCACACTCTTGTGACCGTATCGTGTGGGCATTTTTTATTTGCAAAATAAATATTGATTGCCTTTGCACTTGCTTAAACAGATGTCAAAGTTACCGACAACTTGTATATCTTATCTATAAAAAATAACAAAAATAGAACATACTTAGGTTACATATAATTTTGACTTTTCAAATATATTACTTCTTGGAACAGTAGTAGTATGAAGTTATTTAATTGCCCACGAACATATTCTTTCGTATATATGTATCTATTTAACAATACGCTCATGCATGTAACATATCGCGTTTTTCTTATCGAAACACAACTTCGGTATTCAAGTCATTCTGAAGTATGCAATCGAAGCGCAGGCAGCAGTGATACGTCTGTCCGCTGGCGTACGGCCTTGATAGTTGTGCATCGCTGCATGGCGTTGGCATTCACCTTATCGTGTGTTGAACTGTTCCATATCAGACCGGTCGGTGATGGGCCTAAAATATATCACACCCTATCGTGTTCGAACAACGCCCGTGTAAAAATAACATAGGAACGTTGCGATGTATGCACACATCTAAATCCAGAGCACTACCTATTTGCTAGATTTAAATACACTGTGACGAGCACATTCCTAGCGTATATGTGTGCGTGCGTGTGTATGTGTTGCTTGATATACGAGGCAGTAGTCAAGGTCGACAATGTCATTGTACGCGAGCCCGACGCGAATTCACACATTGACGCAAACCTGCATGCTTTGTGTGTAGTTGTGCTGTTGAAGTAATCTTATCATATAGGTCACCTTACTATGTTGATTATAAATACATATACGTGTGTTTGCTGCATGCTGATTTTCCATACTAATGTTTCGCACAAGTTTTCGCTTTGAATGTTCTTACTCTTTTTTTTTAATTTATATTTTTTTTTGTATCATGTATTTTATTAAAAAGGTTATGTATTATTTCAGTTTATACAATATAGTATTAGTTCAAATAATGCATAAATTTATGAAACTAACAGAGCTCCAACTTTCTTAAACACTGAGTTTTATTAACTAAAAATATAAAACACAGTATATTTGATTGGAGGATTGAATACTTATTTAATAATACTGCGAAACAAATCGGAATATCTCAACTATCGTATGAAAGATTAAGAAACACAATACAATATAATGTGGAATTCTTTGTTTCGCAATAAGGCTATTCGACAATTTGAAAACTAAAGATATTTTGCAATACCTTTCACGTTCATTCGGCTTAATAACTACTCGTTCGTTTAACCTGTTTTTTTTTGTTTCGATATAAAAACGATTTTGAACTTTGTTAGGTAATCTTTAAACTGCAAGGTTAATACAAGGCTGATTATTATGAAATAACCGTTTATATGGAATATAAGTTTCGCCACTGGCTCCATATTAAGATATTTCATCATGCACAAAAAGAGTTCTGTAGTTTTAAAATAGAGTTGCAAGTAATATGATGAATTGAATGGGGTACGCGAGGTGAAACCGCCGTGGCCACGGCGTGCAGGCGATTGACGCAAACGGCGTCAGTTGTTTACAGTACTGCCGCCTCAGGTTATTTACATCGGGGTCACAGACACTCTGAAGGAGACTGGGCCTCGATCGTTAGCTTATCTAACCACCAGCTAGTGATGTACCTGTGGAGCGACAGCGCGCGGCAATGACCCCCTTTGACATCACGAGGTCGTTTATGCAACAATTGCAAACCGGTAAGTGGGTGACTTCTGCAAGGAGGTGAGCTAAAGAGACGATTGGGTAAGACACACTAACGAAACTATAGCCATGGTAGCTCAGTGTCCGTCACACGGTACACGACCAATCTGGATTCGAATCGTACGAGTAATAAAATTATTAATATAATTTTAAATGTTAAATTATCACGCGCTGCGCGATGTTACACTTCGTGGGGAAATCTGTACAAATGTAAGTTTAGTGAAGTTAGCCCATGCTCAATGGTGTCACGTGGCGGACTTTAACTGTGCAATAGAGAGGCGGTCTATGCTCGCAATATAATCTACATATTGCACCTTTAGAATTAAAACGAACCAATTGAAAATAAAAAGGAAAATTGAATTACGGTCGTAAAATCATTTAAACGGCTTTATCTATCTTTCTATATGTTAAACAAACCACCACATTCGCGTGGGTGACAACAAAACGTGATATCAATAAAAAACACAAAGGTGTCACAATTTATCTTACAAAACATTCCTTTTTCCCCATTCCTAAAAAGTGAATTTTTGAGTTAAATCCCTTTCGTCCGAAGGATAAATGGATTTAGAAAAAATCGTAAATTTAAGTTATAATGCTTATATATGTCTTTAATACAGCGTGTAGTCTATGCTAGCTATCATGTGATGAAATACCCAGTTACCCACAGTAGACCCAAGTACCGATGACTGTGCATTCCATCTCAGTCCTTAGGAATGACTGGGCATCTGAATCTTTGTTTAAATGGATATATGTACTAGGTTTCGTAGTTTTCATTTAGTATCAGGTCAACTGTGCGCTCACTTGTGACCTTTAAGTTTTATAATATATTAATATAAAAAGAAATTTCTGTTTATTTTTTAATATATAATAGTTATAAATATAAAATCTAATTTTTCCATTTCGGTGCTTTTCGTTTTTTGAATTTTTTCGAAGTCGCCATCCTACATAACATAATATACAAAGTTTAGTACTCCATGAACACAGTCGCGTATCATGTGCCTAATTTTATCGCTTAACAGCTCTATCTGGATATTAAGATAGTGAATAGCGATATAACATTCTCCGGGGTCAACGCACCCCACACCACGTGTCTGCTTATGCAACCATGCCCTCTGATCACGCGTCGGAAGCATTAGGTTACCGATACACCGTCGCTAATGCAGGGCGCACTTAAACCCGGCGGGAAGGTAACCAGCGGTGAAAGTGAATGGCAAGTTAAAAACTAGTTGGCGTCGCTATCAAATACATTTCAAACTCTTGGCAATGAACAACTCACACGCGAGCACTAACAATGTCTAGAGATACCGATCTGTATTTAAACACAGCTCGCTTTATTCTGCCGTCCATTTCGGTGCGATCCTTCAGTCCGTATTTGAACATCAGTTGCATTTAATAGATTATTTAATATTTTAATCAATATGTACTTAAATAATTCTCGTGATATTTCTTTTTTCTATAACTCCTGAGAGAATTTTCTGTACATTCTTCGTTAATCGTATGTAGCAAATGCATTAAACTCTATAAGAAAAATTGATTTAAACCTCTCACGCTATTGTATTTATCATGGCGAAGGCGGTTAAAAAACTAAAACACATTGAAGATGGATGTTGGCAGCATATCTATTTATATCTGGTCCGTCCATAAACAGCCTGCGACTGGAACCGGTCAGCCCGGCTTCGGGGAATGCTCTTGGTCTCGCTAAAGCGCCGACTATCATTGCCTGAGAACGATTGCAAATGCGCCAACAATGTATTTGTTTCAGCAGCTCGCATGCTAAACTTAATTTATACTTCACATTTCCCTCTGTTGTAATATATTTATATATAAATATACACACACACATATATATATATATATATATATTTATATGTTAAGTATAAATTAAGTTTAGCATGCGAGCTGCTGAAACATAGATATTTATAAACAGGTCCGTGTAGTGCCGTCGTAGCTACACGGAGCTCACTTCACACACTTAGATACTTCTAAGCGCTTTAAGATTTTATTCACGGTACGAGTGTGTATAAGTGTTGATTAACCACGGTCTCGACGTCGAACCAGAACATTTAGAGGAAACCTGCATGTCTAAGAAATAAATCATAAATAAAAACTATATATTTTAAGACATTAAATCCTGCCATCCGCGGTAGAGCCGCGAGGTGGACTTTACCCTAACATCTTCTCTTCAGAGGAGTTACGTCCAACAGTTAGATTCATATATATATATATAAGTTGTTGTGGACCATACTAGATAGGTTCGCAGGTTACCCCCACCGTCACGAACGTGGTAAATCAGAACTGGAAATTGCAATTAACAATTACATTGGTCCCCCCACTGGGATCAAGCTCGGTTGCCCCGTATATAGTGAAATTAAATGCGATCGCCAAAGCACCGAGTTGCCGCGGCTAACATAAGCCACTGGTTGATTCGTAAAGCTTTTCAAAGCGGTACACAAGTTCTCGAGTCAATAAGTTGCTACGTATCCATCTGTTTACGTTATTAGCGTGTCTGAATTTGTTCGGTTGTTCGACACAGCTAACATGTGTTTAGAATTAGGTACTCACTGAGTTCTTCCGTGTTTCCCACGCTTCAATAAGTCCTCAAGTGTCGATGTCGACATGTCGTTATTCACCTTCGACTCTAGAGCTCACCGGCCCACGCTTGATTTCAAGGTGAAATTATATTAATTTGTTTTATCATGGCAGACATAAATATGTAATTTTTTGAATGGGTGATAAAGCCATAAGTTCTTAACAACTTTTGATAAGTGTGCACAATGGACTGTCCAGTAACCTTCACCTTGGAAACTCAAAGAACGTTGGAAATCCCAGAACTTAGTCTAGAAACTGAACAACCTTGCTCAAATTTGTATATTTATTATTGTATAATAAGATTTGCGGTGAATTTGTTCCTTAATGAAATTGTCAATAACTGATTTGTGCTCCTAATTGAGTTCAGTTATTTCAACCATGAAAAATAAAATGTACCAATATTTGGGGAAAATACCTTTAACAGAATCACTCACTTTTAACAAAATTTGCGTTTTTTTTACACGCAGCGAGTGGTCATTGCAGTCTATGGACATCATTGTTAGGCTCTTCATTGTTGTTATGCTGCAATGTTTTTGGTCAAGCACATAACACGTAACACGTAAGTGATAAATGTGGGTCGTGATATCTAAATCCATTCTCAATAAACTCAGCGTCGTCACGACTGAGGATTAAAGTGGAATGCCTCGTTACCTGTAATTGGAGCTCCGGACCACTAAATACATATATCATGAGAAACACAAAAGCGTTACGCTTCCTTTCCCGTTTATATTCTATGAACGGTACTTCCTTATTCGAGCAAACCATGAATGGATTATTGCCGATAGAAACAAACTGCAGCGTGGCTCTTTCTATAATATCGTTTGCTGTAAGATTAAGGACTGGGCTATGGATTTTTTTTTTAATAATAATAATATTTTATTGATGGTGGGTGGGGGGAGTGCGTGAATATCGACTTTTCCATAACGACAATTTCGTTATTCGACTACATTACCTTTAACCACTCCAGCTATGCTAAAAGATGGTTCTCTACAAAATTAAAAAAGCGTATCCCAACCTATGACGTTAAGTTTGCGCAGACCAAAGTTTTAAACGTATTTAATAGAAAAATCCCTATTGACTTTATGTCAGTTATTTTACGTCGTTAAACTCGGTAATATACTGTAGACCACTAAGTAAACTTGTAGGTTTTTATTACGTAACAGTACACTATATCCACGCGCCGCTGAACATGTAATCACGTTCGCAGACGCTATTAGCGAACTTAGCCTCAAGCGACATGTTCCCAGCGCTGCAGTGCTATACGGTAGAAAGTATGAGGGGTAAAAAGGGGACTGGGGGAAAGTTACGTATGTATTCTATGCTTCGTCACCGCCGTGCTATCAATCAAGATGACAGCGTCGATTATTTGTTATCCGCTACCACGGGGTACTTATTTGGGTAAGCCTTTCATTGGAATATAATGTAGGCAGAAAAAATGCCTGTTACGTACATATTTCATCGCACAAATGGATTTTTTAATACAAATATTCACCAATTACTATTTCACTGTAGGTACAATTCTGTTATATATATGGCCTTAATATAGGATTGCGATATTTGATACCTATTAATAGTAGTTTAAATAAAAATGATTCATGTGTATTTGTCATGTTTTGGGAACTTGGGTATTAATTAGTTCTTTTTTATAAAGAGAGAGCTTGAACCATATCCTATCAAAATATCTTCGCCGTTTTAGATTTTTTTGGAAACTTTAAATTGTATATGCTGTTGAGTGCGCTGGTTATGAGAGGTATGTCTTTCTGCGATCTATCGTTGAAATGAATCAGTAGTCTCCATGTGATGGACGTACAAACAAGCAGACAAACCTTTATAAAAAAATTATATTTTCACATAACATATGGCAAAAAAATATATAAATTCAAATAAGTTTCAGTTAAACATACTACCCCTTTTCTTACTCAAACTTGATATTAAGGAGTGACAAATCCACAGAGTTCATCTGATGTTAAATAACGATTGCGACCCATGTCTTTCGCATCCATGTTCAACAATTCACGATGCACATGCGCTCGCGCTCGATTCAGGATTGGAATGTAATGTCTCGTTACCAATATTTGGTTCTCCGGCTAACTTATGTAAGAAACACAGCAGTGTTATGATGTTATTTTACACTGCTGTTCTGTCAAGGCATTGTTTTTCGACCCATTCCTTTAATAATGCTATCAGTGTTTTTAACTTTACTAACATTCCGGTTAACCATTCTGATTAACCTTAAAATATAGGCGGATCGAACCAACGACCTTAAGTTTCATAGAGTGTATCCTAAGCCTATTATATATATTGTCGTTTGACGTTTATGTTGTAGCTATAAACTGGCAATAGCGTGGCTCTACTACTGTTAAAAGTTAATTGTTAATATTTTAGAATAAGCTTCTGAATAAAGTTTACCGAGAGCGAGTACGACCTTCCGACAGACGTCGGCCGAGCCCATGACATAGTTCCTGGGATTCGCAACCACGGCCGATTATTTCTGTCTCATCTTTACGTAAACACAACTCGTTACAATGATACTGTCTTTCATAAATATCTATTAACAATAAGAAATTTATATGATTATGTGTAGATGAACCCAAAATGTAACACGAATGACTCGTCTTGCGATTGAGGTAGGACTGCGTTATCATAGAATATCGGCGTGAAGAAGTACCACAGTGATAGTGTGTTTTAGATGATTTAAATAACCGGAGGCTATCTTATTACTGGTGAGCAGGCGTCCCGTCCGAGTCCTCAAGGGTGATAAGGTATCGTGAATTGTCTATTGTATGCATTATAATTCTTGATCGTGAGTGAATGTGGATGTGTGAATGGACCGCAGGAATCATTGCCGAGTGTTTCACATGTTCGTTTATTATTTCTTAATTGTGCAACAAAAACATGTTTGTACCATTTGATGTAACAAACGTGTACACTTTTTTTTTCTTATCATAACTCTAACAACGAATTTACCTTTTTATTTACTTCGTTCAATTCAATTTTGTCCTTTTATCATCGGTTCCAATAACCTAAAAAAAATAATTATCTTAAAGCACTGTTCCTAGTGTGCTTAATTGGCTAAAAATCATTTTATAATAAAAATATCTATTCTGTACATTTGAATTAATCTAGTCTGTTTGTCTATGTTAAGGTAATCATTAAATACAACTGGCAATTGTTCTCGAATAAAATGCATCTAGCTGGTGACTAGTCGTTTCGCCGTGGTCGTGCTGGTGCGAGTCGGCAATGACGGTCGTTTTTTCCACCGTCGCTCGGTCGGATGTCGTTTTAGAGTTTTTGCTCGTTACCGAGTTCTGGTCACGCGGTAAAGAGGCCCTGCCGGTGTGACCACTTCACTATATTCTGTGTACTTATTATTTAAAACCTGCAAGCACTTACTCTTTGTAAATATTGTAAACATACCACGTATAGGGATACTTATCCATTGTTATGTTACGAGAAAAGTGACGATGAAGATTATGACTATCAAATCTGGCTTATTTTGGATATAATAACACATTGTTTTTTATTACATTGAGAGTATTAAACGAGCACACAGTTCTCTTGAAGGCAAGTGAATCCTGCGGCCCAAGACATCTACATTCATCCTTGACTGGAATCATAATGCAGATGCATTGTCACTGTTGCGGACTGAGTTCGAATGCCTCGTCACCAGTAATAAAGGTCTCCGGATCCCTACATTCACCAGACGAAACACAGCAGCATTGTGCTGCTATTTTACGCCGACATTCTGTGAGGGCCTGGTCCTAACCCGGTCTTTCTGCAGCTGGAAACAAACTGCAGTGTAGCTCTACCACTGCATATTTTCCTACTATATTTAATTTAATATATTATTTAGTAAAGCGATTTAAAAATCACAAATGTAACAATATTAATCTAATCATCGGTTATTCGTCGTTAAATTAGTCGAAAACAAAGGCGTTCTTTCTCGGCCGATAAGCATTTCGTAGTCACCTTATCTCCACTGATACTCGGTCAACGACCCCTTTGTTCCCGGATGGCATGGCACATTAAACTACAAAACATCGCTGTGATTCGTTCTGTATTTGTTACTTAATTGATATATCGATTAATATTGTTCCAATATGTGACATATTAACATTGAACGGTTTCTGTAGCATTTTCGTAAACGAATAATGAATTATCGGATGTATTAAAAGACTTAGGCTTCTCAATATTGAATAAGATTCGGTATTAGACAGTTTTGTTAAAGTTTTTAAGTTTGACTAAGATAATTTCAAATCCATGTAACCACATCGTATATACCTAAATTAAAATATATACATATTTCTGTATAATTTTTGTGTTTAACAGTTTCCAGTATTAGACCGTAAAATATTATTTTTCTGTTAGAAACGAGAGGACCGCACATTACACACTTTCGATTATACTGAACCCTATTTTGACGACATAATTTGTAATAATTTTGAAACGTGAACGCGACAGTATCTATTCATCTCTTGGATAAACCTAACGTTACACACATTACGTTTGTTACTTCACTCGCTGATTGTCATATTAATTTTAATTCCTCAGTAACATTGAAACTCGACGCAATAATCCGTCGCTCTTGTTGTTTCCTTGTTAAACACCGTTTTCCTGTAAATACGACGTTCATGACCCAGAAACGAAATTCTGTGGTCAAACGATTGACGATCAACGTATAGTTATGATGTCGTTGATCCGAAATATAAGTTATTATAATCTAGGATTTCAAAATAAACAACGTTATTAGATAACTAGAAATTAATAATGTTCTTCAATCATTCATTGAAAAAAGTCATTGTTTCCAGTATTTTAATGAGGCGCCACGCGATGTTGGGATTGTACTCGAATCGACCTACTGTCATAGTTTGTTATGAAATAATTTGTAAGGTTGAAGAACAAAGAGTCGCTGACCCAGTTGGTAATGTACGGTTAATTAGCCCTTATGACGTCTCCTGGACGAGCGACATTTGCTGACATCATATCTGTGCCATAGCCTACATCGTCTGTTCTATTTTCTGCTATAAGTTGGCAGAAAAGGTGCAAAAAATTAGACACGCTCTCAAAGATATATTGTTTTGATTTACCATAAATTAACAACTATTTTTGATTCAGTATAATACAGTTCGTATAAAATAAGCAAACCTCGATCGTAGTAAAAGGTGAAGTTGCTAGATTTTATTTTAAAACTTACCCGATAATATATAAAGATACATCGGCGTTCGCTAACAAGTCAGTTTACGTTTAGTTTTGGGCTACGAGCCGTGGTAGCTTAGTGTCTAAGCGCACGCTTTTAGTTCTCGGTACGCGCGGTAGCATACCAAGTCGGATCTCCGATGCCCGGCACCAATGAAATTGTTATTTGTAATTTTATGTGTTGATTTACATGCTCGACGCTGAAGGAAAACATCTTTGGGAAACCTACCTTATAAATAATTTAAAAAATATTTCGAAGACCGCCAACCTACAGTGGAGGCAATTGATCCTGTGCTGTGGGATTTCTATAATATAGGCTGCTACTTTACTTATCTGGTGGTCTTATTATATAACAATGTTTGTAAAATTTACAATTCAAACTGAAACTAAAATGAGTAATTAGTAAATAAGTACAGAGTCAGAGTTTTATATTAATAAAAATATTTAATTATATATTTTTTTTATGTACGTTACCTGTGTTATTTTAGTCAAAACATGTTTCTATGACATAATGCGTTGTTGCCTATTGCAGCTAGATATGCAAGGAGGTATGGACGGTTTGCCGCGAGGTCGTGGTTTGCAGGACAAGGACACTGGTAGTACTCAAACAGGCCGCTGACTAAAATGAACATGGCTGAATTGTAGTTTAATTTTGACTACTTTGTTGCTTTGTAGTGAAAACGTACAGTCTGCGAAATTTTTCATTCGACTATACTGAAATAAACTGACTAGAATTCAACATAACAGCTGTTTGTAAATGCCTTGCTAGTTTAATTTAAGTGAGGAAACGATGCAGCATTAATTCTAATTATAACTCCCTCCCTTTTCTATTTACTAACCTATTCCCATGTTTATTCGAAAAGGCGCGTCGGAGCGTGGGTGAGCAGGCCTCTGCACTAAATTGGGGAGCAGACAGAGACAAAAATACTCCCAAACTATCTATCACCACATGGGGAAAAGAGAAGGCGGCACCGTAATCCGGCCCTCAGTCAATATTCCATACGTCTGTCGACTATTGCGGCGTATCCATTGCGTATGGCTATGTACATTATGTGGGTACAGTGTACGTGATAACCGATGACCACTTTCTAATTACGCACCGTGTGACGAAACCCGACGAGCGTGCCGTGTTAACAGACTACCAGGTATCGTCATTTTACATTTACTTTCGTGCCATTTACGAGATACGGACGTTATCGTCTCGGGGATTTAATCTTGTTAGTTCTTTGACGGCCGCGGGGCCGAGTCAGAGTACCCGGCTAAGTTGTAGGTCCCGACTTTGACATACAACCGTCTGATTGTTGGTTGTTCCCCGGCTGTTTCGTCTCGGGTATAGATATGTACTTGTTAGTGAATCTGACCTTCCATTTTTTTCTTCAATGACTGAGGGTGTCAAATAAGCACGCAGTCCTCTTTAAGCTAAGTGATGACTACAGCCTATAAACATTTATATCAACTGTAATCATGCCCTGTGTGCCGTCTATTTTTGATTGAATGCCAGGCTATCATTATCTATGTGTCTCCTATACTTACCAAGCTAACACAGCAAACGTTATGCTGCCGCTTCAAACTGGTATTCTGTGAGAGCACGGTTCCAGGTAGGCCGAGCCGACCCATTCATTTGATAAATCTTCCTTCGATTTTAGTGCGTATGCTTTTCATCGGGATTAGGGAAGACGACGAGCGAGTGCGGCCCCTATGCATGCGAAAATACTTACCGCACATGATATATCCTGCGATTATACATATCACCATGATCGATATAAACTAGAACACATAAACAATCTTGCAGTATTTTTTTTAAAGTATACGAACGTCGATATTCGTGCATCTGTTTGGCCGGATGGAAGCATTCCGGAACAGAGTATTTAAACACGTGTGTCAGTCGACGCGTCGGCACTTCTCTTAGGGAGTTATTCCCAACGCACGTTTACGCGAGTGTGAAAACATTGACATAGCAGTTTTCGCGTTGCGTGTGACGCGAAAAACTGATTTCCACTGAGTGCGATTTCTATTTCAATCCAATTTTCCCGGCGCGTGGTGAAACCGATCGCTCTAGTTGCGCCGGCTCCGGCCCACATCTCTTACTAGAAAGTATCGTAGAAAGTAATATTCTGAGACGATCTCCGCCCAAGCGATGCATCGATCACGTGTTAATTTTTTTACTGCATCGCTTTTTTGCAACTGGGAATTATACATATTAATTCACGATCCAGATTCCGCTCGCTTTTTATTCGTGCGTTAGATGTGCTTTGATCACACGTCAAACTAAAAAAGTTTCTTCAAAAATTAACCAGTTTCCCTTTTATGGTTTTATTATTTTTCAAATATTAATTTGAAATGAAATAAGATATTTTATTACTTGAGAATATTGGTTATTTTTCATTTTTAACGGGGCCAGCGGAGAAATAAATATTCAAATATATGGTATGTCTATTGACAACCGCGTGTCACCAACGCGTGTTGACAACCAGTGGTCAAGGGATAAAATTTGTGTATTAGAAATTATTGATGTTCGAATGTAATCGTGTTATACGTATGCCCTATATCGCTGCGACGGCTGCTCTATACCTGTATATCCTATGGAGTAGATCTCAGGTAGCAGAGTGGTCGCCGCGGATATTATTGATCAGAAAAGCCATCAAAAATCAAATTACATATTGGCGTATTGCAGTATTATTCATTACACCAATAATTGATTTTAAAAACGAGGAGTATTCAAATGTGCATAGGATAAGCAACATTAGAATCGTATGTGTCATTAATAGATTTCTACACTTACTAAGCGACACTAGCATGTTACTGTTACTTTCGCCACCGCCGAATTTGAATTACGTGGTATGTTGTGAGGAGGCTTGTGCAATACCTAATTTTAGGCAACTTTCACTACCTAGCGGTGAGTTACGCGGTCCGCCTGCGAAATAATTGCGTCGCCCATGCCCGGGGTCATGGTGAAAGTTTTTCAGCTCAGTTCAGTTTTATTGTTTTATCAGCAACTAGCACCTCGGCTAAAGCTTCGCCCGGATATTTAAGTTTAACTTTTAAACTGTATATCCGAAACTTCCTTGAGAATTCATTTTAACCTTGGTTTTACCAAACTAATTCTCGAGATAAAATCAAGATTAGAGCAGTCTGTGAAGGAGGCCTTTGCTTTTTTAATATGACAAGATTGCAGCATGTATAATAATTTCCGTCTTTGTATGTATACTTTCTTATAAGCCTGAAGAATGCAGTAGTTATAAAAAATATTTAAATATTGTTCTCAGTTCAATATTTTTTAACCCCATAAAACAATCTCCCGCATGACCCAATAGATTGAAGTCTTAAAAGCATTTAAAAATATTTAAAATATAAAAATAAATAATATTGTTATATATATATATATATATACACACACATACATATATACTATTATAATCAACAGACAGCGCATATCAATCATCGGTAAAAAATTGCAACCGTGCTCCGCCAATAGGTACAAATGACCAGGCGGTTGTTATTTTCAAAAGACATTGCACGTCTAAAGGAGCGTAAAAGTTGAATCGCGTGAGAGGAAAAACGAGTTATTATTAGTAAGTAGAGAATCGCGAGGTTGCTCTGAGCTCTGATGCTATCATAAATAATGTGGTGGTTGCGCGGTGAGCGTAGCGTGGAGCGCGGGATGGGAGAGGTGGAGGAGGAGGGAGGGATGTAAGAGTCAAGGCCGCACGCTGCCCCCGGTCGTCGCTCGCGCCCCACTTGTTGCTCTGCAGAGTCGGCGGGCACCTCTCGCTCTACCAATCGAATAAACCCGACCGCGACCGATGTGCTACGAACTAGACCTTCCTATGCGCGGGCGCAGTACAACGAACAGCTGAGACGTAATAACATAACACACTGACTCGGTCATTCGTGCATTCAACTTTTGATTGGCTTTCTTTTTCATGAGCATCGATTCGATCATCGGCCTCTAATTATGGACGTTACGGATAACGGTTGCAAGCTCTTTTGGGTGACACGCGTTCATTTAATTTTTGATATGCCTTAAAAATATAAATAAAAAAAATAAAGCTAGTTCACATAATATTGTCTAAACATTTAAACACGTTTCTCTATAGGGTTTGCCTACAATGGCGTCTATATAATATCATAGTTCTTTAGCATAATTAAGATCCATGCTTTCTAACACTTAAAGCAGCGTCTACTAAAGACGAATGAAAATCAAAAACTCGTTTATTTCTCGTACATTCCCACGATTGACCACAGAACATAATAGGCAAAGCGCGTATCAAATTCCGCGTCTTTATCAAACCGGGTACTAGTGCAGCCGCAAGTCTACGGAACCAAACCAGTTTGAACCATCCCGGACACTTTCGCCGCACGACTGATCTGCTACCTTACCATAATAACCCAACGAAATGTTATTTAATATCGGTAATAATTGAAAATTAACAACACTAAAATATACATAAAATATGAAATTTTTGCTTAATGTCAAACAATAAACACGCCTCGCATATTGTCATGGGCATGCTAATACGTATTAAACGAATTAATACTTTGATTGACTGTAGCACTAAAGTTTTTAACAATTAAGAAATATAACTGCGTTCATATATCATTCTGTAAAAAGATGTATGAAAACCTCCTTAACTCCTAGGAGCACGCAAAAGTGTTAATAGCGTTTCAACCCGATGAAACTGTAAAAACCTTCGGGCTAACGTCCCCGAAAAAGATATCGATAGCGAATAAACTAGTTCCTTCTTCCTTATTTCCTTAAATACATTTTAAACAATAATAAACATATTTTTATTGATTTGCTTGGTAAGCATAGTGAAAGTAAAGCGTCAAACACTTGTGTACTCATTGGCGTTTTTTCTAATATTTTGTTTATATCAAATTCCAAAACTTGCTACAAGATTTTCTAAAATTTCTTAATAAATTAACAATATTCAATATTCAAAATTCCTTGTCATAATTAAATTGATGCCAGTTGGTATTACGATAACGTAATGTGTCCCATTAAAATGCTGAACGTGTGAAATAATTATATAATAATAAATATATGTTTGCAATAGCGGCGAATGAGGTCACCCAGTTCACTGCTCTGTTTTCATTGAAGTCATATTGGCGGCCATTTTATTTAAAACTACTTTGATGTTAGTGTCGCCATAAATAAAGCCGGGATAAAACTGCGCACTTGACCTCTTTATTGAGGCATTTTTATCGTTTTAATGGCCACTGCTCCGACGAGGCGTAATTTACAAGCAGCAGGCGAGTGGTGACCGATAGAAAAATTGTCCGCGCTTGCCAATTTCAACAGTAGTTAAGGTCGCTAGGTATTATTTCTTATTTAAACGTTCAACATCTTTAAGTTTGTTCAAGTTTAATATAGTCATAAATGAAATCGTTTGTATTGAAGTTTCGTATAAGTTCTTTAGTATAGAGTATAAAATAAATAATAGTGGCCCTAAGATATTTGGACTAGGCTTCCTAATTACGTTTCTTATATAGTTTTACTAATGGCGAGTTACCAATATTACCAATTAACACTGACTGTCAACAATGCGAATAAAGTAGAAGAGCGTATATTGAAATACAAGTTTGCACGTACAGGTTTCTATTAACGTGAAAGGCGAGAACGATTATGATGCATTGGCGAGTAATTTGGCCTCACGCCGGCCCGGTCTCTCGTGGAACTAGTTTTTTTAGTAGCAGTTAAATCGGCCGGTTGCGCAACACACTGGACGGCCACCGACCCGCAACGATACAAAAATGTAAATATAATTAATAATTTCAGGTAAATAAAACGTTATATTCTATTTGAGTACACAGATATTGAGTAGTGTTGAAATACCCACGTGTAGAAAAGCTACAGTCAAGAATATAAGCGTCTGAGACGACGATATTGTATTTTTCATGAAACTAACAATCGAGTTCACCCTATGGTAAATGATGACTGCTTTTCTATAGACACATGTCCATAATTAACGGAGATTCAAGATTGTTGCAATGTCACATTTGAAGAGATAATATAACTTCTCGTTACCAGTAATTTTTTCTCCGGATTTTTTATTGACTGCACTTCCAATACGAAGCACATTCGGTTATTTTACCCCGGTGCTATATGAAAGCGTGGTTCTTCTCCGGTCGAGCAGGATTATTCATGCAGCAGCTAGAAATTAGCTGCGGGTCTATCGCAGTTAAAATGTAAATTGGAATAGTATATTAAAATTTCAGTATTTCAGATATGACTCTCTCTAACTCAAGAATGGCAGCAGATATAGGATAAATGGATATAGATACGATTAACTGACTGACTGCTGACCCTACCATCAATCACTATACCATTTTATTATTTTGTTAATTAATTTTCACCTTTTTCCTTTACTCCAGTTAGTTATTAACCTTCGACCTAGCTTTACCCGTCTTCAGTACATTTACGGAATAAGAGTATAATATATTAGGCATGTTATCTCAATTGATAGAACAGTGTTACTAGTATTTAATTCGTTTTTTTTGAACTTGTAGAAAAGCCCATCACATGCCCACAAGTATTATTACTCTCGTAATAAATACCCTTTACTTTTTAAGGAGTTCCGACTGGGTGATTGACAAGTGACTATTAAATTTCCATAGCGCATCGCCATACCCTACTCCCGGTTACGTACGGCATACAAAACCGTACCAGGGTTGATTAGTATGCGGACGGACGCTCTATCCACCTTTTGTTTGGGCAGGAAACGGCTACGCTGCGGCCGAAAATTACTTGCCCGTATTTCGTTACACCAAAACATCTTCGAAGAAGGCGCTTCGGTTGTATAAGTGGAAAATAATTCCGATCTCCACTCAGCCACCGTCTTGGCTAATGGTTCTTGAAATGTATGCAAATTTTATGGCGTACGATTTTAGATGTTTTTGACACCCGACGCCCGTTGGCCGTTATTTGCGCATCTGCAATAAAGTGAGTGTTATGTACGCTAACGCTTATGATCCTTTATAGTCCTAATGGCGTGTACTGAAAATCTATTACTGTTTTGAAAGTAATTGAGATTTTGTTAGATAACTTGCGAGGATATTTCGTATCAAATAACAGTACACGTTTTGCGTATCCGTACGACATCCGAATGCCGTATTTAAAACTAATGGGGTCGCCTTAATTGTTCCAGGTCGCGAGGAATTATCGCCGGCGTCCAGTGTTAACGGCTGCAGTACAGATGGGGATGCAAGAAGGCAGAAAAAGGGTCCCGCGCCCCGGCAGCAGGAGGAATTGTGTCTCGTATGCGGTGACCGAGCCTCCGGATACCACTACAACGCGCTCACGTGTGAAGGATGCAAAGGTAACCTAACACCACGTTGTTTACGTTACGTTTGCGTTATACCTATCCGTTTGATGAGTATATTTAACCTATGATATAACAAATTCAAATCGTTGAGGATTCCTAAGCTCACAGGAAATATATGGCGCTATGTGGCAGTATAACATCACGTACGTTTTTAAGACGCGTGATTGGATTTATGTCCTTATTTCAGTGGATTATGCTGCATCTAAAGTGGTATGTTAGATTTAAATTCTAATACAATACCAGTATTTATGTGTACAATGTAACCATTTTGGAATAACGAAAGTTTTGTTGTGACCAGAATACATGTACACAATTCATGAGTATGTTGTCGTAACTTTAGTTGACCAAGCAATGACACAACCATCTCATGCAAAGATAAAAAAGAAAAAGATACTTCGATGACTTAAAACGAGTCTCAATGTCCCATATCCATTTATGAATTCCTCACAAAATGCATCAACGTTTTTGGTTGCACTAAAAAGAGAATGTGTTAACCAATCTTGGTCATTTAAAAGCTTTTAGCCAAATTGGGTCACCTTCATTTTAAACAGGATCGTAAAAAATATTTTAAGACTGAAACGTCTTCACTAACTGACGAAGTGGTCCCGTCCCATCTTTTTCCTCGTACAAATAAAAAAATTAAATTTAACAAATCTCACTTACGCTATCAATTTGTTCATCTATGGCCAAAACTGAGTTGAATTGGCATATTGTAGCCACTGTGGTTGGTTGTGAAGCGTGCGTGCATATTGTAATCGTAAGTCGCGACGTCACGTCACAATAGCCGTCTACCGCCCGTCTACTCCTTGATTCACTCACCTATTCTGTCGGCCATCACTGCCAACCTTCAATGCCGATCTGTCTCCTTTGCCGCCATTATCACACAGGTTTCTTTGTTTGATAATGGTTTAAAGTGCTTATTGCAATTCTAGAAGGAAAAAGACACAATTAAAAAATAAATATCTTACTGGGAAAATGGCTTAAGAAGAATAATTTGTGGACTAACATATTCGTATTCCTCTGTTGATGTCTATGTTTTGACTTTTCCCTACACGAAAGTGGCGCGGTTTTTTGGATAGCATATAAATGGATGGCTTTGTTTTAAGTAATTTTACTACAATAACTCGGTTTTCAATTGTTTTTTTTTTGAGGTTGGTCGATTACGTTCTTAGGTGCGGTATATGTCGCTCTTTAAAATATAGTTCCGGCAGGTTCTTGAATTGAAATTATGCGCCCATCGCAAATTACGATCTACTAATGTTATTTTCATGCTGTATAAAAGAATTGTGTTTTCGCTTTATTTTTTTATTATATATATGACTTATTTTATTATCAATCTCGCCATATTACATTACCTAATCGTATTTCTTATAGCCTGGTGCGGTCAGCGATCTGTATCTTTCGGTCAACCTTTGATGTTTATTTGCAATGAGTCTGCAATAAAATTATTTGCTTAACTTCAATATCGATCTTCAGCATCGTCGTTGTCTCCCTACTCAGCGGGCCTTCCGCTGAGTAGGAAATATATGGCGCTATGTGGCAGTATAACATCACGTACGTTTTAAGACGCGTGATTGGATTTATGTCCTTATTTCAGTGGATTATGCTGCATCTAAAGTGGTATGTTAGATTTAAATTCTAATACAATACCAGTATTTATGTGTACAATGTAACCATTTTGGAATAACGAAAGTTTTGTTGTGACCAGAATACATGTACACAATTCATGAGTATGTTGTCGTAACTTTAGTTGACCAAGCAATGACACAACCATCTCATGCAAAGATAAAAAAGAAAAAGATACTTCGATGACTTAAAACGAGTCTCAATGTCCCATATCCATTTATGAATTCCTCACAAAATGCATCAACGTTTTTGGTTGCACTAAAAAGAGAATGTGTTAACCAATCTTGGTCATTTAAAAGCTTTTAGCCAAATTGGGTCACCTTAATTTTAAACAGGATCGTAAAAAATATTTTAAGACTGAAACGTCTTCACTAACTGACGAAGTGGTCCCGTCCCATCTTTTTCCTCGTACAAATAAAAAAATTAAATTTAACAAATCTCACTTACGCTATCAATTTGTTCATCTATGGCCAAAACTGAGTTGAATTGACATATTGTAGCCACTGTGGTTGGTTGTGAAGCGTGCGTGCATATTGTAATCGTAAGTCGCGACGTCACGTCACAATAGCCGTCTACCGCCCGTCTACTCCTTGATTCACTCACCTATTCTGTCGGCCATCACTGCCAACCTTCAATGCCGATCTGTCTCCTTTGCCGCCATTATCACACAGGTTTCTTTGTTTGATAATGGTTTAAAGTGCTTATTGCAATTCTAGAAGGAAAAAGACACAATTAAAAAATAAATATCTTACTGGGAAAATGGCTTAAGAAGAATAATTTGTGGACTAACATATTCGTATTCCTCTATTGATGTCTATGTTTTGTCTTTTCCCTACACGAAAGTGGCGCGGTTTTTTGGATAACAGATGGATGGCTTTGTTTTAAGTAATTTTACTACAATAACTCGGTTTTCAATTGTTTTTTTTTTGAGGTTGGTCGATTACGTTCTTAAGGTGCGGTATATGTCGCTCTTTAAAATATAGTTCCGGCAGGTTCTTGAATTGAAATTATGTGCCCATCGCAAATTACGATCTACTAATGTTATTTTCATGCTGTATAAAAAAATTGTGTTTTCGCTTTATTTTTTTATTATATATATGACTTATTTTATTATCAATCTCGTCATATTACATTACCTAATCGTATTTCTTATAGCCTGGTGCGGTCAGCGATCTGTATCTTTCGGTTAACCTTTGATGATTATTTGCAATGAGTCTGCAATAAAATTATTTGCTTAACTTCAATATCGATCTTCAGCATCGTCGTTGTCTCCCTACTCAGCGGGCCTCCCGCTCGCGAGTCTAATTAGATAGAGCTGTAAAGGTCTCTGGACCAACAGCAATACTAACACATAAAAAAAAAATATCGAAACATTCATTTATTTGTTTCGATGTTTTCAGGGTTCTTCAGGCGGAGCGTTACCAAAAATGCGGTATACATTTGTAAATTTGGACACGCGTGTGAAATGGACATGTATATGCGTCGGAAGTGTCAGGAGTGCCGGCTTAAAAAGTGTCTGGCGGTGGGCATGAGGCCAGAGTGCGTTGTGCCAGAAACCCAGTGCGCAATGAAGAGGAAGGAGAAAAAGGCGCAGAGGGAGAAGGACAAACTGCCGGTCAGTACGACGACAGTGGACGATCACATGCCACCAATCATGCAGTGTGATCCGCCTCCCCCAGAAGCCGCCAGGATTGTAAGTTGCGCTTAGAATGTAATATACATCGTAACTGTGTGAAGTATCTGATTAAATTATACCTTATGTAATATTAAAGTAATTGCTAATATATAATATATAACATAAAACTGTTTAGTAAATTGTTTAGTGGTGTAACTAATCTTTAGTTTAAACTAATACTTACATGATTGGTTGTCATCTATAAACAAACTAAGTTCAATCAATTATAAAGTTAAGAATTACCCCTGAGTCCTAATCGATTATATTTAAGAGTCCTAATTTGTCAATCAACGTTGAATACATTTGCTATCCCATCATATATATCACCGAGCAAAGTATTAACGCGGCGGTTGTTTCCTACGTGAAGCTGGAATGTTTGCAGCACGACTTGGTACCGCGGTTCCTTCCGGACAAGTTGCTGGAGCAGAACAGGCTGAAGAACATCCCGCCGCTTACCACCAACCAGCAGTTCCTCATCGCGAGGCTCGTTTGGTACCAGGACGGGTACGAGCAGCCCTCTGAAGAGGACCTAAAACGGGTAACACAAGTAAGACTTATGTTTCTTAACATGTATCTAAGAACATACATAACTCAGATCATACTGAAAGATTCTGGAATATAATGAAGTAACACACATAATATTTATATAATGTTAAGATTTATGAACTTTTACTGGAATATCTCGTTATCGATAATTAGGTTTCCGGAATCCTACGCTAATACTCTGTGATGGTGGGGTCCTTCCCCGATCGAGCCGTCCTACTCATGCTACAGTTAGAGACAAGCTACATCATGGCTGTACCACTATTGATTATTATTTCTATTGATATATTATAATATTCGATACTCTCAACATAAACTTGACACTTAGGCAAACTAAATGTGTGTGTGTTTGATTTAAGTGTTTGATTCATATTTATTAAAGAATAATTTAAAAAAATGGCCACAATAACAATTGAATATCCTGAGAAGTTGTTTGAACACTTCCCGAAGTAGTGGTCGAGTATCAATGTTTAAAATGTGAAATTTTTACCTATCTATAAATAAACAATGTCGTCTTTGACTTTTGTAAAGGTTAAATTTCAAAGGATAAAAACATCATTTTAAAAATATACCACGTTTATTATATTTAAATATTTAATCTACCAGACCAATTTAATGTGATCATAAGAGATTTAAATATATATCAACGTCCGTCGCATGTTTTTCTTGAGGATATAAAAGGTTGTTGTTTATACAGAACAATTCGTTTTCATAGGACGAACCGAGTACAGAGAAAGCAACATAACGCTTATATTTATCCGTCTGTATGTTGGTTAACGAATATATTAATTTTAATCGACTTATATTTAACACGTTGAGCGCCACGTGATTTTTAAAGGGGATCTCCCACTACTTACCAAATTGAAATGAACTAGATACAGATGTGATATTAGGGCCATTTTATTTTAACGCAAAGATACTTGATACTACGATTTGAGTGACTACTCAAGAGAATGTAATATTTTTTTCTTATCCTATTTTACGCTGTCAGATACCGGTGGTTGACGCGACCTTTACGGAAAGCTTAGTGTCAGCCACCGGTGGCTGACATGGCTGAGTGTTGACGTGTTAAATAAAGCGTGACAGACCCAGTAACAATAATATATAAATGTCAATGTTGCTGAGACTATTTGGGACTGGATGTAGGAGGAGGAGGAGTGGAGGCCCGCATACTTACAGATTCCACTGTTAATTAGCAGCATAACACTGACGTGTTTCGTATGGTGATTATAGAGAACAGGAGATCCGATCACAGGTAACATGGCATTTCATCACACATCCTATGTACATCTTGAATGTTTGTTTGTAATAGATGTGTACTTTCATTAAAAAAATCTTTGCACAACAGATTAAGTATAATATTTCAAATTTTTTCGGAGCTAGTAAAATTTCAATTTAGCCAATAGATTCTTCCATTATCATTGGCCACGTTGAAACATTGTGGTTCATTGAACAATGAACCACATCATACCATACCGTAAAATTTCTATCATGATATTCTTTATAGCGACTGACCAAGCAATATATTGTTTTCAGACGTGGCAGCATACTGAAGAAGACGAAGAAGAATCGGACCTGCCTTTCCGTCAGATAACCGAGATGACGATCCTTACAGTCCAGCTTATCGTTGAATTCGCTAAAGGCTTGCCAGGTTTCGCAAAGATCTCCCAGCCTGATCAAATAACACTGCTAAAGGTAATTGATATGTTTTATATTATATTTGTACATTTTATTTTACTTTTACTACTACTATTTTACTAAACTAACCGAAACTAAGATGACAAACGAGCACCGTTGGCACTGTTAAACTGATGGTAAGTGATGCTGTACTCCAAGCAAGCACTCATTCATCCTCTACAATGATTGAGTTGCATATGCGGCGGTTACCCTTGAATGCTGAGATGAAACACCGCACTACCAGTAACTGATTCCCCATCTCTACACTCACCATTGGAAACACAATAAATAGCGTTATGCTTCTATTTCACCCTAATATTCTGCGCCAGCCGACACAATCAAGCTACAGCTAGAAGTTGCATCGCATTGCTCTATCAAATTACAAGAACAATTTTTGTTAATTTCTTTACACGATATTTTTTATTTTAAATGGTAAATGGCCTTGAATGCTAAATCCTAAAATAAAATATATATTTTATTCTACAGACATTTTATAAATGGTTATTGCTAAATGTAGTGTAATTTTGTGTTCTCTAAGAGCGCTTCTCTTAAAGATGGAAACTTTAATGACCCCGTTCGGATACTAAGGCTGAGGCAATATATTTTCGCAAGGTATGCCTAAAGCCTTTGCCATGTCTTATAGCTAAGGCGGTCCATCAATATATAGTGACAGTTATAAAAGAGGTAAATTTTTAATCTGTTACCTAGTGAGAGCTGAATTTGTTATGTAATTTGGATAATATATTTTTTTGCGTAGAAATATATTTCTTATCGCTATGTCAGTTTAATATGGTTTTTATTATTATTTTCTTTCGATCTGAACATTCTTCTTCAATATTGCGGGACGAACCACTCATTATGTAAGACTTTGCTCGGCTAGTGGTATAAAAAATAAAAAGTACTAAGGATTTTTTTCCTTTTTTTCTGTAATGATCGAATACCGATTGACATATACGATTAATAACGAAGCAAGAACATAAGTGTCTGTTCAAATAGACGCGCAGAACAAATTTTGATTGTACTTAAAGTTTTAGGATATTGGAAAGAGAAGATTTATTTTTACGTTTAACGTCATTGTGACAAGAGGATGCCCGAGAGTCGCTTAATGTGAATTATTAAGAGCAGCCAACCGGTTGACCCTATTCGTGTTCTCTTTCGCGCGCGCACATTTGTACTTTAGTACATTTTCCTCAAAGACGACACTGCCACGCGCCTGTTTCTTAAATCATCGAAATATATTATACCATTATCAATGTTAAAAGTATGTTTCCGGCTTATAGAGTATCCGCCTCTGGACGCAACTGTTCTATTCACCTGTGCAAATGTAGGTTCCCATCTAAGATTTATTGAGTTGGTAATTAATAGTTTGAATTCATAGGCCATCGTGAGGTCAGTTAAGATCAACTTTTTTTAATCACCTATAGTTTTTTGTAAGCATTTTTTTGTCAGTTTACAGCATAAAATTAGCATTTTAGCATCTATTTATGCAAAAGCTATTGTTTTTTTTTATCACATTGTGATGTAAATATTTTATTAATAAGTAATAAAAATATATTTATAGATTATTACCTTAATTGAAGATATATTAATTAATAATAATTACGTAATAGGAATAAATTTTCCTTTAAATAAGAAAATTACCTTTGTACATGAATGATGGTACCAGTGCTTAATTGAATCGAACATTGTATTTAAACTACATTGTCTTGTAGTAGTTTTAAGTAGAGTACACTGTTAGTTATTCACATAGGCGCACACCCATTAAAGTTATAAGTATATAATCTTAACCTTGGACGTCATAAGATTACCACAAAAAAATGCTCGATAGTGTAGATCTGTTCTCATGCTCTCACTCCACTTATAAATCCCGTGTCAAAATGCTCCACAATTTATATTCTTACATTTAAATTTGTAATTTTTGTCCAATTTTGTTTTTCTTGTTTGAACATACTTTTGTTGCTTTCTGTAAACTCAAATAACCATGATTGCTATGTATTGTTACTACTTCTGTTACCAAGAACTTAATAGGTCACTGCAATTACTTTACATGTCAAATAAAAACATGCGAAAGATTATAAGATACCAAATATGTTCGCAGTGAGGCATTTTAAAGGGAACAATTGTAAATAGTTCTATATTCTATTTGTTGTATTTTTTATTTTATCTTTTGTTTCTGTTTGTCTCTCAAGTTAAATAAATAAATAAATCTATGTGCAAATTAATTAATAAGGAAAATATGAAAAATTAAAAAGTATGCATGTAATCTTTCTAGCTGTTCTGTCCCGTTACAACAGTGCGTTTGAAGTAAAATTGTTATATTTACTAGAATTATTAAATTTTGTATGTATTATCATAATTAATATTAATAACTATTTCTGTTATATATTTATTTATACTGTCCGTTTTTTATAATATTATGATTTATTAATATTCTTCACTAATCATAAAATACACATCTATAACATCATCGTCATATCCCATCACAAGTCCACTGCTGGCCGTTGCAGCCCCCACTGACTTGCATAGGCCGTCACTCGACCATCGATCTAACAATATAGTTCTGTTTACAATTTAGGTCAACGACATTACGTTAACAGCAAACGAAATGACCGACTATAGCAGCATAGTCGTTGTAGGTGCAAATCAGTGAAAATTTAAATTATGCAAACACAGCAATGTGCAACTTTGTATATAATCCTGCATCTGAGGAATAATCTATTAATATGAAATTAAGATTTAGGTTTATTTACATAATAAGTTCATACCAAAAACAGTCCGTATAAACGCATCCCCTGCTGCTGCGTCTGCCCTATTTAATCACGTATAAATGTTATTAACGAATAGTTAGATTGATTTTGAGAAGTAGTGAATCAAAAATCGTCGTAGGTTCATACCGTGCGGCGTGCTATTTGTCAATTTCGTTCATGAAATATGGTAAACAATTTGTTTTAAAACAAATGTTTTTTTTCGATATTATATTTATTTTTGTAACTTATTATTATTATAAATGGGTGGCGGATACCTGCCCAATTGCAGAATGATATTGTGCATCCGTTACCGAACGTACTAACAAAGAGCATCATGCACTCCGAGAAGGGACACTAAAAGCAAGACGTTTCCAGCAGCGGTATACAACAATATGTTATTACAATATGTCATAACTCATTTATATTACGATAATGTGACAAAATAAACGTTAAATTTTAACAATATAGGGAACAACAATTAATAAGCAGTTCTTTAATAAATAAATTGTTTTTATTTATTAGCGAGGGATTTTCCACGTTGAAAATACCACCCTCATATATATACAACAAATTAAGTACGTTTTACACTCCTTTTAACAAATCTGTATAATTCCCTGACTTTCTCGGAAGATGGAGTAGCCAGAATACTATAACCTGTGTTGAATTGACGATGATGTGATGCGTGTCTTCAATTACCTCACACTGCGTACAGTTAGGTGACGCGGTCTTTCTCATTAAGCATCCGAAACCATTCAATGGCTGTATCCAGAACGAAGCCTGAGAGCCATAACAATCTCGCAGCTCATGTTAGAGCCTTCAAACCACGGGAATAGGCACAGAACCGATTGAATTGTGTTATACAAAATTCTTTTTGTGAGTGAGGTCATTAAAATATTCACTCCAAATTTGGTTATTGCCTTTCTCAGATATATGTGAGAGTTGGGAAAAATGAGGTAGACATTTTAAATTAATGCCATCGCTAACTGCTTCGTTGGCCAAGATATTATTAGCCTGTTCGTTTCCTATAATGCCAATGTGTAATGGAATCCAATTCTTCAATCTTAGTTGACCAATACTGAACGTTTGTCCTATATGTCGTGGGAGAGTCGCTGCATCCTTATCAATCAGGTGATTTATTGATCACCCTATATGAAAACACGAAATCACTTTTAAAAATTAATTTATAAGAATACTAATAATCTTAAAATCTCCCACAGGCCTGTTCAAGCGAAGTGATGATGCTCAGAGTGGCCCGGCGTTATGACCCCGAGACTGACAGCGTGCTGTTCGCGAACAACAAAGCTTACACGCGGGACAACTACCGCAAGGCCGGCATGGCGTACGTCATCGAGGACTTACTGCATTTCTGCAGATGCATTTACACCATGTCCCTCGACAATGTGCATTACGCGCTTCTTACCGCCATTGTTATATTCTCAGGTAGTTATTTATTTTATGTTTGTTGTGGCAGTCTATCGAATGCGGGTTAGAATTGAACCTTGTGGCAATCTATAAGATCTTTAATTTGCTCGCCAGTTGACGGCCGATGAGCTGAAATAATGATGTAATGATGATATATCTCCCATACTGCGCAGGGTAACAAATAAACTCAGAATTCAGTTTAATTCATGATAAAAAATCAATTAAACAAAGTGGTAGAGCTATATTGCAGTTTGTTTCTAGCTGCAGAATGTATGGGTTAGCTCGACCGGGGAAGGACCATGCCATCACAGAATACTAGCGCAAAATAGCAACATAATGCTGCTGTGTTTCTTTTGTTGAGTGTAGGGGTCCGAAGACCTTTATTACTAGTGACATTCCATCAATGTCCTCAAGGATAACAACGCATCTGCATTATGATTCCTTGTCAAGGATGAATATAGATGTCATGAACCGCAGGAATCACTTACCATCAGATGAAATGTGTGCTCGCTCGTTTGTTACTCTCAATTTAATTTAAAAAAAACTTTGTAAATACTTTTAATTTGCTAGAAAAGATGTAAACTTGGTAAGTGACTTCCAATTCACTTAGCCATGCTTAGATATTGAAAATTGGTATACCTACCAATTTGCCTATCGACATATTATATTATAGACATCTGATAAACATATTTTGTATTACAGACCGGCCCGGCCTCGAGCAACCGAAGCTAGTGGAGGAGATACAGCGGTACTATTTAAATACGTTAAGGATGTACGTCGTGAACCAGCACAGTGCGTCGCCACGGTGCTCGGTAATCTACGGCAAGATCCTCTCCACACTATCCGAGCTCCGTACACTGGGTATGCAAAACTCAAACATGTGCATCTCCCTTAAGCTGAAAAATAGAAAGCTACCGCCATTCCTCGAGGAGATATGGGACGTGGCGGACGTGACGACGACGCAGCAGCCGCCGCCGCCCGTAGCGGACAACCCTACGGAGCTCTAGCGGCTACGCGCTCGAACCACGCCCCGCGGCCACTGAGCCTACGGACTACGAAGTTTGCCGGAGTACCGAAGCGCCTTGCCATGCGTTCGATTCGCTATCAACTCGATGATTTGATTATGTTACTCGAGCGGGAGAGATTTACCCGAACGTTACGCGACGTCGGTACGTTCGAGTACGCTTCACCGTGAACGTTGAAATTCAATCGAGATTGCGCTTGAATGGGAGGGTCCCCAACTCGATCGAGATACATGCTCGATGAACTTGAAGAACATATGATTATAATAGCTATTATTTACTATAGCGAAACTCAAGAGACATTGGTTATAAATATATTTCTAATTCTTTTAAGAACGTCACAATAATTTGTTGCAAACATATAATGCGATTAGTAGAAAAGTTCAAAGACACGATAACATAGATGTTTCTTTTATAACCAACGACGTAAATAGTGCGAGATTTGATTTAGTGACAGATCACACAGTGAACATATGGTAAGGCTGCCGAAGGAATACAACGCTGCGAAACCGTAACGGGACTTCGACGTCAATGCAGCAGGAAAATTCGATTTTCTCCCATCGCTGTAGGCGACGACCGCGCCATTGAGGAGAGAACGCTCATAGACTGGCTAGTTTTAGTGAAGTGCTCGGACACAAGACGGACGTGATGAAAATATTTATAAGGACGCTGCTAAATGACCGGGTGCGAGTATTCGATATTTGCGTATTCGGTGACCGACGATGTGCGAAAGATTAGTGAATATATGTGCTGTTGAACGTTTGGAGAATATATATAGTGTTGATCGTTTTAGTGGCCCCAACGTCGGTCGAAACGACCGTCTCTCGTTTTGGCCGATGTGTGGACGCCCTCCACGTTTATATCGTTTACGACTGGATACTTAGTTGGTCACTCGGATACGAATGTAATATAAGACTTCAATAAGTACACCTCCATAAATACACATACGTACATACGTACTACGAGAGTTATAAAGAAAGAAAAAATAATATATGAAAAGATGTTTCTATTGGGAAAGTTGATAGTTTCGTTTATTTACCAAAATTAATTGTACGTTGAATGATGGATGACCTTTTCGATAAATCTATACATGTACATATATAATATATTGAGAGTCGTTAAGATAACGTCCCGCGATGCTGGTGACATCTGTCGGCAGACGTTGTTACTGATTTACGACTGTGTTTGTTAATATATAGTTTATGTCAGACGTGTTATCGTGTCGTGTCGATTTTGGTTCCGACTCATGTTCCAATATCCTGTGCCCGTATCCCTTACCCGACTTGTCGAATAATTTATAATTTATTATTGCTGTGATTACATTTATAACATGTTGAAATATCTTACGTAGGCTGAGATAAATGTGTCTTATTACGATTAAACAAACCTACGACTTGCGCATTACCAGCATCTCTGCCTGTTTAAGTACTTTTATAATAGTTAGGTATTGCTCGATTTGTTTTTTTTTCACGGTGTTGTTCACACTGCACTAAGTCAATATTAGAACGTTATGTACACTGCAGCCGCTAAGTAACCATGAGTGTTTTGGTATTCAATTTTGCCGGATGTTCTTGTAATAAAGTCGTGTTAGTTGTTGAAAGGCCAAACGATATGTACCAGTCTGTGCAATTTACAATAAGTTTCGCCATAAGCTTAACAAACTTAATATAAATATAACAAAATGGTCTATTCACGTCGCATATTGTGTAAATTTAAGTGTTCACGGAGGCAGATGTCGTTGACAGCCCAGTTATAATGAAAAAAAACATATATAAAGAAAAAAATATTGAACATTACTTAATACCAGATTTCTACTTACTGCATCATTTTGCGTGCATGTAATCAGGCAGCTGTTATGTAGGTTTGAGGTTAGAAATATAGAGCCCATAAATTCTATCCTAATTACTATTTATTTCTATTGAATCTGTATTTACAAATGTATTTTTTTTCTATAATCTATTTACATTTTCTTCACTCTTTTATAGTTTTTAAATTAAAAATGGCAGCTCCTTTACCTCTAGGATTTTATTTATTATGTACGTTTAAATGACTTACGCTATTTGGCCGAGCTTACTCTATGGGAACAATATTGGAATAGTAAGTACTAAATGTAATAGGTTGATAGGATGCATGCACGTAACGTGATGTACCAATTGAGATGATGCGTCTGTCTCCGTGCAAATAATATAAGACAAAATTAAAGATATCTATTGCAGAACAACATGTTACAAAACTCATTAAAACTGCCCGGAATCGATGTGATCCATATACGAAATGCCTTATTTCGCGTTACCTGTATTGTGTACCTACATTGTTGAGGATGCTATAACTTAGTATATAGATCCTAAAATTAATCGATCTCAATTACCCGTAAGCGTTGTTAAAAAAAAAAATACTTTAGACGTGTTTTCCATTCGTTGCTGGGCATTTGTGTTGTTTAATAACAAGTTCTGATAAACTTCTGTTTGATAATCGTTGTACAGTGTCCGTCTCTAAGCCTTCGATGTTTGTCGATCCGTCGTTACGTATTGGTAGTGACATAATACGCAAGCTCATCTATCACTATACATCGTACTTGTATACAGCGACATCATTCGTATCTTTAAAGCGTTAGTACCCTAAGTGTCTGTTTGGTGCGTGTTGAATGTGTCTTCTTTACATGCCATTAAGCGTGGTGTAGATTTACATAATCTGTATGTTTGAGGTTTTTTTTGGAAATGCATTTCTTAATATACGTATGAAGTCAGCGTGAGACGATCGTGCTTGCACCGCGGACCGAGCGCTAGATCGCTTATTGTACGTACACCTTTTTCGAATTATACAATTGTTTAACTCTAGCAGTAGGCGATTTTAAAATATATAACAAAGCACAAAATCACTGGAGTGTCTTAGGTCTCTGCTAATTAGGGTCGTAAAAATCACACTGCCATTTAAACGTAATTTCATGGTGCGATCTGGTATGTTTGCGGTCATAGCGGAGTTTTTCTACGAAACGTTTTCAGTTGTGATCTGTAGATGTTGTGTGTGGTGTTCCGTAACGTGTTGACGCTACGAAACGATGCCTTATAACCGAGATGCGAACGGAAGCTGCCCGTGTGGTACTGGGACATGGTTCACACTTGCGCCGCGCATCTCGGCTTTTGTGACAATTATAACTGCCATACGATAAGTAAATTATACATAATTTGACGCGTAGGATTCATATTAGCTTCATAGTTTACGGACTCCGTCGGTGCACAGCCGGTCGCGTTTGATACATAAATTATTCAATTACGAAATTGTAATAGATTTGTTAAGTACGGTAATGTTAATAATCTCTCACGAGAAATTGATAAGTAATGAGGATACCCTATCATAATTTGTGTCTTAGCTTATAAATAAACATTACGATGATAAGTTTATATCGCTTACCGACGTACGGCAAGATCCGAGCGAGGCATTACAAGAGAGGCGCGGGACGGATGGAAGTCAAGAGAGCGATGGTTCGATGTCACAACCGGTTAACCTTCTCTGATGCTATTTCAACGATGTTTTATTTACCAACGGGAACGTGTACTGTAGTGACCAAACGTGGCACGTCCAGTCTATTAACTAATCTGTGGACTTTGGGAGGGTCCGCTGTGTCCATTAAAATTTGTATATAGGTACCTTTAGATTTTATTGTCATATGTTTGACATATGTTTAATTTTATTCATCTAAGAAAGTACAGATGGCTGTTGTTATTTTTATATTATTTGGGTAGAAGTATATTTTTTGTAAATGACCTCTGTATTTATCTTTTGTAAGCAATAGGGACTTAGACTAACATTCGATCGAGCTACGAACATTGTGATTACAAAATTAATTCAATCGTTTGTATTTACTGAGATATTTTTTGTTCTCCGTATATATTGTTCGTTTCGACAGATTTTTTCTTAATAATTTTTTTTTGTTACTTCAGAGTGCAATATGTACAAATATTTACATATAAAATATAAAAATGTACAGTCATTTTTTTTAGTTTTAATGTGTCAACGCAATATCATTTGCTATTCATTCGTTGAATGTACAATGAAAGGCATAATAACCTATATCACAAGTGAGTTGCGATGCAACATTCACTCACTGTTGTATTTCGCTTATACTTAAGTGATTAATTTTTACATAGACGGACTAGGTGATCTTTGTATTTAAATTTGCTAATTTTTTGTAGCAGATTAGAATTTGTTTAATTGAATAAGATGAATAATGTACATTTTGAATTGATTTTAAAGTGATTTAGTTGTTATTTAGTGATGAATTTTTTCTTATTAAGTGTGTCTGGCGGCCTCGTGGCCAGTTCACCGATACCAGTGCGATTTGTGCAATGTCCATTAGAAAAATTGTATGGTTAGCCGGCCGAGGGCAAGCAGGGCGTGACTTCTGTTGCACTGCGGGGCAGCTCGGCCGTCTAACTGATTCGCGCTCAGTGCCACGTCGAACGATAAAGGAAGGCTGATATTACGCGATAAGAGCCCATTCCGTGTTTATGGAACACATTATATTTGTATATTATTTCGTTATACTATCTGTCCGCTGTAATTATTATTTCCTCCTAATACTTTTGCCTTAGTGAATCCTTTATTATATGATTTAGCCGCTGTGGTGAAGCGAATTAGATATAGGGAACAGACATGACGATATGTTAAAATTTTAGAGAGTCAACTTTTATAAAAGATAACTACAAAACAAACCATGAAAAGATGTGTACAAAACGAGGAAATTTGTATGAAACATTGTTATGCGAATAAACTTACACCTCGATATAAAATAATTTTGTCTTTTATTTGTGTCCTTTATGTTCATCTGTAAAATTTCCTTTGACTTAATAACGAAAAAAAGAATTTTGCCTCGGTCCTTTTAGTAGCCCGTAAAGTAAGTAAAATTTATTTTAATCTATGGTTTAACATCGTAAGGCCTCGGAGTTCGTTTTCCAGAATTATCCTATTGTTTTTTCTAGTTTTTGAATGTGATTTATTAGCCCGTGTAGTTGCTGCATATACCAATAGAAGAAGAATGTTCTGAAAAGTTCAGCTAGCCGAGAAAACTATTCCTCTGGAATAGAGTAATTGTTATCGGGTCCCTATTTTCAAGGGGAAAAGTGATGTCCAAGGTCGCAGACAGTTGCAATTAAGTTATAATTGTATAGAGGAATAAAATTGATGTCAAACATGAAAGTATAGCGGGAGGACAGAGAGGAGGATACTGAGGTTGTAGCAACCGAAGCGTTGATATTTGTTATTACCCAATTATTGGAAATATACAGACTTGCATAAAAGAACTTGCACATGGTGTTTGTTGATCTTGAGAAGGCATAGGTACTACGGGGTTTTTTAGGTATGCTATAAATGTGAATATGTCTAGGAAGTATTTGTAATTGGTCCATAGGATGTACATGGTAAGATGCACTGCGATGGATCAAGCAACGCAAGATGAATCCCTCATTCATCTTAATAAAATCATATATTTAATGTGACGGTTAGCTTGCAAAAGAGATCTGGCCTGAGCCCATATTTACCCTCCTACTAATGGATGAGCTCTTAGTATATTCTCTCTTAGTATGTATTCTCTGCACTCTCAATACAATCATGCATAATATTCAAAATGGTTGTATGTGATACTCTAACCATTTCTGAACGGTTATCTACCAATATAATCTCACTGTATGATCCTTTGAAATGGTTTGAGGAGGAGTTCAATTATACTAATAATGAATGTTAATTAGTACAGGTTTGAAAAAAAGTGACCGCATCTACCTTTACCCCTCATTCCGGGAACTTATTGAGCCACGCTCGTATTGTGTTGATAACTGGACAAATTTATCATTCAAATTTTTTCGGACTTCAAAGATCTCGGTCTGTTACTTTATAACTATAGTCAAAGTCGCTTTATTTAGTCGCTTACCCTAATATGTTTGAAAGCATAACTATTAATAAATTTAGAAGCATAATTATTAAGAGCGTACTTCGCGATAATATCGTATAACACTGAATCATAATTCAGATGTGTTGACGCTCATGAGAACTAAGATGTAATGCCTCGTCACCTGTAAAAAGCGTCTCCAGATTCCTTTAATCACCAAACGAAACAACAGCTACTGTAAGGGGAGTCCATTTCCGGTCAAACCGAGGCTATAATACCACATCGTGGCTCTACGAATGTAAAACCAAATAAAGGTAATACCAACTAAAAATTTGAATGGATTGTGTTGGTGTGAAGAATTATATGAAAGTATGGAGCAGATGTTCAATTGACGGTAAAAGAGATGACATAGGACCCGGTAAAGGTTATGATGAGTTGCTGTTGTATGTTATTGTTCTTTCAATTGTGTTTGTTTCTATGCGAATACTTACTGCCACCATAATATATCCATGTGACACCCACATCCTCATCAATGAGGAATCATAATAGTGATGTGCTGTCATGAGGACTAAAATAAAACGCCTCGCCACAAGGATTTCTGCTTCTTACACTTACTAGATGAAACAACGCCGCAAAGGTAATATTTTATTCTTATGTTTAGTGACAGTTTGCGTCTTCTTCCGTTGAGCTAGCTAATTTATTTTATGAATAATGAGCACAATTCAACTGACGGCGAGTGCCGCGTATAAACCTATGTACATCTATCCTCAAGAAAGAATCAAAATGCACATGCGTTCCCAACCGTGAGGACTGTGATGGAATACCTCGTTACCTGTAACCTCTGTAATATAACTAGTCTGGCCATAAATACCGTTACATAAAAACTTTTCTTTTTTTCAACTTTTTGATTATTTTTAATTTGGAACACGTGTATTTTTTTTTTTTTCGGGCTGATGGCCGCTGTTAGCCCCAGGGCTTTTACAGTTTCACCGGGTTGAGAGGTGACCGAGCGCTTATGGCTCTCAGTCGAGACCTCTATATATGGGTAACCAGCGCAAGGGCTCCCGAGAGGGAGCCTGGCTGGACTACCGTTACCCTGTTTCGCGAGAGCGTCTGACTCGAGGGTGCCAAGAGGCCGAACCTCGGCTCGGTCAGTTGCTTCTGACAGAGGATTATCTTAATTAATATCACTATTATTATTAACTACCTGTACCACCACTTCAGAATGCGTGGGCGCTGGAGAAGAAGTGGCGCAAGAAACTCCAGCAACGCTTCTATCTGTATGGACTGGAGAGAACCGGCCAGTGACATGGCGGTATCGCGAATAACTTTGTTTGCGACGCCCTCGCCGTCGGCAGGGGCGATATGAGGGCAATGTCGTGCGCTGTGCTTTGCGAAGGGCTTGGGTCCTGGTGGTTGCAAGGCTCGTCAGGGTCGCCGAGGCGCCTCGGTCTCTACGGACGCGGGTAAATCTGTGATTCGCGATGGGATTGTAAGTGGCGGCACTTACAATCGCGGTTTCGGTGTGACGGCAGAGTCGAAATATCGGCGAAGCCTGCTTCAGGTACTGAGCTATGGTCGGCAGCTCAAGATCTATGTGTAGATTTTCGTTACGCAAGAACCACGGCGCACCGGTGTCCTTGCGCATGAAACGATTTTGTATTACCTGAAGTCGGTGAATGTGAATAATCTCTCACGAGAAATTGATAAGTAACGAGGATACCCTATCATAATTTGTGTCTTAGCTTATAAATAAACATTACGATGATAAGTTTATATCGCTTGCCGACGTACGGCAAGATCCGAGCGAGGCATTACAAGAGAGGCGCGGGACGGATGGAAGTCAAGAGAGCGATGGTTCGATGTCACAACCGGTTAACCTTCTCCGATGCTATTTCAACGATGTTTTATTTACCAACGGGAACGTGTACTGTAGTGACCAAACGTGGCACGTCCAGTCTATTAACTAATCTGTGGACTTTGGGAGGTCCGCTGTGTCCATTAAAATTTGTATATAGGTACCTTTAGATTTTATTGTCATATGTTTGACATATGTTTAATTTTATTCATCTAAGAAAGTACAGATGGCTGTTGTTATTTTTATATTATTTGGGTAGAAGTATATTTTTTGTAAATGACCTCTGTATTTATCTTTTGTAAGCAATAGGGACTTAGACTAACATTCGATCGAGCTACGAACATTGTGATTACAAAATTAATTCAATCGTTTGTATTTACTGAGATATTTTTTGTTCTCCGTATATATTGTTCGTTTCGACAGATTTTTTCTTAATAATTTTTTTTTGTTACTTCAGAGTGCAATATGTACAAATATTTACATATAAAATATAAAAATGTACAGTCATTTTTTTTAGTTTTAATGTGTCAACGCAATATCATTTGCTATTCATTCGTTGAATGTACAATGAAAGGCATAATAACCTATATCACAAGTGAGTTGCGATGCAACATTCACTCACTGTTGTATTTCGCTTATACTTAAGTGATTAATTTTACATAGACGGACTAGGTGATCTTTGTATTTAAATTTGCTAATTTTTGTAGCAGATTAGAATTTGTTTAATTGAATAAGATGAATAATGTACATTTTGAATTGATTTTAAAGTGATTTAGTTGTTATTTAGTGATGAATTTTTTCTTATTAAGTGTGTCTGGCGGCCTCGTGGCCAGTTCACCGATACCAGTGCGATTTGTGCAATGTCCATTAGAAAAATTGTATGGTTAGCCGGCCGAGGGCAAGCAGGGCGTGACTTCTGTTGCACTGCGGGCAGCTCGGCCGTCTAACTGATTCGCGCTCAGTGCCACGTCGAACGATAAAGGAAGGCTGATATTACGCGATAAGAGCCCATTCCGTGTTTATGGAACACATTATATTTGTATATTATTTCGTTATACTATCTGTCCGCTGTAATTATTATTTCCTCCTAATACTTTTGCCTTAGTGAATCCTTTATTATATGATTTAGCCGCTGTGGTGAAGCGAATTAGATATAGGGAACAGACATGACGATATGTTAAAATTTTAGAGAGTCAACTTTTATAAAAGATAACTACAAAACAAACCATGAAAAGATGTGTACAAAACGAGGAAATTTGTATGAAACATTGTTATGCGAATAAACTTACACCTCGATATAAAATAATTTTGTCTTTTATTTGTGTCCTTTCTGTTCATCTGTAAAATGTCCTTTGACTTAATAACGAAAAAAAAAAGAATTTTGCCTCGGTCCTTTTAGTAGCCCCGTAAAGTAAGTAAATTTTATTTTAATCTATGGTTTAACATCGTAAGGCCTCGGAGTTCGTTTTCCAGAATTATCCTATTGTTTTTTCTAGTTTTTGAATGTGATTTATTAGCCCGTGTAGTTGCTGCATATACCAATAGAAGAAGAATGTTCTGAAAAGTTCAGCTAGCCGAGAAAACTATTCCTCTGGAATAGAGTAATTGTTATCGGGTCCCTATTTTCAAGGGGAAAAGTGATGTCCAAGGTCGCAGACAGTTGCAATTAAGTTATAATTGTATAGAGGAATAAAATTGATGTCAAACATGAAAGTATAGCGGGAGGACAGAGAGGAGGATACTGAGGTTGTAGCAACCGAAGCGTTGATATTTGTTATTACCCAATTATTGGAAATATACAGACTTGCATAAAAGAACTTGCACATGGTGTTTGTTGATCTTGAGAAGGCATAGGTACGACAGGGTTTTTTAGGTATGCTATAAATGTGAATATGTCTAGGAAATTTTTGTAATTGGTCCATAGGATGTACATGGCAAGATGCACTGCGATGGATCAAGCAACGCAAGATGAATCCCTCATTCATCTTAATAAAATCATATATTTAATGTGACGGTTAGCTTGCAAAAGAGATCTGGCCTGAGCCCATATTTACCCTCCTAGTAATGGATGAGCTCTTAGTATATTCTCTTAATATATTCTCTCTTAGTATGTATTCTCTGCACTCTCAATACAATCATGCATAATATTCAAAATGGTTGTATGTGATACTCTAACCATTTCTGAACGGTTATCTACCAATATAATCTCACTGTATGATCCTTTGAAATGGTTTGAGGAGGATTTCTATTAATTTTTATCATACTAATAATGAGAGTTAGTGCAGGTTTGAAAAAAAGTGACCGCATCTACCTTTACCCCTCATTCCGGGAACTTATTGAGCCACGCTCGTATTGTGTTGATAACTGGACAAATTTATCATTCAAATTTTTTCGGACTTCAAAGATCTCGGTCTGTTACTTTATAACTATAGTCAAAGTCGCTTTATTTAGTCGCTTACCCTAATATGTTTGAAAGCATAACTATTAATAAATTTAGAAGCATAATTATTAAGAGCGTACTTCGCGATAATATCGTATAACACTGAATCATAATTCAGATGTGTTGACGCTCATGAGAACTAAGATGTAATGCCTCGTCACCTGTAAAATGCGTCTCCAGATTCCTTCAATAACCAAACGAAACAACAGCTACTGTAAGGGGAGTCCATTTCCGGTCAAACCGAGGCTATAATACCACATCGTGGCTCTACGAATGTAAAACCAAATAAAGGTAATACCAACTAAAAATTTGAATGGATTGTGTTGGTGTGAAGAATTATATGAAAGTATGTAGCAGATGCTCAATTGACGGTAAAAGAGATGACATAGGACCCGGTAAAGGTTATGATGAGTTGCTGTTGTATGTTATTCTTCTTTCAATTGTGTTTGTTTCTATGCGAATACTTACTGCCACCATAATATATCCATGTGACACCCACATCCTCATCAATGAGGAATCATAATAGTGATGTGCTGTCATGAGGACTAAAATAAAACGCCTCGCCACAAGGATTTCTGCTTCTTACACTTACTAGATGAAACAACGCCGCAAAGGTAATATTTTATTCTTATGTTTAGTGACAGTTTGCGTCTTCTTCCGTTGAGCTAGCTAATTTATTTTATGAATAATGAGAACAATTCAACTGACGGCGAGTGCCGCGTATAAACCTATGTACATCTATCCTCAAGAAAGAATCAAAATGCACATGCGTTCCCAACCGTGAGGACTGTGATGGAATACCTCGTTACCTGTAACCTCTGTAATATAGCTAGTCTGGCGATAAATACCGTTACATAAAAACTTTTCTTTTTTTCAACTTTTTGATTATTTTTAATTTGGAACACGTGTTTTTTTTTTTTTTTCGGGCTGATGGCCGCTGTTAGCCCCAGGGCTTTTACAGTTTCACCGGGTTGAGAGGTGACCGAGCGCTTATGGCTCTCAGTCGAGACCTCTATATATGGGTAACCAGCGCAAGGGCTCCCGAGAGGAGCCTCGGCTTGACCGTTACCCTGTTTCGCGAGAGCGTCTGACTCGAGGTGCCCAAGAGGGCCGAACCTCGGCTCGGTCAGTTGCTTCTGACAGAGGATTATCTTAATTAATATCACTATTATTATTAACTACCTGTACCACCACTTCAGAATGCGTGGGCGCTGGAGAAAGTGGCGCAAGAAACTCCAGCAACGCTTCTATCTGTATGGACTGGAGAGAACCGGCCAGTGACATGGCGGTATCGCGAATAACTTTGTTTGCGACGCCCTCGCCGTCGGCGGGGCGATATGAGGGTGCAATGTTTGTGTGTTGTGTTTTATGAAGGGCTTGGGCCTGGTGGTTGCGTCGTCAGGGTCGTCGAGGGCGTGCCTCGGTCTCCTACGGACGCGGGTAAATCTGTGATTCGCGATGGGATTGTAAGTGGCGGCACTTACAATCAAAGGTTTCGGTGTGTGACGGCAGAGTCGAAATATCGGCGAAGCCTGCTTCAGGTACTGAGCTATGGTCGGCAGCTCAAGATCTATGTGTAGATTTTCGTTACGCCAAGAACCACGGCGCACCGGTGTCCTTGCGCATGAAACGATTTTGTATTACCTGAAGTCGGTGAATGTGACGCGGGAAGGCATGCGCAAAGACGGGGCTTGCGTATGACATTATGGGTCGGATGCACGCTTTGTAAAGTGTAATTTTATTACGCAGGGACATTTTGCTATTTTTATTAAGTAACGGGTGCAAACGACCTAGGACGAACGCTGCTCGATTCCGTACGCGGTTGACATGCGGACCGAAGGTGGAGTCTTTCATCTAATGTGACGCCTAAGTATTTGACTGTCTTTTCCCAGGGATTGGACGATCAAATAACTCTATAGTTTGGAGATGCGGCGTTTTGTTGCGCCGAGAGAAGTAAATGGCTGCACTTTTGGTGGGGTTAACCTCGATCCTCCATTTCCGAAACCATTTCCCTAAGGTGTTGGCTGCAGATTGGAGGCGTTTACAAATAGCGTCTGGTTTAAATCCAGACACGTAGAGCCGGTGTCATCGGCGAAAGGGCTAGCTCTACACCGCGAGTGCGCGGTATGTCGTTGGTGTAGAGTGTGTATAAAGTAGGACCTAGGACAGAGCCTTGTGGTACTCCGGCACAAATGGGGTGAACCTCGGAGCGCGTTCCCTCGACGCGGTAACGAAAGGTTCGATTTCGGAGAAAATCTCGTATGATAAGTACGAGTCGATCTGGCACACCGAGCTCATATAGTTTGTATATGAGCCCGTTGTGCCAGACCTTGTCGAAAGCTTTCGCCACGTCGAGAAAAAGTGCCCCAGTTTGGTAGCCCTGAAGAAATTTACTGAGGATGTGCTCCGTGATGCGGTGCACTTGATGTGTGCATGAGTGTTGGGTGCGAAACCCGAACTGCTCATTGATTGGCAGCCCTCGGGACAGCATGAAGGCCTTCAGGCGGGTGAGGATGAGCCTTTCATATACCTTACCCAAGACTTTGAGTAGGCTTATGGGTCGATAGGCTGATGGATCGGTTGGATGTTTTGAGGGCTTGAGAATCCCTATGACATCAGCTTCCTTCCAGGTGTTCGGGAAGGTGCCTTTGGATATGGCCGCGTTGTAGATTATCACCAGTAGGTGTAAAATGGACATGGGTAGGAGTTTCATCACCTTGTTGGTGATACCGTCGGGGCCGGGAGCCTTGTGTGGTCGCAGGTTTTTAATTATGGACTCAACTTCGGTGCATGTAACTTGAGTGACGGAATCGCGAGGTGGTTCCTTACTCCTCAGTCGACCTCGCTGTTAACCATTTCAAGGTGAGCGGCGTCGATCGGTAGGGTGCTCGGTGAGCATTGGGCTCGAGATTGTCAGCCAGACATTCGGCTTTCTCTTCGTCTAAGAAGGCGGGTGGTTTTATTAGGACGCGCTAAAGGAGGCATTGTTTGGACGGTGCCCCTTTTAGGGATTTGGGAAGTCGCCAGTAGGCGAGATGGGAAAGGTTCGATGTTGGAGAGGTGATTATCCCACCGATCGTTCCTATACTGGGCTATGCGTGATCGGACTTCACGCTGAAGGGTACGTAGCACCAGCCGGTTACTTTTAGTGGGATATAAGTCGTGGGCACGAGTCGCCGCATTCTTGCGCCTCATTAGGTCCTTTATGTCGTTTGGCAGGGTCCATCGGTGGTCTTCCACCGAGGGAACCTGCCTCGAACAATCCACGATTACGGTCTGGATGTGCCTAGTGAGGGCATGAACTGCGAGTTCGTGTCGTTGACTGAAGATATGTTCCTAGGAATAGCATCTAGGTGCGGTGATGTGGCTTCCCTCAGGGCGTTCCTGAGTCGGTGCCAGTCAACAATGGTTTTGGTGGAGGGTGAGGTTGGGGCGGAGGGCCCTAACCGAAGAAGAACAGGGCGATGATCGGAAGCGAGCTCATGGATTACCTCTATGCCTTGGAAGGCGAGATTGATGTTCTTACAGATGGCAATATCAAGCACATCCGGTGCGTGACCCAATTTGTATGGAAAATGGGTAGGCGTAATAGGCGCTACGACGTCAAAGTCGAGTGCGTCGCTTAGCGAGTCTAAAGCCGACCCTCGGTGGTTGATTTTAGCTGCATTCCACCGAATGTGCTTGCTTTTTCAATCTCCTGCCAAAATGACTAGTTTCCAAGGGAAAGGAGCGCAACGAAGTCGCTTCGTAATAGTTGTGCGGCACGTTTGCAAGGTAGGTGGGCGGACGCGATTGTGATGGTGACGTGGCTGGTCATGGCTAGCTGACATACCGAGGCTTCTAGGAAGGTTAGGGTTGGCGTATCGACGGGCACGCAGTGCAAGGACTTTATAGTAGATGAGAGTTCCGCCATTAGCGGCGGAAGTTCTATCATTCTAATGATGTTATAATTCGCGATGTTGGGATTGCGAGTGTGCGGTTTGAGGAATGTCTCTTGCACTAGGAGCACGTCGACTTGGTGATCGCGAACAAAATTGAAGATTTCGTCGCGTTGATTATTAATACCGTTCGCGTTAAAAATGCGACGTTAAAGGAACGCGGTTTTACTCTGCCGTTATAAAGGCCCTCTATGCTTGAAAATTGACGATGGCTGACACTACATGTTGGTAGCGCATTGTGGCAGCAATCCTGATTTCAGGCTTGCCATTGGAGTCCCTTAGGGCTTTGCAAGGGCTGAGACGTCGGCGCCGTTGAAAACGGCGGCGAAGCGACACACAAGGTCGAGGTCGCTTTCGTTAACCGGCCGTCCGGCTGATGGAGGGGGCTGCTCAACCGGTTGAGCGACGGTCACTACGCCAGTAGGAGTTTTCCATACGGGACGTAGAGGACGAACAGGAGCGAGAATAGGCGCGGGAGCGGCGATCGGTGTAGCTACCTTAGGTGCGACTTTAAGTGCCGGGCGTTTCGGCTTGGGAGCCTTTGGGCAGCCAAGGTAATTGGCTGTTGGAACACGTGTATTTTTTCAAAAAACTTTCGATTTTGCCACGTTTCACATATTTTTGCGTGTTCATTATCAAATTACAATATGAAATGGGGTGTTAAAGAAAATAGGATTCCATTGATCGCCTTGCACAAAGTGGGTATGGAGCTGCGGTCATATTCCAGACACTCCAAAAGCTTGGTATCAGCCGTATGTTTGTATATCTATCTATACTATCAACAGATACAACAACACTTCCTCTGCTGAAGACCAGAAAATATAGGGGCGGCCGCGTGCTGTTAGAACTACAAAGGCTGTTAAAGCCTGAATTCGTCGAAACCCCATTAGGAAGCAAAAAATCTTATCGCGAGAAATGAAGATTCCCGTTAGGTTTCTGTCGCGTATTATAAAACAAGACCTGAAGCTCGGTGCTTATCGTCGATATACAGGACATGCCCTAAATCAATCTTTACAATTAAAGAGAGTGGATCGATCAAAACGCCTTCTGTCGCGATACGCAGGTGAAAGGTGAAACAACAGTGCGTAAATCCATAGATTCGTGGCCAAACAGATTATAGGCCAAAGGTAGCCTGTATAAAGGCCATTTCGAATAGAATATTTTTTTTATTATTTGCTGACTGACTTATAAATATGTAAGTATAAATTTTAATAATATTTCATCACTTCATTAAAAAAATGCCTTTTCATTTGTAACAGAACTTACGGCTGAACTAGGTACCCTGCAGGTCAAAAGTTTAAGACCACCTTAATTAAAGTAGGAATATAAAGAAAAGCTCCAATAAAATATTAAATGTTTAATTAACCTGTTTCATCATCTAATAGAACACTGATTAACAAACAATAAACTTTAATAGCGTAAAGAAATATTAACAGTCCATGCAAAAAAGGGCTATTGTTAGCTAAACTGATTTTTCATCAAAAGTCTCGGCATACGGACAATCAATTTGTTAATGGTGTCTTGTGATATATCGTTGCAAATTTCGCATAAAGAATTCCACATTTCCTCTCAAGGGGACACGATTACGGACGTTCCTATCAAGCTCTTCCCACGAAAGTTTAATGGGATTATGTTCCGGGCTCTGAGGAGGCCAAACCATGTTTTTTTAACACCCCTTGTGCCCCTTTCTCTTCTAAATATCCTCTACATAATTTTGTGCTATACTTTGGATCATTATCTTGTTGGAAAAGGAATCCATCTCCACCACCATGCTTGATTGTTGGGACTACACAATCTGACATCATCTTTTTTTGGGCACTGCGTCAAGTAAGTGTAGAATTTACTTATTGAACCGAATAGTTCAAACTTAGATTCATCGGACCAAAGCACTTTTTTGAAATCTTCTTCAGTCCAATCTCGATGGGCAAGAGCCCACTGCATCCGTTTTTTCTTGTTTTGCGGCCTTAGCAGAGGTTTTCGAACGGCAACGTGACCATACAACTTCGCATCTCTCAGTCGCCGTTTTATTGTAGTCAATGATAAAGGTTTAGTTCGGGTTTTGTTTACTTCAACGCGAATATCTGGTGCTGTAAAGCGTCTTAAACTTTTGGCCGGCAGGGTGTATATACCCAAAAGTTTCAGACCACACATAAACAACATAAATATCCATCAATTGTAATAAAATCCCATAGGATAAATAAAATAAATGCACATCTGCATATTCTATTGTTTGTATCAAATATTTAAAGAAGTCATACTTTTGTTTACTTTCAAGTTATTGGACAATAAATATCTATTGTTTTCAAATACCGACAAACGCTGCGCAGAGCCAGGTGGTAGAGTCGTAATAATATTTTTATTATATCCTCATTACTAATTACTTTGCTTTTGTTACGTATTGGTCAATAATTAGGATTATTTAGCTCCTGAAAACACGTGTTTCTGTCTTATTACTAACCGAGTTTACTTGGGTTTGTTCACAAACATTTGATTGGACTGAAGAAGATTTTAAAAAAGTGTTTTGGCCCGATGAATTCTTGTTTGTACTATTCGGTTAAAACCGTAGAATTTACGTGTGCATTCGACCTATAATGACATACGCAAGCCCCGTCTTTGCGCATGCTTCCCCGCGTCATATTAACCGGCTTCAGGTTATACAAAATCGTTTCATGCGCGAGGCCACCGGTGCACCGTGGTTCTTGCGTAATGAAAATCTACACATAGATCTTGAGTTGCCGACTATAGCTCAGTACCTGAAGCAAGCTGTCACACACCCAAACCCGTTGATTGTAAGTGCCGCCACTTACAATCCCATCGCACATCATAGATTCACCCGCGTACGAAGGAGACCGAGGCACGCACTCGTCCACGCCGAAGACGCGACCACCAGGGCCCAAGCTCTTCATTATACACTACACACTTACATTGCACCCTCATACCGTCCCCGCCAATGATGAGGGCGTCGCAAGGTTATTCGCGATACCGATATGTCACAGGCCGGTTCTCTCCAGTCAATACAGTTAGAAGCGTCGCTGGAATTTCTTGCGCCACTTCTTCTCCAGCGCCCACGCATTCCGAAGTGGTGGTTCATATAGCCAATAATAATAATAGATATATTAATGTAGATAATTCTTAGTCAGAAGCAACTGACTGAGCCGAGGTTCAGCCCTCTCGAGCACCCTCGTGTTAGACCACACGGAATAGGGTAACGGTCCAAGCCGAGGCTCCTTCTCGGCAGCCCTTGTGCTGGTTACCCATTAATAGTGGTCTCGACTGAGCGGCATAAGCGCTCGGTCACCTCTCAACCCGGTGAAACTGTAAAAGCCCTCGGGCTAACAGCGGCCATCAGCCCGAAAAAAAAAAGTAGAATTTACGTCCGACGCAGTGCCCAAGAAAAGATGATGTCAGATTGTGTAATCCCAACAATCTAGCATGGTGGTTGCTCAATTATATTCTGGGGTTGCTTCTCTAGCCAAGGAACTGGCGATTTGATTTAAATTAAGGGATTTTTGAAAAAGGAACAGCACAAAAACATTTTAGAACAAAATGCCGTTTCTTCCGGGATCCAACAAGATAATGATCCTAAGCATAGTTCAAAATTATGTGGAGGATATTTAGAAGAGAAAGAAGCATAAGGGGTGTTAAAAACATGGTTTAGCCACCTCAGAGCCCGGATCTCAATCCCATTGTACTTTTGTGGGAAGAGCTTGATAGGAACGTCCGTAATCGTGGCCCATACTCGCGAGAAGAAATGTAGAATGCTTTATGCGAAATTTCAAACAATATATCACAAGACACCATTAACAAATTGATTGCCCGTATGCCGGGACTTGTGAAAAAAGTCATAAAATATAAAGGAGGATTTTTTGATGAAAAATCAGTTTAGCTAACTATACCCTTTTTTTTGCATGGACTGTTAATATTTCTTTAGCTTTTAAAGTATATTGTTTGTCAATCAATGTTCTATTAGATGATTAAACGGGTTAATTAAATATTTAATATTTTATTGGAGTTTTACTTTATTTACCTACTTTAATTAAGGTGGTCTTAAACTTTTAGCCTGCAGTGTATATATATATATATATATATATATATATATATATATATATATATACGTCATACGCAGCCATGTCAATCTTTGATAACCTTTCGTAACAAACGATGTTAGTACATTTTATCTCAGACTTAGTGTTTTTGGTTTGTTTGAAATATGAATGTTATATAATCAAATTTTGATGTTATATATAATAAATATATACGTTAAATACGTATAAATTATATAACCTTTGAAAATTATGGATGTCTAGGATATCGAGTTTTTTATAAGGTCATATTTAAATTTAATCATACGAGCACTATCTGCGTCAGGTGTTCCTCACATTTATAATAACTGAGATTTCTTATATATATGTAAGCATATTTACATTCCTTATAATTGGTAAGAAGCTATCATAAGAGATATAATAGCTGTAGAGCATAATATACTCTTATTTAGAAAGTTCCCTTTTTTTTATTCAACAGAATCAAAATATAAATCGATTTTATTCTATTAAGATCTTGAATTGTTCGGTACGTTAACAAACTGCTTTCGATTGATCAAATCAAATATTGGGTTAACGATGATGTCGTCGTGTGATGAGGACGGATTATACTTCATCAACTTTTACCAAATATGCGGCGGTGAAAACATCGTGAGGAAACCTGCATGTCTAAATAATTAAAATATATAAATATATATATATATATATATATATATATTTATAAAAAATATTTTGAAAACATTTTGGATTACACCAATATATATATATATATATATATATATATATATATATATATATATATATATATATATATATACATTTGTGTTTCAAATTGTTAGCTTTCAAATAGTATCGTAAGTTTAGTATAAAAGCATTCGGTACGCAACGTAACACAGACCTTAAAATAGATTGACGAATAACACGTGTCCTCGCAACATTTTTCGTACATTTAAATATTTTGCTTAAAACACGTTAGTTTTATTATCTAATAGAACACTGATTAACAAACAATAAACTTTAATAGCGTAAAGAAATATTAACAGTCCATGCAAAAGGGCTATTGTTAGCTAAACTGATTTTTCATCAAAAGTCTCGGCATACGGACAATCAATTTGTTAATGGTGTCTTGTGATATATCGTTGCAAATTTCGCATAAAGAATTCCACATTTCCTCTCAAGGAGATGGAACACGATTACGGACGTTCCTATCAAGCTCTTCCACGAAAGTTTAATGGGATTATGTTCGAAGACCTGAGGAGGCCAAACCATGTTTTAACACCTCTGTGCCCCTTTCTCTTCTAAATATCCTCTACATAATTTTGTGCTATACTTTGGATCATTATCTTGTTGGAAAAGGAATCCATCTCCACCACCATGCTTGATTGTTGGGACTACACAATCTGACATCATCTTTTTTTGGGCACTGCGTCAAGTAAGTGTAGAATTTACTTATTGAACCGAATAGTTCAAACTTAGATTCATCGGTCCAAAGCACTTTTTTGAAATCTTCTTCAGTCCAATCTCGATGGGCAAGAGCCCACTGCAACCGTTTTTTCTTGTTTTGCGGCCTTAGCAGAGGTTTTCGAACGGCAACGTGACCATACAACTTCGCATCTCTCAGTCGCCGTTTTATTGTAGTCAATGATAAAGGTTTAGTTCGGGTTTTGTTTTACTTCAACGCGAATATCTGGTGCTGTAAAGCGTCTTAAACTTTGGCCGGCAGGGTGTATATACCCAAAGTTTCAGACCACATAAACAACATAAATATCCATCAATTGTAATAAAATCCCATAGGATAAATAAAATAAATGCACATCTGCATATTCTATTGTTTGTATCAAATATTTAAAGAAGTCATACTTTTGTTTACTTTCAAGTTATTGGACAATAAATATCTATTGTTTTCAAATACCGACAAACGCTGCGCTAGAGCCAGGTGGTAGAGTCGTAATAATATTTTTATTATATCCTCATTACTAATTACTTTGCTTTTGTTACGTATTGGTCAATAATTAGGATTATTTAGCTCCAGAAAACTCGTGTTTCTGTCTTATTACTAACCGAGTTTACTTGGGTTTGTTCACAAACATTTGATTGGACTGAAGAAGATTTTAAAAAAGTGTTTTGGCCCGATGAATTCTTGTTTGTACTATTCGGTTAAAACCGTAGAATTTACGTGTGCATTCGACCTATAATGACATACGCAAGCCCCGTCTTTGCGCATGCTTACCCGCGTCATATTAACCGGCTTCAGGTTATACAAAATCGTTTCATGCGCGAGGCCACCGGTGCACCGTGGTTCTTGCGTAATGAAAATCTACACATAGATCTTGAGTTGCCGACTATAGCTCAGTACCTGAAGCAAGCTGTCACACACCCAAACCCGTTGATTGTAAGTGCCGCCACTTACAATCCCATCGCACATCATAGATTCACCCGCGTACGAAGGAGACCGAGGCACGCACTCGACCACGCCGAAGACGCGACCACCAGGGCCCAAGCTCTTCATTAAACACTACACACTTACATTGCACCCTCATACCGTCCCCGCCAACGATGAGGGCGTCGCAAGGTTATTCGCGATACCGATATGTCACAGGCCGGTTCTCTCCAGTCAATACAGTTAGAAGCGTCGCTGGAATTTCTTGCGCCACTTCTTCTCCAGCGCCCACGCATTCCGAAGTGGTGGTTCATATAGCCAATAATAATAATAGATATATTAATGTAGATAATTCTTAGTCAGAAGCAACTGACTGAGCCGAGGTTCAGCCCTCTCGAGCACCCTCGTGTTAGACCACACGGAATAGGGTAACGGTCCAAGCCGAGGCTCCTTCTCGGCAGCCCTTGTGCTGGTTACCCACTAATAGTGGTCTCGACTGAGCGGCATAACCGTCACCGTCACCTCTCAACCCGGTGAAACTGTAAAAGCCCTCGGGCTAACAGCGGCCATCAGCCCGAAAAAAAAAAGTAGAATTTACGTCCGACGCAGTGCCCAAGAAAAGATGATGTCAGATTGGGTAGTCCCAACAATCTAGCATGGTGGTGGCTCAATTATATTCTGGAGTTGCTTCTCTAGTCAAGGAACTGGCGATTTGATTTAAATTAAGGGAATTTTGAAAAAGGAACAGTACAAAAACATTTTAGAACAAAATGCCGTTTCTTCCGGGATCCAACAAGATAATGATCCAAAGCATAGTTCAAAATTATGTGGAGGATATTTAGAAGAGAAAGAAGCATAAGGGGTGTTAAAAACATGGTGTAGCCACCTCAGAGCCCGGATCTCAATCCCATTGAACTTTTGTGGGAAGAGCTTGATAGGAACGTCCGTAATCGTGGCCCATCCTCGCGAGAAAAAATGTAGAATGCTTTATGCGAAATTTGAAACAATATATCACAAGACACCAGTAACAAATTGATTGCCCGTATGCCGAGACTTGTGAAAAAAGTCATAAAATGTAAAGGAGGATTTTTTGATGAAAAATCGGTTTAGCTAACTATACCCTTTTTTTGCATGGACTGTTAATATTTCTTTAGCTTTTAAAGTATATTGTTTGTCAATCAATGTTCTATTAGATGATTAAACGGGTTAATTAAATATTTAATATTTTATTGGAGTTTTACTTTATTTACCTACTTTAATTAAGGTGGTCTTAAACTTTTAGCCTGCAGTGTATATATATATATATATATATATATATATATATATATATATATATATACGTCATACGCAGCCATGTCAATCTTTGATAACCTTTCGTAACAAACGATGTTAGTACATTTTATCTCAGACTTAGTGTTTTTGGTTTGTTTGAAATATGAATGTTACATAATCAAATTTTGATGTTATATATAATAAATATATACGTTAAATACGTATAAATTATATAACCTTTGAAAATTATGAATGTCTAGGATATCGAGTTTTTAATAAGGTCATATTTAAATTTAATCATACGAGCATTATCTGCGTCAGGTGTTCCTCACATTTATAATAACTGAGATTTCTTATATATATGTAAGCATATTTACATTCCTTATAATTGGGAAGAAGCTATCATAAGAGATATAATAGCTGTAGAGCATAATATTCTCTTATTTAGAAAGTTCCCTTTTTTTTATTCAACAGAATCAAAATATAAATCGATTTTATTCTATTAAGATCTTGAATTGTTCGGTACGTTAACAAACTGCTTTCGATTGATCAAATCAAATATTGGGTTAACGATGATGTCGTCGTGTGATGAGGACGGATTATACTTCATCAACTTTTACCAAATATGCGGCGGTGAAAACATCGTGAGGAAACCTGCATGTCTAAATAATTAAAATATATAAAATAAAAAAAATAATTAAATTATATATTTATAAAAAAATATTTTGAAAACATTTTGGATTACACCAATATATATATATATATATATATATATATATATATATATATATATATATATATATATATATATATATACATTTGTGTTTCAAATTGTTAGCTTTCAAATAGTATCGTAAGTTTAGTATAAAAGCATTCGGTACGCAACGTAACGCAGACCTTAAAAATAGATTGACGAATAACACGTGTCCTCGCAACATTTTTCGTACATTTAAATATTTTGCTTAAAACACGTTAGTTTTTATTATTAATTGTTACACAAAACCAGTTATAAATATAAGCATCTGGTAAAATACTTGATAAGATTCTAATTGGTAGTTCATTGAATCAAATGAAAAACTATAAAGGAAATAAAAACTAACAATTATTCCAAGATGTCCTAAAACAAGTTGTGGACCTTGTGTGTCTGCTACTACTGTGGCGTTATCTTCACATATAAAAGAAACACCAGTTAGCTCTGAAAAGAACTGTTTGATACACTGATTCTCATGCAAACAGTCCTCTCAGAGCTAACTGTTGTTTCTTTTATATGCCTAGATACGCCACAGTACCTTTGGCAAGTCAAGATCTAATCCCTCCTGAGGACTGAAGGTTATATTACTATTTTCCAGGTTGCTCATTGTCAACACTCAAGTATGAGCGGCTTATTGTAATGGTGTAGAACCTTCTGTACGCACATAACAAAGTAGTGCTAAGACACTATTTCATGCAGGTATCCTGTAAAACAGTGATCCTTCTCATGACCGGAAACGCATAACTATTCGTGATTCAGTTAAATTATAGCAGAAGCGTGGCTTCACTATATACAATACTAAGTAGGTACATATAAGTTTCGTAACGCAACTTCCTTAGAACCCTGTAATATTGACATCAACTGATATATATGGAAAATATCTTAGATATTCGAAAATATCTTATATGAAACGAAAATATGTTGTATATTTTTTTTTTGTATATGTACTGAACGCTTTTATACCAAACCTATTAATGATACTGTTTGAAAGCCAACAATCTGAAACACACAGACCATCAACAATTTGTGTTCAACGAGTATTGTTCCTTGGCTGGGAAGCGAACACAGGTTTCGCAACTCTAATATGTTATATATAGACCGTAGATTCGCGAAACTATTGGTCAATCATATTTAAATAGCCTAACGAATCATCTTTGGTAGAAATCGATGTTTTAGGTATCAAATCTGATGTAATGATGTGGGCGATCTACGATACAATTACAAAATGCAGAGCTCTTATGAAGCGACCATTTATCACATTAGGTACGACTTATTTTACGGTGAGCATTGTTGCATGTCTTTCAATCATCGCTTAATTGCTTATTTATTATATCTAAATGTGTGGCGTAGTGATTTGGGTACGTAGCTGCTGCGTTAGGTTCCCAAACAATATTCGTGTATCTCAGATTGTTGATTGTTTGTATATTGTTTTATTGCATATCATCTGAACCTTAATCCGATCTTATATCCATGTATTGTCGGACTATGGAAGAGGAAGTCTGAGTGCTTCTGTATTTCCGTAGTTGCTTATGTCACTACACTAAATCCTGCGCTCATGATGTAATCTGGTAATAACCGTGAGATATAGCCGTCGTCTAGAAGGATATCATTCATTACTCCAATAGTATGGGATAACCAAAATCGATTAATAATTCCATAATTTGTGTTTTTACTTTTGATTGTGTTACTTTATTAGAAATCTTTATTACAAAACGAATTAATTTAGAGTATATTGCATAAAAATAAATTTGCTACTATGGAAGTACCTGCGAGTCTTCATATTTTTTTTAACGGATACCTAAGCATATGTTATCTATTAGATATCTTGTTTTTTTAATATTATGTAATTAAATTGAGACTCATTATGAATATAATGATCACTGTCAATGACACAACAATCCTCTTACAAAACATTGGATCTTGTGTTATAATTTTTGTTGGTGTTTTGTAATTGTAGTTTGGGTGTTTTAGTTCTGACCCACAATTTCCTAGGATGCGAGTTTACCTGTTCATTTCTAACAAGTGATTCTCACGGTTAAAATGTTTTCCGAGGGCCGCTGTAGCTTAGTGCTCGATTTTAATGTAATTTTTTGTGAAACAACATGAGGATGTTATCTTCATCAATTTGAATTAGTTTAAATGCCTGATTTACCATGTGTTAGGCGGTGAAGAAAATCGCGGTAAAATTTTGTATTTCTAAGAAATAAATAAAAAAGTAAACTTGAAAACTACCGTGTGAAGTCCGCGATGGAAGTACATTTGTTAAAGTTTAAATGTTCATTAGTGTGGCGAAGCCTTTGAGCAGTATTTTCCTGTTAATCTTGTTTATGTGCCGCTGAATACGAACGCATAGTTGTATATCTGCTTCACTCTCATTTGGATAAGACAGCTCGCGATAAACACACGCTGCGCCGGCGCTGCCTAAATAATATGGCTCATGTGAAATATTTATTTATTTTGTTAATATTAAAATCCGTATCTCAGTTCACATGTAAGTAATTGTTGTTTATAAAGGTTAAAAAATGACCTCGCGTTTTATTAGGAAATATAAAGTTTTATAATGTCAATCACGTTTTAGATGGACAAGAATCAATAAAATCATTTAGAAATGACTACACGTATTTGGAGGAGCCGAAGAGTTTCTACAAAATACACACAATACACAAGACATGGGAGAATGCAAAGAGGAGGTGTGCAATAGAAGGAGCATCTCTCTTCTATCCTGAAGATCAGAGTGAGATGGAGGTGGTCACCAGCTTCTGGAATGAAACGCAGCCATCGTTCCATTGGGTGTTTGTTGGTATTTCATCTAAGCTTGCAAAAGGCGTCTTTAAAACTATTGACGGTAAGTATATGCAAATATATTTTCTTCGTGGCCTTAGACTTTACATTAGCGAGTTCAATAGTTTAAATTAATATATTCACATCAATACTGTTTTGGATACTTAAAATGTATAATATATTTAAATATACATGTATGTATATATAAATATATTTATATATACATACATGTATATATATATATATATATATATATATATATATATATATATTTATATATGCTGCTAGATATATTATAGTACTAAATTTCTATTTGATACTTTACAATGTTGCAATTATTAGAGTAAACATAGACACTAACTATTTATCCTCTCCACTAGTCCGATGTAATACCTGTGCAGTTAGATCGCAACAAGGTTCGCTGTCAGGAACAAAGCGCATACAAAGAACACACTCATATCCGAAAAGCAACAATTAGTCTCGCAATAATCTTGATCCTCGGCTTGCTGGAAATTGAGCCCTAGATCTGCGACCCATCAGCCAGTCACTAGGAGCAGCACGCCACGCATACGTCAAAGAGACTATGAACAAGTTCTACACAATTTTGTCCAGAATTGTGGGTTTTTAAACCATTGACGTCATCCGGAATTGAATGATGACGAATGAAGTTTGATGACTAAAATATTCATGACTATTATTATGTCTCATTAGTATATAAAATAATTGATTTTTGTTATTTTGAGGTTATGTTTACTTCTGTAAGACCGCTTCTGCTTTTACGTCATATAAAAACGTTTTCTCACACAGCGCTTCCGGTTAGACGTCAATATTATACTGAAGGCTATTAAAGCCAAACTCAATTCCTGGTAGTAAGTCTAAGTCTTTTTTAGTGCTAGCTAGGGACGTTACGTTGGTCCGGTAAATTTGGCGCTTTAGGTATTTTCGTACGTGCTTCTCTGGGTATTCCATCGTCACGCCTCCGCTGTAAACGCTATCACGTGCACCGAGACAGGTAATGGTTCTTTGCTAATAGTGCGTGGCCCCTATTCAATGTACCTATTAGCAATTATTTTGGAATAATATAACGATATTCGATTTTTATTTATTTTCTTATTTTGTAACATAGGAACTATCTTACGGAAATATTTTAAGGAAAGGTTAAGACGGGAAAGTCCCTACGTGCGTCCGCCTTGTTAAATAATAGTAATTCAATTTACTACTTTATAGTTTTTATATGAAATACGCATTGATGTCTTTTTTGTTGAAATTTTAATGCCGTTTACGTCACTAGACCTTAGCTAAGCTATTAATAAATTACTTGTGTTAGAGATGCCTCTGACATCAAAACAATTGCAGTCCACTTGATTTATAACAAATAATAGTAACAGTTCAATAAGGTAATGTAGGTGTTCTCAAAAGTTCTGGTGTGTGATATTTTATGCGTTATTTGTGTGTGTGAGAGAGAGACTGTGTGCGTGACATGAGATTATATATGATTGTTGGAGTATGTACGTAATTTTATTTGTATATTATATTTCTAACATACTCACTCCAACTAAGTTGATATATTGAAAAAAAACCAAGCACTTATATGGTTTCTCAAACTGGTGGTCGAGATTCGAAGATCCGAGAGATAGGAAATAAGACCTATAGAAAGAAGATACAAAACATTCGTATATTAGCGGTATGAATTTTAATGTAGTTTTATAAAATTCTTTCTTCTTTTAAGCTCGTCCCATAAATTTTCAATAGGATTTAAGTCAGGACTACGTGCTGACCACTCCATGCACTGTTCGTCCATCCAGTTCACATGTTCTCTTGTGAAACGTAGTCAGGCTGCTCGATGAGCTGGGGTCAACTTAGGGCCAGTAGCTGGCTGTTTGGGAGTCAGGTTTAGACGCCTTTAGTTTTCTTCTGCCTGTCCAACCACTAATACCTACTCCTTGCGTTTCTCTGAGCTCCTGTTGGACTTGAACGTCAGAGAGGGCCCGATTTCTGAGCGAAGTGCTGACGATGAATCGATCATCCCTCTCTGATGTACACCTTCATCTGCCGGATCCACTTCATCGGTTAAAGCTAGCGGTATACTGGTATCACCAGTAAACTCTGAACACAGCAGACTGACTCATGTTTAACACACGAACCACTTCTTGCTTACTCTGGCCTTGCTCCAATAGAGCAACCGCTTGAGCCACTTCTACAATAGTCTAGTATGTCTGACAACTAACTGATAAGGGTAGGTCAGATAAATGACATTTTATTGGGCATGACAACCCCTAATTAGCACTATTGTAAATAGGTAGAAAATTGTGATTAGCAATACCAAAAAATATTTGAGTCGTATTCTTGGCAAAGATAACATTTGTTTACATTATTTAAAAGCCAAGACATTCAAATTTAATAATTAAAAAAGAAAATTATAATTCAAGGCCCAGTTATTTTTTTAAGGACATTCAACCTCGTGCATGATGTATGAGTTGATTTTTTTGCTCACGAGTATATTTATCGTTATATGTTTTATACTCTACAAAATGTTTATTTATATATATGAAGAAATGTGGCAGAAAATTGTTTGTAGCCACAGCGTCACTGGGTCGGCTTCACCTGGGAAGGACCACAGGGTTTCGAATGTAGAGTTTAGGAATCGGGGCCCTAATTGCTGGTGACGAGGCATTCTTAGGCCTCAGAAGTGATGACAACGTATCTGCATTATGATTCCTCGTCAAGGATGAGTGTGGGCGTCATAGGCCGCAGGAATCACCATCAAGTGCACGGAGTGCTCATTTGTCACCCTTTATACAATATAAAAAAACTTACCGTGAGGGTACATCGCCACACAAGTCAGGTCAACACTCTGTAAGTGCGTGAAGGTGTATCGTATGCGAAATAGATCTGCAGACCTCCAGTGAAAACAAAAATATGTTAATAACTGTTATAAACTGTATGTATTGACGATTTGGTGTGTCTAAAGTGTATTTAAAAATAAAATAATAATAAAATTCGTTTAATTTTTAACCGAAAAAATATTTTTATGAAATAAGTATTTTATAAAAAAAATATTTTTTATAGGAGTTGCCATAAGAAACATATACAACAAATGGTCACCGGGCGAACCAAATGACTACAACGGTGAAGAAGACTGCGTGGTATTAAGAAGGGACGGCAATCTTAATGACGACAAATGTTCCAAAAAGTTTCCGTTTATTTGCAAAAAAACACTATTATCACTTAAATGGAATGAGAACTGCAACGTTCCATACAAGGGTATGTTTTTTTTTTCAGCTATATGACAAAACCTAGCCTACATGAATATCTAGGCGAAGGATACAAAGATATTCTACCACAGACAACTATTTTTTATTTTAAGTATAAAGTAACAGTGTATATATACAAATCCCACTGCTGAGCTTTGGTCTTTAGAGAGGCCGTTGAAGATATTCCGCCATACAGCTCTAATGCTGATTGGCGGATATGTACGAAATACTTTTTTTTATTACTTAGACATGCACTTTACAACAATTTCTTTGGTTCCGGCGATCTTACTCTGTTTGCTCGCGTACCGTGAATTAAAGCAAGCGTTCGGAAACTATATGTACCTATAGTTAATTACTAATATTTTAAATGGAAGCAAGATAAAAGTTATAATGATCTTGTAAAGATATATGATTGTGTTTTTTTATACATTGAGAATAACAAACGAGCACGCAGTTCACCTGATGGTAAGTGAGTAAGTGATTCCCGCTGCTCATAACATCTATATTTTTCCTTGACAAGGAATCATAATGCAGGTGCGTTCTCACATAAAGGTCTCCGGATCCCTACACTCACCAGACGAAACAGCAGCATTATGGTGCTATTTCACACTGGTATTCTGTGAGAGCGTGATCCTATCCCGGTTGAACTTAGCCGTTCATTCTGCCGCTACCGCTGCAAATAACACATTAAAAATATGACTATTAACAATCCGCTTCTTAGCTTGTGTGTGTGATGTATTTAGTGACATATTTTATAATTTAGAAATATCATGAAATAAAATCCTATAAAGAAGCCTTGATCGTTTCAGATTACATATATGAAGAGTCATTAGGCAGATGTTATAAGTTCCACTTGAATCCGCTCAATTGGAGAGATGCAATTGAGACTTGTGATGCTGAACAAGCTTTCTTAGCCATCATCAATACGGACGCTGAAGCAAACTTTCTTGTTAATTTGACTCAAAATGCACCCAAGGACAAAGTACAGGGATGGTACTTACGCGGAGCTGTACATTTAGGCTTCAGTTATGACACTGATGAAGAAGGTTGGAGAACAACAAGTGGTGAGTCGTTTTTGTTATAATAGGATTTCCCATTGAATGTCTTGAAGGAAGTCTATTCTTCAATTTCAATAATACATCATACTCCTCTAATAAGCACTAGTCTGAAACCAATTTCCAAAAATGGGTATTTAAGACGAAATTCTCAATCCACTATTAGATAATCTCATAAACAATTCGGTTTGCGTTTTCTATAGCGATAAAGAACGTATAGATGTAAAAGTTTTACTATGGACCAGCATGAAGTTGATGAAAGCAATGAAAATGATCTTGCATAATTTTATTTAGTTTTATTATTATTAGTATATTTATTATTATTATTAATTTGCATATTCTTGTTTATTATACTTGGGACTTATTTTACTTTTGCTGACCTTTACAATATAGAATGTGCTTCAAGCTTTAGTCGTTACTTAAGTAACACCCTAACTTAACTTTAAAATAAGAAGAGAGGCTAAAATGATGATACAACCGATACGACTTCTATTATATTAAAAAAAGTAGAGTAAATACGAGTTAGACTAGATGGAGTGATGACCTATGCACATCTGTGGGAAGTCCATTGATGCAGTTGGCTCTGGACCATACTCTGTGGCAGTCTGTGGCGGAGGCCTTGTGGGCCGAAATGATGATCATGATGATAATAATGCCCAGTTGACTTATTTTGCAAAAAAAAGAAATCGTTTGTCACCTTACGTTCTCCTCTATTTAAGTGTGCCTTTGTTTCATCATGATGATGGTTTTACAAATGTGTATATATAATGTATAATTTTGATTATTTTAGATAAAGTTTCCTGATTGTGTACATACATACACACACACTCAGGTTTTTTCACATTGCCTTCATAAATGAAGATTTCTAATGATAAATATTTTGTGTAACTATTCACTAACAAAATTGTTTGTTACGCAGGAGAAACATTAGAGACTGCCGGTTATGCCCGGTGGGGCAACTGGCAGCCGGATGGTGGAGAAAATGAAAGATGTGGCTCAATGTTTTATAATGGACATTTGAACGACATCAGCTGCGAAGCACACAAATGTTTCTTTATATGTGAAAGAGAGAATGAGCATCTCTTTTTCTTAAATGAAAGATTTGGAGTCTGAAGAGTCCGTGATCATTTTATTTAACTTAGAAAGAAATAATTATTCATTATACTGTTCTTAAGTACAGCCATAATATTCAATTTATAAGGTAAAATTTTGATATTAGTAAAAATGTAAATTGGGACCAGATCCAAAAAGAAAACATAAAGGTCATATCACGCTCATTACACTTTTTAACTTGAGTGACTATTCAAGCCATTTTGTACACCTTGGTTGGTCTATTAAATGGCTTGAATTAAAAAGTAAATGGTTTCAATAAAAAATGAGTCCTTTTTAATATTACTATTTTATAACTCTGACTTTCTCATTTGTAACATTTTACTCTCTGATTACCTATTTATTCTGAACAATCATTTGTATTATAATATTATGATGTATAATAGAAATTTGCACTCGTTTTTAGTGACCATTTATATTAAAGGGGATTTAAATTTTATCTATTAAACGTATTAGATACCATGTCAATCAGACAGTACACGTCGCATAAAGACAATTTCCTACAAGTTGCTTGCCAATCAGCACCGCACGAATCGAAAGTACCTCATTATATACATCGTCTTTGCGAATTAAACTCATTATAACTATGCAGTTTTTTTTGTGCATCGGTCTTGGCGAAATAAATAGTGACTAACTCAACTATCATAAAATAATCACCTTCATAAAAAGCTAGTCTGAATTTTACGGTTAAAATTATATGTAAAGCATGAGTCGCGTGTGTATGTATATTACTTAGTTACACAAGTTTTAAACTCCTATTAAACCAATATCCAGGAAGTATAGATACGAAACAATGTGTAAATTCTGTGAGTTAATTTTATTATTATTATTATTAATTTGCATATTCTTGTTTATTATACTTGGGACTTATTTTACTTTTGCTGACCTTTACAATATAGAATGTGCTTCAAGCTTTAGTCTTTACTTAAGTAACACCCTAACTTAACTTTAAAATAAGAAGAGAGGCTAAAATGATGATACAACCGATACGACTTCTATTATATTAAAAAGTAGAGTAAATACGAGTTAGACTAGATGGAGTGATGACCTATGCACATCTGTGGGAAGTCCATTGATGCAGTTGGCTCTGGACCATACTCTGTGGCAGTCTGTGGCGGAGGCCTTGTGGGCCGAAATGATGATCATGATGATAATAATGCCCAGTTGACTTATTTTGCAAAAAAAAGAAATCGTTTGTCACCTTACGTTCTCCTCTATTTAAGTGTGCCTTTGTTTCATCATGATAATGGTTTTACAAATGTGTATATATAATGTATAATTTTGATTATTTTAGATAAAGTTTCGTGATTGTGTTCACACATGCACACACACTCAGGCGTTTCTTCACATTGCCTTCATAAATGAAGATTTCTAGTGACAAATATTTTGTGTAACTATTCACTAACAAAATTGTTTGTTACGCAGGAGAAACATTAGAGACTGCCGGTTATGCCCGGTGGGGCAACTGGCAGCCGGATGGTGGAGAAAATGAAAGATGTGGCTCAATGTTTTATAATGGACATTTGAACGACATCAGCTGCGAAGCACACAAATGTTTCTTTATATGTGAAAGAGAGAATGAGCATCTCTTTTTCTTAAATGAAAGATTTGGAGTCTGAAGAGTCCGTGATCATTTTATTTAACTTAGAAAGAAATAATTATTCATTATACTGTTCTTAAGTACAGCCATAATATTCAATTTATAAGGTAAAATTTTGATATTAGTAAAAATGTAAATTGGGACCAGATCCAAAAAGAAAACATAAAGGTCATATCACGCTCATTACACTTTTTAACTTGAGTGACTATTCAAGCCATTGTACACCTTGGTTGGTCTATTAAATGGCTTGAATTAAAAAGTAAATGGTTTCAATAAAAAATGAGTCCTTTTTAATATTACTATTTTATAACTCTGACTTTCTCATTTGTAACATTTTACTCTCTGATTACCTATTTATTCTGAACAATCATTTGTATTATAATATGATGATGTATAATAGAAATTTGCACTCGTTTTTAGTGACCATTTATATTAAAGGGGATTTAAATTTTATCTATTAAACGTATTAGATACCATGTCAATCAGACAGTACATGTCGCATAAAGACAATTTCCTACAAGTTGCTTGCCAATCAGCACCGCACGAATCGAAAGTACCTCATTATATACATCGTCTTTGCGAATTAAACTCATTATAACTATGCAGTTTTTTTTGTGCATCGGTCTTGGCGAAATAAATAGTGACTAACTCAACTATCATAAAATAATCACCTTCATAAAAAGCTAGTCTGAATTTTACGGTTAAAATTATACGTAAAGCATGAGTCGCGTGTGTATGTATATTACTTAGTTACACAAGTTTTAAACTCCTATTAAACCAATATCCAGGAAGTATAGATACGAAACAATGTGTAAATTCTGTGAGTTAATTTTATTTATTTAAAAAATTGTTCCTTAATGTTGTATTGAAACGTTGAGAAACAACTTTTTTGTAGAAATCTTAAATGGATAACTGACTTTGTATTCCTCAACTGGCATTATTTCCTTACATTACTTTATAAATTTAAGATTTGTGCGATTTATGCATATAATATTGCCAATGAATATTAAGAGAAATAGAATTTCTACCGCTTTGATATTAATATGAAATACTTAAGTCTTTTATTTCTAATTCTGTGTATTTTTTAAAAAAGGAATCATTAGATTATTAATTAGGAATTATATTACTTTTTAATGAGTTTCAATTTGCGATGTCCCGTGCACCGAAATGATCTTACATCCTCGTCAATTCAGCGCATTATTATTTCATTGATGTTTTGTAAAGAGTTTACATAAATTTATTTATAAATAAACTATGATGGTCCATCATCTTATGTAAGCAATAAAATTAAAAATTAGTAAAGAAAAATTACAAGTATAAAAATGTAGTAATAAAACTTGTGTAAGAAGTAGTTTTATTCACAAGTTATCGTACAAATTACACAATGAACTTACACGAGATAAAGAGTGCCGAACATCGGTATATCAACTTTAAATGTTCAGTGAGATCAAGACACAATCAGTTAAGAATGTTGTTATATGATTCAAATATTGTGTTATGGTCAGATTTAGATTGTTGTTTTGGAGGTCAAAATCTCCAGAACGAAAACGGAACCAAAAATGTACCGTTCTTTCTTTCACAGTAGCTTCTCAATACACATCATTAATCCTTCTAGTTGTTTCTGTGGCGCTGGTGCCACGGTGAAACTCATATTCGTAAATAGCGCGATATTTCAAGTTTTCCATTTTGTTAACAGAAGGATGTCAAAGCAAAAAAAAAATTGCCCGAATGTATAATATAGCTTACATATGTATAGTATATAGCAGTATATGTTATTAACGGTAGCTGAAAAATCTAATAATTGTTTAAGTAAAAAGTATAAAATAAGTAGCCATAAAGTATAAAGTAAGTGCCATAAAGTATAAAGTAAGTACACAAACCGGCCTTATAAAACAATACTTAGTCGATATTTTCTTATGTCGTCATGCAAGAAACTCTAGAGAAATGAAGCTTGAACAGTAAAATAATTAGCAAAGATTATTGAATGGAGATCGACATTGCAAAGGCGAGATTTGTAAATTCATTCTTGAGATTAGTTTCTGATAGTGAACAATAATTGAAGATTGTGCTTCTGTCGGATGGTAATCTACTTATGGTCGTATTAAAGCGAATCAAAATTTACTCTACAGTTGTAATGTAGTCACTCAAGTTTGTTAAGATATTGGGCCAGGTCTAAGTAATGAATCATCCATTAACGAAGCATTAGAATTAATTGATTTTGAATTTAATTAATTGTATTAGAACTAATATGTAAATATTAATATGAAAAACTGTAGTGACATTAGTAGAGCCACTCTATAGTTAGTATCTAGCTACAAAATGTATCAGCTCGACTAAAGAGGTACGCACTAACAGAATACCTGTATAATAAGCTTGACGTATTTCGCATGTTTCCTCTCATGAACCGTAGATACTGTAGTACTGTAGTAGGTATTGGTGATATTACATTCCACCTCAGTCCTCAAATCGACGCATGTGCATCTTGAACCTTTTTTCAGGATGTCTTTATGGGCCGCAGTCGTTACGTATCATCAGGTCAACTGGGCACTCGTTTGTAAACTCCACAAGAAATGTAGGCAAAAAGGTTGTTTGGCATTTGATTGGCATATTCTTATATATTAAGAAAGAAAAAAGATCCTTTATCCCTATATGAAAATCATAATTTAACATGTTACGCTAGACTGCGAGTCCAATATCTTAACCCGTCAAATATAATGAACGTAGTAGAACGAAGATAATGACAGAAATAGCAATAATAGTCCGAGTTATCTAAGGTTACCGTCGCATCGTCGTAAGGATGATAAAGAAATACAAAGGATAGCAGTGAGAATGAGGTTATTAATAACAAATACAGTCGCATACAGTTATGTATTTATTCTTTATTCTAGTAGGCGTAAAACTTTTCCTATGAATTCACTAGCAGACACAAAATTTACATGATAGGTCGTTTTTATAAATAGACTTATAAATATAATCACGGTAACCTCGGACTGCCGAGTCGAAAACTGTTCAAAGTTCCCACCCCATTTAAATTATTCAATCGATATTTTAAATAATAATATTACTTAAAATAAATAATTTTGAGATTTTAGGTGTACAAATAAAATGTTATATGTAGTTATTTTTAATTGCTGTAGGTCATTTGTTTAATGTTGTAACCAGACGGTGTAAACGGAATGGGCTAGTAATGGTTTAATGCCCATACTTGCGTGTATAGTGTTTGACACATGGGATTCTCTTAGTGGTTCTATATATAAATAATAAGGTATTCTGAAAAGCGCGGTCCTCTCGAGCGCGGTTCAGCTGAACTATTCTTGCTACAGCTAGTTCATGACTTTGACGTCACTTTACCACGTAAAATACATATGAAATAGAATAATGATTGTAGCAAAAACCACACAAGACACATGTAAGAATAAAACTAACTAAAAAAAACTAGTTTTCTTGCTTTCATAAGTATGCGTAGACGACGCCTGTAGATGTCACCTTGTAGTAATTTGCAGCACCTGCTTAAATATTACCAGAGTATCTTTCGCGCTAATGGACCTGAGCATTAGAGAGTTATAATCTGGCCACGTAAGGAATACCACCACACCTTTGCACGCACTTCCTCTCTGACAACTATCTTAAGTTAATGTTTGATAAGATCACAACTCCTAATAACTGAAGGTAGCCCGTGTATTAAACAGACCCGTTATTACATGTAGGCGCTTAGATGAACACGTTTGGACTCACAAGATTGTGATACTTTTTATATTGATTACAAAATGAGATTAAGATCCATCTCTTTCAACTATAGTGGGTTTAAACTGGCCCAATTAGCTGAAAAGAACTACCCATATACCAGTTTACAAGAGGTACACAGGCCGTTAACAGTTGAGGGTCCTTGTATAATCAATAATTTCACAACTGTTAGTCGCTACGATATAAAGAGAACAGTTTTCAATAAATCTTTATTATGCAGAACGAATTACGGTGCTGACATCTAAGGAATACCCGTATTTGTTGTGAAACTCTCTGACGAGCATTATTTGTAGGCTTGTAGATTTTTTTTAAACGTTTTTTTCCTCTGACAAAGTTTCTCAGAGTCCTTTTTACTGCCGTTACTAATTTCTTATATCTCTTGAACTATTCATTTGCAATTTGCATTGGTGCAGTCTAATTCTTCTTATTTTACGACTTGTAGACATATGACTTGTAGATTTGTAGAGCGCGACTATTCGTAGTGCTGTTTCTATCTGAGAAAGTCCTATAGCTAAGTGATCAGAAAAAGAGATATGTTTTAGGCTAGAAATTTTCTGCTATGGATAGAGTATCAAACCCTGTCATGCCTTCGAGCCCTTTGAAGCATCAACAGAGACTTCACTGATGTATTAGACTGCTTTACCCCATTGTTTTGCAGCATGAACTAGAGGAGTCCCTGTCATCCGAGAATATAAGTAATTCACTGAACAAAATTTATGATTCTGGCACGATTCTAGTTTTCATGGCACTACAGGTGTATTTTTCTGTATAAATCGGTGGCCCTTCGGGCTTATTTAACGTAGGCAGCCAAAACTTAGAGGTTTTATTTCTTAACGTTACATCTACAGTCAATCCAGGAAATGTACACCGAAAGCTTGGTCTTTTATGTTAGATTTTTCATAACTAATTCTGTATTTATTCATGAGGTATCACAGCTTGAGGTACTACTACATTGGTTATAGCACCTGTGAAATTTGACCGTTCTTTAAGAGGGAAGCTTTTATTCCGCTACAAGTGCGATTTATGTAGGTGTCGCATTACATCTAGATTCTGTTGATGTTGATGCTGTTAGCCTATGTGGCTCTTACAGCTTCTTCGGACACAAGGCTCGGGGAACTGAGGGGTCCGTGAGCTGGTTGATTCGTGTTCTCTATTTGTGGTTCTCTTACTTAGGTTTTCTTTCAATCGGAAGCTGTGGGCGGTGAGAACCGCCGTGACACGCGGGTGTAACGAGTGTACGTGGTGTCGCGCTCGGAGGCGAGGGCGACGCGACGAGGTGTTTGAACTGAGTGTGGGTCCGGGGTCCGTTGAGGACGGACTGGCGCTAGGCTCCCCCATGAAGTGGGGGTCGTTGAGGACGTGACGGGGTCCACGGTTCGTAGTTTCCGGGTTCGGTACCGGATCGTAGGTTGCGGCGTTTACGTTGGAGTGCAAAAGCGCTTTCTCGAAGAAGTGCTGCGAGATGGATTTGAGGTATTCCGGTATGGTGACGAGATGTAAGTCACTGTGCAGATCGATGTTACGTTGGTATGGTTCTGCTCCGGTTGCTATCCTAGTGAAGCGGTTTTGAACCGTCTGTAGTTGATTTATTTTGTTTTCGGCTACGGGGGTGAAGACGACGCTAGCGTAGGTCATAATTGGCCTTACGCAGGACTTGTATAAACGGAATTTATGTCTTAGGGACATTTTACTTCTAGCGCAGATGAGCGGGTGAAGCCGGCTCATGACGAACGCGGCCTTATTTCTCGCATTTTTGATATGCGGGTGGAAGCTAAGTTTGCGGTCAAACGTGACCCCTAGGTATTTGACCGTTTCTACCCACGGAATGGGTCGGTCGAAGATCGTGATACGTCCTACCTTTCTACGGCTAGGTACTGGTGCCGTGCTGAATGGATCAGCTGAGCCTCTCCAGAAGAAGACTGCTGCAATTTTGTCCTGGTTAATTTCGATTCTCCATAACGGAAACCACTCGGCGAGGTGGTTGGCTGCGGCTTGGAGACGAATGGTGATATGGCCCTTGTGTATGTTTGAATAATATTGGGCGGTATCGTCCGCGAAAAGCGCAAGACTGACCTGTGGATCTTTTGGGATATCACTTGTGTAAGGTGAGAATAAGAGGGGGGAGAGAACGGAGCCCTGGGGGACTCTCGCTCGGAGCGGCCGGCTAGAGGAGCGCGTGCCGTCGACTCAATATCGGTAAGTGCGATTCGACAAGAGCTCGTATGATGTGCACGAGCCTATCCGGCATGTTGAGAGCGTGAAGTTTATAAATTAAGAGCAGCTGGAGGGGAGCGTGTTGAATATTGCCACTAGGAAGCAGATAATATTAGCGCTTTAAGAAATCTATTATTAATCCCGTCGGCTGACCTTTTTTTGAGGTTTTTGATGATGTTTGTGACCTCCTCTGTGGTCACAGGTTCTAACGGATCTCCCGCTGGTGGTAACAACGCCCTAAGTGTCATGTCGGCGTCCACCTTGCGAAGGTGGTCGAGGTCCGCGGGGACGTTCGACGGGAGCATTGGCTCTCTAGACTGGGCATTACATCGCAATGTGCTGATTTGTTTTACCACTTTGTGTCTTATGGATTAACCATAGACTTGAACTAAAGGGAAAGAGGAAACAATAGACTTCACCTGACAGTCATCAAATCTTTTCAAAGGAGTAGTGATATCTTCCTCATACATGATGGATCGCTGGGCATAGAATAGTGCTTTAAACTTATTAAATGGTAAATTTTAGAATAAATTTTAGAGTTTATTGTAAGTCATTGACCCATTAACGAGTTATTTTATTTATAAAGGCACATACTATTATTACTTGCTAGTTTATCTTTCAACCTAGTTGTGACCACGAATTTGTAATTGTCACTTCTTTTTAACATCTTCCTTTGTTCTTCTACTTGTATACATACGTACATTCAAGAATCTCATAATTTATTTCTTTATGCTTTCATTGATTTTAATATTTATTGTTTCGTGTATCACACTCGGATGCAGCCATTCAGCATTGTAAGATTGGCAAATATCTCCGTCAAAATTCAAATAAAACTTTATAAGTCATCGGTCAGAGGCGTCAATGGTCAAAGCAAGATTAATTTTCCTGTTTACTTACTTATATGTTGCGGAACCACTGTAGTGTAAAATTAAATTTGTTTTGTTCTCATATTAATGCTATAATTCATAACAAATACTTGTAGTTCACTGCACTGCTAGATTAAATATGATTAAAAAAAATCATTTGTCAAATATTCTTTAACATTTTATTATAAATAATAAAACTTTGTACTTACAATTTATAAGTAATAAATATAATGTTGTAGTGACTTTTAAAATATGTTCATGTATGATATAGATCAAACGTATAGAAAGTGTTACAATATCGAGTAATGTATCCTATTTGATCATTAATTTGTTTGGTAGGTACACAGTATTGACATTTAATATCACCGACTAGAAAAAACAAGAGGAAATGCCCTTGTAATTACTAGTACTGTAACCAGTGTCAACAACTTAACACATTTGGAAATTAAATTGTACGTTTTAAGGGACAAAAATAACACAATTGTGAATGAAACTCTAGCAATTGAGTTTTTCAAAATTAAATCTTATTTAACCTTAATAATAAAGTTATTATTTGTTATGTCAAAAATACTTGAGATATCTTTTTTTCAATGAGTTCACATACTCAAAGCTTGAAGACGCTAGAGCTTAATTACTCTATTTAGTACGTTAAGATATTTCAAAAGGACGTATGTTACCTATTTTTCTACAAAGTTTTTTGATATATAGACCAAATATCGATCGTTTATTATCGATGTTTTTTGAATGTATCATATAATATGTTTAAACAGACATGTAAAGGTTAATAAAACGTGAATAATAGTAATGGGTTTATAGTTAAAGAGAATCTTTGCTTTTGTTGATATCATATCAAAACGGGGGAAAGCCCAAATGAATTTTAACGCAGTGAAATCAGGTATATTATATTATCCAGACATCATGGTAACTAGAGAAAATTAAATTAACAAAAAAGTACAGTTATATATAGGCCATAGGTTCCGTATATACCCGTGGTGCTTGACAGCCATGCATCCCGAAGTTGGGAATTTTTTTAACATAATGACTTGTGTCATCTTTCCAATTTCTTTATCTTCCACAAAGCGGGAATGGAGGGGAGTCGGAAATCAGGTTTTTCCTACGAGTATTTCTTCTTTTATTCTAGCACAAGGGTTCTTGAGAGAAAGCCTCAGCTGGGACTGTTATCTTGCACGCGAAAGTAACTGACTCGAGGGTGCCCAAGCTTCATCAACTTGTTTGCCCAAATATAAAACGGAAAAATAATGTTGAAACAATAGGTATAACAATACGTATCCTATTGTTATACGACCTTAATAAAGTATTATGTGTAATGAATATCGTCGTAAGGATATGTTTTGTTATATAGCATATGCACAATAACATAAATAAAACAAATGTATTAAACTTAACTAGAACATGAAATATAAGAGAGAGATGAGATGAAAAACGATTAGCGGGTCATTCATTGTCCTAAAAATATAATTACCTAAATCATGGGTATACGTAACTTATGAATTTACTTTCGGCCCCTGCCTCTTTTCAAGCAAAAAGATTGTGTGAAACATGTAATAAAAAAAATGTGGTGTTGAAGTTAAATTCACAAGATTATTAGGTAATTGTAATTTTTTTACAATAGAATTAAATCATATTAAATGTTACTCATGTTTGAACAGTGAGTGACGTAATGAAACCGATTGTAATAATTGGCTCTAATAGTATTTAAGTTGAAAGGTGGTTGTGTCTAAATAAATTTGAATGTTACACACATGCACATATATTTAGATATATTTTATTGTAATTATTTCGAATCGGTAAATAAAGAGAACATTGCCATGCAGTCTTTTTCTATCATTCCACCCATTGTATATAGAAATAAAGAACAAATAAATGGAAAAGAACGATCTGGATTATCTACGATGTATGTTCGTGTCGTGTGCCAATTATCAATATTCTTTTTTTATTGTAAAAAAGGATTTAAAAATATACCATTGTTCTCATTTGCTAAAGTTAACTTTATTCTTACAGACCTTTATTACTGATGACGAGGCAATCCGGCTCAGTCCTCAATGGTGACAACGCATCTGCATTATGATTCCTTGTCAAGGAAAAATATAGATGTTATGGGCTGCAGGAATCACTTACTGTGTGCTCCTTTGTTACTCTCAATGTTATAATAATAAATATATATTGTATGTATATAAATACAGTGAATGTTAGAAATTCCATTTAAATGCTTCTAACTAGAGGAATGCTGTCTATGCGTGTGAGGATAACCAAGCGTACTTGACCATTCAAAACTGTATGGAGGAAACCCAGGAACCCAGTTATTTCGAAAACTAAAGACAAATTCCAGGATTTTTTACTTGGTGCTATACATTTAGGTTGCCGGTACGACACTAGACGCGACGATTGGATAACTCTCAAAGGTATTTACTGAATAAAAGTTAAAAAAGGTAACTAAAATGTTAATCTACATTTATATATACGTAGCAACGTTATGACTGACCATCTAAGTAGTAGCCCATCAGAGTACCGTATGCAGGTCGCGGTTCGTGGGTCTGATTTCCAGCCGAGATTGTAGCGGCTGTTCATATCCAAACCTTGTTTCAATATTTTCTCAACGACATTTGTTTTTGCCAAAATTCAGCGTGCATATATATCTTGCTCGCATGATTCCTTTGGTAATAGTGACAACGAAAAGGTTTGGTCGATTATAGTAGGTTTGACGTGGCTGGTCATCATGAGCGCTGCCACCGTAGACCGTAGTATCTATAATGTTTTCACTGTATAATAAAGGGCTTTGATCAAGTCAATAAGACAGCTGCATGATCAGAATACCGGGTCGCCGCAGATAATTGTGGATTCGGTTTTTAAAGGTGAAACATTATTCGTGGACTAAAACTTGTTAATTTTTGAGATCTGAGTCTGTTGTGCGTATATCTCTGACTCTGGATGACCAAAACATATCACTGAATCGAATTCGATTAAGAGGATATCTTTGCTGAAGACTTGGTAACCATGTTATCATTAGCCATGGTCCCATTAATATAGACCTAGGTACGTGTATATCAAGACGTAGGGCGTTTTCCCTTTACTTTTACGACCGTCCAATCAGATGTCAACCCTTCTCAGGAACTGACAGTAGCCCAATGGACTTGGACTATAGATATGGCCATCCATGATTGCTGATTGATGATTAATTATTTCTTATATATCTATATTATTTACTTCTTAAAATTAAGTTCATAAGATTGTTAATTATTTAATATATTTTAATCATGTATATTTTAGATTTATTAAAATTTTTCACATATTTTAATAAGGTCTTATAACTAGTTATTGCTTCCTAATGTTAAATGCATGTTTTTTCATGGTATATTTGGCAAACTCTACTAAGCTCTTTGTATAACGTAAGTTCTGCGGAGTGGTGACCTGATGTCCTGTGATTTACAAGTTTTTAATACCTACTGCACGCATCAGTTGGCCACGACTATGTACTAATGTTTTTTTATTAAGGGGAACGTATTTCTATTATGTAAATTTTTTATTGTCTTTAGTTGTGGTGAAAAAGAAAATATCTCACGATAATCGTCGTACCAAGTCTATTTTTCATTAAATATATAACCTTATGGTTAGTTTATTCAGTTCATTACTACTTCCGTTTACAAATTCCAAAAGTTATGGAAGTGACATTATACCGGCAATTGCAATGCAATGCGCATTAATCCATTACAAAAACTTTGTGTTGCCGCGTCCCAGAATGGAGATCGCGTTAGGCAAAAGAACTAGGAGATACTTTTCAAGCCAAATGCTGCGACGATCTGCATAAAACGGCCGGTAGAAAGTGTTTGTCTGCAGGCGAAGATAGGACTTGGTGATGAAAGTATAGAAAAGTTTTAACTTTGTAATCCTATGCAATAACTTGTTAAAGTTACATCTACGATCCTGGCACGAATGTCAACTTGCTTGAAGAAAGACAGGAGGATCTCATAACATTTCGGGGTAGCGAAGCAAGATAATCCTGTTCCTGTTTCCTTTGTGTAAATGTGTAATGCATAAATTATAAGACACAGATCTAATTACATTGAGGTATTTGACCAGGAAAGGACTAATCCACAAAGTACCGCAATAAAATTTTTAATCCTGATTCTAATGATGAATGAAAGAAACCAAAGACACTATTATTTGTATAGAGAAAATTACCTTAGTCCTTAGGCGTTAAAACAATGAAAGTATCATCGGGGAATCATTAACCTTACAACCGAAGACATTCATTTCAACGCTCAGCAGTTGCCGAGAACGGTCGTCCGGCGTCCTGCCATGACCGACCCGAGTTACCTGCCCCCGAGCGAGCCACCTGCGCACCCATTGTTCAGAGAACAATTCACCGAGCAATTTTTATTGCTGGTTCTATTGTAACCGGAATTTAGTTTGCAAGAAAGCTTATTGTAAAGCCACGGTTACAGTAGTGGATAGTTTGCGGTGTTAACTCAGCTAGTGTAGGACTAGCCCCGTCCTCATAAGACCGAGGCGCTTCGTTTCCACAAACTCCGCAGAGGGAGGGAACCACCCAGCTTGTCGGTTCGCGTTGGTGACGTGCAAGTCCGGTCGGGACCGGTGATGAATGATATCTCGGTCTCATTCTGGACGGTCACTGGTGCTTCGAGGAGCACTTGGACCACCTGGTCCCTAAGATCGAGAGGGTAGTGGGTGCCATGCACCGGCTGCTACCCAATTTCGGGGGCCCCTGGGAAGGAGTCCCCCGCCTCTACGCAGGGGTTGTGCGATCGATGGCCCCCTGCGGGGCGCCCGTATGATCACATTGATTTATGGGTGTCCGTCGCTGCAGAGCTAAGTTCAATAGCCTGCAGTCAAAGTTGGCTATCAGGATCGCACGAGGATATCGTACTGTTATACCTACCTTGTGTATGTGATAGGCCTGATTAAGGTGCCGTATCAGCACCATTGTAATTGCTAGATAGTCATAGGGGAACGGCCCTCGGCAGTCCATCTTAATCCTTCATCCGGGGTATCCGTCCTCTATTTTTATATTTTATTTTATTGTAAAGTCTATTAAATACAACAAATGGTGGCAGCGCAAAGGGAGTTCTAAAAATTCTTGGACTCAAACCAACACAATCTCACTGTATCCAGAAGAAAATCGAGAAGTAAAATCATTATGTCTCTATCAAGAAAAATCTAATCGTCGCCAAATCTCGAATCTGCATTCATCTCATCGTGGAAAAACGAAATATCTTCACAACATCAAGACCTGAAAAAAAAAGAAAAATCCTCAACAGACCTCTTCAACCTCAAAACTCAACAACACCTTCGTCGCTGAGCATCGGTACCATCGTCGTCACGCGTCTCTAGCCCACTTTATTCTGCAAGCCCTACGAAATCTTCAATTTCATTCGCGATCACCAAATCGACGTGCTCCTAGTGCAAGAGACATTGCTCAAAGCGCACACTCGCAATCCCAACATTGCGAACTATAACATCATTAGGCATCATAAGACTTCCAGCGCTAACGGTGGAACTCTCATCTACTTAAGCCCTTGTACTGCGTGCCCGTCGACACGCCAACCCTCACCTTCTAGAAGCCTTGGTTAGTCAGTTAGCCATGACTGGACACGGGGCATCATAATCGCGTCACGCGTCTCTAGCCCACTTTATCCTGCAAGCCCTACGAAATCTTCAATTTCATTCGCGATCACCAAATCGACGTGCTCCTAGTGCAAGAGACATTGCTCAAAGCGCACACTCGCAATCCCAATATTGCGAACTATAACATCATTAGGCATCATAAGACTTCCAGCGCTAACGGTGGAACTCTCATCTACTTAAGCCCTTGTACTGCGTGCCCGTCGACACGCCAACCCTCACCTTCTAGAAGCTTTGGTTAGTCAGTTAGCCATGACTGGACACGGGGCATCATAATCGCGTCCGACTATCTCCCTTGCAGACGGGACGTTAAAATTTTACGAAGTGACTTCGTGGCACTCCTGTCCCTTGACAACTCCGTTATTTTGGCAGAAAATTTCAATAGCAAGGACACTCGGTGGAATGCAGCTAAAATCAATCCCCTGTGGTCGGTTTTAGGCTCGCTTAGCGACGCACACGACTTCCATCCTAGGTCCCATTTTAAACACACTCTACACTAACGACATACCGCGCACTAAAGTGTGAGACGTATAAGACGGGCGTGTAAATGTATTTCACTCGACGCAACATAACGCCACATCTCCAAACCATAGAACTATTTGATAGCTCAATTCCGTGGAAAAGACAGTCAAATACATAGGCGTCACGAATAGTAAATTCACCCGCGTCCGAAGGAGACCGAGGCACGCCCTCGACGACCCCGACGACGCGATCACCAGGGCCCAAGCCCTTCATGAAATACTACACACGTACATTGCAGCCTCATACCGCCCCGCAGACCAAGCCGAGGCTCCCTATCGGATAACGGAGCCTTTGTATTAGAGGTCTCGACTGAGAGCCATAAGCGCTCGGTCACCTCTCAACCCGGTGAAACCGTAAAAGCCCTCCGGCTAAAAGCGGCCATCGGCAGAAGAAAAATAAACAGTTGTATCAATCCTATTTATTCCATATCATTACGTCATTTAATTAAAGTTTGTGGTACGAAATAAATATTGGTGAGAAGAAGATTTATTATTATTATTACAGTAAATAAAATTAATTTAATTTATTTTATGAACAGTCACGTGCTAAGCTTATTGATATTAACTTATCATTAAATAAATACTTTATATATATATATATTTAATTTTTTTCAACATTACATTGTTTAGGAATACTAGCTTTAGGTATTTTATTTTTATTCTTATGTTAATAATCCAATGCTTTATTAACATAAAACATCTGCAAGTAATATGAATGAATGGAACTTACCTTAACATGTTTGATCTCAATTATGTGAGTGTTGCAACTGAAGACTGTTGCTGTCTCGCTCCACACGGTGGGATTCCCACCTGACACTGGCGACCCTGCGCCAGCGTCATCTGAGTGTTAAAATTTTTGTTTTGATTCTTAATTACTTTCATTTAATACTCCGATAACAGGCGACCTTTAACATTTAAAAATATATTTTTTTTATTTGTTGTATGTACACTACCGGCCAAAAGTTTAAAATCATCTTAATTAAAGTAGGAAAATAAAGTAAAACTCCAATAAAATATTAAATGTTTAATAAACCTGTTTAATCATCTAATAGAACATCGATTGACAAACAATATACTTTAAAAGCGTGAAGAAATATTAACAGTCCACGCAAAAAAAGGCTGTAGTTAGCTAAACTGATTTTTCATCAAAAAATCCTCCTTTACATTTTATGACTTTTTTCACAAGTCTCGGCATACGGGCAATCAATTTGTTAATGGTCTTGTGATATATTGTTGCAAATTTCGCATAAAGCATTGCACATTTCTTCTCGCAAGGATGGGCTACGATTACGAACGTTCCTATCAAGCTCCGGTATCTAAGGAGGCCAAACCATGTTTTTTAACACCCCTTGTGCGTCTTTTCCTTCTAAATATCCTCTATATAATTTTGAGCTATGTTTTGGATCATTATCTTGTTGGAAATTTAATCCATCTCCAATTAATCGCAACCCGGAAGAAACAGAATTTTGTTCTAAAATGTTTTTGTACTGTTCCTTTTTCAAAATTCCTTCAATTTTAATCAAATCGCCAGTTCTTTGGCTAGAGAAGCAACCCCAGAACATAATTGAGCCACCACCATGCTTGATTGTTGGGACTACACAATCTGACATCATCTTTTATTCTCGGTATTTGAAAACAATAGATGTTTATTGTCCAATAACTTGGAAGTAAACAAAAGAATGACTTCTTTAAATATTCGATACTAACAATAGAACTTCTTTTATTTATCCTATGGGTTTTATCATTGATGGATAATTGTTGTTTATGTGCGGTCCTAAACTTTTAGGCCGGCAGTGTATGTATGTATTTATGTAAAGGTCTATGTTATATCTTAATATATCCAATGGCAACAGCGATAATGTGCTGGCGTGACCTGTTAGACCAGATCTTTGTATGAACTCCATAATTATATATTTGTATTCTTCTTAGTTTCACATTCATATTTAATAGTTACTCGTGTTTTACTCTTAAATATGGAAGGTTTTAAGCAGTTATTTATTGTGTGTGTGTGTTTTCTAATTTCAAGGGTTATATGTAAGTAGTTATACTATTTATAATGAATTAATAAATAATAAAGTCTCACAAGAATATAATCGTAGGTCTGATCGAATAAAAATTCTTCGAACTTTTAGGTCAAAGAGTAGGCAACTTTTTTCGTCAAGACTATCGATATTTAAAAGAAACTAACAGTTTCTATAAAATTCATACGATGAAATTAAACTGGGCGCAAGCAAAACAGAGATGTGAACTGGAGGGTGCTTTTCTTTTTTACCCTGAGGACCAGGAGGAAGTTGATGCTGTGATAAATTTTTGGAATGAAACTCAGCCTTTCATGTTTGTCTTCATCGGCATTTCAGATTTAATCGCCCAAGAGGTGTACACAACTGTTGACGGTGAGTTTCCTTTACAATTATATGATAGCGACATAATAAAGTCGTTCTAGTCATCCCGTTCTGTATTAACCGTTGATTAACGAGATATAATTAATATAATTCATAAGTTATTCCGAACAATTCGTTTGTTTTCTGCTCCACATTACTTACCTTACTTTCCCGCCTCTGTTCTTAGTGCAAATTTCGTTATATCAGTTTAAAGGAGGAAGTCCGGAGTTGACGTATGTTTTGCTATTATCGTCATCCGGCACGGTGGACATCGTCGTCCATTCAGAGTCGTAGAATCTACGTTTCATTGGAAATTAGGGTTCCGTACCTCAGAACGGAATAGATCGGAACTTGTCGGAACACATTGTTATCAATCTATATGCGAACCGTAGGCGCGAAACTTATGCGCCCCTGGCCGTCTTTTTTTCTAATATAGTAATTTTTTAATAATAACAAACAAGCCCACAGTTCAATTGAGGCTATGTGAGGCATACGGCCTAAGATTCAAGATGTAGAAATCGACACTTGTGGACAAGGGTGACCCCTTGTGGAATAAGATGGAATCCTTTGTCACCTGTAATTGGGTCCCTTCATTCTTACACTCACCATAAGAATGTATCAATGTTAAATGTCTTTTATTATTAAAATCCAGACTGAAAAACATACAAGTAATATTTTAATACAAGGTTAAGTTAAATAAGTATTTATACAGACGTATATTTATTTTATATACTTGTGTGTTTTTAGGGGTTTCAATAAGCGACGTTTACAATAGATGGGCTCCAGGTGAACCTAACAACGACAATGGCAAAGAAGACTGCGTAGTTTTGACGAGAGAAGGTACACTCAATGACTTTCAGTGTAGTGTGAAATGTCCCTTTATATGCAAAAAAACTCAATCGTCTATAAAATGGAACAGATTGTGTAACGTACCAGACATAAGTAAGTATGTTGTATTATTAACAAAAAATACTTTTTTATCATACGTATAGTAAACGGATTTTGATTAGGATTACAGTTCTTTAATGAATTTAGAGAATGGACAGGAAAATGATTTTGCGGTCTCCTCATCATGGCCGTGGGTGTTGTGCGTGGCAACATCTAAGATAGATTTAATATAAATCGTTTATCATCCAATGGATGTACTATGTTTATTATTCCAAGATTTCCAATACGTTACTTTACTATACTAAGTTGAATTCTTATACATATTTAAGAGAATTGACGTTAATTCCATGCCACCGTAAATCAGCACCGTCTTGTTTAATATACATTCATAGTACCTTGGTTTTGACTCATTAATTTTTTTTATACTGTCCTTGATTATAAATATGGTTGTAGTATTTAGATAAGCTATTCAATGATATAAAGATACATATTTTACTTATAGTTCCTTGGAAAATGCCGATGACAGATGAAGTAATTTTCTCTCGGGAACTTTTTTAAAAAAGCCTGCGAGTGACAAAATGTTACATCTAAATGAGCAGCAGTTTTCAACTGCAAGTTTCAAAGATCACAGACTGGAACCCTATCGCCGGCCACAAGTGCAGGTGAGATAATTTCATCATCGAGATCATTTTAAATTGAAAAAAAGACAATTAATATTTTTAGTTTTTTTAAACATAACTAAGTGATGTTCTTATTGGTAGGCATCTGCCATGTGTCTGTTAAATTTCCTTTTTTTTACCATAAGAGTAACAAACGAGCACAAAGTTCACCTGACAACAAATGATTCCTGCGGCCCACGACATCCACATTCATCCTTGACAAGGAATCATAATGCAGATGCGTTGTCACCCTTGAGATGGAATACCTCACACCAGTAATGAAGGTCTCCGGATCACTAAACTCGCCAGACGAAACACAGCAACGTTATTGTGCTATTTTACGCTGGTATTCTGTGTGGGCGTGGTCCTACCCCGGTCGAGCTGACCCATTCATTCTGATCACTTACACACATGTTGGCTAACGAGGGTGGAACAAAATTCCGGAGATAAGACAAAGACTAAAGTAGGACTGGAATATACATTCGTACTTCTTTTTATTCTGATTGTTACCATATTTGGCAGGTACTAACCCCATTCACACTTACGGTTAATGGAACCGCACATGAAACCATGGTTATTTAACATAGATGCATCTCGGTTTGGGTTTGGAAACAACATAACAATTATAGTATTCTCATAGTATATTGTGATTGAATTGTCCTAGCCCGGTCGAGCTGACTCATTCATTCTGCAGCTACAGACAAACTGCAATGTAGCTCTACCACTCGTACTTCAGATCATTCAGAACTTGGAAAGTGAAAGTGAATTAAATATTTCTATTAAATTCATAAAGGTCAAACAAATAAGAGCATGCTAAAAAGAATTTTATTCTATAATGATAACTGTGTGGAATCTGTGTGTTGGAGATGGTTTTTTTTTTTTTTTTTTTTTCGGACTGAAGGCCACTGTTAGCCCGAGGGCTTTTACAGTTTCACCGGGTTGAGAGGTGACCGAGCGCTAATGGCACTCAGTCGAGACCTCTATATATAGGTAACCAGCACAAGGGCTCCCGAGAGGGAGCCTCGGCTTGGACCGTTACCTTGTTTCGCGAGAGCGTCTGACACGAGGGTGCCCGAGAGGGCCGAACCTCGGCTCGGTCAGTTGCTTCTGACAGAGGATTCTTTAAATTCGCTATGATTATTAGCTATCTGTACCACCACTTCGGAATGCGTGGGCGCTGGAGAAGAAGTGGCGCAAGAAACTCCAGCGACGCTTCTATCTGTGTGGACTGGAGAGAACCGAACAGTGACATGGCGGTATCGCGAATATTGGAGATGGTCATGCAATTATCGCGTCGATGTTTCGGTTAAAAACTCAAGATTCTTAATATTAAATTTCGAATATGATGACTACAACAAGATTTGCACATATGCAGCAATACTAAAGTATTGCATTAGCACTGTTCTTGCTTGTCCACATACACATCGTGGCGATAGCAGGAATGGTTCCAAGAGATTTTGCGGAAAGTTATACGTCCTGCAGTAGATTTAATAAATCCCGGTAACATTTAAATATTAATGTTTTTATTATGATTATTATATATTTATTTTTTCAGAATATAATTACACAAAGGAAACAGAACGATGTTATAAATTACATACAACACCTCTTATTTGGACTGAAGCTGCCTTAGTATGTCGTATAGAACAATCCTATTTAGCCGTAATTAATAGCAAAGCTGAAGCTCTACATTTGGTAAAAATTATGGAGAAAGTACACAATACCGAAGGAATAACGCCCAATTTGTGCAATTCAGTTGCTTTAGGATTTAGTAAAAGAGAAAATAATGAGTGGAAAACGATACTAGGTATGACTAGTTATAACCCTTATACATTGTTTAGTTTTTAAATATTCAATATTTATTAAAACCTCATAAATAAAACGAAAATACACTAACAATAAAAATTAAAATATAATGTAGTCGTCATTTGCTTTACAATAAATTCCTTTTTTTATTATTAATATTTAATTATAATTATTTAATATTATATTCATAGAAAAATAAGGCAAACTATTATAATCTAAGACTATCGAATGACAACTCAAACTTCTTCAAAATATATTTTACTGTTTTTGATTTTGTAAAATATTAGGATTGACAAACGCGCACACAGGTCTCCTGATACTTAGGTCATACTGATAGATTCCGGATTTTGTATTTGTCAAAACCAGATATTATTTTATTGTTTTTCGAAGTATATGCCCTCACTGTTTATAAGTTTTTGCATTCTTTGGAACCATTATATGAAGTCTTTAATAGAGACCTCTTCAATTGATTCGTAGAAGTTCATTGCCGTTTCAGGGCTTGTAAATCGAAAACCTCTGAACTTATCTTTAATTTTCAGAGTATAAAGCTTACGAACCTTCAGATGCACATGCATTGTTTTGCAATTCATGCATTGTAACACCTAATATAGTACGAATTTTCTGACAGTAATTTTTTTGTGAGTTTCAATCAGTTGTCGTACGGTATTAATATTGGATCCATAAACGCAATCGCCATCCAAGGTTACGTACACCGTCATGGAGATGATCACGTCCACGTCTGAAATCTCTGAACCACCAATACACAGAGCTGTGACATGGGGTCTTCATCACCAATTGCCAATTGAAGTATCTGGAAACTCCATTGTTGACTTAGGCCATAATGAAAATTGTAAAAAATCATTGAATTAAATTCATTGTAATAGCAACACATAATTTTTGAAAGAACATCCCAATGAAAAATCAAATTTCAGTCTCGCAAATTATAAAGTAACATGTTTCCAGAGAGTACCGTTTCGAAATCCGTAATTGATTTTAATTTTTTTTATTGTAAGTGGCCAGTTCCAGAAACTTTAAGTCACTTACTCATCGATATCGGTGAGGACCCATTATTTATCCTCAAGGGATTAGATTAGTTATTTCAAATAGTCCGATTGGAGTTCATTACATTTACCGGAATATCAGCGCATAGTTTTTTAGCGCTACTGTATTCTGGTTAAATAAAGAAACTGAAGACTTTTTAATCCTCAGGGTTGAGTACGAATCTGCATCATGAATTTTTATGGAGGATAAATGTCGGTGCAATGATCACTCATCACCAAGAGCACTGTGTGCTTGTTTGGCACAATCATCATAATATTACAAAAAGCATGAAAAAACATTTAATTAGATATATTCCATTCCCAGATATGCTTAATCCTTATTTTCAATTTTTTCAGAACAAAAATTAGATGAAAGCGGATATAATCAATGGGTTACTAACAATGCATCTGATGTAATAGTTAGAGAGCAATGCGGTTTCATGTCTTACAATGGCTTATTGAAGGGCTCCGGTTGTGACAGCAAATGTTATTTTATCTGCGAGCATGAAAACTCACAAATTGCGTACTTAGAAGACAGATTTGGTGTCTAGTTCTATTAACAAAAATTGCTTTTATTTATTTTTAACCACTGTATTTTTCGTGATGTCTTGGGTGTCAAACAGGAACACAGTTCATCGGTAGTTCAGACGGTAGGTGAAGTCTGCGGCCTAAGATATATTTAAGTTGATGTTTAAGATAGAATGTTTCGTTATTGGGTCATCGCTTCCCAACTATTTCCTTACGTAAAGCAGCCGTGTTATGCTGCTACTTAATGCTGATTTCAGAGCTTGGCCGTATCCTGTTTAAAATAATCCATGATTTGGCTCTACTATCAATATACTACTACGACTATTACACTATTACTAATAGGAGTTCTTAGTAGTTCGGTCATGTATAAAAGAACTTCCTTTGAAAATCAAATCAGAAGAAGATTTTTTCAAGATCACTAATAGTAATATACGACCGCTTTGGAAAACTAACGGGAAGAAACTGTGCTAATTGCTTTTAAAAAAATAATATTATGTATTTATTAAAAGTCCAGGAGTTACTCCATATTGAGCTCAAAGCTTAAATTCGAGCATATTTGTCAAACGTATATTCTGACAAATATTAGTAAAAGATAAGATATAAATTTAATTAGCTGGTTTTAATCCGAGTTATAAATCTATTTAATGACAAATAGATATGTGGAATTTTATTAAAAATGCAAGTGCTATTATCCAACAACAATTTCTCTACCTTTTAAGCAAAAGGTAATTTCTCGTATTAATAGCGTGTACGTCAGGTTTATCTAAGTACTGTTTCTAAGTTTTACTAATATAACTTCATGCCTAATGCAATCATGGTTATACTATGTGAATAAATCAGCTTCAGCATAGCTCTAGCTTTGATCTGTACCTACTTGTACCTGTATATGAATTGGGATGAAGGTTGTGATGCAGTATCATAATAACGACATAACTATATCATCATCATGATTATCATTCGTCTGCGCCTCTCCACTGCAGGATATAGGCCTCTTCCAAGGCGAGGCACTTAGCCCGATTTTCGGTTACATGCATCCAGCCACATTGCAAGCGCCCGTACTACGTATATATCTAATCACAAATATAACAAGTCATAAATAAGTATAAAATCAATGTAGTCTATTTATCAACCAAAACTCAAAAGAGTATCATGTGATGTATACTTAACCCATGTAATATTCTTGGTATATTAACAATACCTATGAGTAATATATAACTTCAAACCAATCAAAAGGTTTCAGCCTGAAATTGTTTAACATATCTTTTTGAACTATTCTAGTGAATATTAACGGTTTAACCGTTTGTGTGATTATAAGGGTGCCTTGATTCGATAATAAAGTTCCCTTTTTATAAAGAGTCGGTATCTCCCACTCCACTTTAGAAAGCTACCTTAGAAGTTGCAAACAGCAACAGATTCATATCGTTAACAGTTAGAACTTTCGGAGCTTCAAAGTCCTTCGTTTTGTGCGATTTTATGAACCCGTAGTATGAAAACTATATTAAGTTTCAGTTAATTATCGAAAGACCTTCAAATACCGTTTATTAAAAGTCTATAACATTAAGATAATAACAATATATTTATTTATACATCAATATCAAAATGGTTGCATAAAACATAAATCTATAAACTTTTACAAAATTTATATTATGTATACACAGACTAAAAACAAGACTTAACTTTATTCGTAATATGTTTCTATTTAATATAATATTTGTTGATTATAAAAATACTATTTAGATACTGTATAAATGAATAACCTACTTACAATAGAAAATTTTACGAGAGTAAAAATACCTGTTTTAGAAATAAATTCAAATGAGAAGTTATGCCTTAATCAAATATTATTTTAATTTCATAACCATTTTTGGACTTTTTAAAGTTTTTATGAAGTTTATTTTTACTTATATAAAGGTTCATTGAACCAGTCAGCCGAACAGATAGTCTTCAAAGTCATTCAACTAACGCCTCCGGAAATACCACTTTGCCAACTAGTGGCAGATATCGTACAAACGGATCACCATACGATAGCAACATTCTGAAGGGCTCGAAGTAAGAAGCCATTAGATACATAGGCAGCAGATAGAATACAAACGCAGTAACTAATAAATCGAGCACGTATAGTCTGAAATGAATGATTCTTTGTTAAATTTACATAGAAATTTTAAACATAATACACTTATTTTTCATGGATGACGTCTAAAGCACGAGCACACATATCGTCAGGAATTAAGAGATCAAGGCGCCCCTTAGACACAAAAGATTCGTTGACACTCATGAGGACTCTAAATAAATTGGATCTTAGATTTCAATCACATAGTGAAATACACCAGTAAAATGCTGTTATTATGTTTTTAAACGATTTGAGACGATGTAGTCACAAAGTCGCTGCCCAAGTCGAGCCGACGCATTCAATATTATAGTCGATTTTTATCTATAATTAACTTAATAAATAATGACGAAATACACACTACTACGTTAAATCACACTAAGTTATTATCCTTTCAGTTAGATTCTTATCCTTTTCCGAACCACCGCCCCAAGAAAAAAAAAAAAAAACTGTAATATCTTCTGTAACAGTTATTTATCCCTAATATTTAATTAAATATTGCACTTTTTCTATGCCTATTATATCGTCTCTGTCAGCGGCAACTGAGGGATGCTACTGCTCCGTTGAGAACATATGTTTAAATGATGTTGAGTGATATAGCGGCTTATAGACATCCTATCTGCGGCGAGTGTGTTTGCGTGACGACTCAGATAGAATGCCTCATTACCGGTAATTAAATCTGCAGATTCTCTTACTCTTCATAAGCAATTAACAACAACATGGTGTTATTTTATGGTTGTATTTTTGTCCTACGAAGGTAGCTGGAATATAATACTACCTAGTGTATTGTGGTTCCTAATATAAACTATTGTAAAATATATGACACAAAGTTGAACTGATTTTATATGATTCAATAAAATCTTTAATAGCTAATTGTTATTTTATAGGTTATAAAATAACAATAGGAACCTAACATAACGACAGACGCTAGTTTTTAGTATCTAGATACTAGAAAAATAATGGTACTTACATATTGTTCTGAAGTTTAGCCTTCGGAAGGTTTTCAAGTTTCTCCTTAAGACAATATAGTTTTGCTCCTATCAAGGAACTTTCTATATAAGGTTCTACATCGATTATTGTCAAATCCATTGGGTAATTCTTGAAGTCTATTGCGTTTAGGCATGTTGCTAATGCCTTAAAATTATGTGTGTCGAACCACCATTCGCGTGTTGTAAAGTATTGTAATACTTCAAGTCCAACTGATATACGATTTTGAATTCGTACCATACTGAAAAGTAAAGTTGCATAATGATGAATAGGCAGTTAATTTAAAACCCATCTCTAGTTATATTTTACTTAACTTATTATATATATTACTTATTATATTTTTCATAAAAACCACAGAATCGAAACAAAAATATATTAAACATAACATTTAAAAAAATTGTCATTTCATGAAACAAAAAAACTTACAATCTTTTTTGTCCAAATATAAGCATTAAGAAGTCTATGAGGTAGGCGGGCAAAATGTGAAAGAACAGGACGCACAGATTGTGTATGAACTTGTTGTGACGAATATTGCCGTTAGGGTACCAAAGAGGACCTTCAAAAGGAAATTTTCGGAATGTTGCTTTCCCTACGTCAATCACCTCCTTCCAAGTTGTATTTCTGTCATCACCTGATGTCAAATTAAAAACGGGGATCTCTGCGCTTCTGTGAATATAAAGATATTTGGAACATTAGAACATACCATTCAATTACTATCAGGTGAGGTGATTGCTCGTTTGCCACCTATTCTATAAAAAAATAACCTATGCTTGACACGGCCAGTATGATAACAATGCTAGAAAAGGTGCTGCTGCCTGTTTTCTATTTTAAATCTATCACCTTATTAACACTCACACCTCAAAGGGAGGTCGGGATGTCACCTTCGACGTAACCACAACCATTTAATAATGATGATTTCCCAGGAGGATATCGATCGATTTCAACCATGATTATATTTTATTTATTACCAGGCGACACCGGTATTTTCATAACCATTTGATGGCGTTAAATGGATCTGATAAGAATGTCCGTTTTTGTGGTCTAGTGATTATTGGGCTACTGAGTCCTAGATTCTATGAAAGGTTTCGTATTAGAACCCCGCACCAATATTTATACTATATAATTAATAAAAGTTGTTAACATGTAAAATGCTAAAGATCTAAAGAAACAAAAATCTAAGAGGAAAACTCAAGTCACATCATATATCTATCAGTATTGCAATATACGAGTATATCAGGGAAAATATTTTTATTTAATTATTGCATACTCTTTTACTCAAATTTACATATGTGTTTTTACAAAAAAATTCTCGAAAAAGAATTAGTTTTTGGCAAAATTTTAAATTTTCCGAAATTAAATTTTTACTATAATTTAGTGTAACATACTTCTTAATTTGATCTTTGTTTTGTGTTTATTACAAATTTGATAATATTGACTATATATATAATATAAGACTATAAACGAATATTCGAGATATCTAAAATTTTAATTTAATAAATTGACAAACCTTTCAGGTTGGGAATTGATGTAGTAAGGAATAACTAGGATAGCATTAATTGCGATATCCACCGGTATCACTTCAGCGTGGTAGTCGCCAATGCAATGCATGGATCGAATGACGCCCTTCCCAGCGCCAACCATGAGGCCCACAGGCCCATTCAAATTGTCCACCCAGCCTTGTATCGGTTCCTTATACGAAGGAGTTACTGTAAAATTGTAAATTGTTAAATGTAACAACAGAACTTTTAGAAAGCTTTGGATTACCTTGTAGTATATAAATAACACACGAAGCGCTAAGGTTTACTTCGTTTGATTGTTATTACTTATTAATTACGTTAGAGTAGAACATACAACTATGCTTTGGTCTTTAAATCTTTATTGATATGACAGATTAGTGACAGTAACGAAGTTAAAGAAATTGAGCTTTATTATTGTTTGAGGACGTATTTCATGTTCTTTTTTCTAAATTTAACTTAAAATTGCCAAACGCCTGAAATGTTTCGAAAGATTTGGCAAACTACGAGGACTGCTCTTCTACGAGTCCAGTTCCCTTTATATCGAGGACAAACAACAACACAAACAACGATGGCACCAATAAACTTTCTTACTGACGTTTTAGGTCCCGAATAAAACCTCAGTCTAAAAAAATAAATAAAACGAAATCATGTGATATGACCGCAAGTTTTCTACGCAGATGATGCAATGTCCGTTTTTGAAGGAGTCTTTTTATAAACGAATTTACAGAATAACGTTGTTAAGAACTATATAAATTAGCCTAATAGTTTAGCTAATTTTGTTATAAATCTTAACAAGACATAATAACTAATATTCTTAACAAAAATCTTTATAAATTTGCGAATAAAATGAGATTAGATATATAGAAACTAACCGAACAAGTTAGTTTTAGCTACAATTTATGAGGTTCAAGCCGATAGCTAAAAGTGACTTACCAATACTTGGTCGAACAACACACACTGGCAGCTCTGGATAAAGCTCTTTGACAAGCATTTCCGCAAGTCGCTTAGAATATGTGTAAGAATTTGCATGGATCTGCAGCATAGAAGGTGTGAGAAGATTAACCTGTTCATCGGTGAGCCAGTTAGCGGCCCGCAAAACTTCGTGCGGGTTTGCTGGTGGGTCGTGGACCTAAAGATCAAATAATTACATCATACATCAACATGTAACATTAGACAAGATAGTACAGGACAGATAGTCAAGCATTATCTTACATGAAGGATTAAACCTAATGAGCTTTAGGTGTCCAGGATATTAAATGATTTAAAGTTCATAGATTCCCTTTAAAATTTTGATATCATTAAATAAAAAGCACATTGAAACAACAATCAATAACATTGAAATGAATAATCATATACCTTCCTGAATATTAGGTCCTTACATATGAAATTGGCATTTTGTCGAACTGGCCACTTTGCTTTCAAATAATCTGTTTGGTTTAGTAAAATTTGGTTAGAAATTCTAAATTCAAATGTATTTCAAACACGGGCTTGTGTATTTATGTTTCGAATTTAGTGATTCATTTGTGTTCACGCCATTTGTTATTTTCTATGACATCCTTCTGTTAACACAATGGACAGCTTGAAATATCGCGTTATTTACGAATATGAGATTAATTATGCATATGGCGAAGCTACTGTAAAAGAAAGCGTGGTATATTTTTGGTTCCAAGGTTTTCGTTCTGGAGATTTTGATCTCCAAAACAAACAGCGCAAGCGGCCGGAGACCCAATTTGACAATGAAGATTTAAACTGACAGTGGAAGCGGATCCATCGCAGTACTTTAGAGTTATCGGCAGACTGCGGTGTGAGTACCGAAACAATTTTAATTCACTTGAAACAAATTGGAAAAGCGAAAAAGCTCAGGAAATGGATACCGCATGAATTGAGTGAAGCACACCATCAAACACTTAGATATAGATAGAGTGCTGCGTTACATTACTCACCCGTAATAATAACGAGAGAGTTTTGAATCGTACCTTTACTTGATGGAAAATGGATATTGTACGACAATAGGACATGCTCATCCCAGTAGTTGATCCTAGGACAACCGGCCAATTCCTGTCCCCAGTGAAAGTTGACTCAGAAAAAGGTACTGCACCAGTAGGCACCAAGGTAGATGCACTAGTGTTGGTGTCATACATAGCTTCCTAAGATCTGGCCAGACTTCCTAAGATTACGCCAAATCTATATTGTCAACAATTGCAAACCATGATGTAAAAGCTAGCCGTTAAACAACCGAGACTGGTCAATTACTTTAGCCCACCGTTGCTGCATAACAACGCTCTGTCTCCTCTAATGTCTCCGACACCCGCCAATCTCCTCGGACCTTGCTCCAAAAAATCACCATTTTTTTCAATTTGGAAATTTTTTGCAAGGAAAAAAATTAAATTCTAATGAGGCAGTCCAAACCACTTAAAAATTTTATTCATTTTCGCTCCCAATTTATTTTCAACAATGCAATCAATAAACTACCTTTGAGATGATCAAAATGCATAGATAATAATGGTACATACTTCTATTGATTAAATATACAATTTCATAAAAAAAACGTAATAAATAATAAAAAAAAAAAAAATATAATATGCTAATTTCGTATGTAAGGACATAATATTTATTTATAATACTGCATGCATGTGCATCCTGATTTTTTTGTTAAAGATGGACGTAGGTATGCATTGGCATACGAGCACGTAGTTCATCTAGTAGTAAGTGATAGTTGTGACCCACGATATCTACATCCATCTTTAACAAAAAATCAGGATGTACATGCTTTGTCACCCTTGAGAACTGAGATGATGCATGATGCATCTGTAAGTTGGTTCCCGAACTCCTATACTCATCATACGAATGACAGGGACGGCAGATTTATTCTGCTATTTCACGCTGGTATCTCCCGTGATCCTTCTTTGGTTGAACTGACCACGAATGCTTTTGCCATAGATACTAGCTAGATATAGCATAGATAGAGCTAGATACAAGCTGTAATGTCGCTCTACCACTGTTCAAGACTATATAAATGTCACAAAGCTATTGCCTGCATATATCCTTTTTTTTAAAATCATATTGATAATGAATTAATATCGTGTAGTTTATAAACTATAAACAAATATTACCTTTTCAGCCATTCTCTTGTAATCTGGATAGCAAAATGCTGTAGAAAGATGTACGAAAGACACAAGGTTCTTTATTTTTTTAGCTACATCCAGTACCCTCATAGTGCCTTTGGTGTTCATCTCGAGTCCCTCCTTCAGTGGCGCCTCCAATCGGAGGCTGGCCGCAAAATGAAATACTACTGACACCTAAAATTTTATATATGTGCTTTATCATGTAGTAACTAAAAATTTATACTAAGTACTGCAATACTAATTGTTTTAGAGAGCAAATAGTTTAGTTAAGAGACTTTCGGTCGTCTTTCTCAATTATATTTGCTTTAACAATCTTTGAAATATTATCGCACCGAATAAACCCTAAGACAATTTATTTTGTTAAAGATGACAGTCTCAATTAATACATTTTTATTCAACATTTCACTAACATACATTCTGAGAATAGGGCACAATCGTAAATGCCGTTGTAAGACGATTAACAGCTTTCTCTACCACGCATTTCTCTATTAACACGTTACGACATGTATTAGTAATTGATACTAGACTCGCGTAAATACCTCAAACTATACGCCAGGAAAAATTCTATTCGTACAATGTTGTATGGTATGGTGGTTGCGTAGTGAAAATTATATTAATATTAAATAGTATAATAATACATTCAGAATAGACCGAGATAATACACAAATATAAAAGTCGTCTTAATTTTAGGGAGGTCAGTGAATTCCCCGTTCAACACACTTTTTACGTAACAATTCGTATAAAACAAAAAAATATCTACAAGTCTGGTATTATTTGAAGGTATCTATAATCCACATTGATCATGAATTTAAAAACCAGCATTTAATGGCTGTAATGTACATTACAAAATACGATTACTTTGTGACACCTAATATATTTATTAATTATAACTATATATTTGTTATATATGTATTTTATAATAACGCACATATTGTTTGTTTATATAATATAATAGTATTTTACGACAAGTTCTTTAAGCATACTCCTACCTCATTTCATATCTGCATTGCCCTAAGGTTGACTGGTACAGAATGCTTAAGGCATTAAGTCCGCCTTTATACATACTGTATATGAAGCTTATATAAATAAATAAATGATTATTATTTTTTTCAATATAACATTTTTAATTCGCGCACGTCTCATTCAGTAATGACTAGTAAAAGTAATAGGCTAATCACCCACCTTATCAAATATGTGGTCCAGTTGTTTCGGATCAATCCCAAGATTGTCGTACATGATATCACCAGTCACTGGGATCAGTTTCTTCATGACGTGTGGTTTCTCTTCTCTTATTCTTGAGAACAACTGTAATTGAAATATTTTAAGCATTAATAAAACTTATATTCAACTTTTTTTTTGTTACTTAATCTCCATGAAACCTTATTCATTCGTTTCTTTTTTTATTTTACTCTACATTGCTCTCTTCTTTACTTTATTTTATATTGAAACCAAATATTTTATACAAAAAAAAATCGTTATGATTATGTATAAAAAAACGCGCGAGCAACATCGGTTTTTCAAGCAATACTCGTATGGCGTGGAATATAAGCAAGCAAACCTGCATATTGTACATGTTACGACGGCCGTGCGGTTGCGCAAATGCCCAGAAGACATCGCCGTGGTCGAAATCGAACAGGACATCATTATCGTCATCATGAGACTGATTTGAATCTAATATTATTCTATTTCAGTGCGATTTTTTTTTTGTGATTTTGTAAGTAACAAATGAGTACACAGTTCACCTGATGGTAAGTGATTCCTGCCGCCCATGACATCTACATTCATCCTTGACAAGGAATCATAATGTAGATGCGTTGTCACCCGTGCGGACTGAGATAGAATGCCTCGTCACCAGTAATAAAGGTCTCCGGATCCCTGCACTCACCAGACGAAACACAGCAATATTATACTTTTATTTTACGCTGGTATTCTGTGAGGGCGTGGTCCTACCCCAATCGAGTTGACCCATTCAGTTGTGAGGTATCTGGTGTATTAAATCATCTAGACCTCGAGGCGACAAGGGTAAACTTCCGTGCGATCATAACTTTTTGTCATTCGTATCTCTTAAACAAACGATAACAGTTCACACAGAGGTGCCAAGACATTTGATGTTCGCTATCCCACACACAGGACTTCACCGACTATACAACTAAGATAAGATAATTAATTATTGTAAGCGATTAACCGCCTTGTAATGTTGGTATATATATTTTTATTGATCCCCTTTCTTTAAAATTTAGTGTAAATACACTTAATATTATTGTTTTGTAATGTAATCACAACTAAAACTTTAGTTTTAAATATATTAGAGTTCAAGAACATATAGGAAGTTCAAAGGAACTTCTCATTAAATTTTCCCTTTAATTTTAAAGGGCAACCCTTGTGTAAAATCAGTTCCCAGTGTTTAAAATATATATAAGTATTTCACTTAATTCATAAAAGAATAATTGGCTAACTGTTGGCAAACTTACTGGCAATTTCCACATATCTTCAATGCGTGCTTCCGGTGATTTCCCACGTTTAGACCGCACCAATGCATACACGCAGCCGATATCGGGAACGCTGTACAAAATCTTTTCGATCAAGACCTTACCCATTAGGCCAGAGGCACCGGTGACGAAAACATGCCGACCTCTATACCACTCATTTATTTCTGAACTCATGGTGACCTGTGAAAGATAAAAAATAATTTAAGATACATGTGTCTGAAGTATTCAGCGGCAGTCAGCTTGGTTATAAGATTCCTTAAAAAAGCCTGCAAACTTTTATATTTTATAGAACATTTCTTTTTATATTTTATATAAGCTTTTACATATGTCTGAGAACATATGTATGCTAACTACATAAGCAACATCATTATCAAAATAATTGCTACTCATAATTATATAATAATTATTTATACATAAAAAAAACTCAAAAAAAAATATCCTTTAGAAGTTAGAAGCATGGTAGCAGATACTCCATGGATGGTTTGATTACTTTCCCTTACGTTTACACAACGTAAAACCCGTTATTCCGTAATATGTACGCAGAAGACAACGACATCGACTCGACCAATAAGAATCCAACCAACTTGCCTACATTTATAAGATTTAAAAAAGTTATGTAAATTTAAATGAATATATAAAGAAATAAATGTGTATTATGGATATATCAAATTACGTAGAAAATATTGCCAGGCAAAACAAATGTGATAGGTTTATCTTATTAAACTGACATATTTCTCTCTAAGTACAAAGTATATCAAATTGCGTTGCTATTTACATATATACACAAATGCACTTTTATTTCAATATTGTTAATAGTATCTTTTCTTTAAGCTTTAGTAATCTGTTTACTTGGTTTTGTTTGAGTTGAGTGGGTCCGAAAGCCCCAAAAATACTATCTTGCAATTAAAGGCATCGATAAATATATGTACTTTGTGCTAGACTAGAACAAGATCAATATTCAACTTAATTTCTGCTGTTAAATACAGATAGTTTCTACTCTACTACTATCTAACAACAAGTAACATTAGGGTAGTTACCAATTAATAGATAGAAAACTATACAGAAATAAATAAAGACGATACAGAAATAGGAATCAACTTTTAATGAAAACAATAGAATTTACTATAATTGTATACCTGATATTGGTAATATACTAAACTCAAACTAGACTCTTGTGACACGATCCGACCACTACAAGCCCACCAAGTCGGAATCTGATATCTGTAGCAAGAGAGAGCAAGAAACTCAGCTGTTGCCGTTTCGTTAATTGAATGGACTATGCCCTTCGAAACTTTTTGAAATTTGCTAATTCGAAAACCGTCTGAGAGTTGAAAATTTGTGCTATTACACATATATTGGCTCCTACTGGAAGTTGATATCAAAGCAACGCGTGTCAAAGATATGGTATAATTACAAAACACCATTGAATTAAACCACACTCAATCAAATTTTATGCCACTCGTCATCATGCAAGTTACAGAAAGTAGGGTATGCTATTAACACGCAAATTTACGAAGTCGACCATGTCCAAAGCAATACGGAATCTATGACACACTTACGCCTTCCAAAGCTTTATGATAGCATAAGCGATTAGTATTACATCATAATCGGTCAACTTGAACAAATAATGATGAAAAAAACATAAAGAGTTATGTGTTTTTGTCCTATTCACAAAATACAGTTATATTTAATATCTATTTTATATTCTAAAAATAAATGGTAAATAGTAGGGGGTTATGTAAAACGACCAAACAACAACTTGTATACCTGAGATCAAATAATATCTTGATCTGGGTCGAGAAGCATCTATAGTTCTCCAATCCATTCACCAAATATTTAGGCAATTGTGGTAGCTTTTCATCTCGTATAAATAATGCCTTTATTTACTTTTCATGTATTTGTTTTCAAGTCCACTCAAATTACAATTTATCAGTATAAGTTTTAAACCGTTTTTAAAAAAAAATACCTAATTTACTATATGTGTTGTATGGTCAGTGTTCTGAGGTGTTGTTTGGATTAGTTCCAGTCACTGAGTTTAAACATTGTACATCACGAGAGAATTCAAAATTTCATCATCGATGGTTGCACTGTGTTGGTTGTTTTAATCTAACACTGTGCGCTTTACGCGAAATTTCCTGCCAAGTAACTGCTCTGTGGAATCAGCTGTCACCAGCGATATTTCCGAACCGATACTTAGGATATCTTCAAGAAAAGAACCTTTCTTAAAAGCCGACAGCGCAACTGGGAATCATCAGGTGTTGCAGATGTTCTTTGGCGGCGGAAATCACTTACCAACTGATGAGGTGCTAGCTCGTTTGACGAATATTCCTTAAAAAAATTATCATAAATTCATTCCGCTTTTCTATTAAGCAAAATTGCTTTGACATACCTGGAAGTAGCGCGTGAACTATCCGTACTACAGGTTTTTTTTTATACCTAACACCCCGTTAACAAGTACAGATGGTAATAAAGAGTTATGTTCTTATACGAGATATTAGAACTCAACATCATTAAGAACATAATCTCAGCTAAATCAATAATCCAATACTGAATATAGGCCATAATATACTGCCATAAAGAACAATCTCGAGCCATTTGAATTTATCGATTTCCCCAAAACTTGACTAGTATCATCTGGTCTGATCAAACGAATGGTTCGTTCGACTTATGTAAAAACACTACTTGTTCAAAAAAAAAATGAAGTGGAATTCTATGAAGTTTGATACAGAAAGTCTTAAGAATATATGTCACAGGTATTTTGTAGTCGTACTTTATATATTTTAGTTATTTTATATTTTTATACACATCTATAGAAACATATCTAGGTTAACCATCCAAGTTATACTATAATTTAGTCACCATTTAATAACCATCTATTGGAATAGTATTTTTTAACACAGAACAGAAATGAAGATTTCCGTAATACTAGATATACTTGTAGAAACTCCGTCCATAAGTGTCAGAGAAAGTCGAGTTCTGTGTCAACCGGATATTTTATTATTTCCAACATTACATAACTTACGCTACGTTATGCACTACTTTACACTGTATATTACAGACAAGTATTTCTGCATTAATCCGGTGCCAAGTTTACTACAATTGTTAGTATATCAACCTTACATTCGAATTTCCATGATGGTTAGTGATGACTAGGGCCCATAAACACCTAAACCTATCATTAAAAACTTTCAAGATTCATGCGGTATCACTCCTGAGGATTGATGGAATGCCTACCTAGCAGTAACTGGGCCTCGTACAATGATTTTTTTTAATCTAATATTATGGTTGTATTATATCCTATCCATAAGGATTGTTATCGTATAGATTATGACGTTGGATATATTATTTCATAAAGATACATCATTGTGATGTATCTTCGTTATTGCAAATAATATAGGTATAATCGCCAAAAAATGCTCTTTCATTTGGTCATATCAGGATAACTACATGCAAAATATTACTGTTGTATTGAATACTAATTAATAATCAGATTATGATAACTTTTATATTTCAACTTTTGGCGATTATACCATTATATTAATAAGTCATACTGAGCAAAAATGTACTTATCAAAGTCTGATCTATGATCTCAGATATATATACTTAATATATAATGAATGGAATGTGAACATTGAAGAACCACACTCTCACAGAATATCAGCGTGAAAATACAGTATAAGATATGTAGTATGCTTGATTAGATCAAATCACAAGAAACATGGCAAACGAGGCGAAACAAATACAATACATACGAGATATCTGTCTCAGTTCGCAGAGGTGACAAATAATATGATAACTATGAAAAAAACCCTAAATCCATTCTTAACAAAGATTAAATTGATAAGGATGTGTTTAAATTTTATTGGGGTTCATGATCACTTACCAGCGGATAAACTGGATGCGTGAAAGTCAACCATTCCGTAATAAAAAATAATCAGCCTTTAATGTTAATTACATAAAAATACAAACGTAGAGAGATATTGAATCGATTCAGTGGAAAGTAAGTATAAACGGACAATTTCAATGCCGCGACTAGTATTTAAAACTATTTAGATGTGCGTGATCTAAGTACGTAATCGCAATCATATTTAACCTTCGAATGCAATATAAACAATACTTGGAAAATGGTTGAACCATAATACAGCTACAAACAGGCTGTGCAATTCTAATTGACATAAAGCTGTGGTGTTTCATATAATGAGGTATGCACACTGGAAATCCAACTATTAGTAATACGCAATACAATCGGAGGAAGGTTCAAACTCAGAATCAGAGATATGTTGCATATGTATTATACACCCAGACATAACAACCAACAAAGACCAGCACCGTAATATTCTGACCACTACACTCGAAGTTATTCTCATAATGTGTATATACTGGAACCAAAGAAGAGTTTTACCATACCTTTTCTTTTAAATAATACTAGCAGTTCTATTTAACATACTGACATTCCATAACAACTGCATCTAAGCTAATACTTGTGCTAGGAGACGATGTACACGATAATAGTCGAATGGTGGATTCGTACCTACGACCTTAAGTTTAGCATACCGTACCATTGGGCTATTGTCGCTTCAAATAAATACTTATAATAGACGTCCGACATTAACTACTATAATAGTCGAACGGTGGTTTCGTCGACCTACTACCTTAAGTTTAGCATACCGTACTGTACCATTGGGCTATTGTCGCTTCAAATAAATACTTATAATAGACGTCCGACATTAATGACTATAATAGTCGAACGGTGGATTCGTCGACCTACTACCTTAAGTTTAGCATACCGTACTGTACCATTGGGCTATTGTCGCTTCAAATAAATACTTATAATAGACGTCCGACATTAATGACTGTTAAGCGAACCTTCTAACTAACATTAAGAATATGTCAACATCACGCTTTTTTCACAAAACCTGACGACGTAATCGTACTTTGGGTCTTAGGTGATATCTGAAACACAAAACTTTCTTGATGTACTTACCAACCATATACGATGGCCGTTGGCCGACCTTTAGTCCATTCTAACTAGCTTCTCATTACTTTTAAAGAAATGCACTGCGTAAGCAACAACAAAAAACATTTCATTCTTATTCCCATTTATTGTATTGCTCAATTTAACGTACTAGGCAATTATGCATAAAATAATCCATATATCGGACACTGCGTAATAAGTTAAACATGTTTTTTCCACGGATGTTTTTGCCTTTATTGCGTGGTTTTATTACGTTTAAGTTCATATAAACAAAATATCTTTACCAACAAATGTCTTATTAACCAATATCGTCGATGTGGAGTTTTTGTCCTTTTTTAAAATTCGAATATAACATTACGAACAGGGAAAGAAACGCAATGACCTAAAATACGGGTTTGTTGCCAATCTCTCCCTCGCCCACATGAGGATAATTTTTGAAATAAAGCCTAAATAGTAAATTTAATGTGGTGAGAAAAACAAACTTATTAATCTAAAAGCAATAAATGTTGTATCTTGTTTTAGTATGGAAATACAATGCTACTCATGTAAATCCCGACGTTTAAGATGAAACGCCTCGTCACCAAAAAGGTCACCGGTTTCTTTCATTTTCCGGATGAATCACAGAAATACTAAGCTACTATTTTTTTCGCTAGTTTGATATGAAAGCGTGGCGCCATCCCAGTCAGAGTTACCTATTCGTGCTATAGCCAGTGAAATCGAAGAGTTCAGTCAATAAAGTTTCAAGACTATTATAACTTTTTTATGAACTTATACGGCGATACGGTTATTAACGAGTATAAATACACACCATGCCAATAAGGATAAGCCTGTCTGTATTATTTTGACCAACGGTTTTATACCATCTTATGTCCTGTGTAGATAACGATTTATGGTAAAATCAGAATAAGTAAACAAGTAAAAACATTCAACCTAACACATTCATTAACTTCACAAAGAACATTTAAACGATTAATTCAAACAGCACACTACATCATTTTTATATAAATTAGTTTAAATATTAGTTTGTACAAATTTAAGTCAAACATAAAACATCACATGCCAAATAATAGATACAACGTAAACACGCGTTATAAATTTTTAATAAAACATTAGCTTGTCCGTTAGATAATATTAGTGAAAAAGTAAGAGTTGCGAAATAGAGAAAACAACAACCCACTAATGATGTTACATAAACCGAAACATACACTCGCTGTTTTAAGAAGGCCTATCAACACTTCTGGTATTCTCCCAAATTCGTCTGAATAAAATTAGGGGCGGCAAACGCATTTTGGATGCAGTTGACAGTGGTGCGGTGACAGTGACAGTGGCATAGCTACACTGCAGTTTGTTAGTAGCTGCAAAATGATTGGATCAGCTCGACCGGGGTAGGACCACGTCCTCACAGAATACAAGTGTAAAATAGCAGCGTAATGCTGCTGTGTTTGACCTGGTGAGTGTAGGGATCAAGAGACCTTTATTACTGGCGACGAGGCATTCCATTTCAGTCCTCAAGGGTAACAACGCATCTGCATTATGATTCCTTGTGAAGGATGTCATGTGCCGCGGGAATCATTTGCCGTTAGGTGAACTGTTTGCTCGTTTGTTACTCTCAATGTAATAAAAAAATTAAAAAAACAAGCGTGGTCACCACACATACACACCAAGAACACATTAAGGTCTGAGATGGAATGACAGTCATCGTACGAAACAGATTAGCGTTATATAAAAATTGTAGCGTCTTTCAATGTTCGAGCCAACCCAGCCCATCTTACAGCAGCTGCAACGTGGCCCTACCATTGATAAATTTCCCAGAATTCAATCAAAATCTACTATGAGAATATTGTAAGCTAAATGTAATAATGATTTGATGTTACTCTTAGTTGATTTCCAAGTACCCAAACCGTTGAGATAAATCTATGTTAATTAACCGTAAGATTGTTGTATTGTTAACATGGTTAGTACCTGCCAAATATGATAACAATCAGAATAAAAAACAAGTACCTATATATTAGAACAGTAGTACGATTCAAATGTATATTCCAGTTATACTTATCTTCGGAATTTTGTTCTACTCTGTAAGCCGCCCTGTGTGTAAGTAAGTCATTGTTAATAAGTGTTTATAATTGTAAATTGACGTGTTAATCTAATGAAAATAATGTTATTCCTAATATTTAAATTAAATTCTAGTATTACAATCACATCTAACAAAAAACTATTACTATTGTTTTTTAAATAAAGTAAAATATAAATTACCGGTACGGTATATAATTTGCGGTAGTACTAAAGAAGATTTTATTCTTTTTAAACCCGAGAAAAATTTGAAGATAAAATAAAAAAGATTTTTCCAACTTAGTGTTATTGTAAGTTAAATAAACATTAAAAACTATTCCAAAAGTGTACATACTAAAGGAGTAAAGTATCAAATTATGCTTTTTAATGAAGTTATAATATATTATGTCGAAATAAAATGAAGGTGCGGTCAACTTGTTCTTGGCAAACATGATAAATATCACACAATTTACAAATGTATTAAAAAATTTACACGATTCCATAGCCGTGTTGCTATATCGCGAAAGTCGAGTTAACTTAAAAGGCTAAAAAGAAATATTATAGTTTATTTTTTATCCAAAAAAATATAACCGTGGTAGTAGTTGTCTTTTACATCTATACAATTACGTTGTCTGAATGTACAACCTATCTTTATATTGTACCTAAAAGTAGTTTTTACTTCTTTTAATAACTAAAAGTTTTCTTTTCTTAATTATCAATCTTTTATCATATAAGAGAAAATAACAAGCACAGCTACATATCTAAACATAAATGAAATCATAAGTTAATATTAATGTAATAATATAAAATAATTATACTTATTATGACTTAAATATTGACTTACCGCACCGTAACCAATTTCACAAAACACAATAGAGCATAAGAAAGTTCGACAAGCAGCAAGGCTTACTCCAAACCGACTGACTAACTATCTTGAATCTTGTCTAAGTCATTCGAGTCGGTAGAGTAAGAGGTTTACGTACTTAGTGGCATAGGGTTGTCACTTGGACCCTGTTTCAAGTACTAAATAAATATCAATAAAACAATCTATTAATGATATTTATATAGAACTAAATGTTTTAATTTACACCTGCGATTATTATTAATTAGTGCAAATATCCATATTACATATAGAATAAATAACTTGTACCAATTTGATCACTCTTTATTATATGCTTCACCTTATGGCATCGTTAGGGTATGAATAATACTAGTATTTAGATAATTTTGATACGTGCTTTAATTTATTTATAATTTATGTCGGTAGGATTAGAATAAGAATGAGAATGATTTAATCTGTAAATTTTACTTTATTTTTCAGTAGTAAAAACTAAATGTTATAAAACATAATAAAATTCATGATGTTAATATAATATCATGAAGTCCATAGAGTTAATATTGTTTTTAGAATTAATATTTTTGACAGAATTATTTTAAGAGAAGCCATAAACATAGGAGAGGTAGTATAAAATTTATGTTTATTATTATAAATTTAAAATAACAATGGTAAGTTATCTTTGGTATTATTACCAATAATAATAATTTTCATATTATCTAACTCATCTATGTTCGATCTAAATGCACCATTATAATACATTTTTACTTATTTTATTATTATATTTTTCAATACTTTATTACTGCGTACATATTAGACTAATGTTAAGTATATATTTAGTAGTATAGTGTCCAACGTCGCATTAAACTGCGTTCCCTTAACGTCGCATTTTTTAACGCGAACTGTATTAATAATCAACGCGACGAAATCTTCAATTTCATTCTCGATCACCAAGTCGCGCGCTCCTAGTGCATTCCTCAAACCGCACACTCGCAATCCAAACATTAAGAATTATAACACCATTAGGAATGATAAAACTTCCTCTAATGGCGGAACTCTCATCTATTATAAAAAGTCCTTGAACTGCGTGCCCGTCGCCTTCCTAGAAGCCTCGGTCTGTCACCTAGCCATGACCGGACACGCCCCCATCACAATCACGTCCGTCTACCTGCCTTGCAGACGTGACGTACAGGTATTACGAAGCGACTTCTTGGCGCTCCTTTCCCTTGGAAACTCAGTCATTTTGAAGTCATTCGGATGTGCTTGAAATTGCCATCTGTAAGAACATCAACCTCGCCTTCCAAGGCATTGAGGTAATCCACGAGCTCGCTTCGATCATCGCCCCATTCTTCTTCGGTTAGGGTCCTCCGCCTCAGACTCACCCTCCATCAAAACATTTGTAGACTGGCTCCGACTCAGGAACGACTTGAGGGAAGCCACATCACCGCACCTAGATGCTATTCCTAGGTACATATCTTCAGTCAACGACACAAACCTCGCAGTTCATGCCCTCTCTAGGCACATCCAGACCGTCGCCGAGGATTGCTCGAGGCAGGTACCCTCGGTGAAAGACCACCGATGGACCCTGCCAAACGTAAAAGACCTAATGAGACGCAAGAATGCGGCGACTCATGGCCACGACTTATATCCTACTGAAAGTAGCCGGCTGGTACTATGTACCCTTCAGCGTGAAGTCCGATCACCGAACGATCGGTGGGATAATCACCTCTCTAACATCGAACATTCCCATATCGCCTACTGGCGACTTCCCAAATCCCTAAAAGTGGCCGCCGTGGACGCCGCTCACCTTGCAATGGTTGACAGCGAGTTCGACCGGAGGACTAAGGAACCACCTCATGATTCCTTTACTCAAGTTGCATACACCGAAGTTGAGTCCATAATTAAAAACCTGCGACCACGCAAGGCTCCCGACCCTGACGACATCACCAACAAGGTGATAAAACTCCTACCCATGTTCATTTTACACCTACTGGTGTTAATCTACAACGCGGCCATATCCAAAAGCGCCTTCCCGAACACCTGGAAGGAAGCCGACGTCTAGGGATTCTCAAGTCCTCGAAACATCCAACCGATCCATCAGCCTACCGGCCCATTAGCTTACTCAAAGTCTTGGGTAAGGTATATGAAAGGCTCATTCTCGGCCGCCTTAAGGACTTCATACTGTCTCGAGGGCTACCAATCAATGAGCAGTTAGGGTTTCGCACCCAACACTCATGCACACATCAACTGCACCGCATCGCGGAGCACATTCTCAGTAAATTCTCTCAGGGCTACCAAACTGGGCCACTTTTCCTCGACGTGGCGAAAGCTTTCGACAAGGTCTGACACAACGGGCTCATATACGAACTATATGAGCTCGGTTTGCCAGATCGACTCGTACTTATCATACGAGATTTTCTCCGAAATCGAATCTTTCGTTACCGCGACGAGGGAAAATAGTACTTCAAAGACCATAAAGTTACGTATTTTATTTATAACTTGAAATTTACAAATAATAATATTGTAAGTGCCAGCCCTAAGCATAGATCGTGCAGAACGATGTAGTAAGTAACGTAACAGACAAACGCATAAACCGTACAATAACTACTTGAACTATTAGAAATTAAACATATTTAACAGCTTCGGAATTAAATTGAATATTTATTAATAATAATATTATTAATAATAATATTATTAATATAATTGGTTTACTTCTATACTAAGAAAAAATATGGTAGGCGGAATATTAAAAAATAATAAAATATAAATACTAAAACTAACGAAATGGCTATATTATGAAATATAAAAATAAATACATTTTACTCATAGATATAAGGATGTTTTTAAAAGTAAATTATGAATATGAACACAAGATAAAGAAATTGTAAAACATAACCTATATCAAAAATAGGAAAACATTTTTAAGATATTAAAAAGATCAGAAAATAAATTTTACCATTAGTATCATGAAATATATTTTTGGGTTTTGTTTACTTTGTAATCTATTGTAACGACAAATTAAACATTAATTTTTCTGTTAAGTTTCAAAAAGTACATGATATTTTTTAATAAATTGGCTTTTCGTAATATTATTTACAACTGTATCTGTATAGATGTGAACAACATAATGAAATTTGACATAAAAACAAATGTTGACTTGGAACAAAATTGTTGAATTTTTAATTAAAACCTGGATGATATTAAAAACGAGTCTAAATTTAACTATATCCCTAAGGTATTGGCTAAATCTTTAGATATTTGAGCACCATTGTTCTCCGCGAGGTCATCGTCGTTATTCCTTAATATATTAAATATTTACATTTTAATAGATAACACTTCTATTTCCAGAGATTAATAGGTTAATGCGTATTCTTAGTAGCCAAATTCGCAGATAAAACCTAGTCTATGCGCGACACAGTAAGGCCTGGTGAAGATCATATTTTATACGTACTTTGTACCATCTAGTGAAATAAACTTAAATTACGTCCAACAACTTCGTATTAAACTTAAGCACCATCTAACGACATCATTTCAAACTACTATGTAGTGAATTCTCCAAATGAGTGACAATGAAATTCAGTCTGTCAAAAGGTGAAAAAGAATTTTAAAAAATCACACTAATCACATTAAAAATAATAAATAAATATACCAATAACTAATATATCTCCTCTCCTGGTTGCTGCTGTGTAATTTGCCAATTAAGGGAAACGAATGAAAATTACCTTTAGTTTACCGATCAAAAATATTCATCTGAAATATGATAGACTAATAATGACTATAGTCCTCATTTGACTTGATATAAATTAAACAAAAATGATTGCTTTTTGTGTGCCACAATTTGTTTTTTTTTTAGTTTTAATTTCAACAAAATGTTAAACGATAAAAGTTGCGGATTTAGTTACACAAACTTCAGATACATTCAAAAAGATACTAATAAATGAGGTTTGACAATTCCATTCCGTTTATTTTTAAAGACGTGCATCACTATTTGGCTGTATTATAGCGGCCATTTTACTCCACTCGCATGAAAGTAATTTTGTTATATGATGTATATACATCCATCGTCATAAATCGATAATTTAAGAAACATTCCATAACAAAATTTCGTTATTTATTTACTTTATAAAAAGGAATAATAAGTAATTCGAGAATAACTTTCATATTCAGCACAATTAAAATAAAATACGACATTTGTAACATTCTTACTAGCTCAGTTTAGTATATTATATAAAAGGTTATAAAATAAAATTACAATAAAATGCAATTAGTTTAATATTCCTCTAGTATTTAAGTCAATTTGAAGAATACTGGAGCAGTACCTTAATTTTTTTAATTCTAATAAGTAAAAATCATAAAACGATCTCGTTTACGTCAAATATTCTATTGGCAGTTGATTCAAGAGCAGTTGTGAGTCAATAAGTTTGCATATTCCCAGCTACTGTAGGTAAATTAGAAATACCTCTAAATTCCTTACCTTCAAGAAAGGAGTCTACTCCTTTTTCATAGGCGGCGGCAACTCCTGATATTGATCGCGGGCGAAGATGTTTCCTTATCCGTTTCTTCAAAAAATATATCCAGATAGATTAGATAATAAATATAAGAGAAATAAATATAAGATGTCCATAAAATTAGGCGAAATGTTGGAACAACATTGAAATGAAAAAACATATATGTTACTTCATTCTTCTCTTTTAGGCACAGTATGGTTTGTAATAACTAGGCTGAGCTATTTGGATCCCACAAATATTGGACATAATGATAAAACATACGTACTATATTGTTATAGAAAAGAAACTTTTAAGTGGCCTATCAATAATCTAATTGCAAGAAATTTGTAATATATATATATATATATATATATATATATATGTGTGTATATATATGTATATCTGTTGTCATAGATCAGACAATGATAAGCACATTTTTGCTCAGTATGACTTATTAATATAATGGTATAATCGCCAAAAGTTGAAATATAAAAGTTATCATAATCTGATTAGTAATTAGTATTTAATACAACAGTAATATTTTGCATGTAGTTATCCTGAAATGACCAAATGAAAGAGCATTTTTTGGCGATTATACCTATATTAATAAGTCATACTGAGCAAAAATGTACTTATCATCGTCTGATCTATGACCACAGATATATATGTTTATTGATATATAGAAGTTTTAATCAATTAAAATGTGTATCGAGATTCCTGACAAAGACCGAATATATGATCAGATTATATATATAGTGAGAGAAGCTTTACGAAATCGGAAGTCTAACTCCATAAATATCTCAACAATCATCCTAACATTCTTGAGAATTGAGAGATGTCTTACTCACTGGCATAATGAAACAATTTTTACAGTTTCAGCTAGTCTTGTTTAATTGAACAACTGCGACTGTACGTGACAACGTAAAGATTTCATTTGTTTTCGTATCCTGCAGGTGAGAATATGCTTGATCAAAAAGTACTGAGCTGTACTGGTGATCATATGCAAGAAAGCAGTACCAGTGGTGAAAATAATAATAATAATAATTAAGGCTGATACATACTGATACTTGGGTATGTCATAAAATATAGGTCTCGATGAGGCGAGCATGAAACAATCGGTTCGCGATGTGTTTTTTGCACGCCTGGCAACGGTTTTTATAAATAACATACAATACATATATCTACAATACATATATAATATAATCAAATCGCACTAGACACACAGAAAAGTCCACATAACTATGACGTCCCACTACGATCTCGGTATATGCATCCTGCATAAACAGAGATCGTTGGTAATGAGAGGAGGATATTTACCGCGGAGGTATGGAGGGCGTCGCCTGTCGCTGTGCCGTAACTATGGACAACCATGAAGAGTGCAGCCTCCGTTTCTACTTCCTGACGACATCGGGGAATACCTTTTATACGGACGTTGTAGCATTTAACAAAGGGCATACCCCACTGTACTTACCCAATGAGCAGTGGCAGGATACGAGTGTATAGACTATCTCCGACCGAGAGACCTTATAGAAAGAGAAAGAGGACTCTTCACTAACCGACAGATACTGTTGCCTCCCTTCACTGATAGAAATTAATATGCCAACAATAATAATAATAAAATAATGGGAAATTATTATGGACAAGGCTTCATAAAAGAGAAAGTTGTTCGCCGACGGAACGCTTTAACCTACGCCTCCTCCTCACAACATATCGCAAAGGTCCATTATAATTATCTTACTATTCATTTGTACGTAGTATCGATCACGTGTCTCCCGGTAACCGTACGCACTAACTTATAAAAGTACTCTTTATAGAAATTGGATTTAAATCCTGTGATACCTCTTAACGAACTCACTCATCATTATTAATTGTTTTCATCCAGTTCATTTAAGTTAAAGAAAGATTTCATTGTGTATATAATTATGGACCAGTTGAGTATAAGGTATGGTACATTCATTCGGTATTATAACTAAAGCTTTAACCCATTTCAATTGACTACGAACATAGTGAGGGTCCAGATAAATTATTAAGTTGGTCATGTTCACTGTTGCTTATCATATTAAATTTCAACTTGCTACACATGGCCTTGTCACATGATATGGAAAAACGATCTGCTAGAAATTGACACGCATATAGTACGGTAATGTAATGTAAAATGTTATAATTCAACAATTCCCTCTTACAGTCAGTTGCTGTATCCAGTGAGAACTGCACGTGAAAGCAACCAAGACGTTAAGTCATGCGTCGCAAGGAGCCGCACCTCACCTCAAGTGCCCATGGAGGAAGAAGTTTAATTTCAACTAGAATTCAACAACATCAGCAACGCAAAATGCAAAACGTAAAAAGTCAGCTACCTAGAAGCTATTCATCACCGGTTCCACAGGCAGATCTAGAAAACAAAGGATACATTCGTAGTTTCTCGTCTCCCGATCCAAAACAAGTTTGCTACAGGCGAAATTCTGATTCGATATGCAGATCAAAAGCAGAGTGTTCAAGAAACGAATTAGATTCCGATTTAGAAGCTTACGAGCTCTTTGAAGAGAGCTTTATTGATATAGATGCCGAACCTGATGATATCGCGTTTGGAGCTTATACTAGAAACCCCGAAATAGACGAGCCTAAGAAGGTTGTTGCTGCAATTCTTCCTGGCAGTAGAATCCAAAAAATATCCATGAAACCTATTTCACCCCGAACTATTCAAAAAATTCAAAGTTCTCGACAATCAATACGGAAACATCAAAGGAACAGAGACAAAAACAAAGGTGAGATTAAGCAATCATCAGACCCATATCCTAATGAATACTAATCTATATACAAGGCCAACCAGTGACGTACTTGTTATGGAAATGAATTTGAACAGCCTTTGTAAATGAGGGTTTTGAGTGATTATTTTAAACGTACACAGTCTACAATTTTAAATTGAATAGATACATTTAACATTTATTTAATCTGTAACAAATAAAGGCTACACAATTATACTTTAAAATTAAATGTCATGGTTGCAATTGACATGACATGAAGCTCTGAATGTCCAATTAGTCAGTTGTAATTCCTCTTTAAATTACCAATGAGCTAAATTTTTAACCGTTGTTTTTAAATATGACAAGTTATATACCTTTTATGTTCAGAATCAGAGCATTCACTGCTCGGAATGGAAGAGCTTCAAAGGTCCCCACCTTTAGAGAAGGAAGCAATGGAATTGGAAAGAGAGCTAGATAACGCTGAACAGCATCTAGATGCTGAAATCGCTATGGCTACAGAAGAAAGTGACAGTGAAACGGTAAGTTTTAATATTATAATTAATTTTACGATATAAAATGAACCACATTTTCTTATGGATTCATGAAATGATTTTACCTCACATTTTAAGTCAATGGTTAACTATATTATATGATTGATTGATTTCTACAACAAGCCATTACTGCTTGTTTCTTTTAAAATCTTACCACTCTTTCTTGAATATTATCATGTAAAAATAATATCAATTAGTCAATTATCATTTCACATATAGTATATTATACGTACGGTATTTCGTCAATGTTTATTTGCTTTATTATAATTAAAGAAATAATTATTTTTAGTTGATTATTACTACTTACACAATATATTTATTATTTATTTTTATTTAGACTCAGTTTAATTAGATAATCTCACGTTACGGCGTTACAGTAGTAAATAACATCCCACACGGCAGTAATTTTAACAATTCTGATGGCACAAAAATTGCCTTTGATCAAATCCACAGACATTTTCCAGACAGTGTGTTCTTTGTCCTTTTAGTTACAAGTTGTTCCTTTGGATTAATGTGATTAAGCTAAGAAAACAGCATTGATTTTGGCTGGATAACGTTTTCTTACAGAATGCCAGGATATAGTAGATGTTATGGGCCACACTAACCATTGGGAGAACTGAGTGCTTGTTTGTTACCCATAAAAAAATCTAGTAAAAACTTAGGTTTGTCTCAGAATTTATTACCTAATTTTATTTAGATACAGTTTAGTTGGATTTATTTAAACGGTTAATCTAACGTTACGGCGGTAAAGTAGTAAACAACGCCCCTGCGCGGCTATAACTTTAACAATTCGGATGACACAAAAATTACGGTTGATCAAACCCACCGACATTTTCCAGACAGTACGCTCTTTATCTTTTTAGTTATGAATAGTTCCTCTGGATCGTTGTGATACAGCTGAGAAAACAACATTGATTTAGGTCATCATAAGGAATTATTAATTTAACATTAATTATACCAATAGTTGATATTATTTATACCAGTCCTGTGCCATATCACTGCCGTTTCTGATTTGACATTTTATGTTAGTCCTTAAGCATGACAGGTGCAGTGTCTGAAGGTCACAATTATCAGAAAACATTAGGTTCACATGAGTGAGTTTTATAAAGAAGTATGGAAACGAAATGAGAAGTTCTTCAATTATGAACAAGTTTATGAAGAGCTGTGGCATGATTTGTTAGGTACCTTCTTTATTTTTTTAATACATCCATTAATTTCAATACTTGCTATATGGTTTTAGGCACATCGGATCAGTTTTGTTTCTTTTTTTATATTAGAAAATTATGGACATATCCATCTTTTATTATTATCCATGTAATAAAATTATCCATTAATACATCATTTTATTAAATTGTAGCAATTTGTTGCATTGCACCACGTTCCCACGGATGTAGGAAGATCTAACTGATAATAAAACGGGGCAGCCTCCCTCTAGGCTGACATCTCGCGTCTAATCCTTACGATTACATACGTAGTCAATCATAATTACGTAGATATCAATAAAGCTTTCAGAAGTACATTTTGGTTTTGTCTACGACACCAACTTAATATACACATAGATAGTTGAATTAGAACCAATGCTTATTCAGTCATTTTAGCAGGAGATTTCAATAGCAAGCATATTCGGTGGAATGCAACTAAAATCAACCCCCGGGGTTTTAACTCGCTTAGCGACTTCGATGTCGTAGCGCCCTCTACGCCTACCCACTTTCCATAAACACTGGGTTACGCACCCAATGTGCTTGATATTGCCATCTGCAAGAACATCAACCTCGCCTTACAAGGGATAGAGGTAATCCACGAGCTTGTTTCCGATAATCACTCCGTTCTTCTTCGATTAGGGCCCTCAGCCCCAACCTTACCTTCTAGCAAAAACGATAATAGACTGGCACCGACTCAGGAACGACCTGAGGGAAGCTACATCACCGCACCTAGATGCTATTCCTAGGAACATATCTTCTGTCAACGACACAAACCTCGCAGTTCATGCCCTCACTAGGCACATCCAGACCGCCGTCGAGGATTGCTCAAGGCGGGTTCCCTCGGAGGATGACCACCGATGGACCCTGCCAAACGACATACAGGATCTAATGAGATGCAAGAATATGGTGACTCGTGCCCATGACTTATATCCCTCTGAAAGTAATCGGCTGGTGCTACGTACCCTTCAGCATGAAGTTCGATCACGCATATCCCAGTATGGGAACGATTGGTGGGATAATCACCTATCCAACATCGAACCGTCTCATCTCACCTTCTGGCCACTTCCCAAGTCCCTAAAAGGAGGCACCCCCCAAACAATGCCTCCCTTAGTGCGTCCCAATAAACCACCCGCCTTAGACGAAGTGATAGCCGAATGTCTGGCTGACAATCTCGAGCTCCCATGCTCACCGAGCACCCTATCGATCGACGCTACTCACCTTGCAATGGTTGACAGCGAAGTCGATCGGAGGAGTTACGGTAGTTCGTATTCCTCACGATTCAGTTACTCAATTTACATGCACCGAAATTGAGTCTATAATTAAAAACCTGCGACCACGCAAGGCTCCCGGCCCCGACGGTATCACCAACAAGGTAATAAAACTCCTACCCATGTCTATTTTACACCTACTGGTGTTAAACTACAACGCGGCCATATCCAAAGGCACCTTCCCGAAAACCTGGAAGGAAGCCGACGTCATAGGTATTCTTAAGCCCTCGAAACACCTAACCGATCCATCGACCTAACGACCCATAAGCCTACTCAAAGTATTGGGTAAGGTATATGAAAGGCTCATCCTCACCCGCCTCAATGACTTCATCCTATCCCGAGGGCTACCAATCAATAAGCAGTTCGGGTTTCGCACCCAAGACTCATACTTACATCAAGTGCACCGCATAACGGAGCATATTCTCAGTAAATTCCTTCGGGGCTACTGAACTGGGGCACTTTTCCTCGACGTGGCGAAAGCTTTCGACAAGGTCTGGCACAACACGCCTCCAATCTGCAGCCAACACCTTAGGGAAATTGTTTCGGAAATGGAGGATCGAGGTTAACCCACTAAAAGTGCAGCCATGTACTTCTCTCGCAACAAAACGTCGCATCACCCAACTATAGAGTTATTTGATCGTCCAGTCCCCTGGGAAAAGACAGTCAAATACTTAGGCGTTACATTAGATTAAAGACTCACCTTTGGCCCGCATATCAACCGCGTACGGAATCGATCGTCCTAGGTCATTTACACCCATTACTCAATAAAAATAGCAAAATGTCCCTTCGTAATAAAACTACACTATACAAAGCATGCATCCGACTCATAATGACATGCGCAAGCCCCGTCTTTGCGCATGCCTCCCCGCGTCACATTCATCGATTTCAGGTAATACAAAATCGTTTCATACGCAAGGCCACCGGTGCGCCATGGTTCTTGAGTAACGAAAATCTACACATAGATCTTGAGCCGCCGACCATAGCTCAGTACCTGAAGCAGGCTTCCCGCCGATATTTGGACTCTGCCGACACACACCCAAACCCCTTGATTGTAAGTGCCGCCATTTAAAATCCCATCGCGAATCATAGATTCACCCGCGTCCGAAGGAGACCGAAGCACGCCCTCGACGACCCCGACGACGCGAACACCAGTACCCAAGCCCTTCATAAAACACTACACACGTACATTGCACCCTCATACCGCCCCCGCCGACGACGAGGGCGTCGCAAACAAGGTTATTCGCAATTCCGCCATGACACAAGCCGGTTCTCTCCAGTCAATACAGATAGAAAGGTCGCTGTTGAGTTTCTTGCGCCACTTCTTCTCCATCGCCTACGCATTCCGAAGTGATGGTACAGATATTCTTAGTCAGAAGCAACTGACCGAGCCGAGGTTCGGCCCTCTCGGGCACCCTCGAGTCATTCGCTTTCGTGCACAGGGTAACAATCCAAGTCGAGGCTCCCACTCGAGGACCCTTGTACTAGTTAAACATTAATAAAGGTCTTGGTGGTAATAAAGTTCCTAAGCTGTCGGCCACCTATCAGACTCAAGATAATAAAAATCCAGTTCAGAAGACCAAATCTGGAAAACATATGTAAGTATGTGCGCTGCAATGGTCTCTAGGAATGGGTTCTCAGTACTGAGTCAGTTCATAGTCATGACCCTCTACTCTAATCGTCCAAGATACTGAAATCCTCTTTTAAATGTCTAATAAAATACCTTAGCCCTACCCTACGAGCCCGGGACTTCAGGAATGGGCATTAATTACCTGTGTAACCCTGAGAGGGTTACACAGGTAATTAATGCCCATTAAAATAAATACCGATAAACATCTGTAGAGTCACATTATGTCACCCACAAAATAGATTATGAAATCGGTTAAACATTGCATTAAAATGCAAAATTACGTCATATATGAACTACATATTCATCAGCTACGCTTAAACCCTCTCATTAATAAAGCCGTGCCCTGAACTGGAATATTTAAAGGTTGTTATTACATTACGGTGTAAGGATGACGACACGAAAGCACGTTAAAAGCTCTCGTCCGACGCCCCAATTACACCAGCGCGAGCATGGCACCATCTCATCCGCCATTACGACATCAAACTGTGACCGCAATCGTCTGCCATGTAATACCATCGGAATTAAACCGACATCTGTTTTAGACGCGCTATTTTTATTTATGTTGCGGTTCTTGTTTTCACTAAATGTTTATAAATAATGCATTTTCTGGTTATTGTTCTCGTTGGTTTTACTTTATGGGTTTTTTTTAATATTGTACCAATTACACATATTCCATATATATGGTATCCTCATGGTATGTACAAATTTGCAAGTGACTATCATTAAAATCTTTGAAAGTGGGTTGGACTGCCTCATCGGCATTTTTTTCTTCAAGAAATAGTCTAATTCCGTGATTTAAAGTGAAAAAAGTTATAATCTATGGGTGTCGAAGACATTCCAAGCGACCGGCTATCGTGAAGGATGGATTCTAGTGTTGTCATGAAGCAGCAGTGGGCTAGTGCCATTGCCAGTCTCGGTTGTTTAACGGCTAGCTCTTCCATCTTGGTTTAAAATTGTTGACAATACAGTTCTGCCGTAATCGTCTGGCCAGATCTAAGAGTCCTCGATATCCCCATAACTTATTTCATTTCTTAAAAACACTGTACATAAATGAAGGGAAATATTTACCTACCCGTCTTTGTGTGTCTTAGTGCCTGAGGAACAAGAAATAAGTGTGTAAAGGTGCTTCAAATTTCTATTATAAAAATAAATATCAAAACGCCGTTATGTAACAAATTACGATTGATAAAAAAAATTCCCAAGTCGTCTTTGAATGCAATTCAAAACGTAAACAGTGAGTGTTACGGCGGTGAATTTTTTTTATTGTTCTAATTCCGATACGAGTTTAGGATGTCTCCCCCACACACCGTACAGTAACATATCGAGCAAGATTTAATGTGATCATAACTTAATTTAATGAACTTAATGATTGGGTTATAAACTGTGTATTAACTAAAAGGCCAAAGAATGAATTAAATTACACCGCAAATAGAAGTTGTCATTCCTTTTAATTTTCGTATAGCTAATATATATATTTTTAAATCTATAATTAATAATAGAAAAACTATAAAAATATAATTAATCGAATAACAACTATTATGATATTCACTAAAATGTTTGACAAAAACTCGAAATTCAATATACTCGTATGTTACTTGTATATAAAATATATATAAATAATATAACCGTTATTGCGTCCGCACAGAGACATACGAAAGTCCCGTCTTGTCCGGAGGACAGGGAGAGTGGCAATGAAACACCGACACTTCTCTTCCCCCGCGGCCCCACAACAGCCGCATTATTTGGTGCGCCCCCTGCTTGAGTCGCGGAGGATAGGGAGAGCCGCAACGAAACACCGACACTCCTCTCCTTCCGCGACTCCGCCTCGGCCCCTGAGGGCGGGGAAGATGGCCTCGCTCGGTCACTTCAGCCCCCAGCAGTCCGAGGCGTGCTCTTTACGAGCCCAACCGGAACGGCCACCAACACCTATCTCCGTCGACGGCGACGACGTCTCAAACAGAATTATTCGCGGTACGGCCATATTTCTGGCCGGTTTTAAACAATACATAGGAGCGTCGCTGGAGTTTCTCGCGCCACTTGTTCTCCAGCGCAGTCCGAATTGGTGGTAAATGTTGTTAAGAATAATAATGATATTAATTTAGTTAATCCCTCAGAAGCAACTGACCGAGCCGAGATTCGGCCTTCTGGGGCACCTTCGAGTCATTCGCTTTCGTGCACAGGGTAACAATCCAAGTCGAGGCTCCCACTCGAGGACCCTTGTACTAGTTAAACATTAATAAAGGTCTTGGTGGTAATAAAGTTCCCTAAGCTGTCGGCCACCTATCAGACTCAAGATAATAAAAAATCCAGTTCAGAAGACCAAATCTGGAAAACATATGTAAGTATGTGCGCTGCAATGGTCTCTAGGAATGGGTTCTCAGTACTGAGTCAGTTCATAGTCATGACCCTCTACTCTAATCGTCCAAGATACTGAAATCCTCTTTTAAATGTCTAATAAAATACCTTAGCCCTACCCTACGAGCCCGGGACTTCAGGAATGGGCATTAATTACCTGTGTAACCCTGAGAGGGTTACACAGGTAATTAATGCCCATTAAAATAAATACCGATAAACATCTGTAGAGTCATATTATGTCACCCACAAAATAGATTTTGAAATCGGTTAAACATTGCATTAAAATGCAAAATTACGTCATATATGAACTACATATTCATCAGCTACGCTTAAACCCTCTCATTAATAAAGCCGTGCCCTGAACTGGAATATTTAAAGGTTGTTATTACATTACGGTGTAAAGGATGACGACACGAAAGCACGTTAAAAGCTCGTCCGACGTGCCCCAATTACACCAGCGCGAGCATGGCACCATCTCATCCGCCATTACGACATCAAACTGTGACCGCAATCGTCTGCCATGTAATACCATCGGAATTAAACCGACATCTGTTTTAGACGCGCTATTTTTATTTATGTTGCGGTTCTTGTTTTCACTAAATGTTTATAAATAATGCATTTTCTGGTTATTGTCCTCGTTGGTTTTACTTTATGGGTTTTTTTTAATATTGTACCAATTACACATATTCGATATATATGGTATCCTCATGGTATGTACAAATTTGCAAGTGACAATCATTGAAATCTTTGAAAGTGGGTTGGACTGCCTCATCGGCATTTTTTCTTCAAGAAATAGTCTAATTTCCGTGATTTAAAGTGAAAAAAGTTATAATCTATTGGTGCCGAAGACATTCCAATCGCAGCTCCTCTAATCTAGCGACCGGCTATCGTGAAGGATGGATTCTAGTGTTGTCATGAAGCAGCAGTGGGCTAGTGCCATTGCCAGTCTCGGTTGTTTAACGGCTAGCTCTTCCATCTTGGTTTAAAATTGTTGACAACACAGTTCTGCCGTAATCGTCTGGCCAGATCTAAGGAAGTTGTACTGTATGACACCAGCACTGGTCCATCAAATACTCACCAGTACCTTTTTTTGAGTCAACTTTCACTTGGGACAGAATTTGATCGGACCTCCTGGGCTAAACCACTGTGATAAGCGTTTCCGTTTGGAGTACAGTATCCATTTTTTATCACAAGTAACAATACGATTCAAAATTCTCTCATTATTGTGACGGTTGAGTAATGTAACGCAGTACTCAATCTTACTGTTTCTCAAACCGACGCCTGCCGCTAACTCTGATGTGGTTTGCCATAGATCCGTTTTTACGACCTTTTATTTTTCGTTGTCGACTGGGGTCTCCGGCCGTCCGCGGAGTTTGTTTTGGAGGTCAAAATCTCCAGAACGAAAACGTTAGAACCAGAAATGTATCGCGCTTTATTGTACAGTAGCTTCCTCATACACATCAATAATCCTTCGAGCTCTTTCTGCAACGCTGGTGCTACGGTGGATCTCATATTCGTAAATAACACGATATTTCAAATTTTCCATTTTGTTAACAGAAAGATGTCAAAGAAAAAACAAATGGTGCCAGAACAAATGAATCACTAAATTCGAAACACAAATATACAAACCTAAATTTGAAATACATTTGAATTTAGAATTCCTAACCAAATGCCAGATTATTTGAGAAGGTGGCCAGTTCGTATAAGGTACATGGCATATATTATCAAGACAACATTTTTTAGAAGTTTTATTGTAATAATTTATAGTAACGATTCCAATAACCGCATAATCCATTTCTAGCTGCTAAGCTGTCATTCTTAACCTCGTCCTCCCCTTCGCTAAACTTTGTAATGCACAAATAATAGAACCCAGAACCCGCGACGCAACAGCCATGTGCGGTACATGTATGCTCACGGCCGAACTCCATCTAATGGGAAATAATGACTAATGTTGATTAATATAAATGTACTGTGCAATGGATTACGTTTTAGTTATAATGGTAGGTAAAAACGTAGATGTGAAAAAATCAAATGGTTATATATCTCATTTGATGCGATGACAACATCGAATGGAATGATGATCTGTAACTTGGTTGAATTTCATCACCTTATACGAACTGGCCACCTTCATCTCAAATAATCTGGCATTTGGTTAGGAATTCTAAATTCAAATCTATTTCCAATTTAGGTTTGTATATTTGTGTTTCGAATTTAGTGATTCATTTGTTCTGGCACCATTTGTTTTTTCTTTGACATCTTTCTGTTAACAAAATGGAAAATTTGAAATATCGTGTTATTTACGAATATGAGATCCACCGTAGCACCAGCGCTGCAGAAAGAGCTCGAAGGATTATTGATGTGTATGAGGAAGCTACTGTACAATAAAGCGCGATACATTTCTGGTTCCAACGTTTTCGTTCTGGAAATTTATGTGTGGAGGAGGCTTATGTTTAGTTAGAAATTATGCACCAACACTTTTTGATATTATAATGACGACTATTAATCATCACTCACTTTAACAATGAAAGAGTAGATCCACGCTGCAATATGAATAGAGTCGGCTTGACTCAGGGAGGGGGTGGACTTCCCTCAGGCCAGCGTACGCACCGCTAATGTTCAGATACGGATACCTAGTTAGTATTCGTGTCATCTTAGTACTCAAGAATGTGCACTTTGAATATTTATTAGTGGAGGATGAATTTAGGTGTTCATGGGCTGCAGATATCATTTACCATCAACTAAATACTTTGCTTATTTATCACGCTAACTTTTATTTAAATTTTTCAAAACACTAATGTACCCTTTATATATTTAAAAAAAAGAATGCTGAGCTATTATTACTAATATTCCCAATAACCACTAAAACGAAGCTTAAATACTTGCCAGGAGATGGTTTACGACAGTAGTCTCACGGCGGATTCGGACCTACGACTCCATATATAATAAAAGTTGAACCAATGATACTAAGTTGGATGGTATCCGATATATAATAATTAAGTCTGAAAAAATATATACAAAACTTTATATACAAAACTAGATCCGTCTACTGTATGCAAGCATACGATTCTCAAAATCTAATTGCATTATAATGGGTAACCCCAACTCCTAACTTCGACTATCATTACCTTAATCATCAGATTCAATTATTAATAAAACAATAGATATGGCAATAATTGGCTTGAGAAAAATATATCAATATAAAACATTTATAGGGGAAAGAAAACATGAGCCTTCCCAGAAAACCAGCGTACATCAGGTTAAAGCCGCTGCGTTTTGTATGGTGAGGGAAGCCGGTTACCCAATGATCAATAACAATTTTTATTTTATATATTATGTAGAGCCACACTGCGTATTGTCCATGAATGCTTCGGCTAGAATGTGGGGCACACCATCACAGAATACCAGGGTAAAGTGGCAACGTAAGAGTGGCGTGGTCGTTTAGTGAATGTAAGAATCCAGAGTCCCAATTATTGGTAGGAAGGGTAACCGTATTAGACATGCAGATTAAATCTTTGTTAAGGCTGGATTTATAAATCAAGAGCCTCAGTCATAAAATACAAGTACTACCATGGGAACTAATATAATATTAAATAATTCTTTGTACTGAGGGGTTGACAACGCATCTGCATTACGATTCCTTATCTTGGATGAATGGGGATGTCAAGACCAGCGTGAATTACTGACCATCAGGAATGAAATACTTACCATCTTCCATCTGAGTTACGGTCAGAATATTAATTTCTATATATTATTAGATAAATATATATATATATATATATATATATATATATATATATATATATGTATATATATATATATATATATATTTATATATACATTAGCACAAATGTTATTCAGCACTTTAATCGTCCAATTTGGTAAATATTTTGACCAACAACATAGAAATTATGGAAATGGACTCATAATTATTAGATGCCGAATCGTTATAGTACACAAAGGTTTAATATAACAACAATAGTATTTACCCGCTTTGGACTCACAATGTATGCTCGTTTGGCACCTCCAATTAAATAAATATAAAAAAAAAAACACAGCGACATCCTTATTAACGATACACGATGCCGTGCTTTTTGTAAATTAATTCAGCAACGACTACAATATCACAATTTTATAAAGATAATTTATTTCTTTCACTGTAACATTACAGACATAAGCCGAATTCGATAATATAAAATTATTTGTTATATTATCATGAAAATAAAAGCCTAAATAAATATTTTTTTAGAAATGATAGAGTCACACAGAAACTTAAAACTGATTATAGGAGTGTGATTCCTTGTCGTAAAAATAGTATATATATATACGTAGCAGCTATTGAACCAGAAACCCTATTAATGAAAACGGGGTGACTTACACGTGGGAATAGTGATAACTCTTCCAAATACCATAGCATAGCAGATCTCCGAAAATAGCATAGTAGGTGATTGGTAGCATCAGTGATTACCAAATAAAATTAATAAGCGATTAATTTGGTTATTTTATGATGGCTATGGAAAACGATTAGACACAACTCATGGTTATATTTAGATTCTAGTCGAAAATAGCTACTAAATTCCTGAGGTTTCATTTTAGTGCCGAAACAGTTATATAACGTCATTGAATAACTATGCCTAGTTCCGTTAGTTATTTTTATCTATAACGTTGTCAACCAAACATCTATGCAGTTAGGTATTCCGGCCACAAGCTACTTACAGTTTACACATTACATTGGCTCAACAAATCCACATTTGTTTACGTATAATTATTGCCTACAATGACATTGTTTTAGACGATGTAGTGTGCCCTTGAAACGTGAGTGTACTGCTAACTAACATAGTGTATTTAATACTTAACTCTGTGCAGCATTTATTTTTGACAGCCTTTGGTGTTACTAAATTCAAAGTTTTTAATTAAAGAAAATATATATATATATATGTATATATATATATATATATTTATATATAAATATATATATATATATATATATAATATATATTTATATTTTCTTTAATAAAAACTTTGAATTTAGTAACACTAAAGGCTGTCAAAAATAAATGCTCTAATGATGAAATAATGAAATGATTAAAGTGCTTAATAACGTTTGTGCTTAAATATATATAAATATCAAAGTGAGAAGGTATTAAATGTATTCACGTATTAATTGGTATTCTTCTTAAATAAATAACAGTTTTATTTAATTGTTTCTGTGCTCGATTCGCTGCGCGCACGTTTCGTGCATCGCTATCAACAGTCCGACCGGCCGCTAGCACGATAACAACGCACAAGCTGAATATCCAACCACTGCCGTACTAACGTAACCTCGTATTCACGATTTAATTAAAAACACATTGTGGGTTGTAAAGATTGCGTTGCCATTGGTTACACCGCGTTTCCGTGGTAGCGGGCCGTAAACATCGCGGAATCGATAGCAGCGTTTCAAGCAACGGCAGCATAACTGCTTCAGTGGCAGCAGCTACGAGCTCACGAAGCTTAGAAGCATATGAGTGTAGCGTCCGGCCAGCAGCGGGAACAATGAGTGCGCCTTGACCTTGCGGCGCGCGGGGGCCGGGGTGCGATGACGCCAGCGCGGCCGGCTCGCGGCCCGGCTTTCGGGTGAGATCCTTCGCGGACGGCATCCGCGTAATCGGTGGTCAGCGCAATTCCGAACTTCGCGTCGAAATACCGGGACGGGTGGGCGCCGCGACGCCGGGGAACCGCACAGCGCTCATTCCGCGAGCCGGCGCCGACGCCGACGCGCCTCGAACGACCGACCGACCGAGCCGACTCAAGCCAACCGAGGAACCGCGACATGCTCGCACCTCGACATGGGTAATGTGCAGTGCTGCGCCAGCGATCATTTTAACGAAGGAAAACCACCTAAGAAACCAAAGGGCAAGCGCAAGAACAAGAAGAAACAGCCGAATACCAGTGAAAAGACTAACGGATTGGGTGGTGATAAGGGAAACGGAGGTGTGCATAAAGTGAAAATCGTGGCGGAGGAGGTTTCAGAGCGAGCAGCGCCAACCACAGCGCTGGCACAAGCGTCACCTACAGTGCCTGTGCTGGAGGAGGCGGTGTCACAATCAATCACGAGTACCACAGAGACTGATGGAACACGTACCGAGAGCATGGCAGCTGCAAGGGAACGCTTCTTTGGGCAGGTACAAACACAAGTTTATTTTCGTCGCGGTATTTTCCTCTAAACCGAAACAGGAACAAAAATGCGACCGCTTTGCGGAACGACCTGATCCCCTTATCGTACCGGAACGAATCAGTTAGCCTCACTGGGGCCGCTCTGTTTTAAATCCAATCATTTCGTTGCTCTCGAGAATGACTCGCGAACGGTGCTTACCTAAGTTTGCTTGAAGAATTTTATCCAACGTCCGTAAAACAGATGTTTGTTTACACATTACTATCGCACAGCAACTTATAATACGCACGCAGAGACTGGGAGCGCGACGCAAGATTATTATTATGCGCATATTAAATCGCTGAGCATTTTCTATTAAAATCTAGCTTTATGTGATATTAAGTATACTAGTTAAGAATTTTTCTTCTTAATCGTCTTCGTCTTTAGGTAGTTCTCCAGCTAGTAGGGTTTGGCCTATTATATTCTTAGAGCAATGAATAATATGCCATTCTAATGTAACTCATACTTAATTCAATGACTTCAAAATGTCATTTTATGTAGTTTGTCGCGCTACTTCTAAATAAATAACATATGTAAAGTTATGAGACGACTTTTCCGTGATGTTCTTATTATGAATGTCGGAAATACTATTTTATTGTGATATCGGACGTCGCTCGGTTTGAAAGTTATACATTATTTTCTTCTCTTTCCTACTCTTGCCTTCTTATTATTTGTTGTGCTAATAGGCTATGTCGATATTATACCAAGATTCAGCGGTATTGCTTTTTTCTTATTAATTCTTAAGTTTTTCTTGTCCAGTTGACAGTTCATTTTGATAATATCGTACACTATGTTCAATTTCGAAGATATTTATGAATGTCCACGAACATACGCACTTCACGTACCTATAATAGGGTCTTCATTCGGCGTAATCACCCTTAGCAATAGGATTAGTGATCTCAGGTATAAGTAAAATAATTACTACTACTTGATATATTGATATATTGATAATACACTGTTATTGATAACACACCTCGGTAAAGAGTACGCGTGTGCATTTACACGCGTACTCTTTACCGAGGTTTTTAAAGCATGTTTCGTTAGAACAACGAGCAAATAAGTCCAGACAGTCATAGACATATACCTTTATATATTATATATACATACAGATTAAATAAACTAATGTCTTTTCACCATAAAGACTAAAGTAAATGTCAGTAAGTCTTCGATTTTCTTCGCCAAACGAAACAGAGCTCATCTAAGCCGCAATTATACGATAGTATTCTGTGAGGTTGTGGTCATTTAATGGTTGAGCCAACCATTGAACCATTATTATACAGTACGGTATTACAATATTGTGTTCATTGTAATTATTCTGTATTTTTACTATCAATAAACACCTGAAGTACTGACTGATAACAGACAATTTGAAAATGTAAATAATACCTAAACTTTGGTATATTAATTTTAAACGAAGTAATAGTTAAGTAAGTCAATCGTAATTGATTTAGCCAAGAAATGGATCACAGTATCGATAAAATATCAAACTTTACACACACATTTATACACATATATGTTTATAACAGATAAACGCAGGTTGCAATAAATCAAGTCCTCAAATTCTCCATCAGGATTTATACGTGTATTGATTATTAACATCAGATGCAATGCAAGAGAAACAAGTTAGGGCTGAATGTTTTTATCGAGAGAGCCAGTTTTCTATATAGGGTTGCATTATGAACGCTGTTATTTATTTATTAAAATAAAATATTAAAATTAAATAATATTATTAATGAGAATAATATTTAACGTCAATTTAATATAAAATAATAACGCAACTTGTATGCTCTATGTATTTGTTCAGAGAACTGTTCGATTTATAAATGTATTTGTATCACAATCATTAATTTTTTATTGTATCTATTACAAAAATGGCGATATGAATAAAACAAAATACCCTTATACTTTATTATATAATATTATAATAATATATTTTGATGAAATGTTTTCAAGAAAACAAAAAATATCTTTTTGACGGTCAGCGATTGTCACTCACCAACCCTATTTCGATACCTGATGAGACCAGTATTTCCTGATGGCCAAATAAAACTGGCATCTCCGTCCAACCTGTTACTCGGTGCAAAGAGACATATTCCGAGTATCTTTCCCCCGTAAACGATACTCGGATTAATTCACGCGAATCTCACGAATGTTTCCGCACGATACTATTAATAGAAGGGGATAGTGGAACTGATTAAAAATAGGAAGTTCCCTGAATCGCCTCCACTTAGTTTCGAACGCAAACTCATCTTCACGGGAGGGTCTTACTCACGTGTCATTGACTCAGCGAGGAAAGTGACCGCCTTCTGATTTAGTCCACGCACACGTTTCTCGCTTTTGGAGCAGATCCAGCCGATTTCCCGAAATAACTTCAACTGTTCCGAGTTAGCACGAGGTTTCATTGGTAGCCACAAGATATTGTTCCGATGGTTGCATCGGCTTTGTTTAATACTTCAATTTATTGGCAGCTGTTTACTTTTATAACGTTGATCAGATTTTATATGTATTGATAAAATGCGGGTTTTATCTAGTTTAGCAATACTATAACCAACCAAAAATCAATCGTATACTGTTTTAGCAACGATAAATTGTAGGCAATGTTGTACCAATTATGTCGTGGCAGACCTATTTGTTTGTAAATTCGTGATCTTGATGTTGAAAAGGTCCACATCAAGAAGAAGACATTTGTTGGAGAAAGCTTTGTCGATTATTTGAACCAAAATTTTATATATTAGGAAAATTATTTTGATATGATAAAACGATAGTAAGAGATATTCATTAACGCCACATTTGGAGGTGAAATAGGACTGGCTTATTCCAACTCCAAATCGATTCTTCATAGACCGGATAAGATTTTTAACTTTTCTTTGAGAAACACCATCCCATCCATCAGCGAGTGCGGCTTGAAAATTCGACCTCGTAACTGACGCAGGATTTTTAGCACTTTTAAGCTCGTCCCATAAATGCTCAAGAGGATTTTAGTCCAGACTACGTGCTGGCCACTCCATGCCCTCAATTTTGACCCTGAATCTTGCAGGTGGTACTGGTACGTTATTCGTTCGTTTATAAATTAAAAACCGAACCGAGTAACGAAATATTATAATCGGTTTTACCCGTAGCTTTGTTATTTATTTTAGACCGAAACAAAATATTATTAATTAAATACCACATTTTTTTTACTTTATAATTGATATAAGGTAATGAAGTTAAGGATTAAATACATTTTATCAAATTTATACTTTATTATATGTATAAAAACCAAATTTACTTTGAACGAATTCTTTAAATGATATCTATCTTTTTATTATATGTTTATTTTATTCGACATGAACGATTCATTAACATCAGACGTTAATGAATCGTTGAATCAAAGTTTCACAACCGTCTATTTATATAAACAAAGAGATAGCTCTATTTCGAGTACTCCTTGCACCTCAATGTCACGTCTCGCCGCCAAAGCTTTGGCACAGATAAAAGTAGGCGACGCCTTTTAATTTCCACAAGAAAACTGCAATCTTACTTGTTTTTATTTAAACGCTAATTTAAATTAAATTTTAATGAAGTGTAATAATTTATGATTTGGAATATTTATAATGTTATTTTTATTTCTGTATCTCCTAACGGATATGCTATTTGTACAAGTTTGGCATTCCTTATCACATAGATCTTTCGATTTTCACTCATTTCATCATAAATATTTCACATTTTAGTACAATTTTGTGATGTTCTTTGAACATACCTATGTCAATATTTGTGTTATTTATTAATCATTTTATATCTGGTACAAAACTAAAAACAAAGCTTCAATTCAATTTCTAATCTTAAGAAGCTTGAAGACGATTTGCTAAACTCAAACGTGCCTTTAAGCGATTTAGGGTACGGTCTGAGAAACTCAACGTGGTGAGTTCCAATCTGGTATTCAAATCTCTAGAACAAGTATTTTAGTTTGGTTGGAGTGGTTAATGCAAACGTTAGTAATACCACTGCTAGCATACTTTTTACAAATGGAATGTAAGCTCTGTAACCTAACTTAGATACGTACAAGAAAAGTAAACTACCAAGAGCGGCTACTGCAATATTTGAGAACTGACATACTCGTGTGTTGGATTAAAGTGAATGAAGATGGATGTATTTTTCAGGAAATGAGTTAGTGTATATAGAATAAAAATACAAACCATAAAATTATATCAATAAAATCAGCCCGTATCTCCCCACTGCTGGGTATAGGCTTCCCTTTTTTTTTCACCATTCAGCTCGATCCTGTGCTGCCAACCTATGCGGCCCCGCTGCCCTGACGATGTCGTCCGACCAGACTGTCCACCGATTGGCGCCCCTGCCCTGGCCACCATTCAGTTGCTGCCCTTGTTCACCGATCGTCGTATTCGCTCCAAGCCAGGTGTCCTGCCCATTGCCATTTCAGTCTCATGATCCGCATACCCACGTCTTCGACTTTGGTTCTCTGGCGAATTACGACGTTGGGTATGCGGTCCTTCAGAGTGATTCCCCATGGCGCGCTCCATAGATCGTTGCGCTACTTGAATTTTGTGCAGATTTTGCTTTGTGATAGTCCATGCTTCGGAGGAATTTTCAGAATTATATTATTTAACTTTATTTATCCCGTTTTTATAAAAACAATATTTAAGATTCAACAGCGTTATAAATATAGGTCGCGGCACGTAAGTCTAGCGGTGAACGAAAAATGGAGAGTATAGTTGCGCATGAGTACTGTCTCGAACGCAATTGTTCATTTTTACAAATTGGTTACGAATAAAGTCTAGATTCTGTTGATGTTGATGCTGTTAGCCTATGCGACTCTTATAGGGACACCTCTCACCTCTTCATCGGACACCGGGCTCACGGAACTATGAGGTCCGTGAGCTGGTTAAATTTTGGTTCTCTTACTTACACCAAAAGGGCTCATTCACTGAGCGTGTCTGTCTGCTATGATCTCTTCCTATCTGATTGCCACCTAAATTGCCAGTTCCCTAGCTATCAGATGATTCTCCAGAGAGGAGAATGGATGGTGATGTATATTAACCGTCCGAAGTTAGGTATACGGACCTAGCCACTGACGGTCGCCACCTGTTATCTACTCAACGTCGGAAGCTGTGGACGGTGAGAACCGCCCTGAGTGAACCACGCGAGTGTATCTAGTGTACTCGGTGTTACGAAGATTACGCCGCCCTCGCCTTCGAGGGCGGCGTGAGGTGTCGGAGGTGTGTGATGATCCGGGTTCCGTTGAGGACGGACTGTACGTATAAAGTGTTTTTGTTTGTATTTATTTATGTGTAAGCTAGTTCGTTTAAGCTAGTTATATAATAAATAATCAGCATCATCTCACTAATAAATGCGAAAGATTGGATGTTTGTATGGATGAAATTTAGCACGGACATAGATTATAGTCTGGAAGGCTACTTTTTTTACGCGAACAAAGTTGCGAGCGGAAGTTACTAGAATTATTTTTATAAATTATAAATGTACAGATTGTACATTAAAGTGTACCACTTTTATTTACAATGACAATTCAGAAAGCGACTATACACCAGGAGCGAGCGGGGTGTAGTATCGGTGCGCGGAGAGTACGACTGGAGAGCCAATAAGCGCTTACGCACGGCCGCCCGCGCCTCCTTGACTCCCCGGGGATACCTTATTATAAACTTCTGCTCAATACCGGCCAGCGCTAAACTGATTTGCCGCAACTTTTATTTCGAATAATATATTATTATGTTATACTTTATACCTATAAATAGTTATCAGATAGAACCAGTGTTAATGAGACGGCTCAACTAGATTCGAACACCCCTCGCCACCAAGTCCTCTCAGAATTAGTGCTAATATGTCACCCTTCCCTTTTGGTATACAAATCCATTTGTATTTACACAAGATAATATCATAAATGGCCAATGACTACACCTTCATGTACAAGTATTATTACTTAATGGTTACTATCAAGGTGTGAGGATTTCTAACGACCTTCACAAGGCTTTAAGAATTTTGCCGAAGCTATTTTATTTAATATCAGGTTATCAGGTATACGAGTGGGTTTATTTAGAGTTTTAAAATGCAACATTCTCTTAATATTGTTGCTGTTAGTACTGGTTAATATTCTTATGCTGCACAATTATGAAACGAAACATAAAAAAATTACGAAATTAAGAAGTAAAATTTACGCTAACAGAAGTTTAATTTATTATTTAATTAAGATATTTAATAAATATTTTGATGATACATGTACGATGCATGAGCTCCTAAAGTGTACACGACTCTTTTTATTTTTAAAATGTTTCATTTATTCATGTATACTAACGGAAACTATCGTGCACGCAGTTCATTTGATGGCAAGAGACCGATGGCATATAAACACCTAAATCCATGCTCAATAAGAACTCATCATGCGCATGCGTTGTAACGATGCACCACGACGCTCGTTACCAGCAGCAGAGTCTCTGGTTTCCTTCCCCACACCAAACAACACAGCAGCGTTATGCTGCTCAATCACGCTGGTGCTGCTTCGCGATTGTTCCCTGACAGCTACACATATTCAGTCCTACACAACTATTAATAAAATAATTTTTCCATATATTTACTGACATACAACTTTTTTATTATTTCAATATATAAAAATATATAAATAAATAATAAATATTAATCAATTATAAAGAATTGGTCTTTAAAAATACTTTATAAATCATATGTTAGGTGCGTACTTAAGTCACCTCTTTGGAACCACATGAAAGTTATTGAACATACTCACGTTCAAAAACAGTTTTACTAGAAATCTCATATTTACATATTGGTCCTTTTCTTGTTTTACCTATGACTCTGAAAATATAGATTATTATATAATTAAACCTCTAAACTATTATAAAATTACGGTGTATCTAACATTATTACATAAGATAGTTTAATCTATTTTTAGTATCTGAACTGCTCTCAGAAATTAATATAACAGTTCTGCACAATAATAAAATCAGATGAATTAGGAGGTATGGAATGTAATGAATAGGAAACTAATCAAATCAATCAATGTAAGAAGTAACTCTGTAATTAACCAATTCTTTTATTATATTAACGAAAGAGATCTAGGAAAGATTTTTAAATCATCTCATAATCTATAAGCCCTTTCGCTTTGGTTAAAAACTAGCATTGCTTTTATTTTAAGTTATATCAATTTATCATTTAGGAACAATCTTAATTTAAACATAAAAAGTTTTAGCGTAACATGTACAGCGCTTCCAATTGTTTAGTTTTGTTTTGTTTAAATATTTTAAAACAAATCAATTAACAATTTCATTGATACTAAGAAATGAAAAGCTAGCGTGTTGAAACTAACCTACCACGGCTCCCAATAAATTAAATAAGTAGAATCACACCGAGTATTACAAATTCGTCTGATCTGGATATTCATACATTTTACAGTCGTAAATCGCAATTTCACAATCCAGTTCCTAGAAGTACTCATATATATTCAGGTTTGTTTGTGTTAACGTTTAACGGCTAGAGTCCTTGACAGCTGCAACGAGATATCAGTCATATGTGTTTAATAATAAATTAAACATAATATTGTAGAATAGTTTAAGGCCTTTACACTGGCAACATTTTTTCTGCCTTTAATTGTGACAACACTTTTTACCCTTCTACTCTTTTAACTGTGAACGTCCGTGCACCATGGCAATATAAATTAACAAACAATAATAAACAAAACAATATTTAAAAACTGTTGTTTTTATTAAAAATATGTGTTGAACGGTAATCATAGCTTTGTTCTATATTAACCTTCATTTTTTAGAAAATTTATATCTAATTCATCATGGGTACTGAATTTTTTTATACATTTTTTAGACGCTTATTCGCAAAGAATGAATTTATTTCACTGGCCACTTATTACTTCTTATTTGTTAGTCACCATATTAGCATTTCTTTAACTTCCCACAAATTAATGTTTATCGTCTGAAAAGTGTTGCTTTTCTGCCACTTTTTCCAATTTAATTCCTATCTCTTTCGGTTACGGCAATAGATTGAGTATTTGCTTTTCTATCGTTTCTCCGCTTTGAATTCTTATTTCTTGGACACCTTATTTACTTTTCTTTCACTTTCCCCTTTTTTAATTCCTATTTCGTACTTACCCTGGTTGCAATATGGATATATAATGTATTCTACACAATTGATATCTACTAACATCTATCAAAAGATTCAACTTTGGTTTATATCGACCAAGTGTTTAATATCCAATGTATTATTTCAATAATAGATGTAATTATTATTTATTTCATCAAAATTTTACTATTGTGCCATTTAAGTGTTCGGGCGTTAGCTTTTAATTGTAAATAAGCCTAGTTCGATCCCCAGGTCCGGGCCCAATATTAATTGATAATGGGAACAATATAAATGATAAGTTGCAATTTTAAGTGCTGATTTGACTTGCGCGAAGAAACTTGCATGAATTAAAAATAAATAAAATAAATAGCAAAAACTTTATATTAAAGAATTCTAACTCGTAGTAAAAGCTGCGTGTTGTAATATATATAATTATATTATATAAATATATAAAACCTTGTCTAGAAAGTCCTAAGATCAGCTGTTGCTTCAATTAAATACATACTATTTTTAAATAATACATATTATTTTTAATTAAATACATATTTTTTTTTATTTAATGGTGTCTTGGGATATATTGTTCCAAATTTCGCAAAAAGCATTCCACATTTCTTCTAGCGAGGATGGGCCAAGATTACGGACGTTCCTATGAAGCTCTTCCCACAAAAGTTCAATGGGATTGAGATCCGGGCTCGGAGGAGGCCAAACTATGTTTTTTAACACCCCTTGTTTCATTGAGAAGAGAAAGAGGCCTTTCTCTTCTCAATGTCCTCGACATAATTTTGAGCTATGCTTTGGATCATTATCTTGTTGGAAAATGAATCCATCTCCAATTAATCGCAACCCGGAAGAAACGGCATTTTGATCTAAAATGTTTTTGTACTCTTCTTTTCTATTCGCTATATTTAGTAATTTATTTTTAAAACTACGTCATACAGGTATGTACAGCACGCCAATATCCCCTGTATATAATTTTTACAATAATAAACCAAAGGTAAAATAAATCTATAATTATTACGCCCATGCATAACACAGGTTGTAACTTTAAAATTTACAACTACTCTAACAGTTAAATATAATTGTTTTATTTATAATATAAATACGTTTGAGGAAAAGTGTTTTTATATTTTGTACGCAGAAAATTAGAATCAAATATCATTGGTTGTACTGTCTGTACTGATTGCTACACATTTAATACAATAAGTTCACGGATTTTATGATGTTATTATAAAATTTTTCCTAACATCAGATTTGAAAAACCATAAATCCTCACAAAAGAACACCGATGCCTACCAGAGATGATTTTTGAGGCTATTGAAATTAAAAATCTTAATAGAGGCGATGGCTAAGTACAACCACCGTCTTGGTGGTTCATACTATGATAAATAAAATTGTATCTGAACATACAAATGCAAGATCTTAATGCACTGCAAGCTTTTCCTGCGTAGATCGGACCAAAGTTCAATAAATAAAACCTGAAGGTGGCCCGGTTTAATTATGACATCAGAACGTCAAACATCTCAGACCCCCTGTGATCTTAAGAAATGTAAAATACTTGAAACGTCGGGAATTAAAAGGATAAAGTAGTAAATTTAGTTTTATTAATTTTGTTTGTCCCTACTCGCTTTTAATACCGTTGACATTCTTAAAAAAATAAGACCGTATTTGGTCCGTTTTGTAGCAAATTTATTACGAAAGAAGACAAAAATGCGACACAAGTTGCAAAAAATATCGTGATCTGTTAACGCCGGTTAACTGATGATAAAAAAAATCTACAAAACTGACCGAGATGATAAAAACCGGCGCGTGTACACGTTAGAAGTTATACTTTGGCTTAACTTAAAAACTAAATACTCATGGAAATAATCTTTGTAAATAGGAAAATCTATGAAATTATCAAAGACAGATATTAAATATAATCAATAAATGATTTAAATTTATATTTATTTTTATGTAGACAGAATAATATGAAAATATTTATTATATCTCCTATATATGATAATAAATATTTATTTCAGTTAGTTTCTTAGACGGCCAATTTCTTACTCAACTTCCGTTGCCTGCTAAAACTTAACTTTCAACGCGGTAGGTGAAGGTTTTTTTTTCGGGCTGATGGCCGCTGTTTGCCCGAGGGCTTTTACAGTTTCACCGGGTTGAGATGTGACCGAGCGCATATGTCACTCAGTCGAGACCTCTATATATGGGTAACCAGCACATGGGATCCCGATAGGGAGCCTCGGCTTGGACCGTTACCCTGTTTCGCAAGACCGTCTGACTCGAGGGTGCCTGAGAGGGCCACGCTAGGTGAAGTATAACAATAAAAAAAAAGAAGGATTTGGTGCAAATAAATTAACTTGACAAGAGAAGGTGCACGATCTCACCTAATTCCTAATTGAAATAACAGCATAACATTGCCATGTGACTTATGGAGTATGGCCGTTAGCCGCGTGGCGTAGTAGTTTAATCACCTGACTGTTAAGTCGTGCGTCCACGTTCTTTATCCAGTCGTGCAATACATTTAAGCATCACAAGTTGTTGGTTTTCGGGACTAAGTATGTTATGATATGTACATGTCTTGTGTGCTAGATAGTTCATCTGAACCTTCCTCAAATCGTAGCATTACATCGGATTAGGAAAGAAGTCAACGAGTAAATGCCTCTGTGTTTGCGCAAATGATTACGACACTACTTTTTTTTTCTATTGTTTTTGTTTTTTTTTGTAATCTGTTAAATACATGATAAATTTATCTTGTCAACTTTCATATTATATTTTTCAATATTTTTCTTTTTTTTTTCTTTAGGTAAAGTTCTTGCTTGTTTTTGATTGTTTGTGTACCTGATTTTGCTATTTCTGTGTGCCAAAAAGGAATACATGAATATTATTATTATTACTGCACAGTAGATGTCATCTGGTAATAATCAAAAGAATTCACGGATTGAAATCGATAGGTCATTGCCATAGAATAGCGTAAAGCTGCAATATTACGTCAGTATTTTTTAAAGTCGAGGTCCTAAGCGGATCACGAGTGGTTGGCGGCGGGCACTTACCCATTTGTGTTAAACGTGGCTTTTCTTATAAAAAATTGTAACGTTATTATTTCGATAAATTCCGTTATATTCTACTACGTCTTAATCGTCCAAAGGTAACTGAACGTAATGGTCACTAGCCTTAAACTATCAAACGGGCTAGACAGACAATAGCTTGGCATAACTCTGTCGGGGTCAATGGCGCGTGATGTCACACCACAATAAATAAATCTAGTATATACTTACATATTCATACGAGTTACGTGAATATGCCTGGCATGTTGTTTAGGAGCCGCACCTTAGTCTTAAGAACTTCTTGAATGTTTTTTTAGAGACAGTGATCTCATACTATCCTTTTAAAACATAAGCTTATAACTTTAGTTCAGACGTATGTATATCTGTTGAGTTATAAACATGTTTTGTTGTTTAATGTCAGAGATTTACGTAGATATTTAATAATAGACATTATGAGTAATAGTTTACTAACTTAGATAATCGACTAGTATATGAAAAAGTGATTCATCGGGACTAGAAGTACTGGCTTAATCATCTAACGCCATCCAAAATTATCATAAAACATTCCACTAGAGCATTCTAGGTCAAATCTCGAAACAAACGCGGAACACACAAAAAGTTTTTATCGTATTCATTTCTTTTATTATTTTACGTTCACCACTAAACATTCAAATTCTATTTAATTTACTAATCGTAAATAACGTAGTAAAACTAACAAAATTAAAATGAACTGTGTGTATTAAAATATACATTTTACTGTATACATAAAATAACATTAAATAGTTAAAAAATTGTAAAGATTAAGTTTCTCATTTAATGGTTTACTAACAACAAGAACTGCAATCATGATTAGAGCCATGACCTTATTAAACTAAAAAAATAGTCGTCATCTGTTTCTCTTTTAACAAGTTATGGATATGAATAAGCAATTGCCATAAATACAGATTGTCATATTATTATATTATATTTATATTGAGAATATTGTGATTACGGTAACCTCCTTCGATCGATTTTAATCATGATGTGACGTCTTCTGGTCGATCCGATGATATCAACCTTGTGGGATATATTACAGTGCAACAATTTATCCACATGCGATACGCCTTACTAGTCTATACAGGTCATCAGTGGTTCATCCATTCATATGTAAGCATCTGACTAAACAAAAAGATCAAATTTCGTTTCAAATGTCGCAGGATAATTATAGAGGTAACCCCAAAAAGCTTAGTCTTTGGATATATTGGTCCCGATTTAGATGAAATCGATCAACTTGCTACATAGCCCAAAGGCTCAATAGCTTAAAGATGCAAAGAGTTAGCCAGGTCGCTCGTTGAATCGAAAACCGTTAGGTACATATATCATATCATTTTAAGCTAGAGGAGACCTACCGATCTCCCGAGATAATGATGCTAATCAATTCCGTTAGCGCACATACTTTAATAAGTCCGCTTATCTTTGCGGTTAGTGCCCAACCCGTAGGTGTTTACGTAACATAGTTAAAATGGACTAGGTAGATGTATCACTAAATCTATACTAATATTTAATTCCGATCACTTCAATATATTATCATAAACATCAAGAGGTCGTAAATAGACTCGCTCTCTCTAATAGGCCACTCTCAAATGTTTTTTTTTGTATTATTTATAACTGATTATTTTCAAATATCAATTACGTATGACTCACGTCGATATATTAAACTTCACTCAAAGCGGTTAGATCGAGATACTGACGAGGTGCCCGCCCACGATGAAATTCCGCGGCTAAATATAATTATCATTCAAACGAATAATGAAAACGTATGACCCACTAAGGCTAATCCTCATAAAATGAGTCACGATTAAAATCAATTAACAAGCCCGATGATACAATAAGTAAATAGACTTAACTACAATTAACGACCCTATAATCTCATAAAAAGTTTGCGTATGGCCGCATGTTCTTGTAATATATTATACGGAATTTTCTTAATTAAAACATCTCAAACGAAAAATTAAAAATACAATTTATACATATTGGTTAGCTATTTATGCATTTTTAGGCAGATATTTGAGTTTACGTAATGGTAGATCTATTGACTGATATATGGAATTACCATTGCATATCACTGAGTATATCAGTTGCACGTGATATGTTTTTTTTATTTGTGTTATAAATTGAGTTAAAAAATTATAAAAAGGGAACAAACTTGATGGGTTTTGCCGATGAATTTGTCTTTAGTCGAATCTCTTTATAAAACAGTAGAGAACTGTAAACGTTCACGTTTCACAAAATGTATTTATTGAAAAATATAGATATTTTAATAAATAACAATTATATTATATTGGTATGAATAAACCTAAGTATGGACCTAAAATATGTCTATATATTTACGAAGTGTACAAAAAGTATGCACAAAATACTTTTATTAAATGCCAAAAAGATATATATAGAATAAAAAAAAATTAAAAAATAGTATGCGTTAATAAGAACTCAATATAATAATTATTCATAATTTATCTTCAAAGTTGTTTGTCCTATTGTACCTTTACGTACTTCTCGATAAATAGTGATGATTACTAACTGTTTGTCCATTGGTTTACTCATTTTGTTTTGACGCGAGTGCATGTCGATATCTGTTTCCAATGTATTGGTTATATCGCTAAATTTTATATGTAATTAAGAATCAATAAACTAATTCAGTTGCATAACATTGATAATCTCTCATAACGGCATTATTGGACGAATTGGATATATTAACAAATCAGCGCGTGACATCGAAAGGCTCAAATATAAAGAAACCGTTGTCTTAAAAAGGATTTCCGGCAGTGTCGACGCCGGAAATCCTTTAATGACACTATACGACCACGGTGTGAAGTCGTAACGTAAAATAATTTTCCAATAAAAGTGTATAAAATTTTATTTTACTTTATAATTCTCTAATTCTTCTAATTTTTAGGAGAATTTGAGCTTATGTACAATTAGGTCGGCTACTGACTAATACCACATATATGCCACATCGTAGCTACACCTTAGCCACAGACAGGCAGTTATAAAAATTGCTATAATTCGCGTAAAAGAAAGCCGGAGGCCCACTACTCTTACAATTACGCCTCATGACCGCCCCGAAATAATTTACCTTCAAGTCACTGAAACAACAACACAAAGACAGAACTTTTTAGGACACACACGATAACTGTCCTAAAAAATTCTGTCTTAAGTTTCCAGTCTTAAAGTTAATTATACTCGTTACGTTGGAAATAAGTCGTTCGATGTTACATGTTACATTTCTCTACTATAAAAGAAGTTTAAATAACTTAAATCCTAATTGCATGCACAATATTCCATAAGTTTCTAAATAATCTGATGACGTGACGTCGTGGTTAATGGAATCGGTTGCCCGCTGATAGCCAATTATCGGGTTGACTTTTCGCCACTTTACCGTGTGTGGTCTATGTCCGTAACAACTTAGTGTCAAAGTGAATAGCGTAGGTGCTCTTTGACATGGAATAATTGCCTCAAGGTTGTTTAGTGTTGTACTTATAATGTTTCGACTGTAGCTGTGAAGTACGTGTAACTAGATATTTAGGAGGGCTCAGTGAATATTTTACGATAACTTTTTAGTTTGATAACATTTTAAATAATGTCGGTTTGGACTACCCCATCGAAATTTAATCGTTTATTCATTATTTGATGGACTTATAAATGTTTTATATTAGTTCCAACACTGCAACGTATGGAAAAAATTATTTATATATTTAATCTCTTACTGAGGATGAAATTAGTTTTCCTTTAATAAAAATTTAAAATGGATAGTACGTTTTATTATGTTATGTTTAAACCAACATTTGTTTTCTCTTATCTGCACCTATCAGTTTTACAGTTTCAAGAACAAATGGATTTATCTACCTACAAAAACATTTGGTAGGTGGTAATTCGATGTAGCCATTTTGTAATTTACTGATTAGCATGCAAATGTTGGTCGGAAGTAAAGATTGTGTCGGTCGTTGCTCCGTATGGTCTTATGGAATCTGTCTACACGGGATTCAGTCTGCCACAAGATGACACTATCATATTTCTCTTTTATTCAATTTCCCTGCGTGCACGCAAGATTGACACGTCCGTTCTACGCAAGTGTAGGCATTATATGGAATTAGTAAGGCTCATGTGTATGAACATTGTTGCTGTTGGTTATTTAAACGTATGTAACTCCTTTTTAGTATTGGTGAAGCAGTTTCAAAAAAATTTCATATTATGTAGGCCTATTAATGTATTAACACGTTATGTTATTACATATTTCCATCCATATGTAAACATCCATTGACGTTTATTATAAGTTTTGGAGGAATACTGTTACAAATTCTTAAATTTTTAAATCTGACCAATCATTCTGCGAAGGGTCTACCTAAAGTCGAACTTAACCTTAAAATTGCGTGATTTTTTTATAGTTTATTTACCTAATCATAATGTCATCCATAATTATCGATGACTTTTAGGATAATAACTAGATGCTAGAGGTCCAAAAATTCCTTAAATATACATTAAGCCAGCATTATGATTGAATAAGGGGAGTGAATAATAATCTTTTAATTAGATATTGAACATAAACTATAGTATAGATTATTAAAATATTAATAAGTGAATAGAAAAATATTTTTTTAAAAAAAACTTAAAAATATATTTTTTAATTCGTTAAGAACTGCGCCTGTTGAAACAGCGTGTAATAACTGCTAATATTGTCTTTTTGCGTGCTTCAATTTGTCAGGCGCTTTATATAGGTATAAAATTTAATAATAAATAATATGAAAGAATACTAAATACTCTTATATATTGTGTGATTACATATAGTAAGTGGTGCGTGACTATACATAATATTTAAACAAAGCTTGAATGGTTGAAAATATTTTTAATGTATTTAAACTCACAAGTCTGCAGTTAAACCTATCCGTTCTAACGCTGGTGTAACGGATGTGATTGTAAGAGGGGTATATTATATATATATATATATATATACATATAAAAATATGTATATACATATATATATATATATATATATATATTCCAATGTAAGCTTTTTAGTATTATAAGTTATAAGTTTACATATTAAACGTCGATAACTTGGCTGGGCTGGAGGCCTGGTTTCACATAGATGTAGGTGTTACGGGTCTTAACTTATTATCAGGTAAACTGTTCTCGTTTTTCACCCTTAGTTTCATAAAAAGCTGGTGACACATTATATTACGTGCGGTATAGACACGTACATTTGACTTAATCATATTGAGTGAAGCTGTCCTATTGTCTACTAATCGCGTATTAATTATTTTAACGTAATAACGTTAAATCAATAGATTATATTATTCGTAGTTAACATTTTATTAATAGACCCAACACAAGTAAGAATCAACAACAATTTTTTTTTTCACTACTTAAACGAAGATGGCTAAACTGAAATTTTAAGCTTTAATTTATTGAATATCCCATATATCATTTAAAATGTAAAACCTAAAACATTAAAGAATGAAATGAACATTGTAAGTGAATAGAAAACAATGTTTCCTTTGTTAGGGGGCAAACGCAGGCGCCGGCCAGGCGCGTATCTACCGCGACAATAAACACAAGAAATATTTTCCGGTCCCTGCACTGCATTCAAACTCCGCTGATGAAAGATTGACAGTTACATTCATACGTCATTCTTAACTTAATCACTTAGTAAATGATAATATTCGTAATTTTCAATACAACTCATAGAACAACACATCGTTACTTCTTTACTATACGTTAAGTTTTTATCAGGAGTGATTGCTTAGAAGTAGCGCCTTTGTTATGTGTGTGTTTGTGTGACTTGTAATGACTACATGACATTGCAACATGCAAATGTATGTAGCCATACGCTGCAAATTATCCTTTTAATCTATTTCGGGTCCATACGTAGTATCTTAAAAGTATACCAGTATTATTGATTAAAAAGCGTCAATAGCCTAATTGTTTCGGGCTACGGTCTACGAAACTTAAGATAGTAAATTAAAATTGTACCAGTATTTTTGATAAAATTAAGAGAAAAGAAAGTTTATACAACACTACAAAATATTCTTAACTGACAGCAAATAAAAATGGCTCATAGTTGCTAAGTTGATCAGGTTTAGTTCCGACAGTACCAATGATTTGTTTATTGGATTCTTACGTACGAAAGTAGCATCTGCTAAATTTTCGCAATAGAACGCGAGCAACTCAATAAGTATCAGAAGTGAAACTTTTTGGCGATCTACAGCTTGATTTGAAAGCATATAGTAACAAAAGGTAAAACTGAAAACAACGCAATGAGAGAGGGGAGAATTAAAGAGGAAAAATGAAGAATAAAAACGAGCCGAACAACTTACACATATCGATAGTTTAGTTCTCTCATTTTCTGACTGTCCTTGTTGCGTCAGAAACTTAAAAACTATATATGTAGAAACGTTGCATTAATGATCTTGAAAATTTACTCTCGTAGCGCCCAAAGTAGTTTCATTTCAATATGTAAAATGTATTTTTTTGTTTTCCTACAGAGATTATTGGATTTTTTATATGGAATTACGGTAACAAGCACATACATTCGTGCACATAGTAATTCCTACGGCTCATAGACAACCGCGTTAACTGCGTTAACACTGCTGACGACTCAGATGGAATTCCTGGTTACCAATTATCAGTTAGGTTACTCTTGTTAACTTTACTCACCAGATGAAACAGAAAGTATGTAAATCGTTATTTTTTCGGCTAGAGTTCTGCAGAGGTATGGACCCCGGTAGAAGCTGTACATCCATTCCGTAATTTTTAATAGTAGCTTCAATCAAAGGTAAAGTACTTAATTGTATTTTGAGTGTAAATGTATGTTTTTGTGATTATGTAAATTTCATCGTCATTGTCATCACAGTTATATCATAGTCCACTGCTGGACGAAGCCTTCCCCTAGATTGCCCCAAAGCACAATTTTGAGCTACTTGAATGCACCGACTTCCCGCAATCCTTCAAAATACGTCGCTCCTACTAGTACGGGGTCGTCCAACACTGTGAGTGACAGTCCGAGATTTTGTACATTATACAATTACAATTGATATCATATGATATCAAGTAATCGAAAGAGGTGACGGTGATCGAATTTCCTGCCACGCACTTCTACTCTGTGGAATAAGCTGTCGCTAGCGATGTTTCCGAACCGATACGACTAAGGGACCTTCAAGAAAAGAGCGTACACTTTCCTTAAACTCTGCAAATCATTTGGGACTCGTCTCGTGTTGCAGATGTTCATGGGCGGCGATGATTACTTACCATCAGGTAGGCTGCATACTCGTTTTCCGTCTATAACATAAAAAAATTGGTCATTGCAACATGAAAACAATGAGTACATAAGGACATAGCGATTTATGCTAAAATCATATACGCATCTGTATTTATTCAAGTGAATTGTACCTAATGTGTTCGGAATTTGGGTGTAGTATAAAGGGAAAAAGCTGGCATTATTTTCTATCTTGATAATAATGGAAATATAGACAAAAAGAAGAGAAACTTTGCCACTCGACGTTATGTTTTTTATGTGTATGAGTATTGCTGTTGGTCCAGAGACCTCTATAGCTTTATCTAATTAGACTGAGTAGCCACTCAACTATGGCAAAACATATATTAATTTAAGTCATGAATATACGAAAACAAACACTGAACGCCTCAGTGGGCAATGCGGTAATGACTTTTACATTAATATTTATTTATGATGACAGTTGAGCACACTTCACCCGATGTCAAGTGATGACCACATCTCTAAAACCCAGCATATTCACCAACAACAACGATTCAACATGTAAAAGTAGCAACCCTTGTTACCGCGCACGCGGTTCCGAAAACTCGTCACCGTGGTATTCTGCGAAGGCGTGATCCTTCCCCAGTCCAGGCAGCCCATTAGACCTGCTGCTGGATGCATTATAAATAGGATTAAATTATTATGATAGATTTTTAAATTCTGGACGGCGAGGGACAATTGGGACAGAATTTATTCATTGTTTTCAATTAGTATGCTGTCGTCGAGCCTGGTTTACAGTGGTGGATAGTAATGGAAGGTCTTTGCGTTATGATGCCTGGTTCAATAAGTTATCAATATACACGCCACAAAATACAAAAACCTACGATTACCCTTTACAGTATGCTTGTAAAGAAGCTGCTAGCAAATACGATATTTCACTTACTACATTTTGGTTAATGTTTTAAAGTATTTCGTGTGTAATAGTAATAGACTGCTATGTAAATTATATAATATATATAAGCAAGTATCAGATTATAAATATAAGAAAGCATTCACGCAAACACAGGGAAGGTGTTGACACGGTGAGGGTATACGATTATAACGTCTTCTATAAATCCTGAAATTAAACAATATATAAAGTATTTAAAACTTTAATTTTCTTAATATAATTTATATAAAGAAATCTACTTTATGAAATATGAGATGATATATTGTTTTACATTGTTTCACAGCTTTTTTAAAAATAAATTTAAGCTCGAGTTATATTTCTTTTATTTTAAATTCATTATTGTTACCAATAGAGCCATTGACATGCCAAACCGATTGTATCCAAAAAACAATATAACTATGTAAATTAAATTTACAATTCTATTCAAAAAAATAGTGTAAACATTGTAGATTGTATTATTGCTGCTTTAGCTTTATATGCGATTAAGTTAATTAGAATGCCTTCTGAGATCATGTCCTTATAATTCGTTTGATTTTAAATTGGATTGATAACATTAACAATAACTCAAATTTAAATCAATTCAAATAGTGGAGGATTATCTGATTTTCCTTCGTAAATTCTTATTTGAAATTGTTAGTAACTAAAATTATGATTCTGTGATATCCCTTTATATTATTAGCGGAATGACTTATTTTTGTATAACAAAAATATTTCCTCGTTAACTAACCTAAACATTAATCAGCTTGATTAATGTTTGTTATAGACTCTTGGAGGTAAATCCCAGAGCTATTTTAATCCCAGTAGGATTAAAATTTCGGTATGAAACCGTTAGATTACGGTAATATTAATCGAAAGTAGCGATTCAAGGTATATAGGCTTTTTGCTTTATTTTACCAAATTTAATTTCGATTCAAGGTATATAGGCTTTTTGTTTTATTTTACCAAATTTAATTTAAACTGTTATTTAACTTTTTGTTTTTATTTATTTATGCTAAGAATCCGTAGAAGTAGCTTTAAAGTAAGTTACTATTTAGATTTAAATTGATATACTTTAGAAACTTATTTTAATTAAAATTCATTTTTACGAAAAAGTAATTGAAGGACGGAGTAATATATACATGAAAAATATTGAATCAATCGTCTTAGATATTTAATTTATATAGCTACAAAATGCAAATACATTAACATTAATGAAATATTAACGGATAACTAAAATTTATTGTACGATCCTCGATGATAAATAGTCAGTGAACCTATATGTAGACATGTGACCCAAAAATATTACCCCGTCATTACACAACAAATACCGTGGCAGTTCGTTTTTGTAGGAGAAGTTGCGACGCGTTGAAAGGAACCAAAATTTAATTTGCAGGTTCCAGTTAATAATTGATGTTTCGTATGGTTAGTGTAGGGATCCTGTGACTCAATTGTCATAGCCTACGAGGTACTCCATCTGTCTTTATAGGTGAAAACGAATATTTAAATTAAAATAAAAACAAAATTAAAGCTTCTATGCCGATTTACTTAGTTTCTGTTTATCAACACACAGATGATACCCGATTAGTCGTGTCCAATAAAAGTATTCTGACAGACGCAATTGGACATGCAAACATAATATACATAATGTCGGTCTTTTGATTAATGCAGAATAGACTAAACTTATGTACATAAATTCATAACAAAATAAAACAGTCATAAAGCCGGCTATCGTATCTCATAGCCACGTCTGTCTTCATACTCCAGTTACGCATTGTACTCATGCATGTCAACATATAACGAATGTAAGAAGTCACACGTACGTTGGTCTTGTACGATAAGAGATTCATTTAGGGACATCATAATTATATATATATATATATATATATATATTTACAAAATTAGATCGGTATTACTTACAATCTTACAATCCTTAAATACAAGTTGCAATATAAAATGCGGTTATTATTATATTCGTCCTGGGCTGACTCTGTCATCATCTATGGAATAATTGGTTACTGTAGAAAGTATAAAACATATAAAGACGATCTTTCAAGACTACAAACTAGAATTTTAAAAACAAATGTACCATCTAAAATATAAGGTCTTTACCTACGAAATTGCCGTTATTCAGTAATGGCCATTTCAAACCAAAAAAAAGTTTTGAGTGGCTGTGAATTTTAAATTCAAATTAAATTTGTTTTAAAAACATGACATTATTTTTACAAAGTCTTTTGTTTATTGATTAGCTTTGTATTTTCATTACGTTTGAACATTTTTCGTCACAATGGATACTTTAAAAATTTGTGTAATTATGGAATATGAGTTCCGTCGTGTCATCAACGCGGCACAAACGGCATGTAACATCAACAACGTTTACGGAGAGAACTTTACAAACGAACGCACAAACCGTTATTGGTTTGCCCGGTTCCGTTCTGGAAATTTTGATTTGAAAAATGAACCTCGTGATCAACAATGATGAATTTAAAGCGATTGTGGAAGCTGATGATACTCAATCTACAGCCAAGCTAGCAGCAGCTTTTGATGTTAACATCAAAACAATATTGGTCCATTTGCGACATATTAGCTCGTTGGTCAGCCTTAAAATTATAAAAAAAATTACATCAAGTACATCGGATCGGATATTTTTCCGAAGTAAAGAGCGACTCTACGCTCTCTCACCGGCTCCTATTAGAGCGAATACCATTACAAATTATATAATGATATAATATTATAATCTCCGCAGCAAAAATCATCTGTTAATGTTAGATATCGTTTTGATATCAATCAGAAGTTTTACACATGTATTGTAATTTACTAAATAGATGACAACACAATGTATCAATGATAAATAACAGAAATATGTATAGTCCAAACACCGATAGAACAAGTCCTAGTTCCGTTCGCAATCTATCTGTTATCCGCCCCAGTTACTAACACGGTAAACATTGTTTTACGGGTTCGTCTCGCCATAAAATTGAGTAATATCTCATTATGATTCATTGCGGTGAAATATTTCGCGCTATGTTAGAGGTTTACAAGAGACTTCCGCTCCTTTGTTTCAGGTAAGACTGAAATTATATCAGCTCATACAAGTGATGACTTATCGTTTCTGTGTATAATCATACGACTTGCTATGATTCAATTCCCAAGAAAAAATATTCGATTCTCATGTAAACTCAATTTTACCAGTTGGAGAATCCGTCCCAGCTCTACCCACTCACTGCATTTTTAAGTCACCAGTAGTAAAATGACATCATGTTACGGAAAAAAGTTTAAGTAAAATAGAAATCTTGTGAATCAGACATTTATTACATAAGAAACATATAAAGACGATCTTTCAAGACTACAAACTAGAATTTTAAAAACAAATGTACCATCTAAAATATAAGGTCTTTACCTACGAAAATGCCGTTATTCAGTAATGGCCATTTCAAACCAAAAAAAAGTTTTGAGTGGCTGTGAATTTTAAATTCAAATTAAATTTGTTTTAAAAACATGACATTATTTTTACAAAGTCTTTTGTTTATTGATTAGCTTTGTATTTTCATTACGTTTGAACATTTTTCGTCACAATGGATACTTTAAAAATTTGTGTAATTATGGAATATGAGTTCCGTCGTGTCATCAACGCGGTACAAACGGCATGTAACATCAACAACGTTTACGGAGAGAACTTTACAAACGAACGCACAAACCGTTATTGGTTTGCCCGGCTCCGTTCTGGAAATTTTGATTTGAAAAATGAACCTCGTGGTCAACAATGATGAATTTAAAGCGATTGTGGAAGCTGATGATACTCAATCTACAGCCAAGCTAGCAGCAACTTTTGATGATAACATCAAAACAATATTGGTCCATTTGCGACATATTGGCTCGTTAGTCAGCCTTAAAATTATAAAAAAAATTACATCAAGTACATCGGATCGGATATTTTTCCGAAGTAAAGAGCGACTCTACGCTCTCTCACCGGTTCCTATTAGAGCGAATACCATTACAAATTATATAATGATATAATATTATAATCTCCACAGCAAAAATCATCTGTTAATGTTAGATATCGTTTTGATATCAATCAGAAGGTTTACACATGTATTGTAATATACTAAATAGATGACAACACAATGTATCAATGATAAATAACAGAAATATGTATAGTCTAAACACCGATAGAACAAGTTCTAGTTCCGTTCGCAATCTATCTGTTATCCGCCCCAGTTACTAACACGGTAAACATTGTTTTACGGGTTCGTCTCGCCATAAAATTGAGTAATATCTCATTATGATTCATTGCGGGGAAATATTTCGCGCTATGTTAGAGGTTTACAAGAGACTTCCGCTCCTTTGTTTCAGGTAAGACTGAAATTATATCAGCTCATACAAGTGATGACTTATCGTTACTGTGTATAGTCTTACGACTTGCTATGATTCAATTCCCAAGAAAAAATATTCGATTCTCATGTAAACTCAATTTTACCAGTTGGAGAATTCGTCCCAGCTCTACCCACTCACTGCATTTTTAAGTCACCAGTAGTAAAATGACATCATGTTACGGAAAAAAGTTAAGTAAAATAGAAATCTTTGTGAATCAGACATTTATTACATAAACATATAAGTCCTGGATTTGATATCGGTATGAAGCAAGGAAAAAATATTATTAGAAACACCAGAATGGGTAGAAAACAACAAAAAAAAAAGAAATAGGTGTGAACTCGCTCTCTGAGGAACAGTGCCTTTATCAGTTGTAAGATAGATATAGACTGCTAGTTTTATGAGCATTACTATTATATATTACTACGATTTTATGCTTAGTATCTTACTTCGAAATGACCAAGAGACGCTGTGGGTACCTTATTTTTCTGGAACTTACGAGTATTTGAAAGTTCTGTTTATTAGCTTCTATTCAATATGAAAATCTACGATAAACTTTAAACGGATTAAGGTGAAACGTACGTAAAAGATAAATAAATTATCACTCCTGCAAAAATATTATCACACGAAGAATTTCATTTAGGAAAACCACTTGATTATCTGTACATGGAAAAGTTACAAAAGCATTCCACCAATGTATATTAACTGACGGCGCATTGTATACTTATCGGATATTTGACAAGCGATAAGTCTCTATTGATTCAATTTTAGCTTATCTACTTACTTTGTTCCGGTTCTTGTCAAAATGATTATTATACTTTTCGGGTTATAATAAATTTTTGAGTGTACTTTCTTAAGGAAAAAGTAGCTCAATGTAAGAATCATAATATTAATTACGAGAACTACCGGCGTTGTGTGTAACAATTACAGTTCAATGGTATATTACGCATTCCTTCATTAGTATTGAAGCATAAACCTCTTGAAAGCTAAGAGGAATTATTTCAAGTTGACAAAGTTGGTAGAGAAAATTTGAGTTGTTTTTTAAAATTAAATAAGCATACACTATGCGATATTATGCATAGATTAGAAGATTTTTAAGTCAAAATGTTTTTATTTATTTTGATAAGTATTAGTAGATAATTTCTCAAAATATTATTATTATAAACAGGTAAATATATAAAAGGATAACTACGCCTAAGCAAAATAATATCTTGTAACGGGTGGAGGTCTTAGTTGCTAGACTAACCCCAGTTATCCAAACATCTTTTGTATCCTTATAAGTGAAGTGTATCGTTTTTTTATGATTATAGGGGTGAAAAATGAAGAATCAATTGATCCGATTAAATCTAGCCATGAAAATCACATTTATCCTTGATAAGGAATCATAAAAGAGATAACAGTTTTTTTCTATTCCTTAAAATATATTTTTTACGCTGGTATCTCATCTCGCAAAGCGTGGTCCATGCCAACTTTTCGTGCTAAAGGTAGTTCATAACTGAGGCATGACACTATTACAAAACTATACACATATAAAACCAATATGCGACTAAATTTAGACTCAGACATATATATAATAAATTAAACTTAGATAATAAATTGTTATATATTTTAGACTTACAGACACCGCTCTTTACGTTATTTTGTTTCAAGCAATTGATTTATTGAAACGTTAACAGATAATAAATACGTCACTGAATTGGAATTGTGGCCTTAATACGATTGTTTAATACATTAACCTAATAAATAAACCAGGGGTAATAAATACTTCTCTTTTATGAAGCATTCATTGAATCGATATATATATACCCACTTACACAGTATAACAGTTTTCAACATTATGAAATTAATTTTCTACTTAAATCTATAGAGCAGCCTAACTGAAACGATCATAAAACCGGGCATATAGTGTTACGACGGTGTCGTATATCGCTCCAGAGCAGAGGTCAAGTCGGTGGAAGTGTTCAATGAATGGTCAACAATAAAGTCATAATATTCTAATTTGTTGGAGGGCACGTGGGACGGCACTAAACTTAAACAAATAAGTTTATGCCGACTCTATTGGGATGTCCTGCCTGGTCCAGATAACGATGTTTGCATTTGTGTATTTTATCAGGCATAGAGTCCGTGATCGCATAGACTTATTGAATATTAGAATTATGTTTTTCATTTAATATGATATGTTTTTAATTCATGCTCTATAAGCGTCTTTAGTTTGTATCATACAAGAAATAAATCATCCTTAAAAGCCGGCGATGCACCAATAACATTCTTGGTGCTATAGATGTTTATGGGCGGAAGTTATTACTAATTATCTACCCGCTTGTTCACTTGCTCTCTTTACTATTTCTAATTAAAAAACAGCGCGGGGAAAACTTAAGCTTTTCACGTTATTTATCAAAATTGCAAGTTTCCTGTCTACTAAAGTAAGTTTAAGTCTACTTGTAGTATTTATCTTAGTAATGATGTAGCACGTTCTTATACTTGTTATTAATTAGACATATATATCATGCTTGTGAGAGGTCCCCTCCGAATATTAAATATTATTAATAAACGATTAAACGATAATAATATTCCAAAGGATTCCGGACCAAATACATATTAACGGAATTACACGGAATAAATTCGTGAGAACGGAGCCCGCGGCTAGGGTTCTCTAGTATGAAAGTACGAACTTTTAAATACACTTCATTGTTGGTATCTTCGTAAAATCACTATATAAAAAAATTAACATATCACATTGATACGTACAATATATATTAACAGTTAAATTATTAGCCAAATAATATGAAAAGAAAGCTTTATAAAATCATAATTAAAGCGTAATAGCCTACTTGCTTTACTACGGCCACGGTCTACGAATTTCGATGTTCAATTTCGCCTTTTCACCATGCACTATCTCATAGCAAGAACATTTAAGCTTACTTGGAGTGGCTAATGACAATGTTAGGAATATTTATAGCATTGCTTGCATTCTTTTTTTTAAGATTCCGCAATTATAATTTAATTCCAGTACACCAACAGATGTTTTTAATATATAAGTAAAATTAATAGGTTTTGAACAATTATCTTCAGACTCATCTTTACAAGCAATAAACTTCTTTAAACGTCGTTGAAAAAACTCTAAAGTGCGTTAACAATTAAAATATTATCCTAAAAAACAAAGACGTGTCGATTCACAAATACCTCTGTGGCTCTAATAGGAAACTTGGTACAATCGAGTGGCACAATTTAGGCTTTAGGCCGAACGCCTACATACGTTAAAAATCCAATGTCAAATTGATTTGACCATTGTCTTTTTATGTAACACGATTATTTAATAAAATTGAATATTGAGGCTACAGTTCAGAGAGCTTGCACTCGCTATATAGACTTTAAAAATAGACTCAAGCGATGCCAAGTTTGTTTATAAATAGTCCGCTATTAAGTGGCTGTAATCAAATTAGGTTATAGAGCACAAAAAGTCTTAACAGTCGAATGAACCTTTTCATTCATGAGGCCTTAGCCTTAAATATAACATATTTGATGTTAGTGGTATAGTTGCCATTTTTTAAATAATTGTTTCACTAGCTTTCAGCTATATATGTAACATTAATTTAAGAAGATGACCCACAAGCCTGTCTTGTATATAAATAGTTCAAAATAGCATGCAATAAAAAAATACTAAAGAAATACTTTCATTTTTACCTTAATAGAACAGGGATTTAGGACTACATAATTATTTGTTATGATAAGCAAAGCTAATGATACATTAATTCAAGATGGTTAGCGACAGCTGAAATAGTAGACCTGTGATTTTATTATTCGTGTTATTTCTTCTTCTATTCAATGTTTTTAGTCTAATGCAATATATTTGCATTTCAAGAAAGCGCCAGTAAAACTAGTACTTTTTAGAACATATAAGCGTTATGAAGAGCGCATAGGTCCAAAAGCGCTGAGGTTACTGGCACTAGAAATGCCTAATACGAGAGTCTGAAATTGTATCTTCACTTTATTTTCGTTAGGTTTTGATGAAAACGGTTAGTATTCTCTATTCTCTAATTTTCACTCGTACGCCAAACCACTTAGCTATTGGCAAGAACATTTAGTTTACACTATTAGGAAGCTAAGTTTCATGTTTTACTTGAATCATAGTTAATTTACTAATAAAGTTGGTTTAGTACTATTCAAAACATAGGAGTACAATCAACTCCCAATGTTTTGATTAGTTACTCTTTTTGTTCGACGTTCGTCGACTAGTATTATGAAACTGCACTTCGTATACACGCACTAAATTCAATCCAGTACATTATATAATACTAACTGGCGATATATTGCTTATATTTTAACCGATTATTATTACAGATACTGTTACAAACAAAAGCTAGAGCAAAAGTACGACATCTTGTACTATAAATACACAACCTTATACTCTTTTAGGGTAATCTAAGCTAAATAGGCTGAAAAAGCCCAAAAAGCCTATCTATAAGATTGTATGTACTTACCCATGTATTTACACATGAATATCTCATACTGCAAATGCCAACACTTTCACACACCTTGTTACCCATCGAATAAATTTCCGAAGTTTTGACTAATCCGTCCTTGGCAGATGGATTGATATCATGATATAAGATGCTAGATATATTTAAAATAGTTCTTCTGTCAGCTATTAGATCCCGTAATGTTTTTCTTTTATTTCCTTATGGCTGTAGGATATTTATACAATATGGGATATTCAACATCAGATTTTTACTTTTGGTGTCATTACACGACATGCATTTATTACTATTTGAATACTTAACTTTTCTTACATTTAATCAGATAAGATATCAGAATTTACATGTAGAGCAAGTAATTTAGGGAACAAGTCTCATTTCAAATAAATCCTACATAAAATTCAAATAAATGCATGATCGAGATAGTGATTTATTTTAATTTTAATTCAAAAGTACTTCAAACTAGCATAGTATATAGATCAAACGAGTTCACGAAGTAAGCATACGTTTTTATATTAGATAGCTTCAAGCTTTCAAATAAACATTTACGAGAGAAATAACTTGTCAAAACTTCTGAAAGTGTTGCAATAGTCTTTTATGGACACAAGGTTTTCGTATGCAAGTGATTGTAGTTTGCCTTATAAAAAAGTTGCCATAAACAGTTGGAAGCGGAGGGCTCAGTCTTACCCATTACTATCTAGTTGACATGATTATCGTTTCGTGCGATAATTATTATGATAACAGAGTAGCTATATGTGCATGCCTCACATTCCGGATTCCTTCTCTCTCTTACTATAAATACTTCCACTAAAATCATTGCTCTTATGGTTGTTGATGTTGTCACATATTTTTTCTTTTATCCGAAATATCATTCGATTTTATTTTCTCGGCAATAAAAACAATATCGATTAAATAAAGATACTACGACAATCATGACTTAATCAATTTTCGATAAGGAATCAAGATATTAATCCGTTGTCAACCCTAAAGACTTAACTAGAAGATGTCTAGGTTTTTTTTAACGAAGCTACGTAACTCAACATCCATGTTATTAATTTCATCCCACATCTTGTCACAACAATTGAATATTATATTTATTATACCTACAGTACAACTTCCACCCACGATAAGATGTCAGCAGTTCCCTACGGATGATACATAACACCTTCTATGTTGACTTTAAAGGCACGTGCTCCTAAGATAACTTGGGACTCGAATATGCCTATACAAACATCTATTAGGAGGATTATAATTTTAACATAACCTCGTTACACCGGAAGAACAGATATAATAATAAATTACTAAAATTATTTATGTTATCGGAAAAAAAGAAAAAATAAAATAAACATATAGACATGATATTATTATTTATTTTATAATTTTCTCATTTCTATTTATCGCATTGAATTATGAAATAGTTATAGCTAAAATATATGTTATAGGGAGAAGAATATTTTACTAAAACGTCTATACTATGTAGATGTAATTATATTTTTATTTCACTTAATGTTTAAAATATTTCTTACTATCTTACTATCCTCAAAAAAAAAAACTTACTATCCTCAACCTTTAGACATGAAAATAATTACATTAGTTATATCTAAAGTAAAACTATCATTTATCAATGTAAGGTAAAACAATTTACTTTGTTTGATTTTGCGAACATTGATTGTGAAGATATTTCATTCGATAAAATATGTTTTACTTATACAATTAAAAAAAATTAACACTTTTTGTGGTTTGTTAATACTGTTAATCTGATACGAGAGACGTTAGATTGAATTCTTATACATTTTCAATATAGTAGAGTCATCCTGCAACTAAAAACAGTCTTAAGCACGTGTAGGGAAAAGGAACTGTTAAGAGCACCGCTACTATCGCACTGAATATTTGCCTAAAATAGCAACATACTGCTCCTTTATTTTATATTGTTAGTGGGGTAGTACGTGGACAAAGTTACTGGCAAATAATCAGCGTGAAATGAAAATAAAATTCTTTTTTTTTTTTCTTTAAGAGTAACAAACGAGCACACGGTTCACCCGATGGTAAGTGATTCATGCGGCCCACGACATCTACATTCATCCTTGACAAAGACTCAATGCAGATGCGTTGTCACCCTTGAGGACTGAGATGGAATGCTTCGTTACCAGTAATAAAGGTCTCCGGATCACACACAGCAGCATTATGCTGCTATTTTACTCTCGTATTCTGTGAGGGTGTGGTCTTACTCCGGTCGAGCTGACCCTTTCATTCTGCAGCTAGAAACAAACGGCAGTGTAGCTCTACCACTGTTAAAATTAATTTTTAGTTATATGCCTACATCAAGTTTTGGTAGAGTTTTCGCCATTTTGAATATTTCTTTTTTAATATGTATAATATTTAGAACGACAAATGAGTACATACCTAGTCGACCTTACAGTGAGTGATTTCTACGCCTCATGACAACCAATCCCAGATAAGGAATTATAATGTCTTAGGACTAAAATCAAATCTCGGACCAGTAATAAGGATCTTGCACTCTGAAACTCATCAAATGTTATGCTACCATTTTACGCTGGTTTTCTGTGTGTGCGTTGTCCATCGCCGGTCGCGCCATCCCATTCACGCTGCTGTTAGAAACAAAGTGCGGTGTGACTCCACCACTGTTAGATTATATTCGGCAAGTACGGACGAGTAAAATAAAGCAATACATATATTAAGTCTACTACTCACCACGAATACTTATTCTTATTCTAATGGCTGATATAAATTTCAAGTAAGAGTTATTTATACAAATAAATAACATGTCATGGTTTTATAATATAACAACTAAGAAAAGAATAGAGCAGTAAATTAATGAATAAAATCTTATGCTTTTTTATTACAATAAATAATTTTCATTAGTATTAAGTCGTACTCTTATATATGTATATATATATATATATATATATATATATATATATATATGAACTTCAAAACGATAAAACTTGTTTATCGTATTACTTATTTTGTAAAACCATATATTTATATACCTACATATAATTATCGTTTCACCTCACGTTGATCCTTTTAGTTTAGCTTCCCACGCGTCTTGGAGTCTCTGCGAAATATCCAATTGCCTTCTGTCAGCGATACATGATTTGCATTTGGTTTTACGTTATTCTTGCGTGTCGCTGTGTATCTCCGAACACTTACGTAGTTCATAATCTTCAATTAGAGTACTGGATTGAAAATCACTATTTATTTTGTACATAGCCGACGTGACTTATTTATAAACAAAACTAAGCAAAAATTTTGCGTTCTTTTTTAAAACATCAGCTAATGTCATGTGTTGTTGTATGATATAAAGGCAGTCTTCACTGGTACTTAAGTTAATTTACTCTCCTTAACTGTACAGATTATCTACTGATAGTTAGTTTTTTAGTGGCGGTAAAAGTTTGACGGCTATATTAGTCTACGTGCAGTTTTTATGCAACGTAAAAAAGTGCTGTTATTGCATTTCGGTGTTGGTGTCGAAAAGCGTACGTAAAAGGGAATCGTATTCAAGTGCTTCAGAGTGCATTGACCGCGTTCCGAGCGGAGACTATGGCTACAATAAAACAAGGAGTAACACATTGTATATACACTAAAAAAGACGAAGCATTTTTTTTATAATTATTTAAATCATTTAATTTTATACTCGTTATATAGTATCTACGTTCGTAATATAAATCGATGTTTGTAAACGATATTTATTTAGGCTTCTATTAATTCTCAACATACAACGTAAACGTAATTGATTCTGCATCCGTCAGAATTAGTGTAGGATCATCTACTGATGTTACCTTTTGTTGCATAACACAAGAAAACAATATATTGCAGAATCGTGTTAAAATATCGGTCGGCTAAATGATTTGCGCTGATTTTGTTGTAATTATAACACGGATCATTTTCTTACTTAGCGACAGAATTGAGTGAACTATTATATGATATTGACGTTTATAATTAATTTTGCTTATGGACACGTGTGTAGTGAAAGTAACAAAACGTAATTGATTGTAAGTGAAATATGAAACTGAAGAAAACTGTGACATGCTATATCAAGGGAAACTCTTTTTCAATCAAGTATTCTACTAAAACTTTGCCTCAGGTACTAAATTTTACATTACTTCCATTTTTACCATAATTTTATATTAGTACTACAGTGGTTTTAGGATCAACTAATTACACAACTAGAAAGAAAAATCTAAAGTCTAAATTTACACAAATATAGTTGTATAAATATATAATCTCTATTTCCCTTTTAAAGCTTTTTAGTACATTTGTTTCTATGACATAATTATGCATTTTCATTTAAAGGTAGTGGTTTGTCAAATATCTAGAATACATTATAAAAATAAAGACTAATAGATCACAAGTATCAATTTAATAGAAATCTCGTAGACTGATGTTACCATACATATTGGGCCCCGGAAACCACATATAGATTGTCCATACAAAAAATAATATAATGTCCGAAATATTGTGCGTGACTCTAATCTAGGTATAAGAAATTATTTTCACACTGAAAAATTAAAAAAATGATCACACTGAAAGTCTTTAGAAAATAAAAAACGACTGAATGTAGAAAGCTACAGATACTTTTATTATTTTTCTAAGTAGACTCCGCTCCTCTCTATAAGTCTTCGCATTGGATGGAACCACTGAAATAGCAGTGGGTCCATTCTTTCTAAGGGGTTTTTTAGGGGTCTCTTCTATCGCACTTTCGTACGCACTCACCACATCTTCAGGGCTGGTAAAGCGAATACCTCGAAGTTTATCTCTGGTTACTCCCAGTAAACGAAAGTTGTAGGGCGCCAGATCAGGGCTATATGACGGGTGACTCATTATCTCGACAACTGCCATAGTTGAATATTCAACTGTTCGTTATGCAGAATACACTGAAGCGTTGTCTTGGTCAAGGAGAATCCTACTTCAAGAGCTGCTGTCGAACATTTTCCAAGCCAACAGGCAAACAATTAACGTACCAGTCTGTAGTAACTGTCCTTCCATCTTCCAGTTCAACTGTCGCGAAATTACCTTTCCGAAAAGACGAGGGAATCATCTTTTTCCTTAACTTCTTCCTTTTTTTACTGACCGATCCTCAAAGGAAACACCTTCTGAGCAGATTGTCTTTCGGGCTCTTAGCAATATATACAGCTTTCATCTCCAATGTCGTTATCAAATACAGCCTTCGAATCATCTCCGTTGAACTTTTCTAACATTCTATTACTCTTTGAAGAAGGGACATTCGATAACCCAGGAGTCTCTTTCAGAGATATTTTAAATAAAATAGATGTTCTTACGGTTCGATTAGAATTCATTTATGGCAATATTTTATATATTCCTCTTAATATTTATTCGTAGAAGATAGAAAGAAGTTCGTATATATTATAAATATAGATAAACTTGAGTTTCAACTTATCCCCATAAAGTTTGTGAATCCTTATGGGGAAAAGTATACTCATTTTTTTTCAGATTACATGGTGTTTTTTAGATTTTTTTAATTCTTTAACGTGTCAAAAATTGTATGAGAAAGTCTATCGGAGAATATTGTGAGTTCAAGTTTTAAACTATATATTTCTTAATCAACAAGCACTTTTTAAGAAATAAATAAAAACAAAATTATCAAAATGTTTTTGGTTTCACGCGTCCTCAATTTAAAAGCAATATTCGTGAGAGAAATTGGCACCTAATTAAGCATGTCATATTTATTTTACTTCAATGTGCGTGACAACATTGCAGTCCATGCTTAATATTGAAAAATTGGTTAATTTCAACGCTTCATAATTGCATATAGCAAGGGCAAGTGTCTTTTTGATTTTACCTAAGTATTTCACTCTCTATATGTTTTTCAATCTATATTGTTACTAGGAACTGATATAAAAATATCTAGAAAATATTGCTAAACAATTGAATGCATCGATTTAGTCGAGTATGTTGATTATATATCCTTAAAATAATTTAGTTAATTGTTATCATTATATTATGATTCCATAGAATGATAATCTGATTCGTATTATGTATATGTGGAAGCCCTAGTGTCGGTATTTTTAGACTCCTCGAAAGCCTCCGATATGGCGTAACCACGTCTATTCTAAAATAACACTGGGGAACATGCACTTGGACACATGGAAGTATTGTTTATCAGTTAATCTTTTTACTGAGTGTAGTTCATTATAATCATTTTTCGACGCAGTAATTTTTTAAGAATAATTTTAAAGTAGTTTAAGTAATTAGTTTTTTCGCCCTGTTCATTTACTAAATCTATGTTAATAATTACTTACTCGTACGTTAAATTGTAAAAAAGAGCTTGATAGATATATAGATCTTCTAAATTTAATAAATTAAATTTAAATTTTAAAATATCATCAACATGTATTTTTAATATTATGCTAATCCTAGTACGTACCTCAGTATTCTCCAGGAGCTGAAGATTCCATGAGTAACTTAGTTTACTTTTGTTGGCCATTTTAGTTCTTTAAAATCTATTTCTCTTCAGTTTACCGACTTTACGATGGATTAGGGGATCAATAATTAAACATGGTTAATTCAGTACAAATGAAGGGTTGAGTCAAAGTGTGGACTTAAAATACATGCATCCAGTACCCAAGAGGCTGGCGCCGACACCGGCTCCGCCGACGACGACGCCGATGCGACGCGACAAGGATGTGTCACTGCTTTCTATTTCCACCAACCAGCAGTCTCTTCGATGCTTTTAATAAATATATATTTTATTTTAAATTATTTGACCATTAATTAATTGTGTATCGATGTATCCATTGGTTTTCGTGGAATTTTTATATAATTATATATGAATATTACTATTTATTATCACATTGTAACTAAATGTAAATTTAGGGAAGGGTTTTTACTTTTTAAATTAATTCAGCCTCCATGTACAATCGTTGGAGACGAACCTCTTTTTAATAACTGTTTAGTGTAATACTAATTAGAAAATCAAATGCTGGATTTCATACATACAACACTAAACATCGTGATTAATTTTATTATTTACTTTATTTAATATCCTAGCCAGTGTTTATTTTGTATAAAGTAACTGAATAGGAATTTGTTAATAATTTTTTTCCATTCTCATTATCACATTAATTTCTATATCAAAATATAGTTGTGTTTTAGAGATGTTTCTAATATTGGCGTATCAATAATGGTTTTAAAAAAATCCAATTCCCTGAGATAAACAAGTATATCAGAAATTTGTAAATAAATTGAAATTATAACAACATAACATAAATGAAGTTAACAATGTAAACTTGATTAGCCTTTTTCAAAGTTGCCCTTACCTCGGGTACAAGACAGACAAAGGAATTGCGTCTCAAAACGAAACTAATGTAAATAACTACCGTTGTGGTTATAATTATGCTGCAGCCATCTCCCTTCAAATCTCCCTTTACTTTTATTATTTTTATCGATTATATACTAATAGAACAATCGATTTTATACGACGCCTTAATGATATCTTATATTCACGCGCATACTGCATGTATATTTTATGGATTATAGAATTTAAAATTTTTTACCGCCTGCTATACTACCATCTGTCATAGGAATCGTAGACAAGATGGGCTACGTCTGGAAGTGGGTTTCTATAAGAACATTTTACAAGCCAACAAAGAAGATCAGTCTATTTTTACTTGATTTTGCACTCAATATCCAAGAGATCCAGCCAAGATGAAGGAGTGAGCACGTTTGATTGTGAATGTGGTCTCTCTTATATAGAGAAAAAAGGAGTTAAATTAAGATTCACGTTAAATACATATATGCTGCCTTGGAACATTGTCGCTCTAGGAAGTCTGCAGATGACCATACCTCGGCCCCGCCAATACGTCAGATTTGATAAACCATAAATCCTCGCAAAGGAACACCGATTCCTATTAAGGATGATCCGCAAGATACTATAGAAATGAAAAAAAAACATTTTAATTACAATAAGGGTGATGGCTAGGTACTAAAATAAAATCTTCCATACCATACCACATACCACTGCTAGACCTCAAGTTCTTCTGCTTCGATCTTACAAATAAGAATAGTTAAAAGCTGACGGTAGTTTGGATTATTTATGACATAAAGTCATCGAACTTTTTAGTCCTACCCGTGACCATGAGTGCTTTAAAGCTCTCGAAACTTAGGAAAAAAGAAGTTAAAAATGACCCCGATAAAATCCCTAACAATTCGTTTTATTCAATATGACGCCATAAATACTATAACATTTTAAGATTTAAGATTTAAAAAACAATATTTGAATGAAAACCTTATGCTCATGTACAGGTGCTCTTACCCATACTTATGAGTATTTTTAAAAAAACAGATATTATTTAAATTAATTAATTTAATTTATTATTTAATTAGATTTAAATCTTAAAATAAATTTCTACTCTACATTCACAATGAACACATTGCTCCACATTGAAACCAAGATATAGAGTTCCAAAATATTAAACCATAAACCGATTAACAAAACTATTTTATTTGTATAAAAATATAAAACGTAATATGTAATATTTCAACTTAATATTTTTTCCTTAAAACATTTGAAAAATATTATTAAAAAAAGTAAGAAAGTAACCTGCGAGATCACTTTACCCATTTTAGACTAGCAACTCTTTAACTCTACCAAGCTATGTCACTTGATCATAAATGCTAATATAAAATAAAGTAAGTAATAAAGTTAGTTATTAAATATATATATAGTATTATGTCTAGGATATATCTTGAAAAATAATAATTAAATGTTTTTGTTTTTAACATTGTCCTTAAAAATTATATATATATATATTAAACTTGTTTATGATAACGAATATGAGATTCTTAAAATAAGCTAAGTATAAAACGATATTAGATGAAAATTGAATATGCTGAAGAGCAATTTGCAGCCTCCGCAGTAAATCCTCAACTCGCACAAAGAGTTTTACGAACACAAGTGGGCGGTGCTTCGAGCGATTTAAAAAACCTTCCTAAACACACATGTTTTCCTTCTTTATTTGGTTTAACTGAAACAAAGAAAACGATAAGACAAAGGAAATATTTTAGAATAAAAGTAATTTTTATATTTTGGGCCGGAATATCGAATAAGCGATGTTTTTAGACATGGATAATATATATACATATGTATACAGTAGGTATTTATTTTACTAACAAGTTCATTATTAATTATATTGATACCTGCTCTACAACAGGCTTTAACTACCGAGAAGATAATATAATACTATCATCTATGTGCGGAACGCGTTTCATACATATGGTGGCATTCAATACGTACGAAGTTAAAATACGAGTGATCTGCCGTCTCGTTCAAACAAAACGTTTGGGTCGCAAGAAAGAAAGAGACAGATTGTGACGGGGGGAAGGCAATGAATTGATAAAAGCAACTGTTGAACTGGTCGAAAATTCAGTTTGGACAGAACTTTCGTGTGGTGCATGTCTCGCTGTTCGTAAAACATCGTGTCGAGATTAAAATGTGACGACAGAGTTGTATGAGTGATTACGAATATTTTAGTATATTATTTTTCTTTCATTAATTATTCCAAAACTTAAAAGTAAGAGTGTGCAGGACAATAACCGCGCGACTTCGATGACGTGGGCGCGTCGCGTCCGTGGATTAAAAGTTTATTGCGACGAAAATCGAATGAAAAAGAGTTAATATACTTTTCTTGTGATTTCTGTGCGCTGAGGGCCCATAATCTTGAACGTTACTGTCAATTCTCACACAGCAACACGTGATCGCCGAAAATTCTCGAAGACATAAGGGAACTTACTGTGTACAGTATTCGTTTCGACTAGTGTTTATTCGTGCCGGATAAAGTGCTCTCTGCCAAATTATGGTTGTTGCTAAAGTCGATAACATGGCTTCATACACCACGTATACAGGAAAACCCAAAATTTTCTTCCCAAAGAAGGTAAGAGAAGTGATAAACCATAAAATATAATCTGGTCAATGCATGATTTTCTTACGTATGTATAATAAAAATAAACATTAATTAATATTAACAGATTCTTGTAGACTTGATAATAATTTCTTAAGACCTTCATAAGTCATGAAATAAATCAAAGACTGATTTACGATATGAAAAAAATGAATTAATAGTACAAATAATTATTTTTGCTTTGTATCTACTTATTAAGAGTATTAGATAGATAAAGAACGTAAACAAGTTAATAAATCTATGTTAGAACGAAGAATAGAAACAGGTTACAAAAATGGTATATGGCGCCTTATATGGTACAAAAATAATTACCCACTTCAGTACACTTGTCTACTAACTGAATGAAGTAGATAAACAAAATTTATTGCTTATTGCCAACTAAAATAAGGTAACTTAGCAATAGCAATAGCTTCAAAGATTACCCAGGATACATATATATATATATATATATATATATATATACACACTTTATGAATTTCTATTCTCCGTAAGAATAAAAATTGTAAAGCTTTTCCTTATTTTCTCTTATCTAATTATCACTTTTTATATTGATTTAATTTGATTTATAGCAATATTTTTAATTTTTTTTCTTTTTCATAAATAACACTATATAATTTAACACATATTTCATTTTATTAATGTTTTATTGACAATCTTATATAATAGTTCATGTATTATATATTTAATTCAGTTTTTGTAACAATTGCAAGACTCATAAAATTAAATCGTTTTTGTTATGAACAGAAACGAAACGGACATAAAAATAAATGTAAAATTAATCAACTACAGTAATAATATTAACGAACTTATTGAATAATTAGAAATAAGAATAGTAAGGGAATAATAAATTGCAAATATTTTACAAAATATTGTATTTACACAAAGACGCGTTAAGATTAAAGTCCATAATTTTTTTACAAATATTAGGAAACGATAATGATTCAATGTTAACGACCAGGCCGGACGACAAGAAATAGGCTAGAAGTTATTACACAATTGACTTATGTCATGAAATCAACGATAAAGTCTGGTCCGCATGTGTACTATGTGATTCAGAATCGCCCCACTTTGCCGACCTACTTCGGACATATTCACACCTTTAGCCTTGGTAAGATTCTTGAAATTTTGATTCTTTATTCGCAAAAGTTTTAATTCTACCGTTGGATGGAAGCTGACTAACGAAGTTACAGATAAATTGATAATTTTTAGACAAGTGATGACATTATATCATCACCAAACTTTAGAGGATAAAGCTACATTTTCACCTCTAGGTGTTAAGATTACCTATATTTTACCAGTAATTCGGTAACCGCTTTCTCTAACTCCCGGGAAAGCAGCAGCGATTTGCTGTTTACGGTGATATTCTGGTAGTTGATGGTCCTTCTCGAATTACCAGGTCATATCATATAGTGGAACATTTTAATTATTGAAACATCATGACTGAAAGCATAAAATGCAATAACTGTGTGAACATTCATTTAATTGTAATACTCACAAGGTCCCCTGTACAATATATGACCCACAAATTCAACAGCGCAGTTACAGCTTGGATGTAAATACGACCAATTGCCACCGTTTTAAAGATGAGATTCCTCAAAACGACAGTCAGGTTAAAGGGTAAAGTCGTTCCCACATCTGGATGGACTTGAAAACGAACGAAATTAAACTTTGTTGATCTGACAGCAAACTGTTTATTTGCACAATTCTTGTTTCTCCTTTACAGCGCCGCAGTCACTGATAAGGGAACCGTTCGCATTCACTTTGTACTGCAATACAGTATGGACGCTCATTAACTTGTGTAGGTCTCACCGTTTACGGCACAAATTACTAACGATTACGTCCTAAATAGGCCACGGTCTTTAGTGATGCTTAATCTAGATAGGAGGCATTGCTTTAAATTTATATTTATTATTTTTTGTGGTGCTAAGAACAATAATAACAACGTTGCACTCAAGCCGACACATTATATACCCATTATAGGCTCAGTGGATGTGAAATTTAAGAAAGGCGCTAATTGTCGATCTGCATGAAAGTATGATCAGCCATATGGGAAGATATATAGTGACAGTAGACGAAATGCCAGCATCAATTAATGATAGCTATCGGTGCAGTAATCATCATAGAGAATCTGAAATTGCACAATATATTGATCATATTCCATTAGATGTAGATAGCGTACTAACGTTGTCATCTTTGAATAATTTATCGCAGTTTGACACCGAAGAACAATGTAAAAATGATAAAGTTATTCCTGATAACAAAATATAAACAACGAAGGAAGTTTAGAATATTATATTATATATGTGATTAGTTAGGCATTTAGCTCAAGTTGTACTAACAGTAGTTTGTTTGTACATTTACAAGATTTTATTCCATGATTATATATCAATTCATAGTACTGGTTACGGTACATAAATTTATTTGTCGGAGTCCCATTCATAAGTCTACAATGAGGTCTCCGCTGTCACAACGGACTGAGATTGTAATGCGATAATCAATCTGCGCCGGCGCCACTTTGTGAGGGGTTAATTCAAATTGATGGCCATAGATAAAAATATTTTAGGCCAACAGACTTAAAGTAGGCCAGGAAAACTTTAGGTTCACCTGCTGTTGCAATTATGAAATCAATTTCTCAAAATGCTAAGGAGTAATCATACTTTTTCATAACATTTGCCATATACAAACGAAAATTGAAGTTGACAATGAAGTTTCATTTTTATAAGAATTCCAGTTGATACTAAAATTATTTGTGATGTCTAAATCGCTCCAGTGAAACTCCCAAAATGAGCCTTATTTGATCATCTGCATCAAAAACTCGACACTCATCGTTTCAACACCCTGATTAATCACCAAAAAATTATAGTTGTTGAGATGACTCGCAATTCCTTTTACGTAACTGGACTTACTTCTTTAACGTAAGATCGGTGCATTCCGGACGTTCCGCTGCGATGGATACAATGAAACGCATGCCGGGACCCTCAAGGGAGTGAAGAATGCGGTAAGGAATGCGCAGGCTATCTTCCTGTCATGTACAATTTTAGGAGCAGCTATTTTCATTACATTCTTTAAGTAATTTCGCGACATTATATTATTTTGGTGGGGCTGCACATGTTTTTTTCTGTTTATAATTTAATTTACCTTTATTACTTTATATTTATTAAAAGTTTACCTAGTTTTCGTGACAAGCGGTATAAATGCTGTTTCACTAATTTAATAAAAAATTCGAGAGGTTATAATGCAAAAATTGCGCGGTATATGGTAAACAATCAGTTAAATATAATAATAATAAAAAAAAATCCAAATAGAATAAATATGTATAGTGGAACAGTTAATAATCAGAAAATATATTGTAAAATGTATGTTATATACAAATTTCTTATCTGACGTCTTGATATTCCATATGGTTATAATTTACAGACATCCATGGCAGTATTCGCATCCTATATAGGCCACGTTACAGGAAAGCGATGCGCCTGGATTCCATCAACGATTGTATTCATGAGTGGACTTTCCTCGGAGGAAGCGACGGTGGGCGCCAAAAATAGCGTTTCCGTCCAACACCGAGCACTCTAAGTAGGAAGTCCACTAACGCTCGGCAGTCGGCTCTTCCGGCCGCCTACTGTCGCGACACTTAACTAGTTTTATAACGCACTTATGAGCTGCGATGCAATGTGCCCACGCGACGCTTAAGCTGAATTAAATTGCTCATTCGTTAAATCGAAATTATTGACCGCCGGCAGTTCAGCCGTGCTCATCTGACCCTCGCATCCTTAGCCCCTTCAATTAACAATGTCTCTGCGTAATGACAAATCACGTTAATAGCAGCTTTGATTAATCACGCGAGACGTCTCGCTCAATTCAATGAAGACGTTTGATTCGGCGAATATAAATCGTTACGTATTAGAAATGTTTATACAGACAATGTAAATTTTGACGGTAAGAAATTTATTTAGGTATGTAAGAAAACATCCGGGAAATACCTAAACATGTTTTGATAAAAATAATTGCATCCCACAACGTTATCCGTTTAAATAATTTATAACAATTGATTATAATAGCATTGTGGGCCGACCGTCTGGCATAGTGGTCAGAGTACCTGGATAGCATCCGGATCGATGGGTTCGATTTCCAACCGCTGAACAATATTTATGGATAACAAATTGTTGGGTTTTGAGTTGGGTGTATTGTGCACATGTCACTCACACTGTATCTGAACTTTCCTTCGACCTCAATACGATTTTTAAGACTAAAAAAGGAAGTTTATGTTTGCACAATGATTACGGCACTATAATATATATCCTACGCAGTTGTTGATATGTGGTCGAAGATGGAAGTTTTCGCCGCCGATGGTGAAGTTGATTAGGATTATACCATCGCAATAACGTTATTGAAGATTTCAAAAACACAAATATTGATATTTTATTGAAAACTTCAAACTTCAATTTTTTCTATTCAAACTTCCTCTTCTACTGTACACTGGTACATTGGTACTCTATATTACCTTTAGGTACCTTTGGTTACACATCATACGCCCATATTTATATAATAATATCTAAATATGTATGTACATTTTGAAGGAACAATAAAACAGGTCTGTCTATATTTTTGTATTTTATAATTTATAATATGACAATAATATTGATTTTTAGTAAAATGCAACACAATATATATATAATAATTAATATAATATTCGTGTGAAATGATATGTTATAAGTTTATTGCATCATTAATACATATGTTCGACTGCAGGCGGCGAGAAATTATCACAATTTATTTTTAGGGTTCTCAATTAGGGGAACAAATGAAGGTCATACTTCGGTGCCAATCCATCTGTAATATACACATATACACATAGATAATTCATACTAACATTATAAATACTTACATCATTTAGATAAATGAGGTTTGTTTTATCTCATTATTAATTTAATAATACCGTGCGACAGCATTCAAGGCTTCTCGGATTTACTAATTAAAATTACTTGATAGATTAATTTAGTTACGATGACATTTTTAATAATGACCATATAAGTGAATGCCGGTATTCAATTATATCATTCGAATAGTTACGTGTCTCGTCGCCTCTATCTGTACCACGAGTGACTCGACCGGATAGGTGAAGAACCACGCCTTCATAGAAAACTATCGTAGTATAGTAGCATAGCGATACTGTGTTTCGTATGATGAAGGAAGAGAACCGAAGTCCGGATCTTACTGAGTGACAAATTTTCTAAATAAGACATTCATTCCATTCCATTCTTCTTGAAGCGAAAACGCATGTAAATTATGATTCCTTACCGAGGATGAATGCATGTGGAAGGTCAGTTAAACTCCCTGCTTGGTTGTTACCACTAATATTACTAAAATGCTCTTCATATGTATGATTCCATATTAGTCGCTATTAGTTAGCCTGAAAGGAAAGCTAACAAAAAAAGTTTCTAAAAGTCAACCTATTCTCAACCCCCTCACACGTTTCACGTGCCGTAGGAAGCACCATGAAGTGCACCGTTTTCACTAATAATTGTATCTTAAAAGTGCTAAATTAATAAAAAGTGGTAGAGCTACAATGCAGTTTGTTTCAAGCTGCTGAATGAATGGATCAGCTCGATCGGGGTAGGAACAACTCCTCAATATATATATAGAATACCAGCATGAAATAGCAGCTTAATGCTGCTGTGTTTCATCTGGTGAGTGTAGGCACCCGGAGACTGTTATTACTGGTGACGAGGTGTTCTATCTCAGTCCTCAAAGGTGACAATGCATCTGTATTATCATTCCTACGTCAAGAATGAATAGAGGTAAGGAGCAGCAGAAATCAAGTCAATTGCCATCGGGTGAAATGTGCGCTCGTTTGTTACTTTCAATATAATAAAAAAAACAAGATATTTTCCACCCATGCACACACATACATTAATTTTTTGTATTATATTAGTACTTACAGAAAAAAATGATTTACTTATAATTATCTTGTTGTGGCCATTAAGGGAAGGAACTGGCCTCTGGTGTGTGTCAACTCAGGCATCTTTATTAGTTCAGGGGCCAAGAAGTGAGTGAATTGTGCAATTAATTATGTGGAATAGTTTTATTTTATTATGACACATAACACTAATATAACTATAACATGCAAGTAGAAGGTAATATGTATAAAATAGTATTTACTTTATTATAATGTGTTTATGAATGATTTAAGTAAATTACAGTAATGTTGCAGCCGTAATAAGTTACAAAATAATATTACGCAGTATTAAGCCTGGCTATGCGTCATAGGAATATATGAAAACCTATATAATAACGGAACTTTAAAAAGTTTGTTATGAATAAGCTTGGATGCATTTCCGAGAACAAAATGGTGAGATCTCCGATTAACAGTCATATTTAAACAGTAATCATGTATGTATGCAGATGGATAGCACCCACGCCCCAACGACCTTCCAAATATGGGTGGTGTATCCAATATGTTTTTCATTGAAATAAAACGCATTTATAGTATTTACCTTGAGATATAAATCGTTGTTGAAAAATAAATTTATTATAAATGATATTATAATTTATTTTGTACGATTATTATCTTTTAATCTTACTATTACATCTTTAATATGTTAAAAAAAAACTAAGAAACAAGACTTACGTAAGAGGGTAATGACCTATGATTCAGCCATTCATAAACGTTACGATGAATCATCGATACCTTAGAATGAATTGTGTTACAATTAGTGCTAGGACTAAGGTATCGCACGATTTTCAAAATATTTAGTAGAAATTTAGTTTGTCATTATTTATCGTAACTAAAAATAAAGAAAATTTTGCCATATGTTATAGTATCTTCTATATATACTAAAAGATATAAACTGTAACAGATGAGAGTACTATTAAAATAATTCTTTGATTTATGATGAACTGCAACCGACATAATTAAGTTTTAAAACGCTACCATGTTCAAATTTTTTTATCAAGTAAAATTTTTATTTATCATAATTTTATAATTGTACATATGAACATAAATAAATGTGAATAAATAAAATATAGAGCGCAAAATATATTTTGAAAATTGTTTTAGGTACGTTCTGAGGAATCCCTGCTTGCCCCGGAAAAAACTTCTAAAAGTGCACGATGGGTATGTTGTTTTGTTTGTGAAAAAGCTTAAAGCGGTAAACTTACCATTAGTAAACTAATAATTATAACTTTAATACCTAATATAAAGAAAATAAAAAAAAGTAAAGCATACAATAAAATAAAAGCAAACCTCCATTCTAAGCCTCGTTCCAACAACGTTAATTCAATGAATGATTTTATTTTTCCACTATGGATATAGCCCATATTTTTTATATTTTTCTCACAGTCAATATTCAAACCGTGTTGTTTGATTATGTCAATGTGGTGGTCTTTATGGGTATAATTGCTTAGCTTGTATTAAAACAAAAGTTCGCCAATCGGTAGACACTTAACAAATGGATGAGATTGGCTAAAGACAGTGTAATATTTCAACCTACTATAAATCACTCTATCGCCCAAAGTGTGGTGGTACTCGTACATGGTACGGTCCTAAGCCACATGTGAGCAAACTGTTGCATGTTCCAACATCGCGTTTGCTTGTATGGCTTAATGAAGCACCTTTATTAACCAATTAATGCACATATTGTTAAAAAATATTGACATGTATTTAAATTGATTACAAATTTAATGTATTTGTACACCATTCATGTCGTGACTTGGTCTATTATATGACTATTAAATTTCGTTAACTCACGTTATACAAATAAATAAATTCTTAACCTTATAGTTATCTGCCCGTTACGTGTTATGTAAGTGGCTTATATTTCTTTTTTTTTTAATATCCGAAATTGCAAAAATACGATACAATATGAGATTTCATAATATTAAATAGTATAATAAATAATTAATTTGTGCTTGTTTTATCCCTATTTATTCTTAAGTTATCAGTTGGTTATACATATCCGGGAAGTACGTGTAACGTTTCATCTGTTAACTCTATATAAAAATTGCAGTATAATGTTCGAATAAAACAAAATTTTTCGTTGTGATAAATTTACGCCGTATATAAACATATTATTTACTATTTACTTTTGATTTTGTTGTTATTGTTTCATACCTCCTAAAAATACTAGTAGCTACTTTTTTCAAGAGCAACTAGAGCATGTAAATAAATATTTATATAGTTCTACTTGATCCTAATTTAATGGTGTTAATCTTGATCGCTTCGAATTTAAAATAGCGCTGGCCTTTCATGATACACGCTCATATATAAATAAAAAGCAAAAATCGTATAGTCATATATACGATTTTTGCTTTTTAATGAAAGTTACTTGTTTATTATATATCTTGTTCTTGCATGGTTTTAAGTTCTATTAAAATCACTTTGATTTAGTACCATCAAGTATCCTGCAAACCCAATTATCTTTCTCTTGCTTCTAATCTGTCATCGTTTCTCTTTGAAGAATCACTAATGATTTGTTTGAAAAGATAAATAACTGCCACCACGCTTTTATACTTTTAAAGTTTCACGAACCATTCTAGTGTATAATATGAATTATTTTCTATAATTCTTTATTAAAAAAAAGGTTAATGTAATATCAATTATTGAGATCCACCTAACCATATCATATACCACCTACAATATCCGATAATATCTTTAAGCTCTATCATATCTCTTAATATCTTTACATCATATCAAGAAAATAATTTCTCTTTTTGGAAGAAAACAAAAATTCTATTATCGTAACAATTAAAATTAAAGTATTAAAGTATTAGTGGAAGGATGATCTTTCTGATCGTTTTATGGTATTCGGTAAACAATCAAATGTTCAAATATGTTATAATATAATTCATTATTCTATAAAATTTTACCAGTTCAAGGACAAATTCATTTTACATTATCGTATTTTAGGTAGCTTCACTGGAAGTTTGTTTCTTGCTGCAGAATGAATTGGTCAGCTCGATCGGAGTAGGACCCTCACAGAATACCAACGTGAAATAGCATAATGCTGCTATGTTTCGTCCGGTAAGTATAGGGATCCGGAGACCTTTATTACTGGTGACGAGGCTTACTCAAGGGTGACAACGCATCTGCATTACGATTACTTGTCAAGGATGAATGTAGATGTAATGGGCCGCGGGAATCATTTACCATCAGGTGAATTGTGTGCTCGTTTGTTACTCTTAATGTAATAAAAAAAATACGAACCTCTATAATTTTGGTTAACAGGTAAATATACAATAAATAGTACGCAGCGTCATATAGCAAACATTGAACCAATCGTCGGCGCCACAAACAATGCGTCTGTCTTCCTTTATGTTTCACGCGGCCACTATTTACATTATAATCGACTGCTGTACTGCAAATTAACTTGTCTGTGACATTGATAAAGTTAAATTATATATTTCATAAAATAATATCACAAAAATGGATGTGTTAATGTAATATAACAAACAATAAATAAAAGTAACCAACGACATATTTCTTACCAAAACATTAATTTGAAGGAAGTTCACTGAGGCATCAAAAAATCTTAATATATAATACAAAGAGGTATGAATAGATATAAAATACAGGTAGTATTAGTGTTTTGCTTTGTTTTTATTCTATGCCAATAGTACTATTCAAAACATCTATACACATTCCTTATTGTACTTGTCGAGACTATTAACGGTAAAATATTTTAACAGTCACAAGTTCCAATCTACTGAAAGGGGTATTCCGTGAGGTAGATCCGACCCATTAGTTTTTCTGCAAGAAATTACCTACAGTGTAGCTCTATCACTGTTAAAGTATCACGAATAGTAGAGTGGAAAACAACCAAGCTATCATAAGAAAAAAAAATATGATTGAGATTACACTGCTGTTTCTTAAAATTGTGGAGTTGATTTGAATGTTTTCAGTCGAAATTGATATGGATCACGCTTTTGTCTCAGTTCTTCTTTGATTGTGTAAGGTAATGGGTTCAAATAATTACTACTCATTTCCTTTTACATAATCATCACCTTCATCATTGCAACACATTAATCCACTTTTAAACATAAACCCCTTTTTAATACAATATAATTTATTAATATTTTTATCTTTTACCTTTTATCTTTTGAGTAATTTATTCCTTACTTTTATATTACATTTTTCACTATTCCTAATTTATAACAATCGGATAGAGGTTGTGTAACTAAAGCATTTATCTTTTATCGTTATCGGTTTCCTTTGCTAAAATCATTATGACGTTAATCTAAAGTAAATAAGGGAAATCTAAACTCTATTACAATGTTTACAGCTACGAAATTGCGTTTATCTAATTACTGTTATAAACTTCAACTAAACTCAGGCTCATGTTAGCAGAAAATAATCATTAAATTACCAAGGCACGTTATTATCTTGAACACAAGGCGTTGAACAGACACGTTCAAGTCTGAACATGTCAGTCCGGATATGTTATCTGTGTAACAAAAGTATTGAAGGATTAATGTTGAATGAAGAACCAGCTGTACCGTGTAAACAGACGAAGCAAGGAAGCGAGCCATTTTCTAGGCGTTTCGCAATATGTATTCCAAAGAAGCTTTCGGTACTTCAACTAAAAGCTTACGATAAACGGCGAGTAATATGAACAAAAGAAAATAATTTCTACTATTGTGTTATCTATACAGTTGTTTATTTTAAATGATATCCTAAATAAACATATTAAGTAATGGTATGATTTCACCGTAAACTACTTTACTTACACTTAATTTCATCAATGATCGGTTAATGAATCATTTACAAATAACCGGTCACGATGTGCTCGAGTTTGCTTTGTGCCGCACATTCATATATTTTGATAGTATTATTCTTTGCGGATTCATTCTTTATTATATAGTTAGTTATCTTATACTATACTATGAATAACCTCGACATTATCTCACTATATACACATCTACTTCCGCCTTATTATCTTTTATAGCAATAAAGGTAAAATTAACTGGCTACAATTCAGCTTTAGTGATTTATCACCCGCGCTCTATTCGATTCCCAACAGTGGAACAATATTTGGGTATCAAATTGTTGCCTTTCGAATTGTATGAAAGTCTATTGTTTTCACCGAAAGAAGTCTTAGAAGAGTAGAGAAGGTGACGAGTGAGCGCCTCTGTATTTACGCAAATGTTTTCAGTGCTATAATATATTATGCGCATTTGATACCAAAAGGTCAAAATCGTCCAAAAGTTACTTAAGATTTGAGAAAATGTCAACTGCATAAAAATTAATATTATATATTAAACTTTGCAGTTAAACCAATGTTAAATGACCACTTCGCACATCACTCGCGGAAAACCTCATAACCCCAGAAATTGAGTTTACCGAATATCTCACACAATATGGCGCTACTTTCCATTGCTACTTTGTGGAAAAGAATGTCCTTTGTCTGTCGAACTTAGCCTTTTCTTGCCTAATATAGCATAGGCGATTGGTCTCTTCAACCTGCATCATAACTCTAAAATATTATATGTATAAAATACTTGGAAATGTTCAAATTAAAAAAAATATTGGAAGTTCATTTATATTTTTATCACATTTGACAATACTATTAATCATACCATATTTGAAAGGGCGGAGGTGATAATTAAATAGATAAACTAAAGATAATATCAAACAACCTTTTGCGTCAATAGCCTTAGCCCGATTCATGAGAGTTTTATTTAAAAAAAATGACACGTACGTGTGTGCGTTATATTCGAGAAAGTGGCGCGAAGGTAGAACAGGATGTGCTGGGTAATGAGTCACGGTCGGTGGTACCACTGCACGCGCAGGTAACATCCACTATACTGTAACATGTTCACATGTGTGCCGTTGATAAGCGGCCACGTGAATGCGTGATGAATCATCCGTCTTTTTCGATTCGAGTCCTGTTCGATTGCATTACGATATCATAAAGAAGGAAAGATGTCTTGATAGACTAAGAATGTTTATCTAATATACCATATCTTATATTTTGTTATGTTTTAGTATGTTATACTCATTCAAATTAATTAAGCGAGTAATAAAAATGGGCCCGATTTATATCAGAAATTCAATTATTAAATTGTCATCTTAATAATTTTATAATAAAAATAGAAAATTTACGAAAGTGTATATTTTGTAAGTTATAAGTATGTAAAATATCGATTTGTTAGCTACATATATGTAACACGCTAATAATAATAATTTAATATGTCTAATTAGAATATGTTTAGAGAGTTGAGTGATTTCCGGAGTTCTGCAAAACCCGGATTTGTAGATAAACGGTAATACTGGTTGCGTTTCCGTTTAAACTTGCAATATTTAATAAACGAATAAAAAAGCAAGTTGAAGTTGAAGCACCTTGAACTACGACATTATATACAAATATGTATGATAACTGTAAGGAAAAGTAATATTTCTGATTAACGTACGTATTTCTATGGTAGATGTCATAACATAGTTCATTACGTACTTCCATAAGACATTCCGAACATTTCAGTGTTATCATTTGATTACGAATGACACTTGTTGTCGACGCTTGTTTGGTCTCGATATTTAATAAAGCGCTCCTTGAAAATACTCAAATTTTGTTATGAATGAAACGACTCATACCTTAGTCACACAAATCCAACCACCACTACGATACACGTAAGTGTAGAAACCAGTGACTCAGTGCACAAAATGCACTACGTTTTCTCATAATCCACAAGCTAAACAACCTACTAAATAAGTTAATTACTTTTCTGTTTATAAATGAATTTATGAAACAATTTAGCCATTAGAGCCTCGCCTTAAAATTGCACACAAAAGTTATTGTATTGAAATGATAATAGATAATTGTATGTAACAATATTCATGTTATAACCACTATGTTATTATAGTTATGTCAAAATGAACAATTTATAATTTTCCTTCATTACATTTTCTTCGAAACCCTCAAACTTAAACTAAAAATTACAAAAAGGAGACTGTACCTAGTGACTGCCGCTCATAAACATCTACGTCCATCTCTAACAAAGTCAATATATTCATATTTATTTATATATATATATATATATATATATATATATATATATATATATCTATGGTGAATGTAGAGATCCGGGATCCAGTTACTGGTAGGCTTTCCAGTTTAGTCCTCAGGTGTCTGCATCTTGAATCTTTGTTGAGTACGGATGTAAATGCATGGGACGCCAGTCGTCGCTTACCATCAGATGAACTGTGTACCGGCAATTGGGTTTCCGGTTTTCTACAGCCGGCATACGAAACACAACAATGTTATGTTGATATTTTATGAGAACATGTATCCTGTTCCGATTGAGACGATCGCTTCATGCTACAAATAAGAAGTAGCTATTTTTTTTTATTGTTTAAGGAACATATTTTCTTAAATATTTTATAAAGATTGTTACATTAATCTGGGAGAAGAAACTGAGTAACTATTTTGGATCGATATGCTCATGGAGGTGGTGATCACGCTTCTCTTAGCCTCTACTACAATGATTAATGCATGCTTTCTCATTAATTTACCCAACATTTCATTTGCCACAGTGTAGTGAAACTGGTCTATCCAATCCTTACACTCCACGTGCCTAATAATTTACCATTCTAGGCTATTCTATACAGGCAACCCTATTTAATATATTTATCAAAAAATCATTTTGCTTTTGTATTTGATTGAATTGTTGCTGTGTAAAATACAGTTTATTCATCATTTTAATCGCTATAAAGAAAATAATGGTAAATCATAAAGGCAATTAACCATATAACAACGACAAGATAAATATTATATAATCAAAACAACTTCCTTTTTAAACAATTAACGGAATTGTGCAATCAAAGATAAAACGTCTAATCATTCCACAATATTGACGCTGTACGCGATAAAGTTACCGCTTAAGTGGTCTTAGCCATATACATTTTAAACATTATCGGTAGAATCGGTATTTCAAAGGAAACCCAATATTCATATTTCTTTAATTATCAATGTCGATTCCCTATTCGTTGTCTCTTGCTGACATTGAAAGGTCGTTGACACATCACCGCGACAGAGTTAACAACGAATCTCCCTTCCCGCACTAATTTCTTTTATTCACTTTGTAATTTGTAAGCATATTTTAACAGTCGTGGAGTCAGGCACCACGTAGTTTATTGCTACATCATGAATGAGTCGTAGTCGTGAAAAATGAACGTAACGTTGCTATTTTTCGTATGATGATAGAGACGTAGTTACAGGTATCTACGGTTACACCTCCACCCTCGGGGATGACACTGACAATGAATGTGCATCTTGAATCCTTGACTGCGTAATCATTCACCAAACTGTGTGCTCGTTTGTTATTTCTGATATTATTATAAAATATACATACGAGTATTATTTTTCTGCAGCATAGATAATTTTACACGCAGTACAAAACGATAATCGTTGCTCATGATCGGAAATGTAGGTCAAACAATAAAAGCCCAGTCTTGGAAACCAATTTCAATTGTTCATTTGATGGTTGTATAATGAAATTAAATAGAAAAATTATTTAGTATACAGTCGGGTTTGAGGTCTTGTTTAAAGCTAAGCAGATAGTGACCACTCGAGATTACCAATATTGATCTCGTCAATTCAGTGTGGACTGAGTGATAAGATCGGTGGCTCGTCGGAGTAGTTCATGAGGCGGATGCGAAGGTCCGTGGGTGGAGCCCCCCCCTCTCCCCCTCCTTCCTCAACCCCCTTGAAATACTCGCCATTCTAATTAGCCATTGTGGTCGCCAGTTAAAGTTTGCGCTTTGCGTTCGGCCGGCCGGCAGTCACGCCGTAGCCGCCGGCAAGCAGGCACGTGTTCCAAACTATTCTATTGTACACATCGCGGCACGATTGTGACGTGATGATAAGTGATTGACAGTGCTCAAAGAGATAACAGCAAAATCATTGCTTTGCTAATTGCGATATGTGCTCGCCGACTCTCAATAGATATTGCGGTCGGTGCTAAAGTCCTAGTTGTTGGCGCAACGCAAGGTAAAGCTATTATATTCGATTCGTATACATCTAAAACTGGCACCATAGTGCCGCTATCAGTGGATACTAAGAGAAAATATGTATTGCAATTATTTAATGATAGACAAATTCTGTTGGTAGAGTTATGTAGAGTACATCTGATCACTGAGTATCATCGATTTACTTTTAACTTTCTAAGAAACGATAAAATGAAATGTCTTCTCGAATATAACAATTTGTTTTCTACAATATAAATAATTTAAATTATTATTTTAATTTAGTAATAAAAAACCAATGTCTGTAGTAACTACTATAGAAAAGAGTTAAACGAATTTATTTCAAGGGGCGATAAAACAACTCATAATAAATTATTGTTTATACGTTTCATTTGTACAATAGTAGGTAAGTTATATTTATTTACGTATTAGAGAAATTTACAATATAATTGTAATATTAGTAAAAACTTATGAAATGGTAATATACTTCAGTGGTAATATACTTCATTAAATCGGCTCCTGAAGAGCCTAATAAAACATTAAAATATGTAAGTTAATCGTTGCCAAAAAATAGTAGAACGGTAAGCCAATCACAATAAAAAAAATATACGCTTTATACTTTTCATATTAATGACTTACAATTAATAGAACGGCTAGGCTGTTAATTTTCCACTTAGTAAATAACTGGGGTACAAAAGCCGGCAAATATCAAACAACTTTGTTAATTGTATCTCAAAGGATTCGGTGCGTTGATGGCATCATTAAACTAAACATTTTAATCGACAATTTATGGGGAGCGTATCGAACAACTACACGGTTATGTATAGCATTATCATATGTTTGAATAATCGCATTACAATATGTTTGACAATTGTAATACTCTGAACCAGGGTAGATAGATGTGACGCAAGCTGCAGTGCTTAATAAGCTTAGCTTCCAACTAGCGACTTGCTGATTCTATATATTTTTACCGTTGAGGGTTTGTATCTGCGCTAGCGTGTGCCAATGATATTATTGTAGAGCCACGCTGCAGTCAATTTATATCTGCAGTATGAAATGGCCGCACCACGACCTTACGTTGTGACATGGTAAAATATCAACATAAGCTGTGTAGAGAAACAGAGGCATATATACGTTACGAGAGGAACTCGGGGGTGACAACGCATGTAACACTTTTAAGATGAATGTAGATATTTATTATATTTGGGCCGCAGTTATTACTTACCGTGGGGTGAAATGTGTGCTTATTCGTTTTCCCTTGTATTATAAAAATCTCTTACGTATCCGTAAGAGATATGTAAGAGAACACGTATGGGGGCGTACACTTCGGGTATAAATGTTATCATCGTGTTGTCAGCAAATTTATATCAAACCTTCTTTTGTTTGTGACCTAATTATAGGTAAATATAGATTACACTAGGGAGGATTTTAAAAAAAACTGGCGCTTCATGTAAGTATATTCTCTTCTTATTTAGTCGCTGTTTTCAATTTATACCATTTCGTAAGTAAGGTAAAGAATAAGCTTGACCATAGAATTATCTACAAATGTTTGTACGCATTGATATTTACAGCATTATAACCCCACTAAAGTGCAGCCATGTACTTCCCTCGGCGCAACAAAACGCCGCATCTCCCAACTATAGAGTTATCTGATCGTGCAATCACCCGGGAAAAGACGGTCAAATACTTAGGCGTCATATTATATGAAAGACTCACCTTCGGTCCACATATCAACCGCATACGGAATCGAGCAGCGTTCGTCCTAGGTCGTTTGCACCCGTTACTCAATAAAAATAGCAAAATGACCCTGCGTAATAAAATTACACTATACAAAGCGTGCATCCGACCCATAATGACATACGCAAGCCCCGTCTTTGCGCATGCCTCCCCGCGTCAAATTTACCGACTTCAGGTAATACAAAATTGTTTCATGCACAAGGCCACCGGTGCACCGTGGTTCTTGCGTAAGAAAAAACATAGCTCAGTAACTTAAGCAAGCTTCCCGCCGATATTTCGACTCTGCCGTCACACACTCTAACCCCTTGATTGTAAGTGCCGCCACTTATAATCCCATCACGAATCACAGATTCACCCGCGTCCGAAATAGAGACCGAGGCACGCCCTCAACGACCCGACGACGCGACCACCAGGGCCCAAGCCCTTCATAAAACACAACACACGAACATTGCACCCTCATATCGCCCCCGCCGACGGCGAGGGCATCACAAAAAGGTTATTCGCGATATCGCCATGTCAGTGGCCGGTTCTCTCCAGTACCTACAGATAGAAGCATCGCTGCAGTTTCTTGCGCCACTTCTCCAGCGCCCACGCATTCCGAAGTGGTGGTACAGATATCTAATAATAAATAGCGATACTAACCTAAATAATCCTCTGTCAGAAGCAATTGACCGAGCCTGTTCGGCCCTTTCGGGCACCCTCGAGTCAGACGCTCTCGCGGAACAGGGTAACGGTCCAAGCCGAGGCTCCCTCTCGGGAGCGCTTGTGCTGGTTACCCATATATAGAGGTGTCGACTGAGTGCCATAAGCACTCGATCACCTTTCAACCCGGTGAAACTGTAAAAGCCCTCGGGCTAGCAGCGGCCGAAAAAAAAAACATTATAAAAACCCTAAACGGGTAAAAATATCTTCTGATGACAACGAAAATTTCGCGCCAGAAGTCGGTTAGAAAGACATCATAGTAATATTACTATTTTGTACTATAAGTGTAACTATTATTATGATTACTACTATTACTATTTCCTCGCGATAATATGTTAAAGTGAAGTATTTTTAATTAAGAACTACAACTAGGAACTTAAGTTGAAAAAGTCTAGGCCAAAAATATTTTTACTGAAATCATAAAGTTCGAGACGTCCGATATCTATACAGCCCTACTTATATAAAACATTGTCAGCGCCCAGCCATTGTGTATGCAATATTGACCTTCGTCAATAATGCCTCTAGAATGCAGCAGTGAATGCATCAGGAATATTTCATTGCTTATTACCTCTCGATACAAAACTGTCTTTAGTAGATATTAAGCTTTAAGTTCTTTGCGTCCAGAAAGTCACTAATCAAATATCTAACGCCGTATGAATAATAAAAGTCGTGAAAGCAATACCACGAAGTGGGCATGGCCGCCACATGAGGCGAATGTATACTGCCTCATATTCGGTTAACGTGTTATAATTTGTATGATAAAATATTTGTAGTCTGTACTGTCTGTCTTTGTACTATAAACGAACCGGTTATCATGAATATCAGAGATGTAGTTACATAAATTAATTGTTCCCTTAAACGGATATAGCATTAAAATTAGTAAAATTTTCTCTAATTGTAATAAACTAACTACTATAAACCAAATAGCATAGGATTGACTTAGTTTTCTTCGTTGATTTATGACATCACATATTTAAATTCATCAAATACTTCCCTGCTTGTGTAAGCACAATGTTTTATTTTTTGATGAAGATTTTATTATTATATTTTTTAAAAGACTCCAACGTCTATACTATCTTTCAAACGTCTAACCTAAATGTCAAAGCAATGCTTCTAATCTGCACCAAGCATCTTTTCTCTTACTCCATCACGTACTCCACCAAGCTGCTTCAGCGACAAGAATTTTCCGTTGGGTTAATTTCTTAAGGAAGAAAATAAAACGAAGACACACATTGCAAAAATTGAACATAACTATTAGAGTAACCGCTATGGTGTGAAGAAAATCCCTCATTTTGTGCACCGTTATATCGTGACGCATTGTTTTGGTCAAAGCAGCAGCCCTCACAAGCCGGAGCTCGGACCTTTGATAACACATAATTCTGCATTAACGATCATCTGAATTCATAAAAGAGATCAAAATGTTTACTGCGCTTTGCCTCTCGTCGCTTTGGTGAGCCTCTGACAATTTTAAAATTTCTGAATCGTACCATAGAATCAGGATTCATTACTATCATATCAAGACAAGCCAAGTCAACTTCAAATTTTGCTACTATATGTCTCATTTGTATTTAATTCGACAATATTATTTGAGACAACTTTACTACCAACACGTTGTCATCTTTAAGAACGCTCAAAGAACACCTACCTCTGTCTTCGTCTGCTAAAATTTTTAACATTTCTATTAAGCCCATAACAAAATTGTACAGAGAAAAATGTATTTATAATGTCCAAGTTTTTTCCTTAAAGTAGGTAAATTATAAAAAGAGTGGGCTGGCATATAAAAAAAACTAAGTACTAACTATATTCTACTAAGTAAACTAACTATATTCCTTACGAAATTCTCTTAAAATGTTTAAAAGTTGTAATATTCATCACTTTGTTATTATCTTTATTAGTTATATGTTTAAAATTAAAATTAAAATTAACTAAAAATAGCGTTCAGGTTTTTGTCGGAGTTCAGATGTGGAAATCCACAACTCTGAAGTAGATAAATTTTAAAATTCTTAGGTCTTATTATCTAAAGGTCTTAGATAGTCATTTGGACTGTTAAATTTTCTTAAAATAATAATATCAATTCTATTTTACTTTCACGGTTATTTTCCTATCTTAAACATAATAACAAAAATTTAATCTTTAATTGCAACTTTTCTACCATTCGCATACTAAATGAAAACTTTTCGTATTAACATTCTTTTAAATACAGATCTGATGTTTACTAACTAGTTATTCCCAAGCGAACATATCAAATTATATCTCTACGTAGAGTCCATACCCACGTGACACAAAGCACGTGTTCAGCTCCCGTGACGCATCAAAACACTTCAATTGAGTGACGTCAGCACAACACTGATACGTAATTTATGTAATATCTCTGGAAATGTGACGAAATATCTGTGAACCATGAGTCACAGCTAGAGTCACAAATGACCTGTTATATTAACGTGTTGGGTCGCTTTTTTGCTTCAACAAGTATTAGTCATCACGACGCAGGATAGCAGACTTATCAATGAAATCATTATGTAATCATCCCTGTGGTATGCGAAGCCAAATGAAGCCATGATTCTTGATTATATTTCGATTTAATTTTTTTGATAACATTCCACAGTTTTGGTGTGTCTTAATAATGACGTAATTAACTAAAAATATAATCTGTTATAAAAATGTAGTAAAGGAATTTACTTATAAGTGGTAGAGCTACATTGCATTTTGTTTCTTGCTGCAGAATGAATGGGTCAGCTCGACTGGAGTAGGACTACGCCCTCACAGAATACCAGCGTAAAATAGCAGCATAATGCTGCTGCTTTTCGTCTGGTGAGGGATGTAGGGATCCAGAGATCTTTATTACTGCTAACGACGCATTTCATCTCAGTCCTTGTGCAGGATAAATATAGATGTCATGACCCGCAGGAATTACTTGCCGTCAGGTGAACTGTTTGCTCGTTGGTTACTCTCAATACAATAAAAAAGTACTAATTTAAATAGCAGGCAATATTAAGTACCAGGATGGTGCCCACAAAGCTGGAAGTATACACTTATTTAGGTTGTATTATAGTATTGAATTTACGGCCGCTCCACGTAGTGGTTAAAGTACCTGTCTGCTGCGTCGTGGGTCCTGGATTCAATTCCAAACTGTCGAGCAATACTAGTCAATACAAATTATTCATTAATTTTCGGGTTTGATGTATGTTCTCGTATGTCTCGTGTCTGACACCGCAGCTTAACCTTCTCACGATTTCAATGCACATACAACACATTGGACTATGAAAGAGAACGACGAAGATAACAGTAGATTGACTATATATCACTTAAACAAAACAAATCAATGTTCTTTATATTGTGTAAACTAAAATAAATTTAAATAGTCCATGCAAAGCTATTAAAACCGCCACACAACAAAACCTACTAGCTCACTAATAAAAAAAACGTACAAATGTTACTATAAAACGCTTTGCTAAATTGAGACCTAAACATGAGTTAGGTAGCACCGTTTAGTGATTGATGACGCCGAACTATCTGACGCTATCATGTCATTAAGCGACTTCACGTCATCACGCGTCATGCCAATCTCGAACGGAACGTAATGCTGGTAATCATCGCGTGTCACCCACCGCCAATTAATATACATGTTATCGTAACAATTGCGTAAACATGTATCAGCGGCGATATTTAAAGTGGATGACGTGGGATTCAAAATCTGTGAACTTTTATCAACAATTGTTCCTCGATTATGGAAAGGTCAAGCGTGAACGGCTGATAATGACGATAGTTCACGAGTAATCTATACCTTTTGTGCTGAATCGATACTAATTGATCGACTCGTAAATCGTCGATGATTGGCATATTTTGATTGCGAGTTCACATTATTTCGAAGGCATCTTGTGTAGGCGGCATCAATATGCGTGTTGCGATGCTTTGCGTTCGACACTCGAACGCGTGAGCCTTGTTTCTGATTGATTTATACTGGAGTCTCCGATGACTCATGCATAGATATCACATTACTCCGCCAATGGTTTCTTTGACCCTATTCAACGGTTTCACTGAGTGCAATAAGTTGTCCTTGCTCTGAATTCAAATCAGTCGCCGTATTCCTGGAATAATAAGCGACGATACGGTAGCAAGAGCCATCGTAGCTCAGTGTATAAGCGTTCGCTTTTAATTCACGTACCCGAGTATATCAAGTTTGATCCCCGATTCCGGCACCTCATTGTTAAACGTAATTTTAAATACAGAGCAAAACAAACAAGCAACATAGGTTGGTCTATAGAGATACCTTTTGCTCCATCCACCGTACACTGATAGAGAATATTGTGTCAAGTAGAAATCAGACATTCGATAGAAATAAAAATTGCGATATCGTGTTGATGAGCCATTATGGATAAAAACCAGTCTAAATCACTCCGAGCCACTTTTTGTGTCAAGGACATCAGATACTACGGTAGTTGAAACGACGCTTGGCTATAATTATTTCCAAGGGGTATTTTTTGTCTGCACTTCTAGAACCTCCTTGCTACTGTAAGTCGCATTGCAGCACGCGCACATTTAAAAATGTCCATTAAATACACCTTAATCGAACGTTTTACAATATTACAAATTTGTATATAAAAATTATGGAAATGGCATCTCACTTCAATTTTGCTTCATCTTTACCTGTATAAAAATATATATAAGATACGTGATTCTCATTTATCAAAGTTTAAAGAATTCACTGCACGACAAACACCTTGCTATGAAAGTCTGAAACTTTTGCTTTTAGAATACATACACATGTATTATATTAACCCTTAAACATTTGGCTTAGCAAGTTTAAATGTAATTCGCCATCAGTTGCGATAGCCTACTCCGTTAACCAATAACGTACACCGCAAGCAAGTTGGCACATGGAGAAAAACTAGGGAAAACCGAGTAATTTACCTGGGGTTTCCATTAGTCAACCCTTTAAACATACACGGAAAGAGATATAGAAGAACATTTCTTATATCGCCATAATAGCGATTAAATGTATAACTAATAAGTTACTAAAGAAATATCTTAGTGATTCAGATTAGACACATTTCCTTAACACTTAGGTAATCTGATTCCAATTACCAAGCAGTACCTGTATTAAATATAACGTAATCATTATTATTTTAACCTTTTTAGTCTTCTGTTACTAGATTTTAGTTAATAATTATTTCAATAGATCACCAGCTTTGAAAATCTTTTATTTTTAATATCCACCAAACTGTCGTGCAGTTATGTTTTTTAATATAATAATTTTAATCAGTTTCCTAAACGCATATGAAATAATTAAATTGTTACATGTCAAATCGAAGATAGCAGCAATATTTGTTACAACAAATGTTTAAAACAGAACAATTTGGAATAGCTTATATAATGTGTAGGACAAAATCAAATCCGAAAATTGGCAATGAGATGATCCGTAACTATAGTTATCTACTATTTTTAAGGGACGATTATTCCAAAAACACTTATATTCCATGTTCGAAATCTGGCATGTTGCATTATGCTTTGCTAGACAACTAACACCAAACAAATTACCAAAAAAATATAACAAAAGACTTGAAAATTAATTTTCTTGGAAAAAACCTAATTGTTGATGTAACAATCGGCTTAAACAGCGAGCGTAGTAAAGTTGGCAAGGTTGCAATCTATACTGAAGACTGGTTAATGACTATCTTGTTGTTATTTTGTATTGTGGTTCATTATGAAGGAGACCATTAATTTTACAATCTAGTAGAATGTTAATAACTTTTAGGAATAGAATACTAAAATATTTAAAAGTAATTTATGATCTTATTTATCTGAACGACCTTCATTCTTTACTGCGATAATCGGATTATCTGCTTACCGGCTATTTTTATTTTTATAGATACCGGAATTCAACTTGGATGGCAGCAACAGCCTGAAGCACAACGGCAGTGCCAAAGACTTGGCCTCCGTCATGGAGAATTTGAAGAAAAGCAGCCTCGTCTCCCGTCAGAACCAGTCCCTCAACACACAAGTCACCAGCTCATCTTCACAACAGGTGAGAATCATAAAACATTTAAAATAAGCTTTGTAATAATTGGTAATACTTTATACCAATGTGTCAAAGACTTTACTGTAATAACTTATAGAATCATTTTCAAAGCCATTAACTAGGAAACCATAAACATCTGTTACATCGTGTGGAAAGGCCTAAGAGATTTTACTATAATATTCATCCCATGTGTTTGTAAATAATAGCGAAAACAAAAAACAAACAATTAACATGGCGTCCAACCAATGTTTTAACATACCATAACATCGAAGATCGTAGTTCGTGACAATTGATTGTCAAACGAGTTTTGAAATTTTGCGTACGCTACTGCAAAGAAAATTCTTATCTCGTAAACACCGAATGCAATTTGCATAAGAAAACAGAGAAACAATTAAATGCAAACAAGAACTTAAACCAAAACCACAATTAATAATTAGAAGATGATAAAACTTTAGAAGTTTTGTTATTAATTGAACTATACACGTATGTGCTGGCTAATTTTACAAAACATTACATGGGCAAGGGATCTTAGAAATAGAAACGTGTGCCGAATAAGCAGACAAATTAAAGTAATAGGGTTACGAGAGTATCTACGCAAAATTTTAAACATTGTATGCAAAATTGCATCATAAAAAATTTTACGATTCTTTGTGGAGTGCATTTTCATACGAAAGCAGAGATTTCCCTTTGCTCTGATGCCAGATGCCAAAGAACATAGTTTTGTACAATTTCCGCAAAAACCGCAAGCGGTATAGTGCATAAAACGGAAGCCATACTACTACTGCAATAACGTAATGTGGCTGCATATATTGATAGCTCTTTTTGTAGTGTTTACAATGTTAAAATTTTAATGCTAAAATTTCTAGAATCTATAATAACAGTTATTAATTATTAAAGTAATTTAATAATGAGTTTTTTAATATTTCGTAACAGAATATTTGCGTGAATGTAATTAGTAGTTGTTTTTAATTAATCCAACAAACTTAAGACCATTAGCATACAAATAATAATTTAAGAAAATTCAATCAACACATTCATGAAAAATTTACTGAATATTTTATATACAACACAGGGCCCTAATTTGGAACCTTGAGATACACCAAAAATAAAGCAGTCATATATATAAGAAAGTAACAACACTAAGAAAGTATGAAAATGTATACAAAGCTATAGAATTAATATGTTTGGCAACGCAAAAATTATATTTATACTGACACTCTGATTAATAAACAGACAAATAATTTGAAGACAAATAACTTTAACGAAAGTTAACTTAAAATGTATTTATCTAGATTTCATTGTCTAAAGAATATTATTGACCAGTAAAAATCATATGTGCAATACGGGTTTAAAATAGGTACGCACACAATTTTTATTTGGAAATAATACTTGAATATGAATACGTTTTGCAAACTATGGCTGAAGTAATTTCTAATAATTTCCCGTGCTAAACATTTCCTCGAAACGCCAATAGACTGTACTCAATTGACAACGCTTTGGTAATGTAAATAATGCATTATAATATTCGTGGTAATACTAGTTTGCATTTATATATAGGCGACGGGTTATTTTGGCTCGGCCTCGACCGGTTCATAAAATGGCCGGTTTATTTTGAATTCGTCCGGCGCGGTTTACGTGAAAAATAAATAAAATAAAGCGAATACGCCTTGGAACTAAGTACAATATCTGATGCATACCTATTGTTTGTAAAAATCGAGGTCGTAATATTTTATTCTTTCCGTGCCGTGTTAGCAGACCTTTGTTTTTGAATTAGCACGCCTACGCACTACGCTAGTTACAAGGTATGGGTTTTTCATTAATTCCCTGATTGCACCTTTAACCTGACTATTGCGTTTCGCAAGTTAATTGCGTATTTGCTTATTAAATTATAGTTACGATGTACTCGTAGTTAGTACCTTATTAATATAATATTATAGTTTATTGTGAAGTAAAGGGAAAATGGTTTTACCGTCGGGGGTTCAATTTAAATATAAATAAAGAATTAAATTATTATATTAGATTAAAATTACAACAAAATATTGGAAGAAAACTTTTTTTTACACACATACTCTTTGTATTTGCAATAATTATATTGATAAATTTTATTAAACAAGAAATGCTTCACAATTTATTCTTTTATTGTTTAACGAAAAGCCATACCATATTTATAAATGTCCTTAATTTGTTAACAAGTGAAAAGTAAAACTAACGTTTATTTCAAATATAACAAGAAATGTATTATGAATGTTTATTTAACCGCTTGCAACGAAGGCGACCGTTCGGTGGCGGCACATGCCTCCACGGTGTCTCTGGCAGATTGCCAAGCAGAGCGTGGCGTAACGTAGGACTAGGTCCGTGTTATTAGCCCCGTGATGTTACACTCTGACAAATGAAATATTAAAAGTAGTCATTATTCAATCCACGGTTTTAAATAGGCTGAAGCCCTAAATGTGAAGGGAAGGTGAGCCAACATACCTTGTATCGCATTAATTTGCAAAAGCAGAACAACATATTATATTATTGAAAAGATAGATTGCACAATTTGTATAGTGCAAACAATACGTTTTATGTGCATAATAAAATAATAGATGAATAATGTCTACTGAACTAAGTGATCATTCAAACTTTAGTATTCTTAATATATGATAAAGAAAATATTCTTAACTTCCTCCTAGGCAATAGAATGCCAGTGAAACATTAGGTTGGCAAATTTCAATTGTATTAAACATTTTTTTTAAGAAATCAATGTCACAAATGAAAACTTAATTCACACACACGTACATCCTTTTAATTCAAAATAGAATGCCTAGTAACCAGTCTGGTTTCTTTTAATTATTAATTATATCAGTCCCATCGTTCTGTCTTTAATCGCCACAAGCCTATTTAAATAACCAAACAACACATCATTTTTTGTATTACTTTTATGAAAGCGTACCCGGTCTAACCGATAAATAATACAAATTTAAAATTACTTATCTTTAAAATAAATTTAAATTTTAATAATTTTAGTTAAAATAGAGTTCTATTAAGCTTTATCCCTCTATCTTTTATTTCCTTATTGCTGTTTTGAAAACTATACAACAAAAATATTTTAGATTTTAATGATAAGGCAAATTAATATAAGCGATTACTATATTAATTATAAGGATATTTTTGTTGAATACAGTCTCACTTTCAATAACTTATTATTATTGCGCAAAGTACTTTTTTATTTTATTCCAAATAATAATATCTAAATAAAAATAAATAAAGGTATAATTAAATGTAATAACGTAAAATTGCTGGAAAAATAAGTACGTAGTAAAAACTTCGTTCACACAGTTATTTTAACAGTATTAAATGGCTTCTCATTAGTCCATGATTAAATATTTCGTGTCCAAAATTTTGCCTATTTACTTATTAACGTATTTAATTTCGTTAATTAAGCTTTCACACCTTTTGCCAACTGGCATATTTACATTATCTACAACTTTAAATCATTAAGCGTAATCGCGTATAAAAATATATAATAAAATATTTCAATTTCTTATGCGTGACAAATATACATATTATATATCACGCATAATATATATATATATATATACATATATATATATATATATATATACTGTTACATAAAAACTTTTCTTTTTTTCAACTTTTTAATTATTTCGAATTTGGAACGCGTATATTATTTTTAAAATTTTGCGCCATTTTACATATTTTTTCGTGTCCATTATTAAATTACAATATAGAATGGGGTGTTAAAGAAAATACGATTGCAGTGATCGCCTCGCACAAAGTGGGTATGGAGCCGTCAGTCATATTCCAGACACTTCAAAAACTTGGTATCAGCCGTATGTTCGTATATCGTACTATCACAAGATATCACAGATACAACAACACTTTCTCTGTCGAAGACCAGAAAAGTTCGGGGCGGCCGCGTGCTGTTAGCGTGTTAACTACAAAGGCTATTAATGCTGTTAAAGCCAGAATTCGTCGAAACCCCATTAGGAAGCAAAAAATCTTATCGCGAGAAATGAAGATTCGCGGTAGGACTCTGTCACCTATTATAAAACAAGACCTGAAGCTCGGTGCTTATTTTCGCTATACAGGACATGCCCTAAATCAATCTTTACAATTAAAGAGAGTGGATCGATCAAAACGCCGTCTGTCGTGATACGCAGGTGAAAGGCTCAGAAATATCCTGTTTACCAATGAAAAAAAATTCACGATTGAAGAACACTACAATAAGCAAAATGATAAAGTGTACGCTCACAGTTCGAAAGAAGCTGCTCAAGTGGTCGAAAAGGTACAACGTGGTCATCATCACGTCAGTGATGGTTTGGTGGGGCGTGAGCTGACCCATTAATTCTTCAGTTACAAACAAACTGCAGGGTAGCTCTACCACCGTTAATATTTGGATGCCGCATACATTGTGTGAGCGTGGTTCAGGGTTTTTTTCATTGTATTGGTACGAGCTGCAACCCGCCCACATTTACTGAGTCACAAATCTACCACATGTATATATATTGCCAAAAAAATTAGACCTACCGTTAATTTCTCGTATATTATAACCAACAATCTATGTACTGGTGCTTTATATAAGCCACTTTTTACCCACTCATTACAATTTGATTTGTAACAATCGACCATAGTACCACTCTACGTATTGGCCAGTAAATATATTTTTAATATACCATATTTATATATACATGGGCTTCTCGAAGTATAATATATTTTTACATCGCCATGTTATTTTTGTCCTCCACTATTTCTTTTTGCCGTCACTATTGACTTCTACCGCAAGTGCGCCAAGAGGCGTGACGGCTACACGTACCGCTCTAACATTGGCACTGAACTCCAGTTCACGTCTAGATAACGTTTGCGAACGACGACGCCTTTTATCAGACCCGGTGCTTCTTTAGCTTCATTCTATAATAAATCATTGTGCAAGAACGGCGTCCTTATATATTCCTTACAAGAAGATACCCTTATCGAAGTTAAGGTTAATAATCCTGTTTACATACAAAGAGTATAATGCATTGTATATTTACTCAGTTATCTTTGATAGTATCATTGTAAACGAATGACCTCAAATAATATAATTTAATCTTCTACAGATGGTTTCCAGTACTACGTCCAGTAGCGCAGCGACGAGCCAACGGGTGCAGAGCTCATCTCAACGTCTCCAACACATGACTGCTTCAGAAATGAAAGCTAGTTCCATGAAGTCAGATCTAACAGAGCTGAAGAGTTCAATTTCGGAAATGAAAAACCTGAGCAATTCCGCTTTAAATTTCGGACAAAGGTACGTTCGTTATCTTGTGAGTCATCTTTGTTATTTTCTTTCGCGTTTACGTAATGGTAACATGTGACATATGTGTCAATGTTTTTGCACTTTGTCAATGGGTATTTGAGATAATAGGCGAACTGTCTCACCTGAGGCCTTGGCTCCCGGCCAATTCCCATCCGCCGCTTTTCCGCGCGTGTTTGCAGTTTCACGCCGGCAAACAAAAGCAACAGTACGATCTCCGCGCGAACGTGTCGAATAATCTATTGTTTAAATTTGTGTCTTGTTAAATTTGAAACAAAATTCAAGCGGCCCAAAAAGTTCGCTCCATATCGTTTCACACGTTACAACTTGTCTTTTACAGACTGAGAAGCTCCATGGAGAACATAGTGGATCAAGATGAAAGGCACTTGCCGGACATCCGAGACCTCGACGAAATGGGTAATTACAGTGACATGGGCGATTTAGGTGATATCTCTGGTGATGCACCTTTAGTTACGTTTCCAGAATCTGATACACCGCCTCCTGTTAGTGACAAATCTTGTTTGCTCGCTGGCAATAATGTTTCCGTGGGCTCTAGCGCAGCTAATGAGTTGAAGTACAGTGCTGCTAGAGTAACGTCCGCGAGTTCGACCAGGGTGGTCGCCGATGGATACAGTGCCTCACGGTCGGCAGCTAATAGTGCGAGAATGAGACGGCTGCAACATGGTGACGTACAATACGCAGAACGTAGTGCTGCTAGCGCCTCGCATCGACTCCTGCAAGCTGAGGGACTGACTGCAGAGCAAAATGACGCCTATCTTCAAGTAAGTACCAAAGTTATTTTTGACTTTAAAGCAAATATTGTATGTCTTATTCTAAAAGCGTTGTTTATTAATCTATATATGAGGGTAACTGCCGTAACGATTCCGACCTTGAACTTTTGTACTTGACTTTTTGTAACAATACTACAATAACACAAACGGAGATTATAATAATAAATATCATCATACCTAGTATTTCTAGACGAAGAGCCAGAAAACTTTAGTTAAACTTTATTTAATTTAAAACGAAATTGGAGTCAGAAAGGCGCGCCGAAGGACGTGACCTCGCGTGTAGTAGACCGATCGATACTCTACGCCGGCCACAAGGCGACGTTGGGGAGACGCTCAGTATTCAAACGCTCCTCGCGACGATCGGATGGAACATTTAACATGGAACATTCCTAAAACATGGCCCGTATAGTCGCGTGGACCGCAAGAGTGCTCAAGCGCGGTGGATCGCCTAGAGCGGTGAGAACATAAGGCTTAAGACGCACGTGCGTTTAACCCGTTGTTTATGTCGCGCTCACTAATTACCATAGAAAGCGGACAGCGATGGTATGACGGAGGCCTTACCCATTTATCTCATGCTTATCGTTAACACACCATGCTTGTCTCAGTCCGTGCCTGACCGTAGTGCGCGAGCAACACACGGAAGTGGTATTGCGCACGCGCTCTGATACGCGAATAGCCGTCTTTAAATATAGAAGCGGAATGTCGGGCGGGGGGTCGGTTCCTTGGCCCGTACACCGGTGCGTCCTCTCACGTTACCCTCCTAACCCGCTCAACCCTTCGGTAATACTGTCTCCTTAGGAAAATTTATCATACGGCCTTCCGAAAACGTGACGCCCGCGCACGTCCGTACACAAACTTTAAAATAATCGCGATGCCCACGGGTTCCGCGCGATTGGCCTATATCCAGAGCGCTAGCAGCCGCGACGCGTATTTTCAATTTTAGTATTTATACAGTTTTCGTAACGAGACGTGCTCGATTAAGTGATAATGTCTTCAAAGCGACGACCGAGGCCCAAATTGCGTATCGTCATTCCTGTAACTACCGAATATTCTATATGAATCACGATCTCAAAATGAGCACACCAAATATGTCAAAACAAGAGTGATGTTGTGATAAGATTGGTTTAGTTAATTAGAGCAGAGTTTTAATCAAAACAAAGCGTCAATTTTACAGAAAAACGTTTAAAAGTGTTTATCGTGTTTGTTAATATAATAAAATTTGTATTTTTAGGAGCAAAGGTCGTTAAAAGCTGGCGAAGTGACGGCTCAGGAAGCAAATAACATGTCGGCTACTAGTTCGAGACTACAGACCGAGGCTTTCAGTGCAGAGAAGAAAGCTATGGCATCAGCACAAGCGAGGCAAACAGTCACATCGAGCGGCATGTTTAGTCACAAGGAGCACTCCAGCGTAGCACATTCTAATATGACGATCTCTAGTAAAAACCTCTCAACCAAATCCACACTACTTTCCTCACAGGTGAGTCGAACAAAGACTAGAGACAACACGTTACACTAGACATAACGCCAAGTCGCGACCGTCAAAAAAGTACTAAAAGTATATACATATATTTGTCGAATCATGAAGGATATACGAATCAAATAGGTGTTATACACTCGTAATGGCGCCTTCTTAAGATCTGCAAATACTGCGAGCAACAGATAAATACGGATTCTTATAAAAACAACATTATAATTGCCAGTCTGACCCAAATGTCTAAGAAAAATAAATTATAATATTTCATTTCATTAACAAACGCATAAACGTTTATGGAATATTCGTAACATCTTTAATATAACGTTAAAAGAATTGTTTTTTTCTTAACTTTAGCGAAATACCACATTATTTGAAAAAGTAGAATGTTTTCTATACGTTCCCGATTTACAATTATATTAACGATTTTATAACGGTAATAGAAAAGCCTCTCAAACAGAAGTTACATAATTACGTGTGTCCTGACGTATGTGATTTCACGGAATTTGATTTCTAAAATTGTCGATTGTTGTTTCAGATGAGCCAACTTTTAAACGGTACGATTAAACCAGGTGATGAAGACCTCACTAACTTAACGTTTGAAGATCTGGATAAGTTGAATGCAAACTCAAACCAGAAAGACGTTGATTTTGCGATACAGAAGTATTCATCGCGTATGAATGCATTTATTACCTCTATAAAGAACAACCAAATTGATATCAAGAATGCTTCAGTACATTTTAATAAATTGAATGAAATGATGAGGAGAGCATGGGCAGTTCCGACGTATGGCCACGAACTTGGATATTCTCTATGTAACACTTTAAGGACATCAGGAGGACTGGACATTCTAATGGAAAATTGCTTGGATTCAAATAATCCAGAATTACAGTTCTCTTCAGCGAAACTTTTGGAACAATGTCTCACAACAGAAAATAGAGCGCACGTAGTTGAAAATGGCTTAGAAAAAGTTGTGAACGTAGCTTGCGTTTGTACAAAATACGCAAACTCTGTAGAACATTCGAGAATACGCACCGGTATATTGGAGCATCTGTTTAAACATAGCGAAGGGACCTGCAGTGACGTCATCAAACTAGGAGGACTAGATGCAGTTCTATTCGAATGTAGAAAGAATGACGTAGAAACACTAAGGCATTGTGCCACGGCGCTGGCAAACCTATCCCTGTATGGCGGTGCGGAAAACCAAGAAGCGATGATTAAAAGGAAAGTGCCAATGTGGTTATTCCCCCTGGCCTTCCACAACGATGACAACATAAAATATTACGCTTGTTTAGCCATCGCTGTGTTGGTTGCTAATAAAGAAATTGAAGCGGCAGTACTAAAATCAGGAACCTTAGATTTAGTAGAACCATTTGTTACGTCTCACAATCCTTCAGAGTTTGCTAAGTCTAATTTAGCACATGCCCACGGACAAAGCAAAAATTGGCTACAAAAATTAGTTCCAGTATTAAGTTCAAAAAGAGAGGAAGCTCGGAATCTAGCTGCTTTTCACTTTTGCATGGAAGCGGGTATTAAAAAACAACAAGGGAACACGGAAATATTTAGGGAAATTGGAGCCATAGAATCGTTAAAAAAAGTGGCCAGTTGTCCGAACGCAGTCGCGTCAAAATACGCTGCTCAAGCGTTAAGGCTTATAGGCGAAGAGGTTCCCCACAAACTCTCACAGCAAGTGCCCCTCTGGTCGATAGAAGACGTGAGAGAATGGGTTAAGCAAATTGGATTCTCTGAGTATGCAAACAATTTCCAAGAGAGTAGAGTCGATGGAGATCTATTACTGCAGATAAGTGAAGATAACCTCAAAGAAGACATTGGTTTGCATAACGGAATCAAAAGAAAAAGGTATTACTATGCGTCACCCTTAGAGTTAAGTTATCAAGAATAAATATAGTAGATAAAATTATTATCTTAAGTATCTACTCTATCATATCCTTCCATAACACTTGTGGTTTTCGAGAAGTGATTCCGTAGTCGCATTACGCGGTTTAATATACGAAAATATAAACACCACATTTAGAATATATAATAATATCGAAACGACAACCTTTCAGATTCACGAGAGAGCTTCAACAATTGAAAAAAATGGCTGACTATAGCTCCAGAGACACAGGTAGCCTTAACGAATTCCTACAAACCATCGGACCAGAATACACAATATACACATACTCGATGTTAAATGCAGGCGTCGACAAGGAATCCATGCGGGGCCTAAGCGACGAGCAGTTGGAAAATGAATGTCGTATAGTCAATAGCATACATCGGTTAAGGATTCTAAACGCAATACGAGGTGAGAACAACTGTTAACCACTACGATATGATATCGTATACTCTGGTTGTCATCTTTTGCTTTGTTAAAAATATCTCTTGGTGAAAATAAAGTTCTTTTAGTTATTGGTCTATATATATTTATATTCTATAGCCCTTGATATTATCACGAAGCAATAACCTTAAAAAAATTGTTATCGAGTTGATGCTCAACCTTATATTGATTGACATGCTACTTCTAATTTAAAATTTATGGAAAAGGAACAGCACCATTCCCAATGTTAATAAACGAAGCAAATTTTATGAAGTTTATATCATTGTAATAACGTTAATAATTATATCAATACACATTGTAAGAGTACATACATACATACATATCCAATTAATTATAATATACAATTACTACCAATTTATTATCTCGTTCTGCTTGTATTACTGCTTATTTAAATATCTGCACTAAAAAGTCAAACGCTCGTCAATACGATAAAGATTGCACAATACAACTCCAAATTGCGCTTAGGATCACTAAACGTTCGTAAAAATCTCTTGTGTGTAATTATGAAGTAAAATTAAGACACGTTATGTTTTAAGAAATCTTTATCGTCGTTGCTATAATGCATTATAAGTTTATATGATTAAAATCCTTAATTTCAAAAATAAAAACGTAACTAATTGAATTAAATAAAATATGTTGCTAGTTCTGGGTTGATAAATCGAAATAGCTCATATATCAGACGTGTATTTTTCTTTGTATTTCTTTCAGAGTTCCTGCAATGAATATAAAAAAAATCTCGGTCTAAAAAAAAGGTGTTCTTCACCGACAAATTAAAACTTTACATAGTACGAGTACATCACGCATTGATACTTGATTTTTTAATTTTTTGTTTTTCAATTTCAGTATATGAAAGCACATTACCAAGCAAAGGGGAAGAAAATATGGAGAAAAATCTAGACGTTTTTGTGAGCTATCGACGGTCGAACGGTTCACAGCTTGCGAGTCTGTTGAAGGTGCATCTGCAGCTACGGGGCTTTACTGTTTTCATCGACGTGGAGAGATTAGAAGCCGGGAAGTTTGACAACAATTTGCTGCAGAGTATACGACATGCGAAAAATTTCCTTTTGGTGCTCACACCTAACGCTCTGGAAAGGTGTAAGCACGACACGGAGCAAAAAGACTGGGTCCATCGGGTAAGTGTGTGTTTATGTAATTAATGCTAAACTTTGCTAAACAGAGAGCAAACAGTACGCCACTATCATATTTCTCTTCTTTTCTTTGTATAATATTAGAAGCTATACCTGATGATAAGTGACAACAGGTGGCCCATAACATCCACATCAATCCTCAACACAAATTCAAAATGCATATGCATTGTCACCCCTGAGTCCTGGGATAACATTTACCCAAAACTGGGACCTGGATTCACCATACGAAAAACTCAGCTATACTTTACTGCTATTCCTCGCTGGTATTGCGAGAATACTGGTATTGTAATAATTACACCTGGATTCACCATATGAAAAACTCAGCTATACTTTACTGCTATTCCCCGCTGGTATTGCGAGAATACTGGTATTGTAATAATTTCTCGGTTGAGCATACCCATTCATGCCGCAGTTGTTTTCTAGCTGCAGTGGGACTCTACCTGCAGTTGCTAATATCTACTAATAATGATGTCCCTGTCTTCGAAACTTACCAGAACGACATGGCATCAATGGAGTCAGTGATTATTGACAGTATTTTAACCGGTAGGATACTTAATATAAAAAGTAGCGAAGATAGAAGGCTGCACTAATATGAAATTTACACATAACTATAATTTTATTATAGTTATGTGTAAATTTCATATTGTATTAATTAACGAAGATGACACAGTTTTAAAACTTCATATATACTACAAATCCTCTACTATGGTTACCTTATGGTCGATTACGATACATGGTTTATGGTTGTTACCATATAATATCATCTGCCCATGATATATTATAATTATAAAACAGAACAATATTTAACAGCTCCAATGCATTGCTACAATAATACCATGACATAGAAAAATATAATATTAATTATGTCAAATACTTCCTTAATTACGTTAAGAGATAGTTATGAATAAAAAGTGAATATTTTTTTTTGCATGCAAGTATACAAATACTTGCATGTCCAACTTACATTCACTTGTGCTTAGTGTTAGATGCAGTGTTCGGATCCGGAGACCTTCACATAAGTACCATATCTAAAAAAAGCATTCAAACAGAAAAAAATACTCATCTGGGAATTGAACTCATGAGACAGGTACTAATTAGTGCGTAGTGATACGCCATGTGCCGCCAACCGCTGTGCTGTAATGTGCAAATAAATATATATATATAATCTCTTTCGCAGGAGATCGTGGCGGCGTTGCAATCAAAGTGCAACATCGTTCCCATCATCGACAACTTCGAATGGCCCGAGCCCGAGGAGCTGCCCGAGGACATGCGCGCCGTGTGCCACTTCAACGGCGTGCGGTGGATACACGACTACCAGGACGCATGCGTTGAGAAACTGGAAAGGTGTGTAGCATATTTGGAATTTTAGCAGACAGTTAGAAATATAAAAACAAAACCTTGTCGTGCAAACACGACGACCAATGTCGCCGCGGCGTTGTAATTTTACGGAGAACGACAATAAATAACAGTTTTCGAACAAGACTGTATATGTTATGCAGCGTTAAGATTAGATTCTGCCCTTGGTGTAATTGTGTTCTATTTGTGTATTGATAGCAAATCATTTTGGCAGAATGCATGAGATATATGAGACGAATGAGTGAATTATGTTGAAGACAATTAAATTGATTTTAACTATATATATTTTTTAAATTCATTAGATCTTATTTTCATTGACTAAATTAAATAATAAAAACTATTAGGGAAGAGTAAAAACTAGGCCAGTTTGTTTGCTGATTTTCCTTTTGATTATGTCACTGTTAGATTAATAAGTGTTATTGGTTACGCATACTAATTCATTTAAATAAAGAAAGTAAGCCGATTCATTTGTACTAACTTGTTGAACCTTCAACATATTTTTTATTGGCTAAGCGAGCAATACACGGAATGACAATCGTAGTAACTAAACGTTTAGATTTACTTAACACTCAATTTGTATTTGTTTGTCATCAGTTTCCTCCGCGGCAAATCAAACCTCGCCACTCGTCTGGAGGGCACGTTACGCGGACGCGGCGATGTTACGACGCCGGGCACGGCGGCGATTGGACGAGGCCCGCCCAGTTACCAGCGCATGGCGTCATGCGAGAGCCGCGCCAGCGACAAGACCGATTGACTAGAGCCCACACACACGCTGCCGCCTGTTAGGTAAACTATTGTAGTAATGTGAAATAAAAAAAAAATCGTTACTTGTCCGTTATGTAAAAGGTTTAATTAATTCACTATGAAGAAGCGAAAATACCACTAAACTACCTCAAGCAGATAACTATTTTATTAAAAATATGTTTTTTACACTGGCACCGCTCACCCGTAATTAATCACATGCAAACTACTGCTACCGCCGAAAATCAGCATCGGTTCATTTTTTTTATTATACTCAGTAAAAAAAAAATTAACCGACGCTGATTGACAAACGGCCACACAGTTCACATCATTCTAAGTGATGACGAAGGCAAAATATAAACTACATCAATCTTCAACAAAGATTTAAGATGCCCAACCATTGGCAACCCTTAGAACTGAGGATAATGGTACGGTCTGCGAAACTTAAGGTTCTAATATACCATGCAACTATTGTCGTGAACGATCTCCTAGCATAAGTATTTTCAGAATAGTTGGAGTGGTTAACCGAAACATTAGTAATGTTAATTAGCATTGCTAATATTCTTCAAAAACAGCAACGTTATACTGCTATTTTTTCTATGTAGGCGTGATCCTCACCGGTCGCGCCAAGTACTTCTGTTGGAAATTATCACAATAACACTCTTATTAAACTGATTTAAAATTAGTGTCAGAAAAATGCAGGTGATATTTACCAGCTACTTCTATTTCGTCAATGTAGTACAATGTAGACAATAACATTTACTTATAATTTATGTTTCGTTTCAGACCACGGAGAAGTCGTCAATCGTCCTTAGAGAAAGCTTCGCCGAGGACTTCTCAAAGCTGCGAACAATTGCCTAGTAGTAGCAACACATCGAAATCCACGTCTCCCGTCAAGGCTTTGTCCAGTCTGCCTGAAAGGCTGTCGGAGAGCTCCGACAACATCGACACTATCGAATATGGAATATCCTCTCGTAGATGTCGTAGCTGTGAAGGCATATTAGAAGCGGATGAGAAAACTCACGCAAAAATTCCTTTGCCCACGCCTTTAGACGCCGCCACGCAAACGAAGAGAAAAAAGAATTTCATGGACAGATGTGTAAATAAAGTGAGACTTTGCTAACGGGTTGAAGCTTGCAGTAAAACAAGCGCTTGCAGAGTGTGTAATGACGGTACAATTGGACTTCTATCGCATTTTCATGTGAATCTTATTTTAAAGTACAAAAATGTGCACAATAGTGTAAATAATTTGTGTATGCCAATGTTTAAAAAGAAAATAGTTTTATTTATGATCAAATATACCAATGCTTGGTAAATCTTAAAGTTGTAATCTCAATGAGTGCATGTGGAAAGTTTTACCCGTGAGACGTAATGATGACTGCTACCCTGCCGTGTTTCAAGAACATCGCACGCGGTGGCTTCAGTAATGGATAGGACAGTTTGCTATTCGTTGTAGTATGGCAAATTGAACACTTTACAAATTAGCAAACTTCTTTTACTCTGGCTATATTGTTCTTTTTTAAATATCTCTCTATTTCTTCACTCTCTATAGAATTAACGGAAAGAATTTATGGATGTATTTTATTTTGTTTTTTTAGTCTCTTGCCAATAATATATCTGTAACATACAAAATTTATGCGGAGTAATAATTTGCAATGTGATAGCTTAGATCTTTTATCGTAATGAATAATTCAATTCCACTCGAAATTGTTTAATTATGCTAGTAATTTATTTTCCTCAATAATTGCTTCGAAATTACATTGTACCTATTAATAATAGTTGTACAAATATGTACCTTAGGTTTAAAGTCATCAATACATAAAGTTAACCATGATTATGATAATTTTACGTTGTCAAAATTATATATTTATGTACTAGCCTAACCATTAAAATAAATGGTGTTATTAAACTTTTTTTTATCTTTTATTACACAACCTATAACTCATCGATATTTACATATATTATTTGTGTAGTAGTTCTGCGGCCAGGCGCTTTATTCGGTTTCGAAATCCGGTAAAAAAACGGAACCACATATATAGAGTTAGTTACTTTCTTACAGTTCTCAAGGAATACGGAATTGTACAAAATCCTCTCGCGATTTCGGCTCGCACTTAATCAATTATAATTTAATATATAATCGGTCGCTTTTAAACTTAATACGCATACTTAAAAATAAATAAATATATATTCTGTAAATATGTTCATCCTTCTATAAATTTTATTGCAACAATCGTTGTTTTTCATGGTTTCTGTACCTTTTAATTTAAAGATAAGACCAAGTTACATTATTTTTTTATAGACGGTTTCTAATTGAAGCGATACCAGCCTTGTGGCATCAAATGTCGCCAAAACACGAGTCTATACAACGCTAAAAAGTATCCATATGTCTTCTACATTCTACATTTCGGGGTATATCCATGAGATACACTGACCGCCTTCAGTTCGAGATCCAGTAGAACCTGAACTTTGGACGGTGGAATCTAAGGAGAAGATAGCTGCAAGGAAAGTAGAAACCCTTACAGAAGTGCGGCAGTTTTCCACACCGAGACTACTTTCAATTCGGTACAAAGAACAATTGCAATTGTGTGTGGAATACTGGTGTCACGTTTGGGCTGTCGCTACCAAATCACATCTAACTGTTTTGGAATAAACGGAGATCCTCGTCAAAAGCCCAAACAGATGGAAACTTAAAACACCATATCCTTTCCATCCTCGAACATCTAGATGAATGGCGGATTTCAACTAAAGTGTTGTGTATATTCGTCGGATTACCCCTAAGCAATATGCTCCCTCCTTTTTAATGCGTATAGCTAAAGTATGGAATAAATTTCCGGCTGCAGTGTTTTTGTGAGTCAAGTCACAGTTATGATCTAATTGTAGTATGGATAGGTCGGCTCAAGCAGGGGTATAACAACGATTACCGACATTGAGCGTCACCTTATTATACATTCACAGCGGTCCATATTTGCGTCTTCGTTTGACTCGCACGACATAAAATTACCGAAATATATTTTTTTCTAATTAACGCCGGTATAAATAGAAGCGTCCGTCTATTGAAGGTGGTAGACCTGTTAGTTTATTGATACTTAAGTCTTAGTAATGATTTTTCCTTTCGTTTATGATTAATAAATGTCCAGAAATTTCTATTTTTTGATTGCATCTTCCATTTTATTTTCATAATTTCTATAGAAATTATCGATTAGTTTAGTACATCTTTCCCGATATATTTCAAACTCTATTTGGTCTCGCGGGTTCATAAAGCGCCGGAATCGTTTTCTATAAAATCTATTTAATACCTCTAAAAGTTTAGCAATGTGGTGACACAGCTTGTCAGTATGGTGGAATTTGGGGCTTCCTTAACTAGCTCTCATGGGTAAGAATAATGACTTAGATAAGATAAGATAGAAGATACTACAGTTAGTAGAGAAATCTTTTTTGAATTGGGGCTTTCCAATGTGAACCTAAATGATGATGGCACAATCTTTACCGCTTCATATCTCATCTTGATTACACAGTTAGCTCACATCTTTTGAAAATCAACTCAAATATCTGTATATTAATATGTATATTATATTTTTACACTTTAGTATGAAGAATGAATTTTATCACCCAAAGGTTGGATAGAAAAAACCACTAATAAGTCCTACCTTTATGAAAAAACCACTTATGTAACCTTTGTACTTACCAATATTCTTTGTATGCTTCTTTACATGTATCTATTTCTAGCTGTTTGGACAATAAAGTACTTATTCATTCATTCATTCAATGCATGTTGGATTTCTAAATCTAACCTTTTGACACAAACATTATACCATTTGAATCAAAGAAATGAAACAAGCATTAGATATTGGTTGATCACATATTGTACAATCTTTTTTAATGTTTTTGAAAACACGTGGCATCAATTAAAGGAGCACATGCAAAGGAATGAATAGGCATGTATGGTTTTAAGGTAATCATGAACAATCTCCTTTCATGGGTACCTTAAACTTACATGGAATGCTTATCCAAAATGTTAATAGCATAGCATGCATTCTTCTTAAAAAAAATGAAAGCCACTACCCATTGTTAAGGATTGCCAGATAGGAAACATTTATTTAAATATAAAAGAACCTGATGGGCATTTCTTGCATACTTGCCTACTACTGCTATTGTACTAGTAGTTTCTGGGTTGTAAACATTTTCATGGAAAATTTTGTCCTAAATAATTTTTTTTTATAATAAAAAGGCAAGGACAGTGACAAACAAGCTAATAGTTCACCTAATTTTAAGCAATGATATGGCCTGGCCCATGGCGTCACATCAATCCTCAACTAAGATTTAAGATAGATAATTCTAAGGACTGAGATAGAATGCCTGATTATCTGTCATTGGTTCCTTAAATCCCTACTCACCATACAAAAGACAATGGTGTTATTTCATACTAGCACGCAGTTTCCCTGGTCAAGCCATCCCATCCATTTGTTTACAAGTGTTAACAATATTATGATATCAAAAATCTAGTAAACATCAATAAATAAACTGCCACATCTGTCTTTTTATCATTAAAAAATATCCCCTTAATAATTTATGAACCCTTCCTAACATATTAATGTTACTTCATTGTATTGGCATTTCAAGTAATTTACACCACTAATGATGACAGGGAGGCTTTTATTATAAAATTTTCTATTGATCTATTTTCATGGCTCAGAAGATCGAACAGAAAGGATTCATAGTAGTTCTACGAGGGCCACCGAAGCTATGGTTACAAATTATGTCTATATTATTTTGAATAATTTATTGAAAAAGTTACAAAAGGTTTAATAAAAAGTTATAATATAATTTTCATAGACATATTCATGCATAACATTTATTTTATGACAATTTTTAACAATTTATTGTTATCCAGAAGGAATATCAACTTCAATTGAAAGTGAACATTCATCACATTCTATCACTATTTTGGGTGGTATAAGTTCACTGGATGCCACAGAATATAATCCACCACATCTACACTGATATGAATAAACACTGCTACATCTATCAAAATTCAAATCTACGACAGATATTGTGTCATACAACAGCACTTCTCTGTGTTCTTCACAGGATAGCAATGCATCATATTGTTTTCGTGATTGTGGATCCTTTAATACAGACCACGCTTTTTGAATAATGAGAAAATTTTCGTGATTGTTGCTGGTGATTTTCTTATCCGGATGACAAATCAAAACAAGACGTTGATAACTTCTTTTTAGCTCTTCATGGTTCGCATTTCTATCGCATTGTAATATTTCGTAATAATTAATAAACCCCGATTCCATTCTTACTAAAAACTAATTCGCGTAAGCTATACATTGATCATGATTAATAAACTAATAGACGGAGTATAGTTTTCTGAATCGAGGGATATACAACTCATTATTAAATATATATTATCATTAGTCAATATATAGCAGATATAATTTCAACTTTTAGGAATTTACTTTGCAGTTTGAACTGTCTAATCTTCTATAATTCTGTCAAATAGTTTGGTAATTTCATTTTTTTAACTGGGAATTTGAAAGACAAAAGACTAAAATATGAACGTTACTCCTCTTTATAAGTATTTTAGACTTTAGTCCCTTTGCAGCTATTTTCGTTCATTTTTCTTGCTATTATTTAAATTTAAAATTCACTGCACATGTATCCATGATATAAATTAAATTGCATAAAAACGTACAGAGATTATGCAATATAACTTATAAATACTTGACTAAAAAAAAATATTGTATTAGAAAATATATTTCGGTTGCCCATCAAAGTTTTTATGTCTGATTAAAAAGTGTAACGTGAAGATATTATTTAATAAATGTCTAATAACATTAAAGGTCTTCAGTTTATTTTTTTTACTCACCACGCCATATTTTATGTTTTATGGTCTTTCTGTTCCCCAGTCGAGCCTAAGAATTATATATATATACACTATATAAATATACTGCAGCGTGGCAATTCCGAGCTGAAGTGTAAATGCACTGACAGCCAAAGTTCTAAAAATAAAAATTTGTACATTTGTAAATCTTATTGCTTTTTTAATATTACACTAAACATTGACCTTAATGTCAATTAAATAACTTCCTTCATACTATTTCCAGGCTAAGGACTGGCTGCTTTGTCTTATATTATAAATTGAATATTTAATCTTGCTATTTTATCAGAGTCGTTTATTTTTTGAAAGTAGTCGCAAACGACACTAACATTTATTCGCGAAATTTTTAATATTTACAACAGATACTATCTATCTAATACACAAAAAGTTTTATGTCAGTACACTTAATCAACAATTTTTTTATAAAACTTACTTTTAATTTTAATAAATAATAACAATTGTTGACACAATAGAAATAAATTATAAAAGTTCGACTTGTCTTTATTTTTATTATTATGTACATTAATATTATTTTAAACTATAACTATTGATTAGAAAGTCTATTAAATTAGAACAATTTACAATGGCTATAGCAATAATGTTTCTAAATTTTAAAATGCGGAGAAAATTAAGCCGCAATTATTTCGACACAATAAACAATTTAACTAAAACTATGTGACGAGTTCGAGTTCAAGGTAAAATAAACAAAATTTAAAAACATGATCCACACTATTATTTTATACTTATTTAAAACTTAGCTTTATTTATATAATATTAGAATTTAAAATGACATTGACATAAAATCCTTAAATCTGTTACAATATCAGCAATTGGATTTTAGGCAGTGAATTGCGATGGATATTGCCGTACCGCTCTAGTGCAATATCCCGTGCGGCCGATGCGAATCGTATCGCGTAGATAGATATTGACGAGTAAGCGAGTATTCGGTACATCGGAAATATCTAGATATTGTAATACATAGATTTCGAACAAGCCAGTAAGCGATTTTTGGATATTGTATCAATATATAGTTTTCGTATCTTTAAACGATTTGTAGCGCCCACCTCTAGTAGAAACGTAAACATGTCATTGTCATGTCAACAGTAACAACTTTCAACGGGGCGAATTATTTTTTTTCAGTTTAGTAAATAATAATTTAAGTGATATCTGATAAGTTCAAGTTAAGAAGAAATTATTTAAATTTCTTAAATTCAGTAATTTCTCAGTGCATAAAAATGCCCACTTGGAACCAAATTCAGTCACAACTAAGAAATCCAAATAATCCTGTAGTTTTCTTTGATGTTACCGTCGGGACTACCGTCAGTACATTTTTGTATAAGAGATGTAAAAATAAACAAACCGTTTTATTTTTTGTGTTGATCATGATTCTAACCTCAAATAAATGTTACAATCTACTTGCATTATATATTTTCAGGAAATCGGCAGAATGATATTTGAATTGTTTGCCGACGTCGTACCAAAAACTAGTGAAAATTTTAGAGAATTTTGCACAGGCGAATATAGAAGAGATGGTGTTCCATTAGGATACAAAGGGGCTACTTTTCACAGAGTCATTAAAGATTTTATGATTCAAGGTGGAGATTTTGTAAATGTAAGCAATTTGAAAATTACATATTATAATAAATATATATAGGATTCAATTGTGATAAATATATCTATTTTTAGGGTGATGGAACAGGGGTAATGAGCATTTATGGAGGTAGTACATTTGCTGATGAAAATTTTGCATTAAAACATGACTCACCAGGTCTACTCTCAATGGCTAATAGTGGCAAAGATACAAATGGATGTCAATTTTTTATAACTTGTGCAAAGTGTAACTTTTTAGATAATAAACATGTAGTATTTGGAAGGGTAATTGATGGATTATTAGTCATGAGAAAAATAGAAAATGTGCCCACCGGTCCAAATAACAAACCAAAAATACCTGTCACTATATCCCAATGTGGTCAGATGTAAATAAAAAGTTAAATACTTTCAAATGTTCATTTTTATTTGAAGCTTTGCTTCTATTAATGAAGTCAGTACTAATTAATAAATATTTTTTGTTTTAATTTACACAAACCAGTACACAATAAATACAAAATACACATAATACAACTTGGTAACTTTGCTACAGATATTCAGAATCTTTGTCAACTTTTAAGAGTTTGATTATTAAGTAGTAATTTTCTTGGCTCCATTGTTGCAGGACCATGTCTTTTTCCTGCCTCTCTTATAAAGGCACCTTCCATTTGTCTAGCCACTTGGTCAAAAAATAAATTTGATAATTGTGAATGTAGGATTGATCGAAATTCAAAAGATATTTGAAAATCTACTACACATGACTGTTGTTCTTTTTTCAATCCAGGGCTAAATCTCCATAACGTTAGCAAATGATGGAACAGTCTCCCATCAAGGCACTCTGCTTTCACAAAATATGGTTTCACTAAAGTAACATTAGATGTATAACTCTCATTTATTGGTGGAAAACCAACTATCAAGTCTGCTTTAAGATGTCCAGGGCTTCTCTTTATTACAATAGATTGTTTACACCAAGGGACAAAATTGTAATAATTTTCAATATCTGAAACAACTTCAAACATCTGGTCCATGGAATACCTGAAAAATATAAAAATAATCCAAAAATTTTGAGCCTAGCCTTTTTTTTTGTTTCTTTTTTTTATATTATTTTTTTATATATATATTTACATTATATACAAAGTTCTGTTGGTAGTAAGTTAACTGTCTATATATATCTTCCTCCTAGGTACATTCATTCTTTTTAAACAAATAGTGATAAAGCATGTTAAGTAATTATAAAATTATAGATGCTGCAATATATTTTTTAAAGAAATTATACACAGTTAATCAACATCACTAGAGGACTAAAATGGAATATCACATTAATAAGAATAAGGTCTCCATTTCCTTTCTTTTACCAGATGCTGTTATATTATTTTACAAAGTGAGGCCCTACTCCAGACATGCTAACTTATGCTGTGGTAACTCTACCATTAACTCATAATTGTGTTGTGACTCTACCACATAAACAAAAAGTTATAAAATTACAAAACAGTAAATAAGTTGTGAGTAATTATAAAAATATATCTTGCTTTGTAAACATATACACATCTGCATAATTTTAGTGACATTTCAATATCAATGTGTTTTTCAAAAACATCTTTAGGAAAATGTAGTACTAATTATGTAAAAACTGAAGTTAATTAAAATGTTAAGAAACTTTAAATATCAAAATCATAATCAAATCTAAACATCTAAATATTATTCCATTAAAACCTCTCAGTGCAACCAACAAAACTATTTGGTATTATTTATTCATATGTTTGTCCCATGTTGTAATCCAAAAACTTTGGTAGATTTACTATTGTATTAAAATATCATCATCAACAAATTGCAGAAGATATGCCTCATGCATAAATAACATTTGATACTACAAATTGAGTTACATCTTATGTTCACACGAGGAAAAAATATTATATAAATAGAATGTGAATAGAGAATGAAAAAAATAAGTGAAATTTGACAAATATTTTTATTAAATATTTTAATCATATCTTGAATTAACTCATTATTATAACATGTGGGCAAAGTTTATCTCAAATTAAGTCTTGTTATGCTATGTATTGTATTGTAGACTTTTATCTATTCTTAGATTGTTATATATACAACTATAAATATAAGAATCAACATGTAAACAAAATTAAAACCTTACCCAACAAGCTGCCTTCCACAATACTCTCTTCGTCTACTGGGTTTAGATAAATTGAAAAAGTTTCGACTTTGTTGTCCCTTTGTTGAGACTGGACACTGACAATGAATGGTACTCTCGCCTTCATGTCTATTTACGTAATGACCCTGAAAACTTCAGGAAAACAAATATCTAAAGTAAATATTTTTGTTATAAAGTGCTTATACATTTACAGTTGTTTTTATATATGTTTCAAAAATGTTAACGATAAAACAACATATTTTTTTTACCAAATTAGTCTACGTCGCAAAAAATTAATGCTTGAACCCACTGCATAACCTTTACTTAAAATCATCGTTATAGTAACTATCTTTCAGGAAAACTAAAAAAGCAGCACATTATCACGATTTTTCCATGTTCTATATGCAAAACCTAATAAGGCCAACGACTGGACAGAAAATAAAAATAATTAGGATAAAAATTTCAATTCACTCGTATATAAAGTCATATTTGATAATGACAGTGACGTTGACATAATTCCTCATTCAAATAATCGATCTTTGATTCTTCTCAATTTCTTGACTACTACTTTAGTGTAAAGGTAAAAGGAGTATCTTATTCAATAACTATAAGCGTTCAAAAATATATGAAATTAAGATGGCACTGCTGTAATTAAGGGGTAAAATGAAATGCGTCAATATTTTTTGATAAACATGATTAGATGTTTTCAGAACATATCCTGAAATAAGTATTTTAATTTATTTCAGGATATGTTTCGTTTCGTTCAGGACATGCCTCGTGTATTGAAGTTAACAATAATTGTGGCAATATAATGTAATCAACATTCACAAATTCTACTTTAATACTCTCTATGAGAGGAATACCATGGGTACAATTTGTACAAAATACGCAACAAACTCTTATTTGTAATAAAAGAAAAATTGTGTTTGGTAAATTCAATTTAATATACTTCACATTGACACATTCCGTTAAGTCGCAAATTATGAACAAGTACGCGGATGTCCTTCCGTGACAGATATTAAAATATTTAGTCGTAGTTGGATACCTCTCTAACCGTTCGGTCTGAACAACAGTTTTAACCATAATACACTTCAAAAAAATTCTGATAACCATGCATTCACCACACCAAAACCACACTTTCTTTTTAGGTTCACTTTTTATATAGGTCGTCGAGTCGCCGAAACTTGTTTGTTATAAGGATTAAGATGAAAAAGAACAACAAAAAAAAAAGAACAATAAAGACGGTAATATTCTTTTTACTTTTTGATTTGTAGTTTCTCTAATATATTATTACAAAGAATCTAAATGGAAATATATAAAGTGGGGAATAACTTAATTATCATGGATGCACGACCTTTTTAATAGAAAAGTTATTATTCCTTGAAGTCTTATTTACCGTATATGTAGCTGTCCAAGGCCTTTAATCTAAGAACTTTCTCTCCGACAAATACAGGTTTTCGATGAAATTTTGGCATTACCAAATACGCAAAACAATTACGAAAAACGACATAATCTAAGAGAATCCTTAAAGATTGGCAGAAATACCATTGTCTTTTGACAGTATTACTGTTTTAATAGTAAACGTCAAGTGTCAAAGGAATTGTCAGAGTTGCCTTTGGCCCGCACGTGTCTTCTTGAAAGCGTGGTTGTTTTATATTATATTACATAAAATTCATTTATTTTTATTGATGATTTTATAATACAACTTACACGTAAAAGTTACGTCTTATACTTTAAAATGGGGCGTAAGGCAAAGTTTGATGAAACAAAAATAGTGAAAAAGGGGCCTGGAAGAAAAGCCCGTAAACAACCGGATCCAGTTTTTAAAAAAGAACTCCGTAAGTATAATTTGTTTTATAATTAAAGTAAGTCCGCTTACAAGTCTAAGTATGTAATTATATTATTTTTTCACTATCGCATTGGAACTCCATATTAACATTATGAAAATATTTGTTCAAATATCCATGCTCTTTCGTGTTCAAAGTGCACTAGTTAAATAAACGAATTGCTTGTATCTGTCCTGTTTACTCTATCTATTATCGCTTAATAGTTAGACTATACTATATAAGACGTCACTTAAAATAGTCACAATGGCTAATTATTTATTTTAACCATTATATTAACTCTTTGGATGATATGCCTGTATTATACAGTTGTGAAACTTTCCCAAATGTGATTTAAATAAACTTAAAACTTGTTTTTAAAATGGTTATGTTCTTTGTGTTAAACCAAAAAACATAGTTTATCTTGGAATTTTAAGTAGAAATATTTGGCAATTATAATGAATATGGTTTCTAAGGAGGTTGTTAAACTTTATCACTAATTTGGAATCTTATTATTCTATTCATATGTTTATTAAAAAGTCATTTTTATGTTGAATTGATACTTTAGTTGAAGATGAAAGTGAAAATAAGAAACTTAGTCATAGGCAAAAACAGAGAGCAGCGAGGAGAGTAAAGAAAAAAGCTGAGTTAGCAGAGAAGAGAAAAGCTGCAAAACAAGCAAAAAAGGATGTTAATCAGGAAAAAGTAAAAGAAGATGGCAACTTAAGTTTGAATAATGGAGAAATTGAAGAAGGTATGAAATATTTGTGCTTCTAGTGGATACTCTGTTGAAATCTAAAGCAATTCTTATGTTTAGTTTTCTTGTCTTACATTATTGCTTGTATCTGTCCTGTTTACTTTGTCTATTATCGCATAATAGTTAGACTATACGATATAAGATGTGACTTAAAATAGTCCCAATGGTTAATTATTTATTTTAACCATTAAACAAAATATATATGCGCTACACTCACATACTTTCCTATGTGACATGCAGCCAGATAGTATACACTAGTGTCTCAATTCATGTCTCATTATTACCACCAAATTATTAATAAAATCTTATTAATCTTTTTTATTCTCAATTGATTAACTGTTAATTTTTATTTATAGTGCTTTTTTAATAATTTTAAAACATACTTAAGAATAGATGCTGTTTACAATCATATGCTTACAAAATTATGGTAATTTTTTAAGGTTTCACTGATGATAATAAAAAATGGTTGACATTGAAGAAAAATAGTACAAACAAAGCTATGGTTGCTGATACAAAAACTGACAGCGATGATGAAACAGGCTCAGAAGCAGAACAGGAAAGTGATGAAGATAGTGAGGAGAAAGATACTAAAATTGCCAATAAAGAAAAATATAAGGTATTATAACTTTCCATACATATACATTTGCATGTACTATATTTTTGCTTTTATGATTATTTCACTGTAGTACCATGATACCTCAGAGTCCAGACACTCGTTTTTAATTCACAGTATATGAGTTTAATTCCAAAAGGCCATTTAACACACGTCTTAGGACTAAGTGTCTGGTGTCAGCCACTCAGTGTGCCAAGTATATTGTAAAGATTGTTATAAGTTTGTATTAGAGACTGTATGTATGAAAAATTAATTTTCATAAACTTTTGTAGGTCGGGACTTTGGATGACTTGTTTGAGGATTCTGATAAAGACAATGAAAATGAGGAAAGTGATGAGGACACACCTAAAATGACTTATGACTCTGATTCTAGTGATGATGAAAAGGATGATGATAATGAAGGTGACAATGATGAAGAAAATGACATGCTACCTATTGAAAAAGCAAACTTGAAACTCAAAAAGAAACAAAAATTAAATCAGAAATTAGCAGATGAAGAGATGCAACTAAACATCTCAAAGCAAGATGTCTTTGCATTCCCTACTGAAGAGGAATTAGAAAATCCAACCAGTCTACAAGACATTCATCAGAGAATTAAAGATGTAGTTTCCGTTTTAAATGATTTCAACCGTCTAAAGCAAGAAGGCAGATCTCGTTGCGAGTACACTGATTTGCTCCTAAAAGATTTATGTATGTACTATAGCTACAATGAGTTTTTAATGGAAATTCTTATGCAAATATTCCCAGTTCAAGAGCTTGTGGAATTTCTGGAAGCAAGTGAAGTGTCACGGCCTGTAACTATACGGACTAACAGTCTTAAAACAAGGAGGCGTGACTTAGCTCAAGCTCTTATTAATAGAGGTGTGAATTTAGACCCAGTTGGAAAATGGAGCAAAGTTGGTTTGGTTATTTACAGTTCAACAGTTCCTGTTGGTGCAACTCCTGAATATTTAGCAGGTCATTATATAATTCAAGGTGCTTCTAGCTTCTTGCCTGTAATGGCACTTGCCCCTCAAGAGAATGAACGGATTTTAGATATGTGTGCAGCTCCAGGTGGTAAAGCATCTCATATTGCGGCAATAATGAAAAATACTGGAGCTTTATTTGCAAACGACGCAAATAAAGACCGCACAAAGGCCGTTGTAGGAAATTTCCACAGATTGGGTGTTGTAAATGCCATAATTTGTAACTATGATGGTCGTCAATTCCCAAATGTAATAAAGGGCTTTGATAGGATTTTATTGGATGCTCCTTGTACAGGAACTGGAGTTATTGCTAAAGATCCAAGTGTAAAAACAACAAAAGATCAAAAAGACATTCAACGGTGTTTCAATCTACAAAGACAGCTGCTACTAGCTGCTATAGATTGTTGCAATGCTAAATCAAGTACAGGGGGTTACATAGTGTATTCAACATGTTCTATTTTACCAGAGGAAAATGAATGGGTAGTAAATTATGCTTTAAAACGCCGTAATGTCAAACTGGTACCAACTGGTTTGGACTTTGGAACTGAAGGTTTTGTAAAATACAGACATCATAGATTCCACCCGTCATTGAAATTAACAAGAAGATTCTATCCACATACACATAATATGGATGGATTTTATGTAGCAAAATTTAAAAAATTCTCTAATGTTATTGTAAGTCAAATTTATTCTAGCTTTAATTTAATTTATATTTATAATTCATAGTCTTTCTAGACTTCTTCTGAATATTATAGTATAGAATATTGCAACAAGTTTTTTGTAGGTAATTAAAGTGAAACCTTGTTACTTTTTATTTAAGCCGAAACCATTTAAAGACGAGGATGATGAAGATGTGGAAGTTACTGACAGCAAAGTTGCTCAAGAAAATGGTGATACTAATAGTATGGTAGTAATGGAGCAATCAGATATTGAGAGAAATTCAACAAATGCTCCATTGAAAAGGTCTGCTCCTTCAGATTCAAAAGAACCCCAGAATAAGAAAAAAGCAAAAGACAATAACAGGTAAATATAATTTGACATGGTCTGTGAAGTGATGTATAAAAGATAAAAGATAAAATATATTTTATTTTGAACATATATTCACTTATAATGTGTTGATAGGTTTTATTGAATGCTCCGAGTAAAGCAACTTGAGTTTGAACTGGAGTACTGGAACAATATATTCGGTTATATGTTATATTATGTTTACGGTTATATGACAATTGATGCTGGTTCAGCTGCTGCAACAAATCTAAACTCGCGACAATTAACTCAAAATAAAATAGTCTTTATGCTAATCTCATATATGAAATAATTTTATCTCTGTCACTTTATTTTTATTACGGTTGCATTCTTATTAATATCATCAACAATACTAATGCAATTCAAAGTGACATATAGCTACCTCAAAACAATTAAACATAATTTAAGAAATAAATATAAACAAGCTAATGACCATACAATGTAATTAGGGATAGGAAACAATATTATTCCAGAGTGCACAACTGTACAATAGCTGTATAACTAACGTAAAAAAACAAAAGTAAACCTGGGAATACATATCTATATTATAACTTGTATCATAAATTTTACTCATTCGTTTTCCTCATTTGTCCTCGTAATTACGGCAGTGTGTCTGCGGATGTTCCCCGCGAAACGAGAGAATGCTAGTATGAGGTAATGCTTGTTAATAATTTTCCTTTACTTTTTAATAACGCAAAAATCTTCTGATGCTTAATTTTAGTGAAGAACCTAAGAAAAATGAAGAAGTTAATGGGAACGCAAAGAAAAAAAATCGGAAGAAGAAAAATAAAAAAAAAGGAAAAGATAATGAACCACAAACTGAAATCAAATTACAAGAAATTGATTCTAAAAAAAAGGATATAAGTGCTCTGGACAAATCAAATAAAGCTGAGAAAGGAGAGAGTAAGAAATTGCAACCGCAAACTCAGTTGCCTAAAGTTCTTAAAGCACCAGAGGTATCTTCAATTGTTAAAACTCAAGTACATGAAGCTATTAAAAGCCCTAAAGCAAAGAAAAACAAAAAGATTAAGACTCAACAATCTGGTACAGCTACTGGTACTACAAAAGAGGCAAATATTACTGAAAAAGTCCAGGTTAAAGCTTCAAAAAAGCTAAAAAATAAAATGAAGAAGAAGAAAAAGATAGGACAAATTAATGATAAAAACAAAGATAAAGAAACCAAAATTCAGAAAGTGAATCAAAAATTCAAAAAGAAAAATAAAACTTGATAATCTTGTACATATTACTATTATGTAATTTTATTTAATAAAATATACATTTTACATATACCATTGTTTTTGGTTTTTAAACAACCAACAATATTTTTTTTATATTTTACCCAATCAAATTTTTAGTTGTACTCGGTTTTGGAGGCAGATATTATGTGTGATGCAGAGACATAAAGATATAGGGATTGGTGGCCTTTTGAGGATTATGATGCCACATTCCTACTCGTGGATACTGACCACGAGTAGGAATGTACCCAGCAATCACCAACATGATAATTTCCAATACTCTCTACAACCTTGCTTTAACATCGGTTATTAATTCTATCAGTCCTTTCTATGTAGCCAGTCTATGACATTTGCAGTTTACTGTTTCTTTGAGTTATTTCGGTCATCATTATTTTACTTCTTATGTTCCCGTATTTGGTTTGGGGACATCGCACGTAACTCTTTCCATAATGTGCTGACTAACTGAACTAGTTCATATGGTCTGACAGTGTCCACCACCACATCTCAGTTCCGTATCGTCGATGGGACCATGCACTGGTTTGCCGTTTGATCTTAAAATCTCTAAATGAAACGCGAAGAATAGACGTCGTTATCAAAATTTAGCCTAAGCCTAAATTTGGCCTAAGGTTAGCTATACTATTTAATAGTTTCAAACGCAGTGCTAACGACCAAACTGGTTAAGGTTTTATTCTTATTCTTGTTAGGCTTTGGTACAGATAATCTAGAAATATAACGAGACAATCTTCTATTTAGAAAAATTACGAAAAAACTAAACTTAGCTAATGTATTAATCGTTATAACATATTTAACATTGTTGTTGTTATAATGACTTAGTTTTGGGTTCGAAGGTCGTCCTACGATGTTTGAGACGAATAGCTCTAGATGAAAGTCGTAGAGATTGCTGTCTCAGCTTACTCTAATTGGAACAATAGACGAAGAATGTTATAAGAAAACATTTCAAAACGATTGCTTGGCAAAGGATCCGGTAATTATTGATTGAACGATACTGACAGGTTGAATCTTATATGTAAAAGTAAGAAATTTCTTCATTTATTTCTGCAAGATGATAATAAATAAGATTAGTTAGATATAAGCTTGCAACATATTAAAATTAATGCAACACTGAAATGCCATTCCATTGATAATGGAATACCATTAAAGGAAGGTTGAGATTATCCTCACCTGCCTCTCTAAGTCATGGTAACTGGCACTTGTAAGAATTGCCCAAGCTCGTCATGCTTCCCACCGTGGTAACTCAGTGTAGATTGTGATATCACAGTGACTGGGGGCTTAATTTTATGACATGTGGGTAAATCGAGTTCGGTTCCCAATTCCGGCGCAAATAAAATCGTTAATTGCTATTGTTACTGAAACAGGTTTATTTTCCAAAAAAAAAATCACACGATACACATCCGAGAGAATTCAATATGACTAACGATTGAATTTTGTAAGTTTTTTTTTAAATGATTAGTACGGACGTATATACATATACAAGACGTAATAGCTTGAAATTAAAAACAACACAAATAACGAAATTTTAGAAATTTAATCGATATACAATGAATTTAGTTGTAAAGCAAGAAAAATAAATACTTAGCAGTAGTTCTTGGTTTCGCCTGATTGTATTTTCAATGAACGCAGTGCCTTTTAATAATCCCGGTGAAGATAAACACAAGAAAGGAGAAGGAAAGTATTTCTAAGACGTCGAACCCGACAAGTGATTCCTTTTTAGTTAAATAAAATTACTATTACGTTAACCGTTATTTTCTTTCCCACGAACCCTACAGCTCATAACATTTTATTTGGTAAAGTACCACAGGCTCAAGAAAACATCGTGGGGAAACCATAATGTCTAAGGAATAAAAAAAATATTCCGCAATAATAAAGTTCGCTTAAAGCATTAAAGCGTGGGGGACTCTAATACTCTCTCTTGTGAAGATACCTATCTCTTAGTTCACGCTTGGCATATAGATGGTCGCGTTGCTAATAACTTCCTACAAGTGATAATAGTTGCATTATTTCACAAAACATCGAGTGACAGCGTTGGAGCATTATCGGATGAACATATGCTATCTGTCGGATGACATTAATACATGCAAATAATATTGTAAAAAAGGTCGTAATTCAAAAGAAATTTTGATGTTACAGTAGTCTAGTAGACGTCACACTTTGAAACAGCGGTCGTAAGATGTTTCTCAGCTAGATTGCATCGAGGAGTTTCCTTTTCTTTCTACGCGTAAGCCTTGATTCCTTAATATTTTTGCCCGGTGTATTTGAAAAAAGATATTTGCGAATTAATTTTTATTTTTACTGACATAAAACTCGGAGGTTTTTATAATAGGCCAAGGATTTAGCAAAGTTTATGAAATGTAGCATCTCTTTTAGTCAACAGCTACGTAACGAGACTTCTTTTTAATATTTGTTTTTAACATGGTATATATTCTCAAGAACGTTATTCTCTTTCAAACGAAAGAAAAACATCCACGATCTGGCTCCTGGGCACATTATTTCCAGATTAAGACCAATTAAAAGAATATGTTGTGTGAATGCGATTTTACAGCAGTGGCATTCCTCAGGCGCAAAGAGGATTACAATATTTTTGTGATTTGGTGCTTGTATAATATTATTCAATTTCTTTACAACTTTTGGTCGGAAATGGACGATAAAGCTTAAAGTGCTTAGTGCTAAGAGATGGTTCACGACAATAGGATTCGAACCTACGACGTTAAGTTGCGCAGACCGTACCCGACCAATTAGGCTATTGAAGCTTTATTCTCTTTAAAAAAGACTTAAGTGGGAAGTATGTGTGAGGTGTGAATTAAAATTGTAATGAAAAATAAAACTGATGAAAATTATATTTAATAGAAGTTATCTAAACGACATAACATAATATGTATGTGTTGTCTCCTAGATGGTTTTTAATATAATTAATATTTTTTTAATGAGAGCAAGGGTCACACCTAATCCAGCACACCCGTCACGTAACGGTACGTCATGACTGCAAATCATGACAGTAAGTCATGATATGTTGATGTCAATTAATATAAACACCTACATCTTCCACAAAGATTCCAGGTTTACAAGCGCTGTCGCTCTTGAGGATTGAAATGGAATGCTTCGCTCACACGTGCTGCGTGTCCGAATCTTTACACAAATACCTACATACTCAAAGTAGCATTATGCTGCTATTTAACACCGGTATTCAGTAAGGATATGATCTTTTCTAAAAACAAGCTGACAAGGAGACTTTTCAAGATTGCAGTATTACATACGATTTTATATTTTAGCTGGCCACTGTTAATATTTTGCAATAGTATAGCTGAACGGTCAGTGTAACTGTCGGTAAGCCGTGCTCCGTGGTTTTGAATTTCAGTGAAAGCCGATAATGTTTGCAAATCACATCACAGTCACATTATCGCTTTCGATCATTGGGATTTTCTCACTACATCTTGGGCTTCCAACAATTTAAATTCAAACTTAATATCTGAATATATTTTATCATACTAGGCTTTTGTAGTCACTAGGTTGATTGATTTATGCATTTTTTATTCCTGTTTATTTGAAACGGATACCGGATTTTTGTCTTTAATATAATCATTTTGAATAATTCTGTTAAAGCTTTTTTTCTTAAAATCTGAGCGATCTCTTTCAAATCTAAAATATCTTCCGGGATTTTCTTTTATGTAACCAAGAGCGACAAACGCACGATGGAATGTTGATCCTGTAATTGACTGTTAATTGTAAATTGTAATTGTTACAACTAGAAACAAGCTGCAAAGTTACTCTGCCACTGTCATTGTCCTTGATAAGGAATCGTAATGCAGATGCGTTGTCACCCTTAAGAACTAAGATATAACTTTACAGAACATCATAGAAAAAAAATATTGTAAATGAGATAGTGTTTAAAAAAAATGTTTTTCCATTATACAATAGTGCATTCAATTGATATAATGTTGAATTGGTATTAATGGACAAAATTTAATGAATATAAATATACCTTACTCATGTTTAATGAACGCCATTTACGTTATTAAGGATACTAGAAGTGGGAAAGTCATTTGTAGGTAAAACAATGTTTCCAATACGTTAATAGAATATTTAACAGTAGTCTGAACTTTCAGTGGACGGATAAATGTGAAACGTTTCATGAATGCTGGCCACTCCTCGGTTCTCGGTCTAAAGAAAGTCTGAAATGAATAGAACAAAAATCAAAAAGCCTGAAGCTTTTCCTTGCCGGCCGGGGCGGCCCCCTTTGCAATAGCACCGGCGTAGCTCGGGACCTTAATGGAAAGCGGGCCCGCGCAGCCCCGCGCCCCCCGTCCGGAGGCTGCCAGTTGCCAGTATCCCGCGGAACGCGCTGTCGATTGTACACGTGCGGCGTATATCTACTTACCAATCTACAACTCCTTTTATCGCTGTACGTTTTTACTGAAATATTAATTAATATATTTAAAAAGTACACGTTCTATTGTTATTGTATTTAAGTGAGCGTTTCATACATGAAAAAGTGTTACTGTCGGTTTTCATCCCGCCGGGGCTGAAATGGAGGCAGGAAGCGGGTAGGGCGGGACGCTTTGTTCGGGACGTACTACGACTACGCCCGTGACGGAGGCTGTACCGCGCAGCATCCATGTCCACATAGCGCTGCGATTTATAATCGAGTTGTACCATTTACTACTAATTGTTAATTTTATCCGTGTTTATCCAGTAGTGATGATTAACTTTTCGATTACGTTTCTTTAGATACCTCCGTAAGTAGAATATTTTTTAAATGTACCGTCTCTCCATTCGTGGGAAATTATTTAAGGTTTTCGACAGAATATGTAAGGAAGGGATAGATATAATTATAATATTAAATAGATATTTTTAACAGAATATACCGTTACTTTATATATTGAGCTAGTGTATTTTCCATCTAGAGTTGCATCGCCACTTATCTTTATAGGTGGATACAGGTGGGATAGTCACACACCAGAAAGTTGCGATTGAAAACTCCTAAACTGAATATAATATTTAAATTAGTTTACTTTCACATTGAATAGAAATAAAAAAAATAATGGACTAAAAGGTAAATTAAATTGCTGTTTATTAACTAATAATAATTTGATTTTAAAAAAAAAATGGGTTTCCATATCAATTATTTAAAAAAGTTTATATCTTAAAATAATAAAATGTTTAATATTTTAAGGCAATAAGTAACTTTTTTTGTTTTTGGAATGTGATAAGGTAATCATAAATGATATAAACTCTTTAAACTTATGTTATATATGTGCAAATCTGTGGTCCAGTGATCTGTGTGCCGAATTCTGACTCACTGGTCCTGGATTATTAAATAGGTTAGGAGGATCATAGGCATCACTATTCATGTTCGCTGTTAATAAGTGACGCGAGAATATCTGAATCGCGGGTCTTGGGTTGGATTACTCAGTTATTTTGACCTTGGGCTGACTATACTGTTAAGATGATACTGCAATGATAAATCGGATCACACCTCCGATTTTATTGATTGCGCATGGATCTAAGAACGACAAGATCGAGTGATTGTTCTGCTGTTTCGTTACATTTACGGAACTACCAGAACAAATATTATATCTTGCACATCTTGAGACAACGGAACAGTGTTTTCGTTATTTTTCATCACAGTTACGCCAACATAGAATAACGAATGTTATTTAAAATTACCCCGCGAACGCACCGGTAGCCTGTAATGGATCATAACTTATTACTTCATAGCGTTACGCGTAAGCATACGGTATAAACAAGTGTTTCATTGATTAGTAGGCATTTTTATGTTATGCATTATCTGTGGTTTTGTGGAATTGCCACTTTCGTATAATTAAAAATAATGTATTTTATTAATGTTTGCATTAGTATGTCGTAATTTCAGATACTTTTTTTTTTAAATATGCGCCTATTCTTTAGTATATAAGAGTGCTTTTATATTAAACATATCAATATTTGTTAGATCTTTTACGATAAATATTATAAAATAGGACGTATCGTTAATTTTTGTAATTTTGTAACGAGCCAGCCCACTCAGTCTTTTACAGCGTATGGTATAAATTATAAACCTTTCTTGAACAGTTGAACAATGGTAGAGCCACACTGCAGCTAGTTTTGAGCTACGGCGTGAATGGGTCTTTATGTCCGAGGAGCGACCGCGCAGTTCTTGGATGCTAGCTGGAGATAGCAATGTAGCACTGATGTCTTGTATCACAGGGAACCGCATACTCAATTGCTGGAATTGACGTACATCTCGGTTGTCAGGGGTTACAACTCATGTCCCTCTTGAGTTCTTATTAAGGTCGAATGTAGGTTTATTGTTCGCAATTTCTCAATTATCACCTCATGTGTACTGCACTCTTGTTTGTCACTCTTAAGCATATAAAAAAAATCAAAATCTGTTCCGAACGTTTTGTGATAAGCGCGCACAGATGGATTTAAAAAAGTTAATTTACATAAGGCCATTAGTGTTTCAAAACGTAATCATTTCTACAGTATATTCAGAGTTATAAAAATTTAATAAAGTAAATTAAACGCAGCGTATCACAATCGCCGCGCAAGCGCCGTGGGTAATGCAATTTTGCAATAGCGTGAAGTGTATACCTTCGATACTTGTAATTCTACAAGTATTGTCATTCGAATCTGTCGTTTGTAGTTTGCGCTTAAACACGATGTTTTGTGTAGAAATGCAAAAACAACCATTGCATGCGAGACACCTGTTTAATGGTCTTGGATCGGATCCAATCCACGAGAGGACTTAAACATGATAGATAGCCGTTGCCCAACAACTGCCTGTTGATGCTAAGTTGTAAAACAATATCTTATTTTGCGCAATGTTTGCAGAGTAGGCTCAATTTGATACGACTGTTATAATTCTGGATCTAGCCAAAGACATAGACATAGTTTATAATTTTATAAATCATGGATTTTGTGGGGCAATTTTTTATTTTTCGGGTTGATGGCTGCTGTTAGACCGAGGGTTTTACAGACTCACCGGGTTGAGAGGTGACCGAGACCGAGACCTCTATCAGTGGGTAACCAGCACAAGGGCTCCGGAGAGGGGAGCTTCGGCTTGAAGCGTTATTTGTGGGGCTAAGTAACGTCTTAATAATCCCAAATATAGGAGATGAAGGATAATGATAGTCGAATAGCGGATTAGAATCTATGACCTTAAATTTCGCAGACCATATCCTAAGGCATTATGCTATTGACGCTTCGCTATTTTGCTTTACTCTTAGAATATGAGTTGATTTTATTGACTTCTACAATGTATATAGACCGTTCTTTAATATTGTACATTAAGAGCATACCGAATAGATGGGAAAATGTAGATAGAAAATAGAAATAAACTTTTTACCGGCCGGCAGCGAATTTGCGACACCTCTGATACTCCGAATGTTCAAAGGCATCGGTGATCTTTTACCATCAGGTAAGTTGCTTAAGTTATTTAAACAACTAGCAATATAAATTCCCAAACTTTTTGTTTGTTGTCCTATACTTTGAAACTATACTTATATGAATTTATTTAAATGCATATAACAAGAAATTCGAATTTAAAAAGAAATTATACAAATATAATAGAGGCACGTAGCATCTTGTTTCTAGATACAGCATGAATGGGTTACCGTGACCGGCAAAGTACCATACATTCATAGAACTTGGAATGACAGTATAACACTACGGTATCTCGTTTATTGAGTATAAAGACTCGATGACCGGTAACGGGGTATTCCCTTCGGTCCTCAAGAATAACAATGCAAATGCATCTCTATTTTTTTCTTAAGGTTGTAACTGTTAATAGTATGCATTTACCACCTTTTTTTTTTTTTTTTGTAACGAGGGGATATCTTCGAAAGATACCCTGCCTCCTGGGGGAGAGACAGGGTTATGTGGGACTTTACCCACTAAAACCCCCCCGGTGGTCATCCTCAGCGCATTGGGAGGGGCTCCGGGATCTCCTACGGAACGCACCGGTGCCCCTCAGCACAGTGCCTAAGCTCGTCTCAGGGGGAGGCCGCGCCTCCCCTCGCACCCTCGCCGTGCTACGGCAACCCTTGACCACTTTGGGTTGCCGTCCTTCCCGGGTTCGCTTGCTTGGGCGGTCAAAGCCCCCACCCTGAGCGCCCGCGAACCCGCATGCATTTACCACCTAGTGATCTGTGAGTTCCTTCGTCACCCTGAGTTTGATAAAAAAAATGTATTGGTATTTGATAAATAACAATGTAGGACAAATGCGTTATTACATTACCCTGATTTGATTGCCTATTGTTTAAAGATCGAATAAGATTATTTAAACGGTCTAACACGCGACATGAACCTACACTAATTGTTATGCTTAGATAACATTCATTTACATTTGCGACACCGAGAGAAATAACACGAATGAATATAAAATTTACAACCACAATTTGGATGTTAATATTTGATAGCATTATTAATTGGTTAGTTCTAGGTTATTTATTCTCTATTACCAGCAATACCAGTAGACAGCTAAAAGTTACTACTCATACATATACAAACGAAAATTTATTAGAAAATTCATATTTATAGAAAACTTCGCGCACAACTTTATAAAATATTACGGATATCATTTGTTACTTATGAATAAATCATTTCTACTTTTTTTACGTTTAAGTTACGCGAGTCTGTCTGAAAGTAAAAATGTTGTGTGGTTAAAAAATGTGCGATGACAATTTATAAAAAAAACTTTCAAACTAATTTTTCATTCCACATTCGAGCAGTTCGTATCAAGTTACTAAATCCTCCGGCGATGAAAACTGTAAGGAGATTGACCTATAAATTTGACCAGTGTGATGTAGAAAAGGCTACTCGTTTGTTGCCAGTGCCGAGAGAGCAGGTCTATTACCGTGGCGAGGTATCAGCAGCCCCCGGAGAGGCTTGTTATTTCCACTGCTGTTCACATAAGTAAAGCGTTCTGGTGAAAAATTGATACCATACCATTCGCCATTAACATTGCTTTGTTTTCTAATAGGTACTTAAGATATCAGATACTCTTTCAAAGGGAAGAAGCTTTCGAACTATTTGAATTAGTTCCTAGATCCATTAGAGGCAAAGATGCCGCAAGGTTTTGTCGTCAGGTTTTAATTTTGGGTCATTTCTCGGCACCATTCCTCTCGGGCCTTATTCAGGTTGTGTAGAACCCTACATGAAGCTAGCCGCTGATGATGCGTAGAATCTTATGTACACTTCCCTATCCCGTTTGATGTTTCGTCATATGTAACTCTTTTCAATAAATTTTCACTGCCAGTACTTTTGTTTGTATAATAGCCACTTCTTTCTTCCTATCAAAATTAGGGGACCGTGTTTAAATTGGTGTTACTCATTGTACACGATTACCTTAAAATAGTTATACTTAAAACCTGTATATGTCGCATTTCATTACATAGAATAAATTTAGGTAAGAACGGGCCTTTAACAAGATTGCTAAATTTATATAATAATCTGCCATGAAGAATTAAAGAGATTTACAGAAGTAAAGTGCCATCCATGGAATTAAAATCCAGAGGTAATAAAAAAATGAAAGTGATTCATTGATGTTGATGATATTAATTTATCCCTAATGGGAAAGGCAAAGGACTTTAGTCCATACAGCCAGGTCTTGATATTGGTCGTATGATGGTTGGTCTGAATTTCCAGTGATTCATTGAATTTTTCAAGAGAATTCATACTCGCAAATACAGATCAACTGACATGCAAGAAAAAAAATCATCAAATCAAATGACTTATTTAATAATAGTCTAATTAAATGAACTTATGAATATTTTAGAATTGTTAATTTGAATGTCCTCTTGCAATTAGTGTACTTTTTGTCAATATAATTATAACATAGAAATGGTGGGAATAATCTTTTTGCATTTTTTATTTTGGTACTATTGTAAATGTATTGTGACACGCTTCTTTGCCTAAATTTATTAAGCCTTTCTGACTATCCCGACTGTCAATGGAAAGGATTAGATGGTAAATTATACAATAATATCTAATTTGTTGCATTTACTTTACTATTTAATTAATTAAGATTCAAACTTATTGTTTACCATTCAAACTTATTGTTTACCATTCAAATTTATGTTTACTATAAATTTTTCCATGAGTATTGTTTAATAATAAAATCTTATTATAATAAAAAAAGGAATTAAAAATAAAAACTTAAAAACACACCCGAACAAATACTTGGTGCGTAGTTTGTAATTCGTGGAAAGCGTCATGTGTAAATTATCGATTACATTTTCATGTATTTGCTAGAGCTTTGAACTTTGTACAGAAACAAACCAAGTGCATACTAACCTTAGTTATTGAGTATACTATTCATTATGTAAATTAACATAAAGAAGTAAGATTCACATGATTAGATTATTTAAGTAGTATATCTTAATATTTTCATTTCATTGGTGTAAAAAAATATTCTGATATGTACGGCAAGAAAAATATTTTACCCAATGATTTGAATTATTTTTTTTTCGTTCATTATTTTAAACATGGTAAGTAGCTGTATTGATTGAGTTGAAGGTAAGTACAGTCTGTAAAATATATGGATTAAAAGGTTTATACTAAATATTAGACGAACCAACCCACCACATTATAGATCTGAGAAGTATTTTATTTTAATCCTCATTTTAAATCTTCCCATTCGGGATTTAGGTTACTTCTAGCCAGTGATGATTAACAAATCAACTGTGTGCTCGTTTATCAATTGTGATTGAATTTGATGGGTAAATCGCATTAACAAGCACTTGGCGACGAATCCCTGGTTGTCGTGATTTATTATATGAATGAGAATATTATTTTACCTGCTCATTGAAGCTTGCTACGAGGCGACGTAGTATTTAGCTATGACACCTAGTTCATACGGCGGCGGTCGGTAATCAGTAAACTAATTTTGACATGGCAGCTTAAAGTTTAACGAATAGGTTAATGATATTAACAATGATAATAAATGATAATACAATTATAATTTGATGTGAAATTCAGTTGATTCAGTTGCACGTTTAGTAATAACTGTAATGTAACATGATTGTAAATTTAAACTTAAACGTAACGTAAGGTAACAACTGCGATTTTATAGAATACCAGCGCGCGCATAATATCTTTTTTATGATATTAGGGTTGACAAACGAGCACATAGATAGTAAATGACAATTAGTCATTCGATCTACTTAGCTACTCGTGCTGCGACTAGCTTCTAACTGTGGCGTCACTACATCAAGTAAAGACCGAATCTTAATTCCCAATCGTGGCTTTACTTCTTTTATATGTACATAGGGAGATGCATTGTGCACACCTGACCTCGCAGTGGCAAACAGGGACTCGCGCCAAGTGACATCTCCAGCCATCCCACCACCGTAGGCCGCCATGTTTGGGTGCCTGTTCGCTTTATCGTGGGTGACTAAACCACTACTAAGCCCCTCTGTCACGACAACGCGACAACCTGTGGATGGTGTACATCACTATAGTCCTCCGTATAACCCACACTCTGCCGCTGCATGGTGTACCACCTTCTTCGCCTTTCGTGGGGTCACGGGAACGCTTTCGCACACATTTGCGACCCCGCTTGCGCTGCCGACCAAGCGACTCATCCTCTGGGGGGAGGACATCCAACGGAATCCGAGCGCTCCTGTGTAGATGGGAAGCGGACCCCCCGAGTCCGTTCCCCAGAGGCCATGGAGGCCAGGAAAGCAATCCCAGCCCCCTGAGGCGGATCAGGTTTACGGCTCCGCCACCGATCACAGGGAGTACCCTTCGGGGGGGACGAGCACCAACTCTACTTACCTTAAGTTTACCTTGAGATTATGGTTTATAACATATTCATTAAAGTATTTCCTAATAACTGGAAAATATATAACCCAAATTCTCATTCAGTCGACTAATAGCAACTACAAAAACTCCGCCGAACGTAAAGTCTTTGTAAAGGCTAGTTCCATTACAGCGTTTATTCATTCTATATTACGCTTTTGTAATTTTCTCTACCTTTGTGCGAAAGTAGGGCTGTTGGAAATTACCTAGAAACTTAAGGCTACGTACTCTAGGTTAGAAGGTTTCTTGAAATTATAATCATTACTTGCAAATAAATATAACAAAATGATGGAGATGAGGAAGTACTTTTGGTTAGTTTCGATTATTTCTAGAAAATGCGAAGAAATTATGATGACGTAATCCTCAAGCATGTTGAAGTAGATAAGGAGGACGTCATTATTAACTACCCTCCGATCTCAACGGATGATCATTTATATCGTATTAGGTTGGTGATGAGTTTGTCTCATTAGTATATTCTGGGTAGTTAATATAATCTGATCATCATCAACTAATTATGTTATATGTATCGTCCATTTTTCATTGTTCAAGTTCAAGAGCACTCAGCTCATCGCGGTTCATGACTTAATGCAGATGTCATGAGAATGGTCTGAGAACTAATATGGAATGTCTCGTCACCCGTAATAAGGTGGTTATTACGTAAGTGACGAGATGCCGATATCTAAAACTAGTTTTTGTCTTTCACTAATACACAAAGGTCTTCGTCGTCCGTATTCGTCTCCAAGCCGCAGCCAATCGCCCCGCCGATTTGTTTCGGTTATGTAGAATCGAAATCAAACCGGATATAAGTGCAGCCGTCTTGTTCTGGAGAGGCACAGCCAACCCATTCTGTACGGCATCAGTACCTAGTGTACAGTAGAGTACAGTAGTAGAAAGCTAGGATCACCATCTTCGACCGACCGATTCCATGGGTAGAATCGGTCAAATACCTACGGGTCACCTTTAACCGAAAACTAAATTTCCGCCCGCAAATCAGAAATGCGAGGAACTTATGACAAACTTACCGCGTTCGTAATGACCCAGCTTCACCAGCTCATCTGCGCCAAAAGTAAAATATCCCTAACATATAAACTCCATTTATACACGTCCTGCGTAAGACCAATTATGGCTTATGCCAGCGTCGTCTTCGCCCATGTAGCCAAGGATAAATTAAATCTCCTACAGACAGTCTTCACCCGCATAGCGACCGGAGCAGAACCGTACCAGTGCGTCATCGATCTGCACAGTGACTTACACCTCGTCACTATTCCAGAATATTTTCAGTCTCTCGCAGCGCTTCTTCGTCAACCTCGGATGGTCAGTAGACATCACCAACCATTCTTAACTCTGGAGCATCTTCCGATAGCTAGGGCACTGGCAACTTAGGTGGCACTCATATAGGAACGTGATCAGAGCAGCCCCACACGCTCAGTGTATTAGCGCTTTGGTGTAAGTAAGAGAACCAAACTCTCTGATCAGCTCACGTTCACCTCAGTTCCGTGAGCCCTGAAGCTGTAAGAGCCGCATAGGCTAATACCATCAACATCAACAGAATCTAGATCTTTCACTAGACGAACCACAGAAGCGGTTTACTGGAAAGCTATCTCGGCAGAAAGGACTTATTCATTCTACAGGTAGTTCAATCTGTGGCGTGACTCGGCCATGTATAAAATATAAATATTCTTATAAATTATAGTTATCTACTTTATAGGTACTTGTTTTTATCTTTTTTATTATTATTACATTGAGAGTAACAAACGACACACAGTTCACCTTATGGCAAGTGACTCCTGCGGCCCATGACATTTACATTCATCCTTGACAAAGAATCATAATACAGTTGCGTTACCCTTGAGGACTAACATAGAATGCCTCGTCACCAGTAATAAAGTCAGGATCCCTACACTCACCAGACGACACACAGAAGCTTATGCTGCTATTTTACGCTGGTATTCTGTGAGGGCGTGGTTCTACCCCGGTTTACCTGACCCAATCATTCTGCAGCTAGGAACAAACTGCGAAAAATCTTTTATCCTGATATAAGCTAAACATTTCGCATCAGCGGCAATTTGTCTGACATGTTTTCCTTTCATCTTATTAAGAAACGCCAGGACGAGTAAGTTCAACTTGATTCGCCTAAATAATCACTCGATTTGAGGTAATACGAGTATATCTATTTATAATCTGTAGTCAGAAGCAGCAGACCGAGCCGTGGTTCGGTCCTCTCGGGCACCATCGAGTCAGTCGTTCTCGCGTAACGGAGTAGCGGTCCAAGCCGAGGTTCACTCTCGGCATCCCGATGTTGTGCTGGTTACCCATAAACAAAGGTCTCAGCTAAGTGCCTTAAGCGCTCGGCCACGTTCAAACCCAGTGAGGCTGTAGACGCTCACGGGCCAACAGTGGCCATGAGCTATAAAAAAAAGGGTGCAGGTGACTGAATTTCGTGCTTCGTGGCAGTCTTAATGGGGAGGGTTGTTTTTTTTTATTACCGTCCGTTAATTATATCTTTTAATCGTTTTGGTCGTCATACGAGTTTCACTGAAGAATACAGACATAGAGACAAGCGACAGCGATGAGATGCGGGCGTGTCCCACTATTTCTTGCTTTGCGCTCGTCTTCTTATCTTAAAATCTTGGAACATGTGTCAATGACCGTAATTTTATACGAACAATCTTAGATGATATCACATAGCTATTATATCATAGTAAGGAAGGCGCCGGTGAGTGAATGAATAAATATACTTTCGGGTATATCAGTTGACATAAGGGCTGAATTCCCGTGACATTGATTAGGATGTCTACTTATTCAAGAGGAAAAATGAGAACATACCTATGTGACAGTCACTGTGGACTGTTATACTGTCTGGATAAGATTATATAAAATTCATGAGAAATATAATACGTTTCACCTAAAATATTTCTTACGACTCCTTTCAAAACATAAAACAAAATTAAACATTAATCGGAAGCGTAAATACACATCAAATGTTGGTTTTGCGAAACTCGTATACCGCAAAATAATCTTAAGCGTGAAATCAAAAGCTATAAATCTTCAAATTCAGTAAGCTTCTCGTATATCTCGAAAAACATATTATATCATTGTAAAATATGGGATTTTACCTACACATAAGTTTTACTTAGCGAAACCGTATATTAAATGGGCTCTTGGGAGTCTAGAGCTTACGGCGGGTGGTAATCGAGAGGCAACTCGGTCTAGTTCTTTGATACTTGTTTTTTTGCTTTGCAGTAAGTGCTGCGTTTTTAATAACCACTTTTCCTACTTCTTAACAGTTGTAACACCTATCTTATATAACGTTTGTATTTTCATGTTTTTAAGTTCGCGATTAGTTCATCCAATTAAATTGAACCTTTGTATAGATGTTGCTAGTACTTAATGTGCCATTAAATACAAAAGAAGAACCAAAATTTAAAGTGCTAGGTAGTCTATTACGTTTAGGAAACTAGGTATTACGTTTAGGTAAAAAACATGTGAAAGCATGTTTAATAATATTGTCAGTCACAGACGAAAATACCTAGGATGATGTTAGTTTAGTTTCTCAAATAATCAAAACCGTAGGTCTTTCAAACTTAAAATGTTTTTCTGTAAACCCATTCTTGCATTTATAAAGCTATAAGAGCTACAAGAGACACGTTGCAGCTTGTTATTAGCTGCATCATTTATAGGTCGACTAATCTACGTCGAGCATGGATGTATATGTGTTTATGGACTTCAGCCATTATTACCCATCGGCTTAGTTATATACTCCATTAGGCCTTAGTTTCATAAAGAAGCGAAACAAAATAAGCAATAAAAATTTGTGAGGATGTGCTCCCAAAAATAAAGTGCAAAACCAAACCCGAGATTCCCTGGTGGACCAAGGAGTTGGAGGATAAGAAGAAGAAAACACTTACCTTAAAGCGCCGAATCCGCTGCGCAGCACCATGCAGGAGAAGCATCGTAGTAGCCAGGTATCTGAAACAAAAAGAAGTGTATGAGAATGAGGTGAGGAGAGCTAAGATAAGTAGTTGGAAGGAGTTCTGTGGAAGGCAAGAAAAGGAAGGGATGGGATATACAGGATCTTAAGGAAGGCGACTAGAAGGCAGGAGGATGAAATGATGGTGAAAGGCGATAAAGTGCTGTCTCCAAAACAGTCGGTGGTAGAGCTCGCGGACACATTCGTTCGAAACGACGACCGCCAAACCGTTGGCGTAATGACAGTACCAAAGACTCAATAAGTGGCAAAAATGTAGTCATGTTTAATAAATTAATTAGTGAGAGTTTGATAGAACTAAGAATATTTTAATATTTTTAAAAACGTTATTATACTGTACATTTATATAAATCGATTTATTCTATCGTTACTTAATAAAATATATATATTTTGTCCTTAAAGACATTGTTTAATTTTAATAATTATTTAATGAAAGATACTTTTAATGACGGCAATATAAAAGTAATAATTTGTATTTCATACGCGTTATTTCAAATCTAAATTTTTTAATTCATTAGTACATTGGTGTATATAAATTTTGCTACTTTTGTATAATAAGCTAACGAATAAACAAAATTATTATTCCCCTGAGTAATTTATGAAACGACGTTGTCACGTTTCACCTGTCAAATTCACTCAGCCTAGCTTCCCGTTGGGTTTTGACAGTAATGAAGGTATGTCACATGATGTCCCCAAGCAGCCCTCCTTCATTTTCACGGGAGTGTCCTGTCATAATAACGTTTCTTTTCATTTCCTCCTTATTTACCCTAATGAGCCCGCTATGTCATTTCCGGTGTCTTTGAAAGCCACTGTTGTCATCGTATGGTATTCAATATCCTATGGTATATATCTTCAGATCATAGGATTTTGAATACCATATTTGGATAAAATTGACTATCTTGAATATTCGTACCAATCCAATCGTTCAGCATGATCAATTCTTTTAATTTTAGTAACACCTATAGCTATGTTCGATAAGTCATGCAGATGCAGATGGCCATAATAATATAGTTGTTTTACTTAAAGAGTAGTAAGTTTAGAGTAGTCGATAAATTTTAATACTGTTGAAACGTTGAACAAATGACATTCGCTGTATGTTTATTGCCAGCGATTATTGAACTTCTAGAACTTAACCTCTAGAACTAAACTTTATCTTGATATAAAGTCTAGATCTAAGTGAATAATTTTTCAATTGTAATTTGTTAATTGCGGCTATGTGTCGTTGAGATATGATCTTACAATAATCGTTCAACGTATTCTTAAAGTTAAAAATGCTATCGTAATCTCTGATATCTAAGTAGCCTTTATAAATCAAACTAAAGCAATTGTAAAAATATCTATTCAAACTTTTAGCAACTATATGGGTTCTACTTCGTCATTTCGACGCTGTAGAACCCTAAAATGTAAAATTTTAAACGAAATCGTCATACAAAAATTCACGTAGACGAGATTGTAAGTACTTTGGTTCAATATTCATAACATGTTGTTGACGATTTACTATTTTAGCCTTATCTCTGACTAAATTTCCCATCCAAACAATATCTCATCTTGCGTTCAGTGATAGACTGTTTGCACATTTCAGGCTACGTAGATGTGCGTAAATAAATTTGCTGTTACTCATACTGTTACGATCGTATGATAAATTAATTATGACATGAATTTGATTGGTCATAGCGGTATGTTATGCTTACAACAGAACTTGTTATATTTATTATAATATTTAACTGTAATTTAAGCACTGAAAAACTATTCACGTCCCCGAATCACAAACTATGCTGACATGATAAAATCATAGAAAGGTTTAGATGCAGTTTTTATATTTATATTTAATTGCATTTACCTTTTTTAAAAAAGGTAACAAAGGGTCGACTTAATTCCTATTGCCATTCTCTATCAGTCAACCCATGTGGTGTGATAAGACAATGTGATAGGTTTAGCAATGAAAATAACTAATTAGATGTAAATATTAAAACATTGTGAAACAGAAAGTATTACACGAGTGTATAACGAATGTAACTCCGCACGTACGCTCCTATTGCCCTTAAAAAGTTAAGTTATAATTAAAAGTCATCGTAGAGGCAGAAGATGTAGAGGTAGTAGACCTGAACCTCTTCATCGTGGGAAAACCCCTGTGTACTTCGAGCAGTGGGAAGTTTAATACTAGGCGAGTGACAAACTTTTAATTAAAGACACAACTTTGTCATTATTTTATTTTTTATACAAATATTAGATAAGTGAGTAAAACAGCATAATAAGTTCTTCAATTTTCTTAATTAATAAACTTTAGCTAATTAAACTTATATGTAATAATGATACAGACTCTTTTGACATTTTAACAATGCAAAGTCAATCGCCCAGTACAATTGTACTTCTTATATAAAAACATATATGAACATTAAATTAATGAATTTGTTAATTGAAGAATTAAAAAAATGAAACAAGAATTATAAAACTCATTTTGTTAGAAAGCTTTAAATAACGATTATAATATGTATTATGAAAAATATTCTTAATGAACAACAAACGATTTAATATGTAAGAAAAACTTTTTATCCCAACCGTATAGAGAAAGATAGAAAACACCATCTATATTTTAGTTCTTGGTTCTTGATAGCTTCTAAATGTGAAGATCAGCTATAATCGTAAACTTACCAATTTTTTTTAAATTAGACTTGACAAGTACATGTGACAGTCAGTGATAACTGCGGCAATGACACATACATCCTCAAGAAAGATTCAAGATTAATATTCGCTGTAACTCGTGTATAATAACATGGAATGCCTCTTTACCTTTTTTTTAATTTAATAGGTGGCAAACGAGCAAGCAGCCTACCCGATGGTAAGTGATCACCGCCACCCATGAACATTCACAACACCAGAGGAGTCGCGAATACGTTGCCGGCCTTTAAGAAAGGTGTAGGCTCTTTTCTTGAAGGTCCCTAAGTCGTATCGGTTCGAAAACACCGCTGGCGACAACTGATTCCACAGAGTAGTTTTGCATGGCAGGAAATATCTCGTGAAGCGCACAGTGGTGGATTGCCAACCATCGAGATGATGAGGATGAAATTTTTAATTCTGTCGTGATGTACGATGCATAAACTCAGCGGCTGGAATTAATCCGAAAACTCCTCAGAACAGTCCCCATGTAATTAGATCGTTACAGTCACTATACGAGGACCGGCTTTTTTACCCTGGTATTCTGTAAATGCTTGTCCCTTCCCCAGTGAAGTTGACCCGTTCATGTTACATGTAGAAACACACTGTCAATAAACCATAAATGTTAGCTGGTATTATCTTTCTTGATAAGATACAAACTGGTACATATTGGTACGATACTGGGAATTCACTTCTTGACTGCTAGATCGTAAACCTGACGCAACTATTTGTAATACAGATGTATTGTCACCCCAGATGAGCAAAAACCACGTCACCAGTATAGTTTCCGTCATTATATAATTTATCAGACGAAACACAATGACGCTAAGCGTCTGTTTTACGCTGATATCCTGAAAAAGCTTCGTTATTTTCTTATGTAGCCAACCTATTCCTAGCACAGCTGGTTTATAATTGCGACATGGTTGTCATTCAAATAAAATTGTTAATCATGTAATATTTCTATAACCTTCTTCCCTAGTAGTTAGAGTGCTATCGGGGGTATTTCCTATATCCGATAGTTATTTACTCATTACGTAATGATATAATGTATGTACGTTGAGCGTAGCATAAATACATATTACGTACTAGGTGGGATACAGGTTCTCCTACGAGCCTCCCTATTGCAGTGAAGTGATTTGAGGCCACAATAAATTGTTCACTTCCTCGCGGAGCCGCTACAGCGTAATTGGTTATGTACCTTTAGACACAGAGTGTATAATACGATGTTTAATATGAATGGATTGTATCCCGAGAACATTTTAAAAGAGGATGACGACCTAGATAAATTGAATGGCTGTGTTCCTGTTTCAAATTAGTAAGAGTTTCAATGTAAGAATGAGAAGATTTTTAAGATATTTGATAAAATAACAAAACTATATTGGGTTGGAATTTTAGCCTCCACACATCCTCACAGAATACCCAACGTGAAACAGTAATATAACGCTCCTGTATTTCGCTTAGTGAGTGTTTAAAGACCAAGTTATGTAGCGAGGTAACAACAATATTTTAGGTGTTATTACAAATTTTGCCAATATATTAAAATCCATCAACGGTGACAGTCTATAGATTATATAGTCCATTTTTGGGAACACTTTTGTTTTCGGAATAATATCCGGCTAGAAAAGTGCGAAATCGAAGCTCACTTTCATTGCGATGTAAATCTCTAAAGCAAACTGAATAGAAAGCGTCATTGCACTATGGAGCATCATTAATTTTATTCATCGATGTCTGTTTACGTTTCCACCGATATAAGATTCCTTATTTGAAATAAAATATAAAATCCACTTTGCATATTTTTCATTAAAAGTATATTACTTTATTATTTATACGTAAAGATAGGGTAGAATGACGATGATGAAATTTGTTATTGTTTTTGTGTTTTGGAACAACAATTAGATATTTTAGACCAATAACATAAAACTATGAAAGCTCTACCTTTGACGGTAACAAGAGTTACCGTTTTTCCATTTGTGGTACATTCTGGGTTCGAGTAAGATTTTACAGGAAGTCGGTACGTCACTGTACTCAATGTACTTTGTGCCATGGGATTACAGAATTATAGGAAAGGACAGGATTTTCATCTTTATCCAAGAAATAATGGTATAAGTATGTACAATTCAAGTCTAACACAAGAAAGAAGTTTATGCCACTCACTATCAAATAGCATACAATTAGACATTTACATTATCTTTCTAGCAGATGTTCTTATTATGTCATTGAGTTCATCGTACCGTTAATGTTTCACAAAGCATGCATTAGTTTCAAAGAAGGCCTTATATTAATATTGTGTTGTGAATCTAGCACCTGATTTTGTTCACAGTTAACTTATATACGTTAATACGTAGCTACTGATGTTTCGATAGTATCGTTGAATAACTTCGGAGCTCTTAAGTTAAGAATCTATACTTAAGATATAATTTAAATGACTGAAAGTTACAGAGCTTTTAGTTAGAACGAGATATTTGTTTTAGGAGGGTTAAGGATATACAAGGTAGCACGCAGTTCACACGATAGTAAGTGACGACAGCGGCCCATAATTCATACTGCGGCCATTGTGGTCACTAAGGAATCTTCCTTTAGTTTTTTAATCAATCTCTTACATTTTTAAAACTTAAGTTTTAGGGAAATAGACGTGATGGGAAGTACGATATAATACAATGTTAACAAATGTAAAATAATGTAAAACTTATAAAGCTGGTTTCTTGTTACAAAGGACGAAGGAACTCGATAACTCTGTGTCGGGTCAAAACTTTACTATTTGCTTGAGTTACGCTGCTAACCTTTACGAGAAATAATGAAGGTGTTTGTGGTAATGATTAAATATTTTTCTAAATATTAATCCAGCGGACTATAATATATTTATATATATATATATTTTCTATATTTATAAGGTACGGTGTTGTTTTCCGTAACGTTTCGTTGGATTTACTTTAATAACCACGAAAACCTCACAAAAAGCTTTTATACTCCTTCTATATATATACTTATCAGATTTCAAAAAGCAGTTCTGTTTTAAGCCGTATATATACATATGTAGGTATGATATGTTAGCAGTTTTTTAAAAAGAAAATAATATACATGTCTTAAGTTTTTTAGTTATGGTGTAGTTATAACAAATGTAGGTACATTATAGATTTCAGTTAATATTACGATATTATTATTGCGTTAAAACATAAATATCGGTTAAAACAAAGTTAAATACTAAATATACACCTACTATTCCTCGTTGAATACTGAAAAGTGTTTCATAAAAGTTGTTTCTATAAAATAGTCTAAAATGAAGAGACCCAGTCTTTTAAGTTATAAGTACTACATAAGAACAGATATGCGTATTACATAAAAAAACTGTTTTTGAATATAATATACATACTTATATTTATCAGAAAATATAAAAATCGTGGCACTAAAGTAAGTATTTTATTGCCTCCAATTTTTAAGTCAGTTAAAAACTTACCAAAACATATGATATGTGGAATTTCAGGGGATAATTATAATAAACGTTGTGTAATAAGTAAGTAGTAGTTAAAGATCGCCCCATCTTCCCGTCGACTAACTAAAGAGTCCCTGCCCTCGTTTGTCGACTGTACTCGAGGTCGCTCTCAATGTCCCACACGTCGCACTTGCCACCTTTTAGTGTTGCCAACATTCGGCTTAAGTTTATTTATGTGTTGATAAAGTTCACTCGTCAACTTCAAGGTTATTACCGTAAGACTTTCAGAGTATCATCTGAAAGTTTTATTATGAAGACCTCGCTTTTAAAGATATCATATAAATGCAAAATCATATAAACACTTTAATGTGATTAAATAAATTCATTACTTTAATTGCATTAATGGACAATGCATAACAAAGCTGAGACATACTTGTGGTGCGTGTTTTTAAAGACGAATTAGCTTTTAATACAATTGTAACGAAGGATACGAATACAATCTATTTATAAATCTAAATTATTATAAACCTTTACATTGCATTGTAATCTGACAGATTGTATGATGGTTCGACTCTGACTATCGATTACAAAGAAAACTTTAACATTTAATTCTGTAAGCGTATACAAAATTAATTCAAAAGTATTGCCTTTCTTATGAATTTTAACATTGCTGTACATATTGTTTTTCCTTGCTTTTGTTAAGTTATGAAAAAAAAATGAAACATCAATTTAATTTTTAAAATTGAAATGTCCTGTATATTGTGTAGATTGCATAAATTAAGTTTGCTTCTTAAGTATTATACAATTCGGGGCTTTCGGAGTTACGAACGTCATATTTTGTTGTCATTTCCCACCACATTTATTATGTGATGTGTTATAGTTCTACTCTCGATATTTTAAGTCTAATTTATTACAGTTTTATTTATAAATCGGCTGAGCGGCGTTAGACCAGCGTCTAGGACGTCGGACAGATTCATATATCTATATTGTCAAATAGGTCGCTGAGGGCAATTCTCATTTGAGATATTCGATTCGATGCTTCATAAATATCCATATATCTGGCAAGCAGTACCAATAAACAAAACCATAGGATTTTTTTTAAAATAAAATTTTACTAAGAAAGAATGTGTTTCTTATCTATAAAAACTACTGAATATAAATACTTCGAAGCCGATGTAGATCCGTCTTTTAACATTGATTAGAATGATAATAGCTGTAGCTTTATCCTTTATGTATTTTTTACAATGACATCTTTTCTGTCTTAAGGGATATATAAAAATATTGTACCTATTTCCAATAAGGTCCCGAGAAGGTTAGAATGTCAACGACACATAACCGGCCCCGACCTGAAAATCATAAATTACATTTACGCAAATACTGTTTTTTTTAGAATATTTGCAAGGCTATTAGTATTACTAATATTCCTGGTAAGCACACTAACTAGGCTTGTGCTAGGATATAGTTCACGACAATAGTTTAATGGTGGATTCGAACTTAGGACCTTAAATTTGGCAGATCGTACCCTAAACCGTTAGGCTATTGACGCATCAAAGGTTTTGACTGGAAATTGAGCGGAGGACACGATTATCGCGACTCGGTACTTTGATCACTGGACTGGGATTCCTATTAAAACAAATAATCTTGACATTATTGGTATAATATTATTTCTTATTTAAAAAGCTCCTAAAATAAGTTTAGACGATTTTTTTATTGTTATGTTATTTAAAGATGACGCACAGATACAAACACATCGTAAATAGGGGCGTTATTTTTTAGGCCAATCCAATCGAAACTATTAAATAATTAGGTATAGCAAAACTACGTACCTAAATATAACAAAACCCGTTAGAATTGAAATAAAAAAAACTAGGTATATAATGAAATATATGGATAAATACATTATTATGTTACTATTTTAGGATATATATTAGTTCCTTCAACACGACGATATCAGGCTTGTCCGCAAGAATAGTCCTGTTCATGATGACGGGCTGGTCCCAGAAGAGCCTGACGCAGTTATGTTCAAGCACTGCCTCCCGTGTGTAATATATTGAGGCAATCTCCGATGTTCACGATCATATTTAAGAACGAGCTTTTAACGGAGAACCCTGGCTGACTAGATAGTGATACTGATGGCTGATAGAAAGCGTCGAAAAACTGGAGAAAACATTCACCAGGATGTTGGCAAGCCTGACTAATGTTGAAGGTGACTTGATCCTGTATTGCACAGACAAAACCCTCGTTTTCCCGAAAAGTTTAAACATCCCCTGTAAAGGGAGTCAACGGTGTCTACAAATGCCTTGTGTAGGGGATTGTAGTCTCTGGAACTCTTTCTATACGGCCTTCTAATGAGAGACGCTCTGCTTCTGTGCTCCTGTCCTTGCTCGTTTGCTAGATAGAGGGATAAACACCCTGCCACATGCCATAACATCTGTATGGATATTATTAATAATCTAATATAAAAATAATAATAGATTTTTGAGTTACTACTACACTACTAGTTATTTTTATAACAAATATTAATTATTTACGTGGAGCTTACTTCAAACATTGTAATTATGTATTGGTAGATATTGTAATATCAAATAAAATATTACTATATTAAAGTGAGTGATATATATATATATATATATATATATATATATATATATATATATATATATATATTTATATATATATATAAATATAAATATATAAATATATATATCTATCGTACAGGCAGTGTTTATTTACTTGACATAGAGCTAGTTTGTCTGTGCGGTTGGGACTTGATAAAAGGAAATTAAATGAGGATTGACAACACTACCGGGAATGTCGGGATATCGAACACGTCCGCTATAAACATTTAGACCTCACGCCGCTACTCTGTAATTGTTTATGTTACTGGTATACATACAGTACCCTAGCAAATTAAATCTCCGTTTTATTATAATAAAGTGGTATTTTATGACTGCCGTTTAAAAGGTGTTTTTGTAGCATGAAGTTTAAAATACCGTAAATAAATGCAGTAAGATTAATTTGAAAATAGCCGAACTGAACTCTTTTGAATTAGCCAACGATTATGAAATAATTTAATGATGATATAACGGTGGACAAAGGTAGCCAGACATACGAATGTTTCTACAATAATATTCTCTTACATGAATTGAATAAATATTAATTCAAATATAAGCATACATGGAATTATGTGATGATAGTAACTTCATAATTCCATGATATTCCATAGTTTTGTTTACCCAATGTTACGTAGTGAAATTACACAGGCTAAAAAGAAAGGAAAAACTAAAAAAGAAGGAAACAATTCTTACTATTGCGAATAAATTCAAGAAAATTTTAATTATAAATAAAATGATAAATTTCAGTGTACTTTTGTGTTAATTTTACGTATTTTCTTCCACATTATTGCATAACATATTTCTTTGCTTTTTAGCTAATTTAGAGCAAGTCTATAGGTTAAAGCTAAAGCTCCTTTGTTTGCATTCCATTGTATTTTCTCTTGCTTTTATGATTTCCGTTTAGCTTCTGTTTCTACGAATCTTTTTATATTTCGATGTGATGACCTATCTTGGCTTATTTTATATGTACGAAGCATCGAGTTTCTTTGCAAAATATGTTTTCGAATTGATGTATGATATCATTTGTATGAGATAATAACAAAGAACAGAACAGTTAAAACAGAGGCTTTGATGTAGCTAGATGTTTTTCAGACCAGCTCATGTTTCACCAAAAATTATATTTTTCTATCCCTTACAGAAAGTATCGATTGCTCAACACAAAATATCATTAAAAAGTAAAACATCAACTAGTTACTAAATACAAAGTCAAAACCTAGATGTAGATCTTTTAATTGGAAGTGCGAGCTAACAAGAAATCGTTAATAAGTAATTAAAATTGCAGGATATTCAGTTACTTTTTACCACTCCGTATCTGATGTATTTGTAGGGTCCAACCTAAGATCTACCAACAGCCGGAGAAGTTTGTCGATAAAGTTTAAAAAAGCTAAATGTTACTGAAAGCCAATAATTTATTTACTAGGCGAATTTGAATAGGACTGTTCTTTGGTTTTAGTTGGTAGCATGTTGATCGCCGAGGTTAAGTTCTATAAATATATCTTAAGATATTCGTATTTATTAAATTGGCTTACATCTGGGAGTTCGATAAACCAAACAAAAAGGACACCTGTGATGACTTGAAATCAATTATATCCATATTTCCAATGGCCATATTTAATAAAATTTATAAATGTATTATTTTACTTACAGAATTAAGCAATAACAAAGACAAACTAACGGTATGGGACTAATCAAGTAGTCAAGACTAAAGCGAAAAAAATAAATAAATCCGCTCAATCAACCTAGATTAAACCTCGATAGTTGTTCTTGTTTACTCACGGTAATGGTCTAGTAGATTCCCTCTCGTCTCGCAGTGAGTATGTAGTTTGAAGCAATATCAACGTAACAAACTTTCCTTGCATCTTTTTACTTTCGTTTGTCGTAACTAAGTGCTCTTTACTACACGGGGCAGGTAAATACGCTATTCAATTTACTTTTGTCTCATCTTTCCCATCTATATTGATGATAAGAATCCAAGAAGAATGATCCTTTTTAATGAAATCAAAATGATTTATTATAAGATTTTTTTTTTGAGGTTTATATATAATAATTTTTAAATAAAATTATTATTAGCGAAGGTTTCGCTTAGTAACTCTTTTTTGTATTTCATAATTTAAAATTGAGTCAATGATGGATGTAGGTGTCACGGACCTCTATGATCGTTTATTATCAGGTGATTTGTGTTTCACATCCATATTTAAAATTTACATTATCTGGTAAGAAGCAAAACGTTCAGAAATATTAGAAGTAAATCTGTCCATTAGTATTTACCATAAACTGTTCTTCCACCTGTTTCAGAGTAAAAACCAAATCAAATTGTCTTTGTATTTCTTCATCGATCGACAGTGTTTCTTCTAATCTTAGGTTGGGGCCAAGCTTTTAAATATTATTTATATCAGTGAATCTAACTAAGAAATTTGCTACATTTAAATTAATTTATTTTATTACAAGAAAGGTGAAAATGCGACACAACCCTCAAAAAAAAAATTGTGACGTTTATGAACTTAACGCAGTGTCCGTACGTGTAGCACAATATTGGTCCCAGCGTTTTCAGTCCAGGATTTTTAATGTCAAAGATTAACTCGAAATAAGGTGATGCTGTGCGTATGGTGGGATTGGAAGGGCATCGTTCATCATGAGCTTTTACTACTGCCAACAGCTGATGAGATTCAAGCAAGAAATAGAGAAAAAAACTAGAAGGCTAGAATTGACCAACAGAAAGTTTGGTTTTTATCATGATCACGCCAGACCACACACATCGGCAGGCACACAAATATTGAGAGAGCTTGGCTGGAAAGTGTTAATGCATCCACCATATAGCCGAGACCTTGGAATTTCAGCTGTTTCGGTCTCTTCAGAATTCTTTAGGTAGTGTTAGGTTAACATCAAGAATGAACCGTTCAAATCTACTTGTCGCAGTTTTTAATTTGTATATAAAATACGAAATAACTTTTTCCCGACCTATTACATATGCTATGTATATATATACATACATATATAAGTTCTATTGATGGCTAACATTCGTAACAAATGGAACGATGACCTCATCAGGCTCTGTCACGTTTGGGATCTAATAAACTCAAGGCAGTCGTTTATAATTTTTTAAGACGATATCCACACAATACTGATCCGTTAAGGACACATCACCTCCCGATCCCCATAAGATACTAAAAGTTGCTAAAAGTGTAAGTCGTACATTTTCTGCCATCCGAAACTTTGGACAATCTTCAATCATGGCGTCTAAAACGGTAATCATAGAATGGAGACCAATAGAAAAGTGAAATGCCCACAACTAGAGTTGCAAAGATAGCTAGGAATTTCAGTTCTTTTACGTCAGTCTATCAGCGAATAATCGTTAGTAAATTGACAGTATTTTAAAGTGCTTTGCTTTTTGTAAGGTGAAATTTGGAAAGCACTTGCTACTGTCTATATTGTATCTCCCAATAGAGGTAAATGATGTCAGAGTCATTCACAAGTATAAAATAACATAATTATGAATGACTTAAGGCTATATCACATCGACCTCGAATTAATATTAAACTCATATAATATTAAATAAACAAAACTAAAATTTTATTCTATCTTAGTACTAGTAACACAATTTGTTTTAATAAAACAAAGCACTAGTAAGAAGAAGCCCTGTCACGTCTGAGTTATTTGTGTTTGCTACCAAACGGATACAATAGGGAATTTGGAATGTGGTTAAAATTGTCTAGGGTAGGGACGTGGAACTTATACATGGAATGTCTATTAAAAACATTCAAACATTCCTATAGTGGTCTTAAATCTAGTATAAGAAAGTTAACGCAATGATACCTGCGTAGTTTATTTCCTTTACTTCAATTAAGATAAAAAAACTTTCTTGTAGCACATTACTATTTTTTTACTTTTATCTTTTAAATCAATCTCTTGGGTCAGAAAAAAATAAATTGTGTTTGACCCTTCCTTGATCTTATCGGGGTATCTTAAAGGGTGAAGTCAAATAATAAGCTACTTGTACGAGAATATGAGTCCAGTCGCTGGTCACAGGTCTCCTCTCTATACGCTGACCATTCATTCACTTCTTTATTTTTATTATTTCGTTATAAATTTTTCTCGTTCTTCGTTATTTAACTTGATCGCCGAACATGTGGTTTCTAAATTGGTACTTAAAATTTCGATTAAAAGTTACATTGGGGTTAGTACTTCCTAAATACTCATAGTACCAATATACAAATACGTAATATATATAAATATAATAACTAATATATATAAAATAATTGATGCATTAAATAATTAATGAAATAAAAAATGAAATTCCTTCAATGCTAAGTTGTTCGAATTAATGACTTTAAACTTCACGGCAGAATTCATAATTTCTTCTTCATCATCGCTTTGGTTGAAAATCCACCACTGTGCACTTTACGCCAATTATGGGACGCACTCTGTGGAATCGGCTGTCGCTAACGGTTTTTCTGAACCAACAGGACTTAGGGATTTTCAAGAAGTGAGCCTACTTCTTTCTTAAAGGCCTTGAGCGCATCTGTCACTCCTCTGGTGTTGCGGGTACATGGGCGGCGGTAATCACTGACCATGACGTGAGCTGCTTGCCCGTTTACAACACCTATTCTATAGAAAAAAAACTAATATTTAACATCGTATATTCTACCCCGTAGGATCATTGATGACGAAGAAATTATCATAAGATTTTTTTAGTAATCAATCAATCAATCAAAACAGCCCGTATCTCCCCACAGGCCTCCCTTTTTAGTAATTTTTTTTAGTAAAATATAATTAAATACAAACACTTTTAATTATATTGCCGTACCAGTATGAAACAATGTAGCAGCTTCCGATTCATAACTGAAATTACACAAATAACTAAAACGATTAACTGCACCCATATCTGGTAAGCGTGGTTTCAAGAGAATATTTAATTATTGGAAATTACCATTTTAATCAGACTTTTTGGAGTCAGGTATATCACTAAAGCAATGCCAGATATTTAAAGCTACATTAATTTGAATGTGATCGATGTTGTGGTACCCCAAACAAGCATACTGTTCACTTGACCTTAAACGATCACTACGTCTCATTTCTCGATATGTCGTGTAATTTTGTGACGATAATTTGTATAATAAATTGATAAATTGACGTTCACTGTCCGTATACGAACAGTTGAGACAACATTACAGGAACACACGAACTATTTATTGGTTTGTCGATTTAGCAGTATTCAGATTGTGACGGCCCGTTCGAAAGTAGTGACGGTTAAGAGTACAACATCACCTATATGCCATCTCTTATTTGAACTAGAGCTCTATTGCCTTACTGTTGTAATGTCTCATTAGTCGTCATCTTGTTAACCGGCGCGTAGCGTAGTCGTTATTACCTGACTGCTGCTTCACGGATCCTGAGTACTATTTAGCCAAGGAACACTTTTGTGATACACGTTTGTGTATCAAAATTGTTTGTTTATGGATCTAGGTGGGTTGCATGAAAGTCTCATAATGCATCTAAACCTTCCTCCGATCTTATTGGGCATGCATTACACCGGAATAGGGACAGCAACGACCAATGTGTGTTTGCGCAAATGTTTACGGCGATAAAATATTCTGCGCTCAATTGCGCAGAATATGTAATTCATCTGCCAATAAACACACGATATAGCCGTGGTCGAAATCGGCCAGGAGGATATCAGCATTATCATAACCTTATAAACGTGCTATTAAGCCGTACTCAAGAGATGTCTTGGGAAATTATTCATTTTAGTTCAAGTGAATGTAATGTGCGGGTAACGAACATTGAAAAGGAAATATGAGATATCATACCGCGCCAACTCTTGACAAAGTTGTAATTTGAGGATCGTTAGACTTAGACAGGCCGATTCAGTATAAGAATTAGACAGTCGCAAATGATACGCGTCTTATGCTATATAAGTTAATTTCACGATACATGCTATAAGGTTGTTATGGTATATAAAATTCTAAATTTTACTACGTTGAATGCTTATTTTTTACTATAGTTTTTCGGGTGTGGTAGTTATCTAGGAATGAAATTTACGAATCAAGCTGTTAATGTTTGACCGGACATATTTGTCGATTCCCCGGGCACCGTCAAGCCAAATTGGATAATAATAATAGGTGGGGTGAGGAGTATTGTCCTTTCGTGATTACTGAACCTATACTCGAAAGCGGCAGTGCATCGTGTTTACGCGTGTGGTTTTGTTTATAAAATGTTTATTGCACATATTTCTGCCTCCATTTCTTTAAGCAGTTAATATAAAACCAGATGTTTTTTTTAATTATGGCCCTGCTCAATTAATGAACTAAGCAGAAACCGAAACTATTGTTTTTAATATCACCTTCGTAAAATAATGATATAACGTGTTAGAACGTGCACTTTTCAGTACAGAAATAATAAATAATAGTTTAATCGCTTTCAGGTCCAGAAGCTTTTTAATAGATAAAGTCGGCTGACATCTGAGTAAATTACCTTCAACTTGCTGTATGGTTTACGGACGTTAATTTTAAACCCTTGGCAGTGTCACAGGACTTAATTTAATACACTGTTAGGTATAACAGTGAGCGATTGAAATTTAGTTATTCCAGAAAGAGACTTGTTTGGCCTCCGGTAAGCCCGGAGTCGATTAAAGTCAGCAAATCAGCCAAAGTGTCTCCTATAAAGTTGTCAGCGATGGACAGCAATTCGGTGTCTCCGATGCCGGAGTTGGCGCCGATTGCGGAGTTCGACAAGTCGCCTCCTTCGCCTCCCAACGAAGAGGTGCCGATGGATGACTTACCTCCTCCTCCAGCCACCATTTCTCAATCAGAAGGAAAGAAAATTAAGCTGTGAGTATTAAAATATTATTATTATTAATTCGAATAAATATAATACGTCATATAATATTACGAATCTTTATCTAGGATCAATGTGGGATTCATAGATCTTAAGAACCACTCAGTTTTGTATACTGTCATCGTTAGACATCCCGAAATATTTTAAAAATAGAACACATCTAAAATTGTCACTTGATTGCATAATATATCTATATAGGTATATCACATGCGATTGTTGCTAAATAGTTACAACTATGTTAAACTGATCCTACCAAAGCCACTTTTGACAGAATAGTTTGTTTAGCTAAAGACCAAACCCTAAAACATGCTTAGATTATCCCTAAGTGTGTCAAAATTACCTTCGTTAAAAGCAAAATATTAATAATGTATGTATTTTTACTTTACTATTCTATATATAATAGTTATAACAATACGCTCTTAATTTAGTGAGCTTGTTTATTTTTTAAAAATAATAAATATTTGTATAATTTTTTATTTAATTATTTTTTTTATATAATGGTCATTCCATTGGGGTATACTTACTATGTCCTAATTCACTTTCGTATTATTTAGTCCCTAATGTGCTGATGAATCCGTTGCCTTACACTCTCTGTAATTGTCTGCAAGTATTTGCTTACGAAAGAATCAGATAAACCGAATTCATTGTACTCTAGACATCTATAGTTCGAACCCTCGACACAGCTTGGTAATCTGACGTCATAACAAGTAGTCTTACCATGTGATAATGCCTACTTTCCGTTAATGCTTTTATCTAATTCTTTTTGCTTAATTATTATAACAGTCTTGTCTGGTAATCGCATTAAGAGGGCTGACCGTCAGCCAGCTGATCAACCCCAAAAATAATACAAAGCATTTAATGGGCTTGATTTAAAATAATTAAATAAGGAACTTATAAAAACAATGTAACTTATCAGCATGTCGTTTGGCATGTATAGTTTTTAAATTTTAAACATTCTGCCATCTGTCGATTACATCAGATATCTTTGCTTTCTACAGTAAAGTAACAAACAAGTACAAGCGTCTGCCTATAGGTGGCGTTAGTTATACAAACTCTTGCGCATCGTTTTCAATTAAACTTTTGACACTGACAACACAATTTTCTACAATTTTTATGAAGTTTAAATGGATATTAGAAACTTTGTTAAATACATAATTGTAATAAGTGAAACTATGCCTATCGTCTTATTTATCTCGCTCTATCTGATTGATTTATTAGTATATGTTCTCTGTCTGGCCGAAACTATAAGTAAGGTCGAAGTAGGGCGCACACATACCGCGACCGGGTCGAGTCGAGATCTCGGAGAGTGGTGATACGAACGTCGCGTTAAACATGCTCATGTGATCAGTTGCCGCCAAATTTATATTTTCGAACTTATACGAAAAGCAATTGTGTGTGATCTGTGGGATTTTTCCAGAAAGTTTTATACTACTAATATATCAAGTATGGCACGAGGCAAGAACCAGAAGTATGTTTATTTTTCATTATTTAAGTTTAGTGTTGGTGATTTTATAGGTAGTATTTTTTATAAAAAATACAACCGTGAAACGAGTTTACAATTAATAATTATTACAATAAGTTGGAGATAGGGAGAATTTAATATTACACATAGAAGGTATAATGCTTCATTTTGATATAAATATCCTTTGTAAAACATAGGTTTATTGTTTTTAATTTTATAGATTTTTATCTATTTATATTTTTATTTATTATTACCTCAATTATTAGCTTTTTTAGCGATTTAATAAAATTAACCAAAATAAAATATTATCAGGTTATCATCTGATAATTATATAGTTATTCCCTCCTATATTATATTAATTCTACGAACTAAATGTTCAACAATTTATGAATTAATTTTATGATCATTCGTAGGTTCTCATTATTTTTTTACCTATCTTACTATTTTTATGAATCGTTCATTTGTTTGTATTAAGTTCATTAGTATTAACTATTCATAATAAACGAAAAATGTGTTTATTAAATAAAAGCAAAAGAGTGAACGGGAAACCAGGAAGGCAGTAGTTGCCTTTATTACAGGACTAGGTAATTTATGTTATAATTGTATAAAAACAATATTATGAAGTTATATCCGGACAAATTTTCGCGTATGTGGATTTAGTTATTCTTAAGTTGACATAACTTTGAAGTTTTTATCAAATTGAAACATGGATTTGTTTAAATTTTTCATTACACGAATGCTTAATAAATTAATAATAAAGTAATTTGTGAAGCGTACAAATTTTAGCTGATGTTCATTTAAACCGATACAACCAAATGAACGAAGATCTGACGTATACTTAATGTGACAACATTCGTTGACATCAGTATAATGTAGCAAATCATATTTTAAAATATACTCATTTTTTATTCGTCGTAAAATTGTACTACATTACTTAACGAGTCATAAAATAATGTGCTTATCAAGTATTTGATCTATACTTATTATTGAAATGTTTAATGAGTTCTAGTTAAAACCTAGTACGAGTGAAGAGATGGCAGAAATATTTTTTGTATATTTAATTTTAAAATTTACAAAATTGCTAACATATAAATTAAAAGTAAAAAAAAAGTTACAAAATTGCTTCTGAACATTTTGACGAGTATATATGATACAAATACTTTCATAATTCCGGTATAAACAATGTAAAAGTTTATGTACTATCTTGTGTAGAAGAAGAGAGTGAAGCAGTCTGTTAAATAAAATTCTCAAAGCCGACCCGCATGCGAGTCTATTCGACCTCCGAGTGTGTTATTTTATTAAGTCCAATAATCTGTCGAGTCGGTCGCAGAGAACGGGGCGGGAGCTCAGGAAATGGGATGAAATTGATTCCGTTTAATATAGTACACGACGGACGGGACCGCGAAATCATGGCGAACTGCACACTGCGATGTTTCTCACCACGAGTGTGACGTTAAATGAGACTTAAAACGATTCACATTATTTTTTAATGTTATTTATTATAGCATATAATATAAAATTTCAATTTAACTGTGAAGAGATTTTTCTCTTCCTAGAGTCAGGAAAATGACATAAGGTTTTAGGCACAGTACACAATCCTTATTTTTAACCAATGATTTATGTATTTAATCGAATTTATAGGATTGATGTTGAACTTTTGACACTATCATTTTTCTTTTACCTACTTACATGTATTACTATAATTTAAAGTGTAATTATAAAAAGTTTACAAGTGATGAAGTAACCAATAAAATGTAGGACAGGAAGAAGTTAGAATATTTTTTGTTATTGTGATACATGATATAATTAAGCAAAATTAAGCATATGATCTTATTTAAATTCTGAATGCTCAGCATCTTTGTTGACAGCCCATAAGTTGACAGTGTTGATCAATATATACCTACTAGTTGTATTGTTGTATATGGTATTTATTATTCACCCATAGTATTCATCCTAGGAATCTATACTAGGAGATAGCATTGTTAAGAGGCAATTCCGGGCATACCTGAACGAAAGTTTTTCCATTGTGTTATATTGTATGTTGTATAATGTCACTACATCCCAATGTATTTTATATATTGAAACTGAAACTATTATTTAATAATATTATTAGTCTTTTCTGCTCTGCTTTCACTGCTGGCATTGTACCAAATCGAAAAAAAATATATAAACAGTGTTATTAGAGCTTGAGTGTTAGTCTGTATACTTAAAAACGCGAGAAGTACCGTCTGCATTCAGTATTTAGAAAATCGTAAATTTAAAACTTAATTAAAAAAAAAGTAAAGAAGCTCTACACTCATTGGCATATTGAAATTAATTGAGTTGTTACTCCATTTCATAAGCACTCTCTTTAAATAGCGTATTTATACTAGCGAAGTTTTTGCGACTGACGTCTGAGAAAAGTAAGTTGAAAAAACGTAACCGGATCCAGTTGTGTAACGAGAACGCCCGTGTAGAGTCGAACCGGTGATGCACTTGGCATATCCGTCATTTATCTTTATTGACATTGAATTTCTTGTGGTAAAGAATTTTTTTAAATTAACATGTATGCTATATCCATTATCGCATCGATTATCGCAGTGGCAATTTATTTTTATGTCTATTTTGAAAAGGTATAGGCATATTCGAATAATAGTTGGGACTTAGCGCTGTTTGATAATAGTTAATAATAATTATATTAAAATATTGTTTCTTTATGTTACTATGGGTGGCCAATAAGCAAACAGTTAATCTGATGGGAAGTGAAGGCGACTCATAAACATCTTCATCTATCCTAAATAAATATTCAGCATCCACATACGTTGTCATCCCAGAGATGTGGTATTCTTCTACAATCGTGCTAGAATTTAGTGAGTTCACTGTTTGTGACAAGCTTTCTCAATTATCTTAAAAAATATTCTATTCTATTCTTATCTTTCGAAATAGCGTTAAGGTTGGCATTCACGATGACAACTGACGAATGTTCTGGTTATACTTTAGCGATAACGCTAAACATCCGCGAAGCCCGATAATGTGATGGAGAAAAACACAATTTGAAGGATGCATAAAAAATGATATATTACATGTACTATTATATAATTTTTTTTCTGGTTGTCCGCATGTATGTTTGTGCAATAAAGGGACCATATAGTGAGATCTAAAAGTTTAAATAAAAATCTTTATTTCATATTATTATAATTATGTCGGGTAAGAATGATCTAATAACATAAAATTATTGTGTGGCCTTTTGCCACAAGGTGGTGATTTTAATTTAAAATTTTAGCGCTTACATGTATTTATTTATACATTCTGGTTACGGTTTAATGTAAATGGATAAATAAAACCTTTTTCAAGAGCGCAAAAAGAGTAATTTAAATTATAATTCGAAAATGGTTTTGATTCAGTATTAAACTTTAATATTGCTACTAAAGACAAAAATATGTTGTTGACTCAAATTCTAAGAAGTCGCTTTGGATATAATTGAACACATTTGGAAACGATTGAATATTAAATAATGTGAATGTAAATAAGTTATTACAATTATATAATTAACTTCTACTTAATTAATTTGGTTTAAATAGAGACGTGATTGTGCCATGAATATGGTTGGTTTTTTTAAATATTAACACCCGGTGCAACTAAACCTTCCACTATCCTAATCTAGATGATGTGGTCATCACATATATATAATATATTTATATATATATATATATATATATATATATATATACATATATATACATATATATTTATATATATTTATATATATATATATATTCTAATCGCATACTGTTAGTTTTTTTCTCTCTACGCATATAGTTATGTGTCAGGTGTACACAGGTACACAGAAGCATATGGATGAAGAAGTCATACGGGTCTAGATAAATATGGATTCAAGCGTGTGTATGATATGGGACACATCGCTATTCAGACCGTGGTCTATCGTTTTAACTTTGAAGCCATTGATAAAATTAACACTTTCATAGTGGTAGAGCTACCCTGCAGTTTGTTTCTAGCTGCAGAGTGAATGAGTCAACTCGACCGGGGCAGGACCACGCCCTCACAGAATATTAGCGTAAAATGGCATATTACTGGCTATGAGGCATTCCATCTCAGTCCTCAAGGGTGACAACGCATCTGCATTATGATTCCTTGTCAAGGATGAATGTACTCGTAGATGTCACGGGCCGCAGGAATCATTTACCATCAGGTGAACTGTGTACTCGTTTGTTACTCTCAATGATATAAAAAAACAAAAACGATAGGTCGACGTTCATTAATTTTGTGTTCATTTTAGTATAAACAAGTATTAGTTAGAACAAAAAACAACATACAAATTATATTTTTTTACTTATTTTGGTGGTTGAGTTACGGTGTAGTTAATCAAATACTCGAACTAGCAAGAATAAATCGGATCGACTAGTACTAGACCTTTCAAATAATTACCTCCTGTTTTTCATGTTGAGTGAAAGAAACCAGGGCTTGGAGATCAGATCCAATTACTAGCGGTTTTGATTTCCAAGAAATATGGTGAAATGTTTATTCATTGGTCATTATGATTGGAGAAAAAAAACCTTAAATGCTGTTACTGTAAATTTTATTATTGTTAATAATACGTCATGATTTTATATTTTTTTACTTTGGTGTTATTCGGTAATTCGACCATTAAGAGTGCATTCGTGCGATCGTGATGATCTACGCGCCAAGTACTTCATCAAACAAATTCTCACCCTGGTTTTTCTTTTATCCCTTGTGTCACGCAATGTTTAAAGGATAAACGCTGTTGCGTTTGGAATTTAGTTTACTGTTCATAAAATTATATTTGTGTATTAACACAGTTTAAATCACTTGAATTGTATATATCCTTTTTATTTTTGCTTTGTATTTGAATTCATTGATAATTAAGGCGTAATTTTTTATACGATCCTAATACGACGTTAATATTTCAAATGAGCTATTTTTTATTTCTACTAAGACCGCTTTCAAGCGCGTTAAACTTCAAATAGTACATTCGATTGTATGGTTGAAGAATCCTTCATATGTATTTTACAGTAAACCGTAGGATAACTTCGTTATATTTTACTACACATGGTGCCAACGAAAATGAGAAAACTCATTTTAAAACAACTTAAAAATTTTACTGGTTACTATTCAGTGAAAATTTGTTTCAATTAAGTATAAAGTTATATAGACGTATGAGTTTGGTAATAATTTAATATACTATGTTTCAATAAAGCGCGTTGGCTAAAACAAAGGGGCCGTTGTGATTCAAGTGGAAATGAAACTCGGAGTGCTTTTGCCCGAGAGCATTTCCACGATATTTCATATTCAAATCTTTCAGTTCGTTGACAATGGCTTTTGAAAGGCTCCGTGACTTACATAATGACGTCGGTCCAGAAACTGTGCCAATCTCGTGATTTTAATGAAAAGTGAAGAACGGATATTGAAATTTTAAAATCAAGTCAAACAAGTCCATAATTTTACGCACATTATACACTCTTAGTTTTATTTTCTTGCGGAGTAGGCCGATCAAAGTGTAAGTACCGTAAAAGATCATTTGTCTCCTATTTATTGTTTATATTTAGAATTAAAACTTGAATGAATGGCAGCCTAAAACCTATCAAAATTCTATCACTGTTTTATTGGCATTTGCTCAAAATGAAGTGATTTTTAGGTTGTTATTTATTCATTCTTTCAAATTTACTTATAATTATATTTATACATAACTTTTTAAATTACTGATGGAAAGTTTTTGTTCTAATAAAACTATTTTCTCTTTTACGTAGTCATTAAGATTTCGCACGCACGATGCTTATACAAGTGTCCGCAGACTTTAATATGCTTTGGTTAAATTATAACTTGCGAAGTTTTCATATATTCAAGTCTGTAACAACTTTGACCTATAGTTTAATTAATGGGGCATCGAACAGGGTTTCAGCGCTCATTCAAGCTCTACGAACCCACATCCAAACGTTTGCAAATGATACGGTGCAGTGTTTTCATGCAATTACTTAAGGTTAAAGTATTGAAAGCGAATACCAGTGTCGCATTTGATACATGTTATTAATATAATTCTCGTACATGATCTCTGAGATAAATTTATAAGTTATAATAATAATAATAATAACTCATTTAATCGATCCAGCACGAATAATACAAAAATTAAAAAAGAAGAACAATAAATACAAACATGAAAAACAAATCATATAAGAAATGTACACACAAAGAAAACAATATAAAATATGTTATTCAATAAAACAAAATATTAAATGAAATAAGTGTAAAAAAAATATTCATGTATTAGATGCATAAAATACTCATACCAAAAAAAACCATAACGACGATGCTGGATCAATAAGGTTCCAGCTCAGGATTTTGTTGACCTAGGCCAATACTGGTATTCTGCTACCTGGTACCTGTAGTAAGGTTTCCCTATGTTTTAAATTACTGAGACGCATGCTTTTTTACCTTTTTTATAGTTCAGTACATAAAAGTTCTTCTTTCCTTGATGTTGATGGTGATGATTCGTGTCAGTAGTCAGTAGAAGCTAGAAACTGTAAAACAGATAAATAAACGCGGCCAGAGAATGATCTTACAGATTTTTAGTGTAATCTATAAGCAAAGACTTCAAATGAGGCATTTCCATAGGATTGATAGCACGATAGATCGCGATTCCTTGTTGAGAATAAATAAAAGTATCTCAAAACAGCTATCAATGTTACGTGCTATTTTTAATTTCATATAAAAATGATTTATTTCTATTTTAGTTCATCATTAATCTATGTATTACATTCCATCGTTAGTCATAGTTCAAGAATCGAGAACTCTGTAAAAGACTTATAGAGCAAGGGCAGGTGGAAGCGGCCTAGAGACAGATTTTCTGCATTCTTGATATATTAACTTGATTACGGCAGATATTCAATAAAGAATATGCACGAGATGTTACGTTATGCACCGAGGATTATTAACATTTAGTATAATCACTCAATTGCATGAGTAATGAAGGATAATTCTGTGTCTATTGAGGCCAAATGACCAAGCCTACCCGACCCTAAAGAAATTTGTATTTGACATAGTTGTCACATTTTCAATTGGTGTATTAATTCGAATATATGTTTTGTAACAACATACTTTCGATTTCTTCTTGTTTATTTTTACTGTGCCTGATCATGACATTTTCAAACAATGAGGCAAGTCGAGGATGTTGTATTAAGAATAAAGTTAATTTTGTTAGAACACGGAAGCTCTGGCAAAACTGTTTGACTGGATTTTGTTGAACTGGATCTAAAACTCGTGTATATGCACATGCGCTGCACAGTTGAGCTTGCAGGTGCGCGATCTAAATTATCCTTGTCTCTTTACACGGCAGTGTTCCTGCAGTCGTTAGTTTGCGTTCTGGTTATGTATATTTTAGATTAACCATATAAATAAATGATAACTACATGAATAATACTCGTGTATTGTTAATCCACGAATAACAGCTTCAGGATGCTAACTTGAACGGCACAATAATTTTCAGACAGGAAATAATTGTACTTTAATATCAAATTGCACATGCAGTCGACATGTTAGAGTTCAATAACAACTTTCAGAAATAATAATCAAAATTTTTATTAAAGGTACCCATTTCAAAAATAAGAAAATGTTTACACTATCTTTTACTAATGCCATATATTGTCGTCTTTAGTTGGTATTTGTGCATTAAACGATAACATTGTGTACACCTACAATGTAATATTATTTTCTCTAAAGCCTTTAAAGTTCTTTAAAGGTAATTAATAATAGTCGACTTAAAATATCTGGAGATGGATTTGTCTTCACAAAGAACAGTGAACGTGATTACTTTTTTTTTTTGCACCTATGTGTATATATGTATTTTAATTTACGTATAAATAAAATGCTTTAATTCGTACGTTTATAATTGTTTATGATCTCATGCAACGGACTCTAGACATTTGAATAAAGTACTATTAGAGTCTAAGTGATTTCAAGGTCTTTATTCCTAAAAAATATAAATACGCACGCTCGTTATTTAGAAGAGACGTAACGCGAAGTTTAATTTTACGAGGAGTACACTTAACTAACGAACATTAATTTTCGTTAGTTTTGATACACTTGGCTAATGTTTACATAATAAATGTTGGAATCTCGGTATGCGATCTCATAGACGAACTATGCATCATATAATATCCTATTCGGCCACTATTTTGTTCATTATTGTCTTCGCCTCTCTATTCCAAGCTTTCTCATTCTCATGTATGCTTTATCTTTTACCCTGATTTAAGAAATGAGTGACAATGAAGAAGTTTAGTTTACACTCGTCATTAACCGTTGACCGCCTTCATAATTATTATTTAATCAGTTCCTTGATCTACTATGCCGTTTTTAAATATTTTTTTTCAGTAACATTATAGAAAAGTCTTAAAACTATTTGTTTGATTCCGAATCATAGTTTTTATAAAAAACGTACTTGATATCACACAATTAATAATAATACTACTGGAAAAAAAAGTTTAAGAAATCAATAAAAAAAGCCTGTTGTGTAAAACTGTAAGTAAAATACAATGTATCAATAACGTATACGTTATTTATACCTTGTATTTCACTTATATATAACGTATTTGACAAAGAGACGTTTGGTGCCTATTTCAGTAGGTTTTATTAACCGTCAAGAAAGTAATTGTGGTTATGTAAGACTGATCATGTTTACTTGTTCTATTTTAGAAGAACGCTTGCATAAGTTAAATAAACAGTTTTAGACATGAAAAGACAGTTAACACTTAGATAATTGTTTAATGTTTAGGCTAAGAAATTTCAAATTTCAATTTCAAATCATTTTGGGCCAACAAATTTAGGAAACGCAAGTTAGTAAGCAATAAAAAAAACCGAATCACTGGTGCTGAACTGGATCGAGTGCCCAATTGAGAGTGACGTAGATATTGTAACAGTGCTCTAGTTGTTGGTTAAAAATATATTTTCTTTTGTCACGCCACAATTACCAAGCCAGTACAATTTTTACGTAGTGGCTTTTGTGAGTACGTAATCAACGAGAGAAAAGTTATCTCTACAAATAATTATACAGTATGATGTGAAATGCTTTTGCCACAAATCATATTATTAACTTGATTACGGCAGATATTCAATAAAGAATATGCACGAGATGTTATGTTATGCACCGAGGATTATTAACATTTAGTATAATCACCCAATTGCATGAGTAATGAAGGATAATTCTGTGTCTATTGAGGCCAAATGACCAAGCCTACCCGACCCTAAAGAAATTTGTATTTGACATAGTTGTCACATTTTCAATTGGTGTATTAATTCGAATATATGTTTTGTAACAACATACTTTCGATTTCTTCTTGTTTATTTTTACTGTGCCTGATCATGACATTTTCAAACAATGAGGCAAGTCGAGGATGTTGTATTAAGAATAAAGTTAATTTTGTTAGAACACGGAAGCTCTGGCAAAACTGTTTGACTGGATTTCGTTGAACTGGATCTAAAACTCGTGTATGTGCACATGCGCTGCACAGTTGAGCTTGCAGGTGCGCGATCTAAATTATCCTTGTCTCTTTACACGGCAGTGTTCCTGCAGTCGTTAGTTTGCGTTCTGGTTATGTATATTTTAGATTAACAATATAAATAAATGATAACTACATGAATAATACTCGTGTATTGTTAATCCACGAATAACAGCTTCAGGATGCTAACTTGAACGGCACAATAATTTTCAGACAGGAAATAATTGTACTTTAATATCAAATTGCACATGCAGTCGACATGTTAGAGTTCAATAACAACTTTCAGAAATAATAATCAAAATTTTTATTAAAGGTACCCATTTCAAAAATAAGAAAATGTTTACACTATCTTTTACTAATGCCATATAATGTCGTCTTTAGTTGGTATTTGTGCATTAAACGATAACATTGTGTACACCTACAATGTAATATTATTTTCTCTAAAGCCTTTAAAGTTCTTTAAAGGTAATTAATAATAGTCGACTTAAAATATCTGGAGATGGATTTGTCTTCACAAAGAACAGTGAACGTGATTACTTTTTTTTTTTGCACCTATGTGTTTATATGTATTTTTACGTATAAATAAAATGCTTTAATTCGTACGTTTATAATTGTTTATGATCTCATGCAACGGACTCTAGACATTTGAATAAAGTACTATTAGAGTCTAAGTGATTTCAAGGTCTTTATTCCTAAAAAATATAAATACGCACGCTCGTTATTTAGAAGAGACGTAACGCGAAGTTTAATTTTACGAGGAGTACACTTAACTAACGAACATTAATTTTCGTTAGTTTTGATACACTTGGCTAATGTTTACATAATAAATGTTGGAATCTCGGTATGCGATCTCATAGACGAACTATGCATCATATAATATCCTATTCGGCCACTATTTTGTTCATTATTGTCTTCGCCTCTCTATTCCAAGCTTTCTCATTCTCATGTATGCTTTATCTTTTACCCTGATTTAAGAAATGAGTGACAATGAAGAAGTTTAGTTTACACTCGTCATTAACCGTTGACTGCCTTCATAATTTTTATTTAATCAGTTCCTTGATCTACTATGCCGTTTTTAAATATTTTTTTCCAGTAACATTATAGAAAAGTCTTAAAACTATTTGTTTGATTCCGAATCATAGTTTTTATAAAAAACGTACTTGATATCACACAATTAATGATAATACTACTGGAAAAAAAAGTTTAAGAAATCAATAAAAAAGCCTGTTGTGTAAAACTGTAAGTGAAATACAATGTATAAATAACGTATACGTTATTTATACATTGTATTTCACTTATATATAACGTATTTGACAAAGAGACGTTTGGTGCCTATTTCAGTAGGTTTTATTAACCGTCAAGAAAGTAATTGTGGTTATGTAAGACTGATCATGTTTACTTGTTCTATTTTAGAAGAACGCTTGCATAAGTTAAATAAACAGTTTTAGACATGAAAAGACAGTTAACACTTAGATAATTGTTTAATGTTTAGGCTAAGAAATTTCAATTTCAATTTCAAAATCATTTTGGGCCAACAAATTTAGGAAACGCAAGTTAGTAAGCAATAAAAAAAACCGAATCACTGGTGCTGAACTGGATCGAGTGCCCAATTGAGAGTGACGTAGATATTGTAACAGTGCTCTAGTTGTTGGTTAAAAATATATTTTCTTTTGTCACGCCACAATTACCAAGCCAGTACAATTTTTACGTAGTGGCTTTTGTGAGTACGTAATCAACGAGAGAAAAGTTATCTCTACAAATAATTATACAGTATGATGTGAAATGCTTTTGCCACAAATCATATTATTAACTTGATTGCATCATTATTTTAATTTTAATGTAAGACAGCATCTGGATATCAATGGACCAATTTCAAAATCATTTAAAATCCGACCCCACGAAACGAACGTCGTCAATTAGAGATATCTGGGTGACTAAGTAGAACCGTTCCCTATTATAGTTTATGGTCAATTTGGCCGTATCCAGTCGTTCCATCCCGTCAGTAATTTGCATAAATTGATTGCACGCTGCACGCTGGTGTCGCGGGCACGGCTGGCTTGTTTCGCTGGAGCGAGGTGTGCGCGGGCGCATACCCGCCATACAACCGCAGTCGCGCGCCCAACCGACCAACTGATACACGTTCAGTCGTAATGCTTAATTACATCCTCGCCTGTCGCAATTTTCATAATTTTCTATAAAATTAACGACCAGTTTCATTTCGGTCGCGCACCGCATCAAACAACACCCCCCTTGTTGATGGTCTTCGACCCGGCGTTCAGTGTGGTTATCCAGTGAATAACCTATGTTGTAGTGACTTCACCTTCAAACTTACTGTGCTTATATGATAGTCTATTTCTAAATCGTCATTATGCGTCAGAGATATCAACTGAAACAGAGACCGTACGTATATCTTGATCGTTTTAGATTAAATGTTTGTATTGCATTTTATTTGATAAGGTTGTTAAAATTGTTGCGGTCTGTGATACAGTCTTACTTGGAATTGGTTTCGAATTGCTTTTCCAGTGTAATACAATCGTTCAAATACAATTGGTGCGACTCGAAGTTTGTATTCAGAATGTCCAATGTACGTAACAATGGCATACTTTTACAAGCTATAATAGTATAAAACTTTTGATAACAGTCCATATCTAAAGCGTACTTGTCACTAAAAAGAACATAATCATTTGCCTACGTGAGCTTAATGTGAGTAGGCCTAATAAAATAAGACATCTACAAATGTTTCATAAAAAAAGGAAATTATATTGTTTTCACTATAAGCAATTTAACTATTTTTTATTTATACGTGTTATGTACTCTAATATTTCTTTATAAATATCGTATTTAAGGATGTGGTCATTATATTTATTCGACACCTAGGATTGGAAATTCCAATTTGTATATATTTACTAATTCACAAGGACATTAATGAAATAAACATCTGAACAGAGCTATACTGAACACGTATCCTACTGTAGACATGCAACCTTAATTGATTTATTAATCGTGACACATAGATAAATAAATATGCAATAGTAATAGGTATATATTGTCGAGATATTTATAATAAAAAACACTTAGTTTAATATAAAACTGCTAAGTAAAGGTGTATTTAAACGGGCAAATATATATTTTGTATTTCTCGTAATTAAATTTCCGAAGGATTACTATTTCTTTGTTAGAGTAAGTTTGAGACCAATAAAACTTGATCTGTATTAAGCTGTTTGTTAAATTCAAGTATTGTCATGTCATAATATAAATAATAAGGCTTACAGTTGAATGATTTGAGGGGGGTCCCTAAACCCTCCAAAATTTAATATTATTCTGATAAAATTAAAAATTAAAATTATCTTTCAGGAATTTTATAAATTGTGTCTATTTTTAAATGTGAACCTATGAAAATGATATTTACAAGTGACCTTAATTGAGTCGCGAGTCGGTGAGATCTAGTTCAACAAATCGTCACGAACGGTGACAGTGATGAGTTGAAAATTTCTGTAGATTTAATTATGGAAACGTGTGTATGTGCAATTACATCAGAGGACTTATTAGATGAAGTGTATAGGACACAGGGAATTCATACAATACACATATAGACCCCAAAACCTGAAAACCAACCATTTTTTAATAAACAAATTATGTGGCACTGTCACATGTCTAAATGAAACAGTAGCGTGATATTCTGACCGCCAACTACGATATATTAATTAATTTTGCAAGCATTAAGGAATCAAAAAATATGTTTAACAGATGCAATTATTTAATAAATACTGATCCGATCACAATGTCCGATCTCTGCAAAATCTGATGCCCTTGAAATATATAATCATAAATTTATTTGAACCAAACCACGCGAATCAATTCTTATCTATCTCATCTTTATAGTTCTGAAAAGGATTTGACGTCACTAAATTGTTTTTACTCTAATAAATTTAATGCAGTTCACTGAAATAAATAGTTTTTATCCGAAAATTTATAATTTTATGTGTTCTGAAGCAAACTATATCGAGAATAGGTTCGTGGGCTTATGAAATAAATTAGCGTGATTTCTGTAACGTTAATTATTTTGATGGAATTTTCATTTTGCAATTTTTACAGACCATTGTGTTGTCTAGTATATTGCAAATATAATCTTCAATGACATTTTGTTGTGATAAGTCTTACCTTTTAGCAAAAAGGATTGAGTCACGCCTTAGATACGGTTTCTCATAACCAAGGGGTTTTTTAAATTTACTATATTGTAGACGCCGAGCCATCTTCATGAAATTATTTATCTCTCATTTAATATAACTTTTCCATAGATTTTCATCGCACATTTCATACAATTAATAACTATTTATGCTTCTCAGATAGAACCATCTTATGATTAAAATATCATTATGAATCTATGTCTGAAAAGTTTAATACTAACTTATATTTAAAACTTAATTTAAGTATACAGGTAAATATTAATTCACCTAGAAGTTTAAATAATTTGTCTTTTTCGAATTTACGAGCACAGGAAAGGAAACCGTGTGATATATACAGCCTATATCAATTTATACACGGTTTCTGTCTGTGTGAATCGTGCTAGTTGCGAATTAAGTACAGGCACATGTTATTATCAGTATCCTGACAGAGTGCAATTACAGCACAAGTGATATTAAGTGAATATCCTGCTAACAGCTCTCCTTCATTATACACATCCTTGAACGGTATAGATTTCCCAAACTCCGTAACATGTTCACGCTTAGTTATTGATGACTGAAGAATATTTAACTCATTAATAATATACCTATGTGTGTATACTGTAGTTTCTGACGGCTACATTTAATTTTAATCAATCGTAAACCAATAAAAGAGGTAGTATTTCACCATGTATTAATATTGCAATATGTAGCCGAATAACGGCTAATCAATGCCCATTGTATTAAAAATACATTTCCGTGATGTTCGAAATGCGAAGTCCGTTTCCCAATGTTGTCTTGTTGAAACGTTTAAATATTTAAGTTACGAAAGTCAATTGTGAACACGTACTTTCCTAATCGTACATATGAAGACGTTCTATTTTTATATGTTGTTGTCGCGATTTCATAGAGAAAGAGATCCTAGAACGTGAGTAGTTTCAGTATTTGTCATGATTACATAGAAAATAAGTGATTATTATAACTATTTGGTAATAACTAAATTCACACATAACTTTTTATTTGTTAGAGTTTAACTATACATAATTTTTATTTCTTCTATATTTTACTGCAACTTTTTGTGACATACATATGCCGCGGTACTCGTATTAGGTTTCCGGTAGGCGATTTAATTTATTGGTAAATTTAAAGGATTTAGTAAAAAGATGATGGCGTACTAACTAAATTAAAATAGTCACCTCTTAATGACGATAGGAAGCGTAACCTAGTAACATCCGATAAGTAGCGTATATACCGCTATTAAATATTTTTTTAAAATATGACAGGGATATAATATCGATCTCATTGACAGTTCATAGTAATGATTAAGGACTAAGATCTTTCTTTGTTATTAATCGGTTCCTCAGTTTTATTACTTAACATCAGTATCATCAACACATTGTAATATATAATAATAGTTACATAATTGCAACGGAAAGCGTAGGCGTTTACGCGGCCACTTGCTGCAAGAATGCGGAATACAGGCTCAGCGAGATAGAGCCAATCATCTAGTAAAAGGCTCCTTGTTAGGTCGTTAGGTTTAGTACACACTGCTGTATGTTTCAAGATAAAGATTGTATTCCACGATTTGAACCAAATGAACTTGGCAAGTATTCAGTGATAGAGCTATGCTCTTCACTTTCCATGAGTCTATGACTTTTCTCTTAAGGCCATCCACATCATAGTCTATAAGGGTAGATAGCGCATCCGCATTATGATTCCATGTCCAGGATAAATGTGGGTATTCATCACATTGCTAAACGTAGGCCTTAAGTTTATGAATTTAATATTTTCATTTAACTAATAAGCTAAATTTACGATGTTGAATTAGTCGTGGGAGTTGTCAATTAGTACGATACAATTGCTGCATTAATTTTAAATCAGTGTCAATCAACTACCCACGGGCATTCCACCGGTCATTGACCAATCACTAAACTCATTAAAGACCCAGAACTGTTATTTGTTTATTATGACCTCATTTGATATATTTTAGTAAATTTATATTAGTGATTAAACTTATAATTATATGGCTTTACTGTTTGGATGATATAAAGGTATTTTCCAGTATACAGCGGAAAAGCTGTAGTTCAAAATTGTAGCGGACGCCTTGACCGTTGAAATGACACGCCTCCAAACAGATTTGATGGGATACATGTAAAGAGAAATAAGTTCATTAAATATATTTCTTTAGATGATTGTGTTTAAAGTTTTAGAATTTACTTTTGTTATATTGTTGAAATTAATCTACAATATTGTTTCGTTGTAATTCATGCTTATCCTGTTAGATTCGTTTTATTTTAAACGTGCGGTTAAATCCTTGAATGAATATCTTTGTATATATTGCATATTTTATAACCTTGTGAATTAAAAAGGTTAATGTAAAAAGGGTTCACTTTTTTTATTTATCTTTTCTATTATCGCCAACATTTGTTCACTTCTGAACTATGCGCCTCCAAAAGATGGCTGGCAAGATCGCGAGCCGCCTACATACATCGATTTCCCAAGTAACGAAACTCGTCGCTTTATCGATAGCGGTTCGATATATAATGCATTTGCCAGTTACAACACTAAAGCTTTTTATTCCGAATCACCGAATTGCCATTTCTCCTAGCTATATGAACACTTACTGACCTGACCCTAACTATATAGAACGAACTGTATGCGGTTGGTTCCGCTTATTTCATTAAGAAAACCGATAAAGGGAAGATATAGAAGGGAATTGAGTTAAGGACACCTAATCCTTATGAAAATTCGATCATATATGCAGTATATAACTAAATGTTTATTTTTGATCAATGACCAGTATGATTAGTTTATCATTAACCCTAGTAATCACTTCTTGATATTCTGTTATCATAGAAGAGTTTGGTGACTAATAAATGTTTCTTATTTTTAAATGTAACAGGATATATTAATAAGAGATATGTTGTTCTTAGAATGCGCCAGAAAAACCTAGTACTTCAAGGGAGATATATCTTATACTAACCACACTTAGCTCAAGTGTTTGAGTTTAGTATCAGTGTGCTCGCGTTGGTGATGGCGCTCTGTCAGTAGACAATAAAATTTCTGTTTGAAATATATTAAGAACCATGTATAAAAGCCTCCATAGGTAAATGCACTATCTGCAGGAAAAGGAATCCTCTTTTATCACTTCACACATTTACTTTGTGTTTATTGAGCGATGATAAGATATTCTGGTTTGCTTTTTTAATTCAATTATTTATCATTGTTACATTATCATTAATACGATCTATACTATCCTCAATACGATCCTGAACAATGAGCATTCAATAACATCCCACATAATTGAGATCGTTCAATAGGTCATCCTTAATTGAAAATCTTTCTTCTTCAATATTAAAAGTTATGCGTCTGGACTTGTTGACACAGATGTTTTTCCTTGGATTCTATTACTCCGAAACTATGGTATATAGTTCATCATAAAAGTATGTCATCATTGAAGATTAAGTTGAAATACCTTCGTACCAAAATTTGGGCTCTTTTTCATATTTTCTATATAAAACACTTCAAGCTTACTCTTTTATTTTACGTTTTTATTTTGTAAGAGCCTATGTGTAAACTTTATCTTAACCCCATGTCCAAGTCCCATGTTTCCAGCTTCTAGCTTCCTCTTGGCTCTACCACATAAATAAACCTATAAATCAAAGAAATAAATTATGCCGTTAACCATTTCATCGATCGTGTTCTTACGACACAGTTGTGTGTACTCAGCTTTATTTATTGCATTCAAGTTTCAAAACGTAGGGAATTAATCGTTCCCGTAATAACTATGTTTTAAAACAGTTTAATTGATGCGTAATTTTATTGACATAATTGTTAGTTGTTTCTTGCTAACACAGGTGATTGACTGCGACCGTGCAAGGAGTTAATAGAACCGAAAACAACGCTTGTTAGTATATTTCACGCGAAATAAGTTGTTACTCAATCACAATTTATTTAGTACATACAAATGAATACTTTCAAAAACTAATCAAAAAAGTAATCATCCTTGCCCATGGAAATCTGCACCAGAGTTGTCAGTACATTGCAGGCCAATGTTTATAAGGAATAATTTGTGATATGTGTGTATAAATATAACGTCTTTGTATGAAGATATTCGAAACATAAAATTCTATATGGCAAGTAGATGATTTGATTACTCGATGAAATCTATTAAACAGTTCCGTGGTATTTATCAAAAATTCAAAAAAAATAGCTGTCACAATTAAAAGTTTCCGCAAACATTTAAAAATATTCGTTGATTAACTGATTTGTTTCAAAATATTTATTTTTATGAAAATGTTAAGACGTCTGTTAGTAATGTGTTTATACAGTTTATATTGTTTATATTATTTTATTAATAATGTTGTACCGTTTGTTATTGTATTTTCAAACGCGTTATATTATATATTTATATAAATATTTTATGTAGCATGCATTGTTTGCAATATGGATATGTTGATCTAACGACCACATTACTTTATTTAACATTAACGACAACTCCTCTAACTAAGATAACTCGTACGCTAGGAGAAGCTTCACGAATAATCTTATAGTGAATTTAATCTATGGTTTAATCTTTTCAACCTTTTACAAAGTTTATCAGATCGTATTCTAAACAATTCGTCTATTGGTATTTTTGTTTTATACCAATGACTTACAAGGCCAATGTAGACATGACCATACTTCGCTTATAGAAATTATATACGCTTTTGAAAAAAAGTCGTCGTAATATATTTTAATCGTTGACCTTATTACTGGTAAGGAAGTATCACATCTGAGTATCAATACAGTTCTATCTATATTTCTTGATATATGATTGATACTATATATGGGAATAGACGTTGATGGAATGCAGAGATTATTTACTATCACGTGAACTGTGTGATCCTTTGTCACTTAAATCCCAACTAAAAAATAAATAGCAGACATTGTCTCCTAATTTTTAAATTTCAGTATTACATATAAAGTTTTCTCTCGCCCGTTTTAAGTTAACATGAAACTAGTACATTCTAATTTCTTTTCGTAACATCTTATCCGTTCCACTTGAAAAGTCTCGTAGTTATAAAATGAGGCACGCCAGTAACAGTCCAAACTAGAGTAACTGGTTTTAAAACTAAAACTATGACACGTGAAATTAACTGTGAAAGGTGCGAGTGGTCATATTTCGGCAAGGCTGCACGATCGAAATTAGACTTTAATTACACAGTACCAGTGCACACATCTGTATTACGATGTGTATCATACATAATGACAGATCGGTAAATAACTTTATAACTAGTTAACTCTAAAGTTTTATATTTAAAGGAATATTATACCAATATACACTATCGTTGTTGCATTGTCGTAATATGTCAATTGCAGATTTAAAAAAAAACACTATAATATATAGCATCATATTTCAAATATATCATAGAGTAGGGTGAAGAATATAATGTGAAAATATATGGATATAGGTAATGATAGAGGATGTGTAATTGTCGAATAAAATGACGAATGGGAGGACATTACATTTAATCCTAACCCTAGTGAGTAATGGGACCCGTAAGGCCAACGATAGTGATAAGTACAACTATAACATAAATAAAAAAAAACTACTAGGGAGTAGTTTTTTAGTAGTAGTTAGTAGTTAGTAACTTTTTTTTCGCTATTTTTTTGCGAGTACGCCATGTTTCTTATTTCCGATGATATGTCCAACGCCAGGCCTGCTGGAAGATATTATTATTGTAAAAATTACCTTCGCCTTTGTACATACTTTTATTATTTTAGTTTTCTTGTATAAATACTTTGTATATGTTAAAGTTAAATAAATAATAAAGACAATTAAAAGTAATGCACTAAAAAGTACGAAACAAGATTGAGAATAGAAAACAAAATTAAAATAAACTATAAACAAAGTAAGCTCTACTTCGGTTTAACTTACTATATTATGAACTGAATGCCTAAGTTAAATACCCGCAATAAGTTACTAGCAAGCGGAACCTATTAATTTTCTTTTCGGTTTATAATTTTCAATTGGGTCCCGCCTGCTACTTGTTACGAGCTGAAGGCTTGGATAGAAAATAGTCTATCCAACGAATATACATATATATATAATATTATTATATTTTTATTTTATTTTTTATTTATATTATATTATTATTATAACTAAAAAGGAATTAAATGAACTTCTTAACACTTTTAAAAAATCCTTAGGTTACGTGTAAAATATAATTGTCTTTTTATTTTACATGTATGGGATGTCCTTCACACACACCTTCTAGAATGTTCCGTATAAGAGTGGTGTAATTAGGCCTGATGCGGCCTGAAAATTAGTGTACGGGAAATAGTGCCATGTAATTCTTAGTATCCTGAAATGGAACTGAAAATTCATTTAAAAAAAATCAGGGATTTCTCCTTTAACCTGTCTCCGTGATAACATAATGAGCTTCACAAATGTTTGATGATACTTTACAAATTCTGTCAAATGAAAAAAAAATCCATGTGAATATTATACGGAGCATGTATATAGTGATTGACCTTTTCACGCGTATATCTAATGTTCAGTGTACTATATGCTATGTATGTAATTGTCAAGTTTAGACATACTTATATTATTAAATATAACGAAAACAAATTACAGAAAACAGGTCTTGTGAAAGATTACACCGCGATAAATGTATTAAGTCACGTGATTATGTAAATGAACAAATTGTTTCAGAATGAGATAATGTTTTAAAAATTAGAATAGATACGTACATGTTATTCAAGTATTCGGCAACAATACGGAATGCAACCTGACGCTCGATTTCAAAGTCAGCGTTGTATTGTGAACACAGCTGTATAAGTTGCCGTGTAATTTATTCGTAAACGCGATGTGTTTAGCATTATAATACTTTATCCGTCACTTTGTGAGCTCGCATATGAAAGGTTCTTGTGCCGTAAATGAAATATATCTGCCAGTATTTGGCAGGTATCTGGCATTTTTGATGGACGACTTCATAGCGCCGCGCAATAAAAGTGCTAATAGCAGGTAAGATAAAAATGATATTAAAATGATTTATTTAAGGATTTTTGCTAATATAAACGCTTAAACGGACCGACGAAGTTATATTTTAATTGTAAAAAAACGTTCTTTATTCTATTAATTATAATTTACCACGCTAACACACCTACGTAATTATATCTTAAAATAAAAATTTTGTGGTGATACATAAGTATTATTGTCATTAAATTGCTACGTAATAAAAGATACGCCATCGTACTAAATATGTTGATCTGCAAACTTTTTGTATCAAACTTGTTATTCAATTTGTTTCAATTAAAGCTGCCTAACTGCGTGTTACCGTTAGGTTGCATGATATAACACAGATTATATTTTCATTTTGACAGTCTAAAATAACTTGCAAGAACCGTTCGATTCAAGGTGGTCCAGTAAAGGTAGGAAGAATGTAGTATATATGTAGAATGTGGTATACATCATGCGTCATAACTAAAGAGATTGCATCGAAGTTGTTATTGGCTTTAATTTTTTTGGATTCCTATTTTTGTTTCGGTACTTTTATATTTACTTTTGGTACTCCTATCATGAAACCAATAAGCATGTCTAATTTGTTTTCGACATTAAGGACTCCATATTGGAATCCTTTTTTCCATTCGAACAAGTTATTTTACATAACATACAAAATTGAAACAAAACCCTTCAACTGTATAAAGAAATAACAAAGTGACTTAATCATTACATCTTTGTCTCATAGAATAAATAATAGATTATTTATTATTTTCGAAAATACGTAGTAAAGTTTATTGTAATATAATATATGTACGGGATAATAGGTATTTATAATAATGCATATTCTCCATTAAATGTTTATATGTTGATATAATCTCAGGCGAGTGGCAACACTGGTCCAACTCCTGGACAGTGCTTAAGACCTTTGGTTACCGGATGCTCATTCTCCGACTATGATTTGCAACCGTCTACTTAGAACTTGCATAATTGACACCTCGATAGTTTATTATGAGCGATAAAATAGCAAGGTGGAACTACAAATAAGCTTTACAGTGCTTTAATATTTATGGTATCTTTCTACTGGACTGTGGAGACTGTGTAGACGTGAAATATTATTCCACTGACTATGGTTTTAATGTACGTTTCTATGTAATAATATTACTTATAATAACGTATAGAAAATATAACCGAGCCATGTCGTATAGGCGATATTTTTCTTAAATTTGACTAAGGTTTTTTTTTTGATTTTTACAAATGGGATGATGATTTTAATGTAATGATAATCCTGGGTACAAAATTTGTGATATATGATGTCCCGTGTCCTTGATACCGCATCTGTACCTTCCCCCGATCTTATTGCTTGTTAGATTACGTCGGTATTCCGACGGAAGATGACGGCGGTGAGGAGTGCACCTGTGTTTGCGCGAATAACGCCTATTCCTGCTCAGTTATTAATCAAAAGATGTCGCCGTGTTCGAAATTGTCCAGAAGATTAATTATTCATTTATGTAAAAGAGTTTGTTTTTGTATTTTATGTAGCTATTTCCATCATATTAATAATTTCATTTACCTTTACTCTTTCAATTTTAAACCGAAGTGAAATCTCTCATGTTTTTCTGATTTTTTTGTATATAATTGAGATCCTAGAAAGGATCTAAACTTTACATTCTGTAGGCGGGTTTATAATGTAATTCCTTGTTTAAGTTTTATGAGTCTGTTGAATCTAAGTTGGAATAAATCTTATGTTATATCTACAATATTTGATTTAAAAAAATATAATATAAATCACATCTTTAAAAACAGGGAAAGTTATATAGGCTCGTATTTATTCAAATCAGGATAGACAGATCCGTATCCTTCCTAAAGCCTATTAAGATCCAAACGTGACAGGGGATTGACCTAACCTATATAGCTAATGATTATTTTTCTATATTTTTGGAGCCATGTGGTGGCCTGTGATCCAATACTCTCTCTACATATGAACCCTTTGCTTCGTAGAAATGTTTCTATTTCTCGGTTATTTGACAGTACATTTACCAATAGATAGATAATATATCTAAAGCCATCACATAATATATTTGATCTTTTTGGTTTTAACCGAATAAACAGGTGTTAGGAAAGTAAATTGTTTATTCAGTGTCCACTTCACTGGACACCTCTCAAATTTTATAGTACCAAGTATTAAATATAAGCCCGTTATTAGCCCGTAATGGAGACTACCGGGCATTTTCTTATCCATAGCTTGCCCCGAAACACGGTCCTTATCTGTATATTACCACTACTTACCATACTACTTGAGTAAGGATCGTATATTTATGATATTCATCAACAGCACACATAATATTCTTATTATCTTTTTAATCTAAAAAAAAGTTTAAATTAATGTCAACGTGTATAATATACGAGTAGAATCGATGTTAACAGGCTGTTTTTAACTCGTGCAGTAGCGGCGATAAACTCGGTGGTTAATGTATTATACAACGACGTTATCTTCGTCATCAACTGTCACTACTCGAGCTTATATCGGTAACGTAGTGACGCCGACAACTTTTACTGTAATAAGTACTACTGCCGTTTACAATTGGATTGCTGTTTTTTTTTTCTTTTATTACCATTTTTATTATATTATAAATTACGAGTACGTGCTATAGTGATATTCGGCTGCAAAGCCGCTGGTGTTGATATTCAAATAGTTCGTTATCAGTTTTGAGTCTGTTTGTAAAGGCTACGTTTCTGCCGACATCGTACCAGATTTCGAACTGGATGCGATTTTATTATATATTAGTATATTTCATGGTTTGACGGAAGTGAAGACGATTAAGTATCGTAGTGCTTGCACAGATACACCTCTATAAAAGTATACCCCAGGCAATTAATATTTATGAGAAATCAGTCTAGTTGGTCGAAAGAGACTTTTTCATAATATACTATACTTGATGGGTTTAATCATATCAACAAAACTACTCCGGAAAAATATAATTTTATTTATAATAAATATCAATATCACCATCATTTAATTTTAATATTGTTGATTATCTATGGAGTAACAAAATTCACAAGTTACAACTCGGTTATTATAAGCGCTGTATTGTAAGAGCTACTCGTAAAAGGAGCATTCAGCGAACTCAATTATGTCTGACCCTTGATCCCCTGATGAGCCAACTGGGCATGTCCTGCATTGTACAAAGCCCGTTAATTCTGACATTAATTTATAGCTTTCTGCTTATGTTAAAGTTTCAACATGAAGTTATAATTGGAATCGTTTTAGTTAAGTAATGAAACGGTTAGTGGCTTACATATTTGCGGTTATATATGCAAAGATTTATTCGTAATTACGTAGCTTCATGTGCTAATATAGAATTGTACTTTTATTAAGAATTTACTAAAAAAAATATATGCTTTAGACTATAGTGCTCTCTACTTTAATTTCTATATACCGCTTTCTCTCTTTCTCGCTCTTACCTTGCGATTAGTTAATCTATTAGTCTATTTATAACGGGTACAAAGTCACCATTGGCATTAAAATTTTAATAACATTAAAATTTTATTACCAAATTGCTTTTGCTCGTATGTTCGCCGTATGGGTTTATAAATGAATACTAGAGTTGTGCAATTTAAATCGACTTAGGTACCTTTTTCTATAGGGGAAATCATATTTTTATTCCATAATTTTTGATATATAAGGCAAAAATAAGACAAATTAAACTATTAATCCTGGTTTTGTTCGTAGAACCTTTTACTATATATTACACTCTTTGGAATAGATTAGATTTTTACGTTATAAATAAATGTAGGCATATAGTGTTTTAACTCTTTTATCAACCAAATGAGATTTACTAGGAGGTCGTTTGACAAAAAGGTTTTTCGTTATCGTGTACCAGGACAATGGCACTTAAACTACAAATTAAATTTCTCCACCACCATCAAAGGCGACTCCGGCTTATCTAAATTGCATGAATGTTCTCATGAATAATGAACGGTATGCGCGTTGGGATAAAAGAATGAGTAAAAGACCCTGTTTATTTGAATCGTGTTAGTGGACGCTGGCTTCTGATTAGACGTTTTCACTGACCAGGTTTAGAGCACAAAACTCTTAAATCTTAACGTTTTTTATTTAACGTTCATAATTAAAAAATGTAGTGCCTAACTGGATAGTAGTAATGAGTTTCTGTTCATCAAACATTTGGTAGCCGGAGTAGGGGACTGGGCTAAATCTGGCACCTAATAAGTTACAGGAGAAATAAAACCAGAGATAACAGGTATATTAGCAATGCTAGTAACATTTATAATATTCCGGTTAACCCCTCCAACTAAGCTGAAAATGCTTGTGCTAGGAGATGGTTCACGGTAATAGTCGAATGGCAAATTCGAACCTACGACCTTAAGTTTCTCTGACCGTACCCTAAACCATAAGGCTATTACGGCTATGACGCTTAAGTTTGTCTGATGATAAGTGATAACCAAGGCGAATGAACACATACATTCGTCCTTATCAAAGATGCAAGATGAACATGCGTTGTCACACTTGGCGAATGCTTTGGAATGCCTGTGTACAGTAACTGTATCTAACAGAATTATACGTGGAGGAGTACTGAAAGTTTCTGGAATTGGCTAAATAAAAGTAACAAAAACAATCACGGAATTTGGATATTGGAACTCTCTGGGAACATGTTACTTTTTAATTTGCTGCTTTTTGTTTTTTACTGTGGCTTCCTTCCTTTAGGCTGTATTAGGCTTTGGAATGAGCTAAGTGCAAAACATTTTGCTAGTGCACATGAAGGTTCTGAAGTGGCACTTTTCATGAATTCCGCATGATTTAACGTAAGAAAAGAAACGAGTATGTGTCGAGCGACGTCGTAGAATGATTAAAAAACGTTGAATGGAGGACAGTCATTAGCTGTCTATAATATCGTGACATCTTTTCACGAAACTTGAATTGGAAAGAAAAAGCAGAATGGGTATTTATTTCGTTGTGATTGACTTGATGTTGCTGATTAATTTTCATTTGCAAATTTAGTTCCCAATGTTTTATAGCGGGTTGTCTTCTAAGGAGACATCAATGACAACAAAGAAGATAATGATCCTTCTTGTAACAAGAATGGTTTGAATCAATTATCTGGTCTGTAATCTGTTACGCATAAGCAGCAGATAAACTATGAAGAACTAAAAGTCTATGATTTTTAGAGTATTTGATGTCAAGTAGTAAATCAAGAGTTTGTAATAGTTTTAGTCATACTTCAAAACAAATCCAAATATCCTTAAAATCAACAACTTGAACTCGAACTTGTTGAACAGGGAATGTTTCAACAGCGCTTCAACTAAAGTTCAAAGTACCTGCTCCACTTTAGCAGTTTCGAGTTCTTTTAATTGCTAGATATTTTATATGTATTGCATTAGTCAGTATGTATGTATGTATAGAGACATGATGCCATTGAAAAGGAGATGCAGCTAAAATGGATATTTTTTACTGTTTACGGAACTATTATCTTTACTATAAACGATGACTGCAGTCAAGATGCACTTATTTATCTGAGGAATGAGATGTAATCCTACGCTACCAGTAACTGTACCTCTGGTACTCTACAATTATGGATTACTACAGTACGATACACGTGAAGCTGCTTTTTCATGTTGGTTATCTATCAGGGTGTGCTCTTTTCCCGGTCGAAATGACCCATCGACGAACGGGTAAGAGCCACGTTTTCAAAGAGTGAAAGTGCGGACTCAATATAATGTTTTGTGTGGCGAACCTTTAGAGTTAATTATCACTATCGATCTTACTTTTTGGGGAAACATGTCAGGTTAGTATAATGCTATAAGTGTTTACGAGCAGCAGCCAATCATTTCCCATTCGGTAAACTTGTTGTGTATCTTATTTCAATAAAAATAAAGAATTATGGTCCAAGTAATTTCACCGTTGCCCCGTTGCTTTTATCTAATGACCTGTTGCTTTTATGTAAATAAACAGTCGTAATCAAAAACCTCAACAGCCTTTGTGCTTTAAATTTTTCACATTAAATTTGTATTGGCATTTTACTGTTGGCCTGTCATTGCAATTTTCAAAATGAAGCCAAATATTGGTGGCCAAATAGTGGTTATTATGAAGAGAACCTTAGTAGTAGGTTAGGAACGCAACTGGCTTTTAGAAATGAGTTTTCGCTTTTCAGATTCTTACGTATGTAATAACTTCAAAACATTTGACTGGTTTAGGGCCTATCGCCCTATACTCGCCAAATGTTTACGAAATGCTTACGTTTGAGATCTATTGAGTTCAATGTGAAATGTCTTAAGCATTTACTATCTCAATTTACTCCGGGGAATCATCTTATAAATATCCTTGGTTTATTAAGGTACTTTAATTAACATTGTAGATCAGTGATAATGAGTCATTAAATGTGAATGTGAGGTAACAAAATATTTGGTAAGTAGAAGAAGTGAAGTTACAGCTGGGTTGGGCATAGCACCTCTCTTCAAAAGTCTTCGAGACATATTTTTAATTTATTTCTTATACATGCAGGTTCCCTCTTGATGGTTTTCCGTGCACTTCGTAAATATAACTATAGCACGTAGTAATAAAAGTTATTGCTATCTAATTAAAATAATAATACAAAGTCGTTAAATTAACGTTCAATAGCAAACTGCTAAGTCTGCTATTACCTCTCTTTAATTCGAACATAGTCAATTCTTGTCCTTGAAGCTTTCGTACACAATCGTAATATATTGCGTTGCACAATCATTTAACGTTATCTTAAAATTAAACCGCCGACTTAGTACTCTGATTACAAAACTATGTCACAAGCCTATATTATGTATATTCCAGATGAGATTAAACGTTGACTGTGCAGCTTCCGTTTAACTTTCAAAGTAATAACAGCGTTGCCATCGAGACAGCTGGTAATAATCTGTGTGAGTACGTATTAACGTGGATAGTTTCCGCTTTTGTGTTCACTGTCTCATTATTAGAATATAATTGAATAGAAAGTAATATTTTCTATTCATTTTGTACATTGCCGAAGAATAAATGTTGTAGAACTTATTATGAAACTCATAGCTAAATTTTAGGTTATAGTTTTACATTGTAGGAAAGTTTTAAAACAGATGGACCAGCTTCACTCGAGAAGGACTAGGCTTTTTACGTGACATTTTTTTATGCGGTCAAAGTGACAAACCAGCAGGCATTTCATTTTGACGATAAAAAAAAAACAACATTCCTTGATACGGAATGCAGACATATAGATGCTTTATCACCAGTTGAGTATAAATGAAACGTCTGAATATAAAAAATTTGATTACCGGTTTCTACAGTGTCACTTATTCGATTGAAATAATTTTTACTTCAAAATGAAATTCAAAATTCGCGTTTCAATATTACAACAGAAAATTAGCGGACATTCGTAACAACAGTTGGGGTGGTTTATCCGTTCGATTGTAGCAGTGTGAAGTTGCTTGAGGTAAGCCGAACACCTCCTTATGGGATCGTTTATAAAGCAAAGGCGGGAGGAACACTCCGAAATCTTTATTACTTTTACACAACTTCGTACCCGTCTTTATCTCTTTACCAACTGACTCTTTTTTATCATGTTGCCACTGCAATACACACACAATAATCGTAGGGAAAGAAAAATAAAAACAAATTAAAAAAATAACAAACCAAAAATAACACACACATCTCATCTATATATATATATATATATATATAGATATATATATATATATATATATGTATATATATATTATATATAAATGTATATAATATATGTATATCTTAATGTATATTGAAAGAAAAATTAAATTACAAAATTCTTTATCTTTTACCAAGAGCTTGGCGTATATTTTTGTTTTATGGTAATGTTATTGTTGTAGTTTAATGTATTCCGTTGAGTATAAGCCACCTGGAGAGAATGGTAGGTGAAAGTTAAGCATAAATGTGTTTTGTGTAGACGTTTATATATTTTGATAACTATTTAAAGGCGCGTAATGTACTCACATGTTAGCGTACTGTAAATACAAAAAAATAAAGAAAAAAGAAAAAAATATAAGAACTATGGAATTTATTGGCCTTTTATGGCTCCTATTACCGTATGTACATCTAGCTTTAACTCGGAATTTGTTGAAGTAAGTAAGTAAGCTATACATTGTATGATGTCCTATTGGTCGTTTTTCGATCATGTTTCACCGCCCATGTTTCGATCATTATGTCTAGATGACGTTATACGCAGACTTATTATAGTGCCCTAACCTAAATAAGATCAAAGGAAACATCAGATACCTCACACCCAGACTCGAAATTGAATCCTTGGCTGGTTATTGAACCTAGGACCCGCAAGGTAGTAGTAGGTATGCTGTCATATAACTATCGAGTACTCATAGCACAGTATCAAAGCAACTGATACCAAAAAGCTTTTAAATTCGTGCATTAGTTATAGAGTATATAGTTTATCAACAAACAAGCAAACAACAGATCTGAAAACCATGGATTTGGGTTCAAAGGACTCTAAATAGGCGATTGCGGTTATTTTTTCCATAAAACCTCAATTTAAACATTATTCTCATTTAGTTACGGTTTAATAGTATGAAGATAGATTAGCTGACAGGAATATTATCATCTTTTTTTTCAATTATATCACGATAGGATTTTTTATATCACTTTCTGTGACATACACTTTTGCTCGGGGGAAGTTTCTTAATTATTAGATTAATGAGTTAAAAAAAAGTAAAATGGGAAGCAAAAATAAAACTTTAAAATTGTTGTTTAAATATGTAAGCAAACAAATTGTTTGATATTGATAAAGTAACGGTAATGGAACCCAACTACGAATACTTTTTTACTGTAGTATGAATGAATAATTTGAATAAAAAAAGGTATTTTTGCTTTGACTTTGTTGATGACATTTGTTTAATATTCCTTATGTAGAGTGTAAGTTATACTTACACTGTTTACAGTAAGTATTACTCTTATCTTCAATATGATATTTCTTTTCTTTTTATATTTACCTTTTTCAACAAATATTCAACATTCATCATTCAATGCTTCTGTGGATATCAAGCTTTGAGCATTCAGAATGCGACACGTAGTTTTGACACCAAAACCTACTAAAAGCTTGCTATAGTACCGATATTTACATACAATAATATAAACTTTAAAATGCCAGTGAAATTGCGACTTGTACTTTGGACTTGTGTTTTGTTTTTCTGGGAAATGGACCTGACATTTAAACGATAACGATTTTGACCAAGATACTGTCATATTATGTTATCAGATGTGTCAATTGTGTAGGTTATAGTATAGCACCGTAAATATACACACGAACAGAGGCACTCATGTGATACCGTCATCTTTAGTTGGATGTATTGTATGTGTGATAAGAACGGAGAGAAGTTTTTATATGTAATTCGTCAGATTCGACGTGGCTTAACGCCTCACAATTTTTTTTTCAAATATCCACAAAGCATCATTACCGACCACGTTTTAGAATTATTTATTTAGCGTGAAGGTAATTTTAGAGCAGTGTTGAATATTTCTGCAAGTGCAAGATTTAAACACTAACAAAATATCTTGCAGATTTTTAGAATAACATTTTAGGCAACATATTTATGCACTCTACATACAATTAAAATGAAATGTTGAACAAATCTAAGTGGGTTGACAGTCTCTGACCAATATACCGACAAAGTTACCGCTCAGATTGCTGTCCACTGCAAATACTTCAAATGTCTGCCTTTTTGTGACAAGTTTTTCTTACTGAAATCGTTTTTATCAGTGCTTTAATCGGATTTTTATACGGCACAGTGACATAAAACTGAATGTTTACCTTAATATTTCACTTTTATGTATTTTCGTGCAATAATTTGGTTGACATTTTTTTTATAAGTTTCAACTCAATTTTATAACTGTTTAAAAATGTACACTCATGCAAAGTGTGCATATATAATTTTTAACTCGATCTTTATATATTATATGATACAAATTTATAGACACAATCCTTGTCAAAAATAAAAAAAGGTTACTAGCCCGATATACATGCATACATAAAACTCGATTGTTAACGCTAGGAAATATATTATGTACACTGGCTTATGTAACTGTTTAAATTATCTATTTAAATAACGAACTTTAAAAACAACAGTTCTTTTGATGTTCTGTAAGGCCAAAAAGACGCAAACATATTCTCGATTGCAAAGGTGTTTTTACTTACTATTTATCAAGATTATTAAGAAGTAAATCCTTCGCTTCTAATAATCGAATGCACGGTTTACTTCTCTCATGTAGTATAGCTACTCAAAACCACTATTTATTCTGTCAAGGTTTTTCCTTCTCACGTCGATCCGATATTCCTGCTGCATCAACTTTTTGCTGCAATACGGATTTTCAATCTCAAATATTCCTGAAAATCTTAAACTTACTTTTCTAGTACTCATTTTTGTAAAGATTATTTGTCTACTCTCTGTGTGTTACATTAACATCGTACTATTGCTACAAAACTATATTCATTACATTATAATTCCATTGTTCAGATATTACTTAAATAAAATTTAATCCGATTGTATATACAGTGAGTGTCAACATCCGTTCAGAAACAATAAAACAAATTTACAAAAATAAAATGCTATTATTTACGCAGTGTGCACATAATTTTCGTTTTTTAATACAACAATATCCAGATTGGTTTCGATATTCAATATTTATTCAACCATAACACGGATACTGCTCCATTTTTATAAATCATAATAATCTTTTGCCTTTGTATTTTAAGGGAAATGTATCCTTGTAATACTATCATCATCATCATTATTATCATCATCACCCAAACCAATAGGTAGACTAGTGATAACCACTCCACTGCTGCACATATGTGCAGTGCGTCCCTCACATAAATTATATGAAATACTCTTTTTTTTGCTTATCCGCCCTCGTTGGGGCAAGGACAGGTTGTGATCACGATGTAACCTACCGCTAACCATCTAACGACCTAACCTGCGGTATATATCAGCTGAGTCATGGGGATGTCTTCGTCCACATCCGCGGCTTCGCTGGCGCCAACTGCCAACTGGTTGCTCCTCCTTAAGGAAGTTAACTGAGGCCCACTCTTCCTCTCCAACCAAAATGTGACGAAGCTCGGGGCGCTTACACAGTCCCCATTTATTTCAGCATCATCACATACTCACGAGCGGACATATCACCTGATGATAAGTTGTTCATGTACCCTCCTAGCAACTTCACTCACTATACGAAAACCAGCAGCGCTAAGCTATGCAATTTGACATGAGTTTTCATTGAATACCTCATTCCCAACCAATTGAGCTGACTCAATCCTGTACTGTAGATCTACCTCATATATTATAATGTACAAGGTTTTATAGATTTAATTAGTTTCAGTTAAATTATTGCCTAAATCAAATATATACACACATCGAAAAGCCTTATTTAAAACTCTTATCGCTTTTATAAGCCTCGTGATATAGCTAACATGCGACAATTTTAATCTTTATGGTACAGAGGCTGTAATCACGTTACTCAGAGTTGATCAAACAACTTTATTCCTTTCTAGGAAAATACATAGATTGTTAGTTGGTCATTATGTAAATTGATTCCTCCCACCGCACTGGTTTTCAGCTGATCCGCAGTGGCCAGTGGAAACGATGTGCATATATATATATATATATATATATATATATATATATGATCTCTTCGTTCTATATACATCTGGATCTTTCTGAGCCAGCCTATCTGGGCAATCGTGTTGTCTATGCCTATTGACGAAGCTCTTCATTTTTATAAATGGAAGTGGGCAATGAGCTTGGTCACTGAATAACTAAACATCTATCACTGAATCTATAACCGCTGGAGTATGCGATTTTTACTGTGGAGACCGCCGATGTGGACACCTTGGAAGCGGCTTATATCCAGTAGTATATAAGCCGCTCCCCAGGTGTCCAATTATCATCATGAATGACGCAGCATTGATGATGATAATTAAAACCCACAATTATCGTCCATGAACAAAAACAAAAATGTCTATTTTTATAAGTTGTATATAAGCCGCTCCCAAGGTGTCCAATTATCATCATCATTGACGCAGCAATGATGATAATTAAAACCGACAATTATCGTCCATGAACAAAAACAAAAATGTCTATGTACATAATTCGAATATAATCTTAGAATACCAACTTTCTTGACCAGGTGATGATAATTATGTGCTATGTAAAGTCGTTGCCAGTTCATTGGCTGCATAATCGGTTGATGAGCAGATTTGTGTTTCACAATAGAAAGTGGCTGCCCTCGTCGCTTAAGTACTCTCGAAGTCGTTGAAGCTCTAACCGCCCACATCGTATTACAAGTTATCGACAAATAAATAGGATCTATTATTCTTACTTTTCTTTTGTAGACGTTGTCTTTCATAATCGAAGATTTTGGTGAATTGTAGATATATGCGTATTCGTCATTCAGTTATTGTCCATTGATCTTGTAACTTGTACCTTATCATCGCTGCTTAAGATATTTACATTCCTTCTATTAAATAATAAATTACGATCCATTTTTTTAAAAAAAAATGTGACATATTTGATATTTTCTTCTTGCTGTTGTTCTTTTCGGGGATGCTGTAAAGGTTAGTAAAGGCAATTATGTGTATATTTGTAGCTGACAGAATGAAAACCTATCGCCATTAGTGTCCAATATTGCGTGCAGTACAGTGGTGGGTTTGCTTTAGTCGACTATCAGGGACTCCGACCTTCTCTTCCGCGAATCGAAAGTTTTGTTCGCCTTATATGAGAGGCAAGGGCGATGAAGGCACCTGGAGAACTATATTCTAATGCTTTCTTTCGAAATGTAATACAGGTTATTAAAGGTATAATGGTTGGACGATGTACATTACATTTTGTACTAATTTTATCCTCCCAGGGGCCATCAATAATAATAACTACTAACAAACCTTCGACCATTTGGACTCCCTGTTCTGGGATTCCCGTCTGGTTGGTCTTTATATATGTTTTATTTTGTATTGTATATATTTGTTTTATAATATGTTTATAATATTTTATTTATTTATTTTATTGAACGACCAGGCGGAAATAGAAAAAATAATAATAATAAACGATATTCGGGAGTTGACGTACGTAACACACTGAAAAGCTAACTAGTTAAAGTATCAAGTGATATTTCAAACTACCTAACTTCTTAGAACAAGACAAGGTCGCGATACATTATCTATGTCATCTCACAAACATTTTTTATCTATTTCTTCGTACATGAATCTTACTTTATACTCGAACGACCTTGTTATCTTACTAGGTATCAGTGGAAGGTTCTGATTCGGTTGATACATTGTGATTGATAAGGTAATGTTTTAAATAATATTTTAATTAATGTGCACATTAAATATTACATTTTTGTTTCATATTGATTTGAACACTTGAATGTAATTAAATTGTTAGGTCATAGTTATGATACATCATATTTATGATACATTTATTGTTATTCGAAGTATCTGTGAGAGCAGAGAGCAGAGTATTTACACATTTTTGCATTCGTTGGAACTATGTGAAATATGGAAGTGTGTGAAGTAGTGGATCTAGTCTTCAGTAGGGACCTCTTCAATGGATTCGTGAACGTATTCACCGCCGCTTCCAGGCGTGTAAATCGTAAACCTCAAGATAAGCTTATTGTAACTGTCGGAAATAAAAAGAAGTAGCAAGATGCGGTTCGGACTGTATGGCGAATGGGTTGGTTGGGATGGTTCTATACGTTATCTTAACGGAATGTGCGGATGCGTAATCATGGTGAAGGATGACATTGCTGCAAGGAAGCTTTCCGCAAACTTTTTCTAAGCAATTGTTTACGAACCAATGTGCATGCGCTATCGGTATCAAGCGACACTGTCATGTTATGACCTGATTTGCTGAAAAAAGAAGCAACCAATTTCTTGTTGGTGCTTCGACTTTTCTTAAGTTTTCGAAAAGGAACGACCTATTCTGCCGACTGGCTTTTTCATTTCGATTCAACAGTACACCCAGATTTCATAATCTGTCACGATATTATAGACAGCCAATGACTGTACGGCATCAATTTTTTTATAATTTTACAAAACTCTGGTCTTCGACTTGATCGATACCACATGATTTACCATCATGTGGTATCGATCAAGTGCTTCCAAATCTGAACTGAAATGCACATGCAAAATATTTTTCATTTATTTATTTTATTTTTTATTTTATTTGATTTACAATTACAATTTCAACCATTTATTTTCTTCTCTTAGCAACCGTGCTAGGTCTTAGACCTGTGTTACAGCTGCTAAGCCCCTTCTCCGGATGAAGTTTAATTTAAATAAAACTTAGAATTAAAACTATAGATTAATTAAAGAAAAAAGAAAGAATATCCCAATAAGGGAGGTAGTAGTAAATTATCTTAGTTTAAAATCGTACACACAAAGTATAACTAGTCTAGTGAATTAACAATACTTGTTATATCATAATTGAGTGGTACAAGAGAAGGTTAAGGGCGATTTATAAAAATGTTACAATAATATTTGCTTAACTTAAATTTACAATACCAATATGTTTGTGGTATATACATAAAGATAGATATAGATATATATTTGTTTGTTTGTAAAAACATTTCATTCACATCTCGGGTAAAATTTACTTATTTATTTTTAATAAAGTTTCAGTATCCTCATACTTCAACGACATTAAATAACTTGTGAGGACCAGCTTACATTTGTAATGAGTAAGTGTATATATAGTGATGTCATTCTTTTATATAGGTAGGGCCCCAAAAAACATATATGTCTATGAGCATAGGAGGAACAAAATTTTTCTGGTAATATGATTTAGCTAATCCCAATGCCTAATACAGTACGAATTTGCTGACAAGTATTTTTTTTTCAGTTGCAATCAGTTTTCGTACGGTATCAATATTGGATTCTGTGAACGCAGTCGCCAGCCGACCTTTATGATGACGGAGATGATCACGTCCACGTCTCAATTCTCCAAGAATACACAGAGCTGCGACAAGGGGCTTCATCAAATGCCAATTGAAGTCTCTGGCAACTCTCTGTTGACTAAAGTCACTATGAAAATCGTTATAGCTTTTTTATTTTTTTTATTGTAATAGACCTATTCCATAAGTTTTCAGTATGCCCCACGTGCTATCCTATCTTATTATAGGTGTATACACCTATGTGTTAGCTAAGACACATATTCACTAAATTATTTTCAAACTTAACTCCAAGATAATTTTATTTTTATTTCAGAATATAACTTGCTTAATGAAAATGAAAGAATGGGGCTTAAAAGTACTCATCTTTTTTTATTGTCGCCCGTAATGTCCTTTGTTGCGGCGCATTTCTTATTACCTTTAACGTGATATATTCAAATATGCCAACACTTGTTTAGGAATGCCTTCACAGAAGCGTCACTGAATAATAAACAACGACCCTACTACGAGTCTCGAATACTTATTTGAAAAGTTTTGACACCATATTTATTGTATTGTTCAAATAAATAAGTCCAAATGCATGTTGGTCAAGCGTGTCATGTTTCATGTTTATCAAATCTAAAAGAAAAGTTAACTCATACTAACCTATGTTTTTAAATACCAAAGCTGGATGAGGAATATGTATTAACTCAATCAGAGTCTTGAAAAGCAACGCACGATTCCTATAATTCGTTCTCGACTCTGTTCAAGATATAACCGGCTAAAGATCAAAAGATATATAATAAGATTTAAACGTCAGTAATATATATTTTTTTTACCTATGTACTGATGTTAATATGAAATGATTCCTATGAATCAATCATTAGGGTGTATAATTGAAATAGATGAAATCGTATTTGCAAGTTATATTATAGTGCCGTAAGTATTTTTGCCGTAAGCACACAGAAGCACTCGCTCGTCGATCCCTTCCCCAGTCCGATGCAATCCATGTACAATAAATACGAGGAAGGTGAAGTCAGATGCAGTATTAAAGACATGCGACATACATAAAACACTTCGCAGATTCGGAATCTAGCAAATTTATCATACTCAAATATTTGGCCTTGGATTTGGCTTTCGGCTAAATATTCGGCTCGGATACACTAACTACTACGTTATGCGGCCACCAATTATAAATAATTCTGAAACGTATAAATATGTTCATCCCACCACCAAAAAACCATCCACTTTTCAAAACAAACAACAAGAAATATTATATTTTATATATTTTGAGAATATTGTTCGTGGTAAGATCTAGGTGCTGTATTAACGTTTCGCCTCCTTAAGCGCTAAATAGTTCCTTTACTGTACGTATATGTTTATAGTCAGCTTTTCTGAATACATAAGGAATTTTCATTTGCTCGCTAATAAGTTCCGTTATGGAACCAATTTAAGGACGTTCTCTTTTTACTACCACATTACGTTACAAGTTGAATGTGCGAATGAATTAAATTATCTTTTTTTTTGTTCCTATTATGAGTACATATCCAGAATAATATGAGAAATATTTGACAAAACGTTTTATATAATATGTATTTTTAATACAATGACAAAAGTGATATTATATATAAATTAAAAATAGTTTAAATTGAAGTTTTTATAAGTTGTTATGTTTGTGAATATTACAGGACTGAATATAGAAATATGTCCTTTTACACACATGCCACACGCAAAAGAGTGTAAAAACAAGTACCAGATATGTAGTATACTTGTTATATAAAAATTACATTGCATATGCATTATGATTCCTTATTTAGGATTACTTATAATATTCATGCGCAATATGGAATCATGTCATAGATCACAGGATCACTTACCATCAGGTGAACTGTGTGCCCTTTTGTCAGCATCAATACAATGAAAAAATGTAAGCCTATTTTGTTATTAACCGCTGGAAACAGCCGCTAAATTATGGTATGTAATCATTGAGAGTAACAAACGAGCACACAGATCATCAGATGGTAAATGTTTCCGGCGGCCCATGATATCTACTTTCATCCTTGTCAAGGTATCATAATGCAGATGGGTTGGCACTCTTGAGCACTAAGATTGATTGTCTCGTCACCAGTAAGGTCTTCGGATCCCTGCACTCACCAGACGAAACACAGTAACATTTTGCTGCTATTTTACGCTGATATTCTGTGAGGGCGTGGTCAAGCTGACACATTCATTCCGCAGCTAGAAACAAACCGCAGTGTGGCTCTACGACTCAAAATTTTGCTTACTTTACGATATTATGCAACTTATAAAGCTATACTAAAAGTATTATTAATTGAAGAGAAGTGCTCAATTACACGATGATTCACTTAATTGATTAAGTAAGAAAAAACTAACAAGAGATCATTACCAGTTAGATGACGCTTATCAATGATGCCCAAGGAGCTTTTGTAATATACGAATGGATGAGCACTTAATATCATTTAATTTGGAAAAATATATGTATATATATATATATTATAAAAAATATCTGCTGCAGTATGAGTAGGTCGGAGCCACGCTGCAGCTAACCACCGTTGTAATCTAGCTTCGGACTTATTTTACAATATATAAATACTTCGATAAAATATGAGAGTCTCTACTGCGCTCAGCTGTGAGCTAAAAATATTCGGTAGTAATATGTTAGACCTTGAATTGTTGCGGTGTGCAACGCATTCTGTGGGTTTTATATTACATAGAATTGACAACGATATTGTGTGGTATATACTGTCGAACCTTCGAAAAATTACAATAAAAAAAAAACTGATATTGGGGCTAAACATTCTTTGTGATACATATCTCATTAAAAGTAGGACCTAAGCCACCGAACTCCAAATATTGCCTATACATTGGACTGGCGATTGTAGGCTGACCCCAGTAGGTGGACAGACAATCTATGCAAATTCAATTTGTGGGAAGTCGATGCATACAGGGTGACAATCTATAGTGGAGACCTGTGTTCAGGAGTGAACTATTTATAGAATATGATGATGAATTAATCACAACGAACAGTCAAAAAATCAAAAAAAAATGGATTCGGGAATATCTAAATTCATTAAGTGAACTGGGAATAATCGGTTGCAAATGGGTTTTACTATAGGTAATTAAGTCCACTTGCAACCGTTCTGAAATGGCTCAATTATAGTTCTGTAATAGTATATATGTACGCAGGATAAAGTACCCATATATTGTGTAGTATTTATTACAGCATATTACCTAATACCTTAATAATTCAAATGTAATAAATAAATGATTTATGTCAAAAGGTCTGAAGGTCAGTACCAGATGAAACAAATCAAGGATTCGTAAGTTAACAATTTATATTTTGCACAAAATTTTGCCATGCTTGGTTGATAGTTAAATAACTCATGTATCTTCATTGTTCGTTCGTCATCGATTGATTCTTAATTGCGCAGTTCGATTGTTGAAACACACAAAAGTCTTAAAAACTTTTCCCAAAGTCGACTGATACTGGACAACTAATCTTCAACTAACGTAATGTTTTATTGCTTTTTCTTCAATCAACCTTAAACTAGGTGACGGGTTATGTTTTGAAAAGTGGCTTACAAAATAACGTCTTGTAAATAGTGCCAGGCTTAGTATAATTATTTAGATCTATAATTTAGATGCGTATAAGGTTAATTTTAAAATAAATATTTTGAATTAATTCAATGACAGGCTACAATAATCAATAATAAAGAATATTACAAAAGATTAAAACGCTGAGATAGTCTGAGCGTGAGATATCGAGGTTCCTGGCTCATTCAATTTAACACACGCTTCCTCGACTAAAGTCGCAATTAATTTCGTTGATCGGCTCATTGGGAGCGTGCTCCTTAATCAAGAAGCCTTACATAGCGTTTTCAACAATCAGACGTTATTCTTTTATTTCTTTGCCGCAGAAACGATTACGAGACTTAACGATGGGTAAATGTCTCTATATAATAATCTACTGCCATTTGTGCGATGAAACTGGAATACATCTTTATCTCTTTTCAAATATTGTTCGAAATATTTTATCGTTACAGTTTAAAATAGAAAGCTTTATTAATTTTGTATACATAGGTTATAAAGTTAATTGGTGTGAATGTCTTTACCATTTGCAGACACGCACAATTTAAGAAGTTGCATTATATGATTGATTCATTGATATGAAGTTTAAGAATCTCATTAATCTTACACAAATAATATTGCATGTCGAGGGGACAGGAAGAAGTTAGGTTTAAGTATAAGTGTTTTACATAATAGTGGCTTTACTTATTTAGTACGGGATACCTATAATATTTCAATCAGAATTCACCTTTGTAATCAATATAATATAAATGAACGTAATATTCGTGTTTAGTTCGTCTCAAACTAAAAAACCCTAAAGCGCATTAAACCCATCCCGTAGATAACAAATGAACTTGTCTGGATTCGACCACATCGATATCTACTGGGTTCGCAAGGAAATAATTATAGACTCTTAAGTTAACATATACGTCTATAAATATGTAGATAGGGGGTGGAGATGGCAGATATAGATAACTCCATCTCTGCCATCCCCACCTCCCACCCTCCGCTCTCTTTTCTAGCATTCATTAGTTATTTAATTAGCAATCCTTAGAAAATAATATCTCGCCCAGTAAATATTACAAATTCATCCTCAATATGGATAATACATTACGTCACAGACCCGTTAATATAAAAAAAATACGTCTAAATTATTCTCAAGTAACAATACATGTTTGATGCTTTAAAAAATCAATTTCATTATTCTTCAATGTAAGTTCTACAATCTTTCCTGCCAGGAAAATGGCAATAGAAACTCCCCAGGCGTGCCTTTTTATCTATCTCGCTACCTACTACTCTTTTAATAATAGTTCGACAAAAAGGTTTGCCGCATTTTATAAGTAAAAACTGTAGTAAAATCTCTTAGGTTGCACTGTTTGTATCTGGCTGGTTTCAATACCATTAAATAGAAGACATTTTAAAAATAGAAAATAAAAAGTCAGAACGATATCCCGCCATTTTTCTAGTTTTCTGTCCGCCAAAATTAGTGAATCAAACGAAGAAATTTGATACATTTTGAGGTTTTATTATAAAAAAGGGAAAACTTCGACATAAGACAAAAATTGTGACGTTTATGGACTTAACGCAGTGTCAGTAAGAGTACCATAAAATTGTAAAATTTAAATTCAAACGTTTTCAGTCCGGGAATTTTGATGCCAAAGATGAAGACATGTTCTAGATAAAGTCGATGCCATTTTTGAAAAAGTGGCGCAAGATCGGCATATTAGTAGTTACGACATATGAAAAGATTGATCACAGGTGATGAAAAGTAGATGTGCGAAAATAATCATGGTCGAAGGGAAGTTAAGCTCCACATATGTCATACCAAAACCTGGATTAACTCGCAATAAGATGATCTTGTTGTTGATGCTGTGTGTAATCTCACCAGGATTGTAGGGCCATCGTCAGATTTTTACCTGTTTCGGCTCAGAATTGTATAGGTAGTGTTACGTTAACATCAAGAGAGGAATGTCAAAACTACTAGTCAGTTTTTTGTTCAGAAACCACAAAATTTCTACAGGAATGGGATCATGTCATTACCTATAAAATGGCAACTATATTCGGACAAAATGGCACAGATATATTATAATCAAATGACAAAACTCAAATTAACTGTGATAAAAAATGTCTTGAATTTGTATATAAAATACGAAAAAACATTCCCCGACCCATATTTTCTCTCTTTTTATATAATTTCACTAACTTATACATTAATTTTCCGAAATATACTAGGGTATAGTATTACCGGGCAGGTATTAAGGCTTTTCGGCGTGTATTAACTTGACGAGGAAATTACAATGTTTATGTTTTTCACTATACATCGCACGATTGATCCACTTTATTAGCACAGGAGTTACACATGTAATATATATTTTAAGTGTCGAGGATTAGTAGTAAAGTGAGTCGGTAAAATACATTTTACAATAAATCGTTTTAAATAACTGAAGACATGCAACTGCCCTCAAATGATAAAGTATCTATAATTATATATATGTCATTAACTAATTAAAAAGTTATAAGTTAAGTTTGATATTTAGCAACTTATTTGCAGAGCTTGAGCTAATTACAAAGTTTTGTTTTGAATTACAATGTCTCAGAACAATTCGACAAAGAGCGTCTGAAGTTTTAGAAAAGTTTAATAACATCACCACCTACAATAAATACCAGTTTACTCGAATGATAAATACTGTACTAAAAAAAATGAAGTGCTGTTGATTAGTGATGATGATAAGGATAAAAATTTAAAACATTCCTTGTAGAATCCTATATTTTAAAAAAAAATCTAATTTTTGGGATAATTTCGTGTAAATCTTATTGTTTGTTTTGTTTTACTTTTAATAACATATAAAAACAATAGACAGTCTATTGTTTTTTACAAATAGATGGCTTGTCTATATATACGAGTATCATATTGTCTTCCCTCAGAACACTAACGATACTCTATTCAAGATACAAGATGCGTTTTTTTTCAACACAATTTTGCTAATAGGTATTTTATAATTCCTTTTTCATCTTAGAAAAAAATGGATCTTTCGTGTTATGAGATAGTGTTTTATCACAAATTACGGGAAAACGGCTGTATATAGTTTTAATGAACATCTGTTAGGAGAGGAATAGTTGTTAACACGATATATCATCGGAATGCCGTACATTCAGCAAAATGGTTGATGAATTACAATCAGACGAATTCGAGGACACGGTTACTTCCTTTAAAAACGTTATACAAATCACTTGCACTTATTTTCTAGGTCTATTAACTTTCACAATCTCTTTTCAAAAACATTTATTCTGTATCCTATCTATACATATTATACATTTATAGAATAGACATAGAAGCGTCAATGGCCTAATAAGTATAATGGCAGGGTATGCAAATCTTAAGGTCGTAGGTTCGAATCCGCCATTCGACTATTGTCTAGAACCAACTCCTAGCACAAGCATTGTCAGCTTAGTTGGAGTGGTTAACCGGAATATTAGTAATGTTAATAGCATTGATAATATTTTTTACTAATATATATATATACATATATATATGTAAAAAATATAACATATATATATATATATATATAATTGAAGCATGTTATGTATTCCAACAAGCACATCAGCTTTTCGCGTCGATTTGTAGATCTCATGTGATTACATAACGGTGTTGAAACTATTACCTGAGATTACAAAATGCAAAAATTAGCTCGGTGGTAGCATTTATATTGTTTACCGCCGCTTGAAACTGTGATGTTTTGTAATAATAATTGTAGTGTAGTTTTCTAGAGCACTTCCTCATTAACTGGAGCGGACGCGGTTCTCTGCGCCGTTTATTCAGTAGTCTCCGTGGAGACAAGCGTTCTCGTTATGAACTTGCTGCGCTTTAAGAAAATATTAAAGCTCAACTTTACGTGAAAGATACAATGATTTTTTTTATTTATCTAGTGACAAACGAGCACAAAGTACACGTGATGATAGGTGATGACTGCAGATAATAAACACAAACAAAGATTAAAGGGCGACATGAGATATCGACACCCCTGGGAACTGATGGTGACGTTCACCAAATGCGTATCGTTATGCTGCTACTTCATCCTATTATTTTGCGAGGGTACGGTTCTTTCCGGGTCGAGCAAACACGACAATAATATTTTAATATTTTTATATGTTATTATTGTATTTAATTCCGCCTTTCCAATCCATTGTAAGACAAAGGTCTTTTCCAGAATGCACCTTCGAAACACGCTCTCGCCAAAAGAATTTCCCTTTCTCAAAATCCCTTTGGAAGAGTACTTCCAATACCTATGCCATTTGAGTTCAGCTAATGCTAGTAGGAGAGAGTTGAAATAGGAATACGCCGAAATCTTTTATTGCTTTAATTTTTATTAGCATTTGGTCTATATTTTATGTAACTGTATAGAAATGTCACAATTAAAATGGCTATATCTAGCTTGCTTATATTATTTATTGAAAAAACCGTTATTGAGAAAAAAAAGAAAATCAATAACGGAGAAAGTTGTTAATTTTGTTCTCATTACACATCAAGTTGTGGATAACGGTGAAGTTGGCACAATTAGTTGTTAAAGTTTATAAGTTATTAATTAGTATCTTTAAATTGTTCTAAATTGTACAATATTATGTTACTTTTTGATATTCAAATCAATAAAATAAAAGAATAGTAACTATACAATAACATTTGAGTATGTAACGAAATTTCCACGTAACAAATTTGTAAAGAGGTAAGGCTACCCTTTGCAAATTCAAAAGATAGAAATCTTAGCATGCCGTAAACCATCTACGTGAGAGGGTCCGCTTTCATGTTCAAATTGCTTTCTAAGGAAAGACATCGGACCAGTTTTAATTGCACCACATATATGCGACAAGGAAGCCAATTTTAATGTTTGTGTTACATGGAAGGAATGGTTGTGAATAATTAAAATTATTTATATAATAGAAAAATGGTTTGGTGCCGATTAAATACAATTTCAACAATTTAAATGAGTACATCATCAAGTAGTACAGAAATTTAATAAACAATATTTATCTTAAATAAAATGAGTCTTAATCTTAATAAATATTAGGACCTTACATAACATACATACATAATACAACCTTACATACATAATATAATGTATGTTAAGTCCTTTATTTATAAATACACTGAAATGCAAATGAAAGACAGACATAAGACTTAAAATATACTATTTAATTAAAATAAAGTGAAATTGCACTAACATTCTATCCTTTTTAATTAACATATCGGAATGAATAAATTTAATAATATTCGTTATTTAATCTGTAAAATTAAAATGTATTTTATATTAAATTTCTGTAAGAAAAACTGTTTTTTAAAATTCTAGCAAGGTAACATGTACCTTTAATGGTTTTAAATACATGATGCATAAAAAATACGTGAACGTTGAATCGTAAACGCTATCTTTAAAAATAAACACCTACCCTTCAATAGACCAACGTTTAGTTGATTGTTAAACACAATACCCAAGTCACGTAAAGTTACGCTCCGAAATACAAAGTCGTGTAGATAGATGTATTTTGTTGGGACTATGTCAAAATAAGTAACAGTTAAAATAAAGTAGACCATTGACCTCTGTTTTAAAGAAATCTAATATTGCTAAATCGTGAACGAAAGTATTTGTTTGAGGTATTTAGTGGCAACATGAAAAATAAAATTCGGCCGCCGACAATTGGCGCGTGGCGTGTTAACAGCTGTCTACTGTGATAATTAGTTAAATGTAGTTTACTGACTCAACAGTTGTAGTGCAATAAAACTTTTGAGATAGTTTTAACTGAGCGTTTTTTGAATATAAATAGAATAGAAATATTTATTAATAAGCGTAGAATAGTATCTGAGTCCTGGGTTTGTCAATTCACAGCCGAGAAAGAATATTTTAGCGTCTATGTGACGTTGTTGGTTTCGGGCATTGGTGTGCTGTATATGTTTTGTGACCCTAACAATGAATTCGAACCTTCCATAGATCTCAGAGTGCATGTGCGACGACGCGTGCATCCGTGTTGACGCTCGATGCTTATGGTAGTATAAAATATACTACTATATATAATACTTTATATATATATATATATATATATATATATATATTAATATCGAAGTTGATTATTAGGGCTATTATTTATAAAATTTACATTAACCCCCACTCAAGGCCCTGATAGTGAATGATTGAGGGTGACAATCGATTAAACATTATGCATGATGGTTGGTGATTCTTGTAACCAGTAAACATATCTTTGTCGTCTAGAGAGTGGATAGACAATCGAGCCGCCCTTTTTGTACTATACCAAATTTATAGCTACAGTTCGCTGTCCTCAATTAAGAGGCAATGCACATGCGGTGTCTCGTCTGAAGCTGAGATGGAATACTTTATCATTAATTATTAGGCACCACTCAGATACTTTTTAGTCTGGCTGGCTTTTAGACACTTAGGACTAATTTAGTTAAAATGCATTTGAAGTTCATTATCTGATACTACCGTGGGGACACATTGAATATGCCAAAACACGTCCATCATAAAGAGAGGCATGGAGTTTTTCTTGGACTCGGGTTCATAATTATGAATCCAAGTTTCACCCCCATTAATAAATTGACCTAATACATGGTGTATTCATTACAAAGGTACCAAATATGCGCGGGAATATTCCACGTTTCTGCAGCGGCGTAGAAACGTGATGAAATACGTAAAAAATATTTTATTCAAAGTGTAGTGTTCACGTAAATTTAAGAAATCATTCACATTTCACCTAAAGCTGAAGTATTCAAACGTAATTATGTGCAAGCAAATCGCACAACGGAGAAATATATTAAAATTTCATTGGTAAAATCTGGTTAGGGCTCCGAAGATATCCTTCCTGTCCTCGAGCGTGAGACCGATGCCTTAATATATTAGACTAACTAGACTCTTATAATTAGCGACGTTAATATTTTTTAAAATGTACTACGGATATTAAATTTATGTAACTGGTAACTTTTTACATCGCGTGATAGAATCTGTAACGAGGACATTAGCAGTAAAACAAGGGTGACCGACATACCTCAAGGGATTGGCAAGTTGAAGTGGCAATGAGAGGGCTATATAGCTTGAAGAACCGATAACCATTGGGGATGAAAGGTACTCTAGTGGTATTGTCGTATTTACAAACCCAGTGAAGGATGACGCCCACTAGGGACTATTCATGGTTTATGCAGGCTTCGGGGAAGTCAATAGATGTAGGTGGTTCAGGATTTTTATGACATGCTTGTTGTTATGTCGATTATGAAATTTTGTGTTTAAGTCTTGCTGTGAAAAGTACAATATTTTACAAATTAGTTGGTTTAATAATTTTCGGATTCATATCACACCACATACACCCGTTATAAGCACATACTGATCTGGTCTTTAAATAACATTGCTTATTCACGAGCAACAACTACACAAATTTATTTAACGTTAAACTTAAATAAACTAATTAATTAAATAATTTCGCTTTCTCACTATACTTACATGTTATCTTTGGATATAACCTACGAGTAGTTATTATATCTGTAACAGATGTTGCATACTTTTGTCCCACAACGTCGGGGGACTTCTTTTATGTTCTTTAATGAATTAAACTTTCCTTCTATTTTATTCCGTTTCTCGAGAGTTCTTTGTTAAAGCAAAGTAATACTTGTTTTTATTGCAGTACAGTTTACAGTTAAGTAACTTTATCCACGATTGACACGGCAATTACTGCGCTCTGAGCACTCAAGTTAGCGAAGAAGTTGAGTAAAGTTTACGCATGAGTATAGTTAATTTTACGGTACTTTCCCAAACTGTTACATAACTTAACGAATATTCATTTATAAAAGATTGCAAAGAAAAGTAGTAAATTCGAGTAGTAAAACTCTTTATATTGCTGTTAATAAAACAAAATTAGTAGCAAGTCTCGTGGGTCCGATGCAGTTGGCTGTTAAATTACAAAATTGTGGTCTGTCGATCGCATCTCATGTAGGCCAGGAGTACCATGGCCGACGGGTTCATTGACCGACGCCCCTCTCCCTACTCGCTTTGGACCCTGTACCAAGTTTCTCTTATCCGGGCCATTGCACGAGTCATCCAAAGTAGTTTCACTATAAGAAACACATGAAAGTCGATCGCTGCTTTGAGAGTTAGAAAATTTTATCGATTAATGATTCCGCTGTTCGAAGTCGAACATGGACTTACTTTAGAATATAACCGACATGCAAATATAAAATTCGAGAAAGGGACGTTATGAAATGTGTACCTTTTGTCAGTATGAACATTATACCGATTAATTAATATTACAAAGTGTTCACGCAAAATTTTCCTTTGCGGTGGGAATAATTTTATATAGAGATTTACATTTATTTTCTTTTTTTTAAATCATATTACTTTCTGATATTTGGTTATAAATAAGTCATGTATTTTCGGTTTCTGTTCTTTTACAAGCTTTAATCTTCTTTAAGTTTAGAACTGTAATTAGGCTCTCGATTCACATTCTAGTTAAGAGTTACATTACAGGCGCTTACCGAGTGTATACGTTACATAGATTTGAAGAACCGTACGCTGTAATGGTTATAGCATTCATCCACTTTCTCAATTGACCTATCACGAGTTCTCGTCACTTTGCAATTTCCGTGTAACGTTGACTACTAATTTATGTATAAAATTTTACTCATTGAAACCTGATCTTTACCATCATGGAATATCAGCATATTTCGTATAGTAAGTGTACGTATCCGTCGACCCAATTATAGGAGTTCTCAGAGGCAACACGGCATGTGCATCTTGAATCTTATTATAAATTAAATCTTGTTTAAGATGTATGTAGATTCATCATGGGATCACTTAGCGTTTAGCGTTTCAAGGTGAACTGTGGGCTTTTTTGTTATCCTTAATATTATATAAAAAATATATTTAAACTTAGATATTGTAAATTAAATATATTAAGCAAAAATAGGTTATTAATTGAGTATGAATATCAAGTTCGTATAGTTACGAATAATTGACAATTGAGTCGTACATTTTGAAAGTGGGGCAAGTTCATTTTTGAACAAAACGGAGATAATGGTAGTTATAGATAAAACTTGTTGTGATCTTTTTATGCGTAAACAATTTATAGTTAAAATAAAATCAGATTCTATTATTTGGGAGATGGAAGTTTTAGCTCTTAATAGTATTGAAAATATGTTTATTTTGAAAGTGGTACAACTTAGATTGAAATTATTAAGCAGAAATTGTGGGAAGAGATTTACGTCAGAACATTTCCGGAAAACCAGTGAAAATTTGGTAAATGCTGTAAAGCAACATATTCAAAGTTTTCCTAAGTTTGATAGCCATTATACAAGGAATCACAATCGATGTATGTAATATTTAATATTGCTGGATCAGATTAACAAGGGATGCACCATACCAAATGTTATACAAAACTTCGATAGAACGAGATGGTGAATTTAAAATTATCGATTTGTCACCACGACGAAGGAGACGAAGTAATTTCGGAAATATTATATTATGTATGAAAATATAAGATCTGAATCTGAAAAATCTGAAAAAAAACAAGTACGTGATGGATTTATTTCTAATAATTATACTTCTTTCAAAGAATATAAACACGTATGGAATTAAAAAAAAAAAAATTATAATTGAAGGATCATTTAAAAGGGTATTTGAAAGTTTTGTTTCACTGATGAAGTGAACGAACGAAATATCGGATACAACTACTAGGCCTGTTTCTCACTACGTGATTGAGAAAGACGTTTCAAACTACGGACGCTTCTTCGACTGGACTTTCACCCGAGTCAAAGCACTATTGACACACATCGTATCACTGTTTATAGAGTTTATTTCTTACACATGTAGCCACGTTTGCCTAGTTAATATTAGGAGAATTTATTCAAAATGTCATAAATTTAAGTTTTTTGTCAAATATAAATAATATATTAGACAAAAAATATTATATAATAATAATAAAGCTTTTCTTCGCACATATTCAATTACCATTATCAATAAATCTATTATAAGATCGTATTTAAGATTAAAGACTAGACTATAAAGATGAGTGAACTTAGGATAGTATGATTTTTAAGTTAAAAAAAAATATATATAAATTTCAATGAATATTATCTGCTTGTGCACAAGGTGCAAGCAGCTCAGTTGATTGACGAGTGAACATTCTGATTCCCGTATCCTGCTCAATCTGCCCAGCCTTATCTACTCAATCTGTTCATAACTTTAAGTCTATTGAAACTCAAAATAATTATTATAAAACTTTGAATTATCGATTAAAGTTATCGCAACAAATTTAAGGATTGAGGTCAACCTAGTAAACATTTTTTTTAAATATTTTTACTTTTGAAACTAGTTATGCTATAGCCAAATGTCTATGAGTAAGATACGACATAAACCATATAAATAACATATAAATGTGTATTTATATATATATATCATTCATATTACCAAACGTAAACGTTATTATTTTTAAATAATTTAAAAATTCAATATTTAGTCTAAGTAATACATACCTATATATTAGATTTTGTTGATCTTATTATTTATGCACTGATAAATGAAATACAACATATTATTCAGCCTAATTCATGTCCGGATTTATCATGCATCCATTAATTTTAAAATAAAAATATCCAAAGTTATGAACGTAGATTATCAAGAATATGATAAGGATTATGTCTCATGAATTCAGAAAAAACCTAAATTCCTATTTTTTTTAACATGTTTCAAATTCCACTTTACTGTGGTTGTTGTTTAGATTACAGTTTAAGTTTAGCCGAATCCAATTAAATAAATTCAATTTCTCGATAATAAAATATAAGATAGCTTCATTTATACTCAGTATAGTTCAGTTAGTACTGAAATAGATAAATATAAAACGTCGTCGTATCCATTTCATTAATTTGATATAAGCGCTATTGTATCGGTAATATTCTTTATTACTTTCGCTTATTATGGTTAAATGCTTTCACATGAAGCGCGTGTTGTAGAGTACTTAAGAGTTGCCTTTCCCAACGTTCCGTGACGTGCCTTCTTCAGAACATCCGGCGCAGTCGTCTCAATAATCTCACGCTACTTGACACCCTTGTGTGGTCTCCCCGGGCCCATTACGTTGCAATATAAGTTTACATCGCCTTCTATAGATACTTGTATATGTCTTGTACACTGCTGTATGTTAAATATAGAGATGTTGCAGCGTTCGTTAAAGTGCGGTTTTCTGGTTAGTACGTTACGACAAATCGACTTTGATTCTGTCATGGATGGCGAGTTCTTTTGAGGTTGATGTGGGTACATAGACTACCGCCATTAGTTAATTAGTTGCGTATTACTTGAAACCGTGAACTTGTATTAACGTTTAAACTCAACGTCAGACAATACCAATATGCATCATCATCTCTGAGAGAAAAGATGTATCGCCATATTAAATATGTATTAGGGGTCTCCAAATTCTTTTACTGCCCATGCGAAAAACAGAATTGTTATGATGGAATTCTGTACAAACGAGGTTCCTGACCGTAATCGCATACCCATCGATGCTGTAGTTTAACTCGTACAAAATAACATTTCACTATATACAAAGGGGTCAACGAATTACTTTCTTCCATCATATATTTTCAAAAAAAATATAATAAGAACATAATTTGTTTCAGTCAACGCAGCCGTTCGTATGATTCCGACGAACATGAGAGGGGAGCGTGTGAGTGGTGTGAGTATGCACTGGTCATCACTCTGGCCACCATACTTCTTATTGGAGTCTCCGCTCTTACCATCTTCTGGATATTCTTCTACCGAGAGGGCTACGCCTGGGCCGATGACATCCCTGAGAAACAATTCAATCTCCATCCCACGCTGATGGTGGCCGGTTTTATCACCTTTAGTGGTTTCTGTAAGTACTCGTCTTTAACTTTTGTAACAGCTACCTTCTTGTTCTAAAGTTAGGGACGCCAGATAAATATTAAATTTTAATTCGTGAGCCTAGGTCGTATTTATGCCTGTTACGTGTGTATACAAGAAAGATTATATTGTACAGTTTACTGCTTAGTGGTAGTTATAGCATGTATGAGATTGGTTCGGCCCGAGCGGATCGCGCCTTCACAGGATACCAGCGTGAAATAGCAGCATAATGCTGCTGTGGGTAGCTGTTGGACGCCGAAGACCCAATTGCTGGTAACGAGGAATTTCGTTAGACTGTTCGTAGGACTGTCCTCAGGGATGACAACGCAGGTCATGACATCTTTGTTGGAGATTAATACCTTTATTTATGGGTCGCAATAATTACCTTACAATAAGGTGAACTGTGTGCTCGTTTGCCAGCTTAATTATCATTAAAAAAAGGATCATTAGGTTATATTTAGGTCCTACCAAAGACTTTTGAAAAGGTCTAACGACTGCTGCCTGATAACAACTAGTACCTACCATTAAACTTGTCCTCTGATGCCCATATACGCTCATCCAAATAACTACTAGACCGAACATCGCTAAGTAGATCTTATCAAAACTCAAGATACAAAAATTAATAATAACTGTCTATTTAACTGCACAATGTAACAAAACAATGTACCTTACATTGTTTTTACGAAAGCTTCAAATCTTTCGCTTATTATCATTTAAATATTGTTTGATCCCTAATTATTTAAATTCTATCAATTTCAATAAGTAACCCAAGGCAGGAGGTTGATATAAGGCTGGCGATCCCATATATCAACCTCCTGCCTTGGGTTGGATATAAAGAAGAGCTTTCAATAAAGGATCACTCTCTCGTCCAGGTAAAAAATGAAGGCTTGAATATCGGCACAGAGTTTCCCCGCTTTCCGTTTTCTATAGGATACATTTCATGAAATGTGTAAACAGGAATTAACAGCCTTAACTCTACGCACCCTCTTCCATCATTGGTCAACCAGACGAGATCGGTGAAACTCCAGCCTTACGTTGGCAACACGACATTCCATGCATTCCTATCACGCGGTTCGCCTCTTGATTTATGATGAGCACGGCTAGGGACTGGAAGTCTCTTAAGGTGTGTGTTATTCTTGGACGACTTCCTATGATATAGGATCCCTATATCATATCGTATTTAAGACAAGAGTAAATAGGTAACCTTTGACATTTCTACAGCATGTCATCGCTTAATATTAGGCTGTGGCCAACGTTGGCTTATATTGAATAGAAAATAAATATACATTTGTCGATTATTTAAATTATTTTCGGTACACCATTTGATTAATATTTAATATTTTTGTTTGCAAACTTTTCAACGGTTTTTAATCTCGTTCAAATATTCATACGATACATATAAACAAGTTTGCTTTTTTAAAATTCACAGCGGTTCTGCTGTACCGCATCTGCCGATGCTTTAGGCGCATCTACGTGAAACTGCTGCACGCTATCTTCCACGCACTGGCAATCCCGTGCATCGTCATCGGGTTTTTAGCGGTACTTGACTACCATAACAAGAAGGGTATCAATAATTTCTATTCACTTCACAGCTGGATTGGCTTTGTGGCCATGGGACTGTTTGGCATTCAGGTGAGAATTATCTTTAAAGTTTATTTTTCTAATAGTAATCTCTCGCTTAATGTTATCAATTTTCATAATTTTCATGAGAGACTTTTACTCAATTACAATGTGAAAATCCAACGGGCGTTCATATTGGTAGAGTCAAACTGCTTTTTTATAATTAATGATCAGTTTGACCGAGGAGGGGACAACTGAAAGCAATATGCAATTTGAAATAGCAGCATAACACTGCCGAGTTTTGGTGAGTGTAAGGATCGGAAGATCCAGCTAGTGATGGAGAGGCTTTCCATCGCAGTCCTAGAGGATGGTTGTTGGTGTTTATGAGCTGCAGTTGTCATTTATGATGATGGTATTGTCTCATATGATGATTATGGTTGAATATAAGGTAGCAGTTCACTATGGTCTACAGGAAATTTATCAATAAGTAATGGGAGGTGGTTTATGAATGTTTTATTTTCCTTAATCGACTTTTACGACACCTAACCGCCAACATGTGAATAACTTTTTACAAATATTCAGTCCGCCGGATCGCGAATATTACCATTATTATCATCTTTTGTTCATCAAAGAATATATAATCAAATCGTTACCAATATTTTCCTCAGTACGCAGTTGGCTTCTTCAGTTTCCTTCTGCTATTAATCTGCAACAAAGGCACTGCCGGCTTCCGTGCTTCCCTCGTGCCGGTTCACTCTGCTTTCGGTATCTTGACTTTTGTACTTGGAGTGGCGTCCTGTCTGACTGGACTTACTGAGAAGGCAATCTTTACCCTTGGGTACGTATATAAAAAAAATGAGGTAATTTGTTTAAATCAAAACCTAGCTAGAATATAGATACATTTTAGTTTGCATTTGTGTCATTATATGCTGCATCCTAAGAATGTTGAATGGGAATTTAATGCATGTTTATATTTAAAAAAATATTATTTATTCAGTTAATTGCAATTGTGGCGCATAAAAAGATAACTCTACGCCTATATTTTTACTTCTATTGAAGTTTATAAAAGTAAATGAGCTACCAACTACATTAAAATATTTAATTTAATCAAGAATATATTGTTATATCGTGTTATCGTTTTGGTAGAACTGGACATAAGTTAGTGGTAACGTATTATAAAAGTGAATGATTAATTTCATTCCTTAGATGCTCTATTTTTTTGTATTTGTTGCTTTTTTGACATCGCACCTTTGATATTCATTGTGTAGTTATTGCTTTCATATGTCTTGTGTGAGTTGCTTGTATGTGTGCGTATCCACAGTGCGGAGAGGTACAGTGGGCTGCCCGACGAAGGAGTCATCATCAATGCTATTGGAGTGGCGTCGATTGCTATACTCGCTGTCGTCATGTACATTCTGTCAAGGGAGAAATTTCGCACGGCCGCGTCCCGCGAAGAGCACATACGAGCATCGGTAGACCTTTAGAGAAGGATAAAACTACGGACGGCATGTTTAAAATCACGCTGCGCGTGCCTTACAAAGCTAGAGTGCACGGATAAAAATAAGTTTTGCGTGTCAGCGTAAACCTGTCAGCGTGTTAATATTTTTTTAATATTAAATATATTTACATCGCTGATTACTATTAGCTACCTAGTTGTAGTGTGTTTGTTATATTTAATGCTAGAAGTTTTCATATATAAAATCAATAACCGAAACTTTCAAAATAAAAAAAAATCATATTTTGTTAATGCACACATGAATTTAGAATGTATATACATTAAATATTACTCAAAATATTTTAGACTTAACATTGTTAAGATTATAAGTGTTTATTCATCATTGATGATATTTTTATATCAACATGTACGAATTAGTAGAAGTTCTCTGACAACTATAATTTTTTTTTGGAATTTTTTATCTCCAATAGATGTAAAATACGTAGGAAGGTGAAAAAATTAGGAGGCTCATTGAATTTTAAGATTTGGTCTGTATCAGACTGAATTAGGTCCTATAATTATTATTCTATAGGCTTAATAAATAAATACACAAAGGATTATTCATTTTCTAATGAATATAATACCTAAGATATATTGTTGCGAATAAATAAAGTAATAATAAGTTATAATTTGACTTTTTGTTTGATTGTGTTAATTATCGCATGTGCATGAAACTTGCATGTTTATTAATAACTGTGTTTTGCCTTGTTAAATTGTATGTATGTGTGGCAGTAAATGTGCTCCATTTATTTATTTTCATAACCTAGTTGTCAACAAATCTACAATTGTTCACTTGCACAATTTCGATTCATCACGTAACAATTTATCAACCTATTTTAACTAAGGTTTTGAGTTAAATGTTTACTGGCTGATTTGAATTACTATGACATTTTTGTCTAATTACTGTAATAAATTTTAATCTGCTTAAAAAGGGTAATGCTCTGGTAAAGGAAAGGACGTAGAATCCGAAAAGGGCTTGAGTTGAAATTTGAATTTAGTAGATATCTTAATGACAGAGTCATGTGGTCGTTAGCGTATCTGAAAGTGATATGAACAAAAGATAATATATGTAATAAGTTAAAACTAAGCCACTCTTCACTCAGATACAAATGTTTAATGACCCAAACAAACGTTTCGACTAGGTTGATAAATTTATGTGTTATTAGTTAAGTCAATATATGATTTATTTATCTATAGTCATCATTTCTCAACCAGAGGATTGCGTTAAAGGGAGTCTAACAATCTGTTCAATAAATAAGACCTATATAAAAAAAAGGTTCATTTATTAAAGGAATGAATTATAATGTAGTTTTATTTTTATAAAACTACATGAATAGTACATTACGTTAAATATTATGATGTAATAATCACATGCAAAATAAACTTATATTATATATATATTGTTTTGTTTTTAATTATTAATTTATTAACATTGATTAATTAATGTGAGGTTTAAACGTATAAATAAACTATTAATTAAAATGATTTTATAATTTTATAGTGAAGGGTACCGAAAGGCTTTTCCTCGGGCGTGACATAAAAATTGTTGAGAAAAAATGGTCTATAGCATGAATTAATAACTAATATGCCTAGCTATTTTGTTCGTTCACAGAACATCTATTTTATTAATTCGAACAATATTGTATTCACTAACTAACAAATACTAATAAGTTTATTGTAAGATACTTACATTTTAGTTTGTTTAGTAGTTAGAAACAAATTCTTTAAATGCTAACACATAATTATTAAAAAACATTTTTTAACACATATTATTAATTTTATTAATGGCAATACTCACATGGGGCATGCGGTGCGCAGGAGCGAGACATACGCGTCACTGTCTCAAGAAGCCATAGTGATGAATGCCATTGGGATGTCGGTGGTGGCCGTTGCTGTACTGGTGCTCTATACCGTCCGCGGCACCGGAGGCTACCGTGTGCGGAAAGTCTCCGCTCAGCATCCAAGTTAAGCTCCTCTTCGACGACTTCACAACCGCCATTTAGTTTAAAATCCCCACCCACCTATTTGAGTACGATCAAAGGTTTTTGGATTTTACGTTAAACAGAATTGAGCGCTAATTATTGCGTAGTCGGACTACAACTAAATCATAATGCCTGTACAACGCTAAATAGTTTAAACTAAATAGTTGAAATAGTTTAAACGTCTAGGCAAACAACATATATTTAAATATGTACTGCAAGTAGCAATTTATACAATTTTGTTTAAATTACATTCCATTACAATACATTTATAATTTACAAATAGTATTTATAATCTAAAATTCCATACGTAAATGTTTATCAGTTATAAATAATCAACTTTAAAAAAAATTGCAGTTTGATTAGACAGTTAAAGCATATTATTTTGTTTATGTTCATGAATTTTCTTCTAACAGCTATATGTTAAGTATTTGAAGTGTGATGACTTATTAAAAAAATCTTGATAATAAGCTCAATTTACTAAGTTAAAAAATATCTCCATTTGAACATTATTATTTATGCGGTTGTGTAATGGTCTCTTTTTATAAATTAACAACAATTGCTGTGACTTGATTCCATCTAAATTATTGAAAAAAAAAGACCAACTCACAGGAGTTGTCTATTTTATCTTAACTACACCAGTTACAATTTAACTTTGAAATAAAGATTCATTTCTAATCAAATTGGAGATGTGAGTATAGAGGACAAGAGAAAATTACCGACTTTTATTTCAAGTCCATTGTACTCGCTCTTCTGTTGTTACACACGATACAATTAGAATATTAGAGTTAGCTGATGTAATATGGTAAAAATGATAAAAATACAAAATTTAACATCGCGTATAGATTCCATTTCTTTTCCTTAGTATCTTCAAATAATAATTGTCGAACAAAAATATCAGTGGCCATACACATACTAAGGTACTGAATTTTTGTTATGGAATATATTATGTAGTTTTCAATAGTTAAGATATTTAGAGATAGGCAATTTGTATATAAATTTAGTTTAATGTGCGAGTGTTCGATAGATGTAGTACGTGATTGGTTTGTAGTTAACATTCGAATATATAATGGTTGGTAAATTTATCTTGGAATTAGAGAATAATTGTAATAACGAATATTTGATTGGCCATGTATGTGTCGATTTTGAAATTTTAGACTGCATTTTATGAACACCATGTCACAACAAAAAGTACGGAAGAAAAATATCAAGAAAATGCAAATTTTGTACAATCGTTGTTTGTGTACAATGCATTTGTATGTGTTCATGAGAGTTGCCAAATTTGATATAGTAATGTGGTCACATTTGTTTTAATCAATTATAATTGTGTATTACACACGTAACTACGTGTAGCATGTTTATCGATAATTGTAGGATAATGCTCAATGTATTTATACGAGGGGTACCTGTATATTATTTCCTTGTGTATAAAATTGAGTAACTTTTCTATTTATTGGACAAAGTGATTTTATTCCACTTTTATATAAAATTGCATTCCAAATAATCTAACAAGGTCTTGTGACATTGTTTTTGAAAGTATACAATCCATCAAAGACTGTATTAGATGGTATATCTATAAAATTCAGGTTTTTGCAACATACACTCCCTGTTTACAATACCTTTTGTATTCCAATTGTTGTGGATCCCTTTCAAATATTGGGGCCAAGTATTGACCATAGATTTCCCCATTTGTAAAACTGTGAATTACTGGAGCTCTTTTAACAGTGGAATAGCCAACAAAGATGCAATGTAATCAATCGTTTAAAACGCACCAAGAGAATTAATATGGTACCTGTATATTATAAATCGATTTAATAATTGCAGATAATAGGTAACGATTGACTTTAGTGCAATTTTATAATTGTAACCATTTTCGAAATTTGTTAAGCATGTAATTGAAATATAATTTCGCTGTCCTAGTTGAGTTGGATACAGTTGTATTGGTTATTATGAATTTTATCACTGTTTTACATTTTGAAATATTTATAGGTACAATTATAATGGTACATTAAAATACATGTATGAAATGAGTTGTTTTATTTTTGACCTAAACATAATCGTGTATTTTTATAAACTACCATAAACTATTTTATTCAACAAATATTGCTGGTTATTATTTAGGAATACAAAAAAAGGTATCACGAAACTTTTTGTTTTTCTTTGTGCTTCTGTTTTGTATAGTATAGGAAAAGTGCAGCTAATATAACTTTAATTGCCTTTTTTACTATAGTATTAATTGGATCTCCGAATCCCCATTCTCACCATTCCAAATACAGCAGCGTTGTTGCTATTCATGCTGATATTCTATGTAGGCCTGGTCCTACCCTGGTCGAACTGAACGAAACTAGCTTCAACGTTGGCTCCACCACCGTTTTTATTATTGACTATAACATACGATAGTGAGGAATCGTCTTAAGCTCCCGTGAAAGGTTGTTATAGAAGATGGATCCACCAGACGTAGGATTAATATAGGTTTATTAGGAATGAGAAACTGATAGAACACTGTAGTGTTGGGAGGATGGTAATGAACAAAACAACGCGTTGATTTCTGTCGTAGTCCACAGGAAGTCCCACAGGAATAAAATCGCCGTTAAGTCTAATAGAATTAATCAAATCCGTCTGCAAAAACTTTGTTCCGTTTTTATTCTTTCACCGCCCTTCCGTGTTGCATACAATAAAATATTAATTAGGTCCCCGCAGTTCAAAATTTTCTTTCGGAATTCCGAACGCCACAACGCCAAGTATAATTTCAGCCGGTCCGATTAACATTTTACCGCATCCACATACTTGTACCTACTCTGCTTGATCACTTAGTTTGATTAGAAACTATCTAAAGAACACTATCCCAATTATAAAAAGTATTTTTTTTTTCAGAAGCATATTTAGCCGTTTGCATGTTAATCAAGCAGTTAACGTATTTATTTTTATTCATTTAATTGAGGGCGACAAACGGGCACACAATTTATGTAATGGTAAGTGATGATTGCAGCCCATAAAAAATATTTAACTCTACTATTTAGTAAAACAGTACCTATGCGTCGTCACATAGTAGTAAAATTATTTGCAAAATCAAAAACTACAATTCAGCTTTCTCTCGGAGCTCCTATATTTATCCTTTAAATTAGGGTTTTATTTAACTATATTAATATAATTCAATATAAATGTCATGTCAATGTCAGTTGTCTCAATATCATACTCTATGGCAAGAATGTTATTGTCTCAATATCATAGTAAGTGCCTTAGAGTAGGAACTAGGCCTCTTGGTCCATGTTCATCAGTGGACTTGTGATGGACAGAAATGATGATGACGAAATCAATATCGATGCAAAGCCACTTTAAGACGAATAAACACTTGACAATATAAGCGAATTTTAATACGCATCTTATTTTTTTAGTATTCTTATTAAATTTTCTATTACTTTATTTTATTATTATAAGTAACTATAGTACATTTTTTTGGCATACTTAAACTGCAGTGTTTTCACATGGGACGAGTCTTGTGGTTGGTCCTACTGTTATTTCGTTTGATCGTGAACAAGAACTCACCAAAGGGCGTGATTTAAAATTCAAAATATACTTTCAGCTTTGAACCTTTGTTTATAGCCATCGATCATATAATAATGCTTTTGGCATGACCCTCGAATTGAGAGCGTCATCGTTCTTCGGTCGAGACGACCCATTAATGCTACAGCTAGAAACTAGATACAAGATGGCTTTATCACTATTAAAATTGTTAAAGTTAAACTAATCTGAAATTTCTGCTTTAAACATATGACATGGCGTAATGTGTATTTAGTTTGTCGTGCTAATACATCTCCTCCTCCTCGCGTCGGTGTCCTCAAAGCTGAGGGTCGTGACCATCTCGTGGGAATAGTTTGTCGTTGGTGATCCGCCGCCACTTTTCCCCATCTGCCGCCGTGTGCAAAGCATTGCTAACCGATGTGCCGAGAGTGGTGCGGATCTGGTCAGATTTGCACTGAAATGCCGAGCGCATAAAGGGTTTGCAAAAAGGTTGGTTTTATTTGTACAATTAAACTATACCAGCTACTGACGCTGCCTACCCAGATTTATTTGGGTTCGATGTGGTACTTGTATAGATTTAGGTGGGGATTCCATTTCTAAGATTTGAATAAGTTTTCCATGATCAGTGTTTTACCATAAGGATAAGACTGGTGGCGGTTGCTGCAGATGAGTTGGGCATATTTTCATATTTCCTAAACTCCTCCGTTCTTCGGTTAAAAGGTTTAATAAAAAGACCAATAATAATTGAATATAGATTTATTTCTTGAATTAGATCACCATAAACTATGACAAGATAATATTCAGGCAATTCGACCAATAAACTATCAATAAAGTATTATAATCAAAACACATGGAACGTGATATTAATATTTTAACATTAATATTTAAAGCCTTAAACTTTGCAAAGGTGCACACGGTTAAACAGTTTTTTGCAGTATATATTTATGTCAAATCAAATTGTATCTATATTTTAAAGGTTATCCTCCAGAAATATTATTTTATCGTGAACAGGCATTCGCTTCCATTCTATTGCCTCGTTATTAGAGAGTACCTACTGGGGCTAACTCCGCCACTCTATTAATGTTTGGGCGGAGTATTACGGGGCTTTGAAATATATAATTAACTTCAGTGATTTTAAAAGAGAATGTGTATATTTAGATAATCATTTGGGAGCTAATCACTGATGCACTATTATTTTTGTTTCTTGAATAAATTGAATTTAATAACTCAATTTTCTTAATAATTCACATTTAACTTTATATTTTACATCTATGTAGGTCAATAAAGAAAAAAGATTTGAGTACAGTTATAAATATATATCATTGACAATATCGTTTAGTTTTATAACCTTGTACCGTTTTGTAATATAAGAAACTTATTTAACACTATTAGAAAGTACCAATTATTTCAAAATCAATTTCAATACAATTTTAATTTATCAAGAATCTCATTTAATAATACATTCAATTTTATCCACATAAGGCATTCAATATATGATGTTATTAACAATTATAGTAAATAGATAATAGCAGCAAGTTAAAATACTTAACACCGCTTATTTTTCAAGAACATATGTTCAGCTAAATATATCTATACGAATTCAACACAGTAAAAATATTTTTATTACTCTACACCCTAAGGTATCATAAAGGAGATCAATGAACAAATATATATTACAAATAAATAAGACAAAATACACTAACGTATTTTAAACAGTAACGTATTTAACAATTACATGATACTGAGATAAAGAAGTTTGTGACAGGTATTAAGCTCAAGATCTAGGCATAAATTAAAAATAGCTGCCCATAAAATATTTAAAGAATATATATATATCTATATTCTTAATTCTTTTCCTTCGCACTGAAAATATATTTCTTATGGAATAAATTTATTTCAAGATATGTAATTTTGCATTAATATGTAACTTTACTTGTTCTAAACTAACGAGTTAGTAAATTATTTACATAAATAATTACAAAAATTTGGCTTTAATATTGAGCCTCTCTCTTCAAATTACCATCAGCAAAACAAACACTACCTTAATAAATTTTGATAGTTGGTTATCGGTAAGGCAGAGGAATTTTAAACTTTTGTGTAAGAAAGGACATGGGCCATTTTCGGCCCAGCTACTCGTGCTCTCAAGGACATTTAATAACGCTATTCAAATTAAATATCAAAATCTAGCGCTCAAAAAATTTTAAAATTAGATAGGTACTGTGATACTGCTTTTGATTGTTCAGACAATGTGCAATTTTATAGCGAATATCAATAAAATATCTAAACTGACCGACGAACTAAATATCCTTTCTTTTAGGGGATGTGATAAACATTAGAACTCTGGTATAAACTATTTTTAAACTATTATAAATAAAATACTTTTTTAAAATCATGACATTAATCGGATATAATAATACCTCACAAAAAAATAAGTATAGGCCAAATACCGTACAATGACCCTATAACTGCAATAAATTATTGATTTGAGTAAAATTGGAACATTTAAAAGTTTTTGTTAATATCGATTTTTTTCAAATATTTTTATTTAGAACACTTAAGACCTTTAGAATATTTAAGAATTAATTCTAAAGATGGATTTATGAATTAATTATCTACATTACATGCTCTAATTTGAAGAAATATATATAGATGTCATAATATATCAATATATTTGATCTACTAAGTATTTGTTCACCCTGAAATGTTGGTCGTCATTAAAATAGTTATCTGTGATTGAGTTATATTATCGATCTGTCAAACATGACACAATTATTTTTAGCATGCATGTTCTTTTTATAATGAAAAATATTATAATATATATCTCAATAAATACTTTATTAAATGCAATTTGGAGATTTCTTGTTAACATGCACCGAATAGAAAAATATTACATTCTTTATAAGTACATGATGTGTAAATGTCAATTAAATTAGTAGTATAAACCATTATTCGGGTAAGATTCGACTCACGGTGAAGCAGTGTGGTATCTAAGTTAAGCCTAGTAGTATCGGCGTTTGAATCAAGTCAGAGCAAATCAAACGCGTTGGCGCATGCGCTACAAACAGTTTTGGTCGGTCACAAACAGTACGCATTTACGATTCTTAGTACAAATTGCACATTGTAAAATGTACTTCTGTGATGCGCGTTAACTATGCATAAATTTTTAAGCGTCTTGTAATTGTTATTTAATACAATTTTATTAATATATATATATAAGAAATTTAAGGTTTTTTAGTAGACAGTAACATTGTATAATCAAAATATATATTGTGATATATTTGATTGTTGATTTCAAATAAAGAAAAATAAATTTACTTATTCACATATATAAATTTCGTTCGTCATATATATATAAATTTTATTTTTTAATATTTTTCTCACTTTACCTATGCCTGAAGGTTGCGTAAAAAGGTGATTCACAAATATAGATTAAATATGACATTAAGTTGTGCTGTGCCGTAGCTTGGGATATTGATTGTGTTTATTGATTGGCTGCTTATTAATATGAGTGTAACTGAAACTTCATATTTTAATTAGCACTAATATGAAGCACATAAAGTGAAACTAAAGCTTAGATTGAAATAAAAAATCATATAAACGGAGAATGTGGACGATTTTAAAACTATGGTATCACCATAATTTTAAATGTATATGTTGTTTTATATGTATAATTTTCATAGCTTATAAGAAAATGTAGGCCGATATAAATATATGGAACGGTGTAATTTTTTTTAAATCTTTGTGCTTAAAGCGTATTGTAATTGACTAATTATACGGCTATTAAACTAAAAAAGTACTGCGTCTATTTTAATCTTATCTTTGGCGAATAAATGGCACAAGAAAACAAGTTTAAATCCAAAAACAGCAAGCTCCCTAACTGTTCGAATTAAATGTATAAATCGAAATCATTTGTAGAAATATCTCGCGCTTGGATCATGCGAAGAAATTTTAATTATGTTCATTTATAATATATACGTCACGTCATCATCATATATGTATATGTACATATTATATATATATATATATATTGTCTATAGAATAGCTTCTAGCATATTTTGCGAAAAAATTGTTTCTTAAATATGAAAGGATATGAAGTAAAATTGTAGTAAAAGTGTACCTATGTAGGCCTAAAGATTCAAAATTTATCTCATAATATTTATTTATAATACATATTTAGATAAATTTTATATTTTTTTAACACCAACAATTTTCAGACTTGAGCAGCACATGCTAATACTATAACTCCGGTTAACAACGTCGCTGACACGAGTCACACAGCCAATTTAATTTTTTTTATCTACATATCAGAATATTTTCATAACTAATATATCGAATAATACTTTATATCATCATGTAATAGAGATATTAGTCAAATTTTTAAATGGATGACATGAGCAAAATCTTATAATACATTTTTTTGTTTTTTTTTTATATTTTTGGGCTTTCAGCACCTGTTTCCAATCAAAGAAGTTAAGTAAATGGAGTTTTTTTTTCGTTAATGTTAAGTCCATCAAGATAGTTTTTTTTTACTTTTTAATAACTTTTATGATTATATAATCTAAATATCTCTTCCTTGGTGTTGGAATGTGAGACGAAAATATTAATTTCGACTACATACTACAAAGCATAGGAAATATTCGGTGGGTTTGCTCATTCCTCAAGTGCCCCATTAAGATATTAAATATAAGGCCTACCTTTAAAACTCGATAAGTAAACAGGTTTTAAGCCATAAAATACTGGGGGAACTCGTTAAAGATCGCCCGGATTAATGCCTGGTCGTCTTTGCTGACGTCACCCTCCTCGCAGAAGATACGCGCGAAGCATCGAAGTAAATCGTCGCGACGATGCAAATGTGCGCCGTAGTCCGTGTTACGTATGATACCTTGCAACACCTTCAGATACTCTTGACGACGCTGTAATGTGATTTTAATATATTTAATTTAATATTATAATTTTTCTACTTTATTTAAAGGGTAGACGGGGTAGATAGTTAGTGGGGTATTTAAGTACCGCATGCGATAGTAATTTATTAAATTTTGCTCGTTAGTCTGCGCAATTAAATTTCAGACAGCAACCTCATACATATTAAGCTTACAAGTTTACTGTGATGGTTATCGCTGCTGCATTATCGGTTCTGGCTTTAGAAATTGAACCCAGGACGCGGAAGCCGAATACTCGTATCATTACGCCTGGCGGCAGTCATTTTGCTGTCTATTATGAAAAGTAAGAAATACTGAGAACGTAAGATTACTGAAACTACTTGAATAATACCAATCCCCTCATCGAGTGAGTGAGCCAACTTTAGCGATATAGCTTAGCAAAAAAATGTTGTTACCGCCCTGAATATTTTCATGAACTTTGATATTCGAGAACGTAGAACTGTCTAATAGAAACATGATTTACATTACATTGATTCCAGTTTTCATGAAAGCCCAAACATCAAAGTGATGATAATTACTTCTGCTTCTACTTATTATTACGCTCTAGTTCCGATTTGGAAAAAAGAACGAAGCACCATGTACCGATTTTAATTTAAGCATTAAGCATCAATAACTAATGACCGATACCTTATAAGAATATTTAAAGAATCAAGAAATGAAATATTCCGACTTTGATTAAAGTTTTATATCAACATATAATATATAACATATCAACTAACTGTCTAATATATTAAAACCTATCTTGTGTTTTTAATGGCTTTTACAGTACACCTACTTGAAACGATAAATGACTGGGAGACAACAATGTTCTTTCTTTCAGTGAAAGATAGGATATTTTAATGTAAAATACTTACGGTGTCGCCAGGCGATAAATCAGCTAACTGTCGTACGACGATGTCAATGGCTACTTTGACGTCGTTGGTGTAGAAATGCTCGGCAGTTTTTTTGCGACTGAACAAGTCGATCATCAGTTTCAGAACTGAATGTGCCGGCGACGGTTCGTGGTCGAATATGTGCACAGGATCATCTGTTGTAAATACCTTTGTTTAATTTCTTGTTATAGTGCAAATTATATTTTAACATATATTAATACTAAAAAAAAGCTTTTCGCTTTCCTTTTACCGAGTTGGAGATTGAGAATTCTTACCCACGAACATGTCAGTGAGTTAGACCTCTTAGACTTTATTATCAAATATATTTTAATAATAATTTGTTATATATGTAAACTAACAAACTCACCTTCACGATTTAACAACAGAAGAATCTTCTCACAGAACGTCTTAGCGTTGTCTTGTGCCTCTAGAGCGTTTAGCAATAGGTTTTCATATGGGTTTTCAAACTGCAGGTTGTAAGCGAGGAGTAGCGTGAGGAACAAGTCAGGAATCTGTTCATCTACGTCAGTCTCGGGAGGGTTCTCAATGAGTTGTAGCAAAAATTGCCCAAAATCTACCCCAAGTTGTTCTGAAAATGTTCAAGATTAAATCCATAATATATCAATAAACCATTTTTTTTATAATTTATATTCATATTCAAACAATGAGGTATATTTCTTTTGGCAGATTCGACCACTACAATATTTTTTGATTGTTACCTGAACATGTCAATGGCAAGTTACATATGTAAAGTACGACAACTCCTCTTAGGACTGAGATGGAATATTTCGTTATATGTTATTGGCTTCCAGGATCCCTTGAGTCATAATGTGGTAATAACAAGGGATTTTGCTATTCCATGCTAATATTGCGAGGGTGTGGACCTCCACCGACGAGCCGACCCATTCATGTTATAGCTAGACACTAGGCTATAGCGTGACTCACTCAAAATGTTATCAAAAATGACACCACTAATGAGACATTGCGTCACGAGACTATTCATGTAGAATAAACGAAGCTGGCATGGGCTGCAGGCATTTACTTAGTGTGTGTACTTTTTTGTCACCTGATGCCCGGAACTGGGCAAAACTATCTTTACAGTGGATGAAAGCTTTATTGTAATAAGAAATACTTTAACCAACTTATATCAAAAACAGCTACATTTTCGAGGAGGTGGCAAAAAAGCATTCCGTCAACATATTACATAGTGTACTCACTTTCTTCATTTTTGTCAAGGACTAAGAATCTTATGACTCGACTATTTCTTATTTTTATTAGATTTCGACCACGGAAATAACTTTTACTCGATGCTCTAAAGACCCCGTAATATATCCTACCCACTTCATGTTTATAAGATATTAAAGTTCATAATAGTTTACTTGCTTGTCGTTACCAAAATATTACTGGTGTCGAGGCATTCCATCTAAGTCCTGGAGGTTGACAACGCATCTGCATTATGATTGTCATGGGCCGCAGGAATCATTTACCATCAGGTGAACTGTGTGCTCGTTTGTTACTTTTAGTACCTTAAAAAAAAACTTGTTTGACGTTGGCTTTCTTCATATGCAAAAAAAGGGCGAAAGTTACAGAAGCAATGTCACGAGACAAATAAAACACATCCGAAAACTAAAGATTCATAGACTGGTATTTAATAAAAAAAAACAAGTTTACCGAAGTGGGTGACTGGGAGTTTGTCGGCCATAGAGAGCACCATAGAGAGCAGCAACGCGGAGTGTGACAGGCGGCTGACGGCACGCGGGTTGTCGCGCATGTCACGGGCTATCTCCGCGGGCAGCGCGGACAGTGCCAAGGTTGCCAGAGCTGTACGCTCCAGGCCGCACATTACACCGAACGCCTGTAGAACAAAGATTTGAGGTATAAAGAATTAAATTATCTTTGAGTCTTATTATCAAGTTCACTGTCATATTTAGAAAATATTTGAAAAGTAATACCACAAAAATATGACACATAAGTAACATTATGTGATTAATATAACAATATATACAATCTAAATTATATATGATTATTATACATTATATAATATATGTAACAATATATATAATATATATCATATTTTATAAAGTAAAAAGTTGCAGTAAAGTCTCTTTGGTTATATTGTTTGTATCTGGCTGTTTTTGACACATTTTGACATTTTAAAAACAGAGAGAAGTAAACATACCATTTTTCTCTTGTCGCCAAAATGAGTGAAACTAACGAAGAAATTCGACACATTTTGAAGTTTTATTACAAAAAGGTAAAAATATGACACATGACACGAAAAAATTGTGACGTTTATGGACTTCAGTCCATAAACCTAACACAGCAGTAGAGTACCAAAGTACCACAAAATTGGTTCAAGCGTTTTCAGTCCGGAAATTTGGATGTCAAAGATGAAGCTCGTTCTTGTCGACCTGTTACAGATAAAGTCGCTGCCATTTTAGAAAAAATAGAGCACGATCAGCATATTAGTAGTTAGGACATAAAAAGATTGATTACAGGTGATAAAGACTGGATTATCTACAAGAACACAAGTACAAGAAGGCAATAACATGTGAAAATGATCGTACTGAAGTCAAGCTCCACAGACTACAGAGAAACCTGGATTCATGTGCAATAAGGTGATGCTGTGTGTATGGATTGATAGGAAGGGCATCGTTCATTATCAGCTTTTGTCGCCGGGTAAAACCATTGATTCGGATCTCTACTGCCAACTTTTGATGAGACTCAAGCAAGAAATAGAGAAAAAACGGCCGGAATTCATGAACTAAAAGCGTGTGGTTTTTCATCATGATAACATCAGACCACACACATATTCAGCCACTCAGCAAATATTGAGAGATCTTGGTTGGGAAATGTTAATGCATCCCCCATATAGCCCTGACATTGCAACCCTCAGATTTTCATTTGTTTCGGTCTCTTCAGAATTCTTTAGTTAGTGTTAGGTTAACATAATAGGGGATAGCCAAAACTACTTGTTGCAGTGTTTTGACGATAGGTCCCAAAATTTCTCATGATTGGGATTATGTTACTAACTAAATATGACAACAATTTAGAGAACAAAATGGCACATATATATTATAATCAAATGAAAATAAACCATGAAAAAAAATCTTGTAATTGTATATACAATACGATTTTTTTTTTCCCCGACCCATCATTTTCCAACCTGAAGCTTTAAGTAATATTATCCGAAATTTTGTATATTTGTGTTGCATACCTGTAGTAAAAGTTGTCGCAGGGGCCAACGCGTTTCCATCTGGTAATACTGGACTAAGGTAGTGACATAGGCATAGCGATGACTGCTCAGAACATGTTGTGAGATATTTATATCAGCATTTGACTGAAAAAATGTAAATTTTATCTTCTGTTTACTCTAATTAATGTCAATATATTATAATTATTATATATAAAGAAAGTGCTTAAGGTGTGCCTTATCCTATTAGTGGATTGATAACAATGAAATGGTGCACTTATACATTGTTGGACTCATTTAAGATGATTATTTAAGGATAAATCGAAGTTTAGGTTTTAGTACATATATATTAGTAAAGTAATATTCATGTCCGTTTTTCTAGTTTACCTTATCAATGCCTATAAACCATATACGTAATTGAAAATTAAATATTTTACTCTCTAGGAGAGTAAAATATTAAATTTTCTCGATCACTGACATGAGGAACAATATGAGACGCCAAGCCAAGTGGTTTGAATTTTTCTGTTTGCTTCTTTTATATCCTAACCCAAATTTATGTTAAAAAGATTCGCTTCAGAAGTAAACATTAAACATTAGAATCTTACCATAACAGAGATTAGTTCGAGCAACTGTGTCTGTATATCATGAGCATCATCATGCAGAGCCCAACCCCTCTGTTGCGCGTCATTAGCTGCTTTAGAGAGAGCGTTTAGGGCAGTCATCATCCGTAGGGCATCAGGTGCGGATTCAATTGCATTCTTAGGGCAAGTTATGTTACTGTTGGCTTCTCGTAGGAGTGCATCAATGATGGATCTAGCTGCGCCACCAGGAAGAAATTCCTGTTTACAAAGAATCCATATTAGAATATTAGATCCATGCTGTGAAAAATAAAATTTACCCTTTTTATCTCCATTGGCAACTTTACTTGTATTTGGTGCATTCTGTTGCACATAATCTCATTGGCTGTTGAAATACTATGATACAATATAGTCTTATTATCTGCATCTGATAGATGGTGGAATAGATTTCTGTGACTCATAAGTCTTCTTCATCCTTAGTGAGTAATCATAATGCAGTTGCATTGGAACCATGTAAGACATAAAAAGATCTCATTATGATCCAGATAATAAGATTATAGAGTGTTGTTAAGCAAATATTTTCGCTGATATTCGGTGGATATGAGCATAAACAAATATGTCATTTTTTTATTATGTGTGAGGGAAGGTTATCTTAACAGTGTAGTGATGCAGATGATATTGTGATGTATATGGTAATAAAACAGCTCAGCTAAGTATTTAATCATAGATAGAGTTCTTACCCTTAAAGAAATAAGAACAGTTTCTACAGCCACTTTTGACATTTCATGGCTCAATTGTGTTTCCTTACGCACTGCTTGAACAATTTCATAAATAGCATTAGGCTTAATGCTTTCACTGCTGTCCTGACTGTCATCTTGATTTTCGGTATCAGAGGAAAGTTGGTTAGAAGACGACTTTTGAGCATCGCCCCTATTGTACTCCTCTTCTATTTCTAAAAAAGCAAAAAAAGTGTTTATAAAGCACAAAAGCCCAAACCGCACAGTGGTCCCTTTTATTAACTAAAGATAACAATTCTAACACACATTGGCATGTCTAATGTAAGTGCAATATGGGTGCAGAGAATGCTCATACCACTACAGAAGCAATAACATATCCAATGTACGTACAAGTTTTTAACCTTGTTATTGAGAACAAGGATGATATGATTAGCCAAATTGGTACTGTCCATTTGGTTCCCTTTGCAACCATTCTATAAATTGTTAGCAATCACAACCTATCTTTTTTAATTTTATACTCCCCATACTGTATATACTTGTAAATAAATATGTATGTATTATATGCATATATGTTTAGTTACGAATTTAATTGTTTTAATTAATTATATAATCTGCCTTTGAACTCATCTGATTTTTTCTAATTTTTATACATATAAGCAAATTATAAATAACAATTACTGCACCACACTCCAATTTTGCTTTCTTTATGAGGAACTTGCAACATTAAGACATCCTACATTTTTATTTGGTTTAACTATATTTCAACCTGTATGAATTGAACAAAGGTATGGCCTACTAATTCAAGATACACTAAGTAATTAAAAAAAAGATTAATAAATATTGAAATGAAGTTTATTATAATTAATTGTAGACATTTTTTCAAAGACATTATGTAAAGATATCAATATATTGTTTGCCATTCATTGCTTTGGCATTGAAGAGATCAATTTGTTGCAAGTTGATATTGGAATAATTGCTCCCATGTTTCTAAGCCATATAAAGTTGATGAATGTTTGTGGTACATTTTGTAGCCACCATTTTCTTCACATGGTACCACAAATTTTCACCAAAGTTGATATCAGGAGTGTATGAGGGCTTATATAAGACCATTACTGATTGACTCCATAGCCACTCTGTAACCACTGTTGTTTTGAGGTTTAGATCATTGTCTTGTTATAAAGTTCATAACACCAGCAAAGTTTATTCTGCATATGGTATTATTTTATTCTTGTATTGGAATTTATCCACAATTTGCCTAACAGTTCCAACATCATATCATGAAAAACAGCTCCAAACTTTGATATTCTCCCTCATCCTCAATGTTTGAATGTTTTCTTCTCCTTGGATCAATTTTTTCATTTTAGGGATGTCTCACATATTGTTTTTCATCAGAATTAATCATATTAATTTTTAATTCATCCGAAAATAGTATAGTTTTCCACTATGTTCAGTCCAATGTTCATATTTTTTGCAAGCTCTAATGAAGCTTTAAAATTTTCTACTGAATGTATTATACATTTTCTGTTGTGGTAAACATCTTGAAATGCTTGTTAACATTTATTACACATACACATTAAAAAGGAAAAGGATAAAAATGATATTAATATTGAGATAATGATAAGTAGTTTTTACTTTAAGCACATTTCTTGAAAATGCCCAGAAAAACAGAAAAAAGAAGGGTCCTTTCTTTTTAATTTTAAATTAAAAAAATGAAACATTAGACTGTCTTCAATTAGGTACCCAAATAAGGTCTCAACAATTGTGTATACTTTAAATAGAATTAATACTTATTCACTATAGATAATACTATCAATAAAGTTATATTGTAGTTCTAGCTAAATAAAAGGTGTCTTTAATTATGTGACCAGGGCTGAATATACAGCATTTAAAGTAAAATATAAATTTTACTGCACAACAATATAAAAGTAAATTCTATATGCTTTCATGTATATTAAAATGTTGACTTACCTTGTGATGTTTCTACTGCTTTTGTTGGAGATGTCGGTGTTTCATGTTCTTCATGAGCATGTTGTTGTGAAACAACAGGCCTCAAGTCAAATGATGGAGACACACCATTAGGAGGCGTGGAATCATCCCAACGTGGTGGAGGTTTTGGAGCCTGTGGCTTTTTAGACTGTGGTTTTATAAGAAGTTGAACTTGTTTTCTTTTTTCATTCAGCCTAGTTAAAGTTTCTTGTTTCTGAGATGACATTGTATTATTTTCATTAAGAGTTTTAATGGACTCATTCAGAAATGCAAGAAAAAACTCTGGTTCAACCTGCAAAGTTAAAAGAGTGAGTTAAAAGAAAAAATGATCTGTTTCGTCTGAAACAACAACGTTTAGCATTGTTGTAAGTGCACTTGGAATTAATTAGTAATCATGAGATTAATTAGCATGATTGTAATTTTACCTTGACTGCCGCTACATAATTCGACGGAACAAAACCTACATGACCTTTTCTATTAACAACATGCCACCAGTTACGCTGTTTACTGTTGGTTTGGTGAAGGTAAAAAAAATCACCTTCTGTAAAGCTTAAGGTCTTCGCCAAAGTAGCCTCGAAATCATACAGAGCTTTAAGCATGTCATACTCTTCTAAAACAAGGAACGTATATTACTGATTGTATATAAAGCACCGAAAAATCCGAAAAATAAATTAAAAAAAAAGTACTTACCATGGCCATTTTGTCCGTCACCCATTTTATTTACGTGTAGAACCCCCCTGAAGAGGTTTCTTGGACTTATTAAGGATATAAATATTTAGATCTATGATTGTTTTTTGAAATTTCAAAAGAACATCTTCAAGGCAGATCAATGTCTCTGGATGAAATAACAAATCAATAAAATGTTGACATTCGTTTTTGACAAATTATTTAGGGATGGGTGATTTATGTAGTGTCTTTGGACGAACGATAACGATATTCCTATACTTCATACTTCTTATTAATTTTCATAAACTTAATATAAATGAACAAGATACGAGATGTTTCAATGCAAATAAAAATATTATTATTGTTACTGTTATTTTTCTATATAAAGTAAATATTTTATTGATTTAGTCCAAAATAGGTAACTACTCGAGAGCAACCAAATCGATTCAACCGACTGATAAGCACACAACATATGTATCCTGCCGGCCGAAAGTTTACAACGCACATAAACAATATAATTATCCATCAATTGGAAAAAAATCCATAGGATAAATAAAAGAAATGCTCATCTGCATATTCTATTGTTAGTTTAGAATATTTAAAGAAGTCATTCTTTTCTATACTTTCAAGTTATTGGACAATAAACATCTATCTAATCTCATATCTATATATAACCTCAATAAACGCTGCGCTAGAGCCAGGAGTCGTAATAATATTTTTATAATGTCCTCATTACTAATTATCTTGCTTTTGTTACGTATTGGTCAATAATTAGAATTATTTAGCTCCTGAAAACACGTATTACTGACTTATTACAAACCCAAGTAAACTCGGCCAAGCAATCTCAATTAGTCTAAACTTGTGGTTTCCACAGTAAAGATGTCATAAAATGGGAAAAGCTCGAGAAATTAGTAGTGAAGTGCGTTGTACCACCGTTATTTTACATAATGAAGGCAAATCCGAACGTGAGATTGCTTCACAACTGAAGTTATAGAAGACTTGTGTTCATGGCACAATAACTCGATACAGGGAGACAGACAGTTTTCAAGATCGTCCACGCTCGGGAAGGCAAAGATAATGTCAGATTGTGTAGACCCAACAATCAAGCATGGCGGTGGCTCAATTATGGTCTCGGGTTGCTTCTCTAGCCAAGGAACTGGCGATTTGATTACAATTGAAGGAATTTAAAAAAGGAATAGTACAAAATCATTTTGGAACAAAATGCCGTGTCTTCCGGGTTGCGATTAATTGGAGATGGATTCATTTTCCAACAAAATAATGATCCAAAGCGTAGTTCAAAATTATGTAGAGGATATTAAAAAAAAAAGAGAAAGAGGCACATCGGGTGTTAAAAAACATGGTTTGGCCTCCCCAGAGCCCGGATCTTAATCCCATTGAACTTTTGTGGGAAGAGCTTGATAGGAACGTCCGTAATCGTGGCCCATCCTCGCGAGAAGAAATATGGAATGCTTTATGCGAAATTTAGAACAATTTATCACAAGACACCATTAAAAATTGGAGCAATTTTTCATGAAAACCAGTTTATAACTATAGCCTTTTTTGCATGGACTGTTAATATTTCTTTACGCTTTTAATGTATATTGTTTGTCAATCAATGTTCTATTATATGAATAAGAAGTTAATTAAACATTTAATATTTTATGGGAGTTTTACTTTATTTTCCTACTTTAATTAAGATGGTCTTAAAGTTTTGGTCGGCAGTGACGTATTTTTTTAAAAATACGTTACTTATTTGTAAAAAATATTTATATACGTCAGTTTTAAATTGGTACCATGTACCATTATATGCAACGTTTATTCAGTCATATTTATAAAATAATAGTAGGATATTTTCTATATTTAAAATATGTATGTATTTTAAAATCTGTTGGAAAAAAAAAATAGCAAATAAGAATCAATACTTGGTATTGTAGTACTTAAAACGGCTCGTATTCGGTTCTTCATTGTTCTTATAATTTTTTTGATGCCTTGTAATATAAGATAAGCGCACATAGTGTTTTCATAGAGAAGCGAGGAGGAGAGGATGGTCCTTTACCGAGGAACCACTGCCAGTGGGCGACCATCGCTAATGGTGCCGCGGATGTGGTCCTGTGGCTGAGCTGTAACATTGTGGGGTTTGGGTAAGTGCAAGTTCGATACAACCCGTCTTTAATTCAATACCCAAAATGGCGGATATCCTACCGTATGTAAATTCATAAATGCAGGCAGTTAAAGGATGCTGGCTAAGGTAGACTTTGGTAACCTCTCTCCGATATTTTATAATGGTATTTTAATCCTCTGTAGTAAATCCATTTAAAACTACAGTCAATGTCTCCACCTCATGGATTGACTGGTAGAGAACGCCAAAAGGCAGTCTTTAACACCTTATTTACAATTGAAGATTGAATAAATAATATAATTTTTGCAAATATAGGAATATACATAAAGATTATGATACAATATAAGGGTCAGGAGATCATTGTTATAATGAGGAGTATTCTAAGCAGTTGCAATTAAAATGTGACCTGATGTTAACAGATAACATTATGTTTATTATCTATTCCTAAGAATAATTATGCCTTATCTTGGAGAAAGTAACAAACAGAACTATCCTTTGCAATATAAATACTACACGGGTAATGAGCATATTATTCTATATCGAGCATTTAGCGTGCGACTTACACTATAATGAAGATTAATCATGTTTTGGGATTTTTTCTAATTTCGCTATGCCGGCTCTATGTGAGTGCAAAGGCTCTGGGCAGCCAGGAAACAATGGTGCATCCTGATAGCCAAGAAAGTATATTACGCAGTCCTAGGAGCGTTGAGACAATAGACAGTCAAGAGAGATTTACCCAATTGGCAAGTCAAGAACATATCCTCCGCAGTCCTAGGAGCGTTGAGACATTAGACAGCCAAGAGAGTTTGATGCACCACAGCAGCCAAGAGAGTCTGTTGCACCACAGCAGCCAAGAGAGTATACTACGTAGTCCTCGGAGCGTTGAGACATTAGACAGCCAAGAGAGTTTGTTGCACCACAGCAGCCAAGAGAGTATACTACGTAGTCCTCGGAGCGTTGAGACATTAGACAGCCAAGAGAGTTTGTTGCACCACAGCAGCCAAGAGAGTATACTACGTAGTCCTCGGAGCGTTGAGACATTAGACAGCCAAGAGAGTTTGTTGCACCACAGCAGCCAAGAGAGTATACTACGTAGTCCTCGGAGCGTTGAGACATTAGACAGCCAAGAGAGTTTGTTGCACCACAGCAGCCAAGAGAGTATACTACGTAGTCCTCGGAGCGTTGAGACATTAGACAGCCAAGAGAGTTTGTTGCACCACAGCAGCCAAGAGAGTATACTACGTAGTCCTCGGAGCGTTGAGACATTAGACAGCCAAGAGAGTTTGTTGCACCACAGCAGCCAAGAGAGTATACTACGTAGTCCTCGGAGCGTTGAGACATTAGACAGCCAAGAGAGTTTGTTGCACCACAGCAGCCAAGAGAGTATACTACGTAGTCCTCGGAGCGTTGAGACATTAGACAGCCAAGAGAGTTTGTTGCACCACAGCAGCCAAGAGAGTATACTACGTAGTCCTCGGAGCGTTGAGACATTAGACAGCCAAGAGAGTTTGTTGCACCACAGCAGCCAAGAGAGTATACTACGTAGTCCTCGGAGCGTTGAGACATTAGACAGCCAAGAGAGTTTGTTGCACCACAGCAGCCAAGAGAGTATACTACGTAGTCCTCGGAGCGTTGAGACATTAGACAGCCAAGAGAGTTTGTTGCACCACAGCAGCCAAGAGAGTATACTACGTAGTCCTCGGAGCGTTGAGACATTAGACAGCCAAGAGAGTTTGTTGCACCACAGCAGCCAAGAGAGTATACTACGTAGTCCTCGGAGCGTTGAGACATTAGACAGCCAAGAGAGTTTGTTGCACCACAGCAGCCAAGAGAGTATACTACGTAGTCCTAGGAGCGTTGAGACATTAGACAGCCAAGAGAGTTTGTTGCACCACAGCAGCCAAGAGGTATACTACGTAGTCCTCGGAGCGTTGAGACAATAGACAGTCAAGAGAGATTTACCCAATTGGCAAGTCAAGAACATATCCTCCGCAGTCCTAGGAGCGTTGAGACAATAGACAGTCAAGAGAGATTTACCCAATTGGCAAGTCAAGAACATATCCTCCGCAGTCCTAGGAGCGTTGAGACATTAGACAGCCAAGAAAGTATATTACGCAGTCCTAGGAGCGTTGAGACAATAGACAGTCAAGAGAGATTTACCCAATTGGCAAGTCAAGAACATATCCTCCGCAGTCCTAGGAGCGTTGAGACATTAGACAGCCAAGAAAGTCTGTTGCACCACAGCAGCCAAGAGAGTATACTACGTAGTCCTAGGAGCGTCGAGACATTAGACAGCCAAGAGAGTATACTACGTAGTCCTCGGAGCGTTGAGACATTAGACAGCCAAGAAAGTTTGTTGCACCACAGCAGCCAAGATGGTGTAGTACGCAGCCCTAGGAGCGTCGAGACATTAGACAGCCAAGAGTTTGTTGCACCACAGCAGCCAAGAGAGTATACTACGTAGTCCTAGGAGCGTCGAGACATTAGACAGCCAAGAGAGTTTGATGCACCACAGCAGCCAAGAGGTATACTACGTAGTCCTAGGGCGTCGAGACATTAGACAGCCAAGAGTTTGTTGCACCACAGCAGCCAAGAGGTATACTACGTAGTCCTAGGAGCGTTGAGACATTAGACAGCCAAGAGTTTGTTGCACCACAGCAGCCAAGAGAGTTTGATGCACCACAGCAGCCAAGAGAGTCTGTTGCACCACAGCAGCCAAGATGGTGTAGTACGCAGCCCTAGGAGCGTCGAGACATTAGACAGCCAAGAAAGTCTGTTGCACCACAGCAGCCAAGAGGTATACTACGTAGTCCTAGGAGCGTTGAGACATTAGACAGCCAAGAGAGTCTGTTGCACCACAGCAGCCAAGAGAGTTTGATGCACCACAGCAGCCAAGAGGTATACTACGTAGTCCTCGGAGCGTTGAGACAATAGACAGTCAAGAGAGATTTACCCAATTGGCAAGTCAAGAACATATCCTCCGCAGTCCTAGGAGCGTTGAGACAATAGACAGTCAAGAGAGATTTACCCAATTGGCAAGTCAAGAACATATCCTCCGCAGTCCTAGGAGCGTTGAGACATTAGACAGCCAAGAGAGTTTGATGCACCACAGCAGCCAAGAGAGTTTGTTGCACCACAGCAGCCAAGAGGTATACTACGTAGTCCTAGGAGCGTTGAGACATTAGACAGCCAAGAGAGTATACTACGTAGTCCTAGGAGCGTTGAGACATTAGACAGCCAAGAGAGTATACTACGTAGTCCTCGGAGCGTTGAGACATTAGACAGCCAAGAGAGTATACTACGTAGTCCTAGGAGCGTTGAGACATTAGACAGCCAAGAGTTTGTTGCACCACAGCAGCCAAGAGGTATACTACGTAGTCCTAGGAGCGTCGAGACATTAGACAGCCAAGAGAGTATACTACGTAGTCCTAGGAGCGTCGAGACATTAGACAGCCAAGAGAGTATACTACGTAGTCCTCGGAGCGTTGAGACATTAGACAGCCAAGAGAGTATACTACGTAGTCCTCGGAGCGTTGAGACATTAGACAGCCAAGAGAGTATACTACGTAGTCCTAGGAGCGTTGAGACAATAGACAGTCAAGAGAGATTTACCCAATTGGCAAGTCAAGAACATATCCTCCGCAGTCCTAGGAGCGTTGAGACATTAGACAGCCAAGAGTTTGTTGCACCACAGCAGCCAAGAGGTATACTACGTAGTCCTAGGGCGTCGAGACATTAGACAGCCAAGAAAGTCTGTTGCACCACAGCAGCCAAGAGAGTATACTACGTAGTCCTAGGAGCGTTGAGACAATAGACAGTCAAGAGAGATTTACCCAATTGGCAAGTCAAGAACATATCCTCCGCAGTCCTAGGAGTGTAAGTTCTATGGAAAGCCAAGAGAGACTATTGCATCTCAGTAGCAAAGAGAATATACTACGTAGTCCTCGGAGCGTTGAGACATTAGACAGCCAAGAGAGTTTGTTGCACCACAGCAGCCAAGAGAGTATACTACGTAGTCCTAGGAGCGTCGAGACATTAGACAGCCAAGAGAGTCTGTTGCACCACAGCAGCCAAGATGGTGTAGTACGCAGCCCTAGGAGCGTCGAGACATTAGACAGCCAAGAGAGTTTGTTGCACCACAGCAGCCAAGAGGGTGTAGTACGCAGCCCTAGGAGCGTCGAGACATTAGACAGCCAAGAGAGTTTGTTGCACCACAGCAGCCAAGAGAGTATACTACGTAGTCCTAGGAGCGTCGAGACATTAGACAGCCAAGAGAGTTTGATGCACCACAGCAGCCAACAGAGTATACTACGTAGTCCTAGGAGCGTCGAGACATTAGACAGCCAAGAAAGTTTGTTGCACCACAGCAGCCAAGAGAGTATACTACGTAGTCCTAGGAGCGTCGAGACATTAGACAGCCAAGAAAGTCTGTTGCACCACAGCAGCCAAGATGGTGTAGTACGCAGCCCTAGGAGCGTCGAGACATTAGACAGCCAAGAGAGTTTGTTGCACCACAGCAACCAAGAGTATACTACGTAGTCCTAGGGCGTCGAGACATTAGACAGCCAAGAGAGTTTGTTGCACCACAGCAGCCAAGATGGTGTAGTACGCAGCCCTAGGGCGTCGAGACATTAGGACAGCCAAGAGAGTATACTACGTAGTCCTAGGAGCGTCGAGACATTAGACAGCCAAGAGAGTTTGTTGCACCACAGCAACCAAGAGAGTATAGTACGCAGCCCAAGGAGTGTTGAAACATTAGATAGCCAAGAGAGTTTGTTGTACCACAGCAACCAAGAGAGTTTACTACGTAGTCCTCGGAGCGTTGAGACCTTAGACAGCCAAGAGAGATTGTTTCACCACGGCAGCCAATAGTGTATACTAAGTAGTCCGAGAAGTGTTGAAACATTAGTTAGTCAAAAAAAACTTACCCAATTGGCAAGTCAAGAAAGGTTGTTTCGTAGTCCAAGGAGAGTAAGTTCTCTAGAAAAATAAGAGACTTATTTAATCGAGAAAGCCAAAAGAATCTGTTGTATAGTATCCAAAAAATTGCATTCTACAGCCTGAAAAGCATTGAGCAATCAGCTATAAAATTGACCATAATTACTTAATTGTTGTAAATTTTTTAAAAATACTGAATAAAAATGTGTCTTTTTTTCACAAACCGATTTTTGTGTTCTAATAAAAATAAAATTCTGTTCTTCTGCCTTCCTAAGTATGTAATTAATCTTCGAATGCAAATATAAAAAACTGATTACTGTGAAACAAATCGTTAATAATGGGCTTTAATTAAGACGATTACTCCAAAATAATGATTATATCTAAACGGTATTGCAAAATATTGCCTACTGAAAGATTAGTATTCATTATTCAGCTCATATTTTCTTTATATCAAATGTTATAGTTCAATATACCGACCTATATATTTTATTATTTTATAAATAGATGTTCATGCGAGTTACAATATCATTAAATGCAACTAGGGCTTATATTAAACTCGAAAATACTTACGTAGTTTAGAATAAATTGATGCACTTTCATGCTCTTTTATTGTTGCTTTGGCCATTTTCTGCAAAGGGAATTGCGGTCCGGCATTACGGTCCTACTGAATATTTTATCGTAGTTAAATGGATTAGTCTTACATAAAGGAATACAGTAAGCTACAGTCTATGAATGTATACCATTGTCACTGTTATGGCGTTGATTAAAAAACGTGTAATAGTTATACAAATTAAATTATGAAAGCAAACATTTTACATTGGCTTCTGTCTTTCTTTGTTTTGTGGTGTTGTTCTAGGTTGTACAACTACAACAGTTTGTAGGGGTAGATTTTAATTTGTCATCACGAACAGTTTCTCAAAATCCGTCTAGTATATTTTCGTTTATAACAAACAAACTATACAGTGACGCAAAAATAAACTTTTCCAGGTGGCTCTCTAAAAATATCGCCAATGACATGCTTCAAATTCGATTCGATATCCAGGCCAGTGATTGACATATTAACTCTTTGCAAGTATCGGACTGAGTGGCCAGAGAGATTGATATCAGTTCTATAAGTTGACAATCACCTAGAACCGCAACTGGATCCTGCAAATCCTGGATTTGATTTTCAGCGGAAACTAATATTTATGATTTTTTTTCCTTATGTGGATGAGTTCCTAAATACACACTGATGTGTTGGAATCATCCGCAATTCTGATTGCAGAAAGAACCACAAATATACTTCCCTAAAAAATCCTCATAAAATATCGTTTTGAAATAGCAGCATACTGTTTCGTTGGATGAATATAGAAATCCAATTAATGGTAGCCAGGCATCTACGCATGTATATTTAAATGTTTGTTGAAAATGGATTTAGATTTTTATATGCTGCAGTCATTTCTTATGCAGTCATATCTTAAGGTTTATTAAAAAATAAAAAGTATATTAATGATTTGTATATGGCACTATTTAAAATTAAAATAAAAATTTTTAGTAGTATAGTATATATATATATATATATATAATACTCGTATATATTAGTAGTATACAATATATACGAGTATTATATATATATTTTTTTTGTTTTTTTTTAAAACACTATTAGCTAATATTATTAACATACTAGCTAATGCTATTAACATTACTGATATTCCGGTTAACCACTTCAACTAAGCTGAAAATGCTTGTGCTAGGAGATGGTTCACGGCAATAGTGGTTAAGTTTAGCAGACCTTTTGCCTTCTTCGTTCGACGCTTCAAATATTATATATATATCAAATATTTTTTTGACTTATGATTTTTTTAAGAAATTCGGTACGAGGTACGTGTGAGGCGTAGAGCTGGCTGTATATGTCTCTAACCTCCGAGAGGATCTCTGGCTTAGAGGTGACCATTGTGCCGGATCGTGTCGTCAAGCTTTTCAGGTGGCTTCTCCCCAGTGACTTTACGAACACTTTCGACCCCCGGTTCTGCTCGTTTGCTTTCTCAATATCAAACGTATTGTAAGCTCGGAGGTCAAGCCGTACCAGTTTAGATTTCTTTTTATTTAGAGCCCGGTGTTGTGCGCCTGATTTCGCAATTTTTTATGCCCTTTTAGTGTGTTCCCTTGGTCGAGTTTCTGGTCAACGCTATCTGTGGTTTCCAAGGCAGCGAATCGGTTTTCCAGTTTTATCTGGGAAACTTTGGAGCCCATAGCAGCTTGCAGCAGGTTCGCTCGGAGCCTGGACTTCATCAAGCGGATTCTTTCGCGCTTGCAGTCGATATAAACCTTGAGATCCCTGGGCACATCTCTGAATATGCGCCTCTTATCCGTCCGTCTTATCGATGTAGTCAATTTCATTTTTAGTTTTGCCATCTAGGCTTCGCCACGTCCATTTTTGGGGCTGTTTTTTGAAGATCGAGTTCATCAGAAACAGTCCCTCTCTTTCGAGAAAGTTAACAAGCACTTGCCCCCTACCATTCCTGCTTCAACAGGCGTATGGTTCCACTGATGTTTCGCTCGTCATCTGTACTCCCACTTTGGCATTACAATCTCCCATAATAACGTATAAAGACTAAGTAATAAAGACTTTGATGAACCAGAAATCCGACAACACCTTGGGAAAGATGGTCTCCCTCTCTGATGTACAATAGATGGCACCATTCTAAGGTTATCCTCTTCGAACTTCTTATTCCTCTATTCGGAATTTACATAAACCCAGAATGTGCCACTTCTGTAGGTGGGAAGCGGACTTTTGTCACATTAGTTGTGATATCTATAAATTATAATCAACATAGATTCAAGGTGCACTTTCTAATATCTATGATAAACACAATGAGGACTATAATTGAATGCCTTGCAACTACTAACTAAAACTAAACCATAATAAAACCATAGTTTGTTGGATATATATACTTTATGTCGAGTAAAAATTACGTATGTTAGCATATAATTATTTATTAATAATTTAAACTAATATTAGTAGTGTACCACCAATAGTGTGTCGATGATATGTGAGAAAGGGGTGTATAAGGTTATGCCATAGTGCTCGTTCAGTTCCATGTCAGTGACATAGGCAATGCACTTCATTCTTCAAGCATTGCGACGGTTATATCCCGGATGTGTGGCGCCCGTATCTCTGCTACCGCTTGAAGTGGAATGACTTCCACCTGAGTGTCTTGAGCTGCGCGAATCGAAGCTGCGAGCAATCCTGGTATAAGGATCCAGTTTGATATCGTCGATGTAGGATGGCAAATACGGGTGATCTCCAGTAGCCGGCGCTCGGTCTATGTTGTCATCTTTGTATAACCACAGAGGTTGGTCATTTTCGGCTTGTCGAGCAGTCCGGATTATGATTGGCCTTTGAGGGGGCGGTCTGTATGTAGGATATATTATATGAGGACGTTGACAAAACGTCTCTGCTATTAACGCTACTGCGATAGTTCCAAAAATAAGTGCTAGCTTAAACATTTTTGAGGCTTGGCTTCGTTTAACGATTCAACGTGTTTGGTTGTTTCGCATTTCAACGGTAAGTATTTATACTGATTCTTAAGGAAAATGTAAGGCAGGGAAGTACCTATTATAAATGATTTATAAAGTATAATACTATCTTGTTTACTTTTCATTTTATGAGTGTTTTATTTACATATAAATGTGCAGTGCCATGTATGTCAAAGCGATAACCTCATATCCGTGATACTATAAACAAAGATGTAATGTCACTTGTCTCAGTGGTACGTATCGGACTAGAATAGGTTTTGTATGATGATATGTTCACTGTTTTGTCTACTTTAGAAACTGAAGATATTTTTATTAGGTATATCCATTTATATCTTTTTTAAACTGCTATCACCTAAATTCCCACGGTGGACTCGGCATGTTGATTGTGGATCTTACCGACATTGGATATTTAAGTAAAGTAGAAATCACATGCTAGTTCCATGCCATGTGTACGGCGATAGCCTATCATGCGCATGGGATCTTAATTGCTACATTTCGTATTAAAAATCCAAGAACTTATTTTGAGGTTTTTTTATTATTATTTTCTAGGCTTCCTTTTTGGTTCCAACTCAACGTTAAATGACATGGGGAATTCAGCGCCGACCATCTCGTAGTGTGCGAGCTCCATGCCGGATGTCCGACTTATGCAGAGCTTGTAGACATGATAGATTGTACACATCTTCCCGGGACATTACAAGTCGAGTGGGCCTAATGGTATTCCCTCAAATATACTGAAGATGTGTGCCCCTCGGGGTTAGAACCAGTTCTTACTCGTCTTTTTCGGTAGAAGTCGTCCCAATCTGATAGAAGCTATAGCTGCACCCGGTCCCTAAAAAATGTGAAGCTCATATCTGTCTATCTTTAGGTCTATTGTCATTACGCCCTTGCTCCTGAAATGAATGCCAGCTAACGAGGTACCTTAGGAGGAGCACCAGCCAATCAGTGACAGTCAGCGCGGCTTCCTTCAGGTTCGTTCAACTCCTAGGCTACTTGACTCTACGGATATGGGTGTAAGCAGTCGAACTAAGTGAGAGACTTTGGTGGTTAGTCTATACGTTGCGTAGAACGTTGCGATTGAGTACAGCTTCTTTTCTATAGACTTGAGTCCAAGTGGGTCACAAGTTTTCTCACTTAGCGTAGCATCAAGATCGTAGTCGACCGTATACGCTCCGACGCCAAACCGGAGAATGCTGGTATCCTCCAAGGCTGTGTGCTACCCTCTACATAGCTCTCTCTCTCTCTCTGTTTCTTTTGCATATCAATTGTCGGGAACAAGTCAACGGTGCCGGAACTAACTAGTATTGAGTAGTATTTATTTTGTTTTAGAAACTTAAAGGAGCGACTGTACGTAACGCCATAACAACTCTTGACCCTTTATAAAGTACAAGTTCGGTCGTGCGTCGAGTACTGCTGTCACATTTGGACAAGCACTGCAAAATAGCAACTTGCAAGTTTAAATTCAGTGAAAAGGCTAATTTGTGACCCAGATTTGATTAAAGCCAACCAGATTAAATTTGAGCCCAGGCGCAGGGTTGTAAGTCTCTTGGTATTTCACAGGATACATTTTGAAGAGTGCATAGGAGTTACATATGATTCTCTTATTACTTTTTTGTCATCGAATAACTAGTTGTGCGTCAACGGGTTTCCGTCCTTCCGTTGTGAAAATTCCTCGCATTCGGACAAAGCGATATGCTTCGACGTTTTTAATGCGAACAGCGATGAAATGGAGTAGTTTTCCTGCGGCAGCCTTTTCATCCCAGTATAATGTGGTGTATTTAAGAAAGATTAAATAGGCATTTGCTAAGCCAGTGCACTCTACCATCAACGTCTACATCACTACTTAACACCAGGTGAGATTGTATACAAGCACTGGACGTATCCATTAAAAAAAAACAGTATTTACATTTATTAACTCATTGTTTTCATTACATAGTTGTATACCTTATTTTGAGCTTTAAATTAATCTTAGTGGATAATTCAAGAAAAATAATTAAAAAATATTGTAACTTTGCTTTTGTGTCAACAATTATTTGTTTATTTACAGCCTTGATTGTTAGTAATTAATTAAATATATTGACAGCTACAAATATATTGACAGCTTACAATAAATATATTGACAGCTGTGGTAGATAAATATCCATGTATATAATTTTTTACTAATCTAAACTCGATCTAGAGTTAACTAACATCAGCCTACCTTTTTCTGGGTTATCATTGAAAGTAAATTATATAAAATTTTCAAAAAATCTTGATCTTTTAATATCATACAAGGTAAACTTCAACCCGGCGAAACTGTAAAAGCCCTCCGATTAACAGCGGCCATCAGCCCGAAAAAAAAAAAAACAATGTAAGCAGAGTTAACTTAAATTATTAACTGTTAACCTATTGAACCATTCAAAGTTGGTTGGTTTATTATTAATTATACAGTATATTTTTAATGTGAAACCTAAACGTAATAGCTTTCAACAATTATTTTATTTGAAATAAGAACAACAGGAAAAACTAGAAGCTAGTCATTACCTATAAAAAATGTATCTTTTTAATTTTAAAAATTTAAAATTTTAATGATTGCATTTGATATGGTGATAACCTAGGCAGATTTCGACCATTGATGAATCTTTCAATTGTGGTGCGGGTGGTTTATTTTTAAAGCTTAACTTCATTTCACTGGAAAGAAGCATGATGCAGTCGTGATAAAATAGCTTAAAAAATTATATAGGTAAACTTTTCGCATAGTTATTGGCACTTTGGTGGTATACTAGAAGTAGGTAGTAAGGTAGTAGTAAATAAATTCCCACCACGATGACTTAATTGATATTATCAATTTATTGATCTATCTTTTTGTAATGGAGGAAATTTCAGAAACAAATTTTAATACTCCTCCTTTTACCTTTCTTAATAATTTAATTTTTGTGCAGGTAATAAAAAAAGGAAAGTCCGCTGGCCTACTAATTTTTACCTCATCGTCCATTATTTCCAATTTGTGTGTTGTTATTAATCCTCGTTTACAGAAGACACAGTGGAAGGTAAAAGTGAAGGGTTTTAAAACTAGCTTAAAAAATCCTAAAAATTCTTCATTTAAGTTCACTTCATTGATTGTCTGTAGCTCTAAAATACTCTAAGTAAATATGTATTCTATAAGTAGACTTATTCTCTCTCGAGAGAGTATTTGAGCATAATTTGCGATGCCAGGGTCCGCCACAGATTGGCGTAATTCACATGTCTGCGAGGATTTTATTTTTACTACATACAAATAATAATTTTATTTCGGCCAGCCCGGAGATTGCCCTGCCATAACAATTCAATCGAGCGGCTTGCGCGCTGAGTTGCCATCTATCAATGAATAGTCGTATGTTAATATTACTTTTATGACCCGGCGTGCCAAAAGTGGAGTCGTCTACGAGATGATTATACGTCTAAGATTGATAAAGTGTATAATTTTTTTTATAAACGTTGACTCAACGTAGGTTATTTAATCCTTTTAGTTTACGTTTCGATTGAATCAGGTTATGTCCCGAGTACCATAAGTATTTTTTCCCTTAAGAATCAGTATAAATACTATGCAGCTAATGACAGTAAATAGAATATTATTTTAAACAAAAGACAAGAAACTTGCTTTAAATATGTTGAAATTAGGATTTGTGTTCGCAACTTTCGCTACAACTTGTATAGCTGAGATGGCGGACCAACCTTTATGGTTATACAAAGACTACCCGTATTTGCCACCTTACATCGATCAAGTTGGACCCGCACACCAGGATTGCTCGCAGCTTCGATTCGCGTTTATACATCTATTATTTACATTTAATTTTTTAATATGTTTTGTTATATAATAATTATACTGTAGTTTTAATAATATTGTTTGAGAATTTAAATAGTAATTACAATTTTCTTGGACTCCACTAATAATTCCAGCAACTTCCTCTTCTATGAAATATTTGAATTTTGCAGTACGATTAGTAAAAGGTTGCTAAACAATACGGATTTAATGTTACTTTTTTACGAAACTAAGTGTGATCTACGAGCACACAGTCCAGACTGCCAGCCAGTTTAGCCTAAATCCATTGTCAATAAAGATTCAAAAGGCACTTCAGCTTTTACACCTGAGGACTAAGATGGAATGCTTCTCTAACAGATTCCTTCCACACAAACTAAATTGAACATGTTTTTAGTTACATTACATTGAAAGAAACAAATGAGCAAACTATTCACCTGATGGTAAGTGATTCTTGTGGTCCATGACGTCTACATTCATCCTCGACAAGGAATCATAATGCAGCTATCTCCGGATCTCTACACTCACCAGACGAAACACACACAGCAGCATTATGCTGCTATTTTACGCTGGCCTTCTATGAGGGCATGGTCCTACCCCGGTTGAGCTGACCCATTCAAGTTGAAGTTAGAAACTTTTGCATGAAGCCGTCACACACACACAACACAAATTGCAGCCTAGCTCTATCACTACGAAAACACTCTACAATACAAAACTACAGCATTTAGCTTCCATTACACATATTTTTATGCGCGTTGGTATTATGTGAGGGCGTGGCCCTTCTTCGAACAAGCCGACAGATTCATGCTGTAATTATAAAAAGTGCATCATGGCTTTAAGACTATTAATTATTAAGTTAATTGTCTACTTTTTAGTGTTCGGAATTATCGGTGGAATTATCCACTATTGCTATGTTTGGAGATTTTACGAGTATTTGACGTCATGTATACTGCATGTATAATTATCAACATCTGCCAACGGTGGTTAAGTATTTTTAAGATTTCCCTATATCATATTACCAAACACAAACACCGACTCACTAAACGAGACGAAGTACTTCTTTGCTTCAGCCGTTTTCCACTATTATTACTACATACAATCTTTCATTTTAATTTTCGTTTTAGGATAGATATAAGTTTAATTATTTATGGATTTGTCGTTTCAAATCAAATCAAAAGAAGCTTTATTCAAGTACAAACACAAATCACTTTTGAATCGATAGTTAAAAGTAGGGATGTTACGGAGGAATTCGATTCCGAAAGGTCGGAACTTCCGATTGATATTACACCTCCGATTTCGACTACGCACCCGGTAATATTGAACCGGAGGTTTTAATTGGATGTCGAAGCATACATAAGGGGCGGCGAAAGCAGACCGTCGGCGCGTTCAAACAGGTTTATAGTATAAACCGGGATTCCCCGTACGACATGTATAAACTTTATACATGTGGTACGGGGAATCCCGGTTACGGGGAAGATAGTAGGATTATTTTATTTTGAACTACTCCTTATACATTTCCTTTTTACCTCCGTCTTCATTTCCGATGTTGGTTCCGATTCCGGTTCTGGTTCCGATTCCGAATCCTATAAAACAAATTTAAAAACTCCGATTCCGAATTCGATTCCGATAAAACCACCTGCGTTACATCCCTAGTTAAAAGGACCACCCCTTACGAAGGCACGTGTTAGCAAGAAACGGCAAGAAACTCAACTAATAAGTTAAACAAGTCCAGGAGTAATCTAGTATTGGACTCGGAGCTCAAAACTTAATCGAAGCAAGTTTGTCAGACAAATATATCCTGACTAAAAGTACTATGATTTTATAATTGTTCGGTTTTTAACCAAAATTATAAACCATAATGGCAAATCGTGTATTATTTGCGGGAATTTTATTAAATACGCGTATGCTATTTTTATATTATTAAACCCAAGAATGATTTGTTTACCTTTTTGAAACGAAAAATAAGTGTCACTGGTTTATCTTTTTTTATTGTATCGATAGCATATAACTTAGCTTTTGTAGAATATTTTTGTAAATTCTTACGTATAAGCAAGTGGGTTCGAATCCACCATTCGAGTATTGTCGTGAACATACATGCTCAAGTGTCATGAAGGTCTTTAAAAAAATAACTGGGCCCTGAATTATTATTTTCTTTTTGCTATTTTATTAAGCTATTAAACAAATGTTATCTTTTCCAAGAATATGACCCAAACATGTTTTTATTGCTAATTATCATTTTTGCACCGGTTTATAATAACAACGACACAACACAATACAAGGAAAGGGAAGAGTGGTTGTTAGCGGTTAGACAGTCTAAAGAAAAGTAAACTGACTAACCTGACTCTAAAAAGGCCGGTTGCTTATTTTTCGGACTCCACCTTTTCGGCCCATTACGGTCTCGCAGAAGAAACTACGGCCCTCCACGCCGATTCCCCGCGCAACGTCGCTGACACGACGGCTTCCGTCCGATGTGACCGACCAAGATCCGCCGATCGGCTTCCCACGCCGGGCAAGCGGCGAGGGTGTGCGATGCGGAGTCTCGGTCGTTGTCGCCAGAGTAGTCCAGTGTGTCCAGAGGTGGAAAGTGAGCCAGGATTGGCGCCGCCCTGAACGATACCGTCCGGTATCCTCATACGACCCGTATGGCCATCCCACGCTGGATGCTGTAGATTTTAGTCCTACAACGTCGGATGGCCAGCCTCTTCGCCCAGACGGCTACCCGCTACCCTCTCGATCCGGGGCGCGCTCGAAATGTTCTTTGAAGCCCCAGTGTCTGTCCAGAGTGACAGCCACTCTGACTTCAGACCCTCCTACTCGGACGCACGAGTTGGGTGGTTCCCTGCTGAGCAGCAGCTTCTGGAACCATAGCGCCTCGGTCTTGTCAGGCGCTACCTCTAGTCGAAACTCGTGAACTTTGGCGCCGACGATTTCCACCCCAAGCTCGGCGAGCTCCTTAGTCCTCTCGAAGGAGTCCCCACTTGCGACTACCGATGTGTCGCCCGAATAGCAAACGACACGAGCGGAGACTTCGACTCGCAAGCCAGAGTCGTAGGCGAGGTTCTACAGTAACAGACCTTATTAATATGAATATCATCATAATATCATTAAAGCTTAAATCTTCACCTAATCTACTATAGTCAAAAAATATATATGAGTAACAGATTTATTTTTTGACTTTATTCCGAGAATATTTTGATCACAAGCGTACGGCATGTGTCGATTTTAGTGATCACGAGTGTATATACACTTGATTAAATAATGATTGACAAAACTTGATTAATTCCCTTCAAGTTTTTAATAGAATGACAACCTGGTCCCACAAGGCAACATTATCCGTGGTGTTCCTCATTTGCCACCTGTTCTATATAAGAAAGGCCCTATAAGTATTGTCAACAAAGGCGTTAAGGTTATATCAGGTTAGATCGGCAACGAGCACACAGTTCATCTGATTAAAAAAAAATTAACAACGAAATCCATCCTTTCGTCATTTATTCTTTCTTCCAAAAACAAAACAAAAGAGCGTAAACGCTACACCCGTTTTACGCTCGTATAATCGTTACGCATTAGTATAGCACGTTTGTGTACATTTGTAGTTAACACAAACAAAAAACATAAGAGATTTTTTAGTTATAGATTTAAGTTAAAAATTTGCTAATTATAATTATATAGCATTTACATTTCCGTTGTTAATAATTATGTAATCTTATGTGTTTTAGACCACTTCCTGTCTAATCTTAGACAAATTGTATTATCATGGAGGAAGTGTTCAGAAACAGTACACTGATATCTGTCTTATCTTAATATCTGTCTTTTAATTAAGACACTGGTAATATCTTTCATGAACTGACATTGAATTTTTTGCATTGATGTTGATTTTCGTATAGCTGTGACGTCTAGACGTAAATCCCATTTAACAATTGTTCACGATAATCGCTCACATATGGCCTTAAACAAAATATGTGGCAAACTATAATACCCAAATTAAAACCAATGACGCTTATTAAAATACCCTGAAACTTCCTAAAGTGTATGTATAAATATCCACGAGGGCAGTATTTAATGAACAGTCCACATTAAAAATTAGAAGTGTTATCATATATTATTGAAGATGTTCAAGATTTATAGTATATTGGGATTACTTGTGACTTTGGTTGGTCATTCATCATGTGAACGTCCGATTATAAGACCCATTTATAAAAAGTCAATAATAATACGAACTCTTCGGCAAGCAAGTGATGCATCACCTTGGGTATATGTGCTCGACGACATACAACATGCGTCGGGTCCTGGAAATTATCTGCATTTACCGCCCATTATCGACGATATCAAACATGATCGTCACGAAAGAACCGTCCGCAGCTTAGATAATTGCAGTCCGAAAAATTCTATTGAAGGTCAATTAACGCCACGCAGCTATAGAAACAACGATGCAGCCTATTCCGGTCAAACGGAAAACACTAGAAGCAAATACTATTCCACATTCTTGCCTATGTTTGCGCCAATTAGACCATGGTTTGTTCCTAGGCCACAATTTTCCTGGATTCATCCGGATACAAAAATCTTACATACGACTAGTATGGAAGCATGAGAATGCTAGATAGACAATTATTTTGTAGATATGAAATTGTATTTTTAATATTTAATATTTAACCGTCATTGAAATAGCTGAAGTTATACGTGTATATAGTAGTACATAATAGTAACAATAATTTATGAGATAAGGTAATATGTTGTTTGTATTATTTTATGTAATTTTCTGTGTTAAGTCACAAATAAACATTTTAAATAAAATAATGAAATAGCGTACATTTTTACTTGTAATTTATAATAGATTTTAAATATAAATTATTATAATTTTATAAAATTATAATAATCATTTTATGTAAACCAAATATTTTTACAGAAAACCCATTGGAGTTTGAGTGTTAAATATTTAAAAATAAACGAAAACAAAGTTGCAAAAAGACCTGATTGATAAATGTTAACTGACTACAAATTAAGAAAATATTAACAAATTTATAAGTTTGCTGTATTTTTTTATAATTTATGGGGAAACAAAGGAGCACGAGATTGACCTGATGGTAAGTGATGACAGCGGCCAAGGACATATCTTTATCTATATCTATAATTGGCATATAGATATATATATAGATATATATATATATATATATATATATATATATATATATATATATATATATATATATATATATATATGTATTCGTCTAGCAATTCTCAATAAAAATTGCAAGATGCCCATACGTTTGCCCCTGAGGACTGAGATGGAATGTTTCATTACCTATAATAGGGTCTCCGAATCCCTATGTTCATTATACGAAACACAGCAGTGTTACGGTGCTATTCCGCGCACATTTTTATTCTGCGAGAGTGTGGATCTTTCCTTGTGAAGCCGACCATCAATCTGCAACGTGGGTCTATCAATTTCACACACTAGTTTGTACGTAATATTAATATGTCAAGCCGAAACGGGTATAATCACGGGTACTGTTTAATCGCGAGTTGAATGACCTAGCCATTTCGCTGTCAGTTCAGATATAGGTATTTCGCTAATATAATTAGCAAAGCGAGGTTATCATTAATTTTACGCAATCGCGAGATGTAACACATAATAAAAATAAAATGATGTTTTCAAATTCGTTACAGTGAAGCAGGTTATTCCCTTTTTCCTAACTCGTAATTATCTCAGGGTAAATACCCTGCAATTTCCTTAAGCTATGGTATAAATATTAACAACTGTGGAACACGAAGTACAGTTTACATTAAGACTTGGCCTTGTTTCACCACATATTATTGAAGATGTTGAAGATTTTACCTATCTTAGTATTGCTAGTGTTAGTTGGTGAGTCATTGAGCCAACTCCCGAATATAATTAGGCCTACATACAAACCACCTCCTCAAAGGCCGGTTATAATACGAACAGTTCGCCAAACTAATGAAGAACCACTGTGGTTATACCGAGGCGATGATATAGAAAGGGGCCCTGCTGCTGGAGAACATCCGTATTTGCCAACCTACATTGACGACATCAGATTCGATCCGCACACTCGGACCGCCCGAAGCTTTGATTCCCGTAGTTCCAAGCATTCCGGTGGAAGTCACATAACGTCAAGCAGTAGTAGAAGCACTGGTGCTACTCACCCTGGCTATAATCGTCGAAACGCTAGAAGTATACAGTATCCAGATTTATTTCCTACGTTCTCAACAACTAAGCCATTGTTTCCTCCACTACGGCCATTCCCAATTTACGCCCGAGCACCACGTGACGTTCATATAACGGGATTCAAAAAGCCTACACACCATGATGTTGTAATTCCGAATTGGAATCCCCACGTCAAAACGGATCCCCGACAAATACTTAGAATCAAATCTTGAAATCACAGAAGTGAAGGAATATCCTTTTATAGTCACCACCTGTTATAAACCAAACTAAAATGTTAAACGTGATCTGTCACGTTGACGGTCATTCAACTTTTATTTACCTAAAATATTTGAAACTCTTTTAACCTAACATAAATTGTTTTGAGTTATTACATATTTTCCGAATATTCATTACGTTCTGAGCGTGAATTTAAAACAAAACCATTACTTTATTTTAATCCGGGAATTAAGTGAGACTACGACAACAGCAAAGGGAAACAAGGAAGGTACTGACGGCAACTATAACGTAGCTGATAATTTTCACTCTTGGATTCACCAGATTCGCTAGAAATAAAACAGTGTCTTTTTTAACTTAAAACTGCATTTAAAAAGTTTTGTTGCCATAAATATATAATGTTACTTTTTAGTATTATACTTTGGAAAGAAATAAAGACTCGGTATCTTCTTAAATTTAATAAAAGTTAATGTTTGTGTGTTGTATGTTTTATACATTCACGTATCGTACATCCAATTTAAATTTTTTTTAACATTTATGACAATAGGACTTCACCTCGCTCCACCTCAAAGATATCACCCACGAAACGTAGTAAAAGTTAAATTAAACTAATTAGTTTATTATTTTATATAAGAAAATTCAATGAAATATTTTGGAACCAGTGCGAGAGCTTTCTCCACTTTCACACAAAAATAATCGCACGCAATAATTGAGTAGAAATCGTTATATGTACAAACTCAAAATCAAATCCTAAAATATAGTTTTATTTTCACATAAAGTAAATCATGCTATTTAAGGCTGAAATACTCATGGAACTAAAAACTTCCACATTAGAAATCGTTTAAACATCTCAGAATTTATAATAATTGAAATAAATGGTAGTTAAAAAAATTAAGTAAATCCTAAAAAAAGTAAGTAAGTCATACAAAACGCTTTGAAGAATTCAATTTTTTATCCTAGTATAGCGTAAATATGAGTGTATTCTGACGTTGAAAAATGAAATCAATGTAATTAGTGGTTTACTGGATTGCTTCCAAACATTGCTAGCCAACCAAAATTATTCCAGCGGTTCACTAATTAAGCTGTTCGAATGTTAATTGCAGTTTAATTATTGTTCTGTGCTTGCAGGGTGTGGTGAAGAAGTTTTCGGCATATTTAACAATCTAAACTTTATAATTAGCGACCTGTTGTACCGAACTTTGTTTGTTCAGATAACAGTTTTTTTCATTGAAAATTATTTAAGTTACATTGTGTTTTAGTAACTGTATGTATCCGTAATTATGTTACTGGTTAGCACAGCACATTATTATATTAAACAATTCATTTAAAAATATCAAGAGTAAAAATAGTAATAAATATTCAGAATCAAAAATAAAAGTATACAACAATATTAAATTTTTGTTTTTTTTATTATAATGGATGTTATTAATTAACATGTTTCCTGTTGTGTCAATATTTTTCTAAAATTCACATAGCCTGTTCGAAAATATATCTATATCTATGTTATTACATGTATGTTATGTTACAAAAAAAAAACAGTTATAATGTATTCTAAATATATGTATGGCAACACTTAGCAGGTTTGTCGAATACCCGAAGCACTTCCGGGTTTATCTATTTTAATTTTCTCTTGTGTCTACGTATCTAGTTAAATTTTTTGAAATCGACAACGACCTTGGGTGCTGAAATGAATTGCCTATTTGCCAGTAAGATGGCATCACTGCTATTTTTGGCTATCATTTCTATTTTTGGCTTGTAAAGCGTCGATTATAAAAATCGTCGCAAAATCCACTCCGTTGCGAGGCTAACAAACGAGTTATGTCGACGATTAAGACTCATGACTGTCTTGGTAGTACAATTTCATACACGTTTGGGAGGACACGTCGTGGAAGGAGTTGGTCCCTATCCAACACATATTTATGAGCCGAAGTTGGTATTGCGCTCTCCTATCACATGTGGGATTCTTTTGACTAAATATGTTTACCCAGACTTACAAAATTTATAATAAACATATAAAATAGTTATAGCCTTATGTATTTTCAAAATTAATTATTTCCCTATATTAATATGCAAATTGTCTTTGAATGGTGAACTTTGGAAATTAAAACAAAATTATCGAATTAAATGTCCATTTAAGGATATGGTCACGCTTTTCTTCATTAAATCTAATCTATATATAATAGGTTTCTTAACGACCAAGGAAAATTTGTATATAAACATGGTTATAAATTCTTAAAAAGATAATGATAATAGTATAATAAAGATGTAGGTAATTCCCACATTTTATTGGCTTTACAATTTACCATTGATGATGTCGTTTCTATTATATACAACGCGTTCAATATTTAATGGACATTAACGATGATTTAACTGCAAGATACTCGTAAGTTATTTAAGAAAATAAATAAGGATTTACACAATATGGACAGCGCGTGACTTAATCAGCACAGTATAACTGAGTTCTGGGCTACTGAGTCCGCGGGTCTTCTTTCTATTAACAGTTGAGAGAAATAATTTTGCGACGCAAAATGTTATATTTTGACTATTGGTGACATTGTTAATTTTTTTCAACACTACATCCCAATCTTTCTGATATATTTTAGCATGGGGGCCTACCCTAATCTGATGCAAATTCACTACACGATGTGCCCTTCTGTTTCTTTGAATACTTGTAGAACTTTATGATATTCTGCGTAGGTAACAGACAGACACTTATACTCTGCTCTGACAAGTAAACAACAAGCTATATTAAGATGAATGATTTCTTGGTATTTAAGTCTACATCTAATGTAATGTAATATATCTTGTCACACTACAAGTTTAATTAAACGAAATAGCAGCAGGTTGCTTATACATCGTTCGCTGTTGGTCTCGAACCCAAAATTAAGAAGCTTCTGTGAATAATAAATAATATTCTTTCACTCAATTCCACTAATTTTGATGAATTGGAGACGAGTATATTATATCTACTTTTAATAACCATCTATAATGACATGTTTATTATATCGTCCATTGCTTTATTTACCAGATTATAATGTAAAAATAAAAAAATCGTCAAACTAATGATTTACGACAATATTTGATTGGCAGATTAGAACCTATGACCTTAAGTTTCGCAGACCGTACCCTAATCCATTAGACTATTGACAATTATATATCCATATATCCATATGCTATATATCTTATTCATATCTAAATAATTTAAACCTTTGCAAAAGTGGCTGTATAGATTCTCGATAACCTACTCTGCTAGAGAGAATATATATATATATATATATATATATATATATATATTAATTATATATGCGTATATAACTCGTGACCTTTATGTAGTATGTGCCATTCAAGTTTTAATAATAGTTTAGAAATCATAAAAGCTTTGTTAAATTTAAGACGCTAACCCACATTATGCTTACTCACGTTTCTGCATACATGATATATTCAATGGGTCATAACAAGACATCAGTAAGTATAGGAAGCCAGTTTTGGTGGGAGCTACTCATGATTTGAAGTCGAAATTCATTAGGGAATTCCTCAATAGCCTAATGGTCGACGGTAAGCAAAACTTAGGGTCGTAGGCTCGAAGGCGTATTGTCTTGAATTATTTCCTAGCACAAGCATTTCAAGCTTTGTTGAAGTGGTTAGTGGTCGCGGGATAAGATAAGAACGGGTGGTAAACATAATTATAGCACGGCTAGAATGACTTTTAAAAAATACATATATATATATATACAATACAAACGTAGTGGCTACGAACTGTGGAAACGTGATCATGTTCTTGTATATTATGTTTACATGTATACTTCTCACTTTCTTTCTTCTTTCTTCTCCTGCCATCCTGTATGTATTGGAGAATTGGATTTCCTGTTATCCAATGTTTGTCTAAGCAAGTTCTCTTAAGATGCTTAACCTGACGATCATTATCATATATAGTTTTTCTAATAAATGGGAAATTTTGAAATTAAACAATAAATATGTTCAACATATTTATTGTTTAATTTCAAAATAAAAACGATTGCGATGAAGTATCTTACATAATGTCAAGGACCGTTGGTAGTGTTCCTAATTATTCGACCACCATTGTGTATATATATACATATATATATATAGTGAAAAACCATTATATGCGTACGTTACGGAGATGAAATTACCTTCTAGCAATATGTTTATTATAGTTAAATGGAACCGTAACCTTCATTTATAAAGTTAGTTTTTGGCGTCATATGGGAGATTAAATGTCTAGTCTCTTCGAAACATACTGTATATCCACCTGCAATGGTTGTTTATTAAAAAAATTGATAGAGATGTGGCTTGGTGTAAAAAGGTGTGGCTTTATTTAATAAAAAACATTTATTTTACATACCTATAACTGTTTTATAAGTAATTATATATTTTTTATAAATAACAGACACATACTATTATTTTGAAACTCCACGTTTAAATGCAAAACTGGGGATATGACGTGTTAACGAAAAACTTTTATTATTTTTTGTATAATTTTCGTAACGCCGAAAAATATATATATATACATTTATATATATATATATAGTGAAAAACCATTATATGCGTACGTTACGGAGATGAAATTACCTTCTAGCAATATTTTTATTAAAGTTAAATGGAACCGTAACCTTCATTTACTATATATATAAAGTTATTTTTTGGCGTCCTATGGGAGATTAAATGTCTAGTCTCTTCGAAACATACTGTATATCCACCTGCAATGGTTGTTTATTAAAAAAATTGATAGAGATGTGGCTTGGTGTAAAAAGGTGTGGCTTTATTTAATAAAAAACATTTATTTTACATAAAGGACTTATAACTGTTTTATAAGTAATTATATATTTTTTATAAATAATAGACACATACTATTATTTTGATACTCCACGTTTAAATGCAAAACTGGGGATATGACGTGTTAACGAAAAACTTTTATTATTTTTTGTATAATTTTCGTAACGCCGAAAAATATATATATGTTTAATATATGTTTCTTTGTAATTTTATGATATTTTTTTGTAATTTTTGTGTAAAATTATATATATACTATAAATATTAATTTCAGGTCGGCATTTACCCATACGGTTAATGAATGAATGATTTTTGCTGGTGCGAGAAAGATTGATTTTAGCCATTGAATCATTCGGATTATATATAGTCACATTTATATTAGGAATTAACAGAATTGTTATTTTATAATGATATATAACGGTTACTTTGGTTAAAGTTTTTTATACTGTTTAGTAGCAAATAATGTTGTTCTGATCGCTTCCGACCATAGAAATAACTTCTTTAATTACCAGATGACGTCATAACTATTTGCGAAAAAATGCACTTAGTTATTCTAGTTACATCCATAGTGCGACTAAAAATGATACTGTAACAAATGATATTGCGACAAAAAAGAAGAGAAATTCAAGCCTCCTTTTTTAATACTACGGGTGATAAGCGAGCACTCAGTTTGCCAGTCTTAATAATAAAACATGATGACGGTACAAACCGTTAGCCTTCTAGGGCACCCTCGGGTCAGTCGCTCTCGCGCAACAGTGTAACGGTCCAAGCTGAGGCTTCCTCTCGGGAACCCTTGTGCTGATTACCCATTAATAAAGGTCTCCGCTGTGTGCCCTAATTGCTCGGCCACCTTTCCACCCGGTTAAGCTGTAAAAGCCCTCGGGCTAACTGTGGCCATCGGCCTGAAAAAAAAGGCCCATGACATCTACATCCATCCTCGGCAAAGATTCATGACTCCTCGATATCTGTATCTGATCCCTGAGATCTCAATACTCTCCTTATGAAGCATCCACATGCCACCATATTGTATTCTTCGGTCAAGTCAACCTAATCATGTCACTGATAGAAATTAACTGCAGCGTTACTATACCACTGTTAAGTTATTATTACTTTTTGTTTATTAATTAATTTAAATAGAAAAAAACTAATATAATATATATATATAATATAATATATATTTAAAAGACTAGTAAGTTTTATGGTTATTTCTGTATATTAAGTAACCAAATTGTATAATTGTTGTAGCTATAGGTATTTTCTATAGAATATATATACTTTCTATATATATTTCTATATTATATTGTATAGGTAATTTCTTGCACAGGTGTTGGTTACGTTTACAATAACATTACGCTAACTGCCTGTTAACTCAAGCCTGTTGTTATATAAATTGTAATTTTAATCATAGAATAAAAAAATTAATCTAAAAATAACATATTTTAAGGTTTTATTTGCTAAAAGTTTTAAAGGCGTACTATTCGTAACGACTGCTAAGTGAATCTGAACCACCTCTCGTTTATTCTTACGTGGCCACTATATAGAGAGATATGTAAGAAGAGTGTCGTGACTTAATAAGATGGCAAAAAAACAGAATGATTATTCCAACGTACACTCTAGCCTAGAAAATGTATGCATTATGCATCTAAGGTGCAGTTGGTGTTAGCGTGTCCACGGCGGTGCTGACAATTTTTATTATTTCGTCTTGCAAACCTACGCCAAATTTTCCTAATTATTGTGGTGTTGAAAAAAAATAAAATCGTATACATCAGTATTTATAAAAATTTCGATACTTCTTCTACTCCGTGTGTTAACTTTAAAAAGTCCTACATCGTATTGTGCCATTTTATACGATACACAAAGGAATATATAAAAAAAAATATTTTCTGTATAAATTAAACATTATGTTGTTTAACGGACATGTAATAGATAAAACAAAAAAAGTTTTATTCATCTATAAAAGTATTATGCTAAAAGCGAAAAGTTTGACCAATAAGCTTTAAACGGGTATTATACACTGGTATTACGAAAAGCGTGGTGGAAAACCCAATGTTGCCAAACTACGTGGTACAGCTAGTTCACAACTGCCGTAGTTGTGAACTAGTAGTGTCTTGGCTGGTATTGTATTTAATACTTTTGAAAAATTGCTTGCTTATTGTAGAAGAATTCCATTTGGTCGCTTTGGTTTGGGACAAGATAACATCCTTGCGTCTAGTTTAGCAACTAAATTGCGATTCTTAGTGCAGGATTTTTATTTTTCGAATGGCTCATGGCTTGGCTTTCAGACTTGATACATTTTATATTATATTGCTTTACATGATCTGCTAATAGAAAACGCCCATGCCCATCCCAGTTGAATCCGTCAATCCTATTTACCTCTGGGTAGAAGTTGAACTAAACTAACCATAATATTTGCCCTAGGTAAAAATACTCGTAAACTTCAAGCGTAGTACTACCAACTAGAACCGGTAAAAGTGTGATATGATCTTCGCCTGGTCTATGTTCATCTTAAGACCAACCCTTTGGGAGACACTATTGAGGTCATTGAGCATAGCACTAAGATCCCTCAGCGGTTATGACATCATGACAACATCATCAGCAAATGAAGAAGGTGGGTGATGTACTCACCATTAATATTAATACCATATTCATTCCAGTCCAGCAGCTTGAAAACATCTTCCAATACAGCGGTGTCCCTATTATTTGGTAATAACCACAAAATATCTTAATGGTCGAAATCGAACAGGAAGACGTCAAAAATCAGTTTAAATCGAATATTGTTCTAGATTTACTAACGTTATCATTACCTAATTCTGTTAAGTACTACATATTACATTATAAAAAACCAGGGATGATGAAATACCGATTAAACCAAATTATATTACTATGATAGTTCATTTGTACTATCATAATGGTACCTATATTATGATATATGAATACGTTCGTCTAAAACCACGAATGAAAGAACTGCTCTCCAGGACTGCACACAAATACGGGGCGTGTCCCTAAACCTTGATCGCCCCCCCAACGAGCCACTCAGACGTTACGGAGACCAAAACAGGCATACGGAAGCACCAGCCGTACTGGTCACTATGGTGGCTGAGGCCCATGGCTGCCTCGCCGACCACATCTCAGTCAACTGCTTTACCGTGAGTGACTAAGCCACGGCACGTCTACCAAGTCCCCGCGCCCCGACAAAGAAGGACTTGACTCAGCGTTGTTTGTTTTTATATTGCAAATATGAAATTATTTGAAGAACGTAAATATAAAAGAGTTAATTGTTATATAAAGTGATTACCTAATGTGTTCTTAGGTAAGATTTTTTAAATATTACATGCGTTTGTTGTTTTATATTCATCTTAGTTAGAAAATTTCACTTTCATTTAATCGTTTTAAAATTACAGATTTAGATGTTAGCTTCACTGTCAATACCAAATCAATTTTTTAAAATTAGGTATAATAAATGTTTAATACAACAAGCATAAATAACAAATATTCTTAAATAAAAATTAAATGTCACAAATACAATGCTACGGGCGTTGGCAACATTAAATAAATCCTTAATAACTATTGTTTACCAATAACAAAGCCTGGAGAGCATGGTTACAGTTTATGATAATATTTTAATATAATTAAAGGCGAATATTTATGGTATTCAAATTGTTTTTGAAAGTACGTCGCAACGATATTTAGTTTTTTAATTGCACGTAAACATGACCTTAGCAACGACCTCGTAGGCTATCTACGTGTGGCATAAAATTCACTTAATGGATAATAATATAAATCTTTGTGTTGTATCAAATAAACCGTAGCATACATATCTAAGCATTGACGTCAAATAGAAATGCTTAATATGTCATGCACAAGGAAAATAAATTAGTCATGGAAGTAAAGGTTTATTTTATTTGTATTGGCACTTTAAATACCAAGTATAAGCAATATTCTAGTAACAGGCATTGATGTTATTTTTTAATTTTCAATATCAAAATGATAAAATCTACCTACCAATTGTTTCACTTGAAAATATTTTATTATCAAGGAATAGTAGAAGTAAATTTATAACCTATATCAGAAGTACACTTTAAACACACAAATGACCAAATTACTTTTAATATTTATATTTATGAATTGTCGCCTACCAATGACAATTAATCATATATTTTTTGGATAATAGCAAATTGACTTATTAGTAACTTACAGCAAAAAGTACTGACCGCCATAACTTTTCGCGATTAAAATGTTCGTCCAGAAAATTCTTGAATCGCATCGTGATTTGGGAAACTGAGGTATATCTTCTCATCGGATATACGACAAAAGTTGTCAGTGTTGCCAGTGATGATCTACGGATCTGAGACGTGGTCCTTCACTGCTGGGCCATTCTCTGCGTAATGAAATACAAATTGTGGAGATGCGCAATGCATCAGTAAGCTGAAATGGCAATGATACCGATAACCGACGAGGAAGAAAATTTCTGGCAACCTCGTATTGGTCATCGTAGCGTAGGGCGACCCCATGCTAGATGGAGTGACGTCCTATGCAAGTCTGAGGGAAGACTCGATGGATGCAGGTGGCTACGGATCGTACTCTATGGGAGCCTGTGGGAGAAGTGATTGGCTGTAATAATGATGATCAAATAATATCAACTGGACAGCGTATATTATAGTGTCATAAACAATCGCGTAAAGAGTTGCACCCTCTCATCTCTCGTACATACAAAAATATTGGAAGATGGTCTGTTGTACGGTCAGGAACACACCACATATAAACACACCAAAACTCGAAATATGTCGATGTATGATGTGCAAATATTGTTCCTCGACTAGAAATCGAAGCCAGAACCCAAGACGCAGCAGCTAGATAACCTAATCGCTACACCACGCGGCCATCTACCGATTTAATACAGTATACACATAATAGCTTTATACTACTTTTTTATACTTTTTTTTACTACGTGCAGAAAAGGTAAAATGCAGGGGCGTTCAAGTATTGATTTTCTGTTCCCTCACCTGTATCAATGTATTCGTATTGTAATACTTAACTCCATCACCTTGCAAACTTTGTACAGTTACATATATATGATCCTCTACCGAATTGCCTTGTATAACATTTACTGAACGTATATACATTTTTGCCGTCAGAATATCATTGGACGCTTTTGTTGCGTATTTTTAACGTCTTTTCTTTTTTTACCCAAAGGGTTCAGGTGATCCTCAATCTTCTAATATTTCTTTGAAGTGTTTGCATAATATATTAAAATCAAAATAATTTTTTTGGTCGCGGTGTATTTCCGAGTTTCTTTCGTACCATGGAGTGCCCATCGTTATACGGAGAAATTTATTTTGCATAATTTGTAGGCGCTTTAGCGAATCTCCGGGAAGTGTGCAAATGAAATAATATGACATTATGCATGCATACGACGTTATGGGTCGTATGTAAAATTTGTAAGATTTGTATGTTGTAAGTTTGAGCATCTTATACCTTAAGGGCATTTTGCTTCGGATGTTTGTAAGGTTGTAAAGTCGACCTAATACGAAGGCCGCCCTTGCACTAATGTTTGATATAAGTGCCGTGAAAGTGAGGTCACGGTTGAGAGTGACTATTGGGTAAGGTATTTTACCTGGTTGGTTTATGGTATAACTTTATAGTACAGGGTAAAGTTGGAATAATTGATCTTAGACAATTTAAATCATGCATGACCTTGCTCTCAGGGTTGCAGTCCAGGAGAGAGTTGAGCGCGGTGAGGATCTGGGATATGGGCGAATTGACGCGCGCAACGGTGAATGACCATATTACGCCTAACAGTTTATGTTTGCGACTGCGACTTTAATTACTTGACGAGAAAAATCGAAACAGCACAGCACCCAGATCTGGACCATCAATTCTCCCGTGAATTATTTTATCATTATTTATTTTATCATTTAAATAGTGATGATTTCTGTGGTCTATGACATTCAACCTTGTTAAGGAATTATAATTTAGATGAGTGCCGACTTCTGAGAGAAAAAAAGATTAAAAAAAACTCGTTAGGCTTTAAATATTTTCGTTAATAATAACTAGTAACTTATTATTCTGTGAAGTGTCTGTTTTCATAATACGCTTGTGTGGCACGTGGATATATGACCCAAAAATTTACAGACATTTATCTCCCTGGAGACGCCTAACAACTTTGTTAACTGTGGTTACGGACACATATTTGACATTAATAAACAAAAAGCCCGAAGGAAACTTTTTATCGGCGTTTCCATCGTTCACAAAAAGTATTATTTCTCTTGTATGTATTTCATTTGTCCGAAACAGACCCTTAATGATACATTTTTCCTTCTCCCAAAGTATAAATTTAATATATAATAAGTACACTCGTGAGCAAAAAAGTCGTCTCGCGCCGTACGCTCGCGGACAAAATAATCTCGTAAAAAATCTGTTGTTCTGATTTATGTTTTGACTATAGTAGATTAAAGGTATTAGCTTTAAAATGAGATTCATATTAATAAATTATTTTTAATAATAAAAATTATATATACAGTGGTGGTCGTATAATTAGAAACACTACCAACGATCCTTGACATTATATAAGATACTTCACCGCAATCGTTTTTATTTTGAAATTAAACAATAAATAGGACAACAATATGTTCAACAATTTATCATTTATTAGAAAAACAATATACTAAATCCCATTACACAAGTGCAGTTTCAATATTACATTACGGACAAACATTTAAATCAGTTTTAAGGTATGAACAATAATGGTCAACTAATTAGAAACAACAACAAAAAAGTATAAAAACAATATTTTTTTAAGTATTAGTAATTAGTATTGTTATTTACGAAATAGCTACTATCCACAGCCCAACATTAGTTATAATTAATATTTAGTAGCGTATCCCTTATTTTCAAAAACAGCACTGCAACGACGTGGCATTGATCCAATCAATTTCATACATTTTTCTAGGGGGATGGAATTCTATGCTTCAACAAATGCTTCATATAGTTCGTTTTGACAGGTGTTACGTTGGTTTGAGACTTTCTTTTTAACAATATACCAGAGATTTTCTATCGGGTTTAAATCCGGACTATTTGCTGGCTAGTCTAAAACGGATATACGCTGTTCGCTAAGGAAACATTTGACGCTATTGGTCGTGTGTTTAGGGTCATTGTCATCCTGAAAGATCCAAGTTAGAGGCAAATAATCGTTCGAGTAGGGAATCATTGTGTGCTCTAAGATATTTTTGTATTGCCATTGAACCATTGTAACTTCAATCTTCCGAACGGGTCCAACTCCACATCCGGAAAAACACCCCCAAACTTTAATGTTACCGCCACCGTGCTTGACTCTACTCCTTGTGTATTTATAATTAAAAGCATTGGTTACAGGACGTCTAACTAACTAAGCGCTATGCTTTCCATCGGAATTTACCATATTTATTTTTGTTTCATCTGAAAATACCGTATTCTCGTACCGTCCAATTAACTTATTTTTCAGCGAAAAATAATCGCTTCTCTCGGTGTTGCTTGGTAAGAAGCGGTACCTTTCGAGAGATTTTTCCAAACAATTTAGCTTCCACTAATCTTCAGCGTATCAGTCTTGACGAAATGTTTCTCGCGAAAAAACTTCCCTTTTAATCAGGTTGGAGCCTTTACTTGGGTCTTTGTTAGCAACACGAACGATTAGCGTATTTTCTCTGGGAGAGGTTTTCTTGGGGAGCCTTTCTAAGATCATTTTTAACAGTTCCATGTGTTTTATAATGATCTTTCTTGACAGAACAATTTAACTGCTCAGCTATTCTTCTGTACGCCCACTTATGATCTATATGTAAATTAACAATTATTTGCCTAGTTGACGCGTCTCAACTTTTATTTTTGCCCATTTTGAATGAAATAAAATTCAGATTAAACTTTGTTAAAAATTAAATTGCCGCCAAAATAATAGAAAAAGCCAAGAAAGATATGTTATTCTCCAATTTAAAAAAAAGAACGAGCTATGGATGCTTTTTCAAAATGTTTCTAATTAGGCGTCTAAGCGGCCGGTAACAGAAAATAAACTCCTATATGTGTAAGACTCATTTTGTAATTAAAAGTAAGATATGTTTAATATTTTATGCATTTAATGAGTTTTTTATTGGAGTGGCTATATTATTGCATGATTATTAATTACGAACATTTGTACGTTTTACTTTCTTTATTCATAAGAAGTATTTTTTATTATATGACCACCACTGTATATACCCTCCCCCCTCCCCCCTGGCTCTAGTAGCGGCTTCTTCATAGACCGGATAAGATTTTTCACCGTTTCTTGAGAAACGCTTTTCCGTTCTTTAGTGAGTGTGGCTTAACCCTCCGATCTTGTACCTAGCGCAGGATTTCTAGCCCAAACTTTTCTTTTAAGCTCGTCCCATAAATGCTCAATAGGATTTTACCCCGGACCACGTGCTGGGCACGCCATGCACTCAATTTCAACCTGCTACAGGTATCGCCAATCAGAAGCGGATGGGCATTGTTCTGCATTAGCACAAAGTTTTCATCGACTAAGCCTGCGGAAGGAATGAGATGATCCCTTTATTTTCAATATATTGGTTCACCGTCAAACCTCCAAATCTGTCTCTAATTTCGTGGAAAACCTACTCGGATTTTGCTTCCATTGAAATGCCTGCCCGCACCAACCAGGAACCTTCTACAAATACCACATTTGAACTTATACAGCACTTAGTGAAGCACTCTCCAAGTGTTTTGTAGACTCGTTCTCGTTTATTGCTGCCATGGATACACACTCTGCTTTAATCTGAGAAGAGAACAGAGCTCCACTATTCGTCCGCCCAGTTCAAGTGTTCTCTTGCGAAAGGTAGTCGGGCTGCTCGATGAGCTGGGTTTAACTTAGGCCTTACAACACGCCGCTGACGTTTGGAGTGGGGGCTCCGACCATCCAGCACTACTAACCCCGAGGAGGACGCCGGTACGACTTGGTACCGTGTCGTCGTGATAGTTCCTCGAGGGTTCTGGGGTGCAATCTTCACGTACGCCCCCGGGATGGGCTATCCCAGCGAAGCGCAGGGGGGTTGCGGTTGCTTCTTGATCCCGCGACCCCTCGGTAGCGTTGGTGGCGACCACCGTAGGGTTTTAGTCGGTGCGAGTCCGTCCTCACCCCCTAGAGAGCGGGCATGCGTAGGCATTTCCATCATTGGCCTTACAACATTGCTTTAACTGATAAAAAAATAATTTCTGTACCCTCTACACTGCTAAATATATGCCTCCGCCACAGACTATCGTAGACTACCATTCTGTATCCATCGACTAACCGTAGATTTGCATATGGTCATTTTGATTTTTTAATTTATTTTTATTATTTTATTAATATTTAAGTTACGAGTTTAAGTAGGTGTACACATGACTCGTCTTTAAATATCCTGGGTTCGAGTCTTGGCCGATGTCCAATTCTGCTACTATATTATTGTATTTTATTAATTTTTAATACTAATTGACTACAAATCACTTGTAGATTTCTTTGTCAAAATTGAGAAAAACCATTTTTTTTAACGACTTTATTATATTGTATTATATTATTTTAAAATAATAACTTTCTTCTCACTCCGAACAAATTCTTTCATATAATATTATAGATATATGAAAAGAAATTTCAGAGTATATAGAGTTGCGTTAATGTAAAAGTCCATCAACAACCACATCCACACCCTTATCTCATCTTATCCTATCATCTGAATGTCCTTGTGGAAAAAGCATCTACAGGAACTAATATGATACTATTGTTATCTCAAATATAGTTAAGTTCGTCGCTCTAGAACCATTATTTTATTATACAACTATTACCAGGAATCGTTATAATTTTTGAGATTTTATTCTTTTAATTCGATATTGTTTAGCATTTTAATGGATAACTTGCTAGAATTATATTACGGTACGAAACTTACTATTTTAACGCAATGTATCATAACACGAAATGGTGACCTTTATGATAAAATGTATCACTGGGAGGGTGGCTTATGAAGTAATATACATTTGCACGTAATAAATTTTCATTTGAGATTAACACGTTTAATGGACGAAAAATTTTTTACTCATATAAAATTTTATAAATTAACAGTTGTGTAAATTGTAGAGGGAAAAAACAGAGAGTTGTATAAATTAGATTGATCAGAATAACAAAAGACAGGCGTCTAGTATAACCGTCACGAGTTTGAGCGTGAATCGTATTGATTGAGATGAATTTTTTGCTTACATCCAGATGTTCGTATTTATCATTTGCTGAGATATTTTTTTCCTAATACGCATTGGTTTTTATATTTTATTTGTCTTGAATCTTGAAATAGTTGTCAATAAAAAAACTTACAATTTTTGTCCTAATTGGTCTAGAAAATGCAAGTACTTGATACCAGGACAGTACAGATATGGAGCATATTACGTTCTGGTATGGCATGGGGTATGCTTTTATCGGTGTAAGTGCTAGCAGGTGATTTTTTATACATAATAATCCTTTAAACTTAAAGAACTTATTTGCACAAGCCACAAGAGATACGAACCAAAGTAGGCTGGATCGTAAGACCGATGTCCTAATCACTTCTCTGTTATTTGATACTTTGTTAAATATATTATAAGCATTTTAAATTAAAAACACAATTATATGTCAGTTTTGATTTGAACTTACAAAGAAAAGAATCTTTCTTATTCATGGTTAGCATTTTTACTCGTTCCTGATATTATTTATTATTCTATTTATATTTTTTTCACAAAACTTACAATATCACCCTCATTATTTCTGTTATTAAATACCTAGTACTCCTTTATAGTCTTCCTGAAGATGATGAAAAACACCTTATACGTTAGCAATAAAAGTTTTGCAGTGCACAAATCTCTACATAATTTCTGTCCGAGTAAAGTTGAGCTTATTATATAGAAATTCATTTTACCCTTCATTGAAACACAATAAAATAAATTTCGCCCATAACTTTCCGTTTTTTTTACTTTCGTTGGATTCCTTGTTGCGTAAAAAATGTGTGAATTTGAGGTTTATTTTGATATTAGGCGATGCACTCACCACGTTACGTTTGCTATTCCAAACTTCCGATTGTAAAATGAATAGAGCTTTTCTATTTCGTCCAACCCAATCGTGAAGAGTCTTGTGAGCTTGGTGAATATTCTTATCACTATTAATTGATTGGTAAATATTGTTTCATTTTGATCAGATGTGATCAAAATAACACTATTTATCTATAAAATTTTCAAAAATTATTTATTCATATTATTTTTTTCACTTCGAATTCCGGATGAAATTGCAAAAGATGCTGATAACATCTTAAAGCTTCCCTCACATATAAAGCTCATAGGGCAAAAGGTTAGAAAATCAGATTGACCTCATTTAAACATTTGGTTTACAGCCCTTTAACCTTCAGTTTAAGAGGTTTGAAACATAATAGTTGTATAAGGAGCTATGCAAGGTGCAATATAGGGTAGAGTTATCGGATCCTTGCACTTCACTCTATACCATAAAAAAACACAGCAGCGTTATGCTGCTATTTCTTTTTGGTAATTTTTTGTAGTCCTGATCCTTTCTCCGCCATATCGACCCATTTCAGCTGTGACTAGAAACAAAAGTATAGTTCATCATTCAAATATTACGTTTTATATAATCGAATATTACGTTTTATTACTGTATCTTAGGCGATGCATGGAATAGTCTATTTTAATTAACACTTAGGAATTAGCAATGTTAAATAAGTCCATAAATAAAGTTAGCATAATGGTATCTATTATCTTTCACCTTATTTTGTTATTGTTTATTTTTATATGGTAAAGCCACACCTCAATTGAACTAGTTTCAGCACCAATTTGTGCTAAGCAGCACATCTAATCAGGCCAACCATGATTAAATAAATATATAAAAATAAATTAATAATAATGATGCTCTCCAGATTAGCAGAGTAAAATATTAAGTTAGCACTATTGAGTCTGTGGAAAGAAAGAAACCATTATTTTGCCATCTTTCTTATTTCATATTTAGAACTTTGTGGGACCATAGTAAAAATTATCAAGTATCGTGAAATCAGTATTTTTATATAATTTATCTATAAGGGAAGATAGTGAAGTACATTCACTTCCGTCATTACACTGACCACTGCTATTTTAGATTATTTAAAATTTTGTTTAATTTCCAATATTATTCGTTCTAAAATATTTATAAAATTAAACGTCAAAATAATGGGAGTGATAATTGTCTGATTTATAAATGAAACAGCAGATTATTTTGCCAATCTCACCAATGGGATTACCGATTAGAGGTACAGACATATTTTACTAAACTTATGGCTTGTTTGAAAATATCTAATCTATTTTAGCATCTATTGTAATTATATTTTGGCAGTTAAATTTTAATATCATATATCCATGCGAAAAATTTCAACTAAATTAATAACTTGAAATATTAACCTGCTTGGATAAATCTGCATGGGAAAACATATTTTAATGGTGTAAATATAAAATGTTACATTCGCTGTTATTTAACGAATATTCGCTTTTAATTTAAATTGCATATAAGCTCCCAGTACATATATTTATATTAAAACCTTAACCTTAATCTAACAAATATTATTTCTAGTTATATACACAGTAAATTTGTACCAAAAAATATTTAATGTAAAAATGGGTACTTTAAGAACGACCGTTGATAAGAAAAAAATAATTTCCAGTTTATTTTATAATTTCAGCGAAATGGTATACATATACTTAGAAGATGCGTATAAATAAAATGCGGTAACAGCATTGAGACTGTTAGATAAGTCTTTAAAGCATTTGTTAATAATCAATTGTGTCAGTGGTTGACATCTAACTCAAGACAAGACATAGTTGACCTAGATTAATAAGTGTATCTAGTAGCAGTATTGAATCATGACCGGTCGCGCTGAAGAGTGCGAGTCCAGTTTTCGACTCTAGTCTCTTATATTTGTATATTTTTATATTTTACGTTTGTTCTGACGATAATAAACATTGGATCTTTAAGGGCAAATTATTAGTAATCTAAATTAACAGATCATCAAATTTGTTTGCATATATTTTACTGTTTCAAAGAACGGAAAGAAAATTACATACATTAATTTATCAGACGTGGTTTCTTTGTTCATTATTATAATTTCTACTTCTTACATTTAAGTCAATTGAGAGCGCAATATAACCAAAGAGCATCGTTAATAAGTTTAGAAGAGCTAATTAACGGCAACAAAATCTGTCGCATAAATTTAACATTTAAGTTTGCTTCGAATACCCGTAGCAAGGGTTGAGAATGATTCTCCTAAAGTATTCGAATGAAACAAAACGAAGATTGGATGATAATAATTTAAATTGCATTGATATAATATATGTCAAATAATAAGTTTAGTAACATTGTCCTATAGCATTATTGCATAAAAATTGCATTATGAAATGCATAATGCAATTTTTTTCTGACAATAAATGTAATGCATAACTAAAACAGTGCACCGTCCTTATTTTTCTTTTGAAATAGAATTTCCTATTTGTTTACTCAATTGTCTGTGTCTTCTTTTTCTTATAAGAATACGATAAAGCAGAATTGAAAATAACGATCAAACATTTGATTTGAAAAGTGGGTCGTCACTGGGAATTGAGGGAAAATGGGGTCGGTACAATCGAACAGTTTTTAAGCTTTACCAGAAAAAAAATTACTTTAGTTCAATATGTTAAAAAACACAGTGCTTTTAAGTTCTGTATGATGTTTAGACATAATAATGTACACACGATGCATATTGCAATGAATAAATCATTAATTTTAATAACGATTTATACAATGGTTATAATATAGTGGTGGTATAAAAAATCACGTTGCAGATAGTTTCTAGACGCTAAATGAAGGTGTTTGTTCGACCGCAGTAGGGCCACGCTCTCACAGAATATCAGCGTGAAATGGCCGCACAATGCTGCTTTATTTCGTTTGGTGAGTTACCAATTGCGCCCTTACCAATTACAGGTAATGAAGCATTCAATCTTAGACCTCAGGGGTGACTGCACGTGTGAATCTTTATTTAAACTTTGTTGGGGATGGATGAATATGATCTGTGCACTAGTTACCCTTTACCATCAGGTAAACTGTTAACTCGTTTAATTAATTAATATGCGCAAACACAAAGGGACACACTCGGCATCCCCTTATCTAGTCTAGAAGATCGGAGGAAGGTTCAGATGCAGTACAAAGGTTAGACCAAATACCCCCGACATGCGAACGGGTTTCCGGGTGCCTTTTCGCAGCGGGTCGTAGCTGTGACTTACTTACCCACGGTAAAACAAGAAGAATCCACACGACTGGCATTGGACTGGCCCCAGAGGGTGACTAAATTTTGGATGCGCGTAGGTGGACTTCACGGCGCCGAGGCACATATTCCCAGCCCATCGCGGCCGGGATGGAGTCGCGGATATACTAAATCATCCAAGAAGAGGCTGCCGAAAGGTGGTCGGCGGTGGTGGTAACGCAGACATGTGAACGTTGTAGAACCTTTCTTCCCCATCGCTCATCTATTCTACGAGCCCTTTGCCTCTTCAGCTTGCTAATCTTTTGATTTATGCCAGCCACCCTGGTCTACTGCAGATGTCTTTATTACCTATTCTATCACACGGAGCAACGCTGAGTATAGTCCGTGCCATGACTCTCTCAGTGACTTTAAACTTTCTCATACCGGCATGAAGGACCATGTCACGCTACCGTAATTCTCTACTCGAGTGTTGTGAAATTAAAATTAAAATGAGCAACATTATAATGGCGTTTTCTGCCGTGTATCATATGCGCCATCGTATACCCTCTGCATCGCATTACTCTGTTGTATACTTATTGATACATATATCTTTATGCTGGGTGTTTGGCTATGTTTGCATTTAGTTTTGTCCATAATTTATGTATTGACCTAATTAAATATTCTGTACTATTTTACTTTGTACGTATACTATCCTACACTATTTCTTTAATAATGTAGAGTTAAGGTGCTTATTGGTAAATATTGTAGTACCCAGTTAAAAGTTCATGCTATTGCGTGTTTTAGAATAGAAAATAACTACCAAGAAGTTTTCATTGCGGTTCAAAGTAAACTACTTTTAAAATGTTTTTACTATGAACGAATTTTACGAAGATTTTTTAATTTGTATGAAAGTATTGAAAATTGTGGAATCGTGAAATCTTCTTACAATTTTTTAATTTGATTTGATAAATAAAAAATCTATTAGTTACTTCTTGGTAAATAATGTACTTTCATTTTTTAAATACTTGTTTAAAAACGTAATTTTGATTAGTATATCTTTTATATCCGATGTTCTATATACCAGTTTCAAATTAGGCACAGATATAAATTATGCTTCTGTAAATTCTTACGACACTATGTTATCCGCGTGCTCGATTTCGGCCAACGATATCTTCTGGGTATTATTAGACATCATCCGTGCATGTTATATTTCCATAAGCATTCGCTCAAACATAGATTCAGTCTATCGTCTTCCCTTACCTATTTTGATGTAATGCATGTACATTATGATCAGAGAAATGTGTCAGGAACACGGGACGTAAATACACGATACCCAGATCCGTAAAAGTAACAATATGTTACACAATTACGTTCGTTATAGTATTATATTACTAAATCTTATGCAGTTAATAGCATTAAGTATGTGTTTGCGTTGAATAGCCAGATATGGTAGTTGTGAAAAAAAGGTTTATTTATTGCTGTAATATTGAATAACAAATTAATAAATTACAATGTTTCATGGTACAGGATTTGAATGAAATAAAAACCTATATAGGTACCTCAAATTTCCACCGTATTCATTATTATTCAACATAAACTTACTTTGCGGCATTTAGCAACCTTCTATTGTTTTTGAATTTACTATAGTAATGAAAGGCTAGGAGAACATTTTAACAAGTTAGTATTTACAATAAGTTAGCAGAGAATTTTTACTGCCTCTAGGTAGTCGAAAGTTTTGTGAAAATATGTCGCCGTGACTTTTAGTTCTTTAATTGCACGTGACCTCTATTATGTTCTCTTACAGTAATACCGCAGGTTGCCTACATGTGGTGTACTCTTGTACAAAGGCTGCTTGATAGCAATTTACTTAATGGTGTATTTAAACATATCAATTAGTGTGTTGTTTTAAACATTAAATAAATGATATAGTTCGGTAAAGGTGGTATATTTTTTATACTTTTTGCACTAGGTGAAATAGTCAAAGAGTGGTTATATTTATCGGTTAATGGTATGGTGCCAAATAAATATCAATTGACATACACAGCAGTACAAACGAATTGACGGTAATACTATTACGCATGATTGAGTAATCTTTGAATATTTGATTCAAAGGAATCACCCATGTAATCGATGCATCTTTGCCAACGCAGTGGTAGTTTATTGATGCCCTTCTTGTAAAAATCAGCTAGACGGGAGGCAACAAACTCTTCAAAGGCATTATGTACTGCCTCTCGGGAATAGAATTTTTTTCCCGCTTGAAAAATTGATCAAACGGTGAATGAGGGAGAGCTTCCAACCCCAACTCTTGCAGCTTGGAGACTGTCTGTTGTGCAGTATGGGGTCGCACGTTGTCGGGTAGGAGCAGCGGGGACGACCGATTTACTGGTTGCAGATGTACGAGCTTAACCATCATTCTCTTCAGTTCTTCATAGTACACATCTGCAGTAATGCTAATGCCGTTTGGTAAAAAACTATGATGAATCACACCGGCACTAGACCACCAAACAGTGACCATCAACTTTCTAGAGGTCATTTTTAGGGCATTGCTTTGGTGCTGAACCAGAATCTAACCAACTTACTGAGCGCTTTAGAGTGTCGAACAGAATCCAGTTTTTTATCGCACGTAACAATTCGGTTCAAAATTCTTTCATTTCTGTGCCTGTTGCGCAGAGCGAGGCCGGTTTCAACGCGTGCGCTGGCGATCGCTTAGTTCGTGGGGCACCCATCTATCAAGCTTTCTTACCTTGCAATCAATTTGTCGCAAATGGACCAATATATTGTTATATTGTTTGATTGATATTAACATCAAAAGCTGCTTCTAGCTCGGCTGTAGATTGAGTATCATCAGCTTCCACAATCGCCTTTAATTCATCATTGTTGACCAAAGTATCTGGACGACCACGAGATTCATTTTTCAAATCAAAATTTCCAGAACGGAACCGGGCAAACCAATAACGGGTTGTGCGTTCGTTTATAAAGTTCTGTCCATAAACGTTGCTGATGTAACGTGCCGTTTGTGCCGCGTTGATGCCACGACGGAACTCATATTCCATAATTACACGATTTTTTAAAGTATCCATTATGACGAAAAATGTTCAAACGTAATGAAAATACAAAGTTAATCAATAAACAAAATTCTGACTTTGTAAAAGGAATGTCATGTTTTTAAAACAAAATTAATTTGAATTTAGAATTCACAGCCAATCAAAACTTTTTATTGGTTTGAAATGGCCAATACTGAAGAACGGCAATTTCATAGGTAAAGACCTAATATATTAAACATATTATTTGAGATTAGTACGTTTCTGTGTCTCTTGTCGTACGTCCAGTAGGTGAACATAAAATTACTAAGAGGAGTAACAGACTCTTCCGTCCTGTCCTCTTCAACCTTTATTGTACACAGTTAGGCGATTAGATCTTTCTAAAAAATGCAAAAAAGGAAAAAAGGATTTTTGGTAAGATTTACCCATATTTACCAGGCGGATCGGGAGTCACGGCATAAAACTAAGTTACAAGTTAAACTTTATGAAACTTAAATTACAAGTAGAAGAATTATTATTATGAAGAGTATGTATGTATGTATGTATTACAAGTAGCCTATAACATAAAAAAACAGAATCTCTAGGTTTATATTAATAAGGACCTAGTTCCTAAAATACATTGCGTTAACAAACAAAGCTATCATTCATTGATCTTGTTCAAATGTGTTTGCTTCTCATTCAAACTCATTCAATTATACTTCTAATTTACTTTTGCTTATACTTTATTCAGAAAAAAAATTCCAAAACACGTATTCTGTAAAGTTCTACCTAGAAGGATTCTGCCTAGCATTTAAATACCTACATATACGTAAGCTACTAGAAACTACATAAGTGATGATATCCTGATCCTTACGCGTGTGATGCTGCTCAAGACAAACTGCCAAATAAATTATATATATATAGATATATTTTTCACCATCTGTTTGTTCTTCTTTGGCTAGTGAGCGCAACATGGCGGTGAGGTTAACATTTTGAAAAAAGTTGATAAACTTCACTTTAGTTTTTTTGTTACGTTACTCTTTATAGGATTACATTGTAGGGTCACGCCGTAGTTATGAACTCACAGTAACATGAATAAGTAAACTCAAACGGTGTCTTTCAGAATACTAGCGTAAGTATTTTAATTCTGTGTTTCGTCTGGTGGAAGAAAGAAATCGGAGACCTTATTAATTTTGTAGGAGTATTCCATCTTAGTTATCAAGAGTAGCACGTGCATGTGCAAGTTATGTTTCCTTATAGATAATGGATATGAATTACACCCACATTCATCTTAATGCATGTGGGTGTTATCCATATCTATCTTTAGGGACACAGGAATCTCGTAACACCAGCTGAACCGTGTGCTCTTTTGCCTCTTCCAATATGAAAAAGACACATATTTTGTATTAGCCAGCGTAGAATAACAGGTATTAGCGATGTTATGTTTTTCCTGGTAAGGATAAAAAAGTTAATACCGAATATTGGTAATGAGTCATCCCAAATTATTCTTCGCCCAGCTCTACCTCTTCCTATGCCCGATCTTCTAGCCAACAGCATTAACGGCTTCCTCCCTTTAGATAGCGATCCGAGTCGAGGTTTCGTACCTCACTATGAGGGGCCCTCGGATTGTATTATCGCCCCCCTCTGTTGTCGTCGACGTTCTTCGTCCACAGGGGTCGGAGCGCAACGGTGGTGCGGCAGCGGTCTTCGTGCTTCGCTTCGCAGCATCGTCGTTGTCTCCTTACTCGGCGGGCCTCCCGCTCGCGGGTCTATTTAGATAAAGCTGTAGAGGTCACTAGACCAACAGCAATACTCATACACAAAAAAAAAAAAGCATTAGCGGCAAACTCAGTTTTACCGATAACGTTATATTCGCCCATCAGATGATTCATATTTTGAGGGGCAATAGTAAGCGGTTTTCTGTTTTTTAAGAAATTAACGAGAAGGATTAAGATTCTCCGATCTAAGCAGAAATAAAAATGAATGTTTTCATGTTGCTTAGATTTGTAGACCATAAAAGTTAAATATTATTTCACTATTTGCGTATGGTCAGCTTAATGAAGGTTTGAAGGTAAGTTGTATAGCCATGTTGAAACTAGTTTCTAGGTAAAACTTGAATGGATCGGCTTGACCAGAGAAGGAACACTCCCTCACAGAATACCAGCGTAGAATAGCTGTGTTTCTTACCATCAACTCATCTGAATATTGTTATCAAGAATGGATGTAAAATTATATAGAGTGCAAAGATGCCTGATTATACCACTTTAGCTTAACTATGCCCGTTTGTTACTAGCTAACAACGCGTACTTAAACTATTATTATTTCTCTAACCCATTTTCAACTTTTACGTGAGTGTTAAAATTGTCTTCCGTATTTTTAAATTTAATTATCACATTTAAAGGACATAGGAGCACAAAGTTGATTCAACTTGATCGACAACCAATTTTTAAAGTTATTTCTTATTTTACACTAATAAAATAATTATATTTCAGATCTCACTCGTTGGTACATACATGGAATAGGTATTGGAATGATTTAAAATATTCAGGCAGCACAAAAGCACATGTAATGTTTATCTCGATGTACAATCGTTTGGATGTCCAAACTGTTACCCAATTTTCCTTTTTCGAAGGTAATGTGAAGCGGTACAATACAAATTGTGTCAAGTTTTAGAACCACATTGGTTTTTATTGTATAGTATGAGTTTAATGAAAATAATTCACTAAATTCAATAAAATAATTTAACATCAGTTTTGTTGGTGAATCAAGATCGACAGATGAGATGTACGTAACACCATAAGATTCCATTTGACAGTGTTAGAACTACACTCTCGAATGTAGTGTGTTTAATGTGATTTATGTACACCAAGCATTTATATAAGGGAGGAAATATGAGAGAGGTAGGTATGTACAAAGGCGGAGCTTATTTTACGATTAAAATCTCTTCCAGCAGGCCTGGTGTTGGACATAACGGGGAAAAAACATAGTGTACTCACAAAAAAAATAGAGAAAAAAATAATAAAAAATAATAATAAAAAATAAAAATTAATACAGAACTATATTTCTTTACAAACATGGATAAATTTATTATTTAATATATAAATAATAATAAATATAGTATATAATTTAATCATAATAATACATACCATACAATAAAGCAAATATAATATTTAATTATATGTATATTCAAGTGGATACAGATAAGTGGTGTTGCTTCACTAGTTTTTTAAATAGCACAACAGTTCTAGAGGCAAGATTTTTTTTCTGGAAGAGCATTCAACAAACGAATTCCCCGTTAAATTATAAATAAACGGTAAAAATATGAACATTATAACCATTAATATTTTCTTTAAATTGTGGAAATTAATCGTACAATTGTAGTTTTTTCAGGCTGCGGTATGAATAAATCTGCTACTACTAGAATACCACCATAAAATGCCGTCATAATGCTGCTATGTTTCGTTTGGTGAGTTAAGAGATCCGGAGACCCTAATTACTCGAGATGAGGAGATATATCTTAGTACTCAGGGGAGACAACGTACCTTATGACATTACGATTCCTTATCGAGGATGTATGTGTTTAGCGGGATGCAGGAATCACTCACTATCAGGTCATATGTATGCTTGTTTGACACCCTCAATACAATTAAAAATCACTTGCGTAACTTACCATCGGATGGGCTGTTTAATCGTTTTCTACCTATTCTATAAAAAAATAATCTGAAACGATTTTGTTATAAAATACACTGTTTGATTTAAATATGAGACAGGAAATGGTTTATAAATATTAAATATAAGAAAATTATGAATCACTGTTACAACACGACTGATTTTTTTAGAGAACAGTAAAATAATAACTTAATTTGAAAGAGCTACTCTTTCAATGATGTGTTTTCTTGAATAAACTCCCAATAATTAGAAAACAATAACTTTTTCTATTGTAACAAAAGGTAATTTTTCGATGGGCCCTAGGATACCCAACCAACTGATCGGTTATCCATTATTTAAATATATGTTAACATCCGGGCCTATAAAATTATGATAATTTATTATTTAATTATTTAAAAGTTCTAGTTTTTTTAATGTAAAACGAGACAAAAAAATAAACTTTCTTTATTTTTTTGTCTCGATTTACATTAGTTTCCAAACAGCAAACAATTATATAGACTTCCGACGTATTTATTTAGTAGTTAGTATTGATTTAATATTTCTTATTTGCCGAATGCTATTGTTGCAACTGCTAACAGATATGCTACGGGTAATGTTAAAATCATTTCTACGGGTAATGCTAAAATCATTTCTACGGGTAATGCTAAAATCATTTTTACGGGTAATGATAAAAAAATTCTACGGGTAATGCTAAAATCATTTTTACGGGTAATGCTAAAATCATTTCTACGGGTAATGCTAAAATCATTTTTACGGGAAATGCTGAAATCATTTCGAGTATAAAAGACGTTGTATCGTGAATGTTAGAACAGTAACTACTTAACCAGCTCACGTACACCTCAGTTCCCGATGTCCTGATGCCGTGTGTCCGATGAAGCTGTAAGAGCCGCATAGGCTAACAGCATGAACAGAATCTGTTAGCACATATTATTGTTTATTCGCCATAGAATAAAACAGTGTGGGAGAAGACTGCCGACTTTTTCTATTAAAATATAAATAATGTATTTGCTTTTTTAATTTATAGGGAAAGTAAAGATGACAGAATATTACAATTCCTTTATGTAATGAATACACAAACAAAAAAATACACTAGAGCACTTGGGTAGGTCCATGTTTATGTAATTATTTATAATTTTATTAGAAGAAACTAAACCGACGGCCGCTGAACTCATTTTCGTATTCTAGAAAATAAACATGGTCGTGACTGGCCTGCCATAATTGTAATATTCAAGTAATAACAGGAAATCTTTTTATTTTTTCTCGTCCAGTAGCTTTAGTTTATTATTTTAAATGCCATTAATAACTGTTAGCAATAATAATTTTACGCTAAAAAACAGTTACCTATTATATTAACGCAATGTAGAAGAAAAATAAACGAAATGATGACCTTTTTGATAAAAAATATAATATCAGTGTGAAGGTGGCTTATGAAGTAAAAATATGTTAGCACGCTATAAATATTCATGTTACAACATTGGGTTTAATGAATGAACGACTTTTTGGCCAAAATATACTCTAGTATACGTTTAGAGTTGTTCTCCCAAATTTAGAGTTATATATATACTAGAATTGATTATAACAAAATGAGAAGCGGACATATATCATAACCATTGATATTTTAAGCGCAAATCTTTTTTAATGAGATGTAATATTATTGCTCATTTATTTTTTTCTTTTAATATAACCGGAATTAGTAGAGCTCCTATTAATATATCTAGATATAAATATAGATATAGAATATACTTATTGTTCTAGATTATGAGCGAATTGTCAGTTACGAATGCATCGAAATATATCTCAACGGATAACAACCAGAACGACCACCATTTTCTGTGTGATGGATAACGTAATTAGAAAAAATCGTAAAGTTACAAAACAATTTAGAATTTCAATTGGGTGATATTTTTATATTAATAATTTTGGTCCTTTCTTGGCGGTATCTTTTAATGTTTTCCCTACATATTAGGTATCTTTTTATGGACCAACTAAAACCTAATGTAGATCATTATCATCGCCACAGTCTACTGCTGGACATAGACCTCCCCTGTAGATTGAAACAAAGCACAATTAGGATAAAATTCGTGGAACACCGCCACATCTAGAGTCTTTTGATTTTATCTAGGAAGCGATGTAGTTATTTACACAATATCTTGTGTTATCGATTTATATAGCTATATGACAACATTTCATTCGTCTATTAAATATTCTTTGTATACAATATATAATATGAATTAGTTATACAATACGTCCGGGATATAATCGAGCCGTGGTTGCTAAGGGTCTTAGCGCTCGCTTTTAATTTTTCGATAGGCGAGCAAACCGAGTTCGACTCTTGGTGCCGACACCAACGCAATCGCTAATTTCAAGTGCTAATTTATCGCTAGTGTATACTAGGTAAATCTAACCTAAGCCTATCTGAACCTACTCTAAAAAGTGTCAGAGCCACGCTGCAGCTTGTGTCTAGCTTAAGGGATCGAGTATGGACACGTAACTAGGCAATCTCTCTCAGTCCTAACAATGCGTGTGCATCTTGTATCTTTGTTGAGGATCTGCACTCAGCAGTCGTTTTAGGTCCTAGGCATTTATGTTACCATTAGGTGAATTATGAGCTTGTTTGTGACTCCACAATTTTCATTCGGTGGCTATCTCTCTCATGAATAAGGATTTTCAGTCACTACTTCCTTCACTTATACGATGTTAACTTCAGTTGCAGAAATTGATGGCCTCCCAAGGCGTGGCAAATCTTCCATCACATCTCAACCACTTTTGAACGCTTTGTACCACTCATAAGCACGTGTTTTTATAAATTAAGAATAAGTCCATTCACTATAAGCCTTCTGTAACATTTTCAGTGACTTCGAATACGAAATTCCATTGGCGACGCAAAATTTAAGACAAACTCTTTGTTCGATGATTTTGTGAGATATGAAATTCGCAATACACACTAAATATGATATAACTAAAAACAGTATTTAATCTAAATAACAGATGTAACTCAAACTTCCCGCCAAAATGAAAAACAGTTGTACCAATCTAACAACACCAAAAAGAACAAAAAATTGGAATTTGGAACCATAAACAAAACATCCCTTCCCGATCCTTTTTTGACAGAATGGATACTATAATATAAATATTATTTGAATGTAAGGTATTGCAGGCGGGGACAAACCAATAACCAAAACATTTTGGATTGGAATCAAAGCCACAGACCCTAGACTCAGCAGCCTGGTATTTTTACTATTAGACACTGGTTGTCTAATAATATACCAGGCATAATGTTTTTCGCTTCTATATTATACTATTTATTAGAATTTATTTTTGCCTTTCACGAGGTTCGTTCAACTATTAACACGATTGATCACGTTAAATAATATTATAATATAATTTTGTTTTATAAGTTTGAGATGTGATGATGATTTTATTTCTGGTTGATTTTAATTCGATTGAAGCAATATCATCAGTTTAATACGAGGTGACTCTAACTGCGCCACATTGTAGTGGATTAAGCATTCACGGAAACGCAGTGGCGCTCGTTCGTCGTTCCCTTCTTGATCTTATTTCAGCCCATGACTACTCCACTGGGGAACATATACTCACCCACAGACTGCTATTGCGTCCTGGTTCACCTGCACTTCCCGTAGACTTGCACAGTTCGTCTCTCCATCCAGTGGCGATCGTCCTATGCCGCAATGGCTAATACCTTTCCCTAGTCCGATGTAATACATGCGCAAATAAGATCTAAGGAAGGTATTGTTTACTGCTATGTTGTGTGTAACTTGTCGCAATAATTTGAAATAAAATTAATGGCTACGTCGTACTATTCACTAACTTCAGAAGTTCTTTAGCATTTCTCCGTACAAATATGTATAAGCAATAGTACAAAATATCACTACTCCGTATCAGGTTCAGGACTTGGAACCTCCTGGTGAAACGTTGATTGCCCTTGTTATTATAACAATAAGGTAGCCGCTAGTGAATTAAATCGTGAAAGTTTTTATTTTTATTTGACATTTTATAAGGGCGATTTTGATATCACAAAGACATCGATAAATACTTTAACATAACATTATTTATTTCATACTTCTAAAATATAGTAATTACTCATTCATAATTATATTTCATGGCATTCCGGTAGAAATTGCAAAAAGCACTGATAACATCTTAAGACTTGCCCTCATGTATAAAGGTCAGGCGGCTAAAGGGTAGTAAATTGGGTTGGCCTCATTTTTTACATTGAACCCGAAGTTAAAGGGGGTTTTCGTCTAAATTATTAACAGATCTCTTAAAATTTATATCGAATGCTTCTGAGGAAGTGATAGATTATAACGAAGTGCTACACGACTACAATTATGAAAAAAAAATCTGTAAGTAACTTCTTAACAATTGATGTCGAATATCTTGTGGTGCTAAATACAATTAAACAATGCAAACATATCCTTTTTATCACCATTTCATCATTAACCCACATTGCTCCATTCTGTGAACTTCTATTATCCAATACAAATGGTAAAAAGCAGAACAGATTTAGGTCAAGTTTTTAACTGCGAACCATTATGGTTAACGCTCGTATAACTGCTATTAATTATTCTTTAATTGAAACTTAAACAGGAACATAAATTGAATTGTAGCACCTTATATACTTAATACTAAAATACTAAATCGAGTAGTAAAATTTGTTAGAAAGCAAAAAGCTTGATCTAGTGCCACATTTTTGCAATTTTTAATGTGCCTAAGAGTAACAAGCGAACAGACAGTTAATCTAATGGTAAGTGATAATTGCAGCCCATGAACACTTACATATACAAAAAGTGTTTAAGATGCATATGGGCATTTGACGTGAAACGTCTGAGAATTGTGATCAAACGTCTTTTTTGTTGTAATTATGTCTCCGGTATCTTACACTCATAATAAGTAACCCATAATCAAAAAAAAGGGTATCCAGACTTGATCACACGTAACCAGGCATTACATCTCAATCGTCAAGAATAACAATGCACTTGTACACCTTGGTTTTTTTTTTGATGAATGTAAATATCATGATCCGTAGTTATAACTTATTCGATTGTTACTCCTAATGTTATCAAAAAATATTATTTATAATATTTTGTTGTACGTAAAACACTAGCTATATCATTTGTGCAAAATGTCAGTTTAGTTTATGTAACCAGTAAGGTTCAGGTGCAATATAATAGCAATTCCCATCTTTGTGATTGGAATGTAGAACGTGAGATCTTATTTTTTATAATGCAATAGAGACACTTAAGGCGATAGCCATTAAATTTCTAAAACTATTTAGTCGTTTAGCTCTTCAACTTGAAAAAAATATATCAAACATAATACATGTAGGTTATAATACCCGTTTTATACTGAACATATTTTTTTTGCCTTGCTAAATAAATTTAAAATAGTCAAAAAATCTCCAAAATTATTATCAAATATTTGTGAGGATACACAGCAAATAATTACGGAGGTTTTTTCCCTATTACAAGTCGCGATCTTGCATATATAAGCCTTATGGTATTAGTAAATTGACTATTTGGAGCAAATATGGGCTGAGAAAATTTACTCTATACTGAAAACATTTCACGATCATCATCATCGTCACAGCCTATTAATATTCCACTGCTGAAAATAGCCATCTCACTCACTATGGATTGCTACAAAGCGGGACCTGAGTAACCTACATCCATCGACTTTCTGCAACGTTGCATAGTCCTTCGCTCCATCTAGTTAAAGTTCGTTCTACACTGCGACTTCCAGTCCACGGTTGTCGTTAGAGAACACCAGATAATATAAAATATGATGCCCATTTGGAGATGAGACCCAGAAACGAGACTGTCTCTGTTGTTAATTGTCGTCCTTAATTAAACAATAATAATTTAAAAAAGTATTTCTCACATGTGAAGACCGACAGTGCACACTGTGTCTACATGGCGCTACGCCCACACGATAAACGAAAAAATTGTGTCTACATGGCGCTACGCCCTACATGATAAACGAAAAATTCGAAAGCATTTGTTGGAAGTAGTGTCAGCAGATTCACTACATCGATAATAATTATGTATATATTTATATATATATATTTACTTTTAGATATGTTTGTATTTATAATATGTATATTTTTTGTTTTATAGTTTATGTAAATGTATATAAATATCTATTATTTTACTTAGTATTATAAATTCCTAAGATAATATATAATAAGATGTATATATAATTATATAAGCATTTAGATGTACTGTATGTCTCTTTTTTCATTATTATTATTCTTCTGTTCCTACCTTGATTTCTCTGAACCCTCCCAAGGTTGACTGGTAGATAATGCCTTAGGCATTAAGTCCGCCTTTGTGCATATGTTAGTTGTACAAAAGTTTATAAATAAATAAATAATTGTACCCTATATATATATATATAATAGTTGATAATATAATAATTGATAATCAATTATCAATTATTTGTAGGCTACCACGAGAATAATTCAGCTCTTAAAACAATAATATAATTGCTGATGTTGAGTTGAAACGAGGCTTAAGCACAGCGGAGCATAGCTGTTGGACTTTATATAAGTACCTAGTCCGGTCATAAGTTCTGCTACAAATGAAAATGCATTTTTTTAATGAAGTAATGTAATATTATTAAAATTTATACCTACATATTTATTAGTCTCAGCAAAAAATAAAAAAATATTCTATTCGTAAGGTGGCCCCTTTGGCTTTTATACAGGCCTTTAATCTGTTTGGCCACGAATCTATGGATTTACGCACTGTTTTGATGATGATGAACAGCTGCTTTAGAACTGTGAACGTAAATTTTATCATTTTGCTTATTGTAGTGTTCTTCAATGGTGAAAATTTTTTTCAATCGGTAAAGAGGATATTTCTGTGCTTTTCACCTGCGTATCGCGACAGAAGGCGTTTTGATCGATCCACTCTCTTTAATTATAAAGATTGATTTAGGGCATATATATATATCCTGTATATCGACGATAAGAACCGAGAGTCTTGTTTTATAATACGCGACAGAGTCCTAGCGGGAATCTTCATTTCTCGCGATAAAATTTTTTGTATCCTAACGGGGTTTCGACGAATTCTGACTTTAACAGCACTAACAGCCTTTGTAGTTCTAACAGCACGCGGCCGCCCCGATATTTTCTGGTCTTCGACAGAGGAAGTGTTGTTGTATCTGTTGATAGTACGATATACGAACATACGGCTGATACTATGCTTTAGAAGTGTCTGGAATATGACCGACGGCTCTATACCCACTTTGTGCAAGGCGATCACTGCAATCCTATTTTATTTAACACCCCATTCCATATTGTAATTTGATAATAAACACAAAAAATATGTGAAATGGTGCAAAATCGAAAGAAGTTTTTAAAATAATATACGCGTTCCAAATTCAAAACAATTAATAAGTTGAAAAAAAGAAAAGTTTTTATGTAACAGTATTTATGGCCATACTAATTATACTGCTACTCAAAAATTACTGCACTGTAAATAAAGTAAAATAAATAATACTCATTTAAATTATTTTTCGAATGTGCTATCAGGAAATATGTCGTACAAAAAAGAGAAAAGACTGATCTTTACTACAGGCGAAAAATTTATTCAGAGTTGTCAGAATACGTCTAAGCTACAATCTTAAAATATGACTATGGTAAAGTTTGAAACTTTCATATCAAGATCTAAAGGTAGTTAAACTTGTTCTTTAAAGTTGATATAACTTAATAAAATATTTATAGGAGATTTGAACTTCGTATTCCGCTTCTTTCATTTAACATGGGATTAAGAATTGTTTCTTTTTACATGAAGGAGTTATACAAGAAAGTTACATATAATAAGAATTAATCATACATTGCTGCTCTTAAAATTATATTATTGTACAGCTTATATCCATATATATATATATATATATATATATATATATATATATATATATATATATATATATATAAAATATAAAATATCATATTAGTGAGTGCTAAGTAGCGGAATATAAATCTAGCAAAAGGCGTACTCGTAAGTTTAGTGATACGTTTTCGTTTTTTATGTTACCTGAAATATTAACCAGCTAAGGCGTATGTAAAAGCACTGTAATATACATAGATTATATTTACTGCGATTATCATTTCTTAAAAGCTAAAATCAATCAAGATTCTTTTGATGTTGAAGCTGTTATGCGGCTCTTACAGCTTCACCGGACACAGGGCTCACGGAATTGAGGGGTCCGTGAGCTGGCTATGTAGTTTTTTTTTTGGTTCTTTTACTTACTCAAAGCGCTCATACACTGCGTGTCGGTCTGCTCTGATCACTTTCCTATCTGACAGTGCCATCTAAGTTTCCAGTTCCCTAGCTATCGGAAGATTTTCCAGAGTAGAGAATGGATGTTGATGTCTACTGACCGTCCGAGGTTTTGGTGAACGATGAGCTAAAATCAACAAATGTCAAAATAGGCCTGGACGTCATCACAATCATGATTAGAAGTGAAACGACTAATTTTATTTCACATATCTAAGGAAATTGTATTAAATGTACTCAAACAACTGTAGAACAAAAATTTAATTCGCATGTTTACGACAAGCAGGTGCTGAGTAAGTTTACAATGAAATATTTGCTACTTACAGTAGAGCACAGAGAAAGCGCATTGTAAGCTCATCCAATTACTGCCGTATCCGGAGATCTTTGTACATTTATATTGCAAATTAAAAACGTTCTCTTTGTTTTGTTATTGAACTTCCATGTAGTACAACTTACTTAATGTTGTTGTTGATTTTATTGTTTATAATTGATGTTGGTTTATTTTTGGATAATTATAAAATATTATGATGATAATGAATCTGGAGAAATAAAAAAGTTATTACATCTTATTAATTTAAAGTTTTTCATAAAGGAATTGGCAAAGTGATCAATTGCGTGTTAATAATTAAAATGATCTTCTATCACTTGTTTTAATTTTATGTAAAAAATCACTGTTTGTGGCTGATACACAACTATTGTTGTATACCCTTTAATGTATGGTGCCCAATAATGTCTATGTACAATCTTAGTATTTTTTTACTTTTCAAAATAAGCCATTCGCACAAACTACAAATTTGGAGCTCGTGATCCCATCGGAGATATTTTTAATAAATAAAGTGTCCTATAATAAATTTAAAGGAATATTTTGTATATTCGCTAAAATAGTTTATGGAAATGAAAATTAAATGAAGTGAAAATCTAAGTCAAACAAGGTATTAAAATTAAGAATAAAGATAAATTCGCCTTCATAGGAAAATTACCTACCATAATCTACAAAGTTACCGATTTTTTTATGGATCTGTGTCCTATCTGCTTAATAAGATTCCATAGACATTTTATAGTTTGCCGTTTCAGCAGGTCAAAAAATATTAATTAGTAAATTATTCTACTCTGTAAATAAAATAACTCCTCTGTACTTTGAAATAACTTATGAACTTAAAATGGGAATACGTGAATTCTTGTGAATATGTGTATGTGGAAGAAAAGTAAAAAATAAATGTAAAACAATTATTGAAAAGTACAACAAGGAATTCCATCTCAGTCCTCGATGGTTACAACGCATCAGCATTATGTTTCCTTGTCAAGGATGAATGTATGTAGATATCATAGGCCGCGGGAATCACTTACCATAAGGCGAAACTGTGTGCCGGTTTGTTACTCTCAATGTAATAAAAAAAATGATAATAAGATAAGAAGCACACTGCTGCATTACTCTACTTACATTTTATTGCAAAGAAACTAACAAAGTACCGTGAAAGTAGCACAATCTCCGGTGAAGTATAATGTAATTTCTTCGTTTTATTTCTAGTCCGGTATTTTCCGTGTCTATAATTATGAAACAATATTAGTGTAAATACTTGCGAGACGTTGTTTAAAAATTGTCGGTGTTAAAAGAAACAATCTTTGGACGAGTTTTATTGATATTAATAATAAAAAGCGTATTAATATCTGAATTTATAGGCGTTTACACTTACGCATATATGTATACATTCGTTTGCGGGTAGGCAATGCATCGCAAATTGCTTGAGGACGATGTTTATATGACCAGGAAAAGAACTGACAAATAGTAACAATATTTCAGCTTATTCCCTACTATATACGAGCCAAAAGCCTTGGGAAGCGCATACATTTTTTTCTTCTCATTTCAAACTAGTGGCCCGACTCAGGTCTGTCTAGATTCTGTTGATGTTGATGCTGTTAGCCTATGCAGCTCTTACAGCTTCATCGGATGCAGTGCTCACGGAACTGAGGGGTCCGTGAGCTGGTTATGTAGTTTTTTTTTTTGGTTCTTTTACTTACTCAAAGCGCTCATACACTGAGCGTGTCGGTCTGGAAGATTCTCCAGAGTGAAGAATGGATGTTGATGTCTACTGACCGTCTGAGATTAGGTATGCGGACCTAGCCTCTGATAGACGCCACCTGTTATTAGGTTATTCGGAAGCTGTGGGTGGTGCGAAGATTACGCCGCGCTCGAAGGCGAGGGCGACGCGGTGAGATGTCAGAGGTGTGTGATAGTTCGGGGTTCGTCGAGGACGGACTGGAACTCGTCTCCCCCATGAAGTATGGGTCGTAGAGGACGTGACGGGGTCTACGGTTCTTAGTTGTCGGATTCGGTACCGGCTCGTAGGTTGCGGCGTTTACTACTAGCGAGTTAGAGTGCATTAAAGAGCTTTCGTGAAGAAGTGCCGCGAGAGAGACTGAAAATATTCCGGAATAGTGACGAGGTGTACGTACGTACGTCACTGTGCAGATGAATGTCGCGCTGATACGGTTTTGCTCCGGTCACCGCGGGGGAAACGGTTTTGGACCGTCTGTACGATATTTAATTTATTCATGGCTACATGGGCGAAGACGACGCTGGCATAGACCATAATTGGTCTTACGCAGGACGTGTATAAATGGAGTTTATGTGTTAGGGACATTTTACTTTTCTCGTAGATGAGCTGGTGAAGCTGGCTCATGACGAAAGCGGCCTTATTCCTCGCATTTCTGATATGCGGGCTGAAACTGAGTTTTCGGTTGAAGGTGATCCCTAGGTATTTGACTGATTCTACCCATGGAATGGGTCGGTCGAAGATAATGATTTGTCCTAGCTGTCTACGGCTAGATACTGGTGCCGTCCCCCTCGAAGGCTTCTCGCCTTGTCGTGGCGGGCGGGATTAGTGACCGTGGCCTGGTCACCTATGGTAAAGCAAAGAGAAACTCAAACGGCCGGCCCAAGGCGCTCTGTGGCCGGCCCGAGGTGGCCGCTCGGGGTGGGCTCTTAAAGAGCTCGCCTCGGAAGCGTGTTGATGGACTGCTGGGGGCGAAACTGACGGAGTGGTTTGTGCGGTTTAAGAATCCCGATGACGTCCGCTTCCTTCCAAGCACCTGGTAAGGAGCAGCTGGATAGAAGCGTGTTGAATATTGCCACTAGATATATAATATTAGCGGGAAGCGCTTTAAGTAACTTATTATTAATCCCATTGGGACTGGGAACTGACCTCTTTTTGAGGTTTTTGATGATATCTATGACCTCTCTGGTCACAGGTTCTAAAGGTTCACCCGCTGGTGGTAACGCTGCCCTAATTGTCACGTCACGTGTTACCGTAGGTAGTCGGGGGTAGGCGGGGGCGTTCGATGAGCATTGACCCTCTATACTGTCCGCGAGATATTCGGCTTTCGCCGAGTCACCGAAGGCGAAAGTAGCATTGTCCGGTAAAATTAGCGAGAGCATTTGTGCGATACTTTCTCTCTCTCTGTCTGCTTTGAGATTCCGCGCCAACCGCCAGAAAGCGCTATTCGAAGACTCGAGGTCCACTAGCAGGTTGCCTCATTTGTCGTCATTGTACGATTTGATGTGCTCTTTGATCTTCCTTTGGAGGTGGCGCAGTCTAACGCGATTAACGTCTATTGGGTATCTATCGCGAAGCTTTGCCGCGCAATTTTTTGCCATTTTCGGTCGACGGAGACTCGAGGGAAGGACCCCGAATTGATCGGTCGGAAGTAAGGCGTGAAGTTCGCCCGATACGCCTTATCAGACTTAGGTCTGCCAGGGAAGAATATAATTTTGACTAGATTCACAAATACCACCGAAACTCTTATAATCGATAGAGCTATGTTTAATACAAATTAACGTTTTTCGATATATGAAGATCGCGATCGATATAAGAATTTCAAACTTCTTCATGTCAGCATTTATTCTTTTATTGCTATATCTATGGATTAATTGTTATTTTTTATTTTCTAGGATACTACGTTCGTGGCAACTTCTGAAGAAGGTATGTTATGGAGTGAACTGAAGACGTCTTGACCATCGTATTAATTGATAACAAAAAACAGCCTTGATAATTTTAACATATTATACAATCGTCGTAAAATCGACTAAGTAAGCCGTTTTCTTTGAGTTTCAAATTCATTCAAACATAATCATGATTGATTAAGTGGATATTACTTTGTCGTCTATAGTGGTCAATTGTGTTATAGTAATGTATATAAGTATTTCACTACAATACCAAATCTTATTGTAATGATTATATATGTATAGTTATAAAGTTAAAGTTTATTTATAAGTTCATAGCTTTAATTTTAAGAAATAAAAAAATTGCATAAAATGTTTACGCTTAATAGGACATTTAAGACATAGTATTTAAATATGTATTAATGAGGATAGATTAAAGAGTTTATCAAACCTGTCAACTGTATATTAACTAATTACATATATTTGATATATATTTTTTTAATTTAATTCATATAAAGGAAATAATTAACCTAGTACGAGTACACAAGTGAATATCGTGATGTCACACATTAATAATAAAAATATTTGTACATTTGTATCAATATAAATTCATTTATACATACTCGTGTAACAACAATTCCTTGTTTTTATGAAAATGAAAAGCGTGCCTAAGTAAACCCAACGGACCTCTAGAGAGTATTTTGAATAATGTAACATTTCCTCGGTGTAATAAATGTCTCTATAGGAACGTTTAAAGTTGATGTACATATATTCTCTCTCAAGTTTATAGCACGTGTTAATTCTAAACCTTAATATTTTATTACATCAGTTGGAAAAATTATGTTAGAAACAGTAACAGTAATGAATATGTTACAAAATATAACTTCAGTTATTTCATGAAATTTTAGTTAAAGTTATCTCATACAATAAATAAATAAAATAAAAGATACTGAAGACTAAAACCGTTAACGAGATCATCCATATTACATATTGGGACTCATAATATCTTCATTCCCTATCTAGGACATGTATATACGAGGACACAAGTTTTGAGCCTAACGTTGGCCTAAGGCATTTAAATTTAAAAGAAAAAATAATACTGGCACGTAATAGCCATTTCTTTTTTAATGTTTTTCTTTTGTTTTTCTTCTGTTAAAATTGCAAAATTTGTGATCGTTTTAACAAACGAAGTTCGCGGTTTCCGTAGAAATGGATAAAATTGAGCACCGTTCCGTAAAATATTTACAAAAAAAGGACAGTTCATCTCATTGTAAATTTGTGCAATTGTCAATCTATAGATATATATATGAGGGCACATTGAAAAGTTAAAGTTAAAGTTGCTGATTGTTGCGTCGGGGCCTATTGTATGTAAATCCCGTTGCCTGCAATCCAGCAGCTAAAACTTCCTCCTATCTCATTGCATATTATATAGGACTATGAAAGGATATAATGAATGAGTGCCTCTGTCTTTACACAAATACTTACGGTACTATAATATTTTCTGCGCAGTTGATGTCATCTGGTAATAAAAATGATACCGCCGTGATCTAAATAAACCGGGATGATATTGCTTTGCACGTAAGAATTTGAAAAACGAAAAGTGCAAGCCGGCTGCAGTCGAACCTATGAGTGACTAAGATCGTGAGTCTGAACTTGTAGTCACTTAATCATAATTTAATTGCTTTCTTTCGGTTATCGTTACGTCACCATTTCTATATTTTATTGTCATCGTGAAGTGTGGTTCTTATTATTATTTAATGTATGTTTAGTTATAAAATTACTAACTGTAAAAAAAATAAATAATAATTTGTTACTTCAACAATGAATAGGAAAAATAATCTAATTCATTCATCGACAGGATAACAACTGACTGTCAAATTGAATTGCTTCCGGGCTAGGCTGTCGTTTACAGCAAAATGACTTGTAAGAACAACCATCTGATAAGTTCGCGGTTGACGTTACCGGGCTCGTTAACGTTTCAAGAAATTACTTTAGCTTCTACTTGTTGTGCGATTGCTAGGGCTGTGTTTTGGTTGACGCATTCTCAGTTTAAATATACTTAGTTATAATTTTTATATTTATTTCACAATGAGCAATTAAAGCATTTTCTATAGTTTAAAAAGTAAGTAAGAATTAGCTAAAGGGACTTGGACATTCACTGGTCTTTCACACAATGTCACTAATTTTTGCCATGTTAAGTAATAAACGAGGGTAGATAAAGTTTTCTGTGGTTTACACTAGATAACTTTAATGAATGAATAATGACTTGACGGTTTTTTTATTGATTGACTGGCAAATAATTTCTTACTAAATAAATATTGATTAAAATTATATTTTTTTTAGTCAGAACAGGTACACAATTCGCTTGATGGTACTTGATCCATCCTGTCCAATTCAATGGCACCTACCTCCTTGATAAAGAAATAAAATGCAGTTGCCTTAAATGTTAGACAACATTATGATGAGAATAAATTAATTTTACTTTGATTTGTTTCAGTATATAAAATTATGAATTTTATAAATCGTATTAAGACTAAAAGTTTAAGGTTAATTTTTTTCTCAAAATACTATAAGTACTACTAACTAATGGGTCAGCTCGACCACGCCCTCACAGAATACCAGCCTAAAATAGCAGCATAATGCCGCTGTGTTTCGTCTGGTTAATGTAGAGATCCGGAGACCTTTATTACTGGTGACAAGGCATTCCAACTTAGTCCTCAAAAGAGACAATGCATCTGCATTATGAGTCCTTGTCCGGGATGAATGTAGATGTCATAGGCCGCAAGAATCACTTGCCTTCAAGATAATTGTGTGCTCGGTTGTTGCTCAATGTAATAAATTAAGAAAAGGACAAACGAGTATACTGTTCACCTGCTAGTCAGTGTTAACCTGTGGGTAACACCCACCTACAGCCATAATCAATAAAGACTTACGACTTACGCTCGTTGTCACTTCGGACGACTTACTTCTGACTCATATTACCATGCGAAATAAAGCAGAAGTTTTCTGCGAGGGCGTGGTTCTTACCCGAACTGCTATATGAAATTGGTTGCACAGTTCTTCCGCGGTACAGTACTGTTACCAATGGTACAGACTGACAACACATTAATGTGTGTATGTTGTATGTTAGTTATATATGATGTGACTATATCGTAATAAATAATAAATCTGGACCTTCTCATGGACGTTCTCTTCTACATTTTAAATGATCCATTATCACTTCTTTGTTTTACGACAGACTTCTTCGATCTACGTTTAATAACAATTTCTGTATTCCATTTCACTCTATCGGTTTATATGCTAATTTGTTTACCGTCAGAGCTACATTACTCTGAAACTCCTTACCCGATAACATCAGGAAGGTCAGTAACAAAAGCTGTTTTAAAATTTTGGGCTTAAGACTACATAAAATACCCGTAGTTTAGATAATTCCATCCTCTACGGAATTTACTGGTGGCTGAGGCGATTTACTATTTATATTTATATATTTTATATTTATTTCACAATGAGCAATTAAAGCATTTTCTATAGTTTAAAAAGTAAGTAAGAATTAGCTAAAGGGACTTGGACATTCACTGGTCTTTCACACAATGTCACTAATTTTTGCCATGTTAAGTAATAAACGAGGGTAGATAAAGTTTTCTGTGGTTTACACTAGATAACTTTAATGAATGAATAATGACTTGACGGTTTTTTTATTGATTGACTGGCAAATAATTTCTTACTAAATAAATATTGATTAAAATTATATTTTTTTTAGTCAGAACAGGTACACAATTCGCTTGATGGTACTTGATCCATCCTGTCCAATTCAATGGCACCTACCTCCTTGATAAAGAAATAAAATGCAGTTGCCTTAAATGTTAGACAACATTATGATGAGAATAAATTAATTTTACTTCGATTTGTTTCAGTATATAAAATTATGAATTTTATAAATCGTATTAAGACTAAAAGTTTAAGGTTAATTTTTTTCTCAAAATACTATAAGTACTACTAACTAATGGGTCAGCTCGACCACGCCCTCACAGAATACCAGCCTAAAATAGCAGCATAATGCCGCTGTGTTTCGTCTGGTTAATGTAGAGATCCGGAGACCTTTATTACTGGTGACAAGGCATTCCAACTTAGTCCTCAAAAGAGACAATGCATCTGCATTATGAGTCCTTGTCCGGGATGAATGTAGATGTCATAGGCCGCAAGAATCACTTGCCTTCAAGATAATTGTGTGCTCGGTTGTTGCTCAATGTAATAAATTAAGAAAAGGACAAACGAGTATACTGTTCACCTGCTAGTCAGTGTTAACCTGTGGGTAACACCCACCTACAGCCATAATCAATAAAGACTTACGACTTACGCTCGTTGTCACTTCGGACGACTTACTTCTGACTCATATTACCATGCGAAATAAAGCAGAAGTTTTCTGCGAGGGCGTGGTTCTTACCCGAACTGCTATATGAAATTGGTTGCACAGTTCTTCCGCGGTACAGTACTGTTACCAATGGTACAGACTGACAACACATTAATGTGTGTATGTTGTATGTTAGTTATATATGATGTGACTATATCGTAATAAATAATAAATCTGGACCTTCTCATGGACGTTCTCTTCTACATTTTAAATGATCCATTATCACTTCTTTGTTTTACGACAGACTTCTTCGATCTACGTTTAATAACAATTTCTGTATTCCATTTCACTCTATGGGTTTGTATGCTAATTTGTTTACCGTCAGAGCTACATTACTCTGAAACTCCTTACCCGATAACATCAGGAAGGTCAGTAACAAAAGCTGTTTTAAAATTTTGGGCTTAAGACTACATAAAATACCCGTAGTTTAGATAATTCCATCCTCTACGGAATTTACTGGTGGCTGAGGCGATTTACTATTTATATTTATATATTTTATATTTATTTCACAATGAGCAATTAAAGCATTTTCTATAGTTTAAAAAGTAAGTAAGAATTAGCTAAAGGGACTTGGACATTCACTGGTCTTTCACACAATGTCACTAATTTTTGCCATGTTAAGTAATAAACGAGGGTAGATAAAGTTTTCTGTGGTTTACACTAGATAACTTTAATGAATGAATAATGACTTGACGGTTTTTTTTTATTGATTGACTGGCAAATAATTTCTTACTAAATAAATATTGATTAAAATTATATTTTTTTTAGTCAGAACAGGTACACAATTCGCTTGATGGTACTTGATCCATCCTGTCCAATTCAATGGCACCTACCTCCTTGATAAAGAAATAAAATGCAGTTGCCTTAAATGTTAGACAACATTATGATGAGAATAAATTAATTTTACTTCGATTTGTTTCAGTATATAAAATTATGAATTTTATAAATCGTATTAAGACTAAAAGTTTAAGGTTAATTTTTTTCTCAAAATACTATAAGTACTACTAACTAATGGGTCAGCTCGACCACGCCCTCACAGAATACCAGCCTAAAATAGCAGCATAATGCCGCTGTGTTTCGTCTGGTTAATGTAGAGATCCGGAGACCTTTATTACTGGTGACAAGGCATTCCAACTTAGTCCTCAAAAAGAGACAATGCATCTGCATTATGAGTCCTTGTCCGGGATGAATGTAGATGTCATAGGCCGCAAGAATCACTTGCCTTCAAGATAATTGTGTGCTCGGTTGTTGCTCAATGTAATAAATTAAGAAAAGGACAAACGAGTATACTGTTCACCTGCTAGTCAGTGTTAACCTGTGGGTAACACCCACCTACAACCATAATCAATAAAGACTTACGACTTACGCTCGTTGTCACTTCGGACGACTTACTTCTGACTCATATTACCATGCGAAATAAAGCAGAAGTTTTCTGCGAGGGCGTGGTTCTTACCCGAACTGCTATATGAAATTGGTTGCACAGTTCTTCCGCGGTACAGTACTGTTACCAATGGTACAGACTGACAACACATTAATGTGTGTATGTTGTATGTTAGTTATATATGATGTGACTATATCGTAATAAATAATAAATCTGGACCTTCTCATGGACGTTCTCTTCTACATTTTAAATGATCCATTATCACTTCTTTGTTTTACGACAGACTTCTTCGATCTACGTTTAATAACAATTTCTGTATTCCATTTCACTCTATGGGTTTGTATGCTAATTTGTTTACCGTCAGAGCTACATTACTCTGAAACTCCTTACCCGATAACATCAGGAAGGTCAGTAACAAAAGCTGTTTTAAAATTTTGGGCTTAAGACTACATAAAATACCCGTAGTTTAGATAATTCCATCCTCTACGGAATTTACTGGTGGCTGAGGCGATTTACTATTTATATTTATATATTTTATATTTATTTATTGTTTGTTAATAGTGTGTATTATATATGTACTTTTTTATTGTTTATCTACAAATCTTATAGTAGCTATTATTAGTCTTATTTATATTATTTAGTTTACTGCTACACCTATAGCAATATCTCACTACACCTAGAGTTAACTATAGAATGCCTTTGACATTAAGTCCGCCCTTTATGAACCTTTAATTTGGTAAGGTTAATGCAATAAAGGATAAATAAATAAATAAAACCAAAGAAAATTTAAATAAAATGATAAATTAAATAGGTCTTTCAAAACTTCACACCAAGGTCAAGTGTCGACAAGTCTGCATTACCGCGTTATTCTGAATGACTTACTCTTCAATTCAATTCAGTTCAATGATTTATTCGATGTCACAAGAAATAATGAAATAGGTCTATCTTACATAATAAAATAAATCATTGCAGCTAAAAATACGTGAAGTTTCATCATTGGATAATGAAGCGTTCTGGCTAAAATAATAATAATATTAGCGTATAATAACAGATTAGTTCTTCGTTGTAGTTTGTGTGTTTTATCGTCAGTTTTTCTATAAAATAAACGTTTCAACACTCAAACATTTTACATTATGCTCGGACGTTATTTGCAACGATATCCTTTAGGGCCTTATTTAAAGCACAATAATTAAAACAATGAACACTATTCCATATAAAATAATATGTCTTAATTAAGCAAATATGCTTAATTATTATTAAACATATTTGCTCAAAGAATTTGCCGAAAGATAAAAATTGAATTTTAAAGGTATTACGAAATTACTTTTCCGTTATAGCGTTAACGATAAGAATGAAAACATCTTATAAGCTCTGGCTCTTCTTTCTTTCAGTTGTTGTCGTGTGCAACGTATCAGATTTTTACAAGGTAGACGCAATACATGCGACTATAAGAAGACCGCACCCACTACTAATGGACCGCCCTTTTATTGCCTGTCACGAGTCCCGGAGCGATACATTTTATTATTGCAACATCTTCACAACACAATTGAAGATGTCGCCGCCATAAATGACTTAGAATCCAATAAAATTATCCCGAACGTGTCAGTCGTTCAAATTTTCCCTTATGTAAGAACATTGGTTATTTTACAGATATAGATACACTCGTTTACAGTGCATACTGGCATTTCCTCAATCAGGTGAACCCTGGTAGTGCAAACAGTGCAAATGTCAATTTTCACTAATAAAGATTACTTCTTAATTATTCTTACAATGTTCTTATGTTCAACGTGTTTCTTTCATCTTTAATTGTTTTAAGAAAATCTATATATAGTCTATAAAATTGGTAATGTGGTCATGATCGGTCTTACTGTTTAACAATTTTATTATTAATCACTTTAAAATAATAATAAACAGAACGACGTAACTTTTACCAACTTAAAATGCAACCTATAAGAACACACCACAGAAGCAATAAAATATTAAAACATTTTATTGCGCCAGTGGTGAACTTGGAAAGATCTCTTGGGACAAACTTAGCCAATAACCATTTTCTGAAACACGTCTTCTTCTTTCAAATCAGTTGACACTTAATGCATAATTTAGGTATAGCTTTTTATTTGCCCATTACATGAATAATAATACCATAACTTGATTTACAGAATGAAAAATATTTTCTTAATTATGACCAAAAATTCCCAATAGCCTAATGAAATGAAGCACAGCTGTTATGATTTCCTCTTCATCGGTGCTTGAGTTATGCTACAGCTTATTTTTAGCAGCAAGTAGGATCTGCAATTGGTCAACTCGTCTGGCGAAAGGCCATGCCCTCACAAAATACAGTGGTAGAGGTACACTGCAGTTTGTTTCTAGCTGCAGAATGAATGGGTCATTGTGACCGGGGTAGGGCCACACCCTCACAGAATACCGGGATTAATAATAACAGCATAATGCTGCTGTGTTTCTTATGGTGAGTGTAGGGATCCGGAGACCTTTATTACTGGTGACGAGACATTCCACCTCAATCCTCAAAAGTAACAATGCATCTGCATTATAATTCCTTGACAAGGATGGTAGATGGCATGGGCTGCAGGAATCACTTACCAGATTTATTTATTTTTAACAATATAATATACATCCCGGTTACCCATTGTTGTATCCAACATTATTTGTACTAGGTATGACAGGCTATCACAAGCTAGAAGTAAGAAGGGAAGTTGCTCTTGGTACTTACTTATTCAAAGTGCTTCGTGGTGAGATACACAACCCAAGCGTACTGCAGACGTTGCAGTTGTAAGTCCCGGACCATCACGTAGGCCGCCGCCGGCGCCCCCCGCTACTGCGTGTCCCGCGCGCGCTCACCACTGACGCGCGTACTCGGTGTGCTCAATGCTATCTCACAACTCGCTGATATATTTCAATGTTCAAAGAAGAAATTTACAAGTGCAGCGTATAAGATTATGACAAGTTATATTTAAGTTGTAATATTAAATTTAACCTAACTATTGTATTAGGCAAACCTGTAAAGATAGATGTATGTGTTTGAATAAATAAATAAATAAATAAAAAAATCGCCGTCTTCGTAGAATTTTTATTTCAATAAATCGTGTTATGTAATTATTTAAACTGGTTATAGGTCACAATGCTGAGTTATTTTACGTGTTAGAGTCACGTATGTATATAGCTACAGTGTAGTACGAATAGACCGGCGCGATAGGTCTAGGACTGCGCTTTCTAGAATACCATCGTGAAATAGTAGTAAGTGTTACTGGAAACAAGGCATTCCGTCTAAGTCCTTGTGAGTGACCACGCATCTGCCTTTTCATTCCTAATCAAGGTTGAATGTGAGCGTCTAGGGTTGCGGGACTCACTTACCATCAGTTGAACTGTGTGCCAGTTTGTCACACTTAGCTTTATACAAGCTTTAACTTCTCATTCAATCTTTAGCCTATTGTTGAATATATATCTTCCCCATCATTCACGCACGATCCTCATTTAACTGCTTCTGTCTAATTTTAACAAACTTACATTTTTCATCAACATTACAGACTATCAATAGCCCATTGTTAACTTACTGAGGCTCCCCCATATATTGCTACGAAGCACTATCAGTGAATATTACACTACATATGTGACAAACGAGTAGATAGTTAATCAAAGTAAGTTATGATTGCAACCCGTGAACATCTACATCTATCTTCAACAAAAAACCAACACGCACGTGTATTGTCATCCCTAAGGACTGATATTGTCATCCCTAAGGACTGATTCATGTTCACAACACTTACCACACAAAACACAGCAGCGTTATGCTGGTATTCTGTAGGGCGTTATTCTGCTCTGTTCAAGCCCTGCCCTATTCATGGTGCTGCTAGACTTATGCTCCATCACTGTCATAAATGATAAAGTATCCCCGGGCATTGGCACTGCGCTCATCTTGCGTAGGTAAGTTGTAAGATGAGGTACCCATAAGTGTCACAAGAAATATCAATTGTAATGACGCTTTCTTAAAAAAGCTCATGTTATGTAGTGGTCTTAAACAAGCTAATTCGAATAAAAGGAAAGATGTCCATTGTTTACTTTCACTGTGGAAAGAAGAGAAGTGTAATCATCTGCTCTACGATAGCCCATAGCAAAGGAAGTGTGTTTATCAATAAATTTTCATTAGCCTAATTATATTAAATATTAAGCATCAAGCGTCATTAGCTAAATGTTTAGGGTACGTTCTGCAAAATTTAAGGCAGGTTCGAATCCGCCATTCGACTATTTTCGTGAACCATCTCTTAGTATAAGCATTTCCGTTTAGTTGGAGTGGTTAACACGGATGTTAGAAATATTAATAGAACACAATCTTTTTAAAGCAAAACAAAAAATAAATTATGCACATTGTAAATTTCAGATGAGGCTGGGTCGGGTGCTTAGTGACGGACATAAATGCATCAAACTTAAACAATTCACGAAAAGATAGCAGAATAATGTATAAATGAAGTCAATTAACAATTTCGGATAAAGTTCGCTAAGCATACAGTGTTGGATAAAACCACAGACGAGTCAATTAAAAATGCAATTGTCCGCAAACTGTTGCATAACTCTATTTTATATTTTGCATATTTTGTAGTTAATGATCTTTATTTTCCCATGGTATGGGATATAATTAAAAGAAATATTAAGTGGGATACATGTGTGTAAACCAGCCAGGAATAATACTGATGCGTTGTTACCCTTAAGGACTGGGATGGAACGCCTCGTCACCAGTAATAAGGGTATCCGGATCCCTACACCTCTCCTCTGCTCTACTACTCTCGATTACTATCATACTTAAAACCAAAACAAATCTTTTAATTTATTTTAATTTTTATTGAAGACGTACAATATACACAAGAAAAGAACGATATAGAGGATATTTACAAGTATGTACCTATATGTCAAATAGCAAACACATATAATATTGCTTCAAACATTTTAGTTCAATAGAATCGTAACGCAAAATTAAGAAAAGATAACAGTTAAGTATTTTTGTAAATTCTAAAAGATTTATAGATTAAGGAACTATAAAACAAAATCAGACAATACAAGCCATTAATAAAGAGTACTAATAAATAGGAAACTTTCTAAAATCATTGTACTTTGAACAATTTTTATTATAAAAATCATTGCATTTAATTGGCTATTTAATTAAGTTTTATGAAAGTGCACAACATTTAACAGTGATTAAAGTTATCTATTAACTAGTGAATTAGCATTAAACAATCCAATAATTGTCTAATTATTTAAAAGATTAACTTAATAAATTTAAAGATCTAATTTAATCTAAAAAACTTAACAGTAAGTCATCAATAATTTGATATGCTTGATATTCTTGTGTTCACATTTAATGCTGAAGTAACACAGACCAACAAGACAGCGATTCTATTTAAATTTACATAAAGAATAGTATAATCCCTTTTCCATTTTATAATATTCTCATTGGTTACTTCAGCAAATTGCAAACGCTTCCCCAATTAAAAGTAGGTATTTTCGATTCAAGGTACAATTCATTATCATAAATCACAATTCTATAATATCGTATATTTTATGTGCATGTGCTTAATACATGATTTTTTTTATAATTTCGAAATATAAAACATGTAAATATTCGTTGATTCTGAACATTGGATTTGAAGCTTTTTCAATGAAATAATGGACTATGGATATTTAATATTCTTCCGACCTGACTTGACAAAACTTTGATGATAAGATATTCAGCGTTTAATTTATTTCAATCGTCTTCCGTATTACCTATGGACATTTTATGCTATTAGGTATTACTTAGACTTATTCAGCTAGCTCTTCAGTCTTGGACGTTACACTTAAATAGAATACTTCTAAAACCCGCGTCGAATATTTATTATACTTTAAAAATTTGTATGTTATTATTAATAAACTCAGCGCGTCTTGTAAACTATTGCTACTACAGCTTGAATTACAAAACACGAAAGAAAGAAGAAAATGTTTTATAGAAGTATGAAAACACCAAGAGTAAAATTTCGAGCTCTATAATTGCTTATATATTTGACCTAATGAAGATAATTCAACAACATTATAGCTAAATATTTTTAAATATCAATAAAGTTTTGAATTTTGGACTTTATGTAATATTTCCTAAGGATAGAGAAAAATCACATTTACTTATAACAGAAACACATTGAGACACACAGTACGATTGAATTACAACATCTAAAGAAGAAAGCGAAAATATTTTAACACCACTTTTCTTTTTTTCTTTAATATCATTTAAGATTACGTTATATTCTTATCACTATAAAAATTAATCTTTTCTAAGAAAAAAATCATCACAAAAAGGTAAATTCATATCTGTATACCCAACCAACATTGTAAAAGGTTGCACACAATACTTAATAATAATATATAAAAATATATTGCTCAGGGTTTCAGTGGGTCGGTATATCAAATCAGTACAATACGGTAAATGTTTATAGATTATTTCTAATTTTAAGGCTGCACATATAAAAAAAATACTACAACTAGTAACCAACGCTTTCTCTCCATTTTCTAAACTCTTGTTCCCTTTCTTAGACACTGTCAATAAACTAAATCTTGATACTACCGTTCACTAATTTACCATAAAAATTTCAGTCAACACAATAATATGCATGTTTGAATTAATAAAAAATAACTATACAAAACAATAAGCGATGGCAAATTCATTTAAATTACATAAATAGGTATACACTAATTTATTTCGACTATAAATAAATAATTATTTAAGTGCCTTAACTACAGTTTCTTAAATGTATATATAATTGTTTAAAAAATCTTAATAGCTAATGATATGTTTTGATATGTACTCGTATTTAATATATTGATATGTATTCAATCACATTGTTTCTATAGGTTTTAACCATACTTAATATATGTCATTTAATTATTTAAATGTGTCTTTGATTACTCAAAGACTTAATCTTCAGGCCATCCAAGATCTTCGCCAACAAGGTCATAGAACCGTTGATTGTGCTGAATGAAAAACTTGCGCAGTTTAGTTACAACAGCGGGATCGACTCTTGGATGCTTGCGGCCTTTGGTCTCTCTCAGACATTTGTCTGTCGTGTCATTTCGCAAGCAGTAAAATCCTTTCGTTTCGTTGAAGTAAAAATTCTTCCTTCCTATTGTAAAAATGAATGAAGACATACAGAATACTATTTTTCTACTCGTGTATTGTAATAAAAATTAATATTTCTAAGTAATATCATAACATCTTACCAATTTTGTGTTCAAGGCCAAGGAATTTCTCTATGCGACGTAATTGTGGCACAGGATCTTCTATAAGTTGATCTCCATTAACCACCAGTATTTGTTCACGAGGAAATACTTCAAGCCATCGGTGTAGATAAGCATGATAAAGTGATATAGCTATTGGTCTGTAAAGAATATGTATGGAATATATTTACAATATATACTAGTAACTAAGTAATAACTATAGTCTAGAATTTTTTTATTCAAAGAAAACTAAGAAAATTGATTCTAAATATAGAGTTATAGAGTGGTGATGACCTTTTAAAAAAAGGTACTAGTGTGAAGTACCTGCATTTAAAAGGGCGACGGAAAAAAAAAGACCTGTAAAGGGAATCTTAGTAAAAAATCTCCGCGAACCCCCGTTCTGTATTATACATATATTTAAAATATAGCTATGCGTTATTGCTAAAACAAATATTACTAAAGGTACAATTACAAATATCCACTTTTACCTATATGCAACGTTAATAGTTCCATCTGGTGATATTGCAAGATGTTCAAAAGGTTTGCCGACGTCAGGTGCTTGATGCGTAGTATGGCCCGCCATTAGGGCGTGCGCAGGAGCAGAGGGTGTAGCGCGACTTCGTAGTTGCGTATAGTCTGATATAGCGCGAGTTACTGGTTCTCGCACTATTAAAAGTAAGCGCACTGAAGAATTCATAGCTCGAACACGTTCCGGCACCTGTAACACTTATTGATGAGGCATTGGTAGTAATGTAATGCTGCAGCTGAAAACTGTAGCGCAAATATGTGATCCTAGATTCTGTTGATGTTGATGCTGTTAGCCTATGCGGCTCTTACAGCTTCATCAGACACAGGGTTCACGGAACTGAGGAGTACGTGAGCTGGTTTAAATGTGTGGTTTCGACCTTTTTTCGGTTTTGACAGAATAACGTACAAAAGTTGCTTAAAGAAGAAACAGATTGGTAACCTCATTACCAGTGACGCAACAGGTCTCAACGCACTCGTCTCAAGGCACTCAGCCGAAACCTTTATTAATGGGCAACCAGCACAAGGTTTACCGGGAGGAAGCCTCGGCTTACGGCTCGGGTAACGGTACCCTGGGCGGGAAAGCAACTGACTCAAGGGTACCCGAGAAGGCCGAACCTCGTCTCGGCCAGTTACTTCTAATCTGATTAACCGTGGATTGGTCAACTTCATATGTGTTGGGATATTTTTTCTAAACTCTAAGACTTGTAGGTTTTATCGCGATGTTTTCCTTCCTCACCGATTAGCACGCGATAAAATAGCATTTAAGGTTAGAATTAACTATTTCATTGATGCCGGCATCGGTCTCGGTTTTCACGAATACCGTGACATTAAATGTAAGGGCTTCGACACTGAGCTACCACGGCAAATATGTAAATAAAATGATTAATCAATTATACCATTTCTTTGTATATAAGTGGCATGATTAATTGCTGTTACTTTTTATGAATATTAAGTAAAAAACTCTGTTATATATCATACTTATTCCAAACTTACATCATTAATGTTAATAAGATCTAGTTATTTACTTAAATTAAAAGATATAATTAAAACAAGATAAATTACCTCCGGTGTAACAAAGTAACTAGGGCTCTTTTCAATTGTAATTTGACCCTTAAAAGAAAGTGGCATTTTACTCCTGTACCAATCAAGACCAAGGGCGTAATTCTCGTCTCGGTCAAAAAAGTGGACTTCACCTGACGCTTTTTGAACCATAGGATGAAGATACAACATCTCCAAAAGGGCTCGTGTTCCACATTTACGTACACCGATTATCAAAGCCTGTGGAAATATAAAGATGGATGTAGATGTCATGGGACGCTTAATTATATTAATAACTGTGTGCTCATTCGCCACACACTATTATATCAAATGTATTAACGTAGTAGCTGAGATCAGATGAAGTTTTGTTTCTTTTCTAAAGAAAAGTGGAAGAGCTACACTGCAGTTTGTTTCTAGCTGCAGAATGAATGGATCAGCTCGACCAATGTAGGACCACGCCTTCACAGAATATCAGCATAATGCTGCTGTGTATGGTATGGTGTAGGGATCCGGAGACCTTTAATACTGGTGACGAGGCATTCCATCTCATTCCTTAAGACTAACAACGCATTATGATTCCTTGTCAAGGATGTATGTAGATGTCATGAGCCGCAGAAATCACTTGCCATCAGATGAACTATGTGGTCGTTTGTTGAGGGTAACAATGTAATAAAAAATAATAATGGCAACGGATGCAAAATGATCATATCAATGATGGATGTGAGAAAATGTATTAAATCTAGAAAAAAGCTAATTATTTGATATTTGGATCAAGATTACATTGAATTATACCTGAGGAAGTCTGCGCGCCGGTCGAGGAGATCGTGGAAGTTTGAGCCGTTTCCTTAATGCCATAGGGTGGTTTATGGTACGCGTATCCGTTTGGTGATTTTTAAGTATGTTATTATGGTTTTCGTGCGCGCCTGAGGCCATACTTGCTGCCTGAAAATACAATATTAATTACAAAAACTACTACGTAGTTCCTTAGAAATTGAATACATCCAGTATTTAATACGACGACGATACGACTTAGGAACCATCATACATCTTTCTTAAGCGAAGACAACGCACCTGCTCTCCTCTGGTATTGCGGATGTATAAGGGCGGCGTTGATCACTTAATATCAGGTGATCTGTTTGCTTATTTGCTAACTATAGTATAAAATAAAATAAAAATCTTAAAGGAAAAATATAAGCTTAAAATAGTTTTTTTCGATTAAATAAAATATGCTAAAAATTATGGTTTACCGAACTGTCCTATTTTATAAAGTTTCTTTTGCAAACATAACTTATTCGTATAATCCACGTCAAATTGATAAAGTATTGGAACTTTAATAAAATATTTTATTTCCACTGTTGTCTTTTAAATATTGTTTAATTAATATTTCACATTTATTGGAATAGCAATTAAACAAGATTAGTTGTTTCCGATAGGGCAAAAACTGGCGATCACGAAGCTAGGTAATAGTCTTAAAGGGCTTATTAATTAATAATGATATAAAACGTATGTATAAAGCGTCTATGTTATTAAAATACATCCAAAAACTATAACAATATTATATATTAATTGTTACTACGAACAATTGACATTTACCCATTTTAACACATACTGTAATACTAAGAAAATTACAAGGTTGTGTTCGTATATTCTAGCCTTTCGATAAATAATCCACCTTAAATGCCATGACATTTCCATTGATTACGTGAAAACATTAGTAACCTTGTATGAATAAATCGATGAATATTTGATGTGGGCGAAATAACGATCGTCGTAATAATTAAAGCACACCCTTAATTGATACATGTCAAGTTATGTACATAAAGTATATTGCCGTTAAGTTTTCTAGGTATGGTGTGGTTAATTGAATGTCAACGTTAGTATCAATTTCAGTTACGTTAACGCCACTCGATTAAAATACTTGATTGGAACATTAAATTGCATGTTCCATTATATCTAAGCGTGTTACATAATAAAAATAAAAAATAGCAATTATGTATTTACGATTACGATACATGTATTAAAGTTCATAGCGTCATTTTATTTATGCGTTATAATATCAATTTTATATATCTAACTAAGCAAAATATATTTCGATGTAAGACCGAGACGTTAATATTTTTAAGCAAAATTATAAAATTATATTTGTGTTGTACAATTTTGAAGTGTTTAAACAATACCTGTACTCTCATCATTACATTAACAATTACCCATTATTGGACATTAGCACGTTTTCCGTAATCGTCAGAAGGTGAGACCTTTCACCACAGGGGCTGCAGTCAAAATAAGGACCTAACAAATACCAGTTTAAAATATATCGCTGTTGTGTTTCAACTAGAAAACAATAAAACGCCCAATAACTGAAAAATAGGCTATACAATCCATAGTAGAAATCAAAGATAAAATCGTGTCTTAACTTGATTCTTCGTCCAGGATTGATATTAATATCGAAAGACGTTCAAGATCAACACGAAATGAACAAAACCTAATATTTTGGTTAAGCATATCGAAGTGACGACCATTTATGTAATCAAATCATTTTCCATTAGTGTTATAAGATTTGCCGAATGTTGAGCTTAGGACAAACTCCTGACTTTTTAAAAATACTGAAAAGTAACAATATCCAATGCACCCTGGATATTGTTCAGCACTTCGGCAAATTTTATAACACCCATGGAAAATCATTTGATTGCTTAAATTGTCATCACTTCGATATGCTTAACTGAAATATTGACAAATCGGACAGAAGCAAGCGTGCGACAACAAGGAGAGCGTGCTACAGAGTCAAATCCAAACCTGCCAAGCGTGATGATATCAAATACCATTCTAAGCAAAATATCCAGTATGGCTCTTGATGGAGCAAGTATGAACTACTAACTAAAAATATATAATTAATCAAATATATGTATTAAGTAATAAGCACATCTGCGCAGTATCCCAGTTAAACAATAGATTCGTCCTTCAAGATAAGTCAATTATAAAAAAAAAATGCAAATAAAAGAAAATTCTCCTAAAAAACCAAATACTAATTTTTTGAATTTATATTTGATTTATTGAATGAAGATTTGTTTTTATATGTACATCTACTCCATTTTATGTTTCAAAGAATCAAAGGTGCAATAAAATAAGACCGAATACCGTTGTTGTTATATCTACGAGTATCGAGAACGAATACAAGACTATTTTAATTATGATAGTGGCATAAGCCTATACGCCACGGTTCTGTGCGATTTGTAGTCGAAATATGGGTTTGGCCACAATACTCCTCTAAAGAACACCTAACAGGTTTCGGGATTTTTTTTATAAGATAGTGTTTTGATATATATGGTTATACGAATACTACTTATTTACCTGTCAAGCTTGTCTTGTCTTGTTCTTGGTGGGGATAGAAAATAAATCGTCTGTACACAGGACAGTGACCCTACTCAGCGGGCCTCCCGCTCGCGAGTCTATTTAGATAAAACTTTGGAGGTCTCTAGACCAACAACAATACTCACACAGAAACAAAAAGATAGGATAGCGTCCGGCAGCAAATATTATAGAAATAGAATATACATGTAACAACAGTAACAGCGTTAAATGACCGGAACTATAGTTACCATTTTGTCTATCTTTCATGGCGATTATGAAAATTCAATTTGAGACCACGATACCAGGGTATTATAGCAATATAACGCCACGGTGTTTCAAACGGTGATTTTGGAGACGGGGTCGGGGATTTGTGGGCATTCCATCTCGTGCTTAGTGGTGAAAACGGATGTACTCGTACATCTTGTATCTTTGTAGGTGGTTTTGGATTGCATTCATAACTTACCATCAGGTGAATTCAGAGCTAATTCGTTACCTACTAATTTGTTGTGTTTGTTGGATATGGATTCTTACCTGTATACTGTATAATGCACTATCGTACAACACATGGAATGTAAGGAAGAGTGACAATAGCGTGACAGAGAGTAAGGCCGCAGCGAGTTTGGGTCGCGACACTCCCACGACTAACACGCAGTCCGCCAATTCGCCTTCCGCCGGTCGAAATGAAGAACGAGGCAACCATCTAATAAGGAATTTATAAAAATAAAAAAGTACATATAGTAAATCCAATATATTTAAAATTAAAATTTTTACTAAAATAAAATTTTGATTAAACAAAATATTATTGCATTAAATAAGCAGTGAGTTCTTTCTTAGACTATTGTACTATGTTCAATAAAATATACCTATATATTATAATAAAAAAGTTGATAATTACAGGCTTTTCGGTGTTGTTGATCGTCTTATACTCGTATAATACCTAAATTAGAGCTTGTGCTAGAATAGTTGTTTTAATTGATCATATCCTCTTTTTGATAAGGTCACAAGAAGGTTCAAATAAAAAATTCAGGTAAAGGACATGCGACATATATAGAATACACCCAGATTCAAAAATCAACGATTTGTGATGAACAAATATTGTTCTGGGGCTGGTAATCGAACTCAGGGCCCGCCAAGTGCCTGGTCTTATTTCCACTATTCCCCGAGGCTATTCGGTGTAGGTGTTTCCACTATTGTAATTTAAAACAAAATATTGGCTTTGCCCAACATTAATTATATGTTTATTCAATTTGTAGTTTTCACATCAACTTTTCCATACCTTTTCTAGGCTATGGTGTGAACTTTGAATTCTTTCGAGGTTGCTTATTAGTTTGATTGCAAGGCTAATCTGATTTGAATATGGAAAATAAATTGGACCAATTTTATTACACTCACAAGTTAGTGGTTGCGTTACTTATAATAGTTACACAAATACGTTATACTAAATGATTAAAGAATATCAAATCAAAAATATTTATATTCGTTTCATTTTTCAACTACTTTTCTAGTATTACATATAAATCTAACTGTCAAGTTTTTGAAATAACTTCTTAAATAATATTAGGAATTTAACAATATATTATATACTTACAATATGTCAAGTGGCAAGGATTGGGAACAACTTTTATATGATGCCTCTGGGCGGTGATACTTGCTTGGCATAGACTGATTCATCTGCACGCGCTCCATGAGGACCCCATTGACCGTACTTTTGCTAAGACATTATCTTATGTCTGTTTAGAAACACCATTTTTATATCGATAGTTGTTGCTTGAATGTAAATTTGTTCGTTATTACTTGTATAAATATAAATTCATATCTCATTTTATATTATGTTAATTTCAATTGTTATTACATTCTGGAACAAAACTTTTGAAATAATAATATGCTTTATACTCAAATATTAAAAACAGACTATAATATAATTTTTATTTGAAAATATTTTACTGTTTATAATAGAACTGCTTATATCATATTACATACCATGATGATAGTTCCGCATTACATGCACCTGTAAAGAATAAAACGTATTGAAATTTAAAAAGAAGAGTACATTTACTGCGTCGGTGATAACCTACTGGGTGTCTTAATAAATGAACTTAATGAAATAGTTTAATAATAGGGTTAAAGATGGTTCAGTAAGTAATATCAGATTAAGTTTATATAATGGCGAGTAGACGATTTTATCGATGGAATGAAAAAAATAAAGAAATTGTAATTTTAATTAAAATTTGTATTAATTTTGCTTAATTTAAAAAATACATCTACGTCGTTTATGTATTATGGGAGAAACTGACGCTCATTCGCAAATGTACTGGCAATTTTCGAGTGATGACTGATACTCAACTAAAGGTAATAAAGGCTTACTGACCCCATATTTTCAGAGGTACCAGAACATAACTTTTTACAAGACTTCAAGGCATCAATGTGAAAACGCTGTATTTTGATAATTAATTTTAGTTTAGACTGCGACATCATTCTATCATCTGACGACATATTGAAACTAATGGAAACCTCTATATTCATTATTTATAATCAAGGTTAAAAGTTGGTATTTTGTGTATACAACTCGAATGAAAACAGCTGTTAATTTGGGGTTTCTACAGGGCTCCTTGCTTGTACCTATCGTAGCTTTTCTACTCGAAACTGGGAAATGCTTTCAATATATATGATTCTACTTAAGCTCGGTTTACTAAAATACTTAATTTAGAATTAACACTTAGAGTGGAGAATCACCATTCATCTTAGTGCAATGTAATAACTTTAACTAAAAATAGGAATTCTATTACCGTATCTATCAGCCTATAAGATTTTTACATAGAAAAACTAACTTAAAATTTGAGGTACCAAAGTCTTATAGTCTGAAAAATATGGCACGTCACTAAAGATAGGTATGACGAAAACTATCTCAAGACAAGCGGGCAATCACGATTTGTTAACAATAAATAAAAAGATCCGAAAGTAACATTCAAATATAATTTTCTAAATATCATCTTATATATTCGAGGTGCGTCTTATGGTCTGGTGCGTCATATAGTCCGAAAAATACGGTAAATAAGAATATTATTGTGTACTGTTAGCAATATGTAATGAGATCTAAATCATTCAGTTCGTGATAATAAAGTTTGAGTTTGATTCTAAACTTAACTCTTTAAATCACTTATCATCAACATTAGAACTCACCAATAAAGCCTATAAAAACCTAAGCTTTATCTTAAGAGTAAGAAATTACCTACTACTACTACTACCTAGTAAGAAAATTATTAGAGTACTGCTTGAGTCTGGAATTCTAAATATGTGGCGTATAAGCACGAAATTGAGAGTTTTCAACTCATTCATCAGATTACTACTTTTATTGTAACCAACATTATGTAGAAGACTCTAGGGTTGACGCATACTTCTCGACGTGACGATGCTTTATTTGTTTTGTATATGAATACTGTACTGGCGGTTTGGATTATAGAAAAGGTATAATTAAAATGTATAATAATTAAAAGATCATTTATGAATGAGAGCCCTCGCACCCACGCATTTTTAGATTTTAGATTTGATAGAGTCAAAATCACGGATTTATTTTTCAGTATAATAAACACCACCACTACCGTAGTCGTGTGTTATGTTATCTTGTTTTGTTAAAGAATTTATATTAGATAAGAGTATTTCCACTTTCAAAACTACATAATTGTAATCAAAAAATAATACTGAAATCAAATCAGTTGTTGGATAAAGAATAATTTGATTTTATGGGAGGATAAGAATCCTGTTGATAAACGCTTAATTTTTCTTGTTTTGCTTAATACGATATACCGTCCACAGCTTGGTATATAAAGATAGATCATCAACATCATCATAATAGCTTGCCAATAGTCTTGCTAAAGCTGCTAAACAATAGGCCTCCCCATTGATTGCCCTGTAGCACGATCCTCACCAATACAGGTCTTTTTTATTACATTGAAAGTAACAAATGATCACACAGTTCACCTGATAGTAAGTGATTCCTGCGGTCCATCAATCCCATAACATCTACATTCATCCTTCACAAGGAATCCTTAAAATGCGTTCTCACACTTGAGGACTGAGATGGAATGCCTCGTCACCAGCAATAAAGGTGTCCGGATCCCTACATTCACAGCAGCTTTATGTTGCCATTTTACGTTAGTTTTATGTGACCCATTCATTCTTCAACTCGACAAACTCGCATAGGTCATCGCTTCATCTAGTGGGGTGGTCTTACACTATGACTGCCATTCTGAGATTTCCACTCTAGAAAGTTTCTACCCCATCAGCTAACTTTTCTACGACCCATATGGCTTGCCCATTACCACTTTAACTTGATGATGCTTTAAGCGACTTCAGTTATTCACTTTCTGCTCATATCTAAGTCACGTAATCTGAGAGAAACACTAAGAACCTGCCCTCTATATAACTCACCGAGTGACTGAGCTTTCTCATATGCCCAGAATATTAACATAAGTCGTCACGGCAATACGCAGTGATAGATAGATAAAACGATATAATATTATAATCGAAATATTTAAATAATACAGTTAATATAATATTTTAAATTATAACATATTATATACAGTTTAAAAACAGGACCCAATAAGTCGACAAATATCGTAGAAAATTTATCACTTCCATATAAGTGTGAACTAATACGATTACTAATATGCGAATCACCGAGAGGAATATATTCTTACTAGTACCGAGGCATACATACATTTAAATCCCGAGGTTACAACGAAACTGCATGTCAATCCATATCAAGGGTGGGTCACATGTTACTATCAAGGGAAATAATTACTACGTTAATTACTTTTACGCCACTTACAATCTTTATCATAAATAGAAATGATAATGATATTATTCCAAAAATAATTAGTCCACCAATTGAAAGAAGTTATGATTTTTAAAGCAAATTCGAATCGCTTCTACAGACACCCGCGAGAAGAATAAAGTCTTCGGAGAATTCTTTACCGCCACCACACGGCGTTAAACATTGTTTCATGTAATGTTATGATTTATATGTAAATTAAGCTTTATTTCGTTTTAGTTACTTAACCGCACAATATCTTGTGTGAGTCAAATAAATCAAAGTATAAAATTAAATTTTGTTTTTAAATATATGTGCCAAATTATTATCTACTACATTATTAGCTGTGTAAATACATGAAAAACTACTATAACTAAAATATTTATAGACTTTGTACTTCATACAAATACTTATTCTATATACATACTGCAGGCTGAAGGACAGGGTAAAGGTCGTGTCAAGGTCTAAATGCACTATTTATCAATACCTACAAGGGCATCCCAATCATTCACATTACATCTATTTCTAGTTTATATTGAAAATAAAAATCAACGTTCATTATTTTTTAAAAGAGATGAATGTATGCTGAATCAGGTTTTCATAGGTATTATAAACAAACTCTATACAAAGAACTTGGGATAATATTTATTTTACAACAAAGACTGAATGTTATTACTTTAAAAAGTTATTGTTACATTGAGATTTAAAAATTCATATCTTTCCTGCTTTAAAGTCGCCTGTAAAATAGGCATGTAAACTAATTAAGGAATAAAATTTGCCCGCGAAGGTTCTATTTTACGACTCATAAAAGCGGACTTATAGGTCATAAAGTGAACAACATTCGCGAAAAAGTTTTTTGCCAGTTTGACGTTTTATCTTGTAATTTAAGTTATTAGGAGCTGCTAGATAATAAAATTATTAGGATTGGATACAAACAGCCTTTAATAACAGCTTTTAGCATATTAGCATATAGCAGTATTTTATTTTTATACTTGCACTTTTTCTTTAGGAACAGTGAATATTATAAAGATGTGTATACATTTTAATACCATTTGATTAATAACATAAGTTCGAAATCGTAATTTTAAACCCTACGGTTTTATGTTTTTCTCATGAAATGAATATAATTACAGCAAGAGTGTGCAGAAATGTCACCGTGCCGTATATATACGGGTAAATATATTGTCGTCGCTTGACCTTATTTTTTACAATGAATTGATTTGACAAGATTGCATGGGTCCGGATGTTTTAATTAAATTTCGTAATTATTAATAAATGTATAAACGTTTCTAAACAAATTTTGTTAAAAATAATATTAATAATTTTATATTTAAAACACTTTAATATAAGGTTAAATAAAATATAATAGTTTCTTTCTTTTTTTTATTCCATTTCACGAGTAAAAAGTTTCCTATTTACTTATACTAATATTTAACAGAAATTGATACGTTGAATGTACAACTATTTGGCTTTTGTTAGCTAACAATAAGATGCAGTTCATTGTAAAGTAAAGGTTAAGTTACGAGTATTTAGTGAACAGAGGGATCCTGAAGGTCACCTTGCGTCATGTATTGTATTGAACGCTCAATGTTAGTTTTCTATTGTCATGTTTATCCAATTGCCTTGAGTGTTCAACCGAATTAATACCTTATCACCCAAGACCGTTAATAATGCTGTATGCTGTTCCAATATTTTTTCCGATAACTGGGTCTCACACTGCAGCTATTTTTTTAGCTACAACATGAATGGGTTCACTTGACCGGAGAAAGACCACGCTGACAGAGCATACGAGATAAAATAACATCATAACGTTGATATGTGTGGCGTACAACGTTGATGTGCGTGCGTTTCGTTTTAGTCCTTGGGGGTGACGACGCATTGTATATCTTGAATCTATGTTAAAGACCAACGTGAATGGTATTTACATGGTACGTACATAGGCCAATTCACTTACCATGAGGCCAACTGTGTGTTCGTACGCTACCTGATAATATTATAAAACTTAATCATTATTATATTCTTTTAATCGGTTTGTAAATATTATGTTGTCTTTTTAAACGACTCTTAATTAGCTTTCACGGAATTTAGAATTTAGAATTGGTATTTATTAAGATGATTTTCTCACTCAGACAGAATCGGCACAATAAAATATATCATCATCTTCTAACATCCCACATCCACATCTGAATAGGATGTATGACAAAATAACCCTAGTGTAAATCGCGACAATCAATCTACAGCATCGTATATTTTATATTTATATATTGATGTTACGGTCGGATACAGCCGAATGAAATCGTACTAATTCTTGTATATTGTATTATTATATAATCAGTTTATTATATATAATTATAAGAAGCGTCAATAGCCTAATGGTTTAGGGTACGGTCTGCGCAACTTAAGGTCGTAGGTTCGAATCCACCATTCGACTATTGTCGTAAACCATCTCCAAGCACAAGCATTTTCAGCTTAGTTGGAGTGGGTTAACCGGAATATTAATATTGTAAATTGCTAATATTCTTTTCAAAAAGAAAAAAAAAATTTTTTATGTCTTACTTAATTATCAAATGGAAACGGAAAAAAGAGTCGACTTAAGATTTTTTTGTGTAGTTTTACTACAAAGCTAATATTTAATTGTTTTCAGCTTTTAAAGGATTAGCGGTGAGTTTTTCTTTATTTGACATAATCCAAAGTCAAGCTACTGCAGATGCTGCCAGCAGTAATGTATTGGCTCGGCCGAGGTGGACTACGCTATCACAGAATACTAATGTCGAATAGGAGCATAACGCTGCTATATTTCGTCTGATGAGTGGAATCATTATTAATGGTGGATATATGTACATATGTAGACATCAGCTATCAAAAAAGAAATTGTAATTATGGATTGCGAGGAATTTTCTGCAGGTAAGCAGTTCTATACTGTTGTTCTGTTAAAGAAAGAAATAGTATACCAAAGAAGTTATGATGGATTTAATACTTTTAAGATCGTTACTTCCGTTCGTTTATGCCGTCCGCATTAATGCAAAAGCTAGCGAGCGTAGGTAATTTTCAGACCTTCGTTCGTAAGTAGAAATGCTACTTATCAATGCAAGGATGATCAATGGCTCTGTATTAAAATATGCATATGATCACCATATTCTGCGTATTTTACTGTAAAATGCCATTAAAGTATTTTTATTTATATATTTCCTATAATTTCTAGGTAATTATTTATTTTATCTCAAAGATTTGAAGATCAACTAAGATTAATTAAAATGGCAATAAAAGACATAGCTTATTATTTTTTACTTTAAAATAAAAATCAACGTTCATTATTTTTTAAAAGAGATGAATGTATGCTGAATCAGGTTTTCATATGTATTATAAACAAACTCTATACAAAGAACTTGGGATAATATTTATTTTACAACAAAGACTGAATGTTATTACTTTAAAAAGTTATTGTTACATTGAGATTTAAAAATTCATATCTTTCCTGCTTTTAAGTCGCCTGTAAAATAGGCATGTAAACTAATTAAGGAATAAAATTTGCCCGCGAAGGTTCTATTTTACGACTCATAAAAGCGGACTTATAGGTCATAAAGTAAACAACATTCGCGAAAAAGTTTTTTGCCAGTTTGACGTTTTATCTTGTAATTTAAGTTATTAGGAGCTGCTAGATAATAAAATTATTAGGATTGGATACAAACAGCCTTTAATAACAGCTTTTAGCATATTAGCATATAGCAGTATTTTATTTTTATACTTGCAGTTTTTCTTTAGCAACAGTGAATATTGTAAAGATGTGTATACATTTTAATACCATTTGATTAATAACATAAGTTCGAAATCGTAATTTTAAACCCTACGGTTTTATGTTTTTCTCATGAAATGAATATAATTACAGCAAGAGTGTGCAGAAATGTCACCGTGCCGTATATATACGGGTAAATATATTGTCGTCGCTTGACCTTATTTTTTACAATGAATTGATTTGACAAGATTGCATGGGTCCGGATGTTTTAATTAAATTTCGTAATTATTAATAAATGTATAAACGTTTCTAAACAAATTTTGTTAAAAATAATATTAATAATTTTATATTTAAAACACTTTAATATAAGGTTAAATAAAATATAATAGTTTCTTTCTTTTTTATTCCATTTCACGAGTAAAAGTTTCCTATTTACTTATACTAATATTTAACAGAAATTGATACGTTGAATGTACAACTATTTGGCTTTTGTTAGCTAACAATAAGATGCAGTTCATTGTAAAGTAAAGGTTAAGTTACGAGTATTTAGTGAACAGAGGGGTCCGGAAGGTCACCTTGCGTCATGTATTGTATTGAACGCTCAATGTTAGTTTTCTATTGTCATGTTTATCCAATTGCCTTGAGTGTTCAACCGAATTAATACCTTATCACCCAAGACCGTTAATAATGCTGTATGCTGTTCCAATATTTTTTCCGATAACTGGGTCTCACACTGCAGCTATTTTTTAGCTACAACATGAATGGGTTCACTTGACCGGAGAAAGACCACGCTGACAGAGCATACGAGATAAAATAACATCATAACGTTGATATGTGTGGCGTACAACGTTGATGTGCGTGCGTTTCGTTTTAGTCCTTGGGGGTGACGACGCATTGTATATCTTGAATCTATGTTAAAGACCAACGTGAATGGTATTTACATGGTACGTACATAGGCCAATTCACTTACCATGAGGCCAACTGTGTGTTCGTATGCTACCTGATAATATTATAAAACTTAATCATTATTATATTCTTTTAATCGGTTTGTAAATATTATGTTGTCTTTTAAACGACTCTTAATTAGCTTTCACGGAATTTAGAATTTAGAATTGGTATTTATTAAGATGATTTTCTCACTCAGACAGAATCGGCACAATAAAATATATCATCATCTTCTAACATCCCACATCCACATCTGAATAGGATGTATGACAAAATAACCCTAGTGTAAATCGCGACAATCAATCTACAGCATCGTATATTTTATATTTATATATTGATGTTACGGTCGGATACAGCCGAATGAAATCGTACTAATTCTTGTATATTGTATTATTATATAATCAGTTTAGTATATATAATTATAAGAAGCGTCAATAGCCTAATGGTTTAGGGTACGGTCTGCGCAACTTAAGGTCGTAGGTTCGAATCCATCATTCGACTATTGTCGTAAACCATCTCAAGCACAAGCATTTTCAGCTTAGTTGGAGTGGTTAACCGGAATATTAATATTGTAAATTGCTAATATTCTTTTCAAAAAGAAAAAAAAAAATTTTTATGTCTTACTTAATTATCAAATGGAAACGGAAAAAAGAGTCGACTTAAGATTTTTTTGTGTAGTTTTACTACAAAGCTAATATTTAATTGTTTTCAGCTTTTAAAGGATTAGCGGTGAGTTTTTCTTTATTTGACATAATCCAAAGTCAAGCTACTGCAGATGCTGCCAGCAGTAATGTATTGGCTCGGCCGAGGTGGACTACGCTATCACAGAATACTAATGTCGAATAGGAGCATAACGCTGCTATATTTCGTCTGATGAGTGGAATCATTATTAATGGTGGATATATGTACATATGTAGACATCAGCTATCAAAAAAGAAATTGTAATTATGGATTGCGAGGAATTTTCTGCAGGTAAGCAGTTCTATACTGTTGTTCTGTTAAAGAAAGAAATAGTATACCAAAGAAGTTATGATGGATTTAATACTTTTAAGATCGTTACTTCCGTTCGTTTATGCCGTCCGCATTAATGCAAAAGCTAGCGAGCGTAGGTAATTTTCAGACCTTCGTTCGTAAGTAGAAATGCTACTTATCAATGCAAGGATGATCAATGGCTCTGTATTAAAATATGCATATGATCACCATATTCTGCGTATTTTACTGTAAAATGCCATTAAAGTATTTTTATTTATATATTTCCTATAATTTCTAGGTAATTATTTATTTTATCTCAAAGATTTGAAGATCAACTAAGATTAATTAAAATGGCAATAAAAGACATAGCTTATTATTTTTTACTTTGTTCAATAAAACAGTGCATTATAATGTGCGTATATATGTTCCGACATTCAAACACTAATTTACAACTTGCAGATACGTTAAAAATATTGGTGGTTAGTACTAAATAGCTTTATCAACAAACTTACGTTAATATGCGGACACGTATATTTAATACAAAAACCGTCACAAACGACATGATAATACAAAAGAAATTAGGACGATAAAATATTATGAAAAGTAGGGATCCCTTTAACGATGTTTTTTCCTAACCCTTTGAAAACATAAAATTAATTATAAAAAAATATAAAGAATTAATATTAAAATCTTTTATTATATGCCTTAGATGCAGTCTTTTAGCAATGTATTTACATAATTTATTTGCAAAACTTAACTCAGATTTGAAGATAAACGATCAAAGGTGCATTGGTACGAAAATACAAATTGATAGATTGATTGATTCGAGGAAATTAACCTCCTTAGTTACAATGAAAAAAAATATTTAATAATTATATATTATTTAATAATTAATAATTTTGGAATAAGTCTGTACTTTATTCAAACTAAATACATCAAGCCGGCAACTCGGTGCCAGCCCATAGTTTATTGCCTTTAAGATAAACCACTATAAAGGATCCAAAGTATACATATTGCAACTATTTAACAACTGAGTTTCAAATAGTCCTGAATCCTCATACTATGGTATGTAAGTTACAATTAATATACATTTGTCAATGTAAATTACAATGATATTTAATAAAACTGGTATTAATTCTAAATTTTGTTATTCTTAAGTATGGCGCTAATTGAGTTAAAGGGTGAAATATGAGCACGTTTACATGATTAATGCAATTCTAGTTAAAATCAAGGTCGGATCACAAAAGTACCATTGTTACACGTTAGTTAACATTTTATATTAATTGGTCAGCCTAGTCTGCACGTGATTATATGTTAAGGTTATAACGTAACTCATACTTTATATTTCAATTATTTCTAAAATATTATGGTAAATTACGGTCGAGAAGCGTGCCTGGCATATGTGGCGCTGAATTAGGGTTCAATTCTGCCGGGTTTCAAACTGCTTTGCCCCAGTATTTGTACAATAAGCATATTGATCCTAAAATCCAGGTCTTCATTGAATGTTCCTTGTGTTTAAGCGGTCGTTTCCTCTAATTCCCTTGTTTTCGCCCGCCTTATATTTTCAACTTATACACATTCCCTGGATTAGTTTATATTTAGTTAGTTAGTCTAGTTAGTTTGACATCCTTCTAATGTATAAACTAGGAAAAGCGACATAGATAAAGAGCAAATTAAATATGTAATGCTAATCAAATAGTAAGCACGTCAAAATGATTTATGAGACAAGGCATTCCATCGTAGTAATCAGAGATGACAACGCACCTGCATTATGATTCCAAATTGAGGATGAATTTGCTTGTCATAAGCCGCAGAAAACATTAACCATTAAGCTAAGTGTTTGCTTTGGTATCCCCCGTAATCATACAAAAACATTTAACATAGTAATTTTCTGTTTTTACTAGATTTCCCTTATTTTAGTCACTTGTTGAACAGTTTAATGATATTATAGTTCTATTTAAATGATAGATATGATGAAAATAATGGAATTAATAATTATCATCTTTAATCAGTTAAAAACTATTCAGTCTATAAAACGTAAATTTTGTTTTTAAATTAACAATACAAGAAAAAATACACCCTACGTATTTTCAATTAGATAATTTCACATCCAAAGTAGTTAACCTCAATAAATATTTGCTTCCCAATCCATCAAGCATGTGAGTAAAGCACCCCGCAAATAATGTAAAAAAAGTTTCCTTAAAACGATTTCACAAAAGACGTAATGGAACTATTTACTAATTGCTACGCGCGGCTACTACGATTTCCACGACGTAGGCGTCAGAATCCGGTCATTGGACTGTATGCAGTTGTAATAATTTATCGTTTTTACATCTCATGCATTAAAAACGTACTTTAATTTTATTTATTCATTAATAAGCCAAACATAAATGCTTGTCTTTTAATTGATTTAATTATTTCAATTTCTCACGTTTGCATTATATCTAAAATGAATTAGTGAAAATTTGTCCAGAATGCTTTTGAATATCAATACTGTTTACTAATTGCATGCAACGTTTGAAACGTCAGGAATCAAACATCTATAATCAAATTTTTCTTACCGTTTTGACAACCACTAGAAGAATTGCAGCGCAGCATTAGCAGCACTGAATGATACAACAAATCTGTCAATTGTTCGTTTATAATTTAATTCAAGGTCAAAATGGAACACTGCCTTTAAAGGTGATTAGGGTGTGTCGGAATTACAATAAATTATTGTCAGTTGACTTGGTATTCGATTTGTTGTGTTAGGTTGTAACTGGTGGTGTCAACGGTGCGCAGAGAGGCGCGCGACGCGGATCGTGTAGCAGCTACGACTGGCTTGGCGGCGCGTGCCCGCGGGACGGGTCGATATACGCGGCAGAATAAACACGCCGTACTAGGATAGGAGTAGCACCCGCGATGTTGCCAGCGCCATCACCCTCGATGTTGCCGACTCGGAAGCTTTTCGCGGTTTGTATCTCAAGTGTTCGGATCTCAGTTGCTTTGCTCGAGATTTTAACGTCGCTTTCCCGGGCTATTGTAAACATATTTTTCCAAAGGATTATTTTATAATGATATTCTTAAGAATTGAGTTCTTTGTTTCAATCTTATACGTAATCATGATATAGTGCGATCGTAGACCGCATATATTACACCTACGACCGTCACTGATCTGAACATTTGATACAAACCAATTTCCATAATATATCCATCTGTATTCAGAAGGGATCACCATGCAATTTTGTCTCCAAACTATCTTACGGTATATCTTCTAGCTAGTTATCATTATTCAATGTTTGAATTATTATAACATCATTTTAATTTAAATACGGGAAAACTTTTACAAGACCTAGACGAGATAAATATATTGGCTTATTTTTTGATAAAACTTTTTTGATAAGTGCAGAAATATATATTATTTGCAATTTTGTAATTAATCACATTCGCTGCTAAACTGTCTTTAAAAAGCATGGTTAATTTATTTATTAAGCGTATTTTGAGGGTTAAAATCGCTTCATTAAACACACAAAAACACTGCAGTGGACAACTACACGATATTTGTCATAATGTTTTTGTGACAGAAGAGACAAAAATACCTACCACCTATGAAAAATAATCTTTATCATTTAAATATGCGAATACTATTAATGTCGAACCCTACTGTTAGATAGTAAGAGTGGAATAAAATATACACTGACACTTCACCTTACTTTTCCTTTGAGCTATGTCGCACAACTTCGTTCTTATATAATAATGTATGTAAGACTGCAATTGTTAGCGTCTGTAATAATTTATTGTATGTAAAAATAATTATTCCGAGAAGTGAAAATATACGAGTATCATTTGTTAAAACAAATGACCTTTTTACGTCCTAAATATCGTACTGGCGTTTTGTGTAACCTATTTACCTCAAAAACAGAATCGGAAATGTGCATTCCCTAACCAATGCATTGCATTTGCTTTGAAGCAGAAGTAAAACTTCTTTGAAAGTGTCTATAAACATTGGTTTAAAAGACGTGTCTCTTTAGACGCGCGTAGCTCATCATAGTGACCTCGGAGCGCTAATAAAACACTTGGCCGCGATTCTATACTCGGTAAAATAAATTATCTTGTCACGTTACAGAAAAATGCCTTAAAATATGTTTGAAATAAGAATATAAAAATTAGAGAAATATAATAAACTGCAAAAATACTATGTCACTAAATAGAATTATTCATCTGATTTATGTGTGTTTTTTAAAACATCTCAGCACACAGTCTCGTTATATTTGTACACATTCAAAAACTTTTACTACTTAATTTTTTTCAATAATATGGATATTATTTCGTTATATCGTCCATGCCAAGGAATCACTGAATGAATGGAATTCTACTCACTGTAATAAATAAAAACATATTATTAATAATTTTTAAATGCGCGGCTTACAAGATATTAAATATAACATTAGAAAATCCAGCATTCTTCCCTCTTATCTCCAAAATTAGCTTACAATTTTGATAAAATATTAGGTAGGGGAGTGTATTCATAATTTACAGAAAAGCCAAAATCCAATGCTGTAAAGTTCTCATGGAAAACGGAATGGTGTCAAAGCTTTTCCAGGCGAGTTCGGCTTGCACTTGACCGGATTTTCAGTAATCTTGTCAATCAATCAGTTCTATAATCTGATCGAAGTCTAATAATTAAAATTGGGGGTCAACCTTGTAAGCTGCTCGATTGCATTTAATACTTACTTTTAATAATACGCTATAAATGTTAATGAAGAATCGTTATTGTTCCAAAGTACTAAATAAGGAAACATTTCGTAGTCCGTATATTGGCCACTTTTTTCTCTTTAATATAAGATCAATAAGGATAAACCTTTGATTAGCAGTAATTTGATAATTAACAAAAAAATACGATAACATCATAACCTAAGCCTAATAAAAAAGCGATACATAGCATTTGAGGAGCGTTTTTTTTAAATTTTATAATGTTTATGTACTTACTAATAAAACAATAGTCATTAATATTTTATTAGAATTCCAATCTTTAGAAAGGTATTTTTACGGGAATACCTACGTGTGTTACATGAGCACACGGTTTGCAAGATACCTCATCTCTAGTAATGCAAAGCGCAGCAGCATGAAATTTTATACAGATAATCGGTGAAAGCGTGTTTCTTCCGTTTACGAATGGACCCATTTATATATTTCTATTTCTTACTGCGGAATTCGAGTCTACGAAACATAAAATAATTGCATATGACCATATAGACGAACTAAGTACAGCGTGAAAAAATAATATTATGGTCTACAAAATAATGAAAGACAAAGAATAAACTATCATAATTACTGCTAGTTTTATTTATTTTTATATCATCTTATTTCTTGAGAATCACTAATAAATAAGATTAACAACAAGATTTACTTACAACAAAAACATTTTGTTCACATGATAAAAGGAAAAAACACACGTGCTACGGTACTATGGCAACCACGGAAAGCCTGGCTTATATTACACATAAATAACATTTATAAAGGAAAAAATGATCTTATTTAACTGGTAAGAAAACAGTATTATATAAATTAAACATTCTTTGGCGAGTTTAACTCTATACTTCCAATCTTATAATTGCAAGTGGTCAATACCGAGTTTTAATGAAGCACTTATTAAGATTCTGGCAAACAGACTCAATTTTGCCGATTTTGCTACGGTACAGGTCGATGATTGACAAACCGAAAGCCTTCTTAGTATGAACTTATCATCATTTGAAATAATATAATAATGAAATGAAAATTGAGATTATTCTAAAACATTATGTATAAGAATACGTCCTCATTCCTGCATAATGATGTCATGAATGGATGCTGCATTTTATCAAAGTATTATTATACTTAACTAATGAGAGAAAAATTAAAAAAAATACATTTAAAAAACAATTTACATATTATAAAACCTTGGAAGCACAAAGACACTTTGTTTATCGTAATTCTCAAATATAAATTCAAACGAATGATTTAATATATTGAAATTATACATGTATTTGAGCATAATTTTAATCACAATTTAATTCGTTTCGAATTTTAAAATCGTTAAAACTTGTAAGTATATTACAGCTCAGGTTGATACCTAAGATATAGGAGTAGATGATATAGTTAACAATGGTAGCATTGTATTAACTTTACTAAGTTTACGGTTCGATAGTACGAGATAGATTAATCCTTTCTCAATGTCAATAAACCGATAAGGCTATCCAATTTGCATGCAAGTTAGCTGTATTACTCCTCTAGTGATAGGTTACCATAAAACAGCTATTTTTTTTGTTTAATAAAAATCCCCATCCCTTCCCATAAAAACTTATTTTATGGGAAGTAGTTTAGAAGTCCATTGATCTACAGAAGTTCGCATATATGATTTTTTAAACTAATGCTAGCAATGGTATAAGAATTTTTATCATTCATGTTAACCACTCTAAGCTTTAATAGTGATGCTAGGAGATAGTTTACGACAAAAGTCGCATTTAAATCTCTGACGTTATGTCTAGCACGATAACCCTAATAGCATTAGCACCGTTAACTACTACGTACTAATCGGAATAACTTCTTCCATAATTCGGAAAGGAAGAATAATAAAGATAACTCACGATTCTATTGCTTTATCGCCTACCATTAGGCAATAGAATTATGAAGAACGATAAAAGGAAACTCTGAGAATAAATAAAAAGCGTCATGTACACTCCTCATAGTTCAATATGGAACTGGAAATATGCAAAATAAAAAAAAAGCGCTACAATAGACGAAAGGAAGATTATTTTGAAAAAAAAATGGATCTCGTAGAAGAGTAATGTCAGCATTCTCATATACCATGGCTTAGTAATGTTGGTCTTAGTAAGGATTAAGTTAAGACAGTGACGAGATCAAGATTCGGACATATTCCCCCTAAACAAATTTGCTTTTCTCACGAAAACAGCCCATGGCACAATTGCGAAACCTGCAGTCAACCATCCATTATTTGTTAGTGAAATCTGTTCGAAATGAATTAAAGTACTTCGTTACTTTTTAGGTTTATGATATTAACATATAAAATTTAGTATAGTCTATAATTTTCTGAGTAAATCTCCGAAGTAGTATTAAGTGTTTAAAGCTATATGTATTCTATATCTGTGTCAGAATTAATTATACAGTCCCGATTGGGATAAATTCCTTAATAAATTTTATATCAACTATCAGTCCCTAAAAAAATTGGATTTAAAAAAAAAACTTTTTACAATGGGATTAAATGATGGTGACCGATTTATATATTTATTTTTATCGCGAATGACCACTGATATGCGACGGAATAGTCAGAGCATTTAGCGGTTGACTTACAATCCTAGGTGCGTTTATATATGACCCTTTTCACTGACCCTGAATCTAAATCTTCAGTTACATCAAATTGGAAAAAAGCAAAGATGATTGAATTTGTCTGTCTTTACGATCATACTTACGGTGTCGTATAATGCATAAATGATATCATGATGATGTGATTAAAATAGATATATTATTATTTTTTATTCTGTGTTAAAATTATAAAATCTTATATAAAAATGACTCATACTTTTATGACAGCGCAGGTAGCATTCTTTGTTTATAGGATACATAAGTAATAAAGAGTTTCGAGGTCACAGTGGTTAAAGTTGGGCCTAATATACTCGTAAATGTTTCAAACTGTTGCGTGCTGGGGTGACATCTTGCTGAGCTTATGAAAAGAGCATAATGTGAAGGTTGTATTTAGATAGACGGAATAAAGAGAAATAGATTAGTTTTAAATAAAGATGCGAATTATCTTGAATAATAAAAAGTATAGTCATTTTGTATTTCAGTTTCCTTTGATTCATATCGAAACGTACACCTTATTGAAGAACTTGCTCTGTAACTTTAAAATTGACAAATCTTTCAATATATCAATGACCATCCATATATTTTAAAACTACACATTGAAAATGAAACGATTTAAAATATAGTGGACGTTTCCGTTATTAAAAATGGCTTAACAAATATAATTTCGCTTCAAATGGTAATTAACATAAAAATTTATCGTATAAAAACCTGTTCCGTATAGAGATATTCTAACCTGATAAACAATTCGATTAAGTCAATGCATCTATAGGTTTTATATCGATTGGTTCTATTTTAGAAACAGTTGGAGACATATCCTTGAGTTACAACTAATGCATAGTTAATGTACTCGGAGGCCTTGAATGTAGAAAGAGCACGTGAATGTTAAGTTTTAGACACTATAAAGTAAAGTTAAAGCCTAGATATGTAGATCTCACTACCGAACACAGATTTCAAAATTTGTGAGGGTATTGGAGTATTTACTGACATAGACGATTTTTTTTATAATATACGCGCACAGTTTACCTGATGGTAAGTGATAATTATATCCATCGTCAACAAAAGTTCAGAATGCACAAGCGTTGTCCAAAGAGACTGAGATGGAATGCCGCGTATCACGCATAACGCACAACGGAAATAACCACAAAACGCTGCTTATCGGCAGCAGCGTTATGCTGTTATTTTACTTGTACTTGTACTCTGAGAGCGTGATGCTTCCGCGGTCGAGACAACTTTTTCATGTTGTAACTAGAGCTGCAGCATGATTCTACCGTCGCCAACACTATACTCTAATGTACAGAAAATGATTTAATAAAAGTAAAGTTGATTTTGATTTTTACTACAAAAGTACAATTGACATACCTATCTGTAAACTTCAAAAATCGGATTGAATTTGCGACATTATTTCCCCTGTATTGGCCCGTGTAAAGTGTTTTATACATCTCGTTAACTTCAAAGAAATCGTGTCTCCAAATAATTTTATTACATTTAATTAATAATAATATACCCAAATTTAAATTCCACTTTTTTTTTAGGAATATTTAGTCTTTTATACTAGTTCATATATAATATTACTGCAATTTATATATGAACAAATAATATACATTTAACAAATAATGTAAAGAACTCAAATAACTAAATAGCGTGCAGAGTACTATATGAGTTCGAAATGAAAACAGATATGTCACTCTAAATAAATCATTTAACCACATTATTTATTAAATTGTCAGGTGCTGCGGTAATATTGCGGTATATAAACTTATTATATACCTTAATTAACTAACGTTTAAGTCTATCTATTAGTTTATTTAATATTAATGAATGTAGGTTTGTAGGAATAAGTTACAAAACGTAGTAATCGCGTGTTGTTTTCGTATTGCATTTAATAAAAGCAAAGAAAGTTCAAGGTGGCAGAAACATTAAAAAATTTACTTTTTAAACAACCAACGCGACATGTTTCGATTGCTATCCAGTATTATATACTCGGAATAAGCGAAGTGATTTTCTTTTAGTTTTATGTTTAACATATATGACATGACACCTGTAAATATATTTATAACATTTTCAAATATGAGCTCATTAGATGCATACATTCTTTAGCTATTTTAATAGTAAAGACAGATAAATAATGAAACAGTCCCATATTTAATTCCGAGTAGTTGTGCACCGTTTCCGCACCGATGTCCATTCCAACAAAACCAATTGACGTTTTATGAGTTTCGCTCTGCGACAGATTGCTATTTTAAGTACGGATCTCAACCATGAATAATTCACGATCGCATGAAGGCGTATCGTTTAAACATCGAAATAAAATCTCGTTGAAAGCATCGATATAATTCGTTTACGTGCCCATTTTGCTCCAGTTAGGAAACAATTAGAACTTTCATTCAAATATTCCGGTTAAAAAATAACAAATATTGATAATTAAATAGGGTACTTCTAATATTTAATTATCAATATTTGTATAAGGTTACCGACATAGCTCAAAAGATCAGCAAGCTAAAGTGTCAATAGGCCGAGTGTATAGCTCAGAAGACCGATAATGGATGTGTAAGTACTCGACAACATTCTTTCTCATCGGATTTTGGTTTTACTAGTTCCACCCCACTTCCAAATAGGCAGCTGTTCCGGTTAACTTAGATCTTCTGCGGATATCCACGTTTTTTTATTCGATCACGCAAAGAAACACCGAGCATAGTCCTCTCTATAGCTAGCTGAGTGACTTAGAGCTTCATCATACGGACAGCAGTGAAGAAACACCGGTTTTACCAGTGGTAGGGCACGCTGCAGTTTGTTTCTAGCTGCAGAATGAATGGATCAGCTCGACCTGGGTAGGACCACGCCCTCACAGGATACCAGCGTAAAATAGCATCATAATTATGCTGTTTCGTCTGGTGAGTTTAGGAATCTGGAGACCTTTGTTACCGGTGACGAGGCATTCCTTCTCAGTCCATAGGGATGACAACGTATCTGCATTATAATTCCTTGTCAAGGAAGAATGGAGATGTCATGGGCCACAGGATTCACTTGCCATCAGGTGAATTGGGTGCTCATTTGTTACTATCAACGCCATAAAAAGAAACCACGTCTCACAACTGTAGATCTTTATTTATTGAAGGTATAAAGATATTCAACGACAAGATATACCGCAGTTTCCCGAACCCTGCTTATCTCAGTATGGCAGTCTTTAGTTAGGCCTAAGTTTAACAGTGGATTGGTAATGGGCTCAAATGATGATGATGAAAAATGGCTACCTAGCGATATTTTATTTATTTATTATTCCTAATTAATAAATAAATAAATTATAATTCTAAATGTAATGAATTTAGTTAATTTGGAGGTTTTCTAAATTTTAGAAGGTGATGATTTATGAGTGTTCAGAAAACAAAATAAGAGTTTTGCTATTTTACGATGCGGTCATTGAAAACATTTTTTTTATTAACCAACTACCTAAAAACTGGAATAAGACAAAAGTTTCCTTGAGTTAATTAAGTCCCCGGCACGTATATTCAGCCCATTAAGTCAGCTTTTTTAACGTGACGGTAATAATTAAATTCTTCCTGTGTGAAATTAATATTCATTTTGAATTTTTAGAGAAACACCTATTTCTTTGATTAAATATAAATTAAAACTTTTAAAGGAAATGCCTATATTTATGGTAGCTCATTTTATACACATAGTCCACCACGCTGCTCCACTGTGGGTTGGCGGACTTCAAATATCTTCAAAATATTTTTTTTAAGTTATTTTTTACGACATACAGGTTCCTCGCGATGTTTTGTTTCGCCACAGAGAACTTGGTAAAAGCACTTACAAATTTATTGATGCATTTTTAAAATCTTTTCCAATAGCAATTATTTAAAATCACCTTTTAAATCTAAAAATGGATGATGCAAAACGAGTAGCATTTTAATTTGTACCTGTGTAGGTAAATATTTCATGAGAGAGCTTTATTCTATTCTGCTACAATGACTTAGAAATTCTGGATAAAATTTTACGTTCAATTGCATTCAAAACATTTGAATAAAAAACAGATTATCTGCCTAACTTCATTTTTAGTTTGTTAAAATGTTAATTATACTTACATCTAGAACTTACATTATAATTATAATACAATTATTATTATATATTATATATTATTATAAAATTTACATAGAAGAAACTTATACATATTCAATAGTAACTTGTGACTTCATTTGCATGTTGCCGATAGTTTCAGGAAGCGACTACTCCGTAGGAAATTACCGACATTTCGAGGTATAAAATCAAATTGCTTTTATAGAAGCATAAGTCACTAGGTTATAAAGAAACGATTCATTTCCATAATATCGTAAAATAATAAAATAAGTAAAAAAATAACGCCAGTATAATTTCAAATAAACAACTGCAATACAACTATTGCAGTTCTGCATCTATAAGGTGATCACTACGATTTTGAAAGTAGGTCATTGGGTTAAATTATGTAATCTTTGAGCCATTGTAGCTCAGTGTACGACACCTCGCCATTAACATCATGGTAGGTATGGAACCTAAGATGGATCTCTGGTCCTACTCCAATGAGTCTTCAACAACTGATAAGGGAAAGGAACAGCGCGGCCAAGCTTCATGACTGATAATTATCGTATGAAAACCAGATCAGACTACGCCAATGAGGTCAAGGAGCGCATAAACAACATAAAGACTCTAGGGGCTCTATGCTGAATAGTCCCAAGCCTTCGAAAACCGCATCTTTCCGATAAACAGTTCGAACTTAGGAACACGCACTACATATAACATGCGTGTATACGTGTATGTGTGCGTGTATGTATAGGCCTACCACTTAATGGAACATATTCTCGCAGGGTTAATCTTACGAAAACCTACAGGCACTGGGGTACTATTCTTCGATGTTGCGAAGGCATTCAACAAAGTTTGGCATAACGGTTAAATTGATAAAGTGGACTATTTCAACGTACCAAATAGGGTCACTCACACCATTCGAGACACCTTCTTATCAAATTGCACTTTTCGCTATCGACTCAAAAGCACACGCTCCTCTAGTAGATCGCTCAGGGCGGGGATTCCTCAAGCCTCTCACCGTTATTCTTCTCACATTACACAACTGATATTCCAAAAGTCCCGCAGGTCAGTCTCGCGATTTTGCGGACGACACCGCTCTCTGCTGTACACACAAGCACAAAGTCCGTATCACTCTACGTCTCCAATCCCAAACCAATCGCCTCGCCGAGTGGTTTCGGTAATGGAGAATAGAAATCAACCTGGAGAAGAGTGCCGTCATCAACTTTTAGAGAGGCACGCCAATATCTCGTTCGACATCAGTACCTATTCGCCGGCAGCTAGGACTAATAACCCTCTTCAGCCGAACCATCCGATGGGTTAAATCAATCAAATCAAAGGTTACCAAGGGGCCAGCCTTGACCATAAATTCACTTTTGCCTGACACATTGAAAATGCGAGAAACAAGGCCACCCAGGTAGTGGGAAAACTTCAGCCCATCAGAGGCTCCCAGACTTTTTTGCTTATAGACCACTTTCAAAATGTAGCAGGTTCCGGTGGAAGTAGAAATGTAGCTGCAGCCCCCTGTGTTAATATGCAAGTTTTTACAAGTAATAGTCGCTGAGCTTCTTAAAATATTATCTGCCTACATTGATAGGTGAAGTCAAGCTAATATTTTAGTTCTTCACTAACAAAGCAACTAAATTTTCGTGGACCCCCATACAAATTTTGACCCCATTTGTCACGCCAACATAGACCCCGTCGAGTGTCCCGTGGATCCCTGGAGGTCACGTGGACCACTTTGGGAACTAAGGATCTACGCGAATAGTAAGATGCTAAGGAATAAACTCCGTCGTTACACTTCCTGCTTTAGACCAATAATGGCCTATGACAGTAGCATATTAGTCCAAGCTATCCCTGCAGGTAATTTAAAATCGTTTCATTATGATAGTTACCGGAGCAGAGTAGTATCAGCGAGATATCGATCTGCATAGTGAACTATCTTCCCTTGAAGACTAAGACTCCTACACTCACCAAACAAAACACAGCACCGTTATGTTGCTATTTTACGCTGGTCGGCTACTCCTGATCGAGCAGATCCATTCAAGTTTCAGTTAAAAACATATTGCAGCGTTGCTCCTCCCTTATTGTGCACACTGTAAACGTAATCACGCGCGTCAAAAGTTATATACATCGGTAGTGGAAAGCTGAGTAGAATAAGAGAATTGTAATTAGGAATTAATTGGCAATATGTACTGTAAATAAAATTATAATTTATTAAATAAAATAAGAAATTAAATATAAAATAATATAAATATATTTTTAATATTTTGTTCTATTAAATAAATATTTTAAATCCGTTTGTTCGTAAATTTAACGGTGACCACTTTAATATGGCGCGAGGTTTTAACTAACTTCACGGTGACGAATTTTGTTGCATGCTATGCTCGAACTTCCGTCATCGCGTAAAATTTTACCATCAACGCGCCTAATGAAGTATAACTTTAAAAATAAACTTCATTTCTTTTTGGTATAATAAAACTTTTATAACATTTTCAAAACAATATTTATTTAACGTCAGAAAATATAAATAAAGTATAAATAAAACAAAAAATATTACTATATTTTTTGTTTTATTTATACTTTCATTTGAATTTATTAAAGTTTCTTTTAAAACTTTATAAAATAATGGCTTCTATTATATTCCTCTTTTATTTATAAGGATGTATCAATCTGTGTACCAATTGAACCTTATTGTGGTCTGAAAGCTTTGAGTATGTCTCGTTATATGTGGTATCCGCAAAACTTTCCAAATAATTTGCATTTCATGAATTTCTCATTTGCAAGAGATTTAAACAAAGTACATGTGATTGAATTTCCGTGGCAAACGCATAATACAGCTTAAATGGATGCGAAATTTATTTTGAAATGTGTTGATATATATTTTTAAGTATCATTTCTTTTCTTATCTATCCGATCAATATATTCGTATATAAATTATAATAGGTCTTTCTTTACCTATGAAATTGCCGTTTTGTATGAAATAATTTAAGTTTTTTTTTTCAAACTTTTTTATTTCTGTTATTCAAAGTAATCCGTGTATTCGATGCATCTTTGCCAACGCATTGGTAAGTATGTATATATATATAAACATATATATATATATATATATATATTTAAGATGCCCTTCTTGTAAAAATCAGCTGGACGGGAGGCAACAAACTCTTTTGCATTTCGCATTTTGTACTGCCTCTCGGGAATTGAATTTTTTCCCGCTAAAAAGTTTGGAAAAAGTAATAGTCGGTTACTGTAGATGTGTACGGTGAAGAACTGAAGACGTTTGGTAAAAAACTGTGATAAATCACACCGGCACTAGACCACCAAATAGTGACCATCAACTTTGTAGAGGTCATTTTTCTTTTAGGGCATTGCTTTGGTGCTGAACCAGGATTTAACCAACTTGCTGAGCGCTTTCGATTGACGAACGGGATCCACTTTTTGGTCGCATGTAACAAATCGGTACAAAATTCTTTCATTTCTGTGTCTGTTAAACAGCGCGAGACAGGTCTCAACGCGTACGTTGCGCTGGCGATCGTTAAGTTCCTGGGGCACCCATCTATCAAGCTTTTTTACCTTGCCTTTTTTTACCAAATGGACCAATATTGTTTTAATGTTAGCATCAAGCGCTGCTGATGGCTCGGCTGTAGATTGAGTATTATCTGGAAGCTGATCTCGCCTTTAATTCATCATTGTTGACCAAAGTGTCCCGACGACCACGAGGTTTATTTTTCAAATCAAAATTTCCAGAACGGGAGCGGGCAAACCAATAACGGATTGTGCGTTCGTTTGTAAAGTTCTCTCCGTAAACGTTGTTGATGTTACGTGCCGTTTGTGCCGCATTGATGCCACGACGGAACTTATATTATGTAAATTGTAATTATGTTACACGAATTTTTAAAGTATCCATTATGACGAAAAATGTGCAAACGTAATGAAAATACAAAGCTAATCAATAAACAAAAGACTGACTTTGTAAAAAGAATATCATGTTTTTAAAACAAAATTAATTTCAGTTTAGAATTCACAGCCAATCAAAACATTTTTTTTGGTTTGAATTATATACCAATACTGAAAAACGGCAATTTCATAGGTAAAGACCTAATATAACATAAATAATACTAGAAACATTTATATAACAAAAATGTTATTTTTTTTAAACGTTTAACATATTATATTTACTTTCTATCAAAGTGTATTCTTATTCAGAATTTATTTACATGCTATCAGGTTTAACAAGCACTCTTTTGTTGCCCATGGTAACAATATAAACTTTATAATTACCAAGCAGAGTAGGTATTTTAAGCAGACGTTGCGGAGCTCGTGTAGCAGCTCACCCCTGTGTTTTTAAGTAAAATAATTTCGTGTTTACTGCTTGCTACTTTGTATGGTACGCTTACCCACTTCAATCGCAAAATTGGAGTATGTTTTGAACTGAATCAATGATTGTATTTTCATTATACACTGTCCTACGGGTTGACGACCAAATCATTTGGATTTGGAAATCATTTTTTCGTGTTTCTTCAATATAAGGGTTTAATTACGATATTTCCCTTTAATGCGGGTTTAATTTTTAAAAAGCATAAGCAATTTATTTCGAAATCTTCTATTACAGAATAGAGGAACAAGTTTATAATATGCGATGTTGGCCACTTTCAGACTACCTTCAATCATGACTCGATATTTTGAAGGATAAAAATATCACATATCTTGCTCTCGTTAAAATTGTTAAAGATTAAATGCATATACAACAAAAAAAATCATTAGCGTACAGACTGTATGAACATGAAACAACGGAAGTAATAGCGTTCGTAAATAATGGACAAAGTATGCGCCTTATGGTATGTTTGTATGTATATCATATAAGGTGCCAGTTTTTATATATTTGTGATTTCTAGAATTTTATCATATATATAATATATAAATATATATATATGTATGTATATATATATATAAATATATATATGTATATATATATATATATATATATATGTATATATAAATAACATAAATCTGTTAGTTGCGATCAATTTGGAAAAGATTGTTTACAACATATAAATTAAGGTCAGATGACATTTGCATAATCAATATTATATACTTTCACAAACGGAAGTGACTCGGGCACGAGATTTCAATCAGATCAAATCACATATAGCGCTGATTTTCAGCCACTCACTTATCCCTTAAAAAAGTTTGAGCCGCCAAAAAGACTACCATTAACATTATATAATAATTATATTGTCTCTTGCATGTTTGTATGTGCATAAACTTGCCGGTGAGTTTGTGGGTGTATCATTGTGTAATGTATGTGTTGGTTTGTATGTACGAGTATATATTCTGCACGTGTATGTGTGCGCTTTTATAGTTTTTTAGGTTATTAAGTTTGTTTACGAACAAAAAAGTCATTATTACTTAATTAATTAGTAGTCAAATTTTAGTTCTTTATATATAAAATAATAATAATAATATAAATAATATCTGTAGGAAATCCCAGCTGATCTAATCAAAGAGGACATTCAGGCCCAGAATCTCCCCGTCCTATCTGTGCATAGGATGTACAGTGGCCATAATAAAAAGCCATTCAACATGGTGATTGTGGCCCTCGAAAGATCCGAGGCCGGGAAGCAGGTATTTAACCTGAAAACCTGCTGCCACCTCTCTGGGCTGACTATAGAGCGCCCACATAAAAACGACCCACCAGGCCAGTGCCACAAATGCCAATTATATGGCCACTCAGCTCGCAATTACTTCGGCAAACTCAGATGCGTCAAGTGCCTGGGTGACCTTGGCACCACCGACTGTCCGAGACAAGGCCCTTCTGGCCACTTTCGGGCCTCCCGCATATGTCCTGTGCAACACAGCCAATTACCTTGGCTGCCCAAAAGCCCCCAAGCCGAAACGTCCGGCACTAAAAATCGCGCCCAAGG